>OY728145.1:1412298092-1422263092 GCA_963277665.1 Viscum album
TTCCACATTCCTAAAATACCCCAACTACTCAATATAATTAATTGATCCCTTCTACGGGAACTCCCCCCCATAGGAATTACCTACCTCATCACTTCCCGACCCAAGGTATCAATATCCTGGTGGTTCCACAACAACCACCATCCCATAAAACCCATATTAAAAGCATCATACACCATCATTTCCCACATACCATCATATTTTCATTTCATAACCACACCATACATGATGCCCATAAAATACCACATCAAAATAAATGCTCATAAAAGTCCTGCATCACTCTTTATGCCCATATATTAATCACACTTTGTTAATTCACTTATCACACATACACCTCATGTACCAATTTCTATAATAAAAAACGAAAAACCATAGTCACATGCTCAAAATGTAACTCTAACTATCATGGGATCTCTGAAATGTGAGTGGCCTGTCACTCTTAATGCCCATACCCCCGAACACCCCCACCCCCAGACACCCTCGACCCCTGTGGATAGCCCCCCCAACCCTTGGATAGCCCCCCTGGACACACCCGACCCCCATGGATACCCCCAACCCCCGTGGACAGACAGCCCACCCCGTGGACACCCCCTACCCCCCAGGACAACCCCCACCCCCGTGGACAGCCCGTCCACCCCCCTGGACACCCTTACCCCATGGACAACCCCTCCACCCCCGTGGAAATCCCACCTAACCCTGGACACCCTGTACCCCCTTAGACAGCCCCTCCACCCCCGTGGATAGCCCACCCACCCCCTGGATACCCCTACCCCCTGGATAGCCCCCTCACCCTCGAGGATAGCCCACCCACCCCCTTTAACACCCCTTACCCCCCTAGACAGCCCCGCCACCCCCGTGGACAACCAGCCCACCCCCTGGACACCCCATACCCCCCTAGACAGCCCCCACCCCTGTGGATAGCCTGCCCACCCCCTGGACACCCTATACCCGATGGACAGCCCCACCACCCCTATAGACAGCCCGCCCACCCCCTGGACACCCCTACCCACCTGGACAGCCCCACCCCCGTAGACAGCCTGCCCACCCCCTGGACACCCCCTACCCCCTAAACATCCCCACCACCCCTGTGGACAACTCGCCCACCTCCCTGGACACCCCATACCACCCTGGACAGCCCCACCACCCCTGTGGACAGCCCGCCCACCCCCTGGACACCCTGTACCCCCTGGAAAGCCCCACCACCCTTGTGGATAGCCTGCCCACTCCTGGACACCCCGTACCCCCTAGATAGCCCCCACCCCCATGGATAGCCCGCCCACCCCCTAGAAACCCCCACCCCCCGGAGACCCCCCATCCCCGAGACACCCCCACCCCATGGACACCCCGACCCCCTTGGACAGCCCCCAAACCCCTAAACAACCCCCACCCCCAGACACCCACACCCCGTGGACCCCCAACCCCCGTGGACAGCCCACCCACCCCCTGGACACCCTACCCCCCCGGACAGCCTCACCACCCCCGTGGACTGCCTGCCCACCCCCCTGGACAACCCCTACCCCCCTTGGACAACCCACCCACCCCCTTGTTCACCCCTACCTCCCTTGGACAGTCTGGCCACCCCTATGGACACTCCCTATTCCCATGGATATCCCCCACCCCTGTGGAAAGCTTGGCCACCCCACGGACACCCCTTACCCCTTGGACTACCCCGCCACCCCCCGTGGATAGCCCGCCCACCCCCCTGGGCACCCCGTACCCCCTGGACAGCCCCATCCCCGTGGACATCCCCCCACCCTCGTGGACAGCCCGACCACCCCCTGGACACCCCCTAAGAAGCTTTGGGTAATCTACTTTATGTTTATATGGGATAACATTGAAAATAAGAGAGAATTAACCATGACGTAAAGGCTGTACATTAATAAACTCAACATGTGATACCATTTTAAAATAACTCAAATTAGGGATTCTATAACAGATCCCTCATAAAGATATAGTCTACAATCAACTCTACACAAAAATTATAAAATTAAATCATAAGACATAATATGATATTTTATGGTTTTGAATTAGGGAGATCATTATGAACCTGAAGTGCATTTATAGACCAGTAGTATAGAATGATAGGTATTCTGTATTCTGAATTTTTTGTTATTCTGTAGGTAGATATCTTATCCTAGTTCATATGTTTATATCATTATTTCCAACTATCTTAAGGGTTTAATCATTCATAATATATAGACTGATGACACATAGTAAATAACTATCCTACTCAAAATTAACTTTTTTATTACATCTTGTACGATTTATTGAATTCATTATATATCCATTCAATCTCACCTAAAATAATGGATAGTTAAATTATCCATGAATCCCCCTATTCCATATCATATATTTGTTTTTTGGGTTACACATTAGTTATCCTTTTCTAATTAATTCCATATTTGTTTTCAAATACAGGAAATGCAACCAATTGAAGAGAGGCGACAGAAAAAGATGATGGACACCAATCATCGCATGACTGAGATGGACATTCCACCATGACCTCAACATCAAACATGAGATCCATATCACAAACCCTTCCATGCTTTGTATATGATAACACTATTTTTGTGCCTAATTCCTCATTTTTTTAATAAGAAATCTACCCCTATGATATAAGTGTTGTATAGAAATTCTTATGAACTAGATCGAATGAATATTCAAGTAAAAAAAAAATAACTAAAATAAGTATTCAAAAATATTATTACTCATCAAGAAGATATCCTTCAGCACATTTGGGTGGATGTGAATTCCCATATCCCTTTAATATGATCACATCTTTCAAGTGTATACTATTTGTATAATTATCATGAAATCATATCCCAAAAACAATGAAGGGGAAATCCCATATCATGTCTTGTGAATACAATGTCCCTCGACATATTACAATGATGAACTGAGGATATTGGTTGGAATATATTCCCAATAAAAATAGATAATCGGTCAATATTCTCATTCATGTAACTTAATAATCTATTTATATTTGTAACAGGTTGCTTTAGAGGCCCTTGATGCCCAAAAACCTGACAATTTTGGGCCAAACAATTACTTACATCAGGTGTTGGGAGATGAGAACCCCGGAAGAGTACACTGCTGACCTGGGAAAGGTATAGTCCCGATGAGATATTGGACCTCCTTAGGTATGAGTTGTAGTGCCACCGAGTTCCAGTCGGTTAAGGTACTGGTAGAACGGGCTGAAAAAATGGGCCACAGAGATGAAAAAATAGTATGATAGAGAAAAAACTGCATTTATGGAACTGATGGAAGTTTTTCATCCTACACTTCCACCAAAGACCAACACATCTTGTGATGAATATATGTCTTCAATGTGTTCTATATATGGTGAACCATGTGGGATTTCTAGTGGTGGTCGAGATGATGGCGAGGAGGAGGCTGAGGTAGAGGAGGAGGATGAGGAGGAGGGCATGGAGGAAGCCGAGGAGGATTATGAGGGCGAGGAGGAGGCCGAGGAGGGCGAGGAGGAGTACGAGGGAGAGGAGGAGGTCATTGAGGAGGGTGATGACGATGATGGGGATAACGATGAGGATAGGGTTGAGGATGATGATGACGGTGATGACAATGATGGTGACGAGGGATAGATTGATCTGTTACATTTTTGACTTATATTACTGACATTTGATGTTTGATGATGTTTGATGATTTGTTGTTCTTGAATATATGTTTGATTAGGTAGGTCATGTTATATTTTATTTATTTATCTATAAATAATAAAACTTTACTTGATGATTTGCTGTGACTGATTCACCACTCCTCTGGACACCCCCACCCCCTGGATACCCCCACCCCCTGGACCCCCATCCCCCCTTGGATTGTCCCCACCCACCTAGACAGCCCCCACCCCTGGACACCACCCCACCCCCTGGACACCCCCTACCCCCTTGGATAACCCCCACCCCCTGGACACCCCCACCCCCTGGACACCCCCACCCCTTGGACAGCACCCCACCCCCTTGGACACCCCCACCCTCGTGGACAGCCCCACCCCCCTGAACAGCCCCCTCACCCCCCTGAACACCACCTCACCCCCCTAGACACCACACCCCCTTGGACAACCCCCAACCCCATGGACAGCCCCACCAGACACCCCAACCTCCTAGGGATACCCCCTCACCCCACCCCCTAGACACCCCCTACCCTTGGAAATCCCCCCCACACGCTTGGACATCCCCCACCCCTGGAAACCCCTACCCCTTGGACAACCCCCAACCCCCTAGATAGCCCCCCGGACACCCCCTACCCCCTTGGACAACACCCCAACCCCCCTAGACAGCTCCCACCCACCCTAGACACCACCCCACCCCTTGGAAACCCCCACCCCCTGGACACCCCCACCCCCTGGACACCCCCACTGGAATCCATATTTTAATTGGATATTTTGATGTTTACAGAAAATTTAGATATTTTATTATCAATTGTATATTTAGAAGGTAGATGTAGGTAAGTATTATTTATATATATTAAATGATAAAAGAATTTATATATTAATTTTTTAATTTCATAAAGTGTCTTTATGCCTATGGTTCATATTCCTAAATATGTTTTTTTTATTTTTAGATAAATGGTATATTAAAATGTGTTATTATATTTAAGATTAACCACAATCATCACTTCCATGTTTAAATTTATCACGAAATAAAAAATGGAAACAATTGAAAAGTCTATATATGAATGATGGCAATCGAGATCCTGAATAATATCCTCCTAAGTGTGTTAATATAGTTACTAAATTACATTATCATAGCATGTGTATGGAACATTATAGGTTTATAAAAAAGAAAATTCCCAATATTACCCCCACCCCCTGGACACCCCCAACCCCCTTGGACAACACCCCCTACCCTCTTGGACAACCCCCAACCCCTGGAAATCCCCCCCTAGACACCACCCCACCCCCTGCACACACCCTACCCCTTGGACAGTCCCCAAACCCCCTGGACAACCCCCACCCCCTGGACACCACCACACCACCTGGACACCTCCACCCCCACTGGACACGCCCTACCCCCCCTTGGATATTCTCCAACCCCCTGGATAGCCCCCACCCCCTGAACACCACCCCACCCCCTAGACACCACCCCACCCCCTGGACACCCCTACCCCTTGGACATCCCCCCATCCCCCTGGACAGTCCCCCACCCCCTGGACACCCCACCCCTTGGACACCCCCACCCTCGTGGACAACCCCCCACCCCCTGGACAGCCCCCACCCCTGGACACCCCCAGTCGCCCAAACACCCCCTCCTTCTAGAAACCCCTACCCCCTGGACACCCCAACCCCCTGGACATCCCCCAACCCTGGACAACCCCCACCCCTGAACACCACCCCACCCCTAGACACCCCCTACCCCTTAGACAACCCCCAAACCCCCTGGACAACCCCCACCCCCTGGACACCACCCCACCACCTGGACACCCCACCCCCATTGGACACACCCTACCCCCCTTGTACATCCCCAACCACCTGGACAGCCCACACCCCCTGACCACCACCCCACCCCCTAGACCCCACCCCACCCCTGGACACCCACACCCCCTGGACACCTCCACCCCCATGGACAACCCCCACAACCCAATAGATAGCCCCCACTCCTCCTGGACACCCCCAGCCCCCCGGACACCCCCAGCCCCTGGACACCCCCTACCCCCTTGGACAACCCCCAACCCCCTAGACAACCCCTACCCCCTGGACACCCCCACCCTTGGACACCACCCCACACCTAGACACTCCCTACCCCTTAGACATCCCCCCAACCCCCTAGACATCCAGCACCCCCTGGACACCACCCCTCCCCCCTGGACACCCCTACCCCTTGGACAACCTCCCCCCAACCCCCTGGACAACACCCAACTCCCCGGTTAGCTCCCCCACCCCCTAGACACCCCCACCCCCATGGAAAATCCTCACCCCCTTAGAAACCCCCCTGTGGGCACCCCCACCCCACCCCCTAGACACCCCTACCCCCTTGGACAACCCCCCAACCCCCTGAATATCCCCCACCCTTGGACACCACCCCACCCCCCTGAACACCCCCTACCCCCTGGACAACCCCCACCCCTGGACAACCCCCACCCCTGGACAACCCCCACGGACAACCCAAAAGGAGAGCTCCCCCTGACAGCCCACTTCCCATCCCTAACAGAATATTATTATCATATAAACCAAATATTTCCCAGTGTTTTTCTTTTTTGCTTTTATATCATGCATTATTTCGTTCAAGTTCATTTTCATCAAATGGAAGTGATTTTGGAAGAAAAATGAGGTGACCAAACTGGAAGAATGGGTGGATTAGAGTGATGGATGCTGTGCCTCGACTACCTGGTCTCAAATGTTGAATCACAATAGTTTTATCAATTTTAATATATAACTTCCATATATTGATATTCTCCACCTGGACCCAAAAAGTGGTATAAATTCTTGGTTATAGTTTATTGACTGACCAAATTACCAAGACTGATAATTTGAGATTGGTTGGAAGACTAATGGGTTCCCTAGGTCAGGATAATTTTATATTTTTGAAAGGATGTTAACCAAAAAATAGTAGTGTTATTAAAGATTTTGGGTTTGAAAATTTATTTTTAATGATTTTTTTTTCAAGAGGAATGTTCCATTAATCATTGTGTGACTTGGATATTAGTTGTTAAATACTGATGAATTCATGGAAGAAGGTCTTAATCACTTACAATTTTCAGATTCAGTAGCATATGAATATTTATTGATGATATTGTTACAACACATAGGCTTTAAATTGATTTTTTATAGTATAATTTGTAGAAATTAGAGGACGTTGTTTCTATTATGATATAGAGTTATTATGATAGAGAGTTAGTATGTTTTGTAGAAAGGTTATTCATTTTAAATTGATGTTGTTACTATAATGGAAAATTATGAAAATAAAGGACTAGAAAATATCCTCAAAGATCTATCTAGAATCAGTGATGCATTATCTCAAAGGAATAGAATTTTGGAGATAAAATTTAGGGAAACACTATGGTTAAATTAAGGAGAATAATTAATGAGACAACATTCTTATATTACCTGGTTTGAGTATTTAGTAATGTGAAAGGAGAGGGTTTGGAAAGTAACTACTAGGACTAGGAGGACTATTCTAAAAGGTTTATCTTTTGGTGAATATGGAATGTAGTTTTTACAATGTATGAAATGTTGGAGTCTGGTGTATGCAATATTGGATTCTATGTGCAGGTGTATTGGCTTATGTCTACAGGTGTATTGGCTTGTGTCTGCAGGTGTATTTGATTTGCTTCAGGTGTATTGTAGTATGGTGTATGAAATATTGGAGGATTCTTCATATTGGATTCCTTGTGAAGGTGATATTAGATTTTTTGTGGTGTATTGGCTTAGGTGTATTGGCTTCCCTGTAGATGTATTGGGTTCTGCATACTGTCTGGGCATTGGGTTCTATGAAATCTGGGTGAAGGATATACCAATTGTTTATAACTGTTGGTATACTACTGAAATAAATTTTAATACTATACCAACGGTTATAAACCATTGGTATAGGGGTGAAATAAATGTGAAAGGTATAACAACAGTTACAAAACCGTTGGCATGTCAACAGAATTCTGACTTTTACCAATGGTTTCTTGAAACTGTTGGAAAAAACTATACCAATGGGTTTTGAACCATTGGTAAAACACTGAATGAATTTTAAACCAACGGTTTAAAACCATTGGTATAGATATTTTCCAACGGTTATATGTAACCATTGGGAAGCTGTTATTTTTTGAATCATATACCAATGGTTATTTAAAAAATGTTGGTATATATCTATCCCTATGCCAGACTAATGAATAGTTTTCCAAATCATTGGTATATTGTATACCAACAGTTTTCCATTATATACCAAAGGTTTTCAACCATTGGTTTAGTTTAACTTTCCAATAGTGAAAATTTTAAATTGTTTAATTTAAATTATGGTTTTAGTAGAAAATGGTTTAATTAAATTATTGAATTTAATTGTGGAAATGGTTTTGATGGACAGTTTTGAATTCCCTAATTCCAGTGAATTGGGTGTTTGTTATGAAATTGATAGAATTTTATTTGAAAATTAAATTGTTGAATTTAATTTGTGAAAGTGGATTGTGAAATTTAATGAGTTTGTTTCAAATCCTTATTTAAGAAAAATGGATAAAAAATGGTTCGATGGAAACCTTAGGGTTTCATCTTTGTGAAAATTCATGTTTTTTTTATTAAAAACCCGTTATGGTTTTTAAAGAAAAAATTGGAATATTTTAAATGGAAAATGGGATTAATTGTATTTTAAGAAGTATTGAAATAAATTTCCCATTGTTGTTTTTTACTAGAGTATATAAAATTCTTATGTAGTTATTGAGTTACTTTGGGAACCACTTTAAGACTTACAACATTCTAAAACCTCATATTACCACATCACATCCCTTAAGTGATGGTGACGAGTCCCCTTTTCCTTATCCCCCTAGTGGTGTATGTACATATTTTTAATTTCACAATGTCAGATCCCTATAGGATGGAACTATCATACCTACTTGGCACATGATTGTTTTTCTCTCTGTTTTTTTTTATTTCAAATATATATATATATTCCATTGTTATAAACTGTTTTACATGCCTTGTGAATTTATATAAAATGTTTTATATAAGTGTTTGTTTAATAAATATTGTGAAAAGTGAAATTTTTGTAAAGAACCCTTTTATTAAAGGTAAATTCTATCGTTTGAAATGTATTTACCTCATTTGAATTATGAATCACGAATTTCTAAAGTATTTTCCCTCTTTTCAAATGTAAAGCATGGATTATTTTATTTATGCTCTTTGAAATGAAAAACCTATTTATTTGAAAATTTAAAGCACTTTACTTGGTTAATTTGATATTATAATCTATTATGGAATCTTTTGGTGAAATATTATTAGGCTTTATATCAAACCCTACTAGTTCCTTGGGGTGATTTTAGGTTATCTCCATCCAGATTTAGGTATGGGAAAATGATCTCTTGGAGGTGGATCCAACTATTTAACCATGTACATAGTGAGTTATGTCCCATGGGTCTTGGGATGTTTTCAATATTTTGGTACGTTGTTTGTAGTAATTTGGATTTTCTGGTAAATTACTCCTAGTGGAGTTTCTTTTGATATGCATACCATCTTGTTTCTCTTACTTCCACAATGTTGTGGAAAAACCATTCCCACTTTCAGTTTGTATGATTCTAGTTTCTAGTTGT
This sequence comes from Viscum album, assembly GCA_963277665.1. Lineage (NCBI taxonomy): Eukaryota > Viridiplantae > Streptophyta > Magnoliopsida > Santalales > Viscaceae > Viscum > Viscum album. The sequence goes on from OY728145.1 coordinate 1,412,307,327, forward strand.
CGACTCATGGGGATCAGAAATACCCTTCACTCTATATCAGGACCGACTCAATTATCAGGTTACCAGGGTATCAATGTTGGTTCGTGACAACCTATGACTTAATGAGTTGTAAATTAAGTGAATGAAACCATTAACATGAATTCCTGCTTAGTTAATCATACTCTAACCTAATCTAAAACAAAAGTAATTATATCAATTAACTATTTAATAACCTTATTCAAAAATATTTACTTATATATACCCCACTCATAACTATTTAGGTAAAATATATTAGTTTATTATGTCTTATCATTACCATCTGGTGTTAGTGATTTTTGATTGTTTTATGTGAAATTTATAATATCAACAATGATACCCATTCATTGACATAAATATTTTAATTCCTAGATCATTTAAGGAACTATAATGTATATTTTAACATTTATTTATAAATTTATTATCTCATTTTATGAGTTTTTAATCACTTTATGTGAAAATTCAATGAGTGAAAATCTTGTTTTGGTAATTCTTAACAAATGAAGGGTGGTGTATTGATAATGGGTTAAATATTATTATGACCATTCCATAACCATAAAAAAATTATTTATTTATTCATATCTAAATACACTATTAGTAAATTTCCTATAGTCATCCATAATAAGGCTTTATATCATCATTTTTGTAGGTGGTTAAACCTACCCAAACATGAACATGTGATAATTTGATGGGTGGGTATGTTTTAGAAATTGTTTATTTTGAAAAAATATCATTATAAAGTAATTATAATGCTATTATATATATATTTTTTAAGGTTTTGAATAATATTTTAAGAGGTTTTTATAAAGAATAATTTTTTTATGAAAAAAATGTTATTTCCTGGTGGCAGTAGTCCATACGTATACAAGATCGTTGTTCTTTTATTTTTCAAAGTGGAAAGGGAGGAATAAATAATGGATGTTACATTAATATAATAAAATTTTATAATATCAATAATATTTAATTACTTATATTAAAATGTATTTGGGTATGGTAAAAAAAGAAAGTATATAATTAAAAGTAAAGAGAAGCGAAACACTTACGTAGAAGAAATTAATATTCCCTTGGAAACCTCCTTGATTTTAAAGGGGATTTAGAAATATTAAGGACCTAAAGGATAAATAATGTTGTATAGGGTTATATTATGATCTAAATTTTTGAGTTTCAATAATACTTTTAATGTTATATGTGTGACATGAAGTTATGGAAGCATGTTCCTTTTATAAGTGAGGAAAAGGGAACTTTTGTGAATACCCATTATTTTTCAATAATGGAAAGACATTATTCATGGGTAAATGACTCCAAAAGTGGAAAATAATTAATTATGGGGTGAGATAAGGTTTATAAAACCTCTACCACTCATTTGAACACATGTTTTAAACAATTTTCAAGCCTTTAAACTCTTGATTTTTTCCATTTTACCATTTTGGTTTTTCACTTTTGTAACTCATTTTTAACTAAGTAATTTTTGTTATATTGAAAGATAATAAGACCCATATTAAAAAATTTTAATGTGATAAAACTAAATTTAATCACCATATAATCTAATTTAATTTCTAAATAATATAAAATTAACTTTTAATTTAAAACCTTAGATAAATAGAAAAACTGTTTTGTATTAAAATTTTATTTCCAATGTTAAGTGTTCTTAATAAGTATTGATTAATAGTTGAATGAGTGTTAATATATTTATATATAGGTTTAAAAATTCTATTATATTCATTTTGAGAAGCGATTAATTCATTTTATTATATAAAAATTATATAATATCAGTAAAATAATTCTTTTAAATAATAATTTTACTATTAATGTAGTAATTAATTTTAATCCTAGTAATATTATTTTTATTACTAAAAATTAAATGGAAATTTTTATATAATTTAGACATGATAATTAAAAATATAAAATCCATTTTACCAAATAAAATTTTAATGTCTGAGAAAAATTAATTTTCATATTAGTGCACTTAATGCGTAATTTTTTTAGAAAAGTGTATTTTTAAGCATAAAATAACATTTTTTTTATTATGAATTTTTACATTTTTTTTCATATGTTGATTTTAATGGATATAATGAAATAGTCATATTTAAAAATTTTATTTTATTAAAGTATCACGATTTTTATTTGAGTTTGGTGTTATGTATAGGACAAGATAATCAACAAGATTTAACAAAAATTATTTACTAAAATCATAGGTTTTTACATTTTACCACCTTAAAAATAATTTCATACTTGAAATTATATTAGATTTATGAAATAAAGCAAGGTTAGTTTTCTCTCATCACATCCTCAGGTTCCCATGTAGCCTCCTCAATCTTTTGGTTCCTCCACAAAACTTTGACCAGATGGGTGGTCTTATTCCTCAGAACCTTGTATCTTTGATCCATGACTTGCATAGGTAGTTCTTCATATTAAAGTTCATGTTCAAATTATATACCCTTTGATATTAGTTCATGTGATGGGTTTAGTATGTAGTTCCTCAAAAGTGATACACAGAAAACATCATGCACTTGAGAGAGATGTGGAGGGAGTGATATGTGACAAGTTATAACCTTGATAAGTTCAAGGATCCCTAAGGGACTGATGTATCTTAGGATTATATTTCATTTATTCCCAAATCTCATAATCCACTTCTATGAATATATTCGAATGGAAAGATTATCACCAACTTCAAATTCTATAACCGGTCGATGATTATCTACATAAGTCTTCTTTATACTTTTTTCTCCTTTCATACACCATTGGATGGTTTTAACCTTATCTATAATTTCTTGGATGAGTTCAAGACCTATCTACTTCCTCTCTTCAAATTCATCCCAGTATGCTAGATTCACATATCCCTTATCATAAAGATCCTCATATAGTGAAATCTGAAGGATATAATGGAAACTATTATTGAATGAGAACTATACCAGGGGGAGGTGTTGATTCCAATATACTTAGAAGATTGTTGAATAATATCTCCTCATATCCCTTAGAGTTTGAATAGTCCTCTTAGACTGAACGTCTATCTGAGGTTGATAAGTAATGCTGAAACTCATCTCTATCTCCAATGATTTTTGAAGACTTCTTTAGAACCCTGAGGTAATCCTTGGATCTAGATCATATGTAATGGTGAGTGATACTCTATACACCCTTAACAATTACCTAATGTATATCTTTGTGATTTAGTTAGTATAGAAGTCTACTTTTATAGAAATAAAATTCACTAAAATTTTAAAGATATTGACTATAACCCAGATGGAATTATATCCTTTAGATGTCTTGAGGATTCCTTTGGTGAAATCCATGTTAATATTTTCCCATTTTCATAATGGTATGGGTAATGGTTTCAACATACACTTTGAATTTTATTATTCCACCTTAACTTATGCATACCAAGCATCAAGATACATATTCTATAATCTCTTTATTCAGGATATCCCACAAGAATTTTTATTTTAGATCTGTATACATCATCATACTTCCTGAACAAATAAATAAGGATGAGCTATATGCATCATCCAAAAGTGCCTTCTTAAATTTTGTTTTTTATTGAACACATATCTAGGTTCCAAACCTTATAATTCCCCCTTTATCAAAGTTAAACTCTAGAATATTTTATACCTTTTTATATAGCTATATGTCATCTTTATAGGCTTTTTGACCTTCATGTGGATAGAAAGTTGAGCAGTCATTTGGGAAATATAGGATTTATCTCCTGTCGTTATTTCTTAAAAATTCATCCTATGAAAATCCCTGAGTTTTCGGTCTTTTTCAATCCTTATTATGGATAAATTAGCATTTTATTTTCTATTCAGAGCATAATATACCTTGTTTTCCTTCCCTAGGTGGTAATGTTTTAAATAGTCCTAATATTTTATTAATTCCAACCATATCATTTGGAACATATTCAACCCCTTCTATGTAAATATTTATTTCAAGATCTTATGATCAATATATATATCACACTTTTATCTATAGATATAATTACACAAAATATTTAATATGAAGATCACTAAGACTAAGTCTAAATCATGAAATAAGTAATTTCACTCATAAGTATTTAATTAGAATGAGGAATAAGAAATTATTTTATCATTCTTCATGAGGATGAAACCCAATTTTTTTTCAAAGCATCATTGTATATTATAAACCCTTCCCCACTATATGGTAATTTATGTATAAGATAAATGACCGACCTCTTTTTCTATCCTTTGAAACTTCTTATCATTCCGCCATGCTAAGTAAATTCATTCCCTTATATGTTAACTTTGTTTTTTATTTGATAAATGTGATAAATTTCTCATGAAGAATTGGTAATATTCTATAACATAAGAAAACTAAATATCAAAGTTACAGTGGTCAGTCTTGGCCATTTCTCAAAAACTTTTCCTTTGATGGATCTACTGATATTCAATTTATTATGATTTCATGATCTATGAATCATACTTTATGTAGCCAAAATTCACACTTTCTAATTTTGGCATATAGTTTATCCTTTCTCAAGGTATTTAATTCAATCCACAATTGATATTCATGATCTTAATTTCTCTTTAAATATATATGAATATAATATATAAAGAAAATAATAAATTGATGAATGTAGTCTCTAAAGTCTTTATTGATTAGATCAGTGAAGACAATAGAAGAATTTATAAGTCCAAAAAGCATCACTATAAATTCATAGCGTCCATATATAATATGGAAAGATATATTAGAAATGTAATCCCTTTTAAACCTTAACTGGTGGTATCTAGATCGAATATAAATCTTTGATAAGCATAAATTTCCTCTCTATTAATCAAATAGATCATTAATAAGAGATAGTAGATACTTGTTCTTTATCATGATTTTATTAAGATTATGATAATCAATTAAAAGATGAATTGATCTATCCTTCTTTTTGATAATGAGTATAGGTGAACCCCAAGGTGAAACACTAAGGTGTATAAAACCCTTATCCAGATTCTATTATTAATGCCTATTTAATTCCTCCAATTAAATGGGTGATAATTTAAACATACTCTCTGAGATAGGGATAGATATTGGTATGAGTTTGATTGAAATCTCAACCTCACACCCTAAGGGAAGACTGATAATTTCATCTAGAAATACATTAGTATACTCACATAGAATAGGTATTCCATCAATGTTGACTCCTTTAGACCATTTTTGAAAAAGTACCTCATTATTGTGTATCATAACCATATTATAGAATTTTCATTCATAAGGAGTTCATAATAATCCTTGTTTTGATACTTGATAACAAGATGATTTGGAATATGAAATGATATTTCATTCTCCCAAAAGTTGATATGTTCTCTATGTAGAGAGATCCAATCCATGTATAATATTACATTGAATTATACCATGGGAATTATAACTAGATTAATAGAAGGTATCTTCCAACATAAATTGATTAAAGAATTTATATATATGTTGGATTCAATAATCATGACACTAAGTGTTTTAATAAATAGTTTAATGTCAATTGTTTTAGGGGTGAATCAACATTATTAGAAAAATTTTATGATATAAAATAATGTGAAGAACTAGAATCAAATAATGCATTCACAACTCTAGAGTGAAGGATAATTTTAAATTTCACTGCTTTGTTATTATGATCCACCTCAGTAGTGGTGATTCCATATAGTCTCCCTTATTCCCTTGGTTTAGGAGGTTGATGGGGCCTATTCTATTCATTTTTATAAGGTTTGGGAATTGATTCATGTAATTCCCAAATTAATTTCATTTAAAGAATTTTAGTATGGTTGGTGAAATAGTTGGGTATTTCTTATCCTATGTTGTCTTAATTACACTCTTAGCACCACTTTAGTAGCTATGAGCATGCTGTCCTAATTTATCACACATAAAAGTATTCCATTAACCCTTGATTCAATTATTCAGGTGCCTCCTCTAAAATTTATATTATATAGGAAATTGAATTTTCTTCTCACCATGTGTTGTATTACCGAAGATTCCATGATACCCCACTTACCTTTTATTTTCCCCAGAATAATGAGAGTTTCCAATTACCATATCTACTTTAAGATCACATTGAAAAATCTCTTCCTAGATACAAATTTATATTATGGATAACAACCATTGAATACTAGTACTTAAGCTAGTAAATAAGTGTTCAAGTTTACTTTCAGTATCAAATATAAAACCAGAGTCATACCTCATGATTATTTTGAAATTTAATTCATAAGTTCTAATAGATTCATCCACTTTTTTCTTCAATTTTAATAATTCTTGAACTATTTTCATGAAAATATTCCAAGGAAAATACTTAGTGAAAATAATTCTTCAATTATTTCCATTCCACAAAGTCAACTTTCTCTTTTTTTGGTGGTATTATTAATGAGATTATTCAACTGGTTAGCCTCAAATTCTAAATTTTAGATGCATAAAATGATCATTTAATGGTCCAATAATTAGGGAAAAGAAAATATATTTTCCATCACAATGACCCACTTCTCAACCATAATTGGATTAGAAGACCCATTGAAAAGAGGGTGGATATTACTTCATAAATGATTTGATAGAGTTATTCCTTTATTGGTGTATTTGGGATATTTACATGATTTATGTTGTATCTTTCATCTTGATACAGTTGGGTTAGAATTTACATGAGTTTTTTCATCATATCCCCAATCTCATTAGTTTCCCCATTGGGGAAATCTCTACATTTTCTATCACACCCATTGTTATCCATGGATAGTTTTCTAATTGAACTCATTATATATTAAAGTCCTCTATATTGGTTCGTAGAGAGAATATGAATTAATTAAAGCATATATTTAATATCCCAGACCTATAACTCCCTCATGTTTCCAAATTAGGTTGGTTAATGGACCTCAAGAATTCCTTCCCATATGCTAGAGGCAACCGAATAACAAAGAGGGTGTAGAGAACATAGTGGGGAGACTATACCCCATGGTACAAAGTTTCAATACTGTGAAAATAATTAAATATCAGAGTAATGAAAGTAAAAGAAACAATACCTCATATAACTGGAAGATAAAGGGTGAACCAAGTAAACCAAATAATAACAAACTCTGTAATATTAGGTTATAATGTATCTAATTTTCAAACTAAAATTAAAACAAATAAAACACCCTACTAACACAAATAAGATCAAAATCCACTAGTCCTAAAACCCATGTTGGTCCCATATCCAAGATCCAACCCATAAAATATGTAACAATCAACTAGAAGGTCATTTTCCATTGTCCAAACCTATATCCATGTAATCTGATCGGGTACCAAGTGACAACCCAAATAGGATGTGATTAAAACTCAGTAGGTCAACACACCATGTATAAACATAAAAATTATGATAATAAGTGAATTAAATAAAGCGATAATGAGGAGTATTAATTAATCAATTAATATAATACAACAACCAACCTAATTTGGAACTATTACATAATATCTTTGAGATTGTAGCACAACCAAGAAAACTGTAACCAAAAGTCGATGAATAATCAGATAACCAAGAAAAATCTGTTTGTATAATCATTTCAGCATATCTGGGTTGAGTCTTATAAGAATTATAGCATAAATGGTCCAATCCCTATAAGAATTACAACATAACTTGGCTAATCCCCCTATAAAAAAATTCCAGCATAACCGAGACAATCCATCTATATAAGCATTCTAGTATAAATGGGCCAGCCTTATATATAACCATTTCAACATAATCGGGAAAACCCCTTTATATAATCATTTCAAGATATCCAGGAAAAGCCCTTTATAAAAATATTTTCGCATAACCAAGAAAATAGATTTATATAAAAATTTTATCATAAATCATAACACAATTAATAATAGCCAAGATAACACCACATAACAACAAAATTCACAGTGGTAATTTATCGAATTATCATTTTCTTTAAATTAACCATTCTACAATAATCAAATAATCCATTTTTCAAGGTGAATAAATTAGAAACAAATACCTGATGTATCATATCTTGGTAAAAAATATTTTAATCCATTAGTTATTTTTTTATTATACATGGGTAGGCTCACCATATGGGTATCCTCATGCCATGTCTCAACACCATTGGATCCAAAGGGATCCAAAGAGTAGTCCAAACACATGATTATCATTACCCATTACTATATTTGTTGGCATGCTTGTTGTGTTGGTGAAATAACATAATATTGCACATACTTGAACAAATAGAAACAAACCATATAAATTTATTTTAGACCAACTACCTTTATCCGTTGATCAAACAATGCTTCCATTGGAAACGCTAACAAAGAACAAAGGTGATTATGATCACAAGAAGACCCTAGATCACACAATATTAAGACATGGTTTAACAACGATCAAGATATTACACCACGATAATGGATAAAAAAGTATAAGAGGGGGGGGGGGGATAAAGAAAAAGATCATACCAGATATTAAATGCTTCATAAAGACATCTAAAATGGATAGAATTCCTCCAAAACATAGAGTTTCCATAGGGTCCAAGAGAGAGTTGCAATACGAATTAAGTAAAATCATACAAGCTGTATAGATTAAAACCATAGGTCATAAGAAATTCATAGCATGAAACCCTTTCATGAAGTGAAATTATCGATTTAAAAGATATACAAAAAAACTATCACCTTAGGTTAAAATAACACTAATCGATTATTTCACCTCATGTAATAGTTTCATGACATGTAACAATTTCATGCTTTGAACCTATTCATGAATTGTTCCTAATAAAAAATTCCCATTGTGTAATATTTTCATGATGTTTAACCATTTTACACTCTGAACCAGTTCACAACTTGTGCCCGACAATAAATCCACATTGTGTAAAAGTCTCATTATGTGAAAGTGTCTAGAATACATCTTTATTTCAAATTTTTATAAAAAAACCATGAACCAGTTTTGAATCCTTTTAAACCCATAGAGAACTCTCTTAAACCCTTGACACATTTATACCCAGACTCCATTAATTCAATAAAAAATACATACCTAAAATTTAAATCATTTTCCCTAGAAATTGATTTCTATTCCCAAAATAATCAACCACCAAGGTTTGTAGAATAAGAAAAGAAGGTTCAATGAAAAAAATAAAAGAGGGATGTAGCTAAAAAAATAGGATCTTAAAAACTCCACAAATTATAATAGCTCACCCTTAAGTTACTCCAAGAGTCATGGTGGGGTCTCAAAAAACAAGTCTAGACACTGTGATTGCATATTATATTCCATCTCCTAGGTATCCTATTGAACACTCCCATGCTAATACTACACTCGAACTTGACGTATGGTCTTAATATAAAGATAATTCTCACTACGGTCCATAATCAATATTAGATTCTCTTCAAAGGACACATCTACACCAAGCTTGAATTCATCAAAGTCTATAACACGAGAACGGTTAGGATGATATCTCTGAAGTTGAAATATGTGAAAAATTTCATGCATGAAACTATAGCGCTATTGGATGGCCAATCGGTACGCCAATGTACTAACCAACTCCATTAACTCAAATGGAAGGAAAAACCTTGGCGCCAGCTTTCCCTGTTTCCAGATATGACATTTACCTTACCTTGGAAACACCCAAAGGAAAAAAATAACAAAACTAAAAATCTATAGGCCGTCTTTAATGGTTAGTATAGGATTTATTCCAACTCTGTGTGTTCACCAATTGAATCATTATTAATTGAACCTGGTCAGATGTATCCTATATGATACTATGTATAATAAGTGTTGACTCACATTCCTTATAGCGACCCTACATTTTCTTACATTACTATTACATCATTATAAAGATAAAATACATAATAGTATTACGCCAAGAGGATCCATAGGTTTAGTGTCTTGGGAAAACTTGTACCAAACATAACATTTAAAACATCAAACTTAAACATTTATTTAATTCCTTCTTCTCTAGATTCTTTTTAGAACTTGACATCTCCTTAGTAAATATTGTCAACTGAGGATATAAATCAAAAATGGGTGAGGTAAAGGCACAATAATAGGGTAGATAAGAAAAATAAAATAATGGTTGAGCATAATCATAACATAGGAAAAGTCTCATGACCATGAGATTAATCATTAATAAAAGACTTGAACTGTGGAAATGCATAAAAAAATGAAACATCATGTATTAGTGGTTAACTACCACACATAATTGTGAAAAAATATAGAATCTTGTTCACACATAATTTCACTTTAACTCATGATATTAATTACTTTACCCAATGAATTTTAGTTCTTTATAATTCTGGGCACACTCGTCACATTCAAACATTCATATTGTGCCATATAATTCCAGGCGCACCCGTCACATCATAACATTATCATTATCATGAATTCCACATAGAACATATATAAAAAATGAATATAAATAACCCATGGAAAGTAATGGGTTTCATCTCATAATAACACATTCATAAACTTTGGGATCCTAAAATAAAGTGGGAATAACATACTTGATACTATAACAATTAACCTTGAGTGAGAAGTAAAAGTTGTGTTTTGGAAAGAAGGGTTATTTTGAAAAACATTTGTTTGAAAAAAACTCATGTGGAAAACATTTATATCCTAGAAAAGGTAAGATAATGATGAAAAAATAATTTTTAAGGAGTGACCATACTAAAAATGGAGTGAAAGAGGGAGAACCTGAAGAAAGAAAGTTGGGTTCGAGAATTTCCCCTTACCTTGTATCTGAATGATTTCTTCACTTTAAAGTCCTGTATAACCACATAAGATTAATTAATTAACAATTAAATAACCTTTTTTACATGAATATGGTTCATTATGGTTTCAGTAGGTTATTTTATGGGTCCTCATATGAGTTATAGGGTTTAAATCCATTGTTCGGGAATGTTTGTTTTTTGGTTTTCTTGAACGGTTCACTTGTATTCATAAATGGAAGTTTGTGTAGATCATGGTCAAACATACATAACTAATACTAAATGTTATTAATGATATTATTGGAGTTTAAATGATATTATAATGAATTATGTTATATACCATTTGTATGAATCATTAGTTAAAATTTAATAATGATCGTTTGGGTTAATTCGGGCGATTTTTCGACCACAACAAACTTGTTTTGTTTAATCATTTAGTAATTTGTGAATAAGTTAGTTACAAAAAATAAAATAGGATATAATACATATAATATAATCTGGTTAAACCATAAAAATGGTTTCATGAGAAGATCTGAATGCGGAAAAGAAAATTGAAAACATGTCATTCTTGAAGATGATAAATTAACACCACACAAAAAACATTTTCCTTTCAAAAAATAAAAGAGAAAAAGGGGGTTGGATGATATAATATCCCATTAGTATCATAAAATTAAATTATATGTATAGTAATATAGTTACGATACCATGTGAATTAATATAGGTGGGGATATAAAAAGAAAATAACTTGAAGTTGAAAGGAAATTAAAGGAAAAGGGAGAGGGGAATTACCATTTGAGTTAACCTGTTGAGATCCTCCTTAAGGAACCTAGGATTGTTCTTTTGATGAGAATAGAAGCTCTTAGACATGGGTTAGGGGCTAAGGAAGATGTTATGGAAGATTTTAGACAAGGATTGAAGGTTTAGAGGTGTGAATAAATGAGGGTGTGAAGGGTGTTATTTATTGTGGTGGGGAGAGGGGTTTTCTCAATACAATATTCATTAATTTATTATTTCTCCACAAGACAAGTAATAATGAGTATTACATGACTAAATAAAATAATTTTATCATGTGAATCCAAAACAATTGAGATTATATCATTAGAACATCATACGTGACTCTATAATTAGTGTATTTAGATTATTTTGTAAATTATGGTATTTCACTATTCACAAAAATTCAAGTATTTCAGAAAAATACCAAAAATTCACCCTAACCATTTCTTGTCATGTATAATCCTAAAATGAATTCCATTTTTCAAAAATAATTTTCTAAATATGATTAATTTTTTAAAATAAAATCATAAATTACTTGAAAAATACAGTTTTTAAAACATTTATTTACTTTTTCCAAAACATAGGTACATCATAATTTTACTTAAATATCATATATATACTATCATAGGCAAGGTTACTATTCATTAGGGCATATCACTAGTCATAACTATAACATTAGTATTCATAAGGGAATTTTACTATTCACAAAAAATTAAGTTTGTTCTTTTAGACTCAAAAAATCACTCTGAACGCAACCGTGTATGTCAGATTTTTGAAATTCAAAACATAGAAGTGGAAAAATTATGTTTAATGATCACATAACATTTAGTGTAATTATTTTTAATTGTTCTTCCAAATGTGATTATACTATAAGGAATAATTATAAGACTGGGATTTCATTGATAAAACTTTGGGTCGTTACATTCTTCCCCCCTTATGAAATTTCTCCCTCAAAATTTCATTTTACACATTCAAGTGAGGGCACTTCTCCTTCATCGCCTCCTCTGGTTCCCAAGTAGCTTCTTAAAACTTATGGTTCCTCCAAAACAATTTTACAATATGAGTTGTCATGTTTCATAAAACCTTATCTCTTTGGTCTAGAATCTTTACTGGATGCAACTCACAGGAGAGATCATCTTCCAGCTGTACCATCTCAAAGTTTAGTACATTTGAGGGATCTAGCATTTACTTCCTTAGAAGTGATATGTGGAAGAAATTATGAACTTGATCCATTTTCGGTGGAATTTCAAGCCGATTGGCCACGACTCTTATGCGGTCAAGGATCTCAAAGGGGGACAATGTACCTTGGGCTTAACTTCCCTTTCTTTCCCAATCACATGACACTCTTCCATGGTGATATTTGAAGGAAGAATTTATCTCCAACGTCAAACTCCAAGTCACTTAGATGGTTTTCAGTATATCTATTTTCCAACTTTGATCATCTTTGATGTGTTTTTGGATGACTTGAACCTTCTCCTTTATCTCTTGCACAAGATCAGGTCCAAGTAGATTTGTTTCTCAAACATTATCCCAATAGGTTAGAGTTCTACATCACTTTCCATACAAAGATTTATATGGATCCATCTGAATACTCATGTGGAAGCTACTGTTTAATGAGAACTCAACCAATGGAAGATGCTGATCCCATCCACCTTTGAATTTTAAAGAGTAGGTACTTAGCATATCTTCAAGAATCTGAAAATTCCTTTCAGATTGGCCATTAGTTTGGGGGTTATAGGCCTTGCTGAAATTTAATTCACTAATCAAAGCATGTTGAAGGCTTCTCCAGAATTTAGATGTGAGACTTGGATCACGATCAGAGACAATCGAGAGTTGAACACCATGCAGTCTCACCACATCCATCACATATATATTTGCAAGTTTTTCAAGCGATAGATCTTCCCAAATAGTGATAAAATGTGCAGTCTTGGTGAGTCGGTCAACCACAACTCATATCACATTATTTCCCTTCGACATATTCTAGAGACCCGTTAAAAAGTTCATAGTAACATTCTCCCATTTCCACATGGGTATAGGCAATGGCTTCATTAACCCTTTGGACTTTTTTGACTCTACTTTGACTTACTCACTTACCAAGAACCTTGAGATATATTTTGAAATCTCTTTTTTCATGTTATCCCACCAAAAGTTTTTATAGAAATATCGGTACATATTGGTTCTACAAGGATGGATAGAGAATGTTGAGCTATGTTTATTGTCCAATTTCTCCTTCTTTATCCTAGGTGATGAAGGGACACAAAGAAACGTTCCAAACCAAATCCCACCTTCATCATCGATATGAAACTATTGCATTTTCCCTTCCTTTACTACATTCACCTTCTTCTGTAACTCTAGATCATCCATTTGTGCCTCCTTAATCATCTCTTGGATTGATGGTTGTGAAATAATTTGGTCAAGGTAGGATGTATCCCCTACCCTTATGATTTCTTAATCCATCCTTTGAATATCCAATAATATAGGGTCTTTCTCAATCCACAACATGAATAGAGTAGTAGGTTCTTTTCTTCTTAGAGCATCAGATACCTTGTTCACCTTTCCAGGATGATAGTGAATAGAGAAATCACAATCTTTGATTAGCTCTAACCATCTCCTTTAACACATGTTGAGCTCCTTTTGTGTGAATATATAATTTAGGCTTTTTTGGTTGGTCTATATGTCACACTTCTCACCATAAAGGTAGTACCACCAGATTCTCAAGGAAAAAATCACGACTTCCAGCTCTAGATCATGGATTGGGTAGTTCTGATCATGGATCTTTAACTGTCATGAGGCATAGGCTATCACATTATCATTTTTCATGAGTACACAAACCAAGCCTTTCTTTGAAGCATCATTGTATATCAAAAAACTTTATCCACTTTTCAGTAATGTGAGTACAGGTGCAGTGATTAAACTTCTCTTTAGCTCCTTGAAGCTTCCCTCAAATTCTTCTGTCGAGACATACTTTACCCCTTTCATTGTTAACTTATTTAGAGGGCTTGATAATCGTGAGAAATTTCTCACAAAACTTTGGTAGTACCCAACTAATCCAAAAAAACTACGGATTTATGTGACACTAGAGGTCCTGGGTTATTCCTAAATCGCCTTTGTTTTAGATGGGTCCACAGAAATTCCCTCACTTGTGATCACATGTCCCAAGAATGTGACTTGCTTCATCAAAAATTCTCACTTGATGGACTTGGTATACAACTTCTCCTTTCTTAATGTGACCAACACAAGTCTTATATGTTCTTCATGTTCCCCCTTTCTCTTGGTGTATATGAGAATATCATCAATAAACACTACACAAATTTGTCAAGGTAATGTCTAAAGACTCTATTCATCCAATCCATGAGGATTTCAGGGGAATTAGTAAGTCCGAAGTGTTGAGATTGTATGTGAGTATGATATACTCTATAATACCAAATGTAGGACCGAAATAAAAGAGATACTGAGTAAAGTATCTAAAGATTCTCAAAAAACAAGAGGGGGGGGGGGGTGAATTGTATACTTTTAAAAATTACTTTGGAAATTTTAAATATGGTTATGTTTAACAAGGTTAAACAAGGTAATTCACAAAACCTCTAAGTTCTACACACTTTCTTGATTCAGGAAATATTATTCTGAGAAAGAAATTTCAAAAAAGTGATCCTGGAAATGAAACTTAATGAAAGTTTACAATGATAAAGATTCTACCTTAAAGCGTATAGAATTTAACAAAATCAAAGTACAAGTATAAGTAAGTATAAGATAGTTACACTTTCCTCAATAATACAAATGCAGCGGAAAAATTGCAACAAAAATAGTATCAAGTAGTAAATATTTTAACCCAAAGAGAAAGGTATCCAACAACCTTGGATAAAGGGCCCTTGATTTATACTTTCAAGAAAGTCTGTCTTAGCCACACCAGGGTAAGTCCTTGATACGAAGATCAGAGTCTATCTTTCTATCCCTACAAGCCCTCAAATTCAAGGTAGTCGACACCTCTATCTTCCTTAGCAAGGAAGACCTCAACTTCAAGGTATTAGACACCTCTGGCTTGCTATCCTCAGAAGCGCTCAATTGTACACGGTAAAAATCAGAGTTGCATAAAAAAAATCTGAACGAGAAGTTCAGTACTCACTAAGCATGAGAGTATCTCTCTCTAGAAATCACTTTAGATCAAAAGTTGTCCAAAAGTCCCGAGCTCTTTAAAACGAGCTCCTATTTAGAGGCACAACTTCAACGGTTGTCTCCCTCCTCCAAAGATCATATTTTTCCTTGAATTTTGGAGGGTCCTGTACACGTGTCACTCGACCAACGGTTAGTTAGTAACTGAAAGCACGACATCGTTTTATAACAAAAAAAGTGTTAGTAAAAAATATGGTTACATAACTAGAAATACAATATTTAGAATTTAAGAAAATGAAAGTTCAGAGTCTAACCAAAATTGAATTCAAAGTCTATAATAGAAGGATATTCTGATTCTGTTTTCTAGGAATTCGGAACCTGAACTCTATACAATTCCAGATTCTGAATTTTAAGGAAATTCAGAATCCGGATTCACAAGAATTCAGAACCAGAACTCACAAAGATCAAAGTTAGAGTTCATGAGAATTCAGAGTCAGAACTCATAAGAGTTTGTAGTCTGTATTCAGAGAAATCAGAGTCATAACTCAAAGAAGTTCGTAACCAGAATTCGTAATAAGAATTCGGAGTAAGAACTCAGAAGAGTTCGTATCTAGAATTTGTAATCAGAATTTGGAGTCAGATATCAGAAGGGTTCGTATCCAAAATTCGTAATCAGAATTCAGAGTCATAAGTCAGAAGAGTTCATATCCAGAATTCGTAATCAGAATTCAGATTCAAAACTTAGAACAGTTCGTATCCATAATTCGTAATCAGAATTAGGAGTTAGAACTCAGAGGAGTTCGTATCCAGAATTCGTAATCATAATTCTGATCCTAAAATAGAATGATTCATATCTAGGTAATTATAGGATTCTGAGGTTTTGGTTTCAAACCGAATTTTACACTTATAAATTTATGATATGAAAACATGATAAGGATAAATATCCTTGGGGAAGGAAAATTTTTCTTATAGAAGTGAAACATAGGGTAAAGAGAGATTTTCCTTGAGATAAGGTGTTTGTGATTTTCAAAACAAGAAGGAATGGTAAAGTCATAAGGAAAACTTAATGACTCAATAATCTCCCTCAAGTATGAAGGAATGGAAAAGTCAAAAGAAAAACCTTATTGACTCAAAAATCTCCCCCTTTTTGGAAAGCAGAAACATCCTTTCGAAAAATAATATAAGGACTCAGAAATATTTTTCTAGATTTTGAAATAAAAATTATCTCCCTTTATACATTGGAAAAGATGAATACAACTAACTCCCCCTTAGGCTTTGGAACACTAAGGATCATATTCTAGATATCTGTAATGAGAATTTCATTATCTTGAGTATGTAAATCTGTGTAATAAAAACTCCCCCTTAGATAAACTCCCCCTTAGGGATATTTCTTCTTTACTTAGAATTATTTTTCCTTCTCCCCCTTTGTGATTTTAAAAAAGAGTTTGAGGGAATGGAAAAAATATGATACCTTAAATATTAGTACAGACATCCAAACAACAATTAGAAACCAACAAATTCATTATGATTGGAAGAATTTGTACATGGGAAAAAATACAACAAAAGATTAGATTGAGCTATTTTCCTTCCTTATCCTTGGGTATCAACTTCTTTACTATGGTTTTCAGCTTCTTTATCTCCTTGTGATCTTCTTCTGGTTGCTTCTCTAAGGTATTGACCCCATCATCTTGAGCCTTCAGAGTCTCTGACTGAACCTTCAATAGGTCATCTCGCTTCACTAACTTCTCTTAAATCTTGATTCAGATATCCCTTTCTATTTTCCAACTTTGGACAACATAATTCAACTTTCCATTTAGATCTTTGACATCTTGAATCTGAGTATTCTGCTCAAGATTTAGCTTTTACTCAAAGCTATTCGTGAGATCCTTGATTTTTTTATCTTCAATATCAAAATATTTCTTAACATCATCTTGAAATTCATCAAGCTCTCTCAAATATTCAACTATATTCTTTGACCAGCTGGACATTTTATTGCAAGATTTTCTGTGGGACTTATAGTTGATAAATAAATTCTTGTGATCAGCCTAAATCTTTACACACCTATCCATCACCATGGATACAAAATTCAATTTCTGATTCATGCTATTTTAAAGCATCTGACATCTGGATTCAATGGTTGGAAAGATCAGAATTGTGTCAACAAGCGTCTTCAGAGATTGAATTACAAAATCATGTCCTGGAGCTGATGATTCTGAATCTGACACTTTAATTGGTGATGGTTCTTCCTATAGCTCAACTATGTTTCTCTTAGAATATTCACGAGCTTCCTTCTTCCTTAAAATTTTTCTTGTAGGTGTATCAATAAACACTTGTTTCCCATTCTCAGTTTTTGGAACAACTTCATCATATGGAGACTCATGATCGCTTTCAGACAATTGAACAATATTATCTTCATCAATTTTTTCTCTCTCGGCTCCTACCTCAACATCCTCTAGATGAATAAAGTGATGATTATAGATTTCTTCCTTAGACAATTTGTTCACTTCCTCTTCAGCCTTCTCATCAATTCCAGGGGTAGCAAGTTTTGAAGATCTGGCTTCAGAAGTCCGGATTGAAAATTTTTCAGATGGACTTTCCTTCTCATGAAAGTATTAAACTTGCTTTATCAGATCATTTATATCATCAGTGATTTCATATTCTTGTAATTCTTCTACATCTTCCTTTTCAACATCCCTCTCTTGGGATTTTTCTGGAGTCATGTACTTCTTCCCCGGAGTCTCATGTAATGGTTATACTAAGAAAGTTTTCGGTACATGAATGTTTTCGGATGCAATTTCAGTGTCCCTAAAAAGATATTGGACAATTTCAGCCTCAGACATTTTCTTCTTAATCTTCTTCTCTTTGGCTTACTTCTCAAGCTCTTCAATAGTCTTTTCTTTTAGATCCTTGGCCTAAGTAGGATCTAGACCAAACTGTGGTTCTCCTTCCTTCTGATTATTTTTATCCTTCCCCCACTTGGAAACCACCTCATCCGGATAGGCTTTCTGTTTCTTGGGATTTGGAGGTTCATTTTGAGCTTCCTTAGCTTTAGGGGTTTCACCTTCAGCTTCTACTTACTTAAATTTTCTTTTCTTTCCAGCCTTCTTTGACGGTTCAACCTCTTCTGCATTTTTTGGAATGAATTTTTCTTCTTCCATTGGTAGATCATAAAACTCTCATGATTCCTTAGAAAATATAACATTCATTCTTTTGAAAGTGTCATCACTAACTAACATGACTTTTGAATTACTCAGCTTGGAACTGCAAGGAATCTTGAAGGACTCAAGACACCAAACAATCAACCTGAAGAGTAGGGAAAGATATATGATTATCTTTACTCTCAAATTCCCATTCTTGATATTCTCTATCGTAATGATAATATAATTAATTAGATTGATCTTTTTTATATTTACCAAAAATTCTAAGATATATATATCACTTTTCTTCAGGGTGTCCTTGTCACCCTTTTTTGGTACGATAAAACCCTAAACCCATAACTCAAGGATCCGATTGTTGGTAAACAAGTGAGAAATATTTGCAGTCTTGACATCTATAAGTCTAAGATACTCCATAGATTTTACCTTGATAAAACTTCCTTGTAAATTTGGTAATTTGTGGGAACAAAACTCGGCTTCCCCTTCATAAGACAGCCCTACCAAGCTAGCAGCCTTGGTATAATAAAGTTCATAAGTTTTACCATAACTCTTGAGTGAAAATTCAGAATGGGATTTTGAAGTGGGGCAGAGCTTCGACACACAAAATCTTGAAAACTGATGTGGGAAAACCATAAGGGGTCCCATTTTTATAGGTGTTGATGCGACAATTCATCTTCCCATCTCAATCCAATGTCTTAGAATTCTTTTGATCAAATATGACGATCGAAATGAATGCTTCAAGAAAATTTGGTAGGATCCGATCTTTTGAGATTTTTTTAAAGAAAAAATTCAGATTTAAGAAAACTGGAATTCGAGAAATTTCAATAAAAAAAGAAACTACCAGCATGTAAAAAGTGATTATGAAAACTCAAGAAAGAGTCATACCTTTCAGATTGTTAGGATAATTATTCATATTGAGAAAAATTATTCTTGAAGAACTTTAGATCCCAAATAAAAACATGAGTATGAGAAAAAGATTGAGTATGCAGATCTTCATTATGAAAATCCTCATTAAGAAAATCTTTATTATGAAAATATTCATTACGAAAATATTCATTACGAAAATATTCATTACAAAAAATATGAAAAACTTCATTACAAAAAATATGAAAAACTTCATTAAGAAAAATATAAAAAACTTCATTACAAAAAATATGAAACACTTCATTACAAAAAAATATGAAACACTTCATTACGAAAAAATATGAAACACTTCATTGCGAAAAATATGAAACACTTCATTATGAAAAATATGAAACACATATGAAAAAATGTACTCCCCATATGAAAAGGAGTTTATTACTGTAAGGAGATTTGTTCAATAGAAAGTTAATAAGGAGGATTAACTTATGGTTATCATTCATAACTTCTATTTAATGTATTCAAATCTATCGTAGGGTAAAGATTTTGGGAAAATATTTGCAAGATGATCTTGAATTCTGATAAATTGAAGAATGATATCTCATTTTTGTGTGTCATCCCTAAGAAAGTGATACCTAATGTCTATGTGCTTTGGAAGAGAGTGATGTGTAGGGTTTTTAGTAAGATCAATGAAACTTGTATTATCACACAAAATTTGTGTTTTGGTAAAACTCATACCATAGTCTATGAGTGTGTGTTGCATCCACAACACTTGAGCACAACAACTGCCAGTTGCTACATATTCAGATTCAGTAGTGGAAAGTGCTACTGAGTGTTTCTTATTGCATGACCAAGAAACTAATGAATCTCTTAAGAAATGACAAGTTCTGTATGTACTCTTTCTATTCATTCTACATCCACCAAAGTCAACATCTGAAAAACTTTTTGAAACAAAATCATTTCCAGAAGCATAAAAGAGTCCTAAATCGATGGTTCCCTTTAAGTAGCAAAAAATTATTTTCACTTCCTTTAAGTGAGATTCCTTAGGATTGGATTGGTATCTTGCATATAAGAATACTGAAAACATTAAGTCTGGACGACTAGCTATTAAGTAAAGTAAGATTCCTATTATACCTCTAAAAGATGTTTGATCTACTGGTTTCCCAACTTCATTAAGATCAAGTTTATTTTAGGTACCAATGGGAGTACTTATAATTTTAGTGTTTTCATATCCATACTTTTTAAGAATATCTTTAATATACTTATGTTGGGATATATATATTCCTTCTGGTTTTTGAGAGATTTGAAAACCAAGGAAAAATGTTAAATCACCCATCATACTCATTTCAAACTCAGATTTCATCAGATCTGCAAAGGAATCAGTTAAACATTCTGAGTTGAACCAAATATAATGTCATCGACATAAATTTGTACAATCAATTTTTTTTCTTATCTTTCTTTATAAAAAGGTTTGGATCTGCATTTCCCTTAACATAACTAATTTGAAGCAAAAATCATGTAAGTCTATCATACCAAGCTCGAGGGGCTTTCTTAAGTCCATACAAAGCTTTGGTATGTCTAAAAACATGATCAGGATGTTGTGTATCTTCAAAACCAATAGGTTGTTCAACAAAGACTTCCTATTGAATGTAACTGTTAAGGAAAGCACATTTCAAATCCATTTCAAAAGTTTGAAATTGAAGAATGCTGCAAAGGAAACAAAGATACGAATAGATTCAAGTCTATATACTGGAGCCTAGGTTTCTTCATAGTCTATTCCTTCTTGTTGATTATAGCCTTTAGCAACTAATCTAGATTTATTTCTTATAATGATTCCATTTTCATCACACTTATTTCTGAAGACCCATTTTAGTCCAGTAACAGAAGTTTCTTTAGGTCATTCAACCAAGGTCCAGACTTTATTCCTTTTCAATTCATTTAGTTCATCTTGCATGGATTTAATCCAATCATCATCACCTAAAGCTTCATCAGTGCTTTTTGGTTCTAATTGGGAAAGGAATTCTAGATGTTATACTTCATTACTTAAGGAACTTATAGTCCTCACAGGTTGATTCACATCACCAATGATGCTATCACTAGTATGATTCTTTAGAAACAAACAATTTGGGTTTTTTAAAACCTGTTCATCAACATAGGGTAGGAAATCTTCTGTGGTAAATGCTTCTGAAATATTTTCTTGGGCATTTTCCTTATCATAAGGATCTTCTAACAAAGGTTGATCATCAGTTTTTGAAAACAAATCAAAAGATGTAGGTTGGGGTTGTTTAAAAACAAAAGGATTAGTTTCATAAAATTTCACATGTACCATATCTTCAACAGTATACGTGTTTTTGTTGAAAACTCTATAATCCTTAGAAGTTGTGGATTAGCCTAAGAAAATTCCTTCATCAAATTTTGATGTGAATTTATGAAGATTATCTTTAGTATTCAGAATGAATACCTTGCAACCAAAAACCTTAAAGTATGAAAGTCTATGTTTTCTACCATTCTATAACTCATAAAGAGTTTTATTAAGAAAAGGTCTAATAAAAACTCTATTTATAGTATAACAAGTAGTACTTAAAAATTAATCCCAAAAATGTTTGGCTAAATAATATTCACTCAACATGGTTCTAGTTATCTCTTGAATAATTCTATTTCTTCTTTCAAGAAAACCATTTTGTTAAGGTGTTCTTGGTGCTGAGAATTTATGAGTAATGCCTTTTCTACTACAACAAGTTTCAAAATTAGAATTTTGAAATTCTCCACCATGATCACTATGAATAGTTTTCAATGGAAGGTTTTTCTCATTTTTAACTTGGTATCTAAAACTTTTGAAATAAGAAAAAGCTTCAGACTTCTTTGATAGAAAATAGACCCATGTAAATCTAGTGTAATCATCAACCAAGACAAATACATAATACTTTCCCCCAATGCTTCCAGTTTGTGTAGGACCAACGAGATCCATATGCACTAACTTTAATGCATCAGTACTTGAAACCTCACTGACTGATTTAAAACTTGATTTATGTTGCTTGCTATATTGACAAGGGTTACAAACTTTTGAAGAATAAAATCTAATCTTTGGTAGATCCTTAACTAATCTTTTCTTAGAAGGTTTTCATAAGTTCCTAAGGTTACAATTTTGTAACCTTCTATTCCACAACCAAGAATGATCTTCCATTTCACTAAGGCAAGGTAGATCTTGGATCCTATGGTCTCCTAAGTTTTGTGTATAAACATTCTCTTGCCTATGGGAAGAAAGAATAAAATCTTCCTTGGAATTGTGTACTAAGAACTTATCATTCCTAAAATTCACAAGGTAACCTTTATTATATAATTGGCTTATGCTAATGAGGTTGTGCTTAAGATCCTTAACGAATAAAATATTTGAAATCAATTTTTTCTAATAAGAACGATGTTACATATACCAATAATTTCTCCCTGAGAATTATCTCCGAAAGTTACTCTTCCTCCTTTCATCTTGATAATCTTTTCAAAATAGTTTTTGTTACCAGTCATATGTCTGGAACATCCACTATCAATGTATCTTGTATTGCTGTTGATAATTTCTCTATTTTCCTGAAAATAAGAAAAAGTTAGGTTTTCAGAATCCAAACTTGTGTGGATTCAGAAATCTCAGGAAGAAAAATTTTAGGCACCCACATCTTTTTAGAAAAATAGGCTTTATAAAATCCTAAAGACTGGGTTTTTTTAAGGAATAATTTTTTGCCCAGTTTCCACCACACTGACACTTAGTATAGAATAGAGCACTTTGAGGAATAAAATAATTGTTACTAAAAATCAGTTTAGAACCAGTATAACCAAAACCAAAACTATTCCTTAGAGGTCGGATTTGAGAATACATTTTATCAAAATTTTCCTTACCTAAGGTAAAGTTTGACAAACACTTCCTCAAGGAAAAGATTTCGGATTTCAGTTTGATAACCAAGTTTTTTTCTTCTAAAACATTTGATTTTGAACTAGAGATAGGCTCAAAAACATTTTTCTCAAAAATTACATTTTCTAGATCTTTATAAAGTTTATTCTTCTCAGAATTTACTTCCTCAATATTTTTTGAAATAATTTCAAAATCAAAATTTTTATTATTAAGATCTTTAGAAATATCTGATATTTCATTAGTAAGAATAGTATTCCTAGATTTTTCCTTATCAAGTTTTTTCATGAGTTTTGAATTCCTAATCTCAAGGAGTTTAGAAAA
Source organism: Viscum album (assembly GCA_963277665.1). Lineage (NCBI taxonomy): Eukaryota > Viridiplantae > Streptophyta > Magnoliopsida > Santalales > Viscaceae > Viscum > Viscum album. Next base: position 1,412,331,099 of record OY728145.1, read on the forward strand.
CCTAGAAACTTCTTCATAGGAAGGTAAATTATTATCTTCACCAGAAGAAGATTTTTCATCTAAAGAGTTATAATATTTATCATTACTATAATTTTTATTTAAAGATACATTGGTAATTGATTCCACATTGTATACCTTATCCATTAAGCAATGATATTCAATTGTTAGTATGGATATTAGACCAAGATTCTTCTTTCCATAAGATTCATAATCTGAAGATTCATATAAAGATTCACCACCACTAGCACTCCAAGTGTCATTATCTTTCAAGACTTTCTTAGCTTTATCCTTGTAATACTTCTTTCTGTTTCTCTTAGAATGCATTTCCTTTCTTTCTTTTCTCTTAAGAATAGGACAATCCTGTCTTATATTCCCCGCTCTCTTGCATTCATAACATGTAACTTCTCAATCTTTCTTGTCTTTCCTTTGTTTCTTCTTATATATGGATTGAAATTTACTCTATCCAGCTATCTTGTTCATCCTTCGAGAAAGATTTGCTAACTCATTATCTAAGGATTCACTTCCACTAGATTCGGATTGGATAACAACTTTCTTATACTTAGATCTGGTAACTCTCTCTGGAGTCTTATCTTTCATATGATTTGTAGTAGTAGTAAGTGAAACACTGCCATTCCCATTATTCTTCTTAACATTATCAGTATCTCTCTTCATTCTAGTCACACCTTGAAGAAGAGTTCCAAATAGTTCATCTAAGGAAATCTGAGTAACCTTTCTGTTCTCATCTATAGCTCTCCTCTTGGATTCCCACTCATTGAGCATGATGTCTATGATCTTATCAAAAAGTGCTTCATCATCTAATTCTTTCTCACCCATAGATTGTAAACTATTCACAATAGTCATGAATATTTGTTGCAACTTACATATGGGTTCTCCATAAAGAATGTTAAGACCATGATATTCATCTCTAAGAATGGATCTTCTTGTTTCAATAACTTTGGAAGTTCCAAAGTGTTTAACTTCATGTTTTTTCCATATAAAATTTGCTCCTTCACAAGATGAAATTTGGTTATATATATTTATAGTCATAGAGTAAATCTAAGCATTGCGTAACTTATGATTCAGCTGATATTAATACTTTTCTTGATTGGTAAAGGTACTAACTTCTTTATCAGGGATTTTGTATCCTCCAGTAAGCATAAAAAAATTTTCAACACCAGTATTGATAATGAATGTCTTCATGCGATCTCTTCAGTATTTGTAATCATTTCCATCAAAGTTAGGTGGTCTAGTTAGATTCAGATTTTCTATGGAACAAACATTGATTCCTACCATCTTATAGAAAAACCTCCACAAAAACTTATTAGTATTAAAATTTTGTAAATAAGAAAAATATTCCTAAGAAAGGAAAAATATAGAACAAGAGTATCTCTAAAAAAACTGAATCCGAACTTTATGATTCTGAGAAACTGATTACGAGAATATGAAAAAGATGAATTCTCTTCTGAATCTAATTGTGAGATTAATTCAGATTGAACCAATCCTCTGATACCAATTGTTGAGATGGTATGTGAGTATGTTATACTCTATAATACCAAATGTAGGATCAAAATAAAAGAGATACCGAGTAAAGTTTATAAAGATGCTAAAAAAACTAGAGGGGGGGGGGGTGAATTGTATACTTTTAAGAATTCCTTTGGAACTTTTAAATATGGTTTTGTTTAACAAGGTTAAACAAGGTAATTACCCAAACTTCTAAGTTCTACACACTTACTTGATTTAGGAAATAGGATTCCGAGAAAGCAATTCCGGAAAAGTGATTACGAAAATGAGACTTAATGAAAGTTTACAATGATGAAGATTCTGCCTTAAAGCATATAAAATCTAACAAAATCAGAGTACAAGTATAAGGAAGTATAAGATAGTTATACTTTCCTCAATAATACAAATGTAGTGGAAATATTGCAACAAAAAAAGTATCAAATAGTAAATCTTTTAACCCAAAGAGAAGGGTATCCAACAACCTTGGATAAAGGTCCCTTGATTTATACTTTCAAGAAAGCATGTCTTACCCACACTAGGGTAAGACCTCGATATGAAGATTGGAGTCTTTCTTTCTATCTATTAAAGCCCTCAACTTCAAGGTAGTTGACACCTCTATCTTTCTCAGCAAGGAAGCCCTCAAATTCAAGGTAGTCGACACCTCTATCTTCCTATCCCCAGAAGCCCTAAAATGTACATAGTAATAATTAGAGTCACACAAAGAAAATCAAAACCAGAAGTTCAGTACGCACTAAGCATGAGAGTATCTCTCTCTAGAAATCACTTCAGATAAAAAGTTCCCCAAAAGTCCTGAGCTCTTTCAAATGATCTCCTATTTATAAGCACAACTTCAACGGTCAGCTCCCTCCTCCAACGGTCATATTTTTCCTTGAATTTCGGAGGGTCCTATACACATGTCACTCAACCAATGATTAGTTAGTAACTGAAAGCATGACATAATTTTATAAAAAAACAAGTTTTAGTAAAAAATATGGTTACATAACTAGAAATCAAATATTTGGAATGTAAGCAAATGAAAGTTCGGAGTCTAACCAAAATTGAATTCGGAGTCTATGATACAAGGATATTCAGATTATGTTTTCTAGGAATTTGGAACCTGAAATCTATAGAATTCTGGAGTCTGAATTTCAAGGAAATTCGGAATCTGGATTCACAAGAATTCGGAACAAGAACTCACAGAGTTCAGAGTCATAGTTCATGAGAATTCAGAGTCAGAACTCATAAGAGTTCAGAGTCTATATTCAGAGAACTCAGTGTCTGAACTCAGAAAAGTTCATAACCAGAATTCGTAATCAGAATTCAGATTAAGAACTCAGAAGGGTTCATATCCAGAATTCGTAATCAGAATTTGGAGTCAGAACTCAGAAGGGATCATATCCAGAATTCATAATCAGAATTCGGAGTCAGAACCTAGAAGAGTTCGTATCTGGAATTCATAATCAAAATTCGGAGTTAGAACTCAGAAGAGTTCGTATCTAGAATTCGTAATCAGAATTCAGAGTTAGATCTCATAAGAGTTTGTATCCAGAATTCGTAATCAGAATTCGGATCCTAAAACAGAATGCATCATATCTAGGTAATTATAGGATTCCTAGGTTTTGGTTTCAAACCAAATTTTACACTTAGAAATTTATGATATGAAAACATGATTAGGATAAATTTTTCTTAGGGAAGGAAAATTTTCCTTATAGAAGTGAAGAATAGGGTAAAGAGATATTTGCCTTGAGATAAGCTATTTGTGATTTTCAAAACAACAAGGAATGGTAAAGTCATAAGGAAACCTTAATGACTCAACATCTCCCCCTAGTATGAAGGAATGGAAAAGTCATAAGGAAAACCTTATTGAATCAACACGAAGGGTATCACCAGAAACTCCTAGTTCCCATAACTTATATGGATGGAAGTCTTCTGAATATCATCCCTCATCACCTTAAATTGATGATATCCAGAACGAAGATCCACCTTTGGGAAGTATTGAGGTCCTATTAACTGATCTAACAAGTCATCTATCCTTGGAAGAGGATACTTTTTCTTTATGGTTATCTTGTTGAGTTACCGATAATCGATACAAAACCACATTTTTACATCCTTCTTCTTCACAAAGAGCACCGGCGCACCCCAAGGTGATGCACTAGGGCATATGAACCCTTTGTCCAAATGATCTAGTAGCTACTTATTTAACTCCTCCAGTTTGATAGTATCCATCCTATAGAGACACTTTGAGATATGATTAGATATGGGTATGAGTTCTATGGAGAAATATACCTCACGATATGGGGGAATACTGGGATACTCTTCTGGGAATACATCACTGTATTCTCTCTCAATGGGAATTTATTCAAGTTTGGAACTTTCCCTTGACTCAAAAGTTTTTGGAGAGGTATGATTCTTCATAGAAAATCAACACCCACATAGTTGAAGGATTTTTTAATGGATATTCTTAATCTTCCTTGCATTTATAGAGGATAATGGGATGGTTCAGAATATGAAAATATATTTCCTTTTCTCAATAGTTGATACGTGCTCTATATATCGAGAGCCAATCCATTCCCATTATAGAGTTTAATTCCACCAAGGGAAGTATTAAGAGATTCACTGGAGGAATCATCCCACATACACCAACATGAGAAGAGTCAAAAAATTGGGTTGAAATGATTTAACTACTTGGTGTTTTTACAGATATCTCTACTTGAAGGTTTGGGGTCTTTGATTCTATAGTTCTAGCAAACTTTCAAGATATAAAGAAATGTGTTGAACCATAATCAAATAATACTTTTTCCATTATTGAGTGAATAAGAATTGTACCTTGTGTGACTTAATTATCTTACTCTAATTCCAAAGTAGTGATGGCATAATCCTTCCCTTGTTCCTTTGGCTATGGTGGTTACTGATGCTGATTACCCTCAAGGACTCGAGGTTTAGTGCACTGACTTTCTTAGTGCCCTTGCTTCCCACAGTTATAGAACTGAACCATGGGTGGTTCTCTAATTTATTCCACCTCATTCTCCTTCCTTTTCATGTCTTTTCTACACTCTTGAGAATGGTGTCCTTATTTACAACACTTGAAGTATTTACCCGTCCCTTTGAGGTAGTTACCATGATGCGACTTCCCACATTTTTGGCATGTGGGTCATTGTGTTTTCTTCCCACCTTTACCATTAGATCATCCTGCTTGAAACTCAATCTTTAGTTTCTTATTAGAATAGCCATGGGAGCATTATACAAACCCCCTATACACTTCAGGATCATATCAAAAAACTTATTCATAACTCCAAAAGTCTCGAATTGCAAGAACCTTTCAAACGTGTGGTTTTAATCCACTAAATAATCTATCAAGTTTGATATCATTATTGATAAAAAAACATGAAACTTACCTTGAAAGCCTTGTGAAACTTGCTTCATAGGTTTTGATAGATTCTAGTTCCTTTTTATTAAGTTCTATGAATTATCTATCCATATTTTTATGAAGAGTTCTTGGGAAATACTTATTAAGAAACATGATCTTGAAGTTTTCCCTTTCCATATCTTCAATTTCCTTCCTTGGCTTGGTGTTCTTAATAAAATACCACCATTGATCAGACTCTTTATCTAGAAGATAAACCTCTAGTGTCACCTTCTCCATATAAAAAATAGTGGATCACAAAAAATATCTTCTCTATGGCGTTGACCCACTGTTCCGCAACTAGTGGCTCAGAAGATCCACTGAACGTCGGTGGTCATTGCCGTATAAAACAATCGATAACCAGTTTCTCCCTCTTTGGTGAAATAGGATGTTCCCCATTATTCTGGTTATTGTTCATAACATGATATAGTTGGGTAATCATCTCCCTGAAGTTTTTAACTCCACCTCCCAAATCATTGGGGATGTCATTCGGTAAATCATTGCATTGGCCCTCACACGATTTATTGACCTAGTTTCTCCTAGTTCCCGCAATTTTCTAAAATAGAAAAGGTTAGAAAAAAACATAAGTTAACAATTCATGAATAAATTATTTATTTGTACATTTTTCACTAAAATAATAACTTATGGGATCCCTACATAAATATTATTTGGTGCATATTTGTACTTTGTCTCATTGGGTTTCTCTAGGGTTCACTAATCCTAATTCCCAAATTAACTAAAACTTGCCTTTGATACCAACTATAGAGACCCTACCTTTTTTTAAATTATTATTAAATCATTATAAAGATAAAAAACAAAATATTATTACACAATGAGAATCCATAGGTTCAGTGTCATGGGAAAACTTGGATCAAACATAACATTTACAACATCAAACATAAACATTTATTTAATTCCTTCTTGTATAGCTTCTTATCGAAACTGGAAATATCCTTAATACATGTGGTCACATGAGGATATAAATAAAAAAGGGGTGATATAAACACATATTAAGAGGTTATATAAGAACAATATAACAGTGTTTGAACATAATCATAACATAGTTAAAGGATCATGAACATGAGAGGAATCATTAATAAAAGACTTGAAATTTGGGAATGCATACAAAAATGAAAAATCATGTCTTAGTGGTTAAGTAACACAAATAATTATGAACAAATATAGTATCTTTTTTACACCTAATTTCACATTAACTCATGAGATTCATCACTCTACCCAATTATTTGTAGGGATGTATAATTTTGGGTGCACCCGTCACATTCAAGCATTCATATTGCACTATATAATTCTGGGCGCACCCATCACATCATAACATTATCATTATCATGCATGCCACATAGAACATATATAAAAAATGAACATAACTAAACCATGGAATTTAATAGGGTTCATATCATAAGAACACATTCATAAACTTTGGGTTCCCAAAATAAAGTGAGAATAATATACTTGATACAATAACCATTAACAATGAGTGAGAAGTAAAAGGGGTGTTTTTGAAAGAAGAGTTATTTGGGAAGACATTTGTTTGATATAAAATTCTTTGGAAAACATTTATATACTATAAAATATAAGATAATGATGAAAAAATAATTTTTAAGGAGTGACCATACAAAAAATGGAGTGAAAGAGGGAGAACCCGATGAAAGAAAGTTGGGTTAGAGAATTTCCCCTTACCTTGTATCTGAACGCTTTCTTCACTTTAAAGTGATGTATAAACACATTAGATTCATTAATTAACAATTAAAGAACCCTTTTTACATGAATATGTTTCATTATGTTTTAATTAGGTTATTTTATGGGCCCTTGTATGAGTTATAGGGTTTAAATCCATTGTTTGGGAATGTTCATTTCGTTGGTTTTCTTGAACTGGTCACTTGTATTCGTAATATGAAGTTCATGTAGAACATGGGTAAACATTCAGAACTAATATTACATGTTATTAATGATATTAAATGAGTTTAAATTATATTATAATTAATTATTTTATATACCATGTGGATGAATCATTAGTTAAAATTTAAAAATGATCGTTTGGGTTAATTCGGGTGATTTTTCGACCACAAAGAACTTGTTTTGTTTAATCATTTAGTAATATGTGTATGAGTTAGTTAAAGAACATGAAATTGGATATAATACATATAATATAATATTTTTCAACCATAAAAATGGTTTCATGACCAGATCTGAAGGCATAAAAGAAAATTGAAAACATGTCGTTATTGAATGTGATAAATTAACACCACACGAACAACGTTTTCCATTCAAAAAATAAAAGAGGAGAAGGGGGATTGGATGATATAATATCCAATTATTATCATAAAATTCCATTATATGTATAATAATAAAGTTAACATACCACATTGATGAAGATAGGTGGGGAGATAATAAGAAAATAACTTGAAGTTGAAAGGAAATTAAAGGAAAAGAGAGAAGGGAATTACCACTTGAGTTATCCTGTTGAGATCCTCCTTAAGGAACCTAGGCTTGGTATTTTGATGATACTAGAATCTCTTGGATGTGGGGAAGGGTCTAGGGAAGATTTTTGGGTAGATTTTATACAAGTATTTAACTTTGAGAGGTGTGAAGAAATGAGGGTGTGAATGGTGGTATTTATAGTGGAGGGGAGATGAGTTTTCTCAATATAATATTCATTAATTTATTATTTCTCCACATGACAAGTAATAGTGAGTATTAATTGACTAAATAAAGTAATTTTTTCATGCGAATCCTTACCAATTGTTCTTAAATAATCATAACATCATACATGGATCTATAATTAGTGTATTTACCTTATTTTGTAAATTATGGTATTTCACTATGCATAAAAAATTCAAGTATTTCAAAAAAATCCCAAAAATTCACCTTAACCATTTTTCAATGTGTAGAGTCCAAATATGAAATAAATTTTTCAAAAATAGTTTTCTAAATATGATTAATTTTATTTTTAAATAAAATCATAATTTACTAAAAAAATACAGTTTTTAAAACATTTATTTAATTTTTCCAAAACATAGGAACATCATAATTTTAATTAAATATAATATATATACTATCATAGGTAAGGTTACTATTAATTAGGGTATTCCAATATTCATAAGGGTAACATTACTGTTCATAAGGGTATGTTACTATTCACAAAATATTAAGTTTGCTCTATTAGACTCCAAAAATCACCCTGAACGCAACCGTGTATGTCAGATTTTCAAAATTTAAAACATAGAAGTGAAAAAATTATGTTTAATGATCACATAATATTTAGTATCATTATATTCCATTATGATTACTAATGTGATTATACTATAAGGAATAATTATAATAATGGAATTTCATTGATAAAACTTTGGGTCGTTACATTCCTCAAACCAAAAAATAGGTGAAGAACACAACGTTCTATACAAAGGCTCAAAAGGTTCCATTTGGATCGATTTTTGAAAAATTTTATTACCCTAAAACTCTATTAGTTCCATATTATGCTTCTAAAAACTACCAAAATGAAAAACACAGGCTCATAAAATATCCTCTAGAACCTGAATAATCTGTCCAAAATGGCATTCTGTCGGAGGATGATAGGTTATGATCAGATGAAACTGTGATCCTGGATCCTTATGAAGACCCTACCATAATCGAGATGCGAAATAAGGATATATATTAGAAATGAAAACCCTTGAAGCACCATAAAATTGAACTATATCCCACATGTAAAGACTACCCAGATCATCAACAATGAATGTCTCCCGGATAGGGAGGAAGTGAACTACCTTCATCAGTCAATCTACAATCAACTATATTGGATCATTATTTCAAGGTGTCCTGGGTAAAATTGTCACAAAATACATAGTGACATCATCCCACTTCTACTTTGTAATGGGAATAGGCTGCAATAGCCCAACTAGACTCTGGTGATCAGCTTTCACCACCAGACAGATGAAGCATCTCGCTATGAAGACTTCCACCTCCTTCTTCATTCATGGATACTAGTACTATCTATGGATATCATGATACATATAGGTCAAAAATGGATGCACCACCCATACAGAAGCATGAAAATCTCTCATAAAATCCTCATGCAAGTCCATAGGAACCCACACTTGGACACAAAAAAGAAGAGAATTATCATTTCTAAGAGACCATTTGGATGGTGGATCCCCACCATATAATGTTTCCCTTAGATATAAGACCTTTAAATCACATAATTGATTAGTATTGATCTGATACAAAATAATAGGTATAACATATACAAAATTTAGATATACTCATCCCTGGGACCCCTGAACATCTCGATGCATGTCTGCAAAGAGTTCCATCATCTACTACTCATCACAAGTCTCCCGAACTTCCTCTATAAGCATCTTCAATATCAAGGCATCAATAATGATGTTTCCATTTCCCAGTGAATAACCCATCTCAAAGTCAAAAGTCTATAAATACTCCACCCACCTCCTCTATTAAAGGTTTAGGTCTCACTAAGAAAATATACACCTAAGGATCTTATGGTTAATGTATACCAAAAACACCTCACCCAAAAGATAGTGTATCCAGTATCTCATATCATGCATCACCTCAACTACCACTAGACTTGGAGTAGGATAATTTATCTTAAGAGGTCTTAGCTTTCTGGATCCATAAGCAACCACTTAGTCCTCCTATATCAGAACTAATCTGATTCCAACTCTGGATGCATCACAATATTTGGTATATGAGTTACCTAGAAGATGTAAGGTGAGGATAGGTTTTGAGGTTAGCATACATTTCAGCTCCTAAAAATCCCTCTCATAACATCTGATAAAAAAACTTCACCCCTTTATTGGTTAGCCTGAACATCGGTTCCTTCATATGGGAGAAGTCTTGGACGAAACACTGGTAATAACATGATAAATTAAAAAACTCTGAATGTCAGAGATTCTTGAGTCTCTCCAAATATACCCTGGAAACAACCTTCTATGGGCCTACTAACACTCCATCATCTGAGATGACATGACCCAAGAAGTTCACTTTATCAATCCCAAAACTGTATTTAGATAGATTAGAGTGAAGCCAATTCTTACTCCATGTAATCAAGATGATTCCAAAATATTGGGAATAATAATCTTATAATTGAGATTAAACTAAGATGACATAAATGAAAACTACCACAAATTTCTCTAGAAAAGGATGAAAGATCTGATTCATCCAATCCATTAATACTTCCAGTATATTCATCAAACCGAATGATATCACTATAATCTCATACAATCCATACCTGCTCCTAAAAGAAATCTAAGGTATGTTTGATGATATCACCATCAAATAGTGGAATCTTGATCTTAAATTGATCTTAGAGAAGATATTAACACCTTTAAACTGGTCAAATATATCATTGATGCACGAAAGGGGGTATTAGTTTTTAACCATCATCTGGTTCAATCTCTAATAGTCCACACACAAGTGAAAAGTCCCATCAATCTTCCCAGAGAAAAGCACCAGAGAACCCCATGGTGACATACCAGGATGTATGAAACCCTTAGCTTCCAAATATTCCACATAAACATTAAAATATAAAATATATGCTAGTTCCATCATATAATGTGGAATAGAAACTGGATCTACTCTTGACCCCAAATTGATCATGAAATCGATATCCTACTCAGGTGGTAATACATATAACACTTTTAGAAAAAAACATGAAAATGGTCAAACACTAGAGGGAAAATATCCTACTATATTCTAGCATCATCTAGAGCAAGAATTTCTATATGAGTTGTGAGTTTTTCCATTTTCACTGAATTAGTCTTGTATAACCAATATAAAGATCCCAACCACCCTAGTGAAAATAGATTCTTACTTATGGTAATATAATGGTAACTATCCTCTGATAATAGTTGATGATATCCTAGAATAAAACTAACCAATCCATACCTAGAATCAAATCAAATCCTATCATTTCCAACACAAACATTTTCCAAAATAAACAGTAAGGACCAATTTATAGAGAAGATTCCGGGTAACATTTGATATTTTTTACTATAATTTGAATGGTTTATTGATGGACAAAGAACCATCTAGTATTTACACAACCATGACCAAATTGTTTTAATGAAGAGAAGATATAAAGGAATGAGATGCTCTTATATCAAAAAACATAAGCAAGGGAAGATGATATAATAATTTTACCTTTAGTGGTAGAAGGAACTGCATCCAAACTAGATGGAGTAGACTATATGGTGTGCATCTAACTTTCCTGGCTACCCTAGGCTCTAATCCGTCTCCCTTGGGCTATTCTCTTTAGATGGTTCTTCCTATCCTACACTAGGGAACCAAGCCCTATGCCTCGACCTGAAATTCCTATGGAACTCTAACTACCAGTCTGCTGAGGGATAGCTATGTACTTTAAAGATTCTAGTACCTACCCTGACCCCCTACCATTTTTCTGATGCCACATGACCCTACAAAACCTCTGTAGGTGGTCTACAATACCACAAGAATGGAATTACAAAGAAGAGTATGGACACTGAGGCCACTTGTGACCTGAATTTCCCCACTGATAGCACTATAATGAAACACGCTCTTGAGATGGATTCCCACTAACTTGGATACTCTTCCCACTATTTCTATGGTGATTAATATCATAGAGTAAAAGTTTTACAAAAAACTAAGAACTCCCAGTTCTCCTTATAAAAACAGTTTTTCCACTTCTTGGGGCCTCTCTCAGATTTACTTCCATGATGAGTGTAACACCCCGAGATTTTATGAAAAATATTCTTTTAATTTCATTAATGTCTTGTGTTTTATTCTACCCCAAGATTACCTTGCGCTATACACAACACCGTATTAGGTTGCAGTATACGCAACACTATTCTTGGATCGTGTTACACACAATTTTGATAATAGTTATTCTACGCAACATTGAGTATATATATATATATATATATTCAATGTATAAATGAAATATGGTTGGATTCGTTTATACAAAACAATGAAGGATTCTTTCACAACACGCAACCCTGACTTGGCTTGCATTACACGCAATCGTAACCTTCCTCGATAGCGTGTGTTGTACGCAATACCGGGTTTTAATAAACAACGATATATTATTATAATATTTTTATGAACTAGAATTTATGAATAGTGTTAACTAAATTTTGAATTTTGTAACATTATTATTCATCTTACACATTTTCTAGAACATGGTATAAGAACAAAATAAATTTTTCGGGTAAAATAAGTATTTTTCAAAAAATGCAGTTTTGCTGCCTTTTGATGGCGCACCCAATTTAAATATAGTTTTTGACATGTTTATATGTTCCATTTTACAAAATAAAATTCTTCTTTTGAATCCGGATATAAAAATTTACATTAGATAAAGTTTTGATATTTTTCGATAACTTTCATATTTTAATGAATAGTAAAAACACGCTATATTTTAATTGAAAACAACTTTTTTCATCATAATATCTTATGTGTTTAAATTATAATATTGAATGGTTTTAAAGTATAAATAGAATATATTTTTACCATTTAATATAATTTATGTCATTAGCATTGATTTTACCTTGAATTCGTAGGTTAAATCAATTCAATCTTTTGCAATGTTTTAAAGAAAAACCCGTTTTCTTTCGACAACGAGATTAATTTTAATTTAATTTCTGCATCTTTTGTGTATTGAATTTGGAAAAATGGATTCCATATTTGGAATCAGTGGGTCCAAATTATGTTAATAAGCTACTTTTTATTTTTGGGCATTGTGAATAGTAACTACGGTAAAGTTTTTTTACTATAGTTAAAGGTAAATTGGGTAATTAAGGGTAAATATAAGATTATAAAATAACCCTAACACTTGGAAAAATCCTATTGGATGGCTAAAAGTAGACCCATATAACCTAAGGGTCTGATTAGATTCATTTTATGGACTTTTTTCCATGAAAATAATTTAATTATTATTAAAACCAAAGAATGTGACAACATGTCACTTTCTTAAATATTATAAGTATAATAATTTTAATTTAGTGATAAACTACATGAAACTTCGAAAATGAATAGTATCCAGAAATATAACACAATTATATACATCATATGAATTTATTTAGAATTTTTAGGGATTAAATAATTATCATTTATTATGACACAAAGATGATGCAGTAATTGTCTTATTAATGAAATATTGACATAATTGATGTTATAAATGCCCAAATAAATATAATTTGAGACTTTTTATGACTAACATTAATTTTATAGGTTACTATGACATGTTATTGTGGATATAAGTAACTTGGTTCGAACTTATCATTCTATTATAAATTTCATAAAAATCATGTACCAAATAGTGTCAAAATTGACATAAATTAGTTTTTAAAACAAATATTATATTATTAATTGTTATTTAATTTCTAAAAATCTAAGGTTCGGCCAAATGACTTAGATAAGGATAGATATATTAATAATAAACAACTTGGGGTTCGTTTGTCTTGTTATGGTAAGTTTATTAACCATATAGTGTAATAAAACGAAAAGACACGGTAAAAGTTAAATTATTTAACTTAGAGTTAAATTTAATTGATAAGGTTAAAATACTAACCTAAACTTGTATAAATCCTATTGGATGAGAGTATTTCGACTCATTCCCACTTTATCTTCAAAATAAGACCCTTTAGAACCATTATAAACCGAATTTGACCTTAATGTAAAATAATATTTTGAGATTTTCCTAAGGTGCCCCTCTCCTCCATTATAAAAGGGTACCTCCTCCCTCTCCTCCTCACACCAATTTTAGCATTCAAGCTCGTCCAACCCCTGCCAAAATCTCTTCTCCACTTCCCTAGTATCATCCTAGAGGTCCTGGTCTTCTTCAAAGACCATCCTTATTTCTTTAAGTGGAGGTTAAGAAAAGGCGCGTCAAAAAGAGGTAATATCCATTACCGATCCTTTTCAATTTCTTTCTTCTTCAACTTCTTCTTATTTAGTTGTTTCATGATAAATTAATAACATCAGTATTTATTATATACTAATATGTTATTATAAATATGAAACAACTCTAATTAACCTTCTATCCATCCTACGGAAAAAGGAAATCACCGCGCGTGCGTACGTACGGAATACCGTCTCCACGCCGTGGTGTAATCTATTTTCCGCCACCACCTTAATTGGATGGGTATAATGGTGTAATGAGTAACTATATATAATTATTATAAAGTGATATTGATACTGAAATAGTATACATACACTTCAACACAAGTTCACGATCATGAGAACGATATCATCGCTCGTGCGTACGTACGGACTACCGTCTCCACCACGTGATGAGATTCATTCTCCATGTTAACCATTCAAGAATGACTATAAAGTTTATATAAGAAATAATAATGAAATATATGACATTATAAAGCTACTGGATTTATGTATATATGTATGTCAACTACTTACTTCCATTCAAGACAATAAGGAAAGGAAAACAGCGTTCATGCGTACGTACGGACTACCGTCTCCATGAACGGTGTGTTTCATTTCATTTATATATCTATTATATATATATATACTGAATATATATGATATATAAATCATGTTTTATATTATGGAAGTAAGTAAATCATGATATAAGTAATAAAAATGTCAAGAACAACAAGTCCAAAGACCTACGATAAATGAAACGATTTTACCCAAAACGCTTCTTTAACATGGAATTTACAAAAGAACGGGTAATATAAAGTCATAAGTGAAACATATATGATATCATAACAAATGAATATGATTCTGTAATAAGTTAATGAAATTATTTAAATCATTATACATGAAGTTCAGACACTTACGAAGCAAATCAGACTTAAGGTAAGGGAAATATCACAATCTCATTTTTATCCGAGATTGTTTATAATTTGCTATTTAATGGGGTGTATTTTATCATCCACATCCATGTTTCCTCAATATGTAATATTATTTCCATCCACCTACAATTTTTTAAAACCTATTTTACCCTTTGGTAAGTTTTTAGTAAAAGATATCAAAGGAATATTTTGTCATTTTTCGTACGAGGTACTTTTTGACTTTTCTGACAAAAGTACGAGAAGAATGTTTTTTTAACTTATACGACATGAATGGATTTTTAAAACATTATTTAAAAGAAGCTTCCTTTACAAGTTTTCAAGTTTATTTTTAATCAACTTCTTTTAAAATTGTATGACATGTTAAGAAAGGAAAATGTTTTTGAAGTAGAAAGGATATTTTCCACAAGAATGGAGTTCAAGTGTTTTATCAAAATTATTTTCCATCTAAGATAATATAGGGTTCTGTTTATATCCCTATTATTACATTGATATGATTATGTTGTGATGGATATATTTTTATGAATTCCTTTATCTTATATTAATTGTTTTATGATGTCATGATGTTTAAGATTCCCATTTTTATTACATGGGTTATGCAATGATGTATGATTTATGATTTTGTGGCACACATAAGAATGGTATCATTATGAGATGGGTGGGACCTATATCTCCCTCAAATGAATTGGGTAAAGATTTTATATCTCATGAGATAGACTTGGCTGGAATGGTAGGTTATACCGGTTCAGTGAAACAGGACTGAAACGAGGGTGACTCGGTTCATAAATGGACTTTGTCCACTAAGATAGTCTTGGCAATGAGTCTTGACTAATAAGAAATGATTCTCTATGATTATGTGTGTATGCCACAAAGTTTCAGGTTTTAAGTTATGATTATTGGGATTACATTTCACTTCTATGATTTATCTCATGTTATGATATTATGATCTCTTTTGCAGGATAAGATTTCCAAAAGTTATGTTCTTATGTATATGATGTGATTGATATATCTTTTGTTTACCCTTACGGAGCATTTGAGCTCACCCTTTTAGGTTTTCTTTTCCCCAGGATATAAAGAAAGGTTTTAGGTAGAAAAAAAAGGAAGATCTTTATGGGAGATGTTGAAGATCTTTCACCATGATTAGAAGATTATATTCCGAGTTTCCAAAGACACTAAACTATTACGATCCTTGTGTGTGTGTTTTTGTTATGTACTAAGTATTCTGCAAAAGTAATGTAATGTCCATGTACGTCAAGCATCGGGTCTCTACAATGAGAGTCTAATTTATCATGTCCAAAATACTACTCAAGGGGAAAATGTTCTCTTATGACAAGATCTCATAGTGAATCTCATACTATAAATGGCTCACTTTGGATATCTCATGAGATGCTAAAGATTGTGAGAAGCACTACAAGTTGGTGAACAATGAAGCATAGTACATCAATGACATACCCTCCCATGTTAGGTGTACGAACTTGAGAGCCATCTCATCCCTGAATGTATCTGGATAGAAGTGTATTAGAAACATTATCTAAAAATCCTTCCAGGAAAACTCCTATTGCTTTCCATATTTATTTAAAGTGTCCCGCCAATTCTTGGATTATCCAAAAAACATGTATGTAGTGGGATTCACCCTCATATCAGTGGGTCTCTCGGGGTTCTTGAAGATTTCCTAGACTAACTTGATATAAAACTCGACTGCCTGGGGGTCTCCATCCCTAGTGAACATAGGAGGATGATATAAATGAAACTCTCTCAGCATATTATACACTGAAGGAATGGTGTGAACAATATCCCTTTTCATGGATAACATAACCCCTAGGTAGCTGTTGTAGAGATGAACATCTATCTAATCCTCAAGAGCTACAAGAATCTCCAATTTAGCTGTGTTATGAGTGTGCTCATTTCCACTCTCCTGATGCTCAATTCAATGATAAAGAGGATTCATTTTATCTATAAGACAAAAAAATCCTTAAAACACTGGATAATAAATAGTTTAACCTCAATAGGTGATGAAAACAGAGAACCACTAAGTTATTGTATCTCAAAAAATTTCTTAACAAGTAAATTAGTATGACATAAAAGTTCTTTCATTTCATTTATTAGATATAAAAAGTATCTCATTTCAGAGTTCCTGTAGGAAAATATATCACATATAATAAATATATCTCTATCATAAACAGTACATGTCAATATATATTCTCATGTTCTTATCACGGTGCATACATACTTGACTCGTACCATACTAGGCCACGAGTAGAAATATCAAGAAACAATAACATCAAACAACTTGTTAAGCAATCAAGGTGAAATAATATCAACTATTATAAAAAAATATCATGAACAACAATACCATCCCTAGGTAATCATATTTTTCCCAATACATGGGTTAGCGGTTCCCATTTACAAGCTCATTACTAAGTCTGGATACATCAAAGTATACTTTTTACCTTTACCAAATAGTAAAGTAATAGAAAAGAAAAATCTGAGCACCTTTGATACCACTTTGTCACATCCCCTAATCCAACATTCTCTCACATAGCCAAATCAGGTTGGTTACTAGAACTAAAGAACACCTCCCTATATGGTAGAGTCTACCAACTAGAAATGGGGGTTTATGGAACATAATGGGTGAATATATCCTCTGTTATAGAGTTTTAATATAGTGTAAATGAACAAATACCAAAGTAATGAAAATAGAATAAATAGAACCTCTTACATATAGAAGATAAATGATGAACCAAGTAAACGAAATAATAATAAACCATGTAATGTCAGTATGGAATGTATCTAAATGACAAAATAAAAGTAATACAGAAAAAATACTATTCTCACAAAAATAAACTCAAAATACCTTGGTCTTGAACCCCATGTCGGTCTCGTCTCCAAGCTGCAATCCATCCACCAAGTAATAATCAACTATAAGGTATTTTCCATTTTCCAAACCTATATCCATGTAATTTGATCAAGTACAAATTTGTGGACCAAATGGGATGTGAGTAAAACATCATAGGTAAACACCTCCATGTCAAAAAAGCAGTATGATAATAATTGCTTATAGTGAAGTGATAATGATGAATATTAATTAATAAATTAATAAAATATAACAATCAACCTAATTTGGAACCATTTCGTAATATATCTATGCATGTAGCATAACCACACTAACCATAAACACAAATCCATGGCATAATCACATAACTGGGAAAAATCCCTCTATATAAGAATTTATGGATAATCAGGTGGATACCTATAAGCATTATAACATAACCATGCCAATCCCTCTATATGATAATTTCAGCAAAGCCAAGCCAATCCATATATATAAACATTTTATAATAACTAATACAATAACTACATATAATAATTTTAGTATAACCTAGAAAATCAATTTATATAATCATTTTAGTATAACTGGGGAAATCCTTTTATATAATCATTTCAGCATAACCAGGAAAAGATCTTTATATAAGCATTTTAGTATACGCTATTTTACAAGGTGAATCTCTCAGAAGAAATATCTTGAGGTATCATGTCATTCTAAAACATATTTTAATCCATTATACATTTCATTATCATATAAGGGTAGGCTCAACCTACTGGTAGCCACAAGATGGGTCTCAACACCATTGGATCCAAAGGAATCTAAAGAGGATTCCAAACACATGATTATCATCACTGATTATTTTGTTTGTTAACATGCACATTTTTTTTGGTGTAATTAGATAATATTTCACATACTAAAACAAATAAAAATAGACCATAGGGATTTAATTTTGATCAAATACCTTTATCTAGCGATCAAACAATGCTTCCAATGGTAATGCCAACAAATAACTAAGGTGATGATGATCACAAGAATATTCTAAATCACACAATATAATGACTCGATTCAACAATGGTCAAGTGATTACACCGCAATAAAGAAGAACAAGCAGAAGAGATTGGAAAACCAAAGAAAAGGTATCACTAGAGATTAAAATCTTGATCGAGATGTCTATAATGAAAGGAATCACTGCAAAATCACCTGGAGGTTACACATGGTTTGAGAGAGAGATATAGTTACACCATGAATAAAATAAAATCAAATGGGATGCATGGTTTAAAATAGCAGGTGATGATAAATTCATGGTGTGAAACCCTTTCACAACATGTAATTCTCAATTTATGAGATACACTAAAAAGTGCACCACCTAAGGTTAAAATAACCCTTATCGACTATTTCTTGTCATGAAACCATTTCAAACTCTGAACCAATTCAAAAATAATGCCCAAAAGTAATTTGAAATCATGTAATAGTTTTAAAGCATATAATGATTTCACACTCTAAACTAGTTCACAACTTGTTCTTGAAAAAAAATTCACATCATGTAAAAGTTTCACAAAATGAAAGTGTCCAATAGACAAATTTCACCTCAGAAACTACAAATAATACCAAACCACTTTCAAATCCTTCTAAACCTATAGATAACTCTCTTAAACCCTTGAAACATTTATACACAGAATTCATTAATTCAAAAAAACATACATCCCAAAAATTTAGGTCATTCTCCACAATAATTTCTCTCTATCCTCAAAAGACTCGACCAACAAGGATTAAAGAAGAAGGAAAACCGAAAGAAAATAGGTACAAATAAAAAATCAAATATGGATGTAACTAGAATGTATGAGATTTTATAATATCCCTTGGGAGTTAATTTCCATATATACAATCTTATTCCTAATCATCGTTCACTAGAGTGAAGATTCAGTTGATTCTCAACCATCCCTTTTTAGAGTAATTACCCCTACGTTTATCTATACCACCCTCGCATCCACTTTCCAATATCTAGAAATGGTTATAATTTCTAGGAGAACCATATAATATCTACTTTACTAAAAATCCATGATTTTATCCTATACATAGACTTATCAATTAGATTTATCCCTAGGTTTTTCACTCAAGTTATCTCATCCTAAATCCAAAAAATTACTAAATTAATACCCAAAATAACTAAATCATGTTATGATACCAGATAAATTTACCAAATCTAAACTTTACTTAAATAATAAATTAATTTTATGATTTTAATAATAAATCTCACAAACAATCACACAACCCAAGTACCTAAAGGTTTAGTTTATCAGATATTAGCTACATAAACATCTTATTTTATAACACTTGTGAATATTTATCCATAATTGTGATCTCATAGTCCCTTTTATAGACATATCCTATGATATAATAATATTTATAACCCATTGTAAGGAAACATAAGAAATGGGTGATATTAGACACTCAGTAAAGGAAAAAACTTATCATAATGTATCAGGTAATAAACTTGAAGAATATCATGAGGAGAGAATAAATATCTTATTAAAATATCCTGATATCATAGATGATTATAATAAAACATGGTAGAGAAACATAATATCATAAAAAAATAATTTTAGGAGAATAAACGTTATTTCATGGATCAAAATACATCTCAATAATCATAAAATATTTTATCCTGACATAAGAGTTTGGAATATTTAAAAAATAAACTATAACATGGAAACATTAAAAATCTTAAAAATGAAAAGCATCTTTGAAATGTGGCATAATACGATAAAAAACTTTGAAATGTGAAACAACCAAAATAATGGGAAAAATTTTGTGAGAAAACTCATTATGCTGATTCCTATGTGAGAAATCTCATTATGTTCATGCCTAAAAATGTGAGCAAACTCATTATTCCCATGCCTCTATCAGCAAACTCATTATGCCCACTCCCAACTTTCTCATGAGATGTAAACTTAAACCGATGATTTAGATGGATATGTAGGAAGCCACCCATAATAATCCTTAAATAAATGTTCTAATTAAAATCAATCATCACCATATCTTAAAGAACCCATATAATGGATAATAAAATAAAAAATCAAGCTAATACATCCAAAGTGGTAAATAATGAAAACAAATGCCCTCATTAATCTTTTTAGGACATTTTAAAGGAAAAACTAACATCAAAGAAACATTTAAAGTATTTTATTTCATAAAATAGATGAATTTAAATATATGTAATATAAAAGACAATTTATTTTGGATTTTATTAAATAATAAACTTTTAAAATGAAAAACATGGGTATGGAAGAGAAAGATCCATTAGTAAGATTGCGAGTTATTCTTACCGACTTCAATCTATTGTTTGATAAGGTAATTAATTTTAAAATATATTATTGATAAATATAAGTAATTTCTCCTTATAATAAGAAATAATAAAACCATATTGAAAATATTTAATGTAAAATCAAGTAAACCTTGAATATTACATTCAAGTAAGAAAGGCTATGACCCAAAGAGTACGAAATTGAGTCAATGAAACCCTTACCTTGAATTCTAACTTAGTTGATCACACTATAACATAATATATAAAAAATAACTATCCTAATTACCTATTTAAGAACCTTATTAATATATATTTCGTTTTTATTTTTTTACTTATAACATTTTTGGGGAAATATATTAGTTAATTATGGGTTATCTTTACCACATGGTGTTAGTAATTCTTTTTTGGTTTCATGCATGTTTTATAATTCCAATATTGATACCCATTCATTGATATTAATATTATCTTTACTAGATCATTTAATGTTATGTAATATATCTTTTAAATTGATTTATAAAGTTACTATCTCATTCCATGAGAATTTTAGCTACGTTATGTGAAAAATGAAATGAGTGAAAATCTTTTTTGGGTAATTCATAACAAATGAAGGGTGGTATATTAATAATGGGTTAAATAGTTATATGAAAATTCAAGAACCATAAAACAAATATTATTTATTTATTAATATCTAATAACACTATTAGTTAAGTTTTCATAGTCATTCATGATAATGTTTTATATCATTGTTCATGTAGGTGGTTAAACCAACCCACACATTAACATGCTGTAATTCGATGGGTGAGTATGGTTATGAACTTTTTTATTGTGAAATAATATAATTATAATAGAATCATAGTGATATTATTTATCTGTTTTAAAGTTATTAATAATATTTTAAGAGTTTTGGATAAATAATTAAAATTTAAATGAAAATGAAAAAAATGATATTTCATGGTGTCAGTTGTCTACACGTAAGCACTATGGATGTAATTTTGTTTTTCTAAGTGGATAAGAAGTAATAAATAATTGTTTTTACATTAATATAATAAAAGTTCATTATCATAGTAATATTTAATTTAATAAATTAAAATGGATTTTTGGTTGGTAAAAGAAAAAAATTTATAAGAAAAACTAAAGATAAATGATAAACCTTTGTAGAGGAAATTTATTTCTCTTAGAAACCTCCTTGATTTTGGAGGGGTTGGAAAATATTTACAAACTTAAGGCTCAATAATGATCGATAATATTCTAGGGGAAGTATAATTGAAGATTTTCAATAGTAATTTCGAAGGGATAGGTGTGGTATGAAGTGGTGGAATTGTTTCACTTTTATAAGTGAGGAAAATGAAACTTTTGTGAATACCCATTACTTTACAATAATGGAATAACACTATTTAGGGTTCAGTGGATCCAAAACTAAGAAATGATGTAATTTTGGGTGAGATATGGTTAATAAATACTCTAATACTCATTTTAAAACAAGTTTTTAAATATTTTTCAATCTTTTCACCACTTGATTATTTTTACATTTTTCAATTTCCATTTTTTATTTGGAAAATGGTTTTTAACTATGTAATTTATGTTTTAAAAAAAATAATAGAAACCCTCCCAAGAAATTTTGTGTGATTAAATTAAATTTAATCCCCATATAATATAGTTTGAATTTTAAATTATAGAAAAATATCTTTTAAATAAAAACATGAAAAATATAAAAAAACAGTTTTATATAAAAATGTTGGTTTCACAATTAAGTGTTATTAATATTTTTTAGTATTAATTTACAATTGAATGTGTGTTAATATATTTATATATAAGTTCAAAAATTATATTATATTCATTTTTTATAATTTATTAATTCATTTTTCTTTATAAAAATTATATAATATTAATAAAATTGTTCTTTGAAAATAACAGGTTTACTATTAACGTGGAAATTAACTTCAATCCTAGTAATATTATTTTTGTTACTAAAAATGAATTGATACTTTTTATATTATTTTGGATTAATAATTCCAAATATAAAATATATTTCACCAAATGAAATTTCTAAGGGTGGGGAAAATTTGTTTTCATATTAGTGCACTTAATTTTTTAAAAATATTTTTTTTATAATAATGCATTTTTTAAGCATAAACTGACCTAGTATTTATTATACTCTTTTGCATAGTTCTCATAAAGTCATTTATTATAATTATACCTTCCAAATTTGTGACTTTGGTCATATTTAATTATTTTATTTTATTAAAGTATCCCTATTTACATTTTAGTTTGGCATTGCATATATGATAAGCTACTCAACATGATTTGAGGAAAAGTATTTACTATAATCTTGGGTCATTACATTATACCACCCTTAAAAATAATTACTCCCTTTAAATTTTATTATATGTAGGAAAATGGTGAGGGTAATTTTCTTTCATAATATCCTCAGATTATCATATAGCCACATCAAACTTATAATTCCTCAATATAAATTTGACCAGAAGGGTTTTCATGTTTCTTAGAACCTTGTCCCTTTGATCCAAGATGTCCATGATTATTTATTAATATGAAAGGTGATGTTTAAATTTTATAAAGTTTTTTCTCAATACATGTGATGGATCTGATATGTATTTTCTCAAAAGTGATACATGGAATACATTGTGAACTTGAGAGATATGTGGAGGGAGTGTTAAGTGATAGGCTATGACCCCGAAACCATGAAAGATCTAGAAGGGACTGATGTATCTAGTGATCAACTTGTATTTCTTCCTAAATTTAATAACCCACTTGAATAGAGAAATTTTAAGGAACAAATTTTCACCAAATTCAAATTCACAATCCATTTGATGATTATATGCATAAATATTCTGTATAATTTGTGCTACTTTCATATTCCACTAAATGGTTTGAACCTTCTCATTCATTTATTAGAAAAGGTCCAGACCTATCATCTTCCTATCTCTAAATTCATCCCAGCATGTTAGATACCTATATCCCTTAACATATAGATACTCATATAGTTTTATTTGAATGACATAATGGAAACCTTTTTTATACGAGAACTATACTAGGGGGATGTATTGATCCCAACATCCTTGGAAGTATATTGAAAAGTATCTCCATATATCATCTATAGATTTAATGGTCCTTTAAAACTGGAAATATTTATGAAGATGATAAGTACAGAAACACATCTCTACCTCTAATTCATACTAAAAACTTCTCTAGAACCTCATGGTAAACCTCAGACCCTGATCAGATACAAGGGAGAGTTGTACCTTATACTGCCTTGTAACTTCCCTTATGTATATCATAGTGAGTTTTTCAATAGATAAATCTTATTTGATGGAAATAAAATAATCTAAATTTTTAAGGTGATCAACTACAACCCAAATGTAATCTTGTCCTTTAGACATCTCAGGGATTACTACCTTGAAATGAAAGGTAATGTTTTTCCACTTCCATATTGGTATGGTTAA
Organism: Viscum album; assembly: GCA_963277665.1. NCBI lineage: Eukaryota > Viridiplantae > Streptophyta > Magnoliopsida > Santalales > Viscaceae > Viscum > Viscum album. The sequence continues at coordinate 1,412,355,409 of OY728145.1, forward strand.
TGGTTGAAACATACTCAAAGTATTCTATAATTTTCCCTTAACATTATAGTGTACCAATCATCAATATATAAATTCCTAAATTTATCAATTTTTTATATCCCATGATATGTTTTGTTTTAGATCTCTATATGTAAGAACCAGTGTCTTTACAGACTAGAATTTTGAGTAAAAATACGATTTTTTTCTTTTAGATGCTTTTAAGGTGTAAAATGGTCATTTTACCAATGAAGATAACTTGAGATATTTTTTAACCACTCTATTGTTCCCAAAATATGGTGTTTACCCAACGAAAAGAGTTTGATAGAATTTTGATCCATTCAAATATATGTGGAATAATTAAAAAGTTTATATTTAATTAATTAATTAATTATTAATTTATTTATATGCATTCATTCAAAAATATATTTTGAATGGAGAATAATATTGTGATTCTATATCCTATGTTGATTATGGAAAGGGTTTTTTTAGACAAGGTGTAAACTTAGGTCGGGCACTGGGGTTGGGTCAGGGCATGCGTCACTTTTTTGTTTTCTTTTATTTTATTCATTTTCTTTTTCCTTCTTTTCTTTCTCCTCCTTCCTTTTCTTCTTATGTACACCCACTTGGGACTCACATTTGATGTGAATAAGAGATAAAGGAAGAGTTAAATAGATATAGGTAAGAAGGGAGGTACTGCTGTGAACCTTGGGAAGAGAAGGATCTTCGTTCGATAGCTGTGGATCATGGAAGTGGGTGAAGCTTTGGTGGATTCCACCCAAAGGTGGTATATTTTTAATTTTTTCTATGAATCCCTTTATATTTTTTTATTTTTAGTTTTAAACCCATTTAATGACTTCTTAGGACCCCTTTAGGGTCTATTTATATCTTTTAGGGTGAAATATGGGGTTTTAGACCTATTTAAGGGGTTTTCAGTTCGAAAATCCCGATCACATGATGTGTAGTTCAAGAACATATGGCGTGTGTTATTCTCATTTGGGAATGATGAAATTTTATAGGCACATGATTTGTATAGGGTATACATTCCATGTACTAGGAATTGGTCGTGAAGCTGAGTACCCATCCAGATAGCCTATGTTGGGGCATATAGCTGTGTAGAGTATACGACCATACCTTGTGTAGGTCATATTCCATGTGGAAGAATATGGCTAGGAAAAATATATGGCTAGGAGATGTGAGGTACATGGGTAGGTACCCCATGTAAGGTACATGCTATGTACCTATGTTACGTGACATGTACATGGGATTTACATTCCATGTCTAGCTGAAGTACATGCCCTGGTGAGGCTTCGAGGGTACATTCCATGTACGAGGGTATTCATGCCGTATAATCATCCTTTGTTAAACTTTTGAGGGTTTTTAATATCTTTATTCCCAGGAGTCAGAATTAGACACACCAATAATCTATTTTTATTATCATTATATGAAGATCACAATAGTGAAACCCTTTAGGAGGTTTAATGAATTCAAGGAGGCATTTTAGTTTTTTTAATAAATGGCGTAGTTCTTCCTCCGGTAATCGAATTCAGCTATCTCATGAGAGTGAGAAACTTGATCTGAGGATATCCATAATCCATATATCTATAATTATGTTCAATAAATTTACCTTTTAGGATATGTTTCCATATTATCTTTTGACCTAGAGGATCCCGTGTTGGATTCCTCTACCTTACTACAATTTCTGAGGGTCCCCTGTGGGATGCCTTATCTTACATTCAAACCTAGGGAATCCATTGTGCAATCCCTATGACCTATTTACTATTTATAATAATCCCATATAGGATGAATATTCCTATGTATACAATTCCATGGATCCCATGTAGGATGTTTTAACCTATATACACTATTAATGAGGGTCCCATGTAGGACGCATCTTCCTATGTATCGTATCAGAGGATTCTGAGTAGGATGATTCTTATATGTCTTGAAATTAGGGACCTAGTGGGTTCCCCAATGTTTGAATGACCCTAAGGCAGTTCATTGGGTTTGGGTAGAGATGGTAGCATGTTTCACCTTATAACCCACACCAAACTTATGATTCCATGGGGTAGTAGAAGTAGTGTTGGGTTTAGGCATTCGACCAACCTAACTCTTTTGTTTATGAATTAACTTGTTTACTACTGATTCAAGCATTAGTAATATAGGTGCTTACTTGTATGTTTATGATGAGCCTAACATGGTATGACTTTCCTTATTAGGATTCCCAGATGTGTTTCTTAGGATTCAGATTCTGAGACTTTTTACTATTGTTATTTTATTAGGATGCCCAAATGTGTTTCAGGGTATCTGGATTCTTAGAATTTTATTTGATTGTTATATTATTTTTTGTATGATAAGATATAATTCTTAGTATTTTTATTTTTATCCCTATTTATTATGATATTTGGGCATGACGTACCTACTTTTATGATACATAGTCATGGGGTCCCTATGAATTTTTTGTTTAGGCACGACATATTAATGTTTATGATACTAAGGCATGGAGTCCATATGAGTATGATGTTTAGGCATGGAATACCTATTTATTGTTATACTAGAGAAATGGGGATTATTATTATCTCCCCAGTCGATTAATTGATCATGGTGTTGGATATGAAACTCCTCACTATTTATGTTACATATACTCAATAGATGATTACACTCTCCTAGATCGACACATAGGATGATCCGTATGGTTTTGTGGAAGAACCATTACTATATTTTCTACTGTACTTCCTAGAGAGGGGTATTTTGATCCATTTATATTAATAAATGCTGAGCATGTACTTGGATTTAGAGAGAATTCCTTTTACAGATCACCTAAGGGTTAGCCCCTTAGGAATTATCCAAGTTTTAATGTTATGATTTTCTCTAGATAAGGACCTAGGATTTTGAAATTTGGATGGATTCATGTGGATTTAGTGGTATGGAATCCATATCAGTGACCATTTATATTTTTTTTTTCAATTTTCAACATCCTTCATTATAGTGATCGGAGGTGAGTATGGGTGAACCCAAGGTTTGGACATGTATCACCATGTGGTGACATAGCTTGCTAAGTGAAATTTACAGCGATGGTCAAATAAGGTATTGTTGATCAGGATTATTGAACCAAATATCAACTTATATATACATAGCTTGAGTGGTATGACATCCTGATCAATGCGCTTCTCATAGGATGTTTATACGATCGGGATTACAGACCCAAGGATAGACTGTTGTTGATTTATGATATTTTTTACCTTACTCATGCATATTCACACACACACACACACATATATATTTATGGGAATATATATATATATATATATATCTAAATACATATATAAATATAAATATATATAAATTATGGCACACTACCCAGTTAACTAGGATCACAGACCCAAGGATTGAATATGGCTTCACCTTATTCATTTTATTTATCATTTCAAGATATGTCTCGGCTAGGATAAGAATATTGTATGTTCATGAATTTATGATATTATATTTATAGGTTCATAATTAGGGTAGTCTAATGAGACTATTTATTACCCCTATATGTGCACCTCAGTGTGTGTGAAGACCTTATGTCTACTTTTCAGGTTAGTCACAGATATATGATGTATAGGGTTGAGGCCTAGGGTTGCATGATCGAGTAGATCAGCTCATGTGGATTTATTTGATCATGTTAGATCAGCTTAAAATTTTCTTGGAGACTGGGTATGTGGTCCGACTCAGAGTTAATAGGAGTGTCCTATACTCTTATTTTAGTTTCCTTTATATACTTCTATATATGTGATTAACCCTATGGGTTATCAATGTAGTACGTATAACATGGGTGTTCCTAATTTTATATCATCTCAATTATTATTACAATTTTCTTTCAATTTATTTATTGCTTCCACACACTTTTTATTACTACAATTAATGACATCTAGTTATTTCTGCTATTGTTTAATCTGATATGAGGGAATAGTCTCCCCATGGACACACCTTAGGCCCTCCCTGCTGGTCAGAAACCTTTGGTGTATGGAGGGGAGCACTTGAGGTCTTGTGGTCAACCATCTTGGAGCACCAATTAGTTGCATACTGGTTAGGATGTTACAAATTAGTACCAAGATATTTTCTTTTCCCATTGTATTACTTTTTGAGATATTGTAGATAGAGGTATTATTAATTTTTCAGAACTTGTGATAAATATCAGACTAGTGCATTGAGAAAACATGTTTCGATTAGAATATCTAATTATTGGAGAATGGGATTTCTGTTCTTGATATGATATGTTACACTTATATATGATTTTTTCTTTGAGAAACACACATTTTGTGTTGATTTTATGATTTATTGATGTATTCTTGGCTCTTGGACCATTAGAAAGATTCCAGGGATTGATTTTGACTCTTGGTAGGAAAAGGAAAGAGGCATCTCATGAATCATATATGGAATATAGGATTCATATGGTATAGGACTACTAGTTTGTGATCATTACTGATGATAGATTCCAATTTTTTAATGTGCCAAAAACTACCTAAATGGTGTTTTACTATATAGGTTTTTGGGGGAATTCTACTCAATTGAGCTAACTTGTTTATATTTTCTTATTATGTCATGTTATGTGTATCTATAGTTAGATGTTTGATAGTGAGGTTTAAGACTCATTCCTCATGAATAGGAGGTGTAGCGACCGAAGTAGGTTGATAGGGAACATCGTTCCCATGTGTTGGGCTTCATTTAGGGTGTTTTTAATTTGGTTATGTAATTTAAAGTGTCAGTGACAACCTATATGATGTCTCCCTGCATAACCTAGAATGAAATTATACATAACTGAACCGTGATAGTGATCTAAGACACTGATCATTACAATGATGTGCACATACTATTCTTCCTTGTAAGAAAACCATGATATTTTATGCCTTTGTTTATGGTTATCTAGTTAGATCACTGAGTATGATACCGATAGGTACCAGGATGTTTCTAGTGAACTGGACCTTGAAAGGGAATTACCATATATGGATGCCTAGTGAATGTCAGTTCAATATCCCTTCTATGTTATATCATGATACTCTAGGGGTAAGTACTTTATGAGGATGCTTAGAGAGGATTGGGCCCTTGTAGGTTGTATTTACAGTTTTGAACCTCGTAGGTCAATATTATATGTACCCCCCTTAGAGATGTTTGACTTTTGGGCTAGGTTTTTAGACCTAGTGACCCTCATATGATACTTGATCGGTAGAGATAGATGGGATACCAAGAGATCCTTAGTTTTAACTCTGAACCATGTAGGTTGAAATTAATTTTGATTGATATAAACCTATATAAGAGGTTGGCCTGGGTTTATAGATGCCTTTTTAGGTAGTGATCTTGGTTTCATGTTCATTTTAAAATCAATTCACATAATGTGCTTAGGTTTTGAGATATAGGAATGGTGATATGCATTGGAATTTTGAAGAAGCACCTAGACATATTTCTTTTTTAGGATTTTCTTTGGTAGGTAGGACTGTTTGGATGCCTAAAACTACTGGCCAATGCTTCCACTATTACTAATATAGTCAAAACATGAGTAGAAGCTTGCAAATGAAACAACACTAGGTTATGGGAAGCCATAAAATAAATAATGGAATGGGTAAGTTGCCCGATTTTGAAGAGGAGGTCCAAGGGAGATTTTGGATTAATGATAAATGTCCCTCCATGGTAGTGTATACATCATGAAGGGACCGAGTGTCATGATATGGCTGACCGTGGTTGGTCTTGGACACTCATTGTCGGGAGATGTGGCGTCAAGAGCTGGTTAAAGGAAAGTGTAGACAATTTTGAAGTGTACAAGGATCAATGAGAGATATATATTATTTATGATTAAATATTAGTTTCCTCCTTATTATAGATGATTATGGTATATCTTGACATTGTCTTTTGTACACTAAGAGAGCATCATCTCTATACTGAGCTTCTTTTCTTTTCAAATATATTTCTTATTTTGATGAAGGAACCTATTGAGGTTTCCCTTGAGGAGTGTTATAAGATAATCCTCATGGTTTGGAGTGAACCATCAACCATATATGGGTGGGGACCCTCTTTTTTAGTTTAAATTTATCATTTCTTTTGAGATTTATACCTGGATGTGATGCGATGATAAAGATACTCATATGGCAGTAAGTATCAGATTTGTTGTAGTTAAATGTTTTTCATAGAGAAGATAGTTGTGGATGATATGAGACAGGTCATTGGATAATTAATATAGACTATTTGTGTAGTTTTTTGGGTTGAGAGGATATATGTTTTTTACCTCCAAGTCTTCTTGGGGATGATAAGGGTTATGGCAGGGAGACTATAAGAACCTATTTTTTTTTCAGACTAGAATTTTGAGAGGAATTTTTTTAGATACTTGCAATGGGTAAAATGATCATTTTCCCCTATCATATGAATTCATATAATTTTTTAGACCAGTTATTTAGTCCCTTAATAGAGTTTTTACCCTAGGAAATGGGTTCAGTAGAATTCTGAGCCATTTTATTTTTCATGGAATAATTAATATTAAATATTTTATTAGATAAATATTAATTTATTTTTATGTGTTCATTTGAATATATATTTTTAATGGACCATTGTATTGGAATTCCATATCTACCACTGAGTCTATAATGGGAGTTTTTTCCTTGGTGAGGCATAAACTCAGGTCGGGCGCTAGGGCCGGTCTCAGGCCACATTTTCCTTTTCTTTTCTTCTCTTCCTTTTCATTTTACTTATTTAATTTATTTTCCATAATTAGATTCTCATATAATACCCCTTAGGCCTCTTTATCTTATTACCAATAGATAAAGGGAGAGGGAGAGAGAGATATAGGGGGAGAGAGAGAGAGGGAATAAGGGAGGTACCATTGGGAAGCTCGGGTGGAGCCGGATCATCACGCGACAACTGTGGATTGCAGAAATGGGAAAATTTTCAGAAGATTCCTCCAAAAGGTAGTTAATTTTTAATTTTTGAAATAAATAGCTATAGATTTTACTCTTTCTAGTTTTAAACCCCTTTTATGACTATTATGACCCATTGAGGGTTGATTTATAACTTTTATGGATAAAGAAGGGGTTTCAAGATGATTTGAGGGGTTTCCCAATAGGAAATCCCAATAAAAAAAATATGTCATTAAAGAAAACATTACCTGTGTTCTTAAATTTTGGGGAGTAATACCTTTTAGAAGTATACACCATTTATAGTGTAAACACATCATGTACTATGACTCATTCGTGTAGCCAAGTACCCAATTAGACAACCCGTGTAGGGGCACATGGGCTTGTAGAGTATATGGCCAGACCTCATGTGGGTATCATGCCATGTAGAAGAACATGATCATTCCATGTGAGGTACATAGGTAGGTGCCCCATGTAGGGTACATTCCATGTACATGGGATTTATATGTCATGTTCGGATAAAGTACATTCCTAGTTGAAGCTTCGAGGGTACATGCCATGTGCTTGGGTATACACACCCTATACTACTCCCTTGCTACCGTTTTTAAGATTTTTCATATATTTATGCCTTGGAGTCATAATTAGACACATGATTAGTCCATTTTCAGTATATTACTATGTATATCACGATGGTGAAACCCTTGAGGTTGTTTGATTACTCTTATGTAGCATTTTAGGATTTTTACTAAACGTAGAGGTTCATCCTCTAGTAATTGAATTAAGCTATCTCCTGAGAGAGAGGAAAAAAATATAAGGTGGGATATGATCCATCTCACTTGAATGGTGTTGAAAGAAATTTAATATTAGTCCAAAATTATATCTAATCTTTTGACCTATGAGATCCCATATAAGATGACTCTACCTTACTACTATTTTTGAGGGTCCCATATGGGATGCCTTCACTTACATGCTAACCTAGGAAATCCATTAAAGGACCCCTATCACCTATTTACTCTTTATGAGGATAAAATATGGGAAGAATATGATTATGTATACCATTCTGGGGATCCTATGTAGGATTCCTCTGTCTACGAACATTGTTATTTAGGGTCCCATGTAGTACTCCTATTCCTATGTTCTATTTCTGAGGATTTTGAGTAGGATACCTCTTATGTATTGACATGAGGGACCCAGTGGGTTCCCCAATGATTGAATTATCCTGAGAAAGTATGCCAAGTTTGGGTAGATATGGTAGTGGGTGTCACCTTAGAGCTTATACTGAACTTGTGAGCTTGAGGAGAAATGACAGTAGTGGTGGGTTTAGGAATTCGACCACCCCCACTATTTTATTTATGCATTAACTTATTTAATTATGATTTAGAGATTATTACAAGATGTTCTTACTGGTATGTGGATGATGATCCTTATGTGGTGTGAGTAGCCTTATTGGGATTCCTAGAAATATTTCTAAGGATATCTCTTCTGAGCCTTTTTTTATTGGGATGCCCAGATGTGTTTCCCAGTATATGGTTCTAAGATTTCTATTTTATTGTTATATTATTATTTTGATGCTCAGATGTACTTTATAGGATCTTGATTTTTAGACCTATTGATTATGATATTCCAGCATGGAACCCCTATGTTTATGATACATGGGCATCACCAATATGATTATGATGTTCAGGCATAACATCCATATGGTTATTATACTTGGGAATGGTGTCCCTATTGTTATGATGACTGAACATGTAATCCCTATATATTGTGATAATAATGAAATGGGAACGATTACAATCACCTTGATCAATTAATTGACCATAGTTTTGGACATGGAACTCCTCATCGTTGATGTGATATATTCTCAATGGATGATTACACTCTCCTCAAGCAATGCATAGGATGCTACCTAGGGTTAGGTGGATGCATCATTACTACATCAAACAATTCTAATTCCTAGGTATGGTTTTTTTGATCCATTTATATGAATGGATTCTGAGCACGTACTTGGATCTAGAGAGCATTTCTTTTACAGACCGCTAAAGGGTTATCCCATTAGGGATTATCTGAGTCGCAATGTCATTATTTTCTATAGATTGGGATATTAGATTCATACATCAGACTGGATTTGGATAGATTGATTTTTATGGAATCCATCTCAGTGACCATTTATAGTATTTTCCATCAGTATATGACATCCTTCATTATAGTGATTGGAGGTGAGTACAGGTGAAACCAAGGTGAGGACATGTACCCCCCTATGGTGATGTAGATTTCGCAAATACATTTACAACATTGTCCGAAGAAGTTATTATAGATTGGTATTAAGGACCCAGAGATCAAATTAATTAAACATAGTTTGAGTGGTACGACATCGAGCTCAATACCCTTCTCACACGATGTCCAGAGAGTTGAGATTATCTACCCAAGGATCGAGTGCAATTGATTTATTATATTTTTCATGATACTAATATATATACATATATACATTAATATATTTATGGGAATATATAAATACACATGTAAATATATATATATATAAATACATGATGACTCATTACCTAGTTGACTGAGATCACAAACCCAGGGATCGAATGCGGTTTCACATTATTCATTTTATTTATTGTTTATAGATGTGTCTTGGATAGGATGAGCATATTTATGAGAATGCATTTATGACAGGAAATTTATTAGTTCATCATTGGGGTGGCCTACTGGGATTATTTATCACCCCTATACATGTAACTAGGTGTGCATGTAACCTTAGGTCTTTTTTCCTGGTTGATTACATATACACGAGAGATCTGGCTAAGGACTAGGTTTTCATGATCAAGCAGTGCCGCTCATGTGGATTATTTTGACTAGACTAGAGTAACTCGATAATATATTGGATACTAGGTATGTGTCCCGACTTGGAGTTAATTTGAGATCCCTATAATTTTATTTTAGTTTCCTTTATGTACTTTTATATATGTGATTGACCCAAAGGGTGATCAATGTTGCATGTATGACATGAATTTTTAGGCTTTTATAGCATTTCATTTATCATTACAACATGATTTTTGTTTATTTATTGATTTCACACTTTTTTATTAATGTTATAGATGATATATAGTTGTTTCCAAAATTTTTTACTCTAATATTAGGTAATAAACTCTCTATGTACACAACTTATGACCTCACTACTAGTTGGAAGCCTCTGGCATATAGAGAGGCGAAATTGAGGTCTTGTGGTGAACCGATTTAGAGCACCAGTTAGTAGTATCATGCTCAGGATGTTTCACTATAAGTATTTGTACTTACTAGATGAATAGAAAAGGATGAGATATATGCATTGTCTAAAATTTATTTATTAAATTATAGTTTTTATGGAAAACATATCTAGGTTACAAATCTTATAAATCCATATTAATAACAGATGAATTCTAGAATATTCACTACCTTTTTCAATAACTCTACACTATCTATATCAATTTTTTTAATCTTCATGTGGATGGAAGGTCGAGCTACCAGTTGGGAAAGATAATATTTATTACCTCCCATTATGGATTCAAGATCTGTACTCTATAATTTCATGAGTGTTGGGTCCACTATAAATCCTCATCATTGTTAGAGTATCATGGTCTTTTTTACTCAGAGCATCTACTACCTAATTTTCCTTCCCTAATTAGTAATGTATTGAAAAATCATAATGCTTTATCAATTATAACCATGAATTTTTCAAATTATTCAACTCCTTATATGTGAATATATATTTTGGGATATTTTGATCAATATATATATCAAAATTTTCTCCATAGAGATAATTCACCAAAACTTTAATGAAAAGATCATTACTGTCATATCCAAGCCATTCGTCAGGTATTTCTTATCATGAGACTTTAATTGGAATGAGTCATAAGAAATTAACATAGAATTATGCCAGAGGACACTAACCAAGCCATAAATTAAATCATAACCATATATTATAAAACCCTCCCTATATATAGCTTATATATGTATAGGATCATGGCCAAACTCTTTTTTAGTTCCTTGAAACTTTCTTCACATTCATCTATTCCATCCAACTTCCCTCACTTCAGTGTTAAATTGGTTATTAGATTTTATATTCATGATAAATTTCTCACAAATAATGGGTAATATCATGTTAACCCAAGAATACTATGGATCTCATTTACAATGGTTGGTCTTTTCCATTACTCAATAACATCCATCTTTGATGGATATATTGATATGACCTTGTTTGTGATTACAAGACCCTAAAATGATACTTTATGTATTGAGAATTTACACTTTCTAAATTTGGCATACATTTTATATAGAAACCCTAACTTTTCATACATAGATTATCCATATTTTTATAAGAAAATTCACTACATTATGAAAACAAAACATGATAATCATAAAGTTATAGCACCTTTAAAAACATGGAAACATAAATAATTGGTTCATTTGAGAACTACATAAACTCCCACTAAGTTATTCATAACTATAATCCTTATTAAACTTATTATACATAATAAATTTATTCAGAACTTTGGGGAAAGTAAACATAAGAGAGGTTGATCTCAGATTCTCAGTAAGGGTAAAAAAGGGAGATACATAAGCATAACATGAACATGATGGTATGAGTACATGAGAAAAACTTTGAAAACCATACCCTGCATATCAAAGATCATAATATTAAGTCATGGGATAATGATTAGAAGCTCATAAGGCATAGTTCATAATTAAATAAAATAAAATGATCCATGTGAGAAGAGAATTGGCACAAGACATGTAATTTTTTGTATATAAATAAGACTAAAAAATAATTTCTATAGTACTCAAGGCTCACTACCAAGGCTATCATAATCGAATGGGTTCACTCCCCAGACCATCATAGTAGTCAAGGTTCACTCCCAAGACCATCATAGTAGAAAAAGTACCTTACTAAACCATATTTAGTCTGCATTCCAGTCATGTCTATCTAAGGAGATATAAATCTTTACCTAATTCATGAGAGGTAGATATAGGTCCCAACCATCACATAATAAAAATCATACATATTTATGCCACAAGATCACAAAGAATTAATTATATAATAACCCATGAAATGAAATGAGTTTCATAAACATTTCATCATATCATAACATATGTAAAAGAGACAGGTTTCATAATCATTTCATCATTTCATCATAACATAACCCATGAAAATAATCAAGTTTCATAATCATTTCATCATAGTATAACCCATTGAAGAGAAACATGTTTCATAAGCATCATACCATCATAAAAATAAACAATTAAAATAAATAATAATAATGGTATCATTCAATAATATCACCGATAAGGAAAAGGTAACATCAACAGATGTCATCCTAGATAGAAAATGATTTTGAAATATCATTTAAAACATTTCTTGAGGAAAATAACCTTTTCAATTTAAAAAACACTATTTAAAACAATTTTTTTTTCACAACCCTTTTATTTTAAAATAAAATTAGAATATTATAAATTTTATATGAAATGATTGGTCATAATGTAAGATAATTCCATTCATGGTGTACATGTTAAAAGGTATATTCCATTCACATTTTTGGTAAAATCCAAACAAGTTTTTCTTGAAAAATGACACAAAGGTTCCTTTCATAAATTTTTTTAAAAAATTTAAATATTTGTAAAAAATTCTGTAAAAAAGGTTTTTTGTTATGTTAAAAACATTTTTGAAATTTTTTTTAGAAAATATTGTTTTGGAAGAAAAATGAGTTTTTGATCGAAGAGAGAAATAAAAACAATTTTTCTTAAAAAAATTATTTTGAACTCTTGAGTATATAAAACACAGAAAATGAAGGGGAAAAAATATATTCTCAGGAAATAACTATAGGAGAATAAAATTCATGAGTTTCTTGAGAATGGATCATAATATTTTTCCATCGAAAACCTAATCATAAACAATCTCTATAAATAATGAGATTATAACATACAATCTCTACCACTTTGATAACTTTGAATTGTAAGACCCACGAAGGAAGAACATTAAATTAAAATTAAAATATAATTGGAATAAATAAATTCATGATATTAGTTGTCAAAGAGGCTGTATATACACCTCATTAAAGAGGACAAATGTATAATATAACATATATCTCAATGAAGGAAAATTGAGACAAAAATCCCTTACCTTAAGTCTTGATTTACGACGTACATGTTCTAACCTAATTTATAATAAACATAATTTTATTATAAATATATTATAGAAAGATAATTATATATATCATATCATATATGATTTTTATGATCTTTTATTATCTATTTGTTTAACAATTCCATGTTAAAGAAACATTTTAGGCAACAAGTGATTTGTTTTTCATATATGTTTTGATTTTTTAATTTTGGTCATATTAATTTCATGATGGTTTAATCATATACTTTTTTTAAAAATTATAGTAATATCATATGTATTCATTATATGTTTTTAGATTAATCCATTATATCTAGATATTGAAAATAAAATACATCGTTCATGGAACATGTAGGCTGTATGTACGCATAAACACTGCTTCCATTTTCTCAGAAGATTGAAATAAAAAAATTTAAATAGCATATTACTATTACATAATAATTTTTATTTCATAGATATCAAATATTATCATTAAACCAATCCTTATTACCTTCCTTTTATAGAGTGAATGAATCACATCACTTCGTGAGGTGGTAGTCCACCGTCCACACAAACGATTTTATCGTATTCCCAAAGAAAGGAAAGTTAGAAGGTATATATGATATAATAATTTTATAGGTATAATAATATCATAAATATAATATAAAAACATTAAATTCATCATTATATTTATCTATGAGAGGTGGTGATGGAAAAAAAAATAACATCAGTTTGGGATGTGGTAGTTCACCGTACACACGAATGATGATTTTGTATGTAATTTAAAGGTAGTGGATATGGTTGTAGGTCATTAAAAAATATTATTATATGTAACATAATAAGGTTATTATATTAAAATTTTTTATTAATAATTTACAGAGGTGGAGGAATAAATGAAATAAAAATGCTCGTGGATGAATGTTACCACTACTTTGGGTAACCTCTTTAGGTTTGCACGAGATGCAGTCCTAAGTTATCTTTCTGACCAAAAAAATTATTCTAAGATGATATGAGTTAATTAATGAAGTTATTTGGGTAGGTATTGGTGGAAAAAATTGTTTTGGAAGTGTGAATAGGATATAAGAAGAGGTGGCCTTTTATATGTGAGGTGAGTGACACACTTGTAATGTTTTGAAATGAAAAATGTGTACCCATATTTTTCTCATTCCACAAGGATCCAAAAAGTATAATTTTTTATAAAAGAATATATAAAATTATAATATGGAAATAAAATGTTTTTTTACTTGTTTTAGGTTATTTTAACCTTTATCTTCTTAGTTTAACCCCTAGTAAATCCATTCTTACCTTAACCATGACAAATAATTTTTATTTTTTACTGTTAATTATGGTAAAAAATTAAGTTGAAATTATTAGATAATATAAATTTTTCTGATTCCAAAAATGGAAATTATTTTTCCAAATCTAGTTCAAAGAAGTTTCAAAATTTAATTTAAAATTAAACTCACAAACGAGATGAGAAAGTAGTTTTCCAAAGAGAAAATGTTGAAAAGTTTAAAATATTTTTATATAAAAATTCAATATGAAAATAATTAAAATGATCTAAATTATATTAATTTATATATAAATTTAATTAATTTTACTTTAAAAAAATTAAAAAAAATAACCTTATAAATTGTTTAAATGAAAAGGTAGTTTTTAATAAAACCCTGTATTATTTACTATTCACAGAGAAATTCATCTTTTTAATTTTTTTTGAAAAACAACCTTAAGATAATTTTTGCATGTTTATTTAAATAATGAAGTTTATTTTATCAAATCAATTTTATAGAATCATACAAAAATAATTTTATTATTTTTTACAAAAAATAGAAAATACATTTTTTTGAGAAAATATTATTTTCAAAACATATAAGATATAAATTAAGTAATATTTTATCAGTATGATTTATTTATATAAAACCATTATAGTTAATATTTTAAAAGTATTTATTTCAATTAATATCTATACGTTTAATGGCTAGGTTATAATGGCTTCATTGAATATATAATATTAATAATATATCATGGTTTGTTAAAACTTGGTGTTGCGTGTAACCCAAGTTAAACTTCGTGTTGTGTGTAAGAAAAGCTATCAAAGAAATTTAATTTATTCAAAAAAAATTAGGGTGTGACATTTCATACCCCTTAAGATTAATTTATTTATCGAAATTCCATAAAAAATTCCATCACTCCGATTCAAACAAATGAGTATAATTCTGACTCCTCATATCCTCAAGTTCCCATGTAACTTCCTCAAACTTTTGGGTTTTCCACAAAACTTTGACCAGGTGAGTGGTCTTATTTCATATAACTTTATCTTTATGATATATAATATCTAATTGAAACTCCTCATAAGAAATATACCACTCCAGTGGAATGACCTTTGGGTTCAGTAGATGTGAAGGATCAGGTATGAACTTGCTCAGGAGAGGTACATGGAACACATCATAAACTTCAGAGAGGTTCAGTGAAATCACGAACCGATAGAATACCATAATGATATGATCAATAATTTCAAATGGATTGATCTACCCAGGGATTTGTTTTTTCTTCTTTCCAAATCTCAACACCTTCTTTCATAGAGAAATTCTTAGAAAAAACGTATCACTAAATTCAAATTGTAGATCACACTAGAAATTATCAACATTAATTTTTCTTCCAAATATGATCTTTCTTGATGTTTTTCTAAATGGATATAACCTTATCTATCATTTATTCCACTATTTATGTCCCAAATAACTTTCTTTCTCTAAATTCATTCCTACACATTGGAGCTATAAACTTCTTTCCATAGTAAGAAGTCATCTGAATTCTTGAGTGAAAGCTATTATTGTATAAAAACTCAACTAGAGGAAGGGGTCAAAACCAACCTCCTTTTAAATCCATTTAATAAAATATAAGCATTACCTATAGGGTTTGAATTATTCTCTGAGACTAACCATCTATTTGAATATGATACGAAGTGTTAAAACTTAACTCTGTATCCAGAACCTATTGAAGACTTCTCAAGAACTTTAAGTTAATTCACAGATCCCAATCAGATACAATTGAATATGGTACTCCATGAAACCTTACCACTTCCTTAATGTATATTATATAAATATGATCAAGATATAAGTATATTATGTTATCGATAAAGTGTAATGACTTTTTAAGGTGATCGACTACAACCCTTATAGAATTATTCCATTTAGACGTTTTGGGTGTTCGATAAACAAATACATCTCGATTGTTTCCCATTTATATTCTAGTATAGGTAATGGATTTAACTCTCCCTTAGAATTTTGTCTCTTACATTTAAATAAAAAACACACCAAGCACTGTGATACAAAATCTATGTTATCTCTCTTCATTCTATACCACCAGAAATACTCTTTCAAATCTCTAAATATCTTCTTACTTAATAGATGAATATAGAATAAAGAACTATGGTATTCCTCTAACAAATCATTTTTTAAAACTAGCATGGATGGAACATATACATAGTTTTTGAGCCTGATCATTCCATCATGATCAAGGTTAGACTCAGAAAAATTTCTATCCTTATTTCTTAGCCGTACATCTTTTTTACATGCCTATTTAATATTTAGTTGGATATATGGTTGAACATTCAATTGAAAAAGATAATATTTATCCCCTTCCTTCAGCACTTGTAGACCAATCCTTTGCAAGTCTTGAAATATGGGATCTTTTTTTATTCTCATCATAGGTAATCTTACATGATTGTCATGAACTAACCCGGGTCAACCCTAAACCGGTCACCTGAGCCAGTCTGTGACATGGCCCGAAGGGCGTTCTTGATCCCCATGGGCTGGCACGAGTGCCTGGGTATCAAATAAATGTTTGGGAACTATTTAAACATGAAAAAAAGAAAAATAACTGAATATAAAATGAAAAAAACAAAAACAAAACAATCAGAGGAAATAAAAATAAACTAAGTTACAAAAAATACCTCCATGTGACACCATGGGTCACCAACAAACATAAAACCATGCTCACTCCAAGAGAAATCCAGAAATAAAAACTAAAACTGAAAAGTAATGTAGGTGTGAGAACCGAGATGATCATTAAAAAAGAAAAGTAATAACAATGCCCCATGCCCTTACATTTAATAAGAAACCTAAAACATGCTATTTTGAAAATAAGACCTATTAAAATATTTTTTTTCATTCTTTTCAAAATCAAGTAATAGGTTTACATTTTTAGGGAAAACATTTCTCTCTCACTGCATTTTCAAAATAGAATACAAGCATGCGTTAACATTTAAAAATGAAAGGGAATCCATTTAAATTTAAATAAGGTTTTCACAAAAGAGGTAATAAGCATGGAACAACTGAAATAAAAATCATATCACAAGCATCATGTCTAAAATGATAACCATAGGAAATACCTATAGGTAACTAGAAGAAGTGGGACCCTAAGGACCTCATACCTTGGTGAAATATGGTATAGAAACCACAACCAACTATGTTTTCCTGCACGAGCTACTAATAGGGAACACACCCATATTATAGTGGTCTCCAATACATCATCATTATTTAGTTAGTGTTGTAATCATCAATCCTTCTAAAAGAAACTAGGAAAATCCACTTCCTTATCAACTAGTGTACTAGTCCTAGTCCGCCCACCTAGATGCCTGGGGTGACCAATGTGCTCTATTTCAAATGGTGGTGAGTTTTATCAACAAGTAAAGACACACACACATCACATTCTTTATCTAAAACTTTCCGGTTTTGACCACCAACCTCCCCACTTAAGTAAGTCCCCTTTTTTCTAAAAAACACACATAATTGACCAAGCCTCTTTACTAGTAACATATAATAATTCATATATTTAACATACAAATGTTTTTATAAACCTATAGGGAAAGCCTTAAGAGGGGTTTTCATTTTTCATAAACCATTATTAAAGTGACAAATGTTCTTAATCAATTACAAGTAACACTCTTCATTTTAGAAACATAATCACCCAACATCTTTAAGTTTCCAAAATAGTTTGAAATCTTCATATTTAATGCAAGATTAAAACTAAACTTAAAAATGAAGCAATATTTTTAAGAAAATAAAAATACACTTTAACCTTGATTTCACACCCAAAACCATTTTGGAAATCACTTTGTAACTTCTTTGGAAAACAAACATTCCATTTCAATTTTACAACCAAATCGGCTGAAAAACCACACATCTTTGAAAATACCCACTTCATGTTCAAAACATCAAAGAAATCAAATTTCAAGAACTATGTCCATTTACATAAATATATATATATATATATCATATTCATTTCATATAAAAGAATAAAATGAAATTTTAATAGAATACCAAGCAATTATGAAAATTCTAATTAAAGGTTAGGGAACATAGAACCAACCTCAAGACATGTAGCTCATGATGATGGAAGCCCATGACTGATTCACCTACACGCACATAAATTTTCATATATATATATACCCATTGACCCAAGTACATATTCACCACACCATGAGGGAATATGTTCAAGGAGGATATACATATATACATTCTTACCCATGTATATACATAAAGGTCTTTGTCACCGATGACCAAAACACACACCACGATGAACGAAACACACTACAATGATGAAAGGGAGTCTAATAAATACCAAAGGTTCTAAATAAAACCAAATTGAACAAAGTAACAAGATATACCTCACCCCCATCAGAAATCGTCGAGTTGAAATAGACTGAATCACTATGACTTTAGCAGCAAGTATCAAATAGCGAGGAAAGGGGACCTGAAACACCCATTTTAAACCATAAGAGGAAGAAAACACCAAAAAGCTTCCCTCATGGAACCCTAGGGTTTGGCTGAACCTATGAGGGGTGACGGGGAGAAGAAAATTTGATCAAAGAGGAAGGGAAAGAGAAGAAGGGAGCTTACCTCGATGAGATGACCATAAAATCAAAGGAGATTTGGTTGTTTCACTGGAGAAAGAGAGAGTTGAGAGGGAGGGAGGGAGTAACGTAGGATACCTGGCCTCGACTAGGGGTGCGCCAGTCAAAGGGGGTCATTGGATGAAGGGGTTGTGCCAGTGGGAGTTTGACCAAGGGAGGTATCCAACCGAAGGGAGCTACGCCGGTGGGTGACTGGCATGGGGAAGGTGGTGCGCAAGTAGGATAGGGGGAAGAGGGGTAGGGTATGATGTGTAAATGGGGAGGGGAGAAGTAGGAGAGGATTTAAGGAAGGATAAAAAATAAAAGGAAAGAAAAGAGGGGAAAAAAGAAAAAAAACCTAAACATAATAAACACAACACTAATAATAGTAGTAATATAATAATAATAATAATATTATTATTATCCAAAAAATTTGCTAAAGAAAAATAAAATAAAACATGACAGGTTGGGGTGAGACAATGATCCTTTTGAATCAAGGCATTAACCACCTTGTTCTCTTTCCTAAGGTGGTAATTTATTGAGCAGTGATAATCTTTAATCATCTCGAACCATTTTCTCTAGTGAATATTCAACTCCTTTTATGTGAATATATATTCTAAAATGTTGTGATAGATATTTATATCATACCTTTATCCATAAATATAATACCTCCCTATCTTTAATGAAAAAAATATCTATAGCTAAATCTAAATCAAGAGTTGGGTAATTTTTCCCATGGACCTTAAATTTTCATGAGGCATAATCTATAACCATGACATTCTTGATAAGAAGAAATCCCAATCCCTTATTGGATACATCACTATAGATTTAAATCCCTTACCCACTATAGTTTAATGTAAGAATAGTTGTGATGACTAATCTACTCTCCAGTTGCATGGAATTTTACTCACATTCATCTATCTAGAAGAATGTGGCTCCCATATGAGTTAACTTGGTGTATGGATGATATTTTAATGGGAAATACTCTGCAAACCATTGATAATATCTAGATAAACCAAGAAAACTATGGGTATTAGTCACAATAGTTGGTCTGGTCCAAAATTCAATAGGCCTCTTCTTTGATGTATTTACTGATATACCCTATTTTTGAGATTATATTACTCAAAAATGAAACCTTTTGTAGCCAAAATTGAAACTTTGTAAATTTTGAATATTCTTTCTCCTTTCTTTGGGTCTTTATTAAAATTATCAAGTTATATTATTGATCTTAATTAATATTTTAATAGATAAGAATATCATCTACAGATACTACCAAAAACTTATTAAGGTAATATCTAGAGACTCTATTCATTAAATCCATGAAGATTATAGGAGAATTAGTTAGTCCGAATGACATCACTATATATTCATAGTTTCCTTACCTTGTACATAATTTTTAATTGGGTATTTCCCCCTTATTAACCCTTGATTTATGATATCTATAATTAAGGTTAATCTTAAAAATGTATTGAGCTCTACATAGATGATCAAATTGGTCATTAATAGAGGCTACAAGATAATTGTTCTCAATCATGATATTATTCAGATCTTAAGAATAAATTCAGAGTTTCATCGATCCATATTTCTTAAAAAAAACAAGTACTCCCCAAGGTGAAACACTTAAATGAATGAATACTTTTTCAATATTCTCTTAGAGTTTCATTTTCAATTCCTATAAGTCAATCATGGTTTTTCTAGAGAGAGTATTTGAAATAGGTGTGGCACTAGGTATGAGTTTTATTGAATACTCAACTTCACATTTTGGTGGAAGGCTAGGAAAATGATCTGGAAATACATAAAACAACTCTTACACAATGGGTTTATCATCAATGTTGAGTTTCTCCCCGACCATCTAAGATAAACATCCCTCTTTAATATGATTCAAAACCCCTTCAATGGATGTGATCTCAATCAGAATTTAATTTTTATCATCACACTTATAGAAGATCATATGATGGTTTGGAATATCAATATAAATTTCCTTCCTCAGATATTTATGTGGAATTTATGTAGAGAAATCCAATCCATGAATAATATAACATCAAATTCAACTAGAATAATAATGAAAAATTTTAAAGTAGCACATTCTCTAAAAATTTAAGATGATAATAATTATAAACTTGAGATGCGATCAACATACCATTAGATGTTTTCACTACTAATTCTACATTCAATTGTTTGGGTAGAATCTTTATACACTTATAAAATTATTCAGATATTTAATAATGGATAGATACAGGTTAAAATAAGATATAAATAATTCTAGATTAGATGGTAAGTGTAGCTTTCACCACATCATTATCACACCTCTATTTAGAAATAGTGATCATATGAGATTTCCTTTTATCCCTCGGCTTAATAGGTTACTGATGCCAATCATCATTATTAACCTTCAGATTTGGAAAATGGTTAGAATAATTACTATACTAATTTAATTTTAATATTTAGAGTATGGGTGGTGTATTTTGTGGATCCTTCTATATATTTTCATAATTAGCTAACTTCTACCAATAACTTCGGCATTCAATTTCCCAATGACCTTCCCTTAAAAAACTTAAAACATTTACTAGTCCCCTTAATAAAATTTCCTCTATTATTATTCACACACTTTGAGTGTAAATGAAATATTATTTTATTCTCTTCTTTTTTTGTTAATTTTATTTTGAGTTTCATTTTTCTCTTCTTATCCAAACCATGATGTGGATATATAACTCTAACATCCATTTCCACCTTGATTTAATATAAAAAAATATCCTCAAAGGTAGTGACATCTATTATGGATAAAACCATTTGGATAATTGGTTATAAACAACTTAAAATTCGATAACACTTAATTTTAGTTTGATGATAATACGAGAACCATACCTCAAAAATCTTGTGAAAATTTCCTTATATGTACCAATAGATTCCCCATAATTTTTCTTTATCTTAAGGAAATCCCTCTCTATCTTTGTATGAATAATATAAAGAAATTAATTTTTGAAAAATAAGTTCTTAAACTCATCCCAATCCATGGAGTAAATTTCATCATGTTAACTTATATTCATGATGAGAGTCTACCATTGATCCGCTTCTCCTTCCAAACAAAAGACAACCAAAATGACTTTTTTCATGTTATGAATAGTGGATAATAGAAAATATCTTTTCTGTAGTACAAATCCATTTCTTAGAAACTAGAAGATCAGTAAAACCACTGAAGTTAGGTGGATGTTATCTCTTGAAGGTCTCAACAAAATTATGCTCCCTCCATTTAAAATTTAAAGTTTAGCATGATTTATGGATTGAGAAAGTTCCGTTAGTATAACAATGATAATTCATATTCATGTTAATATAATATTTGTAAGATTATGAGTTTAATCATTTCATTGTCTATTGAAATCAACATTAACATGGTTACTTCATCTTCTATCCATTAAATTAAACCAAAAATCATAGTGCAAGAAATAATAAGCATTTTGGGGAATCACATAATTATGAGAAATTACTTATTGGATGTATAAATAATGGAACCTATTTTTTAATCTAGGACACCTTAGGTTACTCCTAGGTTATTCATGGTCAAATTATAATTAAATCGATCATGATGGTTCATAAAGAGTTAGTAAATTTTCTATGCATATCCCTGATGAGTGTCAAACTAAATGTGTAACAATGCCTGTTTTCACACACCAGGTGAGCATCAAGTCCAGCTCAATGCTCCTTTTTTGGATTTATTACCCTTCGGAACCTCTATGCTAGAGCCACATCCACTTTTAGGATCCAGAAAAGGATTTAATTTCTTGAAAACCATTAGCTCAATCATTTACCAAAATTCTAGGACATTTTCTAATATTTTGACTCATCCCTAGACTTATCCTTAGACATGTCCATTGGGATATCACTAAAGTTTTCTTATCATAGTTTACAAAGGTTAACTAAACCTATCCTATGATACAAGTTATCATGAACCAGACTTTTTATACATAGATATTACATATTTTTAGATGAACATTCATTACATTATACAAATATAGACCTGAGTATTATAAAGATATACTGCCTTTGGAAACATGGGAACACATATACTTAGTAAGAACCTTCTTAGACATATCATAAGAAATAAATATATTCATAACCTGAGGAAATTAAACATAAGAAAAGGTGAGCTCATATACTTAGTAAGGGTAAACAAGGGATATACGTAAGCATAACATGAACATAAGAGTTTGAGAACATGATCATAAAATTTGAAAACCACACCATGCATATCAAAGACATAATCACGAGTCATGGAATAAATATTTATAGTTAATAAGGAATCAATCATAAGGAAATTAAAGAACTTGATCCATTAAATGATAACATTGGAATAAAACATTGAATTTTGGCATATGCATAGGCATAGAAAATTATTTCTATAGTTGTAAAGGCTTACTACCAAGGATATCTTAGTGGAATGGGTTCACTAACCAAACCATCATTGTATTCAAGGTTCACTCCTAAGACCTTAAGAATAGATTTTTTTTACTGAACCGAGTTCTCATGTGATATAAATCTTTACCCAATGAATTGGAGAGAGATATAGGCCCCACCCATCACATAATTAAAATCATATTTATATGTATCAAAAGATAAAAAACATTCATCATACCCTACATTATGAAATGAAAGGGATTTTGTAAATATTTCATCATATCATAACCTATGTAAAAGTGTTATGTTTCATAATCATTTCATCATTTCATCCTAGAATATCTAATGAAAAGAAGTAGGTTTCATAAGAATTTTCTCATGGTATGACTTGTGGAAGAGAAATAGGATTTGTAAACATCATGCCATTTTAAATATAAACCATTCAAAGAAAGAATAAGAATGTTATCATGAGATCATATCCCTAGTAAGTCATAGGTAACTTCAATAGATGTCATCTTAGATGAATAATTATTTTGAAATATCATTTAAAACATTTCTTAAGCAAAACAACATTTTCACTATGAAACAACTTTTGAAAACCTAAAAAAATTTGAAAATATTTTTGTTTGAAAATAATCTTGGAATATTATAAAGTAATATTCAAAGAAATTATTTTTCATTATGGAGGAGAATTTCATTCATGCTATCCATATAAAAATGACGATTCCTTTAACATTTTCCTTAAAATCCAAATTGACATTGTTTGGATAATGACATAAATATTCCTTTCAAAAGATTTTGTAAAAAACTAAAACATGGGTAAAAATTCTTTTAATAAATAATTAGGATAATTTTATAAATATTTTTGAAAAAACTTTTAGAAAACATGGTTTTGGAAGGAAAATGGGTTTTTAACCGAAGAAAGAAATAAATAAATTTTTTCTTAAAAAAATTCTTCTGAACTATTGAGTACATAGAGAAAAATGAAGTGAAAACATGTATTATAATGAAATAACCAAAGGATAATAAAATTATTTAGTTTCTTAAGAGATGGATGCTAATATTTTATCATTGAAAACATAATTATAAACTATACTGATAATTAATGAGATTGTAACATAAAATATTTACCTTGGTAACTTTGAATTTTAAGACTCAAAAAGGAATAATGTTAAATGAAACATAAAAACAGAGTGATAATAAATAAATTTATAATATTACATGTCAAAGGGTCTGTATATACACCTCATAAATGAAGATATAAGCATATAATAATATATCTCTTAAAAAAGGATAATTGAGACAAAAATACCTTACCTTAAGTCTTGAATTCCTCCATTCACATTCAAAACTCATGTATAATAAATTTATGTTTATTATACTATTATTACCAAAATATAATTATATATATCATATCATATATTATTTTCTTATGACCTTTTTATTCGTTTATTAACAATTCCATGTTAAATTCAAGTTTTAAGAAATAAATGATTTGTTTTTCATCCATTTTTTTATTTGTTAATTTTTTCCTCTTACTTAGATAATGGTTCAATAATATCAAGATTTTTTTTACCATGATATAAATATAATATATATTTAGTTTATATATTTTTTATTAATCCAAAATATTTAATGGTAGAAAATGAAATACATTGTTCATAGAGACGGTAGGCCATACATATGTTGAATGTTATTTACATTTTAATGATGGATTTAAATAAAGAAAGATAAATAATATATTAAAATTAAAGAATAATTTTAAAATCATATATATCAAACATTTTTACTAAACCTTTTCTTATTACCTTTCATGTAAATGAATTACACCGCTTCACGAGGCGGTAGTCCACCATGCACACAAGAGGCGTTATTGTATTCCCAAAGAATGGAAAGTAAGAATATATATATGATATAATAACTAAATAAGTATATAAATATCATAAATATTCTATATAAAATATTTAATCCACCATTATATCCATCTGTGAGAGGTGGTGATGGAAAACGAATA
This sequence comes from Viscum album, assembly GCA_963277665.1. Taxonomy (NCBI): domain Eukaryota; kingdom Viridiplantae; phylum Streptophyta; class Magnoliopsida; order Santalales; family Viscaceae; genus Viscum; species Viscum album. Next base: position 1,412,380,707 of record OY728145.1, read on the forward strand.
ATATCGGTTCGCCTGACAGTAGTCTGCCGTACACAAGAATGATGATTTTTTATCCCATTTGATCAAAGTAGAGATGGTTGTTTTTCATACAAACATATTGGTATATGGAAGATAATTAGGTTGTAATATCATCATTTTTTAATAATAATTGAATTACGTGGTGGATGGAATAAAACAAAATTGCTCGTTAAAGAACGTTACTTATTCTTCGGGTAACCTCCTTAGGTTTTCACCAAAAGAATTATTAAGTTGGATTTATGATTAAATTAAGTCTTTTATAATGATAAGGGAGAAGTAAGGAATTTATTTTGGTATGGTTTTCATGAACTTAAGTATTTTTTAAGTGTGAAGCGGAGAGGAGAAGGGATGGCCTTTTTTAAGTGAGGTGAGTGACAAACTTGCAAGCTTTTAAAAATAAAAAGATGTACTCATGTTTTTCTCATAAAAAAGGATTAGTAATGGGCCATTGTATAGAATAAATTATCTAAGGTTGAAATAGTACCACCAATTAGTGTTTTATAAACATTGGTTCATTTTTATCCCTTTATTTTTTAGTTTAACCCCCGGTAAACCCATTTTTACCTTAACCTCAATCAATAAATTTTTACTATTTTTATTATTCATTGTGGACAAACATTAAGTTGAGATTATTTGATAATAAAAATTATGATGATTCCAAATATTTAATTTTTTTAAATTCCATTCATATAATTGGAAAATTTTAATTTATAATTAAACTTACATGTGTGACGAGAAGGGGGTTTTCCAAAGAGAAACTATTCAAAAGTTTAAAACATTTTTATATAAAAATTCAATATGAAAATTATTAAAATGAACTGAATTGGATTAATTTATATTTAATTGAATTTATTTTACTTTTAAACCAATTTTAAAATAAATGTAACTATATAAATTCTATAAATGAAAATATAGTTTTAAATAAAAACCATTGTTTTTTATTACTCACTGAAAACTAAGTATTTTCAAAAAAATAATAAAAATTCACCCAAACATAATTTTGACATTATGATTTTAAAAATTAATATTAATTTATAGAATTAATTTTCTAAAAGTGTCAAAAATTAATTTTACTATTATTTACAAAAATAAAACAAAACACATTTGTTTAGAATATAGTATTTTCAAAACATATAAAGACTTTTCTAAAAATTAAGTACTTTTTTATTAATATGTTTTCTTTATATAAAAAAATTATAATAAAAATTTAAAATTAATTATTACTATTAATATCACTAAGTTTAACATATAGGTTATAACAGTCATATTTAAATAATAAGATTAATAACATATCACAATTTTTAAAACTCAGTGTTATGTGTAACACATGATAATCATGATATTGCATGTAACACAAGATATAAATAAATTTAATGTATTCCAAAAAAACCATGGTGTTATAATTTATCCAATATAATTGTATTTAAAATAATCTAAAAATTATATTCATTCTATCACATTCTCTCTAAATATATAAGAATATCATATGTAAAGACAAATCCAAATTGATCAAGGTAGTCTCTAAAGACTATATTCATTAGATACATCAAGATAGTGGGATAATTTGTAAATACAAAGGGATTAAATATAAATTTATAACTTCCTTGTCTTTTATAGAAATCTATCTTGGAAATATTATCCTTTTCCCCTTAACCGATTGTATCCAAATTGAAATTGAATCTTTGAGAAGTATAAAGTTCCTATGAGTTTATCGAACATATCATTTATATGGGGTAAATAACACTTGTTATTGATCATGATTTTATTAATATCAAGATAATATATGTAAATATGTATTGATACATCCTTATTTTTGATAGAGGATATTTACACCCCATGATAAAGAACTAGGACGTATAAAACCTTTATCCAAATTTTCTTATAGTTTCTTCTTTAATTACTTCAATTAAATGGGTATTATTCTATATGGAATCATTTAGATTGGGATAGATCTAAGTATGAGTTCAATTAGAAAATAATCAACATGATCTAGTTTAACACTATTAGGTTCATCTAAAAAGTTATCAGTATACTCCCATATAATTGGCATGTCATAAATGTTGACTTCCACATTGCAATGACCCCGACTCCAGTAACCTGGAGTTAGTGTATAATTTATTACATTGACATAAGATACAAGTTATCACATCCCAAATGTCCAAATAGTTTCGTATTTTTGGTAAATTAGATATATATATATATATATATATATGTTTCTCATATTACATTTTAATATAAAAATTTAATTTTTTTTGAGAATATCAACATTCCATCTAGTATATCCTTTCATATCGTTTATAGTAAATTTTTTATATTCCTAGTAAAGGAAAGAAAATAAGGGTGAGGTAAAATTCTTAGTAAGATTTTTGTAAATTAGAAGATATCGTTAGTAAATGAATAATAATCTGCATGGAATAATAAATACAATACGGTAAATATCTGAACACACATGCCATTTAATGAATAACTTGACTATCATGATTAGATAAGTAATAATCAATATGGAAAGTTAAAAAATAAAAAAATATTCCATTTAAATAACTTGAATATCATGAACAGATTATGAATAATCATTATGGAATATAAATAACTGGACAGACCTACCATTTAAATAATTTGAATATCATGAATGAATAAAGAATAACCAATCCAGAAAGCTAAATAAATGAACACACTTTCCTTTTAAATATCTTGAATATGATGAATAGATAAGGAATAAAAAATATGGAAAGGTAAATAACTAAATACACATTCCATTAAAAAAACTTGACTATAATGAATATATAAGGTATAATTAATATGGAAAGGTAAATAATTTAAAACCAATTCCATTTAATATATAGCTGAGAATGAATCACATAAAAAGATAATATCATTGTTAAAATATCATGAATAATTATAATAAAATTATTAATGAAGTGAATTATTAATTTTATACATCATTATTACAAGAATAATGATACCTCTACAACTAGGACCTTTCATAAGACATTTTAAAACAATAAGTAGAAACCCGTTTAATTATAGCTTATTGATTTTCACATGAGACTATCAATGCATATAAGGGATATATAATTCTAGGACCTGCATATCACTACTTGTCTAAAACCTTCCTCATTTATCTAATAATTGATTTAATTCATGAATAATGTGCCGTATCATCAAATATCCATATTGAGTAAAGAATGCAGATTTATAAATATTTCCACTGATAAAAAAAATAACTTTCAATGTAGACACCATATTTAAAATTGGTAAATGGTTTAAGAAAAAAATAATTTCCATGATAATAGTATTATGGATAATAAATTTATTAGAGCTTATAAAGGATAAAGGATAATATTCCTTCAACAATAATAAAGGTAATCCCAAAAGAAAGAGACATTTTCAAAAAGATTGTTACCAATTTTATAACTTTCAAATTATGACACCTTAAAAGAATATAATTGAATTGAAACATTAAAAATTATTCATAAATAGTTATTGATGTTAAAAACATAAAAGGGGTAGTATATAAACCAAATATTAGTGAATAGGTTCATATTAACAAATATGCCTCAATAAAATGGAAATTGAGAAAAAATACATTACAATGATCATAATGTTGATGTGAGAATAAATGAATCAATTATGTGCATAAAATTTAAATCTATGTAAAACAAGTGGAAATAAAAAATAATTTAGTGGATAGTATTTACACACATAATCTTAACATGTCAAAGAAAATGGATAAGTAATATAACCCAATGAAAGGAAATTGAATTATCAAATTCTTTATGCTTGATAATTTTCAATTCAATTAACCTTGGTTGAAATAATTAAAATTGAAACATAAAATTCCAAAAATTATGAATGAACCATGATATTAAATTTTAAATGGGAATTATATACACCATATTAAATATACTAGGTGTATAACATTACAATATGCCTCAATGTAGGGAAATTGAGATGAAGTCCTTCACCTCACACTTTCTTTTGGTTAAAAGTTATTTAACATCTTGTATAGTGGGTTTAAGAATGTTATTAATTTATAACATAACCATATACATATTTATAATATCATATATGACCCACTTATAACATTTTACCACCCATTTTTTAAATAATATTTCATTATTTTCATTATTTTAGGTGTTAATTTCCTTGTTTTCTCTTGTGTGTTTTGTCATAAAAGTTCAATTTTTTTTTCAGATATTATATAGTTACATCATATACATAATGATTTTAATTTTATAAATATATAGTTTTTCATTATAGACATATTTATAATCATTATTGAAATTTGAACATGGGGAATGAATCGCATCGGTTCAGGGAGACGGTAGGACGTACGTACGCACGCGTGGCATTATAATTTCTTAAATGGATGAAAGGGTAAGTAATCATGTGAAATATTAATTATAAATAATAAATATAATGTCATATTTATCACATATATTCAAAAATCTATCCTTATTACCTTCTATGTAAAGTGTAAGTAAAAAATGAATCACATCGCTTCGCTAGGTGATAGTCCAGTGTACACAAGAGATATTATTATATTTTAAATAGAATGTAATGTAAGAAGGTATATATGAAATTAAAATTAAATAAATATATTAATATAATAAATATAATATACACATGTTAAGTCCATCATTATATCCATCCTTTAATGGTGGTGATGGAAAAAAATTACATCAGTTCGCATGGCGGTAGTCCGTTGTACATACGATCGATGTTTCATTTCAAATTTTATGTAAGAGGAGATGTATATATGTAATTAACTTAACATAATAACTTATTTTTATATGGAAAATACTGAGGTTAAATATATTATTATGGTTTAATAATATTTTATGGTGGTGGAAGAAAGAAAAAAATTAAAAGGATCGTTTAATAATGTTACCTCGTTTTCCCACAACTTATTCCAGTTTGACCCAAAATCCTTCCTAGGATGGAATTATAATAAAAAATGGATATAGGATTTTGGTATGGGAGTAATTAAGTGATTTTATTTGATTTTTTTATAAAAAAGGGATTTTTAAGTGTGAATAAAGGAGGTGAGGGTTAGCCTTTTATAAGTGGGGGAGATGACACACATAAAATATTTGAAGAGATTCAAATACATCCACATCTTTATCAGGAAAAAAAGCCTAAAATTGGATAATTATTGACAATTATAAGTCATAAGGTCTTAATATGTCGATAAAATGGGTGTTGTACAAGTTGGTAGTTCATTTTAACCATTATATTGTTAGTTTAACCCCTAGGTAAATCAGTTTTTACCTTGATAATGATAATTAATTTTTAGTTTTTTACTATTAATAATGGTAAAAATAAATTTAACATTATTATATAATATATATTATGCTTATTAAAAATATGGAATCTATTTTACCAAACTCAATTCATATAATTGACAAAATCCATTTTAAAATTATACCTACAAACATGATGAAAAAGCAGGTTCCCAATGATAAAATTCTCATAAATATATAAGGTTTTAATATCAAAATTAAATATGAATTTAATTACAGTTACCTAAATTAGTTAAATTTTAATATAATTGAAACAATTTTTCTTTAAAACTAATTTAAAATATAACTTAACCTTGTAAATTATTTTAATGAAAAGAAAATTTTCAATAAAAATCACTATTTTTAATTATTCATCAAAAACGAAACTTTTCCGAAAAATGAAAAAAATTAATCCTAAGATAATTTTTATAAGGTGATTTAAAAAATAAATTTCACATAAAAAATACAATCTATTTTCATTATTTTAAAATATTAGGGTGTTACATTCTCTACAACTTCAATAAATTACAACATCTAAATTTAAACATGATATCAGTAATCAAGGGTTTGGAATTTGAAAATACCATTGTTAAAAAACCCAAATCATAAAAGGTTTAATAAAAAATACTCTTAATAGGATAAAAAGTGAATAATTAAGTTACTCTAGAATAATACATAACTAGGTTTTTAAGTAGGATAAAATTGGTGGAAGGTGAAGATATGTACGTAGAAGAAAATCATAAATAATCATAGAGAGTTATAGTAGTAATTGATCACAAGAAAAGGAATGATCAATGGAAAGTTAAGGACCTAAAAACCATAACTCTATGATGAATTGAAAGTAAATTTGATTCATTAAATATGTGGGTAATTGGATATCATTTTTTCTCAATATCCTTTCTCTTATGTTTAGGAATTCTTTTACTATCTAAGAATATAAGGAAATATAATTTCATTATATATTTTTATTTCATAAGCACAATTTCATCTTTTGGTTGTGCTTTAATCATCTTAAACTTCATCTCTTACTCCAATAAATTAATATCCAAAATGAATCTTTAATCGTAAATCAAAAAAATTAACTTTTAAAATATCATAAAATATATAAAAGAGTGGAATGTATTTCAACCTATTTCTAAATATTTTCCAAGACTAATATGGTTAGAAAAATATATCCAATATAATTCATTAATCTCCAAACCTCATGTCACATACATGACTTATTTTAAAGTTAAATTTCATTTATTTTTTATTTATGATTTGTTTTGGGGTTTGTCAAGCTTTTATGGTGGAATGGGTGAGTTTTCATGAATTGGGCCAAACCGTGAGCCCAATTCCAGATTTAAAAATAAATTTTGTTTCTTTTATAACTTTTTCAATTTTTAATATTTTTCACCCATTCAAGTTCCTAAATGGTCTACCCTGATATAGAAACACCACCATTGTAGTTTTGAGCCTTTAGAAAACCATAAACAAGTTGTATATGGGTTTTTATTTAAGGGATTGGGCCTGCCCGAAAGCCCAATTCCAGTTTTAAAAATAAATTTTGTTTAATTAATAACTTATACAATATTAAGGATTTTTCGGTGATTCCAAGCCCCAAACACTCCCCTTGAATCCAGCCGCGCGTGCCATATCCTCCCACCCTCTTTGAAGCTCCTTTTAATCGCGGTTTAGTTCGAGACTTCTGAAGCACTCACATTTCGGGCAGATTAATAAAGGTAATTTGTTTCCCTCATAAATCCTTCAATTCTCACTCTTTTTTCCCCATTCAAATTCCTACATGGTCTCATAATACTTGTTATAATATCACTTGAATGGTTGGATGTTTTAAGATTCAGAATCTGGTGGATTTTGGGTCGTTTTATTCATGATTGTTTTGAGTAAGTGTTTCTCTCTTCAATTTTTCATTCTCCTTAGGGTTTCCTCCCTCTTTCATTATATTCTAAAATGTCCAGAAGTTAGTGTTCGATCCTAAGGTCTGATTTGGTATCTTTTGGGTCAATTTTTGGTGGTCTAGGTATGGATTTATATTCCTTGTGGTGCGGCGGTGGTGCGCTTAAGGTTTCGCACCAAGTTTTGAGGATTTCAACTCAAAAGGTAGGTGATTCCATGTGTAGACATTTTATGATGAGTTAGCTTGCATGGATTATTAATTTAGCATGTTTATAATCTGTTTTATGTGTTGTGAAAACAGTTTTGATGGATTTGGTTGAACATTTAATTTTTAGTTGCATTATATCTTGAAATTGGGTACTTTTCATGTGTGACTCTTGGGGTAATGTTTGGGTTTAGTTTATAACATATGAAAGTGATTTATTAGTCTTGAAAGGGGATTCCAATTCTGGTTTGTTAATTCCTTATTGTCATGTTGGCCTTGAATGTAGGTTTTTTTAATGATTTTAAGGAGTAAAAACATGTTGTACTTCTTGAAGGTGATTTATGAAAACGTGTGTTTTTCATGTGTATCTTTGTGGTATTATTTGATGTATTTTTATAACATTTGGGGGTGGTTTAATAATTGTTTTAGGGCTGAGAAATTCTGTTTTGGATTGGTATTGGTATGATTTTGCTTTTAAATGAGGGTTTTGAAATGGGTTTAGTGTGCAAACAATGGTTATACCTCTTGGGTTTGTTTTATAAAAATTGCCAATGTTTTATTTGGTTACACAAAGTTGGGAAAGGGTTTATATGTACTGTTTGGGTGAGTGTGTTCACCTAATGTGGGTTTTTAATGGTAAATTGGTGATTTGAGATGTTGAACATTTTTATAATTTTTTTTATAAATTGTCGAAATGTTTTACTAAATTGTGTTTTGTGTGCGAAACACGGGTGTGGGATATTTCATGTGAGTTTATTTATAAAATGAATTGTGAAGGTGAGAATGGTATTTTGTGACATGTGTCTGGGCTGTTATGTGAGTTGAATATCTTGTAATGGTTTTATAAAATTGTTTAATGGATTTGTGGAAGTGTTAATGAAATTTGAAAAGTGTTGTAGGCAATTTGGAGTGAGTTTGATTTCAAAATTCATTTGAATGAAAAGTGGAATTTTTGACTTGTGTGATGTAAATGGGGATGTTTGGTTAATTTATGATGTGGAAGTGATATTTTCATGTGAAAAATATACTTCTTGGATTGCTGAACTTGTTTGAGCACAAAGGGAAAACCCGGGTATCTAGGTGGGTGGACGTGTACTAGTATGCTAGTGAATCTGTGAGGTTTGGCCTCAGTTTCACTTAGAAAGATTGACGCTTACAACTCTAACTATACTATTATGATGATTATTGGTGACCACTAGGTTATGGGTATGTTCCCTACTAGTGGCTCGTGCACGAGAATGGATATTTGTGATGGTTACCTTCACCGAGATACGAGGTACCTGGGACCCACATCTAGCTAGTGCCTAGGGGTTATTTCCCATTGCTTGTGCTCACTGGATACTTTGTTATTACCGTCGGTATACGGTATGAGAGGCTGGAAAATTCAGTAGCTATGGTATTTATTTTAAATATTTTTATTCTTTAAATTATTCCACCTAAAAACTGTTTTTATTTAATGTTGCATCTTTTAGAAATTTTAACTAGCATCTCATGTCTTTGAAAACATGCATGCTTTTCGCCATTAAATGTTTATCACATGGAATCTATTAGTGGTGGTATCCTATTGGGCTTTGGCTCACACCCTACTTACACCCTTGGGTGTAAGTAGACTTGGTTATTTTTGTTGTCGCAGGTTGGGTACAGTTTTTTTTTGTTCCAGTGGTTCGAGTTTCTAGCAGGTCCTTGGTAGTGAAGTCTTATGGAGATAGCATAAGGGTGGTGCCCCTTGAAAAAAGGGTTCTTGGGCTGTCCTTATTTGTTTTTTTACCTTTCTAATGGTCTTTAAATGTAGTTTTAACTTATGTAATTCAGTTCTGAAATTTTGTAAAAGATGGTTTTAGTTGAAAAATCCAGAATTGTTTTACTGAGTTTTTTTTGTTGTTTAATGTTTATAGAATCGGGTAAATCATTCCCAATTATCATTATATGATACCCGGGCACTTATGCCAGCCCGTGGGGATCGGGAACGCCCTTCGGGCCTTGTCACGGGCTTGGTTTGGTGTCGATTTTGGCGGCGACCAGATTTGGTTCGTGACACCTCAACAGTTACACTACTGGTTTATCATTAATATTTATTCATTAAATTATTTGATTAAATAGAATTATATATTACCCTGAACATCACGAAGGATAATGATAGGAATTAAAACATTATCATCCTTTGGGTTTGGGTTCAAGCCTCCCAAAATTTCTGGATGCAATGGGTTTTCACTCATCATATGGGTTGTTCCTTTTCTAAAACTATATTAATATAATTACTATATTGTGTCCAAAGTGTAGTAACCCATATTTACCTCAAAAAAAGACATGATAATATCTAAATATTACCAACACTTTTAAAATTATTCCCAAAATAATAAAGGCATTCTTCCTTAAATAACTTTTTCACTAAAACATATACTAAACCAATGGGTTTTATTTCCATAAATGTTACCCAAAAAAATCCTTAATCATGCGATATTCCTACCACAAATTTTTTTAAAAGGGATATTTTAGAGTTTTATCTTTTGATCAAATTTAAAATCATAAAACCATAATGGTATCCATAACTATTATGTTAATGAAGACATATATGTTTCTAAAATATAACAAAATTCCATGTTTCATGATTTTTATAAACAAAAATACCAATGGTAAAAATAATTATTCAATATAATTCTTGAATCCCAACTGATAAATACTTCATTTGTTTTATTTCAACATAAGTCCTTCCTTGGTCTAGGTATTAAACTTTAGAATAGGTAATTGACTTGTATATTTCCTAGGCTCCCCACATTTAAGTCAAAGAACTATAAATGGATCCCTAGGATGAAATTTATTTCCATCTATCATACTCTTTTTTTCCATGGAAATTCATTACTTTATACTCTTCTTTTCCACACATAAAACATTTTCCTATTTCTTTGAGGTAATTTACTATGTGTATTTTTCCAAATTTCCTATATGAAATAAATTGATCATTTTTTCCTCCGTGGTCTCCACTACTTGAGCTCTTAGAAAACTCCGTTGTTCTTTTCTTTAGTGGGTCTGAGAGTTGGTTAAGGAATAGGTTGTTAATAGTATTTTGGGATAATTGATTAGGTATAATCATGGTATCATTCACTCCTAACATCATCCCATTTGGTTTCTCATAGTTACCATATTGTCCTTTATATTCAATGTTGTCATGATTCCATAAGCTTCCTACCATTAACTAAAACCAAAAAGTATAGTGTGAGTAAAAATTATCATAGTTGGAAAACCATATAATCATTAATAGGATGTCTAAATAATGACACATTCTTTTCAATCTAAGACACCAAAGGTTTAACCTATTTCATTCATTTTTATCATCTATTCAAATTCTTTTTAATGGTTTGTTAAGAAAATGTGAATTATCCAAAGCACAACCCTATAGAGTTTCAAACTAGGTGTGTAGTAAGGCCAATTTTTGTGTACTATGTAATGCTCGAGTCAAACCCAACATGCCTTTTTCAGAGTTATTACCCCCAGGTACATCTATTCTAGATCCACACCCAATTGTAGTATATAGAATGGGTTGTATTTACACAAAAAACCTCATAATATCCACCTTACCAAAACTTTAGGATGTTCTTCTATACTTATTCTCAAATTCTATCATTGGGTTATGTTGCATAATCTATGTTTTACTAAATATAGTTTGCAAGGTTTTTACAAAATTTTCTATGATATTTGATATATTTACCATGGCTCTAGTAACATAGAGTCGGTGTGTACCTTATTACATTGTCATAATATATAAGGAATCACATTACTAAAGACTGAATAATTTATTAGTATGGGTAAACTAGATATATACATGATTCTTATATTAAATTTGAATATAAAAATAATATAAAAACATATTTTTTTTCCAAGAATATAATTATTCCCTCTAGAATATCATTTCATATAGTTTATATCACCTTTCCTGTATTCTTGGGAAAGGGAAAAAATAAGGGTGAAATCAAATGCATAATAATAGTTATGTAAAGTGGAAGATATCATTAGTAAATAAATAATAATAAATATATCATAATAAAATGGAAAGTTAAATATCTGAACACACATTCCATTTAATCAATAACGTGACTATCATGACTAGACAAGGAATAATCCATATGGTAAGGTAAATAAATGAACACAAATACCTTTTAAATAATTTGACTATCATGAATAGGTAAGAAATAATCATTATATAAAGTTAAATATATAAAAACACACTCCATTTAAATATCTTGACTATCATGAATAGATAAAAATAATCAATTTGGAAGGGTGAATAACTGAACTAAAATTCCATTTAGATAACTTGATTATCATGAATAAATAAGAAAGAATCAATTTGTAAAATTAAATAATTGAACAGACATACCATTTGAAGAATGTGAATATCATGAATTGATATGTCATAATCAATATATAAAGGTCAATACCTAAAAACAAATGACAATTAATCAATTATTGAGAATAAAATAAATCTAGAGATAATATCATTGTAAAAATATCATGTATAATAATAAATAAATTTTAAATGAAGGAAATGATTAATTATTGGATGTAATGATCACATGAATTATGATACCTGCCATTACCTAACTCGATGGGGCTTGAGACATAACTACCCCAAGCTTCCCTCTAATAGGCTAGGGGCTATAGACCAACATCGAGTAGGTATATCACACACATGAGAGGCATTAAACTAATGTACATAAAAACATGCACACATTTCAATGCCCATACAATGATAAAATTTAAAAAAATGATAATAATTCCTGCATACATATGTAATCTCACAATCAAAGTAGGGCATAAAGTATTAGAAAGCATAAAAAGGGGCCAAATACAAGCCCATCGAAAACTGGAAAAAAGTCCAACCTGCTTAGGAGGAGTGAAACGATGTCAAATTCAATATTGGTATACACCTTAGAATATCTATGAAAAAATAATCTCTATATAATCCTATTCCTAAAAGGAATCCGTAAAAAGGTCTATCCTCTTCATATGACATGACATGTATGTGTAGATCCCATATCGGGTTGAGTATAAAAATACCTAGAAGAACACCCTGAAATCACAAATCATAAAGCATCAAGAGTATCCATCTCATAAAATAAAATCATATTAAATAATATAGGAGTAATAAAAACAAATAATGATATTGTAGATATACTCATAAATGGATTCGAGTCACAAAATGTTATCAAACACTGCCATCCAAAGATCCATTGCGAGGTTCAAGTTAACTCTAATCCTAGAGATCTAACTCCATAGTCCATTCCATCCCCAATGGAACTCAAAATAGACATATCACTCATCATATATCTATAATCTGATGGAAAATCCCCTCCATCCCTGAGGTCATGCTCATCTGGGAGGAACTGATCCCTGATCTATATTTCCACTCATGACACTCATCAAAGAGGTCACACTTGTAGCGACCCAAACTTTTATTAATGAAAATTCCCCTAGATCTAATTAAATGTATTATTATGTAAAATGGTTATATAAAACATATTAACTTCCTTGGTTTTATGTTTTTATTTTTTAAAATACCATTATGAATTGTTACCGTTGCTAATATAGTCATTGAACGGTGATCCCCAGATTAGTATAAATACAGGGCTTTAATTAATACAATTTACTTAGAGAAAGGAAGTGATGGCCTCATCTAGTAGAATTGATCCATACGAAGACCATTTGTTAGACCTCATAAAATAATTAGCATCACTAGGATTCATTCTTGACCAAGCCTAAGCTAAACTTCAACACGTTAAGCTAAAATGGAACCACCTACCAAAGAAGTGGAAGTTAATAGATATTACCACCCAAGTGATGTTATCCAAGCCACCCCAAGAGTCTGTCAGCATAGAACACCTTACTCTTAGGTATTATTTGGGTATTATAAGGGGTTTTGTAATAATACCCTAGCACTATGATTACGTTATTTATTTTTTTGTATAAACAATATACATTCTTTATGGCTTTGTAAATGATTTTTAAAGCACAAATAGTTTTTTTAGTTAAAATTTAATTAAGAAACCTATTTTGCTGAATTAATAGATTTTTGAATTAAATAATATTTTTATAAAATATTTTTACTAAATTACACTTTGTTAAATATAAATGATTGTATAATTTCTTATGAATACAATGGTAATTTCTATCAAGGTTTGAAATCTATTTTTTGATCAAAACCAATGAATTTTCAATAAATTTCAATTTTTATTTTAAAATTTTAAATTCAAATGTTTAGAAAATTATTTATATAAAATTAATATTATTTTTGGATTCATGATGTCAAAATTCTCAAATAGTTAATTTTTCATAATTTTCTGAGATAGTCGAATTTTTAGATAAAAATTAAATACCGTTTAAATATATAATGTATTTTGTGACATTATAATGAATCAATAGTTATGTAATAAAATTCTATAAAATTATTTTTCGGCCAATATATGTTTTAACCTTTAAATAAAGTGATTTTATATTTTTTTATTAATTTTATGATGCCTTAGTGGACCCTCCAAGGATTACAACATATTTTAACCTTTTAAAATGTTTTCCTTGACAGTATGACTCACCTCCACATAAACAAGCCTAATATTTTAATAATTTCGAAAATTTTCCTTATAAAATAATTATTTCCACTTTACTTTGGAAAAAAACATGGGAAAAAATCATGTTATTTTTTGTGGTTTTGATTAGATTAATATGTAGTGTCTAAAACCTAAATAATAAAGAATTACCTCTCCATTCCTATATAAAACCAATAAATCTACCATTCCTCTTCACTCAAAACATTTGTATCTTGAGAAACCTCTATGCTGATATCTTGATAATCCTCCCAAGGTTTCCCAAGCACCCAAGAAGCCTCTCTCAAGCCTCTCCCAAGCCTTTGATATCACAGTTCCAAGTAAGGGATTTCCTCATTTCTCATTTTTGTCGAAATTTCTTTATGTTGTTATACCATTTTATTTTCTTTTAAAAATGTTGGGGTATGATTTCAAACCTCACCCATACTGAACTCCTTATGTTTGAATGATTATATAACTATTTTTCTCTCATTAATTCCTCCCATGTACACCCGTTACAATGCCAAAATTCTATAAGGAATTTCTCTGTTCTCATTTACATTCAAGGAATTATTTTATATTATACATAAAAATTCCATTACATATTTTGGTATATTTTGTTACATGACCACCTTACTGTCCATTTCATGTATAAATGATTAGATACCCCTTTATCTCTGGTTAACCCATTTTATCATTTTTATTTGACGTCGTTATACTACCGAAGTAACATCAAAATTTCCCATGCCAAAATCATCATGTAAGTGAATACCATACCCATTTCTCTATCAAGGGTACTCACATTTATGCACATGTACTTATTGATTGAGTACTTACAGTTATGTATTCCACATCTATTATTCATGGAGTAAATTATTATGTGTAATGAATCTATGATGTATGATCCATGTGACACACTTATGCATGAAATGAAATGTTTATAAAGGGTGTTCCCTTATAGTGCTTCAATATATTTGGTAAAGATTAATATCATGACAAATCAAGTGAAGTGAGGTTTTACTCATGGTAATTCAAGTGAAATGAGGTTTTAATCATTCTAATGAAATTGAAATGAGGGTTTACTGATGGTCCATGTGCAATGAGCCTTGGATCTTGCAATAATCATGTTAAATGATGTTGCCACATTTCTATGTTATGATAATCATGATATATCATTCCATTATGTTCATGTTTCTATTGTGATCCATTGCTATTCCTACTACCTGACATGTACTATATTCTTCCCGTTATTCCTTGTTTACTCCCTTACTGGTCTTTATAGCTCATCTTTTTCTTATGCATGTCCTTAGGTTATCCCATGAAATTCTAAGTACGAAGGAATGTTGTGGTCATGTAAAAGAAGTTATCAATATAGATGTTGTGTTTTATGTACTAAGTTTTTATGTAATGTTCCTAATTTCCCAAGACAATAGACCTCTAGATCATCAAAGTTGTCATTAGTTCAAGTTTATGTAATAAATAATGTTTATGTATGTAATAAAGAGCAGAGTTGTTATAGTTTGTATTAGAGGATACATTTAGTTATTTTTGGGGTTATTATTAGAAAACCCTAGATAAAGTATTAGGGATAAGAATAAGTATAGTTAAAACATCCCTAAATTTTGGTGAGTACAGAGTAAGTGGTTTATCAAGAAAATATATCCATGTCTGGATATGAACAAGTAGAGGTGGCTCTCGCACATATATATCTAGGGGTAAAACCCGAAAACACCGCTTTGAGCTAGACTATAATAGGAACTGGTGCATGATAATTGTCCTTCTTGCACTCTTGATTATGAAACTTCTGAGAGATATGCTTTGGTAAATTCATAAGCTTAGTATGAACCATTATTAAGATAATTAAAAAAACGACCCTAAGAATATATGTTGGGAAGTAGATCACGAATGACATAGATTGAAGCCTATAACTTCATAAGTTAGGGAAATAAATGTAATTTATAAGTTATACCATTTTGTCTTTGGATTCCTCTTTATGTTTTACCCATAACTTTCCATTTATTCCATCCAACGACTGATAATAGAAGGACTCGAACTAAAAACCAATGTGAAGATAAATATGATGAATGTTCTAATGAGATGCCCAATCCGATAGAAGTGGGAATCACAAAATTTTTCACGATACTATCTCAGTTAACTGAAGTTTTAAATAGAAACATGGGTCAAGTGGAACATCCACCCCCCTTAAGAAAGAACAAGCCAAAATCGAGAGCTTCATGAGACAAAGGTCTCATACTTTTAATAAATCATCTGATCCCTCAGTTTCCAAAAAAAGGATCAATTCCATTGAGAAGATCTTCTTCATCCTTCAATGATCTAAAAAAGAGAATGTTCTTATGGATTCTTAATGTATGGAGGGTGAATATGATCAATGGTGGACATTGATAAAAAAAATAAAAAGCCAGAGGAAGAGATCGAGGCATTGGAATGGAAGTATTTCTGGAAAATGTTTTTCGATAAATATTTTTTGTGCACCCTCTGACTTAAGATGGAAAGGTACTTCCTTTCCCTCATGAAAAAAGACGATGAATCCATTAGAGAGTACGAGGAAAACTTCAAAAGGCTTTCACGATAAGACTTTATATTTGCCATTACCATCTAATGCAAGGTTGACCGCTTCTTTGGTGGGATAAAACCTAACCTATGGAAATACCTAGCGATCTATAACTTTGATAGAAATGAGGAAAATTGTCCAATATGCCCTCAAAGTCAAAATGGATATCGGAGAATCTTAGGGGTATCGTGGTGATAAGAAGCGGGAATTGGATTTTATTTATGGACTTCCAATGGATAAATCCAATGGTACTAAGAAATTACAGCACCCCACTTTCCAAAGGTATGGAAAGTAGAACCCCAGAAATTGCCTGAAGGGGATGAGGAAATGATTTAGGCGTGAAAGAGAAGGTAACCTGACCATTAATTACCGACAAGAAAAACCTAATGGTGAGATAGAGGAAAGGAACACTCCGTTCGACACTAACACCAAAAATAAAGTGGTGATAGGTACACTAGTTATTCATTTAGGAATAGCAAACATAATTTTTTGATTCTGGTTCTACGAGTTCTTTTATATCCTAAAAGTTTAGTAGAACAATCCCAACACAACCACAAATTAAGGAAGTAAAGATGTCAGTGAGAATGTAAAATGGAGAAATCATTGCAACCTAGGAATATAAATCCTTCCCTATCACAATTTTTGGTTTGAACATTATATAAAATCTCATCATACTCCATCTTGTGGAAATTTATTAAATTCTTTGAATGGATTGGATTTCCCTATATAGAGCCAACATAAATTGCCATGAGATTAAATCACTCTCCATATGGTGAATCAACCCCTGATTCTATACAAGTTAAAGGAGAAGGGTGAATCTTCCTTAGAACTATCATCTTAAGTGTGGATTTTATTTCCCTATAAGAATGCGTATCTTGCTCATAGGATTGAGTCAAAAGAAGCAACCATCCTTGAAGACATGCCTATTGTGAGGGAATTTGCTGAAGTGTTTCCTACAAAATTTCCTGGTCTTCCTCTTATAAGAGATGTTTAATTCTTTATTGATCTTATACCTGGGGAGTTTCCAATATCCAAGACTCTGTATATAATGGTTATTTTGGAGCTTGAGGAGTTAAAGAAACAACTACATGAGAATATAGATAAAGGGTTTACACGCCCAAGTGCTTCACCATGGGGTTAACCAGTCCTCTTACTCAAGAAGAAGGATGCATTAATGCTTCTTTTCATTGATTATCGTGAGATCAAAAAAATCATGATAAAGAACAAGTATCCTCCACCCTGAATTGATGACTTGTTCAATCAGCTATGTGGAGCACAATACTTCTCCAAGGTAGATCTATGGTTGGGATATTACTAAGTAATGGTAAAGAAGGAGGATATCCCCAAGACTGCTTTTCATACAAGGTACAATCACTATGAATTCATAGTAATTCTTTCTGGACTCACTAATGATCCAAAAATCTTCATAGAATTGATGAATAGAGTTTTTAGATATTACTTTGACAAATTTGTGGTAGTCTTTTTAGACGATATTCTAGTATACTCAAAAACCAAGGAGGAGCATGAGGATTATCTAAGAATTTTACTAGATACCTTTTGAAAGGATAAGATCCATGAAAAGTACAAGAAGTGTGAGTTTTAGTTGATAGAGGTCTCATTCTTGGGTTATATCATCACAACCAATGAGATATCTGTGGATCCATCCAAGACAACTGTAATTGAGGGATTTCCAAGGCCAACATCGACGACGGATATCCACAGATTCCTGGGGTTAACTGGATATTATCACTGATTTTTGAGAAATTTATCATGATTTTAAAACCCTCTTACCAAGATAACTCAAAAGGGATTAAAGTTTACTTTGAGTGATTAATGCGAAGAGAGATTTAAAGAGTTTAAAAGGAGGCTTATCACTGCACCCTTGATCACATTACCCACAAGTGGGGAAATTTTTGTGGTATTCAATGATGCTTAGAAGAAGGGAATAAACTATGTGTTGTTGAAAAATGATAAATTCATTGCCTATGATTCAAGGAAATTTAAATTTCATGATAAAAAATATCCAACACATGATCTGGAGTAGGCTATAGTTATCATTTCTTTGAAAATTTGGAAGCATTACCTCTTTGGGGAGAAGTGTGAAATATATATGGATCACAAAAGCCTCAACTATATATTCACATAGAAAGAGTTGAACATGCACCAATGAAGATAGTTATAGTGGATAAAAGTCTATGACTATTCAACCCATTACCACTCAGGGAAATCGAACAAGGTCACAAATGCTCTAAGTAGAAAGGACCCAGTGATTTTATCACTGATGAGAATTGAAAAGGATCCAATATTCTTATATTTGATGAATATGGACATGAGAATCATAAATAACGAAACATCATCAATCCTTTCACAAATTATTGCTCAACATTCTCTTTTAAAAATGTTAAAGGATGATCAAAAGCATGATGTGGGAATTCATAAAAAATTGGAAACTATCAGAAAAGGGAAATTCTTAGAGTTCATTGTTAAATGAAGAATGAATGGTGAGATTTGGGTAATGACTATGGGTTCCATAAAATAAAGAGTTAAAGAAAGAAATTTTGGATGATGCATATAGTTCTAATTTCTCCAATCACCCAGGAAACACAAAGATGTATTGAGATCTCTCCGAGAATTATTGGTAGAATAATATAAAGAAGGAGATCGCTGAGTATACATCAAAGTGTCTGGTATGTTAACAAGTGAAAGTTGAGAGGAAAAAGTATAAGGGGATGATGCGACCATTACCCATACCAACATGGAAATGGGATAACATTACTATGGAATTTGTCACCGTACTTCTGAATACATCCAAAGGAAGCCATGCTATCTGAATTGTTGTGGATCATCTTACAAAGACTGCGCACTTCATTGCAATTCATGAGGATTTATAATTGGATCAACTGGCACAATTATATCTCTCTCAAACTGATATCCAATCTGAGCGGACTATCCAAACACTTTAGAACATATTGGGAGCATGCTCAATGGACTTAAAAGGAGGATGGGATCAACACCTTCCTCTGGTTGAGTTCTCTCTTACAATAACAGTTTCCACTCAATCATCCAAACAACTCCTTATGAATCCTTTTATGGGAAGAGGTGTAGAACACCAACATGTTGGGATGAAGTTGGGTAGAGAAAACTCATAGTTCTATAAATGATTGAAGAAATGGAGAAGAAGGTTAAGACTATCCAACAACACATTAAAGCTACTCAGAGTTAAAAAAAGGGCTATGCTAATAATCATCGACATGACCTATCATTTGGTGTTGGAGACATGGTATTCCTCTAAATATCACCATGGAAGAGAGTTATGAGATTTTGGAATAAGGAAAATCTTAGTCCAAGGTACATCGGCCCTTTTGAGATCTTTAATCACGTTGGAGTAGTGTCCCATCGACTAGTACTACCACCGAACCTATCTCAGGTACGTGATGTATTCCATGTATCACTCTTGAGGCAGTACATACCTGACCCATCACATGTACTCAATCCAGAGTTGGTACCATTGGAGAATTACCTCTCTTATAAAGATAAGTTGTTGGAGATTTTAGATCGTAGGGAAAAGGTTCTATGAAATAAGACAATACCCCTCGTAGAGGTATTGTGGAGAAACCACAAGCTTGAAGAAGCAATGTGGGAATTAGAGGAAGTGATGAAGTAGTGTTACCCTCATTTGTTTTAGTGTGGTAAAATGAAATTTTGAGGGTGAAATTTATTAAGAGGGGACGATTGTAGCTACCCAAACTATTATTAATGAAAATCACTCTTGATCTAATTAAATGTATTATTATGTAAAATTGTTATATAAAACATATGCACTTCCTTGGTTATATATTTTTGGAATTTGAAATACTGTAATGAATATTTACCATTGATAATATAGCTGTTAAATAGTGATCACATGATTAGTATAAATATTAGGCTTCAAAAATCCAATTAACTCAAACAAAGGAAGATATGACATCATCTAGTTGAATTTCACCATATAAAGCCCATTTGTAAGAGCTCAAAAGGTAGGTAGCATCACCAGGATTCGATCTTGACCAAGCCCAATCCAAGCTTCAACATGTTAATCTTGAACAAAACTTCCTACAGGAGAAGTGGAAGTTAATAGAGATTACCACCCGAGCGATGTTATCCGTGCCACCCCAAGTGTCCATCACCATCACACACCTTACCCTTAGGTCTTATGCGGGTGTTATAAGGGGTTATGTAACAATACCCTTGCATTATGATTATGTACTTTATTTTTTTGTATAAATAATATACATTCATTGTTACTTTGTAAATGGTTTTTAAAGCACAAATAGTATTTTTAGTTAATATTCAATTAAAAAAATATATTTTTATGAATTAATAGATTTTTGAATTAAATAATATGTTAATAAAATATTATTACTAAATTAATTTTTATTAAATACAAATGATCTTATAATTTCTTATGATTTCAATGGTAATTTTTATTAAATTTTGAATGGTGTTTTTGTTAAAACCCATGAATTTTCAATAAATGTTGGTTTTTGTTTTAAAATTGAAAATTTACATTTTTATAAAATTATTTAAATAAAATTAATATTATTTTTGTATTCATGATGTTGAAATTATCTAATGGAAAATGTTTCATAATTTTCTGAGACAGTTGAATTTTTGGGTAAAAATTAAATACCATTTAAATATATAATGTGTTTTATGACATCATAATGACCCAATAGTGATGTAATGAAACAATATAAAGGGTATTTTGGTATAATATATGATTTAACCTTAAAATAATTTAATTTTATATTTGTTTTATTAATTTAATGATGCCTTAGTGGACCCTCTGAGTCTTATAAAACCTTTTAAAATGTTTTCCTTGAGAGTGTGAGTCACCTCCACATAAGAAAGCCTAATATTTTAATAAGTTAGAAAATTATACTTATAAAATAATATTTTCCACACTTCTTTGGAAAAATACATTGTCAAAAACAATGGGATGGTTTGTGGTTTTGATTAGTTTCATATGTAGTGTCCAAAACCTAAATAATAAAGAATTCCCCCTACTTTCCTATATAAACCCACTCAATATACCATTACTCTTCACTAAAAACCTTTGGAGCTAGACTAAACTCTTACCTCAATTCTATATAATCCTCCCAAGGTGCTTCAAGCCCCCAATAAGCCTCTCTCAAGCCTTTGGGATCACACTTCTAAGTAAGGGATTTCTTCCTTTCTCATTTTTGTCGAAATTTCTTTATGTTGTTATACCCTTTTATTTTCAATTATAAATATTGGGGGTGTGATTTATCACCTCCCCTATAATTCTATACTTATTTTTCATTGATGATAGACCTCTTTATCTCTCATTAATTCCTTCCATGTACACCCGTTACCGTTCCATAATTCCGTAATGAATTTCTCTCCTCTCATTTACATTCTAGAAATTCTATTTTATTATGCATCTAAATTACATTTGATATGTTGGGATATTATGTTCCATGACCCTATTAATATCCATTTCATGTATAAATTATGATATGACACTTTATCTCTCATCAAACCATTTTATGATTTCTATTTGACGTTGTTATGCTGCCGAAGTTACACAGAAATTTCGCATGCCAAAATAATCATGTAAGTGAATGCCATACCCTTTTCTCTATCAAGAGTATTCAAATTTATGAATATTTACTTGTTGATTGTGGACTTACATTTATTTATTACACATCTATTATTCTTGGAATAAATTATGATTTTTAATGAATCTATGATGTATGATCCATGTGGCACACTTATGTATGAAATGAAATTTTTATAAAGGGTGAGACCTGATAATACTCCAATGCATTGGTTAAAGATTAAAATCATGATACATCAAGTGAAATGAGGGTTCAATGATTCTAATTTAAGTGAAATAAGGGTTTAATCATGTTAATTTAAGTGCAATGAGGGTTTACTCATGATCCATGAGTAATGAGCCTTGGCTCATGCTAATATAATGTTAAATGTTGTTGTCACATTTCCATGTTATAATAATCATGATATAAATGCCTTTATGTTAATTTTTCTCTTGTTATCCATTGATATACCTATTTCTGAACATGTACTATATTCTTAATCTTATGCCTTTTTACTCCCTTACTAGGATTTATAGTTCACCCTTTTCTTATGCATGTCCTCAGGTTATCCCCTGAAATGCTAAGTGTAAAGGAATGTTGTGGTCATGTAAAAGAAGTTCTCAATAAAGATGCTTTGTTCTATGTTCTATGTTTTTATGTAATTTTCCTAATTTTCCAATACACTATACCTATCAATCCTCATAGTTGTCTTAAGTTAAACTTTATGTGATAAATTATGTTTATGTGTGTAATAAAGAGCAGGTTGTTATAAAACCAGTTAGTTCTATCCAGGAAGATGCA
Source organism: Viscum album (assembly GCA_963277665.1). Taxonomy (NCBI): domain Eukaryota; kingdom Viridiplantae; phylum Streptophyta; class Magnoliopsida; order Santalales; family Viscaceae; genus Viscum; species Viscum album. The sequence goes on from OY728145.1 coordinate 1,412,403,656, forward strand.
TATATGAAACAAATAGGGTTCATCTGAGATACAAACTTCATAAAACTAATACCCCATTAGAAATATAAGATCTCGATAAATAGATAGGGGTCAATGCACAAGGCTCACTAGGGGGACACTATACCCTACTAGAAACATACTCCTAGATAGGGGATCAATGCTCATGTAATTGTTGGTCATGTGAATTCCACAAACCCTACATAAGGAAAAATGAAGTAAATGCAGATCACTCTAGTATTTTTATAGTTATACATGATCTAAGTCACTGAGGTGTTTGAGTTCAGATGCTCAAGATAGTATGCCATACTACCCCCTATAGATGCATACTAAGACAACTCACTCTAAAAAGAAAACTATCCCACACTGAACTGATCATTAGAAACTTCATAGGGGTCACCCTCTATGATGAGAATGAGATGCTACACAAAACCCTCATAGAAATGTGCTAAGGGATCACACTCAACTGATACTGGTCTAAGAAATCCCATATAGGATCATAATGAAGTTGATCTAAAATGAAAAAAGACTCCAACCTATCCTTGAAGGGGTACACGATATATCCCTAGGGGTATATGGAAAGTCTCAGAAATCATGGAACTGCCTATGTCTCATGCTCACACAACATCCACTTTTCCAAAATACATGGTGTGTCCTTTGAGGTACACAACATGTTTGAAGGAACCCAGAACATCCTGAGAGGGTAGGGGTGACTCAGTGTGTCAAATGTTTCTTCTTAAAGTTGTGTATCTTGTTCCCACATTGGTAGGAACCTATTAAATCTATCATACAAAAGAAAATAGGGAGATGACACATCACTTTTACTTGGTTCACCACAAAGGGCTACGTACAAGGAGCATACACCGATAGTGTGTCATTCATACCTAAATCTCCTTATCTTTACCAATTTTTGAGTACAAGAGTTTGGTCACAGACACTCTATGCCCGACACACTTCCCTTAACAAAGTTCAAGGATAAATCACCACTTCCATCAGAATACATCTGTAAACTCCCCTAGCTCATTGCTGTGAGAGAAGTCTAACTTAGTTTATCAACTTGAAGATCACTTTAATTGATTGACATTGGAGTCTCTATCTCTATCCATCATGAGACACTACTTGCATCAAGGACCTGAGTAGATGCTCATTAAAATCCCTGGTCACTCTGCACTAATAAAAAAAACCCTTCTCAATGCCACTTCACAATGCTCAAACCATCGCGAAGCTCACTACCTCACGGTATACAACCCTTCACGAAGCTCACTACCTCACAGAGAAACCATCATCACAAAGATCACTACCTCGCAGTGCACAACCATTCATGAAGATCACTGCCTTGCAGAGAAACCAACCTCACGAAGCTCACTGAGCCAACGCAGAATCCCTATCTTCGCGAACCTCATATGCCTTAAGAGAAAAATCCATATTCAGGACTTTGGAAGTCTCTTCGAGAAGCCCAAGCTCCCTTATGACAACCTATTTTGTGGAGCAACCCTTGATTCGCGAAGTCACAATGAACACAGATTTTATCTTTCAAAAGTCTATTTCAAAGAAGAGGTGTGACCTCTTATTTATAGACATGATCGTTCGCAGAGCTCCACTTCTTCAGGCACAAAATCTGGATCGGTCAAAATGTCTTCGTGAAAATTACTCCATATCATGATGCTCTGCTTAAATTTACAGTTCAAAGAGCTCGTCATAACCATAGAGTTCTCCATCAAAATCCTTCGCATCACCGCAAATCACCACTACAATGATCCTTTCCTTCACTGTTCGCAATGCTCGTCGTAATCGCAAAGAAACACCGTCTCAAATCGCGAAGCTTCATTTCTTCAAAATTATCATTTTAGTCTTCAAAAAATACATAATTTTTACATAAAAAGGAAATGTTGATTGTAAAAGAATACCTTTCATGAAGATCAAATATCAAACTTTCATAATTGCATAGCACACCACCTCTATTCTTCCAGTCTTTGCGAAATCCACTTCATGAATCCTATCTTCGCCAAACTCCTGGATTTCCCATATTTTCATAAGGAATTCAATAAGAACCAATTTTTTTAATTATTTACATTCTCCAAATTTTGGACCCCAAAAATTTGGGAAACATTGGGATACGACGTCATCTTAAAAACTGCTTACTGTTTGACTTGTATTATCCCTTTCCTTGCTATTTCCCTAATCATCCTTTAGAGGATTGACAACAAACACAAACCATGCTTATTTTCCTGCAAATAATATCCTTTTTTCCAACAATGTTGACGTCTCCCTGTCACTCATCCTGTCTCCTTGCCCATGCCCGTGTACACCTATCCATGTTTGTGTACTTGGACATGTCTGAGTACTTGGATCTACCAATGTACTATGGATTTCATGTACACTTCCCAAGTACATAGTGGGTGGGTCCACATGGACACCTAGCTGTGTACCCCCTATACAGGCCGAGTTTTTTACCACACGTTACATGGTGTATAACTAGGCCCACCTGGTGTGTAACACTATCCAACCACTTGGGTGTGTACCCCCTATACACATCGAGCTAGTTGACAATGTAATGACCTGACCTGATTCAAGGATCAAGACAAAAATACCCCAAGCACTCCTCCACATGCCAAGGAATGGTTACTAGCATCGAAGGAAAAACTTACATGGGGAGGACCTTTACTATAAACCTTTACACACACACACACAACAATATCAATGAATGAGAGTTGTGGAATAATACTAAAATCTTAAAAAACTCATGGAAAAACCATGCATGTAAAACCTATAGACCTTACAAGAGTATAGTAGTTTAAACTGAAGAGAAAAGGGGAAAAATACATGCCCATCTAGCAAGATTTCCCAAAATGAAAAAATAGGAAAGTAAAATGTTGAGAATACCCAACTCCAAATCTCCAAGTTGTGACCACCATATGCGGTTCGAAGTATCAGGTATCCTTAGATCCTATCAAGTAACCACTGACTAGTCCCTTAGTCTGTATAAGACATGACACGTGCAAGAAATTCCCATGCAGGGGTGAGTATATACATATCCTGTATGATTCACCAAAATATAAAGGGGGAACAATAAGAGATACATCATGAATTGAAATAATATAGATAGAAAACAAGGTGTAGAAAGTAGTGAAAGAGAAAAGGTCAACCCAAACCATGAGAGAGTAACATCATCCAAATACAAGGGTCTTAACACAGTTTTTAGATGGAATACACGTCGAGTTTTTTCCACATATAGTAGGAGAGTATACCCATCCAACCATGAGAAACTAGACACAAAAAACACAAAAAATACCCTGTGTGTCTTTGCAACCCATGGAAGGAGAGTAACCAAATTCAAAGGTGTGGATACATACATACATACATACATACATACATACATACATACATACATACATACATACATACATACATACATACATACATACATACATACATACATACATATATATATATACATACATATATGATCAACCAAAATAATCCCAACCAAGAGAGTAAGGGATCTCCTTCTCAAGCTCATCCGAGGAAGAAGAGTCACCAATAGTTCCAAAAGCCCACCAATGCTACCCAGCATCTCACGTGTCTTCTCAGAAGTAACTGTGTGAATTCCCACACCTCATCATTGTGCCACACAACTGAGGGGTATAAAAACTCTAAGTATATTAAACACACTCAAGTGCGTCAGGGGGGTTCCACTATTTAGGTATCTGTAGAGGACTCACACCCAAGTTGATGGGGGGTTCTACTCTAGTGTCACGAGGTCCTGCACCCTATCTGGTAGGGGGTTCCCCTAAAAAGGTAGAGGACCCACACCCAAGATGATGGGGGGGTTACACTCTATAAGCTGATGAACCATGCCCTGGTGTGAAAAGGGGGTTCTAATCTAGTCATCAAGGACCCATGCCCTATTTGATAGGGGGTTCGACTCAGTAAGTAGCTATAAATGACCCATGGCTAAGATGATTGGGGGTTCCACTGTATAGGTTGGGGACCCACACCCTGTGGTGACAGGGAGGTTCTACTATGGTCATCAAGGACCCAGTATCTATCTAATAGAGGGGTTCCACTCAGTAAGTAACTATAGAGGGCTCACTCTTAAGCTGATGGGGGGGGGGAGGTGTTCAAATATATAGGAAGACGATGGTGATTCTTCCTAGTCATTTCCATCGTCAGACAATAAACTCCCCGATCAGAACATTTCACATCATATCCCAAAATCCACAATGTAGGTCACCATCACATTTTATGTGAAACAACACTTAGGATCGGCTACTCGTGGGCCGAAATATGAGTTCAAATGAAGAATACGCAAAAGATAAAAGTTTTCTAAAAAGGGACGAAAGGGTACAAGATTCATGAGGGGACCCACATGACGTGTGGTCCCACTCCTTCACTTAACCGTGTCCCTAGAGGTATAGGTCTCTCCAAGTGTGTAGGTATATACAATGAGTATAGGATATACATAGCCTACCCAAGCCACTCGGGGTCCAAACCATGTGGTTGGCCATGTATGTGTATCCCAGCCATGTATGTGTACTTTAGTAAACGATGTGCCTCTCCACTAGGGGTGCCACCCATGTGCTATGGCCATGCCCATGTACTTTGGAACATAGAATGTTCTTGGATTTCTGCTCAATAAAATGGATCATCCACATGCGGAAGGGTTTACAAGGTGTGTAGGGAGTTAACATGGCGTGTCGTCCTTAAAAAACCTAAAATCCTAGCCACCATAGACAAGGGGCTACATGTCATGTGTTCATCAAAGTACACGACATGTAGTCAAGATTTTCATAGTTTCACCTATCCACAATCCACAATTCAATTCAGGACATTACACCATGGATCTTGCCTCGTTTCCACCCAAAATTAGTGAATCTAGTCTAAATTTATCATTTTTGACCTTTCGGTTGTCAAAAAACGATTCCATTGGTCCATGGGGGTTCTTCCATATGCACTGCCCACTCTAGATCCTCCCTCGTTTAATTATCCGACCTTCAATCATCAAAATGATAATCCAAAACTTGAAAACATCCTAGATCTTCAATTTATTCATCAAACCGTCCCTCCCTTGTCATTTCATCATGATTTTGGGGGTCCAATCAGGCTTGGTACCACCCGACAATGTCGAACCAGGACTGAGGAATCCTATCCGTGAAGAAAACGAAACAATTGAGGGATAAAATCACAAGAATATATGTTTAACCATCGTTGTACACGATTTCTAGGCCAAAAATCAAGAATTGGGATATATAGGTTAGAAAACAAGAATAACCAATTACAATTTCAAAACATGGGTACATACTCAGGCCACAATCAACACAGATCCAAAAATGGAATCGATCCACTAAATCAATTTAATCCAAATGGGTGTAATCTATATATTTATGAGTCTTACCTAGATATTGGATCATGCTTCTTCAAATAATGTTCTCTACAATGACCGAAGGAAGTCATTTAATTTTCTATGTCCCAATTTTATTCGATCCAGAGTATTTTCATCATTTGAGGTGAATCACCAACAAGAGGGGAAGAAGATCTAGAATCCTCCTAGGGTTTAAGCGGGTAGCCTTTGATGATTTTACATGAAGATATTCTTATAGAAATTAAATTATGTTAAACAAATTAATTAATTAAATAAATAAATTAATTTATCCTCTGAATGTACCACCAATGAGTGAGATGTCCAAACACCCTATTATGACCTATTTTTGGTTGTTCCTAGGGTAAAAACTATATTCTAGACACAACCGTTGTATCATATTTTTGATATGATATTTATTTTAATATTTATCCCATTTTATTAAAGAAACTACATGCGTGTAATTTAAAATAAATGTAATATTTTTATAAAATTAATTCTAGGAACACTATGCCTCAATATCAAATACCGTATCAGTGTCTAGATATAGAAATATATATATCAATATTTAAATGTATTATAATGAAAAAAATGTGTCTCTACATCATTTAATCATACAATATTTTTATCGTCTAAAAGAAAAACTAAACAAAGAACTTGAGATAATGTTCCTATATATGGATCTCCTTCTCCCGTGAACTATCTTGCACGTTCTCATACAGATACAATACATGGACCAAGGAGATGGTCTATCCACATAGGGTCCTCTCCTATCTATCTTCGATCTCCATTGTATTCTCTACAAATGTGGCTCCATCCTCGATGTCCAGCTCAACCCAATTGATGATGTGTGTACGGTAATGCACGTATGTCATCAGCTGTGAAACCTAGAAGACATAGTGCACCCACTCTAACTTGAGGGTAGGGTGAGCTGGTATGTGTAACATCACAATATTTTTTTAAAAGAAACACTATGCCACATCGTTCATAAACAAACTAGTAAATACTATTATGTGACCTTTATAACATAACTGTTAAATTGATGGGTATGAATATAAATAATTTATTTATGAAATATGTAATGTTCTAACTCAATATGAATTTATTGGTATGTTATTAAAAAATAATAACATAATTTTTTATTATACTTTTTAATATTCTGAAATATGTTTTCTTTAAAAAAAAATTTTATTGCTTTTCATGTATAAATAATATAATTAATTTCTCGAGATTTTAGAAAATATATTTTGTAAAAATAACTTCATATTTGAAATAAAAATATCAAATTTATCTTATTGTTAATTTTCTTAGAATTTTCTAAAAAAGTTTATTTTTCAGTAAATAGTAAAAATTATGTTTTTTATAAAATATGGCATTTTCTTGGCATCATGAAAACATAATTATGATATAAAATTCTTAAATTTATTCCATAACTAAATTATGATTTTATAAGAGTAATATTATATATAAATAATTCAAAAATATATTTTGTAATATATTTCATGATAAGTAAAAAAATTATTATGCGGCGGTGAATGTGAGTGGTACAAACACGCAATTCTTTGAGAGGTTCATGGTTCAAATCTTGGGAGTCCTCTTTCAGGGAGAGCCACTCCCTGAGGATCCACCCGCCTTTCCGGGTCTCCGAGATTATTCTGGGTAGGCGAAATGAGGTGCGACCCAACTTCTGACAGATCACTGTGATGGACCATCGCTGCCGGGCCGTTACCCTCCAGGACGCTCTTCCTTCTCAACTGGAAACAACTCCTTCCTCGGTTGGGTAGCTACCTCTAAGTAATTAACTCTTCATGGGGGTGGGGGGGGGTTCCTTTGTTTGGATGGTTCAAAAAGGCCACACAGGGGAATTCCCTTAAAAAAAAAGTATAAAAAATATTGTTAGTGTCCACGACGTGCCTGTGCAACATTGGAAATGTCAAATTTGGTTCTGTATAAAATCTAATTTAGTGATAAAAATTAGTTCAAAAAGTTTTTTATTAGTTAATATACATAATTTATTTTTTGGATGTTAATTTTTAACTTTATAGTTATATTACATTAATCTTATCCTAATGCCTGTGCAATGCTTATGTTGGGAAAGAAAAGAGAAAATAAAAAATTTAAGAAGTTTTATTAACATGTATGTAAATGAATATACATAATGAATAGATATAGAAGTTTATTTTGAACCTAATTAATTTATTTTTATGATATTAATTTATTTTTAATTTTTATATATGAAATAATTAACATCAATGCCTATGCAACACTGGTGCAGTTCTTATGCATGCGTAAGAAAAATAAGTGGAATATTTTTAATTAAAAATATAATAATTATTAAATGAAAAATATGTTGGCTAATATTTTTATATAAGTGATGACCATTATATCTTTTGGATTCTAATTTGGGACATTTTGGACCCACAAGAATCACTTTAAGACCTTTATAATATTTTATTTCAAAAGGAAGTCAAGTTGTCACATTATAGTTTTAATTAGTATAATATTTTAATGTATGGTATTATAGTAGAGTTTTTAGAACATAAATAATGTATTTAAATATAAAAAATTTATATTATTAATGATTTTTAATTTTTAATTTTTATGGAATAAATAAATACATTAATGTTTTGAACAATTATGATGTAGTAATTATTTAATTAATTAATATATCAATTTAATAGTATTAAAAATAATAAAATAAATATAATTTGATTTTTTAAAGACAATTCATCAATTTCATAGATGAATATGATATGTATATTATATAATAAAAAAAAATTATTCTAATTTTAAATTTTTTTTGATGTGTTTAAATTCATAGTTATGAATAGTTTTTATTTTGACAAAAAATATTTTTCATGAATAAAATATTTTATTAAATTATTTAAAAATCAAAAGATTTTTTAATAAGGAAAAAATGATAATATTCCTTAAGAAATGTAACTTAATTTTTTTAGGTCTTTTTTAATTTCTTAAACCCTATAATAGATTTATTATATCTTAACATTTTAAGAAATTCCTAATTTGTCTCTCTGTCCTCAATTATAAAAGGAGACCAATCCCTTGACAAACATTTCATCAAAATGAGCCTTAAATCTCGACCATAAACTGCCAAATTATCTTTTCAACTTATATATATTTATTTTAGAGGTCTTAGGTTAGGAATAACACCATCTTCTGTGGTCTTAATGTGTTAAGAAAAGCGATTTTTCTTATGAGGAGGAAGATAAAGAAACACATGTGATGAGTCAAAATCAAGTTAAGGTGATTATTTTCAATGAAAATATTTTATTTTCTTTCATGATTGTATATATAGACATAATCTATAATTTTTTGTGATGTATAGAGAACTTTTATGCAATCATCTGTTTTAATGTTTATGTCTTCTTAAATATACGTATTTCATTTTTAAAGGTGGGTTTCTCCCAAATCTCATGAGTATTACAAAAATTGATAATTATTAATGATGGAAAGTATTAAAAATTATTTTCTTCTATAAAAATGATTTATGTAAGATTATGAATTTTTTAGTTAATTATGAATGAGAAATAAAGGTCTTCGAAAATATTTTCTTTAAATTTGGAATTAGGATATCATATGAGATGATAAGTTATGAGGAGTGAACCCATCACCTCAAGGGGATGATTTAATAAAAGTGACACTCCTAGTGGCCACATGATTTTCATAAGATCTATTAAGTATCCTTTTAATCCCCAAAAGAGTTATTATTTTCAAATTATTTTAAAGGATAAATCCATGTGTTTTTCAAAGATGCTTTTAAAATGGGTTTTTAAAATGATAAGTATTTTAACGGTTTTGAAAAGTGTTTTTTATGATTTTTTATGGGAAACAAAGTTTATAAATTATATCAAATGTTTTGTATTTGGTATAAAACGTTTTTTAAAAGTATTTTTCATAATATTTAAAAAGGATTTTGTCATTTTTTTAAAACCCCTTACTGGGAAAAATAATTGCTCACCCTAGGTTTCAAAATTTATTTTCCACAGGAAATTATATAAAGGAGTTTTCTTTGCTTATTAAGCTATCAAACCTGAAGTGTTTTAGTTGTTTTATTATAATTTTGTAAAATTTTGATATTTTATAATGTAATTTTCTATTCTCCATAACCTAGTTCCAGTAAAAGTTCTTGGTATGTAATTAATGTTTTGTATTTTTTTAGTTTATTTTATTAAATAAAATATAAAAAACATTTATATGTGCCTTGTCTGGAAGCACTAGCTTGGGGCTTTATAGTAAGTAACCTCTCCAACCATATGCATGATATTGAATTTATAGATGAATTGCAGAGATATCTTACCTCCCTGGACGAACCTCCATAATCCTCATCATGGAGAGATTCTCAAGAAAACATAGTCTCCCTACCCAAGCTCCAAGGGATAATGATGATGATATAAAAAATATTTATACCTACTTTGAGATGTCCTCTTCCACTCATGGATGAACTTGAACTTCTCTGTCGTCACCCGCAATGACTTTGAACCCATAAGATATGTGCCACCAATCTATTTCCAGAATAATGGTGACTTGAAGGGTCTCCCATAAAAGGCGTCAAAAGGTTCCATACCGATAGTATATTGGTAGCTATTGTTGTATGAATACTTTACTAGGGTAAAGTGATCCTCCCAGCTCTAGATTAATTCTAACATATAATCCCTCAACATATCTTCTAAAACCTAGGTAATGCGCTTAGTTTTCCTATATTTTTGGGGGTAAAAGGATATAATCATCCTCATATGGGTCATGAATTCCTCCTGGAGGCCTCTATAGAAACCTGACATAAATCATGCATCAAAATCAGAGATAATCATAAAGGGAATCCCATGAAGGAAAAAAGTATCCCATACATACAACTACCCCAAACACTCCCCCAAACTCAACTATGATATGTCTCATGATGGACCACCAAAATTTCTGTTGAAAGTCTCTCTACATATTCCCCACCTTGAGATGTACATCCATGGGAGATGTGTGGAACTCTCGCATCACATCCTCTAGTATTGTGAGTGGGACCAACGTCCATCTCGGGAAAAGGATTACATGATTACCTCCATCATAATATCCATTTAGTGTGTCCCCCCATTGATATGTGGTCACGTAAGACCTGAAATTCTTTGTCACCAAGATGGGAATCTCTCACACACTTGAAAAGTGGAGTAGTAAACACCATCAACTGTAGAAAAGTTATACCCTCCAGCTCCGCTAGGGCTGGATGTAAGGAATCCAAGTACTCAAAATCCTCTTACACCAAGTGATATTGGAACTTTCAGCTAAGGGAATCTTCTGCTATTTTTTTTCTTTTGAGTATAGTCTATCTAGAATTCATAGTCCTACAAAAACTCCAACCAGTGATGATGTCTCAGGTTCAAGTATCTATTCATGAAGACACACCTAATACTCTAGTGGTCGTAGTAACCCAGAAAGTGCTCCCCTATAGGATAGTGCCTCTACTTCCTTGGGGATAAGACTACCGATGCCAAATCTCGGTCATGAGTTGTATAGTTCTGCTTGTGGGGTATCAGTTGCCTGAACTCATATGTGATAAATTCCTACTGCTGCATCAACACAAATGTGAGCGCAACTCCTGATGCATCACAATACACTACATAAATCACACCCTACTCTGGTACTCTCAACACATGGTCACTCTCCAGCCTCATCCTCAACTCGTCAAAGGGCCTCTGACACTGCTCTGTCCATGTAAATGGATTCCATTTATATGGAAAGGTAGTAAAAGGGGTTGCAATCCAGGATAATTCTTCTAAAAGAATCCTATAGCATCCCCAAACTAAGAAATATTCTCACCTATGACAATCTCTTGGGTGTCTCCCAAGAAAAAACTTCATCGATCTTTACTGGTTCCATGGAAATCCCATGATCAGAAATGAAATTCCCTGTAAAGTGAACCTCATGAATCCAGAACTGATGGTTTGTGATCATACCATAAATATGGTGCTCTTGGAGTAAATATAGAACCGTCCACAAGTTCCCTTTTATGATCCTCCTCTTATGTATAATATATGAGTATATCTTTGGTGAATAAAACCACAAATTGGCCCAAGTATAGTTGGAGGATTTGGTTTATATAAGATATAAACGTAGAAGGGGTATTCATAACAACAAAGAGAATCACTAGTAACTCATAGAGTCCTTAGTGACATTATAATGTCAGCTTTGGAATATCAGCATCTTGAAGCTCAACTGGTGGTAGTGGGACAAAAGAATGATCTTAGAGAACCATATCACACCTCACAACTAATCAAATTGATCTTCAATACTTAGAAATGTGTGCATTTTATTCAACATGACTTGGTTTAGGAACTAATAATACATGAAAATCTACAAGCTCCCATCTACCTTTTTCACAAAAAACACTAGAGATTCCCAGGTAGACACACTCAGTCCGATGAAACCCTTTTCTCGAAGATCCTTCGACTGAAATTGCAGCTCTAGAATCTTGGTAGGGTCCATCCGATATGTCGCAAATGATATTGGTGTTCTCCAAGGATTCAATTCTATACAAAATTCCATCTCTCACCTCATATGTATTACTGAAACTTCCTTAAGGAATATGTCCATATAATCATCCACAACTGATGGAATTCAGATGCTTGAAGTACTTGTTATACTAGGGGATACCATCTCCAACTGATGGGTGGTGGGATGCAACCCCCTACTCATAAAACCTACTCATTACTCCATGAGAATCATACTTCCCATAAAGTTCAATCTCATCCCATAAATACGAAGGAAATTCCAATAATGAACTCATGTATAATAGTGAGAGAAAATGCACAAACACAAACATTAGTAACAGATATCAAGAAATGTTCATATTCACCTCAATTTATTTTCATATGGAGAAGAATAAAGATAAAATAAACTAAAGCAATATCAATTCCAATACTGTAGGGAGATAAATAAATTACCTAATTAAAATAATTCATCTATAAATTAATTTAAAAGTTTATTAATTCATCTTCATCATGGGTAAATAAAAATTATGATAAATAAAAAAACACCCTACCTAGATTGGGATCAACTATTGATGAAGAATGACCACAATTCATTATCGTTGAAGATATCCATAAGAATTATTGTCATTGGAGATCCTTACAGTACTCCAATCATTCATCCGTGATCGCAATGCCCACCAATTTTTCTCCACGATCTCCTATCAATTCATAGGGTTATGAGGATAACCTTGAGAATTGGTTATAATGGAATATTTAAGGATGAAAAACCAGGTCACTACCTAAATTAAATAAATAAATAAATCCCATAAATTCTTTTTTTATTATCACCCATGATGACTTTTATCCAAATTACCATCGTTGATAAAGATTATGTCATGTCAAGGGTAAACCCCGCATTCAAAACACAATGGTGGTCTCATATTTAAGATCTGAGACTCCATATGGGAGTTATCTTTTTTAGGAAAACTGTGCTTGGTTAGAATGGGTAATAGAATATGGTCTAGAGGGGGTTGAATAGATGAGATTAAAAATTTAAACAAATAAATTTATTAATTAAAATAATTATCAAAGTTAATTATTGTGGTTAATTAGTAAGAAAAAAAATTAAAGAACGCAAGGATTTTTTATACTAGTTTGGTCCAAAGTGGGACTACATTTACTCTTATACCCATCTAATTAGAGAGAGTTACATGTGAAATAAAATGATTTTTATGGGGGAATCATAACCTAATTAAAAAAATCCTTTTATAATGGAGGGATAACCACAAAAATTACTTTTGTATGGGGAGTCACAACCCTTTCTACCTGACTTTAGACAATAGAAGTCATAATAAGAATAGTCCTAACTTTATATATTGGGATTCACAACCCTTAAATCCTGACTTTAGAATCTGGGAGTCACAACCTAAGAATATAGAATAAAAAATAATGATTTTGTGAGTAAAAGAATAAATAAAAAAATAGAGTGTTTGTGAGAGAAGGTAAAAAGTGTTCCAGACTCAGAACCATACAAGAGAAGATAAAAAATGAAAACACTAGTACTGGTTCTTCAGATTTGGATTAACAAATCTCATAAAGGAAATTTTAGTCGAAGTAAAATTAATTCGGCACTTTATAGAATGTACAGATGATGTAAAAAAATATATAGAAAAAATAATCAGCAGTTTCAGAATCTCTACTTCCTTTGATTATTCAAAATAAATTGAGTGAAGAGCTATCATAAATATCTCTATAAAAATCACCACACTATTTATTCTTTATTCCTATAGAATAAATCTCTAATAAAAGCATTCAAAATAATTTGAATAAGTCTTCCAATAAAATCTCCATAATAATAGAAGTGTTCAATGATTTAAAACACCCATTTAAATCCATTCAAACCTCTTTAAATTTAGTTAAAATATTTGTTAAAAACTACAAGAAAAATCAAAAGTAAATTCAAATATTTGAATTTAAATAAACTTGAAACCACAAGATTTATTGGAAAGACATGTTGAAATAATTTATTAAATTTTATCTTTAAATATTCCACCAAAATATTAAAAACTATTTAATTATAATCCTTAGATTTAATATGAATTAATATAGTAGAAAAATCACTGAAGATAATATATATATATATAGACAGTAAATCAATTTTTAGAAAACTCACACAAAATGAATAGTAACATAGGGTATGAATAATAACATAGCGTAGGGAATGAAAAATAACGTTGCATTGGGTATGAACAGTAACATAGAGAATGGTATGAATAGTAACATAACATATGGTATGAATAGTAATGTAGCATAGGGTATGAATGGTAACACAGGGTTAATGAACTATACTTTGCACTATTTGTGAATAGTAACATAACGTAGGGAATAAACCATAATTTTTAGAAATGAATAACAACATATGAGTTTTTAACCATACTTTTCACTATTCATGAACAGTAACATAACAGTGGGAATAAATCATACTTTACGAAAAATATGGACATCATTCTTTAACAAACTTCAATGAATTTTTAGGGGCTATAAAGAGAAGATTAAGACTTTGGAAAAACCTATTATATTTCCAATGAATCAAGAATCAAATAAATATGTCCTCTAATTCTTAAAATATCATCAAAAAATATATGCAACAACATTCTGGAAAACTGCAGTTCTGGAAAATCAAAGCAGAACATCATTTAAATTATTCACCATTCAAACGACCTTTTTAGACTTTGATGTGAACTAATGAAATCAATATAAATATGTTGAATTTCTATAAAATCATTTTTCATGTGAATCCTATATCTATATAAGTTTTATTAAAATAAATATAGAAACTTTTTTAAAACTACACACTAAAAAGTTATAAAACTACATCAGTAAATTCATTGAATTTTTAGGGTAATAAAACATTTTCAAACTTCCTCATAAACTAATGAAATTTAGATAAATCTATTATTTATCCAATATGAAAATATTAACACAAATCCAAACACCATTTATTGAGATATCATCAAAATACAGAAAGTTTTTTAAAAGAAAATTACATGTAATCAAACAAAACCAGAAAGGGTTAAAAAAATGTAAAATCATATGTAATCAAACTAAATAAAACATTTACATTTACAAAACATATCCCCATTTTTTTTGATTGAAAAATTAAAATATTTAAAATAATCAAAACTAATTTTTTAATAAAATTAAATCAAATTCATTTCTCCCCAAAACCAATGTTTTAAAACAATTAAATCCAAGTTATTTCTTCACCTTTTTGTAAATAAACAAAAAGTGAAAATAAACTCCCACAAAAAAAATAAGTAATAAAAAAATTAAAATTCAAACATACCAAGTTCAAAATTAATTTTTTCAAATTGAAAAAATTCTAAGCGCTTTGTAAAAATATCAACCAGTTGATTTGAAGAATATATAAATTCTAAATTAATATAACCCTTATTCGCATGATCTCTAATAAAAAGAAATCTAAGATCAATATGATTTTTTATAGAATGATGTAAGGGGACTTTAGAAATAGAATTTTTATACATATTATCACAATAAATAGATAGTTTAACAAGATAAACACCAAAATCACATAATTTTTTCTTAATCCATAAAATTTGATCACAACTACTAGCTGTAGAGATATATTTAGATTCTTCAGTATATGAATCAAAAAATAGTTATTTATAATATAACCACTAAATAAAACTTTTTCCAAGAAAAGGACACATACCTAGTGTGATTTTTCTATAAATTCTACATCCTCCAAAATCATAATGAGAATAAGATTAAAAAAAAAGTCATATTTTGGATAAAGTAAACCAGAATCAAGAGTTCCTTTTTCATATTCAATTATCCTTTTGGCCTTTTTAATATGAATTTATTTAGGGTCTTCTTGAAATATAACACATAAAAAAACACTAAAAATGATGTCAGGTCTAGATGTAGTAAAATATAGAAATATACTTATCATTCTTCTATAAACTTTAAAATCAACGGATTTTCCAGAAGTATCAATATCAAATTTAGAATTAGTTCTAATGGACTTTTTCATAGATTTAGTAGAATAAATACCAAATATTTTAACAAACTCTTTAAAAAATGTAGATTTATTAGTAAAAATTACATCTTTTCTATGAAAAATTTGAATTTTAAGAAAGAATTTTAATTTTTCAATTAAACTCATATCAAATTCAGAAGATATAAAAGAAGATAATTCATTATAGAGTATTTCACTAGATGATCTAAAAACTATATCATCAACATAAATTTAAATAACTAATAAATCATCTAAAGTTTTTTTAATAAAAAGGGTAGGATCAACATTTCGTTTCTTGAAACCATTATTTCATAAAAACATTGAAAGTCTTTCATACCAAGCATGAGGTTCTTGTTTAAGAGAATACAATGTTTTAGAAAGTTTCAAAACATTGTTAGTAAATTTTTCACTCTCAGAACTAGGGGTTGAGAATCATAAAATTATTCAGTTATAAAACCATTTAAGAAATCACTTTTTATATCTATTTGATATAATTTAAAACCTTGAAAAAAATAAAAAATAAATAAAATTCTAATTTCCTATAACCTGGGAACATGTGAAAAGGAATCTTCAAATTATATACCTTATTCTTGAGAGTATCCGTGAGCAAAAAGCCTTGCTTTATTTTTTAATATTTTTCCAGATTCATCTAGCTTGTTTCTAAAGATCCAATTAGTTCCAATTACCTGATTATCCTCAGGTAATTCTACTAATGTCCAAAAATTATTTCTAACAACCTTATTTAATTAATTTTGCATAGAAACAATTCGTTTTTCATCTTTTAAAGCATAATTAACATTAATAGGAATAAAATCATAAATAAAATCAAAATTGTCATAATGATTTAAAATAGAATTTCTGGTTTTACCCCCAGAATCAACATTGCCAATTACATTTTAAACAGGATGATATTTTTAAATATTCCATAATTTTGGATCTAGTTGAGAAGGAGTATGAACCCCCTCAATTAATTAATTCTCATCTTGAGGAATTTCTTCACATAAATTAAAATATCTAAGCTCATCATAAATAACAATAGAAATAGAATTTATTGTAATATTATTTTCATCAAACATAAAAAGAACATAATTTTCAATAATCATAGTTCTTTTATTATATACTCTATTTGATTTACTATTATTAGAATGTCCAATAAAAATACCTTCGTCACTCTTAGGATAAATTTATCTAAATTATCCTTTGATTTCAAAAAAAAACCTTACAACCAAAAAATTTAAACTTACCAACTTTAGGATTTTTATTTTTAAATAGTTAATAAGAAATTTTATTTAATAACATTCAAATAAGAATTCTATTTGAAATATAACATACAAAAAAATGGCCTTAACTCAAAAATATATAGTAAAATTATTTTCACTTAACATAGTTTGATCCATTTTAATAAGAGTTCTATTTGTCCATTCTACAAAGCCATTCTACTGTGGTGTTATAGGAGCAGAAAAATTATGATAACAACCATTATTTTCACAAATTTTTTCACAATCTAAATTATGATATTGAACTCATTTATCACTATGAATAGAAATTGTCATACAACCTTTTTCATTTGGATCTAATTTAAAAAATCATAAAATCTATAAAAAGTATAATTTTTATGAGAATGAAAGTATACCCAAGTGATACTGTCATTATGTACACCATTCAAACATTTTACATGTTGGACAGTTTAGTTAGAAAAATCAGTAGTATAAATATTATCTTTTCGATCAACATAAAATAATAAAGTGTCATATTTAAAAACTAAACATTTATCATTTTGAAATTTAACTTCCATTCAATCATCACATAATTGTGATATTATAATTAAATTATTTTTTAAACCTTAAATAAATAAAACTTTAGGAATAAAAGTAGAATTTAAAAAACCAACTTTACCAAAACCTTTTACTTTACCTTTGTAATTGTCTCCAAAAGTAACTGCCTCCATAAAATGCGTTGTATGTGGTAAAATTTGATGGGTCTCTAGTCATATGCCTAGATAATCCACTTTCCATGTACCATATATCATTATTAAAAAATCCAAGGCATTTTTCCTTATCCAGTGATGCCATAAAGCATAAGTTATCACTTTCTTTTTCATTTACAAATTGTTCAATGGAATTATATTCTTCTATACAACTCCAAATAGTGGTCAACGCCTTTTTGTCCTTATTTTTTGTATTTGTCTTTATTCTTTTGTTTAGGACAATCAGTTTTGATATTACGTTTCTTCCTACACTCATAACAAGTTACATATGAAACTTTATAATTCATATAACCTTTCTTATCTCCCATATATTTTTATATTTGAGGGTTTCGTCTAAAATGATTATTGAATCCTTTCTTTTTCAAAATTTTTTAAAATCTATTTACAATCTGAGCCATATATTATTTTTCACAATTCTATAGATCAGATCAAGAAGAGTAATTAGAAAGAATATTAATAGTTTTAAAAGCTACACTTTTTATTTTTATTTTCTTCTCCACATATATATTATTTAGTTCCAATTCATACTGAAGGAGTGATCCAACAAATTCATCAAGTGTTCACTCTTTAAAATTATTTCTTTCATCAATGGAAACCTTGTTGGCATGTCACTTCTTTGGTAAGGATCATAGGACTCATTCAAATAGTACTGAGTTTTCTAGAGCTTCTCAAAGTGAATTCATTCCATTGACAATGCTTGTGAATTTGTGGAAAATTTTGTTAACTATTTCATCTTCACCCATCTTGAAGTCTTGGTACTTATCATGAAGCATTACAAGCTTGGTTAAGATCAATTTGTTAGATCCAAGGTGAGTGACCTTTATAATCTTCCAAATTTCATGAGCTGTATTATAAGCAGACACATTACTAATAACTCTTATGTTAAGAGCACAATATAAAATATTAACAACTTTGTAATTTTAAAAAAATCCAGTAGAATTAATTCTGGTAAGAGTTTCTTAGTCAGCTTCAGGAAATGTGTACTATTTTGACATGATAGTCTAGTGCTCAATGGTCAACTGTTTTAGGTAAGACTATATTGAATATCTCTAGTATCCTTAATCATTTCTATTAAAGTGATATGGATTTGAGGTATCCAAGCATCATTTGGGTTCAGTCCTACCATCTTATAAGATCTTTTCCTTAGAGGGCGAGGTCTAAGAATATGTTAGGACAAGTAAAATCAAAGCAGACTCTAGAGAGGGATTTGATAATTCCAAATGGATTAATCTTTTGATACAAATTGAAAGGAATCATAAATATAATAACAGATCTAATAAATTCTAAAAAGGATTTTCCTTTGATACCAATTGTTAGGTCGAAATGAGTAATGGAAGATGGTCTAGAGGTGGGTGAATCGACCAGATTAAAAATTTAAACAAATTAATTGATTAATTAAAATAATTATCAAAGTTAATTATTGAGGTTAATTAAAAACATAAAAAGTAAAGAAACCATGGATGTTTTATGGTAGTTCCGTCCAAAGTGGGGCTACTTCTACTCTTATACATCTCTACTCGGCGAGAGATACATGTGTACTAAAAATTATTTTTATAGGGGAACTATAACCCAATTACAATATTATTCTCTAGTGGAGAGTTAACCACGCCACTAACTTTTGTATGAGGAGTCACAACCCTTACAACCCGAGTTTAGATATTGGGAGTCACAACCCAAACAATCCAGACTTTAGATACAGGGAGCCACAACCCCAAGATCTTGATTTTAGAATCCAAGAGTCAAAAACCAAGTAAATATAATAACAAATAATTCTTTTGTGAGTAAACGCATAAGAAAAAATAAAGTGAGTACGGGAGATGAGAAAAAGTGTAACATACTCAGAACTAGAAAGGCGAAGATAAAAAATGAAAACATTAGTAATGGTTCTTCAGATTTGGATTCGCACGTCTCGTTAATGAAATTTTAGTTGAAGTAGAAGTAATCCATCACTTGAGATAATGTATAGGTGATGGAATATAATGTTTTAGGATGTTGAAAACCACATTAGGTTCAAAGTTCACAACCCTTTCTTTTTGAAAAATAGATTATAATATATGTTATCCCATTTAATTTTTGTATTTATATTATTATTGTATCACCTGTAATAAAGAATAATATATATATATATATATATATATATATATATATATATATATATATATATATAAGAAAAACATTCAATAGTTGGAGCATATTTTCTTCGATCAAATATTCAAAATAAATTGATTCAAGAGCTATCATAAATATCTTCAAAAAAATCATAACACCTCGGCCTCTTTATTCCTGTAGAATAAATCTCTAATTAAAGCATTCAAAACAATTTGAACAAGTCTTCCAACAAAATCTCAAGAATAATAAAAGCGTTCACTAATTTAAAACACCCGTTTAAATCCATTAAAACCAATTTAAATTTATTCAAAACAGTTTCTAAAAACTAGCAGCAAAAATCAAAAGTAAATTCAAATATTTGAATTTAAATAAACTTACAAGAACCAACATTATGGGAAAGATAGGTTGATGTAATTTATTAATTTTTCTCTTTAAATATTTCACCAAAAAAATTAAAAACTCTTCAATCATAATCCCGAGATTTAATGTGAATTTATCCAGTAGAAAAACCGTTGAAAATAATCTATACACATATATATACAACAAATCAATTTTCAGAAAAAATGCACGAAATGAACAGTAATATAGGGTATGAATTATAACATAGTGTATAGAATGAATATTAAAGTATCATTGGGTTTGAATAGTAATGTAACGTAGGGTATGAAAAGAAACATAACACAGGGTATAGACAGTAGCGTAGTATAAGTCATAAACAGTAATGTATCGTATGGTAAGAACAATAATGTGGGGTTTATGAACCATTATTTTCACTATTAATGAACGATAACATAACATAGGGAATAAAACATACTTTGCAGAAATGAATAGTAACATAGGGTTAATAAACCATACTTTTCACTATTCATGGAAAGTAATGTAACATAGGGAATAAACCATACTTTATGAGAAATTGGACAACATACTTTAACAGAACTCAAAGAATTTTTATGGGGTCTAAACAACAGACTCATAATTTAGTCAAAAAGGATTATCTATATAAAGAATTATTATATTTAAAATTAATCAAGAATAAAATAAACCTGACAACTAAGGCTCTAAATATCATAAAAAAACCGAAGCAACCATATTATGGAAAACCATAGTTTTTGAAAATTGAAGCAAAACATCATACAAATTATTCACCATCCAAACGACCTTTTTAGACATTGATGTAAACTAATGAAATAAAGATAATAATGTTTTATTTATATTAAATTATGTTTAATGTGAATCAAATATCTATAGAAGTTTCAGTGAAATAAATTTAGAAACCTTTTTAAATCTACATACTTAAAAAATCTAAAACAACAACAACAAATTCATTGAATTTTTAGACTAAAATAACATTTTCAAACTTCGTCATAAAGTAATGAAATTTAGATGAATCAATTTCTTTAGAACATGAAAATAATTTCCTAAATAAAAACATTGTGGATTGAGATATCGCCAAAATACATAAAGGTTTTTAAAAGAAAATTACATGTAATAAAAAAATCGTAAAGGGTTAAAAAAAATGTAAAATCATATGTAATCAAATAAAAGAAAACATACACATGTAAAATCAAACCGAACTTGTGTGACAATAATATATTTAATATTTTTAAAATATAAATCCTAGGCACACCGTACCTTATCATATCATGCGATATTTGTTCCTAGATCCAGAAATTCTCCTATAAATATTTCAATGTTTTAAATGGAAAAAACGGAGATGTTACATTATTCCGATCTTCATGATTTTTTATTATTAAAAGAAAAAATGAAAAAAAATGGTTGGGGTTATGATCTCTCAATTATGTATCCCACTCACATAACCCCCCATATGGTTTCTTGGGATTTTAATAAATATGCACCCAAGGAAAAAAATTTATCACAAAGGGTATTTCTCTACCTGTTCTCAATGATGTCGGCTCCTTGAAAAAAAAACTCCACTCACAAAACCCAGATTACGTAGGTCAATATCATACGAGTCTTGCAAAAACCTCCTCAACTATAAAAAGTGGATAAAAATAAAAAACTAAAACTGTTATGGTCATGGGGTTTAGAGGTAGACAACCTCACTAACCCAATGTATCAGTAAGAAAAAGAAAGGGCCTTAGAACCCAAAGATATCCAAATGAACTGTATAAAACTCCAAAACACTATAAATACAAAGGAATTCATCATTAATTTTGAAAGAAATCCTAAAATTTCTATGAATTAATTATCTTACCCTAGATAAACTGCTCCATTACAACTTCCAATGGCACCAAAACTAGAACCGAAGTGCTTTCATCCATAGGCTTCGACCAGAATAATAGTAAACTGTAAGTTCCCACTTACATGGCCTAAAAAAGGTGCTACATTGGTTTTGGAGTGGTGTTCACTATTATACCCAAACTCCACCAATTGTAGATGACCCTTTTAGCTATTAATTAAAATTGACATGAAAAATAAAATAATTTTCACAATAACTTGAATGGTACATTTTACCTGGAAAACTTATTGAGGAAAAACACTATAATAAACTAAAACCGAGTCCCCAACGTCTTCCTGCATCCTCTCCCTAATCATTCCTTGAAATAAGCATCATCGTATATAGTAATCATCTAAGTAATTCCATGTAGCTAGAATACCTCCTAAATTCACAAGTGTCCTAAACTCTCCAAAAATATCTATTGGTGATCACCCTTAGATAAGTGAGACAGTAATAGTTTATATAGAAAACTTTCTACAACTCCATTTCTTTACAATTGATTCAAATAGATCCTTGTACATCCTCACCCCATTAGATGCAATGTTGAGGGAGAAAAAACACATAAAAGACTCCTTCCATAGTGTGACTGGTGTCACCATAGGTCATCAAATAAGGATGAGGAGCTTCCCACCTTTGAAAAATCTATCAAGAATTTATACAATGGATATCTGGTCATGGAATATCTCACAATAGATATCCTTTATTCATACCTCTCTAGATCTTTGAATAAGCCAAGGGGTGTTGACTATTAACTAGAGGTAAATAGAACCATCCATAGGCATATTTTATACTCTAAATATGATGTCTAGTACACATATATGTCATCGAATAATATTAATAATAACTGATCCAAGAATGGTTAAGAATCCAGTACATAAGTTTCATGATTATTCTATGTGTTAAAACTCAAAAAATAGTATCCCAAATAGATCAAAAACATTATAGTGGATTTGGGAAGACACCTCTGGTATATCCTGCTTTAAAACCAGAGTTAGTGATAAGCTGTCTTAAGGTCACTCCTTATCAAGAGAGGAGAAGTCTATCCCAAGAAGATGAAATTTTTTTCACACTCACCGGTGGAAAAAACTGAGCATGTATAGTTGGTAACTAGTCCATACAGAGGAAAAAATCATAGGGTATCACTACCACTACAAAGAAATTCCCTGCAAGGCTCTCTCTCTCACACCCTAGAGTCAGGTCAAACTATTGGTAGAAGTGTGTAATCAATGTTCATCTATGCAGAAGCCTCAAACAAAAGGGTCAAGAAAAAGGGCTCCACTAGTATTAGTAGGTCTCAAATAGGGGATATGCTTGGGATAAATGGCTTATGACTAAATATGATAACTGCAAATGGGGAAGTGAAATCACACGTCGTACCTCAATCCTACTCAAAGCCTTGACAATTTCCTATTACTTAGAAATCATTATTTCCATTTTCCACCTATTTACCATAACTAGGGCTTGATATTACACCTTATCACATCAAAAGGACCTCAAACGGACAAGTCAAATGAACTCATCCACCACACCTTGACATTATCCTATTTGGGTAACATTGAATCTCCCGCACAGATTTGGATAGTTTCTCAAGAACTTGTCTCAGTGGGAGAATTTTCCTTCTTCCCTTTATATCTAAAGTCATGAAAAATATCATAAAAATAGGGCTCTACCAATAACCCTTGTCTTCATCGAAAATAATCGAAAAAAGGATGAAAAAGAGTGGCTTGTACCTTTGTCTAATATCACTACAACAGGAGTAGAAAGAACACAAATCATACCTCGAAATACTCCTGGAGTCTCTGGGTAAAAATCCTTTAGGTCCTACAACTATCTATGTTTCTGACCACCATCTTACTGATCATAGAGTGGTCTTCCTGTGGATGGTGGTGGTAGCATGTAACGGCCCAATGTTTTTCAATGGAAATTCCCTTCTCATAAGTATGTCATAAAATCACATGAAAACACAACATAATGAACTACTAAGTTATAAGTGACTTTTAAACATAAGTTTTTCACTTCTGTGTTTGGAATTTTGAAAATCCGACATACACAGTTGTAATTAGTAAGTTATTTGGAGTCCGATAAGGAAAACTTAATTTTTGGTGAATTGTAACCTACCCTAATGAATAGTAACACATATTTATGAATAGTTATACACCCTAATGAATAGTAACCTTATCTATTATAGTATATAAATATTATTCAAGTTGAAAGTATAATACACCTATATTTTAGAATAAGTAAATAAATATTTTAAAACTAGTTTTAATAATAAATTATGATTTTAATTAAATGTTAAATTAATATTATTTAGAAAATTATTTTTGAAAAATTGACTTCATTTTTGGATTCTACACATTGAAAAATGGTTAGGGTGAATTTTTTAGATTTTTCTGAAATACGTGAATTTTTGATGAATAGTAAAATACGACAATTTACAATAAATGCTAAATAATGGATTTATTGTGTCATTGATGGTGTTTTTCTGATGTAAGCCCACTTGGTTCGGGATCACAAGATAAAATTACTATTCTTGGTCATAGAATACTTACTATTCCTTGTCTTGTGAAGAAATAATAAATTAATGATTATAATATTATGAAATCCCTCATCTCCTCCATTATAAAAACCCCCTTCACTCCCTCTTCTCTTCACTCCTCTCAAGTCTTGTTCCTTGACATTATTATACCCAAATCTCTCCCCAAGATCCTCCCCCACGTCCAAAATCTCCTAGCCTCTCCAAAATACCAAAACCTCTCCCCTTAAAATGTTATCAAAGGAGGAAGTCTCAAGAGGTAAATTCCTCTTTCCAATTCCTTCATTTCTTTTAAGTTCTCTTTATTTTTGTTTCTTTCCTCACCTAACTTAACCATAATAGTATGATAAATCTAGTAACATAAATTTACTAGAATATTTTCATGCTAATAGGATATTTAATTATCTTCTCTATTTTCCCCACCCTTTTATTTGAAAGAAATGAAAGCACAGTTTGAGATGTGCTAATTTAACACATTCAAGGACAACAATTTATCAATTTCTATTATAATATTTAATTCCTATAATGAAGAAATTTGAGTTATGGTTGAACAAGATTATTATATATGTAATATATCATATTTTTAGTTCTCTATTCTTTTTGTACAAATGGTATTAATTTATAAAAACAAAACATGTTCTTTGTAATCAAACCCATCGATTAACAAAAATGATTGTTACTATGGTTTTAAATAATAATTCAACTTCACTATAAGTAACCTAAATAAAATTAAAACCATGTAATTTTTAGGATGTGTAATAATAGAATATAAATTCAATTCTGGACAACCAATTTCATCTTTCTTGTTTACTTTAATATAAGTGAACCTATCTTTTAAAAACTATGTAAACAAACGAGCCCGAACAATGAAATTGAACCTCATAACTAATCAAAATGGATTTTAATAAACTAAAAAGGGTTATAATAAATCAATTAAAAATATAAGAGGTTATGGAATTATTAATTAATAAGCCTAATTTGTTTATTCAGGTCATTAATAACAAGTGGATAACACCAACATATTTAAGGTAAGGGATTCTCTACTTTTCACTCTTAATCAAGATTTCCCTCTATGATATGACCTTTTGTGTGAAATTAAAAATTATGGGGTACGTTTTTGAACCTCACCCATACCTCCCTCTTGATTTATAAGTGATGAGAAACCCATTTTCTCTCTCATCAATCCATCTTAGTTACACCCGATACCATGCCTAAAAAACCATAACGAATTCTACCCGAATCTTCTTTGTTATTTCAGGTTGCCTTATCTTTCATTAAAAATGGTGTTATATTATCTATTTATGTGAATATTATAAATTAATTTTATTTTTACAGAATTATTATATCAATACCCTTTCATTAATTTATTTTAGGGATATACATGTTTTAAAAGATTCCCTCTTTAGAACTTTCTAATAAACACACATGTTTTAAGGGAACTTCCATAATTTTTACCCAAATTTCAAGTTCAATTTATCGTCAATTTTAAGACACAATTGTATTTTTAAAATAATTATTTTTATTATTAAAACAATCATGGTTCAATTATGGTTTTATATAAAATAATGTCATCTATTCTATTTGAAAAGCTCTATAGTATTTTCCTTAAAAATGCTAAAAAATGTTTTAATGTTAATAATTATAATGTATATTTATTATATGTTGTCACTTTTGTTTGACACCAATTACCATGTTATATGACTATTTTACCCTATGAACGTCCATGTATTTTCTAATCCTTTCCTTCCATGGACACTTTCATGATACACCCATTGGTTAAGTTTTATGTCATGATTGTGTTATCCAATTCTTTCCATGGGTACCCTTATGTTTAGGTATGGTTGATTATGTATGATTATATATGTGGTATGAATATTTATGTGTAAAGATTATTCATGAAAATTTTGAGATGAGTGTTCCCCGATAGTTCTCCATTGCATTGCGTAAGGTTAAGTCTCATGAGATGTGATGTGAAACGAGATTGGCGGTTAGCCTTAACCCGTACTGAAATGGGAAATGAGATTGGCGGTTAGCCTTGACCCGTACTAAAGAAATTTTTTATGATTATACCACATTTATATGATTCCATGTTTATATGATCCCATGATTATATGATATTATTTCATATGTTCCATGTTTTTGATATCAATATGTCATGCGTCCTAACTCATGTGCTTAAGATGTATCCTTTTGTTCATTCCCTTATTGGGCGTTTCAGCTCATCCCTTTGTTCATGTGTTGCACAAGGTACCCTATGTAGATATAAGGGCTCAAAGTAAGTTAGGAGCTAATTATGGAGATTAAATAGAGAAGTGTTTTTTAGCCCCATGTTTTATGTTTTATGTACCTAGTCTTCCAATACACTAGACTTAACGATCCTTGTCTTGTACTCTGATGATTAATTATACTTAAAATCATTAAATGTTATATGAAAAAGGATCGGGTCGCTATAGTTGGTATCATAGGATGGTCTATTTATTTTTGGAGATTAGGAATAGATCACCTTAGTGAGAACCTTAAGGATGAGACTAAGTATAAGAAAACATTCCAAAATTTTGGTGAGTATTGAGTAAGTGGTTTGTCAAGAAAATAAATACCTATCTAGATATGAGCAGGTAGAGGCAGCTCTGGCACAAATGTATCTAGGGGTAAAACCTTAAAACACCATTTTGAGCTAGACTCAAATGGGAACTGGTGCACGACAATGGGCCTTGCTGCACTCTTGGTTATGACACTCCCGGGGGATACGCTTTGATAGATTCACAAGTTTAGTACAAACCGTTATTAAGGGAAAAAAATAATCCCATAAGAATATAAGTTAAGAAATAGATCGAGGATAACATGGATATAAACTTAAGGAATCACAAGTCAGGATATACTTCTTCTTTATAAGTTTATACTTTTTTGTTCAAAGTTTCCTTTTTATGATCAATATCTAAGTATTCAAGACCTCTAATTATATGTTCTTTTTCTTAGTTAATGGAGGTAAATAGAAGAAAACATTCCAACAACCAATGTGATAGGCAATGTGATGATTTCCCTAATGATATACCTAATGTGATGGAAGCGGGTGCTCAAAACCTTATGGTAGTACTTGATCAGCTAGCTCGAGTTATGAATAATAACTTGAATCAGGTGGAATGTCCTCCTCCTCCAAGTAGAGGGAAAGTTTTCGCATAATCCTTCATGTGGAAAAGGACTCTAATGTTTAGTGGATCTTATGATCCCCTCATCGCAGAACAATAGATTAACTCCATTGAAAAGATATTCTTCATCCTCTAATGCTCGGAAGAAGAGAAGGTTGTACTGGAGGTCTATTGTTTTGATGGGGAAGCTGATCAGTGGTGGACACTGATCAAGAATACAAAGTCCCAAGAGGAAATTGATTCCATAGATTGAGAGAAATTCAAGTTGATGTTTTTCAACAAATATTTTCCCCAAACCCTCCATCTCAAGATAGAAAGAGAGTTCCTCAGACTCAAGTAGAAGTAAGATGAGTCCATTAGTGCGTATGAAGCAAACTTTACAAGGCTTGAACGACACGCCTATGGATTTTTCATGAACACCGAAATCAAGGTGTATCGCTTCTTTAGCATACTAAATCCGAGTCTATGAAAATTGTTGGTGATTCGAGACTTCTACAGTTATGAGGATATTTTCCGTTGTGCCCTTAAGGTTGAAATAGAGATTGGAGACTCTCAGTGGTCTCGTGGGCCCATTGAAAAGAAACAGAAAATGGAGAACAACATGGGTGGTTCATAAAACAAATCCCATAATGTAAAGAAGCCTCACTTTCCCCTTTGTAAAAATTATGGAAATAAGCATCTTGGTGATTATCTCAAGAGAACCAATTTTTTTTTCAAATTCAAAAAGTTTTTTCATCTGGCCAAGAACTGCTGAAGGTATATGAAAAATCCCACTAATATTGAAGAAGAAAGTAAGGTTCAGATCCACACTCAGCCTGTAGTGTAGTGTTATAAATTCAAGGAGCTCGAGCATTATGCAAACAATTTCCCTAAGCTGAGGGTTGTCGGAGCCAATACATAACAACCTCCAAGGAAATAAGGAAGGGATTATTCTATCACTACTGCTGAGGTGGAGCTGGAAGACAAGGCGGTGATAAGTATTCTTGTAATTCATTCTAGAATATAGAACGTATTATTTGATTATGGTTCTACGCATTCTTTCATATCTTGCAAGTTTAGTAGAACTATTCAAACACCTCCTCAAAATTTGGAGGAAAAGTTATCTCTGAGAACAGAGAATGGGGAAATTATTGTGTCCATGGTTTATAACTCTTCCCCAGTTAATGTTTGTGGACTGAACCTCCTAGAAAATATCTCCATACTTACTTTAGTGTAGTTTGACGCTATTTTGGGCATAGATTTGTTGTCTTTATACAAAGACAATATCAACTACCCGGAAAGGGAGTTCACTCTTCACACCCCAAAGCATCCTCCAATTATTTACAAATGTAAGGAGGAATATGAATCTCCATTCTAATCATCATCTCAAGTTTGGATATTGTTTGCTTATGATAAATCATATCTAGCACAAATGATTGAGACAAAGGAGAGAATCATACTTGAAGAGATGCCCATCTTGAGGGATTACAGTGATGTATTCCCCAAAGAGTTTCCTGGTCTTCCTCCTGACTGAGAGGTAGAGTTATCAATTGAACTTATCCCTGGATCTCTTCCAATATCAAAGAAACCTTATAGAATGGAATCCATAGAGCTGGAAGAGCTAAAGAAGAAGTTACAGGAGAATATGGAGAAGAGCTTTATACACCCGGGTGCTTCACCGTGGGGTGTGCCAGTCTTCTTTTTCAAGAAGGAAGGATCAATGCGACTCTGCATTGATTATCGTGAGTTCAATAAAATCATGATAAAGAACAAGTCTCCCCTTCCATAGATAGATGAGTTGTTCAAACAGATTCATGGGGCCAATTATTTATCTAAGGTGGAACTTCGGTCGGGATATCACCAATTAAAGGTGAGGAATGAAGATATTCCCAGGACTGCCTTTCAAATGAGGTATGGACACTATGAGTTCATTATGATGCCATTCGGAATCACCAATTCTCCCTAAATTTTCATGGATTTAATGAATAGATTCTTTAGAGATTACCTTGACAAATTTGTGGTGGTATTTATTGATGATATTATGATATACTCCAAGAGAAAGGAGGAATATGAGGAGCATTTGAAAACGGTGTTATTGACTTTTCAAAGGCAGAATTTGTATGCAAAGTAAAATAAATGTGAGTTCTAGATAGTGTAAGTATCATTATTGGGGCATGTTGTCACCAGGAAAGGTATATCTGTGGACCTTTCCAAGACGAAGGTAATTAAATAGTGGCTGTGGCCAACTTCTGTAACGAGATCCATAGTTTTTTAGATCTGGCTGGGTATTATCGACGATTCGTGAAGAACTTTTCACGATTATCAAACCCAATGAACAAGCTTACACAAAAGGGAGTAATGTTTTTCTGGACATAGGAATGTGAATACTGTTTCAAGGAGTTGAAAAAGAGGCTTATCCCTGCGCCTGTACTCATACTCCCTTCAAGTGGAGAACTATTTGTGGTGTATAGCAATGCTTCTAAGAAAAGATTAGGATCTGTGATAAAAAAAATGATAAAGTGATATCCTATTCCTCAAGGAAGCTGAAAATCCATGAGCAAAACTATACCATGTATGATCTGGAGTTGGCGGCTGTGATCTTTGCGTTTAAAATCTAGTGGAATTATCTCCATGGGAAAAAATGTGAGATATATACTGACCACCAAAATTTCAAATATATATTCACAGAGGAAGAACATAAAATGTGCCAGTGAAGATTGATAGAGCTCATCAAGGATTATGATTGATCAATCCACTACCATCCTGGTAAGGCAAACATGGTGGCAGATGCTCTAATTAGAAAGGATCATGCATCTTTATCAATGATGAGAATTGAAAAGGATCAGATCTTATTATAATTTCAAAGGATGGACATGGGAATAATTAAGGGAGGAACATCATAAATCCTTTCTCAAATGATTTCTTAACCATCCCTCTTGTGTAAAATAAATGATGCTCAAAGAAAAGATGTGGAAATTTAGAAAAGGTTGAAAGCTGGTAAAAATGGGAAATCCACTGATTTCAAAATTGATGGGGAAGGAGTTGTAAGATTTGGGACATGATTATGTGTACCATTTGATCTAAAGATAAAGAAGGAGCTATTGAATTATGCATATAGCTCGAGCTTCTCTATCCCCCCAGGGAGCACAAAGATGTATCGAGATCTCCGAGAAAACTTTTGGTGGGACAATATAAAAAGGGAGATTTCCAAATATACTTAAAAGTGCCTGGTATGTCATAAAGTGAAGGCTGAGAGACAAAAGTCTAAGGGGATGATGTAACCGCTACCCATACCAGCATGGAAGTGGGAGAACATTACCATGGACTTTGTCACTGGACTTCCAAATACATCTAGAGAAAACAATGCTATATGGGTTGTTGTGGATCGTCTTACGAATACAAATCACTTTATCACGGTTCGAGATGACTTCCCATTGGATCAACTTGCATGGATTTACATCAAAGAAGTTGTAAGGATGCATAAAGTAGCACTATCTATTGTATTCGATCGTGATCCGAGGTTCACCTCGATATTGTTGAAAATTCTCCAACATGCTCTAAGCACTGAAATAAACTTCAGTACGACCTATCATCCTCAAAATGATGGCTAACTTGAGAGAACTATTCAGACACTGGAGGAAATGTTGAGAGCATTTTTTATGGAATTCAAAGGAGTATGAGAGAAACATCTTCTACTGGATGAATTCTCCCACAAAAAATATTTTCAACTTGAGAATCCGAATGGCACTATATGAAGCCCTTTATGGGAAAAAATGCAGAACACCAGCGTGTTGGGATGAAGTCGGTGAGCGTAAGCTGCTAGGAATTGAAATGGTTGAAGAAATGGTGGATAAGGTGAAAACCATTCAAAGGCCTATCAAGGAAGCCCAGAGTTCACATAAGATTTATGTAGATAACCGTCGACATGACCTTGAGTTCAAAGTTGGAGACATGGTATTTCTACTCTCATCAGAGGTGGTACAGTTGGAGGATGGTCTCTCTTATGAGGAGCAACCAGTGAAGATCTTGGATCATAAAGACAATGTTCTACACAACAAGACTACGCATCTAGTTAAGGTACTATGGAGAAACCATAAGTACAAAGAGGCAACATGGAAACTGGAGGAAGCAATGAAGGAAAAGTACCCACACCGGTTTTTTGGCTTATAATGTAAAACGAAATTACAGGGATGGAATTTATTAAGGGGGGAAGAATGTAATGACCCAATGTTTTTCAATGGAAATTCCCTTCTCATAAGTGTGCAATAAAATCACATGAAAACACAAAATAATGAACTACTAAGTGCTAAGTGACTTTTAAACATAAGTTTGTCACTTCTGTGTTTGGAATTTCGAAAATCCGACATACACAGTTGTAATCAATAAGTTATTTGAATTCAGAAAAATAAAACATAATTTTTGGTGAATAATAACCTACCCTAATGAATAGTGATATACCCTAATTCATAGTAACCTTACCTATGATATTATTTTAATATTATTCAATTTGAAAGTATGATATACCTATATTTTAGAATAAGTAAATAAATGTTTTAAAACTAGTTTTAATAATAAATTACGATTTTAATTAAATAAAAAGTTAATATTATTTATAAAATTACTTTTTAAAAATGGAATTCATTTTTGGATTCTACATATTTAAAAATTGTTAGGGTATATTTTTGAGATTTTTCTGGAATACTTGAATTTTTGATGAATAGTAAAAATACGACAATTTACAATAAATGCTAAATAACGGATTTATTGAGTCATTGATGTTGTTCTGTTAATGTAATCCCACTTGATTTGGGATCAAATGATAAAATTAATATTCTTGGTCATGGAATACTTACTATTCCTTGTCTTTTGAAGAAATAATAAATTAACGATTATAATATTATGAAATCCCTCCTCTTCTCCACAATAAACCCCCTTCACTCCCTCTTCTCTTCACTCATCTCAAGCCTTGTGCCTTGCCATTATTCTACCCAAATATATCGCCAAGATCCTCCCCCATGTCCAAAAGCTACTAGACTCTTAAAAATACCAAAACCTCTCCCCTTAAGAGGTTCTCAAAGGAGGAAGCCTCAAGAGGTAAATTCCTCTTTCCAATTCCTTCATTTATTTTAAGTTCTCTTTATTTTTGTTTCTTTCCTCACCTCCCTTCACCATTATATTATGATAAATGCAGTAACATAAATGTACTGGAATGTTTTTATGCTAATGGTATATTTCATTATCTTCTCTTCTTTCCCCACATTTTTATTTGAAAGAATTGAAAGCACCGTTTGAGATGTGCTAATTTAGAAAATTCAAGGACAACAGTTTATCAATTTACGTTATAATCTTTAATTCTGGTAATGAAACAATTTGAGTTATGTTTGAACCAGATTATTATATATGTAATATATCCTATTTTTAGTTCTGTATTCTTTTTGTACAAATGGTATTAATTTATAAAAACAAAACTTATTCTTTGTAATCAAACCCATCGACTAACAAAAATGGCTATCACTATGGTTTTAAATAATAATTGAACTTCACTATAAGTAACCTAATTAAAATTAAAACCATGTAGTCTCCTGGATGTACACTAATAGAATATAACTTCAATTCTGGACAACCAATTTCATCTTACATGTTTACTTGAATATAAGTGAACCGATCTTTTAAAAACAAAGTAAACAAACGAGATGGAACAATGAAATTGAACCTCATAACTAATAAAAAAGGCTTTGAATGATCTAAAAAGGGTTATAATAAATAAATTAAATATAGAATAGGTTATGGAATTATTAGTTACTAAGCCTAATTTTTTTATTCAGGTCTTTAATAACAAGTGGAGAACACCAACGGATTTAAGGTAAGGGATCCTCTACTTTTCACACTTAATCAAGATTATCCTCGACGCTATGACCTTTTTTGTGTAACAAAAAATGATGGGGTATGTTTATGAACCTCCCCCATAATTACCTATTGATTTATAATTGATTATAAACCCCTTTTATCTCTCATAAATCCCTCTTAGTTACACCCGACACCATGCCGAAAAAACCGTAACGAATTCTACCAGAACCTTCTTTGTTATTTCGGGTTTCCTTATCTTTCTTTCAAAATGGTGTTATCTTATCTATTTATGTGAATATTATAAATTATGTTTAGTTGTACAAAATTATTATATCAAGACCCTTTCATCACTTTCTTTTAGGGATATACATGCTTTTAAAAGATTCCCTCCTTAGAACTTTTCGATAAGCAAACATGTTTTAAGGGAACATCCCGAATTTTTTCCCAAATTTCAATTGCACTCTATCCACTATTTTAAGAAACCATTGTATTTGTAAAATAAGTATTTTTATTGTTAAAACTTTCTTGTTTCAATTCTGGTTTTATATAAAATAATGTCATCTTTTCTATTTGAAAAGCTCTATAGTATTTTCCTTAAAACCTTACAAAAATGTTTTAATGATAAAAATTCTAAAGTAAATTTCTTATATGTTTTCACTTTTGTTTGAAAAAAATTACCATGTTATATGCCTATTTTACCATATGAACTTCCTTTTATGTTCTAATCCTTTTATTTCATAGACACTTTCGTGATACGCCCATTGGTTATGTTTTATGTCATGATTGTCGTACCCAATTCTTTCCCCGGGTACCCTTATGTTTATGTATGGTTGATTATGTATGATTATATATGTGCTGAGAATATTTATGTGGAAATAATATTCATGAAAATTTTGAGATTTTTGTGCCCAAATATCACTCCAATGCATTGGGTAAGGTTAATTCTAATGAGATGCGATGTGAAACAGGATTGGTAGTTAGCCTTGACCTGTACTGAAATGGGAAACAGGATTGGCAGTTATCCTTGACCCGTACTAAAGAAATGTTTTATTATTCTGCCACATTTATATGATTCCATGTTTATATGATCCCATGATTATACGATATTATTTGTTATGTTCCATGTTTTGGATATCAATATGTGATGCATCCTAACTCATGTGCTTAAGATGTATCCTTTTGTTCATTACCTTATTGGGCTTTTCAGCTCATCCCTTTTTCATGTGTTCCCCAGGGTACCCTATGCAGATGTAAGGGATCCAAGAAAGTTAGGATCTCATTATGGAGATTAAATAAAGAATTGGTTTTTAGCCCCATGTTTTATGTTTTATGTACCTAGTCTTCCAAGACACTTGACTGAATGATCCTTGGCTTGTACTCTGATGATTAATTATGCTTAAAATCATGAAATGTTATATGTAAAAGGCTCGGGTCTCTATATAGCATCAAGAAAAAGAGACTTCCACCTCATATTACCCCCATCTCCCCCATCACATCCTCCTCCCCACAAAAATCCTTCGTCAAGCCCCCACCTATTACTAGATGGTTCATCAAACATCTCTTTGACTATAACATGATGGGTAAGAAAATCTTGTTTGAGAGGTCTTTTACTATGATAATAATAATAATTTCTAAGATGGGTAGAACTGACCTGTCCCTGAGTTCTCTAATGAAACCTCTTATATCTTGACTTGTTTCACACACCTGCAGTTAAAAAGTCATGCTGACCCTGAATCCTAGATGATCTATACCTTGAAATCTCATGATGCATTCTTGAACCTCGAACATCATCATCCAACACCAAAAGAACCATCCACGAATTAGTTTTTCATGTTTCATCCACCTAAAACACTGATTTTGGGTCTAATAACTGATAAATAAGAGAAATCTCTACCTATTGACCATCCCGAAGAAATAATTCTTCATGGATAACCCCCTTCAAGGAGTCCTCATCACTCATTGATTTTAAATATTTACCCTAATTTGTAAATCTCTTTGGATTTCATCTTTAATACATCCTGTAGGAAGACAAGATGTAGCAATATTAAATATTATATCTGGTGAGTTAAGTCAAGAAGGATATTGAAACCACAACCCATTTCTATTTGATTCATATACCAAAATTTTCACTAGAACTAGTTCATATATGTTCCTAGTTAACAACAAGGTTATTATAGTCCTGGAGAATGGATACATCAGTCACGACACTAAAATTATATTCCCTAGCTTGAAAGATGAACTTGAAACACTTAACACTATCTTCATAATTCCCCAACCAATCCTCTCATCTTGGAGAAACTGCAAACTCTGGTCCTTGGATAGAAACCCCAAATGATACCACTCTGTCATGACCAGACCTGATTGGGATCAAGACACAACTACCTCAATCCCACCTCTATTTGGCCATGTATTGGTGATCAACACTTAGTAGGCATATCACGCACTTGAGATGTATTATCCTAATGTACCTGTACACATGTAAACATATCCAAGCCCATACAATGATGAAAAGTAAAACAACTGATAAATATTAATGAATAAATCTATAATCCCACAGTCAAAGTATGATATATAGTATTATAAAGTATAAAAAGAGTCCAAATATAAGCCCATCCAAAACTGGAAAATAAAGTCTGAACTACTCAGAATGAGGAGAGTACTATTAAATGAAGTACCAGATTATACCTATGTTTTTATAGCCCAAAATAAGCTACATATACTCGTAGTCCTCTTAGTAAATTTTAAAAAGGTCAATCATTTTCATAATACATGACATGTGTGGGACGAGCCCATGTAGAGATGAGTATAAAAATACCGGAAAGGACACCCAAGAATAACCAAGAATAAATCATCAAGAGTAGTAAACTAAACAATTAAAGGCATGAAAAAAAATACAGGAGACATAACAACAACTAAAGAGATCCCAAATATACTCATAAACAACTTTGAGTTGTAAAAAGGTCTCAACCACTACGATCTATGGATATAATATGAGGTTTCAAGGTAAAACTCATCCAGGATACCACACTCCATGAGCCCTTCCACCCTTAATGACACTCAACTAAGAGATATCACTCATTGGGTATCTCTAAGATGATGGAACATCCCCACAAACCTAGAGGCCATGTTCATCTGAGATACACACTCCTTTAAACTAATATCCCATCAGAAAGATCAGAACTCAATACTCAGCATGAGGTTCAATGCTTAGGGATCACTGGGGGGACACTAAAACCTACTAAAAACATACTCCTAGATAGGGGATCAATGCATGTGTAAGTGTTGTTCATTCCTATTCCACAAACCCTACCTAAGGAAACACGAATGAAATTAGGATCACTATGGGCCTCTCAGAGGGTTACATGATTGATACCATTAAGGGGTATGAGTCCAGATTCTTAGAACCATATTTTGTACTACTATTATATAAGAGGACTAAGATGACTCACTCTCGAATAAGATAACTCACCCACACTACACTGATCATCCAGAATATTCAATGGGATTACCATCTATTAAGATAATGAGATGCTGCAAAAAAACCTTATAAAAATGGACCAATGCAACAAACTCAATAGATATTGGTCTAAGGAAGTCTACACAAACTCAAAAACATTTCGATATAAGAAGAAATATAACTCTAAGATATCCTAAAAAGAGTATATGGAATGTCTCTTGGGGTACATGACATGTCTTAAAATGTTTGGAACTGCCTATGTGTCATGCTCACATGTTATACAATTTTCAAAATACACAGCACGCCCCTTGAAGTAAATATTTTGTAGAAGTCATATGGGCACTCAGTGTGCTGTCTTTCCCAGGATTGTGTACACCGAGCAGTGCCCGTGTACTTGGTTGTGTCCAAGTTCCGAGTTCTGCCCATGTACTTTGGATTTCTCATATACTTCAAAATTACATGAATTGTGGGGAAACATGGCCACCTCAGTGTGTACCACCTATACACACCGATAAATCCTCTATGTGTTACATGAAATGTGATAAGGTACCCACGGTGTGTAACATTATATGGCCTCCTAGGTGTGTACGCCCTGTACATGTTGATCCGGTAAGAAAAGTGTCACACAACATGTGATACTTATCTTTGAATGAAAACACTGTCACCACACATATGGGAATACATGAAGTGTGTTAATTAGACTACACATTATCTAGTCAATGTTTTCATAGAACCTACTCAAGACTTCATACATCTTCCAATTTTGATGCCGATGTCGCAAATTCCACCCAAGGAACATGGATCTGGTCTAGCTGAGTCCCACAGTCACCTTCTCACTAGATTCTAGACATGAAATCATCTATGTGATGGAAAGAATTTCCTCTCCTCATCAAGAAATGAAAACCCACACATGAGGAAATATGATCCACAACTGATCCATCAGAGGACCTACTTATATCTTTTCATACTGTAACTGTAATGTCAAATCCCTATCCTAAACCCATGATAGTGATCCATTGTGCCAAATTACAAATTCAAAATTATTATTCTCTAGTAATATTTGAATTATAGTCCAAAAGAAAATTTCAATGATGAACACACATTGAATGGGGAAAGAAAATTCACAAACACAAACATTAGTAATAAACCCCATCCAATGTTCATGCTGTCCTCAATTTTTTTTCACAAAGAGATAAATGGAGATAAAATGAAATAAAATAATATAAATTCC
This sequence comes from Viscum album, assembly GCA_963277665.1. Taxonomy (NCBI): domain Eukaryota; kingdom Viridiplantae; phylum Streptophyta; class Magnoliopsida; order Santalales; family Viscaceae; genus Viscum; species Viscum album. The sequence continues at coordinate 1,412,442,055 of OY728145.1, forward strand.
AATAATGGAGGAATATAAAGTAATTACCTGAATCAAACAATTGATCCATGTATTAATTTATTAGGTGATTAATTCAAATTCTTCATGGGTATTTAAAAATAGGGATAAATCCACGAAACAAATTTCCTACCTCGATTTTGATTAATCCCTAATGAATAAAGATCACATGTTATTTTTGCTGATGAGATCCACAAGTTGCATTGCCGTTGGATATCCTTATGGTATTCCGATCATCATTCCAAGATCTATATTTCCAACAATGTTCTTCTATGATATCCTCTCAATAGTTAGGGTTATGTGGATAACCCTTGGAATTTATTATAATGAAATATTTTTAGAGTAAAAACCTGGTCACTATTTAAATGAAATAAATAAATAAATAATATTTATTTATTTTATTATTTGCCCTGGTGATGTATTTTAACCAAAAACCCAACATAAAAAAATATTATGTAATGAATAGGGTAAAACCCTTACTTTGAACTCAATGGGGGTCTCATATTTCAAATCCAGGACTCATTTTGTGAGTTATTCTAATTTTTAGGAAAACTGTTCACATGTGATATTAATATATTTATTATTTTGAAAATATAAATTCTGGGCTAACCGAGCCACAGAATCTCACACTGTCTCATCACATGGCTCTAAAAATATTATTATAAATTTTACAATGTCTTAAATGGAAAAAATTGGATGTTACAATACCTTTTCCATTATTCTATTTCACAAGATGATTTAAAACTACATGTAGAATCCCGTTTAGTGCTAGCTTACTGATTCACTTCATGAGAATGCATGCATCAAGAGGATATATAATCCAAGGTCCTGCCATCACTACATTTCTAAATAATTCATTATATATAGAATAATCTATTTAATTCATGAACAATGTTCCTTATCATCAAATATCAATATTGAGTAAATAAAATGAATTTATCAATATTTCCCTAGATAGAAAATATCTTTCAAAGTAAACACCATATATAAAATGGTATATGATTTATAAAATGATAATATCCATGATATAATGTGTATTAATAATAAATTTATTGGATATTATACAGGATAAATGATAGGATTACTTCAATAATAATAAAAGAAATCCCAAAAGAAAGTGACATTTCCAAATTTATTCTTACCTCATTGGTAACATTCAAATTATAACCCCTTGAAAGAATATACTTGAATTGAAACATTAAACATTATGAATAAACAGTTATTTATTTTATATACATCAAAGGTTAGTGTATAAACCACATATATTTATATTAACAAATATGACTTAATGAAATCAAAATTAGAAAAAAATACCTTACACTGATCATAAAATTCAAGTGAGAATAAATAAATAAATTATGTATATAAAATGTAAATATGACTTAGATAAGTGTAAAATAAATCATAATATATTCAAAACTATTTACAAACAAAATCTTATATTTACAAATAAAATGAAAAATAAATATAACCCAATGAAAAGAAATTGAGTAATAAAATTATTTGCCACTTTCTAATTTTCTATTCAATTGAAATTGGATGAAAAATTTTAAATTTAAACATAAAACACCATTAATTATAAAATAATAAATATATTACATGTCAAATGGTAATTATATACACTATATAAAATAAATTAGGTGAATTACATTACAATATGACTTAATGAATGAAAATTGAGATGAAGTCCCCTACCTCACGCTTCCCATTGGATAATTTTATTAACCTCATGTATGAGAGATTTAAGCATGTTATAAATTTATAAAAAAATGGTATCCATATTTATAAATTCATATATGATCCCCTTATAAAATTTTATTTCCTATTTATTAATAATATTTCATTAGTTTCATTGTTTCAGGTGTTAATTCCCTTTTTTTCTCATGAATATCTTACAAAGAAATTTATATTTGTCATGCATATTATACAGTTATATCATAAAAAATTATATTAATGTTATAAATATCATTTTTTTCATTATATACATCTTCATAGTCATTATTTAAATTTGAACATGGAAAATAGATAACATCGCTATGTGGAGACGGTAGGCCGTACGTACGCGTGATTGATGTTTTCATTTCCCCAATGGGTGGAAGGGTAAATAAGTGTGTGATATGTTAATTTTATGGAATAAATATAATTTCATATATAACATATATATTCAATAAATTTTTTCTTTTTACCGGCTATGTAAAATATATGTGAAAAATTAATCACATCACTTCATGAGGTGGTTGTCGTCCCTATACATGAGAGACGTTATCATATTTTAAACAGAACATAATTTAAGAAGTTATATGTAAAATTTAAATTAAATTATTATAATAATATCAAAAATATAATATACATGTGTTATATCGATCATTATATCCATCCTCGAAAGGTGGTAATGAAATGAAAATTACATTTTTTCGTAAGTCGGCAGTCCGTCATACACAGGATTGACGGTTTCATTTCCCATTTAACAGAAGAAGATATGGATATAGGTCATGAAATTAGCATAATAAAATCTTATTATATGAAATATAATTAGGTTATTATATTATAAATGTTTAATAATATTTTAATGATGTGGAAGAATAAAAAAAATAAAAATTCTCATTTAAAAAAATTACCTCTTCTTGAGACAACTTCTTTAGGTTTGCACCAAAATCCTTCCTAGGTTGGATTGATGATAAAACAAAGTACTATACAATGTTGTTATAGGAGTAATGAATTATTTTGTTAGTTAATGGATGAAACAAATGGACATGGAAGTGTAAATATGGGAGGATAGGGGTTTCCTTATATAAGTAGGGGAGAGGACACACATGAGTTTTTTGATAACATTCAATTAAAAATATGTTTTTATCATGACACAGGCCTAAAAAATGGGACATTATTGAACTTTATATCTGATAAGGTCTAAATATGGAAATAAAAGTTGTTTTTGGTAAAATATTTAGGTCATTTTAACCCTTATCGTTTCAGTTTAACTCCCAGGTAAATCTGTTTTCACCATAACTATGATAATTAATTTTTACGGATTTTACTATTAACAATGGTCAAAATTTAAGTGTAAATTATTATATAATGAAAATTATTCTTATTTAAAATTTGGAATATATTTTTTCAAATTCAATTCATATAATTTTTGGAATCCAAATTATAATTATACATACAAACGCGACAGAAAAGCAGTTTCCCAAAGAGTAAATTCTCATAAGTATAGAAGGTTTTATTATCAAAGTTCAACATAAAATTGATTCAAATGACCTAAATCAGTTAAATGGTAATATTATTGAACTAATTTTACTCTAAAACCAATTTAAAATATAACCTAACCTTTTAAATTATTTAAATTAAAAGTCAGTTTTCAATAAAAATTAGTATTTTTCACTATTCGTCGAAAAATGAAACTTTTCAAAAAAATTCCAAAAATTCACCCTAATATAATTTTGATATTATTATTTAGAAAATGAATTTCATTTTGTAATTTTTTTTTCTAAAAGAGTAAAAATTAATTTTAAATAAGATGTTCAAAGTGTCACTAAATTTTTTTTTCAGAAAAATATAATAATTTAGAAATAATTTTGTTTTATTTTAATTGATTCTTAGTTGATTTATAATTAAAAGATAACCATAATTTTCATAATTTAGTTATTACTATTCATAACCCCCAATTTACCATCTATGTTATAATGGTATACTATATTATGGTTTATTTTTGCTCATGTTTGCGTGTTATACAAGCTATTAAAGTGATTAAATTTGAAGAAATATATTTTATGGGTGGTTTAAACTAATTGGTACATTTCAAATACTATATAAAATACAATTTTATTATTTTAAAATCATGGGTTATTACATTCCTCGATCATTTTGGCCAATATTCCCTCATTTCTAGGTACCATAACCCAAATTATATAATTTTCTCTAAAAGGATTTCATAATTAACTATACATTGATACTTGATAACATGATGATTTGGGATATCAAATGATATTTACTTATCCTAATAGTTTATATGTTCTCTATATAGATTGATCCAATCCATTCATAACATTATATCAAATTATACTAAGGTATGTATAACTGGATTCGTAGGGATTATCTTCCCACAAATCTTGATCAAAGAAGAGTTGTGTATCTTAGATGTAATCATCATGCTATGAAGTGTTTTTAAAGTTAGTTTAATATATAGTGTTTTAGGGGGTGAATCAAAATTATTTGAAATATTTGACAGTATAAAAGAATGTAAAGAACTATAATAAAATAATATATTCATAGTTGTGGGGTAAAGGATAAGTGTATCTTTCATTACTTTATTATTTTTATACCCATCAACAGTAGTTATTAAATATCATCTCACTTATTAATTTGGTTTAGGAGGTTTCTAGGTTATATTATCTAGACTAGATCTAGGGTTAGGAAATTTAATTTCAGATTTTACAAATTAATTGAATTTGAAGTATTTCATTTTGGGTGACACATTAGCTGTGGTTTTCTTCTCATATATTTTATTAATCATCCACTTAGTGAAACTTTTGAATTTATGATTTTCTTGTACTACTTTAACACACTTAAAACACTTCCTTTACACCTTGTGGTAATTACCTAGGTGCTTCCTCCCAAATTTATTAAATTCAAGAAATTATAATTTTCCCCCCCATGTGTCTTATCCTAAAATATTCCATGATACCGAAATTTCATTTTCATTACCCCAGAGTAATAATATTTTCTAGTTTCTATATTTACTTTAAGTGTAAATCAAGAAATATATTCATATATAATAAAGTATATAATGGATAAATCCCATCAAAGATCTGTATTTAAGGCTGTAAAGAAGTGATCACTTTTAATTTTAGTATCATAGATGAAACGAGAGGCATTGTTCATAATCTAGTGAAATTTTCCTCATTAGTTCTAATATATTCATCATTCTTTTGTTTAATTACATTAATTTATACTCAATTTTTATGTGAATATTCCAATGAAAATACTTAGGGAAACTTATATTATTAAACTCTTCCCATTCCATAGAGTATACTTCATCCTTTTTTATGGTATTATTAATGATATTCAACCAAAGGTGAGCCTCAATTTTTTACTTGGTAGATGAACAAAATGATTTTTTTATGGTTTTTGTACTTGATAATATAAATTTATTTCCATAACATTGAAACACTACTCTAAAATCAGTGTATTATAAGATCCATTAAAATATGGTGGAGGTTTCTTGTTAAATGACTCGAAAGCGATCTATTCCTTCTTGGCGTGTTCGAGAAAAAAACATGATTTTTATTTTCTTTCACCTCTTAAGATTGTTGGTTCAGAATTTTCTAGAGTCTTTCTAAACCAACCATAATATCATTAGGTTTCCCATTTCGAAATCCTTCACATTGTCCATTAGAACCACTATTAATTCAATTATTTCATGTTTCTACCATTACCTTGACTAAAGGAAAATTAAAAATGATTATATTTAAATTAAATAATGTACAAGTAAGGAAAATATAAATTTAGAAGGTGGATTTCATAAATTAAATTCATACTTTAATATATGAATCTATAGTTTTCAATTGACGTTATCCATGGTTGTTTTTCTAACTGAACTAGTTAGATATTCAATTACTTCATAATGGTACATCAAGATAATGTAAATTGACCAAAGCATATCCCTCAAGAGTGTTTAACTAGGAGTTAAATCTTTGGATCACTCATTGTGCACCATAGTGAATATTGAGTTGATTCTAAACCACACATTTTAGGGTGATTACCCCTAGGTGAATCTGTACCCCAACTATATCCACTTACAAATATCTAAATAGGGATCTTATTGTTGGGATATCCACACAATATACACTTTACCAAAAAATAGGATTTCTATGTAATACATAGACTTAGACATTAGTATTATCCCTATTATTTTCACAAAAGTTATCTCCTCATAATTACCAAAAAATAACAAAAATAATCCTAAAAAATAACTAAACCATACTTTCATACCAACTAATGTGACACAATATAAACACAACTAAATTAATACCTTAATTTTATGATTGGAATAATACTTCTCACAAACATTATCAAAACCCAAGGACTTAAAGTTTTAGTGTATTAGATATTAGTTACATAAAATCTTGTTTTATTACACTTGAGAATATATATCAATAATAATGCTCCTATGGACCCTTTTATAGAAATATCAGAAGATATAATCAAATTCATAACTCGGGAAATGGAAACATAAGAAAGGGATAATCTAAGATGATCACTAAGGTAAAACATATCATAATTTAGTAGTTCATAGACACAAAAGAGTACATGACGATAGGAAAAATATCTTATTAAAATATCATTATATCATAAATGATAATCATAAAATTAGTTAGAGCAACATAATACCTAAAAAATATCATTAACGAAGCATAAAATTTATGATATATCTCAAAATATTTTTTAATAATCATAAAACATGTGAGCATGAGATAAGGGTACACAATATTTTAAAAATAAGAAGCAAAATTAAAACAAGGCATATATTGAAAATTAAAATCATCATGTAAATGTGACATAATTTGATAAATAACTTAGAAATGTGGCATAACCATAAGTATAGGAAAACCTTTGTGAGAAGTCTCATTTTACACTCACCCATATAAACCAAACTCATTATGTCCATTTCTAGAAAAGTGAGCCAACACATTATATCCATTCCTTTGTGAACACACTCATTATGTATACTCTTAATTATCTCATGATACATAAACATAAACCAATTAATTGGAGGGTGATATAGGACCCAACCCAATATCATTATTTCATATATGTTCCCTTAAAATTAATCATATTTATATATTAATGAAACCATGGAAAAATAAAGTATTTCTTAAACTTTTCAAAAACAAAACCTAAAAAGAACATAAGAAATATTAAGATAACAAAAATCTCATTATCAAAAAGTAATCATATAATATTAAAATATAAAAGTTGATCAAAAAATCACATTATGATAGGTAAACCTTGGAAGAAAAATAGAAGTAAAAATAGAAAAGTTTTCATAAATTTGTTTTTTTACATTTTCATAAGAAAACCTTATTATAAATAGTTTTGAATAATGGATAATTTAAATGAAACAAAAAAATAAAGATAATAAAACTGGTGTGGTAAATAATGAAATGAAATACATTTGTTAAGTATTTTAGGTCATTTTAAGGAAAATTCCCACCTTAGAGAAATTTTGAAAGACTCTAATTTCATAAAATTGGTAAAAGAAAATTTAATGAATTTGAAAGAAAACAAATCTGAATTTTTTAAATAAAACACTTATAATAGGAAAAACAATTCCATGAAATATAAAGATCCATTGGTAAGAATGAGCATTATTCTGACTAACGCTGCACTCTTGTTTGAGATGGAAATTGATTTAAAAGATGTTATTGAAGAAGAGAATAAATTTACAAAAAAAATGAAATAAAAAAATATATTTAATTGGGTAAAGGTAAAATAAAAAAAACCTTTAATAACACATTCAAATAGGATATATTATGTCATAATGAGTAGGAAATTGAGTTGATGAAATCATTACCTTAAATCCCATCTTAGTTGATAATACACTAACCTCCTTTAGGAAAAATATTACTATCTTAATTTACTATTTAAAAAACTTTTTCATATATATTTACTTATACATACCTGACTTATAACCATTTTGTCCAAATATATTAGTAAATTATGGATTGTATTTACTATTAGGTGTTAGTAAATTTTGATTGTTTCGTGCTTGTTATATATTGTCGGTACTGATACACATTAATTTATATTAAAATTATCATTTATTGATATATTAATTTAATTAAATAGGTGTTTTTAGTTGTTTATAATGTTCATATCACATTATATTAGATTTTTAGTTATTTTATGTGAAAAATGAATCGGTGGAAATCTTGTCTGGGTAATTCTTAATAAACCAAGGGTGATATATTTTTAATGGGTTAAATAGTTATATAACCATTCCAAAAATAAAAAAATAATTATTTATTTTTTAATATATAATAATACTTATATTTATTTTTCCATAGTCATCCATGAAATGTTTTTATAGGATTGTTCATAAAGGTGGTTAAACTGACCCAAATGTGAACATGCTATAATTTGATGGGTGAGTATGGTTTATAAATTATTTATTCTAAAATTATATCATTATAATATAATAATAATGATATTATTTATACTTATTAAAGGTTTTGAATCATATTTTAAGAGTTTTGGTTAGATAATTATAATTTAGATGAAAAATAAAAAAACATTATTTCGTGGTGTCTTTATTCCGCACGTACACATGATCGACGTTCTTTTATTTTTCTAAGAAGATGAGGAGGAATAAATAATAGGTTTTCAATTTTAATAATAAAATTTTATCAATGTAATAGTACTAAATTATTTATTTTAAAATGAATTTTGGGTTGGTAAAATAATAAAATAGGGATGAAAAACTAAATAGAAGTGATACACTTACGTAGAAGAAATTAATCTTCTATTGGTAACCTATTTGATTTTGAAGGGGTTTGGAAATTATTAAGGACCAAAAGGCTTAATAAAGTGGGATAGGATTATTTTGGGATTAAAATGGTACAGTTTCAAGAAGAATATTTACAGTATATGTGTAACATGAAGTGGTGGAATTGTCACCCTTTTATAAGTGAGGAAAAGGCCACTTTGGTGAATACTAATCATTTTTTAATAATGAAATGATTCTATTCAAGGGTAAATGACTCAAAAAGTGGTAAATAACTATTTTTTGGTTATATAATATAATTAAACCCTCTACCACCCATTTAAACTCATGTTCTAAAAATGTTTTGATCCTTTCACCACTTAATTGTTTTACATTTTACCATTTTGTTTTCTGCTTCGGTAGCTAGTTTATAGCTATGTAATTTAAGTTTCATTAAAACATATAAAATAATAAATCTTTGAAAATTTGGTTGTGATAAAAAGAATTTAATCCTTATATAATATAATTTAATTTCTAAATAATATAAAATTATCTTATAATTTAAAAAATATAATATATAGAAAAACTCTTTTGTAGAAAAATGATGTTTTCACTATTACAAGTTCTTAATATTATTTAGTATTGATTAATAATTGAATGAGTGTTCATATAATTATATATATTCTTTAAAATTATATTATAGTCATTTTTTAAAATATATTTATAATTTTTATTAGATAAAAATTATTCAATGTTAATAAAAATGTTCTTTGAAACTAATAGTTTTACCAATATTGTGATAATTAACTTTAATCCTAGAAATATTGTTTTCATGCAAAAAATTAAATTAGATTTTTTATATAATTTGGACCTATATATTCCAAATATAAAATCCATTTTGCCAAATAAAATATATGAGGGTGAGAAAAATTAATTTGAACACTAACACACTTAATGTGTAAAAAACATTTTTTTAAAAGTATATATTTTCAAGCATAAATTGGACTTTGTATTATTATGAATTTTACTTAGTTTTTAAAAGGTGGTTACTTCTATTGATATACATAAATTTAACATAAATAAATATCGAACATATTAAATAATTTTATTTTTTTAAATCAGCTTAATGTTTATTTTAGTTTGGTATTATGTCTAAGATAAGCCACTCAACATGATTTAAGGAAACATATTATAAGGCCCCAGCCTTAAACCTTACTTAATCTTGAGTTATTACAAGATTACACATTGAGGATCTTTTCAGGTTTAGAGTTTTAGAGAATTAGATCATGAAACTTGCATCACATTCCACATTTAAACAAAGTGGTTACATAAAAGACAGTATTCATTCTTCCCATCAACGGAAACATATTGAAAATAAAACATGGTTTCTTTCTTGACACATCCTTGACACTATCATCACATCATGTACCTTTCCCTTGACCTGTGAAAAACATTTCAAAAACTTGGGATGAGCATAAAAATCTCAGTAAGGGTTATAAAAATATGGAAAGGAAACATGAGTTCATATATACATAAGAATGAAATCATACTTTACCCATAAAACATAGGCACTTTAACATACCTCATCAAACAATGAATAAATCATAGAAAACATAAGACATGGAGGTAACTTGAGGCATTCATAACATTCTTACGTAGGGAGTAACCCTCTTGGTTACGTTTGGAATACCCATCACAGTATATTCCCTAAATCTATTCGGAGAAACCTTAACGTTTCACTCCTTCGCGTTACCCAATGCATTGGAGAGCTATAACGGGCTCACCCGCCCTTAGTTTATCACGGAACCACCCGTTCTTCATAACAATGCCCAAGAACCATAACATAATCGTATCACATAAACATGAACATAGCATTTCCACATTTCAATCACAAAATAACATTTTAGGATATTGAAATAATGAATCCATTCAAAAAGAAACCATTTCCAAAACCATTTAAAACATTTAATAAAGAGATTTTTGAGTCAAAGTGTCCCATACCACCTTGAAGCTTAAAATTTTAAACCATTAATATCCATATAAATAAATCCTTAAAACCATTTTGAAAACATGGATATTAATAAGAACAAATAATTAAAACATTTAAAACGATATTTTGGTTAAAGGGGCTTTACCAAAATCAGAGACACTTGAATACGATAATTGAGGAATAACATTTACTCAGAACTTTATAATATCATGAGAATAAATGGATTCATGATATAATACTCCAAAGGACAGTATATACACCATATAAGAGTGAATTGGTGCATAACAACAATGAACTCTCAAGAGAAATGTCAAATGTGATGAAATCCCTTATAAAGAATGTATCCTTAAATTAAGGACAAATAAATCTCAAAAATATGTGTGAAAAATATATATACACCCAATATAAGTGGATATTAAATGTAAAACAATAAAAGTTCATTCACACATATTCAATGGATGACATATTCAATGACTACAAGTTGAACCCAAAGAAATCGAAATTGGGTTAAAAAGTTCCCTTGACAGCCTAACGGCATCACATCAAAATGAGTTGATGAGAGATAAAAAGTGTATCTCATCACTTGGAAATAAAATTTATATCAATAAGGATATATTAGAACATATCCCATCATAACAATATGTAAATTAAAATACCCAACAAAAGAAGTCTTTTAAAAAAAGAGGAGGGTGAAAGGTTCCCTTACCGACTTGGGTATCTTTCAAAACATACACCCCATGAAAGAAAGACAATAGGTCATTGATGTAAATACTCATAAACGAAAGTATATTACACAAAGAGTAGAATAATGGGCAGTACATACACCACTCAATGGAATTTGTGGCGAATGTAGCATAAATCTCACGGGAATAAAAGTGAGATGAAAAATCCCTTATGAAAACTCGGCAGCCTAACGGTGCCACATATAACTTCCGAATATGGATTGATGAGATCAAATAGAGTATCCCATCATATTACAATAGAATTTACAGAAAGTGGAATATAAAAGAAAATCCCCCAACATTGCAAGGAGGAGTTTAAAAGAAGTGACATAAAGGAGAGTACTTAAAAAGAAAGAGAGAGGTTAGATCTCTTACGAAAGTTCGGCAGCCTAACGGTGCCACTCAAAACTTCCAAAATGGATTTATGAGAGAGAATAGGGTCTCTCATCATATGAACATAAAAATTACAGTAAGTGTAATATAAAATATCATCCCAATAACAAGAAAGATGACCTTTAAAAGGAATGACATAAAAGTGTGCTCTTAAAAAGAAAGAGAGGAGTAGGATCCCTTACCTCGAGTCCGACTTGACTCGATCGTTCTTTAATCTCCTGAATAATAAACTTGAGTTAATTTATACTTCATTAAGAACCCTTTTCAAGTTCATTATTCCTTTTATATCACTTATTACCATGTCATAAACATTATGTAATCATTTAAGTTAATAATATTTGTTTTGCCGATATTTGGTTCTTAAGTCAAAAATAGACTTCTTATACTTACATGTTGTTAATTTGGTCAAAGGTTAATTATGTTAAGAATGGTATTCATGATGTAGATATCATATATGTCATATATATCCAGTACATACATTCATTTATAATATTACATCACATTTATAGGTAAGAAATGAAATGCACCGTTCATGGAGACGGTAAGCCGTACGTACGCATGAACGCTACTTCCATTTCTATTTCATATTTTCTGGAATGGAATCATAATGATATAAGATTATATTATAATTCCAGTATAATAACATATATAATATCATTAACTTTATCCTTTACACATCCCACATATGGTATTAACGAATCAAATCACTTTTAGGGGGCGGTAGTCCGCACTTCCTAAAATGAAGATATCGTGTTTTACCCATAATGGAAACCATAAAGGTATGCCCAAAATGAAAAAAAAACAGAAGCTTAAGGAAAACATAAACATATTATATATCATATATAAAAATAGTGACATCATAATGTCCACCTTTGAAGGTGTTAAATGAGTGTTGAACAATCATCGTTTCGGGAGGCAGAATTTCGCCATCCACGGAAACCGTATGTTCGTTAACCATTTGATGTAGTTGTGTGATAGTGTAGCATGAATAAATCTTATAACAACATCCTAGTATATTGAAGATACTGGTGTTGTTACAAGAGAAGTAAGTAAAAAGAGTTTAGGGGGTTGGAGAAGAAAAATAAAACAAATGAACATGAGAGAATGAATTACCTTTAAAAGTGTAACTCCTTTTGATTTGAGCCTAAAGGCTTACTTTGAAAGGATTCTGCCCAAAGGGAATCCTCTAGGATGAGGAGAGGGATGTGGGGAGAGTAAATGGGCAGGGGTTGGCCGAGCCAAAGGCTTGAGGAGTGTGGGAAAAGAGGTAGAGGTGGGGGCCTTTTATAAGAGGAGAGGAGGGGCACTTTTGGAAAGTAAGAAATATTACTTTATTTGAAACTGCGTTTCGGTTTCAAAAGGTCACACATTGATATAATTCGTGGATAAGGTGATAAGGCATCGAAATCCATTCATCCAACTGGTTTTGGACATGTGTAGTTCATAGATTTTACATTATCTTTCCATTTTATTTTAATCGTTAAATAATGATGTCATCACTGCATCATTATGATGTCATAAATAATTTAATTTATTTAATGTCTAAAAATTATAAAAAAATTACTATGATGTAGGAAATCTTTTTATCTTTCCAATGACTATTTATAATCAAAATTTGGACTTGTATAAACCCACTTAAAAATTGTTTTCAAAAAACATATTATGTTTGTGTCATTTTCACTTTAACATTAAATAAAAAGTAATTTATGTCATTTCCCAACAAAAGTGGATCCATGGGGTCCCCAAGTTGACCCATGGATTTTCTAGGTCGGCCATGACACAACCAATAAGGTTGGGACATGTGTCCAGGTCATTTTATATTATTAAAGCATTATTTATACCTTAAACTACCCTAATTACCACTAATCGCGATTAAGAACTTAATGAGTTACTATTCACCAAAAAATTATTATAATCTCATTGAACCACATTTTAATTATTAATGACAACCATGTATGTCGGATTTTCAAAATTCAATACACATTAGTGGTAAAATTTCATTTAACTGAAAAATCAGTTTGCTTGATTACCACTTAGTGGTTTCACTATTCATCAAAAATTGAAGTTTTTCAGAAAATTACCAAAAATTCACCCTAAGATATATTTGATATTCCGAATTCAAAAATTAAGTCCATTTTACAAAATTCAAATCATATAAGTCACATTAATTAATTCAATAATTAATTCCCGCTGTCAGAGCAAATAGCGTGTTTTTATAAAACAATAAGTATCAAAAGATTGACACTAGTTTAAGTCCGATTTCAAAGTGAAATTGATTCCAACGACCACTATTGGATTTAATGGTAAAAATATTTTCTAATTTCACTTTAAAACCAATTAAAAAGATAATCTAATCATATAAATAAATTATATTAAAAAGAGGTTTTGAATTAAAATACAACATTTTACACTATTCATTAAAAAATGAACTTTATCAGAAAAATAACAAAAAATTACACAAAGTAAAATTTGATGTCCCGATTCTTAATAAGAGTTTTATTTGGTCCAAAAGAATGTTTAAGAGTGAACAAAACTATATTTAATGATGGTTCACCATCAAAAGGCGATAAGTGAACCTTTACTGAAAACTAGGGCATATATGCCTAAAATTGAATTCTTTCCGTATTTTAAGCCTCTATCCTTTATTGGATAAATGTAAAAACATTTAAAAACATATATATTCATATTTTAGTTATTTCTATCCATTCCCGCCATTACAACGGCTACATGTTAACTACCATTTAAAATAATATTATTTTATTATTAGAGTGCAACGTAAGAATCCCAAGAAACTCGTTGTTGCGTGTTGGGTACACCATCGAGCATAGTGTCCCCTTTAAAGTCATATTAATTTTTTATTCACAAATATGGATAAATATGAAAATTTCATATTCATTATTTACCTGGGGTGTTACACATATTTACTAAAATCATAGGCCATTACATGGATTCCATTTTAGTGATATTGATATGAATTAAGAAACAAAAAACAATGGTATTAATTACCTATCAATTGGTGTAGGTAATTATTTTGGACTATCGAGGGACATTACTAAAATAATTTATAGTTGTGTCTTAAAATATATTCTATTGAATTGTGATTCGGTCGATCTGGTTCATGGAAAAAGTGGACCATTACCAATTTGTTTTGGTAAAATTTAATTTTTTTTTGTATAAATAAAAATGAGTAAGAAGCAAGACCTTTATATTGGAATCAGTGGTAGATAAGGTTTAATTTTTCATCACTGAATCGAACTATAATATTGTGCTAAAATTTTCCAAAAGTGGGGTTTTCCAATTGAATGAGAGGAATTGTATATTAACTTCTTTATTGAACAAAATATCGACCAAATCACTGTAGTTTTATGAGAAAAATATATATAATGGGTCATGGAGATAATTAAATGAGATATGATTGAATTTCATGATCTGTAAAAGATTGTATATAATATTTTTGTGCAGTTACATATAAAAAATATCAACATTTGTATTTTTTTTTTAAAAATATTTTTTAAAATATTTTCTATTTAAATTTATTTTATTTTATTAACTTAGATATTTTATAGGAATATCAGGGTGCTTCATTTAGTGTTGCTGGTAGATATGTTTTCTTTTCTTTTTGTTAATTTATTATAATTTTTTTTAAGTATGTTCTATTATTAATTTTTTTTGATTTAAAAATTACTTATTGTTTTGAAAATTATGAATTTATGTTAATTAGGATTTGGTTCATCTTCTAGTAGAAGAAACTATCTTTCTAGAGGGGTTCAATCTTAGAACTCGATTATTTGGATGGATGTGTATTTTATGATACATTTCATCTAGTTGGAGAGGGTGAGAATGCAAAAATTATTCAACTGGGACAACTCATACCAGATCTGCATAGATTCTCTCTAATGACTCAATAAGTGATTCCATTACCCTAGGATATGATTGAGATTTTATGGTGTGCGGTTCTTGTAAAATCATGATTTAATTTTTTATAACATTGGTTTTATTATCATCATATCCACTATCATTTTTATTTTTAAAATAAGAAAAATTTTCTTCTTGTATAGATAAGGTTTGGGTAGTGTTCATTGAAAAATATCAAAATTCAAGGTAATATAATAAGGTAAGGGTGAAAATAGATCACTAGGAATAATTTATGTTCATGCCTCACATCATACAATGAGTCATGCCGGGCATTATTCCTTCCTAGTGACAAGTTTGGTTTCATTTTTGTCGAGTGAGGAAGTGATGGTAAAATTTATTTATTTGAATATATAAATAATTGTAACATTTCATATTTATAAAAACTAAAAAAAATGAACATAGATCAAGTCTGTTCATCATTAATATAATCCTACACTATAGGGAATGCCTTCTAGACTTAACACTCAGTACATGTCCTAACTTATTTGACAACCGAGGTAGTTATAAAAATATATCAATTTCATTTATTATTAATTTTCATAAGTATATTTAATGGATTCATATATAATATTATAATTTTAAATATTTTTTCAGTTAAAAAGGATATGGTTTTATTCATGCTAAAATGTTCTCCATATAATATATGGTTTAATATAAAAATTAATTTTCAAAATTTTAAAGTTTCAAATTGACAGAAATGATTTTTTTGGATTTGTATTATATATGTTATATTAGGTTGAATTTTGGGGCTTCTCATAAAATAATTTATTTTTGAGTTAATAATAGAGAATAAGAATTTTCATAAAAACTGTCATTTATTTTCAATTCATTACGAGTTACTTTTGTTTTTGGATTGGTTTTAAAGTGAGATAAGTCATAAATAATCTAAAATAATATAAATAATTCCATAGGAATAATTTTTGTATTTTATTTTGTTATAAAGTAATGTATATGATTAAAAATAATTTTTTGAGCATTGTTTTTCAATGTGTTTTTGCGCACATATATTGAAATAAATATCTATAAATTTTAAAACTTGAATCATGAAAATGAATTTCATATTTTGAATCAATATCCAAAATTTTTATAATATTTTAAATTTCATTTTTGTTCATAATGAATAGTTATCACTATAAAACTTTATCTCCATGGTATAGGTTAAAAGGGTTAATATGGTGTAAAATAAGAGATAAGTCATTAAATATCAATAAAAATTGGATAAATTTGATTGTTTGAGTGAATTTAAACCCTAAAATAAACTGGATTATAAATTTGGTTATTTTGTTCCACTAAAACCTGAGAAAAAAATTTATTATATTTAAACATTTATAGTATGTACAACATTTCCACTCACCACACTTAGAAAAGGGAACCTCATCTCCTCACTTATTCACACCTTTTCATCCACTCAGAATGACCAAGATCTAAAAAATAACTTACCAAAATACCTCCACATATCTTATAGGTTATGGTATTCTAAAAATACCAATCCTAGAGGGATTATTATTTTAGCCAAAGGGAGATATTTGAGGAGCAGCTATAAGTCATAAAAAAAACTTTTCAGGATTATTTATTCTTTTACCTCTTTAAAATATTTTACAACCACTATAACATAATGATATAAGTATATTTTCTATAACAAAGTGGTATTATGTTTTTGGTAAAGATGTTTTCCATTTATTTTCTATCCCATGAGAAATGAAAACATCACCTATGTGTACGTGGGAAATACCAACTCCATAAATTGATGTTTTTAATTTTCCATCACCACCTCATGAAAATGGTTATAAATATGGAAATAATGAATATGTAATATTTTTATGACCTTATAATGATTATTCAGATGATGTAATTGGTATCACTTTCACTGTACTCAACCTATTGAATTAATTTTGAACATATAAACTGAACATGTTCAAAACATCCAATGTGAAATTAACTATTTTAATAACTAAATCAAACAGGGTAAAAAAAATAAATGGAAAAAAACGACAGTGTTTACCAATGAGAGGTTACTAATTAGACATTTAAGAATAATCTAGCCTGCTAATTCCATTATAATGAATCATTTAAGGTTTAATTTAAGGGAAATGTATTGTTGTTCCTACATGGTATGATTTAATTGGTTTATAAAGGAAATAGTTTGATTTCAAAAGGTAATAAAACAAGTTTTAGTTTTTTATGAAAGTTTATGAGATTTTTTTTAAAAAATTTGAAAGAATTGTTTTTTCAGGGAAAGGTATTCAAGAGTTTTCATGTTTTCCAAAAACTAATTATGATTAAAATTTTTGAATATATGATTTCATATCATTTTTTATGAAATTTATTAAGAAATTAAGTTATTTTTATGAAAAATTATAAGAATATTTGAACTCAATTTCTTATTATGAAAAGGGTAAAATTCTTATGGATTTATCAGAATTAGGAATGTGTTAATGGTTTTATTTTATTTTATATCTCTTAATGATATGGGTTTTTCTAATCCTATATTTTTTTTTGAAATGGATTAAATATGAGTGGGAAGGTTAGAAAAGTTAGAGTTATAGTTTTGGGAGTTAGCTTGAATGAAGAAAGTGTGTTTTTATAAAGAACTTGTTTTATGGGGAAAATGGAAAATGTATGAAAATTTACAAATTATAATTAAATTGATTTCATAATTATATAAAAATCTAAACCTAAAAAGTTAATTGGGATGTACATGAAGATAAATATGATATAAATCATTTAATTTGTGGGATGATTATATTTGGGTTTTTATTTTTGGGGTAAGATAAAGGGTTTAGATGACTTTATAGGTTACAATGATGTTAAAAGTTAAATTAAAGAGATTATAATTTATACTCGTATTATTATGGGAAATATTTCGAGTAATTAAACATTTCTTCAACTAATTTATATCTATTTAAAATGTTTTTAAATAGATTAAATGAGACATTTGAGGTAGAAAGGCATTAGGAGGATAATATCCTTCCAAACTAGTAACATGGAATGGTTGGATTTGAAACAAAATAGTTTGTGGTTGTTCTTAATAAATTTAAATAGGCTATTAGTAGATGTTCCAGGGGAAAATATTGACCAAATTATCCACTAAATAATATGGATAAATTAGACCATTTCATGAAACAACACCCTCTATATTTTGGTGGATCCTTTGAACCCATGAAAATAGGAGGATGGATTAATGATTTGGAGAAGATATTTGAAGTTATAGGATATATGAAACATCATAATGAAAAATTTTATATATTTTTTGAAATTTAATCAAATAAATTTTGGCCATTGATTAAAAACACTAAGGAAAAAGAAGAAATAGTTTCCATGGAATGGACTGTATTTAAAGATCTATTCCTTGAAAAGTATATTCTAAACATTATTCAACTTAGAATGGAAAGGAAATTCCAAGATTTGAAGATAAATGAGGAGGAATCTACTGTTGCCTATGAATAAAATTTTACTATATTGGCTAGGTATGTACCAAATTTATTCTTAGACCATGATTATTAAATTAATCGATTTTACTCAAGATTGAAGCCCAATTTAATAAGGGATTGAGTTACTTATGAGTTTGGATGTTATGAGGAAATTGTATTGTGTGTTGAGAAATTTGAGATGTTTTTTTTAATTTTACAAAAATAAGTATAATAATCAATCCGGGTGGCAATAAATGAAGAATATTTCATTGAATAAACTTGAATATAAGACAATTCAATTACTCTCTTGTGACAAGTGTAAAAATAAGCATTCTGATGAATTGATTTTGTGATCTGGGAAATGTTACCAATGTAGAAATCCTACAAAATTGGATCATGACTTAAAAGAAAATACAAATGGTAATGGTAACACCAATACTAAAAATAAGGTAGTGAAATGTTTTGATTTTATTCAGATGGGAAATTATGTGAATGCATATACAAAGAGAGGTATGATATATAATGATCGCTAGGACTGTAAGAATAAATCCATGGAACATAGATTTTATATTTATGGACCATAAAATATAGTAGTGAAAGGTACATTATTTTTTTTCTCTATGTATGAAAATGTATTGTTTTATTCAGGATCTACACATCCTTTTATTTTTGAGAAATTTCCTAGTAAAATAAAAATATCATACCAAGAAATGAAGTCAATATTTTTAGTGAAAACTTATTGGCACTACCACAAAACTGAGTTTCTGCAGTGGCACCCTTCAATAGTACTAGTAAAATATAATAAACTTCACTTTTAATAGCACTAAAGAATCACTGTTAAAAGTGACCCTATATCAACTCTTTTTTTAGTGTTGATAAAGGCACCCCCTTTATCAGTTCTTTTTTAGCGTTGTTAAAGGGACCGCCTTTATCAGTTCTTTTTTAGTAGCGTTGATAAAAGGGGTGGGGGGGATTATTAGTGCTTTTTCTTAGCACTGATAAAATATATATTTCAAAAAAAAAATCATAAAAAATAATATAATGATATATAAGTATATTTATAATGATCTAAATATTATAAATATTTTTAAATATTTTTTAGATAAGTATAAATAAACATTTTCACTTAATATGTATGATATGTTGTGAAAATGGCTTATAAAACATCTTAAAAAATTATTAATTAATAATTTGATAATTATCATCTACTAATAATCATTTAATAACAATTTTAAGACACATAAAATCAAAAAAATAATAAAAGATCTAAAATAAGCTGAAAACGTAACTCAAACTTCAAATGGTCATAAAATTTGATCGGGGTGTCTGTTTTGGCTTTACAACATATCAAATTGAAGCCTGTGATGAGATCTACACGCTAGTGTCCCAAGGGAACCTTCTGTTACATTTTTAGAGGCTAAAAGGCCTATAAAGCTTCAAAAATTGAGTTTATAGTCTGGGTACCCAATTTTTTTTTCATTTGATGGAATTTTAGCCTTGTTTATGTGGGTCTTTTAAACCCTTTTCACTGGGGAATGGATTTATTTCAATGGATTACATTCATATTCATATTATGGATTTTAAATTTTATCATTTTTCATAATTTACTGTTATTTATAATCAAATATATAAAAATATATACAAATTTTTTGTATATCTGGACATAAAAATTTAATTTTATAAATAAATAATAAAACATATTTAGATATAAAATATATTTCCCAATATATAATCATTTTATAAATAAAAAACTAATATTCATTTCATATAAAATAAAAATCTAAGAGTATTTATATACCTATATAATGTGTACGTGTATATTCATATATTTGTGTGTGTTTGTATTGGAAACTAATATATATTATCTATATATTCTAAACATATGTAGATACATTTTAATATATAATATTTATATATATATATAAATATGTATAACTATACATATAGATATACATATAATATGTATGTGGTTGTGTGTGTGTGCTATATATATGTATTTATTTATTTATAAACACTCATAAAAAGAATATTTTATAAATTCATTCAAAACTGATCTTATAAATATATATTAATATACGAATATATATATTAATATATAAATATAACTATATATATATAAATATAACTATATATATATATATTAATATAACTAAATACACACACACACACACACACATATATTAATATATGTGTAAATATAACTAAATATATATATATATATAAATAAATAGATGTATTAATAAATGAAGAGCAAAGAAATATAGTGGAGTGGTAAAGGTTTAGGGTGCGTAGACAACAGGTCCCAAGTTCGAATCCAAGGGGAGGCAAGTCGTGCGCATGCGGGTGGAATAGCAACTAGCACTATTAAGGGGGGGGGGGGGGGCTATTAAAGGGTGAAGGTGGGGGTGGTGGATAGGGAATGCAGTGTGGGGGTTGGGGCACTGTTAAGGGGGGGGGGGGGCTTCAAGTGCTATTGAAGCCTCCCCCAATTAAAAAAAATATTTTTTATTTTTTATCTAACTTTTATCACTGCTAAAAAAGTGCTCATAAAATGTTCCTTTTTTCAGCACTAAAAAAAAGCTATGATAAATGACCCTGTTATCAGTGATTTTTTTGGGGCTGATAAAAGGAGATTTTATCAGTGCTTTTCTAATCTCTTATAAAGGGGACCTCCCCTTCATCTTTACCTCGATTAACAGTGCTTTTTAGCACTGTTAATTCCCTTTTCTAGCACTAATAAAGGCTATACTTGCAATAGTGAGGGGAAGTATTATAGATACATAGATTTATGGGAACACTCATATCATTATATGTTGAATGGATTTTCCTAAAAATAAATTTGTCTTACCCATAGTGGAGTTTTATTTTATTCTAGGCATGGGATAGATTTAAGTTTATCACACTAATATAGATTGTAGATATAAAGAAGTCATATTAAATCCTTAGATTAAATTTAGTTTTTTATATAATAATGAGTTCATTCCTTTGTTAACATAATGAAAAGATAAAAAATTGATTAAATATGGGATTTAATTCTTTCTTGCACATATTTTTGAAAAGAAGGAAACCATTCAAATTACTAATATGCTAGTTTTGAATGAATATATGAATGTCTTTCCAGTTGATTTTCCTATTTTTATTCATGACATAGTGGTTAAATTTAATATAGACTTAGTTGTTTAGGATAAGGCAATTTCAAAATCACCTTACTGAATGACTTCTATTGAGTAGTCATAATTAATATTTGTTACACAAATTTCATGATAAGGTTTCATCCACTCTAGAAATTCACCTAAGGGTGATCCTATTTTTTATTAGAAACAATAATGGTTCTATGATAATTTTCACTTACTATATAGAACTCAATAATATTACTATTATAAGTAGGTATCCCATTTAACTTATCGATGACTTGTTTGATTAGATCCAGGGAGCATAATATTTTTTGAATATTGATCAAATATTAGGTTACCATCAGCTAAAAGTGAAGGAATATGACATTTTAATGATAAAATCTGGAACTAGGCATGGAAATTATGAGTTTATGGTTTTTCATTTTGGGTTACAAAACACAAAGCCTATTTTTATTAATCTATTAAATACTTTTTTTCATGAATAATTAGAGAAATTTTTGGTTTTGTTTAACGATGCTATTATAGTATATTCTAAAACATATAAAGACTATCAAAACTTCTAATGATTATTATGAAACATTTAAAGGAAAATAAATTTAATGGAAAATTTAGTAAATGTGAATTTTGGTAATAATAGATTTATTTCCATTTAAATATATTCACTAAAGAGGGAAAAATATTTGATACTATAAAAATTAATGTAGTGGAATAATGGTCAAGAAATACCAATGTTACTAAGATTCAATGTTTTCTTAAACTAGAAAGTTACTAGTGATGTTTTTTTGGAAACATTACTTGGTTAGATAATCCACAAACCGGGTTAACTCAAAAACGATTTAAGACTTCATGGATGAAGTAATGTGATGAATAATTTCAATAATTGAAGCAAATATTGGTTAATTCTCATGTGTTAACCTTTATATAAAGAAATGGGGAGTTTTTTATTTACAATTATGCATCTTTAAAGAGTTATATTTGTTTCTTGATGCAGAATGATTATGTTATCATTTATGCATCTCATCAATTGAAACCCCATGAGTATAATTTTCCTAAACATGACCTTGATATGGATGAAACTATTTTTTTTGTTTCAACAACTTTAATATTTTAACATGATATAAATAATATAAATAGAACTGATTGATGATTATGATTTCATAATTCAGTATTATCTAGGTAGAGAAAAAAAATTAGCTGAAGCCTTGAGTCAAAATAAAAATGAATCATTAATCTTATTACATGTTAAACATGATGTATTAGTTAATTATTTAATGAATCTTTAAATGGAAATTATTTATATAGAAACTCCTTCTCGATTAACTCAAGTATCAGTAAAGTCATTATTGGAAAAAATAATTGAGAGGGCTCAAATGTAACATCATGTCCTACAAGAAAATTTAGAAATGGATTTTAAGGGAAATTTTTTTGAGTTTATTGTTGATGAAGAAGGAGTTATCAGTTTTTGTAAGGAGGTTATGTATTCAAAGTGATTCAAAGTTGAAGGAGAAATTGTTAAGTGAAGCTCATAGTTCCCCAAATTCTATTCATCTTGGAAGCACAAATATGTATAGAGACCTCTTGGAATATTATTTATGAGAAGGTACAAAAAAGGATATTAGTTATTTTACCACAAAATATTCAACTTCTCATTTGGATAAAAATGAATGAAAACCACTAAAGGGGATTATTTATCCCTTTTTAGTGGCATAATATAAACCGGAGAACATATCCTGGTATTTTATTGTGGTATCACCAAAGATATCTCGAGGTAATAATGAGATTTGGGTTATTATTGATTAGTTAACTAAATATGAACCTTTTCTACCTATTTGAGGTCATATTTATTTTAATAACCTTTCCAAACATTGTATAAAGGTGATATCTTGGTTACATGGAGTTCCCATCTCCATTGTATCTGATCGTGACACTATATATACATCTTATTTTTGGAAAGGGCTACAAAATTAAATGGTTACTTAATTAAAATTAAGTAGAAATTTTTTGATCCTAAATCTGATTGAAATTCAGAGCACACAATTCAAACTTTTCAGAATATAATTCAATCTTTATAATTATATTATTAGGGAAGTTAAGATCAATATTATCCTTTGTTTGAATTTTTTTACAATAACAATTTTCATTCAAGTATGCAAATTTAACCTTTTAAGGCATTATATGTAAGGTTGTGTCATACTCTAGCAAGTTGGGATGAAGTCAACAAGAGGAAATTATTCGGACCATAATTGAAAAAAGAGATATTTGAGAAGGTGAAAATGATTCATCTCCACACGAGGGTAACAAAGAGCAATAAAAAGAGGCATATAGATAACTAGAGGAAATACCTTTCATTTATGCTAGGTGACCAAGTCTTTTTTAAAATATCTCCTTGGAAAGGTGTAATGTGTTTTGGTAAAAAAGTAAAGTTGAACCCATATTTCATTTAAACCTATAAAATTATTAATAAATTAGAATCAGTTACTTACTAGGTATTCTTACACCCTATTTTATCTTAGTTAAATGATGTGTTTTATTTTTGTTTAATAATAAAGTACATACTTGATGAATCTCATGTTTTGAGCCCTAAAGTGGTACAGTTTGAGGATGCGATATCTTATTTTATGAATTAATATAAATTATGATAATTTTATATGACCTTTTAGTCAGGAAAGAAATTATTTTATTTTATCTATAATGTTTTCCAGAAAATATATGTCTTTCTTTTAAAAAATTGAAATTAAAAATTTTATAATTTGATATTGATAAAATTTAATTCATTTTATTATTCATAATTTCAAAATTATTTTTGTGTAAATTTTTGTGATTTTACTAAAAAGATTGAGTTTTGAGTGAATAGTGAAAAAATCAAATTTTAAAAATATTGTCACTTTTTTTCAATTAATTAAAAAGTTTCTTTCAGTTTTGGATTGGTTTTAAAGTGAGATAAGTACAATTTAATTAAAAATAATCTAACTAATTTCATAAGAATTGGTAGTATATTATATTTTGGTATAAAATAATTCTTATGCTTAAAGTTGATATTTTTTTAAAAACTATTTTTTGTTCTATTTTTTTTCACATATATTGAAATTAATATAAGCCAATTATATAAATTAAATCTTCAAAAATATATTTCAAATTTTAATTTAGGAGGTTAATTTTTTTAATGTGGTCAATTTCATTTCTAGTTGTGATGAATAGTTATCGTAGTAAAACTTCATCACCCCTATAAAGGTTAAAAGGGTTAATGAAGGGGGGTGGGAAGGTAAACTTAGAGATAATAGATAATATATCTCTAAAACTTGGATAAATGTGATTTTTTGAGTGTATTTAAACCTTAAACTATATTTTATTTTATATTTATCTATTTTTGTGTCTTTCACTTGATAAATAAATTTATTTTATTTAAATTTTAATTTACTTACATGATAGTCGCTCTCCACACTTATAAAAGGGAATCTCCTTCCCTCACTTTATCGCACCTATTAATAAACCTATCTTGACCAATATATACCTAATTAAATTCCTAACATATATTCCCATGTACTAGATGCTTTTTTTCTTAAAATACCAATCCTATAATGCTTAAGGTCTAAGCCAAAACCTGATATCCAAGGAGGAGTTGTATGTCCAAACCAAACTATTTCTAGTTTATTTATTTCTACCCCTTTAAAATATGTTATAACTTCTATAAAATTATGAAATTAATATCTTATATATAATTATTTTTTACTTTTTTATTGGAAAACTTTTCTATATCTCTTTTCCATCCCATGGAAAATGAAACATTGCTCACATGTATATGTGGAATACCACCTGCACGAATCGATGTGTTTTGTTCTCCACCACTGCCTCACACAAATGGTCATAAATATGAAATTAATGAATATATAATAATTTAATGGAATTATTATGATCATGGATATTATTTAACCAATATATATTTGATTATAGTCAATCGACCAAAGCCATTTTAGACTTACAAACCAAACATCCACAAAGCATCCAACATGAACTTAAGAATTTTAGAAACTAAATTAAACATAGTAAAAAATAAAATAAACGGAATAATAATTATTGAATGAACATTGAAAAGTTTCATAAGATTTTAAAATTTTATTCCTTAGGATGTTACACATATTAATAAAATATATCCGGACTTATAGTAAAAGACCTTATTTTAAAAATCTTGTTTTAATGTTTTCATTCAAAATATTTTTTTTAATGTTATTGTTTATTTAAATATTTGAAGAATTTTATTATTTACCCTTAAAATGTTTTTAAAGTTTATTTTTTAATTATTTTTTACTTTATTTATAGGGGATTCAAAATTATTTTTTAGCATTTTCCATATGGGCTATTTTCAAATTTTTTAAAAAGTAAAAAATGAATATTTTTTAACATATATATATTGAAAACAATTTCATGCCAACATAATTTTGTTTCATCAATAATTTTATACAATTTAACATGGTTGTTTAAATAATATTTTTTTCTAACTCTTCTAAGAATTTTTATTTTAAAAATGTTTTTCCAATGAAGAATAAATTTCTTATCATCTTTTGTGAGATAACTGAAAGTATTATTTCTTATGGGATTGAATTCCAATTTGAATGACTATTATAATTATTGATATATATATTTGTGATTTATTAATTCTATAGATCTTGTAAATTTTATATGAATTATGGGTGATATATATATATATCTTTGAGGATGAGTGAGCTCGATATAGCTCTCCAATGCATTGGGAAAAGTGATAGAGTTTACCAGTGATATGTCGCTACTAAGAGATATGAGAATTATCTGGATAAGTGATTGTATTATAATAATAATTATTTGTGTTAATTTAAGGATTATGTCTCCTTTTACCTACATGATATTATTTCAATTGTTTATAAAGGAACTCTTTTTGTTTCAAAAGATTAGAAAATGTGACCATGTTTTTAATAACGGTTTATGAATTTTTTTTTAAAAGTGAAAGTATTATTTTTAAAATATATTTATTCATGTGTTTTTATGTCTTCCAAGAAACTCTTATGAATATGATTTTGAATTTATTATTTCATATGAAATGTTTTATTAATTCTCTTGAGATATTAAGTTGTTTTAATAGAAAACTAAATGAATATTTGAGATCAAATGTTTATTTTGGAAAAGGAATACTTTCTTATGGATTCATTAGAGTTGAAAATAAACTAAGGGGTTTTTTATTTTATATCTCATACTAAGGATTTTTTATGTAAAATTTTCAAATTTTTTCCATGGAGATTTAATATTAGTATTAATGATAATATAGTAAGAGTTCAAATTATAGGAGTTACCTTAAGTGAAGAAAGTGCATCTTTAAGAATAACACGTTTTATAGGAAAAATAGAAACTGTGTAGAAATATCCACTTTTTAATGTATCATATTTTATAAATCTTTAAAATTATAAACCAAAAAAGGTCTTTGTTATATAAGTGATAAAAAGTATTCCTTAAGTCATGTAATTTATTAGATTAGTATGTTCAGGTTGTTATAACTTAGATACATGTATGTTTATAATTAATTTAACATTTATATAATTATTTTTTTACTATAACATGAATAAAAATATGGAAATGGTGTACCCATTTATTATAGTTATGATAGAGAGGTGATCCTGACAATTATATGTTCATATGGATAAGGAATTATCATGTGGGTGATTATGATATTACCGATGTGTTCTTAAGAAAATAATTTGGAAAACATTATTCTTATTTTATAGAAACTATTCACATTTTTTCATTAATTCATTTTTTATATTCACTAGGATGAGTTTTAATATAGAATGATTTCTAGGGGATGAATAACATATTATTGTTCTTAAAGATGAGATATTTTAGCATGTTTTTCATTATGATGATCATAGTTCTCATTAAAACATGAATTAAGTGTCCCACAATGTGTAGTTTGAGTGAAAATGATGGGTTCTGGAAGACATGTTGGGATGTGCACATAGTTTGGGGTAGATACTATAGTATATATTATGAACCTCATTATGTATGATCCGTTGCAACTGATTTGAGATGAGTATAATGAGAAATAACAAATTTATATAAGTATAGATGAGATGATGATGAAATATCCTATTGATGTTATATATATATATATATATCAATAACGCTTGTGAAAAAGAATATAAATTATACTCACATTTATTTTTTTGATATTATTATAATATATAATATTTATATATATATTATAGGCTCTATATGTAGCTCGAGAACATCATCGTGAGTATATAGGCAATCCATATTTTGATGGACTAGATACATGAGGTATTTTTCCTTACTTATTATTTAATGTTTCATTTTATATGTATAACTAAAATCTACTTTTTATTTATAAAGTGGTTATAGTAATCAAAAACATGTGTCTTAGATTGTAGTTTTAATGTTAATACATAACAGATGTTCTTGAATTGTTAGGAAATTAGTGTACAACAACTTTAGTCTAATTTAGGAATTATAATGACTGAATACAGGTCAATCAGTGTTGGGTTTTTCTTAGGTGGAGTAAAAACCAATATTTAGTGTTTTATAAACCCAAATTTTTTTATAATAGTCAAAACCATATAAAAAAAACTCATATTGATGTAAAATCATAATAAAACTATATTTGATTCATTCTTGATATATGTGGGTAGAAATGACATCAAACTGATGTATGGTGTGCTCACAATGTCTAAATAACTTTTTTTGAATGTTTTGAAAGTCTTTAAAAACATACTTGGGGGGGGGGGGGGGGGGTTAAACCCAAGAAAATGAACTTCAATTTGTCTAAAATAATAGAATAATAACCATAGACTTATTATAGAAATATAGAAACTTACACCATGTCAATTTGAGTTGTGTATTTCTTGGGATGACTGAAAATATATTTTTTGTGTTTTAATACTCTAAAACTTATGTGTAGTGGTTAAAAATATATAAAACTACTTCATATTGGTGTGAAATCATAGGAAAACAACATTTGAATTATTTATGATGTGTACGAGTAGACATTACATTAATCTAATAGGCAATGTTCCCAAAATGACTAAATAAATAATTTTAAAAGATATCAAAGTCTTTAAAAAATACATTATGGGGTCAAAACCAAGAAAAATGCATCATATTTCTATGATGTCATAAGAATGAAATAGTATAGTGATTTTTGAAATTTATGAACTGATGAAACATCAATCTATTTTTTAGTTTTCTATTGATTATTGAAAATGCATGTTTAGTGTTTTAAAACTCTAAAACATTCGTGTAACTGTAAAAAACATTGAAAACAACCAGTTAATGATAAGAAATCATTGAAAAAATGTATTTAAATTATTTTTGACATGTATTAGTAGACTAAACATAAATAATATATTATGTAAAATTAGTCAACAATATATTCAATTTTCCCTGTAAATGAACTACATATATAATATATATTACTAAGGAATGAAACAATGAATTTATGTTATCATTACTATACAATTTTTTTTAATATATGAAGAACCAAAATTATATACTATAATATATGCATATTCTATTATACAAATTAAGTAATGTATATTTCATACTACATTTTCAGCAATGACATGTATTTTCTAAACACACTCAAGTCATTTTATAAATATTTAAATATAAACATATGATGCTGCACAAATGAAATGTGATGGGAAGGAAAAAAGATATTTTTATTACCAAAAATATGTGATGTGAGATAAATTACTAGAAGACATAAAAAAGCATTATAAGGGAAAACATTAAAATTTTATAACTGATGAAACCAAAATATGGGTGAAGATAAATAGAGAATCAATATTTATTATCATTTGGACCAAGTTGTTGAATTAAACCAAATTGATATCCAATAACAAACATATATTTATAATAAAAAATAAATATATAAATAACAACTTATCAAAAAAATACATAGTTTAAATTTGTTGGTAATATAAACATTCAATCGACAAGAGTTAATTATTTGTAGACTGCATAGTGAATTTGTGAATAATGGAAGGTAATAATATGCATATTTCTTATTCAATATATACACAATTAATATTTAGAATATGAATAATTAATGCAACAATATATGCCTTTTTTGATTATTAAATCCAGTATACACATAGAAAAATTACTTTTTACACAATAGGTATATACATAATTTGTATATATGATTTTGTAAAACATATAATACCTATATAAAAATTTAAAAAGTATTTAAAATTTATAAATAGTAAAATATGAATTTATAGTATGAAAAATATCCATATCTCATATTATGAAAAATAAAATTACAAATAGTGCATAATTATTCTATATATACCAGTTTGACAAATGCATATTACTTAATTAGTATATCCATATTTAATATTTTTAATAGAATATTTCATATTAAGTATTATTAATTGACATGTATAATTATATTAATATTGAATATCATAAAAAATGATGATTTCATTTTAGTGATTTAGTAGTTTATTTTTTTTATATTTATACTTTAATAACTATGTGAAGGATATTTTGTATATAAATATTCCATATTTTAGTGTATGAATATACAAATACTTTTTGGTCTACATTGACATATATACATATCACTTGTTAAAAAATAAATCATAGGATGTAATATAGAATATAATATTTTATTTTGGACTGCATATATGTTGAATAGTGAAACTATTATTGAATAATTAGAAACCAAAAAATGAAGAATTTAATAGAAAATTGGGCCAAAATAATTTTAATTGAAATATATATATATGAGTTATTATTCTCAATTATTATATACTAAAGTTCCATAATATGATTTATCTAAGTAACAAAAGAACTTAAAACTAAAAAGTATAATTTCACACAGGTAAATTATTATTTTAATGTTAAAAAACAAAATAAATAACGTAATAATATGTTAATGGATTCTTCATGTTTTAAAAAAGATAAAAAATAATTTGATAAGAATAACTAATTTCTTAGTAATTTTTTTTATAGATATTAAATGATAAAACTATTGTAACAGTACAGAATCCATGCTCCTCGATCTGGTGTTAAAAATATAATATATACATTTATATATTTTATAACCACAAATGTTACCCAATTTCAACAATATATAACTAAAAAAATAAAAGTAAATATTAGACCACTTCCATATTGAAGGATGTTTTTGGTTTAGAATTTAATTGTATTGGGGAAAACACTTAGATATCATAGAAAATTAAACAAATGGTTCATAAAAAACTATATCATCTCCCAAAATATTTTCACACCTAGAAACCCTCTTAGTCACATCCTACTTATAACCTTTATTCATATCATGGGGAATGGAAACATAATGAAAGAGTGAAATCTGTTTCTCAGTAAAGATAGACATATGAGATGTAAATTTCTGATCACAAGAAAGAATAAAATAAGAATAAGGTAATGACATATTGATCATAACATAAATAATTTTTAGACAATGAGACATAATTCATAAACACAGATCATGAAAAAAATAATAACATTTGAAAATAAATGTATCATAAGAATGATAATTAATCACAACATAATAATTAACCATAAGCTAATGTTATAAAAGTGTGGAATCATTAAATGTATATAAAGCATTTAATATTTAAACGCTAACTACAAAGACCAAGAGATCATGCATCAAGACATGTTTCCCATAATTTATTAAGCACATCTACTCGTTTCCCATTACATATCAAGCTCATTATCTTGTTTCTCATAATGTATCAAGCACATCAACTTGTTTCCCATAACTATATCATGAGATATAATACTTTAAATAATGATTTGGAGGGAGATATATCTCACACCAATCACATAATGAAAACTATAATTACATTTTATATAGGATCATAAAACATTCATCATATTAGAATTTATGAAAAGAAATGGTTTTCAAAATCATTTCATCCTATCATCATAAGCGTAAACCATCCAAAGAAAAAATAAAGATAATTTCCTTAAATAAATACCCTATTATGGTATAAGTAACATCAAATGATGTCATATTAGATGGAAAATTATTTTGATAGTTCACTTGAAAAAATTATTAATGAAAATAACTTCTCTATTTTGAAATTACTTTTTTTAAAAGTGACGCACTTATAAATGAAATTATTTTCCTTGAAAATAAAATTGTAAAATTGTAAAGTAATATTAAATTCATATAGACATCATAATGGTGGGAATAGATTATAATTATATATAATTTAAAAAAATTCCTTCTATATTTTTTTTGGGAAAATAAAAAAGAACCACATTTAGTAAATGATAAAACGATTCCTTTCAAACCATTTTGTAATAAAGAAAACATGGGTAAACATGACTTTAAAAAATTATAAGAGATTAGTAATAATATTTTTGGTTTTTTTTATAAAACACAGACTTGTAATAGAAATATTACCCAGTTTAGGATTAAATATAAACAATCCTAAATAAGGGAGAGATTGTGAAATAAACCCTTACCACTTTTATATCGTTTGAATTGTAATCCCCATGAAAGAAAGAAGCATAAATGGATATGAAAATACCACAATTATATTAATAAGGATCATAAAATATAATCATGGGTAGTATATAATAAAAATTGAAAAATTTGGTATATTAGACATATATACCACATAAATAAAAGTGATACAATAATCACTTAGCTTATGTTAAGCCTTTCTTCGTTCATTTTCAGACCTCCTCTTTTTTGAAATGAGTCCTTTAGATCTCGTTGTAAGTTCTCTAGGGATGGTATTTTGAAAAAAATAGAGCCTCTATAAAATTTATAAGGAATTGGAGAAGAGAATTTGGTAGAGTATTATTGAGATAAATTGCCCAATTTTGTGTAATGAAGTGAGGGAGAAGGTTTCTTTTTATAATTGGGGTGATGGGAACTTTTGGAATTTCTTAAAAAAATAAAATATAAGTAGAATATTCTATAGGAAAAATTCATAATGGTTAGTAATTTGATCCTATGGTAGGATAAGGTTGAAATATCATAAACCAATAAAAGCTGGATAGGTTTAATCATTATTTTTAACCTCATCTTTTGGTTTAGCCCCGTAATGAACGTATTTTAACATTAACCCTAGTAGCATATTTTTCACACCAAAATGGTTATAATTTTACATATAAGATTATTATTGACTCATAAATGTATAAGAGATGATATTTTAGACCATATATTGTACCATTTTTACTTATTTAAAATTTTATTAATTTAAATAATTTAAGAAAATATTATTTTCATAAAATATCATTAGTGTTAATTTTGAAACAATTCAATACATTAACTTTAATAATATCAATAAGACACCTATAATTAGAAAATAAATATTTCTAAACATCCCTAATATTTCATTGACATCTAAAAAATTTGTGGATGAACGTAATTATCTAAAATTAAAATATTTTTAATATTTTTAATATCATTTATTTAATTTTCCATTAATTGAATATTTACTACATCAACATTGTGTAAGTATTTAAGGTAACTATATAATTTCTAATAATTATAAAAAAATTACAAACATGAATATAAATTAATTAGGCACAAATTCACTATTAATATTCATCCATAGCTAATTTTTGTCCCTAAGTAAAGAACAAAAATTATTTTTAAAACTAAGAGATTGACATTTTGTCACTTCCATTGGTTTAAATAATATATTGGTCATTTTCATTAAAATGTGTCCAGAAAATGACTCAATTTATAACCTTAAGTGATAAGGGTATAATTTTATTCATCACATAAGAATTAGGATTATAAATTTTGTCCTCACCACATATTTTTAATTCATATTAAACTGATTTACCCTTTACAGCGGTGATAAATTCTACCAAAGTTACTATTCATATTGAAAAAAATAAAAGGTAAATATTTACGAAATTTGGACCAACTAATTCTAAATTTTGGAATACATTTTTCAAAATTCAAAAAATATAAGTTTCATTATTTTATTTTAAACTAAACTATTAAAACATGATGAAAAACGTTTTTTCAGAAAAATGCCATTTTAAAAAATAAAATGTTTTTATGCTAAATTAAAGTGTAATGTCGTGTTAAAAAATAAGAAATATAATTTTTGAAATAAATAATAACCAATAATAATTTAAAAATAATTCAAAATATAATTTTACCTGATAAATACTTTAAAATAAAATATTGTTTTTTTAGAAAAGAACTATTTTTCACTATTCATTGAAAAATATCCATTTTCATAAAATTATAAAAAATTACTCTAAAGTTAATTTTGACAATATGAAGGAAATTTATTTTGTAAAATATATTTTCTAGAATGATTAAATATTAATTTTTTTTCAAAGAAAAAACATTTTTGAAGAATAAAATGAATTTACTAAATTTTGAATGATTAATTAGTAATAACTTATCAATTAATTTATATTGAGTTAGAAATTTATATATATTTTATAAATAGTTTTATCATTTTCATACTCTCCAAATTAATGTCTAGGTGATAAATATCACATTAAAAAAATAATATTTTAATAGTGTATCACAGTTTGTTTAAACTCGATATTATGTGTAACAGAACCCTTTAAAGAAATAAAATTATTTAAAGAGATATATTTTCTAAAATCTCAAGATATTACATTATACCATATTTAATAAATTACATCCTCAAAATCTGAACTTGTGCTCATAAATCAAAGGTTTTTCATTTGAAAATTCCTTTACGGAACCCTACATCACCAAAAATTTGAATTAAACTTTCTCTTAAAAAGATAGAACTAGAAGTATGAAGTTCCTTTGAAATTACACATACTAGGTTTCCAAATAGGAAAACATTAGTGGGAAGTGAATATATAGAAATGAAAGTAAATTACAGTCTTGAGATCTTTGATTAAAAGAAAGTTAATGATATTTAGAAAGTTAACAATCCCAAAAGTATAAACCATAAATGTGGAAAAAACCACTAATTCGTAATAATTGAAGGTTTTATGACAATATTTTTGTATTAATATGTTTTTACTTATTGAGGTATTCCTTTACCATCTAGATTAGTAACATAAAACAATATACCTACTACACATTTATAATTTCTCCCTCTAATAAATTTCAACCCCAATATCATATTTTTCTCCTAATGATGTGTATCTAAGATGAAGTTTTGTTGTATAAAGAAATAAAATCAGCTACTAATGGGTCTCATAATCCAAAAAATAAAAGAAATATATTCCTCTTATCTTTAGGAATAAAAAAACCCAAATAGTTAGCATGTGATAATATGATTCCCAAAAAGAATAAACCTTCATATGAGGAAAGTTACTTTAATCTCCAAACTTTAACATTAATACACAAAGGTCAAGTTAGATCATTAAATAAATAACTTTCATTAAAATTTCTCAAAAATATTTCCGACTATAGTTGAAACCAAAAAATTAGAATTATTTTATTAGATATTCTTCTCAGATAAATTTAATAATTACATCCCAAAATGTACACACCCTAAACATGTAATCTCTAGGATATTATAAACATTTATATAAATAATCTGAACCACCATAAATCCACGATTAAATCATATATTCCTAAAAAAAAATTCAACAATTATTACTCATATATAATTATATAATATTATATTTTACTTAATTATACAAGGTTTCTAAAATAGTAAACATCTTACGATATAACATTAATCTCATAACACAAAATCAATATTCAATCCCATAGTTTTTATTATGATAAATCATATATTCCCAAAATGATAATAAATTTTATCTTATAGATATTTTAGACAATAAAAAACAATATCATTCTAACCATGATGTCATTTAGGCTAGTGGAAGGCATTTCACCATTGTTGCTTTGCTATTGTGGGTTCAATCCCCACAACATTATCAAATGTGATGGGTTATCACATATACTATGATTTTTCCTTTAATATAAAACTATATTAATATAATCCTTATAAAATTACAGAAAAATGTGAAACAACCCCAAAATAACTTTAATATATTTTATTTTAAAGAAATACATTAACCTCAATGGTTATTTCTTACCTTTCATTTTGAATCGCAAAATGTTATAACTCAAAATTACCTCAAAATCAAGGATCATATTAACCCTAAAGGTTATCCATAACTTTAAAATTATATACAAAAAATGAAAAGTGTATTATTCCTCAAATATACTTTTTTAAAATGATAAACTTAAGTGTTACATATACCTCAAAAATAAATTTCTACCAAAAATACCATTAACCACCTTAAAATTTCAGAACATAAAACCTCAATAGAAGTGTCTAAGACTTTGAAATTATGATCAAACTTATTATTATAAAACCATTATGGTACTAATTAATCATTAGATAAATACAATTGAAACCATCTTAATCTCAAATGTTATATAAACCGACATCTGATTCCAATTGTAAGAAACTAGAATTTTCAATCCTAGATCTAGTGTTAAAAATATAATCTTTACATATCTATCTTTGATACCCATAAATGTGAACCAATTCAAACCATCTAGAACCAAAAAAATAAAAGAAAATATTGGACCAATTTCATACTAAAGAACTTTTTTGTTATTGAAATTTGAAGAATTTGGAAGAATTCTGACATATCTTAGAAAATAAAATAACTTGTTTATAAAAATGTATATCATCACCCAGAATATATTCACATATATCACCCTTCTTTTTTTTATTCTGCTAAAATTTTTTTTTTATATCACATGAAAATGAAACATAAGTAAAATTTGAGTTCTGATAATCAGTGAAGATAAAAATGGGAGATATTAGTGAATGATCATATGAAATCATAAAATAAGAAGAAGGGAATGATATATTTATCATAACATTAAATATTTATTCAAAATCTAAAAAAATAAAAAACATGATTTATCAAAAGAAAACATCAACATTTAATAATTCTAGTATCAGAAGAATGAGTATTCATCATCACTAAAACCTAAGTCGTAAGCTCATTTCATAAATGTCTGGCATCATCATATGTATATAAACCATTTCATATGTTAAGGTTAACTATAAAGAAGATCACATTAGGCATTAAGACCTATTTCCATAAATGGATTAAGCACACCATTTAGTTTCCCAAAAGCGATTAATATCAACGACATTTTTCCCATATCGTATTAAGAATATAGAATTTTTTACATAACTATGTCACGAGATATAATAATTTACCCAATTCATTGGAGGGAGAAATATGTCCCAACCATTATATAATGAAAAAATACATATGTGTTCCACCAGATCATAAAACATTCATCATATTAGAACCCATGAAAAGAAATGAGTTTCATAAACATTTCTTCTTTTCATCATAAACCTTAAGCACCCAGAGAAATAATAATAATGTTATACTTGAATCATAACACCATTAAAGTATATGTAGCACCAAAGCATTTCATCATATATGGAAAATGATTTTGAAATATCACTTGGAAAAAATCTTGAGGAAAATAACTTTTCCATTTTGAAATCAATTTTTTTAAAATCCACAATCTTATAAATAAAAACATTTTCCTTGAAAATGAAGTTACAAACCTATAAAGTAAGATTTAAATAATTGAGTGTTCTTGATGGAGGGAAAATAATCCTTTCCCATATAAGTTAAAAAACATTACTTTGATATTTTTTTTCTAAAAAATCACAAAGAAATTTGTTTATAAAATAAAAAAAATCAATTTCAAACCATTATGTAAAAATTTAAATATTGGTAAAAATTATTTTATACAATTATAGTAATATAGTAAACAAAGTTTTGTAATTTTTTTATAAAACATGGAATTAGAAGAGAAATATTACCCAATGGATACTTAAACATTGAAATTCCTAAATAATTACGAGACTATGAAATAAACCATTACCACATTGGTATCATTTGAATTATAATATCCATGAAAGAAAGAAACATAGATAGATAAGAAAATACCATAATTTTCATGATAAGAATCACAAAAGACAACAATGGGTTGTATGTACACTACACATAATAAACAAGTGGTTTATAAGATATCTCCCATATAAATAAAAGTGATATGATAACCTATAACCTCAAGTCTATCCTTTCTTCTTTCATATTCGAACATCCTCTTATTGGAAAAAACTATTTTAGATCTATTTTAATTGGCTCTAGGGTTTATATTTTGGTCAAAAATGAATATCTAAAATGTGTATAAGAAAGTGGATAAGATAATTTGGCTGAGGATGGTTAAGATATAAGGCTCAATGTGGTGTAATGAAGTGAGAGAGGATGTGTTCTTCTATAATTGATGTGTGGGGGACTTTTGAAATATATTAAATGAAATTAAAAATAATTAGACTATTCTAGATCCAAATACTTTAAATTTGTCATTAGTTAGAGCCTAAGGTATGATATTGTTAGAATATCATCAACCAGTAAAATTTGGATAGGTTTATGTTCTATTTCATACCTTATCATTTGGTTTGACCCTTTAATTAACCTTTTTAACATTAAACCTAGTAACATATTATTCAAACTTAAAAGGTTACAATTTTACGTATAAGGTAAATATAAACTCATAAATGGATAAGGGATGATATGTTAGACTATATATTATCAGCCTTCTACTTATATATGATTTTTATTATTTTTAAATAATTTAATAAAATATTATTTTCATCAAATATCATTAGAATTAATTTTGAAACTATTTATTACTTTGACTTTACTAACATCAATAAAACACTTATAATTCAAAAAAATTATTTTAAAACATTCCCAATATGTCATTTTCATCTATAAAATTCATATTTCACCATAATTATCTTAAATTATAACAATTATAGTATTTTTAATATAATTTATTTTATTTTTCCATTAGTTAAATAATTACTACACCTACGTTGTATAAGTATATAAGGTAATTATTTATTTTCTGAAAATTATAAATAAATTACCAAAATGAATAGAATTTTATTAGGAACATAATTACTATAAATATTTATTCATAACTAATTTTTGTCCCTTTTTGAGCACATAATTGATATTTAAAACTAACTAATTGAAATTTTTTACTTTATTTGGTTTAAATAATATATATGTCATTTACATGGAAATGTGTCTAAAAAATGACTCAATTTCAAACCTTTAGTATTAAGGGTAGAATTTAATTTAGCCAATAATAATTAAGATGATTTATTATATCCTTATTATATATTTTTAATCCATATGAACCTGATTTACCCTTTACTAAGGTGATAAATTTTACTATAATTACTATTCATATTGCAATAAATAAAAGAGAATTATTTACTAAATTTGGAATCACCGATTCCAAATATGGAATCCATTTTTGAAATTATAAATATCAATATTTCAGAATTTAATTATAAACTATACCTATAAAACATGATCAATTATAGTTTTTTTGAAAAATTCCCTTTTAAAATATAAAATGTTTTTATTCTAAATTCAAGTATAAATTCTATTTTAAAAAAATTATAATTGGGTTATTTTAAATTAATATTATCCTATGAAAATTTATAACTAATAAAAAACCTAATTTTACTCTATAAATACTTAGAAATAAAATACATTTGTTAATAAAAATTCATATTTCTCATTATTTAAAAATCAATATTTTTAGAAAATATCAAAAAATTAATAAAAATAAAGAAAAACAATTTTTGAAGGAAATACATTTTTGAAGAAAAAGAATTTTTGAACAAAAAATTAATTTACTAAAAAATGAATGATTATTTACTAAGAATTTATCAATATATTTATATTGATTAGGAAATTTATAAATATTTCACAAATTAGTTAGTCATATTCATACCCACCAAATTAACGTCTAGTTTATAACTATCCCATTAAATAATAATATTTTAATATTGTATCATGATTCATTTAAAATTGGTGTTTCATGTAATGGAAGCCATCAATGAAATATAATTAATTAAAGAGAAATATTTTCTAAAATATCAACGTGTTACAAGAATTTTTTAAATGTAATTATTTTTTAAAAAATAATCCATGTGTTCAAATATGTTATCCTAGATTATACAACTAATTTTAACACCCATGAACAATTTATACGATATAAAAATATTGAATTTTTTAATTAGTTTAAGTAATGTATTAGTGAGTTTTTTAAATATAATTAATAAATAACCTCTCTTCTTGGGTTTTCAATTTCATTTCCTGGCCATAGTTCCCAAATGTTACACTAATTTATATTAACATCTATTTTTGATGACACATATGAAAATAATGAAATGATAAATATATCAAAGAATTGAGATTAAAATTAAAATGTGAAAATATATATTCTGTTGAAATCAATACTTTTAATTAAGGATGAATAAATTCCTTTTTACGATAAAAAATATTTCAATATTTAAGAAATCAACATATCCAAAAACATGAATAAAAAACAGCCCCTTGGGGTCATTTCCAAAATAATGGTAAAAGGCCACCCCTATGTTTATTTTCCAAAACCAATGTAAAAGACTACCCTATGGTTGTTTTTCACAAAAAAGGTAAAACACCACCCCTACAGGGGTTTTCCTAAACACAAGTAAAATATTAACCCTATGAGTGTTTTCCAAAACAAAGGTAAAAGACTGAACTTTTGGGAATTTTCCAGAACAAGGGTTGAAGACCACACCTATGGCCGTTTTCCATTTAGTAAGTAAATGAAAACCACTATGGTAATTTTTCATTTCATAATAGAACCATCCTGAGGGTGTATTCCAATTGCATCATAAATTAAAGAAGTAACCAGGGTTATTAGAATACCTTAACCATCAACACTATCCACACCCTTGCTTATCCTACATATGGTTCATGCTCAAGGTCTAAACACATTTCAAGGTTGTGAAAAAGGCCAAATAGAGTCAACATATCTAAATAGAACCTAAGATATCGCCACTAAGTCACCAGTGCATAGTGGACTGACATGGGCCTTGACATGATATACATCTCCATAAAATCAATTATACTATTCCATTATACTATTGAAACTCTATATTTGTTTAGAAAATTACTCATAAAATTTAAATAGGTCAACACCCTCAGTGGTGTGACTGTATACCACATGTAACATAAAAACACAAATATAATACCATAGGGAATTTCTGGGAACTAGATACCTTTATTTTATGCTTTCCTATCATTTTTCAAAGTCTTTTAGTAGACTCTAAGGCATTTTTAGCTTCATCCAAGATCTTCCAACCATCCCGATCCCCTAATTCATTACCAACATTAATAGTTAAATAATTAATACCACTGAAATTATTTTAACAAAATAACTTAAATTAAAATTAATTTCCATTAACTGATTGGGTGACCAATACTTTCCACTTCCAGGACTAATAGGGTTCCAAACACCCTCGGAAAAATCTTGGACCCAAATAAAGAAAAATCCTCAACCCAGTCCCCCAAATAAATACCAAAATTATTTTAATTTTAGGAAAAACCTTAAAAAATTCACTAGAGAGACATACCTCATCAAGGGAGAAAAAAATGTGTATGGAATCTCATGATTCTTTCTTACAAGCAAAACAAAATCCCAAATATGCACATTCTATTCTAGCATGATACGGTGGAATTAAAACCGAATCTGAAACTTAATACCCAAAAAATTATAAAGGAGGGGAGAGATAATGAATAGAGGTCAATAGAACCAAAAACATACATCCTATCATCAGAAAATTCCATAAAAGTGAACCGTATACCAAGGGGAGGAAAGAAAGAAGAGGGGGAGGGGGATCCATACTCAAGAATGTAACCAAGGAGGGAAGAGGGGCATCCCCCTTCTAAATCTGTGGGGGGGGGGGAGTATTTACCCCCATTTAAAGGACCCCAAATAGATGGTTTAGGCCACCAACTAGCCAATGCCACCAGGAAGTGACTCTCGCCACTACTAAATACCAACTAATAGATCATAACGCCCCAACCCTAGAAGCCTGAAGCCGATGCATTATTTTAATACATTGCCATGATTACAAGGAATCAAATCTCTAAGGACCAAGTAGTTTAGTAGTTTTGGAAATCCCGATATGTATATAAGTTCAACATTACAACTTGAAAATAAATACAACATATAAGTTTTATTGGGAACATCCACCAATCTAAGATTATCCTTGTAGTTCAATCATAAAAAAACTTCTTCATGTCCTGAGAAAATGAAACATAAGAATTGGGTGACCTCAAAAACTAAGTAATGGTAAGAAATATATCATAATATATCATAAACATCAACAACATACACAGTGAATAATTGAAAACACATGTCTCTACAAATAATAAACATCAACAAATTAAGGAAGGAATATTAGATCAGTAAATAGTTCCATAATTAGACATAAGCATGGGTATTCTACGAGTTTAATAACAACATGAAATTTCAATTACTATCTTCATAATGAGGTAAATGCATATGCCGAACATTCTAAAATATACCATCAAGACCTCGAATAAAAACGTAGTTTGTATCATTAAACCTACCGATGCACCGAAGGGCTATAGAGGGCCCCACCCGAAACGTACTAAGTCAAATGAATTCCTTATATGAACAGGGATAAATATAAACAACATATACATTCATATACAAATTAACATATGAAATCTAAATATCTTTCCCTAAACATTAAGCATAAACACTATCCATTCGGAGTAAATTGGTGAATGGTTTTAAGATTAAACATCCACAATCAAACTAATTATAAACCATTCAATTAAATATGGAAGATGATATCATGAAAGTTACACCTCCATGAAGTAAACGATTCAACAAGGATTTATGCATAGATAAGATACTTTTAAATGATACCATTGAAAATTTCTAAAGGAAATAATCCTTAAATATTCCAATATGCCCCATACCACCTTGAAAGAATTCAAATAATAATACCTTTGAATATAATGAGAATAAGGATACTATTGATATGATATAACGAGGGGTAGTACATATACCACATATAAGCAATAAGAGGTGAACAAGGTGTATATCTCATAAAAGTTAAAGTGATATGAGAAAAATCCTTTTTACTTTGGAAAGAAGAGTTCTTTTTTATTTTTCATGAAATCAGATTTGTAAAAATTTATATACCAAAAAAGGAGAGGTAAGAATAGTTAAATTATATTTTAGTCATAAATGTTGTCCCACTGAAGTGAAATTGTGTAAAATGTGTTTTTAAAAAAGCATTAAAGTTAAAACATTTTAGTGTGATCTATGGAATTCATTAAAGAAAATTTAAAGCGCAAAGGAATGTTTTATCTCATAAAACCAGAAATTAACCAGAATATATTTTTCATGTTAAAACTTTTGATTTTATAATGAAAAATATGGCTTAAAATAGATTATAGAGTTCTCTTGAAAATAGGTAAGAATTTGAGAAATTCCCTTGAATTGGGCTAGTATTTCAGAAATAATTTTGAAAGTTACTTTTAAAATGTGTAACTATCCATAAAATAAGGTAGGATTATGGTTGGTAAAAAGATATAGAACACTAACACATAATTTAGTCGGAGTACATAATAATACATAAGAATTTCATTAAGGTAATTAGACAACAAAAGTAACTCGAATGAAAATGGCGGTTCGGGTGGAAAGTCCTTAATACTTTGTAATCAATTGAATCGTATAGACCAAAATTAATGATCATAAAATGATAAATTTAATATAATTAAATTAAATAGATCCATGTTATGAAACATCAATGGTAATTTTAAATACACCACACACAAGTAATAGTAGTGATTACCGAATATCTCCCAAAAATGGAAGTGAGACGAAGAAGCCCTTACCTTAAGTCTGATGGTGTTCTTAAATTTGTCTTAGTATCATGGATAACCAAATTAAATTCATTAATTAAGATTTAAAGAACCTATTATACATTTAATTTATTTATTATAACCTTATTAAGTTCATTCGTGTCCTTCTTGATGGCTTAAGTGGTTCAATTTCAATGTTTGGGTCTGTTTGTTTCATGATCGATATACTTATATACATGAACAGGGAATCATATAAATTTAAGAATGTTGTCCATAATTTAAGATATATGTTATTAGTGAACATAAAAAAGGTTACATGGTTGTAAGTTTCATTTTGTTACTTGTAGTGAGGATGAATAATTATTTGAATCATTTAATGACAACTATATGGGTTAATTTGCGGTTTTTGAACATAATGAACACAATTTTATTTATAAATCAAAACCATGTGTTTAAAAATATTTCAGAACAATAGATGAGAAATAATAAATATATTATAGTTTTATTCAACCATAATTATTATTTCATGACCAGAATTGAATATGGTATTAGAAAGTGAAAACCCCGCTTCCTTGAA
The DNA here is from genome assembly GCA_963277665.1 of Viscum album. Taxonomy (NCBI): domain Eukaryota; kingdom Viridiplantae; phylum Streptophyta; class Magnoliopsida; order Santalales; family Viscaceae; genus Viscum; species Viscum album. The sequence continues at coordinate 1,412,486,416 of OY728145.1, forward strand.
TGTGGTAAATTGGCACATCTTAGATGGTGTTTTCATTTCTAGTACAAAAGAACGGGAGAAGAGAGATGATGAAGAAATATTCCACTAGAATAATAAAATTATCGATAATTTATGGAAATGGAATTATCATATCATTTGTATTATGGTGATGAGGAAAGAAAAAGAAAATAAAGGAACTCAAAATAAACGAAAAATTGAGAAATCCAACACAAAAATTCGGCAGCTTAACGACGTCACTTAAAATTTTATAAAATATTTTGATGAGTGAAAAAGGGTATATCATAATTTATAAATAATATGGACAGTAAGGGGGATATTTATTTTCATATTCCATAATAAATTAATTAAAATTTAAATATAATAACATTATTGGAGTTCTTTAAAAAGAGAGAGATTTTGTGACGAAAATTCTGCAACATAACGACTATTCAACATGGTTTTAGAAAACATTAAAAAGAGAAGATAAATTGGTCAACAATTCATAGAAGACTCATAAAATAGTTTTGGAATAGTATAAAATATAAATAAGAACATGGTAAGAGTACTTGAAATACATACCACATAAAAGAGAACTTGAAATAAAATAAATGAAAAGAGGAATTTACCTCTTCAATCCACCTCCTTGAGAATCTCTTTAAGGGGAGGTGTTTTAGTCTTTTGGAAAGAGAAAGAGCTTATTGTACGTGGGGAGTGATTAGGGGAGAATATTTGGGGAGAAAGCTTTGGAGATTTAAGTCTTAGTGGAGTGACAAGAAGAGGGAGTGAGGGAGGTTTTTATGGTGGAGGAGAGGAGTGAATTTTAAATATTTTATTCATTATTTTTTTATTTTTATCAAGATAACCAATAGTGTTGTTTCATATGACCCCTAATACTGATAAGTTCATGTGAGTTTAATAAAAGTGGCCTTAAATCCCTCATGATGTCATAAATAGTGTATTGAACTGATAATTTTTATATATGATATTTTACAGTATTTCACTATTCATAAAAAATTTGAGTAATTCAGAAAAATCCCAAAATTAACCCTAAAAATTTTCCAATGCGTATAATTCCAAAATGAAATCCATTTTTTGAAAATAAATTTCTAAATAGTTTTAATTTAATTTTTAAATAAAATCATATTTTTTTCCAAGAAACAAATTTAAAACTATAACTCATTTTATAGAACCTTGAAAAATTATTCAAGGTCCTATAAAATTATCTTATAATCATAAGAAAATAAAGTAAAAATTTGTGATTACATTTTATGAAAATACATTTCCATTTTAAATTATTTAATTAATCATAAAATTTTAATTTAAATATTTATGTCATACAAAAGTACCAATACTTATACCATGATCGTTTTCCCACTTTTAGATGTCTAAATTTTATTTATACATTCATGGGTGATGTTTCTATTTTTTCACAATTTACTATTAATTACTATTCATAAGGGTATGTTACTATTCATTATGGTATGTTACTATTCACCAAAAAAATAAGTTTGTCTTATCAGACTCTAAATATCTTACCAAACGTAACCGTGTGTGTTAGTTTTTGGAAATTCAAAATAAAGGGGTGAAAATATTATGTTTACTTGGATCGATTATAACAAATTTGTGTTTTTTAGAGACTCAGTGTTTCAGGCATTTTATATTAAATATATTTTTAAATTCTTGGGGGTGTTAAATAGATAGTATAAGTCAACTAGCTAGTGGGTGTCCACCTGTCGATTGCAGGTACCATTTCTTAGGCCACTGTCTAGCTAGTGGTTCCAATCAACTTTCTAATGGATTACTATTGTTTTGGATATAAAATCCACCTGATCCTCTATTTAGGATCATTTGAGCCCCAAGAAACCTACAAGATCATTTATTTATCTAAAAATTATAAATTTATATTTTTAAACTCCAAGAATTTCCTTCAAAATCCAATTTCTCAAAATAAATAATCCAAAAAATTGAAAAAAAATTAAAATTCATCTATGAATTTTCAACCTATACCGACATGTGACATTTAAAAATATCCACCATAACACTTCTCATCACTGATAAGTATCACTGGTCATATAACTAAACATCCAACCTCCCTTGATTTCTAATTCTATGCCAAAAGCCACATTCTTTTAACAAATGAAAAACATGATCCCAGAATTCCATTCCCAACTCCAACCAATAAACCCACCAAAAAGCAATCTATCATTTGAATTACTAACTATATCTTTAGAATGAAACTTACCCATCACTTTTCTATTCGAAGAAACATTCTTTTTTTTTCATCCATAAAAAAATTCAGTCTATGGTGCTCCCCACCATATGACTTAACATAAAATGACCAATTCCATGCCATAAAACAATCACTATAAAAATTGCCTATTAAAACTGAACCCACATTATCAAATCAACACACTTATATCAACATGAAAAATAGAACACCCCATTTAGATCAAATGATCTGTTTTAAATTTGATAATAATCCTCATTCCCAAAACCTATCCAAAGGAGATGTGCCTGAAGGAACCTGAGGCGTAGTGGAAGTGTAAAAAAAATATTTAATTTTTATGGGTTTGGATTCATGTTAAAAAAATGAATCCAAAAACCCCTTTCCTATATTTCTTAATGTATTGTATATAATTCAATTTAATCATGAAAAATAAAATCGATAGAAATCATAAATGGTACCTGGTTTGTTTGATGTCACCGGTTTGATTTTCTCATTATCGACATACAATGGATCAAAGGAGTTAATATATGCATCCTCTAGATAACCCAAATCTGAAACACAACTCCTAGATAATAAATATTCATTTCCTAGGTGATAGAATGAAAAATTGAAGAGCATTATGACATCCCGTTGACCGTATGAAGAACACAAACTCGATTAGGAAAGTAGGATTGATCTGACCTCTTTATTATGTTGGAATATCTCAATATAAAATTGAGGGGAGAGGATAAGAGTTATTATCTCACTAAATTTATAAAAATGGTGTATATCACTATTAAAAACACAAAAATGATCTTTTATAACTGGGTTACAATTTAGAAAATTTTACCTTCGTCCCTAGAAATTAATAACCTTCATTTTATACCATTGGGTGTACTTAGGACTTAATAAACATAATATAAATGTCACGAATATTTTATTAAAAAGTTATAATAATTTAAATTTCTATATGATAGAATAAAAACCATTAACTTAGCCTGGAATCTCTTGAAATAATTTAATGAACCTTGAACATCCTATGTTCATTTGAATAAATATATATTTCTCTTATTCACTTTTATGATACCAAAAATTATAAATACCTTGAGAAATAAATTCAATAATTATTAAAATAAACTTTAATAATACAAGTAAATTATTATTACTTGTTATCAATCAGTATTATATGTTCACCGAACACCATACATGGGTCCCTCGATATCCTATACTTCTATTTGTTAGAATTTGTGGAACTTGTTGATAAACTTTTTTTGTAACCCTATTGGTCCTTATCTCAATAGTAGTGAGTCCAAATCAAAGACCAAGAGTAGAGTATATCAATCCATGATGGCCTATATGGAGATAAGGAATGTCCAATCTATGACTACCTCCTACAAACATGTTTTGTGTAATAAAATATCTTGGTCTTATGAGATAAGGAATGTCCTAGATTTGAATACATCCTATGAACATGTTTCGTGGAACTTGTTGATAAACTTATTTTGTAACCCTATTGGTCCTTATCTCAATTGTAGGGAGTCCAACTCAAAGACCAATATTAGATTATATCAATCCATGATGGCCTATAGGGAGATAAGAAATGTCCTAGCTATAAATACCTTCTATGAACATGTTTTGTGTAATATAATCTCTTAGTATTAGTATATCTCATAAAGTATGATGTAAACTTGTGTCATCATTATTTTTTTCTTTATATATTTCATGACCCTGATGTAGGGACTTACTTTCTTGTTCTATGAAGATGTATTTAATGAAGGCACTACCATCTTGGTCAACCTGGGCCCATGATATATCTCTTCCTCAACTTGAAAGTGAAAAATTATATCTTGATTATTCAACCAATACCATAACACCAATGACGCCCCCCAAAAAGTCTACCTCTATATGAATTCAATGTCATGGGTTTTCCTTGAATCAAAGTATGTGATAAAATTTTACACATTCTTAATTATCTTATGTCCGGAGACTAATACACATGTTCTTAGATTGGAATGACAAAATTTTACATGAAACATGAGGTGTTCCAATTAATGGGTTAGTGATCATAATCTCATCTTATTGAGATCACCAAGTGAGAACATTATGAGAAGAAGTACCAATGATTATGAGCCCCCAAAACCTGATAGTTACACATCATCTTTTTCATGTTATTATTATTCATCAAGACCATAGGACATTTGAATTCAAAATTTTTGTCATAGTATCCTGAGGTTCTCATTATATCTAAAAACTACAATAAAATTTTTAATTGACACATATTCTATAAAAATTACCATGTAAACAATGGATATATAAGTATCAACACTATTATGGTAATAATAAGAAAATTTATATATCAAACTGTATACATGTAATGGTAATTAAAGTACATAAACAATTTGGGTCTAGGGGACCCACTCACAACACTCCCACTTACACTAGATCCAAATGTTAACAATTATCAACCTACTAGCTCTCACATGATTATCATGATTCCGCTGAGATATGTCTATAGTTAGGGGGTCTTCCATGTTATTCTCTATGGTTACTGTGCTAACCGTGACGTCACCTCTTTGGGTAAAATCCCACAAGAGTTAAAACTTTTAAATTATACTCTTTTTCCTCTAGTGTGACCTAGGATCCTTAGAAAATACTAATTCCACAATATTATCATAGTATACTGTAAGAGGATCTAAACTACTATGTACAACGCCAATCTTGAAAACAAAGCTGTGTAAATGAAACATCAAACCTCTACGCCAATATCAATGTATCCCCTCGTAAATATCTTCTCATCTCTTCCACACACCATGAAAATTTCCTTTGTATATATTATGTACTCTTGTATTGTTTTCACATATAACCAATAAAGGTCTCTTGGTTTGGATTAATATCCTCCCACCATGCTTAACGTAAAGGAAACATCAATCCTAGTATATATCATGGAATACATGATTGATCCCACTACTGAAGAATAAATGATTATACTCATTATTTAAATCTACTCCCGTGTCTATAAAAACATATTTTTTGAGTGATTAATGCTATGTGTCACTAGAAATAGTCCTCCCTTATATTATTCCATATGGTACCTTTTGAGTACCTTTTCAATATATGTTATCTGAAAAATCCCAAACATATTATAAGATCTATCTCGATAGATGTTGATCCCAAAAATATAGGCATCTTCACCTAAGCCTTTCATGGAGAATGATTTATTTAACCAAGTATTCATTAATTGTAATACATTCACTTTATTTCCCATTTTTAATTTTTCATCAACATATAATAATCGAAAAATGATAACACATCCACTAACCTTCTTAGAGAGACATAGAACCTTTTCATTCTTTATGAAACCAAATTCTCTTATATCCTTATCAAAATGAGTATTCCTTGGTCGTGATGAATCCTTTAATCCATAAATTGATATCTGAATCTTTAAATTTTTTTGGAACTATTTGACATAATGAACCCTTTGGGTTGTTTTATATAGATATCTTAAACTAAATTTACTTTCAGAAAATTATTTTGGACATATTTTTCCCAATATTCATAATCATGGAAGGTTACTATTTCAAGTAATATTCTGATGGATTTCAGCATTATAACTGGAAAGAAGGTTTCTTCATAGTTGATTCCTTGAAATTACCTAAAACCCTTCGCTAAAAGCCATTCCTTATAGGTTCTTACATGACCATCCAAGTTCATATTTTTCTAAAATACCCATATAAACATAATAGGTTTTACATCATATGGTTGGTTTACCAAAATAAAAACATGATTTTGGTATAAGTAATCTATTTTATAATGAACGTCTTATTTCCATTTAGTATCATCCTTTACATATAATGAACCCTTATGGGTATAGGTTCATAAATATTTATGAGTAACATGTCACCTAACTCTGTGAAAATAAGACCACATCTTTCTGGTTCTCTAACCTCATTATTAGACCTACGCAATACATATGTATTAGGAATATTCCTTAACATTTCCTAAAACCCTTTGTTAATAGCCATGCCTTATAGGTGCTTATTTGACCTGCCATGTCCAAATTTTTCTTGAATACCCATTTATAACCAATAGGTTTTATATTAGTTGTTGGGTTTACCAAAATCCTAAATTTATTTTGCTATATGGAATCTATTTTAGAATTCATGAATTCTTTCCATTTAGTATCATCCTTTCGATATACTTCCTCCTTATGGGTAGTGGTTCATCATTCTCTATGAGCAATGTTTCACCCAAATTAATGATAGGAGGATCATATATCTCTGGTTCTCTAACCTCTTTAGTAGACCTATGTAGTACTTGTTTTTGTAGGAATGTATTTATCTCTAAAAATCTTATGTATATATTGTTACTATAACAACTCTTATTCCTATGAAGCATCAACTTCATCAAATTCAATCTCACTCCCACTATTTCCATTAAAAATGTCTTCAATTTCATGAAATATAGCATGTCTTTCTATAATTACCTTTCTATTTAAATGGTTATAAAGGTAATATCATTTAATCTCCTTAGGAATACCATTAAATATGAACTTCATGTTCCAAGATGCTAATTTTTCACTAGGTATAGTATTTGCAAAATTATCTTATCCCCATATAGGTATGTGTGATAGATTTGATTTCTTTATATACCACAACTCATATAGAATAACTTATTTTTCTTTATTTGGTACTCAGTTTAGTGTATATTACAGAGTCTATAGTTCATATACCAAAGAGGATAATGGTAGAGTGTCATGAATTATCATCAATTAAACCATGTTAATAAGGCTCCAATTACTCTTTTCACTAACACTATTCAACTATTGTGATAAGGAGGAGTGAGTCTGGAAATTATCCCACACTCCTTCAAATAATCCATAAAATCATGGTTAGGATAATTTACACCATAGTCTAAATGGAGTTTCTTAATATTTTTACCAAGTTAATTCTATAATTAATTATTATATTCCTTCAACATAGTAAAGGAATATAATTTATACCTCATTAAGTAGATATATCCACATCTATTATAGTCTCCCAATGGTACTTTGGTTCTTTCTCATTTCTAAATAAAAGATACTTTGGACATTTTACCTTGTAAACAAGAATGATATAAATTCAAGTGTTTTAACTTAAAGATGTCTAAATACTCTTCTAAATATAGTTTGTGTAAACTTTTCTTATTTACGTGGCCTACCCTGAAGTTCCCTAAGTGGGTAGGATACGAGTCATTCCCACTAGATTTTTCACTAATTTCTAATATTTTATTTTCTAGTTCAAGTCTATACACCCCATTGTTAATATGTTTCATACCATAAAATATGTTTTTAATTTACTTGGTTCCTATATTTGAATAGAAATGTGTGATCCACATGCAGTATCCAATACCCAACTCGCAGATATAAATAGATTGAATTCAATGAAAAAATATACTTGAAGCAGAAGTGTCAAATTTCTTCTTCTTCCTAGATATGAAATTATTCTTCTAGTGGCCTTTATTACCACCTAAAAAAAACTACATCCTATTTATTTCCCTCCCACTATATATTTGGTTTCTTTAAAGGGTAGTGCATCAATGTCTTTGAATTAGGGTTAAGCCTTGAAACATTAGTCTTGACTTTCCTACTCTTGTTCACCATAAGGACTGAAGAGTTGGAAGGATTCATATCCTTATATTCATGGAAAAATAAGGTCAAAAAAATATGGGAGTGACTTTTTCATGTTATTCATATTATAATTAGCAATTAAATTCAATAATATAAATGGTAAAGAGGAAAGAATGAGATTAGTTTCTAGATCTTGGTCTAGTTTTAACCTAAGGGACTCAATTATCTAAATGTACCCAATCATCTTGAGTACATGGGGTCCTTCTTGGTTCCCTTATGTTATCCTGCAGCTATTCATATCACTTGATATCTCATATATTAGTTTCCAATCTCTCTCATAGTATATCTTTTTAAGATAATACAACATTTGGAAAATATCTTTGTCCTCATGAATTTTCTACAACTCACTGGAGATAGATGAAAAAATGAAACAATAAACATATTATGTATCATCCATATGATTCTTAAATTTATATTTATCCACAATAATTTCTCCCAAAGGGGGATTAATAGGGATTGTGGATTCCAACATATAAAAGTTTCTCTCTTGGTGCAGTACTATGCACATGTGCCTATACAACTCCTAGAAGTTTTGGTTGACCATAATATTATTTTATCCAACATAGATCACAATGAAATTGATCCAATGGTATTGGTGATTAACATTTTTTCAAATTCAAATAAAATTACTAGATAAATAATTTATCTTGATTACTAATAGACATTTTCAAATTATTAATTTTAAAAGTCTCCCACTATTTTATCAAATCCTAGTATCCCTTAACTACCAGACTCAGAATACCTAGTCACTTGAGTATTATAGAGAAAAGGATCCATAAACCTATATTTATAGATAATTCTATGGAATTACCACTACTATAAGAATCTAAGAAGGCTTTTGAATGACTAACCACATTAACTCACAACTCTGTGATCTATTGAGTAGAGTCCCATATCTTGCAAATATTTACTTTTCATTGCTCAATGCATTTTATCTAAAGTTGAAATAAGATTTCCATGGGTACTAATTTTCTATTGAAATTAGTTATACCAAACCAACACTCTCATAATAACTCCACAGCAGTAAGTGTAACCCCCCATCTAGGGCTGATGAGCACCTTGACCGGCCAGTTGTGTCCAAATTCATGTGATGGAAGGAATTTAATGACTTAATTTTGTTTTGAGGGATTTGGTAAGTTAATCTTGAGAAATTAAATCATTTTCTATTTAACATGATTGTTCTATATTGTCTCACTAATAATATATCCATAATTTTAAATATAAAACATTCACCATACTTGTTCTTTTTATCTTTTCAAGCTTGTTTATTGTTATACTATGTAATCACATGTAATAAATAGATTTTTTAAAAATAAAAAACCATGAACATGATAAAAAACAAAACAAATAATGATGTGATCATGATAAATTAACCATTGGTTAATCCATAAAGTTTTTAATGGACTAACTAAGACCCTATGGTAATTATTAATTCATTACTTGACTTGAATTGTAGTGCACACAACTCTCATACAATTCACTTTTTTGGTTTACATTGGCTGTCAGCTCGAACCGTGTCACCACGAACTCCTCCTATCTTTACAATGTATACTCACTCATTGGTGAGGGTAATGTAGGGTGAAAAATTATATTTTATCACTTAAATGTGGGCACATATTACCTTATACAAATTAAAGGTGGAGGGACAATGCATAAATTTTCAGAATAAAATAATTACTACATTTTGAAGAACTTAAATAAAATAATTAATTTAATTAATTAATAAACCATACATGCATGGGTCTATCTTTTCCGATGATCATTCAACAACAATTATACTTCATAAAAAAAATTAAATTTTCTAAAATTCGAGTTGACTATATTTTTAATAATTTAATTCTATTCAAAATAATTATAATTAATTATTGGTACATCCCTCAATATCTAAAATAACGTAATTAAATCCTGGACAAATTAATTTATTTTCTAAAATTTGTTCACAAATTTTTGAGTCCATTTGGACCTAAATAAGATCTGTAAAAATTAATTAAAACTGTTGATTGGTCTGGCTAGTCAGACCTAGACTATACTGGTCCAACCCAAGTCTATTTGGACATTCATTTAAGGGAAACATATATATAACAACCTTTCTTTTTATTATACATTTTAACATGATTTTTTAAATATATTTACACTTAATACAAATTAGAATATTGAGAGGTCTAGTGTCTTGGGAAATAAGGAACATTACATAACAACTTAAAACATGAAATACAATATATTTATTGAAAACTTCTTTTACATGACCACACCATTCATTCATACTTAACACTATATGGGATGACATGAGGATGTACATAAGAAATGGTTGAGCTATAAATACTACCACGGGAATAAAAATTGAATAAAATGAGGATAATAATACATGTTATACAAGGCATATCAATGAGGAATGAAGGAACATGAATATAAAGTCATTATATAGCATGATAATTATAACATGGAAATGGGGAAACAACTTAAAAGACTGAATCATAAAAAAATAATTAGTTAACCTCTTATACTAACATAGTGGAAAGAATCCTATAGATGAATCAGGTAAAACCCTATCCTAACATGACATATCACGATACTAAACATTACCCAATGATTTGGAGTGCTATCAGGGTGAACCCTTCATAATCATTTCAATATCATTCTTAAGTGTTTTACATAGATCATAAAACATGGATTCATTCAACATCATAATTTATTTCATTATCAATTAATGTGAAATAAATACATGTAATTACCCAATCATCAAGTATATGAGTATAAAGGAAAATTCCCTTGGTAGAGAAATGGGTTTGGTATTCACCACATGATGGAAAATTTTAGTGCAATTTCGGCAATATAATAACATCAAATAGAAATTCATAAAATTGGTTGATTAGAGAGAAAGTTGTATCTCATCATTTATACGTGAAATGGAAAGTATGGGGATCATGTAACATTATACCCAAACACATGAAATGGAATTTAATACGCATAATATAAAATAATTTCTTGAATGATAATGAGGAGAGGGAAATCCCTTATGGAATTTTGGCATGGTAATGGGTGTATATAAAGGATCATGGATGGATTAATATGAGAGGAATGAAGATATAGTTATTTATAAATTTAATTTATAAAAATGGAACTATGTCTGAACGTATCCCAACATATAAAAATTTAAATTAAATTTCACATCACAAAAGGATTGCTTGATAAAAAAGAAGAGTGGATGATCCCTTACGAAATTTCAGCATAGTAACGACTTAGGTAAGGTTCCAAATGAGGGGGAATAAATGATACCTCATTCACATAACATCAAATGGATATCAGTTAATTGATTATAAAAGGATGACAATGTGACTAATTGAAGTTAAAAATAAAAATTTTAAACAAGGTTCTTGAATTGAAATAAAAAGAGGAAGTGAGGATCCCTTACATGGATGTGTGAACCCAAAGGCTTGGAAGAGGATTATTAGGAGACTTGGGGTACCTTTGGAGTAATTTAAGGAGCAAGTGGAAGAGTTTATTTGAGATTAAAAGAGTTTGAGTGAATAAAAATGAGAGCTTCTGTGGGATAATATTGGAAAGGAGGGGGATTTCATTATTATTTTGTTTTTGGACACTATATAATAAAAATTTCAAAACCAAAAAACATATCATAGTTTTTACCATGATTTCTAGAAAATGGGAGTGGTATAAATTATTTTTTAAGTCTAAGGGATGAAGATATTAAAATATTTCCCCTTGCTTATGTGGTGATAAGTTAGAGTTTCAAGGAAATTATTTTCAAATCTTAAAATATATTATATGTTTGGAGGACCACTAAGGCTTTATAAAATGAATCAAATTCACTTAAAATTACATATTTTAAAGTAAAATCATATATTTTCCCATATATTCTTTTTATTGTATTTATTACATCATTATAGGGCCATTATGTTGTTATAAAACACACCATATATTTATACGATATTTAATTTTTACCAAAAAAATTTGACTATCTCAAAAAATTATGAAAAATTAACTGTTGGATAATTTCAACATCCTGATTCAAAAAATAATATTTATTTTTTCTAAATAATTTTATAATTATTTTAATATTCACTTTTAATATAAAAACTGATTTTTATTGAAAATTGATGGGTTTGGAAAAAAACATTTCTGCACCTTAATAAAAATTATTTTTAACTTCATAAAAATATTATGATAATTTATATTTAATAAATTTAATTTAATAATAATATTTTTTTAGTATATTATTTATTTAAAAAATCTATTAATTCATTAAAAACAAATTTCTTAATTGAATTTGAATATTAGCTGTAAATACTATTTTTTATTTAAAAATAATTTACTAAATAAGAATAATAGAATGAAAGTATATTCATTATATAAAAATAATCATAATGATATGGACTTGTTACATATCCCTTTATTAAACCAACATACTACCTAAAAGTTAGTTGTGTGATGGTGGGGCTTTCATGAGGCCATTCGATGAACTTGGATTGGGTCGTGATCTCGATGAGCTTGAACTTATCCCATAAATGGTTTCCCTCATGCTTAAGTTGTTGGATCTAGGATTCGTATTAGTCTATGGAAAAGTATAGAAATACTATGTCCCTTAGAATCCCTAATAAATGGGCTTCATAGGGAATGATTCGATTGGTTGAGGCCATCACTTCCTTTGTCTGTTCCAAAAGGATTTGTTAAAACTGTATATTTATACTAGTCATGTGATCACTATTAAAAGGCTATATTATCAATGGTAATGGCACTTAATGGTCATTTAAATAAAATTATATAAAATAAAATAAGTGAACATATATTTTATAACCATAATACATTTAATTAAATGAAATGGAATTTTAGTCATAAACATTTGGGTCGTTACAACCTTACCACTTTAACAAATTGCACCCTCAAAATTTCCCTTTCCCATAGTAAAACAGGTGGGGGTAACTTTACTTCATCACCTCTTTGGTTCCCACATAACTTCTTCAAAATTTTAGTTTCTCTACCACACCTTGACGATGGGATTTGTCTTATTTCGTAGAATGTTTTCTCTATGATATAAGATATTCACCGGCTGATCCTCATAGGAAAGGTCATTCTACAATGGTACCACCTATAGATTGAGTACATGTGATGGGTTTTGGATGAAATTCATTAAAATGGATACATGGAATATGTTATTTACTTGATAAAGGTTTGGTGGGAGTTCTAGTTAATAGGACACTACTCCAACGTGATCAAGGATCTCAAAAGGGACAATATACCTTGAACTAATCTTTCCCTTCTTCCCAAATCTCATTACAATCATCCATGAAGATATGTAGAGTAATACCATGTATTCAACATCAAACTCTATGTCATTTCGATGATTTTTAGCATAGATCTTTTTTCGACTCTAAGAAGATTTGATATGATGTTGTATGCTCTTAACATTATCCACCATTTTTTTGAGCATTTTAGAATCGAGAAGTTTTTGTTACCTAACTTCATCCCAACATACCAGTGTTATTTACCTTTTCCCATAAAGGGATTTATAGGGAGGCATTTGGATGATCAAATGGAAACTTTTGTTGTGAGAGAACTCCACCAAAAAAAGATTTTGGTCCCATCCACCCTTGAAGTCCATTGAGAATTCTCTCAACATTTCCCCATGTTTTTGGATTGTTTGTTCATATTGGACATCAATTAAAGGGTGATAATCTGTACTGAAGTTAAGATCAGTGTCTTGAGAATGTTGGAGACTTTTCCAAAACTTAGAGGTTAATATTGGATCTTGATTGGACACAATTTATTGTGGTACTCTATGTAGCCATACCATTTTTCTAATGTATATCTGTTCTAGTTGATCTAGTGAGAAATCCTCTTGAATCATAATGAAGTGTGTAGTATTTGTAAGATGATACAAAAAAACCTAGAGAGAGTTGTTTCCTTTGGATGTCTTTGGATGTCCGGTGACAAATTCCATTGTGATGTCTTCCCATTTCCTTATTGGTTTTGGTAATGGTTGCATCATACCCTTATACTTATATCTTTCAGCCTTAACTTACTGATAAACTAAATAGTTTTATGCATATTATAAAATCTATTTCTTTATGTTATTCCACCAATAGTGCTCCTGGAGATATCAATACATATCTGCGTTTCTATGGTGAATGGAGAAAATCTAACTATGTGAATCTTCTAATAGTTCTTTCTTTAACTAATGATTTGATGGAACTCATAGTCTTGTCCCAAATATCACAATTCCTTATTCATTAACATTGAACTATAAGGATTTACCTTTTCTGATAGTTTCAACTTTCTTCTAAATTCTCTCATCATCTTTTTGAGCAACCTTTAACCTTTCGAAAATAGATGACTGAGTAATAATTTGTGAAAGGATTGATGATATTACCTTCTTTATGATTCCCATGTCCATATTCATGAAATCTATGAAGATAAAATCATTTTAAATTATCATCAATGATAGAATTATTGTGTCTTTTCTACATAGAGCATCCATCGCCTTGTTCACTTTCACCAGATGGGAGTGTATTGAGTAGTCATAATCCTTGATGAGCACGAACCATATTCGTTGGCACATATCCATCTCCTTCTGTGTGAATATATATTTGATACTTGTGTGATCCGTATATATTTCACACTTATCCCCAAAGAGATAATTCCACTAGACTGTCAACACAATGATAAAAATATCTAACTCTAGATCATGCGTCAAATATTTTTTCTCATAAATTTTCAACTTTCTTGAGGCATAAGAAATGACTTTGTAATTTTTCATCAGCACACATCTCAATCCCGTCTTTGAATCATCACTAAAGATTAAAAAAATCTCCCTACTAGTGGGTAGTGTAAGAGTAGGGGAACTAAGAAGGATCTTTTTCAACTCCATGAATATTTATTCACATTAATCATTCTAATCAAACTTGACTCCCTTCTGAGTTATCTTGGTAAGAGGGTTTGACATTCATGAGGAATTTCTCGCAAATCGGTGAAAATATCCAGCTAACCTAATGAATATATATATATATATACCTCATAGATGTTGTCCTTGGACAACCCTTATCTACCTTTGTCTTGTAAGGATCCACAAATATCCCATTTCTTGGGATGATATTCCCCCAAAATAATTCTTCCTTCAACTAGAACTCACAATTGTTGTACTTTTCACAGAGATTCTCCTTTCACACAGTCTTTAGCAGAATGCTCAGATACTCCTCATACTCCTCCTTGGTTTTTGAGTATATTAGAATATCTTCAATAAATAATTCTAAAAAATTTGTTGAGGTAATCTCTAAAGGCTCTATTCATCAAGTCCATGAAGATTTATAGATCATTAGTGTGTTCAAATGACATCACTATGAACTCATAATGACTATACCATGTGTGAAAAGCAGTGTTGGGGATATCCTCCTTCTTTGCCCTTACTTGGTAATATACCAACAATAGATCCACCCCGGAGAAGTATTGTGCTCCACGTATCTGATTGAAAAATTAATCAATTCATGGAAAAGGATATTAGTTATTTATAGTGATTTGTTTGAGCTCATTATAATCAATGAAAAGGTGCATTGAACCATCCTTCTTCTTGATGAAGAGGACTTGTGCACCCCATGTTGAAGCACTTGGGCATATAAGACCTTTATCCATATTATCCTATAGTTGTTTCTTATGTTCCTTATGTTCCACAATATCCATTCAATATGGATTCCTAGATATTGGAAACACCCCAAGTATAAGATCAATCAATAATTCAACATCTCTGCTAGGAGGATGACTAGGTAATTCCTCTAGAAACACATCAGCTAATTCCCTCATGATAGGCATGTCTGCAAGGATGGTTCCATCCTTAAACTCAATCATCTAAGAAAGATATATGTGCTCATTGGGTAATAATATCAATTCTTGGTATGATGGTGTTGAGGAATATTTATCCTCATCCTTGCAATTGTGTAGAAGTTGGGGTCAATTCACCATATGGAGAGGGATTTCCATGTTGCAGAAATTTATGTTGGCTCTATATAGGGAAAGCCAATCCATTCCTATAATTTAATAAAATTTCACCAAGGAATGTATGATAAATTTCACCGAGAAGTTAAATTCACAAATTGTGATAGGGGAGGAGTGATATTAAATGGATGAAATAATTTTTCCATTCGAGGTTTTCATCGACATCTATACTTTCATTCTTTGTGGTGGTGTTTGTATTGTTCTACTAAAATTTAATGATATAAAAGAATGTGTTGAAATTTGGATGATAAACCTAGATTTAGATTTTTAATTATGGTTCTACATTATATGATATAGGATTAGGGATGTGTACTTTTATATAGTTTAACACTAAATAGGAAAATGACAACATTAAAGGGAGAACTTATAAATTAAATTTATTTCCTTATGATTTTCTGGGCTTCAATCTAAGTTATCTATGATCTACCTCCTAACATATATTTTTATTGGTATTTTTTTCGTATTCCCTTAATAATGGTTAATAATGAGATTATGAATTTACCAAATCATATCCTTGAGGAGTTTCAAACCAGGAGTGGAGTAAGACCCATTTTCGTGCACCAGTTACTGTTTGAGTCTAGATCAAAGAGGTGTTTTCTGGGTTTACCCCTAGATACATCTATGATAGAGCCACATCGACTTGTTCATATCCAAATAGGGATATATTTTCTTGATAAACCACTTACTATATAATCACCCAAATTTATGGATTTTTTATTATACTTAGACTTATCCCTAAGGGTTTTCACTAGGGTTTTCTAATTCTATTCCTGAAAATAACTAAACTGATCCTATGATACCAAGTATAACAACCCTTTAATTTATTACACATTTAAACATGATTTATTACATATATTTTCACTTAATAAAACTTAAAATATCAAGTGGTATAGTTTGGAAGTAAATTAGTAACATTAAATAACAACTTAAGACATGAAATACAATATCTTTATTGAAAAATTCTTTTACATGACCACAACATTCCTTCATTCTTTGTATGGGATGACCTGAGGATGAACATAAGAAAGGGGTGATCTATAAATCCCAGTTAGGGAATAAAAATGGCATAAAATGAGGATAATAATACATGTTTTACAAGTCATATCTGTAAGTTATGAAGGAACATGAATATAAATGTATAATATAACATGATAATTATAACATGGAAATGTGGAGATAACTTAAAACACTGCATCATAAAAAAATGAATCATGTAAACCCCTATCCAAAAATGGTGAAAAAGAGTCCCATAAAGGATTCAGGTAAACCCCTATCCCAACATGACATATAATGATAGTAAATAATACCCAATGCATTGGAGCGCTATCAGGGTGCACTCTTCATAATCATTTCAATCTCATGCTTAAGTGTGCCACATAGACTATATAACAAAGATTCATTCAAAATAATAATTTATTACATGATCAAGGAATATGGAATACATATATGTATTTCCTCAATCAAGAAGTATATAGGAATAAAGGTGAATACCATTGGTATAGAAACGAGTTTGGTATTCACTACATGATGGAAAATCGTAGTCCAATTTCGACAGCATGACGACCTCAAATAGAAATTCATAAAATATGTTAATGGAAAATAATGGGGTCTCTAATAATTTATACAGAAAATGGATATTGATTGGATCCTGAAAAAGTATACCCAAACACACGGAATGGAATTTAATATGCACAATATAAAAAAGGTCTTGAATGGGAATGAGGAGAGAGAAACCCCTTATGGAATTTAGGCATGGTAATGGGTGTATATAAAGGACCATGGATGGATTAATGAGAGTGGAAGGAAGTTATATTTTTTTATAAATATAATATAATGTAATGGGATTTTTTATGAACATATTACATAATATGGAAATTGAAATTAAAAGGCATATCACAAAAGGAGTGATTGATAAATGAGGAGAGTGGAAGATCCCTTACGAAATTTCAGCATAGTAATGAATTTTGTAAGGGACCAAATTAGGGAGAATAAATGATACTTCATTAACATAACACCAAAATGGAAATTATGGAATTCATTATAAAAGGATTTAAATATAATCAATTTTTAATTAAAATGAGAAATTTCAAACAAGGTTCTTGAATTAAAAGAAAGAGAGGAGGCGAGGATCCCTTGGATGTGTTACTCCAAAGGCTTGAAAGTGGACTATTAAGAGATTTGGGGCACCTCGGGAGGACTCTAGGGACAATACTAAAGAGTTTGATAGATCTTAAAATAGTTTTAGTGAAGAGAAATAAGACCTGGGGTGGGTTTATATAGGGTAGGAGGGGGATTTATTTATTATTTTGTTTTTGGACACTACATAATAAAATATTCAAAACCATAAACCGTACAAAAGTTTTTGCATATGGTTTCTAGAAAAGGGGAGTGTTATAAATTTTTTTATAAGTTTAAGGGCCTAATATATTAAAATATTTACCTTTCTTATGTATAGGTGAGTCATAATTTAAAAAAATTATTTTGAAATCTAAAAATATATTATATGTTTTTGGAGGATTCACTAGGGCTTTATAAAATAAATAAAATAAACTTAAAGTTACATTATTTTGAAGGAAAAACATATATATGTTCTAATATACCTTTTATTGTATATATTACATAATTACTGGGCCATTATGATGTCATAAAATATACCGTATATTTATATGATATTTAATTTTTACCAAAAAATTCGACTGTCTTAGAAAATTATGAAAAATTAACCGATGGATAATTTCTATATCATGATTCCAAAAATAAAATTAATTTTGTCCAAATAATTTTCTAAATATGTTAATTTTCAATTTTAAAATAAAAACTAACATTTATTGAAAATTGCTGGGTTTTGATAGAAATAATTTTTAAAACTTTGTAAAAAATACTTTTGACTTCATAAAAATTATATGATAATTTATTTTTAATAAAAAAATTTCAATAAAAAAAATTTATCAGAATATTATTTAATTAAAAAATACATTAATTCATTAAAAATAGTTTTTTAATTGAATTTTAATATTAACCAAAAATACTATTTATGCTTTAAAAATCATTTACAAAGTAAGAATAACAGAATAAAAGTATATTCATTATATGTACATAATCATAATTATAGGGTCTTGTCACATATACATTTATTACACCAGAATACACTAAGTGTAAGGTGTGTGATGGTAGGGATTTAATGGGGCTGTTCAGTGAATAGTGTTTGGGTCATGATCTCGATGAGCTTAAACTTCTACCGTAAACAGTTTTGATCATGCTTAAGTTATTGGATCTCGGACTGGGATTGGTCTAGGGAAAAGACTAGAAATGTTATCTTCCATGGAAGCTCTAATAAATGGGATTCATATGGAACGATCCTATTGGTTGAGGCCATAACTCCCTTTGTCTGTGTCAAAAGGATTTCTTAAACCTCTATATTTGTAGTAGTTATGTGATCACTATTCCATGACTATATAATCAATTGTAAGGATACTTAATGGTCATTTTAATACAATTGGATAAAATAAAAGAATTGTATATGTATTTTATAACTAGAAGACATTTAATTAAAATAAAGGTAATTTTATTCATAAACATTTGGGTTGTAATAATATATATATATATATATATATATAATATAATATAAAATAATTTCAAGATTCCAAAGGATGGTTTTTCATTTTTTAAACAAGATTACAAGGGAATATTTGTCATTTTAATTAGTACAAATTATAAAGGATGATTTTTCCTCTTAATTAAACAAGCTTACCAGGGAATCTTTGTCTTTTTTATAAAATAAATGAAAACTTCCAAGGGAAGCATTGAATAGGATTCCATAGGTTACTATGTCCTTTATTTGATTTTTGGAAACTAAATAAAGATTCAAAAGAAAGATTTTATGGAAAAGGAATAGCCCAATCAGCTTCTAGTATGTCTTAATAACATGAAATTTACTCACATCATGCTCAGGATAGAACTCTATCACAATGATAACCAATAAAGTGAAGAAAATAAATAAAACCTTAATTTTCTTCACAATTTAAGGCAAAACTCATTGATTTTCGATTGACCATATCTTAGAGATTCTAACTTGAATAGATGCGATTTAATTTGTGTTCAGACTATATAAAAACCATATTTCTGAAACATAGAATATTTAATAATTTTTTTTGTTTTTTTTACTTAAATAATTTCACATTTCTTTTGACGCCAGTTGAAGGCACCTGGGGTGCATCATAATCATAAAAAACATGGAATTTATTTTTTTTGTGTTTGGGTTCATGTTAAAAATACTAAATCCATAGAACCGTTGCCCACATTTCTTAATGGATCACATGTATTTAAATATTGGTATGAAAAATAAAATCTAACAAATCCGTAAATGGTATGTTTTTCATTTGAAGTCGTTGGTTTGATTCTCTCACCGCCGATGTGTCATGGATAAAAGGTTCCAAGCATGGAATCCCCTATATCATACAAAAATGTGGAGAAAAAAAATCACATATTGTTAATATACATTTCTTGAGTGCTATAAATATAAATTTAAGATCTTTATAATATCCCTTTTATCACGTGATGAACACAATCTCAATTGAGAAAGCGAGAATGACTCAACATTGACATTCCTTTGAAATATATCTATAAGAACTTGAGAGGAGAGGAGATGAGTGATTATATAATTAAATTACTCCAAATGGCAGTTCTCACAATTCATGAGGATGAAATAATATTTTATACCAAGTTTATACTTTTCAAAATTTCACTTTGGTCCCTAGAAAGTAATAACTATAATTTTAGAACTTCACACACACTTATGAATTATTGAACTTATCATAAATAGCACAAATATTTGATCACATACCTTTAACACTTTAAAATTTCACATGATTAAAAAAATCCCTAAACTCAGCCCGTAAGCTTCCAAAATAATTCATTGAACCTTGAGAATCATATATTCATTCAAAAACATATATTTTCTCATATTCACTTTTATGATTAAAGAACTCGGGAATAACTTGAGAAATAAATTCAATCATATTTATTATAAACTTGATGAATAATATTAAACTATTTTTACTTATGATCAATTAGAATCATACATTCATTGACCCCATTACGTGGGGACCACTTCATCCTAAATTCCTATACATTAAAATAGGTGGATCATAAGGACACACTTAGTGTATAACCCTCTAGATCCTTATCTCTATAGTAGTGAGTCCGACTTATAGACCAAGAGAGGCATCTAGAAACATGTTATAAACCTTAAGGATATGAGGAATTTTATAGCTATAACTACCTCCTATGAACATGTTTTCTATAATATATTCTCTTATTCTCATGATATCTCATAAAGAAGGACGTATACTTGTGTCATCATATTCTTATTACTTTATATATTTCCTGTCCTCACTAGATGGAATATCATCTTGAATTATAGACATGGATTTAATCAAGGTACTACCATTATGGTCAACTTGAGCCCATAAGATATCTATTCCTAAAATCAGAAGTGAAAAATTCTATTTGATCATTCTACCAATTACATACCACCAATGATGAACACAACACAATATACCTCTCCATAACTTAAATGTCATTGATTTTTCATTGCATCAAATTAAGCGATAAAATGGTACACATTGACAAAGATCTCATGTATAAAGACTAATCCACATGTTCATAGATCTGATCAACCAATGACACTCAAAACATGTGATGTTCCTATTGAATGTCCAATCATCCAGATCTTATCTACTTAAGATCACTTAGTGAAAAATTAATGATAAGAAGTCTCAATGATTATGAGTCCCTAGAAACTAATAATCTTCTATCATCTATGTACAATTAGTAGGATTTGTATAAGCTGTAGGAAAAATATATTTAAGATTAATATCATAGCGTCTCTAGGTTCTCACTATATCTAGGAATTGGTATAACTTTTTGTATAACACATATTCTAGAAAATACCATTTAAACAAAGGATACAAAAGTATCAACACTATTATTGTAAGAATAAACACACACACATATATATATATATCAAAATGTATACATATAATGGTTATTAATGTTAATAAAGGAGTTGGGTCTTGGGAACCCACTCACAATAGTGCCTCCACTATCCAATCATATCATGAGCATACATAAATTTTCTTAAAATTTCTGAGTCAAATATTGAAATATTCCTAACATATCCTAAATGACACATCTTTTATAGGTTTTTACTCACATTTTCTAATTCCACAAAAAACTATTGGTCATACCCCCTTTGGTCGACTAACATCATAAATTCACAACTTCCATTTCTGATGTGTTACCAAGATACCTGATCCTGATTCCTCTACTCTTGGAAACCTCCCAAATAATATATACATCATTAACAAAGCCCATATCTAAAATATGATGAAACTCCATTATTGAATCTTCAATTGGCCAAAATGACCCATTGGGCTATACTATAACATGAGCACCGATGTACTGCCGACCTAACTATACTCAGATCACATTATTTATCCCATTACCAATATCAAGATTAGATTACATCTAATATAACACTCATATTCATGCATGAAATTTCCCAAGGGATCTAGCTACATTTGGTTCAATTTACTTATCAAAATCACAGTTCCTTTTTCATCATCCAACAATCAAACATATCACACCAAAAACCCTACCAACCTAGGATAATTACATCATATCTCATGATCAATCCACTACCACATACAATGTCTAGATGTGGTCATATCACTCATACTTGAGCACTAATGTAAAACATTAATTAGTACCCATTACAGGATCACGAGAACATAATCCTTATAAAACTCCAAATTCAAATCATAATGAGGATCAAACCCTCACACATATAATGGTTCACTCCCCACTATTTGGATTTTATTATATCACTCCTTGAGTGACACCTCAATCAGTTGCGTCATCACACTTGTGTTAGTCCTCCCGAGCCACACCCATCTATCCCAAGAAGAACTTGTCTTGGTTTAACTCATGAATCGATCATGGCACTATATAAGATCCATCTATGATGTACCCTCTATAAAATAGGGTCATTTTATTTCTTATATAAAATTGATCCCATATACATTTTATCAACTCCATATGTCCTCTTCTCACACCCATTTGCTCACAGATTTAAAATTTAAATAGGTAACATGTGTAAATAGTGTGAACCATGTTAGCCTCATCCATCATAAAGGGCGTATGATCTCATAACACCCAATCACCACACCTGACTCACATTACATGAGACCCAAACCATTTAAACATCTCAAAAGATTATCTCCACAAGATACTCTAATTAACCCAACACATAAAATTTACCCACACACACATCATGCTACCATATTCAATATTATCTAACTAAGAATAACCCAAGTACTATATCATCAATACTATTCTCACACACTTAACCATTGAATATGGTCCATAACATACCAATTTAATCTAACTAGATTTCCCTTGGAAATCCTCTTCAAAAGTGTCACCTCACTTGTGCCATGATCTATCTCACAATCACCCACCACATGAGTGTCATTCCTAAACCACATGCATACATTCATAACCCTAGGTGTGTTAGCCTCTTTTAAACTCTTTTACACTACCTATATCAATACTAAAACAAAAAATATCTACCCAAACTCACACCATACTATTATAGAACATACAAGATCACCCGGGCCAAGCACTGCATTGACCCTGCCTTAGAAAACCCGACCTTGAAACTAAATAAGCTCAAGGTGTCTATGTAGCTTGAATCAAAACACACTAAGGGTATTAATATCCTCATGGAATCGTAATTCATGATACAAAAATATCACTTAGGCCTCCGTCAACCACACAATCACCATCAATGAATATCAATTCCTAAACACATTTTTTTTGCAGCTCACATGCATCACTCATAACCTGATGCACCTTTCCATGATTTTATTCTCTAAAACGACACAAACATGGAATAACCCATATCATGTGAAACCATTTAATATCACTATACACTAACCCAATGAGTTCCATATTTAGTCAAAAATGTCTCCTGGTCTTCCACATAGCCCAAAAGTTAAAACTCATAGGAGGCCACAATCCATGTGACATCATCCACACTCCTGTATCAAAATCACCTGACAAACCACCTACTAGACAACCACTCAAGGTTTCCATACAACAAAGATACCTTAGGAATCTTGTTCCATGTGATAATACCCCTAGGGTGTTGATCCACACCAGTAATCCACCGAAGGGGTATCTCTATAGGGAACAAAAACATTATTAAACAGGATATATATATAACTATTCAATTCTAAAAATCTATATCTAGAGAATCACAATACATGGTTAGGTTTTGTATAATTCTATTCCAAGTTGTATGGGAAAAACCAAATAGTCTACGACCGGAACTTTAAATAACTAAAACCAAGATGATAACAATTTTCAAGGGGCTTGTCGCTAGGAAATCATGTGGCTTATTGATTTACTATGGTCACTACACCTCCTATGAACATAGACTATTATATCATCATAAAGTGCCTCAAATTGGATCCAAATGACCATTCATTGTAACTAAATACATTTTAGACCATCCAAAATGAGTATTATTCCACCTTGTAATTTTATAGTAAAACACTCTATGAGAAATTTCTGACACATTAAAATTATTGACCATATTGTCAATGTAATGATCACACACCAACAAGTATATATGTCATGTGAATCCTACCAGCTGAAACATGATGAATTAGGTGACTCTCTCCACCAAAATCCATGATCCAAGTCTAAAAATAATCATGAATCTAAAATAAACCATATGCATCACTCGAGTTGAAATCATGTAACCATAACATGACACACAAAGAATATGAATACCATCCTTAGAAACCTATAATTCCTACTAAAATAGGTGTTCATGATGCACCAACTAGGTATCCATGATAGGCACCGATAAATTACAATATCTTATCTACCACAACCCAAATAGGAATAAAAAACTTTCTCTGATACCACTTTGAAATATCCCAAACCGAATCACTCTAAAAAATAAATTGACAAGTGTTTCCAAATGACCTCGGGTGAAACTCCCCATATGATAGAGGCTACAGAATAGTATTGGAGGTTTAAAGAGGTACCATGAGGAGACTATACCAACTATATTAAAGTGAATAATAATATAAAATATCCAAACATTATCCATAGAAGTGAGAAATGGGAGTAAAAAAAATAAATACACATATCCCATGAGTAAAACAATTCATGAACATACATACAATCATACAAGCTCGAACACCCACTAGATAGATCACATAATGAAACTAAAAATAAAATAAAAATAAAGACCAAGATAAAGTGAACTAGGATCAATTATAATAATTGAGCATAAAATCTACCTGAACTCCCAATCTTATTTGATTTATTCCAGTTCGATCATGAAATCTCTAGCCTCAACCCAACCTAAACTTACAAAAAGAGATGGATTATTGAGTACCAGTGTTTAATAGCAGCCTAATGAGGGTCTGTATACATAACTTAGTTGGGAAAAACCAACTCAGTCCCATACCATACCAATAATTAAATGATACGTGCATGGGACATGATTTAAATAAATAAATAACTAATAAATAAAAAAATTAAAAAACTATAAATACATGCTTCAACCTGATGTCAGAATGTATTTTAGAAAATCATGTGGGCCTTTCTAACCCATATAACAAGTACCATATCATTGTTTATCCTTATCTTTGACCACGATTGATCATACCTTTAGTTAGTGCTGATGTTTCTTTGAGAATGTCATGATAACTGTGCCTCCCAATATAACCAATCTTAGTCACCCTAGTATACATATCAATTATAATAGACCACCCCATTGAGAGTTTTCTCAACTAAGTCATAATCAATAAGTATAGTATACATATGGAATTATCCTACAATGATCCATCCCCATATATCAGATCAAACCGAGGCTCTAAATCCATGGAATCCCCACCAGTGGTTTCACATACCACCCCTACTAAAGTTTTCTCATCCAAGGGAATAGTTCATAAGTATCACAGACCTCCCCTATGGAATTTTTCTCAACTAGTAGTAGTATATACCAACCCCCTAGGAGTTTTTTTATCTTGATATTGGAAACCACCCCAAGGAAATATTCTAGAAATTAATAAAAGACATCTCTATTGTGCATTTTCTAAAATATGTGTTGGACTCCTCATGTATTTAACATGTTTTAATGATCACAAATCTCATTAATGATCCCAAATATCATTAATGATCACAAATATTATTCAACCTAGTTAAATCCTATAAATTATATCCAATCATGTGTATTTATGTTTCAAGTTCTCTCATGCTTTATAATGGTTAAGCTCAATCCATTTCATGCATATTACTGTTTAAGTCTGAATACTGTTATTTGACTAAGTACAAGACACCGTGAAGCCAGACCCCATGAAGCCTGACACAGTATGCCAGACACCGTGAGCAAGACGTCGTGAGAAAGACACCGTGATCAACACACCGTGAGCAAGACACCGTGAGCAGGACACCGTGAGGAAGACACCATAATCCAGACACCGTGAGCAAGACACTGTAAGCAAGGAACTGTAAGCCAAAGACCGTAAACAAGACTCTATGAAGAAGACACCATGACACTCAAATACTGTGATACTCATACTATGACACTCAGACACCATGTGAAAGAGACACCATTTGCATAACATACTGTGACACCGTTTCTTGAACTATTTTTTCATCTTTTAATTTAATGTTTAACGGTCATATTTTGTGCCTTTAATGCACTGATATAATTAATGTTACTTTGTAGACATAGTAGGAGGTAAGAGGTATGAAACACATAGAAACTGTCAGCTAAAACACATGAATTATATGATAAAGAGTGGAGAGTGCCCAACAACTATAGCACATGATACTGAACAAAAAACAAAGCCTATGAGAACAACCGCGAAGAACACACTGCAAGATTTTCAAAGAAATCATTTTCTCATACATGCAATCCGACATTACTGAAGAACATAAGAAGTACACTAGAATCCAGAGACAAAATTTACATTATCAAAGCTTGTTAAGAACAAAAGATGAATTACAACACTCTGTTTTTGAAGACAAAGACTAGAGGACTCAGAAACATTTCTGTTTAATCAAAGGAGTCTCGAGCTGTACTAAAAATCACTAGAGCATTCTAAACTCATATCTACTATCTCTTAGTAATTATTTTACTTACTTATTGAGAATTGTGTATACTCTGTATATTCCATACACACACTGACTCCTGTGCTAAACTGAAGTATTTCTAAATCCTTACACCAAACTATTTATACTTTTGTTTACCCACAAAAACTATGGACGAGGTCCCTGTGTGGCCTGGTTATTATTTTTGTTTGCCCACAAAAACTGTGGAAGAGGTCCTTGTGTAACCTGTACAGTCTATGTACTGTTGTTAACCCTGATCTAGGGGGTGGATCAAAGTTTATTTATATAAAATACGTGGTGGAAAGTGATCACCAAGTGGAGTGGATTAGGTCTCATCTTGAGACTGAACCACTTGTTTCATATTCGCTGTGCTATTTAAATTTAGTCATCTCTGTTTTACTGCTTTATTGCATAATCCAAATAACTCTAATTTCACTTTGATATTTTGTCTTGGAAATTAGTTATAACTAATTTGTCTTAGTAGGATAACATCAAAAGTAATATTAATAATACATATTAATATTACTGAGAATTAATGAATCTTCTAAGAAGTTGTTTAAATAGGAAAACTCTTATAACAATATAACCTTGATTAACTGTACTGTATCTATTTTTGGGAAAAACTATTTCTTTTAAAATAAATTTTTTGTAACAATTTGTTTTAGTTACTCAATTCACCCCTCCCCTCTTGTGAAAAGTACTCCAACCAACATTTGGTATCAGAGGTTGCTTTATTAGGACTTTGTGTACTCTTACTCAACTATGATTGTAGTTGTACTTTAAAGATCTGTAAATTTCTATTAATTCTAAATTTATAGCTATTTTAAAGCAATTCATTAGTATGGATAATATATTGGAAGGTGATGCAACAAACGGGCCACCATTATTTAATAGAACCAACTATGCTGAATGGAAAATTAAAATGAAAATGCATCTAGAGAGTATGAGATTTGAAATTTGGTCATCCATTATAGATGAATACAAACTTCCTGTGACTGATAGAATTACATGAGATGAACCTACAAAACTTTCTTACAATAACAATTGCAAAGCCATGAATGCTCTATACTGTTCCATAGGAGATGGAGAATTTAATAGGATTTCTACTTGTAAAACTACCCATGAAATTTGGGACACCTTGTCTGTCTCACATGAAGGCACATCTAGTGAAATGTAAATGAAAATTTTTACTTATTTTATAAAATATGATAATTTTAAAATGAAACCTGATGAGCCTATTTCTGACATGTATCTTAGGTTTAATGAGATTGTCAACACAATGATTTCTCTTGGAAGAGAAGTGACTTCTAAATAACAGATCATGAGAATCCTTAGACGTGTACCTGACAGATGGAGGGGAACCTCTATCTCAATTAGAGAATCATGTGACATCAGCAAGATACCTTTAAAATAACTCATTGGTAAACTAATGATGTGTGAGGAAGAACTGAAAATAAACAAAGAAGAGGGGGATGAACCAAAGAGGATATCTATAACATTCAAGACCACCTTCTCGAAGCACAAAGACAAAGGGAAACTGGAAGCTCTTTTAGAAAGTTCCACCACTGAACAATCATCACCTGAAAATGATGAGGAGATGGCTAAACTGGCCATAATATTCAAACGATTTTACAAAAAGAAGAACTTTTTTAGAAATCCTAACCTCAAGGGAAAGTATGATCTAAAAGGAAACTAGAAAAAGGACTAGAAAAGAGGTGAAAAACTGATGAAATTGTATTCTATGAATGTAAGTGCAAAGGACATATAAAGGCTGATTGTCCAAAACTCAAGTATAAGAAGAAATATGAGGACAAGGACAAGAAGTAAAAAAATGAAATGAAAGCAACTTGGAGTGCTTCTCAGAATAGTTCAAGCTACTTAGAGACATCACATGATGAATAGGCTAACAAACCCAATATGTGTTTTATGACAAACACATCTGAGGTAACACTGAACTCTTCTATACATAATTCATACTATTCTGAAGAGTAAAGTGACTTTGAAAATATGAATAAAGAAGAAATGTTTGAATATTTCAACATGATTGAGGAGACATGCAATGAATTAAAAGATAAATATAAATCATTGAAGAAAAAACATGATATCACTATAAATGTCACATATGAACTTACTTTTGAAAAGGAGAAAAATTCTCAACTATTGAAAGAAAAAAATGAATTTAAAATATCTAATGAGCAATTAAAAAGTGACTTATAAAAGTTTACTAATGGAAAAAATACCCTTACCCAAATGCTCAGAAAACAAATTTCCCCCAATATAATACTGGCATTGGTTATCAACCTGGAAAAATAAACCTTGGTAGAATGAATTTTGTTTCAAAATATAGGACATATAACTTTGTTCCTAGTTCTGGACACAAATCAACTATCTCAAGTCAGGATACATATTCTACTATTTCAAGTTTTTTTGGACCAAATATAGTTTATTTTTCAAAACTTTACACAATTATTATAGGAAACTTATAAGACAAATATGGTTTCCTAAAGCACTTATTTCTAATGTTACTGGATCCAAACAAGTACAGGTACCAAAATCTGTCTTTTCTTGATCATGTTATAGGAAAGCTTCTTAAAGAGCTCCTACAAAAATCTATGGTACTTGGACAATGGATGTTCAAGTCACATGATAGGAGACTACTCATGCTTCAAGAACCTGGTAAAAGTAGATGAAGGACATGTCACATTTGGGGACAATGCTAAAGGGAAGATCATTGGCTTAGGCCAGATTAGTAACACTGATGTGATTTTAATTTCTAAAGTACTATTTGTTAATGTCTTAAAATATAATCTACTTAGTATCTCACAATTATGGGATGATGTATATCATGTTAAATTTGAAAATGATTCATGTAATGTCTTTAATTCTAAAGATTAATTAGTATTTTCTACATCAAGGAATGAGAATGTTAATTCGTTAACTTAGATTCCTTAGATTCTCAAAATGTTTCATGATTAAGTGTATTTCATAAAGAATCTTGGATCTGGCATAGAAGACTAGGACACTGTAATGTTCACTCCCTTAGAAAGCTAACTAGAAAAGGACTAGTTAAAGAGTTACCCAAACTTGAGTTTCCAAATGACAAAGTCTGTAATCCTTGTCAGAAGGGAAAACAACACAAAATATATTTCAAATAAAAGAAAGAAGTTTCTACTTCTCAACCTCTCAAATTGGTTTAGATGGATTTGTTTAGACCATCTAGAGTTTCTAGTTCAAATGGGAAGCACTGTGTTTATGTTCTGGTAGATGATTTTTCTTGATATACCTGGACCTTTTTCATGGCTCACAAAAGTAAAGCCTACTCTTATTTTACTAATAATGCCAAGTATGTAGAAAATCATAGTGGCCTTAAAATTAAATCTTTAAGATGTGATTATGGCCGTGAGTTTTAAAATCAAGAGTTTGAATCCTTTTGCTCACAAAATGGTTATACTCACAATTTCTCTGCCCCTAGAACACCTCAGCAGAACGGTGTTGTAGAAAGAATAAATAGAACTCTGAAAGAAATTGCTAGAACAATGCTTAGTGAATATGACTTACCTATTTACTTTTGGGCTGAAGCTGCTAATATATAATGATACATAATCAATAGAGTCTTGATTAGACAAATTCTCAAAAATACCCCTTATGAAATATGGAACAATAGGAAGCCTAAGGTTAATTACTTTAGATTTTTTGGTTGAAAAGTATTTATTCTCAACACTAAAGATAATATTGGAAAATTTTCATCCCAATGTGATGAAGGAATTTTACAAGGTTACTCAATTTTAAGTAAAGATTATAGAGTATTCAATAAGACAACTAAATGTGTGGAAGAATCTGTTCATATCATGTTTGATGAAATAGATCCACATGAGTCTAGAACCATCCTAGAAAATTTGTAGGATGATGTATAAAATCTAAATATCAACTTAAAATCCTCAAATTCTTCTGTGAAAGAATCTGTGAAAACTTCTAATTCTGGAAAATCTCTCCAATATAGTCATAATGAACCTGAATCTGTTGATGAACTTGAAATCAGTAGTCCTTCTTTTTCTAGAAATGTTAGAACCCTTAAAAACCACCCCTTAGATGCTGTTGTAATAGACTTTGAGAAAGGAACACAAACTAGAGATTCTCTTAGAAATCAGGTTGAACATCATGCCTTCTTGTCACAACTTGAACCTAAAAACATTGATGATTCCATCAATGATGAATTTTGGGTAATGGCTATACAAGAAGAACTTAATCAGTTTGAAAGAAGAAAAGTTTGGAAACTTGTTGAAAGAACCAAGGAAACTTTCATCATAGGCACTAAATGGGTGTTTAGAAATAAGGCGGATGAAGTTGGAAATATATTTAGGAACAAGGATATATTATTTTCACAAGGATATAGTCAAGAAGAAGGAATTGAATATGAGGGGTCCTTTCCTCCAGTAGCCAGACTTGAAGCCATCAGAATCCTACTTGCCTATGCTGCACATCTGAATTTCAAACTATATGAAATGGATGTTAAGAGTGCATTCTTAAATGGGTATATAGCTAAGGATGTATTTGTTGAACAACCCCCTAGATTTACAAATCCTCATTTTCACAATAATATTTTCAAACTATAAAAATATTTATATGGTTTAAAACAAGCTCCAAGAGCTTGGTATGACAGATTGAGTAATCTTCTTATTTCCAAAGGTTTTACAAAAGGAATAGCTGATCCTACCCTCTTTATAAAACGAATTTATAATGATGTTTTAGTTTTTCAAGTCTATGTAGATGATATTATTTTTGGATCTTCAAAAAATTCATTATGTATTGAATTTTCTAAAATGATGCAAAACAAATTTGAAATGAGTTTAATAGGTGAAATAAAATTCTTTCTTGGATTTCAAATCTTTCAAAATAATGATGGAATTGTTTTTAACTCAAAGTAAATACACTAGATATCTTCTAAGACGTTTTGGGTTGGATAACACTAAAATTAGTGACACTCCCATGAGTACCACCTATAAGTTGGATCTTGATGAAGATGGAAAACCTGTTGATCAAACCACTTATAGAGGAATGATTGGAAGTTTACTCTACTTAACTGCTAGCCATCCGAATATTATGTTTAGTGTGCGTATGTGTGCTCGTTTTCAAGCAAATACTAAAGAATCTCATTTAAATGCTATAAAGAGAATTTTCAAAAACCTCAAGCATACAACCAATCTAGGGCTGTTCTATCCTAAAGGACAATCATTTGAACTAGTTAGTTATTCTGATGCTGACTTCGGTGGCTGTTAGTTAGATAGAAAGAGAACCTCTAGAACATGTCACCTTTTAGGCAAGTCACTAGTATCATGGTGTAGTATGAAACAAAATTCTGTTGCATTATCTACTACAGAACCTGAATACATAGCTGCTGATAGTTGTTGTGCACAAATTTTGTGGATGAAACACACATTACGAGATTATGGATATCAATTCAGGAATTTACTAATAAATTGTGACAACACAAGTGCTATTAAAATCTCAAAAAATACTGTTTCACATTCTAGGAAAAAACATATTGATGTAAGACATCACTTTTTGAGAGATCATTATCAAAAAGGTGATATCACCTTGGAATTCATTGGTACTGAATATCAACTTGCTGATATATTTACTAAACCATTAAATTCTGAGAGAATATACTACATCATACATGATCTTGGCATGGTAAATCTCAAATAGATATCTTACTTGTTTTACAGTTCAATATTTAACTATGTTTTACTTTACTGTTTCATGATTACGGTTTCTCAGTTACTGTCTCTCATGATTACAGTCTCACCGTTAGCACTTTGTACTCACGATATGACATGTACTATCTCACCATAACACGCACTAAAAATTTCACTCACTATCTCTCTGTGACGTTCACTAACTATCTCACCGTGACGACCGCTCACTGTCTCATTGTGACGACTACTTACTATCTCACAATGGAAATTATTTATGATTTTCTTTAAACCTGTATCGCGGTAATTTTTATTTCACCTCTTTTACTTTCCTACATTTTTATTTTTGTGATGTTTGACATTCCCAAATGATAAAACAAAGAGATTCACTCAGTTATTCACTAGGACTTTCTCCTAATCACTCATTTCGAACCCTCTAAACCTTGAAACCCTCTCTCTATCTCTCGATTTTTAGTGGATGCCAAGAATTAAATGACCATCTTCATCCACACCTGAGAAGAACCGCCAGAAGAAGAAGAAGATAGCACCTAAGAAGACACAAGAAGGACCATAGAATCTGAACCTTGTAACTCGAAGTGTTGTTCATGAGAAAGGAATCTGCCCCGAATGGCTTTTATCTAGAAAATCTCTAGTCCTAAAAGTATTAAAATAACAAGGCTGGTTAGAATGGTTCTCAAGGTAGAATAAACCCATCTATCCGAGGTTAGTAGCTTAGTTCTACCAGTATGCACAGTTCTTGTTTGACTGTGGTGAAAGTTTTGTTGTGAGGAGCTGGATTAATGGCCAAAGATGATCCTTCTCATCGAGGTTATGGGCTGCATTCTTTAGGATACCTCACGAAGGAATTTGTGATGATTATCAGAGAGAAAATCCACCTACAACTGATTTCCTTAATCTTGATGATGCTCTAAAAACCCTAACCGGCAATGGCACTAAGAGAAGGACCATAGTTACTGAACTTGATGGGGAAACAAGGCTGCTATTTAAGTTTATTCAAAATCTGGTTAGTCCAAGAAAAGGTGACTTTGCTGTATTAAAGTATCAATATGTGTTCTTAATTCATCTTATGAAGAATGGTTACAAGATTAACCTTTGCAAGTACATCATTCACCATATGTGTGAGTTGGTCATGGTTGCATCCAATTCCACCCCACTGTTCTACTGTCAGCTGATATTATCCATGCTAGTTGAAAGGGGCGTATTTGGATCTAATGAAGAAGTGATTATGGACTACAAGTACTTTCTCTATAAATCCACCATTAGGAGAATGAAGATAAACTGGAACCCTTGGAAAAAGGAGTGGGTGGAAGACAAAGATACGGTTTATGAGATGTTTAATGCTGTGGATTATCCATCAAGGCCAAAAGACATTTCTGATCCTGGTTTGGAACTAGATGAACTTGGTGAGTATTCAGAAGAAGTAGAAGAAGCGCCTGAAGTAACTCATAGGGAAGAAGTTTCTATTGAAGAAGAAAGGACTATTATTCCTCCTGTTGTTATTGAAGAAGAAGTTCCTACCACTAGTGAAGATGTTAATCTGGAAATCCAACCCAAGGCTGAAAAAGAATTAGTGGTCCCAGAATCTGAGTCGCAATCCTTGGAAGAGCCTATAGTAGAAGAACTCCCTGCTGTACAAGAAGTAAATCTAGAATAACTCCCTGTTATGAAAGGAGAAAATCTGGAAGAACACCCTGAGGAGAAACCTGTTCTTGAAATAATACCCTCTACTAAAGAGAGGATGGAGATAGCCTTTCAGCTGGCTAGAAAAGAGATGAATGAAGAACTTAGAGATGAACCTATGGATTTAGACCAAGCTCTTGTGCCTCTGAATCCTGAAAAGTAAGCACCTGTTGAGGGGGAGGAAACCCAAAATCTTGAGTCTGATAAAGCCTAACATCCAGCTGAGTCTAGTCCTATGGACACTCAGTATAAATTTCCTAGTTTTTATGAGTTGAGTGAGTCTCAGCAGGTTACTACAACAATGCTTGATCTTTCTTCCTTGTTTTAGTTGAATTCAGTTTCTAACTTTCCCCTGAGAAGGAACCAGAACTAGAACCTACCGCTGTACCAATTCCTACACCTGAACCTTTACTTGAATAGTTGTCTTTTTTCAGTAAGGATGATTTGAAGGATTTTGGAGATACTACCTTATCTGGAGTTAAGAAGCTTATAAACTCCCAAACTCGTGCTGTGACAAATTTGAGCGAGAGAGATTCCTCATTTATTTTGGAGAAGATCATTTGTTAGATACAACCTAAAATGATCTATGAAATTCAAGAAGTACAGGTTGAAAATAATTTGCTCAGTAATGAAGTCACAACCCTGAGAAGCATTGTTAAAGACATGCAGAAAGAACTGCATTAGAGATCAGAACCTGCTACTACTCCTCTAGAACCCACTGTTTCTGAAATATCTCAAGATGTTGTGTCTCAGATTCACCCTTACCTGTTATCCTTCGATGAAAAG
Organism: Viscum album; assembly: GCA_963277665.1. Lineage (NCBI taxonomy): Eukaryota > Viridiplantae > Streptophyta > Magnoliopsida > Santalales > Viscaceae > Viscum > Viscum album. The sequence goes on from OY728145.1 coordinate 1,412,521,646, forward strand.
ATTGCATAAAGGCACAAATAGTTGTTAAAGAAAATGAGAGAGCTTGTGGTGAACCTGAATAAACTCACTGATGAGTAAACTGGTTGTCTTCAAAAGGTACTAAATCAGATCAAATCTCTTACAACAGCCGTTAAAGCTTCTAATACCTCAGGTGAATCCTCTACATCTTCCTTGGACAGATCTTTTCTCAGATCTATTGTTGAAGAAGACCTTCAAAATTTTTTCAGTGGCTTAAATGTGACTTCTTTCTCTGAAGTTGTCAAGAACAGTGATAGAGTTCTTGACCTTGTGGAAATTCATTCCAAGATTTCAAATGATTCCTATGAATATATTTCTTATAATGTGGATTTCTATTTCAGCCAAATTTTCTCCAAGACTGATATGACCAACCACTTCAAATACCTTGTAGAGAATCTACGCATTCCTCCTGTAACTCAAGACATCAAAAACCACGTCCAGAAGATAACTGAGTTTACCAGATTGTTGGAAAAGTTCCTTGAAAACAAAGATGACTTTGAAAAATCCATGCAGTATGGTGGAGAAATCATTACAGACATCATCAAAATCATGAGACCTTATCTTCATGTCTAGAGTACAACAATTGTTTATCCAGTGGCTGTTCCTCTTAGACCTAGACTACCTACATTCACCTCTGCCTTAGCCTCAACTACCATGTCTGTCGGCCAAGCTCTCAGTCAGATCAGGCCTATGATTCTTGATCAGCAACTACCTAGATCTTCTACTGCTCCTACCTTGGCTACCTCAGTCTTCGAAGGTGTCCCTTTACCCTCTCTATCTACCACCTCTCTGCCTTATTCTACATCAACCACTACCCCTATGGCTTCCTTTTCTACTGCTGATAAAGGAAAAGAGAAGAACAATCCATAAAGAAGATCAATTCTTACTACTTTTTGATGGGGATGCCATTATTTTTGTATCTATCTTTATTTTGTACTGAACTATTTACTCTTAATGGAATATGAACTGTTTACCCTCTCTTTCTTTCAACTTTTTGATAATCCCAAAAGGGGGATAAGATTCTGCATAAAGTTTCGATATGTTATTTTCTATATAGTTGCATCCAATTTAAACTTTAACTATGAATGATTTGTGATCATAAAAAACAGGGAGATTGTTGGACTCCTCATGTATTAATCATGTTTTAATGATCAAAAATCTCATTAATGATCCAAAATCTCATTAATGATCAAAAATATTATTCAACCTAGTTAAATACTATTAATTATATCCAATCATGTGTATTTATGTTTCAACTTCTCTCAGGATTTATAATGGTTAAGCTCAATCCATTTCATGCATATTACAGTTTAAGTATGAATACTGTTATTTGCCTAAGTACAAGACACCGTAAATCCAGACACTGTGAAGCTGGACAGAGTAAGCCAGACACAGTGATAAAAAAACTGTGAGCAAGACACCGTTAGTAAGAAACCGTGAGCAAGACACCATGAGGAAGACACCATAAGCAAGACATTATGAGCAAGACACCGTGAGAAAGTCACCATAAGCCAGACACCATAAGCAAGACACCGTGGAGAAGACACCGTGACACTCAGACACCGTGATACTCAGACCATGACACTCAGACGCCGTGTGAAGGAGACATCGTTTTCATAACATACTGTGACACCGTTTCATAAACAATTTCGCCATCTTTTAATTTAATGTTTAACAGTCATATTTCATACCTTTAATGAACTGAGATAATTAATTTTTCTTTGTAGACATAGTACGAAGTATGAGGTACAAAAAACGTGGAACCTGTCAGCTAAAACACATGCATTCAAGGATAAAGAGTGGAGAGTGCCCAACAAACATAGCGCATGATACTGAACGAAAAATAAGCCCATGAGCACGACCGTGAAGAACACAGTGCATGATTTTCAAAGAAATCATTTTCTCATACATGCGATCTGAAACTACAGAAGAACATATGAAGTATACTGGAATCCATATAACACCTTTTTGTTATCAAATCTCATGAAGAACATAAGATGAATTACCACACTCTATTTTTCAAGACAAAAACTAGAGAAGGACTCAAAAGCATTTCTGTTTAATCAGAGTAGTCCAGAGCTGCACTAAAAATCTGTAGAGCATTCTAAACTCATATCTACTATCTCTTAGTGATTCTTTTACTTACTTCTTGAGAAGTGTGTATACTCTGTATATTCCATACACACACTGACTCCTGTGCTAATCCGAAGGATTTTTAAATCCTTACACCAAACTCTTTATACTTTTGTTCACCCACGAAAACTATGGAAGAGGTCCCTGTATGGCCTGGTTATTATTTTTGTTTAACCACAAAAACTGTGGAAGTGGTCCCTGTGTGACCTGGACAGTTTGTGTATTGTTGTTAACACCGATCTAGGGGTGGATCAAAGTTTATTTATATAAACAGCTTGGTGGAAGGCGATCACCAAGTGGAGTGGATTAGGTCTCAGCTTGAGACTGAACCACTTGTTTCATATCCGCTGTTCTATTTAAATTTATCCCTCTCTGTTTTACTGCTTTATTGCATAATCTGAAAAACTCTAATTTCACTTTGATAGTTAGTCTTGGATAGAATTTATATCTGATTTGTCTTAGTAGGATAACTTAAAAAGTAATATTAATAATACATATTATGATTACTGATAATTAATCAGTCTTCTAAGAAGTTGTTTAAATAGTAAAACTATTATAACAGTATAACATTGATTAACTAGATTGTATCTATTTTTGGGGAAAACCATTTCTTTTAAGATAATATTTTTGTAACAAAATTTTTTATTGTTACTCAATTCACCCCTCCCCTCTTTAGTAAACTAATATGACCAACAATGTGAATAAAATACTTATACTTATAGTATTTTTACAAAAATAAAGTAAAAGGATATCCCTATGGGTGTTTTTAATTTTTTTAAAAGAACACCACTATTGAAATTTTCCAAGAAAAATTTAAAAAACTACCCCTATGGGTGGTTTAAAAGACTAAAGTAAAAGACCTACCCTATGGGAATTTTCTAAAATGATGGTAAAAGACTTCTCCTATGAATGTTTTCAAAAAACAATGTAAAAGACCTCCCCTATGAGTATTTTTAATTTACAATATAAAATACCCCCTACATGAATTTTAAATTTCATAATATCACAACCCTGAGGGTGTATGATAATTCTATCATAAAAAATAAAGAACTAGGTTTGGATAAATACTAAACCCATCAAAACTATCCACACCCATGGCTATCCTACCTAGGGTCCATCCTCTTAGGAGAAACACATGTAAAGGGTCCCTATAGAGCCTTATGAGGCCAATGCATCTTATGAGAAAGTAAGAATAGGCCAATAAATTAATAATTCACAAGATCTTAACATATAACTTAGAAATCCCTATATTCCAATAAATTTAATTACACTATCATAATATATTAATGAAACCATTAATTTATTTAGAAAAAAATTAATCAAAGTTAAATATGTCAATTCTTTTAGTGGAATGACCATATATAAAATATAGTATAAATACACATGCATAATGCCATAAAGAAAGTCATGGAACCACCTACCTTTATTTTATGAGTTATTTTTTGCAAAGGATGATAGTTAATACCAAGGACCTTCCAGCTTCATCTAGGCCCATCCATCTATCCTTATCCCCAAATTAATACCCATCATAAATAATTATATAATTAAAAAAATTATAATTAATTAAGAAAATTAACCTAACTTATGAACAATACCCATTGAATCCCCAAGTGTCTAAGGCTTGTCGCTTCTTTGAGAAGTATGGTATCAATAACCCTCAAGAAACATATGAACCTAAAAGAAAGATAAATACCCAAACTACGATGCCAAAAAACTTTCGAAATTAATTTAAATTATGGAAAAAACAGTAATAAATTCACCATGAAAACATACGTCAACAAAGAAGGATATGAAAACATGTAGATGGTATATTAGGTTACCCTCATCACATGCATAATGAAATCCCCAAAACTCTTGGAAAACTACACCATGCTCTAGTAGAATTAGAACTGAATCGCTAACCACATACACCAAAAATATGAGTGGAGGGTAGAGATAATAACCATAGTTAACATAGTAAAAAACATACCTCCAATCGTTAGAAAGTACTATTCAAGGGATCCCCAAACCAAGCTAAGGGAAGAAAAGGGAGAGGGGGACCACTTCTTGGGTACGAAACCATAGAGGGAAGAGGGGATATACCCCATTCTAAAACCTGAGGGTGGAAAATAATAATTTACTCCATTAAAAGGACAATTATATAGCTGGTACAAGTTCACCAGCTAAATGATGTTCACCTGGAGATTATTGGTGCCTTTACCCCAATCCCTAATGAGAAAGTGGTTCTTACAAGCTGGCTAGTGCATTGCTACATTTTTTACTATAACAACCACCTGAGCCTCTCCCAAGGCTCCTCAAATACACCAGGACACCTCTCGGGCGTCATTCCTCCTATAAAAACAAGATGTTGAGACGTACCAACTCCTAGAACATAACTTCAAATATTTCTTTTCAAAACTACCCACCCACCAAATTTGAAAACTTCAAATTCCTTTAGGATTTTTATACCCATATTGACTTGGGGCATTAAAACAAATTTCAATTATTATACGAGTCTAACAAGGGCATGTTAATAGTTATGTTATTTTTTTGAATTGTCTTTTCATGGTGAATGGTCATGGGTTAGACTGAAAATTTATTGATCGTATTAAATTAAATTTAATATTAATTATTACATGGTATTTTTTTGGAATAAATATTTTTAAATTAAATTTTATTATTTTCATATCATTCATATATCTATTATAATATAAGGATATTGTTATCATCAAATTATATTATTCCATCCCTCATCCTTGGTTCCTCTCACAATTAATGTTAGTAACATTGTAAAATTTAGAGTCTCCAATTATAGGATGAAGTTGAAGTCTCACATAAACTCTAATTTGATCAAGTAGAATTATAGGAGAATAATGGATGTTACAAAAAAAGTTTATTTAGAACTATTTTTTTTATTTTGGTGTATAGGTTAGTTTGTTACTTCTTAATAAAGTTCACTAGAAGAAAAACTTTATTATGGTGAAGAACCAACAAGGGGAAGCTTCTATTAAAGGTATATTTATCATTGAATGTAATTTTTAAGTTTCCATATTTTGGTTATTATATATAGATTGTGTTCCAAGAATTTATATCTAAATATAGGAAATACGTAGATTAATTTTTTTTGTAAGAGGTGAAGTCTCTGTTTGATCTACTAATAGATTTATGTTTTTTTGCTTTAGATATAAGAGTTAATTTTCCACCAAAGGTTTCAAAAAATGTTATGGATCAAATTATGTTGAATCCTCTCCAATAGAATTTATGCTAAAATATATTATAATTATCATTGTTATAGTATCTCATAATGATTAATAGATTTATATATTGAGGTAAAAAAAGATCTTGAATCAAAATTGGTGTAAGATGTTTATATGACACAACAATAAGGTTTTGTGACATCCAATAAAGTGTAAAAATCATAAAGGTACTTTTATATGTTGAATTATCCATCTAGACCAAAGAAAGTTGACTTTGATGAGGCAATAAGATAATTTTGTTTCATTAAAAATGAAAGTGATTTATATATCTGGAAAAGTTTTATTAGGAAATCCATGGTTTTTATAATGATATATATCAATTAAATATTATTAATTGGAAACCAAATACAAGTCTTGTAATAAATAAATAATTTTTTTAATGATTCCTTCTATATAAAGGATGTATGTGAACTATCCTATTATATAGGGACTAAAATATATAGATACATAAACCCGAGTCTAATTAGACTAAGTCAAAGTATATACATTAACAAGGTATTGAAATGATATATGATTTAAAAAAACAAGAGAATATTCCTACCTTTGACATGTGGTATAAATATCTATAATAAAATATGTCATTAGAAACAAGATGATTAAAAAATTATGAGTAGAAGGCCTTATGTTTTAATGATTGGATCAATTATGAGCTTCATCTTATATAATTGGGGAATGTTTTTTAATCCATTTTTATAGGAGTTGTATATCTATAAAATATTGGAGATATATATTGTGAATTAATTAATACTATTTTTTAAATACATGAGTCGTTTGAAAGATATATTCCAAATTTATGAATGATACAAGGAGATAACATTAAGAGGACATACTAATCATAGTTTATAAACAAATAAATATGATTCAAAGATGAATATTGGATGTGTTTTCAACCTTACTGGTGATATTATAATTTGAAGAATATCAAAACAATACATGATCACTAATTCTATTAGATAATCTAACTATATTATGTATTTTTATGTAAATAAAGATATAATTTATATACAAAACTTTTTCTCAAATCTTGGTATAACACCTAGTAGTAAAAATATTAAAAAAGTAAAATTTAAAAAATAATAAAACAATTTTTATTTCGAGAGATACTATCTCACACAAATAAATAAATTATTTACTTCAAAAATATCATCTATTAATGGGTTTTCTTAAATAGGTGAATTCATAATTAAAAATGTGACCATAAATGATAATGTGGTATAAGAACTGACTAAATCTATTTCATAGAAAATGCATGAGCATTATGTGAGAGCTAGCTAAGCGAATATTGTTAGCTATTAGATGAAGTTCAGGTGGGGATATGCTAGAGTTGGATCTTTAGAATCATATTTTAATGTAATTTTTATTACTATAAAATTTAATAAATTTCATATATATATAAATTATTAATAATAAATATTATCTTTTCATATACTTGAAATGTTTGAAAATTCACTTATAAAATTTCTCTTATAAATAGATCAAAAATAGTTACCTACTATATTGAGAAACTAGAGATTCCTAGAAAATATTATTAAAATTTTAATCTATAGTGATAACACACCATTTTGACAGGTTAAACATGATGTATAACTATTTGGTGTTGGGTAATTGTACACATTGAGACTTATTTTTATAAATTTTAAACCTTTTGATCTCTAAGGGAGGGAATCATAAAGACATACAGGCTAATAGAAGCTATACATGTCTTTTTTTGTCATTTGATATTCTTTTTTGTGAGCATGTTTATCTACACTAAGGATTGATATCATTATTAATTTATATAACATATTTTGATTTATGATGTAAATTATGGGATATATGACAAAAAAATTATCTCATTTTAGGAGAATTTTGAGTTTTATAACAAGAATTTAATTGTTATGATATAATTTTCGCTACTAATTAATGGATAAATATATCTCAATCACTTTGATTGAGTTGGAAGTGTTTAAAAAATCCATGTCCATTGTGATTAAATAAATTTTTAATTTGGTACTAAAAATTAATAATGAAAGGAAATGACACATTTATGTATCTTGATTTATGACATATCAATTGAAAATATGATGATATTATATTTTTATATTCATAGGAATCTTATCATTGCTCTAATTTTTCCATTTATCTATAACAGCCATGAGGTGTTTTAGTTGCTACTATTGCACTATTTGTTGGACATAATATTCTTTAATTCGGGGTCTAAAAGGTTGAAAACTTGTCCCTTTGATAATACTGTTAGGAACCATTGAATCTAAGTATTAGAATATAATCAATTTTAATTCTTGAATAATATCTATTTGAGTTATACCGATCATAAAAAATTCAATAAGAAGTTATTCTTGATAAAACTAAGTGAGTTAGATTTTATCCCCATGGTATTAAAATGTTATTTGAGGTTGGGTAAGTTAATGAAAGAAATTTCATCCAATGAGCATAGTTATTATACAGTTTTGGGGTTAAATAGTTTATGGCGAGAGATTAGGCCGAGTCATTGACCAAATTTCATGAAATTATTTCAATTTTATTCTTTATCATAATTATTTCATGATTATTATTTATATATATCAATGGAAATATTCTTTTTAAAAGTGGTATATTTAATAGTACATGGTATAGGGATTATTATTTCGTTAATTTAATAAAGGGACTTTTTTAATTATTTTAAACCTATATATTTAAATAATGCGATTCTTCCATGTCATGTGGGATAATTTCATTTTTATAACTCTCCTAAAAGATTTTATAGATAGAATTAGAAAGGTATTACCATATTCTCTCAAATTATATAGATAAATTCTCACGATATATTCCTAAATGATTCATACATAGAATCATAAAGTACTCAGTAATTTTACATTCATATATTTTAAATTAATATAAGTATCCAAATATTCATGGTGTATGTGTGAATATATCTAGATAAAATATAGTTTGTGTTCTTAAAGCTATGATAATATTATTGGTGAGAGGATATTGAATAGTAAATTTATTTATTGAGGTAATTTTTATATATATTTAGAAAAATTAATTGTGATGGTATAATTTGAGGATCTGAGTTTAAATTTAAAGTTTTATTTAGATATTTAAATTAAAATTTTAAATTGGTAACCTGAATCCATCCTTTTAATACATCTAGATATATTATTTTTGATAATTGAATCTTATGTTGAAGTTTTTTAGGTTTAAAACCCTTTCTTGTAAAATATTGAGATTGATTTTGAAATTCAATGATTGTTTTGAAAAATTGATTTTGATTTATATATAACATGTCATGTGAAAATTAATCTTTCACACTAAATGTAAAACAAAAACTTTATTTGTAACGTTATAGGATATATAGAGTTTGGGGTAAAATATAACTGTTTTGGGGGAATTCTATAAAATTTTAATGTTTTCACACATAATTCACATTTATTACATTACCATTTGGGGTAAAAATAGGAAAACTTAAGTTTGATCCTTTTACATGAATTATATGAGGTGGTTGAAAAATAAATGAAAATCCTTATAGAGATTCTATGTGGTCATAATGTAACTATTTCATTACTAAAACAACTCATTCGCCTCATTTACCTCAATGTTGTATTAGTTAAACCATAAAATCTTAGGTGATTACATGAAATATTTTAAAAAGGATATAAAAGAGAACTTATATCTCTAATAATCTCAATGATCATTTGAGATGTCAATATTATTATTTAGATTTCAAAATGTTATAATATTTTTTATGATTATGTTAAATGGTGAACTGGGGAATAAAGTATGATTCTAAATTGTGGAATCATTGGAGTACAAATTTTTGTTACTGGATGGTAAGAGATTGAGAACAAAGGTGTATTTTTTGAAGATAGTTACCATTCTTAAACAGGTGTTTGTTGGGTTTGTTTTGGAATCACTTATTAACTTACATATTTGATATTGATTCCTTCAAAATGCCTGATTTAACATGTAGTCCTTGAGGTATTCCCCAATTTATTTTGATGATTTATGGTTAGAACCAAATTTTTTAGTAAGAGAAAATGATGGTATATATTTAGTTATTTTGGATAATTCCAATATGGTGATCCAATGTAATTTTAAATCTCATTGAGTGAGAAATCCTTAAACATGTTTATTGAATTATTTCCCTTATTTTCAATGTAATTATTTTTTTAGATTATAATATTTCGTCTTTGGATAAAACTCATGATTTTAAGGGAAGTACATAGTTTAATGATTAATGAACCACATGAATCGTTTGAGTAATATATTTACTGTTAGTTTTATGATGAGTGTAATCAAGTAGACATTGTTATAACCTTAAATATTCAATTATTATGTGAGAATTAGAGGGATGGTGATGAAAATTTGTTGATATTAGTGTGTGCAACACTACATAATTTATATAAAGATATTTTTAGAGGTTTATTAGATTAATTTTAACCCAATATTATTTCTTAGATCTTGTGAATGAGTCATCACTACTGATAATACAAATATATTATTCTTTGGAAAATATTTTCAATTAAATTAGTCATATCCGCCTTAAGAGACACTATTATTATCATTAATTTACTATGTTTTATTCCATATGGGGATTCCCATGCTATAATGGTGTACAAATGGACATCAAGTAAGTCCATAGCTTGGAAAATTTTTGTTTTGAATAGTATACTGGTTGGGTTGTATCCCAATACACTTTTATAAGGATAAGGCTCAATTGAAGGGATTAAAATTATGATTAAGGAATTATAAATAAATTTTATTAATTTAATAGGTTATTTTAATACTAAAGTATTTTCCTCGAGCAGATATTATGGTTTTAACCACAAAAAACATTACATCTTTTATGGAAGATAAACATTTAGTATGATAATATGAAATATTTGAATGCATTCAGTTATATATATGTATTATAATTTTCAATGTTAGTATTTTATAGATGGAATCATTTATTTCTGAATTATTATTTTACTTTGAATTTTTTATTTTGTATTTTATTATGTTCTCATACTATTTATTATGATAATTTATTAACATAAATATTTTTTGGTTATTTTATATTTTTTAATTTTTGAATTTTAACATATTCCATGAACACTATCACATGAAATAATAGATATCCCACTCACTCATGTGATTTTGGATTTTTGAAAAAGTCCCATGAATTTTTTAAATTCATCCATATATGTACAAATAATTTGGTGACATTTTTCATGAAAGTATTATTTGTTTTATGATGTAATGGTTCAAGAAAAGTCTCATCAAATTTAGGTTTTTGATCACATGGTGATTTAAAAAATTAATGGAGTTTGAGTGGTGACAATAGTATTTTTATCATTTTAGAAATATGAACATTTTTTATTGATTGTGTATACTTATTTTCCATTGGTCTAATTGATATTTTTGATGGATATTTCTTATATATAAATTATATACATTTTGTATATTTTTTATGTTTCATTGTGAGTTCAATTATGGATATAGAATATTATATCCCAATGTAGAAGTTTTTTTATTTATAAGAAGTTTTGGGATAGTTTAATATAAAAAATATTTAAGAATTTTTTTGATAGAATCTATAATTTATTTTTATGTTATTAAAAAGAGAGTAATTTTTCACAATTTTAACATTAAAAACCTTTATGTTAGGCCCGAGTATTTGAAATCTAGAAAATAAACCATCGATTAATAGTAATTTGTATTTGGATTATAAGTCGCATAAATTTGGCCATTTAAAATGTAATTAGAGTATATTTTTGGAATATGTTGAGTCCATATATATAGATAATATGTTAACTTGGAATGTTGAATATGAGTATGTATGGATAAAATAATCATGGTTAAGAGACAATTGAGCAAAGTATTCCTAGAATCAAGTAATAGACACTCTTGGAATGAGTGAGGTGGTAGTCTTGAAATCCATGATATAATGTATAAAAATATAGAAATAAGTAATAGATATATGGGACTAGTTGAATTATATTTTGGTCTTCATACTTCATATTGTGACACATAATTATTGTAGGATAAATGTATCTCCCTATAATGGGCTATAGAGTATTGGGGTGAATGATTTACTTGATCTGGAAATATTTAAATTTAAGGAAAGGTTGTAATGTGGTAAAATAAATTAAAATCATGATTTTTTGTATATAACATACCTATATGTTTTTGGTTTTATTTTACTTGGGTGATAAAAATAGGTTTATATTTTGGTAATGAAGTTGAAGTTTGAAAAATTATGATAATAATACAACATAAATATTTTTTTATTCTTTTTATTGAAAACATTTGTTTTAATTTAATGGTAAAAAATGTGGGTGTTTTTCTAAGGAATATTTTACTTAAGCCATTAAAAAACCAATTTAATAATAAAATATAGTGGATAATCAAATAATGCTTTTGATATTTCTTTTTAATTTTCTTTTGTGTATGAAAAATTTACAAATACACTTTCAACTAGTAAAATAGTTTAATTTGTCTCACTAAACTTGGTGTTAATGATTTGGTATCTCATTGATCTATTAAATTAAAATTTTGGTTAGTTTGATTAATAATATTTTGTTTTGTGTTTTAGATATTATTCTCAAAGTTTATTTATTATGTTTTATGGATAGATACCATGAAATACCATGATTTTATTATTGAATAGCTGAATATTTGAAGGTACACAATATGGAATTTGAGATTAATTAGTCATATAGTTGACTTTGAGGTAAATTATTCATGTATTTGTATTTGAGGTCACACATTATATTAATTGATGATATATATATATATATGTATTATGGGTATTCATATGAAAGTTCAAAGTTGTTGACGCCTACCAAATAAGAATCATAAAAATAACAAAGGAAGTCATACCATTATATGGGTATTATTTTCCATGTGAAAGAAAGAATGGAGAGGATTGTCGAAGATTTGTGAAACCTCTGAGAGACTCATGATAAAGAAGCCATTTTAAGGCCACATGAAGGCCCCATGCATGGTGCATCACCCACAGATAGTCCCATAGAGACCACTTCCACAAACCTGCATGCTCTTGTGAAGTCCCCCAAGACAACCGAATGATCACCCCCATGCCGCATAGTTTTTCATTGGAAAGTTCCCGACAAACCATCCAAAATCATTCGAAAATAAAGAGGGATGACATTATAAAGGAATACACCCCTATTGGTCATGAAGATCTTGTGCCAAATTGTCATTTGGAAAAATAAAATCCCTTGGTGATGTCTTGGAAATCTCGAATGACCTACGATGCTTCACCACATAAAACTAAGGAAATAATGTGGAGGAGGTGAGAGGGGTTCACTATCATTTAAAGACATGTTAATCAATCCTTGAGAGATGCATGATATACTACAAAACCTCACAAAAGACCTTTGGATTATAAACCTCACAACATGGAAGGCCTCATGAGTGTCCAGACAACTCTGGGAGGCTCTAAAGTTATGCAGATAGTCATGTCCACTACATTCATGTACACTCTTCATATGACCCATATTGTTCAAGAGATACATCGTCCAAAAATCCATTAAAAATCCTAGATATTACTCATGCCAAATAGCATTATTGTCAACCTTTGTAAAATAAAACAAAGAAGACAAAAAGGGAGGAGGTGAGAGGGGTTCACGATTGCCAAAAGACATGTGACACACCCCTGATGTCCTACAAGGAACCATGAGCCCTCAACGACATTACATCCTTGTCTCAAGGAATCCATTTGTATTTTCATCCACATATTAAGGACATGGAATGCTCATGCACCCCCATATGACCCATATTGGTCATGTGGACACATCTCCAAAAAATTGAAAAAATACCCTTGACAGCACTCATGAAAACTCGCATGAATCCTAAACTTTGTTACATCAAACAACGGGGATCAAAAGGAAAAAGGTGATAGGAACTCGTGGTCGTTGAAAGGCATGAGATGCACCCATCACACCCATAGTGGTGTCCACAAGACCCCAGGACAAGTCACCTAAGTTCTCACGAGTGTCTTCTCTCATGCACTTGGATATTGAGAATGCCCTCGGACATGTCAACATGACAACGTGAAATTCATTTGACATATATGCATTATAAAAAAAGTATATAATAATTGGAAATACATAGAAAAAGGAAGAGACTTGTGATCACTGAAAATCAGGCGATGCACTCGAAGCAGTCCACGATAGAGACTCATGAAACTGCATGGCACAATTCCCCTCCACAGTCTCTATCCTGGGCTCGCACTAGATAATCCAAATAAATTGGAGTGTATCTGGGGTTGTGATGACTACAAATACCCCACCAGTGTTAAAAAATTCACGACTACTACACACATTTTATTCTTGATGCCTAGACTCTACAGGGTTTGAATATCTATTTCTACGAACTTCGTAAAGAGATCACCCGATAGACCATATTTCCATAAAGTAATATACCAGTGGGTAGCCGGAGTATTCATTCAATAAGAATAAATAACTTCACATGATCATTCATATGTCACATGAAGGGCCTCTAGTGGGTAATGTGAAGTATATCCCATAGGCCCATTAGATAATTCAAGGTTCAAAAGAACTGACACTGAAAAAAACTATGGTATTTTCAATACAAGGGTGGGAAGCAAGATCAAAGGCATAAGTATTAAGAGAAATATATACTCTCTACCCCCTGTGTTTCATGTGTGTCATGAAAAGACACATGACAACACTAAGACCCATCGCCCGGATTTCGTGAAACTCTTTCGACATGACACCTAGGACATATAGAATAGTCCAGAGAAACTATGAAAGGTCACATGACTCTCCCATAGAAACCAATTTTATCTTAAAAACCCCATAGGTCTATCACCAAAGAATCATGACGTCCCTCAGAAACATCACCTAACTCATATAATGATACTAGCTCATTTCAGCTGAATCTCGAGGAAGAACCTGGATATGAAAGTAAATCCCTCATGAAATTCTCTATTCATGTCATCCAATACTAGTGATTCCCTCCAGACATGTCATCAAGGTCTTGCAATGTTCCCAGGGGTTTCATCTAATACATGTGACACCTATCGAACTAGGACACAATGTCTCTTGTGACACCCTCTATATGTGTCAATCCAGGTCCTGCGATGGCTCCGAGGATATGCCAACTGAGGCATGCCACACCCTCTAGACAAGAAGGATAGATCACCATGGAGTCCTAGGACTAGACAACATTGTTTGTGCCTGGTGTGTAAGCCCTAATCAATAGGTAAACCTTAGTGTATAATCCCAAACATAAATGAACTTTGAGAACTCTTATTCCTGCCATAAGTAGGATACTTAGGATTCCTTACTAAGGCCCAAGATCTATTCCAAACACCCCAAGGAATATCTTAATAATCATGTCCTATACCAATATTCTTTGAGGATGATCATATGCTCCCCTTTGTTTGTCACCCTAAGCATGGATCACTTGGGCTTAAGGTGATTCAACGAACACCTTGTGGGCATCATAAATCTCCACCATCTAGGAAAACCTTAGTCCGTAAGCCTTAGAATAAAGGGAACTATGATATTATGATTTCTTCTATATTTAGGATGCATAGGATACTTCTCTCTGAGTTTCAACCTCCATATTGATCATTTAGGGATATCCTAGTGTCTAAGTCCCTTACTAAAAGCAAGAAAATTGGTTACTTACTATCTGTTGTTTCTCACACCGAGCTTGGATCACATAAGCTTAGGTAGTTCCAATAATTATGTTGGCAACACCACGAGTCTCTATAATGACATGAGAAACCCCAATATATAAGTCCTAAATGAATGAACTAGTAAAACCTGATTATCTCTATATTTGGGATAAGTAGGTGGTCCCTCTAGGACCCGAGATTGAAGGTGTCCTGTTGTACCCATATAAGTCCTTCCACATAACTTTTAACTAATCCGGTTAAATGAACTACATGGGTTTTGATTCCTACAACAACCAGGATATATAGGATACCTTATAATGGCTCAATTCTATCCTTGAAATATTAATCACCTCCTCATGTGGGAGCATGTTTTGAATAACTAGGTTATATGGATTCAATATATATTCAACTACCTTTTAGAAGAGAATTATGAAGAACCTCAGATACATATAGACAAACTCACCCAAGAGTTCCCAGTATTTTTCATATAAAAAAGAAATAACCTATAGTCATTTCGTTAGGGTAACTGATCCCATATCCATATTAGGAATAGATTCATGAATATATATTAAATCTATAAAATATTCCTAGAGTAGGTAACAATCCCCCCCAAAAAGGTGTTATGAGATCAACCTACCATCCACTCGACTAATGCGATTCCTCAAGAGTTTCTAGGACTGGAAACCCAGATGATGGTTGACCATTGGAAAGAAAGTCCATATGTAGTTATAGAAAAGGTAACTTTTTAGAGTTTCTAGTGAAGATGGAAAAAATGGTAGACCCGATGAACATGATTGAGAGAGGCCATAAAATACCCCTCAATCAATCCATGAAGGGAGACCCCATTCCATGTTCCCCATACAAAACCCAATGGAACAAAAATGGGGATACCAACATGAATCTATCTAGTAACAAATGATTGGGTTATAATCTATCGATCCATGTTTCTTTTCCCCTATATGAAAACAACACCGAGAGGCTCAACATGAATATCTTAGGCTACTTTTTTTTTGAAAACAACATATACTAACAAAGCAGTAAGACCAACATAAATTGGAATTCTTATAAGTCCATCCTCACACTGAAAGTCCATGGGATAAGGATGACCAAAATGGGAATACATAACAACTGTGTTAACCATGCATATCTGATTGTGAATTTTATGTCTATGACATAACACTGATTATTAAACTTGTTCCTTTTTTTCTGCATTATTGTAGTATCCAAACCTAAGATAATGTCTTCATATCACAGTGATAGTTCTGGTAGCTCATCAACTGTCGTAAGCCACACATGTCACAAATAAATCTCACCTGCTAGATAGCTTCAAAAACTGGTAGCGAATACGATGATTTGGGAGTACCACTGGCATGGTATGATCCTGACCACGGAAGCTTCCCATGAGATCCTTAAAGCATGATAACCAGTGAGCCCACATCTCCTGCCAAAGGCAACTACTAAGCCAGTTTCCACCATCACTATGAAAAACTTCTTCGAGAGAATATTCCCAGAGCATGATAATTTCCACCTTCGATACTATATGAAGGTGGGAAAGGATGCCCAAAATGGATCCCTTCCTGTTTAAGTGCCACTGAGGAAGGCACCAGCTTACTAATATCGTTTGCATCATCCCGCTGGTACCCATCAACTGCCTGCTGTGGGTACCGTCCGACACCCAGATGCCTATGATACAATGAACAATCCCTAAGGAAGACTCCTCAGAAGAGGAGGGTATTGGAAATTCAGAAGAGGGATCATATTTTCAATCCTGGTGATGATTCCTGTCAGCATACTCTTGTAGGAACTAGTAAGCATGATCACATTTCTACTAACTTAGAAATTTTTTTAGGCATATTCCCATAACCATCCAGGAGAGGGATCATATCCCCACTCCTACTGAGGATGCATTCTGGCATACTATGGTAGGGACTAACAAGTAGGCTCAAACCCCTACTTTATCAGAACAAGTTTGTGGGCATATTTCTATAATAGGCATGGGGGAGTATCATGCTTCTACCTCCATGCATGAAGGCCATCGACATACTCCAATGGAACACAAAGGAAATATGTGGGCACATATCCCCACTTCAGTTGAAAATATTTGTCAATAGATAATGATGATAGAAAATGTGCAGGATTATATACCTTTACACAATTTTTCTAAAATACCAATATATTTTAGCAATAGTTGAAGAGCTCCGCTGGCATATTCCAGCACTGTTACAGAAAAATAGACATTCAAATACTTATATCCCAACATCCATGACAACTAAACAATCTAATCATCATGATCAAGTGGTTGTATCGGAGGAAGAACACATTATTTCTCCCACTTAGGAGGATTATTTTCATGTTTAGATGTAGGGAGATACATTGGACTAAGTGTATACACCCGTTCCAACCGGGGCCTACCAGGTGAGAGTGGAACATGCCTTAGGAAAGGGGAACATGCTTCTCAAAAAATTATATCGGCATACTTCAAAGGCCCAAGATTGTACATATATCCCCATTTTGGCCAAGGACAACAAATTGAGAATGGAACAAGCCTCAGGAAAGCCTCATATTCTTGTAGTGAATCTTTTCGACATACTCCAGCAAATCATAGAAGAAAGGCACATATTCCTACTTCTACTGATGAATGATTGTAACAACATTATTCCAAGGAAACAAAGGAGGAGTCTCATATCCCTTTTACCATTTCTGAGATTCATCAACATATTCTGGAGGGAAATTCATATTCAGACTGAGCTCATACTCCTTTTCCGATTGGGTCTCACTAGGTGAGAGTGGAACCTGCCTTGAGGCAGGCTCATAATCCAACCAAGAAAGACAAGCGACCTATCTTAAATGCTCAAGATCGATCTCATACTCCTGTCTTGACAAAGTCTCACCAAGTGGGAGTGGTACTTGCCTCCAGACAGACTCATATCCATATCAACAAGGAGATAAATTATTGGAATATTTTAATTACTTCTTAGAAGTGGAACCATACTCACACGAAACTTGAAGGTTATATACATGTTCTGTCAACCATCATACCACAGGATCATTCCCCTAGAGAATCACAAAAGGAAGGTTGAAATAGTCCAACCACGATGAAGAATATGGATCATATTCCTAATCCACTCAATTTCAGTGTCCTTAAGGTTGTTCAAGACAAATTATCAGAACCACAAGGGTCCATCATCTTTTCTATCAAAGAAAAATAATAAGGTGATCATTACTATGATGGTCCTCCTCATGGTAGTGTAGAGATGTATTTTGGAAACTTTACTCCTGACATCCACCATTGTCAACCTCCCCACGATGATATCTCCCATGGGCAAGGAAATCACCCCTTTGTTCAGAAACCTCAATATAGAGAGGTGAACCAAACCACAACACCTTTTTATGGAGAGGTTCTCGAGACACTAGGGTCAACTGTATATGGTTCCCCAACGACTTCCAACATCACCCCATTCCCATTAGCATGCAACAATCAGAACCATTTCTATGGTATGACTAGATGGAGGCATGTAAGTCTGATGAGGAGGTGTCTAACAATGATATGTGTGAGGATTTAGCCGGAAACAACCTCCCCATCATGTTCTCGCACCCCATTAATTCTAGCTATGATATCCCAAACAAACTTGAAAAGGAGTGCATTTCTTATCTATGCCAAAAAATGTTGGCTACTCATCAATGGCTAAAGGATCAATATCTTTTTTATCCTGAATATGAGTGTCATCTTCAGAAAATTAGGATACTCTATTTCCATCTTGACCTAGATGCTATCTCTATGGCCCGTGATCCAAAACCGAAAAATCACAGTGAAAATCTACAACACATTTGTCGCCATTACATTGTGATGCTTTGAAAAATGATATCTAAAGCTACATCATACATCCACATTCTATGATGGGGACAGTATGAAGAATTTCACTTTTCTATTCCCCTAGAACATTATATACCTTTAGATATGAAATGATATAATTTTATAGCCTCTAGTGATATCAGAGGACCTAGTAATGCTTAGGCTTGTTTGTCAGTGCAATAGAATTCCCCCGCTTCAACAGTTCCCATACACAACAGATGGGGAGGAAGGGTAGCCAACATGATTCTAGACTGGGCCCCTCAATACAATAAAAGGATGTCATAAACACGAAGATCTAAGTTGTGATCACTCTTACAACTTCTTTTAAGGAAAGATCCTCATTATGGGTTTCCATCACACACAAATCCCACGCGGTCACAACTGCACCACATCACAAAGAACACAAAAGAACATACCATAGAAGCTGTCTAGGAGCAGAATCGGCCCCTAGGACTAGAAGAGTATCTACCACAGCCTCCACCCCTAGGGTCATAAATTCCTGAAAGGATTTCGGACATACCTTTGGTAGTCACAGGTGAACCCCAACCCACTAGTCCAGGGGAATTTATATTTCAATCACCATCACTAGGATTATTGTCCCCTGGAAGGACCCTAGAGACATTAGAGGTGTTTCCAGATCATCCCCATACCACTAGTATAGTCCCATTTATACCTTCATGTCAATCCTGGGAATCATCATTTTCTATAATGGAGCCATTGGATCCTCAACAATAGGACCAATTAGTACCAATGGTGGATCTAAATGACCCCCACCCCACAAGACTGAGGGAATTTTAATCATCATTAACACTAGAGAAGAAATTAGTATTCTCTAGGCTGGGAGGAGGAAATCAATGGTTGGAATCCTACCAGTTCCTTTCACCGAAAGAAGAACCTTTGTTAATTGGGGCCTGCTCGACAATCGTGATTGGAATCTCCCAAAAAATCAACCTTTATAAACCTAGAGGATAGGAACTTATGATGAAATAATTCATACCCCACTGGGGTCACAATTAAAAATGGTCAAAAAATGACAAGGTTTTGAATAACGACACTGATGGAGGTTGTGAAAAATTAGATTATTGCGTGGAAATCTTGGAATGACCACCATTTCCCGATATTCTTCTGTGAATGTTGTTACTGTTTAACATGGTAGATATTGATCAAGATGAAGATACAGAGGGCCGTAACATGGGAAACTTTCCCCAAGAGGAGGGTGGTTTGGATGCATTATATGATGTTGTGCGCACATGGAAACAAAGAGGGCGTCAAAATTTGGCACCACCAAATAACGAGTTTCCACCTACTTAGTGGAATATTGGAAAAGATAAAGGGAAAGAAACAAATACATCTCAATTCCATCTCATAGAGGAATAATTTTAACTATATGGGATTGAAATACATGCTCTCCAGTAACTCAGTGAGGAGCTAATCAGTGGAAATATTCCCACTGGGTATCATCTCCATCCAGAGATGAATATTCTCCCTCCCACGACCGATCCTCCATTAAGAGTGGTATATGAGAATTAGATTGGCTCTAGATTTGGAAAACTAGTCTATATAAATGAGGAAGATAAAAATTATCTAGACTTACCTCCATTGTGGTGACACACTCTCCTTGAACAGGGTAATCCTTCAGTCATATGTCAAATTGGGGATTAATAGGAAATGAATGAAGAACCACCTCATCGACCCCCACCTTCTCCCTATGGATACTAAGTGGATTTGAATAGAATTACCTCATAGATACTTACCACCATTGAATCCTTGGATAATTGAATGGAATCCATGGATGGGTGATGTGCACCTATGCATCCTAAAAGGAATACATAACCTTAATGGGTGGATGACACTCCACCTCCACCGAACTTCGAAAAACCTACCTTTTCTACCTTTAACAGTGCAGGTGACCCTAATTATCATCTCACAATCTTCGTATCCCGATGTGGGGTGACGATGGGCCTCAAGGTCAAGAGGAGGAAACAAATATGGGGTGTTTCATACAAACACTGATATAGAAATACTTTTTTGGTACATCTGTCTGCTAGTAGGATATATTGTAGGATGGGAACACCATATTTGTTAGTTACTTTATCATTTTATTTCAACACTGAGGAAGAAAATGAACGTCAACCTAAAAAACTGCAAGTATCATGAGAACAAGAGGGTGTATGATTTCATAGAATGGTGGAATGGTTTAACATAATAACTCATAATCCCTCTCTCATAAGAGAAACTACTAGAAATATGTACTAAAAATCTTAGGGATAAGTTTCAGACACACTTAATCCCCATGAAATTTCTTTGTTGGTTTCAAGAGTTCACCAAAATAGTGCATCCTATTGAAGAGGTGATTCAGCAGACCCAATCTAGGTCTCGACTCATGCCTACAATATAGGGTAAGAATCCATGTAGAGTAGAAGCCATTACTGTCTCTATCAAGACTATAGTGGTGCCCATCCAAAGAACCTAGGAAACCTCCGAACCACCCATTACCTCATATTGAGTGGTGGAAACAACAGAATCTCCCTCAACCAGAAGTATAGAATCTCCCTCATATAGGTGAATGAACAAGGTTGACCACTGGATGACAAAGAAAAAAGTGTATTGAGCTCATGTCGTTCTGAAGGTTCAATTGCACAAACTCACAATAGCTCCACCAACCAAGAAGTAGGTGTTATATGTACCTCCCAACGGTGGGAGTGAACTCCAGAAACATGAAGAGGTAGAGGAGGAAGAAACACATTTTTCTCCATGGAAATCTCTAACTATAACATATTTCTTCCCTACAACATCTGCGACATAGGGAACCTCATCTCCAAACGGAATCCTCATCCGATGAATAATTAATTTTTGGTTATGTTAACAAAATATATAAGATAAACCCATTCTATGATGATGAGTACACACCCAAATATGGGTTTTTACATATAAATGAGGAATGAGAGGCTGTATGAATCGGAACCAAGGATACAGGGAAACATAGATGTGGTCAGACTCAATATTCTTTTCATGTCCTTATAATTGATATATATATACAGTCGAGACTCATGGGAAAGTGATCCAAAAGGATTAGAAGAGAATAGAAGGATCCTAAAAGGCCTCCATCAATCTCCCACACATGATTGTCTTGCATGATCACTTATAGAGGGTTTAATCTAATCAAACTAGGAAACAAGGAAAGCTAACATGACCTGCACCACTAGCATGAGATACTCCCTTGACCTCCGCGCAAGCTCCAGGTCCATCTACCTCAGAAGCTCCATCCCCGAACCAAATGCCCCAGAGCAGTCTTGTATTGGGAAGTTTAGACCATTGACATAAAATTTTGATGTTATGATATATCTAGCTGCAGTCCCAGTTTGGTTCTCAATACTTAACGTGATTAATATTTTAAAAGACCTTAGGGGGGAACTCATTGAAGCCCTCTAGAACCCATAGGAATTTGAGACAGAAGGCACAAACACCGTTGTATATCATGTAGATACTATATTGTATCCTTTCTCCATCTCGTTCACTGATTAAGATCAGGAGGAGTTCATCCAAGGGAAAATCATACCCATATAAATTTTGGGTAGACTAAAATAATGTCAATGTCCAAAGGGTGCTAATTGATAATGGATATGGGATGTATCTCATCCTAGACCAAACTCTCTAATGTTTAGGGTATAGTGAAGGGGACATATCCCCTACAAAGATGACCATCCAGGGGTATGATAAGCATGATAAAATGACACTTGAGAAGATCAAGATTGATACCTATTATGGGGAGTTCACATTTGATGTTGAGTTCATGGTTATCCAACAAAACACTAATTATAATTACCTTCTTTGGAGGCCTTGGATTCATAGCTGCTTAGCAGCACAGTTGGCATTCCATCAATGTCTGAAGTAGCCCATCAATGGAATGGTCGACATACTAAATGGTGAAAATTAACCCTTCAAGACTTTAAAATCCACATATGTTGAATTATATTTCTATAATAATGGATTTAAGAAACCAATTGCAGATGATGATATACAGGTTGCAACTCCCAATGGATTAGGGAATTCTCCCGTAAATCCCTGGAGCATGCTCTATGATGAATATGTGCTCCCCATAAACATAGTCGAAATCGAGGACCTAATTCCAGAGGTCCGTGACTCTCCTTTCTACAGAAACAATAAAGTTCTAAATCTCTTTACAATAACTAAAATGTAAATGGATGATAATGTTTCTTCTCCTAGCATCCCTCACCTTGATAGTGATTGGGTGGCTCCCAGGTTTCCATCCTCACCTGAAGATGTCTCCATAGTCTTCTAAATGATGGAAGATGAGAAAGTTCTCAGGAATTCCCCACTATTATTCAAGAAAAGTGCTTCCACCACCATAGATGAGATTAGGTAGATATACCTTGGGATTGAAAAAGATCCACAATGTACTCTATTTTGTGCCTCCATTCCCCCTAAAGAGAAAGAGATGTAAATTTCATTTATAAAGAAACACCAATATGTGTTTTCCTGGAACTATATAGAAATTCCAAGATAGGATCCAAATTTTTCTATGCACTATACTGGAAACCCTAATGAGCATCAAGGATTTAAGCAGGCAGTTATGAGAATGCACCCCTCTAATTCCACCAAAGTAGAGGAAGAAGTAGACAAATGGATCAAATACAAATTCATCTGAGAAGTGAAATATGCAAGATGGCTTACCAAAATCATCTTCGTCAAGAAGAATGATGGGAAAATTAAGGCCTGCATTGTATTTCGAGACCTTAATTGTTATTTCCTGAAGGATGATTTTCCATTTTTGATCAAAAACCTCTTGATCAATGCAACTACTATTTTCCAAGCCATTTATTTCACAGAAGGGTACTCAGGCTACAACCATATAAAAAAGGTCCCCAGCATAAATCTCCCAAAGGCCTTCATTTTTTATTATTTTTAATAATACACCTTTTAAGGGGTGAGGTGGGACCCTTACAAGGACGGAAGGGTTAAGCGACAATTACATGACCTGTAGGTATTAAGGGAATCACTCAGAAAAGACAATATAGAACTTCTCCTCCCCAACAAATGGCATGATATCTGTACTCCAGCTTCAACAGTTTGGTTGAATAGCCATCCTATATAGAGGTTAACAGACCTAGTATTGATGGAAATTCTATACCCTCTCAATATTACTATTCTGATTAGCTCTGTTCTGGTGAATGCGCCTTCTCGGAATCCTCATATAGTTCCTTATACCTTGTAATATGACTGGTACATCTATATATTTCTAGCGTCCTGATGGTCATGGGGTGTCTTTAAGGCCTTGAGAGACAACTGGCTCGATGGATTTGGGTGGTCCGAAATCCTTACAGGACCCGAGGACCAAACTGTTGGTCTAAAGGCCTAGATATATGAATAGTTCTGGACGCTACGACACCAAATAATACCTACTATAGTAAATGCTACAGTGCCTGATATAGTACCTACAACAATACTACTATAGTAACCCAAAAATATGTCTCCACCACCATTAGAGTGGATCAATGAATATTATGCTATCAGGTCATGCCCTTTGGATTAAAGAATGCCAACTCCATACATTAGCACGCCATGCATCGCATCTTTAATAAATTCTTAGGAAGGATATCCAAGTGTTATGTTGATTTCCTGATCACCAAATCCCTATAGTGATGCAATCAGTTCATGGATCTCTGAGAAATATTCAACAATCTGCAACATCACAGTCTAAAGATGAATCCTCTAAAGTGTGGTTTTGGGGTAACTTCAAGAAAGTTCATTAGATCTATGGTGTGCCACCACAACATTGAGGTAGAACTACAGAAGGCTTATGCTATCTTAGAAATGTCACCCCTATAAATCTGAAATAAATGAAATGAATCCAAGGGTACCTTGCATACATTAGAAGATTCATAGACTACTAGGATGGAAAAGATCTCCCCTTCATGAGGTTAATGAAGAAGGCAGTCACATACAAATGAGGCAATGCATTTCAAAAGGCCTTCAAAAGTATCAATAAGTACTTTCTTCACCCACTAGTTTTAATTCATCCAGTGGAAGATTGGCCACTCATATTATATGTGGCCGCCATGGAATGATCATTTGGAAACCTACTCATGCATAAAAAAACCAGGAAGTGAGAAAGTCTCTACTACCTTAGATGTACCATGCTAGGTACTCAGAAAACATATTTTTAGGTAAAAAGAATCGCATTTCACACATCTCTGCAGTGAAAAAGAAGAAGAATTACTTGCAGTTTATAAGGTCCACCTAGTCTCTCATATTGAACTGCTCATATACATCCTTGGCCACCCCATGTTGACTGGGCCCCTGGATATATGGGAAGTCATTCTCTGGAAATATGACATTTTGTTCATTTCTCATAAGTCCGTGAAAGAGTAAGCCCTTGATTATTTCCTCATGGAACATCCTACCCCAAAAATACACCAAAAGATACTATGATCCCAGATGAAGGGGTCTTTTATGCCCATGACACTCCCCAGGAATGGGAGATGTATATTGATGGTGCCTGTCAGAGTCCTATCGGTAGAAGAATGTAAAACTTGAAGATCAATTAAGATTGTATAGGGATTATATTTGTCTCCACAAAAAAATAAGTTTTTCCATAATCTTTCTCACTATCTGAAGGCTGCACAAATAATGGGGCTGAATATCAAGCCCTCAAATCTGGATTAGAACTATCCCTATAGCTACAAATAGCCTTCCTGAACATCAAAGGGGATTCATAGTTAGTGATAAATAATACCAATGGTGAATATGCTATTAAAAAGGAAGAAATACCCCCTTTTACTAGATATGTGAGGGGATTGATGGAATAATTCCCCTTTTATCCCACACTACATTATGCCCCCTATCACAGAATGCTCACACTAACACACTATCCAACAAAGCCACCGTCCTGGCCTACCCTGATCTAGAGGACGAAACCTTCCTTATTACACATTGAAGAATGGGGTCATGAATCTCCATATGCGACATAGAGGTGCTCAATCAGTTCAAACCCACTGAGAGCATTAACCTATGACTATTACTTGATGGATGGTGCCTATAATCAGTCATATTTGAAATGGGACTTTCCAAAACAGATCGTGCGAGAAGGGATTAGATCTGGCACCGGGCAACAAACTTCACCCTATTTGATGGATAAAATGAGCAAAGAGTTCTCTATAAACATGGATTTGATGAAATTATCCTTAGGTGAATAGGATAAGGATATGTTCTCTCCACCATGGAAGAAGTCCATGGAGTCTCTTGTAGTGCACATCAATCTCGAACCTGGATCTCCCACCAAATTAGGAGGATGGGATATTACTAGAAAACCATGATACAAGACTTTGTAGAATTCACCAGGAAATGTCATGTGTTCCAGATTCATTAAAAATTCACCAATCAAGCCCCAAAATTTCTACATACAACTAAATATTACTGGTCATTTTCTATATGGGGGATGCGTTTCATGGGGCCATATACCCATACATAGCTAGGTAGTTCAAGTACCTATTTTCTTCTATCGACTTATTTTTCAAGTGGAATGACGTGATAACCCTAACAGAAGTCAGGACAAAGAATATCATCAAATTTATGAAATCCTAAATCATCACCTAGTTCGGATTCCCTCACACAATATTGATGGAAAATGACACCAACTTCTGTTTCACGGAGTTAAATAAGATTTCTTGAGAGTAAAACATCAACCCCAATCACTCACCCCACTATCACGAAGTAAAAAATGGATAGATATAGGCCTTAAATAAAACCTTATTGAACATACTCTAGAAGATGGTGATCAAGGATAAGATGTATTGTCCAAAAAAATTCCTCCATGCTTTATGGGCCTACTGTACCGCCATGCGTGCTGCTACACAAACAATGCCATACTCACCAGTGTATGAGATTGAGATAGTGTTTCCCATTGATGTCTAGATTCCCTCAATATAAATAGCCATTTACGAACAACTCTCAAATGATGAACAATCACAAAAATGGATGGATTAGTTGGAACAACAAGATGAGAAGATCTTGTGCATGCTGCACAAACATGAAGTCCACCAGAATCTTTTTTCACGAGCTTTCAATAAAAAAGTTCACCTCTTCCCATTCCTTTCGAGAGAAATGGTGTTGGCTCTCAGAACCCCGATTATACTTGGAAATAATCCCTTGAAATTGGAGCTGAAGTGGGAAGGACCTTACATCATATATAAGGTATATCATAATGGATACTATCCATTGGACAATATGGATGGGGATCATGTCACACCACCCACCAATGCGAGATTTCTCGAGAAATAATTTTCACAAATATTAAAAAACAGGCATCCAAAGTTGAGTAAGCCCCATAATTCATCCTATCCACATGATGTTAAATTTCATGGAACATATCGTCCTCACTAGATGGCATTAAATTACATTGAAGATTTTGTTCAGACCACATGATGCTAAACTATACAGAGTTCATCCTTACTTCAACACATTAAACTGCACGACCAATTTTCTCATCGGACGACATAAAAGTGCACAAACCCACAACTCTCCTTCTTCTCCACGTTGGGTTATCTATCATCCTTTCCGTATGACAATAAACTGTATGGTCGATGTCCTTGCCGCATGACATTAAATTTCATGGTTTCTCCAGAACAATGTACAACCCGATTCTCATTCCCAATGAGATACGCAGAGATGGATTGATCCTATTACTTGTCCCATCCACGCTATCACACAAAATTCCCATGTTATACCCCTATTTTGTGTCTTCAATTGAGGGTAACCCGTGGCATTACTTGTTTCTCACATCAATCATAGCTCATGTGAGAATAAGAATTACGGTATGGAGTTTACCTCACAAGAAAAAAATATAGGTATACAACAGATCCATTATAGTTCTGAGTGAAATACCATAAAAGGCATGACATAAGCCCCAAATAGATGAAATTAAACTTCATGGTTGATGTCCTTACCATGTGAAATTAAACCGCACAGTCCTAAAAGAACTATGTGTGGTTTTATTCTCATCCCCATGGTGACACCTATGATTCTATCCTTGGACCAATCCATGATGTCTCCAAAAATTCACATCTATCCACCTTCTTCCTCACCACATAATGTTAAAATATATGGAACCTAAATAACTAGATATAGATTGATTCCTACCCATATAGGATACACAATGACACCTGGATCTCCAATCCTTGGCCTAACTACAACTATCAATAGAAATAATTCTTACCTCAATGCATGGGTCAGACATACATAAAATATTTCCTTTTATAGATCTACATGTGGACTTATTCTCATCTTCATGAGATACATATTGATGCCCGGACATTTTGTGTTTGGGCTGAGCTACAAACCTAACCCCTTTTGACCCTTGGGCCCGAGTCTTCCTGGAAAGGTGTGTGGTGTGTTTGAGACCTCTTTAGTCCTCATTAATGTTATATTTCTTCGTGGAATCATACAATGCACCACAAAATTAGGAACTAAAACTTACATTCTAGTTCACATGACCATAAACTATCCACACATGTCCTTGAAACACGTCATTAAACTTTTCTGTATCATCCTTTCTGCATGGCGTTAAAATGCATGGAACATTTCTTCCTGACCACAAGATATTAAACTATATCAAGTTTATCCTTACTACAAGAAATTAAATTTCATGGCCACCCATAACTACATGTGGATTGATTCTCATTTTCACAGGATACGTAGTGATGACCAATTTCCCTTCTTTGGACCCAGGCACAACATTTCAACCTTTCATGTCAGTCCCAACGTCTTTACTGCCTAACATTAAACTTCACAGAAGCATGTGCTTACCATGTAATGTTAAACTACACAGATTCATGTCCTTACCACATGATATTAAGCTACATGAAAGTATGCCCTTACTGCATGAATTTAAATTACACAACATGAATTTCTCACTACATGATGTTAAGATGCATAGATTCAAACATGTCCCCACTACATTATAATTAACCATACATACCATCTCATATTTTTCACTCCTCATGAAAGGACTTTAAGAGACTTACCTCGGTCAAGCAGAGTATGGGGTGCTTCCACCTTCCTTTAAGATAACCTCAAATCCTTATACCACACTTCCTGTCTTGAGCATCTTAGGCCGCTACCAACCATCCATGGAACTTGGAAAGGATATCCTACTTCAAATACCCTTTTCTTGACTATGAATGAATTCCCATGGCTCCTGCATATACATATATAGACTTCAACAAAATGAGTTACTCTAAAAAAGGTAATTCCAATTCTCATGAGCCCAAATTTCATCCTGATAACACTCAATACCCAAGCATGTCTAAACCACTCCTTGTATGAATGTCCCACATCATTAATCATGACCTGAGAAACTCGAGCCATGATTTATCTCATTACGCTTCCATGATTGAGAAGATTTTTGAGCACTCTTTACCTTGGGTATCCTAATTATCCTCGTTTTCACATCTTCCATGTTAGTTCCATGTAAGTGAAGACCCTAAAATGTCTGTGTGTTGGTCAAAGTTGTAAAATCTTAAACTCTAGTACATAGTGGTCCAAATCGTAGGACCTTAAACTACCAATGGAAGAGACACAAAACTTTTCAGTCTGAAAACCCGAAAATGGAGACCTGAATATAGATCAATTCTATACCCACTAAACTCTTCATCCTCAGAGTTTAGGAAAAAATTCAGGCATAAATATAAAATTTGAAAAAATCATTGGATCCATAATCATTGTAATATTGGGGCTATGCTCACTAGATTTAGTGGTCCAAGAAAAAGTTATTAAAATATTTGTCACACCTCCTCACCATGAGAATATGTTCACTAGGTGGTGAGACAATCTTTAGGGAATTCAAACCCTCCTTGGATTTTACATCTTCCAAAAACCACACTTCATGTGTTAGGGTGCCTTGAATCATTATAACGTTCCATTACCCCTGGAAAGGATATATGGCTTCAAGGACCCTTTTCTTGACTATGAATGCATACCCATGGCTCCTACATATGTGTGTATGACCATCATCCAAATGCGTCTTCTGAAAAAGGAAATTCCAATTATCACTATCCTCAACATCATAATAGAATCAGTCAACAACCTAGTGTGCCTAAATTTCTACCACTATGACTTTACCATACCATTATTCAGATTTCTGCACTGTGGATCATGATTTATAGTCCAGATACCAAACTATCCAAGAAGATTCAAGATCCTTGTTGTTATATAACTGTGTATCATACCCTTTCTCTCAAATATAGGATAAAACACTTCATTTACTAACCTGTGATGGCCTACGTCTCAAGATTTGAAACCACATAGAATAGAGCTTGAGATTTATTTTAAAATCTAGATTCCCTTCGGTGCCAGAACCCTTATTGGGTAGCTTTCTTCCTATATCCAACTTCATCATCTAGACATTTGAGTCTTCAAAAACCATCCATATACTACAGAAAGATGCGGAGATCATCTTTTCTTGGCCATTATACCGACGCATAAGTGCCCTGCCCTATCAACTGAATGCATATTCTCCGTTCTAGAAAGGAGATTCGATACTTCTGGTCCTTTGAAACACTAGAGAGAAACTAGGCATTTCAAAATGTCAAGGGACATACCCAGCATGTCTGCACCATTTATTATTTATGGAATCAAACTCCCAAGTTATGATATATGTCATCCATTCCCCAACTACCTAGGCAGGTTTTGTATTCGTAGTATTCCAACCTCATCAATATTACCTCTATAGATCTTCTATAGCCCTCAGAAAAGATACTTGGCTTTAAGGGACCCCTTTTCTTGATTATACATACATGCTTATAGCTCACGCATATACACCTATTTCCATCAACCAAGCATGTCACTCAGTAAAAAGTTCATTTCGATACTCATGAGCATCAACAACACCACATTAGGATCCAACACCTTAGAATGTTTTATGTCACTCTTGGCATGTCTACATCATATCCCATTCTCAAATAGAATGTCCTAGCTAAAAGATGTTATACTAAAGCAATAGATGGTCTGAGCTAAAAGACATTAAACTAATTCAATAGATGGTATAAGCTAAAATACCTTAAACTAAAGTAATACAAGGTCCAAACTAAAAGGACTTAAACTAAAGTGAATGGAAATCAACGTGAGGTCCCTTATATGGACTTATCATGCTTGATCCACTTTTCACATATTTGCAAAGAACTTATTCGTCAGGACATATCACCTTCCTGGGTGATACCTCTACAGACCATACATTACTGATCATGCAATGAAAAGAAAGGGACGGGTATCAATGATGACTTCTAAAATTAAGGAATAGGGGGATATCATACATATCATAAAAATTTAAACAAGCCCATCCACCGATATTATATTAAAGTAGGGATATCCACATAAAATAGCATCTCATAAGAATATACGAGCCAAAGTATTATTGAAAAATTCATCCTCCATTATAGCACATGATAAGACATATCTTTAAGATAAGCAATTATTTTCTCTATTTAAGTCACAGATTGGTGTAGTTGATCAACAGATCCAGTCTCTGCCTCTACAACACGTTGCGACTCCTCTACTTGGGAAACAACATCAATCCTGACTTTATCCACCGCATCCAAGAGTCCTTGATCCTCCAGCATGGTATTTTCCAATAATTGGAATGCAGAAAGAAACTGGGATAGATCTGTCTAAATATGGTTGATTTCAGACTAGAGATAAACCATCTAAGCCTTCCCATCATTAATTTTATCCTGATGAACTACATCTTCCATCGCTCATTGGGTAACTTCAATCACAACCTCACTCTATTACTACTTCATTGAGGAGGAATCCAAAAAACATTATACCCTCAACTCAAAGGACCTCTTTTGTTCCCTCTTAGATATTACCTACTTTTCCCAAGAATGAAGATAATAATAGTCAAAGCCTTCATATCCAAGGTTGAGAAACATGAATCAAAGATGACCCAATTGGTCTTTTAACTCTTCCAATGGGGCTTCTGAAACTAAAATCCATACTTCCCTCCAAATATGTCACCGTATTGATTGATAGAGTGCTGTAGATCTAGGGTCATGATCTATGTTTATCTTGGGGACAAGAATTCATTCTGGAACAAGATTTCTCAGAGATAGGGTTGTACCCATGATCTTTGATGATGAAGAAAGAGAACCAACCTACAAATTGGTAGATTCAATTAGAGTAACTCCCAAAGGGGTAGGCACGAAATATTCTAAACTCTAAGGTGAGGAAACTATGATAAGGGATGAAAGGGTGTGTTAGTTATATGATAAATCATGTGGTTCTTTGAAATATCAACAGGTGTGACTAAGGTTAGAAACAAATTTTTTTCGGTTGCATCACTGACATCATCCACTAGCTCAACCCTCTCTATAGGAGAAGTTGCAACTCCCTATTAAAATGATCGACTTATAACTACATTAAAATCCTTATATGTAGAAGATCCTTGCTCACCACCATCAAGGAATGTAAGAGTAGAGGGTGATGTTAGTGGGTATGATGTGAGTAAAAAAGGGTATATCCTTGGAAAAAGCCTTTAACTTCTTTTAATCTCTTCCTCATTATGGATAATGTGAAAGAAGAATAAATACATTCATTAGAACCCTAAAAAAATGCTCCCATTTGTGCTGGGTCAGATGGTATGCTCATTGAAATGTCTGTTGTAGGAAATGAACATTATTGAATAGGCACCATGACCATATCTATTTCTTTACGAGTTGGTTCTAGTAGTGACATATCCTTTGGATCCACCAAATTCTCTCCTACATCATCAGGAACATAAAAATTCTATTCTAAACGTTCTTGTTAGGGACCTAAAAATTATCAGAAAACCAAGAATGCATTGCCTAAATAATCTAATATAAATTGTGGAATCAAATAACATGCTTACGTGGAGGTTCTAGAATAGAAGTATCTGATAACATAGGTTGATTTATTTATTTTTCTTCTTCTTTCCTGAAAAAGGGAATCTAGAAGGTGTTGAGGATGGATCCATCACCTCAGAAGTGAAAATCACCTACATCATTTGACCCTATCAACTTGGGGACCCTTCATCACCAGCTCCTTGGCCACTGTCAAATTCCACCCCCAAAACTGTACTGTGAGGAGTATATTCAGGGGGAAGCAGGGTCGTGCAATCTTTAGAAACCTCCTCCTGAATCCATACATATAGAGGATTTTAGAATGATGGTAAAGAAACCCTGACATAATAAGAGATACAATATAACTGGAATCACTACTTCCTTAATAATAGGGTAACCCTACTCATCTGTAGCAATTTCAAGCATGCTCGGAAGGACCATTTGGTGAACTCATGGGGAGAAAAATATCCGACCCCGACAACTCACCAAGACCTAATCAATACTTTCAAGGAGGTCTATCACTTCCCCCATATCTTCTTCATAGGTAATACCATGATACATTGTGATATAGGAAAAACCATCTAAAAGAACCTATGAGAGGACTAGTATTCCCCAAAGGTCTTCCTAAGAATACTTCACAATCCAGATCTTCCATTGCTGAGACGTGATGGAAAAAATGACCAGGTCATGCACAACCCTTGTAGCCACATTGGAAGATGAATCTACTATAAATGGTAAGCTTTTGACCTCCTTTCATGGTGTTACTTAAACTTACAACCTTTTGGAATCCAATTGATTTCTAGGATGGGGGTTGTAGGACTACTGGGAGATGACAAGACTCACTCATCAAATTGGATAATTTTCCATTGGGATATTCATAACTACCAAAATGTGCCCCCATATAACCATATATCACATTTAAGGGGCCTGATATAGCATCCCACCTTTTTGTCACATAAAATTTCATTACATTATACAAAACTGAGGATCTTTAAGGTTTAGTGTCTTGGAAACCAGGAACTTAATACATGAAACAAAAAAAAAACATTCTTCTTAAACACTTGAAAGGATTCCCCTTATGTTCATCCTAGGTTCATTTCTTCATCTCATAACCTGGGTACATACATAAAAACAAAGGGTGAGCAGAAGGCCTAGTAAGGGAAACAAGGGAAACATTTAACATGTGAACTTGAGATACATCAATAAAGTCATGAAAAGAACTTTAAGGCATGAGAATGAAACTATGGGGAATATCATAATAAAAATAACCTATTTCATAACTTGAATATGTGGCTAAAACATTTAACAAAGACAATCATTTTCGTTTCACCAAGGTCCATCCCCAAGGTGTCAATAAAAATTACCAAGGTTATTCACCAAGGTATCAGTCTAAATGGCCATCTCTAGAGATTAAGTCTTTACCCAATGCATTGGAGCGCTATCAGGGTTCACCATTAAATTTGTCTTTATCATCATGTGAGCCGCATATGTCATCATAAATCATTTCATAAACAACCCATATAGCATAAAAGAAATGGGTTTCATTTCATAATCATAATGTTTTAAAAACTGCTTAAAGACATGATCTTTTTGTCACTTTAAAACCCACAGAAAAGGAAGGTGGGTCTCATGTATGTAAATCACAGAATTTAAAATAGAACAAATTGGTATATATTTGGATACCCCTATAGAATAGAGATATTTTAGTATTCACTTAATAAAATAAAAGAACTTTATACAAGAGAGAGACATTTTGAGACGGAATTTCTGCAGCATTATGGCTATGTTACGAGGTTTTAGAAAACATTGAAAAGAGAGGGGACATGGGTCACCCACTCATAAATGATCCATAAAATAGTAGGGGAACATAATATAAAGGATTTAAAAACATAGTAATGAAATTTTAAAGACATACCATATGAAATGACGAACATGAAAGGAAGAAAAATTATGATTTCTCTTATGAAAATTTGGCAGCCTAACGAGGCCACTTAAACTTCAACAAAAATGAATTGACGAGATCAAATAGGGTCCCTCATAATATGAACATAAAATATCAGTATGATATATTTAGAGATCATACCCCATCATAATAAAAAGTAACTTGAAAGACTTGACATGAAAGTAGAACTTTGAAAATTGAGAAAGGTGAAAAAATCCCTTCAAAATTCAGCAGCCTAACGGCGCCACTTAAACTTCAACAAAAATGAATTGTCGAGATCAAATAGGGTCTCTCATCATATGAAAATAAAAGATCAGTATGATATATTTAGATATAATACCCCAACATAATAAAAATGAAAATGAAATACTTGACATGAAAATAGATCTTGAAAACGAGAAGGGTGAAAGAATCCCTTAAAAATTCGACAACCTAACGACGCTACTTTAACATTCTTAAAATGAAATGATGAGAGAAAGAGGGGGTATCTCATAATATGAACTTAAAAAGGGTAGTACAATGAATATAAAAGAACATCCTTCAACATAAGATCACAGATCATAAATGAAATGACATAAAAGAGATTACTTGAAAAGAAAGAGAGAGGTCAGATCCCTTACCTTAAAACTTAACTCTTTAAAACTCAAAGGTTGGGAACTTGAGGGCCTGGGGGAACCTTGGGAGGACTCCTTGGGAGTTAATGAGACCAGATATTAGTTGGGGGAGAGTTGGGAGTCGAATGGATGAGAGGATGGATTGGTATTTATAGGGAAAGTGAGGGGACAAGGCATTAATGGCCAAGGGACACTTCATTGGTGGTTTTGGCAAAACCATGGGCTTTCCCATGGTATTTTCCCATGGTATTGGCCACATGGGTACCCTATACAATAATTCATCACCTTTGGTCGGCCAACACTTAAAATATATCATGAAATCATCATGACATAGTTATGATGTCATTAAACATACCGAAACCCTAAAACTGTATTTTCACTATTCATCGAAAATTCAACTTCCTCAGAAAAATCCCAAAATTTTACCTTAACCAAATATCAATGCTTTGATTTCAAAAATGAACTCCATTTTATAAAAATAGTTTTATAAATATTTTTAATTTAATTTTTAAATAAATACACTATTCACCGAAAATTCATTTTTGTCAGAAAAAATCCCCAAAAATTACCTTAACATAATTTCGATGCTCTGAGTTCAAAAATGAAATCCATTTTATAAAAATAATTTTAATTTAATTTTTAATTAAAAAACACTATTCACCCGAAAAAAACTAATACTTGACTAATAATTTATGAAGCCTTTATTTAACCATTTTATTGAATCAAATTACTTAATCAAGGTGTCTATATTATATTAATACTTTCTTTAAGTGAGATTACTAATCCATTTGGTCACATTACTAATCCTAAGCATAAAATCACTATTCATAATTTACTATTCGTCAATAATTTAGTTGATCTTATTAGACTCTAAATTTCATACTGAACATAGTTGTGGAAGACCATTTTTTGAAAATAATTACACATTTTAAATTATTTAATGTTTAAATAATTTTTTTTAAAATATCCTTTCTCTAAAATTCATCAAAAATATGCATACTATATTTATCCAGAAATTTGAAAATTCATAAACTTCATCATAAGAAGAAATCAAAATTTTTATTTAAAACAAAGGATTACACAAGTAAGTTACAGTCTCCTTACATAGCCCCTTATCACCCCAGCATAGGATGTAAGTGTAAGGTGTGCTATGGTGAGAGAATCCGAGGGAGGTTCGACCAACATCGCACGAGTTGTAATTTCTATCAGTTTGAACTTCTCGCGAAGGTGAATCCATTCTAGCTTCACACGATGAAGTTTTTCTTGGGTTTGGTCTAGAGCAAAGCCCAGTGGTGCTACCTCCTTCCCAAGTTCCGTTAGATGGGCTTCGATTGGCCCGAGACTACTAGATGAGGCCATCAAATATTCTTTTTATATTAATTAACCAAGGTCACTTGCAACATTCAGTTTTCAATGGTCATACGGACTAACGGTCATATAATAGTCAATACCCAATAGTCTCATTTTAATTATACTCATGTTATCAAATGAAACAGTTTTGTTGATTATGACAAATTAAATAACACACAAAATTAGGAAACAAGATTTATTCAAAATTTTAGGTCATTACAATCTCCCCACCTTAAGAAATTGCATCCTTGCAATATGTAAAATTGGTTTTTGAAATTTCATTGAAAGTCCCACATCAGAAAAAGAGTCAAAAACACTATTACTTTAAAATAAAGAAAAGGAAGTACAAAGGCCACCTGAGTTAACCCATACTAGGATTCCATGTATGAAAACATGTATATGGAAGAAAAAACAAAGGTTCAAGTTCTGAGGGAGAGTGATAGAAAACATGATTAGGAGAAATTTAACCACAAAAAATCACAAACATATGATGTGTGTAAACGGACTTTGATTACCCAGTAGGAATCTTAAACCAACAACGTTTTTGTTTTACATTTCTTTTAATAATTTTGAGGAATTCATTTAATACATAGAATAAAAACATAAGGAAATATACCTACCTTCAAGTAGATATTAATCCTTTTATAAGTCTCAACCAAAACTAATCTTTTCTCCAAACGATGAGCATTCAAAACTACTTGGTCTCATTAAAGCACAAGAATCATCTTCTAGAGAATCACATAATCCACCAAAGATTAACTATCTATTTCTTCTATTATCCCAAAAACATAAAGGGTAAGATAAACAACTCTTCAAAAAGAAAGAATCCCATAGGAAGGGAAACTTATTTAAATCTTCAAAATTCCATGGTACTACCCAAAGTTCATCATAGACCATTCCATAAATAACAGTCCTTAAAATTTCTCAAAATAAACCAAACTAAGATTGAAACCCAAATACAAGAAGTATTTGATAACATAGTCTTCCAAAATAAACCTCATTTTTCATCTCCAAATCAACATCAACCACTCCTAACATCATTTAAAAAAGTAGCTAACCTAATCATATTTTCCCCAAGATAGGTTAATCATTTCCATAAGTAACCTAAATTACTATAAGTCCACCTTAAATTCATCGATTATTCAAAAAATAAGTCAACCTTACTCCTCAATGAAAATATCATAGTAATCTATTTACCTTGATCATATAGGGTTCCCAAAATAGTGAACGTCTTCCAAAATAATAATAATCTTTTAATCCCCTAATCGTTTCTATCATATTAATATGGAAATCGTCACATTTCCTATCACATTGGTTGTTGGGACATGCTCTTCCATTTCAATCCATTAACTAAGAAAAAAAATTCAATTATGGGGCTTAAATACTTAGCCAATAATAATTAAAATGAAACTTTAAGCATAGAAGGATAAAATTGTAGAAGGAAAGTATACCCTAACTTGTGATCCCCTAGGTTCCAAACTAGGTTATCCATGATCATATATTCTTATGTGAATCTTTATTTTATTTTATCTTTGTTCCTTTAATAATGGTTTATACTAAGCTTATGAATTTACCAAAGCATATCCCTCGGGAGTGTCGTAACCAAGAGTGCAGCAAGGACCGTTTTCGTGTACCAGTTCCCGTTCGAGTCTAGCTCAAAGAGGTGTTTTCGGGTTTTACCCCTATGTACATCTGTGCTAGAGCCACCTCTACCTGCTCGTATCCAGACAATGATGTATTTGCTTGGCAACCCCTTACTCAATACTCACCAAAATACCAGGAAGATTTTCTTTTATTTAAACTTTCTATAGGGTTCTATCTATAGTTTTCATATCCTAATTTCCAAAAATCACTAAACCATCCTTTGATCCCAACTATAACATCCTGCCTTTTTTGTCACATAAACATTCATTACATTATACAAAACTGAGGATCTTTAAGGTTTGGTGTCTTGGAAACCAAGAACTTAACACATGAAACAAAAAAACACTCTTCCTAAACACTTTAAAGGCTTCTCCTTATGTTCATCCTAGGTTCATTACTGCATCTCATAACCTGGGTACATACATCAAAAGAAAGGGTGAGCAGAAGGCCCAGTAAGGGAAACAAGGGAAACATTTAACATGTGAAGTTGAGATACATCAATAAAGTCATGAAAAGAACTTTAAGGAATGAGAATGAAATCATGAGGCATATCATAATAAAAATAACATATTTCATAATTTTAAGATGTGGCTACAACATTTAACAAAGACAATCATTTCCGTTTCACCAAGGTCCATCCCCAAGCTGTCAATAAAAATTACCAAGGTTATTCACCAAGGTATAAGTCTAAATGGTCATCTTTAGAGACTAAGTCTTTACCCAATGCATTGGAGCACTATCAGGGCAGACCCATAAATTTGTCTTTATCATCATGTGATACAAATATATCATCATCAATCATTTCATAAAAAACCCATATAGCATAAAAGAAATGGGTTTCATTTCATAATCACATCGTTTTAAAAACTGCTTTAAAGACACGATCTTTGTGTCACTTTAAAACCCATAGAAATGGAAGGTGGGTCTCATGTATGTAAATCCCAGAATTTAAAATAGAAAAACTTGGTATATATTTTAATACCCCTATAGAAGATATATCTTAGAGTATTCAATTAATAAAATAAAAGAACTATAGAAAGGGGAGAGACATTTTGAGACGGAAATTCTGCAACATTACGGCTATGTTACGAGGTTCTAGAAAACATTGAAAAGAGAGGGGACATGGGTCACCCACCTATAAATGATCCATAAAATATTAGGGGAATAGAATATAAATAATTAAATAACATGGTAATGAAATTTGAAAGACATACCATATGAAATGAAGAACATGAAATGAATACAAAAATAAGATTTCTCTTATGAAAATTCGGCAGCCTAACGGGGCCACTTAAACTTCAACAAAAATGAATTGACGAGATCAAATAGGGTATCCCATCATATGAACATAAAATATCAGTATTATAGATTTAGAGATAATACCCCAACATAATTAAAGGGAACTTTAAAGACTTGACATGAAAGTAGAACTTTGAAAAATGAGAAAGGTGAAAGAATCCGTTAAAAATTCGGCAGCCTAACGACACCACCTAAACTTCAACAAAAATGAATTTA
Source organism: Viscum album (assembly GCA_963277665.1). NCBI lineage: Eukaryota > Viridiplantae > Streptophyta > Magnoliopsida > Santalales > Viscaceae > Viscum > Viscum album. The sequence continues at coordinate 1,412,561,456 of OY728145.1, forward strand.
TGAGATTAAATAGTGTATCTCATAATATGAACATAAAAGATCAGTATGATAGATTTAGAGATCATACCCCAACATAATAAAAACGAACATGAAATACTTGACATGAAAATAGATCTTGAAAACGAGAATGGTGAAAGAATCCCTTAAAAATTCGGCAGCCTAACGTCGCTACTTTAACATTCTTAAAATGAAATGATGAGAGAAAGAGGGGGTCTCTCATAATATGAACATTAAAAAGGACAGTAATATGAATATAAAAGAACATTATTCAACATAAGAGCAAGGAGCATAAATGAAATGACATAAAAGAGATTACTTGAAAAGAAAGAGAGAGGTCAGATCCCTTACTTTAAAACTTAACTCTTAAAACTCAAAGGTTGGGACCTTGAGGGATTGGGGGCACCCTAGGAGGAATCCTTGGGAGGTAATGAGAGCAGAAATTTTTTTGTGGGAGAGTTGGGAGTCGAATGGATGATAGGATGTCTTGGTATTTATAGGGAAAGTGAGGGGACAAGGCATTAATGGCCAAGGGACACCTCATTGGTGGTTTTGGAAAAACCATGGGCTTGCCCATGGTATTTGCCCATGGTATTGGCCACATGGGTCCACCCATACAATACTTCATCACCTTTGGTCGGAAAACCCTTAAAATATCTCATGACATGATCATGACATAGTTATGATGTCATTAAACATACTGAAACCCTAAAACCGCATTTTCCCTATTCATCGAAAATTCAACTTCCTCAAAAAATCCCAAAATTTCAACTTAACCAAATATCGATGCTCTGATTTCAAAAATGAACTCCATTTTATAAAAATAATTTTCTAAAAATTTTTAATTTAATTTTTAAATAAATACACAATTCACCGAAAATTCATTTTTCTCAGAAAAAATTCTCAAAAATTACCTTAACATAATATCGATGCTCTGAGTTCAAAAATGAAATCCATTTTATAAAAATAATTTTATAAATAATTTTAATTTATTTTTTAATTAAAAAACAATATTCACCTGAAAAAAACTAATACTTGACTAATAATTTATGAAGCCATTATTTAACCATTTTATTGAATCACATTACTTAATCAAGGTGCCTAGATTATATTAACACTTTCTTTAAGTGAGATTACTAATCCATTTGGTCACATTACTAATCCTAAGCATAAAATCACTATTCATAATTTACTATTCATCAAAAATTTAGTTGATCTTATTAGACTCTAAATTTTATACTGAATATAATTGTAGAAGACCATTTTTTGAAAATCATTACACATTTTTAATTATTTAAGGTTTACATAAATTTTTTTAAAATATCCTTTCTCTAAAATTCATAAAAAATATGCATACTATATTTATCCAGAAATTTGAAAATTCATAAACTTCATCATAAGAAGAAATCCAAATTTTTATTTAAAACAAAGGATTACACAAGGCAGTTACGGTCTCCTTACATAGCCCCTTATCACACCAGTATAGGACCTAAGTGTAAGGTGTGCTAAGGTGAGAGAATCCGAGGGAGGCTTGGCCAACATCGCCCGAGTTGTAATTTCTATCAGTTTGAACTTCTCACGAAGGTGATTCTGTTCTAGCTTCACACGATGAAGTTCGGCTTGGGTTTGGTCTAGAGAAAAGCCCAGTGGTGCTACCTCCTTCCCAAGTTCCGTTATATGTGCTTCGGTTGGCCCGAGACATCTGGATGAGGCCATCAAATCTCCTTTCTATATTAATTAACCAAGGTCACTTGCAACATTCAGTTTTCAATGGTCATAGTGACTAACAGTCATATAATAGTCAAAACACAACAGTCTCATTTTAATTATACTCATGTTATCAAATGAAACAGTTTTGTTGAGTATGAAAAATAAAATAACACACAAAATTAATAAACAAGATTTATTCAAAATTTTGTGTTGTTACACCTGTGATTCTATAAGGAGATTCTCCCTTATGAAAATGATACAAGGGGCGTTAAAGGATTTCCAACATAGGTATATCTAGTCCAACATGCTCCAACCAGGCCATCTTAGTCACCATTAGAAAAGAGGAGGCTTTGAATCCCCCTTCTCTTTTGTCAGGAGTAAGTACATGATCAGGTAAATGTAAAGAAAGCCATCTAGGTAGACCAATCGGTCAGCACCAGGGACAACCTCCCATCCCTAGTCTCTGAACTACCCACCTTCAGCCATGGGCTAACTAGAACCTCGCGCACTATGGCAATCTTTAGAAATCCATGCCTTTGGATTCCCAACACCTAGTTCATAATAGGTCTTCTTAATAAATTACTCATCCAATGTTTTGAAGGGGATTTCCTCCTAGGAAGCACCACTTTCGGGTGTGTCTTATGAGCTAACATAATCATATATTGAGTTAAAAGAGGTGTTTTGGTCACATCATCCTAGGTGAATTAGGAGTAAATAATTCATCATACATGATAATAATGACAGGAACACCACAAATCTGTTCCATGTCCCAAATACTAATGTCGTCCTCACCATGTGTGAGGTGGAAGGTGTTCGTAAATGGGCTTCAACAGCTGAAAAACACCCCATTCAATTTTTATTGAAATATTTCGATGTTTGTGATATATAGAAAACATCATACCTCCCAATTTACATCAGATCCAAAGGAAATTCAGAAATAATATATTGAACCCAGAAGGGACAACCCCAGTCCTGTACAAAGCTTCCCCCCTGAGTGAAAGTCCCAATTAGAGACCCACACATACATTTGATCAGAAGCTGACTGCCAAATTGTCAAGCAATACATATGGATGTGCTAGTTAGATACAAGACTAGTCCTATTAAAATCTGTCGGCATGAATGTCAACAGATGACTATCCACATGTCCTCTTTAGAGATAAAGTTCCCCCTATAGAAATGATAGCTCATAGATTATTTTGAGCCCTATGGATCCAAGAAGAGGGTATAAAAATTGAATTCAGCAGAGGGAATGAAGCGTCATTGGCAAGACATAAGCCATAAAGGGGAAAGAAGTCGAAAATGGAATAGTTTAAAAATTTTTATCCCATCAATTTTAGCAGGGTCTGTAGACATGACCCAACTGAATAAATATGAGTAGGGTCCATACTCACTTCCATATCCTTGCGGAGGTCAATTGATGCTCTTTCCTCCCTCTTCTACATCTTTTTAGGGGGTTTATGAGAACTAGATTCCATTAGAAATAAGTAAGTAGAACATGTCAGATAAAGAAAACATAAAGTCTTGTAAAAATAAGATAGGGTCATGAAAATTATGATGGTTTCATGTGAATCACATGACTCAACAAGGGATTCATGAACCACACAAAGGGGTCATAGATCACTTGATCTCTGGAAGACTCACGGGGCACATAACCCTTGAAAGGCATCATGCACATCACATGAACAACTTGGAGACTCATGATCGCATGACCTGAACATGGGAATACGAATTGTCAATAATTGAACAACTGGGCTAAGAGATCCCACAAAACCCTCAAGGATACCATATCCCTCACAACAAAAGTCATAGGAATTATCGAAAATCATGTTCACGATTGTGGTAGACGAGTGCCTGAGTAGAAAGTAGTCTTGTGAAAGAGCTTTTGTGGAATGGGTTATTCATATATTTTTTTCAATGTATAACAAAGGAGAAAAACTCAAGTCATGAAACAAATAAGATAAGTGAATATTACTTTCCATAATCAATGTACATGAAGATGTTTATAAAAGATAAATTCATATCATGGGTATAGCATAAATAGATAATTACATATATAATATGAGAAATATAATGGAAAAATTCCATTAATCAAAATTATACTTTCTCACCATGGAATGAATATTTTTCACAAGCATTATCCAAATTAGTGATAAGGTGGAAATATCCAGTCTTTGAGAATTGATTTTGGAAATAATTCCAAGAGTGATTAAGGGAAAAAAGAACCTGATATTTATTGAATATTTTCAATAATTGAGGTCAATAGTTTCTTATTAAAATTTATTCAAGAGTACTAAAAATCCATTCATATGGTTAAAATAAATGTTGATAAAGCTAAGATCATTAAGATGTTACTTCAAGAGTTAAAATAAGAATATCTATTAGTAGGTTCTTATTTCAATATATAAGAGGATGATAAAAAAAGTTTATCCTATATAATGACGATGAAAATTATTTAATAATAATGACTATAAAATAATGAAAAAATAAATAGTACAAGGTACACATATGTGAAGTTCACTAAAAGAGTTAATAAATGAAATAAAATGTTATTATAAGTCTGAAAATGAATATATAAAGAATATTTTGTATATGGAATATGAATTTATTTTTTAATTATGAACAATTATATGAAATAATTTCCTCAAGGGGAATGTATTACACACATAGAGACATGATCTACACATCAATATAATAAGTGTTATCTTATTTTCTTGTAATGTGATACTTTTCTTGAAGACTATTCTGAGTTGAGCTACCCTAATTATGTTAATATTTATTAGATTAAAGGATTATTGAGAAATTTTAATATCATTGGAGATTATACAAATATATTTTTAGACAATTGGATATTTCCATATGAATATAAATAGGCAATAATAGAATCTTTGTTTATCATTAAGGAAAAAAATTGTTTTGTCCACCACTAAGGAAAAACTAATTTTTTCTTCTATCACGGAAGTTTTTATTGGGGTGGATCATAAATAAGGGAACTATAATGACAGTGGAAATTAATTTATGTTTTTAAGAAGAATATTATTTTTCAATCATTTATATTTATATTTATATGATAATTGATTCCATTTTGGATAGATTATAAAAATATTATAACAAACTCAATGTGATTTCCAATTGGTTAAATAAAATTACAATAAAAAAATATATAAATAAAAGTAACCATAGGATAAAATGAAACACAATTCATTATTTATTATTTACACACTTAAATTAATCAATTTTATTTCTCTATCATGAGCCAACATAACTATGATTTTAATTGGTGTTCATCTATTTTTTTAGGTTTCAAATTATCCTTATTTAATTATTTTTTTAGAATTATACAATTGTAATTTTAGGGATTAATTATCCTAATAGTCCTGTAATTAATAGGTCTTTATTGGATTTTGGACTTAATAGTTGGTGAGGGTTTCTAAATGATGTTTATGTATACCCTTTTTGAGATAAAATATATATAGATAGTTTTTTCTATATCAAGATCTATCAATTATTGAAGAATATAGAGATAACATTGGACAAGATAGAAGAAGGGTGAATTCCAAATTAAATAACCTTTTAATACTCAAAATAAAATACGTTAAACTATTTTATTGGGAGTAATTTTCTTATTAACCATTAAGATGTTCAATATTTTAGCATGAGAATATATCCAAGAGTTATAGTGAAATTATATTAAAAATAAATTAAAAAAATTCTATTCCATTTAATGCATATAATTTTGAATTTAGATCATCATCCTTTCCAAAGAAAATATTGTACACATAATTTTGGAATTAATATTTATGATTTGAAATAACAACAGCCATATGTTGATATAGATAAAATTTCAATAACTGTATGACTTCTGTTTTTCAATTTCACCATTATTAGGATTTTTAATGATTATTTAATGAATAACATTGTACAATATCAGTATAATAAATAATATATTTATGAACCAATTACCCTAAATATCTCATACCAATATATAAGGTACCATAATTAATCACTGAAATCCCCTACAATGAAACCAAGATAGATCTTGAGTACCAATTACAGCTAAGCATCCACATTACTTAAGATGGTTATTTCATTAAAGAAGTCCTAAAAATAAATATTAATCAGAAAGACTATACAAAAACCATAATTTTTGGGAATTCTTTACATTGTATGTCTAACACAACCATTTATAACCATATCTTATGAGCATAAAAAACAAATACCCCTTCACACATTCATCTTATAAGTCAAATCCTTTAATAGATATTATTTTTCATAAGGTTTAGATGATTCTATAACTATAAATAGAAATTATATCACCTCATATGAAAATAAATACCAATAATAATAATAATATAAGTATGAATAATAAAAATAGTTGATGGAATGAAAATAGTTCCATTTTTTTCATGGCCCTTTGACTATTAGTCTAACTGTCATGTAACCAACTAAATTGAAATAAAAAATTATCAATATGTGTCGCAATAATGGTTCCATATAGAATAAACTATAATATAATTAATATATACTCATCCTAGAAAACACCAACATCAAAAGCAACTTCTTTCAAATGGAATGACACTTCACCAATTTAACATAGACCCATGAAAAAATATTTCAACTAAAAAACCAATGGATCTTGCAAAAATAAAATAAAGTAAATAGTTTTTATGTGAGGGAAATTATATTTTTCATAATTTAATGTTCCATTATGTAACTCATAGTTTTAAGTATTGATAAAATTAATCAAAATGTATACATATTTCATAAATTGATAAATTATTTTCTTTAGATAACCAGGTAAATCACATATTAATATATTAAAAAACAAAAAACTATACACACATATTATCAATCATGAAACTATTTTTGAATAGATATATTCAGTCAAAATACTATTTCACCACAACATTAATTTAATACTTCAAATTTAATAATTATCTATCATAATTGGAATATACCTTAATTCCCCCTTTAAATCAATATATATAAATTATAATTCCTTTTATGAACCATAAATAATTTATTCCATATAGTGTTTTGTCATATATAATTTATCATTTTACCTTATTTGACATAAATCTTGATGATTATAAGATATTAAGTAATGAAAAAAAATTATGGTTTAAAAACATAAAATAAAGTGATGGATTTATTTTTCTCTACCATAACATTGATTTAGAGTCAAAATTATTCATTAATCATTCCTTGAATATCAGTCATTGGCCATGTAATTCTATGTATAATAGATAGATAAATAGAAATTAGTAAATTATAACAAAGTAGAATATTTTCATGGTATGCATCACGAGTTCCATTACCCACATTTTATTATACTTAAATCTTCAATAGTGACCCATCATTCAGAACATGAATCACTATCTTTAATTTATGACATTATAACTATATGGGTTTTTATAGAGAATGAATTTCATTCTATATGGAATATGGAACCCATTTCTATTCCATAACACTTATTATCACTCATTTTAATTAAATTATGCCATCAAGTGGTTAGTTAAACATGATAAGAGGTTTTTGATAAATATTAATATTTGGTTGAAAATGTGTTCAAATATAATTCTATTTTCAAGAGAGTTATATATTGAGTAAAAAAAATTCCATTGAGTTTGGAATGGGGTGTTTCCCTTAAGTCAGTAATTTTATAATTTTCTATTGACATTTTAATTTTTGATGATATTGGTTAGAGTTTTAAAAAAATAATATATTGATTTTTTGAAATATTTTTACCTATATTTTTCTTTATATACATATTTATATAGAATTGTTATTGAATATGGATTTTGGATATCCCTCAAAAATAAAGGCTACCATTGGGGTTTCATATTTCATCAGAGAGCATGAAACCAATAAATAACAAGTATAGTTCATATATTTGAAGTCATCTTTTGGTAATTCGAATGATTGTTTATCAAAATTATCATTTGTTACTTATAAAAAATAATTATGAAATGAAAATAATTTCTGTAAAAGATTAAATAATGAATTGCATAGTGAAATTGGAATAACATAAATCCATGTTACAGATTGATGTAATTATTAAAGAGTGGTTTAACAATCTCAAGCTTCTTTCTTAGATTATATGGATTAAGATTTATCATTTCTTGACATAGTTTGGATTTTGAAATTACTTTTATAAATAGATTTATGATAAAATATTGTTTGAAATTTTATGAATTTTGGTCAGAGATGTAATCTATAGAAATGTTTACTATCATTTTTGATAATTTTTTTATACGCATCAATACATGGAGAATAAATTTCTAAATGATATAACATTTTTAATATTATAATGAGACAAATGTTACAATTCATTGTTTTTGTTAATTAATTGGGATTATTTTCTTAAAATTTTAGTTAATGATTTTGAATAAATTTATTTTGACTATAAATACCTCTTAAATAATTAAGAATTTAAATGTTTTATCATGTAGAAAGTTGAATATCAAACCATTTAGAATTTAACCAAAAATATACATAATTTTTATAATTAGTAAATTTTTTTGTTGTTTATTAGATTTATTTAAATAAATAATTGAATATATATATATTTAAACTATTGAAAAATTTCAATGCGAGTTTTTTGAAGGTGACTCACGATTTTAACAATAGAATAATTAAATTAAAAAATGTTTTTAATTCTTTTTGAAATGTTTTAATCTTTAAGCATAACTTTATTTAAACCTTTTTAATTTATAAATTACTTTTATATGAGAAAATATATATTATTAATAACCATAAAATATATTATGGTAAAAAAAATTAATATTAATGTAATTATAATATATATATATATATATGTATATATATATATAAATTTATATGTGTAATTATATGGTTGTAAAAATACTTATTTTAAAGCCAATATCTATTTTAGACAAACTGGGAGTTCAATTTACTCATTTTCCTAATTAAATCAAGATGTTTGGATTTTAGAATTCATTTAGGTTCATGGAAATTATATTTATGTTGATTATATTAATTTTTAATAGAAATATTGTAATTAAAAAACTAATGATGGTAAATATATAAATCATTTTTATCAAATTAATAATAAATTTTATTTTACATACAAAAGTATTTGGTGAATGAATTCCTCCATAACATTATTAACTATTATTTTTTAGAATTCGGAAAACCGTTTTTATTAACTAATAGTAATTTGTTATAACAATTTGAATTGGGATATTTGAAATTTGGAACTTAATGAGATATTGTGTATTATAAATGAGGATCTTAAGATAATTATGATGATGATGTGTTAATAATGAATCAATTAAAATAAATATTTCAATAAAATGTCATGAAAGTAATTAAATATCAATTATAAAAAAATTATAAATCCTTAAAACCTTAATAATTTTATTTAGTGGATATATTGACATTATGAAATGAAATTATTAATTTTTTAATAGACACATAATTTTTTTACTCAAGTATGATTGTGAATTAAATTTTATAGATATTTTTTTGGAGTTATGATGATATTTTAAAAAATTATTGAGAATAAAGGTTTGAAATCATTTAAATGATGAATGAATTAAGATGATATATATTTAAAATATTAAAAATGTTATCTAAATTAATTATAATAAATTTAATTTTTTGTTATTTCTAAATATAAATTCACGCTATGTAACTAATGAACTATAATGAAAGAGATTATATTTTAAATTTTTCATTGGCCATATCCATTGGAACCTTTTCTGGTTTAGAAATGAAGATAAGAGTGATCCTTGGAGCCCACCTTGAATAAGCAACAAGTTGGTGACTAGAACCCTGGGTTTAAAATAAAATACATGGGAGGAATTACCCTCTTAATCCTAGGAACATAAGATGAAAAGCACTACCAAACTCCATAATATAAAATATTAACAAACCCATAATGCATGAAACATCATTCATACACAATGGTCTCTAAAATAAAATCCTAATATGATACTCCTATGACAACCATTCGATGAACACTAGTGAATTAAAAGGATCAACATGAGATAGAAAAATAAAAATAGATAATTAAATACCTCCTACAGATTTGTGTAAAATAAAATATATATATTGATAGAGGTGGGAATACAAGTATTCTCTATAGGATTCTCCATGAAACCTATCATGAAAATGTGGAAGAACTGTTCTGATTTATCAGTGAATAAACATTAGAACCAACGCATTACCAAATATAAGGAAACTAAAAATCATCCTCATCAATTCCCATTCACCCAATAATGTATTTAATGTAAGTAACATTATATCAAAAAAGGATCCCTGAAATATGTTTCCCATTAATCTAGTCACCCTCACTCCCTAATAAATTATATTTTAGTACTCCCATGAATCCCATATCCATAATACCATATAACCACATAATATCCACAACAACATACCTATCATACACAACCACATCAAATTATAAACACAACCACATGAAATATATCCACATTACTACTACACTTCACATCCTCCCAATCACAGTAGGGTAATGTAAAAAAGGGAGTCATCCTCATTCCCTCCTCCTTCTATGTACGTCCCCCACCATCCACCCACCTTAATTCCTGATAATAATCAGATACTATACTCAAATAACTATAGCCTATACCATGTCTGAAATAGAGAGTGGAAAAGGTGAGAGTAGTCATCCATCCATGTCATCTCCATTTTATATGATGTGTAAAATATCTGGAACAAAAAGTCTCATATGGGTGTTGGAACAGTTTCCCGAATCAAGGTGGGGGTGCATATGAAATATCAAAAAACAAATAGAATATATAATAAGGAACATAATCCCATCCCAATGGATTATTCTAAAATGAATTTTATTTATTATTATGACATATAACATTAACATTATTAAAAATGATGCACATAGAAAACTACTACCCCAACTAACTAAGACACAAACAAAACATGCCTCATCTAACTAGTATAAAAAAACTACAAATTCACATGTTATCACATAATTTACAATTTCAATATCTTTAATTTCCCATCCATATTACACTTTTATAACATAATTTAATCCTATCCAATTACAATTATAGTTAACCACTTCCACTTATATATTTAAATTTTCTTTTCACACATCATTCGACAATAATATTATTTTTAAATTTAGATCCCACCATTTATTTCATTTGAACCTTAATATTAAAATTTTAAACAACCTATTACTATCCATATTCCAATAAAACTAAAAAATATGATATAACGTCTCTTAACACCACATATACCACTATAAAATCTTATAACAATAGCCACAACATATATTACATCATTGCTATAATATTACCCAATTCCCTACCACAATGAACATGAAAAACCACCTAAACTTCATCAACACATATCTATCCAAACTTATCCTAAACAATTGTAAAAATACACAAATATATCCAAAAAACCCATAAATTACTATGAAAAAAATTTCAATCGTCCTTTTTTATTTATTACTCTATATTTATCCAACACCTTATAAAAAAAATACAATTATTAATTTTAAATTATATACCTCTTGGTTTGTTACCTACATTATGTGGTTAGTCATTTTTTTGGGGCTTAATGCATGCCATTAATAGAAAATAAGTATTATCAAGATATATCATATCAACTAACTAGATAATATATCTTATACAATAGCATAAAATCTCAAAAATCACATGTGAACCACATCTTCCCCTTCAAATTTCATTTAATTATATTTTTATCTTTATTAATTTAATTATATCCATACATCCAATTATAAAAAATTCAGGACAATTACACATTCGATTATATTGAAAAATATGAGAGATCTCAAACACCTTACCTCAATCTGTGTTTCAACATGTGTTTCTCAATGAAGAGGAGGAAATAAAGTTCAAACACCACTAAATTCAAAAGGATCAAGAACTAAACATACAAAAAACAATTACTCATCAAGACCCTAAAAAACCATATCCAAAAAAAAGAACAACATTGAAAAAACCTCCTCAAGATAGAAGAGTATTAAAAAATGGATTAAAATTGGAATGAAAAGAACCTTTGATCACATGTGATTAATCAGTCAAAAGTGAGGTCTAAAATATACCAATGTTTGTAAAAGAAAAACCATAATAAAAGGAAAATATGATTAGTTATTGAAGAGGTTATATTAATTAGATATAATATGATAGAGAACCCAAATTTATATAGTATACCTTTAAGAATAACATTATGGCACAATAGAAATGTCCATGTACCTATGGAGGCTCGATACGATAACCATAATGATGTCTCCGCAAATATTAGGGGTGAAATCCATTTAAATTAGATGAAAACAAATGATTTTCCCATGTAGGAAGGTGCACCATACCATATATTTTAAGATCAAAATACATACAAACCTTAAAATTCTTGGGAGGCTCCAAAAAATAAAATTGCCTTTATCATTGAAGGATCAACTTCTAAACACAACTCAGACACAAAATCCATGATAAAATGTAACTCTCATATCAAAATATTTCACATAGAAAACATCCCATATAATTTATATTACTATATAACATCCATAATATTCCTAATAAGATCAGTTTGGCCTTACTGTGACTATTAATATACAAGAATGTCATTAATCAGCACGACCATGAAGTAATGAACAAACTCCCAAAACTCTATGTTTATTAAACAATTTAAAATATTTAAGGAATTAATAACACTAAATAAAATTACTAGGAACATGAAAGGTTTATATAGATACCTAAAACAGTGTTTAGAATATCTTCCTCCTTCAACCTCATTTGATGATACCCAGACCACATGAAAATATTTGAGAACTAGATGGACCCCTTCACATGATCAAACAAATTTTTAATCCATGAAATGGATTAATGGTTCTTTATTAGTACATGATTGAACCGATTGTAGTCAAATAGTAACCTAAAAACACCATGTTAATTCTTATAAAATAAGATAAGAGTACTTGAAAGTGACATGTTTGGATGGATGATACCCTTCTGCATCACACCATCAATCTAAAAAAATACCAAAACATAGAATGTCAAAAATAATAAGGGTATATCAAAATCAGATAGATACATGGTTGAATATTTATTCCAAACATGATGTCACATTGAGGGAGTAGTGTAATAGACACTTAAGGGAAACAATCCAGAAACTATAAAATAACTCTGGAAGGCACTTCATCCTTAGCTTTTAATGATCCCAATATTATCTCTATAAGTTGGGAAGTTATGGTGTCCATATTCCTATGACCTATATGAGTATCCTTCCAACCAAAAAATACAAAAATCTTTCCTTCCCCATCAATGGATAAAAATTCTTATAGAATCCATCAATAATAAAATAAAAAAATATAATTAATCCATGGTGAGGATGAGATAATATAGTAATAACTACCACACTAAAAAATCATTTAATAACTGAAATTGCACTATAATCATATCACTTACCTGATACACCTCATATGAACTGGACTAACCTGCAACCAGCATTGTCAACACCAATGGCATCATAATTCTATCCACTATTAATCCTAGATATCAGACTAATGTAGGTTATATAATGGAAAGATAATATCCTAAGATAAATAATGTTGAATACAAATTGGAAGATAAGTTAATGGCACCTGAAACTATCTTTTGTTATTCTATCACTGATAACTCCATGGCATATAACTAATTACACCCTACTGATCTACCTAACTTTCCTTAAAAATGAATACCAACCTAACTGAGATCAGCTCTATATCCATGAGATCATGGTATTTTATAAGGATTATTTCTACTAACCCCATATCATCTATATTACAGAAAGTGAAACTATCTCTACTGTTACTGAAAATGAATTTGGGGGAAACTACTTATAAGGATGTGTAGGAAATTGACCACCCAATATATGGTTACCATTGATGATTTTTGTTTACAAGTAATTCCAATTCACATGACTACCAAAATAAAAATACATCAAAAAATAACTACAGGTAGAGGTTCAAGAATTTATAACTACAGAGAAGTGAAAATAGGAAATATAAGATTGAATCCCCTCTATTAGAACCATCAATACCGATACAAACATGAACCTGAATTTATAGACTTACTTAATAGGTTGTTATAATGACTCCATACATATGATAAACCAGCTCACAAATTCATACACATGAAATAATTTTCTTTCTCTAGAACATTAAGATATATTTTAAACATAAATAGGGTGTCTTGATACTACATCACTAGGAAAAATGACTCCTCAAAATGAAAAAACCTAACACCCTCATTCATTAAAATATCAGGGGTGTAACTAATTAAATTCTTGAACCAGATTTCGAGATCCCACATGCTTAGGTTCTCCTATTTATGTGAGTACAACTACTATTACTCAGATTCCTTCAATATCAATGAATGAAATTAAGCATGAAACATATTTGAAAAGTCATCCCATGATACATTTTTCTCTAAATGAATACTTATAACTAAAAACTACCATTGATAAGAAGTACCTATCTGATAACTAAAACCAATATTACCCAATGCTCTTTACTTTCATGACTTAAATTATAAGATATCTCAAAATCCTCCAAACAATATTTTGTCTAATGATTGGATATATTCATCTCATACATGTTCAATCCCTAAAACTAAATCTCACATAATATTTTCCCCTAACAATATTCTTCCTCTATCGAGTAAACCCTCCTATGATCGAATTAGGTATCCTTCTACAATTATCAAAACTGATCTATAAAAGGATAATGTCTACGAGCTATCATATGACACTAAATTAGAACAATTATAACACTAGAAATGTAAAATTAATTAATCATTAGTTAATTATATTTATTTTATTTTAAGAGAATCCCCCTAATTTAAACACTAGAACATTCAAGCATGATCCAAGTTCCATGCCTAGATCTTTAAGAAAAAACTAGCATCATCTTTACTAGAATGTTTAGAAAGTTTAGTTTCATAATAATGGATCATTTGGGGCACTAAAGACCTATGTCTAGTTGGTCTGTCTTTCCTATATCACAACTAAACTCAAATAAGATTGTTTCCCTACCAAACCAATGTAATATGTACCAATTATTGACTCCAAAATCCATTTTATTTCTCATTCATATCTCTGATAAATAACAAGTATAGTTCATATATTTGAAGTCATCTTTTGGTAATTCGAATGATTGTTTATCAAAATTATCATTTGTTACTTATATAAAATAATTATGAAATGAAAATAATTTCTGTAAAAGATTAAATAATGAATTGCATAGTGAAATTGGAATAACATAAATCCATGTTACAGATTGATGTAATTATTAAAGAGTGGTTTAACAATCTCAAGCTTCTTTCTTAGATTATATGGATTAAGATTTATCATTTCTTGACATAGTTTGGATTTTGAAATTACTTTTATAAATAGATTTATGTTAAAATATTGTTTGAAATTTTATGAATTTTGGTCAGAGATTTAATCTATAGAAATGTTTACTATCATTTTTGATAATTTTTTTATACGCATCAATACATGGAGAATAAATTTCTAAATGATATAACATTTTTAATATTATAATGAGACAAATGTTACAATTCATTGTTTTTGTTAATTAATTGGGATTATTTTCCTAAAATTTTAGTTAATGATTTTGAATAAATTTATTTTGACTATAAATACCTCTTAAATAATTAAGAATTTAAATGTTTTATCATGTATAAAGTTGAATATCAAACCATTTAGAATTTAACCAAAAATATACATAATTTTTATAATTAGTAAAAAAATTTGTTGTTTATTAGATTTATTTAAATAAATAATTGAATATATATATATTTAAACTATTGAAAAATTTCAATGCGAGTTTTTTGAAGGTGACTCACGATTTTAACAATAGAATAATTAAATTAAAAAATGTTTTTAATTCTTTTTGAAATGTTTTAATCTTTAAGCATAACTTTATTTAAACCTTTTTAATTTATAAAATACTTTTATATGAGAAAATATATATTATTAATAACCATAAAATATATTATGGTAAAAAAAATTAATATTAATGTAATTATAATTAATATATATATATATATATATATATATATGTATATATATATATAAATTTATATGTGTAATTATATGGTTGTAAAAATACTTATTTTAAAGCCAATATCTATTTTAGACAAACTGGGAGTTCAATTTACTCATTTTCCTAATTAAATCAAGATGTTTGGATTTTAGAATTCATTTAGGTTCATGGAAATTATATTTATGTTGATTATATTAATTTTTAATAGAAATATTGTAATTAAAAAACTAATGATGGTAAATATATAAATCATTTTTATCAAATTAATAATAAATTTTATTTTACATACAAAAGTATTTGGTGAATGAATTCCTCCATAACATTATTAACTATTATTTTTTAGAATTCGGAAAACCGTTTTTATTAACTAATAGTAATTTGTTATAACAATTTGAATTGGGATATTTGAAATTTGGAACTTAATGAGATATTGTGTATTATAAATGAGGATCTTAAGATAATTATGATGATGATGTGTTAATAATGAATCAATTAAAATAAATATTTCAATAAAATGTCATGAAAGTAATTAAATATCAATTATAAAAAAAATATAAATCCTTAAAACCTTAATAATTTTATTTAGTGGATATATTGACATTATGAAATGAAATTATTAATTTTTTAATAGACACATAATTGTTTTACTCAAGTATGATTGTGAATTAAATTTTATAGATATTTTTTTGGAGTTATGATGATATTTTAAAAAATTATTGAGAATAAAGGTTTGAAATCATTTAAATGATGAATGAATTAAGATGATATATATTTAAAATATTAAAAATGTTATCTAAATTAATTATAATGAATTTAATTTTTTGTTATTTCTAAATATAAATTCACGCTATGTAACTAATGAACTATAATGAAAGAGATTATATTTTAAATTTTTCATTGGCCATATCCATTGGAACCTTTTCTGGTTTAGAAATGAAGATAAGAGTGATCCTTGGAGCCCACCTTCAATAAGCAACAAGTTGGTGACTAGAACCCTGGGTTTAAAATAAAATACATGGGAGGAATTACCCTCTTAATCCTAGGAACATAAGATGAAAAGCACTACCAAACTCCATAATATAAAATATTAACGAACCCATAATGCATGAAACATCATTCATACACAATGGTCTCTAAAATAAAATCCTAATATGATACTCCTATGACAACCATTCGATGAACACTAGTGAATTAAAAGGATCAACATGAGCTAGAAAAGTAAAAATAGATAATTAAATCCCTCCTACAGATTTGTGTAAAATAAAATATATATATTGATAGAGGTGGGAATACAAGTATTCTCTATAGGATTCTCCATGAAACCTATCATAAAAATGTGGAAGAACTGTTCTGATTTATCAGTGAATAAATATTAGAACCAACGCATTACCAAATATAAGGAAACTAAAAATCATCCTCATCAATTCCCATTCACCCAATAATGTATTTAATGTAAGTAACATTATATCAAAAAAGGATCCCTGAAATATGTTTCCCATTAATCTAGTCACCCTCACTCCCTAATAAATTATATTTTAGTACTCCCATGAATCCCATATCCATAATACCATATAACCACATAATATCCACAACAACATACCTATCATACACAACCACATCAAATTATAAACACAACCACATGAAATATATCCACATTACTACTACACTTCACATCCTCCCAATCACAGTAGGGTAATGTAAAAAAGGGAATCATCCTCATTACCTCCTCCTTCTATGTACGTCCCCCACCATCCACCCACCTTAATTCCTGATAATAATCACATACTATACTCAAATAAATATAGCCTATACCATGTCTGAAATAGAGAGTGGAAAAGGTGAGAGTAGTCATCCATCCATGTCATCTCCATTTTATATGATGTGTAAAATATCTGGAACAAAAAGTCTCATATGGGTGTTGGAATAGTTTCCCGAATCAAGGTGGGGGTGCATATAAAATATCAAAAAACAAATAGAATATATAATAAGGAACATAATCCCATCCCAATGGATTATTCTAAAATGAATTTTATTTATTATTATGACAGATAACATTAACATTATTAAAAATGATGCACATAGAAAACTACTACCACAACTAACTAAGACACAAACAAAACATGCCTCATCTAACTAGTATAAAAAAACTACAAATTCACATGTTATCACATAATTTCCAATTTCAATATCTTTAATTTCCCATCCATATTACACTTTTATAACATAATTTAATCCTATCCAATTACAATTATAGTTAACCACTTCCACTTATATATTTAAATTTTCTTTTCACACATCATTCGACAATAATATCATTTTTAAATTTAGATCCCCTCATTTATTTCATTTGAACCTTAATATTAAAATTTTAAACAACCTATTACTATCCATATTCCAATAAAACTAAAAAATATGATATAACGTCTCTTAACACCACATATAACACTATAAAATCTTATAACAATAGCCACAACATATATTACATCATTGCTATAATATTACCCAATTCCCTACCACAATGAACATGAAAAACCACCTAAACTTCATCAACACATATCTATCCAAACTTATCCTAAACAATTGTAAAAATACACAAATATATCCAAAAAACCCATAAATTACTATGAAAAAAATTTCAATCGTCCGTTTTTATTTTTTACTCTATATTTATCCAACACCTTATAAAAAAAATACAATTATTAATTTTAAATTATATACCTCTTGGTTTGTTACCTACATTATGTGGTTAGTCATTTTTTTGGGGCTTAATGCATGCCATTAATAGAAAATAAGTATTATCAAGATATATCATATCAACTAACTAGATAATATATCTTATACAATAGCATAAAATCTCAAAAATCACATGTGAACCACATCTTCCCCTTCAAATTTCATTTAATTATATTTTTATCTTTATTAATTTAATTATATCCATACATCCAATTATAAAAAATGCAGGACAATTACACATTCGATTATATTGCAAAATATGAGAGATCTCAAACACCTTACCTCAATCTGTGTTTCAACAAGTGTTTCTCAATGAAGAGGAGGAAATAAAGTTCAAACACCACTAAATTCAAAAGGATCAAGAACTAAACATACAAAAAACAATTACTCATCAAGACCCTAAAAAACCATATCCAAAAAAAAGAACAACATTGAAAAAACCTCCTCAAGATAGAAGAGTATTAAAAAATGGATTAAAATTGGAATGAAAAGAACCTTTGATCACATGTGATTAATCAGTCAAAAGTGAGGTCTAAAATATACCAATGTTTGTAAAAGAAAAACCATAATAAAAGGAAAATATGATTAGTTATTGAAGAGGTTATATTAATTAGATATAATATGATAGAGAACCCAAATTTATATAGTATACCTTTAAGAATAACATTATGGCACAATAGAAATGTCCATGTACCTATGGAGGCTCGATACGATAACCATAATGATGTCTCCGCAAATATTAGGGGTGAAATCCATTTAAATTAGATGAAAACAAATGATTTTCCCATGTAGGAAGGTGCACCATACCATATATTTTAAGATCAAAATACATACAAACCTTAAAATTCTTGGGAGGCTCCAAAAAATAAAATTGCCTTTATCATTGAAGGATCAACTTCTAAACACAACTCAGACACAAAATCCATGATAAGATGTAACTCCCATATCAAAATATTTCACATAGAAAACATCCCATATAATTTATATTACTATATAACATCCATAATATTCCTAATAAGATCAGTTTGGCCTTACTGTGACCATTAATATACAAGAATGTCATTAATCAGCACGACCATGAAGTAATGAACAAACTCCCAAAACTCTATGTTTATTAAACAATTTAAAATATTTAAGGAATTAATAACACTAAATAAAATTACTAGGAACATGAAAGGTTTATATAGATACCTAAAACAGTGTTTAGAATATCTTCCTCCTTCAACCTCATTTGATGATACCCAGACCACATGAAAATATTTGAGAACTAGATGGACCCCTTCACATGATCAAACAAATTTTTAATCCATGAAATGGATTAATGGTTCTTTATTAGTACATGATTGAACCGATTGTAGTCAAATAGTAACCTAAAAACACCATGTTAATTCTTATAAAATAAGATAAGAGTACTTGAAAGTGACATGTTTGGATGGATGATACCCTTCTGCATCACACCATCAATCTAAAAAAATACCAAAACATAGAATGTCAAAAATAATAAGGGTATATCAAAATCAGATAGATACATGGTTGAATATTTATTCCAAACATGATGTCACATTGAGGGAGTAGTGTAATAGACACTTAAGGGAAACAATCCAGAAACTATAAAATAACTCTGGAAGGCACTTCATCCTTAGCTTTTAATGATCCCAATATTATCTCTATAAGTTGGGAAGTTATGGTGTCCATATTCCTATGACCTATATGAGTATCCTTCCAACCAAAAAATACAAAAATCTTTCCTTCCCCATCAATGGATAAAAATTCTTATAGAATCCATCAATAATAAAATAAAAAAATATAATTAATCCATGGTGAGGATGAGATAATATAGTAATAACTACCACACTAAAAAATCATTTAATAACTGAAATTGCACTATAATCATATCACTTACCTGATACACCTCATATGAACTGGACTAACCTGCAACCAGCATTGTCAACACCAATGGCATCATAATTCTATCCACTATTAATCCTAGATATCAGACTAATGTAGGTTATATAATGGAAAGATAATATCCTAAGATAAATAATGTTGAATACAAATTGGAAGATAAGTTAATGGCACCTGAAACTATCTTTTGTTATTCTATCACTGAGAACTCCATGGCATATAACTAATTACACCCTACTGATCTACCTAACTTTCCTTAAAAATGAATACCAACCTAACTGAGATCAGCTCTATATCCATGAGATCATGGTATTTTATAAGGATTATTTCTACTAACCCCATATCATCTATATTACATAAAGTGAAACTATCCCTACTGTTACTGAAAATGAATTTGGGGGAAACTACTTATAAGGATGTGTAGGAAATTGACCACCCAATATATGGTTACCATTGATGATTTTTGTTTACAAGTAATTCCAATTCACATGACTACCAAAATAAAAATACATCAAAAAATAACTATAGGTAGAGGTTCAAGAATTTATAACTACAGAGAAGTGAAAATAGGAAATATAAGATTGAATCCCCTCTATTAGAACCATCAATACCGATACAAACATGAACCTGAATTTATAGACTTACTTAATGGGTTGTTATAATGACTCCATACATATGATAAACCAGCTCACAAATTCATACACATGAAATAATTTTCTTTCTCTAGAACATTAAGATATATTTTAAACATAAATAGGGTGTCTTGATACTACATCACTAGGAAAAATGACTCCTCAAAATGAAAAAACCTAACACCCTCATTCATTAAAATATCAGGGGTGTAACTAATTAAATTCTTGAACCAGATTTCGAGATCCCACATGCTTAGGTTCTCCTATTTATGTGAGTACAACTACTATTACTCAGATTCCTTCAATATCAATGAATGAAATTAAGCATGAAACATATTTGAAAAGTCATCCCATGATACATTTTTCTCCAAATGAATACTTATAACTAAAAACTACCATTGATAAGAAGTACCTATCTGATAACTAAAACCAATATTACCCAATGCTCTTTAATTTCATGACTTAAATTATAAGATATCTCAAAATCCTCCAAACAATATTTTGTCTAATGATTGGATATATTCATCTCATACATGTTCAATCCCTAAAACTAAATCTCACATAATATTTTCCCCTAACAATATTCTTCCTCTATCGAGTAAACACTCCTATGATCGAATTAGGTATCCTACTACAATTATCAAAACTGATCTATAAAAGGATAATGTCTACGAGCTATCATATGACACTAAATTAGAACAATTATAACACTAGAAATGTAAAATTTATTAATCATTAGTTAATTATATTTATTTTATTTTAAGGGAATCCCCCTAATTTAAACACTAGAACATTCAAGCATGATCCAAGTTCCATGCCTAGATCTTTAAGAAAAAACTAGCATCATCTTTACTAGAATGTTTAGAAAGTTTAGTTTCATAATAATGGATCATTTGGGGCACTAAAGACCTATGTCTAGTTGGTCTGTCCTTCCTATATCACAACTAAACTCAAATAATATTGTTTCCCTACCAAACCAATGTAATATGTACCAATTATTGACTCCAAAATCCATTTTATTTCTCATTCATATCTCTGATAATAGTCTATTATAAACCCATACTAGAACCCCTCTTAATCTTGGGGTGAAGTTGTGAGTGGCCCTTGAAGATTTCCTCCAATAGGTATCAATTTGGAAATTATCACTACATATATAAAACACACAAATAAGAGGAATCAAACTTATAATTCTATAAAAATTAGATTAAAATACACCAATAAACTCTATAATGTAAATTATAAGAAAACCCATAATGTATAAAGAATCATATGTAAATAGAGGTATCTAAAATAATACCCCAAGTTGTAACTCCTATGAAAATATCTCCATGAACACTAGTGAACACCAATGATCACCACGAGTTAATAATTTCTAGATTAATTTCCAAAAGTCTCCTTCAACTTTATATATAATTGAATATATTTTTAGGGTTGATCTTGAAATTTTACATAATAGGATACTTCTAAAAACCTTTATTGAAAATATGAAAGAAGCATACTAATGCCTCATAGAAGTAATAATAGAATCAACTCCTTATCTATACCAGAGAAATTACCACCCCTCATAAAAATTCTCACTCACCTAATAATTCTCCCAAGTTTAGTAAAAAAATATCAAGAATATATCCAGAAGATACCCTGCAACCACTTCCCCATTGAAATAGTTTCCCTCACACCCTAATATATTATATGATAGGGAATATATTACTTTTATATAATTATAAACACATAACCATATCATAAATATAAATACATATCATAAATTCATAGCTATATAATTCAATTATATTTAGACATGAAATAGATCAACATCACTTCTTCACATAAAATTTAACTCATCACATTAGTGTAACTTGTGACGAAAGATATAAACCTCATTCCATAATCTTATATAAATCCACAATAAACAAAAATCACTACCACATCATCGTCACATACCTTTATTACACCATTTATACCAATAAATATTTAAAATATAGTTTGTAGAAGGGGGTATAATATATTATCCTCATAAACCCCATCATAGATTATGGGTAAAACACCTGGAAGTAAAAACATCACATGGTAATAAGTAAGGTTACCTAATTTAAGTGATGGTATATATTAAATTTCCAAAAATAAAAATAATATAAAATAATCTCGACATAAAAAAGCTTAATTTTACTCTCAAATTAATTCAATTTATTATTATAGACTATAAAAATCACTTCATAACCACCACCATACACCAAAAACTATTTACAAAACCTACCAAATGAAAATTAACCATATCTCTATTTCACAAAATCTGATGAAAGAATGCTCCCCTTTTTATCAAAATCATTAATAATTTCTATATTTTTCATTTACCATACACATTACACTTTTTTAGCTATAATTTATTTATAGCCAGCTACAATTCCACTTAACCACTTCAAATTATTTATTTTTGATATTTATTCACACATCATTTACCCATAAAGTCATTTAATAACTTATATGAACATATTTAATTCACCAAAAACCATTACTATTAGAAATTTAAATAAACTATTTCCATTCATAATCTTAGGAAACTACAACATGACAATAAAAACCTCTCTCTACACCACACCACCTACTATAATGTCTCATTATAACAACCATAACATCAATTCTACCACTGTCATACATCACCCACTTCCCTTCCACATTTACAATGAAAAAAATCTACTAATTCATCAATATATTTCTATCACAAATTTATCCACAACTAGTGAAACCAGAAAAAATTATAGTATAAAAATGGATCATTATTTATAAAAAACAATATATAAAATATACTTTTTTTTAATTTCTCCATAATAATCCAACTATTTATGTAAAAATAAATTCTTTATTAGTTCTAGATTATATATATTTGATTTTCATACTAACTTTAAATGATAAGACAATTATAAAGTTGAAAAGAAAATTAATAATAAAGAAAATGATTACTATAGAAGGACATATTAATCAATGAAAAAAAACAAAACTCATACATAAACTTTTTAAATCATGAAGCACATGTAAATCACATACCCCCTAATAATTTTCTTTAAATAGTTATTTAACTTTAATATATTTTTTCAAATAATACACCCAATGAATATATAAGAATTATAATTCCACATTCATAGTCTTTAAAAAGGAATATAGATCTCAAATCCCCTATATGAAATAGATATTCAACAATTTCTACTCAATAATGATGATAAAACACTAAGAAAACACTAAAGAATTCACAAGGATAAAAAAACTATTCCTGAAAATTACCTATGAATACCTAAATAAAATCTCCAATTAAAAGACAAACATAATGGAATAAACTTCTTAAAGATAGAATAATAAGAATATAATGGAAGAAGGGGGGGGGTCATGTTTGATCATAATGGATTGATCACTTGAAATCGATTGAAATAAATAAACCTAGGGATGACTAAGAACACCCAAAACGAAGAAAATAGATGACTTGGGTTTGAAATAGGTTAGATTAATTGGATATAATTTAACATAACACCAAAATTTATATTTGAAACTAATAAAAATAACATCATGCATGATATACATGATTTTACTATAATATTGGATCCTTATGATAATCATGACATGATATGTCAAAATATGGTGGGTCAAAACTAATTAAAATCAATAGAAATAGATAGTATCATAGTGCAGTGGGTATAACCATACTAAAATTCTTGAGACTATTTGAATCATCTATAAAGGATCATCCTCCCACATTTAAACCTGATAACCCATAGATAGATTTCACAGTGCACCAATCCTAAACATGGTGTAATTATTAAACCCCAAAAATTTAGATATGCACCAAAATCTCATGAAATATTGTAAAACCCCAAGCTTCTATGGTTCCTTCTTTTTGAATAATATAGTAGCGTGTGTCGTACGCAACTTCAAGATTCTAACACACCGCGACCAATCAAAGTAGCCATTATGAATAGTAATACCCACTTTTTGAAATTTTATACATTTTATCTTTTAAAATGGACTTCATTTTTGGATTCAGAATATCGAAATCAGCCTAGGGTGAAATTCTGGTACTTTTCGGATAACTTTTATATTTTGATGAATAGTGAAAATTGCTAAATTTTAATTAAAAACAACTTTTTTAATCAAAATAATTATTAGTGATAAATTATGAATTTGAGTGGTTTAAAAGTATATTTATAATATATTTTAACCATTTAATATAATTTTTGTCATTGGACATAATTTCATAATTAAACCAGACATTAACAAGTGTCAATCTTTTGATAATTATTATCTCTTTAAAATACCCTTTTTTATTTTAACATCGGGAATTAATTTTAAATTAATTTCAACTACTTATGTGATTTGAATTTGGAAAAATGGATTTCATATTTGGAATTAGGATTTCCAAATTGTGAAAATAGGTAACTTTTATTTTTAGACATTTTGAATAATTACTTCGGTAAATATTTTATTTACCATGGTTAAAGGGTAAATCCTGTAAATAAGGGTAAAACAAATAATATTATAATAATGATAAATTACACTAAAACATGTCCTAACATTATTGGTGGATACATGTACGACCCTGGTCATCTTTGGGTCGATTTTGGGACCTCATGGAGCCACTTGTAGGTGATAAGGACACTTTATATTAATTAAGTTAAATTAAATACAAAAATGACATAAGCATATATCTTTTAGAAAACCATTTTTTACATAAGGTTATATATGTTGTATTTTCTACTATAAATATTAACTATAAATATAAATTTATTTCCTACATAATAGTATTTTATTTATAATTTTTATACATTTAATAAATAATATTATTTATGACACAATAATGATGCATTATTTTCCTTATTAATGAAAGAATCAAATAATTGGTATTATAAATGTTAAAATAAATATTATTTAAAAGTTTTGATGAAATAAATGAATTTTATTAGTTAATATGACATTATATTATTTCTTAAATGAATTTTTTAGAATTAATAAAGTTGTTAATACTGTAACAAAAATCAATTATTGAATAGTGTCAAAATTGACATAAATGAGTTTTTAAAACAAATATTTTATTATTAATTGATATTCTATTCATAAAAATATAAGGTCCAGCCAAAGGACTTATTTAATTATATGTGTATCATTAATGTACCACTTGGGGGTTTCTTGGAGGTATATAGTATGTTTATTAACTATATAATATAAAAATACAAAGTGACATGGTAAGTGTCAAACAAATTAACTAAGAGTTAAAACCAAAAGATAAGGTTAATATAATGGCCCAAACCTGTCTAAATTCTATTGTTTCAGTGTTTTTAGACCCATACCCACCTTAGACTTTTAATGATCCACTTTGGAGCTATTTGAAATAGAATATGAATTTATTATAAAATAATATTTCTAGATTTTTCAAAGGTGCCCCTCCCCCCTCTTATAAAAGGGGACTCCCCATTCTCACTAATTGACACATTCAAAGCCTTTTGGCTCGGAAAAAACCTACACAAATACTCTCTCAACTTCCCTCAATTCAACCTAGATGCCTTATTTTGATCAGAAAGCCAACCTAAGGATCCCTTTTGATCAAATGAAAAGGAAGAATATGAAGAAGAGGTAATATTTTCACCACCCTCTTTCAAGTTCCTTTCTTCTTCCACTTCTTCTTTCTCTGTTATTACCATTCTAAAATAATAACTCAAGTATATTATATATACATTGATGTTATTATAAACATGGTATAACCATATTCAGTATTCTATCCATTCTTTGAATGACATGTCACCAAACGTGCGTACGTACGACATACCGTCTCCACGTTGTGGTATAATTGTTATTCAAAAAATTATTATTTGGATGGGTATAATAATGATCTGTAATTCATGTAAATAATAAATACAACATGATAATGATTCTGTATATATGATATAACATCCAATTATATATTATTTTAATATCAAAATAATGATATTGTCGCTCGTGCGTACGTATGGACTACCGTCTCCACGAAAGCGATCAGATTCATTCCCCATCGTATCCATTCAAGTATAATTCTCATTTGATGATTAAAAATAATGTTTAAGAACTTTATATCATTCTAGATATTAATAATATACAACCTATCCATAACAAACATGACTTATGTAACGAAACATATAAAAGAAAATGAGTAAGTTAGCACCCGAAATGACGATAATACTAATGTATTATTAACGAACCGTTATTAGAGGATCATATATGATATCAAAATTATGTATATGGTTATTGTTTTATTTAATAACAAGGTTTTAACTATTATATATGAGTTTAACATACCATCGACTAAGTAAAAGTACAAGGTAAGGGTAATTTCACAATATCTTCATTATCCGAGTTTGTTTATATGTAATTATCTACTGGGACCTCTTTATCATCCACATCCATGTTTCTTAAAAATGTATTTCAAATCATTCTTAATATTTTAAAGACTATGGGATAAAGAAATTTATACCCTTTTTGACTTTTTATAAGAGGTTTATAAAAGAATATTTCCGTCATTTTCCAAACAAGGTCCTTTTTAACCTTTTCGACAGAATTAAGATAAGAATGTTTTTTAACATATACGGCGGGTGCGGCTATTTTCCGCGGTCATAAAATCTTAGAAGCTTACCTTACAAGATTATAAATATATTTTCAAAGTAAATTTTTTATTTTATAATTATGTGACTTTTAAATGATTTCAAAAAAATATATATTTCTCTCAAATAGTTTTGATTTCATTTATGTCAAAATCATTTGATGGATTTTAAGCTTATTTGAAGTTGATTTATTATGATACAAAACTTCCATATTGTATTGAATGTTTTGTGATATGTTTGAATATGGATGTGTTATTTTTATACCATTCATGGTTTATGGTGAAAGTATTGACATTTAGTATGCTAGTTTTAATATGAATGTTTATGTTATATTGAAACTTGTTCATATGAGGAATGAATTGGACTTAATAAGTGATGGGTGGAGCCCTCTATAGCTCCTCGATGCATCCGTAGGTCTCATGAGACAAACTATTGTCTTGGGATGAGGCCTTGACAAAATCTTATTTGTAGTCTCGGCATGGGGTCTTGGATATGTGGTTATGATAGTCTGGTATTATGCATTCTATCATTATGAAAGTGGTTATTGATATTGAATGTGATTATTCGACTAGTAGAATATCCATGTGAATAAGTAAATGGCATTATTTCATTTTATATTTTCCATATTATGCTGAAGTTCAAGTTTAAAAGGCTTTTGATTTAGCTATACATTTCCTTAAATGTTTATGCTTATTTATGAATGTTTCTTCTATATTGTTATCCTTACTGAGAATATGAGCTCACCCCTTTAAATGTTTTATTTTTCCCAATATTTGAAGAATTAATTTATGAATGAACTGTAGGGTAAATATGAGGAGATATGAAGACAAGATTTTGTTGTAGTAGTTTTAACTTTATTATGTAATGTAATCATTATGAATGTATCTAGTTATTTCAAGTCTACTAAACTAATCGGCCATTAGAGACTTGATATTTCTTGTGATAATGAAAACATTATGTAAT
The DNA here is from genome assembly GCA_963277665.1 of Viscum album. Classification (NCBI taxonomy): domain Eukaryota; kingdom Viridiplantae; phylum Streptophyta; class Magnoliopsida; order Santalales; family Viscaceae; genus Viscum; species Viscum album. Next base: position 1,412,590,063 of record OY728145.1, read on the forward strand.
AATGCACCGACTCTGGGCAACTGTGGTCGGGGCGTTACAGTTGGTATTAGAGGAAGTATAGTACAAACCTTGGAAGCTAGATTTAGATAAACTCTGATTAGATAACATAGACCTAAGTTGGACTTTGAGGATTATTATAGAAGAACCTCCTAGAATTTTTGTACTGTAGAGATTTTGTGAGTTTTCCGAGCTATACATCCCTGTCTGGATAGGAGCAGGTTGTCACGACCCATCCTCAGGGCCCGTGCCGTGACTACCCCAAGCCCTCCTTCCATAGACCAGGGGCTGGCGACTAGCACCAAAGGCATAAATCCCGATAACTGGGAAGACATTGCCTTTATGAAAGTAAACAAAACACTACAGAGTACAAGCAGAAGTAAAAAACTAAGTACATAGAGAAGTGATGAAAAGTAAATGGGCCAGAATACAATAAAAAATGAAAGTACAACTACAACTGAACAAAGTACAATAGAAAAAGACAAAAGCTGGAAGAAAGGAAGCAGCTCCTGGGTCATCCTCCTCGGATCCTACCTGAAGGGTAGGTACAGATGGCGCAGCTCCTGGATCTTCCACCATGGATCCTACCTGAAGGGAATGTACAGATAGCCTCCTCAACGCTCTCACCCGTCAACCTCCTCCATGTGTCGCCTCTCCGTGAAGTCCACCTCCAGATACTGACTCGTCGTGTAGTCCACCTCAGGGTACTGACTCGTCGTGTAGTCCACCTCCGGGTACCGCTAGTCCTCGAACACTCGGCCTCCGTCAGCACTGCCCGTCGTCTGCAAACAACACAATGAGGTGCAGGCATAGCCCGTGCATGGGTGAGTATAACGATACTCAGTAGGGACCCCGAGACCCTCAAGGTCTCACTAAAACCAACATGGATAACCACAAAGAAGATCTCAACAGATAACCTCTACTTAGGTATATGCCCATGCATATACCTAAGTTATCAAGTAACCCATCTCAATCATGAGGAAAACACCAAGATCATGAAATCAACGGATAACCACTACCCAGGTATATGCCCATACATATACCCAAGTTATCAAGTGACCCATCTCAATCATGAGGTAAACACAAAGGTCAAAAGTCTCAGCTCAAACCAGGATTTTCATTATCGAAACCGTAACTGCTGAAGAGCTCTGTCTCTGGAGTGTACATTGGTCCTGTCACGACTCCGAGGTACTTCTCACTAACTTAATACTGTTGAGGTACTCCTTCTGTCGAGTACCGCTGGTCATCCACCCAAACACAGTAGTGCTTCCCGCCGAGGTATGTCACCCAAACACAGTAGTGCACACCCCCTAGTAGCCTGCTGAGGTACTCTCCGGACGAGTACCGTGGGTCTGCACTGTCACACAGGTAGTGCTCCGTCCGCCATGGGTCTGCACCTCACAAAGTAGTGGTCCGTCCACTGGGCAAGTCGACTCACTCCAAGTCGAGTCGGTCAAGCAGTCGTCAGATCTCAGTCGGCTACACGGTCTCCGTACTCCGCACGCTCATCTCTGGGAGGGTCCGTTCCACGAGCTACAGGTCGATACTCCAAGTATCTCAAAGTCCCACGAAGATGTATCTCAAAGGACCGTCTCGTCATAGGGGTCTCAACGCAACAGACGGTGCGTCAATCGGATTGACGGGCCGGGTCGGTCCGGGCCCGAAACCCCCGTTTTCGGACCGTTTGGGTTCAATTGCCCATAACTCGTGCTACAGACCTCCGATCGACGCACTTTCAGTGGCGACACAATCCTTGGAACGAGACGGTCGTTTGGGTATATTTAACTCAAGGTTTTGGAATACTTTGCATTCGGCCGGGTTGGTTCGTACACGAAACCAACCGGGCCCTCAGAGCGGAAACACTCATATCTTAAGCTCCGGACGTCCGAATGATGGGCCGTCGACTTTGTTGGTTTCCTATTAGTGAGATGGATCTTTTGGATTACTCCGCCCGAGGTTTGGATTCAGGTGGAGTACGGTGGAGTTGGTTTTTCCTTAAAAACCAATCGGGCCCCTGGGAAGAAAAAGCCAATAACTCTCAGACCGGGCGTCCGATTGACGCGACGTCTGCGATGTTGAGTTCCTGTTGACGATACGGAACTTTTGGTTACATCAACTCTAGACTACATGTCAGTTGATGTATCAGTCTCTCGGCTCATGGAGCGGACCCTCCCGAATGAGCTTGCTGTGTGCGGGAACCCTAGTGCTGGCTGCGACTGCTAATGTGACTGCGACGACGACTGTGCAGAGATCCTCAGTGGATTCGACGACGACGACTACAGCACTCAGCGATCCTATGTGGATCTCTGCTACCGATCCTGTGTGGGTCCGATCATGTGTGGGTCCGATCCTGTGTGGGTCATTGCGGGGGTTAGTACCTATCGATCCTTTGTGCGTCCGACGACTTAGATGAATCATTGATCATCTCTATCGTGTTTCGAAGAAGTATACCTATGTGTGCTGAATCCTGTTTGCTTTCCTGTGTGGATAGTGTTGTGCTATCCTGTGTGGATTACGTTTTACTTTCCTGTGTGGAATACGTATGCTTTCCTGTGTGGACTGGGTTGTACTTGGGCTCGGAGGTTGGAGCATATTGGAATTTATGACTTAGGTATATGTATGGGAATATACATAAGCAGTGTCGGTTGTTACTTCATGATTGTGTCTTTCCTTTTTGGTTTATCCTTTGTGGATTTTGGGAGACCTTCGGGGGTCTCGGGGTCCCTACTGAGTAGCTTATACTCACCCCTGCACGGGCTATGCCCGCACTACGTTGTGTTGGTTGCAGACGACGGACAACGTTGATCGTGGTGGAGGCTTACGGAGCAGGACGATACCTGGAGGTGGACCACTAGGCAGGACATACTCGGAGCGGTCGACTGGACCCGAGGAGCAGTGGAGGATTTCTGTACCCACCCTTCAGGTGGGATTCCCAGTGGACAGCTCGTCATTGCGGCTTTACCTTTCAGTTGCTGTTTTCCGTTTCGAGTTATACTTTACATTCAGTTTGGGTTTGTATACTGGCCCACTTACTTTTCCACACTTCACTCTTATACCAGATTTTACATAGTGTTTACTTTTTCCGCTTTCTTACTCTGTGGTGCATGTTTACTTTACAAAGGCAATGCCTTCCCTTTACCGGGATTTACGCCTTGGTGCTAGTCGCGAGCCCCTAGCCTATGGAAGGCGGGCTTGGGGTAGTCACGACACGGGCCCCGAGGACGGGTCGTGACAAATATTTGTCACGACCCATCCTCGGGGCGGGTGCCGTGACTACCCCTAGCCCGCCTTCCATAGGCCAGGGGCGGGCGACTAGCACCAAAGGCGTAAATCCCGATAACTGGGAAGGCATTGCCTTTATAAAAGTATACAAAACACCACAGAGTACAAGAGGAAGTAAAACACTAAGTACAAAGAGAAGTGCTGAAAGGTAAATGGGCCAGAATACAAACCCAAATGAATGTACAACTATAACTGAACAAAGTACAACAGGAAAAGACAACAGCTGGAAGAAAGGAAGCAACTCCTGGGTCGTCGTCCTCAGATCCTCCTGAAGGGTAGGTACAGATAGCACAGCTCCTAGATCGTCCACCACGGATCCTACCTGAAGGGTAGGTACAGATAGCCTCCACAACGCTCTCTCCCTTCAACCTCCTCCGTGTGTCGTCTCGTCGTGATGTCCACCTCCAGATACTTACTCGTCGTGTGGTCCACCTCTGGGTACCGTCCAGTCCTCGAACACTCGGCCTCCGTCAGCACTGTCCGTCGTCTACAACCAACACAACAAGGTGCGGGCATAGCCCGTGCAGGGGTGAGTATAACGATACTTAGTAAGAACCCCGAGACCCTCAAGGTCTCACTAAAACCAACATGGATAACCACAAAGAAGATCTCAACAGATAACCTTTACTTAGGTATATGCCCATGCATATACCTAAGTTATCAAGTAACCCATCTCAATCACGAGGAAAACACCAAGATCATGAAATCAACAGATAACCACTACCCAAGTATATGCCCATACATATACCTAAGTTATCAAGTGACCCATCTCAATCATGAGGTAAACACAAAGGTCAAAAGTCTCAGCTCAAACCAGGATTTTCATTATCGAAACCGTAACTGCTGAAGAGCCCCGTCTCTGGAGTGTACAGTGGTCCTGTCACGACTCCGAGGTACTTCTCACTAACCTAAGACTGCTGAGGTACTCCTCCTATCATGTACCACGGGCCAGCCACCCAAACACAGTAGTGCTTCTCTCTGGGGTATGACACCCAAACATAGTAGTGCACACCCCATAGTAGCCTGCTGAGGTACTCTCTGGACGAGTACCGCAGGTCTGCACTGTCACACAGGTAGTGCTCTGTCCACCATGGGTCTGCATCCAAACAAAGTAGTGCTCCGTCCACTGGGCTAGTCGACTCACTCCAAGTCGAGTCGATCAAGCAGTCGTCAGGTCTCAGTCAGCTACACGGTCTCCGTACTCCATACGCTCGTCTCCGGGAGGGTCCGCTCCACGAGCTATAGGTCGATACTCCAAGTATCTCAAAGTCCCACTAAAAAGTATCTCAAAGGACCACCTCGTCATAGGGGTCTCAACGCAACAGACGGCACGTTAATCGGACGCCTGGTCTGTGAGTTACTAGCCTTTTCGTCCCCGGGGCCCGGTTGGTTTCGTGTGCGAACCAAACCGGCCGTATCTCAACTGTACCCCAAACTCTCATAGGTTATAGTCATATGGACCGTTTCTCAACGTGATCACCAACGCCGCTGACGGTTCGTCAAACAGACGTCTAGTCTGAAAGATAACAGCTCTTCCGTTCCAAGGGCCCGGTTGGATTTCGGGTACAATCCAACCCGGCCACTATCCAGCAATCAAAACTCGAGCGAATTATGCCAAAAGTTCCGTCTCATCAAGAGGAATTCAATGAGACAGACGATGCGTCAATCAGACGCTCGGTCTGTGAGTTATTGGCTTTTTCGTTACAGGGGCCCGGTTGGTTTCGTGAGCGAACCAACCCGACCGCACTCCAACGGCATCCGAACCTCGAGCAGAGTAAGCCAAAAGATCCATATCACTTAGAGGAATCCATCAAAGTTGACAGCACGTCAATCAGACGTCCGGAGCTCAAGATATAAGCGTTTCTGCTCCGAGGGCCTGATTGGTTTCGGGTTCGAACCAACCCAGCCATACTTCAAGTGACACCGGTTAACCAAACCGGTCACACTGTTGCGATCCATACGAAAAAACACATGAGATGGACTACCCATTGGTCCAAAACGGATAGCCGATGAAAAAGTTGCATTTCACTGCAACACGCGCGAACCAGGCCTCGTTGGTCTCGCGCCTTGACCTCGACTTAAATATCCAAAATTGCTTTTGAAACATACGTCTTAATTCCAGGGTCGCAACCTCGCAGACGGTTCGACATTCCGACACCGTATGAGAGAGATATGTCCGATACAAAATCCCGTAATAAAAATATTATTATTATCATTGGGTGTTTCGTGGACACGATCCACGAACCAGAATTTAGTGTCGAACATTAGACTTGAATTGATCGTCTTAAAGACAGGGTCACGTCGCCGCTGACGGCAAGCCAATCGGACGTCGCACGCCTGAGTTATAGCAGGTCAAAGATTTAATAATATTATTAAATCTATTATTTTCTGAGCACTTCGGGTACCCGATCCAAAAACCCAAAAAAGACATCCAATATTGGACTCATAAATTCCGTCTCGGAGTCAGGGTCACATTGTCGCTGACGGTTCGTGAAACCGAGGTCGCACGAGGAAGATACCGTCAAAATACAGTTTTCCCACCAAAAATAATAATAACATTATTATATTATTATTATTTTGATTTTGATTTAATTCCTTAAATCCCACACCCTCAAATCCACGCACCCCCCAAAAGTTGCGCCTCCCTTTACTCCATACCTTCATGCCCCATCACTTCCTATTGATTTCTTATGTCTTTTTTTAATTTATTTATCTTATCCCCTTCTCTCTCCAATCTTCATTCTCTTGTCCCAAACTCTCATGCTTTCTTCTCCTCCAAACCTGCGGGTTTCTTCCTCCGCTAGAAATATGTCGCCTTCGGACATCCGCCGTGCCCTCCACATTAGAAGCTCAATACATAATTCATCAACGAAAAGGGTTTAAATTATTCAAGATAAATTATACAAACACCCTACAATTAAAATACGCATGCACGAGGGTATAATTCACATATAAACTTTATACAAAACCCCCCTACAGTTTTCCCGCAAACAAGAATTACCAACCCGCAACATATTCTTCGCGGATCAACTCGATGTTTAGTTGATCCGCGTTCTTTGATTTAGAAGGAAGTAACATTGGGTTCATTAATATTCACAAAACAATTCCCTACCTCAACGTTGCTTGAACGGAGGTTCGTCGAAGGATGATTCATCGCGGAAAGAGACGTCGCGAAAGAAGACGTCGTCAGCGTCGCTGTAAGAGGCTTCGCGGAAGGAGACGTCGCGGAAAGAGATGTCGACCTCCAAGGAATCCGGCGTTCTTCACGTTTTTCGCGTTCTTCGTGTTTTTCGACGAAGGAGATGAAGAAACTCTTCAATCCTTAGCCTTTTCCCCATGACCCCACCACAAGAAACCTAACCCCAAAATAAAATATGATCACCTCTTATTTTATTAACATAACAAAACTTTTGAATTTCAAGAGTTTTAAATTTAAAAAGACACACTTAACTCACTTAATTAATAACATAAGTTATTAATGTTTATGTTATCAAGAGTTAATGGTGAGTTGAGGGGGGTTGAAGAATATGAAGGGGTGGGGTTCGTGTGGGCCCCACCACCCTCATAACCTCTCTTGGGAAGTTGGGTAGTTACCCAACTTCCACCCAAATCCTTAAACCACTAAAAGAAAATAAAAATTGTAGTTAATTTATAAATTAAACTTCCACAATTTTTATCATCTTCTCTCGTGAAAAAGAAACTCCGGAAATGGAGTTCCTAAGCAATTACCAGCGCTATGGTTCCATCGGTTCCCTCAGAATTCGATTCCAAGCACCGGTTCAAAAGTTATAAAAACCTGCTCGTCCGTTCACTGAACGTACCCGAGCCAAACTTCGGAAAAAGATTCCGGGCACACCGGGCCTCGGAATTAGGTGCCGTCAGAAACTGCGTTCTTGTAAAATTTCAAAGAAAATTAAGAAAAAATTTTCCTTGAAATTTACGGGTCATTACATTACTCCCACCACAGGGATTTACGTCCCCGTAAAGCTTCAACACAAACTAGGGTCACAAAAGTGGTATTGAGCACGCATCTAAGCCTTCCTCTCCCATGTGATTACCTGGAGGTTCCAGTGGGAATTGAGGATCGACAGGAGCAGATCCTTACCCAACTTCCATCCAAAGGATTAATCACTTAGAGTAAAATAAAAATTGTAGAATAATTATAAATTAAACTTCCACAATTTTTATCATCAACTCTCGTGAAAACACAACTCCGGAATAGGTGTTACTAAGCAATTACCAGTGATAAGGTTCCATTGGTTCCCTCAGAATTTGATTCCGAGCACTGGTTCAAAAGTTAGAAAAACCCGCTAGTTCGTTCACTGAATGTACCTGAGCTAAACTTCGGATTGAAGTTTCGGGCACACCGGGCCTCGGAATCAAGTTCCGTCTGAAACTGCGTTCTTTTAAAATCCCAAAGAAAATTAAGGAAAAATTTCCTTGAAATTTCTGGGTCATTACATTACTCCCACCTCAGGGCTTTACATCCCCGTAAAGCTTCAACACAAACTAGGGTCACAAAAGTGATACAGAGCACGCATCTGAGCCTTCCGCTCCCATGTGCTCACCCGGAGGTTCCTGTACTTCCAGAGAAAGTGAACCTGAGGAATCGATCGTCCTCATAGGATCCGCTCCTGTCGATCCTCGATCCCCACTGAAACCTCCGTGAAAGACACCCCATCGCCATCGTCCATCTCCTCATGGTCGATGATATGCGAAGGTTCGAGCACGTATCTCCTCAGTTGAGATACGTGGAAGTCGTCGTGCACCTGGTGCAACTGAGGTGGATGGGTTAAGCGGTAAACCACACCACCTACCCAGCTGAGGACCTAGAAAGGTCCATTGAACCTTGAGACGGTCATTTCCAGTGGGGATCGAGGATCGACAGGAGTGGATCCAACGAGGACGATCAATTCCTCGGGTCCACTTTCTCTGGAAGTATGGAAACCTCCAGGTGAGCACTTGGGAGCAAAATGCTCAGATTCATGCTCTGTACCACTTTTGTGACCCTAGTTTGTGTTGAAGCTTTACGGGGACGTAAAGCCCTGAGGTGGGAGTAATGTAAAGACCCGGAAATTTCAAGGAAAATTTTTCCTTAATTTTCATGGGGATTTTACAAGAATTATGTTTCAGAAGACACTTGATTCCGAGGCCCGGTGTGCCTAGAACTTCAATCCGAAGTTTAGCACGGGTATGTTCAGTGAACGAACGAGCGGGTTTTTCTAACTTTTGAACCGGTGCTCAGAATCCAATTCCGAGGGCACCAATGGAACTGTAGCACCGGTAATTGCTTAGGAACACCTGTTCCGGAGTTACTTTTTCACGAGAGTTGATGATAAAAATTGTGGAAGTTTAATTTATAATTATTCTAAAATTTTTATTTTACTCTAAGTGATTAATCCTTCGGATTGATGTTCTGGGAACACCGGGCCTCGGAATCAAGTGTCGTCTGAAACTGCGTTCTTGTAAAATCCCAAAGAAAATTAAGGAAAAATTTTCCTTGAAATTTATGGGTCTTTACACAGGTAGAGGCGGCTCTGGCATAGATGTACCTAGGGGTAAAACCCCAAAATACCGCTTTGAGCTAGACTCGAACGGGAACTAGTGCACGACAATGGGTCTTACTGCACTCTGGGTTACGACACTCCCAGGGGATATTCTTAGGATAATTTTCATTTTCTTTATGAACCATTATGAAGGGTTTATGAGTATATACTTCCTCAACGAAAACATTTTTAGGATTATGGATTATATCGATAAACTGTTCAATTTAAGTTAAGTGTTTTACAAGTATGAAATTATGTATTTTGATTCATAAACTAATCTAGTTTATGCCATTGTTTAGAAATGGAGCCTAGTGGAAGAAATGAAAACTATATCAATGAACGCACTCCATGTAGGGATTTCCCTTCTGCTCAAGATAATTATAATGGAGCTGGTGATGTAACTGGTGCTGATCAGCTTATCACCATACTGGGACAACTCACTCAGGTTATGAATAATAACCTTACCCGTATGGAGCACCCTAATCCACAGTGTGGAGGATCAATGTCAGATCACATCATGAGGAAAAAATACCAACATTCAATGGAAGTACAAATCCATTGATAGCTGAGTAATGGATTAGTTCCCTAGAGAAAATATTTCAGGCTTTGGGGAGTAATGAAAGGGAAAAAGTTATCATGGCAGTTTACCACCTCACTAGAGATGATGATCAATGGTGGTCATTGATTCAAAACTTGAAGGAAGATGATGAATTATAAAATATGGAATGGAGGGAGTTCAAAGATCTGTTTTTAGAAAAATACTTTCCTCGTGACAACCGAGCAGATATGGAAAGGAAATTTATGAGTCCGAGGCAAAAGGGGGATGAGAATGTCGAAAAGTATGAGGCTAACTTTACAAGGTTATAAAGGTATGCTGGGGATTATATACATAACCCAAGAAGTAAGATTGATCGTTTCTTTGATGGGTTAAAACCATTTCTTCGTCGAGCATTAGTCTCACAATCCTTCTCATCATACGAATACATTGTATCATGTGCTATCAATACAGAAAATGAATTCTCTAAGTCTTATGAATTTAATGAAAAGAAAGAGAAGAAGAGATATAATGATCAATCTGGAAATGGAAATAAGGGGATGAAGGGAAAAGTTGAAAATCCATCCTGTGGTAAATGTGGGAAGAAACACCCTGGTACTTGCTTAAAAGGAATAGGAGTCTGTTACAAGTGTGGTGAAAAAGGCCACCAAGCTCCTGATTGCAAGGGAAAGAGATTGATGTCAATGTGGAATGCTATAATTGTAGAGAGATGAGACATTATGAAAATGAATGTCCTAAGCGTCAGGGGAACTTGCCTTATAAAAGGCCAAGGGATCAAGGCCAAGCTTATGCTATCACTACAGCTGAGGTAGAAGCTCCGAAAGAGGTGGTGGTAGGTAATTTAATGGTTTCCTCAAGTTTAGAAAATGCTTTATTTGATTCTGGATCATCACATTGTTTCATATCTTCCCAGTTTTCTAAGAAAATTAGATATTTCCAATTTGATTTAACAAAGGAGTTTTCAGTTAAAACTCCAAAGGGAACTATCATTGCAACAAAGTTTTGTGAATCAGTCCCCATTAGAGCACATAAATGTTCTTTTTCTGATGATCTCATTGTTTTACCTATGATTGAGTTTGATATAATCCTCAGTATGGATTGGGTTTTGGACCATGATGCGAAGATTTATTGTAAGAAGAAGGAGGTTACGATTTTTGATGATGATGATAAATAGAACCTTATTTTTAGAGCAGAATCGTCACCACCTAATTCTTATCTAGATCCACCCCCAGTAGCTCAACTAAATTCAATTATCAGGTAGGAAGAGAATGAAATAATTGTGGGTGAAGAAAGGAATGTCCAAATAGAGGATGTACCTATTGTGAGAGAATATGTAGATGTGTTTTCGGAAGATTTACCTGGATATCCTTCAGAATGAGAAGTTGAGTTTTCCATTGATTTAATTCCTGGATCAAGGCCTACATTGAAGACCCCTTATAGAATGACCACTATAGAATTAGTGGAACTAAATAAACAACTAGAGGAATTGAGTAATAAGGGATTTATTCTCCCTAATGTTTCTCCATGGGGAGCCCCTGTTTTTTTTGTTAAAAAGAAAGATGGATCTATGAGGTTATGTATCGACTACATTGAGATCATTGCTATAAAAATAAAGAACAAGTATCCCCTACCTCGTATTGATGATTTATTTGACCAACTGCATTGAGCTTAATACTTTTCAAAGATTGACCTTCGATCTGGATACCGTCAGTTGTGTGTGAAGAAGGAATACATTCCGAAGACAACATTTCAAACCAGGTATGGGCATTACGAGTTTACAATAATGCCTTTTGGGCTGACTAATGCACCATCGGTATTCATGGATCTAATGAATAGAGTTTTTAAGGAATATCTTGATGATTTTGTGGTGGTAGTTGTTGATGATATCTTGGTATAATCCAAAAGCTACTAAGATCATGAAAATCACTTGCGCATTATCCTAAAGACTCTGAGAAGACATGAATTATATGAGAAGTTTAGCAAGTGTGAATTCTGTCTTCAGGAGATTTTTTTCCTTGGCCATATTGTCTTTAAAGATGAAATCTCTGTTGATCCTTCTATGAACAAGGAAATACAAGAATGACCAGAACATACGAGTATAACTGAGGTACGCATTTTTATTGGTTTAGTAGGTTATTATCGACGTTTCGTCCAGAATTTTGCCCGATTGGCTAACCCATTAGAAAAGCTCATACGCAAAGGGGGTAAATTTTTTTGGACAAAAGAGTGTGAAGAATTTTTTGAAGAACTGAAGAGAAGATTAGTCAATACTCCAATATTGAATCTACCATAGGGGAATGATGGGTTTGTTATTTATAGTGATGCATCGAAGAAAGGACTTGGTTGTGTCCTTATGCAGAATGATTGGGTTATTGCCTATGCATCACGATAGTTGAAAATTCAGGAGAAAAACTATCCTACTCATGATCCCGAGTTAGAAGTTGTGATATTTGCTTTGAAGATATGGAGACACTACCTCTATTGTGAAAAATGTTAGATTTATACTGATCACAAGAGTTTGAAGTATATTTTCTCACAAAAATAACTCAACATGAGGCAAAGGAGATGGCTTGAATTACTCAAGTATTATGATTTTACAATACACTACCACCTGGGGAAGGAAAATAAGGTGGCAGATGATTTCAACAAAAAATATCATGGAGTTTTAAACAATATGAAACTTGAAAGGGATCCAATTTTCATGGATCTAGTGATGATGGACATGGGAATAACCATGGAAGGTGAAACATCAGTGCTTTTTCAAATGGTTGCCAAAATATCTTTACTAGAAAGGATTAAGAGTTCTCAAACCGATGATGAATAATTTCAAAAGAATATTAAAGATGTGAATTATGGGAGATTGAGAGACTTTGTGTATGAAGAAGGAATTTTGAAATTTGGGAAAAGACTTTGTGTTCCCGATATACCTGATTGAAAATGGGAATTGTTAGACGATGCTCATAGTTCCAATTTCTCTATACACCATGGGAGCACTAAAATGTATAGATATTTAAGGGAAATTTTTTGGTGGGACAACATGAAGAGGGAGATTTCTGATTTTGTGTCAAGATGTATGGTTTTTCAAAAAGTGAATGGTGGAAGGCAACAGCCTGGAGGAGTCATGCAACCTCTTCCCATACCTGAGTGGAAGTGGGATAATATCACTATGGACTTTGTCATGGGACTACCAAAGACTCCTAGAAGGAACAATGCAATATGGGTCGTTGTTGATCGTCTTACCAAGTCAGCACATTTTATTGCTATAAGTAAATATTTACCACTTTAACGTCTAGAAAGACTATATATTAATGAAATTGTGAGACTTCATGGAGTACCCCTATCTATTGTTTCGGATCGAGATCACCATTTTACTTAGAGATTCTGGAAGAGTCTTCAAAAGGCCTTGGATATTGACCATCATTTGAGCACTGCTTACCACCCTCAAACAGATGGACAATCTGAACGGACTATTCAAACCTTAGAAGACATGTTGAGATCTTGCTCACTTGACTTTCAGGGTATGTGGTATCAATATTCACCTCTGGTAGAATTTTCCTATAACAATAGCTTCCATTCAATTATTCAGATGGCACCATATGAAACGTTATATGAAAAGAGATATCGCACAACAACCTGTTGGGATGACGTTGGCGAAAGAAAACTTTTAAGCCCAGAACTGGTGGAGGAAATGATGGAAAAGGTGAAGGTAATCCAAAACCATATCAAAGAAACTCAAAGCAGGAAGAAGAGCTATGCTGAAAACCGAAGAAAGGATTTGAAATTTCATGTGGGAGATCATGTTTTATTGAAGGTATCTCCATGGAAGGGAGTTACACATTTTGGAAAGAAAGGTAAATTGAGTCCTAGGTACATCAGTCCTTTCAAAATTCTACAACGAATTGGGGCTTTATCTTCCCGTTTGGCAATGCCGCCAAATCTCTCTAAAGTTCACGATGTGTTCCACGTATCACTGTTGAGAAAATACATGCCTGACCCAACGCATGTACTAACCTATGAGGAATTAGAACTGGAACCTGATCTCTCTTATTACGAAGATCCCATCAGGATTCTTGATACGAGAGAACAAGTGCTGAGAAACCGGATGACTCGTCTGGTAAAAGTTCTATGGAGAAACCATAAAATAGAAAAGGCAATGTGGGAACCCGAGGAACTTATGATGAAGAACCACCCAAGTCTTTTTATGCAGTAATATTCTAGAAATTTCGAGGATGAAATTATTTGAAGGAGGGGAGAATGTAATACCCCAAGCTTCCACGGTATGCTTCTCTTTGAATAATACAGTAGCGTGTGTCCTACACAACTTTGAGATTCTAACACACCGTGACCAATCAAAGTAGCTGTTATGAATAGTAATACCCAATTTTTTAAATTTTATAAATTTTATCATTTAAAATGGAATTCATTTTTGGATTCATAATATTGAAATTAGCCTAGGGTGAAGTTTTGGTACTTTTCAGATAACTTTTATATTTTTTTGAATAGTGAAAATTACTAAGTTTTAATTAAAAACCAATTTTTTAATCGAAATAATTAACAGTGATAAATAATTAATTTTAGTGGTTTTAAAGTATATTTAGAATATATTTTTACCATTTAATACAATGTTGGTCATTGGACATAATTTCACAATTAAACCAGACATAAACAAGTGTCAATCTTTTGATAGTTATTATCTCTTAAAAAACATTTTTTGTTTTAACAGTAGGAATTAATTTTAAATTAATTTAAGCCACTTCTGTGATTTGAATTTAGAAAAATGGATTCCATATTTTGAATCAGGTTGTCCAAATTTTTCAAAAAGGTAACTTTTATTTTTAGACATTTTGAATAATTACTTCGGTAAATATTTTATTTACCATGGTTAAAGGGTAAATTCGGTAAATAAGGGTAAGAAAATAATATTATAATAATAATAAATTACCCTAAAACGTGTCCTAACCTTATTGGTGGATACATGTCTGACCATTGTCATCTTTGGGTCGATTTTGGGACCCCATGGAGTCACTTGTAGGTGATAGGGACACTTTATTTTAATTATGTTAAAGTAAATACAAAAAATGACATAAGAATATATCTTTTAGAAAAACAATTTTTACATAGGGTTATATATGTTGGATTTTCTACTATAAATATTAATTAGAAAGATAAAAATATTTAATACATAATGGTATTTTATTTATAATTTTTAGACATTTAATAATTAATATTATTTATGACACAATAATGATGTATTATTTTCCTTATTAATGAAAGAATCAAATAATTTCTATTATAAATGCTAAAATAAATATTATATGAAAGTTTTGATGACATCAATGAATTTAATTGGTTAATATGACATTATAGGATTTTTTAAATGAATTTGTTTCGAATTAATAAAGTTTTTAAGACTTTAAATGAAATCAATTATTGAATAGTGTCAAAATTGACATAAATGAGTTTTTAAAACAAATATTATATTATTAATTTATATTGTATTCCTAAAAATATAAAGTTCGTTTAAAGGACTTATATAATTATAGGTGTATCATTAATGGACCACATGGGGGTCTCTTGGAGGTATATAGTATGTTTATTAACTATATAATATAAAAATACAAAGTGACAAGGTAAGTGTCAAACTAATTAACTAAGAGTTAAAACTAAAAGATAAGGTTAATATAATAACCCAAAACTGTATAAATTATATTGGTTGAGTTTTTTTGACCCATACACACCTTATACTTTTAATAATCCACTTCGGATCCATTTTAAATTCAATATTAATTTATTATAAAATAATATTTCTAGCTTTTCCGAAGGTGCCCCTCACCCCTCTTATAAAAGGGCACTCCCCCTTCTCACGAATTCAAACATTCAAAGCCTTTTGGATCTTCCAAACACTGCCCAAATACTCTTTCAACTTCCTTCACTTCAACCTAGATGCCTTAGTTTGATTATAAAGTCAACCTAAGAGCCCTTTTGATCAAATCAAAAGGAAGAACCCGAAGACAAGGTAATGTTTTCACCACCCTCTTCCAAGTTCCTTTCTTCTTCCACTTCTTCTTTCATTGTTATTCCCATTCTAAAATAATAACTCCAGTATCTTATATATAATGTGATTTTATTATAAACATGGTACAACCATATTCAGTATTCTATCCAACCTTTGAATGACATGTCACCATACATGCGTACATACGGCTTACCGTCTCCACGTTGTGGTGTAATTGTTATTCAAAACATTATTATTTGGATGGGTATAATAATGATGTTTAATTAATGTAAACAATAAATATAACATGATAGTGATTATGTATATATGATATACCATCCAATTATATATTATTTTAATATCAAAAGAATGATATTATCGCTTGTGCGTATGTACGGATTACCGTCTCCAGGAACGCGAGGAGATTCATTCCCCATCGTATCCATTCAAGTATAATTCTCATTTGATGATTAAAAATAATGTTTAAGAACTTTATATCATTATGTATATAAATAAGATACAACCTATCCATAACAAACAGGACTTATGTAACAAAACATATAAAAGAAAACGAGTAAGTTAACACCCGAAATGACGATAATACTAAAGTATTATTAAGGAAGCATTATTAGAAGATCATATATGATATAATAATTATATATATGGTTCTTGTATATTTTAATAACAATGTTTTAACTATTATACAGTAGGTTAACATACCATCTACTAAGTAAAAGTACAAAGTAATGGTTATTTCACAATCTCTTCATTATCCGAGGTTGTTTATGCACAATTATCTACTGGGACCTCTTTATCATCCACATCCATGTTTCCTAAAAATGTATTTCAAATCATTATTAATATTTTAAATACTATGGGATAAAGAAATTTATACCCTTTTTGACGTTTTATAAGAGGTTTATAAAGGAATATTTCTGTCGTTTTCCAAACAAGGTTCTTTTTAACCTTTTCGACAGAATTAAGATAAGAATGTTTTTTTAACTTATACGGCGGGTGCAGCTATTTTCCACCATTATAAAATCTTAGAAGCTTCCATTAAAAGATTATAAAGATATTTTCAAAGTAAATGTTTTATTTTATAATTATGTGACTTTTAAATGATTTCAAAAAAATAGATATTTCTCTCAAATAGTTTTGATTTCATCAATGTCAACATCCTTTGATGGATTTTAAGCTTATTTGAAGTAGATTTATTGTGATACAAAACTTCCATATTGTATTTAAGGTTTTGTGATATGTTTGACTATGGATGTGTTATTTTTATACCATTCATGGTTTATGGTGAATGTATTGACATTTCGTATGCTAGTTCTAATACGAATGTTTATGTTATGTTGAAAACTGTTCGTATGAGGAATGCATTATACTTAATATGTGATGGGTGGAGCCTGCTAAAGATCCTCGATGCATCGGTAGGTCTCATGAGACAAACTAGTGTTTTGGCACGAGGCCTTGACAAAATATTATTTGTAGTCTCAGCACGAGGCCTTGGCTATGTGGTTTTGATAGTCTCGCATTATGTATTCCATTACTATAAAAGTGGTTATTTATATTTCATGTGATTATTCGACTAGTAGAATATCCATGTGAATAAGTAAATGTAATTATTTCATTTTATCTTTTCCATATTATTCTGAACTTCAAGTTTAAGAGGATTTTGTTTTAGCTATACATTTCCTTAAATGTTTATTCTTATTTATGAATGTTTCCGCTATATTGTTATCCTTACTGAGCATACAAGCTCACCCCTTTCAATGTTTTATTTTTTACAAGATGTGAAGAAGTAATTTATGAATGACCTGCAGGGATAATATGAGAGGATATAAAGACAATATTTTGTTGTAGTAGTTTTCACTTTATGATGTAATGTAAACTTTATGAATGTATCCAGTTATTCCAAGGATTCTAAACTAATCAGTCTTTCGAGACATGATCTTTCTTGTGATCATGCCAATGTTTTGTAACAATTCACTGACTCTGGGAAACTGGGTTTGGGGCGTTACAAATATAATTACACTATACAATCATAAATACATAGGGAATGAAAAATTGTTTTTATTAGTTTAAAAAAATAGAGAAAGATAAAGGGGAAGGGATACAATCACCAACATAACTCCCCAACACTTCTCTAAGTTATTAGTAAAAAAGAAAAGTAAGAGTAGATTAAATTGTAGTTAAAGTATCCAAAACATCCTAACAAGGGTGAATCTTAGTCAATTGTAAATCAAAATAATTTTATGAGATCACAATACAATGTGGTCAGAATACATAGCACAAAAGTGAAAATCGGAGTGTGAATAATAATAAAAATTGAAAATAATATAAAAAGGAATTATAAAGACCTATTATTTCCAAATAAAGTGTGAAGGGATATGTATTAAATATTCATCATGTTTGAAGGGAAATTCAATTCATAGTCCTCTTATAACCCTTTTCTTAATTCTAGATTTTTTTATTTCCCCCTTGATCCCAAAGATTACTTCCAAATGTAAAATCAATAGGGGGATTTCTTTATCCATAAACTTATGAAATATTCCCCACCTATTAATTTTATTTAAAATCAACCCTAAAATAATTATTCTATTGATTTCTAGATAATATCCACATATTATCTCATCTGGGTATTTCTTTGATTTTTTAATGCTATATGAGTAAGGATTATGTGTACTAGTCAATCCCTAAAGGCACTGGAAAACATGGGATTCACCTTTCATGGGTTCTAGGAAAAAGTAAGTAATCCAAAATGAGATGTAATTATTCAAACATGATAACTATGAATGTAGAGACCCGAAGCCTAACGTACATGGACATTACATTACATTTGCGGAATACTTAGTACATAACAAAAACACACACTAAAGGATCGTAATAGTTTAGTGTCTTTGGAAACTCGGAACGTAATCTTCTAATCGTGGTGAAAGTTCTTCAATATCTCCCATAAAGGTCATCCATTTTTTCTACCTAAAACCTTTCTTTATATCCTAGGGAAAAGAAAACATAAAAGGGTGAGCTCAAATGCTCAGTAAGGGTAAACAAAAGAAAAATCAATCACATCATATACATAGCTTTTGGAAATCTTAACCTGCAAAAGAGCTCATAATATCATAACATGGGATATATCATAGAAGTGAAATGTAATCCCAATAATCATAACTTAAAACATGAAACTTTGTGGCATACACACATAATCATAGAAAATCATTTCTTGTTAGTCAAGACTCATTGCCAAGACTATCTTAGTGGACAAAGTCCCTTTCTGAATCGAGTAACCCTCGTTTCAGTCCTGTTTCACTGAACCGGTATAACCTACCATTTCAGCCATGTCTATCTCATGAGATATAAAATCTTTACCCAATGCATTGGAGGGAGATATAGGTCCCACCCATCTCATAATGATACCATTCTTATGTGTGCCACAAAATCATAAATCATACATCATTTCATAACCCATGTAATAAAAATGGGATTCTTAAAACAACATGACATCATAAAACCATTCATATAAGATAAAGGAATTCATAAACATAATTCCATAACAACATAGTCAAATAAATGTAAAAATATGGATAGAAATAGAACCCTTTATTATCTTAGATGGAAAATAATTTTGATAAAACACTTGAAATGAATTCTTGAGGAAAATATCCTTTCTTCTTCAAAATCAATTTCTTTTCACAAAACATCATGCAATTTTAAAAGAAAGAGATTTTATTAAAAATAGTCATGAAATCTTTTGGAGGAAGCTTCATGAAAATAAGGCTTTATAAAACCGTAAAAATCCGTTCATGCCGTTTAAGTTAAAAAAAAAACATTCTTCGTACTTTTGTCGGAAAAGTCAAAAAGTACCTCGTATGAAAAAGAGACAAAAGATTCCTTTCATATTCTTTACTAAAAACTCACCGAAGAGTAAAATTGGATTTAAACTATTGTAAGTGGATGGAAACAATATTACATATTGAAGGAACATGGATGTGGATGATAAAATACACCCCAGTAAATACTTACGAATAAACAATCTCGGATAAAAATGAGATTGTGATATTTCCCTTACCTTAGGTCCAATTTGCTTCGTATGTGTCCGAACCTCCTGTATAATGATTTAAATAATGTCATTGACTTATTACAGAATCATATTCATTGTTATGATATCATATATGGTTCACTTATGACATTATATTACCCGTTCTTTTGTAAACCCCATGTTAAAGAAGCGTTTTGGGTAAAATCGTTTCATTTATCGTAGGTGTTTTGACTTGTTGTTCTTGACATAATTATTACTTATATCATGATTTACTTACTTCCAGAATATAAAATATGATTTATATATCATATATATTCAGTATATATATATATATAATAGATAGATAAATAAAATGAAAAACACCGTTCATGGAGACGGTAGTCCGTACGTACGCATGAACGCTGTTTTTCTTTCCTTATTGTCTTGAAATGGAAGTAAGTAGATGACATACATATGTATATATATACATAAATCCAGTAGCTTTATAATGTCATATATTTCATTATTATTTCTTATATATACATTATAATCATTCTTAAATGGTTAACATGGAGAATGAATCTCATCGCGTCGTGGAGACGGTAGTCCGTACGTACGCACGAGCGATGATATCATTTCTATAAATATTGAATTGAATTGGAGTGGATTATACAATATAACAGAATCAATATGATGTTGTAATAACTATGTATAGTTATTCTTTACACCATTATACCCATCCATGTAAGTTGGTGGTGGAAAATAGATTACACCACGGCGTGGAGACGGTATTCCGTACGTACGCACGCGCTGTGATTTCTTTTTCCGTAGGATGGATAGATGGTGAAATAGGGTTGTTTCATACTTATAATAACATATCAGTATATGAGTGATACTGATGTTATTACTTCATAATGAAACAACCTAATAAGAAGAAGTGGAAGAAGAAATAAAGATGAAAGAATTGGTAACGGTAATTACCTCTTCTTTGAAGTGCCTCTTTGAGACCTCCTCTTAGGGCACAATAATTGGTCTTTGAGGAAGACCAGAACCTCTAGGATGTTGCTAGGGAAGTGGAGAAGGGATTTTTGCAGGGGTTGGCCGAGCTTGAGTGCTCAAATTGGTGTGAGGAGGAGGGGGAGGAGGTGTCCTTTTATAAGGGAGGAGAGGGGCACCTTAGGAATATCTCAAAATATTATTTTATATTAAAGTCAAAATCGGTTTATAATGGTTCCAAAGGGTCTTATTTCGAAGATAAGGTGGGGAGGGGTCGAAATCCTATCAACCAATAGAATTTAGACAAGTTTAGGATATTATTTTAACCTTATCAATTAAATTTAACTCTAAGTTAAATAATTTAACTTTTACCATGTCTTTTTGTTTTCTTTCACTATATGGTTAATAAACTTACTATAACATGCCAAACGAACCCCAAATTGTTTATTATTAATATATATATCTTTATCTAAGTCATTTGGCCGAACCTTAAATTTTTAGGAATACAATAACAATTAATAATATAATATTTGATTTAAAAACTATTTTGTGTCAATTTTGACACTATTTGATATATGATTTTTGTGAAAGTCATAACAGAATTAAATGTTCGAACCAAGTTGATTATATCAACATTAATATATCATATTAACCTAGAAAATTAGTGGAATTCATAAAAAATCTCAAATTACATTTATTTTGGTGTTTATAACATCAATTATGTCAATATTTCATTAATAAGATAATTACTGCATCATCATTGTGTCATAAATAAATTAAATTATTTTATGTCTAAAAATTACAAATAAAATACCATCATGTAGGAAATCTTTTTATCTTTCTAATGAATATTTACAATCGAATTTAACTTATGTATAACTCCATATTAAAAATGATTTACTTATTAAACTTTGATTTTAACTATTTTAACCTTTCTTTAAATAAATTAATAATAAATGTCCTAATCTAATCCAAGTGGGCCTAAATGGTCATATTTTATTCCTAAGTTTGTTTTTGGTCGAATTACACTTGTCCAATAGAATTAGGACATGTGTTAGGGTAATAGTAATATAATATTTACCCTTAGTTACCCTATTTACTATTAACCGCGGTAAAAAAAGTAAAAAGTTACTATTCACCAAAAAATTATTTTCATCTCATTGAACCACATTTTAGTCCTTGATATTAACCGTGTCTCTCGGATTTTCGAAATTCCATTCACAGAAGCGGCAAAATTAAGTTTTATGAAAAATTCAGTTTTTTTAACTACCACTTAGTAGTTTCACTATTCATCAAAAATTGATGTTTTTCAGAACAATGCCAAAATTTCATCCTAAGCTATATTTCATATTCCGAATTCAAAAATGAAATCTATTTTACCAAATTCATAACATAGAAGTTGCATTAATTAATTTTATAATTAAATACCGCTGTTAAAACAAATAGCGTGTTTTTAAGAAACAATATCTATCAAAAGATTGACACTTGATTATGTCTGGTTTAAATGTGAAATTACATCCAATGACCAACATTGTATTAAATTGTAAAAATATATTCTAAATATACTTTAAAACCACTCAAATTAATAATTTATCACTATTAATTATTTCGATTAAAAAAGTTGTTTTTAATTATAATTTAGTAATTTTCACTATTCATCAGAATATGAAAGTTATCCGAAAAGTACCAAAATTTCACCTTAGGCTAAATTCGATACTCCGAATCCAAAAATGTAGTTCATTTTGAAAAATAAGATTTACAGAGTTTTAAAAAGTGGTTTTTACTATTCATAACGGCTAGTTTTAATAATATTTTAATAGCATATCGTTGTTTAGTGAAACTCGGTATTGCGTATTACACACGCTATCGAGGAAGGTCGTGATTGCGTGTAATGCAAGGCAAGTCAAGGATGCGTGTTGTGCAAGCTCCTTTTGGTGTAGCGTACAACACAAGACTTTAATAAAATTAAAAAGAATATTTTTTTTATAAAATCTTGGGCTGTTACATTCTACCCCCCTTAAAATGAATTTCGCCCTCGAAATTCGTCGGGGTTATAAATGGTTTACTATTCGAAAGTTTCTTTAATAGAAACCCACATCGTAAAAAGGAATATCAAATCCAATCTTTAAAAACAAAATTATGAAACGTAACGGTTACCCAAATAAACTAATCATTGGGTTTCCACATAGGTGAAAATATGGATATGGAAGAGAAATCTAACCATCATGTTCTGATGGAGAGTGGTAGAGAACATGGCTATGGAAAAGCCAGTAATCACAAATCCATAGATTTGTGATGATATAAGGTACCATCTGATTCATCAGGTATAAGATCACTAGGACAACATTTTTTTGGTTTTCAAGATCATTTCCCTAAAGTTGAAAATTTGAATTAGAATAAATACTTACTTTATTTTGGTACAATCTCACTGTTGTTCGTGCTTTGAACAATTTCCACTTCATCTCTTAAATAAATGAAGTTGAATTTGTTATTCGTGAAGTGTTAGCAGATCATGTGATATAATGACAGGTCATTCCATCTGTCTCAAACAAAAGGTTAGCAAAACTTATATACATAAATCGATCTATAGTGAGATTAATCATATATGGTTCCTAAAATGGACTTATACTTCATATATCATACTGCTTAATAAAACTAGTTTCTACTAAATAGGGACTTCCTGTAGGCCAGTGGTAGGCGATAAAGGCCAGTCGCACTTCGGTTGTGGGTTTGATTCCCACAGCCTTGTCCGAAGCGATGGGCTGTCGCCCGTCCTGCAGGTTGTCCTTTTTCCAAAACTATATAACATCCCATCAATAATATCGAAAAAACAAACAATACTAACTTATGTCCAACATAATCCATTCCAATCTTTTAGGCTCATCCATAATACTGCAGTCGACTCTCATAATATAGTGAAAATGATTACTAGAGATTTAACACCATCATCTATCCCCATATATCATAAGATATGTTTTGTTGGTCACATTCCAAAAATTCAAAGTCCTTAATCGTGTATTCTCTTGAATACCTTAGTGAAAACATGAATGCAGTTAAAAGTTAACACCTTCCACATAATAAAATCCTCAAAATTCTATATACTCAAACCATGATATCACTTAGTCCTTATATCAATCATGAGCTCATGAATACTGTTAAACATTTCATTTTCTCGTTTTCCCTTCATTATGCGCATAATATCTCAATCACTTTGAATACCACATTAGACCAATACATAAATATTCCAATATTCCAAGATACAACATTATTTTGGAATCCCATTACATAAACACTTAATCACTCCACCACATCGTTGTCATATTCAACATTGCCAATAGTGATCGCATGTGACTTCCCTTTTTCCTTTTCCATAAGCGGTTGCTCATGTCGATCATCACTAACCCTTGGATTAGGGCATTTATTAGCATAATGCCCCATTTCCTTGCACTTGAAGCATTGAAGTGTTGGATGTACGTTCTCTGCAGTGTTTGCTTTATTCACTTCATTAGAATCCCATTTTCCATTACTTCGACACTCAGCTACTCGATGACCTTCTTTTCCACACTTAAAACATTTTCTAGTCCCTTTAAGACAATCTCCACCATGCTTCTTTCCACACTTTGTGCATAAGGAAACATTCATCTTCTTTTCACCATTATTCTGAGTTTTCTCCTTGAACTCCATCTTTCGTTTCTTGTCAAACCCATGAGATGGATATGTAACACCAACTTCCATTTCTACCTTGATAGCACAACGCACAATTTCTTCATAGCTACTGAAGTCTCTTATAGATAATGCCCTTCGAAGACTTGGTTTTAAGCCACTGAAAAATCGATCAACTTTACTTTCAGGTTGGATGATAATACCAGAAGCGTACCTTGCAAGTCTTGTAAAATTCGCTTCATAGGTACCAACAGATTCATCATCCCTTTGCTCCAGTTCAAGAAACTCTTTCTCCATCTTTGTTCAGAGAATACGAGGGAAGTACTTATTGAAAAATAAGTTCTTGAACTCGTCCCATTCCATAGACTCAATTTCATCCCTTTGCCTCGTATTCTTAATAAGATTCCACCATTGATCAACATCTCCTTCCAAACGATACACTGCTAGGATGACTTTATCATGTTCAGAACATTGAAGAACTGAAAATATCTTTTCAGTAGTACTAATCCATTGTTCAGCAACTAATGGATCAGTAGACCCACTGAAAGAAGGTGGACGCTGCCTCATGAAGGATTCAACAGAATGTTGCTCCTTCCTTTGCTCGTTTGGAAGTCCTGCATGATTCATAGCTTGAGAAAGTTGTGTGAGCATGGCTACAAGATTTTGCATTCCGGCTCCCATATCGTTTGGTTGCTCAGGGGGACAATCATTGCATTGCCCATCACATTCCGCATTAACACGGTTCCTTCGGGTTCCAGCCATCGTCTAAAACCCCAAAAGAATAGTATGAGAGGCAAAAATCATGATAGGGAAAACAACATAATAAAGGGGTAGTACCCTCAATATCTAACATCATAGGTTAAATTCGAAGATCGTTAGCGCAATTCTAGGACTATAACCTATACGTATACTTAACCTTAGAGACATCCTTAGAAATATCTCTAGGGATCTCACTAACGTTTTCGCATCCTAGTTTCCAAAGGTTGACTAAACCTTTCCTCTGATACCAACTGTAGAGACCCGAAGCCTAACGTACATGGACATTACATTACATTTGCGGAATACTTAGTACATAACAAAAACACACACTAAAGGATCGTAATAGTTTAGTGTCTTTGGAAACTCGGAACGTAATCTTCTAATCGTGGTGAAAGTTCTTCAATATCTCCCATAAAGGTCATCCATTTTTTCTACCTAAAACCATTCTTTATATCCTGGGGAAAAGAAAACATAAAAGGGTGAGCTCAAATGCTCAGTAAGGGTAAACAAAAGAAAAATCAATCACATCATATACATAGCTTTTGGAAATCTTAACCTGCAAAAGAGCTCATAATATCATAACATGGGATATATCATAGAAGTGAAATGTAATCCCAATAATCATAACTTAAAACATGAAACTTTGTGGCATACACACATAATCATAGAAAATCATTTCTTGTTAGTCAAGACTCATTGCCAAGACTATCTTAGTGGACAAAGTACCTTTCTGAATCGAGTAACCCTCGTTTCAGTCCTGTTTCACTGAACCGGTATAACCTACCATTTCAGCCATGTCTATCTCATGAGATATAAAATCTTTACCCAATGCATTGGAGGGAGATATAGGTCCCAACCATCTCATAATGATACCATTCTTATGTGTGCCACAAAATCATAAATCATACATCATTTCATAACCCATGTAATAAAAATGGGATTCTTAAAACAACATGACATCATAAAACCATTCATATAAGATAAAGGAATTCATAAACATAATTCCATAACAACATAGTCAAATCAATGTAAAAATATGGATAGAAACAGAACCCTTTATTATCTTAGATGGAAAATAATTTTGATAAAACACTTGAAATGAATTCTTGAGGAAAATATCCTTTCTTCTTCAAAATCAATTTCTTTTCAAAAAACATCATGCAATTTTAAAAGAAAGAGATTTTATTAAAAATAGTCATGAAATCTTTTGGAGGAAGCTTCATGAAAATAAGGCTTTATAAAACCGTAAAAATCCGTTCATGCCGTTTAAGTTAAAAAAAAACATTCTTCGTACTTTTGTCGGAAAAGTCAAAAAGTACCTCGTATGAAAAAGAGACAAAAGATTCCTTTCATATTCTTTACTAAAAACTCACCGAAGAGTAAAATTGGATTTAAACTATTGTAAGTGGATGGAAACAATATTACATATTGAAGGAACATGGATGTGGATGATAAAATACACCCCAGTAAATACTTACGAATAAACAATCTCGGATAAAAATGAGATTGTGATATTTCCCTTACCTTAGGTCCAATTTGCTTCGTATGTGTCCGAACCTCCTGTATAATGATTTAAATAATGTCATTGACTTATTACAGAATCATATTCATTGTTATGATATCATATATGGTTCACTTATGACATTATATTACCCGTTCTTTTGTAAACCCCATGTTAAAGAAGCGTTTTGGGTAAAATCGTTTCATTTATCGTAGGTGTTTTGACTTGTTGTTCTTGACATCATTATTACTTATATCATGATTTACTTACTTCCAGAATATAAAATATGATTTATATATCATATATATTCAGTATATATATATATATAATAGATAGATAAATAAAATGAAAAACACCGTTCATGGAGACGGTAGTCCGTACGTACGCATGAACGCTGTTTTTCTTTCCTTATTGTCTTGAAATGGAAGTAAGTAGATGACATACATATGTATATATATACATAAATCCAGTAGCTTTATAATGTCATATATTTCATTATTATTTCTTATATATACATTATAATCATTCTTAAATGGTTAACATGGAGAATGAATCTCATCGCGTCGTGGAGACGGTAGTCCGTACGTACGCACGAGCGATGATATCATTTCTATAAATATTGAATTGAATTGGAGTGGATTATACAATATATCAGAATCAATATGATGTTGTAATAACTATGTATAGTTATTCTTTACACCATTATACCCATCCATGTAAGGTGGTGGTGGAAAATAGATTACACCACGGCGTGGAGACGGTATTCCGTACGTACGCACGCGCGGTGATTTCTTTTTCCGTAGGATGGATAGATGGTGAAATAGGGTTGTTTCATACTTATAATAACATATCAGTATATGAGTGATACTGATGTTATTACTTCATAATGAAACAACCTAATAAGAAGAAGTGGAAGAAGAAATAAAGATGAAAGAATTGGTAAGGGTAATTACCTCTTCTTTGAAGTGCCTCTTTGAGACCTCCTCTTAGGGCACTAGAATTGGTCTTTGAGGAAGACCAGAACCTCTAGGATGTTGCTAGGGAAGTGGAGAAGGGATTTTTGCAGGGGTTGGCCGAGCTTGAGTGCTCAAATTGGTGTGAGGAGGAGGGGGAGGAGGTGTCCTTTTATAAGGGAGGAGAGGGGCACCTTAGGAATATCTCAAAATATTATTTTATATTAAAGTCAAAATCGGTTTATAATGGTTCCAAAGGGTCTTATTTCGAAGATAAGGTGGGGAGGGGTCGAAATCCTATCAACCAATAGAATTTAGACAAGTTTAGGATATTATTTTAACCTTATCAATTAAATTTAACTCTAGGTTAAATAATTTAACTTTTACCATGTCTTTTTGTTTTCTTTCACTATATGGTTAATAAACTTACTATAACATGCCAAACGAACCCCAAATTGTTTATTATTAATATATATATCTTTATCTAAGTCATTTGGCCGAACCTTAAATTTTTAGGAATACAATAACAATTAATAATATAATATTTGATTTAAAAACTATTTTGTGTCAATTTTGACACTATTTGATATATGATTTTTGTGAAAGTCATAACAGAATTAAATGTTCTAACCAAGTTGATTATATCAACATTAATATATCATATTAACCTATAAAATTAGTGGAATTCATAAAAAATCTCAAATTACATTTATTTTGGTGTTTATAACATCAATTATGTCAATATTTCATTAATAAGATAATTACTGCATCATCATTGTGTCATAAATAAATTATATTATTTTATGTCTAAAAATTACAAATAAAATACCATCATGTAGGAAATCTTTTTAGCTTTCTAATGAATATTTACAATCGAATTTATCTTATTTATAACCCCATATTAAAAATGATTTACTTATTAAACTTTGATTTTAACTATTTTAACCTTTCTTTAAATAAATTAATAATAAATGTCCTAATCTAATCCAAGTGGGCCTAAATGGTCATATTTTATTCCTAAGTTTGTTTTTGGTCGAATTACACTTGTCCAATAGAATTAGGACATGTGTTAGGGTAATAGTAATATCATATTTACCCTTAGTTACCCTATTTACTATTAACCGCGGTAAAAAAAGTAAACAGTTACTATTCACCAAAAAATTATTTTCATCTCATTGAACCACATTTTAGTCCTTGATATTAACCGTGTCTCTCGGATTTTCGAAATTCCATTCACAGAAGCGGCAAAATTAAGTTTTATGAAAAATTCAGTTTTTTTAACTACCACTTAGTAGTTTCACTATTCATCAAAAATTGATGTTTTTCAGAACAATGCCAAAATTTCATCCTAAGCTATATTTCATATTCCGAATTCAAAAATGAAATCTATTTTACCAAATTCATAACATAGAAGTTGCATTAATTAATTTTATAATTAAATCCCGCTGTTAAAACAAATAGCGTGTTTTTAAGAAACAATATCTATCAAAAGATTGACACTTGATTATGTCTGGTTTAAATGTGAAATTACATCCAATGACCAACATTGTATTAAATTGTAAAAATATATTCTAAATATACTTTAAAACCACTCAAATTAATAATTTATCACTATTAATTATTTCGATTAAAAAAGTTGTTTTTAATTATAATTTAGTAATTTTCACTATTCATCAGAATATGAAAGTTATCCGAAAAGTACCAAAATTTCACCTTAGGCTAAATTCGATACTCCGAATCCAAAAATGAAGTTCATTTTGAAAAATAAGATTTACAGAGTTTTAAAAAGTGGTTTTTACTATTCATAACGGCTAGTTTTAATAATATTTTAATAGCATATCGTTGTTTAGTGAAACTCGGTATTGCGTATTACACACGCTATCGAGGAAGGTCGTGATTGCGTGTAATGCAAGGCAAGTCAAGGATGCGTGTTGTGCAAGCTCCTTTTGGTGTAGCGTACAACACAAGACTTTAATAAAATTAAAAAGAATATTTTTTTTATAAAATCATGGGCTGTTACAATGAATCCCTCATTTAATATGATATGATGAGCATTTATCTATACACATGTGAGAGGCATAACCCATATCTCTTTATATGTGACTCGATATACTTCATAGAGGAAAATATAAAATATTACATATTGGATAATCCATGAGTAACTTCTTACGCATCTCCTTCAACATCTTACACAACACAGAGATCTCCCAATTTTTTAAAAGGGGTATATCTTATTTAATAAAAAATAATTATTACACTTGGGAAAGATATATTGTGGATCTTTTTGTATAGAATCACATATAAAGAAATATGTAAAATTAAAATATCCTATGTATGACGCACATCCCTCTGGAGACTAAAGAATTTATATGATGTATGAGGTTGGATTTATTACTAATCACTTATTTTTTATTATGTATTCATCAATATATCTTATGTATTCTAGCTTAAGCATAAGGTTTTCCCTTTAAATTAAATCCAGTATAAAAAAATTTACCCTTGACTTTAATCTCATGTAATACAAAAGAATTATAGTTTTTCATGTGTAAGTCTATAAAAAATAATTCTAATCTCAAAAATCATTTTGAAACATGAGATTAATCACACACATTAACTATTTATCTTGAAAATTATAATGTAGTAAATATTAATATAGTATCTATTCTATTCATATATGTTTTTTGATCATTATGTTATGTGGTTGAAACATAGTTCAATACTCTTAATTGAAATATATACATGTTTATAAATCATTAAAGTGTATTTACATGTTTAAGATGATATATTATATACACATAATTTTTAATGATAATAACGGTGAACATAAAATTTAAAGTTTAATGAAATTATTACTGACTAAATTGATAACTTGGAAGATGATAAAATAATTCCTTGAGAAGTTTTTAAAAATTTAATCTATGATTTGTCTCTCTAAATAAAATGAGGAATAATTATAGAATTATAATTAGAATTTAGTATTGAAATATTATTTATAATTTTTCAAATAAAATAAGATAAAATTGGAAAAATATTGTGATAGTACTTTGGGTCACATTCGATGTGATGTGTGTGAAGCATAATGGTTATATTGATATGAGGAATTTCATGAATTAGTTATATGGATATCTGAGTAACTAATATATAACTATAATTAAATTATGATTAGATTTCACTGATATGTAGATATGGAAATTCATAGTGGTTTATGTTATGTATTTGGATTATTATGTGAGAAGTATTATTTGTCATATATGTGGTATCATTGATATAAGAGAAGTTATTTCAATTATTTCTCATTTGCATATCATGTGCTATATTCCAATGGCTTAAAGATAATGATAGTGATATAGTAAAACTTTTATTTTCTTTATATTCACCTACTGAATCGAGTTTAAGTGGGATGGGGAGATTTTCTATTCTAACCTAATATTCATGGTGGGGTACGGTGATTACATATACATGTATTTATTAATTTTCACCTATACTATTGGGTAAGTGTCTAGAACCAACCAAGTATAATACAATAACCAAATTTAAACTCATTAAATAAAAAGTTTAACTTTTATAACCTTGATGTTTTATTATTAGTACTATAGAGATACATACTTCATAGATAATATTGATTTTTCCACTTTTCCCAAAATGAAACAATCCATATATCTACCTATTATCTATATAAAACCTTATACTGTGGAATCATTTTAGGTTGGTAATCCTAGTGTTATTATTTATACTAACTGAAAAATAGAAGAATCAATACTAGTTTTCCTATTTTCTTATTATTCTTTAATACATAGGATGGACTATTTCTAAGTAGAATTGTAATTCCATATTTTTGAGACAAAATATCTCATAGTGTTAGTATTTGAGTCACTCCAATACACAATGACCTCTCAAAGAATGAAATATTATTTCTTTTGATATATGATAGGTCCATCCCCCAACTTCTTGCATAATATTTATACTCTATGTTACACCTCAATCAAGTTTACATATATTTAATATGAAACCCAATTTTCTCGCATTTCCAAAACCAATTATATTTCATTATTTAAAAATCCTTTATATATGATCTTTATCCTCCACATGATATCCATTATTATCATATCCTTATTTTCCCAAAAATATCCACATACCATTAATTTTCATGTTTACTTTATTTTTTAGCAAACCTATCATGCTATAGAGGGATCTATCATGAAAAAATATCATTATAATTTTCATGTTAGAATCATAAAATTTATTTTGGTTGTCATGGGCCATCCCAAAGGGGCCCATGCCATTACTCCCCAATCCCTCTTCCAATAAGATTGAGGTTAGTGACTATCACTGAGTTGGTATATCACTAACATTGGTGGCCTTATCCATTTAACTGTAACCAAACACACATCTCCATGCCTATACAATGCTAAAATGTAAAAACAATATAAGAACCATGCATATATACATATAAATCCCACAACTAGATTTATGATAGGAAGTAAAGAAAATTAAATAGGGCCCAATATAATCCCACCACAAAGAGTATAAAACCCAAGATCAACATGAATTTAAGTAATGGGGAATGCTATCAAAAATCCATATGAACACACCTCATCATTTATGGTCTCAATAAAAACTTTCTAGTATTGGTACATCAAGGAATATATCAAAAGTTTGATCATTTTCACAAGACATGACACATACAAGAATGGACCGTGTTGTTGTGATTATAAAAATACTCATCAGGATACCCCAAAAAAACAAATCATACTATAAAATGAAATAAAATCATCTCTACACAGGTATATGTGTACAAAACATAAAGAAATTATATCTAGATATACTCAATGAAGACACACAGTCAAAGGGTAAGTCACAACATCTATATGATTTATGAGGATTCAAGCTCAAACATTCCACAAAGCACTCATCCAGGAGAACACACTCCTGTGTTAGATGGAACTAATGATGTTCATCTCAGAGGTAATGCTTGTCTGGTCTCACCATTATAATTATTTTTTTCCCTCCAAACAGATATGTTACAAATATTAGGATCACATTCAAGGCCATGAAGTGATGCAAAAAATTCCATTTGGATTTAATTTTAAAGTATAAGATCAATTCCCACATAGTGTTGGTCACAAAGATATCGAAAAACCCATATTAGGCATGAATATGAATAGGGTATCTCACTCTGGGCCTCATGGAGGGATTCTAATGACTCTATTAAAGAAATATTTCTAAAGGGATCATATTACTTTGGGAAGGATAAAATTACACACTAATCCTCAGGGAAAGGATAAGGGGTGAACACTCTAAAAATGGTTTTCCATGATATGGAGGACAAAGGCTCTATGTCTATGAAAGTACTTAGTGTATATGAGGGTTACATGCCTTTTCCCTTGATTCTAGGTTCTTCCAGTGTAAATATCCTGTGTCTCAATCCGGGTCTATGTAGAAGTATGCAGTGTTTAGATTTCCCCTGTATTCTACTAATGTGGTTGTACATGGATTTATCCCACATAAATGCGCCCATGTACTGGTACATGACTTATCCCATGTACTCTAGTCCAAGTCATGTCTGTGTAGGGGAGTACATAGTGTGATCGAACTCATGTACTCTAATAGTGTCCATGTACCCTCTAAGGTACATTCACATTCTTTGGGGGATACCACAGACCATCTGAGAGGGTTACACACCTTGTGATACATAAGAATATCCTGAAATCCAAGCAACCACTTATGGTGTCTCACACAGTGTGTAGATCTAGTTTACACACCGTTTGACATAGAATTTCCCATAATTCTAGATCCTATTCCATGAATTAATTCCTTCACTAAATCATGGATCTTAAGACCAAATTTTTGAAAAATTGTGAATCAAGGCTCGAAAAAACAATCCATCACCGAACAACAAGATTTAGATTTTAGAAAATCTCAGAAGTCTAATTAATACATCGTTCATCATTTCACACTGAAGAATGTGAACTTAGGTTTATACATCATCGAATCAACTTCCGCTACCATCATCTCACATCTGTCATGTCATTCCAATCCTGGATATATGATTCCATATCGTTTCACCAAGAATCGTGTGTTCCATGATTGATTCATTAGGATATGTCGACTCTCAAGGGGAAAAAAGAAAGCCTATGATGAACATAGAATCAAGAGAAAAAATCACAAGAAAAATAAATAGAAACATACCTCAATCGATTTTCATGATGATTTGAGTTCACTTATATTAGAAAAATAAAATCTAAGAATCAAATATCATAAAGTATTCTCCTAAAAAAATCCATGTAATTAAATCCATATGAAAATATGCATGATCCGCAAATCCATATGTTTGTTGATTTGTTCTAATTTGTTATATAAATCAAGATAATTTAAGAAATATAAATAATCAAATTCCCTACCTTTATTTGGTTTGATCACTAACAAAGAATCAGGGTTCACCGTGATTGTTACCGAGATCCTTTGAATCCATTGTGCGCTGATTGTCGATCCATGATCTGGTTTCCATAAATATGATATAAATCATAAAATTTCCTCTCTAATGGCTCTCCAACTATTTTATGTTTATGAAGATAACCATGGGTTTCAAACATAACATACTATTTAAAGACTCTCCAATCATTGCATTAACATAAAGAATTAAAATAATTTAATTAATTGTTTTATTCATTTTCGCACCCCTGATAAATTTTCTATAATCGAACCACGATGACCAAGGTAAAGTATCACCTAGGGTAAAATAACATTATAAACTTAACGGTTCCCTAATATTTCTGATCTTGGTAGCTATTTAAAATTTATTCCACTTTTTCAGAAAAAATGTTCAAATTCTATTTAATATATTTAATATACTTCAAAAAATTATTCTAAGCACACTGAGCCTCAGAATAGTATTCTATCTTAGCACCTGGTCTCAAAAATAATCTAACAATATCTAAAAACAATACATGGAAAATTCAAGTCAATAAATTCTCCCCACTTTTGGTGACCTTCCTCGAACTCCAAATGCCTATTATTTTATTAACATAAGACTTATAATGAATCTTTGTAGTCCTCATCTTCTCTTGGATGCTTTACATATTCTTAGTAGTGGTTTAAACCAACTCTGTGCCCATGAGTGTTGACTCTCCTAGGACTATTCAAAAAACCGGTGATCCATTGGGTCTCCCATATAAAGACCCAAACGGTACAATATTGAAGGTGGAATGATAGCTATTGTTTGAAGAAAACTCCACCCGTTTTAGGTCATCATCCTAACTAATACCATAGTCCAACATGAAATGTCATAGCATGTTATCCATAAATTGAGTGGTCAGCTTCGTCTAGAATCAATTTGAGGTATAAACACAATGTCCCAACATTTCCTCCAAAGGATACATATTGAAATACCTCAGAACCACCACCCACAACTCCACTTGTATAATAATTTTTCCTATGAAAATAAAAAAAACTCCCACCTTTAAAAAATCCATCAAGAGAATGTCCTGTGGTTATTTGAGTATGAAGGGTCTCATAGTTCACATCTCCTAGATATGCCTACCTAACACAATATATGAGAGGATGGTTGAAAAACATCTACTAGAGGTAAGATACTCCATCTCCATCCATAAAGGATTACTCTACTGAGGCTGAATATTCTGATATCACATTTAATAACTACAAACAAGATAACTTGTTGATATCATATTCCACAATATTCACCTTATCAGGAGTGTAGAAAATTTCTAAGTCATAATCCTATAGGAACTCTATCCATCATGAAGGGTACCAACATTGGCGCTTTTAAATGATATGTGATTGTTGAGTACTTACGTGCACCAGAGTGGCTGACCAAGGCCGTCTCTTAAAGGAGGAAGTAAGTTCAATAACATAATAAAGGTATTTTGAAATAAAAATAATAACACTAATTAAAAGGATGTGGGTTGTTTCCTATTTATAAAACTAGAGAATTTCTTCTGGAAAAAAGATTGTATTTTTTTTGTTTTTATTTTTGAAATGAAGTTCGATTAGAAAGACACAATAAGAAGATGGTTTTTAGAAAATATTTTAAAAGGTGTAATTGATCTAACTCTTCCTATTTAATAAATTATTTATCATTATAATCTAAATTGACATTCACTTAATGATAATCCCTTAATTTTTTAACCCTCAAACCCTAT
This sequence comes from Viscum album, assembly GCA_963277665.1. NCBI lineage: Eukaryota > Viridiplantae > Streptophyta > Magnoliopsida > Santalales > Viscaceae > Viscum > Viscum album. The sequence goes on from OY728145.1 coordinate 1,412,625,491, forward strand.
GGGAGTAAACTTAACCACAAAGAAAAAATTGCTTAAACCCTAGGCTAGCTTCAGAACATACATTTACAGCACCCTGTTTGGATTGATGTTATTAGATTATCTTATGGTCAGTGGTTAATCAGTGAATATATACACCCTATAATTGATGATTAATTGAGTTTAGGGATTATATTTGAACTCTACAAATTTATCCCTTATGGTCTTGTATTACTTATTAAGATCGCACTCTCAGAATTTACACAAATCTCAACCTCACGCGTTTTTGTTTCTATTGATAAATTGCTTTCTTAGTTTCATCTAAATTGAAAGATCAATTAATAGATCATATTATGTGAATTATAGTATCTCATTGATTCAAAATAAATTAATTAAGAAGGTAAGAGGTAGATCGATTACTAAGAAAACTACTCTTCCATGGGTGATGTAGTCATCATTGAAACAGATTGCATTTGCATAGATTTTGAAAGGGTATAAGACAATATCATTTAAAATCACTGATTTCTGCCCAAAAAGGAATATTAAGATAAGAATAAATTTGAAAAAATCAGAAGAAATGAGAAAAAATAAAAGAAGAACAAATAAGTTTATTACAAAAATGAAAACATTACAACATGAAGAAGAAGAAGAAGGCTCTGATGAGGGGATCCTTGCTTCATGAGTTAACCCTATTAAAATTGTTGGATAATTTGAGTGAAACCAATTTCCCTCTTCCTTCAATATCTTGATGGACGTCCCAACACCTCTAAATGAGAAAAAAAACCAATTTATAGAGTAGAGGGGAGGCTAGGTTCAAAGTGGTTTCAAGTGTGAATGGGGAATCTCGGCCAAATATTTTAAGCCAACTTGCACCACCCATTTCACCTCCAAAACGAACGAACTAGATATTCTTATAGAAGAATGATTTGTACACAATTTGGTTAGTGATCTCATCTCAAAATTCAGGCCTTAGACTTAATGGTCTATTTATTCCTACCAAATGCATGATTTAGCTCCAATGTCCAGAGCAAAATTTGTTTCCAATTCTGTTAGGAACCAAGTTACAAAATTTCAAGTTCAAATAATAAATATAAATATATTTTTATCCAAAATACTCTAATGCACTCTAATGGAAGAAAATTGGAATTCCTATCCAATTTTCAAATGAATTATCTAATACCAAATATTTTATAAATAAAAATATTTAACACAATTTGATGAAATATTATCATTTATTATAAATAAAATATTCAATAAAAATGTGTTTTATCAACTCACCCACACTTACTCTTTCACACTATTGGAAAAAACCTCATATCATGTTTTTGAAAAAGTTGTGACAAGATATGAATATTAATATTTCTCAAACCACTGTGCAAATATAGAAAAAGTATGAATCCCTTCAAGAGTTGATATCAATAAATTTTAAAGTAATTGTCTCATAAATTCTGTCAAAACAAAATTCATTGTTATTCATAACACTAGTCATAGTGAAACAAGTCATGGATATACTATGCCACTAATTCTCCATGTGTGTGTTCCAAGCATTCAAAGCACACAAATCCACCCTGTTTTCAGTATATTCAGGTCAAGTAAAACAATTATTCTTACCTAGTTTAATTCACCTAACATGTTCTACATTCTTTTGCAATCTAATTTCAAGACCCACTAACTTAAGTATTATCGAATGTCAAACCTCAAGATCACGACCTAGATATCCCCATATGTTTTACATTTCATCACTCCCCTCATTTATTTTTTGTTTTTGTTTTTTTAAGTTTCACTTAGAAAAAATCTCACACTAAACTCTCAACCCATGTCTGATCTCCTCACTACACTAATTATAATAGTTATAACAAGATCTAAGGTTGGTGAAGAGTGGTTTTTGACCTGTCCAAGACACAACCCATATATTTTTTAGGGTATACAATAGTTTAATAATAGGTACACAGGCATAGGTTAATTCAGTATAGTAATGAAACCGATTTGAAGAGAAACGAACATATGGATCAACCAATGATTTTTTTTACCTAAATTAACTATACAATCAACTGAGTAGGAAAAAATTCACAAGTCATGGTTAAGTTAAAATTTGTGTGGATAAATCAATGACATAATTTACTATGAAAAAATATCACAAATAATGATGTCAAAATATAAAAGGTTTTATAATGACACAACCATTCATATCATCGGCGACTTCAATTTTTATAAAAAATAAACTCTTAATGATGAAATCTTACCCATGATTATAACTCTAACAATGAATTTGGAAGACATGAATTTTACATTTGTTCCATATCTAAATGAGCATATTACAAGATTTTTTTTAATTTATAAAAAAAACTTAATAGAAAATACACACAAAACACACAAATGAAAATCATAAATATCGATCCCAAAATGCAGTCCCCTAGCCCACACATAAAATATTTCATTGTACTTAATGTGAACCTATGAAATGATATATGCACATGAAATTTATAATTTAAATAGGTAATAGAATATAAAAGTGAAAGGGTTAGTAATAGCCTGACATGATCATGTGATGATGGGGTCGTCCAGCGTGATGAAATCCACTACATTAGTAGGAAGACCATTAATGTATTTCTTAAAACGTTTCCATTTGACTATAAAGCTCCTTCCAATTTCCTCTTCTATGATCTCCACTACACCACAAGGGAAAAAATTATATTAAATATAAGGACCTAACCATATGGAATGCAACTTATCAGGCATCAACGTTAGTCATGAACTGTATAGAAGGATTTTCTCTCCAACATGAAATTACCTTTTCTGGATCATTTTTTCATGATCTTCTTTTGATCTTTCCTTGTAGAGCCTTGAGTTCTCATATGAAGAAAATCATATATCCTCAAAGTCTTGAATTCTCAGCTTCCTTTGGATTCTAGATTGGGCGAAATCCATGTTTCATTTCTTTATAGCCAAAAAACTTGATTTCTAAACTTCTACTGGGAGATGACAGATTTTCCAAAAAACAATCCGAAATGGGTACATACCAATGGGTGTTTGGTATTATGTTCTATAATCCCATAACGCATCATCCAATCACTTTATCTAATCCTTTCTATTCAACCACATGGTTTTCTCAAAAATTTGTTTCAACTCCCAATTTGAAACATCATCATAGCCATTTAATTGGGGGTGGTATGGTGTTGATGTTTTTTGTGTCAACCCATACTTCTAAAGGTGGGAAGCCAAATTCCATTTGCAGAAGTGTATCCCTTGGTCACTGATGATAGCCTTTGGTACTCCAAACCTACAAAAAATTTGTTTCTTGACAAAGTTCCCTATAACGTGAGAATCATCAGTCCTAGTGGCCTAATCCTCCACCCATTTACTCTCATAATCAACAGTAAACAAAATATAAAAAAAACCAAATGAACTAGGAAAAGGACCCATAAAATTGATGAAACATAGATAAACAATCATTAAAAATAATATGGGTTGTTGGGGCATCTCGTGTATCCTAGAAATATTACCAGTGTGTTGGCAATGTGAGAATGACTTACGAAACACATGAGAATCATGGAATAAACTCAGCCAATAAAATAAAGACTCCAAAACATTCATAGATGTTTTTTGGGGTCCAAATTTTCCACTACAAGCAAGTGTATGAAATAATTGCAGAACAAACTCAAAGTCATGATTAGGAACACACCTCATAATAACTTGATCACTACACATGCTTCAGAGGTGGGGGCCATCCCTCACATAAAACCTAGACTCACTATTTTACTTTTGGACTTGATGTTTCTTTAAATTTGTAGGAATTTCATAGGAAATAAGGTAGTTAACTAAATCAGCATATTAAGGATGCATACCTGAGATGAAATAAAGATGCTCATTGGGGATAGTGTGCTGAAGTTGTACTGTGATCAAGGTGTCATCCTCTAGTGTGTGAGTAATCCTACTCATGTGGTCCACCACTAGGTTTTCTAACCCCTTCTTACCCTTTATATCAATGTAAATTTTCCAAAGAAGGATCAACCATTGGATTATCCTGGTCTTTGCATTCGGCTTCTTCAAGAGGTACCTCAGATCTTCATGGTCAGAAAAAAAAACTACTTTAGAGCCCAATAAATATGAGTGGAATTTATCTAAAAAAATATAATACAACAAAACTCCTTTTCTATGGTGGTGTATTTTCATTGGGCCGAATCAAATGTCCTAAAAGGATAGACGATCACATGTGATTCTCCCTCTACCCGATGAGATAAGATAGCTCTAACCGCGAAGATAGAGGCGTCACACATAATCTCAAATGGAATCTTATAATGTGGAGGTTGTTTGATAGGTGGAGTGGTGAGACATTGTTCATCTCATCAATGGAATTTCTACAAGAAACATCAAACACAAAATCAGAATCACTTTAAAGTAATCATGACATAAGAAGGGAAATATTAATAAAATCTTTGATGAAGCACTGATAAAATTATGCATGTCCTATAAAAGATCTAACATCACTCACACATGCAGGATATGATAAGGATGAAATAATATCAACCTTAGATCAATCAACCTCTATCCCATGTTTAGACACTACATGCCCTAAGACAATGCCATGATCTTCCATATAATGACACTTTTCAAAGTTCAAGACCAGATTCTTCTCAATACAATTATTGAAAACCTTTCCCAAACTAGAGATAAAATCATTAAATGAAGACCCATACACCGTAAAATCATCAATAAATACCTCCATGAAGGTGTCAACAAAATCAAAAAAAAAAAATACTCACCATGCATCTCTATAAGGTACTTGGGGAATTGAAAAGTCTAAATGGCATCCTATGGTAGGAAGATGTGCTGAAGGGATAGGTGAATATAGTCTTTTCCTGATCCTTAAGAGCAAATATAAACCTAGAAATATCTGGAAAATCCACCCAAGAAACTAGAGTGTGTTTTCCCAGCTAGTATCTTAAGCATCTGATAAATAATTGGTAGGAGAAATCATCCATGCGAGTGGACTGATTTAGTTTCTTATAATCAATACACACAAGCCAACTTTTTTGTACCCTCATTGAAACTAGCTTCTCTTTATCATTTTTAACAAAATAACTCCACTTTTCTTAGGTACAACCTAAATAGGACTCACCTAATGGGATAGATTATACCTACCTCGATCAATTTTTCAACCACTTTTTTAACAAACTATTAAAATGTTGGATTGAGTCTCCTTTTTGGCTGCTTAATCAGTTTATCCCTATCCTCCAAAATAATCCTATACATGTAAATGTAGGGGCTAATACCTGTTATTTCTGCCAATGTCCACCCTATTGACTTAATATTCTCCCTCAAAATATTCAAATGTTTTTCTTCATGTTCAAAAGGAAGATTATTTTCAATTATTACTGGTAATATCTCACCCCTTAACAAGTATGAGTATTTGAGATTTGGTGGAAATGGATTGAGTTCGAAGGAAGGGGGTGATGTATAGATGGAGACATCAATGGAACTGAAATATGTGTACAAATAACATCAGTATCAGAACATGAATCATCATAATTAGAGAATAAAACATTAAATCGTTCAGTGTACTCCACAACCAAGTTATAATCAGAGAATAAAACATCAAATAAATTAGCATACACAACCTCCATGTAATAATCATAGTGATAATTATCAAAATTAGAATATTAATCCATTTCCAAATCAAATCTAAGAGAGGTTTGTGCATTAGAAACTAGTGTGGAAGTGTTCCTAAACATCAAACTTGAACCAATACTCATAATCTCCCTAAGCATAGGAAAATAAAAATCCATGTTGTTTTTATTTGGTGCTTCAAAATGGGAGATAAAAAATCAGAATGGTCTTATGAGGGGTACTTCATAGATTCAAGGAAATTAAATATCACCACTTCATGTCCAAACTCCATGTAAAGTGTACCCTCATTAACATTGATGATAGTTTTTTGCAGTTTTGTAGAAGGGTCTGCCTAAGATAATGGGAGCATGAGAACATACCTGATCATCCTCCATGTTAAGCAAGTAGAAATATGCTCGAAAGATCATGTCTTTTACCTGAACAAGTACATCCTCAATGACTCCTGGTGGATATGTTGTAGCCCTATTTTCCAACTGTGCCAGTACTCTCATCATCTTAAACTCACTAACCTGTAAGGAAAAAAATAAACAGTGAGTAATTACATTTTTGGAAGCTCCTAAATCCCAAATAGCATCATAAAAGTGAAACTCCCATATGGTTCATGGGATGATTAATGTTCCTGGATGCTAGCACATTGTTGGAATTGCTTGAGTTGTTGTAATGAGTGCTGAAAATTTCCTCCCAAGATTTTTCCTCTATTTTCCCTTGAGTCCACTTCAATTGGTATAATGTTTTTTAGGAATTTTTCATAACTTGGGATTTTCTAGATGGATTCAAGTAGAGGGATCTTGATCTCCACATTCTTTAATGTATCCAAAAACTCTTTTTTCATTGCTTTGTTAACCATATTTTTGGTTTATACAACTATTATTTGTAAATGGATGGGAGTTAGGAGGAAAATAATCATTCTTTTTCTAACCTTTATCTTTCTCCTTGGATTTCTCACCAGTTGGTATGGAATGGGGATTATCCAGAGTTGAGGTGAATCCTGGTGGAACAATAGGTGAATATGTATCAGTTGTTTGCTTCCCACTTCTCAATGTGATGGCACTGACATTTTCCTTGGTATTTGGTGTAGTTTGGGAAGGAATATTTCCAGAGTTCTTACATTCCAGTTCATAGAGAGCGATTGAAATATAGATCATTTATGTCTTCAACTCTCTCAACTCTAAACTTTGACTCTTCATATCATTCTATTGATTAAGAAAAATTTGTTTAAAAATATAATCATTGTTATAATCTACCTTGGTTTGGGGATTCCCTTGTTGTTTACTTCTTGATACTTGAGCTTCAAATCACCTTTTGGGTAGTTGGAAGCCCTATTGGGAAGGTGGAGGCTGCTGAAAGTTTTATTGAAAAGGGAGCCTTTGTTGTTTTCTAGATCCATTCCTCTTGTCGAATTGGTCCTTCACCCCTTGGTTGTATGTTGGAGAAAAGAAATCAAATATCTTTTGGGGATGTGGCTATTTCTAGAGCTGATATGGTCTCCAAGGAAATATGGTAGCACAATCATTCTTCTCTTTAATTGGGGGAAATAGTCAGTTGGGTGGTCTTTTTTAGTCAAAATGCCACAAGGCCTCGAAGGAGTGGGTTGGGATGTATTTTGATCCAAATAAATCTACATCACCATAGTGGTCAATTTTTCCAAATTGGAATCAATTAAATGACTCTTAAGAGATGATGGACTTACCTGATGTACTCCCATGACATTCCGTGTACCTCGATCACCAAATTGTTTTGTGTTTTAGGCCATCCTGTCAATCAATGCACATGTATCTATTGGTGTCTTTTCCACCAGTTCTCTTATAGCTGCAACATTCACCATGCCCTTCTCCATAGTTGTGAGTCCTTCATAGAATTATTGGAAGAGGAGTTTCCCCCCGATTTGGTGTTGTGGGGAGCTTGCACACAACCTATTTAACTACTCCCAGTACTCATACATTGACTCCACTTGGGCTTGATTGATCCCTGAGATATCCTTATGATTTGAAGTGGTCCTTGATGATAGAAAAAATATTTTGAAGAAAAGACGTTTCAAATCATTCTAAAAAGTTTTATCTTCATGTTGTAAATAACACAACCAATCTTTTGTAGCTTCATTAAGTGAAAATGGGAATGATCTTAGTTTGATTTGATCTTCAGAAACATTTCTTGGTTTCAGGTTGAGAATACTACGTAAAATTATTTTATATGTTTTTTTGGATCCTCACCAGATAATCGATGAAGCACTGGAATAAGATGAATTGACCCAAATATCTATTCAATGTTTGATTCAATATTTGGGTATGCAATGCAATTTGAATGTTAATTAATATCAAGTGCAGCCAATTCTCAAATGGTTCTATTAAGTTTATTTCCAATATTTTCAGCCATTTTTTCTTTCTTTAATTTGGATTTATAAGTGTTTCCAATTTCAATGTTCTTGGACTGGAGGAATTATTCAACTAGTTGAATGTTAAAACATCCCATTGACTGAGAATGTCTTATTTGAGCCCTAAGGCTACATTAAATCTCAAGGTCAATATATAAGAGATCATTTGGATTATTTGATTTTATAAATCAATGAAAGATAAAAAATAAATGAAGAAAAGTGGACCATAATAAAAAGAAAAAAAGTTTGAGTTGGTCCGATAAAAATAAAAAGAAGGGAGTAAGCGAATAGAAACAAGAGTTAGGGGAAAAATGAAAGAAATAGGAGAATAAAAGAATTAAATGAAAAAAAATAAATACCTCTAATTGGTGGAATAAATTACTTTAATCCCAATCAATGACACTACTTTTAAAGGTTCTATCATGGGCACTTTCAAATTATATGTTATTGTTGAGTACTTAGGTGCATCATAGTGGCTGACCAAGGTGGTCTTTCAAAGGAGTAAGTAAATTTAACAACATATTAAATTTATTTTAAAAATAATATAAAATAAAATAAGAACACTAATTAAATTTTTGGGGGTGGTTTACCATTTATAAAATTAAAGGAAGTTTTTTGGAAGAAGATTTCATTTTTTTGTTTTTATTTTTGAAATGATGTTCGATTAAAAAGACACAACAAGAAGATGTTTTTTATAGAAAATATTTTAAATGGTATAATCGATCTAACTCTGACTATTAAATCAATTATTTTTCATTATAATTTAAATTAAAATTCACTAAAATATAATCCTCTATTTTTTCAACCCTCGAACTCTACGGGAGTTAACTTAACCACAAAGATAAAATTACTTAAACCCTAGGCTAGCATCAGAATATACAATCACATCACCCTACTTTAATTGATATTCTTAGGTTAGCTTATGGTTAGTGGTTAATTTTTGAACATATCCACTATAGAAATAAGGATTAATTGAGTTTAGGGATTATATTTTAACTCTACAAGTTTATCACTTTTGGTCTTGTATTACTGATTAAGATCACACTCTCACAATTTACACAAATCTCGACCTCGGGGGTTTTTGTGTCAATTGATCAATTGCTTACTTAGTTTGATATAAATTAAAAATTCAATTAATATGTCAAATTAACTGAATTAAAGTATCTCATTGATTAAAAATAAATGAATGAAGAAGGTAAGAGGTAAATCAATTACAAATAAAACCACTCTTCCATGGGCAGTGTAGTCATCATAGAAACAGATTGCATTTACAAAGATTTAGAAAGGGTATAACCGAATAACGTTTCTACTCATTGATTTATAGCACAAAGAGGTAGATTAATAAAATAATAAATTAAAACAAAATAGGACAAAACTGGGGAAATAAAATAAGAACAAAGAATTTTATTACACAAATGAAAACATTACCACATAAAGAAGAAGAAGGATTTGATGAGGGGATCTTTGCTTCAAGATCTACCCCTCTTACAATGGTTGGAGAATTTGAGTGAAGCCAATTATACTATGCCTTCAATCTCCTGATGCATTTCCCAACTATCCAAATGATAAAAACAAAAATTTATAGAGTAGAGGGGAGGCTAGGATCAAAGTGGTTTCAAGTGTGAATGGGGAATCACAGTCAAATACTTTAAGCCAACTTGAACCACCCATTTGATCTCCAAAATGAATGAACTAGATGTTCTTCTAGAATAATTATTTATGCACAATTAGGTTGGTGAGCTCCTCTCAAAATTTGTGCCTTTGAATTCATAGTACATTTAGTCCAACCAAATGCATGATTTATCTCCAATGTCCCAAACATAAGTTGTATCCCATTATGTCAGGAACATAATTACAAAATTTCAAGTTCAAATAATAAATATAAAAATATTTATCTCCAAAATATTACAGTAAACTATAAAGGCTAGAACTATAATTTCCATTAAAATTTCAAATGAATGATCTAATCCCAAATATTTTATAAATAAATTTTTTGATCAAAATGTGGGGAAATTTTGTCATTTATTATCAAAAAAATATTCAATAAAAATGTGTTTTATCCCAACTCCACCATCTCAAGTTAAAATCATTTTGAGAGAAGATATACATGAGAATCTTGTTTTCAGAATAGAGGATAAACCACTCACCCATCAGATAGTGTCACCACGTCTTTAGTTTGAAGACTTTCACTTCTATCTAAAGATTGTCTGCCATGTAGTTCTGCTAATGGGGTCTCAATTGACATGAACCATATGAAATTACTGCCTACCTCTGCAACATAACACAACCAAGGCTAGTTCCTAATGAATCCAAGATCACTACATAATCGAAATCCTCCACTGGAAATCTCAAGATGGGAGTGATCATCAGAATCTGATTCAACAACTAAATTTTTTTCTGGAACGTCAACGTCTACACGAACGGATGCCCCTTTTAGATTAAATCTATCATGGGTTATGATATTTAAAATATTTAAGTTATTAATCTTTTTTAATATCCTAATAACCCAAATAATCTCCTTACCTACATCATTATCGTGGGTGGATCCCAAGATAACATTACCTCGATGATGGACGAGTCCACTGCCACTCCATCCACTAAGATAACACGTCCCAAAAAGTGGAATACATGAATCTAGAAGAAGAAATTTGAAAGGGTTTTGTAAAGTTTATGCTCTCGGAGTATATCTTGAACCATCCTTAAGTGTCTTTCATAATCCTCCTTGGACCTCGAGCACACAAGGATATTATCTATTAAGATGAACAAAAACTGATATAAGAAAGGATAAAATACCCTATTCATGGGTCCCAAGTACATTCTTGAGGAATTTTTCATGACAAAGGGAATCACCAAGTACTCATAGTGACCATGGAGACATCTGAATACCTTTTTCTATATATCTTCATCCCATTCTTGAAACTGGTTATAATCTCACCTGAGGTCAACCTTTGAAAACTTTTTTTCCCCTACTAACTATGAAAATTGCTCATCAACCCTTGATAGTAGATACATGTTCTTTAGGGTCACATGGTTCAAGTATTAATAGTCTAGACACAAACTAAAGATCATTTCCACCTTATTGGTGAAGAAAACTAGGGATGCCCTGGGTAAAACACTACATCTAGAAAATCCCTTCCTCTGTAAATCCTCTAGCCTCACCCTAATCCCGTGAATCTCTATGAGAACCATGCCATATATTGGTAGAAATATTGATGCCATCTCTGTGTGTTGATCAATGTAGAATAATCTCTCTCAATGGGGTGGTAAACCTAGAATATCCTCGATAAATACGTCCTCAAACTCTTCCAACACTATTGGAAAATGAGAACCCATAACATTCACTACAACAAGTGTTAATCTATCAAAATGATAGGTAATTATATGCTCTCTATTACGAATGATTCCATCCTATGCTTCATGGGTTTCCTTTTCTCTGAAGAAGGAGAATTTGGTCTCGTCACTGTGGAAACAGAAGGTCCTCCACCTAAAACAGTCAGTCTTTCCATGGATGGCGGATAACCAGGCCAAACCTTTAATGATTTTGTAAGGCCACATTGATGATATAAAGAGATACCAATAGAAACACTAACCTCTAGGAGTCTAGTCACACTTTTGTCATAAGTATGTGATCACCGAGTCTTCTCCCATAGAAGTCTCCAAGTTTAAGGGTGAAGCCAAGGGATCAACCAATATCTCTATGTCTCAAAAAAGGTATGTGGTAAAAAGGAGTGACTAGAAACTGTGTCTATTAAAACTAAAACCAAGGTAGAAATGACATAGATCATACCATGAATAATTTCTGGATCGTATGGGTCATAGGAATAGACCTACTTCAGTTGTCCCCACCCCTATCAACCACATCACTAACCCTGTCATGGACCAGTTGGGGGTAGTGTTGGCAACAAGTCAAAGAATCGAACACCTACTGCTACTCCCTGTTCACATATTCTATGCCTGTGACCTTGAAAACCAACATTCTCCTGCCAATAGATCTACCTTTATGGCCTATCTAATTTATATCTATCAACTGTATGTTGGGTAAGAAAATATCATGCACGATGTCCCCTTACATCACATGAGAAGCACTGACTCTCCCCAGGATGACTGGAACCACCATGTGAGTCCTGAACTGCAAATACTCTATCTTGCGACCCCCTCTTGAAATTTTTGGAATGTACAGTTCCCTAAGACTAATTTCAGATCCCTATTGTTGAGTTTTCTACTTCTGTATGCCCACTAGCCGAAATAACAGGTCTTATCTTTTCAAATGAGAAACTCTCAACCACCAAATCTATCTCTTTCACCATGTTAAATGTAGGAATTCATATAGGGATAACACTATATCTAATTTATCTTTGTATATGTCTCTGGAAAGTATGATCCATGAAGAAGTGGTCATGAACCATATACATTTAGTACCTAGAAAGGTTGGTAAACCTCAATAAATACTCAGTTACTGTCATACCACCCTAATAGAGCCACCGAAGCTCCTTGATATATACAAACCACATTGTAGCTGGTGAGAACACTTCTCTGAAGAGGCTCAACAATTTTTTCCATTAAAGAGTCACCTTGTCATAAGACCGGGTCACCAAACCCCACCATCATCCTATTGAGCTATGAAGAAGACTCACTACCAGGACCACCATATGATCTGATGGTGTTCTAAAGAGACTTAAAACTCAGGTCATTGCCTAAAGATAGTCCTTATCCACCTATGCGTCAAGATCCCCTTAGAACCTATGGGGTCTCTATCACTGAAACTTGTGAAGTGTGCTCAACATTCATAGCTCATCTGTAGGTACTACGAGTACCACACGCTATTGCAGATGTGGTGGGATAACTGCTGTGCCTCCCAAAGGTAACACCTCTAGAACTAGTCCTTGTATCAACACCTCATCAACAAGAGGATCATAATCATTGTCATGATAATGTATCCTAGACGGAATACCTAGTGGAGGCATCATGAAAGTAAACTAGGTGTTCCATGATCAATGAGTATATCTGGAGAGATGAATCAAGAAAGAAATGGAAACTACAACTCATTATTTTATGATGAATGTACCATTGTTTCCCATACAATAAATTTTCTAATTTGGAGAGTCGAAATGTAGGTGATCACAGTCTTGATGTATGGATATGTTGGCCGCTGCACCAACACTTGTGTCCCTGTCCTGAAATTTGAACTCAAAAAACTTAACACTATTTCCCAAAAACTAATATCATAGAGTCGAGTCCTAAAGTTGAACTGATTCTATGGATACCACTATTTCACTTCCCATCCTAGAGGGGCCCATTCCATGACTCCACAATCCCACCTTTAATAGGATAGGGTCTGGATACTAGCATTGAGTAGTCATATCACTGACATGGGAGGCGTAAGCCTCTGTACCAGAACAAGTGAACACATATCTAATCCTATACAATGCTGAAATGTAAAAATAACTGAATTACCATACATGCATACATATAAATACCATAACTAGATTAAGGAAAATAAGTAAGGGAAATTAAACAGGTCCAGATACATTCCCACCACAAAGAGTATGAAACACAAGTACAACATAAAAGTATGTACTGGGGACTACTTCCAAAAATTTGCAGGAACACACCTCAGTCTGTTCGGTCTCACTAAAAACCATCTAGTTCTGGTTCTTCTAAGACTCTATGTAATGGTAGATCATCTACAAAAGATATGGCATGTGTGGGAAAGGACCACACAGTGGTGACTATATAAATTCATAGTAGGAAACCTTGAAATGAAAAATCATACAACAAAGTAATTACAGTCATATCTAAACAGTTATATGTCTACAAAACATAGAATAAGAATATCTGGATATAATCATAAAAGACCCAAATTTATAAGGTATGTAAGAACCATAGAATGCTATCCTCTGATTCCATCACAAAGATTTCATAAAGAACTCATCTCAAAGAACACACTCCTGGGTTTAATGGCACTGATGACATTCTTCCAATAGGTAATGCTCATTGGGTATCTCCATTAGAAGTACACATAGATGGTCTAAAGAGATTCAATACACAGTTGAGGATCACACCCAAGGACATGAGGTGATACCAAAAACTCAATCATGATTAAACCACTATGTAGAGGATTAATGATCATGTAATTTTGGGTATGAAGATACTAAGAACTAAACCTTGGGAATGATGATTAATAGATGATCTCACTATGGGAATCCTGAAGCGATTCCAATGACTCTTTCTAAAAAGTCCTGATGAAGGGATCATATTCCTAGGAGTAAAAGATTATTTCATACAAACCCCCAGAGAAAGGATAAGGGAAATTAACCATAACAAAACCTATCCATGATATGGATTGAAATGGCTCCAATCCATGCCTAAAAAAGTATAGAGCATGAAGAAGGGTTACACTCCATGTCTTTTGACCATGGGTTCTTCCCCTATAAACAACCCATGTCTCAATCCATTTATGTGTAGAAGTATATGATGTGTATAATGTACGTTTATTCTACCTATTTTCAAACACCTAGATTTAGTCCCTTGAAATGTGACTATGTACCAGTACATGACTTAGTCTATTTACTATGGTCCAAGCCGTGTCTGTGTAGAAGAGCACACAAAATTCTCAAACTAGTGTAATCCAACCTGTGTCTGTGTACCCTCCTAGGTACAAGTTGAGTATATGGGGAGACACCACATGCCATGTGGGAGGGTCACATTCTGTGTGATACTTAAGCATCTTTTAAAACTATATTCGCATCCCAGGGGGCCCATATGACAAGTTGATATGGTTTACATGTTGTGTAACATAGAATTTTCCATAATTCAAGATTCAGTTACATGAATTAATTCTATAATCCCATATTTTATATAACAACCGCTTTCTATAAAAATATGGAATCAAGCCCCATCATACCTTTTCATCACCGAACAAAATTATTCGGCCCTTCGATCCACCCAGAAAACAGATTTATACATCATTATTCATTACACCATGAAGAATGAGAACTCAAGTATTTATGTCATCTAATCCACTACCGGTACTGCCATTATGCCTCTATCACATCATACCGATCCTAGATCTAAAATTTCTGATCATTGGACCAAAAAATGGGTGTGCAATGATCGATTCATCGGTATATGTTAAACCATGGTCCAAATGAATAATACCCATGATGAATGGAGAATCCGGGGAGAAAAGCACTAGAAAAATCAAGGGGAACAGACCTCAATCGATGTTCATGATGATCTTAGTTAATTACTATTACAATGAAAATCAATGAATTAATAATAAAAAATATTTCCCTTGATAAAATCCCATTAAGAAACCCATCCTACAATACGTACGATCCGGGAGTCAATCTGTTAGAATATTTGGTCATGTTAATCCTAAAAATAATGAATGGGGAGGAAATCTAAATAAAAAAATTCCATACCTTGATTAAGATTGATCAGAGATAAAGAAAAAGGATGCTCCATGATCTTTGGTGATATCCTTTAAATCCGTTGTGTGTCGATCGTTAATCCATGATCCAGTCATCGTTCATCTAAGATGAATCCTACTACAACCTCTCCTATGTCTATCCAACAGTTCCAAGCTTATGCTGATAACCATAGGATTATAACAATATGGTCTATTTAAAGACTCTAAAATCAATGTGTCAATGGAAATAATTAAAATATTTTATTTAATTATTTAATTCATTTCTGTGCCAGTGATGGATTTTACAAAACAACCCACACTGAGAAAAGTTAAGTCACACATAGGGTAAATCCTATTTTCTAAACTCAACAGTTCCCTCATATATTTGATCTAATAACCCATTTAGAGGTTAATCCATTTTTTGGAAAACTGCACACACATGAAATTTAATATTTTAATATATTTCAAGAATTTATTCTATGAACATCAAGCATATGTATCACACACTCTCTCAACACCTGGTCTCCAAAATAGTCCTTATAATATAATGAAATAATAAATAAAAAACCTCTTTATTACAGTGGTGGTGTTAAAAAAATTATCATTCAATTTTACCACTAAAACTAATTTCTATGAGATGAAAAAGTAATGTGAATCACTCTAGTAAAATGTTTTTCACCATACATATTGGTGTGGAAATCTCATCAAAGAATGAAAGCAACATGAATAGTATAATGAGATTCAACTTGTTTTCATTCTCAAACTATTTCATGATGTGGAATCATTTATAATTTCATCAAAACATTCCTTTTAAATTCTTTATGAATCATGGGAAGATTAATGGATTAAGAACTATCATGTGATATTTATAACTTTAAATAACAACTATAAACCATAATATTTTATTATTCTTCAAAATTATTCTTCAATACATTTAAATTTTGTTCTTTTAGGTTAAATTCAATAAATATTTATCTTCTCAAAATTCCCCTGTAACTTTTATTATCCAGATATTTTGGAAAGGATAGTAAAATTTATAATTTATAGAAATACCTCCTATATTTGAGTAATTTTCCAAAATTATAGATCTTATTATTAAAAATGACTTGTATATAATTCCTCTACCTCATATATACTTTTACACAAAATCATTGTAATTTTACCCAAGTTATTTATTTCCCATGTTTGGGTTTACAACTTTTGAATTAACCTTATGTTTCAATATGAGTGCCTTTATAAATATCTTGACTTTGTGAATTGTTTTTTTAAAATGAAAGGAACCCTTGTGTATCCAAATTTAGACTCATAGGGTCATTGCTGATTTTTCACCTATTCTAATTTATGGACTTATTGACTTTGGAATTTTATTGATTTTACTGATCCGGTATCCTTCATACATGATTCATATTTACATTAATGCATGGTTAGATTTAAGTTTATGTATCACTGGAACCTTTAGAAACTTTTACAAATATTAAACATAAACTCATAGTTACTTTTATTTATGAAACAAATCCTTAGATGCACTATTAAATACCAGTGCATTTCTAAATTTTACACATTTAACTCAGAATTATAGATTTTTTCAAGTAAGATCCAAACTTTTTTAAATAATCTCTGAGCTATTACAATCACTATAATTCATCTCAAACACTTTAAAATTACTTTATAATATCATTAAATCAACTTCGTTCATCATGAGATTGATTCCCAATCTTAGTATTTGAATATTCCTTAGAATGTTTGAATGCCAGTGTAATTCCTTCCTAACTGTAGTACTTCATATAACTCATTAAAGTATATTTATTTTTGTATAAATTACTTTCATATGATGAAACTTATTATGTAACTCTTCACACCAAACTTCTTCACAGTGATATAATATTTAGAAACCTATACACACCATGGAATAATTTATCTACTCCTTAAATAAAATGTTCATGGGAAATAATATTCAACAATATGATTAACTTATAACCATATTTTCCCATTGAATATCATTAATTAAATATTATTATTAGAATTAACATAAGAAACCATCTTTTCAATGTGAATTGATATACCAAAATGAATGGAGCATGAGTTGGTTAGCCAACCCATAACCTGAAAATTTATTCAGATAATAGTTAGTAATAAAGTTATGACATGAGGTGAAATATATTTTCACAATCTAGATTTCTAAATTTTAAAAAATGAGAGGTGGAAAATTAAAATCATCAGTTCATCATCCATAGCAGTGAAATATAGAGGCATATCACCAGGATTTCATCTTTCACCATCTTCCTTCTTGTTGTGAATGGATGGACTAACACATCATATTGGGTCAATCCATCCATTAAAATCACACGCAATAGTTTATCTTGCAATACCCAAAAAATATTCAAAACAACGAGTAATTTCATTATATGAACGAATTCAAACAACAAGTAGTGACCATGACAATCGAAACCCAAAATCTCTATTTTATTTCTAATAACATAGATTTTTTAATTCCACTATCCCAAATAAAATCCCCAATTACATTACATGTGAATTGATATAAAATAATATCCACAATGATATCATCTTATTTCACGAATTCCCTTTTTATATGAGAAATTTTAGCAACCCACATCCTTGGTGAGGATGTTCCTTATAGTTGGGGTTCAACTTAGTAGTAAACTCCCCATAATCCTACATGAAAAAGTGGGGATGAAAAACCAATTGGGTGTTGGTACTGTAGTATTGATAGCACTGTAGCAATGACGGGCACCGTAGAGGCAGTAGGAACTGTAGAGACGTCAAGACACTATCGTAGTGGAAGGTACTATATGTGTACTCTAGCAGGTAGGTAATGTAGCAGAACTATTCATAGAATGGGCATTGGGCCAAAACTTTGGGCCTACATGCCATGTAATGGGCTATATGCCAACTAGGCCTCCAGGTCATGTAATGGGACTCCCTCTACCCAGTTTAAAGAGGACACTGATTTGATTTAATTATAAAATGACTCTTTGTCCCGAACCTTTTAAAAAATAGGATGTTCCTTCAATCCCCAACCATTTTTATAACTAAATAAATATATTGAAACCCTAATTTGAAATACCAAACTTTTGATCAATAGGATTGTGAACTATAAAATTCATCTAAATTGTTCTTCTTCAACATTTAATTTGATCATATATATTTACTTCTTGTACATTGAAAAAAAACACCACTCGACATAAGATTTGTCTAATAATTGTTGAGATCAATTACAATTATTGTCTAAAATGGATTTTTGACATTTATGAAAAGTATATCATAAAAGGATCATGATATGTGTCACCTTTTTTCTAGATCTCCACATGGGTCATAATAGGATGAAAGGATTTAGTCAAAATTATAGGTGATATCCTTTCCTTGTCATGATGTCATTTATGATAATTTGTGGGTTCCCCAGGGAAAAACGTTACAAGTCTTAGTAATCCAAAGAAAATAATATCTTGTAGAGTAGTGATGCATGTGTTCACATTGTAATAGTGGTATTAAATTACATAGTCATGGGTCTATATCCATCAAGGTAATGTACTGATGGAGATATTTTTATATCAATCATAGTGATTTCACTAATTGGATTATTTATTAGTTTGAACTAGGCTCCCATGGATGAATAATGATATAAACTACATGAAAGTTTAAAATACAACATGGGGAATGGATGTTTAGAACTAATAACTGGAAATAATAGGTGAAATCTTTTTCTACTAAATAATACTTTTTGGATAATTGGTGGGTTCTATAGGGAAAATGAAATTTGTCAGGATTGAAAAGATAGAGAGAACACTATTATGAAGAAAACTAGTGGGTGGGTTTAAAATATAATGGTGGTATAAAAAATAATGTTCATGGGTTCAAATCCATTAATGTATTTAATTGATGGGAAAAATATTGAGATCAATTATAGTGAATTACCTAATTAGATTTTTGGTAGGGTTGAAGACAAGTCCTAAAATTGGCACGGGATACACGCTTACAAAAATTTGTGAGTAACACATGGGGTGAAATTTGATGGAATTGTTAACTTGAAATAGTAGCTAAAATATCAAAATTTTCAGGATGTGTTTTCTGATAGTGGATTGGTGCATACACATTCGATTTATACTATCTCTCATTTAATTCACATATACTTTTACTCTATAGTTTAAATATATAGTATATGGAACTTCCAAATTTATCTATATCAAGAGAGGTGGTTGAGCTCCAAGGAACTTTGGATAGTTGTGTTATAGAGTTGGTATTGGGACAATGAATTAGGCCTCAACATATTACTATGAAGGTAATTATTATGCATTTTGATCGATACCATTTGAGGAGACACATCATAAATTTTAATGGTAAGGGATAAGGGACATAGTGGTGTATTTTGAAGATGTGTATTGATGACTACTTCCAATTAGTTTAATTTTATATGGAGTTTTGTACTAAGTTAAAGGAACCAATAATGGGTTAAAATGGGGCTTAGGTATGAGTGACCATTTCTAGTTTACTTGATAAGTTTAGCCAAATGAAGGGATTGTATTGAACCAGCAGGAGAATCTCAACTCAAGGTATATGAGGGAATCAAGGGAAAAATAGTAACTAATGGTTTTTGAGGAAACTAAGAGGGGAATATCAACTTATAACATATGAATAAAACCAAGAGAAAATATCTTCTTTATGTGTTTAGGGAAACCCATAAGAGGATCTTAGCTCAAGGAATATTCTCTTCGATCAAGGTTGGGGTTGTCGGCATCACAACCAAAATCATGTCTGACTAGACCTAAAAATTTTAGGATGAGACTATATATTTTTCATGGTGTCTAGTAATGGAAGTGAATATTTGACTTTATTAACCATTGGGAACCCAGATTGGTGAATTGGTGGAACATATTTTCCAAGTAGATGATTTTGGTCAATGGGTTCATAAGTTTGTAATTAGGGAAAAGTGCTGACCATTTTGGAGTCTTGGGAAACTTCATGCCCAGGTTGGTCGATTGAGTGAAGCTTCATTCATGTTTGTGAAACATAAGTGATTTTGGGTGAATGTGGTTGGTGAAAACGATAGTCATTTCATAGGAAATGACTCTATATTGGATGGTATGTGCATAGATATGAACAGGAAGTGTTTGGGTTCCATATGACTTTTCAGAAATCAAACCATTAGGGATGAGAACAAATATAAGTTGAGTATAGATCCAAAAACGGTTTGGATTGATGCTAGATAAAAATCATAAAATTAACTGAAGGTTTGAGTCATTGATCACCTATTAGAATTTGTCTATGTGGACTCATGATTTTTGATTTTTGGTGCTCTTTGTTTGACCGAAATTGTATTTGGAATCCAAAATAGGGACGAAATTTTGGGGAAATTTTATTGGTAGTCCCCAATAAGAATGATTGATTGTGGTAGGTAACCTCCCATAACCAATTTGGGTAACTATGTATTGGTTTGGGTGTGTACGGATTTTCATGAGGTATGGAACATGAACTTGGGCATGTGTTGTAGGGTGGTCAAAATATGGATCGGATGTTAGGGCGTGCATGGAAGGGTGTATGAGGAAAGAAATGTAAGAATATATTTCCATAGAAGGTCAGGCATAGTAGGGTGATACATGAAACATCAATAAAATATGAACCTTGATACTTTAATTGAAATAAAATATTTTAATGAAATATAAACGCTAATATGTAAGGAAGTTACAATATGAAGCAACATGAACAAAAGTTCAAGTGGAGTAAATGAAAAAATAAAAAAAATACCCAAACACAAAATCCTTATCCTTATTATTTTCCATGAAGATCAGGAACCTAACTGAAACTATGGTAATAAAGAAAATAATTAGGAATACAGAAGACATGATGAGAGAGAAAAACACTACAAGAAAAATGTAAATTATCAATGTTTTTTTCATCAGCGACATTTTAGAATGTTCTTAATCCATTTAATGATATTTTTGAAAAATTCTATCAAAAGTGGTGTTGTTAATTAACAATATTCATAAAAATTATTTTTTAGTGGTGTTTATAAAAATTTTCAACTAGCGACATTTATAAACATTTCTCATCAGTGAAACCTCATTTACTGATGTTTTTGAAAAACATTGGTAAATGAGTTATTAAGTAGCCACATTTTTTTATAAAAATTGCTACTTTTTTTTTGAAATTAATAATTTCAATTTTAAAGCCTCTTTTTTTTAAATTTATATATTTTAAAAATTATTAATTTTATTTTTAATGACATACATCAACCGAACCAACACACGTAAACATATTTGGATTATAAAATTTTATTATTATTATATTTATATATATAAATAAATATCAGTAGTAAAAAATTAATAATATATATATATATATCAATATATATATTAATATATATATGTTTATATATAGGTTTTTTTTATATATATATACTAGTACTCACCCGTGCTATTGTATGGTGCATTTTATTACTAGTTTTTCTGTTAATAAGAGATTATTATTTATAAAAGTTGATAAGAAACAACAATGTTGAATAAATTTTAATTATAAAGTAATGGTGTATTATAATAGAATATGAGTGCATAGAATATGGAGACCCAATTTGATTAGTTGACAAAGAAAATAGATATATTAAAAGTATATGGAAATCTAAATTAGAAATTAATGGTGTATCATAATGGAATAAGAGTGAATAGAATATAGATACACCATTTAAATTGTTGGCAAGAAAATAGATAGATTAAAAGTATATAAAAATCTAAATTTTGAGGATTGAAATTTTAATACATTTTCAACTTCAACAATAACAATAACAGTAATGCATGAACTGAAATAAAAAGTGATCGATAAATCAAAGATAAGATTGTGGTTGTAATAATAAAAATGAGACATGTGAAAATAATTGAATTAAAATAAATTAGTATGAGTAGAATGTATATAAAAAAGGAAACATAGTAAAACTATTTATGTTGTATATGGAATGATATAGAATGAGGTAGGCGGAAATTTATTCACAAATTCGTCATATCTTAATCCTTACAATGAACCTATGACCTCAATATCAAGCCAATAAATTATAGAAAAAAGACAAATCAATGGAAGAATAATTATTATTTTTCCCCTAGAGACGCTACAAAATAATGTTCCATACCACCCAACACCTTTAACATCTCTAGATAAAAAAATTTAAATTTAAAACCTTTGGGAATTCAACAAAGACCAAAAGGACTGACTCAAACTGAACAGCTGGTAAACAAATCACTGAATCCAAGATGAGTTCAAGGTTCCAACCATTATTTTGTGCATCAGTATCTTTTGTTGTTGCATGCATCGGTTCATTTTTTTGTTGCATGCATCTTGTTCATTTAATTCAGAAGATGAATAATGTTAATGGAGGAATATCAAGATAGAAACAATTTCATGATAGATCACTCCAACAAATCGTAAAACATACCAAGTGAAAAAGAATTAATTTTCTTGTCTCCCCAACATATTTCATATGTATGTTTCATGTTTTATTTGTAGTTTTATAATTCCTCCTCCTTGACCATTTGTAATATACGTTGTATTGAATGTAAAAAACACCTAAATGGAAACTGTAAGATACACCAGTTCACTCTGTCAGGTGCTCTCTGCACAGAAGAAATAAGATGTTTTAGTGTATGTTATATGGGTATTTTAAAAAAAAATCACAGGATCTAATTATTTTGTATTATCATATAATTCAAGTCTTAGGTGAATGAAGTCACCATGAACTAAAAGTAATAAAGTTAGAAACATGAAGGGAGACATAATATAAAAGAACGTTAATTAAGATATCCAGAGTGAAAGATGTTAAGATCCATACCTGATTGTACTTATTCTGCTCATACCCAGGGGTATGATTAAGGATAATGGAAATGAGTGACAATAAGACCTAATAAGATCAATCCCTCTTCGTGAGTTCTTCTTAAGCTTAAAGCCTGCACACTAAATTTATTTTAGATAAACCTGTACATTAAATGGGCAATTTCTCATACACAGTTTAAAGAAGATGGTGGAAAACAACAAAAATATTGAAAACAAAGTGGATCCATGAACCTGGATGTTTGTTTGTTCTTCCAACACTAGTATGATTTGATCTTCAACAGGTGCGTGAAGTGCTATCCAGGTTTTTTTCTACCCAAAAAACACAAAATAAATGTTATAAAATAGTAAAATAACTAAATAAAATAATACAAATACATTGACAGTATCCTTTTAATATAGTATTGTTTTCATGTTTAAGATGGTTGGTATTCTCCATATACTCCGTGGATGCCGAAACCTATAGATCAGCATTCACCATTTTTAAATTTAATGTTACCATCATTCGAAACAATTTCGAAATAACAAGAAAGAATCTCGAAGATTAGGAAGGAGATATGAAAATAATGAAGTCAAATATTTGATTGAAATAAATCATACCGTATGAAAAAAGGAATTATGGTAGAAACTTGAAGGGATTCATAAAATCAAAGAACATCAATTAATATTTCCATAGTATAAGATGTTAAAATCCATACCATATTGTAATTATTCTTCTCATACAAATGGGGTAAGATTAAGGAAAATGGAAATGAGTGACAATGAGACATGATAAGATCAATCCTTCTTGGTGATTTGTTCTAATGTCTGAATCCTACATGTTAAATTTATTTTAGATAAACCTGCACATTAAATGGTAAATGTGTTGCCTAAAGTTTAAAGTGAAAGGTGGAAAACATAAAAAACATTGAAAAAAAGTAGATACATGAACCTGGATGTTTATTTATGCTTCCAAATATTGTATTATTTCACCTTCAACAGTAGCGTGAGGTGCTGTCCAGGGTTTTTCCTACTCAGAAAATAGAAAAAATGTTGCAAAATAGTAAAATCACTCAATGAAGTAATAAAAATACAATGACAATATTCTTTTAAAAGAGTATTGTTTTCATATAGTATAATCTACTGTTAGGAATGTAGTTGTGCAGAAAATGAAAATCATAGTCATATCTGGAATCTTATCTTGATAACATCAAGGGGTGAAGTTATAGTCTGAGAAACACCATCAGAAAAGGCCCCCATCCTTGCAACAATAAATTCATGTTTAAGTTGGTATGTCTTATAAACATACTCTGTTGATGCTGAAATCTACGGATCGACATTCACAATTTCTAAATTTAATGTTATCGTCATCTAAAATAGTTTCAAAATACCAAGAAACATGCACGAAGATCAGGAAAAAGATATGACAATAATGAATTCATTAAATTGAATGAAATAAATCAAACCATATGAAAATTTAAGTATGATTTGATGGTCTCTTGGAGCATCTTGTAGTGTTGATGGAGGTAGGGTTACCTAGTACCATCGACGAGAGCATCAGTGGAAAGATAGTGTATGTGAGATATTTACCGAAATAGTCTCCCAAATGTCCATTATAGAGTGAACTAAATCACACATTGGATAACAGTGTCATGAAGCCTACAAATTAAATTTATTTTAGAGAAACCTTCAAATTAAATGGAAAATGTCTCACACATACTTTAAAGAGGAAGGTGGAAAACATTGAAAACATTGAAAACAAAGTAGAAACACAAACCTGGATGTTTTTTTATTCTTCCAACAACAGTACGAAACCTATGAATCAACATTCACCATTTCTAAATTTAATGTTACCATTATCTAAAAAAATTTCAAAATACCATGAAAGAGGCACGAAGATCAGGAAGTCTTTATGACAATAATAAAGTTAGTAAATTGAATGAAATAAATCATACTATATGAAAAAAGGAATAAAGGTAGAAATTTGAAGGGATTCCTAAAATCAATGAACATTAATTAAGATTTCCAGAGTAAAAGTTGTTATGATCCATACCTTATTGTAATTATTCTGCTCGTACCCAGGTGGTAAGATTAAGGAAAATGGAAATGATTGACAATATGACATGATCATATCATTCATTCTTGGCAATTTCTTTTGAAGCTTAAATCCTGCATGTTAAATCTATTTTAGATAAACCTGCACATTAAATGGGAAATGTCTCACATACAGTTTAATTTGGAAGTTTGAAAACATCAAAAACATTGAAAACAAAGTAGATCCATGAACCTGGATGTTTGTTTATGCTTCCAACAATAGTATGATTCGATCTTAAACTGCTGTGTGAGGTGCTATCTAGGTTTTTTCTTACCCAGAAAACAGAAACAAATGTTACAAAATAGTAAAATAAATAAATGAATTAATAAAAATACATTGAAAGTATGATTTTCATATAGTATTGCTTTCATATAGTACAATCTATTATTAGTAATGCATTTAGAGAGTCTTGTAGTGTTGATAGAGGTAGGGTTACCTAATAACTTTGATGGAAGCATTTGCGACAACACATTGGATGTGAGACATTTACCTAAGTAGTCTCAGAAATGTCCATTACAGAGTGCACTAAATCACACATTGGATAAAAGTGACCTGAATCCTATACCTTAAACATATTTTAGAGAAAACTTCAAATTAAGCAGGGCGAACAGTGGAAAATATAAATAGGGGGGAGGAAAACTACGATGGGGAGGGCGAGCAGGTGTGGAAGTGGGAGGGAGATTATGGTGGAGTAATGGATTGGCGGATAGTCGTAGAGGCGTACAGGGTGGACACATTTGGAAAAGTGGATCTGGATGAATAATAGATTGACATGTGTTAGTAGGAAATTACAAGATTAGTATATATATTAGATATTCTTGATTACTTTGTACTGATTCATAAATAAGAAAAATCTCCCAATGTCAGCTATAAAACTAATGTGTGCAGATTTCATAAATTAGTACAGTGTAATTGATTTACAAAGGAATGCATGGGAGAAAATATATAGCAGTATATTACTAAATTAAAAATATACTTGAGTTTATTTCATAATGAATTTAATGACATAAGAAATGAGTAGAGGCCTAACCTATTTTGAGTGGAGTATGGGGTCCTCCTAGCTGATTTCTCCACCCATTCTGCTCTACTCATCCTTCCTTTTCATCTCCCTATTTTTAGTGGATTATGGGGACCTCCTAACAACATAAAAAAAAAGGATGAGGTTCAAAAAGATGAAATAAATTTAAGTTATGTATGGATGTTTTAGGTGCAGTTTTTTATATGCCATATGTGACGATCAATGGGGTTAGAATAGATTCCCCTAAGAGGCCTATTTGTGTAAAAAAAGAAATTTTCTTGGGAGAAAATCCATTGATTTAGAATCATTGAATGAAATTTTATTAAAATATTGTTATTTTACATGATGTTTTTGGTATTCCATGTATGTAGATCATTGTGGTTGGGCCAGATCCCAATTAGTGGACTGTTGGAGAATAAATAAAAACGCATCATAGAAAAAACCATAAAAGCTCAAATCTTTGACTGAGATTTGGGTAAAATATGGTTGTTTAAAGTACGGTTTTTTATAAGAAATATGGATAAAATTATGCAAAAGAAATATTCTAAAATTCTATGTATGACCTGTTAAGAAATAATAGTACATGCATTCTAGAAAATAGATAGTATGAAATAAATTTTACATAACAAAATATGTACAGAAAAGGATTTATTTCAGAAAATAAGGTTTAGTTTTTCTCGAGATGAATTTTCTTTTCACTATTTTTTGTTCTGTCTTTCAGAGAGATTATTTCATCCAAATCCTGGTTAGTAAAAGACTGAATGTCCTTGTTAGTAAAAGGCTGATAGCTGTGGTTTATTTCATTGCTGTAGTGAATCCCAATTTTTGGATATTGGGCCAACCGTGCTGTGGATCCTTGCAGCAGTTAATAAGGGGGGCAGCTATGAATTTTGCTGTTTACAGTGGATAATAATATTTAAAAAAGTTGACACTTGTTGAACAAAAATAAAAATAATTACAGGAGATACGATAGATGTTGCCTCAGAAAGGTGAACGGTATTATGAAATTCTGATATTTTTTGTTTCATTGGCCTGGAAGTAAGAAGAACAATGTTAATATAAACTGCAATATAAACTTCAATATAAAATACAATATGTAGTTATATTGAAACAGATATAAAAATAGGAATCTAAACTACAATTTCAATGCAACATGAACTAATATAAAATGAAATATAAAATGTAATATAAATGGAAGTATAATGTAATATAAAATATAGTTCCAGTTTCAGTTAGAACCAGTCAGAAGCTATAAAAGTTATGGTATTCAAGAACCACTATGTTCTTTTGTATTGTATGTTTTTTCATGATCCATAATTTGACCAGAATGGATTTGATATTCATGCATGATTTTTTACCAGAATGGATTTGAAAAGGTGAGTAAAATAACTTATGAATTTCAATGAGATTTATACACTATTAGATTACCTTGATTGCTAGCAGTCAAGTGCATAAGAGGAAAATATTTTAATAAAACACGTTGATGAAAAAAAGGGAGAACAATCACTTTTGTATGAATAGGTTTTAATGGATAATTTCTAGCACAAAATATCCCAGTCACATAAATGGAATTCGATAATTGAAATAAGTGTAGAGATAATTACATCAATTCATCCAAAAATACATAACAATATAGAATAAGAATGATAAAAAAAGACAATTAGTAAAAACATTAAAGCATATCAGAAGGAAGACTAATACCATCACCTAAAATCAAACACACTAAATTGGAAAGTTAATTTTTTGAAAACTGGTCAAGAACTACAATCAAATAAAATATTTCAAAAGGAATTAGAAATAAACCAAAACCAATGACAAATTAGAAACAAAGGAAAATTGGATAAAAACTGAGAAAAGAAATTGATACCATCAAATCATAGACCATCGAGCAGCCGCCAATGTGTACCTCAATGGATATTCTAATGATGTAAGGAGTCTTCCACTAATGGAGTTGCTAATGCCAATCCAATTTTCCTAAGGTCAAAAGTGGATGTAATCTATTTTAGAAAGAGAGGCCTAAAAATCCATACCTCATAAGTGAGGTCAGGTTGTCTTATTTGTAGATGAATAAACAATGGTGAGATAGTGGGATATTTGAAATTCAAAATACAAAGATCAGATTGAACTAGTGAAAGCAAATTTCTTAAATATTTAAATACTATAACCCCCTGTAAGGTAGGTTTTTCAAGCCTAGATAAATGAAGACAAAGTAAAAAACTCACCCGCTTGTTTGGCTCTGGTCTCCCCCAGATGGAATACCTCTTTACTTCAAGGATGTGAGAAAATTCAGCACCTTGAAGCAGTAGACATGCAACCAACTAATTCTATTTAACCAAAATAATGATGAAACTATAGTGAAGAGTAATAGGCATGAAACCAAGTAATTTTTCCAAAGCCCGTAGGGTCCCAAACTACCCCTGTAACTTCTTTTCAAGCAGTAAAATATTAACAGAAGGTAAAGAAACAGTGTTATAAAGGAAGACGAAATGTATTATAATCAAAATTACAAATATTCTTGGTCCCCTAACTAGAATATTATTCATTCTAACCAGTTGAGGGAAAGTGAAGAATACCAGTACAGGAATGCACCCACAAGGAACAAATATCTATAATGAGAGATATTTAAAAAATATAATTCCCAAATATAAATTATTAAAGAAACATAAAAATTAATTCATATGGAAATAAAAATCAGATATAATGGATTATATAAGTTATGAACTTGAATACTGTAGATTTTGAAAAAAATCCAAATAAAGAGAAAAATTTATTGAATCTGAAAAGGTAACTGTAGGGACTGGAGAGTATAATATAGATAGAATTTGAAAAGAAGATTTGTTATTCTAGATTTGGAGTATTAATATAAAAAAAGAACAATTTTTGGTTCATAATAGAAGATGTATTAAAAGAAGTTACGAATAAATCATAAGAGAACATAAATATTGAATATTACAGAATAGAGACAAAATTTTGTCAGGGGGTATGTATAACAAACCATATGAAGAGCAGTGGAAATTTAGGGTCGGTTAAGGCATGTAGAGGTAAACAAATATACGACCATGAAATGCATTAGATTACCTTATTTTTGATAGAAACTGAAGGAAGCAGATCCCAAATTCTAGATTCAGGAATTCATATAGTTTAATACTGTATTGAAATTTTGTATGAATATACGTAGAAGAAATAGTGAAAGGCCGAGATTAATGTTGCAAGGACTCTTGGAAGATAAAATTACCTTAGTCGAGAGATGGTTGAGTCTCTGGTTGATCTTGGGTTCCACGAGAAGACGAGTTATTGTAGCAAGAGGATTGGTTTGCTATAAGGATTTCATTAACCCACTGAGCTTGGGTTTTGAGGACAGAGACAACAATTCAGATGACATGGGATTTGGGGTAAGGATAAGAGATTTTGGTGGAGCGTATGGGTTCACAAGAGGCAACAACGATTCTGATGAAATTTCCTATGGTAGTGGAGGGAGGCGAAAATGCGACCATCATATGGAGAACATGAGTGGTGGAGAAACTGTGAACAGAAATCTTAGGGAGATATTGAACATGATAGAAAGGTATACTAAAACTGGGAGGAGGAAGACAATCTGCGAGCACTACAAGCTACAAGAAATCTAGGAGTAGGATGATGTCGATATGAGGAGATTATGGGGACCCTTGGTTTCGAAGAACAAAATCCCAAATGTGACTGGGAAAATAAAAAACATTGAGATTATATTGGAAACTGGGTGAAGAGAGAGGTCAGAGATTGCGGGCTACGGACGGCTGGTAGACCGGGAGAGGGAGGCTGACAGAGGGGGGCGTCCAAGGGTAATGTTGGTGAAGACTCACGATAATCTCAGCAGGAGAGGAAGAGGTAGGTGGAGAAGAAATGAGCTCCCATGGGGTAGAGTGAAATGGAGCTAGGGACGAGCGACACGTCTGAAAAAACTAACATGGAAGAACATGGTTTGGACACGTGGAAGCTGGAAATGCCAGGATTAGTATATTTAGTAGATATGTGTGTGTGTGTGTGTGTTTGTGTGTATTTATAAATATATATAATTATAATTATTATTTATTTATATATGTAAATTTATAGAATTATAATTATATATATATATATATACAATTAGTCATGTTTTAAAACACTGGTAAAAATGTCAGTAAAATAGCCACATTTTCTAAAAAATGTGGCTAAATTTAAAATTTACGTATGTTTTTATATATTAATATATTTTTATGTATATATATAAATTTATAAAAGTGTGAGTGTGAGTCTTTAAATATATATGTGTGTGTGTTTATATATACACACACACAAAGATATATATATATATATATATTTATAGATATTTTTATATTTCTGTGGGTGTGTGTTTATGTATATTAATATATATATATATCTAAATTTATATTTATATTGATGTGAGAAAACATGCTACATTGGCAACAAAAACATAAATCACACAAATGCAGGGAAGAAGTCAGTGAGCCTGGATCTTAATACCTTGTTAAGACCCTTAGGGGTAACTACCATTGAACTGAACCCAGAATCATATATATATAAATATTCATATCTCATTATCTGTGTGTGTATTTATATATGTAATGTAACTGAACTGGGATCCACTAAATTGGTGCCTCGAGCCGGTAGCCACATAACCTCTACCGCACCTCCCCATATGCTAGAGGTTTTTGACTAGCAACGCGAGTCTAAAAGTCACACGTGGAGACTATACCCATTTTACCAGGATAAGACACAATAGAAAACAAATAGAAAAGTGGAATAAATATATAATAACCAATTAACATGAATAAATAATCATTTCTTAAAACAAGTCACAAACCACATCCAATAATAAATATGTCATGTCATAACACATTCCTAAGTGATACAAAACCCAAAAAAATACAAACAACAAAATCAACCAAATGGTCTTGAATCCTTGTTTAGAACCTCATCCATGTACGTCTCAAGCATGAATCAACCCTCAAGCATAGAAAACTTACCTATTTCAAGATTAACAGGCATGAAATATGCTCGGGTACCTAATGACTACCCAAGCAAGGTATGAGTACAACTCAGTTGGCCACCACCGATGGTGTCTATAAGATATCTAGTCTAAAGAGATAGTTCATGAAAGTATTAAATAAGGGAGAAGTAAATAAAAGACCATCTAGTGGACAATATTTGACAATTATTTACTTAACTATTACTAATCAAAGTACAAATTCATTATGTTCATCTTATTCATTATTTATTTTATCATCAACATGTTATCTGTCACAGACCAGCCCAGGTCGACCCCAAACCGGGCACCCAAACCGATATGTGGCATGGATTGAAAGGAGTTCCCAATCCCCTCATCTTGAAAACTAGTACTGGTCATCAATAAAGTAGAAAAGGGAAAAATTTACCCCAAATATATAAAATAAAAAAAATAGTGGAAAGAAGTGGATAACCCAATACACATTTATAAAAAAACTAAATTGATCATCATGTATATAAGAAAACTGTAAGTACACCAGAACGATACAACTAAACTGACCAGACCTGATGACCAACTAACTCTATGTGACCCCACTGGTCACTCTCCAACACAATGATCATACTTCGTTCAAGGTTATTGAACCCTAGATGAAACCTGCACAAGGGATAAAAATAGAAAAGAACTATATGCGTGAGTATTAAAACTCCGTAGGTTAGCCCGATAATCTATTCCCAATGCACATAATTTAAAATATTAGAAACATCAATTTAAAGTTTGATCTAAAATATATAAAATTAATGTTTTCTACAAGATTCCTCAAAAACAATGTACGAACCATTGCCCTTATTCATTTCAAAAAATAGTTTCATTCAACTAGTGTTATGATAGCATTTTCATCGGGAAAATAATGTTTAAATGTTCAGATTTTTACCAAGGGGATAAAAATACATCCTTTGAAAAACATTTTCATACACCTTATAAAAACCATCCCACTATCTTCCATGAAAAACTATATACCAGAAGGGAAAAATTGTAATCACACAACAATGGAAATGTAAATATACATACAAGCACCATATTTATCACTACAAGTAACTAAAATCTAATAGATAAAGGTGAACCTAGGAGATCAAGAAAATACCAAAAAATACTAACACATGAGACTCAATCCATGTTGGAATGCCACACATGATGAAAAAAATCCCCCAAAATTCTGACCACCCTAACTCAAGACAAAACAAGAGGTCTAATCCCATAGTAATAAACCCAAAATATATCCACCAACTATTGGACACTATTCTTTCCATCCACTAAAATTCTAGAAATCATTCATAGAAATTTCTCTCAATATTCCCAATTCCCACTTGTAATATATATAAAAAGGGAGCGAGCCAATCAATTCCAACTAAGCATCCAATCACAACATATATATAATGATAATTCACAATAGACATCACCCTTAATCACTCCAAGGATCGATCTCATGACATTAATCAAAAGGAACATAAAGAGTCCATCCTGAGGCACTCTCATAATGTATCTGAATGATTCCATAGTAAATAAATCCCATCCATTATATATATAGAACAATGGAATTCAAAACATACATAGGGGGTTTTCATAATAAACAATTTCACCATTTTCACAAAGTTGCCGAACGGGCCCTTAAACATTTATCAAAACTAACTATTTCAAAATGTAAAAATTTCAATTTTAGTAAATATTTGAATAAAAACCATTCAAATAAGAAAAATAACATTTATAATTTCATTAAAACATTCATGTTACACATCCAAACTATGCCCATTTTTATAAGGATGCCAAACATGCCATTTTCTGGCAACTCGAGCCAAAACATGCTTACCACAAAATACCCATTTGTTTATAAATCCAAAACTAATTTTTACATGCATAAAAGGAACCAAAATAAATTTTTTCATTATTCCAATGTAATTATAAATCTATAAAAATTATTTTAAATATCACTAGGCACATAATAACCAACAATGAAATTTACTGAACACATTGCATGCACTTTTTAACAAAAAAACTTATTTTAAGAACTTGAAATGGGATAAAATGATTTTTTAATGCCAAAAACTTATTAATGATACTAAAAAATGTTCAAAATACCATTAAAAAGTGTTTAATCTAATAAAAAATTTAACTAAGAAAGTAGTGTACATGTTAATAACAAAAAAACACTACTTTTCACAAAACAAGGAATAAACAAATGTTTTTCACACAAAGAAAACTATCCAAAGTCTGAAAAAATACTAAAAATAAAAATTAGGTGAAAAAATAAAGAAAATGATGAAACTTAAATGATAAATGCATGTTAAAGGGATCTTCTACCTTAAATCCATGTTATAATAGAAACACACACCCAAAATCACCCGCCATAGTTCCCAACATTCAAGATCCACAAAGACAAAACTTAAACGAACCAAAACCCCATAAATTATCATTACAAAACATAAAACTAGGTTTTTCATGACCATGTGAGAATACATAACCATGAAATAATAGGATGAGGAGGAAGGAGGATAAAAGAGAAGGAAACTCACCTTGAAAACTACATAACTCTTCATCTTCCCTTAGATCTATACCCTTAGAGAAGAGGTAAGGGCTTGGAAATAAATGGATATGATCATCAGTTTTGGAAGAACTAGTAAAATATGATTTGGGGGAAAATAATAAAAATGAATGATTAATGAAAGAGGAAAATTACCTTCTCAAATATTGACGACTTTGTAAACCTTGAGAACTTTACCCCTATTCGGCTATTAGTATGAGCTTCAAAGAGGAAAAATGAAACATGATGGTGCACCTAGGGTTTGGGACACCACTTTGGTCCCTGGGTCCTATAAGGCCTTTGGGCCACCCAGGCCTTCGGGTCAGTAAGGACTTTGGGCCACCTCAAAGCCTTTGGGCCACCTTAAGTGCAGATGCAAACCAGAAAACCTACAAGTTATAAGCTCTACAAGGAGGATGAGAAAGGATCTTTCACCATAGGAGAAGCTAAATATATTTCAATAATGAGAGGGTAGTCACCTGCCCTTGAGAAAAGACTATGAATGCATGGGAATGCCTAGCCGAACAGCCATGCGAAGGTGGAGAGCTGATTTCACGATGAAGATGCTGGGAAGGAGCAGTTCCGAGTAGTTAGTCTGGGTTGTATATAATGTTTGAAGCCTACAGGAAATGAATTACACTAAGGCCTATGGGCTATGTAATACTTATGCCTTGGGCCTTGTAAGGGTTCCACCTCACCCCTTGAAAGGTGGATTATCGAAAATCAATAAAAAATGAAGGCCTTCGGGCCATTGGAGGAGGGTGCACCTAGGGTTCTTGGGCTTGACTGAGAGGTGGCATGGCAAAAATAACTATAAACTGAATATTATATAAAAGAAATAGATTATTTTTTTAATACTAGAAATGGGAACATGGGATGGCCTAATACTTGAATAAATAATCAAAATACACCATGATTAAAAATTAATTATTATTCCAAAAGGATATAGGGTCTTGAATATGTCAAGGGTGGAAATATGGGGAGTCAAATGAGTGAAAAATGTTGAAAATTTGAGGATTTATAAAAGAATCAGATTTATTTTTTAAATTTGGAAATGGGATCACGGTTTGGACCAAATCATGAAGTAACCACCCATTTCTTGAAAAACCCCCAAAAAAGATATTGGGCACCCATATTAGGATTATTAGACATATATGGAACTTCGAAACTCAACAGTCATCTCACCCAATACCCATGAAAATGACTTAGATTTCCAATAAACTGGATCAAAACCAAGACCTGAAAAACTGGGTGTGACATTATCCATGGGTAAGGCATTTAAATCAATCAAACAAGGTTCATAACATTTATCATTATGTGTAAGGGAACAATGAAATTCCATTTATCACTTGGGATAATACAACAAAAAATAATAATGTACTCACATGGAAACCTTAGTGTATGTGGAATTAAATTATTAGGGGAATAGAGCTCCATACCCTTCCCTAACCCATGCATTTTGGGTGGAGTTAGAGCATCTATACAACTCAACCCATGGGAAAATCCTCAATCCATTATCCCACAACTCACACCATGTAAAAATTATTATTCATCCATTCACAATTAATAAAAAATATCACAGCCCAACAAAAAAAATACATTAAACAATCATAATCCAAAATAATATACATGGGAATTAATATTAACCCATAAACCATTAACACAATTTCCATTTATGTTACTTAGACCGTTTGCCGAATTTGCATTCTCATTCCTATCTCACTATGCACATTTAATAACTAACTTTTAGCATCCCATTTCACATATTCATGCATTCCCTTATGAAATACCATTTAACAAATTTTCATTTCACATACCATTACCATTGAATATATTCACCGTTTTATACTAACCAAGTCTCTTAAGAATTTCTAATATAATTCATAAGCCACATGTCACAATCTTAATTAACAAAATTAACCCATTTACTTGACATGAAAAACATACCATTAATCCATTACCAAAACTAGACACATTACCAATATTCCATTTCCACTTCCGTTAAACATATAAAATTACTCAACAACGTCTCTACATTATCCCACAATGACCATGTGCTTACTTAACCCATTTATAGACCTGGGATTGCCGGCACAGCACATGGGTGCCCCTAAATTGGTCAAATAATCCTCAGCATATCTCATGGGGACCATTATGGTCTTTAATCATAATTTGGACACCCATTTTAACAAATTTCACCAAGTTACGGGTAAGAATAAGAAGGATTGACCAAGAACAAACCAAACATGACCAAATCTACAATGAAACAATGGGATATAACATGCAGACCACCTACCTCAAATCTGTTGATGAACACACTATTAATCATTGAATCCTAATTCAACTACCCTTTTAAACCTCAACCTAGATATCCCAAAAAAAGTTGGTTATTG
Organism: Viscum album; assembly: GCA_963277665.1. Classification (NCBI taxonomy): domain Eukaryota; kingdom Viridiplantae; phylum Streptophyta; class Magnoliopsida; order Santalales; family Viscaceae; genus Viscum; species Viscum album. Next base: position 1,412,661,745 of record OY728145.1, read on the forward strand.
AGATTATGATGAATATTAGTGGGATATGAAAACCCTAATCCAAAATGAGATGTAAGAGAGGGTCTAGACTCATTCTGAGCTTCAATCCATAACCAATGACACTCTAAATGACTTAGGATCAAATTAGAATCACCTATTTGAATCTTAGATCACTAGGGTTAGTACTCAGGGTTATAGTAGGTGAAATGGAAGAGAATCCTGAGTTAGAACATAAAACCCTGTGGTGGAAATTATTTAAATTTTCCCAACTTTTCATGGCCACACATTTTACCCACACGGTTTTCCAAACCATGCACAAACCGTGCACAAGACACTATCTAAGGGAGGTTGGGTAACAAAATTACTTGGGTAGGTTGCATGGTTGGAAACAATGTGCTCTAACAGCATGTTAAGACACTATGCAAGGCTGTATAGGTTTCCAGGGATGGAAAAACAATTTACTTAACTTTGTGCCAATCTTGTGCCTTGTACAGTTTGGCCCAGGTTTCCCTTCCTTTCACATCGCAAACCCCCATAACACTCCCGAGTCCCCTCATAAACTTGGGAAACATACATTTATTTTAAGAAAAGAGACATAAACCAAAAAATAAACAAAAACACACCTTAGGAAAATTTGATAACTTACAATATATATAGATATTATTATCTTTAAATATATGTTACTATATCTGAATATAGAATGAATATGTTACACAAACATATATATAGTTATAAATAAATAAATAAATATATATATAAATTAATCAAATTATAAAATATTTAAAAATATTAGAATAAAATTTCACTATAATAGTAATTTTTTATTAAAAATGTTTCTAAATTTAAAATTGTAATGTTTCTTGAAAGACAGGTGTAAATTAACCTCATATTAATAAACTATGGCTAAATTACTGATTTTTTCTAAAAATGTTTTCAATTTAGACATGTTTTCAGAAAACATCACTAATTTTGCCTTTTTTTCAGAAGACATTAGTAATTTCGCCATGTTTTATAAAAATATCACTTATTTTACTATGTTTTGGTATTTTTTTTATAAATTTAAAATATGGAACATATTTTGAAATATATTGCAATAAAACGTAGCTAAATTCATGTTTTTTGTAGTAGTAAATGAATAAATTTTAGTGAAGTATGCAAAAAATATATCAAAATGTAATATGATTGTTATTTATATGGCATTTAGACACATAACCATTGTATATATATGTGGATATTATTTACATATCTATTAAATATATATCTATTTGGTACATTTAAATTCATTTAGTTTTAAATTAAGATAAATTATTTTGCAGGTAAAAGAACAAAATTTCAATAAACATTGTACATAATATATTTTTAAAATAATAGATTAATTTTATCACTATATATAAATTATTTTGATTAACTAATTAGATTATATATCAAAATTAATTAATTAATGATACATTATCTTAAAAAAAACCTCTTTATTACTTTTATGAGGGAATATTATAAATAATTTACGATAATTTTACAAATTTTATTTCAGAAAAATGATTTTTTAAAAGCATCACATCAAAATTATTTTGTGTTGGAATTTTTATATTATTATGAATAGATAAAATTTTCATTGAATACTAAAAAATACAGATTTTAATGAATTTTTTTTATTTTAAAATATAAAAAATTCTCATTTTTCATTGAATTAGTTTTAAAATTTCATTTATATTATTGTGTTTAATATAATACTATTAATTAAATTGAAATAAATTTTATTCTGAATTTTGGCAAAAAAAAACATTTTACACATAAAAATACAAATTTTTTGAAAATAGTTTTTCTTTACGTTTTATGGTTTTATTTAAAAAGTAACTTCTAAAACTTATATGAATTTAAATTGATAAAATGGATTAAAATTATTTAATTATAATGTGTTTTATTAATTAGTTTATTTTCATTTTTGGTCATTCTGAATATTAACTCTGCTAAAAAAATAATTTACTAGAGTAAGATATAAAATTTGTTAAAATTGCTAAAAATAAAATTATAATGATTGAATTTATCTATGAACTTTTCTAAATAATATTTTATATTCCTATTTAAACCCTATATTTTCTATTATTTTAATATAATTTTTTTTAGAGGCATTTGGACCGAGATATACATTAATATATTTTAATCTTTTCAAAAATTCCAAGTGTGTCCTCTCCCTCACTTATAAATGGTCCCCCCTTGTTTATTATATACACTTAAAGAGACTCTTAATTCAGATAAGTTCTACTAAAATACCTTCCTAATATCCTTTCACATTTTCTAGATGTAATATTTTATTAGAATACTATCCTATGATGTTTCATTATATAAATTTAAGAAGTATTTCCAAAAATAGATATAATTTTTAACCAAATGGTTTCTTTTTTATGTCTTCTTTCGCATCCTTACAAAATTTGCTAGCTATTTTGATTTAATAAAATCAGTACATATAATATAATTATATTTTATTATGTTAATTTAAAAAATATATTCATATCTTTTTCCGTCAAATGGGAAATGAAACCATCATTCATGTGTATAAGAAAACTACCTCCTTAGGAACAGTTGAATTTTGTTTGTCATCGCCTACTTTCATGGATAGTAATTATGTTTGATTTAATGTAAATATAAGATATTCATAAAATAATTATCATTATATAAATTTAATATATCATCTATCTTCATAGAATTGTAAAATTTAAAAATTTAATCATTGCATGTATGTACGTTCAGATTACAATCTCCACACAATGTTGTAATTCAATTTTCAAAACCCAACTCTCATTTATTGTCACAACGATGGATTTAGTGATGTTATTTTATGTTTATAACATGATAATGATTATTAAATGATAATATTTTATTTTATTTATTTATTTTCGATCCATTTAAAATTTAAAATATTGCACTTGTGTATACCTCATGAGAATATTAAATTGAAAGAAAAACATTGACACAGATATAAATCCATGTGTTTGTGCCCATATTTCCTAAAAAATACTATATCTGATATTGAAAATATGTCATAATGTAAAAAACATTTGTGAGAAGTAAAATATTTTTAGAATCTTAATATACTTATTCCTCTTGTGGCTATGTGAGTAGAGTACACTAATTAATTTATAAATAATATCGATAAAAAAACATAATCAAACAACCCAATGTAAATATACATAATTATATCTCCTTATTTATCACTTAGAAATGGTTATAAATTTATATAATAAAAATCAGGAATACAGTAAGAGAATCTTTATTGTCCTTATTATTGTAACCTCTCTTAACCCCCTTCTATAACATTTTATAACTATTTCCCACTATTCAGAATATTTGATTATTTAAAGTATCATAACATTTTTATGTATGTAAAACCCGATTTTCATACATTCCTTATAAGTATATGAGCTTTCCATGTTTAGGTAATTAAATGGATGATTTTTATAGATTTTGGACATTCTGATCCTTTTTTATTTCAACAAAGGCTACATCCTAATAGTGCTATTGGCTGTGTTGGTCCCTAGTGTGCTCTTGTATAAATAAGTATGGAAAAATTACTGGGCCAAGCCATGTCCATGGACATGGTTCTTGAAAGAAACTTTAATGGTCCATGGCTAGAGTGTCCTCACCCTTCACAAGGTGGAGGCCTTGGTGAGAGAATACAACTATGGTTTATGAGATACATCAAATGAATTGTCATTATTAGGATTTCATGTTTGAAGCCACCATAATATGGTGGAGGCCATAGTGCTAGTATGGATAAAATTTTAGTGAAAAAATGGATGACTCGCTAGCTTGATAAGTTTAAATGGTAAAACATTTGTGATGGTATAAGGGATATTTAATGTGATATTAGTCTAATATTTTTCCTATTACTTTCTTTATCCCTCTTATCCTTATTTATTTTTTGATCTATTTTATTTTACAAACTCTTTTGATGAAGTTAGGGTGAGATTTGGGTGGCCATCTTATGATGTGACACCTTAATTTAATAAAGTCATCATTTTTAAACCACTTTTCTTGATCTTTATAGTAGAGTTGAATCTTTTAAGAGCATGGTTTTTGTTATTGAATCAGAATTGTGGGTTCCTAACCTTGTATCCTTTTATTCTTTCATTGAGTGATGAATTTGTTCTTCCTTAATAAGACTCAAATTCAGTTGTTGTCGGTGTTTGATGTTAGTTATTTCTTAGTTAAAATTTTGGATTGATTCCTTTTTAGACTCATTCTAGAACCTTTATGATTCATTTTTGGAATTAGTTCTATTAGTTATTGGTGTGAAATCTTGTTCTGGTTAATGTGGGAATGTGGTTTGGGTGAGAACACTCTTGATGAATTGTGATTGTGATGTCAAAACTCATTAGGTAGGAATTTTCATACCATGTAGAGGTAGTATATATTATTTTTAGCCTAATATGACATTGTATTCTTATATGATTTATAATTTTATTTATTTTTATGACATGTGTGTGCATACATAGCCCGTGAGACCCATCTTTGAGTTTGGTCACAAGTTTGTGTGTGTATGGATACCGTTTCTCACTATTGATATTATATGTTGTGTACTGTTATGATATTACATTTTTACATGTATTTTATTTGGTATATTCTATATTTTTAATGATCTATACAAGGTTTAAATGTGAAAAGTGGACCTTCCGTGGCTCAATGGCCTTAGAGGAGGAGCATGCTCAGTCTCCTCCTGTGATTTGACAAAAGGAAAAAGTTATTTGATGGGGGAATAATAGCATTCTGTGGCCTTAAATGAATTTATGGTTTTCTTTTTTAACTTTCATAGGAAATTGTGCAGGTATACGATGGGATTGAGGCTTGTTCATATTTAGTGTCAGTATACGATGGCCTTGTGGAATGAATCGTGACATAGATGGGGCTTGATAACCTTATGGCCTAACCCAAGACTCATTACCCTTATGAATGTTTTGAATATTTGAGGTAAAATTGTGTTTTAAAATCATTAATGACTTACATCATGATCATCCATCTGGTATAGAGGTGAAATAGTTATGGCTAGGATTTTTTGTGGTTTGGTTAGGGGACGACCACTCAAATAATAATTTTTTTATATTTTCATGCGTGTTAGTTTTTGATCAATGAATACACTCATAGCCATTTACAATTCTATTAAGGATTCATTAGTGGTTTCTTACTAGGTTTATACTCACCCTCTATATGGGAAAATCGTGGCCTGTATTACTTGAGATACTTTGGTTGTCATTTTTATAGAATTTCTTGTTACTCCAATGCGTTATTCTATTTTATTTTGTATAAATGTGTTTATTAATACAACGAGTATATTCTACCAAATAATTGTGTTTAGACACTCATTGCTCCTTGGAAAAATCATATAATGATGTGGGTATGAGACAATTAAACACTCCATAGACATTGTGATTCTGTCTGGGGCGTTTGATATTACAACTAAAATAAATGCAGACCACCCTTAAAAATGATTTTGCAACAAAACAAAAAGTAATAAGTATCAGATGATATGAATGTAAGTACGATAACCATAAATTTCCCATATCAATTTATATGTCGCAAAAAACATAAAAAAAAATCTTATTAATATAAATGAAATTAATATAATTTTAAATCAAGGATTTTATATTGTAATGATTATTAAGAAACTATAATATTTTTACAGAGAGAATGATAGAGTATAATATATTTTAAACAAAAATATATTATTTAAACTCTTATGAAAAATAACCTAGACCAAACTATTTATTATGATGTTTTATCATCACCACTCGTTAATATAAAGTTCTAGAAGGATCTCCAGTATTAATTCTCCCCTTTTAAACACTGTACCTATTAATTTCTTAATATAAGTTCTAATATTATTTACTAATAAGAATCATCATTTAAAATTATCAAATACAATTAATTATTCAAAATGTATGTAGACCACTATAAATTTTTTCCATCATTTGTGAACATTAAAATGACACCCATGACTATATTTAGATCTTATACGAATTTAATTTTATTTGAGAAATATTCATAAAAGTTTTAGAGGAATCTTGATGTCTATATAAAAAGTATCTCTCCTTATATATAACTGAGAACCCCATTAATGTAATAAGAGAATTAAGAGTAAAAATAATAGTGGGTGGTACATCACCAATTATTTATAAAGAAATATTGGGAACTTATGATAGAGAGAGGTAAACCAAGATAGGATAGAGCCTACCCAAATTTACCTATAATACCCTATCTGCAATGAAAACAAAAATGTTTATCCTACCCAACCCCTAACATGTTCATGCGTATCCCATGGATTTAACTTTATTTCAAAACATAAATGTTTAAATTTTACTCATTTGAATTATTTATTTATTTATTTATTGAATTCCCCTTGTAAAATATTATTTAAAACATTTTCCTTATCGAGGAGTCCTTGTACTCAGAATTAATATTAATTGATATGTAGTTAGGGATTGAATATTTCTAGAGAACTAATCATCTTAATTTCCTTTATCTAAAAATTTATATTGCCAAAAATATAGTAGTACATGGGTTGAGAGGGTTTTATAATGGGTATATCTTTAAATAGAAGTTTGTGTGTGAGTTACCTAAATGACAAGGTTATACTTTCCTATTTGTGTCCCATAAGGTTTCTTATGGGAGTAATCCATTCAAGAAATTAATTTATTTTTAAAATATTTATATAGAGTTATTTTATTGAGAGATATATAAAAGAAATATTTTTTTTGTTAACTAATATGATGAAAATTTAATCTATTATAGATTTCGAATTATTTTAAAGAATCATCCATATGGGAATACTTGAACCCACATTATCTTACACACCATTATGTGCATTAGAACTGGTAAATTCTACTTTAGGACAAACTCTAAATGGTTATATATTTTAAGCCAGCCCCAACATATATCCTCAATATATATACTAATATAATTTTTTAGGTCATTTTTACATTATAACCACTTATTTTTTATCTTAAAAATATACCAATTTTGAAGATACATCCTAAAAAAATACATTAGCAGTATTATAATGAGTAATAATAAATAATTGATTAGTTAAAAATTAAAAACAGAAACTTCATTGTAGTTTCCTAGAACCATTACCATTTTTTGCATTAAAACATCATAGTTCATGAATAATTTTCAGAGAAACATTATATTTTGAAGAAACAACCATGGGTTTCTTATCGTAAAATAGATCATCAATAAGTCAATATATTTTTTTATTTGCATTATTTTCTCTAAAATGATAATTATTAAGAGAAATTACATTTCCATGAATAATAACCATGATATGTATAATATTTAGAAGAAATTATTTTTTGTATGACCATATAACAAAAATAACATTCATATTTGAAGTACTTTATGGTTGAAGGATGGTCTATTAGGAAATACACTATCTCAAATTTCATGGGAAGTGAAATTACATAATGGTTCTTGGTCATGGTATTTAAAAAATTAAAAGAATAATTTCCCCAAAAATAACTATTAAAATGTTCTCCATACGCCTGTGTAAATCAATGTTGCTTTAGACCATATCAAAATTGGTTATGATTATTATAATTTTCAAAGTATACTATATTATCATTTTATTATTTGAATTGATTATTTAGTTCTGAAAGATATATTTAATAAATTTTTTAAATACATGTTTGCATATATTAATTTATTTTTTTTAACACCTTATGAATTTCATTCAATGCATATAAGAGTTACATGTTTGGTAAAATATAAAATATTTCCTCAGTTTAATAATGAATATGATTTTTCAATTTCAATTATGCATTCAAAAACAAATGATATTTATGATTTAAAGATATATTGTGTTTGTTTTTTATTTTAGTTGAAGTATTTATTGATTACTGAACTATGTATAATGGGGATTTAGGTTAAATTTCATATTCTCCATAGAGAATAGGCTCTATTCTTGAAAAGTTATAGATAACTATTTTTACACTATACATTCCCCTAGTGTGATTTTAGTTTCATGTGATTATAATACATTGATGAAAGGGTTTCATGTATATTAATTCTATGATGAATATGGGTAAGTGTATATATAATTAGGTTATTAACAAAAATGAATAGTTTCATAGAGTTTCATACATTTATAAATTTAGAATAAATTTTAAGGACTAAGTTTCAAAGATAAGACTCTATCAGAATTCATAATACTAGAGATTATTTGAGATTTAGTGATTTTATAAGATACAATAATTTTATATGATACATGTAGGACTTTTATATAAATTAAGAGACATAATAAAACCTTAAAAATACTATTTGTTCGATTTCTTAAAAATTAAACACTTTATAATAACATGACAATCTAGATAGGTTGGTAATGATAATTTTAGGTTCCCTTTAGGCATAATCAATAGAGACACTAATGAAATTAGGTTACCAGAATAAATTTTAATCTATGAGTTATTTTTATCAAGGTAATCATAATTTTTAGGTGATAAGAAACATGTAGTTAGAATAATTCATATGAGGAATTCAGAAATGATTTATCAAATTTACCATCCTGGAGTTATATATGATATTATTGATATTATTTTCCCCCATTTATACTGGTGGATGACATTGTTATATTAGATTTACGAATTGTTTTTTAAATTTGGATATTTGATCACTAAATTGATATGTTTTATTGGATCATCATTTATAGTGGGATTAGATTAAACAGAAGTTTTTATTTAAATGATATTAACTGTGGTACTCACACAAAATTTTGTCTAGAAATAAAATATGTCATGAATCATGAATATCAATTTAAAATATATTATAATTTGGATATACAGTGAAATAAATTAGTAACATAGGCTGAGAAGTATTATTAACGAGAATAATTTGGGGCATAATTATAAAAATGTTATAGAAATTATTTTCACCAATTATGACTCATTGGTATTGGATTATAAGTACGAATTATAAATTTGTTTTTTATGTGAAAAAACTCAAAAGAAATAGAATAATTATGAAATGAGAAGTAGATGTATATATTAGAAACAGGGAATAATAATTTAACATGAATTTTATTCTTATAATTAAAGTGTATATATTGGATTAATTTTGGAATTGGATAACTATACAATTTTTCATTTCATGAAGAAATCTTTTATTTCTATATCTTGTTTAAATTTGATTGGATTTTTTTTCATGTTAAAGAATTATAGTTTTTCAATATATTTTAATGAAATATTTTTTGTAATTGTTAATACAGTGAATGCTTTGTAAATCCGAGATATGGAAAATCCTCTATATATATATATCAATAATATAAGACCTTGTTAGAATGTTCTAACACCACTTAGATTTGTAATTATAACTCCATGAATATAAATGATATATAAAAGGCAAATAATCCATAAAGATAAATAAATGGGATTCTTATATCATAAATTTTTTGAAAATGGAAATCATTAAGAAAAAATAATAATCCTTTTATTTGTGGAAGATATAAGAACTAGTGGATTATAATATTTAATTCAAAGTGATGCATCTAGATTAGCTATCACAAAAATTAGTGGTGGGTAGATGTACTCTGTAACCTTCACTAATGACTTATATCATTTTTTTGGAATTTATTTTGATTTTTTTGAAACACTTCAAAATTAAAAAGAGTTTATAATTTAATTATGGAGTCAACTAGAAAAAATTATTAATATTACATGATCAGATTTTGATAGTGAATACTTAATCCATGAATTATTTGATTTTATGTAAAATTGTGGAATTATTTTAAAAATCAATAGTACTTGAACACTATAATAGAATGATGTGTTTATAGGGGTATTTATATCATGTTGGGAATTGTTTGGCCAATAATGAGTTATCATGACCTTATTATATATTTTTAGCGATATTATTATCAAACTGCTTCATTCAGACTTAATACATTCAATCTAAAGAATTCATAAATATAGTATATGGGGTTTAAATTTAGAGTCTCCAAATAATTTTTTTGAGAATTTATTATTTTGAATCTTATAATTTTTTATTTAATAAATTTAATCTGATATTTAAAAATTAATTTTTTTTCATTATCTTAGGGTAACTAAAATATATTATTTTTATAATCCTAGTAAAAAAAATACAATTTTGGAATTCTATTATTTTTTTAATTTAGAAGGAATAAATTTTATAGGGAATTAGTTGGGTGAAATTTGAACTTAGATAATGTCAAGGATAAAATTTAAATTTTATATTAGGTAAAATGTTATTTAGTTCAGAAAGATATTTTAGATAAATAATAAACTCATGTTTTAAAAGAACCTTATTGTTTCATCATGATTCATCAAGATTCTCATTGAGACATGGATTTCAATTATAAAATTATGATGAATTAAAGATGATAAATGATTAAACTACTACTATTATAGAGGCCACCTATAGTTTTGATTTTGAGAAATGGATGTAAACCATGAGATCTAATATAGAATCCATATACACTAACCATATTTTGATCATAGTAGATCTACCTAAAGGGATGACACCAATAGGGTAAAAGTTTATTTTTAATAAGAAAACTAATGTGGATGGTACCATGTATACTTATAAAGAATGATTTGTGTTAAAGAGTAATAATATGTGTATATATATATTATTTACTATTAAGATATATTTTCACCAGTATAGTTGAGAAAATACTTTAGGGTGTTTCTTTATATAATAAATGATAATAATTATAAGATATATCAAATGGATAGTAAAAATTATTTTTCCAATAAAAATTTAGGTGAGGATGTGTATATAGTAAAAATCAATGGTAATGTATTTTAAAATGACATTAATAAGATGTACATAATTCAATAATATATTTATGGATTATAGAAAAGTTTTTTAGAGTAATGAAATATAGTTTAATGATGCAACAAAATTGTTTTGTTTCATAAAAAATGTAGAAAATTCTTATACATATAAGAAATTTAGTGGGGAATTTTTTTATTTCTAGTATTTTATGATGCAGAAATACTACTCAGAAAAAATATCTTGAATTTAATTTGTATAAAGCTATGGTTTGTAAAGTGAGGTTTGATAAAATAAAAGGGTTATGAATCCAATATTCTCGGTAGTATGATCTATAGAGATATATGTAAATAGATTCATAGGCTATGTTATCACAAATATATTTTTTATTAATAAAGTGTTTTAGTATGGGGATCTATAAAAAGTGGTTTTTATAATGTTTCATAAAAAATATTTATAATAAACCAAATTCATTTTAAATTGTTTCTAAGGAAAAATACAGATAATATTCATCATGTGTCTATCAAAGGATCCATCATGTATATTTTCTTATCGATTATAATGATGTATATTATTCTTATCATAAATATAAGATACTAATCCAATCTCAGTGCGAGTCATGGAATTGGTGTGATGAAAAAACATAAGAACTTTTGAAGAAGTATTTATTTTTTTCTTGGTGTTTGGGTGGAAGAAAAATCTCACTTCATTTGGTTAATTATTATTATAAATTTATAGTGTTATTATTCAGTTTCTTAAATACCTAAGTATGGTATTCTAGTAAACAATCATTAACATAAAATGAAATATACAATATAATATTATTTAGTAAAGAATATCTTATTGATCATATAAGGTCAAAATTCTCCCATTCAACTTATTTTAACATAGAAATTAAAAAATGAAACTACTTTTCATTTATAGATTGTGATTTATATTTTAATAATGGGAGGGTCAAAACTGATGATAAATAAATAAAGAAGAAGGAAATATTGAGTGATTCTGCCGAATGTAGACAACAAAGAGATGATATTTCTACCAATGAAACGTTTTTGGGAGTTAACATGGATGTTCTACAACAGTTAAAATAAATTAAAATGGAGGAGAAAGTTTCCCAATGGTTTTTATTTCAATTTTTTTTCAATTTAGATAATTTTTTGCATCATATATCTTGTTTTTGACAGTTTCAGTTTTCGACCATGATTCCATTTTTGAGATGTTATCAAGTTGTGGAATGACTACAAGAATACACCGGACAATGATTTTGGGTGAAATTAATTGTTTATAATGTAAGTGATCCCAATAAAGGTTGTTAAAATAAAAATTATCTATTTTTTACTTCATAGTATATAAAAATGTTCACAATTAATTCAATATTCATGATAAATAAAGTTATGTAATAGATTTTTGGAAGTATTTTTTTATTATGTTTTCATGAAATATAGGTCTTCGATTTCCATTTCTTATATAAAACGACCACTATATTTTATGACACGAACATGAGATATGATAGTCAAAAAAATATTTAATAAAAAAATATCATTAAAAACTAAAATCACTATTATAGTACCACCAGAAAGTGAAAAGTCCATGTTGTGCTATCTGTGATGCTATCTATTACTGTGAAGACATTATAAAATATTTTTGATATATTCTCTGGATTATGTTTAATTCAAAAAGGGTTTGTGACTGATGTTCTCGATAAATATCATTTGAAACACCTTTGAATAACTCAAACATTTATTTAAGTAATCCATTAATATATCATATAATTTTAGATGATTATTTTGGATAGAAATAATAATTTAAATGAGATCCATTAATGAATTTGAGGAACCATCGAATACCTAAACATTAAGAATATCCAAATATATATTTTATAATAAAATTAGGTTACCCCCTAATATCATGTATAGGGGGTAAAAGATCTAATGGAGAGATAATAGAGAAAAAATAGTGTTTTTTGAGTCCTTACTCATAATAAGATGATAGATGTGTATATTCAAGTATGCGTATACACTAGGAGTGATAAAATATCACACTAAATACTATAATTCATCACAAAATTTGAGAAGGTTCTATAGTTACAATAAAAATGAATCATAAAATTAGAAAATGGTATCAATTTATTCATCTATATGAGGAAAAATAGGAGTTGAATACATTTAAAGAGCATCTTAACCCCTTATCATTATATAGAACCCCTCATGTTCAATTTTTTAATTTATATTTTATTCTAAGTTTTAGTGGCTAACTAATTAGTATATATAATGTGATATTTCATTGAAGATAATATTAATTTCTTAAATGAATTGAATTCATTATATATGATTCTTTTTCCAGTAAAATTTGCCTTTTTTTATTAAGTAGTGTATGAAGTTTATGGATGAATTAAGAAACAAATACTAATTAATATTATCAATTTTAATATCACTAATTTACACCATTGTTTTCTATAAAAATGTTTTTATAAATACAATATTTCAAGGGAAAAACATTATTATTTAGTTTTAATTGGTAATTGTTGATATAATATTGTTATAAATGTGTGAAGTCTACTATAAAGTTAATTTTTATACACTAGAATGAAGTAAATTTAAAATAAGGGACATTGACCAGTAGATTCTTATAGAAGTAGGATATTTTTAGGAGGTAGTCTGGTTTGGAAGGGGATGTTCTAGAACCAGAAGTTCAGTAGGAAATGTTAAGGTGATGAATCTAAAAATATTAATATTTCATAAGAACCACACCGATCTATTTGTGTAAAATTTTCTCTATATACATGTTAGTGTATCTTGAAGTTTTAAAATGGCTTTATGTAAATAATAGGAATGTTTTGAGAGACTAAAAAGAATTATTCATTGTATGAAAAAAATTGTGGTATAGTTACTTTTTAGCAATTGGATGTTCCATTTTCTATAAATATGATGGGTGTGATGACTTATACAATTGAATATTTGTGGATTAACATTGATCGAGTTTTCAAATTTTGATTTTAATGATTTCTAATTCTTTTAGTTTAATGAACTTATCAGTGTACTCTTATAGAAATATGAATAAATCAATATCAATGTAAAATATATTTTTGTCATTGTTTTTCTGTTTTGTTTCTACTTATATGTTTTTTTGGGAGTTTTGTTTTAATTGAGCATGTGAGGGTGAAATTTTAGTTCATTGATAAGGTTTGGTTTAATCTTCTTTATTTTCATACAAATATTTCATTTTATTATCATAATTTTATAAGATATAGACTCTTTTTTTCCAAAAATTGATGTTTTGGAGGATTTCATTTTTCAATGGTAGTTCTAGATAATGAGAAGTTGTATTAATGATTGTGGTTTTACATAAATATAAAAAATTGATAGAAAAATATTAAATAAACGATCCTTTTACAACATGTTTTTTTATTTCAATGGGATGAATATATTTTGGAAGGAATGCATTTAAATAAGGAAAGGTCCTAATATAGAAGTTAAATTGTATTGATTTTGTTTTATAATTAATATATATGTTGGATTATTTTTTCACAAGGACCTTGAGGTTTTGTTGAAAGGTGTCAAATCAGTATCAATGGAAAAGTGGAATTATAATTATATTATTGCAAGGAACATGGAATTATATGGTTGTATATTATATGGAATATTTCCTATAACATCCAAAATTTGAAGACATCATTAGAGATAATGAAGGACCGAATATATTAATATGAGTAACATACAACTATAAAAATATTTCTATAATGATATGGATATTTGGAATGAGAATTCTAGAAGGTAGAACAATGATTGATCATGTCACCAACTTTAACCAGATTTGGATTCAACTTTAATTTTTTAAATTAAAATTTATATAAGATGCGTGGGTTTGTTTTGATACTATCATCACTTCTAGAATCATGTGATGTGATGATGACTATCATATGTAATTCATGTAGAAACACTACCCTTTTATTTACAGATGTTCATGCTCTCTTTATGAATAATGAGATCAAATAAAATTATCTCCCAAACCTTCTAGATCATTAATTATTTCAGAAGGTAAAGGCCGTTTTGTATAATAATATACTCTAATGAAATCTAAAGATCAATTTTGGGGAAGAATACTATTTACATTAGTAGGTATAGAATAATATATAAAAAATATGAGAATAATGGGAAGTTAAATAATGATTACTAATATCACATAATAATTTCCTAAAGGGGATTGAAGAAATACATTCACAAACTCAAAAGATAATAGTGAGATGGTTCAATTCTAGATGTTTAAATTACAGTGGAATTATAGATCATTTATTTTGGGAATGTATTTTATAATTGAGAGGGGATTTGTTATGAATCATGTGTTTAAAAGGTTTATTAAAATATTTCTGTATAATAATGAAACTGTAGAGATTTTAGGGATGAGATATATTAATTAATTATTTTATAATGGAAGTTTCATGGTGTTATAGAGAGTTTATTACATAATGGGGTTGTAGAAGAATTCAATTTCCATTGGTTAGGTGGATAATCTAGATTTTAGGAAATCCTCATAGATGGAATATGTATGATTACATATAGTTATATGGTTTACCCAGAGGTACTAATGTAGGTATGATATATCTTATGAGAAGATAAAATCGATAAATAATTACTAGAATGATTAAATTTAGATGTAGTCAAGAGTGGAGGAATTTCCATCTTGGGAACCTAAGTGAAAATAACATGTGAGTGTTAGTTAATAAAGTTGCATTGTAGCGTAGTCACAAGGATTTGAAATCTCGTGAGAGTGAAGTACTTAGGAAGTAGATATTTTTTTATTTTATTAGAAAATGAATGATACATATGTCTTAGAAGTTCTAGAGTATATATATTGATGATTGGGGTATTTCGCCTAACCCTTCTTGTGGAAGATCATTGTACATTGTTATATTTATCAACTATTAAACATAAAACGTTTGATTTTTCATAAGTATAATTCTATTTCATGGTATTTTTTCGACTATTATACTCACATGTCCCTACTACATTTTATTATAAATTATTTTATTATATCTTAGGGAACTTCATGTTTTTGAGATGTTTCGGCATAAAAATTCTAAAAAACTAAAATTTTCGCTCAATGAATGAATTATTAGAAATCCTACGACTACAAATATATGGTTATTTTTATGTTGTTTATTTCTATACATGGTTATTCTATATTTGTTTCACATGATTATTTATAAAATTTATTAGGTCTAGATAAAACCTTATGGGTTCATTTGGGACTTAGATTACTTGTTCCTAGTATGAAAAAGTTTTTTAGAAACTGTTTGATAGGTTTGTGATCAGGTTTATTGTATTTATAGAGGGGTTTTTCAATATTGGAACACTTCTTGTAAACAATGAGAGCGTACCATTTGAGTATTTATTACATAGGTTGTTCCGTGCACATGGTTTCTTGCACAACATGTAAAACTATATGGATAGACTCTTCAAGATGTCAAAATTTCATTTAAAATTTGAAATTAACTTATTTAATACTAGATATATTATGTATTAATAACCTTTTATCCTCTCCTTATATTTTTCAACCACTTAGCATGCATGGGGAGAACATACCCTATTAATTATTTGATTTGGTTATTATTCTTATTTTTATTTCAAGAAGGTAAGCCTACTTCCCTTGTTTATTCTACTCCCTTATTTCATTGAAATCTCAGTTAATTTATTTAACTCCTGTGAACCCTAATCACTATTAATGTAATGGCCCAACCCCAGATTCCTAGAGCTGGTGCATTATATTAATACATTGGCATGATTATAGAGAATCATATTTCGAATGACTGACCAGTTTAACAGTCTTGGAAAATAGATTATATGAATGAAATTTTCATCAAAATTACGAAAAAAATAGGGAATAGATAATGCTTTAAGAACTGCATTATTCACCTAAAATAACCCAAAATATCAATCATAAAACATTTATTAGAATCCTTGGAAAATAAAACATATGAAAGGGGTGAGCTCAGATGCTCAGTAAGGATAAACAATATATCAAAATCTATCAAAAATAAGCATAAACTTTTAAGTGAAGGTACAAAACTAGAACCCAAGGATTTTAAAACATTATCATCACAATTTTATAGAAATAATATGTCAAATAATTGAATTTAAACATTCATATGGATATTCAACTAGTCAAATAATCACATGTAAAATCGATTACTAATCTCATAATGTGGGAATGCACAACACCGTACATCATAACCACTATGTCAAGGACTTGCGCCAAGACCATACCCAAATATTCTATCAATTCCTTGTACCAAGACACTAGTTTGGCTCATGAGACCTACCAATGAATCAAGGGGATATAAAGTATAAGGTCCCAGCATTATACCTTACTTAATCTTAAGTTATTACAAGATTACACATTGAGGATCTTTTCTGGTTTAGAGTTTTAGAGAATTAGATCAAAAAACTTGCATTACATTCCAAATTTAAACAAAGTGGTTACATAGAAGATATAATTAATTTTCCCATCAATGGAAATATATTTAAAATAAAACATGGATTCTTTCTTGACACTTCCTTGACACTATCATCATATCATGTACCAATCCCTTGACCTGTGAAAAACATTTCCAAAACTTGGGATGAGCATAAAAAGCTCAGTAAGGGTTATAAAAAATATGGAAAGGAAACATGAGTACATATATACATAAGAATGAAATCATACTTTACCCATAAAGCATAATCACTTTAACATACCTCATAAAATCATGAATAAATCATAGAAATCATAAGACATAAAGGTAACTAGAGGCATTCAAAACATTCTTACGTAGGTAGTAACCCTATTGGTTACATTTGGAATACCCATCACAGTATATTCCCTAAATCTCTTCGGACAAACCTTAACGTTTTACTCCTTCGCGTTACCCAATGCATTGGAGAGCTATATCGGGCTCACCCGCCCTTAGTTTATCACAGAACCACCCATCTTCATAACAATGCCTAAGAACAATAACATAATCATAGCACATAACTTAAGCATAAAGTAAAGATAACATTCCCACATTTCAATAACAATATATCATTTTAAGATATTGAAATAATGAATCAATTCTAAAAACCATTTTCAAAACCATTTAAAAAATTTAATAAAGATATTTTTAAATCAAAGTGTCCCATACCACATTGAAGCATTTAAAATTTTAAACCATTAATATCCAGATAAATAAATCATTAAAACCATTTTGAAAATATGGATATTAATGAGAAATATTTATAAGATTAAATCATTAAAACATTTAAAATGATATTTTAGTTAAAGGGTTTTTTAACAAAATGAGAGAAACTTGAATACAATATTTAAGGAATAACATTTATTCAAAACTTTATAATATCATGAGAATAAAGGGATTCATGATATAATATTCCAAATGATAGTATATACACCATATAGGAGTGAATTGGTGTATAACAACAATGAAGTCTCAATGGAAATGTAAATTGAGATGAAATCCATTATAAAGATGGTATCCTTAAATTAAGGATAAATCAATCTCATAATTATGTGTGAAAAATATAAATACACCAAATATAAGTGGATATTAAGTGTAAAATAATCAAAGGTCATTCACACATATTCAAACGATGAAATATTCAATAACTACATGTTGAACCCAAAGAAATCGAAATTGGGTTAAGAAGTTAACTTGACAGCCTAACAACGTCACATCAAATTTTATAAAAAGAGTTAATGAGAGAGATAAAGGGTATATAATCACTTATAAATAAAATTTACAGCAATAGGGATATATAAGAACATATCCCCACATAATAAGATGAACATTAAAATACATAACAAATGAAGTCTTTTAAAAAGAGGAGGGTGAAAGGTTCCCTTACCGATTTGGGTAACTTTCGAAACGTACACCCCATGAAAGAAGGACTATACAACATTGATGTAAATACTGATAAACGAAAGTATGTTACACAAAGAGTAGAATAATGGATAGTACATACACCACTCAAAAGGAAATATTGGTAAATGTAGCATGAATCTCAGGAAAACACAAAGTGAGATAAAAAGCCCCTTACGAAATTTTGGTAGCCTAACGGCGCCAATTAAAACTTCCAAAATGGATTGATGTGAGAAAATAGGGTCTCTCATAAAAAGTACAGTAAGTTTAATATAAAATAACATCCCAATCATAAGAAATATGAGCTTAAAAGTAATGACATAAAAGAGTGTACTTAAAAAGAAATAGAGGGGTAGGATCCCTTACCTCGGGTCCGACTTGAATCGATCGTTCTTTAACCTCCTGAATAATAATCTTGAGTTAATTTATACTTTCTTGAGAAAATTTTTCAAGTTAATTATTCCTTTTATATCACTTACTACCAGGCTATGACCACTATGTAATTATTTAAGTTAATAATGGTCATTTTGTAGATCATTGCTACTTGAGTCAAAAATAAACTCTTTATAATTACAAGTTGTTCATGTGGTAAAATATATATTATATCCAGAATTATATTCATTAATTAGATATCATATATATCATATATATCCATTATATACATTAATTTATAATGTCACATAACATTTAGAGGTAAGAAATGAAATGCACCGTTCATAGAGACGGTAAGCCGTACATACGCATGAACGCTACTTCCATTTCTATTCCTTATTTAATGGAATAAAAACATAATGATACCTATTAGTATTATAATTCCAGTATGGTATCATATATAATATCATTAAATATATCCTTTATACGTACCACATATGGTATTAACGAATCAAATCGCCTTCAGGTGGCGGTAGTCCGGACTTCCTAAAATGAAGATATCGTGTTTAACCACAATGGAATCCATAAAGGTATGCCATTAATAAAAACTACAGAAGCTTATGTAAAACATAAACATATTATATATCATATATAAATATAGTGACATCTTAATGGACACCATTGAGGGTGTTAAAAGAATATTGAACAATCATCGTTTCGTGAGGCAGAAATTCACCATCCACAGAAACAATATGTTCTTTAACCATTAGATGTAGGTGTGTGTAAGTGTAGCTAGAATAATTAGTATAAAAACAACCTATTATATTGAAGATACTGGAGTTTTTACAAAATAAATTAATAAAAAGAGTTTAGGGGGTTGGAGAAGCAAAATAAAACAAAAGAACACAAGTGAAGACATTACCTTAAAATCAGGTATCTCTCTTTGATTTGAGTTCAAAGGATTCCTTGGGAAGACTTCTACTAGAAGTGAGGCTTCTAGGAGGAAGAGAGGGATGTGGAGAGACAAAATGAGCAGGGTTTGGCCGAGCCAAAGTCTTGATAGGTGTGGTTAAGGTGGTAGAGGTGGGGGCCTTTAATAAGAGGAGAGGAGGGGCACTCTTGGAAAGTTACAAAATGTTACTTTATTTTCAAATGAGTTTCGGATTTTAAAGGTCCCAAATTGATTTATTTAGAGGATAAGGTGGTAAGGGTTTGAAATATACTCATCCAATAGGTATTTTACAAGTGTAAGTAATAGTTTTAACATTATCTTTTCATTTTATTTAAATCCTTTATTAATGATGTAATTGCTGCATCATCATGATGTCATAAATAATTTAATTTATTTAATGTCTAAAAATGTAAAAAAATATCATGATGTAGGAAATATTTTTAGAT
This sequence comes from Viscum album, assembly GCA_963277665.1. NCBI lineage: Eukaryota > Viridiplantae > Streptophyta > Magnoliopsida > Santalales > Viscaceae > Viscum > Viscum album. The sequence goes on from OY728145.1 coordinate 1,412,682,161, forward strand.
TTCTAATGTATATTTATAGTAAAAAATATGACTTTTATAACCCCATTTAAAAATTGTTTTAGTAAAACAACCCATGCTTGTGACATTTTTATTTTAACTTTAAATAGAAAGTTATTAATGTCATTTTCCTACCAATGTGTCTCCATGGGGTCCCCAAGTTGACCCATGGATTGTCTTGGTCGTCCATGACATATACAAGGAGGGTAGGAAAAGTGTCTAGGTCCTTTTATATTATTAAAACATTATTTTTACCTTAAATTACACTAATTACCTCTAATCATGATTAAAAACATAAAAGTTACTATTCACCAAAAAATTATTTTAATCCCATTGAAACACATTTTATATCTTAATGACAACCATGTATGTCGTATTTTTGAAATTCAAATCACAGAAGTGGTAAAGTTTCATTTAAACGAAAAATCAGTTTTTAAACTACCACTTAGTGGTTTCACTATTTATAAAAAATTGATGTTTTTTAGAAAAATACCAAAAATTCACCCTAAGCTATATTTGATATCCCGAATTCAAAAATGATGTCTATTTTACGAAATTCAAAACATATATGTTGCATTAATTAATTTAATAATTAATTCCCGCTGTCAAAACAAATAGCGTGTTTTTAGGAAACAATATCTATTAAAAGATTGATACTAGTTTAAGTCCAATTTCAAAGTGAAATAAATTCCAATGACCACCATTAGATTAAATGGTAAAAATATATTCTAAATTAACTCTAATCTAAATTAAATATATAATCTATCCATATAAATAAATCATATTAAAAGGGGGTTTTTAATTAAAATGCAACATTTTCAATAAAAATGATCTTTATCGGAAAAATAACAAAATTTTACACAAAGTAAATTTTGATGTCCAGATTCTAAAGAAGGATTTTATTTTGTCAAATACGACATATAAAATTGTCAAAAGTATATTTAAAAAGGGTTCTCCCTCAAAAGTTGGTTAATCGATATTTTAACGAATATTAGAAGATTTATGCTTAAAATTGGATTCATTTGCATTTTAAGCCTCCAATATTTATTGGCTAAAAGTAAAAATATTTGACAAACATATATATTCATTTTTTAGTTAGTTCTGTTCATTCCCTCCATTACAACGGCTAGGTGTTAACTACCTTTTAAAATAATATTATTTTATTATTAGAGTGCAACGTAAGATTTCATAGAAACTCGTTGTTGTGTATTGGGTACGCCCTCGAGCATAGCATTCCCTTTAAAGTAATGTTAATATTTTATTCAAAAATATGGATAAATATGAAAATGTCAAATTCTTTATTTACGTGGGGTGTTACATCCTTCCCCCCTTTTTGGAATTGTGTCCTCGCAATTTTAAAATTGGGCTTGGAAGTTTCATTGAAAATCCCACATCGGAACAAGAGACAGTAAAACTATCACTTTAAAAGAATGAGAGAGAAGTAAAAATTTAACCCAAGTTAACCCATACTAAGATTCCATGTATGAAAATATGGATATGGGGGAGAAAACAAAGGGTCATGTTCTGATGTATAGTGATACTAAACATGTCTAGGAGAAAGTTAACAACAAGAAAATCAGAAACTTGTGTTGGGTTAAATGGTATTTGATTCCCCAGTAGGAAAAATTAACAGACATCATTTTTATTTTAAGTTACTTTTCATTGAGGAATTTATTTATGAGCTTAACTAAAACATTAAGAAGAATACTTAATTGTCATGTTGACTTTCAAATTTTACTAGATTTCTTACATGAACTCATATTTTCCCCAAAATATGAGTATTTAGGATGACTTGTTCACATTAAGAGAGCTATAATCAACTTCTAGAGAATCACCTAATCCACAAAAGAGAACTATATACTTCCCATGTCTTTATACCTTAACCAAAACTAAAACCCAAAGTTCAACAAAGACCATTCAATAAACATCTATCCGTAAAATTCTACAAAGTAAACCAAACTATGATTGAAACCCAATTTTATGAAGGATTTAATCACATAGTCTTCTAAGACAAATTTTAAAATTTTTATCCAAAATAACATCAGTTACTCTTACAGTCTCATACTGAAAAGTAATTAACCTAATCACATATCCTCCATGATAGGATAATCATTTCCATTGATAACCAAAAAAAACAGCTTACTCTTAATTCATAAAATCATCTAATTAAAAGAATCATTCCAAATAACCATGGACTTCACATAGTCCAGTAGTAGGCGAGAAATACCAGTTGAACTTTGGTTGTGGGTTCGATTCCCACAGCTTCGTCTGATGCAACGGGTTGTCACACGGTCTGCGTGTTGTCCCTTTTCAAAAACTATATAATTTTATAACCTTCCTCAAAAAGAGATAAATTCATCAAAAATAAACCATAACATGTTTTAACCAAAAAGGTTTTCTGATAACTTCCATTTTTTAACCCAAAATGTATTAACCAGTAATTTCCTCAAATTCAAGGATCATATAAACCCAAATGGTTCTTTATAAATATATCCACAAAAGAAAGGATAATTATTCCTTGAATAAAATTTTTGTATATCAAACATCAGGGTTACTATAAAAAGTCTTCTAATGTCACCCCATCATCAAAAGTGACTTAATACATCTAAGAACTTAACCATCCTAAAATCTACCATAACTCTTGAATCCCTTATATGATGACTTCTTACTCATTCAACATTCTTCATGATCCATTAGCCATTCCTTTTCAAATTATTCTGAAATACTTCTTTCCTACAAACAAAATCATGAATCATATCCTATGATTCTAATAATAGGAAAACATATGTTCAGAAATAATCCATACCTTTCATTCTTTATTGTCAGTTTATTCATCCTCAATCGGAATGGAATTAGGTATTGGTAAATGAATATTTGTACAATCTTGGTGAACCCATTCCCGAAACTTCTTCGTAGGAAATGTGTTTTCATAATGACCATGCAGACCACATTTAAAACATTCAACTAATCCTTCAGAAAGAACCTCTTTCCCTTAACTAGAGTCAACTAGATGCTTCTTTTTTCCATGGCAGGTTCTTGCGTTATGACCTTCATTTCCACATCTATAGAATCTTTTTGTCCCTTTGAAACATTTTCCTATGTGTTTCTTTCCACATATTTGACACATAGGTTTTTGAACATACTTAACTTTATGATTATTAACTGAACTTCCATAGGGATTTGTTTCTCGCATATACTATGCCTTATAAAAATCACTAAGGTTCAGGTGGTCAATCATGACTCCAGATAGTTGGATGAGGATAAACACAAGAGTTCTCATTGCAGCTCCCATATCATTCAGTTGTTCTTTCATAAAACTGTCCCAGTTTTCTTCAAATCCACTGTTACTTTGGTGCCTTCTAGATCTAGCCATTTACTAAAACCAAAAAGGTCAGTGTGAGTATATCAGTAAAATAATCAAATAAAAAAGAGGAAGATAAACACCAAGATATACTTATCCGAGTTATCTCAAACTCATTCTAACATTCAAAAAACAATGATGACTCCATCTAATATACTAACCATTGTGGTTATACACAACTTGTCACTTTTTCTTAAACAACAATCTAACCTCTAAAGTTATCTAAACCGACCTTTCATACCAACTATAAGGCCCCGACCTTATACCTTACATAATCTTGATTTATTACAAGATTACACATTAAAGATCTTTTCAGGTTTATATTTTTAGAGAATTAGATCATAAAACTTGCATTACATTCCAGATTTAAACAAAGTGGTTACATAAAATATAGTATTCATTTTCCCATCAACGGAAACATATTTAAAATAAAACATGGATTCTTTTTTGAGACTTCCTTGAAACTATCATCATATCATGTACCAATCCCTTGACCTGTGAAAAACATTTCAAAAACTTGGGATGAGCATAAAAATCTCATTAAGGGTTATAAAAAGTATGGAAAGGAAACATGAGTACATATATACATAATAATGAAATCATAATTTACCCATAAAACATAAGCACTTTAACATACCTCAGAAAATCATGAATAAATCATAGAAACCATAAGACATAAAGGTAACTTGAGGAATTAGTAACATTATTACATAGGGAGTAACCCTCTTGGTTAAATTTGGAATACCCATCATAGTATATTCCCTGAATCTCTTCGGAGAAACCTTAACGTTTAACTCCTTCGCGTTACCCAATGCATTGGAGAGCTATATCGGGCTCACCCGCCATTAGTTTATCAAGAAACCACCCGTCTTCATAATAATGCCCAAGAACCATAAAATAATCATAACACATAACATAAGCATAATGGAAAGATAACATTCCCACACTGCAATAACAATGTAACATTTTAAGATATTGAAATAATAAATCCATTCTAAAAACCATTTTCAAAACCATTTAAAACATTTAATAAAGATATTTTTTAAATCAAAGTGTCCCATACCACATTGAAGATTTAAACATTTTAAACCATTAATATCTATATAAATAAATCCTTAAAACCATTTTGAAAACATTTATATTAATGAGAAATATTTATAAGATAAAATAATTAAAACATTTAAAATGATATTTTAGTTAAAGGGTTTTTAACAAAATGAGAGACACCTGAATACAATAATTGAGGAATAACATTTAATCAAAACTTTATAATATCATGAGAATAAAAGTATTCATGATATAATATTCTAAATGATAGTATATACACCATATAAGAGTTAATTGGTGCATAACAACAATAAAGTCTCAATGGAAATGTAAATTGAGATGAAATCCATTATAAAGATGGTATCCTTAAATTAAGGATAAATCTATCTCATAATTATGTGCGACAAATATAAATACACCCAATATAAGTGAATATTAAGTGTAGAATAATAAAATATCATTCACACATATTAAAAGGATGACATATTCAATAACTACATGTTGAACCCAAAGAAATCAAAATTGGGTTAAGAAGTTCCCTTGATAGCCTAACGATGTCACATCAAATTTTAGAAAAAGAGTGGATGAGAGAGATAAAGGGTATATCATCACATGGATATAAAATTTATGGCAATAAGGATATATAAGAACATATTCCCATATAATAATATGAACATTACAAGACATAACAAAAGAAGTCTTTTAAAAAGAGGAGGGTCAAAGGTTCCCTTACCGATTTGTGTAACTTTCGAAACATACACCCCATGAAAGAAGGACTATAAAAAATTTATGTAAATAATCATAAATGAAATTATGTTACAAAAATAGTAGAACAATGGATAGTACATACACCACTCAAAAGGAAATATTGGAAAATGTGGCATGAATCTACCGAAAACACAAAGGGAGATAAAAAGCCCCTTAAAAAATTTCGGTAGCCTAACGACGCCAATTGAAACTTACAAAATGGATTGATGAGAGAAAATAGGGTCTCTAATAAAAATTAAAGTAAGATTAATATAAAATAACATACCAATCATAAGAAATATGAGCTTAAAAGGAATGACATAAAATAGTTTACTTAAAAAGAAAGAGAGGGGTATGATCCCTTACCTCGGGTCCGACTTGACTCGATCGTTCTTTAACCTCATGAATAATAAACTTGAGTTAATTTATAATTTCTTAATAACCTTTTTAAAGTTCATTATTACTTTTATATCACTTACTACCATGCTATGAACAATATGTAATTATTTAAGTTAATAATGGTCGTTTTATAGATCATTGCTACTTGAGTAAAAAATAAACTCTTTATAATTACAAGTTGTTCATGTGGTAAAATATATATTATATCCAGAATTATATTCATTATTTATATATCATATATATCATATATATCCATTATATACATGCATTTATAATGTTACATAACATTTAGAGGTAAGAAATGAAATGCACCGTTCATGGAGATTGTAAGCCGTACGTATGCATGAACGCTACTTCCATTTCTATTCCTTATTTAATGGAATTAAAACATAATGATACATAATAATAGTATAATTCTAGTATGGTATCATATATAATATCATTAAATCAATCTTTTATAAATACCACATATGATATTAACGAATCAAATCACTTTGAGGGGGCGGTAGTCCGCACTTCCTAAAATGAAGATATCACGTTTAACCATAATGGAAACCATAAAGGTATGCCATAAATGAAAAATACCAAAGATTAAGTAAAACATAAACATATTATATATCATATATAAATATAGTGACATATTAATGGCCACCTTTGAGGGTGTTAAAATAATATTGAACAATTATCATTCCGGGAGGCAGAAATTCACCATCCATAGAAACAGTATGTTCTTTTACCATTAGATGTAGGTGTGTGTTAGTATAGCTCAAATACTTCTTATAACAACATACTAGTATATTGGGGATACAGTATTGGTTACAAAATAAATCAATAAAATGAGTTTAGGGGGTTGGAGAAGAAAAATAAACAAAAGAACACAAGTGAAGACATTACCTAAAAATCGGGTATCTCTCTTTGATTTGAGCTCAAATGCTTCATTGGGAAGACTTCTGCCCAAGGTGAGGCTTCTAGGAGTAATATAGGGATGTGGAGATGAAAACTGAGCAGGGGTTTGCCGAGCCAAAGTCTTTAGAGGTGTGGGTAAGGTGGTAGAGGTGGGAGCCTTTTATAAGCGGAGAGGAGGGGCACTCTTGGAAAGTTACAAAATGTTACTTTATTTTCAAATGAGTTTCGGATTTTAAAGGTCCCAATTTGGTGTATTTCTAAGATAAGGTGATAAGGGTTCTAAATATACTCATCAAATAGGTCATTTACAAGTGTAAGTTATAGTTTTAACATTATCTTTTCATTTTATTTAAATCCTTTATTAATGAGGTAATTACTGCATCGTCATGATGTCATAAATAATTTAATTTATTTAATGTATAAAAATTTAAAAAAATATCCTGATGTAGGAAATATTTTTAGATTTATAATGAATATTTATAGTCCAAAATATGACTTGTATAACCCCATTTAATTTTTTTTAGTAAAACAACTCATGCTTGTGACATTTTTATTTTAACTTTAAATAAAAAGTTATTAATGTCATTCTCCAACCAAAGTGGCTCCATGGGGTCCCCAAGTTGACCCATGGATTTTATTGGTCGGCCATGACACATCAAATGAGGTTAGGACATTTTTTAGGTCATTTCATATTATTAAAATATTATTTTTACCTTAAATTACACTAATTACCTCTAATCGCAATTAAAAACTTAAAAGTTACTATTGACCAAAAAATTATTTTAATCACATTGAACCAAATTTTACATCCTAATGAAAACCATGTATGTCAGATTTTTGAAATTAAAATCACAGATGTGGTAAAGTTTCATTTAAACGAAAAATCAGTTTTTAAACTACCACTTAGAGGTTTCACTATTCATCAAAAATTGAAGTTTTTCAAGAAAAAAACCAAAAATTCACCCTAAGGTATATTTGACATTCCAAATTCAAAAATGATTTCTATTTTACAAAATTAAAAACATATATTTTGCATTAATTAATTTAATAATTAATTCCTACTGTCAAAACAAATAGCGTGTTTTTAAGAAACAATTTCTATTAAAAGATTGACACTACTTTAAGTCCAATTTCAAAGTGAAATTAATTCCAATGACGACAATTAGATTAAATGGTAAAAATTTATTCTAAATACACTCTTATATAAATCAAAAATATAATCTATACATATAAATAAATCAGATTAAAAGGAGGTTTTGAAATAAAATGCAACATTTTCAATAAAAAATGATCTTTATCGGAAAAATAACAAAATTTTAAACAAAGTAAATTTTGATGTCCAGATTCTAAAGAAGGATTTTATTTTGTCAAATAAAACATATAAAATTGTAAAAAGTATATTTAAAAAGGGTTCTCCCTCAAAAGGCAGTTAATCGGCCTTTTAACGAATATTAAGAAGATTTATGCTTAAAATTGGATTCATTTTCATTTTAAGCCTCCAACATTAATTGGATGAAAGTAAAAATATTTGACAAACATATATAATCATTTTGTAGTTAGTTCCATTCATTCTCTCAATTACAACAGTTAGGTGTTAAATACCTTTTAAAATAATATTATTTTATTATTAGAGTGCAATGTAAGATTTCAAAGAAACTCGTTGTTGCGTATTGGGTACGCCCTCGATCATAGCATTCCCTTTAAAGTAATATTAATATTTTATTAAAAAATATGGATAAATATGAAAATTTCATAATATTTATTTACCTGGGGTGTTACATAAATGGCCCCACCCATCATGTACTAAGATTAATTCATTCTTAGTATGAAAAGGATAAAACATAACAAAAACATTCATATTTAAAACTAGATTGTGAAATGTAAATAATTTAACCATAAAACATGAATGGTATAAAAATTGAAAATCCATAGTCAAAAATATCACAAAACCTTCAATACATTATAAAAGATTTTATCATAAAAAAATCAACCTCAAACAGGCATAAAATCCCACAATGTATGTTGACATAGATGAAAATAATTCATTAAAACTCTTTGAGGGAAATATCCCATTTTAATTTAAATCATTTAAAAGGCATGAAATTTTAAAATAAAACATTTATTTGGAAACAACTTTATAATATGTATGTAAATATTCAAAATCATAAGATGATATAACGACTGAATATATCCAGTCACGCTGTATAAGTTAAAAAAACATTCTTTCTTTAATTTGTTGAAAAGGTCATAAAGTACCTCATTTGGAAAACGACCGAAAGATTCCTTTCAAAACATTTTAAAAATTTAAAACATGGGTAAAAATGGATTTAATCAACCATAGGATAGTATTAAAATATTTTATGAAAAAAATTTCAGAAACATGGAATTGGATGAAAAATATGTCCTCGTCGATACTTACGCTTCAAAAACCTCGAATTATAATGAGATTGTGAAATTTTCTCTTATCGTATGTATGATATTCTATGTACCTGTTCAAAACTCAAGTATAATGTATTTAAAAAAATTATTAACATATATCAGAATCAACATAAAATTTATGATTTCATATATGATTCTATTATTACTTTATATTACCCATTTATTAACAATTCCAAGTTAATTCAACATTACAGGTAATAATCGCTTTGTTTATCGTACATCTTTTGACTTATTATTCTCGATCACATTACATTGATCATGATTTAATTACTTAAAGAATGTATAATCTGATATATATATATATATATATTCATAACATAAATATATAAAATAGATAGATATATTAAATGGATTACACCATTCATGGAGACGGTAAGCCGTACGTACAGATGAACTATGTTTATGTTTTCTTATCGTATTGAATGGAAGTGAGTGAATGAAATATATGTATATACACAAACACACATATATAATTCCAGTAGCCTTATTATTTCATAGATTTCATTATTATTCAAAATATTTTTTTATTCATTCTTGGATGGTGAATGTGGAAGATGAGTCTCATCACGTCATAGAGACAGTAAGTCGTCCTTAAGCACAAGCACCAGTATCATTTTATTAATGATTAAATAGTATGGAATTGGATATAATATAAATTTTAATGAAATAATAACTTAATATATTTATTTTTTAGGTCATTTATATTCATCACTACACCCATCAAAATAAAATATAAATTAAAAATAGTTTACACCACGACTTGGAGACGGTAAGCTGCATGTACGCACACTAGATGGTGTTTTTTTTATAGGACGAGTAAAAGGAGAGATTTGGTTATCCCATAATCATAAAAAAATCTTAACATATATTATATTCTAGAGTTGTTATTTTATTATGGTAACAACTTAGTAAGAGTAAGTAGAAGAAGAAATGAACTTTGAAAGAAAGGATAAAATGATTTCCTCTCCTTCAAGTGTCTCCTTTGGATTTCAAAAAAAGGACTCCTTAAGTTAATTTTATACCAAATATTTAGCCTCTAGGTTGAATTAAGGGAAGGTGGTATGATATTTCGGTAGGTTTTTTCTAAGACAAAGGGATTTGGAGGTGTGAATTAAAGAGAAGGATAAGTGACCTTTTATAAGAGAGGTGCATAGAACTTTAGGAAAAGATTGAAATAATAATGTATTATAAATTTATTTTCTGATTATAATAGCTAAAAAGTGATTTATTTTGAGTCTAAGTTGAGTTTGGTTTGGAATAATCTCATCCAATGTTTTTTAGACAAGTATAGGTCATGAAATTAACCTTATCTTTTGGGATTACCCCATAGTTAAATGGATTAACTTTTACGTTGTCTTCTTGTATTTTTATAATATAAGGTTAATATATTTACTATGAAATGGAAATAGGAACTAGTTTGGATCATTATATAAATTTCTAAAATTATATAATTATGTTTTTTGAGTCTTATATTTTTATGATTTTTATATAATTTAATAAAATAGTATTTTTTTTAAAAACTCATTCATGTTAATTATGACACTATTTAGTAATTGATTTTTTGTAAAGTCATAAAAACTTGATTCCTTCAAACCAATTTAATTAAATCAAATATAACATGTAATAGTCATAAAAAAATATTTTATGACATAAAAATTTCCCAATTTTATTTATTTTAGTTTTTATAATATCATTTCTTTGATTCATTCATTTATAAGGAAAATACTACATCATTATTGTGTCATAAATGAATTTAATTATTTAATGCATTAAAATTACAAATAAAATACCATAATGTAGGAAATATTTTTAGATTTATAATTACTAATTATAGTTCAATATATCACTTATATAAATCAAATGAAAATTGTTTAAGAAATAAGATACATGTTTATGTTATATTTCCCTTTACTTTAAATTAATTGTTATATCATGCCATTTCCACACCCATGTGGAACCATGGTGTCATAAAATAGATATAAGGTTATTCACAACCATCCATATATCATCCAATAGGGTTTGGACATGTTTTATTGTAGTTTTATATTATTATAATTTTATTTTTTATCTTTATTTACCTGATTAACCCTTTAACCATGGTAAATATTAAAAATTACTCAAGTTACTATTAGTAATGTCAAAAATGAAATGATCATATTTACAAAATTGGGACCTTATTATTACAAATATGGAACCCATTTTTACATATTTAAAACAAATAATTATACGAAATTAATTTAAAATTAATTCTTATTGTCAAAACAAGAATGCATGTTTTTAAGATGTAAAATCTATCAAATGATTGACATGTGTTTATATATAATTTCAATGATAAATTAATTAAAATAAAAAAAATATTATTATATTATAAAAACATAATCCAATTGTACTTTGAAACTAATTTAATAGATAAGTTTGACCTTGATCTGTTTGATTCTTATAAGCTATGTTTATTTAGATCATTCCACAATTATTTGCATAATTTCCCATATAATTATAAATATAGAATTGCACAACTTATTTATTTTTCTTACAATCCTGAGTTTGGTGAACTTTTCTAAACATTTGTAACAAAATCCCATTCCATTTAGTTAAGTACTATAGTGTTTCTTCCCAAAATTATCACATAATGGAAAATTATTCTTTCCCTTTTTTCCTTTTTCTATTTCTTTCTCCACTGTCCTCTTCTTCTCTTTCATTACTTTAATGTCATAAGACTTAGAGAATTGTTTTTTCATCTTTATATCACATGAGACTATATCTTCAAATGATGAGAAAGATTGTGAGACTAGAGCCCGTTATGTGAATGGTTTTAATTCATTAAGATTCTATCAATCATACCTATTGGGTTACATATTTAGTCTGCAACATTCCTTTCTATCCTTGTTAAGTTAGCCTCATACTCTGTAACATTCTCATCCTCATTCTGCCTCTAACTCAAAAATTTCATTTCCATATCAGCTCGCTGTTTATAAGGAATGTATTTATCTTGTAAAATTTCATTAAACTCCCTCCATTCCATATTTTCTACTTCTTCACCCTCCATATATTTTTGAATTATTGACCACCATTGATTCACATCTCTTGAGAGATGGTAAACTTCCTTGAAAAATTTATCCCTTTCGTTAGTTCCCCAAGAAAGGAATATTTTCTCTATGGAAGTTATCCATTTCTCAGAAAAAAATTGATTTATAGTCCCATTGAATATTAGAGGTTTTTATCTCATGAAGCAGTTTAACATTGATCCTATGCATTGTGGAACAGGATGCTCCATATAGGTATGGTTTTTATTCATAACCTGAGTTATTTGTCCCAGTATGGTTATATGATTTTCCGAAAGAGTTGCATCACCAACTCATATATAATTATCTTTCATAGGTGGGAAATCCCTACATGGATTATGTGTATTGATACAGTTTCCATTCCTTCAACTAGGTACCATTTATAAACAATCACATAAACTTAATTAGGCTATGATTCATAATGCATAATTTCAAAGTAGTAAAATACTTAACAAAAAATTTGAAATATTTATGAATATCTAATACTTAATCATAAATCTTGTTCCTTTGAGGAAATATTTACTCATAAATCCTTTATAATGGTTTTTAAAGAACATATGAATTATCCAAAGCATATCCCCCAGAAGTGTCAAACCAGGAGCATAGTAAGGTATGTTGTCATGTACCAGGTTACCCCGAGTCAAGACTAGAACACCTTGTCAGAGTTTTCATCCCTAGGTACATTTGTGCGATAACCAAGTCCACTTGTAGTATATAGGTAGAGATTCATTGCTGTAGTGAATCCCACATTTTGGATATTGGGTCAACCGTGCTGTGGATCCTTGCAGCAGTTAATAAGGGGGGCAGCTGTGAATTTTGTTGTTTACAGTGGATAATAATATTTAAAAAATTTGACACTTGTTGAACAAAAATAAAAATAATTACAGGAGATACGATAGATGTTGCCTCTAAAAGTTGAACGGTATTATGAAATTATGATATTTTTTGTTTCATTGGCCTGGAAGTAAGAAGAACAATTCTAATATAAACTGCAATATAAACATAAATATAAAATAAAATATGTAGTTATATTGAAACAACTATAAAAATCGGAATCTAAACTACAATTTCAATGCAACATGAACTAATATAAAATGAAATATAAAATGCAATATAAATGGAAGTATAATGTAATATAAAATATAGTTCCAGTTTTAGTTCGAATCAGTCAGAATCTATAAACGTTGTGTTATTCAAGAACCACTATGTTCTTTTGTATTGTATGTTTTTTCATGTTCCATAATTTGACCAGAATGGATTTGATAATCATGCATGATTTTTTACCAGAATGGCTTTGAAAAGGTGAATAAAATAACCTATGAATTTCAATGAGATTTATACACTGTTATATTGCCTTGATCACTACCAGTCAAGTTAATAAGAGGAAAAGATTTCAATAAAACACGTTGATGAAAAAAGGGAGAACAATCACTTTTGTATGAATATGTTTTAATGGATAATTTCTAGCACAAAATAGCCGAGTCACATAAATGGACTTCTATAATTGAAATCAGTGTAGAGATAATTACATCAATTACTCCAAAAATACATAACAATATAGAATAATAATGATAAAAAAAGAAAATTAGTAAAAATATTAAAGCATATCAGAAGGAAGACTAATATCATCACCTAAAATCCAACACACTAAATTGGAAAGTTAATTTTTTGAAAAACAGGTCAATAACTACAATCAAATAAAATATTTCAAAAGGAATTAGAAATGAACCAAAACCAATGAGAAATTTGAAACAAAGGAAAATTGGATAAAAACTGAGAAAAGAAATTGATACCATCAAATCATAGACCATCGAGCAGCCGCCAATGTGTACCTCAATGGATTTTCTAATGATGTAAGGAGCATGATACTAATGGAGTTGCTAATTCCAATCCAATTTTCCTAAGGTCAAAAGTGGATGTAATCTATTTTAGAAAGAGAGACCTAAAAATCCATACCTCATAAGTGAGGTCAGGTTGTCTTATTTGTAGATGAATAAACAATGGTGAGATAGTGGGAGATTTCAAATTCAAAATACGAAGATCAGATTGAACTAGTGAAAGGCAATTTCTTAAATATCTAAATACTATAACCCCCTGTAAGGTAGGTTTTTCAAGCCTGGATAAATGAAGACAAAGTAAAAAACTCACCCTCTTGTTTGGCTCTGGTCTCCCCCGGATGGAATACCTCTTTACTTCATGGATGTGATAAAATTCAGCACATGGAAGCAGTAGACATGCAACCAAGTAATTTTATTTAACCAAAATAATGATGAAAATACAGTGAAGAGTAATAGACATGAAACCAAGTAATTTTTCCAAAGCTCGTAGGGTCTCAAAGTACCCCTGTAACTTCTTTTCAAGCAGTAAAATCTTAACAGAAGGTAAAGAAACAGTGTTAAAAAGGAAGAAGAAACGTAGAATAATCAAAATTACAAAGATTCTTGGTCCCCTAACTAGAATATTATGCATTCTAACCAGTTGAGGGAAAGTGAAGAATACCAGTACAGGAATGCACCCACAAGGAACAAATATCTATAATGAGAGATATTTAAAAAATATAATTCCCAAAGATAAATTATTAAAGAAAAATAAAATTTAATTCATATAGAAATAAAAATCAGATATAATGGATTATAAAACTTATGAACATGAATATTATAGATTGTGAAAAAAATCCAAATAAAGAGAAAAAATTATTGAATCTGAAAAGGTAACTGCAGGGACTGGAGAATATAATATACAAAGAATTCGAAAAGAAGATTTTTTATTCTAGATTTGGAGTATTAATATAAAAAAAGAAGAATTTTTGATTCATAATAGAAGATTTATTAAAAGAACTTACGAATAAATCATAAGAGAACATAAATATTGAATATTACAGAATAGAGAGAAAATTCCGTCAGGGGGTACGTATAACACACTATATGTAGCGCACTGGAAATTTAGTGCCGGTGAAGGCATGTAGAGGTAAACAAATACGCGACCATGAAATGCATTAGATTCCCTTATTGCAGATAGAAAATGAAGGAAGCAGATCCCAAATTCTAGATTTAGGAATTCAGATAGTTTAATACTGTATTGAAATTTTGTATGAATATACGGAGATAAAATAGTGAAAGGCCGAGATTAATGTTGCGGGGACGATTGGGAGAGAAAATTACCTCATTCGGGAGATGGTTGAGTCTCTGGTTGATCTTGGGTTCCACGAGATGAGAAGTTTTTGTAGCGAGAGGATCAGTTTTCTATAAGGATTTCATTAACCCACTGAGCTTGGGTTTCGAGGACAGAGACAACAATTCAGATGAAATGGGATTTTGGGTAGGGATATGAGATTTTGGTGGAGCGTATGGGTTCACAAGAGGCAACAACGATTCTGACGAAATTTCATATGGTAGTGGAGGGAGGTGAAAAGGACACCATCATATGGAGAAAATGAGTGGTGGAGAAACTGTGAACAGAAATCTTAGGGAGAGATTGAACACGATGGAAAGGTATGCTGAAACCGGGAGGAGGAAGACGATCTGCGAGCACTACAGGCTATAAGAAATCCAGGATTAGGATGATGTCAATATGAGGATCTTACGGGAACCCTTGGTTTCGAAGAACATTATCCTAACCGCGACTGGGAAAATAAAAAACACGGAGATTGTATTGGAAACTGGGTGAAGAAAGAGGTTAGAGATTGCGGGCTACAGATGGATGGTAGACTGGGAGAGGGAGGATGACAGAGGGGGGAGTCCAAGGGTAATGTTGGTGAAGACTCGCGATAATGTCAGCGGGAGCATAAGAGGGAGGCGGAGAAGAAATGAGCTCCCATGGGGTAGAGTGACATGGAGCTAGGGACGAGCGACACATCTGAAAAAATTGACATGGAAGAACATGGTTTGGAAACGTGGAAGCTGGAAATGCCAGGATTAGTATATTTAGTAGATATGTGTGTGTGTGTGTGTGTATGTGTGTGTGTATGTATAAATATATATAATTATAATTATAATTTATTTATATATGTAAATTTATAGAATTATAATTATATATATACAAAATTAGTCATGTTTTAAAACACTGGTAAAAATGTCAGTAAAATAGCCACAATTTCTAAAAAATGTGGCTAAATTTAAAATTTACGTATGTTTTTATATATTAATATATTTTTATGTATATATATAAATTTATAAAAGTTTGAGTGTGAGTCTTTAAATATATATGTGTGTGTGTTTATATATATATATATATATATTTATATATATTTTTATATTTATGTGGGTGTGTGTTTATGTATATTAATATATATATATATATATATATCTAAATTTATATTTATATTGATGTGAGAAAACATGCTACATTGGAAACAAAAACATACATCACAAAAATGCAGGGAAGAAGTCAGTGACCCTAGATCTAAATACCTTGTTAATACCCTTAGGGGTAACTACCATTGAACTGAACCCAGAAGTATATATATATATATATATGTATGTATGTATATGTATATATATAAATATTAATATCTATTTATCTGTGTGTGTATTTATATATGTAATGTAACTGAACTGGGATCCACTAAATTGGTGCCCCGATCCGGTCACCACATAACCTCTACCGCACCTCCCCATATGCTAGAGGTTTTTGACTAGCAACGCGGGTCTAAAAGTAACACGTGGAGACTATACCCATTTTACCAGGATAAGACACAACAGAAAACAAATAGAAAAGTGGAATAAATATATAATAACCAATTAACATTAATAAATAATCATTTCTTAAAACAAGGCACAAACCACATCCAACAATAAATATGTCATGTCATAACACATTGCTAAGTGATACAAAACCCAAAAAAAAAAGACAAACAACAAAATCATCCAAATGGTATTGAATCCTAGTTTAGAACCTCATCCGTGTACGTCTCAAGCATGAATAAACCCTGAATCAAAAACTTACCTATTTCCAGATTAGCAAGCATGAAATATGCTCGGGTACCTAATGACTGCCCAAGCAAGGTATGAGTACAACTCAGTTGGCCACCACCGATGGGGTCTATAAGATATCTAGTCTCAAGAGATAGTTCATGAAAGTATGAAATAAGGGAGAAGTAAATAAAAGACCATCTAGTGGACACTATTTAAAAATTCCTTACTTAACTATTACTAATCAAAGTACAAATTCATTATGTTCATATTCTTCATTATTTATTTTATCATCAACATGTTATCTGTCACAGACCAGCCCAGGTCGACCCCAAACCGGGCACCCAAACCGATCTGTGGCTTGGCTCAAAAGGAGTTCCCAATCCCCTCAGTCTGAAAACTAGTACTGGTCATCAATAAAGTAGAAAACGGAACAATTTACCCCAAATATATAAAATAAAATAGATGGTGGAAATAAGTGGATAACCCAATACACATTTATAAGAAAAACTAAATTGATCATCATGTATATAAGAAAACTGTAAGTACACCATAACGATGCAACTAAACTGACCAGAACTGATGACCAACTAACTCTATGTGACCCCACTGGTCACTCTCCAACACATTGATCATACGTCGTTCAAGGTTATTGAACTCTAGATGAAACTTGCACAAGGGATAAAAATAGAAAATAAGTATATGCGTGAGTATTAAAACTCAGTAGGTTATCCCGATAATCTATTCCCAATGCACATACATTAAAATATTAGAAACATCAATTTCAAGTTTGATCTAAAATATATAAAAGTAATGTTTTCAACAAGATTCCTCAAAAACAAATTATGATCCATTGCACTTATTCATTTCAAAAAATAGTTTCATTCAACTTGTGTTACGATAGCATTTTCATGGGGAAAATGATGTTTAAATGTTCAGATTTTTACCAAGGGGATAAAAAATCATCCTTTGAAAAACATTTTCATACACCTTATAAAAACCATCCCACTATATTCCAAGAAAAAAAATACACCAGAAGGGAAAATAGTAATCACACAACAATGGAAATGTAAATATACATACAAGCACCATATTTATCACTACAGGTAACTAAAATCAAATAGACAAAGGTGAACCTAGGAGATAAAGAAAATACCAAAAAATACTAACACATGAGACTCCATCCATGTTGGCCTACCACACATGAGGAAAACAAAAAACCCCCAAACTTCTGACCACCCTAACTCAAGACAAAAAAAGGGGTCCAATCCCATAGTAATAAACCCAAAATATATCCACCAACTATTGGACACTATTCTTTCCATCCACTAAAATTTTAGAAATAATTCTTAGAAAGTTCTCTCAATATTCCCAATTCCCATTTTTAAAATATATAAAAAGGGAGTGAGCCAATCAATGCCAACTAAGAATCTAATCACAACATATATATAATGATAATTCACAATAGACATCACCCTTAATCACTCCAAGGATCGATCTCATGACATTAATCAAAAGGAACATAAAGAGTCCATCCCGAGGAACTCTCATAATGTATCTCAGTGATTCCATAGTAAATAAATCCTATCCATTAAATACATAGAATAATGGAATGAAAAACATCCATAGGGGGTTTTCATAATAAACAATTTCACCATTTTTACAAAGTAGCCGAACAGGCCCTTAAACATTTATCAAAACTAACTATTTCAAAAAGAAAAAATTTCACTTATAGTAAATATTTGAATAAACACCATTAAAATAAGAAAAAAACATATATAATTTCATTAAAACATTCATTTTACACATCCAAACTGTGACCATTTTTATAAGGATGCCAAACATGCCATTTTCTGGCAACTCAGGACAAAACATGCTTACCACAAAAAACCCATTTGTTTATAAATCCAAAACTAATTTTTACATGCATAAAAGGAACCAAAATAAATTTTTTCATTATTACAATGTAATTATAAATCTATAAAAATCATTTGAAATATCACTGGGCACATAAAAACCAACAAGGAAATTTACTGAAAACATTGCATGCACTTTCTAACAAAAAAAATTATTTTAAAAACTTGAAATGGGATAAAATTAATTTTTAATGCCATAAGCTTATTAATGTTACTAAAAAATGTTCAAAATACCATTAAAAAAGTTCGTAATCTAATAAAACATTTAAATAAGCAAGTAGTGTACATGCTAATAACAAAAAAACACTACTTTTCACAAAACAAGGATTAAACAAATGTTTTTCACACAAAGAAAACTATCCAAAGTCTGAAAAAATACTAAAAATATATATTAGTTGAAAAAAGAAAGAAAATGATGAAACTTAAGTGATAAATGCATGTTCAAGGGATGTCCTACCTCAAATCCATGTCAGAAAAGAAACACACACCCAAAATCACACGCCAAAGTTCCCAACATTCTAGATCTACAAAGACCAAACTTAAACGAACCAAAACCCCATAAATTATCATTCCAAAACATAAAACTAGGTTTTTCATGACCATGTGAGAATACATAACCATGAAATAATAGGAGGAGGAGGAAGGAGGCTAAAGGAGAAAGAAAACTCACCTTGAAAACTAGATAACTCTTCATCTTCCCTTAGATATATACCCTTAGAGAAGAGGTAAGGGCTTGGAACTAAATGGATAGGATCATTAGTTTTGGAAGAACTAGTAAAATATGATTTGGGGGAAAATAATAAAAATGAATGATTTATGAAAGAAGAAAATTACCTTCTCAAATATAGACGACTTGGGAAACCTTGGGAACTTTACCCCTATTCCGCCATTAGTATGAGCTCCAAAGAGGAAAAATGAGACATGATGGTACACCTAGGGTTAGGGACACCGCTTTGGTCCTAGAGTCCTATAAGGCCTTCGGGTCACCCAGGCCTTCGGGTCAGTAAGGACTTTGGGCCACCTAAAATCCTTAGGGCCACCTTACGTGCAGATGCAAACCAGAAAACCAACAAGTTATAAGCTCTACAAGGAGGATGAGCAAGGAGATTTCACCATAGGAGAAGCTAAATAGATTGAAATAATGAGAGGTTATGGTACCTGCCATCGGGAAAAGCCTATGAATGCACGGGAATGCCTAGACGAACAGCCATGCGAAGGTGGAGAGCTGATTTCACGATGAAGATGTTGGGGAGGAGCAGTTCCAAGTAGTTAGTCTAGGTTGTATATAATGTTTGAAGCCTACGGGAAATGAATTACACTAAGGCCTACGGGTCGTGTAATACTTACGGCTTCGGGCCTTGTAAGGGTTCCACCTCACCCCTTGAATGGTTGATTATCAAAAATAAATAAAAAATGAAGGCCTTCGGGCCATTGGAGGAGGGTGCACCTGGGGTTCTTGGGCTTTATTGAGAGGTGGCATGACCAAACAAAATTATAAATTGAATATTATATAAAAGAAATAGATTATTTTTTTAATACTGGAAATGGGCACATGGGCTGGCCTAATACCTGAATAAATAATCAAAATACACCATGACTAAAAACTAATTATTGTTCCAAAAGGATATAGGGTCTTGAATATGTCAAGGGAGGAAATATGGGGAGTCAAATGAGTGAAAAATGTTGACAATTTGAGGATATATAAAAGAATCAGATTTAGTTTTTAAATTTGGAAATGGGATCACAGTTTGGACCAAATCGTGAAGTAACCACCCTTTTCTTGGAAAACCCCCAAACAAGATATGGGGCACCCATAGTAAGATTATTATACATATATGGAACTTCAAAACTCAATATTCATCTCACCCAATACCCATGAAAATGACTTAGATTTCCAATAAACTGGATCAAAACCAAGACATGAAAAACTGGGTGTGACATTATACATGTGTTAGGCATTTAAATCAATCAAAAAAGGGTCATAACATTTATCATTCTGTGTAAGGGAACAATGAAATTCAATTTATCACTTGGGATAATAGCACAAAAAATCACAATATACTCACATGGAAACCTTAATGTATGTGGAATTCAATCATTAGGGGAATAGAGCTCCATCCCCTTCCCAAACCCATGCATTGTGGGTGGAGTTAGAGCATCTGTCCAACTCAACCCATGGGAAAATCCTCAATCCATTATCCCACAACTCGCACCATGTAAAAATTATTATTCATCCATTCACAATTAATAAAAAATATCACAACCCAACACAACAAATACATTAAACAATCATAATCCATAATAATAAAAAAGAGAATTAATATTAACCCATAAACCATTAACAAAATTTCCATTTTTGTTACTTAGACCATTTAGCCGAATTTTCATTCTCATTCCTATCTCACTATGCACATTTAATAACTAACTTTTAGCATCCCATTACACATATTCATGCATTCCATTATGAAATACCATTTAAAAAATTTTCATTTCACATACCATTACCATTGAATATATTCACCGTTTTATACTAACCAACTCTCTTAAGAATTTCTAATATAATTCATAAACCACATGTCACAATCTTAATTAACCAAATTAACCCATTTACATGACATGAAAAACAAACCATTAATCCATTAACAAAACTAGACACATTACCAATATTCCATTTACACTTCCATTAAACATATAAAATTACTCAACAAGGTCTCTACATTATCCCACAATGACCATGTGATTACTTAACCCATTTATAGACCTGGGATTGCCGGAACACCCCATGGGTGCCCCTAAATTGGTCAAATAATCCTCACCATATCTCATGGGGGCCATTATGGTTTTTAATCATAATTTAGACACCCATTTTAACAAATTTCACCATGTTAAGGAAGAGAATAAAAAGGGGTGACCAAGAACAAACCAAACATGACCAAATCTACAACGAAACAATGGGATATAACATGCAGACCACCTACCTCAAATCCGTTGATGAACACACTATTAAACATTGCCTCCTAATTCAACTACCCTTTGAAACCTCAACCTAGATATCCCAAAAAAAGTTGGTTATAGAGATTATGATGATGATTAGTGGGAAATGAAAACCCTAATCCAAAATGAGATGCAAGAGAGGGTCTAGACTCACTCTGAGCTTCAATCCATAACCAATGACACTCCAAACGACTTAGGATCAAATTATAATCACCTATTTGAATCTTAGATCACTAGGGTTAGTACTTAGGGTTATATGAGGTGAAATTGAAGAGAATCCTGAGTTAGAATATAAAACCCCATGGTGGCAATTTTGTAAATTTTCCCAACTTTTCATGGCCATGCATTTTACCCGCATGGTTTTCCAAACCATGCACAAACCGTGAACAAGACACTATCTAAGGGAAGTTGGGTAACAAAATTACATGGGTAGGTTGCATGGTTGGACAAACCATGCTCCAACAGCATGTTAAGACACTATGCAATGCTGTATAGGTTTCCAGGGATGGAAAAACAATTTACTTAACTTTGTGCCAATCTCGTGCCTTGTACAGTTTGGCCCAAGTTTCCCTTACTTTCACATCGCAAACCCCCATAACACTCCCGAGTCCCCTGATACACTTCGGAAACATACATTTATTTTATGAAAAGATACATAAACCAAAAATTAAACAAAAACACACCTTAAGAAAATTTGATAACTTATAATATATATAGATATTATTATATTTAAAGATATGTTACTATATCTGAATATAGATTGAATATTTTACACACACATATATATAGTTATAAATAAATAAATATATATATATATATAAATTAAACAAATTATAAAATATTATAAAATATTATAATAAAATTTCACTATAATAGTAATGTTTTATTAAAAATGTGGCTAAATTTAAAATTGTAACATTTCTTGAAAGACATGTGTAAATTAATAGCATATTAAAAAAATATGGATAAATTACTGATGTTTTATAAAAATGTTGTCAATTTAGACATGTTTTCAGAAAAAATCACTAATTTAGCCTTTTTTCAGAAGACATTAGTAATTTAGCCATGTTTTATAAAAATATCACTTATTTTACTATGTTTTGTTATTTTTTTTAAAAGTTTAAAATATGGAACATATTTTGAAATGTATTGCTATAAAACGTCGCTAAATTCATGTTTTTTTGTAGTAGTAAATGAATAAATTTTAGTGAATCATGCAAAAAATATATCGAAATGTAATATGATTGTTATTTATATGGAATTTAGACACATAACCATTGTATATATATGTGGATATTATTTATATATCTACTAAAAATATATCTATTTGGTACATTTTAATTCATTTAGTTTTAAATGAAGAGAAATTATTTTTTAGGTAAAAGAACAAAATTTCAATAAATATTGTACGTAATGTATTTTTAAAATAATAGATTAATTTTATCACTATATATAAATTATTTTGATTAAATAATTAGATTATATATAAAAATTAATTAATTAATGATACATTATCTTCAAAAAAACTTTTTTATTACTTTTATGAGCGAATATTATAAATAATTTACGACAATTTTACAAATTTTATTTCAGAAAAATGATTTTTTAAAATCATCACATCAAAATTGTTATGGGTTGGAATTTTTGTATTATTATGAATAGATAAATTTTTCATTGAGTAGTAAAAAATACAGATTTAAATGAATTTTTTTTATTTTAAAATATAAAAAATTCTCATTTTTCTTTGAATTAGTTTTAAAATTTCATTTATGTTATTGTCTTTAATATAATACTATTAATTAAATTGAAATAAATTTTATTTTGAATTTTGGGAAAAAAACATTTTACACATAAAAATATATTTTTTTTGAAAATAGTATTTCTTTACGTTTTATGGGTTTATTTAAAAAGTAACATCTAACACTTATATGAATTTAAATTTATAAAATGGATTAAAATTATTTAATTATAATGTTTTCCTATTAATTAGTTTATTTTCATTTTCGGTCATTCTGAATATTAACTCTTTTAAAAAAATAATTTACTAGAGTAAGATATAAAAATGGTTAAAATTATTAAAAATAAAATTATAATGATTGAATATATCTATGAACTTGTCTAAATCATATTTTATATTCCTATTTAAACCCTATATTTTCTATTATTTTAATATAATTTATTTTAGAGGCATTTGGACCGAGATATACATTAATATATTTTAATCTTTTCAAAAATTCCAAGTGTGTCCTCTCCCTCACTTATAAATGGTCCCCCCTTGTTTATTATATACACTTAAAGAGACTCTTAATTCAGATAAGTTATACTAAAATACCTTCCTAATATCCTTTCACATTTCCTAGATGTAATATTTTATTAGAATACTATCCTATGATGTTTCATTATATAAATTTAAGATGTATTTCCAAAAATAGATATAATTTTTAACCAAATGGTTTCTTTTTTATGTGTTCTTTCGCGTCCTTAAAATAGTTTCTAGCTATTTTGATTAAATAAAATCAGTACATATAATATAATTATATTTTATTATATTAATTTAATAAATGTATTCATGTGTTTTTCCATCAAATGGGAAATGAAACCATCATTCATGTGTATAGGAAAACTACCTCCTTAGGAACAGTTGAATTTTTTTTGTCATCGCCTACTTTCATGGATAGTAATTATGTGTGATTTAATGTATGTTTAAGATATTCATAAAATAATTATCATTATATAAATTTAATATATCATCTATCTTCATAGAATTGTAAAATTTAAGAATTTAATCATTGCATGTATGTACGTTCAGATTACATTCTCCACACAATGTTGTACTTCAATTTTCAAAACCCACCTCTCATTTATTGTCACAACGATGGATTTAGTGATGTTATTTGATGTTTATAACATGATAATTATTATTAAATGATAATATTTTATTTTATTTATTTATTTTCGATCCATTTAAAATTTAAAATACTTCACTTGTGTATACCTAATGAGTATATTAAATTGAAAGAAAAACATTGACACAGATATAAATCCATGTGTTTGTGCTCATATTTCCTAAAAAATACTATATCTGATATTGAAAATATGTGATAATGTAAAAAACATTTGTGAAAAGTAAAATATTCTGATAATCTTCATATACTTATTCCTCTTGTGGCAATGTGAGTAGAGTATACTAATTCATTTATAAATAATATAGATAAAAAAACATAATCAAACAACCCAATTTAAATATACAGAGTTATATCTCCTTATTTATCACTTAGAAATGATTATAAATTTATATAATAAAAATCAGGAATACAGTAAGATAATCCATATGGTCTTTATTATTGTAACATCTCTTAACCCCCTTCTATAACATTTAATAACCATTTCCCACTATTCAGAATATTTGATTATTTAAAGAATCATAACATTTTTATGTATGTAAAACCTGATTTTCATACATTCCTTATATGTATATGAGTTTTCCATGTTTAGGTAATTAAATGTAAGATTTTTATAGATTTTGGACATTCGGATCCTTTTTTATTTCAACAAAGGATATATTATAATAGTGCTATTGGCTGTGTTGGTCCCTAGTGTGCTCTTGTAAAAATAAGTATGGAAAAATTACTGGGCCAAGCCATGTCCATGGACATGGTTCTTGAAGTAAACATTAATGGTCCATGGCCAAAGTGTCCTCACCCTAACCAAGGTGGAGGCCTTGGTGAGAGAACACAACTATGGTTTTTGAGACACATCAAATGAATTTTCATTGTTAGTATTTCATGTTTGAATCCACCATAATATGGTGGAGGCCATAGTGCTAGTATGGATAAAATTTTAGTGAAAAAATGGATGACTCGCTAGCTTGATAAGATTAAATAGTAAAACATGTGTGATGGTATAAGGGATATTTAATGTGATATTAGTCTAATATTTTTCCTATTAATTTCTTTATCCCTCTTATCCTTATTGATTTTTTGATCTATTTGATTTTACAAACTCTCTTGATGAAGTTAGGGAGAGATTTGGGTGGCCATCTTATGATGCGGCACCTTAATTTAATAAAATCATCCTTTTTAAACCACATTTCTTGATCTTTATAGTAGAGTTGAATATTTTAAGAGATTGTTTTTTGTTATTGAATCAGAATTGTGGGTT
The DNA here is from genome assembly GCA_963277665.1 of Viscum album. Classification (NCBI taxonomy): domain Eukaryota; kingdom Viridiplantae; phylum Streptophyta; class Magnoliopsida; order Santalales; family Viscaceae; genus Viscum; species Viscum album. Next base: position 1,412,708,100 of record OY728145.1, read on the forward strand.
TCTAACCTTGTCTCCATTTATTCTTTCATTGAGTGATTATTTTGTTCTTCCTTAATAAGACTCAAATTCAGTTGTTGTCGGTGTTTGATGTCAGTTATGTCTTAGCTAAAATTTTGGCATGATTCATTTTTAGACTCATTATAGAACCTTTATGAGTCATTTTTTGAATTAGTTCTATTAGTTATTGGTGTGAAATCTTGTTCTGGTTAATGCAGGAATGTGGTTTGGGTGAGAACACTCTGGATGAATTGTGATGGCGATGTCAAAACTCATTAGGTAGGAATTTTCATACCATGTAGAGGTAGTATATATTATTTTTAGCCTAATATGGCATTGTATTCTTATATTATTTATAATTTTATTTAGTTTTATGACATGTGTGTGCATACATAGCCTGTGAGACCCATCTTTGAGTTTGGTCACAGGTTTGTGTGTGTATGGATACCGTTTCTCACTATCGATATTATATATTGTGTACCATTATGATATTACATTTTTACATGTATTTGATTTTGTATATTATATATTTTTAATGATCTATACAAGGTTTAAATCTGAAAAGTGGACCTTCCATGGCTCAATGGCCTTAGAGGAGGAGCATGCTCAGTCTCCTCCTGCAATTTGACAAAATGAAAAAGTTATTTGATGGGGGAATAATAGCATTCTGTGGCCTTAAATGGATGTATGGTTTTATTTTTTAACATGCATTGGAAATTGTGCATGTATACTATGGGATTGAGTCCTGTTCATATGTAGTGTCAGTATACGATGGCCTTGTGGAATGAATCGTGACATAGATGGGGCTTGATAGCCTTATGGCCTAACCCAAGACACATTACCCTTATGAATGTTTTGAATATTTGAGGTAAAATTGTGGTTGAAAAAAATTAATGACTTACATCATGATCATCCATCTAGTATAGAGGTGAAAAAGTTATGGATGGTATTTTTTGCGGTTTGGTCAGCGGACGACCAATCAAATCCTAATTTTTTTTTATATTTTCATGCGTGTTAGTTTTTGATCAATGAATACACTCATATTCATTTACAATTATATTAATAATGCATTAGTGGTTTCTTACTAGGTTTATTCTCACCCTCTATATGGGAAAATCGTGGCCTATATTACTTGAGATACATTGGTTGTCATTTTTATAGAATTTCTTGTTACTCCAATGCGCTATTCTATTTTATTTTGTATAAATGTGTTTATTAATACAACGAGTATATTCTACCAACTAATTGTGTTTAGACGCTAATTTCTCCTTGGATAAATCATATAATGATGTGGGTATGAGACAATTAAACACTTCATAGACATTGTGATTCTATCTGGGGCGTTAGATATTACAACTACAATAAATGCAGACCACCCTTAAAAATGATTTTGAAAAAAAACAAAAAGTAAAAAGTATCCGATTATATGAATGTAAGTACGATAACCATAAATTTCCCATATCAATTTCTATATTGCAAAAAAAGAAATACTTATTAATATAAATGAAATTAATATAATTTTAAATCAAGGATTTTATATTGTAAAGATTATTAAGAAACTATAATATTTTTATAGAGAGAATGATAGAGTATAATATATTTTTTTTTAAAAAAATATTATTTAAACTCTTATAAAAAATAACCTAGACCAATCTATTTATTATGATATTTTATCATCACCACTCCTTAATATAATATTCTAGAAGGATCTCCAGTATTAATTCTCCCCTTTTAGACACTGTACCTAGTAATTTCTTAATATAAGTTCTAATATTATTTACTAATAAGAATCCTCATTTAAAATTATCATATACAATTAATTATTCAAAATGTATGTAGACCACTATAACTTTTTTCCATCACTTGTGAACATTAAAATGACACCCATGACTATATTTAGATCTTATACAAATTTAATTTTATTTGAGAAATATTCATAAAAGTTTTAGAGGACTCTAGATGTCTATATAAAAAGTATCTCTCCTTATATATAACTGAGAACCCCATTAATGTAATAAGAGAATTATGAGTAAAAATAATAGTGGGTGGTACATCACAAATTATTTATAAATAAATATTGGGAACATAGTATGGAGCGAGGTAAACCAAGATAGGATAGAGCATACCCAAATTTACCTACAATGCCCTATCTGTAATGAAAACAAAAATGTTTATCCTACCCACCCCCTAACATGTTCATGCGTATCCCATGGATTTAAATTCATTTCAAAACATAAATTTTTTAATTTTACTGATTTGAATTATTTATATATTTATTTTTTGAATTCCCCTTGTAAAATATTATTTAAAAAATTATCCCTATCGAGGAGTCCTAGTACTTGGTATTAATATTAATTGATATGTAGTTAGGGTTAGAATATTTCTGGAGAACTAATCATCTTAATTTCCTTTATATAAAAATTTATATAGCCAAAAATATAGTGGTACATGGGTTGAGAGGGTTTTCTAATGGGTATATCTTTAAATACAAGTTTGTGTGTGAGTTACCTAAAGGACCATGTTATACTTTCCTATTTGTGTCCTATAAGGTTTCTCATGGGAGTAATCCATTCAAGAAATTAATTTATTATTAAAATATTTATATAGATATATTTTATTTAGAGATATATAAAAGAAATATTTTTTTGAGTTAACAAATATGTTGAAAATTTAATATATTATAGATTTTGAATTATTTTAAAGAATCATCCATATGGGAATACTTGAACCCACATGATGTTAGACACCATTACGTGCACTAGAATTGGTAAATCCTACTTTAGGACAAACTCTAAATGGTTATATATTTTAAGCCAACCCCAACAGATATCCTCCATATATATACTAATATAATTTTTTAGGTCATTTTTACATTATAACCCATTATTTTTTATCTTAAAAATATACCAATTTTGAAGATACATCCTACAAAAATACTTTAGGAGTATTATAATGAGTAATAATAAATAATTGATTAGATAAAAATTAAAAACAGAAACTTCATTGTAGTTTCCTAGAACCATGACCATTGTTTGCATTAAAACATCATAGTTCATGTATAAATTTCAAAGAAACATTATATTTTGAAGAAACAACTATGGTTTTCTTATCGTAAAACAGATCATCAATAAGTCAATATATTTTTTTATTTACATTATTTTCTCTAAAATTATAATGATTAACTAAAATTATATTTCCATGAATAATAACCATGATATGTAAAATATTTAAAAGAAATTATTTTTTGTATGACCATATAACAAAAATTACATTCATATTTGAAGTACTTTATGGTTAAAGGATGGTCTATTAGGAAATACACTATCTTAAATTTCTTGAGAAGTGAAATTACATAATGGTTCTTGGTCATGGTATTTAAAAAATTAAAAGAATATTTTCCCCAAAATAACTTTTAAAATGTTCTCCCTACGTCTGTGTAAATCAATGTTTCTTTAGACCATATCAAAATTGGTTATGATTATTATAATTTTCAAAGTATACTATATTAACATTTTAGTATTTGAATTTATTATTTAGTTCTGAAAGATATATTTAATAATTTCTTTAAATACATGTTGGAATATATTAATTTAATTTTTTTAACACCTTATGAATTTCATTCAATGCATATAAGAGTTACATGTTTGGTATAATATAAAATATTTCCTCAGTTTAATAATGACTATGATTTTTCTATTTCAATTATGCATTAAAAAACAAATGATAGTTATGATTTATAGATATTTTGTGTTTATTTTTTATTTGAGTTGAAGAATATATTGATTACTTATCTATGGATAATGGGGATTTAGGTTAAATTCCATATTATCCATAGAGAATAGGCTCTATTCTTGAAAAGATATAGATAACTATTTTTACACTATACTTTCCCCTAGTGTGATTTTAGTTTCATGTGATTATAATACATTGATGAAATGGTTTTATGTATATTAATTGTATGATGAATATGGGTAAGTGTATATATAATTAGGTTTTATTTTTAGGTTATTAACATAAATGAATAGTTTCATAGAGTTTCATACATTTATAAATTTAGAATAAATTTTAAGGACTAAGATTCAAAGATAAGACTCTATCAGAATTCATAATACTAGTGATTACTTGATATTTAGTGATTTTATAAGATAAATTAATTTTATATGATACATGTAGGACTTTTATAAAAATTAAGAGACATAATAAATCCTTAGAAATACTATTTGTTCGATTTCTTCAAAATTAAACACTTTATAATAACATGACCATCTAGATAGGTTGTTAATGATAATTTTAGGTTCCCTTTAGGCATAATCAATAGAGACACTAATGAAATTAGGTTACCAAAATAAATTAAAATCTATGGGTTAATTTTATCAAGGTAATCATAATTCTTAGGTGATAAGAGACATGTAGTTAGAATAATTCAAATGAGTAATTCAGAAATGATTTATCTAATTTACCATCCTAGAGTTATATGTGATATTATTGATATTATTTTCCCCCATTTATAGTGGTGGATGACATTGTTATGTTATATTTACGTTTTTTTTAAATTTGGATATTTGATCACTAAATTGATATGTTTTATTGGATCATCATTTATAGTGGGATTAGATTAAACAGAAGTTCTTATTTAAATTCTCTTAAGTGTGGTACTCACACTAAATTTTTTCTGAACATAAAATATGTCATGAATCATGAATATCAATTTGAAATATATTATAATTTGGATCTACAGTGAAATAAATTAGTAACATAGGCTAATAAGTATTATTAACGAGAATAATTTGCGGCATAATTATAAAAATGTTATATAAATTATTTTCACCAATTATGACTGATGGGTATTGGATTCCAAGTATGAATTATAAATTTGTTTTTATGTGTAAAAACTCAAAAGCAATAGAATAATTATGAAATGAGAAGTAGATGTATTTATTAGAAATAGGGAATAATAATTTAACATGAATTTTATTCTTATAATTTAAGTGTATATATTGGATTAATTTTGGAATTGGAAAACTATAAAATTTTTCATTTCAGGAAGAAAACTTTTATATCTATATCTTGTTTAAATGTGATTGGATTTTTGTTCATGTTAAAGAATTATAGTTTTTCAATATGTTTTAATGAAATATTTTTTGTAATTATTAATACAGTGAATGCTTTGAAAATCCGGGATATGGAAAATCCTCTATATATATATTTATCAATATAATAAGACCTTGTTAGAAAGTTCGAACACCACTTAGATTTGTAATTATCACTACGTGAATATAAATGATATATAAAAGAAAAATAATCCATAAAGATAAATAAATGGGATTATTATATCATGATTTTTTTGAAAATGGAAATCATTAAGAAAAAAAAATAATCCTTTTATTTGTGGAAGATATAAGAACTAGTGGATTATAATATTTAATTCAAATTGATGCATCTAGATTAGCTATCACAAAAACAAGTGGTGGGTAGATGTACTGTATAACCTTCACTAATGACTTATATCATTTTTTTGGAATTTATATTGATTTTTTTTGAAACACTTCAAAATTAAAAAGTGTTTTTAATTTAATTATGGAGTAAACTAAGAAAAATTATTAATATTACATGATCAAATTTTGATAGGGAATACTTAATCCATGAATTATTTTATTTTATGTAAAATTGTGGAATTATTTCAAAAATCAATAGTACCTGAACACTATAATAGAATGATGTGTTTACAGGGGTACTTATATCATGTTGGGAATTTTTTGGCCAATAATGAGTTATCATGACCTTATTATATATTTTTAGTGATATTATTATCAAACTTCTTCATTCAGGCTTAATACATTCAATATAAAGCATTCAGAAATATAGTATATGGGGTTTAAATTTAGAGTCTCCAAATAATTTTTTTTTGAGAATTTATTATTTTGAATCTTATAATTTTCTATTTCATAAATTTAATCTGAGATATAAAAATTAAATTTTTTTCATTATCTTAGGGTAACTAAAATATATGATTTTCATAATCCCAGTAAAAAAAATACATTTTTGGAATTCTATTATTTTTTTAATTTAGAAGGAATAAATTTTATTTGGAATTAGTTGGGTGAAATTTGAACTTAGATAATGTCAAGGAAAAAATTGAAATTTTATATTAGGTAAAATGTTATTTAGTTCAAAAAATTATTTTAGATAAATAATAAACTCATGTTTCAAAAGAACCTTATTGTTTCATCATGATTCATCAAGATTCTCATTGAGACATGGATTTCAATTAGAAAATTCTAATGAATTAAAGATGATAAATGATTAAACTACTACTATTATAGAAGCCACCTATAGTTTTGATTTTGAGAAATGGATGTAGACCATGAGATCTAATATAGAATCCATATACACTACCATATTTTGATCATAGTAGATCTACCTAAAGTGATGACACCAATAGGGTAAAAGTTTATTTTTAATAAGAAAAATTATGTGGATGGTACCATGTATACTTATAAAGCATGATTTGTGTTAAAGAGTAATAATATGTGTATATATATATTATTTACTATGAAGATAGATTTTCACCAGTATAGTTGAGAAAATACTTTAGGGTGTTTCTTTAAATAACAAATGATAATAATTATAAGATATATCAAATGGATAGTAAAAATTATTTTTCCAATAAAAATTTAGGTGAGGACGTGTATATAGTACAAATCAATGGTTATGTATTTTCAAATGACATTAATAAGATGTACATAATTCAATAATATATTTATGTATTATAGAAAAGTTTTTTAGAGTAATGAAATATAGTTTAATGATGCAAAAAAATTGTTTTGTTTCATAAAAAATGTGGAAAATTCTTATACATATAAGAAATTTAGGGGGGAATTTTTTTATTTCTAGTATTTTATGATGCAGAAATACTACTCAGAAAAAATATCTTGAATTTAATTTGTATAAAGGTATGGTTTGTAAAGTTAGGTTTGATAAAAAAAAGGGTTATGAATCCAATATTATTGGTAGTATGATCTATAGAGATATATGTAAATAGATTCATAGGCTATGTTATCACAAATATTTTTTTATTTATAAAGAGTTTTAGTATGGGGATCTACAAAAAGTGGTTTTTATAATGTTTTGTAAATTTTTTTTAATAAACCAAATTCATTTTAAATTGTTTCTAAGGAAAAATACAGATAATATTCATCATGTGTCTATCAAAGGATCTATCATGTATATTTTGTTATCAATTATGATGATGTATATTATTCTTATCATAAATATAAGATACTAATCCAATCTCAGTGTGAGTCATGGAATTGGTGTGATGAAAAAACATAAGTACTTTTGAAGAAGTATTGATTTTTTATCTTGGTGTTTGGGTGGAAGAAAAATCTCACTTCATTTGGTTAATTATTATTATAGATTTATAGTGTTTTTATTCAGTTTCTTAAATACCTTGGTATGGTATTCTAGTAAATAATCATTAATATAAAATGAAATATAAAATATAATATTATTTAGTAAAGAATATCTTATTGATCATATAAGGTCAAAATTCTCCCAATCAACTTATTTTAACACAGAAATTAAAAAAATGAAACTTCTTTTTATTTATAGAATGTGATTTATATTTTAATAATGGGAAGGTCAAAACTGATGATAAATAAACAAAGAAGAAGGAAATTTTGAGTGATTCTTCTGAATGTAGACAACAACGAGATGATATTTCTACCAATGAAACGTTTTTGGGAGTCAACATGGATATTCTACAATAGAGAAAATCAATTAAAATGGAGGAGAAAGTTTCCAAATGTTTTTTATTTCAATTTTTTTTCTTCAATTTAGATAATTTCTTGCATCATATATCTTGTTTTTGACAGTTTCAGTTTTCCTCCAATGATTCCATTTTTGAGATGTTATCAAGTTGTGTAACGACTACGAGAATACATAGGACAATGATTTTGGGTGAAACTACTTGTGTATAATGTAAGTGATCCCAATAAATGTTGTGAAAATAAAAATTATCTATTTTTTACTTCATAGTATAAAAAATGTTCACAATTAATTCAATATTCATGATAAATAAAGTTATGTAATAGATTTTTGGAAGTATTTTTTTATTATGTTTTCAAGAAATATAGGTCTTTGCTTTCCATTTCTTATATAAAACCACCATTATATTTTATGACACGAACATGAGATATGATAGTCAAAAAAATATTTAATAAAAAAATATCATTAAAAACTAAAATCACTATTATAGTACCACCACAAAGTGAAAAGTCCATGTTGTGCTATCTGTGATCCTATCTATTACTATGAGGACATTATAAAATATTTTTGGTCTATTCTCTGGATTATGTTTAATTCAAAAAGAGTTTGGGAATGATGTTCTCGATAAATATCATATGAAACACCTTTGAATAACTCAACCATTTATTTAAGTAATCCATGAATATATCATATGATTTTAGATGATTATTTTGGATATAAATAATACCTTAAATGAGATCCATTAATGAATTTGAGGAACCATCGAAGACCTAAACATTAAGAATATCTAAATATATATTTTATAATAAAATTAGGTTACCCACTAATATCATGTATAGGTGGTAAAAGATCTAATGGAGAGATAATAGAGAAAAAATAGTGTTTTTTGAGTCCTTACTCATAATAATATGATAGATGTGTATTTTCAAGTATGCATATACACTATGAGTGATAAAATATCACACTAAATACTATAATTCATCACAAAATTTGAGAAGGTTCTATAGTTACAATAAAAATGAATCATAAAATTAGAAAATGGTATCAATGGATTCATCTATATGACGAAAAATAGGAGTTTAATACATTTAAAGATCATCTTAACCCCTTATCATTATAAAGAACCCCTCAAGTTCAATTTTTTAATTTATCTTTTATTCTATGTTTTAGTGGCTAACTAATCAGTATATATAATGTGATATTTCATTAAAGATCATATTAAATTCTTAAATGAATTGATTTCATTATATATGATTCTTTTTCTAGTAAAATTAGTCTTTTTTTATTAAGCAGTGTATTAAGTTTATGGATGAATTAAGAAAAAAATATTAATTAATACTATCAATTTTAATATCACTAATTTACACCAATATTTTCTATAAAATGTTTTTATAAATACAATATTTCAAAGGAAAAACATTATTATTTAGTTTTAATTGGTAATTGTTGATATAATATTGTTATAAAAGCGGGAAGTGTACTATAAAGTAAATTTTTATACACTAGAAGGAAGTAAATTTAAAATAAGGGAGATTGAACAGTAGATTCTTATAGAAGTAGGATATTTATAGGAGGTAGTCTGGTTTGGAAGGGGATGTTCTAGAACCAGAAGTTCAGTAGGAAATGTTAAGGTGATGAATCTAAAAAGATTAATATATCATAAGAACCACACCGATCTATTTGTGTACAATGTTCTCTATATTCATGTTAGTGTATCTAGAAGTTTTACAATGGATTTATGTAAATAATAGGAACGTTTTGAGAGACTAAAAATAATTATTCATTGTATGAAAAAAATTGTGGTATAGTTACTTTTTATCAATTGGATGTTCCATTTACTATAAATATGATGGGTGGGATGACCTATACAATTGAATATTTGTGGATTAACATTGATCGAGTTTTCAAATTGTGATTTTAATGATTTCTAATTATTTTAGTTAAATGAAATTATCAGTGTAATCTTATAGATATATGAATAAATCAATATCCCTGTAAAATATATTTTTATCATTGTTTTTATTTTTTTTCTACTTATATGTTTTTTGGGAGTTTTGTTTTAATTGAGCACGTGAGGGTGAAATTTTAGTTCATTGATAAGGTTTGGTTTAATCTTCTTTATTTTCATACAAATATTTCATTTTATTATCATAATTTTATAAGATATAGACTCTTTTTTTTAAATAATTGTTGTTTTGGAGGATTTCATTTGTCAATGGTAGTTCTAGATAATGAGAAGTTGTATTAAAGCTTGTGGTTTTACATAAATATGAAAAATTGATACCAAAATCATAAATAAACGATCCTTTTACAACATGTTTTTTATTTCAATGGGATGAATATATTTTGGAAGGAATGGATTTAAATAAGGAACGGTCCTAATATAGAAGTTAAACTGGATTGATTTTGTTTTAAAAGTAATATATATGTTGGATTTTTTTTCATAAGGACCTTGAGGTTTTGTTGAAAGGTGTCAAATCAGTATCAATGGAAAAGTGGAATTATAATTATATTATTGGAAGTAACATGTAATTATATGGATGTATATTATATGGAATATTTCCTATAACATCAAAAATTTGAAGACATCATTAGAGATAATGATGGACCTAATATATTAATATGAGTAACATACAACTATAAAAATATTTCTATAACGATATGGATATTTGGAATGAGAATTCTAGAAGGAAGAACAATGATTGATCATGTCACTGACTTTAACATGATTTGGATTCAACTTTAATTTTTTAAATTAAAATTTATAGAAGATGTGTGGGTTTGTTTTGATACTATCATCACTTCTAGAATCATGTGTTGTGATGATGACTATCATAAGTAATTCATGTAGAAACACTACCATTTTATTTACAGATGTTCAAGATCTCTTTATGAATAATGAGATCAAATAAAATTATGTCCCAAACCTTCTAGATCATTAATTATTTCAGAAGGTAAATTCCATTTTGTATAATTATATACTCTAAATAAATCTAAAGATCAATTTTGGGAAAGAATACTATTTACATTAGTAGGTCTAGAATAATATATCAAAAATATGAGAATAATGGGAAGTTGAATAATGATTACTGATATCACATAATAATTTACTAAAGGGGATTGAAGAAATACATTCACAAACTCAAAAGATAATAGTGAGATGGTTCAATTCTAAATGTTTAAATTACACTGGAATTATAGATCACTTATTTTGGGAATGTATTTTATAATTGAGAGGGTATTTGTTATGAATCATGTGTTTAAAAGGTTTATTAAAATATTTCTGGATAATAATGAAACTGTAGAGATTTTAGGGATGAGATATATTAATTAATTATTGTATAATGGAAGATTCATGGTGTTATAGAGAGTTTATTACATATTGGAATTGTATAAGAATTCAATTTCCATTGGTTGGGTGGATAGTCTAGGTTTTAGGAAATCCTCATAGATGGAATACGTATGATTACATATAGTTATATGGTTTACCCAGAGGTACTAATGTAGGTATGATATATCTTATGAGAAGATAACATCGATAAATAATTACTAGAATGATTAAATTTAGATGTAGTCAAGAGTGGAAGAATTTCCATCTTGGGAACCTAATTGAAAATAACATGTGAGTGTTAGTTAATAAAGTTGCATTGTAGCGTAGTCACAAGGATTTGAAATCTTTTGAGAGTTAAGTACTTTTTAAGTAGATATTTTTTTTCTTTTATTAGAAAATGAATGATACATATGTCTTAGAAGTTCTAGAGTATAGATATCGATGATTGGGGTATTTCGCCTACCCCTTCTTGTGGAAGATCATTTTACATTGTTACATTTATCAACAATTAAACATAAAACGTATGATTTTTCATAAGTATAATTCTATTTCATGGTATTTTTTGACTATTATACTCACACATCTCTACTACATTTTATTATAAATTATTTTATTATATCTTAGGGAACTTCATGTTTTTGAGAAGTTTTGGCATCAAACTTCTAAAAAACTAGAATTTTCGCCCAATGAATTAATTATTAGAAATCCTCCGACTGAAAATATATGGTTATTTTTATATTGTTTCTTTCTATACATGGTTCTTCTATATTTGGGTTAAGAAGTTCACTTGACAGCCTAACGGCGTCACATAAAATTTTAGAAAAAGAGTTGATGAGAGAGATAAAGGGTATATCATCACTTGGACATAAAATTTACAGTAATAAGGATATATAAGAACATATCCCCACATAATAAGATGAACATTAAAAGACATATCAAAAGAAGTCTTCTAAAAATAGGAGGGTGAAAGGTTCCCTTACCGATTTGAGTAACTTTCGAAACGTACACCCCATGAAAGAAGGACTATACAACATTGATGTAAATACTCATAAACGAAAGTATGTTACACAAAGAGTAGAATAATGGATAGTACATACACTACTCAAAAGTAAATATTGGCAAATGTAGCATGAATCTCACGAAAACACAAAGTGAGATAAAAAGCCACTTACGAAATTTCGGCAGCCTAACAGCGCCAATTAAAACTTCCAAAATGGATTGATGAGAGAAAATAGGGTCTCTCATAAAAAGTACAGTAAGATTAATATAAAATAACATCCCAATCATAAGAAATATGAGCTTAAAAGTAATGACATAAAAGAGTGTACTTAAAAAGAAATAGAGGGGTAGGATCCCTTACATCGGGTCCGACTTGACTCGATCGTTCTTTAACCTCTTGAATAATAAACATGAGTTAATTTATACTTTATTAAGAAAATTTTTAAAGTTCGTTATTACTTTTATATCACTTACTACCAGGCTATGACCACTATGTAATTATTTAAGTTAATAATGGTCATTTTGTAGATCATTGCTACTTGAGTCACAAATAAACTCTTTATAATTACAAGTTGTTAATGTGGTAAAATATATATTATATCCAGAATTATATTCATTATTTAGATATCATATATATCATATATATCCATTATATAAATGAATTTATAATGTTACATAACATTTAGAGGTAAGGAATGAAATGCACCGTTCATGGAGACGGCAAGCCATACGTACGCATGAACGCTACTTACATTTCTATTCCTTATTTAATGGAATTAAAACATAATGATACATAATAGTATTATAATTCCAGTGTGTTATAATATATAATATCATTAAATATATCCTTTATATGTACCCCATATGGTATTAATGAATCAAATCACTTTGAGGGGGCGGTAGTCCGGACTTCCTAAAATGAAGATATCGCGTTTAACCATAATGGAAACCATAAAGGTATGCCATAAATAAAAAATAAAGAAGCTTAAGTAAAACATAAACATATTATATATCATATATAAATATAGTGACAACTTAATGGACACCTTTTATGGTGTTAACAGAATATTGAACAATCATCATTTCGTGAGGCATAAATTCACCATCCACAGAAACAGTATGTTCTTTAACCATTTGATGTAGGTGTGTGTAAGTGCATCTAGAATCATTCTTATAAGAAAAACCTAGTAGATTGAAGATACTGGAGTTTTTACAAAATAAATGAATAAAAAGAGTTTAGGGGGTTGGAGAAGCAAAATAAAACAAAAGAACACAAGTGAAGACATTACCTTAAAATCAGGTATCTCTCTTTGATTTGAGTTCAAAGGCTTCCTTGGGAAGACTTATACCAAAAGTGAGGCTTCTAGGAGTAAGAGAGGGATGTGTACAGACAAAATGAGTAGGTTTTGGCCGAGTAAAAGTCTTGAGAGGTGTGGGTAAGGTGGTATAGGTGGGGGCCTTTTATAAGAGGAGAGGACAGGCACTCTTGGAAAGTTACAAAATGTTACTTTATTTTCAAATGAGTTTCGGATTTTAAAGGTCCCAAATTGATGTATTTCGAGGATAAGGTGGTAAGGGTTCGAAATATACTCATCCAATAGGTCTTTTACAAGTTTAAGATATAATTTTTACATTATCTTTTCATTTTATTTAAATCCTTTATTAATGAGGTAATTGCTGCATCATCATGATGTCATAAATAATTTAATTTATTCAATGTCTAAAAATTAAAAAAAATATCATGATGTAGGAAATATTTTTAGATTTCTAATGAATATTTATAGTCAAAAATATGACTTTTATATCCCCATTTAAAAATTGTTTTAGTAAAACAACTCATGCTTGTGACATTTTTATTTTAACTTTAAATAAAAAGTTATTAATGTCATTTTCCAACCAAAGTAGCTCCATGGGGTCCGCAAGTTGACCCATTGATTTTCTTGGTTGGACATGACACATACAATGAGGGTAGGACATGTGTCTAGGTCCTTTAATATTATTAAAACATTATTTTTACCTTAAATTACACTAATTACCTCTAATCGCGATTAAAAACTTAAAAGTTACTATTCACCAAAAAATTATTTTAATCCCATTGAACCACATTTTATATCCAAATGACAACCATGTATGTAGGATTTTTGAAATTCAAATCACAGAAGTGGTAAAGTTTCATTTAAACGAAAAATCAGTTTTTAAACAACCACTTAGTTGTTTCACTATTCATCAAAAATTGAAGTTTTTCGGAAAAATACGAAAAATTCACCCTAAGGTATATTTGATATCCCGAATTCAAAAATGATGTCTATTTTACAAAATTCAAAACATATATGTTGCATTAATTAATTTAATAATTAATTCTAGCTATAAAAACAAATAGCGTGTTTTTAAGAAACAATATCTATTAAAAGATTGACACTAGTTTAAGTCCAATTTCAAAGTGAAATTAATTCCAATGACCACAATTAGATTAAATGGTAAAAATATATTCTAAATACACTATAATCTAAATCAAAAATATAATATATCCATATAAATAAATCAGATTAAAAGGAGGTTTTGAATTAGAATGCAACATTTTCAATAAAAATGAACTTTATCGGAAAAATAACAAAATTTTTCACAAAGTAAATTTTGATGTCCAGATTATAAAGAAGGATTTTATTTTGTCAAATACAACATATAAAATTGTCAAAATTATATTTAAAAAGGGTTCTCCCTCAAAAGGTGGTTAATCGACCTTTTAATGAATATTAGAAGATTTATGCTTAAAATTGGATTCATTTTCATTTTAAGCCTCCAAAATTTATTGGCTAAAAGTAAAAATATTTGACAAACATATATATTCATTTTGTAGTTAGTTCTATTCATTCCCGCCATTACAACGGCTAGGTGTTAACTACCTTTTAAAATAATATTATTTTATTATTAGAGTGCAACTTAAGATTTCAAGGAAACTCGTTTTTGCGTATTGGGTACGCCCTCGAGCATAGCATTCCCTTTAAAGTAATATTAATATTTTATTAAAAAATATGGATAAATTTGAAAATTTCATATTCTTTATTTACCTAGGGTGTTACATCCTTCCCCCCTTTTGGGAATTGCATCCTCGCAATTTTAAAAATGGGCTTGGAAGCTTCATTCAAAATCTCACATCGGAACAAGAGTCAGTAAAACTATAACTTTAAAAGAATGGGAGAGAAGTAAAAATTTAACCCGAGTTAACCCATACTAGGATTACAAGTATGAAAATATGGATATAGAGGAGAAAACAAAGGGTCATGTTCTGATGGAGAGTTATAGTAAACATGTCTAGGAGAAAGTTAACAACAAGAAAATCACAAACTTGTGATGGGTTAAATGGTATTTGATTCCCCAGTAGGAAAAATTAACAGACAACATTTTTATTTTAAGTTACTTTTCATTGAGGAATTTATTTATGAGCTTAACTAAAACATTAGGAATCAATCTTAATTGTCTTGTTGACTTTATAATTTTACTAGATTTCTTACATGGACTCATATTTTCCCCAAAAGACGAGTATTTAGGATGACTTGTTCACATTAAGAGAGCTATAATCAACTTCTAGAGAATCACCTAATCCACAAAAGAGAACTATATACTTCCCATGTCTTTATACCTTAACCAAAACTAAAACCCAAAGTTCAACAAAGACCATTCAATAAACATCTATCCATAAAATTCTACAAAGTAAACCAATCTACGATTGAAACCCAATTTTCTGAAGGATTTAATCACATAGTCTCCTAAGAAGAATTTTAACATTTTTCTCCAAAATAACATCAGTCACTCTTACAGTCTCATACTGAAAAGTAATTAACCTAATCACATATCCTCCATGATAGGCCAATCATTTCCATTGATAACCAAAAAAAACAACTTACTCTTAATTCATAAAATCATCTTACTAAAAAGAATCATTCAAAATAACCAGGGACTTCACATAGTCCAGTGGTAGGCGATAAATACCAGTTGCACTTTGGTTGTGGGTTTGATTCCCGGAGCTTCGTATGACGTAACGGGTTGTCACACGGTCTGTGTGTTATCCCTTTTCAAAAACTATATAATTTTATAACCTTCCTCAAAAAGGGATAAATTCATCAAAAATAACCATAACATGTTTTAACCACAAAGGTTGTCTGATAACTTCCATTTTTCAACCCAAAATGTATTAAACAGTAATTTCCTCAAATTCAAGGATCATATAAACCCAAATGGTTCTTTATAAATATATCCACAAAATAAAGGATAATTATTACTTGAATAAAATTTTTATATATCAAACATCTGGGTTACTATAAGAATCCTTCTAATGTAACCCCATCATCAAAAGAGACTTAATACATCTAGAAATTTCACCATCCTAAAATCTACCGTAACTCTTGAATCCCTTATATGATGACTTCTTAATCATTCAACATTCTTCATGATCCATTATCCATTTACTAAAACCAAAAAGGTCAGTGTGAGTATATCAGTAAAATCATCAAATAAAAAAGAGGAAGATAAACACCAAGATATACTTATCCAAGTTATCTCAAACTCATTCTAACTTTAAAAAAAAAATGACGACTCCATCTAATATACTAACCATTGTGGTTATACACAACTTGTCACTTTTTCTTAAACAACAATATAACCTATAAAGTTATCTAAACTGACCTTTGATACCAACTATAAGGCCCCAGCCTTATACCTTACTAAATATTGATTTATTACAAGATTACACATTGAGAATCTTTCCAGGTTTATATTTTTAGAGAATTAGATCATAAAACTTGCATTACATTCCACATTTAAACAAAGTGGTTACATAAAATATAGTATTAATTTTCCCATCAACTGAAACATATTTAAAATAAATCATGGATTCTTTCTTGACACTTCCTTGACAATATCATCATATCATGTACCAATCCCTTGACCTGTGAAAAACATTTCAAAAACTTGGGATGAGCATAAAAAGCTCAGTAAGGGTTATAAAAAGTATTGAAAGGAAACACGAGTACATATATACATAATAATGAAATCATACTTTACCCATAAAACATAAGCACTTTAACATACCTCATAAAATCATGAATAAATCATAGAAACCATAAGACATAAAGGTAACTTGAGGTATTCATAAAATTATTACGTAGGGAGTAACCCTCTTGGTTACGTTTGGAATACCCATCATAGTATATTCCCTAAATCTCTTCGTAGAAACCTTAACGTTTAACTCCTTCGTGTTACCCAATGCATTGGAGAGCTATATCGTGCTCACCTGCCCTTAGTTTATCACGGAACCACCCGTCTTCATAACAATTCCCAAGAACCATAACATAATCATAGCACATAACTTAAGCATAATGGAAAGATAACATTCCCACATTGCAATAACAATGTAACATTTTAAGATATTGAAATAATAAATCCATTCTAAAAACCATTTTCAAAACCATTTAAAACATTTAATAAAGAGATTTTTAAATCAAAGTGTCCCATACCGCATTAAAGCTTTTAACATTTTAAACCATTAATATCTATATAAATAAATCCTTAAAACCATTTTGAAAACATGTATATTAATGAGAAATATTTATAAGATTAAATAATTAAAACATTTAAAACGATATTTTAGTTAAAGGGTTTTTAACAAAATGAGAGACACTTGAATACAATAATTGAGGAATAAAATTTAATCAAAACTTTATAATATCATGAGAATAAAAGGATTCATGATATAATATTCCAAATGATAGTACATACTCCATATAAGAGTTAATTTGTTCACAACAACAATGAAGTCTCAATGGAAATGTAAATTGAGATGAAATCCATTATAAAGATGGTATCCTTAAATTAAGGATAAATCTATCTCATAATTATGTGAGAAAAATATAAATACACCCAATATAAGTGCATATTAAGTGTAAAATAATAAAATTTCATTCACACATATTCAAAGGATGACATATTCAATAACTACATGTTGAACCCAAAGAAATCGAAATTGGGTTAAGAAGTTCCCTTGACAGCCTAACAGTGTCACATCAAATTTTAGAAAAAGAGTTGTTGAGAGAGAAAAAGGGTACATCATCACTTGGACATAAAATTTACGGCAATAAGTTTATATAAGAACATATCCCCACATAATAAGATGAACATTACAAGACATAACAAAATAAGTCTTTTAAAAAGAGGAGGGTGAAAGGTTCCCTTACCGATTTGTGTAACTTTCGAAAAGTACACCCCATGGAAGATGGACTATACAAAATTGATGTAAATAATCATAAACGAAATTATGTTACACAAATAGTAGAATAATGTATAGTATATACACCAATCAAAAGGAAATATTGGAAAATGTAGCATGAATCTCATGAAAACACAAAGTGAGATAAAAAGCCCCTTACGAAATTTCGGCAGCCTAACGACGCCAATTAAAACTTCAAAAATGGATTGATGAGAGAAAATAGGGTCTCTCATAAAAATTACAGTAAGAGTAATATAAAAGAACATCCCAATCATAAGAAAGATGTGCTTAAAAGGAATGACATAAAAGAGTTTACTTAAAAAGAAAGAGAGGGGTATGATCCCTTACCTCGGGTCCGACTTGACTCGATCGTTATTTAACCTCCCGAATAATAAACATGAGTTAATTTCTATGTGCTTAAGAACCGTTTTAAAGTTCATTATTTCTTTTTATATCACTTACTACCATGCTATGAACACTATGTAATTATTTAAGTTAATAATGGTCATTTTGTAGATCATTGCTACTTGAGTAAAAAACAAACTCTTTATAATTACAAGTTGTTCATGTGGTAAAATATATATTATATCTAGAATTATATTCATTATTTAGATATCATATATATCATATATATCCATTATATACATGAATTTATAATGTTACATAACATTTAGAGGTAAGAAATGAAATGCACCGTTCATGGAGACGGTAAGCCGTACGTACGCATGGACGCTACTTCCATTTCTATTCCTTATTTAATGGGATTAAAACATAATGATACATAATAGTATTATAATTACAGGATGGTATAATATATAAAATCATTAAATATATCCTTTATACATAACACATATTCTATTAACGAATCAAATCACTTTGAGGGGGCGGTAGTCCGCACTTCCTAAAATGAAGATATCACATTTAACCATAACAGAAACCATAAAGGTATTCCATAAATGAAAAATACCAAAGCTTAAGTAAAACATAAACATATTATATATCATATATAAATATAGTGACATCTTAATGTCCACCTTTGAGGGTGTTAAAATAATATTGAACAATCATCATTTCGTGAGGCAGAAATTCACCATCCACAGAAACAGTATGTTATTTAACCATTAGATGTAAGTGTGTGTAAGTGTAGCACAAATACTTCTTATAACAACTTCCTAGTATATTAGGGATACTGTATTTGTTACAAAATAAATGAATAAAAAGAGTTTAGGGGGTTGGAGAAGCAAAATAAAACAAAAGAACACAAGTGAAGACATTACCTTAGAATCGGGTATCTCTCTTTGATTTGAGCTCAAAGGCTTCCTTAGGAAGACTTCTGCCCAAGGTGAGGCTTCTAGGAGTAATAGAGGGATGTGGAGATACAAAATGAGAAGGTTTTTTCTAAGCCAAAGTCTTGAGATGTGTGGGTACGGTGGTAGAGGTGGGGGCCTTTTATAAGAGGAGAGGAGGGGCACTTTTGGAAAGTTACAAAATGTTACTTTATTTTCAAATGAGTTTCGGAATTTAAAGGTCCCAAATTGATGTATTTCGAGGATAAGGTGGTAAGGGTTAGAAATATACTCATCCAATAGGTCATTCACAAGTGTAAGTTATAGTTTTAACATTATCTTTTCATTTTATTTAAATCCTTTATTAATGAGGTAATTGCTGCATCATCATGATGTCATAAATAATTTAATTTATTTAATGTCTAAAAATTAAAAAAAATATCATGATGTAGGAAATCTTTTTAGATTTCTAATGAATTTTTATAGTAAAAAATATGACTTGTATAACCCCATTTAAAAATTGTTTTAGTAAAATAACTCATGCTTGTGACATTTTTATTTTAATTTTAAATAAAAAGTTATTAATGTCATCTTCCAACCAAAGTGACTCCATGAGGTCCCCAAGTTGACCCATGGATTTTCTTGATCGGCCATGACACATACAATGAGGGTAGGACATTTGTCTAGATCATTTCATATTATTAAAACAGTATTTTTACCTTAAATTACACCAATTATCTCTAATCACGATTAAAAACTTAAAAGTTACTATTCAACAAAAATTTATTTTAATCCAATTGAACCACATTTTACATCCTAATGAAAACCATGTATGTCATATTTTTTAAATTCAAATCACAGAAGTGGTAATTTTTCATTTAAACGAAAAAATAGTTTTTAAACTACCACTTAGAGGTTTCACTAGTCATCAAAAAATTGAAGTTTTTCAGAAAAATACCAAAAATACACTCTAAGGTATATTTGATATTAAAAATTCAAAAATTATTTCTATTTTAAAAAATTAAAAACATATATGTTTCATTAATTAATTTAATAATTAATTCCCGCTGTAAAAACAAATAGCATGTTTTTAAGAAACAATATCTATTAAAAGATTGACACTAGTTTAAGTTCAATTTCAAAGTGAAATTAATTACAATGACCACCATTAGATTAAATGGTAAAAATTTATTCTAAATACACTCTAATATAAATTAAAAATATAATCTATCCATATAAATAAATCAGATTAAAATGAGGTTTTGAAATAAAATGCCACATTTTCAATAAAAAATGATCTTTATCAGAAAAATAACAAAATTTTACACAAATTAAATTTTGAGGTCCAGATTCTAAATAAGGATTTTATTTTGTAAAATAAAACATATAAAATTGTTAAAAGTATATTTAAAAAGGGTTCTATCTCAAAAGGCGGTTAATCGACCTTTTAATGAATATTAAAAGATTTATGATTGAAATTGGAGTCATTTTCATTTTAAGCCTCCAAAATTTATTGGATAAAATTAAAAATATTTCACAAACATATATAATCATTTTGTAGTTAGTTACGTTCATTCCCGCCATTACAACATTTAGGTGTTAAATACCTTTTAAAATAATATTATTTTATTATTAGAGTGCAACGTAAGATTTCAAAGAAACTCGTTGTTGCGTATTGGGTACGCCCTCAAGCATAGCATTACCTTTAAAGTAATATTAATATTTTATTCAAAATTATGGATAAATATTAAAATTTCATATTCTTTATTTACCTGGGGGTTACATAAAGGGCCCCACCCATCATGTACTAAGATCAATGCATTCCTAGTATGAAAAGGTTGAAACATAACAAAGACATTCATATTTAAAACTAGCTTGTGAAATGTAAATACTTTAACCATAAAACATGAATGGTGTAAAAATAGAATATCTATAGTCAAAAATATCATAAAAGCTTCAATACATTATAGAAGATTGTATCATAAAAAAATCAACCTCAAGAAGGCATACAATCCCACAATGTATTTTGACATAGATGAAAATAATTCCTTAAAACTCTTTGAGGGAAATATCCCATTTTAATTTAAATCATTTAAAAGGCATGCAATTTTAAAATAAAACATTTATTTTGAAAACAAATTTATAATCGGTATGGAAAGATTCAAAATTGTAAGATTATATAATGACTGAATATAGCCACTCACGCTGTATAAGTTAAGAAAACATTCTTTACTTAATTTGTTGAAAAGGTCATAAAGTACCTCATTTGGAAAACGACCGAAAGATTCCTTTCAAAACATTTTATAAATATAAAACATGGGTAAAAATGGATTTAATCAACCATAGGATAGTATTAAAATATTTTATGGAAACATTTTCAGAAACATGGAATTGGATGAAAAATATGTCCTCGTCGATACTTACGCTTCAAAAACCTCGAACTATAATGAGATTGTGAAATTATCTCTTATCGTATGTATGATATTCTATGTATGTGTTCAAAAGTAAAGTATAATGTATTTAAACAAATTATTAAATTAAATCAGAATCAACAAAATATTTATGATTTCATATATGATTCTTTTATTACTTCATATTACCCGTTTATTAACAATTCCATGTTAATTCAACATTATAGGTAATAATCGCTTTGTTTATCGTACATGTTTTGAATTATTATTCTCGATCACATTACATTGATCATGATTTAATTACTTAAAGAATGTATAATCTGATACATATATATATATTCATAATATAAATATATAAAATAGATAGATATATTAAATGGATTACACCGTTCATGGAGACGATAAGGCATACATACAGATGAACTATGTTTATGTTTTCTTATCGTATTGAATGGAAGTGAGTGAATGAAATATATGTATATACACAAACACACATATATAATTACAGTAGCCTTATTATTTCATATATTTCATTATTATTAAAAATATTTTTTTATTCATTCTTGGATGGTGAACGTGGAAGATGAGTCTCATCACGTTATAGAGACAATAAGTCATCCTTACGCACAAGCAGCATTATCATTTCCTTAATGATTAAATAGTATAGAATTGGATGTAATATAAATTTTAATGAAATAATAACATAATATATTTATTTTTTAGGTCATTTATATTCATCACTACACCCATCAAAATAAAATATAAATTAAAAATAGTTTACACTACGACTTGGAGATGGTAAGCTGCATGTACGCACACAAGATGGTGTTGTTTTTTATAGGATGAGCAAAAGGAGAGATTTGGTTGTCCCATAATAATAAAAAAATCATAACATATATTATATTCTAGAGTTATTATTTTATTATGGTAACAACTTAGTAAGAGTAAGTAGAAGAAGAAATGAACTTTGAAAGAAGGGATAAAATGATTTCCTCTCCTTCAAGTGTCTCCTTTTGATTTCCAAAAAAGGACTCCTTAAGTTAATTTTCTACCAAAAATTTATCCTCTAGGTTGAATTGAGGGAAGCTGGTTTGATATTTATGTAGGTTTTTTCTAAGACAAAGGGATTTGAAGGTGTGAATTAAAGAGAAGGATAAGTGACCTTTTATAAGAGAGGTGCAGAGCACTTTAGGAAAAGATTGAAATAATAATGTATTATAAATTTATTTTCCGTTTATAATAGCTAAAAAGTGATTTATTTTCAGTCTAAGTTGAGGATGGTTTGTGATAATCTCATCCAATGTTTTTTAGACAAGTATAGGTCATGAAATTAACCTTATCTTTTGGGATTAACCCATAGTTAAATAGATTATCTTTTACATTGTCTTCTTGTATTTTTATAATATAAGGTTAATATATTTACTATAAAATGGAAAGAGGAACTAGTTTGGATCATTATATAAATTTCTGACATTATATATTTATTTTTTTTGAATCTTATATTTTTATGATTTTTATATCATTTAATAAAATAGTATTTGTTTTAAAAACTCATTCATATTAATTATGACACTATTTAGTAATTGATTTTCTGTAAAGTCATAAAAACTTGATTCCTTCAAAAAATTGAATTAAATCAAATATAACATGTCATAGTCATAAAAAAAATCTTTTATGACATAAAAACGTCCAAATTTGATTAATTTTAATTTTTATAATATCATTTCTTTGATTCATTCATTTATAAGGAAAATACAACATCATTATTGTGTCATAAATGAATTTAATTATTTAATGCATTAAAATTACAAATAAAATACCATAATGTAGGAAATATTTTTAGATTTATAATTACTAATTATAGTTGAATATATCACTTATATAAATCAATTGAATTTTTTTTAAGAAATAAGATACATGTTTACGTTATATTTCCCTTTACATTAAATTAATTGTTATATGATGCCATTTCCACACCCATGCGGAAACATGGTGTCATAAAATAGATATAAGGTTTTTTACAGTCATCCATATATCATCCAATAGGTTTAGGACATGTTTTATGGTAGTTTTATATTATTATAATTTTATTTTTTATCTTTATTTACCTGATTAACCCTTTAACCATGGTAAATATTAAAAATTACTCAAGTTAATATTCGTAATGTCAAAAATGAAATGATCATATTTACAAAATTTTGACCTTATTATTACAAATATGGAACCAATTTTTACATATTTAAAACAAATAATTATACGAAATTTAATTTAAAATTAATTCTTATTGTCAAAACAGGAATGCATGTTTTTAAGATGTAAAAGCTATCAAATGATTGACATGTGCTTATATCCAATTTCAATGATAAATTAATTAAAATAAAAAAAATATTATTATATTATAAAAACATAATCCAATTGTACTTTAAAACCAATTTAATAGATAATCTACCTATATAAATAATTTAGATGTAAAAGAAATTTTCCATTAAAATGCAATATTTTTCCACTATTCATTAAAATATAAAAGTTATCAGAAAAACACCAAATATTTATCCAAATTTTTTATGTCCCACTTCTAAAGAATAATTTCATTTATGTAAATTTAATATAAAATATTCAAATATTATATTTAAAAAGGGTTCACCCTTAAAAGGTAGAAAAACATCATTTTTAAAAAAAATCATTTATCTGAAGAATTGAATTTGTCATTATATTAGTATAATAAGAAAATAATATTAAAGTTAAAATAATTTAAATTTTATAAAATTCAAAATGTGTTTAATACAATTCATAACTGCTTTTTAAAAGTCTAGTTTGATAGGTTATGGTGCACTCGAACTCGGTGTTGTGTTTAGCGCAAGCTAACGAATTATTAAGAAGTAGTGTACCATGGGAAATAGGGCTATTACACTATCCCCTCCTTCAAAAACATTCATACTCTCAATTTAACTATGTAATCAATAAAAGGGGTTGTACTTTTGAAAATATATTTATTTAAATGTCACTTCTAAAATTGATTAATGTGACCACCATTTTAAAATAAAGAATAAAAAGTATGAAGGTCCCCAGAGATAACATATACTAGAATTTCATATATGATAATATGGATATGGAATAAAAAACTAATTTTCATGTTATGATGGAGAGATATGGAGAACATGATTAGGAAAAGGTTAATAACTATAAAGCTATAAATCTATGATGCTCTAAGGGGTCATTGGATTCATCCCAAAAGAATGTACTAGGAAAACTTTTTTTGGTTTTAACTAGAGTTGAAGAATTAATTTACTTAATAATTAAAGATTATAATGAAACATACATACCTGATATGTAGAGTTTCCCCTTTTAACTAATTCCAACCAAAAACTCATCATTATTTTCCAAATACAATAAAACTCAAAAAATATATTCTCTTTATCTTAATCGTATTAGGGTAAAAATATAAACATATAACATTTAATTAAAGAAATCTATGTTATACTACTATGGGAATTTTTGTAGGCTGGTGGAAGGCGAAAAGGCCTTGTCGCACTTTGGTTGTGGGTTCGAATCCCACAGCCTTGTTCTATGTGACAGGTTGTCAACCGAACTACGAGTTTCCCTTTTTATCAAACTATATTATTATAACTTTCCATAAATAACCTTGAGAAATGTTTTAACCTTAAAAAATAATATCCAAAGTTCAAATTAATCCATTACAACTTTTAGAGTTAACTTAAATCCTTCTGTCCAAACTCTATCTAAAAGGTATGTAAATTTCTAAAATCAATTGTAACACAAATTACCCAAATAACATAATGTTTCTCTTATTGTCACATACTGAATATATTATTACCTTCATCATATTAAAAACTTAATAAATAAAATAATTGTTGTACAATCCTTATATATATATATCACATTCTTCTAATATCTAGAATATAATTATTGAATCCAAAAAACAAAAATACATTAATTATTCCACTTTGACCATATTAACTACATAAGTTTGACCTTGACCTCTTTGATTCTTATATTCTATATTTATTTAGATCATCCAACAATTATTTGCATAATTTCCCATATAAATATAAATATAGCATTGCACAACTTTTTTCTTTTGCTTACAATCCTAAGTTTGGTGAACTTTTCTAAACATTTGTAACAAAATCCCATTCCATTCAAGTAAGTAACATAGTGTTTCTTTCCAAAAATTATCACATAATGGAAAATTATTCTTTCCCTTTTTCCCTTTTTCTATCTCTTTCTCCACTGTACTCTTCTTCTCTTTCATTACTTTAATGTCATAAGACTTAGAGAATTGTTTTTTCATCTTGATATCACATGACACTATATCTTCAAATGATGAGAAAAATTGTGAGACTAGAGCCCGTTAGGGGAATGGTTTTAATTCATTAAGATTCTATCAATCATACCTATTGGGTTACATATTTAGTCTGCAACATTCCTTTCTATCCTTGTGAAGTTAGCCTCATACTCTGCAACATTCTCATTCTCATTCTGCCCCTGACTCAAAAATTTCATTTCCATATCAGCTCGCTGTTCATAGGGAATGTATTTATCTTGTAAAATTTCATTAAACTCCCTCCATTCCATATTTTCTACTTCTTCACCCTCCATATTTTTTTGAATTAATGACCACCATTGATTCACATATCTTGAGAGATAGTAAATTGCTTTGAAAAATTTATCCCCATATTTAGTTCCCCAAGAAAGGAATGTTTTCTCTATGGAACTTATCCATTGCTCAGAAAAAAAATTGATTTGTAGTCCCATTGAATATTGGAGGTTTTTATCTCATGAAGCAGTTTAACATTGATCCTATGCATTGTGGAACAGGGTGCTCCATATAAGTATGGTTTTTATTCATAACCTGATTTAATTGTCCCAGTATGGTTATATAATTTTCCAAAAGAGTTGCATCAACAACTCATATATAATTATCTTTCATAGGTCGGAAGTCCCTACATGGATTATGTGAATTGATACAGTTTCCATTCCTTCAACTAGGTACCATTTATAGACAATCGCATAAACTAAATTAGGTTATGATTCATAATGCATAATTTCAAAGTAGTAAAATAATTAATAAAAAATTTGAAATATTTATGAATATCTAATCCTTAATAAAAAATCTTGTTCCTTTGAGGAAATATTTACTCATAAATCCTTTATAATGGTTTTTAAAGAACATATGAATTATCCAAAGCATATCCCATAGGATTGTTAAACCAGGAGCATAGTACGGTATGTTGTGATGTACCAGGTTACCCCGAGTCAAGACTAGAACACCTTGTTAGAGTTTTCACCCCTAGGTACAATTGTAAGATAATCAAGTCCACTTGTAGTATCTAGGTAGAGGTTCATTACTGTAGTGAATCCCACATTTTGGATATTGGGTCAACCGCGCTGTGGATACTTGCAACTGTTAATAAGGGGGGCAGCTGTGAATTTTGTTGTTTACAGTAGATAATAATATTTGAAAAAGTTGACACTTGTTGAACAAAACATAAAAATAATTACAGGAGATACGATAGATGTTGCCTCTAAAAGTTGAACGGTATTATGAAATTCTGATATTTTTTGTTTCATTGGCCGGGAAGTAAGAAGAAAAATGTTAATATTAAATGAAATATAAACTTCAATATAAAATACAATATGTAGTTATATTGAAACAACTATAAAAATAGGAATCTAAACTACAATTTCAGTGCAACATGAACTAATATAAAATGAAATATAAAATGCAATATAAATGGAAGAATAATGTAATATAAAATATAGTTCCAGTTTCAGTTAGAATCAGTCAGAAGCTATAAAAGTTGTGGTATTCAAGAACCACTATGTTCTTTTGTATTGTATGTTTTTTGATGTTCCATAATTTGACCAGAATGGATTTGATAATCATGCATGATTTTTTACCAGAATGGCTTTGAAAAGGTGAATAAAATAACCTATGAATTTCAATGAGATTTATACACTATTAGATTGCCTTGATCGCTAGCAGTCAAGTGAATAAGAGGAAAAGATTTCAATAAAACACGTTGATGAAAAAAGGGAGAACAATCACTTTTGTATGAATAGGTTTTAATGGATAATTTCTATCACAAAATAGCCCAGCCACATAAATGGACTTCTATAATTGAAATAAGTGTAGCGATAATTACATCAATTAATCCAAAAATACATAACAATATAGAATAATAATGATAAAAAAAGACAATTCGTAAAAAAATTAAAGCATATCAGAAGGAAGACTAATATCATCACCTAAAATCAAACACACTAAATTGGAAAGTTAATTTTTTGAAAACTGGTCAAGAACTAAAATCAAATAAAATATTTCAAAAGGAATTAGAAATAAACCAAAACCAATGAGAAATTTAAAACAAAGGAATATTGGATAAAAACTGAGAAAAGAAATTAATACCATCAAATCATAGACCATCAAGCATCCACCAATGTGTACCTCAATGGATTTTCTAATGATGTAAGGAGTATTCTACTAATGGAGTTGCTAATTCCAATCCAATTTTCCTAAGGTCAAAAGTGGATGTAATCTATTTTAGAAAGAGAGACCTAAAAATCCTTACCTCATAAGTGAGGTCAGGTTGTCTTATTTGTAGATGAATAAACAATGGTGAGATAGTGGGAGATTTCAAATTCAAAATATGAAGATCAGATTGAACTAGTGAAATCCAATTTCTTAAATATCTAAATACTATAACCCCCTGTAAGGTAGGTTTTTCAAGCCTGGATAAATGAAGACAAAGTAAAAAACTCACCCGCTTGTTTGGCTCTGGTCTCCCCCATATAGAATACCTCTTTACTTCAAGGATGTGAGAAAATTCAGCACCTGGGAGCAGTAGAAATGAAACCAAGTAATTTTATTTAACCAAAATAATGATGAAACTATAGTGAAGAGTAATAGGCATGAAACCAGGTAATTTTTCCAAATCCCGTAGGGTCTCAAACTACCCCTGTAACTTATTTTCAAGCAGTAAAATCGTAATAGAAGGTAAATAAACAATGTTAAAAAGGAAGAAGAAATGTAGAATAATCAAAATTACAAAGATTCTTAGTCCCCTAACTGGAATATTATGCATTCTAACTAGTTGAGGGAAAGTGAAGAATACCAGTACAGGAATGCACCCAAAAGGAACAAATATCTATAATGAAAGATATTTAAAAAATATAATTCCCAAAGATAAATTATTAAAGAAACATAAAATTTAATTCATATAGAAATAAAAATCAGATATAATGGATAATATAAGTTATGAACATGAATACTGCAGATTGTGAAAAAAATCCAAATAAAGAGAAAAAATTATTGAATCTGAAAAGGTAACTATAGGGACTGGAGAATATAATATACATAGAATTTGATAAAAAGATTTGTTATTCTATATTTGGAGTATTAATATAAAAAAAGAAAAATTTTTGGTTCATAATAGAAGATGTATTAAAAGAACTTACGAATAAATCATAAGAGAACATAAATATTGAATATTACAGAATAGAGAGAAAATTATGTCAGGGGGTATGTATAACACACCATATGCAGTGCAGTGGAAATTTAGGGTCGGTGAAGGCTTGTAGAGGTAAACAAATACGTGACCATGAAATGCGTTATATTCCCTTATTGCTGATAGAAACTGAAGGAAGCAGATCCCAAATTCTAGATTCAGGAATTCAAATAGTTAAATACTGTATTGAAATTTTGTATGAATATACGGAGATGGAATAGTGAAAGGCCGAGATTAATGTTGTGGGGACGATTGGAAGAGAAAATTATCTTATTCAGGAGATGGTTGAGTCTCTGGTTGATCTTGGGTTCCATGAGATGACAAGTTGCTGTAGCGAGAGTATTGGTTTTCTATAAGGATTTCATTAACCCACTGATCTTGGGTTTCGAGGACAGAGACAAAAATTCAGATGACAAGGGATTTGGGGTAGGGATAAGGGATTTTGGTGGAGCATATGGGTTCACAAGAGGAAACAACGATTCTGACAAAATTTAATATGGAAGTGGAGGGAGGCGAAAATGCGACCATCATATGGAGACCATGAGTGGTGGAGAAACTGTGAATAGAAATCTTAGGGAGAGATTGAACATGATGGAATGGTATGCTGAAACCGGGAGGAGGAAGATGATCTGCGAGCACTATAGGCTATAAGAAATCCAGGAGTAGGATGATGTCGATATGAGGAGATTATGGGAACCCTTGGTTTCGAAGAACATTATCCCAACAGTGACTGGGAAAATAAAAACAAGGAGATTATATTGGAAACTGGGTGAAGAAAAAGGTAAGAGATTGCGGGCTACAGACGGATGGTAGACCGGGAGAGGGAGGCTGACAGAGGGGGGCGTCCAAGGGTAATGTTGGTGAAGACTCGCGATAATCTTAGCGGGAGCGGAAGAGGGAGGCGGAGAAGAAATGAGCTCCCACGGGGTAGAGTGACATGGAGCTAGGGACGAGCGACACGTCTGAAAAAACTAACATGGAAGAACATGGTTTGGACACATGGAAGCTGGAAATGCCAGGATTAGTATATTTAGTAGATATATATGTGTGTGTGTGTGTATGTATAAATATATATAATTTTAATTATAATTTATTTATAAATGTAAATTTATAGAATTATAATTATATATACACACACACACAATTAGTCATGTTTTAAAACACTGGTAAAAATGTCAGTAAAATAGCCACATTTTCTAAAAAATGTGGCTAAATATAAAATTTACGTATGTTTTTATATATTAATATATTTTTATGTATATATATAAATTTATAAAAGTGTGAGTGTGAGTCTTTAAATATATATGTGTGTGTTTATATATATATATATATATTTATAGATATTTTTATATTTATGTGGGTGTGTGTTTAGGTATATTAATATATATATATATATATACATCTAAATTTATATTTATATTGACGTGAGAAAACATGCTACGTTGGCAACGAAAACATACATCACACAAATGAAGGGAAGAAGTCAGTGACCCTGGATCTTAATACCTTGTTAAGACCCTTAGGGGTAACTACCATTGAACTGAACATAGAAGGATATATATATATATATGTATGTATATGTAGATATATAAATATTCATATCTATTTATCTGTGTGTGTATTTATATATGTAATGTAACTGAACTGGGATCCACTAAATTGGTGCCCCGATCCGGTCGCCACATAACCTCTACCGCACTTCCCCATATGCTAGAGGTTTTTGACAAGAAACACGGGTCTAAAAGTCACACGTGGAGACTATACCCATTTTACCAGGACAAGACACAACAAAAAACAAATAGAAAAGTGGAATAAATATATAATAACCAATTAACATGAATAAATAATCATTTCTTAAAACAAGGCACAAACCACATCCTACAATAAATATGTCATGTCATAACACATTTCTAAGTGATACAAAACCCAAAAAAAAGACAAACAACAAAATCAACCAAATGGTCCTGAATCCTAGTTTAGAACCTCATCCGTGTACGTCTCAAGAATGAACCAACCCTCAAGTATAGAAACCTTACCTATTTCCAGATTAGCAAGCATGAAATATGCTCGGGCACCTAATGACTGCCCAAGCAAGGTATGAGTACAACTCAGTTGGCCACCACCGATGGTGTCTATAAGATATCTAGTCTAAAGAGATAGTTCATGAAAGTATGAAATAAGGGAGAAGTAAATAAAAGACCATCTAGTGGAAACTATTTAAAAATTCTTTACTTAACTATTACTAATCAATGTACAAATTCATTATGTTCATATTCTTCATTATTTATTTTATCATCAACATGTTATCTGCACAGACCAGCCCAGGTCGACCCCAAACCGGGCACCCAAACCGATCTGTGGCATGGATAAAAAGGAGTTCCCAATCCCCTCAGCCTAAAAACTAGTACTGGTCATCAATAAAGTAGAAAAGGGAACAATTTCCCCCAAATATATAAAATAAAAAAAATAGTGGAAAAAAGTGGATAACCCAATACACATTTATAAAAAAAACTAAATTGATCATCATGTATATAAGAAAACTATAAGTACACCAGAACGATGAAACTAAACTGACCAGACCTAATGACTAACTAACTCTATGTGACCCCACTGGTCACTCTCCAACACGTTGATCATACGTCATTCAAGGTTATTGAACTCTAGATGAAACCTGCACAAGGGATAAAAACAGAAAAGAACTATATGCGTGAGTATTAAAACTCAGTAGGTTAGCCCAATAATCTATTCCCAATGAACATACTTTAAAATATTAGAAACATCAATTTCAAGTTTGATCTAAAATATATAAAAGTAATTTTTTCTACGAGATTCCTTAAAAACAAAGTACAATCCATTGCCCTTATTCATTTCAAAAAATAGTTTCATTCAACTTGTGTTACGATAGCATGTTCATGGGGAAAATGATGTTTAAATGTTCAGATTTTTACCAAGGGGATAAAAAAACATCCTTTGAAAAACATTTTCATAAACCTTATAAAAACAATCCCACTATCTTCCAAGAAAAACAATACACCATAAGGGAAAATAGTAATCACACAACAATGGTAATGTAAATATACATACAAGCACCATATTTATCACTACAAGTAACTAAAATCCAATAGACAAAGGTGAACCTAGGAGATCAAGAAAATACCAAAAAATACTAACACATGAGACTCCATCCATGTTGGCATACCACACATGATGAAAACAAAAACCCCCAAACTTCTGACCACCATAACTCAAGAAAAAACAAGGGGTCCAATCCCATAGTAATAAACCCAAAATATATCCACCAACTATTGGACACTATTCTTTCCATCCACTAAAATTCTAGAAATCATTCTTAGAAAGTTCTCTCAATATTCCCAATTCCCATTTGTAATATATATAAAAAGGGAGTGAACCAATCAATTCCAACTAAGTATCCAATCACAACATATATATAATGATAATTCACAATAGACATCACCCTTAATCACTCCAAGGATCGATCTCATGACATTAATAAAAAGGAACATAAAGAGTCCATCCCGAGGAACTCTCATAATGTATCTCAATGATTCCATAGTAAATAAATACCATCCATTACATACATAGAATAATGGAATGTGAAACATCCATAGGGGGTTTTCATAATAAACAATTTCACCATTTTCACAAAGTAGCCGAATGGGTCCTTAAACATTTATCAAAACTAACTATTTCAAAAAGTAAAAATTTCACTTTTAGTAAATATTTGAATAAACACCATTCAAATAAGAAAAAAACATTTATAATTTCATTAAAACATTCATGTTACACATCCAAACTATGCCCATTTTTATAAGGATTCCAAACATGCCATTTTCTGGCAACTCGGGCCAAAACATGCTTACCACAAAAAGCCCATTTGTTTATAAATCCAAAACTAATTTTTACATGGATAAAAGGAACCAAAATAAATTTTTTCATTATTCTAATGTAATTATGAATCTATAAAAATCGTTTTAAATATCACTAGGCACATAAAAACCAACACGGAAATTTACTGAACAAATTGCATGCACTTTTTAACAAAAAAACTTATTTTAAGAACTTGAAATGGGATAAAATAAATTTTTAATGCCATAAAATTTTTAATGATACTAAAAAATGTTCACAATACCATTAAAAAAGTGAATAATCTAATAAAACATTTAATTAAGCAAGTAGTGTACATGTTAATAACAAAAAAACTACTTTGTCACAAAACAAGGATTAAACAAATGTTTTTCACTCAAAGAAAACTATCCAAAGTCTGAAAAATACTAAAAATATATATTAGGTGAAAAAAGAAAGATAATGATGAAACTTAAATGATAAATTCATGTTCAAGGGATGTCCTAACTCAAATCCATGTCAGAAATGAAACACACACCCAAAATCACCCGCCATAGTTCCCAACATTCTAGATCTACAAAGACCAAACTTAAACGAACCAAAACCCCATAAATTATCATTCCAAAACATAAAACTAGGTTATTCATGACCATGTGAGAATACATAACCATGAAATAATAGGAGGAGGAGGAAGGAGGATAAAGGAGAAGGAAAATCACCTTGAAAACTAGATAACTCTTCATCTTCCCTTAGATCTATACCCTTAGAGAAGAGGTATGGGCTTGGAACTAAATGGATAGGATCATTAGCTTTGGAAGAACTAGTAAAATATGATTTGGGGGAAAATAATAAAAATGAATGATTTATGAAAGAAGAAAATTACTTTCTCAAATATAGACGACTTGGGAAACCTTGAGAAATTTAACCCTATTCCGCTATTAGTATGAGCTCCAAAGAAGAAAAATGAAACATGATGGTGCACCAAGGGTTCGGGACACCGCTTTGGTCCCAGAGTCCTATAAGGCCTTCAGGCCATCCAGGACTTCGGGTCATTAAGGACTTTGGGCCACCTCAAAGCCTTCAGGCCACCTTAAGTGTAGATGCAAACCAGAAAACCTACAAGTTAGGATGAGCAAGAATATTTCACCATAGCAGAAGCTAAATAGATTGCAATAATGAGTGGGTATGGCACCAGCCATCGGGAAAATCCTATGAATGCACGGGAATGCCTAGAAGAACAACCATGCAAATGTGGAGAGCTGATTTCACGATGAAGATGCTGGGGAGGAGTAGTTCCAAGTAGTTTGTCTGGGTTGTATGTAATGTTTGAAGCCTACAGGAAATTAATTACACTAAGGCCTATGGGCCGTGTAATACTTATGCCTCCGGGCCTTGTAAGGGTTCCACCTCACCCCTTGAAAGGTGGATTATGAAAAATCAATAAAAAATGAAGGCCTTCGGTCCATTGGAGGAGGGTTCACCTAGGGTTCTTGGGCTTGATTGAGAAGTGTCATGACCAAAAAAAATTATAAACTGAATATTATATAAAAGCAATAGATTATTTTTTTAATACTGGAAATGGGCACATGGGCTGGCCTAATACCTGAATAAATAATCAAAATACACCATGATTAAAAGTTAATTATTGTTCCAAAAGGATATAGGGTCTTGAATATGTCAAGGGAGGAAATATGGGGAGTCAAATTAGTGAAAAATGTTGACAATTTGGGGATTTATAAAAGAATCAGATTTAGTTTTTAAATTTGGAAATGGGATCACGGTTTGGACCAAATCATGATGTAACCACCCTTTTCTTGAAAAACCCCCAAACAAGATATGGGGAACCCATAGTAAAATTACTATACATATATGGAACTTCTAAAATCAACATTCATCTCTCCCAATACACATGAAAATGACTTAGATTTCTAATAAACTGGATCAAAACCAAGACAATAAAAATTGGGTGTGACATTATCCATGGGTTAGGCATTTAAATCAATCAAACAGGGTTCATAACATTTATCATTCTGTGTAATGGAACAATGAAATTCCATTTATCACATGGGATAATACAATAAAAAATCACAATGTACTCACATGGAAACCTTAGTGTATGTGGAATTCAATCATTAGGGGAATAGAGCTCCATCCCCTTCCCTAACCCATGCATTGTGGGTGGAGTTAGAGCATCTGTCCAACTCAACCCATGGGAAAATCCTCAATATGTTATCCCACAACTCACACCATGTAAAAATTATTATTCATCCATTCACAATTAATAAGCAATATCACAACCCAACACAAAAAATACATTAAACAATCGTAATCCATAATAATAAACATGGGAATCAATATTAACCCATAAACCGTTAACTCAATTTTTATTTCTCTTACTTAGACCATTTATCCGAATTTGAATTCTCATTCCTATCTCACTGTGCACATTTAATAACTAAATTTTAGCATCCCATTTCACATATTCATGCATTCCCTTATGAAATACCATTTAACAAATTTTCATTTCACATACCATTACCATTGAATATATTCACCGTTTTATACTAACCAACTATCTTAAGAATTTCTAATATAATTCATAAGCCACATGTCACAATCTTAATTAACCAAATTAACCCATTTACATGACAAGAAAAACAAACCATTAATCCCTTACCAAAACTAGACACATTACCAATATTACATTTCCACTTCCATTAAACATATAAAATTACTCAACAAGGTCTCTACATTATCCTAAAATGACCATGTGCTTACTTAACCCATTTATAGACCTGGGATTGCCGTCACACCCCATGGGTGCCCCTAAATTGGTCAAATAATCCTCATCATATCTCATGGGGACCATTATGGTTTTTAATCATAATTTGGACACCCATTTTAACAAATTTCACCAAGTTAAGGAAGAGAATAAAAAGGGGTGACCAAGAACAAACCAAACATGACCAAATCTACAACGAAATAATGGGATATAACATGCAAATCACCTACCTCAAATCCGTTGATGAACACACTATTAAAAATCGCCTCCTAATTCAACTACCATTTGAAACCTCAATCTAGATATCCCAAAAAAACTTGTTTATAGAGATTATGATGAAGATTAGTGGGATATGAAAACCCAATTCCAAAATGAGATGCAAGAGAGGGTCTAGAATCACTCTGAGCTTCAATCCATAACCAATGACACTCCAAACGACTTAGGATCAAAGTAGAATCGCCTATTTGAATCTTAGATCACTAGGGTTAGTACTTAGGGTTATAGGAGGTGAAATGGAAGAGAATCCTGAGTTAGAACATAAAACCCCGTGGTGGCAATTTTTTAAATTTTCCCAACTTTTCATGGCCACACATTTTACCCGCACTGTTTTCCAAACCATGCACAAACCGTGCACAAGACATAATCTAAGGGAAGTTGGGTAACAAAATTACTTGGGTAGGTTTCATGGTTGGACAAACCGTGCTCCAACAGCATGTTAAGACATTATGCAAGGCTGTATAGGTTTCCAGGGATGGAAGAATAAGTTACTTAACTTTTTGC
This sequence comes from Viscum album, assembly GCA_963277665.1. NCBI lineage: Eukaryota > Viridiplantae > Streptophyta > Magnoliopsida > Santalales > Viscaceae > Viscum > Viscum album. Next base: position 1,412,745,108 of record OY728145.1, read on the forward strand.
CAATCTTGTGCCTTGTACAGTTTGGCCCAGGTTTCGCTTCCTTTCACATCGCAAACCCCCATAACACTCCCGAGTCCCCTCATACACTTGGGAAACATACATTTATTTTATGAAAAGAGACATAAACCAAAAATTAAACAAAAACACACCTTAAGAAAATTTTATAACTTACAATATATATAGATATTATTATATTTAAATATATGTTACTATATCTGAATATAGATTGAATATTTTACACACACATATATATAGTTATAAATATATATATTTATATATATAAATTAATCAAATTATAAAATATTATAAAACATTAGAATAAAATTTCACTAAAATAGTAATATTTTATTAAATATGTGGCTAAATTTAAAATTGTAACGTTTCTTGAAAGACATGTGTAAATTAACCGCATATTAAAAAACTATGGCTAAATTACTGATGTTTTCTAAAAATGTTGTCAATTTAGACATGTTTTTAGAAAACATCACTAATTTAGCCTTTTTTCAGAAGACATTAGTAATTTAGCCATGTTTTATTAAAATATCACTTATTTTACTATGTTTTGTTATTTTTTTTATAAATTTAAAATATGGAACATATTTTGAAATGTATTGCTACAAAACGTCGCTAAATTCATTTTTTTGTAGTAGTTAATGAATAAATTTTAGTGAAGCATGCAAAAAATATATCGAAATGTAATATGATTTTTATTTATATGGCATTTAGACACATAACCATTGTATATATATGTGGATATTATTTATATATCTATTAAATATATATCAATTTGGTACATTTAAATTCATTTAGTTTTAAATGAAGATAAATTATTTTGCACGTAAAAGAACAAAATTTCAATAACATTGTACGTAATGTATTTTTAAAATAATAGATTAATTTTATCACTATATATAAATTATTTTGATTAAATAATTATATTATATATCAAAATTAATTTATTAATGATATATTATCTTCAAAAAAAATTTATTACTTTTTTGAGCGAATATTATAAATAATTTCTGACAATTTTACAAATTTTATTTGAGAAAAATGATTTTTTAAAATCATCACATCAAACTTATTTTGGGTTGGAATTTTTATATTATTATGAATAGATAAATTTTTCATTGAATACTAAAAAATACATATTTTAATGATATTTTTTATTTTAAAATATAAAAAATTCTCATTTTTCTTTGAATTAGTTTTAAAATTTCATTTATGTTATTGTATTTAATATAATACTGTTAATTAAATTGAAATAAATTTTATTCTGAATTTTGGAAAAAAACATTTTACACATAAAAATACAATTTTTTTGAAAATATTTTTTCTTTACGTTTTATGGGTTTATTTAAAAAGTAACTTCTAACAGTTATATGAATTTAAATTGATAAAATGGATTAAAATTATTTAATTATAATTTTTTTTATTAATTAGTTTGTTTTCATTTTCGGTCATTCTGAATATTAACTCTGTTAAAAAAATAATTTACTAGAGTAAGATATAAAATTGGTTAAAATTGTTAAAAATAAAATTATAATGATTTAATTTATCTATGAACTTGTCTAAATCATATTTTATATTCCTATTTAAACCCTATATTTTCTATTATTTTAATATAATTTATTTTAGAGGCATTTGGACCGAGATATACATTAATATATTTTAATCTTTTCAAAAATTCCAAGTGTGTCCTCTCCCTCACTTATAAATGGTCCCCCCTTTTTTATTATATACACTTAAAGAGACTCTTAATTCAGATAAGTTCTACTAAAATACCTTCATAATATCATTTAATATTTCCTAGATGTAATATTTTATTATAATACTATCCTATGATGTTTCATTATATAAATTTAAGATGTATTTCCAAAAATAGATATAATTTTTAACCAAATGGATTCTTTTTTATGTATTCTTTCGCGTCCTTAAACCATTTTCTAGTTATTTTGATTTAATAAAATCAGTATATATAATATAATTATATTTTATTATGTTAATTTAATAAATGTATTCATATCTTTTTCCGTCAAATGGGAAATGAAACCATCATTCATGTGTATAGGAAAACTACCTCCTTAGGAACTGTTTAATTTTGTTTGTCATCGCCTACTTTCATGGATAGTAATTATGTGCGATTTAATGTAAATTTAAGATATTCATAAAATAATTATCATTATATAAATTTAATATATCATCTATCTTCATAGAATTGTAAAATTTAAAAATTTAATCATTGCATGTATGTATGTTCAGATTACATTCTCCACACAATGTTGTAATTCAATTTTCAAAACCCACCTCTCATTTATTGTCACAACGATGGATTTAGTGATGTTATTTGATGTTTATAACATGATAATGATTATTAAATGATAATATTTTATTTTATTTATTTATTTTCGATCCATTTAAAATTTAAAATACTGCACTTGTGTATACCTCATGAGAATATTAAATTTAAAGAAAAACATTGACACAGATATAAATCCATGTGTTTGTGCTCATATTTCCTAAAAAATAATATATCTGATATTGAAAATATATGATAATGTAAAAAACATTTGTGATAAGTAAAATATTCTGAGAATCTTCATATAATTATTCCTCTTGTGGCTATGTGAGTAGATTATACGAATTCATTTATAAATAATATAGATAAAAAAACATAATCAAACAACCCAATATAAATATACAGAATTATATCTCCTTAATTATCACTTAGAAATGATTATAAATCTATATAATAAAAATCAGGAATACAGTAAGATAATCCTTATGGTCTTTATTATTGTAACCTCTCTTAACCCCCTTCTATAACATTTAATAATTATTTCCCACTATTCAGAATATTTGATTATTTAAAGTATCATAACATTTTTATGTATGTAGAACCTTATTTTCATACATTCCTTATTAGTATATGAGTTTTCCATGTTTAGGTAATTAAATGGATGATTTTTATAGATTTTGGACATTCTGATCCTTTTTTATTTCAACAATGGCTATATCCTAATAGTGTTATTGGCTGTGTTGGTCCCTAGTGTGCTCTTGTAAAAATAAGTATGGAAAAATTACTGGGCCAATCCATGTCCATGGACATGGTTCTTGAAGGAAACTGTAATGGTCCATGGCCAGTGTGTCCTCACCCTACCCAAGGTGGAGGCCTTGGTGAAAGAATACAACTATGGTTTATGAGAAACATCAAATGAATTGTCATTATTAGGATTTCATGTTTGAAGCCACCATAATATGGTGGAGGCCATAGTTCTAGTATGGATAAAATTTTAGTGAAAAAATGGATGACTCACTAGCTTGATAAGTTTAAATGGTAAAACATATGTGATGGTATAAGGGATATTTAATGTGATATTAGTCTAATATTTTTCTTATTACTTTCATTATCCCTCTTATCCTTATTGATTTTTTGATCTATTTGATTTTACAAACTCTCTTGATGATGTTAGGGTGAGATTTGGGTGGCCATCTTATGATGTGGCACCTTAATTTAATAAACTCATCCTTTTTAAACCACTTTTCTTGATCTTTATAGTAGAGTGGAATCTTTTAAGAGATTGTTTTTTGTTATTGAATCAGAATTGGGGGTTCCTAACCTTGTCTCCTTTTATTCTTTCATTGAGTGATGAATTTGTTCTTCCTTAATAAGACTCAAATTCAGTTGTTGTCGGTGTTTGATGTCAGTTATTTGTTAGTTAAAATTTTGGCTTAATTCCTTTTTAGATTCATTCTATAACCTTTATGAGTCATTTTTGGAATTAGTTCTATTAGTTATTGGTGTTAAATCTTGTTCTGGTTAATGTGGGAATGTGGTTTGGGTGAGAACACTCTTGATGAATTGTGATGGTGATGTAAAAACTCATTAGGTAGGAATTTTCATACAATGTAGAGGTAGTGTATATTATTTTTAGCCTAATATGACATTGTATTCTTATATTATTTATAATTTTATTTATTTTTATGACATGTGTGTGCATACATAGCCCGTGAGACCCATCTTTGAGTTTGGTCACAAGTTTGTGTGTGTCTGGATACCGTTTCTCACTATCGATATTATATGTTGTGTACCGTTATGATATTACATTTTTACATGTATTTTATTTGGTAAATTCTATATTTTTAATGATCTATACAGGGTTTAAATGTGAAAAGTGGACCTTCCATGGCTCAATGGCCTTAGAGGAGGAGCATGCTCAGTCTCCTCCTGCGATTTGACAAAAGGAAAAAGTTATTTGATAGGGGAATAATAGCATTATGTGGCCTTAAATGGATGTATGGTTTTCTTTTTTAACTTACATAGAAAATTGTGAAGGTATACGATGGGATTGAGGCCTGTTCATATGTAGTGTAAGTATACGATGGCCTTGTGGAATGAATCGTGACATAGATGGGGCTTCATAGCCTTATGGCATAACCCAAGACTCATTACCCTTATGAATGTTTTGAATATTTGAGGTAAAATTGTGGTTGAAAATCATTAATAACTTACATCATGATAATCCATCTGGTATAGAGGTGAAATAGTTATGGATGGGATTTTTTGTGGTTTGGTCAGCGGACGACCACTCAAATCCTAATTTTTTTATATTTTCATGCGTGTTAGTTTTTGATCAATGAATACACTCATAGTCATTTACAATTCTATTAAGGATGAATTAGTGGTTTCTTACTAGGTTTATTCTCACCATCTATATGGGAAAATCGTGGCCTGTATTACTTGAGATACTTTGGTTGTCATTTTTATAGAATTTCTTGTTACTCCAATGCGTTATTCTATTTTATTTTGTATAAATGTGTTTATTAATACAACGAGTATATTCTACCAACTAATTGTGTTTAGACGCTCATTGCTCCTTGGAAAAATCATATAACGATGTGGGTATGAGACAATTAAACACTCCATAGGCATTGTGATTCTGTCCGGGGCGTTAGATATTACAACTACAATAAATGCAAACCACCCTTAAAAATTATTTTACAACAAAACAAAAAGTAATAAGTATCCGATGAGATGAATGTAAGTACGATAACCATAAATTTCCCATATCAATTTCTATGTCGCAAAAAACAAAAATAAATACTTATTAATATAAATGAAATTAATATAATTTTAAATCAAGGATTTTATATTGTAATGATTATTAAGAAACTATAATATTTTTATAGAGAGAATGATAGAGTATAATATATTTTAAACAAAAATATATTATTTAAACTCTTATAAAAAATAACCTAGACCAAACTATTTATTATGATATTTTATCATCACCACTCCTTAATATAAAGTTCTAGAAGGATCTCCAGTATTAATTCTCACGTTTTAGACACTATACCTAGTAATTTCTTAATATAAGTTCTAATAATATTTACTAATAAGAATACTCATTTAAAATTATCATATACAATTAATTATTCAAAATATATGTAGACCACTATAACCTTTTTCCATAACTTTTGAACATTAAAATGACACCCATGACAATATTTAGATCTTATACGAATTTATTTTTATTTGAGAAATATTCATAAAAGTTTTAGAGGACTCTAGATGTCTATATAAAAAGTATCTCTCCTTATATATAACTGAGAACCCCATTAATGTAAAAAGAGAATTAAGAGTAAAAATAATAGTGGGTGGTACATCACCAATTATTTATAAAGAAATATTGGGAACATACGATGGAGTGAGGTAAACCAAGATAGGATAGAGAATACCCAAATTTACCTACAATACCCTATCTGCATTGAAAACAAAAAATTTTATCCTACCCACACCCTAACATGTTCATGCGTATCCCATGGATTTAACTTCATTTCAAAACATAAATGTTTAAATTTTAATCATTTGAATTATTTATTTATTTATTTTTTGAATTCCCCTTGTAAAATATTATTTAAAAAATTTTCCCTATCGGGGAGTCCTAGTACTCGGTATTAATATTAATTGATATTTAGTTAGGGTTAGAATATTTCTGGAGAACTAATCATCTTAATTTCCTTTATCTAAAAATTTATATAGCCAAAAATATAGTGGTACATGGGTTGAGAGGATTTTCTAATGGGTATATCTTTAAATAAAAGTTTTTGTGTGAGTTACCTAAAGGACCAGGTTATACATTCCTATTTGTGTCCCATAAGGTTTCTCATGGGAGTAATCAATTCAAGAAATTAATTTATTTTTAAAATATTTATATAGAGTTATTTTATTGAGATATATATAAAAGAAATATTTTTTTGAGTTAACTAATATGACGAAAATTTAATCTTTTATAGATTTTGAATTATTTTAAATAATAATGTATATGGGATTACTTGAACCCACATGATCTTACACACCATTACGTGCATTAGAATTGGTAAATCCAACTTTAGGACAAACTCTAAATGGTTATATATTTTATTCCAACCCCAACAGATATCCTCCATATATATACTAATATAAATTTTTAGGTCATTTTTACATTATAACCCATTATGTTTTTATCTTAAAAATATACCAATTTTGATGATACATCCTACAAAAATACTTTAGCAGTATTATAATGAGTAATAATAAATAATTGATTAGATAAAAATTAAAAACAGAAACTTCATTGTAGTTTCCTAGAACCATTACCATTGTTTGCATTAAAACATCATAGTTCATGAATAATTTTCAAAGAAACATTATATTTTGAAGAAACAACCATGGTTTTCTTATCGTAAAACAGATCATCAATAAGTCAATATATTTTTTTATTTACATTCTTTTCTCTAAAATGATAATGATTAACGTAAATTATATTTCCATGAATAATAACCATGATATGTAAAATATTTAAAAGAAATTATTTTTTGTATGACTATATAACAAAAATAACATTCATATTTGAAGTACTTTATGGTTGAAGGATGGTTTATTAGGAAATACACTATCTTAAATTTCATGGGAAGTGAAATTACATAATGGTTCTTGGTCATGGTATTTAAAAAATTAAAGGAATATTTCCCCCAAAAATAACTATTAAAATGTTCTCCCTACGTTTGTGTAAATCAATGTTGCTTTAGACCATATCAAAATTGGTTATGATTATTATAATTTTCAAAGTATACTGTATTAACATTTTAGTATTTGAATTGATTATTTTGTTCTGAAAGATATATTTAATAATTTTTTTAAATACATGTTGGAATATATTAATTTTTTTAACACCTTATGAATTTCATTCAATGCATATAAGAGTTACATGTTTGGTATAATACAAAATATTTCCTCATTTTAATAATGACTATGATTTTTCTATTTCAATTATGCATTCAAAAAAAAAATGATAGTTATGATTTATAGATATTTTGTGTTTGTTTTTTATTTGAGTTGAAGTATATATTGATTACTGTTCTATGGATAATGGGTATTTAGGTTAAATTTCATATTCTCCATGGAGAACAGGCTCTATTCTTGAAAAGTTATAGATAACTATTTTTACACTATACTTTCCCCTAGTGTGATTTTAGTTTCATGTGATTATAATACATTGATGAAAGGGTTTCATGTATATTAATTGTATGATGAATATGGGTAAGTGTATATATAATTAGGTTTTATTTTTACGTTATTAACAAAAATGAATAGTTGCATAGAGTTTCATACATTTATAAATTAGAATAAATTTTAAGGACTATGATTCAAAGATAAGACTCTATCAGAATTCATAATACTAGTGATTGCATGAAATTTAGTGATTTTATAAGATAAAATAATTTTATATGATACATGTAGGACTATTATAGAAATTAAGAGACATAATAAAACCTTAGAAATACTATTTGTTCAATTTCATCAAAATTAAACACTTTATAATAACATGACCATCTAGATAGGTTGGTAATGATAATTTTAGGTTCCCTTTAGGCATAATCAATAGAGACACTAATGCAATTAGGTTACCAAAATAAATTAAAATCTATGGGTTATTTTTATCAAGGTAATCATAACTGTTATGTGATAAGAAACATGTAGTTAGAATAATTCAAATGAGGAATTCAGAAATGATTTATCTAATTTACCATCCTGGAGTTATATGTGATATTATTGATATTATTTTCCCCCATTTATAGTGGTGGATGACATTGTTATGTTAGATTTACGAATTGTTTTTTTAAATTTGGATATTTTACCACTAAATTGATATGTTTTGTTGGATCATCATTTATAGTGGGATTAGATTAAACAGAAGTTCTTATTTAAATTATATTAAGTGTGGTAATCACACAAAATTTTGTCTGGACATAAAATATGTCATGAATCATTAATATCAATTTGAAATATATTATAATTTGGACCTACAGTGAAATAAATTAGTAACATAGGCTGAGAAGTATTATTAACGAGAATAATTTGCAGCATAATTATAAAAATGTTATAGAAATTATTTTCACCAATTATGACTCATGGTTATTGGATTCCAAGTACGAATTATAAATTTGTTTTTATGTGAAAAAACTCAAAAGTAATAGAATAATTATAAAATGAGAAGTAGATGTATATATTAGAAATAGGGAATAATAATTTAACATGAATTTTATTCTTATAATTTAAGTGCATATATTGGATTAATTTTGGAATTGGAAAACTATACAATTTTTCATTTCATGAAGAAAACTTTTATTTCTATATCTTGTTTAAATTTGATTGGATTTTTGTTCATGTTAAAGAATTATAGTTTTTCAATATATTTTAATGAAATGTTTTTTGTAATTATTAATACAGTGAATGATTTGTAAATCCGGGATATGGAAAATCCTCTATAAATATATATATCAATATAATAATACCTTGTTAGAAAGTTCTAACACCACTTCGATTTGTAATTATCACTACGTGAATATAAATGATACATAAAAGACAAATAATCCATAAAGATAAATAAATGGGATTATAATATGATGAATTTTTTGAAAATGGAAATCATTAAGAAAAAAAATCCTTTTATTTGTGGAAGATATAAGCACTAGTGGATTATTATATATAATTCAAAGTGATGTATCTAGATTAGCTATCACAAAAACAATTGGTGGGTAGATGTACTCTGTAACCTTCACTAATGACTTATATCATTTTTTTTGGAATTTATTTTGAATTTTTTTGAAACACTCAAAATTAAAAAGAGTTTATAATTTAATTATGGAGTCAACTAGGAAACATTATTAATATTACATGATCAGATATTTATAGGGAATACTTAATCCATGAATTATTTGATTTTATATAAAATTGTTGAATTATTTCAAAAATCAATAGTACTTGGACACTATAATAGAATGATGTGTTTATAGGGGTATTTATATCATGTTTGGAATTGTGTAGCCAATAATGAGTTATCATGACCTTATTATATATTTTTAGCGATATTATTATCAAACTGCTTCATTCAGACTTAATACATTCAATCTAAAGAATTTATAAATATAGTATATGGGGTTTAAATTTAGAGTCTCCAAATAAATTTTTTTTGAGAATTTATTATTTTGAATCTTATAATTTTTTATTTCATAAATTTAATCTAAGATTTAAAAATTAATTTTTTTCATTGTCTTAGGGTAACTAAAATATATTATTTTTATAATCCGAGTAAAAAAAATCATTTTTGGAATTCTATTATTTTTTTAATTTAGAAGGAATAAATTTTATAGGGAATTAGTTGGGTGAAATTTGAACTTAGATAATGTCAAGGAAAAAATTGAAATTTTATATTAGGTAAAATGTTATTTAGTTCAAAAATATATTTTAGATAAATAATAAACTCATGTTTTAAAAGAACCTTATTGTTTCATTATGATTCATCAATATTCTCATTGAGAAATGGATTTCAATTAGAAAGTTATGATGAAATAAAGATGATAAATGATTAAACTACTACTATTATAGAGGCCACCTATAGTTTTGATTTTGTGAAATGGATATAGACCATGAGATCTAATATAGAATCCATATACACTAACCATATTTTGATCATAGTAGATCTACCTAAAGTGATGACACCAATAGGGTAAAAGTTTATTTTTAATAAGAAAACTTATGTGGATGGTACCATGTATACTTATAAAGCATGATTTGTGTTAAAGAGTAATAATATGTGTATATATATATTATTTACTATGAAGATAGATTTTCACCAGTATAGTTGAGAAAATACTTTAGGGTGTTTCTCTCTATAACAAATGATAATAATTATATGATATATCAAATGGATAGTAAAAATTATTTTTCGAATAAAAATTTAGGTGAGGACGTGTATATAGTACAAATCAATGGTTATTTATTTTCAAATGAAATTTATAAGATGTATATAATTCAATAATATATTTATGGATTATAGAAAAGTTTTTTAGAGTAATTAAATATAGTTTAATGATGCAACAAAATTGTTTTGTTTCATAAAAAATGTGGAAAATTTTTATACATATAAGAAATTTAGTGGGGAATTTTTTTATTTCTAGTATTCTATGATGCAGAAATACTACTCAGAAAAAATATCTTGAATTTAATTTGAGTAAAGTTATGGTTTGTAAAGTGAGGTTTGATAAAATAAAAGGGTTATGAATCCAATATTCTTGGTAGTATGATCTATAGTGATATATGTAAATAGATTCATAGGCTATGTTATCACAAATATTTTTTATTTATTTATAAAGAGTTTTAGTATGGGGATCTATAAAAAGTGGTTTTTATAATGTTTCATAAAAAAAAATTATAATAAACCAAATTCATTTTAAATAGTTTTTAAGGAAAAATACAGATAATATTCATCATCTGTCTATCAAAGGATCTATCATGTATTTTTTGTTATCGATTATGATGATGTATATTATTCTTATCATAAATATAAGATAATAATCCAATCTCAATGCGAGTCATGGAATTGGTGTGATGAAAAAACATAAGTACTTTTGAGGAAGTATTGATTTTTCTCTTGGTGTTTGGGTGGAAGAAAAATCTTACTTCATTTGGTTAATTATTATTATAAATTTATAGTGTTTTTATTCAGTTTCTTAAATACCTTGGTATGGTATTCTAGTAAACAATCATTAATACAAAATAAAATATACAATATAATATTATTTAGTAAAGAATATCTTATTGATCATATAAGGTCAAAATTCTCCCATTCAACTTATTTTAACACAGAAATTAAAAAATGAAACTTCTTTTCATTTATAGAATGTGATTTATATTTTAATAATGGGAAGGTCAAAACTGATGATAAATAAATAAATAAGAAGGAAATGTTGAGTGATTCTGCCGAATGTAGACAACCACAGGATGATATTTATACCAATGAAACGTTTTTGGGAGTCAACATGGATGTTCTACAATAGTGAAAATCAATTAAAATGGAGGAGAAAGTTTCCCAATGTATTTTATTTCAATTTTTTTTTCAATTTAGATAATTTATTGCATCATATATCTTGTTTTTGACAGTTTCAGTTTTCCACCTATGATTCCATTTTTGAGATGTTATCAAGTTGTGGAACGACTACGAGAATACATAGGACACTGATTTTGGGTGAAACTACTTTTTTATAATGTAAGTGATCCCAATAAATGCTATGAAAATAAAAATTATCTATTTTTTACTTCATAGTATATAAAAATGTTCACAATTAATTCAATATTCATGATAAATAAAGTTATGTAATAGATTTTTGGAAGTATTTTTTTATTATGTTTTCATGAAATATAGGTCTTCTCTTTCCATTTCTTATATAAAACCACCACTATATTTTATGCCACGAACATGAGATAGGATAGTCAAAAAAATATTTAATAAAAAAATATCATTAAAAACTAAAATCACTATTATAGTACCTCCACAAAGTGAAAAGTCCATGTTGTTCTATCTGTGATGCTATCGATTACTGTGAAGACATTATAATATATTTTTGGTCTATTCTCTGGATTATGTTGAATTCAAAAAGAGTTTGTGAATGATGTTCTCAATAAATATCATATAAAACACCTTTGAATAACTCAACCATTTATTTAATTAATCGATGAATATATCATATGATTTTAGATGATTATTTTGGATAGAAATAATACCTTAAATGAGATCCATTAATGAATTTGAGGAACCATCGAAGACCTAAACATTAAGAATATCCAAATATATATTTTATAATAAAATTAGGTTACCCACTAATATCATGTATAGGTGGTGAAAGATCTAATGGAGAGATAATAGAGAGAAATAGTGTTTTTTGAGTCCTTACTCATAAAAAGATGATAGATGTGTATTTTCAAGTATGCGTATACACTAGGAGTGATATAATATCACACTGAATACTATAATTCATCACAAAAGTTGAGAAGGTTCTATATTTACAATAAAAATGAATCATAAAATTAGAAAATGGTATCAATGGATTCATATATATGAGGAAAAATAGGAGTTGAATACATTTAAAGAGCATCTTAACCCCTTATCATTATAAAGAACCCCGCATGTTCAAATTTTTAATTTGTCTTTTATTCTCAGTTTTAGTGGCTAACTAATCAGTATATATAATGTGATATTTCATTGAAGATCATATTAATTACTTAAATGAATTGAATTCATTATATATGATTCGTTTTCCAGTAAAATTTGTCTTTTTTGATTAAGTAGTGTATGAAGTTTACGGATGAATTAAGAAAAAAATATTAATTAATACTATCAATTTTAATATCACTAATTTACACCATTATTTTCTATAAAATGTTTTTATAAATACAATATTTCAAATGAAAAACATTATTATTTAGTTTTAATTGGTAATTGTTGATATAATATTGTTATAAAGGTGTGAAGTCTACTATAAAGTTAATTTTTATACACTATAAAGAAGTAAATTTAAAATAAGGGACATTGACCAGTAGATTCTTATAGAAGTAGGATATTTGTAGGAGTTAGTCTGGTTTGGAAGGGGATGTTCTAGAACCAGAAGTTCAGTAGGAAATATTAAGATGATGAATCTCAAAAGATTAATATTTCATAAGAACCACACCGATTTATTTGTGTACAATGTTCTCTATATACATGTTAGTGTATCTAGAAGTTTTACAATGGCTTTATGTAAATAATAGGAATGTTTTGAGAGACTACAAACAATTATTCGTTGTATGAATTTTTTTTGGTATAGTTACTTTTTGGCAATTGAATGTTCCATTTACTATAAATATGATGGGTGAGATGACTTATACAACTGAATATTTGTGGATTAACATTGATCGAGTTTTCAAATTGTGATTTTAATGATTTATAATTCTTTTAGTTTAATGAAATTATCATTGTAATCCTATAGATATATGAATAAATCAATATCCATGTAAAATATATTTTTTCATTGTTTTTTTGTTTTGTTTCTACTTATATGTTTTTTGGGAGTTTTATTTTAATTGAGCATCTGATGGTGAAATTTTAGGTCATTGATAAGGTTTGTTTTAATCTTCTTTATTTTCATACAAATATTTCATTTTATTATCATAATTTTATAAGATATAGACTATTTTTTTCCAAAAAATGATGTTTTGGAGGATTTCATTTGTCAATGGTAGTTCTAGATAATGAGAAGTTGTATTAAAACTTGTGGTTTTACATAAATATGAAAAATTGATAGCAAAATCTTAAATAAACGATCCTTTTACAACATGTTTTTTATTTCAATGGGATGAATATATTTTGGAAGGAATGGATTTAAATAAAGAAAGGTCCTAATATAGAAGTTAAACTGGATTGATTTTGTTTTATAAGTAATATATATGTTGGATTATTTTTTCAGAAGGACCTTGAGGTTTTGTTGAAAGGTGTCAAATCAGTATCAATGGAAAAGTGGAATAATAATTATATTATTGGAAGGAACATGGAATTATATGGATGTATATTATATGGAATATTTCCTATAACATCCAAAATTTGAAGACATCATTAGAGATAACGAAGGACCTAATATATTAATATGAGTAACATACAACTATAAAAATATTTCTATAACGATAAAGATATTTGGAATGAGAATTATAGAAGGAAGAACAATGATTGATCATGTCACCGACTTTAACAAGATTTGGATTCAACTTTAATTTTTTAAATTAAAATTTATAGATGATGTGTGGGTTTGTTTTGATACTATCATCACTTCTAGAATCATGTGATGTGATGATGACTATCATAATTAATTCATGTAGAAACACTACCCTTTTATTTACAGATGTTCATGATCTCTTTATGAATAATGAGATCAAATAAAATTATGTCCCAATCCTTCTAGATCATTAATTATTTCAGAAGGTAAAGGACATTTTGTATAATAATATACTCTAAAGAAATCAAAAGATCAATTTTGGGAAAGAATACTATTTACATTAGTAGGTCTAGAATAATATATCAAAAATATTAGAATAATGGGAAGTTGAATAATGATTACTGATATCACATAATAATTTCCAAAAGGGGATTGAAGAAATACATTCACAAAATCAAAAGATAATAGTGAGATGGTTCAATTCTTAATGTTAAAATTACACTAGAATTATAGATCATTTATTTTGGGAATGTATTTTATAATTGAGAGGGGATTTGTTATGAATCATGTGTTTAAAATGTTTATTAAAATAGTTCTGGGTAATAATGAAACTGTAGAGATTTTAGGGATGAGATATATTAATTAATTATTGTATAATAAAAGATTCATGGTGTTATAGAGAGTTTATTACATAATGGGGTTGTAGAAGAATTCAATTTCCATTGGTTAGGTGGATAATCTAGGTTTTAAGAAATCCCCATAGATGGAATATGTATGATTAGATATAGTTATATGGTTTACCTAGAGGTACTACTGTAGGTATGATATATCTTATGAGAAGATAACATCGATAATTAATTACTAGAATGATTAAATTTAGATGTAGTCAAGAGTGGAGGAATTTCAATTTTGGGCACCTAAGTGAAAATAACACGTGAGTGTTAGTTAATAAAGTGGCATTGTAGCGTAGTCACAAGGATTTGAAATCTTGTGAGAGTTAAGTACTTAGGAAGTAGATATTTTTTTCTTTTCTTAGAAAATGAATGATACATATGTCTTATAAGTTCTAGAGTATAGACATCAATGATTGGGGTATTTCGCCTACCCCTTCTTGTGGAAGATCATTGTACATTGTTACATTTATCAACAATTAAACCTAAAACATATGATTTTTCATAAGTATAATTCTATTTCATGGTATTTTTTGACTATTATACTCACATGTCTCTACTACATTTTATTATAAATTATTTTATTATATCTTATGGAACTTCATGTTTTTGATAAGTTTCAGCATAAAAATTCTAAAAAACTAGAATTTTCTCTCAATGAATGAATTATTAAAAATCCTACGACTGCAAATATATGGTTATTTTTATGTTTTTTCTTTCAATACATGGTTCTTCTATATTTGTTTCACATGATTATTTATAAAATGTATTAGGTCTAGATAAAACCTTATGGGTTCATTTGGGACTTAGATTACTTGTTCCTAGTATGAAAAAGGTTTTTAGAAACTATTTGATAGGTTTGTGATCAGGTTTGTTTTATTTATAGAGGGGGTTTCTAATATTGAAACACTTCTTGTAAACTGTGAGAGCGTACCATTTGAGTATTTATTACATAGGTTGTTCCGTGCACATGGTTTCTTGCACAACATGTAAAACTATATGGATAAACTCTACAAGCTGTCAAAATTTCATTTAAAATTTGAAATTAACTTATTTAATACTAGATATATTATGTATTAATAACCTTTTATCATCTCCTTATATTTTTCAACCACTAGGCATGCATGGGGAGAAAATACCCTATTAATTATTTGATTTGGTTATTATTCTTATTTTTATTTCAAGAAGGTAAGCCTACTTCCTTTGTTTATTCTACTCCCTTATTTCATTGAAATATCACTTAATTTATTTAACTCATGGGAACCCTAACCACTATTAATGTAATGGCCCAACCCCAGATTCCTAGAGCTAGTGCATTATATTAATACATTGGCATGATTACAGGGAATCATATTCCGAATGACTGACCAGTTTAACAGTCTTGCAAAATAGATTATATGAATGAAATTTTCATCAAAATTACAAACAAAAATATTAAATAGATAATGCTTTAAGAACTGCATTATTCCCCTAAATTAACCCAACATATCAATCATAAAACATTTATTGGAATCCTTGTAAAATAAAACATATGGAAGGGGTGAGCTCAGATGCTCAGTAAGGATAAATAATATATCAAAATCTATAAAAAATAAGCATAAACTTTTAAGTGAAGTTACAAAACTAGAACCCAAGGATTTTAAAACATTATCATTATAATTTTATAGAAATAATAATTCAAATAATTGAATTGAAACATTCATATGGATATTCAACTAGTCAAATGATCACATGTAAAATCAATTACTAATCTCATAATGTGGGAATGCACAATACCGAACATCATAACCACTATGTCAAGGACTTGCGCCAAGACCATACCCAAATATTCTATTAAGGCCTTATACCAAGACACTATTTTGGCTCATGAGACCTACCAATGCATCAAGGGGATATAAAGTATAAGGCCCCAGCCTTATACCTTACTTAATCTTGAGTTATTACAAGATTACACATTGAAGATCTTTTCAGGTTTAGAGTTTTAGAGAATAAGATCACAAAACTTGCATTACATTCCACATTTAAACAAAGTGGATACATAAAAGATATAACTCATTTTCCCATCAATGGAAACATATTTAAAATAAAACATGGATTCTTTCTTGAGACTTCCTTGACACTATCATCATATCATGTACCAATCCCTTGAACTGTGAAAAACATTTAAAAAACTTGGGATGAGCATAAAAAGCTCAGTAAGGGTTATAAAAAGTATGGAAAGTAAACATTAGTACATATATACATAAGAATTAAATCATACATTACCCATAAAACAAAAACACTTTAACATACCTCATAAAATCATGAATAAATCATAGAAATCATAAGAAATAAAGGTAAATTGAGGCATTCATAACATTCTTATGTAGGGAGTAACCCTCTTGGTTACGTTTGGAATACCCATCACAGTATATTTCCTAAATCTCTTCGGATAAACCTTAACGTTTAACTCCTTCACGTTACCCAATGCATTGGGGAGCTATATCGAGCTCACCCGCCCTTAGTTTATCACGGAACCACCCGGCTTTATAACAATGCCCAAGAACCATAACATAATCATAGAACATAACTTAAGCATAAAGGAAAGATAACATTCCCACATTGCAATAACAATATAACATTTTAAGATATTGAAATAATGAATCCATTCTAAAAACCATTTTCAAAACCATTTAAAACATTTAATAAAGAAATTTTTAAATCAAAGTGTCCCATACCACATTGAAGCTTTTAACATTTTTAACCATTAATAACCATATAAATAAATCCTTAAAACCATTTTGAAAACATGTATATTAATGAGAAATATTTATAAGCTTAAATCATTAAAACATTTAAAATGATATTTTAGTTAAAGGGTTTTTATCAAAATGAGATACACTTGAATACAATAATTGAGGAATAACATTTAATCAAAACTTTATAATACCATGAGAATAAAGGGATTCATGATATTATATTCCAAATGATAGTATATAAACCATATAAGAGTGAATTGGTGCATAACAACAATGAAGTCTCAATGGAAATGTACATTGAGATGAAATCCATTATAAAGATGGTATCCTTAAATTAAGGATAAATCAATCTCATAATTATGTGTGACAAATATAAATACACCCAATATAAGTGGATATTAAGTGTAGAATAATCAAAGGTCATTCACACATACTCAAAAGATGACATATTCAATAACTACATGTTGAACCCAAAGAAATCGAAATTGGGTTTAGAAGTTCACTTGACAGCCTAACTGCGTCACATCAAATTTTAGAAAAAGAGTTGATGAGAGAGATAAAGGGTATATAATCACTTAGAAATAAAATTTACAGCAATAGGGATATATAAGAACATATCCCCACATAATAAGATGAACATTAAAAGACATAACAAAAGAAGTCTTTTAAAAAAATCTTTTATGACATAAAAACGTCCAAATTGTATTAAATTTAATTTTTATAATATCATTTTTTTGATTCATTCATTTATAAGGAAAATACTACATCATTATTGTGTCATAAATGAATTTAATTATTTAATGCATAAAAATTACAAATAAAATACCATAATGTAGGAAATATTTTTAGATTTACAATTAATAATTATAGTTGAATATATCACTTATATAAATCAAATTAAAATTGTTTAAGAAATAAGATACATTTTTATGTTATATTTCCCTTTACTTTAAATTAATTGTTATATCATGCCATTTCCACACCAATGCGGAACCATGGTGTCATAAAATAGATATAAGGTTGTTCACAGTCATCCATATATCATCCAATAGGGTTAGGACATGTTTTATGGTAGTTTTATATTATTATAATTTTATTTTTTTTATCTTTTTTACCTGATTAACCCTTTAACCATGGTAAATATTAAAAATTACTCAAGTTAATATTCGTAATGTCAAAAATGGAATGATCATATTTACAAAATTGGGACCTTATTATTACAAATATGGAACCCATTTTTACATATTTAAAACAAATAATTATATGAAATTAATTTAAAATTAATTCTTATTGTCAAAACAAGAATGCATGTTTTTAAGATGTAAAATCTATCAAATGATTGACATGTGTTTATATCCAATTTCAATGATAAATTACTTTAAATAAACAAAATATTATTATATTGTAAAAACATAATCCAATTGTACTTTAAAACCAATTTAATAGATAATCTTCCTATATAAATAATTTAGATGTAAAAGAAATTTTGCATTAAAATGCAATATTTTCCACTATTCATTAAAATATAAAAGTTATCAGAAAACACAAAATATTTATCCAATTTTTTTATGTCCCACTTCTAAAGAATAATTTCATTTAGGTAAATTTAATATAAAATTTTCAAATATTATATTTAAAAAGGGTTCGCACTTAAAAGCTAGAAAAACCTCATTTTTTAAAAAAAAATTCATTTATCTGAAAAGTTGAATTTGTCATTATATTAGTATAATAAGAAAATAATATTAAAGTTAAAATTATTTGGAATATATAAAATTCAAAATGTGTTTAATACTATTCATTACCGCTTTTTAAAAGTCTAGTTTGATATGTTATGGTGCACTCGAACTCGGTGTTGTGTGTAGCGCAAGTTAATGAATTATTAAGAAGTGTACCATTGGAAATAGGGCTATTACACTATCCCCTCCTTCAAAAAAATTCATCCTCTCAGTTTAAATATGTAATCAAAAATAGGGGTTGGACTTTTGAAAACACATTTATTTAAATGTCACTTCAAAAATTGATTAATCTGACATCCATTTTAAAATAAAGAATAAAAAGTATGAAGGTCACCAGAGATAACATATACTATAATTTCATATATGATAATATGTATATGGAATAAAAAACTAATTTTCATGTTATGATGGAGAGAGATGGAGAACATGATTAGGAAAAGGTTAATAACTATAAAGTTATAAATCTATGATGCTCTAAGGGGTCATTGGATTCATCCCAAAAGAATGTACTAGGAAAACTTTTTTTGGTTTTAACTAGAGTTGAAGAATTCATTTACTTAATAATTTAAAATTATAATGAAACATACTTACCTGATATGTAGAGTTTCCCCTTTTAACTAATTCCAAAAACAAGCTCATCATTATTTTCCAAATACAATAAAACTCAAAAAATATATTCTATTTATCTTAATCATATTAGGGTAAAAATATAAACTTATAAAATTTAATTAATGAAATCTATGTTATACTAATTAGGGAATTTTTGTAGGACGGTGGAAGGCGATAAAGCCTTTTTTCACTTCCGTTGTGGGTACGAATCCCACAGCCTTGTTCTATGTGACTGGTTGTCAACCGAACTACGAGTTTCCCTTTTTATCAAACTAAATTATTATAACTTTCCAGAAATAACCTTGATAAATGTTGTAACCTTAAAAAATAATATCCAAAGTTCAAATTAATCCATTACAACTTTTAGAGTTATCCTAAATCCTTTTGTCCAAACTCTATCTAAAAGGTCTGTAAATTTCTAAAATCAATTGTAACACCAATTACACAAATAACGTAATGTTTCTCTTATTGTGACATACTGAATATATGATTACCCTCATCATATTAACAACTTAATAAAAAAAATCATTGTAGTATAATCCTTATATATATATATATCACATTCTTCTAATAGCTAGAATATAATTATTGAATCCAAAAAACAAAAATACATTAATTATTCCACTTCGACCATAGTAACCACATAAGCTTGATCTTGATCTGTTTGATTCTTATAAGCTATATTTATTTATATCATTCAACAATTATTTGCATAATTTTCCATATAATTATAAATATAGCATTGCCCAACTTCTTTCTTTTGCTTACAATCCTGAGATTGGTGAACTTTTCTAAACATTTGTAACAAAATCCCATTGTATTTAGGTATGTACCATAGTGTTTCTTCCCAAAATTATCACATAATGGGAAATTATTATTTCCCTTTTTCCCTTTTTCTATCTCTTTCTCCACTGTCCTCTTCTTCTCTTTCATTACTTTAATTTCATAAGACTTAAGGAATTGATTTTTCATCTTGATATCACATGAGACTATATCATCGAATGATGAGAAAGATTGCGAGTCTAGAGCCCGTTAGGGGAATGGTTTTAATTCATTAAGATTATATCAATCATACCTATTGGGTTACATATTTATTCTGCAACATTTCTTTCTATCCTTGTGAACTTAGCCTCATACTCTGCAACATTCTCATCCTCATTCTGCATCTAACTAAAAAATTTCATTTCCATATCATCTTGCTGTTCAAAGGGAAAGTATTTATCTCGTAAAATTTCATTAAACTCCCTCAATTCCATATTTTCTACTTCTTCACCCTCCATATTTTTTTAATTAATGACCACCATTGATTCACATCTCTTGAGAGATGGTAAAATGCCTTGAAAAATTTATCCCTTTCGTTAGTTCCCCAAGAAAGGAATGTTTTCTCTATGGAACTTAACCATTGCTCAGAAAAAAATGGATTTGTAGTCCCATTGAATATTTGAGGTTTTTATCTCATGAAGCGGTTTAACATTGATCCTATGCATTGTGGAACAGAGTGCTCCATATAGGTATGGTTTTTATTCATAACCTGAGTTAGTTGTCCCAGTATGGTGATATTATCTTGCGAAAGAGTTGCATCACCAACTCATATATAATTATCTTTCATAGGTGGGAAATACCTACATGGATTATGTGCATTGATACAGTTTCCATTCTTTTAACTAGGTATCATTTATAAATAATTGCATAAACTTAATTAGGTTATGATTCATAATTCATAATATCAATGTAGTAAAATACTTAACAAAAATTGAAATATTTATGAATATATAATCCTTAATCATAATCTTGTTCCTTTGAAGAAATATTTACTCATAAATACTTTATAATGGTTTTTCAAGAACATATGAATTATCCAAAGCATATCCCCCAGGAGTGTCAAACCAGGAGCACAGTAAGGCATGTTGTCATGTACCAGGTTACCCCGAGTGAAGACTAGAACACCTTGTTAGAGTTTTTACCCCTAGGTACATTTGTGCGATAACCAAGTCCAATTGTAGTATCTAGGTAGAGATTTATTCCTTTAAATATCCACGTAATACCTACTTTACCAAAATTCAATGGGGTTCTTCTATACTAATCCTCAATGTCTATATTAGGGTTATGATCCCTAATATATGTTTTTAAATCTATTTACAAGGTTTTTGAAAAACTCTCTTTGATACAAACTATGATGCTCTGAACCCAGAAGCCTGGAGTCAGTGCATTATTTTTATACATTGGCATGATTACAAGAAATAATATCCCGAAGGACTGATCATTTTAGTTTTCATAGAAAATATATCACATACATGAACTTTACATCAAAATTTATAACATAAAATACAACATAGATAATCCATTGATAACTCCATTATTACCCTAGATTAACCCTTTATATTAACCATAAAACACTTTTTGGCATCGTCAAAAAATAAAACAGAAGAAATGGGTGTTCTCATATTCTCATTAAAGATAACAAAATTAGTAGAATCTATCACAAATAAGCATAAACTTTTAAGGAAAGGTACAAAACTAAAACAAAATACTTTTAAAACATTATCCTCAGAATAACATGGAAAGAATAAATCAAATAACTCCATTTAAGAATTCATATGAATAATATAATAGTTGAATAACCACATGTAAAATGAATAACTAAACTCATAATGAGAGAATGCATAATTCCAGAAATCATAACCACTACGTCAAGTCCTTGTTCCAAGACCATACACAAATATTTTATCAAGGCCTTGTGAAAAGACACTAGTTTGTCTCACGAGACCTACTTTTATATATAGGGGATTTAGAGGGCTCTTCCCATCAATTACTAATTCCAATTCATTCTTCATACAAATGGTTTGAAACATAACATAAATATTCATATTTAAAGCTAGCATACCAAATTTTAATACTTTAACGATTTACCGTATATGGTATAATAATAGAATATCCACAATGAAAGATATCAAAAAACATTTAATAAAATATGGAACATTGTATCATTATAAATCAACCTCAAACTAGCATAAAATCCATCAAAGGATACTGACATAGATAAAAACAATTCATTAAAACTCGTTTAGGGAAATATCTTTTTTCTACTTTAAAGCTTTTAAAAGCTGTACAATTTTTAAATAAAACAATTATTTTGAAAATAATCTTAGAATATTTTAATGAAAATTTAATAATGTTAAGGAAACATAAAGGATGAAAATAGAATCTCTTGCGACATAAGTTAAAAAAAACATTCTTTCTTTAATTTGTTGAAAATTTCATAAATTACCTTGTTTGGAAAATGACCAAAAGATTCCTTTCAATTTTTTTATAAAAAAATTAAAAATGGGTAAAAATGAATTTTAAAATATATAGGATAATTTTAAAACATTTTATGAATACTTTTTTAGAAGCATGGACTTGGATGATAAAGATGTATCAGTAGATACTTACACATGAACAATCTCAAATAATAATGAGACTATGAAATTAACCCTTGTCTTAGATCTGACACTATTAGTACATGTCAGAAACTCCTGTATAATGTTTTTTAAAAAATTATTAACTTATATCAGAATAAAAATAATATTTATGATATCATATATGATTCTTTTATGACTTTATATTACCAGTTTATTAACAATTCCAAGTTAATGCCACATTTCAGGTAATTATCACTTTGTTTATCGTACGTGTTTTGACTTATTATTCTGGATTATATTACTTAGATCATGATTTAAATTATTTAATAATGTATTATATTATTTATATATTTATTTATTTTATCAATATAGATAATAGATAGATATAATAAATGAAATATATCGTTCATAGAGATGGTAAGTTGTACGTATGCATGAACATTGTTTCCATTTTCTTATCATATTGAATAGAAGTAATTGAATAAAATATATTTATATAAATATTATTAAATTATCCTTATTATTTCATATATTTCATAATTATTCACAATTTAAATTTTTATAACCATTCTTGGATGATGAACGTGGAAGATGAGTCTCATCACATAGTGGAGATGGTATGCTGTACGTATGCACGAGCGACGAGGTCATTTCCTTAATGGTTAAATGGTATGGAATTGGGTGAAATATTAATTGTACAGAAATAATAAAATTTTATTTTTATTATTTAATTCATTTATATTCATCATTATACTCATCTAAATAATATATAGAAGAAAAATAGTTTACACTATGACTTGGAGACGGTAACCAGTACGCATGCACGCATGGTGGTATTTTTTTGAGAGGATGGGTAAACAGAGGAATATGTTTTTCCCATAATAATAATAAATTTAAAAATATAGTATATTCTAGATTTATAATTTTATTATGGTAAAAACATAGGTCTAAGAAGTATAATAATAAAATAACGTTGAAAGAAGGGATAAATCGATTATCTCTTCTTTAGGTGTCTCCTTTTGATTTGCACAAAATAACTCTGTTAGTTGGTTTTATTACCAAAATTTGGACTCTAGGATGAATTTGGGGAATTTACAAGGAGATTTGGGTAGGTTTTGGACTAAACAAATGGCTTTGGATGTGTAAATTAAAGAGAAGGAGATGTTCCATTTTATAAGGGAGGTGAGGGGAATATTTGAAAAACCCTGAAATATTAATTTATTATGAATTGATTATCGGTTTATAATAGCTTCAAAGTGATTTATTTCGACTATAAGATGATTATGGGTCTAAATCATCTAATTTAAATATTTTTAGACAATTTTAGGCCATGTAATTAACCATATCTTTTGGGACTAACCCTTAGTTAACTAGCTTAACTCTTACCGTGTCTTCTTCTATTTTTATGCTATAGGGTTAATATAGTTTCTATAAAATTCCAAGAGGAACTAAATTGTATAATTAGTGACATTTATAACATCATATAAGTAATTTTTCTGAATATTATATTTTATGGATTTTTATATCATTTAATAAAATAGTATTTCTTTTAAGAGCTCATTTATGTTAATTTTGACAGTATTTAGTAATTGGTTTTTGTAAAACTAATAAAAAAATGATTCCTTAGAATTAATTTTGACCCTATTTAGTTTTTATAGGATGAGAAAATAGCGCACGGGGCATACGGGCTAGGCTAACCAAGATTTTTGGGCCTGAGTGAGATGGGATGGCCCAGGTGGGCCAGACCCAAGCAGATTAGGTCGGGCCCCACGAGTCGGGTCAACCCAAAGGAGCGGGTCGAACCCCTGGTCAGGTCAGACTTGGGATGGAACATGGTGGAATAACCAAGAACATTTAACCGTAGGGGTGGGTGGGTGGGTTGGATTGGGTAGTTGATTGCCACAGTCAGTCCATGAGCCAGTGGACCCCCTTCTGATTTTTTATTTTCTTGTAACTTCTAAACTGTGTGGCTGTCTGACGAACCATCTAAGGCATTGGGACCCTTATAACAAGATAATCATTTTGTAATTTCCTATGTTTTATTTTGTGGAAGTTTAAATAATACCCAACTGATTGAGTATTAGGTTCTCCTGGAATGAGAATTCTTTGTGGTAAATCCTCTGGATTAATGTAACATAGAGAATGGGTGTCTAATGGAGACTGTGTGACTCTTAAAGATTGTGTGTCTCATAGATACTTTGTGAAATTCAAAGTATGTGTGTCTCATTTGAGAGATTATATATAGATATTATTGATATATAGTCCATGGGCATATTTATTTTTTGAGCAAACTGTTTTATTGCTTCATGGTATTTCCTTCATGGTATTTTCTTTGTGGTATTTCGTGTGTGTTATTTCCAAGGTGGTATTTACTATGTGTTATTTCCTTTTTAGTCTTACTTTATGGTTACAGGGTTCCTTATTGAGTATAGTTTTACTCCCTACTATATGGGCTTTACCCACACATGTCACATCTTCTGTAGAAGAATGAACTTTTGATTGAGTCCAGGGGAGAGAAGGAACAAAAATATATTTGTGAGTTCAAGATGGCTGAGGTGTTCCTAAGTCTTTAAGAATCAGTCCCAGTACCTTCGTTTACAGGTTGGAATTCTTTGGTATATTGACTTTTCTTATAGTGTGATTGTATTCTGGACCAATTTAATTTACTACATTTTACTTTCCTATTGTACTCTTTTGGTAGAGATATAGTGCTTGAAATGTCTTGTTTACTTAATGTTTTTACATTACTATATTTTTTTCTTGGAGATGTGTATGTGTGTACAGGAACTTAGGAAAATTCCTCTAATTTATGGGATATGTATTGTCAGTGCCAGTCACCTACCCCTGGCATATTGGAGGTATGCTTGGGGTAGTCCCTGCATGTGCCCCTCTTGGATGGGTCATGAAATGCTAGAAGTGTATATTGTAAAAACATAGAATGATAAATAAATGTTTTATATTATTTTATAATAGTTAGAGTGAATTGTTTTTGGATAATTTCATGTGTTTCAATCACAGACAATTAAAATTGAGGTGATATATTATTTCATCAATAAGATACTAGAGGATGTGGTGACAGAGATATAGAATATTTACATAAGTATAGTTTTGGTCAATATGTAAAAATGGTATTTGTATGGGAATTTATAATGCAATATTCTACCGTAGTGGGACTTGAGAGATTGGAAAGAATAATATTGGGAATGAATGTTTCTTTAGAATTTTATATTGGAGGAATTTTCTTCAGTGTTGTGAGGATCTTAAATTCTTGAAAAATGTATTTAAGTTGAATATTTTTTGGAAATTTTGAGGTTTTATTTGAAGTTACATTAATTATTTTTGGGTGGAATAAATCTTTAAAAAGAAACTAAAACTAGTGGAGGTTAATGAAATCATGATACTAGATGGTGTTAGGCTGGTCAAGATAATGTTGTTTCAAAACCAGGATTAAGAGGCTATGTCCAAATAATTATGTACATATTATCTGGATCATGTAACAGTCAATCTGATGGATTTTTCATGGCATAATCTATGGTCATTCTAGTGTTGGAGATGTTTTATGATTGTCTTCATATAAATTACTAGAGAACTGCCTGATAATTTAAAAACATATTCACTTGATGAAAAAATGGAGGCAGAGTTACCTAAGCGTAATCATAGATGACCTAGACTAATGATGGTTTCCTTATAGAAGTAGAAAGGTGGTGGAAATGATTAACAAGATGGCCCCCACTATAAATAGGTGGTTGAGGAAACATTTACACATTAATATTTTCAATTTCTTATTTGTTGAATTCTATAATTGGGATTGTAATATTTCTTTCATATGTTAGATTAATGGAAAAAATATTGTCCTTCTAGGGATGCATGATTAATCTCTTAACCATAATTTTTCTATTCCTTGTTTTCGATTGGTTTTTAAAGCATTTGTTTCTAGGAGTCAATTGTTTATTATGTGTGTGAGGGAGGATTTTTGGTGTATGTATAGTGTTTTTTTTCTTTTTAGTCTATATATGTTGAGTTATTGAGATTCACACTATTTTAAGAAAATTTATTTTGATCTGTAGTTTAATTTATTGATGGTTTCTTCTTGCTATAGTGTCACTAAATCCCAAAAAATATAGTTTAGGTGTTGAAACACATATTTAAGATGATATTTATGAATTTATAGTAGAAATTCATGAATGGAAGGAGAGTTACAGTGAATGAGGGGATGTTTATAGATGATTTGAATTTTTAGATTATAGATCTTCAATATCAGTTACATAATCTTGTTAAAAAAATATGAGGCTAAACATTATACTGTAATTATTATTCAATTTTAGGGAAAATTGAAATTTATTGGATTAATTTTTATATGATTTAAAATAATTTATCATTTCTAGTTTTGGGGGTGACATATATTAGAAACTATGGATGGAAATATTTGATGAATTTTTGTAATAATATATATCCCAGGAAAGAATATTATAGACTTATAGATTTTGAAACCCTATATCAATTTTAGAAAGAGATAAAGAGTAGGAAAATCAGAGAGAGATAGAAAAATCAAGAGGTACATAATTTCATTTCAAAATATTAGAGTTGATATGTTATTTATGAATGTATAAGAAATTATGCCTTCTTGTATATTTTAAGTTTTTTCTAAATGTAAATTTAAGGGATGTAAATAATGAACTATTATGAAATTGATTATATTTTAAATTTTTCATTAACAACCACCATTGGAACATTTTCTTATTTAGAAATGAAGATAAGAGTGATCCTTGAATCCCACCTTCAATAGGCTACAAGTTGGTGACTGGAACCCTGTGTTTAAAACAAAGACATGGGAGGCATTACCCTCTTAATCCTAGGTGCATAAGATGAAAAAACACTTGAAAAATCTATAATATAAAATATTACCATACCGATATTTCATTCAACCTCATTCATACACAATGGTCTCTAATATAAACTACTAATATGAAACTCCTATGACAACCATTCCATGAGCACTAGTGAACACAAATGATCTACATGAGCTAGAAAAGTACAAATAGATCATAAAATCCCTCCTATAGATTTTTTTAAAATAATATATATATATATATATATATATATATAGAGAGAGAGAGAGATATAGGTGATCATACACGTATTCTCTATAGGATTCTCTATGAAACCTATCATGAAAATGTGGAAGAACTATAATTATTTATCAGTGAATAAATGTTAGAACCGACTCATTAGCTAAACTAATGAAAATACCATTGATCCTCACCAATTCCCATTTTCCCAATAATGTATGTATGGTTAGTAACATAATATCAAAAAATAAAGTACCATGAAATATCATTTTCATTAATCTAGTCACCCTCATATCTTAATAACTTATGTATGAGTGCTCCCATGCATCCCATATCCATAAAACAATATGACCACATCATACCCACAAACAAGAAATTCTCATCCACAACCACATAAAATTATAAACAAAACCAAATTAAATATATCAATTTTACTACTACACTTCACATCCTCCTGATCAAAATAGGGTAATGTAAAAAAAGGGAATCAACCTCATGCCCTCCTCCTTCTATGTATGCCCCGCACCTTCTAACTAACTTAATGCCTCATAATAATCACATAATAAACTAAAATCACCATATCCTATACCATGTCTGAAATAGAGTGTGGAAAAGGGGGGAGTAGTCAACCATCCATGTCACCTCCATCTTATATGTCGGGTAAAACTTCTGGAACAAATAATTTTATATGGATGTTGGCATGGTTTTCTGAATCAGGTGGCAGTGCATATAAAATATCAAAAAACAAAGAGAATATATAATAAATATATAATACCATACTAATGGATGGTTATTAGATTAATTTTATTTATTATTATGACCTACAACATCAACATTATTGAAAATGATGCACACTGAAAACTACTACCATAACCAACAAAAACAAAAACAAACCATGCCTATACTAAATAGCATCCAAAAAAACTATAACTTCTTATTTTATCATATCATTACCAATTTCCATATCTTTATTTTTCCATCCATATTACACATTTAAAACAAAATTTAATCTCATCGAATTACAATTAAAGTTATCCTCTTCTACTTATATATTTAAATTTTCTATTCACACATCATTCAACAATTATATCATTTTTAAATTTAGATCCCCTCATTTATTTCATCACAACCTTAATCTTAGAATTATCAAAACCACTTGCTACCAATATTCCTTGAATACTAAAACAAAAATGTTATAACATCTCTTAAATCCACATTAACCACTATAAAATATCATAACAATATCCACAACATCCATTACATCATTGCCATAACATCACCCAATTACCTTCTATAACGAACATTCCAAACCACCAAAACTTCATCAACACATCTCTATCAAAAATTCACCCAAAAAAGTATAACTACAAAAATATCGCCCAAAACAACAGAAATTACTACAACAAACAATTTAAATCATCCTTTTTTATTTATTCCTCCATATTAATCCACACCTTATAAAAAAAATATAATTATTAGTTTTAAATTATATATCTACAGGTTTGTTAGCTAGTTTATGTGGTTAGTCATTTATTGGGGTTTAATGCACACCATTAATAGAAAATAAGGATTATTAAGATATATCATAAAAAAAACTAGATAATATAACTTATTCAACAGTATAAAATCTAAAAAATCACATGCGAACCATATCTTCTCCATCCAATTTCCTTTAATCGTATTTTTATATTTATTAGTTTAATTATATCCATACATCCAATTATAACACCAGAATGATAATTACACATTCTTTTATTTTAAAATATAAGAGATATATCAAACACCCTACCTCAATCAGTGTTTCAACTAGTGTTTCTCAAGAAAGATGAGAAAATAAAGTTCAAAAACCACTAAATTCAAAAGGATTAACAAAAAACCTATAAAAAACCATTCCTCATTAAGACTTTAAAAAACCATAACCATTTAAATTAGATGAAAACAAATAATTTCCCAATGTAGTAAAGATAAACATACCACAACTATTAAACCTCAAGGAATCATGATTCAAACAATATACTACCTTACTCAAAAATGATAACCTCTATACAGAAATCTTGGTGCAGTGATACTCACATCGATACAATGACTAAACCCCAACAATCTAGGGGCACAAAAAATATCCCTGCCTGAAATTCATGGAATAGTGAAATAATTTATTCTAAAACACATTAATTTATTACATAATAGAATTTCCATCATCAAATAGGGGAATGAAATATACTCATAAAATGACCCACATGCTACAACATTTACCCTCACTCTATAATTGATATTGCTATGGTGAAACACATGATTCAAACTAGAATTGTTCCTAAAACCACACCATTATTCTACCATTCACATGTAGATCAATCTTAAAAAACCCAAAAACCTAAAATGTGTAATGTAATGTAACATAATCAATAAAAAAATTAAATTAGATACATCTCAAATTATTACCATCCTTTAGAATTAAATCAAAACCATTGAAAAAAAACTAATGTACCTGAACATCCTAGTAGATACCAATCAAACAAGAAGCACTGGATTACTATAACCAAAACACATAAAAAAGAGTAAAAAATTACAATCAGAGTAGTATAAAATTATGCTTGTGAATATCATGGTAAAATAATATGCAGTTAGAAAAATTTTTGGATACTGATCACACATATATGACTCAAGTTTCCTTGTGCACTCTCCAACATTAAATGAGCTATAAGAATAACGTACACATATACCACCTTTTCCTAAGGATCCTGAATTTTGAAAGGATGTTATGTGAAAATATCAACTTCATTGAAAGTATTATTTTAGTAATTGATAACATTAGAGTCATGATAAAGATAGTGAAAAATACATGACACATAAAAGACAACATGGATATGATTAATATTTTTTGGAAGAGACAAATGATATTAGAAATTTATAATATTTTTCGATACCTAAAAAGGTATGATGAATTGAGGATTAATCATACTAACTAAAAAAACCTATACCACCTATCAATATGAGATAACTATTATGAACACATAATCTTCATCCTTAAACACTAGATGTATACTCTTTTAATCAATATCAGACATACTATGGTCTTGTAAAACTTTTACCCTCTTAGGAATCACCAACTCTTTTTTTATCATGATGTATTCAAAATATGTTATACAAATCACTAACTATCCAATTCCATTATAGTGAAACATATACTTTTATGGTCACTCAGAAAAGAATTCAAATGGTTCCAAAAAAATGGTTTATGATAAATATTTTTATTGTTAAATTCAACAAAGGAAAGATGGTTTATCCATGAATCTCTAAATTTCATAATACATAGATGCCATATGTCCTCTAATATTTGAATATTCATTTATATCAGATTTTTTTTCAACAGATGAAACTTGGTGCTAATGTATAGTTGATATACATAAGTACATAATAGACCCTTCCCACTAAATTGGTATAAAAATATCTTGGTAAGAGATCACAGTATGTGGAACTCCATGATGTTTCTTGACCAATATCATATACTAACTTACTAATTAATTTAATTCACTTATCTCCTTAATCACTATAAAATTATTTGAGATCTTTAACTGATACATCGTAACCTAGATAACATCAAATCCTTATTCTGATTGAAGAAAATTGATAATGAAATCCATTGATATGGCCTACTACCTTTACTTATGACATCCAACAACATTATAAACCACTAGGAACATGGTTCATAAGTTTCAACATCAGAAAAACCAAACCGTAATAGAAAATATCTACCATTGAACTCTTACTCCCTGTACACCATAAATGACTCCTCAATGCATGATATATCTCATATATACAATTATACACTATTATAGCTGTGATATGAAAATCAGATAGAAACAACTCATGTATCATGAATAGAATAAATACTATTCCTTAAAAAACACCTAGTATTGATCATCCTATTGACATACCTCATGAGAAACACCATATAAGACACGACCATAGAAAATATCCATAATAAGATCTCCCAAATAAAATTCCTCTACTTTCTGCATCATGTATAAATAAAATACCATTTTATATAGAAATCCTAGATCACCAACTTTCTATATATCAATATTCATTGATTAATTCTACCCCATCACCCACTATGCATCCCCTAACAAATGAAACAAAATTCCATGTGGCTTATTTCTTAGTGGGTATACTACCATATTTCATTTCCCTAGCGTATAGAATATATTGAAGTCAATTAATTGAAATAAATCCACCAATCACTTCTAAAATATATTCAAATCCCACTAAATTAGGATGTAGTTTAAATTATTTTGATCATTATAGATAAAAACCATATATGATAAGGTAATACCATTGTAGATTCAATAAAACACCACTACAGAAAACTTAGGATCATGGGTTAAATATTTATACTTATGGAATCATAACTACCAAGACCTATAGGATACCACTATCTTCTTTTTCCTAAAAATACAATCTAATATAAGAATAGAATTATCACAAAAGGAACTGATAATAACCCCTTCCTCAAAAAATAAAATAATAGAGTCACTAATTAACTTCTCTTTATGGTATTATAAATCCATTTGAAACACATCAGTCTAAATGAAGGCATGGTCCAATATGGTAAAAGATTTAAAAGGAGTTGGAATTCAAATAAAATCAGACACAAACACAATATAATATCTTGTACGATGAAAAAAGTTACAGACCTCAACATTCTTGGGATCCTCCAAAAAATTGAATTTCCTATATCATTGAAGGATCAAATTCCAAACCCTACTCAAACACAACATACACATGAAAATTTAACCCCCATATCAAAATATTTCACATAAAAAACATCCCATATAATTGACTTCACCAGAGAACATCCATAATATTCCTAATAAGCTCAGGGTGGTCTTCCTATGATCATTAGTATACAATAATTTCATTGATGATCACTACCATGAAGTAATACAAAAAATCCCAAAACACTATGTTTATTAATCACTTGAATATATTTAAGGCATTCATAACACTGAATAACTTTACTGGGAACATGAAAAGTCTATAAAGACTGCTAAAACAGTCTTTGGAATATCTTCCTCCTTCAACCTCATTTGATGATACCCATACCACATGAAAATATTTGAGAACCATATGGATCCCTTCATATGATGAAACAAATTTTTAATCCATGGAATGGGTTAGTGGTTCATCATTAATAATTGATTGAACTGATTATAGTTGGAGAATAACCTAACAACTCAATGATCATTATTTTAGAATAACATAAGAGTACCTAAAGGTGACATGTTGGGATGGATGTGACCCTTCTGCATCATTCCATCAACCGAAATAAAAAAATCCCACAATATAGAATGTGAAAAATAATAAGGAGAAATCAAAATTTGAGAGATACACGGTTGAATATTTGTGCCAAACTTGATGTCACATTGAGGGAGTAGTGTAATAGACTCTTAAGGGAAAAAATCAAGAACCTATCAAATAACTCCTTAAATCACTACATCCTGGGATTTTAGTGATCCTAATATAATATCTATAAGTTGAAAAGATATGGTATCCACATTCTTATAACCTATATGATTATCCTTCTAACCAAAAAACACAAAAATCTTTCCTTCCCTATCAAGGGATACAAATTCTTAGGGAAACCATCAATAATAAAAGAATAAAATATAATTAATCCATGGTGAGGATGATATAATATAGTTATATCTACAACATGAAGATATCATTTAATAACTAAAATTACACTATAATTATCTCACATACCTAATATATCTCATACGAACTTAACTGACCTACAACCAGCATAGTCAACACAAATCGCATCATAATAATCTCAACTATTAATCCTAGATATCATACTAATGTTGGTTATATAATGGAGTGATAATATCCTAAGCTAAATAATGTATAATAAAACTTAAAAGATAATTAAATGTAACCTAAAACAATCTATAGTTATGCTATCATAGGGAACACCATGACATACAACTAATTACACCATGCTACTCTACCGAACATTCCCTGGAAATGAATACAAACCTGAATGTGCTCAGTTCTATGTCTATGAGGACATGTAGTTTTATAAGGATTCCCTTTACTAACCCCATATAATCTATATTAGGGAAAATGAAACTCTCCCTACTTTTATTGAGAAGGCATTTGGGGGAAACTACTTATAAAGAGGTGTTAGAAACTGACCAGCCACTCTATTGTTACCATTGACGATGTTTGATTACTACGATTTCCAACTCACATGACTACCAAAGTAAAAATACATATAAACATAACTACTAGTAGAGTTATAGGTATTTATAACTATAGATAAGTGAAAATAGAAAAAATAAGACTAAATCACCTCTATTAAAAACCATAAATACCAATACAAACATGAACATCCATTAGTAGACATACTTCATGGGATATTCTGATGACTCCACACTAATGATATACAAGCTCACAAAAGTTTAATCTTCAAATCATTTTATTTCTATAGAATTTTAAGATATATTTTCGACATAAATTGGGTGACCTGATACTAGATCACTAGGAAAAATGACTCCTCAAAATGACAGACCCTAACACCATAATTCATTTAAACATTAGTGGCGAAACAAATTGAATTCATAAACAAGATTCCAAGATCCAACATGATTAGGTTCCCCTTTCTAAGAGAGTAAAACTACTACCACTGAGATTATTTCAATATCAAGGAATTAAATTTTGTATGAAACATATTTGAAAAGTCTTACCATGATACCTCCGACACTACATGAATACTAATAACTAAAAAGGACCATTGACACAAAGCATATATCTGATAACTAAAAACCAATATGAACGAATGATCATCCATTTCATGAATCTTATTAGAAGATATCTCAAAATAATCAAACCAATACTTTCTATAATTATTAGATATAGTTGTATCATACATCTTCAATCCCTAAAACTAAATCTCACATAAGATTTTCCTCTAAAAATAATCCTCCTCACTTGAGTCAACCCTCCTTTGATCGAATGTGGTATCCTACTTCACTTACCTAAACTTATCCATAAAAGTATAATGTCTACCATCTATCCTATGACAAAAAATTGGAACAATTCTTAGAGTAAAATTGTAAAATTCATCAATAATCAGTTAATAATTATAAAGACCCAAAAATTTGAATGAAATTTTTTTCTTAATTTAATTAGAATTTTATGAGTTTGCAGTTTCTTGAAGGCACCTGATTTCGAGGCCCGGTGTGGCCGGAATCAATTTCTGAAGTTTGGCTTAGGTACGTTCAGTGAATGAACAAGAGGGTTTTTCTATATTTTGAACCGGTGCTCGGAATTGAAATCCGAGGGCACCGATGAACACGCAGTGCCGATATTTGCTAAAAAAGACCTTTACTAAAGGTGCGTTTTCTCGGGAAGAGTTGTTAGAATTTGAGTATTAATAAAGAATGGAATAAAATTTGGGGTACAAATTTTATTCCCAACTTAGGTGGTTGTATCCTAAGTGTAGAATTTGGGGTGGAACCACTAGTTGCTAACTAACCAAGTGAGGATTAAGGTGAGGTGAGTCCCACACGAGCCCCGACCCTTCACTTTCCCAAACCCCCTTAAACCGCTTTTAATTAATGTATAACTCTTCACACCCTATTTAA
This sequence comes from Viscum album, assembly GCA_963277665.1. NCBI lineage: Eukaryota > Viridiplantae > Streptophyta > Magnoliopsida > Santalales > Viscaceae > Viscum > Viscum album. The sequence goes on from OY728145.1 coordinate 1,412,781,048, forward strand.
TTGTGTAACTCACCCTCTACCCCTATCTATTTCATGCCAACTCACATTAAATTAATTTATTAAACCTATTCAATTAATTTAACTAGGAGTCTGAATTTTATGTTTTAAATGCTGGGCATGTTATAATAAAATAAGAGTAAGTATTGTTTTATTTTGGGTTGGGATTGTTCTGTGGAGACATTGGGGAGAGTGAGAGAGCCTTTGTGAGAAGAAGAAGAAGAAGAAGAAGAAGGAAGAGAAGTGAATTCCTCCTCGTTGAATAACGACTCCCTCCCTCGACGAAGAATAGTTCTCCAACCGTCGGATCTCTAACGAACAATGCTCGGGCCGGATCGAAGGTCTTGAGGAAATGACGAACGCCAATGACCATCGTCACCATCACCTCTTACCTTGCGACGATGTCAACGAACTGAAACTCTTTTCCTTTCGTGATATTGTCAATGAACAATGAACGACATGAGGTAGGGGATTAATTTGAGAACGATATTATTCCCATGGTTGTTTCCTTCTAAAAGAAAGAACACACATCAACTCATCATTAAGTCCATCCACGAATGTTTTATTTTAATTGAGGGTTGGGAATATTGGTATTCTTAAATTTATTTAAGAGATTGTGGAATGATATTATTCAATTTTATTTAAATAAAATTGAATGTTTGTTCTTTATAAAACCCTGTTTATTCTTACCAGTTGATAACATCTAACATGGAGGGCACAGGCCGAACAAACACAACCCGACAACGCTCCACAGATTGTTTTTGGTGCTCATATTGACGACAATGATGAAACAGGACCACAACGATGTTTGAAAGTCGTCACAGTGAAGAGCCGGTCCCGGGGGACCGTTGGCAAAGACGGCGGGAAAATCGGACCACCGGAGCTCGTTCGGTGGTCTGCGGAAGGAACTGCCGGTGCGGCGGTGTTGACGACCTGAGGTGGTGGCACCCTAGTACGCCACCGGAGAAAACCCACTGCGGCTTGCCGCGGTGGTGCGACACGGCGGATCCCGCGGTCGTACGGGATCCCAAAAGAATGGCGGCGGCGCAAACCCCCGCCGACGCCAATTAGCGACGAGGGGCCGAGCCCCCCCCCCCCCCCCCCGTTCCGTGTCTGCTCAGCCACGCTGGCCGAGCCTTAAATATCGGGCCGGGCTGCCTGCACCGGGCCGGGCCGCGCCCAATCGGGCCGGACCCGGAACCGGGTTGGGTTGACCCAGTTCGGGCTGACCCAGGGTGTATTGGGCCGGGTCGGACCGGGCCCAAACCCCCTATTTTCGGACCTCCTTCAGTTAAATTCCCATATTTTGAGCTACAGACCTCCGATCGGCGCACCATCAGTTGTGAAGGGTTTCATGGATCGAGGCGGTCTATTCGGTATATTACACTCAAGGTTTCGGCGAAGTATGGTCATGGCCGGGTTGGTTCGAAACCGAAACCAACCGGGCCCTCGGAGCGAAAATGCTTATAACTTGAGTTTCGGACGACCGATTGATGTGCCGTAGAATTTTTTGGATTCCTATTATTGATGATAGACTTTTAGAAAACTTCACCTGAGGTTTGGATGCAGTTGGAGTAAGGCCGGGTTGGATTGTACCCGAAATCCAACCGGACCCCTGGAACAGAAAAGCCGATAACTTTCAGACCGGACATTCTTTTAATGAACCGTCAACGGCATTGGTGATCACATTGAGAAACAGTCCATTTGTGTATACCTTATGTCAGTTCGGGGTACAGTTGAGATATAGCCGGGTTGGTTCGTACACGAAACCAACCGGGCCCCCGGGACTAAAATGCTAATAACTAACAGACTGGGCGTCTGATTGACGCGCCGTCTGTTGCGTTGAGACCCCTATGACGAGGCGGTACTTTGAGATACTTCTTCATGGAACCTTGTGATACTTGGAGTATCGACCAGTATCTCGTGGGGAAGACCCTCCCCGAGACGAGCGTACGGAGTACGGAGACCGTGTAGCTGGCTGAGACCTGATGACTGCTTGTCTGATTCGAGTCGTAGTGACTTGTATAGTCTAGTGGGGAGCACTATTGTGTTTGGGTGGTGGACCCATGACGGGGAGCACTACTGTGTTTGGGTGGCAGACCCGCGGTACTCGACAGAAGGAGTACCTCTGCAGGCTCTTAGGGGGGTGCACTACTGAGTTTGGGTGGAAGACCCCGGCGGGGAGCACTACTGTGTTTGGGTGGCTGACCCACAGTACTCGACAGGAGGAGTACCTCAACAGTCTAAGGTTAGTGATCAGCACATCAGAGTCGTGACAAGATCAGTTTACTCAATAGAGGAGGAGCTCTTCAGCAGTTGCAGTTTCGATAATGAAAATTCTGGTTTGAGCTAAGCCAATGACCTTTGTATTTTTCCTCATGATTAAGATGGGCTACTTGATAAATTACATATATGTATGGGAATATACCTGAGTAGTGGTTATCCATCGTCTTCATATCTGTGTGATACCTCTTGAATGAGATGGGTTACTTGATAACATAGGTATAGCTATAAGCTTAAACCTAAGTAAGGTTTATCTATTTAGATCCTACTTTGTGTTTATCCTTGTTGGATTTATTGAAACCTTGAGGGTCTCGGGGTCCCTACTATGTATCGTTATACTCACCCCTACACGAGCTATGCCCGCACCTCGTTGTATTGGATGTAGACGACGGACAATGCAGATGGAGGCCGAGTGTTCCAGGACTGGATGGTACCTGGAGGTGGACGTCATGACGAGTCAGTAACCAGAGGTGGACCTCATGACGAGTCAGTACCTGGAGGTGGAATTCACGAAGAGACGGTAATCAGAGGAGGTTGATGGGAGAGAGCATTGAGGAGGATATCTATACCAACCCTTCAGGTAGGATCCGTGGTAGAAGATCCACGAGCTGCACTATCTGTACCTACCCTTCAGGTAGGATTCGAGGTGGATGACCCAGGAGCGACTTTTATTCTTCTAGCTGCTTGTATTTTCTGTTGTACTTTCGTTCAGTTGTATCTGTACTTTTCAGTTGGTTTTGTATTCTGGCCAATTTACTTTTCAACAATTTCTTTTGTACTTAGTGTATGCTTCCTCTTGTACTCTGTTCTGTTGTTTAATTTTATAAAGGGAATGACTTCCCTTTTTATTGGGATTTACGCCTTTTGTGCTAGTCTCCATCCCCTGGCCTATGGAAAGAAGGCTTGGGGTAGTCATATCACAGACCCTGAGGATGGGTCGTGACAAATTGGAATCAGAGGATTCGGTTCTACCGCAGAACTTAGGACTCTGATATTTATTTTCTGTGAAGCAATAATGTTAAAGGTACTAAGTGTGGTCTTCAGTTCAGGGAGTCCAGTGTCGGTACAGGCGGCCGACGTATCCATAAACCAGGACCCTGACTGCTGATTTCCAACTCAGTGCACGAAAACACTGATTGCGTGTGGGTTTTCAAAAGTTTCCTTAAAATTAGCTCAAACCAGGTCAGCTCATTAGGTATAATCATTTGACCGTGTCATGACTTTTTCTTTCAGGATGACTTCACCTAGTCAGAAAATGTGTGTACCGAGTGGGGAGCGTGATGATATCCCACCGAGTAGCGAGGCCTCAGTACGTGGCCCTCCACCTGTTGAGACACCAGCAGAGAGTGCACACCGCTTGAGCATGATGCACAAGTTCTAGCGTCAAAGGCCTCCGAGGTTTGGAGGCGAGTCAGATTTTTAAATGGTTGCACATTGGCTGGAGTTTGTAGCATGAGCTTTCCACATAGCTGGGACACCCGCAGACTTGATGGTGTACCTAGCAGTTAGCCTCTTCTAGGGAGCAGCTGAGAGGTGGTGGAGCCACATGTTCCAGTTTTGCGATGAGATGACCTTCACCTGGGAAGACTTTGAGACCTTCTTCAGGGTGGAGTTTATAACAGTGACTCTACACTCCGAGCGTGCTCAAGAGCTGCTGCCCTTGCAGCATGATTTTCCATCAGTAGCTGAGTCATATTTAGTAAGTAGTCATATGATGCAGAGGTCCAAGAGGACCAGACCAGCAGGTGGGAGACCTCGGGTTATAGGATCGGTAGTGTGGGGAACCCAGTGAGGAGTCAGAGCAAGGCGTGCCAGAAACAGACAGTGTTTCTCCTTTGGCAGGAAGGGTCACATGGAACGTGACTGTCTAACTCCCCGTATAGTTGATCCACTGGCATTGTAGGAGCCACCGAGACAGAAGCAGTGGCGGGTGCTTGAGCAACAGCTGAGCGGTGGACAAGTCAGTGGAGTTCTGAAAGCAGGTGGACAGGATCGGAACTAGTGGATTCCTTTTGTTCTTGGTACTTCTACTTCCATGTTGCTGTTGTATTTTTGACTTTTTACTTTGAAATGCAGTAATAAAAGACACTTATCTTAGTGATGTTTACTTTCATGTCCTTTTGTTTGGTTGATACTGAGAGGTCCTGGTTAAAACTGTTGACTTGACCCTTACTTTTGCGATTTCTACTAGAGGAGACCCAGTGACCTCACACTGATGCCGACAGTGTGACTCAACCCTTGGAGGCGAGAGTGATGGTTGGATATCTTGGTAGTAACGTCGAGGCCTTACGACGTCATACATGGCATGAAATAGTACCGTTCATGTCGGGATTGATTGTATTAGGCAAAGAATGTGGTTCATCCAGGGGATGAGACCTGATTTCACTTTTCGACAAAGGAGAAATCTTAGCAGCTCTTACAGATCGTAGGTGAAGTCAGGTGGTCATTGACCGACTTACCACATCGGAAAACTTCTTACCAACCAAAGATGGTACGAGCTATGATGGAGAAGGTGCAGATCATCCAGAAGCGGATGAAGACTGCACAGTGCAGTAAGAAATAGGAAACTGGCGCCAGACTCAGAGACTCAGGCGTGTAAAATGTTTTAAGAAGAAGAAGCATCAAGGACAGATGAATCTACAGAGCATCAGACGTGGGAAGCAGAGCTAGAAGAGTAGCATGTAGTGGTGTATATTTCGACATGTTACAACCACCCGTCTTTGTTGTCCCCTCCAGGATCAGGGAGCTTGAGGGCAGGGGAAGGGAGCGACTACATGCGGTCAAGGAGTGTGACCCAATAGCTCTACGAATGATTCGAGGGATAGTCTGTGTCCATATATAGATGCTGTTACAATATACGTTGATACAAATCATTCATATCTTTGACGAATCTTGTCCCAGGCCTAGAGTTTTTGGTATGCCGTTGACTTTACCCTCACGTCTAGAGATACCTTTGGGAGGAGACTCGATAATCAAACTTATGCCGACAGTGTGATATGACCCTCGAGGTGAGAGTTTCAGTTGGAATCTCTTGGTTGAAGTGTCGAGGCCTTACGACGTTGGTCTGGGTATGGATTGGATTCATAGTTCATACCCAGATTGAATGTATTAGGAAAAAAGGTTGTGATTTGTCTACAATGTTGGGATGGGTTTTCCTAGGTCGGTTAAAAAGAAACCCCAGGCAGCATAGGATAAACTCATGCACATGAGGGTGCGGTCGATCACTCTTGAGTCGGTCAACCTTACCCTCATGGAATCCAGAGTTTTGAGTCTCTGTTCTAATTAGGAAATGGAGGCCTCTAGAGTTCAAGGATGACGATCACGTCCTTATACGGGTCTCACCTCGACAAAGTTTATGGAGATGTGTCCGAGGCGGCAAGTTATCTCTGAGTTTCAATGGACCTTTTCACGTCCTCAGTAGGGTAGGTGAGGTGGTTTATCACTTGACCTTTACACCTCAGTTGCACCGGCTGCATGATGCCATCCACTTATCTCAGTTGAGGAGATACGTGCACGATTCTTCACACATCATCGACCACAGGGAGTTGGACGTCGATGATAGGGCGACATGCAAAGAGGTTCTAGTGGAGATCAATGATAGACAGGATAGGGTACTACATGGATGGTCGATTCCTTAGGTGCGATTCCACTGGTAGCATGAGAACCTCCAGGAGAGAAGATGGGAGTGGAAGGCTCAGATGCGTTCTCAGTACCACTTTGTTTTCCTTAGTGTGTGTTGATGTTTTACGAGGACGTGAAGCCCTGAGGTGGTAGTAATGTAAAGACCCGGAAATTTCAAGGAATTGTTTTTCTTAATTTATTTGGAATTTTATGAGTCCACATTTTCTAACGACACTGGATTCTGAGGCTCGGTGTGCCCAAAATAAATTTCTGAAGTTTGGCTTGGGTACGATCAATGAACGAATGAGCGGGTTTTTCTATCTTTTGAACCGGTGCTCGGAATTGAAATCTGAGGGCACCAATGAACTCAAAGTGCCGATATTTTCTTAAGAGTACCTTTACCAAAGGTGCGTTTTCTCGGGAGGAGTTGTTATAATTTTAGGATTAATAAAGAATTGAATAAAATTTGTGGTACAAATTTTATTCCCAACTTAGGTGGTTATATCCTAAGTGTATAAGTTGGGGTGGAACCACTAGTTTCTAACTAACCAAGTGATGATTAAGGTGAGGTGGGTCCCACATGATCCCCAACCCTTCACTTTACCAAACCCCCTTAATCCCCTTATAATTAATGTATAACTCCTCACTCCCTCTTCAATTGTGTAACTCACCCTCTCCCCCTCTTTATTTCATTCCAACTCACATTAAATTAATTGATTAAACCTATTAAATTAATTTAACCTAGAGTTTGAATTTTAAAATTTGAATACATGGAATGTTATAATAAAATAAGAGTAAGTCTTATTTTATTTTGGGTTGGGATTGTTGTATGGAGACTTTGGGGAGAGTGAGAGAGCCTTTGTGAGAAGAAGAAGAAGAAGAAGAAGGAAGAGAAGATAATTAATCCTCGTCAAAGAAAAACTCCCTCCCTTAATGAAGAATGGTTCTCCAACCGTCGGATCTCCAATGAACGACGCTTGGGCCGGATCAAAGGTCTTGAGGAAACGAAGAATGCCAACGACCATCGTCACCTTCACCTCTTACCTTGCTACGACGTCAACGAACCGATGTGCTTTTCCTTTCACGATATCATCAACGAACGAATAATGACACAAGGTAGGGGATTAATTTTAGAATGATATTATTCCCATGGTTGTTTCCTTCTAAAACAAAGAAGATGGATCAACTCATCATTAAGTTGATCTGAGAATGTTTTATTTTAATTGCGGGTTGGGAATATTGGTATGCTTCAATTTATTTAAGAGATTGTGGAAAGATTTGATTCAATTTTATGTAAATAAAATTGAATGTTTGTTCTTTATAAAACCCTGTTTAATCTTTCCAATTGATAACACCTAACGCGGAGGGCGCATGCCAAACAAACATGGCCCGACAACCCTCCGTAGATTGTTGTTGGTGTGCGGATTGACAACAATGATGAAACTGGACCGCAACGAGATTTGAAAGTCGTAGCTATGAAGAGAAGGTCCCGGGGGGACCATTGGCAAAGACGGCGGGAAAATCAGAGAACCGGAGTGCGTCTGGTGGTCCGCAGAAGGAACTGCCGGTGTGGCGGCAATGGTGATCGGAGGCGGCTGCCGAAGCCATCTGGCCGCCAGGAGGCGGCGACGCCCCAGCGTGCCACTGGAGAAAACCCGCCGCAGTGGTGCGAAAACGCGGATCACGCGGCTGTGCGGGATCCCAGAAGAACGGAGGCAGTGTAATCCACCAACGCCAATTAGCGGTGAGGGTCCGAGCCCCCCCCCCCCCCCCCCCCCCCCCGCTCCGCGTCCGCTCGGCCACGCTGGCCGAGCCTCAACCGGCCGGGTCGGGCCGCCTGTGACGGGCTGAGCCGCCCGCGCCTGGCCGGGCTGCCAGCGATGGGTCGGGCCACGACAGTTGGTCCGGGCCATGCACAACCGGGCTGGACCCGGACCTGAGTTGCGTCGACCCGGTTCGGGCAGACCCAGGGGGTATCAGGCCGGGTCAGACTGAGCCCAAACCCCCTATTTTCAGACCTCCTTTAGTTACACGCCCATATTTTGAGCTACAGACCTCCGATCGACGCACCGTCAGTTGAGTAGGGTTCCTTGGATCAAGACGGTTGATTAGGCATATTACACTCAAGGTTTTGGTGAAGTATGCGCATGGCTGGGTTGGTTTGAAACAGAAACCAAACGGGCCCTCGGAGCGGAAACGCTTATAACTTGAGTTCCGGACGTCTGATTGACGTGACGTCAACTTTTTAGGATTCCTCTTGATGAGATGGAGCTTTTGGTATAAATCACCTGAGGTTTCGACTCATTTGGAGTAAGGCCGAGTTGTATTGTACCCAAAATCCAACCGGGCCCTTGGAACGGAAAAGCCGATAACTTTCAGACCGGACATCAGTCTGACTAACCATCAGCGACATTGGTGATCATGTTGAGAATTGGTCCCCTTGAGTATACCCTATGTGTGTTCGGGGTACAGTTGAGATACGGCCAGGTTGGTTCATACAGGAAACCAACTGGGCCCCTGGGGCTAAAAGGCTAATAACTCACAAACCGGGCGTCCGATTGACGCCCCATCTATTGCGTTGAGACCCCTATGATGAGGCGGTACTTCGAGATACTTCTTCTTGGAACTTTTTGAACTTAGAGTATCGACCTGTAGCTCATGGAGAGGACCCTCCTAGAGATGAGCGTACGGAGTACGCAGACTGTGTAGCTGGCTGAGACCTGATGACTGCTTGTCCGATTCGAGTCGGAGTGACTTGTATAGTCTAGTGGGGAGCACTACTGTGTTTCGGTGGCGGACCCACGACGGGGATCACTACTATGTTTGGGTGGCAGACCCACGGTACTCGACAGAAGGAGTACCTCTGCAGGCTATTAGTGGGGTGCCCTACTGTGTTTGGGTGGCAGACCCCGGTGGGGAGCACTACTGTGGTTGGGTGGCTGACCCGCAGTACTCGACAGGAGGAGTACCTCAGCAGTCTAAGGTTAGTGAGTAGGGCGTCAGAGTTGTGACAAGATCAGTGTAATCGACAGAGGAGGTGCTCTTCATCAGTTACAGTTTCGATAATGAAAATCATGGTTTGAGCTGAGTCAATGACCTTTGTGTTTTTCCTCATGATTGAGATGGGGTACTTGATAACTTACGTATATGTATGGGAATATACCTAAGTAGTGGCTATCCATCGACTTCATATCTGTGTGATACCTCTTGATTGAGATGGGTTACTTGATAACTTAGGTATAAATATGGGCTTATATCTAAGAAACAGTTATCTATTTAGATCCTGCTTTGTGGTTATCCTTGTTGGATTTAGTGAGACCTTGAGGGTCTCAGGGTCCCTACTAAGTATCGTTACACTCACCCCTGCACGGGCTATGCCCTCACTTCATTGTGTTGGATGCAGATGACGGACCACGTAGATGGAGGGAGAGTGTTCAAGGATTAGATGGTACCAAGAGGTGGACCTCACGATGAGTCAGTAACCGGAGGTTGACCTCACGAAGAGTCAGTATCCGGAGTTGGACTTCACGACGAGATGGTACTCGGAGGAGGTTGATGGGCGAGAGCGTTGAGGAGGCTATATGTACCTACCCTTTAGGTAGGATCCATGGTGTACGATCCAGGAGCCGCACTATCTGTACCTACCCTTCAGGCATGATTCGAGGTTGACGACCCAGGAGCTACTTCTATTCTTCCAGCTGCTTGTCCTTTCTGTTGTACTTTCATTCAGTTGTAGCTGTACTTTTCAGTTGGGTTTGTATTCTAGCCCATTTACTTTTCAGCACTTTCTTTTGTACTTAGTGTTTGCTTTCACTTTTACTCTGTTGTGTCGTTTACTTTTATAAAGGAAATTCCTTCCCTTTTTATTGGGATTTACGCCTTTGATGCTAGTCACCAGCCCCTGGCCTATGGAAGGCATTCTTGGGGGTAGTCACGGTACGGGCCCCAAGGACGGGTCGTGATAATAATATTTATTTTATTTTAATTGAATCACCCCAATTTAAACACTAGAACATTCAAGCATGATCCATGTTCCGTTCCAAGGTCTTTAAGAAAAAATTAAAATCATCTTTCCTAGAATGTTTAGTAATTTTTGGTTCACAAAATTAGATCATTGGGGTTAATAAAAACCTATGTCCAGTTGGTCTCCCTTTATTATATCACAACTAACCTCAAACAACGTTGTCTTCCTACCAAACCTTTATAATATGTACTAATTATTAACACTAAAATCCATTTTATTTCTCAACTATATCTCTAATAACAATCTTTTATAAACCCCTAGTAGAACTCTTCGTGAGCTTGTGGTGATGTTGTGAGGTACACTTGAATATTTCCTCCAATAGGAATCAATTTGGAGATTAAAACTAAGTATATAAAAAACAAAAATAAAAGGAATCACATTTATAATTCCAGAAACATTAGATGAAAAAAATCATTCAACTCTATAATACAAATTAAAACTAAACTAATAATGCATAAAGAATCTTATGTAAATAGAGGTATCGAAAATTATACACCAAGTTGTAACTCCGATGAAAATATCTCCATGAACACTAGTGAACACCAATGATCACCATGAAATAATAAGTTCATGATTTATTGTCAAAATTCTCCTATAATTTTATAAAAAATATATTATATATTTAGGATTGATCATGAAATTTTACATAATAGGATACTTCTGAAAACCATTTGTGAAAATATGGAAGATGCATACTAATGGATCAAAGAAGAAGAAGTAGAATCAGCTCATTATATATACCAAGGAAATTACCACCCCCCATAAAAAGACTCACTCGCCTAATAATTACCACAAGGATAGTAAAAAAATATCATGAATACATCTAGAAGACACCCTACAACCACTTCCCACTGAACTAGTTTCTCTCACACCCTAATATGTTACGTGCTAGATCACCTATCAATTTTATATCCTTATAAACATATAAACATATCATAAATATAAACAAATATCATACCTTAATAGCTACATAATTTAATTATATTTTGGCTGAAAATATATCAACATCACTACTTCACATAAAATTTTACTCATCACAATAGTGTAACTTAAAACAAAAGATATCAACCTCATTACCTAATACTATATAAATCCCCCATTATAAACCCACACCACCACTTCATTATCATAACATACCTCTCATACACCATTTATACAAATAAGAAATATAAAAGATAGTTTTTGGATAGGGGTATAATACATTAACCATGTAAATACCATCCCAGATGTTTTGGAAACACCTAAAAGTAAAGACTTCACATGGTCATATGTAAGGTTACCAGATTTAGGTGATTGTACATATGATATAACAAAAAATACAACAAAAAATAGTAATCCAGAAATTAAGAACCTATTTATTTACTCTCAAATTAATTGAATTTATAATTATTAACTATAACAATCACTTCATCACACCCACCATACACCAAAAACTATTTACACTATATACCAAATAAAAATTAACCATATCTCTATTACACAACATATAATTAAAAAAAATTCCAATTTTAACAAAATAACTAGGAATTTATATATTTTTCATTTACAATCCAAATTAAAATTGTTTAGCTATAATTTATTTATAGCTAATTACAATTCCACTTGACCACTTCAACTTATTTATTTTTGAGGTTTTTTTCACATATCATTTACAAATAAAGTCATTTAATAAATTATAAAACCATATTTATTGGACAAAAAACCATTACTATTATAAATTTCAATAACCTATTTCCATCCATATTCCTAGAAAAGTACAGCCCAACAATGAAAACCTCTCTCAAAACCACAAAACCTACTGTAATGTCTCATTATGAAAACTAGAACATCAATTCTACCACTTTCATACATCACCCACTTCCCTTCAACATTTACCATGAAAAACCTATGCTTCTTTAATTAATATATTTCTATCACAAATTCCTCCACAACTAGTGAAACCAGAGAAAATATAGTATAAAAACGCATCATTACTTATAAAAAACATTGTATAAAATATAATTTTATTTATTTATCCATGATAAATCAACACTTCCTAAAAAAATAATGTCCTTTTTAGATCTAGATTCTATATATTCTACTTTCTAACAAACTTTAAATAATTAGAAAATTATAAAGATGAAAATAAAATAAATTATAGAAAAAAGGATTACTATACAAGGATATATAAATAAAAAAACAAAACAAAACTCATATATAAAAATTAAAACTCATGAAGCACATATGAATGACATACCCCTTATGATGTCCTTTAAATAGTTCTTTACCTTTGTTATATTTTTTTAAATAACACACCTAATGAATACATAATAATTATAATTCAATATTAATATATTATAAAAAAATAAGATAGATATAAAGTCCCATATATTAAGTAGATATTCAATAATTTTTACTCAATTATGATGAAAAAACACTTGTAAAACACTAAAAAATTCACAAGGATCCAAAAAAAATTATTCATGAAAATTAACTATGAATACCTCAATAAAGTACCCAATAAATATACAAACAAAATGGAATAAACTTCTTAAATATGTAAGAATAGAAATATAATTAACGAAAAATTGGGGGGGGGGATGTTTGATAATAAGGGATTGATCAATTGAAATTGATTTAAAGAAATACACCTAGGAATGGCCAAGAAAACCCAAAACCAAGACAATAGATGACTTGGGTTTAAAAGAGGCTGGATTAATTGGACATAATTTAACATAACACCCAAATTTAAACTTAAAACTAGGAAACATAATATCGTGCATGAAATAAATGACTACACTATAATAGTGGATCAATCAGATAATCATGAAATGATATCCCAAAATATAGTGGGTCAAAAATAATTAGAATCAATAGAAATAGATAATATCATAGTGTAGTGGGTATAACCAATCAAAAATTCTTGAAACTCTTTGAATCATGTTGAAAGGATAATCCTCCCATATCCAAACCTGATAACTCATAAAAAGATTTCACAGTGCACCAATCCTTATCATGGTGTAATTCTTAAACCCAAACCTTTTAGAGGCGCACCAAAATCTCATGACCGAACCATAATGTTTTTAAACATGAATTCATAGAAAAATACATCACAAAAAACCATAAAAAACACATTCATGACCATAGAAACATAAAATAAAAATTTTACAAGACCCATTGTAGAACACATCACCTGATGCTGTAACTAGTATAATCTTGTTGAAACAATTGTTTCTAGTTTAAATTCTAGCTAAAAATCCAAATTTCTCTCACTATATACCTCTATATCACTCTCAACACCGAAAAATATATAAAATTAAATATAAATGACTAATATAAATTTAGAAATTATATAATATTCAATAGATATTGATGTATTGAAATCGTTGGTCAAATAAGAAATAAAAATTTATACTATTCGAATGTATCTAGGGAATATGAATAGGGTATTCTCATTAAGATCCATGCTAAACACTCAATATTTTAAGAACTCATAATATTTTCTATTGTTTTTATATTTTGATAGGATTGAAAACAAACTGTAATTGAAATTGAATGTGTAAAAAAAATTTAAATTGAAAAAATAAGGAGAGGAAAATCAGTTAGTAGATAAAGAAACACCAATTTGAAAATATTCCAACAAACAAGGTCACCAACTATATGTGAGTTACCATACCCTTACACAAGGGTATCAACATAATATCTATAAAACATCATTTTATTACAATATTTCTAATATAAAATGCATCTAAAACCTTCTACCACACCTCACACTCAACTCTTTCCATGGTAGTTAATGAATGAATTTTTAATTGAGAGAATCCCCCACTTGCACCATTTTTTGGAAAAGAAATACATTAAAAAACATCATGAAATATAATTACACTATAAAAAAATAAATAAATTGGGAATAAAACAATATTGTGATTAGTGGGAGAATACATAGAAAGAGAAAGGGGAAGGGATACTGTCACCAACCTAACTACCCTACACATCTCTGAGTTATCAATGTGAAAGAAAATCAAGAGTAGATTATGTTGTAGTTAAAGTATCAAAAAATCCTACCAAGGGTGAATCTTAGTCAATTTTCAATCAAAGTAATTTTTTGATATCACAATACATAGTGGTCTGAATACATAGTACAAATGTGAAAATCATAGTGGGAATAAGAAGAAAACATTAAAAAATAATATAAAAAGGAATTATAATGACCTATTCTAATGAAATAAACTTTAATAGGATAAGTAACAAATATTTATAAATTTTAATGGTATATTCAATTCATATTCATCTTATGACCCTTTTCTAAATTCAGGATTTTTGGTATTTCTCCCTCCCTACCCTGTATTTATTCTAAATGTATAATCAATAGGAGATTTATCAATCAATAATATTCTCAAATATTCCTTGTGAATTTCATTTAAAATAATCCCTAAAATAATTATTCTATTGATTTCTTGACAATATCCACATATTAGCTCAACTTGGTATTTCCTTGATTTTGTAAAGCCAGATAACTAAGGATTATGAGCACTAGTCAAGCCCAAATGGCACTAGAACACATGGGATTAACCTTTCATAGGTGCTAGGAAAAAGGAATTAATCCAACATGAGCAGTAAATATTCAAAAATGAGCACTTGAAATCCACAATTTAATGCGATTTGACGAGTGTTTATTCATACACATCTGAGAGGCATAACCTATCTCTCTTTATGTGTGACTCGATATACTTCATAGAGGAAAATAGAAAATATTACATAATAAAGAATCCATGAGTATAATCTTACACATCACCTTCAACATCTTACAAAACACAAATATCCCCAATTTTTTTAAAATTGTTTTATCTTATTTAACAAAAAAAATATTACACATGGGAATGATATATTATGAATCTTTTTGTATTGGATCACATGTACTAAAATATGTAAGACTAAAATATCTTATGTATGACGAACATCCCTCCAGAGACTAATTAATTTGTATTATGTTTGAGGTTGGATTTATTACTAATCAATTATTATTTTTAAATATTGATAAATATATATTATACATCCTATATGACTCATATGGTTTTTCCTTTAAATAAAATCCATCATAAGAAATTTACCTTAGACTTTAATCTCCTATAATACAAAAAAATTGTAGTTTTTCTTGTGTAATTCTATAAAAAATAATTCAAATGTCAAAAAGCATTTTGAAATTTAATATTAATCACACAGATCAACAGTTTAACTAGAAAATTATAATGCACTGAAGTTTATTATAGGATTTAGTCTATTCATATATTTTTTAATCATTATGTTATATGGTTGAAATATAGTGGAGCACTCTTAACTGAAATACATATATGTTTTTCAATCATTAATGTGTATTTATATGTTTAATATGATATTTTATAAACACATAATTTTTAGTGATAATAACAGTGAACCTAAAATTTAAAGGTTAATGAGATTAATAATGACAAAATTGATAACTTGGAAGATGATAAAATAATTCCTTATGAAGGTTTTGAAAATTTTATCTTTGATTTGTCTCTCTAATGATAGTGAGGACGTAATATAAAATTATAATTAGAAATAAGTACTGAAATATTATTGATAAATTTTCAATTAAACTATGATAAAATTGTAAAAATATAGTGATATCACAGTAGGTCACATTAAATGTGATGTGTGTGACACATAATGGTTATATTGATATGAGGAATGTCATGAATTGGTTAGCTGGAAATCTTATTAACTAATATCTAACTATTATTAAATTATGATTAGATTTCATTGATATAAGGATATAGAAATTCATATAGGTTGATATTATGGCTTTGGAATATTATGTGATAAGTATTATTTGATATACCGGTAGTATCTTTGATTTAAGAGAATTGATTACATTTATTTCTCATTTACATATCATGTACTACAATCCAATTACTTAAAGATAATAATAGTGATATAATACCACTTTTATTTTCTTTATATTCACCCACTGAATCGAGTTAAAGTGGGATGGTTCTATTATAACATAATATTCTTGGTGGAGGATGGTAATTACATGTACATGTATTTATTAATTTTCACCCATAGTATTGGGTTAGTGGATATTAATGATAAATTATATTTAGATGATGATGATTAACTTGAGTTTTTACACTCATTCTCTCCCACAACAACGAGATTAAGATGAAGGGTGTTGCATCAAATGGTTAATTTTTTTCCCCAAACATAATAGGTTTGAGGCATACTAGATATGCATCTTTAACTCTTTTAGGATACTGGCATATATGTTTTTTCTTTGAGAATCTCTTATCTAATTGATAAAAAAATTATTTTTTGTGAAAAAAATTTATGATCACATAATAATCATCTATTGTAGAAACATTATTATCTCATCCTATCATGTTTCTCAATTATCACCTTTATCACACTCACTAAATTATTATTGTTATATATAACTATAAAAATAGTCATAATTCATAATATAAGTATAAGAATGAAGGAACTATATCTTTTTTGAGGGTCTTCTAATACTCATATATTTATCTTGAATCCCCCATATCATATATGAGAATTTAGTTATCCCATTATAGAAACACATTCCACGTATATACAAGATATTGGAACACATCTATCCCATATGTAAATTAGTAATATAGAATTAGATATGATTTTGGCATTAGGTAATTATGATGATTTTTAGGGGTAATTATAAATAATTTTACATTGTATCAAAGTTTATATAGTCACAATATAGATCCTTACTAAATTTATGGATGATAGATGTATTCATGAGAAAAAAATTTATTGATGGAGAATGGGTCAGGGAACATAATTTAAGAATTATAAGATATAAAATAGGGGAACATAGATCATGCAGAACCAAGTAATTATTATATGTATCTACGTTTACTTTAGTAGATTGAAATTTTAGATTGTTTGAGTGGAGCAGATTGACATAAGATCTATTGATATTAAATTCATATACTATGAGCTCAGATTAAATATATTATCATGGTTATAGTGTAACACCCCAAGATTCCAAGATATGTTACCCTTTGAATAATACAACAACTTTCGTTGTACGCACCCTAGAGTTTTAACATACCACGACCAATCAAACTAGCCGTTATGAATAGTAATACCCAATTTCTGAAATTTTAATAATTTTTTTTTCAAAATTGAATTCATTTTTGAATTCATAATATTGGAATTAGCTTATGGGGAATTTTTTGTATTTTTCTGAAAACATTAAATTTTTTATGAATAGTGAAAAACACTACGTTATTGTTTAAAACAGACTTTTTATTTAAATAAATAATTATCTTATTTAACTATATATTAGGTAAAATAGATACATAATACCTATTTATATTTAATTTAATTCATTTGATTCATTTTATAATAATATTAGATATATAAAATTTTATTGAACTTTTTACCGTCTTTTACCCACCTTCTAGGCGCATTTGAAAATTTTCATGAAACATTATTTTACCGCTTCTGTGAATTGAATTTCAAAACATTTAGAGACAAAGTTGACATCAATAATTAAAATATAGATTAATAAGATGAAAATAATTTTTGGGGAACAATAACTTTTGACTTCTATTTAGCACGGTTTAAAGTAAATAGGGCAATTAAAGGTAAACAGTGATATTATAATTACCCTAACACAGGTACTAATTCTATTGGATAAGTTTATTTTGACCAAAACCAATATTAGTAATAAAATATGATCATTTAGGTCTACTTGGATTTGATTAAGACATTTATTTTTATTTTGTTTAAAGAAGAGTAAAAAGTGTTAAATTCAATGTTTAATAACAAATTTTTTTAATATAGTGTTACAAAAAAGATAAATTATTCTATAAATATTAATTAGAAAGATAAAAATATTTCCTATGTAAAGTTATTTAATTTATAATTTATAGGAATTAAATAGTTAAATTTATTTATGACACAATGATGATGCAGTAATAACCTTATTAATGGAAGATTAACATATTTGATATTTTAAATAACAAAATAAATTTAAATTGATACTTTTGATACATTCCACGAATTTCATATATGAATTTGACTTGTTAGGGTTGATTAAATGTTTTTTTGATGTAATCATGCTGTTATTTCTTTAAAAAAAATAAAATACCAAATAGTCTCAAAATTGACATAAATGAGTTTTGGAAACAAATACTATATTATTATTTGATATATTATTCCTAAAAATTTAAAGATAGGAAAAATGACTTAGATAAAGGTTGATATATTAATAATGAACCACTTGGGGTTCTCTTGGATTTTTATTTTAAGTTTATTAGCCATTTGTTATTATAATACAATAATACATAGTAAAAGTTAAACTATTTAAATAAGAGTTAAATCGAAAAGATAATCTTAATATGGTGACTTAAACCTGTCTAAAAACTATTGGTTGAGAGGTTCTCGACCCATCCCCACCTTAGCCTAGAAAGAAATCATTTTGGATCCATTATAAAAGTAATATTATTGTATAATAAAATATTATTTCAATCATTCCCTAATGTGACCCTCACCACTCTTATAAAAGGGTACTTCCACTTATCTCAAAATCACACCTCCAAATCCATTTGGCTCAGCCAAAACTACTCAAATGTCTTCCCAACTACCCACCATTAAACATATAAGTCTTATTTTGATCAGAAAGCCATCTTACAGATCCCTTTTTATCAAATCAGAATGAATCACCTGAAGAAGAGGTGATAAATTCATCACCACATTCAAAGTTATCATCTTCTTCCACTTCCTATTTCTTTGTTGTTTCCATACCAAAATAATAACTATAGTAACTTCTACACACTGTGATTTTATTATAAATATGGTTCAACCATATTCAATATTCTATCCATCCTACGAATGACAAGTCACTATATGTAACACCCGAGATTTTTATGGGAAATATTTCATTTTTATGTTATCATAAAAAGAATATTTCACTACACACAACACTATCTTGTCTTTCTTTACACACAATCACGACCATCCTCGATAGATTGTGTTGTATGCAATATTGATTTTCACTAAACAACAATATGCTATTAAAATATTATTAAAACTCGCCGTTATGAATAGTAATACCGACTTTTTGAAATTTTATAAATTTTATATTTAAAAATGGAGTTCATTTTTGGACTCGGAATATCAAAATTATCCTATGTTGAATTATTGGTATTTTTCTGAAAACTTTCAATTTTTGATGAATAGTGAAAGCATTGGGTTACTATTTAAAGACCGACTTTTTATTTAAATAATTATTTATTTTATTTAAATTTATTTTAGGTCAAAAATTGATACATAATACTTATATAAGTTCAAATTAATTAATTGGAGTCATTTTATAATAATTTTAGATATATAAAAATTTTATTGATGTTTTCACCATCTTTTACCCACCTCCTAAGAGAGTTTGAGAATTTACATAAAACATAATTTTACCGCTTCTGTGAGTGGAATTTCGAATAACCCGATAGACGTGGTTAAAATCAAGGAGTAAAATGTGGTTTAATAGGATAAATTGTTTTTGTTGAATAGTAACCTTTTACTTTTATTTACCACAGGTAAAAGTAAATAGGGTAATTAATGGTAAAAATGGTATTATTGTTACCCTAATACATGTCCTAATTCTATTAGATAAGTTTAATTCGACCAAAAACAACCCTAGGAATAAAATATTACAATTTAGTTCCATTTGGATTAGATCAGGACATTTAATATTATTTTATTTAAAGAAGAGTAAAAATAGTTAAAATCAATGTTTAATAACTAAAACATTTTTATTACAGGGTTATAAATAAGATAAATTCTACTATAAATATTCATTAGAAATATAAAAATATTTCCTACATAATTTTATTTTATTTATAATTTTTAGACTTTAAATAATTTAATTTATTTATGACACAATGATGATTCATTAATTATCTTATTAAGGAAATATTAACATAATTGATATTATAAATACCCAAATAAATGTAATTTGATACTTTTAAGGAATTAAACTAATTTTAAAGGTTAATATGATATATTATTATTGATTTAATTAACTTTTTTAGAACTAATCATGCTGTTATTATTTTTACAAAAATCAATTACCAAATAGTTTCAAAATTGACATAAAATAGTTTTAAAAAAACTATTATATTATTAATTGTTATTTTATTCCTAAAAATCTAAGGATTGACCAAATGACTTAGATACGGTAATATATATTAATAATGAACCAATTGGGGTTAGTTTGGCTTGTTATAGTAGGTTTATTAACCATATAGTGTAAGAAAACAAGAAGGCACGGTAAAAGTTAAATTATTTAACTTAGAGTTAAATCTAAATGATAAGGTTAAAATAGTAAACTAGAATTGCCTAAAATCTATTATTTGAGATGATTTCGACCCTTACCTACCTTATATTAGAAATAAATCAGTTTGGAGAAATTAAAAACCAAATAGGACTTTATTATAAAATAATATTTTATGTTTTTTCTAAAGTACCCCTATCCTCCCTTATAAAAGGGCACCTCCTCCCTCTCCTCCTAACACCACATTGAGCCTTAAATGTCGGACAGTCCCTACCAATTTATCCTCTCCACTTCCCTAGAAACATCCTATAGGTACGGGTTATCTTCAAAGACCATCTTTAGTGCCCTAAGAGGAGGTTAAGAAGAGGCGCTTCAAAGAAGAGGTAATCTCCGTTACCGATTCTTTCAACTTTATTTCTTCTTCTACTTCCTCTTATTTAGTTGTTTCATTATGAATTAATAACATCAGTATCACTCATATAATTATTTGTTATTATAAATATGAAAAAACCCTATTTCACCTTCTATCCATCCTACGAAAAACGAAATCACCGTGCGTGCGTACGTACAGAATACCGTCTCCACGCCATGGTGTAATCTATTTCCCACCACCACCTTACTTGGATGGGTATAATGGTGTAAAGAATTACTATATATGATTATTATAAAGTTATATTGATTCTGAAATATTATACATACACTTCAATACAATTCCACGATCATGGGAACGATATCATCGCTCGTGCGTACGTACGGCCTACTGTCTCCACGATGTGATGCAACTCGTTCTACATGGTCTTCAAAGCATAATGATTATATAAATAAATTTAATGAATAAATATGATATATATTACACTAATAACATTATATAAATGATGTATCTATAACCTAAAAATAAGAATAAGAATTTATTCAACAAAACACACATAAGAACAAAAGGCAATAAACACCCGAATAACAAGTAGCAATGAAATATTACTAATACGAAGATAAGAATATGAACATATATGATATAATAAAAATTATTAAGATTCTGTAATAAGTCAATAACATTATTTAAATCATTACACAGGAGGTTTGGACACGTACGAAGCAAATCAGACATAAGGTAAGAGAAAATCTCGCAATCTCATTTTTATCCAAGATTGTTTATACTTAAGAATATACTGGGGAATATTTATCATCCACATCCATGTTTCATCAATATGTAATATTATTTCTATCCTCCTACAATTTTTTAAATCCAATTTTACCATTAGGTGAGTTTTTAGTATAAGATATGAAAGGAATGTTTTTCGTTTTTTGTACGAGGTACTTTTTTGACTTTTCCGGCCAAAGTACGAGAATAATATTTTTTTTAACATATACGACATGAATGGATTTTTTTTGATTTCATAGAACATTATTTCCATGAAGCTTCCTTTACAAGTTTTCAAGTTTATTTTTAATCAACTTTTTTTATTTTAAAATTGTATGACATGTTAAAAAATTAAAATGTTTTTTTGAAGTAGAAAGAATATTTTCTTTAAGAATAGAGTTCAAGTGTTTTATCAAAATTATTTTACATCTAAGATAATACAGGGTTCTGTTTCTATAACTATTATTTACATTTATTTGATTATGTTATAATGGAATTAATTTCATTATGTCCTTTTATCTTATATGTATTATGTTAAGATGGGATGATTTTTAAGAATCCCATTTTTATTACATGGGTTATGCTATGATTTGTGATTTTGTGGAACACATGATAATGGTTTCATTATGAGTTGGGTGGGACCTATATCTCCCTCCAATGCATTGGGTAAAGATTTTTATCTCATGATATAGACATGGCTGGACCGACAGTTTAATTCGGTTCAGTGACACAGGACTGAAACAAAGAGTGAACTCGGTTTAGAAATAGACTTTGTCCACTAAGATAGTCTTGGCAATGAGCCTTGAATACTAAGAAATGATTCTATATGATTATGTGTTTATGACACAATGTTCCATGTTTTATGTTATGATTATTGGGATTACATTTCACAACTATGATTTATCCCATGTTATGAAATTATGATCTCTTTTGCAGGTTAAGATTTCCAAAATGATGTGATTGATATTTTATTTGTTTACCCTTACTGAGCATTTGAGCTCACCCTTTTGTATGTTTACTTTTCCCCAGGTCAGGAAGAAGGGTATTAAGTAATACATGCCGAAAGGGACTCTAGATATGATAAAATAAAAATGGAGACAATGTAGATGATTTATGAACCAATTATTTATGTTTCCCAGTTTCTAAAGACACTATATCTATATGGTCCTTTTATGGTTTTGTTATATGTTGTAATAAGTGTACTTAAATTTTGAAGCAACAAAAATGTGTGTAATGTATGGGACGTTATAGTTGGTATCAGAGGAAGGGTATAGTCAACCTTTGGAAACTAGGATGTGAAAGCCTTAGTAATAACCATAAGGATATATCTAAGCATATAACACAATATTAGTGTTTTAGAAATGGCCATGAATAATCAATGATAAGACCTTAATTGTGAAATTTTATTCTTGATTATGTGGTTTTCCTATTATGATTAGTGTTTCTCACACTATAATTATTGGTTTTAGTCAATGGTTGGAACCCGAAGGAACCGTGTTAATGATGAATGCGATGGGCAATGCAATGATTGTCCCCCTAAGCAACCAAACGTTATGGGAGCTGGAATGAAAAATATTATAGCCATGATCACACAACATTCTCAATCTATAAATCATGTAGGACTTCCAAATGAGAAAAGGAAGGAGAAATATTCTATTGAATCCTTCATGAGGCAGCGTCCACCCTCATTCAGCGGGTCTACTGATCCATTAGTTTCTGAACAATGGCTCAGTGCTACTGAAAAGGTATTTTCTGTTCTTCAATGTTATGAACATGATAAAGTCATCTTATATGTATATTGTTTGGAAGGTGAAGGTGATCAATGATGGAATCATATCAAGAATACGAGGCAAATGGATGAAATTGAATCCATGTAATGGGACGAGTTCAAGAACTTATTTTTCAATAAGTACTTCCCTTGTATTCTTCAAACAAAGATGGATAAGGAGTTTCTTGAACTGAAGAAAAAGGATGATGAATCTGTTGGTACCTACGAAGCAATTTTTACAACACTTGCAAGGTATGCTTCTGGAATTTTTATCCAACTTGAGAGTAAGATCGATCGATTCTTTAGTGGCTTAAAACTAAGTCTTCGAAGGGTGTTAGCCATAAGGGACTTCAACAGCTACGAGGAAATCGTTCGATGTGCTCTCAAGGTTGAGATGGATATTGGAGTAACCCATCAGTCATATGAGATTGATAAGAAGAGGAAAACGTAATTCAACGGGATATCTAAAGAGCACATTGAAAAGAAGATATGTTTTACCTTATGCTCAAAGTGTGGAAAGAAACATGAAGGGAGTTGTCTTAAAGGGACAAGTAAATGATTCAAATGTGGAAAAGAAGGTCATCGGGCATTTGAATTCCTCAATGATGGGAAGAATATGTCTAATGATGCGAACAAAGAAAAGGCCACACATAGTGCACCTCTTACACTTAAATGTTACAAGTGCAAGGAAATGGGGAATTATGCCAATCAATGTCCTAATCCAAGGGTTATTGATGATGATCGACGTCAACAAACTCTTAAGGCTAAAGACAAAGGAAAGTCACTTGAAATTTCTATCAATGATGTGGAGTATGATAACAAAGTGGTGAAAGGTAAACTTACCATCCACTCTAAAGTAGCAAATGTTTTATTTAATTCTGGATCCACCCACTCTCTTATTTCTGAAGAATTCTCTAAGGGTATCGCCATATTACCTCAGCAGTTAGATATTGAGTTAGCTGTAGAAACCCCTAATAACATAATATAATTGTGGATATTAATAAAAAAACATCTTATCCATAACAAACACGACTTAAGTAACAAAAAATATAAAGGAAAATGAATCATTTAACACCCAAAACAATGATACTACTAAAATAGTATTAACAAAGAAATATTATAAGATCATATATGATATCATATTTATGCATGTGGTTCTTGTATAATTTAAAAACAATTATTTAACTATTATAAAGGAGGTTAATGTACCATCGACCAAGGGAAATTACAAATTAAGGGTTAATTATATAATCTCTTTATTATCCTAGGTTTTTATACACGATTATCTATTGGAACATCTTTATCATCCACATCCGTGTTTCATAAAAATGTATTTTCAAACATTTTTACTATTTCCAAGAATATGGGTTTAAGTAATTTATACCATTTTTTGACTTTTTATGAAATTTTTATAAAGGAATATATCCGTCGTTTTCCAAAAAGGTACTTTATGACCATTTTGACAAAATTAAGGAATGAATGTTTTTTAGCTTATATGGTAGGTGCGAGTATTTTCCTTAGTTAGAAAACCTTCTAATATTCCCTTACAAGATTACAATAATATTTTCAAAATAGATTATTTCTTTTATAATTACGTGACTTTTAAATGATTTCAAAATAGAAATAGATATTTCTCTCAAATAGTTTTGATTTCATCTATGGCAACATCCTTTGATAGATTTTAGACTTTTTTTAAGTTGAATTATTATGATATAATCTTCCATATGGTATTGAAGGTTTGGGGATATGTTTGATTGTGTATGTGTTATTTTTATATCACTCATGTTTTATAGATAAAGTATTGAAATTTCTTTTTATATTTTTAATATGAATGTTTATATTATGTTTCAAACTTTCATATGAGGAATGCATTGGACATAGTAAGTGATGAGTGGAGCCTGCTATAGCTCCATGATGCATCTGTAGGTCTCATTAGACAAACTAGTGTCTTGGCACAAGGCCATGAAAAATATTATTTGTAGTCTTGGTACGAGGCCTTGACTCTATGGTTATGAAGTCTGACATTACACATTCCATCATTATGAAATTGGCCATTGATATTGCATGATATTATTTGAAAAATAAAATATCCATGTGAATAAGTAAATGGACTTATTTATTTATATTATCCATATTATTTTGAAGTTGATGTTTAAAAGGCTTATGTTTTAATCTTACACATTTCCTTAAATGTTTAATCTTATTTAGAAAAGTCTCTCCTATACTGTTATCCTTACTGAGCATATGATCTCACAAATTTCTATGTTTTATTTTTCCTAGGATACAAAGAAGTATATTATGACTGACCTTCAGGGATAGTCTAAGGGATATGAATGTGGTCAACAAAGACAATGTTGTTTTTTTCATTTTATATTGTAATGGAAATATTATGAATGTATCTAGTACTTCCAAGGCTACTAAACCGATTGGTATTTTAGGATATGATTACTTTTGATCATGCCAATGTTATGTAATAATGCACCGAATTTTGGTAATGGGGGTCGGGGTGTTAGAGTTGGTATCAGAGGAAGTTTCGTACAATCCTTGGAAGATAGATTTAGTAAAACTCTGATTAGAGAACATTACCCCAAGATATACTTTGAGGATTAGTATAGAATAAATTCCTAGAATTTTTGTAATATAGATATTTTGTGTATTTTTAAAGAAATACATCCCTGTCTAGATATGAGAAGGTAAGGGAGGCTCTGGCACAGATGTACCTAGGAGGGAAAACTTTGACTAGGAGTTTCAGGCATTACCCTGGGTATCCTTGTACACGACAACAAGCCTTACTGCACTCTTGGTTATGACACTCCTAGGGGATATGCATTGGATAATTAACATTTTCTTTACAAAAAATTATGAAGTATTTATGAGTATATACCTCCTCATAGATTTTTTTATGATTATATATTATATCCATAAACTATTCAATTTATGTTAAGTGTTTTACATATTTAAAATTATGTATTTTGATTCATAAAATAATCTAGTGTATGTCATTGTTTAGAAATGGCATCTTGTGGAAGGAATGTAAACTGTATCAATGCACATAATCCATGTAGGTATTTCCCTCCAACTTAATATAATTATAGTGGAGTTGGTGATGCAGCTGTTGATGATCATCTTATCACCATACTGGGATAACTCACTCTGGTTATGAATGATAACCATACCCGTATGGATCAACCTAATCTACAATTTTGAGGATCAATGTTAGACCGATTAATGAGGCAAAAACCACCAAAATTCAATGGTAATAAAAATCCATCTGTAGCTGAGCAATGGATAAGTTCATTAGAGAAAATATTGCATGCTTTTGGGTTGAAGTGAAAGGGAAAAAGTTGTCATGGCAGTTTATCGCCTCACAGGAGATGCAGATCAATGGTGGTCATTAATTCAAAACAGAAATAAAGATGAAGAAGTATAAAATATGAAATAGGGGGAGTTTAAAGATCTTTTCTTAGAAAAATAATTTCCTCAAGACCATCGAGCGGATATGGAATGCAATTTCTTTTTCTGAAGAAAAATATGGATGATAATATCGCAAAGTGCGAGGGTAACATTACAAGGTTAACAAGGCATGCATATGATTATATATATAACCCAAGAAGTAACATTGATCGATTATTTGATAGGTTAAAACCATTTCTCCATCCAGCATTAGTTTCATAGTCCTTCTCGTTGTACAAATATAAAGTCTCATGTGCTATTAATATAGAAAAAGAATTCTCTATGTCTTATGAAATTAAAGCAAAGAAAGACAAGAAGAGATATGCTGAACACTCTGGAAATGGAAGTTAGGAGTAGAAGGGGAAAGTTAAATATCCATTCTAGGGAAAATGTGGGAAGAAACACACCGGTACATGCCTGAAAGGAATGTGAGTTTATTACAATTGTGGTGAAAAAGGCCACCAAGCTCGTGATTGTAAGGGAAATAAAGTGGATATTGATGTTGAATGATATAATTGTAGAGAAATGGGGAAATATACAATTGAATGTCCTATGTTCTAAGAAAAATTACCTTAGAAAAGGACAAGGGAGAAAGGCCAAGCTTATGCAATCACTATTGCTAAGGTTGAAGTACCAAAAGACGCAGTGGTAGGTAATTTAATGGTTTCCTCAAGTTTAGGAAATGCTTTATTTTATTATGGATCATCACATTGTTTCATATCTTCCCAGTTTGCTAAGAAAATTAGATATTTCAAATTTGATTTAACATGGGAGTTGTAAGTCAAAACTCTAAAGGGAAGTTTCATTGCAAGAAAGTTTTGTGAATCAGTTCCCATTAAGGTATATAAATGTTCTTTATTTTCTGATCTCATTATCATAACCATGATTGAATTTGATATAATCCTCATAATGGACTGGATTTCAAACCATGATGAAAAAATTTATTATAATAAGAAGGTGGTTACAATTTTCGATGATGATAATGAGTACCTTATCTTTAGAGAGGAAATGCAACCACCAGATTCTTATCAAGATCCACCCTAAGTAGATCAACTAAATTCAATTGTTGGGGAGGAAGAGAATGAAATAACTACGGGTGAGGAAAAGAATGTTCATAAAGAGGGTGTACCTATTGTGAAAGAATATATTGATGTGTTTCCAGAGGATTTACCTGGACATCCTCCAGAGTGAGAAATTTAGTTTTCCATTGATTTAATTCTTGGTTCAAGGACCATATCAAATACCCATTATAGAATAGACACTATGGAATTAGTAGAAATACTACTAGAATATTGGTCATTGAAGCCCCCTGACACAGGCCACCAACTCTTGTAGTCGCTGTAGGTACCCAATAGCGACTGCCAATGGCGGTCGCCGCAGTTTTTAAAAAAACCATAGGGCTTCGGCACCCCCAACCATTTCCCTCGACCTAACCCCCTGTCACCGCCCTCCCCCCGCTCCCTCCCCCGCCGCCCCACCACCCTGCCTCACCGCGCACCCCGCCTTCCTCCACCGCTCACCGCCATCACCGCCCTCGTCGGCCTCTGCCCTCCGCGCTCCCTCCTCCCTCTGCTCTCCCGCTCCGGCTACCCTCCACCCTCCAGCCATCGTCCTCTCCCCTCCAGTGTCCCTCCGCCCTCTAGCCTCCGCCCCCTCCGTCTCCTACCCCTCTGACCTCTGGCCTCCGGCCTCCGCTCCCCCCCCCCCCCCCCCGGATGGCCCCCGCACCCCGGACAGCCCCCCCCTCCCCGCACCCCGGACGGGGCCCCGACAGGCCCCCCGCACCCTGGACGCCATCCTGCACCCCAGATAGGCCCCCCGCACCCCGTACACCCCTTCCCGCACCCTAAACAACCTCCCCACACCCCGGACATCCCCCCGCACCCCGGACATCCCCCCCCCCCCCCGCACCCCAGACACCCATCACCGCACCTAGGACACCCCTCCCCGCACCCCGGACAGTCCCCCCACACCCCGAACAGCCCCCCGCACCCCGGACACCCCTTCCTACACCCCAGACAGCCCCCACCCTGGACACCCCCCCGATGCCCGTCCCCTCACCGTCTCCTCTCCTCTGGCTCCCCACCGCCGCCGCCGCCCGTCCCCTCCCTCACCGCACTGCCTTTGTCTCCGGCTCCCCTTCGCTGCCTCTCCTCTCCCTCGCAGCACCGCCTTCGGCTCCCCTCCCTTCCATGTTTGTAGTGCAATCAGGTATGACATGGGCTTTCACTTACATTATTATTTTATCAATGGTTCATAAACAAATGATTAGTATTTATTTTAAATATTGTTGATTTGAAAAATGAAAATGTAATAAGTATTGGGTAAATGTTTTTTATACAGATATTATTATGGATAAGAGTTGGATTGATCTTCCAAATCGAACATCTAGAGAATATTTCAATGGAATTATGCAGTTTATTGACTTCACCAGAGGATTTGAAAGTGACTATATAAGTTTTCCATGTAGAAAATGTGATAATAGATATCAATTCAAATGAGATACTGTGAGGGAGCACCTATTCTTTAATGGATTTCTGAAAATTTATAAGAGTTGGACTCGTCATGGAGAAGAATATGTTCATTGTCAAAATACGGATGCAGCTCAGATGGATGTTGATGCAAGGATGAATGATCCAATGCATGAAATGCTTACTGAAATGGTATGTGGGTTTGATCCTGAAGGAATTGACATCAAGAATCTTGAGACAAGTGAGATAAATCTTCTCTCTAGTGCAGATCGTGATTCGAGGATGTTTTATAAAGCACTTGATGATGCGAAAATAGAATTATATCATGGATTTACTTCTTACAATAAACTGTCGTTTATCGTGGAGTTGTTGCTTTTGAAGACTTTGAATAATTGGTCAGACACATCATTCGACATGCTTTTGGTGTTATTGAAAAAAGTTTTTCCTATCGACGTTAAGATTCCCGAGTCGTATTACTATGCTCATAAGTTGTCATAGAACTTAGGTTTTACATATGAGACCATAGATGCGTGTGAAAACAACTGTATGTTGTTTAGAAATGAAACTGCCCATTTGGATATTTGTTCGGTTTGTGGTGCTTCCAGGTGGAAAGAGAACATGAGAAATAAGACTCATCAAAGTCATATTACGATACAGGGGAAACCGGTTTCCATAAAGTAAATGCGTTCCTTTCCCCTTAAACCGAGGCTGAAAAGATTTTTTATATCATCTAAAGTTTCTAA
The DNA here is from genome assembly GCA_963277665.1 of Viscum album. Taxonomy (NCBI): domain Eukaryota; kingdom Viridiplantae; phylum Streptophyta; class Magnoliopsida; order Santalales; family Viscaceae; genus Viscum; species Viscum album. The sequence continues at coordinate 1,412,810,858 of OY728145.1, forward strand.
TTTAATGAGATGGCATGCAGAAAGAGTTCATGAAAGTGATATGTTAACCCACCCGATAGACTCTCATGCATGGAAGGATTTTGATAAGAGACATCCCGAATTTTCTAAAGATGTTCTTAATCTTCGATTGGGATTGGAAACAAATGGTTTCAATCCATTCAAGTATATGGTTGGTGCAACTCATAGCACATGGCCTGTGGTGTTGGATCCATATAATCTTCCTCTGTGGAATTGTATGAAGAAACAATTTATATTACTTTCCACTCTTATTGATGGACCTAAAAGTCCGGGGGATAAGATTTATGTTTACCTTTAGCCATTGATTGATGAGTTGAATGAATTTTGGGGTGATGGTGTGATGACTTATGACTGCGAAACGAATGAAATGTTCAAATTTCATGCTGATTTATTGTGGACAATCAATGAATTCCCAGCTTATGCAAATTTATCAGGCTAGAGTATGAAAGGGGATTTTTTCCCTTGTTGCAATAAAAGTAAAAAATTTGTATGGCTTAAACATTCCAAAAAATGGACATAAATGGGTCACATGAATTTTCTCCCCCCTCTGCACAAGTTCAGAAAGGACAGAGTGGCATTTGATGGTTCTAGAGCGTTTAACCCAGAACCAATGATCATGGCAGGAGTCGAAATGTTATCACATATTGAGAAAGAAAACATCTGCATGGTATATGAAATTCAGGATTTGGTGGCTCCTCGAGTACGTAATATTCGTTCTGTAGGTAGGCATCGTAGTCACAATTGGAAAAAGAAAAGTATTTTTTATAGTCTTCCGTATTGGAAAACTAACATGATGAGGCATAATTTGGATGTCATGCACAATGAAAAAAATGTTTGTGATAACATATTGTGGACCATTTTAGGTGTCGGTGGAAAATCAAAGGACCATGTTAATGCACGCTGTGATTTGGAAGAAATGGGTTTAAGGAAACAGTTTCAGTTACAGTTAGTAGAGGGAAACAAGGAATATATGCCTGCTCCACAGTATACGATGACTACAAAGTAGAAAGAGACATTTCGTTCCATTTGGAATATGGTCAAGGTGCCTGATGGTTACTCTTCTAATATTTCAAAGTGTGTGAATCTGACGAGCAAGACATTGCAGGGGTTGAAAAGTCATAAAAATCAAATACTACTTTAGTAGTTGATTCCAATCTCAATTTGTGATTGTTTATCCTCCAATTTTGTTCTGCCGTTGATTGAGATGAGTAATTTTTTTAGATTTCTTTGTTTAAGAAATCAACGAATGAGTGATTTAAAAATATTGTAGGACTGAATTGTACTTACGCTTTGTCACTTTGAGAAACTTCCCCCCCCCCTCATTTTTTGATGTTATGGTCCACTAGACAGTTCACCTAAATGATGAGGTAATGGCTGGTGGTCCAGTGAAATTCAGGTGGATCTATCCTATTGAACGGTATTTGAGTACATTGAAATGATTTGTACGCAACAGATCTCATCTAGAGGCATCAATAGCCAATGGTTATTTGATGGATGAGTGTACTACTTTTTGTGTAGAATATCTTAAGAATGTTGAAACAAAATTAGATAAGCCCTCTCGGATTCATGATGGTCCAGTTGGAGAAGGAACCACATTTGATATGGAAAACATCGAGTGGATACAAGCACATCGATATATCTTGTTCAATACTCCATCAGTTGCACCATTAATGTAGTAAGTATCTTATCAATGTGCTTGTATAACTTTTGCATGTTTTGTTTGCATAAGTTGATCATTTAAACACCATGTTATCATTTACAGGAAACACATTAATGAGATAAAACAACAGATGTATTGTGCGACTGAGTTGCAAATTCAACAATCTCATTATGCGTCATTTCATGATTGGTTCAAGGATTATGTATATATAAATTGATTTTCATTATGAGTGAAGTATTATACTAATTTATTTCTGAATATATCAGTATGGAATTTTATAAATTATATAGGTTCGTAAGCTGAGGGAGTTAGGGGACCCCATGCTAACTGAAGTATTTATCCATCTGGATGAAGGTCCATCTATAACGGCTCGTTGTTATAAAGATATTGATTCTAATGGTATTCAATTTCGCATTAAAGATGTTGACAACAAATGAGCAACACAAAACAGTGGCATCGGGTGTCCATTTGTCGATTCTGGTTATTACTATGGTCAATTGATTGACATCATTGAAGTTGTATACACACACGGTTTGAAGTACATATTGTTAAAGTGTAATTGGCTTGATCCAGTGCGTGGATGTAAAGTCGACCAATATCAGTTTTCATTGGTGAATTTTAACTATATGTTATAAAGAAATAGTGAATGAGTTGAGAATGAACCTTTCATTTTGACATCACAAGAGGAACTAGTATTCTTCGTTACTTTGCCTTCGGATCCAAGTTGGCAAGATGATGTCAAAATGTCTCAGCGAGGAGTGTTTTTATTTGAAGAAGATGAACCCGAGCCTGTTCCTTTTGTTTACCAACAGCTTGATCAACATACCGTAGTTCAATGTGAGGAAGATATTTATTGGGTCAGAGAAACTGATGAAGTAGAACGGTCGATTTTCATGCTTAATGAAAGGTATAATTGTGTTCCCGCTATTCAGTATTGAATGTCCTAGGATATCATAAATTATCTAACCATTTTATAAATCCTTGTAACTTTTAATCCTCACTTTTGGAAGTTTATTCAGTTATAAATATTTAGAGTGAATTTACTCTTGGTTTATTGATTTTATTGTCAGTGTATCTTCCCTTTGAGGTATTCTTCATCTGGTTCATGTGCTGCTTGAATTTTTATTAATTTTATCTGAAATTTGACTATGCATTGACCAGATTTGTACATAATTTTTATATCTGTTTTGTAACCTTTCTGATTTTTTAAAATTCATTCACAACTAATTATTCAATCCATTTTTTGTTTGATTAACAATTGTACATGTTTGATTTCTTTAAGAACAATCCAATTTATGTTTTAGACACTTTGGATAGTCCCCTTAGTAATGTTTTCTATGATTACAGACATGTTAGGGGAAGAGGTAGCAAATCCACATCATCCATCCGAGGAATCTATGACTCAGGGTCAAGGTTTGTTTGAATGTAATTGTCTCTATTTTTTATGTAATTGATATATATATATATATATATATATATATATAAAATCTGTCAATTTATATATAAAATTTCAACAAGATCAGAATTGATTGATTCTTCCTCTCGCAAGAGAGGCCCCGGTCGTGGCAGTTTATCATGGAATTATGACATGACGATTGATGTTTCATTTGATGAGATATTTCATCCTGTGGGACTGAATACCCCTACATTTATTCATCATATGGGTCATATCATACGTGACCCACATTGATTTACATTGACCACACGAGACTGGGCTTCTATCCCTCAGGACACATTATATCGTCTTTGGAGGGAGGTTTAGGTAAGAAGACCATTTTACATTATTCTCTATGTATAAAAAATACTAATATGTGTGATTTTTTTCTTTATTGAAAATTTTTAAATTATTCCCTGAAGAGTTTCAGCCCGTGTATATGAGAAAATGTCGTAAGATGTGGAAAGACTATAAAGGAAAAGTGAAGAGGGACCACTGGGTACCAAATGTGGGTGCCCTAGACATTCTGGAAAAAGTCTCAAGAGGTGTCCTCTCAGCTCAGTGGCATGACATGGTTGCATATTGGTCTACTGAGGGTGTTGTGGTTTGTATATTTATTTTTGTGTATATATATTTTCAAGAATGTGTGATTTGTTAGAAATTTGAATGAATTGAATGTATGAGGTGTCAGCATGCCATTCTGAGAATCAAGCATTGCAGGGACCACCTCACAGGCTCGGGACTCGTCAGATGTCTCAGATCTGACATGAGGTATTTATTATTCATTTTTTAATTTATTAATTAATATGATTTTTTGTTTATATTCTATTCATATACAGTTGCATGAGAAAGGTGCATCGACTAATAAAATGTCGGTGTGGATGAGGACTCGTGGTCGCAATGATCCAGAGGCTGCAGCATTGATAGTAAGTGCTTGTATATACCAATACTTACATAAATCTGTATATTAACATATATATGTATATATATTTAAATATTTCACAGGCTCAATTTGAAGCTAAGTTAGAACATCTGCCAGAGGACTAGCGACAACTTCCCATGCGAAGGGATGATATCTTTCATCGCATTATTGTTCGAGACGAGCATGGATACAGTTTGACCTATGGAACAGGGATTCCTCATTCTGTAGTGTCACGCGCTGCAGTTGTTGGTCCTACTGTTGCTCAGATGACACAACAGTTGTCAGATTTCGAGGCACGGTTGCGCACTTCCGAGGAGGCAAATGCGCAATTGACCACTGAGGTTAGAGCACTGCGGGAATATGTGCGTCCAGGTGATGGTACAGGGGATCATATGACTTAGGTTTATACTATAATTATTTATTTAATTTAAATTATTTTTGTTATGAAAATATTCATAATGTTTATTTGTTGTAGGCCCCTGGCCCACCATATGGAGGTAGCATTGATAACCACGCGTGATGCATCATATTTACGAGGTGTGTTTTTGTTTTTACTGGTGGGGTTGTTATATATTTATGTATAAGTTGGGTTTCGAGTGAGATTATTTGTGATTTGGGGGTATCATGTTAGTCCGATGCAAAGTTTTTATTATGAAATGTGATAATACCTTTGAAATTATTTTATAAATGAAGTACATTGGAGCCTTTGTTTCCAAGGTGTAGGGTTTAGTATTGGGCATTTTCCTTTAAAATGATATATCCTTCTATGTTTTATTTTAAATTGAGTATACTGGGACTATTTAACTAAGTATTGTTATCGAAAACTAGAGTGGAATCCGATTGATCCTATTTAGATCATACCCTACACCCCCACCCCGGACAGCCCCCACCACCGTACAACCCCCCCCGGACAACCACCCCCCCCCCCCCCCCCCCCGCACCCCCCGGATAGCCCCACCCACCCCGGAAAACACCCCCCCACCCCCGGACATCCCCCCCCCAGCACCCCCATACAGCCCACCTCGCACCCCCTTACAGCCAACCTCGCACCCCCCGGACAGCCCCACCAACCCCAGACAGCACCCCCACCCCCAGACAGCCCCCCCGGACAGCCCCCCACACCCCCGTAGAGCCCCCCCGCACCCCCGGACAACCCCCAACCCCAGACACCCCCACCCCCGTACAACCCCCACCCAGGACAACCCCCCCGCACCCCCGTACACCACCCCCACCCCGGACAGCCCCCCCCCCCCCCCCGCACCCCCGTACAGCCCCCACGTACCCCTGGATATCCCCACCCACCCCAGACAGAACCCCCACCCCCGGACACCCCCACCCCGGACAGCCCCCCACACCCCTGTACAGCCCACCCCGCACACCCATACAGCCCACCCACACCCCCACAGATAGCCCCACCCACCCGGACAACACCCCCCACCCCCAAACAGCACCCCCACACCAGACAACCCCCCATACCCACACCCCCCCCCCCCCCCGCACCACCCGAACAACCCCACCCACCCCGAACAACACCCCCACCCCAGAGGGCCCCCACCCCCGTAGAGCCCCCCCAACCCAGAAATCACCCCCACCCCAGACAGCCCCCACCCTCGTACATCCCCCCCAACCCGGAAAACACCCCCACCCCGGACAGCCCCCCACCCCCGGACAGCCCCCCCCGCACCCTGCCGGACAGCCCCAACCTCCCCGGACAGCACCCCCCACCCCCGGACACCCCCCCACCCCGGACAACCCCCCCGCACACCCAAACAGCCCCCTCCTCCCCCCCCCCCGTATCCCGGTACAACCCACCCCGCACCCCCATACAGCCTGCCCGCACCACCCCAGAAAGCCCCACCCACCCCGGAAAGCACCCCCCACCCCCGGACAGCCCCCCCCGTACAACCCCTCGCACCCCCCCCCGGACAGCCCCACCCACCCCGGACAACACCCTCCACCCCCGGACAGCCCCCCACACCCCTGGACAGCCCCCACCCCGGACAGCCCCCTACCACCCGAACGACCTTCTAATTCCACTCAATCACACTACAACAACCGTAGAGTAAATTTTGAAATGGTTAGACAAATGGCACGCCAATCGGAGGTGTTGTTTGACTGCGGTGACCAGAAACGCGTTTCTGGTGTCATAAAACACCAAAACGGCGTGTCACGGTCTAATTCAGATAAAACAAGCTCTGAATGACTTGAAACCACACGATAACGATATGAATATTATTCATGAGATGAAGGAGGAGACGACACATCCATCGGACATGCGGTACACGCGATACGACCAAATGTGTCGTTTTCAGCAGTTCGACGAGCTCTAAAAGGGCGCGCTGGGTGGTCAAAACAATTCGAACGACCTCGGAATGCCATGAAATCAGAAGAAAACAACCACGGAGTGAATTTTGAAATGGTCAGATAGACGACAAGTCATTCAGAGGTACCGTTTGACCGCAGTGACCAGAAACGCGTTTCCAGAGTCATAAAACACCAAAACAGCATGTCACGGTCGAATTCAAAGAAAACGTGATCCGAATGACTTGAAACTGCACGAGAACAGTAGGAATATTATTCATGAGATGAATGAGGAGACAGAACGTCCATTGGACCTACGGTGCTCGCGGTACGACCAAATGTGTCGTTTTCAGCAGTTTGGTGTGCTCTAAAAGGGCACGCTGGGCGGATAAAACCACCCGAATGACCTTGGAAGGCCACAAAATCACACGACAACAACCGCAGAGTGAATTTTGAAATGTTCAGACAGACGACACATCACTCGGAGGTTCCATTTGACCGCGGTGATCAGAAACGCATTTCCGGAGTCATAAAACACCAAAACGGTGTGTCACGGTCGAATTCAGAGAAAACGTGCTCCGAATGACCTGAAACCGCACAAGAATGATAGGAATATTATTTTTTAGATGCAGGAGTTGACGAAATGTCAATTAGACGTGTGATGCACGCGGTACGACTGAATGTGTCGTTTTCAACTGTTCGGAGCGCTCTATAAGGGCGCGCTGGGTGGTCAAAACAACCCGAATGACCTCAGAATAACACGAAATCAGATGACAACAACCACAAAGTGAATTGTGAAATGGTCGGATAGACGACACATCAATCAGATGTGCTGTTTGACTGCGGTGACTGGAAACGGGTTTCTAGAGTCATAGAACACCAAAACGGCGTGTCACGGTCGAATTCAAAGCAAATGTGCTCCAAATTACCTAAAACTGCACGTGAATGGTAGGAATATTATTCGTGAGATGTAGGAAGAGACATAACGTCCATCGTATGTGCGGTGCCCATTGTACGACCGAACGTGTCGTTTTCAGCAGTTCAGTGTGCTCTAAAAGGGTGCGCTGGGTGGTCAAAACCACCCGAATGACCTCAGAATGCCCTGAAATCAGACAACAACAACCGCAGAGTGAATTTTAAAATGTCCGGACAAAGGACACGTCAATTGGAGGTGCCGTTTGACGGAGGTGATCGGAAAAATGACTCTGGAGTCATAAAACACCAAAACAGCGTGTTACAGTTGAATTCCAATAAAAATGCTCCGAATGACCTGAAACCGCACGAGAATAATAATAATATTATGCGTGATATGCTGGAGGAGACGGCATGTCCATCGGACGTGCGGTACGCGCGGTACGACCAAATATTATGTTTTCAGCAGTTCGACGTGCTCTAAAAGGGCGCGCCGGGTGGTCAAAACCACCCGAACGACCTCAGAATGCCACAAAATCAGATGAAAACAACCGCAGAGTGAATTGGGAAATGGTCGAACAGATGACACATCAATCAGAGGTGCTGTTTGACCACGGTGACTGGAAACGCATTTGCGGAGTCATAAAACACTAAAACGGTGTGTCACGGTCGAATTCAGAGAAAACGTGCTCCGAATGACCTAAAACCACATGAGAACGATAGGAATATTATTCTTTAGATACATGAGGAGACGGGATGTCCATCGGACGTGCACTGCCTGTGGTACGACCGAATGTGTTGTTTTCAGCAGTTCGACACGCACTAAAAGGGCGCGCTGGGTGGTTAAAACCACCCGAACAACCTCGGAATGCCACAAAATCTGACAACAACAACCGTGGAGTTAATTATGAAATGGTCGCATAGACGACACGTTAATCGGTGGTTCCGTTTCACCGTGCTGACCGGAAACACGTTTCTAGAGTCATAAAACCTCAAAACGGCATGTCACGGTCGAATTCAGAGCAAACGTGCTGCGAATGACATGAAACCGTACGAGAACGATATGAATATTTTTCATGAGATGCAGGAGGAGACGTCACGTCCATCAGACATGCGGTGCGCACGGTACGACCGAATGTGTCGTTTTCAGCAGTTTGGCGCGCTCTAAAAGGGCGCGCTGGGTGGTCAAAACCACTCGAATGACCTCGTAATGCCACAAAATTAGAGGATAAAAACCATAGAGTGAATTGTGAAACGGTTGGACAGGAGACACGTCAATCAGAGTTGTTGTTTGACCACGGTGACCGGAAATGCATTTGCATATTCATAAAACATGAAAACAGTATGTCACGGTCGAATTCAGAGCAACCATGCTCTAAATGACCTGAAACTGCATGAGAATGATAGGAATATTACTATTGAGATGAAGGAGGAGATGGCACGTCCATCGGACATGCAGTGCATGTGGTATGACCGAATCTGTCATTTTCAGCAGTTTGGCGTGCTCTAAAAGGGCGCGCTGGGCGGTCAAAACCACCCAAATGACCTCAGAATGCCATGAAATTAGACGACAACAACCACAAGGTTAATTGTAAAATGGTAAGACAGATGGAATGACAATAGAAGGTTCCCTTTGACCACGGTGTCCAGAAACACGTTTCCAGAGTCATAAAACCCCAAAATAGCGTGTCACGGTCGAATTCAGAGAAAACCTGCTCAAAATAACCTGAAACCATACGAGAACGATAAGAATATTATTATTGAGATGTAATAGGATATCACACATCCATCATACATGTGGTACGCATGGTATGACCGAATGTGTCATTTTCAGCAGTTTGGCGCGCTCTAAAAGGGCGCGCTGGGTGGTCAAAACCACCCAAACAACCTCAGAATGCCACAAAATCACACGAAAACAACCGTGTAGAGAATTTTGAAATGGTCGGATAGAAGGCACGTCAATCGGAGGTGCCGTTTGACCGCGGTGACCAGAAACGCGTTTCCGGAGTCATAAAACACCAAAACGGTGTGTCACGGTCGAATTCAGAGCAAACGTGCTCCGAATGACCTGAAACTACACGAGAATGATAGGAATATTATTCGTGAGATGTAGGAGGAGACATCACGTCCATCGGATTTGCAGTGCATGCGGTACGAGCGAATGTGTCGTTTTTAGCAATTCAGCGGGCTCTAAAAGGGCGCGCTGGCTGGTCAAAACCACCCGAACGACCTTAGAATGCCACGAAATCACACAAAAACAACTGCGGACTATATTGTGAAATGGTCAGATAGATGACACGTCAATTGGAGGTACCGTTTGACCGCGGTGACTGGAAACGCGTTTTCAGAGTCATAAAACATCAAAACGGCGTTTCACGGTCGAATTTAGAGAAAATATGCTCCGAATGACCTGAAACCGCAAGAAAATTATAGGAATATTATTCTTGAGATGAAAGAGGAGAAGACACATCCATCAGACATGCGGTGCTCGTGGTACGACGATATGTGTCATTTTCATAAGTTCGATGCGCTCTAAAAGGGCGCACTGGGTGGTCAAAACCAACCGAACAACCTTAGAATGCCACAAAATTAGATGACGACAACCGCAGAGTGAATTTTGAAATGGTCGGACAGACGGTACATTAATCGGAGGTGCTGTTTGACCGCAGTGACCAGAAACGCGTTTCCGGAGTCATAAAACACCAAAATGGCGTGTCACGGTCGAATTTAGAGCAAACATGCTCTGAATGACCTGAGACCACACAAGAATGATAGAAATATTATGCGTGAGATGTAGGAGGAGACAGAACATCCATTAGACATGCGGTATGACAGAATGTGTCGTTTTCAGCAGTTCGACGCGTTTTAAAAGGGCGCGTTGGGTGGTCGAAACCACCCGAACGACCTCAGAATGCCATGAAATCTGACAAAAACAACCGGGAAGTGAATTGTGAAATGGTCGGATAGACGAAACATCAATCGGAGGTGCTCTTTGACCGTGGTGATCCGAAATGTGTTTCTGAAGTCATAAAACACCAAAACAACGTGTCACGGTCAAATTTAGAGCAAAAGTGATCCGAATGACCTGAAATCGCACGATAATGATAGGAATATTATTTTTGAGATGCAGAAGGAGACAAAACATCCATCGTATGTGCAGTGCGCGCGGTACGACCGAATGTGTCGTTTTCAGCAGTTCGACGCGCTCTAAAAGGGTGCACTAGTTGGTCAAAACCACCCGAATGACCTCAGAATACAACGATCTTAGACTACTACAACCGCGGAGTGAATCTTGAAATGTTCGGACAGACGACACATCAATCTGAGGTGCCGTTTGATCGTGGTGACCAGAAACGCTTTTCCAGAGTCATAAAACACCAAAACGGCATGTCACAGTCGAATTCAGAGAAAACGTTCTACGAATGACTTGAAACTGCACGAGAACGATATGAATATTATTTTTGAGATTCCAGAGGAGTCTTAATTTCCATCAGATGCGTGGTGCGTGCGGTACGACCAAATGTGTCGTTTTCAGCAGTTCGGCGTGGTCTAAAAGGGCGCGCTGGGTGGTCAAAACCACCTGAACGACCTCAGAATGCCACGAAATCAGACAAAAACAACCACGGAGTGAATTTTGAAATTTTTGGATATATAGAACATAAATCGGAGCTGGATTTTGGCAGCGGTGACTGGAAGAGCGTTTCCGGAGTCATAAAACACAAAAATGGCGTGTCACGGTCGAATTCAGAGAAAACGTGCTCCGAATGACCTGAAACCGCATGAGAACGATAGAATATTATTCGTGAGACGTAGGAGGAGATGGCCCATCCATCGGATGTGCGGTGCGTGTGGAAAACATTCATTTTAAGACAACAAAAAATACTTTCCTAAACTAAAGAAAATACTCCCAAATAAGAAAAACAAATTAAAAAATGATAACATTTCTTAAATTGGTGATTTTAAATTGTTAGAGAGCCCATGAGATGTCAGATTTTATTTTATTATATGTATCTAATAACTGAATAAAGATTTCAAATTTCTATTTTTTTGTTTAGTTTTCTTTGTATCTTATTGTAGGTTTTTAAAGTAGATGGTTGCGGATCGTTGAAGCATGTCTATCATTTATTGTTTATTATGATCTTGATGTTTATTGTGTTTGGATTTGTTTTTCATTTTTACGATTTATATGCTGTTTTTTTTATTTTTTATCATGATTTTAAAAAAAATATATTTCCTGTGTAGAGACTACCACCGATGATCGCTCTAAGCTGGAATTCCGGCCGGCTTCAGCGACTGCTGCGGTTGCTGTAGGTCGACAGCGTCGGGTCTAAGGTGACCGCCATTGGCGGCCGCTGGGCGGTCTCTACAGGACAATAGCGACCACTAATGGTGGTCGGTATAAGTTTAATTTTTAGTGTTTAACTAAAGAAACATCTAGGGGAATTGATTAATAAAGGATTTATTCACCCTAGTGTTTCTCCACAGGGAGCCCCTGTTCTTTTTGTTAAGAGAATGATGGATCTATGAGGTTGTGCATTTACTACAAGGAGATCAATACTATTACAATAAAGAAAAAGTATCCCCTACCTTGCATTGATGATTTATTCGACCAACTTCATGGAGCTCAATATTTTTAAACGATTGACCTTCAATTTGGACATCATTAGTTTTGTGTGAAGATATAAAACATTCCGAAAACTCTATTTTGAACCAGGTATGAGCATTATGAGTTTACAATAATGTATTTTGGATTGATTGATGTAACATATGTTTTCATGGATATAATGAGTAGAGTTTCCAAGTAATATCTTGATGAATGTTTACTGGTATTTATTAATTATATCTTGGTATACTCAAAAAAACTACAAAGATCTTGAAAATCACTTCCGCACTATTCTGAAAACCCTAAGAAGAAATGAATTATATGGGAAGTTTAGAAAGTGTGAATTCTAGATTCAGGAGATTTATTTTCTAGGCCATATTGTCTCTAAGGATGGAATCTCTGTCAATCGTTCAAAGACCAAGGCAATCCAAGAATGGCCAGCACTGACTAGTGTAACAGAGGTACACAATTTTATTGGTTTAGCATGTTATTATCGAAGTTTCGTCCCTAATTTTTCTTGGTTGGCTAACCCATTAACCAATCTCACACATAAATAGGATAAATATGTTTGAAAAAAAGAGTGTGAATAATGTTTTGAAAAACTGAAGAGAAGATTATTCAATGCTCCTATCTGGACTCTACCATTGAGGAATGATGGGTTTGTTATTTATCCTGATGCTTCAAAGAAAGAAATTGGCTGTGGCCTTATGTAGAGTGATTGGGTTATTTATTATGCATCAAGACAGTTTACAATTCATGAAAAATACAATCTCACTCATGATCTTGAGTTAGTAGCTATAATATATTCTTTTAAGAAATACAGACACTATCTCTATGGTGGAAAATGTAAGATATATACTGATCATAAGAGTTTGAAGTATATTTTCTCAAAGAAAGAACTTAACATGAGGAAAAGGATGTATATAAGGTTAGATATATTAATAATAAACCACATGGGGATCTCTAGGATTTTTATAGTATGTTTATTAACCATTTATTATTATAATACAAGAATACATGATAAAAGTTAAACTATTTAACTAAGAGTTAAATCTAAAAGGTAAGGTTAATATGGTGACTTGAACCTATATAAAACCTATTGGTTGAGATGTTGTCGACCCATACCCACCTTATCCTAGAAATAAATCATTTTGGAGACATTATAAAAGGAATATGATTGTATAATAAAATAATATTTCAATCTTTCCCTAATGCGACTCTCATCTCTCTTATAAAAGGGAACTTCCCCTTCTATCAAAATGACACCTCCAAAGCAATTTGGCTCAGCCAAAACCTACTCCAATATCGTCCCAACTACCTTCCCTTAGACATATAGGTCTTACTTTGATCATAAATCCATCCTATGTATCCATTTTGATCAAATCAAAAGAAATCACTAGAAGAAGAGGAAATAATTTCATCACCTCATTCAATGTTATCTTCTTCTTACACTACCTCTATCTTTGTTGTTTCCATACCAAAATAATATCTCCAATACCTTGTAGATATTGTGATGTTATTATAAAAATGGTACAACCATATTCATTAATCTATCCATCCTACGAATGAAAAGTCACCATACGTGCGTACGTAAGACTTACCTTCTCCACGTCATGGTGTTGTTTTTATTGAAACACTTTATTATTTGGATGGGTATAATAATAGGTATAACTGATGTAAATAATAAATATAACATGTCAAGGATTATGTATATATTATATAACATCCATTATATATGATTTCACCATCGATAGAATGGTATTTTCGCTCGTGCGTACGTACGGATTACCGTGTCCACAAACGCATTGAGATTCATTCCCCATCATAACCATTCAAGAATAATTTCCTTTTTATGACTAAAAATAAACATTGAGAACTTAATATTAGTCTGGATACGAATCAAATACGTCCTATTCATAACAATCTTGACTTACGTAACAAAACATATAAAGGAAAATGAATATGTTAACACCCAAAACAAGGATAATACTAAAATATTATTAACAATGCAATATTAGAAGATCATATATGATATCATATTTATGTATGTGGTTCTTGTATAATATAATAACAGTGATTTAATAATTATACAGGAGGTTAATGTACCCACTACCAAGGAAAAGTTCATGGTAAGGGTTAATTCTATAATCTCTTTATTAACCGAGGTTGTTTATATGTGAGTATCTATTGGGACCTCTTTATCATCCACATCCTTTTTTCTTAAAAATGTATTCCAAAACATTTTTACTATTTCATAGACTATAGCTTAAAGTCATTTATAACCTTGTTTTACTTTTTAGAAAATTTTTATAGAGGAATCTTTCTATTTTTTTCTGAATAAGGTACTTTATGACCTTTTTGACAAAATTAAGGAAAGAATGCCTTTTAACTTATACAACGAGTGCAACTATTTTCAACTATTATAAGAACTTTGAAGATTCCCTTACAATCTTATAAGATTATTTTCAAAACAAATGATTTTATTTTATAATTACTTTACATTTAACTGATTTCAAAATTGAAAGAGATATTTCTTTCAAATAGTTTTGATTTCATGCATGTCAACAACCTTTGATGGACTTTACACTTGTTTGAAGTTGAATTATTATGATACAATATTCCATATGGTATTTATGGTTTTGGGATATGTTTTACTGTGGATGTGTTCTTTTTATACCATTCATGGTTTATGAATAAAGTATTTACATTTCATATGCTAGTTTTAGTATGCATGTTTATGTTATGTTTAAACCTTTCTATATGAGGAATGCATTTGACTTAGTATGTGATGGGTGGAGCCAGCTATAGATTCTCAATGCATCAGTAGGTCACATGACACAAACTAGTTTCTTTGCACATGGACTTGAAAAAATATTATTTCTAGCCTTGGACGAGGCCTTGACTATGTTGTTATGAAGTCTGGCATTTTTCATGTCATCATTATGAAATTGGCTATTGATAATGCATGAGATTATTAGACTAGTAGAATATAAATCTGAATAAGTAAATGGAATTATTTGCTTTATATTTGACACATTATGTTGAATTTTAAATTTAAAAGGCTTATGATTTAGTCTTATACATTGTCTTAAATGTTTACACTTATTTATGAAAGTTTCTGCAATATTGTTATCTTTACTGAGCATCTGAGCTCCCCCCTTTCTCTGTTTTATTTTTCCCAGGATACGAAGAAGTATATTATGACTGACCTGTATGGATAGTCTAAGGGATATGAATGTGACCAATGGATACAATGTTGTTTTTGTTTTTCATTTTATAATGTAATGTAAAACTTATGAATATATCCAGTACTTCCATGGATACAAAATTGATCGGTCTTTCGGGATTTGATCCCTTGTGATCATGCCAATGTTATGTAATAATGCACTGAATCTAGGTAACTGGGGTTAGGGAATTACATATAGTGGATAGTGCTATTTTATATTCATATTTTTCTTTATACATAAGTGGTTATGAATGTGAGAAGTGAGTATGTAGTAGGATAGATTGAGACTAGGAGTTTTATAATACTTGATAAGACTCAACAAAAAGATATGATATTTTGAAATATCAATTTATTATTGGTTTATAAGGAATTTATTCCATATATTATGAATTCATCTATTTATGTTATATTATTTTAATGTAATTTTAAATTCATTCATACATGATATTTAAAAACTATATGGAATTATAAATGACGATGAGAGCATGAACCACTAATTTTTATAAATTAAAGTGTCACATGTTATTGATTATATAATTTTCAATATTTTATTTTTTAAGACAGTACAATGATATTTTTGTGTAGAATTATATGATATTTAGGAAACTAAAATTTATAAATACAAGAAATAGAATTAGACGTGCTTATTATATATTTTATATTTTCTAAACAGGAAGTTAGAAGTACATTTATTTTCGAAATCCAAATGAGTGTACAACACATATGATGTGATGTGATGATTATAATTTATTATTAGACTTCACATAGATATGGGTTTACAAAATTACTTTTAAATTATTATAAATTTTGTTACAACAATTTTAGGAAGATCAGTGAGGATTCATTTTGATGAATGTTTATATTTATATAAGTTTGATTGAAGTTATTTGAGTTACAATTTCATAACATTATTTTGTTTATACTGACATTAATGATAATCTCTATGGGATATGGGATTTTTTGGTAGAATATGTTTTAATGTGAAGTTTTTTTTGAAAATTTTAGTATGCTCAATTTATATGAGATGTTATTTTGGGGATTAGACAAGACTAAAGGAGGTCATATTTGTATGGATAGACCATCCTATTTAGATATAGAGATATGGGACCTGATAAAGTGTTATCTATTTTATCATATGTTTGAAAGAGGTGGCATGTGGGTAAGAGACCTATTTAAAAATAGATTCCCTAAAAGAGTGAAAATGAGAGGAATAAATCATTCTTGGTTGATAAAGAAATCTTGATTGACTGAAGCCAGAGATAATTAATTTTTTTATAGAGAAATGGGATCAATGAAATTTCTCTTAGATCAATGAGTGATGATTGTTAGTGTGAAAAATGTGTAAAAGGATGAGGTTGTTGTTTCTATCTAGTATAATGATGGTGATATTGATACATTCATCTTTACTAATGGGAGGATAATTGTAATAATATCAGAGGAAATATATCCGGAATCATGTAATGAAAATGTGTTAAAGTGATGAAGTCATTATTTGTTGGTTGAAGTGTTTAGTAGAGATATGAAAAAAATATGTATAGATATTTTTTATTTATTTTATACGATCATCATTTATAAAAATTTTACCAATATAACGATGATAATCTATGAAAACAAGTTTATCATGTGAAGTAGTAAGGGAGTGATGAAATAGTCATATGAACATTCTATAATTTTTTATTAATTTGTAATATGTGTAATTATGATATTCTATTACCTTGGTTTGTATAAATGACTATTAAGATAAATATTTTTTATGAAATTATGTAGAAATATTTTTTAATTGATTCCATTGAAAAGTTATATGATAATTATTTTTTATTTAAGATATCGATCTTTAATTGGAATTTATAATGGAGTTTTATAATTTTATGTGATTTATTTATGGTAAATTGACATAAATATAGATTATTTATGAGATATTTTTGGAATTTAGTCAGTGGTATATTTACTAAAATGGATGATTTAAATTTGAAATTGATTTTTTTTAACATAAAGAGTTTTTATGTGTCTAGGATAGTGGGGTTGCATTGATTTTTTCTTTATTGATAATTCATGACCATTAATTTATATTTTAATTCATCACAAAAAATGTATTTTGGTGGAAAAAATTCCTTTTCTATTTAGTAGTGGGGATCATGAATTTATTTTCTATATTTTAATGGTGAATTTTGATGTGATAAAAGATAAATTATTGATAAACCACCACACTTTTGGATATATACTTACATTATGTGATGAATATAGATATATAGAATTTAAATAACTAAAAATATATTATTTTCCCCTTCACCCAGTAGTGATAGAGCATCGATTTGAATACTTATTATGATGGACGCGCATTATTTTACATGAATTATTTAATGAAATATAAGATTTTTTCTCTTGTTCAGATTGTATTGTTGAAAATATATTGAAGGGGATATTTATGATGATTATATTTTCATGAAAAAACAAATTAATAATATCTTTTCAAAATAATATGGAAGGTTTTTCAATATATTTAATCAATCTACATTGTTGGTTTCTCCTTTTAATTTATTGGTTAAAAAATATATAAAATTTTAATTCTATTTATAATTAAAATAGAAGATGAATGGATTATTGATCAAGATACCTACGATTTATTTTATTATTAAGATAGAAAATTTAATATTTGTAGAATATTTAATAATTTTAGTTTTCCCAAGTATGAATTTTAATATACATGGAGTTTGGAAATTGTTTATACTCTATTGGAATTATAAGATCCAATTTTAATTATGTGAGGTCTTCTAAAAATTTAGTTAAAACCATGTGAGGTATTGTGAGAAATATTTTTTTTAATAAAAGGGGTAAAATTATAATTTCAACCTTAATGACAAAAAATATTTAAACATTTCCATTTCCATTGAGTCTGAAATGGTGTGTTTCCTTTAGATTGATAATATAAAAACTTTATTTTGATTTTGAAATTTTTTGTTCACGTTTCGAGTGCTTTAATAAATATATTATAAAACTATATCTTAATGTAAATTCCTATATATTTACATATTTATATGGAATTGAAATGGTCTCAAAATTTTAGAAATATTTAAAAAAGGAGGCCACTATCAGGATGGATATTTCAATGGAGATAAATTAATTTATGGCAAATTAGTGTAGTTATTTGATTCAATGTAACTATTTTGATAATTTGGATGAATTGTCTTTCTGAATTATCATTCATTTTTCTATCAAAATAATTATGTAACGAAATTCATATATGTTAAATATTAAATAATGGAGAACACAATAAAATTAAAATAACTACAATTGATATTATGGATTTCAACCATACTTAGATACATGTTAAAAAATATACAAATTCTCTATATTATTTAATGAATTAAAGTTTAAATTTACAAAACGTGGCTTATATTTTTAAATTTATTTTCGTGATATCATTTTATTTAAACATGGTTTATAATTTTCTAATTTTTAGTGAGATAATTTAGAATGATTTTTATAATCATTTTCAATAATATTGTTATTTAAATAAGAATTTGAAGTAATAATTTTCAAAATATCATTTTTTTATTATTATGAGAATGAACCAATTAGGCATGGTTTGTGCCAATCATCTATATATATTTACATGAAATTCTGGTCAAATTTGTTTAATAAATTAATTTTAATAGGGAATATAAATTAAAAAATTCAGAATAAAAATTTATTGTAGAATGGAAACATATATTAAACAATCTAAATATTAAGCCAAAATTTTTATAATTTTCTAAATTGGATGAAAATCCATCTAAGTATTTTTAATATAAAAAATAATTGAATATATATTAAATAATTCTAAACTTATAAATGGTTTATTTGATGGATCCATATGATTTCAACTATATATTAATTAAATTAAAAAATATTTTTAAATATTTTTGAAACATTTTAAACTATAAAGGTTTTTTATTTTAATGTTTATATATTATTTATTATTTTTATATGACTAAACAACTAATATTAATAATGATAAAATATATAACTGTAATATTATTTTTATTTTTACAAAAAACAATATTTAATATGTATGTATATACATATGTATATATATGTGATTCAGAAAAATACAACTTTTTTGACAGTGTCCAATTTGGACAAAAAATATTCAAATTTATTCTTTTTTCTACATTGACTAGGATGATGGCATTTTCAAATCAATTTTGTGTCATGTAAAGGTTTTTTTAATAAGATGAAATTATTTTTTTGGATAGATATAGAGTTTTTAATAAATTATTGAAAATAAATTTTAAATTATCACTATTAAATTACTATTAATTCATTATTGACATATTGAAGTGTTTGATGAATGAATTGACCCAAATATTATGAATTTAATTTATTAATAATTAGAAAAATGTTTTTATTAATTAATAATTATGTTACATAATGATATTCATTATGATATTTTATTGTTTGAATTTAATTAAGTTTCATGTTTTATAAATGAGGAGGCAGATCTCATGAAGATGGTGATGAATTAAGTATGAATAATGTCAATTAGTTATGTTAATAAACTATTTTGATGGGAATTAAATATAAATCATATAAAATTAAAATAATTAAAACCTAAATTATCTTCATATAGTATATCATTCTATCATGAAATGAATTTATTGGAACCAATGTTGTTGACATTAGAGATTGATGAAAAAATAGTTGAATTTTGGAGGTGTATTAATTTTTATTTGAGGTCCTGATATAGTTGTTAGTTATATTAGTTTTATAAATATAAGTATTGGAGAGTTTTATAAAATCATAATAGTAGTATTAATGTAAATTTGGCGATGGATAAAAAAACTATACCGTAGACATGTCTACTATGTTGTGGTTGCACAAAAAATGGGGAGATTATAATTTTTGTGAGTGTTTTGGTTCACATGGTGTAATAGTGAAAGACCAATACAACGACGTTTTTCTTATATAATAAATATCCTAAGGTATTTTTTGTTTTATTTATTTTAATATATAAATATGTTTTTAATATGTGAATCTTTTAATATGTTTTGGGTAAAATTAGTTGCCTAATGTTTAAAGATATTGAGTGTCTCATTGGTTTGGGTTGCAGTTTAGAGTTCATATGGATCATATGTATTAAAGTTGTCTACTATTGTGTATACTCATAAAGATCGATTCCAATGTTTGAAATAATAAAAATACTAGAGAAGGATATTCTAGAATAGATTGATTATAAATATAGTGGTTGTTATTAATTTTTGTTTTGGAATATTCAGATTTAAGTAAGAAACCTTGACATATAATGATTATTGAGATAACGTTTTTGGGAATCAATGAAAATTGATAATGTAAAATGGAATCACTATCTACCACATTATAATTGATGAGATTAAAAATATGGTTGTTGAAAATGTTGAATATATCTGGTTGGAGAAGAAAAACATCCAGCCAGAAGAGTAAGTAACTATCCTTGGATTATCAAGAAGGAAATCTGCTACAACAATTAAAGAGCATCTCTTAGACGATGAAGGTGAATAAGATAAAAATATTTTAGAAAATATAAAGAAGGTTATACATTTATTAGTAATTATTAATTTTCAATCAATATTATTTGATAATATTTTAATTACGAACAAATTAAGTAATGGTGTCTCATTGAAATACTCTAAGAAGTGTATTTATATGCTGCAACATTATTTGGGAATTGTGATGAATATTTTTTAGAAGATCTAATATTTTCCTAAACTCATTTATGTTGTTTTAAAATAAATTGGAGTGACTAGAAAGGACTTAATAATGTTTTAATGAGTTCATTGTTTAGGTTAATAGGTTCTATAATTTTGAGCAGATGTTGAATAATTCAAAAGGAATATGTATATTATTCTTTGAAGTTGAATATTGAAAAATTACTAGAGCTTATTGTGACATGTATTATTCTCTAGATGATACATATGTAAATCTTGTAGGTACACTATGATAAAACAATATTTTAGATAGTATATAAGGTTTTATTAATGATATATAGTATATCCAAGTGAATATTCATCATATATTTAGAAGTTGATACAAAAATGATACAAAGTTAATGATAAAATATACTACGTAAGATTATATAGAGTATAAAAATTATTTATATCATTGTACTGGTGATTGAACCATGATTCAAGATCATAATTAATTGATAATAATCAATAATATTTCTAGAAAAATAATTTATTTTTCAAATAAAGATACATTTAATCATTAGTGGAGATCAAAATTGAAGTTTTTATTTCCATACATATTTTACAAGGTTTAAAATTAGAATTAAATTAGAGCATTCCCCATATGATACTTTATATATAATAGGTGATAATTGGTTTAGATATTTTTTGAAGATCCATTAGAGAATCATAATGGAATGAGGAGAATATACCATGGTGAACAATCCTAAGTGACTAGTTTTTGAATATCCTGGGGAGACAACCCATGGGTTATATTAAGAGTCTAAGTGAAGGATGAGAAGAATAAGAATAAGAAATAATGTTTAGGGGAATGGACTATGTTTGAGTAAGGAGAAAATAAAAAAAATTCTTAAAACCCAAGGGATTTTATTTACTAAAGATATATAGCGAGAAAAGACCAATGATATTGAGATTGAGTAGTTATTATGTGTTGAGGAAGAAGATGAAAATGTAGAAAAGAAGGTGGTGGACAATGAGGTGATGATACTTCATACCCCATTATCAACAAAAATTTTAATAAGAAGAAATTTTATTAGGAATGATAGTATTGCTGCACAAATATTTTTGTTGTTTATTGATACACCTTGAGAAGAAAAATAATATAGAGTGTGCAAGACCAAATATCAGTTACTTCTAGGATATCTATTGGTTGTTAATGTTATTTCTATTAAATAATAAAATATAATGTTTAGGTACATGATATATTCTTGAATTGATAATTTTGATATTGAGAAGATAGGTACAAGGTAGACTTTCATGCGAGTTTAGTATAATACATGTGTATAGTTTATAACCTTTTTATGGGAGATGATCTATTAGTTGATACTATGGTATCAGGGATCTAATTGTAGATGTTTTTTATTAATAAGTTTTTTTGGATCCATTATAAACTAGTAGGATATAGTATAAATAACCATTCATAAAACAACATAGGATTCTCAAAAGATAAGCACTGAGGTAAAGGATGATACCTTCCTAATATGTCTTCCATTGATTTTCTTAATGAATATCCATGTATTAGACTTGAATGGAACCAAACAAATATGTATTCACCCATAATGGGGGTGAACTATGTAAATGTTTTATTTATTATTGCTATTGTTTATTTACAATTATTCATATTGTGTTATGTGTTTTTTATTTATAAGTAAATTTATTTAGCAAAATTGGTTCATAGTCTTGATTATCAAGATAGGTAGTTAACCCCATATCATTGTGATAGCATGATCATGATGATCACCTCAATTATTATAAAAACACATTTTTCTTCCTCTAATTATATTTATTTTCATTCTATGTTTTTTTCCATTGATAAATAAATAGTGTATTTTTGAATAAGATTCTACGTTTCCTTTTATGGTGAATAAATTTTGCATCCACATCAATACAAACATGGAGGTTTCTTCCCAAAACATGAAGATTTTATAGAATAAATGGGCTAAATAGTTTTTAAAGAGTACACAAGAGAAAGAGATTACACTACTAACTGAAGGTAATTGATGTGGATTTTTTCTATTAAATATATTGATAATCATTATGTTGTAAATATAAAACATGGATATGAAATTATATTACTAATAAATCAATTGGTGATATTTTCACATTAAAATTATGAATTATTTTAAAAATATACATGTTAAAGTCATCACATATATATTGGAGTTCACCAAGTATTTATAGGACGGGGAAACGTTGTCAGAATTGGAATTAGATTTTATAGAGAATTCATTAGACGAGGGGTTACAAAAGTGAAACACTATGATCAGAGATGTTAAATCCAAGTAATATCTCTTATGGAACTATAGAGAATAATATTCCTTGAAAGAAAAAAACATAAAAAAATATCTATTGATAAAGGTTATATTAATTTCTTTTAAAGAGAAGATACTTTAACTCGAATCTGTTTTTTGTGTTTAGAATTATACATGAGAGATCAAAGAGATTTTTTTTGGAATAATAGAAATATATTTCATGATGAAAATAAAAATCATGAGGAATAAGTAGAGAATGTTAAAATAGAATATGAAGATTGTGTGAAATCTCTTAAAGATATAAAGAACTCTTCAATTTATTTTTCCACAAGTTAGAAGTGAATATGATAAATATGGATGTATATAATGGTAAGAATTCACATGATATTGGAAGAATAATTATTTAAATATATTTTTATGATAAGAATATTATTTCTAATAAGACTAATTATAGTTGAAATTATATCTTGAAATCATCTAGATAAGTAACAATGAAAATCTCTATTAAATATGTAACCCTTTCTCTTGAAAATTCAATTTGGACTAACACAATTTACATGAAAAGTGTATGTTATAAATCAAAATTTTGACAAATATTAGTGGAATAAATTCCAATAAACCTACAATTTTACTAATCATGGATGAAAATATTATGAAAAATCTGGGTTCCTGATTATTTTTCTAAACGAAACGAGTTTTTACTAAAAACATTCATGATTTTTAATCTTCTTGGATTAAAAATAAACGAAATAGAATTTTCTTCTTCAGTTTTTTTTGTAACTATGGAAGGTTTATACTGAGGGAAACTGATTTTTGAATTAATATATAAATTATTTTAATTAAATAAAGGAATTTATTATAGAGGAGAAGGTCTTAAATTTAGAGAAGTTCTACTAAGCAGAATGAAGGAACATATAAAAAGAAAAATTTGTATATCAAGAAACAATTTGAACTTCTTTACAGTTTTTATAGTTTTTCTAACAAATTTGGAATCTGTGATGATAATTTCTAGGTCTCACCCCAAAAGAATAATTTAAACTCATCAAAACATAGTAGTCCACAAGAGATCATGAAAAATAAAATAAGTGGTAAAAAGTATTTGATCTTGAGGTGAAAGAAAGTGTTGAATGTCAAACAAAACACACCCAGGAGGAAAATGAGAAGGATTATAAACCAATTAACAAATAATTATATTTTGGGTGATATGTTAAAATCATGGATCTTTTAAAATAGGCCATATAAATCAATTTTATAGGAATAAAAGTGATGACACAAATAGAATCAATCTATGAAATAAAAAAAGGATCGGTCTAGTGGAAGACATATTAATAGAAGTAAATGAGAGGTTTATAATCAACGGACACCCCAAAATTATTAAGAAACCATAGGGTAAATTCAAGAGAGATGAATATGTTACTAAAGAATCCATTTTTTTAGGCAAGTAGAAAATGAAAACAAATATAGAGAAAATAAATATATAAATATGCCTTGCAAGATGATGTAAACAATTTAATTTCAAGTGATAATAAAATTAAAATGAATAAGAAGAACGTGGTTCCCATGAATGATCAGTATAAAAAATCCAAAGAAATGTAATTATGGATATTTTTCACTCCCCTTTAGTAGAAATTAAAAGTTCTTCTTGATTTATAATAAAATATTAACCCTATTTCTCTCACTAAATATCTTCATAGTTATGATATTTATCTTAAATCTTTTGAGTTTTCTTATATCGGTAGGGAATTTTAGGTTATTTGTATAAATGGAGAAGTTAATGTATGAAAATTATTTTAGTATCAAGTATATTTTACCATGTATTACATTAACTAGTGTTAAAATATATCTTTGTAGTACTTCAACTTTTATAAAAAATATATGTTTGGTTTTTATTTTAAATAAAGAAAAAAATTGAATAAAATTTATGGACCTCATCTATTTAAGGGGATAAAAATCATGATAAGAATTTATCATGATATATTTTATTCTAAATCTATAAATATATTATTTTTGTAAAAAAATATGAGGTTGAGGTATGACTAGTACACATTACCATAAATATTTTAATTAAATCAATTCTCTTTATAAAATTGAATTTTTTTAAGATGTAAAGAAAATTAAAGGTGGAGTGATCTTATTATTATTGAGTTCTTATGATGTGTTTGTTGAGTTGAGTGCATTATATTACTTTAATATAAGCTTTATAATATCCTTTAAAGAGTCATTTGATTTGGTATAAAATGATAATATGTTTATGTAAAACCTCAATGTCTAGATTAATATATCGTGTTTTCTATAGAGAGCTAGCTCATATAGACATATATTTGATTAATTTATGACTTATTTGTTGGGAGAAATGTCATTAAAACCTTTATATAAGTGAATAAGCTTTTACTTTAAAAAATAATGATAATACGGTGTTTATTTCATGATTTTATTATGAGTTGAGTATGACATCCACTATAATATTAAAGATGTGTATTTATAGTAAAATAATGGGTAATAAAATAAGGAATATAATGAGAACATATTGGTAGTGATTCATTTGATTTATTTAAGGGTATTTTTTAAAAATGGGAATGAGTTAATTAAATTTCCCAATGGATTATGTTTATTGTGTTTGTTGTCAATAAGTAATGTTGTTGTTATGAAATTAAGAAATCAATACGTGTTGGGTAAGATGAGAATACTAGTGACAGACAAAATTAAAGAGTTTATTGGTTTGAGAAGTTTCTTGGAGTACCTTTAGATCACATGTGTTGAGGATGTCATCCAGTATACATGATAATGATGATCTATTCCTATATTGTAAAAAAGGAAAATTAAAGATATTTAGATGCTGTAAAATATTGAAAAGGAAGATGGAAACTACTACACTTAGTGTTTTGTAATATTCAGATTCTAGAAAGTAGTCTTGATATCAAATTATTACTAAGGTAAACATTATGATAATCCATAAAAAGAACTAGATGAATGTGAAAGTATAATCTACCACACAATACATGATGATTTCGAAAATATGGATATAATAATGAGTAAAAATACATAAATTATCAATTAATAAGGATATTGTAATAAATACAGAATATCTCGTAAATGATGAAGTGGGTTTAGAATCAAATAGTTGAAAATGGTAAAGAATATTATTATTTATTAGTAATTATTAAATCATTATCAATTGATATTATTTTAGGAATATTGAAATTTAAATTAATGAGGTAATATATATTATTTGAAATAATCAAATTAGAGTACTTATATGTTCACATGAGCCTTATCCTGGTTAGTGAGGACTCAACAAGTGCATCCAAGAGACCCGAGATCAAATCCAGGTGGAGACATATTTCCGGGTACTATAGCAAGAACTATAGTAGGTAATGTTCAGTAATGTAGTAGCCAAAACTATTCATCCATCTGCGCCTTTAGCCCACTGGTTTGGTCCTTGGGTCCTACAAGGATTTTAGGCCACCAAAGGCCATCGGGCTAGTTGTTTCTCAAGGCCTTTAGGACACCTTAAGGCCTTAGGGACACCCCAAGGCCATCAGGCCACATAATGGAGATGTACTAGGAAGACTATAAAGGATAGGGCTTCAGATGAGGATCATGACATGAACATTCACTTGAGAAAAGCTAAGTGGAATAGGAAGAACGATATGGTATGGAATTTCCATCAGTACCGAGCCTGTGAATCTTTTCATATGATAGCTATCCAACCAGCCCAATGAAGGTGGAGTGCTGATATCATGACATAAGATGAGGATGATCAGTTCCAAGTTATCTTGTCTTGGTGATTCCCTCTAAGACCTATGGGTCTTGTAATTTTCCCTAAATACTTCAGGACTTGTAAGGGATCCACCTTACCCCTAGAAAGGTAGATTATCAAAAAATAAAATAAAAAATGAATGCCTTCAGACCGTTGTAACAAAAGAGTATTTATATGCAATAAAATTATTTCGTAACTATGATGAAAAGTTATGAAATGGTTTGATATATTCGTAAAGTAATCTAATATGTTTTGATTTGAATAAGAATGGTTGGATATGGATTGTGAATATTTAATGTGGTTATGTGATTTTTTAAATTTATGGAATTTTGAGTTCAAGATAAAAAATGGACAGGGGAATAAATATGTTTTTTTAAAAGTAGAATGATGAAAAAGTGTTGGTGAACACTATGATGTGTAACATTATCTATATGATACGTATTGAAATATTGGAGTTTCATTATGATACGTAAAAATTTTTTTAAGGTACATAGAATTGTAATATAATATGTAATATATCTGGAAATTCCCTTAATGATTGGGTGTATACACCTAGAAGGGGGAGGGGAGTGAATTAGGTGTGGCTAAACTTCTACCAAATTGTAAATTAATCATATAATCTTTTTACCCCATTTGGTATTTCAACCTCTTCCAAATTTTAAATTTTAAATGGATATATTTATCTCTTCCAAAAAACATATACCTCATGCGATACTGGAGATAAATCAAAGTGCAACAGATGATGTTTTTTCTAGGTTCGAACCTAATGTGGGAAACCTACTATTTATTATGACAGGGTTTCATTGAGTCCAACGTTTTTTGATATAATGTTAGGATTGATTAAAAATTGAGTTGGGATGTTTTTATACTGATCCCAAACACACCATATTACACACGTGAGTCTTCAATAAGTTATATAATTAAAGACGTATTTATATTGCACCCCATAACCTTCAGTCTTTTAATTGGTCATGTAATCTTCCTCATACATTTTTAAGTAGATCTTCAACATGCTCAGGATGTAATTGTATCTTTCAATATAGTTCTTCTTCTATATGATTGAGAGTATTAAAATACCTTTGGATAATCTACTATACTAAATGAAACTTAGTCTCTTTCGACATGTTAGTTTCTATATCCTTTTTAAAATCCACTAGATACATTTTTTGAATTCAAACTCTAAGGCCTCTAACATATAATAAATTATTAGAGAAAATCCATTCAAAAAATCCTTAGTGATCAATTTACCCTTCTCATAAAGATTATATAACAGTGGGTATCATAGTAATATCCCTTTCTTCAAAACAATTTTAAACACTAGATATGAAAAATAGAGCCCAATTGGATACATATTTATCTTTACTATTGATATAGTTCTTTTTAGTCATCACATTATCAAGATTATATAAAAATGGGTATCATATTATGTAAGTTTATTATTCATAACTTGAGTTAGTTGTCCCAATACAGTTATAAGATGTTTAGAAAGAGTTTCATCACCAGCACCACTATAATTATCTTACATAGGAGGTAAATCCCTATATGGATTATTTCAATTGATATGGTTTCCATTCCATCCACTATTTTCCATTTATAAATAATGAAATACACTATATTAGTTTATAAATCATAATGCATAATTCCAAACTAGTAAAATACTTATCATAAATTGAAAAATTCATTCATATATAATCCTAAATCTTAAATATAGTTCCTTTGAGGAAATATTTACACATAAATCCTTCCTAATGGTTTGTAAAGAAAATATAAATTATCTTAATAATATCCCCCAGGAGTGTCAAACCAGGTGCGCAATAAGCCATGTTTTTAGGTACCAGGTCACCCCGAGTCAATCTTGGAACACCTTATCAGAGTCATTGCATTATTTTAATACAATGACATGATTACAAGGAATCATGTCTCGAAGGAAAACCCAATTTAGCAGTCCTAGAAAATATATTACTTACATGAACTTAAGATCATAATTTATAACATAAAATGCAGCTTAGATAGTCCATAGAGAATGAAATTATTCACCTATATTAACCCTTAATATCAATCATAAAACCCTTTATATCATCCTGGGAAAATAAAACATAAGAAATGGGTGAGAACAGATGCTCAGTAATGATAAAGAATATAAGAGAAGCTACCAAAAATAAATATTAAATTTTATGGAAGGTTACACAACAAAAACAAAATACTTTTAAAACATTTTCCTCAATATAACATTGAAAGAATAAATCAAATAATTCCATTTAAACATTCAAATGGATATTCTAACAGTGGAATATTCACATGTAAAATCAATAACTAATCTCATAATGAGGGAGTTCATAATGCCGAACATCATAACCACTACGTCAAGGCTTATACCAAGACCATACACAAATATTATATCAACGCCTTGTTCCAAGAAACTAGTTTGTCTCATGAGACCTACCATTGCATAGAGGAGAAATAAAGGGCCCCAACCATCAATCACTAAGTCAAATTCATTCCTCATATGAATAGGTTGAAACAATACACAAACATTCTAATTTAAAACTATCATACGAAATGTTAATTCTTTAACCACAAACCGTAAATGGTATAAAAATATAATATCCACATTAAAACATATCAAAATACCTTTAATAAAATATGGAATGGTTTATCATAATAAATCCACCTCAAACCAGCAGGAAATCTAATTAAGGATGTTGATATAGATAAAAATAATTCATTAAAACTCTTAGAGGGAAATATCTTTTTCAAAATTTAATCATTTAAAATGTGTGAAATTTTAAAATAAAACAATTCTTTTGATAATAACATTATAAACTTGTAAGGAAATATTAAAAAATGTTGAGGCAACATAACGGCAGAAAATACCCACTTCTTCCACATATGTTAAAAACATTTTTTCATTAATTTGTCGAAATGTTCATAAACTACCTTATTTGGAAAATGGACAAAATATTCCTTTTTGAAATTTTATTGAAAGGAAAACATTGTAAAGACCTGTAATTTCCATGTAATTTTTTTAATTAAATGGGAATTTCACGAGTCCTCAAAATCTTATGGCGCGCGATCCGAGGCTCGGAGTGCCTGCAATGATCCATCGAAGTTTTTGTTAAGCTTAAGTTAATGCGTGTAAGACGTTTTAATGAAAAAATGGAATAACTCTTAAACAGTAACTCAGATCAGAAATACAAGGGCATCATTGTGCTTAGGATGGCGGGTTTACCCATGGCGCGTCTTAAGATTAGACGGCACGGGGCCTCCTGTGAAAAAACTCAAAAGTGGCTTAATTGTAAGTAAAATAATAAAATAAAATATTTTATTTTTTGAATGATTATAACACATGGATGGTAACTCGGATTAAAAATCCAAGATCACCACTGAACTCGTGAGTGTACTCTTTCTTTAAGCAGATACTAACTTTCGTAGGAACATGCCACCAATGAAAGTTAGTTTTTGGCCGCAAATAAAATAATTAAGTGGCAATTATGTTATTGTAAAATTCATGACATCTAAATAGTAACATGGATTGAAAATATGAGAGTACCGTTGGGTTCGTTGGGGTATGTTTCGCCTAGGTAGAGGCTAACCTCAATCGGTGCGAGTCGAGGGTGACTGATAATAATTTTCCTATCTTTTTTTTAGGTACATCCAGTAAACCCGCGAGCGGCATTTTGTAACTTTTGAAGCGGTGCTTGGAATTGAAATCTGAGGGAACCATTGAACTCACAGCACCAGTTTTAGCTTAATAACACTTTCACCTCGATGAGAGTTGGTTGAGAATAAAAGTTAGCTTTTGTCTTTTTATAAAAAAATAATAAAATAAAGTGTACAACACTTTATTTTATTTTAATTTGCCATGTGAGTGATTGTTGGGTAAAACATCTACTTGGGAGTTGGAGGTGGGAACACCACACCCAAAACTCCCATGAGAGGTTATTTTGGTGGGGCCCACCCGAATATAACCTCCCACAAGAGGTTATAACGTGGGGACCACCCGAGATAAAAACCTCTGAACTCCCTCAAATAATTTCATATGTTGATTTAAAATTTCATTCTTTCAATTTAATTTTATGTGTCAAAACAAATAAATGCTATCAATTAATTTTATGTGTCAATATAAAATTAAATCCTATCATTTTTTTGAGGTAGGCTATGTAGGGGAAGCCTCTTTAAATCCTCCCAATAATTAAGCCAGTGCACCTTTTAAATTGCGCCTATGCTATTTAATTCGCTTGACCCCCCTTTTTAAAATAATTACATGCATTTTCGGAATTTAGTAAGGTTCCTAATAAATGTACCGTCATAAATTCAAAGATGGTTACATACCTATCCCCCTCTCCTATATATAGGGAGCTTGTGAGGAGGATTTGGGACGGATTTACCAAGAGACAAAATGCTGGAAAAGTGTGGCGATTCCCAACACTTGGAGGATTACGCCTTCTCCAACGAAGAACAAAGAACTCCGACATTCTTCGACTTCTTCTTCAGAAACCTACTGATGTGTATCATGGTCAACGAGGCAACGAAACTCGTGTTTGGAAGTGCTTGGCGGACGCGATGAGCAACGATCCTCTAGGTCTTCTTCAGTGACTGCGTCAACGAACGACGTCTGCATTTTTGCGCCAACGTCAACCAACTACGAGCAAGGTAGGGGTTTAATTTTGACTAAGTATGACCTTCAACTATGTTCTTCCTTTCTCTCAAAAATGAAGAATAAGGAATTGTTGTGCTTCATACTTGCAAACCAATTGCTATAACCTCTAAACGTGGAGGGAGCGGGCCAAACAAACATGGCCCGACTCCCTCCGCTGATATTTTGTGATGACTCTACAGAATGGTGATGAGACGACGATGACGAAGGTGGAAACGACAAAGGATGCACTACCTGCGGCCTCCATAAATCACGCCTATCCCCCATGACACATCAAAGCTTCAGACTGAACCCCGCCGGCCCGATCGGCGCCCTACCGGCGCACCTGCAGCCTCTCGTCGCCCAGCCCGATGTGTGGCCCGTCTACCTGCGACCTCCCGGCGCCGTGCCCGGAACGCGGACCATGTGGCTGTGGCCCCCGCACCCCGCCCGATTCCCTATCACCACCCCCGGGGCCTGCCCAGCCACTTTCGTGCCCTTCCCTACACCCCCACGGCCTGCCTGGACCCTACCACGCCCTACCTGGACCACTCGCGACCAGACCGTGCTCCGCGCAGCCTACCCGCTGCTCTCCTGACCGGCCCGACCTCACAAGCCGATTCTCTTGAGCCGCGCCCCTCACAACACTTGCCGAACTGACCTCGGCCTTCAGGACAAGCCGCCTACGTGGTGACCTCCCGAACGAATTGCCCTCACAGTCCACTGGGTCGGGCCCAGCGGACTGGGCCAAAACAAAGTGGGATGACCCGCCCAACGGGCCGGTTCTGACCAAGCGAGTCTGACCGGGTTGACCAAGACTAGGTCGGCCCATACTAGTTTGGGACGAGTCAGTCTGACCGAGTCAGACCGGACCCGGACCCATTACCTACCCCTGTACTTTCTTTTGGCCATATCTTTGGCATCAAATGTTTGTTTGATGAACTGTCAGCAGTGCTAGTATTCTTGGAGCGAATCCGTCTCTTTGAGAATAACTCACTGGAATTCAGGGTATAGTTGAGATACGGTCAGGTTGGATCATACACAAATCCAACCAGGCCCCCAAGACTAAAAGGCTAATAAATAACCGACTAAGCGTCCAATTGACGTGTCGTCTATTGCGTTGAGACCGAAATGACTTGGAGGACCTTTGATATACATATACTCGGGACTTCGTGACATTTGGTGTATCAACCAGTAGCTTGTAGAGGATATCTTCCAGATATGTCCAGATATTTGTGTGGGAAACTAGCAGCTGGCTGAGACTTGATGACTGCTGACTGATTCAACTCGGAGTGAGTCGACAAGCACAGTGGGGAGTGCCTCTATGTGAGCGCGGCCGACCCACAGTGGGGATAACCTCTGTGTGAGCGGGGAAGACACATGATAGTCAACACGTGGAGTACCTCAGTATGCTACTAGGGGAGAGCCTCTGTGTGAGCGCAGCAGACCCACAGTGGAGAGTGCCTCTGTGTGAGCACAACAGATCCACGATACTCGACAGGAGGAGTACCTCAACAGTCCATGTTAGTGGGAAGCGCCTTTTTGTGATGTGGCAGGCCCACTGTACTCGATAGAGGAGGTGTTCTCCCTCAAACGAAGGTTCAGATTAACAAAAATCCTAGTTTGGGCTAAGTCTATGACTTTTGTGTTTTCCTCATGACTGAGATGGATTATTAGATAACTTAGGTATATTTATGGGAATATACCTAAGTAATGGTTATCCATTGATTTCATACTTTTTGTTTTATCCTTGTCGGATTTTGTGAGACCTTGAGGGTATCAGGGTCCCTACTATGTATCGTTATACTCACCCCTACACGGGATATACCCACACCTCATTGTGTTTGTTGTAGAATACAGAGAACGTTGACTAAGGTAGAGAGTAGAAGAACTGGATGGTACCTAGAGGTGGACCACTCGGTGTGACGGTACACAGAGAAGATGGACGGATGGGAGTGATGAAGAGGACACATGTACCTACCCTTCAAGTAGGAACCCCGAAGGAGGACCCAATAACTGCTTTACTTTTTTCAGTTGTACTTGATTTCAGTTGTACTTGTACTTTCCTATTGGGCTTGTATTTCTGGCCCCTTTTACTTTCTATCACTTCTTTTGTATACAGTTTTTTCTTAGTGTTTTGCTTCCATTTGATTTCTCTGATGTGTTTTTTTACAGTTATAACGGAAATGCCTTCCTAGTTTAGGGTTTTACGCCTTTGGTTCTAGTCTCCAACCCCTGGCCTATGGAAGGCGGGCTTGGGGTAGTCACGGTACGGGCCCTAGGTGACGGGTCATGACAAATTGGTATTAGAGGAGATGGTTCTACCACAGAAATTAGGACTCTGATCTTTATTTTCTGTGAAGTAATAGTGTTAAGGGTACTGAGTGTGGTTCTCAGTTCAGGGAGTCTAGTGTTGGTGCAGCGACCGACATATCCACACACTAAGACCCTGACTACAGATCTCCAACACGGTGCCCGAAAACACTAATTGCATGTGTGTTTTCAAATGTTTTCTTTAAGACAGCTCAACCAGGTCAGCTCACTATGTATAAATTTTGACCATGTCACATCTGTTCATGATGCCTCCACATAGACAACAGGTTATAGTTCTGAGAGAGTACACGATGATGGCCACCGAGCGATGAGGCTCCGTTGAAGGTCCCTCATGCTATGTTAGCACCTTTTGGTGGTGTACCAGCAGCACCAACACCCATTGAGCAGAAGATGCCACCTGCCACACTAGCAGATGGTGCGTGCCAACTGAGCGCATTTCAGGAGTTCCAACGGTAGAGGACTCTGAGGTTACGAGGCGAGACTGATTCCCAGGTAGTAGAGGACAGGATAGAGGCGATTGCTAGACATTTCTGCCTAGTAGAGACACCAGTAGAGCAGATGGTGATCTTAGCTACTATTTTTTTCAATGAGTGACCATGAGGATGGTATTCTTAGTGACGAGGCCTCAGTACGTGGACCATTACCCGAGATAGTACCTCCAGGAAGTGTGTTAGATATATCACTGCTTGTTAGTCAGCAGTTGCAACTGGTGGTACCAGTAGAGGACAAAAATAGGCGTAGTGCCCTACATGTGTTTCATAATCCGATACCACTCAGCCTCTGAGGTTAGCCCGACTCATAGGCGGCTGAGAAGTAGCTTGAGTAGGTGGCTGAGAGTTTCCTAGAACTTCTACAGCTTTGGAAGGACGACATGTCAGTAGTTGAGTATTCATCAAGGCATACCGATCTTTCCTGGTACTCGATGAATATGGTATGATCAGTGCTTCAGGACTCGAAATTCCGAGCGAGGTGTGTTTAAAGGAAATATGAACCAACACTATTCCCCTAGAATTCCTACTAATTCTATGGTTCCAGAGAGAATTGTTGTGGATGAATGTTATTTGGCTAAACAGATACAGCTTGTGAATGTTAGCTGTGGGAAAGCAGGAAACCGACACCCGTCTAAGAGACATGAGCGTGTAAAAAAATGTTGTGGGAAGAGGAAGTGTTAAGGAAAGATGAATCTGTAGGGAAGTATTCCTGGAAGGAGATCTAGGAGAAAAACATGAAGTGGTGTGAATTTTGAAATGTAACAACCACCCCCTTATGTGGAACCTTCCAGGCTTATGGAGCTTGAGGACATGGGAAGAGAGTAGCTGCATGTGGTCATGGAGTGCGACCCAAAGGCTATGGGAATGATTCGAGGTACGATATGTGTATACTACTAGCCGCCGTAACAATAGACATAGGTACTAATCATTCCTTACTTCCACAAATCTTGTCCAAGACCTAGAGTTTTTGGTTAAATCGTTGACTTGAGCCTCACGTCTAGAGATACCTTTGGGTGGACACTCGATAATCAAACTTACACCAATAGTGTGATCTGAACCTTGAGGAGAGAGTTTCAGTTGGAACCTCTTTGTGGTAGTGTCGAGGACTTATGACGTTAGTTTGGGTTTGGAATTGACATCCACAGTTCACACTCCGATTGACTATATTAGTCCAAGAGGTTGGGGTTTATCAACAACATTAGGTAGGGGTTTTCCTAGGTCGGTGAAAAGGAAACCTAGACAGCAAAGGTTAAACTCATGCATAGGAGGGTGGAGTCGATCACCCATGAGTTAGCCAACCTTACCCTCATGGTAGCAGGAGTTTTGAGTTTTGAGTTCCAAACAGAAGTGATAGAACATGGGGACATCTTTTCAAAAGATGTTTCCAAGATTACCCCCCAAAGGGGGAGGGACGTCTGCTTTGGCTGGATACTACCAGAGGTTTATTCCAGAATTCTCCAGAGTTGTAGCACTACTATCATACTTGACAAAGAAGGGGAAACCCTTCGTGTGGTTGGAGAGATGCCAACAGAGCTTTCAGAAGCTGAGGAACTAGCTAACTAGTGCCACCATCTTGAGGGTTCCAGGGAAAGGTGTAGGGTAAGTAGTTTACTACAATGCATCAGGGACCAGACTCGGGTTTGTCCTGATGTCGGAGTGAGCAGTGATCACATATGGTTCTCGGTAGCTGTTACATTATGAGCAGAACTACGCTACCCCAGACCTGGAGTCAGCAGTAGTGGTCTTCTTCTTGAAGATTTGGAAAAACTATCTGATGGGAGAGCAATTTATATTGTATTCTGATCAGAAGAGTCTCTGGTATATCTTCTCTCAGAAGGACCTGAACTTGAGACAACGATGTTGGCTTGAGTTACTCCAGGACTATGATTTCGAGATAGTCTATAATCTTATATAGGGGAATGTTGTAGCAGATGCACTCAGTTGGAGATCTGCTATACACCTTCTAGGCGAGGTGATATAACAGCTGGCTATTTTAAAGATATCCGTTGTGGATAGAGATAGAGAAACCTTCTTTCAGTCTCCTACAGTCACTCCCCCACTTCTTTGGTGAGTCATGGAGGGATTGCGTGCGAAAACCGACTGCGAGACACGGCGTGCTCAGATATCCATAAGACATGCACCTAATGGATTTTCTGAAGGTGGGGAGAATGTCAAGCTTTTCAGAGGACATACTATGGTGCCAGTGTCACTTCAAGAGGAAGTGTTGAGGGAGTTTTTCACATCTCCACTAGCGGTACGTCCAGAAGTGGGGAAGATGTACTTTAAATTTCGACGACATCACTAGTGGCCAGGTATGATGATGGAAGCAGTGGAGTTTGTCTCTCGACACCTCACTTATAAGAAAATGAAGGCATAGCATCAGGTACCAGCAGGCTTGGTTTAGCCTTTAGAGGTACCAAAGTTGAAGAGGGATGAGATATTCATGGACTTCGTGATAGGTCTTCTACGTACGTCTAGGGGATATGACTCTATTTGGGTGATCGTCGACCGACTCACCAGGTTGGCCCACTTCCGACTGACCAGAGATGGTATGGGCTACCACAAAGAATGTAAAAATCATCCAGGAGTGGATAATGACTGCACGGAGCAGGAAGAAGTCATATGATGATAGGAGACGGAGACCTTTGGAGTTTGAGGATGGCGATCACATCTTTCTACGGGTCTCACCTCGATGTGGTCTATAGAGATTTGGCGGAGGAGGCAAGTTATCTCTGTGATTCATCAGAACTTTTCAGATTCTCGATAGAGTTGACAAGGTGGAATAATTCTTAGCTCTTCCACCTCAATTGCACTGGGTGCATGAATTCTTCCACGTATCCCAGCTGAGGAGATACATTCACGACCCCAGCCACATAATTGACCATGGTGAGATGGATGTTGCTGACAGGGAGACTTTTATGGAGGTTTCAGTAGATATTGAGGATCAATAGTATCAGGTCCTTTGTGGACGGTTGATACTTCTGGTGCACATTTTCTTGAAGAATGGGAACCTCCTGTAGAGAACATGGGGAGTGGGAGGATCAGATGCGTGCTCAGTACCCCCACTTGTTCCCTTATTTGTGAGTTGTGGATTACAGGGACATAGAGCCCTGAGGTGGGGAGAATTAAAAGACCAGAAACTTCCATATAATATTCTTTTAATTAAATGGTAATTTTACGGGTCCAAAAAATCTGACGGCGCACAATTCCGAGGCCCAGAGTGCCCGTAATGATCCGTCGATGTTTTTGTTAAGCTTAAGTTAACGCGCGTAAGCAGTTTTCTTAAAAAAGTGGAATAAATCTTAAATGGTAACTCGAATCAGAAATCTGAGGGCACCATTGCGCTCAGGATGGTGGGTTTAGCATTGGCACGACTTAAGATTAGTCGGCGCGAGCCCCCTGTGAGAAAACCCAAAAATGGCATAATTTTAAATAAAATAATAAAATAAATTATTTTTTTTTCAAATGCTTATTACTCACAAACGGTAACTCTTATTAAAAATATGATACCACCATTGAACTTGTGAGTGCATTCTTTCTTTAAGTAGATACTAACTTTGGCCAACATGGTCCACCAGAGAAAGTTAGTGTCTCCCCACAAATAAAATAAATAAGTGACAATTATTTTATTGTAAAACTCACAACTTCTAAATGGTAACTCAGATTGAAAATACGAGAGTATTGTTGGGTTCTTTGGGGCATGTTTGAAATGCCCTGACCCCAGTTACCCAGAGTCGGTGCATTATTATATAACATTGGCATGATCACAAAATATCAAGTCTCGAAAGACCGATTAGTTTAGTAGGCTTGGAAACACTAGATACATTCATAAATGTTACATTACATCATCAAGTGAAAAACTACAATAACATAGTCTCCATATTCCACACTCATATCTCCTTCAGACTATCCCTGCAGGCCAATCATAAAATATTTTGTCACATCCTAGGAAAAATAAAACATAGAAAGGGGTGAGCTCAGATGCTCAGTAAGGATAACAATATAGCGGAAGCTTTCATAAATAAACATAAACATTGAAGGCAATGTATAACTAAAACAAAAGACTTTTAATCATTAACTTCAACATAATATGGAAAAAGTAAAATGAGATAATTCCATTTACTTATTCACATGGATATTCTACTGGTCGAATAATCACATGCAATATCAATAACCACTTTCATAATGATGGAATGCATAATGCCAGACTATCACAACCATGTAGCCAGGGCCTCGTGCCAAGACTAAAGATAATATTATGTCAAGGCCTCGTGCCAAGACACTAGTTTGTCTCATGAGACCTGCCTATGCATAGAGGAGATATAGCGGGCTCCACCCGTCACTTATTAAGTCCAATGCAATCCTCATATGAGTAGGTTTAAACATATCATAAATCATAACATTATCGTATCACATAAAACATGCATAAAGGAAACATAATATTTCCACATTTCAATCACAAGATATCAATACAACACATTGATATAATAAAAACATTATCAAAACCACTTTCAATACCAAAATAAAATAAAAGTAAATCAAGGTATTTATTTTTCATTTAAAAAAGTTATGGCTTGTAGAAGAAGTCGAAACTCAAATAATGGTCACGGCGGTGGATAATTCGTTGTCACCGTATACGTAAGAAAAAAATTCCTTTTTTCATTTAATAAAAATGCTTCGTATAAAAAGATTACTTTTGAATAAAATTAAAAGTCAAAGGGGTTTATACACCGTATAAATGAAAGTTGTGTATAAAACCAAATATGCCTCAATGAAAGGAGATTGAGACGAAGTCCCTTACAAAGATCATTTTTTAAATAAAATAGATCTATTATGTGTATTCACTATAATTAAAAATAAATAAAGTAAAAATAAAAGACAGGACATAATATTATCATGACATAATTTTAATGTTGGAGATTGACCCAAAGAACGGAAATTGGGTTAAGAAGTTCCCTTACCTCATGTCTGACTTGACTCGATCATTCTTTAATCTCCTAAATAACAAACTAGAGTTAATTTCTACTTTCTTAAGATCATTTTTCAAGTTCATTATTCCCTTTATGTCACTTATTACCATGTTATGAACATTATGTAATTATTTAAGTTAATAACGGTTATTTTGTCGATCTTTGTTACTTGAGTCAAAAATAAACTTCTTATAATTACATGTTGTTCATGTGGTAAAATATCCATTATATATAGAATTATATTCATGATTTAGATATCATATATTTCATATATATCTAGTATATAAATGCATTTATAATATTACATAACATTTAGATGTAAGAAATGAAATACACCGTTCATGGAGACGGTAAGCCGTACGTACGCATGAACGCTACTTTCATTTATATTTCATATTTAATGGAATGAAATCACAATTATATAAAGATATATTATAATTACAATATAATATCATGTATAATATCATTTAATCCATCCTTTATACCTCCCACATATGGCATTAATGATTCAAATCACT
Organism: Viscum album; assembly: GCA_963277665.1. NCBI lineage: Eukaryota > Viridiplantae > Streptophyta > Magnoliopsida > Santalales > Viscaceae > Viscum > Viscum album. The sequence continues at coordinate 1,412,850,598 of OY728145.1, forward strand.
TTGAGGGGGCGGTAGTCCGCACTTCCTAAAATGAAATTATCGAGTTTACCCACAATGGAAATCATAAAGGTATGCCATAAATGAAAAATAAAGAAGAAAAAAGAAACAATAAACATAATATATATCATATATAGAAATAGTGTCATCATAATGGCCACCATGACATGTGTTAAAAAAATATTGAACAATCATCGTTTCGTGAGCCAGTAATTCGCCACCCACAGAAACAGTATGTTCTTTAACCATTAAACGAAGGTGTGTGTATGTTTAAATCAAATAATTCTCATAATAAAATCCTAGTATATTTAATATACTATTTTTTTTATAAAATAAAGGAATAAAAAGAGTTTAAGGGGTTGGAAAAGAAAAATAAAACAAAAGAACATAAGAAAAGACATTACCTTAAAATCGGGTAAATATTTTTGATTTGAGCCAAAGGATTCCTTGGGAAGACTTCTGCCCAAAGTGAGGCTTCTAGGAGTAAGAGAGAGAATTTTATAGAGTATTTGGGCAGAGTTTGGCGGAGCCAAATGGCTTTGATGGTGTGAATAAGGCTGTAGAGGTGGGGGCCTTTTATAAGAGGAGAGGAGGTGCACTCTTGTAAAGTCATGAAATGTTACATTATTATATAATGAGTTTAGGATTTTAAAGGTCTCAAAATTATATATTTAGAGGATAAGGTGATAGGGGTTCTAAATATACTCATACAATATGTTTTTGACATGTTTATGTCTTAGATATTACATTATCTTTTCATTTTATTTTAATCGTTAATTAATGAGGTAATCACTGCATCATCATGGTGTCATAAAAATTTAATTTATTTAATTTCTAAAAATTATATAAAAAATATCATGATGTAGGAAATCTTTTTATATTTCCAAATAATATTTATTTCTGAAATTTTAACTTATATAACCCCGTTTAATAATTTTTTTCGTAAAAAAACACATGTTTGTGACAACATTATTTTTTACTTTAAATAAAATGTTATTAATGTAATTTTCTTACCCAAGTGGCTCCATGGGGTCCCCATGTTGACCCATGGATTGTCTTGGTCTTAAATGACTCATCCAATAAAGGTAGGACAAGTGTAAAGGTAATTTCATATTATTATAACATTATATTTACCTTAAATTACACTAATTACCTTAAATAGCGATTAATAAAAGTTAAAAGTTACTATTCACCAAAAATTATTTTCATCCCATTGAACCAAATTTTAATTAATAATTATAACCATGTATATCAGATTTTTTTATGTTAAATTCATAGAAGCGGTAAAGTTTCATTTAAAAGAAAAATCAGTTTTTTAACTACTGCTTAGTGGTTTAACTATTTATCAAAAATTGATGTTTTTCAGAAAAATACCAAAAATTAACTCTAGGCTATATTTGATATTAGAAATTAAAAAATGATGTCTATTTTACAAAATTCTAAAAATATAAGTTGCATTAATTAATTATATAATAAATTCTTGTTGTCAAAACAAATAGCGTGTTTTTAAGAAACAATATCAATCAAAAGATTGACAACTGTTTATGTCTAATTTCAAAGTGAAATTAATTCTAATAACCACAATTCGATAAAATGGTAAAATTATATTCAAATTATAATTTAAAACTAATCAATAATATCATTTATCACTATAAATTATTTTTATTAAAAAAGTTGTTTTTATGAATTTATTTTACTATTCATTGAAAATTGGAAGTTCTCAAAAAAATACAAAAATTTCAACATAGGCTAATTTCGATATTCCGAATCCAAAAATGAAGTCCTTTTTGAAAGGTAAAATTTATATAATTTCAAAAAGTGTGTATTACTATTCATAACAGCTACTTTGATTGGTCGCGATGTGTTAGAATCTCGAACTTGCGTACAATGCAAGCTACATTATTGAAAGAGAAGTGTATCATGTAATCTTGGGGTGTTACATTCTCCCCTCCTTAAATAAATTTCATCCTCGCAATTTGAAACTGTTCTTCTAAAATAAAAGGTTAAATGTAGAAAATACCTGTGTGGAAAACCAACATCAGAAATAAGGTTAATAAAATTTAGCCTTAATAAAAGGGAAAAGGGAAATGAAAAAGTCACCACTAAATTAGGATCTCGATTAGGAGTACATTTGTGGAAATTAGAGAAAAATAATTGGAGGGAAAACGTAAATATTAGTAGGGGTGATTGAGGTCATCAATCATAATCATGTATAAAATTGAGGGCCTCAAAGCCTTCAATCTACGGTGATTTAAAATATCATCAGTTCAACAAAACATAAGGTATTAGGATAACACATCTATTTTAATATCCATTTCCTAAAGTTAAAGAATTAATTTATTCATCGAATAAGAGAAAGGTATATATATATATATATACATGACAAGTAGAGTTTCAACCTTCAACTAATTTCTACCACAAACTAATCCTTCACTCAAAAAGATTATAGAACTCAAACATATTATATTTATCCTAATCGTACAAGGTCCCAAATATTAACACATATCATTTATATTAGGAAAACTATTTTTTAATAACAAGGGACTACCTGTAGGCTAGTGGTAGGTAATAAAGGACTGTCACACAAAGGTTTTGGGTTCAATTCCTGCAACTTTGTTCGATGCGACGGGTTATCCCCCGACCTACAGGTTGTCTTTTTCCTAAAACTTTAGTATTATAATATTCCAAAAATAATCATCAGAAAATATTTTAACCTTAAACAATACTATCCAAAGTTAATCTTAATCCATTCCAACCTTTATAGTTTTCCAAAATACCTCTATCCAGATATTCTCTAAAAGGTCTCTAAATTCCAAAATGAATTATAACATCAAATTCTCCAAACAAGGTAAAGTTTCTCTTATTGAAACATAGTAAAAATATGATTACTTTCATCATATTAAAACCTTAATGAAAAAAAAGTACTGTAGTAAAATACTTATATATATCACATTATTCTTATAACCAGAATATAATCCTTGAGTCCAAAAGCACCAATACATTAATTATTCCACTTCAACTGTAGTAACATCATAATATTGGACTTGATCCCATGGAATTTTCTGATGTAAGTTTCCCTGACACTTAGGACATTCATTTTCATAATTCCCCATTTCCCTACAATTATAGCATTCAACATTGATAGCCTCTTTCTTTCCCTTACAATCACGAGCCTATTGACCTTTTTCTCCACATTTATAACAAACTCCCATTCATTTTAGGCAAGTATCAGGGTGATTCATCCCACAATTATCACATAATGGAAAATCTTTCTTTCCCTTTTCCCATTTATCTGTCTCTTGTTCCACCGTTCTCTTCTTCTCTTGCTTTACTTTATTGTCCTATGATTTAGAGATTTAATTTTCTGTCTTGATAGCACATGAGACAATATCTTCGTACGATGAGAAATATTGTGATACTAAAGCTCGACGGAGAAATGGTTTTAACCCATCAAAGAACCGATCAATATTAATTCTTGGGTTATGTATATAATCTGCAGCAAACCTCACTAACCTTGTAAAGTTGGCCCCATACTTTGCGACATTCTCATCCTCCTTTTGTCTCAGACTTAGAAATTGCCTTTCCATATATGCTCAATGGTCACGAGGAAATTATTTTTCTTATAAAAGATCCTTGAACTCCCTCCATTCCATATTTGATACCTCATCATCTTGCTTTTTTGTTTTGAATCAATGACCACCATTGATCAAAATCTCTAGTGAGGCGGTAAACTGCCATGCTAACCTTTTCCCTGTCACAACTCCCCAAGGAATAAAATATTTTCTCTAAGGAATTTATCCATTTCTCAACAACTAAGGGATTTTTACTTCCATTAAATGTTTGCGGTTGTTTCCTCTTGAAGCAGTCTAGTATTGATCCTCCACGTTGCGGATCAGGGTGCTCCATATGATTAAGGTTATTATTCATAACCTAAGTGAGTTGTCCCAATAGGGTGATAAGCTGATCAACACCAGTTGTATCACCAGATCCATTATAATTATCTTGAGCAGGAGGTAAATCCCTACATGGAGTGTGTTCATTGATACAGTTTTCATTCCTTCCAATAGGATCCATTTCTAAACAATGTCAGAAACAAGATTAGTTTATGAATCAAAATACATAATTCTATACTTGTAAAACAGTTAACATAAATTTTACTATTTATGGATCTAATCCATAATCATAAAAATAAATTTTTTCTTTGAGGAAGTATATACTCATAAACCCTTCATAATGGTTTGTAAATAAAATGAGAATTATCCTAAGCATATCCCCCGGGAGTGTCGTAACCAAGAGTGCAGCAAGTCCCATTGTCGTGCACCAGTTCCCGTTCGAGTTTAGCTCAAACCGGTCTTTTTGGGTTTTACCCCTAGGTGCATCTGTGCCAGAGCTGCCTCTACATGCTCGTATCCAGATAGGGATATATTGCTCGGAAAACTCACAAAATCTCTATAATACCAAAATTGTAGGAAGTTCTTCTATAATAATCCTCAAATTCTATCTTAGGGCTATGTGATATAATCAGAGTCTTTCTAAATCTTGCTTCCAAGGTTAATAATAAACTACATCTGATACCAACTATAATGCCCCGACCCCAGTTACCCAGAGTCGGTGCATTATTACATAACATTGGCATGATCAGAAAAGATCAAGTCTCGAAATACTGATTAGTTTAGTAGACTTGGAAACACTAGATACATTCATAAATGTTACATTAAATCATAAATTAAAAAACTACCATAACATAGTCTCCATAGTCCACACTCATATCCCCTTCAGACTATCCCTGCAGGTCAGTCATAAAATATTTCTTCACATCCTGGAAAAAATAAAACATGGAAAGGGGTGAGCTCAAATGCTCAGTAAAGATAACAATATTGGGGAAGCTTTCATAAATAAACATAAACATTGAAGGCAATGTATAACTAAAACAAAAGCCTTTTAAACTTAAACTTCAACATAATATGGAAAAAGTAAAATGAGATAATGCCATTTACTTATTCACATAGATATTCTACTAGTCGAATAATCACATGTAACATCAATAACCACTTTCATAATGATGGTATGCCTAATGCCAGACTATCATAACCATATAGCCAAGGCCTCATGCCAAGACTACAAATAAGATTTTTTCAAGGCCTCGTGCCAAGACAGTAGTTTGTCGCATGAGACCTTCCAATGAATCAACGAGATATAGTGGGCTCCACCCGTCACTTATTATGTCTAATGCATTCCTCATATGAACAGGTTTAAACATATCATAAACCATAACATAATCGTATCACAAAAAACATGCCTAAAGGAAACATAACATTTCCACATTTCAATCACAAGATATCAATACAACACATTGACATAATAAAAACTTTTCAAAACCATTTTCAATACCAAAATAAAAGAAAAGTAAAACATGGTATTTATTTTTCATTTAAAAAAAGTTATGGCTTGTAGAGGAAGCTGAAACTCAAATAATGGCCGCGGTGGCGGAGAAGTCGTTTTCGCCGTATACGTAAGAAAAAACATTCCTTTTGTCGTTTAGTAAAAACAATTCGTATAAAAATATTCCTTTTGAATAAAAGTAAAATTCAAAGGGGTTTATATACCGTATAAAGGAATGTTGTATATAAAACCAAATATGCCTCAATGAAAGAAGATTGAGACGAAGTCCCTTACAAAGATAATTTTTGAAATAAAATAGATCTATTATCTGTATTCACTATATACACACATAAAGAAAGTAAAAAATATTAGATAGGACATAATAATATCATGACATAATTTGAATGTAGGAGATTAACCCAATGAACGGAAATTGGCTTAAGAAGTTCCCTTACCTCGTGTCCGACTTGACTCGATCGTTCTTTAATCTCCTGAATAATAAACTAGAGTTAATTTATACTTTATTAAGAAACTTTTTCAAGTTCATTATTTCTTTTATATCACTTATTACCATGTTATGATCATTATGTAATTATTTAAGTTAACAAAGGTCGTTTTGTTGATCTTTGGTACTTGAGTTAAAAATAAACTTCTTAGAATTAAAAGTTGTTCATGTGGTAAAATATCCATTATATCCAGAGTTATATTCATGATGTAGATATAATATATATCATATATATCTAGTATATAAATTCATTTATAATATTACATAACATTTAGAGGAAGGAAATGAAATGCACCGTTCATGGAGACGGTAAGCCATACGAACGCATGAACGCTACTTTCATTTCTATCTCGTATTTAATGGAATGAAATCATAATGATATAAAGGTATATTACTATTACAGTATAATATAATATATAATATCATTTACTTCATCCTTTATACATCCCACATATGGCATTAACGATTCAAATCACTTTGAAGGGGTGGTAGTCCGCACTAACTAAAATGAAATTATCGCCTCTACCCATAATGGTAATCATAAAGGTATGCCATAAATGAAAAATACAAAAGCATAATGAAAACATAAACATAATATATATCATATATAGAAATATTTTCATCATAATGGACACCATGAGAGGTGTTAAAAAACTATTGAAAAATCATCGTTTCGTGAGACAGTAATTCGCCACCCACAGAAATAGTATGTTATTTAAAAGTTAGACGAAGGTGTGTGTAAGTGTAAATCAAATACATCTCATAAAAACATACTAGTATATTATAGATACTGTTTGTTTATAAAAGAATGGAATAAAAAGAGTTTAAGGGATTGTAGAAGAAAAATAAAACAAAAGAACATAAGAGAAGACATTACCTTAAAATCGGGTAAATTTTTTTGATTTGAGATAAAGGATTCCTTGGGAATAATTCTACCTAAAGTGAGGCTTCTAGGAGTAAGAGTGGGAAGTTTAGAGAGTGTTTGGGCAGATTTGTTCTGAGCCAAATTGATTTGATGGTGTGAATATGGTTGTAGATGTGGGGGCCTTTTATAAGGGGAGAGGAGGGGAACTCTTGGAAAGTCATGCAATGTTACATTATTATATAATGAGTTTTGGATTTTAAAGGTCCCAAAATTATATATTACAAGGATACAGTGATAAGGGTTCTAAATATACTCATCCAATAGGTTTTTGACAAGTGTAAGTCTTATATTTTACATTATCTTTTCATTTTATTTTAATCGTTAATTAATGAGGTAATCGATGCATCATCACGGTGTCATATAAAGTTAATTTATTTAATGTCTAAAAATTATAAAAAAATATCATGATGTAGTAAGCCTTTTTATCTTTCCAATGAATATTTATAGTCAAAATGATAACTTATATAACCCCATTTAATAATAGTTTTAGTAAAAAAATAGATGTTTCTGACAATTTTATTTTTACTTTAAATAAAAAGTTATTAATGTCATTTTCTTACCCAAGTGGCTCCATGGGGTCCCCAAGTTGACTCATGGATTGTCTTGGTCGGCCATGACTCATCCAATAAGGATAGGACAAGTGTAAAGGTAATTTTGTATTATTATAACATTATATTTACCTTAAATTACACCAATTACCTTTTATCACGATTAATAAAACTTAAAAGTTACTATTCACCAAAAATTATTTTCATCCCATTGAACCAAATTTTACTTAATAATTATAACCATTTATGTAAAAATTTTGAAATTAAATTCATAGAAGCGGTAAAGTTTCATTTAAACGAAAAATCAGTTTTTAAACTACCACTTAGTGGTTTCACTATTCATTAAAAATTGAAGTTTTTCAGAAAAATATCAAAAATTAAATCTAGGATATATTTGATATTACAAATTAAAAAATGATGTCTATTTTACAAAATTCCAAACATATAAGTTGCATTAATTAATTTTATAATTAATTCTCGTTGTCAAAACAAATAGCGTGTTTTTAAGAAACAATATCAATCAAAAGATTGACAATTGTTTATGTCCAATTTCAAAGATAAATTAATTATGATGTCTACCATTGGATAAAATGGTGAAATTATGTTCTAATTATGCTTTAAAACAACTCAATAGTATAATTTATTACTATAAATTATTTTTATTAAAAAAGTTGTTTTTATGTATTTTTTACTATTCATCGATAATTGGAAGTTCTCAGAAAAATACCAAAATTTCAACATTGGCTAATTTCGATATTTAGAATCCAAAAATTATGTCCATTTTGAAATAGAAAATTTATATAATTTCAAAAAGTGGGTATTACTATTCATAATGACTACTTTGATTGGTCGCGGTGTGTTAGAATCTCGAACTTGCGTACAATGCATGCTATTGCATTATTGAAAAAGAAGCGTATTGTGGAAGCTTGGGGTGTTACAATTTTTCGCCTAGGAAGAGCCTAACCTCGACCGGTGCGAGTCGAGGGTGACCGATAATAATTTTCCGAACTTTTTTTGGGTACATTCAGTAAACGCACGAGTGCCATTTTGTAACTTTTGAAGCGTTGCTCGGAATTAAAATCTGGGGGCACCATTGTACTCATAGTGCCAATTTTCACATAAGAAGACTTTCACCTCGATGGAAGTTGGTTGAGAATAAACGTTAGTTTTTGTATTTTTATAAAGAAATGATGAAATAAATTGTGCAACATTTTATTTTATTTTAAGCAGCCATGTGAGTGATTATTTGTTAAAACCTCCACTAGGGAGTTGGAGGTGGGACAACCACACTGTAACCTCTCATGAGAGGTTATGGTGTTGGGGCCCACCCGAACATAACCTCCTGTGAGAGGTTACGATGTGGGGAACACCCAAGATCAAAACCTCTCAACTCCCTCAATTAATTTCATATGTCAACTTAAAATTAAATGCTTTCAAATAAATTTTATGTGTCAAAAATAATTAAATACTATCAATTAATTTTATGTGTCAACATAAAATGAAATACTCTCATTTATTTTTTTGATGTAGGCTATGTGGGGGAAGCCACTTGGAATCCTCCCAATATTTAAGCCAACACACCTTTTAAATTGCGCCTACGCTATTTAATTAGCTGGACCCCACTTTTAAAATTAAGTAAATGCATCATTGGAATTTTGGAAGGTTCCTAATAAATGAACCGTCATAAATTCAATGATGGATACATACCTCTCCCCCTCTCCAATATATAGAGAGATTGGGAGGAGGATTTGGGATGGCTTCACCAAGCAACGAAATGCTGACGAAGTGATGTGACACCCAACACTTGGAGGATTACACCTTCTCAAACGAAGAACGAAGAACACTAACATTCTCCGAGTTCTTCCTCGGACACCTACCGACGTGGAGTGTATTTAATGAGCCGATACAACTCAGGTTTGGAAGTTATTGCTAGACACGACGAACGATGATCCTCTACATCTACTTCTGTGACTCCATAAATGAACAATGTCCGCCATTTTGTGCCAACATCAACCAACTACGAGCAAGGTAGGAGTTTACTTTTGACTAAGTCTGATCTTTACCTATGTTCTTCCTTTCTCTCAAAAAATGAAGAATAAGGAATTGTTCTGCTTCGTACTTACGAACCCATTCCTATCACCTTTAAACGCGGAGGGTGCGGGCCAAACAAACATGGCCCGAATCCCTTCACCGATCTTTTGTGATGTCTCTACGACAAGGAGATGAGGCGACGACGACGAAGGCAACAACGACGAAGGTTGCGCTGCCTATGGCCTATGAAAATCACGTCGCTCCTCCACGGCGCACTGAAGCTTTTGGACGAACACCGCCGGCACGAGCGGCGCCCTGCCAGCACACCCGCGGCCTACTGACGCCTTGCCTGGCGCACGGCCCGCGACCCCAGCACCCAGCTCGGTGCCCTGCCGGCACCCCCGTGGCCTGCACAGCTATTGCCGCGCCCTGCCCGGCGCCCCCGCAGCCTGCCCTGCACCCAGCTGGCTCCCCTGCAGCCTACTCGGCCCCTGCCGCACCCTACCTGGCACACCCGTGGCCAGCCCGCGCTCCGCGCGTCCTACCCACTGCTCTCCCGACAGGCCCGACCTCTCGAGTTGAGTTGCATGCGCTGCACCCCTCACGACGTTGGCTGAATCGGCCCCGGCCATTAGGTCGATCCGCCTAGGTTGCGTCCTCTGGACCGAACCACCCTCGCAGTCTGCTGGGCCAGGCCCAGCGGATCAGGACAAACATACCGAGCTGAACCACCCAATGGGCCGGGTCAGACCCAGCAAATCTGACCGGGTCGACCCAGACCGGGTTGGCCCATACTGGTTTGGGCCGAGTCTGTCCGACCTGGTCGGACTGGACCCAGGCCCACTACCGACCCCTATAGTTTTTTTGTCCATATCTTTGGCACCAGACTTCCGTTTGATGAACCATCAGTGGCGCCGATATTCTAGGAGCGAATCTGTCCCTTTGAGAATACCCCACTAGAGTTTGGGGTATAGTTGAGATATGGTCAGGTTGGATCGAACACAAATCCAACCGAGCCCATGGGACTAAAATTCTAATAACTAACAGATCGAGCATCCAATTGATGCGTCGTCTATTGCGTTGAGACCCCTATGGATTGGCGGACCTTTGAGATATTTCTATGTGGGACTTTGTGACAGTTAGAGTATCAACCAATAGCTTGTGGAGAAGATTTTCAGAGACGACCAAGAATTTGTGTGGGAACCTAGTAGTTTGCTGAGACTTGATGATTGCTGACCGATTTGGCTCGGAGTGATTTGACTTGCCCAGTGGGGAGCGCCTCTGTGTGAACGCGGCAGACCCATGGTGGGGAGCACCTCTGTGTGAGCATGACAGACACACGGTACTCGACACATGGAGTACCTCAGTAGGCTACTAGGGGAGCGCCTCTCCGTGAGCGTAACAGACCCATGGTGGAGAGCACCTCTTTGTGATCACAACAGATACACGATACTCGACTGGATGAGTACCTCAGTAGTCCATGTTAGTCAGAAGCGCCTCTATGTGACGCGGCTGGCCCACTATACTTGATAGAGGTGGAGTTATCAAGCAGCCAAAGGTTCAGATTAATAAAAATCCTAGTTTGAGCTGAGTCAATGACTTTTTTTCCTCATGATTGAGATGGGTTACTAGATAACTTTGGTATATGTATGGGCATATACCAAAGTAATGGTTATCTATTGATTTCATTATTTGTGGTTTATCCTTGTTGGATTTTGTGAGACCTCGAGGGTCTTGGGTTCCCTACTGAGTATCGTTATACTCACCCCTAAACAGGCTATGCCCACACCTCGTTGTGTTGGTTACAGATGACGGACAACGCTGACTGAGGCAGAGAGTAGCAGGACTGGACGGTACCCAGAGGTAGAACACTCGGTGTGACGGTACACAGAGGATACAGATGGACGAGAGTGCTGAGGAGGACATTTGTACCTACCCTTAAGGTAGGAACCCTGTAGGACAACCCAATAGCTGCTTCACTTTTCTTCAGTTATACTTGCTTTTTGTTGTACTTGCACTTTCCTGTTGAGCTTGTATTTTCGGCACCTTTTACTTTCCAGCACTTCTTTTGTATACAGATTTACTTAGTGTTTTGCTTCTAGTTGTGTTCTCTGATGTGTTTGTTTACATTTATAAAGGTAATTCCTAACCAGTTTAGGGATTTACACCTTTGGTGCTAGTCGCCAACCCCTGGCCTATGGAAGGCGGGCTTGGGGTAGTCACGATACGGGCCCCAGGGGACGGGTCGTGACAGACATGAGTAAGAATTACTTTAAATATCCATAGAATAATATTAGTACATTTTATGTAAACCTTTTCGGAAACATGGACGTTCATGATAAAGATGACCCAATAGATACCTACACATCAACAACCTCGAATTATTATGAGATTGTGAAATTAACCATTATCTTAGGCCCAATACTCTCCGTATGTGTCTGAAACTCCTGTATAATGGTTTTAAACATATTATTAACTTATATAAGAATCAAAATAATATTTATAATGTCATATATTATTCTTTTAAGAGTTTATATTACCCGTTTATTAACAATTCCATTTTAATGCAACATTTTGGGTAATAGTTTCTTGGTTTATCGTACCTGTTTTGAATTGTTATTCTTGATCATATTACTTAGATCATGATTTAAATACATCCATAATGTATAATATGATTTATATATATATATTCTTAATATAAATATATAAAATATATAGATATATAAAATTTAATACACCCTTCATAGAGACGGTAAGTCGTACAAACGCATGGACATTGTTTCCGTTTTCTTACTATATAGAATGTAAGTAAGTGAATAAAATATATGTATATATATATATTATTACAGTAGCATTTTTATGTCATATATTTCATAATTAATCATAATATATATTTTTTTATCATCATTCTTGTATGGTGAACGTGGAATTTAAGTCTCATCACGCCATGGAGATGATATGCCATACGTGCACACGAGAGACAATATCATTTACTTGATGGTTAAAATTATGGAAGTGGATGGAATATGAATTTTAAATAAATAATAATTTTTTTATTTAATTAATTTATATTCATCATTATACCCATCGAAATAAATTATAGATGAAAAACAGTTTACACCACGACTTGGAGACAGTAATCGTACGTACGCACACATGACGGTATGGTTTTTCATAAGATGGGTAAAAGGAAGAATATGTTTGTCCCATAATAATAAAAACATATAAAAATATAGTATATTATAGAGTTATTATCTTATTATGGTAACTACAACAGAAGAAAAAGTAGATGAAGAAAAGAACTTTGAAAGAAGGGATAAATTGATTTCCTCTTCTTCGGGTGTGTCATTTTGATTTTCACAAAAGAACTCTTTTAGTTGGTTTTATTACAAAACATTGTACTATATTATTATGTGAGGGAATTTGGGATGATATTTGGTTATGTTTTGGCCGATTTAAATGGCTTTAGAAGTTTTAATTAAAGAGAAGGAGAAACCCCCTTTTAAAAGAGTGGTGAGGGTCACTTTTCCAAGTCCTTGAAATATTAACTTATTATAAATTTATTTTCAGTTTCTAATACCTCCAAAGTGATTTATTTAGAGTATAAGAGGATTAAGGGTCAACCTACTATTATCTAATTATTTTTATTTAAGTTTATTTAATGAAATTAAACTTATCTTTTGGGATTAACCGTCAGTTAAATAATTTAACTTTTACTGTGTCTTCTTGTATTTTTATACAGTAGGGTAAATATAGTAACTATAAAATTAAAATAGGACATAATGTGGATCATTAGTGACTTTTATAACATTATATAATTATTTTTTTTGAATATTAGATTTTATTTTTATTTATATATCATTTAATAAAACAATATTTGTTTTAAAAACCCATTTATTTTAATTTAGACACTATTTAGTAATTGATTTTAAAAACCCATTTATTTTATATTCATCTATAAATTTAATTTATGTAACACAGACTTTCAAATCACATTTATTTTAATATTTATAAAATCATTTATTTTATTTTTTCATTAATAAGGAAAATACTGCATCATTATTGTGTTATAAATAAATTTAATTATTTAATGCATAAAAATTAAAAATAATATAAAATGTAGGTAATAGTTTTAGATTTATAATGAATATTAATAGTGGAAGGGATAAAATATATAACATAAATTAAAATTGTTTTAGTAATAATAAACATTCTTATGTTATATTTCCCTTTACTTTAAATGTATTATTACAACTTGTAATTTTCACACTAAAGGGGCTCCATAGGGTCCATTAATAAACCTAAGGATGCTCATGGTTAGCCATATTACATTCAATAGGATTTGGACACGTGTTAGGTTAGATTTATATTTTTATAATATTATTTTTTATACTTAGTTACCTAATTTTTCCTTTAACCATGGTAAAAAAATAATTACAGAAGTTTCTATTCATAATGACCAAAAACATAAAGATACATATTTTAAAAATATGTACCTTCTGATTCCAAATATGGAATCCATTTTTAAAAATTCAAAACACATAATTTGAATAAATTAATTTTATATATATTCCCATTGTCAAACAAGAAATCAAGTTTTTAAGAAGTAAAAACTATCCAAAGATTGACCTATGTTAATGTCCAATTTCCATGTAAAATTACATACAATATAATAAATTGGATTAAATAATAAAAAAATAAAATTATACTTTAAAACTAAGTAAAAATATATTCTAACAATATAAATAATTTAGATGAAAAATCAATTTTGAATTAAAATAGGGAATTTTTTCACTATTCATTAAAATATGATTGTTATCAGAAAACACCAAATATTTATTCAAATTAAATTTATATTTCCCTCTTCTAAAGAATAATTTAATTTCATAAAATTGAATATAAAATTGTCAAATATTGGATTTAAAAAGGGGTTTCCATTAAAAGGTAGAAAAACTATATTTTTTGAAAAATACATCTTTTATTCGAAAAATTGAATTTGCCATTATATTGTGCATAAGAAACACATAAGATGAATGTTAAAACAATATAGAATATATAAAATAAAAAATATGGTTAATAATATTCAAAACCTTTTTTAAATGGTTAGTTTGATCGGTCATGGTGCACTCTAACTCGGTGTTGCGTATAGTGCTACCTATTGATTTATTAAGAAGAGGTTTACTATGGATGATTGCAGTATTACATTACCCCATAATTCAAAAAAATTGTGTCCTCGCAATTTGAACATGGAATATAAAATTATGGGTTGGACTTTTTAAAATATATTTATTGAAATACCACATTGAAAATCAATTAATGAGACCACTATTTTAAAATAATGAAAGAGAAGTATGAAGGTCACTGGAGATAAAAAATACTAGTATTCCATGTAGGAAAATATGGATATCGAATAAGAAACAACTGATCATGTTTTTATGGAGAGTGATAGAGAACATAAATAGGAAAAGGTTAATAACCGTAAAGGTATAAATCTTTGATGATCCAAGGGGCCATTTGATTCATCACAAAAGAATGAACTATGAAAACATTTTAGGTTTTAACTAGAGTTGAAGAATTCATTTTATTTATAAATTATAAACATAATAAAACATACTTACTTGATATGTATATTTTTTTCTTTTAACTAATCCCTACCACAAACTCATCGTTATCTTCGAAAGATAATAAAAATCAAAAAAAATATTCTATTTATCTTAATCGTATAAGGTTCCAAATATAAAATTATACCATTTAAATAATGAAAAATATGTTATACTAACTTGGTAAATACTATAGTCCAGTGACATGTGATAAACCCTTGTCGCACTTCGGTTGTTGTTTGGATTCCTATAGCCTTGTCCGACGCGATGGGTTGTCGCCTGACCTGTGTCTTGTCCTTTTTCTCAATCTATATTATTATAAAATTCTTGAAATAACCTTAAGAAAAGTTTTAGCCTTAAAAAATTCTATCCAAATTTCATCTTAACCCATTCTATCCTTTAATGTTATCCCAAAAACATATGTCCAAACTCTGTCTAAAAGGTCTCTAAATTTCCAAAATCAATTATGACATCAGATTTCCCAAACAAGTTAATGTTTCTCTTATTATCCCATATTGAATATATGATTACCTTCATCATATTAAAACCTTAATAGAAACTAAAAGTGCTACAACACAATACCTTTATATTTCACATTATTCTTATAACCGGAATATAATCATTGAATCAAAAAACAGAAATACATTAAATATTCAACTTCAACCGTAGTAACAACAATCATTTTTATAGTGTCCCATATCTTTATAATTATAGCATTGCACATATTCTTTCTTTCCCTTGAAATCCTGATCCTGGAGAAATTTTTCTCTATAATTTTAAAAATATCTCATTTATTTATGGTATTTACTACGGTGTTTCTTCCCACAATTATCACATAAGTAAAAAACCTTATTTCTTTTTTTCCATTTACCTATCTCTTACTCCACCGGTCTCTTCTTCTCTTTCTTTAATTTAATGTTGTAAAACATAGAGAATCCATTTTCTATCTTGATAGTACATAGGACAATACCCTCGTATAATGTGAATGATTTTGAGACTACTGCCCATCAGAAGAAAGGTTTTAGCCCATCAATGAATCTATCAATTTTACTTCATGGGTTGCATATATTTTCTACAGCATGCCTTTATAACATTTTGATGTTAGCCTAATACTTTAAACCATTCTCATCCTGCTTCTACCTCAGACTCAAAAATCTCCATTACATATCGGCATGATGTTCACAAGGGATGTATTTCTCTAGGAAAATTTATTTAAACCCTATCCATTCCATATTTTCTACTTCTTTATCCTCCTTCATGTTTTGAATTAATTAACACCACTAATCTACTTCTCCTGATAGAAAGAAAAAATCCTTGACAACTTTCTCCCTTTCGTTACTTCTCAAATCAAGAAATATTTTCATTGAGAAACCTATCCATTGATCATCTAAAAATGGACTTTTAGTACCATTTAATGTTAGAGGTTGTTGTCTCCTGAAGTGGTCTAAAATTGATCCTCTTCATTATGGATCAGGGTGATCTATATGGGTATGGTAGTTATTCATAACCTGAGTTAGCTATCCCAATTCGGTTATAAGCTATTTGATAGCAGTTGCATCACCAAATCCACTATAATCCTCATTCATATGAGGAAAATCCTTACATATATTACGTGCATTGATAAAGTATCCATCCCTTCCACTTGAAGCCATATCTAAAAAATGGAATACACTAGATTAGGTTATGAATCATAATTCATAATTTCAAACATGTAAAATAATTAACATAAAATGAAAAATTTATCGATATATAATATATAATCATAATATTGTTCCTTTTAGGACATATTTCCTCCTAAATTATTCATAATGTTTTGTAAAGGAAATATAAATTATCCTAAGCAGATCCACATAGAGTTTAAAACTAGGTGCATAGTAAGGCCCACTATCATGTACCAGGTTACCCATAGTTAATCCTAGAACACCCTATTAGATATTTAACCCCTAAGTACATCTTCTATAGAACCATGCCCAGTTCTAGTATCTAGAAAGGGTTGTATTGCATGGAATAACCACATAATCCATATTTTACCAAAATTCAAGGGATTTCTTCTATACTTATCCTCAAAGTCCATCTTAGGGTTATGATTCCTCATATTTGTTTTCAAAATATATTTCCATGGTTGTTGCTAAACTTATTTGGATACCAACTGTAATTCCCCAACCCCACAAACTCAAAGAAGGTGCATTATTTTGGTACATTGGCAAGATTAAAAAGGATAATGTCCGTAAATACTGATTAGTTTCGTAGTCTTGGAAAATATATTATATACATGAACATTATATCACAATTTATATTATAAAACAGATCATATATAATCCATTGATAACACAATTATTTACATTTCTTAACCCTATATGTCAATCATAAAACACTTCTTGTAATACCGGGAAAATAAAACCTAATAACGGGGTGATATCAAATGCTCAGTAAGGATAAACAATATAGAGAAAGATAACACAAATAACCATAAACATTTAAGTAAATTAACTAAACTAAAACAAAAGACTTTTAAATCCTTATCCTCAGTATAATATGGAAAGAATAAATCAAATAATTCCATTTAAAAATTCACATGGATATTATACTAGTCAAATAATCACATGTCAAAGAAACAACTAATCTCATAATGAGGGAATTCATAATGACAGATATAATAACCACTACGTCAAAGCCTTGTTCCAAGAAGATAAATAAATATTCTATCAAGGCCTTATTCAATGAAACTAATTTGTATTATAAGAACTAGCTATAAATTGAGGGGTTATAAAGGTCCTTTTACCACCACTTACTAAGTCGAATTCATTTTTCATATGAAATGGATAAAACATAACATAAACATTCTAATTTAAAACATGCATAAAAAATGTTAATACATTAACCAGAAACCATGAATGGAATAAAAATACCATATTGAGAGTCAAAAATATCACAAAACCTTCAATAAAATATTAAATATTGTATCATAACAAATCAATATCAAACCAGCATCGAATCCAAAAAAGGATGTTCACATAGATGGAAACAATTCCTTAAAACTCTTTGATGGAAATATCCCTTTTTTTATTTTAAATCAGTTAAAATCCGTGAAATTTTAAAATAAAACATTTATTTTGAAAATAACCTAATAATATTGTATAGAAAGCTTCAAAATGGTAAGGCAACCTAATAGGTGAAAATAGTATCTCATTCCATATAAGTTAAAAAACATTCTTTCCTAAATTTGTTGAAAATCTCATAAAGTACCTCATTTGTAAAACGATCAAAATATTCCCTTCAAAGTTTTTTATAATAATTAAAACATGAATAAAAATGACATTAAAAATCCATAGGATAATTGAAAAACATTTTATGATTTTTCTAGAAACATGTACATGTATGACAAAGATATTCTATTAGATATTTACGCATCAACAACCTCACATAATAATGAGATTGTGAAATTAACCCTTACATTAGGTCTGATACTCTCCATACGTATCTAGAACTCCTATGTAATGTTTTTAAGCATACTTTTAACTTATATTATAATGAAAATATAATTTATGATATTATATATGATTCTTTTATGAATTTATATTACCTTTTTATTAACAATTCCATGTTAATGCAACATTTCAGGTAATAATCGCTTTGTTTATCATACATGTTTTAACTTTTTAATCTTGATCATATTACTTATATCTCGAATTAATTATTTACATAATGTATAATATGATATATTTATATATTCATAATATAAATATATATAATAGATAGATATATGAAAATGAATACAACGTTCTTGGAGATGGTTAGTTGTATGTATGCATGAACATTGTTTCCGTTTTCTTATAGTATTGTATTGAAGTAAGTGAATGACATATATGTATATATATATATATTATTTCATTATCCTTATTATTTCATATTTTTAATAATTATTCATAATATATATATTTGTATAATCATTCTAGGATGGTTAATGTGGAAGATGAGTCTCATCGTTTCCTAGATACGGTAAGCCATACGTACGGTCGAGTGACGATATCATTTCATTAATGGTTAAATGGTATGGAATTGGATTGAATATTAATTTGACAGATATAATACCATGTTTTATTTATTACTTAATAAATTTATATTCATAATTATACCAATATAAATAAATTATTGATGAAATACATTTTACAGCACATCGTGGAGACGGTAAGTCATATGTACGCATGCATAGTGGTATTGTTTTTAATTGGATGGGTAAAATGATGAACAAGGTTTTCCAGTAATCATAAAAACATATCCACATAAATTATATTATGGATTTATTATTTTAGTATGGTAACAACTTAGGAAGAGGAAGTAGATTAAGAGAAGAACATTGAAAGAGGAAGTTGATTCCATGATGAATTGAGGGAAGTTGGTGGGAGATTTGGGTAGGTTTTGGTCGAGCCAATAGGCTTTAGAGGTGTTAAATAATTATAATAAGAAGTTCCCTTTCCTAACAGAGGTGATGGTCCCTTTAGGAAAATATTGAAATATTAATTTATTATAAATTTATTTTTGATTTCTAATAGGTAAAATTTAATTTATTTAGTTTATAATATGAGAATGGGTTTAAATCATCTCATAAAATTATTTTTTGACAAGTTTAGGTCATGAAATTAACATTATCGTTTTGGATTAATGCTTAGTTAAACAGTTTAACTACTGCCATGTCTTCTTGTATTTTTATACTATAGGGTTAATATAGTTACTATCCAAGTGGACCTCAACATTATAATTAATGAATTTTTTAACATTATCCAACTAATACTTCTTAATCATAGATTTTTAGGTTTTTTATATCATTTAATAAAATTGAATTTGTTTTAATAACTCAATTATATATATTTTGATAGTACTGAGTAATTGATTTTTAAATGTCATGATAACATCATTCCTTTGAAAACAATGCATTAAATAAAATATAACATGTAATATTCATATATAACTTTTTTAAGGCATTAAACCCATCAAATTATATTTATTTTGATATTTATAATATCATTTTTTTGGTTCTTTCATTAATTATGAATGTACTGCATCATTATTGTGTCATTAATAAATTTAATTATTTAATGTCTAAAAATAAAAAATAGAATACCATGTTGTTGGGAATATTTTTATATTTCTAATTTCTATTTATTGTTGATTATTACACTTATAAAACTCGAAATAAAATTGTTTTAGTAATAATATAAAAGTTATGTTATATTTCCCTTTAATTTAATTTAATGATTATATCATTTCATTTTCACACCCATGTGGCTCTATTGGGCCCTAAAATAAACCTAAAGATGGTCATGGTCGTCCATATATCATACAATAGTATTAAGACATGTGTTCGGGTGGGTTTAAATTATTATAATATTATTTTTAACCCTATTAACCTGATTTACCCTTTAACCATGGTAAAAAAATAATTACTGATGTTATTAGTCATAATATCAAAAAATGAGTGGTACATATTTAAAAAATTTGGACCTAAATATTCCAAATATGGAATCCATTTTTACGAATTCTAAGCATAGAACTGGCAGAAATTAATTTCAAATTAATTTCCATTGTCAAAACCAGAAATCCGGTTTTCGAGAAGTAAAAATTATTAAAAGATTGGCATGTTTTTATGTCAAATTTCTATGTGAGATTACTTAAAAAGAAAAAAATTTGGATTAAATGATAAATAAATAATCCAATTATTATTTAAATCTAATTAAAAAGATAATGTTACTATACAAATAATTTATATGAAAAAAAATATTGATTTAAAATACACTATTTTTTCACTGTTGTCTAAAATATGAATATTATCATAAAAACAATAGAGATATATCCAAACAAAGTTTTTATGTGCCTATTAAAAAGAAGAATTTAATTTTATCAAATTTAATATGAAAGTTTCAAATATTGGATTTATAAAGGGTTCTCCATTAAAAAATGGGAAAACTACAATTTTTGAAAAATACTTCTTTTATCCAAAAAATTGAATTTGTCATTATTTTATGTATAATAAACACATAATACAGATGATAAAATTATATAGAATATAGAATATTCATATTTTGTTTAATAATATTCATAACATATTTTTAAATGACTAGTTTGATAGATCATGGTGCACTCATACTCAGTGTTGCGTGTAGGGCAAGATATTGAATTGTTAAAAAAGAAACACATTGTGGTAGCTTGGGGTGTTACAATTAATGTTGGTATTAGGATTTAATACGGTTATAATGATTTTATATGGGGGTTTTAGGGAATATTAGGATGCTTCTTGGATCATATATTCATTTTCCACCGATGGTAACACGTTTTAGAGGTTTCAAATTTAAATGAGGTTAGGGTATCCTTTAAATTCACTTGATATAAATGTCATAAATTTCATAAGGGATTATAAAATTTTTCATACAATATTTTAATCATTTTTAAATCCAATAATTAGGTTTAATATGATTTTCATGTGGATTTTTTACCTGGCATATACATTAAATATTCTGATTAGTTTTAAAATAACAGAAGTGGGTATTTCATTATTTATTCATGTGTTTTGATATGTTTTATATGAAACTATAATCTTCTAGAACACCCTAATTATTTATTTTTAATAGTTTTTAAGTGGGGAAAAAACATGGTAAATAATTTTTGATTATTCCAAGAATTATTTATAAATCATTAGAGGTTTTTATAAAAGGATTTCAATGTTTTAAAATGAATTTTTAATATTGGTTAGATTTTTGAATTTTTTGTAAAATGATATAATGGAATGTTTTATAAATACTAGAGGGTTAGAGCTTGTTTTAAAGGTTTAAAATTTTGGGTCTCTAAGTTTTCTCAAATGTATAAAAATGATTGTTTGGTATGTGAATAGGTTTTTGGAACTAATTGTTTTTTAAAACAAAGGGGTGTATTGTTTATTATAACAGAGTTTATGAAAATTATTCGATTTTCAAATGGGATATTCGTGTGTGGTGTTATATATGGGTTTCAAAATAATTTTGAAATGATTTTTTAAAATGTTGTGAAAATGGATTATATTTCCATGTGAAACTTCTAACCTACACTCTTGGATCTAGTGTTGGAGACACAAACAATTTCTAATGGATTTGATACCAACTTAAGATTCCAAGACATCAATATCTTATAATTTCATGAATTAATTTTTTTATTACCTACATTCACATGACCATTATGGTTTAATGAATTATAGAATTATGAAAAATCATAAACTAATAAATCCCATGCATTTCTCAAAAAATGAAAATTTTTATAACTATATAAGAAACTAGTTAGTGCATAATAAGCCTTTAAAATTTACCAAAAATTCTCCACATGAGGTATTTTTTTGAAATATCATGTGGAATACATTTCTTCTTTACATGAGGGAATTAAATCATAATAATGTTCTAGATTATATTATAAGTAGGGGTAAACATAATAAATATTAATGAAATATCATAAGTGTGTATAATATGACTGTAAATAATCAAATAGAAAATGAAATCCAAAAATAATATAATAATAAAATGAAAATAAAAGAATAATATTCCCATGGATAAATATGAAAATGAAAATATCTCCGGGTAGCAAAAAATTGTTCCTCAGAGATGAAATAAAAAATATGGGATATTTTATTCTATCCTCTAAGACAAGACTACATGATCTTATACGTCATAATATTACTATCAAGACCCTTTGTCTAGGTTGTATCATATTCTTATCATACAGACACAAGAAATACCCAAGTACTCTTGTTTCATGAGACTTATCAATGAATAAAGAGGATAATTAAGGTCCCATCCATCAATGATTAACTACAATTCATTCATTTTATAATGTAATTAATAAACTATATAATACATCACGAAATTTAATTAGTAGTTAATACACATTTGTATTAAATAACGAGTATAAGAATTGTGAATATATCCCCCATTAATTAATGTAATACATTTCTATGTAAGAAACACTAAAAAATACCATATAGAGTAATGGTATGTAGTTGATTCAATAATCTCCCTAATAATTCAACATATGGAAAATAGTAAAAACCACTCAATTAAAAGATATATAGAGTTTGTACAAAGGAAAAACAATGGAAGAAAAATTATTCATGTTATAGAGGATGATTATATAACAAAAAAGTGTGATGGATTTATATATGTTTAATACGCCAAAAGAAAATAATACAAGAAGATTTTGGAGGAAATACATGGCTAATATATAAACCAAAAAAGGGAAATAAGTGTGGAATATGAATCATAACCTAATGAAGAAAAATTGAGATGTGAAAACCATTCTGAAATAGTGAAATAATAACGAAAAGAACATGAGAGGGGTACGATGAAATTAAAATAAAATAAATTATTAATTATACTTTGATGTAATTTGTTATATAATATAACATATAAATGAAAATACGACGTAAAATATCAAATTTTTCTCGTGGAACTAAAAAAAATAAATTCTTACATTTTATAAAATATTTTTGGTAAGAATAATATTATTATGAGGAAATAAGAAATTATTTTAGTACCCTAGAAAATAAGGAGTAAATATACTAAAAAGTATTAATTAGGTAGAATAAAACAAATATGGAATAATATAGTTTAATAAGGTTGTTTGTAACTCAATGGAGGAGTATTGATTGAGCATAAACCATTAATTTAATTCCCAACATTATCTAAATCACTTGAATCTCCCATTTTAAAAAATAACTATCTTAATAACCTATTTTCAATATTTATTCATATCTAAAACCATTAATAAACATAACATATTATTATTCACTACAATTATATTAGATTTTTAATATCTATATTCAATATTTGGTGTGATTAATCTTTTACATTCTGAACTGATTTCATATTAGTAGTGTTGTACTTAAATATTATAAAATATTTATTCATTTAAATTCTGTAAATGTTAATGTAATTTTTTAAAAATTTCTGTTGTTATAATTTCATTCATCGAGATTTTTGGTTTTGATCTTTAATATTAATATCAACTATTATCATGTCTCTATTTGATTATATCCTCTAGTTTCATAAATAATATGACACCAATATCTGGTTATTATCTATTATTATGAATCCTTGATACGTTGGTTCTAGTTTTCTTTTTTTTTTCATATTAATTGTGATTCGGTTCACATTAAAATTAGTTGTGTTTAAAATGGTTTGAAAATTGAAAAACGGAAAATATTGGTTATTTATTAATAATTTTTTTTGTAACAGTTATTCCTCTAATGTTTTATTTAAATAAAATGAGTTTTCATAAATTATTCCGAAACATGGGTAAATAGTGTTTTGGATTGTTTTCAATGGTTTTTTAATATAATATTTCTATAAAATAAAATGATTTTTTAAAATTTCTTTCCATACTTTAATCAATTTTATAGAAATGGTGGATGTATAAAAATGTTTAATTGGCAAGTTAATGCACATGTTTTATAAATAATATAAAAACCAATTTTGTAAGATTATGTTGAAACTAACAATTTATGAACTGTATTACTAAAGGTAATGCGAAATTTTTAGTGGTTGGATACTACATAGATCTTTATCTCATGCTAATATAGATATTCTATAGTTTCCTGGTTCCTAGAACTAATTCATTTTCATAGTTTGGGTAGATCCTTGGAAGGATGATTGGGATGTGACAGGTAATTAGGGGTCACCAGTGGTAGTATTGGATCTCTTTCACTTTTTATATTTTTTGATATATTTTATTGACCTTTTCTCATAGGATATTTTTATGTATCTTCTTCCATTGTTTATATATTATTTTTCCCTTTTATTGAGGATTATCGGCAATTCCATGTTTGGATGGATGTTACATATTTTGTTATTTTTTTATACTTATATCATTGGAATATAATTTAAATATTGTGTTATAAGATTCCCAAGAAAAAGTTTTGAGCCTATGGGGACCACGAATTCCTCTCAAGATATTAGAATATCTATTTGGGAACAAGTTTAGGAAGTAACATGGGTATTTTATTTATAATTATAGAAAACCATGGTGGAGAAAAAAACTAGATATAACATTAAGTGATTAAGTTCCAATAATGGAGGAGAAATTAAAAGTAAGAAATTCTAGAGATTTATCTAGTGAAAATGACTAACATTTGTAAATATTTTTGGAGGAATATTGTTAGAGAATTGTTCAGCACTGAAGATGATGGAGACACTGACAAGGAATGCTTAGATCATGATACTACTTTTGGAAATTAATAATCTCTTTTGGGTGGATGATGTAAATTTTCATAATAATGTTTTTTTATTGAGTTTGAAAACGAAAAATTTTAATTCCAAAATTAAAAAAATGGAAATCGTAAGATCATTAGAAGCAATTTTTTTCATCAATCATAATGTATGGAAAAAATAAGAGAATATAGTGGAAGATATATTTGAGAACAAAGAATCAACTAACATATCCTATTTGAAATAGATAAATGTTCTATAATCATAATTTCAAGAATGTTTAGATATCATGGAAATTTCAGTTAAATCATATTGACTTGAGGATTTACCAATATACTTTTAAACTATAAAATCTTGTAGAAGAGAATCAGAAGGAAAAATTCTAGAAGAATTTGTCTGAAAATGATTTGAAAGATATGTTAATTTTCTATTTTTAATTAGATTATATTATTGGTTCAAACCATTAAAACTGTATTAAACATAATCCTTAGTATAATGTGAGGAGAGACTGATAGTTCAAAATAAGCATTGAGACTCAGAATTTACAGAAAGAGGGAGTTAGAGATTAAAGATGAAATTGATTTATTGAATATAAATATCACATGGTATTTAATGGATCTACAACATGGTAAGAAATCGTTAGAATGAAAATGTACTTTCTGGTTAGAACAAGTATGTAAAAGCAAGTGATACATCTCCATATAGGTTTTAAAAGGGTTGTTTAGAAGGAAAGAGTGAATTTTACAGAAATTTTACCAGCCATTCTCAAATATACAACCACATGAAATCTATCAAGTGTGGCTTTTAGAAGTATGTATTCTAGAATATATGGAAGTGGATACGACATTACTTCAATATTATATGGAGGGGTATTTTTATGAATTATCTGTTGGAATTTTTTTAAATATAGAATAAATTCCTAGTGTGTAAGGTGAAAATAATACTTTATGTTTTGTAGAGAGTACCATGGAAATGGATTCATAACTTAATTTCCATTAAGAACTAGAATTTATTCATCTTTAGAAACAAAACCCATTGTTTCTACCAAAAGGAGTTAAATGAAAAGAGATTCATCATTATTCTATTATATAGGTACAACTTTATCCTAGAATGTATATATAAGAATTATATTAAAGAGGTGAAAACTAATTTTTCCAGAAGGTTTAAGGTGAAGTGTCTCAGAAAAGGCATGTGGAATTTCAGGATGCATATTAAGGGAGATATGAATATTGAAACATTGGTTTTTTCTTAGAATGAATAAATCTAGAAGGTTATTTTATTGTTTGTAATGATTTCCTATAAACCCATTTAAACCCAATTGGGTAGGAACTTAAATATATCTAGATAGAATGAAATAAAAATATAATATGGGGAAAATTACATGGTTAAAGATTTATTTTCATCAATGTTAGTAACTTCATATATGATATTGTTCGTATATAGAAAAAATTTGTACATGTAGTAATAGTTATCAGTGTAATTTTCTAATAATTTAAAAAAGGTACAATTAAAATATGTGATATATATTCATTGATATATAATACATTAAAATAAATATGGTTTTTTTGAATAAATGATTCATTACAATGATATGTTTTTGAGAAATTTGAAATGTATATTGATTCACATATAAGTATCATATGATTTGTGTTTAACATGATAGGTACAAAAATTAGTTATATGATGAGGTTAAAGTAAGTTAATGCACTATCCAAAAAATATTAAGAGTATATAGAAATCACAAAATTATAGTTGGAATTGACCTAATATGTAACATTTAGGATTTTTTATGCATCATTTTTAGATATTATAAGGTTAGATTTCAAGACTAGGTGATGAGGCGACATGCGATTCTAAGGCTTGGGGTGCCCGAAACAATTTTTTGAAGAATATTAAAATATTAAATCCCACGTTCATGCAATTGTTTCTAAAAAAGTAGAATAACTCATAAACGGGTGTCCATGTCAGAAATTTGATGGAACCATTATGTTCAGAGTAATGAATTTTCCTTAGGAAAAGGATAAAATTGACCAACACGGTTCGACTATGAAAAGTAATTTTTTGTTCATTTTAAGAAATAAAATAAATTATGTTTTATTTTATGTATCATTACACGACAATGAATCAATGCTTCTTTTTTTAATAACCCTTTGTTAGATAATTTAGGGTTATCACCCCAACCCTGGAATTCCTCTAAAGTGTGGAGAAAGAATCATCTCCAACGAAGGATTACGGATTAAGGATCAGATCAGGGATCATTGCGACAATAGAGTTAAAGGATCTCATTAACGACTATAAAGAAACCGCTCCAGGTCAACAACCTATCCAACTTGGGGTAGGGAATTTTTTTTCTTCATAAATCATCATTTTTAAATTCAATGAAAAACATAGACCAACACACAAATCGGTTTATCCATGGTTCTATCATTCCTACAGGATGAACTTGATTGTAGGGTGTCAATGGGAGTTAACTCTTTGTGATTATTTCTTATTATTTCTTCGTTCTTATGGGATTAAATTGAGGCCGACACAAATTTTTTTTGAGGTTCGTTCCTATGAGAATTCTTGTGATTCTTCTATCCCATGTTTATGTAATTATTTGTTGTTGGACCCTCCTGGTCGCAGCTTGAATTTCTGGGAGGATCCAACTGTGATTGGACCACCCAAATCGGGGGAAAGACAAAAAGAGGGTTGGATCGATGTAGATCAAAACCCGAGGAAAAAATATATGTTTATTTGATTTTTAAGCACTAGATGAGGCTCGGTGGTTTACAGAAGTTAACACTAGCATGATCGTGCTTAAGGTGGCATGCATTGGGTGTCAACATGTGGGAGTTGACGTGTGTTGTGGCAGACCCACGTGGACGCGATGACCTAGCTCTTTTGGAGCCATGAAACCGACCATGTGTAGTGGTCACCATGGGGGAGAATCTGCAGGGTGCAGATGAAGATCTCGAGCCACGTGGGCCAGGTGATATGGGCCTTGGTGAGACACGATAGTCTAGGTGGGCTATGCACATGAAGAGCGAGCCAGGCTTAGACAAAGCGGGACATACCCAGTGGGTCGGGTTGACCAAACAGAGAAACTCAGACCCTATGTTGGGATGACCCCAGGTCAGACCCGGGTGACCAGATCGGGTGACAGTCAACCAAGGAGGTTGACTATGAAGCATGGTAAACCAAGATACTGAGTCATGGTCGATCGCCCGATTTCTCCATGAGCCCTTGGACCCCCCTTCAAAAATTTCATATGCTATAACTTTCAAAATGTGTATCTATTTGATGAACCATCTGCGGTGTTGGGAACCTTGCGATGCAGTATCCCTTTTGAGTGGAATCCTGTGGATGGTTGTGAAATAGAGACTGTTTGTATCATGGACACTATGTAAATCCCAAATACTATGTGTCTTATAGAGATTATGTGTCTCACAGAGACTGTGTGACTCCCAAAGACATTTTGTCTTATAGATATTGTGTGTCTCATAGAGACTGTGTTATTCCCAAAGACATTGTGTCTTATTGAGACAATGTGTCTCATTAGAGAGAGTATATCTTGATATTCATGATATATGGGAATGAGTGTATATATTTAAGGAGATAATTTCACTATTCATTCATGGCATTTCCTTTGTGGTATTTCTTATGTGGTATTTTATGTGTGGCATTTCTTGTGTGGTATTTCCTGTGTGTTATTTACTTTATGGTCACAATTTTTGGTTTTAGGGTGCCTTACTTAGTATTTTTTTACTCACCCCTACATTGGTTTTTCGCACATGTTTCATTTCCTATTAAGATGAGTGACCTTTTGACAGAGTCCCGGGCAGACTAGGACTAGACAGAGCTTTGTGTGTTTAGATAGGATGAGGTGTTCCCACGATTGAGGTTTTCAGCACAGGAAGGACTCACACCTAATAGGGTAAATAAAATCAACCATCATTTGGATAGATTGACACTCAGTTTAGTGGATGATATGAGTCATCAGTTTCCTGCAGGGGTGGGGGAGTATTAGGTCATGTCTCCTAAGGATGTTCCAGAATTACCTCTCTGTAGGAATGTATACTTCTACATTAATCTATACCCTGAGACAACAAAAATATCTACACCTTCATAACAGATGGAACCTACAGAGCCTCAGAGGATGTAGGTATGATTGGAGGTCTTGTAGAGGATGGGCTTCATGAGATCCAACGCTTCACCCTGGGTATCCCTAGTTTTGTTTGTGAGGAAGGAATACAAGAGTTTGAGGTTATGTGTGGACTTCAGACATCTGAACTATGAAATAATGAAGAATAAGTATCCAATACTAAGGATTTATGACATATTCGATCATTTTAAAGAGGTGTGGTGGTTCTTGATGATTATCCTCAGATCTGGCTATCACTAGCTTTGGGAACAGGATGAGGATATACCAAAGATGACTTTAAGATGCAGATAAAACCACTACGATTACTCAGTGATGCCATTTGGAAGGAAGAACACCATATAATTTTTCACAGAACTCATGAAAAGGATCTTTTATCTTTACCTATACAGTTTCACAGTGGTATTCACTGATGACATCATAGTGTACTCAACATCTGAGGTCGATCACATGAGACACATGAGGATGGACTTAGACATACTCCGAGAACATAAGTTTTACTAGAAGCTCTTGAAGTGTCATATCTGTACTCAAGAGGTTAATTTTCTAGAAAACATTATTTCATAAGGTGGTGTTAAAGTGGATCCAATGAATATTGAGGCGGTGCTTGCTTCAGAACCACCCAAAAGTGTTACTAAGGGGTGGAGTTTCCATTGCTTGGTTGATTACTATCAGAGATTTGTACCCAAATTTTATAGAGTATCTACATCATAGAAAACTTTGACACAAAAGGGATAACCTTCCACAAAGATAGATATGTTTTAGGATAGATTTCAGTAGTTGACACAGAGATTGATGAGCACTCCCATTTTGAGATTTTCAAAGGAGGGTGCCAAGTACATAGTGTTATACGATGAATCAGGATCAACAATTGGTTGTGTTCTAATATAGGGGAAGAGGTGATTACCCATGGTTCATGATTTTTGAGGCCACATGAGAAGAACTATGTGTCCCATGATATCGAGTTAGCAGCAGTTTCCATCTCATTGAAGATGTGGTAAAACTACCTATCGTCTACTCAAACCATAAGTGTCTCAAGTATATCTTCTTTCAGAAGGATCTTAACATGAGATAGAGGTGATGTCTAGAGTTCCTCAAGGACTATGGATTTTATATTTTATAAATTCCTAGGAATGGGAAAATAGTTGCATATGCTCTAAGTATGAGATCCTGTTCACAATTACTGAATGAGGCATTAGAGCAGTTGGCCTCATTTTAGATATACTTTGTGGATGGAAATTGAGTAGTATACCTCCAATCGATGGTTTTAAACCTTCCAATCTTATAGAGAGTTAGGTAACCACAACATGGGGATACAAACTTCGAGACTCTTCATGTTAAGATTTCCATAAGTTATTCCTCATATGGATATTTGAAAGGCTTGGAGAACATCGTTATTTTCAGAGGATGCAAAAAATTACTAGTGGAGTTACAAGATGACTTCTTGAGGGAGTTTCATACATCCCCTTTGGTAGTGAATCTAGGTGTGGAAAAGTTATACTAGGTCCTCCAATGTCAGTTTTGGGGTCAGTAATGAAGAAGGGAGTGGAAGATTTTGTTTCCCGATGCATCACTTGTTAGCAAGTGAAGGATAAGCACCAGGTTCGTGCAAGTTTGAGTCACCCCTAGAGGAGACAGATTGGAAGTGGGATGGTATATTAATGGACTTCATGATTATTATACTATATACGTCTTGGGGAAAAGATATTATCTAGGAAATTGTTGATTGACTCACCAAGTTGGCACACTTATTAGCAATTTAGGAGAAGAATTTCGTAGAGATCATGGGATGCCTCTATGTGTAAGAGATAGTTTGAAACCATAGAGATTCATTGACAATAGTATCATATCATGATGATCTCTTTACATAAAATTTTTGGAAGGGATTTCTAATGGAGTTTGGGTCTCAGTTATGCTTGAGCACATCATTTTACTCATAGACAGACGAAAAAACAGATCGAACCATTTAGGTTATAGAGAAAATTCTACATGATTACATAAAATACATTGGTTGGATTTGGGAGGATCACCTACCTCAGGTGGATTGTTCATAAAAAAATCTACGATTCCACCATCAGTGTGGTACCATTTGAGGCCTTTTATGGGTGACCTTGCACGTCACCACTTTGTTGGAAAGACCTAGGAGAGTCAGCACTAATAGGCCCAATGTTGGTTTGGGTGACTATAGAGAAGGTAAAGATCATCCATTAGAAAATGAAGACTATACAAAGCCATCAAAATTCATATTCTGACAGAAGATGGAGGCCTTTGGAGTTCATGTAATGAGACCATGTGTTCTTTTCGTGTCTCACCTCGACGTAGATTATAGAGATTTTGATGGGGTGACCCTCTATCTTTTAGTTTCATAAACCCTTTCCAAATTCTATGTAGAGTTATCGAGTAGGTTCTCCTCTTGGATACACATATGTAGTTAAATAGGTTTCATGATGTCTTCCACATTTCATAGATGATGAGGTACATGCATGAACAATCACCCATTATTGAATTGGTCGAGTTGGACATTGATGAAGGGGTGAATTTTATTGAGTATTTGGTGAAGATAGACGATTGACAAGAGAGGATCATTCATGGGTAGTCGATTCCTTTGGTTCGTGTTCAATGGAAGAAAAAAAATTTCTAGGAGAGTACCTGGGAGTGGTAGACTCATATTTGGGATTTGTATCCTCTTTTTTTGAGTAGCCCTTTGGTTTTTGGCATTCAGGGATGTAAAATCACAATGTGTGGAGAATATAACATCTTAGATTTTATAGATATTATTTTCAGATATTATATAGTTGGATTAAGTACCAAGTGCTAAGAAAACTTGAGATTCTATGGCTTGGGGTTCTCAAAAAAATTGTTTGAATAATATTAACACTTTAAATAGAAGACGAGTACAGTTTCCCTAAAAAAGTGTATTAACACCTAAACGGTTTACTAGATCAGTATCTGATGGAATTGTTACTTTTAGAGAATTTAATTTACCTAAGGTGATTCCTAACATCATCCAACCTAGATCGACTGTGAAAATTAATTTTTTGTACATTTTGAAGAAATAAATAATCATATTTTATTTGATTTAACTTTACATGATAATGCTACAATGTTTTTTAACCATAATTTGACAAATAAATTAGGGTTGTCATCATAAAATTGGAATTCCCCTAAGGCGTGGAGAAATAACCCTCTTCAATGAATGATGTTGGATCAGACATCAGAATTGTGGATCGTCGCACCAATGGAGTTGGAGGATATCGTCAGTGAAAACAAAGTAACTGCTCCTCATCAATGACCTACCCAACTCGTTGTAGGGAATTTTTTTCTTCATGACTCCCCTTTATTGAATTCAATTATGAATGGGGACTAACCCACAAATAGGTTGATCCATGGTTCGATCATTCTTACTGGATGAGTTTGATTGCGAGGTGTTAATGGGAGATAAATTTCTACAATTATTTCTTATTCATTATTCATTATAATGGTATCAAATTGAGGCCAACACAAATAAAATCTGAGGTTCATTCCTCTGATGATTATTCTGATTCTTATCTCCTCCATTCATGGCGTTTTCACAGATAGACCCTCATGGTCGCAGCTTGAATTTAATGGAGGCTTCAAATGTGATCGAACCCCTGGATTGGTGGCAAGAAAAAACAGAGTCTAGATTGATGTTGTTCACGACCCAAGGATCACTTATATTGTTTTTTTTTGAAGATTTATGAGCATAAAAGGAGGCTTGGTGGTACACAGAATGGACCACTGGCATGCCGATGACGAAGAACGGTGCTGGAAAAGGTATGTGGTGGAAAACTACTTGTGGGAGGTAGCACACATGCTACGATTGAGCCGCATGGATTTGGAGGCCTCACCGAGTGGGATCCACGGAAATCGGTCGCATGCGATGACATTGGGATGCTTGAGTCTCCACAAAATAGTTTCTATGAGGTGAGGACATAGTGAAAGGGACACATGGGCTAGGATGACTAAGTGGTTTGGGCCTCAGTGAGATGAGATGGCCCAGGTGGTTCGGGCCCAAGCAGATTAGGCTGGGCCCAACAGGCCGGGTCAACCCAACCGAGTGGGTCGAACCCCTGGCCAGGTCAGACCTATGATGGAACAGGGTGGAAAGAATGATCATGGTCAACCATGGGGGGGGGGACTAGGTAGTTTATCACAATTTTCAGTCCACGAGCCAGTGGGCCCATTTCTGATTTTTAAGTGCCCGAAAATTTTAAATTGTGTTTCTTTCTGATGAACCATCTGCAACATTGGGACCCTTGACAAAATATAGTCCTTTAGAAAATTCCTATGTTGGATTTTGAGGATATGTAAATAATACCCAATGGATTGAGGAGTATGTTCTCCTAGAACGAGCTTGCATTGAGAAGAATCCTGTGGATGGATGTGACATAGAGACTAGGTGTCTCAAAGAGACTATGTGACTCCTAAAGACTGTTATTATAGAGACTATGTGACTCCCAAGGATTATGTGTATTATCAAGACTGTGTGCCCCATTGGAGAGAGTAAATATAGATATTTTTGATATATAGTCCACAGGAATATATATTTTAGGAGCTAACTCTACTATTCCTTCATGGTGTTTTCTTCGTGGAATTTTTATTGTGGTATTTCATGTGTGGTATTTGAAGTGAGGTATTTCTTGTGTGGTATTTCGTTTTGGGTATTCCATTATGGTTTAAGGGTACCTTATTGAGTATAGTTTTCCTCAACCCTATATGAGATTTACCTACATCTGTCACGCCTTGTCCAGACGAATGACCTTTTGACAAAGTCTAGGGTAAACAAGGAACAAAAGGTTATTTGTGAGTTTAGGAAGCCTAAGTGTTCCTAAGGCTTCAAGAAGCTATCCCAGTACCTTTTTCTTTGGGCTGTACATTTATTTTTATGAATTTTCTTTTGGTGGGATTGTATTCTAGGAAAATTTACTTTACTGCACTTTACTTTCCTATCATACTCTGTTGGCTGGGATATAGTGTATTCAATCATTTTTTACTTAGTGTTTTTACCTTTCTGTATTTGTGGCTTGGAGGCATGTTCATGTGTACATGTACCAAGAAAAATTTCTCCCACTTGTGGGATATGCATTCTTAGTCCTAGTCAGCAACCCTTGGCCTATTGGAGGTAGGGTTGCGGTAGTCACTATGTGGGCCCCTCTTGGATGTGTCATTACAAGATAAAAGTGTATGCTGGAGAAACTAGAATTATCAAGGAATGTATTTTTATTTTATAATAGATAGAGTGAAATTTATTTAGATACAATCATGTTTTTAAATCACACATAAAGAAAATTGAGGTGATGTATTATTTAATTAAATATTTACTGGAGTAGGTGGTGATAGAGATGTAGATGATTGACATTAGTCTAGTGTTGGTCAACATGTAAAAAAGCGTATTTTTATTGGGATTTATAATGCAATATTCTACCTCAGTGGGAGTTGGGTGATATAAAGGAAGGATATTAAGAATGAATGTTGCTTCAGAATTTGAGATGTTAAGAATTTTCTTTAGTGTTTGAAGAATCCTAAATTCATGAAAACAATCTTTATGATAGATATTTTTAGGAAATTTTTAGGTTTTCATTCAAATTCCTTTAATTTTTTTGGGAGGACTAAATCTCTAAAAAGGAACTCAAACTAACAGAGGTTAATGAAATCAGGATATTGGATGTTGTTATGCTAGTTAATATAATTTTGTTTTGAAACCAAAATTTTAGGAGGATATATCTAAATAATTATCTACAAATTATGTAGATCATATAAGAGTCACTCTAATGGATTTATTCTTGGTGTGCTCTCGGGTCATTCCAGTGTTAGAGATGTTTTATGAAAATCTACATATAAATTACCAGAGAACAACCTGAGAATTTAAAAACATATTCACTTGAAGAAAAAATGGTGGAAGAGTTATTTACTGGTAATAATAGGTGACCAAGACTAATGAGGGTTTTATTATAAATTTTGGAAGGTGGTGGAACCGATTTACAAGATATGACCCACTATAAATCGGTGGTTTAGGAAAATTTGAAACATGACTATTTTCAATATATGATTTTTTGAATTCCATAATTGGGATTGTAATAATTTCTTCATCCATTAGATTAAAATAACTTATATTGTTTTTTGATGGATGTAATATTAATTTCTTAAACATAATTTTTCCATTCATTGTTTTCTATTGTTTTTTCTTATGCATTTGTTTCCAGGAGTTACGATTTTTTTATGTGTGTGAGGGAGGAGTTCTGGTGCATGTATATGGTGTAGTTTTTTCTTACTTGTCTATATATGTTGATTTATTGAGAATCAACTTGTTCCAAAAAATTTATACTTTGATCTTTAGTTTAATTTATTGAGGTTTTCCTATAGTTATAGTTTCGCTAAATCCCAATAAATAAATTTGAGGTGTTGAAAAACATATTTTGGATTATATATTTGAATATATAGTATAAATTCATGAATGGAAGGAGAGTAAAAGTGAATGAGTTGAATTTTATAGATGACGTGAATTTTGAGATTATAGATCTTTAAAATTAGTTACACAATCTTGAGTAAGAAATATAAGGTAAAATGTTCCATTGTTTTTATTTTGAATTGTTTTTGAAAATTCAAATTTATTGAATCATTTTTGATAATATTTCAAATATTTTATCATATCAGGTTGTGGGGGTGAAATATATTTGAAACTATGGATGAAAATATTTGATGAATTGTTGTAACAATATATAGCCAAAGTAGTAATATTATGGAGTTAACCATTTTGAAACCCTATAAAATTTTTAAAAATAGATTGAGAGAATGAAAACTAGAGAGGCAAAAAAATAAAGAGGTATATAATTTATTTGAAAAATATTATAGTTGATATGTTATTTATGAAGGTGTATGAAATTATTCTTTCTTGTATAAAGTTATAATGAAATATAATTTCAAGTAATAAGAGTATATAATAATTTTACCCAGATTCAATGACTGAGGAATGTACCATAGTTTTATAAAAGAATACACCACATTAATTGAAGGATCTGAGGAGATTTAAAATTCCATGCAGATTTTACGAAAGTGAAAATTAAATATTTGGGTGATTTAGGTGAAATAATTAATATTATTATGTTATTATTTATTGTGTGAAAATCAGTGCCTTTACAACTTGTAGCTTGATCCATCACATATCCTGAAGGTTCCATTGAAAATTTATTAGTGACAATTGGAAAAATAATGTTACAGGCTGATTTTATTGTAATTTAAATGGAGATATATGGATAAGTTCTTGGAATACTTGGTTATCCATTCATATCTATAGGAGGGTCCTGCATGAATTTTACATGTGAGGTATAAACATTACAAGTGATAGAATATTACAAAACCAAAATAATTTATTTTTCTATGAAATATTTAGAGCTTCTAAATAACTGCTTGTTTTTTAAAATTATGGATATAGAGATTAATAAAAAAAATTAAATCATTTGTTCATGGAATAGTTATAGATTTTAGAAATAATTTAAAAAATATAAGTCTAAAATATTTAATTGATAATAAATGTATTAAAATTCAAGTAGAGTGTCATAATTATTTTTTCACACGTCACTTTTTATGATTTTATAGAATAAATCACATTGAGGAAAAGTGAGAACCACAAGTAGTACTTGGTGGGATGGGCAAAGAACCCTATCTAGGATTAGAGCCGCAAAAAAAGCACAAAACAGGGCATCCAAACTGAAAACTAAGAACAACAACTAAAATTGAGTCATAATTATTCATTTAGGTAAACATGGGAGGAATATAATTAAATAATATGGGTTTTCAGCCATCTAATTATGAATAAAAAACATTATTAATAGATCTACTTTCCGTACATTTTTAATCCTATTCGAGGAATAAAAAAATCAATCCAGTTGCTATTTTATCTAATAACAAGGATGAAGTTGAATTGATATTATTATAATTATTAAAGAAATATAATACTTTTATATATTTTAAAATATTAATCATTAATTGGTTATTTATGGCTAAATTTGTTGATAATAGTTTTATGGAAAATGAGTACAAACCATGTATTGAGTTCCAATGAATATTGAATTTCAATATAGAAGATGATTTTTTGTGTTGACATCATAAATCTTTTTATAGTGTATAATTTTTAAGGTAAAATCTAAAGTTGATCCGGGGTATAATGAAATGTTCATTATAACCGAGGAACATTCATTCTTACCCTGCGATTTTATAATATATTCAAATGATATAATGGATTAAAACTGTGCAATATAGAATCCATCGTCTATAAAAATCACATTATCTATATAGTTTATTTACTTTGTAGTGTTCTTTTTCTCAAATGGTACATAATGTTTTAGGAAGTTAATTTTATAGGGTACATGTGGCCATTATAGGTATTATATTTATCATAGGGTTCAATTTTTAAAGTTTTCAATACTCATAGGGTTCAATCATCATATGGTTTAATTTTTTAGGCTCTATTTACTTCATAGTAAAAAATATTCAAAGTGTTTAATTTTTATAGTTTTCAATTAATTTATTGGCAATAATATTCATAGGGATCAGTCATTTTAGAGTTTCATTATCAATATAGGGAACCACTATTTGATTAAATTCTATATTTATAGGGTCCAAATGAATGGTCATAAGGTACAATGAAAGGTTTTTAGGGTTCAATACTTAAAAATAAATTCTGATAAAACACTGAAATTATAGAGTCTAAGAAATATATGAAATTTATAAAAAAATTATCAATTTGAACAATAATAATAATAATAATAATAATAATTAAACTATATAAATTAAGAACATAAATTATTTTATTTAGAACTATTATCAAAAATTATTATTATTAATTTTTTCTAATATGTTGTTTTAGTTATATTAAATATGTGAGGTACATTTAATTTTGAAACCAAAATACAAACAAAAATGAACACTATAAATCTTCCCAAATGTCAAACTCAATCTTACCAATAAATTCGCCACCATTTAAATAAATAAAAGCCTAAAAAAACTTAAAAAATAAATATTTTTTTATTATTTATTAGTATTGTTGAAAGAAATTAATAATTTAATAAAAAAGTTTCATTCTTTGAAAATAACTTTGAATTAAAAATATTAAATTGTTTTAAAAAATATATATATATTTTATAATGGTTATCTATGAACCCTAAAACTATAAAAATGAAAATTGAATGTTTGAAAAATAAAGTAATAAATAAATAAGAAATTATATCATAATTAGAAATGATCAATCACTATTAGATAAATGATAGATTTCAGATATTATATTTTTATATGTTAAAAACATTATTGAACATAATCAATGTGTATAAATAGAAAAAATAAACCCTGGAATAAATGAATATAAATAGAACATATAAACATAACGAAAAGGGGAATCCAAATTTTAAATTTGGAAGAAATGTTTTCAATAATGATAAAATTCATGAAATTTTTTATGAAAATCAATTTATCATTACTGATTAATCAAAAGTTTTATATAGATATAATTATTTAAAATTACAAAAGAACATATTAAATCAAAGAAATATTTGTTCTCTAAAATTAATTCTTGAATATTTCATATATCATATTTAATAATCTCTAAAATAGTTTAATTAATTCTATAAAAATATAGTACTAAAAGATATTTAAACATCTAGAAATATTAATCAAATTAAATATTAAAAACATAACTATTCCTAAAAAATTCCATGTTAATATTTAATTTTATAAAACCTTGATATTTATAATTATTTAGTAAATATATTAAAAAAATGATCATTAGTGAAAAAAATTCAAAACAATATATTATTTATTAACATAATCTCTAATATAATGAAATATTAAATAAATATTATTAGTTATTGAATTCTATTATATATTGATTAAAATTGAAATAACTGATGTATTGTATGAATAAATAATAATATTATAAAAACAGATATTAAAATTAGACAGAGTTGGTTTTATCTGTAGATATTGAAAAAAACAATTAGTAGCATGTATATACATAGCCTCAATTGATGATAGTGAACCTAAAAATTGTTTTTAGAACTCTATAAAATCAAATGATTACTAACAAATTGATACATATCTAAATTAATCTTTCTATCAAGTCAGAAACCTTTAAATTTAGTTTTATAACAACTAATCAAATCAAAATAGTTCTAATTTGAATAAAATAAACTATAATTAACAATTATTTAACATATCATGTGATACTTTTGACATCCATTAAATGTAATTCATTTATATTGGACAGAATTATTTCAAACATATATATAATGAGCATAATATCAGGGTAATAAGTGTTTAAAAATAAAACATTCCTCTAATTCAACTAAATAATTTATTGTCTACAAGTTTTCCAAATTTAAACTTATGAAACTTTTAATTATTACTCATATTTGTTCTAATAGTTTTTATATATTCAATTTCAAAACATGTAAAGGGTATTTTTCTATTTATATTTATTCTTAAAAATTCAAGAAGTTCATTGAAAAATTTGGAGTGTTAAAAAGAATTTATATTTACCCATTTTTATCATATGAAATTCAGTAGAGATTAATTTCGAAAAATCATTACATAAGAAACCACTTAAGAACCAAAATAAATATCATCATCATATATACTTAAAATCTTAATTTCAATATAAAATTACTTAATAGATAATGTTTGATCACATTTATAAAAAATACTATGTCCATAAAATAATGATATTATTTATTTCCAAGACCTAATATATATCTTAATACTATTTAAATATTTTGATAATTCAAAAACATGATTTTGGAAAATTTCATGTTTACAACATAGTTATAGATTAACATAAAAATTATTATAAATCAAACCATTTTAAAAGGCACATGTAACTTGTATTTGAAATAATTTAAACTAATAAAAATTAGTAAAAGTAAATTAAATATCACTAGAATCTTCCCATGAAACTAGAGGTTTTTTTTAATCAAGATTTATTTCTTTTTCTAATTAACCTCTTTATGAAACTACCCTATATTTATTTTTTAAAATTTACTATAGTCCATTGATTTTATTTCTATAAATCCATTTAGTTCACATAATGTGTAGGTCATTTTGGGGTACAATAAAAACTCTAAAAATTTATCGTTGAAAATTTATTATATTAGTATTCTATAACAATAATAAAATTAAAATATTTTAATTCATCATTAATTTCATTATGAAGAAATTTATAAATAAAAGAAGAACCAACATGATAATTAAAAGATATTTTTTAGTTATAATTGTAGAATCAAAATGTTTATTAAAGTTTTATAAATGATAGTTCATATTATTTCATCAAATATTGTTATTAATGTTCTTTTATTATATAATGTTAAATCATTTTTAATATTGGAACAACCTAGAAAATTAATTTATCAATTTTTATATCAAATTTTAATAAATATCCATATTATTTAAAATAATTTTTTTCCAACAAATGACTCTAATGTTTCCAACCCAAGGGGTTTTCCTTAATAATTTCATAAGTGAGTTTCTCTCATAATGAAATAATATTAACTATATTCAAAATATAAGTTTCAATATTTTTAAAGATATCTAGAAAATGTTGGTATATTATATTTATTTATCATAGTTCTTTTAATTTTAAAAATTGATTGATTTTACTTTCTAGAGAACCATTTTGATGTGGTGTTCTAGATGAAATATATAGTCAGAATACATATTATCTTATAAATATTTCAAAAAGAAAATAGATTTAAAAACCCACCACCTCTAATTATCTTATTTAAAGGATTTCATTAACATTTTAATTATGAATTAAATTATAACATGTAGAGAAATTTCATAATGTTTCATTTTTTTGTGACAAAAAATAAGTTAATTTCAACCTACTGAAATCATCAATAATTAAAAAAACACCTCTTAACTCTAATCATAGTAGTTTTTAGAGAATTGAAAAAAATAAATTTGTAAAAGTTCAAGAGGAAATATTGTGTGATTTTATTTAATAGATAAGAATATTTACATTTTTTATTTTAATTTTAAATAAAAATAATAAGAAAATTGTTTATCTAAATATAATTTGTTTA
Source organism: Viscum album (assembly GCA_963277665.1). Classification (NCBI taxonomy): domain Eukaryota; kingdom Viridiplantae; phylum Streptophyta; class Magnoliopsida; order Santalales; family Viscaceae; genus Viscum; species Viscum album. Next base: position 1,412,892,036 of record OY728145.1, read on the forward strand.
GTTTTTAAACGTATCCTTGCATTGATGGGTTAAAAAATAGCTAAAGTTTATCATGACCAAGTTTCTTGTTCCATTAGATATAACCTATTTCATTATCATTAATATAATTGACATTTGATTATTAAGATTAATTTAATTTACATAATATATATTTTCTTTTCAATTGTCATATAATAAAAATGATTAATTTATTAAAATAAAACATTTATTATCTCAATATTTTTACATTTATACCATAATCACAAAGTTGGAAAATAATTATTAATATGTATTAATCCTTATATACCTAAAAACTTGAAATTAGAACTATATAAATAAACATACATCATTTAATATGCTAATAATTCCTTTTGAGGTGCTACATAATGTCACAGTGCCTCCATTAAATTGATTATAATTTTGAAAGTTAAATGAATCACCAGTAACATGTCTCATGTAGATGATTACCGTGTACCATTTATCCATGTCATTGGTAAAGTTTATTTTCTAAAATGAATAATTTATAAATTTTTTGGTACAAATACTATATTTGGTCCTATAGGACTAGAATATGATTTCATAGGTATCCAAAAAAATTTATGAAATTTTTATAGGGAGGTATAGAAGATAAACTGTTATTGAATAAAGTTTTCAAAACTAAATGATTGAGTTTATATTACTACAAGTTCATTACAATAATTCCCTCACACTACACATGAAAAATTTAAAATTAGAAATATTTCATTTTAAAAATATAAAAAATGATTCTATTTTTGGTTTATATATATGATTATTATAAGAGAAACACAAATTTTTTTATTTGAATTATTCTTATCTGTTATCATATAAAATTTTATTTCAGTTAACAAAATAATATAATTTTGATTTAAGGAAAAAAAATTCATTCTTAGGATAATTATTATTTTATTTTTATCTATATAAAACCCTTTATTTTTCCTTGGTTTAAGAAGCTACATTTACAATCCTCTTGGTTTTAACTTTAAATATTTTACATTCTTTCTTTACAAGATACATATCATCAAATAAAATATTGAATATTATTAATGAACCTTCATTATTATTTTAAATAAAATATTTTAGTTTATCATTGTCCAATTTTATTATTACATATTATATCTTCAAATTCATAATTTACACTTTAAGATTAGGATTTTAAGGATCAATTTTTTTGAATATTCTATTTTAAAATTATGATCGTCATTTTCTAGAGTGAACATATTATCTTTCATAACAATATTATTATTTTAACCTTATAAATGTCTCTAAAATTTATCCATATTTAAAATACCCTTTAATAATTTCTCAATTATTAGGTAATTATCTAACAACATTTTAAGAAGGCAAATTTTAACATATGGAAGAATTTGAATCAACAGTAACATCATTCATATTTGTAGTCTTGAATTATAGGTTAATTTATTATCTCTATCTTTCAATATAATTATATGATTATATATTATAAGAATAGTCCTATATAACCACCATTTTATTCTTCTCATTATCTTTATAGCTATTGTTTTCTCTCAGTTGATTTATTTGATTACTAAATGAAATTATATTTCCCTTATTTTAAAATGATATCATTTTAGTTCTAAAACATTATATTAATTTCTAGTATTTACTTTCTTATTTAATCAAATTTTAATAATCAATTTTATAACCCTCCACAAATCCTATATTTCATTGTATCTTTTTATAAACACCTTTAGGGATGTCATATATCTCATCTTACTCTTTCCATATCACCCATAATACAAAGATCTAGCTGAATAATTTATATTTGATTTAAATGAAATAGATTTCTTCTTTGATGTCTCTTTATCTAAAGTATTTTTTTGTTGTTCATAATATATGAGTGAACGAAGGAGTTAATCCATTATATATTTATTTAAAATTTTTACTCTCATTTATTTCCACAATCTTTGTATACCACATATTTAGTAGGGACAATAACATGGTTTCAACAATTACTATGTTTCCCAATGCCTATCCATATGAACTTATTTAATTAGTGATTATCATGAGTCTATCAAAATCATGTCCCACCAATTAGTCTTTTCTAATCTTAATTTATTGGCATTACATAGTTATTATTCAATATTTTTCTACTCTTAAACCTTTCTACACCATAGTGTGTGAATTTTAGTGGCCTTAAAATTTATTAGAATATCATTAAAGATGAGATACAGATAATGACATTATTATTAGTCGAATAATTCACTATTTTCATAACCCATAATTAGAAACATACATCACATAATCATTACTTACATGTATATTTATATTTGAATCGTGTAGGTTTTTTTGTTTTGGATTCATCGTCTGATTATTTATGCTTATATTTTTGACCTATGCTTCCATCCTCACCCATGAGTATTCGTAATCATTTCTATAAGAATATGATGATTTTAGTGGAATTAAATCATTATTTAAGAATATTCTTAACATATAAATAAAATAGTTTTTCACTTATTATTGGGCATATGATATGGTTATTACCAAAAAATGAAGTATAAGAAAAAAAAACCAAAGGAGTAATAATCCATACTAATTTTTGATTCTGTGAGAGATTCAGAATATATATACAGAGGTGGTGAATAAACCTTCTAAGAAAATTATATTTTCAATAAAACCATGATAAATATGATTTATTAAAATAAATATTATAGATAAAGTTTCATGTTATGTTTTCACAAGGATAAGAAACTATAAGTGCTTGTACAAAAATAAACATTGTATTTTATTGTAGTGTTGATGGAAATTATACTATATATAAACCAAATACTTATATTATTATTATGATAATTCTATATCAACAATATAATCTATGATATTGAAAGGACATAATATCCTTTTACAATAACTATCTTTTCTAAAAGGGTGGAACAACCTAAAAAATTTACCCTCCCTTCCACAGACCATGGAACTACTAGAAAACAACATAAATTATAATGGAAGTCATAAATCTAAAGACAGAAATTTTTTTAGGATGATTAATCAAAATAACTTAATTATAAAGGAAATAATATAGAACAAAAGATAAAAAAAATGAAAAAGATATGGGAATAAGATCTTAATAAATATACAAAAAGAGTGAATGAAAATGGATGTTGATATAGCTTTTATTACTCTAAAATGAATCCATGTTGAATACCATTTTTGATCATAGATGTATAATAAAAGTCACTGTAAATAATATAACTATTATCATATGTTATATCGATCCACAATTTAATTCATCATGTTTAGTGAGTTCCCATGATCCAATATTTTTATAAATTTATGCAATGGTGTGGTGCGTGTTTATATATTTTGGAATGTTTTTTGTGTATCCGAAATAAGTTTTCTAAACATGCATAAACATGTGTCAGTAACTAAATAGATGAATTTTATAAATTATAAAAGAATTAAACCTAATTAAATAATTTTAAGATAGTCATATGAAACATTTTTGTAACATACAAATATCTCATATGTTAGATATTTTTTATGACACCATCTTCATATGATAAATTTTTAGAAAAAAATTAGTTGAAATAATTAACAAGATACATTTGTTTTATATGATATAAATATCATAATATGGATTAGAAATATATATGATACATTATATAGTTTATATGAATCATTTACTTCCTTGAGATTATTTACTTCATAATTTCAGTTTTATTTTAAGGTTGAATAATTTTCATAGTGTTCATTTCATAAGGTTTTAATGATATTAATATTATATATATATATATATAAGGTTTCCATACTATTAGGGTTAATTTACATCATAGGGTATAGTCTTGATAGGGTTAAATCTTTATAGGCATTAATTTTTATTGGGTTATTTTAATATTAAAGGTACAATCTCTGAAATGTTCAATAATTATAGGGTTAAAGTGTCAATATATGATAAACTATTTTATATAATTATAATTTGACAAGGTAAATAAAATATTTTTACTATACAAAGAATATCCATAGGGTTCTTTATTTCGAAAAAAATTACAATAAACAATGGAATTATATAAACTACAATACTTAAGAATTCTATAAAAAGAAAATATAATAACCACAACAACAGTAATAATATTTGATTTAAAATCTACATATTTTAGAATATGAATGACTGATTTAACAATATAATGAGTAATTAAAATTAGTATTTTAAATGAAAAATAATTGACGTATTTTCTATTGGTTAGGTTGTTGTGATGTTTTAAATAAAATAGAAAATACACTAACATTAATATTATCCCCAATCATCAAACTCAATCCTTACACTAAGACATGAGATCACCATACTCATTGAAATTTTAAATAGGATATTTCATTATATCTTTAATTTCAATTCTAAGAAATAAACCATTTGATGAATGTAAAGGATAATACCAATTATCCATATAAGTAATGGAGATATATCATTATTCCCCTACCGAAAAATAATTATTTTATAGAATACTTTACATAAATGGGAGAACCATTGAAAAACCACCTCCTAACTCAAAGTAAACAACCTTAATGAATATAAATGATGAAATAACATTAAAAAATACCACAATTTGTTTCAAAACCACAAAATCCTCAGCATAATAACTAATAGGTAGAATGTAAATATATACGAAATTAAGAATAAGGATAGAGAGTAACATAAATAAAATAAGTAAAATTATAATGAACCAAGATGATTGAAACCAAAAGAAGTATAAATAACCCAAAATCAGTATTGTAAAGACCTGTAAATTTCAAGGAAATTTTTTTCCTAATTTTCTTTGGAATTTTACAAGAGCGCAGTTTCTGACAGAACCTGATTCCGTGGCCCGGTGTGCCCGGAATCATTTTCCGAAGTTTGGCTCGAGTACGTTCAGTGAACGGATGAGCGGGTTTTTCTAACTTTTTAACCGGTGCCCGGAATCGAATTCTGAGGGCACCGATGAAATCGTAGTGCCGGTATTTTCTTAGAAACGCCTCTTCTGGAGTTGCGTTTTCTCGGGTGTGGTTTTTAATTTTTGGGCTTAAAGTTAACAAAATAAAATAAATTGTTCGACAAACTTTATTTTATTTCACTTAAGCCACTTGAAGCCACTTGAAATCCACTTAAATTTAGTTAAAACGGATAGGGTACTATCCAAAAATATCCTACCCTCTTGGTAGGATATTTGTGAGGTTGGGCCCGCACGAGCCCCGCCGTTTCTTTTCTGCTAAGTAACGCACCCGCGAAAACCCGTCATTATGAAAGTCAACTGATGCGTTTTCTGAAAATCTTAACGCACCATTTAATTGGGCGGTTTTATTCATAAATTAAATGGGCAGTTTCTTTAGTTGAATTAATTCTGCGAATTGATGGGTCGTTACTTACCTCTTTTTCGTTTGTTGGCGTTATAATAAAATAAGACCAACACGACATTTGGAGGATTACACGTTGAGAGGCTTTGACAGAATTCTTGTGCCTTCACCCTTCTTCGCGAAGAACGCGAAGAACACGAAGAACGCGAAGAACGTGAAGAACGACGGCCTCCGATGAAGAACGCTGAACCCGCGAAAATCGACGACGCGACGCCGTGTGCCGCGACGCCGACGTTTCCTCTCCCGCGACGTTCTTCTGCGACGTTCCTTCCTCCGCGAGAAAAACCTTCGATCATCCGTTGAGGTGAGGGTTTCAGATTTCTTTTAAATTTCCCTTTGTGGTTTTTAATTCAGAAGGATTTAATTATTATTAATTAAATCTTTTTGTTCTTGAACCTCAAGAGTTCGTCGACGCGACACCCTTCCGCGACGGCGCGACGCCGGATACCGCGACAACGCGACGATCGCCTCCTTCCGCGGCGACCAATTCCGCGAAGAACCCGCGGACGACGACTTGACGAGGTAGGGGTTGGTGTGAATATTTTATATTCCCGTGAAAGGTTCTTTAAAATTAAAGAACCGGATTCATATGAACAATTTTTATTTATTAAAATTGTTGTTTCATGTGTTGTATTAATTCTCTCGTTGTTTTTATCTAAAGCGGAGGGTGCAGGCCAAACGAACACGGCCCGACAACCCTCCTTCGTTCTTCGTCGTTGTGCGAATTTGGCGGGCGATGAAAAAACGTGGCGCAAGGGCGTTTTGATGATCCCGCAGTGAAGAACGGAACCCGATAGGAACAACGAAGCAGACGGGAAGGAAAACGGACCACCGGAGCAACTCCGGGGGCCCGCAGAAGCAGCCGGCGGTGCGGGTCGCCGGCGGCACCCCGGGGCACCGCCGAACGGGGCCGCCGCGACTGAAGCCGCGGCGGTAGCGGTCAGCAAACCCGCGGCCGCGTGGGTCCAGCTCTCCCGCATGGGACGCGGCTGAAGCCGCGTCCGTTTGTCCAGCGCGACCCCTTCGAGGGCCGCGACACCTCCAAGCCGCGGGGGCGGCACCCCACGTCGTCCAGCTGCTCGGCCGCTCAGCCGAGCCGAGCCAGGGCGGACCGGGTCAGGCCGGGTCCGGTTCGGCCGACCCAAGGCGGGGGGGGGGGGGGGGGGGAGGGGGGTCGTGCCGGGTCGGCCCGGGCCCGGACCCCCCGTCTTTGAACTGTTTTCAGTCGTTCACCCGTAACAAGAGCTATGGTCCTCCGAACGACGCTCCGTCAGCGGAAACACGATCCTTGGATCGAGACGGTCGTTTCGGTATATCGCACTCAACGTTTCGGAATACTTTGAGTTCGGCCGGGTTGGTTCGTACACGAAACCAACCGGGCCCTCGGAGCGGAAACACTCATATCTTGAGCTTCGGACGTCCGATCGACGTGCCGTCGACTTCGTTGAATTCCTCTAAGTGAGACGGATCTTTTGACTTACTCCATCCTAGGTTTGGACATAGGTGGAGTATGGTCGGGTTGGTTTTTCCTTAAAAACCAACAGTGCCCCTGGGACGAAAAAGCCAATAACACTCAGACCGGGCGTCCGATTGACGCGCCGTCTGCGACGTTGAGTTCCTGTTGACGATATAGAACTTTTGGATACATCAATCTCGGACTTTATGTCAGTTTATGTATCAGCCTCTCAGCTCGTGGAGCAGACCCTCCCGAACGAGCTTACTGTGTGCGGGAACCCTAGAGCTGGCTGCGACTTCTATTTCGACAGTGACGACCGTGCAGAGATCCTCAGTGGACTGCGACGACGACTGTGCAGAGATCCTCAGTGGACTGCGACGACGACTGGGCAGAGATCCTCAGGGGACTGCGACGACTACTACACACAGCGATCCTACGTGGATCAGTGCTACAGGTCCTGTGTGGGCCCGATGCTGTGTGGGTATGATCCAGTGTGGGTCAGCGCTCAGCGGTTCTGTGTGAGCCGGCGCCTACAGGTCCTGTGTGGGCCCGATCCTGTGTGGGTATTTGCGGTGGTTAGTTACCTATCAATCTTTTGTGGGTCCGATGACTTAGATGGATCAGTGATCATCTTTATCGTCATTCGAAGAAGTATACATGTGTGAGATGAATCCCGTGTTACTCTCCTTTGTGGATTGTGTTGAGCTATCCTGTGTGGATTTACTTTTTTACTCTCCATTATGGATTGTGTTAAGCTATCCTGTGTGGATTTACTGTTTTACTCTCCTTTGTGGATTGTGTTGAGCTATCCTATGTGGATTACTGTTTACTCTCCTTTCTGGATTGTGTTCTGCTATCATGTGTGGGTTTACGTTTGCTTTCTTGTGTGGACTGGGTTGTGCTTGGGCTCGAATGTTAGAGCCGAATGGGAATCGATGACTTAGGTATATGTATGGGCATATACCTAAGCAGTGTCGGATGTTACTTCGTGATTGTATCTTTCCTTTGTGGTTATCCTTTTTTGGTTCTGGGAGAACATCGGAGGTCTCGGGGTCCCTACTGAGTAGCTTATACTCACCCCTGCACGGGCTATGTCCACACTTCGTTGTGTTGGTTGCAGACGACGAACAACACTGATCGTAGTGGAGGCTTGCGGAGCAGGACGGTACCTGGAGGTGGGCCACTGGGCGGGACGTACTCGGAGCAGACGGCTGGACCGAGGAGCTGTGGAGGCTATCTGTAGCCACCCTTCAGGTGGGACCTTCAGAGGATGGCTCGACGCAACGACTTTTCTTTTCAGTTGCTGGTTTTCCCTTTCAGTTGTACTTTACTGTTGGGTCTGTATTTCCGGTCCCTTTACTTTCAGCACAGCTTGTTACAGTTTTTACTTACTTTTTACTTTTCCGCTTTCTTACTCTGTGGTGTTTGTTTAATTTACAAAGGCAATGCCTTCCCTGTTTATCGGGATTTACGCCTTGGTGCTAGTCACCAGCCCCTGGCCTATGGAAGGCGGGCTTGGGGTAGTCACGGCACGGGGCCCGAGGACTGGTCGTGGCAAATTGGTATCAAAGGTGGTCGGTTATACCGCAGACTCTGATCTTTCTTCTATGTGAAGCAATAGTGTTTAGCATATTGGGTGTGGTTATCAGTCTAGGGAGTCTAGTGTTGGTGCGGCGGCCGACGTATCCGTACACCAGGACCTTCACTTCTGATTTCCGACATAATGCATGAAAACATTGATTGCATGTGTGTTTCATGTTTTCTTTGTGATTACTTGTGTCAGCTCACCAGGTATACTGTTCTGACCGTGGAACACTTGTTTCCTTTTCAGGCTGGCCCCACAACGGCAGCCAGATAGGGTTCCGAGAGTAGAGCATGACGAAAGCCCGCCGAGCGACGAGGCCTCGGTGCAGGGCCCGTTGACAGGAGAGGCACCGACTGTACCTTTACCCGTCGAGCCCCCGATGCTTCCAGCACCGACCGCTGACGATGCACATCGCCTCGGAGCTCTGCACGAGTTCCAGTGCCAGTGACCACCCAGGTTTCGTGGGGAGACGGACCCCCAGGCAGCCGAGGACTGGCTGGAGGCGGTCGTTCGAGTTTTCAGGCTAGTAAGGACACCAGCAGACCTCATGGTGATTCTCGTGGCGAGCCTACTGCACGCAGCAGCAGGACGATGGTGGAGCTTGATGCTCCAGGTACACGATGAGGTGTCTCTTCTCTGGACGGACTTCGAGAGCCTCTTCCGCTCAGAGTTCGTCCCAGCCACCCTCCGTGCGGTGCACATCCAGGAGCTTCTTCAGCTGCAGCAGGGTAGCTTGACGGTCTCCCAGTACGCGGCGAGGTTCACCGATCTTTCTCGCTACTCGACCGACATGGTACGAGACCCCTTCTTCTGGGCCCGGACCTTTGAGCAGGGTTTGAGACACGAGATCAGGGCATCGCTGATCTCCCTCAGCATCCCGACCCAGGCAGGAGTGCTGGAGCGAGCCTTTCTGATCGATAACATTCTGGCTGAGTCCACAGCGAGACCTACTACAGGGCGACAGGTAGCGGAGTCTTCGGTAGCTGGTAGCCGACGGATGACTCAGGGTTCCAGGCAGACCAGAACTTCCGGCAGAAGACCTCAGGACACTGGCTCAGCAGTGCGGGGCACACAGCGCAGAGCCAGTCATTCGAGAGGCAGGCAGTGCTACCCGTGCGGCGGGCAGGGCCACATGGCTCGTGACTGCCCGACCCGCCGTACCAAGGAGCAGCAGACGGTGGAGGGGCCACCCAGGCAGAGGTAGAGGGTTGACCGTGTCGGTCCACAGGGAGGAGGCGGATGAGGCAGAGGAGCTGGCCGAGCAGCAGGTGGTGGGCGACGCTTTGAGGCTCCGCAGCCACCACCACCAGGAGGTCTGCCCCGACCACAAGGAGCTGGCGGGTAGAGACAGGCACAACTCCAGGCAGTGGAGGCCTACGACCACGGTGCGCCAGAGATGATTCGAGGTATGATCTATGTCTATTATACCCTTGCTGCAGTTCTTATAGACACAGGAGCGAGTCACTCTTTCATAGCTGCTGCCCTTGTTCGGAGCTCGGAGATTCCGACAGAGCCGTTGGCTCAATCCTTACGGTTAGAGACCCCTACGGGAGAAGACTCGACAATTACGCACTGGTGCTGGCAGTGTGAGATTACTCTAGGAGGTGAGAGCTTCGACTGGGATCTTCTTGTAGTGGCGTCGAGGCCTTACGACATTATCTTGGCCATGGATTGGTTATCTACAGTCCATGCTCAGATTGACTGTTTTAGGCGCAAGGTGCGATGTGTGAACACCGACGGGAGCTGGTTCACCTTCACCGGCGATAAGGGAGCCTTTTCAGCACAAGATGGACTCTCGCAGAGGAGGGGACAACCCATCACTCATCAGTTGGCTAGCCTCATCTTTGGAGCAGTGGACGTGCGGAGTCCTATTTTTCCTGCAGTGGTGGATCAGTATGCGGACGTCTTCCCCGACGACATTCCAGGACTACCTCCTCGTAGAGAGGTAGACTTTTATATTGATCTTTACCCCGGGACAACCCCGATATCCTCTCCAACATATCGGATGTCCCCCACTGAGCTTTGAGAGCTGCGGGTACAGTTGGAGGACTTGCAGGGCAAGGGGTTCATCCGACCCAGCGTTTCACCCTGGGCTTCCCCGATATTGTTCGCCAAGAAGGCAGACATGAGCTTGCGACTGTTGTGTCGATTATTGTCGCATGAACCGGGTGACAATGAGGAACAAGTATCTGCTACCGAGGATTGATGACCTCTTCGATCAGCTCAAGGGATCACGGTGGTTCTCGAAGATAGACCTCAGGCCAGGCTATCATCAACTCAGAGTTCGCGACGAGGACGTGCAGAAGACGGCCTTCAGGTGTTGGTATGGCCACTATGAGTTCTTGGTTATGCCATTCGGCATAACCAATGCTCCAGTAGTGTTCATGAGCCTCATGAACAGGATATTTCAGCCATACCTCGATCGATTTGTCGTGGTCTTCATTGACGACATTTTGGTGTACTCGACCATGGAGGAGGAGCATGCCGACCACTTGCGGGTTGTACTAGACACACTCCGAGAGCACCAGCTTTACGACAAGCTCTCGAAGTGCCAGTTCTGGTTACGTGAGGTCCACTTCTTGGGGCACGTCATTTCTGAGGCGGGAGTTGCAGTGGATCCCGTGAAGATCGAGGCAGTGCTAGCTTGGGAGCCACCCAGGAGTGTGATGGAGGTGAGGAGTTTCTTGGGTCTAGCCGGATAATATCGGAGATTTGTGCCGGACTTCTCTGGAGTTGAGGCACCACTCTCAGCTTTGACGAAGAAGGCGAAACCCTTCGTGTGGTCAGAAAGATGTCAGCAGAGCTTCCAGGAGCTGAGATAGAGATTGACCAGCGCACCAATCTTGACGTTGCCTGAGGAGGGAGTTGGTTATGTAGTGTACTGCGATGCATCAGGGACCGGACTCAGGTGTTTCCTGATGCAGGAGCAGGCCCTGATTGCCTTTGGATCACGTCAGTTGAGGCCGCATGAGCAGAACTATGCTACCCATGACCTAGAGTTAGCAGCAGTGGTCTTCGCTCTGAAGACATGGAGGCACTATCTGATGGGTAAGCGCTTTACAGTATTTTCTGACCATCAGAGTCTCAGGTACATCTTCTCTCAGAAGTACCTGAACCTGAGACAGCGGCGATGGCTTGAGTTCCTCCAGGACTATGAATTTGAGATAGTCTATACTCCTGGGAAGGGGAACGTAGTAGCCGATGCCCTCAGTAGGAGGACGAGCATTTAACTACTTGAAGAAGCGACAGAGCAGCTAGCCGCCTTGCAGATATCCGTCGTGGATAGGGACAGAGCAGCCTTCCTTCAATCTCTCACAGTCTCTTCTCCACTTCTGCAGTGGTTCAGAGAGGCACAGTGTGGGGACACCAACTGTGAGACGCGGCGTGCACAGATATCCTCGGGACAGGTACCTGATGGTTTCTCCCTTGGAGCAGAGCACGACATCCTTTTCAGAGGACGTACCTTGGTACCAGTCGCTTTACGAGAGGAGGTGCTGAGAGAGTTTCACACTTCTTCTTTGGCGGTACATCCTGGTGTGGCGAAGATGTACCAGGACCTCAAACGACAGCACTGGTGGCCGGGCATGAAGAAGGATGTGGCAGAGTTCGTTTCACGGTGCCTCACCTGCCAGTAGGTGAAGGTAGAGAATCAGGTACCAGCAGGCTTGGTACAACCCTTGGAGGTCCCGGAGTGGAAGTGGGATGGGATATCTATAGACTTCGTGACTGGACTTCCACGCAATTCTAGAGGTCACGACTCCATTTGGGTGATTGTGGACCGACTCACCAAGTCTGCACACTTTTTGCCCATCAGAGAGTATGGCTTAGTGGAGAGCTTGGGGCGTCTCTACGTTCAGGAGATTGTACGACTTCACGGTGTTCCATCGTCTTTCGTCTCCGATCGGGACGCTCATTTTACTTCCCAGCTTTGGAAGGGGTTGCATGAGGCGTTTGGGACGCGGCTACGTCTGAGCACCGCCATTCACCCTCAGACGGATGGTCAGACAGAGAGGACCATTTAGACTCTGGAGGACATGCTCCACGCATGTGTCCTCGACTTTGGTCGCAGTTGGGAGGACCACCTACCCTTGGTGGAGTTCTCATACAACAACAGCTACCACTCCACCATCGGGATGGCACCATACGAGGCGTTGTATGGAAATCCTTGCAGATCTCCTTTGTGTGGGACAGACCCTGGGGAGTCAGCACTTGTGGGACCAGAGATGGTCCGGGCCATGACAGAGAAGGTCCAGGTCATTCAGGAGTGGATGAGGACAGCTTAGAGCCGGCAGAAGTCATATGCTGACTGGAGGCGGAGGCCACTAGAGTTCGAGGATGGCAACCACGTCTTCTTGCGTGTCTCACCTCGACGTGGTTTGCGAAGATTTGGCCGAGGCGGAAAGTTGTCTCTACGCTTCATTGGACCATTCCAGGTCCTCAGTAGGATTGGTGAGGTGGCTTATCGCATGGCTCTACCACCTCAGTTGCACCGGGTGCACGACATCTTCCACGTATCTCAGCTGAGGAGATACGTGCACGACCCGACACACATCATTGACTATGGGGAGCTAGACGTGGATGGTGGGGCGACTTTTGCGGAGGTTCCAGTGGAGATAGAGGATCGACAGGAGCGGTTCCTATGTGGGTGATCAATTCCTCTTGTGCCCATCAGATGGCAGCACGTGAACCTCCAGGAGAGCACATGGGAGCGGGAGGCTCAGATGCGTGCTCAGTACCCACATTTGTTTCCCTAGTTATGATGTATCTTTACGGGGACATAAAGCCCTGAGGTGGGAGTAATGTAAAGACCCATAAATTTCAAGGAAATTTGTTACTTAATTTTCATTGGAATTTTACAAGAGCGCAGTTTCTGACGGCACCTGATTCCGAGGCCCGGTGTGCCCGGAATCATTTTCCGAAGTTTGGCTCGGGTACATTCAGTGAACGGACGAGCGGGTTTTTCTAACTTTTGAACCGGTTCCCGGAATCGAATTCTGAGGGCACCGATGAAATCGCAGCGCTGGTATTTTCTTAGAAACGCCTCTTCCAGAGTTGCATTTTCTCGGGTGTGGTTTTTAATTTTTGTGCATAATGTTAAGAAATAAAATAAATTGTTCGACAAACTTTATTTTATTTCACTTAAGCCACTTGAAGCCACTTGAAAGCCACTTAAACTGAGTTGAAATGGATAGGGTACTATCCAAAAATATCCGACCCTCTTGGTAGGATATTTGTGAGATGGGGCCCGCACGAGCCCCGCCGTTTCTTTTCTCCTAAGTAACACACCCGCGAAAACCCGTCATTATGAAAGTCAACTGACGCGTTTTCTTAAAATCATAACGCACCATTTAATTGGGCGGTTTTATTCGTAAATTAAATGGGCAGTTTCTTTCATTGAATTAATTCCGCGTATTGATGGGTCGTTACTTACCTCGTTTTCGTTTGTTGGCGTTATAATAAAATAAGACCAACATGACATTTGGAGGACTACACGTTGAGAGGCTTTGACAGAATTCTTGTGCCTTCACCCTTCTTCGCGAAGAACGCGAAGAACGTGAAAAACGCGAAGAACACAGGCCTCCGACGAAGAACGCCGAACCCGCGGAAATCGACGACGCGAAGCCGTGTGCCGCGACGCCGACGTTTCCTCTCCCAGGATGTTCTTCTGCGATGTTCCTTCCTCCGAGACAAAAACCTTCGATCATACGTTGAGGTGAGGGTTTTAGATTTCATTTAAATTTTCCTTTGTGGTTTTTAATTCAGAAGGATTTAATTATTGTTAATTAAATATTTTTGTTCTTGAACCTCGGGAGTTCGTCGACGCGAAACCCTTCCGTGACGATGCGACGCCGGATACCGTGACAACGCGACGATCGCCTCCTTTCGCGGCGACCAATTCTGCGAAGAACCCGCGGATGACGACTTGACGAGGTAGGGGTTGTTTTGAATATTTTATATTCCCATGAATGTTTCTTTAAAATTAAAGAACCGGATTCATATGAACAATTTTAATTTATTAAAATTGTTGTTTCATGTGTTGAATTAATTCTCCCTTTGTTTTTATCTAACGCGGAGGGTGCGGGCCAAACGAACACGGCCCGACAACCCTCCGCCGTTCTTCATCGTTGTGCGAATTTGGAGGGCGACAAAAAAACGTGGCACAAGGGCATTTTTATGATCCCGTAGTGAAGAACGGAACCCGGGAGGAACAACGGCGCAGACAGGAAGGAAAACGGACCACCGTAGCAACTCCGGTGGCCCGCGGAAGCTGCCGGCGGCGCACGCCACCGGCGTGGCGGCGCCACCGGCTGGAGGCGGAGGCGCCCCAGCGCGCCGCCAGACAGGGCCGCCGCGGCTGAAGCGGTGGCGGCGGCGGTCAATGGACCCACGGCCGCGCGGGTCCAGCTCGCCCGCACGGGACGCGGCTGAAGCCGTGTCCGTTTGTCCAGCGCGGCCCCTTCGAGGGCCGCGACACCTCCATGTCGCGGGGGCGGCACCCCGCGGCGTCCAGCTGCCCGGCCACTCGGCCGAGCCGAGCCAGGCCGGTCCGACTGGCCGGGCCGTGTTGGTTCGACCCGGTTCGGTGGACACAAGGGGGGTGGGGGGGGGGGGGGGGGGGGTCGGCCCGGGCCCGGACCCCCCGTCTTCAGACTATTTTCGGTCTTTCTCCCGTAACTTGAGCTACGGGCCTCCGAACGACGCGCCGTCAGCGGCAACACGATTCTTGGATCGAGACGGTCGTTTCGGTAGATCACACTGAAGGTTTCAGAATACTTTGAGTTCAGCCGGGTTGGTTCGTACACGAAACCAACCGGGCCCTCAGAGCGGAAACTCTCATATCTTGAGCTTCAGACGTCCAATCGACGTGCCGTAGACTTCGTTGAATTCCTCTAAGTGAGACAAATCTTTTGACATACTCCTCACGAGGTTTGGAAGTAGGTGGAGTACGTTCGGGTTGGTTTGGCCTTAAAAACCAACCGGGCCCCTTGGATGAAAAGGCCAATAACTCTCAGACCGGGCGTCCGATTGACACGCCGTCTGCGATGTTGAGTTCCTGTTGACGATACAAAACTTTTGGATACATCAACCTCGGGAATTGTGTCAGTTGATGTATCAGCCTCTCGGCTCATGGAGGGGACCCTCCCGAACGAGCTTGCTGTGTGAGGGAACCCTAGAGCTGGCTGCGACTGCTACTTCGACAGTGACGACCGTGCAGAGATCCTCAGTGGACTGCGACGACGACTATGCAGAGATCCTCAGTGGACTACGACGACGACTGTGCAGAGATCCTTAGTGGACTGCGACGACTACTGCACTTAGCGATCCTACGTGGATCAGTGCTACAGGTCCTGTGTGGGCCCGATCCTGTGTGGGTTCGATCCTGTGTGGGTCAGCACTCAGCGGTTCTGTGTGAGCCAGCACCTACAGGTCCTATGTGGGCCCGATCCTGTGTGGGTCTTTACAGAGGTTAGTTACCTATCGATCCTTTGTGGGTCCGGTGACTTAGATGGATCAGTGATCATATTTATCGTCTTTCGAAGAAGTATACCTGTGTGAGCTGAATCCCGTGTTACTCTCCTTTGTGGATTGTGTTGAGCTATCCTATGTGGATTTACTGTTTTACTCTCATTTGTGGATTGTGTTGAGCTATCCAGTGTGGATTTACTGTTTTCTCTCCTTTGTGGATTGTGTTGAGCTATCCTCTATGGATTACTAATTACTCTCCTTTGTGGATTGTGTTGTGATGTCATATGTGGGTTTACATTTTCTTTCCTGTGTGGACTAGGTTGTGCTTGGGCTCGGATGTTAGAGCCGAACGGGAATTGATGACTTAGGTATATGTATGGGCATATACCTAAGCAATGTCGGATGTTACTTCGTGATTGTATCTTTCCTTTGTGGTTATCCTTTGTGGATTCTGGGAGACCTTCGGGTGTCTCAGGGTCCCTACTGAGTAGCTTATACTCACCCCTGCACAGGCTATTCCCGCACTTCATTGTGTTGGTTGCAGACGACGGACATCACTGATCGTGGTGGAGGCTTGCGGAGCAGGACGGTACCTGGAGGTGGACCACTGGGCGGGACATACTCGGAGCAGACGGCTGGACCGAGGAGCTGTGGAGGCTATCTGTACCCACCCTTCAGGTGGGACCTTCAGAGGATGGCTCGACGCTGCGGATTTTCTTTTCAGTTGTTGTTTTTCCCTTTCAGTTGTACATTACAGTTTGGCCTGTATTTCCGGCCCCTTTACTTTCAGCACAACTTGTTACAGTTTTTACTTAGGGTTTACTTTTCCGCTTTCTTACTCTGTGGTGTTTGTTTACTTTACAAAGGCAATGCCTTCCCTTTTTATCGGGATCTACGCCTTGGTGCTAGTCTCCAGCCCCTAGCCTATGGAAGGCGGGCTTGGGGTAGTCACGGCACGGGGCCCAAGGATGGGTCATGACAAGTATCCCGTAATTATTTTTCACTCTTTTATTGGTATAATATATGATAAATAACATATTAAACAACTGAATAGTAAAGTAGTATTTGAAAACTAGATACACAATGGAATTGTATTGTACATTTGAAAACCAATCATACAATGTAGAATTTTCTTTATTAACACCCTTATAACCTTTTAAATATCCTTGAATATAAACCATACAACACTTCTTGACATCCCAGGGAAAGGAATTATAATAAAGGGCTGAACTTAGATGCTCAGTAATGGTATGTGTACAAGATAAACTAACAGAGAATGAATAATAAATAATGAACAAATGATGATCAAGTAAACCCATATAAATATTCAAATGAGCTATAAAATTATATATGTATTTAAAATAAAATAATATAATGGACATTAATAGTTGAGTTCATAATTATGTAATTTATAAAGAAACACATCATAAACAAATCGTCAATTCCATATCCCAGACATCTGATTTTTTTTGAAAGGCCTCATTTAAGACCAAATCTAGTTTTTATATTGCGACCTAATGATGAATTGAGCAGTTATATAGATCTATAACCATCACATAGTATATCCAATTCATTCCTCAAATGAATCAAACTTATGTCATAATCAACACATGTTAAATAATATAAATAACTATCTATACTGAAAGAAATAACCCTAAAGATTATGAATATATTTATCAATCAAAATAATCATAAAACATACAAATAAATTTGTTAAATTGTATAGTTAGAATATATCCTTAACAAAATATTTAATAAAAGATGTTTACATGGATGAATATACATTAATGAGATTACATGAATATTTTTGGAGGAAAATACTATGCATTTGGCTTCAAAAACCAGTTTTAAAAAATACCATGCATATATAAAGGGAATAAATTTCTTTGAAAATAACCTTTTATACTTATAATGTATTAATTAAATAAAATATTATTCATTAATTGGGTGAAATTAATTCATTTATTATAATTTTAAAAATATTCCTTTCACATTGTTTTAAGAAAATTGAAACAGTACCCTGTTCAGAAAATGACATGATGATTCCTTTTAAATAGTTTCGTAAAAAATAAAATATGGGTAATAATAAAATTAAATAATCATTTAAGAATAGTATTTTTTTAAAATATTTTAAAAAATTAATATGGTAGAGAAATATTCCCTATCAGAGACTTAAACATAAACAATCCTAGATAATAATGAGATCGTGAAATAAACCCTTACCTCAGGTCTTATTTTCTTTTTATATGTTAGAACATCCTTTATAATAAATATGAATTTATTATTAATATATTATATAACCTAATATCATATATGATTCCCCTATAATATTTTTTCACCCTTTTATAAAAAATTCTTTTTTTAATATCACTATTTTGCCTTGTAAATGTTTTACTTTTCATGTATGATTTGTTTCACTAGATTCAGTCATTATACTTTGATCATGATTACATAATATCTAGAATGTTAATAATTATATTAATATCTTATATATTCCTTATCATCATATTTATCGTGTTGGACTCCTCATGTGTTAATCATGTTTTAATGATCAGAAATTAGGTTAACTTTGTTTAGTCCATCAAAATTCCTATGTGGAGATTGTTGGATTATTTATGATTAAATTCTTAAAAATCATGATATAAACCTTTACAATATCTTGATTTATAATCTTATAAATCATTTTTGAATCTTATTAATTATGTTTGATATTGTTATATAATGTTTTATTATACTAATGCCTAAGTCTAATTCATTATGTGAATATTAATTCTTATGTCAGTTTAACAGATATTCGGTTAAGTCTACGAAACCATAAGTCTTCCACCAGTTCTAGATTTTGGAAAAATCACGAACCCCGTATCCCATACACCGTAACCCTGACAACATGACTTAGATACCATGCCTTAGTCACTGTAACCGGATTAATATTTTATAATACCTGTGACACTGGCTCCTCTCTACCATCTCCAATACACCATTAAATGTTTTAACAAAAGACTATACACCGTTTCCTAAGACACCATGATCCTGACACTGTATTTGTTCTACTAGTTTCTGATCTCAATGAAACTATGGCACCAGGATTGTCTCACCTCACAAAGGTAAAAGAGAAGAAGCTGTTTCCAATAACACCATTTTAAGACATACTATGACACCGTTCCTTAATTTATTCCTTTTTCAATTTAATTTAAAAATTATTTCTAATGATCATATTTGAGTCTTTTAATGAAAATTTCATAATTAATGTTTCATTACTGACATTCCATCTGATAGTATGAGGTGTAGGGTGTAGAAATCATGCTTAATAATATCTCCAAAACATGCACTTGAACTTAAAATAAAAGCACCAAACTCAGATCCATAGATAGAGAGAATTCATGAAGTGAACTACATGTAAGATTGAAGAACACATACACTGAAGAACACATGAAGAACTTTTGAGATTCAGAAAGATGAATTGTTGTAGATCATAAACTAAAGAATTTTCGCAACAGAAACCCTAAGAAGAAAAAGAGATACAAAGAACATCACATCGAACTTGAAACCATAACATGAGATTCGCGATGCTATGTTTTTCACAAGAGAACATGAATTTTTTTTCTTCTTTATCATAGAAGTCCAAAGATAAATAGAAAAACACTTAGAGCATTTCTAACCATCTCTTATTATCTTCGCTCTGTTGTGTACTGTTTTTATTAGCATTTAAGCAGTGTGTATGTATATATGAAAATATACACTACCTCCTCCATTAAACAGGAGGATACAATATAACCTCACCCAAAAATATTTTTACACATTGCATACCCATGTATAACAGTGGAAGAGGTCTAGTGTGACTTGATTGTTTTTTCCCATGTAGAATAGTGGAAGAGGTCCTGAAACCTAGATAGTTCTATGTACTATTGTTTTCTCCGATCTAGGGTGTGGATCAAGTTTATTAACATAAACTACTTGGGGGAAGGTGATCACCAAGTGGAGTTGATTATGTCTCGACTTGAGACTGAATAACTTGTTTTATCGACTATGTGTTATTATTTAATAGTTATCTATTTTAATTTATATTTTAGAAAAATAAATTTTATGTTTATAGTTAGTCTTGCATCATATTTGAAACTGTTTGTCTTATGAGAATAGTTTCGAAATTTTTATCTCAATATCTCATATTGATACTACTGAACATTAATCAATCTTTTGGGAAGCTATTTGAATAGTAAAACTATTATAATCCTATTACCTTGATTAAATGGACTATTTTAATTTTAATTGGGTGAATATTTTATGTAACATTATTAACAGAAATTTTAATAGGAACTTAATCACCCCTCTTGAGTGCCCTAATTCGACCAAAATTTGGTATCAGAGGATATTTTACATCCCTATTTTTAAAATTCTAAATTGTTAATCTATTAAAAATATTTTTCAACTGTTATTTTAGTTGTGTCTTAAAGATATTAAAATTTATTTTAGTTCAAAATTTTTTGTTCTTTAAAAACAATAACTCTACACTTTATTCTATAAGTATGGATAATCGATTGGAAGGTACTGATACCAAAAGACCTCCATTCTTTATAGGAAAAAAATTATGCACAATGGAAAATGAAAACAAAAATGCACTTAGAATGTATGGGTTTTGAGATTTGGTCTTCAACTATAGATGAATATAAGTTTCCTACTACTTCAAAAACTACTTTTTATGACCTATCAAAGATTTATTAGGACAATAATTTCAAATCTAGGAATGTCGTATACTATTATATAGAATATGATGAATTTAATCAAATTTATGTATGTAAAAAAACCCATGAAATTTGGGATACTTTATCGATTTCCCACTAAGGAACCTGTAGTGTTATGGAAGTGAGACTTAACATATATACCATTAAATATGATAAATTTAAAATAAAGGATGATGAACCTATTTATGCCATGTATCTCATGTTTAATGAAATAGTGAACACTATGATCTCTATGGGAAGAGATGTTACTGAAAAATAGAAAATTATGAGGATTTTGATATGCATACCTAATAACTGGAGAGGAACATCTATTTGCATTATAGAATCATGTGACTTCAGTAGATTACCTATCAAAGAACTCATTGTAAAATTAATGATGTATGAGGAAGAGTTGAAAGTCAACATGGAAGAAAAAGATGAACCTAAGAGAACATCTGTAGCATTGAAGACTACTACATATAAGAAAAAGGTAATGGAGAGGGTTTTAGCCTATGTTGAAAGATCCAATAATGATGAATCAACATCAGATAGTGATGAACAGATGGATCTGGTGGCTATAAGTCACCAAAATTTCTATAGGAAAAGGAATTTATATAGGAAGAGAAATTATAAAGGAAGGTATGATAACAAGGAATCTAAAAAAAGGATAAGAAAATAAATGAAAACTCAAAGGAGACTGTCTGCTATGAATTTAAGAGTGGTCCTGTTAAAGCTGATTCTCTAAAATTAAAATACACAAAGATATATGAAAACAAAATACTAGAAGTATCAGAAAGCTATGAAGGCCACCTGTAGTGCCTCTGAGGGTAGATCTAGTGAATCAACATCATCTCATGATAATAAACATGACATTGAAAATATAGGTTTTATGAAAAACATATCTGAGGTAATATTACATTCTTCTACATGCAATTCTTACTATTCTAGAAATTAATGTTATTATAAAAATATAACTATTGAAGAATTATTTGAAAACTGTAATATGCATGAAGACACTTGTAATGAACTAAAAGATAAAAATATATCTTTAAATTAATAACATGATCTCAATTTGAATATCATGTATGGACATACTACCTAAAAGGAAAATAATGCTCAACTTCTCAAAGAAAATAATGAAATAAAAATGAATAATGGGAAACTAATGAATGATATAAAAATGTTTACCAATGGGAAGAGTAATCTTACTCAAATTTGTTGTAAACAGATATCTCCTATGTACAATTCTGGTATTTGATATCATCCTGGACAAAGAAACCTATCTAAAATAAATTTTGTAACTAAATTTGGAAAATCTTTTTTTTCTACCAAAAAATAAAAATTATGTTTCTAGTTCTAGTTGTGGATTTTATTTTACTACTTCTAATTCTTCTTGAAAAAAGAGAGTTTATTTTTCAATTATTTTATATAATTCTTATTAGAATCCTATAAAGCAGATGTGGGTTCCTAAATCACTGATTACTAATGTCCCTGGACCCAAACATGTCTAGGTACGAAAATTTGATTTTTTTGATTAATTTGTAGGAATACAATCTGAAGAGATCCAGAAAAAGATTATGGTACTTGGAAATTAGGTTTTCAAGACACATGACATGATATTATTCACGCTTCATGATCATAATAAACATTGATGGTGGATATGTCACTTTTGGTGACAATACTAAAAGAAAAACAATTGGCTTATGGCAGATCAGTAACTCGAACTCAGTTTTAATTTCTAAAGTACACTTTGTTGATGGGATGAAATATAATTTTCATAGTATTTCACAATTATGTGTTGATTGATTTTATATTAAAATTTCAAATTATGCTTGTAATGTCTTCAACTGTATAAATTAACTTATATTTTCAGCATTTAGAAATGAAAATTTTTATGCTGTAAAATATGATTCTTTAGTATCTCAAAATGTTTCATGTTTAAGTATATTTCAAAATGTGTCTTGAAATTGGCATAGAAGATTGTGAAACTTCAATATACACTCCCTTTGGAAGCTTACCAGAAAATCTTTAGTCATAGACCAACCAAAACATGAGGTTCCAAATGATAATTTCTACAATACATGTCAAAAGGGTAAATGACATAAGATATATTTCAAATCAAAGAAATAAGTTTCAACTTCTAAACCTCTCAAGTTAGTTCACATGAATTTGTTTAGACCCTATAGATTTTATAGTCTAAATGGGAAGCACCATGTTTATGTTCCTATAAATGACTAACCTAGATATACATTGACTTATTTCATAGCTCACAAAAGTTAATCATGTAGTTACTTCACCATGTAAGCTAAAATAGTGGAAAATCTAAGTGGAGTTATAATAAAATCCTTATGAAGTGATCATGTCCATGAGTTCAAAAACCAAGAGTTTTAATCCTTCTGCTAACACAATGACTATATCATTACTTATATTCCCTTGGACACCTCAAAAAATGTAGTTGTGGAAAAACAAAATAGAACCTTACAATCAGTTTCTAGAACAATTCTTAATGAATATTATCTACCTATTTACTTTTGGGATGAGGCTTCAAATACAAGATGATACATAGTTAATATAGTCTTAATTAGACCATTTCTTAAAAGAACTCCTTATGAGTTATGGAAGTATATAAAACCCATTTATAATTACATCATGATTTTTGGTTGCAAATTATATATTCATAAACCATGTATAATCTTGATAAATTTACATCTAACAGTGATGAAGGAATATTCCTAGGTTACTCAACCTCTAGTAAGAACTATAGAGTCTTTAACAAAAAAAATATATGGAAGAATTTGTACATGTTAAATTCGATGAAATAGAACAACATGAACCTTAGACCTACCTAGATAATCCCGAGGATGATATGTAAAGCCTAGACTGATAAAAAATCATCTAATCCTCTTATCAAGGGATTTTTTTAATCAAAAAGTTTTGTAAATTTTTCAAAATCGAGAAATGATGAACCCAGAATTATAGATAAACCTGAAATTACTAGGTCCTCCTTTTCTAGAACAACTATAACTCTTAAGAACCATCCTTTAGATGTTGTTGGATATTTATATAAAGGGACCCAAACTAGAGCTTCTCTTAGAAATAAAGTTGAAAATCAACATTTGTTATCACAACTTTAACCTAAAAACATCAATGATACTATCAATGATGAATTTTGGGTGATGGATATGCAAGAATAACTTAAGAAATTTGAAATAAATAATTTTTTGAATCTTTGGGATAGAAATAAAGGCACCTTGACCATACGCACTAAGTGGGTGTTTAAGAACAAATTTTATGAATCTGGAAATATTGTTAGAAGTAAATCCAAATTTGTTGCATAAGCTTATAGTCAAGGAATATGAATTGACTATAATGAAACTTTTTCAAATGTTTCTAGACTTGAAACTGTTAGAATCATTCTTTCTTATGCAACACAACTAAATTTCAAACTATATCAAATGAATGTTAAGAGTACATTCCTAAATTGGTATATAATTGATGATTTTTTTGTTGATCAACCCCCTAGTTTTACAAACACTCACTTTCTAAATCATTTCATTAAATCAAAAAAATATTTATATGGTTTAAAGCAAGCTCCATGATCTTGGTATGATAGATTAAGTATTTTTCTTATTTCCAAAAGTTTTAAAAAGTTATAGCTGATCCTATTATTTTTATAAAACTAATTTCTAAAATGTTTTAGTTGTTCAAATTTATGTTGATGATATTATTTTTGGATCTTTAAGAAATTAATTATGAATTGAGTTTTCAAAGATGATGCAAAATTAATCTGAAATGAGTTTAATGGATGAGTAAAAAATATTTCATGGATTTCAAATCCATCAAAATAAGGAAGGTATCATTTTAAATAAAAGTAAATATACTGATGATCTTCTAAAAAGTTTTGTTTTGGACAACACTAAAACAGTGATACTCCAATGATTACTACATGTAAGTTGGATCTTGATGAAATTGTTAAATCTGTTAATCAAACCACTTATATAAGAATGATTGGAAGTTTCCTCTACTTAACTTCTAGTTGACATGATATTATGTTTAGTGTTTTCATGTGTTCAAGTTTTCAATAAAAACCCAAAGAGTCTCATTTAAATTATATTAAAATAATTTTAAAATACCTCAAACATACAACCAATTTAGGACTATTATATCCTAGAGTACAATCATTTGACTTAGTTAGATCTTCAGATGATGATTTTCGTGGTTGTAATTTAGGTAGAAAAAAGCACATCTGGGACATGTCATCTTTTAAGCATGTCTCTAGTTCCATGGTATAGTTAGAAAAAAAATTATGTTGCATTATTACTACTGAGGCTGAATACATAGGGGATGGTAGTGGTTGTGAATGCATTTTGTGGATAAGGCACACATTACAAGACTATGGATATCAATTCTAACATGTATCTATAAATTGTGACAATTAAAATGATAAATTACATCATTCATGAATTAGGGATGATATATCTTAACAAAACATTTTACGGTCTCGAAGTTACAGTCTCACACTTACTATTTCACAAATTACGGCTTCATGATTTAAGTATTCACAAGTTACTCTCTTGGACTTATTATCACAGTTTTATGGTTTGATAGTTACTATCTCTTGGTAATGTTCTCGTTCTTGATGTTATAATAATATGGTCTCCCTATTTGGTGTCACATTGTAATGATGACACTGTGCCATCCTATTACAGTCTCACCGTAATTAAAAAGATTTCTATTTTTGGAATTTAATGTACCATATCATTGTACTATTTATTTTATTGTTTTTATGCAGTATTTATGATTTTGCGACATTTGAAATCCCTAAAAGATAAAAATTAAATATCATTCACTCCTCTCCTCACCTAAGCACTCTTACCTTGAAACTGAAACCCTTATCTCTCTCAAACTGTTAGTCCTCTTTCAGCCTTTCACCTCTCTAGAACCCGATTTAGATGCCCAAAATGAATCACTCATATTCATTGGCTTCTGAGAAGCACAGATATTAGAAGGAAGTGAAATGGGATGTGAAAGATATTTTTAAGGGACCACTGAATCCAAGTATTGATGATAGAACAATAGTACCAGAATAAGTAGTCTATCTAAAGTGGTTTCTAACAAGTAAGTCACACTTTTTGAAAGTACCGTAAGTGCAGGGATGGCCGAAATGGTTAAAAAATGATAAAAGATCAATTTATCTGATCCTCATTTCTCAGTTTTATCAGTATTTCATGTTTTCATTCAATACTAAAGATTACTTTGTAGCAATAAGATGGATTAATGTCCAAAGGTGTTTTTTTCTTCAATGTTTGGATATGGCTACCTTGGGATACCTCATGAGGGAATATTTGAAGATTACCAAGGAGGTAATCCTCATCCTAGTGATTTTTGTTTATCTTAGAAGAGGCCTTATAAAGTTTGACTAGAAATAAGAATTAAATAATGGAAACTCCTGGTGATTGGGATGGTGGGACAGGGATTCTATTTAAGTTTATCCAAAATGTTATTTGTCCAAGGAAAGGATATTTTTATATTCTTAATTGTCAAGATGTATTCTTGAGACATCTTATAAAAATGGGAACATGATTATTATGTGTATGTATATTATACTTTAAATGAGTGTAATGATCAAGAAAACATTGAAATCTACCTCTCTGTTTTATTCAAGATTAATCTCTGTAATATTGTTTTCCAAAAGAGTTGTTGTCCCAAATGAATAAGTTATTGAAGATTGCGAGTTCTATACCTCAATGTATACAATTAGTAAAATCAAAATTTGCTAGAATCCATTAAAAAAGTCTTCAGTGGAGGACAATGAAATACTATATGAAAATTTTAATCTATATGAGAATCCTTCAAGATCTAAGAACAAATCGGACCCTGGTTTGGAACCAGATGAAGTTATTAATAATTCAGATGAAGAAGTAGAAGATGAAGTAGTTGCACCTAAGTAAAGATCAGTATTATACAAAGAATACAATATCCTTTCCATTTCTCAATGTAATGAACTGGAATTTCAATTTATTTTTTTAAATAACTGGGAATTTTTCAAGTCAGAAATAATTGACGGAACATTATTCTGAGGCCCAGAGTGCCCAGAATAAATTTCTAAACTTTTTTTCAGGTATGTTCAGTAAACGGGTGATCGGGGTTTTCTAACTTTTGAACTAGTGATCAGAATTGAAATTCGAGGGCACCATTGAACTCGTAGTGCTAGTATTCTCTTAAAGGGGCTATCACCTCGACAAATGTTGGTCGAGGGTGGAAGTTAGTTTTTTTGGTTTTTCATGAAATAGTAGTACAAAAATAAATTGTACAACATTTTATTTTTATTTTATTTGTTAAAAACCTCAATGTGGAAGTCCAAAATTTGGGACCACCAGACCTTAACCTCCCATGAGAGGTTATGGTGGTGGGGGCCACCCGAACCTAATCTCTCGTGAGAGGTTATGGTGGTGGGGACCACCCAAGTCTTAAACCACTTGAACTCCCCTCTTAATGAGGGAGAAACCTCTCAAACCCCTCATCAAATGTAGGAGAGCCTCTTCAAATCCTCCAATATTAATTGTGTCAACCCTCCTCTACAATAACTAAGCCAACACACAACTTTAATTATGCCACCCTATGGGATTAATTAACCCAATCTGAATTATATCCCAAAAAATATAATATATTACTTAATCTATTATTTTGAGGCTACCATTTCATTTTGGTGGAATTGGGAGTGGAGAGAGATTTGGGGGAAATAAAGTTCTCCAACGAAGAACTTCACCACCCAACGAAGAACGCTCCACCACTGAAGAACGTCAACCTCTACTTTGACATTATTCATTGGGACTTCTTCTGACATGGTATATCTTCATCTACAAAGAATCGATGCCTGTACTTCCTTCTTGTACCAACGTCAACAAACAACCCAAGGTAGGGGTTTATATTCATGTGAATATTTTTCCCATAATCTTACCTTGGTTTCTTTTGTGGTTTTAGAATGAAACGTTGCGGGAGGTTGTAAGGATTGAAGTTATTATTTCATGTTATTTTTCAGCTATATGATACCACCCAAACGTGGAGTGTATGGGAAAGCCAACATGGCCTGACCCATCTAAAAATCTTGTGGTTTTTTTCAGGATGGATGACGGAAACCATCCATGGTTGGGGCATGAGAACGGAGGCCATCAGCACCGCTGGCCGTGATGAAGGAGATGACGCAACGATGCCGCACCGCGGCCACCTCCGCCACCCCGTGGTCGAGGCACCACCCCGTGCCTGGACCGCCAACCCACGGCCGGACCGCCGCTTCGCAGTCAGACCGCCGCCCCGCAGCCGGACCACCTCCACTGGGCCGGACCGCCGCCCTACGGGTGGACCGCCACCCTAAGGTCGGACCGCCACCCCACGAATAGACCGCCACCCCACGACCAGACCACTGCCCCATGGCCGAACTGCCACCCCTCCCGGCCAGACAGCCACCGAGCCACCAGACCGCCTCCTCACGGCCTGACTGGCACTCCGCGGCGAAACCGCCGCCCTGCGGCTGAACCGTCTTCCCCAACCGAGCCGCCCTGTGGCCTCACGCCCTCGCAACACTCTCTACATCCCCATGTGGCCTGTGGGCCGGACCCAATGGGTCCGACTGGGTCGGACTGGAACAGGGCCCACTACATCCCATTTACTTTCTTTTGGAAATAACTTTGGCACCAGAAATTTGTTTGACGAACTGTCCACAACATAGAAAATCATGGAGTGAGACGGTCCCATTGAGTATACCCCACTGGAGTTTTGGATTGATATGGGGAATGGTCAGGTTGGATTGAGAATGAATCCAACTGGGCCCTTGGGACAAAAAGGATAATAACTCACAGACCAAGCGTGCAATTGACATCCCGTCTATTACGTTGAAACCCCTATTACTTGGTGGACCTTTGAGATAGTTTTTAGTGGGACTTCATTGCAGTTGGATTGTCAACAAGAAGCTTGTGGTGGGGATACTCCCGGAGATGAGTGAGCATAGTGTTGGAACCCCGTGGCTGACTGAGACATGGTGACTGATGACTGTCCCGATTCGGAGTGACTTGATAGGCCCAGTGGGGAGAGACTTGGTGAAGCGGGAGACCCATGGTGGGGAGCGCCTTAGTGATGAGGCAGACCCATGGTACTCGACAAGAGGAGTACCTCAGCAGACCACAAGGGGGAGCGGCTTGGTGACGCGACAGACCCATGGTGGAGAGTGCCTTGGTGATGTGGAAGACCCACAATACTCGACAAGAGGAGTACCTCAGAAATCCAAGGTTAGTGGGAAGAACCTCTGTGTGACGCGGAAGACCAACTATACTTGATAGAGGAGGAGTTTTCCAATAGCTGAGGTGTTCAACATTGTGACTCGGAATGTTACTTGATACTACCCCTAGAATAAATCCTGGTGTGAGCTAAGTCTGTACCTCTTTTTCCTCATAATTGAGATGAATTACATGATACCTTAGGTATATTTATGGGAATATAACTAAGTAAGGTTATCTATTGTTTTCATACATTATTATTTATCCTTGATTGATTTTGTGAGACCTAGAGGGTCTAAGGGTGCCTACTGAGTATCGTTATACTCACCTCTCCACGAGCTATGCGCGCACTTTGTTGTGTTGGATGCAGAAGATAGAAAACGCTGCCTGAGGCTGAGTGTACCAAGACTGGATTGTACCTGGAGGGGGACCATACAGCGTGTCGGTACGCAGAGGAGATAGGTGGATGTGGAGTGCTAAGGGGGGTAATCTGTACCTACCCTTCTGGTAGGAACCTCAGACGATGATCTAGTAGCTATCTCTTCTATTTATTCTATTGTACTGTATTTTAGTTGGGCATTTACCTTTATTCTTGGGCTTGTATTCTGTACCCTTTTTTTTACTTTTAGCACACTTTTGGTTATAATGTTTTCTTGTGTTTTTATCTTTCTTTGTGCTTGGTTACGTGAATTTTATGGTTATAAAGACAATGCCTTCTCAGTTTTAGGGAGAACGCCTTTCGGTGCTAGTCTCCAGCCCCTGGCCTGTGGAAGGCGGGCTTGGTGTAGTCATGGCATGGTCCCCAGAGTACAGTTCATGACAAATTGGAGAGGGAAGTGTTTCACATGCAGCAGGTAGGGTCACGTGGTTCGTGACTGTCCGACTCATCATACATATGAACAGTAGTAGGTCGAAGGACTGCCTAGGTAGAGACAAAGATTCAACCGAGGAGGTCCATAGGGAGAAGAAAGACATGGCGGAGGAGCTGTCTGAGTAGTTGGTGGTGGACGACGATTCAAGATGTTACCACCACCACAAGGTGGTCCACCCCGACCATAGAAAGTAGGTGGAAATGGGAGAGATCATATCCAGGTACCTGAGGCCTATGATCAAGGTGCTCTGGAGATGATATGTGGTACGATCTATGTCTACTCCACCTTAGCTGCATTACTTATAGACATAGGTTCCAGTCATTCTTTCATTGCCACTGCCCCTGTTCGGAGATCGAAGATTCTGACGGAGTTTTTGGATCAATCTATACGGTTAGAGACTCCTATAAGAGTAGATTCGATGATTACACACCGGTGCCAGTAGGGTGAGATTAATCCAATAGGAGAGAGATTTGGCTGGGATCTCCTAGTAGCAGCATCTAGGCCTTACGACATCATCATGGGAATAGACTGGTTATCTACAGTCATTGCTCAGATAGACTGTATTAGGCACAAAGTGAGATGTGTCCTCATGGCTGGGACCAGGTTTACTTACACCAGCGATAAGGGAGCCTTTGAAGTGCAGGATGGACTTACCGAGAAGAGAGTGTAGCCGATCACTCATCATTGGGCTTGCCTTACCCTCAAAACTGTTGATGTGGAGATTCCAAGCTATCTTGTAGTGGTGGACCAGTACGCGGATGTTTTCCCTGATGATGTTCTGGGTCTACCTCCTCGCATAGAGGTAGACTTTTACATTAACTTGTACCCCGAGACAATACCAATATCTACACCAGCATATTGTATGGCTGCCATAGAGCTTCGGGAGCTGTGGGTATAGCTGGAGGATTTACATGGGAATGGGTTGATCTGGCCCAGTGTTTCACCATGGATAGCCCTGATTTTTATTCTCCAAGAAGGCGGATGGGAGATTGAGACATTGTGTTGACTATTGGTTCCTGAACCAAGTGACTATGAAGTACAAGTACCCACTCCTGTGGATTGAAAACCTCTTTGATCAGTTGAAGGGAGCACGATGGTTCTTGAAGATAGACCTCAGATCAGGCTATCACCAGCTTAGAGTGCTAGATGTGGATTGGAAAAAGAAAACATTCAGATGTCAATATGGCCATTATGAGTTCTTGGTTATGTGATTCTACATGACCAATGCTCCAATAATTTTCATGAGACTAATGAAGAGGATCTTTCATTAATACCTTGATCGCTTTGAAGTAGTCTTCATCGATAACATTCTGATCTACTTAACTCCTGAGGAGGAGCATGCCTATCATTTTTAGGTAGTACTAGACACACTCCGAGAACACCAGCTTTATGGGAATCTCTCGAAGTTCCAGTTCTAGATTCGAGAGGTTCAATTTATGGGACATTTCATATCGAAGGCTAGAGTTTCGGTGGATCTAGTGATGATTGAGGCAGTACGTGCCTGGGAGCCACCTTGGAGTGTGACAGAGGTACGATGTTTCTTGGTTTTGGCCGGATACTACCAAATATTTGTGCCAGATTTCTCCAGATTTGTAGTACCACTATCAGCATTGACGAAAAAGGGGAAACCCTTCGTTTTCTTGGAGACATACCAGCAGAGTTTTCAGGAGATGAGGCAGAGGTTGACTAGTGCCTTCTTCTTGAGGCTTCTAGAGGAGGGCGTAGGGTACATAGTTTACTACAACGCATCAGGGACCAGACTCGGATGTGTCCTAATTCAGGAGCGAGTAGGGATTGCATACGGTTCTTGATAGCTGAGATAACACGAGTAGAAATACGCTACCCATGACCTGGAGTTACCAGCAGTGGTCTTCCCCTTGAAGATATAGCGACACTATCTAATGGGAAAGTGTTTTATAGTGTACTCTGATCACAAGGGTCTCAGGTATATCATCTCTCAGAAGGACCTGAACCCAAGACAACGAAGTTCGTTTGAGTTCCTCCAGGACTATGACTTCGAGATAGTATACACTCATGGGAAGGGAAACGTCATACCAGATGCACTCAGCAAGAGGTCTGGTATTTAACTTCTAGGTGAGGCGAAGAAGCAGCTGGCCACTTTACAGAAATCCTTTGTGGATATAGATGGGGAAATTTTCTACAGTCTCTTATATTCACTCCCCCACTCCTTTAGCGAGTTAGGGAGGCACAACATGGGGACACTGACTATGAGGCATGACGTGTTCATATATTCCTAGGAAAAGAACCTGATGGACTTTTTGAAGGTGGTGAGAACCTCATCCTCTTCATTGGACGTACCATGGTACCAGTTTCACTTCAAGAGGAAGGGTTGAGGGAGTTCCAAACAACCCCTCTAAAGGTACATCCCGGAGGGGGGAAGATATATCAGGATCTCTGACGATAACACTGGTAGCCGGGAATGAAGAAAGCAACAGAAGACTTTGTTTCTATGTGCCTCACTTTTCAGTAGGTGAAGGAAGAGAATCAGGTCCCAGCAAGCTTGGTTCAGCCTTTAGAGGTCCCATAGTGGATGTGGGATGGGATTTCCATGGACTTCGGGACATGACTTCGACGTACATCTAGGGGCCATGACTCGATATGGGTTATCATCGAACGACTCACAAATTCAGCCCACTTATAACCGATCAGAGAGTAGGGTTAAGTAGTGATCCTGGGACGCCTCTATGTGAAAGAGATTGTGCGGTTACAGGGAGTACCCTCAAGGATTTTCGCCAATTGTGATGCAGGATTTACTTTTCGGATATAGAAGGGGTTGCATGAGACTTTCGGGACACAACATTATTTGAGAACCACCTTCCATCCTCAGGGGGATGGCTAGACAGAGGGGACCATTTAGACCCTCAAGGACATGCTACATGCTTGTGTCCTCGCCTTCGGTCGCAGTTGGGAGGATCACTTACCTTTGGTGGAGTTTGCGTACAACAACAGTTATCACTCCACCATTGGGATGGCACCTTTTGAGGCATTGTACGCCCGACCTTGCAGATCACCCTTATGCTGGAATGACCAAGGGGACCATAGAAGGTACAGGAGACCACAGAGAAGGTGAAAATCATCTAGGAGCTGATGAAGACTGCATAGAGAAGGCAGAAGGCGTGTGCTGACTAGAGATGGAGACCTCTAGAGTTCGAGGATGTTGACCACGTTTTTCTACGGGTCTCACCACGATGGTTTTTGCAAATATTTTTCCGAGGCGGAATGTTATATCTGAGTTTCATTGGAAAGTTTTAGGTCCTCAGTAGAGTTGGAATGGTGGCATACCTCTCAGCTCTTCCACCATAGTTGAATCGGGTGCACGACGTCTTCCACGTATCGAAGCTGAGGAGATACGTGCACGACCATTCCCATATCATCGACCACATAGAGGTGTACATTGACGATGTGGTAAATTTTACAGAGGTTCCTATAGAGATTGAGGATCGATAAAATCAGGTACTTTGTGGTTGATCGATACCTCTGGTCCGCATTCCCTGGAAGCACCGAAACCTCCAAGAGGGCACATGGGAGAGGGAGGCTCAGATGCATGCTCAGCACCCCAACTTGTTTACCTAGTTTGAGTTGCTGCTTATGGGGACATAGATCCCTGAGGTGGGGAGAATGTAAATACCTAGAATTTCATTGAATTTTTTTTAAATAAATGAGAATTTTACGAGTTAGGAAAAATTTACGGCACAGGATTCCAAGGTCCGGAGTTCCTAGAATGAATTTCTTAACATTTGTTCGGGTAAGTTTAGGAAACATGTGAGATGATTTTTCTAACGTTTGAACTGGTGCACGAATTGAAATTAGAGGGATACTATGAAATCACAGCGCCGATATTCACTTAAAGAGACTTTCACCTCGACAACATTTGTTCTAGGGTGGAAGTTAGTTTTTGAATTTTTAATGAAATAATAGAATAAAAATAAATTATAAAACATATTATTTTTATTTTATTTGTTAAAAACCTTCATGTGGAAGTCTAGAAGTGGCGAGCACCAGACCTTAACTTACTATGAGAGGTTATTGTAACACCCCAAGTAAAAAAAAGAATATGACACCTTTATATTTATCCGTATTTGTGAATACAATATTAACATTACTTTAAAGGGGATTCTATGCTCAATGGTGTACCCAATACGCAACAACGAGTTTCTTGGGAATCTTATGTTGCACTCTAATAATAAAATAATATTATTTTAAATAGTAGTTAACGCCTAGCCGTTGTAATGGCGGGAATGAACATAACTAACTACAAAATGATTATATATGTTTGTCAAATATTTTTACTCTTTACAATAAATGTTAGAGGATTAAAAATGCGAATTAATCCAATTTTAAGCGTAGACATTCAAATATTCTTTAAAAGGTCGATTAACCGCCTTTTGAAGGTGAACCTCTTTTAAATAAACTTTTTGACAATTTTATGTGTTATATTTGACAAAATAAAATTATTATTTAGAATCGGGACATCAAAATTTACTTTGTGTAAATTTTTGGTATCTTTCCGATAAAGTTCATTTTTTAATGAATAGTGAAAAATCTTGTATTTTAATTCAAAACCACTTTTTAATATAATTTATTTTTATGATTATATTATCTTTTGAATTGTTTTTAAAGTAAAATTAGAATATATTTTTACCATTTAATCCTATAGTGGTCATTGGAATTAATTTCACTTTGAAATTGGACTTAAACTAGTGTCAATCTTTTGATACTTATTATTTCATAAAAACACACTATTTGCTCTGACAGCGGGAATTAATTATTAAACTAATTAATGCAACTTATATGTTTTGAATTATTTAAAATAGACATCATTTTTGAATTCGGAATATCAAATATAGCTTAGGGTGATGTTTTGGTTTTTTTTCAGGAAAACTTCAATTTTTGATGAATAGTGAAACCACTAAGTGGTACCTAAGAAACTGATTTTTCATTTAAATGAAAATTTACCACCTCTGTGTTTGGAATTTCAAAAATCCGACATAGATGGTTGTCATTAAGAAGTAAAATTTGGTTCAATGGGATTAAATTAATTTTTGGTGAATAACAACTTTTATGTTTTTAATCGCAATTAGAGGTAATTAGTGTTGGTTAAGGTAAAAATAATGTTTTAATAATATGAGATGAGCTTGAAACATGTCCTACCCTCATTGGATGTGTCATGGACGAGCAAGAAAATCCATGGGTCAACTTGGGGACCCCATGGAGCCACTTTGGTTGGAAAATGTCATAAATAACTTTTTATTTAATGTTAAAGTAAAAATGATAGAAACATGCGATGTTTTACTAAAACAATTTTTACATGGGGTTTTACAAGTCTGATTTTTGACTATAAATATTCATTAGAAACCTAAAAATATTTCTTACATCATGATATTTTTTTTATAATTTTTAGACATTATATATATTAAATTATATATGACATCATGATGATGCAGCGATTACCTCATTAATAAAGGATTTAAATAAAATGAAAATATAATGTAAAATCTATGAGATAAACATGTATAAAACCTATTGTATGGTTATATTTAGAACCCTTATCACCTTATCCTCGAATTATATCAATTTTGGACCTTTTAAATCCGAAACCCATTTTAAAATAAAGGAACCTTTCTTTACTTTCCAAGGGTGCCCCTCCTCTCCTCTTATAAAAGGCCCCCACCTCTACCTCCTTACCCACACTTCCAAAGCCTTTGGCTCAGCCAAAACCTGACCATTTTGTATCTACACATACCTATATAACTCCTTGAAGCCTCACTTTGGGCAGAAGTCTTCCCAAGGAAACCTTTGAGCTCAAACCAAAGGGAGTTACCCGATTTTAAGGTAATGTCTTCACTTGAGTCCTTTTGTTTTATTTTGCTTCTCCAACCCCCTAAACACTTTTTATTAATTTGTTTTGTAAAAAATAAAGTATCTTAAATATACTAGTATGTTGTTAAAAGAAATATTCAAGCTACACTTACACACACCTTCGTATAATGGTTAAAGAACATAATGTTTATGTGGTTGGCGATTTTCTGCCTCACGAAATGATGATTATTCAATATTCTTTTAACACCTTTAAAGTTGGCCATTATGATGTCACTGTATTTTATATATGATATATATGGTATTTATGTTTACTATATGCTTCTTTATTTTATATTTAAAACATAACTTTATATTTTTCATGTTGTGTAAATGCGATAATTTCATATGAGAAAGTTTGGACTACCGCCCCCTCAAGTGATGTGAATCGTACATGCAATACATGGAATGTATAAAGAATGAAATTAATGAACATATGTGACCTATATAACATATATATTTTAATGTAATTATAATATATATATGTCATTTATTTCTTTAATTCCATTAATATGACAAAAAAATTAAAGTAACGTTCATGCATACGTACGGCCTACCGTCTCCATGAACGGTGCTTTTCGTTTTTATCTCCAAATGATATGGAATAGTATAAAATGAATATGTACTGGATATATATGATATTTTAATCATTAATACTATTCTGGAAATTATTTTCTTATAACTACATGGGCAATCTTTTGTCAAACAAGTTCATTTTTGACTCATGTACCAAACATCGACAAAAACGTCTGATATGAAATAACATTATTAAAAAATTATTATAACATTATAATATATGATATGAACTGAATAATAATATTTAAAGGAGGTCTTTATTCAATTATAAATTTACCAAAGTTTATTATTCATGATTATAAAGAAATGAACAGGACAAGTCGGACTTGAGGTATGGGATCCTTCTCCTCTCATTCTTTTAAAGTACACTCTTTTATGTCATTCCTTTTAAGATAATCTTTCTTATGATTGGGATGTTATTTTATATTACTCTTACTGTACTTTTAATGTTCATATGATGAGATTCCCTACTTTCTCTCATCAATCAATTTTGGAAGTTTTGAGTGACGCCGTTAAGCTGCCGAATTTTTGTAAGAGATCTAACCTCTCTCTTTCTTTTTAAGTAATCTCCTTTAAGTCACTTATTTTAAGCTCTAATTTGTATGTTGGGGGATGTTCTTTTATATTCCTATTGATGTAAATTTTATTTTAATATGATTATAGACCCTATTTGATCTCATTAATCCATTTTTTGAAGTCTTGTGTGGCACCGTTAGGCAGCCGAGTTTTCATAAGGGATTTCTCATATCACTTTTATTTCCGTGAGATTTATGCTACATTTTCCACCATTTCTTTTTAGTGGTATATGTACTTCCCATTACTCTAATATTTGCGTAATATAATTTCACTTATGAGTATTTACATCAATGTTGTATTTTCCTTCTTTCATGGGGTGTATGTTTCGAAAGATACCCAAGTCGTTAAGGGAACCTTTCACCCTCCTCTTTTTAAAAGACTTCTTTTGTTGGGTATTTTAATTTACATATTGTAATGTTGGGATATGTTCTTCTATATAATTATTAATGTAAATTTTATGTACAAATTTGGATATAACCTTTTAATCTCTTATCAACTCATTTTCTGAAGTTGGAAGTCATGCTGTTAAGCTGTCGAATTTTTACCAAGGGAACTTCCTAACCCAAATTAAATTTCTTTGGGTTCAACTTGTAGTTGTTGAATATGTCATATTTTGAATATTTGTGAATGAACTTTGATTTTTTTACCCTTAATATCCACTTATATTGGGTGTATTTATATTTTTCACACATAATTATGAGATTGATTTATCCTTAATTTAAGGATACCTTCTTTATAAGGGATTTCATCTCATTTTACATTTCTATTGAGACTTCATTGTTGTTATTCACCAATTCACTCATATATAGTGTATATAATATCCTTTGGAATATTATATCATGAATCCATTTATTCTCATGATATTATAAAGTTATGATTAAATTTTATTCCTCAATTATTGTATTCAAGTGTCTCTTATTTTCTTAAAAACCCTTTACCTAAAAGATCATTTTAAATGTTTTAATGATTTATACTTATAAATATTTCTCATTAATATCCATGTTTTCAAAATGGTTTTAAGGATTTATTTATATGGATATTAATGGTTTAAAATGTTAAAATCTTCAAAGTGGTATGGGACACTTTGATTCAAAAATCTCTTTATTAAATGTTTTAAATGGTTTTGAAAATGGTTTTTAGAATGGATCCATTATTTCAATATCTTAAAATTTTATATTATTATTACAATGTGGGAATGTTATATTTCCATTGTTCTTAAGTTATGTTCTATTATTATGTTATGTTTCTTGGGCCTTTTTTATGAATACGAGTGGTTTCGTGATAAACTAAGGGTGGGTGAGCCCGATATAGCTCTCCAATGCATTGGGTAACGTGAAGGAGTGAAACGTTAAGGTTTATCTGAAGAGATTTAGGGAATATACTCTGGTGGGTATTCCAAACATAACCAAGAGGGTTACTCCCTATGTAATAATGTTATGAATGCCTCAAGTTACCTTTTATGTCTTATGATTTCTATAATTTATTCATGATTTGATGAGGTATGTTAAAGTGCCTATGTTTTATGGGTAAAGTATGATTTCATTCTTATGTATATATGAACTCATGTTTACTTTCCATATTTTTATATCCCTTACTGAGATTTTTATGCTCATCCCATGTTTTTTGGAAATGTTTTATCACAGGTCAAGGGAATGGTACATGATATGATGATAGTGTCAAGGAAGTGTCAAGAAAGAATCCATGTTTTATTTTAAATATTTTTCCGTTGATGGGAAAAAATGAATACTATCTTTATGTAACCACATTATTTAAATGTGGAATGTAATGCATGTTTTATGATCTAATTCTCTAAACCTCTAAACCTGAAAAGATCCTAAATGTGTAATCTTGTATTAACTCATGATTAAGTAAGGTTTAAGGCTGGGGCCTTATAGTTGGTATCAGAGGTCGGTTTAGACAACATTAGGGATTAAGAGTTTTTGTTAGACACATGATTAGTCTCTATATCTATTATTTCAGTTAAATAATTGTTTTATAAATTTTTTTATGTCACGTAAAGTCGGTTACAAATGGAAGGAGAAGGATCTCAAACGACATTCCTATCTCTTCCTGATGACATTCTTGCAATAATTATTGCAAAGTCATGTTCGGATGATTTTGAAACTTTTTCTAGAATACAACTCACATGCAAGCAGTTGTTTGAGATATAAAACACCTCCACTATACATAGTTATCATCTTGGATCATGGGTTGTATTTAGAAAAATACTATTTTCACAATATTCTCATATTTTCAAGAAAGTTAAATATTGTCAAGGTATTTTCAAATATTTTACCTTATCACAAGAATTTAAAGCATATTATGATTTTAAAAATGGTGTTGATGAAGGTGACCCTTGTGAAACCTATTTATATTTGATTTTAAAATATAGTCTCTCAGCACATACTTATGGTATTTTAAAAGGACCAATAAAAGAAAGTTTCAACTCAAATTCTGTCCGACTATTTTATAGAAATCATGTTTTATCAGATGTTTTGGAATTATATGCCATACATGATTATTTTCCAAATTTTTTTTATGTGAACACCCATATGACCCATGTTGTACAAGGTGTATTTGGATAGAGGAATAAAATTATTTTGAAAGATCTCTAAATCATTGTTGTAATGCATGGGACATCTACCTACGTGAGCAAGATGACGATGGAACTGAGTGGACGCCATGATCAAGGTATGATGTTATTCATTTTGGGAATCATTTTATTTTATCTTGTGGTGGTGAAATAAGACTTCAAGAATTAATATGTTGAGATCATAACGAATTTGGATGAAAATGATAGGTATAATGAAACTATAGAGGTTAAAACATGTTAGGGTTATTTTTGGAGTTTTATAAAAAGGACAACATGCAGACCATGTGACAACCCGTCACGTCAGACACAGTTGCGGGAATCGAACCCACAACCAAAGTGCGACTGGTATTTATCGCCTACCACTGGACTACGTAAAGTCCCATGTTAGTATGACTGATTATTTTTAGTTAGATGATTTTATGAATTAAGAGTAAGTTGATTTTGGGTTATCTATGGAAATTTAATAACCTATCATGGAGGATATGTGATTAGGTTAATTACTTTTCAATATGAGATATTAAGAGCAACTGATGTTGTTTGGAGATAAATGTTACGATTTAACTTGGAAGACTATGTGACTAAATCCTTCAAATATTTGTGTTTCAATCTTAGTTTGGTTTACTTTGATTATAGTACTCTTAATGTGAACAAGTCTTCCTAAATACTCGTCTTTTGGAGAAAATATGAGTTTGTGTAAGGAATCTAATAAAAGATGAAAGTCAACATGATAAGTGATTATGTTTCCTTATGAATAAATTCCTCAATAAAAAGTAACTTAAAACAAAAATGTTTTTTATTAACTTTTCCTACTGGGGAATCGAATACCGTTTAACCCATCAGAAGTTTGTGATTTTCTTGTTGTTAACTTTCTCCTAAACATGTTTTCTATCACTCTCCATCAGAACATGACCCTATGTTTTCTTCCCCATTTCCATGTTTTCCTACATGGAATCCTTGCATGGGTTTACTCGGGTGACCTCTGTACTTATATTTCTTTATTTTAAAGTGATTGTTTTACTGACTCTTATTCCGATGTGGGACTTTCAAGGATGTTTCCAAGCTCAATTTTAAAATTGCGAGGACGCAATTCCCAAAGGGGGGGAAGGATGTAACACCCCAGGTAAATAAAGAATATGGCATCCTTATATTTATCCATATTTGTGAATACAATATTAATATTACTTTAAAGGGGATTCTATGCTCGATGGCGTACCCTATACGCAATAACAAGTTTCTTGGGAATCTTACGTTGCACTCTAATAATAAAATAATATTATTTTAAATATTAGTTAACACCTAGCCGTTGTAATGGCGGGAATGAACAGAACTAACTAAAAAATGATTATATATGTTTGTCAAATATTTTTACTCTTTACAATAAATGTTATAGGATTAAAAATGCGAATGAATCCAATTTTAAGCGTAGACATTCAAGTATTCTTTAAAAGGTCGATTAACCGCCTTTTGAAGGCGAACCTATTTTAAATCCAATTTTTGACAATTTTATGTGTTATATTTGACAAAATAAAATTCTAATTTAGAATCGGGACATCAAAATTTACTTTGTGTAATTTTTTGGTATCTTTCCGATAAAGTTCATTTTTTAATGAATAATGAAAAATGTTGTATTTTAATTCAAAACCTCCTTTTAATCTAATTTATTTTTATGATGAGGTTATCTTTTGAATTTTTTTTAAAGTAAAATTAGAATATATTTTTACAATTTAATCCAATAGTGGTCGTTGAAATTAATTTCACTTTGAAATTGGACTTAAACTAGTGTCAATCTTTTGATACTTATTGTTTCATAAAAACACACTATTTGCTCTGACATCGGGAATTAATTATTAAACTAATTAATTCAACTTATATGTTTTTTATTTTGTAAATTAAACATCATTTTTGAATTCGGAATATCAAATATAGCTTAGGGTGAAGTTTTGGTTTTTTTCTGGAAACATTCAATTTTTGATGAATAGTGAAACCACTAAGTGGTACTTAAGAAAATGATTTTTTGTTTAAATGAAATTTTACCACCTCTGTGTTTTGAATTTAAAAAATCAGACAAACATGGTTGTAATTAAGAAGTAAAATTCAGTTCAATGGGATTAAAATAATTTTTTGTTGAATCGTAACTTTTATGTTTTTAATCACGATTAGAGGTAATTAGTGTTGGTTAAGGTAAAAATAATGTTTTAATAATATGAGATGAGCATGACACATGTCCTACCCTCATTTTATGTGTCATGGACGACCGAGACAATCCATGGGTAAACTTGGGGACCCCATGGAGCCACTTTGGTTGGGAAATGACATAAATAACTTTTTATTTAATGTTAAAGTAAAAATGACACAAACATGAGATGTTTTACTAAAATATTTTTTACATGGGGTTCTACAAGTTAGATGTTTCACTATAAAAATTCATTATAAATATAAAAAGATTTCTTACATCATGATATTTTTTTTTTAATTTTTAGACATTAATATATTAAAATATATATGACATCATGATGATGCATCGATTATCTCATTAATAAAGGATTTAAATAAAATGAAAAGATAATGTACAATCTATGAACTAAACATGTCCAAAACCTATTGTAAGGGTATATTTCGATCACTTATCACCTTAGCCTCGAATTATATCAATTTTGGAACTTTTAAATCCGAAACCCATTTTAAAATAAAGGATCCTTTCTTTACTTTCCAAGGGTGCCCCTCCTCTCCTCTTATAAAAGGCCCCCACCTCTACCTCCATACCCACACTTGAAAAGCATTTGGATCGGCCAAAACCTACCCATTTTGTATCTCAAAATCCCTCTATAACTCCTTGAAGCCTTACTTTGGTAGGAAGGCTTCCCAAGAAAGCCTTTGAGCTCATAACAAAGGGAGTTACCCGATTTTAAGGTAATGTCTTCACTTGAGTCCTTTTGTTTTATTTTGCTTCTCAAACCCCCTAATATCTTTTTATTAATTTGTTTTGTAACATCTAAAGTATATTCAATATACTGGTATGTTTTTAAAAGAATGATTCGAGATACACTTACACACACCTTCGTCTAATGGTTAATGAACATACTGTTTCTATGGTTGGTGATTTTCTGCCTCACGAAACGATGACTGTTCAATATTCTTTTAACACCTTTAAAGGTGGCCATTATGATGTCACTGTATTTTATATATGATATATATGGTATTTATTTTTACTATATTCTTCTGTATTTTATATTTAAAACATACCATTATTCTTTTCATATTGTGTAAATGCGATAATTTCATATGAGGAAGTGTGGACTACCACCCCCTCAAGTGATATGACTCGTAAATGAAATACATGGAATGTATAAAGAATGAAATTAATGAACATATGTTACCTATATAACATATATATTATACTGGAATTATAATATATATATATATATATATCATTTATTTTTTTAATTCCAGTAATATGACAAAAAAAATGTAAGTAGCGTTCATGCGTACGTACGGCCTACCGTCTCTATGAACGGTGATTTTCATTTTTTATCTCCAAATGATATGGAATAGTATAAAATGAATATGTACTGGATATATATGATATTTTAATCATTAATACTATTCTGGAAATTATTTACTTATAACTACATGGGCAATCTTTTTTCAAACAAGTTCATTTTTGACTCATGTACCAAACATCGACAAAAACGTCTGATATGAACTAACATTATTAAAAAATTATTATAAAATTATAATATGTGATATGAACTGAATAATAATATTTACAGGAGGTCCTTAGGCAATTATAAATTTACCATAGTTTATTATTCAGGATTATAATTAAATGAACAAGACAAGTCGGACTTGAGGTAAGGGATCCTACTCCTCTCATTCTTTTAAAGTACACTCTTTTATGTCATTCCTTTTAAGCTCATCTTTATTATGATTGAGATGTTCTTTTATATTAATATTACTGTAATTTTTATGTTCATATGATGAGATTCCCTACTTTCTCTCATCAATCAATTTTGGAAGTTTTGATTGACGTCGTTAGGCTGCCGAATTTTTGTAAGAGATCCCGCCTCTCTCTTTCTTTTTAAGTAATCTCCTTTATGTCACTTATTTTAATCTCCTATTTTTATGTTGGGGGATGTTATTTTATATTCCTATTGATGTAAATTTTATTTTAGTATGATGAGAGACCCTATTTGATCTCATCAATCCATTTTTGGAAGTCTTATGTGGCGCCGTTAGGCTGCCGAGTTTTTCTAAGGGATTTCTCTTCTCACTTTTATTCCCGTGAGATTTATGCT
Source organism: Viscum album (assembly GCA_963277665.1). Taxonomy (NCBI): domain Eukaryota; kingdom Viridiplantae; phylum Streptophyta; class Magnoliopsida; order Santalales; family Viscaceae; genus Viscum; species Viscum album. Next base: position 1,412,935,658 of record OY728145.1, read on the forward strand.
ACATTTTATACCATTTCCTTTTAGTGGTATATGTACTGACCATTATTATACTCTTTGCATAATATACTTTCACTTATGAGTATTTACATAAATGTTGTATTATCCTTCTTTCATGGGGTGTATGTTTTGAAAGATACCCAAGTCAGTAAGAGAACCTTTCACCCTCCTCTTTTTAAAAGACTTCTTTTGTTGGGTCTTTTAATTTACATATTTTAATGTTGGTATATGTACTTGTATATCCTTATTGATGTAAATTTTATGTAAAAATGAGGAGATAACCTTTTAATCTCTTATCAACTTATTTTCTGAAGTTGGAGGTGATGCTGTTAGGCTGTCGAATATTTACCAAGGGAGCTTCTTAACCCAAATTAAATTTCTTTGGGTTCAACTTGTAGTTGTTGAATATGTCATCCTTTGAATATGTGTGAATTACCTTTGATTGTTTTACCCTTAATATCCACTTATATTGGGTGTATTTATATTTGTCACACATAATTATGAGATTGATTTATCCTTAATTTAATGATACCTTCTTTATAAGGGATTTCATCTCATTTTACATTTCTATTGATACTTCATTGTTGTTATGCACCAATTCACTCTTATATGGTGTATATACTATCCTTTGGAATATTATATCATGAATACATTTATTCTCATGATATTATAAAGTTATGATTAAATGTTATTCCCCAATTATTGTATTCAAGTGTCTCCTATTTTGTTAAAAACCCTTTAACTAAAATATCATTTTAAATGTTTTAATGATTTATACTTATAAATATTTCTCATTAATATCCATGTTTTCAAAATGGTTTTAAGGATTTATTTATATGGATATTAATGGTTTAAGATGTTAAAATTTTCAAAGTGGTATGGGACACTTTGATTCAAAAATCTCTTTATTAAATGTTTTAAATGGTTTTGAAAATGGTTTTTAGAATGGATCCATTATTTCAATATCTTAAAATGTTATATTGTTATTACAATGTGGGAATGTTATCTTTATATTGTGCTTAAGTTATGTTCTATGATTATGTTATGTTTCTTGGGAATTGTTTATGAATACGGGTGGTTTCGTGATAAACTAAGGGCGGGTGAGCCCGATATAGCTCTCCAATGCATTGGGTAACGTGAAGGAGTGAAACGTTAAGATTTCTCTGAAGAGATTTAGGGAATATACTGTGGTGGGTATTCCAAACGTAACCAATAGGGTTACTCCCTACGTAAGAATGTTATGAATGCCTCAAGTTACCTTTTATGTCTTATGATTTCTATGATTTATTCATGATTTGATGAGGTATGTTAAAGTGCCTATGTTTTATGGGTAAAGTATGATTTCATTCTTATGTATATATGAACTCATGTTTACATTCCATATTTTTATATCCCTTACTGATCTTTTTATGCTCATCCCAAGTTTTTTTGAAATGTTTTTCATAGGTCAAGGGAAAGGTACATGATATGATGATAGTTTCAAGGAAGTGTCGAGAAAGAATCCATGTTTTATTTTAAATATGTTTCCGTTGATGGGAAAAAATGAATACTATCTTTATGTATCCACTTTGTTTAAATATGGAATGTAATGCATGTTTTATGATATAATTCTCTAAAACTATAAACCTAAAAAGATCCTCAATGTGTAATCTTGTATTAACTCAAGATTAAGTAAGTTTTAAGGATGGGGCCTTATAGTAATGGTGGTGGTGACCACCCGAACCGAACCTCCCATGAGGGGTTATGGTGGTGGGGACGACCCGAGGCCTAAACCACTTGAGCTATCCTCTTAATGAGGGATAAACCTCTCAAATCCCTCATTAAATGTGTGAGAGACTCTTCAACTCCTCCAATATTAATTATTCCAACCCTCCTCCACAATAATTAATCCAACGAACAACTTTATATGTTCCATCCTATGAGATTAATTAACCAAAATTGAATTATATGCCAACAAAAATAATTGATAAAATAATATATTATTTTGGGGCTACCATTTCATTTTGATGGAATTGGGAGAGGAGATATCTTTGGGAGAAATAAATTCCTCCCATGAAGAACTTCACCTCCCAAAGAAGAATGCTCCGCCAATGAAGAACATCGACCTCAACTTCAAATTTCTTCCTCGTGACTTCTTTCAATGTTGGACATCTTCATCTACGACGAATCGACCTCTGTAATTATTTCTCAAACCAATGTCAAAGAAAAATCCTAGGTAGGGTTTTATTTGCTTGTGAATATTTTTCCCATAATCTCACCTTGGTTTCTTTTGCAGTTTGGGAATGAAACGTTGCGAGAGGTTGTAAATCTTGACGTTATTATTTCATGTTATTGTTGAGCCATATGCTACCACCCTAATGCAGAGTGTATGGGCCAAACCAACATGGGGCGACCTTTCCACAAATCTTGTGGTGTTCTTCGGGATGGAGGGAGATGAAAACCATCCATGGTTGGGGAACGAGAATGGTGATCGGCACAACCACTAGCCGAGATGAAGGCGGCGAGGCAATGACACCTCCCTACGGCCACCACCTCTGCCTCGTGGTCGAGGAACCGCCCCATGGCTGGAATGCCACACGGCCGGACCTCCTTCCCATGGCTGGATCGCCTCCCCACAGCCGGAACGCCACCCCACAGCCGGACTGCGGTCCCATGGCCGAACAGCCCGCCGCGCGTCCGGACCGCCGGCCCTCGGCCGGACTGCCGCCCCGCGGCCGAACCACTGCCTCATGACAGAACCACCGTCCTCGGACGAGCCACCGTACAACCACACAACACTCTCCGCCGCCCCTCGCGGCCTGCCGGGTCAGACCCAATGGGCCAGGCCACACTGCGGGTCGGGTCGGGCTGGGTCGGTTTGACCGGGTCAGACTGGACCCGAGCCCACTACGACCCATTTACTCTCTTTTGGCCATAACATTGGCACTGGACATCAGTTTGAATAACCATCAGCGGTGCTAGAGATCATGGAGCGAGACAATCCCTTTGAGTATACCCTACTGGAGTTTTGGTTTGAGATGGGGTATGGTCAGGTTGGATTGAGTAGGAATCCAACAGGGCCCCCTGGACAAAAAGGCTAATAACTCATAGACTGGGCGTACAATTGACGTGCCGTCTGTTATGTTGAGACCCCTATTACGTGGAATACTTTGAGATACTTCTCCATGGGACTTAGTGTAAGTTGGAGTATAAAACAGTAGGTTTTGGAGCAGATCCTCCTGGAGACGAATGAGCATAGTGTTAGAACCCAGTGGCTAGCTGAGACTTGATGAATCCTGACCGTTGCAACTCATAGTGACGTGACATGCCTAGTGGGTAGCACCTTGGTGACGTGGTAGACCCAAAGTGGGGAGCACCTTGGATACATGATAGACCAACGGTACTCGACAGGAGGAGTACCTCAACATGACATGAGGATAAGCGCCTTGGTGATGGAGTAGACCGATGGTGGGGAGCACCTTGGTGATGCGGCAGACCCATGGTACTCAACAGGAGGAGTACCTCAACAGTCCAATGTTAGTGGGAAGCACCTCTGTGTGATGTGGAAGGCCCACTATACTCAATTTATGAGGAGTTGTATAGAAGCCGAGGTGTTCGAAATTGTGACTAGGAATGTTAATTGATACTACCTCAAGAATAAATCCTGGTGTGAGCTGAGTCTGTACCTTTGTGTTTTTTCTCACAATTGAGATGGATTACTTAATAACATAGGTATATGAATGGGCATATACCTAGGTAAGTATATATTGTTGATTTAATACTTTTTGATTTATCCTTGATGGATTTTGTGAGACCTAGAGGGTCTCGGGGTCCCTACTAAGCATCGTTATACTCACCCATGCACGAGCTATGCCCGCACCTTGTTGTGTTGGTTGCAGAAGATGGACAATGCGGACTGAGGATGAGAGTACAAGGACTGTACGGTACCTAGAGGTGGACCATATGGCTTGTCAGTACGCAAAGGAGAGGGGTGGATGTGGAGTGCTGAGGAGGTAATCAGTACCTACCCTTCAGGTAGGAACCTAGGAGGACAATCCAGTAGCTGTCTCTTCTATTTCTTCAGTTGTATTGTATTTCAGTTGGACTTGTACCTTTACTATTGGGATTGTATTCCATCCCCCTTTTTTAAATTCATCAATCATTTGGTAATACAGTTTTCTTGTGTTTGTATCTTACTGTGTGCTTGGTTACGTGAGTTTGCAGGTTATAAAGGCAATGCACTCCCAGTTTTAGGGAAAATGCATTTTGGTGCTAGTCACCAGCCCCTAGATTATAGAAGTCGGGCTTGGGATAGTCATGCAACAGGCCCCTTGGTACAGGTCATGACACTAAATATTTTGTTGTAAAATATGTATCTATTGCTAAAATATGTGTTGATTCAATGAATAAAGATGGTGTTGAGAAAGAACCTGCTATTGAGGAAGATGCTTTTATTGGGGATCAATCAAATCAATAAGCAGAACCTGAAATAATCCTATCTACTAAGGAAATAATGTATATGTACTTTCTACTAGCTAAAAAAGAAATGGGTGTGCCTAACTGAGGTGAAAATTTGGAAATGATTCAAGAGACTTAATATCGTAGTCCCATGAGAGATGCACCTATTGAGGGGGAGAAGCACCTCTGTTTAGAAAGTGTTCAAGTTCACAATCCTGTTAACCATATCAATGTGGATACCTGGTATAAGATTCCTAGATACATTGATGTGGACAATACCCAAGAGGACTCAGTTAACGGAATAGATCTTGCCATAGTATTTCAATTGAAACTATTTTCTGCACTAGAAGTAACATTTACTAAGGATCCTAAATCAAATTTAGCTCATGTTCCAAAACATACACAAGAATATTCTAATTCTGTGAGTCATAGTGATCTAAAAACATTTGGAGATAAATTGATTGTTTATTTTGAAATGATCATGAAATCAAAAACTGCTCCTATGAAAAATCTCAGTGAAAGAGTTGCTTCCTTTCCACTAGAGAAAATCAAGGGAAAATTCATCCAAAATTTCTTCATGGAATAGAAGAATTTTGGATTGAGAATAAAAAATTGAGTGATGAGGTGAAGTATCTCAGATCTATGGTTGAAGATATGAAAAATTATTGAAAACTAGACATGCTCCTTTTGCTCATCTTGTTGAGGATGTTAGTGATAATATTCCACAGAAAGTTGTATATATGATTCCATAAAATTTGACTTAAATATATAAAAATGTGGATAATAGAAAAATAAAGATATTAAATGAGATCCATGAGCTTATTTTTGGCCTTAAAAAGATTACTGATGAGTGTAAGGGATGTTTATAGAAAGTTCTAAATCAACTTAAGTATCTCACATCAGCCGTAACAGCTTCAAATGCCTCTGGAATGTCATCTCAACCTGTGTACTATGATCTAAATAGAAATATTGTTAAATAAGAACTTCAGTCAGGGTCAATTGGTGTTGATAAGGAAAGTTTATCTACGGTGATCAATAATAGTGACCAAGTGCTTGATTTAGTGAGGATTCATTCAAAGATTTCCAATGATTCTCAGGAAGAAATTTCTAAGAATGTGGATTTATACTTTAATATAATTTACTCCAATCATGATATGACCAATCATTTCATGTACCTTATAGAGAATTTGAAAATTCCTCCTATCACTCCAACCTTCATGACTCATGTTTAAATGAAGAAATATTTCACTCCTCTTTTGTACATGTTCCTGGAGAACAGAGATGATTTTGAGAAGGTAACACAGTATGGTGGTGAGATCATTACTAATTTCATTAAGTTGTTGAAGCCTTACATTCATGTGAAAAAAATGACATTGTGTCTCCTAGAGATGCCCATTTGCGGCCTAGCTCATCCACTTTCTCATCCGGTACCTCTGCTCAAGCTACCATGTCTATATCTCTGGCTCTGAGCAAGAGAAGAACTATTATCGTTGACCAATACTTGAATCGGTCTTCAACCAAACCAACTCTGGAACCTTATATTTTTGAAGGAGTACCTATTCCTTCTCCAATAATTGGCCCAATCCCTTCACCAACCTCTAATTCTGCTCCTATGGCCACTTCTAATGTTTCTTCCAAGGGAAAAGAGAAGACACCTGGTGCTGAAGTGAAGTGAAAAAATGTATTTTATAGGTTTTTTTATTTTTCATCATGCTTGTAATGACTTATATATTTATATCTAATGCAATGTGAAGAATTATTGTTTACTTTATTACTTAACTTCATTCCATGTTTATTTTCATTTTCTTATTTTATATTTTTTCTAATAAGAAAAGGGGAAGAATAAGAGAAGGCATTAAAATCACATGATTTGTGATCAACAAAAGGGGGATATTGTTGGATTCCTCCTGTGTTAATCATGTTTTAATGATCAAAAATCATGTTAAAATTGATTAACCTATCACAAATCCTATGTAGATATTGGTGGTTTCCTTTTGATTAATTTCTTAAAACTCATCATATAAAATTTTACAATATCCGGATTCAGAATTATATAAATCGTGTTTGAATCTTGTAATCAATGTTTGATCTTGTTCTATAATGTTTTATTATACTATTTCTTAATTATAATTAATTATGTAAATATTACTTCTTAAGTAAGTTTAATATATATTCAGCTAAGTCTGAGAAACTGTAAGAATGCCACCAGTTCTGGATTTTGGAAAAGTCTCATGCATCGTAACCCTCACATAGTGACCCTAACACCGCGACTCAGACACTGTGACTCAAACAACATGACTCAGTCACCATGCCTCAAACTCCGTAACAAGTTTCAAATATCATAAAGCGTGTGACACATGCTCCTTCCTACCATCTCTAAGTCACCATTTAAAGATTTGACAAAGGACTATACATCATTTCCAGAGACACTATGATCCTAACACATTATCTCTGATACCAGTTCCCGATCTCAATGAAACTATGACAATGTGAATGTCTCACTGCTCGAAGGCAAAGGAGAAGACACCATTTCTAGTGAAACTGCTACAAGACATACTTTCACATCTTTCCTTATTTTCTTCCTTTTTCAATTTACTCTAAAAGTTGTTTATAATGGTCATATTTGAGTTATTTAATGACACTAACATAATTAATGTTTCTTTATGGACATTTCACCTGATAGTATGAGGTACGAGGTATAGAAATCATGCTTCCTTTCAGCTCAAACACATTCACCAAAACTAAAAATAAAATCATGATACTCAGAGCTGTTGATAGAGAGAGTTCATGAAGTGAACCTCATGCAAGATAGAAGAACATATACACTAAAGAACACATGAATAACTCGCACATTTTTGAAGGATGATCTGATATAGATCATAACCTCAAACATTCACACAAAATAAACCCTAAGAAGAAAAAATCTACAAAGAACATCACATCAAACTGGAAACCATAACACGAGACACGCGATATATGGTTTTTCACAAGAGGATGTGAAATTTGCATATGCTTCATACTAAAAATCCAAATCTATATATAGTAACACTTAGATCATTTCTAATCATCACTCATAATCTTTTATATGTTGTGTAATATTTTTATTAGCCTTAGAGAGGTGTGCATGACTGTATTAAAAAACTCTATATACCACATTAAACTTGAGGATACAAGATATAATAACTCGAATATCGTTTTACACCTTTATTACCCACGCATAATAGCGGAAGAGGTTCGGTGTGACCTGGTTGTTTGTTTTAGCACGTAGAATAGTTGAAGAGGTCTTTTGACCTAGATTGTCCTGTGTACTATTGTTTACCTTGATCCTGGGTGGGGATCAAGTTTATTAAAATAAAATTATTGGTGGTAGGTGATCCTCAAGTGGAGTGGATTAGGTCTTGTCTTGATACTGATTTACTTGTTTTATCAACTGCGTGTTTCTATTTGGTCTTTCTATTTCATAATTTATATTTCAGAAAACTAAATTTTACTTTGATAGTTAGTCCTAGATAGTAGTTATAACTACTTTTCCTTTTTATAATTGTTTCAAAAGATGTATTTCAATATCTCATATTGATACTATTGATAATTAATCAATCTTTTCAGAAGCTATTTGAAGATTAAAACTGTTATAATTTGATTACCTTGATTAGCTAGCCTATTTAATTTTTAATTGGGTGAATCATTTACGTAAAATTTTTAACAAATTTTTTATAGGAACTCAATAAACCCCTCTATTGAGTGTCCCAATACAACTAATAGATTTAAATACATACAATTTGTTAGTAGAAAAATTAATTACAACATTGATGGAGATGGTAGGCCTTAAGTACGAATGAAAGATGGATTCACTATAAGGTGGATTAAATAAAAAATGGTAGATAATTATTCAAATTTAAATAATAATTATTATATAATTTAAATAATATATTTCTTCAAGTTAATCATTATTAATATTAAAATAAAATAGGGATGAAAAATCAATCACATCGCTTCGTGGAGGTGGTAGTCCACATATACGCACAACAGAAGTTATTGTTTTCTAATGGATTGGAAGGTAAAAAGTTATATATTATGTTATTGTACTAAAATTATATCTAGTTAATAGATATGATATATAATTATTAGTTCCATATTTACCACCATCCATGGAATTTGGTAATGAAAAATGAATTACACCGTTATGTAGAGATAGTAAGCCTTACGTAGGCATGAGTAATGTGTTTCACATTTTCATTGGATAGAAAAAAAAAATATATTTTCTATATTCATAAAAATTTCACAATATTTTTATGAAATTGGATTTATTATTTTAGGATGGGTACCACACATGAATAGTAAGTCATGGAAGAAATAAACTAGAATGATTCGGTAATGTTGATTACCTCTTTTTCAGAAGACTCCATTTAGATATGTTTTTAAGGACCAAGTGATCCTATTTTTTATGGTAATGAACATTAATAAGTTAGATAAGGTTGTTGAGAAGTGTAGTGGGTGGTTATTGGGATAGTAATATGGCTTAAAGTGGTGTAAATAATTAAGGGAAGATGTAATCTTTTATAACTAATGTGAGGGAAACTTTAGTAAATTTTTAAATATCAAGTTAATGTTTATTAATATATTATTTATAATTGCTAAAAACAAATTTATTTAAAATATAGGATGTGGGTGGGTTGATATAATCTCATCCAATAAAAATTAAACAAGTTTTAAAATTTTTTTGGTCCTTATCTATTGGTTTTAACCCCTTGAAACCCTTTTTAAACTTACCATGGCTATAATGTTTTTAATTTTTTGAGGATCATGATAATAACTGAAAATAGAAAAAATCCCATAAATTTACTGTGGTGGAAAATAGAAACCACATATTAATTACTTCTCTTAATATGATTTTTTTGGAATTTTATATCACTTATTTTATTTATTTATTATAAAATATCACTAATGTGAATTTTTAGAACTATTCCTTATTGACTTTAATAATATATAGAAAAAACTTATAATTGGACATTGTTTTTCATTATATCCCAAATATTTCATGGTATTATAATAAATTCATTAATAACATTATTTATCTCAAATTTTATTTATTTTTATATTTTAAATAACATTTTTTCCACTCATTGAATAATCACCTTGTCAGTGTTTTGTAAGAATCTAAATTAAAAATTTGTTTTCTAAAAATTAATACTAAATAATATAGAACATAAATATATTTTATATTTTAAAAAACTAAATGTGGTAAAAATATCCTCTTCATAACCCCATATAAATAATATTATTTTTATTAAAAACAATAGTGTGACATGTTTGACTTTTCCTCAAACAAAACATTATAAAGTTCATAATCCCATCCGAATGGAAATAAAATTCTATATAAAAAAATATAATATGATTATGGAAGAGAATAAGCAATAAAAAAACCATAAGCCCAATTCCGAGTCATTTTTTGTCCTTATAATTTTATTTTTGGATTTTATTTCTGATTTACACATTATAGTGGTAACAAATTTTACTCGGGTTACTATTCATATTGAATAAACATTAAAGGGATACATTTAGTAAATTTTTACCTCATGAATGAAAATATGAAATAATATTTTAAAAATATAAAAAATAAAGTGATATAATTTTATTTAAAATTAAACAAGGAAAACACAATGAAAAACAATTTTTCAGATAAATGAGTTTTTATTTATAAAATTGTTGTTATACCATATTAAAACATAAAATAGATACTAATGAACATAATTAGATTATTAATAATATAATAGAAATATATTTTAAATTTAAACTATTTGAAAACAAAATGGTACCTTTAAACTGCATTAAATAAAAATATAATTTTAAATAAAAAGAAGCTGTTTTCATTATTAATTGAAAATAAAACATCTCTGAAAAATACATACAATTTAGACTTAGAATATTTTCGCATGGTTATTTTAAAAATTAAGTTCATTTTTATCAAATTAATTTTATAAAATGGAGAAAAATTGATTATATTATTTTCTCATAGTAGTAATAAAAATATTTGTTTGATTAAAACCTATAAAACGACATTACTAAAGTTTGAGTGTTTATTTCACATGAATTAATTGATAAATTTGAATTTATTATGTAAATTATTTATATTTCATAATATGGTTAATACTATTCAGATTTTCTAATTCAACATATTGGTTATAACATTCATTTTAAAATTGTAAACTTTGAATTGATCTTCATGTTTCATTTAATCATAGTGTTACGTGTTGTATACACTTTAAAACATAGAGTTATTTTAAAATATTTGGGTTGTGTACACCAAAATGTATTGAGGAAATTAAATTTATTTAAAAAGAAACACCCCATAAAATCTTGTGGTGTTAAATTCTTTCCTCCTTCAAAAAATTCCATCCTCAAAATTTCTAGAATGTGCACTTATGAATAGATTTGGGTAGTTATTCATCATAATTTATTCTTGTTACCACTATAAATATTCTATAATATTATTTTTACAATGTAAATTTACTAGAAGATTCATTTTATTTCACAAAACTTGTTCTCTAGTTTCTAGAATCAGGTTAGGATATTTAAAGTAAGTCAGATCAGGTTCTAATTATATTTCTTCATATTTGGGCACATGTATTGGGTATAAAATATACTTAATTAAATATAATATATGGAACACACCAAGAACTTAATTGTGTCTTGGTGAAATTTCTAAATAGTATTCCACAACACTAATTATTTTTAGAATTTTAAAAGTTTTGATACACCTAGGGATTATATTTTCTTTCACACTGAATATTACAATACCACTCCATGGAGATAGTTCAAAGAAAATGTGATCCCCCACTTGAAATGTAAATTATTTCCTCATGTTATCGACCATTATATTTTGAATACATTGATATGTTTTTAAATAGTTGTTACCTTTTATGTTGTTTCCTCTATAAGCTCTGGGCCTACAATATTACTTTCACCATCTTCATCCCAAAAAGTTGAGGGTATGTCACCTATTTCAATATAATGGTTCACATGATTCCAGTTGAATACTTAAATAAATTATATTTTTATACTCTAATTATAAAAAAGTTAAATATAGATCCCAAATAACTTTAAATTATGGTGATCATGGCCTCAACATGTCTTATAATGCTTGGATATCCCTTTTGGAAACCCCATCAGATTGGGGATGATATGATTTACCAGATTAAGGTTAGTATCCCGAGTTATCTAAACACTTTTCCAGGGGTTGAATTTAAATAATGGATCAAAATTAGACACAAATGAAATAGGTGCACCATGAAGTCTGAATAATTCTTTAATATATAGTTGTGTAAGGTTATAGAGAAGTAAATCGTCTCTTATAGCTATGAAATTTTATGACATGGTATGCCAATCATCAATAAACCATATAAATTCATTTATTAAGCATTATTTTTTTATGAAATGATAATTCCATATTAATATCACCCATTTCCTTGTAAGAATAAGAAGAGGCTACTTGATTCCTTAGGGATTATATATCTCAGACTTCACTTATTGATTATACAAAAATATTAATACATTATCAACAATTTCCAACATCATATTATCCCCTTAGAAATGTTCCTTTAAATCTCAACACCTTTTGGTGCTGCCAGGTTATATAGATAAATTTGATCTTTGAGAATAAACTAATAATTAATTTTCTAGCTTAGATATAGATGGACCACATATCTTTTTTTCTGATTTTCAAAAGACCATGTTCATATATTAATTCTACCAATTTCCCATCATTTATGGATTCTATTTTATTTTTAAATTCTCATCATCAGGATGGTAAATTTTTACCTTCTCCAAAAAAATTTATTTGAAAAACATTTTAAAAAGGATTTCTACTTCCCCTACCTTAATAATTATTATATCCTTATTTACTAAATCAATGAACATGAGATAATTTTCAATCCTTATTTAAGATAGAACTTCATGATCTTTTCCACCCAGTGAATCTTCTACCTTATTTTACTTTCCAGGATGGCAGTGTATTGAGAAATCATTATCCATGAGTGGCTAGATCCATTTACCTGGCCTCATGTTGATATATTTCTATGAGAATTTATATTATAAATTCTTATTATGTTTTTATATCTCACATATTTCAATATAGAGCTAGTGTATCCATTTTGTTTGAAATAAATGCTTATCGACTTTAACTCAAGATCATGGTTTGGAAAGTACTGTTAATGAGTTTTTAATTACCTTAGCCCAGAGTTAGTAACTCTATCATTATGTAAAAGGAAATAACTATGTCCCATCCTAAATTCATAACTATATATAAAAAATCCAACATTTCCCAAAGATAGATTCAGGATCAGATAATTCAACAATATCCTACTCAATTTTTCAAAACATTCTTCATATTTCAGTATCCAAATTAACATAATCCATTTATGAGTAAGCTTGGTTAACAGGTTATCCAATCCTAGAAATGTTTTTAGAAAAAATTAATAGTAACATAACAAACCAACAAAACTTTTTACCTTAGTTATCTTTATTTGAATCAAACATTCATGGAATGGATTTTTATTTGAATTGTCAATTGTGATACCATCCTCGAGGATAATATAACTAAGAAAAGAAAATTCCGGAATCTAGGATTCACATTTACTAAATTTACTGTATAATAATTTTATTCTAAGAGTTTCAAGAATTATTCTCATGTTATTTTCATTGTCCTCATAGCTCTTTGAGTACAACGAGATATCAGTAATAAATACCACAAAAAATCATCAAGATAATCATTGAATACTCTATTCATCAGGACTATAAAAATAGAGGGTGAATCCATCCATCCTTATGGAATTACTTAAAACACATAATGTACATACCATGTTTTAAATGAATTCTTTAGAAAATTTTCCTTTAATTATAATTGATGATACCCTGAATGAGGATCATTATTTGAAAAATAATTATCCCTACATAGTTGATTGAAAATGACATGAATGTGAGTTTAATCATACTTGTTATTTATCATAATAGATTTAATTTCCCGAAAACCAGTGGTATCCTCTTACATCTGTTATTTTTCATAAAAACATAATGGGGGATATTCATGGTGAAACAATAGGGCATATAAATCCCTTACTACACAACTCCTCATGTTTTTCTTCAGTTCTACTAATTATATAGGTGGAATTCAGTGTGGATTGTGTAATATAGGTCTTTCATTGGGTATTAATTCAATGGAAAACTCAACCTCACACTTTGGTTGATGTTTAAGTAATTATTCAAGAAATACCTAATTATTTTCTTAAACAATAGGTACATCCTCAATTTAATGATTAAAGTTTCTATATATAGTTTGTTTCATCTCATTTTCCTCAAGATTTTCTTTTGTAAAAGTTACTAGGGGTGGATATTTTTAAGAATTTGATGATAAAGTTTCATCTATAAAGATAATGAATTCCACATATTAAAAAAAAATCATAATTTCCTTCTCCTTGAAATAATATTTTTAATCATATTTTGAAATCCATTCCATAACACATTTTATATCGAATTTAACCATTAGTATGATAATAAATTCATCAAATATGGCATGTTTTTGCATATAAATGGGAAATGACTAACAAATCTTATTAATGTTGATACTTCTATTAGGATACTTAACTGAAAACACATATCTAAAGGTTCTAGGGGAATATAATCTTTTTTGGGAAAAAATGAAAGTTATAAAAGATTGAGAAGATCTAGAGTTAAACAAATTATTAGATGATTTTCAGGATTTGGTTAAAATACCAACCAACACATCATTAGCAACTTCCACCTCAACTATTCTTATCAAAAAATCTTAGCCTCTCTCTCATGGGCTTTAATGGGTAAAATTCCATTCAGACCTGGGAAAATAATTTTTATTGTTCCACGTCTCCTTAAAGTTTAATCATTATAAATTGTTAACGTATTTCATTAAATTTAAATCATGAGCCTTGTGACCCACCTCTCTACACTAGAAATGAACTCTTTTCCCTTTTAATCAGGAATGAGGTTGTTTCCATAAAAAATTATTATAGTTTTAAAAATTTACCCTTATTATTTTCCCATTAACCACTATTTTATCAAATATAATCTACTTATATTGATTACCCTTGGATTCATAAGACATATAATATTATTTCTCTATCTTGATAACACATGAGACTATTTTGTTGTATGATAAGATGGTTTTGGAGGCCAATTCCTTTAGAAGGAATGCATTAATCCAATCAAAGAAATGGCAAGTATTATTTTTTTGATTATATACACAGCCCAAAACATGCCATTATAACCTTATAATGTTGTCTTCATATGTCAAAACATTTTAATATTTTGTTTTTCTCAGATTTAATAATTGTGTCTCCATATCTAATCGTTATTTGTGAGGAAGATATTATTCAATGAAAATTTCCTTAAAATACTTCTATCCTATTATTACTATTTCCTCCTCATCCTTAGTGTTTTGGACCAATTTCCACCACTGATTTGCAACCCCTGAGAATTGATAAATGGCAAGAGATCCTTCTTGCATTACCTACTTACCAAATTGATAAATATCTTATTTTTGATAATTATCCATTTCTAATCTACAAATATATCTGTAGAATAATTTAATGATGGAGGTAGGTGAGACATAAAATGGTATAACATTGTTTCATTGTGTTTTAGGTTAGTTTATTTATACATAAAAAATGTTATTAGTCATAACCAGAGTCATCTCCCATAACATAGTTACAATTTTATTCGCTCCAACAGTAGCTCCTTCTCCAGATTCATTGTCACACCCAAGATGGAAATCACTACATAGATTATTCCCATTAATATTATTTACATTACTTCCTATGGGATCCATTTTTAAATAATTTAATATACAATATTTTTCAATTACATTATAAAACATAGTGAAACACTTAACATAAATCAGAAATTTAGGTATAACTAATCTCAAAATCATAATCTTGCTTTATTAGGGAATATTCTCAAATTCGGTTATAGGGTTATGTTTCCCAAATTTATGTTTTCATAAATATAGTAACCCATATTTTATACTACAATTTCTCTAATAAAAACTAGAAATTCCCTAAATCTAGTATCCTAGAATTAGTGGTTACATTGTTTTCATGGAATAAGATATGAAAAATCACAAACCGAAGGACTAAAAAATTTTGTGGTATTGGAAAACTAGATAAATACTATAATTAAACATTATATTTGGAACCATAAGATAAAACATAGTATTTTATTTGAGAACATAATTATTCTCTTTATAATTTCCATGCATATCATTTATAAAACACATGATGAAATCCTTGGGATCAGAAACACCAGGAATGGGTGAGCTAATATGCTCAGTAGGGGAATGTGTGTTATTATAGCTAAAAACCATGAATAATATTGCAAGAATTAATGGTCATAAATTAATTCTATATAAATAAACACATGAGGTTTAAAATCATCAATGTATTGAAAATTGAATAATCTTGTGGACATCAATAATTGAGTTTGTTGACACTCCTTTCATCACAGAATCTAAATATTGGAAAAGGGGAATATCTTATCTCAAAGTGATTAAACCTTTGGACAAATATCAAAAAAATTGACAAAGGAAGGAATAAGAAGAAACTTGGGCAAGGGTCGCACAAGTTCTACAATGGTCACGTAAGTATACTTGCATGACACAATGGTCATGCAAGTACACTTGTGCACCGAAGTTGGTCGCACAAGTCACTTACGCGCCCTAGTTGATAACTTCTCGGGGTCTTCTCCAGCCTATAAATACCCCCGGTGGGACCCCCATTTTGGGAGGAATTTTTCCAGAATTCAGATACATAGCTGTGAAATCCTAAGTCTCTTCTTCAGGTCTTCCAAACACATCTAGGGTAATTTTTTACCTAGAATGGAAGGTCTAAACAAGAGGAGTAAGGTCTAAGTGTTAGAATTCACTAAAACGTGTGCGCCTAAGTGTTTTACCCTTAAGGGAAATGTACACACTTGCATGCCGCCCTACTTCTTCACAATAACTTTCTCACCATCTTCTGGAAAGCATCTTGGGATAATTCTAAAGGCTTTGATCATGGATTGCCCAAATATTACTCTAAGGGTTGAAAATCGCGCAAGTACACATGTTCCGCGCAGGTATACCTGCGCGACCAGGACTTGCGCGCCCACGCAGTACCTATGCGCCTTCCAGGACTTGTTCACCCCTACCTTTTTGGGTGCCCTTATTGCCCATTTAACACCTCTTATGCCATTCCAACACTCCTATTCAAGATTCAGTCTTCAAGACACTCTTCAAAGCCATTTATGGCATCTTTTCTTGATTAACTTCCTTATCTATACCTCTCAAAACCTAGTGATTTACACATCTTTATGTCACTAAAAATTGAGATTTCATCCATTTAACCTCATCCTTTAAGATTAGAGAACACCTTAATATGGTCCTCCTTTTCAGAAGTAAGTCCCCGTCATAATTCCCATTAATTTTGGGCATCCTCCTCAGGAGTAAGCCCCAATCTTAAAATTCTTAAATATGGGCATCCTCCTCAGGAGTAAGCCCCAACCATAATTCTCTTAACTTGGGCCTCCTTTTCATGAGTAATCCCTAGTCTCAAATATGGGCCTCCTCCTCATGAGTAAGCCCCAAGTCCCTTAAATTTTCAAATCCCTCTAACCTGGGCCTCCTTTTTAGGAGTAACCCCAGTCTTAATTTTATTTTGATATGGGCTTCCTTATCTGGAGTAAAACCCAATCATAAGTCCCATCGTAATTTCAGCATATTCCTTAGGAATAAGCCCCAAGATTAGAGTATCCAAATCTCCATGAAGCACATATACCTTTATGGACCTTGTTCCTGGATTTATTCCCGGAAGTAAATCTTAATTCTTATCTATTTGGGTAGTCATATACACATAAGCCCCATATCATTGCATCTTTCATGGCACAATTGTATGGTTTCACCAATACCTCTTGTTTCTTACACCGAGCATGACTCATGTGAGCTTAGAGTGTAAAAGTAATCAAGACATCTTTATTTGAGCCATCAATCATGGATAAACATCATGCTCCCTTACTCGAACTACGTGGGTTTTGATTATTTTTCTAAAACAAAATATACATAGGTAGCCCATCAGCGGGTACTATCCCAACTCTGAAATAATCCACGTCATCCAAAATGACAATAAACTTCAAGTTCCCCACTAAGTGGCTTTAAAACCAGTATGTCCATCATAATGACCAAGATACTTTTATGTATTTTTAAGGATACAATCAACTAATAATATATAAAAAATATAGATGATTATTCATCGATGAAGAACCTCGAATACATATAAAATATTCTCTGAATTTCGTACATATTGATCATTGATTTTCAGACTAAAGGAAAATTCATTTTATACTTGGTAATGTAATAAGGATTTACGAACATAACTTAAATCTATAAAAAGCGTCATAGAGTAGACAATAATTTCCCTCAAAAAGGTGTGATGAGTCCGACCTACCATCCTATCGAACAATGCAAATTCCTAAGCCTCATCAGTCCACAACTAATGAGAACCTACCTTTGGAAAGTAGGTCCAAACAAATATGGAATCATTGGATGTTTCCGGTTCTACAAAAAATCCCGTAAGAAACCGATTGGAATGTTTGAACCATCAATCAACAAGGTCATCCCCAATTCCAGAGGGAAACAAAAAATTGTGAACCCGACGTGAATCCTTAACCAAGTTAAAATGCTGTTTTTATTATTTGTTTGGCCTTTATTTAAACTCAATGAGAGGGCCAACAGAAATAATCATTGACATATGTGGTCATCCAAAATATGTAGTGGCTGAATTTATCTTGATTACGTCTGTTATATCAAATAGGCACTATTTTAAAAGATCTTATGCATTTCCAGAGTGGATTCTCTTAAGTTCACATCTGTGAACACATCTGCTATGAAAACCTCTACTGAAAATGCTACTGCTGCTACTCCTGCTGGAGCATCGTCCGCTCTAAGGACGACATCACCTACTCAGCGTCTTCAACGCAGGGTATCAAATGTGCTGGTTAAGGAGTACCATCAACACGGTACCATTCCAACTCTAGAGGCTGCTCGACAAGACCTCCATGTGAAAAATTCACCCTGGTTGTCCCGACAGCGACGACCAGCGATCAAGAAGCAGACGGTGCTAACTACCGTCTCAAACCGTTTCGGGTCGTTATACCCGAAACACAATCACCATTCACTCCCATATTCTAGGGAGGTGAATTAGAATGTCCCTCAGGGCCTTAATTAAAGGATGTAGAAGTCCTTCCTGAGGGCTCCCATCAACCATCGCCGCCAAACTCATGCGGCAGTGCGCTCTCAAAATGATGAGGGTGTCGACTCTAGGAGTTCGGCTTAGGTTCCTCGAACTCGAGCAGGCAAGACAAATCACCAGAGGTGAAATACAGTTAATAGTGAGCAGGTTCTCATCTCTTCCATTACTAGAGAATTCCACCAACCTAACTTGGTGGCAAGAAATGAGAGGGCACACACACCTGCCCGTTTTAATTCCTCTATCCAGCAGACTTGTCTAGCAGCATTATGCCAATCCCGCTAGGCAATTTTGGTGGAGTACTATAGGCAGAAACATACACCTATTTATACATCATCAGCAGGTAAACAAGCTTGTCTGGCTACATATCATGGATCTTGTCAACCACATTAGATGAAGTACAATCAGCAGGCACATACACCTTCTAGTATTGATCAATACTACCAACAATCTCACTTGGTAGCGCACAGATAAGTCAGTCGGAAAGCTCCAGTGACAAACAGGAGGCAGACTCAACTCTCATCCCCCACACTTGAGTACTGTCAGGATTCACTGACAGGAAAAGGAGGACAGGAAAAGGAGGACAGGAGAAGGCACATACACCTACTGCAAGCACGGAATGGATGTATATCCCCGTTCCGGCAGCTGTGGTCACCAAACAAATTCTATCAATGGTGAAAGAGCAGAATCAAATCCCTGCTCCTATTCTGGATGCTTGCCAAGATATTATAACAGTTTCTACGGCATCTCAAGGAAATACACATAAATCTATACCTAGCAGTGGAGTGACACATCAACAGTTCATTCCGGAACAGACACACACATCTTTTCCAGTCTAAGAGGGTTATGGGGCATACTCCCCCATATCATACGGACAACCAAGTCAGGAACATACACCTGATTTGAGTAGAGACCGTCAGCCTAACCTAGCCATCTATCCTAATCATGCACATAATCCTACACAGAGTAGCCACTTTCGTCAACAAGTGGTTTCCAAGGCGAGTAAGAAGGCGTCTAAAAAAAGACCCGCCCAACATAGTCTTGAAATCAAGATCCAATATATAACAAGGCCTTGCCCGATGCTGGAGTTCTTGAAGCCCTCAGACAATTATATGTTGGAATGAAATATTCTACTCCCTCATTTCCCAACTGTGGGAACATTAATTCCGAAGGTCTTCAATAAACACTTCCTCATGAAGGCTTGCTTCCTCAAAATTCGGTCGATCTAGAAGTTTCATCTTCAAATGAGATCCACAAGAACCCTCTGTGTGGTCAGATGACCAACGTGCAAGAGATCTCATCTTTTGCTGTAACCCACCATGGTGGTCCTCCCCATGATGATGAATTTTTCTGTGAAAGTCCTCTCCACAGTAGTGGTGCACATTGCCCGGAAAATGCTCCAGTGGACAATGTAGTGCCGAGAAAGCCCTCTTATCTTGAGGCACATGAAAATGTGAAACCAGTCATGTTTGATGCTTCATCACTAGGAGGTGAAATACTTTCTCAATCGGAAGATAGCCCAGGGTGTAGGTCATTCTCCGAACCACCCCTAAGTCATGCATCTTTTAGTTTGATCAGTGATTTCTCTACCAATCATGTTTAATCTGATGAAGAAACAAGGAAGCACCAGATCTAGTCAAATAAAGTAGAAGAATATTCATTGATTGATAAAGAGGAAATACTAACATGAGAAAACAAATGGCAAAAGGTGAAGTTCCATTCATGTTTTGGCCTCTGGATGACTCTCAGTACAAAATTCCAGAGATGTTGATAGAAGATGAAATTCATGATATTCGTCTAAACATATGGAAAACTCTTTGTTAGTTGAACAAGAAAGTATTATCTTATAATGAATATGAAAATCATGTTATGATAATATAAGGGTTACAACATCAGATTGATTTGGCATCTCTATCAGTCTCTCAATATCCGAAGGCTAAAAAGCAGCAGAGAGCCCTTCAACATTCTTTCCTTGGTGCACTAAGAAGATTGCACAAGATAATTTACAAGACCTCATCTGGTATTCATGTAAGAGGTTGTGGTGTTCATGGAGCACTACATTTCACTGTGCTCTCCAGTCAGAAAAGCCCGACGAAAATGGTGTCATGCAATGTTATTGCCCATGGCTAGCCACAATCAACTGTCTTTGTTTGTAATCAAAGGCTTGACCAAGAACATGATTCAACTAGTTCCTCTCAAAATCCAGAATACAAAGAACTAGTTGTTGAATTACTCCTTCATCAAGAAAATGAGAATATTGAACATGCCTCTCATATGGAGCAAACACATCATCATGTGACAGAAGTGTCATAAATCATCCAATGGTCTTTCGAGCCGGGTGATAAAAGTGGATGTCGATTGATGCATCCAGCTAATTTCCGGACTATGGTCTACAAGATCAGGAGATCTTTTAAGAAAGTCTCAGACATAGCATGTCAAGAGCCACCCATCTCTCCAGACATGGGACTCTTTTAAACAAACCCTTGGAATCAATAAATAGGATTCGAGGATTTGAGAAAAGACAACAGGAACAGCCCCAGTCCACCGGACTGGGGACTTTTTCAAATCATCAATCCCCTCCTCAGCGAAAGTTTGTCTTCTCTCGATTGGGGAAGATGCCACAGGAGGAACGAAGAGCAAAATTATTAGAATATTCCCTCCAAATTATAGTTCGTCAAGAAGTTCCTGATGTATCGAATCAACAAAAGGTAATGTCTCATCAAAGACATGGAAGAAGACAATATCATAGAAATGATGATATGAAGGGATGCGATGCGTTATGCATCAATCAATGTCATCAATGCCATTTTTTTTATCCACCAGATGAGGCTCACTCAGAGGACTCAGATGAAGAGGTTCCTGCTCAGGAAGTTGTACGCACAGACACAAATGAAGAAGGTGTCCGTACACGAAATCAAAGGATTACCCAGAATCTAGGTGTTCCTTAAAATAACCCACTTCCCCCTCTCTGAAAGGTATCAAACAAGGGTAAGGGAAAGAATTAGGTTACATATCCTTCCTCTGGAGAAGGCCAATCGATCTCACTAGAGAAAAGAGTTGCACAACAGGAGGAAGAAATAAAGGAATTAAGGAGGATGAATGCAGAACTACTTTAGGGTAGTCTTCCTCCTAAGCATGCAGGAGTCAGTCAGTCAAGGGAGTTTGTTGCAGATACTAGGATGGATCAAGAATATCCTCCTTTATCAGGACAACCTCACAGGTCTAATCCTATTGGTCATGTGCAACAACAACTGGCAGTGCTGCCGTCGATTGCAGTACCAGCCACCACATCTGTCCAGGCTCCAGTAATTTCACCTGCCCAAGTCCAAGCTCAACCGTATGTTTCTCAAAAGTTAATAACTACCATTGAGTAATTAATAGATCAGTTAGAGACTATGGAAGGGAAGCGTGCACAAGTTCAACCAAAAAATAAATCTTACCCTGAATGGGTAGATTCAATCTCTCCCCCATCATGTTTTGGGAACTCTGTATTCCCTATTTTCAATGGATCAGGTGACCCTGAACAGCATTTGACTCATGATGTGTCCTGTTGCGATCCTATGATGGGAACTTCGGAGCAATAAGAAGCAGAGAAACTCGGATTCTTCGGGTAAACCATGCAAGGAACAACTTTTGTTTGGTACAAAAAATTGAAATCCCGGTCAATTACCAGATGGGAGGATCTTCACCAAGAATTCCTTCTTCAGTTCAGCTCAACTTTTCAAAAGACAAAATTTTTTGATCTTACAAATTGTAGGCAAAGGGAAAATGAAAGAGTCTCTGATTTTATTGCTCACTAGAATGGATTAACATATTCCCTGAGCTTAGAACTCCCTCAAGAGGAACTATTGCCAATCTGTGCGGCAAATCTGCATGACGAATTATGCACACCACTGATCCCTGTGAAATACACAGGAGGGTTTCGAGGCCTTACCACAATCGCTCAACAGATTGAAGATTCCCTTATACAAACTTAGGCTAAATCTCGGGTAATTCCATCAGACCCGGGAAGGATAATGGGTAAAGTAGAAACTGCTATAGTTATGCTTAAATAATAACCTGTACCTGCTTCTACCTCAAATCCTTTTCTTCTTGAAGGGATCCACCTCCTGAGCGTCAACAAAAATGGCCGTTTCGTCAAGAAGATCAAAGAGATCAAAGACGAAAATAGTTTGATGAGTTGAATAGTAATGTTTATTCTTTACAAAATGAACAAGTTCCTGGTTACTTCATTTCAGCCCTGGAGAATAATTTTGTTCAGCTACAAAGGCCCAAGAGGCCAACAAGGAAGGAGATGAAGACTGTCCCATTTATTTCCCATTTCATCAGTTGTTGGGACATCGCATCCAGAAGTGTTTTGTCTTCAATGACATCCTGCAAAAGATGGTTGACTCAGGACAAGTCAAACTGAAAGGCTCTTCAGTGCAGGTAGCATGTGTTACTGCTACAGTCCCAGAGGAGGAAAGCGAGTGGCAATAAGTAAAAATAAAAAATGCACAAAAATATGATGATTGGATGGTCAGAAATATGATCAACCGAACTCATGCTATTTTGAGAACACAATTGAAGAAAACAATTGTGCCTTCTTCTATGAATATCGCAACAAAATCCTCTTCAGAGGGAAAATCCTCAAAAGGGCGGCATAATTCCAAGAAGGAGGAACAATCAGAAGAATATTAGTATGTGTCAAATCCTAATTTTTCATTGACTCTAGCAGAGATCATGCCATATACTTCGAATAAACAAGCACTACCCCACCAAACGACACATCCTAAATTGGCTAGTCAGGCAGAGTCATCATCGGATGAAGAGTTGATTTTTGGTTCTGTTAATATGCTTCAATTAACAGATCCATATGCCAGTTGCAGTTTTGATTATAATGAGCCCGAATTCCCTATATCAAATAGAGAAATCAGAGGAAGTTCTATAGGGTCAAGATATAAGGGATGAAGTGGATCTTTCAGAAGACACTATTCAAATTATACCCCTACTAGAACTGTGTATGCAGTAGAAACTCGTGGTAGATCCATTCCGCAAGCTCAACAAGAACAAGCAAGTTCTTCCACAAAAGGAAGACTCAACCCCAGCACAATTACTCTGGAAGATCGGTTGAAAGTTACATATTCTTCCTCTCAGCAAGTAAATAGACCTCATTGGTCTAATATTCCAAAGCCCGGAGTATTACCAACTCCTATCCCAGTACAAGATGCATCAAATTCCAAAGCATCAACTTCCAAGACACCTACTAAACAATGTGTTCATGTTGGGAAACGCGGACCTCTGGATCAAAAGTATGATGTTTTGAAACACCTGGCCCAAGTACCAGCCATGTTATCAATTTTGGATTCTTTGAATCTGTCAAAGGATCTTCGAAAGGCACTCATTGAGGCTTTGTCAAGTCCTCAAGAGTTTGAAACTGAAATTTTTGCAGCTGAAGTCTACCACATAGAGAATAATGCTGCTGAATGCCATGCAATGATATCTTTCACAAATAAAGATGAAGATGATGTCGTGCATGGACATAATAGACCTTTGTACTTATCTGGCAAGGTCAATGGTTTAGACATCCGAATAGCTTTCATTGATAAAGGTTCAGGAGTCAATCTCATGCCCATTCGTACACTTCTTCGATTGGGCCTCATAGAATGTGATTTATCTCCTTAAACTATGATTTTACAAGGAAAAATGAACATGAACCACTGGTCAAAGTTACACTCAGAACTCAGTTTGGAGATCTTGTATCCAATTCAGATTTCGTGGTTGTTGACCAAGACTCAACTTTCAACATACATGGAAGACCCTGGCTACATCAACATGCGGCTATCCCTTCATCATACCAAAAATGTCTCAAATATTGTTTCGATGGTCAAGTTGGGACATTGTATATTGATAAGGCCCTGTTCAAGACATGTGAGTCTCAATACATTGTGGCGGAATTCTATCACATGGAGGGAAGGGAGAAATCCACAACAAAAGAGATTACCAAATTTAATGCTTCATATGTTTTGGAGAAGATTACAATAAATCCATTTGCGCATGTGAGTATAGATTATGTATTGCCTATCAGTCAAATTGACAAGATAAACCCAAATCAAAATACTCTTATGGAAAGATCCATAATGTCAATTATGGTAATCGATCCAAACAACATGGGAGAAATTGGTGATCCTCCAGGGAATGATGAAAGCTTAAATATAGATGTATTCATTTCATATGCTAAAATCCAGCAAGTCTATACTTCGCCAATCAGGCTAGAAAAAGTTATTGCAACATCAGAGGTGAAAAATGATGTTAATTCCCAATCCATCATCTCCACTTTATTTCCCATGGAAGACCCTTCATTATCAATTGGGTTAGAAATGGAAGCTTCTTTTTCAAGATGTTCAAATTTTGACATCTATTTTGATCATGAAAATTCTGCTTCATTATCTACTATGCAAGCTGCAACAGAAGAAATAACACATGTTGAAGAAGAAGAGAAAGATCTCAGAGATTCTCCCCTAGCATTTGAAGAGGGTATCTCTACCACTGTGGATGAACTCAGAGAAATAAATCTGGGTACAAAAGAAGATCCACGCCCCAGTTTAATCAGTGCGTCCATGACTCTTGAAGAAAAATATATGCATATTTCCTTTTTAAAGAAAAATAGAGACATATTTGCGTGGAACTATACAGAGATGCTCAGGCTTGATCCTGATGTTGCTACTCATCATTTGGGTTTACTAGAAGAACATCGAGGATTTAAGAAAGCCGAAAGAAGAACACACCCAACTTATACTTTCAAAATTGAAGCTGAGGTGGATAAGCATATCAAAGCTAACTTCATTAGAAAAGTTCAATATCCCAAGTGGTTGGCTAATATTGTTCTTTTAAATAAGAAGAACGGAAAAATTAGAGTTTGCATCAATTTCATAGATATTAATCGGCATTGTCCTAAGGATGATTTCCTAGTTCCGATTACAGAACATTTAATTGATGCAACAACTGTCTATGAAGAACTTTCCTTAATGGATGGATATTACGGATATAATGAAGTCCGAATGGCCCCAGAAGATGAAGAATCCACAGCCTTCAGAGCCCGTCAGGGTGTGTTTTTCTACCGAGTAATGCCCTTTGGCTTAAAGAAAGTGGGCGCAACATATCAGCGTTCCATGCATCGTATCTTCAAACCCATTCTAGGGAAGTTTGTTGAATGCTATGTAGATGATTTGGTGGTTAAATACAAACAATGTTCTAATCACTTGGCTTATTTGGATGTCATATTCCGCAAGCTTCGACAACATAATTTGATGATGAACCCCTTAAAATATGCTTTTGCGGCAACCTCATGAAAATTTCTCGGCTTTGTTGTAAGACATCATGGTATTGAAGTTGATCCTGAGAAGACAATGTCAATACTTGGTATGTCACCTCCTCGAAACATGAATGAATTAAGAGGAATTCAAGGACACTTAGCCAATATTCGACGTTTCATCGCCAATTTAGCAGGAAAAAGTTTACCCTTCACCAAAATGATGAAGAAGGGAGTCACTTACCAGTGGACCAAAGAATGTCAAGAAGCATTCGATATTCTCAATAAATACCTCTTGATTACACCGGTACTCATGCCACCTTTTTAATGAAGGCAACTTATCCTCCACGTGAGAGCTCTAGAGCGATCATTGGGTGCCTTTCATTCTCAGAAGAATGATGTTGGGAATGAAAAAAGCTTCTATTACCTTAGTCAGACTATTCTTGAAGCAGAAACACGACATTCGAGTATTGATAAGTGCTTCCTGGCATTAGTCTTTGCAGTTCAGAAGTTGAGACACTACCTGCAACATCAGGATTTCGAATTGGTATCTCGCAATAACCCGGTCAAATTCATTCTTATTTTTCCAATGCTTACAGGCCGTCTGGCAAGGTGGGAAGTTATTTTGTAGCAATTGGACATTCAGTATGTGTCTCAAAAGGCAATAAAAGGCCAAGCTCTTTCTGATTTCCTAGATGAACAACCTTCAGTGGAAGACACATCTTCAGATATTGAACTCCCTGATGAGGAAGTCTTCCTTATTCAAGAAATTCCTCATGCATGGGAAATGTATTTTGAGGGTTCTTCCAGAAGTACAACAGGGAGGAAAATGGAAAATCCTAAATTCAACAATGTTGACATAGGAATTGTGCTCATTTTTCCAGAAAAGGCGGTGTTACCTTATTCCTTCTTATTATGGGAAGGTGGTACCAATAATGAAGCCAAATACCAAGCTCCAATAACAGGCTTGAAATTGGCTCTTCAAGCACAAGTGAATCACATAAATGTGAAAGGTGATTCAGACCTGGTAATCAAACAAGTGAACGAGGATTATGCCATCAGAAGAGAAGAACTGATCCCATTGTATGATTACATCAAAGAGTTTATGGAAGAATTCTCTTCGGAACTGATCTTTTCTTATGTCTCAAGATCACAAAATGCCCAAGCTAATACACTGGCTAATATAGCCATAGCTCTGGAAGATCCATATCAGGATGAGACAACCATCAGTATTGCCCATCGTCGTGCAATTTCACCTTATGTTCGAAGCAGAGGGGATGAGATTAATGAAATTAGTCCCATTCCTAAACCGTATGGTCATACTACAGAATGGATGTCACCTATCAGGGAATACCATTAAAATGGAACACTTCCACCTGATAGAGCCACGAATGAACAATTCTGGTGACGTGTGTTCAATTTTTCTCTTTATGATAGCCCAGATCACCTAGAGAAAATTCTCTACAAACGTGGTTTTGATGGAGTTCTCTTCAGATGCATTGATGGTGAAGAGACAATGACTGTCATCAAAGAAGTGCATGCAGGAATCTGTGGTGCCCACCAGTATGGACATAGACTATCTGATCAGATTTGAAGGATTGGATACTTTTGTCCTTCAATGATACAAGACTGTGTTGATTTCACAAAGAAGTGCCATTCATGCCAATTACATGCCAACTTCATTCATCAACTTCCAGAGTTTCTTCATACAGATAAATACTCATGTCCATTTTCCACATGGGGAATGGATGTGGTGGGACCTTACCCTTCAGATATGACCAAGCAGTTTATGTATATTCTTACTGCTACTGATTTCTTTTCCAAATGGGCAGAGGCAATACCTCTTAGGTAGGTCTGTTCTAAATTTCTTGTTATCTTCATCAAGTCTAACATCATTAACAGATTTGGTGTCCCTCATACCATATTTACAGACAATGGCACCAACTTCTGTTCATCTGAGTTGAAGAAGTTGTATCAAGAATACAACATCAAATCCAACCATTCATGTCGGTATCATACAACGGCCAATGGCCAGATAAAATCTATCAGCAAGACTCTGTCAAATATACTGCAAAAGATGATGGATAAAGATAAGAAATCATGGCCTGATAAACTGTTTCATGATTTATGGGATTATCAGACTACCACCTGCACTGCAACTCGGTCAACTCCATATTCACTGGTATATGGAACAGAAGTCGTCTTGCCCATTGAAGTTCAATTTCCTTCGCTCAGAGTATCCATTTATGATCAGTAATCTATAGATGAACAATCTCAAAAGCGATTGAATGAATTGGAACAGTTAGATAAGAAAAGATTGTGTACTTTGCACCACTTGGAAGTCTATCAGAATCAAATAACATGAGCTTTCAACAAAAAAGTTCGTCT
Organism: Viscum album; assembly: GCA_963277665.1. Classification (NCBI taxonomy): domain Eukaryota; kingdom Viridiplantae; phylum Streptophyta; class Magnoliopsida; order Santalales; family Viscaceae; genus Viscum; species Viscum album. Next base: position 1,412,964,074 of record OY728145.1, read on the forward strand.
TCGTTCATTCACTCAGGGAGAATTGGTATTAGATCTCAGAACTCCAATGATACCAGGAAAGAAACCTTCCAAGTTTGAGGCAAAATGGGAAGGACCATACTCAATACATAAGGTCTACTCCAATGGAGCTTATTCTTTAATCTCAATGGATGGATAACGCATCACTACTCCAACCAATGCTATATTTCTGAAGAAATATTTTGTACGAACCCAAAATACATCCATGGTCCATACATATGATCATAAACTATTTTTACTTTCATCCAACATGACGTTAAACTATGAAAAAGTTCCCTAATTCGTCCAACATGACGTTAAACTGTGTCCCCCTTCATCGTCCTTGCTATATGACGTCAAAATATATAGAATTCCTTTTCGTCCAACATGACACTAAACTGTATCGTCCCTTTTTCATCCAACATGACGTAAAACTATGAAAAAGTCATTAATACATCCAATATGACTTTAAATGGTGTACTCTTTTGTCCTTATTGCATGACATTAAACTGCATATTCCAATTTTTCTCCTGCATGACATTAAACTATGTTGTCCCCATTTTCCTAACTACATGATGCTAATATGTACAGAAAGTCCTTTGATACGTCCTACATGACATTAAACTGTACTTTGTCCCTGTTACATGACACTAAACTGTGCATCACCAATAATTCTAATTGCAAGACTTTGAACTGGATAATCCCTTTATATGTCCTACATGACATTAAACTATGTATCTTTAGGGTTGTTTCTACCTCTTGTTTCTCAAACCGAGTATGACTCATGTGATCTTAGAGCAAACTTCAACCATAACACCCTCTCTATGCCACTAACCACGCGTAAGTCCCAACATCAATTTTTAGGTCATTTTCCCCAAGAACAACTTGATCATTAATTCATTCTTTAATTGAACTACGCGGACTTTGATCCCTGACTTCTAGGCTGGGTATGTAGGCAACCTCCCAAGGTTCAAGCCCAAATCCAATCACGTCACATCAGCTCACCTCCATCTCATATGATGTGGATTCGTGAAACCGCCCCTAGAATCAACATCTTTACATTAGTTCACTTTTTCCCTTGATATATGACGTTAAACTGTACAACAATTTTTGTCCTATATGACAGTAAAACTACAATATTCTTTGATACCCTCACCTGAGAGGGAACCATTATTTACATTGATTTTTCAATCATATTTTATTCCAAATACTACGTGCATACATGGAAATGCGCAATCCTTTTATCTTGGGTTAAACCATCATTGCACTGAAGTCCCCTTTCACCCTTCACATGTATGAACCAAATTTTTACAGAGGGTATTTGTAGAACTACATGGGATTGATTTCCATCCTTATGGGATACGTTGAAACATTTGAGTGTCCGTCGAATCCATCCCCAAGTCTTTTGGGCCTAACCCCAAATTCCACTTTCAGTCCCTTGGTTGAAATGTCCCCATGAAAACACACACGGTGTATTTCTTATAATGGTCCAAGCTCTATGACCCTAAACTAAGATCTCCAATCCTTTTGTCCCACATGACGTTAAAATGTAGTTTAAGAACTATGTATGTCTTGATTCCCATCCTTATGGGATATGTATTGAAGTCCAACATTTCCATTCAGGACCCAACCACAACATGATTATGGTTAGCATTGATGTATCTCTGCATACACTGAAAAATACACATCTTTATGTGTCATAATCCTAACCCTAAATATTTTCAGATCTTCATAACCCTTTTCTTAACTTCTAATCACAAAAGGCCTAAACTTCTGAGATTTCTTTTTTGTGACCATGCAGCACGTGCCCTTAGGCGGCCTTACATAAATAATCTACATAACAGACTTGTTAGCCAAAAGATGCTATTATTTGACTATGTAGGTAATTCCCAAAGGTGGCCCTGCCTAATTCAACCCCCTAACGAGTTTGTTAAATACTGGTAACTTTATTCTTGGGAAGAAAGCTTCTTTTGTCCTTACTTGTCTTAATGACAATATATAGGGATCCACAAAAATAGCCATCCTTAACATACTTGTCCCATATCCATTCTCATGATCTGAATGTATTAAAGTCTATGGTTTATATTCTCCTTCCTTACGTTTGGGTCAGACCTTCGTAGGAGTGATATTCATCCAGTTCTTCGATAATCTTGTTTGGAAATATCTTCTCCATATTCAAGTACCACTTTTCATATAGCAAACTCTATACATTGGAAAATTTTAATCTTCATAAACGTTCACTGGCCTTTTAGCACTAGGAAAGTAAATTTCTGAGTGTTCTTTTGCCTGACTATGAAGCATGTGCCCTTAACTGGCCTTGCATAAACAGTCTACATAACAGACTTGCTAGCCAAAAGATACAATTTATTTGGCTATGTAGCTAACGCCCTTAGGTGGCCCTGCATAATTGAACCCCCTAACGGGTTTGTTAAATTATGGTAATTTCATTCTTGGAAACTACGTCTTCTAATTCCTTTTAGCACCTTTTCATGTCATTCCTCAGATTAAACTATTCTTAAGTCATAGTTTACATATTTTCCTTCATACTTGAGTATGGTAATATGTTTTTAGATAAATTTTCTAGGAATTAAGTCAATTTTAGTCCATTTTGGTCAAAGCTATTTCAACCTTAAACATTATCCTTTTTATGTCCGACGTGCATGACTTTAAACTGCTCACAAAAGATAAAGGAACTCTTAATAAAAGTCAAGTTCCATCTCACTAAACATACATTTTGTATGATTTAGGTAATATTGAGCAATTAAGAGATTCAAAGTTTGTAGGGTTATTTACATTAATCCTAGTAGAAATCAAACTATGCTTACTAGGCCTATTGGCTTAGGAAAAATTTAAAGAAGGTATCAAGAAAATAGGTGCACAAAAGAATAAAGGTGAAAAAGTTCTTCATTTGATGCACTAGAATTAGAAGGACATCCGTAGATTGAAGTCACTTCTCTTTTTCAAGAAATTACAAGAGGCTGTCGACATAAGTCTTCAATTGATGAACCACATCCTGAGCTTCATCACCAGCTACTTGAAGCTCATGTACTCGACCAACTTCACTCTTTTAAGCCTGATGGAGTGCTTTCTTGGCATCCAAAATGGATTTCATACCATTCGTTTGAGCTCCCTCCAGTGAATTATTGAGTTCGTCAAGTTCCCCAGTAACAACATCTAACTGTTGCTGATGGTGCATCTTCTGAACGACTTTATCATTGATCTTATGCTTTAGCTCCTCCATCTTGGTAGCATAGTCACCTTCAGCTCGGGATACTGTAGCCTCAAATTCTCTGATATTGACAGACAGCTTTACCCTGGTCAGATCATCATGGCACTTTTGTTCTGCTCCCTTCTTATGATGAATTGTTTCACCGCGGTATGGATCTCTTGGTATCCAAAACCGCCATGTCCTAGCATGACGAACTGGGATGACAACTGGGAAATCATTGATGAAAACTCTTCTAAAGGCACCTCAGATATGATTTTCCATATGTTGTTCCATGCCTTGCGTCATGATAAAGCTGAGCGCCTTAAGAACCTATGGGTCTGATTCAACATCATCATCACCTGGGGGAATGTAATTGGGGATTAATTCACTTAGGGAAGTTCCCTATTCTACTTCTTCCCCCTGACCCTGGTTGCTTCACCTTCTACTATTGTTTGTGCAGAGGTTGAAAAAGTACCCCCATTTCTAATAATTGAAGTTAATAGCCCTGTTTGATCAATTAAAATAATGGTTAGTTTCATAGAATTATGGAAGTTGGTTGTCTATCTTGAAAACTCGGTACAATCATTACCTAACAGTAGAAAAACAGATTGAGAAGACTCCTACCCATCTTTACCTATTTCAAAAGGATCATCAAGATGGGTCTCAGGAGGGTTTTGTGGGTTTATCTCCACTTGAGCTAATGTTTCTGCAATGGTAAGGTTGAAATCAATGTCCACACCCTCTTCAGGCATTGGCAGTTCCGCAGCTTCTTGGGATGGAACTGCATATTATTTTCGTTCATGATTAGAAGTTTAAATTATAAGAAAATTTAATGGAAGAAAGATAAAACTCATGACCAAGGTCTTCTAAATCACATGATAACTTAGCATGATCATAAAATTCTACAAAAGACATGTCGCGATTCATCATTTCATCCAATGATATTTTAGATTCCTGGTTAGTCTCACAAGTGGGAGCATTTGATGTGTCCTCTTGGCGACCTTCATTATACGGCCCCTAACCCTGAACAGCTTCTTTAGGAAGGATGGCAGATTTGGTTGTTGCGGCCGTCAATGATTCTGGTGCAGGTTCTTCTTTACTTGTAGCAGCAGCAAGAGCAGTACTGGGAATAGATGTTGGCTCTTTTTTAGAAGCATCCAAGTCAACCTGAATTTTCATTTGTTCCACAGCACCCTCCGGGGTCCCCAAGGGAGGATCAGTCATTTCCCTCATTGGGCAAATTGAAGAAGCCCCTGAAATCCCCAGTAAAGTGAGCAATCTTTTTCATGGTTTAAAATTCATGATTATCCAAAGGACTTACCACTACTAATAAAGAGTTTAGCGGTTGACTTCATCCTTCGACACCTTTGTCGTTTTGGCTTTTTGGGAGTGTCGATAGTCTCCCTTATTGGCACTTGAATTGGTGAATGGAAGGCCATGATCAACTCCTCATTCATGGCCTACTGTCCTGGAGATATCTCGCCCGGTTCGCGAGGAGATTCATTAGCAGCCCCGATGGCAGTACCACCAGGGCTATACTGTAGCGAAGGAACCTCAATAGTTTTGGAAAGCTGCAAGATAAAGAAAAACATTTACTTGAATAAAAAATCTTCAACTGAAATCATGTTCCAAAGAAAATAAAGAAAGGAAACTTACATCTTCAGTAGCCACATACTCATGCCACTCCTCATTAGTGGCTCCATGATCCAGCAATTCTTTCACCCTCTTGGTGATATGGGTAGAATCTTTGGTGGCATATTTGTAGGCCTTTAACTCTATGACATAAGATCTTACTTCATTAGGGTTATCCTTGAAATGAATATTTTTAAGAGCCTAAAGAGTCTTTATTTTAGGAAGACAGAACCCTTCACATAGCTCCATCCATATAGTTTCAGTATCACAGTATACATCCCGCCATGTCTGGATGGCCTCTGGTCGTAGATATGCAGGTGTACTGGAAGGCTGGGAAGGGGGTCCTACGACCATGGATTTTAACTTCTTTCTATCTCCTGAAACTATAAAAAGATAATGAAAACTTGTTACTCTATAAAGTTACTTGCAATTAAAATTGCCTCAATAAAGTAACTCACCAGGAGTTGATGGAGTGCATCTCTTGATTCTGACTAGAGGATTATATACAACACGTGGCTGTTTCCACACATGTTGTATCTCCTAAGAATCTAATGAATCAGCCTAAGTTGAAGGACTCGGTGAACCAACATCAAGAGTGGAAGAATCACATGCCACCAGAATTGTTTCTTTCTCAATGGTTATCTTCTTCTTCCCAACCCGATAAACAGGTGTATTCAATATGGCCTCACGATATGACGCTATCCAGTTTTCAGCATACCATATGGTCAAGTTTCTTGCCACTTCAGTATTTGGTATGTCAAAGACTTCCCCAGTCCTATCCATAACTGTTAGCAACCATAGTTGCCAAGCAACCATTAGATGCTACTCTGATCTGACGTGCACTGGGGGAGATACAACAGTTGTTTGCAGACACTTGAATTGGTGTGGAAATTGATATGGAGAATAGGCCTCACATATAATTTCCCCATCAATTCTGGCAGCCAGTACACCATCTTTGTAAGCCTGTATATAAGACCTCTATTCCAAGATGGTTGATCCATCGTCAAAAAATCGCCCTGTCGGCGGATTTCTATAGAGAATTAAGTGGAATTCCTTATGCATACCCAGCCTTGGCCTAATATCATAAGCATTGAGGGACAAATGACAAACTCCCGAGAAGTCCTGAACAGATGGCCTGAAAGAACTTTCATGAATCTGTATTCTGTTTTGAACAACATATGTCCAGAAGTGAGTGGTGATCCATCCCCATAAAACCTATAATGGTCCCACTAATCTCAAAGGAGATATACCCATATAGACATGAAGTAATATCTAGGGAATCTTTTCCAAAACTTGGGTATCCTACCCCACCATCTTCCTCTCAGCCAATTTGGCTGCGATAACGAGGTCCCTGGCCTGACGCCTCCCATCGAATCTCTTACTGGAAAAAGATAGACACTGATCCATAAGGCTAAAAAGCCTTCCAGATGGGTCTTCTCCGGGATTTTATGATTCACTTCATACCCCCATTTCTCAAACTATCCTTCTTCCAGAGTCGGCCAGAACGTGCTAGGTTTACCTCTCTTTTCTTCTCTAGGGTAGCTAGTAGGACGAGTACAGGTGGGCCACTTTTCCCTCTTCTTCTTGAGAAACACATCCATCCATTACTCTGGGTGAATATCCCTTCTAGAATAAGTCTTTGAAGTCTTTATGATTTTGAGTTTATGATAAATCTTCAATAACTCTCGAACCAAATTCAGAGTCTTCTCCGGATCATTCATGGTTGCCTTTGGAGGGACGAATTCATCATACATATCACCCAGGCTTGGAACCCCAAAGATCTTGTAGACATCCCAAAAACTAATGCCAACTTCTCCATGGGTCAGATGAAAAAAATTAGTTTCCGGGCTCCAGCGGCTAAGCAATTCCAGTGAAAAATTATCATTCCAATAAACATACGTATTCCTAGCCCAGATGGATTCATAAATTTATGCTCCCTTTAGATCCTTGATAAAATCTTCACAAGTTTTTCACACCCAATAAGCCCACATCCAATTTGGCTTCACCCCTCCTCCAGAAAGGAATTCCCATTTCTCCTTCTAGCCTTTGGATTGATCCGTCTGAGAGTTTTGAAAGACTGATGGATAAAAATGTGGTTGCAGCTCAGGCTTGTGAAGTTTCAAATTTGGGGCACACGAACTATGATGAATTATATAAGCTTTATTTACTGTTACAGCATTTGAAAATGTTCCTGTGATTGAGACATTCACTAAAGAAAAGTTGGTATATGACTGAAACCAGGAAGGCGGGAGATAGTTCTTTGCCTCTGGAATATTGACATCTTGCAAGTGACCATGGACATACAGAGGCAGATAGATGCTGTGTGGGAAATCACGATGATATTTCTTCAGATGATTATCCATGTCCAGAAGAGTTGTTTCGCAGATGGAATAGTAATCATGGCCAACAATTTCCATCATCTCATCAATTCTTTTGCTCGCCAGTTCATCAGCCATTCCGATTATTTTTTGAGGAATTTGATCTGCACAAAAGTTGAATAATAAACTCTTAAATTATGATAATTTTTCATTAAATTTGTGAAGGATTTGAAGAAAATGGCTAAGTCATTAAGGCGCACAAGTCCCATAGTTGGCGCGCAAGTCTCCTTCGGTCGCGTAAGTATTGGGTGCACAGTTTTTCCCGCACAAGTCTAAATACCTTAACAGCAGCGCGACACAAGAAACAGAAATGCGATACAACAGAATCACTTGCACAGACGAGCAAAATCTAAGAGCCAAGCTATGCGCTGAGAGGAAGGAATCTATGAGAGCCGAGTGCTTTGCGCGGAATGGAGTCCCCTATTTATAGATGCCGCTAAAACCCTGCGCGCCGTACCCTATGCGCCGTACCCTTTGCGGCCAAAACCCTGCGTGCCTGAAGATCATTTGTGCCCCATACCCTGCGCGCCCCAATTTCCTTTTGATTCTTGATTTCCTCAGAGTCAAATCCTCATTTCTTTGGATCCAACTCTGAGGGGGGACTTTTTCTGACGCTCCTATCGTCACAGAATCTAATGATGGGAAAAGGGGAATATCTTACCTCAAAGTGATTCAACCTTGGGACAAATATCAAAAAAATTGACAAAGGAAGGAATAAGAAGAATCTTGGGCAAGGGTCGCACAAATTCTACAATGGTCACGTAAGTATACATGTGCCTCACAATGGTCGCGAAAGTACACTTACACTCTGAAGTTGGTCGCGCAAGTCACTTATGCACCCTAGGTGATAACCGCTCGGGGTCTTCTCCAGCTTATAAATACCCCCGGTGGGCCCCCCATTTTGGGATGAATTTTTCCAGAATTCAGATACAGAGATCTGAATTCCCAAGTCTCTTATTCGGGTCTTCCGAACACTTCTAAGGTAATTCTTTACCTAGAATAGAAGGTCTAAACATGAGGAGTAAGTTCTAGGTGTTAGAATGCACTAGCACTTGCACGACTAAGTGTTTTACCCTTAAGGGAAATGTACAAAGTTGCGCGCCTTCCTACTTCTTCACCATAACTTGCGCGTCATCTCCTAGAAAACCTCTTGGGATAATTCTAAAGGATTTGATCAAGGATCACCCAATTATTACTCTAAGGTCTAAAAATCATGCAAGTACACATGTGCCGCGCATGTATACCTGGGAGACCAGGACTTGCGCGCCCACGCAGTACCTGCGCACCTTCCAGGACTTGTGTGCCCCTGCCTTTTTGGGTGCCCTTCTTGCCAATTTAACCCCTTTTATACCATTCCACCTCTCATATTCAAGATTCAGTTTTCAAGACACTCTTCAAATCCATTTATGGCATGTTTTCTTGATTAACTTCCTTATCTATATCACTCAAAACCTAGTAATTTACACATCTTTATGTCACTAAAGATTTAGATTTCTTTCATTCAACCTCATCCTTTAAGATGAGAGAACCCCTTAATATGGGCCTCCTTCTCAGGAGTTAGTCCCAGTCATAATTCCCATTAATTTTGGGCATCCTCCTCAGGAGTAAGCCCCAATCATAAAATTATTAAATATGGGCATCCTTTTCAAGAGTAATCCCCAACCATAATTCTCTTAACCGGGGCATCCATTTCAATAGTAAGCCCCAATCTCAAATATGGGCCTCCTCCTAAGGAGTAAGCCTCAAGTCCCTTTAATTTTCAAATCCCTTTAACCTGGGCCTCCATTTAAAAAGTGAGCCCCAGTCTTAATTTCCTTTTGATCTGGGCTTCCTTCTCAGGTGTAAAACCCAATCATAAGTCCCCTCTTAATTTGGGAATCTTTCATAGGAATAAGACCCAAGATTAGAGTATCCAAATCTCCATGAAGCACATATACCTTAATGGACCCTATTCCTGGATTTCTTCCCTGAAGTAAATCTAAATTCTTATCTATTTGGGTAGTTATACACTCATAAGCCCCATATCATTGCATCTTTCATGGAACAATTTTCTGGTTTCACCAATACCTCTTGTTTCTCACACCGAGAATGACTCACGTGAGCTTAGAGTGTAAATGTAATGATGAAATCTCTCTTTGAGCCATCAATCATGCATAAAGATCATGCTCCCTTACTCGAACTATGTGGGTTCTGATTCCTTTTCTAAAAAAAAGGATACGCAGGTAGCCCATTAGCAGGTATAATCCCAACTATGAAATAATTCATGTCCTCCTGAATGACAATAAAAATTAAGTGCCCCACTGAGTGGATTTAGAACTAGTATGGTCATCATAATGACCAAGATACTTTTATGTATTCTTAAGGATACCATCAACTAAGAATCTCTTACAAATACAGATGATTCTTCATCGATGAAGAAACTCGAATACATATAATAGATTCTCTGAATTTCCTACATATCGATCATTGATTATCAGAATAAAGGAAAGCTCATTTAATACATGGTAATTTAATAAGGATTCATGAACATAATTTAAATCTATAAAGAGAGTCCCAGAGTAGACAATAATTCCCCTAAAAAAGGTGTGATGAGTCCGAACTCCCATCCTCTCGACCAATGCAAATTCCTAAGCCTCACCATTCCACAACTAACGAGCGCCAACCTTTGGAAAGTAGGTCCAAATGTACATGGAATCATTTTATTTTTCCGGTTCTACGAACAAACCCATTATAAACCGATTGGAATGTTTGAACCTTCAATCAACGAGGTCATCCCCAATTCCAGAGGGAAACAGAGTTCATAATGATGGAATGTATAATTTCATATATTTGAAATATACCGTTGAGGCCTTATCCAAGAAATTTGAAAATAAATGGGTTGGGACTTGACCAAAATCTAACATATTTTGTCTGGTGATATGTACTGAATATTCAAGGGGCTATAGTGGGATATTCACCTCACTTAATAATTCCAATGAAATCCACATATGAATGAAAAATCTAGTATAATAAATATTCCTTAATGATAATGAAAAACTATCTATATTGGATGAACTAGTCATACAAGATATCAATAATTTTCCCAATAAAACTGATCATAAAACATTCAAATAAATATTCTAAATGGTATAATTACAGTACATCCAAAACATAATATTCATTAAATGATGTTTACATGGATATGAATACATTAATGAGATTACTGGAATATTTATTGAGGTAAATACCCTTTTTTACTTTGAAAATAACTATATTAAAAACAATTGAAAATATTAATGAAAAACATTTCATAGAAAATAAACTTTTACATATGTAATTTAAGCCTGAAATAAAATATTATTTTTGATGTTAGAAGATTATTTTCAGGGAATATAAGTCAATAAAATTCCTTTTACACTTTTATTTAAAAGGTAAAAAATTCCTCATTTGGAAAAAGAAACAATGAATCAATTAAACCAATTTGTAAAAATTAAAATATGTGTAAAAAGGAAATTAAAAAATCATTGTTGAATATTAAAAGCATTTTTAGTAAAATTTTAGAAAACATTTACAAGGAAGATAAATATTCCCCCGTAGATACATAAACATAAAAAAATCCAAAATAATGATGAGATTTTAAAATAAACACATAAATTAGGTATGTTTTATTTTGTTCATGTTTGAAAATCCGATATTATAAATATTTATTTAATATATATATATATTAAAAAACCATAAAATCAAATATTATTTAATGATAGTATTTTTTTGCCTTTTTATTAATAATTCCTAGATAAAATCACTATTTCTTGTCGTAAATATTTTTCTTTTCATGTATGAACTGGTTCAGTAGTTTTAGTACATATACATTGATCAATGTCTCTTTATCCAAAAGTTATTAATAATGATATAAATATCATATATATCTATAGTGTTATCTATAAACATTAGAGATAGAGAAATGAGTTACACCGTTTATAGAGACGGTGGGGCATATGTAAGCATTAATGATATATTCACTATTAGAAATATGTAAAAAAGAAGATAAATACTTGATCAAATCAAAATAATAATTATTATCTCAATTAAATAATATAAAAATTTCAAATCCATACTCTCTACCATTAAAGTCAAATATAAATGAAAAACAAATCACATCGCACCGTGGAGGTTGTAGTCCACACATAAGGACTAGCGACGTTATCATTTTCCAAAGTATTGAAATTTAATAATGTATATATGATATGATATATCAAGAATAATTCTTTTTAATAGAGATATTATATTTTTATTAGTTATATATTTATAAACGTCCATCAAATGTAGCGTTGAAAAACAAATCACACCATTTCATTGGTAATTCGCATGTACGCACAAGCGATATTTTCTCTTTTCATAGGATAGAAAATAGATGTTATATAGTTTTACCATAATATTAATAATAACATATCATCTCTTGATTACGCTACATTTGTTATTTTAGTTTGGGTAAAACACATGAATTGGTAGTGGAAGAATAAATAATCATGAAAGAGTCAGTAAAGATGATTATCTCTTCTTTAGTGGATTCCCTTTAGATATCTTATTTAGTATAATCCCTTTAGATATCTTCTAAATAATATTAAACATGAAAAATTATTCATGTTTTAACAACGTTCTTATAATTATATTTTGTTTTTAACCACTTGTTGACCCTTTTTATACTTTTTATGACCTCTAAGGGACAATATAATTTATATAATTGAAAAAAAGAAAGATAAATAAATCATGGTTGACATGAGACACCCCAATATACTCAAACCCATGGCCTAATTCCATAGTCTATCTCAAGAATACTGTACGTATCTACACTTCATATTATTATAAATCCCATTGATTTTGGATTTATGTTTTACGTTTCTAGTATCGTAGTGAAATTTAATTATGATAACATCATAACAATTACTTGAGTCTAGTAATGACATCAATCACAATATCCCCCCCATAAATTCAATCTATATCCTCATGGTATATTTTAAATGTCACACACACAAGTCTGTATCAACAATGTAGTAAGGAAACTAGACCATTGATGTGAAGATGTAGATCTTGGGGGAACAAAACAAAACCCATCCTCTGATAATTTCATGATCTACATCATTTGCTCATCCCATTACATACGATAAAAACTACCCTAATCCAATGTAATGAGATTATCTAAGTAAACATGTTCTAACTAACCATGATTATCTTTTCATCACACTGGATCCACCTCATTATGAGATCCCTCTACAGAGGAAACTCAATATTAATATGAATTTATATTAAAATAAAAAGAAACATCCACCTATTATAATCACTCCCCAACCCAAGGGCTTAACACCTCACTATAAATTTATGACACCTCATCCAATAAATATACTAATCTTGGCATTACCATCTTCCACGTGTCCAAACCATGTCCTTCGATATCAGTTTTTTCTGACGTGTCGCTCATCCCTAGCTCCACGTCTCTCTACCCCGCGGGAACTCATTTCTTCTCTTCCTCCCTCTTCCACTCCCACTGACATTATCATGTTTCTTCACCAACATTACCCTTGGATTCCCCCTCTATAAGCCTCCCTCTCACGGTCTACCAGCCATCCATAGCCCACTGTCTCTGACCTCCTTCTTCTCCCAGTTTCCGATACAATCTATGTGTTTTTTAGTTTACCAGTTGTGGTCGGGATTATGTTCTTCGAAAGAAAGGGTTCTTGAAATCTCCTCATGTCAGTGTCATCCTCCTCCCAGATTTCTTGTAGCCTTTCGTGCTCGCGGATCTTCTTCCTCCTTCCGGTTTCATCATACCTCTCCATCGTGTTCAATCTCACCATAAAATTTCTGTTCATAGGTTCTCCACTGATCGTGTTCTCCATCCGACTATTGCATTTTCGCCTCCCTCCACTGCCATAGAAGATTTAATCAGAATCATCGTTGCCTCTTGTGAAACCATACGCTCCACCAAAATCTCTTATCCCTGCCCTGAATCCCCTATCATCTGAACTGTCATCTATCTTTTCTCGAAACCCTAGATCAGTGGGTTTATAAAATTCCTATACCAAACCAATCCTCTTGCTACAACAACTTGTCATCTCGCAGAACCCAAGATCAACCAGAGACTCATCCATCTCCCAACTAAGGTTATTTTCTCTTCCAATCATCCCCGCAACATTAATCTCAGCCTTTCACTATTTATCTCAGTATATTCATACAAAATTTAAATACAGTATTAAACTATCTTCATTTATAAATCTAGAATTTGGGATCCAATTCTTTCATTTTCAATAAGCAATAAGGGAATCTAATGCATTTCATGGTTGCGTATTTTTTACTTCTACATGCCTTCACCGAATCTAAATTTCCACTTCTTTGCATAAGGTGGGTTTTATGTACCCCCGGACATAATTTTCTCTCTACTATGTAATATTCAGTATTTATGTTCTCTTATGATTTATTCATAAGTTCTTTTAATACATCTTATATTATGATTAAAAAAATTTATTTGTTTATATGAATACTCCAAATCTAGAATAACAACTCTTATTTTCAAATTCTATGTATATTATATTCTCCAGTCTCTACAGTTATCTTTTTAGATTCAGTAATGTTTTCTCTTTATTAGTATTTTTTTCACAATCTGCATTATTAAAATTTATAACTTATATAATCCATTATATCTAATTTTTATTTCTATATGAATTAAATTTTTTGTTTCTTTAATAATCTAACTTTGGGAATAAAATTTACTAAATATCTCTCATTATAGATATTTTTTCCTTATGGGTTCATTCTAGTACTAGTATTCTTCAATTTCCCTCAACTGGTTAGAATGAATACTATTCCAGTTAGGGGACCAAGAATATTAGGAATTTTGATTATTCTATGTTTCTTCCTCATTTTTAACGTTGTTTCTTTACCTTTTGTTAATAATTTACTACTTAAAAATAAGTTACAGGGGTAGTTTGAGACCCTGCGGGATTTGGAAAAATAACTAGGTTTCATGTCTATTACTCTTCACTATAGTTTCATCATTATATTGGTTAAAAAATTACTTGGTTGCATGTCTACTGCTTCCGGGTTCCGAATTTCCTCACATCCTTGAAGCAAAGAGGTATTCCATGCGGGGGAGACCAGAGCCAAACAAGTGGGTGGGTTTTTTACTTTGTCCTCATTTATCTAGGAATGGTAAACCTATCATACAAGGGGGTTACAAAATTTAGATATTTAAGAAATTGGGATTCACTAGGTCAATATGATCTTTGTATATTGAATTTGAAATCTCCCACTATATCACCATTATTTATTCATCTACAAATAAGACAACCTGACCTCACTTATGAGGTATGAATATTTAGGTCTCTCTTTATGCAAGACAATACATCCACTTTTGAACTTGTGAAAATTGGATTGGCATTAGTAAATCCATTTGCGACATACTCCCTACAACAATAGAAACTCCATTGAGGTACACATTGGCGACTGGTTGATGGTCTAAGATTTGATGGTATCAATTTCTATTCTTATTGTTTATCCAATTTTCCTTTGTTTATAATTTCTCATTGGATGTGGTTTATTTCTATTTCCATTAAAAATAGTTTATTTAATTGTATTTCTCGACCAGTTTTAAAAAAATTAACTTTTCTATTTAGCGTATTTGATTTCAGGTGATGATATTAGTCTTCCATCTGGTATGATTTAATGTTTTTACTCATTGGATATTTTTATCATTATTATTCTATATTGTTCTGTATTTTTGGATTAATTGATGTAATTATCTATGCACAAACTTCTATTATAGAAGTCCATTTATGTGACTGGGCTATTTTGTGCTAGAAATTATCCATTAAAACCTATTCATACAAAGGTGATTGTCCCCCTTTTTCTTCAACATGTTTTTTTGCAATCTTGTCATATTATAAACTTGACTTCTAGCAATCAAGGCAATCTAAAAGTGTATAAATCTCATTGAAACTAATATGTCATTTTATTCACCTTTTCAAAGACATTGTCGTTAAAAATCATACATGATTATCCAATCCATTCTGGTCAAATTATGGAACATGAAAAAACACACAATACATAAGAACATAGTGGTTCTTGAATACCACGACTTTTATAGTTTCTGACTAATTCTAACTGAAACTGGAACTTCATTTTACAGTACACTATACTTCCATTTATATTTCATTTTATTTTTCAGTTTATATTTGTTTATGTTGCACTGAAATTGTAGTTTAGATTCATGTTTTTATAGCTGTTTCAATATAAATTCATATTGTAGTTTATATTGATGTTTATATTGCAGTTTAAATTAATATTGTGCTTCTTAATTCATGTCCAATGAAGAAAAACATACAAGAATTTCATAATACTGCTCAACATTTAGAGGTAACATCTATCACATCTCCTGTAATTATTTTAATTTTGGTTCATCAAGTTTCATTTTTTTAAATATAACTATCCACTCTATACAACAAAATTAACAGCTTCCCCCCATACTAACTACTGCAAGGATCCACAACGCGGTTGACCCAAAATCCAAAATGTGTGATTCACTACAGAAATGAATCAAACCAATTCTATCATCCTTTCACTAAAAAGGACATGCAATCTTTTACTAATTAGGATTTAGAAGAAACAATCTCTTTGAGAGACAGAACAAAAAATAGTGAAAAGAAAATTCTGCTTGAGGAAAACTGAACCTTAGTTTCTAAAATAAATCCTTTTCTGTACACATTTTGTTATGTAAAATTTATTCCAAACTATCTATTTTCTAGACTGCATATACTATTATTTATTAACTGATCATACATATCATTTTAAAATATTTCTTTTTCATAATTTTATCCATATTTCTTATGAAAAACTGCACCTAAAACAACCATAATTTACCCAAATCACATTCAAATATTTGAGCTTTTATGGCTTTTTCTAGGATGATTTTCTATTTGTTCCCCAACAGTCCACTGATCAGGATCTGGCCCAACCCCAATGATATAAACACATGGAATACCAAAAAAATCATGTAAATCAACTATATTTTAATAAAATTTCATTCACTGATTCTAAATATATGGCTTTTCTCCAAAGAACATTTGTCTTTGTACTCAAATAGGCCTCTCAGGGGAATCTATTCTAACTCCATTGATCTTCACATATGGCATAGCAAAAACTGCACCTATAATAGCCATACATAACTTAAATTTCCTTCATCTTTGTGACCCTAAACCTTTTTTTATGTAGTTAAGAGGGCCCCATATTCCACTGAAAATAGGGAGAAGAGAAGGAAGGATGAGTAAATTAGAATTGGTGGAGAAATCAGCTTGGAGGATCCCATACTCCACTGAAAACAGGTTAGGCCTTTACTCATTTCTTATGTCATTAAATTCATTATTAAATAAACTCAAGAATATATTTTTGATTTATTAATATACTTCTATATAATTTCCCCCATGCATGCCTTTGTAAATCAATTAATTTGTACTGATTTATGAATTCTGCACACTTTAGTTTTATAGCTAAAAGTTGGAGAATTTTTTGATGTATGAATCAATACAATGTAATAAAGAATATCTACTACATATACTAATCCTAGAATTTCTCACTAACACATGACAATCTACTATTCATCCACACCCACTTTTCCAAACGTGTCCACCCTGTACGCCTCCATGACTGTCTGCCGATCCATTACTCCACCATTCTCTCCCTCCCTCATCTTCACCAATTCTCCCTCCCCATCACAATTTTCCCCCCTGTTTCTATTTTACACTGTTCGCCCCGTTTAATTTGAAGGTTTCTCTAAAAGTCATTTAGGGTGTAGGCTTCAGGTCACTGTTATCCAATGTGTAATTTAGTGCACTCTGTAATGGACATTTGTGAGACTAATCAGGTATATATCTGACACACAATGTGTTTCCACTGATGATTCCATAAAAGTTATTAGGTAACCCTACCTCCATCAATACTACAAGACGCTCCATCTTCATTCCTAACAATCGATTATACTATATGAAAGAAATACTCTATAAAAATCACACTGTCAATGTATTTGTATTAATTCATTTATTTATTTTACTATTTTGTAACAATTGTTTTCCGGTTTTCTGGGTAGGAAAAAACCTACACAACACCTCACATAGCTGTTGAAGATCAAATCATACTATTATTGGAAGCATAAAAAACAACCAGGTTCATGGATCTACTTTGTTTTCAATGTTTTTGATGTTTTCCACATTCCATATTAAACTGTATGTGAGACATTTCCTATTTAATGTGTATGTTTATCTAAAATAGATTTAACGTGTAGGATTCAAGATTTAGAAGAAATAACTAAGAATGAACTATCTTATCATGTCTTATTGTCACTCATTTCCATTTTCCTTAATCTTACCACCTGGGTATGAGCAGAATAATTACAATTAGGTATGGAGATTAATAACTTGTACTCTGAAAATCTTAATTAATGTTCATTGATTTTATGAATCCCTTCATGTTTCTACCTTTATTCCTTTTTTTCATACGGTATGATTTATTTAATTCAATTTATTGACTTCATTATTGTCATATGGACTTCCTGATCTTCGGGCCTCTTTCATGGTATTTTTAAATAGTTTCAGATAATAGTAACATTAAATTTAGAAATGTTGAATGTTAATCCATAGGTTTCGTTACTATTGTTGGAAGAATAAACAAACATCCAGGTTCATATTTCTACTTTGTTTTTAATGTTTTCAATATTTTCCACCTTCCTCTTTAAAGTGTATGTGAGATATTGCCCATTTAATCTGAAGGTTTCCTTAAATGACATTTAATGTGTAGGCTTCAGGACACTGTTATCCAATGGATGATTTATTGCACTCTATAATAGAAATTTGTGAGACTGTTCCAGTAAATATCTTATATACACTATGTTGCCGCAGATTCTTCTGTTGATGGTACTAGGTAACCCTACCTCCATCAACACTACAAGACTCTCCAGGAGACCCTCAACTAATCCTTCAATTTTCATATAGTATGATTTATTTCATTTAATTTAATTAATTCATTATTTTCATATCTCCTTCATGATCTTCGTGCCTCTTTCTTGGTATTTTGAAATTGATTTAGATGATGGTAACATTACATTTAGAAATGGTGAATGCCGATCCGTAGATTTCGGCATCGATGGATTATATTTAGAAGACCAACCAACATAAACTTGTATTTATTGTTGCAAGGATGAGGGCCTTTTCTTATGGTGTTTCATAGACTATAACTTCAACCCTTGATGTAATCAAGATAAGATTCTACATTTTACTATACTTCAATGATTTTCATTTTTTTCACAACTGCATTCTTAACAATATATTATACAATATGAAAACAATACATTATGATAATCATACTTTCAATGTAATTTTATTAATTCATTGAGTTATTTTACTATTTTTGTAACATTTTGTTTTGTTTTATGTGTTGGAAAAAACCTGGAAAACACCTCACACTACTATTGAAGGTTGAACCATACTATTGTTGGAAGCATAAACAAACATCCAGGTTCATGGATCTACTTTTTTACAATGTTTATGATGTTTTCCACCTTCCACTTTAAATATAATGCGATACATTTCCAATTTAATGTGTTGTTTTATCTAAAATAAATTTAACATATCGGATTAAAACTTTAGAAGAAATCACCAAGAAGAATAATTACAATCTGGTATGGAGATTAACATCTTGTACAATGGAAAACTTAATTAATGTTCTTTGATTTTACAAATCCCTTAGAGTTTCTACCTTTATTCCTTTTTCATGTGGTATGATTTATTTCAATCAATTATTGACTTCATTATTGCCATATCTCCTTCCTAATCTTCATTCCTCTTTCTTGGTATTTTTAAATTGTTTCGGATGACAGTAAAATTAAATTTAAAAATGGTGAATGTTGATCTGTTGGTTTCAGTTTCTATGGAGTATATGGAGAATACCAACCATTATAAATATGAATCTATTGTTGTTATGTCGGGTGCCTTTTCAGATGGTGTTTCTTGGTCTATAACTTCACCCCTTGATGTTATCAAGATAATATTTCAGGTCTGACTATAATTCCATGATTTTCAGTTTTTTCACTACTGAATTCCTAAAAATATATTATACTATATGAAAACAATAGTCTTTGAAAAAAATACTATCAATGTATTTGTATTATTTCATTTAGTTATTTTACTATTTTAAACATTTATTTTGTGTTTTCTGGGTAGGAAAAACCTGAATAGCACCTCACACACCTGTTGATGATCAAATCATACTACTGTTGGAAGAAAAAACAAACATCTAGGTTCTTGTATCTACTTTGTTTTCAATGTTTTTGATTTTTTCCACTATCCTCTTTAAAATGTATGCGAGAAATTTCCCATTTAATATGCAGGTTTATCTAAAATAAATTTAATGTGAAGGCTTTAAGATTGAGAGTAACTCACCAAGAGGGACTGATCTTATCATGTCTTATTTTCACTCATTTCCATTTTCCTTAATCGTACCCCTGGGTATGAGAAGAATAAGTACAATCATGTGTGGATCTTAACATCTTTCACTCTGTAAATCTTAATTAATGTTCTTTTACTTTATGACTCCGGTCAATTTTCTACCTTTATTCCTTTTAGTTCTTGGTGACTTCTTTAAACTAAGACATGAATTATATGATAATACAAAATAATTAGATCTTGTGATTTTTTATAATAGCCATATAACATAGAATAAAACATCTTATTTCTTTTGTGAAGAGAGCACATGACAAAGTGAACTATTATATCTTACAGTTTCCATTTTGGTGTTTTTCACATTCAATAAAATGTATATTGCAAATATTCATGGAGGAGGAATTATAAGGCTACAAATAAAACATGCAACATACATATGAAATTTGTCTGCGAGACATGAAAATTACTTCTTTTTCACTTGGTATGTTTTATTATTTGTTGGAGTGACCTATAATGAAATTGTTTCTGTCTTGATATTCCTCCATTGAGATTATTCAGCTTCTAAATAAAAGGAAAAGATTCACACAACAACATAATGAACTGATGCATGAAACAACAAAAGATACTGACGCACAGAAGATTGGATGGAACCTTGGCCTCATCTTGGATTCAGTGATTTGTTTATCAGTAGTTCGGGTTGAGTCAGTCCTTTTGATCTTGGTTGAATTTTTAAAGGTTTTCATGTGAATCTTTTGGATCTCTAAATGTTAAAGGTGGTGGGTGGTATGGCACATTATTGTGTAGTGTCTCTGGGGGAAAAATAATAATTATTCTTCCATTCCTTTGTATTTTTTCTATTATTTTTTGTCTTGATATTGAGGTTGTAGGTTCATTGGAAGGACTAAGACATAGTGAATTTTTGAATAAATTTCACCCTACTTCATTCCATATCTTTCTGTATACAGCATGAATAGTTTTACTCTGTTTCCTTTTTTCATATACAACCCACTCATACAAATTTCTTTTAATTAAATTATTTTAACATGTCTCATTTTTATTATTACAAACACTGTCTTATCTTTGATTTAACATTCACTTTTTATTACATTTCATTCATTTCTATTATTGTGATTGTTGAAGTTGAAAATGTACTCAAATTTCAATCCACAAAATTTAGATTTTCATATAGTTTTAATCTATCTATTTTTTCCAACAATTTAAATGGTGTCTCCATATTCTATGCACTCATATTCCATTATGATACACCATTAATTTCTAATTTATATTTCCATATACTTTTAATATATCTATTTTCTTTGTCAACTATTTAAATTATGTCTCCATATTCTATGAACTCCTATTCCATTATAATACACCATTACTTTCTAATTAAAAATTATTAAACATTATTGTTTCTTATGACCTTTTATAAATAATAATCTCTTATTAACAGAAAAACCAGTAATCAAATGCACCATGCAATATCACGGGCGAGTACTAGTTTTTATTGAATATGGCTGACACTCTATCCCATGAAAATTATCCTTAGTATATTGCCTTCTAGATTATATGATGAAATTTACTGAATCTAAACATCAAATTTAATTATGTTAATCCAAAATATCAATCATAAAAATATATAAAGTATCAAAATTAAACCATAATTGTAAAATATACCCCCACATCCCTCTATCATACACAGAAAAATCCTCCAAAACAATACCTCAATATTTTGATGTCATTTCCATCATATCTCCCATTATCACAAATTTCAAATAAACTACACATCACTACTCATAAATTTATTAACCAAAAAAACCAACACAACTCCATGTTAATCATATCTACAACAGAATGAAATCACAAATCTTAATCAATTAATAGACATCAACACCGCTCTTCCTTGAATAAACCACTCATTGGTAATATATTCAAACAAACCAACACATTCTTCAAATAATATTAAACTATTATTTATTAAATCATGAAATATATTCCTTGAATCCTATACATTTAAGAAATTAGGAATTAACTATATCTTTTTCATATGATTGAAACTCAATACAAGTAGAAAAGAAAATACCTATCCTTCTATGAAGACAAGCATCAACACAACACTTGAATAAAAATCCCTTATCCCAATAATCAAGACTGAATTATTAAAAATAATAAATTAAATCATTATTAAAGGAAAATATGAAACTTATTTAAGGATTTAAATCCCCAAAAAATAACATCAGAACCCTATAATTTTATGATAATAAAACTGAATATACATTCTTAAACTACCACACAAGATGGAATAATTTCTCAAAATAAATATAATCAATTGAACTTCTGTGAATTACATATATTCAATATTAGGAATTTTTTACGGTAGATTAGGTAATGGATTTTGGAATATGAATATGTATTATTTGGATCAATTATTGATAAGGTTTACTAATTAAAATAACTACATAATAAATTAATACATATAAGCAAAAAACCACCATCATTTAATAAAATTCAATATAACCTTTTTATATTAAAATTGTTTTACAAAAACAGTTATCTATAATATAGGGTAGGATGGTATGAAATACATTTTTAAACAAGAAAAGGTATAAAAAAATAGAACATCATAATAACTATTCATATTCAAAAACTCATTAACTAATCTACCGAAAAAATGTCTAATACTGAGTGTATGAAATTAGCTGATGTTTATTTGATTGTATTCAGTTTTGTTTTCAACAAATATCACATCATTTCAAGCACATGAATAAGAAATCATGATAAATGTACATATCCTAGGACTCTACCCTAAAATGATCATCATTTTATGTTGTACACCAACAAAATTGGACCGTTAAATCAGATCCTGAGTTCCATAAAAATGGTGTGTCTTACCAAATTTACCCTACTTACATCATGAAAAATGTTCAACTGATATTGTTTCCCCACTAGTATATGAAGCCCTAGATAGTTTCAAACTCAACTATCAAACTTATATCCCAACCAAAATCTTTTAAACCACTCTGTCATTACTTTATCCCACTAGGAACCCCTCAAACCCATAGTTTGAATGAGAGTTACCCCTGAAGATCACCTCTAATATTTGACAGGTTGTCAACTTTAATTGAAAGTATATATCATCTATATGGGTGGAATTACCATAATATATCCCATAAATATGAATAAAACACCAGCCAAAACAATTAAATAAAGGATGATAACATCAAAAAAACCATCATAATTTGTGTAACATGATACAAATATATAGTCTAAAAAGAGAATATAAATTCCTAAGGACCTATGGGCCATAAATTTCAGAAACAGGGATAGGAATTTCTATATCGATCATAAAATGTCTCCCAAAAATCTTAAAACTCATTTTACATGTTTAGGGAAGAACATGACAAAAATAATCTATCGGACCATCCTTGATAAATCTAATGAATTTTTTCAAGTAGTATTATATTTCATTGTTGAACTAATAATAGAACAAACCAAAACATGCTGATCCAACTACCGTTCAACCTTACAATGACTCACACACCAAATATCATAATAAATGAAATAAGATAATATAGAATAATAATGAAAAATGTTCTCTACACCACTCCCCGATTGGTTTTACCTTTCACCCAAATGATATATGGCTTTATCCATCCATCAATTCTATAGTTTCCCAGAATCACACCATATCTCATTTCATAAACATAAAAAATTCTAAAAACATATCATCCATATCACCAATATTCAATACCACATAAGAAATATCATTGATATATTAGCTAACTATATGAATATGTTTAACACCTTTAATTTTGTGATTTTAGTGGTTTTTATATTAATGTTATGGAACTTTAGAGATTTGAATAAGGATCTTTAAGGATGGTTTTGCAATTTTTTGGTTGTTTTTATAGTTTAGGGTTGGATCATATTTTGGGTGAGTTATATGAGTTCCCTATGTAACCATTTGACTTAGAAATGGGACCAATGGATGGGCCCATGGTGTGTGTGCAGTTTTGGAAAGCCAAGCGGTAACCATGTGATGTTGAATTTTTTTAGAGTGTTTTAATTTGAACGAATAATGAATAGTTTTCCAAAAAATTCTTCAAAAACATGAATGATATAGAGGGGTTACAAAAAATATATTTCCATATATATTTCTTCCGAAAAAAATCATTCTCTTCCAGACTAGGATCTTGAAATAGAGGTTCCTCTGTGATTTTCATAACCCTTAATACTCTAGAGGATAAACACTTTCAATATTCGATATTTGGATTTAGGAATACATTTTTTTGATCCCTACCTCTTTTCATATAATTTTTTTTGTTTTATATTATGACGAACAATATTCATAGCCTTCTAGGCCGAGATGAAGTGGTATTGAATTTTTGTAAGGGCTTTTGTTATGAATCATCATAGAAGGGTAGATAAATCATAGATATATGAGGGTGTGTGGTAATTTCTTCTTAGTGAACTGGTTTGAGGTATGTCACTTATCACCTTTTATGATCCCTTGTTTTTATATTGAAATAAATTATTAAGGAAATTGAGTTTTTTTTATTGGAAAAAATTTTAAGTGATTTTCAGAATTAAATTCTAAGAGTTGGAAGAATTTGAAGTGTTGTTTTTTAATGGGTTTCGAGCCTGAATGGTGTTATAGAAGTTATACGAGTTTTGGGATTTTTGAACTTTGAAAGCTCAGTTTTGAGAGTGATAACCCTAGGTTCATAGTTGTCACACATTTGGTACAAAATGTGTAGAATAACTGTGAAACCATTATTATGTAGGGACTTAGTTTATTTAACCAAGTGAGACGGACCTAAAAACCATGATAATTATTGTAGAGTCATAGAGGCATAATCATGGTTTGCATGAAAATTTCATTATAATTTACTATAACAATGTGTGGTTGGGGTTATTTGGCCACGAATCCCACTCGGTTGGTGTATGTTTGGTACACTGTATGATTTAACTATGTGATAGGGTGGTGCATGGATAGTGTAACCATATGGTTAGAGCATAGTTTACTAAACATTTAGCCTAACCGTGAGCCTATTTAAAAGGAAAAAATTATCATTTTACCATCCAACCATAAATTTATTTTTACCTCATTTTTTCCTCATTCACATTGAGTATCCCTCCATACGCACCCTCCCCCTTTTCCTCTTCCATTAGTATATCTCCTTCATTATTTTTTGGATTTGATCACTTTTAATGAATTATATATATAATGGTGACTCTAAAAACCCCTTCGATTATTTTCCATGTTTCCATACCCTCTTAAATTCTATCCTTATGTGACCTAATATTCTCATTTTTTGGCTGTTAATCATATTCTTCATTCCCTATCATTTTATTTTGAATAAAAGCCCCATAATAGATGAGTGAAACATTCATGGTATAACATAGTCAGTATATGAATTTTACATTAATGTTTAATCTTTTATAAATTATTAAAATTGGGGATCATGGTGGACTATATGTTTATTTCAATTAAATTGTTTAATACTATAAATTAATTATCTATACCAAGATCTTGACCCCACATTAGATTCAATGAAATTGTTGGAGGATTGTTACCTCATATTTTGTAAATCTCTTTTGTTATGTCCTATTATTTACCCTCATTAACAAATATTTTTAATTTATAAAAACTCCACTTAGGAGTGTTTATTTATAGTCTTATAAATGTAATCGATTAAATGATAATAAATATCTCAATTAAATTAAAATAGTTCATTTATACTTGGAGTTTCCTCACTTATGTATATGCTGATTAATGAAACGGATTTAATTTATAAATACTGTAGAAGATTAATTTCCCAAGGTTAAATAAGTAGTTAATAAATTCTGCCTCATGACTAAATCAAATTATGGTTTGGTCAGCTTTCCACCGGTTATTGCAAATTATAGTTGAATTAAATTAATAATTTAATTATTGAGTACCATCGAAAAATTATTTTAGCACTGGTAGATAATATGGATGAAGAAACTGAATTGTGAAACTATATGTGTGTGTTTGTGTGTATATATATATAAATTACTTGTCCATTTACACATGACGGTAAATTGACTAATTGTATGAACATGTGTTTTGAACCAATGTTAATGACGAATGTAAATAGAATGACTTGGCTAATGAAATGAATTGTGATGAGTCATGAACATGAATGGATATTTCTCATGGACTATGTTTGATTATTAAATGAGTTGTGTCTCCATATTATATAAATCCATATGTGATACCCAGGTTCTAATACATAATTCCATCAATGTGCCCATAGGTTAAATGAAATTATATAAAGCCTCTAGAATCACTTGGGTTCTGATATGGATCTACGTTGTTGAGCTCAAGGATTAAATGAAATTATATGAATCTCTCTTAATGCTCAGATTTTGATATATAATTCTATGGATTGGGTCATAGGTTAAATTAAATTACCATTTTCTAGGAGTGTTACTCAGGTTCCTTACAAATAATTCCAAGGATGGGATCATAGGTCAAATGGAATAATATTACACATGGAGTGATATTTTATTCATTTTATGGAATTCCTTAAATATGATTATCGGCTAATGAAATTATATTATTCTTGAATACTATTTTTATTACCCTCCATTGAAAAATATTAAATTTCATGAAACATGTAGAACCTTAAAGGTTAATAATTATATATTCAATCCTCTGAATCCCTTTGGATCCAACATGAATAGTGTTACACATGGTTTCCTAGGATTATATCCATGGTTCTTATTTGTAAATTAATATTCTTTTGTCCAGATGCATCTAGATTATGTTGATTTATATAGAGTCGACTTGTCATCCTAAGAGGATCCTAAGCTCTACCTAAGTTATTATTACTTTTTTCTTTACTTTTGATATTCCTACACACTACAAATTTTTATATTGACACACTAGATTTTCATTAGAAACCATTGGTGGTCACTTATTAAATTTTAGTCACACGTTTTTTGGGATACCATTTGGTACCCAAATATATTTCTTTTCTATAGGTTAGAACATGGATCTTGCTTCGTTGTTACTTTATCTTCGAGGATAGGTCCTGGAGTGAGAGTAATTGTTGATAATATGTGTATCCTACATTCCAGAGTTAGAGTCTATTATTTATTTATTTATTATTTTGTTTGTATAACCATGTTTTATGAATTACCTATTTTATGTTGAATTTTATATGTTTATAGCTTATCATGTTCAGTCATGGTTGGTTTTATATGATTTTTTTGGATAATAGTTTTTTTGGTTGAAAGAACTATTATATTCAATTATTTAATTTATTTATATTTAATTTTCTTATATATTTGGCACTGCTATAGATTTCATAATACCCACACTATACCATCATATACCCTCACTGCTAGTTTGAAGAGTCCAGAGTATAAGAAGTCATGCTATATGTCTTGTTTCTAATAGCTATGGTTTATATTTATTGAGTGAACCGAGTCGGGATGTGACAATGTTGTATCATTGGGTTATTTTTTCCTTTTTCTTACTATTTTGGGATGGTATATTGGAGATTAAGAATGTGTAGATAATTGGTAAATTGCTCTAATTTGGGAATGGGCAAACCACACACATAGGGAAGATAATGTTTATAGGGATGAGACTATTGTTCATGCCAAACCTTATTATAGTTTTTTATTAGTTAACATTGAGTGACTTTTTTAACTTTCCACTAGTTACTAATTTTTTAGAATTACCTCTTGACTGACATGACAAGTAACAAGGCATGTTCATATATAATTTTAGGTATGTAGGGTCTACATTTCATTCACATGGTCGTATGTATACCATTATTTTGTTTTTTGTTCTTACATTATTATACTATTTGATGATGTGAAACCTTCTTTATTTATGGTTATGGTATAAGGGTGGGTAAAATAATGTTCAAGTATTAACCAAAATGTTGTTTTCCCACATAGCTTGATGGTGAAATTCTATTTAACTAGAAGGAAATAAATTAATGAAATAAAAATGGTTTTAAAATTGTTAATGAATTAAATTAAATGAAATATTTTAATATCAACGAATGTGATCTGTTTTTAAAAATTCAAGTCATTACTTATAGATTACTATTAAATGGTGTTTCAATTACAGCTTATAAGGTCTTTTACCTCTAAAAATTGAAAATTATGAACCATAAAATTGAATCCTCATATGCTTTACTCGACCATCATAAGGGATTTGTAACATCATATATCTATGAGATAACCTTGCTAAGTGTGTGTTGACATTTTAGTAATTTAACAATTAAGGGTTTCACTTAAATGGGATGCCAATTAAAATTTATCAAGAATTGAATTTATATATTAGGAATGGATGCCTATATAATGAAACCCATATTGGAATGCATTTACCCTCATATGTCTACATTAAATTTATATGCCTTGGTACCTTACCCATTGGGGGTATGTTTATGATAAATAAAGATGTTTATTTAACATTTCAGAAACTAATTATATTTTAATTCATATAAATTTATGGTGGAATATTACTTAACTAATCACATTAAATAAAAAAAGCTTTTCTATTATTTTTTATATTTATTAATATGAGGCGTTAGTTAAATAATAATATATTTACAACCAAAATAGTGGATTCCTATATAACTTAAAATTGATATATTCTTTAATTGGGCATTATTATGATAATTGTATAATGAATAATTATTTAAAATGAAATTATTAGAGAATTTCCTTTGAACTTTATGAAATGTTAAATATATAGAGTACCATGTATAGTCTTCTCTCTCACATATAATTGACTATGCACATATATGATCACCATTAAGCTTTTATAGTAACTGAGAATTTTTGAAATTTGGAAAATAAAGTTTTGTTGTTGTTTTGATAACGAAGAACCCACATATAATGGTTAAATTAATACATCTCTTGAGATTTTATTTGATAGGGAAAATGGATTTTTATCATAGGTCAAATTTTAATTATTTCCTTTTATTTCTTTAGCCCTTGATGTTGGACGGTAAATCCTAGTGACTTCTTAGGAATGTCCCTTGTTTTACATTCGATGCTTTAGGTTTTAGTGTGTGTGTGGGGGGGGGGGGGGGGTTAACCTATTTTTGGCGCCCTTATAGCCATGAACCTAAAAGAATTTTGAACCATGTTTCTTGGAATGATATGTGCTATTATTTTGGATGTTTGAGTAGGGTAGGTACCTTTTTAAAAAAATGAACCCCCTGTGAGATGTGATGTAGTCTATTTGGTTAAACCTTGTAGAGGAACTACCACATAAAGATTATTGGTTAGTGTCCAATACTTATCATTTTATGTTGAAATTTTAACCCTCCAAGGATATGTCCCCTACTAGTATACACATATAGGAACCAGGATCTATAGGAAAATTCATTGTAGGTGATGCTTTTACATCTATGTTGACATATTGTGACCCTTTTGGTTCAATGTTTTTTTACTTGCATTTAGTTACATCTATTTCGAAAAATTTAGCTGGCCCACTAGGTTCACTGTAATATTGGCCCTTAAGTGGGATATGGTTCTCATTCAAAAGACCTCAGGGCCAGGTAGATACACATAGTGGACCTATTATGAGAATTTATCAGTAGGAAAATGTTGGAGACCAAGATTCCCTTAGTTTTTAATTATACCCTAGTGGGTCAATGATGTTTGGTTTGATCAAGGGAGAACTATTAGGGGGTTTCAAGGGCATTGATATACATTAAGGGAAGTAATATTGGTTTTAAAATTGTTTAAATGATGTTACATTGATGTTTATCAATTTTTTTGATATATGTATGGAAATTTCTATGGTTTTTTAGAAAGTACCTAGATTGCTTATGTATCGAGGTACGATTTAATGGGTAGGACTGTTCGGGTTCTTGGAGTTTTTGATAAGGGTTTATACAATGGAAACATTAATTTCTGAAAAAAAACCATGTGATAGTATATTTTGAGATAAATCATGGAACATGGATTTTCATTCTATAGTGGAGGAGTTCCAATGGAGGTCCTAGTGTGTTAACAATGACTTTCCTTGTAGCATGATCAACATTAACTTATTAGTGAATGAATCATAGGAGGATGAATTAGTACATGAACCCAGTGGTATAGGAGCTTCACATGTTGTGTTGGGTGAGTTAGTAATGATATATACTGATTTAGATGGTATATTTTTAAATTATTTAATGATTAGTGTCCATGTGTGAGCGAAGAACTCCTGTTTTCAAATAAGTGACATGTTGTGCATGAAAACCCAGATTTTTTTGTTAAACTAAAGGAAATTAATTTTATGAAGGCTATCTTGGAAACAAAGTGATATGTTATGGCTAACCCTTGGGTGGACCTTGAAAAATATTTTAAGGTGGCGCGATTTCAGGGGTTTGTTAAGGAATGTACAACATGTTTTGTTTTGGAGTGTGGTTCAAGGAGTGAGGTAAATTCCAATTGATGGAATCATAATGTACTCTAACTTAGTGATGATCATTCATAATATCTTGATATCATCTTGAGTATACTAAGAGAGGATCTGATATATAATGATATATCTAATATTCTTTGTATGGTTGGATAAAAGGATTCATTGGGAAGATTCACTGAAGGAGCATTTTAAGGATTGCTAGATAGGGGAGAGAAACATTTTCCATTAAGGGTGGTGACCGTAGATGTGTTTTGAAACATAAAAGATTCCTTTTTAGCCATTATAGGGAAGCAATAATGGTTTATGGGTAAACTTTATGTTTTCACTTAGGGATGAGTAGGTTATTAGCCATGCCGTAATTATATCTAGGTCATAGTCTCTCGTAATCATGAAATCATTTTATTATTGTGATGATAAGGATGATCATAAGGTAAATAGTGGTACGTAAGTCATGAGTGGGTGAGTCTCATGTGATAGGGTTTGTGGGATCTTGAGACTGGGTGATTAATATAAATTTTTCCCTCAGATTCCTTTGGTTATATGGAACAATATATAGATGAATTTCTAAATAAATTCTAGGTACAAGTTTGAGTATTGACATGGGCGGAGCCTGGGGGTGGTTTTTTTGGACAGAGGTGGATTTTAAAGGCCCACTGGTTTTGGAATTGGTATTTTATAGTCCATATGTTGTGGGAAAAAATATTTTTGGGTTAGGTATGGTTCATCCTGGAGATTTCACCTGATGTCAGGAACAAGCTTCAATGAGAATGCTTGAAGAAATCTTGATATGCCTTCGGAAGAATACTTTCTAATTGGGTTAAGGGGATACATTGACTGTTGAAGATAATCATTTTTTAATGTAGTTGTCCAAAATTTGTTTGACTTGGGTTCTCATAAATATCTAGATATAGGTAGTGAGGATCCATTTCAAGAACACCATTGGGATGAGACATGTGTAGTCAATGGTAAATGATAGATTTTATGGAAATTACAGTGAGACCAGGATAGCCTAGTCGATTGGAATTTAAACTATTATGTAAATCGATTGTTGACAATATTTTCTTCATGAGTGATCATGTATAGAGAGTTGAAAAACATAGTAGGATTTTCTATAAGCCACTGAGGACATGATTTAGTGGTAAATTATTATAGTGGGGGTATCATGGGCCTGAATTAGAAATTGGAGGATAGAACATAATGTGGGGATTTCCATTGGCCAGTTAATGAAAAAGACAATGACATGATCATGTATAAGGCTATATGGGCTTGGGTAAGCACCATGTCAGCTTTTTTGTTATTTGTGGGGAGTGTTGTATTATGTTTTAGGTTCTTAAGAACTGTATGATTAATGTGATTATATAGAACAATAGGGAATTCCAAAATGAAATGTGAAAATTTCATCTTGAAATTCATGACATAATATGGCTAGGTGATGTTTTTGTTTTCTAGAGGGGATTCTCAGGGATATTCTATTCAATGTAAGGGAGGTTTTATTATCCCATTTTTTGAACTGGTAAAAATTCTAAAGGAATTTTTGTTTTCATTTGGTGGATGGGAAAATGTTGAAAACTAAATTCATGATTAAATTTAGAATTCTGGAACTATTCAAGTGTTATATTTAGTTTTGATTTAAAGAAAATTAGGAGTCACAAAATTCTGGATGTGTTTCAGGAGCATTAGGGTTTTAAATATCAGATTTAGGAGGGAAAAAACTATGTGCATAATTGGTTCACATTTAGTACAAACTGTGTGGCACAATAGTACTACCTATTTTATATAGGGGCATTGTTTTTTAACAATTTTTGATGGCTTGGAAAACCATGTAACTTAGTTTAAAGTCATAAAAGCCCAACCATTATTGTATCATAGTTTTTCTACCATGAAATACAGCTATGTGGGGTATTTGGTTCTTGGGAAGTGAATTTTTCATGGTTGGTGCATAGTAGTCAAACCGTATGAGACAATCATCTGACAGGGGGGTTCATGGATAGTGGAATGTCATTATTTTTTCATGACATTCCTAACCATGGAGATTAACTATTCACCTATTAAAAGTGTAAAAATTACTATTTTGACCCTCTAAACATTAATGTTCTTTACCCTATTTCTTCATTATTCTCTCCTTTAATCCTTCCAAGTGCACCCTCATCCCTTCCCCTATTCCATTGGTGTATCTAATTCATTATTGGATTGATTTAATCACCATGTCATGAATTATTGTCCTCATGGAGAGTCTTTAACTATTCTAACTTCCTTTTCATAGTTCCCTTGTCCTATAAAATGATATCGTTGTGTGACCTAATATGACTTGTTTTGAAGGACTTCATTATGTTTTTAATTTTATTTATTTTTGGCTTGAATAAAATAATAATAATGGATTAGTGAAGATTCCTTGGTATATGGTAGGTGTTCTATAGATTTTTCCGTAACATATCATCTTTTATAATTTTTTTTCATTGTGTTTCAAGCTAGAAATTCTATGCTTTACTCCAAAATGTTATAACTCCTTAAATTATTTTAATGACCATGACCTAGAAACGTCATTAGACTCGATGACATTATTTAAAGGTTGTGACCACATCTTAGATCACCCTCCTTTCATGTGTCCTATTATTTACCATCATTTTCCTTACTTGTAATTGAATACAATACCACATTGGTGTGTTTGGTTAAAGTCTTAAAAAGGGAATTTATTAAATGATAATAAACATATTAATTGAATTAAAACAGGGTGTGTATACTTACTTGGCTTTTCTTTAATATTGAGTAATATTATTAATGAAATAGATATATGATTTAAATTTTATGGAAACACAATTTCCCTATTAAAAATACACAGTTAATTGATTTTTCCTTATTTCTAAACAACCTTGGGAATTGGTGAGAAAAAAAATGTTATTTTAAGGTGTAGTTGAATTAAATTAATTTTTAAATTGTTAAGAAACATCATTTAAAGATTTAATCACTAGTAAATTATATAGATAATTAAACTCAATTTAAATGAGGTTTTTACATATATATATATTAATTATCCTTTAGAACATATAGGTAAATTAATTAATGGTATGGACATGTATTTTAACCCCTGGTCAATTATGAAGGAAATGGTAATGATTTTTCAAATGAAATGAATCGTGAGGAATCATAAATAGGAATGGATATTTCTCATGGTCTATATTTGATAATTATATGTAGTTTTCATCATTATTATATAAATCCCAATGCTACACTAAGGTTTTAATAAAAATTACCTTTGATATGATCATATATTAAATGATTCTATAGAAATCCTCCATCAATACTTGAGCTCAAATTTTGAATTCCTTGTATGATATCATAGGTTAAATGAATTTATATGAAGCCTTATGTGACAATCTGGTTCCAATATAGAATTCCATGGGTGAGATCATAGGTTAAATGAAATTATAATATTCCTAGAGTGATACTTGTGTTCCTTATACGGAATTCCTAAAATGAGATCATAGGTGAAATTAAATTATATTATTCTCATTTAATATAGAGATTATCATTAATTGATTATTATTAAATGTAACAAAAAATGATGATTAACATATGAACATCCTTATATATGGATTCATTAGTTTATTCTAGGAACGCATTGGAATTGTGTTACACATGGTTTCCTGGGCTTATAGCCCAGGATAATATTTCTACATTATTGTTCTTTTTTTCTGAGGCATCCAAATTAATCCATAGTAGGTAGAGAGGTATATGCTCCATCAACATATCCTTATCTCAAAATTATTTATATTTACTCTACTTATTTAATTTTTATTTGATTAGATAATACACATTTTTACATTCATAGACTATATTTTCATTAGAATAAATTTTTGGTGTCCTACAGAGTTTTACTCACATCTTATTGGGGCCATCCTTTCACACCCAAAAAGATTTCATGAATTCACGTAAGGACTTATTTTTCAATTTTTACTATTGTATATTGTAGGATAAGAATTGGTATGGGAGTAGCAACTGAGCATGTAGTCAGATTACCAACCATATTTGGAGTCTTTTATTTATTTTTTCTTTTTTAGTCTATCACAATTGTATGTATTACATGTGTTATATTGACTCTTATGTATTTATGTATTAACATGTTTATGCATGTTTGGATATATTAGAACATGATGGGATATAATTTTTTTATTGATTGACAGTATAATTATGTTATGGTGTTTGTTTTCATTTCATTTACCCATATATTGTATTTGGTACTCATACATAGGATATTGTCTCTCCCACCATTTTATTATAGAAACACAGTAATATTAAGGATCTCTGGAAATTACATAGGAATGTTTTTGGTATTGTTTCCAATCAGTCATGTTACAGTTTATAGAGTTAAATAAGCCAATATATGACACTAATATTCTACTATTCATTGACTGTGAATGGTTTTTTAAAAAAATTTCAATAATTTTTTATAAATGTAAATTTGGGGAAACATTATTTTGGAAATTCAATTTTGTTTTGTATTTGTAAATAAATCTTTTCAATGTCATGCATAATGTTTTTGGTAAAATACATAAATTAGGATTTCATTTTCAAGGAATGTTTGGGTCTAAAAACATCGAATGAAAATGTGTCTGATTTTTTATACATGTTTATTCCTGGTAGATTTAGACTTGTATACTAGTTCTTGAGGTTTGGGACAAAATATTATTCCACGATGTGTCAAAATGATTTTAGAGGTACGAGTAACATTCATGAGTGAGAAATATTCTAAGTGTAGTGGGATTAAATGCATTGGGTGGATTCTCTAATGAGTGTTTGTGTGTCTATTTTCATGAAATGGGAGACCCTCAATATGTGGGATTCCTTAATTTAATGATGGTTTTACCTTATTTTCAATTTTTAATATCATCTTTTAGTTTATACATATTTATTATTATGAGATAATTTGTTCTTATCTTAGTGCAATAAGTGGGAGATATTGGTGATGTCCTAATGCTTTATATAATAAACCCTAATTATTCACCTTGGAATGAATAAAAACATTTTTTACCATTATATATATTAGAAAAATGTTTCCAAATTTTCTAGCAGACCATCATGATGATTCATTTATGTCCTTTGAGAGTTTGATCTTGGAGATTTTATTGAAGTGGAGTCATTGTGGTGCCACATTTGTGAAATTTAGTTTTTTATGTCTTTGGATACTTTATACTTATTGTTATATAGTTTCTATAACATCCTAGGATTTGTTATTATTTATCCATTGAGATTTGGGTTGGATTTTATATCATGAATATTTTTTGTTTTTTCATGGTTAGATCATCTATTGTAGGTTTTTTATTTTATGTATAGGGATATTTTTCCCAATGATTTGGTAAATTATATGACATTTATTACTAGAAATTGTGGTATAGGATATTCCAACTAAGGTTACTAGCAACTTTTTCCTCTCCAAGACAATGAGTTAGTTTCGATGTGTTTTATTTAATTTCAAAGAAGAATGATCTACTGGTTTTGATGGCATACATGGAGATCGAATATGTATGGAATTTAAAAAAGTGAATAAAAATGAATTAATAAATAATTTATGTTGAAAGTAATGTTATTAGTGTGGTTTAGGTATGAAAATCTTCACTGAAAACTTGAATGCTTGTCATCCCCTCACTGTCATTGGTTTTGAAATTTTGGGTTTTCTATCTTGCATTAGTAGTGATGATTCCCACTAGGATTGCATCATCCATGTGATAATTATTTTTGAATAAATACTTAAATGATGAAAAAAAATTATTTTCATGAAATAGTAATTTATAATTTTATATTAAATTGAGGGACTATAAAAAATTGTTTTTAATGTCATGGTAAATATAATATACCTATCTATTGTATGATTATTCTTACAAGACTAGAGTTTTATATACCATAGTTACATTCTATAGAGAAGAGAGACATGAATTTTGATTGAAACATGATTATATAACGATAATTTATCCAACAATAAGTAACTAACAAAATTATAATTAGAATCCGTGTTATTTTAGGAGAATGTTAACAATTTCGAAATAAGTACTTGAATACATTATTGTTTCATGTTTTTTATGATTTTTTCTGAATAAATTTTATCAAGAATATAATTTAATAAATTCTTACACATTATTAAGTTGTTTTTATTAGGAAAAAAGTTTAATATCTACATTAAAATCCATTTATTGATTGATATTTAAGGATTTGAAATTTTGGTGAATATTGAAAATAATTAAACAAAGTTAAATCTATAATATGAAATATTTTTTATTATGTTAATTTCATATCATAGTAAGGAATAACATGATTTTTTAACTTCATAATATGTACTTAGTTCGTTAATCATGATTAGTATCACTAGTAGAACAGAATGTAAAATTATAAATATTTCAAATGGGATATATTTCTATAATGTACAATCTATATTTTGATTTTTATTATTTTTTTTACTCATCCTTAGATAAGGATGAAAATATACAACATATTTTAATTTTTTGAAGGGTTATATAAAATTAAATTAAATTATTAATTTCTAGAAAAATATTCAAAAAAATGCCTTTGAAATACAATGGCCTGAAAAGAGATATATGGTTTCTTTCAACAAAATGTATTTTCATTTGGTCAGAAATTTTTTCGTGTCCTTTGGATTTTTGTAAAATAAGATATCTAGTCAAAAAAATAATTTTTTCTCAATAACCTTAATTGATATTTAAGTTAGTAATTATTTTTTTAAAATGTAATTTTAACTACATATGGTTGAAGTATTAATAATTTTAATTTTGATGAGTTTTTGTTCATTTTTATGTGATCTAGGTGAAGATGTGTTTTTTGTTGATAAATTGGATTACAATTAATTATGCTAGCTGATGTTGTTTGAAAAATATTTTTATTAATTCAATTTTTATTTTTAGAAAATAATTTTAGAAATGTTTTATGATTTTTTTGGTATATTTGATTCAAAAAAATATTAAATAAACATATTTAGAAACAATATATAAAATAGAAATTATGTGGAAAATAATTTCTAAATGGAAAATTTTATCATTGTGAAATCGTTATTTTTTTGTATGTATCATCATTTTTTAATACAAGAATTTTTATATACAAAATTTTTCAAAAAATTATATTATGATTGGTTTTACTACTACTCCAATTTTAGAAAATGTTTAAAGAGTTTCTTATACTGATTTTTTTCAAATAATGTTTTAAGGGAAAAAATTCATATATTTTTTAAAATCATGATCATTTTTTATATTTTTTTAGGATGGGAATAAAATGGATAATTTTTAAATGGAAACCTTAGGTATATTGGTAGAATGGTAGGTATTAGATAATTTTGATTGGGAAGGGTATTGTGGGATATTTTCTTGGGAATATTTTGGTGTTTGTTAGGTTTTATATGATTGATATGTTTGTGTTCCTATTGTTATTTTTTATGCTTTTTTTTATGTTTTTTCTTTTTATAAGGCTAGATGTTGTCATTATATGGTAGACATGATGACCTAGAGTGGGAAATAGAGTGTTTGTTTTGAAATAATGTCATATGGGATCAATACCATGAAACCTCATGCGTAATCAGATATTCTTGGATCTAGAATGAAAACCATGCTCAATTACCATTCTTTTGGTCTAATATTGGTGGATATTTTTGGCTTAAAATTGTATTTTTTTTGTGATATGAAGATGAAAGTGGTTGATATAATTCAATATCATATTGATTAATACACCAAAAGAGTCACCCTTACTTATTTTTATGATTTTGTTAGTATTTTTCAAATGGATTGGACATGATTATGATAGGATTATAATTTTCAGGGGTAGACTTGGGAACTACATCTTTTCAGTAAATAGAAAAACTATGTGAATAGTGAATTCCATTGGGGAAATTTGGAATCAAAATTCAGGTTCCTTTTTAGGAACCAACATTGGTTGAATTTCTTTTACTATTTTTGTCTATTGGATGACGTTTTATGATTTTTATCTCTTATATCTTCTGAGCTACTGGTGAGTACATGGTCGTGTCACAAGACATTGAATTGTGAATGTTAATTTTATAGAACATGTGAATTTAATCATTTGAAGGTACCTTGATGACTCTAAAAATAAGTTATTTTTCAATAATTTCCAATTTTTGTTCAAAATTATCTTGTTTTAATTTATTGGCGAGTCAAATAGCAAGGTTTGACAATTCATTATCCATTATCTAGTGGATTTCATTACTTTAATGTATTTGGGTGGAAGTTCAGAAAAATCATTGACATGTACATGGATTGTATGGACCTAGATGTTTTTATGTTTTATTATGGGATATATCTCATTCCTAATTCTAGTAGATATGTGTTATTAATTTCATTGGTTGAATATAGAAACCTAGAATGTTAATCGATTAAAATAAGAAATTTTTCTACTCATGTCAACATTGTGAAAATTTTATTTTTAGAGCCTACCTGATTAAAACAATATACTGAGAGTTTTTCCTTGATTTGTGTTCATATGTGGGAACTCTTTGTATGTTTCCCATGTTAAGTGTAAGTGATGAAAAATCACAGTGAAAGATCATGAGTTTTCTTATGGAAAAATTCATTGGTTTTATGATCCATTCCAGCTTGTGGGTGAAAACGAAGGATAGAAATAGAAATGTTTGTAGTATATATGGTTATAACTAGAAGGATATGGTGATGGGAAATTTTACATGTGAGGTACCTATTCTATTTGTGTGGTCTAATTATTATAATGGTATTAGATGAGTAACCTGTTAGAAGTATATTGGATCTACTTGGGATGAAATACGGGGTCCAAAATTAGGACAGTGTTCCCTAGAGGGTTATAATATAAATCCCTATAAAATTAAAGGGCTAAAAGACACATTTTACTACCCAATTCATTAGTATTCACCTTTCATTTTGATATCCTACTTGATTAATGCTCCATCTTTATTATTTTTTTCCGAGATTATTTTCAAGATGGATAACCTCCTGGGGTTTTTTATATTCTATAATATGGGTACTATTAGTATTTTAATGATCCATTTAGGGATATGGGTGAGACCCAAGGAGGAGGACACATGTTTTTACATGAAATCTAGTGTCACCTAAAGGGTCCTGAATTGAAGCTCATATAAAATAGTGAGGTAGATGTGCTGTAAATGGGTCCCCATTGTTACATTGACCTATGATAATCAAAAAATTTGGTTAAGACTTTATATTGGAGATCCCATGAGAAGTGTGGTGAGACTCAAGGTTCTCTCATATGTCGCAAGATCATATTCTGGTTCTTTCTTGTGTGAAAGTAGTTTTAAGAATGTTTTCAATTATACATTCATATAATTCATAAGGTATAAAATTTCGAACTCAGACCAGTAGGTATGCTATTTTTTTAGATTTACCTTTAAAATAATTAGAGTAATTCATCAATTGATTTTTCACTAGCAAGTATTTAAAAGTTTGATTTCATTAACAAAACACTTAACCAACTCATTGGGTTTGTGAATTACATTCGAATTCGGGGGGTGTGGGTGGGGGTGGGGAAGAAATAAATTGATTACATGGATTAGTTAACTTTTTATAAAGTGTTATAGTCATATGAGGTACGAATTCACATAGTCTCTCATAGTGTCCTTATATTTCACATCTTAGTTTTTTTATTGAGATTCTATATATGGTTCAATTTAGAAAATCATATAATCTTCCATATTGATATCCATTTTTTGTATTTATTTTAACATTATTTCTTACTTATCATTGATATTAAAAGATCATGTGTACTTGTGTGCACGTATATGACTATGGATATTGCATCTATGTTAGAAATGGTACTAATCTCATTGGTGTGAGGTTGAATTTTTACTTAATGATAATATTGGTTGTCATTTTTTATCAAGAAACAATACCCAATTGGTTTGTATATGTGTGACTATTTCACAAATATAAACTCTAGTGGTACTATGATTGGTATATTTTAAAAGTGTTAAAAAAAATAATTTTTTATTCATGCATTCCATTGTGTTCTCACTATGTATCATATCTCAATATGGACAGAATAAGCTCTTTATTGACACATATCTTTGGTATGTTTTTGGTATTAACATTGAATGTTCTATTGGGATTTTAGGAATGTAAAATTTTTATGTCAAACTAGTGTCCAATCATTGGTGTTGACACCATGAAATTAAATATTTATATCAATGGAAATCCTAGTGATGAGTAGAATATAACACCCACAATTAATAGTACAATGGGTTTTATTTATAAATTATTATATTATGAATTATTTGGATTTTTTTGATGATTTTAAGGGTTATAGGGAAGATTTTGAGATGTTTTAGGGCCCGAAGGGTTAGCTCTTGATTTGGGAAAACCAAGAAGATTCCAAAAAATATCCCTGTGAGGTGGAACGATGACCTTAAGAGAGGCACCATTATAGAACACAATTT
This sequence comes from Viscum album, assembly GCA_963277665.1. Classification (NCBI taxonomy): domain Eukaryota; kingdom Viridiplantae; phylum Streptophyta; class Magnoliopsida; order Santalales; family Viscaceae; genus Viscum; species Viscum album. The sequence continues at coordinate 1,413,004,587 of OY728145.1, forward strand.
TAGTAAAAAATTTGGTTTCCATTGGACTATGATAATTTTCTAATAGTGATGATTCAAAATTTTTTGCATATGATTTTACATATAATGTGGATAAACTATGAGTTCAATTAAAAGGGTTTAAAAAATTATATTTTCCACTTATTACTGTACCAAATTATCATTAATTATCCAATTTATTGGCTCTTAAAAAAGATGCATCCTTTTTGTTATTTTTGAAATCCTTTATACTTAAGAGTTCAATCTCTTAAAATCAGGGATCTTTATACCTATGAATTAATGTTAAGATTCTTGTTTATTCTAGTCTACTTTCCACTTAATATTATCTCCCAGGTGGTACCCTTTTCCATTCATGACATGGGAGAAGTTAATTTAGTATGTTTCATTCACATATTCAATGTGATACCATATTTTAATGTTTCGATATAATCTTTTGTTTTATAAATAATAATATTAATTAACAAACTTGTTGTTTTCTTAGTGGAATTGGAGAAAAATTAATGGGATTACATACTAGGTTGTACAATCACCCCTATATATAAAATGTTGTGCATATAAAAACATTTTTTTATAATGATACAATTGTGGGGATGTTTCATGCATTTATAGTAGAGAATATTGATGTTGTATATATGTATGTTTGGAGTTATATCATAGAGGTTATCTTATGTTAGATATTTCATAGTTCCACAATAGTGTTTGGGAGACATTTGTATCTTGGGATGTTTTAGTCATGGTAATGTTTTCTTTTATTTTATATCCATAATTTTGGTTTTCATTTTTCATTTATATTTTTGTTGGTTTTTATATCATATATAATGTTTATTTTATCATGTTGTGATCATATATTTTAGATTATGTAGTGTATCAAATGGAAAATAACCTCCCATTACATTTTAAATCCCATGAATTTATTTCCACCATTTTATCTTTAAGGGATGTCACATAAATTGAGTGTCTTCAAAATCCTACCCAAGACAATGGGATAGGGTAAAGTTGTTATTGTAATGTATCCATAACATATAGGAAAACAAGATTGTGACCTCTTCCTACCATGGATGAACACTACTATAAACCAAACTATCTTCTATTATAGATGAAAATATGATTTATCGTTTACCTTTACACCACTAACTATGTATATGATCTTAACCTAGCTATATTAACTATATAATTTTATAAAACATGAACAGAGAGAATGGAAGAGGGGGTATTCACCTAACTAGTCTCTCTCCAACCAATATTTTTGGGTAAAAAAAATGAAACCAATACTATTTAGGCATTATTATGGATATCAATATCTTGTGGGGTGCGTAATTATGTAATAAGAAAATATTTTTTCTGTATAATCACACATAACACCATCCTAAAGGACCCCCCCAACAAATATAAACCATCATTACGATGATATAATGTGCCTCACTAATACTATTTTCAATCAATCACTAACCAATTATAATAGCTAAACAAGACTGACTCCAATTCCAAAGTATCCCCACAAGAACCCAAAAATTCCCTTTTAGTCATATCTTTAAAATATTTTAAATTACACCTTTTAAAAATAAATTTATGTTCAATTATCCCTAATGATTTCATATTTAATGAAAATATATTTTCAGCCATTACCAAATTTATTCCACACCAATATTCAATAATTTCATTTATTATCATCTCAATAACATTCTATGATCAATTTATATGTATCCCAAACCGGTTACAAATTCTAAATCGTTTTTCTATTCCATAACTTCTTCCATAATATAAAAAAACCCAAAAAACCAAATGAAAACTTCCGGATGATAACTATATAAACCATCCATTAAATCCCCCACAATCATAAATCAGAGCCCCATATTCTCTTTCCATCCATGGCTACACAATTTCAATCAACACTAACCAATCATATAATAAAATAAATCCATTCATAAAAATAAAAGAAATAGAAAAGTAACTCAATGAAAAAAATCCCGTGATCTTTTTTTTTAATATAAATCATTAGTATCCAATAGTAATATCAATTCCGTATACAAAATTTTCAAATTTTTTTACTACCATATTTATATGATAATTATTATATTAAAATGTGATATAAGAAAATTATTTTATAACATAAATCGCAACCTTCGCAGAAACCAACATCTCCCATAACAATAAAAACTATAGTAATAAAATAAATAATATAAAGCTTATGTAAAAATCCTTTTACCTTAAAATATACATAATTAATTTTTGATTCATTATTAAATAAATTCTTACTGATAATCCTATGAAAGGAAGAGAATATAAATACCACTGATGCACATAAGTAATGGAGTTTTATCATGAATCCCTTGCCTAATGATGAATATTCAAGGGAACAGTAAGCATTATTTTGATAAATATAGATCAAACGCCACTAAAAATGAATTTTAAAACCCCTAAGACTGACTATGGAAAAAATAATTCTGACAATACCCAAATATCATCCAAAATAATAGAATAATCACCACAATGAACTAAATGATTAGATATGATAACGAAAAAAATATAAAAAGGTAAGTAGACGACCTCCAATAAAATAAGTACAATCTTGAAAAACTATGAAATTTAAATACTAAAGAAGGATGATAATGAAGAATTAAAAAGGTTTATGGAAAACTATGGTTTGAATAGATAATATAAGTTCCCAACCAAGGATATCCCAACAAATATATTATGATAAATCCGGACATGCCTCCAATATGGAATTACGGGTTCCAAAATGGATGTGGAGACAATGATCCATGGGAGACCCAATTTTATAGCATTTTGAAATTCCATATCCCATAATCCATGAACTCTTTCCAAAAATTAATCTTAAATAGTTTATTGAAATCATAGAAAACTCCATGATTCAGTAGATTCTATTTAAATCCCACTTGAAAACTACCATATATTCCCACCAAGACACAGGGGGAAATACTTCAGTATTTGACCTCACCATGAATAATAATTGGGACCACAACATTCACCATCAGTAAGTCTTGTTGTCCACCCACATTCACCGAAATGAAATCCTCAATACTCCATGTTCTTCACCATAGATATCCCTATGGAATTGTGACCTCCACTCTAAGTTGTAAAAAGATATAGAACCCACCAAAGACTCTTGGTGGAACGTTTTCCTCTAGAACATGCATTTATTTATTATTATTTTTTTGACAAAAATAAATTTTTTAAATAGTTCTCACTGAAAATATGGTGTTCTAGACCCTTTGGTGAACCAATAACCAAAATGGTTAAGATTTATGAAAACAAAATCAAAGAACTCACTCAATATAATAAATTATCTAAAAACATGTCATAAAAGGTCTCCACCATGACTAAAACAATAAGGTAATGAAACTATAGATTTCTATTATCCCAATGCTTCCCTACTGAACTCTTCTGAACTCCCTCTAGACACCTTCAAATCCCTAAGAAAATGTGAAGGGTGTGGTTCAAGAGAATCAGTTCTGTACTGTTCTTCAAATAAAGAATATCTTAAAATAGTAAAATTGATAATAGGGGGTATTTTTGGAACACTGAACTATGGTTTGGATTTCAAGTCTATAAAATATTAATATCTAGTTGCCTCTCGAGATTCATACAGTTATATTTTTTATGGATACAATATCCATATGTTCTAGAAATTTCATTATTAGAGGATTTTTTTCAGGCATTGGATAAAAGATGATTTTATATCATTGAGTATAAAAGGGAAATACTTAATTTCCATTTCTAATTATTGTATATAGTTTATATGAAATAAGTGATAGTTTTATGATAATGAAGAAGTTGTATTCCAATAGAGGTAAATTAATGAAATAATAAAATGGCCAATAAATAACAACATATACAACATAGAACTCTAAAAAAAGCATGTTGAGACCTATTGCCAATTTATAATGGATAATATTAAGAAAATCACTATGAATTTGGTATTTTTTGACATTCAAAATAGGTATAATATAACTATATGAAACAAAATGATGTGTTTTTGTTTTAGATGAATTTGTTATACAATGGAGATTAACTAATTTTCTCAGAATAAAGAGGGTCAATGATCTCCCATATCCCAATTATTTATAATTATTTATTATGATATTATTTTTCATTATAGAAATATAATTCTCTATAAAATATAATATCATAGTTAGAATTAAAATCAAGGGGTAATCACTATTAGAAAATTATTTTTAAATTATTGAATGTACTATATATTAAAAATTAATTCCTTTCCTTTTTCCCATAATTAGAATCTAATTGTTTAATTATGGATAATTTATTAAGACCACTTTCATATGTTTCAAATAAAAAATGTTTCTTAATTGATGGGAAAATATTTTATATATTAATGGATCACCCAATTGAATTTTATTTTTAAAGGGTTAGATTGAATATAAGGGGAGATTAATTTAAATGGCGCACAAGATTGGAATAATATGTATATAGAATGGAAAAACTAAATATATTTAGAGAATTAGACATGTATTTTTAGGAATATATGATTATTATATTGGATTGAAAAAAAATCCAAAGGGAGGGGAAGATACTACTATGGTTTGAAACATCTCCTTTTTTTCACCTGGAAGTCATTATTTCATCATAAACTTTATTTAATATTTGATATTTTAATAAATTTATGGAATCTTGTGTGTAAATATTGGTGAAGGAAGATTTAAAAATTTCATTAAACATGCCATGGTTAGTTGGTGTATGCAGTAGTGCATTATTAAACATATTTTATATATATGTCATGGGAATTTCGGAGGTAATTTTATCTAGTATAAATTTTAGTTAGAAAGGGCCATGTGGGAGACATAATGGAAGATAATAACTTATAAAAGATCAAAAAATTAGTTTTTTGGATGTTCTTGATATATTGAAGAATTATAAAAGTTGTCTCACTATGAATGATGAAATATGATGTGAATGATTACTAAATTTAACACTATAGATGATGAATTACACACCATAAATGTGGCCATTTTATGATTAAAAAATACTTAGAAAAAATGCCGATGCAAACAATAGGTGTTTTTAAAACATATTCTAGATCTTTCATGAAACTTGTAGTCAGGTACATAGTAGTCATAAATGTTATGGAGGAAATATTTATGGTTATTCAAAACATTAAATTGAGGAATTCCCACCGTATGTAAGATGGTTTTTAGATATAAGGTTTATTAAATTTGATGAAAAATAGTAAGTAAATCATTGAGAAAGATTCTTGAAAATTAAATTTACCAGTAAATGAACTATTCAATATCAATAAGAGTATAAAACCATTTCTAGTTTGTTGTCATTACAAACATCGATGTTTTATAATGAGATAATCATATGATGTTTTAAAAACAAGAGTGTATAGTAATAGAACCTAAATAGTGTCATATAAATTACATGTGATAATGAAAATATTTCAATATAATAAATTATGAATACATTTTAGATTATGATTATTTGAGAATTAAAAAAACATTAATTAATAATTCTTATTTTTTTCAACTAATTGAAATTTTTACCACTATATAAAAAAATCCACAATCCATTACAACTCATCAATATCTCTTATAAACCATTCACAAAAGATACCCTAATATAAAATACGATGTATGTTTTATTGCTAATATGGAGGAAATGGAAACATAAGAAAATGGTCACATAAACCACCCATTAAGGTATAACTAAACATGTAAACGTGTTACCTAGTGTGATATTAGAATCATATGAGAAAACATAATAATGGGAGATATAACTGATTTAAGGAATCTAGGCTTATAAAAAAGGTTCATATGATATGACTAGAGAATAATTAATCCAATATGGTTTGACCTATAACATGGAATGAATACTGGGAAATCATGAAACTTAAATCATGATCCAGGTAAAATAGTAAATTTTTGTATTAAAGGTATTGGAAGAAACATTAGGATAGAATCACAATATCATGGATTATGCATCCCCAATTGTTTCCCATATTAGATAAGGTATAAAAACTTGTTTACCATAGGGGTTTAGTCATCACACCCAATTTTGCATATTTAATCGAGCATCAGTACTCATTTAACCATTGTCTTATGAGATGAAAATCTAAACCCAAATACTTGGATGGTAATATACAGTACACCAATCAATTAAAAATCAACAATATAGAGTTGTTTCCACGAAACATCTAAATATCCCATCATTAATACAGATAAAAAAACAGGGTTTATATAAAAAATAAAATGAAAATGACCCACTTTTTATTTCATAAGTAACCCATGGAATTAAAATGGGTTTTATAACCTTTCCAAATGGATTTTAATAAGGAAACAACTCATAATTCCATCAATAATCATAATATGAAAATCCCCATTAAATATATGTATATCTAATGACATCAAGCAATATTCTTGGAAGACACCATTTAATCCATACAATAAAGCATATAATATTTATAAATTATAGATAAGTGTTATAAAATAAATATGTTTATTTTTCGAATCGATCTCTTCATGGATATATTGGTGAAAACCCATTAATCAATAGAATCCAAAATAGGGAATTCATAGAGGTAATACATTAGAATAAAAATTATTGTGATACACCAAATAGATTAGGAAAATAAAATAAGCAATTGATAATTTATCCAAAAGAAAAGACATTATATATGAAAAAAGGAGAAAAAAGGTGCATGGTAACATTAAAAAAATATCCTTGACCAAGGATAATATATTTTATAGGATAACAAGATAGATGAAACATATTTTTTCAGAGTGTTATGAAAATTACTTTGGGGATGAGAAATATACCTTAAATCATTTTAAAAGAGATATTTTGTACATATAACAGGAAAACTAATTTTTTATAAACCATGAAAATGAAACTTAAAAGATTTATATAAAATGTAAAATCTAGTGGAATGACGTGTACCCACAAAAACATTGAATATTGATGATTTTAATATTTTGAGAAAAATGTCTCATACCAATAATAATGAAAATTTATTTAAAACATTATAATAATTTAAAGTGGTATATAATGAACTCAATTTTTTATAGAGTCATATACACGGACATATTAAAAATTATTTAATGAATATAGATATGGAAAATGGGGAAGTTCCTGGTCAAGGAGAATCGATGAGGTTCATTTCACTAACATGAAACAATTATGGTAAAATATTAGTCAAAGGTAAATAAAACTTTGTGGGGACTTGTAGAAACAAAATAATACTGAAAGAAAATTATTGGAGGATTTTTAAATAACATAACTTCCATAGTTTTTTTGTCTTTAGAAAATAATATCCACCTAAAAATAAGATTGGTAATAATACCCTTTCGGTTTAAGTAATTTTTTTATCCATAAGCCCTTTTCAACCATGAAATATTTTTAATCCATATACAATTTGAAAAAAAATATTGATATGAATTTTAGAAACAATTTGAATAGAGTAAATTACATTCATTAGTCCTAAGGTACACCATTCAAAAGAACCATGTTACATATTAGGAAATATTTCCCATATGGTAGAAATTGGAGAGTAGAACGATATATTAAAAATATGCACTAAAACATCATTCATAACTAAAAAAACTATATTAATATTTTAATTTATAACCATATGGGTAAATAAAAGTATTTTTAATTTTTATTTATAAGGATTATGTATAATAGATAGTTTTTATATATTTTCCCACATTTGGTGTTTATTGTTTTGACCATTTAAACTATTTAAATTGGAGCAATATCGATATTAGATATCTTATTGAATAACGTCCTTCTATTATATGTATTTTTATTATAATGTATTACCTATAATTATTTTTACAGTTTCAATTTCCTTTAAGGAGTGTGACATTTTTTATCATTGAATATTAAATCAATTGTACACCAACTTCATTGATTTTCATAACCAATGTGAGTGTTTTATTAATTATTGGGTTAAATAATTATAGATCAATTATAGAACCAAAAAAATTAATTAAATATTTAGATCATATTATATCATTAATTATTTTTTCATAGTTATCTATTATATAATTTCCATCATTTTGCAATTAAGTTTTCATACTATGCCAGACCTGATCATTCAATGATTAATGATGATTATGTGGATATTTAGTCTGAATATCACTATACGCATAGAATATATATATATATATATATATAATTTTTCTTTTATTAGTGTGATGTATCAGAATTAGAAGAAATAGAATAATATGTGATCAATAGGAAATAATAAAATTCCATAAATAAATAGTTTTCCATATTAATCCGCTTGTTTTAGACGATTGCAATCAAAAGGATTATTTATCATTCATATCATTAATATATTATTAATTTTTTTTTATATATTATCTCATTCGTAACATATATATCCTTTAAAACTATAATTATAACAACCCATTAGAGGATGTAATGAAAATGGAATACATCAATCCATAGAGATGGTTGTCCACACATAAACAAGGATGATGATTCCGTTTTAATTGAATTAGAAAGAGACGTAATTTGGTTTATCATTTAAAAATATTAAATAATAAATAAATATCACAATAAAACCTTAAACTTTATTTCTAATTATCTTTGGTATGAAGTGAAGTAAAATGAAAAAGTTTCTTCATGTTGGTTGTAACTAGATAAATACACACATTCACATTTTCATTTTTCTTAATGGAAAGGAGAAAATATGGTAAATTATTGCAACAAAATTATAAAAAAAATAGTATACTAGTTATACCATTTTTATCACTTTAATATTTTTTAACAAAATTTTATGAAGGAGAGTTAGATGTAACGAAATAGAAATGGGAATGGAGTATTTCAATATTTATACCTCACTACTTGGATTATCTCCTTTGATAAGGCGAATAAACCATCAAAGAATAGACTTTTGAGAAGTAAAGAGCCATGTAATGGTGCTTAGGACTGTTTAGTAGATTTCTTAGTAGAGTTTTGGTAGCAAATAGTGAGCTAAGGAGTGAGGGGAAGTGAGGATTGGTGGCCCCTTTTAAAAATGAAAAGGGGTGGAATTTTTTTAACTACCCATAAATTTTTATTATTGATATGTAACTCTAAATGAAAATATATCAAAATTTGTGTAAAAATATATTTGATAAGTTATAAGGATAATAATTACCTCAACCAAAAATTCTTACACCTGTATTATATATGTCTGAAAACTTTTACTCTCAGATATTTATATTTTCCATTTTAGCTTTCATCATTGTAACTTGTTTGTTATATTAGTAACATATCCATTATTATTGAAAAATAAAATGGTCTTTATAATATTCTATTTTCCTAATAATTCAAAATATTAAATCAATTTAATTTATTCTATTTATAAAAGTTATAAAAATTAATTTTAAACATTTCTTATATAATATATTAAAATAAATTTGTTGAGAAAATAAAACTTATGTTTTAAAAAATTAAGTATTGGTTTGTAATATAGAATAAATATTTTCTAAATTTATAATATAACCTAAAAATCCATATTTTTTCCAAAAAATAGGCCTAATAAATTTCCAAATCATAATTCTAATCCAATAATTACGTAATAACTACAGTATTTCTAAAAAGAATATATTTTTATTATTTCACTAAAATTTATTTTTTAGAAAAAATTTAAAAGTTATATTTTAAGATAATATATCCATGGTATATAAAAACTGAAGTTAATTTTTAAAAATTCACATTCTATAATTGTAATTTTTTTAAATTAGAATAAAAAATACAGCGAGTGCTAATTTTTATAAGAAAATTAATTCAAAAACATTAACCATTTTGTTCCAGATAAAGTACTAATTAATTTAGTTTTAAAATATTATTCATGGGATTGATATATATTTTTAATATACATTCATAATAATCATTTTTCCTTGAAACTAAATATGAATTCATAGAAAATAAATTTTTTTACCCAAAATGTGAAATGAGAAAAAATAACCTTTCAAAAAGAATAAAAATTCATGATATATCAATACATATAACTATTTTATTTCATATTTATGTTGAACTAATCTCCAATTAGATAACCACTTGTGATATCTATATATGACTTAACAATCTTATTAGGTTTTATTTAGGTTTTAGGTGAAGGGTCAACTAAAATTGATTATGTATAAATCTCTATGAGTTTGTAATTACACCATATACAATTTTTTCACACCATAATTTCTTGATTTTGACTTGGTAATGGTCCAGGGAAATCCCTTGTAAAACAACCAACTATCCGATATTAGAAAAATGGGATTAATATGGGAGACTTCCACTTGTAAATGTCATTTCTTATAAATTTTGTTATTTTTGTAATATGGTTACTTCAAGTGGTACATAATACATATGTCCTATATAAATAAGAGGGAGACAATAATCCGTTACATAAATTCAAATCGTTCTTTATTTCTGTTCAAACCTCCATTTATTTGAATCGACTCCTTAATATCTCCATGTAAGGGATCTAGGGTGGGTCTTTTGTAAAAAATAGGTCCTCTATAATGTTACTAAGAATGTGGAGAGTATAATTTTATAGAGTGTTTTTGTGATAAATTGCTCAATGTGGTGTAATTAAGTGAGGGATAAGGTGTTATTTTATATTTTATGTGATGGAGACTTTTGGAGTTTCATAAAAAAATAAAATACAATAAAACTATTCTAGGGAAAAAATTCCTAATGTTCACGAAATTGATCCTAATGTATGATATGGTTGGAATATCATAAACCAATAACATTTGGAATTTTTTAAGTTCTATATTAAAACTCATCTTTTGGTTTGTCCACTTAATTAACTAAATTTAAATTTAACCTTGGTAGTATATTTTTCACACTTAATAGGTTGTAATATTACATATAATGGAACTATTTCCTCCAAAATGGATAAGGGATGATATTTTATACTATACATTACCCCCATTAAATTTTTTTAATAATTTAAATAAATAGTATCTTTATAAAATATCCTTAGTGTCAATTTTGAAAATATTCATTACTTGAATTTAGTAAAATAAAGAAAACACTTATAATTCCAAAAAATTGTTTTTAATCGTCCATAAAATTTCATTTTAATCTAGAAAATTTTTGGATGTCCCCAATTATCTCAAATTATTTTATTTTCCTTGTTTTTAATATCATTTACTTGATTTTTTCATTAATTAAATAATTACGGCATTATGGCTATGTAAGTATTTAAGTTAATTATTTAATTCCAAAAAAATATATAAAAATTTCCAAAAATTAATTTAATTTATTCATTGACAAAATTAAAATTAATTTTTGTTCATAACTAATTTTTGTCCTTATGTAAACAAAAGAATTATTTTTAAAACTAAGAGAGTGGCATTTTTTCAATTCCATTGGATTAAAAAATATATAGGTCATTTTCATTAACAAGTTTCCATTGGATGAATCATTATATAACATTAATTGATTAGTGTCTCATTTCAATTGCCTAATAAGAATTATTACGATAAATTATGTCCTTACAATAAATTTTTAAATTAGAATTAACACGATATACTATTTACCATGGTGATAAATTTTACCATGGTTACTATTCATATTGAACCAATCCAATAGGGAATTATTTAAAAAATTTGAACCACTAATTCCAAATATGGAATCTATTTTTAAAAATTCAAAACACCTAAGTGTCATAATTGTATTTTAAACTAAACCACCAAAACATGATGTAAAACTGTTTTTTTAAAAAAGGCCCCATTAAAATATACACATTTTTTTTTGTTAATTTAAAGTATAATGTCCAGTTAAAAATAATAATTTGAATATTTTCAATCAATATGATCCAGTTAAAATTTAAATAAAACTAGAAAAATAATTATACAATTTAAACATGTTAAAATAAAATAGTGTACAAAAAGTATTATTTTTAACTACTCAATAAAAAATCAATATTTTCAAACATATAAAAAAATTCATATTAAGATAATTTTTAAAATATGAATAAAATTTATTTGTAAAAATATATTTTCTAAAAATTATAAAAATTAATCAAAAAGAAGAAATAATTTTTGAAGAAAACCTATTTTTGATGAATAAAATGAATTTACTAAAAATTGAAGGACTAATTTATAATCAATTATTGATAAATTTATATTGAGAAGGAAAATTATATATATATATATATATCATAAATTAGTTATTAATATTCTTACCCTCTAAATTAATGGCTATCTTATAACTGTCACATTAAATAATAATATTTTAATAGTGTATCACTGTTCGTTTAAACTCTGTGTTGTTTGTAACACAAGTCATCGAAGAAAAAATTTTATTTATTGAGAAATATTTTCAAAAATCTTATGTTATTACATAATCTTCCATTTAATAAATTAAAACCTCAAAATTTGAAATTTTTCTTGGAAATCAATGTTTTTTCATTTAAAAATTCATTTATGGAATCCTACATCGCACAAATTATTAATAAAAATACTTATTGAAATATGATAAATAAAAGTATGAAGTTCATATGGGATTACACCTAATAGGTTTTCAAATAGTAAAAAATTGGTGGGAAGTAATGATAAGTAAAAGTATGTAAATTATTGTCCATTGGCCATTGATCCAAAGAATGTGAATGATCTTGAGAAAGTCAACAATCACAAAACCATAAACCAAAGATATGGAAAAAACCATAAATTCATAAGAAATGAAGGTTTTATGGAAATATTTTTTTTATTAATATCTTTATCCTTATGTTTAGGATTTCCTTTACTATCTAAAATAGTAACCTAAAAAAATACGTACATGATAAGCACAATTTCTTCCTCAAATAAATTTCTAACCCAATATCATATTTTACTCATAGAGTTTAGTATATCAAATGATGTTTTCATGTCTGAAGCACTAAAATAAACTTCTAAGGGTTCTCATAATCCAAAAAAGAATAAAAATATATTCCTCCTAATAATAGGAATAAAAAAACCAATATGTTTAGCACATGATAAGATGATTATCAAAATGAACTAATCTTTTTATGAGAAAATTTACTTTAATATATTAAATTTAACATTAATACACAACATTCATCTTAGATAATTCAATGAATAATTATCCTTAACATTCATCAAAAACTATTTTAGACTGTGACTGAAACCCAAAAATTAAATGTATTCAATCACATATTCTTCTAAGATAAATTTAACATTTAACTATCAAATTATACATGCCCTACATATATTATCTCAAATATATTCTAACCATTTTTATAAATAATTTGAAACAAACTAAATCCAAAATTAAATAATACATTCCTCAAAAAGGAAATTGAACATTTATTATAAAAATATAACTCCATAATATTTGATTTACCTTAATTATAAATGTTCCAAAAATTGAAAACATCATCCGATATAAGATTTATCAGACAACACAAAATTGATTTCCAATCCCATGGGTTTTTAATACAATAGTACATATGTTCGTAAAATGATCAAAAATGTTATCTTCAAGATAGTTCTGATAACATAAAACATTATAATGCCATAGAGGACATGAATTTTTCCTATGGAAGGAAATTAAAATTTTTCTCCTTACAATTGTGTTTTCAATACCCATATCCTTGCTAGATGTGATGAGTTATCACATATCCTGTCAGTTGTCCTTTTTATAAAACTATATTAATAAATTTTTTATAAAATTCCATTTTTTTAAAAAGGTTGGGGTCGTAGCCTTATTTATTTTTAAATAAAAGAAAATACCTCTTTAACTGGGTAGAGGGAGACCCATTACATAGCCTGAAGGCCCAGTCGGCATTTAGCCCATTACCTGGCCTGTAGGCCCATTTTATTGGTCTAAAGGGCATTCTATGAATATATAAAATTCCCTAAAAATAAGTAAAGTACCCAAAAATAAATTTTATATATTCAATATTAATTAAATGGTTTAATTTCAATGGTTTTATCTTAGCTTTAATTTTCAACCCAAAATTTAATAACTCATAATTACCTCAAAATTAAGGATCATGTAAAACCAAGAGGTTATCCATACCTTTAAAAACATTTCCAAAAAATGAAAAGAGAATTATTCCACATATATATTTTTTCACATGATTAACTTAAGGGATATATATACCTCAAAAATAAATTCACCCAAAATATCATAAATGACTTTAGAATTTAATATATAAAACCTCAAGAGGAGTGTATAAGACATTCAACTTATGATAAACCATAAAATTAAATAAACCATGGTGGTACTACTAAATATTTAGATCACCGCAACATAAAATATCAAAATCTATAAAGTCATCTAAACTGATATCTAATTCCAATAATTACATCCCAGAATTCACACTTATGGATCAGGTTTTAAAAGAAATATCGTTACATATCTATCTTTGATACCAATAAATGTGGCCCATATTCTACCTTCCAAAACATAAAAAATCAAAAAAATATTTGACAAAATTCTTATTAAAGGATGTTATAGGTTTATAGTTTTCGAGAATTAGAATTTTCGTACCTATCATGGAAAATTAAATAACTCATTTATAAAAATTTATATCGCATCCCAAGATTTATTTACTTCCATATCCCTTCATCGACACATCCCACTAAAAACCATTCTGCATATCCTATGTAAAGGAAACATTAGAAAAATGTGAGTTCAAATTCATAGTTAAGATAAACATGGGAGATATAAATTGATGATCCTATAAAATCATAAAATAATCATAAGGTCATGAGACCTTGATCATAACATAAATTTTAAATAATTTGATGAAAACCATAGACATGAGATATCATAAAAAACATTAACATTTAAAAATAAAATTATCTAAAGAATTAAATTTATCATAACTCAATAATGAAATGTAATCTCATGTCACAAATGTGTGGTATCATCATATGTATTAAAAAAATTTCATATATCCGGATTTACTAACAAAAAGATCAGATTATGCATCAAGACCTATTTCCCCAAATGGATCTAGAACATTGACTTGATTCCCATAAAATATCATGCTCATCCATATATTTCCATTAATAGATCAAGAGTAACAAAATTTTTCCCCCAACTACCTCTTGAGATATAATAATTTATCCAATGCATTTGGGGGACAAATAGGACCCACCCATCACCTAATAAAATACACATATATGTGTTCCACTGGATCCTAAAACAATCATCATATCAAAACCCATGAAAAGAAATTAATTTCATAAACATATCATTTTTTCTTCATAAAGGTAAACCACCTAGAGAAAAAATAAGGATAATATCTTTGAATCCTAACCCAATTAAAGGCTATGTAACATGAACGAATTTAATCTTATATGGAATTTTTTTGAAATATCATTTGGAAATATTCTCGAGGAAAAAACTTTTCCATTTTGTGATCACATTTTTAAAAATTCGTGCACTTATAAATTAAATGATTTTCTTTGAAAATAAACCTATAAACATATTAAATAAACATTAAATCATTGAGTCTTTTTAACAGTGGAAAAATAAACCCATACTGTATAAGTTATATAACATTCCTTTAGTATATTTGTTTAAAAAATTCAAAAATTACATCTTTAATAAAATGAAAAATATATTTCAAATTGTTATCCAAAAAGTAAGACATTGTTAAAAATGATTTCAAACCATTAAATGAGAATAAAAAAAAACTTTTTGTTTTTTTATAAGACATGGACTTGGAAGATAAATATTCCTTTATTAAGACATAAACATCTATAATCCCAAATAATTAAGAGATTGAAAAATAAACCCTTACAACTTTGGAATCATTTGAATTATAATCGACATGAGATAAAGAAACATATACGGATATGAAAATCTAATAATTTTCAAGATAAGGATCATATAAGACAAGAATGGGTGGTATATACACTACATAGAAAAAAACAAGTCTTATATAAGGAAAATTTCCCACATAAATAAAAGTGAGATAATAACCCCTATCCTCATGTGTCGTCATTCTTCATTCATCTTGGAACATCCTCTTCTACGAAACGACTATTTTAAAAATCCTATAAAGGGATCTAGATTTGATATTGTGGGAAAACCAACACCTTTAAACGTGTATAGAGGTGTGTAGAAGAGAATTTGGCAGGTAAGGTTGATCTAAAAGGATTAATGTGGTGTAATGAAGTGAGGTATTAAGTTTCCTTTTAAAATTGTGGCGAGGGACACATTTTGAATTTCATAAATAAAATAAAATATAATAAGAATATTCTAGAGGAAAACACTTCTAAATAGTCAGGAATTAGAACCTAAGGTAGAATATGGTTAGACTATCAACATTCAATTTTTTTGTGGGTTTATGTTTTATTTAAAAATTATCATTTGGTTTAAACCCTTAATTAATCATTTTAACATTAACCCTATCAATATATTTAACACACTTAACATTTTGTAATTTTATATATAATGAAACTATTGACTCATAAATGGATAATGGGTGAAAATTTAGACCATATATTATACCATTTTTTATCATTTAATATTTTTAGGATTATTAAATAATTTAATAAAATATTATTTTTATGAAATATCATTAGTGTAAATTTTGACACTATTCATTTCTTTGAATTTAATAACAATAATAAAACACTTAGAATTAAAAGAAATTATTTTAACAAATCCCAAACATGTCATGTGAATCTATAAAATTCATAGATCAAATTAATTATTTAAAATTATAATACTTTAATATTTAGAATATAATTTATTTTATTTTCTCCAATAATTAAATAATTACAACATCTTCATTGTGTAAGTATTTTAGGAAATAATTATTTCTATAAAATTTTATTAAAATTTCCAAAATCAATATAATTTAATTAGAAACAAATTTAAAATTAATATTCTTTCATAAAAAAATTTTATCCCTATGTGAACACATTAATGATATTTAAAATGAACTAAGTGAAATTTTGTCCCATTATTTGGTTTAAACAGTATATAGGTCATGTTTTAGAAAATGTGTCTATTAAATGACTCAATTGTGATCCTTAAGTGTTAATACTACAATTTAATACATAAAATAAGAATTATTATGATATATTATGGAATTAGCACTTTTTTTAATTTAGATTAACCCTATTTTCCCTTTGTTGTGGTGATAAATTTTACTACAATTTCTATTCATAACAGCAAAAAAGGAGACTTATTTAATAATTTTTGACTCACTAATTCCAAATATGGAGTGAATTTTTCAAAATTTAAAATATATAAATTTTATTATTTTATTTCAAATTAATCTAGTAAAACATGATTTAAACAATCTTTTCAGAAAAATGCTCTTTTAAATTATAAAATGTTTTTATGCTTAAATAAAGTATAAATTACATTTTAAAATTCAAAAATTGGATTATTTTAAATAAATATGAACCTATTAAAATTTATAACTAATCCAAAACATAATTTTACCTTATAAATACATTAAAATAAATAAAATGTTTAATAAAAATTTGTATTTTTCACTATTCATGAAAAAATCAATATTTTCAAAAAAGTATAAAAAATTTAACTTAATAAAAATTTGACATTATTAAAGACTTTTTTCAAATATATTCTCCCAAAAATTTTATAACTAATATAAATAGAGAAAATACTTTTATAAAGAAAACATATTTTTGACGAAGAAAATGAATTTACTAAAAACCGAATTATCATGTATTAAGAATTTATCAATAAATTATTATTGACTTGGAAATTTATATATATATATATATCATAAGTTAGTTAATCACATTAGTACATACCTAATTAACATCTAGATTATAATGTTCACATTAAATAATTATATTTTAATATTTTATCACGGTTTGTTTAAATCGGTGTTGCCTGTAACCCAAGTCATCAAAGAAATAAAATTATATATAAGGAAATATTTTCTAAAATCATAAGGTGTTAATTTTTTTTAAAAATAGTAAGGTTATTTTAAAAAACAATATGTGTGTTCAAATATATTATCTCACATTATTAAACAAATTTTAACACCCTTTTTCAATTTATACGATACATAGAAAAAGATTTTGTAGATTTGTTTAAGTAATGTAAAAGTTAGTTTTTGTAAATATACTTATGAAATAACCTCCCTTATTGGGTTTTCATTTTCATATCTTGACCAATGTTCTTAAAGGATATAATAATTTATATTAAAATATATATTATATGCCATATAAGAAATTAATGGACTAATAAATATATTGAATAATTAATGTTAAAATTAAAATGTGAAAATATATATTCCATTCAAATCCATAATTTTAATGAAGGATGAATTAATCCATTCTATAGATAAAGTGGATTACAATATTTAAGAAATCAACATATCCAAAAAATGAATTAGAAATAAACCCTTTGGGTGTTGTAAAAAAAGATGGTAAAAGACCCACCCTACATGTATTTTCCAAAACCAAAGTAAAATACCTACCCTATAGTTTTTTTTCACAAAATGTAAGAACACCACCCCTAGGGGTGTTTTCCTAAACCAAAGTAAAATACGGAAACTATTGGTGGTCTCTAATGAAATGTTAAAAGACTAATCCTATGGTCATTTTCTAAAACAAGGGTAGAAGACTTCCTTATAGCCATTTCTAATTTCCAAAGTAAATGACCACCACTATGGGTATTTTTCATTTCATAATAGAACCATCCCAAGGGTATATTCCAAGTCCATCATAAAAGAAATAATGAAACTGGGTTATTAAAATTCCTAACCTAGTAACACTATCCACACTAAAGCCCATCTTACACATGGTTCATCCCAATGGCCTTAACACATATATGTGGTCCCCAAAAGGCCTACAAGAGAAAATATATCTAAATGGATCCTTAGAAAGGGACATTATGCCACCAGTTCAAAATATCCTTACATGGGCCTTGGAATGATCTACATCTACTTGCATTCAATTATACATCATTATTAGATTATTGGAACTCTTTATTTATTTAAAAAAGGTTTCATAAAATTAAAATAGGGAAGCACCAACAGTGTTGTGACTACAAACCACATATTTCAAAAAAAAAACACATTTATAATACCATAGGGTAAGTATGGGAAATAGATACAATTATTTGTCAATTTCTTATTATTTTTTAATTTCTATCAATATCTTCAAGTCCTTTATAAGTTCATGCATTATATTCCAACCATCCTAAGCTGATAAATCCTGACTACAATATTAATTAAATAATTAAATACATAGAAATTAATTTAAAGAACTAACCATAATTATGAACAATATCCATTAACTCATTGAGTTTCCAATACTGTCTATTTCCTTGACCAATTGGGATTCTACAACCCCCATAGCACCCCTGAACACAAATCAAGACAATGATTCAACCCAGTCCCCCAAAATAACTAATAAAATTAATTTAAATTAAGGTAAAACCTTATTAAATTCCCTCAAAGAGATATACCTCATCAAAAAAAGATAATAAGAAATGCGTATGGAATATCATTATTCCCTCATTGCATTAAAAACTTAATCCACAATATGCTCATTCGATTATGTCATGGTCAGGAATAATCAAAACCATATCCATAACATTAAACTCTAAAAAATATAGAGGAGGGGAGGGATGATGAATAGAGTTCAAAAGAACCAAAAACATACCTCCAATCACTAGAAAATTCCATAAAAGGGAACCACATACCAAGTCATGTAAGGGAAGAAGAGGGTGGGGGGAACCGTACTTATTCATGTATATAAGGAGGGAAGAGGGAAATCCCAATTCTGAATCATGTAGGGGGGAGTAGTTACACCCTTAAAAGGCCACTGACTAGTTATTGGGGGCCATTAGCTAGTCGGTTAAACTAATAAATGGATCTCCCCACTCATATAAACCACCAAATATTTGGTATATGTCCACTATCTTTCTATTGGCCACCAACTAACTGGAGGTGCCATTTCTCAGGCCACTATCTCACCGGTGGTTCTTATCAAATTTCGAAAGGATTACTATTGTTTATGGTATAACAGCCACCCAAGACTCTCCTAAGGATCCTTTGATCCCTCAAGAAACCTCCCAGGCACATTTATTTATCAAGAAATAAAAAATTGAGATGTTACAACTTTTGGAACATCACTCTAAATCACATTTCTCAAAATGAATTACAAAGAAATGAAACAAATTAATATTACATTATGAATTTTGGATCATTAAAGAAAGTTGACATTATAAAATCTCCACCAAAACACTTATTATCAATTATAATTAAAAGTATAAATATAACTGAACATCCCAACTTCCCTTGATTTCTAATTCTATACCAAAAGGCAACGTTTCTTTCTCAAATGAAAATAATGATCCCCTAATTCTATTCAAAACTCCAAGAAATCAACCCACCAAAAACCAATATATAACTTTAATTATTAACCAATAAATTATAAATACTGTTACCCAACAATTTTCTATACCATGAAATACTTGTGTTTCATCCATAAAAGAACCATTCTATGATGCCCCTACCATAAGACTTTACATAAAATGACCAATTCCATGCCAAGAAATTGTCCCCATAAAAATCGAATATTAATAATTCACCGTCAATTTGAAATCCACAAAATCAATGTTTCAAAAAAAAACACATGCCATGGGGAACAAAATATGTTGTCAAAAGTTGGTAAAAACCTAATTCAAAAAATCCATCTAAATAAGATGTTCCTGAAACAACCTGGGGTGTAGCAGAAGTGTGAAAAAACATGAAATTTCATTTTTTTGGGTTTGTAATAATGTTAAAAAGAATGAATCCACCAAACCCCATTCCAATAATTCCTAAAGGATTGCATGTAATTAAATTTAATCATGAAAAATAAAATCGAATGAAATTGAAAATGGTACCCTATTCATTTGATGTCACTAGTTTTATTTTCTAACTTTCAATTTGTAATGGATCTATGAAGATAATATTGATATCCTCTAGATCACAAATTGTATGCCACAACTCCAGGATCATTGATACACATTTCCAAGGTGAAAAAAGTAAATCAAATAGTTTACGAAATATATTTGCTCATATGAGTAACACAGGCTCGATTTGGAAAGCGGTATTGACCCGTCCTCTTTTTTATGTCGGAATCTCTCTATATGAACTTGAGTTGAGGTGATAGGAGAAATTATCTCACTAAATTCCAAAAAATGTTTCATATAACTATTCAAGAGGCTACAATGATCTTTTATAACTAGGGTATACTTTTAAAAAATCCACTTTGGTCCTAAGAAAGTAATAACCTTCAATTTGTCCGTTGTGTACACATATTACATAATACTATTATCATAAATGCCACAAATATTTTATTACCCACTGTTTAAAATATTTAGTGATAAAAAAGAACCTTAAATCAGCCCATAATATTTCTAAATAATTTAACAAACCATGGACATTCTATGTTCATTTGAAAAGTTATATATTTCCCAAATTCAATTTTAATATCATACAACTTATGAACACCTTGAGAAAGAAATTCAATCATAATTATTATAAAATTGAATAATAAAATTGAAATTTTTTTTAATTCGGATTGATCAGTATCATACATTCACTGAAAACTACATATGGGGCCCTAAGCATTATAAAATTATATTTATTAGAATAGGTAGTCCTTGTGGATAAGGTTATTATGTAACACTGTACATCCTTATCTCAATAGAATTGAGGGAATCCCAATGACCAAGAGAAGACTCAATAAATTCATCATGGTCTCTAAGGAGATAAGAGATTTCCTACCTATTAATACCTCCTACGAACATGTTCTGCGTAATATAATCCATTTGTCTCATGATATCTAATAAATTAGGATGTAAACCTGTGTTATTATCCTTTTTATTTGTTATATATTTTGTGACATTGATGGATGAACTTACATTCTTCTACTGTTACCATGGATTTATAGAATTTACTACAATTTTATTAAATATGAGCCCAAGATATATATCTTCCTCAACTTGAAAGTGAAAAATTATCTCATGATTATTCCACCAATTCCATACCACCAATGACACACCCAAAAAAGATACCTCTCTATTGCTTTGATGTCATGGTTTTTTCCTAACATCAATGTATGAATTAAAATGGTACACATTGTTAATGATCTTAGGTCTAGAGATTAATTCACTTTTTTGTAGATACGAAAAACCAAATTTTACCCGAAACATGAGGTGTTCCTATTAGTGGGTCATTGTTCAAGATCTCATCTACTTGAGATCACCAAGTGGGAACTTCATGAGAAGATGTATCAATGATTATTATCCCAAAACATATGATAGTTAGACATTATCTGCACCCTGAGAGTATGATGTATCTAGACTATAGGACATATAAATTTAATATTATTGTCATAGTATATTAGGTTTATCAGCAATGTCAGGAACTATACTAACATTTTGATACGAATCATATTCTTACAAAATTACCTTGTAAAAAGTGCATTAATTAATATAAAAAACATTTTGGTAATTGTAAAAACATTTATATATCAAGATACATATATATAATTTTAATTAAAGTACATAAATGATTTGGGTATAGGGAACCCACTCACCACACTCCCACTTTCACAAGAGCCAATTTTAGTAATTTTCTACCTACAAGCTCTCACATGAGTATCATGATTCTTCTAAGATATGTATTTAGTCAGGTGGTCTTCTGTGTTATTCGTTGCGGTTAGTATGGTAACTGTGAATTCACCTATTTGAGAAAAATCCCTTTAGGGAAGAAACTTCCAATGTATAATCATCATCATATAGTGTGACCAAGTATCCTTAGAAAGAACCACTGCCACAATTTTATCATAGTATAATGTAATAGGATCTGGACTACTTGGTACAATGCTAAGCATGCAAACAAAACTGTGCTTCCAATCTTCTTCTATAATTACATTGAAATTCACTATATACTCATATTATACTATATAATCAGTAGCCATAGACTTCTATGAGCTCCTCTATCTCACCCCACCCCCACTCTAGGAAAATACACTGCATAACTATTATTTGAGATCATTATGGTTTGTGTAGAAACTTTCATCAGTGTAACCCTTCATAACTAGATCCTCAAATATTCCATACATTAGGAAAATTTCCTTATTAAATATCATGTACTCTTTAATTATTCTATTATATACCTAATGCAAGTCTTCTTATTTGGATTGATATGTTCCCACTATGCTTGAATAAAAAGAAACATAATACATAATACATAGCATGGAGTATATGATTGATCCCACTCTTGAAGCATAAGGGATTATACTAATTTTTTTAATCTCTCCTATTTCTATGGACACATATTCCAGGAGAGATTAGTACCACAAGGCATTAGAAAAATCTTCTCTTAGATTGTTCCACATGATACCTTTTGAGTACCTTTTCAATATATGTACTTTGACATTTCACAAGTATCTTCTAATATATATCTTAATAGATGTTGATTTCAAAAATATAAGTTTATTAACAAATTAATTTCACGGAGAATCATTCATTTAACCATGTATTCACTGACTTTAATACATTAACTTTGTTTCTCATTAACAATTTTTTATCAGCACATAATTCTTGGAAAATTGTGGCACATCCATGTACCTTATTATAGACACATGAGTCATTTAAATTATTAATGAAACCAAATTGTGTTATGGCCTTATAAAAATAAACATTCCATGGTCATGATATCTGCTTCGATCCTTAAATTTGTTTTTCACATCCTGAACACTTTATTAGAATTCTTTAACATAATTAACCCTTTGAGTTGTGTCATATTGACATCTTCAAATAAATTCCCATTTTGAAATGTATTTTCAAAATTTATTTTCCAAAATTCATAGTCATGGATGGTCTCTATTATAAAAAGTATTCTAATCGATTTAAACATTAAAATTGGAAAGGAGGTTTCTTCATTGTTGATTCCATGACATTTCCAAAAATCCATCACTACTAGCCATGCATTATTTGTAATTACTCGACCATAAATGTCAAGAATATTCTTGAATACTAATTTATGCTTAAAAAGTTTTACACTAGCTGGTGGGTTTACCAAAATCCCAATATTATTTTGGAATATTGACTCTTTTATAGAGTGAATGGATTATTTCCATTTAGTAGTATCCTTCCCATATAATGTATTCTTATGGGTAGAGGTTCATCAATCTCTAGGAGTAATGTGTCACCTGACTCGGTTATAAGAAGACTATATATCTTTAGTTATCTAGCCTCTTTATTATAAATATGTTGTAATTATGTCTTAGGAATATTCATTGACATTTCCTAAAACCCTTCGATACTAGCCATGCCTTATAGCTGAAGACTTGACGTTCTATGTCTAAATTTTTATCGAATAACCGTTTACACCCAATATATATTATATCAGCTGGTGGGTTTACCAAAATTTAAACTTCATTTTGGTTTATTGAGTCCATTTTAGAATTCATGGATTCTTACCATTTTTAGAAACCTTTCCATCTACTTCCACCATATGGGTAGTGGTTTATTAATCTCTACAAGTAACGTGTCACCTATATTGGTGACTTGAAGAATATCTCTCTCTATTTAAGAAACCTCTTTAGAAGTCCTATGTAATACTTTTTTCTCTGGAACATCATTCTCTACCACTCCCTTTTATTAATATTGATATTGTACAAACTCTTCTGTATCAGAATCATCGGCTTCATCAAATTTAATCTCGTTCCCACTGTTTCTATAATAAATGTGTTCCCTTTCTTGAAATATTTCATTTATTTCTATAATTACTATTTTATTTGAATGGTTAAATAGGAAATATAATTTAACCTTTTTAGGATATCCTATAAATATGAACATCATGTTCCATATTTCTAATTATTAACTTGGAATAGTCTTTACAAAAGTCTCACATCCGTGTGAAAGAATGGATTTATTTCGTTACCAAAACACACATGGAATCACATATTATTCATTAATTGGTACTAAGGTTATTGTATATTCTATATTCTATAGTTAATATAACCACGAGGATAATGGTTTAGTTTTATTAATCATCATTAATTCGACTATGTCATGCATGGTCTAATTCTACTTTTCCCTAATACAATTGCACTATACTATATGAGGAGGAGTGATTTGGGAAACTATCTAACACACCTTTAAATAGTTAATGAAAGCATGGTTATGATAATTTCAACCATTTTATATGTGGATTTTCTTAATTTTATTTCCAATTTGAATACGTAATTAATTATTAGATTCCTCAAACATGTAAAAGGAACTGACTGTACAAAATGACAATAATTTAGTATAAGAACTGTCCCACTAAGGAAATTAATATGATAATATCAAACTTCTATTTCCAATTGTCTTATAGTTTTTTTCAATTTGGAAATATACTTCCCCATTTCCAATAGGTTTTAATTTTCTTAGTTCTCATATTTTAATAGAAATATTTAGTCACACACAATATCCAACACCCAACAAGTAGAAATTTACATATTACATTCAATTGAAAATATATGTGAAGCAGGAGAGTAAACTTGTTTCTTCTTCCCAGCAATGTAATTATTCTTCCACTATTATTTACTAAAACATTTAAAGAAGACTAACTTCTTTTCATTGTTCTCCCTTTGTATCATGGGTTTCTTCAAAGGGTCATGCATCCATGTCTTTGACCTGAACTTAGGCCTTAAAACATTACCCTTTCCTTTCATTCACTTGTTCACCATAAAGACCAATGTGATGGAATGCATCATATCCTTATCTCCTGGGTGAAATAAATCTAAAAAATATTAGAGTGAATTATTCATGTTATTCATATTATAATTAATAATTATAGTAAATAATCCATGTAGTAAAGAGGCATGAATGAGATCAATATCTAGATCTTGGTTAAATTTTAACCTAGGGGACACAAATATCGCTAAATACCTAATCATCTTGAGTACATGAGGTACTGATTGATTCCTTTATACTAGAATTCATCTATACAGATCACTTGATATCTCATATCATTCCTAATGATGTAACTCCTTGTATAACTGTTTGAGATAAGAAAACATTTTTAAAACATCTTTGGCCTTGTGAATTTTATAAAACTTACTCGATATAAATGAAAATATGAAACACTAAAAATATTTTATATCATCCATATTATTCATAAATTTATATTTATCCAACGTACTTTATCCCTAATGGATATTTTTTGGAAGTTAGGATTCAAACATATAAAGATACCTTTCTTAGTGCAGTACTATAAACAAGCGCCCGTTCCACTCCTAGAGGTTATGGTAGGTCGGGATAATGTATTTACCCATAATTGATTGTAGTGAAATTGGTCCAATAGTATTGGTGATATTAATTTTAATTAAATTCAAATAACCTTATAGATTAATACTTTATCTTGATTATTAATATATATTTTCAAATTATTAATTTTAAAGGCCTCATACTATTTTATCACGATGGAGTATCCCACAACTACAAGATTCAAAATATTCAGTCAGTTTATTATTTTAGTGTAATGTATCCTTATACCCTTCTTTATATCATAAGCTATAGAATCACCACTACTCCAAGAATCTAAGCACTACTTTTTTCTGGACAACCACATTAACTCATAGATCCTGGATCTATTGAATGGAGTCTCATCTCATGAAATGATTTAAATTTCATTTCTCAATGACTTTTCACTAAAGTAGAAAACTTCTATCCATGAATACATCATTGATGCCAAATTCTGTTAATTCAACCCACCAATCTCATAAAAACTCCCCGATAGTAGGAGGAACCCCAAAATAGGTCCATTAATCACATTGACCAATCAATTTTGTCCAAAATTCACGTGATGGAAATCATTAAATGAATTTCTATTTTCTTTGAGGGATTTGGTAAGTTAATCTCAATGGATGAAATGAATTTATGTTTAACATGATTGTTTTATGTGATCTCCCTCATAGCATAACCATTCTTTTAAATAGAGAAAATTCTCCACACTCGTTCATTTTATCTTTAAATTTTTGTACTATGTGATCACGCCTAATAAATACATGTTCAAAAAATTTAAACCATTCACATGATAAAAAACTAAATAATTAATAATGTGATCCTGAGCTGTTAACTATTGGTTAATCAATCAAGCATCTAATGTATTGACTGATAGCCTAGGTAATTTCTTTAAGTCAATAGCAGACTTGAAATGCAAGGCCCCCAACTCTCATAGAATTTACTTTTTTAGTTTATATATGATATCAAATCAAACCATGTCTTTACGAAATCGTTATATATTTACGATGTATATTCACACATAGGTGAGGTGAACTTAGGGAATGAAATTATATTTTGTCACATAAATGTGTACATACATACCCTTATACAAATTAATGATTTACGAACAATCCATATATTTTCAAAATAAAATAATTACTGCATTGTAAGAAATGAATTTATTTATAAAATTAAATTAATAAGAAACAAATCATGAATGGGTCGATCTTTCCTCATGGTTATTCAACTATAACTATATTTTATAAAAAAATTAACTTTTATGAAATTATAAAAAATTGTATTTTTAATAGTTTAAATTTATTTTAAATATTTTTAGTTAACTTTAGATAAGTGACACAACATCTTAAATTATTTAATTAATTCATAGACCAATAAATATATTTTCTGATATTTTTTCACAATTGTTTTGGTCCATTTAGGCCAATAGAAGATTCATAGAAATTAATTTAGGGTTAGTGACATGTCAGGCTGGTCATACCAAGACTAAAATTGTCCATCCTAAGTCTAGTTGGACATTATTTTAAGGGTAATATATTTATATATAATATAATATAAAAGGATAACATGATTTTGAAGGATGATTGGTCCTTTTTTTAATCAAACATCCAAGGGAATATTTGTGCATTTAATTAAATAGGAATCGAATGGAAGTTTTTTCCTCTTAATTTACCATGCTTCCAAGGGAATCTTTTTAACTTTATTTTTTAAATTAAAGAAACCTTTCAAGGGAATCATTGAACTAGCTTCCAAAGGATGCTTTGTCCTTTTTTTTTTGATTTTTGGAAACTAAATAAATATTCCAAAGCATGTTTTTATTACTAAATGCCTACCCCAATCCACATTGGTGTACCTAAAACCAAACAACACAATCACATCATGATCTAGAGAAACAATTATCCCACAGATATCTTTTAAAAAGAATCAAAAAATAGAAGTTCAATTTTCATCATAATTTAATGCAACATGCTTTGATATTCAATCAACCATATCTTAGAGATACAAATTCCAATTGATACAATGTAAGCTGTTTTAGGATTTTATAAGAAACATATTTCAAAAACATAGCATATTTAATCAAAATTTTAAATTTTTTGATGTAAATAATTACACATTTCCTATTATACCAGGTAAAGGAACCTAGTGTGTGAGAATGCGTGAAAAACATAAAATTTAATGTTATTTGGGTTTGGATTCATTTTAAAAACACTAAATCTAGAAAACCCTTTACTAGATATCTTAATGGATTCTGTGTAATTAAATTTAGGTATGAAAAATAAAATATGATGAAAGAATAAATGGTACCTTATTCATTTGATGTCGCTGATTTGATTCTCTTACAATCGATGTTTCATAGATCAAAGGTGTCAAGATAAAAATATAGTAGATCAAAAAAACATTTAGAAAACTCAATGATTATTGATTTATATATCCCTTGTTCTATCAATGGAAATCAAAGATCTTTACAATGTCCCTTTGATCACGTGATGAATTCAAATTCAATTGAAAATGGAGGAATGATCCAACCTTGGTATTCCATTGGAATTTCTCTCTAAGAACATGATAAAATAGTATAGGTGTGTAGATGAAAAAAAGTTTGTAGCTATTAAAGGAAGTTTGGAAATGACGAAGTGAAGTCATATTCGGACCTAGACACCTAATCCGAAGGTCCCAGAAATGTTGCGCCAAATAAATGAGAATGCGCGCGAAAAAATATGTGTTGCACGAAAGGGGATTCGGGATTCGCGAATGGTCCCCGGCGTAAGGGCGTAATAATTAAGCACCCGCGCCTGCGCGACTAACATTCTGCACCACAATCTCTAGCGTCCAAAATTTTGGGTGCTGCTTGGGTTCTGTGACACTGGAGGGCTATAAATAGAAGGAGACCCCTTCCATTTCGGGTTTTTATAATTTCAACCTACTCTCGTGCGTGAAATAGGACTTCTGCGTGCATATGATGGCCTTCAGGTACTGACTCTTTTTGCGCAACCTCGCCCCAGGATCCACCTTTGCACAAAATCCCAATAGCTTAAATAGAATTCCAAAACCTTCAGGGTTCCTCCGTTGCACGCAAATTCTTCCATTGTGCGCAAAAAGGTCCAATTGCGTACAATCTCTTCGCTGGGTGTGGCCTTGACTTCAGGTGCATCCTTTGCCACTCACGCACAATTCACAACCTTTGCGCGCAATCCCTTTAGCTGCGCGCAATCCCTCTACCCCCAATTATGCGCCATCTCGGTGTTTTGCGTGCAAACCATTTCTTTGGGTGCAATCCCTGGGACCGCTCACCTTGATTCCCCCGGGTGCCTCCCTTTGTAGGCACCTGATGTCCTCCTTTTGTATGCCCCAGGCACACACGCCAGGCATACACATCATGCACTATTTTCCCGTGCAGCCTTCCAGGCTTGTACGAAGTAACCTTAAGGTCCCTTTGGTGGTGTTTCCCATTGGAATGCTTTTCCCCATGCTTCTTCGCAAAGGCATGCTAACGACTATTGCTTCTTTTCCAAGCCACGCTAACGTGGACCCCTCGATGGTTCGTTTTGTGACTCCCCTTCACAATGGCCATGCCAATGCCTTCCCTCCCACATGGGGTAGGGGTGCCGGTTATGTAAGTCCTAGGGGTGTGGAGATATCCCACCTCATCCGAGCATTACGATGTTAAACTGCCAAATGCTCCGTCCTCAACACATGAAGTTAAACTGTGATCTGGCCCTGTGCCTCTCAGGGAGGGTCCCCCCCGGCTCAGACATTCTTTACATTGCTCGTCTCCATGGGGATGGAATCTCTCCCACATGGGATGATATCATCCTTATTGGAGTGTCATTTGTCCTTGGGGGAAGGGAAGCCACCTTGGTGTAAGCCCCTAGACTCTCTTGCGGAAGGTAGCACCCATGCACCTCCATACTTCCCCACCAACAAGGCCAGTGGAGGGCGTGATGGGGAATGAGGCATCTCCTTGGTTTGGTCCCAAATCCCTCTCCCTCTGCGCTTTGTCTCACATTGGGACTCCATCCTAGAGTAAGTCCCGACACCATGGGCTGCTCAACGTGTAAGCCCCTCTTCGATTCTCATGGATGCACCCTTTGCGACGTGATCGTCAGGTCTCTAATGTCCTTTCTTTCTCACACTTAGTATGACTCACGTGAGCTTAGAGTGAGAACCGACCCTTACCCCCACCTCCAGCAAACTACGTGGACTTCGATTCCCAGTCATGGGGATACGTAGGAAGCCTCCATGAGGTTCAATCCCATCACCTGGTCATTCCGAACCCTTCATGTCAGTTCTCCAACAGCTTGGGCCGCCTTAGAGGGTAAGCCCTAGAGTCCCATGTCCATCACGACGTTAAACTGTATGCCCGAACTACAAGGATTTTGATTCCCTATCACGGGGATATGTTCGATGCCTCCACTTGGTTCAAGCCCATCACCCGGTCATTCTGTCCCCTTCGCGTCAGTTCACCAACCATTGTGGGCCACCTCAGAGCGTAAGCCCCATATCCATCATTGTGGGCCACCTCAAAGCATAAGCCCCATATCCAGCATTGTGGGCCACCTCAGAGCGTAATCCCCATATCCACCGTTGTGGTCTGCCCCAGAGCATAAGCCCCATATCCACCATTGTGGGCCGCCCCATAACATAAGCCCCATATCCACCATTATGTGCCGCCGTAGAGCGTAAGCCCCATATCCACCATTGTGGGCCGCTGCAGAGCGTAAACCCCATATCCACCATTGTGGGCCACCCCAGAGCGTAAACCCCATATCCACCATTGTTGGCCGCCTCAGAGCGTAAGCCCCATATCCACCTTAGGACGCCATCGAGCAAAAGCCCCATCAATCCTGAACTACGGAGACTTTGATCCGTTCTAAGGCATGGTACATAGGAAGCCTCTATGAGGTTCAAGCCCAACATCCATGTCCCATCATGACCTCCCCCTCAGGCCCACATGCCTCGGGAAGCTCATGCCCTACTGTAGAGGTCTTACTCCCTAGGGGTTCCATCCATGAGTTCATTCTCATGGGTTACCATTTCAGGTGTCCCACCATATCATCGAACTACGCGGACTTTGATTCCCTACCACGGGGATACGTAGGAAGTCTCCTTGAGACTCAACTCCAAATCCATCATTCATCATGATTCTTATCCATGATGCCACATCCCGGTGGGATCATGCCATCTCATTCCACTCCACAGCATCCGGGAAACCGCCCACGTGCTGGCCCCAACATCGGTGTTCCCTCCAGGGGGTTCCTATACCTGATCCACTCTAGCTACTGTTCTGATCAATCCGATCCGTCCCCACAAGATGTTAAACTTGAGGAATAACCTGTGTTAAACATGGTAAGATGTGGAAAAACTCAGATACATTCCTATGGCATACAATTACCCGCGTTTGATGTGGGATTCCTCGGGATTTTGTGCCCTTGAGAATCCATATAATAAGGGACATAAGACAGACATGCCAATCCCCCAACATCAAGACACACCAACGATACCTCAACATGACCACTCTCCTAACCGAAGGTTGCTTCCCCGACCAGACCCCTTGGAGAATCTCGGCAGAAGAAACAAAATTAACTTGTGTCCATGAAGATATGGAACCAGGAATGAGATTCACAATCACATCTTAAATCTATGAGGTAGAACCAGACTAGGTGATGAGTTCCGAGGAGTAATCCATGGAAGGAAGAAATGACATCACATCATCCCGGTTTCTATCAAAGAGTAGACGTTCCAGAATAAGGAGCGGATGCCGCCCGCCTTTGGAAAGCAGGAATGCGGGGAAACAGCCGTGCGTCCTCCTCTGCATGATGGATGCGCGCGCAGGCCCCGGCAGAAAGCGTCGGAAATGGAAAATGGTGAACCTGACCAGAATCTCTTCTAATCAATATGGGGACCGGTAGCGTTTGGGGCTTCGAAAGATTAGCATGTCACCAGGTTCGGGAACCCAACACTTGAACGTGAAGCCCGCCAGGGGTTGGGGTAGTCAGGACGTTGAGAACTCCATTTTGTAGCATTGACAGCGTGGATTACTCCTACCAACCACGGAAGACAGAATGGTGATGGGCTAGTGGTTTTTGATTTCTTTTCCTATCAATGTTAATGGGTTCATATCCCTTCTTTCAAGAATTATATTGCAGTATCTGGAGCTCGAACGCCACCTTCCCACCAGTGTAGGGGCAAGGGCAGTACTGACTCGACCACCACGTGCTGTTCTACCTCTTCCAGAGATTCTCTGACCACCATGACTGCTGGGTGCTCACACCCCCTTTCCCCATATGATATTATCCAACAAAGGGTGATAAAAAACCTTGTGTGTAGGTATGAGGAGAAAGGGGTCATCCCCACTAGGGATGTGGCCCGCTTGGACCTCAAGGAAGATGTTCCTCACCGACAATGCTGCCCTTGAGGGCCGCGCAGGAAGCTAGCTCTTCTCCCCACCCAAACATTCAACCGTTTTGGGAGCATAACCCTGGAATCCCTTGACACCTCCCTCCCCTACACCAACAAGGTATGGGATGCCTAGGTTCACCCGATCAAAGACCCGCTCCAAAGGTTCACAGAAAAATCCCCCACCAGGCCGCGTCAGCACCGATGCCTCGCCCCCAGAGCTGAGGAGTAGGAAATCTGTGTGCTCGTACCACCAGCTGTAACCCATATGACCCAACGCTAGAATCGGGCATGAGAGGAAGAGGATACTCGCCCCGGGGCATCAACGTCAAAAACCATTGTGGGTCGATCCCCTACTGACTCCTATCATCAAACCCCCGCACACGTTGAGCAGGGGAAGTTATATGCCCAATCCGGATCAAGGCACCGACCAACCCACCAGATGGTTGGGTCGACTATCCCGGTCGTCAGAACATGCAATGGCCGGTATGGACCAATTCGTGGTAGTGCCATCCAGCATGAAGGCCTACTATGTGCCACCATTCTGGAAGGTATGGGTCCTCCCTCCTTCCAACCTCAGCCCATAGCCGTTTTATATTCGGTCACTCACCCGCATGGAGGTCCTACCTGTGTCCCTTTCAACATTTTCCCCAGTGCTCCCTGCACCCCGACCTTCAGTCCTCTCCGCCCCAGCACCAGTGCGTCCAGAGGAGTCCATGACGGAAATTAGCCTTTCCTGGAAGAGCCACCCAGGGGCAGAAAAGTGGTATGTTGTCACTGTAAGAGAAATTCCAGGGAAGGTCAGATGGAAATTATACTTGTCCGTTTCTCAGACTCCGAGGTGAAGTACGACTCGATGATGGACCCTCTTCTTAGTCTTTTGAGTCAAGGCTGGGGTAAGGACGCGGCGCATCAGCCTCGTACTCACAAAATGCGAGACCCATATGATCCCCGACTCCCTCTAAAGGTATATTCAAGAGGATGAGGACGTGGATTACCCCCAGAGATCGAACTTGCAGTCAACATCGGCCTCTCCGGAAGCACCTTCCACCATGGACAGAGACGACGAAGACCTTTCTTGGGGGTCGAGGGCAGGAGAGCCTCGACGTAGCACACCCCCGGCAAGCACTGACACTGTGACCAGAGGCCCGTTCTCTGGTCCATCCTATCGTGACATGGCTGCCAGGGCACTACGACCCTTGTAGGACGACCTAGGATTCAGTGGCCAATCGGCCTGCTCGCCGTATTCTCCGTCGGCCATCCCACCGGCCTAGCGGCCTACTTCGGTGCCGCTTCCAGTTCCCCAACCAAACTTATTTGGTGAGTGGGTCCATCAAGGGCTAGATCCTGAACCTGAGCCATGGAGCTTCTGGACCATCCTCACAGCTGGCCACTTACCCGATATGTTTTGGCCGGTCGAAGGGTCAGATTTTGATACACCAGAACTGCTCAACACATGAGAGTTTGAATGTTTTCGCCAGACCCTCCAGGTGACTCACTTCCATCTTTGCCACCAGCAAGTGTCTTATCATTGGAGCCAAGCATACCTCGAGGATATCGGCTTGCAATATCGTCGGGTCGACCTGGCCATGCTCCCCGGGTTTCAGCACCCCGAATCACTTGGCCACCATAGGGACCTCCAACAACAATGCGTTCAGAGCTTTCAAGTACTCCGCAAAGTTATAAAGGAGGCCACCCCCCACGTGCACGTCCATGGATGGGAGAAGTACGCTTCCCTTCTCTTCAGTGTGATTCACCAACAACCTGACTCATTAGGCGGTTCTGAGGACATGCCCCCGAGTACAACGACGGTCAACATGGACGATCTATCGGGAGAGGGGAACAGTATGGAACTTCTTGATAGGAACTTACCCCCCGAGGACAAGTCACTACTGGACCCATCAGGGAGGGTAACTCATCAACAGAGGAACCTCCTAGGTCTCCCTGCACCAACTGAGGCCTTAACACTAATCTGGAATATCGGCAAGGGCAAAGATTAGGTTGCGGCTGTCAAGCTCTCCAACCCGTCTGCCTTAGTGCAGAAGGCAGAGGAAGATTCCGATAAGGCCATGCTGCGCCAACAGCTTGCTAAGTAGAAGAGGTTGGTCGATAAGCTTCTGGATGAATGATTTGCAGAGTGGAGACCCGACAACATTGATCCTAGGCCGGGTCAGCAGGGGCAGGAACAACTACCCCTCGGCGAGATCCTTCTAGGAAACCTCGATCATTCCATGTTCGCTGAAAGAGTAGAGGCTGAATCTCTTTACAATAGGGCACGATACATTTCTCCAACACCTCTTGAGCAGCGTGACCACCCAAGAGACCCCGCTCGAGTTCCTCTTACAGCCCCAAGGGTCACTCCACCAGCTGCCCCGCGAGCTGCTAAGCCTGTCTACCGAATTAAAGAGCCTGGAAATGCTCTTGTGGATATGGATCCTTGTCAGGATATGATCCTGAATTCAGAAGATCCGATGGAAGTACTCATCGCCTTCTTAGAGGCTTTGGAAAATCGACAGATGGAGATCCCACCAGACGGCAAGTCGTACCTAGCATGGGTGGATGATATGCCAGTACCTCCAGGATTTGGGAATCCCCCTTTCAACCCCTTTAACGAGATGGGTGACCCGCAACAGCACATGGAACACTTCATCTCAAGGTGTGGGCCTATGTTAGGGACTCTAGTGCAACAGGAGGCCACCAAGCTCCGTTGCATTGTTCAGACATTGGAAGGTCCGGCGTTCGTCTCGAATAGCCAGCTCCCTATTGGATCCATGACAACTGGGAGGAAATTTGCAGGCAATTCCTATACCAGTTCAGTTCCACAACCCAAAAGATGAACATTGCAGACATCTTCAAGTGAAAACAAAGGCCTGATGAGCGAGTCGCGGACTTCATCACCCGATAGAAGGGGCTCACATACTCCCTTAACATGCCACTAACTCAGGAGAAATTACTAAAGATGTACATAGGGAACATCAAGGTAGAGATGATTCCTTCTCTGATCACTCAAAATTACCCCGAAGTGTTCCATCACTTCTCAGACAAGGCTCAGTGCCTCAAAGAATCCCTACAACAGGCCAGTCAGGCACACCCGCTACCTCCTGTATTCCCAGCAAGGAGAGCTTCTAGAGCCGAGCCCGCTGTTGTGGCATAGATAGAGGCCCCCAGGCAGCTAGAATTTCTACTAGTGAGGCCAGCTTCGAAACCCCATAGGGGTCCACCCCCACAGGCATGGCTTCCATCCTAGCAGCAGTTTCCTCCAACTCAGCAAGTGCCTCCACGTAACGCGCAACCACCACCAAGGAGAGATAATCAGGTTCCGCGTCCTCAGCATGATCCTCCGACCCCCCGTCAGGGACATACTTCTAGAGCCCCCTTTATGGACAGAAGAAATTAGACTTACTCATTTGATGAGGCCCAGGTCCCCGGTTAATTCTGCAGTGCCTTGGAGCAAAACATTATGCGGCTTCCTGAGTGCCAAAATCCAGAAGAGGCTCATTTCACTGATCATCCAAACTAATGCCCTTATCATCAGACCCCGGGGAACACCATCAAGAGATGATACATGTTCAAGGACTAGCTCAAAGACCAGATTGAAAAAAAATAGTCTGGTTGGGCCCAGCCCCAGCACAAGTAGCAGGTGTATTTGTGAGATCTGATGGCAGTAGCGGCGACGAAGGTGAATGGTTGCAGGTTTCTAACTATGGTTCCCAGATTTGTAGTGACTGTATGGCCTGCAAGACGGTCTCCCGCACCCATGGCATCATCCGTGGATTCCTGAATCAGCCAAATCCTTCAGAATATGTGGTTACTACTTCAACATCGTCATCTTAGTCGACCTCTTCCCAGAAGATCAAGCAACAATGGCACAAGAAGAAACAATGTGCCCTGCCAATGTCGTTGTCGTCCCACACTCTTGGAGACTTTATGCCCCCAGAAATGGGGATTCCTCCCAGAATATGCCAAGTGGTGGATGATTCATCAATTTAATGTTAGGGGTATGCTTTGGTTAATACCGTGGGGTTTTTAAATCCCTATATGACTCCTGACGAGGGAGAACACCAGGCGGACCTTCCCAATGTCCCCAGCCACTGCCAACATCGTCGGAGATGTGGTTCCATGAATCGATGAGGCACGATAGTTGGAACCTCCAGCAAGGCCATGCATTCCACTAAGACTAGATAGCAGGCACAATGTAGAGCTCAGCACACACGGTCCCTTCATCCGGTGTCGACAGGTTTTCCTCCCCCACCGTTTGTGATGTCGGATCAGGTGGAACCACATCGGTTGTGCCTCGACTAGATCCTCCCTGATACTAGCCAACACAAGCCTTTCGGTACTCATTCGGTGTCCACTCTCTAGGATTCGGCTAGTGTACAGCGAGATATGCCTAGCACCAGTCAGCCACCTGTCCAACCGGCAGGGCCCGTCGTGCCTCCAATAGTGGAGCGGCCTCCTGTAAGCAGAGGCTCGCATCTGTCCTAGAATTATGATGTTTTAAAGAACCTTTCTGGCATTACAACAAGAATTTATATCATTGAGGCTCTTCACCTGTCATCTGAAATGCGTGAGGAGCTTTCGGCGGCCCTATGGAGCCCCCTCCAGTTCGAGACAGAGGTAGCAGCTGTGGAAGCCTTCCACGCTGAGGCGATTGAGAACACCAAATTCCAGGTATCTCATTCTACAGTGAATACGAAGACCATCTTATAAAGGGGCATGTTCGTCCACTATACATCACTGGTCAGTTCAATGGCATGGAAGTCTGCCAATGTATTGTTGACACGGGTTCTGGGATTAACCTAATCCTGAATCGGACGCTGCGGAAGATCGGTTTTTTTGAGGATGATTTGACTCCCTCCAGCCTCATAATCTAGGGATATGATAGGACCGAGCAAACCCTGGTCGACAAGTTCCATTTGAAGACCCAGTTCGGTGGCCTAATTTCCAGCACTGAATTCATGTTTGTCTCCTAGGACACCACATACAATGCATTGATGGGCATACCATGGCTATATTTTCATGCGTCGGTCCCCTCATCGTATCACAAATGCCTCAAATACTCCCTAAATGGTCTAGTGGGTGTGATCCCAGGAGATGCGTCTCCTTTTTTCCTCTTGTGAAGCCCGTTATTTGGATGCCGACTAATACAAGAGAAAGGATAAACAGATTCTGGAAAATGAGGTTGAACCTTCCAATATCACAAGTGTTCTCTAGGCAGGTCTGGATGGCACTTACATATTACCAATCCATCGGTTGGAGGCCACGACCCCTGATATAGGCTAATTATTTGTTGTTTCGGGTACAAGAAGAAGGTATATTCCTAGGTCCAAGCGACGGTGGAAAATAACCTCGTACTCCTACAACAACTAGGCTCGGTTGATCCCAGAACCTCCTACCCCTGTACGATATCGGGATTTTAGGCTCATGGAAATGGCATTGAATCACACATTTCTCTTTCGCTGGACTAGAATAAACTGGATCAAGCCGACGCGCCACTACTGCTTTGATGTTATCAAGCACGACCCTCTAGGCCGAAGACCAGATGGGATTGGATCGACGAACTCCATCACTATGGTCTCGGTGGCGCATGAATCTTCTGATATGATGACCACTGCCTCTCAAGCCGGCACCAGCCTCCCATCGAATCATGGTGGTTTGGAAGAAACTTACCCCATGAAGGTTCCCTCCACAAGTGGAGAAGATGGTCTAGAGGATCCTCCCCCTTCCATTGAGGAAGGCGTCTCCACCAGGGTCGACGAGTTGGTACAGGTGAACCTCGGTAGCGAGGCAGATCCGAGACCTACATTGGTCAGTTCCGTCATGCCCCCTGAGGAGCAGCAATGGCATGTGGAATTACTCAAACAACACCGTGATGTGTTTTCTTGGAGTTACGACAGGATGCCAGGACTAGATCCTCTGGTAGCCATCCACTGCCTTGGTCTCCCGAAAAACCATCGCAGGTTCAAGTAGCCTCCCAGAAATATGCACCCTTCTCACAATGCCATGGTTGAGGCCGAGGATGATAAGCTCATTAAGGCCAAATTCATCAAGGAAGTTCAGTACCCTAGGTGGCTAGCCAACATTGTGCCAGTCAGGAAGAAGAACAGACAAATCCGGGTCTGTATCAACATCCACGATCTCAATCGCCACTGTCCGAAGGATGATTTTTCCCTTCCAGTTACAGAGCTGTTGATTGATGCCACGACCGTGTTCCAAGCCCTCCCCTTCATGGATGGGTATTCTGGGTACTACCAAATCAAGATGTCCCCCAAAGATGAGGAGTCCAATGCCTTCAGGGCACCCCAAGGTACCTTCTATTACCGAGTTATGCCCTTTGGCTTGAAGAATGTGGGTGCCACCTATCAGTGGGCCATGAATCA
This sequence comes from Viscum album, assembly GCA_963277665.1. Lineage (NCBI taxonomy): Eukaryota > Viridiplantae > Streptophyta > Magnoliopsida > Santalales > Viscaceae > Viscum > Viscum album. Next base: position 1,413,043,571 of record OY728145.1, read on the forward strand.
CATATTAAATCCGATTCTGGGCATGGTGGTGGAATGCTACGTGGATGATCTAGTGGTCAAATCTCACCAGTACGAGGACCATCTCAAGGACCTTGAGAATGTGTCCAGTTTCGTCCGTTCCCGCCACCTGAAGATGAACTCGTTGAAGTGTGATTTCGGGGTTAACTATGGAATGTTCCATATATTTTTCATCATGTACAGAGGTATTAAGATCGACCTATATAAGATCATGTCCATCAGCCAGATGCTTCACCCGAGCAATATTTAAGAGCTTCAAGGTCTCCAATGCTACTTAGCCTACATACGCCGATTCATCGTGAATCTGGTTAGCAAATGTAACCCATTTTCATGGATCTTAAATAAAGGTGCCACATATGAATGTGATGAAGAGTGTTAGAACGACATTGAGGAAATCAAGCACTATCTTCTCCAACCTCCGGTCTTGATGCCAACCATATCCGGGAAGCCGCTGGTCCTTTATGTGACCTCCCTGGGATGGTCGCTCAACGCACCTCTCATCCAAAAGAACAACGAGGTAACAGAGAAAATCCTCTACTACCTCAGATGCATGCTCCTCGAAATGGAATTCTGGTATTCCCCCATCATGAAGAGCTGTCTGGAACTCATATTTGTTGTACAGAAATTTTTGTGCTACTTGTAGCACCCCGAGGTACAGCTGGTCTCTTAGGTAGACCCATTGAAGTACATCCTGAACCAGCCTAGGTTGACTAGCTGACTGGAATGGTGCGTGGTCATCCTCCAGCAGTTCGACATCTGGTTCGTGCCTCAGAAGTCTATAAAGGGATAGGCATTGGCAGACCTACTATCTACCCACCCAACCTCCGCGGATCAGGCACTGAAACTAGGTTTTCTTGATGAGGCAATCATATTAGTCGATCATACCGTCCCATGCTGGCAGATGCACTTCGACGGTGCCTCCTAGAGCCCCACCGGTAAGAGATTCAATGATCATAGGCTCAACAGATTGGGCCTGGGTATCATCTTCATCACCACGGAGCAAGACGTTAAACCATACTCATTCATGTTGTTAGAGGGATACACCAACAACAAGGCAGAGTATCATGCCCTCATTACTGGCCTCGAGCTGGCCCTCGAGATTGATGTACCCCATCTACATGTGAAAGGTGTTTTCGAGCTGGTCATCAAGCAGGCCAATGGTGACTATGTTGTCAGAAAGCCAGAACTTGTGCCATTGTTGGAGTGCACCCTCCATCTAATGGCCCAGTTCCCTTCTCATCCAGAGGTCATTCACATCCCTCGATCATAGAACGGTCGAGTAGATGCTTTGGACAGCCTGGCCGCGTCACTTGTATAGCCCAAGTAGGATGACCTGATTATCCACATGGTGAAAAAGAGATTCATTTCTCTCGTTACCCCGGAGGATGATAGCATCCCTTGGGTAAACCATCTTACCGCTAGTTCCCCTACATCAGGAGCCCTGGGTACTTCCGATGCGGGGATCGAAATAGTTTCTGATTGGAGGACACCCCTAGTTGAATACCTCCAACATGGTAATCTCTCGTCAGACCAGGCTGAGCGCGAGCTAATCCAACACATTGTGCTACAGTTTACCCTTTCGAGAAGTCCCCGCCTTAGGAAGATCCTTTATAAACGTGGATATGATGGTTTTCTCCTCCGTTTCCTTCAAGGAGTCGAGATTCCATAGTTCATACAAGAGGTTCATGCTGGTTCCTGTGGCGCCCATCAGGCTGGGTCAAAGTTGTCTCACCAGATTTGGAGGCTGAGATACTTCTATCCCTCCATGATCTATGATTACATTGAGTTCTCCATGAGGTTCCATGCGTTTCAAGTTCATGCTAAAATTGTGCATTGGCCACCGAAGCCTCTCCACAATACCAAGTATTCTTGTTCCTTTGTAGTCTGGGGATTGGATGTCATATGACCTTACCCACCGGCAACGGCTCGCCAATGCCTGTTCATTCTGACCGCTACGGATTTATTTTACAAGTGGGCAGAGGAAATTCCGATCAAGGAAGTCAAAGCTGGTTATATCACCGACTTCGTGGGTTCCAATATCATCTATCGGTTTGGAGTACCTCATACTATCTTCACTGATAACGGCAGCAACTCTCGAGTAGCAGAGCATAAGAAATTGTTCTCCAAGTTCAACATTCGATCTAACCATACCTCCGACTATCATGAATAAGAAAATGGATAGATTGAGGCATTTAACAAAACCCTCTCTAACATTCTAAAAAATATGGTTGGTCAGAACAAGAAGAGCTGGTCAGATAAGCTCCCCAATGCCCTCTGGTCTTATCAGACGATGACACGTAATTTCACCCAGGTGACGCCGTATTCCCTGGTGTACGGAACTAGGGTCGTGCTGCTCGTCGAGATTCAATTTCCCTCACAGCGCACAGTGGTCTATGACCAGAAAACATGAGATAGAGTTGCTGAAATCCTTCTAGATGAATTGGAAGTGCTGGACGAGAATAGGCTTCGTGCTTTGCACAACCTGGAAAGGCATCAGAGCAGGATGGATCGAGCTTTCATCAAGAAGGTTCTCCTCGGCTCCTTCCTGCAAGGTGACCTGGTATTGGCCCTCAGGGCACCAATGATCCCCGGTAGGAAACCACCCAAGTTGGAGCCCAAATGGGAGGGAACTTTCATTGTCCATAAGGTCTATCCCAATGGTGCGTACTCCCTAGTGACCATTGATGGTGAGCATATATCTCCTCCCACCAATTCCAAGTTCCTTAAGCAGTATTTTTCCTAACCCTATGGGGTCCCCCACGACCTTAAACTAGATTGAGGTCCCGCACAACCCTAAACTGCATCTGGTCTAGTATGACCTTAAAATGCATTTGGTCCAATATCTGGGCCCCCTTGGTCTGAGTTCTAATACCATAAACTAAGGTCCTTTCCTGGTCCGACATGACCCTAAACTATTGGGTCCCCCATAACCTTAAGCTGGATTGTGGTCTCGCACGACCCTAAACTGCATCCGGTCCAGCATGACCTTAAACTGCATTCGGTCCAATATCTGGGCCCCCTTGGTCCAAGTTCTATGACCATTAACTAAGATCCTTTCCTTGTTTAACATGACCCTAAACTGTTGGGTCCTCCATGACCTTAAACTGCACTACGGTCCCGCATGACTTTAAACTACACGCTCTTCCTCTTTTCAAGATGTAAAACTGCAAGCTAGTTAGGCCTTCCGGACTGAGGCCCGGCCTCATCCCCTTGGCCTTCTCGGGCCCCTTAGCCCAAGTCCTTACCTGGAGTGTGTGGTGTGGTGTGGGATTACGTCCTCATTCACGTTGGGTTACGCGTTGTGCCGTACACCTCCCATGTCTAGGGAATCATATTCCACGACGCTCATCGTCACTGCAAGACGTTAAACTGCAAGCCGATCAAGCCTCTCTGGCTGAGGCCCAGCCTCAATCCCCCGGCCCAGACGCTCTCCTGTGGGATTATACGGTGTGGTGTGGGATCATGCCCTCATTCACAGGGTTACTCGACGTTCCATACACATTCTTGGATGAAATGCCTCTAATCCTCCTACACGACGTTAAAATATGATTTTAGAACTATGTGTGGCTTGATTCCCATCCTTATGGTATACGTAGGACTGCCTGAACACCTAGATTTCTGGCCCATCCCTATCCCTTAAGAGATCCCATGATCTTCCGGTCACCTTGTCCTCTTGGCCTGTCCCTTTCCATGAGGGGGATATATTGGTGTGGTATAGGGTTTTTGGCGCCATGATCCCTTCTCCCGGGAATCCGCCATCTTTTAGACGCTCTCAAATTGAGCCCTTAGACCCTTTTCAGTGGTCACTATTGTGTTCAAAGTAATCTGCTCTAGGACATGGAGTGTCAGATTCATGTTAGGCAAGTTTCATCTACTTGTCATGCTTCGTTCTCCCCTTCATTTTGGCCCCTATTATCCTTCACACCCAGAGGGACCCCCAAGAACGGCCTGGATACAATGCCTAAGGGCTCTCATACAGTCATGGGCCAATGCCCCCAAGGGTTTCAGACAAAAAATTGATTCAAATCACACATTGAGAACATGGTCAGCGGTTGATGCTCATTTGTTTGTCCCCAAGGCTAACACGACAGGATGCTGTGTTGCGAACATGGTCAGCAAAAATCCTCTATCATCATGTAGACTCCTTCAGGCCTTGAATGTTGGTTGCATGATTCACATTATGTTCCACCCCATCGGTTCAAGGTGGAATCTCATCAATCCTTGCACTAACCCAAGTGCACTTCCACACTTCAGGCAGACAAAGCTGCGTTACAGCGTCTCTAGGGGATCCCGCGATCCGAGCGCTAAGATTATAGGCTTGGGTCTTCTCTAAGGACCATACATAGCTTGAGCCTCATCCCCTTGGAAAATGAGGGGTCACCTAGACATTGCGTTTCGGGCCCAGCTCAGCTGGAGGCTAGTGTTTCTTTCCCCTTGATCTTTAGACCCTCGTCGGCCCCTCGGCCCGAGGCTCCTCTCCTAGAATCGCCTGTGATGAGGGTATGTGATTATGTCCTCATCCACATAGGGTATGCTTTAGCGCATCGTGCACATTCCCGCGGGTCCAATCCATACTGGTTGGTCTTACCACATGACCATAAACTCTGATGATATCGTCCCGACTGCACGATGAAAAACGACACTACATTATGATGACCTCTATATAGGGGACATCACATTGGGTATTGGTTATTAACCATACCATTTTTCAACACCTGTATATGGATTGTTTATTATGGTGATGCCAGGAATTTCTACCCTAGGCCAGTCACTCCACAAAATAAAAACCATTCACATTTAAGGACAAACAAGATACATCAAATACCGCTTCTTATTGTGCGAGGGATAGACCAGCACGCCCCTTTAATCCTTTGCATAGGTAACTTCCCATGTAGTGGCACTCTCTATGAACTACGCATGGCTTGATTCACGTCCTCATGGGATATGTAGGATCACCTAGACCTCTTGTCTTTGTGTCCAGCATGAGGTCTTCTAATTCATCGTGTCTGTCCCGCCTTCGGGACCTTGACTACGGGACCACGTGGCGTGGTATGAGATTATGTTCTCATTCTCATAGGGATTTCAATAGAAACCATGTGTTCACCCTATTATAAGAATTATCCCTCATGTTTCCTATCCTCCACATTGTTAAAAGGCACCCACAAGAACTACGTGCAGCTTGATTCTCAACCTTATAAGATACGTATGAGCACTCGGGAACTTCCCCACGGGCCCATCCTAACTTTCGTGCTCGTTCCCTTGGCCAGAAAACTTTTCCAAGGAACAAATGGTAAGCAGGACCTAATCCTCATTCAAGATAGGTTTCGTAATCACCATATCATGTGTCTCCCGCCCTCCTTACCAAACCTTGGTCCAAGTTCTAAGACTTTATACTAAGATCTTTTCTTGAACTATGTGTGGCTTGATTCTCATCATTATAGGATACTTAGGAATGCCCAGACATTTCATCTAGGGTCCATCCCCAGGGATTATCAAATCTCGTCCCTCCTCACTGTCGGCCCCTAGGCCTGACTTCTTGGGGAGTTGTGTAATGACAGCTTCTGCCCTGAATAAATTCAGGATTCCCCGTGATTGGGAAGTGACAGTTCTCTCGCTAGAGAGGTCCTGTCCAAAAGTAGGGATGATCCGTGACCAGATTAATACATTTTCCTAATGTGCCTCCACCACGGTGACGTAATTCTGGGAGTGTCAGATTTTTTTTGAACAAACCACCTCCTCACTTTCCACACTTTGCATTCCCCCCCCCCTTATTCATATCTCTATCCTCCTTCACGTCTGATGGGACCCCCTAACAGTATGGAGGCTTGACCTATTGTCTGCCTGCTGTCCTTGGACAAAATTCCGCAAGACAAGTCATGTTTGATGGGATCCCCTAACAGTATGGATGTTCATCCTATTGTCCACCTGTTGTCCTCGGCCAAAGTTTTGAAAGACTGGTCATGTTTGATGGGACCCCCTAACAATATGGATGCTCCACCTATAGTCTGTCTACTGTCCTGGGCCAACATTCTGGAAGACTGGTCATTTTTGATGGGACCCCCTAACAGTATTGAAGCTTGAGCTTTGGTCTGCCTACTGTTCCAGGCCAGCGTTCTAGAAGACTGATCGACGATATTTGAGTTAGGCCCTGTGTTGCAAACATGGTCAACGATCAGCCCTCATTTGTTATCCCCATTTCAGGCTAATGCGATATGGATGCTGTGTTTCCACCATGTTCAACTGCTATCCTCCATAGTTACGCCCCCCATAGTGTTGTGAATTTGGGTAACATGATTCACCTTTTTCATCTCCCTATGTTCGAATTGATTCCAAAGCACCCGGCATTTACCCGTTTGTTCGTTAGAGCACATTGAGGAGATAGTACATTGATCAGGTCTGAGGTCTCCTTCTTTTGGATGGGCCTCCCTCTTCTCCTCAGGAATCCGGGCTCAATTTCAAATGCCTGAATCTTGGTTGATTCCTCCACGGTCGAACGAAATGATAATACAAGTATCCTTTTTTTCTCACATTGGGTATTACCCAAATGATCATACAGATGAAGTGTTATTTATTTCATGATTATGGACGAGCATGCTATACCAAAGGTACATATAAAGGGATTTCTCCATACATTAAAAGAAAAAGTTCATGAAATGGCCGAAACAGGGCCCTTAAGGATCAGCGTTGTGGATTGATCATTCCATAGCCACTACCATTTGGCTGGTGGCCTCCAGAATTTCTTCTCACTTTTTAAAGACTCTCTCTTCATCAGCAGCTACATAGAGTAGTTTTCCAATCCAATCTTGTGCCTGTGCCTGTTCAGTTTGAAGCATGGTCATCTGGTGACTCACCTCCATCATTTTTTCTTGGGCGTTAGCCAACTGAGCCATCAGTTGATCCATGATCTCAGAACATGTTGCAATGAAGTCCTCATTCTCTGTTGACTGTCCTTCGAGGAATTAGACATCCAGATCCTCGCTCATTAATGCTCGGGTGCTCATCGATTCTTCCTAACACTGGGCAACGCCGGTGCACCGGCTGCTCTCACGTATCTTCTCGGCCATGTAATTACGCACCGTCAGATGAAGGGGGTGAGCGTCAGCCCCTCTAGCACACATGAAATGCAGCCAGGTCTGGAGAAATCCCATCAGCCTCAGCCAATCCGTCTTAGGATGCCTGAGAAAATGCTGGATGCACTTCCACCCTTTGTGTTGTGTCATCCATCTCTCCTTAGCCTCTTCCAAATCATAGACATCTATTTCTTCAGGATCAGTGGGCCGGTATATAGGGAAGACATCCAGTAGCTTCATAGAAGGATCTGCCTCAAGGATGCCTTCCGGAGGAGTAGGATCCTCGACATCCAGGTGACCTTCCTCTCCAACCTGACAGTGGTGGTGCTTTCGTCAGCCTTCGACCTCGCTCCGATGTCAGCACCACTGATGTCTGTCGCCCCCTGCTAACCAATTCTTGGGGCTGACCCAGTTTGGGAAGTATGTTCTGGAGGAGGAAGTACGTCTGCCACTAATTCACTCATGGAAAGCACGGGCTCAATAGTCCGACGAGACTCCAACACCGAGATCACTGCACATGGAGCATCTTTATTATTAGAGTTCTCCAATAGTATGCACCAGTAGAGAAGAAAGGGACTTACAAGAACCCGGAGCGTTAACCTCTAGTGTTCCGACCGCTACAGAAACTGCTATGGCAGGAGACTCCTCAGCGCATGTCAGTTTGATGATCAACGTCGAATCCAAACCCTGTCCCACCGACGCCCCTTCTCCTTCCTCTATTGGGGACGTCTGATCAATGCCTATATTCTCTTGAGTGAGATGGAGAAATGGATTAGAAATTGTAAAAGAGAATGGATAAAGAAGGGGGATAAATTATAATAGAGATAGAACTTGAGCAGCTCGATTATGTCTATGTCAGAGCTGATGATCATTCCACTCTCATGCAAGCTCCCTTGGCGGGACCCTCCCTAAGATCCTTCGTCTTCTTCTATTTCCTCCTCTCCCTCCGACTAGTCATCATTATCACCTTCTCCCAGCGACATCATTTCAGGATCATGCTCTTGGCCGAGCATCAATTTCAATAGGAGTGGTGGCTCCACACACCGACACCATTGGCGTGCATATGTGTCCCTGATCATTAGATATGCGTTCCACTGATGGAAGTTTACTTTTTCGGTTACACGAATGAGCCTGAATTCTGGCAGCTGGATCCCATCCTGCATTATCTTTTTTCAGAGGGCTTCAATGCTCATCGATTCCCATTGGGTCATCCAGGCCAACCATAATGATGGGAATATAGTATCGTGGGATGGTTCGAGTAGGTATCTTATCTTATCTGCTTCCTAGGCAGTTCTCTGGCCGCCCCGTGTTACCCTCCTCCAGGTAATGAGGTCGCAGCAACACCATGCGATTTCCCCACTGCTGAGGTCCCGGCCTGCGCCGGCCTTGCCGCCTGGCGCACCCTTGTTCCCCCCTTCTATTGGCTCCTTTTCTTCTCTCTCATCGCTCGGGTTCCATTCAAGTAGTCTCAAGTTTCCAAACTCGCTTGCGCAAAAGCCCCTCAGGGTATGCTATATCCCAATGTTCGACATACTTGGTTGATAGGCCAGCATCGGCCCCAGTGGGAGGAAGGGTAATAACGTCACCCGATCCATATGTTGTGAACATTAACCACATATGGTGAAGGACATAGGGATTCCTCTCATCCCAAACATCCGTGAATGCCCTCTTCGACATTCGATGGAGGCACCCAAACTGCCTGGCGAATCCGGACGACACGTAAGGCTCGCAAATGATCTTCCCATCATTCGGAGCCCTAAGCACCCATCCATGGATGCTCTGGAAGTATTTATGGTCCTCCAGCATGCCTTGGCCATTGTATACCATTTGGAAGACCAGGGTGGGGAATGGGATGATGTTGAAGTTGGCATGGTTACCAATTATAACCCTTACTCCATCCCCATTAGGCGTCATCGGCGTGACCCCAACAATGTTCAGCAGAGATGGTCGCAGGCCGTTGCCCAGCAGACGAACGGTGTTTGGGAAAGTGTACCCACCAAGATGAGCCGCCACCCAGTCGTCGAAGATCATTAAGGGGCCACACACTCTCCGAGGTGACCCCACTCTTGAGATACATCTCAGAATGGCGTACAGCCAAGCTGGCATAGGGACCCACAGATTAAACATTTTGTTGGCGGCCATGGTGCCCACCATCACCAGAGTTGCTGGATGAACGCCCATCCTTGTGTCCCACACCGGCAGGAGCCACCCTCTTTAGAAGTTGGAGAAAAACCCGACATATTGGACATTTGGGTCCAAGACCTCAGTAATGTGGTAGCCCCATGATTGGTATTGCCCTGTCTCTAGGATCCTCTAGTACGATCCATTCCTGCTCCTCCGAACCGTGGTTGGGCACTGTTTTACCCATACCAGCATCTTGACTGCTGAGTCCTTCTCCAAGAATAGGCTGAATCAGTCCTTGTAGGCAATTTCCTTCAGGAAGTCCTTGACCTCCAGCATCTCTTTGGCCAGCTCCAGCAGGTGCCATGTTAGTTTGGGGGTCCGTGATCTTTTCTCCCAGGTGTTCATTGGGGGAAGGAAATCACCATATTGATAGCCCCCCAGTGGTATACCTCTGATGTAGTGGATGTCCTAGAGGCTAATACCAACTTCCCCATGGTGAAGATGGAATGTGTTGGTGTCAGGGGACCACCGGGCGAAAAACTCCATTCCGAGCTCTGGTTGGTGGTAGAAGTGGAACTACGACGTCCACACAGCCTCAGACAAACCAATGTGTTGTATCTCAGCCCTAAATTGGTCGCACGTATGGTGAAAACAGTTCACCCTGGCCCACTCACTGGTGAAGTTGCATCCGGACCGCAAATCCAAATCTTGGAGCCAACCCTTAGTGTCATCCGTGATCCTCTGACGGAACATGCTTGCGTAGAGGGCTGGGGAACTCTCCATGACAGGATCACCCCCAGTAATGGTCCTTTTCCATGGGTTCAAGACATATACATCCATGTTCCTGTTCTCTCTGGAAGGATGACCATTGTTGGTGATATTTTATCGGGGAAGGTCATCCACTCGGGTCACCCATAACTGCGGTGTGTCAACCTCAAAGCCCGACAATGGAACCTCCTCCAAAATTCCCATGTTTCATAGCCGAAGGTATTTGGATAGAGGATACAACATATGGGCGGGGGTTAGCTGGTTGAACTAGGTATGGTTGTGGAAACAACCACCCTGGTACCATAAACCTCTTTGTTTTCCACTATTTAAGCTCTACGAGCGGAAGCTTCCCCCTCACCGACTTGGTTTGCGGCCATCTCAAGTTCTTTGAGAGAGTTGCGCAGAATCTAGATGGGTTATATGAAATTTGGTAGTTGGGCACGAAATCGGACCAGTCAGCGAAGAACATCCCGATTTTGATCGTCAATACGGCCAAAACTTAGAGAAATTACATGATGCCAAAGCGTGTTTTACGCGCAGACGCATAGGCAATTTCGATCATGAGATCTCAGAGCTTATCATGTGTGAAGGTTGCGTACAGATCATGGGACCCATGTCCCCTTTTATGAATCCGGGGTTCTGTGCCACGCAGAAAGAGGATTCTGTTCCAAACTAGAGTTTTGCGCGCCGCAACATTTTTTGTCGCACAATGGCCCCTTGAAGCCCAAAACATGGGTGTTTCGGTATTACCCTCAGAATTCGATCGTTGCGACCTCTTTCCTATCTAATTATGAGGGGGGGAATTTTTAGACACCAAAAAATACCGTAGTAATTAATGGAAGTTTTGAAATGACAAAGCGAGGTCATATTTGGACCCGGAGACCCGGTCCGAAGGGCCTAAAAGTGTTGCGCAAAATAAAAGAGAATGCGCGCAATCCCTGGGACCCCTTACCTTGATGCCCTTAGGTGCCTCATTACACAGGAGCCTGATTTCCTCCTTTTGTATGCCTCGGGTACACACGACGGGCATAAAAATCATGCCCTATTTTCCCGTGCGGCCTTCCAGGCTTGTACGAAGTAATCTCAAGGTCCCTTGGGAGGTGTTTCCCATTGCATTGCTTTGCCTCATGCTTCTTCGTAAAGGAACGCTAATAGATATTGCTTCTTCTCATATCCACACTATCATGTACCCCTCGATGGTTCGTTCTACGACCCCCCCTTTACAACGGCCATGTCAATGCCTTCCCTCCCACAAGGGGTAGAGGGTGCCAATTATGTACGTCCTAGGGGTGTGGAGAGAATCCACCTCATCTGAGCTTCAGGACATTAAACTGTCAAGAAATTCATCCTCAACACATGATGTTAAACTGTGATCCATCCCCATGCCATGCACGCAGGGTCCTCCTGGCTCGGACATTCTTTACACAGCTCGTCTCCACGGGGATGGAATCACCCCCCACATGGGATGATATACTCTTTCTCAGAGTGGAATTTGTCCATGGGGGAAGGGAAGCCACCTTGGTGTAAGCCCCTAGCCTCTCTTGCAGAAGGTGGTACCCATGCACCTTCATACGTCCCCACCGCCAAGGCTAGTGGAGGTCATGATAGGGAACAAGGCATCTCCTTGGTTCGGTCCGAAATCCCTCTCCCTCTGCACTTTGTTTCACTTCGGGCCTCCATCCTAGAGTATGTCCCGGCACCACGGGCCAATCAACGCATAAGCCCCTCCTAACTTCTCATGGACACTCCCTTTGCGATGTGATCTTCGAGTCTCTGTTGTCTCTTGTTTTTCACACCGAGCATGACTCACATGATCTTAGAGTGAGCACCGACCCTGAACCCCACCTCCAGTGAACTACATGTACTTCTATTCCCTATCACGGGGATACGTAGGAAGCCTCCACGAGGTTCAAGCCCATAACCTGGTCATTCCAACCCCTTCACATAGGTTCTCCAACACCTTGGGCCGCCTCAGAGCATAAGCCCCAGATGCCCTCGTCTAGCACGACGTTAAACTATATGCCCCATCCAGCATGATGTTAAACTTTATGCCCAAACTATTGTGGGCCTCCCCAGAGCGTAAGACCCATATCCACCATTGTGGGCCGCCCAGAGCGTAAGCCCCATATCCACCATTATGGGCCACCCCAGAGCGTAAGCCCCATATCCACCATTGTGGGCCACCCTAGAGCGTAAGACCCATATCCACCATTATGGGCTTCCGCAGAGTGTAAGCCCCATATCCACCATTGTGGGCCACCCCAGAGCGTAAGCCCCATATCCACCATTCTGGGCCACCCCAGAGCGTAAGCCCCATATCCACCATTGTGGACCACCTTAGATCGTAAGCGCCGTATCCACCTTGGGCCACCTCAGAGCATAATCCCCATCCATCCTGAACTACGGAAACTTTGATCTATGCTAAGGCATGGTACGTAGGAAGCCTCCATGAGGATCAATCCCAACATCCATGTCCCATCCTGACCATTCCCTCGGGCCCACGTGCCTTGGGAAGTTCATGCCCGAGCCCAGAGGTCTTACTCCCTCTGGGTCCCATCCATGAGTTCATTCTCACGGGTCACCTTTTCAGGTGTCCCACCATATCATTGAACTATGCAGAATTTGATTCCCTGCCACGAGGATGCATAAGAAGTTTGCTCGAGACTCAAGTCCAAATCCATCCTTCATCCTGATTCTTATCCATGCCACCACTTCCCGGTGGGATCATGCCATCTCATTCCACTCCAAAGAATCCAAAAAGCAGCCCATGTGTGGGCCCCAACATCGGTGTTCCCTCCAGGGGGTTACTCAACATAATCCACTCTAGCAAGTATTCTGATCAGTCTGATCCATCCCCGCTAGACGTTAAACTCACAACATACCTAGTGCTAAACATGAGAAGCTGAGGAAAACCTCAGATACATGCCTAGGGAATACAATTCCCCGCATTTTATGTGGGATGCATCAGGAATCCACGCCCTCGAGAAGCCCAATAATAAGGGATAGAAGACAGACATGCCAATCCCCCAGCATCAAGACACGCCAACGATGCCTCAGCGTGCCCACTCTCCTAACCAAAGGTTTCTGCCCCGGCCAGACCCCTTGGAGCATCTCGGTGGAAGAGATGTAATTAACTGGTGTCCATAAAGATATGGCACCAAGAACGAGATTCACGAGCACATCTTAAATCTATGAGGGGGACCTGGACTAGGTGATGAGATCCGAGGAGGAATCCACAGTAGGAAGAAATGACATCCCATCATCCCAGTTTCAATCAAGGTTTAGACATTCCAGAATAAGGAGCGGATGTCGCCGGACTTTGGAAAGCGTGAATGCATGGCAACAGTTGCGCATCCTCCTCTACGTGACAGATGCACATGCACACACCAGTAGAAAGCGTCAGAAACAAGGTGATATTATCTCACTAAATTAGTCCAAATGGTAAAGATCAATATTCAACATGGTGAAATATTTTTTTATACCTTGTTTATACTTTTATAAATTTTAGTTTGGTCCATAGAAAGTAGTAACCATACATTTAGAGCTTTGTGAACACTTATGATTTAATAAAATTACCATATATGGAATAAATATTTTATCACTATATTTTAAAACTAGGACATGCTATTTGATGTAATAAAAACTATTATATCATCTAGTAGAATTCCAAAATTATTGAATGAACCTTGTACATCCTATGTTCGTTAGAAAAATTATATTTTCTCATATTCACGTTTATAACCAAAACAACTTATGAATAACTTGAGAAATAAATTCAATCACAATTATTATATATGAAAATAATATTATTGAATTATTTTTACATGTGATCAAACAGAATCATATATTCACCTATCCCTTTATGTGGTTCCCACATTATTCTAATCTCTTATTCATTATAATTCATGGAACATAAGGATACACTTTGTGTTTAACCCTTTAGGTACATATCTCAATTGTAGTGAGTCCAATCCATAGATCAAGAGATGAGTCTAGAAAGCCAAAATAGTCCCTAAAGAGATACCAAATTTTCTAGCAATGATTACCTATTATGAACACGTTATGTGTAATATAATCTCTTTGTCTCCTGATATCTCATAAAGAAGGATGCAGACTTGTTTCATCATCATCTTGTTGATTTATATATTTTCTGAACTTATCAGATGTACTTAATATTCTGTATTATATACATGGATTTAATAAAGTCACTACGATCCTTGTAAACCTGTTCCACATGATATATCTTCCTCAACTCATAATTATAAAATTATATCTTAATCATTCAACCAATTCCAAACCACCAATGACACACCCAACACAAGATACCTCAGCATGACTTCAATGTCATGGTTTTTTCCTTGAATCAATGTATGTTATCAATGGTACACATTGATACAGGTCTCATTTATGGAGACTAATAAATATTTTCGTATATGGGAACATCCAATGAAACCTAAAACACGTGATGTTCCTATTAACGGGGCAATCATCATGATCTGATATACTCAAAATCACCAAATGGGAACATTATATGAAAAAGTCTCAGTTATATTGAGTCTGTAGAACCTAATAGTTAGACGTCATATATGTCCCTTCAGATTGATGTATCTATACCATATGAAAAATATATTTATGATTACCATCATACTGTTTTGAGTTTCTCATTACAGTTGGGAATGGATATTACCTTTCGAAACTACACATATTCTAAAACATTACCATGTAAATAGAGGATACAAAAGTATCAAGACTATTAAGGTAACAGTAAACACATGTATATATAAAAATGTATACATGTAATCATAGTTAAAGTTTATAAAGGAGTTGGTTATATAGAACACACTAACAAGTGTTCCTCCAACATCCAATCATAGCATGATCACACTAGAATTTCCATGAAAGGAACCAGTAAAATCCTAAAATATACCTAACATATACCAAAAGACACATATAATATGGGTTTCTACACAATTTTTCTAGTTCCATGTAAAACTATTGGTCATTCCTTCATTTGGCTGACATCCTCATAACCGCTCATCTTCCATCACTAATTCATTACTCGAATACCCGATAATTATTCCTCTACTCTCAGACACCCCCATAATCATTTTTACATCCTAACAAATTCAATATCTGACATTCGATGAAACTCCATTATTGAATCCTCAACTGTACAAAAAGATCCATTGGGATATACTATAAAATGATCACCAATTTAACACTGACCTAACCATACAAAGACCTCAAAAATTATTCTATGATCGATGTCATTCTTAGATACAATCTAATATATCACTCGTATTCATGCATGACATTTACTATGGGATCTGTAAAAACATGGTTTAATTTAGTTACTGACCTCACAATTCCTTGCTCACCATCCAACGATCAACCATGTCACACCCACAACCCTACCAGATAGGGATCATTCCATCATGTCTCATTCTTAATCCAATACCACACACAATGGCTTGATGTGATCATCACACTCATACTTGGTAACCAACATGAAAAATCAATTATCACCCATTTCTGGCTCATGAGAACTTCATCCATATAAAACTATAGAATTCCAATCATAATGATGGTCCCACCCTCAAAAAACAAATTGTTCACTACCCCCCCATATGGATTTACTTATATCACACTTTTAGTTCCACCTCAATATGTTTCATCATCACACTTTTTCCACACCTCACGATCCACACCCATCTATGCTAATAAGAACTTTCTTTCCTTTAACTGGTGAATCAACCATGGTACTATATATGATAAATTTATAATGTAACCTGTATCAAAGAGGTTAATTATATTTCTTATTATCTAGAATTTATTTCTTATATTTTATGTAGAAAGACATTTTCACTCCTTTAATCCCCTTTGATTTTCCATTCTTTTTAAAAGAGGGCTGTATATAATTTAAATAATTCATTTTTTCACATTCTTACATTTTTTGTGTGTTAAATTCTATTATATTAGAAACACCTTTGTCATTACATGTCACTAGTGTATTAACATTGGATTTAACAAACATTTATTTCTCAATAAATAATTTCATATTCTTGGTTTCTATGTTTCCAAATTTCTTTCACATTTTACACACCTCTCCCCCTACCTTCTTGTTGTCATTTTTGAAAAAATCTATTGAAATTTATATTTTTAATATTTTATTACAACAAATAAAAGAATTATGTTTCCATTTATTAATTTGATAGTTTTTTATTTACTCCATATTTCTCTCTTCCATCTTGAAATTCATGTACATTTTTAATAGTCCATGTTGTGTTATTTCTTACCATACTAGAATCATCTCCATTTTGATTTAACATCCACTCTAGATTTATTCTGTTAATACATGAGAGTAGCTTGTAAATTTTATTCTTTTTTGTACTCCCCAAGGATTAATTATTTTATTGTTTCAAATAATTATTTATTTATAGTGGATTCATATTTATACTAATATAAGAGTTGGTATTGGTTTGAAAATAACAACATTCCTCATAATTGTGACCACATAAATTATAATACTCTTAGAAATTTTAAAAACATTAAAATATATTTTGAATGAATTATTATTATAATTCCATCATGTATACTTTAGTATTGTATATTTCTTAAAAAAATTAACTCCACTCCCCCTTTATTCTGGTCTTTTAAAATATAAATTTACTATGATATTATACTTCTAAAAAATGAACTTTTGTCTAAATATAAAATAGTAAGAAATTTCAATAGTTATAATTATTTTGTGTTTTGTATGAGTAGAGATATATTTTTATGCATCATATATTATGTTTAATCAAACTTATTTGATATTAATTTTATAAGATTTTATTATTGGAAATAATTACATCCACTTTTGATGAATTAGTTTGTTTTCCAACAGTCTCGGATAGACACACTTGTCAGGATTTTGATTTTATTCTTACACTATATTTCAAAATATATTTGGCACATATTGATTTATTAGGGAAAAATTATAATTTATTTCAATTTCATATAATAGATTTTTTCTAGGTTGATTCCAATGTATTATTACCACAAGTATGGTTCATTTGATATCTAAGACACATTTCTAACACTTTTGTGGAAAAACATCTTTTCTCAATTGATTGTGAGGATTCTACATTGGTGATCTCTTGATTTATCAATTGTACATGTAACTAAATAATTTTCATAATTATAATGTACTTATGGTATTATAGGGTTTTAATTATTTCATTGAAATCACTTTTTAACTTTTTTATTTAGTTTTCATGTAACTAACATACCACTAGTAGAGAATTGTACAACTGTTTTATTTTCTTTTCTTTAACATCCAACTATGTATCATTAAAATTAATAGATACATTATACATTTTTTTAAATTATGGATGAATTCAAAACATAATTCCTCACATCATGTGTTTTAATAAATGTATCTTTAGAGTTATTCATTAATGGGAGAAATTATTTATTTTCAATGTCTAATAGATCAATCTTTAGATTTATTTTATTTTTGGGGGAAGTTGGGACTACTGGACTTTTTTTATTTTGAATATTACATTACAAAATACCATGGATCTAAATGTTACTTACCATCAATATTATCCTTTGTGTATATATATATATATTCATGAAAAATGCAATTAAAAATTTCATCATATAATATATGAATTCAAAATAAAAATCAATGAATGATTTATCGAACACATATTCATCATAGACATAGCATGTTTAATAATTGAGTAATTATCATAATAAATAATACACATACCAATACGGTCACCTTTAAATAGTGGATTCCTATTTTAGCAATGAATTTTTTCTCTACTTAATTTACTCAATCTTTTCAATGTTTCTCAAACTCTAAGGTGAAACATCTTATTATGCACACCCATGTATAGAGAGAAAATTATACATGTGAGGGTCTCTTAAAAAACATCAAATATTTACTTAAAATGTATTAGTAAAAGCATGAGGGTAATAACAATAATTTTATTATATCATAGGGATACATTTATCTGATTTAAATTGAAACACCCCAAACCATTCGATGCCAAAAACAGAGAGGTGGGGTTAATCTGTCATGGATAAAGTTTTATCAAATTACATATTAATGATATATGCATTTTTACTCCTTTAGTATATGAACCACAACCACCTTTTTGGGAGTAAATAGAAATTCTTATCTTAACCTAATCACATACATCACATAAAATACTTAAGAAAATTTAAATTGAATCACATATTATATTTAAAAGGTTCACGTGTGATGTGGGAATCCTACTATTATGTATGAATGAGATTTTCTGATTCATATATTTTGACAAAATAATTTAATATGAAAATACAATTGGATTAGATAATTTTAAATAATAAACATAGTCTCACCCAATTATTTAGGTGGGTGTTGACTATATTGCACAATTTGAAGAGGTCTTCATACATTATACCATAGTATCTAGTTTCTCTAAATTTTTTGAAAACCTCATTAAATACATTGAAGTAGATATTCAATATTCTTAAGATGTATCTATTTCTACCATTTTTATTTTCTTATTCAGAACAAAAATTCTTCAACAACCTTTGGAAAATATTCTAAATATATTACAACCCAGAATTTGTTCACATATCATTTTATAGATTCTACATAGAATCTATTAACTGGAATTTATTAACTAAAAATGCAGGGTATTTTAACAATAATAAATGATAAAATAATATATATGACTATATTTCTTCCCTATAAAATTTTTATTATTGTTGAAATTTATTAACACTATGTGTCATAATAACTTCCCCTTTTTTTAAAAACATCAACACACTTGATTTGACCAGTAAAACATTGTAGGATACTTATTATTAAGAAAATGATTTTAATCTTGAGTAGAATAATATTATGTTAAATTTACTCTCTAAAAAAATAATTTGGTTCTTTCAATAGGTTCTCTTCTTCTCTTGATAACAAATTCTCTCAATGAGAGATATATTTATTTAACACAGTATCCAAGGTTCTCTTTTGTCCACTCTAAAATGGTTTATAAAATAGTTATTTAAGAACAGTATATTCTTTTAAAACTATTTATATAATTTAATATTAACATATAGTTTATATATTTTTTATAGAGAATATTTTTAAATATGTGTGGTAATCCGGATCTCCCTTTTCATCAACTTCTTTTATGTGGGATTTTACCCATTCCTATCAAGAATAAATAGAAAAATGACATGTTATTTTTTATGTTTACCATTATATATCAAAAAAATAAACATCAAATTTAATATCCTAGAAATATTAAAGGATAAACATGTCAAAATATTCTTTAGATGTTTTTATATTTAATTATTATTTATTTTTCTATTAAAATCATACAACAAATTATCGGTTATGGTGTGCCTCGTCACATTATGACATGCTAGTCTCTGAGCTAAAAATAATGGAATATTTCAAGTTTATTTTTATAATACTCCACATCTTAGTATTATTTATCCCAGAATGAATCAGAAACATAAATTTGATATTTATAAAATTTAATTCCAATAACAATGTCATTAAATTTTATATTATAATTTTGATCACCAATATTGACTTCCAAATATTTTAATATTGAAATTCCAAATAATTAAATAGTTACTTTCACATATTGATTTCAATTTTTTCTTCATCAAAATATTGCCTAAATTATGCATGAATTAAATCATAATTATGTTTTGATCCTGAAATCATTAAATTAGAATCAACTAATTAGATGTCTTCTTATTCTGGATGCTTTCCCACAAGTATTTATTTTCCAAAATTTAAGCATGACTTATTCTTCCTTTATATATATTTAATATATGTTTATTACTAATATAGATCTTTAATCACACACCTTTTGTGTTAGTGTGCTATTGTATATAAATAAATAAAATATATGTTTATTCAAAATATCATTTTCCTCCAAATATTAAAATTTTGAAACTCATTTTTTTCATCCTATAAAATTCTAAAATATTTAAAGGATCCTCATGATATTAAAATGGAACAAATGAATCATTGGGTAATCCTTATGGTAAATGACTCATATAAATGATAAATTTATCCTTACACAGTATAAGATTCATCCTTATGCACATTGGCACTACTTCATTCATTTTTTATTTTCCCTTAATATTTCATTTCATGAGGATAAATAATCCTTACAAAGTTCAATCATTAACCTTATGGATGTGATTGATGAATCTTATAAAGTGGTCATATTCATTATAAAGTACTCAATAAATCCTTATGAACTCACTGATCATAATTATGAATCATGGAATGATCCTTGGAGATTTTAGGGATTATCTTTACAATGTAGCTAGATTGTCATTACGATGTTTATGCCGTTATCCTTATATAGATACCGAAATATCCATGATGTTTTACAATAAATATACATACATAAATTCCAGGGATTATGTAAATTTTCAAAATGAACATCTAAATTCTATAAATCTTGCTAGAATAGCTTTGAATTATTCCAGGAATTATTATTATAACTCAAGAACATTTTAAATTAGTTATTATTTACATTATAGTTTATAATTAGTTATTTTAGATAATTAAAATATATTTCCCATACCTTTCCACTGTAGCTTCAGTATTATTCAGTACAGCCATGATCTAAGATATGTTTTACCTTATATGTAGTGACCTTCATTCTATAAATCTTGTGGATGGGTTCTCATAACATCATCCTTATCATTATATTTATTTAATCTCCCTTTTCATCTTAATATAAAAGCTATTAATTAAATTTTTAGTGACTTTCATTTCATTCCTTTGAATCTATTATATAAAATACATTCTTTTTGGTACCTACATTTTCCACGAATATCAACTCAATAATACATTTTTTTATAGGGAACGCTATGCTGAATATGACCAAAAATCTATTTAAGAACAAACACTTCTTCATTCTCATAACCCATCATTATGGGCATCAAATTATTCTTCTTACATTTTTTTATTTTTTCTCCCATCACCCACCACACAAATACAATTCGAGTTTCATTAAGAATATATTTACAACCAATTGAAAATAAATACAATGTCAATGATATTAATATAGACGGGAACATCATATCCATGTACATATGTAAGATATATTATGAAGTTCGTAATGAAACTTGAAAAAGATATTTCTGCACTCTGATAAATATGATACTCTAGATCATTAATAATATTTATAGAGTGATATATAATTTTTTGGTGATACAAAACATTTTAAAGATGATATAGTGGATAATTTGGAAACGCCCATGGTATTTTGAAGAGATTTAAGACATTTTAGAGTATATTTAAAAATTAATATGAATTTATTGTGATACATAATTTATTTTAGAGCTCACTAAAGTGACACATAATATATTTTTTTCTAACAGCCTCCTTCCCCATTGGCTAATTGTTTTTTTCAGGTCATAGATGGACATCTATCATTCCAAATTATGGTGGTCTCTCAATCCATTAATCTTTTGATGGTGAATTGTTTTTTAATAAGAGTACACGAGGATAGATAATTTTAAAAAGGTATTATTTCATTCAATATGAAACTCTCTTATATTCTAAATATCTATTCCTTAAATCGTTCAAAATATTGTTTTGGTGGAATTCATTGACTAGAAATAATAATTTTAGAGGAAACTTGTTGTTACACATGGAATGATTCTCCACATTGTGTGTGTGGTGGTGGGGGTTAATCATTTTAAATAATTGTTACCAATGATTTTTTTTCCTTCTTCAAATATTTACCAATTGGGTGACTAGGGTCTCTCACTCATTCTCTTTCGTTGGTTAGTATAAATGTAGTATAATCAGAAAAGAAACAATATAACGCATATGAGTTTGTTAGTATAGTTATAGACCAGGATTGATGATTAAATCCTTAGAGTAGGGTTAATTTTATGCCATGAATACATAACTTCCCTTTTATTATCAAGATAAATCTCAATAAGGGGAATATCCTTGAACCCATACTTTTTTAGTAGACTGAGTACAATAAAAAAATTGAAATTAAACTCTTTAAATAAAAGTTTTTGTTTAGATCACCCGGAATTATGATCAATATGAATATAGATCAATATCCATATTGTATAGTATGGTCTTGATAACCATCATCAATTTTCATCAATCCAAGCTACAAATTTCTTATATTCCTGAAACCTTACTATATATTTTTGTTGTTGAATGGCCGTCTAAATTTTATTCATTTCGATGAATGAAATGATTTAAAAGAAAGAATAGTTTTATTTTATTATTCTTATTAACTGATATAGATGAAAAACTATTTCTTAATATCCTCACGAATCTCTCTTTTCAGTACAATATATCACACAATGATAGTAGTCGAGTCATTCCTTCAACGTAGAGTGATCTATCAAGGAATGTAGTATATATTCTTTCTTTATATGATAAATTTTTTCACATAGTTATTCTATTATTTTAATACTTTAAAATATTATATATTCAGTTTTCATATATTTAATATTAAATCCATTATTTCTTTCATTTCAAATATCCATGACATTTTATTAGTAATACCCTTTCAAAGTTGATCATTAAACTCCACATGATATCCACAATTATCTTGAACATATTTCTTCATAATAATTAAATGTATTTGTTATAAAAAATAATATGAAAAAATAAAATAAAACTGCCAGAGTGTGGAGGGATCCCTCACAATGTGACTAATTTAGGTTTTTAATGATATCATCATGGAATATCCTATTATAATGTGAAAAATTGATTATATGATTTCAATGCTGAGACAAATACCCATAACTCAAAATCATGAATCACATATGTCCCATACAATAGTATACATCATACACCATGATTTGGAACTCTCATAATTATAGTGAAACCTATAAATTTGAAGAACCAAATTTAAATTGTTCTTAATTATAAAACAATTTCATGACCTAGAAATATTCCCCCTGATATGGAAACATTATCCATAAATTATTCACATATAATAGCTTAAATAATGTATTAATCACCATTTCATGACATTTCAAACTTCAAATAATAGATAAGAATATTCCAATAATATTTTTTGGTTCTAAATTATTGTTTTACTGGTCTATCTTTTAAACATCTTGATTATGTTCTATAAGTCCTATCACCTCAATGTTATAAGATAACTTCCAATATCTTCATATTTTCTAAAATTTAATGATGTTTGTGTACTATATAAAGGAATTTAATGTTCATGGAAATTATTAAAATTTCAGACCATATGCTTAGAAATGATCGAAACAAATTACTTCGACATTTTATTTAATTCTAGGTACGATTAGAATGCATTTATTTATATTACCCTGTTTCCTATTTTCAATTTGCACATTTTGAATAACCCTTATGTTTTATATTGAGTTCCCTTAGATATAACATAAATTTGTGAATTTATTGTACTTTAGTTTAAAGATAATATTATATATTCTAAAATAGATCATTATATACCATTTTAATTCTTCACAAAATCCAATTTCTAGACTTGTAGAATTTATTGTTTTCTTGAATGCACTAACATGGTTACATTTTGGAATGCTTTAGTGTTACTTTTATGTATGGGCATATTGACCTTTACTTATCATATGGGGCTCCGAGTGAAATTTATAAATATTCATATTCAATTGAGAATTACTTTTACACATGAATCATATTATTTGAGTAACATATTTTTACTAGTGGCTTTGTCAAATTTTTACATTTATCTTAGAATTTATGAATTCTTTAATTAATCCAAGACATCTTAAAATCAAATCATGGATTCCAAAATAACATGAAATCATCTAAAAAACATCAATATAATAGTGTAATAACTTTAAATACACTTCAATAGTTATTAGAGAGATTCGAAATTTCACCATATAAATATTTCTCAGAATATTTCAATGGTATTTGACTATCATTATAACTTTAGTTCTTCCAATAACATCACACACACACAGATATATATATATAAATTCATGTATCATATAATCTCATATGATGATAATTAGGATGTCACTAATCACATAAAAATTCTTTATTGAGGTATAACATTCAATAACCTCCCCCTACTATGAAACTACATATCCACTACTTCGAAAATATGTTCACATAAATTATTGATCAGAAATAAACCCAATAGGGACCTTCTTTTCCAGATAAATATCCATTATGAAATATTATTACTTTTAGTAACATAAATAAATATATTTACTATATGGATGGATCTTTTGAAATATCTATAGTGGTAGAATATTATATCAAAAGTTTATTTACCATAAGATAAATTTTAGCAACACATTTCAAATTTCCAAATTTTCCTTGAATCCTCATCTATTATTCACAACACAACACATATAATGTCACCTTGTTCAATAAATTATATCTTTTATTCAATACGAATGTTAACTCCATAGTTCTTCTATGATATTATCCCTCAAAAAATACTGACATCATTACTATTGTATTTATTCTTATTGACCACAAATACAACTCAAAGTAATGTGTGTACCATAATCTCTAGCTTTATATTTTTTAAAATTCAAAAAAATGAATGTCAATATATTATTATTCTATTTTATTATCTCCCTAAGTATTATTTTCAAATAAAAAACTATTTTGGAGTATGTTATTAATTATTATAATGATATGTTCTCTCAATTATTCCATTGTAAGTCTATGTGACCAATGCTCAACGTAAAAAAATGGGATAATCTTCAAATAAAAGATATCCATAATTAGTCTAAAATATGATACTTGATATAAATACATTTTTCTCAATTATTTTTAAAATATATTCATACATATTCTAAATTTTGAATATTTTAATAGGGGAATTATTACCTAAATTCCTATACTTATATAAAAACACATTTTAAAAAACATTAAGAATAACTCACAGTATATTACTTCAATCAGCTCTGGATTTTATCACATTCATTTTATTTATAAACTTATATTTTCCATGTTATTTTTTGTCATTTTTCTTTAAATAAGGACAATATATTTCTAATACATTTCTCATCATTATAAATTTTAATTTTTTTAGAATTATTGATTTTTATTGAATAATAGATTTTGTAAGCTACTCAGTATTATCACCCATATGGGTTTCACACAAACTAATTTATATTAAGGATGATATATTCATGAAAAAAATTTAAAATACAGAATATTGGATCGTAATAAGATAGAATATTCTTTTTAATTTGGATTAATTACTATAATTTTAAAAATATTCTTAAAACTCCTACATAATATTTTATCATGTTCAATACAATGTATTGAAAGAATTAACACAATATATATAGGAAGAAATTATAAACCCATTTATACCTAGAATGTGAATCATGGTTGAATTTTATTTCTCATCCAACATAATTTTAATTTTCCACTCTATGATTGGGATAATTATTAATTCATTCACTATAAATTTTATGTCATATTTCACCATGTGTACGATGGATTCCTTACCTCTTCAAAATCCTTTGTTTTAGAATTTTTCCATTAGACTAGTCAATAAAGAGAATATATATCACAGTTCCCACAATATCTTTATTACCATATATAATTGGTCCATTAGAAATGTTATATAAAATTTTGAATATTACCATGCTTGGTTGTGTCTCACACACATATTTATTGGTATTTTCCACCAAATAAATTTCATTATTTTATCATGGTACTAATTTATCTTATTTATCTAGCTTTCCTTCATTAACACCATGAATTGTTGCCTTCTTTAATTTCACCATGATATAATTTTTTTCATATAATAGATTTATCTAAATATCTTTGGTAGTTCATCAACCTTGATATTATAGGGGTTTTTCCAAGATTTCATTTAGATTATCTTATAAACCAAGGGTGAATCACCTTTCATTAACTATAAATTTGGATTTTTTGGTTAGCTTTGTTCAAGAATTTTTAGAACATTCATGATTTATTTTGATAAGATAGAATCTTCATTATGACCACATTGACAATTAATTCCAATAATATTCCATTGACATTAAAATATGTTTGAAATACACAGATTATTTCCTTTCATTCGTGAATTTTTCATTACCTCAGTATTTATTAAACTTATTATAAGTTAAATTTCTGGAATTTAGTATTATATATTTATGAAAAATTCAAAGATAATTGTATCTAGATATTATCCACCACCTGAAATATCCATCAAACCATGTTCATTTATTTTAATGAGAATTATGGCCTATTTTGAGTGGTTTATAATTTATATATTTCATCCACCAATTGGAAATATTTTCAAGAATAAATTCCCCAAAAATTTATTCTATCCAACGTGGAAATATTTGTTGTATTTAATCCATTTTTATGTTTCCAACGTTATATAAATTTTTATTTGAACATTTTTTATTTGTGAAACAATAAATAGAAAATCATAGTTTTATATAATGTATGGAAATTTTTGTTGGAGTTTTTTATTGAATAATCATTATATTATATCCAAAAAATACTTTTTTAAAGAATATAGGTCATTAAGAAAAAATATTCTCATTGTAAGTATGTATGGAAAAAAATATTATCCTAGTTTGTTAATAAAAATTAACTTAAAACATTTTATGATATTAATGTTTGGGTTAAAGGTCTAGATATTTAATATTGATGTTTTTTTATCATCCTCGATCATTTTTATACAATATTTACATTCATTATTTATTTTCACATAATTCTTCTCATGAATGTTTTTCTTCACTTGTGTCAAATTGTTGATCTCTCTAATATTGTTTACCCTAGCCTAAAAATGGGAAATATTTATATCGAAAATTGACCTTTGTTTCTCTTCATTTGAATTTATATTTTTGTTAATCTTTTATATTTGTTTTTCTTCTGTCAGGATTATAATAAACCAGTCCTTCCCAATTTTGGAGAATTTTTTTTCTAGACCCCTAATTTTGAAACTCTTGGAATTAAATTTCATAATGAGGTCTGTGATTATAATTAATTCATATTCTTGTTACATCTATCTTCTCATATAATTAATTAATATGGGTTATATTCTCTAGAATGTATTCGAATGATCCATATATAAAAAATATATTTATTTCTGAATCATCAAATAATTTCTACCTTAAGTCAACATATATATCATCATTTAATTCTTTTAAAGTAATAGAATACTTACTTGAGATTTTTTATGTGTGTTTTGGAAATAAATTTACATTACCTCTTCTTCATGTAGTTATTTTAAACTACTTGATTATGAATGATTTTCAATCTCTTTTATAATTGATTAACCACCTTTTGTTCTTTCTTTAATTCTAGATCTATCTTAATTATGATTATAGCATTGAAGAACTAATTTTCATTATTATTTGTATATTAGGATCATTTTATTCATTTTATTATTTCTTATATTCTTTAATTTATTGAAAGATATAGAGTTTTGATAAAAAATATATACTTATTACCGAATTCTTTAGTTCCCAATGAGTCTAAGAATAAATAATCGTAAATTAAAAAATTCATGTCTTGAGATAATTATGAATCTAATCCGAGGTGAAATCATATCTTTGATAACATTTATTGATCCACCATACTTGATCATTAAAACTTATAGGGGTGGGGCTAAATTATTGTGATTAATTATAACTTTTCAAAACCTTTTCATCTTCTTTTCTTATGCACCAATTTAGTTAGGGTATCTCTTACCCTTTCCTCACCTTTTGTCTGGATTCATGTAGTATAATAAGTAATGTAATAATAAATCACACAAAATTTTGTTTGGATAGGTTTCCTCTAATTTGGATTCCAACATACCCGATGTATTGTGGTTGTTATCCACACCCCACACAACATTATATTTATTTTAATTATAATTCTTGATATAGGGTATATCCTATGAAAACTTATCATATAACCAACTAGGTAAAATGAAATCACAAAATTGAAACTCATTAATTACAAGGTATAACTTGTTCAACCAGGATGTATGATCAATAATACTGTAGAGGTACATGCCTCATAGATAGTATTGATATGTTCACCTTACCCAATGTGTATCAATCCATATGGCCCCAACTTCTACATATAAAACCATATAATATTGGGTATTATAGGTTGTTCTTACCAATTTTCTTCTTTGTATCGACTAATGAACAACTAAATCAAGACTTTTTTCTTCTTAAGATATTCATTCTTAATGCACAGGATAAACTATTGCTAAGTAGAATTGTAATTCTCTATTTTGGAGACAAAATATATAACAGTGATATTAGTTTAGTATCTCCTTAGATAAAAAAATGATCTCTAAAGGAATTCAATATTAGTTGTTTTAATATTTGATAGGTCAATTCCCCACCTTTTTTATAATTTTTATAATCCATAAAATGACTCAATAATTTTTTTTTTCATATATCTAATATGAAACCCTTATTTATCGCATTTACAAATACACTTATATATCATCCCTTAAAAATAATTTAATGATAATCATTATCCTCCTCAGGATATCCATAATTATCATATCCTTAAATTTTTAAATTGCAATATTCCATTAATTTTCATGTCTACATATTTTTTTAGAAAACATTTCCTAATTGAGAGGAATCTATTATGACATAATATCTTTTTAATTTCCATGTTAGCTTTATGATATTTATTATGGATATCACAACCCATCCCAATGAGGGATATTCCATAACTCCCCTAGCCCACCTCGAGTAGGCTAGGGGAATCAAACTAGTGCCAAGAAGGATAATCACATACATGGATGGACTTATCCTAAGTACCTATACCCATGCACACTTATCCATGTCTATAAAACAATTAAATGTAAAAATTGATGGAAAAACATGAATGAAACATCTATATCCCACAAAAAGAGTTAATATAGAGAGTAAAGTAATGTAAAAAAGGCCAAATACAAGCCCACCAAAAAATGTATAAGACCCAATTACAACTTGAATGTAAGTACTAGGGATTACTGTCAAAAATATATAGGGACACACCTCAATATATCCAATATCAATAAGCATGTTCTGGTCCTAGTCCATCTATGACTCTTTCAAAATGTTGATCATCTCCACAAGACACGACAAATGTGGGAAATGACCATGTAGGGATGAGTAAAAGAATAATCCATAGGACACCCTAAAACTGTGAAGCATAAAATAATGTAAATGAAATCATATCTACGAAAGTATATTTATATAACACATATAAAAATTATCTCTAGATATACTCAACAAAGATACACAGTCAAAAGGTAATCACTACCTTAATATGCTATCCTAGGATTCCATCGTAAAGATTCCACAATGAACTCATCTAGGAAAAAATACTCTTGAGCCAGATGACACTAATGAAATTCATCCAAGAGGAAATTCTCATCGATTATCTCCATCATAAATACACACTGAAGAGCCAAAGAGATATGATACAATGACGAGGATCACACCCAAGTCCATGGGGGTGATACCAACAACTCAATATGGATTAACCCACCAAGTATAAGATCATAACTCATGTAGTTTTGGTCATGAAAATACTAGGTACTCCACCTATGTCATGAGAATGAATACAAGAACTCACTGAGGGGCTCATGGAGGGATTCCAAAAACTCTCTCCAAGAAGTCCTATTAAAGGGACTATAGTTCTAGTAGTAAGAGATGATTCCATACTAACCCATAGTAAATGGATTTGGGGAGTGTACTCTAATGAATCATTTCCAAGATATGGATGAAAAGGGCTCCAATACATGTCTAAAAAAGTAAACTATGTGTATAAAGGTTACACATCATATCCCTTGTCCCCAGGTTCGACCCATATAAATGAAATGTGTCTCAATCCATGTCTGTGAAGAAGTATACAACATGTAGAATTCATATGTTATCTACCCATGTTCTAGTAAATAGATTAACCTATGTATATGTTACCATGTACCAGTACATGGGTTATTAAATGTACTCTAGTCATTCCCATGTTTTTATAGAGTAAACGGTATTCTCTAGCCCATGTCCTCCAACCCATGTCTGTGTACCCTCAGAGGTACATGCTGAGTTTTCGAGGAGGGACCACATTCCATGTGAGAGGGTCACACACCCTATGATACTTATGTTTCTCCTGAAACTCTAGTAGTTTCCCAGGGGTCTCACACGGCATGTTTACGTGGTTTACATGCAGTGTAATGTGGAATTTCAAATAATTCCAAACACATTTCAATGCATCATTACTTCTTCCAATCTATGATCTATTAACTACCTTTCATGAAATCCAGAATGAAGGCCTGAATAAAATTCCCATCATCGAACAATAACATTATACCCTTTGATCTGCTAAAAAACTGATTTATATGTCATTATTGATTGCGCGTCAAAGAACACAAACTCTGGTATCTACATCATCTGATACTCTACTGGTATGACCATCACACCTCCTTCAAGTCATTATAATCCTAGATCTACTATTCTGGATCATTATGCAAATAAATGTGTGTTCAATGATTGATTCCTCAGGAAATATCAAACCATTTCACAAATGAAGAACACCCATGATGAATGGAAAATCGAGAGAGAAATGAACAGAAACAATGAAGTGGAATGAAACTCGATAAATGATTGTGTTTATCTATATTAATTTCAATTATAACGAAAATCAAATAATCAACAATCACAAAGAATTATCCCGATAAAATCCCTACAATTAAACCCATCCCAAAATGCACATGATTCTAGAAGCTTTCTATTATTATTTTAGTTTTCTTTATCATTGAAATAAATATAGGGGAAGAAATCCAAATAAAAAATTGAACTCCCTATATTCTGATTGGCCATTGAAAAATAATGTGGTTACACCATGATTTTTGGAAATTTCCTTTGAATCTTTTTTGCGATGATTGTTGATCCCTGATCCGGTCACAGTTCATGTGAGATTGGTCTTCCAACTCTCTCTCCAATCAATCTCCAATAGTTCCAAGGATATGAGACTAACCCTATGATTCAATAGCAATAGTTTATTTAGATAATATCCAATCACTGATTCAAAAAAATAATTATGATAATGTTTACAATTATTTTATTCATTCCTATGCCCACGATCAATTTTACATAAACAACTTGCACCGACCAAGGTTACGTACCACCTAGGGTAAAACCTTCATTATGAACTCAACAGTGCCCTCAGATTTCTATTAAAATCAATGGTTTAGAATTTTTTCTAGTTTTTTATGAAACCTGTGTGCAATTTATATTTAATATGTTTCAAATATTTATTTTCGGCGCAATGGGGCTCCGAATCACAAGCCATCAAAGAACCTGTTCATAAAAATAATCCATAAAGTATCAAAAAATAATACATAGAAAATATAATTCATTACATTCTCTCCACCATGGTATTTATATCTCAAAAACCCAAAATAAGAGCTTCACAAAGTGATGTGGGTACTAAGCATTAATCTAATCCTCCAACTCCTATGTTCTCTCCTAAATATTCATATACTTCCACCTGAAACACATTAAATAAATTGATCACCCATAGAGTTTCCTCTCATTAAAATCATAAATCTCTACTGGGTACTCAACCAAGGATTCTATATCCTCAATACCTAGATTCATCTAGTATATAACATGCAATGGGTCATTCATGTACCTCCTCAGCTATGAAACCAAAATTCATCGTGTACTCAGTCTAATCATAGAGGTAGATCTAAGTGGTACACTACCTCGTGAACTATACGTAGTATATTGAATAGGGAAAATAATATTTGAGACTGATTTCCACGACTTCCAAATCTCCATAATTCACATTGAGGTTAAATCCATATGAACATTTTCTGTTTTTCTCAAACTCTAAAGGCCTCTATTTTCTATCAACAGAAGTCTTTTGAGAGCTCTGTTCAGTATTCAAGTTCTCCATGAAGTTCTACACGTTATCAGTATTTTATCTCATAAATTATGGTCCCTTTATTATTGAATCTCATTGGCCATTCCAATAAATTGGTTACCTATAGGTTGAGTTGTACAAATCCTTAAATGGTTTCTTACTGATGGTGGAATGGTCGCTATTATTGTAGAAAAAATACCCTAGTTATAGGTGATGCTCCTAGATCTGGACATAGTATACCAAGATATGTCATAACATGTCCTCCAGAATCTGAATGGTGTTGGAACTAATATGTTTTCCAATGAAAAACACACAAAAGAGAACACCGATACCAAAATTGATACTTCCCAAAGCAAATTTGTGAACCCCTTTCGCACTACGGCCTTCGCGGAGGCCCTCATCACTGTGGACGACGCAAGATTGTGGCCCCCTTTGCAATCATTGTAGATTAAAATAAGTGGAAGCCTCTGTGGTTAGGAGGAAATTGAGGGAAATATTCATGCCAATGAGGGATCCAGATTGCCTCTGTGATCCCTTAGAAATTTACAGAAGCCTTTACAAGCACCATAAATGGAATTAAGGAGGCCTCTGCCCTGAGGAGTGGATAATGGTCGACTTCACGGTTATGAAAAACCTTACGCAATATGATTCTGATCGCAAAGTGCCACATGACATCACAACGGGATATCAGAGCTTCACCTCCCTCCTCGAATATAAATAACAGTCTTCCCTCATATGCAAAGGAAGGATACCCTACCCTTGCACCTTCTCATCTCTCTAATCTCAAATCAAATTCAACTCTTTGAATCATTGAGAAGAATCAGGTCCTAAATGTATTTGAGCATTGCGAAATACCTTTCCCTTACCTCAAATATAACCCCTCTTTTACCAGGGATGCCCTTTTTAGATCCCGTGGGATGTTGAAAAGGAATGAGTTCCCTAAGGGAACTCGAGTCTTCGTAGTGGACTCATTCTTCAGAAAGTACCGTCCATGCACATGTGGACCCCATGCTAAGGCATGATAACTATGCATCATGATGTACATTGCTTCCATGTGCCTCGATTCTCTATGTACTCATTATCCATGAAGTCCTACTCTTCAAAATAACTAGCACTTCATGAAGCACCCTTTATGTTCATATATACTTCATTCCTAGTCTAGCCCACTCCACTTCGCGAAGTATTCCCCTTCACAGAGTCTCTCCACTTTATGGGGAACCAAAACGTTGAAAGTCCCTTCCTGTAAAGCAATTTGATTCACACACCCTTCTCCATTATATCTCTCCAGGTTTTTATGAAGTGATTTCAAGGTCCCTTGGGTGGTTCTTCACATTTCATTACTTACCCTCATTCTTCTTCGCATAGGCTTGCTTACAACTATTGCTTCTTTGAATAGAAATGCTATTGGGATCCCTTCAATGAATCACTCCATAACCTCACCTAACTATGGAGTTACTGATGCCTTCCATTCTCCAGGTGTGGGTGGTTATCAGTTATGTATGTCTTAGGGGTGATGAGTGAGTCCTCATCATCTGAGCTGTAGGACGTGAAACATCTACGCACCATCATCATCATCACATGACGTTAAACTGTAGCCTCACCCCATTAAATATACATGAGGTTTCCCATCTCAAAAATTTTCCACGCCCACTAGTATCCACGAGGGTGAGATCTTCCTCACACAAAATGTGATCCTCCTCGCAAGGAACAACATCTTTTTGTAAGGAAGGTCAACCATCTTGGTGTAAGCCCCTATCCTTTATTTTTGGAGGAAGCATCCTTGCTCCTCATCTCTTATTCTATGCACAAACGCTAGAGGAGAGATGGACACATAGACCTCCAATACCCTATCCCTCTCATTTTGGGATTTACCACAAGCGGTCGTCCATCCTAGAGTAATTACCTATCTTCATATCACTATGTTGCTAATAATGCATAAGACTCTCTTCAGTCCTAGGGTATACACCTTTAGTGACATGGTCATCAGGTATTTTCTACCTCTTGTTTCTCACAGAAAGCATGAATCATGTGGTCTTAGAGTTATCATTGACCATGGAATCCTCTGTGGTATTCCGTAGTGTCTATGTCCCAATCCCACCATTATGAACTATGTGGACTTTGATTCTTTCCCCATTCCAAGAAAGGAATATAGGAAGCCTCCTTGAGGTTCAAGATCATCACCCATCGGCCTTGACCACTTCATGTTGGTTCACCACCATCCTGTATGATGTTATACTATATTCCCTTTTTTCATCCCAAATAATGCTTAACTCTACGTATACAAAATACGGGGGTTTGATCTCTGTCTCTTAGACAGGGTATGTAGGAAGCCTCCCTATGGTTCAATCCCAATCTACGATAAGACTTTGTATTCCGCTTTGTTGGTATCAAATTATTTGCTATGACCCATGGGAATTATAACAATCTTGGGCTTCTAATTATGCATAAGACCCAACATCGTCTTCTGGTCGCTGTCCTCCATGCACACCCCGATCGCATGCCTCACTCAAACTACAAAGGTTTTGATCCTTGTCTCCTAGGAGGGGTACGTAGAAATCATCCATGAGGTTCAACCCCAAAAACTAGTAAACATTGGTGTCCCCTTTGGTGGGACATACATCCATTGTCCTTCCATTAGTGGAGTCAGACCAACTATTGGGCCTCTAACCACGCGTAATCCCCAACATTATCGTCGGGTCGCTATCCACCACGCACACCCCAATCTTATGCCTTAATCGAACAGTACTGGTTTTCATCCTTGTCTCCTTGGATTGGTACGTAGGAAGCCTCCCTAAGGTTCAAACCCAATGAATGGTAATCTTTGGTGTCCCCTTTAGTGGGTCCCACATCCTTGGTCCTTCCCTTAGTGGTTTCGAACCGACTCTCAGGCTGCTAACCATGCGTGACCCCCATCATGTTGTTTTGTCGCTATCCTATGTGCACACCCCTATTCCGTGACCTATCCTGAACTACGTGCACCTTGATTCTCACCCATGAGCATACGTAGGAAGCCAACCTGGATTTCAATCCCATCACTCATGTCTCATCCTGGTCTCTCCCTCGAGCCTTTGTGTTTTGGGATGATCATTCCCTTGCCCCGAGGGTCCACTTCCTTTGGTTTCCATCCATGCATCCATTCACACAGACCACGTCCTTAGGTGTCCCATTGTTTCACCAAACTATGTGGACTTTGATTCCTCTCCATGGGGATATGTAGGTAGCCTCCCTGATGTTCAATACCAACATTACTCTCATCTTCATGTCAATCCAATCCCATTCCTCTTATCCACG
Organism: Viscum album; assembly: GCA_963277665.1. Classification (NCBI taxonomy): domain Eukaryota; kingdom Viridiplantae; phylum Streptophyta; class Magnoliopsida; order Santalales; family Viscaceae; genus Viscum; species Viscum album. The sequence goes on from OY728145.1 coordinate 1,413,078,689, forward strand.
TCTTTCAACCATCCATCACCCATCTTGATTCCTTCATGCACCACCACATACTAGTAAAGTAATGTCATCCACATGGGTAGATAACCATGCATAAGCCCCACATAACCCATAACCATCCAATCGAGAGTGTCCCTCTTAAGATCAGCTATTATCCGTGCATATTATCCATCATGTCTCTGGGTCGTTGTTCTTTGCGTACACCCTGATTCATCACCCCTTCGAACTAGATGGGTTTTGATCTCTGTTTATTGGGATATGGTATGTAAGAAACTTTTATGAGGTTCAGTCCCAGCAAATGGTAAACCCAAGAATCCATTTTGTATGGACCCAAGCATCCTTGGATTCATCTTCATTAGAAAATTTGATCCACTCATCAGGTGAACCCCTTTGTTCTTCCTCCTGGGGATGTACCCATTTGATTCACTCCCATATGTTTTCCAATCAGTCTGATCTATCTCTACTAGACGTTCAACTCACAACATACCCTATTTTAAACATGGGAAGCTGAGGAAAACCTCATAAAAGTTCCTTTGGCACATAATTCCCCGCAATCGATTCCGGACGACTTGGACTTCTATGACCTCAAGAAGCCCTATCATAAGAGGAGGAAACCCATACAAATAAGTGTTTCTGCATCCTGATATTCCAAAAAGTTCCAATGTGACTAATCCTCTGATCGATGGTTTCTCCCTGACTTGACCACATGGAATGTCCTGATAGAAGTAGTGTAATTAACCAATGTAAACAATGATATGGCGCCAGGAAGAGTTTCACGAACAAATTTTTAATCATTTAGGGAGATGTGGATTAGGTGACGAATTATGAGGAGGAATACATGAAAAAAAGAACCAAGATTACATCATCCTACATCGATCAAGGAGAAAGTTACCCAAAATATGTGAAGGATTACACCCATGTTTGGAATGTGGGAACATGTAGTAACAATCCGAACGTCCTCTACAGATGGATGCACGCCCCGACTAAAGAATCAGAAACAGAAGTGGTGAACCCAACATGATGTTCTTCTCCTTAATGTAGAGATTTGTATAATTCAATATATTAATGGATAAGCGTTTCACCAAATCTTGTTATCTGGTGCCAGGTCCCGCCAAGAAAATAGTGGGTATGACGTGAAACTCAAGAGATATTAGGTCACTTGAACATTGGACATCCCTGTATGAGACGTTGTCAGTGTGGATCCTTCTTACCAATCATGGATGACGGAACGACGTTGGGGCACTGGATGACATTTTATTTCTTTTAGCATTGAGGGTAAAATCTCCATGCTTTGTTGGTCCCGAGAAGCTATAACTAGAAAATGATCACTATCCACCAACTGATGTAAGGTCCGGGGCAACACCAATGCAGAAATCCCACATGAACCCATAACTATCGATACAAACTCCACATCCATGGATGCTTGGAACCCATGCCCTATTTCACCATCCAAACATTTCCAGAGGATGGTAATCAATGACCTTGTCTATCAATCAGATGTCTCTACTTAGACCTCATTATATAGTCTTATCCCTAAATAAATGGTCCCACACAACATCCATTGAGAACCTAGAGAGGTTGGTAAACCTTGATGAATACTCGTATACTATCTTTATATCATTCTGGAGATGTATAGACTCCTAGATACAATCAAACCTCATCATAGCTAGTGATAACTTCTCTATGAAAAGGCCCAAAAACTATTTCCTTGAATGAGTAACCTCATCATAAGACTGGGTTACCAATCCCAACCATCACTCTGCTGAGCCATTAAGAATTATCACTACTAGGTCTGACATCTGATCTGTTGATGTCGTGAACATGCAGGAAAATTAGGTCACCAACTCAAGATAGTCATTATCTTGTTATGGGTTTGGATCACCTCAAAACCGGGGGGGTTCTATGTCACTGAAACTCTTAAAGATCACTCATCCTATGCACCTCATCCACTGGTACTTTACGTTCCACATGCCGATCCACAGGTGGTGGGGAAGATGGTGCAATATCCGAAGGTAAAATCTCTTGAACCAGTCCATGTATTGACACCTCATCACTGTGGATGATCATGAATGTGAATCCAATATGAAATATATTACCGATTCATCCTAAAAGTATAAAAGATATACAATGTTCTATGAGTAAATTTGGACAGATGACTCAAGAAGGGCATGGAAACCCCAACTATTTCCTATATGATAAATGTACAATTGTTTTCCCTACAACCAATGTTCTCAGGTACTGATTCTAAAATTAGGTGATCATATTCTAGGTGTGTGGATGCGTCGAGTTCTAGAACAACACTAGAGCCCCTAGCCTGAAATCCGAACTCAAAACACATTACACTATTTACCTAAACCAATCTCACTCGGTATATTCCTAAATTAGAACTGATTTCTTTAATACCACTCTATCAAAAAATTTCCCTTTGGGTATCATTTCACAACACCCCCAGACCGCCTCCAATGGTCTTGGGGCTTGCCACTAGATCCGAGTAGGCATATCACTAACACGAGAGACCTTAGTCTAAGTCCCGTAGACATGTACACATATCAAATCCTATAAAATGATCAAATGTAAAAAAAACTAAAATACCATGTATTGATATATCTAAATCTCACAACTATTGTTACAACATGATGTAATGGAAAGTAAATAGGTCTAAATAAAATCCCTCCTCAAAGAGTTTAAAAGAAATGTCCAACCGAAAATTAAGTATGGGGGATTGCTATAAAAAATCTACAGAAACACACATTGGTCATTCCAGTCTCACTAAGCATCATTTAGTTCTGGTCTATCTTGGGATCTGTAAAAAAAGATATCATCATTACAAGACATGAAACATGCAAGAAAGGACCATGCATGGGTGAGTATACAATAATCAGTAAGACACCTCAAAACCAAAAAGCATGCAACAAAGGAAATAAAATCAACTCTAAAAAGGTATATGTCAATAGCACAAAGAACAAGAATATACATATATACATAAGAAAGAAAAATAGTAAAAATTTAAGTTACAAACATAGTATAAAAGCCTATGATTCTGGCTCAAATATTCCATAAAGCACTTGTAAAGAAGAATGAACTACTTAGTCTGATGGAAATGATGAGGTCAAAGGTAACTCATTTTTATTCAAATTAGATACTGAAGGCCTGAACCTATATGATACATAGATTAATACCCCACTTATGTTCATGGGGTTATACCAACTACACAATCTAGATTAAACAACTATGTAGAGTATCAACACCAACATAGTGTTGGTCATGAAAATACCGAGAACACCACCTAGGGAATGAATATAAATAAAAGATCTTACTCCAGGCCTCATAGAGGTATTCCAATGACTCTATCTAGGATGTCCTAGTGAAGGGATTATAGTCCTAGGAGTATAATATGATTCTTTACTATCCCTCAAAAAATTAATATGGGAAACACATCCTAACAAAACACGTCCATGATATGGAGGACATGGGATCCAAGTCGTGTCTAAGATTGTACAAAGTGTGTAGTAGTGTTACACGCAAAGTCCCTTTACCATGGGTTCTATACATGTAAAAATCATGTGTCTTATATCATGTCTGTGTAGAAGAATAAGAAATATAGAATGATCATTTATTCTACCCATCTTCCCATACATGGTTTTATCCCCTATACATGTGATGATGTAATAATACATGGCTAATATTGTGTACCCTGGTCCATACCTTGTCTGTGTAAAAGAGTACATGACATGCTCTAACCCATGTACTCTAACTAATGTTTGTGTACTCTATGAGGTATATGATGAGTCTTCGGGGAGATACCACATGTCATATGGGAGGATCAAAATCTGTTTGATACTTATTTATCTCCCAAAACCCGAGATACCACCTAGGGTGGCACACAACATGTAGACCAAGTTTTCACAAAGTGTAACATGGAATTTAATATAATTTATGGTCTAGATGTGTGAATTAATTAATTTGAAACATATTTGATCAAATTAATTCCTTGCCAAAAAATTGTGAGTCAAGTCCCAATGAAACATTCCATCACTGAACAATAAGATTCGGCCATTCGACCAGCTCCGAAAAAGTATTTATATGTTTTTCTTCATTTTTCACTGAAGAACTCAAACTCGAGTATTTATTTTGTCCAATACACTATCTCTACCACAATCACACATATTTTGTGTCATGGAGATCCCATATCTAATATTTCAGATCATTTCACAATAAAATGGGTGCAGAAAAATCAACTCATCGAAATATGTGGAACCTTGTTCCAAATGAAGAACACCCATGATGATTGGAGAATTTGGACTGAAACTAAAAAAAATAAAGAGGAACCAGACTCAATCGATGTTCATGTCCATATTGGTTCTTTTATATTAATACAACAATCAAAGAATTAACAATAACAAAGAACTCTCCCTATAAATTCCGCATAGAAAAACCAATCCCTCAATACACATGATCCTCATATCAATGCATTATTTGATAAGTTCGTTTCACAATATAAATCAAGATTTGAAAAGAGATCGAAATAAAAAACTCCCTACCTTGATTCAAATCGATTAATGATAATGAAAGAGGTTATGCTGTGATTTTTGGTGAGATCATTTCAATCCTTTTCACATCGATCGTCGATCCATGATCGAGTTCCCATTCATCTGATAGAAATCCTTAAAAATTATCTATAATAGCACTCCCACCATTACAAGGTTACTCATCTAACCATTTGAATCTATAATAATAGTACATTTAAATACACTCCAATTTATATGTCGATGAAAAAAATTAAAATAATTTATTTAATAATTTTATTCGTTTACACACTAGTGATTAAATTTTCATACACGACCCTCGATGACCAGGGTTAAGTTTCTCCTATAGTAAAAACTATGTTCTAAAATCCACCATGGGATCATATTTCGGATCAATGATCCAATTTTGATGTTATTACAATTTTTTAGGAATATCATTCATGCGTGTAATTTAATGTATTTAATATATTTCAAGAGATTATTTTGGGAACATCAGGCCTCAGAACCTTACACCGTCTTAGTGCCTAGTCTCAAAAATAATCCTTAAAACATCCAAAAATTATTCATGGAAAATTTAAGTCATTACAATGGTGTGGTTAAAATATTTTTCATTTCATTTTAACACTAAAAATAACATCTATGTGATGAAAAATTGATGTGAATCACTACTGTAAAATCTTCTTCACCATGCGTAATGGTATGGAAATATCATCACACAATTGATGAAACAAGAATAGTAGAATGAGATTCATATTTTTTTTATTATCAAACTATTTCGGGATGTGAAATCATTCATCATTCTATTGAAACATTTTTTTAAAATTCTACATGAATCATGGGTAGAATAATGGTTTAAGCACCATCATATGATATTTATTAATTGTAATGGCAACTATAATCCACAACCTTTTATTATTCTTCTAAGTTATTCTTCAAAAGGTTGTAAATTTTGAACTGATATGTTAAATTTCAGAAATATTAATCTTCTAAAAATTCTCTCGTAACTTTATGTATCATCAAATTTTATAAAATTCTATGACCTTTACATGTTATAAAATGACACGTATATTTGAGGAATTTCATAATATTTGAGATACAATTCTTTAGAAAACTCATGTATATTTTATATACCTCATATATACTTTTACATACCATAGTGTTACTTTTACGCATTATATGAATTTTCCATATTTTGGTTTAAATTTTTTGAATGACCCTAATGTTTCAATATGAGTGCCTTTATTCATCTATTTATTTTTAGAATTTATTCTTCACCAGATTAAAGTTTCCCTTTTGAAATCAAATTTAATCTCACACAGAAATTTCTGATTTTTCACCTCTTATAATTTATGGACTTATTAACATGGATATTTCATGATAATGTTGATTGGGTAACCTCCATGCATGATTGAAAATACATTATTTCATATAGAAATTTAACTTTTTGTATCACTTGGAATCGTAGGAAAACTGAAATATATTCTAAATAAATTTAATGTTATATTTATTTAAGAAATATATCCTTAGTGTAATTGTTACAAATTAGGGTATTTGTAAATTTTACACCTTTAAGTCAACTTTTTTGTGTTATTCACGCAAGATATGAATTTCATTAAATCATCACTGATCTTCTTCAATCACATAAATTCATGTCAGAAAATTTTAAATTACATTATAATATCATTAAATCAACTTTATTCATTATCGTAGTGATTTTAAAGTTTAACATATAAATATTAATTAGAATTCATTTATGGAATCGTACTTGCTTTGTAGCTGTAGTTATTCCTATAACATATTTAAAGTATAATTATTTATTCATAACATAAAATCTTATGAAGAAGCTTATGATGGAACTCTTGACACCGAAATTCTTCTTAGTGATATAATATTAAGAAACCTATGCCCAATATGGAATAACGTATCCAGTCCTAAAATAAAAATTTCTTAATAAATATTATGTATAAATATAATTATCATATAAATACATTTTCAAGTTGAATATCATTAATGACATATTATTATTAGAAATAAAATATGTAAACATATTTTCCACATGATTTGATATACAAAAATGATTGATCATGAGTTGGTTACCCATCTCATACCATAAAAGTTTATTAAAATAAATAGTAACAAAAAAGTTGTGACACGGGTTGAAATTTATTTTCACCAGCTAGAAATGTAGAGATCACAAAATGAGTGGCGGAAAATGAAAGGAATTTGGTTCATCAAATAGTTTAGTGAATGATAGAGAAACTTCATTGGGATCTCATCTTATGCCTATCTTCCTTTCTATTGTAAATTCTTGGCCCGACTCATCAGATGGGGTCCCATTCAAATAAAAACCAAAGGTTTCTCTTGTAAGACCCCAAATTATGACCAATAATACTAAATTTCACTATATAAATTAATTCAAACCATAAGAAATGACCTAGGAAATAAACTCCCAAAATCTCCCATTTTTGTCTAAGAATATATATATTATAATTTCACCACCCCACAACACGGTTTTAGTTTTTCTTCAACACATATTTTCATTATACTTATTTTCATTCATGTAAACTAATAATAAATACCACTCAATATACGGTTGTTCTAATAATTGTTGAGGCCAAATATAGTTCTTTCGTTTTTTTTATTTTTTATAGGGACAAAAAAATATCTCATTGAATGATCAATATAGGTGATACCTTTTTTCATTATCATTACATGGTCATAATTGGATTAAAGGATTTAATAAAAATAATTGGTGATGTCCTTATCCTTTCATGATAGCATTTCTTAAAATGAGTGGGCTCTCTAGGGAAACAAATCATGAGTCTTTGTTATCTAGAGAATATGACCTCCTATAGAGCAGTGGAATATTGGTGTAAATTGTAATAGTGATATGAAATATCATAGTCATGGGTTAATATTTATTAATGCAATGTGTTGAGGGAGATATTATTCAAATCAATTATAGTTATTTCCCTAATTAGATTTTTAATATGGTTGAACTAACCTAAATTGAAAGACCATCGATATAAACTAGCTAAAAGATTAAAATCCAACATGCGAGATGGAGGTATGGAAGCAATAAATTGAGATAATAGGTAAAACCATTTACATTGTTAATAATTGTTTTTTGGATACTGGGTGGGTTCTCTCGGAGAAAATGAAAGCTGTTAGGATTGAAAATCTAGAGAGAACATTATTATGAAGGGAATTAGTGGATCGATATACACTACAATAGTGGTATCAAAGGTAAATTTCATAAGATCAGATCCATTAATGGAATTCATTTACAGGATGAATATTGAGATCAATTATATTGCTTTCCCTAATTAGATTTTTGGTACAGATGAACATATATCCCATAATTATCTTTTGATACACACTTCCTAGAAGTTTTTAATCCCACATGGTGTGTCTACATATAGAATTATTATCCAAAAATAAATGGAAAATTTTCTACCTTTTCATTGGGCCTTTTATGAGAGTGGATTGTAACATACAGTTGGGAATTATACTATCTCTCATTTAATCCATATATCCTATTACTCTATAGTTTAAAGATATATTAAATGAAGATTCATAATTTATCTACATCTAGAGAGGTGTTGACATCCTATGAACATAGGAGAGTAGTGTTAGAGTGTTGGTATTAGGCCAAATAAAGGGACCTATATCATATTCCTAGGAATGGAATTATTACCAATGTTATTTTATTCAATTTAAGGAGACACACCATATATTTTAATGTCAGATGACATGGGGAAAAGTGGTCTATTTAGAGGATATACATTGTTGAATACTTCTAAGTAGTTTTTTATAAAGAGTTTAGTACTATGTGAATTGTACCGATAATGGGTTAATTTGGGGCATAGGAATGAGTGACCATGTCTAGTTTACTTTAGCAGTTGAGTCAAATGAAGGGATTTCAGGGAACCAAGAATAGAATATCAAATGTAGGGATATGAGGGATCCAAGAAAGTATTTTTAACTCAATATTATTCAGGAAACAAAGAAAGGAATCTAAACACAAGGAATATAAATATAACCAAATGAAAAATATTTACTTTGTGTATTTAGGGAGTCTCATCAGAGGTTCTCAGCTCAAGGCATATTCTCTTCGATCAAGGTTGGGGTTGTTGGCTTCACAACCCAAATATTTTGTGATTGGAACTGAAATGTCTATGGTGATACTCTATATTTTTCATAGTGTCTAGTCGTGGTATTGAATCTCCCACTATATTGGCCTTTGGGAAACCAGGTAGGTGACTTGAGTGAATAGTGTTACCAAGTAGACGATTTAGGTGAAAGGGTTCTTATGTTTGTAATCATTGAAAAGTGGTGACTATTTAGGTGTCTCAAAAAAATTGGTGTCTAGGTAGGTTGACTGAGTAATGTGGAGCACATGTTTATGAAACATAAGAGATTTTGTGGTGAAGTTTGTTGGATAATAAGATAGTCATTTCATAGGTAAAAATTCTATATAGGATTTTATTAACATAGATATAGATAGAACGAATTTGGGTTCCATATTACTTTTGATAAATTACACCTTTAGGGATGGGAACAACTCAAAGATGGGTATAGCTCCAAACCTAGTGTGGGTTGAGGGTCCATAAAACTACATAAAATTACATTTTGGGAATGATTCATAGATCACTTATTATTGTTTGGATATATAGGCTCACACTTTTTTCTCTCTATTTCTCTTTTTTTACTGCAATCAATTTTGGAATAAAAAATAAGGTTGTTGTTTGGGGATCCTTTTATTAGTAGTCCCTAATCCGACTATTTGATTGTGGTAGTTTACCAACCATGACCAATTTGGGTTCCTAGGTATTGTCTTGGGTGTGTTAGTTTTTTCACGAGGTAGGTAACATGGGGTTGGGCGTGTGATCTTTGGTGAGTTAAATATGGCTGGCATGACAGGGCATTCATGTAAGTGTTTGTTAGGAATTGTATGTGAGGATTGGTGTACATAGAAGGTCATGAAAAGTAGGGTTTTACAAGAAAAAAAAAATTCCTTGATAATTTTATTCAAATAAATGATTAAAATTAAATATAAACATTAATACAGAATGGGGTTACTATATGAAAAAACAAGAAGAAAATTACAACTGGAGTAAATGAATTAATATACAAAAATTACAGAGACAAAAAATCTTCATATACATGGTTTTACATGATGATTTTAATTCAAAATTAATCTACGAAAATATAGAAAATAAATAATAATATAATATACCTAATTAGAGAGAAGTAAACTATAAGAACGAATAATTTATAAATGTTTTTTTTCATAAAAAATGTTTCAAAACTTTGCAAATTCATTTATTGATATTTTAGGGACATATTTGAAAATGTGGGTTCACTAATTAGAAAAGATTATAAACATCTTAATTTAACAGCGTGTATACACATTGGAAATTAGAGACATTTATATACACATATAATTAAAAAACATTACTTGGATTTTTTAAAAGAAATCAGTAAATGTGTTTTTAGGAATCCAATTTTTTTAATAAAATTATTTTTTTGTAATTATTAATATTAATTTTAATGCTCAAATTTTTTTAAGAGTTTTTTTAATTAATAAATTTATTTTTAATGAAATACATCAACCAAACCAATATAATAAACATATAATAATTAAAAAAATTATTATTTTATATTTATATATTAATAAAATTTTTTATTAATAAAATTAATATATTATATATATGTTTCCATATATCAATATGAACATATTAATATATATATATGTGTTTACATATATGTCTTTAATATATATATATATATATGTGTTTTGATATATGTATGTGTGTGTGTGTCTTATATATATATATATATCTGCATGTGTGTGTGTATATATATGAATATATATAATTTAAATTATAATAAATAAATAAATAAATAAATAAATACATTTATTTATTTATATAATTATATTTATATATATATATAATTTGTTATTTTTTAAAACATTAATAAAAATGTCACTTAAATAACGACATTTTTTAATAATGTTGCTAAATTTAAAAAATATGTGTCTTTTATATATAAATATATTTATATGTCTATATATATATTTACAAATGTCTATGTGTCTTAATATTGATATAAATATCTATTTTTATAGACATTTTTATATTTGTATGTTTGGCCATTTATGTATGTCAACACACACACATATATATATATATATATATTTACATCAATGCTGGAAAATGAGCTATATTAGGAATAAAAATATACAATACAAAAATGTTGGGAATAAGTCAACGAGGCTCGAACTTAATAACTTATTGAGCTCCAAAAGGGAGACTACCATTAAGCAAATATTTGAGGTCTATATGTGTGTGTGTGTTTTTTATATAAAAATATTATGAATTTTAAATATATGTTAATGTATTTGAATATATTCAAAATTTGTGAATAAAAATGTAATTTAATATATTTATAAATTATATATATTTTTAAATTAATAGAATTATACAATGATATAAAATAGTGGTGAGAAATGTCACTAAAATAGTAATTTTTCCTTGAAATGTTTTAAATGTAAACTGGCCATGTTTCATAATAAACATGGAAAAATTAATGGCATATTCAGAAATTCTCAGGATGTAATTGAATTTTTCGAAAGACATGGTTAATTTAGCCATTTTTTCTGAAAACATAAGTAATTTATCTTGGTTTTCTGAAGAAAAATTACTTTACATTTAAAATGAGCCACATCTTTAGAAAAACATGTGTAAAAAACCTCACTAAATTCATGTTTTTTATAGTGGTAAATGAATAAATTTTGGTGAAGCATGTAAAAATATGGGATTTTAATTTAGAAATTTTATATATTGAAGTTAAAAATATATCCATTGTATATATATGTGTGTGTATATATATATATTAGATATATATATGTTAGATATATACCTATTAAGAACATTTAAATTTAATGGGTTTTTAAATGAATATTAATCATATGTAGGTAAAAGAGATATTTTTCCTAAAACTATTTTTAGGCACACAATTTATTTTAAACAAAATATATTAAATATATCATTATTGATAAATGATTATAATGAAATAACTAGATTATATACCCAATTTATATAATTAACATTTTGAGATATTTTTTTTTCAAAAATGGGTTTTATTACATTTTATGTGATAATATTATAAATCATTTATTAGAAATTTAGAAATATTATTTGATAAAAATTAATTTTTTTAATAATCAAATAAAAATAATTTAGGTCATTTTTTTATTATTCTCAATAGATAGATTTTTAGTGAGTATTGAAAACTACTAATTTTATAGAATATTTTACCTAATTTTTGAATATTTAAAAATTTTAATTTTGTTTCAAATTAGTTTTAAATTTTCATTTATTTTATTTAATTTTATATAATCCATTTAAATTCATTGGAATCACATTTATTCTGAATTTTGGCAAAAAACAATTTACACATAAAAATGTAATTTTCTAGAAAATAGTTTTTTCTCATGTTTTATGGGTTTATTTTAAAATTAATTTCTACCACTTATAGTAATTTAATTAGATAAAATGGATTAAAATTATTTTTTCATATTGTAATTGTTTATTAAGTATATTACTTTCATTTTTGTCATTATGAATGGTAACATTGCTGAAAAATTCAGTTTCCAGAGTGAGAGTTAAAATAGGTTAAAAGGGTTAAAAGTAACATGATAATGGCTAAATTTGAATATGAACATGTCTGAATCATTTTTTTATTTTCATATCTACAACCTATATCATCAATTATTTTTAAAAAAGTCATTTTTTCTGAATTTTAATGGAGAAATACATTAATATATATTAATCTTTTTAATAATTCATAGTGTGTCCTCTCCCCCACTTATAAAAGGACATCACCTTGTAAATTATAAAAAATTAGAGAGCCTATTATCTCAGCTATTTTCTAAAAAAATACCTACTCATTATTTGGATGTCATTTTTTTAACTATAATACCATGCTATAATGTTTCTTGGTATAAATTTATGGTGGTATTCCAAATAAGAGATATAATTCTTAGCCGAGGTTTTTTTACGTATTCTTTTATTTCCTTCAGACCTATTATAAACATTTTTATTTTACAAAATCAATATTTCTCATATAATGATATGTATTTTGTTAATTTAATAACCTTATTCATATCCTTTTCCATTAAATAGGAAATGATACCGTCGTTCTTGTATACATGCAAAATCCATCCTCGTGAACTGCTGATTTTTGTTTGTCGTCACCTCCTTTCATGGATTTTTATTATGTAGTATTTAATGTAAATATATGGTATTGATTAAATAATTATCATTATATAAATATCATATATCATATATCTTTATACAGTTCTAGTATTAGAAAATGGAATCATTACAAATTTGTATGTATGGACTACAATCTCCACATAGCATTGTACTTCAACATTAAAAACCAACCCCTCATTTCTGGTCATGAGGATGGATTTAATGATTTTATTTGATGTTAAGAAAATGATAATGAATCTTAATTTATAATATTTTATTTTGTTAATTTAATTTACAACTTATTATAATTTAAATTATTTGTCATGTGTATACCTTATTTGAATGTAAAGTTGAAAGAAAAACATTGACATAGATATTAATACATGTGTTTGAGCTCATATTTCCCCCAAAATCTTATATTTGATTCTAGAAATATGTGATAATGTATATAGCATTTTTGAGCATAAAAATATTCTCATTTTAATCCTATAATTAATCCTAATGTGTATATGTGAGTATATTATACTAATTATTTTACGAATAATATAGATATGACAATATAATCAAATATCCTAATGTAAATCTATAAAATAACATATATATTATTAATAACTTAAAAATTATTGTTAATTTATTTAATAGATATCATAAATACTGTAAGATAATTTTCTTGGTCCTTATCCCTGCAACAATTCTTTACCCCATCTACAATATTTAATAACTTTTGTCCACTATGATGGATATACAATTATTAATATATTCAGAACATTTTATATGTATGTTAAGTAATTTTTCCCTCCTTTCCTTATAAGTACCTATGATGTTCCATGTTTAGATAACAACTTGTGATATTTTATTTTAGGTTATGTAAATTTCACAACCATTTTTTATTTAAAAAAAGCTAACTACCTGCCCTGTTGTATGTCGTGGTGGTCCGTAGTGCGATCTTGTTTAATAAGGGAAAGGGGAAATGATAGGAAAAGGAATGTGAATGGAAATGGTTCATTTCATAAAATCATATGGTCCATTTCTAGAGTGTCCTCACTGTGCCCATGGTAGAGGTTGTGGTGAGGGACTATAGATAAGGTCTAGTAGATTCATCAGATGAATTGTCTTTTTCATCCTAGTATGTTCAAATAAACCAAAAAAATGGTGAAGGTCATTGTGATAGCTTGGCTAAAATTTTAATAATCAAAATTTCCGACTCTCTTCATGGACCATGATTGGATGAAATAGGAAATCATGTGTGCTTTTATAATGGGTATTTAATTTGATATTAATCTATTATTTTATATATTAATTGATTTATCCCTCTTATCCTTGTTTATTTTTTGATCTAAATTATTTTCCTGACATTCCTAATGAACGTTGAGTGAGATTTGGTTGTCCTTCTTATGATTTTTTTCATCCTTGAATAAATTCATATTTTATAACCTCCTTGAAAGATATTTCTAGAATAATTAATTATTGGAAAAAAATTGTTTTTGTTGAATCATAATTGTTTGTGCCTCACCTTTCGTTCTTTTTAGTGATTCATTGAGTGGAAAATTTGTCTTCCCTCAATAAGACTCAAATTATAATTTGATTGATCTTTGATGTTAGTGAGGTTTTAGTTAAACCATTTCAATTATTTCTTATTGAGGTTGATTCTATAACCTTTATGAGTTAATTTTAAAATTAGTTCTATGAGTTAGTGGTGTGAAATATTGTTCTGTTTGTTGTGGAAATGTGGTTTGGGTAAAAACACTCTTTATGAAATGGGATGGTGATATCCAAGAGCATGATGTAGGAAGTTCCAAATCATGTAAAATAATTTTATATTAATTTTATCATAATATGATATTGTATTATTATATTATTTTTAATTGTTTTTATTTTTGTCACGCGTGTGTGTTTGGAATGCTCGTGACACCCATGTTTGAGTTTGGTTACATGTTTTTGTGTATATGGATATTATTTCTCAATCTTGAAATTATATGTTGTTCCTATGAATGAAATTTACTATTTACATGTATTTTATTTAGTATATTATATGTTTTTATTGATCTATTCATGGTTTCAATGTGATAGGTGGACCTATCATGTCTCAATGGCCCTAGATAGGGATCATGTTTAGATGATTCCTGTGATTTGGTAACTTGAAAAAGTTAGTTGATGGGGGAATACTGGCCATGTGTGACATTAAAGGGACTAATGAGGATCTTGGTTAACTTACACATGAAATAGAGATATTATATATTGGTATTGTGTCTTTATTGTATGTAGTTTCAGTATTTGATTGGCTTGTTTACTGAACCATGAAATTGATGGGGCTTGATAGTATTATGGTCTAACTGAAGACTCATTATCCTAGTGTATGTTGGGGAATATTTAAAGTAAAATTATGCTTAACTCTTTTTGAGTACTTCCATTATAATTTTTCATCCTATAGAAATCCAAAGCAGGTATGGTTTGGGGTTTGTTGCGGTTCAGTCAGTGCACAACCACTGAAAGCATGATTGCATGATATTTTCTTATGTGGTCATTTTTGATTAAGGATTACACTATTGTGCATGTAATAGTTTGTTAATGATGATTTTTTTCTTTCCTAATGGGTTTATACTCACCCCCTACATGGTAAATATGTTTTTTGTGTAGGCTTCATGATCTGGGACATAAGAAAGTGAAAGTCCCCAATGGCGCGAATCTTAGAGACAATGTGTCATGATCAGATACCCATGATAGAATATAGAGTGATTTGACAGTTTATTTATTTATTTTTATTTATTTTTATTGTTATTTTTCACCTATCACTTTATGGGTCCTTGGTTTATTATTCTGTATTACTTGAGATACATTTCTTTTCATTTTTATAGCATTTCTTTTTATTAAATTACATTATTCGGCTTTATTATGTATAGTTATCTTTATTGATACTAAGGTTATAGTCTACCAACAAATGGTGTTCAGACCCTCACTTATATTCCAAAAATGCATATGGAGAAGTGCGCATTCGTCCATGTGACACTATGTCTTTTAAATAGTGATTCTGGAAGGGGCATTACCGACTATCACTACAATAACAACATATCACCCTTAAAATTTATTATTCATCAAAATGAACAAAAGTAACCATGTGATCATATTACCATATGTATAATAAACATAAAATTCCCGTATTAATGTCTATATCACAGTTAATAAAAAAATATTTATTAGTAAAAATAAAATACAGTAATTTTATATCAGGGATTTTTTAAGGTCATGATTATTATGAACGAAGAATAATTTATGTAGGACCCATGGATTATGTTATGTAACCCTATATTTATTATTTTTAATTATATAAAGAAAATGGGTGATTTTTGGTAGTGTTTGGAGAAAGTTTTGAGAGTTTTGGGTATTTTATACAGGTGAAAGTATTGTGGAAGGTTTCTAGAAACCATGTAACACTTGTAGGAAACCGTGCACTGTGAGACATGGAAAAAGAGAAGGAACCTAGGTGGAAAATAGTATGTCTAAACCATGATTCTACCTAGTAGATACCATGCACTATGAAAAAATGGATTTGGTATTTATGAGGGAGTTGCTTCAGCACGGTTGGTGCAGAGTTGGGAGACCGTACAAGATGACCATTTCATGGTTTTTCTTAAATCAGTTTCTAGTGATTCTTCATCATTAGGATTCTCAAATTGTGCAACAAAATTATTCACGATATGAATCTAATTTATTAAATAGTGGATGCCAATCATTTTTCCATTTAACCCTCTATTGTTTACTCCTAAATAGACATAACTCAATATTTTTCTCCATTAAAGATCAAGTAAGGATATCCTATTTATCTGGAGGTAATATAAAGGCTTCCCTCAGTGATTAGAGGACAATTCCTCATGGTATTTTATCATTATTTATTGTTCCTGATGTTTTTCTTAGATCTAATTCTCCCTCTCTCTGATTTTCTTAGATATATGCATGATTTAGGTATACATAATGGTGTGGATGATAAATATGATTATATTTTCCTTCATTTATGATACAGTAAGGGAACTAAGGCATGTTCGTGGAGTTTTAAACCCGGTTTGGTGATGTTTTTTGTGTTTATTGTTTTTCGAAAACTCTTGAGAAAGGTGGCTTCACTCACGACTCTTCTTACTAGAAATTATTGGATTAGTTTCAAATTGATTTAATTGATTGATATTTATTGTGATATTTTAGTGTAAACCTTGATATAAATCACCTTTAGTTAAAATTTATGGTTTTTTTGTGAAATTGTAGAAGTTGGGTGATTTGTTGTGTAATGTGCTTTGGTTTCATGATTTTAAATTGATGTTGTTTAAATATGTATTTTTTGGATTTTTGAAATGTCTTATAGAATTCTTTTTCCATAAATAGTTTTTATAGAATGATTTCGGAATGTTTTTATTAAAGTGATTTGTTTCATACTTGGTGTGTGTGTTCATATTGCATTTACAAGGCTCTTTTGAAATATGAACTTATGCTTGTTCCCAAAGGTATAATATAATATGGCATAGAATTACCTTGGGATGACTTGGTAGATCAATTAGAGACATATCATGAGCATGGAACTATCTTAACGATACATTCATGGTCAATGTACTAGATATGAGAAAAGGAATAATTATGCCCATGTGAACTTGTGAAATGGTTTTAAAGAATTTTTTGGTTACTTTCTTTGAAAGATGTTTTTTTGGAAAAAAGTTTATTAGAGGATTTTATATATTTAGTTATAACTTGTATTTGACATTTTTTTATATAAATTGGTTTATATAAAAGATTCACGATATTCTATAATAGTGGGGTGAGTAGGGAAGTCATAAGGGGGAAAACCTAATGAGATTTAGTACTCACCCTTACTTTTGAACTTTGGTGATTTTGGAGATGTCATTTTCAATGAAATGTGAAAAGGAAAAGTTTATTAAATCTTTAGTACTACTTTGGGAAACATGGTTAGTTTGGTGACATTAGAGCATGACACTAGTGAAGATAAGTGTTTTGTGGTTATATTTATGTTTTATTAGTTTTTCTTATACTGTTTAATTTGATATTGTATTATATATCTATGGTAGTTGATTTTATTATGATTTTTTTAAATGAAATGTTGGGTTGTCTTTCATCTTTATCATGCATAATGTAGTGGTTGTTTGGATATGGATTATCTAGTTAGTTATTTTAATATTATAGGGAAAATCATCCCCCATTTATATTGGAGCCCCTCAAAATTTATTGATAGACATTAGTGTCTTGGCGATGTCAATTAAGGCCATGTAACTTCTCACTACCCTCCCAAGCCAATTAGAATGATGCGTGTTACAGTTTACATTAACAATGATAGTGTTGATATATTTTTTACACAAAAATATATTCCCAACAATCTCATAAAAACAACCTATAAAACAATGTTTATTATCTTATTTTATAATCATCACTCTTCAACATTTAGTTCTAGATGGATGTCGTGTATTAAAATTACCCCATCAGACACACTAGATTACCTATTAATTTCATAATATATGTTATAATAATACTTAATAATAAGAATCCTGAAATAAAATCCAGATATCCAGTTAATTATTCGAAATGTATGTCTAACAGGGTCACTTTTTTCCGACACTTAAGAACAATAAAATGAAAACCATGACTATATTTAGATATTATAAGACTTTAATTTTACTTGGGAATTATTATTAAAATATTCACAAGACTATAGATTTTTATATAGAATAAATCTATCATTATATATAAATGATATCACCAATGATGTAATAAGAAAAGTAAGAATAAAGATAATTATTTGTGGAAAATAATCAATTATTAGTTAATAAATACAGGGGTCATAGGATGGAGTGAGGTAAACCAAGAAAGGATAGACCCTGAAAACATTTACCTACAATATCCTAAAATTAAAACCTAAATGGTATATTGTATCTCTACCCTTGACATGGTCATGGATATCCCATGGTATTACATTTATTTCATAATATAAACTTCAAATTAAACTCAATTAAATATTTTATTTATGTTTTTTTAAATTAATATATAAAAATATTTTTTAATGTATTTTCACAATATGGGAGTTATAATGCTCAGTATTAACATTAATTATTATCTTGTCAGAGTTAGAATCTTTTTTATTAATGAATCATCATAATTTTAATTATCAATAGAATTTATATGCCAAAAAATATAGTGGTAGGTGATTTTGGAGGGTTTTCTTATGTGGTTCTCTTTAAATAAATGGTTGTTCATGAGTTACATGAATTTTAAAGTCATACTTTTGTATTAGTGTCCCATGAAGTTTCTTTTTGGAGTAATCCATTCAAAAAAATTATTTATAAAATATATACATATATTTATTTTATTCACAAAAATAAAAAAGTTATATATTTTTTGAGTTAACAAATAAGTTGAAAATTGAATCTTGAATAATTTTATATTTTTTCAAGAAATCATCCATATGGGAATAGATGAACCCATACAATATTACCCACTATTACCTGCATCATAATTGGAAAATCCTATATTTGGACACACTCTAAATTGTTAGATGTTTTAGGCCAAACCCACCTTAAATCCTTTATATATCTACTAATAAAATGTGTTTTAGGTAACTTTTATGTTACTATACATGACTTTTTAGCTATAAATTATTCCAATTATGTGAGACATCCCACAAAAAACCATAAGTGACACTATTTGAGGAACTAAAAAATAATTGACATGATGAAAAATAAATATTGAAAATTCCTTAGAGTTTTCAAGAACCATGACCATGGTTCTCATGAAAACATTATAGTTTATGAATTATTCCCAAATAAATGTTATATTTTCAAAAAACAACCACGTTTTTCTTACCATAAAATAGATCAAAATAAAATAAATTTTTTTATTTTCATGGTTTTCTATAAAATGATCATGATTATTGGAAAGTAGATTTCCATGAATAACATCTATGAGGAGTAAAATATTAAAAATAAATTATTTTTAGTATGACCATAGAACCAAAATAACCTGAAAATTTAAATATTATTATGATTGAATGGTAAAATAATAATAAATTAGTTATATTTAAATGCTTGGGAAGTGAAATTACATAATGGTTTTTGGTTATGTTTTTTTTGAAAATTAAATGAATATATTTTCTGTTTCAAAAATCATTGTGAGAATTATCTCCCCAGGTCTTCATAAATCTATGTTACATTAGAACATATCAAGATTGGTTATGATTATTTTAATTTTCAAATGATACAATAATACCTTTTTGGTATTTGAATTGTTTATTTAGTTGTGAAAATCCTATTTAATATTTTTTTCAAAATTAAATGTCTGTATATATTAGTTTATTTTTTTAACACCTTCTTATAATTTTCATACCATGTATATAAGAGTTACAAGTTTGGTAAAATAGAAAACATTTCTTTAATTTAATGAAGAATATTTTTTTTCCATATAAATTATGAATTCAATAATAAATGATAGTTATGAATTAATGATATTTTGTGTTAGATTTGTGTTTGAGTTTAAATCTCACTTGATTATTAATCTTTGGATAATGGGACATTACGTCCGATGTCTCATTATCCATTGAGCATGTTCTCTATTCTAGAAGAGTTTTTGTTTTCTATTTTCCACACTATATTTTCCCATATTATGATTTTAATTTCATGTGATTCTAATCCATTGATGGAAGTGTTTCATGTACATTATTTTTATGTTAGATTTTTGTATATATAGATGTAATTAGATTTTATTTTTAGGGGATTAACAAAAATCATTAGCTGTATAGAGTGTCATGCATTTATAAATTCAGAATATTTTTTGTGATATATGATTCAAAGATAAGCCTCAATAATCATGCATACTAGGATTTATTACCTAAAATAGAACCCTATAAATACTATTTGTTAGATTCCACCTAAATTGAACACATTAAAATAAACTGATCATTTGGATAGTTTAGAAATGTTAATTTCAGGATTCCTTTTGGCATAATCCAAATGGTAAATAAAAAATTAGGTTACTAAAATGAATTATAATATTAAGGTTCTATTTTTCTAGGTAACTATAACTTTTAGATGACAATAATCATTTATTTATAATAATTCAATAGAGGAATTTGGAAATGATTTATGTACACTTCTATTCTAGATTATCTGTGATATTATTGTTAAGATGTTCCACTATTTATATATATGGTTGAAGTTTTTATTTTATATTAATGAATTGGTGTTTAAATTTGGATATTGGACCACTAAAATGACATTTTGTATGGGATCAACATTTATAGTGATATAACAAAAATTCTTATTTAAATTATATGAAGTGTGTTACTGATGAAAAAATATGAATTGACATAAGATATGTCATTAATAAAGAATATTAATATGAAATATATTATATGTTGGATCTATTGGAGAAATATTATTAAATGATTTTGAGAGGTATTGAAAACATGAATAATATAGAGCATTATTAAATAAATTTTATAGAAATTAGTTTCAGTAACTATGATACATGGGTGTTAGATACAAAGTGTGCATTATATATTTGTGTTGGTGTTTAAAAACATAAATGTGAGATAATATTAATGAAATGTGAACCATACTGTTATATTTATAATACATAAAGAGTAATTTCACATGAATATTTTTCTTATAATTTAATTCTATATAGTGGTTTAATTTTTTGAATTATTAATATAGTGCATGCTTTTTATATTTTGGATATGTATAATATTCACTCTACATATATCAATATAATAAGTCAATGTAACTTAGTTCTAACAAAAAATATATTTGGGATTTTCACTATGGTAATATAAATGATAAATCAAGACAAAGAGTCCCTAATTATAGACAAATGGGATTTTTCAATTATGAATGTAATTAAAAGGAGAAAAAATTAGTAAAACAATAATAATTTATGTTTTGATGAAATAATAACTAGTGGATTATTTAATTTAATTCAATGTGATGCATGTAAAACATTGATCACAAAAATAGGTGGTGGGTAAAAGTACTCTGTAAACATCACTAACGACTTTTTTTAGTTTATTTAGGATTTTTTTATAATTTTTTTGAAACATTTTCAAATTTCAATGAGTTTATAAAAGATTTATGGATACAACTAGGTTAAACTATTAATATTTTTTAATCAGATTGTGATGTTGGATACTTGGTCCAAGAATTATTTGATTATATGAGAAATTGTGTAATTGTTTCCCAAATCAGTAATACTTGAACACTGTATTAGAATGATCTGTTTTATAGGGGTAGTTATATCATTTTGGGCTTGGTTCCACCAATAATGAGTGAAAATGAAATTATTATATCTTTTATGGGATATTTTCTTTAAACTACTTTATTCATACATAACACATTCAATCTAAAAAATTTATATATAAACTTTAGGCTATATATATATTTAGAGGCTTGAAATACATATTTTATAAGAATATATTATTTTGAATCATACCTATAATTTGTTTCTCATAAATTAAATTCGAGATAATAAAATTTAATATTTTTTTGTCGGATTAAGGATAGTAAAATATATTTATTTATAATACTAGTAAACATAATTTTTGTTGTTGTATTATTATTTTTAATTTATAAGGAATGAATAACATAGGGAATCAGTGGTGGAAATTTGAACTAATACAATGTTATATAAATATTTATGAATTTTTTCTTAGGTAAAGTATGGGTAAGTTCTACAAGAGGTTGTAGATACATAACAAAATCATTTTATAATTTAACCTTAATGTTTCATCTATATTCATCAAGATTATCATCGATATATATTTCAATTCGAAACTTGTGATAAATTCGAGTTCAATGATGATTAAACTGTAACTAATTGTTATTACCATTTATATTTTTGATTTAAAGAAATAGATATATGATATGAGATCTGATATAGACTCCATGTAAACAACCATATTTGGATCATAGTGTATATACCTAAAGGGGTGGTACCAATATGGTGAATGTTTGTGCTGACTCCACAAAATATGTTTCATGAACTTTGCCACAAAATTCATCATGTGATCCTCACTTAGCCAACAAATATCACGTTTGATTAGAAGTTTTCTGCATTCCAGAAGAATATATTTGCTAGACTAAAAAATTCTGGAAGAATAATCCATAATGATTGAAAAGTGGAATGACCCCCTCCGGGATTTGGCTCTGGATTTCAAAGATCGATGATGAAAACATGTTGAGGAATTGAAATTAAATTCCTGAGTTTTGTCCAATAAGAAATAGTGTATTCACCATATCTATAAGATTATATATCTTCCATAGATTCATTTTTACTATCATTAGAGGACAAATGGATATACAGATCAAAATTTATGGCACTCAAGAGACGACCAAATTTTGAAAATGAATGTACGTTGCCACACATTCCATCAACATAAGCCATATGAGAAAGACACCCAAATTTCTAGTCAACATAGGTCCTATATAGTATATAAATATACCCCTTCACTTCAAATTATCATATGATGGACGAACTCTTATATTGTGAACCCAGAGAGGGTTCTAGCCACACAGGTCATTTTCCCATGTAGTCTGTCAATACATGGGTGACCTTACATAGCCCAATATAACTAATTTAAGGCCCCTAGACCATTATTTGAGAAAACCACGCATTGGAAACCCATAAATGGGTGATTTGTACTAATCCACCCAAGTAATATTTGGGAAAGGTACCACCTTGGTGACCCAATACCTCAGCAACCCACCTAAGGCTGCCCATACTATGGTGGCCTACCTGGACAACCCATACTAGAGAGAGCCACATGAGAAAACCAACTAGTCCATACTGTGGGGGATTCTACCCCACACCCTCACTCAGGATTACTACCTGGGAATATTTCAGACCCTCTGGGTTGGTCCACTCGCTCCCATTACTAACCCCATAAAAAACGGAGAGTTTCACCACATACATTTTGAGCCGGGTTGAGGACATTTGGTCTTGAATCTTATATGACCTTATGATCCATCTCTGGAATACAATGATTTGAGGTAATACTCCAAAAAATTTGAAATTCCATGAGTCGACATACTCTTCTTGGTCCCCTTCTCATGTTTTGAGTTGGTATTCTCCTCATCAATTCCTCGTGTAAATTAAGTTGACAAACTTCTTAGGAAACCCCCCCAAACCTCATCACCTTACTACTATGCAAGGTTAAATAATAAATTAGAATCCTCTTTAAAATTAATCCCAAACCAAACCTGAAATGGGAATTCTATATATAGTAAGCACCAATCTTCTCATGTAGTAATGCATCAGCGAATATAGAAAAGTGTGTTGTTTGTATAATCATTCTCGTCATCTTGTTTCTCACCCTTATCATGTCTCACATGGGATTTGTGGTTAGTTATAATCAAGAAACCCACATAATCCACACAAAATATTGAACCATAAGAACTCTAATTATAGTTAAACAGGATATGTCGGAAACCCTCATGAAGACCGAGCTCAATGGGAATCCTCCTTAGGAATAATCTCCAATCATAATTTTCATAATCTGGGCATCATCCTTAGGGGTAAACCTCGAGTTAATCCCAAAAATAACCCTGATTAAAAAGATCTGTCATAGTCCCTTCACAAGGGATATCCTTCTTTGGAGTAATCCCCATCCTATCATCTCAAAGGGGCATACTACTCTGCAAGACATACCCTTGATGACCTCCATATGCACGTGTCATCAATACTGAGCTATGTGGGTGTTGATTTCCATCCAAATGAGTGACATAAGAAGCTTCTCTGAGGTTCCATCCCAACTCCTAAATCAACCCTATTATTTTGGGACATATCCTCAGTAGGGCCTAATTAAAATTGGAAACTCATATCCCATCCCAGTTCCATAGGCTGTTTCGGCATAAGTCCCACAATAAACTTTGACTAAGATCCTTTCACCTAGAAATCCATGCTATATGACATTAAGCTATACAATGTTTTCCTCATCACATGACCTTAAGAGGTATTACATTCCCCATTAAGAGGAACAAAAATACATGAAGTATGATTCCTTTCACAATGATATGTTTGAAGACCATTTATAGGTTTGATCCCAACATCAATCAATTCTCGTATCCCTAGATTACGATAATCTTTAGAGTGAACTTCATCTACATTGATGAAAATAAACTCCAAAGTGACCTTCTTCTACCTGGATGAAAATTAACTCTAGAATTTCCTATAGTGTGGCTAGAAAACTAGTATCATTTCATTAACGACCAAACAATCTCATAGTATTATATGAGAGGATACCATTAATGGATAACTTCAGACATATATATATCTATAAAAATGAATAACCTTACATACATAGATTTGATTCTGAATTCTAACGATTCAAATAATTGATTGCTAATTTTTGATGACCCACATCATACACTAAAAATAATTAAGGATTCATGAACATATCTTAAATCTATACGAGAGTCCTGGAGTGGGAAATAATTCCTCCCAGAAGGGTGTTATCAGCATGACCTCCCATCCACTAGACCAATGCAAGTTTTTAAGAATCATAGGTCAAAACACCTAATGACCACCTACCTTTTAAATAAATTCCCAAAAGATACAGAACCATGGTGTGTTTTCGGTTCCATGAACAAAAACACTACAAACTATTCAGAAATAGAAAACCATTAGAGGGAAGAACTTAATGTGAATGACTTAAATTATGGAATATCCTTAACAATATCAAAGGGATGTATAGGCCAATATTTGTCAGAATATTCCATTTCCCTAAATCATTATACCAATTTTCTTCAGAGAAAATGTTGAACCTGACGTGAATCCATATCCCAGAAGATAGTGTTTCCTACCTATTAGTCCCTTCCAAATTTTAGAGGAAATAAGTGTCAGACAGGGAAAAAAATCATGAAAGTGTTCACTAAAGAGAAATGATTCTTTTCCAAAGTTTTTTATTTTTATTTTCCATATATACATAAATTTATTTATAAAAATTCCCTTCAATCCAATGGCCTCCTTTACATTTTCACCATTGAATGGCCCAAATGCTAGTCAGGATGTATCTTCATCGACATGAAGGAACTTATCCCCAGAATAAAACAACTAGTCCCTCCAATATTTCATGGAGGCAGATTGAGAGGCTAACTACATCCTTGTCTAGGAGACACATGGTTCATTTTCATGAGATCCTACCAACAATTTCCACCACAAAATCCTTGTGGCAGTTAACCGTCAACATATTGAGGGTGTCTACTTCGGCTGTCTGGACCAGGTTTGTTAGTCCTGGTAACCCAAGACAGCCCACATGGGGATAAAAAATAAGAAAAAAGGAGAAGGTTTACAACGTCCCCCCCTCAGAAGAATCCCACCAACCC
Organism: Viscum album; assembly: GCA_963277665.1. Classification (NCBI taxonomy): domain Eukaryota; kingdom Viridiplantae; phylum Streptophyta; class Magnoliopsida; order Santalales; family Viscaceae; genus Viscum; species Viscum album. The sequence goes on from OY728145.1 coordinate 1,413,104,837, forward strand.
AGTTTGTTAGAAAATAACTTGCATGAACATACATCAATCCTCCTTTATTTGGTCAAATAACTGAATTTCCTCTGAACATTCCAAAAAATCCACAAACCATATATGGCGTCGACCAATAATTATAAACATACACCCACCTACACCCACTAAGCCTGACAGCAGACTCATCTAGAAGCACTTAATGAAGTTCACTAACAATGTTGGTTGTAAATTGTGAGAAATTAGACACACCTACCAACATTTATCTAGGATGAGAGAAGCCTCATCTTGTAGAAAATAGAGAATCCAGTAAAAATGTACCGATGACAAGAAGAGGGAAAACCCAACTCTATTCCCCCACACAAGAGTACATTCAGTATCCACTAACAAGTAAGGAAGGACATCCATAGAAAACTAAAAATACTCTAGATATATAATGGAGCTATATATTCATTCTTGTCACTGAAGTCACCAAGAAAATATTATAATTGGTAAAATGGATGATGAAAATCACTACCCATTACCTACATACATTCCAGGACATCATCACTATGATTATAGTAGTTCCTTAGCGAGTGAAACCTAAATCTATCCCCACAAATAGGGTAGCCCATTACCATTACACCCTAGATAAGACACATACCTCTTCTCTCATCTAGGAGGTTGATGGGGAAAACACCCAAAAATTATATGGATATTAGAATGCAGAACATACACCCACTCCATTCGTAGGTAATCGGCCTATTCCAATGGCCAAACCAAGGTAGAAAAAAGCACCTTCCCATGATGAACACTTCTCACAACAAATTTCCACAACCACTCATAAGAAGACATCTTAAAATAGCCCTCATCAAACTACGTTGGAAAACCAATATCTGATCAATGATTGGGATTTTCATGAGGTTATAGTTCTTTAAAGGTCCTCACTATCCACTTGACCACAAATTATTGATTCATGGAAACAATTTAGTCAAAATCAAGAGCATATATATTGATGAGATCCATGAAAACCCTCAGTGTGGACAGAATACCAAGTAGCAAGAGGGTATTCCCTTTGTTGTAATCCTCCATGGTGAAACTTTCCATGATGGCATTCATTGAGAAAGTTCTCTTCGAAGTAGTGATTCACATTGTCAATAGAATTATCCAATGAAAAATTTAGTGATAAGAAATCACCCTTATCATGAGGAACATGAAAACACAAGACCTGCTATGTCTAATTACTTTTCTCTGGGCGTTTAAATCCTTTCGCACCCAAAAAAGACAAATCAAGGCGATAATCACTCTTCGAACCAACCATGGGTCATTTTCCTTCTCACATAGCAGAGAAAATTCTAACCAATCCCATTGCTTGTGGTGAAACAATCGGGAAACTTCAACTTTGGTCGGACCAGGTTTAGGAACCTCTTTTTAAAGATTATGAATATATACAAAATATGAAGACAAAACATGCTAAATATAACTTACTAGTCATGTTTTATCTTTCATGAGCCTCTCAATATAACATTCTAGAGGTGTTGGAAAAACATTGTATGCATGAAATCCACCTCAACGTCTGGAAAACTATTCTTCACATAAAGGTATTATCTTATGATTAGTATTAGACTCACGTAAAGGTAACATATGGGATGCCTTACCAAATTAAATTGATGTCTCAACTATATTTTAAACATCCAAAGAATGAGATACAAAAATATTCCCTTATATGTGCATTATTTAATTCATTTATGTGGCTGCAAAAGCTAAGCACAGATATCCCATTCATTATTCGCATATGATGATGGGGTGTACATGGAACATTTCATTTCAATACACTCACTAGAAAGAAAATCCTTTCAAATTTGGCATCATGAAATGCCATTTCCCCATCCTGGATATAATAAACATAATCTATTCATGATCGAAGATGTTCTACAAAATAATGTGGCCCAATAGATTCTCACCGACATCATACCAGAAGAGAGAAATCTCTTAAGATAATTTTTCATCAAAAATCTATAAACATTAAACAGGAATCATTATTAGAGGATTCCATCCATCGGATTGAGAAAATTTCAGAACTAGAACAACAGTTTTCTGAGATGGATGATTTGAGTTATGAATAATACACTCATCCCATGTTCAAACTAGAATCTGTAGAATTAGAAGTACAATTGTGGTGATATCTACCACAATAGTTCAGAAACAAACCCAACCCCCAAAGAAGAATTATTTTTAACCCAACTATTGGGATCAACCGACCAAGCCTAAAGTGTTCTAAAATCTGAACATGAACAACCCCATCCCTCATGGTTAGGGTATTTTTCACCTCAAGAACCACGTCCTTTGAGAGATTCATTTTTCTCTCGATGAGGGATGATTCAAAAAAATGGATTCTCTCAATTCATCTCATCCCGTGATCCAATAATTTAACTGGTATAATATACAAATGAACTATTTGATGTTTCCATTCATTTTACTATTCACTAAGAAGCTTATAAGGCCTCGTGGAGGGCATATAAGAAGTGCACCATGCAAATCTCGTGGAAAATAGCAAGCATGAATATATAGTTTTTAGTACTAATCAGCCATCCTATAAAATTGTATGGATGTTTAAAAAGAGATCCCACACTATTATTTTATAGAAAAAAGAAAACAGGAACATATTGCTATATACACTATTCACCTTGCCAGCAGACTCATCTGGAAATTCAAAAATAAGACGAGTACTCAAATATGGCAGGAAATTTTGAGTATGAACATATAACTACCCTTGCTAGTCAGCATATTGGTAGAATAATCTAGAAGAATCTAATGAAGTCCTCCACTAAAATTTGTTGGAAAACTGAGAGCAGGAAAATACAACTGCCCACAATAATCATCCTTCCTATAGAATTGTTTGGAATATTCTAAATATATACCCCACCCAAAGATGGTGGTAAACAAGAAGAATTAACATAAAACTACATGAATTAATTCAACCTATCATATGACTTGCCTTGTAGAATCTAAATAAGTACACCACAAAAATATGGTGTGAAATTGTTTCCAGAACATACAACTTCCTGCACAAATCATCCGGTTAGTAGGATCATCTGACTGCATCTAAAACAATTATACTACTAAAATCTGGAAAAAATGTGAGATGGAACATGCACTAACCCACATTAATTCATCCTACAAGTATACTTGTTAGATATAATTTAATGGAGTACACCGCTCAAATCCGCTGGAAAAAAATATGTAGAAACATACACATTCCTACGTTAATGTAGCCTTCTAGAAGACTCATCTGGAAACATCTAAAGAATCCATCCATTAAAATCTGATGGTACACAACATTGTGGAACTTACACCATCCCGAATTAATTCATCCTAATAGTAGAATCCTAAGAAATTTTCCAATAATCCCACCATTCAAATTTAGTGGCACACAGTTCGTAGGAGCATATTCTTACCCGCATTAATTCATCTTGCCAGTAGACTCATCTTGCAACATCTAAAGAAGTCCACCAGTCAATTTTTTGGTAAATAGCAAGAAGAAACAAATAAGTTACCACACTAGAGGACTCATATGGAGTCATTTAAATAAGTACACTACTCAAATACATTGGAAAAAAGCATGTAAAAACATAAAGCTAGATGTATTAATTTATCCACCCATCAGACTCAGCTGGAAGCATCTAAATAATTCCATCACTGAAATCTGGTGGCAAACTGTGAGGAGGAATATAAAACTAATCATATCAATGTATCCTTCTAGAAGACTCATCTATTAGCATCCAAAGAATACTTCTATTCAAATTTGGTGATGCACAATGAGTAGAAATGTACACATGTACGCATTAATTCATCCTACTAGCCGAATCATCTGATAACATCCAAAGATTCCCACCATTCAAATATGGTGGCACATAATGAGTAGGAACATAAACCTACCTTCATTAATTCAACCTACCAGTAGACTAATTTTGTAGAATCAAAATAATCCAACCATTCAAATAGGGTGACAAACAATAAGATGTAGCGTACACATTCCCACATTAAATCATCATGTCAGTAGATATATTAAGCATCATCTAGAGAATCCCACCAATTGTATTTGGTGAAAAGCATTGAATAGGAGCACCCATCCCATAGTGATAGGGGGTGTTTTTAATTTTCTTATTGTCTTAGGTGAAGGATGTTAAACTTCATAACACGATTCGAATATATATTACATGACGTTAAACTATGTAGTATTATCTTCCTTATCGAATAATGATAAAATGTATAACATGAGGTCCTAGTTGTAGGATGTTAAACTACATAACATGATTTTTCCTCACCACATGACATTAAAAAATATGTTTAATGTCTCCCTTATATTACATTAATAAATATAAAAGATAACATGAGTAGACACTCCTTGTGATCCCTCAAAAGTTGATTATCTTCCATGCGTAAACCTCAATCACATCATTTTGAATCCATAGTGGCATATGACCCCCATTAATCCCTATGTTTTGATCATGCCTTCACGGGGAATAATTGCCAATAACTACACATGGCTTGATTCTTTCCCCAAAAGATACGTAGTGAACCCTGGGTCATATCCCCTGGTTCAACAACATTTTTTGGTTCAAGTCATGTGAAGCACATCTACGCTGCATGATGATAAACTACAAGGTTCATCAATAACTATGTATGGATTTATTCTCATTCCAATGATTTATGTAGTGACTTCAAAATCCCCATTCTTATGCCTAGATACAACTATAAGGAATCAATTTCTATTTTACATATGTATAAACTAAATCTATACTTGGAACTCCTCTAAAAAATATAGTTTGATTCTATTATATAATTTTATCTTGAGACCAACAATTATTTTAAAAAATATCTGAAAAATGTTAATACCCCATCCCCACATCAAGCCTCAGTTGGTGTGGGGAACCATATTCAAGAAATACATGTGGCTCGATTCTCACTCCAATGAGATACATAGTGACAACCATATATCCAATCTCAGGTCCAACCATATTTAAAAAATAAATACCCACTCCATGTATACAGATCAAACCTGAAGGATGGGAACTTTATCAATAACTATGTGTGGATTGATTCTAGACCGAAAAGGATACATAGTGATTTCTAGGACCCATACCCTAGTCCAGCCATAACATTTACACCATTTCACAGAAGTTAATATTTTTTCTTACTTCATGACGTTGAACTATAGGGTCTCTAAAGAACTATGTATGGCATAAATCTCATCCCATTGAGATATGTATTATCACATGTATCCTATCTCCTGGATCAGCCACCACATAATTTAAATTTTCTTATCCTTCACTTATGTTACCTTTGTGTTGTAGAAGAATATTTTACCACTCCATGTGTCTCTCACTAAGCACAATTTATGCAGGATTATGAGTTTGGTAACGGATATCTCTACCAAAGTAAGGTGTTTCTATTCACATTGGTTTTATCATGGACCTTACTGCAAGAATTTATATTTCAAACCATATATGATTTCCGCATGAAATTAAACTCCATAGTCCGTCACGAAGAATGTGTGGATTGATTTTCATCCATATGAGATATGTAGTGATGTCCATATCTTCAATCCTAGGATGATTTGAAGAACAACATACAAAAGGCCATACTCGCCCATGTACGTGGTAGATCTACTTCGGGATATCCCGTATGAGGTCTCACTTTATACATAAAGATGCATCTGTTAGAAATATGTGTCACATGATTATTTTTCCAATAAGACATGTAGTGACGTTTGGGATCTACACCCTGGACAAACCAAAATATTATTTTTCCCATCAAAATCACCCTCATCCTTTCCATAAGTTGTTAAACTGCGTGACCGACATCCTCTCCAAATGACTTCATATTACATGGTACATATAGAAAAATGTGTGGCCTGATTCTTATCGCATTTTGTTACTTAGTGAAGCCCAGACCTAAAATACATGCCCAACCATAAGGTAAAAGAAAATTCCCCCACTCTTGTATACAATAAAAAATCTATACAAGATATTTTATTGGTCCTCTCTTTAGAGAACCCACCTAAGAGATAAGAGATGTCCCCCTACAACATTTGAGTCAAATTTGTGAAAGGGACTCAAAACTCATGTCAAGTATCAGTCTAATTCTTCCTTAATGCATTGAATAATAACTATTATCACATGTCATACTCCTAATATTGAATACATTATGATCTTTAAAACCCATCCTAGGATTTTGGTGGAATAATGTTTGAAACCTGAGAGCTTCTTTTCCTGATGATATAGTAGGTTCCCTAATTGACCTTGCATAAATTTCCCCCATAATAGTTTTCTCAGCAAAAGGATGTCTCTCTTTGGATATGTGGTATGTGCCCTAGTCAGGCTTGCATAAATATTACCTCATAATGGGTTTGAAAAATAGTTATAATTTCACCATTATGAGAAGACACTTTTGTCTCTTTATGTTTTTATGATGGTTTGCTGGAATGTACAATTTAAAATTACTGGTCAACCTCTACATATTTTTCCCATATCTTTTCTCCAGACATGAAATTATCCCAGGTGGTGGTTAACATTCCCCCCATAAGATGATAAATGAATACTAGAATAATCATGGAATGTTTGACCATGTACCATCCATTGTTTCCATTATCTTATGTTCCAAGTCATATTACCTAAAACTACAAGCACCATACATCCTACGTTTGGGTACCTACATAGAAAGCATAATTCCCTAATTAATTAGAAATCATGAATTAGAATACCTATTCCATATTTATTAATTTCATCCATAAACCAATGTTTTTGCTTTGGAAGAACCAAATATCAATAAACATTAATCTTATTTTAACGACAACATGTCCGAATTGTTGAGAGAAAATTTGACTAACCATGTAATTTTATCCCAGTTGGCCTCGCATAAAACAACCCTCATAACAAGAGGTTTTAACCAAAGGATCCCATTGTTGACTTGCAGTATGCTCCCCAGTTTTAATTTCATTAAATAGCTCCAATAGTGGGATTTTGAATCAGTGGTAACTTTATTCATAGGATAGACCCCCTCTAATGTCATAAGCCCTTTTTGCCATACCATCAATCAGATTTAGGAATCCACAAATCAAAGCTTACAATTTTCTCCTTCCAAACCTGAAAAAGATAGAAAATTACCAAATAAATTTCCAAGAATGGGAGAGTAATTAATCTTTTTGGTCAAATATTAATACCTTAAATTGTATCCCCCTTAATGTCCTTACTGCACAACTTTATACTACACAACATATTGTCCGTTCTACAAGACTTAAAAACTGAATAACCTAATTTTCTTACGGCATGAAATTAAAATAAACACCCTAATGTCCTTATGACATGAATTTAAACAGCACTACACAATGTCTGAGTTTCACAACATTACACAACACGATAACTTCATCCTTTTTCAAAAAAGGAGTGTTCTCTCCATGTTATTTGTTAGATAAAACAATGTACCCTCCTTCACACATCATATACATGTAGAAGTGGATTCTAATTCATAGACTATGTTGGTACATATGATTCCTTTATTCCCAAACACCCTTCCATTGGAAATCCACCCACTGTGGTCTTGAGACATCAAAAACATCAACTCCCGTTATTTATCAGAAATAGAATGTAAAAATTATTGGGATCTCTATTAACTAACTATTAAGTACATTTCCTAGTGTTCCTTACATTATTGGCCCCCGTAATGGGCCAGTCATCCTAAGGATACCCCTACTTGACTATGCATTACATGACCTAGTTGGCTTTTCATTAAATAGACCTCCATAACAGGATTTTTCATATATAGGTAACTTATTCCTTAAGGGATAACTCTAATATTCCCATATTTCATGTTTTATATTTAGAAAACATAAAAAATTAGGGATCAAGATTCCCCTTGTATATATATGAATAATATCAATATATTCCTTACTATTAATCCTTATCTGGTTTATCATCTCAAAATTCATTCTTAAATTTGATTGACCAAAAACAATAAATTTATTATTCTGACATTTATGAATTTAAACTATATATATAAAGTGACATAGTACACACTAGGATGAAAACCCATAAAGTGAAATCTAGACACAAGTCAATTCTTAGCTCGCTAGACATATGTTTTATATGGTTTGGACAATATCAAGAAATACAAAACTAAAAAGAAAAAATCTTGTTAGGTTGAAAACATAAAGTGGGAAACCTAATAATAATTATTCTTTTAGTTACTATGTCTCTCTCATATTGAGCTTAGGAAAGAATTAGGGAGACGACACAAAAGACACAAAGAATTTAAGGTTGTCCATATGACCATAGTAACAGTCAGACTACACTCACTAGAGCCCTAAGTTTAGTAATAAATTTAAATATCCCCAATCCATATCTTTATAATTATTATTAGATGATATGAAGATAAAATTATATGAAAATTAGTATTGATGTTATTCTTACAAGAGGAAACTATGTTTTGAGTAATACTGATCGGAAAAAAATTATTTTCATTTATGTAGAAAAATTAGAGGAACATCCAAAAAATAGAGTATCTATATCATACATTACATGAGGCCTTTAACATAACTCTTCATCTATTGAAAAACCTCTCAAGCCCCCAATAGCTTCCTGTTGGAACTCAATATGTTTAACATTTTGCTCTCTAGGACCCCTGTCTTAGAAGAAAATCAAAGCGTCCTTCCTAACTTGAAATAGATTCAAAGCCCAAAAAATGATCTTGGAGAGAATAAAATTTCCCTAATATAACCATAGAACTAAACACTATTCATTTTGAATGAATAAAATTCTAGGGTGGGTCTTTTGTTGACAACGAAACATGTTTTTCAAGCACTTTTCCTCAAGTGTAGATCTCTTTTATAGATTCTATTTGACTAGTCTCGGAGCCCGAATAGATATATCGATCAAATGATATGGACCTCAGAAGTGGAAAATTTTTATAAAGGAAAGTGTGTGGCCACACAAGACATTAGTGAAAAAAATTTTCATACGCCCATCCACAAAGGTCCAACAGGGTCTATAAATAGCCCCCTCCACGTAAAACATTCATAGGACATATGAAATGTTGGACCATGAATCCTAGAGAGGGCTATGTTTGGGTAGGTCCTTCGACAAATTAGTCTGTCACTACTTGGGAGACCTTACATGGCCCACCCTCACTAAGGCAAGGCCCCCACCTTAGAATCTTGGAAAACCACACATGGGAGACCCATACCTGGGCGAGATAGTATGATTCACCATAGTATTACATGGGTGAGGTATCACGAGTGTGACCTCATACCTAGGAGACCCAACTAGTTTGACCCATACTAGGCAGCCTACTCGGGATACCAATTTTAGGGAGACCCAATTGATCAAAACCACTAGTCCATACCAACATATATTTACCCACACACCCCTTCTCTAGATTAGTGTTAGCCTATAGTCTTGGACCTCCAGGCTAGACCCTTCGCCTCTATCACTGAGCCCCCTGAAAAAAGGAGAGTTTGAAAATCAACATTTTAGGATAGGTCGAATTTTTTTTGGCTTTCATCTTATATGAACATAATATCATCATCTGTAATACCATGATTTGAGATACTCCTCACACTCTTTGAAATTCCATGAGTCAACATAATCCTCTTCATCCCTTTCTCGTGTTTCAATTTGGGATTATCCTTTTAAATTCATCGAGTAACTTGATTCGATACACTTCTCAAGATAATATTAAAACCTCATCACTTGACTCCTATTATAGATTAAATAATAAATGGGAATCCTCTTTAAGATTAATCCCTGAAGAAACTTCCTATGGGCATGCTTTTTGAAAGTAAGCCTCAATCCTCTACAACACTTGTTCATCAACGGAGAGAGAAAAATATGTGGTTTTCCAAATCTTCTTCTTTCTCTTGTTTCTCAGATTGAGCATGAATCATGTGGTCTCAGACATAAGTGATAATCATGACACCCACACAATCCACCTGAAAGACTAAACTATGAGAACTATGATTTCTATAAGCTAGGATACGTAGGAAGACCACCAAAGTCCCAAGATCAATAGGAATCTTTAATAAGAATAATCCACAATAATGATTCACTTAATCTAGATATCATCCTTAGTAGTAAACCCTTTGTTATCCCCCCACCCACACTAAATCACTATGTGTTAAAATATTCTCCATGTCCCCTTCATAAGAGATATTCTAGAAAAAGGAGTTCAGGTCCCCATATTTGGGTGATGAATTTTAGAAACTCAAAATTATGTAAGAACCAAAATAATTTAGTTAAATAACTCATTATATGTGTTTATAGTAGTGTATCTAGATGTTTTCCAATGGATAATGTAAATCATATGAGAGTCTGGTCATAATTATATGAATTATTCATTCCATGGAAATAATTTATGTAGAGAATATTTTGGGTAATTTGAGGTTCCCTTGATCAATGGTGGGTCTAATATAATTCTTTAAATTCACTGGATAAGGGTTTTCCAGCTAGTAACCACTATAAATATTTTGGGTGGGATGACATGTACAAATGAAGAGTTGTGATCTAATATCGACAGAGTTTTCAAATTGTTACTATAGTCTTTCATTATTTTATTAGTTTAAAAAAATTATTAGTATACTCCGACAAATATACTACGAAGTCCCAAACCATGTAAAATATATTAATGTTATTATTTTTCTATTTTTTTCTACATATGTATTTTTTCAAAGGATTTGTGTTTTAATAGATCTTGTGAGGGTGGAATTTTAGTTCATGGATAGGGTGTGGTTCAATCTTTTCAATTTTCATACAAAGATTTTATATGATTCTGACACATCTATATGTTTTATAATTATTTCTGGAATTGATGTTCCTGGGGGTTTCTTTTGGTTGTTGTGGTTCTTAATAAATAGAAGTGGGATTAGATCTTGTAGTTTTACTTGAATCTGAAAATCTATTTTTAGAATTTTCATTAAATAATAATTTCACATTATATTTCATGTTTCAGTTGGAGTAAACTATTTATGAACGGATGGATTTTGAATAAGTAAAGGTACAAATATTTAAGTTAAACAAAATGGATTTTGGTTTTTGGGCAATACAGATGCATGTTTATTTTTTTAGAATGTCCTTGTTGTTTTTTTGAAAGGTGTTAAATCAATATCAATAGGAAAGTTGAATTAAAATTACTTCAAGAAGGTAAATTTAAATAATATAGATGTTAGTCACATTGAATGTTTCGTATAACATCAATATGGTGAACACCGAATTAGATATAATAATGAAAATAATATATATATATATATATATATATATATATTTATGAGATTATTACAACTATAAAAAAATCTACAATGCTATGGACATTTGAAATTATAATGTTATAAGGAAGAACAATGACTGATCATGTCACTGACTACAAACATATTTTGATTCAACTTTATTTTTTTAATGTAACATTCTTGAAAGATATGCCGGATTTGATGATACTATCATCACTTCTAGAATCACAGGATCTGATGATGAATGTCGTAAGTAGTTACTACAGAAAGACCAAACCTGTAATTTGGATGTTTATGATCTCATTCAAAATTAGGATATCAGATATAATTATGTCCCAATACATTCCATAACCTTAATTACTTTAGAAGGTGTAGGATATTTCATTAAACAATATGTTATAATGAAATCGAATGATATATTATAGGAAATAATCTTATTTATATTAGTAGGTCTAGAATCATATATCATAATTTTTTTAATAATTAGTAGATGAATAATGATTATAGAGATCACATAGTGAATTCTTGAATGGGATCTCCTTGAAGAAATATTTTCATAAAAAATAAATATAATAGTGATAGTTGTTCAATTATAAGTGTTGAAATTACATTAGAATCATAGATCATTTATTTTTGGATCATATTCAATAATTTAGAGGGGATTTGTAATGAATCAAGTGTTCAAAATGTTATGTAGGATTTATCTATATAATATGGAAGATCTATATATTTTAGATATGCTATATTTTAATGTCTGAATGTCAAATGTAAACCTTAGGGTGTTATAAAGAGTTTTCCACATAATGGGGTTATAGAAGTATTAAATTTCCATTGGTTAGGTGGGTGAACTAGGTTTCAAAAAAATCATCATAGATGTAATACGAATGATTAAACATGGTTGTACCAAGAGGTTTAAATGTTGGAAAAAAATATATCATGCGAAGTTATAATGGGGAAATAATTAATTGATTGATTACATTTAGATTTAGTCTAGTGAAGAAATTTTCATCATGGGAACATAATTGAGAATAAAATGTGAGTATTAGTTGATAAAGAAGTAATGAAGCTCAGTAACATGGATATAAGCTCTTGTGAGAGTTGAGTACATAAAAACTAGAGAATTCTTTCTTTTTATCGCAAAAAGAATAAGACATAAAACTAAAAAGTATAATATTTTAGATAATGATGTTTTGGGTCTTTCACCTTTCCCTTGTTATCATAGGTTATTGTACATTATTACATTCATCAATGATTAAACATAAAAAATCACTATTTTACATAAGTAGAAATCTATTTTTGTGGTATTATGTAAAAAATTACACTCACATGTCATTATTACATTATATTTTGAACAATTTTTTCTATCTTTGGGAACTTTTATTTTTTGATATGTTTCAACACAAAACATGGAAAAAAGTAGATTTTTACCCTTAGTGCATAATTTTGTGGAAATACTGAAACTTCCAATATAGGGGTATTTTCTTAGTGGTTTCTTTCTATACATGGTTATTCTGTATAGGTATTACATGATTCAGTATAAAACTCATTGGGCATAGAAAAAACCTTTTGGGTTCATTTGGAGATTAGATTAAGTATTCATTATATGAAAAATGTTATTGGAAACCATTCAACAAATGTGTGATCAGGTTTACATTATAGATTGTGGGGAATTTCAAGGTTCACACACTTCTTGTAAACCATGGGTTCGTACAATGGGAATATTTGTTACATAGAATGTACCATGCTCATAGTTTACCTACTAGCATGAAAAACTATATAGATAAAATATACATGATTTCAAAATTCTGTTTAAATTTTGAAATTATCTTATTTAATTGTAGGGTTTATTTCTGTATTGAAAAAAAATTTCTCCTATCCTTGTAATTTTTGACCACTATGAATACATGTTGAGATCATCCCTTATTAATTATTTTATTTGGGGGTTATTCTTAAATTTATTTGAAATTAGTATGCTCTATTCATTATTTTTTTATTACCCTCCCCTATTCCAGTGAAAACTCTTTCAATTTATTTCAGCCGCGAGAACCCAAACCTCTATTCATGTTGTTATTTGGGTTTGGAATGGTTATAAGGATGGTTATTTATTTTTTAGTGAATATGAAGATGTTTCATGGATCATAAATGCATTTTCCACAAAGGTAACATGTTTTATATGGTTTTTTTCTGAATGTGGTAGAAATTAAATTTAAATTCACTTAATATACATGTAATAAATTCTTTAAGTTCATTTAAATTCATTCTTATAAAATTAGAAGCATTTTTTAAGCTCATAGTTTGGATTGAAATTATTTTCATGTTTATTTTTTTCTTGGAATACGAATAAAATATTGTGATTACTTTAGAAATTACACAAGTTGGTATTTTATTAATTATTCATGTGTTTTTAAATGTTTTATGTGAAACTAAAAGCCTTTGGAACACCCTAATGTTTTTAAAGGGGTTAAAATGGGAGAAATACTAGGGATGGAATTTTGGTGTCTTCTAATAATTATTTATAAATCCTGAGAAGAATTTATAAATGTATTAAAAATATTAAGATTAAATTTTCAATAATGTTTACATTTTATAATTTTGTCTAAAATGATTTAATGAAAGGGTTTTTAATGACTAGAGTGTTATACCTTGTTTTAATGGTTTCAAATGCTGGGTTGTCAAGTTTTAATGAATGATTTAAAAAAGAAAACTTTAGTGTGTGAACATGTTTTTGGAACAAATTTCATTATAAAATAAATGGTTTTATTGTTTTAATAAAAGATTTTGTGGATAGTGTAGAATTATTAAATGAAATATTCATGTGTGGTTTGATAAATGGTTTTGAAAATAAATTTGAAATGTGGTTTTAAAATGGTGTGAAAATGGATTTTATTTCCATATGGAACCCCTAACCCAGACTCCTAGATCTAACATTGACAAAATATACGTTTTCTAATAGATTTTATAACAACTTATGATTTCTAGACATAAATATCTAATAATTTTATGACATAAATAATTTTTTTATCACAAAAATTCCCATTAACATTTAGTTTTAAAGCATTAGAGAATCATTAAAAATCATAAACTACTAAAGACCATGTATTTTTGAACTAATGAAAATTTTCTTTACTATATTAGAAACTACATAACATATAATATATCTTCAACATTTCCCCAAAAATATTGTCAAGAGATATTGTCTAGACAAATTATGTGTAGAAATTTTCTTCATGACAAGGGGAAATTAATGTATAAGAAATGGTTAGGTTAAATTCTATGTAGGTGTAAACATAATGAATAATAATCCATGATCATAAGTGTGTATAATATGAGAAGAAAACCCTAATATGAATATAAATCCATAAAAAATGCAATAAGAAAATGAATCTAAAATAATAATATACTCATGGATAAAAATGAAAATGAAAATTTCTCATGGGTAATAACAAATTTTTCTATAGAGATAATATGAAAAATGATCTATATTTAATTACATTCTATAAGACATGAAATAATGATCTCGAAAAACATAATCATACTATCACAACCCCATTTCTAATATCTATCATATTCTATTTAGGCATACACCAAAAATTCCCAAGAAATATTCTTTCATGTGTCTTATCAATGAATAAAGAGGCAATTATAGGTCCCAAGAATCACTATTAACAATAATTCGTTCATTATTTAATTTAATGAATAAAATATGCAATACATAACCAAAATTTATTAGTAACAAATAATCATTTTTATTGAAATAAAAATTATATTATTAGTCAATATTTCCCAAATTTATTAATGTACTGTATTTATATGTATGAAACCTTGAAAATGACACCATATGAAGTAATGTAATATATATCTGAGTTCATAATTTCCATACTAAATCAACATATGACATGGAGTTAACACCCTTCAATTAAAGTAAGTATAATGTTTGTATAAAAGAAAGAGAATGGAATAAAATTTATGCCTATGAGAAAAGATGAATTGGAATGAATAAATGTGTGATGGAATCTTATAAGTTCAATCCCAAAAAACAAAATAATATGTGATTATATTAAAGGAAATACATGACCAATATAAACACCAAAATAGGTAAGTAAGTGTTAAATATGAATAATATATTAATGGAGAAAAATTGAGATGTAAAAATCCATCAGAAATAGTGAAATAGTTATGAAAAGAACATCAGATGGATAACATAATATTAAAATATAATTAAGTATTCATTATAATTTCATGTTTCTAGTAATTGAATAAAATATATAAATGAAAATATGTCTTGAAATATCAAATTGTATCGTTGAACATAAAATGAAACAAAGAAACTATTATAACTAAAATAATAATTTTGGAACGAATCATTTAATTGTGTGGATAAAAGAAAGAAGTTTAAAACCCTAAAAATAAGATGGAAATATAGTAAAAATTATTAAAATTGTAATAAATCAAACAAGGAACAATATAGTTTAATAAGGATGTTTGTCACTCAATGGATGAAGATTGACTTATCATAAACCCTTCATTTAATTCACAACAACATATAAATCACTTCAATTTACTATATAATAAATAACCATATTAATTAAATATTTCAGATCCTTATTAATATCTATAACCACTAATAATCATAATTTATTATTATTCTCTATAAGTAATTTATATAGCTATTATCATCATTCAATATTGTGAGTGTGCAATCTTTAACATTCTGAACAAGTTTCATATATATAGTGTTGTTACCCATTATTATAAAACATGTATTCATTAAAATGTTATAAAAGTTACTATAATTGATGTTTTATAAAAATTTTAGTTTTTATAATTTCAATAAATTGGATTTTTTCTTACGATATTTGAAATTAAGATCAGTAATTTGCAGGTTTTGATGATTTTTGACAACTGAAGTATGATATCTAAATTAACAAATTTACTATTAAGGTTGTCATTAAAGAACCAAAATAAAAACATTATTTAATTTTTTATATCATGTATTTTCACTAAATAATTCTCCATATCCATCCTTGTTATTATTTTATATGTTCTTTATGTAATTATTTACACTGACTAAAATATAAACCTACCATAATTAGTAGATGATTATAAATATGAAATTGATTTATTTTTCCTTAAAATCATTATTATAGAATAATAATGATATTTTTTAGATACTTTTAATGTTTTTAATCATATGATAAGATAATCTATTTAATAGTAATAAAACTATATGAAAAATGAAATATGATACCTTGTGGATGTAGTAGTCGGCATAATACATAGATAACATTTTAATTTCTCAACGAATGAGAGGGAAAGATGGAAAAAATTAATTTTTATCCTAATAATAATAATTATTTTATTATATTTTCACATTTATTATTAAATTTAATCCTTATGATCATCAATGTGTGATGGCAGTGAAAAATGGAAGTCGTCACATTATTGAGGTTGTAGTTCGCACAATGTACGAAAGAAACATTCATTTTTCTAAATGAAAAATGAGGGAATGTATCTTAATAGTTATTATCATATCACAAAAATAATTCTCTATAAAAATAATAATAATTTTTTCACATAGATATTAAAAAAATTATATGAGGAAATAGTAATGAAAATAAAAGGTGAAAATAAAAAAAAGTGTTTTTGCATTGAGGACTATGGAATTCCTTTGAAAAAATCCTTATGAATCGATGTATTAAGAAACTTTCGGGGGAGTATAGGCTCAAAAATAAGAAATAAAATTTTATTTTAAAGAGTAATGGAATATTTTCTAGAGTAAAATTAATTTTTATTGTTCTATTGAGTGGGTGTTGAGTAGCCCATTTTATATGCGGTGAGTTTGACAATATTATAGATATTTCAATTCAATATAATGAGGGAACATGTTTTACTCATAAAAAAGAAAAAAAATTTGATAATAATATAGTTGGGTATGAAATAAGGTTGAACATCCTAGAACTAGTCATTTTCAGACTTGTGTCATGTTTTTTAGGATATTTACTCTTAAGATTTTAACATTTTGATTTTTTTTCCTGTGGTAACTAGTTTTTGCCTAAGAAATTATTTTATATGCTTAAAAATAATATAGAAGACGTTAAATAATTTTAACTTGGATATTAAAATTATAATATCAATTTTATCATATTAAATTTATATTTGTATGAAAAGAAAATTATATCATTAGCATATGTAATGCATTAAAACACATTTTTAGAAAATTGTATTTTTAATATTAAGATTTATGTGTAATATAAAATTATAATTTTATTTTATTTTAATGACTAAAATTAGTTTAATATAGAAAATATTTATGTTTATTTCAAATCAATTGAAGACCATATTTTACCAAAAAAATAATTAATTTAAAAAATAAAAAACATTTTTTATTTAAAAATATTACTTATGACCTTAAAATGATGATCCTATGATTCATAAATGAAGAATAATACTTTTAAAATGTATAGGTTTACTTATTAAATAAATATTTTACCATGTGAATGGTTTTATACACTTCTAGGTCCTTTTTAAAAAGTTATTAAATCTACACGTTTAGTGAAAACTATAACTTTTAATATTCGATTAAAAATTAATTATTTTAGATTAAATTAATAAAATGAATACTGAGATACTATTGAAATATTGAAATATTGAATCTAGAAATTGATTTGTTTTAAAATTATATTTAACATAAATAGGAATTTAACTTAAAATCATAAAAAACATATGATATTATTATTGTTAAAAATTACATTTTAAATTATATTAACTATTCTTATACTAATTTCCTATCATTTACTAATAAAATTTATTTAAATATATTATTAATATATAGAATATATTTTATAAATAATATATTTATTTTATTGAAAATAAATCAAATAAAAATTCAATCATTTGGAATGTTATACATTATAGCATAAATCCATCTTAATAGAAATTTAGGTACACTAATTGAATTTTTTTCAATGCCTTAGTATTAATAATGATATTTATTTTTATTTACATATATATATTTCAGAATTTGATTATCTATATTTTCAACTTCCAATTATATGATTAAATTTTATTTTAATATGACATTAAATTGTTCATTTTAGTTTTTTTTATTTGTGAAGAAATCTTTTTTAGTTGTTTTCTTTTAGAGGAATACATATATTTTAAATACTCAGGGTGCTACATTCTGCCCCACATAAAAATTGAAGCATTGAATTTATAATTATCACTATCTAATACATTAATTCATGGTTAACTGAATGACATGAGTTACTCAGGATATATTTTAAAATTGAAGGTCTACCTTAAAATCTTTGGTATTTTTAAGAAACACATATTTTCTTTTCATCGTTATAATTGATAGAATCATTTTTATTATATAAATTCTTTCACTATTCCCTCAATTTCCATACATAAAACATATCTCAAATCCCTTATGATATTCAACTTTGGGATTCTTACCAAAATTTTGACCTTTGGAAAATTAAGTATTCTTTACTTCAGTATCTTCATCCCCATAACATCTATATGAATCTATATTTCATTTTTGATTGTGTTTGAGAATAGAACTATGATAACATGATTAATAATAACTTTTTATAGATGATTTATCATGATCATAGGGTTTCTCACTTCAGTTTTTATTATATTAGGTTTCTCATTAGGACAATATCTACATTGTCTATGACATCTTTTGTTACACTGATCCTTCCAGGCTTTAACCATCAATAAAACCAAAATATGATAATGTGAGTGATGAAAAATTAATATTGTAAACAAAATATTGTATGAAACTTTTAATATCATAATGTATTATTAATTAATATTATTACAATATATTTCAGTTCATACAAAATCACTCTCAGTTCAATCTAGGTCTGTTTAGGTTTTTGTCACTAACATTCTGTTACCTAATTCATTAACATAATAAATCCTTTATAATTTTTCATAATGATATAATGAATAATTGAATATTATTACCCTTGATTTTATAAACTGGTGAGAAGTATTAGGACCATTCATTGTTCCTCATAGTGAAAACTTTTTTTATACTCAATTATCATTTTAGGGTGATAATTCCTTGGTTCAAATATTCCACAACAACATCCACTATCTAGTTTCCATACAAGGGTGTAATTACTGTGAAATAAAAAAAATATCTACTTTAGTAAAAGTCTGGGATGTTATCATTTTATTATAATTATCCCATTTAAATATATCTATAGTTGTCACTAAATCAATATTATCCTATTTCCAAAAATGGTCATTATATTCTTAACTATCCTAAGGTGTTATTTATAAATATTAAATCATAATCAATGTTAACGTATCATTACTTAATGAAATTTGAATCCAAAAATCATAATATCTTATATGGAATGTTAAATAATCATTTATTTGATGAGAAATTTTGTTCCTCAACCCACACTCTCAGATTTGATATAGAATACACATAATTTACATAAGGGTTTTTATACCAACTTTAGATTATCAGACATACCTATCTAAAGGATTAAATATAGAGTGTTTATATAAGAAAGGAATTAATGTAAAATTTATGCATGCGAGAGTGGTTGATTTCAAAAAACATAAATCACGATAGACATGTTCAGCTTTAATGATCCAAAATAAAATTTTATGAGAGGGTTTAGATGGTAATATATAACCAATATAAGAAATCACAAAAGGAAAACAGGTTGGGAATAAAAATTATATCTCAGTGAAGTAAAATTGAGATGTAAAAGCCTTTTGGTAGTGGTAACATAAGGATGAAAACAAAATAAGTTGGATAGAATGAAATTAAATTAAAATTAAATGAAATATATTCATTATAAATTTAGGAAATATGGTATTAAATACACAATATATAATGAAAATATGGCATGAAAAATATAAAATTTCTAATGGAATTAAAAATTAGAGAAAGAAACACTTACATATAATGTAATCATTTAGTTTAGAATCCCTTGATAATGATGATATAAAGATGAATTATAGAACTCTATAAATAAAAGATTAAAAAAATAGGATTCATTAGGTAGAATAAATCAATCTTGTAACAACATATTTCAATAAGATATTTTGTAACTAAACATAGGAATTTTTTTTAGAAAGTCCCTTATCTAAATAACCATCTTACACTAATGTGGTTGAATGTTATATATAAAACAATAACTATCTTAATCACCTATTTTATAAAATTATTCAATTTCATCAAACTCTTAAAAAAGAAATTTAAAATTATTCTCTATGTAAATTTGTTATCGTTATCTACATTGAATATTATATTTGATTGTTCTTGATCACATTGAATTAGTTTTATATTAGAAGTGTTATGAATAATTAATATTCTAAATTTAATAATTCTTATGTCATACAAGGTATTGTAGTTCATTAATTCTTATTTTTTGAAATTTTATAATTTTATAATTGGATCTTTTATTATCCTTAAAGTTAAAATCAATGAAGAACATGTTTTAGTGATTTTTAACAAACGAATGATGAAATCTTAATTAAACAAAACAATATCAATTTTTCCATTTAAAAAGAAAATATAAAAAATATTTATTCACTTATAAAATATATTATTTGAAATTAATTCTCCAAATTCATATATGATAATATTTTATGGTGTTATTCATGTAGGTGGTTAGGCCAACTCAGATATGAATATATCATTATTAATTGATTAATATGATTATGAAAGTGATTTTTTACATGATATCATTATTATAGAAGAATAATGATTTTATTTACATATTTTTTCGAGTTTGGATTATATTATAATATATATTAATAAAAAAAGAAATAAAAGTGATGAAAAATGGAATACATTACATCATGTAGGGGTAGTTTTCACAATACACAATTAACATTTTCATTTCACAATGAATGAGTGGAAAAAGGAGGATTATAATTTATTTCATAATAATAAAAATAAATTACATATTTTACATTTATTCTTCAATTTTATCCTTATATTATTCAATGATAGGTGGTGGTGAAAAATATGTTATCCCTTTATTGTAGTTGTAGTCCCCACAACAAATGAATCATGATTTCTTTTTTCTTAATGGGAAAGAGGGAAAGTGGATTTTTAGTTATTCCATTATCATAATATCAGTAATTTTACTAAAAATTATGTAATTATATAGTAATAATTAAATTTCATTTGGAAAATTATCAATGGGATAAAATATATTAGGTGAAAATAGAGTACCCACACTGAGGACTAGGGTTTTACCTGAGAAGACTCCTTGGTAATGGAGGTGTTATGATAATATCTTATGAACAATGGATGAAAAAGTAGAAATATGATTCAATGGTAATGATTAATGGTATATTTAATAGTAGAAAAAAAATTATATGGTACACTTGAAGGGGTTGTTAGAGGCCCCATTTATTAGTGGTGGGAGTGACATTTTTTGTGAATATTTCAAATTTATATAAAGAGAGAACATATATCGCATGTATAGAAGGTTAAAAAAGTGGATAAAATGGAATGGTAGATGAGATAAGTCATATAATACCTTAACCAATCATTTTGACAGAACTTTAAATATTTTCTGTAAGTCCTTTACTCATATAATATTTACTTTTACCATTTTTTTCCATTATTACTCGTTTTTAGCAATGAAATTTTTTTAATTCCTAAAAATAAAATGGTAAGTATTAAATAATTGGGACCTAATGAATCAAAATATTAAATCCATTTTATTACATACATATTTCATGTGTATGATAACTAAAATGTTTCATTAGTGCATGTAATGCCTAAAGACCCTCTATTAAAAAGTATATTTATAATTAGAATTTATGTACAATGAAAAATTAATATTTTAATTTATTCCTAAAATATAATTTGGTTTATTATAGAAAAATAAAAGTTATAGGGATTTATAATTTATCTATAACTGAATTTTTTGAAAATAATATTAAATTAAATACAATGATAAAAGAATTTTTTATGTGAAAATTTTACTTTGGCCCATAAAATGTTAAACATATGTTTTATAAATTAATAATATTATTTTTAAAAAATATAGATTTAATTATATAATATATATTTATCCAATTAAATGTTAATATACACTTCTATGTATTTTGTATATGGTCATAAGAATTACAGTTTTGGAAGAAACAATATTTTTATTTATCCACTTAGAAATCAATTATTTTAGAGAAAAACACATATTTTTAATTTTATTCTATTATTAACATTCCAAATCTAAAAATGATGTATTTTTAAATTAAAATTCTAAGAGATGAGAATTTACCTTTTAATTAAAAATAAAAAAATATAGTGAAATCATTTCTACCATGAAAATTTGTATTTTAAAATATCAACAACTAATATTATTATTTCATATCAATTAATAATATAATTGGTGTTAATATATCATAAATATCCAATTTATACATTATATATAATAAAATATATTTTAAAAAATAAATCACATAAAAATTCAATCATTATAAAGGATGAATTTTTAAGAATAAATCAATCTTACTATTTATTTGGATACACAATTAAATTTGTTATCAATGCCTCTATATTAATAAAGAATTTTATTTTTAATTATACATATATGTAAAAATTAATATTGCTATATTTTTACCCAATAATTCTAAGAATGATTTTTAATGGTTATATAACATTATATAGTTCTTTTTTGCTTGGCATTTTATATTAATCAAGCTATTGAAATCATTAAGGTTTTAAAGAAAACATATAAATCAAATTTAAATGGTGCTAAATTCTAAGAACATTTGAAAAATACATTTTCACTTTATGAAAAGTTATATTATATGTTTTTGAGGCATTGATTTGACCCCATTGTGAATAATTTTATGCTTGATGTGTCTTGACATCCATTTAGAAATCTTTTATGTTTTTTGAAACTTTATAAGATTGTAATGCATGTATGTGAAAGGGGGTGGTTTTTTCAATGGTATACAAGGTGGTGTTTGGTTTATTTTATAATGATATATATTTTATTCGTATGAATATTTATTTCTTCTCACTTCAATATACCTTTTCATGAGAGTCTTATTAAGATAATACATGAAATGTATATGAAAATACATAATGTGCATTATTGGGATAGCTAAGGAACGTTTCTTAGCCAAACCTCATCGGTTAGATCAAGAGTAGAAGAAGACTATGTGATCTAGATCCTTTTTGTGTCATTTGGTAAAAACCATATCAAATGAGGTTTATTTTTATATAGTTTTAATAAAATAGTGGTTACATGTATAAGTTCATGATTTTTGTCCAAGGTACCATGTATCTAGTCTGAGTATTTATTACTTATGTATAAGGACTTTGACCATGAAACATAGGTCATTCATATGAAGTTTTACGGATGTTTTGTTTTTGATTTGATTGTATCCCATAATTTGATTGATTGATCGACACAAAAATATTACTATTCTCTTTTATTGTGCTTTCTTTATACTTTGGTGCATGTTTGTGTTTTTTATCCACCAAGGTTATATTTTTTAATATTAAAATTATTTTTTATGTACTGGTTTTAATCTGTGATACAAATGGGGAAATAGTTATTTACTTATTAAAATGGTATTAATAAATGGGTTTTCCATGTTGTTGTTTGCAAAAAATGAGTATTCTAAAAATATTTGGAAAGAGGGATAAATGGTTTTTGGTATTTTTTTATATGTTTTTTCATACATTTATTTCCATGCAATGAAGTGATATATTTAAATTTTTGTACTATCCATTATTTTATTTTATAAATTTTTTTGTTGTTTTAAAAATGTTTTTGTGGAATTTTGGTTTACATTTTTTATTAATAATGTGATTTTTTATAAATTATGTTAAAAATTGAATTTCATTAACTGTATTATTATAGATATTTTTATAGACTCTAATGGTGAAGACCTACTGGGCTTTTTATCTCATTAATATATAGATCTACAATAGATATTCAGTTCTTAGATATAATTTAGTTATCTATTTCATGTCCATCCATTTATAGATGAGTGAGATATAGAAGGTGACCGGGTTCACTAATTTTGTTATTGGAGATATTCAGGTTCTTTGTTCATTTTATTTATTTATTTTTGGATTTTTTTATTTCTCTAAGATATTTGAATGTATGTAGTTATATTTTATATTTATTCATGTTTTTTATAATTTTATATTTTATTCCTTGTTTATTTATATTCTATATCATTTCCCCTATTTTTTAATTTTATACTGACATCATGTGTTGGAATGTTTCTAATGAGTGTTATTTGGTGTCCAAGCACTTTCTTTTATCCCATGGGGATTGGGATCTATATTTGGGATAATGATAGATTGGTTTTTCCACCGATTTAGGTGGATGAATTAGACAATTCATTAAAAATGTAATCAAAGCCATTGGTTCTCAAGGGGAATTGGGTTCCTTAGATATGTATCTTGTTATTAGGGGTTCCATGGTAATATTTATTTGGGATTATCATCATGATTTAAGAGGTTAATCATGAGTGGGTTCGTGATTAGTACCCTTTGTGATAATACTTGAGTTTCCATGGGTAGTTGGTTTTGAATTATTAATTCGTGATTTCATTAGATTCAATATTAATAGTGTGATGATCCTCATTTTATAGTATGAGTTTCATTATGAATAGAGTTGGATTATTGGATGTGAATCTAATGTATATTCATTTCATGAGGTTGGTTTTTACAACATGATAAACTTGGAAGTGACCAAATTCTTCATCATGAAAACATTATAGGTATTAATATATAATGATCCCATGTCCCATTCAACCATGTGGTTGATTAAATCATGATTTGACATCCCATTTGGATAATTATTTATGCTTCTCTAAATAAATCCCAAATTATGGGGGTTGAGTGAAGGTTCGTTCTATGAAATGTTAATGATGTAGATTAGATTGTTTTGTGTTTTTGTTGTTCCTCCTTTTTGGAGAGATTGATGTGTAAAATGATTTTTGTGAAATGGATTATTTATGGTAAATATTTTTGTGTTTTCAATTAATCCATGGGGATTATTTATTTAAAAACGTTTAGACTTCATGAAACTATTTTTTCTTGAAAAAGAATATTTTGGGCCTAAAATAAAATATTGTTTTTTTTTGAAATTGTTTTTTAGTACATAATTATAATAAAATTTTATAATTTTTTATGTATTATATAGAATATTTTGTTTTTTAAATTCGATGGTGTTTAACGGTCATGGAATTTGGAAACCCATAGATTGATTTTTAGAAATTTATTGTTTTTAATATTTATAAATTAAAAGTTTAATTTTATGAAAGAAATTAATGGATTTTATCAGAGAATCTAAAGTTATTTTCCCGCATTATAAATGAATTGGTTGTTTCTAAAAGTGGGTGAAATGTTTTTAAATTACTTTTGGGATTTGGTATTTTTGTATAAACTGAAAGGATTTCAATTTTTTGGGTTATTTTTCAAGAATATGTGTTTTAAAAAACGGGTTTTCCATATTTTTGGCATATATTGTTTCTTAAAATAAAGTAATTTTGGAATTTCAATATCTTTCATATAATTTGGATTTTGGTTTTAGTCCCCTCTGTGTGTTGGGACTTTATTATTTGATTTGGGAGTAATATTTGGATTGGGTTTTTGTTTATGGTTATATAATTATAACTCCAAGAAATATATTGGTAAAATTAGTTTTTTTATATCTAAGGGTGGTTGTTCCTCTATGTGTTTCTCATTACTAGACATTGAATAGAGTGTCAAGCGATGTCATCCCATTTCAAGGGTTCAAATATAGTGTTATCCATCAATATTTTTTTAGAGACTAGGATGATTTAGTTATGGATAACAAGTTGGGTATATTTATGAGTCTTAATTTCCCTTGGATACTTATAGTTCATCATTGTTTATAACATTTTAATTGTTATATTATAGCCTCTTAAATTTAATGTGGAGTTCTTTATGGTTTAATAATTTTTCTAATCTTGTTTGAGAAGTGTTTTTTTGTTTTACTCATGTCATGTTGTTAGTAGCTCCTTATATACATTCTTCAGGTATATGGTATTTTTGGCGAGAGATCTACATCGGTTTTTAATTAATTTTTTGTATATGTAATGGACGTGGTTTCAACCTCTATATTACATGGAATGTAATGGAACCATTTGAGATTATGCACTGGCTGATGTTAGTTTAAATCTGGGTGTTTTTTTTATGTGATGGTAACTCAAGTATGAATACCTTAGTAAAAACTTTTCTTAGTATGCGATCCAAGGTTATACACTAAGTCATTACATTACTTGAGTAATGTATTTTATTTTCTCTTAATTTTGAAATTTGAAATGTGATAGTTTTGGTAACCTAGTATCTTGACCATGGGAAATTATTTATGTAATAGTTGTAGACCACATAATTAACAAATCTTGGGATCTTGAGAATTTCTTGGATGTAAATTTTTTGGTGAGTATTTATCTAGTGTGTTTATTGGTTAGTAAAATCCTATGTTATCCCTTTTCATTTTTAGAAAATCACATATTCCTTGGTGTGACTCTAATTGTAGGATTTTTTTGTGTGGAACCGCTTAGTTTATATCAATTCTAAATGGTTGGAAGACCTTGTTTAGTCATCTGTAATTTATATTTCCTTGTTAGATGAATGTGGTAAACTCTAAATTGAGGTTTCTAATGATGGATGATTATTTCAGTGGGGATTTTGTAAAATGTAGCATGTTTTATGTTTTCATGATCACATAATCTATTGAGTTATCCCACATACTTCCATATTTTTGGATGTGTGGCTAATTATTCCCTTTATTTTATTACAACTTTTGACCATGGAATTTCTTGGGATATAAAATTAAATGGAGGGGTCAATTGTGACACCATATGTCACTGTTAATTTGTACTTTTTTATATTAATATATTTTTGGGGTTGTATTTTTTCAACATGTTTAATCTCAAAACATGGAAAAAGCTTACACATTTCTCTCTATGCATGGTATGCACACATGGTTTAGGAAAAACTAACTAGATAACCTTATTTAAGGAATTTACTATTAATTTTTGTTCCACTAATGGTTTTCCAATATAGGTTTCACAAAATTTAGTCTAGTTCCTGATAAGCCTAGGAGAAACAAATGCAGTTTCCTTCAAGGCTGCAAGAACTAGTGCATGGCTTGCACATGATTAAAGAAAACAATGTGAATTGAATATAACACAGTTCACAGTTTTTAGAAAGTTAATTAGAAAATTTGGCACATGGTTTGAGAGAAATGTGAAAGAACCAATCGATTATCTCACATAGCTAGTTCCATGCACTTAGTTTTTGCATGGTTTATAAATCAATGCGACCAAACTATTAATCCAACCTATATTACATTCAAAAAGTGAATTACCTTATCCATCTAAGATTTTTAATTTCCCCCATTTTATTCCCACTTTATCTTGGTCAAACAAGGGTAATTTTGAGAGAACACATTCCCTCTTCATCCTTTGTGTCACGACCCATCCCCTGGGGCCCATGCCGTGACAACCCCAAGCCCACCTTTCATAGGCCAGGGGATGAAGACTAGCAGCAAAGGCGTAAATCCCTAAAACTAGGAAGAAATTTCCTTTATAACCTTAAAACACACACAACAGAGAAGGAGCTGGAACTAAACACTAAGTAAAGAAGTATACAAAAGAAGTGTTGGAAAGTAAAAGGGGTAGAAAATAAGATCCCAACACGAAAGTACAGGTATAACTGAAAAGAAAGTACAACTGAAGAAAATTAAAGCCGCTACTGGTCATCCTCTGGAGATACCTACCTGAAGGGTAGGTACATACAACCTCCTCAACACTCCACACCCGTCAGTCTCCTCCGTGTACCGACTCTTCCTATGGTCCACATCCAGGTACCGTCCAGTCCTACTACTCTGATACACAGTCATTACTGTCCATCGTCTGCAACCAACACAATGATGTGCGAGCAATGCCTGTGCAGGGATGAGTATAACGATACTCATTAGTTACCTTAAGACCCTCAAGGTATCTCAAATCCAACAAGGATAAATCCCAAAGTATGAAATAAAAATATAACCCCACTTAGGTATATGGCCATAAAAATACCTAAGTTATCCAACAATCCATATCAATCATGAGATAAACACAAAAGTTATTAACTCAACTCAACCAGGATTGTTATTATCGAAACCACGAATAATGGAGAACTCCTCCCCTGTCGAGTACAGTGGGCCTACCTCCAACTACCAGGAACTTCCCACTAACCTTGTAATGATGAGGTACTCCTCCTGTCGTGTACCGTGGGTCTACCGCACTCACATAGAGGCTCTCCCCACTGTGGGTCTGCCGCAAACTACCAAGCGCTCTCCCTAATAGCTGGCATAGGTACTCCTCTTGTCGAGTATCGCGGGTCTACCACCAACTACCAGGCTCTCCTCCTATGTGGGTCTGCCGCCAACTTCCAGGCGCTGCCCACTTGACTAGTCAAATCACTCTGAGTCGAATCGGTCAAGCAGTCGTCAGGTCTCACCCAGCTACTAGGTCTCCGTACTCCGCTCGCTCATCTCCGGGAGGGTCCGCTCCACGCAATACAGGTCGATACTCCAACTGTCATGATGTCCCACATAGAAGTATCTCAAAGGTCTTCCTCATCATAGGGTTCTCCCCGCAAGAGGCGACACATCAATTGGACGCCCAGTCTGTGAGTTATAAGATTTTTAGTCTGAGGTGCCCGGTAGGATTCGTGTATGATCCAACCTGACCATATCTCAACGTTACCTAGAACTCAAGTGGGGTATACTCTAAAGGTCCTTCGTGCTCCATGAAAACTAGCACTGCTGACGGTTCGTCAAATGGATGTCCAGTGCCAAATATATGGCCAAAGAAAGTAAAGGGTGCGGTAGTGGGCCAGGGTATGGTCCCACCCGGTCGGACCGACTCTGCCGAACCCAGTTCGGACCGACTTGGTCAGACACATTGGGTCTATCCCAACCCATTTGGTGGGTCAGCACGCTTGGTTCAGCCCAGTCCGCTGGGCCCAGCCCTGCGGACTGCGGGGCTGGTTCATCCTGGAGGTCACCGCATAGGCGGCTCGGCCCGGAGGCCGGGGCCAGTTTGACCAGCACCACGAGGGGCACGACTAGGGTGGAATCTCCCAGAATTATTAGATGGTTTGTCCTACGATGCTGCGAAAGATACATCAGGCCATCTCAGGTGGCCGGTGCGGCTCGGCCGGTTCGACCAGGAGTCGGGGCACGAGCGGGCTACGCGGGGCGCTAGGAAGGGTGCGAGCAGGCAGTGCTTGGTGTGCCAGCACGTGGGAAGGCCGGCGGGGTGTGCGTACGGGGCGAAGGTAGGTCAGCGGGGTGACGGGCAGGGCCCGGGGCACCGGGCAGGGCACGAGGAGGCCGGTCGGGCGCGGGCATTGCACGGGCTGGCTGGCATGGCATGCAGGCAGTGTGTGGGCAGGACAACGCGGTGCGCGTGTAGCACGTGGGCAGGCCGTGGGGAACCGATCAATGAGTGGGTTGGCCGGCGGGGCGCGGGCACTGCACGGGGAGGCTGACGGGGTATGCGGGCTTGTCGTTTCGGCGCGGCTCGGGCTGACGTGGGACGACGGTTGTCGACCTGGAGCATTGGTGCACCATGGAGTCTACGGGTAGCGCAACCTCTATCGTTGGTGCCTTCGTCATTGTCACCTCATCGCCATGCTGAAGAAACATCATCGAAGAACACCAGAGGGAGTCAGGCCATTTTAGTTTCCCCACACCCTCTGCGTTTAGAGGTGATAGATAGTGGTTCATCAAAGGAGAATGATGAACAACAATTTCTTACAAACCATCGCATCGATTCCTTTCAAACGAAGATGAGGAAAAGAAAAGTATATTACTTGAAGTAAACACCCTACCTTTTGATTGTTAGTCATCATTCGTTGACAGTGTCATGGAAAGGGAACGAAGGAGTTTTCCGTTCTTCGGGTCCGCCAAGCACTTTCAAACCTGATTTCTGTCAGCTCGTGGAAGATGCTTTATGTCAGTAGGTGTCCGGGGAAGAATTTGAAGAGGATTGGCATTTTTTTCAGTGGATCTTTCTTCGTTCTTCATTGGAAGAGGAGGTTCTTTGTTGGAGAACTTCTTTTCTCCCAAGCTCTCCTCAAAAAATGAATAGATGTGCCCACCAAAATTAATTAGAGATTGATATATCGTATTACTTAATTGGAACAAAAGTCAAAAACGAATAATTAAATTAAATTGGAACCACCTAATTAATGTAAAGGGTTGTCACCATTAAATTCGGAGAGTTGAAAAAATTTAATAAAAGGCAAGGTGGAACCACAAAAAAGGGAGGGTGTTGAGAAACTCTCCCTCATTAATGAGAAGTTTTTTTGCTCCCGCCATTATTATGGGGTCTAGCCCCATGTGTTCCCCATGTCATAACCTATCGCTGAAGGTTATGTTTGGGTGGCCCCCACCACGATAACCTCCCATGGAAGGTTAAGGTGTGGTGGCCCCACCTCTAACTTCCAAGAAGAGGTTTTAACTACCCGGCACTCACTCGGAGTCTAAAAAAAATAAAGTGATGCACACTTTTCTTAAGAAACCCCAAAAACTAAGATTTATTCTCGGCCAAATATCGTCAAGGTGAAAGTCTCCTTATGTGAATACCGGCACTGCGAGTTCAACGGTTCCCTCAGATTTCAATTTCGAGCACCGGTTCAAAAGTTATAAAAACCCGATCATATGTTTACTGAACATACCTGAACAAAACATTGGAATTTGATTCCAGGCACACCGAGCCTCAAAATCAATCCCTGTATGTTTTCACAGACTTGTAAAAATACCATGTATTAAATAAAAAATTTCCATGGGATTTATGAGTCTTTACATTCTCCCCACCTCAGGTATTTATGTCCACATATGCTACAACTCGAACTAAGGGAACAAATGGGGGTACTGAGCATGCATCTGAGCCTCCCGCTCCCATGTTCTCTTATGGGGGTTCTCATGCTGCCAGCGAACGTGCACCGGAGGTATTGACCATCCAGGTAAGACCCATTATTGTCAATCCACAATCTCCCTTGGAACCTCTGTAAAAGTCGCTCCATCATCGATGTCCAACTCTCGATGGTCGATGATGTGAGAAGAGTCGTGCATGTGTCCCCTTAGTTGGGTTATGTGGAAGGCGTCGTGGAACCTGTGAAACTGATGTGGAAGAGCCATGCGGTAAGCCACCACTCCTACTCTATTGTGGACCTAGAAGGGTTTGAAGAATCTCGGAGATAACATGCCACCTCAGCCAAATCACCATAGACCTTTTTGAGGTGAGACCCGTAGAAAGACGTGGTCGGTATGCTCGAGCTCCAGAGTTCTCCGTCTCCTGTCAACATACGACTTATGCCTGCTCTGTGTAGTCTTCATCCGCTCCTAGATGATCTTCACCTTCTTCGTGGTTGCTTGTACCATCTGTAGTCCCACCAGTGCTGACTCCCCACGGTCTGTCTAGCACAAGGGTGATCTACAAGTTCGCCCATACAACTCTTCAAAAGGTGTCATCCCTATGGTGGAGTGATAGCTATTGTTGTATGAAAACTACACTAAAGGTATGTGGTCCTCCTAGCCGTGAATGAATTCGAGGACACAAACACGTTGCATGTCCTCGAGGGTTTGAATGGTTTGCACAGTCTGACCATCTGTCTGAGGATGGAAGGAAGTTCTCAGATGAAGATGTGTTCTGAAAGCCTCATACAACCCCTTTTATAGCCAATAAGTAAACCATGAATCATGATCGGAGAAAATCGTCAATGGTATACCATGTATCTGCAAAATCTCATGCTCATAGAGGTTCCCCAAGATCTCTACGAAGCCATGATCTCTGATCAGTAGGAAGTGGGCCAACTTGGTGAGTCGGTCAATTATCACCCAAATCAAGCCGTGGCCCTTGGATGTACGTGGAAGAATAGCCCCGAAAACCATATATATCCCATCACACTTCTAATCTAGGACCTCTAAAGGCTGAACCAAGCCTGCTGTTACTTGGTACTTCACCATCACTTGCTGACAAATGAGGTATCAAGAGACAAACTCCACCACCACCATCTCTATAGCAGGAAACTAGTTCTATCATCAATGGTCCTGGTACATTTTCACCACTCCTATATGTACCTCTAGAGGGGATGAGTGGAAATCCATCATCACTTCCTCCTGAAGTGACACTGGTACCACAAAACGTCCTCTGAAGAGGATGACATGCTCCCTACCTTCAGAAAATCTATCAGGTTCCTGCCCTAAGGATATCTGATCACGTCGCGTCTTCCAGTCAGCGTCTCCACATTGCACCTCCCTAACTCACTGAAGAAGTGGGGGAGTGACTGTAAGAGACTGATGGAAGGGTTCGTCATCACTATATAAAAAGGATATCTATTAGGTAGCCAACTGCTCTGTCGCCTTTCCTAGCAGCTGTATACCAGTTCTCCTCCTGAGTGAATCTACAAAAATGTTCCCCTTCCTATGAGTATAGACTATCTCGAAGTTATAGTCCTGGAGGAACTAAATCCATCATCCCTATCCCAGTTTTAGGTCCTTCTGAGTGGAGATATACCTAAGACTCTTGTGATCAGAGTAAAGGACAAAACGTTCTCCCATTACATAGTGTTTCAAAATCATCAAGGTGAAGACCACTACTGCTAACTACTGGTCATGGGTAGCGTAGTTCTGCTTGTGCTATCTCAGAATTCGAGAACCATTCATGATCAATGCTCACTTTTCCATCAGGACACACCCAAGGCTGGTCCCTGATGCATTGTAGTAGACTACGTACCCTACGCCTTCTTCTGGAAGACTCAAGATGGGGGCCCTAGTTATCCTCTGCCTCAGCTTCTGAAAGCTCTATTGGAATCTCTCCACCCACATAAATGGTTTCCCCTTCTTTATCAAGTCTGATAGTGGTGCTATAACTCTGGAGAATTATGGTATGAACCTCTGGTAGTAACCATCCAAACCTAGGAAACATTGTACCTCTGTCCCACACTAGGGTGGCTCCCAAGAAAGTACCGTCTCAATCTTCACTGGATCCACTGCAACTCTAGACTCCGAGATGAAATGTCCCAAAAATTAAACTTCTTGGATCCATAACTGGTACTTCGAGATCTTTCCATAAGGCTGGTGCTCTTGGAGTTTGTCTAGTACTACCCGCAAATGGTAGGCATGCTCCTCCTCAGAATTCCAGGAAATCAGAATGTCATTGATGAAGACTACGACAATGCAATCGAGGTATGTCTAGAAGATCATGTTCATGAGTCCCTTGAACACTGTTAGAGCATTGGTTA
The DNA here is from genome assembly GCA_963277665.1 of Viscum album. Taxonomy (NCBI): domain Eukaryota; kingdom Viridiplantae; phylum Streptophyta; class Magnoliopsida; order Santalales; family Viscaceae; genus Viscum; species Viscum album. The sequence goes on from OY728145.1 coordinate 1,413,138,361, forward strand.
CGCCGAAGGGAAATACCCAGAACTCATAGTGGTCGTACTGACAGCTGAAGGCCATATTCTGCTCTACCTCATCTCGAACTATGTGCTGGTGATATCCTTACTTGAGGTCTATGTTCGAGAACTATCATGATCCCTTCATCTGATCAAAGAGATCATTGATCCTTGGGAGTGTGTACTTGTACTTCACGATCACCTGATTCAGGTGACAGTAGTTGACATAATTCCTCAAGCTCGCATCCGCCTTCTTGGCGAACAGAATTGGGGTAGCCCAGGGAGAAACACTTGGCCGGATGAATACCTTTCCCTGTAAGTCCTACAGTTGTACCCTCAGCTCGCGAAGCTCAGGAGCCATCCGAAATGCTAGTATAGATATTAGTGTCGTACCGGGGTACTAGTCAATGTATAAGTCCACCTCTCTTTGAGGAGGTAGCAGTTGAACATCGTCCGGGAAAACATCTAACTACTGGTCCACCACTACAGGATAGCTCAGACTCTCCACATCAACTACTCTGAGGGAAAGGCAGGACAATTGATGAGTGATCGGCTGTACCCTCCTTTGAGTAAGTTCGTCTTGTACTGCAAAGGCTCCCTTTTCACCAGTGAAGGTTAACCTGGTCCCATCCGTAGAGACACACTGCACTTTACGCCAAATATAGTTGATATGGGCATGGAATGTAGATAACCAATCCATAACCAAGATGAAGTCATAAGGGCTCAACTCCACTATGAGGAGATCCCAGCCAATGTTCTCGCCTCCTAGAGTAAGCTCACACTGCCAAAACTAGTGTGTAATCATCAATTATACTCCCATAGAAGTCTCTATCCATAAGGATTGATCCATCGTCTCCATCAAAATCTCCATGCTCCTAATGAGTGTAGTTGAAATGAAAGAGTGACTGGGACCAATGTCTATACGAACTGTGGCTATGGTGGAGTAGAAACAGATTGTACCTTGAATCATATATGGAGAACCATGATTGTAAGCCTCACCTACATGGACCTGAGCTCTCCCCTGTCCACCTTCTCCCTGTAGTCGGGCTGGACCTCCTGGCGATGGTGGCGGTAACACCTCAAATTGTCTCCCACCACCTGATGCACGACCAGCTTCTCTTCCATGTCTGTCTGCTCCCTGTGGACCGCCTCGATCGATTCTCTATCTCTGTCTGGGTGGTTCTTCGACTGTTTGGTTATCATCCGAACATCGGGTCGCACAGTCACGATCCATGTGACCGTGACCGCCACATGAGTAACATTGTCCACTCCTGGAATGTCCAGCTCTGTCTCCACTATGAGTGCCCCACACAACCGATCTTGAGTCATGCAGTCATCCACCTATAGGTCTGGTCCTCTTGGACCTCCGCATCATCTATCTGCTGACAGCTGCCGAAGATTTTGTTGCATGTAGACTAGCGGTGGGTCTTTCTACTGGAGGCTGCTCAACAAGGAATCTCTCCACTAAGAGGGATTGCTCAAACACCACTTCTTACATCGAGATGATGAGGGAGATCATCAAATCCCTAATCTCTCACCTGAGTCCCTGCACAAAGGTCCGGGCCCTGCTGAATGGGTCTCTTACCATATCGGTGGAGTAGCGCGAGAGGTCTGTGAACCTCGATGAGTACTAAGCTATAGTCATTATACCCTTCTGTAGATGCAGTAGCTCTTGAATCTGCACTGAAAATTGGTTTTCTTCCAAAAAATATGCCTGTAACATGATCTCGAAGTCTTACCAGAGAGGTGTCGCCTCATCATGCACGTGGAGCATCAAGCTTCACCATTTGCCTACTACTACCTAAAATAGACTTGCGGAAAGGATCACCATGAAGTTGGATAGTGTCTCTACCAATCTGAAGACTCTCACCACAACCTCTAGCCAATGCTCAGCCGCCTATGGGCCCATCTCTCCCCTTAACCCGGGTGGCCTCTAGCTCTTGAAATCGTGGGACGGGCTCAAGCGGCATGCATCATCTGCTACTGGGGATGATGGCATTGAGGGCCCAACAAGAAGTGGTACCGTTGGGGCCTCTGCTAGAAAAGGGACCTGCACTGAGGCCTTGATGCTCGGTGGGCTATCTGAGCGTATGACTCACGGGGCACAAACTGGTCATCTATTGGGTGGCATCCTGAAAGAAACAGATGTGACACGGTCAAAATATTATACCTTGGGAGATGAACTGGTTGAGATGACTTAATGGAATCTTTTGAAAATCACACAGACAATCAGTGTTTCCGTGCACTGAGTCAGAAATCAGAGGTCAGGGTCCTAGTGTAAGGATATGTCAGTAGCCGCCCCAACACTGGACTCCATGAATGAAAAACCACACTCGGTACCCTTAACACAGTTTCTTCACATGAAAGAATGATCATAACCCTATGTTTTGCGGTAGAACCGACTCCTCTAATACTAATTTGTCATGACTCATCCCTCGGGGCCTGATCCGTGACTACCCCAAGCTCGCCTTCTATAGAACAGTGGCTGGTGACTAGCACCAAACGTGTAAATCCCTAAAAATGGGAAGGTATTTCCCTTATAACATGAAAACACACACAACAGATTACGATATGGAAGTAAACACTAAGTAAATCTATACAAAAAAGAAGTTCTACAAAGTAAAAGGGGTCGAATATACAAGCCCAATAGGAATGTACAGGTACAACTGAAAAGAATGTACAACAGAAGAAAAGTAAAGCAGCTACTGGGTCATCCTCTGGAGATTCCTAACTGAAGGGTATGTATAGACAGCCTCCTCAACACTCCATGCCCATCAGTCTCCTCCATGTATGGACTCGTCATATGGTCCACCTCCATGAACCATCCAGTCCTACTACTCTGATACTCAGCCAGTGATGTCCGTCGTTTGCAACCAACACAATGAGGTGCGGGCAAAGCCTGTGTAGTGGTGTGTATAATGATACTTAGTAGGGACCCTGAGACCCTCAAGGTCTCTCAAATCCAACAAGGATAAATCGCAATGTATGAAATCAACAGATAACCCCACTTAGGTATATGACCATATATATACCAATGTTATCAAGAAATCCATCTCAATCATGAGGTAATCGCAAAAGTTACTGACTCAGCTCAACCAGGACATTTATTATCAAAACCATGACTGCTGGAGAACTCCTCCTCTGTCGACTACAGTGGGATTTCCACCAACTACTAGGAGATTCCCACTAACCATGGACTGCTGAGGTACTCCTCCTGTCAAGTACCGTGGGTCTACTGTACTCACACAGAGGCCCTCCCTGCTGTGGGTCTGCTATCAACTACCAGGCACTCCCCCTTATAGCCTGTAGATTTACTCCTCCTATCAAGTACTGTGGGCTTGCCACCCACTACGAGGCACTCCTCTTCCATGGGTCTCCTGAAAACTACAAGGCGCTCCACACTGGACTAGTGAAATCACTCCAAGTCGGATTGGTCAAGCAGTCGTCAGGTCTCATCCAGCTACTAGGTCTTCATACACCGCTCACTCGTATCCGAAAGGATCCACTCCACGAGCTACATGTTGATACTCCAAATGTTACGAAGTACCACATAGAAGTATCTCAAAGGTCTGCCTTATTATAGGGGTCTCAACGCAACAAACGACGCGTCAATCTGACGCCCTGTATGTTAGTTATAAGCTTTATAGTCCAAGGGGCATGGTTGGTTTCATGTACGATCTAACGTGACCGTATCTCAACATTACCCCGAAATCTAGTGGGGTATGATCTAAGGGACTTTCGTGCTCCAAAAAAACCAGCACCACCGATGGTTCGTCAAACGGACATCTGGTGACAAAGATATGGCCAAAGAATGTAAAGGGGATGGTAGTGGGCCTGGGTCCGATCTGACCCGGTCGGACCGACTCTGCCCCACCATCTGTGGGCTGACCCAGTCAGACCCGCTGGGTCTGACCCGGCCCATAGGGTGGGTCAACCCGCTTGGGTTGGTCTGGTCCGCTGGGCCCAGCCCAACGGACTGCAGGGGTGGTTCGGCCTGGAGGTCACCGTGTAGGCGGCTCGGCCTAGAGGCGGGGGCTGGTTTGGCCAGCACCACAGGGGGCGCGACTTAGGATTCTTATCCCGGAAAGATGAGGTGGTTCGGAAAGCGACGCTGCGAAGGACACTGCATGCCTTCATGGGTGGCTAACATGGCTTGACCGGGAGCCGGGGTACGGGCAGGCCGTCCAGGGCATGACATCACCCTGGTACGCCGGCGGGGTACGTGGGAGGGGAGTGGGCAGGCCTTTCGGGGCACCAGGAAGGATGATAAGAGGCCGGTGGGGCACAAAAAGTGTATGGGTTGGCCGATGGGGCATTGAGTATTGTGTGGGGCACCTGGCAGGCCGCGGGGAGGCTGGCTGGGTGAGGGCAGCACACGGGCAGGCCGGCGGGGCGTAAGGGCAGCGCACGTGCATGCCGGCGGGACGCATGAGTAGTGTGCGGGAAGGACGTGGGACACTGGGTAGGGCGCAGGGAGGCCGAAGGTGTGCGGGCAGCATGCAAGCTGGCTGGTGGGGCGCACAAGCAGTGTGCAGGCAGGCCGGTTCTGTTCGGCGCGGGCCGGCGGTGGTCGCCCAGGAGCATCGGTGCGCTGCGGGGCGGCGTGATTTGAGGAGGCTGTGGGAGAGTGGCCTCTTTCGGTGCCGCCTTTGTAACAGTTGCCTCATCTCCTTGCTGAAGAAACGTCACCAAAGATCGGTAGAGGGAGTCGGGCCATGTTATTTTGGCCCGCACCCTCCGCATTTAGAGGTGATAGCAATTTTTTAATCAAAGGAGAATGATGAAAATAAATTTCTTTCAAACCTTCAAATCAATTCCTTTCAAATGAAGATTTGGAAATGAAAAATATATTACTCAAAGTAAACCCCCTACATTTTTATTGTTGGTCATCGTTCGTTGACGATGTTGCGGAATGGGAACGAAAGAGTTTGTCGTTTTTCGCATCCGCCAAGCGATTCCAAACATGAGTTGCGTCAGCTAATGGAAGATGCTCCACGTCGGTAGGTGTCTGGGGAAGAAGTTGAAGAGGATCTGCATTCTTCGTCGGCGGTGAATTCTTCATTCTTCGTTAGAATAGAAGGTTCTTCGGTGGATAACTTTTTTTCTCCCAAGCACTCTTAAAAAATGAATAGATGTGCCAACCAAAAATAAGAAGAGATTGAGATATCTTATTACTTCACTGGCACAACATTCAAAAAGAACGAATTAAATTAAAAGGGATCTACATAATTAATGTGAAGGTTTGGCAATATTAAATTAGGGGACTTGGAAAACTTTTAAAAAATGGAAGGTGGCATCATAAAGGAGGGAGGGTGTTGAGAAACTCTCCCTCCTTAATGAGCGGTTTTTCCACTCCCGCAATTAATAGGGGGTCTAGCCCCATGTGGTCCCCATGGAATAATCTATCGTATGAGGTTAATTTCGGGTGGGCCCCACCACCATAACCTCTCATGGGAGGTTAAGGTGTGGTGGCCCCACCTTTAACTTCCAAGATAAGGTTTTAACATCCCGTCACTCACATGGAGGCTCAAATAAAATAAAGTGATGCACATTTAATTTTATTTTTTTAAGATAACCCAAAAACTAACTTTTATTCTCGGATAACTTTCATCGAGGTGAAAGTCTCGTTAAGCGAATACCGGCACTACGAGTACAACTGTGCCCTCAGATTTCAATTTCGAGAACCAGTTCAAATGTTATAAAAACATGCTTGTACATTTACTGAACGTACCAGAACAAAAAATTAGAAATTGATTCCGGGAACACCGGGCCTCGAAATCAAGCGCCGTTAATTTTTGTGGACCCGTAAAAGTACTATTTATTAAAAAAAATTCATCAGGATTTCCGGGTCTTTACACTTTTTTTGGGGCTTCTTCCTCAAATTCAATGCTAGCGAGCCTTATTCCTCTTTCATTTCTTCTCCTCCCTTCTCCCCTTAACCTGTCTCCCTATTTTATTCACTCTCATAAATCCTAATTTTTTTTATGTTTGAATTTGGATTTCATTTGTTTCTAATGGTGAATCATTTTTTTATGGAAGAGGCAGACTGATCTTGGATCAAATATTCATTTTCCACCAATGGTGACCTATTCATAGTGTTATACATGAAATTTGGTATTTATGTAAATAGAAATACCATTTAATATATTTTATGAATTTATTGGTTTTTTAAATTCTTCATTAGTAATTAAAAAACATATTTTTACCCCATGACATGCATTATACAATTTTCAAATCTCCTTTGTTTTGGGAATGGATATGTCACATGACATGTGACTGAATTTTTTTGGGTAGCTTTGTTATAATTAATTCAAATATTTTGAATATTTACTTGTAAATAAATTCTTTATTAATACCTGAGTTGTTTATTTTTAATGAATTTACATGGATTTAAACACATAACATAGACTTGGGTTACATGCCCAGTGTTTGTGAAAAATTTCAAGAGGATTTTCTTAAGGAATTTAAGTCTTTTTTAAAGAATGTTAGATGATGTTTCTAGTTTACAAATGGGAATTATATGTTTCAATGAATTTTTTGTAAAATATATATACTTTTGGACCCTGATCTAATTATTTATGAATTTTGGGTATTCATGTTTCCTTGAATTTATAAAAAATGGTTGTGTTGTTTTTGAATGGGTGGGTGTAACCAATTTAGTTTCCAAATATGGTTTTGTGATATCTTTATAAATTAATTTATGAAAACATTTTTATTTTAAATATTAATTTCATATGTTGTTTTACTATTTTTTAAATGGTGTAAAAATAGATTATTTTTCTAAGAAATTTTGTAAAATCTAGGTAGGATCTTTTATTAATGTTGGTTTATAAATATATGAGACACTAATTTGAGCCCCATGTGAATAATTTTAAGTTTGTTTTGGATAAGTTATCAAAGGTAATGCATCATATTGTTGTATCATTAAATGATAATTATGTATGGATATGAAACTTGTTGTTTCTTGTAAGGTTTTAGGAGGTGAGGTCTGGATATTTTGCAATTCTCTATATTTGATCCTTTTGAATGATGATTTTTTATCACCTCCACTTAAATTTTCAAGGGAGTCTAAGGAATATGTTAGGTGACTTATATGAGATAAATACATAGTGATATATTGTAGGATATATAAGGAATGTTTCCTGAATATAGCTCAATGGTTAGTCTGAGAGACGTATTTGGTCTTTTAATGTAGCTCCTAATTTTTGGACCGTAGTTTAGCTATGCTCCTTGGAGGTTTATTCAGGGATAGTCTAACAAGACTATTTAGGATGTAGATATGATCAATTGTGTGAGCCTATGTTCCTTATTTTTTGGTTTTGGTATTAAATGATTCTTAAGATGATTATTATGACACTAAAGAACATATTTGGATTTTTTTGGATTACATTGGTTTATGATTCAATTATATCACCTAGACTAATTAATTATTTGACACCAAAATCTAGTTTTTCTATATTGTTGTGAATCCTTGATATATTAGTAACAGGTTGGGTTTTTATATCATGTTAATTTATAATTGGTTCACCATAAAATGAGTTTTTTTAATATGGTTTGAAAATTAATTTAGAGGATATTTTTTTTATTAATTCATAATAAAAATTTATGAAATTTTTACTCTTTAAATATGTATTTATATAATGAATTTTTTATAAATTGTTTTAAAAGAGGGGAAATCATTGTTTTGGATTTTGTACATGATTTTTTAACATTATCTTTATATAATGTAAAATTATATATTAAAATTTTTATTGCTCCTTGATTTTAATTTACAAAAATGGTGTCTGTTTAAAATATATTGATTAGAATGTTAGTTAACATGTATATAAATAATATGAACATAATTAGTTTACCTAATGTTGAAACTAACAGTTTATAAACTATATTACAATGGATATATCCAAATTCATAACTATTTTATACCCACACAGATCTCTATATCATGATAATATAGTTCTTTTATAGGTTTATAGTGTCTATAACAATTTTAGTTTTCTGGTTTGGGTACATCCATCGATGGATGATTGGGATGTGACTTTTGATTTGGGGTCACTAGTGGTAGTATTTGAGTTGTTTTGGATCTGTTTGTGTTTTTATATTTACTTTGAGATATTGTATCGAATGTTTCTCTGAGGATATCTCTAGTTATACTCTTCTATTTTAGATATATTCTTATTATTTTTTTCACTATATTGAGGATTATTAATAATTAAATGTTTGGATGTATGTTACAACTTTTCATTTGTTTTTATTTTGAATTGATATAATGGTTAAAATAATTAATAAAATCTGTTATAAGATTTCCAAGAATAGTTTTCAATCATATGGGGACCATGAACACCCCTTGAGACCGAAAAAAAACAATTTGGACACTGGTTTAAGAGGTGCTCTGGGTCCATTTTTTACAATGAAAGATAACCAGGGTGCAGAAAAATACCAGATATAATATTAAGTTTTTATGTTTCAATAATATTGGAGAAAATGGAAATAAGAAATTATAAAGAAAAGAATCATTTTTGATAAGATTTTTAGTGGAATACTATTGGATAATTGTGTAAAAGAGCAGATGTAGGTTAACCTAACTATGAAGGATTGGTGTATGAGAATAAATTTAGAAATGAATAATGTTTTTTTGGGTGGATGATTTTAATTTACCTCTTTTTTTGTGATCACCTCTCATTCATTGTTATTAAAGATATAGATTATACGACACTAGTGGTGTTCAAAACCAATTGGATTTTCCCACCAGAATGTTTTTTAGCGTCTCATATTAGTACATGTTAATTATAATGATAAGAAAAAACATAATGAAATTTCATATTCGTGTTCATTTATTGAGTTTGGGAAAGAAAAATTATTATTTAAACATTCAAATAATAAAAATCCTATGATCATTAAAAGCCAATTTTTTCATCAATTATAATGTAATGTGAAAACACTTGAACATAGTAGAAGATATATTTTAGAACAAAGAATCTTCTCAACACATAATATTTCAAATAGATGGATGATATGGAATATTTTAATTGTTAGAACATCTATATTTGTTGGAATCCTTAGATAAATCATATCGACTTGAGGAATTACCAATATTGTTTGAAACATTGAATGGTTTATAAATAGATTCAAAATAAAAAAATTATAGAAGAAGTGGTCTGAAAATGAGTAGAAATTCATGTTAAAATTTGTATGTTTAATATGATTATATTTTTGATTCAATGTTTTAGAACATCATTAAACTTATTCTTTATTACGGATAGAGGATTGGCTGATAGATTGAAATAAGCCGTTAGATCCAGAAATTACAGAATGTTGGAGTCAATGATGAAATATGAAATGTATTTGATGAATATAAATACGGCATGGGATTTAATGAATATAATATATTGTAAGAAATCATTGAAACGAAAATGCTATTTTTTTAGTTAAAACATGCAGGTAAAAGAAATTTATGTAAGTATATATTTCTTAAAAAGTTTAATTATGAATGAAAAGCTTATTTTACAAAATTTTTATAACAGATTGTCTTATATACATCCACCTGAATAATGTCATATCTAGATTGTTATAGAAGTATGCATCTGGATTATAAATATGTTGATATGACACTAATTCATGATGATATGGATGGGGAAATTTTTATGAACAATCTACTGGATTTTTTAGAATGATAGTATAAATCTTAAGTGTGCAAGGTTAAATGAATCCTTTATGTTTGGAAGAGAGAAAAAAGGAAACAACATGTCAATTTTATTACCATTAAAGACTGGAATGTGTTAATATTTAGAAACACCACCCACTGTTTCTACCAAAAGGTGTTAAATGTTAGGGGGGTCATATTTCTTCTCTTGTATATGGATAACATGATCATATCATGTCCCTATAAGAGTTATATAAAGAGGTGAAATATAATTTTTCCAGAAGGATCAAGGTGAAGGGTTTGAGGTAAGAAAACTTGAATTTGAGGATATAGATTAAGAGACATATTAATTCTGAAACATTGGTTTTATCATAGAAGGAATATATCTAGATGGTAATATAAATATATTTAATGGCTTTTTGTAAACCCATATTAAACTAATTGGTTAGACACTTTATCTTATCCAATGATAAAGCATCAAAAAATATAATATGTGCCTATATACATGGTGAAAGTTATATTTTCATCAATATTAGTAGCTTCAGGTATTCTTTGGTCTGTATATTGAAAACTAATGCACATGTAGTGGTAATTTTAAGTGGATTTTTTAATTGTCTAAAAAAGTGAAATTAACTATTGTGATATATATTTTTTATATCTATTACTTTTAGAACATATATTATTTTTTGAATAGATGATTCATTATAGAGATATGTTATTGAATGTTTTGAAAGGAATATTGACTTCTGTAGAAGTTTTATATGATTTTTGTTTAACAAAAGAGGTAAAAATATAAGTTATATGATGATTTTTCATTCAATCAATGAAATTTTCCCAATAGAATAAGAGTACATGAACATAAAAAAAGTAAAATAGGAATTGATTTGTTAGAAGTGTTTTTTAGGAAATTAGAATGATGTTGGATTATAGAATTATTTTTTATAATATTCAAAGATTAATTAATTTGGGTAAAATCTAGTATTTGAATCATAGACAATGAAAACCAAGGTAATATATTATTTCATCCTTAAGATATTGGGTGATGCGGTGATATATCTAGATAAGATTCACATAATTCTAGTTCTGATCAACATGTATGAAATGGTATAAGTATGGAAATATAAAATGAGACATTCTACATTTGTGGGACTTGGGTGATAGGGCGGAAAAATATTGGGAATGAGTTTTTATTCAGAATTTTAGATGAATTGAATTTTAATGTGAGTTTGAAGAATCCAAAATTCTTTAAAATAGTCTTTACATGGGATTTTTTCTAGAAAATTATGAATTTTAAATTGAAGTTGTTTTTAATATTTCTGGAAGGAGTGAAGATGGAAAAAGGAACTAAAAATAATGGAGGTTAATGAAAACATGACATTCTAAGGTGGTAGGCTCATAAAAGTTATGTTTTTTCAAAACTAGGAATGTAGGAGGATATTCCAAAAACATTATGTGCATATGATCTGTCTCATAAAAAGTGTAACTCTTTTAGAGTTATGAATGGAATGCTCTCTAGTCCAATCAATATTGCTGATGTTTTTTGAAAACCTATATAAGAATCATCAAAAAATATATGAGAATGATGAAACTATTCACTAGAATAAAATTAATTTTTTAGAGTTACTTGTGGTTAATCATAGGTAACAAATACCAATGACAGTTTCCTCATAATACCTGGAAGGCAGTGGAACCAGTTGATTGTATGAGGCCCATTATAAATAGGTGAGTGATAAAACTATTATGCATGAGTATTTTCAATATCTTATTAGTTTAATACAATAATTTTTATTGTAATATTTTACTCATCAATTATTTTAATGGAACTAATAGAATTCTTCCAGGGATGTATGATTAATTTCTTAACCATATATAATATTTTTCTAGTCCTTATTTTATATAGTTTTTTGTGTATTTGTTTCTTGGTGTAATGTTTTTATTATGTGTGTGAGGGAGGTGTTTATTTTTAAATATAGGATGTCATTTTGTCCAATCATCTTCTATACATTGAGTAAGTGATATTTAAATTTTTCAAAATGTTTTAGACATTGTTCTGTAGTTAAATTTATTAATGTTTTCTTATAGCTATAATTCAACTAAATCATAAAAAAGAAATACGGGGTGTTTAAACACATATTTCAGATGATATCAATGAACATATAATATAATGTAAATAATAGAATGAGATTTATATTGAATGTGTTTAATTTGATATATTATGTGAATTTAACGATTTTAGATCGTCAAAATATGTCACAAAAATTGATTAAATAATATAAGGTAAAAACCTATATTGCAATTATTATGAAATGTGGGGGAATATTGTAATTTATTGAATCAATTTTGATGTGATTGAAAATAATTTATTATATCATGTGGTGGGGGTGACATACATATGAAATTATCGATAAAAATTTATGACTAATGATTTTCTTAAATACATATTCTAGGTAAGAATAATCACACTAATATATCTTTGTAGGAGTAATATAATTTAGACCATGATTGATTATTTTCATCCAAAACATCATTATTAATCTAATGTAAAGAAAAAAAGTATTTAAAAGGGATCAGAAATTCCAATGCTACCATAAAAGATAAATAAAATGAGATAATTATATAGAAATATTATAATATTACGAATAATGAAAGGACTATAGAATAATTATTCATAATACTCAATTATAATTCTCAAGGATTAATCAAATGATTTAAAGGTACAAATCTTTTATTTATAATAAGGATAATTAATATTTTGAAATACAAAATCAAAAAGTATAAGGGAAACTGGAACATTTTTAACTAGCACTAAAACAAATCCTCAGAATGGATATATGGAAATCACTACATGATAAGGAAAGTGCTATGGGAAAATATGAGGAATATATCATTCTAGTAGAAAATGAAATTAGTAGAGAAGATGAGATTTAATATCAAGATATGTAGTATGATAAAAAATAAGTATAAAAAAAGATACTACTAAAAAGTTGTAACAACATTTACTAGATTTTAGAGTTATATTTTTTGAAACCCAGTACCATTTTTATAAAGATATAAATATCATTAACAATATAGAGAAAAACAATTTAAGAGGTACAATTTTTTTGGAAATATTAGACTTGATATGTTATGTACAGAGGTATAAGAAAATATGTATTCTTGTATAAAGTTTTAATAAAATATAATTTCTAATATGAAGAGTATATAATAATTTTACGTAGTTCTATCAAATAAGGAATGTGTTTTAGTGATCTAAGAAAATATACCACATAAATTGAAGGATATTTTCGGATTTAACATTCCATTTAGATTTTAGGAAAGTTATTATTCAAAATGTTTCTTGACTTAGGTAAAATAATTAATCATATTACATTACTTGTTTTTTTTGGAACATCAAATGGGAGATATCAGGCCAATAATAAAGTCATTATAATTCAAGGAGAGTGTCATAATTATTCATTAGGGTAAAAATTGGAGGAATATAATTATAGAATAAGGTTTTTCAAATATCTAAGTAAGAATAAAATGCCCTTTAATTAAGGTATCTACTTCCCAATATTTGTTAATTCTATCTAGTGAACAAAATAACCAATCTAGTTTCTGTTTTAGGTAATCACAAGGATAAAGATGAATTGAAAATTATAGAATTTTTTGTAAAATATAATACTTTCATCCATTTGGAAATCATAAACTTTAATGGGATATTTTTATGTGTATGAATGTATAATTTTTTCATGAAAATGATGTGAAACCAACTATTGAGTTCCAAAGAATAATAAATTTCAATATGGATGATGTTTATTATTTTTAAATAATAAATTTAGTATATAATAAAAAATTTAAGTTATAATGATATATTCATGGGGTAAAATGAAACATTCATTGTAAATTATTCACATTAAATTTTACCCAATGGCAGTATATGGTTTACATAGCATATGATGGATTAAAACTCTCCATGATGTAAGTCAAAGTCTATAAAAACCATTTCCTCTATATAGGTCATTCACAATGAAAGGTTATTTTTCTTTAATGGTACATCAATTTTTATGAATTTAATACTGTTGGGTACATGTGATCTTCATAACTTTTATATTTATCATAGGGTTCAATATTGATTGGATTCAATCCTCATGGGGTTCAATTATCACAAGGTTTAACATTTATTGGTTCTATACACTTCATAGAGTAAAACACTCTTGGTGATTAATTTTTATAGGTTTCAATTAATTCATAGGTTATAATATTCCTAGGGTTTAATAATTTTAGGGTTTCAGTATCAATATAGGGTATAAATATTTGAAAAAATTCTAACGTCACATAGTACAAATTAATGGTCATAAGGTAAAAGAAAATTTCATCTAGTTTAATCATTAAAAATAAATTACGGGTAAACATAAAAATTAATGAAACTAAAAAAATATATCAAATTTATAAAAATAACATATATCTATCAGAACTATAAGAATTATAAGGCCTTGACCTTAATAATTACATAATATTGAATTAAGATAATAATTCACATTGAGGATCTTTTCAAGTTTAGTGTTTTAGAGAATTAATACATAAATATTATATTACATATCAAATATTACCAAGTAGACACTTCTACATAGTTTCCATTTTTTCATAAAATAAAAAATCTTAATAGAAAATAAGATTTATTTTCTTGATATAAATCATCTTTAATTATTCATTTCTCTTACCTTGTTTTATATCCTAGGAAAAAATTTCAAAAACATGGGATGAACATAAAATTATCCTTAAGGGATATAAAACAAGGAAAGAAAACATTATTCTATCAATACATACAATTCATTAAAATTATACTTTTCAATATATAACATATCAGATAAGATCATAACGGTCGTTTTGTCGATATTTAGTATTTGAGTCAAAAATGAACATATTATAATTACAAGTTGTCCATGTGGTCAAAATACAATTATCCCATGAATTATATTCATTATTTAGATATCATATTTATCATCTATATACATTATATATATTTATTTATAATAGTACATAAAATTTTGAGGTAAAAATGAAATGCACCATTCCTGGAGATGGTAAGTGGTATATACACATGAACACAACCTTCCTTTATATTTTTTATTTAATGGAAGGAAAGCTTAATTAAACATAGATATATTAAAATTCCTTTATAGTAAAATAATTAATTTCATTACCTCTATCTTTATACGTTCAATTTATTTCATCAACGAGTCATATCACTTTGAGGGGGCAGTACATCTCACTTTATCAAATGAAATTATCATATTTACCTGTTATGGAAACAATAATGATTGTCTATAAATGATAAATACATAATCATAGAGACAATATAAATAGAATATATATCACATATAAATACATTTCCATCTTAATGGGCACCATAAGAGGCGGTAGGAGATAATTGAATAATCATCGTTTCATGAGGCAGTAGTTCGTCGTCCACAGAAATCGTATGTACGTATATATTAGATAGTGGTGTGTGGAACTGTAGTTAGAATCATTTTCATAAAAACATACTAGTATATTTATGATACTTTTTCTGTTATAACATAATGGAATAAATTGTGTTTAGGGGTTTAGAAAAATAAAATAAAATAAAAGAACTTGAGAGAAGATGTTACCTTTAAATTGGGTAACTGCCTTTGGTTTTGACCAAATGGTTTTCTTGATGTTCTTTAAGCCTAATTTAAGGATTATATGTGGAATTGAGGGATGTTGGTAGATTATTTGGGACAAGTTTGGGTGAGCCAATGGGGATTTATTGGTGTGAGTAAGGGTTAGATGTTATGGATTTTTATAAGGGGGAGGGGCTCTTTAGGAACGTTTGAAAATATCAATTTATTATAAACCAAATTTCGATTTAAAAAGATCCCCATCTCATTTAATGAAAAGATAAGGTGAGTATTTCTTTAAATCCTCTCAACAAATAGGGTATAGAAATGTTTAGGGCATAAAATGAACCTTGTATTTCAGGTTTAACCTTTAGTTAACTAATTTAACTTTTACCATGTCCTCTTGTATATTCGTACGATATGGTTAATTTATTTACAATAAAATTACAACCAACCACCAAATGGATCATTAAAGAAACTTTTAACATCATATATGTCATTTTGACAAATATTATATTTGTAGGACTATTTTATCAACTAATAAATTGTTGATTGATTTAAAAACTCATTTATGTCAATTTATAAACTATTCATATCAAGAATTTTAAAAAATATATAACAACTTTATTATTTAAAAAAACACCATTAATTAAATTATAACTAGTTATAAGAGTCCATAAATTTTTTATATAGAATAAAAAGTTTCAAATAAATTTATTTTAATATTTATAGTCACATTTATTTTAAACATTCATTATTGAGGTAGTCATTACATCAACATTTTGTCACAAATAAACCAATTTATATGATTTTTAAAAAATATAAATAAAATACCATGATGTAGGAAATAATTGTATCTTTATAAATACTATTTATATTCTAAAATATCAATTATATAACCCATTATAAAAACTCGTTTAGTAAGAGATATATGTTTTAGTTATATTTTCCTTATTAATAAATTAACTTCTATAAAGTGTCATTTTCACGTACAAGTGGCTCCATGGGGTCTCAAAATCAACCCAAGGATGTCCATGGTCAGACATGTATCATCCAATAAGAATAGTACATGTGTTAGGATTGTTAATTTTATTATAATATTATTTTTTACCTTTATTAAATAGATTTATCTTTTAAACATAGTAAATAAAATATTTACTAAAGTTACAATTCATAATGTATAAAAATAAAAGCTACCAATTTACACAATTTGGACCTCCTAGTTTTAAATATAGAATCCATTTTCCATATTTAAAATACAGATTTTGCAGAAATTAATTTAAAATCAATTCTTGTTGTCAAAACCAAAAAGCGTGTTTTTATGAAATTATAACTATCAAAATATTGACACATGTTTATGTTCAATTTCAAATTAAAATTACTAATAATGACAAAAATTATATAAAATGGTAAAAATAAAATCTAATTAAACTTTAAAACCAATTAAAAAGATAATATAACCATATAAATACATAAGATTAAAGGACACTTTTGAATTAAAATGCATTATTTTTCACTAATCATTAAAAAATGAACATTAACAGAAAAATACTAAACATTCATCCGAAGTAAATTTTGATGTTACTATTATAAAGAATAATATAAATTTTTTCAAATAGAACATATAAAAGTGAAAAAAAATATTAAAAAAGGGTTCTCCATAAAAAGACGGGAAATCGTCCTTTGAAATAATATTAGAGAATTTATGCTTAAAATTGGATTCATTCAGATTTTAAGCCTCTAACTTACATTGGATAAATGTAAAAACATTTTATAAAAATATATAATCATATTGTAGTTAGTTATATTCATTCCCATCAATACAATGGCTAGGCATTAACTAATATTTAAAATAATATTATATTATTATATTATTTTTTTCAGTATGACTCAACATTGTGTGAAACATGAGATTTCAGAGAAACCCATTGTTGTGTGTTGGGTATTCCATCGAACATTGCCTCCCCATTAAAGTAAAATTAATATTTAATTCAAAAATATTAATAAATAAGAAAATAACATATTCTTTATTTACCTATGATGTTACATCTTTCCACCCATTTGGGAATTGTGTCCCCAAAATTCTATTCACATATCAAATAAGTGGGGTTATTTATATCTCATAGAATTATAAGATTCCTACATTGCTTCTTCAAACATATGGTTTTTCTAAAAAACCATTACTTGATAAATTACCTTATTCTGCAACAATTTCTCTCTACGGTCAAGAATTTGGACTGGTTGTTCCTTATAAGAAAGGTTCTCTTCCAACTGAACTACCTATGGACTCAAAACAAGAGATGGATCTGGAGAATACTTTGTCAATATTGAAACGTACAAAACATTGTGTATGAGGGATAAACATGGAGGTAAAGGCACTCTATAGGAAACTGATCCAACTTTATCTAGTATTTTATAGGGTCCAATGATCCTCATACTCAACTTTTCCTTCTTTCCAAAAGTCATCACACATCTCCATTGTGAAACTATAAGAAAGACATGATCACCTACCTCAAATGAAATATCCTCCAGTTATCCGCAAAACTTTTATCCCTTCTCTGATATGTTTTCAGGTGCTTCTTAATCAATTGAACTTTTTCTGTGATCTCTTCTACCGATTCTGGTCCCATAAACATTATTTCCCCTACTTCATCCCAAAAAAGTGGAGTAAGACACCACATTACATATAATACCTCAAATGGATCCATCTGTATACTAGAATAAAAACTATTATTATAAGAAAATTCAACAAAAGAAATATTTTGATCCCAACTTCCCTTGTAATCCATTGAGTATAAACGTAACATATCTTCCAATGTCTGAATAGTTCATTCTGACTACCCATCTGATTATGGATTAAAAGCTGTACTAAAATTTTATTGAGTAACCAATGACTTATAAAGGCCTTTTAAAAACTATGAAGTAAACCAGGGATCACTATCAGATACAATGGAGTGAGGACCACCATTCAACATGGTTATCTCTTTAACATACAACCAATAAATTTTATCTAGAGACAATGTATCTCAAATAGGATGAAAATGAGAAGATTAATCAATCGATCAATAATAAACCAAATTTCATTATTACCTCGAGAATTATTTGATAATACTATGAAGAATTCCATGGACAAATTTTCCCATTTCCACTCTAGCACCATTAACGGCTAAATCATCACTTTCAATAACTTCTGCTCTACTATAACATGTTGACAATTCAAACACTTCATAGTAAACTCAACAATATATCTTTTTATTCCATCCCACCAGTAGTACTCTTGATGATCCTTATACATATTAGTACTATCGGGATGAATTGAAAACAGAGAACTATATGCTTCACATAACAACTCATTCTTCAACTGTGAACCACAAGGAACACATATTCTCTTCCCAAATCTCAAAATATAGTCATTATCAATGTAAAATTCATGCAACTTACCCTTCTAAACCAACTCCTCCTTTTTCTGCAACTCAATTTATTCCTTCTGTACTTGATTAATTGTTCCTAATTGAGATTATTTCACTAACACATAAAACAAAATAGTGGAATTTCCTGCACCAACAACTCTTATACCAATGTTCAACAAATATTTAATTAATGGACCTTTTTACGAATGTAATATGGTTAATGTAGTATTGATTTTCGACTCAAAGAAACAACCACTTTATTTTCCATTCCAAAATGGTAATGAAGCTTGAAATCATAATCCTTGATTAATTAGATCTATTTCTACTGTCTCATGTTCAAATCATTCTGAGTGATTACATTCTTTAGTATTTTTTGGTCAGTATATATTTCATATTTTACTCCGTACAGATGATGCCTCCAAATTTTTAAAGAAAAAACCACAACAGTTAATTCATAATCATGTGAAGGGTAATTTAACTCATGAGATTTCAACAGACGTGAACCATATGCATTTAACTAATCATTCTGCATTAGGACACAACTAATTCCTTTCAACTAAGCATCATTGTAGATAAAAAATTCACCGTCTTTGGAAGGCAGTGCCAAAACATAATCATTCACCAATATTATTTTCAATTCTTGAAAACAATCATCACATTTCTTGTCCATATGAACTTAACACCATTTCTAGTTAAATTAGTCATTGGGATAGATAACTATGAAAAGGTTTCAACAAACCTTTGGTAATAACCTTCTAAACCCAGAAAACTACAGATCTTGGTTATATTTGTGGGTCTTGGCTATTCTTCAACAACTTTTTTTAGTAGGATAAATAGTTATGTCATTATTTGAAACAATGTGACCAAAGAATTTAATTTGTCATAACCAAAACTCACACTTTCTGAATTTCCCATAAAGTTTCGTTTCTTTTAAATTTGTAAGATATCCCTTAAATGATTCTCATGTTCCTCTTTACATTTTGAATACATGAAAATATCATTAATAAACACAAAAAAAACTTATCCATGAAATAACAGAAAATTATATTCATAAGATCTATGAATACAACAGGTGCAATTGTTAACCCAGAATGCATAACAATAAATTCATAATGGCTATATCTAGTATGAAACACGGTCTTCCAAATGCCTTTTTCCATTACTTTCATCTTATGGTACACCGACCTCAACTCAATTTTCTAAAAATACCGAGCTCCCTGGAGCTGATCAAACAAATCATCGATATGAGGAAAAGAATACTTGTTCTCAAAAATGATGTTATTCAATGATCTATAATCAACACAAAGTATCATTGAACAATCATTCTTTTTAACAAACAAGACAGGATCACCCCACGATGATTTGCTAGGTCGAATGGAACATTTATCTAATAACACTTGCAATTGTTTCTTTAACTCTAAAAGATCAATTTGATGCATTTGATAAGGGGGTTTTGAAATTGTCTTAGCATCAGTAACTATGTCAATAGTAAATTCAACATCCCGATTAGGTATTATACCAAGAAACTCATCTGAATAAACATCAAGATAATCATTTACCACTAGAACATCATTAATCTAAACAGTTCCTTTGTATTCAACAGTGTGCAAGGTAACATTCATTTCCATCCTTTTCTATTTTTTCAGCTTCCTAATATGTAATCAAATGTAAGTTTTCATTCTTGTATGAAAACTAAAATTCTTTTTTAAAAGGAACCACTTTAGCTCTGTAGTCAATCTTAGCATGATAAATTGAAATCTAATCCATATCGAAAATAATATCAAACACTAATAGAGGAAAAACAATAAGGTTTGTAGGTAGATTCTTTCTACACACAAGGACATGATGTTTCTTATAATTTCTTTTCATCTCAAAATTTTCTCTAGGTGTTTTTACAATAAGTTCAGGATTCACATATTAATATGGAATTCCAAATTAAGTAGAAAATTTCTCAAAAATGAAAGAATGGGTAGATGCTGAATCAAACAACACATTGGAAAAATCTGAATAAACCAACAGTGTACCTAATACTACTTCATTCGATGGACCAACATATGAAGAACTATTAACAAAGGATTTCACCACAACTTTCTTCTTGTAGTCCTGCTACTTTCCCTCAGTTGAGTTCTTCCTTGATCACTCATTTTTATAATGACCCATTTCATTTCACTTAAAACATTTTACGGACTGTAAATTAGATTTTCTCTTACCATTACACTAATATTTTTCAGTGCAATTACAAGCATTATGTCCCATTTTACCACATTGGTAGCACTTACTAGAATTAAAAATACATTCCCCATCATGATTTTTAAAACAACTTTCATAAATTGTAAACTTATGTTTCTTACCCTTAGACTTTTTTGAGGAGTTCTTACCCTTTTCTTCCACCTCATCCTCTTATTCTGATGTTTGTCAAAGAACACATGATCATCGGCGAACTTCATTTCCACCACTATGGGCAAAATGATGTTTTGCGATGGTTTATTTGTGATGGGACATGGGTTCCCGTTGCAAAAATTTATGCGCGGTTTGGTGCGGTTTGGGCGCCAAACCGCGCGGAAGGGTATTTGCGACGGGGATGCACCTCCTGCTACAAATACCAAGAGGGGGTAAATACTAGTTCTACTGGGGAAATTACCTATTACAAATACCCGACAACGATAAATAGTATTTGTGATGGGATGTTGTCTCATTACAAATAGTGTATTGGTAGGTCACTTTTTGCGATGGGACCCATCACAAATACCATTTTAACCACCGATTGTAATTAATGCAGCCAAAGGTATTTTCGACAGGACCAGTCCCAAAAAGAACTATTTGTGACGGGTATCCCATCACAGATATTTCTTTTGCAACTAATCTAACCTATATATACCACCATCCATTTTTTCTTCGTTTCCCTCCATTATTACATTCTCTGTGTCTTTAAACCGTAATTTTAGAGTGAAATTTTTTCTGAGTTAGTTTTTTTACGAAGAAGTTGTGAATTCATATAAAATTATAAGAGGTCAAGTTTAAATGTATTTAGGTTTTATTTAATTGAGTATTTTTATCATTTTTATATAAATTTAAATTGATGTTGATTAGTGGTAATTAAATTAGAATTATATTGTTTTGACATCAGTACATATTTATAAAAATAAATCGAAATTATTATTACTAATTCTTAGTAATTAGTAATAATTAATAATTATTAACGATAATTAGTAATATATATAAATAATTTTTGGTAATTAGTAATTATTAGTTGTAATTTCTAGTAATTAATAGTAATTAAAGCTAATTAGTATTAATTAGTAAAAAATAGTAAAAAATAAAAAATAGTTATAAATATTTACAATTAGTAATAAATACTAATAATTAGTAATAAATAGTAATAAATAATAATAAATAGTAATATATTGTAAAAATAGTAACTAATAGTAATAAAAAGTAAGAAATGGTAATAAATAGTAATAAATAGTAATAAATAGTAATAAATAGTGATAACTAGTAATAATTTGTAGTAATTAGTAATAACTAGTAATAGACAATAATAAATTGTAATAAATATTAACAAATATCAATGAATGGTAATAAATAGTAATAAACAGTAATAAAGAGTAAAAATTAGTGATAATTAGTAATAATTAGAAATAATTAGTAATAATTAGTAATAATTAGTAATAACTATTAATAAATAGTAATAAATAGTAATAAATAGTAATAAATCGAAATAAATCATATTAAATAGTAATAATTAATAATAATTAATAATAAATAGTAATAATTAGTTATAAAAAGTATTAATTAGAAAAAATAGTAATAAATAGTAATAGTTAGTTATAATTAGTTATAAATAGTAATAAATAGTAATAAATAGCTATAATAACCCGGTTCTTATTTTTGATGTACGGGCTTATTTCTTTTCTTTTTCCTTAAGTGTTTTTGAGAAAATATGGAAAATGGAAAAGAATTCAAAATTTTGAAACTACATGACGTGTACTTTGTCCACACGCCATGTACTTTTGGCCGTGTTGGGATGAGTACACGGGGCATGTAGCCTTGTCGCCGATGAGGGGTCGAGGAACCGACTACACACCGTGTAGTGGTACCTTACACGCTGTGTAGTCAGTCGGCAGGCTTGAATAGTAAGGCGGTGGAGTCGCCTCCAGCTGGGCGGCAGTACAAACCGTGTACTCAGGAGTACATGACGTGTACTCTTGTCGGCAGGTGAACAATGCCGGTGCCGAGAAATGAACAGTTAAATGAAAGAAGTACACACCGTGTACTCAAAATTACACGCCGTCTACTTTGTTTTTTCGGCTTAAAATAAGAAGTAGCCTCCTCATTTGGCAGAGGAGGCATTTGAGACATTTTGGATCCAAAGGAGGAGGCCAGATCATTGAAGATCCACTGGGCGTTCATCTGGAATCCGTTTCGGCTTCAGACGATTTCGTTGGAACCGCACGGGTAATCCCTCTCCTCTCCTGTTACCATTCTTACCAATTATTCTCCTAACGTAAGTTATTTACATTTTAATGGATTTTTTTCTTCATCATATCTATGCCATTATTGGGCGTTTCTAGGGTCGTCGTTCGTGTATAAAGCTCGTTGACGTATAAGGTAGGTGGCTTTGTGTTATTTTCCAACTATCGGGCGTTTTTGTGAATTTTTGTGCCACGAACCCATGTTGGGGTGTCGTGTGGCTGATGCCATTGATATATTTAATTCCTATAATTTCATAGGTGATTAAATCGTGATAAGAAAATGCTTGTTGGGATCGTTGCTTGGATATGGAACCACCCTCGAGGTGTGTTTCACTGTTTAGCCGTTTGGCCAGGATACCCGAGGGTATGCCTTTAAAGTAGTAAATGTAGAATTGCCTTGTGAGGAATTGATTGTTACTACTTGATTACCTGTTGGTCATGGACAGGTTACCTGTTTAGCCTGAGGGCGTTGTTGTATTTGGCCTGAGGTCGTTGTTGTGATTAGCGTGAGGGCGTGAATATATTAGCTTGAGGGTGATGCTCTGTTTCCTCCTGAGGGCAACCTTTCGTGCCTGAGGGCTTGACTTCTGTGCCTGAGGGCAACACTTCCTATGCCTGAGGGAGAGAATTATGTTACAATTCTTGAGGGCGAGATTCTGTATAGCCTGAGGGTCTGGTTCACTATATTATCCTGATGGTGAGATACTGGTTGTCCTGAGTGCTTGGTGCTGTTGAGAACGAAAAGATACTAAATTAAATGGATTAAATGAATAACAAAATAGAGATTTAATTGTTAAGTTAGTTACTTATGAGTACTGCTTACCTTATTGAATTTTACTACTGCACACTGTTGTTGCATGTTTACACGCAGTTGGGCACGTGCTTGTGGTGGGTGCCTACAGAGATATATTTCTAAAAACCTGTTTGGGTCACGTTTTTTGGCCCAAACAGATTACATTTCTGCAGGTGTAGATAGGGGCAAGAGTCCCTATACAGGTACATGATTGTTGTTGTGGAGTAGGAGGGCATGGGACCGAGCCTAGGCTCGCGATGCCGCTGCAAGCTATTTGCTTTGTTTTGTTGTACTCTGCTTTTGGTTGTATCGTATTGATGTATAACATGTTCTGGTTGTTTTATTAGAACTTGATACATGTAGCATCATCATTTATATACTGTTGGTTATATCCACTGCTGTTGTTTATTTCCGTTGTGTGTGGTTTACTGCTTCCACTATTTGTTGTATGTTTTATTTAAATTCTTCTGTGCTACACGTCGACAAAATGAGGGCATAGTTTCCCCACTATCAGACCTGGGAACTCACTGCTAGTCGACAGCCACTGGCGTTTGGGGAAATGCGCTTGAGGTCATGTGGAGAACCAGGTTTGGGGCACCCATTGCGTGGCACCCGGGTCCAGGACGTTACAAAGTGGTATCAGAGGAGTTTCTTTTCTTGACTTACTATTTGGAGCTGTAGTCAGGGATAGGACAGAACGGTAGTAGGTAATAAGCTGTGCCCAGGCGTAGCTAACCCGTGTAAAGGGAAAAGCCAGTCTACCTCGTATTTTTCATTCTGTTGGTTTTGAAAATTTTACGGTTGATATGTTTTCACCATTGGGTGACACACTTGGATTGTGATGGTTATATTTTATTTGTGGGTTCTATTTAGTTGCAACCCGATGAGATGAGGTTATGTCGTCTCATGCATCATGTAGGCACATGCTATATATCACATACCATGCATAGTTTCCATGCCATGTAGGTGCATTAGAATTTTCATGTTGTTGTGATAGTTGTTATGCTAATAAATCATGATGTTGTGATAGCTGCTTGATAAATACCAGCCTTGTGATATGGTGTTTTTGTTTGTGCCTATTTATAGAATGGACGCCGAACTTTGGTTTTTGGGGAGTATGGGCCCAATTGACTGGAATTTGGTGGGTCATTGACTATTTGTTAGGTATAACACATATAAGATGTCAAACTTTGATTTGTGTGGAGTATGGGCCCCCCCATGGGACGAAATTTGACAGTTAGGTGTTTTTTTTCAGTATTTTATGGGTTCCGAGGAAGTTTATGAGGCATACTATCCAGAAACCCAGTATACACGCCGTGTAGTAATTTATACACGCCGTGTATGTTCTTCGGTTCCAGAAGAAAAATGAACATTTGAGTACATGCCGTGTACCCAGAGTACACGCCATGTAGTCTCTTCCCGTGTCAAAAACCATGTGGACGGCGACACAGGGTATGGAAGGGCTTGGGTAAAACACGCCGTGTAGTTTTAGGCATGCTGTGTAGTGTTGACCCGGAGTCCGGCCGTGTAACTAACAACACGGGTCGATGAACTCCTGTATAGAACATTCCATGTCAATGATGCACACATCATGTAGTGTGACGTCGGGAATCGACCATGTTACTAACAACACGGGTCGGTGTCACCTCTCCTTGAACATACCGTGTACCTAAGGGACACACTGTGTAGGCTTGTCCGAGGACAGACCGTGTGGAATTAGCCCTGTGGCTGGGAAACGGGGTGTAGTACACGCCGTATGCGGGTGTAACACACCGTGTAGTTGTAATCCGAGTAGTCGGCCGTGTCATAGACAACACGGGTAGTTGGAAAATAACATCATACACACCGTGTAGATATTATACACGTCGTGTAGTTTTGTTGAACGGAAGACGTGTGGCTTAGCCATGTAGAAGGACCCGGGCTGGGGAAGGGAAGTCAAGTACACACTGTGTAGTCATTGTACACGCCGTGTAGTCTTGTTTTGCAAAATTTTTAATTCCTTCTTCCTCTTGTTCCTTGTGGTTCCTTTGCTTTTCGGTCTTAATAATCTTGAATCTAAGGCGTGCTTTTTACCTTGTAGTGTCATGCCGCCGAAACGACCGCGAGTTGTTCGCCAGGAGAGTGGTGACAATTATACTCCGGAGATGGTAGGCCATGGGTTACCAGTGGATCCACCAGCAGAGCCAGATGCGGCACCAGCTGTTATACCAGACACAGGCGTGGAGGCGCAGTTCCGTGAAGGTTTTATGTGGTTTATGCAGACCTTTCAGTGAGCACCGTAGGCTGCTACATCTATGGCCGAGATGATGCGTATCTTCCAGCAGCAGCATACACCTACATTTTCAGGGGATGGCGGACTGTAGGCTACGGAGTCTTGTCTAGGATCGATGTAGACTATTTTCAAGCATCTTGAGACGCCTCTAGGGCGGAGGGTCAAGCTCGCGACTTACATGCTGCGTGATTCTGCCAAGAGGTGGTGGGATGTGACCACCCAGTCAGAGAATCACAGGGACATAGCGTGGGAAATTTTTCAGGCAGTCTTCTATGACTTCTTATTTCCCAAGACGCTGAGGGCAGATAGAGCTCAAGAGTTCATGAATCTGCAGCAGGGCGCTATGTCAGTGATGTACTATTCTGCTCGTGTTACGGAGCTTCAGCGCTTTTCACCCGTGCTGGTGGGTGATGAGACGCTGAAAGCCAGAAGTTTTGAGGATGGTCTTCAGTATGACATCCGAGCGCTGGTGAACATTTTCAGGTTACCTACTGTACACGCGATTGTGAACCAGGTGTTTATTACAGAGGGGAACCTGCGAGAATCTAGTGGTGTGGGCCTGGGCGGTTCGGCACCAGTTACTCGTACTATTTCTACTGGCAAGAAGAAGAGACAGATGGACTTATCTCAGGGCTGCAGTACCAGCCATGAAGCTTCTACAGGTGTTCCGATCAGGTGCTACTAGTGTGGTAGAGAGGGGCACAAGAGACTGCAATGTCCACGAGACCTAGTGGAGTGCCGAGCTTGTGGAAAGATTGGTCATCTGCAGTGCTTTTGCAGGGCGGATCCACCCGTGGCTAGTGAGTGGGGTTCTGTGTAGACTCCACGTACGGGAGTAGGACCAGTGGCTTCTTACCAGTCAGGGAACTGGAATACGTCAGGGCGTGCATGTAGAGATGGTGGTTGTGGCTATGGTAGCCAGACACCTGGATCTCAGAGGCAGCAGGGTGGGACAACTTTGGGTAGCCAGGCTGTGTCGTAGGGCCGCGACACTGGGAAGGCATATGCAGTGCAACAAACCCAACATGAGCAGGATCCCGGACCTTCTACAGTGAGAGGTACTATTCTAGTAGCTTCTGTCTTGTCTTTAGTACTTTTTGATACGGGTGCTACGCATAGTTTCATATCTGTACCCGTTGTGGAGAGCCTTGGGCTCAGTGTTTCTTCTTCTTCTGATATCATTACGCTAGACACTCCGTTGGGGACTAGAGCGGCTGGTGTGCGTCAGTGCAAGGAGTTCCCCCTTGAGTTTGATGGGTGTCACTTCCTTTGGGACCTCTATGTCCTAGAGATGACGAGCTATGTCGTCATTCTCAGGATGGACTGGTTGGCTCCCTTCCGAGATTTTGTTGACTGCTATTGTCGCAGGGTACGTTTCACGTCACCAGAGGGCAGAGAGTTTCTATACAAGGGAGAATGGGATGTTTAGGTGAGTCGAGCTGGACCAGAGCATCATGGGCGAGGTGGAGTCTCAGCCCAGATTGCGAGCTTATATCTGGATGACCAGGGGACTTGTCAGACGGATCTCCCTCTGGCTGTCGATCGTTTCAGGGATGTCTTCCCAGATGACTTTTCAGGTCTACCCCTGGTGCGTGAGGTGGATTTCTCTATCTAACATGTGCCAGGAGCAAAACCGGTGTCCATTTCTCCTTACAGGATGGCCACGCCTGAGTTGAAGGAACTCAAGAGGCAGTTATAGGAGTTGCAGGCGAAGGGTTTTATCTGACCCAACACATCTCCTTGGGGTTCTCCGGTCCTTTTCGAGAAGAAGGCAGATGGTAACCTTATGCTTTGCGTGGATTATCAGAAGTTTAACTAGTTGACGGTTAAGAACCAATATCCCTTGCCGAGGATAGACGATCTATTTGATCAACTTCGTGGAGAACGGGTGTTCTCAAAGATTGACTTGAGATCCAGATATCATCAGCTACGCGTTAGACCATCTGATATAACTATCATAGATTTTAGGAGTAGGTATGGTCTATAATAGTATACGGTTATGCCGTTCGGACTCACGAACACGCCAGAAGTTTTCATGTCTCTGATGAATTGCATGTTCCATCCGTATCTCGATTCGTTTGTGGTAGTATTTGTAGAAGAAATCTTAGTATACTATCACACTCGACACGACCATGCCACCCATCTTAAGATCGTATTGAGTACACTGATAGAGCATCGGCTATATGCAAAGCTCTCAAAGTGCCACTTTTGGATGGACCAGATTCACTTCATGGGTCACATTGTATAAGAGGCAGGAGTTGCAGTAGACCCAGAGAAGGTGAGAGCAATAGTTTCTTGGGAGCAGTCTAAGAATGTGTTTGAGATATAGAGTTTCTTCGGGCTGGTTGGTTACTACAGACGCTTTATACAGGACTTATCCCTCTTAGAAGCACCGTTGATAGGTCTGACTAAGAATGGTGTGAAGTTCGTTTGGTCGGAAGCTTGCGAGGCAACTTTTCAGGACCTGAAGGGAATATTGACATCAGCACCGATCCTGATACTCCCAGAGCAGGGGAAGAACTATACAGTTTACTGTGATGCATTAGGGATTGGGCTGGGGGACGTTTTGATGCGGGGGGACCGAGCTGTCGCATATGGGTCTCGGTAGTTGAGGTCACATGAGATGAATTAGCCGACGCATGATCTCGAGTTGGCTGCATTTGTTCATGTGTTGCACTATTGTAGACACTATCTATTGGGAGAGCATTTTGTGGTTTACCGACCACAAAAGCCTCAAATATATCTTTACTCAGCGTGAACTGAATCTGAGGCAAAGAAGGTGGGTTGAGTACTTACAGTCCTTCGATTTTGAGATTACCGATACACCTGGTAAAGGTAATGCAGTAGCTGATGTACTAAGAAGGAAGACTTAGATACATGTAGTGCAGGAGGCTAGTGGTGAGTGGGAGCTTATGGCTCTGTTCTCTGAGATGCATCTGGAGGTGCATGACAGTCAGGGGCAGACTTATCTTTCCTCGTTATTTGTGACTTCTACCCTTCTAGAAAGAGTGAGGATGAGGCAGCTATCTGATTCAGAAGGCCTAGTTCTACAGGAATCAGTGGCAAGTGAGGACCCTCCTCCCGGTTGGGAGATAGGAGACGATGAGGTTTTGTGTTTCCATGGACGATTATGGGTTCCAGGGGATATACACGAGGAGCTGATGTGAGAGTTTCATGCTTCAGCTTTGGCAGTTCATCTCAGGGTTACCAAGATGTACCGAGACTTGAGACATCAGTACTGGTGGTCGGGTATGAAGAGAGAGATAGCTGGGTTTGTTACGAGATGTTCCACCTGTCAGCAGGTGGAGGCAGAGCATCAGAAACCAGTTGGACTGTTACAGTAGTTACCCATTCCAGAATGGAAATGGGATGATGTCGCGATGGATTTCGTGACGGGTTTGCCGAGGTCACCTCGTGGAAATGACGCCGTGTGGGTTGTTGTGGAAAGACTCACGAAGGTATCTCACTTTTTGCCGATGAAGGAGACCTTCAGTGTGGACGATCTCGGAAGGCTGTATATCTGAGAGATCGTATGTCTTCATGGGGTCCTTCATTATCTCATTTCAGATAGAGATGCTCGTTTCACGTCTTGTTTCTAGCAGAGTTTTCATAGGGCGCTGGGTACACAAGTGATTCTGAGCACAACATACAACCCTCAGACAGATGGCCAGTCAGAGCGAACGATACATGTGCTAGAGGACATGTTGCGCGCATGCGTCCTAGACTTTGTGGGCTCTTGGGAGAAGCATATACCCTTACTCGAGTTTGCCTATAACAATAGTTTTTAGTCAACTATTGAGATGGCACCATACGAGGATTTATATGGTAGGCCATGCCGATCACCTTTGTGCTTGTTAGAGGCAGGTGAGGCAGCTTTACTGGGGCCACAACTCATGCAGGACACATCTGAGTAGGTCGAGTTGATTCGGAAGCGGATGGATACTGCGCAGTCTCGTCAGAAGTCTTATGCTGATCATTGCAGATGACCTTTGGAGTTCATGGTCGGGGATCAGGTTTTTCTATGTGTTTCGCCGAGGCTGGGACACAAGCAGATCTGGAGATAGGGTAAGCTTTCACCGAGGTATGCGGGGCCATTCGAGATCCTGGAGAGAGTAGGTCTGGTTGCCTATCGATTTCCGTTACCGCTGTGGTACCGAGCCATACACGACATCTTCCACGTGTCTCAGTTATGTCGCTACCATTTAGACCCGTCTCACACCTTTCAGCCTAAGGAGGTAGAGCTTCATCTTGATGCATCCTTTGAGGAGCATCTGATCCGCATCGTTGACAGGAGCACGAAGGTTCTCTGAGGCTGGTCCGTTCCTCTCGTACAGGTGCTATGGCAGCATGGCCGAGTGTAGGATGAGACCTAGGAACAGGAGGCCGACGTACATGCTCAGTGGCCAGAGCTGTTCTGAGCTTTATCTTCGCCACCCTTGGAAGGGAAATTCGGGGACGAATTGCTATAAGGGGGGAAGTTTGTAAGAACCCGTTTCTTATTTTTGAGGTATGTGCTTCTTTCTTTTCTTTTTCCTTAAGTGGTTTTGAGAAAATATGGAAAGTGGATAAGAATTCTAAATTTCGAAACTACACACTGTGTACTTTTTCCACACACCGTGTACTTTTGGCCGTGTTGGGATGAGTACACGGGGCGTGTAGCCTTGTCAGCGACGAGGGGTGTAGGAACCGACTACACGTCGTGTAGTGATACCTTACACGCCGTGTAGTCAGTCGGCATGCTTGAATAGTAAGTCGGTGGAGTCGTCGCCAGCTGGGCGGCAGTACATGCCGTGTACTCAGGAGTACATGCCGTGTACTCTTGTCGGTAGGTGAACAATGCTGGTGCCACCAAATGAACAGTTAAATGAAAAACGTAAACGCCATGTACTCAAAAGTACACACCGTGTACTTTGTTTCTTTTGGATTAAAATAGGAAGTAGCCTCCTCATTTGGAAGAGGAGCCGTTTGAGCCATTTTGGAGCCAATAGAGGAGGCTGGATATTTGAAGATCCACCGGGCGTTCGTCTGGAATCCGTTTTGGCTTCGGACGATTTCGTTGGAACCGCATTGGTAAGCCCTCTCCTCTCCTGGTACCGTTCTTACCAATTCTTCTCCTAACATATGTTATTTAAATTTGAATGGATTTTGTTCTTCGTCATTTCTTCGCCGTTCATGGGCGTTTCTGGAGTCAACGTTTGTGTATAACGCTCTTTGACGTATAAGGTAGGTAGCTTTGTGTTATTTTCAAACTGTCGGGCGTTTTTGTGCATTTTTGTGCCACGAACCCATGTTGGGGTGTCATGTGGATGAGGCAGTTGCTATATTTAATCCCTAGAATTGCATAGGTGATTAAATCATGATAACAAAATGCTGGTTGGGATCGTTGCTTGGATCTGGAACCACCCCCGGGGTGTGTTTCACTATTTAGTCGTTTGGGCAGGATACCCGAGTGTATTCCTTTAAAGTAGTAAATGTAGAATTTCCTTGAGAGGAATTGATTGTTATTGCTTATTTAGCTGTTGGGAATGGCCCGGTTACCTGTTTAGCCTGAGGGCGATGTTCTGTTTCCGCCTGAGGGCATCCTTTCATGCCAGAGGGCTTGACTTCTGTGCCTGAGGGTGACACTTCCTATGCCTGAGGGCGAGAATTCTGTTACAATTCTTGAGGGCGAGATTCTGTATAGCCTGAGGGCGTGGTTCACTATATTAACCTGAGGGCGAGATACTGGTTGGCCTAAGGGCTTGGTGCTATTGAGCAAGAAAAGATACTAAATTAAATGGATTAAATGAATAACAAAATGGAAATTTAATTGTTAAGTTTGTTACTTGTGAGTACTTCTTACCTTATTACATTTTACTACTGCACACTGTTGTTGCATGTTTACACGCACTTGGGCACGGGCCTCTGGTGTGTTCCTACTGAGATATATTTCTCACACCCTGTTTGGGTCACATTTTTCAGCCCAAAAAGATTACATTTCTGCAGGTGTAGATAGGGGCAAGAGTCCCTATCCAGGTACTTGAATATTGTTGTGGAGTAGGAGGGCATGGGACCGAGCCTAGGCTCGCGATGCCGCTGCCAACTGTTTGGTTTGTATTGCTGTACTCTACTTTTGGTTGTATCGTATTGATGTATAACATGTTCTTCCTGTTTTCTTAGAACTTGATACATGTAGCATCATTATTTATATACTCATGGTTATATCCATTACTGTTGTTTATTTCTGTTGTGTATGGTTTACTGCTTCTGCTGTTTGTTGTATGTTTTATTTAAATTCTGCTGTGCTACACTTTGACAAAATGAGGGCATAGTTTCCCCACTATCAGACCTGGGACCTCACTGCTAGTCGGCAGCCTCTGGTGTTTGGGGAAATGCACTTAAGGTCATGTGGTGAACTGGGTTCGGGGCACCCGTTGCGTGGCACCCGGTTCTGGGACGTTACAATAGTAATAGAGAAATAAATAGAAATTATTAGTAATAATCAGTAATTATCAGTAATAATGAGTAATAATTAGTAATAATTAGTAATAATTAGTAATAAATAGTAATAATTAGTAATAACTAGTAATAATTAGTAAATATTAGAAATAATTAGTAATAATTAGTAATAATTATTAATAATTAGTAATAAATATTAATAAATACCAATAAACTGTATTAATTGTAATAAATTGTAATAAATTGTAATAAATTGTAATAAATAATAATAAATAGAAATAAATAGAAATAATTATTAATGATAAGTAATGATTGGTCATAATAATTAATAATTAGTAATAAAAAGTAATAAATAGTAATAAATAGTAATAAATAGTAATAAATAGGAATAAATACTAATAATTAGTATTAAATTTTAATAAATAGTATTAAATAGTAATAAATAGTAATAAATAGTTACAAATAGAAATAAATAGAAATAAATAGAAATAAATAGTTATAATTAGTAATAATTAGTAATAATTTGTAATAATTTTTAATAGTTGCTAATAATTAGTAATGATTAGTAATATTTAGAAATAATTATGAATAATTTGTAATAATTAGGAATAAATATGAATAATTATGAATAAATACTAATAAATAGTTGTAAATTGGAATGGTAGAAATAAATAGGAATAAATAAGACTAATTAGGGATAAATAATAATAAATAGTAATAAATAGTATAATTATTAATAAAAAGTTATAAATAGTAATATATATTAATAATTGGTAATAATTAGTAACAATTCATTCTAATAAGTAATAATTAGTAATAATTAGTAATAATTATAAAGTTAGTAATAATTAGTAGTAATTAGTAATAATTTGTAATAATTATTAATAATTAGTAATAATTAGTAATTATTTGCAATAATTAGGAATTAATAGGAATTATTAGAAATAATTTGGAATGATTAGGAATAATTAGGAATAATTAGGAATAATTTGGAATAATTTGGAATAAAATCAATTATAATAACTTGGAACAATTTCTAGTGGATTGGCGACACTCCTTTTGCTCGATGAATCATATCCTTTCAACTCTCACCGAGTCAAAACATTATGAATAATCTAATTCTACGTATGAATATCCAATATTGTATGGACGAGTTTGGATATGCATTCGTAGGACCACATTTTCCATTATGTTTTCATGTGGTGAATGTTGCAAGGAGATGATTCATTGATAAAAAGTGGACTCTTTTGTCTGAATTCTCACTTACGTGCATCATTCTCATATTAATATTAAAATGAAGATTCTGCTCAGAGGTACACATATCCATTATCGTAAGCATGAGAATGGATATGCCTACCTCATAAGATATTCTACATTGTGATTTTAGTGCGAGAAGGTTACAAGTAAATGAGGTGTGAGACAAAAGAGGAGTCATTATTCCACTGAAAATTGTGTCACCTATAATTAATTATAATTATAAAGAAGTAGTTGTAATTATTTATCTTTTATTTGGATAGTGTTTTTTTAATTTCAAATTATTCAAAAACAACAATGATTTTATATTTTGTAAAAAAATATGGAACAAGGAAGTCAACAACAATCATTACTAGATGATCATTCTAGGATAAATCATCATATAAATCCAAATGATTCTAGTTTAAATCTTGTATATATTGAGGGTGTTGAAGCATTATTATCATTT
Source organism: Viscum album (assembly GCA_963277665.1). Lineage (NCBI taxonomy): Eukaryota > Viridiplantae > Streptophyta > Magnoliopsida > Santalales > Viscaceae > Viscum > Viscum album. The sequence goes on from OY728145.1 coordinate 1,413,172,703, forward strand.
TCATCATCGAAACTTGAATTTTTTTAGAAGGCACAATTATGTGTCCTCGTAAAAAATGATCCATGTGAATGTTTGACACATTTGAAAAGGTTAGGGGATATATCTTTCATTTTGGTTTCCGACCAGATTGTGTTTCTTGGTATAAACACAGTGCATGATGTTCTAGAGAAAATACTAATAACTTGATTCTGATCCATCACAGATTCAAAATTAGTACATGATTTTGCAGGTCCATCTTTTCAACAAACTAAAACTCAAGATGATATTGATTTAACTCCCGAGTTAGAACCATCCAAATTTTATGAGTTATTGAGGTCTGCTGAGGATACATAATATCCTGGTTGCAAGATAAGAAAATTACAAGTGGTTGCAAAATTTTCAGCTATTAAATTAGATAATGCAATGTCAAACAAATATTTTGATGATATATTTTATTTGGTTAAAAGAGTATTACCTGAAGGAAATGTGTTTCATAAAAATTAATATGAGGTTAAGAGGCTGGTTTGTAATATAGGACATAGTTATCAGAATATTCATCCATGTGAAAATGATTGCATCTTATATTACGGTAAAAATGAGTCGTTGGTAGTTGTCCCACATGTGGAAAATCGATGTAGAAAAAAGCTCAACCGGGGAAGTTTGGATCGATTCCTATAAAATAGTTAAGATATTTCCCTCTTACACCTAGGTTGCATCATTTAATTATGTCTCATAATACATCGTCAATGATATCATGACACACAACCAAGATTTCAACCAGTAAAATATCAAATAATCCATCTGATGGTGATTCATGGAAACATTTTGACCGACTACATCCATATTTTTCTTTAGAATCTTCGAACGTGTGATTGGGTGATCCTACTGATAGTTTTTATCTATTTGGTTCTTAGGGTAGTCAATATTCATGTTATAATGTCTTTATATCTCCGTAAAATTTATCACCATGGATGTTGTTAAAGGAGAACAATATCTTTTTGACCTTATTAATCCCACGACATCCGAAAAAATATTGATATTTTTTTGAATCCATTGATTGACGAGTTAAATTAATTGTGGGGTAATGGTGTTAGTACATATGATGTTGCTACGAAACAAAATTTTATATTAATATCTACATTGATGTAGAAAATTTGTGACTAAATGGATTATGTCATGTTATCTGGCCGGAGTACACATAGTCCGAAATCATGTCATTACTCTATGAAAGACAACAAATAATTTATGCTCTTAAATGGAAAAAACCTTTCTATTTTGACTGTCATCACAGATTTCTCCCAACCAATCATCCTTTTCGGAGGAACCAATCTCATTTCCGAAAAGGCACAATTGAAATAGATGAACTGACAAAAATGATCTTAGGCAAAAAGTTAAAATCAATTTTATTTTTATTACCTCCAAACACATTATTGCCAATAGTAAACCAACAGAAAATTTATGGCTTTAGTAAAGAACACAATTGGATAAAAGGGATATTTTTTGGGATCTTCCACATTGGTCTGACTAGTTGGTTTACCATATGTTGGATCTCATTCATATTGAGATGAAATATTTTGATAATTTATTTCATACATTTTTGGACACACCCGGTAAGACCAAAGATAATGTAAAGGCACAATTTGATCTTGCCCAAATTTACTAGCGACCAGAACTTGAACTGTTTCAAAATATATATCACATAGGTTGATGAAGCCAAAATTATCTTATACACTATCCAACAATTTTCACTTATTATTTTTCAGTGGATTGATGATTTCAAACTTCTAGATAGATATGATTCCAATTTGGGCATATGTGTCAAGAATGGTCATATTTCCGGATTTAAAAGTCATGATTGTTATGTTATAATGGAAATACTTATGATGATTGGATTAATAGGTTTGTGGAATTATATGATTTGGGATTCAATAATAGCCATATCATATTTTTTCGAGACTTTTTTTTGATGACAATAGACTAGGATTCACTATGAAAACTAAAAGAATATGTTGCTGTAATTATATGTAAACTGGAAAATCATTATGTCGGCCTTCTATGACTCAATTAAACATATTATATTACTTATTCCAAATGAATCTAAATGTGGAGGTCTGTTATAGTTTTGATGGATGTACCCATTATAGAGATGCCTGTAGAAATTGAAGAGAAAAGCACGTAAGAAAGCATCAGTAGAAGGCTCAATTGTTGAAGCTTCTTTATAAGAGAAATTTGATTTTTTAAGCTATCATTATTTTGAATCTGAATATCCCTAAAAAATATAGGGATGGAACTGGGAGAATTTTGATGATGAAATAGACAATAAATTATTAGTTTTTAATCAGACAGAGCTTGGATTAAGTGGAGTTCATGAACGATGGCTTTTAGATTTTGAACATCCCAGAGCTCATACATATGCTCTGCTCAACTGTGAATAAATGACATCATTTGTTCCATGAGAGATTCTATAACTTATTCTGTAATTTATGTTATAGTATGTAAACCTATTTTATTTGTAGGTTATAAGATAATCATATCATGGAATAACTTCCCCAAATTAATGTATCTACTCTTGAAGAACGCTGCCAAGAAAAAGTTCTCAATAGTTTCAGAAACTGGAAACATAAATTACTGATAGTTAAACATATTAATTCAGTTTAGTATTTATTATATGTATAATGGTTTTAGAAATTTTTTGGTGTCTTAAAATTTTGAAAAAAATGATAAAGGACTATGTATATTGAGTAACCCACTATAAAAATGGTTAAATCTTATATTTCATTTAGGGTGTAATTTTTTCTATTCCATACACATTATTATGGTGAATAAAAAAACCAATGAACAATGGAGTTTTCTTGAGAGGATCGAATCATAGAGAAACTGAAGTTGAATGGCATACTGGATGAAATTATTGAACTATGTTATCTAGAGAGAAATTCTATAAAGATTTTTAAATGTCTTTGGTTGGATACTGAGAGAGGATCGTGTGTTCATCTGATTCGTGGAATCGTCAATTTTAAAAATAAAATTCTTCTTGAAGTAAAGGAACCATTTTTAATATCCCAAAAGGAAAATCAAAAATATTGCACAATGTATTATTCTACTTTAGGAGACCTGAGAGATTGGTAGAGTATAATAAGAATGAATTCTCGGGAAAATATGTTTCATGAAACTGAATGTGGTTTCGCTGAAGTACACAGAATTGAAATTTTTCAAGAGACTACTAAAAATACATCTCTTTTACAAAGAGACGTGAATATCGATGATGTCACCCCAAAATTAAGTGTCGATGGTGACGATGATGTTAATGATGTTGAAAATGAATTTGAAATGAAAATAGATGATGAAACTAAAACTCAAATAGATATTGATGATTCCTTGTATGAATATTAAAACTTTTACATTTTCAATTATGAAGATGATGATGAAGGTAAACATTGACAAAGTTAAATGATGGTTATAATCATAACAAATATATACGTATATGTAATAGTTATTTTCATCAATCTGTAAACAAGAATCATTTTGTGTTTCAAATGGACAATGATCTAATTCAAGAGTTGCAGGAGGCTGAGTTACCTTTTGATGATGAGGATTTGTGATCATTTAACCCTCATCCTACAGGCAGTTCAGGGGTTAGACGGAGGGGGCATGGTCTTGCGCGACTAATGATTCCTGACCCTATCCCCGACCGACGTCCACGTCTTTCCTTGGATCCACACACATAGAGGTATGGTAACCTGTGTATTATAGTTAGCTTTCATTAATTTATTTAATAACACCTGATTTATTATTTATTCCTTTTTCACAGTTTTGCACATGTAGCTATTAGAAAGGGGAGTGCTATCTTGCACAATTATTTTTCTCAGCCATGAATCACATGGGAACAGATTCCCATTGATTTGCAGCTCAACATGTTTAATCATTGGCTGGTACATAAATAAATAATTATTATTTTTAAATTTATTTCATTAATAACTTAATATTATAAATCATTCATATGTTTTATGGTTTCACATTGATGATAACCTGCACGATTCTATCCACACAACAAGTGAGGTGTCTATTCATGGGTGTTTCCGTAATTGTTTGTACAATTTGAGATGGAAGACCATTAAGAAATCATGGGTGATAGTATTTTATGAGTCGTGTAGAGCCCACAGACCAGAGTCAATTTAATCTAACGTTTGAGATGGATTAAGTTCACACTATTTTAGTAGTGGATTTCAGAGGAGATCTTCATTGGTCCAGTAGAACTGGGGAAGACAAGAGGTGAGACATCTTTCTGGTAGCCGTAAATTTAGTATGCATAGAGAGCATCTGGTAAGTATATTTTTTGAATATTTTATATAACATTAAATATAAACAGTTTATTTTATATTCATAGAGGCAATTGAGTAGTCCAATATTACAGAGTACGACGTTTATAAGAGGAGTTACAGTGATCTAGCCACTGGAGAGACTAACGGTGATCACTAGTGCCCAATTGTGGTCTGTATTATTACATTTTCTATTTAGAAATTAACTATATATAATATTTTCACTATTTTAATTTCAAATTGAAACTGAAAGAGTCATATAGGGTCGTGACCTCTCAGACATAGGCTATGAGTTAGGCCGAGACGGTTGATCAGACTAGTACCCACCATTGTAATGAGGCGGCAGGGATGTAGGTAACCCAATATGCCTTCGAGAAGGGATGAGTAGTAGGTATCGACTCTCCTTTGACTCTTTGGGCTTATTATGGTACAACTGTGATGTTGACGTCCAGATTGAGAGGAGCTCATGGAGAGGCATCATCATCTGTCTCATAGTATCAGAAGTAGTTGCTAGATCAGAATGATCTTATTGAGTTTTTTTAGAATCCACAGAAAGAGAGGCATCAGCAGCAACAACAGTAGTAGTAGCACCATGAGGAAAATATGCATCGATGGCTATTGCAACAGTAGTAGGACAACGTGGAGATGTGTCGATGGAAGCAATAACATCACAAGAAGATTGATTACATGCGTCGTATGACTCATAGTTTAGGGATTTAGTTTCCCCCACCATCTCCTTCAGCTCCTCCACCTCCCCTAGAAGACTATCCCCCCAAGTGAATTTTTTACTTCAAAAACATTTGACATCAAAATTTGTTGTAATATGAAATATTTACAGTTTTTGTCTTTTATATGGGTGCGAATATTGCATAATTTGTATTTTTTTATTAATTTTATTATTTTTATTATCTTATTATTTTATTACTAGTATTATATTGTGTAATGTTTAATTTTAATTTACTACTACTAATAATAATAATAATAACATTTTATGATTTTTTCTATTTTTTTGTGAATATTGTAAATTTTAATATTGTTTATTTTTTTATTTTATTAATATTAATATTATTTTTTCATTAATCAAAATTTTATTAAATAATATTTTATATAGTATTTGTGATGGGAACTTTTACGATGTTATCCTGTCACAAATAGTGTATATATATATATAATTTTTAAAGAGGTATTTGTTACAGTAAAAGTACCCATCTCCAATATTTTTTGTGATGGGCCCATCGCAAAAGGTAAATATATATAACATATATTAATGGAGAACACTTAGAAATGGGACGATGGGCCCGATACAAATACTTTTTTGCGATGGGTACATCATAAGATGTTTTTATATATATTATGTATATAATCGGAGATCTATATTCGATGAGATGGTTTCCCATTGAAAATAGTATTTTTTCAAATGGGCCCCTCTCAAAAAAATACTAGTTGCGATGACATTTTCTACAATCGGCTATTTGCAACGAGACCTCATCACTAAATCTAATTTGCGATGGGGTCCCTTCCAAAATAGCCTGTCGCAAATACCTCAAATTCCAATAGTGCACCTTCTCTACACATCAAAAATGTTTTTCATTACTTTTGAACTCATGAGAAGCTAATGCACATTGATACTTAGGCTTTAATACTGGGTAAAAATAGATGATCTTACTATCAAGATCTTATATGAAATATGAATTTAACCTTGCCATTCGTTTGAATTTTGCTTCATAATTAGTAATTGAGTTATAATAGTTCCTCAATTCCAGGACATGTTTTTCCATCCTAATATGAACCACCTTAGGAAAATATTTCTCTAGAAACATACCTTTGAATTCATCCCAATCAATAGCATAAATCTCCTCAAAATCCCTAATACTTTTCTATATCAACCACCACCGATCAGCTTAACCTTCAAAAAAAATAAATAGCTAGACTAACTTTTTGATGTTTTGAACACCTTGGGACATCAAAAATATTCTCCAATGCTTTAATCCAACCTTAATGATGGGGGATTCTGCCTCATGAAATTCTCCACTACTGACATGTTCCTTGGTGGTTGATCTAGCTGATCTGGTGCATGGATACCCCCATCAACTATAGCCTAAGTCAATTGTTCCATCATTTCAACAAACTGGTCCATTCTAATTCCGACCATATCAGCATACTAATTTGGACAGTTTTCTTCCTCTTGATGTAGTCCCCTCATAGCTACCATGTTTCCTCTGTAGAAAACCATTCTGAACACAGCTATATCTTAGGCGAAGCAACATGGTTATCCTTAAAATCCAAATCATTTAAATCATAACATAAATTAATATATTGATATTAATTTAACAATACCATAACTCTTAATGTTGTCTAAAAAGGCCACTGATACCAACTGTAAGGCGTTGACCATAAATATGGGATAATCATGAATTAAGATAATAATTCACATTGAGGATATTTTTAGGTTTAGATTTTTAGATAATTAGACAGTAACTATTACATTACATCTCAAGTATTACAAAGTATACACTTCTACTCAGTATCTATTTTTTATAAAATAAAAACTTTTAGAAGAAAATGATAATTATTTTCATGATATAAATCTTCTAGAATTATTCCTTTCTCTTACCCTACCTTATATCCTATGAAAAAAATTTCAATAACTTAGAATGAACATATTAATTTCAGTAAGGGTTATAAAACAAGGGAAAAAAACATTGGTCCTTTAATATATACAAGTAAATGAGATCATACTTTTCAATCCTTAATATACCACACAAGATCATAAGATTTATGAAAAACAAATGGATATTATAAATCATAAAGGTAACTTGAGGCATCCATAACATACTTACATTGTAGCTTTCATAGCTACATAGGGTGTTACATTTAGAATACACATCACATTATATTACCAAAATCTCATAGGAGAAACATTAAGGTTTACCTCCATCACGTTACCCAATGGATAGGAGAGCTCTCTCAGGTTCACCTGCCCTAGGATATCACTGAACAACCCGTATACATAAACAATTCCTAGGAACCGTAACAGATTCATAACACATAAATCAAACATAAAGGAAAGATAAAATTTCCCCATTTCAATCACAATATATTATTTAAATATATTGAAATAACCAATCAGTTATTAAAACCATTTCCAATACCAAAATATGTAAATGTTTATATGGTATTTATTTTCTTTTTAAAAACATTACCACTTGTTAAGGAAGCCAATTATCAAATAACGCTCGTGGTGGTGGAAAGGTCATTGTCCTCACGTACGTTAAAAAACATTCCTTTTATCATTTAGTAAAAATATACGTAGAAAAATTTTCCCTTTGAATGAAATGAAAAATCAATGGGCTTTATACACTGTATAAAATAAATTCGTGTATAAATCAAAACATGCCTCAATGAAAGGAGGTTGAGATGAAGTCCTTTACCTTGTGGCCAACTTGACTCGTTCATTCTTTAATCTACTGAATAAAAAACAAAAGTTAATTTCTACTTTCTTTAGAACCTTTTTCAAGTTTATTATTCTTTTTATTTTACTTATTACCATGTTATAAACATTATATAATCATTTAATTTAATAATGGTTGTTTTTTCGATATTTGGTACATGAGTAAAAAATGAACCTCTTATAATTACAAGTTGTCCATAAATTCAAAAATACATTAACTCCATAATTATATTTATCATATATATATCATATATATCATATATATCCAATATATATATGTATTTACAATAGTACATAACTTTTAGAGATAAGAAATTAAATACACTGTTCCTGGAGGGGGTAAGTCGTACGTACGCATGTATGCTAATTTTATTTCTATTTCGTATTTAAGGGAATAAAACCTTAATGATATATAGGTATATTATATTTCTAGTATAATATCCTATATAATTTCATTAACTCCATCCTTTATACATTACTTCTATGTCATGAACAAGTCATATCACTTTGAGGGGGCGGAAGTCCGTACTTCCTTAAATGAAATTATCGTATTTACCAACTTTGGAAACCATAAAGGTAAGAGATAAATGATAAATAAATAATCATAAAGATAATATAAATACAATATATATCACATTTAAATATGGTTCCATTTTATTGGCCACCATTAGAGGCGGTAGGATATAATTGAACAATCATCATTTCATGAGGAAGTAGTTCGCCATGAACAGAAATAATAAGTTCGTATCCCTTAGATGGAGGTGTGTGGAAGTGTAGTATTAATACTTATCATAAAAACATCCTAGTATATTTATGATACTAGTTTTTTTATAAATCAATGGAATAAAGATATTTTATCAGGTTAGAGAAGGAAAATAATAAGAAAGAACTTGAGAGAAGACGTTACCTTTAAATTGGGTAACTCCCTTTGGATGGAACCAAAAGGAATTTTTGAAGTCCCTTATACCTATGTTAATTCTTATAGGTGGAAGATAGAGTTGTTGGAAGATTAATTGGGTAGAGTTTGGATGAGACAAGGGGGATTCGGAGGTGTTAGTAAGGGTTAGAGTTAATGTCTTTTTAATTGGGGGAGGGGGGCTCTTTAGGAATGTTTGAAAATATTATTTTATTATAAACTGAATTTCAATTTGAAAATTTCAGAAACTCATTTAATTTAAAGATAAGTTGAGTATTGTTCTAAATATTATTAAAAAATTTGTTTTAGACAAGTTTAGGGCATGAAATTTACTTTATCTTTTAGCTTTAACCATTAGTTAACTAATTTAACATTTACCATATTCTGTTGTATATTCATAATATAAGGTTAATACATTTACAATAAAATTACAAGAGATCAAAATATGGATCATTAATGACATTAGTAACATCATATAAGTTATTTTTACAAATATTATATTTTGAGGATAATTTTATAATTTAATAAAATATTGACTGATTTGAAATCCCCTTTATGGAAATTTATAAACTATTAAAATCATGAATTTTAAAAAAATCTATAAAAACATGATTATTTAAAAAAACTACATTAATTCAATGATAAAATGTTATAATATTACATTAAATTCTTGGATTACATGAAATTTTTTAAAATTAATTTATTTTAATATTTATAATCTCATTTCTTTAAAACATTAATTAACAAGTTAATCATTACATCATCATTGTGTCATAAATAAATTCAATTATATGATGTTTAAAAATTATAAGTAATGTACCATGATGTAGGAAATCTTTTTAGACTTTTAATGACTATTTATAGTAAAATATATCACTTATATATATCCCATTATATTTTTTTTTTCTATGAGATAAAAGTTTATGTTATATTTTCCTTAACTTTAATTTAATTTTTATAAAGTGTCATTTTCACATACAAGTGGCTCCATGGGGTCCAAAATAGACCCATGGAGTAACATAGTTGTAAATGTATCATCCAATAGTATTAGGACCTATGTTAGTTTAATTATTATTATTATTATATTATTTTTACCTTTATTTACCTGATTTACCCTTTAACCGTGGTATATAAAATATTTACTGAAGTTAGTATTCATATTGTCTAAAAATAAAAATTACCAATTTAAAAATTTTGGATCTCTTAATTAAAAATATGGAATAAATTTTTCCAATTTCAAAACATATAAGTCGTAGAAATTAATTTAAAATTAATTCCCATTGTCAAAACCAAAATGCGTGTTTTTAAGAAATAATATCTATCAAAAAAGTGACATTTGTTTATGTTCAATTTCAAAGTGATATAATATTAAATGACCAAAATTGGAGTAAATGATAAAAATATAATCTAATTAAACATTAAAACCAATTAAAAATATAATGTATATATATAATTTAATTAGATTAAAATAAAATGTTGAATTTAAATACAGTATTTTTCCCTATTCATGAAAAAATGAACATTATCCGAAAAATACCAAAATTTCATCCAAATTAAATTTTGATATCCTAATTATAAATAAGAATTATATTTTTTCAAATAGAACATATTAAAGTGATAAAAAGTATATTCAAAAGGGCTTATCCATTAAAAGGATGTAAATCGACCATTTAAAGAATATTAGATAATTTATGCTTAAAATTGGATCTATTCACATTTTATGCCTTTAAAAATTATTGGATAAATGTAAAAACATTTAAAAAAACATGTATAATCATATTGTTGTTATTTCTTTTCATTCCTGCCAATACAATGGCTAGGCATTAACTACTATTTAAAATAATATTACAACATTATATTTTTTTAGTATGATTCAACATTGTGTGCAATATGAGATTTTGGAGAAACACATTGATTCTTGTTGGGTATTCCATCGAACATAGAATTACCTTTAAAGTAAAATTAATATTTAAATAAAAAATATTAATAATTATGAAAATATCATATTCTTTATTTACCAGGGTTTTTACAATAATAATACAAAAAAATAGTATTAATTATAAAAAAATAATTGTATTTAAGAATGATATAAAAATTTATAGTTATAAAATTTTTATAATATATACTCTTTACCTATATTTAATATGTGAGGTATATTTAATTTTCAAAATAATATAATAACTATCAACAACACAAGGAATATTCTCAAATTTGAAACAAAATCATAGCAATAAAAATCACCACCATTCAGAGAAATAATAAACACAGATGTACGTAAATATGGAAACCACTTTTTAATAACAATCAAATTTTTAGAAAAAAATAAATAATTTAAATAAAAATTTCATTATTTTAAAATAAATTATCATGAAAAAATTAAATTGTTCCCAATACTCCACTCAATTTTATATAAAATGATTAACTATCAACCCACAGAATATAAAAATTAAAATTGAATGTTTGAAAAAATAATCAACTTAATATATAAGAAATTGTAATGTAGTCATAAAATGTCAAATCAATATTTGATAAATTGTAGATCTAAAATATTAAATTATGATAGGTCAAGAATATTTTTGAATTTAATCAATGTTTAGAAATAGAAATGAAAATAAATACAACCACCCAGAATAAAATTATAAAAAACAATACATAAATACAATCTAAAAATTGAAACCAAAATTGAATTTATGTAGAAAATTTTACAATAAACATAAAATTATCAGAAAAATTGACAAAAATCGATTTAGTATTACTGATTAATCCGAAATAAAATATGGATAAAATTATTTTCAATTCCAAAAGTACATATTAAATCTCATAAATATCAGTTCTCACAAAGTAATTATTGAATATTGTATCTATCATATATATTATTAACTCAAATAGTTTGACTAATTCAATAAATAGATCATACTAAAAGAGATTTTGACCAATATTAATATTAATATAATTAAATATTGGTAACATAAGTACTCATAAAACATTCCATATTAAAATTTATATTTCTTTAATGTTTATATGTCCAATGAAAATAAAATTATGTTGAAAATTTATAATTAGTGGGAATAGAATCCAAAAAAATATTTCCTTTATTAAGAGAACCCATGATAGAATGAATTATTACAATAATATTCTTTGTTCTTGAATACTTTTAAGGATTCATTAAAATTGAAATAGCTTATGTATTGTTTAAATAAATAATAATATTAAAAAAATAAATATTAAAATTAGTTAGTGTTTATTTTATCTGTTGACTTTTACCACTAAAATTAGTAGAATGTTTATACTTCCCCTAAGCTAAGGATAAAGAACCAGAAATTTTTTTTAATAACTCCATGAAAAAAAAATTTTATTAACAAATTGATACATAATTGAAATACTCTTTCTATCAAGTCAAGAACCTCTAAATTCAGTTTTAGAATAACTATTCAAATCCTTATACATATATTTAAATAAAATAAACCAAAATTAACACTAATTTTACACATCATGAGACTCAATTAACATCCATTAAATGAAATACTTTTGGATTAGATATAATTCTTTCACACACACACATATACTGAACATAATATCTGGGAAACTGTCACTTAAATATAAAACAAATTCCCATAATTACACAAAATGGGTTAGTATCTACAAGTTTTTCTAGATTTATCAATACAAAATTTTTAATTATTAATCATATTTATTATAATAGTTTTAATATAATCAAAATAAACCATGTTACATTGCCTTTTATTCTATTTTTGTTGATTCATAATAATTCCAAAATTTCATTGAAAAATTTGTTGTGTTAAAATGAAATTTATATTCATCAATTTTTCCCTTATCAAATTCATCATTTGTAAATTTAGGAAAATAGTTATATAAAAAATAAATTTAAGAACCTAAATTAATATCATCATCATATATATTAAAAATAAATAAATCAGAATAAAGTTACCTAATAAATACTGTTAGATCAATTTTACATTTATTAAAATAATTACACAATAAAATAATGAAATTATTCCAAAATAAGCCCTAAGATACTTCTTAATACCATATAAAGTTTTTGATAATTTTAAAATTTTATTTTAAAAAATTACAAATCACAACATAATGATATATTAATTTAATCATTATTAATAATAAATCAATTTTAAATTCAATATGAGACTTGTATTTGAGAAAATTTAAAAAAAATAAGAAGTAAAAGGAAACTAAAAATGTTTTTTTATTAGATTTTTTGAAATATTTTTTATTATTAGAATATCTTAGAGAAAAACCTTCATCAATTTTTACATCAAATTTATCTTAATTATCCATATTATTTATAATAATTTTTGTTACACCCAATGAGTCTAATGTTTCCAAACATAGGGTTTTTCATTTATAATTTTAGAATATGTATTATTAAATAATGATATGATATAATCTCTACTAAAAATATAAGTATCACTAATTTTATATTCATCCAAAAAATTTGGTATATAATATTTACTTATCCAAGTTCTTTCTATATATAAAATAGATTGATTTTTTTAGAGCACCCTTTTCATGTGGTGTTATTGAAGAAAAAATTTTTCTTAATAAATATTATCTTCTCATTATTTCAAATACAAATACTTTAACAAACTCACCTCCTCTATCATATATTATTTAAATAATTATTTTATCATTTTAATTATAAACTAAATTATAACATGTAGTTAACTTTCCCAAATTTTCATTTTATGAGATATAACATATGCCCATGTAAACCTAATAAAATCATAAATAATTAAAATCACACACTTCTTAAATTAAAAAATTTACTTTTACTGTTATAGTTTCAAACAAGAATCATAAAAAAATATTTATTTAAATTAAATGTTGTTAGTTGTCATACATGTCCCAGATTTGTTGGTTTATACAACAGCTAAAGGTCCCCAGGTGAAAGTATCTTATTCCATAAAGTATCACCTATTTCATTTGTATAAGGACCTGACCATAAAAATTACATAATCTTTAATTATGTCAAGAATTCACATTGGGGATCTTTTCAGGTTTAGAGTTTTAGAGAATTATGCCAGAACTATTACATATCAACTTGAAAATTACATATAGACACTACTAATCAATATAAATTTTTTCATAAAATAAAAACTCTTTAAAAAAAATTTCTAGTCCATGTTTTAGACTGCATAAATTTTCCTTGATCCCATCGTTGACCCTATTTATCTTTAAGTCCCATGGAAAACGTTTTAAAAACATGGGATTTACAAAAAGTGCTCAGTATTGGTAATAAAATAAGTAAGGAAAATATTAGACCATAATTAAATACACAACAATGAAACCATAATTTTAAATGATAACATACCTTACAAAATGATAAGATTTATGAAAATAACATACAAATCAAAAATTATAAAGGTGACTTAGGGAATTCATAAAATACAAAAATTGTAGATATCACAGCTACAAAGGGAGTCACATTTGGAATACCCATCACAATATAATCCCTAAATCTATTAGTAGAAACATTAATGTTTACCTCCATAATGTTACCCAATGCATTGGAGAGCTATCTCGGGCTTACCCACACTAGGTTTATCACGGAACCACCCGTATATGCAAACAGTGCCCAATAAACATAACATATACATAACACATAACAAAAGCATACATGAAAATATAACACTTCCACATTCCAATATATCAAATCATGATATTGAAATAAACAATTCTTTATCAACCCATTTTTAAAACCATTTAAAACAATTAATAAAGATATTTTTGAATCAAAGTGTCCCATACCCCTTTGAAGCTATTAAATGAATTATCATTTGAAAAAATTAATTTCCATATTAATAAATAAATCCCAAAAAACATTTTTAAAACATCGACTTTAATGAGAAATATTTATAAGAATAAATCTTTAAAACACATAAAATGATATTTTAGTTAAAGAATTTTTTACAAAATGAGAGACTCTTGAATACAAATAATAGAAGAATAAAATTTAATCCGAACTTTATAATATCATGTGCATAAAGGTATTCATGATATAATATGCCAAAGGATAGTATAAACACCACATAAGAGTGAATTGGTGAATAACAACAATGAAGTCTCAATGGAATGTAAATTGAGATGAAATCCCTTAAATAAATTGTATCATTAGATTAAAGGTAAATAAATTACATAATAATGTGTGGTAAATATAAATACACTCAATATTATTGTATATTCAGTTTAAATAAATCTGAGGAAATTTACACATGTTCTTTTTATGAAAAAACCAATGACATGGATGTTTAACTCAATGAATGGAAATTGAGTTAAAATTACTATTATCGAGTTCATATCGATGAAATGAGAATTTATCAATGGAGTGGTTATGTATATAAAAGGAATATACACACAAAGGGGAGTGGAATTTACAACATAAATAAATAAACAATTTTATCACACATAATCATAGAATGACATAATCAAGATGTATAAGTTTAACCCAAGGAATTGAAATTGGGTGACGAAGTTCACTTACAGAAATTCGACAGCTTGGTGGCATCACATTAAAATTCCGAACATGATTTGATGAGAGGGAAAAGGTGATCTCATCACATGATCATAAAATTTACATCAATAAGGATATAGAAGAACATATTCCAACACAAGAAGATGTAAATTAAAAGACATAACAAAAAATATGACTTTTAAAAATTATAGGGTGAAAGGTTCCCTTACAGATTTGGTACCATACGAAACATACAACCCATGAAATACGGATCATAAAATTAAATGTAAATACCCATAAATTGAATTATATAACCCAATGAATACAGTCTTGGGCAGTACATACTACACACAAAAGGAAATAGTTGAAAATATAGCATAAATCTCACAGGAATAAAAAATGATATCAAAATCCATTACCACATTGTAATCAATCGTTTAGTATGACCAAAGTCAATAAACATAAAATGAATCACAGAATACTATGAATATAAAAATAATAATGATAATATATATCATATGAATGTACACAATACACCACATTACAGAAATAAGTGGCGAAGAATGCAATTCTCACAAAATTAAAAGTGAGATAAGAAATCCCTTACCTTGTGTCTTACTTGAATTGTTTGTTCCTTGTTTTTCCTGAATAATAAAATTAAGTTAATTTACACTTTATTTTTATATTACTTATTACCATGTTATAAACAACATGTAATCTTTTAAGCTAATAATGGTCATTTTGTCAATATTTGAAACTTGAGAAAAAAATGAACACCTTTTAAGTACAATTTTTCCTTGTGGTCAAGAGTCCATTATCTCCAAAATGATATTCATGATTTAGATATCATATATATCATATATATATCCAACATATATAAGTATTTATAATAGTACATAATATTTGGATATAACAAATGAAAAGCACCGTTCATGGAGACGGTAAGCCGTATGTAGGCATGAACGCTACATTCATTTCTATTTCATATTTTAATTGAATGAAAAGTTAATGATACATAGTTATATTATAATTCCAATATAATATCATATATAATTTCAATATGTCCATCCTTTATATGTTCAACATATGGAATTAACGAGTCATATCACTTTGAGGGGGCAGTAGTCCGCACTTCCTCAAATGAAATTATCACGTTTACCCGTAATGGAAACCATAAAAATATGATATAAATGAAAAATACTGAAGCATATAGAAAAAATATACATAATATATATATAACATATATAAATATAGTTCCATCATAATGGCCACAATGAGGGGCAGTAAGAGATAATCGAACAATCATCATTTCATGAGGAGTTAGTTTTCCATCCACAAAAATAGAATGTTCTACACCTATTAGATGGAGGTGTGTGTTAGTGTAGTGATAATAATTCTCATAAAAATATCCTACTATACTATGTATTCTGGCGTTGTTATAAATGAAATGAATAAAAAGAGTTTAAGGGGTGGATAGGTAAAATAACGAAAAAGTTGTTAAGAGAAACCATTACCTTTAATTTGGGTATCTCCATTTAGATTGAACGAAAAGGCTTTGTTGAAGTGAATTTTTCATAAGGTAAGGATTCAAGGTGGAAGAGAGGGATATATAGAGATTATTTGGAAAGGTATTGGATGAGCCAAAGAGCTTGAGAGGTGTGAGTAATGAGTTAGAGGTGAAAGAAAATTTTATAAGGGGGAGGAGGGGCTCTATAGGAAAGTGCAAAAACATTATTTTATAATATAATGATATTCGGCTTATAATGGTCCAAAACCGGTTAAATTTGAAGTTAAGATGACTCATTATCGAAATAAATTCATCCCAGAATAACTGGACATGTTTTAGATGTTATTTTAATATTTATAATTTTATTTATTTAAATGATTTATTAATAATGTAAACACTGCATTATTTTTCTGTCATACATAATTTTATTTATATGATTTCTAAAAATTATAAAAGAAATACCATGATTTAGTAAATCTTTTAATATTTACAGTTAATATTTTTAGTCTAACATATAACTTATATAACCCCATGTAAAAATTAATTTATTAAAAGATATTTGTTTATGTCATTTTTTCTTTACTTTATGTTAATTAAAATAAAGTGTCATTATCACTCCAAGTGGCTACATGGGGTTCCAAAATAGACACAAGGATTCCCACTGTTGGCTAGGACTCATAAAATAATGTTAGTAGAAGTGTTAAGGTAATTCTGTATTATTATTATATTTTTTTACATTGAATTACCCTATTTAACTTTAACCGTTGTAAATAAAAGTCAAAAGTTTATATTCACCAAAAAAATATTTTCATCTTATTAAACAAATTTATACTTACTAGTAACAACCATGTATTTTGTATTTTCAAAATTCAATTTACAGAAGTGGTAAAATTTTAATTAAATGAAAAATTCAGTTTTTTAACCATTACTTAGTGGTTTTACTATTCATCAAAATTGATGTTTTTTAGAAAATTCCAAAACTTCGGCCTAATCTATACATGATATTACTAATTCAAATATGAGTTCTATTTGAAAATATTTAAATCATATAAGTTGCGTTAATTAATTTAAAATTAATTTCCGTTGTAAAAAACAAATACAGTGTTTTTATGAAACAATATCCATCAAAAGATTGACACTTGTTTATGCCCAATTTCAAAGTGAAATTTATTCTAATAACAAACATTGGATTAAATGTTAAAAATATATTTTAATTACACTTTAAAATCAATTAAAAAGAGAATCTAACCATATAAATAAATTATATTAAAGGACAGTTTTGAATTAAAATACATTATTTTTCATTATTCATTAAAAAATGAATTTTATCAGAAAAATACCAAAAATTTACCCAAAGTAAATTTTGATGTCCCGATCCTATATAAGAATTTTATTTTGTCAAATTTAACTTATAAATTTGAGGAAAACTATATTTAAATAGGTTTCTCTATCAAAGGGTGGTAAATCGATATTTAATGAATATTAGAGTATTTATGTTTAAAATCATATTGTTTTCTTATTTTCAGCCTCTAAATTTTATTGGATAAGTGTAAAACCATTTAAAAAACAAGTATAATCATATTTTAGTTAGTTATGTTCATTCCTGACAATATATGATCTATGCTTAAACCACCATTTAAAATAATAATAATATATTATTAGTGTGCAAAGTAAGATTTCAAAGAAACCCATTGTTGCTTATCTGGTACGCCAACGAAGATAGCTTCTCCTTTAAAATGAAATTAATATTTCTTTCACAAATATTAATAATTATGAAAAATTTAATGTTCTTTATTTACCTGGGATGTTACATCCTCCCCCCCTTTTGGAAATTGCATCATCACAATTTTAAAACAGGACATGGGAACCTCATTAAAAGTCCCACATCGGAAAAGGGTTAGTAAAACTATCACATTAAAATAATGAAAGAGAGTTACACAGGTCACCCGAGATAACCGATACTAGGATTCATGTAGAAAAACATGGATATGGATGAAAGAACAAACAATCATGTTCTATTGGAGAGTGATAAAAATCATTATTAGGAGAAAGTTAACTACAAGAAAATCACAAAATTATGATGTCTTAAACGGTCATTGATTACCCAGTAAGATTTGTAAACCAGCAACTTTTTTTTATGTTCCATTTCATAATTTTGAGGAATTAATTTACTACATACATTAAGAACATAATGAAATATACTTACCTTCTAGTAGAGTTTCATCCTTTAATATGTTTCTATGAAAAAATAATATTTTCCCCAAACAACAAGCATTCAAAAAGACATAGTCTCATCAAAAGCACAAGAATCCTCTTCTAGAGAGTCACATAATCCACAAAATAAGAACTATATTTTCCCTAGTATTTAGAAATCATCTAAAACCAAAATGGATAGTGTGAGATCAGATAATACCCAATAATAACAATCTTTTACAAAAATAAAATATAGTCTTAATCTCTAAATTTTTTTAAACAAAACCCAAAGTTCAAAAAAGACCATTCAATAAAAAACTATGAATAAAATCCTTCAAATATAATCCAAAAAAATTTTGAAACCCAAATCTCATAGGGATTTAATTACATTGCCTTCCAAGATAAGTCTTAACATTTATCTCCAAATAAAATCCGTTACTCATAAATTCTCATATTGAAAAGTAATTAACCTAATCACACATTCTCCATGATAGTTTAATCATTTTTATAAATAAACCAAATCACCATATGTCCACAAAAAAACATAGATTCTTATAATTGAAAATTTCAACCATTATTCCACAATTGAAATCCCATTGTATTATATCTGCATTAGGGATATAGTGTTTCCTCAATAGAGAGAACATCTTCCATAACAAACTTGATCACATAATCACAAAATAATTTTCTTATACGGTGTATACCCATTTGATAGAATATAAGTTCCCAAAATCAACTTATTATTATTCCATAAAATTATTTTACTAAAATAATAAGTCATACTAAATAGGGACATCATATAGGCTAGTGGTAGGTGATGCGCCCTTGTCGCGCTTCAGTTGTGGGTTCAAAACCTGCAGCCTTTCCAGATAAGACAAGTTGTCACCCATCCTACGTGTTGTCTTTTTTATAAAACTCAAAAATAACCCAAAAATGTTTTAACCTAAATCATTTCCTTATACCACTCATTTTCGTCCCAATGCAATATTATCTCAACATCTTAAATTTTGATGTCCTATATATATTGTCATGTTTTTTTTATTTCACCACCTTATGATAAAATCAAACAATCCCCAAAATGACAAAAATAATACATTGATCATGTTGTCCATTTGGTTTCATCGTCATCTTGTTCACCTAGGTAGAAGTTCTATGCATTGCAATAATTATTTAGAGATCCTTCAAAATAATTTACTTCCTTCACCCAAATACACCTTGTACAACATGGGTCATATGGGTGTTCACCAAAAAACAGTTTGGGAAAATAATCATGAATGACATATAATTTCAATACATCTAATAAAACATGATTTCTATAAAACAATCGGACTGAATTTTATTTGAAACATTCAATTAATGGTCCTTTTAAAATACCATTGGTATGTGCTGAGAGACTATACTGTAAGTGTAAATATAATTAGGTTGCACAATGGTCTCCTTCTTCTGCACCTTTTTCAAAATCATAATATTCTTCAATATCTTTTTTATATGGTAAAATATTTGAAAATGACTTGATAATATTTACCTTTCTTGAAAATATGAGAATATAGTGAAAATAGGATTTGTTTAAATACAACCCATGATACATGATGATAACAAGGTATATTTGAGGTGTTTGATATCTCAAACAACAGCTTGCAAGTTATTTTTATTCTAGAAAAAGTTTCACAATCATCCTAACTTGACTTTGAAATAATTATTACAATGAAGTCATTAGGAAGAGATATGAATATTGTTCGAGATCCTCCTCCTTCCATATGTAACTGACATTCCTTGATCTGAAAAAGTTATAAAACAAGGATTTAACTGAAATAATAGACATAGGGACAAACCAATGTCTAATGAAAACTACCAATCCCTAATGTTGTCTAAACTTTCCTCTGATACCAACTATAAGGACCCGACCTTAAACATTAAATAATAATTAATTATTTCAAGAATTCACTTTTAGGATATTTTCATGTTTAGAGTTTTATATAATTAGGCTATAAGTATTACATATTGACTTTAAAATTACATGTAGACCCTACTACCCAATATCCATTTTTTTCATAAAATAAAAACTCCTAATGAGAAACATCTCTAGTTCCATGTTTTACACAACATGAATTTTCATTGATGCCAACCTTGAACCTATTCAACTTAATGTCCTATGGAATGCATTTCCAAAACATGGGATGATCATAAAAATCTCATTATGGGTTTTGAAATAAGGAAAGAAAACATTATCCCATAATTAAATACAGATCAATGAAACCATACTTTTCAATCATAACATACCTTACGAAATCATTAGATTTATGAATATCACACAAAAATAATAAATCATAAAGGTGAATTATGGAATTCATAACATACTTACATTTTAGCTATCACAACTACATAAGGTGTTACATTTGGAATACCCATCACAATATATTCCCTAAATCTATTAGTAGAAACATTAATGTTTACATCCGTCATGTTACCCGATGCATTAGACAGCTATCTCGGGCTTACTCGCCCAATATTTATCACAGAACCACTCATATACGTATTCAATTCCCAGTAACCATAACATATTCATAACACATAACACAATCATAAAGGAAAGATATCATTTCTGCATTCCAATATATCAAATCAAGATATTGAAATAAACAATTCTTTATCAAACAATTTTCAAAACCAATTAAAACATTTAGTAAAGAGATTATCGAATCAATGTTTCCCATACCCCTTTGATGTTTTTAAATGAATTATCATTTGAAAAAATGAATTTCCATATAAATAAATAAATACTAAATAACATTTTGAAAACATGTACATTAATGAGAAATAGTTAGAATAATAAATCCTTAGAACATTTAAAATGATATTTTAGTTAATTTTGTTTAACAAAATGAGAGATGCTTGAATACAAATATTTGATGAATAACATTTAATCAGAACATTATAATATCATGATCATAAAGGTATTCTTGATATAATATTCCAAACAATAGTATATACAACACATAAGAGTGAATTGGTGCACAATAACAATGAAGTCTCAATGGAATGTAAATTGAGACGAAATCCCTTATAAAAAAATGTATCATTAGATTAAGGATAAATCAATTACATATTAATGTGTGAAAAATATAAATACACTCAATATGATTGGATATTTAGTGTAAATCAA
Source organism: Viscum album (assembly GCA_963277665.1). NCBI lineage: Eukaryota > Viridiplantae > Streptophyta > Magnoliopsida > Santalales > Viscaceae > Viscum > Viscum album. Next base: position 1,413,194,715 of record OY728145.1, read on the forward strand.
TCGGAGGACATTCAGACATGTTTTTTATGACAAAACCAAATACATGGATGTTGAACTCAATGAATGGAAATTGAGTTAAAATTACTCTTATCAAGTTCATATCAATGAAATAAGAATTTATCAATGGAGTGATAATGTGTATCAAAAGTATATAAATACAAAGGGGAGTGGAATTTACAACATAAATTAATAAAAAATGATTCCACATATAATCATAGCATGATATAATCAAGAAGTGGATGTTTAACCCTAGGAATTGAAATTGGGTGAACTAGTTCCCTTACAGAAATTCAACAGCCTAGCGGCATCACATTAAAATTCAGGACATGAGTTGATGAGAGAGAAAAGTTTATCGAATATATTGGACATAAAATTTACATCAATAAAGGTATATAAGAACATATCCCAACATAATAATATGTAAATTAAAAGACATAACAAAAAAGATATCTTTTAAAATGAATAGGGTGAAAGGTTCCCGTACCGATTTGGTAACTTACAAAACCTACAACCCATGAAAGAAGGATCATAAAATGAAGAATTAAATACCCATAAATTTAATTATATTATATAATGAATAAAATCTTCAATATTACGTACTCCACAAAAAAGGAAATAGTGGCAAATATAGTATGAATCTCACAGGAATAAAAAGTGAGGTCAAAATCACTTACCACATTGCAATCAATTGATTCATATGACCAAAAGTTAATAAACAACAAATTAATCAAATAATACCATGAATATAAATAGAATCATGATAATATATATCAAATGTCAGAAAACAGTTCACAACATTCATGAAATAAGTGGTGAACAATAAAATTCTAACGGAATTAAAAGTGAGATAAGAAATCTCTTACATTGTGTCCGACTTGACTTTCTTGTTCCTAGTTCTTCCTGAATAATAAATGTAATTTTATTTATACTTTATTTTTATATCATTTATTACCATCTTATAAACAATATGTAATCATTGAATTTAATAATGGTCTTTTTGTCGATATTTGGTACTTGAGTAAAAAAATGAACACCTTAAAATTACAAGTTGTCCATGTGGTCAAGAGTCCATTATATCCAGAATGATATTAATTATTTAGATATCATATATATATAATATATATCCAGTATATATATGCATCTATGATAGTACATAAAATTTGGAGATAGAAAATGAAATGCACCGTTCATGGAGACGGCAAGCCGTACGTATGCATGAACGCTACATTAATTTTTGTTTCATATTTTAATTGAATGAAAACATAATTATACATAGTTATATTATAATTACAGTATAATATAATATATAATTTCAATAACTGAATCCTTTATATGTCCCACATATGGAATTAATGAGTCATATCACTTTGAGTGGGAGGTAGTCCGCACTTTCTCAAATGAAATTATAGCGTTTACCCATAATTGAAACCATAATGGTATGTTGTAAATGAAAAATAAATAATCATAAAGAGAACATAAAAATAATATATATATCATATAAAAATACAGTTCCATAATAATGGCCACCATGAGAGGTGCTAGGAGATAATCAAACAATCATCGTTTCGTGAGGTGTTAGATTTCCATCCATAGAAACAATATGTTCATCACCCATTAGATGAAGGTGGGTGTAAGTTTAGTTATAATATATCTCATAAAATCATCCTATTATATTGAGAATACTGGTTTTGTTATAAAATAAATTAATTAAAAGATTCAATGTGTTGGAGAAGTAAAATAAAAGAAAAGATGTTAAGAGAAACTGTTACATTTAATTTGGGGAACTTTTTTGGTTTTAACCAAAAGGGTTTGTTGAAGTTCCTTATGCCTAAGGTAAGAATTATAGGAGTAAGTGAGGGATCTTGAGAGATTATTTGGGCAGATTTTGGACAAACCAAAGGGCTTAAGAGGTGTGAGGAATGAGTTAGAACTGAGCTCTTTTTATAAGGGGGTGGAGGGGCTCTTTATGAAAGTGTGAAAATATTATTTTATTATATAATGATATTCTGTTTTTAACGGTCCAAAACTAGTTACCATAGAATATAAGGTGACTCCTGGTCGATATAAATTCATCCAATAAGAAATGGATAGGTTTTTTATGTTATTTTAATATTAATAATATTATTTATTTAAATGATTATTTAATGTGGTAAACACTACATCATTTTTGTGTCATAAATAATTTTATTTATTTTATGTATAAAAATTATTTAAAAATTACCATGATATATGAAATATTTTTATATTTACAATGAATATTTATAGTCGAAAATATAATGTATATAATCCCATGTAAAAATTAATTTACTAAAAGATATTTGTTTGTGTAATTTTATCTTTTACTTTAAGTTAATTAAAATTAAGTGTCATTATCACTCCCATGTGGCACCATGGGTTCCCAAAATCGACCCAAGGATGCCCATGATCTACCATGACTCATAAAATAAGGTTAGGACATGTGTTAAAGTAAGTGTTTATTATAATAACATTCTTTTTACCTTGAATTACTTTATTTACCTTTAACCGTTGTAAATAGAAGTCAAAAGTTACTATTCACCAAAGAATTATTTCCAGATTATTGAACAACATTTTATATAATAGTAACCACCATGTATGTTGGATTTTCAAAATTAAATTCATAGAATTGGTAAAATTTCATTTAAAAGAAGAAGTCATTTTTTAACTACTACTTTGTGGTTTCACTATTCATCAAAAAATTGATGTTTTTCATAAAAATACAAAACATTCAGCCTTCGATATATTTGATATTATGAATTAAAAAATTATGTTTATTTTAAAAAATTCAAAATAACGAAGTTACATTAATTAATTTAAAATTAATTTCCGTTTTAAAAACAAATAGCGTGTTTTTAAGAAACAATATCTATCAAAAGATTGACACTTTTTTTGTCCAATTTCAAAGTGAAATTAATTCTAATGAAAAAAATTGGTTTAAATGGTACAAATATATTCTAATTACACTTCAAAACCAATTAAAAAGATAATATAACAATAAATAAATTATATTAAAAGCCAATTTTGAATTAAAATTCAGTATTTTCACTATTCATCAAAAAATAAATTTTATTATAAAAATTTCAAACATTTACCCAAAGTAAATTCTGATGTCTTGAATCTAAATTATAATTTTATTTTGCAAATTAGAATATATTAAAGTGACCAAAACTATATTTAATGATGGTTTTCCATCAAAATGGGGTAAATCGACCTTTAATGAATATTAAAGTATTTATGCTTAAAATCAGATTATTTTCTTATTTTAAGCCTCTAAATTTTATTGGATAAACATAAAAACATTTAACAAACATGTATAAACATATTTTAGTTAGTTATGTTCATTCTCACTAATATAAGATCTAGGTGTTAACTAGCATTTAAAATAATAATATTATATTATTAGTGTGAAACAAAATATTTCAAAGAAACCCATTGTTGAGTATGAGGTTCTTTATTGAACAAAGCATCCCATTTAAAGTAAAATTAATATTTTTTAAAAAATATAAATAATTATGAAAAATTTCATGTTCTTTATTTAGCTCAGATGTTACAATTGGAAATGATTCAAACAACATTTTATTATTAAACTTAGTATAATTTACCTAAGATATATTTTATTTTCTATTCGAATAAAGTTAAAATAATTCATTAATTTAAAGTAAATATTTATTATCTCAAAATTTAAGATTCATTCCATAATTAAAAAGTTTTGAAATAAATATTAATTTAATTATTAATACATATATATATATATAGAATTAAAAATTAATAGCGTATAAAAAATACATTCTTTATTTAATATACTTATCATTATTATCCATTATCTTATAAATATTTTAATCCATGAATAAAAGAAAATAAAATCCATTTTTTGAAAAAAACCTCATTCATAAGATAATTATTCTTTTATTCTAATCCTTCTAAAACTAAATTTTTTCATCTGGTCAAAAAGCCGTATTTATTATCCCATTGTTGTTCTCCATAAATATTTTAAATTATTTATTTACACGATACATATCATGCAATGAAATATTGAATATCCTTCTCAAATATTCATTAGTATTTGATATAAAATTGTTGAGTTTATCATTTTACATTTTTATTTTTTCATATCATACAATCAAATTGTTATTTTACACAATTATATTTCTTTTTTAAGGATCATTTTTTTATTATAATCAGATATTTTAATTCTATGATCCCCATTTCATATATATAACATCTAATATTTCATAAAAACATTCTTATTTTCTCTCTATAAATCCTATATAATTTTTCCATTTTTTAGAGTATCCTTTGTTGAATTTTTTAATTTGTTTAGTTAATTATCTATAATCATTTTATTAGTCCAAATAATAACCGATGGAGGAATTTCAATCAGTACTTACCTGATTCATATTTATACCTATCAATAATAATTTAATTGATTCTATATCTCTTTCAATATCACTACATGAGTCTATATTGGGAGTAAAACTCCATCTAACCATCGTTTATATTCTCTCTTTCTTCCTAAAATTATTTCCTCTCTCAGTTGATTTATTTTCCAAAAATTTGAAAACAAATTCCATTTTTTTCGCTCATATTATGTTATTTGTCAAGCATAATTATTTTTATGTATTTCCTTACTTATTTAATCAACATTTTAATTATTTATTTTAGAAATGTACAAAAACCTTTATTTCATTGTATAATCTTATAAAATCATTTAGTGATGTATATTATATTGCTGAATGGAAATTTTAAAAAATTTATCATTTTAAAGTAACAATGTTAAATATGTTTTATTGAATAAATATTATTGATATATTTTAATTTAATGGTTGCAAAAGGCTATAAAATTATATGTTGTTGTCGAAAAAAGATCATTGGATTTTTATAGTAGTATGGATGGAAATGATACCACATATATCCCTAAACCATATATTGTCCTTGATTTAAATGGATAATAATTATATAATCCAAAAGTCATAAATGATATTACAATGTTTTATGAGAATGTGATTTTCTCAAATGGAGGCACAATATAAACAATGTATCCTACCCTTCCTCATACCAAGGCCCACCAAGAAATTATCCTAAATTTTGATGAGAGTAATAAATATATTGACCAACCATTTGGTAGGAGGTATAAAATAATGAAAAATTATTTTTAAAAGAAATAATATAAAAATTATAGAAAAAAGATGAAACATATACAGGAGTACACTTCTAAAAAATTTATAAAAACAGAAAATGAAAGATGATGTTGATGTAGCTTTGATTACTCCAAAATGATTGCATGTGAAATCTCATTTGTGATCATTTATATAGATCTAATTTCAAAGTAAAAAATAATAATTACTATCATATGTAATATTAGTCAACTTTTCTTGGCATCAACTTTAGTGAATTCCCATGTCTGATGTTTTTAGAAAGTTCTATAATGGTCTGATGGGTTTTCCCATATCTTGGAATGTTTTTTGTTTATCAAAAACAGTTTTTTGAAACCTGATTAAAACTGATTCAGAAACTAAATTGATGAATGATGGAAATTTAAAACTAATTAAACATTTTTAAATAATTTTTATCACAATATATTCCACATTTTTATAACATACACATATCTCATAAAATAGATATCTTTTAAAGATTGAGTTTTTATATGATAAATTTTCCTAAGATACTATAGTTGAAATAATTAATAAGCTATTTTTGTTTTATATGATATAAATATCATAATATGGATTAAAAATATATATGATACATTATATAGTTTGTAAGAATCATTTATTTCATAGATATCATTTACTTCGTATGGTTTATTTTCTTGTGAGGGTCAAAAGTTTATATAGAGTTCATTGTATAAGGTTTTAATGGATTTCATGTTTTTAAGATATATCATAGGTTTTAATTTTCATAGGGTTCAATATTCTTAGAATTAATTTACATTATAGGGTACAATCATCAAATGTATAAATCATTATAGACATTAATCATCATTGGGTTCTTTTAATAATAAGGGTAAAATATTTGAAAGGTTCAATATTTGTAGTGTTTATGTATATACCTATGATATTACTATTTTAGAAAATTATAATTTCATTGGTTAATTTTTTTAAGGAAAAAAGAAGAGTCATTAGGTGCATTATTTTTAAAAAAATGATAATAAGCACTAGAATTCTATAATCTACAAAAAATAAGAATTTTCTAAAAACAAAATATAAATAATGGATTAACAATAATAATAATAATAAATCATTTAAAAAACATAATATAGAATATAAATGACTGATTTGACAATAAAATGAGTAATTATAGTTTATTTATTTAAAATGAAAAAATTGAGGAATTTGTAGTAGGTTGAGTTTTTGTGATGTTCTAAATAACCAAAAACGTTCAGGATCTTCGTAGAGCCCATTAATACCAAAATTTATTAATAAAAATGTATAGTATAAGGACACGGGGTATACATAAATGAGAATGAATGAAAACACAAATATCCAGGTCAACCAAAGTAGAATAAAAATCAGGGCTGATGATTTACCAGCTCGAGATAGACTCTAAAATTGCCAATTTTAACATGGAATCCACAACTTGATTGGCCTACCTGTTCACATGGGTTACATCCAAATCAATTGTGTCAGTAAGATATAAATATTAAATCCAATGTGGGAACAGTTAACGTGGAACACATTGAGATCTAGTCTTTAAAAAGTGCATACCTATGGTGGAGTCAGATTCCACGCAAATGCATCTTCACTTGTGTTGAACTGAATATTTAATAGCCTCAATTATTACCCACTATTCAACCTATATCATCAAATGATTCCCAATATAATGGTAGAATAAGACTTTAATGAATCCCTAATGAATGCAGAAGATGACACTATAACTTTATGGGTCTCTTGCTTCTAAAGCCACTCCATCCACATTCACCTTTAACCATGGGGGAATTGGGGGAATCCATCTAGTTGAATTTAGCACCAGGGGTTTCATAATCCTGCCAGCAACACCAAAAGATCTCAGGATAAAATTTTTAGATAAATCATTACTCTTTGTACCTTTTTGGATCTTTTAGGTTGATGAAGCTTCCCTATGAAGGGAAGTTAGTGAAACTTTCAATGTTGGTTATTTATTGTAAAAAGAAATATCATTTGTTTCCCTCCCAACATAGGCAACAAGGGACGAATTTTTTTCTCACAACAACTCATATATCTATTTGATACAATTCGAACTACATATATAGAGCATAGTATCACCAACACAATCAAGCCTCAAGGTAACTCCAAACACATAATTGATGTACAAAGAAATATGTGATGAGAAATAATATGACATGGAAAAATTCCCAATGGATTCATCCAAGGACCTGAATAACAAGATCATATATGCTAGATGAAGGTCCATGCTCTGGAACTGTCTCTCAAGTTGAAACATGTGTTTCCAAATCCTCTATAAAAATAGTAGTTTTGAATGTGTGATGACATTTTGCCTCAAATTTCTCAACCATGAATTAATATCAATGCAGCAAAAACAATTATTTCTATAGAAACCCCTAGCAGAAAAATTCCCAAAATTGTCCGAAGTAAACTGTAACATATCTACCTCAACAAAGACAATTTATCATTTAAAATAACATAACATGAGATTGAAAATCTTACATAGTTTAATCAATGAAATAATCATAAATAAGGATGTGCTTTATGTGATTGGGAATAATGAAATCATCACTAATTGGTTTTCTCAACCAAGTTGTGCGCTAGAAGTTCCAAATCGATTGATTATATATAACCCATTTTGAGGTCCTGATGAAGAAATTATAGGATTAATAGATGGTTAGACATATTGAATATGGAATTTACAAGGAGTAATAATTCTGTATTTTTATTTTGAATCTACTCGAAAGGAATTCCAAAAAGATGTCATCTGATGTCAAAAGGTTCCAAGTGAATTTACTGAGAAGAGCCTCAATAATGGTGCCCCGATATTTAATACCCAATCCTCCCATACCATGAGGATTAATAAAATACTTCCAAGACGCTATTATAATCTTCTTTTAATGTATTGATCCTATTCATATAATGTTTCTGATCAGAGCCTGAACTTATTTAAGAACGGGTTTGGACCATTTATAAAGAGAGATGTTACAAAAAATTAAGATAATCACCATGTTAACCAAGAATATTCTTCCTTCTTGTGACATTGACATTCCCTTATAGGTTTCCATTTGAATGAAATTCTATATATAATATTTTCAAGGTAGAAACTTTTCACTCTACCCCCAAAAATGGCACCCCAAGATATGTGAAAGTGTGGGTTTCCCATTTCACAACAAGCATTCAAGCTACTCTATTCTTTTAGGAAGATGATATTCCATTACCTAACACTAAGAATTACTTGTTCCAAATATAATCCTAAACATATTCCATTTTAAATTCAGAAAATTGATTTTTGATAGTAGATACTATTTTCCAATCCACCTTCCTAAAAAGGAGTATTTCATTAGAAATTAAAATGTGGGAAGGGGTGAAGAGATCCTTTCCAGCCTTAATTTTTTGAGATATACCAACTTACAAAGTGATGTTCTAAATAAACTAAAAACAAACAATGAAATTAATATTATCCTTAAACTACAATCTCAATCCTAGAACTGACACAAGTGATCACCACTTCCACTAAATTTTAAATAATATATTTCATTACATTTATAATTTCAATTAATTACATTCATCCAATGAACGAATGTGAAGGATAATAAAACTTCTTCCTTTATGTAATGGAGATATATCATGACTCTCTACAAAAAGTTAATTATTATATAAAATAGTACAAATAAATAGTAGATCCAAGGATAAACAATCTCTTAACTAAATAGAACCTAGTTTCAAGCGTATAAATGAGGAACTACCATCGACCAATACCTATTTTTTATCAAAAATATAGAATCCCCCCATAAAATCTTATCATTAAATGTGGTTATATATAAAATGAATAATAGTGAAGGAGGGTAACGTAAACCATAGAATTAAAATTCAAAAGATCAAAGAGGATATAATCCCAATGAATTATAAAGATCCCAACTTCTGTATACTATAATAAGTGGTTATATTATTATCATAACATAATATAAAAGCAATCACATCCCAAAAAACCAAATAGTTTAGTACTTTTAGAAAACAAGATACATTCTATAATTACATATTAAAATTGAAATCCTAAACTAAAATGAAATATTCTATCTAGGAACACAGTCATTACTTTTAGAATTTACCATCATAACAATCGTAAAACGCTTCCTCACACCCTAGGAAAAAGAAACATTGGAAAGTGGTGAGAATAAATTCAAAGTAAGGGTATGTTTACAAGAGTATATATAATTCATGAATAATATAAAAATAAAAAATTATGACCAATTAATTTCATATATATGTAATAAAATGATCTAGAAACTTGTTCATGTAAAGAAAATAAATGGGAAAGGTCTCAACTAAAACCTAATATAGTTTTACTTTTGTGACCCATAGATGAATTTATGGGTGATAGATATACATTAATTTCACTTAATATATCTTATAAATTCCTTATATGAATGGACAATATGACCTAATCCACACACCTTATTGAAAATCTATAACTATTCATATTGGAAGAACTAGTCTTTAGGATTTTGAATACATTTTCCCAAAAAATAATCATAAAATTTTCAAATATATATGATAAATGGAATAATTAGACTATGTTATAAAAAGAATATTAAATTAAGTATTTTTATACAGAATAATATTCATTAAAGATATTACAGGTATATTTTTTCTAACACAATACTCATTTTTTAACATCAAAATGACTTTCAAAAAATGTTGCACATATATGAATGAAATAAATTACTTTGAAAATATCATTTTAAACATGTAATTTATGATTAAAATAAAATTTTGTTTATTATGGTGGAAAATGTATTCATTTATTATAATTTAATAAACATTACTTTATCAGGTTTTAAAGAAAAGTGAAAAAACTACCTCATTCTGAAAATGACAATAATATATCTTTTAAACTGTTTCGTAAAAATTAAAATTTGGGTAAAAATGAAATTAAAGAATAATATAAGAATAGGAAAAAAAACTTGAAAACATTCTAAAATACATGGGTATGGAAGATAAATATTCCCCATTATAGATTTAAAGAAAGAAAATATCAAAAAAATTTGAGATTGTGAAATAAACCGTTACCTTAGGTATGTTTTTTATAAGTTATAAAATCTAGAATAATAAATTTGAATTTATTATAAATATATTTTATAACCCTAATTTCATATATTATTCTATTATAAAAATTTATAACTTGTTTATTAAAATTTCATCATTAAAATCAGTATTTTGTGTTGTCGTAGTTTAACTTTTCATGTATTTTTTGGTTATTTAGATTCAGTCCATATAAAATTATCCTAGTGACATCATATAAATAATTTTAATTACTATATAAATATCATATATATCCCTTCTAATAATATTTATTATAATACATAAAATTTAGATGTAGAAAAATGAATTACCCCATTCATGGAGATGTATAGTCGTACGTATGAATGAATGCTGTATTGCTTTTTAGATGGATGGAAAGTGAAAATGGTTGATAATTATTCATCATTATAGAATAATTATTATATAGTATAAATAATACATTTTCAGAAAATTAATCCTTATTAACATCCAAATAAAAAATCAAATAATTAATCACATCGCTTTGTGGAGGTGGTAGTCCACACGTACGCACAAGAAAACAATTTATTTTCAAAAGGGTTGGAAGGTAATAAGTTATATATGATATTATAGTGAATTTTTTTTATTAATTTATAGATATAATATATTCTTATTAGTTTTCTACCTATAACCATTCATGAAATGCATTGATTAAAAATGAATCATGCTGCTACATAGAGACATTATATTGCACGTAGGAACACACAATGTTTTCACTTTTCATGCGATCGAAAAGAAATAAAATATTTTTTTAAAACATTAAATAAAATCATGAAATGTCTCTGACATTGGGATTATTATTTTTTGATGGGTACACCACATGAAAATTAAGCATAAAATGATAACAACATGATTCATTCGGTAAAGTCGAGTAACTCTTTTCAAGTGGAATCCCATTAGATGTCTTCATAGGGGACATATGGATACTATTTTGGAAGGAACAAAACAAAAATATGTGGATAAAGATTATTATCAGAGTAATGGTTGGTTTTTGGTGATATATATATATATCTCAATGTGGTGTAAACATGTAAGGGAAGGTGTGTCCTTTTATAATTTTTGGGAGGGTTAATTTTGGTTTTTTTTCAAATACTTAATTAAATTAAATTAAAATCTTATTCAAAATTGGTAAAAACAAATTTATTTTGAGTATAGGTTTTTTATGGGTCTAAATTATCTCATCAAATAAAAATTATAAAGGTTTAACTATTTTTTGGTCATAATCTATTCATTTTAACCCCCCCAAATAACCCTTTTAATGATACCGTGAAACCATGATTTTTTACACTTTGAGGATCAAGATAATTAATATAAATGGGAAAGAAGATCATAAATGTAATATGGTTGACATTAGAAACTATATCAAAATTACTTCTCTGAATATAATATTTTTATAATATTTTTATAATTTAATAAAATATCTTTTTATAAAATATCAATAATGTCAATTTTTAGATCTATTCCTTACAATCACTTTAATAATAAATAGAAAACAATGATAACTAGGAATTTTTTCTTAATTTTGTCCCTAAAATTTCATTTTAATATTTAAAATTCATTAATAACATGATTTATCCAGATTTATATTAATTTTCATATTTTACATATGATTTATTTTATTTTTTCATTTATTTAATAATTACCCTGTCAGAATTGTGTAATCAATTAATGTTGAAATTTATTTTCCAAAAATTAAAACTAATTCCAATAATTAAGAAATAACTTTCTTATAATACTAAATATACTCTAAAATATCCTTTCTATAACCCTATATAAAAGTCATTATACTTATTAAATACCAGAGTGTGACATGATTGACATTTCTTGAAACAAAATACTATAAAGATCATAAAATCTTCCGAATAATAAAAAATTCCGTATAACATAATTTTAGATTACTATGGAATAAATTAACTTATAAAATAATATTAAGTCATGTTTTGGGGTCTTTTTATAGTCCTTTTAATTTTAATTGTATCTTTTATTAGACTATTTACCCTTTAAAGTGGTAACTAATATTATTCATGTTGATATTTTTATTGATGAAAAATAAAAGAGAAATATTTAATAAATTTGGACTTCCTGAATCCAAATATGTATTAAAATTTTCAAAATTCAAAAAATAGAAGTGGTATAATTTTATTTAAAATTAATCCTAAAAAACTCCATGATATTTTTTTCAGATAAATGTCTTCTTATGTAAACGTATGTTATTATACAGAATTCAATATTAAAATTGATTTTGATGAACTTAATTGAATTATAAAAAATATAATATTAATTAATATAAATTTAATTTATTTAAAAATTTTACTTTTTATATTATATAAATAAAAATAAAATTAACAATAAAAATGATTTGTTTTTACTATTCATTAAAAATAAAACAATTCATAGAAATCATAAAATTTGACATGAAGAATATTTTTATATGATAATTTTGAAAATTAATTTCATTTTATTAAATAAATTTTATAAAATAGGGAATAATAATTAAATTATATTATCAAAATTGTAATAAAAATATTTTTTTTAATGAAAACATATAAAATAACATTACTAAAGATTGAGTGTTTATTTCCAAATAATTAACTCATACCATTTTATCAAATAATTTAATTATTTATATTTCATAATATGGATAATACCATTAACACTTTCCAATTTCTCATCTTGTTTATAATGGTTATGGTAATGTTATAATATATTAATAGTTTTCCATGATTCATTTAGGATTGGGGTTACATGGTGTATACGCCATCGAAAATAGAATTATATTAAAATCTTGAGGTTTTTTGAATCATAATATATTGAAAAAAATTATTTGTAATGAAACATCCCATAAAATAATGGGGTGTTCTATTCTTCCCTCTGTTAAAAATTTTCAACCTCCGAAATCCATAATGTACACGTATTAATTGATTTTTTAGTAATTCATCCTAATTATTATTGGTTCAAACATTGCCTCTTATATTATAGGATTTCTATAGAGTAACTTTATAGATTGATTCATTTTATTCCACAAAACATGTTCTTTATTTCCGATAATCAGGATAGGATCAATAATGTTTGATAGATCATGTTTAAATTCTATATAAATAGAGGTGAGAAAATTTATTTGGTCTGGAATGTATTTCCTTAAAAATAATCTATGGAGAACATCATGTATCTTAGAGGGGCTTGGGGGAATTTTCAAACAGTATGACACAAATCCAATTATTTCTCTAATTTTAAAAGGACTGATATACTAGGTCTTAGTTTTACTTTCTTTATAAATATTATTACACCACTCCATGGATATACTTTCAAGAAAATGTGATCAACCACTTGAAATTAAAAATAATCCCTCATATTTTCAAACTCAATCTTTTGAATACTCTAATAAGGGTTTGGATAGGTGTTATATTTTCCCTTATTTCCTCTATAAGCTCTGGAACTACAATCTTCCATTCACCATCTTCATGCAAAAAAGTTGGTGGTATGACATTTATTTCCATATAATATTCCATGTTGTGCCAATTGAATACTTAAATGGAAGAAATTTTTATAGGATAATTATAAAAAAATGTGAATACTGATCCCACATACCTTCAAGGTGAGGGGACAAGAACCTCAAAAAGCTTAATAATGTTTGGATATTCCTTTAAGAGAATCCATCATTTTGAGAATGATAAGCATTTCTCATATGATTGTCGGTATCAGGATCCTTCTGAATACTTTTATAGAAGTTTGATATAAATCATGGATTAAAACAAAACATAATTGAAATAGGATCACCATGATGTCTTACTACTTCATTAATATATATTCACATAAGTCTCACTATAGGTAAATCTTCTCTAATATTGGGGAAATGTGTAGATATGGTAAGTTGATCACCCATAAACCATATCACTTCATTCTTCATAGGAGTATTTTATAATCCAATGAAAAAGACTTTAGTAATGTCACCCCACTTCCATGTAGGAATAGGAAGAGGACACATGAATTCTCTAGGATGCTATCTCTCAGCTGTTTGTTATTGATAATCCCAAAATATTAATACATAATCAAACATTTCCAGATTCATATTATCCCAAAAAATTGTTCAGTAAAATCACTATACATCTTAGTAATGCCAGTCTTTATAGATAAATTTGATCTATAAAAATTTTATAATAATTCCTAATCTACATTATATATAGATGGACCATATAAATTTTTTTAAAAATTTAAAATACCATGTTCATATGTCAAGTCTACCAATTTCTTGTCATTTATGGGTTTTAATTAATTTTTAAAATTCTCATCATAAAGTAGGGAAATTTTTATCTATTACAATAAAGATGGTATTGGAATCATTTTAAAAATGATTTATGTTTCCCCTTCCTTAATAATTAGTATATCCATATTTAATAAGTCCATAAGAATGAGATTTTTTCAATCCTATTTTTATATAGATATTCATGATCTTTTGTACTCATAGAATATTTACCTTATTTTTTTTCGATTAAAGTAGTTTATTGAAAAATCATAATTCGTGAATAGATCAAGAGATCACCATTGTCTCATGATTATCTCTTTCTTTGAGAAGATATATTTTTTGAATCTTATGATCTGTTTATATCTGACATATTTCAACATAGATAAAGTGTATCCAAATTTTCAAATAAATAATTATATGTTCTAAATAAATATAATGGTTGGGAATGTTCTGTTTATGAGTTTTTAATTGGCTTGACATAGATGCATTGAATCTATCGTTATACATAAGGACACAACCCTGTATCTTCCTCAATATACCACTAAATGTCAAAAATCCAAAATTTCCTGATGATAATGCCTATATCAGAGAATTAAACACTGTTCTAATCAATTATTCAAAATATTATGCATATTTTTTTCCAAATGCACTTAATACTTTAATGAGTATTCTTTTTTAATGGGTTATCCAATTAGTGAAAATTTTCAACAAATCATTAATAATGACACATGAATCCAATAAAATTGTGTACCTTAGTTATCTTTGTGGAAATAGTCCCTTATGGTATTGTTATTTTTGTTGATGGGTCAACAGATATTCCATCATTGGGGATACTATAACCATGAAAAGAAACTGTATAATGCCATGATTTAAACATTTGAATTTTCCTATATAAAAATTTTCTTATAGGAGTATGAAGAATGATTCACAAGTTATTTACATTGAACTCATAGCTATTAGAGTACACCAAGAAAACATTAATAAATAACACAAAAAATCACCAAGATATTCATTGAATACAATATTCACTAGGTCCTTAAAAATTGAGGATGAATTATTCAATCCAAATTGAAATACTGTAATTACAAAATGTACATACATTTTTGTAAATGTTTAATTCAAAATATCTTTATTTAATCACAATTTAGGATCCCCATAATGAGGATGAATGTTTTAAAAATAACGAGACCCATTTATTTGATTGAATATGCCATCAATGTAAGGTATTGGATAATTGTTCATTATCACAATAACATTAATATCCTTATAATTAGTGAATAACCTCATATATCTATCATTATTATTTAAAAAACGAATATGGGCTCCCAATTGTGTAATAATAAGGAATATAAATCCCTTATTACACAATTCATTTATTTTTTTCTTCAATTCCACTAATTCCACAAATTTCATTGTATAAGGATTCATTGATATAGGTCTTGCATTAAGGATTAAATTAATGGAAGACTCGACCTCACACTATAGTGGATAACTAGGTAATTCTTTAACAAATACCTAAGTATATTCATTCAAAATAAGGTAATCCTTAATTCAATGAATACCTTTTCAATGCATAGGTTGTGTCTTCTTATCTTGTTCGTAGATTTCATTTTTGAAAAACTCCCGAGGGTGGATCTAGACAAGAATTAGATAAAAATGATTTAATTATAATGATAAGATATTTTACATATTCATAAAGAATAAAAATTTACTTATGGTTTTAATAATTATATGTACAATATTTTGAAATCCATTCCAAGAAAAGTTTTGTATCGAAAGTAACCATTATTATGATAATAAAGTCAGCAAATATGGGACATTTTTTCATCATAATAGGAACTAACAGACACATCCTTTTCATGGTGTTACATCTATTATGTCTCTTAACTACTAACTAATTTCATAATGTGATAGGGAAATAAATAATTTTCCTCAAAAAAAATTGTATATATAAAAGAGTGAGAAGATCCATAATAAAATAAAGCATTAGTAATGTTTTAGGATTTGATTAGATTACATTCCACCACATCATTAAGAACTTCCACCTCAGCTGTTGTGATCACAAAATATTAGCCTTGACCATTTGGCCTTTTAGGTGTAAATTACCTTAACATTTGTAAAAATTATTTTTATAGTGATTCATCTTTTTATAGTTAAAACGTAAATAATTTTTAGGTACATTCTGTGAATTTCAATCATGATACTGATGTCCCTTCTATCCACACAAGGAACAAAATCATTTTCCTTTTAATAAGGTATGAGGTTGTTTTATACACATGTATTACATGTTTGAAAATTCTCTTTTCCCATTTTCCCCTTATCCATTATTTTCTCTTCAATCTTCTACTTATCATTCTCACCCTTGGGCTCAAAATAATTATAGTAATATTTCTCTATATTTATAGAACATGATATTATATCATCATATGATGAAATGGTTTGGGGTACTAGTTCCCTTCCAATTAATGGATTATAACCATAAAAAAATGGCCAATATTACTATTTTGATTTCAAACGTAATCCAAGACATGCCTTGATAATCTTGTAATGTTTTCGTGTTACTTAAAAAATATTTATTATTTTTTTGGAAAACATATGTATTTCCTCACCATATATTCTTGTTGTTTGTAAGGAAAATATTTTTCAATGGATAGTTCCTTAAAATAATTCCATCCCTTTCTAGTTATTTCCTCCACATCCTTGGTGTTTTGAATCAGGGTCCACCATTGGTTTGAATCCCCTGAGATATGATAAATGGAGTGATAGCCTTCTCCATTTCACTACATCCCAATATGAGAAATATATTATCTAATTAAATTATCCATTTATTATCTACAAATATATTTTTAGACACATTTAAGGATGGATGAAGTTGATACATGGAGTGATCTAACATTGTTTCACCGCATTGTATATCAGTTAGTTTCTATATTCAAGAAATATTAATTTTCATAACCTACGTTTTCTACCCCAATATTGTTATAATTTTTTGGCTCTAGATATAGATCCAACTTGAGATTCATTATTATTTCCATGAGGGTTATCATTACATGGATTACACACATTACTATGGTTCTTCATTTTTCTTATAGGATCCATTTTTAAATAATTGAATAAAATAAATTAGTCAACAACAGAATGAAAAATAATGGAACACTTAAAATTAATTAAAAATTTATGCATGACTAATTAGAAAATCATAATCAAGTTTTATTTTGGAATATTATCAAATTCCATTATAGGGGTTTGTTTCCAAAATCTTTGTTTTCCAAAATCTAGTTCCCCAAGGTTTATATTAAAAAATCTATTATACATACTAGAAAGAAACTAACTCCAATATCCCAAAATTATTGGTTACCTAATTATATTGTGATAACAGATAAGCAATTAAAATCTAAAGTAATGTGTTATTTATTATTATTGGAAAAATAGATACATTATATAATAACACATTAGTTTAGGAACCATAAAATAAATAATTGTATTTTATTCAAGAAAATAATTACTCTATTCCGAACATCAGTTCATATCAATCATCAAAAACATAATGGAATCTTTATGATTAGAAACATAATATATTGGTGATCTTAGAAGCCTATTAAGGGTTTGTGTATAGGTGAAGTTAAAAAACAGTAAAAATTCTTGCAAGAATTAATAATGACCAAGTAATTCATTATAAATATTCACATGAGGTAGAAACTCACGGATGGTAATAAAATAAAAAAATCACATGGACATAAAAAACTATGTTCATAATATTGGAAGTAATAATTTCGTAAATGTGAAACATGTCGTCGAGGCCTTGTCCAATACATTTGAGAATAAATGGGTTGGTCCTTGAGAAAAATTCAATATATTTTATCTGATGTGACAAACTAAATAATCATGGGGATATAGAGGTATCCTCACCTAAGCTACTTTGTCCAATGAAATCGTTATATTAATGGACAATAAAAACTAATCAAATGCTTTAAAGAGAATAAAAACTATCTTTATTGGAAGAACTTTTCATACAAGATATCTATACTCTCCATAATAAAACTAATCATAAAACATACAAATAAATATTATAGATTGTATTATTAGACTAAATACTAATAATAAAATTCAAAAAAATATCTTGACATATTTTGGAATACTTTAATGAGATTTCTTGAATATTTTTTGAGGAAAATTCTATTTTGAACTTAGAAAATCACTTGTAAAAAACTACAAAAATATGAGTGAACAACATTTCTTTGAAAATAAACATTTAAAATTGTAATGTAATCATCAAATAAATTATTATTTGTGATTGTAGAAAAATATATTCATGCCATATAAGTTAAAAAAAATTCCTTTCACACTCTTGAAAGAAATGTAAAAAAATACCTAGTTTAAAAAAAACCTATTGATTCCATTAAAACATTAAATTAGAATTCAAAAATATGTGAATATGCAATTGAAAAAATAATTAGAAAATATAAAACTCATTTTTTGAAACTATTTCTGAAAACATGTACATAATAGACAAATTTTTTATAGTAGACATAAACATAAAAAATCCCAAATAATGATTAGTTTTTTAATCATTCCCTTACCATTGGATAAAACATCCTTTGTATGTGTTTAAAACTCATAAATAATAAATATATATTTATTAAAAATACATTAAAAAAAAAGAAAAATCCTATATTAATTACTAATATTTTTTTTTCACATGTTAATTATCAATTCATGGATAATATCACTATTTCATGTGGTAAATGTGTCACTTTTCCTGTATGATCTGGTTTGGTAGTTTCAATAATTATAATTTAATCAAGGTTCAATGATCTCAAAAATTGTAATAATGATATAAATATAATATATGTTCATTGATCCATGTATAATAGTCAGAGATAAAAAAATGAATCACACTATTTTTGGAGATGGTGGATAGTACGTAGACATTAACATTTTATTCAATATTATATAGATGGATGAAAATAAAGGTAGATAATTATTCACTTTTAAATAATAATTATTATATCATTTATATAATATATATTTTTCAAATCCCCCCACATTCCCATCCATGTAAAAAAGGAACAAAAAACAAATCTCATCACTTTTTGGAGGTGGTAGTCCACACATTAGCATGAGTGGCGTTTTAATTTTCCAATAAATTGCAATATTATATTTCCAAAATAATAATTTTTTAATAGGTATATTATATTCTTATCTATTTTATATTTATTACCATCCAAGTAAAGTAGTGATGAATAATTAATTGCACTGCTGTATTGTGATGGTAAGTTGTACGTACACATGAGTGATATATTCAATTTTTATAGGATAGAAAACAAACATAATATTGATTTCCATAATAATAATAAAATATAATTATATTTATGATAATATTTTTAATATTTTATTAATTTTTCAACACATGAATTGGATGTAGAAGAAGAAATAATCTTAAAAGTGTCAGTAAAGTCAATTATATCATCTTTAGTGGAATCCCATTATATCTCTTCTTAAGGGACCCAAGGATTCTATTTTGGAATGGTTAGAACTTCAAGAACATGGATAAGGATGGTTATAAGAGTAATGATCAAGGTATTTTCATGATATATGGATCAGAATAGTGTAGATAAGTAAGGGAGGAGATGTTCATTTAATAATTGTGGTGTAGGGCAATTTTAGAAACTTTAAATCATTAAATTAATATAAATTAATATTTAATTACAAATGGATAAAAAATATATTTTTTAACATAGTATTATTATGGAACGAAATAATGACATCTAAGAAAAATAATACATGTTTTAACTATGTTCTTATCCTCGTATTTTGGTTTCAACCCCTCATTAACCCTTTTTAATATTACCCTAGCATCATGGTTTTTTACTCTTTGAGTGTCAAGATAATATTTAAAATTGGACACAAGGCTGATAAGTGGATCATGGTTGATATGATAAACCATATCTTAATAAAATTTCCAAATATAATATTTTGAAGTGCTTTATTTCATTTAATAAAATATTATTTATAGTAAAACATAAATATTATCAATTATTTGAACTATTCATTACATTAAATTTAATATTATCAGTAAAAAACATATAATTCAAATCCATTTTTTTAATATATCCAAAATATTTCACTTTCATCTAAATAAATTATTGTATGATGTTATTTATCTAAAAACATATTAGTTTTAATATTTTAAATATCATTTCTTTGATTTTTCCATTAATAGAATAAATATTGAGTCTCTGTTGTGTATGGATTTAAAGTAATAATTCTTTCACTCAAAATTAAAAATAAAATCAAGTGATGAAAATAAATTATTTATATTTTAATGTTATATATATTCTAAAATGTCTTCTAAATAACCCCATATTTAAAATATAATTTCTATAAAAAACATGTGTTGCATGTCTGACTTTTCTTGGAATAAAACACTATAAAGGTCTCAATCACATGCAAATAGACATAGAAGTACACATAAATGAGTATTGGATGAGTATGGTTGATATTAAATCGTCAAATAATATTATGTAATGTTTTTGGTTCAAGGTATAGGGGTTATAGTCTTATTTTTAACTTTTATAACCTGATTTAACTTTTACCATGGTAACAATAATTAATAATGTTAGCGTTTATATAAAGAAAGACTAAATTAAAACTATATAAAAAAATTTTACCTCAAAAATCAAAATATGGAATGAATTTTTAAAAATTCAAAACACATAAATTGATGTATTTTATTTAAAAATAAATAGGAAAACAAAATAGAAACTATTTTTTTCAGAAAAATGTCTTCTTAAGTAAAAAATGATTTTATATTAAATTATAAGATGAAATTTATAATGATAAATTTAATTTAATTATAAATAAAACTGTACAAATATTTTTGTATTTTTAAATATTTTAAAGAAAAATGGTTCTTTTAAAATGCTTGAAATAGAAATACATTTCTCAATGAAAAGAATTTTTTCACAATTCAATAGAAAATGAATTTTGTAGAAAAATACCAAAATTCCACATTAATAAAATCTTGATATTTTTATTTTAAAAATTAATTTCCCTTTATCTAATAAATTTTATAAAAGGTGGGAAATTTTATTATAATAATTTTCATAAAAAATTAAAAAAATGATTTTTGATGAGAACAGTAATGCCCCAACCCTAGTTGCCTGGAGCCAGTGCATTATTTCATTACATTGGCATGCTTACAAAAAAGTTATATTTGGAAGGACCGAGTATTTTAGTAGTTTTTGAAACTAGATACATACACAGGTTCAAAATTACAACATGAAATTAAAGAAAACATTTAATTTTTATTTAGGAAATCCAAAAGACTACGTTTATCCCTTCAGGTCATTGATAATAAACATCTTCAAGTCCTATGAAAATGAAACATAAGAAATAGGTTAGCTCAAATTCTCAGTAAGGGTAAGAAATTAAATGGAGAATATCCTTAAAATATTCATTATACATGGTGAATAACAAAAAACACATTCTTTTAATAATTAACTTGAACAAATTATGGCCTCAACCAAGTCATATAAAAATGATTAAGGGATCAGCCAAAACCATATGTAAAAATGGGTAAGGCCTCGGCCAAGTCCATGATTATTTTTTCTGTGAGACCTATAGATGCATTAAGAGGATATATAGGGACCCATCTATCACATTATAAGTCTAATTAATTTCACATATTAATGGGGATATACATAAGCAATATATACATTCATATTGAAACTAATATATAAAATGTAGATAAAATTTCCTACACATTAAGCATAAACACTAAAAATTCAGAGTAAATTGTTGAATGGTCTTGAGATAACACATCCATAGTCAAACTAATCAGAAAACTATAAAATATTATAGATGATATCATAATAGGTAAACCTATATAAAATAAAATATTCATCTAAGGGTGTTGACGTAAATAAAGATACTTTCAAATGAGACCATTGAGAAATTCTTGAAAAATACCACGTAAACATTCTAAAGTGTCCCATTCGACCTTGAAAAATTAAAATCATAATACCTTAAAATGTCATGAGAATAAAGATACTCTTGATATGATATACCATATTAAAATACATATACAACCTGAATTTAATGAGTGGTAAACATGTAATATATTTCATAAATGTTAATGGGAGACAAGAAAAACCTTTTTACTTTTGAAAGAATATTTCATTTGATAAATCATTTATATTTCCCAGGAAATAAAACTATAAACATGTATATCCCATAAAATAAAAGGATGTGACCTTGAAATTATATTTCAGGCATAAATTCTATCTTATTGATGTGAATTCATTTAAAGAGAGTTTTTAAATAATCTTTTGAAATAAAACATTTAAGTGATGTTTAAGGGAAATAATTAAAAGAATTTTAAAGCACAATGGAATGTTTTCAATCATAAAACCAAAAATGAACCAAAATAGATTTTTCATTTTAAAATGTATGATTTTAGAAATATAAACATTGCATTAAACATATTTTAGTGTGAACTTCAAAATAGGTAAGAACTCGAGAAGTTTTTTTTAATCAGGCTTTCATTTCAGATGACTTTTTGAAAAATTCTGTTAAAATATGTAACTCTGTATAAAATAATGAAGTATTATGAAGCTATTGTGAGTGATAATTTAGAGATAAAGGGGTATCACATAATTTATATATCATAAGGGAAGTATGTATGTAGTGATAAATTATAACCCATCATTTGGAATTAAAATTAAAAGGACACTACATAAGTGGTATTGTTGAATAAAAGTGTGAGAGAGGATCCCTTACCAAAATCTGAGGGTGTTCTTCAGTTGATCTTAATGACCATAATAACTAAATTAGGTTTCTATATTAACAATTAAATAACCTCATATACATTTACTGGGATTATTATGATATTATTAGGTTAATTCATGGCCTTTTAGGTGGGTTAAGGGATTCGATTTCATTCTTCATCAGTGATCATTCCCATAATATTCATGACTGTCTTACTTATAAAAGAGTATGGTAGTTTATGGAAGATGGGAGTTGATGTCAAGAATTGATTTTAAATATTATTAATGATGATTCATGTGATTACATTGTTATACAATTCATATGGTTTTTTTGAGTGAAGGTGAATCATTATATAAACCATTAATGATAAACACTTTGATTAATTTGGAGATTTTTCTCACAATTACCTTGTTTTGTGTTATTATTTTACATTCTGACTGAATAAGGTTCATAGAACATTAAATAAGATAAAATAAAAATAAAATAGTTTGTTTCAACTATAAAAATGGTTTGATGACAAGAGGTGAAGAAGTTAAATCAAATTGAATGCATCGTCGTCCTTGAATGTGATAAATCAGCACATCTTAGATGATATTTTTTTTAACATAAATGATGGGGAAAGGAGAGATGAAGGTGAATTAATTAATAATCATTAAAATATTTCAGTACGTGTATGCTATTGTTGTTATCTTACCATTATTATGATGAGAGGATAGGAAAGAAAAGAGAACAAATGAACATTAAAATGAATGAAAAGAAAAGAGGAGTTTCTCCTCTTGAATTAACATTCCATGAGATCCTCTTTGTGGAATAGGATTTGGTCTTTTTATGAGACCAAGTGATTATGGTTGTGGGGGATGATCTTTGGATGACATTTGGGTATAATTTGGGGAAGGAACAATGCTTGGGATGAGTGAAGATAAGAGGGAGTGAGGGGGCTTTTTATAGTGGATGAGAGGAGGATTTTCCAATTATTTTACTCATTATTTTATTATGTTCTTAGAGAAAACCAATTGTATTAATTATTGTGACCGAAAATAGTAACATGTGAATGTGAGTTAGATCCACGTGGTCTAATATCATCCTTACATCACCTATGACTTAGTAAGTCATTAATATATTATTTATTGTAAATTATAGTATTTTATTATTCACCTAAAATTGAAGTATTTTAGAAAAATACAAAAAAATAACCCCAAAAATTTATAGATGTGTCGATAAAAAAACTAAATTCCATTTTTTAGAAATAATTTTCTAAGTATGAGTAATTTATTTTTTAATTAAAATCATAATTTTCAAGAAAAATACTGTTTGAAATTTTTTTTATTTAATTAATCCAACAGATTCATACGTTATAATATTAGTTAAAACATATATATATATATACTATAATAGGTGAGGATACTATTCATAAGTGTACGTAACTATTCATAAGTGTAAAATTACTATTCATAAAAGTATATTACTATTCACCAAAATTATTTTGGTCATATCAAACTTGAAATAACATACCGATCACAACTGTGTATGTTAGATTTTTAAAAGACAAATCATAAGGGGTGCAAAATTATGTTTACTAGATAGGTTATAATAAAGTGGTGTTTTGTGGAGACACAATGTTTCATGCATTCAATATTAAATTTATTTTCAAAATCATGGGGTGTTAAATTATCCCCTCCTTAAAGAAAGTTTTCCTAGAAATTATATATTTCACTTTTGATGTTATTGGTTGTTACATGAAAATTTTCTTTTGAAAAACCCATATCAGAAATAGGGTTAATAGAATATCCTCTTTAAAAAGGTTAAAGGAAAATTGGTGGTCAAAAAAATAATGATAAAAATAATAAATTAATAAATTATCGTTTAAAATTGAGTGATATTTATTGGAATTGAAAACCTAGGGATAGAAGAAAAACAAAACTATTAATTTCTAGTGATAGAAAATAGGGTTAGATGAATGAAGATTACCACAAAACCATAAACTATAGTTATGAAAAATTGCATTGACATTATCAAATATTATGATAATAGAAAAACATTTGAGACTCTTTTATTAGAGTTGAAGGATTATTCCCCTCTACGAGTGACTAAATATACATTTATATTTAATAAATTTGATCTTATCCATTGATTGTTCCTTTAAATGCCGATACTTCAAAAAATAGCATAAGTAGCATTTTGTAGTTTCATTAACCTCTAAAACCTCATAAAATGATCAACTTAAACAATTTCATAAATGGTTTAACATTACAAAAGATCAAGATCCAATATCGTAGAATCATTCCAAAGGTAGTTAGTTCTATCCAATTTACATTGTCGATATATATCATCTCCATATTCCAAAATTGAAATCATGGTGTTATGGAATTAATAAGGTTTGTCTATCCCTATACATTATTATTTCCAAAAGTTTGACCCTCTACTAAGTCAATTTTCTTTAGTACGATTAATCATATGACCTCAAATCCCTAAAGAAAAAGTATTGTACTAAAATCATCTTGTATTCCATAATTATTATAACATAGGAATTATGGAGAAAATATTGAAAAGATATGTTTCATGATTAGGAATATTAATCATTACTCTTCATATGAGGTAGTATCACATGTTGATCTTTATCTTACAATATAATTTGGGGTATATTCCCTTAACACTTGAGACATTGATTCACTTAGTGTCCTATCTATTTTCAGTTATAGCATTGTATATTGGAACCTATTTCTGACCCTTGAAATCATGAACATTGTGCCCTTACATACTTATAAAAAACCCCCATTCCCTTTCGAGTTTTTAATAGTGTGATTTCTTCCATAGTTGTCACATGTGGGAAAACTATTCTTTCCCTTCCTCACTTAATCCATGTTGTTCTCTACCATCCTCTTCTAAATTTTATTCCCATCAAATCCATAGGACTAAAAATATTCCTTACATACCATGTTAACACATGATACTATTTCTTCATATTATGAGGATACTTGGGAGACTATATTTCGTTGAAACGATGGATTAGTCCAATTAGAGATATAAATATTATTACTATTTGCATCATGTACATTTATGAAGTTATCATTCCTTTGGATATGCTCTATTTATAATCAATTTAATATAATATATTAGATCATAAAATTATGCACCCTTTATATCTCTAAACATTGCATAACACATAACACAAATTTATGCATTGTAAATCCTAGAACTATATACATTTATTACATTAGTGCATAAACCATTCATAATGAATTGTAATAAACTTATGAATTTACCATTGTATATCTCCTACGAGTGTCGAACCAAGAGTGTAGAAAGGCTCATTTTCATGCACCTATTCCCGTTCGAGTCTAGCTCAAAGTTGTTTTTTCTAGTTTATCCATAGATAAAACTATGATAGAGCCACATATACATGTTCATATTCAGAAACAGATGTATTTTCTTGATAAAATACATAATCTATTCCTTAAAAAATTCTTTAAAGTCCTTGTATTCTTATCCCAAATGTCTATCTTTGGGTTTTGTTCACTAATATTCTATTTCTATATCTAGTTTCAATGTTTTCTGCTAAAATTCCTCTAATACCAATTGTAACACCCAACCCTAGTTTCCCAATGCTAGTACTATATTTCAATACATCATCATTCTTAGAATAAAGTTGTATCTCAATGTACCAAGTAGTTTAGCAGTTTTCCAAAAACTAAATTCATACAGAGGTTCAACATTAGAACTTGAAATTCAATACAACATATAATTTTTATTAGGAACATCAAAAACTCTATTTTTATCTCTATAGGTCATTCATAATAATCTTTTTCATGTTCTGAGAAAATAAAACATAAGAAATGGGTGAGATCAAATGCTTATAACGGTATTTAATAAAACAGAAGATATAATAAACATAAATTTTAGGCATGGTGAATAACTAAAAACACATTCCTTTAAAAGTGAACTTGAACACATTTTGGCCTGAATAAGAGATGAATAAATAATTCTATATTAAATCATAAACATTGTTATTATACTAGTATAATAACCTCATTAAATTTAAAATACTAGTTTCATAGTGGGGGAAATGCATATACTGTACAATATAAAACATACCATCAATTCCTTGTCTAAGACATATAAAAATGATTAAATCCTCATCACATAATAAGTCCAATGCCTTATTTATACGAACTTGGATAAAAAGAAAAAACATATATTTTAATATTGAAACCAGTTTCTGATTTGTAGATAACATTCCCTAAACGTTAAGTATAAACACTAACCATTCAGAGTAAATTGGTGAATGGTTTTAAGATAACACATCCATAATCAAACTAATTAGAAACAATTAAATACAATATTTTAGATGACATCATAATAGAATAACCTCTATGAAATAAAAGATTCATAAATGGGTGTTGGAATAAATAAAGTATCTTTTAAATGAGACCACTGATAATTTCGTGATGAAATAATCATTAAGCATTCCAAATTGTCCCATTCCACCTTGAAACATTCAGATCACAATCCCTTAGAATATCATCAGAATCAGGAGAATCTTGATATGATATAACATAGGAAAGTAAATTCACCACTTGCATTTAATTAGTGGTGAAGAGGGCATATATTTCATAAAAGTTAACGTGAGATGAGAAAAATCATTTTTACTTTTGAAAAAAGATTTATTTTGGAAAATCATTAGTATTTCCCATGAAATTAGATTGAAAACATGTATATCATAGAACATAAAATTATAGGAAAATGAAATTAAATTTTGGGAGAAAAATATTTCTTATTTAGATGATATAATTTAAAAATATTTTTTAAAAAAGCATTAGAATTAAAACAAATAATTGCAGATTAAGGAAAATATTAAAGGATTTTAAATCACAAAGGCATGTTTTTTTTCATAAAACCATAAATGAACCAAAATTAATTTTTCATGTTAAAATGTGTGATTTTTGAATAATAAATATGGAATAAAACATAT
This sequence comes from Viscum album, assembly GCA_963277665.1. Taxonomy (NCBI): domain Eukaryota; kingdom Viridiplantae; phylum Streptophyta; class Magnoliopsida; order Santalales; family Viscaceae; genus Viscum; species Viscum album. The sequence goes on from OY728145.1 coordinate 1,413,222,958, forward strand.
TATATTGTGAAATTCAAAATTGTCTTGAATTCAAGAAGTTCCATGAATCAGACTTGCATTTCAGAAGAATTTTTTAAATATATTTTAAAACATGTAAATCACTATAAAATAAAGAAGGATTATGGTTTGTAATAATATATATATAACTTACAAATAAATTTTTATAATTATATATAAATATATAAGAATATAATTGTTTTAAGTCGATAGTAAATTTGAGCCAAATGAAAATGGAAGTTCGGGTGGAAATCCCTTACCACATTGTAATCAATTGATTCGTATGCCCCAAATTTTGTAACATTAAAATGTTACATTTTATTACATAAATATAAATTAATTAATTATATTTTATATAAATTGTATTTATATGTACAATGTACACAATTAGTAGTAGTGCATACAAAATATCTCATAAAAAATGGAAATGAGATGAAGAAACCCTTACAATCATTTCAACATGGTAACATGTGTTCTTTAAAAGTATTATTAAGAGATAAATGGGTATCGTTTAATTTATATATCATATGTTTTGTATGGGGGAGTTTATAAATCATACCCCAACATTAGGAATTAAAAATAAAATGACACAACATAAGGGGATTCTTGAATAAAAGTGTGAGAGAGTATCCCTTACCATAAATATGAGGGTGTTTTTCACCTGATTTTAATGATCTGAATAAAACAATTAGTTTCATTAATTTAAAATTATAGATATTTTTTTAGATTTATTCTATTTATTATGACTTTATTATGTTCATTAATAGCGTTTTATATGGGTTAATGGGTTCAATTTCACTGTTCGTGACTGCTTGTTTTCATAATATTCATGATAGACAAACTTATACAAGAGTATGGTAGTTCATGTAAGAATGGATTTGAGGTCCGAATAGATTTTATATGTTATTAATGAAAATTTAAAAGATTAAATGGACATAAAATTCCATTTGTTATTTGGATTGAAGGTGAATACTTATATAAAATATTAATGATAAAAGCTTGGATTAATTTGGTGATTTTTCTCACAATCACCTTGTTTCGTATTATTACTTTACATCATGAGTGAATAAAGATTCCCAAAAATTACATAAGGTAAAGTAAATATATAATATTTTGGTTCAAAAAAATGGTTTCATTAACAGAGATGAATATGGTAAATCCAATTGAAATCATTGTCATCCTTGAATGTGATAAATCAACATATCTCAGACGATGAATCATTTTTAACATAAACGAGGTGAAAAAGAAGAGATGAAGATGAATTATCCCATTAGAATAAAAAAATTATAGTACATGAATGGTATTATAGTTTTCATAACATTTGGATAAGTAAATGTGAGTAAAGAAAGAGAACAAAGAAACATTAAAATGAATGAAAAGAAAAGAACATTTTTACCTCCTGAATTATCCTTCATTGAGAGCCTCTTAAGGGAAGAGTATGTGGAATTATTATGAGACCAGGAGATGATGGTCATGGGGGAATATCTCGGGAAGTTATTTGGTCAGAATTTTGAGGATGAAAAATTATTGAGGGAAGTGAATAGAATAGGGATTGAAAGGGATTTTTAAAGTAGTGGAGAGGGGGGTTTCCCATTATTTTACTCATTATTTTTTTATTTTTCCAAAAACGGCCAATAGTATTCATTCATGTGACCACGAATAGTAATATGTGCATGTGAGTTCAATAAAAGTGGTCCAATATTTTCTTTAAATCACATATGACTCAATAAATATTATATTTAGAATTTGTCATAAATTATCATCTCTTACTATTCGTCTAAAATTAAAGTATTTTTGAAAAATCTGAAAAAATCACCCTAATCGTTTATCGACATGTAGAAATCAGAAATGAAGTCCATTTTTTCAAATATAATTTATTAAATATGATTAATTAAATTTTTAATTAAAATCATAATTTACATGAAAAATACATTTTTTAAACACTTGTTTACCTATTCGAAAACACAGGTACATCATACATTCAATTAAGTCTTTTATATATACTATCATAGGTGAGATTAATATTCATAAGTGTATGTAAATATTCACAGGTTTAACATTAATATTAATAAAGGGAATGTTACTATTCACCAAAAAATTAAGTTGGTCATTTTAAACTCAAAATAACTTACTGATCGCAACCATGTTTGTTAGATTTTAAAAATTAAAATTTCAGGGGTGGAAATTTTTTTTACTGGCTAGGTTATAAGAAAGTGGTGTTTTATAGAGGCTTATTATTTCATTCATTTAATATTAAATTTATTTTCATAATCTTGGGGTGTTACAAATACTGAGAAAATGACTACTGATATTTGAGTGTTTATTTACTAACAAATAATTCATAAATTTTTATTAACTAAGACTTAAAATATTTTTCATAATATGTTTAATCATATTCGATATTATCTATTTAATGGGTACTTTATAACAATCATGTTAATAAAAATAAAGTTTTAATAGTTATTCACAGTTTATTTAATCATTGTGTTATGTGTTGTGTACACTATCGAGCATAGATTTTTTGTTAATAAAATATCGAGGTTCTTTTTAGTGAAATATATTTGAGAAATAATTTTTTTAAAGATATAAATATGGAAAATTATTCTGGTTTTACAAGAAAGATAAACTATTGGAAGTTAAAGGATTTGGGTTTGATTGTAGTTTGATAAATGAAAATAAAATCTCATCTCAGAGATATCTAACCCTATATATATATATATGAAATGAAATATTTCACCCATGTAATTTCTAATCACACTATGTTTGTGGTTCCTCTTTTCAATGGGAAATCCATTATTCATTCTAATTGAAATTAGATATCCCCAAACCCCATGCTCATTCCAAATCACTAAAAATTGGTTGACTGATGAAAAAACATGGACAATTGTTTACCAAAATCCATTTCAACCCCCCGAAAATTACCATAGCTTCTAACTATGGAATAGTGGTAACTCCCTCATAGTTTCACAGCACCCTGACCTAGTCCATGTAATGATGACCCCACACTCACCTATTCCACCACATTTCAAAACTCAAATAATTCCCAACTCGTAACCATGTAATAAATTAGTTGCGTTGGACATCCACATTTTCAATTGGGGAATTCTCTCTCTTACATGATCATCACCATGTATATCCCTATGGGTTGGTGACATTCACCCCTCTCAGTCAAAATAATTGAAAATACCTCAGTACATCTTATGGCACCATAATAGAATTTTATTTTCTGAGAAGAAAATATAAACCCAGAAGAAACCATCAAAAACTAATTCCTCTAAAAATAATCTAATAATTAACTCTCAAATTGGAGGAAACAACATTTTGGAACATAAACACAATTCATGGAATCAAAAACCGATTATTAATTACTCAAAATAATTCACTTAATCATCACAAGATATAATGAAATAATATCTAAATAGATAAATACTAAATAATATAAATTTTAATAAAGACAAAGATAATCAAAAGGAACTACTCACTAATCCCTGGGAGGAATAATGAAATCAAGGAACCATAATATAATATCTAGGAACCAACACACCAAAGGAAAAAATATACTATCCAGTCACCACTATTTAATTAGGAATCCTACTACAACACATTCTCAACATCCTCAATGGTGTGCATAAAACATAATTTCCAGACGTGATAGCTATTCAATTTAAATTATACAAATTAGTGTCAGAAATAATAAATGACGAATAAGGATAAGATCATTCACTCCAACCCTAAAACACATTCCTCACAATAACAATTATCCATTCATAACATGATGTAATGATTGTGAAATTATGTTTCCAAATCATTTCATTCCCCCCTAAAAAATTATTTCCAAAAAAATAAAAAATAATATTCAAATAGATATATGCTTCCATCAGTACTTATAATAAAATTCAAATGTATATAAAAATTCATTGAAAAAAATAATATTTAAATTTTCAAAAACTTTTTGTTGATACATAGAGTAAAACAATGTAATATAAAACACTTCAAATTATAATTAAAATTATGATATAAATAAAGTAATTTAATTTGTAATAAATAAATTAATTAAATCCAAACAAACACACTCATAGACTATAAATAAATTCATCCCACCTAATCAATTATCCATTAAAAAATGACTACCATACCAGAACACCATTATACATAGCTAAAACTGATGAAATAAATGAATAACAGGACCCTCTTAATTTTAATTCTATTCATTATTAAAATAAAAAAATAAACTTTCCATAGACAAGATACCTCAATTTACTCAATCCTTTGGATCAATTCCAAGGTATATCTCTAGAATATTTTCCCTCTCTCTACTTTATCTTATTATATATCCCACATCTTAAATCTCCATCTATATAATTTCTAGTATCATATTGATATATTACCCTACCAACCTCAGCACAATCCATTTCATCTAGTAATTACATCAATCACAACCTCCCCACCTTCAATTTAATCTATAGTCTCTCAGTATATTTGAAATGTCATGCACACATGTATATATCAACAATGTGGTAAAGATATTCCATTAATTTTTAGAAGTAGATCTTGAGGGAACGTAACTAGATTCATCCCCTATAATTCCCTGAGATACATCATGTGCTTATCACATAACATATATATAAAAGAATCCCCTATCCAAGGTAATGAACTGCTACAATTATACTTCTTCTAGCTGACCATGATTCTCCTTCCTCCACACTTGTTCCACCCCATGAAGGGATCCAACAAAAAATGATAATCTCTATTAATATGAATTTATTGTTAATTAAAAACATACCTCAACCTTTTATAATAACCCCCAAAACCAACTCCTAACACCTCACTATAAATATATGAAACCGTTAATTCAAAAGTATTCTTTTGAAATTTATGTCTTTTATTTTGGATATCACAAATATCTTTATACTCATTTCTTAAATAAAGGACAAACTTTGTATACGATTCCCCTCTCAATCAAATTGACTCTATCCAGGATAATGGCTATGACTATCATATTGAATCTTTCTATGATATTCACTCTCTCTAACATATTGATTTTGTTCATCATACTCCCATTGTGCATCGTACTCACTTTGCATCATATCAATACATTGAACTGAGTAATATTAATCACAATCTTGTTTTAATTTTATAACATGCATGATTTTATTCTTTAATCAAAACATGTCTTCTATATCAAGTGTACTCATGTTATCATATTCAATTATATTTTGTTTTAAACCATAATGATTTCATGGAGTTATCTATAAACTAATCAAAATGACGCATTGTTTTCTGTTTCAATATGACTATTACAATGTCAGGTGTCCATGTCCCTCAGAGTATTCTAGAGAAAAATGACCACTAGAGAAAATATGAATGTTGGAAACTTATGCCTATAAATAGGAGGTAATTTGATGTAGAGAAAAAAAACTTGTTCAACTTTAGCTTCTTCCACTTTCTAGAGAGAGATTGTGTGACTTCTATCTACTTCATGCGAAAGACTTGAAATTACAAAAAAGTTAATATCTTGTTCTTATTTTTTGTATTTCTATATGTTCTTTATTATCCTTTGTGCTTATAATAATTTTACTATGATCGAGGGCTGTTGGGGATAGGCAGACGGTGCAACCGATCATCTTATCGATGGCTTTTAAGTGTTTAAAACACAAAGGTGATAATTACCTGAAAATAGAGGGATTGTGGGGATAGATAGAGGGATGTTCCGATCATCATATCAAGGGATTAATAGTGTTGATGAGACATACCTATTATCCTAAGAGAAAAGATACCCTACTCATTGGGATAAAATAATTGTAATACCTTTTACTTTTCCGCAGAATATTGTAATAGAAAGAAAATATTTTATTTCTTATTTTTATTATTATTTATTTTTAGTTTTTTTACTAATAATTTACACTTTTAGTATTGATTATATACAATACAAGGTAGAATCATTTACAATTTGGATTATTCAAATATTTTTATTAAATTTGAATAAATTTTTTTTCATAACATGTGGTATCGTATTATATCATTTGAAAAATAATCATTCAGATCATTTGTCTTATAATAGGGTTTGTGAATTGTTTTAGTTTATGTTATAGTAAACTAAGAACCTTCTATAAAGGTATTAATAGAAATTTCTTAAAATACAATTATCCCCACTCTTATATTTGTTCCATCTCATATCCATTTCGATCCAATATAAACCTCATGTTTCATAAACATGGATGACACTATATCCCATAAAATCTAAAATAAGTATATTTTATTCTAGATTTAATAAATACATTTTCTAAATATAAAAATTAAATTCAATTATGTTAATCATAAATATCAATCATATAAAAATTTGAATAAAAAAAATACCATAATTATAACATATACTACTACATCCTTATATCTTAAATAGAGCCATCCTATAAAAGAACACCTCAATCTATTGATGCCATTACCATTATATCTCCCTTAATCAAGACATTCATATTAACACCATTTCACTACTCCTCAATATATTAAATAACGAAACTCACAGTCTTCCTTGGTCATCATATCTATAAAAAATTAAATCACCAATCTTAATACATTAAAGGAATTAAATGACACACTTCATTGAATAATCAACTCATCATTAATAGATTGAAATCACTAAAACAATTGTTCAAATAATATTGAAAAAAGTATTGAAAAATGAAATATTTATCTTAAATCTAATATATTTAAGAAATTTATAATTAAATATTTCTTTTCAAATGTTGGAAACCCATTACAAATGGAAATGAAAATTTCCAACCTTCTCTGAAGTCAAGAATCCAAAAAACCCGGATATAAAACTCCCTTATCCCATTTATCAAGACCAATTTTTATTAAAAAAATCAATAAAATCATCAATAAATGAAGATATTATGAATATTTAAGGAGCTACAACCCCATTAAATCACATTCCCACATTATAATTTTCATATAATAAAACCGAATATCCTTTTATAAACTACTAAATAATAGGGAATAAGTTTTCAAAATCCACATGATTGAATTTAAATTCAATTTTATAGAACATCTCATTACAATTTTAGATTAACTTTTTTGTTACAAAATATTATATCTTATTCTTATTATTGCACATAATATATAATTAATAGTTTATCCATTACCCAAATTGAAATTTATAATTCTTTATCATTATTACTTTTTATTTAAATAACATAGGCTCATCATCCTCAGTCAATTAAATATAAAAATATATAAATTCTAAACTGATATTTTTATATTGGAACATGACAGGATTTACTATACATAAAGATAAATATAATTATTTTACCCAATTAAAAGGTTCTATAGGGTACTTAAATGATCCACAATTATAATAATCAACACAATTAAACACCTAAAAGTTAAAAAATAATGATGTTTTTCTTCAATATTATCAATGTTACCAATATTTATTTACTTTGGTAGAGGGTTATTATGTCTAAGGGTTCCCAATTATAATTACCAGACATTCAATTAAGAAATACAAGAATAAAAAACCACCTCCATTTTATCATATTCAATGAAACTTTTTATACCAAAATTAATGTAAAAATATCAACCCACAATATAGGGTCGGAATACAGGAAAAATTTTTTGAAACAGAAGAATAGATAGTAAAAGAAACCATAATAATCCCTCTTCATATCCAAATATTTATTACTACATCTATCAATTAAAAAATCCTAGCGTTGAATGTATTGAATTTATTGAAGATTATTTAATTATATTAATTTTGGTTTATAAAACGTTCCACATCAATTCATTCATATGAATAAGTAATCATGATAAATGTAGATCTCCTATGTCTCTAACCTAAAATTTTCATAATTTTTCATAATATATCCAGAAATAGATAGGTCTTTACAACAGATCATCTGTTCCATAAAAATTGTGTCTCTTCAAATTTTCCCTACGTATGTCATGAACGTTTTTAGTTCATATTGTTTCCCTTCCAACCCATTCAACCCTTACAAATTTCAAACCAAACTGTCTAATCTAGAACATGACCAAATTCATTTACACCACTCTATCATTATTTTAACCCATTTGTAACCCCTCATAACCCCCTATTTTTAATGATAGTTATCTAATATTCAATGGGTTATTAACTTACATCGTGGGTATAAATGAAACATATTCAACGAGTTAACTTAATAGATCCCATGAATATTAATAAAAAAAATAGAATAAATAAAATATGAATATATCATCAAAAAATCATAATGCATGTAACCTGATAAATAAAAAAATCAAAAAAGAAAATATTAACTTCTAAGGACCTATATTCTATCACATAGAATCTCTAGAAAAATAATTCCCATCTCATTAACCCAATGTATCAAAAAAATCATAAAAACACTTTTTATTTGTATATGCAAGATAATAACACATATAATTAGTACGATCAACCTCAATAACTCTCAAAAATTGTTAAAGGATTATTCTATTTCTTTGTAGAACAAATAATAGAAAACAACATCAACTATTGACCCAAGTTCCAAAAAACCTCACATAGTCACACTCAATAAATATAATAATAAATAAAAGAAATTAATAGAGAATAATATTGGAAATGTTCTCTGCACCACTTCTAGACTGGTTTTTCCATGTCACCCAAATAATATATGTCCCGATCCTTCCATCTATTCAATAGTTTTCGAATGAAGACAATATCTAATTTCATAAACAAACCATATAATTCAAACATATCATCCACATACACCAACATTTACTACCGCATACCACATCTCAAAAATACATTACATAACCATAATAATATGTGTAACATACCCATATTTTTGATTTATGTGTTTTTATGTTAGTTCTATGGAATTCTAGATATTGTTTTAGGGAACTTTTAAAAAGGTTAGTAAGGTTTTATTGGTGTTTAGGTTTGGGGGTTGGCTCATATTTAGGGGGTATTCTAAATGCTTCCTAGGAAACCCTGAAACATTGAATTAGGACCAACAAGTTGGCACATTTTTGGGGTATAGTTTGGGTAATCTATATGAAACCCACGTAACTTTAAAAAATTTCAGAGATTTTCCATTCTTTAGGGTCTTTCATAGTTTATCGAACCATGCATCCAAAAAATTAATGATATATAAGGGATTCCGAAAGTTATATTTTAACATGTATTTCTTTCCCAAATAATAATTCATTCTCCAATAGATAGAGATCTTGAACAAGGGGGTTCCCTTATGTGAATTCAATGACCCTATATGTTGTAGAGGCTGATCCCTTTCAATCTTGGAGCCTTGGATTTAGGAATTGTTGCTGTGATCTTTGTCTCATTTCTTATAATTTTTTTTGTTTTATCTTATGAGAAAAACTACTCATAAGCTTTCATTTATGGATTTAGTGGTTAGGGAATGTTTTGGTCAGCCTTTTATTTTTTATAATCATATGTTGGTTGAAAACGTATAAATAAATAAGGGCATGGAGTGATTTCATCTTAGTTAATTTGTTTTAGGTATGTCATTTATCTCTTTTTAATATTTCATGTTTTTAACTGGGTAGAAATTATTAAGGAATTTTAGTTATTGGTTTGGTGGATTGGACAATTTTTAAACGAATCTTCATAATTAAATTATAAGTGTTATAAAAATCTATAGTGTTGTTTTTGGGATAGGTGTAAATCCTGAATGGTGTCTTAGAATTTCAAATTATTTTTATACATCATAGTATTTTAAAACATAGTTTTGAGAGAGACAACCATGGGTGAATTGTTGTCACACATTTATTATACACATTGTGGAACAACTATGCACCCTATAATATATTGGGACAAAGTTTATTTTACAATGTGAGGTGAACCAAACAATCATGAGACTTGAAGCAAAGTTACAAAGTAACACACATGGTTGGCACAAAATTTTTCTAACCATACACTATAACAATGATTGGTTGTGGTTCTTAAGAAATGAAGCCCACTTCGTGGTTTCCTATTTGGTACAACAAGCGAGACATCTATGTGGTGTTTTGGTGCTTTGATAGTGGAACAACATGGTTAGTGGCCAGTATTACATACCATTAAGCCTAACTGTGTGCCTTTTAAAATGAAAAAAATAACCATTTTATCATCCATCCAGAAACGGCGTTTTACCCCATTTTCTTCTCATTCACACTAAGCATCCCTCCATACACACCCTCCCCCTTATCCTCTTACATGGGTGGATTTCCACCATTATTGTTATGATTTGATCACTTTCAGATGAATTATATGCTTAATGGTGAGTCTAAAAATAAAATTTATTTTGTTTCCTTCATTCCTTTCCCTCTTAAATGCTATCATTATGCTTTCTAGTATTATCAATTTTTAGGGTGATCATCGAGTTCATCATTTTAAATCATTTCAGTTGGATTCAAATATTAATAATATATGAGTTAAAATTATTGGTATACATTAGTTAGTATATCTATTTTAGAATTAAAGTAATAATTTACAAATTATTACTTTTGAACTATATGTTTTACTATATGTGCAATGCTCTTAAATTGTGAGACACATTAAATTAATTATCTCAACCATGATCAAGACACATCATTAGATTTAATGACATTACTGGGGGATTGTGACATCATCTTTGATCACTATCCTTTGGTATATCCTATTATTTACCATCACTAAACATTGTTTTTAATTGAACAAAACACCACTTAGGTGTTGTAACGACCTGAATTCGGAGCCATATAACTAGTACCCTGTACCTGGTTTTCCAGATAACCTCAAGAGCATTTCCCCAAATGCTAGAGGATTCCGACAAGCAGCGAGGGCCTTGGTGAGTCAATGGGGGAAACTATGCCCTCATTTGGTAAAGTATGCAACAGAATAATAAACATAATCAATAGAGGAAGCAGTAAACAACATACAATAACTGAACTAAAAGTAGAATCAATGTCTGATATAATAATGATGAAGTACGGTACATGTATTTATGGAAAGAAGTAACTAAATCAACATGCTGAAATACAACTGAAACCAAAGTACTAAAAGCAAACATCAACTCCAGTAGTATCGCGAGCCAAAGCCCAGTCCCATGCTCTCCAGCTCCAACCAGCAATCAAGTACCTGGTGGAGAAGGACCACAATCCCTATCTACACCTCCAACCATATAATCTATTTGGGCCGAACAGCAGGATACAAACAGGTTGTGAGACTAATCCCAGTAGGCAACCACCATAAGATTTGTGCCCTACTGTCAGTGAGTAATATAGAAAAAGTAAAGGAAAATAAATATAGTAACGAAATAGGAGTACACCAGTAAATAATCCTACCAATTTCCATTCAAATTCATTTAATTAAATGACTAAGGAAAACTAGCAAGTTCTCTATTCCAATTTAAAGTAGGTATCACAACAGGTATTTCAAAAGACTACCTAAACACAAGAAGTACCAAACCCATGCTTGTTCTTTAGCTTGGTGGGCTCATAAGAACCAACCGAACAAAACTCACACTGAATATCTGGGAGGCTCAAACTAGCATACCACTATAGTCCAGTAATCAAACCAGGAACGGACACTTTGGGATGCTCTCACGTCAATTCCCCTATGGTCTTGCAACGATAGCTACAGACTCTCTGAGGAAGCACTTATGTCTAATTCTTCATTTGGTCTTGATTCATGGGTAAACTAAGAACACTCTTGGTAAGAACAAAGTCAAATTCTCATAGATCCTACATACAATCTAAAACCAACAGATCCTCTAGGGAAGCACTTAATCGTCTATTCCCTCTTTGATCTCCTGCACTAGGTTCTCACAGCCCTAAGCAGTCCAGTCGTGCATAATCGACTGTTAGCAGCCCTAATTAAGTTCAAAAACTACTTGACTGATAGATTCCATGCATCAAAAGAATTTAAATAGCAGGAAACACATGCAATCAGTGATAACAAGTAAACTAACAATTGCAATAGGGTTTGCCTCATAGGAAAACGGTGCCAAACGGCGATAAACATCCAAACAGAGAGAGACACCCATGGGGTGATCCTCAAATGTGCATCCAAGCATACATTAGTATCAATTAATCATAAGCTAACAAGAAATTTAAGGAAAATGAACAAAATGATCAAAATCCTAAAACCTGGGATACCCGATACATTGGTATCTGGCACTTTTGCAACCAAAACTCAAGGAACCTCAATGTAGGGAAACAAACCACCTACCTCGATCATCGAAGATCGATATACATGAACCTTTCCCCGTGAATCGGCCTAGAACCAAGTAGATCTGCAAAAAATTCTAAAAAGTTCAACCTCAGATAACTCATACAAGAGGAAGAATTTAGAAACGAGGCCAAAGAAGAACCAAGAACACACTACTGTGATTATTCTTCAATCGACGAAGTTTGATTCGGAAAACCGGTGACAGATCAGGGCTTGGAGAATAATTGGCCTCCTCGGATGCTCTGGACGTAATTAAGCGAAGAAGAAGATGTTTATGAGTATTAGGCATGACCCTAGTCTGATTAATGACATAAAAAAGAAAGTACATGGCGTGTACTTTTAGAGTACACGACGTGTACATGGTTTTTTCGTACTCGGCTTTAAGAGGCCGCCACATCACCCCTACACATAGTGTGTGTGGCCCAGACATGTCCAGCACACGGCTTCGAGTAGTAGAGGAGTACACGGTGTGTACTCATAAAGTACACGACGTGTACTCTGAAAATTTCCAGATTCTTCATTTTCCTTAAAAATCCCATAAAAGAGATCCTTACCTAAAACTGAAGATCCAAGTTCTTACAAAATCCCCCCTTAAAGACATTCATCCCCGAATTTCCCTAACAAGGAATAGGAGAAGAACCCTCAAACAACTCTGGACACTGCGATTGAACATCGGCCTCCCTCTCCCAGGTCTCGTCCTGTACTCGCCCGTGCTGCCATAACACCCGTACTAGAGGAACAGACCGGCCACAGAGAACATTCGTACTGCGATTGACATTCCTGATAGGATGATCCTCGAAAGATGCATCCTACTGTAGCTCAACCTCCTCAGGTTGAAAAAAATGAGACGAGTCTAAGAAATACCGTCGAATCTGAGAAACATGGATGATGTCGTGCATAGCCTGATACCTCTGAGGTAACTGAAACCAGTAAGCAACTATCCCGACTCTCTCCAGAACCTCAAACAGACCGACGTATCTCATTGAAAGCATCCCCTACCTCCTAATAAAATTATATCCCAACATCAGGGTAACACATAGGAAAACCTAATCTCCGACCATGAACTCCAAAGGTCGTCTCTGCTGATCAGCATAAGACATCTACTGAGACAGTGTTGTAGTCATCCTCTTCCGAATCAACTATATTTGCTCTGAGGTCTCCTGAACAAGATGAGGTCCTAGTAATGTGGCCTCTCCTGCATCCAGCTGGCATAAAGGTGATCGGCATGGCCTACCATACAAGGCCACGTAAGGTGCCATTTGAATAATCCCTTGAAAACTGTTGTTGTAGGAAAACTCCACCATAGGGATATGCTTCTCCCAAGTACCACCAAAGTCTAGAATGCAAGCTCGAAACATATCCTCAAGCACCTGAATCATACGTTCGGACTGTCCAACAGTCTGTGGATGGTAAGCTGTACTCAGAATTACTTGTGTACCCAGATCCCTCTGTAGCCCCTGCCAGAAGTGAGAAGTAAAATGCGCATCCCTTTCTGAAACAATGGAGTGTGGAACTCCATGCAGAAGTACAATATCTCGGATGTACAATCATCCCAGCTCATCTACACTAAAGGTATTTTTGATCGGCAAGAAGTGTGCAAACTTCATGAGCCCGTCCACTACAACCCAAACAACAACATTACCTTATGGCAATCTCGGTAACCCAGTCATGAAGTCCATCGCGACGTCATTCCATTTCCACTCAGGAATGAGTAACGGATGTAGATGTCGTGCTGGTCACTGATGCTCTGCCTTCACCTATTGACAGGTGGAACACCGCAAAACAAAACCAGCCACATACTTCTTCATACCTAGCCACCAATACTGACGATGTATGTCTCGGTACATTTTGGTGACACCAGGATGAACTGCTCAAGCTGAAGCATGACACTCCCGCATGAGCTTTTCACTTATGTCTACTGAAACACATACGCGACCATGAAAATGTAACACCTCGTCATGACCCACTTTCCTCCCCGTAGTTGGGTCTCCATCTGACACACCCTCCCGTAGGACTAGGCCCTCAGGGTCTGACAACTGCCTAATTCAACCTCGATATAAAAGAGTAGTGGTAACAACTGAGGAAGAAAGAAACGTCTGTCTCTGTCTGTCGTACACCTCCAAATGCATCTCAGAGAACAAATTCATTAACTTCCACTCGGTATTGGCCTCCTGAACTGCATGTAACCGAGTCCTCCTACTCAGTGTGTCTACCACAAAATTGCCTTTCCCAGGCATATAAGAAATATCAAAGTCAAAAGACTATAGGTACTCGACCCACCTCCGCTATCTCATATTTTAGTGACACTAAATGAAGATATACTTGAGGCTCTTATGTTCCGTATATACCACAAAATTCTCCCCCAAGAGATAGTATCTCCAACAACGCAAGGCATGAACAACTGCAGCCAACTCCAGGTCAGGCGTAGGATAGTTCTTCTCATGTGGCCTCAACTTCTAAGTTCTGTACGCAACAACACGATCTTCCTACATAAGAACTACTCCAAACACGATGCCATATGCATCATAGAGAACTGTATAACTCTTTCCTGGCTTTGGCAGAACTAGAATCAGTGCTGACGTTAATCTCCCCTTCACCACTTTGAAGGCTGAGTGACAAGCTTCTGACCAAACATACTTCACACCCTTCCTAGTCAATCCCGTCAACGGCGCTGCTAAGAGTGAGAAGTCTTGTATAAACCACCTATAGTAACCAACCTTTCCAAAGAAACTGCGTACCTCAAAGAAATTTTTCAGCTGCTCCCAGGTAAATATTTCTCTCACCATCTCTAGGTCTACTGAAACGGCTGTCTCTGAGATGACATGACCTAGGAAGTGAGTTTCATCCTTCCAGAAGTGGCACTATGAGAGGATATCATATAAATGATGTTCTCTCAGTGTACTCAAAATGATCTCAAGATGGGTAGCATGGTCGTGTCGAATGTGGGAGTACACCAAGATGTCGTCCACAAAGACAACAACAAAAGAATCCAAGTAAGGATGGAAAACTCTATTCATCAGCACCATGAAAACTACCAGTGTATTTGTGAGACCGAACGGAATAACCAGATACTCATACAGACCATACCTGCTTCAGAAGGCTATGAGAGGTATATCAGATGGCCTAACCCGCAACGGATGATAGCCAGATCTCAAGCCAATTTTCAAGAACACCCTGGCTCCTCTAAGCTGATAAAAAAGATCATCAATCCTCGATAATGGATATTAGTTCTTTACCGTCAACTGGTTCAGCTTCCAATAGTCCACACAAATCCATAAGGCACTATTTGGCTTCTTCGCAAAAAGCACTGGCGAACCCCAAGGGAAAGTAATGGGTCTGATAAAACCCTTTGTATGAAACTCCTCCAACTACCTCTTGAGCTCATGAAACTCAGGAAGAGCCATCCTATAAGGAGGTATGGATACTAGTGTTGCTCCTGGAACAAGCTCAATAGATAAGTCTACCTCACGTTTCGGAGGAAATCCTAAAAAGTCTTCTAGAAATACATTCAGAAAACAATCAAATACAGGAGGGAAGTCCATTTGAGAAGTCCCCTGGTCGTCCAGATATAAACTAGAAAACTGGGTTGTAGCACTACCCAACCAATGATTCTCTAGTCCAGCTCTGCTTGCATAGACATCCCATTTTCCCTTATAAAGAAAAGATCTGCCCCTGGTGATGTAAAACCCACCCTGTGGCGATAAAAATGGACAAAGGCTTGAAAAGGAACTAGCCAGTCCATTCTGAGAATGACATCATAAACCATCATCTCATGGAAATAAAGATCCCACAAGAAGTGACACCCACCAACCTCAAGGGGGAACTCCTTATACTGACTAACAGTAGTAGTTCTATGTCCCAAAGGAGTTTCTAGTTCCAAGTTATCCTTAGAAGTTAAAACAGTAAGTCTAAGGCTCTCCACAGTGTGCACAGAAATAATGCTATGAGAAGATCTGGTATCAAAAAGTGCAGAAGATAAAACTGGGGATACTAAGATCGTACCCCGAACTGTGGAAGGTTTAGGATCCTGCTCTCGATGAATCTACTCTACTGCAAATGTCTGGCCAGTACCGTGGCCCTGGGTAGTAGCCTGATATCCTTCAGCTGATCCTCCCTAAGCCTGACCACCACATCCACGACCTCTACCCTAGCCTGTACGACCTAAAGAACCCCAATCCCCAGTTTGCTGTGGAACTGGTAATACTTCTTTTTTACGAGGAGTAGAAACCGATCCTCCTTCACTGGGTGCTGGAAGAAAAACCCTGCCAAAACACTGCAGATGACCCATCTTGTCCCAGCTCGGAACTCCACTAGATCACTCGGGAACTGAGGCTTCATATGACCACTCTTTCCATACAGATTGCACAGCACCTGATTTCTATAAGGGAGATCCCGTCTACGAGACAACATACCTCACTTACTCAAGTCACCTCGAGTAGACTCTCGGTGGTTCTTCCTTCTATCAGTATGAAATGAATTAGCCTTGGGTGATGAACCACCCTTGTCAACAACTCCAGTCTTCCTCAGATTTTGTTCGGTGATCAGCATCTGGTTGACTATAAAAGTAATAGAAGTCAACTGGAAGACATTCACCTGCGATCTGATCTCTTCTTTGAGGACTTCCTCAAACTTCCTTGCCAAAAACAGCTCATCATTTCCCAGAACGAGAGTGAAATGATGTAACTTAGTGAAACATGAATAATAATCCATAACTGAAAGAGTTCCCTGCTACAGGTTCATGAACTCTCTGGCTATGTCAGTCCTCAGCGTCGCTGGATAGATGTTGTCATAGAACATACACTAGAATTCATCCTAATCCATGTTCCGGTGGAGCCCTTCCAATGAGACTACATCCCACCATCTCTTAGAAGAAAATCACATCAAGTAATTCGCGAGCTTCACCGTTCTGTCTGGGTGTGTCTCCAGATGCTCGAAGATGGAAAGAATGGTTTCCATCCATGACTATGCAGCCTGAGGTCCTCCATCCCCAGTGAAAGTGGGAGGATGCTGCTGCTGGAAGACTTGCGTCAGCTCTTCCATAGATGGGGCAAGATGCTCAGCTCCCTGGAAGGTCTTCATGGACCTCATGAAAACCTCTCTAAAATGTGCGTCAGAACCAGTGTTTGGAATCACTACACATGCCATGTCAGGAATGATCGAGAGAACTATTGGTTGACCATATTCTTCCATATCAGGTGTACGGTCAATGACTGGTTCCTAACGTGAAATGGGAGGACGTCTTGGTGCCATAGCCCTTAAAGGTCAAAAGCACGCCTCGGATTTGGGATTAACAAGGATAGAAAACAAAATGGTACCAAATAGGAACAGGAGAGATAAACACATAAGTTTGCAAAACATGACTACACGACATGTATTTAAACTACATGGCATGTTTGTTAGATCCATTTACATGGGTGTGTACTTCTACCACCACGAGTCATGAAACATCCCAGACTAAACAGCGTGTTGTCTCAAAACACGACATGTACTTGAACTCCATTCCCCTGCCCGAGTCTCTTTACATGGATAACCTACATGGTTCTCATAATTTTAAACTACACGGCGTGTTCACTAAGGGCACAGTGTGTACTAGACAGGCTTCAATGACCAGTGTAGCAGTTACACGGCTGGCTCCACGGTGTGTTCCAAACAAACACGGCATGTATAAGAATAGATAACACTGACCCGTGTTGTCCGTGAAACGGTCGGGTACCTAGATGAAAACTACATGGTGTGTTCATACAAAACACGATGTGTACTACCCGAGTTTCCCCAACCCATGTTGTTAGTGACACGGCCGGGTAAATGGTTGACTACTACATGGCGTGTACTTTTAGTACACAACATGTCCCCAGAGACTTTCCGACACCCTGCGTTTTTTTTCACACATTCAGTAACACGGTTTAAAAACTACACGGCGTGTATGAATAAAGTACATGCTATGTATTCTGGGTTTTTCTGGGCAGTAGCTCAGAAACTACACCTAACGCTAGGAACACTGAAAAACAAGCATCAATGTGCCAAATTCTGATCCGTGGGGGCCCATACTCCCCACGAATCAAATCTTGGCATCATAATAATTCATATAACAGGTAAACATCATAACAAACCAATGATCCCCCATTTTATTATCCTCGAGGTCCCATAACACCTCTAAGACCAGAGATTGGCGTCCATATTAAACATGTTGTAAAATAAACAATACTCTATTAGCATAACAAGTATTTATCTCATAGAAACTATCACAATGAAATGCATAATCTATCACGACATCTATCACAATAGCTTGAAATTATAATGCACCCTAGATTGCATGGAAAAATGCATGACATTTGATTTCCTACCCAGTGCCTATACGATGCATGGGATGGCACACCCTCATCTCATCACGTTGCAACAAAATAGAACCACAATCATATAAAATATAACAGCAAAAAACATGTGCATCACCCAACATTGAAATATAACAAACTGTAACACTTGCAAAAACTAAAAAAATGAAATTACGAGGTAATATAGCTTTTCCATGTACATGGGTTAATTACTCCCGAGCATAGTTATGTACTAACTACCGATTTCCTCCTATCCCTGTCTATTGTCGCAAAATATTAAGGCAATAGAAAAGAAAGAATACTGCCTCTGATACCACTTTGTAACAACCCAAATCCGAAGCCACATACCTGGTTCCCTGTACCCGGTTCGCCACATGATCTCAAGCACATTTCCCCAAACGCCAAAGGTTGCTGACTAGCAGTGAGGGCCTTGGCAAGTCAGTGGGGAAACTATGCCCTCATTTGATAATGTATGTAGCGGAAGAATAAAAATTATCAATAGCGGAAGTAGTAAACCACTTACAACAACTGAAATAAAAGTACTAGTAATTTTTGATATAATAATGATGTAGTATAGTACATGTATCTATGGAAAGAAGTAAACAAATCAGCATGGTGAAATACAACTGAAACCAAAGTACTAAACGTAAACAGCAACTCCAGCAAGATCATGAGCCAAAGCCCGATCCCATGCTCTCCAACTCCAACCCACAATCAAGTACATGAGGTAGAAGGGCCACAATCCCTATCTACACATGCAACCATAAAATCTGTTTGGGCCAAAAAGTTGGACCCAAATAGGGTGTGAGACTAATCCTAGTGGGTAACCACCACAAACTTTGTTCCCTACTGTCTGTGAGTAATATAGAAAAACTAAAGTAAATTAAATATAGTAATGAACTTGGTGTACACCAGTAAATAATCCTACGAATTACCATTCACATTCATTTAATTAAATGACCAAGGAAAACTAGAAAGTTCTCTATTCCAAGGTAAAGCAATTATGACAAAAGGTATCTCAAAAGACTACCTAAACACAAGAAGTACAAAACCCAAGCTTGTTCTTTGTCTTGGTGGGATCATCACAACCAACCAAACAAAATTCACACTGAATCACTTGGTGGCTCAAACTAGCAGACCCCTATAGTCTAGTTATCAAACAAGGCACAAACACTGTGGGAAGTTCTCACGTCAATTCCCCTATGGTCTTGCAACGATACCTGCAGACTCTCTGAGGATGAACATAAGTCTAATACCTCATGTGTTATCGATTTGTGGGTAAACTAAGAACACTCTTGGGATGCACAAAATATTATTCCTGTAGGTCCTGCAAACAAACTAAAACCAACAGTCCCTATAGGGAAGCACATAATCATCTATTCCCTCTTTGATCTCCTGTACCAGGTTCTCACAACCCTGAGTAGTCCAGTCATGCGTAATCGACTATCAGTAGCCCTAATTAAGTTCAACAACTACTTGTCTAATAGATACCATGCATCAAAAGCATTTAAACATTAAGCAACACATGCAATCAGTGATAACAAGTAAACTAACAAATGAAATAGGGTTTTTCTCACAAGCAAACAGTGCCAAACGACGATAAAAAGCCAAACACGGAGAGACACCCATGGGGTGATCCTCAAACGTGCAACCAAGCATACATTAGTATCAAGTAATCAAGATAATGAGAAATTTATGGAAAATAAACAAAAGGATCAAAATCATAAAACCCGGGATACCCGATACATGGTTATCCATCACTTTTGCAACCAAAACTCACGGAAATTCAATATAGGGAAACAAACCACCTACCTCGATCCTCGAAGATTGATATACTTGAACCTTGGAACATGAATCTCCCTAGAGCATAGTACATCTGCAAAAACGTCTAAAACGTTCAACCTCAGAGAACTCATACGAGAGGAGGAATTAGTAGACAAGGCCAAAGAAGAACCATGAAATCACCTGTATGATTCTTCTTTAATCGACGGAGTTTGATTCGGACAATCGGTGACAGATCGGTGGCTTAGAGAAGAATCGGCCTCCTCAGACACTCTAGACAGAATTAGGCAGAGAAGAATATGTTTAGGAGCATTAGCCATGACCCCAGTCCGATTAATGAAATAAAAAAGAACGTACATAGCATGTACTTTTTGAGTACATGGTGTGTACTTGGTTTTTCCGTACTCAGCTTTAAGCAGCCGCCACATCACCCCTACACACCGTGTGTGTGGCCTAGACACGGCTATCACAAGGCTTTGAGTGGCAGAGGTGTACACGACATGTACTCTCAAAATTTCCAGATTATTCATTTTTCCTTAAAAAGCCCAGAAAAGAGATCCGTACCTAAAACTGAAGATCCAGGTTCTTACATGGGTTTTTGTTTAGAGTCCTCCAAATGGAATTTATTAAATGAAGGTAAATGAATTAATTAAATTACAATATATTATGTATACTTACATGGCCTTTAGAAACTTATGTGAAATATGATTAATGAAATGGATTTAATTTATAAATGGAATGGAGATTTACATTCCAAATATTAAATCAGTTGATAATCAGTTTTGGCATCTAACTATACTTCCATTTGTTTTGGTGAGCATTCCACATATTAGTGGAAACTATAGTTGAATTAAATTAATGGGTTAATTGTTGACTACCATCAATTTAATCTTTTATCATTAGTAAATGAGATGGCTGATGAAACTGAATTGTGATGTGGCATGTGTATATATATATATTAAATTTCCATTTACACATGTTGGTAAATTGATTAATGGTATGAACATGTATTTTGAACCATGGTTAATGATTAATGTAAATAAAAAGACATGGCTAATGAAATGAATTGTGATCAATCCGAAATGTGGATTTATATTTCTCATAGTTTATAGTTGACTATTAAATGTAACGTGTCTTCTCTTTATATGAACCCTGGGGTGATAATCGAGTTATAATACAGAGTTCCATAGATGGGCCTATATGTTAAATAGAATTATATAAAGCCTCAAGGGACACTCATCTTAAGACATCAACTGAATATGATGTGGTTATAGGTAAAATGAAATTATAAAAAGCCTTTGGTGATCATAGGTTTCTAAATAAAAGGCGCTTGGTGGGATCATTGGTTAAATAAACTTACCATAATCCATGGGTGTTACTGGGGATCATTTCACTGGATTACTTAGTTTGTATCATAGGTTAAATGGACTAATATTACTCATAGAGTAGTACTATTATTCTTATTTGAAATTACTTGTATGGGCTCATAGACCAAATAAAATTATATTATTCTTAATTACTATTTGGATTACCCTCCATTCTAAATATAAATTTCATGAAATATTTAGAACCATATATGATCATAATTATATATTTAACCCATGGCTTCTACATGGATCCCACGTCACTAGTTTTACACATGGATTCCTAAACTTATATCCAAGATTCCTATTTGTTAATTACTACTCTTATGTCTATAGAAATATAGATTTTTTCAATGTATATATATCCGACTAGGTACCATAGGAGGAGCCCGAGCACTACCTAATTTATATTTACATTATTCTTTTACTTTGTTATACCTAAAAAATTTATATTTAGACACTATATTTTCATTAGAGACCATTGGTTGTGGCCTAATAAACTTTATTCACACCATTTGTGGGATTCCATTTGGTATCCAAATATATTTCCTTACCACATGTTATGATATGGCTCATGCTTCATTGCAATTGTATCTTTTGGGATGTGACTTGGAAATAGATTAGTCACTGAGCATGTATTCATCCTACCATCCTGAGTTGGAAACATTTATTAATTTATTTATTACTTTGTTATTATTTACCTACTGTACTTATTACATTTCTTCAGTTGACTACAATGTATTTATTACATAACATGTTTAGGTGTAGTCGGTTTTATCCGAGTATTCAAGATATTAGTTATTTTATTGATTGAATGCAATGTTATCTTCAATATTTTATTTATTTTCAAGTAATACTCCTATATATTTTTTACTGATGTAGATTTCATAATATCCCCACTGAACCATCAGAGACCCTCGCTGCTATATAGAAGCCTCTAGCATACTTGGAGGTACACAATATATCTTGTTTCATACGAGGTTGGTTACCATTTATTGAGTAAACCGAGTTGATATGTGACCAGGTTGTATAAATGGGATATATTTTTCTTTGAATTTCTATTTTGAGATGGTAGAGAGGATATTAAGAATTTGTCTATACATGGAAAGATACTTATGTTTTGGAATTCCCAACCAACACATGGGGAGAATATCAACGTTTTATGGATGGTACTATTGTTTGTGCTGAACATTTTTATAGTTTTTCCTTATTGCACATTGAGTGACATTGATTTTCATTCTAATAGTTAATTATTTATGAAAATTTTCTATTGGATGATATGTGAAGTGAAAAGGTGTGTTTATACGTAATTTTAAGTATATATGATTCACATTTGATAAGTATGGTTATTTGTATAATATTATATAGTGATTTCCTTCTTATGTGACTATATTATTTGATGATGTGACAAATTCCTAGGTTATTGTTACGATATAATCATGTGTAAGATATATTGTTTGCATTAACTGAAATGTTGTTTTCCCATATATCTTGAAGGTGTAATTCAATATAACAATACTGAAATGCATTAAAGAAATATAAATGTTTTTATAATTGTTATTGAATAAATTTACATGATATATTTGAATGTTAAGGATAGATATTTTTTTTGAAAAATTTAATTCATTGATTATGGATTACCATTATATGGTGTTTTAATTGCAACTTATAAATTATTTTACCCCTATAACGTGGGAATTATAACCAATATTAATGAATCCTCATATTTTTCACTCGACCCTTATAGGTGAGTTGTTACATTATATTCCTATGAGATAACCCTGCTAAGGGTGTTGTAAAATTTAAGTTATTTAACTGTTATGGGACACAATTAAATGGGATTCCAATTGTAATATATAGGGAATTGACTCTATAAATTAGGAATGGATGTCCATATAACTAAACTCATATTTTCAAAATAATTACCTTTATTGGTTAACTATATCATTATATTACATGGTAAATAATCCATTAGGGGTATGTTTATGGTAAATTATGATGGTTATTTAATGTATTATCATCCAGTTATACTGTGATTCAATAAAAATTATGTTGGAATCTTATTAGACTAATCCCAAAAAAATTATAAAAAAGGTTTTTTTCCTATTTTGGTTATTTTTTGATATCAGGCTCCAGTTAATTAAGAAGATAGTTGCAACAAAAATAATGTTTTCTTATATATCATGAAATTGATATTTTATGAAACATGTAATGATTGTTAAAATTTATTGAAAAAATGGATTAAAATTTGGTTATTTGACAATTTTCCTAGAACCTTTTAAGAAGTTAGCAACATATAGTGAAATTGTAATGTATCAGATATTTCATTGGTTATTATTAAATATTATATGTAATTATTTCAAGATCGTGCTTCATGACGATGTGCGATTCTGAGGACTGGAGTTCCCAGAATAAATGTTTGAAATAAATAAAAAAATTTAAATATCTCACAAGAGTGATTTTCTATTAAAATTGGAATAACTTATAAATGGTTTCCTGAATTATAAATCTAAGGGAACCATTGTGTTCATAGTAGGGACTTTACCTTAGGCGTGTCCTAACATTGAATGACGTGGGTATGATGAAAAAGATAATTTTTTGATATTTTAAAAGAAATAAACTAAATTTAATAGTTTATTTATTTTAAACATTCCATAATTCAATAATGAATTATTTAATTTTACATAATTATGAGCCAGGGTTAGTCTCATAACCCTTGGTACTATCCATGTAATCCTCTAGATCTTTGGAGAGGAGTCACCCTAGAGAATTCCTAACGAATGATGAAGAACGACGATGCATAGATCGTCACATGGAATAATCTAATATTGACCAATGACCTATACCCTTCTCTATCGATGATTAAGGTAGGGGTTGTTATTTCAATTCTTTTCCTCATTCATGGAATCAAATGATGAGTGCTGATTAAACCACGAATAGGTTGACCCGTAGATTGTCCATTCTTGCAGGAGGGTCCTTTATTAGGATTATTTTATGGAATTAATATGTGAATGATATGATTTAATTTTATTTCCTCAATTTTATCCTTCTAATGGGAGAAGATCAATGATCTGATGTATGAATCCAGATGTGCATTCCTCAATTAATTTTGGGGATTTCTTCTTCCCATTTTTACCTCGTGTTCTTCACGTTCTTCATGGAGTTATGAACAATGGATCATTGCACATACATTTTATAATTAAAGAAATATATATTGTAGATTAGACATCATGAAGAGATAGAAAAGATACAATGGTGATGGCAACAGATGAATTGACTCATTTCGGGAGAAATCATTCTTTAATAGTTCTTTGTACGGATGGATCAAAACAAGTTTTTAGGGCTGATTAGAGGCCTGAAACCATCAAAAATGGATTTAAATTGTTGGGGAATTTAATGGTGATTATATGGATGGATTGAGTGATAGAAGATCAACCAAAGTGTTAGATGATGAAAATACAGTTCAGGAAAATCAAGAAGAATATGACGTTTTCTTCGAAGAACACAACATGTGGGTCTGGCTCTACGGCGGCTAGGGTTTCACAATATAGGATGTGAAGCCACGACGTGTGAAAACTATGACATGACATGTGGGTCCTTACGTGGGACTCAATGTGTGTCTCATATGATACACGGACATGAGGTGGAGTACACGACATGTTCTCCAACACACGGCAAGGCCAGGCCAGTTACGAGTGTTACCCCTAGTACCCGTACATGGGTTGGTAGACACGGGTGGAATCTGTGTACAGGAACATGACTAGACTACATGGAGAGGCCCCTAGAAATTAGTACACATCGTGTCATAATATTACACTACATGTATATATCTTTCTACATGACATGATCTTTAACGTGGCCATTGTACACATGCTGTACCTGGGGTCAAAGGACACAACAAGTGACCTTTCTCTACGCCATGTACATTACCATACATGGATTGATAGTATTTTCCACCATACCATGGAAATTGTTCGTTTGGTTTACTTCCCCTTTCTTTATTCCACTGAAGGTTAGGAATCGTTTCCATCCATAGGAGTGTGATACCTTTAGAAAGATTTTCTGGATAGGGTTAGAATCCTTTCGAGAGGCATGAAGAGAGATCATTTACGCATTCATGACCCTAGGTAGAGATAGTCATCAATGTGACCTGTCCAATAGAACATAGATCCTCTACTATGAAGGTTTATCCATATGAGTCGTGGTATATGCCAATACCCTGAAAGTGATCTTCATCCTTGAATTATGATCTTTTCCTACTATGGAGTGAGTTCTATATGAATGAGTGTATCTATTCTCTCTTCAGATCTATCAGTGTGTCTATCTCTTTTGTGTCACTTCTAGAAGATTGTACTTCTTGAAAGGATTTCATCAGAGCTATCAGAATCATGGAATGAGTTCTACCAAATGAGTGCTTCGTTGAGTCTTCAAACAGAATCCCAAGCATGGGTATGTAGCTGTTTTCACTTACCTCAAGACAACATGTTCTAGTTTCGAGTATATCTGGACACGTTTCCATTATTTTACATATTTTAGACATATAATATGTAGAGATTACTATACTTTTACTTTATTTATTTATTTTTAGTTTTTGGGGTCCTCTACTAAGTATTGTTATACTCACCCATGCATGGGTTTTTCTTACACATGTCATGTCTTTTGTAGATGAGCGACCTTTTGATTGAGATCAGGGAGGAGCAGGACCGGACCAAGCATTATGAGTTTCCTTACAGGACGAGGAGTTCATATAACTATGATAATATTTCTAAGTACATAATTTCTTGGTTACTAGTTAGAATTTTTAGTTTGCAGAATCTTTCTTTTGGTGGGATTGTATTCTGGCGTAGTTTACTTTCCGTACATTACATTCCATTATACATTGTTTGTTTGGTTTAGTTGTATGTTTGTATTTTGTTCCTTAGTATTTTTTTACATTTCAACATTTTGGTCTTGGGATGTGTTCATGTGTATTGGTACTTATCCAATTCCACCAATTTTAGTGATATGCCTACTCAATCCTAGTCACCAGCCCCTAGAATATTGGAGGTGTGCTTGCGGAGTCATAGTACAGGCCCCAGTAGGACGCGTCATAACAGAATGGTATTAAAGAGTGGTCAGTTATGCCTTAAGACCAAGATTCTATGATATTGGTTTGGGGAAACAGTGTTAAGTTTTTTGAGCTCATCTTTTAGTTCATGGACACTAGTGTTGGTGCGGGCGGCCAGTATATCCATTCACCATGACTCTGATAACCTTGTTTTCAACTCGATACATTAAAACATTAGTTTCAGGGAAACACAAGAATGGTACATGCATTGTATAATAATGGGTTATGTTTTCCAAGTCCTTTTCTATCATGTATCAAGATCTACTCTTCAAATATCATACATCTTTTTTCCCTATAGGATGACACCATGATGCATACCTGAAAGGATTCAGAAACATGATCATTAGGATGACCTCCCTCAGTGAAGAGGATTTGATTTAGAGACCAGTACCCAGGCATTTCCTCCATGTCGAGGACCTTCTATACCACCACCAGCGGAGTAGACCATGGTACCCTGAGTACCACCAGATGAAGAGTGCTTTCTGTTCACACTCCTTTAGTTTTAGAGTCATATACCCCTTAGGTTCCGATGTGAGCCCAAACCTTAGTCCACTAAGGACTGGATTGAAGAAGTGACCAATGTTTCTTGACAAGTGAGGACACCATCAGACTAGATGGTGATCCTAGGATTGAGCCTTCTTCAGGGTTTTCCAGGGAGATGTTGGATTTTGATCATCCAGACTCACGAAGAGGAGACACTTTTGTGGATGGAGTTCTAGCGACTATTTATGGAGTAATTATCTCTAGTTACAGTGAGATAAGTGTGTATCTAGGAGTTCATCATCTCCAGCATGGAAGCTTATCAGTGGATGAATATTGATCATGGTTCACCAACCATGCTAGGTAGTCGATAGATATGGTAAGGGATCATTACTTCAAAGATCATACTTCGAGTGAGGTATACAATGGGTCATCCGAGCTAGTGTCATGCCTCTATGAATTTTGACTTATGAAGGAGTGCTAGATTGATAAGTGGTGGTTGAGAGCATCTTGGATGAGTAGAGACAATTAGTTGTAGTCAACAGCAAGAAGAGGGGTGCAGATAATTCAGAAGTCGGGAGATGACGTAAAGCATAGGTACAAGGATGTGGGAGACATCACATGGGTATCCAAGAGAGGGTATTCGTGATCCATAGCTCTCATGATTGGTCCAATCAGTCTAGGGATAGGTGATGCTACCTATGTTATGGTAAATGAATATTGCTAGAGATTTTTCAAACCATCGAACTATTGACAGGGATGTGTTGGGTGGACCACTGAGGTAGTGGTAGAGAGTAGATCTGGTAGACCCACCCAGTGGAAGAAGTTGTGGGGGAGAAGGGAGAGTTGTAGGAGGTGGCCGACACTTTGACCTTATTCCACCATCACCCCCAGGAAGTCCACACTAGGATCAAAGAGTTGGGGGACAAGGGTGGGTGAAACTACAAGAGGTTAAGGCATGTGTCTCATGGACTCCATTGATGATCTGAGGTATGATCTGTGTATTTTCTATATTAGATACTATACTTATAGACATAATTTGTAGTCATTATTTTCTTGGCACATGTATTTTGAAAATCCTTGGGATTCGGATGGAGCTGTGGGCTCGACCCTTACACCTGGAGGCACTTACTGGAGCAGACATGATGACCAAGAATCATTTCTGACAATTTTATCTTACCCTTGGATGTGTGTGATTCAGTCAGAACCTCATGGTTGTAGCATCGATGTATTACGAATTCATTCTTATTATGGATTAGTATCTATAGTGCATACCCATATTGATTATTTAGATGAAGTGTGTGGTGTTTCTGCAGCTATGGAATGAGGTTTTTATTTTTTGGTTAGAAGGAAACATAGGAAACACAAAATGGGATAATTCTTAAGCAGGTGTAGTCGATCAATATTAAGTTTTCTACCCTTACCCTTGGAGTAGAAGATGATGAGAGCATTTAATTCCCAAAATCTATGTCCGAGTACAAGGAAATATTTATATAAGATATTACAAGATTACCTCCCCACTGGGAGATCAAATTATGAATCATCTTACACACAGGGATCATATCGATATCCTCACCAGCACCTCAGATGGCTCCTGTAGAGAATAACGTGATGAGGGTGATGCTGGAGGATTTGAAAAGGAATGGATTTGTAATACCCAGTAATTCACCCTGAGAAGCAATGATTATGATTTCCATGAAGTCTGACTAGAGTCTGAGGATGTGTGCGGATTAATATTTCCAGAATTCAGTGATGGTGAAGAACAAGTATCAATTTCTATGGATCAACGAAAACTTCAATCAGCTAATAGGTGCACAATGGTTCTTGTATATTGATCTTCAATCAGGTTATCACCATTTATGAGTATGAGGTGTGGATATGAAAAAGATAGATTTCAGATTCCGCTACAGTAACTACAAGTGCATGGTAATGCCTTTCGGTGTGATGAAGGCCCCTGTAGTGTTCATGGGGCTTATAAACAAGATATTTGAGATGTACCTAGAGTGATTCGTAGTTGTCTTCATCAACGACATCCTTGTGTACTCAACTCCAAAGGAGGATCACATAAGAGACATGCGGATGGTTTTAGACATACTATGAGAGAACTAGTTTTATGAGAAGCTCTCAAAGTGACATTATTTTATATAAGAGGTCAATATTTTGGAACATTCTATCATAGTAGATGAAGTAGTAGTACACCTATCCATTGTAAAGACAATGATAGAATGAGAGCAACCATAGAGTGTGACAGATGTGAGAAGATTTCTTAGGTTTGCAGGATACTACCATATATTTATCCCTTATTTCTCTGGGATATTAGTTCTGATGATATCCTTGACACAGAAGGGGAAACCTTTCCTATGGACAAAGAAGTTCTATTAGGCTTTCCAGTAATTGAGGTAGACTTTAACGAGCACACCGATATAGATATTTCCCAATGAGGGTGTCGAGCATGTAGTTTACGACGATGTATCATGGAAAAATATTCGATGTGTAATGATGCAGATATAGTTAGTGATTTCATATGGTTCATGCTAGTTAAGATTGCATGAACAGAACTACATGACCCTTGATCTTGAGTTGGCAATTGAAGTCTTCACTTCAAAGATGTGGTGACACTACCTGATGGGCGAATAGTTTATCATCATCGCTGACCTCAAGAGCCTCAAGTACATATTTTCATAGTAGATTCTGAATATAAAATAGATGTGACGGGTAGATCTCATCCAAGATTATTATTTCGAGATCATCTATAATCCTTGGAAGGGGAATGTTGTGGTAGATAATGTCAGTCAGAGATCGACTTATCAACTACTGAGTATGGAATAAGAGTAGTTGGCCTCTCAAGAATTATCATTTGTGAATGGATATAATGCATCTTACCTCAATTGATGGTTTTCACTCCTCCCCTCTCGCATCATGTCAGGGAGGCACAACTAGGGGGTGTCGACTGGGACACTTTACATGCCCAGTTACCCACATGACAATCTCTTTATGGATATTCTAAAGGTGGGGACCACTTCATCCTTCTTTTCATAGGATGCATAGTTTCACCAATGATGTTGGGGAGGAGGTTCTGAGGGAGTTTCACATGTACACATTTAGGGTATATTCTAGAGTGGAATAAATGTATTTGGACCTCTAATTTCATTTTTGGTGAACAGTGATGAAGAAGGATGTAACAGAGTTCATTTCTCAATGACATAAGTGCCAGTAGTTGAAAGATGAGAAGCATGTTCCTGTAGGGTTATCTCAGACCTAGATGTGCCATAGTAGAAGTGATATTTATCAATAGACTTCTTGACAAGATTACCATAGTCATCCAGGGTACATTATTCTATATGGGGGATTTTTGACTGACACACCATGATGGCCCACTTTATAGCTATCAGGGAGAAGAGTTACATAGAGATCTTGGGACATCTCTACATGCAGGAGATAGTTCGGATCCATGGCGTTCCTTCTATTACAATCGTAGATCACGATGCTCATTTCACAACTCAGTTGTGGATGGTATTGCAAGAGGTATTTGGGACTCAGCTATGTTTGTGCAAAACCTTAAATCCGCATATAAATGGCATGATGAATAGAAACATTCTGGTTATGGAGGATATGTTGTGGGCAAGTATCTAGGACTTTGGTTGTATTAGGGGGACCACCTGCCACTGCTGGAGTTTGCGTACAACAACCGCTACCACTCGACCATCAGTATGACATCGTTTGAGGCTTTATAAAGGAGACCCTGTCACTCATTGCCTTACTGGACCAACTACATAGAGTCAACACTCATGGGTCCAGAGATGGTTTGATCTACCACTAATAAAGGGTAGATCATTCTAGAGAAGATGAAGAATACCCAGAGTCAGCTGTAGTCTTATGTTGATAGATGACAGAGACCTTTGGAGTTCGAAGAGGGAGACTTTGTCATCATCCTGGTCTCACCTCCACGAGTGTTGCATAGATTTGACTAGGGTGGAATGTTTCCATAGAAGATCATCAGCTCTTTTTAGGTACTGTGCAGAGTGGGTGAGATGGCATACCATAGAGCTCTACCACTGTAGCTGCACCGGGTGCATGATGTCTTCCACGTGTCGTAGTTGAGGAGGAACATGTATGACCCATCACATGTCATCAACCGGGGTGAGATGGACATCGTGTATGGGGAAAACATCACTGTGTACCCAGTGGAGTTTGAGGATCGAAAGGAGAGGATCATTCATGGTAGAGCTATTTATCTAGTGCGTGTTGGGCAGCAACACAAGGTTCTTTAGGAGAGAATGTGGGAGAGTGAGGCTCATATTCATGAATTGTACCCACTTTTGTTTATGTGGACTTTTTTGGGATTTTCAAGGACATAAAATCCATTAGTTTCAAAGACTATTATATATCATATATTCCATGTGTTATATTTAATGATTATGTGGAATTATTTCATGTCCAGGCTTTACAATGATGTGCGATTCTGAGGCACGAAGTGCCTGGAATAAATGTTTGATATAAATTAAACTATTATATAGAATGCACAAGAGATTTTCCGGAAATTGTGGAATAACATTTAAACGGGTTCCTCAAGAAGAAATATGAGGGAACCATTGCTTTTAGAGTAGTGAATTATCTATATTTGAGGACTAACATCAACCAGTACGTTTAGGTGGAAAATGTTATTTTTTGGACATTTTAAAAGAAAGAAAATAAATTTAATAGTTTATTTTATTCTAACATTTCCATAAAGAATAAATGCATTATGTCATTTTAATTTACCATGAGCCTATTGTTAGGCTCATAACCCTAGAAACAGTCCCTAAAATCATTTATAACGTTGGAGAGGATCCACCCCAATGAATTCCCAACGAACGATGACGAATAACGAGGTGTTGATTAGTGGTTGGTGATATCAAACCCCGACTAACGACCACTATCCTTATTCATCAACTATTGTTATAGGGCTAATAATTTCAATTTTTTCCCATTAATGGATTCAAATGAATAATGCGGATCAACCCACAAACAAGTTGACTCAAGAATCGTTTATTCTTGCGGGGGGGGGGGTCCTTATCAGGTTTATTTTGGTGAATTAATTAGTCCATGATATGATTTAATTTGATTTTATCTTTTTGATACTTATAATGGGAGTATATCAATACCTTGATGAATGATGGTAGAGGTTCATTCATAAATTCAATGGGAGGATTAATTCTTCCCCTTTTTATCCAGCGTTCTTCACGTTCTTCGTGGGGTTTTGAAAAATAGATCATTGTGTGTCTGTTTCGCAGTGCAACAAACCCAAATTGGAAATATGACATCGTGATGACCTAGTAGAGGTGTGATGATGATGGAAAAGGATGAGTTTAAATTGTTAAAGAGAAATAATTCTTCAAAAGATGTTCATACAGGTGGATTGAAACATGTTTTCAGGGAAAATCAAAGGCTCTAAACCAACAGAATCAGCTTTGAAGTGTCAGGGAAACATCGAACATTGAGTATCATGGAGATCATATGGTTGGATCGAGAGATATAAGATTTAAAAAATCACTAGACAAATAATTTTTGGTTCTGGAAAGTCACAAAGAACAATGCGTGTTCTCCGAACTAAACGACTTGTTGGGCTAGAATAACAATGAAAAGACAACATGGAATTCACCACCCGACCAAACCACACTAGTTACACTGGTTAGCCCATGTACCAGTACACTGGTTGGCATATAGGAGTTGAAGACTTGTACAGGAACATGACCAGTGTACATAGAGTGACCCCTATATAGTAGGAACAATTTTTCATGCTCTTAAATTCCATGTATATCTATTCCTAAACTCCAATCTCTTCGAGACGGGCCGTTGTACACATGCAGTACCTAGGGTCAAAGGACACGATATGTGACCTTTCTTTACACCATGTAATATTTCGTACATGGCTTGATATCCTTGACCACCATACCATGGACAAGATTCATTTGGGTTAGTTTCCCTTTGCTCATTCCCTTGATGGTCTGGTATCATTTCCATCCACATGAGTATGATCCATTCAACATGACATTCTGGATAGAGTTAGAATACCACTGAGAGTCTTGGAATGAGATCCTCTACCCAATCAGGACCCTAGGTAGAGCCAAGTGTCCATATGAGAAGTCAAAAAGTATGTTGATCCTCTACATATCAGTTGAATTTGGATGATTCATGGTATACTCCCTGGCCCTAGAAATGATCCTCATCCATTTATCATGATCTTTCCCCACTCAGGAGTGAAGTATCCCAGAATGAGTTTTTCGGTTCCCTCTTCAAATCTACCAGTGTGTCTATCTATCTATAATGACCCGAATCTGGATCCCTTCCACTGGTGCCCCGTACCCGGTTTTCCACATGACCTCAAGAGCATTTCCCCAAATGCCAGAGGCTGCCGACTAGCAGCGAGGGCCTTGGTATGTTATTGGGGAAACTATGCCCTCATTTGGCAACATATACAAGGAAAGAAAAACAACAGTCAATAGAAGAAGTAGTAAACAACATACAAACACTGAAACTAAACAACAGAAGCAATGAACACATAATGATAATGATAATGATGCAGCGGGTACAAGTATCTAAGGAAAACAGAAAACACAACATCGTGCTGAAATACAATTGAAAAACAACGTATGAAAGTAAACAGCAAATCCAGCAACATCGCAAGCTTAAGCTCGGTCCTATGCTCCCCAGTTCCAACCAAAAATCATGTACCTGAAGTAGAAGGGCCACAATCCCTATCCACACCTGCAACCATATAACCTGTTTGGGCCAAAAAGTAGGACCCAAACAGGGTGTGAGACTAATCCCAGTAGGTAATCACCACGAGATCTGTTCCCTACTTTCAGTGAGTATATAGAAAAAGTAAAGGAATGAAATGTAGTAGAGAAATAGAAATATACTAAAGTAAACAATCCAAAAAATCTCCATTCACATTTATTTAGAAGTTCAGTACAATCATTTAGCTATCAACCAAGGAACCTAGAAACAGATCTATACTCCAAAGGCAAGAAAGTAAGCACAATAGGTAACTCATCAGTCTACCTAAACCAAAGCAGTAAAAACCCAAGCCTGTTCTTTGGCTGGGTGGATTCATCACAACCGACCATGAAACAAAGAACTGACCCTCTTGGTGGATCCTACTAGCGAACCCCTCTAGTCAAGTAATCATACAAAGGCACAGACAATCTGGTAAGCTCTCACCGTCAATTCCCCTGTGGTCTTGCAACTAAAGATATAGATCCTCTAAGGAAGCACTTTCATCTAATTCCCCCAATAGTCTCGCTATGTAACTAAGGACACTCTAAGGAAGCACAAAGTCCCATTCCCTTAGTTCCTTCAATCGATACTAATTATAACAGACACTCTAGGGAAGCCCTAATTTTCAATTCCCCCTTTAGTATACCACACCAGGTTCACTCAGCCCTGAGCAGTTTAGTCATGCGTAAACGACTGTTAGCAGCCTAAGTAAGTTCAGAAGCTACTTCGATAATAGCTACAACGCATCCACATGCATATAAACAGCCGGAAATACATGCAATCAATTCAACAGGCATACTAGAAATGGGAAAAATGGTTGCCTCATAGGAAAAACCGCACCAAACGACAATAAATAGCCAAAACAAGAGGAAACACCCATGTGGTGATCCTCAACGATGTTAACAAGAAATCATTAATCATCCAATAACCTCAAGAATACAAGAAATCTAAAGTAGATAACAAAACATGATCAGAACCCTATCCCGAGATACCGGATGCATGGGTATCCAATACTTTTGCACCAAAAACACAAGGACATTAAGCATATGGCAAAAAACCACCTACCTCGATCCCAGTAGATCGATATATGTGAACCACGATGATAGATTCCCTATAAAACGATGTAGATATGAGGAAACGCACAAAACTATCATCCTATGATAACTTGAAAACGATGAGGAATCAAGAAACAAGGATAAAGAGGAACAATGAACTCACCGCTGTTCTTCCAACGCAATTGACAGCGGCTTGAACGGAGGTCAGACGGAGGCACGACAGCTCGGAGAAGATTTAGTCGTACGGTCGCTCTCAGATGAACGAAACCTGGAGAAGAAGATGCTTTTGTGCGTCAGGCGCGACCCCTTCCCGTTTAATGAAAAAAATAAAGTACTTGGTGTGTACTTTTCGAGTACACGGCATGTACTAGGTCCTTCTTGTACTCTGCCAAAATCGGCCTCCACGTCAACCTTACACACAGTGTGTGTGGCCCAGACACGGCCAACACACGACTTTGGCAGGAATAGAGTAAATGGTGTGTCCTCAGAAAGTACACGACGTGTACTTAAAATATTTCCATAATGTTCATTTTTCCCAAAAACTCTAAAAAAGAATAGAATACCTGAAAAGAAGATATGGGTTCTTACAAACATCCCCCCTTAAAGAAAT
Source organism: Viscum album (assembly GCA_963277665.1). Lineage (NCBI taxonomy): Eukaryota > Viridiplantae > Streptophyta > Magnoliopsida > Santalales > Viscaceae > Viscum > Viscum album. The sequence goes on from OY728145.1 coordinate 1,413,258,628, forward strand.
TTATCCCTGAATTTCTCTAACGAGGCGGAGAAGAAGAAACCCTAAACAGCTCCGGCCACTACGATCATACATCAGCCTCCCTTTCCCAAGTCTCGTCCTATACTCACCTGTGCTACCATAACACCCATAATATAGGAATAGACTTCCCTCGGTGAACCTTCGTACTACGATCGAAAATCCGGATAGGATGCTCCTTGAACGGTGCATCCATTTCAATCTCGACTTCCACGGGCTGAAAGATGTGAGACTGGGCAGAAAAGTAATGTCGGAGTTAAGATACGCGGAAGACGTCATGCATGGCCTAATACCTCTGAGGTAGCTGAAACCAATAGGAAATCGGCCCAACTCCCTCCAAGACCTCAAACGGCCCATCATACCGCGGTGAAACCTTACCCTGTCTTCGAATCCTATTGTGTCCCAACCTCGGTGCGACACGCAGGAAAGCCTGATCACTGACCTCGAACTCCAGAGGTCGTCTCCGCTGACCAGCATAAGCCTTCTGTCGAGAATTCACTGTATCCATCCTCTTTTGAATCATCTCTATCTGCTTTGAAGTCTTCTGAACAAGACGAGGTCCAAGCCAAGCTGCCTCTCCTACCTCCATCCAACATAAAGGTGATCGGCATGGCCTGTCGTACAAAGCCTCGTATGGAACCATCTGAATGGTTGCTTGAAAACTGTTTTTGTAGGAAAACTCCACCAGATGAATATGCTTCTCCCAAGTACTGCCAAAGTCTAGGATGCAATCTCAGAGCATTTCCTCAAGCACCTGGATCGTGTGATCGGACAGGCCACCAGTCTGGGGGTGGTATGCTGTACACAAAAGTACCTGTGTACCCAAGGCCTTCTAATGTCCCTGCCAGAACTGAGAGGTAAAGCACGCATCCCTGTCTGAAACAATGGAGTGTGGAACTCCATGCAGATGAATGATCTCCTAGATGTAAATTCATCACAGATCATCGACACTGAAAGTATCCTTGATTGGCAAGAAGTGAGAAACCTTTGTAAGCATGTCGATGACAACCCACACCGCATAATTTCCTCTTGAATGTCTTGGAAAACCAGTCATGAAGTCCAAAAAGACTTTGTTCCAATTCTACTCTCGAATGGGTAGCATCTGTAAAAGCCCTATTGGTCGCTGGTGCTCTGCCATCACCTGCTGACAGGTGGAACATCTCATGAAAAAACAGGCCACATCTCTCTCCATACCTGGCCACCGGTACTGGCGGTGTAAATCACAGTACATCTTGGTGACACCAGGATGAACTACCCAGTCTAAGGAATGGAAGTCTCACATTATCTCATCATGTATATCTGCTGGCACCCATACACGTCCCCGAAAATGCATGATCTCATCCTCGCCAATGGTCTACCCGAGAAAAGGGTCCTCTCCTGACATGCTTTCCCGTAGGACTAGCCCTTCTGAATCGTCCAGATTCCTCATTCGAAATCGGTCCAGAAGTGTTGAGGTAACTTCCATAGAAGATAGGAATGTCTGTCCCTACCTGTTGTTCACCTCCAAATGCATCTCTGAGAATAGAGCCATTAGTTTCCACTCAATGTTGGCCTCCTGAACTGCATGTATCTGAGTTCTCCTGCTCAGTGCATCAGCCACTATGTTGCCTTTACCAGGAGTATAGGCAAGCTCAAAATCGAAGGACTGGAGAAACTCAAACCACCTCCGCTGTCTCAAATTTAGGTCACGCTGCGTGAAGATGTACTTGAGACTTTTGTGGTCAGTATATACGACAAAATGATCTCCCAGAAGGTAATGTCTCCAGCAAAATAAAGCATGAACAACCGCAGCCATCTCCAGGTCGTGCGTAGGATAATTCTTCTCATGTGCCCTCAATAGCTGAGATCCATACACAACCACTCGATCCTCCTGTATAAGCACAAACCCATGTGTGATTCCAAATGCATCACAGAAAACTGTATAGCTCTTTCTCGGCTCCGGAAAAACTAGGATCAGTGCTGAAGTCAATATCTCCTTCATATCCTGGAAGGCTGAGTCACAAGCTTCTGACCAAACAATCTTCACCCCCATCCTAGTCAAGCCCATCAACGGTGCTCCTAGGAGTGAGAAGTCATGTATAAACCACCTGTAGTAACCATCCAGCCCCAAGAAGCTCCGTACCTCGAATACATTCTTCAGCTGCTCCCAGGTAACTATTGCTCTCACCTTCTCTGGGTCTACTGATACTCCTGTCCTTAAGATGACATGACCCATGAAGTGAATCTTATCCATCAGAAAGTGGAACTTTGAGAGTTTATCATAATGTTGATGCTCCCTTAGTGTACTCAAAACAATCTCAAGATGGGTTGCATGGTCGTGTCGAGTGAGAGAGTACACCATGATATCATCCACAAAGACCACGATGAAGGAATCCAAGTAAGTATGGAATAATTGGTTCATCAGTTCCATGAAAACTGCTTGCGCATTCCTAAGACCGAATGGCATGACCGTACACTTGTAGAGACAATACCTGATCTTGAAGGATGTCAGAGTTATATTTGAAGGTCTAACGTGTAACTGATGATCACCGGACCTCAAATAGATCTTCGAGAACACTTGATCTCCTTGAAGCTGATCGAAGAGATCATCAATCCTTGGCAAGGGATATCGGTTTTTTACCGTCAACTGGTTCAACTTATAATAATCCACGGAAAGCATAAGGGTACCATCTACTTTCTTCTCGAAAAAAACAGGAGAACCCCAAGGAGAAGTACTGGGTCTGATGAAACCCTTTGCTTGAAACTCCTCCAACTGCTTCTTATGCTCTTGCAACTCAAGGGTAGCCATCCTATTGGGAGAAATGGACACCGGTGCTGCTCCTGAAACGAGCTCAATAGAGAAGTCTACCTCACGCCCCGGAGGCAAAACTGAAAAGTCATCTGGGATGATATCTGGAAAGCGATAAACCACTGGAGGAAAATCTAACTATGATGTCCCCTGGTCATCCAGATAAAGACTAGAAATTTGGGCCATAACTCCTCCAAGCCCATTATGCTCGAGTCCGGATTGACTCGCCTGAACATCCCACTCCCCCTTATGAAGAAAGGATTCACCCTATGGTGATACGAAACTCACCCTACAGCAATAGCAATCGACGACTGCCTGGAAGGGAACCAACTAGTCCATACCAAAAATGACTTCATAGCCCGTCATCTCCAGGACATAGAGGTACCATAAGAAACGATACCCTGCAACCTCGAGAGGGCACTCCTTTCACTAACATATGCTAGATGTCCTCATTCCCAAAAGGCATGTCGAGAGTCAACATGTCAGCAGACGAAAAGACACAGAGCTCAAGGCCTTCCACGAAAGAAATAGAGATAAAGCTATGTGAAGAACCAGTATCAAAAAGGGCTGAAGATAAAACTAAGGATACTAAGATCGTACCTTGAACTGTAGAGGGTATGGGATCCTGGTCCTGATGAATCTGCTCTATAGAAAAATCATGGTCGGTACCGTGACCCTGTGTAGCCTGAAATCTTTTAGCTACTTCTCCCTGAGCCTGATCAGTACGTCCACAGCCTTTAACCTGACCTGAGAGACCTACAGAACTCCAGCCCCCAGTCTTCTATGGAGCTGGTAATCCTGCCCTTGAATGCGGGGTCGAAACTGATCCTCCTTCACTAGCCGTTGGAATGGTAACCTTGTAGAAATGCTGCAGATGACCCATCTTATCGCAGGATCGGCACTCTACTGGGTCACTTGGGAACTGTGGATTCTTGTTCCCACTCCTCCCACACTGATAGCACACCAATTGGGTGCCATAAGAGGGATCTCGTCTACCAGAAGGAATACCTTTCTTCCCCGGGTCGCCTCTGGTAGACTCTCAATGGTGCTTCCTGCTGTCTTTATGGAGGGAATCGGCCTTTGATGCTGAACCGCCCTGGTCCACAGCTCTAGTATCCCTCAGGTTCCTCTCCATGATGAGTGCCTGGTTGACTATCAGAGTAATATAAGTCAACTGAAAGACATTCACCTGCGATCTGATCTCCGGTCTGAGGCCTTCCTCAAACTTCCTCGTTAGAAATAGTTCGTCATTCCCCAGAACAGAAGTGAATTGCTGTAACTCAGTGAAGCAGGAGGAATACACCCTAACTGAGAGAGTACCCTACTATAGGATCATGAACTCCTTGGCTCTGTCGGCCCTCAGCGTCCCTGGGTAGAAGAAGTCATAAAAAATATACTGAAACTCTTCCCAAACCATAGCCTGCTGGCACCCCATCTGAGAGACTACGTCCCACCATCCCTTGGTGGAGTCTCGCAGCATATACATTGAGAGATTCACCCTACTCTCTAGAGGAATTTCTCGATGATTGAATATGGACAACATGGCTTCCATCGATGACTCTGTATCCTGAGGTCCTTCATCCCCTTTGAAAGTGGGAGGATGATGCTACTGGAATACCCGCGTTAGCTCTGCCATAGTCGGGGCAGGATGCTGAACTCCCTGGATGGTCTGCATGAATCTCATGAAACCCTCTCTGAACTGAGCATCAGAACTAGTGCCTGGAATCACTACAGGTGCCATGTCTGGAATGATGGGTGGAACTACTGGCAGTCCCTGATCGGTCGTATCAGGCGTACGATCGTTGCCTGGTTCCTGGCGTGCAACATGAGGGAATCTCATTGCCATAGCTCTGAAAGAACAGAACACACCTTCATTGAAGACAAATACAGTTGCTACAAAGGTGAGCAAGATGGAACATGAGGGAAAAACCTTTAAATCTTGGAAAAAAATATGACTACACGGTGTGTTTCTAAAAAGTTTACCCTGGGCGTGTACCTTGGCCATACATGGCCATGTAAAATACCCGACTACACGCCATGTTCTTAAACTAAATAGAATGTACTGACCCTTTTATCCCTTACTAGTTACTCTTACATGACTATGTCACACGGACTGTCCCAACCGAAGACTACATGGTGTGTTTGAGGCAGACACGGCGTGTACTAGACATGCCTTACATGTGCTGTGTTGATCACGGCACAACCTGACACACGGTCCACACTACACGGTGTGTTCCCTGGGGACATGGAATGAACTTGATGGTAAACCATGGCCCATGTTGTTCGTGACACGGCTGAGTACTCGGCTGATCATTACACAACGTATTCCGAACAAACAGGGCGTGTATAAGAGGAGACAACACCGACCTGTGTTTTTTAAGACATGGCCGAGTACCTAGGAAAGGATACATGACATGTGCATACAAAAAACGGCATGTACTAAACATGCATTATTTGTTCCATGTTGTTAGTTACACGGACGATCTCCTAGTTAACCCCTACACGCCGTGTACCTATAATACACAACGTGTTCTTGAAAACCATTTTCAGCTCCGTGTCCATGTCCACACGGTCAGTGACAAGGCCAAAAACTACACGGCGTGTATCTATAAATTACACGCTGTGTATTTTGGGTTTTTCTAGACAGTAGCCCCAGAACTGCACCGGAGCCCAGAAAACATAGAAAAAAGAGAGGTTAAGGTGACAAATTCCGATCTGTGGGGGCCCATACTCCCCACGAATCAAAGCATGGCATCCTAAGAATGTATGTAACAAGCGAACAGTATAAGAGCTCACGACCCACAAAATTACGATCCTTGAGGGCCCATAACACCTCTAAGATCAATGTTTGGCATCCGTGATAAGAAGGATCCAAACAACGATACCCTATCAACATAGCAGGTATTCTATCACAACTGCTATCACAACATCATGCATTGTCTATCACAAATCCTATCACAACAACATGAAATCTCTAATGCAACCTAGATGATAGGGAAAAATGCATGGAATGTGATCTTCTATCATCTGCCTATATGATGCGTGAGATGGCATACCATCATCTCATCGGGTTGCAAAAAAATATAACCACAATCATATAAACAGTAACAACACAAAACAAGTGCATCACCCAACGGTGAAATCAATTAAACCGTAACATTCACAAACTCAAAACATGTAATATTTGAGATAATATGGATTTTTCACTGTACACGGGTTCTAGAATGCCTGGGCAGATCTATTTACCATTCACTTATTCCTTCCTATGACTGTCTAATGTTGCTAAACAATAAATCAATAGAAAAGGAAAGAACTCATCTGATACCATTTTGTAACGACCCGATCTGCAGCCCTTCCACTAGTGCCCCATACCCGGTTCGCCACATAAACTCAAGAGCATTTCCCCAAATGCCAGAGGCTGCTGACTAGTAGCGAGGACTTGGTATGTTATTAGGGAAACTATTCCCTCATTTTGTAAGGTATTCAAGTCAAGAAAAAAATAGTTAATAGTGGAAGCAATAAACATCATAAAAACCCTAAAACTAAACAGAAGAAGCAATGAACAAATAATGATAATGATAATGATGCAGTAGGTAAAGTATCTAAGGAAATAATTAAACGCAACAACATGCTGAAATACAACTGAAAAACAAATTACGAACGTAAACAGCAACTCCAGCAGCATCACAAGCCTAAACTCCGTCCTATGCTCCCCAGCTCCAACAATCAATCATGTACTTGACGTAGAAGGACCACAATCCCTATCCACACCTGCAACCATATAACCTATTTGCGCCGAAAATCAGGACCCAAACATGGTGTGAGACTAATCCCAGTAGGCAATCACCACATGATTCATGCTCTACTTTCAGTTAGTATATGAGAAAAGTAAAGGAAATAAATGCAGTAGAGAAACAGAAATACACTATAGTAAACAATCCTAAAAATCTTCATTCACATTTATTTAGTAGTTCAGTACAATCATTTAGCTATCAACCAAGGAACCTAGAAACAACTCCATACTCCCAAGGCAAGAAAGTAAGCACAACAATTAACTCAGCAGTCTACCTAAACAACAAGCAGTAAAAACCCAAGCTTGTTCTTTGGCTGGATGGACTCGTCACAAACAACCATCAAATAAAGCACTGAATCTTAGTGGATCCTACTAGAGAACCCCTCTAGTCATGTAAAAATACAAAGCCACAGACACTCTGGGAAGCTCTCACCGTCAATTCCCATGTGGTCTTGCAACAAAAGATATAGAATCTCCGAGGAAGAACATACGTCTAATTCCCCCTATAGTTTTGATACGTAACTAAGGACGCTCAAAGGAAGCACAAAGTACAATTCCCATAGGTCCTTTGATCGATACTAATTATAACAGACCCTCTAGGGAATCCCTAATCGTCAATTCCCCCTTTAGTCTAGGACACCAGGTTCACTCAGCCCTGAGTAGTTTAGTTATGCGTAAATGATTGTTATAAGACTATGTGAGTTTATAAAATAATTGGATAATAGCTACAAAGAATCCACATGCATATAAACAGCAGGAAATATATGCAATCAATTCAACAGGCATACTAGCAATGTGAAAAAGGGTTGTCTCATAGAAAAAACTGAGCCAAACTGCAATAAACATCCAAAAAAGGGGAAAAACCAATGGGGTGATCCTCAACCATGCTAAAAAGCAATCATTAATCATCCAATAACCTCAAGAATACATGAAATCTAAGGCAGATAACAAAACAGGATCAAAACCCTAACCCGAGATACCCCATGCATGGGTATCCTGCACTTTTGTACCAAAAACTCAAGGACATTCAACATAAGGAAAAAACCAACTACCTCTATCCCAATAGATCGATATATGTGAACCATTATGATAGATTCCCCTTACAATGACGTAGATCTGAGAAAACGCACAAAAAGCTCAACCTACGACAACATGAAAACGAGGTGGAATCAAGAAACAAGGCTAAAGCAGAACAGGGAACTCACCATTGCGCTTCCAACGCAATTGACGGTGGCTGGAACAGAGGTTGGAAGGAGGCACGATGGCTTGGAGAAGATTCGGTCTTACGGTCGCTCTTGGTCGAACGAAACCTAGTGAAGAAGACGCTTCTGTGCGTCAGGCGCGACCCTGGTCTGTTTAATTACAAAAAAGAAAGTACACGACATGTAATTTTAGAGTACACGGTGTGTACTAGGTCTTTTTCGTACTCCACCAAGATTGGACTCCACGTCACCCTTACACACCATTTGTGTGGCCCGTACACAGCCAACACACGACGTTGGCAAGAAAAGAGTACAAGGCGTGTACTTAAAAAACTTCCAGAAAGTTCATTTTTCTGAAAAACTCCAAAAAAAGGAAAAGAGTACCTGAAAAGAAGATATGAGTTCTTACACTATATCATGAAACTTCCTAGAGAACATAATTATTGGAAGGATTTCATCAGATATATTGGATTAGTAGAGTGATTTCTCTCGAACTAGAGCTTCGTGAAATCTTTGGACGGAATCCCTTGCGTGGGTATGCTGTCATTTCGACGTACCTCTAGACTACGGGTCTGGGTTTCTTGTATATCTTGATATTTTTCTATTGTTATATGTTCTATAGACATATAATGTGTGGAGATTAACGTTCATTTACTTTTTGTATTGATTTTTGTTTTTCTGTGTCCCATACTGAGTATTTTTATACTCACCCCTACCTAGGCTTTGACCGTACATGTCATGTCTTGTGCAGATGAGCATCCTTTTGACAGATTCTATGGTGGACCATGACTAGAATGAGATTTGTGAGGTTCATCAAAGAATTGTGTGTTTTTATGGAAATAAGAATAAGTACTGGTACCTACTTTATTGCTTACATGTTCGACTTTGTAGTTTGGAGAGGCTTTCTTTTGGTGGACTTGTATTTTGGCCCACTTTACTTTCTGCACTTTACATTCCATTATACTATGTTGGTTGGGTTTAGTTGTATGTATTAATTTTTTTCCTTAGGGTTTTTTTTAATTTCAGCATTTTTTTCTTGGAGATGTGTTCTTGTTTAATGGTTCTTAGGAAATGCATCTCATGTTAGTGATATTTCCACTTGGTGCTAGTCACTAGCTCATGGCTTATTGGATGTGGGCTTGGGGTGTTTTGGTGTGGCCCCAACTAGGGTGGGTCGTGACAGCCATAAATAGATTATTCTATAACTTTTACAGGATCATGAAAATATCAAATCCACACTATGATTTTTTACTAAACATAATGTTTTGAAATTTCAAAAAAAAATGTAATTGTTTTGATACTGATTAAGTCTCATTTAAGGGTTAGTATAAGATTTGGCTTCTAAGATTCTTTGAGAGGGAACCATGATGTTTTTAAAAGTTCTTAGTTTACTATTTTTTTTTATTTAGTCATAGTGGTTGGGTGGTAGAGCCCAGTGACTTTATAGGTGTTACCCTAGTTTTAGATTCGACACGTTGTGATTTAGTGATTGGTTAACTTGTGGTTTTATCCCCATTGTAGTTAGGAAACCAGAAGATATTTGAATAATTTTTCTATGAAATATATTTCCTATCAATTTATATTTTTGAGTTTGGTAGGACCCTTATTAATTAAATTACCCCTTCATGAGATCGAAGGTAGTATGGTAGGTTTAACATCGGTGAAAAACTACCATATATGGATTCTCGGTGAGTGTCAAAAACTTATCATTTTATGTTGACATTATGACCCTCCAAGGATTAGTCCCCTATTTGAATACATAGAGTTGATCCATTCCCTGTAGGAAAATTATTGGTAGGTGATTCCATTATATCTATGTTGACATATTTTGACCCTTGTGGGTCTATGGCATTGTTACCTGCATTTAATTACATCTCTTTAGAGAAATTTTGAAGGCGTATTAGGTTATGGGTAATAGAGGCCCTTAAGTGGGAAATGGTTCTCATTTAAAAGACCTCAGGGATAGGTAGACTCACATAGTGCCCCCCTTATGAGACTCGATCTGTAAGGCTATATTGGATACCATAATGCACTTATTTTTGAATTAGACAATAGTGTGTCATTGATGTTTGGTTTGATCATGGGAGTACTAAAAGAGGAGATTTACTAGGTTTATAGATGCATTATGGGAAGAAATATTATATTTAAACTTGTTTCAAAAATGATACATGGATGGTTCTGAGGTTTTTTGATATAGTCAAGGTGATTCATACAGTTTTCTAGGAAGTAGCTAGAGTCATTTTATATCGAGGCTGGATTTGATGGGTAGGATTATTCGAGTTCTTGGCCTTTTTGACCTATGATTGTACGGCTGACACTTTAATTTGTAAATCAAAACTGTGTGATATTATTTTGTGGGATAAATAATGGAACATGTATCTTCCAGATTTAGTGGAGGAGTTAGAAGGGAGGTCCTACTATGTTGATACTAGTGTTCCATGTATCATAATCAACCTGAACTTATTGATGGATGACTCACAGGATCATGATTTGGGAATTGAAACTGGTGGAATGGGAGGGTATGCCTATTGTTATGGGTGAGGTAGTAATATTAAATACTGATTTGAGATGGTATATTTTTAAATTTTCAATTAATCGGTGGCCATGTGAGAGATGATAACTATTGTTCTTAGTGAAGTCACATAGTGTGCATGCCAACCTGAATTTTGGCGTAAACTAAGGAATTTCCTTTAACGAGGGATAGTTTCGAGAGATGTGATGCTAGGGGTTCGTTAAGGAATGTGCACCATGGTTTTTTGTGAGTTTGGATCAAGGAGTGCGATATATGAAAATTGAATGAATCATAGTGTACTATTAGTTAGAGATGGTCATTACTAATATATAGAGATAATCATGAGTATTGTAAGAGAGTATTAGATATACAATGAGATATATAATATTATGTTTATTGTTTTTTGAAAGGATTCCATGTGAGTAACACAGAAGAAGTGTTTTTAAAATTTCATGGTGTTTGGGAGAGCACCTTTTTCTTTTAGGGGTGGTGAACTTCAATGTTTTTTGAAACTCAGAAAATGAATTTGTGACTATTATAGGGAATATGGAATGGGTGATGGGTAACATTTATGCTTTCACATAAGGATGAGTAGGTTCTTAGTCATTCCATAATTATGACCAGGGAATAATCTCTGGTAATCATGAAATCATTTCATTGGTGAGATGAAAAGGACGTTCCTATATTAGGGAGTGAGAGGATGGCCATGAGTGGGTGACCCTCATGTGAGAGGGTTTGTGGGTTTTTGAGACTGGTTGAGTAAAAACCATTTTTTTGTATCATTTATCATTATTTAAATGGAACAATATATGTCCGGGTTTCTAAATAAATTTGAGGCACAAGTTTGTTTATGGACTTGGGTGGAGCCTGTGTGTGGGTGTTAGTCTAGAGAAGGATTGGGAAGACACAAGGGGATTAGAATAGGTATTTTACCATGCATATGTTGTGGAACAAAAACAATTTTTGGATTGGGGATGGCTTGAGCTGGAGATGTAAACAGTAATTGGGAACATGCTTCTGTTAGAATTCTCAAAAAAATATCGGTAGCCTTGGAATAAATAAATTCTAATTAGGTATTAGGGATGTGTAGACTACTAAAGAAAATCATTTTTTAATGTAACTATACAACGGAAGTTTGAAATTTGTTTTACCAAATAGATAGATGTGATTAGTGTGGCACCACATCAGGCAAGCCATTGGGATGAGACCAGTGTAGTCTATGGTTAGTGGGAGATTTTAAGGCAATTATAGTACGACCAGGATATCCTGGTCAATTGTAATTAGATTTTTCAGATCAATTGTGGATTAAGAGTTGTGTCATCATGATTGATTAGGTGGAGTGAGTTGAGAAACATGCTTGGAGTTTCTCTAGGATACTAAGTACATGATTTAGTAGAAAATTATAATGGTGGAGGTATCATGTTTCCAAATCAGCCGTCAGAGGATAAAACCTTTTGTGGGGAGTTCTATTGACCCTTTGAGGATAAAGATGATGAAATGATCATGTTTCATTCTATATGTTCTTAGTTAAGGAGGGAATTTTCTTTTTTTTGTTTGTGGTTAAGAGTATTGGATCATGTTTTAGTGTCTTCATAATCATATGATTTAAGTGATGTATTTAGGAAAATTGGGTGATTAAAAATGTAATGTTATTATTTCATCTTGAAATTCATGAATTAAGTACGTTGGGTGATTTTGTTTCCACATGGGATTCTCAGTGATATGAAGTTCAAAGGTGGGGAGGTTGTAAGATTCCATGTTTTAAACTGGTAAAAATTCTAATGGAATTTTTATTTTTCATTTGGATAATAGACCCATGTAGAAAAACAATCTTCAGGATGAAATTTTAAGATGTGGAACAATTTTTGAATTTTATTTAGTTGGAGTTTAATGAACATAATGTGTATCAAAAGAATCGATGAGTGCCAGGATAACTAGGGTTCAAAATCTCACATTCGAGAGTGAAATCTTTGTCCATGGTTTCTACAAAGTTATTAATAACCTTGGAACACAAAATTAAAACCCATTTTATATAGGGACATGGGTTTTTAACCATTATATATAGACTAGTAGTAAATGTGAATTTTCATAGAGTCACAAAAGTACACCGATGATTTTCACATGGTTTTTAAATGATATATTACAACCATTCATGGTATATTGTTCTTGGGAAGTGAATCACATATGGTGGTGTGTATTCATTAAACCATGTGAGAAAATCATACGAAAGTGTGGTGCATGTAAAGTATATGTACATGTTTATTTCATGATTTTCCTAACAATGAATATTTTATATTCTCCTCATTAAATGAGTAAAAATGTCTATTTTGACCCTGACAACATAAATGTGTTTTACCCCATTTATTCATCATTCAGACCTCGCATCCCTCCAAGTGTTCCCCCATATCTTATTCTATGGGTAGATCCCATTCATCCTTGTATTTATTTGATCAATGTATGATGCATAGGAATCCTAAAGGAGAGTCTATAAATACTCTTACTTCCTTTTCATAGTTTCCTTTCCCTCTAAAATGATATCGGTGTGTGACCTAATATTCCCTATTTTTAGTGACTTCATCCTATTCTTCATATTATATCAGTTTTTCTTGATTCCAATCCAAATAATGAAATAGTCATGATTTCATGGTACTAGGTTGGTGGTCTATGAATTTTCAGTTAACATATCATCATTTATTAATTTTTTTCATGGTGTTTTAGGATAGACATTATATGAAAATTTCTTAAATTTTTTAACTCCTAAAATGATTTATCATTACAATGACATAGACCCCTCACTAAACTCAATTCCATTATTTGAGGGTTGTTACCTATTCTTGGATTACCATCCTTTTCCATGTCCCATTGTTTACCCTCCTTAGAAATTACATGTAATTGACTATAACATGATGTATGTGTGTTTGGTTAATGTAATAAAAAACTAATTGATTAAATGATAATAAACATATTAATTGAATTAGAATAGGGAGTATATACTTTTACTTTCATCACTTTTGAGTATGAAGACTATTGAAATAGATTTATTTTATAAATGGTATGGGGACTTACATTCCCAGGGTAAAATAAATAGTTAATAAATTATGCATTGTGACTAAACAACCATGGGGTTTTGTGAGATAAATAGGTATTAGTGGAAGATTTAGTTGAATTTAATTAAATTTTAATTGATTTGGAATCGTCATTTAAATATTTAATCACTGATAAATGAAATAGATAATGAAATTGCATTATGATGTGGTATAAATATATATTACTTGTACCTTGACTCATGTTGGTAAATTTATTAATGGTATGAATATGTATTTTATCCCTTGGTGAATTATGAATGAAATGAGAATGGTATTTATAAAGAAATATATCATAAGGAATCATAAATTTTTAGAGATATTTATTGTGGCCTATGTATTATTATTATATGTAGTGTTCATCATTATTATATAATTCCCTGGGTGAACCTTGGGTTTCAATACATAATACCTTAGATTTGATAATAGGTTCAATGATGTTATATAATACAATCAACAATACTTGAGTTTAGATATGTATTTACTGGAATGATATCATATGTTAAAAGAACATATAAGAAGAATTGGGTTACACTCAAGTTATGATATGGAATTCCATGTGTGGAATCATGTGATAAATGAATTTATAATTTTACTAGAGTGATACTTGGGTTCATTACATGGAATTACTTGGATTGGATCAAACATTAAATAGAAAAGTAATATTCCTTTAGAGACCCTTGGATTCCGTATATAGAATTTGTAAAATGAGATCATAGGTCAAATGTAATTATTTTATTCCTAATAAATATTTTAATTACCCTCTGTTGATAAATAATAAATTTCATGAAATTCATTGATTAATATATGAGCATCTTTATATATGGATTCCTTGGATTATCCACTGATGGCACATGAATAATGTTACACATGGTTTCCTGGGATTGTAACCGTTGATCATATTTCATCATTGTTTTTCATAGGTTTATGGAAATCCAGCTTAAGAAAAATTTGGTATAGGTGATTAGGTGACCCAAGAGTTGTTTGATGTCAACATGAATTATATTTACTATATTTATCTACATTTTATATAAAACGAAACTGCAAAGTTTTTACTTTAATATACTATATTTTCATTTGAAAAAATTGGTAGTGACCTACTGAGTTTTACTCACACCATATTTAGGCCACCATTTCATACCCAAATTGATTTTACGATTGTAGGTTAAGACATATATCATTCTTCTTTTTGGTATTATCTTCTAGGTTATAACTTGGAATGGGAGTAGAAACTGAGCATGTAATCATATTACCATCCCTATTTCGAGTCATATATCTATTCATTCATTTTATAGTCTAGTCCAATTGTATTTATTACGCACTGTATGTTGACTTATATGTATTTATTCCTTATAATGTTTATTCATGGATGGTTTTATCGACACTTTATGGGATACAAATTACATTGTTGAATGATAGTATTATTAGGTAATACTATTTGATTTATTTTATGTTACACATCTGTTGTATTCAATACTCATCCATAAGATACTATCTCTCACACCATATCATCAAAAAGATTCACTGCTATTCATAGCCTCATACATATGGGGAGGTACATTTATTGCATTGTATTCCAATAAGTCAAGTTTCATATTATAGAGTGAGTTAGACCAGGATGTGAGACTCATATTCTACTATTTATTGATAATGAATGGGCATTTTCAAAAAAAATTAAATACAATATTATAAACGTAAATTTGGGGAAACATTATTTTCGAAAATGACATGTGTTTTGGATTTGTAAAAAAATGTGTTGGATGTCGTGCACAACATGTTTTTCAAGATACATAAAATTATAATTTCATTTTAAAATAAGGTTTAGTTGTGAAAACATGGAATTAAAAGGGGTGTGTGAGGTTTTGATTCATATTGATGCAATTTGAGTTTAAAAATTCATACTATCATTGGAGGATTGTAATAATAAAATATACCTATATGTGACAACATGGGTTTATGGGGACGAGTAAATTTTATGAGTATGAAATATTCTATGTATAATGGGGTGGAATGAATTGGAGGGTTTATTAAATATGTGTGTGTGTTCATGACACGAGGGACCATAATTGGGTTGGTTTGTTTCATTTAATCGATGTTTTACATTATTGTTTCATTTTAATATTCTTTTTTATTTTATACATATTTATTAGTTTGAGATAACTTTTTCTTGACATGTGGAATTTTTGGAAATCATGGGGATTTACTACAATTCTATATACTCAGTCCAACATATGAAGCTTTGTGTGTATAAACAAATGTTTTCCATGATATATGTAAGGAAAATCATTCCTAATTTTTTAGTGGATCATCATGATGTTGCAGTTCTGTCATTTGAGAGTTGGATGCTGGAGATTTTATTGAAGTGGAGTCAAACTTATGCTACATCTATGAATTTGAGTCTTTTATGTGTTGGTATACTTTGGACTTATTTTTATCTAGTTTTATACTGCATTCTTGGATCTGTTCTAATTCTTTCATTGATATTCGGGTTAGATTTTTTTATCAGGCATACTTTTTATTTTATCCCACTATGTTTTTCTATTGTTGGTTGTTTATTTTTTATAAAGGAATGTTTTCCCCCATGATTTGGTAAATGCTATGAAATTTATTAGTAAACATTGGTGTCTAAGGGTTGTCAATAATGATTACTGGAATCCCAATCCTCCCTAAGACAATGGGATAGGGTTGGTATGTTTTGAATAGTACTAGGTCTGTATGACCAACCAGTTGTTATAGTAAGAATGAGATAGAATATGTCATAAATTTGAAAATAGTGAATAAAAATGATTAATTGACCATTTTAGGTTGAACATAATGTTATTTGGGTGGTTTAGGTATGAAAATATTCATTGAATGAAACTATGCTTGTCATCACCTCATCATCATTGGTTTTGAAAATCATGGTTGTGTCTCATGCATTAATAATGGGGATTCCTTATAGGATTGAATCATTCTTGTGATCGTTTTCATGGATGTATTTTTAAATGATGAACTAAAATTAAATTTTTTTTAATCAGTACTTTCTTATATTATATTACACTGAGGGCCTCTAAAAATTGTTTTTAATATCATAGTAAATATAATATGGCGGACTATTTTGGGATTATTCTTACTGGACTATAGTTTTTAGATAATCCTTACATTCAGTAGGCAAGATAAACATGAAATTAGAGTGAAACATGAATATATTATTATAATTTCATTAATGAGATGTAGCTGAATAAATTATAATTATAATCCACGTTGTTTTATGATAATGTTAAAACTTTTAAAATAAGCACTTTATCTTCATAAATATTAAATGTTTATTATGCTCCTTTATGAATGAATTTCATCCTGATAACAATGTATAAAATACTTACACATGATTGATTTGTTTTATTTGAGGAAAAAATATATTTAGATCCATGGAAAAAACTAATTTTTTATTTAAATTTACTGATTATAAATTTGGTTGAATAATCACAATAATTAAAAAAGTGAAAAATAAAAGATGAATTATTTTTATTTTGGTTAATTTCATAACATATTAAAAGAATGTCATGATTTTTTACATCATAATATATACATAGTTAGACACCCATTATTAGTATAATTATTAGAATAGAATGTAAAATTTTAAATATTTCTGATGGGATAGGTTCATATATTGTTTAATTTTTATTGTAATTTTTATTTTTTTTAGTTTACTCATAAGGATAGCATGATGAAAATATAAAAAAAATGGATTTTAGTAAGAATTTTTTTTTAAATTATATAAAATTAATTTTTCTAAATATATATATTTAACAAAATTATTTCTTAATATAATTGCCTGAAAATGGATCTAGGGATGTTTTTTTGAAAATTCTATTTTCTTTTGGTCAGAAATTTAATTGTATGATTTTTTTATTATAAAATAAATTAACTGTTCTATATAATAATTTTGTATCTAGATCATCATTTGATATTAAAATTGTTAATTATTTTAGTAAAATGAAATTTTACCTATATATGGTTTATGTATTACTAATTTTTATTTTCAGGAGGGTTTTCCATGTTTTTGTAATCTAGTTGAATAGGTGTTTTTTAATGATAAAGAGGACTCAAAGGATTAATGTTAGCTGATATTGATTTACAAATATTCTTGATTATTTAACATTTATTTTTTATAAAATAATTTCTAAAAAGTTTTAAGAAATTAGTTTGGTATATTAGGTTCAACAAAATATTCACAGACACTACATTAGAAACATTTTATCAATTAGAACTTATGGGTAATAAAATTACAGAATTGAAAATTTTATCATTTTTAAATCGATAATTGTTTGGTATTTATCACCATTTTTTTAATCTAATATTTTTTTCACTATAATTTTTCATAAAAATTGTATTATGAATGGTTTTACTACTCCTCCAGTTTTAGATATGGTTTAAAGAGTTTATTTATGTAATTAATGAAAAATAAATTAGTAATGAAAACATTCATATATTTTGGAAAATCATGAACATTTTGTATGTTTTTCTAAGACTGGGAGAACATGTTCAATTGGTAGTTGGAAACCCTAGGTTTCTTTCTAGAATGGTAAGTATCAATTAATTGTACTGGGTAAGGATGTGTTTGGATAGTTTCTTTTTAAAATTTGGTTGTTAGATATATTTTATATTTATGTTATTATTGTGTGCCTTTTTTCTTTTGTTTTCTTTTTCTAATGTGATTTCTTCTCATAAGGTTAGATGTAATCATTATTTGATAGACATGATAACATGGACGGGGAAATAGGGTGTCGTATAGAAATGATGTCCCATGGGATCAATATCAAGACACATAATGTGTAATGGGATTTCCTAGATCTAGAGTGGATAGAATACTCAACTATCATCAATATGGTCTATGTTTGGGGGGATTTTTTGTCTCTATATTGTATTTTTTGTGTTATTAAAAGGAGAGTGGTTGATATAAATCTATATCAAATTTATTGATACACCTGTAGAGTCACCCTCATATATTTTGATGATATTTTTAATCTTTTTCATATTAATTAGACATGATTATGGTATGATAAAAAATTTCAATGGAATGTTGAGATGTACAAATTGTTAGTCACTAGCTCTACTATGTGAATAGTGGATTTTGATGGATAAATTTGGAGTAAAAATTCTGGTTCATTTTGAAGAACCCATGTAGGTTGAATGTGTTGGTCTATTATAGTCCATTGGATCTAGTGTAATGATTTTTATCTCTTATAATTTTTGAGCTATGGTTGGGTGCATGGTTGTGTCTCATGATTTTGAAGTTTGGAAGTTAATTCTAGAGAACATGTGAATTTTATCATTTTTAGATACCTTTATAACTCTTACCCTATGCGTTTTCACATTTAATTCACGTTGTTTTGTTCATATATTCTCTTTTTCCCTTTAATGTGGAGACTTATTGCTAGGTTTTACAATACACAGTCAATTTGGTAGTGGATTTCAAAATATTCTAGTATTTCGGTGGAATGTTATAGATATCATTGACATGTACAAGGCTCATATGGACCAATATGTTTTCAATGATTTCTATTGGAAGGATCTCAATCCTAATTTTAGTAGCGAATTCTTTTTATGTTCATTGTTTGAATGTAAAACCAGATAAATTCTAAGGGTTTAAATAATAAATATTTTTACCCATTTCAACTAGGTTCACCTTTTATTTTATGGGACTACATGTTTAAAATATTATAGTTTAGATTGTTTTTCCAATATTCTTTTCCATATGTTTGAACTCCTATGATGTTTTATAGGTTGTGTGTGAGTGAGGATAAAGTACAATAAAAGAGCATATATTATCATTTGGGAAAAAACATTAGTTTGAGGATCCATTCAGGCATGTGGGTGGGAACTAGGTATAGGATAAGACATGTTTATATGATATGTGGTTAGAACTAGAAGGCTATAATGATTTCCATATTAAAATTCAAGGTACCTATGCAATTTAAAGGTCCCTATTATTATAGTATTATTGTAGGAGTAAGCTGTTATAAGTACATTGGCACAACCTAGGATAAAATGTGGGTTCAATAGTTTGGATGTTGTGCTATAAAGGGTGAGAATATAAAACCCATGAATAATAATGATTAAAAATAAAAATTTTACAACCCAATTAAATAAGATGTAGCATTCATTTTAGGATCCTTCCAGATTAAAACTCCAGTGTTATGTTATTTTTCAGAGCATGTTTTAAAATGGATAATCTCTTGGGATGTTTTGTATGTGTTATAATTTGGGGACAATCGTTAATCTAATGATCCATTTGGGGATTTCGGAGATAACCAAGGAGGGTAAAATTGTGTCTATATTACTATTGGTTGAACCAAGAGGTCTAGTAATTGATTTTCATATAAAATATTGTATTTGATGTGATATTAATGGTTCCCCATTGTTATATTGACTTCTAATCACCATATAATTATTTTAAACCTTAGTAGTAGAGATACTTTTAGGGGTGGAGTGAGTTTGGAGGTTCACTCCTTTGTCACCAGATCCTATTCCAGTTCAAACTTATGTCAAAAAAATTTAAGTGTGTTTCCCATTTATACATTCATGTAATACACAATGATGAAAATTTTGATATGGGAATAGGGGTATATAGTTAGTGTTAGAAGTACCTTTACAATAGTTAGAGTAAATATTAAGAAGCTTCAGAATAGGCATGTATTCAGAGGCATGATTTTATTGAAAAATTACTTAACCAACTCATTAGGTTGGTGAATTTTATACAATTTAAGAATGGGTGGGGGAGACATACACATAGATTACTTTGCATATTTTTAAACATAAAAGGTGTTATAGTCAAATGAGTTACTGATTCAAACAATATATCATAGATTCCATAGATTTGACATCATAGTTTTTCCCCAAGATTCATCATATGGTTCAATTTTGAAAATTATATGATCTTCCATGTCGATATCCAGTTTTTTTTTCATTAAAAAATATTTTTCCAAATTATTGGTTATAATAGATCATGTGTTCATGTGGGTATATTTATGACCAAGGATATGTCATATAAGTAATAAATGTTAGTAATAACCTTGGTTTGAGGACCACATTGTATATTATGATAACATTGGTTAGGTGGTTTATCATGAAACAATACCCTCTTGGTTTGGATATGGGGGAGTAATTCATATATCTCTACACTAGTTGTATGAGTCTATGTCTATTTAAAATGTTTTCAAAATCATGTAAATCTTGAGACATTCATTCAACCGTGTTCTTAATATGTACCATACTTCAATATGGGCATGAAAATTTATTTATTTATACATATCTTTGGCATGTTTGTTTTAATAATTTTTTTCTCCTTCAGGATGTTGGTAATGGAGGACTATTAGGTCATACTAGGGCACAATAATTGGTGTAGACTCCACTATATTATAGATTTATATTGATGGAAATACTAATGGTGTGTTTAATATAACACCACCAGTTAATTTTATGATGGGGTTTTTTTTTTCTGAAATCTTTTGTATTGATATTTTTTAATTTTGTTTGAGAGTGTTTTTCTAACGATTCAAGAGGTTTCATAGGTGCTTTGAAGGGTTATTTAATGATTTGGGTAATCTAAGTGGACTCACAAAATAACCCTATAATGTTAAATCACAATGTTAATATAGGTAGTTGGATAGAGAATTTTTTTAATCAATTTGGATACCAGTTGTCTATGATAATTTTAAGATAGTTCCTATTTACAATTTTTGGTGTACTGTTTTAGAAATCATGTGGCTAAACTACAAGATTTAATAACAGGGTATTAAAAATTATATTTTTCAACATACTACTTTACCAATATACTCATTAATTATCATTTGGATAGGGATATAGAAAAATATGTTTCCTTTGGGATATTTTCTCAATAAATTATACTTTGGAGATTTATCTCTTCGAATCATTGGGAGTATGAACTAGGACTTGAATGTAAGATGATTGTTCCTTCTCCTATTATTTAAACATACTCTTCTCACCAACAAAATAACCATTTTCCCGGGATTCAAAGCCTATATATAGTCATTATTTATTTTAATAGGAATTTTTGTGTGAATCATCATATTCAGTTTTCTAAATACATGATTTATGAGGAACTGATGTGATTTCATCTTGGGGACATGGTTTGAGGTATGTTTATTCTCTCCTATTTGAATATTTCTAGAACTAGAAGGCATTGGTTTTTATATTTTTATGATTTTTTTTTGTGAATGGGATTTTTTAGTATCTTTATATTGGAAAAAACAATTTGGTTTTGAGTTGAAAATAATGGTTGTAAATTTCACCCACAACATGTTTGATAAAACAAAAAAATGATATTTGTATTTTTGTACAATGTTTAGTTGAAAGAAAATAACCTAAACATGTGTGTATAAGTTCCTGATTCATATTTATGACTTTTGAGTTTATACATACATGTCAATGTAAGATTTAAGGAAGAATAGATTATACTTCTATGTGATAAACTATGTCTAGAGAGACGACTACCACTTCTGAGTGTGGAGTTTTTAGATGACATGTTGGATGGAATGCATTAGTTTTTTTTAGAAAAGGGTTTCCATTAATAACATGGGTGAAGTTATTTTTTTTAGTTTCTTCCATTGATTCTTTGTTATAATTTATTTTCATACTTTGATATTCTCTTTTAATTTATTAATAATAACATTAATTATATACTTTGTATTTTTCTTAGTTTCATTGACAAAAAGTCTTGGGGATTACCCACTAGCTGGTATACTCACCCCCCATATAAGAAAATTTATATTTATAGAATTATTTTTACCATGATATCGTTTTAGGGAAGTTGAATACTTTTAAAGTAGATAATCATGAATTTTTTTACCTGAAATGTTGGAGTTATATCATATAGGTTATTTATATTGGAGACTTTATTATGAAACATCTATGCCTAGGGGACCTCTGTGTCTTCACGTTTTATATAAATGCTATTTTGTATTTTTATTCTACATCTCTATTTATGTTATTAATTTTTAATTTAGATTTGGTTGATTTTTATATCATACATAATTTTTATTTTATAGTTTTATTGATCATATATTTTGGATTGTGTAATGTATCTAAGGGAAAATCACCACCCATGGTTTTTTGAATCCCCTGAATTTATTTCCTGTCTTAGAGGTTTATGAGAAGTCACTTAAAGTCAATGTCTTCTAAATCCTACATAGGACAATGGATTTTGGTGAATATGTTTTTGTAATATATAAAGAGCATATAGGACAACTAAATTTTGACATCCGCTTACGATGGATGACCACTAATATAAACTAAACTATCATATCTTCTATATGAAAATATGATTTATCATTTAACAGTACACCTCTTATGATATAAATATTATATTACCTACCTAGAGTCACTATAGAACATTATAAAACATGAATGGAGAGAATAGAAAATGCGGTATTCACCTATCCAGTCCCTCTTCAAACATGTTGTTTGGTTTAAAATAATGTATCCCAAAATATTTAGGCATTAACAAGGTTATCAGTCTCTTATTTTCTGAGTAATAAAGTAGCAAGAGAATAACTTATAGTATAATCAGACACAATAACATCCTAAAGTTCCCACATATAATATTAACCACCATTCCAATGATATATCATGCCTCAATACTACTAATTACCATCCATTGCTAACCAATTATAATAGATAAACTAGCCCTACTCCAAATTTAATGTGGCCAACACAATAAACTACAAATTCCATTATTATTCATATTATTTCAATATTTTAAATTCCAACTTTTATAATCAAATTTTTTTTCAATTATCCCTAATGATTTAATATTTAATGAAATTTAATTTTCATCCATAATATAATATATGTCCAACCACTAATCATCAATTTCATTTATTTTCTTCTCAGTAACCTTCTATGATTTATTTAAGTCCATCCCACACCCAGTAACAATTTTAAATTGATGTCCAATTCCATAAACACCATAAAAATATAAATAAAACCATGAAAATAAAATGAAAATGTAAAGAACTGGAAATTTCAAGGAAATTTTTTTTCTTAATTTTCTTTGGGATTTTAGAAGAATGCAGTTTTTGACAGTGCCTGATTCCGAGGCCCGGTGTGCCCGGAATCGTTTTCCGAAGTTTAGCTCAGGTACGTTCCATGAACGAACGAGCGGGTTTTTCTAACTTTTGAATCGGTTCTCGGAATCGAATTCCTAGGGCACCGATGGAATGGCAACGCCAGTACTTTCTTATAAATTCCTTTTCTGGAGTTGCGTTTACTTGGGTGTGGGTTTTAGTTTTTGCGGTTATATTAAGATATAAAATAAAGTGGAGCAACAACTTTATTTTATTTCACTTTATGCCACTTAATGCAACTTAAGATAAGTTAAGAGGATAGGGTGGAACCCAAAATATCCTACTCTCTTGGGAGGATATTTGTGAGGTGGGGCCCGCACGAGCCCCACCGTTTCTTTCCTCCTATGTAACTCACCCGCAACCCCCTCTTAATTGAAAGTCAACCGTGCGTTTTTCTGGTTAAGAAATGCCCCAATTAATTGGGCAGTCAAGTCATTACCATTAATTCATCGAATTATTGGTTTGTTACTTAACATTGATTTTCTAATTGTTGGCTTGAGAATAAAATAAGACCAATACTTGTTTTCTTTGAGGGTTGTTTGTTGAGAGGATTGGGAAAATCTCTCAAGCTTGAAGATCTTCATCCTTCTTCGCGAAAAACGCGAAGAACACGAAGAACGCGAAGAACACACCAATATCGGACGAAGAACGCCAAATCCTAGAAAATCAAAAACAGTCCTTCTGCGACACTCCTTCCGCGACGCGACGATCCCCCTTCCGCGACGTCCCTTCCGCGACATCCCTTCCGCGACCCTCCTCCCCCCCTTGTTTGTTTGAGATTGTTGTGGCACGTGAAAGGAAGCGTGATGCCATTGCACCGCACGGAAACTAGAAGAAAGAACGTCGCGAATAAGCGTGGCGCCGTCGTGTGGCGCCGTTGGGGATGAACGAAACCACAGGCGGAGTCCGGGCCGAGGAGGCGATTTGAAGACCCCGCTTTTTTGTTGTCGAAGTGCAGATCGAAGGACGATGGTGAGGTGGGTCGTGAAGGCGTTTTGAAGGTTTTGCAGCAATGGTTAGGTCCCGGGACGATCACTGGCAAGGACCGCAGCCGAATCGGACCACCGGAGCGCGCTCAGTGGTCCGCAAAATCCCCCGCCGGCTCGGCGGCGCCGACGGTCGGGGGCAGCGGCGCCCGGCGCACCGACGAAAGAATCTGTCGCGGCTGAAGCCACGGCGGTGCCCGAGGGTCAGGCGGCCGCGCGGGACCGGGGAACGCGGGACGCGGCAGTGCGCCGCATTCGGTGACACGAAGCGGCCCCCGCGCAGGGGGGGGGGGGGTGGGGGGGGGGGGTGGAGGGCGCGACTCCTTGGGTGCGACCGCTCGGCCAGCGCCGCGCCGCCGAGGCCGGCCGGGCCTGGCCGCTCAGGCCGGGTCGGCCCGCGCCCAGCTGGGTCGACCCGGTTCAAACCAACATGGGGGGGGGGGGGGGGGTGGGGGTTGGGCCGGGTCGGTCCGGGTGCAAACCCCCCGTTTTCGGACCCCTAACAGTTTTTCGCACATATCGTGAGTTGTAGACCTCCGATCGATGCACCCTCAGTGGCGATACGACCCTTGGATCGAGACGGTCCTTTCGGGATATTATACTCAAGGTTTCGGAGAACTTTGGGTTCGGCCAGGTTGGTTCTGATACGAAACCAACCGGGCCCTCGGAGCAGAAACACTTATATCTAGAGCTCCGGACATCTGATTGACGTGCCGTCGACATTGTTGGATTCCTCTTGATGAGAAGGAACTTTTTGACTACTCCGCTCGAGGTTTGGATGCCGTCAGAGTGTGGTCGGGTTGGTTCGCTCATGAAACAAACTGGGCCCCTAGAACGAAAAAGCCAATAACTCACAGACCGGGCGTCTGATTGACGTGCCGTCTGTCTCGTTGAATTACTCTTGATGAGACGGAACATTTGGAATACTTTGCCTGTGTTTGGAAGCAGTTGGATAATGTCCAGGTTGGATTGTACCCGAAATCCAACCGGGCCCCTAGAACGGAGAAGCTAATAACTTTCAGACCGGACGTCCGTTTGACGAACTGTCAGCGGCATTGGTGATTATTTGGAGAAACGGTCCCTATGGGTATACCCTTTGAGAGTTCAGGGTATAGTTGACATATGTTCTGGTTGGTTCGCACACGAAACCAACCAGGCCCCTCGGACGAAAAAGCTAGTAACTCACAGACCGGGCGTCTGATTGACGCGCCGTCTGTTGCGATGAGACCCCTATGGCAAGGCGGTGCTTTGAGATACTTCTTCATGGGACTTTTAGATATTTGGAGTATCGGCCTATAACTCGTGGAGCGAACCCTCCCAGAGACAAGCGTGTGGAGTATGGAGACCGTGTAGCTGGCTGAGACCTGACGACTGCTTGACCGACTCGACTTGGAGTGAGTCGACTAGCCTAGTGGACGGAGCACTACTTTGTTTGGGTGCAGACCCATGGCGGATGGAGAACTACCTGTGTGAAAGTGCAGACCCATGGTACTCGTCCGGAGAGTACCTCTGCAGGCTACTAGGGGGGTGTGCACTACTGTGTTTGGGTGGCATACCCCGGTGGGAAGCACTACTGTGTTTGGGTGGCTGAACCGCGGTACTCGATAGGAGGAGTACCTCAGCAGTCTTAGGTTAGTGAGCAGTACCTCAGAGTCGAGATAGGACCACTATACACTTTAGAGACGGGGCTCTTCAGCAGTTACAGTTTCGATAATGAAAATCCCGGTTTGAGCTGAGTCTTTGACCTTTCTGTTTACCTCATGATTGAGATGAGTCACTTGATAACTTAAGTATATGTATGGGCATATACCTGGGTGGTGGTTATTCGT
Source organism: Viscum album (assembly GCA_963277665.1). Taxonomy (NCBI): domain Eukaryota; kingdom Viridiplantae; phylum Streptophyta; class Magnoliopsida; order Santalales; family Viscaceae; genus Viscum; species Viscum album. Next base: position 1,413,284,963 of record OY728145.1, read on the forward strand.
TGATTTCATAATCTTCGTGTTACCTCATGTTTGAGATGGGTTACATGATAACTTAGGTATTTGTATGGGCATATACCTATGTAGATGTTATCTGTTGAGATATTCATTGTGGTTATCCATGTTTGTTTTAGTGAGACCTTGAGGGTCTCAGGGTCCTTACTGAGTATCGTTATACACACCCTTGCATGGGGTATGCCCTCACCTCGTTGTGTTGGTTTCAGACGATGGGCAGAGCTGACAGAGGCCGAGTGTTTGAGGACTGGACGGTACCCGGAGGTGGACCAAACGACGAGTCAGTATCCGAAGGTGGAATTCACGGTGAGATGACAGACAGAGTAGGTTGACGAGCGAGATAATTGTGGTATATTTCTGTACCTACCCTTCAGGTAGGATCCATGGTGGATGATCCAGGAGCTGCACCATCTGTACCTATCCATCAGGTATGATCCGAGGAGGATGACCCAGGAGCTGCTTCCTTTCTTCCAGCTGTTAGTCTTTTTCTGTTGTACTTTCGTTTAGTTGTAGCTGTACTTTCTGGTGGGTTTGAATTCTGACCCATTTACTTTTCAGCATTATCTTTTGTACTTAGTGTTTTACTTCCACTAGTACTCTGTGGTGTTTAGTTTAATTTTATAAAGGAAATAACTTCCTAGTTATCGGGATTTACACCTTTGGTGCTTGTCGCCAGCCCCTGGCCTATGGAAGGCGGGCTTGGGGTAGTCACGACAAGGGACCCGAGGAAGGGTCGTGACAAATTGGTATCAAAGGAGTCGGTTCTACCGCATAACATATAACTCTGATATTTCCTTTCTGTGAAGCAATAGTGTTAAGAGTACCGAGTGTGGTTTTCAGTTTAGGGAGTCCAGTGTTGGTGTGGGCGGCCGACGTATCCATACACCAGGACCCTGACAACTGATTTCCGACTCTGTGCATGAAAACACTGATTGCGTGTGTGTTTCCAGAAGTTTTAAAATGTCATCTCAAACCGGGTAAGCTCACCAGGTATAATCATTTGACCGTGTCACGTTGTTCCTTTCAGGATTCCTTTTCACGAACGACCAGCTAGAGCCCAGAGGGATGTGCATACTGACAGCCTGCCGAGCGACGAAGCATCAATATAGGGCCCTCTTGCAGTTGAGTCACTAGCAGAGGCACCAGCGGTACTACCATACGTTGGGCCACCGATTCCACCAGCCCCAGCAGTAGGCGGTGCACGCCACTTGAGTGCGCTGCACGGGTTCCAGCGCCAGAGGCCACCCAGGTTCCAGGGAGAGATGGGTCCGCAGGCGGCTGAGGTTTGGCTGGAGGCTGTGGTGAGAGTCTTCAGGCTAGTGGAGACACCAGAAGACTTCATGGTGATCTTTGCTGCCAGCCTTCTTCAGGAAGCAGCAGGCAGGTGGTGGATCCACTTGTTCCAGTTTTGTGACGGGATGACCTTCACAAGGGAAGGCTTCGAGACCTTCTTCAGGGTGGAGTTTGTGCCAGTAGCTCTACACCCCGAGCGTGCACAGGAGCTGCTGCATTTGCTGCATGTTTTTCAATCAGTAGCCGAGTTATCTGTGGGCAGTAGACAGATGATGCAGAGGTCCAAGAGGACCAGACCAGTAGGTGGGAGACCTCGGGTTATAGGATCAGTAGCGCGGGGCACCCGGGGTGAAGCCAGACCAAGCCGTGCGGGGAGCAGGAAGTGTTATGAATGCGGCAGGAAGGGTCACCAGGCACGTGACTGCCCGACCCCCCGCACAGTCGATCCACAGGCTTTAGAGGAGCCACTAAGGTGGAAGCAGTGGAGATTTCTTGAGCAACAGCCAAGCAGTGGACAAGGCATTAGAGATCCGGAAGTAGGTGGACAGGGGTGGAACTAGTGGATATGTCCCTTGTACTTCTAGTTCCATGCTGCTGTTGTATTTGTGTCTTTTTACTTTGACTTGCAATAATAAAAAGACACTTATCTTTGTGATGTTTTCTTTCCTGTCCTTTTTTTGGTTGATACTGAGTGGTCCTGGTTAAAACTGTTGACTTGACCCTCATTTTCGAGGTTTCTACTGGAGGAGACCCAGTGAACTCACACTAATGCCGACAGTGTGACTCGACCCTTGGAGGCGAGAGTGACAGTTGGATCTCTTGGTAGTTACGTCGAGGCCTTACGACGTCATCCATGGCATGAATGAATCCTTCATGTCAGGATTGACTATATTAGGCATTGGGCGTGGTTCATCCATGGGATGAGACCGAGTTTCTCTTTTCGGCGAAGGAGAAATTTTAGCAGCTCTTCCAGATCATAGGCAACGAAGGTGAAGATCATCCAGGAGTGGATGAAGACTGCACAGTGCAGTAAGAAACTGGAAACCGGTGCCAGTCTTAGAGACTCGGGCGTGCTAAATGTTTCAAGAAGAGGAAGAGCTAGGAGAGCACCATGAGGTTGTTTACATCTTAACATACTATAACCACCTGCCTTAATTATCCCCGCCAGGCTCATGGAGCTGGAGGGCGGAGGAAGAGTGCGGCTGCATGTGGTCAAGGAGTGTGACCCAATGGCTCTAAAAATGATTCAAGGAACAGTCTGTGTCCACTACTAGCTGCTGTAGAAAGAGACGTCGATATGAATCATTCCTTGCTTTCACAAATCCTGTCCCAGACCTAGAGTTTCTGGTAAGTCGTGGACTTGACCCTCACGTCTGGAGATAACTTGGGAAAAGACTCCATAATCACACTTACGCCGACGGTGTGGTCAGACCCTGAAGGTTAGAGTTTCGGTTGGAATCTCTTGGTGGCAGCATCGAGGCCTTACGATGTTGGTTTGAGTATGGACTGGGCAATCACAGTTCATACACAAATTGTCGGTATTAGGCAAATAGTTTGTGGTTTAACTACGACGTCGGGATGGGTTTTCCTTGGTCGAAGAAAAGGAAATCCCAGGAAGCACAGGATAACTCATACACGGGAGGGTGCGACCGATCACTCTTGAGTCGGTCGATCTTTCCCACGTGGCAGCATGAGTTTTGAGTTTCTGTTCTAAACAGGAATTGGAGGCCTCATGAGTTCAAGGATGACGATCACGTCTTTATACGGGTCTCACCTCGACGAGGTTTACAGAGATATGGCCAAGGTGGCATGTTATCTCCGAGGTCCGGCGGACCTTCTTAGGTCCTCAGCTGGATAGGCGTGGTGGTTTACCGCTTGACCCATCCACCTCAGTTACACCAGGTGCACGACGATTTCTACTTATCTCAAATGAGGAGATACGGGCATGATCCTTCACACATCATCGACCTCAGGGGGTTGGATGTCGATGACAGGGTGACTTACGCTGAGATTCCAGTGGGGATCGAGGATTGATAGGGGTGGTCATATGAGGACGGTCGATTCCTCTTGGCCACTTTCTTTGGCAGCACAGGAACCTCTAGGTGAGCACATGGGAGCAAAAAGCTTAGATGCGTCCTCAGTACCGCTTCTGTAACCCTAGTTTATGTTAAAGCTTTATGAGGACGTAAAGACCTCAGGTGGGAGTAATGTAAATACCCAGAAATTTCAAGGAATTTTTTTTTCTTAATTTTCTTTGGGATTTTACAAGAACGCAGTTTCTGAAGACTCCTGATTCTGAGGTCAGGTGTGCCCGGTATCTTTTTCCAAAGTTTAGCTCGGGTACGTTCAGTGAACAAACGAGCGGGTTTTTCTAACTTTTGAACCGGTGCTCGGAATCGAATTCCGACGGAACCGATGGAATCGCAGCGCCAGTATTTTCTTAGAAACACCTTTTCCACAGTTACGTTTGCTCGGGTGTGGGTTTTAGTTTTTGGGGTTAAGTCAAGAAATAAAATAAAGTGGTGTGACAACTTTATTTTATATCACTTTAAGCCACTTAATGCCACTTAAGCTATATTAAGCGAATAGGGTGGAACCCAAAATATCCTACCCTTTTGGTAGTATATTTGTGAGGTGGGGCCCACACGATCACCACCATTTCTTTCCTCCTAAGTAACGCACCCGCAACCCCCTCTTAATTGAAAGTCAACCGTGCGTTTTTCTGGTTAAGAAATGCCACAATTAATTGGGCAGTTAAGTCATTACCATTAATTCATTGAATTAATGGTTCATTACTTAAATTTGATTTTCTAATTGTTGGCTTGAGAATAAAATAAGACCAATACTTGTTTTCCTTGAGGGTTGTTTTTTGAGAGGTTTGGGAGAAGCTCTCAAGCTTGAAGATCTTCATCCTTCTTCGCGAAGAATGCGGAGAACGCGAAGAACACCCCGATCTCCGATGAAGAACACCAAATCCTCGGAAATCAACAACGCTCCTTCCACGATGCTCCTTCCGCGACGCGATGATCCCCCTTCCGCGACACTCCTTCTATGACGCTCCTTCCACGACGTGATGATTCCCCTTCCACGACGTCTTCTTCTGTGACGTCTATTTCCGTGACAAATCTCGTTCGATGACAACGCTTGAGGTAGGGAATTAATTTGAGAATGATTTTATTCCTTCATTTCTTTCATTCTAATGAAAACAAGGAAACACAGACCAACTTATTATCTTGTTGATCCACGAACGTTTTCCATGAGGGTTGGGAATTTTTGTTGCAGGATGTTATGGGGGTTTATTTTATTATTGACCGTGATCTCATCTGTCGCCTTTCTTGGTTTCAATTGGGCCGCCTGTTATCATTATAATGGGAGGAGGTCGGATCGCACGAACACGTCCGACCATCCTCCCCCTTGTTTGTTTTTGTTTGTTGTGGCACGTGAAAGGCAGCGTGGTGCCATTGCACCGCGTGAAAATGAGAAGAAAGAATGCGGCGAAGAAGCGCGGCGCCATCGCGCGGCGCTGTTGGGGCCGAACGAAACCGCAGGCGGAGTCGGTGCCGAGGAGGAAATTTGAAGACCCCTCTTTTTGTTGTCAATGTGCGGATCAACGAACGATGGTGAGGTGGGCCGTGAAGGAGTTTTGAATGCTTTCCAGTGATGGTCGGTCCCCGGGATGATCACTGGTGAGGACCGCAGGTGAATCGGACCACCGGAGCGCGTCTGGTGGTCCGCGGAAGCCCCCGCCGGCGCGGCGGCGCCGGTGGTCAGGGGCGGCGGCGCCCATCGCACCGCCGAAAGAATCTGTCGTGGCTGAAGCCACGGTGGCGACCGAGGGTCCCGTGGCCGCGCGGGACCGGGGAACGCGCCGCGTCCAGTGACACAAAGCGGCCCCCATATGGGGGGGGGGGGCTCCTTGGGCGCGACCGCTCGGCCAGCGCCGAGCTGACCAGGCCGGGCCGGGTCGTTCAGGCCGGGCCGCGCCGCACCGGCCGGGTTGGACCCAAACTCGTGTCGGGTCGACCCGGTTCGGGCCGTCCCGGGTGGGGGGGGGGGGGTGGGGTTTCGGCCGGGTTGGTCCGGGACCAAACCCCCTGTTTTCGGACCCCTCACGGGTTTTCGCCCATATCTTGAGCTGTAGACCTCCGATTGATGCACCGTTAGCAGCGATGCAACCCTTGGATCAAGACGGTCCTTTCGTTATATTAAATCAAGGTTTAGGAGAATTTTGGGTTCGGCCGGGTTGGTTCGGATACGAAACCAACTGGGCCCTCGGAGCGGAAATGCTTATATCCTGAGCTCCGGACGTCCGATTGACGTGCCGTTGACTTTGTTGGATTTCTTTTGATGAGACAGAACTTTTGGCTTACTCCTATCGAGGTTTGGATGTCGTCGGAGTGCGGTCGGGTTGGTTCGCTCAAGAAACCAACCAGGCCCCTAGAACGAAAAAGCCAATAACTCACAGACCCGGCGTCCGATTGATGTGCTGTCTGTCTCGTTGAATTCCTCTTGATGAGACGAAACTTTTGGAATACTTCACCTAAGTTTGGATGCAGTTGGATAGTGGCCGGGTTTGATTGTACCTGAAATCCAACCGGGCCCTTGGAATGGAAAAGTTGATAACTTTCAGACCAGACGTCCATTTGACGAACCGTCAGCGGAGCTGGTGATCATGTGGGGAAACAGTCCCTATGAGTATACCCTTTGACAGTTCAGGGTACAGTTGAGATACGTCTGGGTTGGTTTGCGCACGAAACCAACCGGGCCCCTGGGACTAAAAAGCTAGTAACTCACAGACCGGGTGTCCGATTGACGCACCATCTGTTGGATTGAGACCTCTCTGGAGAGGCGGTCCTTTGAGATACTTCTTCATGGGACTTTGAGATACTTGAAGTATCGACCTGTAGCTTATGGAGCGGACCCTCCCAGAGACGAGCGTGCGGAGTATGGAGACCGTGTAGCCGGCTGAGACCTGATGACTGGTTGATCGACTCGACTTGGAGTGAGTCGACTAGCCCAGTGGACGGAGCACTACTTTGTTTGGGTGCAGACCCAAGGCGGATGGAGCACTACCTGTGTGACAGTGAAGACCCGCGGTACTCGTCTGGAGAGTACCTCTACAGGCTACTAGGGGGGTGTGAACTACTATGTTTGGGTGGCAGACCCCGGCGGGAAGCACTACTGTGTTTGGGTGGCTGACCCGTAGTACTCGACAGGAGGAGTACCTCAGTAGTCTTAGGTTAGTGAGCCATACCTCAGAGTCGAGACAGGACCACTGTAAACTCTAGAGACGGGGCTCTTCAGCAGTTATGGTTTCGATAATGAAAATCCTGGTTTGAGCTGAGTTTTTGACCTTTGTGTTTACCTCATGATTGAGATGAGTCACTTGATAAATTAGTTATATGTATGGTCATATAACTGGGTGGTGGTTATCCGTTGATTTCATAATCTTTGTGTTACCTCATGTTTGAGATGGGTTACATGATAACTTTGGTATATGTATGGGAATATACCTAAATAGAGGTTATTTGTTGAGATCTTCTTTGTGGTTATCCATGTTGCTTTTAGTGAGTCCTTTAGGGTCTCGAGGTCCTTACTGAGTATCGTTATTCTAAATCCTACACGGGCTATGCCCGCACCTCATTGTGTTGGTTGCAGACGATGGGCAGAGATGACGGAGGCCGAGTGTTCGAGGACTGAACGGTACCTGGAGGTGGACCACACAACGAGTCAGTATCCAGAGGTGGACTTCACGGTGAGACGACACACGGAGGAGTTTGATGGGCGAGAGCATTGTGGAGGCTATCTGTACCTACCCTTCAGGTAGGATACGTGGTGGAAGATCCGGGAGCTGCGCGATCTGTACCTACCCTTCAGGTAGCATCCGAGGAGGACGACCCATGAGCTGCTTCCTTTCTTCCAACTATTAGTCTTTTTCTGTTGTACTTTCATTCAGTTATAGTTGTACTTTCAGTTGGGTTTTTATTCAGGCCCATTTACTTTTGAGCACTTTCTTTTGTACTTAGTGTTCTACATCCGCTTGTACTCTGTGGTGTTTTGTTTACTTTTATAAAGGCAATGCCTTCACAGTTATCAGGATTTATGCCTTTGGTGCTAGTCGCCAGCCCCTGGCCTATGGAAGGTGGGCATGGGGTAGTCACGGCACGGGCCCCATGGACGCGTCGTGATAGAAAACACTCCCCATACTAATAATATAAACCCAACATGAAATACCCCTCATTCATAAATCATATCCCTCATATTCTCCTTCCATCCATGGCTACACAACTTCAATTACTGCTACACCATTGTATAAATAATTCCACCAATCATAAAAGAAAAAGAAATTAAATATTAATCAATGAAAAAAACCACCATGGAATTTTTTATAATTTAGATAATTTTCGACCAATATTAATATCAATTTTATGTACTAAATTTTCCAAAAAAAATCTTTATTTCCATATTTATATGATTACTATTTTTATAAAATGTAATCAATGAAAATTAATTTATAATAGAAATCACAATAATATTAGAAAACAAAACCTACAATAATAATAAAATTTTTAGCAATAGCCGAAATCATATATTGAATATGTATCCATCCATATCCCTTAAATTCCAATTAATAAATTTTGATTATTTTTAATCAAATTATTATTGTTAAACCGATGAAACAAAGAGAATGTTTATACCAATAATTCACATATGGAGTTAGACCCTGAATCCCCTACTTAGTAATGAATATTGAAGGGAACACTATACATGATGAGGAGAAATATGTATCAAACACCTATAAACCTGATTTATTCCACCTCTAAGTCTACCAATGAAAAAGAAACATCATAACATACCCAAATATCATCCAATACTATAGAATAATACCAAAAGTACTCTGTTAATCGATATGGTAAACATGAAAATATAAAATGGGATGTAAAGTAACTCAAATAAAACAATTTAAATCATGTAAAAATAATATATTTGACTCCACTAGAAGGTTGATTCAGAGGCATAAAAAGGGTTTATGGATAACTACAGTTTAAATAGATAATATAATTTCGAAACCAAGGGAGATCCAAAAAAATATATTGTGGTAAATACCAATACGCCTCCGATATAAAATAAAGGGTAACCCACTATATTTATTTCCATTGATCAATGAAAGATCAGATTTTATAGCTTTTTGAAATTACATATCCCCTGATTCTTGAACTCTTATAAAAAATCACTCTGAGCTAGTTTAATGAAATCATTGAAAAAATGGGATTTATTAGATTCTATTTCACCCACACTTGAAAAATATCATAAATTCTGAACACGACATAGGAGAAAATACTTCACTGTGTAACACAACCATGAACAAGACATCGAACCTCCCCATTCCCTATTAGTATGGCTGGTTGGCCATCCCAATTTCCCATAAAAAAATTTCTATTCTGCATGAGTCTCACCATGGATACCCTTATGGAATGGATACCACCACTCAACATAAGAAAAATAAATAAAAAATACCTAATACTCTTGTTGGAACCTTTTACTCTATAATAGGCAGGAATCCATTCATTTTTTATATAATTGAATTTTTTTCGTAGTAGTAACTTGAAAATAGTGTTTTAGAACCCGTGGTGAACCAAAAATGAAAATGATCACGATTTATGGAAAAAAACTATTATGAACTCAGTAGCTATAAATTTTTTTAATAAAAGTTCCACAAAAGGTCTCTTCCCTTCCTACCACAGTGGAGTATTGAAACTCTAGATGTCTTTTAACCTAATTATTTCATATTGAACTCTTATAAACTTTATCTAGACAACTTTAAGACCCTGAGAAAATGTGATGGGTGAGCATCAAGAGACATAGATCCTTAATGTGGTTAAAATAAAGTAAATATATAAATAGTTAAAGGGATTATAATTTAAATTTAGGGAATAATAAATTATAGTTTGGTTTTCAATGCAACAAAAAAATTTTATTTGGGGGTCTATTCTGATTCATACTATGATACATTTATTTTAGAAAAAACCATAAGTTCAAGAATGTTCTTTATTAGAGTACATATTTTATCAAGCTATGGGGGAAATATGATTATTTATTATTGATTATTGAATTGGATTAATAAATATATATTACAAATTATTGTATATTGTTTATGTGAAAGTAGTGGAAGTTAGATGATCATAGAGTAGTTGTATTCCAACAGAGGTAAATTCATCCAATAATAAAAGGGCCAATAGAAAATAATTTATCTGGTATATAACTCTAAAAAAATCAGATTGAGATATACTTTCAATTTATAAAGGATCGAACTGTGAAAAACACGATGAATTTGGAATTTTTTATGCAAAAAATATATTAGAATATAACCATATTATACCAAAAGATGTTTTTTTTGTTTTAGAGGAATTAGTTAAATGCAGGAGTTCAACTAATTTCAATAGAATAAGGACGATTTAATATCTATCAGATATCCATTATAAATAATCCTTTTTTATGATTTTATTTTTCCTTATAGACATTTTCTTATATTAAATAAAATAACACAGTTATAAATAAAATAAATGCGGAATCACCATTAGAAAATTATTTTCAAAATAATATCTTTACCACATTTTAAAAATTAATTCCTGACCAACTTTCCACAATGATCATTTATATATTTTAGCATAGGTAATATTTTAATGCCAATTTTATAAATTATGTAGAAAAATGTTTCATTTTTGATGAAAAATGATTAGATATAGAAATAGAGCACCCCATCAAATATTGTTATAAATGGGTTAGAATAAATTTATGGGGAGTGTCATATACATGGGGCCGATGATTCGAATACAATGTATGGATAATTGATGGACTATGCATATTTATAGTATTAGATCATATTTTTAGAAACTTATTTAGATTATACAAGGCTGAAAAAAATAAAAAGGGGGATAATGATACTACCATAGTTTGTAATATTTTATTTTTTTCACTAGGAATCTTATGTATCATCATAAAAAATTATAACATTTTAAATTGTGTGAGAGTTTGGAATGTTGTGTGAGAATATTTTTAAAGTAATAATTCAAAATTCCATTCAGCATGCCTTAGTGAGTGGGGGTATGTAGTGGTGGATTGTTAAAAATATTTTTTAATGACGTGGTTATAATTTTGTAGACCATTTTATATAATAAATTTCATTTATAAGGGTCCATGTGGGAGACATAATTGAATATCATATTTAATAGAAGATAAAACAGCAAGTATTTTTTATGATCTATATATATTGATGTGTTATAAAATTTTTCACAATATGAACTATGAATTTCATGGTGAATGAAGACTATATTGAATACATTAAAAGATGAATGCCAAACCATAGAGGAGGAAATATTATGATTAAAAATACCTATGAAAAAATAGTTATTTGAACTACATGAGTTTTCAAAAGATATTATAGATGTTTCATGAAAATATTAATCATGTACATAAGATTCACCAATATTATGGAGAACATATGTTTGGGTATTCAAAATATGAAATTTAAGAATTCACACAATTTGTAAGAAGATGTTTAGGATATCCAGTTTCATGGAGTTGATGAAATGTTTGTAGGAAATCATGGAGAATGATGTTGGAAATTGAAATTTCTCTATTATGAACAATTCTATAATAATTTGTGAAATAATATTTTTTGTGTATAATGCATTGCAAAAAAAATTAGAAAGGGGAAATTTAAAATTGTATGAAATATAAGAATTTACAATAAAACAACACGAACATTTTCTTCTCAATTACATATCATAGAGAAAATATTTTAATATAATAAATTACAAATACCTTATATGTATAGAGTATATTTTAATTAGGAAAAACATTAATTAACCATTTTTTCAAGTAATTGAAAATCTTACAACAATATGAACACTTCTCAATCTATTACAGAAAATCGATATATCCTATATATTATTCACACATGATACCCTTCTTGAAAATATTAAGTATTTATTTTCTTAATAACTTGGAGGAAACATGTACATAAGAAAGTTGTCTCATAAATTTCCCATTAAAGGATATGTAAACCTATCAACATGTTACCTAGGGAGATATCAGAAGCATAATAGAAAACAAAATAATCTGAGTAATATATGATTTAAAGAATGTTGATTAAAAAAACGGATCATATATCATGACACGAGAATATGTAATTTCATATGATCAGACAAATAACATGAACTATAGACTAGGAAATCATGAAACCATATTCGTAAGTAATACAAATTAGCATATTTTTATTTCAATATAGTGGGAAACATAAATAATCATTTAATAACAAAATTTTGGATTGTGCATCACCACATGATTCCCATAGTGCATAATGTTCCAAAACTAGTTTCCCATAGCCGATCGAGCATCACATCATGTTTCCTATATTGAATCGAGCATCACTACTCATTTCACCAATGTCTCTTATGATGTAATTCTGTTAACAAATAATTAGAGGGTTATATAGGGTACAAAAATCAATTAAATATTTACTATACTAATGTGATCCCTCTAAAAAAATCAAAAAACTACATAATTAAGACCATGGAAGAAGAATGGGGTTTAAAAAACACTCAATAGAAAATAATTTACCTATCATTACATGATGACCCCATGGAATTAAAATGGTTTTCATACCCTTTTAAAATGGATTTAAGTTAATAAATTTCGCATAAATCCATCAATAATCATAATATGATAATGCCACATAAAATATATGTTTATTCAATAAAATCAATTAACATTATATTAAATACCATTTAATCAATATAATGAAGCATATAATATTTATAAATTATAGATAATGTGTATACAATAATGATTTTTATTTTTCTAATTGATTGATTGATGGTTATATTAGAGACAACTGATAAATTAGAGAAATAAAAATTATGGTATTCATAGAATAAATACTTGTGATGAAAATTTATAATGATACACTGTTGATGATTTGGAAAATAAATGATGAAATTGATAATTTCTATAACAAATTGAAGGAAATTATATAAAACATAAAGATAAAATAGGTGTATGGTTACATTGAAAGTGTATCCTCAACCAATAATAAGATATATTAGAGGAAAAAAGACTAGATGAAAAATAATTTTTTCATAGTATTTGGAAAATCACTTGCTGAAATGAGAAATATCCTTGACCATTTGAAATAATTTTAAGAGATATATTTTATTATTCTAGGAGAAAAATAATTTCTTTTAAAAACCTTGAAACTAAAATAAAAAGAATTATATATAATATAAAATCAATTTAATGATGTGTTCCCTCATAAACATTAAATATAAAGGATTTTATGATTTTGAGAAAAACGACTCATACCGAAAATAAAAAAAAATTATTTAAAATAATATAAAAAATTCCATTTTTATAAAATACAGTCAATATCTTATAGAGACCAAGATAATGAAATAATAATAATTATTTAATGAATATAGATATGGGAAATAAGGAAGTTCCTGACCAAGAAGAAGAGACGAGGTTGGAATCACTGATAGGAAACACTTGTGGTAAAATATTAATCAATGGGAAATGTTATTTCGAGGGGACATGTAAATACCAAAAATATACATGGTAAATTATGAGAGGATTTATAATGAACAAAAATTTAGTACGATTATTATCTTTACAAAACAATATCGACATGAAAATATGTTTGGTTAATGATACCCTTTCGGTTTGAGTAACATTTTAGTCAAGAAACTTTTTTCAAACATGGTATCTTTTGAATCAAAATAAATTTTTTAATTATATTTTACTTTCATTATATATATCAGATTATTTTTACTAATTTTCCCACATGAGGTGTTTATAGTCTTGATTTCTTGAACTATTTTCATAGGAGTAGAATTGATAGAAAATATTCTTTCTATAAACATCATTAGAGGATCTATAGTGTAACTATAATGGATTGATTATAATTATGTTTCTAGTTTAAATTTCCATTGATAAGTGTCATATTTTTATCATTAATGATTAAATCAATTATACACAAGTTTTAGAGATTTTCATAACCAATGTGATGTGTTCAAATAATTATTTGGTAAACCCAACAATAATCATTTATAGAATCAAAAATAGTCATTTAAATATTTATATCATATTAAATTATTATGTTTTTTTGCATATTCATCCGTTATATTATTTCAATAATTGTTCAGGTATGTTGTCAAACCATCCCAAACATGTGAATTTAATGCTTAAAGGTAAAATATGAGGAAATTTATTTTAAATATCACTCAACTAGTCGAATTAATATATAATTTTTTAGTAGTGTGATATATCAAAATTATATGAAATAGAATAAGAAGTGATTGATATAAAATAAATACATTCTATGAACAAATTGTTTTTTTATCTGAATTTTCTAGTTTAAGACGATTAAAATAACACATATTATTTACCATTTATTTAATTAAAATTTTATTGTTATAAATATCTTTATAAGATATTTATCCTCTTAAAATATTATTAGAATGACACATTAATGATAGTAATGAAAAATGGAATACATCGATCCATGGAGATGGTAGTCCACACATACACAAGGATGATGATTTCATTTTTATAGAATTAGAGAAAGGAGTAATATGATTTATCATTTAAAGATATTAAATAAATAAAAAATATCATAATAATAACTTATATTATCCTTTTTAGGTATTAAATTAAAATGATCATGTAACTTCATGGTTGTGGTATCCCAAACATACCCACATTTTATGGTTTCATCATTTTAACAGAAAAGGGGGAACATGGTCAATGATTATACCATAATTATAACAAAAACAATTATAATAATGATAAAAATATTTAAATTTCTATATTTTAATAAGTATTTATGAATAATTTTTATATATAAATAAATAGAAATTATAATGGAGTGGTTAGAAATATTTACTTCAATACATGGATTATCTCTTTGGATAAGGGGATTAAAACGTTTAAGGTTAGTATTTTGAGAGTTCTAGAGCCTTTTTAAGATTTATATGAGTGTTTAGAAAGGGTTTTAGTATTTTTGTGGTAGAAAATAGTTGGTTGAGGGGTGAGGGTATGTGAGGATTGGGGGTCTTCATTTAAAAGTGAAAATAGAGGAATTTTTTTAATACCCATAAATAATAAATATTGAGATGTGAGTATAAATGAAAATGGATTAAAAATTGAGGAAACATACAAAGTATAAGTTATAAGAATAACACTTCCCTTAGCAAAAAATTCACATTTTTAAAAAAAATTTCTGAATACATTTATATGAGTGTTTAGAAAGGGTTTTGTAAAACATTATGTAATGTTTTTTAAACAGGAATAATGATTTTATTAATTTATAATACAACAAAAAAAAATCCATTTTTCTGATAAATATGCTTCATAAATTTCCTAATTTTTATTATAAACTAATAATCCCAAAGTAGCTACTCTATTTGTAAAAACTATATGTTGCACTATTCAAATAAAAATATTATTTTTTTAAAAAAATATTAAAAATTAATCTTAAGATAATAAATACTTGATAAATCGAAAATTAAAGTAAATTTTTTCAAATTCACATTCTATATTTTTAAGTTATTTCTTTATATAAGAATAACAAATATATCGTGAAATAGTTTTTATAGGATATTGACTTCTGGTAAAATTACTATTTTTATAATAAATTAATAATTAATTCATTATTAACATATTATTCATGCGACTGATATATATTTTTAATATATATTCATAATAATGTTTTTCCTTGAATATATATAATAATATATTGAAAATATATATTATTAAGTGTAATGTGAAATGAAAAAAATAACCATTCAAAAAGTAAAAAAATAATAACATATAAATACCTATAAATATTTTATTTATTTTCTATGTAATACTATTTTCATATTAGATAACCCCATACGATCTATACAAAAGACTGTATAAACATATAAGGCCTGATTCTATTTTCAGGTGATTGTTCAACTATCATTGTTATCATAGAAATCTCCACAAGCATTTACTTCTACCATATATTGTCTTGGTCACACCAAAATTACTTGATTTTGACATGGTAATGGTCTAGTGAAAAACCTTTTGAAACAACCATACATCTTATCATATAAAAATGGGATTTATAAGGAATAATTCCACATTCAAATTCCATTTATTCCTACATTGTTTATTGAAAATTTTAACATGGTTACTCCAATTTATACTATATAATTTAATGCCTACATTTTAACTCTAATATTTAATAATAAAAATATATATATTTTTATTTTACTAGTTTATATTTTGGGAGAAAAACTACTTAAAATATTATTTATTTAAATAGAATAAAATTTAAAATATTAGTTTATTTAATTCTTCCCACGTTAAATAAATTACATCCATACTATTTCAATTATTACTCACTGATAAAAGTAGGAGAGAGAATTCTTAACATATTCATCATTCATAATATAAATTCTAATATGATATTTATCTTACACACATAGGCTATAGTAATTAACTTATCATTTTTCAAACAACATTAATCATACATACAATCTTATAGGCAAGTATGTATATACCGAAATCATTTATTCATTTTAATATTTCTTTACCAAAACCATTTGAGCCATCATGAAATTAAACCATAAAGAGATTTTATATTTCATCAAATATCAAATATGTCATAAACCATTATCTAACTCGGTTTTATAAAAAAATCAACCTTATATTACCTCAAAATCAAGTATATTCTAAGCTTAAAGGTTATTTATACATCAATATTACATTATCCAATATTTATCCCAAAAAATATAAAATAGTAAAAAAAATAATGGTTATTTATATCATTTAATATATGCTTAGAAACCATAAATGAAGAACTATTGAAGAAAAATCTAAAGATGTTTCAAAAAATATTAACATTTAGAATATTTTATAATTACATTGATAAATTTCACTCATTAATGAAAATGGATAAGAGTATCATGGTTTTTTATATATTAATATATCTTACTCACAAGCTTATGTAATACTAGGAAACTAAACTCTTACATCATAACAATTACATAATATTATTCTCTAAAATTTTATGAAGAATATACTAATTTTTTATTGGACATAATGGTTTCTAGGAAAATATCTTTCTTAATATATTTTTTCTGATCCTTTTTTAACCCACTATTAAAAGATAATGGTTATTCCAACATAAAAAATATTAACATGAAATTATCAATTCAACATTATCTTCAACTCTGACAACTATGTATTTAATATATTATTATTTCAATTCAATTTATGAATTATAATTATTCAATAATTGTCTATATGTGATCATTTCAAAAATAGATTCTATAACATTATAAGTTAGCATTATACTAAAATCCTTCATAACACTTCATTAGAGTGAATGTGAATTAACCATTACACATCCCCTAAGAGTGTCAGGCTAGGTTTGAAGTTATTTATCTTTAAAATAACAAAAGTAATGATTGATTTAATACCTAATATACAACTTCAATTGTTATAACCGTAATGTAAATAGGATCCAATCCTTTATCTACTTATGATATCCGTACTGAAATTTTATTTCTAGAGAAACATACAATATCTTATTTTCCAAATTTTTATATGTTAATATAAAAAATATGTTATCCCTTCGAACTATATAAATTTCCCTTATATTGATCTCAAAAAAATTCAAAATTAACTTAACAACACTGATATTTTGGCTGTTCTATTAAAATTATTATCATCCTTAACTTATGATTCTTTGATAATAATTCAATCACTTAAGTTATTCTTAATCATTAATGTTCTAATGTAAAAAGTCACCTTTATACTATTATAAATCAAACTATAATTATAAAAACCCATAATTTAAATACAGTGATATTAATTCAGAATTAATGAATAATCATTACAAAATATAACAAATTCTTGAGAGGACTGTATAGTTATAATGTATTTAAAATCTGGGAAATATAAAAAAAATGATTCATAAGACATATTCAATGTCTCCAACTTATTTCATCATATCTAGACCCATTTTTGGAATCTTTTACTCAATACCCTACATAATAACCTGGTGAAATGAAACATAGGAAAGGGTAACCACATATACACAGTACAGGTAAACAAGGGATATATCAATCATATCATAATAATAAGAAAAAATAACATAACATTTGAAAACCTTATATTGTATATGAAATTTCATGATATAATGTCATGTGATAAACCATTAATGTACATAAGAATAAATGAATATAATCAGAAAATTCATAACATAATACATGAGATTTAGTGGAATACACATAAGAATAGATAATCATTTCATATTAGTCAAGGCTCATTTCCAAGACCATCATAGCTTATAAAGAACATTACTAAACTGGGTTTACATTCCATTCATGTCATGTATTACTGAACCATATTTAATTGTCATTACTTTCATGTCTATATGATGTGATATATATCATTACCCAATTAATTTAAGGAAGATATAGGTCCCATCCATCTCATAATGAAATCATTCTTACATGTTCCACAAAAAAATCATTCATCATATCAAATAGCCAAGGAATAAAATGGGTTTCTTAAACATCACTCCACTATTATATATTACATGTAAAACAAATAGATTTAACAAATATAATTCCGTAATAAAAACAATCAAAATATTTTAATAATAGGGTTTGAAACATAACCCTATTTAAATCATGTCATCTTATATGGAAAATAGTTTTGATATAACCCAAGAGATTAAATCTTGATGAAAATATATGTTATTATTTAAAAAAAATTGTTTTTCTAAAAACTCCCAGAAATTAAAAATAAATAGAATTTATTTTAAAAAAAGTATTGAAAAATAGTAAGGTAAGATTCATTAAAATAAGGTTCCATGCAATTATTAAAATATATTCATACTATTTAAGTAAAAAATACATTATCCTTGTACATTTGCCGGAAAAGTCAAAAAGTACATCGTATTGAAAACAAAAAAAAAGAATCATTTAAAAAAATTTAGTAAAAACTAACGAAAGGGTAGAATTTAATCTAAATAATTTATTGAATAATGATATTACATATTTATGAAACACATATGTGGATGATAAATACACTATAATAAATACTTATGTATAAACAATCTCTGATAATAATGAGTTTGAAAAAGTATCAATTAACTTACATTTGATATCCTATGTAAATTTATAAAACTCTTGTATAATGTTTTAAATAATTTTAGTATCTTATTCCATAATTTTTTTATGATATATTATATGATAATATTATCATATGTTTGTTACTTATATTTCTTTGTTACTCCTTATTCAGATATTAACTGCTTTGTGTTCATATACAAGTTTTTTTCAAATATGTTATGGTTCTCCTTATTGTAGTTATATCAATAAAAAATTATATCAACATAATATAAAATATATTTATTTATTATGTACATTTATATATCCATTCTTTAATGAAGAAGACATTGAAGGAATTGAATCACAACATAGAGAAGGTATGTAATACGTACACATGAGTGACGAAGTCATTCCCATAATTGTTGTCTGATATTGAAGTAGATGGTGTATAGTATTTCATAATAATTATCACGTCATAATAATGATATATAGTTATTATTTATACCATTATACCCATCTAATTAAGGTGCTGGATATAAATAAATTACACCATAGCATGGAGACGATATGACGTATGTACGCACGCATTGTGATTTCATTTTTCAAAGGATGGATAGAATATAGAATATTTTTGTATAATAATTGAAATAAAATATAATTATGTGAGTGATACATATTTTATTAATTGAAATTAAAACAACTATATAGGGGGAAGTAGTAGAAGAAAAAGGTTTGAATGAATCGGTAGAAGAGAATAACTCTTCCTTGACTCGCTTCATCTAAATCTATTCTTTGAGCACTAGAGTTGTTCTTTGAAGAATAAAAAACCACAAGAATGTAAATATAGAAGTTTAGAAGGGGAAATAGAAGCATATAGATGATCTTGAAGGATCAAATTATTATTAATAGGTGAGGGAGGTGGTTCCCTTTTATAATTGAGGATAGGGGAACCCTTGGAAATTATTAAAATATTAAATTAATTGAAATTATTTTTTCTAATCCAAAAGATAATAAATTTTAGTATGTCAACTATACAATTATGATAGTTCAAAATCCTCTCATCCAATAATTTTTAGTCAATTATTGGTTTTATTTTAAACCATATCTTATCTGTTTACCCTTAATTATTCTCATTTAATTTTAACTGTGGTAACACCATTTTAAGTATTAAGAGTGTGTACATTTCAATTATATGGGGTAAATTTTTAATAATTGGATAATAAATGAAAATATTTACATTTTCATAGTCACTTTTATATTTTAGAATGTTTTTAGGGTTTTTAAATAATTTAATAATTTACTATTTTTATAAAACATCAATTATGTAAATATTTACACTATTCATTTTATTGAATTTAAATAAAATCTAAAAAGATTCGTAACTTCGAAAAAAACCATTAATACACTTATATAATGTCATATTAACTTATCAAAATATTTTAAGGCATGAATTATGTAAAATAATATTTATTTTAATATTTATAATATAATTTATTTGATTCCACCATTAATAAAACAATTACTACATCATCATTGTGTCATAATTAAATTAAATATTTAAAGTAAAAAATTTATAAATAAAGTACAATGATTTAGGAAATATTTTTTTATTTATAATGAATCTTTATAATCATATATATCACTTATATTACCCCATATTAAAATTGTTTTAATAAGTATATATATGTTTATAACATATTTTCCTTTAAATTAAATGTAATAAGTGTTATAATCACTCTCATGTGGCTTCCATGGACATATTTATATCCCAAGGGTTATCTTGGTTGTCCATATATCATCCAATATGATTAAGATAAGTGTCATTGTCGTTATATAATAGTAGTCTTACCCATAATTACCAGTTTTATCCTCTTACTGTATTAATAAAAATTAATGAAGTTACTATTCATGAAGCCAAAAAATAAATTAAATATATTTACATAATTTAGACATACTGATTAAAAATATGGAGTCCATTTTTTAAAATTAAGAGCACATAAGTTTATGTAATTAATTTAAAATTAATACTATTATGGGAAAGAGAGAATAGATTTTTAATGCTAAAACATTACAGAAGATAGAAATGATTTACATCTGAATTCAATGTAAAATTAATGATAATGAAATTATTTATATTTAATGATAAAGATATATATTATTTGTACATTAAACCAGTAATATTATTATTTAAATATATAAATTATTTTGACGAAAAAGGTTGTTTACTATTAAAATTAATGTATTTTTACTCTTCAACAATATTTGAATGTAATCAGAAAAGAATTAAAATTTCATCCTAAATAAATTTTTTTATTCTTCATCCAAATAAAATGTTTTTGTTGTGCTATAAAAATTATTAATGTTTCGAAATATTAATTTAAAAGGGTTTCTTTATTCAAAGGCCTAAAATTTCCCTATTGAAAAATATAGGTTTTTATACATCAAATTGGGGTTATTCATACTCTATGACTAAAATATAAATTGGATGAATATCAAAAAAAAATTATTAACTCTTTAAAATATTTATCTAATTAATTTCATTAATAATAGTAATTAACTCAATTTATTAATTCAAAAAATAAAAATATCTAATTGATTTATATTTATTATAAATAATTTGAAACTAATGAATTCACAATACATTTTCACAAGTTATTTATACATATTATACCTATCATAAGGGATGGGACATAATACTCATTTTATAATAAGGGCATATCATGCAGCATTAAAACTCCCTATTGTGTGAAGTAAAATCTAATGAATAATTAAAATTATTTATATAAAATATTTTATAAAAAGGTCGAGGTGTTACATTCTACCCCCATTGACTGAATTTTTCTCTCTAAATTTGTCACTTGGAAGTAAACATACAAGGATACCTATCCCTCGTCATAACCTTATTTCCGACATATCACCCTCAAATTAGTGGATCCTATAAATAACATTATCCAAGTGAGTGGTCTTGTTTTGTAGAATATTTCATCTATGATACAGAACCAATATTGGTTTTTTCTTTATAAGAAATATATTGCTCCTATGGTAGGAATTCTGAGTTAAGTACATGTTAAGGATCAAGTCTTTAATTTCTTGGGATGGATACTCGGAACACATCATCAACATGAGATATATTTAGTCGATGTTCCAATCTGTAAGCTAACTTCCCAATACAATCTAGAATTTTTAAAGGATAGATATACCTAGGGATCATATTGGACTAATTTCAAAATCTCATTAGTCTATTACAGTGAGATTTTATTAGAAACACCTTGTCACCTTATTTAAATTATAGGTCAGTCTTCTGTTGTCAACATAACCTATTTTCAACATTGATATAATCATATATATTGTTGAATAGATCTGATATTCTCAACCATTACATCAACAAGGTCAGGTCATAGAAGATGTATTTCCCCATATTCATCCAAGAATGTTATATTTCTATACTTTTATCTATAGAGGGATTTAAAATAATCCATATGAATACTACAATGAAAGCAATTGTTGTAATAAAATTTCACCAAACAATGTTTTTGATCCCAAACACATTTTAAATGCATATAGAATGCTATCAATATGTCTTCTAGAGTCTGAATTGTCTGCTTAAACTGACTGTTAGTCTGAGGATGACAAGTAGTTATGAAACGTAACTCTTTATCCAGATCCTAAAAAATAATTCTCAAAAACATAGAGGTAAAAATCAGTCCCCGATTAGATATTATGTAATGATGTACTCCACGAAATCGTAAAACTACCATTACATATATCCTGGAAGGATGATCAAGAAAAAAACACTCTCTAATAGAAAGGAAGTATGCCGACTTCATTAGGCAATCAACTACATCCCATATTGGATTATTTCTTATAGATGTTTTGGGATGCCCGATGACAATTTCCATAGCGATGTTTACTATTTTTCATTTCTATTTGGGAAATGATTGTGACATCCCCTTATACATCTATATATGAACGTTAACTTTCTAGAAAAACATGCATCGAGAAAAAATTCATTTTAGAAAGATTATATTTATCCCATTAAAATAAAATTTTAATATAAAACCTTTGTAAATCCATATATATTGGATCTTTTATGATCCTCATCATGTATAGGTTAGAATGGTCTTGTTGACTCGGAGCTTCAGCCACCCTATTCTATTTCCCAGGGTGATAATGTATTGAGCAGTAGTAATATTTAATCAAGTCCAACTATCTTCATTGGTGCATATTCATATCCTTTGTGTGAAAATAAAATTTATGAATTTATGATCAGTATAAATATCACACATTTCACCATAAATATATTTCCCCCATATCATTAATGATAATATTACAACACCTAACTCCAAATCATGAGTTGGTTAATTTTTCTCTTCGATTTTCAACTATTGTGAGGAATAATATGTCACTATATAATTTTTCAAGAGAACACATTCCAACCCCTTATTGAATGCATCACTATTGATCACAAACCATTCCAAACTACAAGGAAGTGTGAGCATAGTTGCACTGGCCGGAATTCTTTTTATTTCTTTTAAATTCTCTTCAAGTTCCTCCATCTATATGAACTTATCTCATTTCTGAGTCAACTGGTTGAGAGGAATAAATAATAATGAAAATTATCTCACAAAATTATGATAATATCAATCCAAAATAATAAAAAATCAGATCTAGTTTTCATTTTTTCACTTCTGTGACTTTCACCAACTTTTATTTTTGATGGATCCATGGATATTCTCTCTCTTTCGATTATGTGACTAAAAAATGTAACTTTCTGAAGAAAATATATACAGTTGGTAAATTTTTCATAATGATTATCTTTATTAGAGTATTTAGTAAAATTTTCAAGTAGTCTTCATGTTCTTACTTACTCTTTTAATATAATAGAATATTGTATATAGAGGCAACAATAGAATAATCATGATATTCTCTAATGATTATATTCATTAGATCCACAAAGATTGTGGAAGAATTATTAAGACCTAGGGGCTTCACTAAAAATTTATAGTTTCCATACATTGTATAAAATATCGTCTTTGGTATATAATTATTCTTGACCATTTATTGATGATATAATGGATGAATATCAATTATAGAAAAGTATTGAGCTCTGCGTAGTAGGTCGAATGAGCCATCAATGTAGGGAAGATGATATATGTTCTTAATGGTGATTTGGTTCTGTTATCAATAATCTATGTTGATTCTCATTGGTCCATCTTTCTTATTAACAATCTGAATAGGTGCTCCTCATGGTGACACACTAGGACAAATAAATAACTTATTAGTATTTTCTTGGACTTGCATCATTAATTCTTGATACTAAATTTGGTCCATTCTATAAAGTGTCTTTGAAAAAGGCATAGAACCCAGTATGAGTTATATTTAAAAATCATATTCAGGATTTGGTGGATGAATTGGAAATTCATCTGAAAACACGTGACCAAACCCCCAAAAATGGGTGTATTATCAATCACATGTTTCTCCCCAACCATTTAAGATATATAAAAGACATTTATAGGAATCAATACACATAAGATGGAAGAAATTTATACTAGAATGTTATATTCATCCTTGTAGTGATAGATGATCATAAATTGATTTGGAATATGAGATGTGACTTACCATCCTATGAAATTGATATGATATACAAATACAGAAAGCCAATACATGCCAAGAATCACATCATATTCCACTATATGATGAATTACAATATTTTTAGGAATACATTTCCCAAAAACATAAATAGGAGAAGAATTATAAACTTTTGATACGATTGTTGTTCCATTTAGAGTTATCCCAAATTACACGGCATATAATTTTTGAGGTAATAGAGTGATACCATTAAAACATTTGGTATAAATAAAGGATTGGGTGGATCAAAAATTAAATAAAACATTTCCAACATTAGGGTGGATGGTATGTGTATCTTTCACAACTTCATTTTCATACTCCACATAGCTGATAGTGATTGCGTGTGACTAACCTTTATCTTTGGCCTTAGGAGTTTTCTGACATCAATAATCAATAATAACACTTAGATCAATGCATTAATTGCCATAATGACCCATTTCCTTGAACTTGTAACATTTATGTTTGGGAGGTTCATTATTTGTAGCCTTTTTATCATTCACATCATTTTATATATTTTTCCTATCAATTTGGAATTCAACATTTTGATGACCGTATTTTTCTCACCTAAAACATTTAGCAGTCCATTTAAGAAAATTTCTTCAATTTTTCATTCCACACTTTGAACCTAATAGAAAATTCATATTATTTTAAGTGTGTTAATTATATTTTCCCTCTAATTACATTTTTCTCTTCTTATCAAACCCATAGGACTAATGGGTTACTCTAATATACATATCATCCTTGGGATCTCATCGAATGATTTCTTCATGTAAATTTAAGTCCATTATGGATAATTCTTTTAGGATACCTCATTTTAATCCACTAAATATTAAATTATTTTTACTCTAAAGTTGGATAATAATACAAGAAGAGAATCTTGTAAGTCTGGTAATATTTTCACCATAGGTACTAAAAGACTCATCATCCGTTTTATAATGTTTAATGAACTATGTCTCTATCATAGTTTATAGAATACGAGGAAAGTAATTATTGAAAAAAAAGTTCATGAACCTATCCCATTCCATGGATTCAATTACGTATCTTTTCCTCGTATTCTTGATAAGGTTCTGAAATTGATCACCTTCACTATTCAAATAACAGAATAATAAGATGATTTTTTCATGTTTTGATCATTAGAGAACTGAAAATATAATTTCAGTGGCATTGATTCATTATTCATCCATTAATGGACCATAAGACACACTAAAAGAAGGTGGATGATGCCTCATTAAGGACTCAAAAAAAAAATTCCCTCCATTTCTCATTTTTATGTTCTATATGAATCATAGTTTGAGAATTTTTTTTGATCATAACAATAATATTTTTCATTCTAACTCCCATAACATTTGGTTTCTCAAGAAGAAAACCATTGCATTTCCTGTCATATTTAGCTTTAATTCAATCCTTTAGGTTCTATCCAATTAGTAAATCAAATAATCATAGTGTGATAAATAATAATAATAAAGTTAAAACTACATTATCAAGAATAGTAGTTCAATTTTGGATAGTTGAGGTTTTATCCTAGGTTAATCATGATCATTTCTAAGACACTAAGATTATAACTTACATTTCGATATATCCTTTGGGACCTTCCTATGTTTTTCTCACCACATATTCCAAATGTTAATTGTACCATTCCTCTAATACAAACTATAAAGACCCATAAATTACATACATTGATATTACCTGAAATTTTACGTTTATTCATTACAAAATATAACAATAACACTATAGTAACGTATAGGTATAGTGTCTTTTGAAACTAGGAAACACAAATAACTGGTTCATAATACATATTCATTGTCTCCCTCATATTTCATCATAACTAGACCCTATTTTGACATATCTTACTTAATATCCTTCTTTATGACATTGGGAAGAGAAACATATGAAAAGGTGTGAACATATTATCAATAAGGGTGAAAAAGGGAGGTATCAACCATGTCCTAATCACAAGATAAAAGAACATAACATTTGAAAATATTATCCTGCATATGAATGATTATGATATCATGCCATTGGATAAATCATTAATGTCCATAAGAATCAATGAATATAATCCCAAATGTCATAATATATGACATGTGATTTTGTTTCATACACATAATCATAGATAATCATTTAATATTAGTAAAATATCATTTCCAAGACCATCATAGAGCACCATGCCCATAACTAATCTAAGATTACTTTCCTTTCCATCCATGTATTAGTAAATAAGATTTACTTTCTTCTCTATTCATAATTATCTCATGAGATATAAACCAATAACCAATTAATTGGAGGGATATATAGGTCCTACCTGTTTCATAATAAATTCATTCTTATATTTTCCACAAAAACGTAAATAATTTATCCAAGCATAACCCAAGGAATAAAATGGGTTTCATGAACATCATTCCATCATAATATAATCCATCTAAAACAAATGGATTACAAAAAGATAATTCCATCACAAAAAAAATCAAATCATAGAAATAATAGGTATAGACACTGAACCTAATATAAATAATTTCATCTTAGTTGGAATATTGTTTTGATATAACACATGAAATTAATTCTTGAGGGTAATATCCTTTCTTCTTCAAAAGATTTTTTTTTTTCTAAAAACGATAGAAAATTTTAAAATAAAACATTTTACTTTAAAATAACATTAAAAAATTTAGGGGAAGCTCATAGAAATAAGGAATCATGAATGAATATCATTCCATTAATTTCATATAAGTTAAAAAGAAGTCTCCTCATAATTTTTCTGCAAAACTCAAAAAGTATCTCATACTAAAAATGAAAACATATTTCATTTATACTATTTTATAAAAAATAAAAAACTGGTAAAATTTAATTTATATTTTTTTATAAGAATAATATTACATATTTAGAAAACCTATACAAGGATGATAAATATTTCCTAGTAAATACTTACATATAAACAACCTCGTATAGTAATGATATTGAGAAATTGTCATTTAACTTAAGACTGATATCCATCGTATGTATCCTAAATTCATTTATAATTATATAAAAAATTTGTTGAATTATTACAAAATCATATTCTTTTTTATTAAATCATATATGATCATAATATATCTATTTTTTAGTAACATTTAAATTTTTCTCATTATCCAGATATTAACTTCTTTATGTTCTTATGCATATTTTCTCGATTAAGTTATGCTTATCCTTATTATACTTATATAATTACAAAATGATTTCAACACAATATATTCCATATTTATTAATTCTTTTCATTTATAAAATATTTCTTTAATGAAGATAATATCTAATGAATCACATCGCATCATGGAGACGGTAGGTTGCACATAAAAATGAGGGGCTATATCCTTCCCATAATTATTGAATGGTGTATAATATTTTAGAATCTGTATCATGTTATAATAATCATATATTGTTATTATTTCCATTATTATACACATCCATGTAATGTGATGGTGAAAAATAGATTACAGAACTGCATGGAGATGGTAAGTCATATGCACGCCCGCGTGCTGGTTTTATTTTTCATAGGATTGATAGATGGTGGAATATGATTGTTTCATAATTATAATTATATTTAAGTATATTAGTGATACTGATGTTATTAATTTGTAACTAAAAAAGTAATAATGAGTATGTATAAAATGAATGAATTTTTAATGAAATAATAGAAGATATTACCTCTTCCTCAATGTGTTTCCTATAAATCAATTCATAGATCACTATTGTTGGTATTTGAAGAATAGATGAAACTATAGAATATAAATAGGGAATTTTTCTAAGGTAAAATGGAAAGGGATGGATGAGCTTGAAGGATCAAATTGAATGTAATAGGTAAGGGAGGAGGTGCCTTTTTATAATTGAGGTGAGGGGAATCATTGGAAATTCATAAAATATTAAATTAATAAAAATTAATTTTTTATTCCAAATGATTCCATATTGAAATATGTCGATGATAAGATCATGATAATTCAAAATACTCTAATTCACTAATATTTATACATGTATAGATATTATTTTAAAACTTATCTTCTTTGTTTTACCCTTAATTATTCTCTATTAATTTAAATTGTTGTAACAACATATTAAGTATTAAGGGGATATAAATTTTACATATATGGGGAAAATATCCCATAATTAGAAAATTAATGAACATATAGAATTTATCCTAGTCACTTTGTGATTTTAAAATTTTTAGAGATTTTAAATAATTTAATAATTTACTATTTTTATAAAACATAAATTATATAAATTGTTACACTATTCAATTTATTTAATTTTAATAAAATATAATAAAAATTTAATTTCTAACCAAATAATTTAATAGTATTATAACTTACTATATTCTCCTATAAAATTCATGTATATCATAAATTATGTCAAATAATATTTATAATATCATTTATTTGATTCTTTTATTTAAAAAGTAATCATTGCATCATCATTTTGTCATAATTAAATTTAATTATCTAATTTATGAAAATTATAAATAAAGTACTATGATATAGTAAATATTTGTATCATTCAAATTACTAATTATATTTTAAGTTATCACTTAAATGACACCAAATTAAAATTGTTTTCCTAAGAAGATATATGTTTATAACATATTTTACTTTACATTAAATTAAAAGTTACTAGTATCATAATCACAACCAAGTGGCTTCAAAAGGAAAAATTTTCATCCCAAGGGTCTTATTGGTCTTCAATATCTCATCAAACATGATTAGTAAAATTTTTAGGGTAGTTTTATAATATTATTCTAATACATAATAACAGATATTTTCCTTTTACCGTATTAAAAAAATGATGTTACTCTTCATAAATCCCAAATATAAAATAAATATTTTTTCATAATTTGGATCTACTAATTCAAAATATAGAGTTAATTTTCTAGAATTTAAAATTTATATTGTTATGAAATTAATTTATGTTTAACTTCATTCTCGGAAAGAAGGAATGCGTTTTAAATGTTAAAAAATTGGAAAAAATTAAAATGTTTTTAAATATGAATTAAATATAAAATTAATGATAATGAAATACATTATAATGACTGATAAAAATAAATTCTATTTATATTTTAAAAAATTTAAAAATTATAATTAAACTATTTAAATTATTTGGATGAAATTGATTCTTTTAAATTAATATTTAGTGTATTTTTTATATTCATCAAAATTAGAATGTTATGAGGAAACTATTAAAATATCATTCAAAGTAAATTTTTATATTCCTCTTGAATAGAATATATTTATTTTTTCAAGTAAAAATTTTTAATTTGTAAAAATATTAATTTAAAAGGGTTTATCCATTCAAAGGTGTAAAATTACCCTTTTGACTAATATTGGTTTTTCTACATCGAATAGGGTAAATTCATACACTATGACTATAATATCCCTTGTATGAATATCATAAAATATTTAATTATGTATATCATATATATATATCACTAATTTCATTACTAATATTAATTAACTATATTTATTAACAGAGAAAAATAAATAAATATTTATATTATATTTTTCATAAATAATCAGTAGCTAATGAATTCATAATACATTTTCATAAGTTAGTTATACTTTTCCCCACTGACCTAACGAGTATTCTATAATAGTCATTTTATACTAAGGTCATATTTTAGTTCTTTTAAACTCATGATTACGTGTAATGAAAGCTATTGAATAATTAAAATAATTTATGGAAAATGTTTCATAAAACATATGGGTGTTACAATATTATGCCAAGAATGTGCTTATCACAATTACACAACCTAAAGAAGATATTTCTTTATAATACATTCCAATGTCATCATTGGTTTTGATATTTGTAGAATTATTACAAGATATTATTTAATAAAATATATTTCTTTTTCAACTAATTGAATAATTCCAAATATATACTTAAAAGATTTATCCATCAAAATTCATTAAAATCAACAAAAATTATTCACATATGACAAACATATAGAAAAAACCTACATGTTATTCTCCTCATAACCATAAAGAAATATAAGAATACGAAATAGGTGAGAACAAACACCCATTAAGGGATTAATAAAAACTTCAATTTGTTACCCATGTTAAGATTAGAAGCATATAAGAAAAAACAATGGAGGATGAAATTTCAAATTAAGATAACAATATATAATAAAATGGTCTATGTGGAATGATAATGGAATAAGTAATCCCTAATCATCAATAATTTAACATGGAATAATGAGTAGGAAAACATGAGACTTAAATAACTATATTGGGAGTATAGAATAGTCACATATTAATGGAGTGTGTCAACAACATGTGGATAGAAGAAGAATGTTGTTGATAAGGTATCAATACATTATTTAAAATATTTCATCAAATAACCCAACCAATTTCTTGTAGCAGACCAGAACCCACAACATATTATGAATTTTAGAACAAGAATCACTACTCAAATCCCTATTATCTTAGTATATGTAACTCATTACCGGATGCATTATAGGTATATATAAGTCTAACCATTTAACACCCTTGGTATTTAAGGAATTACCTAAGGATAGTTATGGTGGATAAAGAAGGAAGTTAAACTATTTTTTTCAGTTGGATGAGAATTTCAATGGCGTGGACCATAATTTACACCATAGAGGTTACAACAATAGCATGGTTGGGAACGTATGGTTTAGTGGTTGTATTTTTTGGTTCGAGATTTTATGAAATTTTTATAGTGTGGAGTTTTGGTTGTTAGGTGGAGGCTAGATGTTGGTGTTTAGGAAGTTATTCCATGTTTGGAGTCACTACACTATAGAGTAGTAGTTACGGTGTAACATCTATTTGATGTCTTAGAGGAAGTGTCATAGTTATGGCCATTATTCCAAGGTAAATTATTGGTTTATAATATCTCATAATTAACCATGGTGTATAATATAAA
The DNA here is from genome assembly GCA_963277665.1 of Viscum album. Classification (NCBI taxonomy): domain Eukaryota; kingdom Viridiplantae; phylum Streptophyta; class Magnoliopsida; order Santalales; family Viscaceae; genus Viscum; species Viscum album. The sequence continues at coordinate 1,413,315,946 of OY728145.1, forward strand.
AACACTTTTGACCAGTGACCACTGGGCCATGGTCAACACCCATGTGCCACAATCAGGGTCATTATGGGACCCTCTGTGGCATAGCCTAATATAAATTTCATTGACCCCCTTTTTATAATATTTATAAAATTGGATTCCCCTTGGTCCTACCATACTATTATACCTTTCGTTAATTCTTAGGGAGAATATAGGGATTTTTCAAGACCACATCTAGCCATAAAATGCTAGGTTCATTCCCACCATGGCTATTTTAGGTGATTTTTCTAGAAGTTCTTCATAGAATCCCATCGTTCACTTTTTTTAAATCACATATTTAATAATATTTCACTATCTCATTTTGGAATTCGGATCTATAATATCTGTTTTGGGGAATTGATAATGGTATTGTGGATCCTTGGTGTCAGTTCTTGATCTTTAGGTGTGCAACCGTGATTAAAAATAGCTCTTGGTAAATCATGAAACACAGATCAACGTTCCTGATATATGAGGTGATATTCTATATAAAGGCCATTTATCTAATTTTTATCATGATATGATGTTGTTTGATTATATTATTTGACCATGGTTGATGTTTGATGGCATGTTTTTGTGTATAGCCCATGAGATCCATGTTTGGGTTTGATCACATGTGTGTGTTTGGATATATATAATAATGATTTCCATACCTTTTTTTCCTATATGTACCATGAATATAGTGTATGTCACATATAGTTTTATGGTTTCTCTTATAGTATATAATGGTAGGTGTACCTCATGGTTTGGATATACCTTCGAGAGGGAGCGTGTTGACATGAGATGATGACAAAAAAGTATGAGACATGAGAATGGTTGGAATATCATAGAGTCTTTACGAGAGGTAGTTCCATGATGCGATGACCATGTGTATTGATCTAATATAGATAAGACATATGATGATCTTGTGGGATAAATAATTATTTTAATATGGCTTGAATACCTGAATGATTTACCATTAAGTTTTTATACAAATCACTATCTAAATTCCTTATCCTTTTCATTATAGTGGTATACTTGTGGTGTCCATGTGGTCAAATATAGTTTGTGACTTACCTTAATATAATCATTTAAGAATCTGGTTGAAGTTGGTACAACAAATGTTTTGATGTTCCTTGTTTAATGCCTGGAATCATGATATGTGATATTATGTTATTTGTTTGTGAATTTTTTTATTGTAATGGAATACGTTCCAATTCATATGAAATCATGTTAAGGATTCATTGATGTTTCCATATTGAGTTTATACTCAAACCCTATATGAAAATACATATGTATGTGAAGAATTCATGATTAGGGACAATAAAAAATGAAAATTACCTGGAAATAGGGAGCTTGTAGAAGTATAATGGTGATCACAGGTGGTATTGGGATGGAAATCAAATTGATTTTATAGTTTTTTATTTACCTTCTCATCTTTCTCATCATCTTATTTAAATTGAAATTTTGGGATCATTATTAATTATTCTGAATGGCTCATGATACATTCAATGTCTTTTGATATAGAACATCATATTATTTTGTTTCATTATTATGTAGTACTATTTATGTGTATCTTCACTGATATCAATGGTATAGTATCCACACATACAACATTTGGACCCTCACAGCTAGTTGGTAATCAATTATGTTTGAGGAGGTTCACATAAGGCCATGTAGAACTTTGAATCAGACCTAGTAATTTTGAATGTTGAACTATGAAGTGGCATCAAATGATTTTTCCCTTTTTATACCTTAATGGCTGTTATTTGGGGTATGATTAAAACGATTCAGGTTGTCTGAAACATTAGAAAAGGACATGGATGTGTGCCGGAGCTAGAAAATGTCCATCAGACGTTTGGGATAAATTTTTGGGTATATTGATACTATTATCTTTTCATGGTTTCATGTTGATAATGAGTATATTTATCTAGTAAATATTTATTTGTATTTGGGTGACTTCATGTATCATGATGAGGCCCATAAAATCACATTTCATATATAACCCCTCTGTAACTATATAGTTTTCATTTAATTAAATTCCTTGATATGTGAAAATTTTTAGGCATATATTTGTATTTTCTACTATTTTTATATATCTATTGTTATTAATTATTTTAAATTGATCATGAAATTATGTTATATATATTATAGATAATGTGAAGGTACGTATAACTAGTTTTGGGCCCTTAGTAGTAATAGGGGGTATTTTTTATTATTACCAATTACTCCAAAATATTTATTTTGTACAATTTCTTGAATACATGTGGTCTTGTAAGGATGTAATATTTGTAATATTATATAGGAATTATAAGAATTATTTGGTAATTTCCAAATATGAACCCTCACAAACACATGATTTTAAATCATGGTGAATAAATCCAGAATGCTCTCAAAAGTGATCAAATTTTAATTCTACAAGTAGATGTCAATGAGAATGCCTCGTGGTGCTTTACATTGGATTATGAGTAAGGTTTACTTCAACCAATAATCTTATGTATATTTCCTAATATAGGTAGAGTAGTTTCCTAGAATATGCTCAACTACACATTGGACTTTAATATATAGAATTTTCATCCATCAAGGGTACTGGAGGCCCTATGTATGCTGAAGTCTATATTCAAGTCGATGAGTGAATACTTTTTCCAAGGGAAACTCCAAATGATCTATTAGTAAAATATTATTCTTTAATTATTTGGGGGCCCACTATGATGTGGTGGGTTGTCCTGAACTAGGAAGGAAGATTTAAGGGTCTATTTTGAATATCCTCGATAGAAATTTTCTTCAAGGATTTATTTATCTATTTGTCAATGTTTTACTAAAATAATGTATTGAGGGAGCCTCATTAGGGCTCCATTATTGTGTATTTGTACTTGGAAAATTTCTTGGTGTTTCTTTGATCAACTCCTCTCTTTTCTAGGAGTGTAGAGCATAAGGATAAGAAGATTATGATTGACCATCATATAGATATGAGGTGCTATGATATAAATTTTAACCTAAAGAGATATAAATATGTTATTCAAAATTCCCCGATGGTCATGGAGATTCTAGAGATGGAAATATTTATGGGACTTCAAATATTCTTCACTGGAATTACTAGATAATTATTGTTTTATGAAGATAAATGTTGAGGATTAGTACCCAATAAGAAAAATAAAGGTATAGATGTGTGGAGGTTTTTAAAAGTAATCTAAATAAGGAAGAGGTACCGAGTGTATCAACTGATGAAAGAGTAGAAGTTGTCACATTTATTACAGAGATCCCCTGAGGTAGTGATGCTGATGTAGTGAGATAGGGAATCTACAATATTTTTACTCAATGTTATCACATATGATTTGTCACATGGGCTTGATTCAGTTACATGCATTGATACACAATACTCTATGTGGTCTTTAACAGTAAGATCATACCCCTTATATTTTTATGACTTTTGGGAGTTATGTTTTTCATGGAGTGTGGTGTGAAGCTATTGTAGGATGATTGTATGTGATATGTTAGGTTCTAATTGATTGTAGAGTAGGAACCTCAACATATTTATGTATTGTCCTGATTGCCTTTAATCTTAATACAACTATTTTTGACACATATTATTATAATTCATTTATATCTACATAAATTGTTACTAGGATTGAAAAACCGGTAATGTTATCCTCTGAGTTGGTTTTTCTTGAGACAACTTCAGAAATAAATTCGATCAACTCCTAATTTTTCTAGTGTGTCTAGTGTTTATTTCCAAATATGAAATCTATGATAATTCATTATGTTATACATGGTGATCATTGATGAAATATTCTACATAAATAAGAAAACTAGTTATCAAGTGCACATAAACTATCACAAGATATACTTATACTTCACTATTAATAAAGGGGACAATTTGTGATGACATGAGAATGGGATGCTAGAGTAGGAATAATGAGACAAGAATTAATCTATAGAATATATATAATGATGAAATTATTAGTCTTGGTTATTTTGCAAGAGCTAGAAGTGGCCTCTTCTTTTCTATAGTAGTGGAACTCTATCAAGATGTTTTCCCAAATGACTTCTAAGAGCATTCATAGATATAGGAGATGAACTGAATATTCATACTTTACATAGAGTGCAACTGATATCAATTCATCCTTCTTGTATGGTGCTTGGTGACATTATAGTTCTAAAGGTGATAATAGGGTATTTGGGGTAGAAATGATTTATCTAAACAATCGCATCACCATAGGATCTCCTGATGTTTTTTACATGAAGGGAGATGGTATTCTATAGATCTGCGTCAAATAGAGGAACCTAAATCAAGTAATAGTGAACACTATTCATCTATTACCTATGATTGGAAGTATATATGATCAATTACAATGATATCACTAGTTCCTAAAGATTAATATTAATTTGGGATACCATAATCCATGATTCAGAGAATATTATATTGCCAAGACAACATCTAGGAGAAGGTATAAAATATATGAGTGTCTTTTCATTCCTTTTCGGTCAAAAAATACTCTATAATTGTTTATGGAAATAATGAAAAAGATTTTCCAAGCATATCATAACTCTTTCAACATTTTGTTCAGGTTCTATATCTTGATATACTCTAATACTTTTGATATACATGTTATGATTTTTCATATTTTATTAAGTACACTTTGAGCATATCTGCTATAGGAAAAAATATAGAAGTGTCACTTTTGGGTATAAAAGTAACATTTTCAAGGTTATATAACTTCTTATATTTTGATATCGCATGACTTGGAGAAGCTGGAAGAGGTGATGTATCAAGATCACCCTTATAACATTTTTTGATATGAGGAGTTTCCTTGAGTTGGTTGGATATTATCAGCATTTCATCTTGGACTTCTCTCATTTGAAAAAACAAATAATGAAATTGACCAAAATTGTAATAATATTGAATTAACTAGTAATTTATTGGAGGGCCTCCATGATCTGAAGACAAAATTTAAAGAATTCATGATTTTTACATTTATAGTGCCTAGGATTGGATATGGAGTATACTATGATGCCACATGTTATGGGTTGGGATTTGTGTTAACAGAGGGAGATCTAGTGGTTTCTCATGGTTCATTTCATTTATGTCATGATTTATGGAAGTACATAACACATTTTTTGAGTTGGATTATATGTTATATACCATAAATTATTGGATACACTATCTCTTCAGTGACATGATTATCATTTACACATACCAAAATTGGTAGCGATATATCTTCTCTGAAGGGGATGTCAAATAAAGGCATAGGTTATGGGTGGATAATCTATAAAAAATTATTTGATATATATTATCCTAGGAGAAATTTTAATTTCATAATATATTCCCTAAATATGAAAACACTAGAGAAATAGAATATTGGAAGGAATGCATCATAAGAGGAATGATGTACGATTAGTTTAGTGAAAAAACTACTACTCTATGAAACATAGGATCATGTTGTCATGGAATGTGAATCTTTAGTTACCATTTCATATTTGATGGATCATGTCACAATGATCCAATAGTTAGGCCCTAGGTGTTTAGTGGTGCATGAATGCTTGGTTTGATTTTATTACATTCCAAAGTGGTATTTTGATGATGGAGATATAATCAACATCCATTGGTGAATTTTAGTGCGAATCTCCATGAGAGATGATTTGATGATAGAACACAATTATTTGAAGTTCTTGATGTATTTTAAAACTAGGAAGATATACCATGGAATCCGACAATAATTTTTGTGGTTTTGTATAAAGAGAGGCATCATAATGTTATGATTCATGATACCTCACCTTCTAGAGAGTAAAGGTTGAGTGGAAATATCTCAGGGGTTTATTCATCTATTTATCATTCCTATGAATATGTGGTATGAAATGAAGATGGACTTCATGATAGGATTAATCAGGACCCTGAGAATCAATGATTCTATTTAGGTGATAGTTGATCTACAGATGAACATAGTATATGTGATACTGATATGAGAGAGTCACTCTATAGATGGGTCTGGAAATTTGTTTTTATGAGACATTATAAAACATCATGGAGTACCTTTTCGTATTATATTATATTTTTGTGAATATATGGTATTGTAAAGAATTAGACAAGGTTGGGGGGCTCAGTTTAAGTGAGGTAAAATATATCATCCATCGATCAATAAATAATAAAATTAGGTTTTTTTGATCCTTGAGGATGTATTTCAGATAGGAATCATAGACATTAGTGTAGGATGGGATGATCACATAGAGTACGTATAATTATTTTCCTATAATTGTTTTTGGGCATCCATTTAGATGGAATCCTTTAATGATCTATATGTATGGAAATTCATCTCTCCACTATTTTTTCAAGAGGTGGGTGAGATTATCATCTTTTTATGGGACCATTTAAGATCAAACAGCAAACCAGAGATGTGTTTTTATAACTGAAAATCCTCTATGTTATCAAGGAATGAATGAGGTGTGTGATATTATTTTACATTAGAGGTGTATGACCTATCCTATGAATGTGATCCACTATAAAATTATTTAGTTGGAATGTGGAACATCTTTATGGACCATCCATTTCAGATTATAAATTAGAGTGAAAAATAAGTATGGTCAAACAAAATTACTTTTTGGGATTCTTATGGAATCATGAATAAATCATAGGGGAAACATGGGAAATGGTGTATGATGTTTGATCTCACCTGATATAGTTTTTTTAGTAGGAAAACTAAATATTCTTCTCAAGTATGTCTATCCCAAAAGAGAGATATTTAAAAATCTATGAACATTGTTTTTATGTGTGTAAATCAGGTTCACCGGCAATTATTTTTTAGTATAAGAGTTATTCCATGTTTGGGAAAATAATTGTAATATTTTGAGTTGATTTTGGTTTTTGGGGCCTTTCTTTTTTCACAAAGTTTACACTATAGATGTGGTGGTCCCTATTGTTCTACAATGTAGAACGTGAAGGGAAAATAATTTGTACAGTCCATGACCATAGTTGTGGTGCTTGAGGAAGACTCATGTGATCAAAAACTATAGTGAACAATCTATGATTATGGTGGAGGTTATGGGGTGGGAAAATAGATGAGATTTTGGTGTCATGTTGTATGTGTTGACAATGTTAGTGATTCGTGTTCAAAGCCACCAAAAATTAGTGTTAACCGTGATTATTGTATGCCTAAAATTAAAATGGAAAAAATAACTACCACACTTCTTGAATTTTGTTTGGTTCATAGAGGAAAATACATTTTATTTTATGAGGGGTATTTAGTCTAATATTAATCAGTTAATTTCCCAGTTAATTTATATATCACTCCTCTTCCAGATGATTCCTTGATTATAATAATTTTTTAGAAGATGAAAATGACCCTTGGCTGAGGTTGTGCTGACCCTCTTGATATTTTTTCCTAACATGAATAAACTCATTGTTTGGAAACTCCTATCTCGATAATGTTGTAATAATCAAAACCATGGATGATGAATTATTTTATTATTGAAGAATAACTATGGGAACCATACCACTTCTAGTTTATTCACCTTTCCGAATCCCTATTGGAATTCATTATATATGTTCATTACATGGATGCTTATTATTTTTGGTATGTGAACATGGTTTATCTGATGAAACTATTTAGGAATCACAGTGTTGGAACTGAAATAATCAAGGATTGATGTTTTAACCATGTATAGGCCATACATTTGACTGTTAAAATGTTTTAATGTTGTGTGCTTATGATATTTTGATCGTTTTTGAGGTAGAATGTATGTTTTTGTGTTCATTTCCCATGAGACACATGTTTCTGATTGGTTGCATGTGAGAGAGTTTTAATCTTTTTCTCACTCTTGATATGCTATATTCTACCTTTGTATGATATGAAAATGTTTAGTATTATTTATGTGGTATGTTATATATATATTTTATTTATGTTTATTACCAATGTAATAGGTGGGATAACCCTATATCGGAAGCCCTAAAGAGGTGAATGTTTAAACGTTGCATGCGATATAATTACAAGACCATGTTTTTCAAACAAGATTGATGAAATTGTGTTTCCTGACATAGGTGAATTATGTTTCTCTTTAAACTAACCTAATACATGATTCTAGGATATGATGAAACTATGAAATTATTCCTGAGATAGATAGGAATTAACAACCTTTCATCTAGACTTGAGATAGGTTAGCCTTGTGGCTACAATAGAATACTTATAGTGGCCTTGGAGATTACTCTTGTTCATGACTTTTTCTATGATAATACTACAACAATAGAGTCTAGGTAGGAATGTTCAGGGTCTTTTCGTTACTTGTTAATCACATAAACATTGATAACATGATTGTATGTTGTTTTCTTATCTGTTTTTTATTATCATACCATAAAATCGTTTTTACATGCAATCTTGTTGATGATTCAGTGGTTGTATCCTTCTGGGATTATTCCCACTCCCTACATGGGAATATCAATTCACATGTGAACTTAATGATCAATGATATAGGAAATGAGAAGGACCTAACAATAGGTATCTGAGAGATAAATTAGGATGGTTAGAGATAGTATTAATCTTTCTCATGCTCTTGTTTTGTAGGACACCTTTGGGGTCTAAGGTTTATTATTTTGTATGAATTATGTTACATTATATTTCAATTGTTAAATGATTTCTTATTAATACGTTATATTATTATTTATTATTATTTATACTCGGATTCATTTATTCTGAGGGTAGTGTGTCCCCTCTAATAGTGTTCGAACCCAAACATTTATTTTATAACTTGTTGCATATAGGGAGGAACACATGAGTCCATGTGGTACTACACATCATTCCTGATGATTATCAATTGGGAGTCAAAAACAGTAACTATAATAATTGTGGATCAAACATTAATGAAGATACACAACTACAACAATAATATCCTTGTAGCAATATAATAATGAGAACAACAACCATAAATCTCCCTTATCGATGGTTATGCCAAACCAAACAAAAATAATACTAGATGATATAAATGAAACTGAAATAATTTAATATCAATGATTTTATTTTTTTCCCATAGATACGATACTATAATTTTTTACGTAATGAATGTTAGAGTATACCAATTTTTTTAAAAATACTTTCCCAACACAATTACAAAAAATAACTTATACCAAACTTCTGAGTATCATATTGTATCATCACAATTCTTCAATATCAAGTCCTATATGGATCTCACTTAAAATATCTACTCATGTATACATATTAATTTTCATAATGATCTCTTAATATAAGATTTAATAATATATAATAATGTAAAACCCCAATAAAATCTTAATAGTCTTCGAATATTTCATACTTATTATTCCAAACCATCCCTTTTTATCATCACTTGTTAGCAAACAAATCAAACTCTCTGCTATAGTATGATATTATAAGCCTTTAATTTTAGTTTAGAAGTCATCTTAAAAGATTTAGTAGATTATTAATGTCTATATAGAAAATATTTCTCCATACATATAACGGAGAACTCCATTAAACTAAATATAAAATTAAGAAATAATAATAATACTTGGCTGCATGTGAACAACTACTATTAATGAAGAATAGGGCCATTAGGATAGAATGATGTAAACCTGGATAGTCTTGAGTGTGTATAAATATAACTATAAAAAACAATATTTAATGAAAAACCAAATATATATATATCATACACCTCATATCAATAATTCAATAGGTAGTCCATGGGATAACGTATATTAATTAAATATAAGTGTGTAAATTATATTCATTTAAATATTTTTTTGTAACATTTTAATTATTTTCAAAAAATATTTTTTAAAATATTTTTCATATTGGGGAGTTCAGGTGGTACACATTCAAATTAGTTGATATGTAGTTTTTGTTAGAATAATTTGGTTTAATGAAACATGTAAATTTCCTTTATTAAAAAATTTTATATATCAAAAAAACTAGTGGTTGGTGAGGTGTGAGGTGTTTCGCATGGGTTTATCTATAAATACATATGTGTGAATTAGTTCCCTAATGGTATGTTATAATTTTTCATTAGCCACCCATGATGTTTCCCAACAGATAAATTCTATATAATAAATAATTTTTTTAGAATAATCTAATATTTATTTTATTTTATTTTGGGATATATGATATTATATATTTTGTTTAGTGAAAAAACATGAGGAAAATTGAATTAATTAGTATTTTTAATGGATTTAGATATTCATTCCTAAAAGCATGATAACATCCACATGAACACACTCATCATGAAACACATCAGAATAGGTATGTCCCACACAAATGAATATAAAAAATTATTATAAGTTTTAGGCCAAACCCACAATCTATCCTCCATATATCTTCCAATCCCACTAGTTATATTTCTTTTGAATTATGAAACATGTTATTTTATCTTGAACTTGTACCAATTTGGTAGAGATATCCCATAAAAATAAATTATTTAAATTAAAAAAGAACTAATGAAAAATTGAGAAGATGAAAATCCAAAAATAAAACTAGTTTGGAGTTAAACATATCCATGACCATTGATCTTATGACCACATACCGGTTCACGAATTATTATGAAGAAAACAACATATTTTAAAAAAACCATCATGGTTTTTGTAACATAATAAAAATCATAATGGAAATAAATAATTTTTCCTTTTAATGGATTTCACAATTTTTTTTAAGATTTATATAAATTATATTTCCATTTTAAAAAACCACTATGTTGAAAATATTTACAATACATAATTTTTTATGACTATATAGAAAAAAAACTACATTTATCCTTTGAATGAAATTATGGTCCATGATTGGTCTATTAGGAAATTTACTCTCCTAAACACATTGGGAAGAAAAATTTATGTTGTGGTTTTGGTCCATGTTTTTAGAAAATCGAAAAATGATATTTTTTAAAATCTTTGTCAAAACATTATTCAAACGTTCAATACAAATATATATGAAAGAATACTAGATAGAAGTGTTATAATTACTATAATTTTTTGTTCATATCATTTTACATTTTAATTATTTGAGTTTTTCATTTATTTTTGGAATGCATTATTAATGTTACTATATATAAAAAATGATTTTATGTATTAGTTCAATTGTATAAATTTATTCATATACATTCAAACTATACATATATGTGTTACATTGGTGGTATTACATACAATATATTTTTTAGTATAACATAGTATGTGATTTTTCAATTTGAGAATTCAAACATAATTACTGGTAATGATGTATTAATATTAGGTGTAATAGTTTTATTTGAGTTGAAGTATCTCTTGAGTATTAATATTTGGATACTGGTACATTAGCTAATATATGACATTGGTCATAGAGCCTCTGCAATATTCTAGAAGACATATAGTTAACTATTAGTAACCTATACATTCTCCTACCATGATTTTGGTTTCAGGTGATTCTAATACATATATGGAAGGGTTTAAGGAAAATTATATGTATGATAAATCTTGATATATATACATATAATTAATTTTATTTTTAAGTTATTAATAAATATAATATGTTTTTTAGAGTGTCACAAATTAATGAATTTGGAATATTTTTGTTTTTCTCAAGGATGTATTTTCAATAAAATGTCTCTTAAATTGTGAATTATTATAGCTACTATATATTATGTAATGATATTTTGAGTTGAAATTGATTTATATAATACAAAATGATGGTCATGGAAATGGAGATATTTACAAAAAGCCAAGAAATCATATTTTTCAGATTCTATAAAACTCAAACACATTCTAATCACTTGATCATCTGAATATATAGGTCTCTAAAATGTTTGGTTCCCATTATAAATGTTTTATAAGTAATCTATTGGAATTATGTAAAAAATTCCAATTTTAATCTTTGGGTTTAACTTATAATGGTTAACCAAACTACAAAGTTCCTATAAATATTTATTAAGAATAATTAAAATGGTGAATTTGGAATGGATTTCCAAACATATTTATCCAAGAGTTATATGTGATATTATTGAAATGAATATCTACTAAATATATTGATGAATAAATTTTAGATATTATCTAGATTATGATGAGATGTAATTTTGATATTATACAACTAAATTGATAGGTTGTATGAGTCAATTCTTGTTTTTGGTATTAGATTAAGAAAATGTTCTTATTAAAATGATTGGATGTGCTTCACAAAATAATTTTTTTATTGATATAAAATATGTTATTATTCTTAAAAAAATTTGAAATCTATTATAAGTTTGAATTATATGTAAATAAATTAGTTATTAAGGGTTTTAATTATTCTCATGGAGAGTAATTTATATAATAATAATATAAATGTAATAGAATCTAGTTTCCCTAATTTTGACTAATGTGAATGTGATACAAAGTGAAAATCAATTATTTTTGATGATGTGTAGAAACTCCAAAAAGGGATAATTGATGAAATAATAAGTTTGAATTTATAATGTAAATGGGGAAAGGGTTGTTTAATAAGAACATTATTATAATAATATTGATCTATATAGAAGACTAATTCTGGAGTTGGAAAACTATAACTATTTTCAACTTTTTTATTTCTATATATAGTTTGTAGTAGAAGGGATTTTTGTTCATGAAATAGGATATGTTCTAATCTATATATATGAATCAAAAAATTAAAGGAATTATAAATATAGGGTATGGTATACACCTTATAGATATCTATAATTTTCTCTATATAAATTATGCTAATAAGGTCAATCTAATCATTATAAATACCAGTTTTCTTCAGCGTTGTAACCAGGGGAATATAAATGTTAAATGAATAAAAAAACTCCATAAATATAATTAGGTTGGATCATTAGATTATTAATGATATGAAAATAAAAATCCTTTATAAAAACTAAAAATAAAACTTTTAGTGGGGAATATAAAACTTCTTTTTGATTATTAGATGTAATTCAATGTAATTTGGGTAGATTAGTGATCACATGAAATAGTAGTGGGTATAATTACAATATATTATATATGAATAAATTATGTTATTATTTTAAAGGTTTTTTTGTTATAAAAAAGTTTGAAATGTTTAAAAAGATTAATGAGTATGGAAATTAGTTTTTTAGTTTACTAGAAAAGGGTTTATTATAATTTGACTAGGTTATAGTAGAGAATACTTGATCGATGAATTTACTGTTCATCTAAGAAATTACGGAATTGTTTCCTAACATAGTACATTAAGAAAACTATAATATATTGATGTGTTTGAGAGGTTATTATATATTTGTTTGGCATTGTTTTTGAAAGGATTACATAGTGAATTCTTTTTATATCTCTTTAAGGTTATTATCATAAAAATTATTCATTATTATGTGACAAATTCACTATATAGATTCTATAATTAAACTATATGAGATATAAATTCAAAAGATATCTATCGGAATTTATTATTATGAACCATATATAAAATATTTTTTTAACTTTAACTTAATTTCAAATAAACAAATTTCATACTTTTTGTTGGCATCATAGAAAATAAAAGATATTATTTTCATAATCCCTTAAAAACAAAACGTATATTTCGATTTTTTTTAATTCTTTCGTCATAAGGAATAATTCACTCAATGAATCCGTGGGATGAAATTTTAACACAGATAAGATTGAAAAATAACAACTTTTTCCGATTTAAAATGTGAGTTAGTTCGATAATATTTTATATATGTAGTCCTATCATGTTACAAAAGAACCCAAAAATTTTGTTATGATTCATCAAGAGTCTCATAGAGATATTTCTTTCCTATATAAAATGATGAATAATTATAGTTCGTTTATTTTTAGAATACTATTATTAGAGATGCCATTTGGTGTTTTTAATTTGAGATGGTGTTATAAGTCATAAAATCAAATATAGATTCCATATAAAATAACTATGTTAAGATCATGGTATATGTACCAAAATGGATGAGACCAATATGTAATGAGATTTTTCTCTATAAGAAAACTAATATGTATGGTATATTGTCTCATTCTAAAGCATTATTGGTTGTAAATTGTTATATAAAAAATATATTTTATTTACTATAGAGATACCTTTTCCCTAGTAGATATGATAAAAACCTTTTCGACATTTCTTTATATAATTACATATTATGAATGTGAGATGTATTAAATGGATATCAAAAAGTCATTACAAAATAAAAATTTAGTTTATGAAATGTGTATAATATAAACCAATGGTTTTGTAGTCCCAAATGACACAAATAAGATACGCATGATGGAATAATCTATTTACAGACTATATAAAATGTTTTCAGGTATGGATACCTAGTTTGATAATGCATCTAAATAGTTTGGTTTTTTAAATATTTAGCTGATTAGTATATATATTTAAAATTTAGTTGTCGCACTTTGGTAATTATAGTATTATATATAGATGACATTCTACCCATATTTAATATCCTTAATGTTTAAAATTTATTGTTTGGAACCTATTGCTTGAAAAAATGCATGGGTGAAGCATACTGTATAATAGTTATTAGGAAATATATATATATAGCTATAAAATGATTCTTATATAGTGTTAAAACACCAATATTAGTTTATTGATAAAGAGTGTTACCATGTTGATCTCTAAAATATTATTTTTCTTATGTTTCATAGAATTGTTCTTATAAAGAACGAATTATCTTTTAATTAGTTAGAAATGAGAGATACGTATAATATTATTCATGTTTATATCAAATGACATATCCAAAATGTTATGTTTTGTATTAGCCTGATGTATACTATGATTTCAACATAACTATTAGATACCAATCAAATCTAGGTGTGAGTCTTTGGATTTTCATGATGATTATATTTATGTACTTTTGTAGAAATATTTATTTGTTCTTGATATTATGAATCATAAAAAATATCACTTTAAGGAGTTAATTATTAGTTTAAATTTATATAATTCCTTATAAGGTTTCTTGTATACATTGGTTTTTTTCTAGTAACGGTATATTAAAATAACTAGAAATATAAAATATGTTATTTATTAAAAAAGTATCTAATATTGATCACACTGGGTAAAAATTCAGAAATTAATTTTATTTTAATAAAAAAAATTTAAATGATGATTCATCTATTTAATTATAGACTGTGATTTATCTTGTAATTAGGGGAAGGTCGAAATAGGTGACAAAGAATACAGATAATAATGAATATTCAAGTTAGTTTGATAAATCCATACAATAATAGTAAGATATCTCTACCTACAATTTTTTTTGAAGTCATCATTGATTTTATGACATGAAGAAACAAATTTCAATTGAGGTGAATGCATGGAAATGTTATCTGTGTCAGAATTAAAAATTTCCTAAATTCAAATAACGTTATGCATCTTATATCATGGATTTGATAATTCAAGTTTTCCATCAATGATTCAATTGGTATGATAATATTTGTTCATGGGACTGCTATGAGAATAATTAGGACAATGATGTTATGTGTAACTTTCTGTATATAAGGGAATGGTGCCCAAGATAGTCTAGGTTAATAAAATGTCTCTACACATTACTTCATAGTTATTATAAATGTTCACACTACATTAAATATTCATTCCAATTATAGTTTAATTTTATATTGATGTAAATATTCCTTTAAAATATATTTAAGGAATTTAGAATTAGAAATTTTATTTCCTATAACATAACCACTACCCAATTTTAAAACACAAACCAAAGATATGATAGACTAAAACACTATTTATGATCACAAAAAAGAAAATGACATACCCAAATTACTTCTATTATACTTCTATAGTGCTATAATTACATTTGGTGATATTTGTGATGCTCACCATTACTGTAAGACTATATGAAAATTTCTATTTCAATGCTCTGAATTATATTGAATTCCAACCGTGGAATTTATTTATGTTTTGGATAAATCATACATGAAACAAAATTGAAGGTCTCAACCATTACAATAAAGAATCCATCAATAATCTATAATATTTTCGTTGATTATTCTGGAATGAAAGAACCCCATTGATTATGTTTTAGGAAATATAGAAGTCCTAAATCATCAGGAATATTCAAATATATATTTTGTAACTAAATCACTTATCCCATTAATTCTATGTATATGTTTTAAAATATACAACGGAGAGAATATATTGACCCATAACCTATGTTATTGGAATGTTTACTCAAAATAGGATGATGGAAGTGGATACTCATATGTGGTCACACGTGACGAGTGATAAAAAATCACACTATATAAAATTATTGATAAAAAAATTATAAAATTCGCAATTTTTAAAATAAAAAAGAATGTAAATATATAAAACTGTGTTAATTATTTATTTTATATAATGAAAAATCAGATTTGTAGACATGTAATTTTTCAATTGATCCCTTATCCTAATAAAGAATCCATTTTCTTCACTTAATCCATTTCAATTTTTGTTGTTGTAATTAGAGGCTATATCACTAGTGTAGATAGAATGTTGTTTTTTTGATTATCATCATATTTTATTGAATGAATTTTATCTGTTATACTGAATTATTTTGTTCCTAATATTCTACATTCATGATTACCAAGTGTATGAATCTTGAATATAGATAACATAATGATAGTTAAATTATAATCCAAGTACAAGAGAACTATTCTCAAGGATTTCAAGTGTGGTATTAAGCTTATAGAATAAGGAATAACTGATTTGAGGATTGAAAAAATTAACTAAAATTGTTAAAATTTTATTGTAAAACTATTTCTGAACTATTGTTTTACTATGGAGCTGAATAGTTTCTTGAGAAAGATTTAAAGGGATTTAATAATAGTTATTTTTTATTCTATTAATTCAATTGAATTATATGTTAATCTACATTACTAACCCCAAATTCCACACTACTTGGACATTATCTTATTAAAAGACTTTTTATAGTTATCTCTCACACACACCATACATAATCATTATCTGACAACGAGTTTATATTTAAATTTTATATTTTCTGAAAATTATACTCACACATTCTTTTATTTTTTTAATATATGTAATTTATAATTGGAAATTATTGCATAGTAGACATTTAGAGTTTTCCTAGGGCTTCTGTTAATAGTTATTTAGTAATGTTGTACACTTTTAGGAGTGTATCACATAATATAGAATTAAATATTCTGGGTACTACAGTCAAGGAAAAGGAATTCCAAAATATCAATATGTGTTTTTAATTTATATTGAAAATAAAAAAGTAGTGACACATACATGTACACATAAAAACATTTTACATACTCTAAATAGATTTTAAACAATTAAAAGAATATTTTTAGTTTCATGTATATGTGATAAACAAGATTGTTTAATGTATACTCACGCACACACATCCCGAATATTGACATGATACAATCATAAAAGTTTTTCAACATTATGTCGCTTTATAAAGGTATTTTATGTAACATTTTGGAATAATTATGTTAAATATTATGATGCATAATGAAGTATTGTAGGCATTGGGTGCATCTGGGGGTCGTTCAGGGCCTAAAACCATGAAAAAGAAATAACTTATTTGGAAATATTGTTTTCAACCAACTATATGGTATAGGTATCACAACCATGTGTGTCGTCTTTAGTTAGTGACAGAGTGATTTTCATGCTATGCGCATGTTTAGTCCAACCATGTAGAAATTCATGCGATGTTTCCCTTAAAGAAGTGAATGGTGCACGGTCGGTGCAATATTTGGTGAAACTGTGATACCAAACCATGTGTAGTGAAAAATGGGTGAGTTTATGATTTTCCCCCATTTAATTTTTTTAAAACATCTCCCTTCTTCATCCTTATTTTCTCCAGTGGCGTAAATCCCCTCCCTCATGTTGTAACCCTTTTCCCCTCAATTCCAGGTATTAAGGTGGATCCTTCATCTCTCATCTATTTCTATCGACATTATATAAAACAGAATCGTAGTGGTGTGATCCTAATTCCCCTTTCCTATAATCAATGTTTCTCCTTCATCTGTTGTGATATTTTGGTGCCAAAAACTATTTCCCTTTTTTCATTTAATTTGATTGTTTCATCATTTTCGTCAAACTTAGGATGAATTAATGGTACAAACTGGATATGGCAAGATCTATGAGGATAATGTTGGTGGTCATTCCCTTTCCCAATATTTTGTTTTTATTTCATAATTAACAGTGTTATTCCACTCATCATGCCATTCTAGAGATACTACCATGTATCCAATTAATTTTTTTTGATTTTTGTTTCATTTGTATAATGATCATAAAAGCTACATATCCCCACTATGGTTTATTTTCTAGACCAAACCAACACAATGGGTGCACTAAACCCTAATATCCAAATTGTTCCCCTTTGGTATAAATTTATTTAATGGCCTTCGGATATGCCCTTTCATAATTTATTCTATGAGCCTATTATTATGTTGAATTCATAGTAAGGCCATTATTTAGACGATATTCTCTATGACATTGTGAGATTGTATAATTAATTGATTTACATAAGGGTTAACGTGTCACACCACAAACACTAAATGAAATGGATACTCTTAATTTATTATTAATAAATACGTTTCCTGTTTTATCTTTGGCCTTATCTCTAAGGGAGAATCAATGGGTTACATATTAAGGATAAATTGGATGGGATATCATTACTTTTGTTTATAATAGTTAAATCTTAGTAAAAATGATGGGGATGAAGCCAACTTTGCATGGTACTAGTTCACTAGTTGTTATTTGAATTTATCTGTAGACATGTGATGATGATTCGTTAGGGGTGACCCCTTGGGCGGACACTCATCCACGTTTTCTAGAACCATGACTATAGATAGATTATTCCCCCTTTTTAAGATACCATATACTGACTTATAGGCTAGTATTTTGACAATGCACCGTGCTTAGAGTGAGATGTGGGACTTCATCCTAGGGTTTCGGTATATGAGCTCCTTGACATTGGTTATGTGATGATCCCTTGAGAGAGATTTGGATGGTTTTCTTCGATTGCCTTGGATGGGATTTTTATTTCTTGATATGGTTTTTTTGTATTTTTCAAATGAAATTTAAATGTGAAATGAACATTTTTAAAATTATAATTGAACCACGGTATTATAAATATAAGGACTTGTCCTCCAGGCCCATACATGATATTAATGGACTATTGACCTATGAAATTTTACCTTAATCACTTTACCATTTCATTTCCTACCAATTTTTACAAACCATAATAGGAAAATTAAGGTATATTGGATGTGTCTCTCAATGGAACCCATACCAGTTAATTAATTTAATTTATTGTGTATTGTATTGAAATTTTCTATATAGTGCCCACTGTTTAATTAATAATGAATGAAATCAAAAGGCCCTGATAGTGTGGGTTTTTACCTACTGAGATTATTCCTCACACCCTTAACATGTTTCATTGGTACTTTTGTAGAATTTATGATCACACGTACTAACAAAAGAAGCATCCATCTTCCAATGCTTAATATACATTTTTATGAATGAGTTGGGAGTGGAGGACCAAGCCTAAGTTCATTATGATAGCTATATATATGTTTTGATTCTTTGGTATTTTATAGATTTTAATATATGATTTTATATCTTGAACAATTTCTTTGTCACTTTTTTTTATAACACATGACATTCTATCATCATATCTGTATAAGTTAGTTTTTCAAATTTATTCAGCTTCTTCACTTTATTTCATTTCCTTACATGCTTTGACTTTGGTTTCCGGTTCTATATATATATTGTCACTAATTTTTCTATTTATTATATATTTATTTTTTTGATCTACTCTGAACAATGAGGGAATAATATCCCAATATACATAACCAAGGCCCTCGCTAATAGTCAGCAGTCTCTCGCATCTGCTGAGATGCACGTGAGGTCTTATAGAAAACCATATCAAGAAACTGCTATGTGGAACTTGGGGAGGGACACTATAAAGTGTTATCAAATATATTTTTCTTTTGTCTTACTATTTGGAAATAGACAGTAGACTAGGACATGCTAATTTTTTAAGAGCCTATTATCGAGAGTAGCTAACCCACGTTTAGGGGAAACCAAAATTCCCTAGGATGGGAAAATGCCCTTATTGATTTTATTTGTTATTGCTTAATTGAATTTTATTGTTGGGTGAATAAATTGATTTTTTTATTTGAATTTATTTTACATTATTGGGTCATTTATCCCAGGCCCAATGAAATGAGGGAATAGTAAAATCATGCATCACACTAGGCATAGTAGGACTTAAATTTCCACAAATTATGCCATATCCAATCTATTTTCTTGTGTTCATTACCTGTAATTCGTGTGATTTATGTTTTCACCTTTTTATTATTCCTTGAAGTGTTTTAATGATTCTAATAATGGCATAATTTGTACATTGACCAATTATGCCACTTATGTGTTTTGATTAGTGATTTTTGAGTGTAGTTCACTCAATCTAAACACCACTTTAGTTATGTTATTCCTAATTATATGGTGTAAAGGAAAAGATAAAGATAATCGATGCACCAAATTCAAGTTATAATGTTTATGGGCCCTTATGAAATTGAATTTAATGAAAATTTAATTCAATCATAATTCCAACAACCAATTAAAAAAGAATGAATTAAATTAATTAAAATGAAGTTGCTTCCTTTAAATGTAATGGTTAGGTTGTACATGGTCTTTAGAATGATATAACTTAGTAGTGGTCTATGTTCAATATATCTTATTTCTTTCTATTTGATTCCTTTCATGACTAATGCAATATCACAGACCTAGCTCCTAAAGCAAGCACAAGTGTGTGCTTCATTTAAAGGATAGATTTGTGTCTTTCCATTAATAGATATTTCCTTATCTATTACAAAAATTTATTGAGGAATTCACATAAATTATTAAGAACTATTACACAATGGAGACCCCATGATTTTCTCTATGAAAATTAAAATGATAATACTACTATGGAGGGTGCTATAGAATCTCATGTTTGAAGACTGAATACAATTATAAGAGATTTTAAATTTTTTGCATTTACAGGATGAGACATTTAACAAAGCAATCTTTAAAATGAAATCATGAGGGTTGTAAGACATTAATTGTTTTTTTTGGTATTTAGTAAATGCCCGATAGGTCCCTTGGGTTTCTCTTCGAGCTTTGGTAGCACCGGGTTTAGAAATCATAGGTTTTGATGGTCGATAGAGGGCACATAGTCTGTTTAAAACTATGTGACCACAGAAGAAAACCATGTGTTCTTATGCACGTAGGTCATCATTAGTGTCCACAGGCTACACAGAGTTTTACAAAAAGTTCACCTCGCTAACATGATTAGTGGAAATTGGGTAGTACATGAACACTAATCACCACACTATTTGTTCTCCATTTGGTAATCCATGTGGGAAAAACTGTGTGGGGTGTTCTAGGTGCCTACAGGAGGAAACACAGTTTTATAATCCAAAAAAAAAACCTTGCACTTTTAATCTTAAAATAAAGAAAGTAAATAAAAATAAAATAAATTAAATTAAAACACTTATGCTACCACTCCCACTCACTTAACATGTGAGATGCCCCCTCCTAGGATCCATAGGTGTGCGATGAACCTCTCCCTCATGGAATCCTACCAGTTTATCAATTCATATAGATTTCATGTTGTTTATCACTAGAATCATTAATGTAAGACACCTAGGTCCTAATCCTTTTTCTTTATAGAAACATTTCAGTATCCCTATCACCCTGATCTATTCGACTGAAACCCTAAGGATGGGGTTGTTTTTTTTTCATTTCTTATGGTTATTGGTTATGAAGTGGATCTCTTGGGACTCTTCCATGCATATACCGACATCCACTTCCATAAGAGAAGAGGTTGGGTTCGATTTTGTTTTCCTTCCTCAATTCTAGGTATGTTTTACATCTATTCCTTGTTTTCTCCCAATTTATTTTGGGTCCTGTGGTGATTTAGGTTCACTATTAATTTTTTAGAGCATTAGAAGTCTCTGTGAAGGCATTAAATCTTGTAGATTTTTAGGAATATATATATATATATATATACCATCCTTGAATATATTCTCTCATATAAAATGTAAGATCTTTATTGTATTGAGGGATATATATATATATATATAAATATTTGTTCATGCATGTGTTAAGATATATTCACCCAAAAAGTAAAATTCCATATTGTTTATCTTGGTTCCATTTTGAGGCAGGGGTTGTAATCATTCCATTTTTTATAAAATTCATTAGTTTTACGCACAATTATTAGTTGATAAATTGAATTTTAATTCTTGAATTAATTTTCTAATAATGAGAAATTATGATTTTTAGAAAAAAAGTAATTAATTTATAATAAAACTCTTCAAATGAAGACGAACTGTATTATAATCCAAATAATACTTATTACATGTTTAATACTTTTTTTGGATTCATTCTATGTAGTTTTCTATCATATTTTAAGACATAATTTTATGTAAGGAATATTTAGGACATTACAACTAGTGGAGTTAGGAAATGGATTTTTCATTGATAAACATTTACAGAACCATTTCACCTTTTATGTTCCATCTTATCCATTTATGTTGGGATTTTCCTTTCTTGAACAACCAAAGGGGTGTGTTCCTCTTATTTCTATTTTATAGAAAGATCAATTATAACTTAAGGGAATTGGATGTCTTAGTTTAAAAATCGTCCGCCTCCAAGGAATGTCGATTATTTTTAGTAAATGGTTAATATGATACATGAATAGATTGTTAGGATATGTCCCACCACCTTACCTAATGTCATGTTAACATTTTTTCTTGAATTGGTTGAATGGATTAAATATTAAATGGTTAAAAGAGTGTAAATACTATTTTTCTTGATTCCAATTTTTTAAAGGGGTAATTAAATAAAAAATTAAACATGAGTAGGTAAACACATGTTACATATAATTATTTTGAATGTGAATTTCCAAAAAAATTGGGTATAATCCTCTATTTTTTTAATGTATTGGGATACATGAGTGGGTATACTCATGAAATGCATTTGGTTTCGAAATGTGATAAATGAATGGGTATAATCATTATATGGATTTCAATGTAATTGGTCATATATGAGTGGGTAGACCAATATGTCTTTTAATGTTAAATGATATGAAAGGTATGAATGATAGTATTTATTCCACAGATGATAGTATATAGATATTGAATGAGGTAGCATCCACATTGGGTTGAACATTTCCATTGGGTCTTAATTCAGTGGGATGGATTGGGGCTTTCTCCCCATCGATCCAGCTTTCTTTGACTCACATAGGACTTATACATTATGGAATTGTCCTAGGAATCCAAAAAGATCCATTGTCGAGTTTCTATCGAGATTCCCATATGACTCGATGAGGGTGCCTTTTTCATTGAATCCTTGGATCCCTCCCTACATGGTATGACTCTTTAATAAATGGCATGGCCATGAAATGTTTGATACATTCGTTTATACATCTTGGACATGATAAATTATGACATGTGTTATTACACAGTTGAACTATCAATGTTCTAACTATTCTAGTTATATGTTAAGGTCTTGATGTCTATTTGTGAATCATTTGTAGCTTCCTTGTTATAATACCTTGACCATATTTTGAAGGGAGACTTGAGAGGATAGGTTTAGTACCACTGGTTTCTTAGTTTTCATTCCATGAGCATCTATACTTTTATTTACTAATTAATTGTTCATGTTAACACTAACTTAATTTAAACTTTATTAAATGGATTAGGATAGAAACTCTAGGTGCTATACTACCGAGATGTTATCTCATGACCTGTTGTGTAACCAGTGGTACATAATTATACCATCTTTTTTTCAGGGCTATAGACCTTTTGTTTTTATTGCGTGCCTATACCTGGGAGTTAGGAGATAATGGAAAAGTTGGTTATTTTTTATGCTCGTGGATATTTCCTTTGGTATTTTTAATTATTTAGTATTGTAAAATTTTGAATGACAGGAATTATGTATACTATTTTATCTTTTTCATCATCATCCAAAACGAATTATTTGTATAAAATGTAATTTTACACATTTATTCAGTTATATTAAATCATTCTTCCACTTCATTTTAATTTCATTATTTACATATTCCACTTATATCTATTGTTTATTATAGGATAATAACATTATTAATCGCTAATATTAGGGTATAATATCCCCCACTATATAAGGCCCCATCCTTAAACCTTACTTATTCTTGAGTTAATACAATATTACACGTTGAGGATCTTTTCAGGTTTAGAGTTTTAGAGAATTAGATCATAAAACATTCATTACATTCCACATTTAAACAAAGTGGTTACATAAAGATATTATTCTTTTTTCCCATAAACGGAAACATATTTAAAATAAAACATGAATTCTTTCTTGACACTTCCTTGACACTATCATCATATCACGTACCCTTCCCTTGACCTGTGAAAAACATTTCAAAAAACCTGGGATGAGCATAAATATCTCTATAAGTGTTATAAAGATATGGAAAGGAAACATGAGTTCATATATACATAATAATGAAATAATAATTTACCCATAGAACATAGTCACTTTAACATACCTCATCAAATCATGAATAAATAATAGAAATCATAAGACATTAAGGTAACTTTAGGCATTCATAACATTCTTACGTTGGGAGTAACCCTCTTGGTTACGTTTGGAATACCCACCACAGTATATTACCTAAATCTCTTCGGAGAAACCTTAATTTTTCACTCCTTCGCATTACCCAGTGCATTAGAGAGCTATATCGGGCTCACCCGCCCTTAGTTTATCACGGAACCACCCGTCTTCATAACAATGCCCAAGAACCATAACATAATCGTATCACATAACTCATACATAAAGGAAAAATAACATTTCCACCTTTAAATCACAAGATATCAATACAAAACATTGATATAAAAACATTATGAAATCCATTTTAAATACCAAAATAAATGAAATGTAAATCATGGTATGTATTTTTCTTATAAAAAGAATGTATGGCTTGTAGAGGAAGCCGAAACTCAAATAATGGTCATGGCGGCGGAGAAGTCGTTGTCGCCGCATATGTATGAAAAAAACAATCCCTTTTGTCGTTTAGTAAACACTTCGTATTAAAAAGATTCCTTTTGAATAAATGTAAAAGTCAAAGGGGTTTATACACCATATAAAAGAAAGTTGTGTATAAAACAAAAAATGCCTCAATGAATGGAGATTGAGATGAAGTCCCATACAAAGATAGTATCCTTGGATTAAGGATAAATCAATTACATAATTATGTGTGACAAACGAATAAACAAAATATAAGTGGATATTAAGTTTAAAACAACCAGAGGTTATTCACACATATTCATAGAATGACATATTCGAGGAGTACAAGTTTATCCCAAAGAATCAAATTTGGGTTAAGAAGTTCCCTTGCAAAAATTTGATAGCCTAACGACGTTACTACAAAATTCAGAAAATGAGATGATGAGAGATAAAAAGGGTATCTCATCAAATGGACATAAAATTTAAACCCATAAGGATATAGAGAAACATATCCCAACATAATAGTATGTGAATAAAAAGACATAACAACAGAAGTCTTTTAATAATAGGAGGGTGAAAGGTTCCCTTACCGACATGGGTATCATTCGAAACATACACCCAGTGAAGGAGGAAAATAAAACAATGATGTAAATAATCATAAATGAAAGTATATTACACAATGAATAAAATAATGGGAAGTACTTACACCACTCAAAAGACATTGTGGAAAATGTAGCATAAATCTCACGGGAATAAAAGTGAGATGAAAAATCCCTTATGAAAACTCGGCAGCCTAACGACGCCACAAAAATTGATTGATGAGATCAAATAGGGTATCTCATCATATTAACATAAAGTTTACAGAAATAGGAATATAAAATAACATCCCCTAACAAAACAAATAGGATCTTAAAAGAAGTGACATAAAGGAGACTACTTAAAAAGAAAGAGAGAGGTTAAATCTCTTACGAAAATTTGACAGTCTAACGGTGCCACTCAAAACTTCCAAAATGGATTGATGAGAGAGAATAGGGTCTCTCGCCATATGAACATAAAAATTACAGTAAGATTAATATAAAATAACATCCCAATAACAAGAAATATGAGCTTTAAAAGTAATGACATAAAAGAGTGTACTTAAAAAGAAAGAGAGTCGTAGGATCCCTTACCCCAAGTCCGACTTGTCTTGTTCGTTTCTTTATATTCATGAAAAATAAACTTTGGTCAATTTATAATTTCCTAATGAACTACTTTAGAGATTATTATTCAGTTCATATCACATATTATAATGTTATAATAATTTTTTAATAATATTAGTTCATATCAGACGTTTTTGCCGATGTTTGGTACATGAGTCAAAAATGAACTTGTTTGAAAAATGATTGCCCGTGTTGTTATAAGTAAATAATTTCCAAAATAGTATTAATGATTAAAATATCATATATATCCAGTACACATTCATTTTATAATATTCCATATCATTTGGAGACAAAAAACGAAAAGCACCGTTCATGGTGACGGTAGGTCGTACGTACGCATGAACGCTACATTCATTTTTTCTTTGTCATATTAATGGAATTAAAGATAAATGATATATATATATATATATATTATAATTCCAGTATAATATATATTTTATATAGGTAACATATGTTCATTAATTTCATTCTTTATACATTCCATGTATTGCATGTACGAGTCACATCACTTGAGGGGGCGGTAGTCCACACTTCCTCATATGAAATTATCGCATTTACACAACATGAAAATAATAAAGGTATGTTTTAAATGTAACATCCCAAGTAAGTAATGAATAATAGATATTTTTATCTGTGTCTATTAATGAATTAGATAGTGTTTTAGAAGCTTAAAATGAAAATAAATCCAATCTTAAGCATGGAATACACTAATATTTTTAAAAGATTGTTTTACTGCCTTTTGATGGAAAACCCTTTTTAAATATATATTTTGACAATTTTATAAGCTATGTTTGTCAAAATAAAATCATTATTTATGATTGGGACATCAAAATTTACTTTGTGTGAATTTTTGGTATTTTTCCGATAAAGTTCATTTTTTAATGAATAGTTAAAAATGTTGTATTTTAATTCAAAACCTCTTTTTAATATAATTTATTTATATGATTAGATTATCTTTTGAATTGTTTTTGATGTATAATTAGAATATATTTTTACCATTTAATCCAATGGTGGTCATTGGAATCAATTTCACTTTGAAATTGGACTTAAACTGGTGTCAATCTTTTGATACTTATTATTTCATAAAAACAGGCTATTTGCTCTGACAGCGGGAATTAATTATTAAATTAATTAATGTGACTTATATGTTTTGAATTTTTTAAAATATACTTCATTTTTGAATTCATAATATCAAATATAGCTTAGGGTGATGTTTTGGTATTTTTCTGAAAAACGTCAATTTTTGATGAATAGTGAAATCACTAAGTGGTAGTTAAAGAAACTGATTTTTCGTTTAAATGAAATTTTGCCACCTTTGTGTTTTGAATTTAAAAAATCCGACATAAATGGTTGTCATTAAGAAGTAAAATGTGGTTCAATGAGATTAAAATAATTTTTTGCTAAATAGTAACTTATTATGTTTTTAATCGCGATTAGAGGTAATTAGTGTAGTTTAAGGTAAAAATAATGCTTTAATAAAATGAGATTAGCTTGACACATGTCCTACCCTCATTAGATGTTTCATGGCCGACCAAGAAAAGCCATGGGTCAACTTGGGGACCCCATGGAGCCACTTTGGTTGGGAAATGACATAAATAACTTTTTATTTAATGTTAAAGTAAAAAAGACACAAACATGAGTTATTTTACTAAAAAAATTGTTACATGGGGTTATACAAGTCATATATTTGACTATAAATATTAGTTAGAAAGATAAAAATATTTCCTACATCATAGTAGTTTTTTTATAATTTTTAGACATTATATAAATTAAATTATTTATGACATCATAAAGATGCAGCGATGACCTCATTATTTGACGATTTAAATAAAATGGAATGTTAATGTAAAATCTAAAACCTACACATGGCCAAAACCTATTGGATGAGTGGATTTAGAACCCTTATCACCTTATTCTCGAATTATATCAATGTGGGGTCTTTTGAATCCGAAACTCGTTTTAAAATAAAGTAACTTATCTTTACTTTCCAAGAGTGCCCCTCCTCTGCTCTTATAAAAGGCCCCCACCTCTACCTCCTTACCCACACTCCCAAAGGCTTTGGCTCGTCCAAAAACTGCCCATTTTGTCTCTCCACTTCCCTATCTTACTCCTTGAAGCCTCACATTGGGCATAAGTCTTCCCAAGGAAGCCTTTGAGCTCAAACCAAAGGGAGTTACCCGATTTTAAGGTAATGTCTTCTTTTGAGTCCTTTTGTTTTATTTTGCTTCTCCAACCCCCTAAACTCTTTTTATTCATTTATTTTGTAACAACTCCAGTATCCTCAATATACGAGGATATTGTTATAAAATGGATTCGAGCTAAACATACACAAAACTACATCTAATGGTTAACGAACATACTGTTTCCGTGGATGGTGAATTTATGCCTCCCGAAACGATGATTGTTCAACATTATTTTAACACCTTCAAAGGTGGAAATTAAGATGTCACTATATTTATATATGATATATAATATGTTTATGTTTTTATTAAGCCTCTTTATTTTTCATTTTGGGCATACCTTTATGGTTTCCACTATGGGTAAACGTGATATCTTCATTTAAGGAAGTGCGGACTACCACCCCCTCAAAGTAATTTGATTCGTTAAATACCATATGTGGGACATATAAAGGATGGAACTATGATATTATATATTATATTATACTGGAATTATAATATACCTTTATATCATTATGATTCTATTCTATAAAATACAAAATAGAAATGAATGTAGCGTTCATGCGTACGTACGGCTTACCGTCTCCATGAACGGTGCATTTCATTTCTTACTTCTAAATGATTATTTAATATTATAAATTCATGAATGTACTGGATATATATGACATATATGATATATAAATAATTAATATAATTCTGGATATAATGGATACATGAACAACTTGTAATTATAAAGGGTTTATTTTTTACTCAAGTACCAATGATCGTTAAAATCACCGTTATTAACTTAAATAATTACATAGTGTTCATGACATGGTAATAAGTGATATAAAAGGAATAATGAACATGGAAAAGGTTCTTAAGAAAGTAGAAATTAACTCATGTTTATTATTCAGGACATTAAAGAACGATCGAGTCAAGTCGGACCCGAGGTATGGGACTTCATCTCAATCTCCTTTCATTGAGGCATATTTTGTTTTATACACAACCTTCTTTTATACGGTGTATAAACCCCTTTGAATTTTACGTTTATTCAAAATGAATCTTTTTTATACGAAGAGTTTACTAAATGACAATAGGGAATGTTTTTGTCGTACGTATGCGGCGACAACGACTTCTCCGCCGTCGTGACCGTTATTTCAGTTTCGGCTTCCTCTACAAGCCATACCTTATTTTTAAAAGAAAAATAAATACCATGTTTTACTTTTCTTTTATTTTGGTATCAAAAATGTTTTTCATAGTGTTTTTATATCAATGTGTTGTATTGATATCTTGTGATTTAAAGGTGGTAATGTTATGTTTTCTTTAAGCATGTTTTATGTGATACGATTATGTTGAGGTTCTTGCGCATTATTATGAAGATGGGTGGTTCTGTGATAAAATAAGGGAGGGTGAGCCTGATATAGCTCTCCAATGCATTGGGTAACATGAAGGAGTGAAACTTTATGGTTTCTCCGAATAGATTTAGGGAATATACTGTGATGGGTATTCCAAACGTAACCAAGAGGGTTACTCCCTACGTAAGAATGTTACGAATGCCTCAAGTTACCTTTATGTCTTACGATTTCTATGATTTATTCATGATTTGATGAGGTATGTTAAAGTGCTTATGTTTTATGGGTAAATTATGATCTCATTCTTATGTATATATGTACCCGTGTTTCCTTTCCATATTTTTATATCCCTTACTGAGCTTTTTATGCTCATCCCTAGTTTTTTTGAAATGTTTTCACAGGTCAAGGGAAAGGTACATGATATGATGATAGTGTCAAGGAAGTGTCATGAAATAATCCATGTTTTATTTTAAATATGTTTCCATTGATCGGAATGAAGAATACTATCTTTATGTAACCACTTTGTTTATATGTGGAATGTAATGCATGTTTTATGATCTAATTCTCTAAAACTCTAAACCCGAAAAGATCCTCAATGTGTAATCTTGTAATAACTCAAGATTAACTAAGGTTTAAGGCTGGGGCCTTATAGTTGGTATAAAAGGTCGGTTTAGATAACCTTAGGAGTTAGAATTCTATTAAATTATTATCCAAAAATATTTTTTTTTGAAATGATATAGTATTTGAAGATTACCATGTTGCTTCATCTAAGACATGTTTGTTCAGAATGGTTTTCCGCAGAGGAAACAGGGAAGAAGTGATAGGAAGGCATGCAGAAGGAAATAACCTTCCTAATCAGCATCATGAGATGGTCGGAATTGGAACTGAGTAGTTTGTTGCAGTGATGGCACAGTTGACTCAAGCGATAAATGGTGGTGGTATCCATGCACGAGATCAGCCAGATCAACCGTAGAGGAACATGTCAGTGGTGGAACATTTCATGAGGCAACATCCCCCATCATTCAGAGGATCATCTGACCCTTTGTTAGCTGAAGGGTGTATTAAAGCACTGGAGAAGATTTTTGATGTCATGGGGTGTTCAGACAATCAAAAGGTTAGTCTTTCTATTTACCGTTTGGAGGGTGAGGCAGATCAGTGGTGGTCTATGGTTAAAAATATCAGGGATGCTGATGAGATTGATGCTCTAGACTGGGATGAATTCAAAGGTATGTTTCTTGAGAAGTATTTTCCTAGGGCTGTTCGATTTAGGATGGAAAATCAATTCTTGGAATTAAGGCAAGAGGAAGACTCAGTGGCTACCTATGAATAAAGGTTCACTCGATTGGCAAGGTATGCTCCAAATTTTATCCGAGACCTTGATAGTAAAATCAATCGTTTTTACTTAGGATTAAAGCCAAAATATCGAAGGGCATTAGCTTCTCGTGAGTTTAAAAGTAATGAAAAGCTTGTTCAATGTACTGAGAAGGTGGAAATGGAGTTTTCCAATGATCAAGTGTTCTATAACAACCAACAGAAGAAGAGACCGAGGTGGCAGGAGAAAGGTAAGAATTCTTCAAAAAAGTCTGATGGTAAGAAAACTAAGTTTCCATTTTGTGATAAATGTGGAAAAAGGAATGCTGGGGAATGTCTTCTGAATTCTGGAAAGTGCTACCGATGTGGTAAGACGGGACATAAGGCTCGTGATTGCACTGAAAAAGATCAGGGTGATGGTAAGACCAAATTTGATTTACAATTAGTGAAATGTTATTAGTGCAATGAGATGGGTCACTATGCAAACGAGTGTCTGACAAAGAGCTTGAGTGATGGGAAGCAGTTGGACTACAAGCAGAAAGGGGTGGAGAAATCCTTTGCAACTACTTCGGCAGATGTCGGGCCATCAAATGATGTTTTATCAGTACTTTGTTTGTTTTTTCAGATTATGCCAGTGTGTTGTTTGATTCAGGGTCTACACATTCTTTCAACTCTGAAACCTTTTCTAGTAAAATTGGAATACCATCTCAAGAAATGACTCATGAACTTTTGGTAAAAACACCTGGGGGAAATGTTGAGGCAAAAATAATTTATAAGAATCTTCCTATCCTTATCTGTGGAAAGAACCTACTTGCAAACCTTATTGTTCTACCTCTAGTAGAGTTTGATGTTATCCTAGGTATGGATTGGCTCTCTATTTACCATGCTAAGATTGACTGTAGAGCTAAAGAAGTTTCTTTTCAGAAAGACTTTCAGTTTGTTTACATGAATGAACCCTTACTTTTGATAACATATCAAGAGGCCGAGAAACTTGTAAAAGATGGAAATGAATGTTACCTTGCACACATCGTTGAAAATAAAGGAACTGTTCAGATTAATGATGTGCCAGTGGTAAATGAGTATCCTGATGTTTTTCCTGATGAGTTGCCTGGAATAATACCAGATCAGGAAGTTGAATTTACTGTTGACTTAGTTTCTGATGCTAAGACAATTTCAAAACCCCCTTATCGAATGGCTCAAATTGAACTTTTAGAGTTGAAGGAGAAATTGCATGATTTATTAGAGAATGGTTTCATTCGACCTAGCACATCACCATGGGGTGCTCCTATCTTCTTTGTTAAAAATAAAGATGGTTCAATGAGACTTTGCATTGATTATAGAGCCTTGAATAATATCACTATTAAGAACAAATATCCTTTGCCTCATATCGATGATTTGTTTGATCAGCTCCAGGGAGCTCAGTTTTTTTCAAAGATTTACTTGAGATTGGGGTACCATCAGCTGAAGGTAAAGGAAGTAGATGTTCCGAAGACTGCGTTTCGTACAAGATATGGCCATTATTAATTTGTAGTATTGTCTTTTGGGCTAACCAATGCACCTGCTATATTCATGGACTTAATGAATAGAATTTTCCATGAGTTCTTGGATAAGTTTGTGGTGATTTTCATTGATGATATTTTGGTGTTTTCTAAAAGTAAATAGGAGCATGAAAGACATTTAAGGGTTATTTATCAAACCTTGAATGAATAGAAATTGTATGGAAAATTCAGCAAATGTGAGTTTTGGTTGCAACAAATTTGTTTCCTTGGTCACATTGTTTCTAAAGATGGAATAACTTTTGATCCTGCAAAAACTAAAGTTGTGGAAGAATGGCCAAGACCCACAAATGTAACCGAGATTCGTAGCATCCTTGGTTTGGCAGGCTATTACCGAAGGTTTGTTAGAAATTTTTCACGGTTATCTAGTCCAATGACTAAGCTAACTCGGAAGGGTGTTAAGTTTATCTGGACAAAAGAATGTGATGATTGTTTTCAGGAATTGAAAATAAGATTTGTGAATGCTCCAGTTTTGGCATTACCTTCCAGGAATGGTGAGTTTGTTATATACAGGGATGCTTCATTGAAAGGACTTGGTTGCATCCTAATGCAGAATGATCAGGTAATTTCTTATGCTTCATGACAGTTGAAAACTCAGGAGGTAAATTACCCTACACATGATTTGGAATTAGCTACTGTTGTTTTCGCTTTAAAAATTTGGAGGCATCATTTGTATGGAGTAAAGTGTGAAATATATACCGATCACAAAAGTTTAAAGTATATATTCACTCAGAAAGAATTGAACATGAGACAAAGGGGATGGTTAGAATTAATCAAGGATTATGATTGTACAATTCATTACCATCTGGGAAAAGAAAATAATGTGGCTGATGCTTTGAGTCAAAAAAGTAATGCTTCATTAGCAATGATGCGTTTGGAACGTGATCCTTTGGTTAAGGATTTGATGAACTTTGGCATGGAAGTTGTGGGTGCCGGAAGTTCTTCTGTTTTGTTTCAGCTGTCAGTGAGATCATCTCTATCCGATAGAATCAAGCAAGCACAGAAGCAAGACAGTGAGTTGCAGAAAAAGGTAGAGCTGGTTCAGAAAGGTAAGTTGCCTGAATTAAACATTGATAATGATTGTGTTTTGAGATTTGGGAAGAGATTTTGTGTGCCTTATGATTCACAGTTGAAGGGAGAGTTGTTATGTGAAGCTCATAGTTCTCCGTTTTCAGTTCATCCTGGCAGTACTAAATGTATAGAGATCTGCGGGAGTATTACTGGTGGGATGGAATGAAAAGAGATATTGCTGATTTTACTGTGAAGTGTTTGACATGTCAATAGGTTAAAGCAGAGCGGCAGTTACCAAAAGGGATGCTTCAGCCTTTACCAGTGCCAGAGTGGAAATGGGAAAACATATCCATGGACTTTGTTGTGGGATTACCGAGAACATCTTGAGGTAATAATGCAACCTTGGTTATTGTTGATCGCTTGACTAAATCTGCTCATTTCCTTGCTATACGAGATACTTTTTCCTTGGATCATCTTTCCCTTTTGTATCTTAAAGAGATAGTCAGGTTACATGGAGTTCCTGTCTCCATTGTATCTGACCGTGATCCCAGGTTCACTTCTAACTTTTGGAAAGGCCTTCAGAAGTCGTTGGGTACTGAATTAAATTTTAGTACAGCTTTTCATCCTCAATCAGATGGGCAGTCGGAACGAACAATTCAGACCTTGGAGGATATGCTACATTCTTGCTCTATGGATTATCAGGGAAGTTGGGACCAACATCTTTCTTTGGTTAAATTTTCATATAATAACAGTTTTCATTCCAGTATACATATGGCACCATTTCAGGCATTATATGGGAAGCGGTGTCGAACTCTAGCTTTCTGGGATGAAGTGGGTGAAAGGAAGTTGATGGGACCATAATTGGTAGATGAGATGGCAGAAAAAGTTTAGCTGATTCAGAAACACATGAGAATAGCTCAGAGAAGGCAGAAGAGTTATGCGGACAACATAAGGAAGGATCTCTCTTTTGAGGTAGGTTATCATGTTTTTCTCAAATTATCACCATGGAAAAGTGTGATGCGATTTGGTAAGAAAGGAAAGTTGAGTCCAATGTGCATTGGACCATATGAAATTCTGGAGAGAGTTGGATCGGTTGCATACAGGGCGGAATTACCTCCGAGTTTATCTCAGGTACACAATGTTTTTCATGTTTCAATGTTAAGGAAGTACATACCAGATCCATCTCATGTTTTGAGTCCAAAGGTAGTTCAGCTGGAAGAGAACCTATCTTATGAGGAAAAACCGGTCCAGATTATTTACCACAGGGTGAAAGTGTTACGGAATAATTTGATTAATCAGGTAAAGGTTTTGTGGAAAAACCACATGATGGAAGAGGCAACATAGGAATCTGAAAATGCAAAGAGGGATAAGTACCCTCATTTATTCGATATGTAAATAAATTGCGGGGACGCAATTTTAAAAAGGGGTTAAGGATGTAACATCTCAAGTAAGTAATGAATAATAGATATTTTTATCTGTGTCTATTAATGAATTAGATAGTGTTTTAGAGGCTTAAAATGAAAATAAAACCAATCTTAAGCATGAAATACACTAATATTTTTAAAAGATTGCTTTACTGCCTATTGATGGAAAACCCTTTTTAAATATCTATTTTGACAATTTTATAAGCTATGTTTGTCAAAATAAAATCATTATTTATGATTGGGACATCAAAATTTACATTGTGTGAATTTTTGGTATTTTTCCAATAAAGTTCATTTTTTAATGAATAGTTAAAAATGTTGTATTTTAATTCAAAACCTCTTTTTAATCTAATTTATTTATATGATTATATTATCTTTTGAATTGGTTTTGAAGTGGAATTAGAATATATTTTTACCATTTAATCCAATGATGGTCATTGGAATCAATTTCACTTTGAAATTGGACTTAAACTGGTGTCAATCTTTTGATACTTATTGTTTCATAAAAACACGCTATTTGCTCTGACAGCGGGAATTAATTATTAAATTAATTAATGTGACTTATATGTTTTGAATTTTGTAAAATAGACTTCATTTTTGAATTCAGAATATCAAATATAGCTTAGGGTGAAGTTTTGGTATTTTTCTGAAAAACGTCATTTTTTGATGAATAGTGAAATCACTAAGTGGTAGTTGAAGAATCTGATTTTTCGTTTAAATACAATTTTTCCACCTTTGTGTTTTTAATTTCAAAAATACAACATACATGGTTTTCATTAAGAAGTAAAATGTGGTTCAATGAGATTAAAATAATTTTTTGGTGAATAGTAACTTATTATGTTTTTAATCCCGATTAGAGGTAATTAGTGTAGTTTAAGGTAAAAATAATGCTTTAATAAAATGAGATGAGCTTGACACATGTCCTACCCTCATTTGATGTGTCATGGCCGACCAAGAAAAGTCATGGGTCAACTTGGGGACCCCATGGAGCCACTCTGGTTGGGGAATGACATACATAACTTTTTATTTAATGTTAAAGTAAAAATGACACAAACATGAGTTATTTTACTAAAACAATTTTTACATGGGGTTATAAAAGTCCGATATTTGACTATAAATATTAGTTAGAAAGCTAAAACGATTTACTACATCATATTATTTTGTTTATAATTTTTGTACATTAACTAAATTAAATTATATATGACATCATAATGATGCAACGATGACCTCATTATTTGACGATTTAAATAAAATGGAAAGTTAATGTAAAATATAAAACCTACACATGTCCAAAACCTATTGTATGAGTGGATTTAGGACACGTATCACCTTATTAAAGAATTATATCAATGTGGGACCTTTTTAATCTGAAACTCATTTTAAAATAAAGTAACTTATCTTTACTTTCCAAGAGTGCCCCTCCTCTCCCCTTATAAAAGGCCCCCACCTATACCTCCTTACCAACACTCCCAAAGCCTTTCCCTTGGCCAAACCATGCCCATTTTGTCTCTCCACTTCCCTCTCTTACTCCTTGAAGCCTCACTTTGGGCATAAGTCTTCCCAAGGAATCCCTTGAGCTCAAACCAAAGGGAGTTACCCGATTTTAAGGTAATGTCTTCTTTTGAGTCCTTTTGTTTCATTTTGCTTCTCCAACCCCCTAAAATCTTTTTATTATTTTCTTTTGTAACAAATCCCGTATCCTCAATATACTTGGATGTTGTTATAAAATGGATTCGAGCTACACTTACACACAACTACATCTAATGGTTAACGAACATACTGTTTCCGTGGATGGTGAATTTATGCCTCCCGAAACGATGATTGTTCAGCATTCTTTTAACACCTTCAAAGGTGGCCATTAAGATGTCACTATATTTATATATGATATATAATATTTTTATGTTTCCATTAATACTATGTATGTTTCATTTTGGGCATACCTTTATGGTTTCCATTATGGGTAAACGCGATATCTTCATTTAAGGAAGTGCGGACTACCGCCCCCTCAAAGTGATTTGATTCGTTAAATACCATATGTGGGACATATAAAGGATGTAACTATGATATTATATATGATATTATACTGGAATTATAATATAACTTTATATAATTATGATTCCATTCTATAAAATACGAAATAGAAATAAAAGTAGCGTTCATGCGTACGTACGGCTTACCGTCTCCATGAACGGTGCATTTCATTTCATACTTCTAAATGATTATGTAATATTATAAATGCATTCATGTACTGGATATATATGACATATATGATATCTAAATCATGAATACCATTCTGGATATAATGAATACATGAACAACTTGTAATTATAAAGGGTTTATTTTTTAATCAAGTACCAATGATCGTTAAAATGACCGTTATTAACTTAAATAATTACATAGTGTTCATGACCTGGTAATTGGTGATATAAAATGAATAATGAACTCGGAAAAGGTTCTTAAGCAAGTATAAATTAACTCAAGTTTATTATTGAGGACATTAAAGAACGATCGAGTCATGTCGGACCCGAGGTATGGGACTTCATCTCAATCTCCTTTCATTGAGGCATATTTTGTTTTATACACAAACTTCTTTTATACGGTGTATAAACCCCTTTGACTTTTACGTTTATTAAAAAGGAATATTTTTTATACGAAGCATTTACTAAACGACAAAAGGGAATGTTTTTGTCGTACGTATGCGGCGACAACGACTTCTCCGCCGTCGTGACCGTTATTTGAGTTTCGGCTTCCTCTACAAGCCATACCTTCTTTTTAAAAGAAAAATAAATACACTGTTTTAATTTTATTTTATTTTGGTATCAAATATGGTTTTCATAATGTTTTTATATAAATGTGTTGTATTGATATCTTGTTATTGAATGGTGGGAATGTTATGTTTCCTTTAAGCATGTTTTATGTGATACGATTATGTTGAGGTTCTTGGGCATTATTATGAATACGGGTGGTTCCGTGATAAAATAAGGGCGGGTGATCCCGATATAGCTCTCCAATGCATTGGGTAACGCAAAGGAGTGAAACGTTAAGGTTTCTTCGAAGATATTTAGGGAATATATTGTGTGGATATTCCAAAAGTAACCAAGAGGGTTACTCCCTACGTAAGAATGTTATGAATGCCTCAAGTTACATTTATGTCTTATGATTTCTATGATTTATTCATGATTTGATGAGGTATGTTAAAGTGCTTATGTTTTATGGGTAAATTATGATATAATTCTTATGTATATATGTACCCATGTTTCCTTTCCATATTTTTATATCCCTTACTAAGCTTTTTATACTCATCCCATGTTTTTTTGAAATGTTTTCACAGGTCAAGGGAAAGGTACATGATATGATGATAGTGTCAAGGAAGTGTCAAGAAATAATCCATGTTTTATATTAAATATGTTTCCATTGATGGTAATGAAGAATACTATCTTTATGTATCCACTTTGTTTATATGTGGAATGTAATGCAAGTTTTATGATCTAATTCTCTAAAACTCTAAACCCGAAAAGATCCTCAATGTGTAATCTTGTAATAACTCAAGATTATGTAAGGTTTAAGGCTGGGGCCTTATATTAAATATTAAATAAATAAGAATATAGTAAACATAAATACCATATATATCATATATAAAATACAGTGACATCATAATGGCCACCTTTAAAGGTGTTAAAAGAATATTGAACAATCATCGTTTCGTGAGGCAAAAAATCACCAACCACAGAAACAGTATGTTCTTTAACCATTAGAAGAAGGTGTGTGTAATTTTATCTCTAATAATTATTATAACAACATACTAGTATACTGAAGATACTGTATTTGTTACAAAAGAAATTAATAAAAAGAGTTTAGGGGGTTGGAGAAGCAAAATAAATCAAAAGGACTCAAGTGAAGACATTACCTTAAAATCGGGTAACTCCCTTTGGTTTGAGCTCAAAGGCTTCCTTGGTAAGACTTCTGCCCAAAGTGAGGCTTCAATGATGAAGAGAGGGATGTGGAGAGATGAAATGGGCAGGTTTTGGCCGAGCCAAAGGCTTTGGAAGTGTGGGTAAGGTGGTAGAGGTGGGGGCCTTTTATAAGAGGAGAGGAGGGGCACTCTTGGAAAGTAAAGAAATGTTACTTTATTTTAAAATGAGTTTCGGATTTAAAAGGTCCCACATTGATATAATTCTTGGATAAGGTGATAAGGGTTCGAAATATACCAATAAAATAGGTTTAGGACATGTGCAGGGCATAGATTTTTCATTATCTTATCATTTTATTTAAATCCTTTATTAATGAGGTAATCATTGCATCATTATGATGTCATCAATAATTTAATATATTTAATGTCTAAAAATTATAAAACAAATATCATGATGTAGGAAATATTTTTATCTTTCTAATTAATATTTATAGTCAAAAATATGACTTGTATAACCCCATGTAAAAATTGTTTTAGTAAAAACATCTCATTTTTGAATCATTTTCACTTTAACATTAAATAAAAAGTTATTTATGTCATTTCCCAACCAATGTGGCTCCATGGGTTCCCCAAGTTGACCCATGGATTTTATTGGTCGGCCATGACACATACAATGAGGGTGGGACATGTGTATAGGTCAT
This sequence comes from Viscum album, assembly GCA_963277665.1. NCBI lineage: Eukaryota > Viridiplantae > Streptophyta > Magnoliopsida > Santalales > Viscaceae > Viscum > Viscum album. The sequence continues at coordinate 1,413,355,495 of OY728145.1, forward strand.
TTCATATTATTAAAACATTATTTTTACCATATACTACATTAATTACCTCTAATCGCGATTAAAAACTTAATAAGTTACTATTCACCAAAAAATTATTTTAATCCCATTGAACCACATTTTAATTATTAATGAAAACCATGTATGTCGGATTTTTGAAATCTAAAACACAAAGATGGGAAAATTTCATTTAAACGGAAAATCAGTTTTTATAAGTACCACTTAGTGGTTTCACTATTCATCAAAAATTGAAGTTTCTCAGAAAATTACCAAAATATTAACCCTAATCTATATTTGACATTCCAAATTCAAAAATGATGTCTATTTTAAAAAATTCAAAACATTTATGTTTCATTAATTAATTTACTAATTTATTCCCGTTGTCAAAACAAAGAGCGTTTTTTATGAAATAATATGTATCAAAAGATTGACACTAGTTTAAGTCCGATTTCAAAGTGAAATAAATTTTCAACGACCACTATTGGATTAAATGGTAAAAATATATTCTAATTTCACTTTAAAACCAATTCAATTGATAATCTAATCATATAAATAAATTAGATTAAAAAGAGGTTTTGAATTAAAATACAACATTTTTCACTATTCATTAAAAATTGAACTTTTTCGCAAAAATAACAAAAATTTACACAATGTAAATTTTGAATTCCCAATTATAAAGAAGAATTTTATTTTGTCAAATATAACACATACAATTGTCAAAAAGTGGTTATAAAAGAGGTTTTCCATCAACATGCGGTTAATCGACCTTTTAAAGAATATTAGAATGTTTACGCTTAAAATTGGATTTATTCACATTTTTAATCCTCTAAAATTTATTGTAAAAAGTAAAAAATATTTGACAAACATATATAATCATTTTGTAGTTAAAACTATTCATTCGCTCCATTACAATGGCTAGGCGTTAACCATTATTTAAAATAATATTATTTTATTATTGGAGTGCAACGTAAGATTCCCAAGAAACTCGTTGTTGCATATTGGGTACGCCATCGAGCATAGCATCCCCTTTAAAGTAATCTTAATATTTTATTCACAAATATGGATAAATATAAAAATTTCATATTCTTTATTTACCTGGGGTGTTACATCCTTCCCCCCTTTTGGTAATTGTGTCCTCGCAATTTTAAAATTGAGCTTGGAAACATCCTTGAAAGACCCACATCGTCACAAGAGTCGGTAAAACAATCACCTTAAAATAAAGAAATATAAGTACAGAGGTCACCCGAGTTAACCCATACTAGGATTCCATGTAGGAAAACATGGACATGGAGGGGAAAACATAGGGTCATGTTCTAATGGAGAGTGATAGAAAACATGTTTAGGAGAAATTTAACCACAAGAAAATCAAAAACTTGTGATGGGTTAAACGGTATTCGATTCCCCAGTAGGAAAAGTAAATAGACAAAATTTTTGTTTTAAGTTACTTTTTATTGAGGAATTTATTCATAAGGAAACATAATCACTTATAATGTTGACTTTCAACTTTTATTAGATTCCTTACACAAACTCCTATTTTCTCCAAAAGATGAGTATTTAGGAAGACTTGTTCACATTAAGAGTACTATAATCAACTTCTAGAGAATCACCTAATCCAAAAAAGAGAACTATATACTTCCCATGTATTTAGACTTTAACCAAAACCAAAACCAAAAAGGTTAGTACAAGATCAGATAATCCAGAAAAGGATAACCCTTTATAAAAATAAAATCTATTCTTAATCTCTTAAATTTGTCCAAAAAAACCCAAAGTTCAATGAGGACCATTCCATAAACAATTTGTCCATAAAATTATTCAAATTAAACCAAACTAAGATTGAAACCCAAAAATTTGAAGGATTTAGTCACATAGTCTTCCAAGTTAAATCGTAACATTTATCTCCAAACAACATCAGTTTCTCTTAATGTCTCGTATAGAAAATTAATTAACCTAATCACATATCTACCTTGATAGGTTAATAAATTTCCACAGATAAACAAAAATAAACTTACTCTTAATTCATAAAATCATCTAACTAAAAAGAATAAGTCAAACTAACTAGGGACAACACGTAGTACAGTGGTAGGCGATACACACCAGTCGCACTTTGGTGTGGGTTCGATTCCCACAGCTTTGTCCGACGCGACGGGTTGTCACACGGTCTGCGTGTTTTCCTTTTTATAAAACTCCAAAAATAACCCTAAAATGTTTTAACCTCATTAGTTTCCTTATAAATCTCATTTTCATCCAAATTCGTTACGATCTCAACATCTCATTCTTGGAGTCTTATTTCATCACCATAAGATAAAATAAAACGATTCCCAAAATTAATAACATCATACCTTGATCATGGCGTCCGCTCAGTTTCATCATCATCTTGCTCACGTAGGTAGAAGTCCCATGAATTACAATAATGATTTAGAGATCCTTAAAAATCATTTTCTTCCTCCATCCAAATACACCTTGTACAACAAGGGTCATATGGGTGTTCACAGAAAAACAGTTTTGGAAAATAATCAGGTATGACATATAATTCCAAAACATCTGATAAAACATGATTTCTATAAAATAGTTAGACAGAATTTGAGTTGTAACTTTCTATTATTGGTCCTTTTAAAATACCATAAGTATGTGTTGCGAGACTATATTTTAATAGCAAATATAAATAGGTTGTGCAATGGTCTCCTTCCTCAGCACCATTTTTAAAATCATAATATGCTTCAAATTCTTGTGATAAGGAAAAATATTTGAAAATACCTTGATAATATTTACCATTCATGAAAATATGAGAATAATTTGAAAATAGTATTTTTCTAAAAACAACCCATGATCCACGATGATTACGAGGTATAGTGGAGGTGTTTTATATCTCAAACATCTTCTTGCAAGTGAGTTGTATGCTAGAAAAAGTTTCACAATCATCCGAACATGACTTTGCAATAATTATTGCAAGCATGTCATCTGGAACAGATAAGAATGTCTTTTGAGATCCTTCTACTTCCATTCGTAACTGACTTTACTTGACCTAAAAAAAGTTATAAAACAAGGATTTAACTGAAATAATAGATATAGGGACTAATCATGTGTCTAACAAAAACTCCTAATCCCTAAAGTTGTCTAAACAGACCGTTAATACCAACTATAAGGAACCATCCTTAAACCTTACTTAATCTTGAGTTAATACAAGATTACACGGTGAGGATCTTTTTGGGTTTAGAGTTTTAGATAATTAGATCATAAAACTTTCATTACATTCTATATTTAAACAAAGTGGTTATATAAAGGTAATATTCTTTTTTCCCCATCAACAGAAACATATTTATAATAAAACATGGATTCTTTCTTGACACTTACTTGACACTATCATCATATCATGTACCCTCCCTTGACCTGTGAAAAACATTTCAAAAAACTTGGGATGAGCATAAAAAGCACAGTAAGGGTTATAAAGATATGGAAAGGAAACATGAGTTCATATATACATAAGAATGAAATCATACTTTACCCATAAAACATTGGCACATGAACATACCTCATCAAATCATGAATAAATCATAGAAATCATAAGACATAAAGGTAACTTGAGGCATTCATAACATTCTTACGTAGGGAGTAATCCTCTTGGTTATGTTTGGAATACCCACCACAGTATATTCCCTAAATCTCTTTGGAGAAACCCTAACGTGTCACTCCTTAGGAATAACAAGAATCTCCCCCCTCATGAATCATGGTATTGTTCATCTAGACCTCTGTAATATTACATAATAATTCACTCATCCATTAGGCTATTAGTACTAGTGCGTCTAGCCCTCATGTGGAATAAAATCATTCACTGATCCCTCCGGTGTCCACATTTAACAGGAGTCACATCCATAAAATCTCAAACTTTCAATTATTATCAAACCCTCAGGTATCAATCACATCGATATAAAATATTTTCAACATATTGGAAATAAAAACCATGTTGTGGTATCAAAAATATCGGATTTATCTTCATGAGACATAACGATCAATTTATAAAAATTCTCATCCATACTAACAATTTATTTAATTAATACAGGATCCTAATTATCATCATAATTATATAAAACCTATTTAATAAATCATTCAACCCTATATTCATTAATATATTAATTTACCATATCAAATAATGATATTATATCATAATAAAACATTTTTTTTATTCCGACTCAATGTGTAATCTATCAATAAAACAATTTTATTCAAATTAATTATTGGGATTAAAATTAAAATAGACCATGTCTTTATATGGTCCCATGTTTTCAGAGTAGTCAGGTGGATAAATGTCTTAGTCTAGTTACCTATAGAACCCAATGAAATTTATGGCGGTTTAGTGAAAATTAAATATAAATATTTAAAATTTATTATTCCATTTATCTGGTCATGTCTAGAGCATGATGACAATATCACATATATCACAATTACTACAAATAATTGTATCATATAAAAAATATTTAGTTTATACCATCTAAAACAATTATATATTATTTAATTCATTTAAAAAATTTGGGAAGGAAAAGAATAATAGAAATTCATTCCATTCAGTTCATTTCATTTAATTAAATAAGTTAAGGTAATTAATTTAATAGGGTTCAAGTGGTATATAGAAGGTACCATGGAAAAATGAGGACAATTTTCAATGACACACCCAATAGAGACTACCAAGAGAAAGGTGAACACCTCAAAGGGGTTTCATCAGGTTTTAGGGTCATAAAAAACATGAAGAAGAATAAAATTAATTTTATATTATAGAACCATGCTTCTCTAGACGGATCTGGGTAGTAGAGAAATGATGTGACGCCAAAAAATGCAAGACAATGATGGGAAAAAGGATAGGGTCCCTACATTGATAATTCCCATTCATAAAGAAAGAAATTTAGTTTATAATATAGTCTCCATGCATAAAAGGTGTTGATAAAAAGGGGATGCTCATTTTATAACTATGATGAGGGCCATGTCTCAACATACTGTATAAAAAACATAATGGTATAAACAATTAACCAAGGGAAAAAAGAAGGAAATTATAAATTTCTACTCCATAATTTTTATCTTGAAGATAGTGCACCTCCATTGGTGGGGTTTAATTATAAAAACTTTTTTTTGATTATAAAAAAAACAATTATCACATTTAACACTTCTTTTAGGAATCATACTCAATTCACATTTAATTAGAATGTAATCATAAGGCAAAACTACAATAATTAAAATCTAATAAATGTGAAGCAAGAAATTTTTAAGATGAATTATTTAAAATATAGGGAAATGGAATGGGACCCTACCTCAAGAATTAGACTAAGAAAAGAAAAACACTATGCACTTTAGGATTTATGTAGTGAACACTTAATGTCGCTGCTACCCCCTTCAAGTATACGATCATTCACACATATAAATAAGAACATTGTTCCCCTTAATACATAGTCTCGTGGACATTAATATTTTCAGGGGAATATTTACATATATTCTTATATAAAAACACCCATATCCACCTACCTAAATATGTATTTTTCATATATATATATATATATATATAGATGTGGACTAATACTTATATATTCAATTCTATGGGTGAATATAATTAACGGGGGAACCAACATATACATACATACCTACCTATTCATACATAGGCAAGTCTCCTTAGACCCTGATGACTTTAAACCACATGACATGGTCCAATGCACAATATAGAAAAAATAAGAACTCAAAAACACTAAGAGGGGAAAAGAAGAGTCGAATTTTCATGAAAGACTATGGCTGAAACATACCACACTCATATACACCAAATGATAAGGATTAAAATGGTTATCAGGGTACCATATTCATCGAACAGGGGAAAAGACAAGTCCATACACATATATATGAAAACTCTCAAGAAGATCTAATTTGATGGGTTTTTCATTTTCTAATGAACTGATACATCTTCTTCCATGGAATATTTCATTTACAACTAACACATTCACTCAATCCCATAACTAACTTTCTGTGATGTTTTTTGATCCAAATAATTCTATTTTATCCCAGAAAATGTATATGATAACATTGAATTCAAATGACTCTAGTGTAAGTAAATAACACAAGGGATTCTATACTCCATGTTTACGAGTGATACATTGGTACAAATGCAAGATGTATAAATAAAAACATTGACTGAGGCTACATAAAAATTGGTCTGATAGTCATGCTAGAATAAACAAATGCTATAAAGGAGTCTATCCAAAGAATTCCTACACGTGAATCCAATTGTCACTCAAGACAAACCAATCCTAGATAAGAACCATGGGTTCATCATGAAACATTGGGAGACTACTTAAACTGCTCAAAAACATTTAAACAATAGCGTGTTGTAAGAACAACACTCTCTTAGTATATAATGGACGATTTCAAGATTGGTAACATGGTAATATCTCAAGGATGGGTACACTAAGATCATTTTAATGATTACTAGAAAGAAAATGGATGAACCACTACTTGTCGATGCCTTATAATAAAATTGAATTCACTTAACAATGCACTGTCATTAACCAATCACTAATCCTTTACCTCCCAATTTATCCATTGATATTTTAGGCATAACCACCAATGCTTACCCTGGAGAAAAATAATTTCTCAATGGTTTCAGGCAATTCCAGCCACACTAATATTGTTCGGTCGAGAAATCCCTCGTTTGATTTAAATATCACAAGCCTCATAGGTATTAAATCAGGGATGACCATACACTAATTGTCTTCTTTGAATGTGTTCAAAATACCAACAAGGAAACGTATTTAACAGAACTGAAATGATACTCCCCACATATGGATTTTCTTAAACATTAAATAGAAAAGATAAACTATCCACTCAAATGTGGTATTTTTCAAATAATCCATAAACACAGGTTTTCAAAAAACTTGTATGAAAACAAAAACTAATCCAATCAGAGTGTAAAAAAACCAGTGTATTTCAAGGTCACCTAGATAATTAGGATGACCAGAATTTTATTATTCCTAGGTCATTCTACTCTAAATATGAATTTAGATCCTACTCGGAACTATAAGGCTCAGAAATCATGACAAACTGAACATGTTTGTTATGTCATTAAACACTCAATGAGTACTGAATATACTAACACATACTATCCTAATATATCATGAGTATACAAGACATCTTGAATACAACCCATAGGACATCCTCCCTACTGATTCAACTGTTAGATGGTCTGTATAAGAGATTTATCCAAAATTCATATTTCCCTGGACTACCAATAACCTAGATGATTCCTTTTCATTTCATCCATCACTGAGGGAAATAAATCATCAGGTTACCTATAAAGCCATCAATCATACCCGAGTCATGTCTATCCAGCTAAAACACAACATTACTCGACCCTCACACCCATAAAAATGTAAAGGAAAATATAACCACCTGTTTGAACAGGGGTGTAAATTAGATACTAAATGTCATATAGGTGTTAGTGGAACATGAATAACACCAATCCTCATAAGTAAATTAGTATTAGGTATGGAATATAACTCTTAAGTTGCTACCTACTATGTGATATCCCCATAAAAAATCATAAAGTGTCGACTCCTTAATGGTCACACAAAACAGAAAATTCCATTTTCTCAAAATCCTAACATCTACTTCTTTATAAAAAATAAACGAGGAATACCAAAAGCACTCACATTTTTATTCCAGTGAATCTCAAAAAGAAATGATCAACCTACCCTTTCACATGGTTTTAAATAATAGACCCCATGTAGGGTTCCATTTTCAGGCCATTACATTTATTCAAATTTAAATTTCTATACATTTAAAATATTTAAGTATCACATTAAGTAAAATTAAGAATGTATCAACAAACATCATTTTTAAAACATTTTTACACTTCTTTAAATTCAATCATAATTAATAAATTTATCAAAATAAACCTCATTTAATATATAAGGTGACTTATGAGGGTCCCAAAAAGCCAACCTGATTCATTATCATTAATCCCAAAATAGGATTCCTCTCCATTGGAATTTCATACACCCATTAAGGGTTATCCCATAAAAAACATTCCAAACCTAATCCTCTTTTTTAAAATTTGATCATTTAGATGGTTAACTAATTAATTTCAAATTAATGTATGACAACCAAAAATCATATGTAAATATCGAAGTTTGATAGAGTTAACGGGTTACCAATTCCAATTTGTACAACACTAGTACATGTTAGGTTATCCAGGTCAAATACACTAGGAGGGGTGAATCATGGTTTGAAATATTGAAGACAATTCCACTTTTGATCTTGGTTTTCTGTTAAAAAACTATTTTATCTATTTTCTCATAGCCCAGTATGAACATGAATTAAAAAATACATGGGGCACAATAATTTTACATGCTTCACCCTCAATGGGCTTTGTCCAAGGAATATACATTGGCAACGTGTTTATGTACCAAATCTACGATAAGAAAACTACTCTTTACTATATTCAGAGTAGACTTGCTATCATTCCTTGTTTATAACGAATCACAATTTGAAAGCTCACAGCTCCCTCAACTGATGTGTGATAACTGCTTCTTCAAAAGATCCACTAATATTTTATAGACCTGTATGTCTCTTAATTATCAATTATGAATTTATCCTCCACTTTATGTAGATTCTCATTTGACTCCCCACTTGCATCTATTGATGAATATCACATTACCACAAAACACTGGGAAATCCCTTTTAAACAATCATTGTAAATCAAACTACTTCTCGATGATCATTCTTTAGCAAAGCTCAAACAAGCCTCCAAAATGTTTGACTCATTTCATGATGCCCACTATTTCATAAATCCCCAACTAGATTTTACAATGATCATTCATTTTTTTCTATGCTCACATACCATTTGCAAAGCACACCTTTTTTTGCAAATCTCAACTATACATCGTTATATTATTTCATTTTGTAAAGCTCAATTAGCCTTGGTGAATTCCCTTACATTCACGAAGGTCACTACCTTTACGATCCTCCTTCCAAATTAGAGAGACATAAAATTTTCATTGAGTCTCTCTACTCTTCTCAAGTGGGAAGAGTACAATTTATAGGTGTTTCCCACTGACCCCCAAACCATCCGGCCATGATGGCGTTACATCCAAACCATTTCATATATCTCCCAATTTTCATCTAAAATAATCTATTTTTCACAAATCTCTACAGAAATATTCATTTTGAAATGCTTGTCATAATTGAAGAGACTCAACTCAAAGTCTTCTCACCTTCACAATTCTCCATCTTTCAAAATCACAATGCTTCCGTCAAAACATTTGTGCCGACACGATGCTCTTCACCTCGGCCATTCATGATACTCATCGTAATCATAAAGATCTTTGTTAGCATTAATTGATACTTTGTGAAATACTATTCATGATGTACGTCTTTGTGAAAGTCATACATTTTCTATTTTTTGATGTGATCTTCAAGGAAATACATATTTCATAATGCTAGTGAAACTCTAAATTTTGGACCCTGATAATTTGAAAAAACACTACAAAACTACTTCACCATGTATCTTTTCATTTGGTACTGCCTCCAATTCATTTATTCCCCTGTCATGGTTCTCTATCAACATGGGTTTTCAAAAATATATCTAGAACTCGAAAATTCACCATGAAAACCCACCTAGTAAACAAATATAAGAAACCCAAATATTATTTAATGTTACCATCAGGGATGTTTTCCCCATAAAATATCCCTTTGGGATTCTTGGAAACTCTTTCATAATTGGATGCCTCATTGAAGATAATTTTATCCCTTAAAATCATTCTAAATCATGTGATCTAGATATAAATCAATGATTTACTCACCACATACTCTAAGCACGCTTGAAAAATTCTAATCATGAGAAACAAGAGAATATTACAATTTTAATAAATGAAACACTTCATTCCGGACAACAATTATTGAAACCAAACTACTTAATCCATCATGAACTCTAGCTATCATGATATATAATACCTGAAGGATCACATTTTCCATCATTGGATTTATTACTCACCTATATGCTGCTCCCTCTATCTCACTACTCCACCTTCCCTCTTATCCATATGTATTTGAAAAATAAATTGTGTTCCTTCATTTCTCCCCCATAAAGATCCACACATTCTCCCCATTTTTCAACAATCCAAAAGGTACCTCCTTTGTGGTCTATGGTAGAGTGCATAAAATTATTAGTATATTTTGGAAATGGACATCATTACATGGAGAGAGGGGGTTCCAACATCTTCAAATTTTCAAGTGAAGGGAGTCGACTAGAATCATAGATCCACTCAATTCCTCTCAAGCACTTCTTTGGGAAAATAATTTTTTAGAATGACTATAAATTATAGTTCTATGGGCACATAATTCAACATCACAAATCGTTTGTCCACATTATCCTTGAAAAATAATATTTGTTCTCGATGTTATTTTTCATTGAGTGATGGACTAGATTTTTTATAAGATTTATAGCACTTCAATTATCATACTAGATTACAACCAATGAAATCACTTAAGCTCTCATATCATCAAGATGTTCTTTCATCCACAATAACATCATGCATGCTTGAGTAGCCACAATATACTAAAATTATATAGTGGTCAATGAAATGTAATATTTTATCTAAATTGTTTATGAAATACAATATCCCATAAGATATAATGAACCTCCTGTCATTGATTTTCTATCATATGATGATATGGCCTAGTCTGAATCTGTATATCCTAACTACTCTGGATGAGATTTTTCATTATACACCCAATCAAAATTCGTAGTTCCTTTAATATAGTTTATTATTCTTTTCAAGTAAATCATTTGTATTTATTTAGTATTACATTGATATCTCACTACATGGCATGTGGAAAATAAAATATTAGGTCTTGTCACAGTTTTGTGTAATAATCTTCCAATGATTTTCCAATATTCTATGAAATTAACTGCATTACAATCGTCATATTTTGATTATTTGATCTAGGTAGGAACTAGAGTTATCATATCACTATAATTTTCATTCACAATTCTTCATATAACCTCCTTGCTATATTTGGAATGAGAAATTAATGTTATATTTCTTCCTTGTGTAACTTATAAACTAATGAAAAACCATCATCTCACCAATAATAGACATTTCAAACTCACTTTTCATGAATTTGGAAAACAATCTGCATTGTGATTCATCGGATCCACCAAATATCATGTCATTGACATAAACTAGAACCATAATAATATGATTAATATCATTTTTGACATAGATATTGTAATCAACTCCACCACACTTAAAACAATGTCTCTTCAAATACCGGCCATGTATCGAATACCATGATATTGGTTCTTGCTTCAACCCATATATTTCCTTCTTTAGCCAAAAAATGATATTTTCATATACATGACTTTGAAAATAATCTTGCTACAACTTATTCACATGTCCTTCCATAACAACATTAAAAAATATAGACTTGACATCCATCTAGAAATCATTGAACTTCCATTGCGCATCAATGGCTAAGAATAATCTGATTGTATCCATCCTTTTAATAGGTGAAATTTTTCATCAAAATCAATAACTTGTATCTGGGAGTCACATTTGCATCATAGTAATTTTTTTGAATCACTATACCATCCTCATTCATATTTTTATGAAAAACCCTTTTAGTCCTGATAACATTCCTATCTGTTGGACCCAATACTATATCTAATGTTTTATTATTCTCAATCTGATCTAGCTCATAATTAATTTCCTGAACCCAGTTATCATCTTCTTCTACATATGAAAAATATTTAGGCTCTACCTATGATAGAAAAAATTCCTACGGTAATGAATTAATTATTCTTTATTTAAAAACTATTGTTTGATCACCAATGATATTTTTCTTGTCAATTTTAGCTCTACCATTTGGCTTCTTTGTAGATACTGATTTAACTTCCTCCTCCTCATCATGAGTGTATTCTTTCAAATCATAATCTTCCACTTCTGTTCCAATTGTGTTTATTTCCTCCTCAACACATTAATTAGGAAATGACTCACTGTTCTATTGAATATTTTGTTCATTTTCCACTATAGTGACATCACTTCATTCAACTATTTTCCCCACCTCTTATTGAATCATTTATATTTTTTATGTTGATTGAGTATCCAAGGAATATTCCCACATCTTCATCAAACTCAATATTATTGTGTTTTTATTTTTTGAGAATAAAGCACTTACATCCGATGATATGAACGTATTTCATTGGTGGCATCCTTCCACACCAAATCATATACAAAGTCATTCCTTTCCTTCAGAGAGAACATAACCTTGTTAGAAATGTAATCCCATGTCAAAAATACTTCCTTCCAAAATTTATCTCATAAGTATTTTCCAATAAGATCATTATTTCCATGTTTTTGACGATCCAATTTATCTTTTCAACTAGTTCATTATCATGGGGAGTTATCACCGAATAAACTTGACGTCTTATCCCATGTTTCATGGTATAATATTCCACCTTATTGTTTCCGAAGACCATTCCATTATCAATATGAAATTTAGAATCTTTTGTCCAAGAATCAATCCAGGTTCCCTTTGATAATATTTTTTGAAATTAAAAACATCATACTAATGGGTTTCTGACGAATACCCAATCCATTATACCATAGTCATCAATGAAAATATCAGAATACATATTTCTTTCAATGTCTTCTAGTGATATAAGTCAAAAAACATCATCATGCCCCAATTCAAGCATTATTTTAGAATTATTTTCCTTTTCCTTGAACATCTTTATGATGATCTTACCTTTTTGAAAACAATATCACAGATGTGCACGATCACATGATTTTTTTGGATGATCCCTAGTTGCATCACTCTTTACCAAATCATCTAGGGATGGCTAGCATAGATGACCCAATCTTTTATGCCATAGGTTTTTTTCATCCTTTTTAGATAAAGAGTATGTATCTTCTGCACTTACAAGGTAGAGATTTTCCTTTGCTATTTTTTCCCATATAACCACATCACTATATTTTCCATTGATGATACACATATTTTTGTTAAACCTTATAGAGTGTCGTGAGTCATGTAGTTGACTGAATTTAAGTAAATTGTGACTAAGACCTTATATTTCTAAGACATCAACACGCCTCATTTCTTTTCCCCCCAAATCCAGCCTTTCTTGAGCCAATAATCTAATGGGATTCATCATTTCTAAACATAAAAACTCCATCATTATCATATGTTAAAACCTATAACAATATCATTATTTCCTCTCATTTGGGATATGCAACCACTGAAAAGGATTCATACACCAAAATGGTTTGATGTGTTAAGAGAAATTTCCAAAACCACTGCCTTCTCTTCTCCATTATTTTTTATCAATTTTTTTGAATTCATACTTGGTATAGACTGATGGTATAGATCTCCCTCAGTTTATTATAGACTAGGTTCATCCTAAAATGTTTTAAATCAATTTTTAATTTTTAGTTCACTTGTTGAATCTTTGATTTTCTGCTTGAAACTACTTTGAATCAATTTTGGCACATTCCACTCAATAGATAATGCACAATATTTGTCCATCATCACAAATTCTCCACATAAGAAACAATTTCCATCAAAAGATGTTAAAGAGTAACATTTTCTGTTTGGCTTCCACTACTATTTTGGATCCCTTCAGTATCTCATGGATATTAAACAAACATTTTGCAAGTTTCCAAACATTCCCTAGAAATAACACAAAATGTAGGGTGTATTCTTACATGTCACTTTTGGGCTTCTAGTTGGCCCTTGGGTTCTCTAAGTCTTCTGATTTTCCATCATACCCAAATCAATATTTAATTTCAGAGAGGGTTCCTATAGTTTGACTTCAACATTGTTGTTTTCTATTTATTATCAATCCACATATAGGCATTATCATTTATATTTGAGTGTTTTATCTGTTCTTATAGACCTCTATGATCCATTATAGCTTTTTCTGTCACTCAACAGATCTGATGTCTTAATGACATAATGAGAGTCAAGATTATCTCATGATCATTACATTTTCACCATAGGCCAACAAATTCTTCTTCAATTTCTTCATGGAATTTGATTTTTTATTTCACTTTGTTATTCAAACCATTGATCTCCCTTTTCTATTATTAAACAATAGTTTAATTCTTACTAATTATTTCCAAGTATTCATGAAATTAATACTTGATATTTTCAATTTCTTTCATAAACTCAGACTTCTCTTCTTCTAACTACTACATGTAGAGTTTGGAGTCATGAACCACATTGTTGGATTTCCCTGTTTGGGCTCTCTAAACATCGATATCTTCATGAGTTGCTTCTAATTCATCCTCTATATCCACAATTCCTTAAACGTCTTACACATCAATATATGTTTCATTTTTTTACAAGAACTATTAAAAACAACCACAATAGACTTTTCTCAATGATATTGTAATTTATCTATCTCTTCAACCACTTCAACATCGTATTCATTAGAACTCTCACATTCTTGTGAAAGATGATTCTTTTTCTTAATGACATTTTTCATAAATTTTATTCCTGTCAAATTGGATGATGACTTATTCATAGGGATTTCAAATTTATCCTCATCAACATGTTGGAACATATTTGGGAAATCTTTCTAATAGATGACCATAATTTCAACACCTAAAGAAAGAAAGTGGAAGTTTCCCTTTGAACATTCATTTTCTGCATTGAAGATTTGTTAAAAGGAATGACATTACTCATTTGTCTCTTATTAATTCTAATAATATTAAATGGTGAGACTATTCATGGACTTTAATTACACATCTTTAGATTTCCCCTTTCCCACAACATTGTTATCATCTTTTCTCAATTCATATAATACAAGGGTACTATGCAAGTTATCCTATTTAATCTCCATTGAATATTTATCTTCCAGAACTGAATTTTTTTATTAAACTAAGGTAGAAGTATCCTCATGATATGATTCAAAGTCTTTATAACTTCAATAACTTCTCCAAGACATCAAATGTATTCCTATAAAACATTTACCCTGTCAAATAATCGATTAACACGTTCAATGAGGTGGGTTCATGGATCTTCACACTTTTTCAACAAAACATGAAGATTTGCCTCTCCGACCTTTGAATATCTTTCATATATAATAAAATAGCTTATCCCAAGAGTTGTTTGATTATTTTGATAACATTACCTTTTTAAAAATTTCATTAGATAGGGATGCCCCCAAATCATTGATTCCATTCACATCGACATCAAATTCTTCTCTTTCAGCTTCTGATAAATAATCTCTTTTGATGTGAACTGAAATACCATACATCGATGTTGAAAACACATCGATTACCAAATATTGGATGTATTGTTGTATCTGGTTCTTCCATATTATAAAATTATTATCATCGAATTTTAGAATCCCTTTGTGATTAATGACCTCCATTGACAGAGAGACAAAAAATTAACCTTTGGTATCAGGGGGGAGTGAATTATGGTGTGAAATATTAAAAAAAAATCTCATTTTGATCTTGTATATCTATTAAACAAAACTCTATTCTATATCTTTCCCACAACATAGTATGAATGAGAATTAAAATGTACACGTGACATAAAAAGTTTATATAGTTCAGCCTCACTGGGATATGCCCAAAGAGTATACAGAAGAAATATACTGATATAACAAATCCACTATAAGTGTAGTACTATTTACAATGTTTGGAGTAGACTCACTATCTCTAATTTTTGACAACAAGTAAAAATTTTTAAAGATCACCGCTCTCTCAACTGAAGTGTTTTAACTTCTTCTTTAGAATATTCAATCATTGTTTATTGACCTGTAGGTCTCTTCATTATCACTAACGAATGAAGACTACACTATATGTGGATTCTATATTGATGTACCACTTTCATATAATCATGAATATCAATTTCCCATAGAACACTATGAAACCCCTTTTGAACTACCTTCACAAGGCTCACTACATTACGAATCTCTTTTCACGAAGCTCAAACCAGCATTCGCAAAGTAATCAACATTTTACAAAGATCAGTATTTTGTAGAGTTCAAACAAACCTTCATGAAGCTCTTTAAATTTCAAAAATATCACTTAGCAATAATGAAGAACACCACTTTTTCAAAACACATAAATCCTTCACAATGATCCTTCCTTTCACAAAGCTCAATTAGCCTTTACAAATTCCACTACTTTTTCAAAGATCATTTCCATTGACATCCTCATTCAGGATCTAAGAGCCTAAATATTTTCATTACGTATATAATATATTATAAAAGGGAATAGTTTCCTATTTATTAGAATTTTCCAACTACTATAGAACCCTTCAACCATGTCAGCAGCATGTCCACACCATTTCATAGGGATCCCAATTTTTTCCAGCAATGCTCAATTTTTCATAATGCTCCATGTCAATTTTCAGTTTGTAATGCTCATCATAATGATATAGACTTCCATCAATGTATTTTCACCACCATGATTCTTCTTATCATGTGATCATAGAGATTCCATCAGAACCATTATGTCACCGAGTGTTTGTACCTTTTGTACCGCCTCCACATAGTTTATTCCAATTTCATGGTTAATTTTCAACATGGATTGTCAAAAATATCTCTCGAACATGAAAATTCTCCCTGATAATCCAAATTTTCAACAAACATAACCAACAAAAAATATTTAAATGTTACCTTGAGATATTTTCCCCAAAAATACATGTTACGATTAAAAATCGGCTCACATTTTAATCACACTGAATTACATTTTTTCCATGCCATCAATTACATATTTAATATAAAGATAATTTTACCTCTACTAGAAAATAATATAGAGAAGCATGCTGAAATCATAGAAGCATGACATACTAAATAGGTAAGTCATGCTAAGTAGTCAGGTAACATGGAATATAAATAAATATTCATGTTATATAATCAAGCATGACATAACACTCAAGGAAAATAATCAAAACATATTTTATCCTACATATGAAACTATATGCAATGATATATGCATGGCATATGAATTATCTATGTGTATAATATGATGCATGTAAAGATTCATCCTTATCGTACCTAGACTAGGGTTAAATTCCATAAAATAACATTTTAATAAACAATATAATGTACATCATTCACTCAAGGTGAAATCATATCAACAATAAAATCAAACTATATAAACAACAATCCTGGCCCAGGACATGTGATCATTTCACCACACATGGGGTGATTAGTCCCAAAACTTATTATTTTTGAAGTGAAAAAAAATTCAAGTCTCTTATCCACTAGCCCAAAATAGTGATACCAAATAAAAATAAACCTATGTTACCACTTTGTAACATACCACCCCATATCACCTTCAAGAAGGCGGGGGGACTCTGGGTCACATGGCCTCATGAACAACTCCATGTTTGCCAGTGTATGATGACTAGAAAAGAGAGTTTCTTAATGATACTATGGGGAGACTAAACCCAATAGATTAGAGTCACATAATAGTATAATAATATTGAGAAAACAAAAAATATCCTAAGTAATAAAAATTAATGTAAAACAGTAGAATATTAACATAATATTTGAATACAATATAAAATGGCCAACACCAATTCAATATATTGATTCGTGTAATGTTATGTGGTACTATATGGTAAAAGTAGTTCAAAATAATAATTAAAAAAACTCTAATTTAAACTCCTCAAGAATCCTAAGTGAGATCCTAGTCATTTTCCCCCTAGATCCCATCTACACTACACACCACAAGTAATGAATCCAAAGACCTATGAGAAAGAATATCTACATAGTTTTCAAATGACAATAGAATAGGGTGTGATATATAAATAATTGCAGGAAGAAACTCATGGTGTGTATCCCATATCGATTTCATACTATTAATAATAAATTTTAGTGTTCCATATAGTCTACATGAAAATTAAAGGCAAATTAAATAATAGAATCATGGTTTGGGATCCTAAATGAACACATGCCTTATACCAACTACTTTGTCCCATGCAGGATATATATGTCTTTGTATAGATCCTCCTGCATCTAGAGGGATCATAGAAATCAGTGGAAGATTCTCTTTCTAATGATAAATCTCCCAGAATATACCGTAAACATATTGCCTCTTCCCCTAGGCTATGAAATACATCTCCCAAAGGCATAACATGAATCTCACCCTTAGGATATCCATAATATCATCCATAAGAATCACTATGGTTCCTACCTTAGACTAACTAAAATATCTCCATATGGAATAAGTATAACTTCTCCCTAAGGAATCATGTTGTTATGTATCTAGCCTCATCCATATGACATAATCTAGTAATCTTCTCTCATGAATTTATTACCAGTGTGCCTATCCCTCAGGCATTATAAAAGGAAGGACCATTCCCTTAGGAATTGGCACTAAACATGAGTTACATTCAAGAAATATAAACAATACAATCAGTATAAAACCCTAATGTATCAGTCAAACAAATATCACATAAGATGAAAATCAAAGAAAGAATAATCAAAACTCTAGGATTGAACATACCATACTTATCTTTAAAAGATACAACAATAAATTTATAAAATTAGTGATTTACCAAACCAATTCATTTCATTAATCTATTTTCATAATTATAATCATAATTATATCGAATCTATTTAATAAATTCATCACCCCTATTGTCATTAATATATTTACTTACCAGATAAGATAAGGTGATTCGATCATAAGAAATAATACAATTTATTGTTATTCCAACTCAAAGTCTTGTCCATCAATAAAAATACTTATCAAAATTTAGTATAGTTCATTAAAGGAAAACATAAAATGTACTCATAATGTCCACGGATGTAAATCCAATTGGGTAGCTGGAGTTCTCAATCCCCTTTTCGATGGAACCAAAGTAAATTAATGATTCTTTAACAATAATAAATTATTATAATTTAATAGGGATTATCCATATTATCTTGTCATGTCCGTGGAATGTCAGTGTGATTTCATATATAACAGTTAATAAATATAATTATATAAGGTAAAAGGGATTTTGTTTATACCATCCAAAAATATTCAATTTTATTTAATTCATTTAATGAATTTAGTGAAGGAAAGAAATTCCATGCAATTCAAGCTATTTATTTAATAAGTCAAGGTAATTCATTTACCATGGTTCAAGTGGAACATAAAAGGTACCATGGGGAGAGATGGCTAATTTGGAATGGAACACCCAATAAAGATGTCCCAGGCAAAGGAGAACACCCTAAATGGGGTTTTACTAGA
The DNA here is from genome assembly GCA_963277665.1 of Viscum album. Lineage (NCBI taxonomy): Eukaryota > Viridiplantae > Streptophyta > Magnoliopsida > Santalales > Viscaceae > Viscum > Viscum album. The sequence continues at coordinate 1,413,374,721 of OY728145.1, forward strand.
GTGATGGTCACAATGGACACAAAAAGGTAGAATAATTAATTTTATATGCTAAAATCAGGCATCACCCGATGTATCAGAGTAGAGGTACAACGAAACAACAAAAAAAATCCACAGAACAATGTGAAAAAGCATAGGTTCCATATACTAATAATTAAAATTCATAATATAAGAGATTTAGTTTATAAAACAGACCATGTGCTTAAATGGGGTCATTAAAAAATGAAATCATTTCATAACATTATCAAGAGAAAGGTATCAACATACTATATACCAATCATATCATCAAGGTATAAATGAAAAACTAAGGAAATAAAGACAGAAATCATTAAATTCAACCATAACCCTTTTATCTTGATAATAGAGAACCACCGTTGGAGGGGTTTTATTATAAAACCATGATACGACTTTTGAAAAAAAAACTATAACATTTAACAATTATTTCAATAATCAAACTAAATTCACATTTAACATGAATTTTATATAAACAATTCACTATATTAATTAAAATCGAATACAAGTTCAGGATGAAATTAATTAAATTAATTTTTTATATTAAATGAAAAATGAATAGGAGCATACCATAATGAATTAGATAAATACATGCTGAGAACTCAAAACATGATGGTTTAAGTGGTGACCCCATGAAGCTGCTACTAACCCCTTTGATCATAATCACTTGCTTATATATAAAAAGATACCTAGTCCCTATTAAAATATTTTCATAGACATGAATTTGGGAAAGAATATTGATACATATATTCTAATATGTATACACCAATTTCTACTTACATACAAACACATTTTTCATATATATTCATAGGTACAACTATCCCCATACATATATATATATATATATATTCACTACCGTGGGTGAATATACACATAATGAGGTAACCTACATATATATAAAAAACAACCTATGTATACATAAAAATGTATTCATAGAATATGGTTACTATAAACCACATGATAGGGTCCAACACACTATAGATAAAATTTAGAAACTCAAAAACAAAAATAGACCCAAAATAAAACTCGGTGAGATTAAATGGCAAGAGTTGAACATCACCTCAGATGGCGAAGATGACCTAAATCAATGAAAATATGCTTCTCCTTCAGTGAAGGATTCCTAATCTCAAAAAAGGGGTTTCAAGAGTGGAACCACACACCATAATTTCAGAATAAAACTAAGATCCATGTTAAACATAACCAGAGGCTTTTAGCGATATGAAATTGGGTGATGAGAGTGCATAAATATGACAAATAAGGATGGTGTATGGATAATAGACCCTTAACTCAATGATTCTAAGAGAAAAACATATTAAATCATGGTCAAATGTTATGAAAATAGGAGATCAATGGCTGGTGGGATGCACACCCTGGAGTAGAGGAAAATGGGGCTCCTGATGCACAAGGGGGTTATACTAGGGGTTTTGCGTGCTGTGTAAGGGGAAACCATTTTTGAGGGGTTAAAATACATAACCAAAAAATTATAATAATGAAAATATTAATAATAAATATAATCAAAATAATAATAATAATAATAATAATAATATTAATATTCTTATTGAAATATATCTTCATTATTATTTTACATTTATTCTTTTCAATTTTTTTATTTAATTAATTTAATGCCCTTATAAAAACACATTGTAGAGTCCCCACTATCCAAATTTTACTCTGAATCCTTGTTTTAAAATTGTCCCATCCATAAAATAAAAAAATTCAAATTTCATTAGCTTTTTGTCCGGTTCCAAAACATGGGTTATTATAGTGCTTATGTGTGGCATGGAAAATATGAAGAAATAATGGAGGCATCAATTGTGTCTATATAATTTTATATGATAATAATTTCCATAATTTTTATAAGAATCATATATCCATGAATGATATATTTAAGTGTGTGATTTTTTGAAAATTATGAAGTCAAGATTGAATTTTTTATTACTGTTTCTTTAAAGAGGGACTCAAAGAAAATCTACTCAAAATGATGTTGGTTCGTGAATAGAGGAGATAAATAAGGGTTTGGCAAGTGAAGATGATGTTTTTAGGTTACATGGAGAATAGACACCCACTTTGGGATGGTGAGATTCATATTATCTAGCTCATATAAGAGTCACTCTAATGGAGTAATATTGGTTGTGATCTTTAGTCCTAAAATTATTGATGATAATTTTTTTTCTAATAATCACAAATTCATATTTATATTGTTTAAAGATAATTAAAAACACTAGTCAATATAAGATAATCGTTTATGTAGTATAACTTATATTAAATCAGAGGTTACAAAAAACAGAGGTAATTTTCCCTATAAATTTTATATGTTAGAGAAATTGGTTGAATATATGGGCCCAATATCAATAGGTGTGTGGGGTGATTTTATGCATGAATATATTAAAAAATATATATAATGAATTAGATAGTTATGATTGTAATATTTTATTATTCAATTTGTTAAAAAAACAAATAGTATTATCTTAATATTGAATGATTTAATTATGAACCATTTATAATACCATTTTTCATTCCCTGTTTCTAATTGTTTACTTATTGTGTGTTTTTTTGGGAGATGAATTTTTATTATGCGTTTGATGGTGGAGTATCGATCTATGTATAGGGTGAAATTGTCTCTTTTTTTCTTCTATAAAATTATTTCATGGAATTCCCCTACATGTAAATGTTTTCAACTTTGTTATGCAGTTTAAGTTCGAGAGGCTTGCTACCAGTTGTGGTGGTATTGAATCCAAAAATATACAGATGATGTTTTGAAACATATATTGAAGAATATATAAATTAATTTATAGTATAATTTCATATATATAAGTAAAAATTTAGTGAATGCTGTAAATTTTATAGATGAAATGAATTTCAAGATTATAGTTCTTGAAAATTAGTTATATTATCTGGAGAAAAAATCACCAGGAAACATGTTCCTTTGTAATTATTATTCATTTCTTGAAAATAATTTATTTTTTTAATCTTTTTTATATTTTAACAACAAATTTATCATATTATGTTGTAGGGGTTCATTAAATTAGATATTATGTAAGGTTTCCAATGATGAATGATCAATTTTTAAAATATATAGTACGTGATGGGTGAATTAACCAGTTAAAATTTTTGAGATGTTAAGGAATATTAATGAGGTAGTACTATTTTTTAATGGAAATCATAAATATTGTTATCATGTATGGGAAAACAAAATTCTTAACTGATCCCAGAGTCCAACTCTACCCAATTTGATAAATGTAATAAGATAATTTTGGTGGAATTTTATAGGATTAAGAAGGAAAAAATTGGTTTAGAATTATTATTCATTGTTCTCAATATAAATTTCCAAATATTTATTAAATTATTTTAATCTCTTATGTTTTCATTTATAATAAGTTTAATTAATATGGGTACATATGAAAGAAATGAACAGGACTATACTTGGTTTTGAAGTATCACTTAATCTAATCCTAAAAATAGATATTTAGAAATAACTACACAAGGAAGAAAAAAGGTTTGGAGAATATGTTAGTAACATATCTAATAAGAACAAGATAACAATATTATATAAGAATAAATTTTCTATTAAAACCAGAAGTATGATAGAAAATAAGTAGATAAGAAATATACAACTAAAAAGGTGGACTAATACGATAACATAAAAGGAATGAGAAATTGGATTCTAATATTTAATTAATTAGACTATAGAGGTAAAAATATGAAGCCCAAATATTTTTTTGGAAGATATATAGATTATTAGAAACACAGATACAAACACATCCAGAAGCTCATACAAAATATTTAAAATATTTTACACGATATGTTTTTTACAAAGGTATTTGAAATTATTTATTCTTATATAATTTTTTAATAGTGTATAATTTGATAGAAAAAGAGTAAAAAATAATGTTACATAGTTCCATGAATATAGGAATGTGTTGAAGTGATATAAAGGAACATAAAATATAAAATTAATTATCCAAGGATCATGAAAATTATGGGAGGATTTTAGGGAATTTGAACTTTCAAATATTTTTTTTTGATTTCATGGAAAGAATTCACATTATAAATTTAAAAGATTCTATGTAACATTAAATCAGAGATATTGAGATAACAAGAGTCACTTTAATTCTTATAGATAGAAAATTAATATTTCATGACAGTTTAATTTATTATTTTTAGAGTTAATTTGAATGCTAATATTTCCATTATATTTCTTTGTTCCAGATTTAATGTTAAAAAAATATTCTTGGACAACACACTGTCATCTATTTATATCCATAAGAGGTGAAATCATCGATATGACATACGTTAATTTAAAATTATAGGTGGGAAAATTAATGGAAATGCTGAAAAACTTCATATAGTGAAACATTCAGAAATAATAAATGGTTGTTTTTTTAGAAAGTATGGATTCAGAGGTAATATATAAATTGTATAAACAATTTCTCGTTGAATTTGTTGGGTGAATTAACAAGTTCAAACATATAAGTTCAAAATATATTATTGATTGGAAATGTATAAAAAGTGTTTTGGATGTTCATTATTACTTATTTGGGTAAACATGGGATGAATTTAATTAAAAAATAATGTAATATATCCATTAAGGTAAGAATCAACAAAACATAAATTTAGAAACCAAAATTCCAAACATATGTATTGTCAATCCAGGAAAAAACTGAAATCAATTTATTATTTTAGGAGACCATGAGTAAGAAAATGATTAGATATTTTTAAAATTATTGAAAAAATAAAATAAATTCATTAGTTTTGATGTCGTTGTCATTAAAGGGATATTTTTAATTGTCTGCATGAATATGATTTCAATGAGGGATGAGTTCAGGAGTACTATTGGTCCCCATAGAATATTGAATAACGACATGGAAGTTATTTTTTGGATTAAAATCATAAATATATTTTATATTAAGAAATATATACTATATTTTACATTTATGGGTATGTCGAAATCATTTTGAACCTAAAAAAGGGAGAGTTACGCGAGCGATGAATGAAATGAATGATTATATTTTCAAATGTATATAAAAAGTATAATGTTTGTGGATTGACCAGAGAAATATAATACCTTAATAAGGAAATATCATTTCAATGAACATTTTATTGATAATATTCTTGAAATATATTCTAGAAATACAAATTTTTTTGATTATTGGATGTAACATAGGAAATTATCATTTTCCATGTGAAATACTTGTCCATGAAAATATGTCACCAAAGATTATTGTTTGAAATTTTATTTTTATTGAACTCATTGTGGGTGATGTGGTTCTCCTAGAAAATTCCAATAGTGTATGATTGATATATTTCCAAATATAGTCAAATAAATAGTCAATATTTTCATGTGTGGCACTTAAATGTTTGGAATGTCATATATAGAAAAATTAGTGAATATATATAAAGATTAAGAATTATATGATTATTTTATTGTTCAATAAGAAAAATAAATATCACAATTGGAGAATAATTTTTTTGGGAAACATAATTTTTAAATATAGAATTGATGTTTATAGACAATAAAAGTAATAAATATAATAATTTCCCTAGGGTTAGTGTAGGAAGTGAGTAATTTCCTAGGAAATTAAATAATTTCTAAAAAATATATAAATGTTATCTCAAATATTACAAGAGCACATTTCTTAATTTGTGTGAAGAATTTCATATAAAAAATTGATAAACTGTTTCAATAATTACTTAATAGATTAAATAAGTTGTCGATTTAAGTAAAACCATCAACATAATTAATTGAGAGATTCCTTTTTAAATAATTATTGATTCTTGTGATTAATTATGGGTGTAGTTCTAGTAAAAAGAAAAGTGTAGTGAAAAAGTTATATATTATTCATGGATAATACTTAATTGATATTAATTGAAAAATATAAATAGAGAGAAGTAAAAATTGGTAGATTCTTATATAATTGAGATATTTATACCATACATAAACAATAGAATTATGATAACCTAAGTGAACTACTTAGATATGAAATTTTTTCACTCAAAGATAGAATCTAAAATAGGGTTTCTAAAAGGGATTATTTTTATAAGAGTTTGATAATGAAATAATGGAATATATTATAGATTAAAATAATGTTGTATATCAATGTTCCAGATTATAAGACAACAATGATAATTATTACTATTTAATTATGGGTGAGTTCTTGAATGAGAAATGTTTTACAATCTATTAAAGGGGGATTCACTATTGTTCTCTGTCTTAATGTAATATGGCTAGTAGAAGGATATAAAAAAGAAGTTTAGGGACTAATAATATGTGGCTGAAAGATAAATTGAATTTTTTTTGAAAATCATTTTTATTCAATTTTAAATTTTATAGAAATAAAATAAAATATTTATCTAATGTAGAAGTGATCTCAATTTTTAATCATTGTCATTCGCTACAATGGGGAGCACTTTTGAGATGTGATAAGACCAATAAAAATCTATTATATAGTTGTTTACACTAGCCAATAGATTGATAATATTAAAGAAAATATGTTAAGGCTTTGGAATTTTTTTTTAATATATTATATATTAGATAATGAAAATATATTCCACATGAAATAACTACTTCAGTTAGAAATTATTGTTGTTCAGGGTTGATTGATGGGTGCATTTATAAAATAAAATGGAAATAAAATTAATTTTTTATAGACTATATATCAAATTAGATATATATATATATATTTGTTACTAGAAATAATGATTAGTTTAATAAGAAAATTTAAATGGTTAAAAATATTAGATTAAAAGTGCCTAAGGATATCATTAAAGAAAATTATGTTCATCAATGGAATAAAACAATTTATCACTACTAGAGAAATATTAATTAAAACATAAATAATGAATAACCAATGAGATAAAAATTAGTGTTCATATTGAGGTATCAAATATATAATTTATAGAAATTCCGGAGAAGAGAGTTTTTATTTCAATTAAAGATTAGATTCTGAAACATGAGGACACATTATGGGTATATAAGACTACATAAAAAGAACTAAATGTACTATTACCATATTGGATAGCGGTTTTAAAAGTATACAATGTTTTAATTTAAGTTTAATACATGTAATTTTATATAATGAAGATAATAAACATAGACTATAAATAATCATTTAAAAAAAAGGTGTGTTATTTTATTTCATTTAATTAACTCAAAATCCAATTGCATAAAAATTCTACTATCACCAATGAAATTGTTAAAATATTTCATGAAAAGATAATTCAATATGGAAAATCTGGTAATGAAAAAACTATTTTATTTTCAGTAAAATACTTGATTTTCTTCCTGGAAATATAAAATCCACATTGGAAGGGCATTTCTAGGAGTTATATGTCAATGTGAGTGGGGATGTGGGAATTATTAGAGAATAATATGAATAATATGTATTGATTGGGTAGATAATGAAGATATATTATGATGTATTTAAGATATATTAGTGTGTGATAACTATGATAAAAGATCAAAGATATATAACTTAGTCAAGAGGCTTTATACCTTACTCTCATGGAAGGAAAACCCTATACATACTATTTTTTAATTTTTTAAATTGTTTTAGAAATATATATATATAAAGATATATTTTTATATATATATTTCATATATTTCTATTGAATAATAATTTATATACAAGATTTAATAATTAATCATAATTTATGGATAGAGAAATAAGGTAATGGGAGTATTCTACTATCCCATCATCTAATTTTACATAAAAAAATAGTTCATTTTTTAAATAATTCATTTTATCTCTCTGCATGGGTTTATATTGACCATATCTTATGAAAATAAATGTGAGGGATGTGGGTGTGCAATGGATATGTGTATAAATAAACATAACTTTTAGAGTCTTATTTATCAGACTCAAGATAAAAAATTCATTTATAATATGTGGATTCCTTTATTTTTCATTGATTATTAAGGGTCAATTGAGAAGGTTTTTTGTGGATCAAATTTTAGAATAAATTTACTAAATTATAGAACTCCACCATAGAAATTTGATTTGTTTCATATGTGTAATATTTAAATGATTTATCATATTTTTTTAATTGGTCATTTGAATTGTGGTAAATTATTTAGTTTGGAACTGAACTAGAAATATCCTATAATATAATTTCATATAACATATGAGTAAAAAATGAAAATCCATATATATAATACATGGATAATGTAAAAAAAAAGTTCACTAATGTTACATTAATTCTTTATTTATTACAATTTATGTCAGAGGATTTCCCTAATTTGAATAACATAATTATATATTTTCTACACATAATTATTTAATATTTTTTTCCATAAACATTACTTACGAAAAAAACATATGTATAGTGAAAGACTTGTTTTATGGTATATTTAAGGAATGGTTAATGTTGAACTCAAATGAAGAGGGTGATAATAAATGGGTTTAATTAGTTTCCATCGGTACATGAGTGACTGAAATATGAATGGGTATTTCTTACAATTTTTTTTATTACTAATCATTTAGAATTTATTTATTAAGGGGTTGAATTATATAGGAATTAATATCCTTTTTAATATTTTTATTAGATTAATTACTTGTGTATAAATAATTTGCTAAGTGTAGGAAAAATTTATTAAATTTTTTTTATGGTTTTGAGTAGAATTTATTTTATAGTTTGACGTTTTTTTGGGCATATTTAAAAAATAAAAAATAGAAAATGAAATTATGACATTTTTAATAATGTATATTACATAAATCTCACCAACCATAAATTTATCCATTAATAATTTTTAAGAAACATATTTTTGATGATTCATTTAATTAATTATATAAAATGATTTGGATTATAATTTGGGGTAGGGTGAAATATTTCACTAAATAATGAAATTATAAGGAAATGTAGATTTAAATAATATACAAAAAAATAAATAAATGGAGAGGTCAGCCTATGACTCAATTTTCGAGTTAAATGTTGATATTCCAACACTTTTCATTCAAATTCTCCAGGATTTTAATCTTTGGTAACAGTATTTGAGTCAGATCATCAAAACGTGTTATTTAAAATCACCGTATATGACATATCCTAGGAGTTTGAATAGTTTTCATTTGATATTATGTTTATTAATGGAAAATTATAGGTTGTGATATTGTTACAACTACAGTTTTTATATCAATGTATAAGGATACTTCCCTTGTTCAATGAAAACGTGATCAACATCGGCCATGAAAATAACACCACTATATGTATTTCATCTCAACAAAATGAAATGTTAAAATGACTTTGATTAGTATTTAAAGATAATTCACGAATGTATTAGTGGTTTTTTAGTGGAAAACTTTCTTCAGAATATAAAAAAAATTATTTTCCAATGAATGTGAAAAAACCAACACTAATGATTCTAAAACTATCGTAGGTAATTAATGAGTGGATAACTTCTTCAAATCACAACACATTACAAAATAAACTAAGATTAATATCATGAAACCAATTTAATATATAAATTCTCTATATCCTAACTTGTGATAATCTGTAATAAGATGATGGGTTTATTATACTATCCACATTAATGGTTTGAATTAGTTTTAACACCATTAGAGGTTAGGATTAATGACTTTGAGGTTCTCTACATCAAAAATAATATAATTCCTTAAACATTACTTTTAAAAATTGTAAATCCCTTTAAAATAAATTAGATAATATATTTATTTTCAAATAAAGAATCAAATTTATTATAGTTATTTTTGAAGAATGAGGTCATATAAATAAAATTAAATAAAAGGAATCTGTGCGCTTGGATTTTTGTCTTAGTTTAAAAACCCTAACATAATATATATGAATGGAAAATGATCCATAGGATATGGATGAGAATAACAATTAGTGGTTGTTGATCCAATATTTAAAGTAGGATTATGGAAGTGAAGCTATATATATGAATATATAAATTGATTGATCTAAAAGTACATTTCCTACATTTATTGATCATATAGTTATAGAATTTTTTAGATGAAGTAAAAAAATGGTTCTAAAAATAAAATAGAGGATTAATTGATTTATATATACAAGGAAGATGAAGAGTTTTTAAATTGTAAATACTATCCCAATATGTCACCATTATAGAAAATTATTCTTTATTATTTCTTTAGATTGATAATCTATTATGATAATGAATGGATAACTCATCCGTTTTGAGAGGGAACTGATTATTTTATGATCATATTTAATTTTTAATAATGTGGTCTATTTTTGTAAATTTGATCATAATTCTCCACTAAAATTATTATTAGTGTAAAAAATTGGGGAATGTATGACATAATAAATGTTTATATATATCCAAATATCTATGGACAGATAGAGATATATTTGAGGATGTAAAGCATAATATTAATGTAATAACTAAAGGAGTAATTGATAATTGTCTTGAAAACAAGAATGTGGTTAGTATAAATAGTATTCAAATCATTATGGATACATACAATTATATTAATGATATAATTAGTGTGTTTATAAAGAAATCATGATAATTAGTAATCATGTTATTTATAGATCAAGGTATTCAAGTGAATGTTGTTTCTAATTAACCTGTTTTCCCTAAATATCCCTACCATTTAATTTTTCTTATAGGAAACCATTTTTTTTCATTTATATCCCTCACATACTACACATAGTTTTTATTTTAATCTTTTTTATGATTTAAATATGACGATATGATAAAATAAAACAAAAATTTCCATTTTATTTGTTTTTTAAATATGTATGATAGATTAGTTGATTATTGTATGTTTTTATTATGTATTTGTATTGGGACATATTTTAATAATAATTTTTTATATCCATTCAATTTTTGGGGTTCTCTTTCGTAACACATCATATGTAGTTTTATTGATATATACTTCTAATGATACAAATATAATATGACATTGGGATCTTGTTTTTTTCTTTTCCTAATCAGTGATATTATTTATTAGAAGTGTCTATAATTTCTTACAATGGTAGACTAGATAATAATTTCTTATTAAATTTAAATATTGGATATTATAAAGGTTTTTATTTTTAATGATAATTTCATCTATAAAAATGTAATCTTTTTTATAATCAATGGATTAATTGCGATTTATTATGAAAAAATTAATCTAATTCTCTAGGAATAGAACCAAGGAATCACCTAAGAACAAAAGAAATCTTTTACAAACACAATATTTTTTCATAAAATCATAGAGTGGGTTAATGTAAAGTACTTTTTTATAGATTTTAGATAGAATGGATAGGTTCTATTAACAATTACATTGACAAAAATACAAACATATGTTTCCTGAAAACTCTTTTGGTATAATATACTTAAGAGTTTATATATAATTATTGTTGTAAACATAAATGAATTATATCTTTATAAAAAATGTAATATTTATTTATTATTCACCTATGTAAATCATATATATTACATAAGCATCAAAATGATAAAACATTCATAAATTATTAATTTGAGTTATCCTTAATATATAATTCTCTTAATATGTAATGTATTGTGATGATATCTTAAAATTAGTGAAAGTATAACATCATATATGATAAAATGATTTTTTTCATGATAATAAATAGAGTCATATTATCTGAATTGAACCACCAAATCTATCATATAAAATTTTATATATACATTGATATATTGAGGGGTGTTAGGTTCACATGAGTACATATTTCTTTAGGTAAAAAGTATATTAAAAATTAAATAATTCAATCTTAGATTTTATTCTTATACTATATTTGAGACTAGTCTAATGGAGAAGTATATTTATGCATGTTACAAATTATTTCAATTTTTTAGTTTAATAAAGATGGATTTTTTCTGCATGATTCTACTTCTATTGATCACCATGTGCAAACTTCATGAGAAGAAGTCTCAATCCTTATGAACCCCCAACACCTAAAAGTCAAACATCAACTATGTCCAATTTTTATAAGGCATCTAGGGCATATGACTATTTTTTAATATTAATGTCATTGTATCTTGAGGTTCTAAATATATCCTAGGAAATATTATAACCATTTGATACAAAAAATAAATCTATGGACATTACCCTTAAATAGTGGATGTGGATATTTCTACACTATAATGGTGGAAATACATCACATATAACTAAATCTAAACACGATATGTAATCATAAGTAATGCATAATTGGGTCTAGGTCACCCAATATCTCTACATATAGAACAATATATTATATAGTTTATTAATATGTTTCCATAATTAATAAATTAGTAATAATGTATTTTTTTTTATTCCCTCAACACATATATCGAATTATTAGAGATTCAAGGTTTTCAAAAAGTACATACAATAACTTATTTATAAGATGTCACAACTAAATTGTACATATGAAGAATAATGATTTTAAATGATTATATTAAATTGTATTTGAAATTGTTGGATACCATATAAAAAATTAAATTATACAAAAAACCCCTTTATTTTGGACAATAAATATTAATGTATTTATCTATAGCATATCCACAAAAAGTTTCAAACCAGGTGCACAGTAAGGACTGATTCATAAAGAAACAAAAATTTAAACCAAATATAACTAACCAATTCCATTCATAGTTATTTTACCTAGATTGGTCTATGAAAAACCATGTCCCATTTTTTATATTTATATAGGAATATATTTTTATTGAAAATAAAATAATTTTTACTTAACAAATGTTCCTTATTTCTATGGATATAAAGAAATATTGGCATAATAATGACATATGACTTATGCATAATATGTGTGAATAAAGTACTCACATGATTAATATATCTTGAGGATATAACATAAAATTACATAAACATTATAATTTTCTAATACATTGTGAATTAGAAAGGATACAACAATAATAATTTAAATATTAACTATAAAGAGAGTCAAAACCAACTATTACATGGAAATATTAACATCTTACAAAAATGAAATAAATTATGGTGTTTTGGTGTTTTATCAATGATTAAAAAAAATATAGAGATAATAACATGGATACATAATAAGTAATCATATAAATTTTTTTTTAAAAGATATTAAAAATATGTAAATTGAAATTAGAATGATGAGACAAAAGTAGGGACCCATTCCACTATTAAGATTCATCGATTGGAACATGACCATAAATCATTTTAAACTCGTCAAGAATGAAGATATCGATATGTGAGGGATTAATTGAGAGTGAAATGGATATAGAACATCGATATTGGTTTGTAATAATGAAGTATTGGGTGGGTATTTATAGTTTCCTTGGGTGTAATATCTTTGAATAATTCATTTAATATTTAAATTTTCAAGTGTCCTATTTCTCCCTACTATAAAAATTGTCCTCCACTATTACCCATAATTTACTACTATTGTTTTAGTCCCAAAATCAGTGTAATCAATCTTTATTCACTAAAATGAGTAATCTATACATAACTTTGTTTTCATATATAAAATATTAACTATGTTTTTCCATATTTTCCCTTTTTACCATATTTTACTATTTCAGAGAAAAATACCCAATTTTACTCCTAGGATAATTTCAAAATATTGAATCCAAATATGAAATTTAATTTATAAAATTTGTTCCCTAATTACCTAATATGTAATTTTTTTCTTAGGATGATACATTCATGAAAAAATATAATATCAAAGTAAATAACTTTTGCTTTCCCAAATAATTTATATTATCATAAAAAATAACCCCTAGATACAATAACTCTAATTACACTGGAAAAAATATCTAGGAATATTTTTTGAAATGTTTTTATATTCATAGGGTGGTTCTAAAGAAATTGATCAGTTGGTAATATCTACTAACATGAAATTATCCCATTTATGGTTCTTATCCAACTTCACTATTTAAATTTTTTTGGGATTTTTCACAGGTGAACCCAATGACTTTACCATCATCAAAAGGGACTGTAAATTAACATTATAATATTTTATACATATTATTGAGGCCATGATTCATCTATTATGTGAAAATTAAATCTCATCCTTACCCTTAATATAGAGTAACCATAACGTCCTATTTTTAATCTCTATTATACTAGTGGTTATAAAGACTGAATATTATTTTTACCAACAATTATATTTCCCATTGTTTATATTTACTAATGAACTATAATACCCTATTTTCATTTAAATGCTTATAAATACATCAATATATAGACCCCTAAATATCATTCTCTATGTTCATACACGATTTCTGTTCAAATTTTAATTGTTTTATTTTTAATAGCTATATATATCATATAAATATTACTCTTTTTGGAGTGTGATCCACTAAATCAAAAGATTATGGTGTTTCTAGACTTATTTACATGATTTATACTACATTTTTTGTATTATGTAAAAAAATTAGTTGCTTGATGTTGTTGTTTTATCAATGTGTGTTCTATTGATATGATGAAAAAATAATGTGAACATTATGAAACAATATTGTTATGAATGGTTTATTTACTATTATATTATTTTTTGTTTTACATTCTTCATATTAAATAATTTCATTCTTGAAATTTTAAATTTAATATAGAAATTTTTTTTACTAATTTCTCATGGAATACTCTTGTTCTCATTTTTCCTCTTCAAAAATATAATTTCACTAATGAACCTTCAACCACAGATTCATTCAAGTTCATAGAATGTCTTTAATAATATCGAAAAATATGAGTAAACACCTCGATCCAAATTAATATGGTAAACTTTTAGAACATCGATTTGTTTTGGAAAATATTTCATTAGAGGTGATATATAGAAGAGATCTTGACCTTGGGATAAGTTTTGTGGCATGAAAGAATAGTATTAATCATCCCTTACCAACACCAATATTTCAAAAAAACCTATATATATTGGAATAAAATTAACTTTAACTATAACAATCATAACCCCTTTATATAGATGTAAAAAAGCATAATATCATATTTTTAATTCATGATAATTTCAATTAATTTTATCATATCATTTGTTTTTTACTTTGTGATTCCTTTATATACTTCTATATGGTTCATACATTCTAAATTATCTCTAAAAAATGTTCTGGAAAAAAAATATTCCTTTATCCAATATCATCCCTTCATATCAGAGTCCCAAATCTATTTCATTGATGTATCGATGTGGTGACACATTAATGATGAAGTGGTAACTATTATTGAATAAAAACTACTAAAGATCGATATTCTAATCCCAAATTCCATGAAATTCAACGGAATATGTCCTATGTATATACTCCAATTTTTGGATAGTATATTCATACTTCCTATAGGTTTGAGGGTGATATGACCTTATAAGTATAATATCTGTATTTGGATACTTCTGGAGACTCATCCAAAATTGTAATGTAAACCATGGTTCATGATCAAATACTATTGATATGGGTTTTCTATAAATTATCATAATTTAATTTAGATGTAACATTGTAAGATAATTCAGAGAAAAATAAACTTAAATTATTATAAAATGAGCATAATTTGTGAAATGATCGATAATAAACCATATATAATTCTTCACCTTACATAAATATAGACTACTAGTGATAAAATTCATAGTAATGTCATTCCACTTCTATTAGGGTATTGGTAGAGACTACATTATTTCATTGGAAAAATATATTTTTTCCTTCACCTACTAGTGTGATAACCATCTTGTTGTATAATCTACAATTTATGTCTTTATATTTCCACACAAGCAGTGATCTTAGATATCCCAATATATCCTAATACATATAGGATTTATAGATTAGTTTTAGATATGAGCCTCATCTAATATTACCTTCTTCAACACTAGTATATATGGAATACATAACATCATACCAAATCTTGTAATTACATCATCACCCATGTTGGAATCAAGTAATTTCCCATTAATAAAATCTTTTATATTCGTTTATAGGGATTTATCATCATAATAATATATATTTATCCTCTATAATAAATATTTCTATACAATTATTTGGAATATTGACGACGATTTCACTTTCATGATAATACTAAATTACATTTTTTCATGGACTTTAGAATTTCATCATTGTTTACTAAAAACATGTATAAGGTACCATGATGTTTTCTAATCAATGCATTGGACAATTAGTTTTATTTACAGGATTGATAATATATTTAACAGTCATAATACTTGATCATTACTAACCATATTCTTTGATTCATATTAAAACATTTTTTTTGAAAATATTTCATTCATTATATATTTTCTCTGTATATATCATATCTCTCTATGTATTGGTAATGTATCTATATATTCATAGAATATATTTACACTTGAAAATATAAATCATGACTTCCATAATTAATCTTGTAGGGATTTAATTATCTTAATGTATATCGCAAAAAACTATAATTTTTCATTAGAACATATCAAAGTCCATTCTTTGATTCATAATTAGAATTATATGTTTTTTCATTCATAGAATGATGAGTCAAAATAAGAGAATTCACCAATATATTCATTCATTCTTAAAATATATTTTCACATTCCACTTTCAATGTGTACTTAACCACCTTACATGTTATCTTAGTTAATTGATTAGATAACGAAACAATTTTGTTAGAAAAACTCCAATAGTACCACACATATTAAATAAGAATTTATATTTCTATTATTATGGTGGGATATAGACTTTTTTTGAAAAACTATTTTTTTAATGTCCAAACAAATATCATCAATCAGTATAATACACAATAATCATTTAACCTTTTGAACATCAATTCAAATTTAATTAATTTAGGATATAAATATGTTTTCCCCAACAACATTATATCAGTTTCCAAATGATTATCATGATCTTTATTACTATTTTATTATATAATAATGTCAATAATAAATAATAAAAACAAATCATGGTAGTCATTAAATATTATTTTAATTAAATCCAGTAACATAGTAGATTCTTTAATCCAATTATAGTTACTATAAAATCATAATGACTAAAAATAATATGAAATATATTTATTCTCTACTTTTAACCAATGTAATCTAGAACAATGAACAGTATTTAAAAATATTTCATACCTTTGAATTAGATCAAATATTCCATGAATATGAAGGAATTGAAACCTTTTTTATAATAATTCCATTGTGTTTCCTATAATTGATGCATAATATCATTTCCCCATCCTTATTATTTATAAACAACATAGATTCTCTACATGGTGGTTCACATGGATGATTTAACCCTGTATCTCATAAGTCATGTATTAGCTTCTTCAACTCAACTAAATTCATTGGACATATCATATATCATGTCTTATTTATTATCTTTACACTGGATATTAAATCAATATTGAATTCAATTTCTAGATCAATGTGAAATCTTGGAAATTCATTAATAAATACATCAAAATATTGACAAACAACTAATACCTATTTTATTTTTAGAGAATCTTTAACCACCATAGAATTAATTCCACACATATCCTCCTTATGAATTTCAATTTTTAGAGCAACAAGGGTAATTTTAGAACAAGATTCGGTTAATGATAACTCTCTTAAAAAAATCAAGTAACTATTTTATTGAATCAAAATTCTAACCTCTTATATTTTTAATATATTTGTTATTTTTAAATCCAAGTCCAAACTATCCCCTATATTACATTATAAAGACCCTAGGTATGATGATTTTATTTCGAAATAGACAACACCCATGCACCCAAATTTGAGATTCCTTGTTTGCCACTATAGTAGTCAAAATAATACTTGGTTTAATGAGTATTAAATCATTTCTTAGTTTACCATAGGGTGATTGAATATACTTTTCAAACATGAATGATTCAAATGAATTAATAAATCTAAAATAAAATAATTTATTATCTATCTTTTAATGAATACTAAAATTACTTACTATTACAACAATAATAGTTTTGAATTAATTTGTTTTTATAGAAAAAGATTGAAATTGATCTATATGAAATTTCTTATAGTAACGCCCTATACCAAGTAAATGAAGAACTTAACACCATTTTCATTCATGTTACCTTTTCACTAATGATCAATATAACCATTCTCTCCATAATAGATGAATTCACCCAATCCCCTTAAATAGGTTTCTAGGTGTTTCCCCATATTTATTACATGTAGTGAACTATACACTGCCATTATTTTCCTTCACAACTTCAATTTATACATGGATATAATATATCGTCTTATTTTTTTTATCAAGGATATATCATCTTCTTTATATGATGACATTTATAAGTAAAATATTTAGGGAAATATTGTATAGTCTTGATAGTGCTTTCTACAATTTTTTCATAGGTTGATGACTATTGAGACCCCATATATCTTCAGTGACTATGATTTAGACAATCAAAGAAGCAATCAAACATCCTTTCAGGTTTACACAGATAATCAACAATATATATTAATAAAATTATAAAATTTAAATCCCACTAAACAACTATTCATTCTTCTTTTTATCTATAGTTGGAGAATTTCCCATCTGTCTCCACACATTATTCTAGAGGAATGTATTTTTTCAAAAAAACATACATCGAATGCATTCCACTTCATGTTACTCATCCCCTCTTCTTCCATAGTATTTTTAGTTGAGGACCACAATTTTTCATCAAAATATTTTAAAATATAAATAGAAATAATGAATTTGTCCCTCTCAAAGAATCCCAATGTTAACGATATTTTCTATAGTGAAATAATATATTTTTATAATTAGATGGAGTAAGTGTTTAAACTATATGTATTAGGTTATAGCCTCATAAAATGATTTATTGTGGTTGAACAATAATGAGGGGAAGATGGATGCACCATACATTAAAAGTTATTTATCATAAACCTATTCAATTTTCCTAGAATTGTTAATATTTTCTTAGTACCATGACTGAAACCATTATCCTGATTGTTCATATATTCATCTCATTGTATATTGATATTTTCATAGTTTATAATTATAATAGAATGTTTCATTAAAGAAAATGAATCTGATTAATTAGTAGAATTATTAACTAACCTATATATTATAATGTCACAACAATTATAAAATAACATTTATAATTTTTCTTATAGTAAATTATATTTTATGAACCAATATTTTCAAATATTTAGTTACTATTGTTTCATTTAAATTGATCCCAATACCAACTATAATACTGAAACCCTATTTTTCTAGATTTCATGGGTTATTTTTACATGTAAAATGGAGAAGAATATATTAAACTCCAATGATCATGGTTTAGTAGTCCTTAATAGGCTCGATAAATTATAAATATATTAAAAAATGGATATCATAAAACACAAAAGTGAATGTATTTATTCCCAAATGATTTCCTTGATGTTTTCCAATCACTGTATTCCATTTCATTACATGTGGATATGGACAAATTAATTAATATTCATGCGCCTAAAATATGTTGGAACCATGGTTATTCCTTGCATGTTTTGGAGTCTTGTTTTTGTTTGTTTTCAATTGTTAGTGAAAGTTTAGAATGTGTTCCAGTAAAGTGATCATATAGTTGAAGCGGACAACAGTATTGACGGTGTCTCTATTTCCCAGTGTTTTCCAATTTTATGGGCCTCAAATTCAGAAAATGAAGGCATGGATTGTTGGTAAAAGTAGGTGCGGGAAAAGAAGAAGTGGTGCATGAAAAAGGTGGGTTTAGCAAGTAATATTTGAGTTGCGAGCAAAATACATCATGTTGCGTGAAATAGTGGATCGAGGTTTTTCACACAGATTGTGTATCAGAATCAGAATGTTGAAAAATGGCGAAGGCATGGGCTGCGTGAAAAATCTAGATATGTGCACGAAAAATGGTACCTGTGCGAACTATTACTCGCTAAATGAGTGTTTTTTCATGCCACATGGGTTTTTTCATGCGGGGATATGGGACGCCAATAAATAAGAGGTGACACGCCTCATTCCATACAATTAAAGACTCAGAGAAGATTTGAGGTCTTATGAATGTAAAAGGTTCGTGTAAGGGGAGTTGCATGAAAAATTGAGTCTTGCGCGAAAGATTCTGGCTTGTGCGGAAGAATTCATAGTTGCGCAAAAAAATCCGGCTTGTGTGAAAAATTCTAGGTTGTGTGAAATGTTCCGACTTGCACGAAAAATTCCAAAATGTGCAAAAAATTCTGTCTTGCGTGAAAAAGGTGAAGTTGCATGAAAATCTTGAGGTTGTGCATAAAATGTGATGTTGCGTGAAATTGTCAGCGAAACCTGTTTTCACGATTCCAATTATCCAGTTCATTGATTTAGTGCATTCAAGTGCATCATTACCGATCTTCGATACAAGCAGAGTCTCGTGTTAAGCAAACGCAAAGACATTAATGAAAATATATTAAAGAGACCCTCATGTCTATAAACTGAATGGGACTTCACCAAAGGCAGTGAGCCAGGGGTAGTCAATGGGAGTAACCCGAGGGACGCAGTGAGCTATCTCTAGAATTTTGTAAAGGCAGTGTGCCTAGGACAGAGTGACTATACCTGAACATTGTAATCCACAGCTAGTGATGTTTAGTGTAATTAGGTGCGACCGACAACCTATCGGCGTATTCTCCTTTGACACAGCCCATTGTGGTGAACCAAGTAAAAGTGTTGTGTCAATTTCCTAATTTCATTTGCTTCACAGGTTTAACAAGTTCCTACAAACATGGGAACAATATCCACACATTTAAAAAGAAAAAGCTAACACCCTGATTCACCCCTCCCCTCTCAGGGTGTTCTGGGGTCCTTCAAGTGGTATCAGAGGGAGGTTCACTGGTGTTTGATTAGTCATTTACCATTATGGACAATTCATCCAATGTTATAGGAGTACCTCTCTTTGATGGAAGTAATTTCTAGATATGGAAGAACATAATGAGATGTCATCTAATATTTCTTGGAATAGATTTCCTTTTTTCTACTGTTCATGGAATACAAGTCACTGATCCAACTGGCCTTGCTATGACTGACACAGACAGGAAAATTGTTGATGCAGATGCTAAAGCACACAATTCTCTCACTATGGCCCTTTGTGATCAGATCTATCTAATGGTGATGAGTTTCACCTCAGAAAAATCAATGTGGGATAAAAATGAAAATATTTATGAAGGAGATACCAAAATAAAGGAGGAAAAACTAAAAGTCCTACGCAATAGGTTTGATGATCTGAAAATGCATCCAGATGATAATGCAGACACATTCATCAATCGAATTACTAAAGTGGTTGGAGCTATTCAGGGTATAGATGAAAAAATCAAAGACATTGATATTTTAAAGAAAATATTAAGAAGAATTCCACCCTTATACAATGAAAAGGTGTTAGCACTAGAGGAAAGATATCTTTCTAAACTTTTACTGGATGACATGATAAACAGTTATGTGGCATATGAAATGAGAGTCAAACCAGAAGATGCTACGACTCGAGTGATCAAGGAAATGGAATTCAAGGACATTGAGAAAATGAAAAACTCCAAAGATTGTTGTGGTGAAGAATATGAGGAATAATAATTTCCGTCTCCCATGGAAAAGAAGTTTCGGAAGGGAAATGGGAAATTCAAAGGGAAGTAACCTCTTGCTTGCATTCGTTGTGGAAAAGATGGTCACATTACTTCTCAGTGCTTAAGAAAGATCGACGATGAGAATAGTGATGAAAAAAACATTTACAAGCCTCATAAAAGTTTTCTCAAAAAGGGAGACTTCAAATATTGAAAGAAATTACCAAAGAAGAGTTTTGTTTTTGAAGAGATAGAAGATGATAATTAATTTTGTGATGAAGAACCAGAATTTAAAACTGGGAACCATGCTTCCATGATGGCCACTGTTGAAAATCAGATGTTTCTGGTGGAGAAAGTCATTTGACAACTAGTGCCAATCTCGAGTTTCAACTTAAGGATTTTATTAGTAAGATTAAGAGTAAATGTAAGATTTGAAATAAGTAGAAATAAATTATAGAAGAATCAACTAAATTTGTTGATCGAATTATAGTTGAAATTGAAAGACTAGAAGAATTGGTGGAAGTACAGTCTAGAATACTTGAAAGTAATGATGATGTAGTGGATCTGAAGCTGATAATTGTAGATCAGACAATGGTCATCAATGACCTCACCTCCAGACTAGAGGAAAATTCCAAGACTTCCAAGCGTCATGAAGAAGAATTTGTTAATATTAGGAGTAAAATTAATAAATATTCAATTTCAAAAGAATCATGAATTAAAAATCAGTTTGGAAGGTTCTAAGATACTGAGCTGTTGGAGAGAGCAAAACATGGCTCTAATGGAGTTAAAAATATTTTAAATGATCAGAGACCTGCCTGTATGGGAGATAGTGGAATAGGTTGTGAGGTAGAGTCGTCATATGTTGCAAATAAAGGTAACCAAAATAAAGGCAAGATGAAATTCAGTGATGTGGGAAAGTAATCTGAAGTTATGAAATAGAAACCCCCAATTCAATCTGGAAGAAGAAAATAAGATTATCATCAAACCTCCTTGAAAAAGGATCCCTCAAAATATTATACCACTAAAGAAGGAATGAGGATAAACAGAAGTGAGAAGACATTTCCTCTCATGAAGTGTCAATTCTGTGGATATTTGGGGCATACCATGTCTTATTGTGAAGAGGCGAGAAGCTATCTGAATGGAGAAGATATGGGACTTCATCAGAGGAGAAAAAATCGATATCCTAATTAAATTAGAAGAAACAATTTCTATGGATACTATTTTCGTTGTTCTAACATTGGTCATAAGTCTGTTAATTGCAAGCAGAGAAGCAACATCGAAACCTCATACCAGAGTTCGAGACAAGTCAAATCTCACCAATAAGATAGCGTTGCTGTTACAAGCAGGTTCTCTCCTATCGAAGATGACATCGACTATGAAGATGCAATAAATATGGATGAGATAATTGAAAGGCCATCAGTGCTCTATAATCAAACCAATATATCATGGAAAGAAAGGATAAAAATTGAGAAATACAACCTTGCAGAGGTGGCCCTCAAAGTTAAAAAAAGTAATAGTATGTTGATTTTGGATAACGGTTGTTTATCTCATATGACAGGTAATGTTGGACTTTAACAGATATCAAAAGGATGTTTGATGGTACAATACAATTTGGTAATGATGGAGCTCTGAAAATAAAAGGCAGTTGAAGTACTGAATTAGATAATTGAGAGCTAAAGAAGTCTGAAGTCCTTTATGTAGATGGCATATGTCATAATATACATAGAGTGACTCAACTCAGTGACTCAGGATATATATTTACATTGAATCAGAAAGGCTGCACTATCAAGGGAAAGACATGAAATTCACTTATGATGGGATACAAAACTGAAGGAAACTTATATCGGGTTGATAGTAAAGAGAATGTTTGTTACATGACTGTTGAAGAATAAACCAATTTGTGTCATCAGAGACTGGGACACATCAATCAACAAGACATGGAGAAAATATCAAAATTAGAGATTGTCATGGAAATTACCTACCTGAAGCGTGAGGGTGAAAAGTCTTGTGATGCTTGCATTCGTGGGATGCTGGTCTACCATTCATATCAGCCATAGAAAAAAGGGAATATAATCATAATGATCTAATTCATATAGATGTATGTGGGCTGGTAAATGTTTCTGGAACTCATGGATAAAGGTACTTTTTCGTTTTCATAGATGATTATAGTAGAATGTCATGTGTAATGATCATTTATAGGAAACAACAAGTTCTTTATTGCATCAAAACATATCTGCGAAACACTGGGAATGATATTGGATGAATAATCAAAGTATCATGATCTGATAATGGAGGGGAATTCACATCCATTGAATTTGAAAATTACCTGGAGAATCATGGGATACAACATGAGGTAGTTGTTATGATATGTCAACAACAAAATGGAGTTGTCGATCGTAGTAATCGATAGGTGAACAATATGGCACAAACTATGCTGGTTGAGAGTCATATTCCATGACATTACTGGAAATATGATGTTCAAGCTGCAGTGTATAATCAAAATCGAACAGGGCATTATATGGGTGACACGAATACACCATATGAATTATGGCATGGAAGGAAGCCATATTTGAAATACTTTCGTGTTTTTGGAAGTAAATGATACATCAAGAACATGGAAGGAAATCAAGGTAAGCATGTTGACATTGCAGATGAAGGAATTTTTCTTGGATACTCAATGAATAGAAGATCATCATTGAATATAAAATCCCAAATTCTTCACGGATTTCATATGCTGATGTGATAGAAAGTGAGGAAGGAAATTAACATGGAGTAAATATAAATACAGAAATAGGGGAAGGTGGACAAAAAACTCAACAGTCACATCATGATGTTGACTAAGAAGAATAATCTGAAGAGGAAACCTTGGACAGAGAGAATGCCACTGAACCTCACAGGAGAAATAGAAGAGTTGAGATAGATCCATTTAACATAATTGGGGATAGTAGTGCACCCACACAAACAAGGAGGACGAGGAATAACACATAATATGCATTTCTATCAGTTGTGGAGCCATCCACAATTGCAGAAGCTGCAAAGCATGATTCATTCATGAAAGCCATGAATGGAGAGTTAGATCAGATTGAAACGAATCAGACAAGGGATCTTGTCTAGAGACCCGAAGGTCACAATGTGATTGGTACAAAATGGATCTTCAAGAACATTTTTGATGAGCATGGAAGTGTTATTAGAAACATGGAAAGACTGGTATGTAAAGGATACTCCTAGATTTAAGGTATTGATGTTGAAGAAACCTTTCCTCTAGTTGCTAGACTGGAGTCAGTCGGGCTTTTCCTTGCCATGTCACTTTAAAGAGGATATAAATTATATCAAATGGATATCAAGATATCATTGTTGAATGGTGTACTCTAAGAAGATGTCTAAATTGAACAACTAGTGGGTTTACTTCTTGGTACTGATGAAACAATGTTTTGAAAACTAAAGAATGATCTATATGTTTTGAAGCAAGCACCATGATCTTGGTATTCCCGACTGGAATCTTATCATAAGAAGATGTAATTCAAAAGAGGAGGAGTATATCACAATATATATGTGAATAATTATCCAAAATATCAGTTCATGGTTCTAGTCTACGTCGATGAAATTATATTTTGTGGTAGTAGGAAGAATTCAGTGGATGAATTTTCCAATCACATGAAATCAAAATTTGAAATTTCTATGTTTGGAGAGCTCACATGTTTCTTGGGAGTGCAGGTGATTCAAAAGAAGGATTACACTTTCATTTCTTTGGAAAATTATGCAAGTGAGCTTCTGAAAAAGTTTAATATGAAAGGCTCCAAACCAATGTCAACTTCGGTTGCATTTGGAACCAAACATGAAAAGCTTGAGGATGGGAAATCTATAGACCCCACCATGTATAAGAGGATCATTGGGAGCCTACTATACCAAAAAATGACACAACCAGATATTGCATTTGCAACATGTCTAGCGGCCCGCTTTCAGAGTAATTCAATGGAGGAACATATTGCGGTAGTAAAAATAATAATTAGGTACATTCAAAGTACTCATAACTTTGGGTTATACTTAGTTGCAATCAACGATAGTGAATTATCAGTGTTTTCTGATGCGGACTGGGCTGGAGATATAGTTGACAGAATGTCCACCAGTGGTGGATCATTCTATATTGGGAATAAATGTGTTGGTTAGTTTAGAAAAAAACAAGAAAGTATTTCTCTTAGTACTAATGAAGCTGAGTATATCACCGCAAAAAAGGCATGAAATTAACTACTATAGATGAAGCAAAAACTAACAGGTATTGGTGATGAGATGAAGCAACCAATAGTGATTTACTGTGATAAAATGAGTGAAATTGATCTTATGAAGAATCTTGTTCAGCATTCTCATACAAAACATATTGAAATCATGTATCACTTTTTCAAAGTGAAAGTTGATCAAAGATTCATTCGAATGGATCATGTGGGAATGAATGAGCATGTGGTTGATCTCCTTACCAAGCCACTGTCAGTAGGTGTGTTTGAGAATCATCAGTTGAACCTCGGTGTTCAACCACCTCCTAGTGCATAAAGAGGTTATGAAATACCCATCTCCCATGTTATGTTAACTGTTTTTAATCTGGTAGTGGATATGAGGTAGGTTTATGGGGGAGATATTATCCAGGGGTTTACTGAGTTGTTCAATGAACAGATTCTGGTCTTTGGGTTTATTTCCAATTTGGGAGAAATGAATAAATTCCGGCATTTCATGAACATGTAATGATTTTGTGACACTGTATGATATTTTCCTTGGTTTCATTGAGAATTCCCAAACACAGAAACCCAATTCAAGCTTCCTATATTGTTTTCTACACCGAGCATTTCTCACTTAGACATAGAGTGTTGGTTGAGTTGATTTTTTCATTTTTTGTTTTCATGTGGATGGAGCTCTATTGAATTCATTTACTGATTGACAACAAACCCAAATGGGTAGAATGTTGGAACCATGGTTATTCTTTGAACATTTTGGAGTATGGTTTCTATTTGTTTTCAATCATTAGTGAATGTTCAGAATACGTTCTAGTAATGGGATCATAATGTTCATGCAAACAACAATATTGACTGTGGCGCCATTTCTTAGTATTTTCCAATTTTATGGGCCTCAAAATCGGAAAATGAAGACATGGATTGTTGGTAAAACGAGGTCCACAGAAAGAGGAAGTGGTGCGTGAAAAAGGAATGTTGTGCATGAAATATTTGAGTTGGGCGTGAAAAATAACGTGTTGCGCAAAATAGTGGATTGAGGTTTTTTTCGCAAATAGTGTTTCGGAATCCGAATGTCGAAAATTGGAAAAGGCATGGGCTGCATGAAAAATCTAGTGATGTGCGTGAAAAATGGTACCTGCGTGAAATATTATGTGCCAAATGAGAGTTTTTTCACACCACATGGGGTTTTGGGTACGGGGGTCTGAGATGCCTATAAATAAGAGGTGACCCCCCTCAATCCGTACAATTGATTAGTCAGAGAAGATATGAGGTCTAATGCGTGTAAAATGTACGCGTAAAGGGAGTTGCGTGAAAAAGTGTGGCTTGCATGAAATATTCTGGCTTGTGTAGAAGAACTCAGTGTTGCCGAAAAAATTCTGGCTTTTGCGAAAAAATCCAGGCTGTGCGAAAAAATCCGTCTTGCGTGAAAAGTTACAAGTTACGTGAAAAAATATGGATTTCACGAAAAAGGTGAAGTTGCGTGAAAAACATGAGTTTTCCAGTAAATCTTGATGTTTAGTGAAATTGTCAGTGAAACCTGTTAACATGTTTCTAATTATCTGGTTCAGTGATTCATTGCATTAAAGTTCATTAGTGTCGGTCTTCAATGCAAGCAGAGTCTCGTGCAAAGGAGAGGTAAAGACTTCAATGAAAACCTATCAAAGAGACCCCCACATCCTCAAACTGACTGGGACTTCACCAAAGGCAGTGAGCTAGGGGGAGTCAAAGAGAGTAACCCGAGGGACACAGTGAGCTATCTCTGAAATTTTGTAAAGGCAGTGTGCCTCGGATAGAGTGATTGTACCTAAACATTGTAATCTACATCTAGTGAAGTTTAGTGGAATTATGTGCGACCAACAACCTGTCGGCGTATGCTCCTTGGACGTAGTTGTGGTGAACCAAGTAAAATTAATGTGACAACTTCCTACTTTAATTTGTTTGACAGGTTTAACAAGTTCCTACCAATGTGGTAACAAGATCAACAACATTAATAAGATAAATGTAGAGACCCAAAGCATGACGTACATGGAAATTTTGTTACTTTTGCGGAATACTTAATACATAACAAAAACAGACACACAAGGACCATAATAGTTTAGTGTCTTTGGAAACTCGGAAAAAATAATCTTCTAATCGTGGTGAAAGATCATCAACATCTCCCGTAAAGATCTTCCCATTTTGTTTTCTTACCTAAAAACTTTCTTTAAATCATAGGGAAAAGAAAACATAAAAAGGGTGAGCTCAAATGCTCAATAATGGTAAACATAGATAACATAAAACAATCCATAAAAATTTGAATGCAAAAGCTAGAACATAAAATCTAAACACCAAAATCTTGAGAAAAGACATAAATCTTGGAAGTATGTAAGGCATATATCATCAAGGAACATCAATCATGATAAAATAGCATGGGAATAAAACATGTGATTGTGGAAACCATTATGCAGATGATATGATTTCCATTGTAGCCAAGACATTTCTACCAATACCATCTTAGTGGACAAAGTCCCTTTCTGAATCGAGTTCACTCCTCGTTCCAGTCCTGTATTATTGAACCGGATAAAATTACCGTTCCAGCCATGTCTATATCATGAGATATAAATCTTTACCCAATGAATTGGAGGGAGATATAGGTCCCACCCATCTCATAATGAAATCATTCTTACTTGTTCCACAACATAAAAATGCAACATTCATAATAACCCAATAAATAAAATTGGTTTCATAAACATCATCACATCATCATATAATCCATATAAAAGAAATGGATATCATTTCATAATAAGAAAATTGAAATGATTTAAATCATAGAGACATGATACTTGAAACATACACATATTAAATAATGTCATCTTAGATGAAAAATGTTTTTGATAAAACACTAGAAATGAATTCTTGAGGAAAATATCCTTTCTTCTTCAAAATAATTTTCTTTTCACAAAATGTCATGAAATTTTAAAAGAAAAGGATTTTGTTGAAAATAGTCATGAAATATTTTGGAGGAAGCTTCATGAAAATAAGGCTTTATAAAACCGTAAAAATTTGTTCGTGCTGTATTAATTAAAAAAAACATTCTTCTCGTAATTTTTCCAAAAAAGTAAAAAAGTACCTCTTAAAAGAAAGATTCCATACATACCATGTAGTAAAAGTAAAAAAAGGGAAAAAAATAATTTAATCATACATGAAACCATTTTTAGAAAACAGGTACATGGAATATAAATATAACCATAGTAAATACTTACGTATAAGCAATCTCGGATAGAAAACAATTGAGATTGCAACATTATCCCTTACCTTAGGTTCGATATGCTTCGTATGGATCCGAACCTCCTGTATAATGATTTAAATAATTTAATAGACATATTACTTAATCATATCCATTGTTATGATATCATATTTGTTTCACTTATGACTTTATATTACCCGTTCTTTTGTAAATTCCAGGTTAAAGTAGCGTTTTGGGTAAAATCATTTCATTTATCGTATGTCTTTCGAGTTTTCATTCTTGATATTATAACTTATATCATGATTTACATAATTCTAGAATGTAAAACATGATTTATATATAATATATATTCCTCATATACATATATATTATAGATCGATAAAAGGAATGAAAAACACTATTCATAGAGATGGTAGGATGTACGTACCCATGAATGATATTTT
Organism: Viscum album; assembly: GCA_963277665.1. Taxonomy (NCBI): domain Eukaryota; kingdom Viridiplantae; phylum Streptophyta; class Magnoliopsida; order Santalales; family Viscaceae; genus Viscum; species Viscum album. The sequence goes on from OY728145.1 coordinate 1,413,404,018, forward strand.
CGTTTCCTTATTGAATTGAATGAAACTAAATTGATGGAATACATATATATATACATAAATCCAGTGGAATTATTATTTCATATATTTCATTATTATTCATTATATAAACTTTATTATCATTCATGTATGGTTAACATGGAGAATGAATCTCATCGCATTGTGGAGACGGCATTCCGTACGTACGCATGAGCGATGATATCGTTCCCATGATTGTGGAATTGTATTGGAGTGTATGTATACTATTTCCGAATAAATATCACTTTAAAATAATAATATATAGTTATTATTTACACCATTATACCCATCCAAGTAAGGTGGTGGTGGAAAATAGATTACACGACGGCGTGGAGACGGTATTCCGTATGTACGCACGCGCGGTGATTTCGTTTTCTGTAGGATGGATAGATGGTGAAATAGGGTTGTTTCAAACTTATAATAACATAACCGTATATCAGTGATACTGATGTTATTAATTCATAATGAAACAACTAAAGAAGAAGAAGTGGAAGATGAAATAATGTTGAATGAATCAGTAACGGACATTACCTTTTCTTTGAAGCGCCTCTTTGAGACCTCCTCTTAGGGCACTAAAATTGGTCTTCTAAGAAAACCAGGACCTATACAATGTTTCTAGGGAATTGGAGGAGAGAATGTGGCAGGGTTTGGCTGAGTTTGAAGGCTCAAAGTGGTGTGAGGAAGAGAGGGAGTAGGTGCCCTTTTATAAGGGAGGAGAGGGGCACCTTTAGAAAAACTAAAAATATTATTTTATTATAAAGTCATATTCGGTTTTTAATCTCTCCAAATTGATTTATTTAGAAACTTAGGTGGGGATAGGTCTAAACCCTCTCATCCAATAGAATTTATACAAGGTTTGGTTTCTATTTTAACCTTATCATTTAGATTTAACTTTATGTTAAATAATTTTACTTTTACCGTCTCTTCTTGTTTTCTTACACTATATTGATAATAAACATAATATAACAAGCCAAACGAACCCCAATTTGTTTATTATTAAAACATATATCCTTATCTTAGTCATTTGGTCAAACATTATATTTTTAGGAATAAAATAATAATTAATAATATAATATTTGTTTTAAAAACTGTTTTATGTCAATTTTGACACTATTTGGTAATTAATTTTTGTGAAAATTATAACAGAATTATTAGTTCTAAAAAATTTAATTAAATCAAAACTAACCTGTCATAGTAACCTATAAAATTAGTTTAATTCATAAAAAGTCTCAAATTACATTTATTTTTGTATTTATAACATCAATTATGTCAATATTTCATTAATAAGATAATTACTGCATCATCATTGTGTCATAAATAAATTAAATTATTGAATGCCTAAAAATTATAAATAAAATAAAATTATGTAGGAAATCGTTTTATATTTCTAATTAATTTTTATAGTCGAATTTATCCAATGTATAACCCTATATTAAAAATGATTTACTTATTAAACTTTGATTTTAACTATTTTAACCCTTCTTTAAATAAATTAATATTAAATTTCCTAATCTAATAGAAGTGGGCCTAAATGGTCATTTTTTAATCCTAAGGTTGTTTTTGGTCGAATTAAACTTATCCAATATAATTAGGACATGTGTTAGGTTAATAATAATATCATTTTTACCCTTAATTACCCTATTTACTTTTAACCGTCTTAAAAAAAGTAAAAATTTACTATTAACCAAAAATTATTTTCCTCTCATTGAACAAAATTTTACATACTGACATCAATCGTGCCTCTTGGATTTTTTGAAAATCCATTCAAAAAAGCGGTAAAATTAAGTTTTATGTAAATTTGAAAATTCTTCTAGGAGGTGGGTAAAAGACGGTCAAAAGTTAAATAAAATTTTTATATATCTAAAATTATTATAAAATGACTCCAATGAATTACATTGAACATATATAGGTATTATGTATCAATGTTGACCTAAAATAAATTTAAACAAGATAAATAAATATTTAAATAAAAACTCAGGTTTTAAATAGTAACCCAGTGTTTTCACTATTCATCAAAAATTGAAAGTTTTCATAAAAATACCAAAATTTCACCCTAGGATAATTTCGATAATCCGAATCCAAAAATAAAGTCTATTTTTTAAAATAAAATTTAAAAAATTTCAAAAAGTTGTTATTACTATTTATAACGGCTAGTTTTAATAATATTTTAATAGCATATCATTGTTTAGTGAAACTCAGTATTGCGTACAACGTAAGCTATCGAGGAAGGCCGTGATTGCGTGTAAAGCAAGCCAAGATAGTGTTGTGTGTAGTGAAATATTCATTTGATGATATATATAAATAAAATATTTCTCATAAAAATCTCGGTTGTTACATTCTACCCCCCTTAAAATAAATTTCGCCCTCGAAATTCGTCGGGGTTATAAATGGTTTACTACTTGAAAATTTCATTCATAGAAACCCAAATTGTAAAAAGGAATACTAAATCATTATTTCAAAAAAGGGAAGTCATAATCATAATGTTCACCCAAAGTCTCTTAGCATTGGGTTTCTACATAAGACAATATAGGTGAAAATATGGATATGGAAAAGAAATCTAACCATCAAGTTCTGATGGAGAGTGGTAGAGGACATGGCTATTAAAAAGCCACTAATCACAAAGACATGAATTTATGATGATCTAAGGTACCATTGGATTCATCGGATATAAGGGCTCTAGGACAACATTTTTGGTTTTCATGATCATTTCCCTAATGTTGAATAATTTTCGAATCAAAAGAACTACTTACTTGATTTCGGTTCAATCTCACCGATGTTCGTGCCTTGAACAATTTCCACTTCATCTCTTAATGAAATGAAGTTGAATTTTTCATTCATGAAGTTTTAATAGATCATGTGATAGAATGATGAGTCATTCTAACTATTTCAAACAAAAGGTTAGAAAAATTTATCAAATAGACATAAGTCCATCTACGGTGTGGTTAATCGTATATGATTCCAAAAATGGACTTATACTTCATCTATCATGACGCTTAATAAAATAAAACTAGTTTATACTAACCAAGGAATTCATTTAGGCCAATGGTTGGGGATAAAGGCCAGTCGCACTTTGGTTGTGGGTTTGATTCCCATAGCCTTGTCCGATGCGATGGGCTGTCGCTCGTCCTGTAGGTTGTCCTTTTTCTAAAACTACACTACAATTACATCCCATCAATAATATCAAAAAAAATTCTATCCTTGAACAATACTAACTTATGTCCAACATAATTTATTCCAATCTTTAGGCTTATCTAAAATACTTCGGTCCAATCTCATAGTATAAAGAAAACAATTACTAGAAAGGTTATCTACCAAGAATGTGAATACAAGCATTTATCTCACATATATCATAAGATATATCTTTTTGGTTGCCTTCCAAACACATGAATACCATAGTCATATATTCTATTGAAACATAAATTACCATAGAACCTTTGTGAAAACATTAATACTGTCAAAAGGTAACTCTTTCCACATACCAAAATCCCTAAAAATTTATATAACCAAACCATAATATCACTTAGTCCTTATATCTGTCATGAGCTCATGAATTCAATCAATCATCTCATTATCTTCTTATCCCTTCATTATGCGCATATCATATACTTTCCAAAAATATCTGAATAACCTTCCATGGTTACCTATACCATTCAACATAAACATTCAAATACTTTAGTAAAAACAATAGTGTAACAATCCTTAGATGAATCTTTATTCCATAGTACCATACATTATAAACATAAAATCATGCCACTAACTTCTTAAACCATTGACTGAGAATCATCATTTCTTTCATCTCATATTTCATTTGTAGTCTCTTCATCATCATCCACATAAATACGACTCATATGACCATGGTGATTCTCTTCATGAGATTTTCCCTTATGCCATTAGTTTGCATAATGCCCACACATTCCACATTTAAAACATCTAATCATTATTGGTGTCGTAGAAATACCAGTATCCTTGTCTATGGTGTTAACTAAACCTTTTCCTTTTCACTTACTGGCTTCGTGTTCTTCTTTTCCACACCCAAAGCATATTCTAGATCCTTTGAAACGATCTCCCTGATGCCACCTCCCACATGATTTACATGAGGTAAATTGAACTTTCTTTCCTCTATGATCATCATGAAACTCTATCATTCTCTTATAATCAGAGTCAGAAAATTTACCAAAGTTGAGATTATTGATCATATTATGAGATTTCTGATTAGGCATCATAACGATGTTTGGACTTCCAAATCCCATTTCATTTGGTTGCTCACGAAGAATATCATTCCATTGTCCACCATATCCTCCATTATCATCAATCTTCCTGTTTCCAGCCATTTTCTAAAACCCAAAAAGAATAGTCTGAGAGGCAAAAATCATGCTAGGGAAAACAACATAGTAAAGGGGGAGTACCCTCAATATCTAACATCTTAGGTTAAATTCTCAGATCGTTACCTTAGTTCTAGGACTATATCCTATACGTATACTTATCCTTAGGGACATCCCTATACATACCTTAGAAATATCTCTAGGGATCTCACTAACTTTTTCACATCCTAGTTTCCAAAGGTTGACTAAACCTTTCCTCTGATACCAACTTTAGAGACCCGAATCTTGATGTACTTGGACATTACATTACTTTTGTGGAATACTTAATACATAACAAAAATAGACACACAAGGACCGTAATAGTTTAGTGGGTTTGGAAACTCAGAAAAAATAATCTTCTAATCGTGGTGAAAGATCTTCAACATCTCCCGTAAAGATCTTCCCCTTTTGTTTTCTTACCTAAAAGATTTCGTTAAATCATGGGGAAAAGAAAACATAAAAAGGGTGAGCTCAAATGCTCAGTAAGGGTTAACATAGAGAACATAAAACAATCCATACACATTTGAATGCAAAAGCTTGAAAATAAAATCTAAACATAAAAATCTTGAGAAAAGACATATATATTGGAAGTATATAAGACATATATCATAAAGGAACATCAATAATGATAAAATAGCATGGGAATAATACATGTGATTGTGGGAACCATTAAGCACATGATATGATTTCCATAGTAGCCAAGGCATTGCTGCCAAGACCATCTTAGTGGACAATGTCCCTTTCTAGATCGAGTTCACTACTCGTTCCAGTCCAGTATTACTGAACCAGATAAAATCACCATTCCATCCATTTATATCTTATGAGATATAAATCATTACCCAATGCATTTGAGTGAGATATAGGGCCCACCCATATTATAATGAAATCATTATTACTTGTGCCGCAACATAAACATACATCATTCATAATAACCCAATAAATAAAATGAGTTTCATAAACACCATCCCATCATCATATAATCCATATAAAGGAAATGGATATCATTTCATAATATAAAATGTGAAACCATGTAAATAATAGATACATGACACTTGAAACATACACATATGAAATAATGCCATCTTAGATGAAAAATGGTTTTGATTAAACACTTTAAATGAATTCTTGAGGATAATATCCTTTCTTCTTCAAAATCATTCTCTAATCACAAAATTTCATGCAATTTTAGAAGAAAAGGATTTTTTTGAAAATATTCATGAAATCTTTTTGAGGAAGCATCCTTAAAATAAGGCTTTATGAAACCGTAAAAATCTGTTCGTGCCGTATAAGTTAAAAAACATTCTTCTCGTAAGTTTGCCGATAAAGTCAAAAAGTAACTCGTAAAAGAATGATTCCATACATACCATGTAGTAAAAGTCAAAAATGGGTAAAAAGTACTTTAAACATACATCAAACCATTTTTAGAAAACAGGGACATGGAAGATAAATATTACCCCAGTAAATACTTACGTATAAGCAATCTCCGATAGAAAACAATTGAGATTTAAACATTATCCCTTACCTTAGGTCCGATATGCTTCATATGGATACAAAGCTCCTGTATAATAATTTAAATAATGTCATTGAATAATTAAATAATCATATCCATTGTTACGATATCATATATGTTTCACTTATGACTTTATATTACCCGTTCTTTTATAAATTCCATGTTAAAGCAGCGTTTTGGGTAAAATCATTTCATTTATAGTATGTGTTTCGACTTGTCATTCTTGATATTATAAATTATATCCTGATTTACATAATTCCAAAATGTTAAAAATGATTTATATATAACATATATTCATCATATATATATATTATAGATCGCTAAAAGGAATTAAACACACCGTTAATGGAGACGGTATGTTGTACGTACTCATGAACGCTATTTTCATTTCCTTATTGAATTGAATGAAACTAAATAGATGGAATACATATATATATATATACATAAATACAGTAGCATTATGTTTTCATATATTTAATTATTATTCATTATATAAACTTTATGATCATTCATGTATGGTTAATATGGAGAATGAATCTCACCGCGTCGTGGAGACAATATTCCGTATGTACGCACGAGCGATGATATCATTCCCATGATCGTGGAATTGTATTGGAATGTATGTATACTATTTAATAATCAATATCAATTTAAAATAATCATTTATAGTTATTATTTACAAAATTATACCCATCCAAGTTAGGTGGTGGTGGAAAATAGATTACACCACGGCGTGGAGATGGTATTTCGTATGTACGCACACGCGGTGATTTCATTTTTCATAGGATGGATAGATGGTGAAATAGGGTTGTTTCATACTTATAATAACATATCAATATATGAGTGATACTTATGTTATTACTTCATAATGAAACAACTAATGAAGAACAAGTGGAAGAAGAAATAAAATTGAAAGAATCAGTATCGGACATTACCTCTTCTTTGAAGCTCCTCTTTGAGACCTCCTCTTAGGGCACTAAAATTGGTCTTTGAATAAGAACAGGACCTCTTTGATGTTTCTAGGGAATTGGATAAGAGAATTTGGCAGGTTTTTTCTGAGCTTGAAGGCTCAATGTGGTGTGAGGAAGAGAGGGAGGAGGTGCCCCTTTATAAGGGAGGAGAGGGGAACCTTTGGAAAAACTAAAAATATTATTTTATTATAAAGTCATATTCAGTTTTTAATAGATCAAAATTGATTTATTTAGAAGCTAAGGTGGGGATGTGTAGAAATCCTTTCATCCAATAGAATTTAGAAAAGTTCTGGTTTCTATTTTAATCTTATCATTTAGATTTAACTTTAAGTTAAATAATTTTACTTCTACCGTGTCTTCTTGTTTTCTTACACTATAAAGTCAATAAACATAATAATACAATCCAAACGAACCCCAAGTTGTTTATTATTAATATATATAACTGTATATAAGTCATGTTTCCGAACCATATATTTTTAGGAATAAAATAATAATTAATAATATAATATTTATTTTAAAAACTATTTTATGTCAATTTTGACAGTATTTTGTAATTTATTTTTTTGAAACTTATAACAGAATTATTAGTTTAAAAAAAGTTAATTTAATCAATAACAATATTTCATATAAACCTATAAAATTAGTGTATTTCATAAAAAGTCTCAAATTTCATTTATTTGGGTATTTATAACATCAATTATGTCAATATTTCATTAATAAGATAATTACTCCATCATCTTTGTGTCATAAATAAATTAAATTACGTAATGTTTAAAAATTATAAATAAAATACCATTATGTAGGAAATATTTTTATCTTTCTAATGAAAATTTATAGTCGAATTAATCTTATGTACAACCCTGTATTAAATTTGATTTACTTATTAAACTTTGATTTTAACTATTTTAACCCTTCATTAAATAAATTAATATTAAATGTCCTAATCTAATCCAAGTGGGCCAAAATGGACTTATTTTATTCCTAAGTTTGTTTTTTTCGAACTGAACTTATCCAATATAATTAGGACCCGTTTTAGGGTAATAATAATATCATTTGTCCCCTTTATTACCCTATTTACTTTTAACCGTGGTAAAAAAAAGTAAAAAGGTACTATTCACCAAAAATTATTTTCATCTAATTGAACCACATTTTATATAATTACATCAACCGTGTCTCTCGGAGTTTTAAAATTCCATTCACAAAATCCGTAAAATTATGTTTTATGTAAATTTTCAAATTCTCCTAGGAGGTGGTAAAAGACGGTCAAAAGTACAATACAATTTTTATATATCTAAAGTTATTATAAAATGACTCCAATGAATTACATTTAACTTATATAGGTATTATGTATCAATTTTGACCTAAAATAAATTTAAACAAAATAAATAATTATTTAAATAAAAAGTTAGTTTTTAAATAGTAACCCAGTGTTTTCACTATTCATCAAAAATTGAATGTTTTTAGAAAAATACAAAAATTTCACCCTAGGATAATTTCTATATTCCGAATCCAAAAATAAAGTCCATTTTGAAAAATAAAATTATTAAAATTTCAAAAAGTCGTTATTACTGTAACGCCCCGACCCCAGCTACCCAGAGTCGGTGCATTACTTCGTAAAATTGGCATGATCACAAAAGATCAAGTCTCGAAAGACCGATTATTTTAGTAGCCTTGGAAACACTAGATACATTCATAAATCTTACATTACATCATAAAGTGAAAAACTAATAACAAAGTCTTCATAATCCACACTCATATCCTCTTCTGACTGTCCCTACAGGTCATTCATAAAATTCTTCTTCACATCCTGGAAAATATTAAAACATTGAAAGGGGTGAGCTCAGATGCTCAGTAAGGATATCAATATTGCGGAAGATTTCATAAATAAACATTAACATTTAAGGCAATGTATAACTAAAACAAAGGCATTTGTAAACTTGAACTTCAGCATAATATGGAAAAAATAAATTTAAATAATGCCATTTACTTACACACATGGATATTCTACTAGTCGAATAATCACATGCAATATCAATAACCACTTTCATAATGAGGGAATGTATAATGCCAGACATTGTGAAACATTTTTTCAAGGCCTCGGCCAAGACGTCTAAAATGATTATGGTCTCGCCCAAAACCATAAATCAAATTGGGAAAGGGCCTCGGCCAATTCCACGTCTAGTTGTCTCATGAGACCTACCGATGCATCGAGGAGCTATAGCGGGCTCCACCCGTCACTTATTAAGTCCAATACATTCCTCATATGAATAGGTTTAAACATATCATAAACCATAACATAATCGTATCACATAAAACATCCATAAAGGTAACATAACATTTCCACATTTCAATCACAAGATATCAATACAACACATTGATATAATAAAAACACTTTCAAAACCATATTCAATACCAAAATAAAAGAAAGTTAAAACTTTGTATTTATTTTTCATTAAAAAAATGATGTCTTGTAGAGGAAGCTGAAACTCAAATAATGGTCACAGCGGCAGAGAAGTCATTGGCGTCGCATAAGTACGGAAAGAAAAACATTCCCTTTTGTCGTTTAGCAAAATGCTTCGTATAAAAAAAGATTCCTTTGGAATAAACGTAAAAGTCAAATGGGTTTATACACCATATAAAAGAAAGTTGTGTATAAAACCAAATATGCCTCAATGAAAGGGGATTGAGACGAAGTCCTTAAAAAGATCATTTTTTAAATAAGTTACATCTATAATGTGTATTCACTATAAGTACACATAAATAATGTAAAAATACAAGAAAGGACATAATAATATCATGACATAATTTGAAAGTAGGAGATTAACCCAAAGAATAGAAATTGGGTTAAGAAGTTCCTTTACAAAGATAATTTTTTAAATAAAATAGATCTATTATGTGTATTTACTATAAGTACACATAAATAAAGTACAAATACAAGACATCATAGAATATTATCATGACATAATTTGAAAATTGGAGATTAACCCAAAGAATGGAAATTGGGTTAAGAAATTCCCATATCTCGTGTCTGACTTGACTCAACCGTTCATTAAACACCTGAATAATAAACTAGAGTTAATATATACCTTATTAAGAACCATTTTTAATTTCATTATCATTTTTATTTCACTTATTACAATGTTATGAACATTATGTAATTATTTAAGTTAATAACGGTCGTTTTGTCGATCTTTGGTACTTGAGTCAACAATAAACTTCTTATAATTACAAGTTGTTTATGTGGTAGAATATCCATTATCTCCAGAATTATATTCATGATTTATATGTCATATATATCATATATATCCAGTATATACATTCATTTATTACGTAACATTTAGAGGTAAGAAATGAAATGCACCGTTCATGGAGACGGTAAGCCGTATGTACGCATGAACGCTACTTTCATTTCTATTTGGTATTTAATGGAATGAAATCATAATGATATAAATTTATAATATAATTACATTATAATATAGTGTATAATACCATTTACTCCATCCTTTATACATCCCACATATGGCATTAACGATTCAAATCACTTTGAGGGGCGGTAGTCCGCACTTCCTAAAATGAAATTATCGCGTTTTACCCATAAGGGAAATCATAAAGTATGCCTTAAATGAGAAATACAGAAGCATAAGTAAAACATAAACATATTATATATCATATAAAAATATAGTGACATCTTAATGTCCACCTTTGAAGGTGTTATATGAGTTTTGAACAATCCTCGTTTCGTGAGGCAGAAATTCGCCATCCACAGAAACCATATGTTCTTTAACCATTAGATGTAGGTGTGTGTAAGTGTAGCTCGAATAATTATTATAAAAACATCCTAGTATATTGAGGATACTGGTTTTGTTACAAAAGAAATGAATAAAAAGATTTTAGGGGGTTGGAGAAGAAAAATAATACAAAACAACATTAGAGAAGACATTAACTCAAAATCGGGTAACTCTTTTTGATTTGATACAAAGGTTTCCTTTGGAAGAGTTCTGCCCAATGTGAGACTTCTAGGAGTAAGAGGGGGAAGTTGGGAGAGTATTTGGGCAGAGTTTGGCCGAGCCCAATGGCTTTAATGTGTGAATGAGGTGGTAGTGGTGGGGGCCATTTATAAGTGGAGAGGAGGGGCACTTTTGAAAAGTAATGAAATGTTATTCTATTATACAATTTTTTTCAGATTCTAAAGGTCCCACACATGTATAATTCGAGGATAAGGTGATAAGGGTTCTAAATCTCCTCATCCAATAGGTTTTGGACATGTTTAGGTCTTAGATACTACATTATCTTTCCATTTTATTTAAATCGTTAAATAATGAGGTCATCGCTGCATCATCATGATTTCATAAATAATTTAATTTATTTAATGTCTAAAAATTATAAAACAAATACTATGATGTAGGAAATAGTTTTATATTTCTAATTAATATTTATAGTCAAAATTTGGACTTGTGTAACCCCACTTAAAAACTGTTTTTGTAGAACAACTCATGTTTGTGTCAATTTAATTTAACATTAAATAAATATATATTAATGTCATTTTCCAACCAAAGTGGCTCCATGGGGTCCCCAAGTTGACCCATGGGTTTTCTTGGTCGGTCATTACTCATACAATAGGAGTAGGACAAGTGTCAAGCTCATCTCATATTATTAAAACATTATTTTTACCTTAAACTACACTAATTACCTCTAATCGCGATTAAGAACTTAAAAGTTACAATTCACCAAAAAATTATTTTAATCTCATTGAACCAAATTTTACTTCTTAATGACAACCATGTATGTCGAATTTTTTAAAATCAATTCACATATGTGGTAATATTTCATTTAAACGAAAAAATCGGTTATTTAACTACCAGTTAGTGGTTTCACTATTCATCAAAAATTGATGTTTTTCAGAACAATGCCAAAATTTCACCCTATGCTATAATTGATATTCCGAATTCAAAAATGATGTCTATTTTAAAAAATTCCAAAAATATAAGTTGCATTAATTAATTTTATAATTAATTCCCGCTGTCACAACAATAGCGTGTTTTTAAGAAACAATTTATATCAAAAGATTGGCAATTGTTTATGTCCAATTTCAATGTTAAATTAATTCTAATGACCACCATTGGATAAAATGGTAAAAATATATTCTAATTATACTTTAAAACCTCTAAATAGTATAATTTATCACTATAAATTATTTTGAATAAAAAAGTTGTTTCTAAGTAATTTTCACTATTCATAAAAAATTGGATGTTCTCAGAAAATTACAAAAAATTCAACTTTGGATAATTTCGATATTATGAATAAAAAAATGAAGTCAATTTTGAAATATAAAATTTCTATAATTTTAAAAAGTGGTTATTAATATTCATAATGGCTACTTTGATTAGTCCCGGTGTTTTAGAACTCGAAGTTGCGTACAATGCAAGCTATTGCATTATTGAATGAGAAGTGTATCGTGGAAGCTTGGGGTGTTACATTCTACCCTCCTTCAATAAATTGCGTCCTCACAATTTGAAATTTTTCTTTGAAAATAAAAGGTTGAAAAGAGAAAATACCTTTGTTGAAAACCCACATCAGAAATAAGATTAATAAAATTTAGCCTTAATAAGAGGGAAAGGGAAATGAAAAAGTCAACACCCAATTATGATCTTGATTAGGAGAACATTGGTGGAAATTAGAGACATATAATTGGAGGAAAAACGTAAATATTTTTAAGGAGTGATTGAGGTCATCAATTACAATCAACTGTCAAATTGAGGGCCTCAAAGCCTTCAATCTATGTTGATTTAAAATATCATCAGTTCAACAAGACATAAGGTATTAGGGTAACAAATTTTTTTTTGTTTTAATATCCCTTTACTAAAGTTTAAAAATTAATTTATTCATTGAATAAGAGATAGGTATATATATATTTATGCTTGACAATTAGAGTTTCAACCTTCAACTCATCGTTCACTAAAAAAGATAATAGAACTCAAAAATATTATACATTTCCTAATTGTATAAGGTTCCAAATGTTAACACATACCATTTAGATTAGTAAAATTATTTTGTAATAACCAGGGAATTCCTGTAGTCTAGTGGTAGGAAATAAAGGCCTATCGCACTATGATTGTGGGTTCGATTCCTGCAGCTTTGTCCGACGCAACGGGTTATGCCCCACCCTGCAGGTTGTCCTTTTCCTAAAACTATAGTATCATAATATTCCAAAAATAATCTTCATAAATTTTTTAACCATAAACAATACTATCCAAAGATCAACTTAATCCACTCCAACCTTTATAGTTATCCAAAATACCTCTGTCCAGACTTTCTCTAAAAGGTCTCTTCATTCCAAAATCAATTTATCAGATTCCCCAAACAAAGTAATGATTCTCTTATTGTCACATACTAAAAATATAATTACCTTCATCATATTAAAACCTTACAGAAATCAACAAGTACTGCAGTACAATCCTTATATATATATCACATTATTCTAATAACCATAATATAATCCATGAGTCCAAAAGCACCAATACATTAGTTATTCTGCTTCAACTGTAGTAACAGCATAAGATTGTACTTGATCCCTTGGCCTTTTCTAAGGTAAGTTTCCCTAACGATTAGGATATTCATTTGCATAATGACCCATTTCTCTACAATTTTAGCATTCAAATTTGATAGCATCTTTCTTTCCCTTGAAATCACGAGCCTGGTGACCCTTTTCTCCACATTTATAACAAACTCCCATTCCTTTTAGGCAAGTACCAGGGTGATTCTTACCACAATTATCACATAATGAAAAATCCTTCTATCCCTTTTTCCCTTTATCTATCTCTTATTCCACTGTTCTCTTCTTCTCTTGCTTTACTTTGTTGTCATAAGACTTAGAGAATTCTTTTTCTGTCTTAATAGCACACGAGACATTATCTTCGTATGATGAGAAGGATTGTGATACTAAAGCTCGACGGAGAAATGGTTTTAACCCATCAAAGAAACGATAAATCTTACTCCTTGGGTTACATATATAATTGGCAGCATGCCTCGCTAACCTTGTAAGGTTATCCTCATACGTTGTGACATTCTCATCCTCCTTCTACCTCAGACTCAGAAATTGTCTTTCCATATCTGCTTGATGGTCATGAGGAAATTATTTTTCTAAGAAAAGCTCTTTGAACTCCCTCCATTCCATATTCGATACGTCATCATCTTCCTTTGTGTTTTGAATTAGCGACCACCACTGATCGACATCTCCAGTGAGGCGGTAAACTGCTATGACAACCTTCTCCCTTTCGCTACTCCCCAAGGCATGGAATATTTTCTCTAAGGATTTTATCCATTGCTCAGCTACTAACGGATTTGTACCCCCATTAAATGTTGGTGGTTGTTGCCTCATGAAGCGGTCTAACATTGATCCTCCACGTTGTGGATCAGGGTGATCCATACGAGTAAGGTTATTATTCATAACTTGAGTGAGTTGTCCCAGTATGGTAATAAGTTGATCAGCACCAGTTGTATCTCCATATCCACAATAATTATCATGAGCAGGAGGGAAATCCCTACACGGAGTGCGTGCATTGATACAGTTTCCATTCCTTCCACTAGGTGCCATTTCTAAACAATGTCATAAACTAGATTAGTTTATGAATCAAAATACATAATTCCATACTTGTAAAATAAATAACATAAATTGAACTATTTATTGATATAATCCATAATCATAAAAAGTTTTTATTTGAGGAATTATATACTCATAACCGTTCATAGTGGTTTGTAAAGAAAATGAGAATTATCCTAAGCATATCCCCCGGGAGTGTCATAACCAAGAGTGCAGCAAGGCCCGTTGTCGTGCACCAGTTCCCATTCGAGTCTAGCTCAAAGCGATGTTTTCAGGTTTTACCCCTAGGTACATCTATGCCAGAGCCGCCTCTACCTGCTCGTATCTAGAGAGGGATGTATTGCTCGGAAAACTCACAAAATCTCTACAATAACAAAATTCTAGGAAGTTCTTCTATACTAATCCTCAAATTCTATCTTTGGGCTATGTGCTCTAATCAGAGTTTATCTAAATCTAGCTTCCAAGGTTAGTACTAAACTGCCTCTGATACCAACTGTAACGCCCCGACCCCAGCTACCCAGAGTCAGTGCATTACTTCGTAAAATTGGCATGATCACAAAAGATCAAGTCTCGAAAGACCGATTAGTTTAGTAGCCTTGGAAACACTAGATACATTCATAAATCTTACATTACATCATAAAGTGAAAAACTAATAACAAAGTCTTCATAGTCCACACTCATATCCTCTTCTGACTATCCCTGCAGGTCATTCATAAAATACTTCTTCACATCCTGGAAAATATTAAAACATTGAAAGGGGTGAGCTCAGATGCTCAGTAAGGATAACAATATTGCGGAAGCTTTCATAAATAAACATTAACATTTAAGGCAATGTATAACTAAAAAAAGCCTTTTTAAACTTGAACTTCAGCATAATATGGTAAAAATAAAATTAAATAATTCCATTTACTTACTCACATGGATATTCTACTAGTCGAATAATCACATGCAATATCAATAACCACTTTCATAATGAGGGAATGTATAATGCCAGACATTATGAAACATTTTGTCAAGGCCTCGGCCAAGACGTCTAAAATGATTAAGGCCTCGGCCAAAACCATAAATCAAATTGGGAAAGGTCCTCGGCCAATTCCATGTCTAGTTGTCTCATGAGACCTACCGATGCATCGAGGAGCTATATCGGGCTCCACCCGTCACTTATTAAGTCCAATACATTCCTCATATGAATAGGTTTAAACATATCATAAACCATAACATAATCGTATCACATAAAACATGCATAAAGGAAACATAACATTTCCACATTTCAATCACAAGATATCAATACAACACATTGATATAATAAAAACGCTTTCAAAACCATTTTCAATACCAAAATAAAAGAAAGTTAAAACTTTTTATTTATTTTTCATTAAAAAAATGATGGCTTGTAGAGGAAGCCGAAACTCAAATAATGGTCACGGTGGAGGAGAAGTCGTTGTCGCCACATAAGTACGGAAAGAAAAACATTTCCTTTTGTCGTTTAGCAAAACGCTTCGTATAAAAAAAGATTCCTTTTAAATAAACGTAAAAGTCAAATGGGTTTATACACCGTATAAAAGAAAGTTGTGTATAAAACCAAATATGCCTCAATGAAAGGGGATTGAGACGAAGTCCTTAAAAAGATCATTTTTTTAAATAAAGTACATCTATAATGTGTATTCACTATAAGTACACATAAATAATGTAAAAATACAAGATAGGACATAATAATATCATGACATAATTTGAAAGTAGGAGATTAACCCAAAGAATAGAAATTGGGTTAAGAAGTTCCCTTACAAAGATAATTTTTTAAATAAAATAGATATATTATGTGTATTTACTATAAGTACACATAAATAAAGTACAAATACAAGACATCACAGAATAATATAATGACATAATTTGAAAATAGGAGATTAACCCAAAGAATGGAAATTGGGTTAAGAAATTCCCTTACCTCGTGTCTGACTTGACTCAACCGTTCTTTAACCTCCTGAATAATAAACTAGAGTTAATATATACCTTATTAAGAACCATTTTTAATTTAATTATCCTTTTTATATCACTTATTACAATGTTATGAACATTATGTAATTATTTAAGTTAATAACGGTCGTTTTGTCGATCTTTGGTACTTGAGTCAACAATAAACTTCTTATAATTACAAGTTGTTTATGTGGTAGAATATCAATTATCTCCAGAATTATATTCATGATTTATATGTCATATATATCATATATATCCAGTATATACATTCATTTACTACGTAACATTTAGAGGTAATAAATGAAATGCACCGTTCATGGAGACGGTAAGCCGTATGTACGCATGAACGCTACTTTCATTTCTATTTCGTATTTAATGGAATGAAATCATAATGATATAAATTTATAATATAATTACATTATAATATAGTGTATAATACCATTTACACCATCCTTTATACATCCCAAATATGGCATTAACGATTCAAATCACTTTGAGGGGGCGATAGTCCGCACTTCCTAAAATGAAATTATCGCGTTTTACCCATAAGGGAAATCATAAAGTATGCCATAAATGAGAAATACAGAAGCATAAGTAAAACATAAACATATTATATATAATATATAAATATAGTGACATATTAATGGCCACCTTTGAAGGTGTTATATGAGTGTTGACCAATCATCGTTTCGTGAGGCAGAAATTCGCCATCCACAGAAACTATATGTTCTTTAACCATTAGATGTAGGTGTGTGTAAGTGTAGCTCGAATAATTCTTATAACAACATCCTAGTATATTGAGGATACTGGTTTTTTTACAAAAGAAATTAATAAAAATATTTTATGGGGTTGGAGAAGAAAAATAAAACAAAACAACATTAGAGAAGACATTACCTCAAAATCGGGTAACTCTTTTAGATTTGATCCAAAGGCTTCCTTGGGAAGAGTTCTGTCCAAAGTGAGGCATCTAAGAGTAATAGGGGGAATTTGGTAGAGTATTTGGGTAGAGGTTGTCCGAGCCAAATGGCTTGAAAGTGTGAATGTGGTGGTAGTGGTGGGGGCCTTTTATAAGTGGAGAGGAGGGGCACTTTGGAAAGTAATGAAATGTTATTCTATTATACAATGTTTTTCGGATTCTAAAGGTCCCACACTTGTTTAATTAGAGGATAATGTGATAAGGGTTCGAAATCGCCTCATACAATAGGTTTTGTACATGTGTAGGTCTTAGATATTACATTATCTTTCCATTTTATTTAAATCGTTAAATAATGAGGTCATCGCTGCATCATCATGATGTCATAAAAATTTTAATTTATATAATGTCTAAAAATTATAAAAAAAATACTATGATGTAGGAAATCATTTTAGCTTTCTAATGAATTTTTTTAGTCAAAATATGGACTTGTGTAACCCCACTTAAAAACTGTTTTTGTAGAACAACTCATGTTTGTGTCAATTTAATTTTAACATTAAATAAATATATATTAATGTCATTTTCCAACCAATGTGGCTCCATGGGGTCCCCAAGTTGACCCATGGGTTTTCTTGGTCGGCCATGACTCATCCAATAGGAGTAGGACAAGTGTCAATCTCATCTCATATTATTAAAACATTATTTTTACCTTAAACTACACTAATTACCTCTAATCGCGATTAAGAACTTAAATGTTACTATTCACCAGAAAATTATTTTAATCTCATTGAACCACATTTTACTTCTTAATGAAAACCATGTATGTCAGATTTTTCAAAATCAAATCACAGAATTGGTAATATTTCATTTAAACGAAAAAATCAGTTATTTAACTACCACTTAGTGGTTTCACTATTCATCAAAAATTGATGTTTTTCAGAACAATGCCAAAATTTCACCCTAAGATATAATTGATATTCCGAATTAAAAAATGATTTCTATTTTACAAAATTACAAACATATAAGTTGCATTAATTAATTTTATAATTAATTCCCGCTGTCACAACAATAGCGTGTTTTTAAGAAACAATTTATATCAAAAGATTGGCAATTGTTTATGTCCAATTTCAATGTTAAATTAATTCTAATGACCACCATTTGATAAAATGGTAAAAATATATTCTAATTATACATTAAAACCACTAAATAGTATAATTTATCACTATAAATTATTTTGACTAAAAAATTTGTTTCTAAGTAATTTTCACTATTCATAAAAAATTGGAAGTTCTTTGAAAATTACAAAAAATTCAACTTTGGAAAATTTCGATATTACGAATACAAAAATGAAGTCCAATTTGAAATATAAAATTTCTATAATTTTAAAAAGTGGTTATTACTTTTCATAATGACTACTTTGATTAGTCGCGGTGTTTTAGAACTTGAATTTGTGTACAATGCAAGTTTTTGCATTATTGAATGAGAAGCGTATCGTGGAAGCTCGGGGTGTTACAATTACTATTCATAACAGCTAGTTTTAATAATATTTTAATAGCATATCATTGTTTAGTGAAACGTGATATTGCGTACAATGCAAGCTATTGAGGAAGGCCGTGATTGCGTGTAAAGCAAGACAAGATAGTGTTGTGTGTATTGAAAGACTCCTTTGATGATTTATATAAACAAAATATTACTTATAAAAATCTCTGGTGTTACAATAAAGGTAATACCCAGATTCTCCCCACCCTTATCAGGGTGTTCCGGGGTCCTTCAAATTCTTGGTTAGGGAACCTATACACTAAAATCCAAAAAGGATAAATATATAATTAGTAACATATTGAGAAAAAATGCATCCACAATAATAAATATATAAGTATAATGCATTTATGAGAGTGAAATAAAAAATCACATGGATCCCGCAACATTATGAAATAAGTAATTTCAAAATTTATTTCATCATAATCATACCATTGATGTTGTGTGATGTGATATTATAGGAAAATGGTAAGGATAAACCCATAACCATATTTTAGGTATCCCACTATACCTATAATACAGTGAATCGATATGAAATTTAAGATTCATCCACCACATACAATTAAAATTTCTTCCACCACATTGTTTCACTAGGTTTTGGACTTGGAAAATTGAATTGGATATCACTTGATGGTTTGATTAAGGGGGTATTTTATAGAATCACTAAATCATTCACATAGGGTTTACCTTTTCTTCCAAATTCTCTAGAAACTCCCAATGGTTCCTTTATCCATATATAGGTTTGAACCTGATTTCCAAAGGTCAGTGTTCATCTAGGTTTGCATCCCCAATGACTCTTGGGAAATCACAATGGTCTAGAGGATTGAGGGCTGACCTCATAAAACCCTTATGGGGGGAATTTTTTTCCAACTACAAAACCCTATTATATATTTATGATATGTCCATAAATAAATTCTTAATCTTGATACGGTACCGGTTAACGTAAATAAAGACTATAGGTTGATTATATTTTATATGAAAAAGACTGAGAACACTTAGGTGAGACCATCTATATGTATCTGGGTTTCTTCATCATTCATTAGTAACATAGGGTTTCTTATATCATGAATCCATATATCCATGTTCTTTGGAACATGTTTCCATATGAGAAGGAAATTAATATTTCAATGATGGGAAAAACATTATGAGGAATCCTACAGATCCAGATTATTGCAAGAATCAAAAACCATGTAGTTTGTTTAAACCATGCTTTTTTAACATCATGTTGAAATAAATATATGGGTGTTTTAGGACACCTTCAAGATCGGGTCCTGGAGGGATGTCCTACATTTCATGAATATAGTGATTATCAGTGTTTTCATATTTCATTCCTTTATGACATATATATTATGGATTCTCTTTTTCTGTAAAGACTCGTGGTGTAGATGCCATGATTACCGAAACTCTCTATGCTCACATTAGCCATGCTCGGTGTGATAAACACAATACATCATGTAACCAATGTCATTTCCTTGATCAAGGGACATAGATACAAGGATCACCTTGATGTATCCATATGGAACATGAACCATGGAGAGTGTTAGTCTATGTGTACTGAGTATGGTTAGAATCAATGTCAACATATTTCACTTGTACTTGGGATTACACACCGGGGATACCCTGGATGGAGGTGATTTATAATGTTAATGAGGTATTTTTTGAATCACACTAAGCACATGTGAGTATTATCAAGGTGAGAAACAAGGGGGTAGATGACCAGCCTCATGATGTATGGGTATGGGAAATGTATATTAGAATAGTACCTAGGGTTATTGGCATAGATCTTTGGAAATAGGAAGTAATCTTTCGTATCCCGATTATGAAAGGAATCAGAGTTCGCATAATTATTATATTTTGAGGATTACACACTAATGTTTCCCTATTTTTCAGGGCATACATGATGATGATATACATTGTTGTCTAGTCCATAGAGTCTCCAGGGAAATTTCCTTTATTTCTTGAGGGTGTCTCATGACACAGTTGGAATATCATTGGTGCCATCGCTTGACCTGAATTTACATGTTCGAAGGGTGTTTCAAGATCTAGTGTGGAATTGTCTGTGAGGTGTTTTCTTTCTTTGTAGATACCAAAAGACCTCGAGAACATCTCTAGAGGGCATCACACGTCTCAGCTAATGCGAATAATGAATTTTGTGAGGTCTTGGATGTCATTTACACGTGCATTTGCGAGACTCATCACACATGAGCAGGCATTGTGATATTATTCAGGTGACGTGTCTAAGGGATTTCAATTGTGTTTTATGATGGACCCATGGGGTTTTCTAGATTGAAGTGTTTGCCGCAGGTGAGCTGGGAGACTTTTCATGGTATTTTTGATGTATTCTGTGTGTCCTAGGTGGCATGTTAAAGGAGTGTCTTTAGATCTATTTGAATTTTCCTAGTATTTTCATGTTTATTTGGATAACACACACAAAGATAATGGGGGGGGAGTGAACCTATAAATCAGTTATGTCTTCCACCATTGATCTAGGTACTCACCCTTGAATAGTGAATACCTCGGTTTTTTCATTGTTAGTTATCTTGAATCTCGCATGATTCGACAGGATTTCAGGACATCCTTTAGATATCCGACCATAGTCCCTTTGTGTGATCTATGAATAATCACACAGAATATTTTTTTACTAGATCATGAATTCCATGGATGCCCACCAGTATATTACCGAAAAAAAAGTTAGACGGTCACGTGATCACTCTGACAAATCCATAGAATTCGATAGCTAAATCCTATAGAGTAAATTCATCAAGATTCCAATGTGTATAATAGTCTTCCTCTTTCATGATGGGGTGGAGGATTTATAGGAATCTCCACCTCATATAATCTCCCATTTTTGTGGATTATTCGACACGAGACAAGGCTGGAACATGTGGAGGGGTCTAGCGCCACACTGTTTTCCGAGTCTATTTTGTGGATTTCATCAGGTGCGTCCTTTGATTTTTAGGGATCACAATTATTTTTCATTTATCAGATAATTTTCTATTATAGGATTCATTTTTTATTTGGAAGAAAAGTCAAAATAATTTCATTTTTTCATTTTGACATATCCAAGGTCATTCACAAGATCCAAGTTCCAATGAGAAGACACTCGCGAGACCTTGTATGTATTATCCATGGAAAGCACTATGGGTGCATTGTGAAGATTTAATTCCTTTCAAAAATCAAGAGTAAATCATTCCACCTATTTTATTATCCATATTTCTTTATGTAACAATGGTTGGGAGTAATGAAATATTCCTTGTGTGTTGTCGAGGGTATTTTTTATATTTTTTAGTGATGTGTTGAATGGACAATATGGGTTTCATGGGGGTGTGTGAGTACTCCATGTCATGAATATAAGGATGAAAAGAAAATTGCATTCTGTGAGATAGGTATACAATTTTTTCATGGGATTGGAGTGCCTTGTTTGTCATCTGGGGAACGTCGCATGTCTTTCAGTGACCACGAACCCTTGTCACCTCCTCACTTTTTATCTTCTTTGTTTTATTTTACAAAGGTCATGTATCATGTGATTTAAAATGATAAATATCTTGGATTTGTACTCAATTTATGTATGATATCTCTCTTGACCAATAAGGGTTATAAGGTGAGTGTATAAGCATGTAGTGGACATGTATATATGTTTGTCCTTTGAGTGTTATGGAGTTGACTGGACACTCTAGAGGACATCAATGTGGCTTGTATGTCATTTTAGACTGATTCAGTGAGGTTTTGAAATATCAAATGAATCACTCTGGGTGTGTGTCACATTTCTTTTATTGACCTTGATCACCTCTCACATCCTCCCATTTATATCCTTGGTTTTATTTGCTGAAGTCTTGGAGGTCATGTGAGATTTCTTAGATATCACCAATGGATTTTATTCTTCCCAATGTTGATTTGGCGGATGAGTTTCATAAATTATAGGGGTATCTTCTTTTATAATTTCATATATAGTGACTCGAGCCTTTTACACATAACATTACATTATTTTATGAATAATCATACATCAGAGTACAATCCAAGGACCAAGAAGTCTAGTGTCTTGGAAGACTAGGTACATAAAACTTAAAACATGGGACTAAAAGAAACACTACTTAATTAAATGATCATATAGATCTCCTAACATCCTTTGATCCCTTACATCTACATAGGATGACCTGGGGATATCATGAACAAAGGGAAGAGCTAAAATCCTAGTAAGGGAATAACCATAAGAACAAAGCATTAACATATAAGATAGAAGGAAAAACATGGTGATATAAAAAGGCATGTAACATATGGAATCATAACATATAATCATGGAATCAGATAAACATGGGGTAATAATAATGTGTAAGAAACATAAAACAATACTTTAGTACGAGTCGTGGCTTACTACCAAGATTTGTTCACATAGTTTCAGAAACCAAGTCTAACTGCCAAGACCATCGCACATAACATTTGACGAGACTTAACATCACCCAAGAATTGGAGAGAAATATGGGTTCACCCATATTACCATTTAATGAATATACTTTCCGCATAAATAATGATAATTAATCAATATTACATAACCATAAGGGTTATCAATGGAAAAAAGTGGCCTCCACAATAATGTCATAATGATTAATAAATGGTCATATCATATAATTGTCCATGAAATAAAGGAACTAAAATATACATGAAAATTCATAAAAGAAAATTGTAATGTATAATGGTATGTGATTTCAAGTATATGTGACAAAATTTTAGAAAACTATTCATGAAATTTTAGAATAAAAATTTTTTAAGTGGTTTTAAAAAAATACTATAGAGCCGTTAAAATAGAAAAGGGTGAAATCCTTTATACAAAACTATAAGTGAAACATGAAAGTTTTCACAATAAAAGTCTTATTTTATAAAGATGATGGTGTTTTAAAAGAAAGATATAGGGAACTTTAAATAAGGTAAGAATTACGGAATTTCCCTCAAAAAAGATTTTCTTATCGGGATGTTTTGAGGAGGGAATCACTAAAAAAATGTATTTCCCAAAAAGAGAATGATGAATGGAACTTCATAAAATAGTTTTGTACATTAATATGTCATTTAAAAGATGAAAATAATAATAATATATAACCTCATTTAGGTAAAGAGAATGATAAATAAACCCAAAGGAATAAAGGACGTTCAGTTTCTATCCCTTAGGGAATAACAACATGGTATCGTGTGTACTTAATAGTGATTAATGAGAGAGAAATGGGTTTATAATAATTTAAAAATAATAAGGACCATGTGGATGATGTTTTCCATCATACCAAATCACTAGGAATTACATATAAATTTTCATAACACAGAGGGAAATCATGAATAAAAGTAAACTAGATAGGATCCCTTACCTTAAGTCTAATGGTGTTCTCCCCTTGATATCAATGACATGAATAGAAAAATTAAGTTCATTAAGTAAAAAATTAAATAACCTATTATATATGTGTAATATTTAGTATAATATTTTTATGTTCATTTATAAACATTTTGATTGGTTATGGGGTTCAATTTCATTGTTTGGGTCTGTTTGGTTAATTGGTTTTAATTAATGGTTCACTTATATTCAGGTTCGAATAAACATGTATGAGGAAGGTTATTGTCCAGAATTGATGTTATATTTTATTATTGAAAAACCAAAAGGTTAAATGGTTGGAAATTTAATTTGGTTACTTGGAGTGAAGATTAATCATTATATAAAACATTAATGACAAACACTTGAATTAATTTGGTGATTTTTCTCCAAACTAACTTGTTTAACATTACTATTTTACATCAATTATGCAAGAGGATTCTCGAACAACACAAAACATAAAATAAATATTTAATAGTCTATTTCAACCATAAAAATTGTTTCATTATTATAATATAATATGGTAATATAAATTGACCAGTCATCATCCTTTAATGTGATAAATTCACACATCTCAAACGGTGTTTTCATTTCATTCATTTAAAAAAATAGGGAAATGAGAGATGATAATGAATTATCCAATTTTCATAACAAAATTAATGTATATTTATGTTACTTTAGTTATCATAACATTTTGGTGATGTGAGGTGAGGAACGAAAAAATGAAAAGAAAAGAACTTGAAAGAAAATAAAAGATTTGTAAAATGGAATTTACCTCTTGAGTATATCTACATTGAGAACCTATTAAAGGAAGAGGTTATTATCTTTTGATGGGAACAAAGGATGATGGACATGGGGAAGGTTGTTGGAGATATATTTAGTTATAATTTATGTAAGGAACAAGGATTGGTAGGAGTGAATAGAAGAGGTAATGAGGGTAAGTATTTATAGTGGATTAGAGGAAGGTTATCATAAAATTTAATTCCTCAGTTTATTATTTTCACTCAAGACCAGAAACAGTGATGAATTCATGGAAAAAAAGTACTGTGTGCATGTGAGTTCAAGATAATTTTCTTACACAATCCAAACACCCATTGATTATGTCATAATTCATTTATTTAGAAATTATCATAAATTAGCGTATTTTATTATTCACCAAAATTCAAGTATTTTGGAAAAATCCCACAAATTTTCCATAATTTTTTTTCAATCTTTAGAATCCAGTAATGAAAATAATTTCTCAAAAATATTTTTCTAAATATTTTTTAATTAAAATTTTAATTAAAATCACAATTTATTCTAAAAAATCTGTTTTAAAACATTTATTTACTTATTCGAAAAGATAGGTACGTCATACATTCACATAAATAGTAATTATATACTATCATAGGTAAGGTTTCTATTCATTGGGTTATATAATTATTCATAAAGGTAGAATTACTATTCATAAGGGTATGTTACTATTCACCAAAAATTAATTTTGATCCAATAGACTCCAAACATCTTACAGATTGTAACCATGAATGTCTGATTTTTGAAATTCAAAAAGAAAAGGTGTCAAAATTATGTTTAAAGGACACACTATTCATAGTAGTTCATTATGTTGTTATTTCATGTGATTAAATGGCATATTTATAGGAAATGAATTTTCATCGAAAAACATTGGGTCATTACATTCATTCCCCATTATAAAATTTCACCCATGAAATTTCGTTTTACATTCTAAGCCATAAATAGGTGTAGGTACTTTTCCTTCATTTCCTCCTCCAGTTCCCTTGTTTCCTCTTCGTACTTATGGTTCCACCACAGTACTTTCACCAGGTGAGTATTCTTGTTATGTAGAACTTTGTCTCTGTGATCCAAGATCTTAAATGGCTTCTCCTTCTAAGTAAGATCATTCTCCAACAATACCTCCTCAGAAGAGAGTGATTGTGAAAGGTCTAGAATGTGATTTTATAAGATGGATACATGGAATATATAGTGTACTTTGGCCATAGTAGTTTGAAATTCTAGTAGGCACCAACCCCAACATAATCAAGAATCACAAAGGGGATGATGTACCTAGGACGTAGCTTCCCTTTATTGCTAAACCTCATGATCTTATTCTATGGAGATATGTGTAGAAATACCATGTCTCAATATTTTAACTCAATGTATCATTAATGATCGGCTGCATAACTCTTCTATCTACATTGGGCTACCTTGAGATGATGCTGAATGGTTTTCACATTCTCCACCATTTCTTTGACCATTTCAGGTCATAGCATCTTATTCTCACTGACTTCATCCCAACTTGTCGGTGTTCTACACCTTTTCATATAAAGGGCCTCATATGTTACCATTTCGATGATCGAGTGGAAATTTTTTTTGTTGGAGAATTAAACCATCGGAATGTGTTGTTCCCGACCTCCTCTAAAGTGCATAGAACATTCTGTCAACTTTTCATCAAGTTTCTGAATATATCACTCATATTTTCTATTAGTTTGATTATGATTTCGCATAAAAACTTTAGTTCAGTGCTTAGAACATGTTGGAGTGTTTTCCAAAACATTGATATGAATCTCAGTTCGTGATCGGATACAGAAGATAGTGGTAATCCATGCGGCCTTACATATTTTTGGTTGTAAATATGTGAAATCTGATCTAATGAGAAGTCCTCTAAAAATTACGATAAAGTGAGATGTATTTGTAAGACGATCCACAATGACCCATATAGTATTATTTTCTCTGGATTTCCTTATAATTATAGTGACAATGTCTATGGTAATGTTCTCCAAATTTCATGATGGTATGGGAACTACTTGAATAATACTCTTATATATTTACCTCTCAGCCTTCACTTTCTCACATACGAGTCACTTTGATGTATATTCAGTAATCTTTTTTTCATATTGTCCCACAAAAACTTTTCTCAGAGAACTCGATACATTGTTTTTCTCTCTATGTGAATAGAGAAGGTCGAGCTATGTGAATCATAAAAAATCCCCTTCATTATCTCTGTATTTGATGGTACTCATAATTTTGACACAAACCTTATAACTCTATCCTTGTCAAATTTGAAATCGTAGGATTCCCATTTCTTATAGATTCCTCCCTTTTCGGAATTTCCATATCTTTTCTTTGAGAATCGTTTATTTTCTCCATGAGGGGTGGTTGATCCATCATTTGAGAAAGGATTGATTATGTTCCGCCTTCAGGGATTCCAATGTCCATTCTATACATATCTAAGAAGATAAGATCCTTTTCAATTCTCATTATTGATAAAGATGCAAGATTTTTTATACATAAAGCAACCACTACCTTATTTCCCTTTCTATGATGGGGGTGGATTGAGCAGTCATAACCCATGATGAGTTCTATCCATCTTCACTAGTGCATATTAAGCTCTTTTTCAATAAATATATATTTGAGACTCTTGTGGTTAGTATATATCTCACACATCTCCCCAAAGATATAAAGATGTGAGTTTTTTGACACAAATATCGCAGCCTCCAACTCTAGATCATGCATAGGATAGTTTTGCTCATGTGTTTTTTTTCATCCATTATTAATAGGATATCACATAATTATTTTTCATTAGCACACAGTATATTAACTTCTTTGAAGCATCACTGTACTCCACAAAGAGTTCTCTACTTATTTTTACAGTTAGTACTGGCGTAGTGATAAGCCTCTTTTATAACTCCTTAAAATTGTTTTCACATTCCTGAGTCCATACAAACTTTACGCCCTTCCAAGATATCTTGGTAATTAGGTTTGAAAATCATGAAACATTTTTCATAGATCATCTATAATACCGACCTATACCTAAAATGATGTGGATCCCTATTACAAATGTTGGCTTTGTCCACTCTTCAATTGCCTTTATCTTGGAAGGGTCCACAGGTATCACATTACTGGTGATGAAATCCCCCAAGAATGATAATTCCTCCATCTAGAACACACATTTACAATAAATTTCATACAGATTATCTCTTCGAAATTTATTTAACATAGTATTCAAAGGCTCATCATGTTCCTCTTACTCTTTGAGTATATCAGAATATCTTCAATAAAGACAACCACAGATTTCTCATGGTAATCTATAATGAATCAATTCATTAAATCAATGATAATTTTTGGAGCATTAGTGAGTCCGAAAGTTAATCAATATGAACTCATAGTGCCCATACCTTGTTGAGAATTTTAGTCTTGGGAAAATCTTCTTTACTTGCCTTTAATTAGTGATATCCCGATTGAAGGTCCACCTCAGTAAAATAATTATACCCACAAAGCTTATTGAAAAATCATCTATCCGAAGCAGGGGATACTCATTCTTTATCATGATTCTATTGAGCTCATGATTCTCAATGCAGAGGTTTCAAGAACTATACTTCTTCTTGATGAAGAGGACTGACAATCCCCTTGGTGAAGAACTCGGGAATATAAAACCCTTCTCTAGATTCTCCTGTAGCTTCTTCTTGAGCTCTTCCAGCTCTATAGTGGCCATTATATAAGGTTTTGTTGATATAGGTAGATATCCAAGAATAAGTTCAATTGAGATCTCATCCTCTCAATCAGGAGGAATACCAGGAAAATCATCAAGGAATACATCAGTGAAATCACTCAAGATGGGAATGTCTTCAGTCATGATTCTCTCTTTTGTCTCAATCAATTGATCTTGAAATTATAGCTCATAAGAAATTAATATCCACACATGGTACAATGATTCTAATGGATAGTTATCTTCATTCTTACACTTTTAATGAATTTGATAATGTTTTGGGATGTGAAGAGTGATATCCCTTTCCCGATAGTTGATGTTGGATTTGTATAAATATAGTCGATCCATGCCTATAGATAGCATCAAACTCCACTAATGTAAGTATGAAAATATTATCTTAGATATTCATTCCAAAAACATTAATCGGGGAGGAATATAAACCATGGATGAAATAATTTTCAAATTCTCTATTCTCATAGGTAAAATATCCCCCAACTTTTGAGGTGGTGTTTTAATAGTTCTACTAGACATAAAATAAATGTAAGAATGTGTAGAATCAAAATAAAATAGCCTAGTCTCCATTTTTGAATGACTAACTAGCATACCTGTCACCACATAATTGTCCATCTCCACCTCAGCAGTAGTGATAGCACACACCCTTCATTTTTTCCTTGGAGGTTGTTAATTATTTCCTATTACAATCCTTAGATTAGGTCAATTTTTTTATAATTCCAATTATCTTTGATGGTATATCACTGCACCACTGGCAGATCATTGATATGTACCATACTTTATTCTTCATCACTAGTGGTGTTATTCATATCCCTTTGAATATTCTTGGCCAGATGTCCCAACAATCAACATTGGAATCAAATCCTGGTTCCCTTAAGAAAGTTCCCATGATGTGTCTTCTAACAAATTTTACAAGTGGGATAGTTAGGATTCAATACATCACATGATGTTTTTGAACCACCCATGTTGTTCTCCATTTTTTTCTTCTTATCGCTGGGCCCATGAGACCACTATGTGTCTCCAATCTCCATTACAACCTTGTGAGTGAAATGGACACTCTCCTCATAAATGTCGAAGTCTCGAATCACCAACTCTTTTCATAGACTCAACATTACTCCAGTAATCAAGAGATCCACCTTGCATTCAGTGTTCATGTCAAATCTGGAGGCATACCTTAAAACACTTTTATTGTTTACTTCATACACCCTGATGGACTCATCTTCCTTCTTCTTGTGATTAAGGAGCCCTCCTTACATATTGTGATGGAGGGTTTGAGGAAAATATATATTGAAAAACTTCTTCTTGAATTTCTCCCAATCCATGGATTCAATTTCCTCCTAGGCATTCAAATTCTTGATTAGTTTCCACCACTGATAAGGTTACCCACCAAAACAATAGACCTCTAGTATAAACATATCTTATTTATAGAACTAGAGGATAGGTAATATCATTTCAAAGGAGTTAATCCACTATTCCGCAAGGAGGGGATCAAAATATCCTCTAAATATGGGTTTCCTTTTCCACATGATGGATTATACGAAAACATTCACTATTCTTGGAGGGGGAGGTAATTCCACATTATTCATGTTATTATTTATAACATGACCCAGTTGACCAATTAATGTGATGAATTTTTGAGCACCAGTTCCCATCATATCAGGCATATCATTAGGGAAATATTCACATTACCTATCACAGGGATATTTGGCACATGTTCTTGAATTTCAGGCTAATAACTAAGAAAAAGAATGCACAATTAGATGGCTTCAATACATATTTATTGATCATAAAAAGGAAACGGTGAACATAAAATGATAATGTTTTGAAAGAGAAGTATATAATAAAATTTGATTCTTTAGGATTAAATTTATTTTATCCTTGATCTATTTCTTAGTATAAATTATTATGGCCTTTTCCCCCATTAATAATGGCTTGTAATAAGATCATGAATTTACCAAAGCATATCCCCCAAGAGTGTGAAACCAAGTGAGCAGCAATGCCCATTGTCATGTACCAGGATAACCCGGGCCAGGATCAAAACTCTTTGTCAGATTTTTCACTCCTATGTACAATTGTGCCAAATCCAACTCTACCTATTTGTATCTAGACAGGGATGTATTTTCATAAAAAACCAGTTAACAAAATTTAGGTATGTTTTCTTATACTTAGTCACATCCTTAAGGTTCATAAAAAAGTGATATATTTCTATTATCCAAAAATAACTAGATCATCTTCTGATACCATCTATTGTGACCTGAGTCTTTACACATAACATTACAGGCTTTTAAGGATAATTATACATTAGAGTACTAGCCAAGGATCAGAAAGTCTAGTGTCATGGATGAATAGGTACATAAAACATAAAACATGGGACTAAAAGAAACAATTGTTTATTTATTCTTCATAAAGAGACCCTAACTTCCTTTGCTCCCTTACATCTACATAACATAACTTGGGGATGACATGAATAATGGGATGAGCTAAAATCCATGTAAGGGAATATCCATAAGAACAAAGCAATAACACATGGGATAGAAGGCTTGACATTTTGATATAAAAAGGCATGAAAAATATGTAATCACAATAAATAAACAAGGAATAATATTATCATTGATTCATAATAATGTGACAGAAATATAAAACATGACTTTAGTATGGGTCAAGGCTAACCCTCAAGATCGTTTCACACAGTAGCACAATCCACGACTAACTGCCAAGACCGTCACACATAACATCTAATGAGACATATCTTTACCCAATGCATTAGAAATATATTTGGGAGCACCCATATTAATCTTTCATGAACATTCATTCTATATAAAGAATCATACATAATCAATCTTACATAAAAATATGGGTTAACATTGGAAATAATTGGGTAATATAATCTTGTCATAAAGCATAACAAATAGTCGTATCATAAAAGTGTCCAAAAAAGGAAGGAACTAAAAAATAAATGTAAATTAAAAATTAAAAATATTCATGTATCATGGTATGTTATGGAAAGTGTATGTAACCACATGAAATAAAAGTATTCGAGAAAATTTCGCATAAATTGTTTTTGAGTAGTTTTAAGGAAAATACTTTAGAGCCGTTAAAATAGAAAGGGGAAGAATCATATATAAAAAACAAAATTTGGTATAGGAAGATTTTCAGAATATAAATTCATATTTTATAAAATCAATTGTGTCATAGTACTTAAAACATAGTGCACCTGAAATCAAGTAATAAATCAACAAGTTCCCTCAAAATATATTTTCTTATCGGGAAGTATTGAGGGGAGAATCACTTAAAACATGTGTATACCCAGAAAAGAACATTGAATGGAACATTATACATGATTTTAGGACATCAACATAGAATTTGGAATATAAAAATAAGATAAATAGATAACTTAATTTAGGTAATGATAATGATAAATAACCTTGAAGAAATATGTAAGGTTCAGGTTGAATCCCATATGGAATATCGGCATAGTATCGTGTGTAATTAAGGGGGAATAATGAGATATAAAGTGGTTTATCATAATTTAAACATTATGATGACAATATGTGGTATTTTCTTAATCATACCCCATAACCATTAATTAAATATAAAATGCCATAACATAGAGGACAATCTTGAATAAAAGTGAAATAAATTGGATCCCTTACCTTAAGTCTGATGGTGTTATCCACTTGATATCAATGATCTGAATAGTAAAAATAGGTTCATTAATTAATAATTCCATAACTTATTCCATATTTATAATATTTATTACAATTTTTTTAAGTTCATTTATAACCATATTTATTGGTTATGAAGTACAATATCATTGTTCAGGTCCATCTACTTACGTGGTTTTAATGTTTGGTTCAATTATATTCATGTTCAGATAAACATGTATGATAAATGTGGTTGTATAGAATGGAAGTCATATTTTATTATTGAAAATATAGAAGGATACATGTTTGGATATTTAATTTGGTTACTTGGAGTGAAGTTGAATTATTATATAAAATATTAATGATCAACACTTGAATTTATTTGGCGATCTTCCTCATAATTTACTTTTTTTAATTTTTATTTTACATCAAATGTGAATGGGAATTATAGAAAAACACATAAGATAAAATATATATTTAATACTTAGGTTCAAACAGAAAAATATTTTCATGACCAGAATAAATGATGTTAATGGAAATTGATAAGCTCTCATCATTGATTATGATAAATTAACACATCTTGGATGGTGTTTTTGTTTATTTTTTTATAAAAGAATATGAAAATAGATATGATAATTAATTATCCCATTAGAATAAAAAATTCCATTACATGTATGTATATGTAGTTATCATACAATTTTAGTGAATTTAGGTGAGGAAATAAAAAAATAAATGAAAATAACTTGAATGAAATAAAAGAATTGGAAAGGGGAATTTACCTCTTGTGTTTATCTCAATTGAGAACCTCTTATGGGGAGAGGTTTTGGTATTTTGAGGGTAAAATGTATTTTGGACGTGGGGAAGGATGTTGGGGATAGATTTGGGCCTAATATATGTAAGGCACAAGGCTTGAGGGGAGTGAAGAGAATAGGTAAGCAAGGGTTGTATTTATAGGGGATGAGAGGGGGGTTTTCATAATATATAATTCTTTAGTTTATTATTTTCCCTCGAGACTAGATATATATATATGATTCCATGACCAAAAAATAGTAATGTGTGCATGTGAGTTTGAGATAATGGTCTTAAATCATGCCTACATTATTTGATGACATCACAATTCATGTTTTTAGCATTTATCGTAAATTATCGTATTTTACTATTCATAAAAAAATCATGTATTTTACAATAATAAAAAAATTCACTGTAATAATTTTCAATGTGTAGAATCCAAATATTGAGACCATTTTTCAAAAATAAATTTTTAAATACAATAAATTTAATTTTCTTAAAATCATAATTTATTATAATAAACTAGTTTTGAAACATCTCTTTACTTATTAAAAATTATAGGTATATCATACATTCACTTAAATAATATTTATATACTATCATAGGTAATGTTACTGTTTATTAGGGTATATCAATATTCATAAGGGTAACATTACTATTAATAAGGATATGTTACTATTCCCCAAAAATTATGTTTGTTCCATTAGACTCAAAACATCTTACTGATCGCAATAGTGAATGTTAGATTTTCAAATTTTAAAACCAAGATATGTGAATATTGTGTTTAAAGGTCACATAGAACTTAATATTTCTCTATGTTGTGATTTTTATTTTATTATATGACATATTTATAATAAAGTAATTTCAATTGAAAAATATTGGGTTGTTACATTCTTCCCCGCTTATGAAATTTCTCTCAAGAAACTTCATTTTATATTCTAATCCATAATCATGTGTGGGAACTTTTCCTTCATTGCCACATCCAGTTACCAAGTTTCATCTTCGTACATATGGTTCCACCATAGTAATTTCACAAGGTGAGTATTCTTGTTACGTATAATGTTATCTCTAAGATCCAAGATCTTCACTGGCTGCTCCTCGTATGAAAGAAAATTCTCCAACTATACCACGTGTAAAGAGAGTACATGTGAAGGGTTGTTTATTTACATTATCAAGAGAGATACATGGAATACATCATGTACATCGGACATTGTAGGTGGAAGTTCTATTCTATATTCCCCATCCCCGACAGAATCAGGAAACTCAAAGGGGTCAATTACATGAGACTTATATTCCCATTTCCCCAAACCTCATGACCTTTTCCATGGATATATGCATAGAAATACCATGTCTAATATTTTGAACTCACGTTCTCATCGATGATTTTCTGCATAACTCTTCGGTCGCCATTGGTATACCTTGATAGGTTGCTGAATGGTTTTCACCTTCTCCACCATTTCTTCGACCATTTCAGTTCTGAGTAGCTTATGGTCACTGACTTCATCCCAACACACAAGTGTTATTCACCTTTTCCCATAAAGTTCTTTATATGGTGCCATTCTGATGCTCAAGTAGAAACCATTGTTGTAGAAATATTCAACCAATGGAAGATATTGGCCCCATCATCCTTTGAATTCCATAGAACATGCTCTCAAAATATCTTCCTGTGTCTAAATTGTTCACTCATATGGGCCATCAGTTTGAGGATGATAGATCGTAATGATGATCAGTTCAGTGCTTCAAGCACGTTGGAGACATTTCGAAAACCTCAAGGTGAATCTTGGATAATAATCCAATACAATATATAGTTGTACTCCATACAGACTTACCACTTATTTGATGTAAATCTATTCAACAATATAAAATGTGATGTCCTCTAAAATTTCTATTAAGTGAGTTGTCTTCATAAGATCATCCACAATGACCCATATAGCATTATTTCCACAAGATTTCCTTAGATGTATAGTGACTATGTCCATGTAAACATTCTCCCACATTCATGTTGGTTTGGGTAGTGGTTGCGGCATCCCCTTAGACGTTTTCCTCCCATCCTTCAATTTTTGACATACCATTCACATTGATGTATATTCAGAAATCTCATTTTTCATATTGTCTGAAAAAAAGCTTCATCAGAGATCTCAATACATCTTTTTGCTCCCTTTGTGAATAGAGAAGTTAGAGCTAATTATGTCATTAAAAGTATCCTTTTTTATCTCTCGATCGGATGATACTTATAATCATGACCCATGCCTTACAACTCAATTCTTTTCAGTTTTGATATCAGAGCATTTATCATTTCTGATATCTTCCACCCTTTTTTGAATTTCCACAACTTTTATTTGACCATAAATTATTTTCTACCTGAGGGATGGTTTCATAATCATTTGAGAAAATATTGATGATGTTCCCCCCTTAATTATTCCCATGTACATCCTCAAGAAATTTATGAATACCAGAAGTTTTTCTATTCTCATCAATGATAATAGTGCAAGATCCCTTCTACTAAGATCCTCTGTTAGCTTATTTCCCTTACCGGGATGGTAGTGGATTGAGTAGTCATTATTCGTGATGATTTATATCCATCTTCCATGACACTTATTAATCTATTTTTCTATTAATATATATTTCAGACTCTTGTAGTGTGTATATATCTCACAATTCTCTCTATAGAGATTATTCTGCATGATTTTCAACCCAAAGATCATAGCCGCCAACTCCAAATCAGGTGTGTGATTGTTTTTCTCGTGGATTTTCAGCTTCCTTGAGGTGTAGGGTATCACATTATCATTCTGTATTTTCACATAGCCTAATCCATTCTTTGTAGCATCACTATACACCACAAAGAGTTCTCCATTTGTTTGGATATTGAGTAATGGCATAGTGATAAGCCACTTTTCTAACTTCTTAAAACAGTATTCACATTCATATGTCCATTAAATCATCACTCCCTTCTTTTCCAGCTGGGTCATAGGGTTTGAAAATCATGAAAAGGTCTTCAAAAACATCAATAATACATAGTCATATCCAAAAAGATGAGGATCTCTATTACAAATGTTGGACTAGACCGCTCTTCAACTGCATTTGTCTTGTAAGGGTCCACAGATATCCCATTTCTGGTGATAACATTCCCCATGAATGGTACTTCCCCAATCCATAACTCACATTTACTTTACATTTCAGACAACTTATCCCTTCACAAAGTCTTTAACATAGTATTGAAATGTTCTTCATGTTCCTTCATTCCCATAGAGTATATCATAGAATCTTCAATAAATACTACCACTTCTTTTTCGAGGTAATACTTAAATAATCTATTCATTAAATCCATTAAAATTTATAGATCATTATTGAGTCCAAAGGGCATAACTATGATCTCATAGTGTCTATTCCTCATTCGAATGTCAATCATGGTAATATCTTCATTCAACACCACTAATTTGTGATATCCCGATAAAAGGTCCACCTTAGAGAAATAATTGTCCCCCCTTGAGATGATCAGACATGTCATCTATCTGAGGTAGGGTATACTTTTTATTTATCATTATTTTATTTAGCTCACAATAATCAATGTATAGGTTCATTGAACCATCCTTATTCCAGACAGAGACGGCTGACACTGCCCACATTGAGGCACACCAGCGTATAAAACCCTTCTCGATATTATCCTGTAGCTGCTTCTTCAGCTCTTCCATCTCAACAATGTCCATTCTCTATAGAATCTTTGATGTAGGCAGATATCTATGAATAAGTTTTATTGAGATGTCAACCTCTTGATCGGGAGGAAGACCAAAACAATTACTTAGGGAATACATCTGTGTAATCCCTCATGGTGGGCATGTCTTCAAGCATGATTCATTAATTTGTATAAATCATTTTTGCTAGAAATTCTTGCTCATATGGAATTAATATCCACACCTGAGATAATGATTCTAAAATAGATTCATCATCCTCATTATAGTTGTAAGGAATTGGAGGGTGTTTTGAGATGTGAATAGTGATCTCTCTTTCCTGAAAATTGATGTTGGATTTGTATAAATATATCCAATACATCACCTATATAGAACTGAACTCCACTGAAGGAAGTATGAAAAGATTTTATGGGAGGTTCAGTCCAAAAAGATTAATAGAGGTGGAGTTATAAACCATGGATGCAATAATTTTCCCATTAATTGTTCTCACAAACAACATAAAATCCAAGGTTTTATATTGTGTTTGGATAGTTCTACTAAACATTAAAGATATAATAGAATGTGTATAACTAGATTCAAATAGTACGTTCTCCATTAATTAATGAATAACTAGCGTACTTGTCAGCACATCGTTTTCCGAATCCACCTCTGTAGTAGTGACAGCATAAACCCTTCCTTGTTTCCTTAGAGGTTGTTTTTGATTTCCTCTTAAAACCCTTGGCTTAGGAATTTCTTTTCATTATTCCCATGATCATTGGATTTATAACAGTAAACCAATTGTTGAGTGTTGATCTGACCCTTCCATTCTGCTTTCACATTAGTAAGATTTTAAATATCCCATTGGCAATTCTTGTCCAGATGTCCCAACTTTCTACATTTGAATCAATTCCTGGTTCCCTTTATACAGTTCCCAGGATGCTTCTTCCCACAACATTTACAAGTGGGATGGTCAAGCTTCATTCTATCATGGTTTTTTTTGTTTAACCACCGATGTTGTTCTCCAATTTCTCATTCTTTTTTATGGTCCCCCGAGAACAATGAGAGTCTCCAATATCCATTTCAAACGTGA
This sequence comes from Viscum album, assembly GCA_963277665.1. Taxonomy (NCBI): domain Eukaryota; kingdom Viridiplantae; phylum Streptophyta; class Magnoliopsida; order Santalales; family Viscaceae; genus Viscum; species Viscum album. The sequence goes on from OY728145.1 coordinate 1,413,441,934, forward strand.
GGGCACAATGTAATATATCCTCATTACTATCGAAGTCTTAAATCACAAACACTTTTCAAGGGCACAAAATTAGTACACAAAAAAGTGATCCACAATGCTTTTAGTGTTCATGACAAAGCCATTATTAAACCTTGAAAGCCTTGTAATGTTGGCTTCATATTCCATGATGGACTCATCTACCTTCTCCATGAGTCTGAGGAACTCTCTTTCCATCTTGCGATGGAGGGTTCGAGGAAAATATTTATTGAAAAAAAGCCTCTTAAATTTTTCCCAACACATGGAATCATTTTCCTCATAGGGTGTTGCATTATTGGTCAATTTACACCAATAATATACTTCCCCATCAAAATGATGGACTGCCAGTAAAACATTATCTTTATTCGAGCACTAGAGGACCATGAATATCATTTGAATGGAGTTAATCCACTATTCCACGAGGAGGAGATAATAAGATCTAGTAAACATGGAAGGCCCTTACACCATGAATGATTCAACAAAACATGATCATTCCTTGGAGGTGAGTGAATTCCACCTAATTCTAGTTATTATTCATCACTTGAGCTAGCTGATCAAGTACTGTCATGATGTTTTTAGAACACATTCCCATCATAAAAGGCATATCATTTGGAAATTCTTCATATTCCCTTTCACATTGATTGTTAGAACAAGTTCTTATATTTCACACCATTAACTAAGAAAATGATTGTATAATTAGAGGGATTGAATTCCTAACTATTGAACGTAAAAAAGACAAATTATAACATAAAAAGATAAACTTCTAAAAGAGAATTACATCCTTTATTTTGATTCCTTAGGTTTAAATCATGGTTATATGTGATCTATTTCATAACATACATTATTATGGTCTTTCCACCCCCAAAAGAATGGTTTGTAATAAGCTCATGAATTAAACAAAGAATACCCCCTGGGAGTGTCAAACCAATAGTGCAGTAAGGCCCTTTGTCGTGTACCAGGATACCTAGGGTCAGGTCCAAAACACCTTGTCGAAATTTTCACTCTTAGGTACATATGTTCCAGAGCCACCTCTACCAATTTTTATCATTAAAATGATGTATTATCTTGATTAACCACTTACCAAAATTTAGGTATGTTTTATTATACTTCATCTCATCCTTTTGGTTCTTACTAAAGTGCTACATTCTTAGTCTTGAGAAACAACTAGACCATCCAATGATACAAATTGTAGCAACCCGATCCTTTTATACATAACATTACATTATTTTAAGCATAATTATACATCAGAGTACAATCCAGGGATCATGAAGTCTACTTTCTTGGAAGACTAGGTGCATAAAACATAAATCATGGGACTAAAAGAAACTCTTTATTACTAAATCTTCATATAGAGATCCTGACTTTCTTTGATCTCATACATCTACATAGGTTAAACTGGGGATGACATGAAGAAACCGATGAGCAGAAAGCACGATAAGGGAATAACTATATTAACAAAGCATTATCACATGGGATAGAAGGCATGACATGATGATATAAGAAGGCACGTAACATATGGAATCATAACATATAAAAATGTAAACCTATAAATATGGAGTCTTAATAATGCAGTAGAAACATTAAACATGACTTTATTACTATTCAAGACCGTCACAAATAACATCTCATGAGAATTAACTTTACCCAATGCATTGAAGCTCTATCTAGGTGACCTAATCTTAACATTTCATGAATATTATTCACACATAAATAATAATATATAATCAATCTTATATAAACATAAGGGTTACCCAAGGAATGATTTGGGTACCACAATCATTCCAAAATGAATAACAAATTGGCGAATAATAAAAATTTCCCCTAAATAATAAAATAAATATACTTGTAAATTCAGAAGGGAAAATATGAATATATCATGGTATGTGATTTCCAATACATGTTACCACATTTAAGACTTGTATTGAAGAAAATTTAGTATGACAACATTTTTTGAGCTGTTTTAAAGAAAATGTTATTGAGCCTTTAATATAGAAAAGGGACCAATACATTATACACAAAAATAAGTTATCCAGGATGGATATAAAAATAAAAAGAATTATTTTATAAAGACAATGGTTTCTTATTACATAGCATATAGTGCAATTGAAATCAAGTAAGAATTTTGGATGTTCCCTCAAAACAGATTTTCTTATTGGGATGTATTGAGGAGGGAATCACAAAAATACATTTATATCAATGAAAGAGAATGAGGAATCAATCTTGATACTCTAGTTTGGAACATTCAAATATAATTTATAAGAATAACATAAGAAGAATATATTACCCAATTTAGGTAAAGAGAAAGATAAATATACCCAAAGGAATACAGATGGTTCGGGATGAATCCCTTACAGAATATCAATATGGTATCTTGTGTACATAAGAGGTATTAATGAGAGATAAAGGGGTTCATAATCATTTATACATAATGAGGAATGTATTGGGGAGGTGTGTCATCATACCTCATTATATGTAATTATACATAAAAGGGAATAACATGGAGGAAAATCTTGAATAAATGTGAAATAGAGAGGATCCCTTACCTTGTGTCTGGTGGTGTTTTCCCCATGATAATAATGACACGAATAGTAAAAATAGATTCATTAATTAATGATTTAAAAACTTATTCGATATGTATAATATTTATTATAATCTTTTTATGTTCATTTACTATCATTTTGATGGGTCGTGAGGTTCAATTTCATTGTTCGGATCAATTTTCTTACATGGTTATAATGATTAGTTCACATATATTCATGTTCGGATAAACATGTATGATGAAAGTGGTTTTCTAGAATTGAAGATATATTTTATTATTGAACATCTAGAATTTTAAATAGTTGAAAATTTTATTAGGTTACATGGAGTTATATTTAATCATTATATAAAACATTATTGATTAACGCTTGAATTAATAGTGCGATTTTCATCACAATCAACTTATTTTGCAATATTATTTTACATAAAGTGTGAAAAAGGATTCCATAAAAAAAAGATAAAATAAATTTATAATAGTCTGGTTCAACTATAAAAATGGTTTCATGAATGTAATAGAGTATGGTAATAGAAATTAATAAAATGTCATCCTTGAATGTGATAAATTAACACATCTCGGACAATGTTTTCATTTCTTTTGTATAAAAGTAAGGAAAAATATAGATGATAATGAATTATCCCATTAGCATAACAAAATTGAAGTATATTTTTGTTACTGGGGTTATCATACCATTTTGGTGAAGGTAGTTGAGGAATGAAAAAAAAGGAAAGAGAAGAACTAGAAAGGAAATAAAACAATTTGAAAGAGGAATTTGCTCATCAGTTCATCTCTTTTTAAAAACACCTTAAGGGGAGAAGTTTTGGAATTTTGAGGGGTCCAAAGGCTTATGGACATTGGGAAGGCTATTTGGGAGAGATTTGGGCTTAATTTAGGTAAAGAACAAAGATTGAGATGAGTGAATAGAAGTGGTAAGGAGGAGTGATATTTATACTAGAGGAGAGGAGGGTTTTCAGAAAATTTAATTTCATAGTTTATTATTTTCACTCAAGACCATAAATATTGACTCTTACATGAACAAAAATAGTATTTCGTGGATGTGAGTTTGAGATAATGTCCTTACATTAGCCATATGTCAGCTGATGACATCATAATTCAAGTATTTAGCATTTATCGTAAATTATCGTATTTTATTACTCATAAAAAAATCATGTATTTTAGAAATATCCAAAAAACACACCTTACCCATTTTTGACATGTAGAATCCATAAATGAATACCATTTTTTCATAATAATATAAATATGTTTAATTTAATTTCATAATAAAAATCATAATTTATTCTAGAAAAAACATTTTTAAAACATCTATTTACTAATTCAAAAATATAGGTACATCATACTTTCACTTAAATATTATTTTTATAATATCATAGGTAAGATTACTATTCATTATTTTATATCAATATTTATAAGGGTATCATTTATATTCAAAATGGTATGTTCCTATTTATCAAAAATTATGTTTTCTTTATTAGACTCTAAACATCTTACTGATCGTAACCGTGAATGTCTGATTTTTGAAATTCAAAACACAAAAGTGTCAAAATTATGTTTAAAGGTCACGTATTACTAAATTTTCCATTGTTATGTGATTTAATGTGATTAGATTAAATATTTATAAGAAATAAATATCCATTGAATGATATTGGGTCATCACATCATCCCACATTATTTTTGAAGGAATTTCGATTGTTTTTCATGAACATTCAAATGAAAAACTATGCAACCTGGGGGATCTCATTCAGTTTTCTGGGGGTGGACTTAGAAATAGAATTTAGTTTTTTTGAATATGGATTTGAAAGACTAGAAATGGGTGGTGTTCTATTCATGGGGCCTTTGTGTGAACATGAAATTATCACATGACCATCAGTCTCTCGGAGGATTCACGAATCTTCATTCACTCTCTTCTGCCATGATTTCATGAATAAAATAATACCCATATACAAATTTTTAATTTTTTTAATGTTTATTTGTAAAGGGTCAATAAATTCTCCCCTAAGAATGATGTATGATGGAATAAGGACACAATTTTGAGGAAAAATAATGCCCACCAGAGGTTTCAACAATGTCTCGGACTAGTGCGTTGGGTGATGTTTGGTCTACCGAGTGATATTTGGTATTCCGCGAAAGGCCTATATATATGGGGGGAGGAAAATTCATCCCACCGACCACCTAATATCAGAGCACTCCAGCTGTTGTTCTCGTCACGAGATCATACTATGAAACCAGATCACAAACGATGTTCACAATTCCATGAAACGAACTCGTTCTGCCAAATCTCTTGCACATGGCTACATTCTCCGTGGGTTCTTATCTGCCTAGAATGAAAATTTATTTTTGGTAATTTCTTACACTTTAGCACCGCTGGATAAGTTTTCTTTAAGGGTTTCGCAGGATCCATTTTCCTGATTATTCTAACATTGATTATTTATTAAACCATATTCGGGTCACGTGATTCTTGAGTCTCTCGGGGGTTCATGAGATGGGCATTATGCCTTGATAGGTTTATGCGCCCTGCGATTCCCCTAGAGATTAGGAAATCCCTGAACACTCTATGTGGTTCAAAAATCCCTTATTGAGTAATACGATGTTCATGATTATGCTATCTCCTTTCATGCTTTAATTTTGTCAAGACTATAGGTTATCTTTATATGAAATTTTTCACTTACTTATTTTTAGATGGGTTCTAGTTCTTACCAAGGTTTCTTAACTGTGTCCAACCAGTGGTCCATGATTGCCTGGAATTATAATTTGGATCCATGATATCATGAGCGTACTAGAAATGAGGTTCTTTTAAGGATCAATTCATCTGGAATTCGGAATTACCTCTTATCTGATCGACTTCCACTATATGAGATTGGATTCCTAGATGATGGTAGTACACCTCCGTCACATTTTATCCTTCCATTAACTGGGTGTCTAGTTCTCCTGTCTGAGCTCATGAAATAATTAATGATGATAGTTATCTGGTTAAAACCCAATCTTAGGTCTTGTATTATCTCTCAGCCACTTCTCTTCTGAGTCCAGATGGTCATCGAATTACTCAAAAACTTATTTCCCAATTTTAATCAAGAATATTTTCCTATTCTTGAGACACCTATGGCGGTGGATGGTACTCAAAATGGGAAATTCATCCAGGTGTAAATTTATCTATTGAATGATCAAGTCCATTTTGGGTGTGGTATATCTTCTTGAAAATTATTAATTATCTATACAAGGTTTGTCTCCAAAAATCAATGTTGATATCTTAATTAATCATTTAACACTAACCTGACATCCTTTGGGAAATGATTAGAATATAGTGTCTTAGAACCAAGAAATTCCATCTTCCTCAAAGCGAGGTGGGAATTAATTTAGAGATATCAATCAATTGGGCAGTATCCCTCCTCTCAGAGAGATTTCTGTTGAATTTCATCCTACATAGAATGTATGTTATGATACTTTATAGACTCTTATTCTAGAGAAGGATATTCTATCCATTGTGAAGAAAAATCTTGGGAGACAGAGGAATGTGCGCTCACTTATTTCCTTCAACGACTGGATCAATATTTTTTTTTGTGTGGAAGCAAGGTGAGAGGCAATGTTATCCACCACCATTGATGCCCTTCCAAGAAACTTCATGATAGTGCTAGATCATATTAGTCTATTCTAAAAGCTGGGAACTACAAATCATGGGGATATCGGGTGAACTTTTATGTTTCTTCCAACCTTAGGTTGGTTGGTTTTCTTATTATGTTCATAATGTGTGGCTATTCGTAGATGGGGATACAAGATTTGAAATTTTCTTTATCAAAATGGTAAGGGAAATGCATCTTGCAAAAGGGAATCTCCATGAACAGGTCATACCAATTCTGGTATACCTCTACCATATGTGGGGTCATATACAACACGACATCACTCTATATAGGATTGGTGGTCAGCTCTATTTCTTATTTGGTAGTATGGAGGAGTAATTCCATTGTTATGGGTACTAAAATATAAATTGGATCATAGACCCTATATCCATCACTATATTTCTAATCATTTATGGGTTGGACCAATGTCTCTATCCCATGAATAAGTGCATGGTGCACTATGCTGATATGACAGATTTGACTTTTCTACCTTTCATGCACTGGGCGGTATGATTATTGAATATGTAATTGTATCTATTTATGAGATATATTATGTGATCTATAATTTATGTAGGATCCTTACATCTTGGGTGGATGAGATGATGGTCTATTATCCATATATTATATAAAACGTTCCCTGGAAGTTTGGTTATATTAATAGAGTTTCCCCCATTCCATTGGACAACATCCAAGGGGAGTGAAATCCTGGCAACATTCGCCCATTTAAGAAGATATTATCAAATGATGATATAAGTTATATGATCGAATTTCTACCTATTGAATCTCCATCTTCTGCACTCGGTATTAAAACCAGGCTTTGACAAAAACTTATCCCAATTGGGTGTTAGGCCAATTGGTCTACCATGTGGACATGCCCCTTTCATCGCCAATTTCCCCATATGTGGTACAACTAGAATTTATTAATGAATTATTAGAGGATTCAAGGTAGTTAAATAAATTTTATGAGAGTTATTTTAACTTTAAGTTAGATTCTATTGAGGAGACCTGTCATCGGGTGAAAGCTACGTATGATACGCCTATTGAGAGAGTGGTGTATGCGGATTCATCTCCTATTTCAACATTGATTCAGCTAGGTGGTCATATTTATTATCTAACATATTCTCTGGTTCACAAGGATCAATTCCATCATATGCTGATCTAATAGCCCATTCAACTCTTAATCACCGAGACTCAGTTGTAGACATTATACCATTAAGGGTAACACCTTCTCTAGTTTTTTTATGATTTGGGTGCCGATGGTTTTGATCATCATCCTATATAAAAAATAATGTAGTGGATTATCATAACATGAAGATACTTTTCCACCTATTATTGTGGATTTAAAAACATCATGAATGAGTCATCCTTTTCCCAAAAAATAGGGGATATTGTAGAGACACTAGAGCTGGGTCGTCGGTTTTCCTCTGAACTGAAAGCCCATATGAATGCTTGGACGAGATAAATTTGGAGGCATGAAGAGGTTGATGCTAATTTGATGTCCTAACTTTGGACATCATGAATGTCATTGGCCACTACCCAAATAAGTGTTGAGGAATTGACTACTCTGGTCAATATTCTTTACCCTAAGGTAGGGGCTGAAGAAGTGGGGAAGGAGAAACATTAATGCCCTATTAGTGACTCTCACTAGAATCATGCCAACTTGGATTTTTCTACTGACCACATTTTGTTGTGACACAATTTTTTTATTTCATCCCATACTTTTACAATACAATCCATTTTTGTTGATGTTTCAGAGAGACTCTAAAATTTAGAGATTCCTCATCTCTTTTTATAATGTGAATGGATGATTTGTTCTAAGATGACTATCAAATTTTCATCCATGTATGATATCTCAATATTCTATGAACTTTCTTCTGGAACTCATCCCTTTATTTGTATTGAAAGATAATTAATTCCATGAATTGGATGTTTAAATCCTAAGATATTTCTTCTGAGGAATACTCGTAAAGGATCACCCAATATGAGGTTTTGTTTCAGAAATATATTCCAGCCATCTTGAGATCACATGATGTGAAGAGGGATCATTTGGGTGGGAGATGTGTCTTTTAAGATGATTTCATTTCACATATAGAGAAAGAACCTAGACCGTAATAAGTCCCTCTAATGGGACTCACAATAATTTCCATGTGCTTTAGTTTAGTGGCTTTTAGCTCATACCATATACTGCTTGAGGTTATGGTCATTTAGCATAAACCATTTTATTATTTTATTTCATCCTTTTATCCTGGGCCATTTTTATGAGCTTAGGATATAATGAAGACATTCCAAGAGTGACCTAGAACACTTTGAGGTACTGGATTCTACCTTGGTCTCATTGAGTCTCATGAGGATCAAAATTCCCTTTTTTCAGAGTCACATGCTTAGTTAATGGCCATTGGAATATATGTAGGATCCATGTGAATGTATGGATAGTCAAGAAAGGGGGTCTCTAAAATCCGGGTATCATTTTTAAGGGAAATATAATATTTATAGAGGTAATATTAATGAGTATATAATACAAGGGATATAAAAATTGATTATATATTTTGGGTATGGATGATGTAAATCATAACATGGGAGTTTGTGTCCATGAATTTGTTATATTTTAGACATACCAGGTATGTATCCTAAGATTATGAAATTATAGGTTCTTCCATGGTGTTGTAAGGGCTCACAAGGATCAAGACTCCTCTATGACATGGAGAAGACTCATTTAGTAAGCGGGTCTGGGCCTTTATGCATCAGTATAATTGGAAAGAATAGATGGACTTATCTTTTTTCCGATGGATATGGATGATTTTAGAAGACTCAAAAAGTCAAGATGATGAACTTCCATTTGGGAAGCAAGCTATCTAGAATGGTTCTAAACTCTAGGCACGCTAGCTCTTAAAATGATGCTCGATATCAATGCCATGTTGTTTCAAATAATGAGATGTGGTTTATAAAAAGCTGTTAATTGAAGTGTCACATTCAATATTTGAGAAAGGGTACGGAACACTAGGAAATAACATTGAAGGTATCAAATTTTTATTTCAGGTTTAGTACGGGGAATTTAAATCATGATCTGGGGTCCTTGAATCTAGAGAATGGTAGGTGAAAATCATATAAGGAGCAGTTCAGACAGACTAGGGTGTTGAGTGATGTTGTGATTTTGTTGAGGCTCACATGAATTGGAATGTCCATTTTTAGAGTGATTCATTTGGTTGATGGCCAAAGGTGCATATGCAGGACCCATGGTCATGCATGCTTATTCAATACAAGGGTCCTTGAAGCCATATGTCCTTTCTAAGGGACATGAACGGTTATGATGATTCAAGGAACCTCAACTCATGAAGTGGGGTTTGTATAAGACATAAAATCCTAGTAGGGTGTGAATTACCTTAAGGTTGTGTCACCACCTATTTAAAATACTCTCATGGAAAGGAGATGTGAGAAATATTTCAAAACAAAATCATGGACCCATGGGTCCGACATGTATGGTAAGAATTTTACTAGGGTTATGGACCCTATGATATTTCCACCTTTATGTTGGAACCAAAATTTTTTCCTAAACTATAAAAATGATCAGTTCATATGTTGGAGACTTGACTTTTTCTTATGTATCCTTTTCTGGGGTTTCATCCTTAAAAACTTTGTGCCACTTCTGATGGTAGTTTATGGTCTTGCGACTTGGACCATTGTGTCCTAGTGTTTATGTTGGTAAAACATTAACCAAAGAATATAAAATTTATAGTCATGAATTAAATGAAACTAATAAGAATGATTTGATAGAAGAGGAAAATATGGATTATGATGGTTAATAGTTCTCTATAATCTTCTCAAATGTTAAAGGGAAATAACGTAAATCAAGGCTCAAGATAATCTGCTCATGATTAATGACATGGTACAGTCATACAAAGAGTAGTTCAGACACACTTTGTGTTAAGTGATGCCATTCCATTGTCAAGGTTCATGATAATTTGAATGTCCCTTTTCAGACTGAAATATTTGGTTGATGGTCAAAGGAACATTTACACGATCCAGGAGAATGCATGGATAGTCAATAAAATGGTCATTTAAGGACAATATCCCTTCCAGAGTCCATAGATGTTTGAAAATTTCATGAGAAGCTAAAGACATGAAGTGTGGTATATGGATTTGAGTTTCTCTTAAAGGAAGGTGGATTCACCCAATAATCTGGTTGACCGAGAAAAGTCTCATGTAGTCCTCTGATGAGGATTTAAATATAGGATATGTTATGCATAGATTATTATCATGTTGTGCGGTTGTTTTTTCGTCCCTGAAATTTAACATCATGTTATGATGACATCATGTGGAAGAGTTTAATTTCAGGAAATAAGGACATAGTTCCATGTGGTTTAACATCAATGTTTAAGGACATGATTCCATATAGTTTAATTTTATATAGTAATTACATGATTATGTGCATTTAAATTCATGTGGTAAGGATGTAGGAACCAACATGAATGGTGGTAGTGTTGTAGATGGGCCCAAATAAGGAATCTTCGGCGTCAGTACAGATCCCTTTAAAAAGAGAATCCTGGAACATGTAGTTTTAGTTGTTCATGCAGTTTAATGTCTTGTATTAAGGATGAAATCTATATAGTTTAACATCATAATGTTGGAAAAAAATGTTCCATTCATTTTAATATCATGCGATGTGGATGATGTAGGATAGTTCAATGTCATTTTTAGGGACATGTGCATATAGTTTAGGGTTAGGTGGAACAAACCATACTGTGAAGTTCCTAATGTGGGGGTGAGCGGCATGGTTCCCTAAAAAATCTAACGTGAATCAGGACCAAATAGGTCTCAACCACACTACAAATAATTCCAAGAAGACTCAACCCCAAGAAACCAAAGGGGTTATGGTTTTGGCTTGGCTCATATTTGAAATGTATGGGAATTAAAAAGTATCTCATGAAGAAGAGAACCAAACCTTCTAGAAAATGAATTACATTACGCAGGTCTAACCCATATGTAGTAGTATGAATTATTTCAATTTATTATTTCATCTAGGCCAAGGATTGGAGATCTATTCATCACTACGTATCCTCTATGTTTAGAACTCAAGATAAACATATTTCATGATATTCTATGTAGTTTAACCTCATATGGTGAGAATTAATGTGGATCAATGTGAATTGGTGGGGACATCATGGTTTGGCCTGAGGATTGAAGATTGGGTGTCACTATATATCTCATGGGGATGAGAATAAAACCACATGTAGTTCATCGGGGACCATGCAGTTTAGTGTATTGAGGCATGGATATCAACCATTTCGTATAATATCATGTGGCGAGTACTTATGGAATTCATTTTATGGTCTTTAACATAGGTCCATAATGAATCTGTTGTCTACCTCTATGCATTTATTGTGAAAAAATGTCCATACTATAGTTCCTAATCTCAAGTGATCTATTCTTAGTGTGAGAAACAAGGAGCAGCATGGGTTCCCCTACAATACAGAGACAAAGAAGGTGTATAAAATGAGAAATTTATTGTGATGTAGTGGATGTTCCACGATATATGATCATGAAATATCTACATATCAAATTAGTAATGGGAAGCAAGGCATACATATTTCTTGAGAAACCGTGAAATTTAATGTCATGCAGTATGAACATTTACTGTGTAGTATAATGAAATGCAACAAGGATGATAGGTTACCCAATGTGAAGGGGAAGTGGAGTTGTGGATCCATGAAGTTTTATGTCGTGTGGTGAGGAAATTTACCATTTAGTATAATGTCTTCTGATAAGGAAAAACTCTATATAGTTTATCATCATGTGGTCATGAAAAAATATTCCATGTATATTAGCATCATGCAGAGAGGACAATATGTTCCATTAAGATTATCATCAAGTAGTGAGGATTAATGATGGGGCTTACTTTGACATGGATTCCCATTTTCTTCATAGCTATGTAGCGTATTTATTGAGAAATACCACATTGGTGGGTGGTGTGACATGCTCTCCATCCATGGTGGTCAGAGAATAAGATCCATTATGATATAAATTATGTACGATCTAAGGTCCTTCCCACATGGGCTCAAAATTTGGGGGATTCATTCTTGGTATCATCTAAGTTCTGATAGCAAAAACAAGTTCTCCTAAAATGAATGAATAAGGGTGACCATTTTTTTAGAAATCCCATGAAATCTGATTCTCACAGTCTTCATGGTTGTGGAGCATGCAAAAATTATTCTTATCTAGCCATACCAACTCATATAGTCATTTTTGGTGATTTGTTTTCATCTAATATCTTTCTGGAAATAGCTATTTGGAGTGAGGGAAGTTATAAATTAATGGGAACTTCTCCCCTGGACCCGTAAACTTGTGAGTATGGTTTTTCATGTCTGTTAGTATTCATGACGGTAAGGTAAGTCTATAATGAATGGAAGAGTTTATCACGATAATACTTCTTATCCTTTTTCACTATATTCTAAAGTAGGTTTGACAAGGTATTATTGAAGGCCTTTATCTATCCATTTTCCATAGCATGATAGTGGGATGAGCTATTGGACTCTATTTTGTACTCTTTGCAATGCTTATTTAGCTTTGTGGAAAAGAAGTCGGTGTCATTGTCCATCAATATTGTATAAGGGACTCCAAACCTAGTGATGATATAGGATTTAATGAAATTAGTGATATTCTTCATCTCAACTTCCTTGAGGGGTATCACCATATCCGATTTGGGAAATAATATGGTAGCAGTAAGGATACACATGAATAGCTTGGTTGACACCAGGGGATATGACCCCACTACATCCATCCCCCATATCAAAAATTTCAAAGAATATTTAGTTGTATGTAGCAATTCTGGGGAATTATGGATGAATTATTTATGAATCTAGCACACTTTACATTTCATAGTGAATTTTATGTATTACTGTCTCTTGTTTTTCAATTAATATCACAACCTCATGATTTGGTGGGAGGGCCTGGTTCTAAATTAATGATAACCATAGGAGCCTGTATGGGCTTCCTCCATAATGGGGACCACATATCCTTATCCAATTCACCTTAGGACAATTCCATGAAATCGATGTTTGTATAGAACTTTTTTCTCATTTGGGTCATCCTACTGAGTGATGTTAGCAGCTCTGTGCTAGATCTTTTCCCTTTATCATGACATATTTGGAGATTCCTATCACGATGATAGACAATTATAGGCTCTATCCATCCTTGTGTGGTCACTGGTTCATCATGCTCTGGGGAAGTGTTGGCATAATAGATATATTCTATATCATATACGATAATGGTTGGGACCATCCTTTGATATGTGATATAGAAGGTTGATTCTTTCTGATCAGGGTCGACCAAGATTGTGTCTACATTTTCTAGCATTTCAGTGTGATCATTTTGTGATTGGGGGACAAAATGCACTGTTAGATCAAGGGGGAATTCTTCCTTCAATCCATTAACATAGTTTAGGAGGGGGTCAAGTTGTTTCTTTTAGATTTCACATTCTTCATTGGCATGCTATATCACTAAATATGAATCCCCATTGATGTTCATGTAGGATATGTAATGTAGTATGGCTAGTCAACATCATGTGATGAGGGATTTATATTGGGCCTAATTATTTTTACATCCTTCAGATAGCGGGAAAGAGTAGGGTGAAATCGATTTTTCTTGGGATAAAAATACATTCCCTAGACCAACCTGAGTGAGATTTTGGTTTTCTATTCTAGCACTGAAAAGGCTCTGGGAGGTGCCAACAAATACATATCTCTTGTACAAGGGATGTCATGTCCATAAAAGCTCTCTTCATTGGGGAGATTGATGTCTTTCGGTGTATTTTCCCATGGAAGGGAGTGCTGCAAATAAATAATCCAAGGCTTTCCCTTTCACTAAATTTTGTTACACAAACCAGTTGTAATATTACTATAGAATGACCACCCATAAATCCAAGTGCCCAGTCAACATGGGGAATTCATGGACTTACTTGAGTTGTTCAATACGAGACACCAGGTGGACCTCATGGTGCTGCAAGTAGTGCCTCATATTTTTCACTACGAAGATGTGTGTAAGGAAGTTCTTCTTGACATTAGATTATTGAGTCTCAGTACCTGCATTGGTTTTTCTAAGGTTGTAGAGACTATTTTCTCATCCCTCACAGTTCTCTTGTGAGATAATACAACCAAATGAGAATTCCATAGTGGCTACATATAATATTAGTGTCCTTGAATCCACTAGAGGTATCAAGACTTGTTGGTAAAAAAAATATTTCTTGGGGAATTTTTAGGCTTTCTAACATTCATCGTCCCATTTGTAGATGAGTATCTTATTCATTATCCTAGTTAAGGGGAGAGCCTTTCCAATAATGATGTATATTAATCACTGAATGTGTGTTAGGTTCCCTTGGAGTCTCCTTAGTTATTCTACATTTTATGGGTGTGAAATTTCTAGGATAGAACTAGTATTCGATAATTTTAACTTGATATCAAAATTCTATACCACAATGCCAATGAATATTCCTGATGTTACCCTAAAGGAACATTTCAACAGATTTATCTTTAGTCTATGTGGTCGCAGCTTCGTTAAGATTTCTCAGAGATTCGTGAAGTGATCACATCACTGTTGGGATTTGAAAACTAGGTTGTCAACATAACCCTCGACAATCCTTACTAAGAATTCCTTAATGATGTTATGTATGGAACACTGATATGAGGATACCACATTCTTTAACCAAAAGGGAATGATATAGTAGAAGAAGTTTCCTTAAGGTGCTCCGAAGGTGGTGGACTCATCCTTCTCATGGTACATTTTGATACGGTTTACCCTAAGTATCCATCCATAATGGAAATGGCTTGAAATCCAATAGTTGCACTGATAAAGAGTTCTATGATCAGTAATGGGAAATCATCATTCAGGAAGTACTGATTAAGGCTTCTAAATTCAATGCAGACCATAATATGTTTGTTATTCTTCTTCATGGGGACTATGTTGGTAATATATGTCAGATATATCACATCTTGGATAAATATGGATTAAATCAATTTATCAAATTATACCTCTACATTGGTGGCATGAGAAGGGTGAAATCTCTTAGATCTTTTATTAATTCCTATATGGTCATCCAGGAGTCCAAGATGGTTTGTAGAAGCATATTGAACCAATTCGGGAATTTTTTTATAGTTATATGAAAACACATAACAATGATGCATTATAAATTCAATGTACATCTCTTTCTCTTCAGGGGCCATGGAGGCACTAGTCATAGTTGGCCATGGATCTTCTTATTCCCCTAGGTTTATATGTCTAAGCTCATTTATGGTTGTAGAAATACCTTACTTGAATGATGGAGGGGAGTTCATCTGATCTTCTTCAACATCCACTTTTTTTTGAGTCTATGGAGACATCTTTGGGTGAGGATGGAAACCTAGGGACATCTCCATCATTATCACAGTGAGGGAGCCGATGAGAATAAACATAATCATCCATATCCATATGAGTTGTTGTTGAGAGATTCCATAGGTGAAGGTAGTTGAACATAGGAGAGGATTGAACTCTGGAATCTTTATATTATCATCCCCTTTTGGTTTCTTACAACCCTTATTATAGAAATATTCTTTGTCATATAAGGCTCCACTAGTCTTCAAGGGGGAATTTCACCATGTAGTATGTTGATCATTCCATTGATGGGGAACTTTAGAAATATATTGAATATTGATTGTACTACCAAGTCTCAATGAATCCAAGGCCTCCCAAAATTAAATTATATGTAGTTTCATTATATATAACCATGATCTCATCATCATATTTGTGCCCCCAAATTGGGTATCATGATTTATCTTCCCAAGGGTATTTCTTCGTGCTTATGGTACCCTTGAATGGTCATCTTTATTGGGGATAATTCAACTTCAACATACCACAAATTTTTGAGATCCTTGAATGGGATAATATTGACCCCTGATCAATTATCAATCAGCACCCATTGTACATTGAGATTATTTTGATTTCTCAAAATGTATATGGGTATTATGTGCCCTTATGTGGCCTCCTCCCTATCTTGATCAGTCAAAGAGATGTAAACTTGGAAAGGCATAGTCTCTACATGATAAACCTCATCAGATTTGTATTCAATATTGAATTCATGTGGGAACCCTATAGATTCAATGGGCTCCACTCTATGTTATTTTTAATGATAAATCACATTGTGGACTGATAGCTTGGATGATACTACAACTAGTTGTTTAAGAAGATCACACTTTTGTGCTAGAGTGCAACGCTTCCAGATATGGGGATACTCCTAGACATGTGTTTCAAGGGCTAGATCATCTAATGTAGATGGACCTTTTCTATGTGTAGAGGTCTATGTAGTATCTATTGCAAGTGGTGCAGGCTAAATTGGCCTATCCCATTTCCTGGGATGATCAGATTGAACCCCCACTAAGAGATCATGCAAGATAAATAGGTACTGGTGACTATTGGAGGGTTCTAAGGAGCCTCCATACCTCTTCTTTCTATGTTGTAGCACTTTCCTGTGTCTCTCAGCTGTATATATATATCCCCCATCAATAAATGACTAGAATAATATGCCCAACCACATCCACATTTGGCCTTTTATCCATAGCTCTAATGTAGATGACCTCCCATTTAGTTGTTATATGAATGAAAACCATATTTGTGGGAATACTCATCATCAAAGAATGTCTTTGACATGTGAATTGTGTTGACAGAACCATATATTAATTCTTCATGTGATGAGGATTCCATTTGGTGGGGTGGTTCCCATGCTACAGATGCTGCAGGGAATAAATATGAAAGTGTTAGTACTTTGTTTAGAGTATAATATGTTTCTTCCTTATCTGTATCTTCATGCTCCCAGTGTCTATAACTATCCTTGTGAGGTACATATCACTCATCCTTATTGGGTTGTTGAGCTATTTATATTTTTCAAAATCGTTCTATTAGAGAACCATGATCTAAATCAACTAGTTTTTGAGTCATAAATTTGTAAAAAAAATTCACCCACCTAGCCAGAACTTTCTTCCAACCATCATTTTATTTTAATTAGATGATTATTATGAAACCCACCTACTCTAGGTTATTATCAAGCATCACCTATACATATTGGACCAATCATTGACAGACATCCTTGAAAATGTACAAATGTTTGATATTATTACCCATCCTTCTATGGGAAGGGAAGTAATCCGGGTGGTCGATGAGGTGGGATTCATTAGGCCTCCTAGGCTGTGTAAGTGTGATAAGGTCATTATCTAGTGTCTTTAGTATATAACCAGCAACATGTTCATTTTATAAAGAGTATAGTTTTTATCTGTTCCTCAAATCCAAATTGACGCTAATTTATCTATGCTTCTGGCCGATGTCAATTTTATGGGTTCCACCACTCGATAGGAGGTGTTGGGTGGTTTTGAGCATTCCAATGTGCTTGGATGGGAACCCTTACAGGCTTGAGGGTGATAGATGTGGCTTATTCTCTTTGAGAATTCATCCCATATGTCACAAGAATTAGTTGAGACTTGTATTGTGTTAAAGGAATATCCTCTTTCAGATGATGCAATATTTCAGAGAAGTCTTGGAACCCATATTGATATTTCATGGGGACTATGTGTGTCATCAACTCATACATATGATTTTTAGAAAAGTGATCTATCAATTCCTCTTGTGAGAAAGGGATGCTGAGTGAATAGGTTAGACATTTCCGCCTTTCTATGAAATCAAACAACCACTCATTCATGGAACAATTGATGTTCATCCAGTTGAAGATCATTATCTTCCTCAGTATTGATCATACCTAATAAATGAACTGATGAAGAAGGTGATACCATCATATAGTAGATCCCAATGGAAAACGGTTTCAGTAAACAAAGGCTATCCTTATCAATGTCTATATGAAACACCTCATAATCGGAGCCTCATGTTGATTTGGAGGGCCCATCATCAGCCCACATTTAGATATGTTGTGTGTGAGGTGTTTTTCTGGATCACCTATCCCATAAAAGGCAGAAACGATGGTATTTTTGAAGCTGTGTGTAGGTGGAGTATCATCCACCAAATCGAGATGTGGCTTCCATTCATGTTGTATGGGTGCACGTCACCTTTTAGGGCATCCATTGGAGTCTCCATGGATTCAATGGAAGTAAGTAGCTCAAGGGGAGGTGATGATTGTGTTGCCACCATCCACAAGGAGTGGGTGGGGGAAGATGAGGTGTTACATATTTTATCTACCACGGATCCTTGATTCCCTCCATGATTGAAGGGTTATAATGGTGAGGGATAGGCTGTTGCAGCATCTAAGGGATGTAATGATCATTTTCTTCTTTTTTATTTATGAAGACTAGCTGTCCAGAACCAACACTAACCTGATATTGAGATACTTCCTTTTCTAGTGAATCAATAATAGAAGGGAGAATATTCTCCTATGGATAAAGATGATACCGAGTAGGAATGTGTCCCATAAGTTTCTCCTCATTGAGTTTTTTGACAGATCAAATTTCACTCTCATATTGATACAATTGTTCTTCCATAGGTGAAAACTACTATGTGGTCACATATTTACTGTTATATTTTCCAATATTCCATTGTGGAGGGCGAAACATATTATCTGGAAGTGCCAAAATTTGAAGCCTTCATTGGTTCTGGGTGAATATGATCTCATTTGGGGCGTCCAAATTACCCTCCTCCTTGATTATTTGTTCTTATTTGTGGCCCTATATATCTATCCCTTGATAAATATCCTCTATGTAGACTATGACTACATTCAGAGAGGCATATAAGGAAATTGTGGTTGTGCCATTTCTTTCCAAGAAACAATCTTATTTTTTACAGTATCCATATGGTTTATTATTCGAACCATTGAACATATTGAGCCATTTATTCTTGTGACCCTAGTAGGATCTGATTACCTTTGTTATACGTTCATCTCCTCTTGGGTTATGAATTGTGAATTTGAGGGAGATTCTAGTTGCGATTGCTGAGGGGACCCAATATGCATAGGATTGTCATTCTATAAGGGGAATGGGTAGGATGTCAACCATTCATTTCTTCCTCCCAACAAAGAGAGTAGTGATTCCCTCTGTAGTGATGCTACTGGTAAAAATTCCCCCATTCACATGGTGTTGGTTTCATTTGGGGTTTTCATAGGCATCAATTACTTGTTTTTTATGATATAATGACTCTAGTTATGGACCTGATTATTCTAAAGAAGAATGTAAAGATATAAATTCCCCTAGCCCCATGGGGTTGGGATGATCTTAAATAATATTTGATGACTCTAGAAATATAACTGGGGAAAATGAATCTGGAGATAGTGATTGAGATATAAATTAAACTAGCCCTATGGGCAATGTTTCACCTACTATTTTCAAAGGCATGTCATGAATCCTCTCCAGAATTGATGACCCAAGGGCTAGAGGTAGCGATAGATTTTGTCCTATACTTGGGGGTTGAGTCCACCCCTATATGTCCTCTGTTGATGATTCAATTATGGTCTTTGTGATACTATGTAGCAGTTCCTGTGAGGGATCTAGGTTAAATTGTAGCCCATGATGAGGATCATTTCTTGTGGGAAGTTTTCTGGGTGATCTAAGCAACAATATCTATTTTCATGACACCATTATATTTCCATAAGGGAACCATTTTTGAATCATGTTGTCTTTCCTCCCCCTCCATCATTTCTAGCCTCTATTAAAGTAGGGTAATTCTATTATAGTAACCATCTAACCTGAGCATTTCATGGTCCCCTAATTTTTCTAGATTCTATTAAAGTTCATGATGTTATATCTTGACGGATTTTTTATTACAAGGTTTTCGAAAAGTGTAGTTCTCTATACTATCTCCATCCTCAAATTGGATTCTTGATGTATCTTTGGAGTTTATATGCTGAAGTGTCATGATGAAATTTCAGCAAGAGTGTTGCATATTTGTTTTGTGGTTTTACTATTTTGGATCTCGGTCTATAGAGATAGCTACTAGGTCGAGCTAGAAACATATATTTCTAATTATTTTATAGTTTCAATCCAGTTATATATAAGGGATATATCAAACCTTCTATTGCTGATGAGTATCCGACATATTCTGGAATAAATAAGTAATGGACGCCTTTTCTATATTGTATTGGATATAATAGTTAGATGAAACGAGGTTACAGAACATCAGGGTGTGGTAATTTCTTACTAACTCACTCTCTATATGTTAAGGGAAGCCTCCTCCATATCAAAATTACATGTCTCCATCCAATGAGTCTATAGAAAATGGCTCTGATGGTCACCTGTTGATTGGAATGGATTGATGTGGGAAGTTGATGGGGACACATATAAAGCATAGCCCAGTGACAAGAGAAATTTTCTATATGAAGGTGTTGTGGTTAGTTCACCTATCTATAGAGAGGATTCCATAAAAAGGGTGGATTTTCTTTCCCATGAGAGATATCATGGTGGGGAGGTTTACCACGATGTATGTCAGGAGTAATGTATTTGTGATCTGTCGTCACCCTACCATGAGTAGGACTATCATGGTATTTAACTTCTTCTTTTTAAGCTTATATAGAAGAGATTAATAACCCTTGGGGTGTTGAGAATGTTTTGGAAAAAACATCAAGCATACTGAGACTGAGAAGATTAAGAATATAAGCCATGTTCTAGGTCATGGTAGGAATATTCCGACCTGCCTTTCATGGTTGTGTAGAGGTATGAACGTGCTATATGATGGTTGTCATAACGTGTATATAACTATTAGGTGTCATAAGAATGTGGTCCAACTTCTGAGAATCTATTGGAATATGCTGGCATGTGGTCCCATTATTGATGTAGATATGACCTTGTCCTAAGATACATGCCACTCTAACATGGGGAGCCTCAGTCAAGGCTAGAATATGAGCCTGATATTGAACCTTTGGGATATTCCATTGGTCGTTCTTGGAAAAAGTATGAGCATGGCCTAATACATGTGTTTCTCTAACAAGGTGATCCCTAGTAGTAACGGGAGTTTGATCCCAATATGAATATGAATTCCCCACCAGAATATGTTGATGGAACTCCAAATTTGGAGAATGGATATGATCCTACTTCTATATTTTCTTGGAATGATGCCAGATCGTTCATTCATTGGTTGAAGTAAGAATATATTCCCTTCTTATCTGATCTTTTGGAGTACTCTGGGAATATTAACTTCTGGGAATTTGAGAGTATCCTGATTCTTGTGCCACTCTCACTTGGTTATCCTAGGCTAAAATGGAGATATATACATAATCTTGGGCCATTGAAGTATACTACCAGGATTTTTTTGACTAGCATGTTCCCCTTCCCAAGGTGTGTGCCACTCTCACAAGGTGGGCCCCGTTTGGTATAGGAGTATAGGGTCAGCCTGATGCATTTCCCTTCATCATAATATCTTGATAATACTCGTAGGTGGGACTATGAAAGTTCACTTACACCGTTATAACCACATGATTGGGATTATCATTGTGTTGAGTTGTTCTGGCTTTAGTGATATGACTATGTGCTTGCCCCTTTATCTATAATCGTGTTGAAATATGATGACAAAGCTCTTCAACTGTTGCTAAAATATAATGGCATTTTAGAAAAGTGTGTGTAGGTATATAATCATGCACAGTTTCTTTCTCCATTATCCATTGATAGATATAATATATTGAAGTTGGAATATATAACCATCATTATCCTCCTTGATCCATTGGAGTACTCCAATGGGCTACGTTCATGAGGCTAGGTGTATGAGTCTCCCCTTTGCTTGTGGTTGGAACATTCCCACAAACTCGTTCTCAGCGAGTAAGGTTGTGAGCTTACATTCTTATCCTTGCCAGAGTATGCTAGTTGGCATCATCAATAGGAGTGGGGTTGTCATCCCTCCTCTAGATGGTTGTGCGAATATTCCCACAAAGCAGTACTGAGTTAGTAAGAATATGATCCTGCTTATTGATTCCTTTTGGAGTATGAAGATATGAATCATCGATAAGAGTGGGAATATGATCCCTCACCTGAATGTCTGAAACCTTCCTCCTCCGATGAGTCCTCCTAGGAGCCCATTCATGGGAATTGAAGCAAGCTGTGTTTCTGTTGCTACCCCTAGAAGGCGAATCTAGGGTACAATGAGGATGATGTTGATGATGGCAGTTTCCATGTGCCCTCCACAGTGGCACTTGAACTTAATGTGATCCATTTTGGGATTCATGGCCTACATTTATTTGGTAAAGAAGGTGGATTTTATCATGCTTTAGGGATATTCTACCGAAGAAGTTTTTCGTAGATATGGGGAATACTAGCTTAACGACATCATTTTCCGGGTGATACGGGCTTTCCAGTTATCATGATTGAAGGATCTCATAGGAAGATTACATGGTAGGGATTGTACAATGCTAGTGGTACTTTTGGATCATTATATTTTCAAAATTGTGTTGAAACTATCTAATAGGTGAGATTGCTTTATGACCTATAGGGGTCACAACCAAGGTTGAGGTACCAGACTGATCTCTGTAAGATTAAAACATTCTCTCAGGTTGGGATTCTATAATCACGTAGAAAAAAATGAACAACGATACTGATAAGTGCAATATTATAGAAATAAAAATGAAGAATTAGATATGCATGGTTAGCACAATTGTTCTGTATTCCTTTTCTAAACATCCTCCTTGTGAGGAATTGTTGGTGAAAGTATGGACATATAAGAATCTTGGTATATCCTAGTCTTATATCTTTGTTTATATATGTTGTTTGTAAAAACATTTTTCCTCAGAGATTCATGTGGATCTAATCAGTGTCGATTGAATATATAGGGGAAAAGAAACATGTCCTGAAGGATTATATCCAAATATTTTGTTACTAGAGAGATTCATGTTGGGTTTAACAGTATTGTGTCATCAGGGTTTGGATGGATAACATGGAATGGGATCTCCCTTGATCATTTGATTAAGGGGTATTTTGTGGCCTCACTCTATCGTGGAAATTGGGTATTCCATTTGTACCATCATCCTAAGATACTCCCAATGGTTCACTTATATATAGCTGGGTATGAACCTTCTTTCCAAAAGGTTGTTGGTCATTTGGGTTTCCAGGCCCTGTGACTCTTTCAGACTAGAATTGTTAGAGAAGATGGGAGTTCGGGCTCATCCCACGATTTTGGGTGGAATTTTTGACCACTGAGGGACTCTCTTATAAATTTTTGATAGGTTTTTGGATATCTTCCTAATACTGAAACTTGACGATTTACCCTAATGAATTGACTATAGGTTAATTACCTTTTATATGAAACATCCTAGTATTTCTTGGGTGAGTCAATCTATATGTTTCTGTGGTTTTTATCATTCTCTTATAATAGGTGTTTCCTTATATTATGAATCCATATAACCAAGTTCTTTAGGATATTCTCCCACATATGAAGGTGATTAATATATAATAATGGGATTGATCCATTACGAGGGGTCCTACTTTTCTAGGTTATTTCATGAATAAAAACCCATGTAGATCATTTATCTTGTGCAGTTTTACGTCCTGAGGAAGGACTTATAAGGGTTCTTTATGACACCTTCAGAGCATGGTTCCTAGAGGGAATCCTACATATCAATAATATAGTAAGAATTAGAGTTTTCATAGTTTATTCCTTTAGAAGGTTTACATTTGGGTCATTTATGTCATTATAGAGACTCATGGTGCAGATGACATGTTTAGTGCACCTCCATAAGCTCATGTAAGCCATATTAGGTGTAATAAACAAGGGATAGAAAGTAACCAATGTTATTTATTTGAGTAAGGGACTTAGATACTCGGATCACCCATAATAATCAATAGGGAATTTCTACTTCAACGTGGGGTAGCCTATGTATCATGAGTATGGTAGGAATAAGATTTATCAAAGTTCTCTTATGCCAGGGCTTATACAATGAGGGTTCCCAAGATGATAATTATTTCTGATGTCAGTGAGGTGTTTTTTTTAATCTCCCTTATCCCATGTGATCCACACATTGGGTGAGAAACAAGGGGGAGCAGATGATAAGACTCATGGTGTATGGGTATGGGAATTGTATTTTAGAATGGTCCTTGAAGTGTTTGGCAAAGACATTGGGCCTTAAGAAGGTGTGAAATGTATCCTAGTTATGGAGGGAATCAGAGCTCCCATAGTTTTCATATCTAGGGGATTACATAATAAGGATTCTGTATTGATTGGTACATACACACTGAGGACTGACAATGTTTTCTCGTCTTCGGATTTCCTAGGGACACAACCTTATTGTATAAAGTGTGCCGCGTGGCTCAATTATCATATCCTAGGAGCCATCACATGGACTAGATTTTCATGTATGGAGGGTGTCACAAGAGGCAGTGTGCCAAAGTCTAAGAGGTGTCACATTTCTTAGCTGACACCTATGGTAGTTACTGTTTGATTGATCCGACACGTCTAAAGGGAATCAATAGTCTCAGCTAATGTGAATAGTGAATGATTTTAGGTCTTGGATATCATGTCTATGTGCTTTCACATGACTCAAATGAGACAATCGGGAACCATTATATCAGTCAGGCGATGTCCTGAGGGGCATCAAAAGTCTCTGGTCATATACCCATGGGGTCTTTAAGATGGATGTGGCTACTATGGGAGTGTTGTGTGAGTCGACCTATTATATTTAGAGTATTATGCATGTCCTAGGTGGAATTTTGAAGGAGTGTTGCGAGATATGGGAGACATTTATTTGTGTTTTCTCGTGTATTTGGATGGAAAACATGAAGTACATGGGGGGAGAGTGATCATAACTTTCTCTTATTCCTTCCACCATTGATCTTGGTTCTCAACCTTGTATTTTGAATACCGCAGTTTTCATCATTTTTAGTTCTCTTGAATCTCACATGATCCAATTGGATTATAGGATATCAATCACATAATCCCCAAATTTATCTTTTCCTGATCTATGAATGATCACGTTGAGAGAATTATGCCTTGAAAATGACTACTCTAGATGCCCACTGGTATACTACCTGACAGAAAGTAGGATGGTCTTGTGATCACTCTGAGAAGTCAATGGAAGGCATGAGTCAAATCCTATAGAGTTTGGGCATTAGGAATCCATCACGTGTATTTTTCCACTCTTTGTTCGTGCACGAATGAGGGATTTATAGTCCCCAACACCCTGAATTCTCACAGTTTTGTGTGGTGTATCTTGCACGAGTCCATGCAGTAGTCGGTTGAGGGACATTGTTGCACATGGTTTTACAAGTCTCTACTATGAACTACTTGGGGCGTGTCACTTGATTTTCAATGGTCGTGAGTTTTTTCCTTTGTTGGAATGTTGCTAATATTGGACACTTTTTGATCATGCATATGTGCCGAAAGATTGTCACATAAGCATTTTGACATGTCTGGGGGAATGCGCATGATCCATGTTCCTATTAGAATACAATTGTGTGAGCTTGGGTGACTCGTCCTAAGACAGCACTATGAGTGCACTAGGCACATCACATGCATTTCAGTGACCACGAGTACCTCTCGCCTCATCTTTTTGTATCCCATTTGTTTGATGTGACAATGGTTGGGAGTCATGTGAGAATTAATGTGGGTTGTCAAGGTTATTTATTCTATTTTTGTGGATATGTGTTAGGTGATCAATATTGGTTGCATTGGGGTGAGCGATGAGTCTATGTTCAAAAGATGAGGATGAAAATCTGAAGGGCTTCTACGAGATAAGGCACACTTGTCACTGAGGGCTCTCAGTTCCTTGTGGGTCGACAAGGCTGTGTCACACATCTTTTAGCGAGCATGAATCCTTAATGATTCCTCCCTTTTTATCTTATATGATTCATTTTACAATGGTCAAGGATCATGCGAGTTGGGATGATTAATATATAGGATTTTTACGTGATTTTTGGATGATGTCAAGCTGGAACAACATGGTTCATATGAAGATTGTGAAAGCATGTATTGGATAAGCCTATCCACATGTACATAGAGTGCCTTGATGTTTTTGGGACTACCCCCATTGACTTCCATGTGATAAAGATGATTAGCCAAAGGGATTCTGGGAGGTTTAATGGAATCTCATATATCAATCTGGGTGTGCATAACATTCCTTCTTGTGACTGAAAGAACATCTTACCTCATAATATTTATCTTTAAATTTTATGTGGAGAAGGCTTGGAGGACTTGGGGTGATTTCCTCGATATCACAAATGGATTGTTTTCTTCCAAAAAATGATTTGGAATATGATCTTCATGACCACTAGGGGTCCCTTCCTTTATAATCTCATCACTCTTTATTTTTTAATGATTTTTATGGTGTTTGAGGCACATGCCAATGAAAAACCATATGGATTTGGGGCACACATTCGTTTGTATGGAGGGAATTCGTAATTTTAACTATGTTTTTTAAAGAGGGTTTCAAGATACTAGACACATGTGATGCACCATAAGTGGGACCTTCACAAGAACTTGAAAGGGTAACAGGATCATGAGTCTCTCAGAGGCTTCATGAACCTTCAACCATCCACTTCTTCATTTCATTTATAGAGAAAATAATACCCATCTTTATGTATTAATCATTTATGATTTATCCAATTCTATTTTGTGGGTGTCAAAACACATAGAAATTTATTATAAAATATACATTGTATAATGTTCAAGGATAATCAAATTATAAATACTTGGAACATTTTTCTAACATAAATTATCATACATGATCTTACCAAATGAAAAATATATTATATGGGTCATTATTATATTTCCCCTATTATTTAATTAATTATAATATCTATGTGAATTACCTCAACACAGATAAGGAATTAATCGGGATTCATTGTTTTTAAAAATTACCCATAACATGTTATTTATATAAATCAATAAATATAGAGTAATTATCAAGATTAAGTATTTTCAATGAGTTCTAAAAATTATATACGTACTAATAGGAGACTAAATAAACAATTAAATTATAAAAACCATATAGATTTTTTATTTTGGTGTATAAATAGTATGTTAATTATCCATATGATATCTCCTCGTAGTGCCACACTAGGTGCATAACAAGGACCCATTCCACATGTATCTGGATGATAACCGAGATATATAGGAGAACCTATTTTAGTGGTTAATAACCATTGCTGAATATGTTATAAAACCCATTAAATTATTTTTTTTCTAAAATGAGATGTATTTTCTTGTAAAATGACACACTTCTTAATGACCAATGCATAAGATTATTCTGTTTGGATGCTATTTGGGAAAAATAACAATGTAATAATTATGCATAAGATTATTAAAAGAAATGACCAAATGTGTGAGGTATATTAATGTTGGAGAATAAAATGAAATTAATAGTAAAATGGGATAATATAATTCGAGTTAAAATGGATAAGAAAATGGAAATGTAAATTGGAATTACAAAGAGAGTGAAAATAAAACCTTACTTTGGCATACTATGACTTTCCTAAAGGGTATAAAGAATGGGGTTTGGGTAATATATACATGATAATATTTTAATGTGGGCATAATAATAGTAATAAATATTTATGAATCATTATTCATGAAAATTGAAATATGATTTCAAATAAAGAAATTCAAATTGAAAACAAATAGAGATAACTATGAATCCTTACCTATCTGGAGCTTCATAGAGAAGAATCAGACCATATATCTAACCAAAGTATTCATTAATAAATAGAGTGATAGGAGAGGGACTACTTGAGAGGGAAATGTATATGTAAATTTTAATTTGGTTTGTGAAAATGAGTGTACGGTGATGGTATTTACCATTGCAATGACTATAATTTCATTGTATACTTTGTTTATTATTTTATTTTTTCATCTTTCCATTGGTTCCCCATGAGAACTATTATGATACACTAATATAGATAATTGTCATGTATTTTCTGTAGTGAAAAAAATATTTAGATATAACTTATTTTTCCAAAATAGTCATGCATAAATAAATTTTATGTCATATTACCATATTTACCATGTTTTTCCATATCCTTCCATTTTTACTATATCTTACTCTCTTATTAACAAAAATACCAAATAAAAACCCTTGGATAATTTTTACATATTAATTAAAATACTATACAAATTTTAACAAGTTAATGGTTTAATTGACAATATATTATTTTTTATTTTAAATTTACACATTGATAAAAAGATACTGCATTAGAGTGAAACAATTTTAATTACATAAAAAATTTACATTATGATTCAACACAACCCAATGATAAATAAACTAAAATTATAATATAATATTTATAATTTTATGGTATTTAATGGTAATACATTCATGGGGTGGTTCAACAAACATTGGTCAGGGGTGATCTCATTTATAATGATTTTCGCCCACAGATGGTTCACCGTCAACCTCACATGTTGGTGTGATGCTTGGACATAGTCATGGGTAAACCACAATGATAACACATCCATATAGAATATAGATAAATTAACTTCAGGATGGATGTTACCATGGGTTCTATAAATGATTCATCTTTTATGTGAAACTGAACTCTCATCATTATGCTTATTGTAGAAAAATACAAAAGTTCCCTTATTAATAATTATAAAACCAATGGTCATAATTACCAAGGGTCATATTGACCAATTATAATACTTCCCAATGGTTATCGTTACCAATAATCTATTGAAAAAAGTGTTCATAATGGCATGTGATGGTATCAATCCTTATATATACAACAATATCTAAATCCATTCATATCATTCCCAATTTTCTTACACCATGTATATTCCAATGTTTATTTCATTCTTCCAAATAAAAATGTATCACATATAGTTGTAAATATTTTTTTGAATATGATCCAATAGAGTATATGATTACTGTATCTCTACATATTCATATATGATTAATGGTAGTAGTTTGAAATTTTATTTTAAATTATTTTTACTTTTCCCTTTTGTGATTTTAATATGTGTTACATTATTATGACAATATAATAATGTTTAAATTGTGAAACAATATTATTAGGAATAGTTTATTTATTATTAATTTATTTTTTGTATTGAAATTTTCATTTGAACTATTTCAACATATTTTCATGGTCTTCTATTTTGTGGAAAGCATTGGTTTTAAATCACTTATATATTTACTAATGAGATTTATATGTTTCGAAATAATATTTACGTATTTTTTAATTTTTTAAACAGATGTGTGGCGTTTTAATATAATTTTTGATAAATAGAAGGTATTTGGCCTAATTTTGATATAATATTGAGACCAGAGATATCATAATGATTTGAAACAAGGCCTCTAAAATGGAAAGTATAAGTATATTAAAAAGGCTTCTTAGCATGTTTTGTCTTCCATTAAAATAATATTATTATAATTAGAGGAGGACTTTTGGAAATGGTTGATTTGAGAATGATATTATAAGTGTGTTTTGGAAAAAATGATTTCAAGTGGGTTTTGAAACTAGTTTTTCAAGAGAGGATTTGAAATTAGTTATTAAATGTGTTTCGGTAAATGGGTTTTAAGGGTTTGAAAATGGATTGGAATCTAGGGCTATTTTTTAAAATCCAATTTTTCACTTTTTATTAAATGATTTTATAAATTTTTTAGAAATTAATTGATTACTATGTATTTATATTTTCTATTATACCTTGTGACCCCATCATGGGATACTTTATATTTATTGATTTTTTGATGGTAATGCATGGATGCGTAGTAGTGGTGATTCTTGCCATGGAGTAGGTTGTGATGTGTGAGTAATTTTAATGTTTTAATAAATATTATATTTGATTATTGATTCATCACTTCCATTTAACCATCCATGGGAGTTCTAGATATATATCAATTCACTTATATGAGGTAAACTCTAGTATAAAATGTTGGTCGACTATAGACTGTTTCCTTCCTACATTGAGACGAATAGATGAGAAGGTGTCGCCAACCATTATGAAAAAAATATTTTTTTATCCCCGTTATTTGAAATGAGTTAAAGGGATATTTATTTCTAGATTATCAGATGAGGATACTAGGGCTATTGATTGCTTGAGTATTGCCTACCTTGGTTAATTCCACCAGATCATGTCCTTTATTTTTGGAGCAATGGGTTGATACCCATGATGTAAAGGTTATTCTTAAGAAACCTTATGGGATATTTGTTTTGGGATTATATTGTATTCCAATCACTATTTTGACCATTAAATTGACTACTTTATTTTCATTCCAATGATGTTTGGGTGATTTCATGTGGATTATGAATCACATTGATAGTGTGTTGTGTTATATTCAATTGATAAATTTTAATACGAGGGTAATGAGTTGTTTAAAAAAATGGTTTAGTTATTTTTAAATATAATTTTTAATAAAAGTATTTTCGATGAGACGATTTATGATGAAGGAGTATTCAAGATTTACATGTAAAGAGTGGTAAAGGGATATTATTATTATTATTTAAAAGCCTCTATTAATAATATTAATATCATGATTCAAAATATTTAATCCTAATTATTTTTATTTTATAAATGTTTTTATTATTTAAAAATTATCATGTTATATGTTGTCTATCTTATTTATAATGCATGTGAATCCAATTTTTTTCCGTATGTTTAAACCATCATTTTATAGGCTATTAAAAAAACGTATTTGCAGAGTTTCAGATTGAGTTAACTGTATAAGTATCATTTTTCTCAAGAATATATATCTCTTCTATTTCACTATTTTCTTCAACATCTAATGAATATTGGATATTTTATCAATTTTGGTTATCGAGGTTTTATGGTTATTGTATAACATTCAATCATGGGTGGATATTACATGATTTTTAAGATATGAATTTATTTTCATAAAACTCATCGATTATTTCCCTTTGAATGATCAACATTATCTGTGTAGATTATAATCTATTTGTATATTTTGAGGTGTAGTAATATTATGGAGACTAGGGATAGGAACTACAGGATCATTTTCTATTGAGGAGGGAGTTTGGGGGGTGATCTTAGAATTTATTTTCTAAATTGGTTATCTAGTTATTTTTTTAATCATTTTTGTCTAATTTTATGATGCATGATTGAGTTATAGAGAAGTAATTCCATAATTTTGGGATAAATGTTTTGTACATAACTATGATTATTGGGAAAAATTGTTCCCATATGTGTTTCTTTAGTTCCCATGACCTAGTTTCCAACCAATGGGTATTGTGAATTCCCTTCCGTCTAGTGGTATATTTGTATAGGTTCTAGTTTGGATTGTATACCAGGATGGTTCATTATAATATAAATGTGAAAGGTTCACTCTTATTTATTTATAGAATTTCTATAATTTTGGTATAATTATAATGTGTTTATTATATATTTTTATAAAATATTCCTAAATATTAATTTAATGTTTTAATTTTAAAAATGATTACATATTTATTTTATTCCTTTTTAATTATTAAAGAATAAGATATATATACATTATGAATGATAGTTTTTTTGTTTAAAGTGTCAAAGTACCTCTTATAAATATAATATTAAGTATAATTATAGTTAAATTATATACATGACATAATATTTAGTTAGGTTGTACCATGTTTATGATTTAATATTTATGAGATTTAATTTAGAGGTTGAATTTGATTTACAAAAATTTGATCCAAAAATTATATTTGAATTAATGTCACTCTTGAGTAAGGATCCATAGATAGTATGACTTTGAGTTAGAAAAAACATTGGATTTGGGGATAATGATATTTGTACAAAAAGTGGTTTCTGGAAACCTATATCATTATTCTTGCTCTTGTGGGGATTTTGGTTTCACATAATTCTAATCTACTAAAAGAATGGTGTTAATGTACCTTATACATTAGTTGAATTATGATGTGTGAATAAGAATTTATATATTTTTGGCTTTAAAAAAAAATAATTATGTCTTCAATGTGTTGTACATATTTGAATATTTTTTTAAAAATGATAAGATATGGAAACTATGTCTTTTGATTATTGTATATATGAATGCAGATACATGATATATAATGGTGAAATTTATAAATCCCTTTAATTATAATATGTAATAGTAATTATTATAATAATATATATTCTAATCACGCTTTTATAGTTGGGTAGTTAAATGAAAAGGACTAAGCCCCGTGGATTATCTTGGGTAATAAATTGTGAAGATTGATAATATTAAATTTTCAGTAACTATATTAAATTTTGTGATTTTGGTTACATAATTACTTATCATTAAAAACTAAGATTTATGGTGTTCTTTAATGGTGGTTATCTTTGAATCTTAAGTATCATTAATATAAATCCTTATAAATTGAATAGAAAAATTTATAATCATGTGAGAAATTATTTTTCTATAGATAAATCCAATACCATAATATTAAAAGATGACATTGAGATCAATTTTTTAAATTAATAAACATAATGAATGAAACCTCCATGATTGGTATAGTAATAAAAAATTTCTTCTTAAAACAGATGTCATGTCTTTTGTGTTATATAAAAAACATCTTGGGAAGCATCAGATAATGTAAATAGTCAAGAATTAGAAGATAAACATAGTATGTATAGAAAGTATTCTCCTGAGATCTGTATATCAATTTTTTATGTTTCTTATGATCTAAAATTAGAATGATAATTTGGTTACTTTTTTCGATTCTAAAAAACAAATAGATTCTCTATATAATTTGTGGGACTTGAGGTTATGAAATATAAAAACTATTATTTTATTATAAGATAATAGAGGTTACATTGGTCTTAAATCATGTGTAAAATGATATTGGGTGATTAAATTAGTTGGATTCATGGGTTTCACCACTAAGTATTTATTTGACCAAGGACATAATTTTTAAATTATTACACGAATGGTAAAAAATAGTTATTATAAACTATGACATGAATAATGGTAGAGAATTTTTATTTTATCAACCTAATATATTTTTATTACTTAACTGTATATGAATGGTCTAGGATTTTGTTTCACAATGATTAAATGAATAAGAAAAGGGAATTGATTATTCTATACAGAGAGAGAAAGAGAACATGTAATGACAATAAATTTTTCATTAAATTGAAGAAAGGTGGTTTTATGTAATGTTATTGTTTTCACATTCCAAAATGTATATATATGAGAATCAATTTCTCATAATAAAGTATGGGATGTGATAAAAATATATGTAATACATGTAATGTTTTGATGTTATAAAAATGCGTCTTCTAGTTTTTATGGGTTTATGATAATGAATTTTATTTAAAAAAATAATTTCGATATTTATAGGATGTTAAAATTAAATAAGGATGGATGATTATAAAATAACATACATGTAATGGCCCGAACCTCTCTAGTCCAATACATTGTGAAAATGTGGTGTTGGTGGTGTTTCGGGAGGTCGAGGTGACATATCCCCAACACTTTTCCAATTTTCCAGTTCTGTGAATAGTGTTTCCAGTTTTATGAAGAGTAACAGATCGGTCTCACAGATTGGTTTGACAGATCAGTCTCACAGATTGGTCTCACAGAGCGGTCTGACTGATCGGTCTGACAGATCGGTCTCATAGATCGGTTTGACAGATTGGTCTCACAGATCGATCTCACATAACGGTCTCACAGATCGGTCTGATAGATCGGTCTGACTGATTGGTCGCACAGATCGGTCTGACAGATCGGTCTGACAGATTGGTCTGACAGATCGTTGTCACAGATCGGTCTAACAGATCGGCCTCACAGATCGGTCTGACAGATAGGTCTCACAGATTTGTCTCCCAGATCGGTCTCACAGATCGGTCTGACAGATTGGTTTCACAGATCGATCTGACAGATCGGTTTCACAGATCATTCTGACATATCGGTTTCACAGATCGGTCAGACAGATTTGTTTCACGTACAGTAACGATGGGTGAACAGTTTTTCCAGATTCTTACAGTTTTTCCACTTTTGACGTTCCCTTTGACGTGAAATACATTTAAAGCCCTATTTTAATGTCTCTTAAGGACTTTTCAAAGGCCATAAATCCAATATTAATTATTCCTATGGCCGGGATGTTTTACTTGGTCAAAATGCCTGGGTTAATGCGATCTGCTTTTAACAGAGAATTAAGCGCATCTTAAACTGTCGCCTCATTAAATCATCAAAAGGGAAAAGATATCATTCTCCCTTGTTCTTCCTCTTTGTTCTCGAATATGAGACACTAGAACATTTCAATCCTTTCCGTGGGAGTTTCACAATCAAAACCTACTCCTCCGATTGGTTTCGCTCTGTTTTGGATGCAACTGAGTTGGGTAGGTGAATCTTCTATATAAGGTATGTTTTATCGAAGTTCCTTTAGGGATCATTTTCACTTGTTCTCCTTTCCATATTATAGCATGTAATCTCCATGCTTCTAATGGGTTTTTCTTGGGGTTTGGTTGGTGTTGTCGTACCGTGGCATCCTCGGGTGGATGTAGTTGTCGTGTGAGGAGGATTGTGACCTATTGTGTGGATAAAGAACATCATGAACTCTTCAAGGTAGGGGATTCGTGGCTTCTCAAATTTTTTATGTGCAATCGTAGAGTTGGCATGATTTATCCATTTGTATCACAATGAAATTGACCTAAATAAATATTTGAACTGGATAAATAAATTTTTATCGCTCGTATGTTATTGCCTCTTGCTTTTCTAAATAGTGTGATGTCTATTCTTGCTATTGTTTAGGTGTTTGTTTTTTATGGAAATCGGTAAAGAATGTAAACCAGTATTAATTGATAATTGTTGGCTAAAGATTAAGAGGCATGAAAATGAATCCAGTTCATGTTATAATTTGATGATAATTAATTTAGTGCAGTAAGAATGTATATTAAATTTTGATAGATTTCTGATTAGGTTTCCCGAATTTGGAACCTACATTTAATAAATCTATTAATTCTATATGGATTAAATAACTCGTTGGTTGATAAAATATACCACCTGATAGGGTTATGAGTTTCCCACTTTTTTTAAGGCCGAATGCGTTGTGGTTTGAAGCCATGAGTGCACATTTTTTATGAAGTCTAGAAGCCTTATTAAAGGGCCAATATCCCATATGATGTGATGTTTGTTTTCCTGCTGCATGTGCTGTGATGTAAGCCTAGATGGCTATTGTGATATGTGAAGGTAGGGAGGCTTGTGGTTGTGGCAGCAGATGGAGCTTCGAGTGGCGAGATGCATCGGTTTATGCGTGTGGGCATCATGGAGGACACCAAGGATGATGGTATAGGATGGATGTGATGGCCGGATGTTGGTGGTTTTGTTTGGTTGTTTATCTGCTTTACTTTTCCCCAATGCTCAAGGCAGTTGGTCTTGCTTACCCACCGTCCAAAGGAGGCAAAGACATGTGGGGTATGCCACGTGCTTTCCGTGTTTAGCCTATGGAGGGAGAATGGGTCTATGCTCTTTCTATAGGCAGAAAAGACTCAACAGGTTGCATATCTAGTCACCATGTTTAGCCCCCTTTGTGTTTAGTAGCATAGGTTGCTTTTCTAGAATTCCTGGGAATATGGGAAAGTAATTTCTATAATGAAAGATTGATTAAATGGTGTTAACCCATGGGGTTAGAATATTCTGGAACATAATGATGAGGTGGTAATTTGAAAAAGGGAAAGTGGACCCTTGGTATATACCAATGAAATTTAATGTGGTTTTGTTCATGGTTAATTAATGTGAAAAATTAATTAACTAAAAGTGGAATTGATAAAAAATGGAATGAAATATCCTAATTAAGTTCTTTAACTGGTTGTGTACTTATAGGATACCTAGTATTAGAAGTGGCAGCCCGGAGTCTGAGAGACGTTAGCCGCAGTTGTGTCTAAGACTAGGTTATTCCGGTAGTATGGTTGTGAGATATATATATTCTGTACTTTTTGTGTTTCTAAACACTACTCCACCCTGTCGGCAAAGGAAACTGACACCCAAGGGATTCTGAGCCCTGGGGGGTGTTTTTCCCAACATTCTGATGGGAGGTTGAATGGTTGACTACCCCCTTTGACCATGCTCTCTTCTCTTGGTAGATCTTTGTGATGGTAGGCACATTGGTTAGTTTTCCCCATATATGTGTGTATAGGGATGTAATGGATTGGGGTTATTTCACACACATATTTTCTAGATATAGTATCGTATGGACTACTATAGGTGTAACGTGTATAGGCTGTGATGGCTTGAGGATCCTTACTCAGCGTATGGACTGTGATGGATTGAGGTATAATACCCGACGCATGATACATGTTATGCGAGCTTTGGTGGCTCCTGGAAACTACCTTGTTACATTGGGTTGTGATGATGGTGTGGTGATTAGCCCAGGTGTCTGCGGGCAAGCCTTTGTTGTTCACATGGTGCAGATTGTGGAGCTTAGCCCAAGTTTATACGGACTTGCCTTTGGAGAGAGATGCACAGGACGTATGTCGGTGGGGCAAAGCGGCTAACCAGTGGATAAGTAGTAGTGGGGTACCACTGATATCCATTACAATATTCTATATTCTTGTATGCATTACTTTGTGAGAGTATCCATGGTGAGGTTGGGAACTTAATATACCTGTTTAGGTGACGAGTTAGTTCACTTGTTGTTCATTGTGCTTTAGCATGCTTTCTTTACTTTTGCACATTAGGCATCGGGGAGGATCCTTCTGAGTATACTGTTATTCTCACCCTACGTATATATAAACTATTTTTTAGGTCACATGGAATAGGTGGGAGATCAGGCTGGTTACTTCTAGCTTCTGGTTGTAGGAGCTGTTCGGGCTTGTAGTTGCTGCTGCCTTTTCTTTTCATTTGGGTACGTGTAGTTTTTCCCTTTCAGTTTCAGTACTTTTTCATGGAATTTCATATATGGACATGGGTTCCTTTTATATTTCCGTTTTGAGTTGGAGTTGGTTGGTGTCTATTCTATATTTTTCTTTTGCGAGTGTTCTATTAGAGGACAATGCCTCCAATTTGTGTGTTACTACACCCTCGGTGCTAGTCGCCAACCTGGGGCCTACTGGAGGCGGGACTCAGGGGACATTATCTCCCTTCTCACATTGCCGGCCAAGGAGGGGTACACTTTTTGGGGAAGGGGTCGTGACAGAGTGGTATTAGAGGCAGGTTGAGGGATAGGATGGAGATTGGAGTTAGGTACAGGTGAGGTTACATGGGTTGGTAGGGAAACAGTGTCATTCGTGTTTAGCAAGTGGGGTAAACACTGGAGACCGGCATAGACATAGGCGTTTAGGGCCCCCTATGATCTGTTTCACAAACCATTAAGTTTAGGATGACTATTAAACAAGGTGATACTGGTTGCAGGGTAGCGACCAAGGAAAGTATCATGCATCATTATTCATTGTGCCTACATTTGAATGGGTAGACCTTGTGATAAGATAACCTAAAATGAACAAAAGAAAAAAAATAAATTAATTAATGTTGAGACTTCCATAATCTAGGCTTATGAGGTCTAACAGTTTGTTCTTTGACAGGTATGGCTCCAGGTCGACATCCTCGTCAGATTTGCACAGAAAATGTCCAGCAGGCCTTTTCAGTAGATCGCCGCCGGGTAGAGGTTGATGACGATGACACATGGAGGAAGAAACTCTGAGAGTTTCAGTGCCAAAGTCTGCAGAAGTACGAGGGCACCATTTCAAATGTAGTCATGGAAGACTGGTTAGAGAAGGTCAAGATCACCATCAGTTCGATTCGTGATCGGAAGGAGCATCGGGTGTCCTTGGTTGTGACGATGCTGTGTGGAGCAGAGAGGCAGCGGTGGCTCTTGTTCCTCGGGGATCGTGAGGAGTCAGTGATCTCATGGGAGGAGTTTCGAGAAATGTTCAGAGTTGAGTTACTTTCTTCAACCGTGAAGGCATCCAATCGCCAGGAGCCTCTTACCCTTCGATAGGGGAGCTCTAGTGTGCGAGAGTTTGGAGTCCATTTCATGAACTGTCTACGATATTCTTTAGAACTGTTACCAGATGAGGAGGCTAGGGCGAGGCATTTTGAGGAGGCTTTGCATCCAGAGATCCAACGCCAGGTCACCCCTTTTATGCTGAAGACAAATATTGAGGTTTTGTCATGGGAAAATGTTGTTGAGAGGACTTTGGACAGGACCAGATCGTCACGAGAGGGTAATTTTCATGATTCCTCACAAAGCAGAGTTGTGGTCCGGGGTTCCCGGTTTTCAGGCTAGAAGAGTTTCTATTCACCTGGGGGTAGGTCCCAGCCCTTCCCATCTCATTTCTCTAGAGGTAGAAACTGTCAGACCTATGCCAAGGGATCATGTGCTTGTTTTTCTTGTGGTGGTTGTTGTCATCAGTAGTGGGAGTTCCCGACTTTTTAGAGCAGTCATCATGCACCGGGCGCTCCACTCCAGGTTCCTCTGTTGAGGCTGTTCTAGCTGAGGTAGCAGCAGCAGGATGCAACAGCTTTAGATCACTATCGGGTAGATGGGGCTGGTAGAGGACAACCCCATGACGCTCCCCGTCCTCAGAGAGTAGAGCGCGGCCATGGTGGTGGTTTTCATCAAGGTCAGAGAGGCCATGGAGGAGGTCGTGGTCAGCTTCATGCTCTAGCATTGCCAGCCCCAGATGAGCCAGATGTCGTTTGAGGTACCCTTTGCTTGTTTTCTATATTGGTGTATGCATTGTTTTATTCAGGAGCGACACACTCCTTCAAATCACCTACCCTTGTCCATGCTTTGACACTTGAGGTAGAGGGGCTTCTAGTTACCTTGGTGTTGACTATGCCAGTTGGTGGTCGAGCTAGTTTGTTTGAAGTATGTAGAGACTGTGAGCTAGTGTTGGGGAAACACCACTCTTGGGGAGATTTCCTATGTTTACGGATACAACCATATGATGTCATCCTTGTCATGTATTGGATGTATTCGGTGAAGGATATCGTGGATTGCTACAGGAAGAAGGTCGTTTTCATTGATGCGGATGGAGAGAAAGTGGTGTTTGTCTTTGAGTGAGATCCCCTGATGGTTCATAGACGATTTTCATCCTTATCATCCTTGATGGATGAGTTGATTCTATGTTCTTCAGAGGTTCAGCAGTTGGCGTTTCCTAGGGTCGTAGAGGAGTACCCTGATGTCTTTTCATAAGAGTTCGTAGCATTACCCCCTCAACGAGAGATTGATTTTGGGATTGAGCTATAGCCAAGAGAATATCCTATCTCTATATATCCTTGTATGATGGACCATTATGATTTTCGAGAGCTACGTATACAACTTGATGGTCTGTTTCAGTGCAGTTTTGTTCGTCCAAGTGTATCACCATGGGGTGCACCAGTCTTGTTTGTGAAGAAGGCTGACGATAGTTTTCCGTTGTGTGTCGATTATCGTCACTTAAACAATGTGACAATAATGAACCGCTATCCTCTTCCACGGATTGATGACTTATTCGATCAAAGGAGGGTGCAAGTTGGTTCTCAAAGATCGACGTGCGGTCAGGATATCATCAAATGCATGTGAAGGATGAAGATATTCCGAAGACTACTTTCCATTGTCGTCATGGGCATTATGAGTTCGTTGTAATGCCATTTGGCATGATGAATGCCCCAACTGTATTCATGGGGTTGATGAACATTGTGTTCCGTGAGTTCCTGGACAGGTTTGTCATGGTTTTCATCGACGAAATCCTTGTGTACTTCACATCTGAAGAGGAGCATGTAGAGCATCTAAGCCATTTTAGGAGTTCTTCACCAACATCATTTGATTGGGAAGTTTTCGAAGTATGAGTTTTGGGCTCGAGAAGTCCATTTCATGGGGCATGTTGTATCCCAACAGGGATTATCCATGGATCCATCAAAGATAGAAGTAGTGGTGTCTTGGGCATCCCCCAAGACCGTGTCAGAGGTGCGAAGTTTCCTTGGTCTCGTAGGCTACTACAGAAGGTTCATAGCCAATTTCTCATGGGTTGAGACTCCTCTAATAGCTTTTACAAGGAAGGATCAATTGTTCATATAGACTGATCAGTGTTACGCAGCTTTCGAGTATCTAAATAAAAAGTTGGTATGTTCTCTAGTCCTTTGTCTTCCAGCTGAGGGAGTCCAGTTTGCTATTTTCTATGATGCTTCAAATCTGGAGTTAGGCTGTGTTCTCATGCATCAAAGGACATTTGTTTCTTATGGGTCTCGGTAGTTGCATCCCCATGAACGCAAATATTCCACCCATGATCATGAGTTGGAATCAGTGGTGTTTTCTCTGAAGTTATGGAGACATTACCTCATTGGTGAGTGCTTTGTGGTTTTCACCGATCATAATAGTTTGAGGTATGTTTTATCCGAGCGTGACTTGACCCTAAGACAGCATCGGTGGATGGATTTTATTCATGAATACGACGTAGAAATATCGTATACACCTGAAAAAGGGAATGTTGTAGCTGATGCGCTGAGCCAAAACTCACGTAGTGATGTAGTGCGTAAATCTGGTGATTCCTGGAGAGTAATGGAGGAACAGTCAGCTTTGAATCATGATATGGAAGAGGTTGGAGGTAGAGGTTGTCTTTTCCAGATGATGGTGCATTCATCCCTGATGCAGAAGGGGGAAGAGTCCTAGTTTGGTGATCCAGAGGTGGAAGTGTGGAGAGACAGAGTTTTTTTGTGGTGAGGCCCCTGATGGTTGGTAGAAGGATGGACAACACCGAGTGTTGTATCATGGAAGTATTTTTGTTCCCTTGGAAATGCACGATACAGTTCTCCAAGAGTTCCATAGTTCTCCCTTAGCAGTACATCCTAGTGCGACAAAGATGTACCGATCATTGGGAAGTCAGTTTTGTTGGACTGGGCTATAGCATGCGGCTGCAGAGTTTGTGTCTCTATGTTTAGACTGCCAGAAGGTGAAGGCCGAACACCGTGTTCCTAGTGGTCTTCTCCATCCATTATAGATTCCTCAGTGGAAGTGAGAGGAGATCTCAATGGACTTTGTTACTAGTTTACCTCGAGCTCCAGGAGGAAATGATGCTATTTGGGTGGTAGTGGATCGTTTGACAAAATCGACCCACTTTATAGCAATCAAGGAGTCGAGCTCAGTGGATGTTTTGTCGAGGAAGTATCTAGAGGAGGTAGTGAGACATCATGGAGTCCCTAGGATGATCATTTCTGCTCAAGATCCTCATTTTAACTCTAGGTTGTGGAGAGGTTTCAAGCATGCTTTTGGTTCTCATCTATGCCTTAGCACTGCTTTTCATCCTCAAACGGATGGTCAGACAGAGCGAACCATCCAGACTCTTAAAGACATGTTGCGCTCTTTTGTTCTTGACTTTGGAAGTTCATGGATGATTCACTTACCCTTGGTGGAGTTCTATTACAATAATAGTATTCACTCCATCGTTGGTATTGTGCCGTTTGAAGCATTGTATGGCCAACCTTGCTGTTCTCCATTGTGCT
This sequence comes from Viscum album, assembly GCA_963277665.1. Taxonomy (NCBI): domain Eukaryota; kingdom Viridiplantae; phylum Streptophyta; class Magnoliopsida; order Santalales; family Viscaceae; genus Viscum; species Viscum album. Next base: position 1,413,483,374 of record OY728145.1, read on the forward strand.
GGACTGGGGTCGGAGAGTCAGCAACTCTTAGAACGAAACTAGTGCAGAATACAACAGAGATGGTTCAGGTGATTCATGAGAGGATGAATATAGCACAAGATCATCTGAAATAATATGCTGATCAATGGATGAGACCCTTGGATTTTAATGTTGGGGATCATGTGTTTCTCAAGGTGACTCCCCGTCGTGGTCAGCGAAGGGTTGGTCGTGGAAGTAAGCTTTCTCCTAGGTTTTGTGGGCCTTTCGAGGTGTTATCTTATGTTGGAGATGTGTAATATCAATTAGAACTTCCCCCATAGATGAATCAGATACATGATGTTTTCCATGTATCACAGCTCCGTCGTTATCTTCATGGTGACTCTCACATCATCGATTGTGGAGAGATCGATGTTGATGATGATGCAAATGTTGAGGAGAGACCTGTGCAGATCCAAGAACGTAAGTAGTAGGTGTTGCGGGGGAGTTCTATTCCCTTAGTTTATGTCTTGTAGAGGCACGGTGGAATGGAGGAGAGTACTTGGGAACGTGAGTCACAAATGCGTGTTCAGTACCTAGAGATGTTTTAAGTTGTTTTGCTGAGTTTTATTTGATCCTTTATTTTATGTAAATTTGATGTGATGTTATTATTGAATGGTATGGATAAGTATTTTTTGTTCCCTTGATCTTGGATGTCGTGGTTTTGTCCCAGCTTTAGAATAACTTAGGGTGGTTTTCCCCTTGAGTGGTATCTTATGGGGTGGTTGTTCATACCCCTCTTTTCCTCATGTTCATTTTAAATTCTCGAGGATGAGAATGTTTTGATATGTATCTGATGTAATGGCCCGGACCCTTTTGGTCCATTACATTGTGAAAATGTGGTGTTGGAGGTGTTCTGGGAGGTCAGAGTGACTTATCCCCATCACTTTTCCAATTTTCCAGTTCTGTGAAAAGTGTTTCAAATTTTATCAATAGTAACAGATCAGTCTCACAGATTGGTCTGATAGATCGGTCTTAGAGATAGGTCTGATAGATCGGTCTCAGAGATCGGTCTGATAGATGGGTCTCACAGATCGGTCTGCCAGATCAGTCTCACAGATTGGTCTCACAGATCGGTATGACAGAGCGGTCTCAGAGATCGGTCTGACAGATCGGTCTCAGAGATCGGTCTGACAGATCGGTCTTAGATATCGGTCTGACAGATCGGTCCCACATATCGCTCTGACAGATCGGTCTCACAGATCGGTCTGACAGATCGGTCTCACAAATCGGTCTGACGGATCGGTTTCACATATTGGTCTGATAGATCGGTTTCACATGATTGGGCTGACAGATCAGTTTCACTGATCGTTCTGAGAGATCGGTTTCACAGATCGGTCTGACGGATCGGTTTCATGTACAATAACTGTGGTTGAACAATGTTTCCAAATTACTACAGCTTTTCCCCTTTTGACGTTTCCTTTGACTTAAAATACATTTAAAGCATTATTTTTTAGGGCACTTAAGGCCGTTTCAAAGGTCATTAATCATATATTAATTATTTCTATAGCTGGGATGTTTTACTTGGTCAAACTGTGTGGGTTAATGCGATCCGATTTTAATGGAGAATTAAGCGCATCTTAAACCGTCGCCTCATTAAATCTTCAAAATGGACAAGATATCATTCCCTCTTGTTCCTCATCTTTTTTATCGGCTATGAGACACTAGAACCTTTCATTCCTCTCTATATGAGTTTCAGAATCAAACTCTACTCCTCCGATTGGTTTTGCTCTGTTTTGGATGCAACCGATCTGTGTTGGTGAATCTTTTATATAAGGTATTTTTTTATCGGCATTCCATTGGGGATCATCTTCTCTTATTATCCTTTCCATATTATATCATGTAATATTCATCATTCTAATGGGTTTTTCTTGGGGTTTGGTTGGTGCTGTTGTACTGTGGCATCCTTGGGTGGATGCAGTTGTCGTGAGAGGAGGATTGTGACCCGTTGTGTGGATAAAGAACGTCAAGAACTCTTCAAGGTAGTGGATTTGTGGCTTCTCTAATTGATTATGTGAAAACTTAGATTTATCATGATTTATCCCTTTGGATCACAATGAAATTGACATAAAAAAAAATTTGAACAATATAAAGAAATTGTTATCAATCATATGTTATTGCCTCTTGCTTTGTTAGACAGTGTGATATCTATGCTTTCTTTTTTTATCTGTTTGTTATTGGTAGAAATTGGTAAAGAATGTAAACTAGGATTAATTGAAAATTGTTGGCTAAAGATAAAGATGCATGAAAATGAATCTGGTTCTTGTTGTAATTTGATGTTAATAAAAATAATGTAGTAAGAATGTTTATTTAATTTTGATAGCTTACTGATTAGGTTTCCCAAATTGTGAACCTACGTTTAATAAATCTGTTAATTCAAGATCGATTAAATAAATGGTTGGTTGATAAAGGATAACGCTTGATAGGGTTCTGAGTTACCCTTTTGCTTGTAAGGCCGAATGCCTTGTGGTTTGGAGCCATGGGTGACCATTTTATATGAAGGCTAGAAGCCTTGTTAAAGGTCCAAGATCCCATTTGATGTGATGTTTGTTTTCCTGCTACTTGTGTTGTGATGTGAGCCTGGATGGCTGTTGTGATTTGTGAAGGAAGAGTGGCCTTGTGATTGTGGTAGCAGATGGCACCTAGAGTGGCAAGATTCGTTGGTTTGTGCATGTGGGTGTCGAGGAGGACACCAAGGATGGTGTTATGGGATGGATGTGATGGCTGAATGTTGGTGGTTTTTTTGGTTTTTTATCTGCTTTACTTTTCCCCACTTATCAAGTGAGATGGCCTTGCTTACCCACCTTCTGAAGGAGGCGACGACACGCGGGGTATGCCATGTTCTTTTCGTGTTTATCCTCTCGAGGGAGAATGGGTCTATGCTCTTTATATAGGCCGAAAAGACTCGACGCGTAGCATATCTACTCACAGCGTTGAGCCCCCTTTGCGTTTAGTAGCATAGGTTGCTTTTCTAGTATTCCTGGGAATATAAGAAAGTAATTTATGTAATGAAATATTGATTAAATGGTGTTAACCGTTAGGATTGTAATTTTCTGGGACATAATGATGAGGTGTTAATTTTAAAAAGTCAAAGTGGACCATTGGTGTTTGCCAATGAAGTTTAATGTGGTTCTGTTCATGGTTAAATAATGTGCAAAGAATTAATTAACGCAAAGTGGAATTGATGAATCATGGAATGAAGAAACCTAATGAAGTTCTTTAACTGGTTGTGTGCTTCTAGGATACATATTCTTATAAGTGGCAGCCCGGAGTCCGAGTGACGTTAGCTACAGTTGTGTCTAAGACTAGGTTATGCCCATAGTGTGGGTGAGAGATATATATATTCTGTAATTTTTGTGTTTCTAAACGCTACTCCACCCTGTCGGTAAGGGAAACTAATAGCCTGGGGATTCTGATCCCTAGGGGGTGTTTTACCCAACATTCCGATGGGAGGTTGAATGGATGACTACCCCCTTTGACCCCACTCTCTTCTCTTGGTAGATCTTTGTGCTAGTAGGCACAGTGGTTAGTTTTCCCCATATATGTGTGTATAGGTTTTTAATGTCTTGTGGTTATTTCACACACATATATTCTGGATATATTATCCTATTTACTACTATAGGTGTAACGTTTATAGGCTGTGATGGCTTGAGAATACTTACTTGGGGTATGGGCTGTGATGACTTGAGGAATAATACCTGATGTATGATACACGTTATGTGAGCTGTGGTGGCTCCTGGACACTACTAGGTTACTTTGGGTTGTGAGGATGGTGTGGTTCTTAGTTGAGGTGTCTGCGGACAAGCCTTTGTGGTGCACGTGGTGTATATTTTAGAGCTTAGCCCATGTTTATACGGCCAATCCTTTGTAGAGAGATGAACAGGACATCTGTCGTTGGGGAAAAGAGGCAAACCAGTGGGGAAGTAGTAGTGGGGTACCCTGTATATTCTTTACTATATGATATATTCTTGTATGCGTTACTTGGTTAGAGTAGCCATGGTGAGGTTCAGAACTTATTATACCTATTTACGTGACGAGTTAGTTTCACTTATTGTTCACTGTGCTTTAGAATCCTTTCTTTACATTTGCACGAGAGGCTTCGGGGAGGATCCTATTGAGTATACTATTATACTCACCCTACGTATATATAAACTGTTTTCAGGTCACTTGGAGCAGGTGAGAGATCAGGCTAGTTACTTCTAGCTTGTGGTTGCAGGAGCTATTCGGACTTGTAGTTGCTGCTGTCTTTTCCTTTCTTTTGGGTACTTGTAGTTTTTCCCTTTCAGTTTAAGTAATTTTTCATGGAATTTCATATATGTACATGGGTTCCTTTTATATTTTAGTTTTGAGTTGGATTTGGTTGATTTTTATTCTATCTCTCTCTTCTTCATGTGTTCTCTTAGAGGGTAATACCTCCCATTTGTGTGTTACTATACCCTCAGTGCTAGTCGCAAACCCATGGCCTACTGGAGGTGCGACTCGGGGGTCATTATCTCCCTTATCACATTTCCGGCCCAGGAGGGGTACACATTGTGGGGATGGGGTCATGACAATAAACATTAAAACAATGAAGCATTGGTCTTACCCAAGTAGGAGGTAGATGAATTATAATACTATAAAGATATTTTAAATGTTGTAATAATAAAATATTTATGTTTTTCATCATGGATTCTCATATTTCACAAGAAATATTCATGTACAATAAATGATTTTATATTGAATAAAATATTATTATTGTTTCTATACTAATGGTTTATGATTTTATATAAAACAATAACCCATTTAAAATAAGGTGAGAGTAAAAATTGTTTATGTTGGATGAAACAATTTTTACTATATATTTGTAGGAATATAATGGATATAACCCTTCCACACAAGATAGGTGAATTTTCTAAAATAAATTCCTCCTTTTATAATATTTCTACAAATTCATAGGAAACCATTGATAATATTTATTATTTTAGTTTAGTTGTTAAATAAAAAATAAAATTTTTATAAGTTTCCTTTAATAATGTTAATGTTAATGTGTTTAAAAAATATATTTTATTGAAAATATAGTTTCTAAGAGGATAATGGGAGTATGTTGAAAATATGAGAAATTAATAATATAATAAAAAAATAAGTATATTAGTGTAAATAAAATATAGTACAACTTTAAATCCTAAATTGTTCTGGTAATATACTAGAAATTAGAAAGTTAATGTAATGAGGTTCATTTAATACATGTAACCAAATGAATCAAAGAATTTTTTAAGGGGTATTGTCAAATATGATTATCATGATGATAAACATAGAAAAAATTTAATGTATTTAAGATAAATTAATTAATTTATATCAAAACATTAGATGTTATGATGTAATAAAGTTTAATAGTTGTATCGAAAAAGTTAAAGATGAGGATTATGAAGCATAGTCTCACCATTATTTGTGAAATATTTCTACATGTATATTACCCATTAAAATAGATTATTTGGGGGATTTCATTTGTTTTCACAAAGTGGTGTGGTATGAATTACATATTTATGTAATGAGTTTCGAAACACTTTAAAAATATATATCAAAATTATGCCATCTATGGTGTCTATCCTATGTTATATAATTATATTTGATATTATGTATTTTCTTTTAACATTATGAAAATAATATGAGAATATATAAAATATATAATTTTATATAAATAATGTCTATTTTTTATCATTAGTTCTTATGGGTTGTGTATGTGGAATGATGTGAAATTATAATTTTCCACTACAAGTAGTATATCACATTATCCCTAATGCATGGTCATTATGTTGAATTTTAGGTTATTAAGATATGAAAATAATATTTTGTTTTTTGGATTTTTATAGAGTTATAAGGTTTTTTACATATTAAATAAATAATTTGTTTTTCTATTAGTTGACCTGAATAGTATATTACATAGATTGTATTTCACTATGTATTTGTTATGACAGCTTTTCATATATCATATTGATACCCCATTACTTATGGATAAAAATATATGTATCTTGATAACCTTTCTACTTTTATAACATTACTAAGTCATCCTTTTGGATGAGAAAATAAATAAGTAGTTTTGTATGTTATGTTGTTATTTATGTTTTATCAATGATTGGGTTTTCACACTCTCATGATAATTATAAAATATGGGACCATAATTGAGATATTTTAATGAAGTATATGTCCATATTTACATATGTTACACATGTATTACTTATAGTTTGCAGTGGGGGTAAAATGATGTGCTCGTCCATGAAGGTGAATTTGTTGTGACATTATTACTTATTTAGTCTTTTTATTCATGGATAAAGTAGAGCATATGAGTAAGATATAAACTATTGGAAACATATGTGTCTCATCGTAACTCAATATATTTAAAAAATATTCTACATGATTATGAAATTTTGTATATGATACAGTTGGAGGAAAGTGGTATGGAGATAAATTTATATTCTTTGATAGTACACTATATCTTTTTTTTGATTGAGTGGAACTAACACATAGATGAAGTTCACTCATTTTTTATAAACTTTTATTGATGAATTTATTAATTTTTCAAGAAAATAATGTTTTTTTGTTTTTTGCATTTTGGTGGTGTTAACGAGGATTAAGCTTTAATAACAGGTGTTCGTATAATACATTGAAATATTCTCCCAAAGTATTTTGATGGATATAGAAAGAGAGTTTTTCGGATATTCATTGGTTGTTACATATGATGTCACATATGTTGAACAAAAAAAATGGATTTTAGAAAATTGGTATAGGAAGACAGCTAAAGTGGTTTTTGTTTATGCTTTGGGAAGTAATTACATATTATTGTAACATAAAGAGAAAATGAATGATGTATATTTTGTGTCAGTGAAATTATAATATTGAATGAAATCTTACTAAATCTAAACCAATATGATATGTTATAAAATAATCCATGAATTATGTTGTTATAAACCATGTTTTTGTGAATTTTACTACACCATGGTTTAGTTTACGAAGATAGAAATGTTCAGTGATAATAAAAAACTATGCTGGTTCTATACCATCAAGGATATTATGTATTAAAATATAATGTTATGAAAATGAATTAATATGTTTGAAAACATAATTTTTTTAAAATATTAAAAAAATATTATTGAAAAACAATTCTAATAATTCGTAAAATTTGAAATGGATATGAAAATTTTCATTGAATTGATGAATGTTATGAGATCTAGTGAGTATATTTTGATGGATATAATATATAATAAAATACATGTATATGGCTATTTATTTATAACATTATATAAATATAATGAAAACATACAAAAAAAATCCCTCTCACTTGTTTTTTCTTAATGTTTTTTAACAAATGGTTCTAGTAGTTTTTTAAATGGAGAAAGACATTCTATATCATTTAGGAATTAGAAAATCCCATGGATACCCTTGTAAGAGGGATTACATAAAGTATATCTTTTGTGATACCTTTAAGGACATTGTAGAAGAATCTTTGACTAGTAAAATAAAAAATGGAATGCTTAATAATTATTCATTTCAGTCAAAATTTATGAATATATATTAGGGAATACATGATTTGAAGGATTTTTTTACAATGTTTTAATTGGACTTATCCCCTTCACCCACATATAAAAATAGATATATACATACATACATATATAACCATTCTTTTGACATACCCAAATTCCTCCATTAAATTACCAAAAATCAATTATAAATCCTTTTATTATTTATGAAAAATTTATTCCTCAATATGTTTAACGAGATCCCCCATTCTATTTTACTATCATTATATTAAAATTATACTATCAAGAATTATAAAATATTTATTTGTAAAACAAAACTATGGTTTAATCATGTTATAATAATTCATAAATATCTGAGGTGATAAACCTCATCCTTGATGTTGAATAACTATTTATTATTTTCTATTATTCATCAACCAATATAATTTATAATCATTATTTTGGATAATATATTTTTTAGAGAATTCAGAAAATGGGAAACATTAATTATGCTTTCATTGTGGGAATCATGAATTCCATGACAATCAGTTTTTATTAAAAAATATCAAAATTAAATGATTGATTGCTCATTCATAAAATAAATATTCTATTTAATCCTTTATAAAATTCAATTGGTTTCCTAAAATTATCTCTTTATAATTCATTAAGAAACCCAAAAAATTGGAAAAAATTCATTTTCCATAAATTTATCCAGTAATATGTCATTATTAAAAAATAACCCCTAAAACAAAAAATATTTATAAAACCATTAATCAATATTCTAAATAAAATAAAGTGTATATGAAAATTTGAAATTCGAATATGATCCAAAATATTTGTAATCACATATTACTATAAAAATCCAGGAAATAATTACATTTCAGACTTACAATGTAGAAATAATTTTATGAAAAATAAATCAATGAGTTAAAAATTATCATCTGAGTATTTATTTACCTTATTTCCCAAATAATTTTAATAATAAAATAAATTATTATTATAGGTATGTTCATTTATCGAACCATGATCACCATAATTTTTATTATCTTCCATTATTTTCAACTAAATATTTTCATTATGAGGAATATATTTTATTACTGTTGATTCATTATAGTCATCTTTAATTATCGATAATGTGAAATTTAACATGATAGTTGAATAATATTATATTTGAGGTTTTATTGGAATTGTTTTTCAAATAATTTGAATAGAGAATGAAAAAAATATAACATGAAATGTTTCATTTGAAGATCTTAATTTTAACGATTTCTTATGAATACTATTTCATCTATAATAATAACAAAAGAAGATAGTGTATTGTTTTTAAAATATTTAATTTTGTGTTCTATTAATTTATTCATTGATTATATAAAAAGTATTTTCATAAATAATTTGAGAAAAAATGAAAAACGATTAAAATTTAATCAATTGTATTTTATAATTGAAGAAAAATAAGATATTAAACTTCTTCTTTGTGAATTAATAGAATAAATAATCATTGATAATGAAAAAAATAAATGGGAACCACTAAATTAAAATAATGTGAACTATATTGTTTCTTTATGATGTTCCACTAAAATTAATCAATATTAGGTTATAATAATATCTTCTGAATATGGTCTATGAAAGGGTATGAGTTAAAAATATAATATTTATTATTTTTTGAAGTATGATGGTGACTTTAAAATAATTTTTTTTATTTAACATGAATTTTCCAAGAGAGAAACCTCATCACATCAAAAAAATATGTTCATATAAAATAATAATCTATGAAAATACACTTGTGTATGAGTTCTCATAATTAATCTAAGAAATGAAAATACTCGAACATGTAAATTTAATATTTAGGAATATGATAATACTTTTTATATTATATGTTTTATGAAAATTTCATCAGTAGTTGGTGGAAACTATTATTATTGAAAAATAATCTACCTATGTTAGTTTATTTTAAATATGAGATATATAAGTTTCCTGATAAATTATTTAAAATTCGATAATGTAAAGGAACCAAAAAATTTTCACTTACACATAGATCAAAGAAGATGAATTTTTTGAATTAGAAACCAAAAATTTAGAAGGAAAAAAGACTAGTAGATTAGATATTCATCTATAATAAAAAAAATTGTATCCTAAAAAAACTTGTACATTTTATTAATCTAACATATATGGATCCTTTAAGAACATGTTGAATTAAAATGTTGATAAATTATTGTAAAAATATATATGAAAAATGATTTTTTGTACAAATATAAAAGCCACCATCTTTTAGACTATGATGAGTTGACGAATAATTAAAATTTTGAAAAAAATAATGTTTTATATAAAATAATATGGTGAGAATAAAATATTTTCATTAGGAAAATAAATTCCTGGTTATATTGGGAGTTTCACCCATCAGTAAATGTTTCCCGTGAAATAATAATTACTGATCGAAGAAGACAAATAATTGTTACAGGTGTATTTTTTTATTATGAATGTGTTTTGATAATTATTATAAGATGGTAAGAATGTTTTTTTACGTTGAGAATGTTTTTGAGATGGTTTGTGATACCCTATGAATTTTTGATGAATTCATTTGATGAATTAAAAGTTTATAAATAATGAGTTATATTTGAGAATTGGTAATGAAAACGAATTTTTAAGGTTTTATCATTAATATAAGTGTCACAAATTGAATTTAGATTAAAATGATTTATAAAATTATTTCACTTTGATACTTAATATATTTATGTTTTTAGGAAAAATGAATTATTGAAGTGTTGAAAGACACTTTGATATATAAGATTCTCAGGTTGATATGTAAGAATAAATCTGGGTAGAAGCTGAAATCGATAAATGAATTATTTTTATATGTTATATCATATATGTTCATAGAATAAATAATATAATTTTTAATACATATAATAAATTAAAGAAAATAAAATATCTTAAAACGATACATATAATACTTATATGAGTGTCTACTAAAATGATGAAATGAAAAAACCATATTATGATGCATAAAAAATTGAAACCTTCGTTGTATTTTAAAAAATTATGAAATCATGGAAGAGAAACAGAGAATAAAATGATATATATGTTCTCTACGTATATGAGAATTGAAAATTTCAAAACTAATTGTGAAAGGTAAGATATTCCACTTGGAACATTGGGTTTAGTTGTGAGTGAAAAATTAGTATTTTCGTAAGGTAGATAACATATTTACAAAATCAAATAATATGTATGTAATGTTTGATATTTTCCTAATGCTAAATGTGGACGTTAAGCCCTCATAAATTATAGGTTATTTACAAAGGTTACCTTCCTGTGAATTTTTTATGTTTATTCAAAAAATGTTGTTCCATGGTTAAAAGATTTAATATCTGGATTCTTATTGGGCAGTTAGTTGTTATATAAACTAATATTATTGGAGAATAATAAAGATGATATTTGATGATGAAGGCTGTTTTGATATAAAAAAGTATATATATATATTATTTCTACATATTTTCATTCATAAATACATTAATTAAAACTAATTGTTATTAGAATGAGAGTAAAATTCAATACTGGTAATTGAGGATATATTTTAATGAAGATTATAGGTTTTCATATATGTTTATTTGAAATTAATTGTGGTGATTAAATTGGAGCCTTTATAAAGATATGTTTTAAATAGTACATAATATAAGGGAATTATATCCATAAATAAATTAGTGAAATAATATACACATGAATATTTAAATATTACTAATAATAATAATAGAATGTTTTGAATAAATAAATATAGAAAATTATATGTTGATAGATGAAAAAAATACTATTTTATTACTTATTTTTTGAATAAAAGAGAGATAATTGTATTGAGGATGATGATAACAAAAAACCTTTGGTTTTCATACGTGTTGAGGGATGAATATTCTTGTATTTATCTTCAAATGGATTTTAGTGAATAATATAACATATGTAAATATTATCTCATGCATATATTGTTTTGTTTAAGAGAATGAGAAACGAGTGACATATATGAAATAATAAAGTTGATTATATGGATGTTGAAGAAATAGTGTTGAGTATGATGATAATTTATAATTAGGTAGGTACATTCAAGAACGCAATGATGATATTATCAATAATATTAGAATGTGGGTTGTTGAACAGTAGTCAGGAACATATATATGATTCTACCAAGAGATTCTCGTTATCACATGTGTCAATGATATATGCTACCATTCTCTTGTAATCACTTGTTTAACCTTACATATGTCAAGTATTTATTATTACATTCATATGTTTATTTTACAAGTGTATTGTTGTATTATGACCCTCTAATGTACTTAATTTATATTTGTCATAAGGACTATGTCTTGGACTTGACTAGATCATAACAAGAAATATTAAAAATTATTAGGGGAGAACCATGAGAAGAACTGCTTTTTTCCATTTATTTTTCTATTTCAGTCACATACAAATGTTAGATAGAATTAAATAAAAGAGAGGATAATAAAATTATTTTTTTACAATGTTTATTTCTAGAAATATATTTTATTGCATTATCACTAATTCATCATGGATATATCGGGGATAGATCACCATATACATGAGTATTTCTTATGGTATCATAAGTAACCATGGATTTCTCACAATGATTTTCATGAGATGAAATATAAGGAATATGAATTCATTCAATAGAAGATGTCTTCTTATTATAAAGAAAATGAATTTTCATATCAGGAAGTATAAGATGATTCTTTTTCATTGTTTATAAGGCCTTAAATTTTGTGATGTTGTTACTAAGGGAATTATACTAATTAAAAGAGATTCTCCCACAATAGTTAGAATATATATTCCAATGTTATTTTTTGAAATTTTAACATCATTTTAGCCACAATTTATATAAGAAACATTATATATAGTAGTTTTGACATAATTTTTAATAGAACTAAAATCTAAAAATTAATTGAAACCAAATTTATGGGTTATTTAATTTGTTTTTTTTAAACTGATGTTGAAACTTTTATTCCACATTTATTTTACTATAAAACTAATATGGAAAATATATCATTTAAATTTAAATGGAATATTTTGATAAAACCAACGATAAAAGTAGTATTTTTTTAACTTGGAAAATATAAATTAAAAATTTGATCAACATTTTTTTGAAAAAATCAACATTGAAAGTCTCATGGGATTTTTTCCATAAGAAATTTCAACATCCTTTTTAGTAAAAACTGATGTTGAATATCCGATATTTTATAGAAAACATTGGTTTATAGAAAAAAATATAACACCCAAAGGTTTTACAAATAAATTTAATATAGAATTTGATTCATGAATCAATGAGTCTCTGGGAAACAACACTTTATTATAATAACCTATGCATTAAACATAAATTTTCTGCCTCTCTGTTTTGAATTTCAAAAAATGGACATGCAGGACTGTGATCAGTAAGCTATTAGAGATTAATAGGATAAATTAAATTTTTATATAATATTAACTTCACCCTTATGAATTTTAATATAAACTTATGAATAACAACCTCATCCATGTATGTGTAAATCTAATTTAGGCACCTTATAAATGGGAGTAAAAATTTTAAAATTTTTAAAAATTAATAATTAAGTATTTGTTTTTTGTGTTTAATGAATAATTAAATATATTTTTTTAAATTAATAAATTGATTAAAAATAAAATTCATTTTTATTAAATGTATTATTAAATAAATATTTTACTGTCCTGTAAATTAAGGATAATTTTATGATATCTCTAATCATTTTATTAATTTATTATAAAATGACTTTTAAATTTAAAATATCAATATTTTTCATGTAAATAATATATTTTTATAATAATTAAATTGAACATATTTATAGAATTATTTATGTAAAATGTAGTCTATTTTTTAACTATGCACATCAAAAAATTCATATGGTCAATTTTTTGGATTTTTCCGAAATATTTTAATTTTTTAGTGAATAAAAAAATATGATATTTTATGGTATCAAAAAATTAGAAGAAAAATAAAATATTATACAAGTCATCACCGATGTATGAACCCTTGGTTGAACCTCACATGCACTTATTAATTTTTTAACATGAATTAACACCATTGGTTGTCATGTGAAAAATAGTTAATTAATAAATAAGATATTCTGAAATCACCTGTCTCGTACACTATAAACACCACCACATGTTACCTATTCTTGTCACACATATTAGCCTTGAATATTCTCCATGTTTTATCAAAATAATATTTCCTAGTCTACCTCCCATGTGTTTTAGCTCTTGGTATTACAAAAATACCAAAAACCATTCCCTTTAGCAGGTTCTGAAGGAGGATATTTCATGAGGAAAACCCACTTCATTTTTTTAATTTCGTTTTCAATTTATTTTATTTTCCTATATTCTCCTGACCACCTCTATTGAAATGATCATAATAACTGCAGTATCATCTATATACTATAATTATATCATTTTAATGGAATATTGTTTTCTAAAACTACTATCTATATCACTTTTTTTCTAAAAACAAAATCTATTTTTGGGAGGTGCCGATTTACAACCTTTACAAATGATGAACCTATGTCCTCCAATTTAGCCTTAATGGCTTGTCATGAAACAATTTTTATAGTTGAACTATACTAAAATATATTTATTATCAACTAATTAATTATATGTAATCATTATTCATATAATTCTAATTTATATGACAAGTCTAGTTTGTAACAATCTAAATATCACCAAAATAATAAACATTATTGTCGCTAATGTTCTGTCTAATAAATAATACTCATAACATATAAAAAATTTCATAACTTCAACATTTAATCTTATAATATTCAATTAGTATCATATAAATTTCATTTGAAATAATTATACAAATTCCACCTGAACTTCCTTACTCATATACAAGTATAATGATCATGAAAAAAAGGTATCAAACTTTCCCTACAAATAAAATTGTATCATACAACTCAACCAAATTCCATAAAGGAACATAATAAAATTAAAATGTGTTAATTATATATATATTTGGTTCTTAATTAGTTAATTAATGGGTTTAATTTCAGTATCCCAGAAGTTATTGATTAGGGCAGAACATCCCCAGACATAAGGTAAGGGTTTTCTACACAACCCTTTGTTGTCATTCTATTACAATTTTTCACTAATAATACCAATTAAATTATTTTTTATTATTATTTAACCATAATAAATTATTTTTGAATGATCTATATAAGTGTACCAATCATAATCCTTATTAATTTTACGAGGAGTTACATGTTTTATAAATATCATTCCTAATTCTTACCGATAAACAGGCGACACTCAAGGGAACTTTTTAAATTTTTATCAATTTTGAAATGAACTATATAATCTATTTTAATACAAAATTATTTTTATAAAAACAATAATTTCTTCATGGATAATTTAACTTAGTTTCTTTATGATGTTATGAAATTATATTTCCAGAATAAAAAATTGTTTTAAAGTAAAAGTGTATTTCTCTAAAAAAAATTCTGAATGATTTTGTAAGAGTATTTTTTTCAATTTGGACACCTATATTGAATTTTATGTTTTATTGAGTTTAATATATTATGTTTATAATATACCATATAGAATTAAATGGTTTATTATTAGTTTGGTTATGTATGTCTTATCTTGATACCATTCACTATACTACTCACAAAGGTTACTGTTTATGGGTATAGATCGAGGAAAGTTATTTAATATGTTTATATAGTTTAAGTTTAGCCCATTTCAAATGAGGAATGAATTAGACATAAAATGTTATTGTTGGGGACCAAAATAGAAACTTGAATCATTGTTAGGTCTCATGAGACAAAATAGAATTGGGTTTTGGCCAAGGCCTTACAATATTATTTTCAAACTTCGTGGCCTAGGCCCTGAAAATATGATTTAGATGTCTGTAATTAATCATTCCATCATTATGGTATTAATAATTGGTAAAACATGTAATTTTTATAATGGTACAATATCAATGGTTATGTATCATTCTCTTATGATCATTTATATGGATTTATTTAATCATTTCTCTTTCCTTCCATATTATGCTCAAGAGGATTTTTTAATGAATGTGTTTTAATTATTCACCATGCCTATTGATTATTTTTATGATAACATATGCTATATTACATACTCTTACATAGCATCTGAACTGACCCCTTTCTTATATTTTATTCTCTTCAGGTTTTAATGGTGAATATAATGAATGACTTGAATGGCTAAGTTACGAGTCCAATATGTTTCCAATGAAATTGATATTATGTATTTATTTTCAATTTTTAATGTTGAACTAATGTTTGTATCTTCTTTTCCAAAAATACAAAAAATATTCGTTCCTTCAGGATACAACATTCTTGTAATTAGGGAAATGTATTAATATAAGGAACTAGCTTTGGGATACTAGGGTCTGGTTCCTTATAGTTTGTATAAGATGATGTTTAGTATAAACCTTGGAAACTAGATATAGAAAACATAGATTAGGGAACAAATACCTAAGGAAGACATTGATTTTATGATTTAAGTAACATCCTAGAAATTTGTTATACAATAGATTATATAGATATTACTCAAATATAAATAACTATCTGGAAATTACAAGTGGGTGTGGTTCTAGCACAGAATTGACTAGGTGTAACAACTCCGACAAGGTGTTCCTTGTTGGACTCGGGTAACCTGGTAAACAAAAATGTTATTTACTGCACATCTGGTTTAAAACTCCTAGGGTATATGGTTAGGTTAATTAAAATATTATATAAAATACATTAATATAGATTAGAATATTAATACTTTCTCAATGAAATGATTCTTATGATTATGAATATAGAGAGTCATAACATTTCAATTTATATTAATTGTTTTCCTTGTTTGATAGAATACATTACGATTTATAACATAATTTTTTTATTATATTATATTGAAGTTTCAGCATATCGGAGGAATGGAAACTGTATGAATGTACATATCCCATTTAGGGATTTACCTCCTATGAAAAATAATGATATTGTTTCGGAAGCTGCGACTAGTACTGAGAAACATATAACTATACTACAATAGCTAACTCAGGTTATAAATAATAACCATACCTATTTGTAGAATCCATATCCTTAACATTGAAGAGAAATGTTAGACCACATTATGAAACAATAACCTCCATATTTCAGTGGGACTACACACCCATTCATAATGGATCAGTGGATAATTTCCTTAGAGGAGGTATTTCTCTCTTTCGGATGTAACGAAAGGGAGAAGGTAATCAGGGAAATTTATTTCTTATAGAGAGATATGGATCAATGTTGGTCATTAATTCAAAACATGAAAGAGGATGACAAAGTTAAATAAATGGAATAGCGGGACATTAAGGAAATATTCTTAGAAAAATATTATCCTCAAAAATATTGTGCACACACAGAGAGCGAATTCATTAGTTTGAAATGAAAAGAGGATGAACATTTTGTTTAGTATAAACCCAATATTACAAGGCTATCACGGTATGGGGTGGACTGTATATGTACTTTGAGGATAAATATTGATTTATTCCATGATGGTTTAAACAATTCATCCAAATGGAACGGGTTTCCAAAACATTCTCATCATAGAAAGAGGTAGTATCATGTGAAATCAAGATAGGGAATGAATTCTCTACATCCTATGATTGTAAATGAATGAAAGAGACAAAGACCATTGTTGTGGAAAGAATGGATAATTGGATGAATCAAAATATGTGTTTTCCAGCATTTGATACCTGTGAAATGAAAAACTATGGATCCTGCTTCAATGGAAAATGAGCCTCTTACTAAAGTGGGTAAAGAGTTTACTAATATCATGATTGCAAAGGAATTAAATAAGCTACCAATGTTCAATGCTATAATTTTAAATTGATGGAAATTTATTCTAATTATTTTACTAATAATCAAGGAAACATTACATAGAGAAGGGAAAGGGAGACAGGAAAAGCTCATGTGATCATAACATATGAGGTTGAAGTTCCTAATGATAAGATGTTATGTAATTTAATCATTTCCTCAAACTTATCCAATGATTTATTTGATTCTCTGTCATCACATTCAGTTATATATTTATTGTTTCCATTAAAATTAGACATTTCCAAATTTATTTAATGACGGATTTATTAGTAAGACTCTTAAAGGAAGTACCATTGCAATAAAGATGTGTCGATCAGACCCCTTTATGACACATAATGGTGATTTATTTGAAAATTTATTCATCATTCCCATGATTTAATTAGATATAATTTTTTGTATGAATTATAATTTCTGTTATTATGTGAAAATATATTTTAATAAGAAAGATGTTATAGTTTTTGTGAATGATGTAGAATCCCTTATCATTAGAGTAGAAGCAACTCCATTTGATTCTTATCTAGAACTACCCCTAGTATCTCTACTAAATAAAAATATTTAGGATGAAGATAAAACAATATCAATTGTTGAGGAATGAAATACTAAAATTTTGAATGTATCTATTGTAAAATAAATCATTTATTTATTTGTATAGGATTTAATAGGATGTCCTCTAAAGAGATAAATTGAGTTTTTTATTGATTTAATTCCTGGTGTATGGCCTATATCAAATACCCCTTATAGAATAGCCATAGTGGAATTAACAGAACTCCAAAAACAACTAGAGTAATTGAGTGATAATGGATTTATCTTCCCTTGTGTTTCTTTATGGGGAACACCTTTTAATTTATTGAAGAAGAAACATAGATCTATGAGGATGTCCATTGACTATAGAGAGATAAATCCTATTATGATGAAGAATAAGTATCCATTTCATTGCATTGATGATTTATTTGATCAACTTCATAGGGCCCAATATTTTTTTGACGATTGACCTCTGATATGGATATATCTAGTAGTGTGTGAGGAAGAAAGATATTCCAAAGATCGCATTTTAAACCGAGTATGGGAATTCAAATTTTACAGCAATGCCTTTTTAACTGACTAATTCACCCTATGTTTTCATGGATCTAATAAATATATTTTTCAATAATTATATTGATTAAATTTTTGTGGTATTTATTTTTGGTATCTTGGTATAATCCAAAATCTACAAAGATCTTGAGAATCACTTTTACATTATTTTAAAGACTCTTAGAAAAAATGAGTTATATGTGATGTTTCACAAATGATAATTCTTGATTTAAATAGTTTCTTTTATATCCATATTGTCTCTATGGATGGAATTATAGTTTATCTAAAAATGAAAAAGTCATTTTTCTATGGCCTATTCTAATGAACAAAACCAAGGTACGTAGTTTTATTGGGATTTCATGTTATTATCGGTGTTTCATTCAGAACTTCACCTGATTAGCTGACCTCTTAACCAAGATTACTCGTAAAGGTGTTTAATTCATATGAAGAAAATAATGTGAAGAATTTTTTTAAGGATTGATGGACAGGTTAGTGAATGCTTCAATCTTGACTCTACTATATAGAAATGGTGTTTTTTCATTTTTTTGATGATGCATCGATTAAAGGATTTGGTTGTGTCGTTATAAAGAATGATTAATTCATTCTCTATTAATCAAGGTAGTAAAAATTTCATGAATAGAAATATCCCACTATTAATCTTGAGTTAGTAGATATAATATTTTCTCTGACGATATGGAGACATCATCTATAAGATGAATGATGTGGCATATATGTTGGTCACCAGATCATTAAAATATTTCTTTTCCTAGAATGATTTCAACATAAAGAGAATGAGATTTCTCAATATACTCAATGATTATGATTTTTACATACACTACTATATAGGGTAAGGAAATATGGTGGAAGATACATTGAGCCAGATGGATCATGGAGTTCGGAGAAAAATGATTATTGACAAGGATTCTATATACAAGGATCTAGAAAAGATGCATATGGGAATTACCCAAAAAGGTGAATCATTTTTTCCTTTTCAATTTGTTTTGCAACCATATTTATTGGAATGAAATAAAAGTTCTCAATCTGATGATGAGAATATTCAAATGAAAATTAAAGCTGTGAATTATGGGAAGCTATCAAGTTTCATGGGTGAAGATGGAATTCGGAAATTTTGGAGAGGGACATGTGTTCCCTCTATACACAAGCATAAGAGGTAATTGTTGGATGATTCCCTTAGTTCTAATTTCTCTATACACCATGGTTACAATAAAATATATATATAATTGAATGAAAATTTCTTGTGGAACAACATGAACCAGAAAATTGTGGATTGTATATCAAGATGTTTATTATGTCAACATGTGAATGCCGAAAGACAACATCCTAAAGGATTACTGCAACCAATTATGATTAATACATGGAAATGGGTAGAAATAAGTATGAATTTTGTAACGTTACTACTAAAAACTCCAAGGAAGAATGACAAAATATGGGTGATTATTGATCGGCATACAATATTTACACATTTCCTTGGTATGGTGGAGGCTTTACCACTAGAGAACCTTACACAGATCTGTATTAACTATGTTTCAAGACTTCATGAAGCACCTATCTAATTTTTTTCTAATTTTGATCCATGATGTAAATGAAATTTATAGAAATTTCATTAGAATTATTTTGATACTGAGCTTCGATTGAGTATTTGTTTTGTCACCCTCAAACTGACAGGAAATCAAAAAGAATGACGAAAACAATAAAAGATTTGATGTGATCATGAAAACATTATTTTCAAGGTCTTTGGGATCATAATTTAATATTGGAGTAGTTTTTATATAATAATATTTCCCATTAAACTATTAAAATGGATCAATATGAGGCATTGTATAGAAAGAGATGTCGTACATCGACATGTTGTGATGAAGCTGGTGAAAGTAAGCTTGTCGAGGAAACAATAGAAAAGGTAAATACTGTTCGATCCCTTATCAAATTAGCACAAATCAGGGAAAATATCTATGTTTATTATCAAAGGATGGATTTGGAATATCAAGTGGGATATCTTGTTTTCTTAAAAATATATCCTCGAAAGGGTGTTATAATATTTGGAATGAATGTGAAACTAAGACCCATGTACATTGTTCATTTGAAAAATCTGGAGATAAATAGAGCTATGGATTATCATTTAGCAATGCCACATAGCCTTTAAAAGGTTAAAAGTGAGTTCCATGTCTCAACATTGAGTATTTACATGCTAGACCCAACACATGTACTCACATATGAAGGTACAGAATTGGTACCTAAATTATCTTACAGTGAAGAGCCTATTCGGATTCTGGACACTATAAAAAATGTATTGAGGAATAACAATACTAAACTAGAAAAGGTCCCTTGAAAAAGTCATAAAATTGAAAGGCAGCACGGGAGCCTGAGGAACTTATGATGAAGACATACCCGAATATTTTTATGGGGATAGATTTTGTAAATTTTTTGGATGAATTTTTTTGTAATGGGGGAGAATGTAACATAATAAGGGTATAAAAATAAATTTAAAATATATCCCCATGAATAGTAAGATATTTAGAGTCTCATAGGATCAACAAAATTTCTTTTTGAATATTAACATCAACCTTATGAATAATAATTGACCCTTATAAATATAATCCTCACCCATGTATGTATAAAAAATTATGCACTGTATAAATGAGAGTGAATATTTTAAAAATTAATAAATAAGTGTCATTATTTTTTGAGTAATAAATAATAAATTATTATATTTAATTTGTTCAATTGATTTAAAATAAAATTATATTTCGAAAAATTTAGTCATAAATTTATATATATTTTCTTATTATTTTACAATAATTTTATAATACCATAGTTTACTTTTGAAAATTATTATCAAACCAATTTTATATTTAAAATATGAATTTTTCAAGTAAATAATGAATTTATTTAAAAATGATATTTTAAATAGTTTAAAAACTATTTTGATAAAATGGAGTTCCTTTTTGAACACTACACATCAAAAACGAAATTGGGTGAATTTTTTTGGATTTTTCTAAAATAATTGAATTAGTTAGTGAATAGTAAAATACAGTATTTTTGGGTATAAATAAATTAGAATATAAATAATATATTCCTTGAGTCATAACTGATTTATCACAATTGGATGAAGCTCAGATGCATTTATTACTATTTTGGCCACATGAATCAAAACTATTGGGTGTCTTGATCAAAAATAAAATATAATAATGGATAAGACATTCAAAAATCACTCCCCTCATCCACTATAAAACCCACCCACACTCCCTCTTATCATTAGACCTCTATGACTTAAATCTTATCAAAATTCTTCTGAAATAATATTACCTAGGATCTCCCTATGTTTAGGGTCCATTTTTATATCCAAATAGAAAAAACCCTTCCCCTATTGAGGTTCTCAAGGAGGATATTTCAAGATTTAATCCCTCTTCCTTTATCATTTAATTTCATTTTCAATTTATTTTATTTTATTATATTCTCCTCACCTCCTATGTCCAAATTATCATGATAAACATAGTATCACATATATAATGTAACTATATCATGTTTTTTGAATACTAATTCTCAAACTACTGTTTCATAATCTATTTTGTTTTAAAAATGAAATAATCATCTCGGAGGTGCCGATTTATAACCATCATGGATAATGAACCCTCGTTCTTCAATTTCCATTTCTAATCCAGTAATGAACCCATGGTTAAAGTAGACTATAATATATTTATTATAACTTATTCAATGTTTTCTAACTAATATATTTACGTAATACTAATCAATATGACATAATTAGTTCGTAACAATCAAAATATCACAAAAATAATATAAACTATCATCATTAATGTTCTATCTAATAAATCATCATCATATAACATAACAGAATCATAAATTAAAGATAACATTTCCACATTCCAATCACAATATATCAAATCAAGATATTGAAATAAACAAATTTTTATCAAAACATTTTCAAAACCATTTAAAACATTTAATAAAGTGATTTTTGAATAAAAGTGTCTCATATGACTTTGAAATTTTTAAATGAAGAATCCTTAGAAAACATTAATGTACATATAAATAAATCCAAAAATGATATTGAAAACATGGACATTAAGGAGAAATATTTAGAAGAAAAATTCTATAAAACATTTAAAATGATATTTTTATTAAAGAGTCTTTAACAAAATGAGGGATGCTTGAATAAAAATAGATAAACAATAACATATAATCAAAACTTTATAATTTCATTAGAATAAAGGGATTAATGATATTATATGCCAAAGGACAGTATATACACCATATAAGAGTGAATTGGTCCCTAACAACAACAAGGTCTCAATGGAATGTAAATTTAGACGGAATCCATTATAAAAAATGTATCCCTAGATTAAGGATAAATCAATTACATAATAATGTGTGACAAATATAAATACACTCAATATGATTGGATATTAAGTGTAAATCAATCAGAGAACATTCCAAAATATTTTTAAAAAAACCAGACCAATGACATTCATGTTTAACTCAATGAATGAAAATTGAGTTAAAATTACTCTTATCGAGTTCATATCGATGAGTTAAGAATTTATCAATGGAGTGATTATGTGTATCAAGTGTATATCCCCAAAAAGGGGAGTGGAAATTAAAACATATAATTATAAATAGTTATTCCAAATATAATCATAGTGTGACCTCATTTAGAATTAGATGATTAACCCTAGAAATAGAAATTGGGTTAAACAGTTTCTTTATCAATTTGGTAACTTACAAAACATACACCACATGAAAGAAATATCATACAATGAAGATGTAAATAACCACAAATTAAACTATATTATACAAAAAATACAATCATGGTCAGTAAATATATCACACCAAAGGAAATAATGGAAAACATAGCATGAATCTCATAGGAATAAAAGAAAATGAGATGAAAACCCCTTACCACATTTTAATCAATCAAGTAGTATGAAAAAAAGTTAATAACTACCCAATAAATCACAGAATAACATGATTATAAATATAATAATTATAATATATATCAAATTTCAGTACACAATACACCACATGCAAGAAATAAGTGGTAAACAATGAAAAATAATATTAAGGATTTAGATATCATATAGATCATATATATCCAGTATATATGTATTTATAATAGTACGTAACATTTGGAGATAAGAAATTAAATGCACCGTTCATGGGGATGATAAGTCGTACGTACGCATGAACACTACTTTCAATTATATTTAATATTTAATGGAATTAAAATTTAATGATAAATAGTTATATTATAATTACAGTATATAATCATATATTTTTTAATTATATCCATCCTTTATACATTCCACATATGGCATAAACGAGACATATCACTTTAAGGGGGTGGTAGTCCGCACTTCCTTAAATGAAATTATCTTAGTTACCTACTATATAAACCATAAAGGTATTATATAAATTAAAAATACAGAATAATATAAACAATATAAATATTATATATATCACTTAGAAATATATTTCCATCATCATTGCCACCATGAGATGTGGTAGGAGAAAATTGAACAATCATCGCTTCATGAGGCAGTATTTCACCATCCCCAGAAACAGTATATTCTTTAACCATTCGATGGAGGTGTCTGTAAGTGTAACTAAAATACTTCTCATAAAAACAACCTAGTATATTGAGGATACATGTTTTTTTATAAAATAATGTAAAAAAGAGTTTATGTGGTTGGAGAAGTAAAATAAAACCGGACTAGTTAAGAGAAGATGTTACCTTTAAATAGGGTATCTCTCTTTGGTTTGAACAAAAATGTTTAATTAAATTTCACTCTTCCTAGAGTAAGGCTTATCGGAAGAGGATAGGGATGTATGGAGATTAATTTTGTATAGTTTGGATTATCCAAGGGGCTTTATATGTGTGATTAATGAGTTATAAGTGAGGGATTTTTATAAGGGGCAGGAGGGGGTCTTTAAGAATGTTTAAAAATATTATCTTATTAATTAATTATTTTCGGTTTCTAAAGGTCAAAAACTTATTACAATCATATATAAGATTACTCATGTTCAAAATAAAATAATCCAATAATAATTTTAAATAATTTAGATAATGTTTTAATCTTTATAATCTTATTTATTTAAATCATTCATTAATGAGGTAAACATTACATCATTACGGTGTCAAAAATAATTTTATTTATTTGTTGTCTAAAAATTATAAAAAAAAAATCATGATGTAGAAAATATGTTAACATTTTAAATTAATATTTATAGTGGAAGAGATAACTTATATAACCCCAGGTATGAATTTATTTTCTATAAGATATGTGTTTAAGTCATTTTTGTCTTTACCTTAAACTAATTTATATAAAGTATCATTATCAATCCTTAGTGGCACTATGGGGTCCCAAAATTGACCCAAGGATACCCATGGTTAGAAATGTATCATCCAATAGTATTAGGACACATGTTTGAATAATTTTATATTTTTATAATAATATTTGTTTACCATTATTTACCAGATTTACCCTTTAACCATGGTAAATAAAAGATTTAATGAATTAAATATTACTCATTTCTAAAGTTAAAAGTTAAATATTTACACAATTTGGACTTTCCAATTCAAAATATGTAATCCAATTTTCCAAATCAATAATAAATAAGGAGATTAAATTAATTTAAAATAAATTTCTACTGTCAAAACAAAAATCTTGTTTTTAAGAAATAATAACAATCAAAAGATTCAAACTTATTTATGTGAAATTTCAATGTGAAATTACATCAAATGACCAAAATTGGAATAAATAGTTAAAAAATAATATAATTAAACATTAAAACAAAATAAATGGATAATATAACCTTATAAATAAATTATATTAAAAGGCGGTTTTGAATTAATATATAGTATTTTTCACTATTCATTAAAAATGAATTTTATTAGAAAAATACCAAAAATTAACCAAATGTAAATTTTGATGTCTCGATTCAAAAAAATAATTTTATTTTGTCAAATAGTTTATATAATGTGACCATAACAAGATTTAAAGAGGGTTCTCCATAAAAAGGATGTAAATGTACCTTTAAATGAATATTAGAGTATTTATGCTTAAAGTTAGACTCATTCAAATTTTATACCTCTTAATTTTATTGAATAAATGAAAAAACATTAAACAAACATATGTAATCATATATTAGTAAGTTATATTCATTCCCTCCAATACAACGACTAGGTCTTAACTAACATTTAAAATAATATTATATTATTTTTTCATTATGACTCAACATTGTGTGCAACATAATATTTCAAAGAAACTCATTGTTGCATATTGAGTACGACATCGAACATAGCACCCCCATTAAAATATTATTAATATTTAATTCGGAATTTTTAATAAATATGATAATTTTATGTTAATTATTTACATGGGATGTTATATTGGATAGTTATTAGGGTGGTGTAGGTTACCCTCATAGATATTAACATTTTTATACCATATCATCCTTTTTAAATAAATTTAATTTTAAATTAGTATCATAATAAAGGAATTATTTGAAGGAAACAAATTGACTTAGTATGATGTTGAATTCTAGTTCATGAGAATGAATTAGAATTGAATAATTAGAATTATTGGAATGGAATATTTTTTGGAATAATTGGATGGTACCAAATTGATTTATTTGATGGTTTGATGCTTGTACCTTAGAATGAAATTAAGTCAAATTTTTAACGACATTACAGTGTGGTATACCACATTTATGTAGTTTTGAAAAAAATATTCATTGTTATACAATACAAAATTATTTTGGAAATCATGTATCTTTTCATACAATAACCCCATTGGTAATAATATTATCATTACATAATAATTTTAATCTAGAATCAGGTTGCGTTCAACCGGTTACCCTCTTAAATGTTCAATAAAATCAGAGAAACACGTATCAATTCATCCATTTCATTTTTTCATGTTAGTTAAAATCAGAACTTCTGATAATAATGAATATTTAGTTAAACCTATGCATAATCTTATCATAGAATTTCTATAAAATCAATCCATAGTTTTTGTATTCTTGATGACTTCAACTCCTATATGTTGAATTAATTATTCAATATGATTATCTATCTCATTAATAACATTTTCATCAATATTAAATGATGATGTTTTTGTTTTTCACCATCCATAACAAGCATGAAAAATTATGAAAAAACTATACTTATTTATTTGATCCTTGAAATGTTTGGAATATAATTTTTTCATATTCAAACATGTAACAAATGGAAAGAAAATAAAATCTTATTATTGATGATTTTGTTTTGAAAATTCCAATAAATCATAAACTCCTTTTTCATATTCTTTAATAGTTCATCATTAATTTATCCAATTACAATATATTAATTTTCAAATTATCCAATATAAAAGGTGAATATATTAAAACATATAAACATTTAAATATACATTTAAACAGTGATATTTTAATCATAAAATAATGTAATCAAAATGATTACGGTTCATATGGGAAATATTAATGGTTATTAAGAATAAATCAAAAATAAATTACTAAGGGTATTTATATTTTATAAATAATTAATAATAAACTAATATTGATGATCGTAGTAAACTAATATGGCTATTTTATCAAGTTTAGATAGATTTTTTAAACAAATATCACACAAAATAATTTTATTTTTCCAAGATCCTAGAAGATAAACACCAATATTCTACTTTAGTTACCCTATAATAAATAATATAAAATATAAATTCATAATTTTTATTATCAAAAAAATTTAAATTTTATTTGATAAAAAATCGTGGTCAAACAAAGCATTGACTACAACAAGAAGAAAAAAATAACTCATTTATTGAACGCCACCAAAAAATAACATTGCTAAAAATTTAATAATGTATACATTTGACCAAAATAATATCATGAATTACAATTGGTAAAATGAATCAAAATATTTTTCGAATAAATCATTCACATTAACCCATATCATAGAAGATCTCATTCTTTGACATAAATAATCATTTAAAACACTATGTTATATAAAATTAGCATTATTGTTTTCTCATAGCAATTTATTATATGAACCATGTAAAATTTTATACCAAAACTCATTAGGGTAGGGAAATCAATTGATCATTCATTTTCAACATTATATGATTTGAAATCATTTATAAAAAATGAATCATTGGATATATTTAACCGAATTTTTTATCTAATTAATTTGTTTCATAATAATTTAGGAAAATCATTAACATATAGTAACTTGGTTTCCAACAATTTAATTATTTTATTAAAATAATAATTTGACAAATAAAAATCTGATTTAATATCCATGAATTTTAGGATTAATTTTTACTTAATTACAACACATCTTTCGGATGGTGATTCCCATAAATCACATGAATAATATAATGTTATGATGATTACAAATGAGAATTTTTTTTCATTATCATAAAATAATTATTATAGTTGAAATGATTTTAATAAATTATTTATTAATTCAAAAACCTTTATCAAATTGGAATAATTACATTATGACATATATGAAACTATTTCTTCTTGATGCTTTTCATGCTAATCCAAACACATATAATTTCATTAGAATTAGAAAATATCCATAGATACAAGTTTCTAATGATATATATATATATATAATTTTAGGTAATATTTTTTTTATCAAATAAATTATTTATATAATTGAATTATTTTATGATAAACAATAAAATTCATAATAACAATTGAACAAATGAAGTGAATTTAGAACTTATAGATATCAGATTTTGCTTCAAAATTTGAAAATTAAGTTACAAATTTAGTTGTTCAATAATAAAAAATTGTTCTGAAATATATATGTTTTCCCTTGAAGTTAGTAACATGATGAACAGTGAATGATATTATTTTTTTATAGAATCGAGGAGGAAGAACAATTAAATAATAAAAATCCACTATTTTTATGGATGAATGAGATAGAGTTTATAGAAACTAAATGGTTTCATGGATCATGAAATAGGGAAAATTATTAGATATTAGGGATCAATGATCATGAAATGTTGATTAATTTCAATCAAAATCAACTAAAGTTTCCATCGAAGATCATCTGGTGGTCGTTAGTGGCTTCGTAGGCTAAGAGAAAACATGTTCGAAAAAAATACAACGAGGGTTTGGATATTTGATTTTATATGATCGGTTTCAACATCAGTGTTAATAAATCCAAAACTAGAATGTTTTAAAATTAATTTTTTATTTCTTTTTTAAGAATCTTGATATCAACTATTTTCAGACTCTTCATGTCAGTTTATTATTAATACTAAAGTAATTGGTTATTCTAAAAATCCCATGATATCAGTTTTATATAAAATCGATGTCAATGGGATTACAATAGTCATTTCAATGTTTGTTTTTTTTTTCAAAACCTACATTAAATGGGTTTAAAATATATTTTTAGGCCTGTTTATAAGAAACTGATTATCTGACCTCAAGGTTTAGGCCACAATTTATTCTAGTTTCATGATATAAGATTCTTGATGTAATTCATACGTTGATATGGAAAGATGGAATTAAATTTGTATATCCATGATTATAATATTTATTCCCAAGGTAATGAAACTCAAAACTAATAAAAATATGTTGGATAAATATGACAATTTTTTAAGTGAGTGTCAACATGAAGGAATAAAAACTATTAATATAGAGATTAAAGATTTCTATTATTGAAGTTATTTAAAATGACACTATTGATGAAGAATACCCAATGGTGAATGAAATTACTGGAAATATATGGGTTTTTAGATACACTTGAGATGATCTATGAATTTTTAGGAAACCAATGAGAAATTTTCAATATATATTTAATAGAAAGATTATACTTTAGAAGACATTGATAAAAAATCAGAAGATGAGTTATATAATCAATTTTGAAAATTGATATTTTTACGACCCCATTGTTAATGGAGAAGGAGGAGAATATGGAATTCAAATCTATGAGAAATATTTAAAAAAGGTGGGGGAAGCAGATTACTCTAGTGAATTTGATGATTATGATAGAATGGATGAAAAAAATAATAGGATAATGGATAAAATTTCTAATAACATCAACCATGTAAAGTATGTATAATGGTAATATCCCACTAAAATATGGTAACTATAGTTGAATGATATTGTTTTCTATAGATTATCCAAATAATAAATATATTGTTTACATTAAATTTAAAAAATAAAAAATTATATTATGAAGAGATTGAGTAAATATTGAATAAACAACAAGAAAATAGTTTAATGAAACTAAATATTCACTAGAAACAAAATTTGGTATTCTTAAAAAATATGTTGAATGTTACTCCACTGAAGGTAGTCAAACAAAATAATAATTTCATTAAAAAAATTGGAAGCTCATTGCTAAATAATAAAACAATGATCAAAACTCATGTAGTGATTGAAATATTTATGTGATGATGGACGAGAATATTGAATAATGAGCCTTGGGTATTCCCTTTTCAAAACACCAAATAAATGAGGGAAATAAAAACTCAAAATATACAGGTTGAGAATAAGATGTAGGTTTCATAAAGCCCCAACCATAGAGGCCGAGATCCAGTGAATTATCTTATTAGATTAACCTTATAACAAAGAATCAAATCCCAATAGACCGAAATGTTTAGCAATATTGGAATGTCAGATCACATACATTATACCAATAATATATTGGGAAATATGAAATACCAACATGGTACATAAAAAATAAAATAAAATGTGTCCTTAAAAGCTTATTCAATGATTTCTTATTCATGACATAGGGAAAGGAAACATAATATGGGTGATCTAAAATTTTTATTAAGGGTATGTAAAGTTGATTTTATCATGAAATAATTAGAATAAATCAACATGGAATGGAAAATAACTGATAAAACATGTTATTCAAATAACTAGATAAGGATGATTTGATATGGAACAGTAAGAAACTGAAACGGAAGACATTTAATCAAAAAACTGAAAATTAAATGTATCCATACATATGTCGATGAAAAAATATCGTTCATGAATAATAACTAAAAAATATATGAATGAACTGATTAATTATTGGACATCATGTCTATGTAAAATTAAAACCTATACTGCCAAAAACAATCATTATATGATTAAATCTACTGATAAAAACCAATTTAACTTGGTTAACATATTCATATCCTGAGAACCTATAGATGCATCATGCGGCTATATGAAGTCTTATCCCCACCCATGATTACAATCCCAAGGAATTACTGATATCAGTTAATCAAAATAAAGAACACACCTTGTCAAATATCCATATTTAATAATGAATATAGATTTATCAATAATTCCCAATTAAATAAAATAACTGTTATGGTGATCATCGTATGTAAAAAATGATAAACAGTTTAGGAAATACTAATATCCATTGTATTATAATATGTATATTAATGTAAATTTAAAATAAAAAATGATTGATTTTTTTTGATTTAATAGAAAGATATCAATCACAAAAAATGAAGTGATATCACCAAGATAATCATTGAGAATTTTTTTATAATAATAATCATTAAACATTCCAAAGTGTCACACACTACTTTTAAAAATTTAAATAATAATAAGAATGAAGTAATAACATAAAATGAAATATATAATTTCATGAGAATAAGTATATACATGGTATAACATTTCAAAATAATGTATATACATCTTATATATGTGAATGGGTTCATAATAACAAACAAGTCTCAAAGGAATGTAAATTGAGATGAAATTCCCTTACCTTAACCTTCCTTTTTTCATGTGGTCTTTATCATAATTTATAGTTATTTAAAATATTTTTGTAACTTAAAATAGAAAACTTATCATGTTTAAAATATCATATATTATCATATTATAATATTTTATTACCCATTTATAAACATTTTTTCATTATTTTACCGATTTTGGTTGTTAATTTTCAAGATTGCCGAGTTAGAATTGATTGGTTATTGTTTATTATTATTAATTATATTATTGTTTCATTATATCTTGAATTTAAAACATGGTGTAATTATAAAACATATTTAGTAAATATTTATTTAGTATAGTCTATAATTTTTTTGAGATAATAAATTAAATTCACCGTTCATTGAGACGGTTGGCTATACATACACTTGAATGCTACTTTCATTTATTTTTCATATTAAAGGAATAAAAATTAAATGAAAAATATATATATTATAAATCAAGTATCATAAATATTTAATATATATTAGATTTTTTATTATTAAAGTTTTCTCTAATACTATCAATTTACAGCATGAACAAATCCCATTGCTTGGAGGAGGAGGTAGTCTACACTTCCCCAAATGACATAATTAAATTTACAAATAATTGAATGTATATATGTATGTTTAAAAAATAATTTAATAAGTTTAAATAAATTATAAATATAACATATATCATATGTAAATAGTGTTTCCATCCTAAATGAAATTATGAGAGGCAGTGAAAAAAATGAACAATTGTCGTTTCATAAGGTGGCAGTTCGCCGTACACATAAACAATCTGCTCATTAGCCATTAAACAAAGGTGTGTGAAATTTTAGGTAGAAACCCTATCATAAAAAAATATTAGTATATTTATAATTATTTTTGGTTAAATTAGTATACTATAAAGATATTTTTTTGGTTTCGAGAGAGGAAATAAAAATAAAGAGCTTGAGGGAAGACATTTCCTCTTATTAAGGTAACTTCTTTTGGTTTGTACGAAAAGGCTTGTTTGGATAGATTTATTCCATAGGGGAGGAATATATGATGAGGGGATTGATTTTGAATTAGATTTTGTAATAACATGAGCTTCTTGAGTGGTGTGATGAAGGGGAATAGGTGGTGACCATTTATTGGGGGTGGAAAATGACTCACTATGTATTTTTGGAATGAATTTAGGTATAGACGCGTTTTAAGAAAAAAAGTCATCAAAAACCAACCGAACTAAAAAATTTAGTTTTTTTCTAATTTATGGATAGTATATGGATATTGGAAATTTGGAAAATTATTTTTACCCTATGTTAAAGGATTAGTCCTTTTTGAAACATAATTTTATCATAATCGTTATAATTAATATTAATTAGTTTCATTAATACTTTTTCTCAAAACCTATGTTGAACCTATTTGAAATTATACATTATTATTATTAAAATTATGGTATTAATTTTTCCAAATTCAAAAAATAGAAGAGGTAGAAACCTTAACACAAAATAAGTTGAAATCATGAAGTACAGAAGGAAGTCGGCTCTCTGCTCTCGGCTCCCAGTGCCTCGCCCAAAACCTAAGGAGCCATGGCCAGGTTCTCTGCCCCACCCTAGTCATCAGGGGAGGGGGGTGATCTTATCCTCCAAATGAGAATCCTTCTTTTTAATCTTTCACCTTCTTTTCTATTTCTTTTCCTCCATTCCCTGAAATATCCATTTTCTTTATAGTCTTAGACCTCCTCGACGGTTACCCTCAACTCATTCTTTAGACCTCGAAATTTATGGATGCTTCTGATCTTCTCTCCTAAACATTGGTGGATCAGTTCCATTTGCGATGTCCTTTGGTTGATGTCTTCAAGAAATTTGTTTTTTAAAATCAGGGGCTTCGGGAATACGCATTTGTCGGGCTCCTGGACAATAGGCATATAATGATTCGGTTCACCTCCTTGGAAGATATCATCACCACATGGTCTAGGGCACCTTGATCCTGCACAGACTGTCATTTTCATCATCTGAAGTGGTCATCTGATCTTACTATGAAGTGAGATACTCTGACAATGGATTTTTTGGTATGCTTTTCTGATCTCCCCTCCCCTTTCTGAACCCTTATATCATACGAATGATCGAGAACTTGGGAAGACACTTTATCAATTCGGATTTGAGAACCAATCCAGTATTCCACCCAATCTCACATCACGTATGTGTCGAAGTCAATATTTCAAGACCCCATTCTAATGGATTTAGATTTTGGTAGGAGTGGAATTTCGCTAGATACATCCATTTCTGTTTCAGTCTTGGACGCACTTCTATTCATTGTGTCACCACCTCGGGCACCTTCCCCATTCCTTCCAGCATGGAGGGAGGAACCAAGGGGTCACAGTTCCTTTAACCCTCCCTCCGAAAAGGATGGGATCATGTTTGGGTCTAGAGCTGATCCTCCATCAGAGCTCTATTGTGAGGCTATTAATCATCCACAGAAACCATCTCAGTTTGACCAAGACAACCCAAGAGTCACTGATATTCTCCATCGACTGAAACACAATCTGCGTGTGGAATTCTCATCTGAGGATGGTGTTGTTATGCTGTGTGATAGTGTGTTTTTTGCAAGACTTGAAAAAGAAGGTGTCATGATGGATGAAATGGAGGTCTTCTTGGATGATTATTAGGTATTTTAGTTGTCTACCCTAAATCCAGTTAGTGTTGATGCATTGAATGTGGTTTTCTATGCAAATGTGTACACTAGTGTGGATTCCCAGTGTCCAGTTCTTACTGACCTCTCATATTGTATCAAATTCATGGGTCACAGATTTTTCTAGATAGATGATCCAGACATGTTGTAGCAGGTTTCACAAGCTATAATGTCTTATGCTGATAATTTAAATTCTAGAGGACTGATTTAGAACTCTTTATACGTTTTTTAGTGTTGGAGAAGAGGTTGGCCAAGATAATGAGGATCCTAAAGTTGTGGAGGTCTCTCTCGGATTGCATCCCTTGGTGGGACGAGTTTTTTCTCAAGAGGTTATAGATGATGCTTTGGATCCTACAAAGTCAATGGAACTTTAAATTATAGATAAATTTATTAGATTCTCTTTGTGGAAGGGGAAAAATATTATTTTAGATTCTAATAAATTCATTATGAAAAATGGGAGGGCGCATCCGGGGATGGACTACTCCAACCTTCCTAGTCCTCCAGTTACTAGACCTACTAGCAAGGGTAAGATACCCTAAAAGGCTACTAAAAATGTAGGCATTATTCCCTCAAGAATGTGCAATGGTGACAGGCCTGAGGTTGTGGACTCCTCCATCGACCCCATTCCCATAAGATGTAAGGTTGTTGACATATTCATCCACTCATGTCATATGGTAATGGTGGATTCAGGACTGCAGAGTCAGACATGCCTCAGCGGTGAAATGGATGATGAAGATCTGGCCATCATGGCATAAAAGAAGATGGAGGCGGTCCCGATAAAGGATACATGGGAAGTTTTCATCCATTTTGAGGAAAAGATGTTAGAGAAATAGATTCCATTCAAAACCTCAAAGTAGGATCATGAAAAGATGTCTGAGAGTTATCTTGAAGTTGAAACTAAGAGGATGCCGACACAATGGTTTGAAAAAATGATCTTATTTTCGAAAGAGGGTTTAATGTAGGGAAGCTATGCATGGAAGAGTTCATATATATTTGGGACAAGATTTCTATTTGGTTTTAGGACCTCATCAAAGATGATCCAGAGGTAAATGGAATTCTGTGGCAACAACTTAAGAATAATGCATCCAATAGTCTTAAAAATGATTTCAATGGTTCAGATATTTCTTTTACGGTGTGATGCATTGGTTTCTTGTTCGACTTGGGTTCTTACAATCCCTCAAAAGTGTTATAAATAACAAAAGTAATTTATGATGATGTTGTGGTAGAAATTAATTTAAATTTAGTCATACATATGAGTTGTCAATGTTAGTTATAAAAGTAAAAGTGTCCAAATTTTTTCTATATTTTTAGACTAAATTTCTAATAGAAATTGATAATAATTACATATATATAATTATTTGATAATAATATGGTACTATTAAATATGAGTACAAATTTAAATTATAATTTACGCTTATAAATAAATTAGATGAAAATAAGTTTTGAATTAAATTTAATTATTTATCACACTTTATTAAAAAAATAGTCATCACAGAAAACTTCCATAAATATCCCTAAGATAATTTTTTTGGTTCTCTAACAAATATTAGGTTTAGTATTACATATTTAATTTACAAAAGGGACAAAAATCGGATCTAAAATAGGATCTCTATTAAAATGAAGCAAAATTAGCTTTATAAATATATAGTATTTTATGTATATTGTGGGGTTTGTTGTTATCTAATTCCAATTAAACCTATTGGATGAATACAAAAAACATTTGATTATATATATATAATACATTAATATCATTCGAAAATAATAAATTATTTAATTTTCCAGTGTCAAACATCATTGTGGTCGTAAACATATTTTCCAATAAAAATATTCCCTTAATATTTAATTGGATATTGTATTGGTCAATTTTTATCAAACGAATACATTTTATATATTTATAAACCACATCATTTAATAATATAGTTAATAATGTCCATAAAGGATAGTTTATACATTATTATATTAAATAATAATATTTTAATCATATATTATCGTACGGTAGAACTCGGACATGCGTGTAATGTAATAATTTGAATAAAAACATTTTTGTGTGTACCATACATTAACTCATTGATGTGTACATTGAATGTTATAAAATAAATATAATTTACTTAAAATATTAAATAAATTATAAATTATAAAATATCATTTTTTTAGGTTATTGGTGTTGCATGTCATACACAATTTTAGATACAATATTTATACCCTATAATATTTGGGTTTTACATTCTCCCCGCATCAATTAAATTCTATTCTCACAATTTAAACTTGATCTCAGTGATAAAAGGATTGAGAATAAACTATTTTTCAAAGACCCAATTAGTAAAAAGGTTTAATATGAAATTTTCTTAATATGATATAAGGTAAAGTACCATGGTTATGTAACTAGGTTCCCTAGTAGTGGAACATATGAGAGAAATAGAAGCATGGGGATAAAAGAAAAATCTAGCAATCATGTTCTGATGGAGTAATTTGGAATGCATGTTTAGATGAATGTTTTTACCACAAAACCATAAGACATATGTGTGAATAAAGGTAATTGATATCATAAATAATGCTGATAACATTACAATGTTTATATTTCAAAACCCTTTTGAGGAATTCTTTAAGTCTCTGAGATTATACGTAAATGTACCTCTCCATAAATATAATACTTTCCTATGATTTTTCCTTGAACTATTTATACATCATCTCTTATCACTGGATGCATCATATGGTGAAGTCATTAATTATTTTGGAACATCTCATCCTATGATCAACCTAATCCATTTTATAAATAGTTATTTTTTCCAAAAGATTATGATCGAACACATTAGAAAGAAGGTAACTGAATAGAAAAAATGAACTCATCATTAAACATTAATCAAAACGATGAATCTCTAAATTTTCAAATTGATAACATTTGAATAACATTATCCTGCATCCCCTTGAAATATGTTAATAACTTGAATCACCATAAAAACATATTCAAAACATGCAATCTTCCTTATTCCTTCATTAAGAAGCAAGATATTCGATATATTCCTTAAATCCAAATGTGTAGTAATCTCTATAAATGATGTCATAGGACACTTGGATACAATTCATTAATCTATTCCATGGTATTCATCACTTATCCAAATCAATCATTTCTTCATTATTATCTCAACGTCCAGAACATGTTAATGATTTTCTTTCCCTTTATCATGTGTTTTTTGATAAGTTTAACTTTTTACTGATTAATATTTCTTTGTGTAATTCAATATATGATCCAAAATAATTATTGAAAAACTACAGAAATTCAATCCTTAGATATTTAATAATTCATATGATCAGAGTATTATCAATTACATACTTTTAAAACATATTTTTTTGATCTAAATATAGAAGAACATTAATCATTCTACTTGGATTCTATCAAAAACATGTGCATGACAATGAACCATTAGCTTCTTATAGGGTATATTCTCTTTATTCATGGGGAATTAAATTTCATAGTTTCCCATCTCCATGTAGTTATAACACTGAATATTAGTATTTTCCTACTTCCCTTTGTAATCTTTTTCATGGCATCCATTTTTATCGCACTGATAAAAAAACTCTCAATATTTTCAAGAATTTACCATGGAGATTCATTCCACAGTTTGAAAAAGTTATAAAATATTTATTTCAATTTATCTCCTTTGAATCATTACCTTTTTCTTGGTTTTTAGTGATCACCTTATTCTCTTTGATTAACTTAAATACATAGGATCTCTATAATTCCTTATCAATTCGTATGATGAGAAATTATGGGAAAGAAGAACCCTTCAATTATTTTTTCATAAGAACCTAAAATTAATGGTCAGTATTTCACTCCATGAAACATATGTAAACCATAGCATACCTGGATAACCTTGAAATGGTAACATCATAATATGAAACACTCTCTTCCTCCTTTTTCTTTTTGCAAAGATCCCTTACCTTCATCCCTATATGTAGATCACAAGGGATGAATTTATTAAAAAATGTATCAATATATTATCTCTATTCTATAAGTTATATTTATTCTTTATCCCTAGTATCTGGGATCATCGACCACCAATGATCAACATCTCCTAGGTGTCAATAGGCCAAAAGTACAACAATTTACTTTTCACGTCATTAAAAGGTTAATAATATATCCTCCAAATAATTAATCCATTTCTCATATAAAATTATAGTAGTCGTCCCACTAAATGATGGGGGATTCTTCCAAAATATGATAACCAATATAGGATATTCTCTCCATGGAATATTTTTCTCTATTTAGGTGAGGTTATTTGTCATAATCTGATATGGGATATGTAGTATATCTATTAATTTCACAATTATAGTACAATCAACATTGACTTTCTCAGTATTGTAACCTGTACACTGGCCATGTGTATTGATACCAATATTCCTTATAGGTATCATTTCTAAAAAATGTAATATACTATATTATCTCCTAAAATATTAACATTTTATATCTCTAAATAAGGTCTACCAAAAAAACGTAAATTTATGCATCATAAATCCTAGAAATTTAAAAATTAGTTTTTTGGGGAAATATTTACATTCAAATAATTCGTAATGGTAGATATTGAAAGGGTGAAAAAACCAAAGGGTATCCCCAAGATTATCAAACCAACTGCACTATAAGGCCCATTGTCATGTACCCGGTTAAACTGATATAGGCCAAATAGAACTTGTCCTAGTTGTTACACCTTGGTATATTTGCACCAGAACCATATACACTTGTAGTAGTCATACAAAGAAGTATTTATAAGAATACCCACATTACCACTATAATACAAAAATTATTGGATGTTATTCTATAGTTATAATCAATTTATATCTTAGGGTTGTACTATATAGTCAATGTTTTATAAATCTAATTTCCAATGATAATGTTAATATTATTTTTTTACAAAGAAAATGTACTGACCCTAGAATTTGGGAGATGGTGCATTATCTTATTACAATGGCCTGATTAAATGGAATGAAATCTATATGGATCGATCAATTTAGAATTTTTGTAAAGCCTGATTACATACATGATACCCATAATAGATTAGGAAATTTGAAATACTGACATGATATATAAAAAGAAAATAAAAATCATTTTTGAGAGATTATTGTAATAATTATTATTCTTAACCATTGTAAAAAAACAAAATAAGGGGGATCTCAAATTCTCAGTAAGGGTATGTAAACCAGAAACAATAATGAATCAGTGAAAATAAATCAACACTTAAAGGTTCATAACTAATAATCCATGCCATTTAAATAACTAGATGAGGAATATTCAATATAGAAATGTTAGAAACTAAAACAAAATACATTAAATAAAGTAAGTTAATAATAAATGTATGCATAGACCAACTGATTCATAATCTCATGGATGGATAATAAATGAAATATCTATGAATGAAATTCTTAATTATTTGATGTCATGTCTAAGGAAGATGAAAACCTATACCACCAGGAACATTCAAAAGATTTTTAAAACTCTAGATTGAGATCCATTTAATTTGGAAAAATTATTCATCTCATGAGAACCTATCAATTCATTTAGTGGAAATATAATTTCTTGGCCCCACACGTCATTTACATGCTATGGAATTCCTCATCAATTAATCAAAATAAATAATATGATTAATCAAATATCTATATCGAATAATTAATATAGATTTATCAATAATAATCTATTTAATAAAAAAACTATCATGGTGAACAACATATGAAAAAATGATATATACAAAAATTTAATTTCAATTGGTACAAAAAAAATAAGCCCCAATGGAATATAAATTGAGACGAAATTATTTTACCCTAACATTACATTTGTTTTGTGGTCTTTATACGTTGTTATAGTGTCTTAAAATATGTTAATAACATCAAATAGATTCATAATAATGTTTATAATATCATATATTATATTATTAAAATATTTTATTACATTTTTATTAACACTATTTCATTATTTTCACTATTTTGGTTTTTAATTTCTTAGTTCCTAGAGAAATCCTTGACATGTTATTGTAGGGTCCTGAAAATTCTGCAAGGGGGAAATCCAATTACCCCAAGACATGGAAATGGACCGAACCGGTCTGCGTACCATCTCCCAGCAACAGTACACAGCCGATTCAGTGAAACGACCTCCCATAAAGTATTTCGTTCGTGAAATCGTGCTGGAGTTCCTATGCGGGCGCGAACCATGTCCACCGCCACGAACTGCGCCAACCAGCCCATGCCGCGCGCGCCGTCGTTTGCGAAACAGAGGCAGAGGCCATATGTGGCCGCGAACTGTGTTGCTCCCGAAATGGAGGTGGAAGCTTATGCGGTTGTGGACGACTATCATTCGTGGAATAGAGGCAGTGTGGTGCACAGCCGCGGAGCTATCCCGTAGATCTTGGCTTCAAAAATCCCCAGTTGACCGAGTCATTCGTGGGTGGGGATTCCTACATGGGCTTCCGCAAAAAGATTCATGTGCCATATCCCCTTCGCGACTCTATAAATATTCAATATGGGGAACCAAAAATGGGAGACAAGAAGGATAGGGGAAAACCCGTGGGGGAGACGATGGACAAATCGCTCCCAGCGATAATGTTCAACGACCATCCATGGACCCCATATCATCCGCAGATGCACTCTTCCACATAGGGGAGAAACCAAACTGCGAACCACATTCGACCATCTCCTTCGCGGATGTCCACCCCCTCCGTAGACCATTTTCATTTGAGAAATGGAGGTGGGAACCCCTCCGTGTGTGCGAAGTAGGACATGCGCCAACCCCTCTGCAGATGCCCTTCGCGGCCATTTCCTTCGCGACCATGTCATCCGCGGATACCCTCGCGGACGACCATCCTTTGAGGACAACACCCTTCTCACAGATAGCCTCCTCTACAGATATCCTCTTTCGCAGCCATCCTCCGCAGCCTAGTCCTTCGTGGCCTGCTCCCTCATGTTCAGTTCCTCCACAAACACCCTTTGTGGACAACCAAACTGTGAACCACATGTGGCCAGCTCCTATGCGGCCTACCCCATACAGAATACCCCATGCACTCGCTGGTCCATACTGCAGGGCCTGCGTCCCCGAACCCCCACTTGGGGTTAGTGCCGAGCTGCGGTCCCGACCCTCCAGCTCGGTCCCTTCGCTACCATCACTGACTCCCATAAAAAATACAGACTCGCACCGTGGACTTTTCAGGCCGGGTCAACAGTATTTTACATTTCACCCTTGCACTGCCCCGACATTCGTCCTATACATTCCATGAGTGGAGCTAATACTCATGACTCTCCTATAACACCATTTCCTAGCTCCTTTTTCTAGGGTCATCCCGAGGGGCTGCCCTTGCGTAAGTCCCACACCAAGAATTTCTAGGTATCTCTTACCTAGTCATCCTGACCACATGACGTTAAACTGTTTGACCATCGTCCTAACCACATGCTGTTAAATTGAATAGCCACAGTCCTAACCACATGATGTTAAACTGTATGGAAACAGTCCTCTTTATATGACTATAAGCTGTAGAATTCCATATCATTCAATAATTCGATTCCTCTTGCTCCATGCATGAGATTCCTTAGGCTCCAAGAATAAGATGCCTTAGGCCAAGTTTACAGTGGCATAATTTGAAGAGCACTGGAATATATTCAAACATTCTATCACTCTGCCTTATGCTTTTCATGTCCTTCATTTGAATCTTCAGCCACTTCCATGTTTGAAGGGACCCCCTAATGGTATGGTCCCATGCCAAATCGGCTCACCTACCATCCTAGGCCAACGCCCTGGAAGACTTTTGACAACACTTTGAGTCAGGTCCTGTGTTTCGAATATGGTCAGCAGTCAACCCTCATTTGTTTGTCCCCATTTCAGGACAACGCGATATGGATGTTGTGTTTCGAACAAGGTTAACAGTTATCCTCCATCTCCAGGCCACCCTCATTGCGTTCCGATTGTCAGGCATGTGATTTACAATTTTCATCTCCCTTTTTTAGATAGATTCCAACTCCCTTGGTGTTATCCTGCTTGTTCACATAGACATAGGTGTTGGCCCCCATTATATTCCTCAACCCACCAATGGGATGGGATACCCTCATGGCCAGACATGAGGAAGACACCCTGGGAATCAACCTCAGAGTAAACCCTGACTTTATGGGCATCCACCTCAGAGTAAGCCCTGACCTTAATGGTTGCTCCATGCGTAAGCCCCACTCCACTTCTCTCGGATGCACCTTTCATGACGTGATCGTCTGGTCCCTACTGCCTCTTGTTTCTTACATAGAGAATCACTCACGTGGGCTTAGAGTAAGAATCGACCATGACATCCATATCCTAGGCCACCTCAGAGCTTATGCCCCACTCATCCAAACTACGTGAACTGTGATCCTTGTCTCCTCAGCAGGGTATGTAGGAAGCCTCCCCGAGGATCAAGCCCAGCAACTAGTCAATCCGACCCCCTTTCATACCTATTTACCAACATCCTAGGCCACCTTAGAGTGTAAGCCCCACTCACCCGAACTAAGTGGACTTTGATCCCTGTCTCCTAGGAAGGGTATGTTCGAAGCCTCCATGAGGTTCAAGCTCGAATACCGGTCGATCTGACTATCTTTACGATGGTTCACCACACCACTCTTAGTGCCGAATCAATGAGTCCATACTCCTCGGGGTCATTAATCCAACGAGGGGTGGTAAACCTTGTGCATAAATGATTCTAAAAACATGCATCCAGATGACCATTGCAAACCCGGAGAAATCCATGGATACTATTCTTGGGTATTAACCAATGATTCGTGAACATATGAGCACGTCATAAATATATAAGAGAGTTCTGGAACAAGAAATAATTCCCCAAAAAGGGTGTGATGAGCCCGAATTTCCATCCTCTTGACCAATGTGATTTCGTTAGCATTGCTGGTCAAACCACCCATCAGACGCCTACCCTTGGAATGCATCTCTATGTTTTACTAGTTATGGAACTATTGGGAATTTCGAGGCAAAAAATGGTGCACCCGATAAGTAGAACCCAACCTTCTCTAATCAACTTTTAGGTAGCGCACGTTTTTTCCCATGACCCCGTCATGCGTCATGAGATAGTTATTAAGTATTCTTATTAATTAAATCATTGTTTCATTTTATACATAATGTGTAAAATGTCGTATTGATGTTTTTATTCCATAAATATGTATTTAGAATATTCTATACTAATTAATGATATGAAATGAAATGCGCCGTTCATGGAGATGGTAGGTCGTACGTGCGCATGAATGATACTTTCATTTCATTGTTTTAAAAAAATGAAAATTAAATGATACATATCTACATTATAATACAATTATAATATATATTATATATATTTTGCTTATCATTATTTAAATTATCCTTAATACACTCAACGTATAACATGAATGAATCACTTCTCTTTGAGGAGGTGGTGGACCACACTTCCACCAACGACGTTGTCCTATTTACCCAAAAAGTAATATATTGATGTATATTTTATAACATAATTAATAAAGTATAAATACATTATAAATATCATAAATATTAAATATAAATATTGTTTCCATCATAATAGTCACCATTAGAGGTTGTAATGGAAACAATGAACAATCATCATTTCGTGAGGCAGAGTTTTTCATACACGTGAAAAATATTCTATTTACCAACCATAGCATAAACAATATTATTATATGGTTGATAGCAATGTTTTTAAATGAGCAAGGAATGAAAATATTTGACGGGTTGGATAAGGTAAATAGGTAGTGGCCTTTTATATAGGAGGAAAAGGACTCACATTGTATTTTATAAATGATGTTATTTATACCCTAGTTTTTACTTAACAAAAGTAATAAAAAACCTAAAAAAC
Organism: Viscum album; assembly: GCA_963277665.1. NCBI lineage: Eukaryota > Viridiplantae > Streptophyta > Magnoliopsida > Santalales > Viscaceae > Viscum > Viscum album. The sequence continues at coordinate 1,413,527,077 of OY728145.1, forward strand.
TCAGAAATGAACCTTTTAAAGCCTATTTATAGACATAGAATGGGAGTTGAAAAAAATGTATGGGTCATTTGGGCCCCAATGGTAACGTTTTAGTCCATTGTTAAGATTAATTTCACCAGAATCGTTGTAGGTAATTTTAATTAATTTAACTCATATTTTTGGTAAAAAACTAAGAGTAAATTATTAGAAATTATAAAATATTATAATTCAAAATATCAAAACAGTTTTTCCTAATTCCAATTATATAAATGGAAGAAATAAATTTAAATTTAATCTCGTAGATGGGATAATAATGGATGTTTTTAAAGTAATAACATCCAAATGCTTAGTATGTTTCTATAGTCTTTTTCAAAGTGAAATTGATTATAATTACAAAAATAGAATTAATTGATATAAATATGATAATATTAATCATTAATACTAACTTAATTTATAATCTATCCATATATATAAATTATATTAAAACATCATTTTTTATTGTATTTCATTATATTTCATTATTCATTATAAATGAAACTTCACTGAAAAATACAAAAAATTCACCCTAAGATATTTTATTGTTTTTATTCAAAATATGATGTGTATTTTGACATAAATAAGATATAAACTGGACAAAAAGTTTATTTAAAATAGGTTCTCTATTAAAAGGTGGAAAATATACCTTTATAAAAATATAATATTTTATGTGTAGTATTGGGTAGGTTCTTAACGTATGCCTATGGAAGCTATTATGTGAATATAAAAAAATTTATTGAATATATAATGTATATATTTCAATACTATTAATAACTAATAGTATTATATTTTAATTATTATTATAAAACATCTTTATGATCATAAAAATAACATCTTTATAAAAATATTCTCTTTATATAAATTTTTTCCTTGTATTAATGAATTTTTAACCAATGAATTTATTTTATATTTTTATAAAGAATATATTATCATAATTTAGTTAATAAAATTAATATAAGCTAGTTTATATGTTATTGTATTTAATAATAAATATTTAATAAGGTATTATTATATATTAAAACTCAATCTTTCGTGTAACTCAAGCCACTGAAGAAACTGATTGTTGCATGTAACATATGTGAAGTCATTATTGTGAACATTAAAATCTATTGAATATATTTAATTTATTTAAAATTTTAAATATATTACAAATTCTTGGGATATCATATTCATTTACACGCGTGGTCTTGCATGTCATACGCACTATTTAGTACAATATTATTACTCTAGAATTTTGGGGGTGTTACAATGTTAATACATATTTCACAACAAGGATAATAACTTCATTGTGGAAACCACAACTTTCAAATTAATATTTTTAGTAAAGAAAAATATTTAATTGAGTTTTATGAGACGTCTAAAACATAGAAAGAGGGAAAAAAAGTCTGAATGAAGGTACCTAAAATCTAAATTTACATATACCAAAATTAAGGTGACTAAAAATCTATGGAATTTATGGATGTGTAATCATGAACATTTTAAATTTTTATAAAAATAATGGGTAATATATACACTTTTTATTCACAATAATGATAAATATAAAATGTAAAATAGTAAAGGATCTTAAAAAATATGAATGTTTGGAATGATAAAAACCCATGAAATATCACTTCTATAATAAGGATTGTTAGAGGTAGATTGACAGGGGTAATTTGTTCAATGGAATCAAATTGAAGATAGTAATTTATATGAATAAGAAGCACAATTTTAGAGACAAATTCATTAGTTTCAATGAAAATTATATTTTTGGAACCATTGTTGGATCTACGGAAACTTTGGGATAAATCATATTATTGTTTGTATAATTTTTCATTTAATTTGTATTAAAGGTTTCATAATTTTATAGGGAAAAATTAATAGAGTATAAGAAATAATTATGGGAATAATCATATAGTGTAAAGAAATATATCACAACTTCCTACTAAGAATACATTTGATTATTTAGATTAAATTAGTTTAAGGTTTGATAAACCAAAGGTCATTATATTAGAGAATTTTTGGTAAAAATTCTAGTAAAAAACATTTGGCTATTTCAGGTATGATACATCAATGGAGAGGTAAATCTGAAATGTCATGTTTTATTTAGGTGGCTCCTAAAGCAAAAAAGAGAAGTATGAAAGGATAAATTATATTGGTTAATCACATTATTTGATAAGATACATTAAAATAATAAATAATGAGATTATGGTTGCTTTTATACAACTTTGAGAAAAATTAAATGAAATAATTTTTCGAAAGATATCTTATATCTAAAAAATATCAAAATATGGGAGAGTTATTTCAAAATAAGAACTATCCTATTGTAATATATCCAAAATTAGAAACTCAAGTAAATCATGATATTTATTTTTATAATTATTAAACAAAAAATAGAATACAATGCTTGGAATTATTTCCAAAAAGGAGTTTAATATGGATTATAGTTGGAGATGTTGTGAGTTAATGTATTCACCAAAAATGGGAAGATGTGAGCTTTTTGAAAATTTATAAAATTAGATTATAGAATATTGATAAAAACTGTCAATATCTAGTCCATCAATACATAAGTATTAATATATTTAGATATATATATGTGATAATAATGATGAAAAAACTAATAGTTATCTATACTTAATATATTTAGTAAAATGTTTACTTAGATCATTAAAGTGATATTAAAAAAAATTAATGTTATTGGTGATGTTTAGAAGATTCAAAAAAGAAGTTGAGAAAAACTGTTTTGTTTATTTGAAGAAACAATAAAATTATAATTTAATTAATCCTTTTAAAAATTTATTTGAATCATATATTTTTAGTAATGATATAAAAGATTAAAATATTTCTTCATATACATGCTATAAAAATGGAGTTACAGAAAGAGAAAATATATTCATGGTTAATATATGGACAGCCATGATATAAAATTAAAAATTTCCATGTTTTTATATTTATAATTATTGGGAAAATTTTTGAACATTCATAATAGATACATATTAAGGCTTGATTCAAATATTTCTTCATCATAGATGTTTTAAAAAATGTGGACTAGCATAAGAACCCTGTTTATTCACTCGGGTATGAATATTTTAAATTTCGGAAAAATCATAAAATTGAACCAAATATGGATGCCTAATGGGTTATAAAAGCTCTTAGCGGTGTTCGAGGAATGGTCTAAGCCAAAAAACCATCATTTTAGAAAAAATAGGATTGGTTCATTGTTTAGAATAAACTGTGAAGGAATGACCCATTGTTTGAAAAACTATGCAGATTGTGTTTTTTCGAATTGACCCACCTCACAAGGTTGGGGTATAGCCATGCGACCTAACTGTGTGTGCACCCCTGTGGGGACAAACCGTGCACATGCAAATTTTGGGTAAATTTCCAATTTTCCCCATAATGATCTTATTAGTATCCCACTTTCCTCCCTAATGCATGTTTAGGTTGGATTTACCTCTATAGCTCTCAAATTGGTTATTTTGAAGGCCATATATGGGGATTATGAGATCCCCTTCTTTTGTAAATCAAATGAGCTTCCATTTTTAAAGTTATCTGCATAACGATAAGTACTCGAGTCCTCTTGAGTCATTCAACTTATTTTTTTCTCTCGAATGAGATATCAAGGTATGCACGTTTTTCACATTTACATGATCTACTCTGATCTGAGTCAAAACAAAGGCCTACACTAGAGTAGGAGAGTCATACAACCATAAGGTGGGTGGTTTATAACACATCCATAATGTTCATTGATTTTAGATTTTTCATGTTGGTCCCAGCAATTTCATCGGGTATCATTTATAGAATTAATATAATATTCATAAACTTGTTACTACCATATGGATATTCTATTTCCATGTATGTGATTAATTTTTGGTGGTTATAACCCCAACTCTAGCCCTTCCATGTTGAATGTTGTTCCATAATTGTTGTTTAATGTTGTTATATGTTGGTGCCACTATTCGGTTGTGCCTTGGATTTACCTTTCTTTGTGTAAGAATTTATATATTAATATGCTTGATTTAAATTGTAAATTTCATAATGGAAAGTACCATTTATGCATACCACTTGACCACCTAAAGTCAGTGCTTCAAATGAAAATTAAATATGAAATAGAGTTTGGAAATTATATTGAGTATATGACTTGACTTTATTGAATTTGAATGAATATTAGGTTGCATATATGTATAACCCCTTTACACATTAATAGAAGGTAGAGGAATGGACCTTGAATATGGAATATGCCTTAAATTTATTAATGGGTTGCATTTAACTTGGCCTGGTCACACTTATGAATGAAAAGTATTGAACCCAATGACATGATGAAACTACTGGATGCTACTTGAACTTATCACACAAAGAAAAGGAAAGGCATGATACAAACAAAATATAACATCAGTTCAAAATCAAATTGGATTTTCCTAACTCGAGATCACCTAGGGTTCTAATTGAATAATGCCACGAGCACTCAGGAACCCCATTCTGATTCAAGGATACGACGTGGTTAGGTTGAGACCCATCTAGATCTTGATCATTGTTTGTTATGGGTTGCCCAATATGATACCATAAGATCCCTCATTTAGTACTACATCCTTCCATGAATACACTCTTTTTATGCCATCAATAACATTAGAGGATATCATAGATACACTCCTTGGATCAATCATTAACAAGTAGGTGCCAGGGGTAGTCCCTTGCAGGCCAAATCATTGCTTATGCCCATTTTTCCTTGGTCGATCACCTTGGACTCAGTAGGTGCCTCACTTTGGAATTCATTGGAATACACTCCTGGGATTACAATCAAACACCATTCCAGTCTATAGTTATTACTGAGTTAGAAACCCTTGAAGTATGTGTTTCCTTTGTTGTTACCTTGATTCCACACTATAAAACGTCATTGATCATGGTTTCGTTGTTACATCTTGGATCCTTCACTATTTATACTATCATGAAGTGATGTAAGGATTTTTTATGCCTCATGATACCTATCAATATAAAATTTATAATTACTTAATTAAATGAACTGGTTACATGTTTAGACACCATATAAGGGAAGAAGTAGGTACTTTGGTATTTAGATACATTATACTACATTAATTTATATATTTAGACTTGGAAATAGTTAAATTTCCATTACATGGGATGGATGTAATATGCATCGTCTGTGGTGGCCTACTAAGATATATCTCACACCCTCTCCATGTGTTGTTTGGTACCAAGGGATGATTAAATGGTTATAGGTGTTGACGAAGGGAAGTATACGACTTCAAACACTAGAATTCCTGTTGTTTAAGATGAATTTTTATAGTATAAGAGTTATCCATAGCTCAAGATTCTTGGGATAGTCTTTTATTTAATTTATAATATTGTGGAACATGTTATTCTTGTTGTATTATATCCATGTTTTCTAGTTTTCTAGTACATGTAATATCACAATCTATTAATAAATTAAATTCTATTTGTTTCAGTTATTGTAATTATCATCTTTTTCTTCCATTGTGCATTCTATTTACTTAGATGTCTTTCTCTATCTCCCTATGTCACGACCCATCCCCTGGGACCCATAACGTGACTACCCAAATCCCATATTCCATAGGCCAGGAGATGGAGACTAGCACCAAAGGCGTAAATACCTAAACTAGGAAGGTATTGCCATTATAACTGTAAATAGACACATCCGAGTACACAATTGGAAGAAAAACACTATGTAAAACTGTATACAAAAGAAGTGATGGAATGTAAAGGGGCCAGAAATAAAAGCCAAACAAGAAATTACAAGAACAACTGAAATCAAGTACAACTGAAGAAAAGTAATGCGGCTACTGGGTCATCCTCTGGGGTTCCTATATTTAGGGTAGGTACAGATTGCCTCCTCAGCACTCCACGTCCATCTGTCTGCTCTGTGTACCATCACGCCAAGTGGTCCACCTCTGGGTACCATCCAGTACTGTTACTCACTGCCTCAGTCAGCACTGTCTGTCGTCTGCAACCAACACAACGTGGTGCGGGCACAACCCATGCATGTGTGAGTATAACGATACTCAGTAGGGACCCCGAGGCACTCAAGGTCTCATAAAATCCAACAAGGAGAAACCAAAATGTATGAAATCTATGGATAACCATTACTTAGGTATATGCGCACACATATACCTATGTTATCTAGTAACCCATATCAATTATGAGGAAAACACAAAATTCATCGACTTAGCTCAAACCATGATTTTATTCTAGGGGTTAATATTAAGTCACAACCCCAGTCACAATGTCGGAACCTTGGATGATGATGCACTCCTACTATATTGAGTATAGTGGGCATGCCGAGTCACACAGAGGTGATTCCCACATTCCTGGACTGTTGTGGAACTCCTCCTGTCGAGTATCGTGGGTATATTGCATCACATAGAGGCGCTCCCCACTGTGGTTCTTCCACGTTCCCACAGAGGTGCTCCCCCATATAACATGGTAAGGTCCTCCTCCTGTCGAATATTGTGGGTCTGCCACGTCACACAGAGACACTCCCCACTGTGGGTCTGTCGCATCACATAGAGGTGCTCCCCGCTAGGCCAGTCGAAACAAACCAAGTCGAAAGGTATGCAGTCGTCAGGTATCAGCCAGCTACTAGGTCTCTGTACTCCACTCATTCTTCTCTAGGAGGATCTGCTCCACATGATACAAGTCGGTACTCTAATTGTCAGGTAGTCCTATGTAGAAGTATCTCAATGGTCTGCCTCATCATAGGGGTCTCAACGAATCAGACGACGTGTCAATCAGATGCTCGGTGTGTGACTTATTGGCATTTTAATTCCCGGGGCCCATTTGTATTTTAGGTTCAAACCAACCCGATTTTACCTCAACTATGTCTCAAACTCAATTGGGGTATTCAAAAAAATAACTATCTCACTCAAAGCTTTCGGCTGCCATAGACGGTTCGTCGATCATACACCCGTAGCCCAAGATATGGGTGAAAATGTGAATTGGGTCAAAACTGGGTCCAGGTCTGGTCTAGCCCAGACGGACCGAACCGGCCCGACCTAGTCTTGGCCGACCCGACTCAGTTCAGGTCTCCCAACATGGGTCCGGATCTGGACCGGGGTCTGACCTAAACCACGGGTCCGATCCGGCCCGCCCGAACCGGCCCGGGCCGCGACGTCGTACCAGCCCATGCAGGGCAGCCCGGCCCGCGGGTGGTGAGGCCCGCGTGGCACTTGCCGGTGGCCCACCCTGCGTGGCTCGGAGGTGAACCGCCAACCAAAGCCAACAGGTGGCGATTCCCTGCGGGGCCCGCCCAACCATGTGAAGGAGAATGTTCAACGCACATCCATCTCCCTGAAATGGAACCGACATGTGGCGTTTGTTCGTCCGACATGGGACACCCAGGGTCCTGCCTGTGCGCACACCACCGATGACCGGTACAGCCAGCCATCCTTGTCGATCCGTCGCGGCCCGCCTAGCCATGACTTTACTTCCACGCGGCGCGCCGTCATCGCGCCCCTCCGTCCGACCGCCACGACCCTCTTGGACGAAGCCCTTCCACCGGTACGACGCAACGACGCTGCACCCCTCTGGCAGCTGTCAGGCCTCTTTGTTCCGCCACGGCCCACGCTAGATGCATACCGTTTCTCTATGCGGTGCGACGACGCCACACCCCTACTGTAACCCCGTGGCCCTTGCAAGGGTGGTTCCCTTCGCGGTCGGCCCATCGTCGGCCGCGGTTGCTCCGTCGCAGCCTGTCGGCCACGACCCACTCCTACGGCGGTGCCATTTCACCACCCTCGTTATCAACAAAGAGAAGAAAAAATGGAGGGGGTTCATGCCTTGTTTGTTCATCCCGCACCCACTGTGTTAGGGTGGTGAAAATTGGCCTCAAAGAGCACAACTAATGACGAAGAATAGAGGTTAGAACTCAATCATAAACCAACCCTTACCTCGCTTTTCAATCGTTGATGGTGGAAGGAGAGTTCTGAAAAGGCGATGTCAAAGACGACATCATCGGCGTTCTTCATGGGAGACGATTTCATCCCTCAATCGAAGGTTCTTCATTCATGGAAGAAGTTTTTTTCGTCCTTTTTTGGTCATTCTTCATTGGAGAAATATTCTCCTATACAATGCTCCTCCAAAATACCAAGACAACAAAATAATAGAGTGAGTTTCCTATTTATTGTGATGGAAAAAAATATGAATTGCACTCATTAATCACCTGAATCCACCAAATTAATACACGAGCATTGGCATAATTAAAACTAGAGGAGTCAAGAGGATCTCCCTCATTAACGAGGGAGAGTTGAGAGGTATCATACTTGGGTGGTCCCCACTACTTAAATATCCTCCCAAGAGAGGTTATATGAAGGTGGGCCCCACCACTATAACCTCTTATGGGAGGTTATGGTATTGTGACCCCCACCTCTAACCACCTCTTGGTGGTCTTAACCACCATTTAAATAAAAATAATCCAATACTTTTTTTAAATTAATTTTATTAAAACCCAAAAACTAACTTCTATTCTCGACAAATAGCCATCGAGATGAAAGTCTTCATAAGAAAATACCAGGGCTAGGAGTTCAACTGTGCCCTAAGATTTCAATTCCGAGCACTGGTTCAAAAGTTATAAAATCTCACTCGTACGTTTACAGAACGTACCCAAAAAAAATCAAGAATTGATTCCTGGCACACCGGGCCACGGAATCAAGCGTCGTAAATTTTCACGGACTCGTATAAAAAATCCCATGAATTTAAAAAAAATTCCACAGAATTTCCATGTCATGATATTCTTCCCACCTCAGGGATTTACGTCCTCGTAAGCTAGAACTCAGACTATGGGGAAAAAAGGGGGTACTAAGCACGCATATGATCCTCTTGCTCCCATGTCTTCTTCTAGATGTTCTCATGCTACAAGCGAACATGCACCAGAGGTATTAATCTCCCATGCAGGACCTGCTCCTGTCGATCCTCAATCTCTACTAGAACCTCTGTGAAACTATCCCTGTCATCGATCTCCATCTTTATATGGTCGATGATGCGGAATGGGTCGTGCGTGTTTCTACTCAGCTGAGATACATGGAAGATATCATGCACCTGGTGCAACTGAGGTGGAAGAGCTAAGCTGTATTCCACCTCGCCTACTCAGTTGAGGAACTACAATGGTCCGATTAACCGTGGAGGCAAGATGCCACCTCATGCAAGTCTCCATAGACCTAGTCAAGGTGAGACCTGTAGATAGATGTGGTCTCCATCCTCAACTCCAGAGGTCTCTATCTCCTTTCAGCATATGACTTCTGTCTGCTCTGTGCATTTTTCATCCACTCCTGGATGATATTCACCTTATTTGTGGTAGCTCATACCATCTCTAGTCCTACTAGTACTGACTCCCCTGGGTCTGTCGAGCACAATGGAGATCTGCAAGGTCAGCCATACAAGGCCTCAGAAGGTGACATACCGATGGTGGAGTGATTGTTTTTGTTGTAGGAAAAATCTACCAATGGTAATTGATCCTCCCAGATGCGACCAAAGTCGAGGACACAATCATAGAGCATTTCTTCGAGGGTCTGAATGGTCTTCTCATTCTGACCATCTGTCTGAGGTTGGAAGGCAGTGCTCAAGCGAATCTGCATCCTGAAAGCCTCCTACAACCCCTTACACATCCAGGAAGTAAACAGTGAGTCACGGTCGGAGGCAAAAAAATATGGTACTCCTTGTAAATGAACAGTCTCCAAGACTTAGAGGCGTCCCAATCCCTCTACCGAGCCCTACACTCTGATCGGTTGGAAGTGGGCTAACTTGGTTAGTCAGTCGACGATCACCCAAATCGAGTCATGAACCTTGGATATACATGGAAGACCCATCATGAATTCCATGGATATCCCATCCCATATCAACTCTGGTACCTCTAAGGGATGAACCATGCCTTCTTGTACATGGTGCTCTGCCTTCACTTGCTGAGAAGTGAGGCACCGTGAGACAAACTCTGCTACTAAATTATTTATACCAAGCCACCGGTGCTGTCGTCTAAGGTCCTGATACATATTCACCACACCTGGATGTACCGCTAGAGGGGTAGTGTGGAACTCCATCTACACTTCCTCTTTAAGTGACACTGGCACCACAGAATGACCTCTCAAGAGGATGAAGTGCTCCCCACCTTCATAAAATCCATCAAGTGCATGCCCTATGGATATCCGAGCACGTCATGTCTCGTAGTCCGCGTTTCCATATAATTCCTCCCTGACTCACTGAATAAGTGGAGGAGTGACTGTAAGATACTGTATAAAGGCTTCTCCATACCTATCCACAATGATATTGGTAAGGCTTCCAACTGCTTTGTCGCCTCCCCTAGTTTCTATATACTAGATCTCCTTCTAAGAGCATCTGAAAAAATGTTCCCCTTCATAGGATTATAGACTATCTCAAAGTTATAGTCCTGGATGAACTAAAGACAACGTCACTATCTCAGGTTCAGGTCATTCTGAGAGAAGATATAGCTGAGAATATTGTTAATAGAGTACATGGTAAAACATTTTCCCATCAGATAGGGCCTCCACATATTCACGTCGAAGACTACTGCTACTAACTCTAGGTCATGGGTAGTGTAGTTCTGCTCATGCTGTCTCAGCTGCTGAGAACCATAAGCGATCACAGCTCGCTTCTACATCAGGACACAGAAGAGTCTAGTCCCAGATGAGTCGCAGTAGACTACAAACCCTTCACCTTCCTATGGAATCCTCAGGATGGGGGTGCTAGTCATTCTCTGCCTCACCTTCTGAAAACTCTGCCGACATCTCTCTGACCACACGAAGCATTTCCCTTTCTTCTTCAAGTAAGATTGTGGTGCTACAACTCTAGAGATGTATGGATTGAATCTATGGAAGTATCCAGCCAAGCCCATGAAACTCCGTACCTCAGTCACACTCCTGGATGGCTCCCATGAAAGTACCACATCAATCTTCGCTGGATCCACACTGCAACTCTAGCCTCTAAGATGACATGTCCAGAAAGGGAACCTCTCAAATACAAAACTGGCACTTAGAGAGCTTACCATAAAGATAATGATCTAGGAGAGTGTCCAGTACTACCTGAAAATGGTAGGCATGATCCTCCTTTTCAATCATGTAGATCTGAATGTCTTCGATGAAGACCATGACAAAGAAATCGAAGTAAGTCTAGTAGATCCTGTTCATCAGACTATTGAACAATGCTGGAGCATTAGTTAAGCCGAAGGGTATAACCAAGAACTCATAGTGGCCATTCCGACACATGAAGGTCGTCTTCTACACATCCTTGTCTAAAACTCTGATCTGGTGATAGCCTGATCTGAGGTCCATCTTCAAGATCCATCATGCTCCCTTCAGCAGATCAAATAGGTTGACAATCCTCGAGAGTGGGTACTTGTTCTTTACAGTCACCTGGTTCAAGCGACAGTAGTCGACATAAATACCCAAGCTCTCATGCACCTTCTTGGCAAACAAAATTGGGGTTACCCAGGGAGAAAAACTAGGCTGGATGAATCCCTTCCCTTGCAAGTCCTCTAGTTGTACCTTCAGCTCGCAAAGCTCAGTGGGAGACATCTAGTATGCTGGAGTAGATATCGATGTCGTCCTGGGGTACAGGTCAATGTAGAAGTCTACCTATCTACAAGGAGGTAGTCCTGGAACATCATCATGGAAAACATCCGTGTAATGGCCCCCCACTACAGGATCACTCGAACTCTCCACATCAACTACTCCGAGGGTAATGTAGGCTAACTGATGATGATATGCTACTCCCTCTTCCAAGAATGTTTTTCATGTGCTACAAAGGTTCCCTTATTGCTGTTGAAGATAAACCTGGTCCCATTTGTGTGGACACACCGCACATTGCACCTAATAAAGTCAATCTAAACATGGACTGTAGATAACCATTCCATACCCAAGATGACATCATAAGGCCTCGATGACGCTACAATGAGATCTCAACCAAATCTCTCACCTCATAGTGTAAGCTCATACTACAGTCGCCAGTGCGTAATCATCAATTCTACTCTCGTAGGAGTCTCTAGTCATATGAATCGAGCCAACAGCTCCGACGGAATCTCTGAGCTCTGAAAGAGGGCAGTGAAAATTAAAGAATGACTGGAACCTATGTCTATAAGAACTGCAGATAAGGTGGAGTAGACATAGATAGTACCTTGAATTATCTCCATAGTGCCATGGTCGTATGCCTCAGCTACCTAAAGCTAAGATCTCCCCTATCCACCCACCCCCGGTGGTCGGGGTGGACCTCCTGGTGGTGGTGGTGGCTCCACCTTGAAATGTCATCCACCACCAGATGCTCGACCAGGTCCTCTACCACGTCCTCCTGCTCCCTGCAGACCGCCTCGATCGAACATCTACCTCTACCAGGGATGTCCCTCAACAATATCATGATCATCTAAATGGTGCGTTGGACAGTCACAAGCCTTGTGACCCTGCCCACCTCATGAGTAACTTTGCATGCTCTTGGTAAGTAATTCACTTCCTCGTGTGCCTCGCACAACCGATCATGAGTCCTACAGTCATCCACCCATGGTTCTGGTCCTATTGGACCTCTGCGTCATCTGTCTACTGCCAACTGTAGAGGAATCTGCATCATGTCGACTAGGAGTGGGTCTTGCGGCTGGTGACTGCTCATAAAGGAAACTCTCAACTAGGAGGTCTCTCTCTAACACTCATGCCTACGTCGGGATGTTGAGGGAGATCATTGATGCCATGATCCCTCGCCTGAGCCCCGGATCGAAGGTCCAGTCCTAAATAATGGGTCCTGCACCATTTTTGTGGAGTAGCGCAAGAGGTCGGTAAACATCACTGAGTATTGAGCTAGTGTCATGCTACCCTACTGCAGATGAAGTCGCTCTTGTATCCACACCACACGATGGGTGGATAGTAAAAACTCCGCCCGAAACATTCTCTCGAAGTCTATCCAGAGAAGTGCTGCCTTGTCATGCACCTAGAGAATCAGCCTCCACCATATGCTTGCTTCTTCTTGAAGGAGGCTGGTAGTAAGGATCACCATGAACTCTGCTGGTGTCCCTACTTGCCAGAATACTCTCACCACAGCCTCCATCCAATCCTAAATCACCTGTGAGTCCATCTCTCCTCGGAACCTGGGTGGCCTATGCCGCTGGAACTCATGCAAAGCGCTCAATCGGCGTGCATCATCTGATGCTAGGGTTGGTGGCATCGTAGGCCCAATGGGAAGTGGTACCGCTGGTGCCTCCAATGGTAATAGGCCATGCACCGTGGCCTCATCGATCGGTTGGTTGTCAGAGCGTATGACTATCAGAGCTCTACGTGGAGGAATCCTGAAAGAAACAGATGTGACACTGTCAAAATATTATACCTGGTGAGATGACCTGGTTGAGCTGACTTAGAGAAAACTTTTGAAAACACACACGCTGTTAGTATTTTCATGCACTGAGTCGGAAATCAGATTTCAGGGTCTTGGTTTATGGATACGTCAGCCGACCACCCCAACACTGGACTCCCTAAACTGAGAACAACACCTAGTACCCTTAACATAATTCCTTCACAGAAAATAAATATCAGAGTCCTATGTTATGTATTAGAACAGACTCCTTTGATACAAATTAGCCATGACCCACCCCACGAGGCTCGTATCGTGACTACCCCAAGCTCGGCAATCATAGGCCAAGGGCTCGCGACTATCACCAAAGGGGTAAATCCCTAAACTGGGAAGGCATTGCCTTTATAACTGTAAAAAAACACAATAGACTATACAATTGGAAGAAAAGTCATAAGTAAAACTGTATACAAAAGATGTGACGAAAAGTAAAAGGGTCCAGAAATACATTCCTAATTGAAAAGTACAAGTACAAATGAATGAAAGTACTGCCGAAGAAAAGTAAAGCATCTACTGGGTCATCCTCTGGGGTTCCTACCTGAAGGGTAGATACAGATGGCCTCCTCATCACTCCATGTTTGTCCGTCCGCTCCGTGTACCGTCATGCCGAGTATTCCACCTATGGGTACTGTCCAGTCTTAATACTCTCTTCCTCATTCAGTGATGTTCGTCATTTGAAACCAACAAAACGAGGTGAAAGCATAGCCCGTACAAGGGTGAGTATAAAGATACACTGTAGGGACCTCGAGACCATCATGGTCTAAAAAAATCCAACAATGATGAACCACAATGTTTGGAATCAACAGATAACCATTACATAGGTATATTCCCATTAATTTACCTATGTTATCTAGTAACCCATGTCAATCATGAGAAAAACCCAAAATTCATTGACCCAGCTCAAACCAACATTTTATTCTAGGGGGTAGTATCAAGTAACAACCCCATTCACACTGTCTGAACCTTAGTTGCTGGTGTACCTCTCCTCTATTGATTACAGTGGGCCTTCCACATCACACAGAGGTTCTTCACACCTTCCAGGATGGATGTGTTACTCCTCCTGTTGAGTATCGTGGGTCTGTGACATCACACAGAGGTGCTCCCCATTGTGCCTCTCCCGCGCTAACAGAGAGGTGCTCCCCCTCATAGCCTACTGAGGTACTCCTCCTATCAGGTACCATGGGTCTGCCACGTCACACAGATGTGCTCCCCATTATGGGTCAACCACTTCACACAAAGGCGCTCCCCACTATGGGTCTTCCACATCACATATAGGCGCTCCCCACTAGGCTAGTCTAAACACTCCGAGTCGAATGGTCAGAAGTCGTCAGTTATCAGCTAGCTATTAGGTCTCCATAATCCGCTCGCTCATCTCTAGGAGAATCCTCTCCACAGGCTACAGGTCGATTCTCCAACCATAACATAGACATGTGTAGAAGTATCTTAATGGACTACCTTGTTATAGGGGTCTCAACGCAATAGACATCGCGTCAATCGGACGCTAGGTCTGTGAGTTATTGGCATTTCAATTCAAGGGGCCTGGTTGTATTTTCGGTTCAAACCAACCCGACTGTACCCCAACTATCTCCAAATGTCAAGTGGAGTATACCAAAAGAACTGTCTTGCTACCAGATTTCTGTCGCCATTTATGGTTCTTCAATCGGACACTCGTAGCCCATGAAATGGTCGAAAAAGTGAATTAGGTCAAAACTGGGTCTGGGTCCGGTCCGGCCCAGTCCGATTGACCCTTCCCGACCTGGTCTAGGCCGACTCAGATCTGGAACCGGAACGGGGTCTGATCTGACCAGCGGGTCCAAACAAGCCCGCCGAAAGTGTCCCCACCCGTGGTGGCGGCCCGACCCACGCCGACCGGGCCGGCCTGCGTGGCACGTCCCGGTGGCCCCGCCCGCTTGTGGCGCGACCCGCGTGGCCCATGTTGGTGGACCAACCCACGTGGATGGGAGGCGACTCGCTAGCCGAGTCAAGCATGTGGCGGCGCCTTCCGGGGACCGTCTTACCATGCGAAGGGAAGGGGTCATCGCCCCTCCATCTCTCTGAAATGAAACTGGCATGTCGCACCTATTCGTTCACCATGGGAACCCCCAGGGTCTCGCTTGGTGCGCTCCCCTTAGAAGGCCGGCATTTCCGGCTATCCATATCTTTCCTCCACACCCCACTTTCCGATCACGACATCCCTCTTGGCCACGAATCATCCACCTGCATGGCGCGATGGTGCCGCGCCCCTCTGACTGCGGTCAGGCTGCATTGCTCTGCCACATCCCGTGCTGGCCACGACTCGGTTCTCCATGCGGTGCTCCAGCGCCACGCCCCATTGGCGACCTGGAAGGACTTGCACCACTGGTTTCCTTGGCAGGTGTCCCGTCGCTGGCCGTCGTTGCTCCGCTACGGCCCGTCGTCCGCGGCCTGCTCCTCTGGCGGTGTCGTTGCGCCACTACCGTCGTCAATAAAGCGAATAAAAATTCGGAGGGGGGTGGGGGTTGGGCTGGGTTTTCTTATCCCGCACCCTCTGTGTTAGGGTGGTAACAATCAGCCACAAGGAGCACCAATTATGAATAAGAACATAGGGTAAAACTCAATGATAAAATAACCCCTACCTCGAGTGTCGATCGTTGATGATGGAAGGAGAGATCGGATAAGACAATGTCGATGACGATGTCTTCGACATTATTCGTGGGTGACATTTTCGTCCCTCAACAGAAGGTTCTTCATTTTTAGAAGAAGTGTATTTCATCCTTCGGTGATCATTCTCCAATATAGCATTATTATCTTTCCCAAATCTCCACCAAAATTCTCACACAAGAAAATAATAGAGTGAGTGTCCTATTAATTTTGTTGGCACAAAATTTGTGTTGGGCTCGTTAATCACCTGGCTCCACCAAATTAATACACGTGCATTGGAATAATTAAAACTAGAGGAGTCAATATTTCTCCCTCATTAAGGAGGGAGAGTTGAGAGGTTAAATCCTCGGGTGGTCCCCACCACTTAAATATCCACCCAATGGAGGTTATGTGCGGGTAGGGCCCACCACCATAACATCTCATAGGAGGTTATGGTGTGGTGGCCACCCCCTCTAACCACATCACGAAGTTCTTAACCACTAGTTAAATAAAAATAAGATAATACATTATTTTTATTTAATTTTATTAAAAGCCAAAAACTAACTTCCATTCTCAACCAACTGTCGTCGAGGTGAATGTCTTCTTAGGTGGATACCAGCGCTGCGAGTTCAACGGTGCCCTCAGATTTCAATTCCAAGAACCGGTTCAAAAGTTTTAAAATCCCGCTCATTCATTAACTTAATGTTCCCAAAAAACATCATAAATTTATTCCAGGTACAAAGGGCCTCAGAATCAAGTGCCATAAATATTCGCGGACTCACAAAAAAATCCCATGAATTTTAAAAAAAATTCCACGGAATTTACACGTCTTTACATCCTATGTTTACAATAATATACTACATTACACTTTGGTAATGAGGATATAGTCTCCACAAAGACACACCCTAGGTCCTCTTTGCTAGTCGGAAGCCTATGGCGTTTGAGGAGATGTGCTTGAGGATATGTGGCCCCCAAGTCTTGGGGAACTTATCCAATGGAATCTGGGTTCACGTCATCCCAAGGTAGAACCATATGTTGTTTAGTTTATTACATTACTATTTTGAGAAAATATATTGTAGAGTAAGAACACATGGGACTTGGTCATAAGTCTTTCTTGGGTGTCGGGAACCCTTGTTCGGGTAAAAACCATGATTCATAAATTAAAATTGTTGTTCGGGTTTTTCCTATTATAGTTGATATTATTTCACCACTGGTTGAACACATGTTGTGTGGTGTTGCAGATTACTACTCTATATGATTATTTTCTTTCCCTCTTGGCCTGATGATATGAGGGAAAAGATAATTATTACATGCATCATTATAGAAACCTATAATTCACAAGTCATGAAAATTTCCATTCCATAATAGATCATTTTACTATGTTGTATTGGTTTATGTGCTTATGATATTTGAGTGACGTTATGATATTTACTTGTACATATATTACTATTGTTTGGGAGTGAGTGATCTTATGTCTTAATTGATGATTTTTATGTTCACTCATGTGTGGGGATGAGTAATTTACCTAGTCAACCCATTATTCTATAAATAAATGAGCGTTGTTTCTGGTGATAGGCATATGTGACGTAATTCATGGGAAATATATATACATTATAAATTGAGTCCTAAATTATAATATTAATTTTCATAACATACTTGTACCTCCATGTCAGGTATATGAAAGGTAAAACAGTGAACATAGTTATTAAATTTAATATAACCTAAAAATTATACTTGAGAAATTACCGATACCGAGTCATCTAATCAGATGGGTTGGGTATTATAACTTGGGTAGAAAGTTTTCATGCATTCATCTTATTCAAGGGATTCAATCTTTCTACTTGTGCTTGTTTTGAGGCATCTTCTTGGAAATTGTTGACCAATGCCTCCATGTCATCCTCATGTTGTATACTAGAAAGGTGGTGATGACCATGCTTCAGACATGGGGGGAACTAAGCCGCCAGTCTTACCTCTAAGAGTGCCGCATGAGGCATTGCCTGCTGTAACTAATTTGGGCAATGATATTCATGTTCATTATGGTTTCCTACATCTAATGCAGTCCATGCATGGTGCTTTAAGGCTTCCACCTATGATGGCTAATTTGACTCCGAATATCATGTATCACCATCCTCCTACCTTTTCATGGGTTTGCAGTTCCCAGGCTGCTGAGTCTTGGCTAGGGGCCACCCCATCTATCTTTGAGAATATGTTAATTCGTCCATAGTGGAGAGTTAATATTTCTACTCAAATACTTTTGGAATCATCCAAGAATTTGTGGGATGTGATTAACCTGGTTGGTCATCATTAGGGAATGTTAAGTGATGATTTACAGACTTCCTTCTATGATCAGTTCTTTCCTCAGATATTGATATACGATAGATCTAGAAATTTCATGCATCTCAAGCAGTGTTCTATGTTAGTTATGGAATATTCAATGAATTTCACAGTGTTTTAGTGCATTACCCCACTTATAGCTGGTAACGACATTTCACATGCTAGATGCTTCGAGGATGGTCTCCAAGACACCGTCTATATGTTGGTCAATGACTACTTTCCTACCTAATTTTTCCAAAATACAAAATATGGTGCTTATCACTAAGCGCAACCTGTAAGACAACAATAGTTTATAGTTTCAAGGACTGAAGCCGCATTAGGAAAATAGTTCATTTAGTTGCAAGAAGCGTTTTCATTAGGTTTCTTATCTAGGAAGTTGCAACAAATGTCTCTATTTCTACAGCTCTAAAATGTGTCATTAGAGTGGATGATGGGGGTAGTCAATGATTCATTTTTATAGAGACCCACTAGTGTGCTCATCTTGTGGCCATATGTGGAATCATTAGTGTGTCTACCAGACCTTTCCAAAAACCACTAGTGCAATAGAATCTTCACATGGTCAACATTAGAACTACGTTATTTTATGATGTGTCTAGTAGGGTATTGGGATATCACCATAATTTTTAGATAGGAGGAGGGCATGGATGTGGTAGCCCGACCCCTGATCACTAGCAGCACCAGCAGAGTAGTTTCGATCATCGTAGTCCATCTACTACATAGGTTAGTGGATCATGTAATTTATATGCACTACATATAGTACATGAGGATCATACTGTGGGACCATCTATAGAAGGAGATATTAATTTAGTATCCACTACTACCATGTATTCATTATTTTTTATAGGTTATTCAAACCCCTTTATCTCTATATATATCATGGGGAATATTGTACTATACATATAGTATCACTATGGTGTCATAATCCTATGTATATTATTAGGGGTACGAGTAGAGGTCATAATCTAGTGTAGGGATTATACCCTTAAGGTGGAAAGTTATCCATTCTTACAGAACATCTCCACTCTTGTGATGAAATGCTTCAATTTCATTGTCATAATGGACTGGTTAGTCTATTATAATAATTTTTGAGACTGTTATCATCGTAGGGTATCATTTACATCACCAAATAGAAATATTTATATAAATAAGTGTGAGTGGGATGTCCAGGCTTGTAGAGCTTGACCATATCGTCATGGGCTTGGCCTAGTTACTTCCCAGATTGCTAT
Source organism: Viscum album (assembly GCA_963277665.1). NCBI lineage: Eukaryota > Viridiplantae > Streptophyta > Magnoliopsida > Santalales > Viscaceae > Viscum > Viscum album. Next base: position 1,413,546,612 of record OY728145.1, read on the forward strand.
TCTCTTCAAATAGGATTAGGGTTTATGAAAATATGATTTCACTCTAGTAGTGGATCATTTATTCGATGTATTTATTGATGCCTTTTTGGGGTTACCTCTATAGAGAGAGAGGTTGTGTTTAAAAGTGCGCTTGTTATAGGAGAATATCCAGTGTACATTCCTCTATAGAGGATGAAACCTATATATATTCAAGAGCTGAAGAGGTAGTTTGACGATTTAGAGGCCAAAGGTTTTACATGGCATAGTATATACTATGGGGGTTCACCTATCCTTTTTTCCAGGAATGATGATAGGACCTTACGTTTATGTGTTGATTACTGATAGTTGATGTAGATTATGGTGATGAACTAGTATCAAATGCCTCAAAAATATGATATCTTCAACTAGATTCAAGGAGATATGTCCTTCTGTAAGATTTACCTAATATTGGGTTATCATATGGTTCATGTAATTCTATCTGACATACCTAATACAACTATCTATGGTGGGTTTGGTCTGTATGAGTACCTCGTTATGCAGTCTGGTTTAACAAATGCTTCTTCCTTTTTAATGGATCTGATGAATAGGTTTTTCTATCCATATTTGGATTCTTTTTTTGTGGCCTTTATGGGATAAATGTTGGTGTATTATCACACTATTACAGAACATGAAAAACAACTTGAGATCATTTGGATTACACTGAGATGTCATCATCTTTACACCAAGATTACAAAAAGGCACTTCTAGATCTAAAAATTCCACTTCCTGGTTAAAATAATATTGGAATCAGGAGTATTAGTTGACCCAAAAAGGTTAGTTCTATAGTTTCTAAGAGAAACCCAAAAATCTGTTTGATATACAGGGTTTCATGTGGCTAGATGGAAATTGCAGGTCTTTATATAAGAGTTTCCTCACCATACCTCACTACTTACTGGTTTTACAATGAATGTTTTCATGTTATTTTGGTCAGAATCATGTGATAAATCCTTTCAAGAGATAAATGGGAAGATGGTATCAACACCTATTCGGACTATTAAAAATCTAAGTATAGATTATATTTTGTTATGTGATGCACCAGACATCATCCTAGTAGCAGTGATGATGAAGCAGGGAAAATTCATTGTGTATAGATCTCAGCAGTTGAGGCCTCATAAGACAAATTACCCAACGCACAACCCTGATCTAGAATAAGTTGTCCATGACTTATGTTACACGAGAAATTATATAATGGGTGAGCACTATGTGGTGTACATAAAGAAAAAGATCCTTAAATATATCTTTTATCAATATTACATGAACCTTAGACAGTGAATATGGGTCAAGTATCTACAATCCCTTTTATTTTGATCATTCCTCTATGCCTAGGAATGATAATGGGGTTGTAGATGAGATTAGTCAAAAAACACATGGACTTGTTGTATGAGAAGCCATTGATGAATATAAGTTAATGGACCTCTTGTTTGAGATTCATATCGAGTTTCATGATAGTCCCACACAGTCTTACCTTTCATCCGTAGAAGTTACATATTCCTTCCTTGAGAAGGTGACAAGTAGATAATTTTAAGATCCCGAGGGCTATGTTCTATGTGAGATATACTAGGAGACATTCTACATCTGAATTAATCTATGGACAGAAATAATGTCCTGCGTCTACGTGGATGTATCTGGGTTCCTATAGATGTGAGATTGGAGTTGATGAAATAGTATTAAACATTTCATAGGGTAGTTTATCTAGGAATATCAAAGATGTATTGGGATATGAGATACATGTATTGGTGGAAAGGGATGAAATGTTAGATATTAGGCTTTATTAGGATGAGTTACACCTATCAACATGTAAAGGCAGAGCACTAGAGACCTGCATGCTTGCTACATCCGTTTCTAGTATAGTAATGGAAATTAGAAGATGTTTACATTGATTTCATAGATGGATTACCTAGGTCACTGAGGGGTAGAAATTCAATCCTGGAATTCATTGACCGACCAAGGAAATCATCCCACTTCATTTTTATTTATGAGACTTTCTCAGTTATTGAGCTAGGTAGTCTGTATGTCCATGAGATAATATGAAAACATGGGGTACCTCGTAATGTAGGTTCAGATCGGGATTCCCATTTCCGGTCACGGTTCTAGCATGGATTTCAAAAGGATATGGGGAAGAAGGTTCTTGTAAACAAATACTTTCAACCTCATACCGAAGGACATTCAAAAGAGACAATATAGGTTCTAGAGGATATACTTCAATCTTGTGTCTATGATATTATCAGTTATTGGGAAAAAACATATCCCACTCATTGAATTTGCCTAAAATAATATGTTGTGTGAAAAAATTAAGATGGATCCTTTTGAGTCCTTATATGGTAGACTATTCAGTTCATTCCTGTGCTGGATAGAGATATGTGAGGCACCATACTAGGTCATTATCTCCTTCAGGATATTTCAGGGAATTTTCATATGATCTGAAAGAGTATGACTACTAATCAGTTTAGACATAAATATTATTTTGATCCCATCAACAACCTCTATAGTTCGAGGCCAGGGATCTTGTTTTCCTTCAAGTATAACCCAAGCTTGGGAATAGATATTTATGAAAGCAGGGAAAGATGTCACCTAATTATATTGTTACATTTAGTATTCTAGAATGAGTCGGGCTGGTAGAATATTGGTTATTAATCCATCAGAGGTCCCATTCCATGCATGGAAGTCTCCATGATGGATATATTTTCCAGTATCATTCCGATCCATATCATATTTTTGATCCCAAGTTAGTTGAGATAGATTCGGATGCTACCTTTGGGTATAATATAGTATGCATCATTGAACGAAGCATGAAGGCTCTCTGAGGTCGGTCTATCCCTCTAGTATTGGTGTTATGGAAGCATGATCCGGGATATTATGATACTTGGGAGAGGGAAACCGATGTACGTTCATAATGAAAAGAGTTATTCTCAGATAGTGTTTCTCCACCATTGGATTATAAACTCAGGGATGTGTTCTTTTAAAGGGGGAAGACTACATGAACCTAGTTTTTCACTCAGATATTGATCCTTTAAATTGCGGTCTTAATAATTACTTTGGAAGTAATATGTCTTCTAATTGGGTTAAAAAAGGTCTCAAGGTTGTATGGGGGGATTTTTGGAGCCCAAAACACTTATTTTTGGGAAACAAATGTTTGGAATAATGTTTAGAGTAATCTATGTAGAAATGCCACATGATTTTCAAAACTATGTGGATTCTGTTTATCTGGTGAGAGAAACCTCAAACGGTTGGATCATGTCTATGCAGCCTAACCATGCAATCGACCCTTCTTCCTAGTTAACCGGGAACGTTTTCACATGGTTTCACAAACCGTGCAGACAAACCATTCCCAAGGTATTCTTGGGTAAATTACCAATTTTCCCTTAACGATCTAATTAGCCCCCCTCCTTCTTTCCTAATCTGTGTTTATGAGGGATTTACCTACATAGCTCTCAAATTGGAGTTTTCTGAAGGCCAATGCTAGATATCAAGATATATCCTTCAACCAACAACTAATCAAGCTTCTGTTTGTCATGTAGTATGAGTATATATAAGTACTCTAGTCCTCTTGATCTATTCTCCTCCTATTTTTCTCTCATCCGGGATATCGGGGAATGATCATTTTTCTCTTTTTATTAGATATACTCTGAGCTGAGCAAAATAAAGTTCCAATATAGGAGGACAGTCGTATAAATCTATGTTCGACAGTCTATATCTCATCCCTAAAGTATTTTGATATTGTATTTTTCATGTGGGGCCCACTGATTTCATCAGTTTTCATTTATATAATTTATATTCCATGTTTATACTTGTTAGAGCTATATGAATATAATCTTTACTTTTATCGGATTATGTTTTGGTGGTTATGACCACAAATCTACCCTATCTATGTCAATGGTTATTCCATAATTATTGTGTACTTTTTTGAAACATTTGTTCCACTATTTGGGTGTGCGTTGGATTTAACTTTCTATGCGTAAAAATTTATATTTTAATTTTCTTGATTAATATTGTGGTTTTCATAATGTAATGTACCATGTATGTGTACCACATGGACTACCTAAGATATGTTCATCAATTGATAGTAAATAGTTAATTGGTATTTGGTAAATATATTGAGTATATGACTTGCCGGAATGAATGTGAATGAATAATATGTTTCATATATGTACAACCCATTACCACATTAATGGAGTGTAGTAGAATAAAACTTTAATATGGAATATTCCTTAAATGGTTTAAAGGGTTGAATGTTACATGGCCCTGTCACACTAATGAAATGAATGTCTTGAACCAAAATGACTTGATAAAATAGTTGCATGCTACATGAACTTGTCACACTCATGAAATGAAAGGATTAAACAAAATATTACATGACTAAAAAATCAATTTGGATTGTCCCGAATTGAGATTCCATTTGATTTAGATCTAATAATTCCATGATCACTCGAGAACCCCTTTCCAATTCAAGGATACAACTCTCTTAGGCTGAGACCCACCAACATCCCAATCCTTGCATGTTATTGGATTCCTGGTATGATGAAATTGGATCCCTTAGGTAATAATATAGGATTCCATGGATACGCACTTAGGATCCCTTCAATATCATTACATGATGATAGGATACACTCCTTGGATCCATCATTGACAAGCATATTCCATTGTTAATTCCCTTCGGTCCGAGTCATTACATAACCCTGGTTTACTTTGGATGATCACCTTGGACTCATTGGGCACCTCACTTTGGAATAACATGGACTATGTTCCTTAGATTACAATCCTACCCCATTCTAGGCGACAATTATTACTGAGTTAGCGAAATTCCAGGTATACATCGCCTTGGTTATTACCTTGGGACTTCACTATTAAATAGCATTGATCATGGATTATTTATTACATCTTGGAACCATCACTATTTAATCTACCACAAGGTGATTTTAGTGTGGGATATGCCTCATGGGCCTATCAATATCAAATTGGTAATTAGACAATTAAATAAACCAGTTACACGTTAAGACATCAGATGAGGGTCAAAGCATGTACTTGTGTATTTAGTTACATTGTACTACTTTACTTTATATATGCATGATTTCAAACTGTTACATTTCCATTACACGAATGAGATGTAATATACACCATTCATGGTGTCTGACTGAGAATTATCACACACAGTCATCATGCACGGTTTTGTACCTCGGGCATATTACATGGTTGCAGATTTTGGCAAAGGGAACATATAGCTTCAAACACATGATTGATTACTATTTAGGATGGATCTTGATAGAATATGACTAAGATAGAGAACAAGATTCTTAGGATAGTCTTTTTCTCATTTATTCTATTATGGAACAAGTTATGTCTGTTGTCTTGTATACATGATTTAAATTTTTCTATTACATGACACATCATCTTCTGTGGTTGAATGTTATTCCAGTTGTTTCGGTTCTTTTCATTGTTGTCTATATTTTATATTTTACATTCTATTTAATTATACCTCTTCCTATATCTACATATGGTTATATCCATTTTCTACACTACAATTTGGTAATAAAGGAAATGTCTCCCCGTGTACAAACCATAGGTCCTCACTGCTAGGTGGAAACCTCTGGTGTTCGGGGATATGCGCGCGAGGCCATGTCGCCCATCATGCTCGGTACACTTATCGAGTGGAATCCTGGTCTGGGACATAAACGCTATAAGGGAATACATAAATATTCTTTGTTTCCTATGAATAATGAAAATAAAAAGTTAGATTCCATGAAATGTTGATGGAAATCCTATGGTGTGAGCCGTTATTAGGAAATTATATAATGGGAGAGGATTGCAGTTATGGAAAAGAAAATTAAATATGATTTTGGTATTATTTATGTAAATATTAGTATAAATTTAACCAATTTTTTTAAAGATAAAAAATATTTAAAAAATTCATATGTTCATAAAATGAATATTACAATAAATTTGATTGAAGAAGAAATTGAATATGGACTTAATAATGCTAATGTTGATTTAAATTAGACCACATCTGATGATAATGGTTATAGATATAATAAATTCAAGCTTTTGATTCCAAATAATAACTTATATCTAGAAAAAATAATTAGAAATCCTAATAGAATTGTTTAGACAGAAGTAATGTTATGCCTTGAAAACCAAAAAAATAATTATTTCTTAAGATGATTTAAAATTTATTTCATGGGATATTGAAAATAAAAATATGAATGATTAAATGAATAATGAGATTCATCATGTTGAAATGAATTCCATTTTAGATATTATTTGAAACTGAATGGGAAGAGTTTCATTGAAACCATGTGGGTTTTTAGGAACGAGTTCATTGAAAATGGTTGTGGTTTAAGATCCTAGTGCATTCTATGTGTTAAGGATACATAAAAATTCCAATCATTTAATTTGAGGATAAATTTTTTCCACTAATAAAACAAGATGTTAGAAGATAATTTATTATTCTTTTATCTAAGATATTTTACGAAATATATCAAAATGATGCTGGTTGTGATTTATTGAATGTAAAACCTAATGGATATGTACAAATCAAACCACCTGAATGATTTTTCATGGATAATGATGGAACTATGGTCAAGAAATGAAATTATACTTTATGTAGGTTTATTCCCTAGAGCTTGATATATTGAAAATATATAATTTAAGGAGATATGTAAAATTATCAAAAGTGAAATCTGACTAATTTTTTTGTAAAGGTAATGGGAACAAGAAATCTTATTGATTTTACATTGGTTTATGTTATCCTTATTCGTAAAGTTAAAAGTATTATTATGATGAGATTACAAGCAATATGAAAAGGAAAATTGAGGTTCATATTCATAGAGAAATGGGATTTTTTTTGAATTTCATTTTATGTATATGGAAGATTTTATTTTTCAATTATTATATAAATATGATAAGGAATTATTGATAATGATTGGAAGGGATGATTACAGAGGATTCAAAACAAGCTTACATGTTAGGGTGAATCATAAAAAGGTTACTAGATAACAAAATGTAATATTAAATTAATTAGAAATTTTTAATTGTATATCTCATTATACAAATTCTTCATGAACTAACACATAAATAAATTGAAATTCTGTGAAAGGTGTCAAAATGATTAAAAAGAATCACAGTAGATTTAAATTAATAGAGTTATTAAGTACATTATAGGGGTATCTAATTCTAGATTGATGTACTAAATAGGTGGTAATTTGAATCTATCTTGATACTCATATATTAATTTTAAATGTAGATGTGATGATGGAGAATTTATATCATATGGAATATTATTTTTGGGAAAATACTAATTAAATTTTCATTGAAAGAAGAAGTAACCAATGACCACATGAACTAGAAAGTTAGAGTTTATGTCTTACATACATGGTTATAATAAAATTATTTTTATATGATAGAAATTATAAAACATCAAAGTAAAAATTGGGAGGCCACTTAAATGTGAAAATTATAATCAATGTGTAATTGAACTATCAAATAATTCTATGTATCACTTTATATATACGAAAATATATATCACATAAAATTTTTCAATGAGAAGGTTAAAAATGTATAATAAAGGTAATAATTCATTCCAACATGTGATCATATTTTTTATATCTATACTATGACCATTTCATTCGAATTATTTGGATTATTGAAGATGAAAATAAATGTTATAACTTCCCTCAAACAAGATTATTTTTTGAATATATAAATTCAATTGGTTTCTAACCAACGGGGGAGAATGTTAGAGAAATCAAATATATTAATGTTTTCAATAAAAATATCATAATCTTTTAGAAAAGGTGTAAATTTCATTTTACTTATTCAGGGGAAGGGTACCAAAATTACAAGGGTAAAATATTCTTTTCTCCAAGGGATGTATTACCATGAGAAACCTTAGTTTATCCATCCACACGGAGTTGGGGAATTTCTATTTAAGTTTAAATTTGATTATTTAAAATTTTTTATTTGTTCTAATGTTTTAAAATAGATATAAATGGTGATATTGATGAACCCATATATTTTTTCAAGTTTCATTTTAAATACTTTCACCCATTTATGAGAATAATTGGAAGATTTTTATATTTTTTTAGGTATTGATATCTTTAGGTTTATTATATATTCTCAAATATTGTATGAAGTGTTATTTATTATACATGTAAAATATGTTTAATTTTTAGTTGGAGATAAAAAATTGGTAAAACCAAGAAATGTGTATGTTCTTACTAGAGATATAAGAGATATGAAAGGGTTATATGTCACTATGACATGTAAATTATATATATTTATTATGTAATATATTTGTGATTTACTCATAATAGATGAATATGAAAATAATATTCAGCTACTATGATAACATAAATTCTATGGTTAATACATAATAATGACAATGAGTTGAATCTAAAATCGATAGAAAAATTATTTTACTACGATACATTCGATATGTAAAAATAATGTAGAATATATTTCTTTCTTTTCAATTTTAAATATAGTTATGGATCTATAAAATCACCATACAAATGGTATTAGCCAGTATAAGTCACTAGCCTTAAAGATGACATAGTCATGACATAGGCCAATAATTTTATTTTAATTCACATTGAGTATATTTCTAGGTTTATAACATTGGATAATTAGTCCATACCTATTACATAACAACATAAATATTACAATGTAGACACTTTTACTCACTATCCATTTTTTCATAAAACAAAAACCTTTAAAAATAAAATGGGTATCATTTAATGTATAAACATCATAGATTTTACATGAGCCCATACATAACTCTATTTTTAATTAAAATCCAATGACATGAAATTCAAAACTTGGGACGAGTATAAAAATCGCAGTAAAGGTTACACAAATAACAAAAATAGTTAGCCTTGGAATACCAAACAAACCATGAATACATTATCATAAAGTTGTTTTTTAAGATTTATTAAGTAAAAAATACTATTTAAGGAATATAAGATCATTTCCGACTCTTCTTGTAATCAAATGATTTCCATTGAACCCATATAAGTGCATATAATATATAAAAGTAAATTTAGACACAATCAAACACAAATGAAAAAACCATACAGTCGACTTAAATATATATCTTTCTTAAAAATGGATAATCCATAGATCTGGCCTCCAAACCCAATGAATTAGAGGTTATAAAATAACCAACCATCCTTGGATTATCATGGTACCACCCATCATTGGGTTTTCAGGTAACCACCAGTCAAATGTCTAAGTATCATTATAAAATCAAAACACATAAAAGATATTAATTATCCACATTTCACACACTGAATTTCATTTTCATTAACAAGAAATCCTTTCAAGATATTGAAATATAAAATACATATTTGAAACTATTTTCAATAAAAATATATCCATAAAAATGGAATACAAAATTTCATTTCCTTTCAATAACATTAAGGCTTATAGAGGAATCCAAATATCAAATAATAGTTTCGACGTTGGAGAAGTTGTTATTTCCGCAAACGTTATAAAACATTCCTTTTGTCATTTATTAAAACCATTCATATAGAAAACCTTAATTTTGAAAACCAATTATAGAAATTATAATTCATGGGGTTGATTATACAACATATAAAATGAAGATGTGTATATTGACAAAATACGCCTCAATGAAAAGAGATTGGGATGATGTCCCTTACCATGGGTTCAATTTTTCACAGATGTTACTTGTTATTTATAAATAATAAAATTATGTTAATTTATACATTCATAAATCATTTTTTAGGGTATGCATTCATTTTATCCCAACTATTATAATGTTATGACAATTGGATAATTTTTTAATTCCAAATTGGACATTTTGTTGATATTCAGAACAAGAGTTGAAAATGAACATTTTATGATGTCACTGGTCCATATGGTAAGAATTATATCATCTCCAGAATTATATTCATTAAATAAAAATTACTTTTATATATTTATTATACTTTTATATTGATTCACAAATTATGGATATAAAAAATTGAACAATGTTACAATCATGGACTCGGTAAGCCGTACCTACACATTAATAATGTTTTCCATTTATCATTTCTCTTTATGGAAAGAAGTTAAATATTATTTTATCACTCCAATATGATCATTAAATTATTAATATAATATCAATAATTTCAAAATACTTATAAATATATATATTTATTTATTTATTTATAATCATTCTCTAATAGTTAATGCGGAGAATGAATCTCATCGTTGTGTGTAAATGGGAAGCTGTACATACACATGAGAGACAACATCATTCAATTAATGGTTAAACAATATGAAATTAGATGTTATATTAATTATACAGAATCATTATAAAATCATATTCCTTATTTAAGTGCTTTATATTTATTTTTATATCTAACAAAAAAAGTATATATGAAAAAAATACACCACGGTGGGGAGATGGAAAGTCGTACGTACGTACACATAGTGATACTGTTTTTTGTAAGATGGGTAGAAGGAGGTTTATGGTTTAACCATAAAAAATAAAAACATTTAAGAATATAAAATATTTTGTAGTTATTACATTAGTATGGAAACAACTTAGGAATTGAATGTAGAAGGGGAAAAAATTTAAATAGTGGGTTAAACAATTACCTCTTCATCGATTGTATCTATTTGAATTACAGTAAAGTACTTCTTAGGATGGGTTTATGCTAAAATAATGGCCTCTAAGATGCTTTTAGGGAGGTTGGCAGTCAGAATAGGAACAGTTTTGCTGAACCAAAAGGCTTTAGAGGTGTGAGTGTTTTAGAATAGTGTATACCTTTTATACGATAGGGGAGGGGAATCATTGGAAAGAATTATAATATAAAATTCATATAAATTTATTTTTTAATACAAATGACTAAAAATTGAGATATGTAGTATATAATATGATGATAATTATAAAAACTCACATGTAATTATTTTTATACATGTATTGATTTTATTTTAAACCTTATCTTTTCAGTTTACCTTTTTTTATTCTCTTTTAATTTTTATTATCGTAACAAAATTTTAATTATTAAGAGGCTATTAATTTACTTATATAGGATAAATTTCCCATAATTGGACACTTAGTGAAAATTTATAAATTATGATTATAACATTGTTATTTGAAAATATTTTTAGGATCTTTAAAAAACATAATAAATTATTATCTTTATAAAATATCAATTATGTCAATTTTGGCAGTATATAAGTAATTTATTTTAAATAAGAACCATTAAATATATAACATCAGAAAAAAAACATTGAATAGTCTTATAACATTTCATATTAATCTATGAAATTCATTTTTGTCATGATTTTTTATAAATAATTTTTTTTTAATATTTATAATATCATTTTTTTATTCATTCAATAAAAAAGAAATCACTACATCAGTATTGTGTCATAATTAAATTTAATTATTTAATGTCTAAAAATTATAAATAAATTACCACGATTTAGGAAATATATTTAGAGTTTTTATGACTATATAAAGTCACTTATATTATTTATATAATTAAATAGTAAAAAAATTAGTAAGAAAATGAATATTTATAGCATATTTTCCGTTAATTTAAATTAATAGTTATATATTTCATAATCACACCCAAGCAATGTAAAAAAGAAAATTTTGATTTAAAAAGAATGTATTGGTCTCCAAATACAAATCCAATAATACTAGGAAAATATTTATGGTTTTATTATATTATAATAATATTATTTTCACCATTTTTACCTGATTTAACCTTTTTCTGGGGAAAATAACAATAATTACTAAAGTTGGTATTCGGAATGTCCAAAAATTCAGGGAACCTAATTACATAATTTTGATCATATGATTCCTAATATGGAATCCATTTTTCCAAATTCAATAGAAAAATGTTTTAGTAATTAATTTATAATTAATCCTGATTTTCAAAATGAGAAAATAGGTATTCTAAAACTAAAATTCATCTAAACATTAAACCGTGTTTATATCAAATTTCTATGTGGAAGTACAAAAAATGACAAAATTTTGATTAATTGATAAAATATTAATATAATTATACTTATATACCAATTAAAATGGTAACCTAATTATATAAATAAATTAGATGAAAAAGGAATTTTTTAAAAAAAATGCATCATTTTTTACTACTCGTTAAAAATGAATTTTATCGGAAAAATACCAAAATTAAAAAACAAAGTTAATTTTGTTGTCATGATTCTAAATAAGTACTTTATTTTTTCATATATAACATAACGAAGTGAAAAAACTAGAAATTAAAATGTTTCAACATAAAAAGGTTGTAAAACTACCTTTTAATAATATTTTAGTATTTTTTCCTTAAAATTGGATTTATTCTCATTTTAATCCTCTGAAATTTATTTGATGAATGTAAAGATATTTATAAAACATGTGTAAACATAATATAGTTAGTTTTGTTCATTCCCACCAATATAATGACTAGGAATTAACAACCATTTAAAATAATGAAATTAATAATATATTAATTTTCAGTATAACTCAGTCTTATGTGCCACATAAATTTTTTGAGAACCCCATTGTTGCATGTCAAGTGCCCAATCATATATAGGATCCTTATTAAAATTAAATCATTATATAATTAAAAATATTAATAAATATGAAATTTTTTAATATATAATTACCTGGGATATTACATACTACCCCCTTTTGGAATCTTTGACCACATGATTTTATTTACATATCAAATAAGTGGGGATATTTTTTCTTTATTTCATTTTCAGATTCCCAGTTTGACTCTTCAACAATATGGGTTTCTCACAAAACCTTAATCTAAAATATAACGTTATTCCCCAACAATATCTCTCTTTAGTAAAAAATATGGACTGGTTGTTCCTTATAAGAAATACTCCCCTCTAATTGAACTACATCTGGACTCAAAACTTGAGATGGATCTGGAATACAGTTTCTTAACATTGAAACATTAAAAAAATTGTGTACATGGGATAAACGAGGACGCAATGAAACATAGTTGTAAACTAATCCAATTTTCTCTAGGATTTCATAGGTTCTTATGAACCTCATAATCATGATCCCATTTTAACAAAATGCATCAAAAATTCCATGGAGAAACATTGAGAAAGGCATGATCACTTACCTAAAAATAAAAATCCTTCCTCTATTATCTTCATAACCTTTATGCCGACTCTCATTTGTCCTCAAATGTTTATTACTCAACTAGACTTTTTATTCCATCTATTCTTCCAATTATGGTACCATAAACATCCTTTCACTTACATTATCCCAAAAGGAAGGAGTACAATATCACTTTCCATATAATTCCTTGAATGGTTCCATTTGTATACTGAAATGAAAAATGTTATTATAAGAAAAGAAAAAAAAAAGAATGATTTTGGACCCAACATCGTTAGTAATCCATTGAAGAAGCACTTAGCATATCCTCCAAGGTCAAAACTTTTTATTCTAACTGCCCATCTGACTGAGGATGAAAATATGTACTGAAATTTAATTATGTAGCCAAAAAAATCTAATGGAATTTACATAAATAATAAGTGAACCTGGGATCACGATCAGATACAATTGAGAGAGAAAATACATGTATGTGGACTATATCTTAAATATACAACAACGAAAGTTGATATAGTCACATATTATCTTGATTGTGATGAAAATTAGAAGATTTAGTCAATCTATTATTAATAATCCAGATTGCATTATTGCCTTGTGATGTCTTTGTTAATCACACAACAATTCCATGGATATGTTTTCCCATTTCCACTCCGACATTGGAAAAGGCTGAAGAATCCACTTTTTTCACTACCACTCTACTTTAACATGTTTACAATTCAAACACTTCATGGTAAAGTCAATAATATCTCATTTCATTCCATCCCAACAACAATAATCCCATAGATATTTGTATATCATAGTACTGCCAGTATGAACTGAAAATGGAGAACTATGAGCTTCGCATAACAAATCCGTCCTCAAATATGAATCACAATGCCCACATAATCTCTTTCCAAACCCTAAAAAACAATCTCTATCAGTATTTAATTTAGGTAAATCATTCATCGAAACCAAATCTTCCTTTTTCTTTAACTCAATATCTTCTGTCTATTATTGATTAATCTTATATGATAGAGTTGATTTCCTTGACCGATAGAATAAAAAAGAGTAATTTCCTATACAAGTAACTTAAAAAATTATGTTCATAAAATAATTAACCAAAGGATCTCCTTCCAACTGTTTCTTGGTAAATGTAGAATTTCATTTTCGACTCAAGGCATCAACGACTTAATTTTCATTTCCAAGATAGTAATGAATCAAGTGATCATAATATTAGATTAATTCCATCCATATCTTATGTCTCATCTTCAATTAATTATAACTGAATATATATATTTCATGGTTTTTAAATGTGTGTATATTTCACACTCTACACCACAAAAATGATGCCTCTAAAATTTTAATGAAAAAACAACAATAGTTAATTTCAAATCATGTTTAGGGTAACATACCTCATGGGGTTTCAACAGATGTGAAGCACAACCAATTACCTAATCATTCAACCTTAGGACATAACAAAGTACTTTCAATGAAGCATCAATGAGAAAAGAAGATCATCATTCTTCTAAGGTCGGGATAAAACCATTTCATTTACCAATATTCTATATATTTACTGAAAAAATCATCAAATACATTTTTTCTAAATGAAAATAACTTTGTTACATGTTAATTGAGTAGGCGGGTAGATAATTCTGAAAGGTTTTAAACAAAACATCATTAATAACATGATAATCCAAGAAAACTATGAATCTATGTGACATTTGGTAGGCCTTAGATGCTCTTCAATAACTCTTATTTTTTAAGGTTCAATAGTTATACCATATTTAGAAACAATATTACTAAGGAATGAAATTGGTTGCAACCAAAATTCATTCTTAATAATCATTCCATGTAGTTTATTTTATTTTAAGGTTTTTATCCAATCCTTAAGACACATTCATCTTCCTTTTAGATTTTAGAATATTCCAAAATATAATCTATAAACAAAACTAAAAACTGATCCCAAAATTGATGAAAGACTCCATTCATGATATTCATAAATATGGTAGATGAGTTAGAAAACATAAAGGTAATAACTAAAAAACTCATAATTCACATATCTCATTCAGAACGTTGTCTTAAGAATGTCATCCACTTTCACCTTCACCTGATGGTACATAGACCTCAAATCAATCGTGAAAAAATATTGAGCTCTCTAAAGCTGATCAAAACAATCATCTATATGAGTAAAATGATACTTGTTATTAATATTAAGGTTATTCAAGAATGTATATTCAATATAAAGACTCATACAACCAATGTTTTTTCAAAAATAAATAGGATCACCCCATGGTGATGTGCTTGGTCGAATAAAACATTTATAATGAAATTCTCACTACTGTTTTACCAATTCCAACAGTTCTTCATGAGACATTTGATAAGAGGATTTAGAAATATTATTTTCATTAAAAACTAAATCAATAATACAATCAACCTTCAAATTAAGAAAAATACTAAGAAATTTATCAAAACAAATATTTATATGTACATTCCCTTCTAGAATGTCACTAATCAAATCAGTTTCTTTCTTTTTTACAACATGAGCCAAATAAAATAATCTACCATATTTAATCAATCATTAAACTTCATGGTATTTTATAAACGGTATGAAATCATTGAATAAAAAATTCTTGGTTTTTAAATTAATTATATCATGATAAAATAAATATAAATCCATTACCAAAATAAAATCAGTTTATACTATGGGATGATAAACAAGATTTGTAGGAAAGACCATTCCGCTAATGATAATATGAATATTTCTATAAGTCATGGTTTATTTAATAATTTAACTTAGGGTTTTTACCAAAATATCTATATCACATTCATCAGGATATATTTATAATTTACTTCCAATGCTCTCATATATGAAATAATGTCATGATCCACAGTCAAACAGAGTATTAGAATATTTGGAAAAAACCTATAACATACCTATCACTGCTTCATTTGATGATAACACATGAACCATAGTAGTATAAAATGATTTTTACATGCCCTTGTTCTTTTCATCATGCTTATATCCACTCTGGTTAATCAAAATTGGACACACACTATCATAATTCCCTAACTCATTACAGATAAAACATCTTATAGTTGGATTTTCGTTGTCTACATGATCATCATCCTTATATTTATGAGCACTATGACTAGTCATACCACATCAAAAGAACATCCCATAAATTTAGGGAAATTATCTGAGATGTTTTTCAACCCACTTCACAGAAGATATAAATTTAGTTTTCCTACCTCTATAATTATTTAATGAATTATTTCCCATTGTCTACAAAATTGTTTTTTTCTTTTTCTTTCTCTCATGGAACAAATGATCATCAGAAAACTACACTTATACATTCTTAGCACATCATAAAAGTTCTTCATAGATTTTTAAATCATGAAAAGCTAATTCCTTTAGATATCGGGGATTCAATCATGAGTAAAACTGATTTATCTTACTATCAATATCCCATTTAAAATTTGGGATGAACCATTTAAATTCGGTGAATTTTTTTTATTACCAAGCCACTGAATCTTCCTATTTTTGTCTCAATTACAAGAATTTAATTTCCATCTAAATTTGTATAGCCTTAGGAAAATAAATATCAAGGAAGATATTCTAAATTTCATACCATTTTGTGGTATCGATCTCTTCACTTATTTTTATTTTTTATCCATTTACCACCACTGATTGGATTTAACTTCAAACTAATAAATAATAAGACCAAAATTTTTATTTTATGAACAGACCATTACATCAAAAATAATTTCATGTTATTTAATACAACCTTGAGCTTGCACAGGATCAGATTTTCCTCTAAATATCGGGGGACATTGCCCCATGAAATCCTCCGCAATCAACATATTCCACTGTGGTAGATCTGGTTGATATCTTGGATTGGGGCCACCACCATTTATATCTTATTTCAATAGATCCATCTCTAAGAAAATTGTTCAGTTCCGATTTTTACCATCTCAGAATTCTGATTTGGAAGGTTATTTTCTATTAGATTCCATCCCATCATAGTTTCCATATTTCCTTTGTGGAAAAATATTCTAAAAACATATCACAGATGATGAAACATGGTAATCATAAAATTCTATATCATTTCATTTATTCCAAAAAGTAATAAATCATTTATGGATATTCTTAAAAAATACCACAACTTCTAAAGTTATCAAAATAAACATCCAATACAAACTATACGACCCTAGCTTTAAACAAAACATAATCTTGAGATAATTTAATATGTTGAATTTCATTCACAATGAGGATATTTTTAGGGTTATGGTTTTAGTGAATTAGGAAATAACTATTACATAACATCTTAAATATTGCAGTTTAGACACTTCTACTCATTATCTATTTGAATCATAAAATAGAATCTTTTTAAAATATTGAGGGCTTTATTTCATGTTTAAATATAATAAATTTTACATGAACCTATCTAGGACTCTATTTTTCTTTAAAATAAAATAAAATACAATTTGATACATGAGATGAGCATAAAACTTTTATTAATGGATACACAAAAATGGTAAAATTATTTCCATGAAAAAACATGTAAACCATGAATTAATTATCATAAAGTGACAATTTTATCCTTTATGAAGTAGTAATTTCTATTCACTAAATATAAGATAATTGATTACCCTTTTTTTAACCAAAATTTTACCATAGAACCTATATAAGGCATATATAACTTATACATGTAATATTGGACATAATAATACTTAAATTGAAATACCAAACAGTCAACTTCCACACATATCATTCTTAAAAATTGAATTTCCATATTGTCTACTTCTATACCCAATGAATTAGAGGTTATAATGTATCCACCCTTCCTTTGTTTATCAAAGAAGCTACCATATTAGGTTTCTCAAATAACCACCAATCAAATTTCCAAGTATCATTATAAAATCATAACACAAAAAATATGACAATAAACAACAATTCACCCATAAAATTTCATTTCCAATCAAACAAAATCATTTCAATATATTTAAATAGTAAATCCATTTTCAAAACCATCTTCAATACAAATATACCCATAAAAGAGAATAAGGGATTTTATTTCCTATAAAAACCCATTTAGGCCTATAGAGGTAGCCTAATATCAAATAAAGGTTATGACATAAGGGTAGTTGTTGTCACCCCATATGTTAAAAACCCATTCTTTTGTCATTTAGTAACATGATTAATATAGAAAATAATCGTTTTGAAAATGTTCGGATGAAATTATAAGACAAGGGTTTGATTATACACCATATAAAATAAAGTAGTGTATATAATTGAAATATGCCAAAATAAAAGGAGATTGAGATGAAGTCCCCTGCCTTGAGTTTGATTCGTCATATATGGTACTTATTCATCATTAATAATAATATTAGGTTAATTTATACTTTAATAAGAACAATATTCAAGTTTATTATTATTTTTATAACAATTATTACCTTGTTATAACAATTACATAATTATTTAATTACATACCAAACATTTTCTCAATATTCGACACTTAATCTGAAAATGAACATGTATGATGTCACTAGTCAATGTGGTCATAAATTCACCATCTCAAAAATAATATTCATGAAATAATAATCACTATTTTATATTAATTACACTTTTATATCTATTTATTAAATATGGATATGAAAAATTTCACAAGATACATTCATGTAGATGGTAATCCATTCATTCGCAAGAGTAACGTTTTCTGTTTTTCTATGATCATTATGAAAAGATGGTAAATATTATTATTTTTTCCCTCTAGAATGTCCATAAAATAATTAATCTCATATTAATCATTTAAAAATATTTTTTTATAATCATTCTTAAATTGTTAATGTTGAAAATGAATCTCATCACATCAGGCAGATGGTAATTCGTACGTGCGCACGAGCGGTGATGTCATTCAATTAATGGATACATGGTATGGAATTGAATGGAATATTAATTCTAAATAATCATTATAAAGTCATATAAATTATTTACATTCTTTGTATTCATCATTATATCTATTGAAAAATTTTATTGATGAAAAATAGTTTACACCATGATATGGAGACGTTAAGCTGTACATAGACACAGATTGAGATATTGTTATTCATATGATGCATAGAAGGATGAATATGGTTTTCCCATAAACATAAAAAATCTCTTAATACATTATATTCTATATTTATTACATTATTTTGGAAAAAAATAAGAAAAGGATGTATAAGGGGAAAAGAACATTGGAATACATAGTAAAATGATGACATGTTCTTCGATTGTCTAATTTTTAGTTTCAAAAAATGACTCTATAGGTTGGATTCCTGTCAAACTTATTACCTCTAGTATGATATGATGTAGTTTGGGAGGAGTATTGGGAAGGGTTTGGATCATAGAAAATGCTTTAGAGGGGTATGTATTAGAGAAGAGAGGGTACTATTTTATAGGTGAGGGAAGGGGAACCATTAGAAACTGTTAAAATTTTAAATTAATATAAATTACTTTTTGTAATCAAAATTACTCCAAAATGAGATATCTAAAACATAATATTAGGATAATTATAGATACTTTCAACGAATTATTTATATACATGAATTTATTTTATTTGAAACCATTTATTTATTGTTTAATATTAGTTATTCTCTTTTAATTTTAATTATGGTACTAATATTTAACTTATTAAGAGGCTATTAATTTACTTATATGGGGTAAATTTACCATAATTGGACAATTAATGAACATTTAGACCTCATAATATTAAATTTTATATTTTAAAGTATTTTAGGAATTTTAAGTAATTTAATAAATTATTAGCGTTATAAAATATCAATTAAGTGAATTTTGACATTATTCATATTTTTGAATTTAAATAAAAATAATACAGAGAGATAATATAAAAAAACATTTAATAGTCTTATAACATGTAACATTATACAATACAATTTATAGATGGAATAAATTAAGAAATTAATATTTATTTTAACAATTATAATGTAATTTATTTGATTCCATCATTAATAAAGGAATAACTACATCATTATTGTGTCATAATTGAATTTAATTATTTAATATCTAAAAATTATAAATAAAATAACATGATCTAAGAAATTTTTTTATCTTTCTAATTAATATATATTGTTGAAGATATAATTTATATTAACCAGTATTAAAAGTTGTTTTATTAAGAAATTACATGTTTATAATATATATTCATTTTTGTTAAATTAAAAGTGAGAACTGTCATAATCCCACCCAAATAGATTCCAAAGGAAATGCATTCATCCAAATGTTTTAATAGGTCTACAATTACTCATAAAAAATATTATGATAAGTCTTAGTGTAGTTTTTTGTTATTATATTATTATTTTTACCTTTTTTACTAGATTTACCTTCTACCGTGGTAATTAAAAATAATTACTAATGTTTCTAATCGTAATTTCCAAAAATAAAAGCGATCGATTTTATAAATTTGAACCATCTGATTCAAAATATGGAATCGGTTTTTATTAATTCATAACCCAAAAGTTTCATAAATTAATTTAAATTTAATCCCCATTTTCAAAATAAGAATACATTATTTTTAAAAGGTAAATCATTAAATGGTTGACACGTGTTTATATAAAATATCATTATGAAATTATACAAGTATTATCTAATAAATAAAGTTATAATTCTAAAAAATTATAAGAACAATTAAATGTTTTTCATGATACTTGTAATTCTATTGTAGTTGAAGACCATCCATTTAGGAGAAATATCATACATTATGATGTAGACACATCCACAAATACAATGAACAACTTTTTCATAATAATATAATGAAGACCATTGAAAACTATTGGGAGCTATTATAAAGATAAATTTTGTGATAGATACTCTCACAAGGGTCAATGATGTATTGAAACCATATATTGTAATTAAATTGATAACATTACATGTGACATGAATGTATTATTACATTAACTATATGAAATATTAGTACTAAATGATTTATTATGATTTTATCTTGAAATAACATTATATTAGTAAATAAACAATGAGTAAGGATCAACCAGAACACATCATCCAGTAGTCACCTACATAAAGGGAGAATCTTTTAAAAATTACAGTGTGGTCATATTTCATTATTTCAGTTTCATTAGTATGATTTGAATAAATGGAATGAGAGTATTGAGAATTTAATCAGTCATAGAGGTGAATATCAAGGAAAAAAATATTAAAGGGGTATAATTGATTCTTCCCCACTTTTCTCAATGATATATCAAAACATAACTAGGAATTATAAAAACCACAATTTTCCATAGGATTAATTATTTAAGGTCTATTGATTAATAAACCATAATATGATTTTGACTTTCATACATTATGGGAATCAAATGTATGGAATTTTTATTGAAACAAATAAACCAATAAGATGATGAGATGTGATCATTATTTGCCTTCCATATAAATTTAAATTTGTAATATATTTCCACAGGGGTATAATAAATTATAATCAAATCAAAATATATATTTATTAATTAATGGTTAGTTTCACATTACTTCATCAATGTGTAAAATATGTCTCTAGATATCTATTCTATTATATTTCTAATATGATTTGAATTGGTATCTGATTAATAAAAATTAACTATGATCTATCATGATTCAAATTTTTTATAAATCTTAATGGGGTATATTGAATATTTGGTATTTCTGTTTTAATTGTTTATATTGTATCCCAAAGAAAAAAAATAAAATTAATTGGAAAAATAAACAATTCTATAAAAAATTAATATAATGTAAAATTATTAACGTAAATCATGAAATTAAATTAGAATATTGGCCTAGAAGATATCCCAGTGTCCAAATGAATTGTTTTTCACAAAGTGATACAATTTCTTAAAAAAATACCCTCTATTTGGTGATATAGAGGAAAGTCCCTAACATTGAGGGTAAAATTTGGAATTATTCTAATAAGATAAATAGTGACAATGTAACATACTATATATCATATATTAATTTTTATTTTAATCCACATTTAAATGTTATAAGTTATTAAAAATTCTTAACATGTCATCAATATGGTAAATAATGTGATTTATAGTGTTCATCAATATGAGATCCCATTTGAAGAGTTTGAGAATAATTTAAATGATGAGATATAATTTAATGATATGTCATTATGATGAACAATAATTTATCTAATTTTAATATGATTCAAATTGTACATAATTAACAATCAAATATTGAATAAAAATAATGGATAAATGTTTCTCGTGAGTGATATGAACATAATATTTAATGATATGAAAACAAAGTAATTCTTGAGATGGTGAATGAATTCATGAATTAAGAACTGAATATAGAATATAAATTAAGGGGTTATAAATATTTTTCCTTTTCACTAGTTTTTAATGATTAATAGAAAATAATTTTTAGATGTGCTACACATATTGGGAAGGAAAATTTAGTTTCCCATATCAATATAAAGATCTTTTCTTAAACAAGTTTATGATATAGGTATTCTTTATGAAATTACAAACTATATAATAAGTAATTTTAATATATTTATGAATATCATAATATATGATATGAATAGGTTCTGATGCAGGTGGGGATGGCCATAAATAAAGAAGGGATTGAAATTCATTTTTATACCTCCAATTAGTGAAAAAAAAATAATACCATAAGGGATATATAATTTTAAAAATGAAATTTATTCATGTTTTTGATATTTTTAAAATATTGACATAAACTAAAATTTTTTAGTATAACTGAGTATTATATGTCTTGGTTGAAATAATAATAAAAAATATTCAAGTGGTTGTCAAACCAGAATCAAATAGTTTTTAAATGATTTCTAATTTACAATTTAGAGTAAAAAATACATATATTTTTGGAACTAGATGATTTAAATTTTAATAATGAATTTAGTAACTATAATCCCAATTTGTTATAAACAAGATGTCTCATTAAAAAAAATTTCAAAATAATATTGGAAAAAATATATTATAAATTATATAAGGTTAATATTTCTTTTAAACCATGGTGGTGGATGATCTTGGGTTTTATAAAACTATAAAAATATATTCTATAAATTTGTATTTATAATGACGTTTGTTATTTTTAATTTATATATCTTAATAACAATATTTAGTAAAATATTAGAAGGTTTCTAGAAGTTGCAATATAATAATATAAATTCCTTTAAAATTTACTTCTTTACATTCCCAAATAACTTTTAACATTTTAGTTTCAAAAATTTTGGTACAAATTTATACATATAAACCCAAAAACATACCAAGTGGTTACTACTAAAATAATATATATTTTTTCATAATACAAATGTTTTTAAT
Organism: Viscum album; assembly: GCA_963277665.1. Classification (NCBI taxonomy): domain Eukaryota; kingdom Viridiplantae; phylum Streptophyta; class Magnoliopsida; order Santalales; family Viscaceae; genus Viscum; species Viscum album. The sequence goes on from OY728145.1 coordinate 1,413,570,028, forward strand.
AAATACCATGAAATCTGTTATTGAAAAGTATTCAGAACATTCATCCTTGTTTCTCATTTTATCTTACCCATCCTTAAACACTTTCAAAAACATTTTAAAATGTGGGATGAGAAAAAACATTTCTGTAGGGAATATAAAAATAAGGATAGATACCATTATTATATGAATACTTATAAACATATGAAATCATTTTCACAAAGACATATATCTCACAAGATAAGTATCAAATAGGTCAAATTTGAAGACATAAGATTTCCATAGAATATAGAATAAAATATATAATATCACATAAGTAACTTATATAATTAGTTACTTATGATTTTAACCATCTCAGATACTATATTATTTGTATTCCTCACTAATACCTTACAATTTAACCCTCACAACTACCTTTCAAGGTATCCCTTTTTACTAACTTACGTTGTATCCATCGCAGTTGCACTTGGCGTAACTATATTGTTGGCCTCCAATATAAACATACCCAATGGATTGGAGGGAGATATATGTCTGACAATTAATCAAAAAAATATCCAAAGAACCCGAAAATAATTATATAACATGAAAACTGACATCATATATATCATTTATTTTAATAAAAGAATGGAAATTAAATGAGGTTTATTAAATAAAAGTCTTTTAAAATATCATGTATTTTAAGTGAGAGTTGATAAAAACAATTTAATATGTGTATACACTATATATACACATAATAAAACATAATATAATCAATTTTAATTTCACAAATAATCTTAGTACCACATAGTTAATGAAGTAGAAGGTTATCCCAATTAATAGAATTCTGGTTAAGAATTCTCGTACTTCTGGTTCGTCTTCCTTCAAACATGTAAAAACTAATGTATAATGTTTTATAAAGTTTTATTATTATATTAAATGTTAATATTAATATTTAAGATTACTCATATTATATTCTCATAATAATTTTCCTCCCATTTATTAATAATGTTATGTCAATTTAATTGTTTCACATGCATTTATTTCAAGGTTTACGTGGTTGGTTTATTATTGATTTTCCTGTCAAAAGAGAAAAAAACTCAATAATTTAAATTAACTATTATTAATGAAAATATATAATATTAAATGGTCTTTTATGTCATTGTATGTTTGTTATGATTATGAATCATTAGATAAATTGTAACAGATGAATGTTAGTGTATTTTTTTTATTTTTGTTCATTACAAACCACTTTAATTTTTAAATTAATATTATATATAAAAAGTAGTTATATTTATAATAAAAAAATATAATATATATAATAAAAATATTATTTAACCATATTAATTGTTTGTGACCAACCTTGAATATTGTAATGACATGTAAAAACACATCGTTTATGATTTCAATAAATTGACACATCACACATGATGTTTTTATTTTTAGAAAAAAAATTAGAAGAAAATTTATGGTGCTGAATTTTTACATAAAATGAAAATTTTAAATTATATATTTTATATATATTTTTTCATTCCTCTTTTACAGGATGAGGAAAATCGAGTATAATAAAAGAAATAGAATTAAAAAAAGAAAAATAAAAGATGGTTTTTTCTTCTTGTGTTCTCCACCTTGATTTCCCCATTAAGGCCATTGGTTTTTGCCTTTTGGTGATAAAGATAGGTTTTGTACATAGGGAAGAATATTGAGAATGGATTTGGGAAGAAATTATTCAGGATACCAGTATTTTAGGTGTTAGGGGAAGAGGTGGTGAGGGGTGGTCTTTATAGTGGAGGAGAGAGGTGTTTCCCCATTATTATATTGATTGATTATCAATTTGGATCATGACTATAAATAGTTTCAGAATTATCATCAAATATAATAAATTAAAGAGGGTGGGTTAGATATTTTGGCCTTATATCATCCTTACATGAAATATGAGTCAATAAATAATTTATTCAGTTTATATTATAATCAATCAAAATACACTCTTCATAAGAAATTCAAATATTTCTGAAAAATCTAAAATATTCACTATGAAATTTTTTAAGCATATAGATTTCCAAAATGAACTGCACCTTTTTGAAAATAATTTCCGAAATATGAGAAAGACACTTTTTAATTAAAATGATAATTTATTTGAAATATACAATTTTTAAAACTACAACCGATTTCATAAGACTTTGAAAAAGGAATTAAAGTATCATAGAATTATATTATAATAATAATAAAACAAAAAATAATAATTTATGAATATATTTTATGAAAATATTTTTTAAAATCATTATATTAATTTCAAAATATTAATCAAATATTTAAGACTCTAAAAAATTTCAATAGTAAATACAGAATTTCTAAAACATATATATAATTATTTCATGATTTAAATATATAATTACTACACTTATAAGAGACATAATTTTTTTTACTATCATAGGTGTGGATACTATTCTATTGTCTAGATTATTATTCCCAATGGCCATTTATCTATTCCTAATATCAAGTTACTATTGCATCAATGTATATTCCATAATTTCAATGAGTACATCTTATATCAACATACATTTATAAATAACTTAACTATTTAGTTATAGAATGAAAAATATATTTGATAAGTACATGGGTTATTATAATTTTAGAACAAAATTCTGGATTCCTATTCATAAATATTTATAAATATCCTCAAAAACAATGATTTAAATGGAAGATTCAAATATATAGGTGGATAAATATGATTTTATGGCCTAATTTGACAACTCTTAGAAAATAAAAATTCTGGGAATATTGAAATCGAAGGAAACATTTACTATATGTTTAGATTTTAAATATTTTAGAAAATTGACTAGAATAACGATGGATAAGTTATGGTTCTACCATTATTATATTATTGGAAGGAAATATTTTTGATGGCCTAAATTTGGAAGAATAACTAGAGTATACTTCTAGAAAAAAAATAGTATTAAAATATATGTAATTATTTTTTTAATATGACTAGAATTATAAAGGATTTGGTAATGTAAAGGATATACTGTTTTAATCATTTTTATTCATTTTATCCTAGAGTATATTTTTGGTATAGAATTAATATGAATAAAAATACCTAATAGAATTTAAAAAACAATCTTAATATTTAGTACTAAATGTTGATAAATTTTTATAACAGTAATAAATGGTTTATATTAAATGTAACCAATCACTCCACATTGTCTAATATTGTCTCATTATACTTCCTACCAAATTGAGTATAAATTTATGTTCTCAACATTTCCATAATAAAAATATTAATGGGATAGATAACTCACTGGTTGATGATGTTTTACATAATTTTTCTCAAAATGAATTTATATAGATATTGAAATGTTTTTTCTCTTCACATGTCAAAGTATATTTTATTATCTTGAATGATGATGGAATTTTAAATCATAGATCAATTTCCACTAGTGCAAAAACACTTTTTCGCGTCGGTTGTTTTTAATTTTTAACGTCGGTTATAAACCGACGTCTTTATAGGCGACGATAAAAATACAGTTTTCGCGTCGGTTCATAGAAACCGACGCGAAAAATAATTCGCTTATGAGCTTCGGCGTCAATTTTTTATAAAACCGATGCCGAAGCTACATTTAGACATTATTTTCCGCGTCGGTTCATTAAAAAACCGACGCGGAAAATATAGTCGACTAGGTTTTCGGCGTCGGTTTTATATAAAACCGACGCCGTAAATAATTTTTTTAAAAAAATATTCGGCGTCGGTTTTTAAAATAACCGACGCCGTAAATTTTTAATTTTTTTTAAATAAAATACATATATTTTCTCCTCCAAACCAATCGGAACCCTGAAAAAAAATAACGAAGTATACAAAAACAATTAAACAGCTTTAACAGAAGTACTTGAGAAAACTCAAAGTAAAGAAGAATTAAAATACACGTACCTACATAGTGCATTTTCTTAATCTAACCATACTCAGTATCAATCATTGTAAGTTTCCTCCCATAGATAGCACCAATCCTGTCAAAACAGTAATGAAACTAAGGAGATGTGCATGAAAAAATCAATCCAAGATATTCGTGCAATGAATAAACATTAAATGAAAATGTGTAATTTATTTGAATCATTCATTTTTTCACAAAGTAAATTACCAAAATGAAATGTTACGACTCCTGATCAAAATTCTAGGAACACTCAGCCGATGCAACCTCTTCCTCACCTCCCCCACTGAAGATGTTGGGGGTGTCTTTTCACCATAGGATCCCCACCACCCCCAACCTCAGGTTTTTATATTTGCTCTGTATAGACGTTTATTACCCATTCACTATTGTTATTTGTTTAAGTTATAGAATAACAGAGAAATAAGTTTGAGTGCAAAAAATAGGTTAGAAAATTGAAATCAAATGCAGATTGAAGAGACATAAAGAAACATACCTTAAAAATTGACGCCTTCTATTTTATCTTTGTGCAAACCCACTAAGCACTGTTTCAGGTATTATGTGATATGCTTCTCGGCAATCATTTTTCGATATTTATTTGCATAAAAAATAAAAAGGCCTAGAAGATATTGTTGTGCATTCAAGGGAGACAATTTTTAGTGCTTGTGAATGTTATTTCGCTATACGAATCTCTATGTTCATGATCCAAGTACCACCCTACAGATCTGTCACTGTATAGACAAATGATTTTAAGAAATAATAATGAAAAGAAATATAATAACTAATTCTGAATTAAAATACACGTACCTGAAATATATGACATTCTTATTGTTGGTTATTGTTGAAGGATTCATTTGATTATTAGTAGATTCAATAAAACAGTTTTTGCAGAGGCACTTGAGAAAACTCAGTAAAGTAGAATTAAAATACACGTACCTGAAATATATGACATGCTCATTGTTTGTTATTGTTGAAGCATTCATTTGATTATTAGTAGGTTCAAACACCTAATATATCATAAGAGTTAGTTTTTTAAACCCATATATATTATTATTTATAAATATTAGTATACATACCTCAAATCTTAATCAGACTTAACAAATAGTCCGCAAAAGTAGATTGAATATGAATCATATCAGATTGAGAATATGACTGTGAATCATTGAATACCTACAATAATATTGAATGATATGAAATTAATAAATAGAAGAAAGTGGATGAAAATATATAAAAAAGTTAATACAACTAACCTTATGAAAATCAGTAGTTTCCCCAGTTGTGATTATCTCGTACATAAATCGTAGAATATAATAACCACATTCAACGCTTCCATTTTGACGATGACACTGTAGTTATAAAACATTTAACTAATAATGAAACCCAATATATAACAAAAATATAAAAACTAATTACCTGTACTTCCACATATTTGATTTTCGTTGGTTTCTTTTCATTTGTAAAATGATTCCATGAACTGCATTTTTTAATATAAGAACTAATAAAACTTGTGTAAACAATTAAAATTAAACATAACAAACTTCTAAAAATAAAAAAACAACTTACCTATTTAATAAGTTGGAAAACGGTTTACGCACTTTTCCTAATAAAGAGCAAAACCAATATAAGGTGCATTCATTTGGAAAAAATACACCTAACATCCAATGCCCCCTATAATACAAAAAGTTCATAATTAATGACATTATAATGATCATTAGTTCAAAATTATGTTGATATTCTTACTTATCAAGAAATGGCAAAAACCAGCACTGAATCTCTGTTTGTGATAATCTCTCGGATATATATTGAACTCTTTCATCATTTTTCACATGTTTGACTTCCAAGGAAATGTACTCTGGATCTATAAAGCTATAAATGCTTGTAGTTTCATTTTTTAAAAGAATCCTGTATAGATACCTAATTTAAAAAGAAAATATAGTTAGTCAATGACATAACAATATTTTATTAAAGAAATAGCAATTCAAACGTCAATTTACTTACATGGAAAACAACTGCACCACATTCAGCCCGATCTCTTCAAAATTAACTAAATTCATGATATCTTCTTTCAATATTCTCAATTTATAATTCTTCCACATATATCAGACGTCATCCGAAACTCATAGATAAAATTCAAGGAAGAAGAGCACTGAGATAATCTTTTCAACCCAGAAGAAATATCATAAGTATCTACAACCAACTGTTTCTGAACATTTTGCTGCATTTGTACAGTTTCGTTTGCTTTCAGATATTCCTATATAAGTTAAATGTCAGAAAAAATTATAAGTAATTTGGAATCATTTCTAATTACTAGTTAAAAAAACTCATACCTCATGTGAAATATAACGAAGAAGTGCAGTTGGCCAAAGTAAAAAATGGCCCATGCATTCCCCAACACTGGTGATCTCCGCAGTAGGTAATGGTAGTAGACCAGTAGGATCTATAATAACAAGTACTGATACTCTAACCTGACCCATCTGCATAGGCTGATGATGTACCGAGTCCCCCAAAAAATACACTTGTCCTAACGCAACAATATGTACATGAGGATCTCCCGCAAACAACTCACAATATAAGGTTCGATCTGATAGAGGAGGTGGAGGCTCAAAGTTAGCAAGTGGGGCAGGGTAGTCAGGGTGAGCAGGATGAGAAGTCAGAAAAATTAAAAGGGTATATTAGTGTTTAAAATTTATAACATAGAAAAATTGGTTAAAAATTAAATAAAATAATACACCTCAAATGGTTGCGCAGACGGGGCAGGGTAAGCAGATGAGGCAGGGTAGTCCGAGTGAGTTGGCTGAGAATGTTGAAAAATGAAAAAGTTATATCAGTGTTTATAATTTATAAAATAGACAAATTGATGACATTAAATAATATACCTCGGAAGGCTTCCCAGACGGTGTTGGGTAAGCATATGAGGCCTGATAGTCTGAGTGAGTAGGCTGAGAATGTGGAAAAATGAAAAAGTTATATCAGTGTTTATAATTTATAGAAAAGAAAAATTGTTAACAGTAAATAATATACCTCGGAAGGATGAGAAGACTGTGACTGTCTTGCCAAGTGTTCTAATAAAGCCTTCTGTACTGCTGCTTGAATTTGATCACCTATAGAACGTTTCATATCCTGCAGCTCTTCTTTTAAGGATTCGATTTCCGGGTCTCTTGGTTGCTTACTCTTACCAAAAACCTTCTGAATACTAACACCCGCCTGATATCCTCTAACACAGTCGGGGTGTTCAGTCTTTCCCAAAGCAGTGGCTAGTATATCCATCCTACCCTCGGGGATAAAAGATCCCTGTGTCTCTTTCTCCTGAAGTTCATCCTGAAATGAAAAATAAAAAATTTATATTAGTGTTTATAAATTATAAAAAAGGAAAATTGTTAACAAAGAATTAATATTTTCTTACAATTCTATCAGCCACTTGATGATATTCTTCTGTAAGATATTGTTCATTTTTTCTTCTTCTTGCTCGTTTCCATTTCTCATGGCGAGTGGGAGCAGATGGAGGACCATACTGGACCTCTTCTGAACCACTACTTGATCGAGCTCTTAATGCTTCAAATTTTTCTTCAATAATTTTCTGCTCCAAATACGAGTATCCTCCGCGTGATAAAGTATGAGGGTATACGTTTTTCAACTGGATCTCCTGATGAGATCTTCTGGAGTCCTGTTACATAAAAATAAACACATAAGTAATAAGGAAAATATAGCATAAATTTTAAAATATAAAACAATTACAATACCTGAAATTTCTCTTCCTGACGACTGTTAACAAATCGCTTCCATGTTTCTTCATCTATATATGGATACTTAAGACATGGGCTTTCAAACCTTCTCTTTCCAAAAACATAATCTTTTGTCAGTTTGTTTTTAAAATCTCTCCATCGAACCGCCGCTAATGAGAGATGTCTTTTCCTAATTTCTTTGGTTTCCTCAAAATTGAATGTCATCTGTAATTGAAAAAATTAAATATGTCATTTAAACTATATAATATTAAAAAATTGAGATAAAATAAATAAAGAAAGATATTTTACCGTCACGGCCTCCCAAAGCTGTTGCTTCGCCGTCCTGTCCACTGACTTCCAATCAGGATATAAAATACTAATCCTGCAACGGCTCTGCATCGCTATATAACTGACAAACTGAACTGCATTTGGGCCAACTGCATTATTATTATCATCAAAACGGATGTGTAATTTGTTATCATCACGAGCGAGTGATAGTTTTGGTAAACGTGTAATACCACGTTTACCAACTAGAGAACTTGATTTTTCAGTAGTAACTGGAGAAGTCTCCTCCGCCGAGGACGCATCAGTAGTCCTGCAATTTTTTTTAATAAATTAACAGTTTTATTTCATTAAATATGTATATTACTGAATATTTAATAATATGTCAAAATAGATATACCTCGGTAACTGCTCATCTCTATCTGTATTTGACATTGCTACTAGAAAGTGTAATGAAAGTTTGGGTACCTGCATATCATTAGAAAACTGAATAATTAGAAACAAGGAAATGAAAAATAAATATGTAAAAATAGAGGCATGCATTTGTAAGTTTTAAAAATAGACACAAAATATAAATATTTACCAGAAAAATTAGGAGACTAATTTAGTGTTTTCCCACGTCCCTTCATCATGATCGGTACGTACTGCATGCACTATGTCTGTCTTATATTCATTGTAATCATCTGAAAATTGCATAATAGATGAATAACGCTCATGTAAATCACTAGCATCATCAGAATCATCATCATCACCCAAATGATATCTTTTCCCTTGCAAAACAACTGACCACTGATCATTCGACGGATTAATGACATAAAATACTTGTTTTGCATGTGTCGCCAAGATAAATGGTTCCTCGTTGTGATTAAATCTTTTCAAATCAACCAGTTTAAACCCATATTCATCATGTTTCACGCCACTATTACTATCAACCCAATTTCACTTAAAAATAGTGACTCGAAATTTAATATAATCAATTTCCCATATGTCTTCAATAACTCCAAAATATGATGTTGATGCAGAAATTGGGTTTTTATCTTTGGCACTCGAAAAATGCACTGCTTCAGCGAATACCATCACACCACTATTCTGAACGGTACTCTTGTCATCCAGGTTTTTTGTGTAAAATATGTAGCCATTGATATCAAAACCAGACCAAGTGATCACATTAAAAGATGGTCCCCCTGATAACCACTTCAATGTTTCTGATACAGATATATCTGAGGTGACTTTCTATTTAAACCATGAAACAAATGTCTTCTTATGCTCAATCATCAACCACTTTTCATTTCTTTTCTGATATCGTAACTTTAATTCAGCAATATGTGAGGATATATATGGTTGAACCTCATCTGTGTTGTTCAAAATGTATAAATGTTCTTGCATCACTTCATCACGTGGAATGAACATTACCTTTAAGCCTCGAACCCCTCTACCTTCTCTATCAAATGTCATATGTCGAGATATAGGGAGACCAATATGCTCCACCTCATTCAAATAATCAGTACAGAAGTCAATCACCTCTTCTGATACAAATTTTTGAACAATAGAGGCCTCTGGTCGATAAGGATTTTTAACATATCCTTTCAAAATTTTCATATATCTTTCAAAAGGATACATCCATATTAAATAAACAGGCCCACACATTCTTATCTCACGCACCAAATGAACCAATAGATGAACCATTATATCAAAAAATGTGGGTGGGAAATACATTTCTAGTTGACAAAGAATAAGAGTTGCTTCATTCTCCAACAAATCTAACAAATTTGGATCAACGACTTTGCTACAAATGGATTTAAAGAAATTACATAACCTGATGATTGTCTTCCTGACAGCTTTCAGTAATATACCACGCACTGCTACTGGTAGAATTTGTTGCATTAACACATGACAATCATGTGATTTCCTACCTATTAATTTACAATTCTTCAATGACACAAAATTATTCACATTTCAAGAAAAACCGCTGGGTACATTAATACAATGAAGACACTGACAAAAATTCATCTTTTCAATCTTGCTTAATGTGTGACAAGCCGGAGGTAAATATGTTCTTTTTCCTTTCACAGCGGGAGCTAACACCAAACGTATTCGCATTAATATCAAGTCCAATCTAGTATGTAATCCATCTTTTGTCTTTCCTTTTATGTCTAACAAAGTTCCAATCAAACTATCAGATATGTTTTTCTCAACATGCATAACATCAATGTTATGTTTTATCTCTAAAAATCTCCAATAAGGTAGTTCGAAAAAAATAGACTGCTTCTTCCAGATATGTTTATGTAAACCAGAACTTTTTCTCTTTCCAAATGTTGAATCAATATCTTTCACTCTGTCATAATATTCTTCAGCTGACAATGGTTGAGGGGGGAGGTTGTATTCTTGTAAACCGTTAAATGCTTTTCTTAATCTACGATAAGGATGATCAATTCGCAAAAATCTTCGATGTCCCATGTACACTGTCTTTCTTCCATTCTGCAATTGATAATATGAAGTTTGTTCTTCACAAATTGGACATGCTTTATGTCCCTTAACACTATATCCAGATAAGTTTCCATACGCAGGAAAGTCGTTTATAGTGAACATTATCATAGCACGCAAAAGAAAATACTCTTTCTTGTATGCATCGAAAACTGTAACACCTTTCTCCCATAGCAGTTTTAAATCCTCAATCAATGGTGTAAGATACACATCAATATCATTTCCCAGTTGTTTTGGTCCAGAAATCATCAAGCTCATCATAACATATTTTTTCTTCATACATAGATGTGGGGACAAGTTGTAAAGTACCAGCAAAACAGGCCATGAACTATGTTGGCTACTGAGGCTCCGATATGGATTCATTCCATCAATACACAATCCCATTCTGATATTTCTAACTTCACTTCCAAAATCATGAAATTTTTTATCAAAACTCTTCCACTGTGGTGAATCGGAAGGGTGATGTAAGTTACCATCAGAAATGCGCTCATCTGAATGCCATCTTAACCTTTTTGCATCATTTGAATTTGCAAATAGACGCTTCAAACGAGGAATAATTGGAAGGTACCAAAATTCTTTAGATGGAGTTTTGATTTTGGTACCTAAAAATAAATCAGAATTGAATTATCAGAATTGTTTGAAAAAAATATTGGATGATATCATTGGAAAGTAAAAAAATTGATTTTTTATAACGTTACATGACAGCACCTGAAAATGAATCTGAGTTGACTTTCTCATCCATCATATAGCGCGATGTTCCACATGTAGGACAACTTGATAAATGTTCATTTTCATTCCTATACAGTACATAATCATTGGGGCAAGCATGTATCTTTTTATACCCCAATCCCATTGGGAATAATATTTTCTTCGCCTCATAATTGGAATCTGGAAGCCCATTGCCTTCTGGAAGAAGCTCTTTTAAAAGCTCAAGTAAACTGGAGAAACTTTTATCACTCCACCCATTTTTTGCTTTTAAGTTAACTAATCTCAAAACTGCTGATAACACTGTATATTTACTGCAACCTGGGAATAATGGTTTCTCAGAATCTCCAAACAATCGTTCAACAGTTGGTGTTTTTTCAATGGTTTCAACACCTAAATAATGAATTAATTCTTCAATACGATCCTCTGCCTCATTATGAATATCGTCATCAACATTGGATGTTGAATTTTCAGTTCTTTCACCATGCAAGATCCAACGTGTATAATTATGGCTAAAACCATAACAAATGAGATGATCTTTGATTTCTCTGAAGTTTAACTTTCTCATATTTACACACTTCACACATGGACAGAAAATCAAATCAATATTTTGATTATGCCGTTAAGCAAATTCCAAAAAATTGTCAACTCCTCTTTCATATTCACTAGTAGTTCTTCGTAGATAAATCCAATTATGATCCATTAATACCTGATATCACAATATAATTGATGAATATATTAAAACATAAAAACATTTAAATATCTATCAGATAAATTGTAAACAAAAACATATTCCATAAAAACTATTGATAATCAGATAAAAGACATCAGATATGAAACACGTTTACAAATACAGTAAACAGTTAATTTTAATATTATATACATGTGTGTTATATTGAAATACAAGGACAAAATGGTTAAATCAAAGGTTTCATTTTTTGAAAATAAAGTTTCATGATATAAATATTATATGAATGACATACAAGATAATATGATTTCTCACTATGACTACTATTGATCACACTATATTTATTTTTTTATTCATTTGATCTAACATGAATGAATCTTGGAAAAATTAATGTGAAAAATAGTGCAATAACTATACTTATTTAAGACAATGTGTATTAAGAGACATGATACAATTTTTGGTGACTATGATAACTCAACTCCCTCAATCCATAAGTTTTATAATAGGGAACTATGAACATATAAATTCATTATGGAGGGATAAAAATTCCATTGCATATTGTAGGTGACAACTTACACCCCCATCCATGGGTCTATTGCAGCAAAACGTGTCAAGGAATGGATCAACATGAAGAGAAATATATTATCCATCCATGAAAGATTAGATCATGAGAATGTTTTATTTGCAGCCTATGACTTAGAGGGGGAAGTAAATAATTTCATGACTATTATTTAGAGGGAGAGAAAGATGAATAAATATAATCAATGGAATGAGATTAGTTTAAGAGGACATTTATTAAAAATGCATGAATCTAACCCCACATATGAAAGTGGAAAGGTATTTTTTAACATTAATAGAGGGATAATGATTATATTATTATCTACGAAGAAGTAATTACAATACATTATGATTCTAGTCGTATTATGGACATTGCAAGAAAAATTATTTATTATATAATGGCATGAAAATAATTATTCAATTTTTTTTAACATGATAGATAGTGGTAATTATTCATGTCTTAGTTAAATGATGAGAACCAAAAAGAATTGAGGAATTTGGCATGGTAAATCTCAAGAAGGAATGAAATAACAACAAACTACATGCAAAAATGTGAGTGAATTCATTTAACACAATAAAATTATTTTTTTGAAGAAGAATTTATTAAAATGGAAATGGAATTAAAAATATAGTACTTCATAATGTAATGAAAGATCATTTTAAACAGGAATAATGATAATACAAACAAAAAATTTGAAGTTCAACCCGAATGGAGATGTTTAATCCAAACTGCGACCGATATAATTACTTCCAAAAACAAACAATATCAAATCTACACCAACAATGATAATACAAACAAAAAATAATGATAAATTACAACTAAAATCTAACCAATAATCAAAATCACGCAAAATAGGGTTATTGATAAAGAAATAAACAATGGGATATGAAACAAGAGAATGGGATATGAGACAAGAGATAAATAGGAAGATCACATACCCAAAATCGTGCAGACGACAGAAAACCTTCAACAATGGCCGTCCAAGATCGCAAATCAAGTTCGAAGGTCGTCGGGAGTCCGAAGCGCCACAGCGGAACTCGATTTCGACGGACGAACAAAATGATGGTTTCTGACCGTGAATATTTTTAAAAGACTTTTCGCGTCGGTTTTAAGAAAAACCGACGCCAAAATGTTGTTTTAAATTTTTCAGCGTCGGTTTTCATGAAAACTGACGCCGAAACATTTTAAAAATTTATTTTCCGCGTCGGTTCTCAGGAAAACCGACGCGGAATATATTTTTTTTATGAGTTTCGGCGTCGGTTTTCATAAAAACTGACGCCGAAACATTTTAAAAATTTATTTTCCGCGTCGGTTCTCAGGAAAACCGACGCGGAAAATATGTATACTAATATTTTCCGTGTCGGTTTTCTTAAAAACCGACATGAAAATCAACGCATAATATTATTCGCGTCGGTTCTTAGGAAAACCGACGCGGATAATATGTATACTATTATTTTCCGCGTCGGTTTTCTTAAAAACCGACGCGAAAAATCAACGCATAATTATTTTTGGCGTCGTTTTTTTGTAAAACCGACGCCAAAAATTCCCCGCACATACTATTCGCGTCGGATTTTAAAAAACTGACATTATTACGACGACGTTAAAGCTCGTATTTCCACTAGTGTTCCACTAGAAATTATGGGTTACTGAAGATATTGTGATTTAGATAATAATTCATTGACTAAGAATTTTTTTTGACAATTACTACTCATTCAATAATGGGTTCAAACACTACTTATTTTGTCTATCTGAAATATGAAATAATGTAAATGAAGGGATTTTTTTGAATATATGAATATTAATGAAATAATTTTAGTCATATTTTCCAAATAATTAGAGTACATTGAACAAGTGGATTCATGAATCTAATTAATTATATTAAAATGTTACAAACTTAATATTTATTGATGACAATATATTGTCGAGTGAAATACAAGGAAACATTGATCAAATGAATTTGGGAACTCTTAGGTAAGTATAGAAAGTTTTTTAAGTGAATGTTTTAAAATATAGAATGATATAAAATGTGTGGTATAGGATAAAATATAATGGTTTTCAATTACTTAGAAAATAATATTGGGATTCAACAAACTCTACCACTAGAGTTGATTCATTTAGATGATTGTGGAATTATGAAGATTTAATGAGATAGTGGAGATTAGTTACATATTCATTTTATTGATGAATATATCCACATTTAATATATTATATCTATGAAGAAAAATTTGAGTGCATAATTATTTTTAAAAATAAAAAAATTAGTATAGAAAACCATAATGTTTTTTAATTATATAAGTTAAGGATCTACAATAGTGTTAAATATAAAAGTTGAATGTTTGAACAATATCATGTAAATAATGGTACTAATATTGAATGCGTCACACTATATACCTGATATGAAAGTGGTGTTTCTAAAATGATGAATATGAACTCTTTTAAGGATGATTGCACTATGTTGGCAGAGCATTATACATATGTTTTTTATAAAGGCAAAAAATTGACAAAGTAGTTAATATTCAAAAAAACTGTTTGTTACCCAATACATATATTATATAATATGAGATGTTTTACAAGAATTCATTGGTATTGAAATAATTTAGCATTTTCGGAAGTCTATGCATTATAAACGAGATATGTGAAAATATTAGTGATATTGAGCAAGGAGGAGTAGAGGGTATCTTCCATTCTTTTCCTCCTACATAAATATGATATCATTTATATTATAAATATATTGGGATTATACTATAGGTCATTGATTTGAATGTAATGGATCACCCATATAATTATGTTATACATCTAGAATCAAGATAAAAAAATGTGAATATGACATAATGAAATTGGATTATAAGTAAGATGATGTTTTATTGAAGTATGTGAATTTTTAGTAAGTGTCGGTTATAGATGATGATTCGTCTATTTTTAGTCATGATTTATTTTTAAAAAAATCTATGAAGATAAAGTATGTATTTATTGAAACATTTATTATAAATTAAATAAATTTGATTTAACTTAAAAAATGGGGATATGAACATATTCATTATTGTTGTCCTTGGTCAAAACAGTTGATGTTAATGAATATCTATTGTTTTGAGAGTGAATTTAATATTTTAATGTGGAGTTTGATCATATTGTGTAGAAAAATACTTTGAAGTTGGAACCCAATCCATAAAACACTAATTTCATCACAATAAACTCATTGATTCATCATAAGTTTAATGAAAAATATTGGTGTTGAGAAATAAGGAAATACTTGTGTGATAAATTTAATAATTGGTGGCATGGATAGATTTATATGAACAAATTCCTATGGTTTCTAATTTTTTACAATTATGTTGATTATTTTTTTGGTATCAAAAAAGAGATACGATATAATTTAATTTGATTTCATATCAATATTTATCAATGTGGTATTTTAATAGGAATTTTACATAGGGAAACATGAAATATTCATTTTAATAGATAATGATTTATATAGTTACATGTTTAAATTGTAATTTTATGGACTAAATTAATTTGGAAGGGTTTGTAACTTAATGTTAGATTCATTCATGATGGAGTATAAATTCTAGAAGAGAAGAGTTGATAGTAGACGTAAATTCAATGACTGTAAGGTGGTATTTAATTATTATTCACTATATAGATGATATTATATTTACTGAATAAATAGTTTTTTATTATAGAGAATATTATTTAGAGATGAACAAATTTTTTAGAGATCCAGGACTTGAGAGATAATACAATTATTCACTCTATATGATTTTATTTAGAATGATAAAATTTTCCATTATGACTAACAGTATGGATCAAAATATTTTAAAAGGTATGGAATTTTAGATTCAATGTTTATTTCTACCCAAACTTATATGTCAGCCAATCTATCAAAATATCAATATGTAAATGAGGTTGACTTAATAATGTATATAAAACATAATGGTTATGTAATTTACAAGAAACTTGGTGACTAGATATTATGTTTGAATATTGTTTTTTCCAAATAGGACTTTACAAAAAAAACATTTATGGATAAAAATATAATTTTTGGATCTATTAGTGGCATGGTAAATTATTGGATGAAGTATGATTATAAAGGGAAGGTTGATTTAATTGGATGTGTTCATATATCTTCATATGTAAATGTGGATTGTAAAATATCAACATCATGTGGAGATTTCTTTCTTGGATAAATTTATGTGACATGATATAAGAGGAAATGAATCGTGGGGATGTTGATTTTTTCTGTAGCATAGTTTTTTAGGTAAATTATACAAAAATAAATTGTTGTGTGTGAAAGATTAATCTAATGATCTCGTGGAGGAGATTAATTTTAGACTAATCACGTTATTTGAAAATAAAATTATAACTAATATTTTTATAAATATTATTTTCCTGTAATTAAATGAATTTGAACAAATATATCAAATTTTAATTGAGTTGGGGGAGCCTGAAATTTAGATTCTAGTGTTTATTCAAACAAAAATAATAGTTAATTAATATGTTTATTATGACACAACAAAAGGATTTAATTTATAATATGTGGTTGATGTTGAGAGATCAAACTAATTCTCTTAATGTATATTTTATGGTGATTCAATCTACTCTCTTATTGTCTATAGAATGTTTTTAATGTATTGGTAAAAAAATATAATTTCAATGAATATATTTCTCGTTTACGGAAATATATGTCTCTGGGGGTTTTTATAAAAATATCTACGAACACAGCTTGGGTGTGAGGTTTGGTGAATCATGTATGTAAGGCGTATGATATATTCTAACATCATTATTTAGAATGTTAATAGGATATTGTTTTACATAGGTTCATGTAATAGGATTAAATAGACAAATCAGAGAAATATTTTTTATGTTTACCTCAATCTGTATCAAAATCTATGAATAATTTGTTTTAAATGACTTTAATGGAAATAATGATATTAATTTCCAATTTTTATGTTTCATATATAATGTTTTCTAATATAGGACTAAAATTACTAAATTATGATTCATTCTTACTTCTGATAACATTAATTATTGATTTATGTTTAATTGATAAGAAAATCATTGGGTGGTGATTTTTCGTGACACAGAGCTAGTTTAGGGAAAGATTGGTTTTATGAGTTCGAGAAGGATTACCTATAATTTTGAAGGTTATAAAAGTGGTGAATAATTTTTTTACAGATGATCTGTATTTTTGTATATTGTTTCCTTCCATTTTTAAATAATAAATAAGGTTAAAACTCATGTTGCAAATTCAATTTCATTTACCGTAAAATTTAAATCCAAGGATCTAGAGTGTTTGTAATAGGTTTGAAGGTTATTAGATTAGTATAGGTGAACTTAGGTCTAATTATTTCTATTGAAGTTGAAATTAAACTATAATTTAGCGTTTCATAGTAAAATTAATACTGCCCATGAATAATTATATGCTGTATAAAAATAATATTTTCTATTAAAAAATTGACAGGTGTAAGATTAAATCTCGCTATATCATATATATTTATATTTATATTTATATGTCTTAATGGATAATTAAATATTTCTATGATTTTGAACTAATCCTCAAGTAATTTATATCATGATCCCATTTGGTGGCTATGAAAAAATATTCAATAGACTAAATTATAAATTCCATGGATTCGTGATGCATAGATATAACTCATGTCACATTTCACTTAGACTAGAAGTTAAAGATGAATGATTTTAATGATTCCATAAGATGATGTATTTTACCACACTAAAATAAATGGAAACTAATCTTGAATAATAATATATATACTCTATATAATTACATACTAAAATGATAAAAAAAATTCATCATTGGGGAAAATGATTTCTTCCATTAGTGGGCTTGAATAGGAGTAAAACACAATCTATATAATTGTAAAGTTCAATGAATCATTCCATAGTGTTCATGACCTGAGAGTTTGAATCATATTATATATATATATATACATATTATCACACTACTGTGGATACTTTCAATTTTGGGGAGACGACGTTTTTTTCTTATAGATAAATAGAAACTGGTTTTTTTCACTATATTAGTAGGTGTCACATTGTGAAAATGTAATAATATTGATTTTGAGAAAGAATATTGTGGAACATTCTTAGATTTGATATACTATAATTCTTGATCACTTAAACACCACAATAATTTACAATCAAGAATATACAAATAATATTGCTTTAATGGATAATAAAGAAGCTTGAATAGTGTATGTGGTTGTTATAAATAAAAAACATTTGAGAATTTAGAAGAGGCTGTTGTATGCGTGTATGTCTAAACAATATATAAGAGATGTATTTTTTCTAATTTTAATTTATAGATCATAAGATAAATAATATGAATAAGTGTTATAATAATGGGAAGAATCATAATATCAACACAAGGATGTTCTATTTATGGTGGAGAATCTACTATTGTTAAAATTCACACACTATATCATTATTTTTGTGGGAGCACATAAGACATTTCTAGAGGCACATTGTCTATCATGGGTTGAAGGATAATCCACGATTTTCTGTAATATATGTGATAATTATATTTGATTGTATGATGATTGGTTGTGCTAAATAATAGAAAGGATATAGAGGTCCATTTTGAACAGTGAACCTTTTAAAAATAATCCACATCCAAAGTATTAACCCTACAAGAGTATGTGGTTTTTGAATAGTAATATTTCCATGTTTATTAATTCATGTTTTAGGTAGTTTTAAAGGATATATGAAAAATGTTGTAAATTAACCATTTCACCTATGCCCTATAAAAAATTCCATTGGTTGTGATGTCCATTTTTGGATCAATATCAATTTATGATATATGTATATTATTAAATTTATTAATATGGAGAGATAATCAAAATAAAATGGTGGATAAATTTAATAAAAATATTGGGATAAATTGTTCATGTATTGGGATTGATTGATTTATGAATAAATTCAAAAGATAATATAAATGAAACATATTAAATATATAAATAATAGTGTTTCAGAATGTGTGATTTACATGGATTCTTCTGAAATTATTTTATTTAAAATTATTTGTTTAATGAGTTTAACTTTATTAGGATTTGAATGGATAAATTTTATTTATTTATTATTTATATTTTATGTTTTAATTTATTTAAACCATGTAAATATAGATTCATCAACCTTATATTATTTAGCTTCATTATGATATAATTTCAGTCATTATGCATTTTATTTTGAATTATTAATTTCATGGGTTGATTTTTCATGAGTTATTGATGGTTTTTGAGATTTTATAAGGCAATTTTATGGTGAACAGTAAGTGAAAAGATTTCCCAAACCTTGCCAATTATCTAGGATATAGTGTGGTTTTTTCATAAAAAATATTATGTGTGTCATATGGTTGGGGCATGGTAAGTTATAATTATGATGCATTCAAAAGAAACAGTGAGGTTAGGAGTATAGTAAGAACATATATTTGGTTTGTGGTTTAGCAAAGTTTACATCTAAACTTTTCATATTGTCAAGAGAGGAAGAATCATCTCAAAGTAGGTGCGTGGTTTGGAATACCATGTGACCAAAATATGTTCACATGAATTAATGATATGAAAAACAACATTAGTGTAAATTAATTACATATTTTATTCTATATTTTTTATATTGTATCTAAATCATATATATATATACTTCATAGGATTTACCTAGTGATTTTCCCACCTTTCAATATTGTGTCTAAAATATCTAACTCTATTGGTCATCAAGAATTATGGTATGTTTTCTGAAAAACAACCATTTATCATTGATCATCTAGATATTCCTTCAATTTATTTATTTGAATCCTAGAACCAAAAATTAATTTCCATATATATGTATTTTAATATCATATAATGATGATGTCTTCAATCATTTATAGAATATTAGTAAATCTAGAGTTTTATTGCTATTCCTTCAATCATGCTTGGATATGGTGTTGTTGGTTTTCCCTAACAGGTATACAATAGTTACATGGAAAAGAATTCACATGAATAGTGTTGTAAAAACATGATATAATTGTGTTCATATCAATTATAGGAATCATTGTACTGTGTCATTGTTCCAACTACTTCACTTGGATGACTTAGATATCCTCTCTCAATGGGTTTATGATTTTCACATAAATGATTTGGAGTCATGATGTTCCTTACAATTTAGGTACCTTGTATAACCTTTCACCCATTATATGATGCCTATGTTAGTGTATTGTAAATGAATATTACTGATAGTGATCAAAATTCTATGTTTTCATAGCCCATTATACCTATATATAATGCCTCATTCCATGATTATGCATATGTATCTTATTATCCCATGTTGAATATTGATCAGATGTTCTTTTTTGTTACTGTTATATCTCATGATGATATGATATATTATACAAAAGAATGAATTTCCATATTGTGTGTTATTATAATACAATTATAGGATTGTATTACTAATCTCATAAATGGAATACTTTTATATTGTGGTTATCCATTAGAGTGGGAGTGCACATAGCATGCAATAATTTTGAGTGGAATGTAATACAACATTTCTGGAATAATGGTATTAATGTCAATGATAAGGTTTAAATAGTGGGTCATGATGTTCATGTATCCCTAGACTTTGAATATAGAGGATAAATTGGTCTTGTAGTGTGATATTTGATAGAGTCAGGTTGCGACAACCATCTGGCCTAACCTAGATCATCATCCTTGAATGTAAATCCTCAATTATTTATGATTTTTTTTAGTAAATTAATTTTATTCAAACATTATTTACAAAAAAACGTCAATTTTATCTTGTTTTAAACAAAAAATAGGGTTATATTTCATTACACACAACAATAAGTTATGATCGCCCAACATAAAAAATTAGGTAATCATGCATTACCCAGGATATTGAGTTTTAAAAAGTCTATGATATATTATTAATATAGTTATTTTAGCAGAACTGTTATAACATATCAATTGAACTTGTAGATATGAATATTAATTAATAATTTTTAAACATTAATTATAATTTTTTATATAAATAAATCATATTCATAAGAAATATATATAATTTTTAGTAAAGTGTTTATATATCTAAAAAATTCTACATTCTAAAAAACAATTATGTATATTTTTAAAAAATAAATAAATCAAATTATTAAAATATTAAAAAATAAATTGCTTAAAATATTCTATATGTTTTAGATGATATAATAAAAATTAGTTTAGGCTAAATGTTTGGGTATTTTCTGAAAACATTTCATTTTTTGTTGAATAGTGGAAATACTGAATTTAAATTGAAAACTACTCTTCATTTTAAAATATTTTTATAGATAAATTATATTTTAATTTAATTTAGTACAAAATTAGTACAATTATAAATTAATTAATACAATTCAGTATTTTCGATTAAATTTCATAATTAATTTTTATGTATAAACTATGTAAACATATTAACATTTTAACATTATAAACTCGATTTCTTGTAGTGAATGTGGTGGTAATTTTAAATTTATAAATTTCCAATTAATTATGGGGAATTTAGAAAAATCGATTCCATATTTGGAATAAAAATTATTAATATTATCTAATAAGGTCAATTTTTTTACCAATATGAATAGTAAAAATAAAAAAATTATATATCGTGGTTGACATAAATATAGTTTTATTGGGAGTAAAAATAAAAGAATATGGAATATAAATAATAGAAAATCTATCAAGGGACCATTATATCAGGATGTAAGACCCGATATATTCATTTATTAATAATTCTCCATCATTAGGGCTTCTGACAGTGGAAAAAGATGTGTGGAATTCCCTGTTTCCAAAGAATTACAATTGTGCCACTAACCTCCCTTATAAAAGGCCACAAATTCTCCTCCCCAATTAGCACCTAAACCCCATTTTTTAACATTACTACCCAATTATGTTACCAAAAATCATAATATCATCCTAAAATCCTTATTTTGTACATAAATTCATTCTAGAAAATATTTTGGTGAAAACCTAAGGATGTTACCCAAAGAAGCGGTAACATTCATCAATGAGTGTTGTTGTTTTATTTCTTCATCTACCTCCTTCAACTCTTATTATAAAATAATTATATAAATACCTCAATATATTCAATATAATTTGATGTATTTAGGAAATAATGTAACCTAAAACCATCTCATCATACATCAAATGGGTTAGGAAATCATCATTAGTGTGTATGTCTTACTTCGGCCTCACAAACTGATGTCAATCATTTTTCAATTACCGCCTCTCACGGTTGGAAATAATTTTTTACTTTTACATATGATATTCATGATATTACTATTCTGATATTATTATTATATCATTGATACCTTCACACTTACCATTTTTTGGGAACATGATAACATAACGTGTGTCTATGACTAACTACATCCTTGTGATGCAATGTGAATTGTTCACACATAACATGGAAGGATTTATGGATGGGTGTAATTAAAATCTATGATATAAATGATAAAAAAATTATTCAAAATTGATAATTTTCATGGATATTTATTTTGTTATGTACTAAAAAAATGGTAACATCGGTCATTTGTACATATAGTCCACTATATTCGTGAGTGGTGTATATCATTTTCTATTACTAATTTTTATGAATTATTATAAATAAATATATTCTGAAAATATATTATATTTATAAAATCGTTAAAAATATAGATATTATGAAACCATTATCAATGTAATAGGATCAATATAATAATATGTGGAAACATACATAAAATATAATGCAATT
Organism: Viscum album; assembly: GCA_963277665.1. Taxonomy (NCBI): domain Eukaryota; kingdom Viridiplantae; phylum Streptophyta; class Magnoliopsida; order Santalales; family Viscaceae; genus Viscum; species Viscum album. Next base: position 1,413,593,080 of record OY728145.1, read on the forward strand.
ATTGCCAAAAACACGACTTTAACATAGAATTGTTAATAAATGGACAATTAAAGTTAATAATAAAATAACATATAGATTTATATAAATCAATATGGTTCTATAATATAATTCTAATTACATGGTATCTATGATATATGAGGTTAAAATGAGTACAAAAAATCAAGACTTAATGTAATGTATTTATAGTCTCTCTTTTACTTCATAGAGACATATGAAAATTCAATACTTGTTTATTTTTTTAGTGTTTATGCCTCCACATTGACATGTTATATCATTAATATTTTACTTTTAATTATATCATGTTTTCCATTAAATATTATTCTTAATTTGGGCTTATTATTCAAAAGATTACAAAAGGGGTATGGTATTTCTATCTCACTTTTACTTCACATTGAGACACATACCATATTCACTTCATGGTTATTTTATGTGGTATATATACTTCCCATGAATGTATTTTAGAATTATAATATTAAAATTTATGGGTATTTACATGTCCTTTTTAGGATCCAACATTCATTGGGTTTACATTTCCAAAGTCACCCAATCTGTAAGGGGGTTTGCCTCTATTTTCATTCCTTGAGACATATGATTTTTTTATGAAACACTATTATTTTATGTGGTGTATATACAGTGTATTTTATATGTAATATAATAAATTTATTTATCCCTATAATATTTTAGGTATCATTTAATTATATTCCTTTATGGGACCTACAATTCAAAGATACCATTGTGGTAAAGAATTTATGTCACAATCTCATCATCTATTTTGAATGTTTATAATTATGTTTCCGATGATGGAATATTATAATATATCTCTCCAAAAACTCATAAATTTTATTAAAATTTAGTTATTCATGAATTTTCTAAGCAATAGTACCAGTTTCACTATATGTTATATAAAATAATTGAGGATTTTTTTAAAAAAATATATAACTTTATTCATTTATTTGGTCATAAATCCATTTTCTTCCAAAAGCATGTATTCTAAAAATGATTAAAATTTTTTATTATTATTATCACATGTTTTTAAAAATAAATATTGACCGATGTTTTATTTTTTAAATAATTTTTTTAAAATAATCTTAATTCGATTTTATATGCATTGCCCATTTGTATTTTACTAAAAATGTGAATGGTATCTTTGTTTTAATGTGTATGACATGTTTGAAAATTATTATTATAAGTAAAATTATTTTATATGAAGATTAATTTATATATTTTGAATTTAATTTTAAAATAAAAATATTTTCAAAAGGATTTATGTTCTAAAAGTGTTTTTTAATTTAAAAAGTATATTTTCATTAGGAAATGTATTAGGTGATCAGTCCAAATCATTATCCATCTAAGATGAATTCGGCTAATACTTATAATTTATTACTATTATATATTAAAAATATATTCTTATTATTATTTTTATATTAATTTTTTAATTTTATAATGGTATGTTGTTCATGAAACCCCTTTTTTCTATAGGTTATACCATGATAATATTATTATAAAAACTATATCTTTTTTCAATGGTTTATGCTATGATGAAATGATGAAAGTAATATTAAACATGTCACTTTTCCAAAGGTTACTATATAAACAAATTTTTATATAAACAATTTAATTTCAGGAATTATGATATGGTGAATGTTTTATGATCTTGTGATACACATATTTATGATTTTTTATACGTGATGGGTGTGACCTATATCTCCATCCATTTCATTTGTTTAGGATAAAAACTCTATGAGAATAGATGTTACATGGGTAGTAAAAATAATCCAAAAAGGAGGTTACATGTGTTTTTAGAACATGCATGAAAAGGAGGGTTCACAGTTGGTTAAAAAATTTCTAAAAAATAGGGTACCTAAGTTGTTCTCCCAATACATATGTAGGTACATGGTCGATTATCCCAATAGTATCATTTTATGAATTTCCTCATTGGTATCCTTGATATAAGGTGTTTTATAATTACATGTTTTAAAAAAATATATGCCGAATTCTAATATTATTCTATCATTTATAATGCACTTTATCTTCCTTGTGATTAATCTATTATAATATTTTATTCTTTATGAAATGAATCAATATTATAAACAAAAATTTCTAGGTCAGGGTTGTGATATGTTATACTCATGTGGTTGTACCCTTATACTCAAGTTATTATTATGCATCTCGGTTTTTTACTATTATTTAGAATTTGATGATTTCTTTTTTTATGATTCCATTCCACATGTTGTTGTGAAAGGTTCGAATTTTAACTAATAAAGGGAAAGAAATATCTAGGAGATGATTAAGATCTTTTTATAAGTTTAGAAGATTGAAATCCAAGTTTCCAAAGGCAGTAAAATATTAATGAATATGGGAATGTGTTTATGTAATGTAATGAATATTTATATAAAATGATGTTATAACCATGTGCGAGAATTAATGTTCTCTATTTTTTTTAGAATAATTATTTAGTTAGCCTTTGTAAAATAAGATAAAAAATTTATTGTGGTCCCTAGGGATATTTCTAAGGACCTGTGTGGGGCTGTCTGTAAGGATAAGTCTTAGGATGATTCATTTTTTGGGAAAATATCCTAGAATAATGAATAGATACATTTGTTTCCAAAAAACTAAACCAATATATGAATATCACACATGAATTTTTCTCTTGAAAATAGCTATCAATGGGTGATAGTTGTGAAAAGGGATCATTTTGGTAGACTCAATCATAACATGGTGCATGAAAATGGCCCTTGTTGCACATATTGTTTAACACTCCAAAGGGATACACTTTGAATGTTATAATATCTTTATGAACCATAATGAATAAAATAAATTGATTAAAATCTTTTATTTACATTTTTGAACCAATGATATTATAGATTTAATATAATTTTCATGATTTAATCATCTTATAAGAATTTTTTCAGGATTATGTGGTTTTTCCAAGGTAATTAGGCTTTCCCAGACTAGAAATTTTGTTTACTAAATTGATGGAAATCCAAGGAACCTTGGTAATTCTATGTGTGATAGAAAATGAAATGATTTTATTTTATCAAATGAAATGTTCTTAGAGATAGAATAATTTTTTTATCTTCTCTCACACAACTATCTCATTATATGAATCATGCATGAGTTGTAAATGAGAATATTAGGAAACATAAATTATATTAGTTTCTTATGTGGAAATATTCTCATTATTTTAATGGTTGTTCTGGCCACTGTTTACTATAGAATGTATCATCACCCCTAAAAAGATATTTTCCATCTTCAAGAGTTCAATGGATAAGAATGTCATTTCGGTGGTCCACAATATGGTATGTGAAATAGATCAATGGTGTAATCTTACCATGAATAGGAGGAAACATGATGAAATGGTATCCAAGAAGTTTTAGGAGTTTAAGATAAATAGTTTTAACTATTACGTCCATATTATTTTTCATAAAAATATGGAGACAATGATTCTTTATCTAAAGAAAAAGGATTATGAAATTAACAGTAGCTGTGACAAAATTTTTACAGGATTTATGAGGTACATTTACAGTATTATTATCTATCCTAAATTTATTGTTTATTGTTTACTTATTAGCTTAAATACATCTCTACAAAGGGAATTATAAATAATAGAATTCAATAGATATGGAGATATTTTTTTGATGTTATATCAAGGTAGAAATCGAGTTTTTTGTTATGTAAAAAAATCATGGTTTTTATATTAATTGAAAAAAGGAATTGAATATAAAATCAAAGAAGAATAGAGGGAATAAAATGATATCTCCTTTATGATCATACTACAGGAATAACCATGGATAGAATTGTCTTAAGGGGTCTATTATTTTTTTATGTGCTTAAAGGAAGGTATTGCAGATGAAGCTATTATGATGGGAAAACATTTTACATTGATGAAAACAATGGTAATTGTCCATATCATTCACCTAACACACATTACTGTTTCAATTCAAAAAAATTCACAAATTATGCTACCATGTTACCAAATTTGTGGGTTCATAGGGATGATCAACAATAAAAATTTATAAATACAAAAACACATGGGATAGATTATTGAATCATGACTGCTGATGTGAATGAGAGTTATGAGAGAAAATTAATCATCCCATGTATATATGGGATTTCATGTTTTATTTTTGATTAATGAGTTATATAAAAATATTTTTATTCTTCCTTTATTGAATTTTTTGTGACTACCTAACTCTATATGAATTTTATAATTACAAAATAACAATTTTATTTAGTTACAATATTCTTTGAAGATTTAAGTCTTTAAACTTTGGCGAAATATGATTAATAGTATTAAAATAATTTAGGATCTATGTTATTCATAATTTTAAGGAAATTATTGGTTCTAGTGGATATCCTTATAATGTCAGAACACTTCATTTTTATTAGATAATATTTCTATTTGGATCTCTTTTCTAGAATATATATTATGAATGTTTAATGGTTACATGGAGTACACCATTTTATTTTATTTTTTCTTAATCTAGATTTTACCTTGATGTTTTGATAAATTATTTTTTAATATACTGATTTATAATTGAGATTAATTACTAAATATTTTTTTTCCAGATAGTTGGTCAATTTCAGAGAATAATTGAATCCATAGAGGATATGCTATGATCTTTTCTTATAGATTTAAAATGTGGCTGGGATGAAAATATTATTCTAGTTTAGTGTTTCTATAATAATTTAATTCAATTTAGTATCCATATAACTCCATTTGAATCCCTTTATGAGAAGAAGTTTAGAAATCTAATGCATTATAATTATGTTACATATGGAATGTTCTTAGAGCATAAACAAGATGATGGGATAGTAGATAAGGATAGTTTATTAAAAAAATTTATGCACTACACAATGATGACACAAATTTTATACGAATAATTTATTATGTGATATATAATATAAAGTTGGTAGGATGGTCATTAATAAAAATTCTATTTGGAAGAAAGAAGGAAAACTATTACCTAGATATATAAGTCCTATTCAAATATGTTTTCATATGATGATATTTTATTATTATTTAACACTACCACAAAAGAAATCTCATGCTCATGATGTGTTCAATGTATAACTCCCAAGTACTTAAATACCTGATCCATCACATGTATTGAACATAGGGTTCATAACATTGGAGCATGATTTTTCTAATGAGAAACAACGAGTGGTTATTCTAGATCGAATAGAAAAATTTCTATGAAGGAAGGACATTCACATGGTCAATGTTATGTAGAAAGCCACTAGTTTGAGTAATTTACATTGTAACCCAAGGAATAAATGAGGTTAGTAGTATCAAGTATTTTTTTATACCCAAGTGATGAGTTTCAAGGTCGGAATTAATTTAATGGTGGGTAGGACATAAGATCTATTGTTTTTCATAATTTTAATTTCAAATAAACAAAATTTCCTTTGATAAATTGAATTAAATGAAATAAGAAGTTAATATAGTTCTACACACAACAATTTAGCATATTTTACCACACATGACTATAAGTTAACCTTGTGCTACATGAAAAACCGGGTAGGCTTTCCTTACAAACTACACTGAGTTTTAATGAAACCATGATATATTATTAATAATGTTTTTTAAACCAGAAAATTATAAATTAATTATTGAAAATAATGATATGAATATTAAAAACTACATATTAAAAATTAAGTATAATGTTTTTATATAAATAAATCATATTGTTAATAAAAGTCAAAATTTTAGGTAAAGTCATTATATGTTTTAAAAAATATTTGTTTTTTGAGATAAATGATTTCATGTATTTTTCTAAAAAATAATAAAATTAAAGTTTTACAAATATATTATTTTTTTAAGATAAAGTCAATTTTTAACAATATAATTTCTAAATTTTCAAAGGTTAATTTTTTTGTATTTTTATAAAAGGATTCATTTTATAAGAATAATGTCGAATACATTATTTTATTTGAAAACAACCTTTTTGTTTAAGTAATTAATAAAGTGTAATTATATTTTATTTTTTTTAATTATAATTAGATAATTTTTAAATTAATTAATCCAATTTATGCCATTGAAATTAATTTCATATCAAATTTCAATATAAAACATTACAAAGTTTTGAAATTTTATTTTTCAAAAACATTTTTTCTCCTCGTATATGTGAAAATAATTTTAAATTAAGATATTCAACTTATATTTGTGTAATTTATAAAAATAAAAATATATTATGTGTTATAATAATTTATATTATATAAACTATGAAATTATTTTTTGGACAAAATGAGTAGTAAAAATAGTAAAATTGTTTTAACATAGTTACAGTAAGAGGTTTTTTATCGGGAGGTTACACTAAAATAATATGTGTCATTAAATGCCAAAAACTTACAAAACCAATTGGATAAAAATATCTATTATTTAAAAAATATTTTATAAATAATTTTCCCTTATTGGAGCTTGTTACATGTAATAATATCAATGGAATTCTTTCATTCAAAAAAATTACAAGTGGGACACTCACTTCACTTATAATAGGACACCACTTCTCGTACCCTATTCACACCTTGGAACCCTATATTTTCTAAATATAATTACCCAAATAAGATAATAAATTACCACCCCTCATAATAGTATCCTTATTTTTGACAAAAGTCCATCATTGGAAGGATCTGTTTTCAAACTTAATGTGGATACCCGAAGTAGAGGTTATGTTCCTCAATTATCATATTAGTTTCATATCATCCTTGAATACATTCAAGGAATATTTTATCAGGATTATATAACATAATTATTATATTATATATACATATATGTATTTATGTTATGTTTATGAAAAAAAAAATCAACTTCCATCAAATGATTTATGAAATAATCTTTCGTGCTTACGGCCATCTAGCACCTCGCGAACCTATGCCATTAATTTTTACCTTACACCACTCATGGTTGAACATAATGGTGTATCTAATACTTATATATATTATATATATTATATTTATGAAATTTTAATGCTTTTAGTATTATTCAATCTCACATAACTTCATGCTTTCTATTTTTGGTGAATATGACAACATTACTTTTGTGTACGACGGACTGCCATCTTGTGAAGCAATGTGGTCCATTCATAAATTACATGTAACTTATTAAGGATTGTTTTAAAGAGAATAAGTGATATATATGAAATAATAAATTATTAAATAATGTTTATATATCAATTACCATTATTTCTTCCATTCCAACAAGACAACAGAAACATCATTTATACATATATACGGCCTAATATCTCCATAAATGGGTTATTTCATTTTCTATTACTAAATCTTATGAACTAATAAAAGTAAATATATAATAAATATATGTGAGATTTATATCATTATTAATTTTATTTATATTATTAATCCTTGATAAAATAAATAGTACCAAAAAATCCATAACACGTCAAAACATACACGACAAAAAAAATTTGTTTCTCCCAACGTTACCTTAACATGATGTTATTAACAAAATGGAAATAAAAGGTCATAAGAAAATGATATATTATATGATATATATATATATTTATTTATTTAACATATGTAAAATAACATTATATTTATTATATATTAGGATTTAATGAGTACAGAAGAAGACAAGACTGAAGGTAGTGGATTTTTAGTGGCACCTTTATTAATGGGAGACTTATCGAAATTCACTAATCCTTTATTTGTTTGGGTGTATAATAATATACTTTTAAATTTAATATAATAATACTCTTAATTATCCTGATATTTAATGATTCATTCAATATAATTATTTATTGGGTTTATAATTTGAATGAGTAAAAAATTGGTACGATATTTTCATCTGACTTTTTTTCCCTTGAGGAAAAAACCATATTCATCACATGGTTATTTTATGTGTTGTATATAATTCCAATGAATATATTTTATTATTATTATAATTAAATTTATAGATATTTACATATCCATTTTTTGATATCACATTCATGGGGATTATAGTTGAATGGTTACCAAAGTATGAATGTATTTTTGTCTCCATTTTCTATCATTAAGAAATATGATTATGTTATGCACATATATTTATTTACCAGGTGTATATAAAAATAATTTGAAATATAATATCATGAATTTATTTATCTTCATGATATTTTATGTTTCATTTAATTATGTTTCATCATGGGGCCTACGATTCAAATATAACAAAAAGAAAATGATTTTATGTTACAATCTCGTCCTTTATAAGAATTGTTTTTTGTTAAATTTATGAAGAAAAAAATATTATTATACATATGTCAAGAAACTCATAAAATTTCTATTCATATGGTTTTTCATTATATATTCAACTAATAGTAAAATATTTCTACTATTTGGTAATTCAAATAATTATGAAATATTTTATGAAAATATAACATTATTTCTATAATCTCGAATGAATATATTTTTATCCAAAACATTTTTTTTATAAAAAAATAATCAATATTTTTATTAAAAAAAATTTAAAAGAATTTTTTTTAGATATTTTACTTTTTAGTATTATTTATGGGATCATCAGTTTATTTTCCACAAAATTACCTTTTTTATTTTAATGATAATTTGAATAGAATATTTATTTTAACATGTACAGTCTGAATAAAACTTCATGATGTCTTGAAAATTATTTTCATTGATGCATAATTAATTTGAATTAAATTTCTTTAATGAAAATAATTTTTAAATGTTTTCATGTTTTAAAACGATTTTATCAAATTGGAATATATATTTTCATCAAAATACCATTTTAAATGATCAGTCAAAATTATTCTGCCTTTAACATGACATATTTTAATGATACCTTGGCCTTTCCAAGATATGATCCAGGGACACCATTCAAATTATTTATATTAATGGTTTTTGTTTATTACTGATTTATGTTTATGAAACTACATTATTTTCTCCATGTTATACCATGATAAAATTCTTATGAAACCCACTTCCCTTTCCCTGGGTTATGCTATGATGAAATGATGAAATAATTTTTAAACATACATGTTTTATGCATGTTATGATGTGATTATTTTGTTGAAACCCATTTCATTTCTTGGGTAGGATATTATTAATATTTTAGGGTCTTATGAAGTGTATATGTTTTATTTTTTATGATTTTATTAGAGTGACTTATATTTACCTCAAATTGATTGGTTAATGAAAAGTGTTCTATAAGCATAGATGGTATACAAGTTACTAGTGAAAGCCACAAAGTATTGTACATTAGTGGTTTTCCATATCCAAAAAATTAATGGTACACTGGGCGTTAGCCTCATAATGAAAATTTATGTACATGGGTGGTTATCCCAAACCCGAGGTAGGTACATGGGGAGTTTTCCCAATCCTAACATGTTATAAATATCTTTGTCGATTTCCTTGACATAAAGTATTATATTATTATTTGTTTTCCAAAAATACATGCCTTATACCAATGTTATGCTCTCCTTAATCATGTTATTTTATGGTATTTTGATACATCTCATATGAACTGCCTATATTAGTTCCACTATTAATGATTATGATATCTGATTTGTATGGTATAGTTTTAAAATGTAATACTCGTGTTCTAATACACATGTGGTCATGATATGCTTATGTGTCTCCATTTTTTTACCCTTATTCAGAATATGATCTCACCCATTCTTATGTTTCCTTTCCCCATCTTATAAAGAAAGGTTTTAAGGAGTAATAAATTCGAATATCATTATGGGAGACATTGAAGATCATTTACTAATTAAGAATATTTCATTGAATATTTCGAAAGGTAATAAAATATCATGGTGCTCATGAATATTTTAGTCTAATGTAATGAATATTCATATAATAATATGTAATATCTATGTACGAGAATCATGGGATGCTATATTAAAACTACAGAGTCATACTCATTATATATATGGAAAACTGTGATCAAGACCTCCATTTAGACCATATTTCAACTATAAAGATTAGTTATGTAAAATTTGGGGTCCTGGTGGCTTGTTAAGAAATGAATTTTAGACATATGATGTTTAATCATTTCTTGAACTATTAAATTTATCAAGAATCACACCAATTTTAATTGTACACTCATGTAAAGGATGGATTGGTGGGGTCCTAATATGTATTCAAATATGTACCATTCATGGGAACATCAATGAACATATAGAGGTAATTATTAGGGATCCATGTAAGGGAAATTATCCTACTATGGATAGATGATATTGGGATCATGGGGGTGGTTTCACACCTGGTATGGACTTTAAAGGCTTCCAAAGTGTTTTATTAATTTTTCTTACAAATTTTTAATCTGGTATAGCTTGCACATTAGGGGGTTAGTTTATTTTTATGTACTACATGGCTGAAATTTCATAATTGATTATAATTACATTATATTCCCATATCATATGATAAGTGTTTATAGTTTATTTATACATCGATTATACATTTATGATTACCGAGGGTATACTCTCCCCACCACACCCTTCATCTCCCATTTCTTTTCAACAGCCTCATTCATATAGGTAATCATACATATGTGATTCTAGTGTCAAAACATGGGTTTTATGATGGAAAATCGTGGCCGAGTTTTAAAAAAGTGGAATAAATAACCAATGTTCCTTTATTTATTTTCTGGTTGTTTTCTTTAGAAAAAGACACATGTAGTGTATAACACATGTTAGGATGTCCCCATATTCCTATAATACATATTTTTAATGGATCTCAATGTTACCATTGATGGAATTTCTATTACATTATTGAGGGAAATCGGTGCATTCATGAATCATAAATATGAATATAGGACCACATTCCATATATATACATATTGTTTTATTTTTATTAGTTCATTAATTAAATTTGATGTTTTTTTTTTATTCATTAGTGTTATATCTGTACATACTATTGTGATATTTTTGTTGGAATTAGTAAGTTTAACATGAAAATGCTATTAGGCTTTTTCTATATATGATCATAACTAATTTTCATGTTTGAAGTAGTTATATTGATCAATGGGTAGAACTATGCGGGTTATACCCTATGTGTTGTTATCTTTTATGATTGGTCATCCCCTTTGAATTAAACTATATATGCCCTAAAACAAGTTATGTTTCTACAATAAGAATGTTATTATTGTGGTTTCCAATGATTTTTTTCACTTTTGACAAAATACCTTCTCAGATATGCCTTACTGAACTATCTACTGATGATTGTTATAATGTCTTTATAAGTATGGATGCAACAATTTCACAATAATTTATGATGGAGGATGCACCCAAGAATGATCCAGAACCTAATTTTATGGTTCAGGCATTAGATCCATTGCCACATGAAATATTTCATATTGTACCTACCCATGGAAAAGATGTATAGAAAAACAAGGTTCACTATGCCTGTGGATTTCATATCTAACACCCACCAACATTCATGGGCACTATTGGGATACAATATGAAAATTAATAGATTGATTTTTTGAGGGATTATTTGAATTTTTCAAGACACGAGGAGACCAAAACTACTAGAATAAACCCTATAATTTTTTTGTAACTATAAGAATATGTCCAAAAATTATAGGTATAGCTTATACCAATGGTTTGGAGGTTCCATGGATATTATGGTGATGGTATATAAATATACGTACAGTTTTCTAAAACTATTCATATATGTCATATGAATAACCTACACAAATGTTTATTTCAGACCATTGTTATATGTAATGTAAAAAAATAAAACCCATATTGGTATTTAAATCAACACCCCCATTTATAGTCCAAAATCCTAACAACTATACTATGATTTCTTTTGTGACCATAATTTAATATATATATATATATATATCGGTATTTTAACATTTGAGGTATTTAATGTTATAAGAGAAAAGAATCCCTAAAAAATTTGGAACCAATACTAATGTGTCGCAATACTATTGGTAATTTATTATACCCATGGTTTTAAGATATATGGTATCACTATAAGGTACTAATACCAATATTTTTTTTAAAAACCATTGGTATAGGGTTCCTCTAAGGTAGGTATACCAATAGGTTTGTCCAAACCGCTGCTCTCAGTAGCCGATAGCAACTACTTTTTCCAAAATATTTGTATTTTTAGCCAATACCAATGGTTTTTAAAAATAATTGTATATGCCCATTGGTTTAGAAATAATTTCTTGTAGTGATAGATTATTCTAGTAGGGATAAATCTTTGAGGATGCATGAGGAGATTGTTGGGTTTCATGAGAAAAGCATGCAGATTTTAGGAACATTATTGTCAGCATTCCAAAAACCATTTCTGTGGGAATTTCATTCCCAACAAACAAAATACGGAATTCAGGGAAATTAATAGAGCTTTAGTATAGATCCAAGCCAGTATTGACATACTCTTCTCATTTCATAGAACTAATTTCTTTTTCAACACACTTTTTCAGAAATGAGGCACAAAGGGCTATAATATTTGAGATTAGTCTTCTTACTATAATTTGTTAGAAGGATAGAAATTTGGACCAATTTAAATTCCTATAGATTTTTTGAAAGTCTTTGACTATTATAAATGGACTATATAAAGGAAAAGAAACTAGTTTTCTTCTATCCCTAAAAAATTTAAGAACCCCTACAACAATTACCTTGATATAGTGTCTACATTATTACATTTTATAATATATAATTCATTTATCCCTTAATGATTGGTTAATTTATGAATATTGAAGAATTCGATGCATATATGATTCCTTTATTACATTATAAATATTATTTAATTATAATAATAATATTTCATCCTTGATATTAATCATAATTTCATTATTTATAAAATAGATAATACATAAAAGTACCAGGGTGATATAAGATTCTCATTAAGGGTTAAATACAATTATATCAATCATGAGTTAATTAAAAAGAATCAAAATTTCAATGAAAATAACTTGAAAAAATTCCGCTTAATCAATAATATAATAACAAAAAATCTACATGGATAATATCAGTGCAATAATTCCATGAATAATATCAATAATAATAATAACTGGATTCATAAAACATAAAATGTATACTATTTGTTATCATGATCTCAGAAATTATGATATCTATATAGTCTTGAACTTTCACCGAGATAGTTTAATATAATGGTTAGAAACATATTTATTAATAGTTTATTGATTTATCTATTAGGACCTATCGATGCATTAAGGGGATATGTTAGTCTATGCCCCACACATCACTAAATTTACCCTAAATTCATCATCTATTGAATTATGAATTTAATTCATGAACAATATTCTTTATTAATGAACATCCATATTGAGTAAATAATAAATAATTTTCATTTTTTCCCTGTTTAAATACTTAAATTTCAATTAATGACACTATATGGAAGATAGTATAAAGTATAATAAATAATCAAATCCATTGAAAAAATAACATGGATAGTTAATAAATTCAAATATATGAAAACAAGGAAATTATTTTACAAGAAAATATTATTATCCAAATAGATAATAAATAGGTGATAGATGATACTAAAATGTAGATTTTTTGAAAAATTGATTCTTTTAAATATTTTATGAAACTTTAAGATTTAAAATTAGAATTTATTGATTATTTTTCTTTGTAAAAGCACTGAAAACATGTAAAATACGCTAATTGGTGTAAAATGACAATGGACATGGGGTGTTTCATCAAATCCTTATATGTTAGAAGAACATTTCTTCAGACCTTTTGTATTGAAAATTGAAAATAACTAATTTTGGGATAACATGAGATATATTCCCTTAATATTTAATAAAAATTCATGGTTAACATAAAAATAATTTATAAATAATCTATGTAATTACAAAGAATTTTTTAAAAAAATTGAGTAAATATGGAAATGGATGAAAAATATACCTGATCAATTAGAAGAATAAGATCTTGTTTTATTTTTATCCTTTTTCTTAAGAGGTTAATATGAATTCAATATGTAATAAGTATTCATATATATATATATATATTCATGTTACATTTTTCAATTGATAAGTATAAAAACCATCACAAGGAAAATATGTATATATTACCGAAATTGTATCAATGAAATTGGGACAAAATTCCTTACATTAAGTATGACTTGTATTACAGGTGATCAAAACTAATCTTCAATAAATTTAAAACTATAATAAATACATTAAATTACACTATTAATATCAATAATATAATATATGAACCATTTATTATAATTTATCAACAATTTGAAAACAATATATTACTATTATAATTATTTTTGGTGTTAAATGCTTCGTTATTAATGTATATTTTGATATTATAGTCTCGGACCATGCATCTTTATTATGGTCAAATCATACCCAAACTATTATTCAATATATAAATTTCACATGTTCTAAATATATAGATATATAGAATCATCCAAAAATATATTGATATAGAAATGAATTAGATTAATCGTAGTGATGGTATGATACACGTACGCATGAACATTGTTATCACTTGTTGATGCGTGGACAGAATGAAATGTGTATTATAATAAAATTTTCTATAATAATTAAAATATAATATATAACATATATAATCCTTAATATGACCATATTACCATCCATGTGGTGTGTAAATAAAAAAAGATCACATCACATCACAGAGGAGGTATTACACATGTACACACATGTGAAATTATCATCTTTCAACAGATTATATGGTAAACTGTATATATGATATTATAACTATAAAATATTACCTTTTTATTGATACTATATATAATCATTTGTTCAATATTTATAAAAATTCATGTGAAATAATGATCAATAAATAATTACACCATTGTTGGGAGATGGTAAGTTGTACATATGCATCTGTGATGTTTTCCCTTTCCATCATTGGGGAAATGGAAACAATGATGCTGTTAGAAAATAAAAATAAAAAACAATTAAATTTATTATATTATTTTTTTTCTTATTGGATGGGTAAAACACTATATGAGAAAGAAGAATAAGAAATAATCTTGAATGAATCAGCAAAGACAATTACCTCTTTTATTGTATAATTCTTTTATATGTCTTCCGAATAGACCTTGGGAAGGACTTTTTGAATGTGAATAACATCTTTAATAGGGAAAAGGTTGTTTATTAGAGGAATTATAAGGGTTTGGTCAATATATATGGCATAATTTTGGGTATATAATTAACGTAAGGGTTTCCCATTTATAAGTTAGGGTAACGGTATTCTTATAATTTGTTAAGTACAATATTAATATCAATTATTTTTCCATTTAAAATGGATCCAAATTTAAATAATTTGAATATATAATCACGAAGTGTATATATAATTTCAACCCATAAAATTTGGACATGGTTATGTTATTTTTTCAATCTTATCATATATTTTCAACACATCTTAACCCTTTTGACAATTATTATAATATTATGGTTTCTTATCCATTAGGTGTTGATAATTTTACTATAAAATGATTAAATACACATAAATGGGACATATTTTTTAAAAAACAAATATAATTCATTAGAATGATTATAATAATTTTATGAACATTAAATCATTTAATAAAATATTTTTTATTATAAAAGTTAAATCATAGGTCCATTAATAAGGTTCAATTTTGTATACTTTAAAAAAATAAATGAAACTTGGTAATTCAAATGTAATATATTAAAACATCCCTAAAATATCATATAGGTCATGAAATACCTTGGGACACATTAACGCATTAAAATTATAATAGTTTTAATTTTTTTTAAATCTGTTGATTTATTTTTCTCTAAATTAAATAAATACAATATTAGTATTTCTGAAGAATCTATGTTAATTATATAATAATAAATTATTATAAATAAATAACTACCACTTAAAAAGTCATCTATATTTTAAATGAATATAAAAATCTAAAAATTCCCTCTTTTTATCACCATGTAAAAAATTTAAATATAATAAAACTTGGAGAATATATTTTTTTTTCTAAATCTCATATAATATAATGGTTTAAAATCAGGCCCAAATTGCCAAAATAAATCTATATATTGTAATATTTATTTTTATGTATGATATATACTCATCCAAAAAAATTAAGGTATGTGTTGGTGTCATTATTGTATCCTTATCAATTTTTTTGTAACTATATTCACTCAAATTACACATTAACATGGAAAGAAAATTACTAGTGTTACCATTTTTAAAGTCCAAAATAAAAGTGGCTAATTCAAAAACATATATTGACTCATAATTAAAAATAATTTATTAAATTTTATGGTTGAATACATATAAGTTAATGAAATTAATTTTAATTTAAATACTTAAAATGTAATGGAAATCCTTTTAAAGAAAAATTCAATTTTTTGCCCAAAAATATAGTTAATCCAAAAATAAATAATATGGATTATTCAAATGAATTTTATTAGAAAACATATAATTAAATAATAAATATTTTACTTAGATGTCAAATTCCTATAATAATGATATTATTTAATGAATATAAAAATAAATTTTCATAAAAACATTTATTTGTCTATATTCAAGGAAAAACATGCTTTTGATAAGAAATACCAATATTTCACCCCTAGATAATTTTGATATGAAAATTTAAAAAATTACACCCTTATTATTAAATAAAATTTCTAAAATGTAATGGATTTATTTAGAATAATTTCTCATGAAGAAAATAAAAAAAATTACTTTGAAGAAAGCTTATTTTTTATAATTATATTAACTTAAAAAATTTAGTGATCATTTACTATGAATCTAGCAAAAAAATTTATTTAGTACGAACTTTTTATATATTATAAAATTAATGTATTCATATTCATTCACTAAAATTTACATTCTATGTTATAAATTTCTTATTTAACTAATTATTATTATTATTTTCGTTTGATCTCGATGTTGGTTGTTGCATACACTATGAACAAAATGTTCTTATTTTGAATTAGTACAATGTTACATTCTACCAGATAAATGAATTGATTCATATCAATGCTAATTTGAAATTTTTAATAAAATATATTAAATTTGTGAAACCGTTTTTTAAATAAGGGTTAATAAAACACCCTCTTCAAAAGAGGGAAATGGATGTATGAAGGTAACATAAAACAATGTTTCTATATAGGGGAACATATATTAATGTAAAAAAATGGACATGAAATAGGAAACGAATTAACAAGTATTAATATAGTTTGATAAATAACATGGTTGTGAAATAGTTCACCCTCAGAAAACTATAAATCTGGGATGGGTTAAAAGATAATTTATTTCTCAGTATGAAATGTAAATTGATAAATTTTTTAATTCAATGTCTCTTTCCTAAAGTGTAGGTATCATCTTACAATCTATTTAAATATATTAAGAAATTAAAATTAATTTATTTCTTTCCATTCCATAAGAATAGTATCATCATTCAGTTCTGATTTGATGATTTTCTAATTAATCTATAATGATGGAAAATGGATATTTTAGATGATTTGGACTATAAAAATATTACAAAAATACATAGGATGGAAAATATTATCAAATATGGTAAATTATAATTTAAACTAAAAAAATAATATAAAAAATTTATCTTAATATAGTTCATAAGTATCAACCATTAAGACTCATTTAAAATACTACCGACCAGATTCAAAAATAAATATAACATTTATCCTTAAGTAACATAAACGTAGTTTATAAAATTAAAATAGAAAATTTTCAATACTCTAATCGCCTAAAATAATGACATGAATCACCATTGACATTATCCTTTTCCATATATCCCATATATTATAAAATACAGTAAATTCTAATATAAATTACTTTTTCATCAAACCAATAACCATTTTTAGGATCACCAAAACTATCCCTTTTATGTCATTGGGGTCAATATTCTATTAATACTAAAAATACATTTTTAACTCAACCTCATGGACATATTAATGATTATGTTTTACTAATTTATGCATTCTTAAAAAATATCTCATTAATAGTAAATCAATTTTCTGTAATAAAGACCATTCAAAATATTCATTTAAATTCTTAAATAAGACATATTTATAAGAACCCATATATATTTAATGATTATTATAACCAAAATATTCTTGATATAATTCTTCAATACAAATACTCAAGAACATTAATCATTCTTCTTCAATTTTTTATAATTTAAAACGCATTACCATCTCCACTCAAAATCGAATGGTTTTAGTTCATTAGGTGTTTGGGGAACTGGTTTGAATAATGACATATCTCCTCACATTTGATGCATCAGAAAACAAGGCTTTCTTTTATTTTTTATAGTTAGTATAGAAATTAATCCATAAGAACCAAAATTTTCACTCAGGTATTGATCCTTTATATTTTGGTCTAAATCATTATGTTGGACCTAATATGGATGCCTAATGAGTTAGAAAAGTGTAGGGGGTGTCTATGGAATGTTCAGAGCCCAAAACCCATCTTTTTGGGAAAACTGTACAGGTCCCACAATTATCACAAGGTTTGCACATAGTTTGGATAACTTAATGTGTTGGAATTTCTGGCTAGAACCACTTCACATGGTTTGTGCATAACTGTCTGACTGAACTATACACTAGTTTCTTCTACCCAAAAAACATTGATCGATTTGTGCACGGTTTATCAAACCGTGCAGAAAAACTAGTGAATTGAATTTTTTATAGGTAAATTTGCAACATTTATCTGAATGATCTTTTAATCTCCCTACATCTTTCCAAAATTAGATATTATGAATCATTTCCTTATTTCTATCTCATTTTGGGGCTTTTTGACAATCTGTCTTTGGAATCAAGAGATCTCCTTTATTCGTGATCTGATTAATCTTTTGTTTATCACATTGGATGCATGATTGTAAGTAATCAAGTTCACATGAGACAATTTCCTTATCTTTTATTCTTGACTTTGTTATCAAAGCATGAGATTTTTTTATTATTCATAGATCTACTCCAATCTGAGGAATATAAAGGGCCAATAACAGAGGAGGAGAGTCGTACAACCCTAAAGTGGATGGTATATAACTCAACCCTAAGGTTTGTTGATTTGGGATTTTTCATGAGGGGCCCACATATTTCATCAATTGTCATTCATTGAATTAATATTCATTATTATTATAATTATTATAACCATATAAATATGCCTTTTCCATTTATTTGATTAATTCATGGTTGTTATGACCACAACTACATCCCTTACATGTTTCAGGTTATTCCATAATTGTTTTCTAGTGTATTGAAATGTTTTCACCACTATTCATGCATTCCTTAGAATGACCTACCTAAGTGTAAGTGTTTTTATATTAATTGTATTACTTTATTTTCTAAATTTCATTATGGAAACTACCAAGTATGTGTAACACTTGACCCACCTACGGTAGGTGTTTCAAATTAAAAATTTAATGTGAATGATTAATTATTTGCATATCCGTAGCACCCCATTCCACATTCAGAGAAGGTAAAGGAATTAACTTTAAATAATTGAATACAACATAAATGGACTAAATGAATTGTTTCATGATACTTGTCATTGTTATAATAATGAAAGTCATCATTTGAACCAAATTGACTTATTAATTAATTATGACTTGATTAAAAGGATTCATGCTACATGACCTTATCACAATAATCAAAGGAATGTGTTGAACCAAAATAATAATTATATGACTTCATAATTAAACAGGATTATCATGACTGAATATCATCTTGGAATTTGATTAAAGAAATATATGAGCACTCAGGAACACCATTTTGATTCAAAGATTCATCTTTAATAGGTTGAAACCCACATAGATCACGCTCCTTGTCTACTCTTAGGATGGCCGGTGTGACACTGTATGATCCATTAATATTATCACAAGGTTCATTGAATACACTCCTTGGATCTAGTATTGAGATTTAGGTTCCATGGTTATATCCCATAGGGACATATTTCTGCATAGCCCTCTTTTACCTTGAACAATCACCTTAGATTTGGTAAGCTTCTTATTATGGAATGCCATGGACTAATCTTCATGGAATACACTCTTATTCTAATACCAGCTAATGTTACTACTGAGTTTGAAACCCTTGATCTCTACATCATTCTGGTTATTACCTTGGGACAACATTATTAAATATCAAAAATGATGGATTACTTTTTACTTATTGGAACCATCACTATTTATACAATCATAAGGAGATGTTAGTGTTGGATATGTGTCACATGACCTAAAAATGTGAATTGGTAATTACATAATTAAATTAATTGGTTACATGTCCAATCACTAGTAGTGGGATAAAGCAGGTACTTGGGGGTATTCAGTTACATTGTACTACTTCGCTTTATATATGCATTCATGCACACAGTTACATTTCCATTACACGGGCTGGATGTTATATACAGCATTGGAGGTGGTCCACTGAGATTTATCTCACAACCTCTTAGGGTTCCATTTGGTACCCTAAGTAGATTACACGAATACATGTGTTGAGAAAGTGAAGTTTATGGCTTCAGACAATTGATTTCATCCTTTTTAATATGGATCTTTATAGTAGGTGACCGAGTTGGAACTCTTGATTCTTGTGATAGTTTTTGATTACCTTTATACATTGTGTAAAATTTTATGTCTTCTATCTTGTATCCATGTTTCTAGTTTTCTATTATATGACATATTATCATTTATTGTTGAATATTATTCCAGTTATTTCATTCATTATTACTTTTGTCCCTATTTTCCTTTGTGCCTTCTGTTTACTAATATTTCTTCTACCATTTACCTATGTTTACATCCACCTACTACACTATAATATTTTAATGAGCGAATAGTCCCCCTATAGATACAACCTAGGCCCTCCATACAAATTGGTTTCCTCTGGAATTTAGGGAGATTCACTTGAGGCCTTGTGGCACACAGGTCTCGAGGAACCTACCAAGTGGAATACAGGTCTGGGACATGAAAATGTGGTATTAGAGGGGTTACTTTCCTGATTTACAATTTGGAGAAAATTTATTTGTGATTATGAACTCTTAGGACTTGGTTATAAGTCATTCTAGGTCATTACGAACCCATATTCAGTGTAAAGTCTATGTTACCATAAAATATAATTATTTTTATTTTTTTTCCTATTAAAATTGATATTATTTCACCATTGGGTGATGCATATATTGTGTGGTGTTGTTTATTATTAATATGTTTGAGTATTTTCTTTCATCTTTGGCCAGATGATATTAGGTCTAGGATCATTGTTACCCGCATCATCATAGGCACACAGAATTCATATGTCAGGCATATTTCCAAGCCATATAGGTCCATTTCACTTCTTTTCATTGCTTTATATTACTATGATTGTTGAGTGATATTTTGATAGATATATTATTCTTGTATTAAACGTTTTTGTTATTTAATGATTGCATGTCTCAATTCATGAGTTGTTATGGGCCCTCATGAGGTAGAATGTGTAATTCACCAAATCGAACAATTAATCTATCAAAAAGTGGGTGTTGTTTTTAGTGATAGGTGATTCACTGGAAATGGCCATCCATTATAAAGTGAATAATGAAATTTAAATGATATGGGTTCACATCCTTATCCCACATTTTCATGTTTATGAAGGGTAAATAGTGAACTTGGAAATGAAATGTAAAATTAAATGAAGCATATACTTGATCCCTTATCGATACATGGTCGTCTAAGCGGATAGTTGGGTTAGTATGCCTTGGAAGTTATTTTTATTAGGTTTAGACTTCTATATCATTTCTATCCTTTTTCTTTAACTTGTTCTGAGGCGGTTTCTTTGAAATCACGGATTAATGTTATCATAATGTCCTCGTGTCCTACACCAAGAGCAAGGTGATGACCATGCACTAGACATGGAGGGCCTTGAGATGATAGTCTTACCTCCAAGAGAGACCCATGAGGAACTTCCTACTATACGTGATCTGGGAAATGATGTCCATGTTGATGATAGTTTCCTATGATAGATATAGTCTTTGAATGGTTCTATATGGTTTGATCTTATTTTGGTAGATTTGAGTTGTGAGTTTTAGCAACAACATCATCCTACCTATTTAGGGTATGACACTCTGTAGTCTGATAAGTCTTGGATAGAATCCACCTTATATGTTTTTGAGGATCTAGAAATTAATCTAGAGGAGAGAGTTAATATTTCTACTTACATTGATTAGGATTTGTCCAGCCATTGGGGGGGATGTGGTTGCCTTGGGAGATCGTCAACAGGGCATTTAATGGGATGAGTTCTTGACTCCATTTTATGATATTATTTTCCCTCATGTGTTTAAAGTTTACAGAGATAGATAGTTCATGTATATTGAGCAGGTTTATAAGTCAGTCATTGAGTATTTAGTGCATTTTTCAGAGTTATAGTGTTGTGAACCTCTTCTAGTTGGTGATGAGCTTTCACATGCTAGTTTCTTTGAGGATGTTCTCCAGTACGCCATTCGTACGCAGGTCATTGTATTTCATGGAGATACCTTTTTTCTATATTATTTCTAGCTCTTAATAATGTTTGTAGCCTATGGGATATAAATCCTACCAGGCATAGAGGAAAAATGTTGTGTCAGTCCAGTAGTTCATTCGGTGATAGGAAGTGTTCTTTCGACATTTCTCATTAGAAAAAGGATAACTAGAGTGACCTTTTAGATAGCTCCTTGGTGTTTCATCAATGTGAATTATGAGGGCACAAGATGCCTCAATTTTATGGAGACCCAATTGAGTGTTGGGATTTCGTCTATATAGGGCATCTCCAGCATTTTTGAAGACCCTTTCCACCAGCTTTGAGTGGAAAAGTATTCACTCTTGCTCCACATTGAGTAGAAAATTCTTTTACTCTGCATTAGGTGCTGAGGTGGAACATCACTGGTAGTTCTGGATGAGGAGGAGGTCATAGACTTGCTTGATGTACTCCTGATCACCAGTAACACCAATAGACAATTTTTGATCGTGGTAGTCCATTAATTGTATAAGGTCATGGATCTGTTCAGTTGCATGCACTTCAGCCAATACCTGATGAAAAGGCTGTAGGACCATCTATTGTCTGAGGTATTATTCTAATATCCTATAATATAGTATATTATTTATTCGATACATGTGCTTCATGATATTTTATCTCTGTATAAATCATAGAGAGTATAAGACAAGAGATACTGTATTACTGTGGTGTAATTTTCTTAGAAACATTATTGAGGATACAGTTAGAGGGAATATGCATAGGGAAGGACTTCCCCCTTCAGGTATGCAGTTACACATTCTTATGGGATCTCTTTTTTTCTAGGATGACTGGATTCAATGTCATTCTCAGGATGGATCGGTTGGTTCTCTATCACATTTTTGTACACTGCTACCACCATATAATTTCTTTTACTTCACTGAAAGATTGGAGCTATCTACATAAGGGTGAGTGGGATGTCCTGGATAGTATTGTCAAACCGATGCATTATGGGCTAGTTGGGGTGACCACCCAGATTTCTAATATCATCATGGAGGACCAGGGATTTCTTCAAACTAATTTCCCTCCAATAGTGTATCATTTCAGGGATTTCTTTCCCGATGAATTTTCTAGTTTACCTCATGAGAGAGAGGTGTATTTTACGATTGATCTTGATCTAGGAGTAGCTACAATGTCTATTCCTCCATAATGTATGGCACCAATGGATATTCAAGAGATCAATAGGTAGTTAGATGATTTAGATTCTCAAGGTATTATGTAGCCTAGTACATCCTCTTAGGGTACTCTCATTATTTTTTCCATGAGAGAGGATAGAACCTTATATCTATCTATGGATTAAAGAATGATGAACCACATTATGGTCAAGAACCAATTTCCACTACCTCGAATAAACGATCATTGTAACAAGCTTTGAGTATAAAACAACATCTATACGATTGACATGATGTCCTATTATCAATATCATATTTTCAAGAAATCATACATATCAAAGAAAACATTTCATAGTTGGTATGGTCTTTATGAGTACCTTGATATACCGTTCAGTCTAATGAACACACCATCAGTTTTCATGGCATCGATGAATAGGGGTTTCCACCCCTATTTAGATTCGTTTTTCATGGTCTTTATGGATGAAATATTGGTGTATTATCACACTTGTAAGAACAATTCCAAACATGTTTAGATTGTTCTATGTACATTGAGTGGGCATCAACATTATCCAATCTTGCTATGTTCCACTTCTAGATCTACAAAGTCCACTTCATGGCTCATGTAATATCATGAAAATAAATATCTATTGACCTAGAAAAGATTAGTAAAGTTTTTTCCTAGGAGAAGCATAATAATTTGGATGATATATAGAGTTTCTTGGGCTTGGTTGTATATTACATAAATTTCATACCAAAATTTTCTTACCTTCCTCCACCTCTTACTGGACTAATAAATAAGGGTGCCAAGTTCCTATGGTCCGAAGAATGTGAGAATTCCATTTATGAGATGAAATAAAGGATGAAATCAACACCTATTATGTCTCTTTTAGAGGTGGGTATGAGTTATAGTGTCTTCTGTGATGCATCAGACATCATCCTAGGAGCATTGATATTGAAGGGGTAAAATTTGTTGCATATTGATCTCCATAGTTGAGCCCTCATGAGAGATAATTTTCGAAACATGATTGTGAGTGAGAAGCAGTTGTCCACACATTATATTTATGGAGAAATTATCTGATGGGTAAGAACATTGTGGTGTATATGAACCACAAGATCCTCAAATATATATTTTCTCGGATTGAATTAAACCTCAAACAGTGAAGATGGGTCGATTATCTTCAATTAATTGATTTTGAGAATGACTATATGAATGTTAAAGGAAATGTGGATGTAGATTCACTGAGTTAGAAAACTAGGTCACAGGTAGTACAAGACTCCAGTGATGAATGGATGTTAATAGACCTCTTTTCTAAGCTACATCTAGTGTTTCCTGACAATCAAGAGAAATCTTATCTGTCATCCATGATAGTTACATATTCCATTCATGAGAAGGTAATGATTATACTGTTTTTAGATCCTTGATGATCAATTTTCTGTGAGAGTATATCAAGAGATAACCTACCTCTAGATTGGACTATGGACCGATATGACATTCGGCATCTACATGGATGTATCTATGTTCCTATAGATATGATATAGGAGTTGATGAAAAGTCACATACATCTTAATGGCCAATTCTTCCAGGAATCTCAAAGATGTGTTGAGAAATGAGACACTAGTATTGGGTGTTAGGGATGAAATTTTAGATTCTAGGCTTTATAACGTCATGTTCAACCTATCAAGAGGTGAAGGTGGGGAACCAGAGAACTTTATGATTGTTACAACTGCTTCTAGTCCTGAAATGGAAATGGGAAGATGTTGTTATGGACTTTGTAGTCATTTTAACTTGGATTCCAAGTTGAAGCGATGCTATGAGGGTTGTTATTGATAGACTAAAGAGATTAGTGAACATAATTACTATTTGGGATACTTTCTTAGTTAATGAGTTTAGAAGAATATATCTCTGTGAGATCATATGATTACATGGGGTCCCTTGTAATATCATTTCATTATGGAACTCTTTTTTAACATCACGGTTCTCGTAGGGATTGCAAAAGGCAATGGGTAATTATTTTCTTTTAAGAAAAAAATTTCACCCTCAGATCAATGGACAATCATAATAGAAAATAAATTTTCTAGAGAATATGGTTTGAGCATGTTTCCTTGATTTCAATGGTTCATGGGAGAATCGTATCAATATATTCAAGTTCTCCTATAATGACATCTTTCAAGAACCAATTCAGATGGATCCTCTTGATTACTTATATGGTAGGCCATGTTTTTCACCCCTATGATAGATAGAGATAGGTGAGTAAGCCCTACTAGGTCCTCATCTAATTCAGGAGGTTTCAGTGAATGTTTTGCAGATCCGAAACCAAATGACTACTTTTCCTTCTAGATAGAAATCTTATTCTAGTCATCATTAACGACCAATAGAGTTCAAGGTTGGGGTCATGTTTTCTTATGAGTATCACCCTGGCTAGGGCGTAGACAGTTAAGAATTAAAGGGAATCTATCACCTCATTATGTTAGGCCATTTCAGATTCTCTAGAGAGTTAGGATGGTAGCATATATCATTCTATTACCTCAGAGGTATCGTTCCAAGCACAATGCCTTACATGTCTCACAACTTCTCCACTATCATGCTAATTTATACCATGCTTTTCATCCCAATGAAGTGGAGTTAGATGCCAATTCTACCCTTGAGGAGTATCCTGTACGCATCATTGATTGGAGCATGGAGGCTCTTTGAGGTCGGTCAGTTCCTATAGTACAATTTCAATGGTTTCTGGCCAAGTACAAGATGTGACTTGGGATAGGGAATCTAACATACATCCTCAGTGGATAGATCTATTCTCAGATGAGTTTTCTCCTCCCTTGGATGGTGAAATCAAGGACATGATCTTTTAAGGGGGTAATATTGTAAGAACATGGTTTTTTACATAGTTAAGGATCCTTTAAATTTTAGTCAAAATCATTACATAGGATGTAATACAAGTTCCTATTGAGTTAACAATGGTCCTGGTGGTGTATGGGCCTTGTTCGGAGCCCGAAGTCCATCATTTTGGGAAGACATGATAGGTCATACTGTTAGACCATGGTTGTCACATAGTTTGGCTAACCATGGGGATTGAAATTTCTAGATAGAACCACATCACAAATTTTTCTTATGGTTATGAAACTGAACCATAAAATGTTCCCCTCTATCCAAAACACCTCACATGATTTTCGTACATTTTGTCCAACCATGAAAACAAATCATGGACATGCCATTTTCGGGGTAAATTTAAAAAATCTCCTTTAATGAAATATTTTTCTCGCTCCATCTTTACTAATCAAATATTATGAAGAATTAACCTATTTATCTATCATTTTTTGGCTCTATGAAGATCTATAATTGGAATCAAGATATATTCTTCATCCATTATTGGATCTATCTTTCATTAATTATGTCGGATGAACAATGCTATGTTCCTGTGTACTCTTAAGCAGTTCACCTTATCATTTTTACCTCGACCAAGATATCATTGTATGAGTTTATTTTCTTTTTCTTATATCTATACATAAACGAGCCTAATCTAGGCCATTAACGGAGGAGGAGAGTTGTACAACCCTATGGTTTTTTTTTATATAACTCATCTCTAATGTTCGTTGATTTATTAATTTTCTTTTTTTGGCCCACTAATTTCAATGGGTGGCATTCATTGAATTTATATTCCATTCTTATACTTTTTAAAACTATATGGATATTCTATTTCCATATATATTATTAAATATTGGTGGTTATAACCACAAATCTATTTATTCCATGTTGAATATTATTCCGTAAGTGTTGTTTAATGTTTTGAAAAGTTTTCACCACCATTTATTTGAGACTTTTATTGAGCTAACTAAGGACAAGAGTTTCTAAGATTATTGGCTACATTTATATTTTGAATTACACAATGGAATGTACCATATATGCGTACCACTTGTCCCGCCTAAGGTAAGAGATTCAAATTGATAATTAAATGTGAATTATTAATTTGTTTTATATCTATAACAACCCATACCATATTAATAGACGTTATAATAATGAACATTATATTATTGAATGCGACTTAAATGGATTGAATTAATGGTTGCATGATACTTGGATTTGTCACAATTTTGAAAGGAATATTTTTTAAAAAATTGAATTATTGAATAATAATTACATGATTAAAAAGTTTTATTATACCAGAACATACCCCACTAATGAAAGACAAGGATTGAACCAAAAAAATATTAAATGACTTAATACTAAAATAAGAATTTCCTGAATTGATCTCTCCTTGGAATTTGATTAGAGAATTCCATGATCACTTGAGAACCCCATTCCAATTAAAGGTTACAACATTAATAGTTTGAAACCCACCTAGATCATAATCCTTGTCTACTCATTGGATTCCTTGTATGACACTGTAGGATCCGTCCATATTATCACATGATTCCTTGTATACTATCCTTAGATCCAACATTGAAAAGTAGGTTCCATGGTTACAACACATAAAGCCCTATCACTGTGTAGCCCTGATTTACCTTGGACGATCACCTTATATATATTAACCACATTATTCTAGAATTCATTAGACTATGAACCATGGATTACACTCTTATCTTTATCCCGTCTATAGTTACTACAGAGTATGTGGCACTTGAGGTCTACATCACCTTGGTTATTAACTTGGGAATTCATTATTAAATATTAAAAATAATGGTTTTCTTATTACATATTGGATCATTCACTATTTACACTATCCTGAGTTGATGTCAGTGTTGTCTATGCCTCACTTGACTAATCAACATGAATTGCTACTTTTTTAATTAAATAAATAGGTTAAATGTTCAGACTCTAACTGAGGTTTGAAAAATGTACCTGGGTATTTATTTAAATTGTACATCTTTACTTTACATAGTAATTCCAACACACGTTTACATTTCCATTAAATTGGCCAGATTTTAAGGACATCATTGTTGTTAGCCCACTGGGATTTATCTCACACTCTCTCTAGGCGGCATTTTGTACTAGGAGAAGATTAAATTGTTGTGTTTTTTAATAAAGGGAAGCATATGGCTTCGAACACTTGATTTCTTTTTGTTTAGTATGGATCTTGATAGAAGAGGACTAAGTCGGTACTCAGGATACTAGTGGTATTGTTTTATTTCTATTATAATTTGTCGAACATGTTATGCATGCTACTATGTATACATGTTTCCAGTTTTCTATTACATAACATATTATCATATATATTTTAATGTTATTCCACTTGTTTTATTTATTGTTACTATTGTCACTATTGTCCACTATGCATCATTTTTACTTATATTTCTTCACAGTTTACCTATGTTTACATCCACATGATGTGATTCACATTGGTAATGATGTCATAGTCTCCCCACAAACAAACCCTACGCCCTCGTTGCTAGTCAGCAGCCTTTGGCATTCATGGAGATACACATGAGGCCATGTGGCCCACCAGGTTCGGGGCACCTATATAGTGGCATCCGGTCTGGGATGTCAAAAAACCTTATCAACAATTGATTTATAATTTACCACTCCCGTTAAACATATTTTTGGATTTTTACTTCTAAAATTCACACATAATTAAAAAATATGGCCCCCTTGTTCTTTTTTGAAATTTTTCTATTTTCATGGTTCTCAGTCAAAATATTATTCTCCTGATTTCTCATGAGGTTATAAACTCATGAAAATTATTTCTCTTTTATAATGGAACATGATTCTATATCATCATATGATAATTTTTTTGGAAGAATTGTTTATTTAAAAGAATCAACTTAAGACCATCAATGAAATGCTCCATGATACTTTTTGGATTTCATATGTTTTCTAAGGAATATCTGGATATTCTTGTAATGTTAGCCACATAATTTTCAAAACCTTCTTCTTCCTTCTTCTTCAGAGCGAAGAAATTCCTATACATTTTAGATTGGTGTTATTTGGGAAGGTATGTATCAAATAAAATCACATGAAATTTTCTCTATAACATGATTAATTTATCTTTAACCCCCATAGTGTTTTGGAGTAATGGAAACCACTGATCATAATATTCTTTTAAATAATAAAATTCAAGAATCTTTTTCTCACTTTCATTGCATCAAAATGATAGAAATCACTTTTTGAGATACTTCACACATATGTCAGCTAAAAATGGATTAGTATTTCCACAAAAATAAGGATTATTTTGTTGAATTATGTAATATATCATAGGTGAACCAAGACGTGTGACTGTATTTTGTTCTATAAGGGAGTATATTTTTCATAATTTTAGTGAAATTTTTAAATTATCTATTATTTTATCAATTTCAAGACTTTCGGTAATGATTTTCTTATCTTGGAAACCACTTCATTACCTATGGGTATTCATTCTGTTTATTACATTTGGTTTCATCATTAAATAATATAACACATGGAGTTAGCTCAAAGTCATCATGGATTTTGATCCATATAATGAATCCATAAAATGATATGCACCAAAAAATTCTACATAGGTTTATAAAAATTATTATGTTAGTTATGATAAATTAAAATCTTATTCCAATGGTTTCTACTTAAAAACCTATAATAATAACTATAACAACTTCATATCTAGTATACAATAAACATTATATACTTTATTACATTGGAATATAAACATCTAATCTAATCATGAATGGTTAATCAGGTTAGTATTATAAAAGAACTAGATATATTCATGATTCTCATATTACATTTAAAATATAAAACAAATAACATTAACAATTATCATATCCTAAATATTTTTCATTATATCTTTTTTCCTATGTAATGAAAAAAAAATAAAAGTGTGAGATCTTATACTTAGTAAAGGATACATACAACCAATTATATCATGAGTAAAGAATACCTAACAAATATAATGGGGTAACTAGAATCACATTCCATTTAATCGATAACTTTTGAAGAAACTAAATCCACAGATAATTTCATGGAAATAATTTGATTGATAATAATATTAATAGTTGGATTTTCAATGAAGTAAATGCATACTATTGGATTTTATGATCTTAGACATCATGATATCTCAACAATCATGAACTATTTCCAAAGAGAATTTAAATCTATGTATAGAGACACACATAATGAACACTTACTCATTTGTCTCATTAGACCCGTCGACACATCTAGGGGTAATATAATACTAGGCCACCGCCATCAAATTATATACAATTATTTCCTTATATATCGAATGATTGGTTTAATTCATGGAAATTATGTTTTATTAATAAATAAAAATATTGAGTAATGAATCGGGATTTCTCAATATGTCCCCATTAAAATAAGTAACATTAAATGTGAAACATCGTATGTATAATGGAATATAAATTATGGAGTAATCATGTCAATTATATAAATAATATTTATATTTAACACAAATTTAATTTACAATGATACCAAGAAAATGAATATTTCATGTGAGAGTTAACATCAAGAAGATTAATCATGAGTTGATAGATAACCGTATTAAAGAATATTTTATAGTAAAAAATGATTATTTTAATGAATATTTTAGAATGTAATATTTTTTTTAAAAAGTGTTTTATATTTTAATTTATTGAAAAGTTTTAGAAGAAGATAATGTTTTTAAATCATATATGGTGTTAGAAATATCTTTTTATGCCATATAAGTTAAAAATCAATCATTTTGACTTTTTATAATGAACATCAATGACAACACATTTTGGGAAAAAAATGAAGGATTAATTTCATACTATGTAAAAATTAAAGAATTATAGAAAATATAATTTTTAAATATTTTTTTAATTAAGGATATTTACTTTAAATGATTATGAAAGTATATAGAAATGGAAGAAAAATATACATGATTAATAAGAAAAATAAGACCGACTTTCCATTTAAACAAAAATATTTGAGGGAGTAAAATAAATTAAACCAATAATAATGATGAAAAAATATATATTCATTTAAAATTATGTAATGGAGTATTATGTACACTATATATAATTGAATAGTTTAATATTACCATATATGTCTTAGTTGAATGAAATTGAGAGCAATTCCCTTACCAATAGTTCTGATTTCTAGATAGGTTCTATAACAACATGTATAATAAATTGAAATTTATTTTTAATTCATAATATAAAAATATCAATATCTTATATTATCATATATTATCAATTATAATATTTTTTCACTTATTTATTATGATAATTTTATTATCATTTTTATTTTAGATTTGAACTACTCTCTTTTTCTGTATTTTTATGCGGTAGTCTTGTTGTTTGTATATTAATAATGGTTCCATCACACCTGTAATGCTAATAAAAAAATTAATAACATATATATTAAATATATATAGATATTTATAATCATTTAAAATGTATATATAGAAAAATCAATTACACTATTTATGGTTATGCTAGGTTTTATATATACACGAATGTTGTTTTCATTATCAATGGATGGAATGATATAATTTTATATTATTTTTAAATTTTATATAATAATTATTATCTAAAATATATTATATATAATAATTAAATTTGACCATATTACAATCCATGTAAATTTTAATTGAAAAAAAGACCACATCACTTCATGGAAGTGGTAGTCCATATGTACGAACACGTGATGTTATAATTTTCCAAATGACTGGGAGGTAGAAAGAAATATGATATTATAATTATAGAATATTAGTTATTTAATATATATCATATATAATAATTATTTCTATCATTATAAGTATTCTCCAGAAATTGCGATTAAAAATGAATTACACCACCATGTGGAGAGAGTAATCCCTATATATGCATGATCGATGTTTTCTCAATTCATAAGATGGAAAACTGATAGAATATGGCTATACCATAATAATAATAAATTAATATTATATTTTTTATAATAAATATATTATCTTTTTATGGTTACACCACATTAATATGACAATGAAGATGAAATAGACTTGATGGACTCGGTAAATATGATTTCCTCTTCTTCAGTATAATTCCATTAGATATCTTCTAAAGGGAACAAGGGTTGGTATTTTGGAAAGGTAAGAATCTAAAGAACATGGATATGGATGTTTATTAGAGTAATGGGTTGGGTATGGAATAGATTGATGTCTCATTGTGGTGTAATGTATGGAGGGAATGGGTTTCCTTAAACAAGAGTAGGGAGGGGTACACTTGTTGTTTCGTAAAGTACAAAATTAATAATTTATTTTAATTTTTCAAATGGACACAAATATCTATCATTTAGTTATTATAATTTTATTAGTCTATTTAATTTCATCCAATAATAAGTGGAAAATTTATAGTTTTCTTTTCATACATATATTTTAGTTTTAATCCCTTAGTAACCGTTTTGACAAAAACTACAATATTGATGTTTTATACTTTTGAAGATTTAAAAAGTTCACTATAAAAATCCAAAAGACCCCTAAATTGTCCATGTATTATTTTAAAAACCATATAAAAATAATTTTATTTATTATAATGTCATTATGAATTTTAAATTATAAAATTAAATAATATTTATTATAAAATTTCATTAATGTCATTTTAACACTATTCATTTAATTTGAAATGAAATACATAATTTCAAAAGGCTAATTAGAATATAATCATTTAAATCCTGATTAAAATGTCTTATAAATCTTTAATATTCATGAAAAACACAAAATCATTCAAATTATATAACTTTTATAATTTTTAAGATCAATTATTTTATTTTAATATTCATTTAATAAATATTATGTTAAGATTGCAAAAGGAGTTAAGGAAACTAATTGATCACTAAAATTTATAAATAAATTATCATAATATAAATAACCATTTAATTTTAAAATAATACTTAAACAAACCATATCTTTTGCTCATCCCTATATAATAAATTTAAGGACAATTAAATATAGAGAATGACATTTTTTACACTTCATTATAAAAAATAATATATAGG
Organism: Viscum album; assembly: GCA_963277665.1. Lineage (NCBI taxonomy): Eukaryota > Viridiplantae > Streptophyta > Magnoliopsida > Santalales > Viscaceae > Viscum > Viscum album. Next base: position 1,413,626,516 of record OY728145.1, read on the forward strand.
GATAAAGTAATTAAAACAATGGAAGAGGAAAAATATTCCAATTTTGTATGATTATGGACCACATATAATCATCCAATAAAATTTTGGAAAATTTAAGGGCCATTGTTTTGTCATTCCAAATTTTTTACCTTAATTTCCCAATTTACCTTTTATAGTGGTAACAAAATTTAAATATTTTTTGTTATAAATGTAAAAAAATTAACGGGACAAATTAAAAAAATTCCTACCTCCTATTTCAAATAAGGACTTTATTTTTCATGATGGAATTTCTAGGAGTGGAACAAATTACAATTATGTTAAATGTGTAAAACACAATGAAAACTGGTTTTTAAAGAAATGTGTTTGTAATATGAAAAATGAACTTATAACAATATTAGGAATAATTATGATTCTTATGAATTAAAATAGATAATATCTAATTAAATAATACTAATGTTACATTAATATCAAAGTCAAAATCATAATGAGACATTTCAATGGAATACAAATGATAGTTTAAAAACGTTATTTTTTAATACTACCTGAATAACCAATATTTCAAAATAAATAAAAAAATAAAAAAAATAAAATTTTTATATCCTCATTTAAAAATTTATTTAGATTTTCTTATTAAAAATTTATAATATCAAAAACAAAATTTATAATATTTCTTTCATAAAAATCAATACCAACAAATATTGATGAAAATATATTTTCGAATAATAAAATGAATTTACAAAAAATTGAGTGATATTTTACAATGAATTTATAAATACATTTATATTTTTTAGGAAATATTAATATAAACATAAAGTAATTTGATCTTATCCATTCCCACTAATTTAATTTCAAGGTTATAAGGGTCATATTTAATTAGTAATTTTTTTGTGGTTTGCCGGAGAATGATATTCCATGTTGCATATGCTATCAAAAATAATGTTATTATTATAAATTACTGGGGTTTAAAAAGTACTAAAGTGATTGGAAATATCACTTATGTGGTGAGTTTATATTCTCTTAGTTGGAATATAAAGATTGAGGAAATGCTATTGGGTGTCTCCTAGCAGGTTGAACAAAGAATAATTTCATCACCATCCTCTAGAGGAGTTCCTCAATGCCTCAATTGTGTAATGGTTGTTCATTACTATAAGTTATTTCAGACACCACCAATAATGTTTTGATGTTATTTCATAATGGAGAACCTGTAGTTATTATACTCCATAGATTTGATGTTAAAATTCCACAATGGTGCATGAGAGGCACGATCTGTGATCAAGGGATCATGTCAGGGTCCTCAATAATAGGTACATACTCCCCATACTATGATATGGAGCTATCATAGGATGCATGTATTAAATGTACTAAGCTCATTTGACAGTGGGATGAAACCATCAATCGTTCAAGGAATTGTCTTCATAATCCCATCTATTTCTGTTGATTTTCAAATTAATGGTGATTAACATTATTTTATATTGTATTAATTTGTTATTAGATTCAAAATTATGATTGACCTACCATCTATTTTATTTCTCTCAACACACCCTCAGGGAATAATTTTAATCATATCCATAGATGTAAGGAGTTTCTAGTAGGTATTTGTGTTTATATAAATCTATGAAATTTCATGATATGTGAAAATAATAGCATTTATGTGATCCATAGGATTTACTATATAGAAAGATTTCAATAACACAGATAATATTAGCATTTTTTATTTTCCAAAATAGAGATAAACTCTTGATTAATAATGAGTAGTATATCAAAGCTAGCTTTTTGGTACAAGTTTTGACACAAATTAAAGCCATCATAAGTATGGTAGGCCACTTGAATCTCATAGTAGAACCAGAGATAGGGTCCTCTTCTTTTACTTCTAATTTTGATCTCTATTAGATTATATTTCAAAGTAATGTCTCCAGACTTCCTCCTGATCATGATGTAGGTATTGAGAGAAAACATGTATTGAGAGCATAGATGGTTTCACTTCCTATATATAATATGATTCCATATGAGTTGGAAGACCCAAATATTTAACATGAGGATATGAAGTCAACGGGTTTCATCACACTAATATCTTATTTTGGGTCTGGTCATATAGTTTTTATAAATACAGATGACAGTATTCTGTGACATTGTGAATAGTATATGATATAGAATCAGATGATGGGGAAGAACAATCATCCCTTACCTAGGATTGATGATAATTGATTAGTTGTGAGGATCACATTGGTTCTACATGATTGATATTCATTTTTTCTATGATATGTTATGGATGAGGGATTATGATATCTTTTATCTTGGATTTATGTATAGATATTACTTGTTTGAGTTCCACTTCATGATTTTTTGTTTGTAAAACACCCTATTAGTGATCATGGATCTCATGAAAAAGATCTTACATAGATGCCTCAATAGTATCATTATGGTCATTATTTATGATAGTATTATATATTCATGGAATGTTTTGTGGTCATATGATATTTGAGCTAAAAATTTTGGTGGAACTCGATAAAGATGAAATGGTGGTTTCTCATGCTTTCCCTCAAATTGATTTTGATATCAATAGACTTCTCACGTTATGTGGGTATTATAACTAGTTACTTAATGACTAATCAAATATAATAAAATTGATGACATAAATTACTAATAATATTACAAAGCATCAATGGGATGATAAGTGTGAGTATTTTTCTCTTGAGTTTAGTAGGATATTTATGAATGCTCCTTTTTTAGTTCTTTTATAGCCTAGTACATTTTATGCAATGTTATGGTATGCCTCAAGTGTTGAGTTATATCTTTATAGATATAAAGGGTTAAAATAGTTTCTTATGGGTGAACCAATTTGTAACCCCATGATTGGAACTACAATATTCATGACATAGTGTTGGATGTTATTGTCCATGCCAAGAAATATTGGCGACACTATATCTTCTGTATATGGTTTTTTACTTACACGATTAAAAATGGACTCTGATGTATATTCTATGTAAGGTCATATATATCTTCTCTATGTATGATTTGAATTTTCATTAGAGTAACTGAGAAGCATATCTATATATATTAAACTTCAATATATCCAATGCTCTAGGGAAATGTTATATCATTTTAGATTCTCTTAATAGTAAACATTTAGAGATATAAGAGCTTTTGGAGAAGTCATCACTAGTAGAATTTCTTCTGATGAGTTTTATGATGGAATGAATTGTGGATGAACTGAAGGATTGTGGAATTAGGAAATGGGAGCCTTTATAAATCATTCCTTCATTAGTGGAACAGATAAAGATTTGACAATTGTCAGATCTTAAGCGTGATTTCATATGATATCATATGGAAGGCAAACAACTGGTTCTAGGATTCTTAGTATGGGATTAATACATTTCCAACATGATTTAGTAAATTATTATACAATCCCCTATGAGATATTTGTGTATGGTATAAACTCATTATTCATAATTGGTAAAGAATCTGGTGTCAAATAATATATTCCATGAAATCTAATGTTAAATAAAGAGTCATAATATGAAAAGAGATATATGTAATTTTTTTGATGATGCCCTCCACGATAGTGGGTAAAGGTCAATCAAAGGAAGAATGGTTGTTTTCTTCAAATAATTCATGTTACTATGTGAAAGTGGAAGGATGGGATGATATAATTTGGGATAAGGTTACCATGAACCTTAAGGAGTCATGATATTGTTTGGGTGATATTTAATTGACTTATAAAAAATATTATTTTCCTACTGAGTCATGAGACCCATTCCATAGATTAGTTAATAGATCTATATCTATTGGATATTTTAAAACTTAATGGAGTTCTTCTGATGAATAATATTTTACAAATACACACAATTCATGTCACTAATTTTAAAGGTCATATATAAAGATTTGGGTACACTACTGAACCTGAGTACAATGTATCATCTACAATTTAATATTGACTCTATATAGAATCTACATATATTATAGGATATGGTTTTTCTATATATATTGGATTTAAGGTGATAATCGGGTGACCAAATTTGTTTTGTTAATATCCCAAATAGTTATAATTTATAGTCTTTTATTAATATTCCATCTTTTGATTCTCCCTACATTGGACCATGAAAATCATTGCTATGTTGGAATGAGGAAGTTGGGGAATATTTTGAATTTCTATGGATGTTACATGCTTTCATTGGGATATTTAATCTAATAAATAATTGGTTTAACAGCCCTCATAGCGGGTATCTATCGTATTTCAACTAGTGGAGGTGATAGTTGGAAATCATTATTGGAGAGATTTTTTTCTTATGAGTGAATCCTCAGTTAGGGTATCAATGTTTTTTTATGAATTAAATGCTACCATTGGTTTTTTTTATTTCTTAATATTTATTAACATATCAAGATTATGTATTACCATCTAGACCTCCCATCTTGATACGGACACGTCCATTATGTGTTTCATATGTCTCCACTTAAGAAGTAAACATAAGATGAACGACTTTAGAATGCCATATATGATGTATACATTATTACATTAGCAAAATATTAAAGATATTATATCATAAATAAACATTTTGTTTACAACTCATGAAGAATTTGATACATAAATTATTCCAATTTTTTAAATTAGAAATAATACATAAAAATAGTTACAGATATCATTTTGGGTCCTTGAACTCATTAAAAATTATTCAGAATTTCATTATGTTTGTAAATGAAAATTAGGTGAGCTCAAATAATCAGTTAGGGTTATGTACAATGGAATTTATTTTTATAAAACAAGGACTAAATAATATAGAAATGTGAATAACAAAAAATACATGGCACTTACTTCATAACTAGTTCATTGAATTCATCCATGGATTAAATTAATACAGTAATCTCATGGATACTAATAAATGAATTTAAAATAAAGGAAACTAATAATAATAGACTACTAAATCTTAAATATCATGATATATTTATAGTAAAATCCATGGGCATATACTATTTAATCAATGGGATATCAAACACCCAAAACTAATTTAATATATTTTTCAACTCGTTTATCCCAGGAGACATATATATGCATCATTTAAATTAATAACAACCTTCCTTATCATCAAATATCCATGTTATATAAATTATATATAATATCAATATTTCACTAGTCAATCTAATAAAACTCATTGTAGACACTCTATGTTGAAATGGAATACTATTTATGAAATAATATTATCCATGATGAATAGAATATGAATATGTAACATAAATTTATTCTCTAATGAAGATGAGAAATTCAATTTTTAAATTTAATCTTTTGAATTTAAAATTACTAAGAGATAAATGTCGACTGTCAATTTATCAGAAATATAGGTTTCATAATAAATTCATTTCAGTTAAAGAATAAACAAAAATCTATGTAAGAAATTATAATATATTTCCATTAATTTTTTAATTGTAAAATTTTGTAAACATATAGAATAATCTAATTTTCAAAAAATGGATATGGAATCCGTAATGTTGATTAAAACCACACAAGTTAAAAAGAAACATTCCCTTTAACAATTTATAAGAAATTTTTAAAATAACATCTTTAGAATATATTATAAATAATCATTTCAAACCATGATAAATTTAAATTATAATTTTCAAAAAACCTAACAAATTAGTTTGGTAAATATAAAGTAAAATTTTAGAATAATTTCAAAAATTATGGTCTTTAACCAAAATATAAAATTTAAGAAGAGAAATAAGATTGGATTTTATTTTAAATATTTCCTTATGTGACTCAAGTGTTATTGTGGGGAAATTATTTAATTAGATATGTAAATAATTAAATATAAATATTATTGGTAAATATATAGTGTTTATTAAGGATAGATTATAATATTATTTTAGTGAAAATAATATAAATCCCAAGAAAAAAATGGATTTTAAAAAACAATCGTACTGATTTGGTAAGTTTATAAATGGTATCCTTTGAAAGAGTAAGCATTAATTGAAATTGTAATCCATCATGAAAAAATATATTTTCTTTTTAAATATTTATATAGGAAAATAAATATAATACATAGAATAAAATATGTTCATAATACCATTTATATCTTAATGGTGAGGAAATTGAGATGAAATTTGTTAACTAATGACTACATTTTGTTGTACATGCTTTAAACTGATGTATAATGATTTTACACATGATATTAATTTCATCCAAAACCATATTAATGTTTAAAATATCATATTTGATCCATTTATAACATATTATAATATGTTTATTAATAATATTTCATTATTAAAACTATTTGGGTTTTATCTGCATTATTTTATCATGCATGTTTTTCCATGGAAGTTCTAATTTTTATATATTTCATAAAAGTATATTTTCACTATAATTATATTAATTTCATAAATATTTTTTACCATGATATAAAATTTTATAATCATTCAATACATTGGGACATGTAAAATAATTCACATCACATCGTGGATAAAGTAGAATGTACATAGGAACAAGTGAGATTATCATTTCGTGAATGGGTTAAAGGGTACGCAATTTGAAGATATAGTAACATCCCATTATATAGTTTTTCATCCTGTATGATGGAAAAGGATATTGATAAATATTATTCCTTCATACTAACATCCCCTTATATGGGAGATAATGTTTTTATTATATTGTAATTATTAATACATAATTAAATTTGGTAAAAAAATGGAAAAAGAGAGATCTTGGTGAAGATGATTATCATCTCTTAGAAAAACCGCATTTAGATATCGTATTAAGAAACCTATTATTGGTGAATTTTAAATACTAGAACCTCCATAAAATTGATAAGGATGTTGAGTTGAGATTTTGGTAGTGCTTTTTTGAGCTAAATTTATCAATACGTGTGAATAAGTGAGGATAAGAGTTTCCCATTTATAATTAATGTGAGAGGAAAACAAGGACTTTTTTTAATTATTAAAATATAATTATGAATATATATTGGAACAAATGGTGCCAAAATTGTTCATATTAGATGGTGACCATGTAGAGGTTAAATTCAACAAGAAAAATAGTTTCCAACACCTCCTATGGACATTTTTATTCCAAATATGGAATCGAGTTTATAAAATTCAACTAATCGATTTGGAAGAATTTAATTTTAAAATAATCCTAGAAAACATGATGAAAATTATTTTTTTAGGAAAATATTTTTTCCATCATAAGAAGATATTATATTATTTATAAGACTAATAATAATAATTATATGGATTCAAATTCAGATAGTATGATATATAATTTATATATTTCATTTAAATCAATATTTATTAATGATTATTTTTCATAAATATAATGGAAATACATTATGCATTTAAAAATAGGATAAATATATGTTTTTCCATAAAATTATTTTATCATTATTTACATCAAATTTGTAATCCATACATGGTTAGTTATCCATATTCTCATACAATGTTATACTTAAAAATAGATATATCTAAATATTATATTTTTAAAAGTTCATAAATATAATTTCTAATGGAATGTTTCAAAATATAATTCTATATTTTTTTAACATTATAAGTTAAAAAACAATATTTAACCTATAAAATTAAAATTTTCATCCATGAAATATAAAAAATTGGGATGTATTATAGTTATATAAATCATTAAATTTTCATTTTCTATAACATTTTCTTGGGTATTATAGTAATGATTGATCATTCAGATGCTATCGATTGTGAGGATATTTAGATATATCCTGATACAACATTCCAGGAATACCTAGTGAAAATCATAGAACACTTTGAGAAAGTGTTATGGGAGAAGATAATTAAAATTTTCAAAATATTATGGTTGAATTAATGGATCCAGATAAATAATCATAGCGGGAGTTTGATATTAAAGATCAATGGTTAGTGTTTTTTAGGAAATATTCTTAGATGTTCTTATTAAGGAAGAGAAGTCATTATTAGGGTAAATAATATTGATCTAGAATTTTTGTTATGAATTATGAGACAATTTTAACATTTATGCATATATTTTAGAGCATTGAATTTATTGGAATTATTATTTGGGAATTCTATTTGGTTTTTTGAGTGTATGGTTCATTTTAATGGGTATACGGTTGAAGAAAGGATTTACCAAATTTTGAAAATTATTCCAAAAACCATGAATCTTGTATGGGAAAATATTATGCATGGAACAAGGATGGTTCATAGTTATAAATAACAATTTGAAATTCATCCAAAACATTATAACTAGTTGGAGAGGATTAAATCATCTGTAGATCAGTTTTTAAAAACAATAAATCCAAATCAAGAAGGTGCCAAGGATAGGAAGAAGCCTATTATGGTTGGAATTTTTTTTCGAAAACTATGTGACCATTCACTATGAACATGAGTTAATGATTCAAAAATAACCATTAATTTCCATTAATCTTCCATTTTACCCATTTTTCATCTAATTGTACCCCTATTAAATGTAGAGAAAATAAATATTTCTTTATCATTGTACTCCATTATAGCATATATTCTAGAATATCTATGTGTTTTAGTGAACAAGAAATAATGTTTTTTATCCAAAAATATTAGTTCTTAAATGTTCTTATTATTATACCATACCTTAGGATCATTGATCCCACATATCATCGCCAGATATATGGTTTCTTATTCCATATAATAATGAATTATATTATAAGTTTTAGAAAACTATTATAACTATATGGTCTATGGAATTTATTCAATTAAGATTATACATAGTGTAATTTTCAGAGAATGAGATGTGTGGATGTATTTCATTATTTTACAATTCATTTGAATCATTTTATAAAACATTGATGTAGTTCAAAAATGATTATTTCTAGGATTCTATGTTTTGTATTCTCTATCGAATTAATGCTTGAGAATGATTTTGGTATTTACCCTCCATAGTTGTAAAAGGTTTTTATCAACAATATGAAGGTAGTATGTTCCTTACATTTTAGGGATCATGTATAACATTTTCTACCTAATATATTTCTTTTTTTGTCACTAGTTTGAGAGAACAATTTTTATCACATTTATGATGATTGATAGTATGAGTATGTTGATGTTGATTATTATACAATGTTTTCTTATTGAAAAAATGTTCTTTTTTATCATTTCTTTCTATCAGGATGATGTGTTACTTTTTTCCTATATATTATTTTTAATATTGTGTGTTATTATCATGACATTAGAGGTATTTCTATAGGTACTAAGAATAGTTGGGATATTGTAAAATTGTCATCCCTTTTAGGGGAAGTGTGCATGCCGTGAAATAATGGAGATGATGATGCTAAACATAGGGTAGTCGAATTACAGTCTTGAGGCTCGAGCAGAGGTAACAATAGTAGGGTATTGTATCCATGTGGAATGATTGTAGGAATAGATGACGTATTATTGAATTTTGGATTCTACTATGTTAGAAAGAATGTATTCTAACAATGTGGTTGAGCCAGGTTAATCATCCTTTAAACTAATCACATATACTCATTTTCCTTATAGCTAACTAGAATACATACTTCCATTCTAAAAATACTTAAAATGGAGTTGTAGTAGGTGTGTATATGACCTATGGTGTCTTGGTTATCATATATATTCTCAAAATTTGATTAATAATTCATTATTTCACATTAAATTTTTTATGGAATACAATTTTCATAATTGTTCGCCCATGTTAACGACCCGTGAGTGGTGTCATAAATGGTTTTCTAACTCACACCATAGATGGGATTCTTTAGGAATGTGAGGAATTAATGATTAGATACACATGTGTGGTAAATATGATAACATTTGATAGTTTATCTATGGATCAAGGTGCTGGTAGTGATTCCAAGATAGATTCTATAGGATTTTATAAGGTGTCTTTATTTTTTTCTTATAATGTTTTTACATTAGTTATTATTTCCAAATTAAGATTTTTGTTTTTTAAATTTATTTTATGGGTGAATTTTTTTCTAATTATATTTACATTATATTTTTTATATTATATGATTTTATATTTTATTTATTTTCCATTTTTATGGTTTTCATTAATGATGGTATAATCACCCCACTATAACCTTAGACAATCACAACTATTCGACATCCTCTTACATAAGAGGAAAAGCACATGGGGACATTTAGAATATCAACTGTAGAGAAATTCCAGAAAATATTGGTTTTGTTGTTATAATAGATATTATTCAATTGATATATATATTAACTAAATCAAAACATAATGTGATAAAGGTCACAAGGTCATGGTTTTTGTGAACGTTCATTATAAAATTGAGAAAGTCACTTGGTTATGGTTTTATTTTTTGATGTTTGAATAACATAAAATCGTTGGATACAATAAATAAATTTATTAATGTTCCATATAATCAAGCACTATCATTGTTTTAGATTCAGTAATATAGAGTGATATATTATTTCAAACATTCATATTAATTTTATAAACAACAAATTAATCAATGGAATGTTGATTTGTATTACACTAGGAGTCACAATGTTATTAAATGTTTTGGAATAAAATTATTTCACCTTTAAACCTATATAATATTTTTCATGACTTTTGAAATTTCATTTATTATTGTGTGTTGGATTATTTATCGAAGAAAATCTGTGCCATGTATTTTTTATAACTTTTCTTTTAACACAATGGTTCTAAAATATCGTATTTTAATAGGGAAAACAACCTATGTATTAGTTATTTTATATTAACTGATTGACTACTTGAGGATGAAAATAATATTGATTTCTAAGTGGGTATATCTATTAAACTCATAAAAAATAACTGGTTTTATTTTATAAATAAAATAGTTATATTATTTATGTTTTTTTCACATTTTAATAAAAATAGGGTCAGATGTAAAAGTGTTTTATTAGTTAATTTTAATTGTTTTTAGACATGTTTTGTCAATATCAAAACTTAAAAATAGTTTTAGATAGAGTTCCATTTTAATTGGGTTAGAAATTATTATAAATAATAAATTCAGGAAAATTATTTTTTTTCTTTCATAAGTATGTATTTGTTAAAAAACCATTGTTTTTTATTTTTTTTTAACACAAATGTGTTTCTAAATAAAATGAGTAAGGTTTATCAAAATGTAAAAAATCACCTTATGGTTTAAAATATGACCTATAAAATATCTATGACAATTTTGGAATTATAAATCTATTTTTATGTAACACTTTTACAAAAATGTATCGAGGTTGGGAATCATAAATCAATATTTATAAATTATAAATTTATTATGAATAATTGACTTATTGAATCATCATAATTTTATGTCACATGATTAAGTATTTAAATTTTTCATTTATTTTTTTATTATAAAATCATTTAATGTTAATGAATTCAATGTGTGTATAATATGAAACAATGTATTATTTAACCTAAATTAGTAAACTACATATTATAAATGTCATAACTTGCATTATGTAGTCAAATTATAGGAAGGGCATTTGAAATATTTTTTCAATTGACTTAATGGTTTTTTCTTAGGTTATGATCTCAATATTAATTGATTTTATATGACTTATATATAATAATCCTTAAGATTTTGTTTGAATCAAGGCCCCTATTGGATATTGATAAATGGATAAGGATATTTTGTGTTGGGTTTTCCACTTTCATTGGAGCATAGGGTCTGTCTTAAAGAGTGATGGTAGTATACTATTCCTATAATATATAATATTTATAAGGACCCAGCCTTAAACATTACGTAATATTGAATTAAATGAATAATTCACAATGAGGATCTTTTCAGGTTTATAGTTTTAGAGATTTAGGACGTAACTATTACATCTCAAAAGATTACAAAGTAGACAGTTTTACAATGTTTCGATTTTTTATATAAATTTAAAACTCTTAAAAAGAAACATGTCTAGTTCCATCTTTTAGATAGAATGAATTTTCTTTGATCACATCCTTGACCCTATTCATCTTTATGTCATGTGGAAATCATTTCAAAAACATGGGATGAGCATTGAAAGATCAGTAAAGGTTACAAAATAAGGAATGAAATCATAAGCCCATCAATAAATAAAAATCAATGAAACCATACATTTTAATCATAACATACCTTACAAAATCATAATTTTTTGAATAACACTCACAAATCATAAATCATAGAGGTTACGTATGGAATACATATCAAACATAAATTTTAGCTATCCCAGCTATGTAGGGAGTCACACATGGAATACACATCATAATATATTCCCTAAATTATCTTAGGAGAAACATCATGTTTAACTCTGTCACGTTACCCAGTGGATTGGAGAGCTATCTCGGGCTCACCCTCCCTAGGTTTATCGTAGAACCACCTGTATACGTAAAAAATGCAAAATAACCATAACATAATCATAACAAATATCACAAGTATAATTGAAAGATAACATTTCCACATTCTAATATATCAAATCAATATATTTAAATAAAAAAATTTATACAAAGTCATTTTCAAAACCATTTAAGATGAGATTTTTGAATCATAATGTCCATACCACTTTGAATATTTTAAATGAATTATCATTTGAAATAATTAATGTCCATATAAATAATTCATAAAATCAAATTTTAATACATGTACATTAATGATAAATATTTAGAAGAATAATTATTTAAATCATTTAAAACAGTATTCTAGTTAAAAAGTTTTTCTAACAAAAAGAGAGACGCTTGAATACAAATAATTGAGGAATAAAATTTAATGAGAACATTATAATATCATGAGAAAATGGGATTCATGATATTATATGTCAAAGGATAGTATATACAACATATAAGAGTGGATTGTTTTATAACAACGATGAAGTCTCAATGGAAATGGAAATTGAGATGAAATCCCTTATAAAGATAGTATCCATAAATTGAGGATAAATACAATCACATAATTATGTGTGACATATATCAACACACCCAATATAAGTGGATGTTAAGTGTAAAACAATCAGTGGTCATTCACACATATTCATAGGATGACATATTCAAGAAGTATACATTGAACCCAAATAATTGAAATTGGGTTAAGAAGTGCCCTTGTTAAAATTCGACAGCCTAACAACATCACATTAAAATTCAGAAAAAGGATAGTTGAGATAAATAGGGAATGTTATCACATGGAAATAAATTCTACGTCAATAAGTATATAAAATAATATATTGCAATATAATAAGAAATATTTTAAAATATATAACAAAAAAGAAGTCTTTTCACTAGAGGAGGGTGAAATGTTCCCTTACTGATTTGGTAACTTACAAAACATACGCCACCTGAAAGACGGATCATACAATGTAAATTTTAATACTTATAAATGAATTTATATTAAACAAATAGTACAATCATGGTCAGTACATACTCCACACAAAAAGAAAATAGTGGAAAATATATCATGAATCTCATGGGAATAAAAAGTGAGACGAAACCCTTTACCACGTTCTAATCAACTGAGTCGTACGACCAAAAGTTAATAACCACAAAATTAATCAAATAATACCATGAATATAATGAGAATAATTATAATATATATATATATATATATATCATATGGCTGTACACATTACACAACATTCAATGAATAAGTGGAGAACAAGGGAAATCTCACGTAATTATAAGCGAGATAAGAGAATCTCTTACCTCGTGTCCGACATGACTTGTTTTTTCCTTGTTCTTCATGAATATTAAACTAAAGATAATTTATAATTTCTTAAGAACCCTTTTCAAGTTTATTATCCGTATTATATTACTTATTACCATCTTATACACATTATGCAATCATTTAATTCAATAATGGTCGTTTGGTCGATATTTGGTAATTGAGTAAAAAAATTGAACACCTTTTATTTACAAGTTGTCCATGTGGTCAAGAGACCATTACCTCCATAATGATATTAATTATTTATATATCATATATATCCATTATATATATGTATTTATAAAAGTACATAACATTTGGAGATAAGAAAAGAAATGCACTGTTCATGGAGACGGTAAGCCGTACGTACGCATGAACGCGATATTCATTTCTATTTCGTAATGTAATAGAATAGAAACTTAATGATACTGAAGTATATTATAATTCTATTATAATAGAATATATAATATCATTAACTCTATCCTTTATATGGCCCACATATGGCATTAACGAGTCATATCACATTGAGGGGGCGGTAGTCCGCACTTCCTCAAATGAAATTATCGCGTTTACCCATTATGGAAAACATAATGGTATGATATAAAAGAAAAATATAGATTCATAAATAAAAAATAAACATAATTTATATCATATATAAATACAGTTCCATCATAATGGCCACCTTGAGAGGCGGTAGTAGGTAATTGAACAAACATCGTTTCGTGAGGCGTTAATTTCCCATCCACAGAAACATTATGTTCATCACCCATTAGATGGAGGTTTGTGTAATTGTAGTTCAAATAATTCTCATAAAAACATCCTACTATATTTAGTATACTGGTGTTGTTATAAAATAAAGGAATAAAAATACTATAGGGGTTGGAGTAGTAAAAGAAAAGAAAAGAAGTTAAGAAAAACTGTTACCGTTATTTTGGGTAACTTCTTTTGGTTTGAACATAAAGGACTTCTTAAAGTGCATTCTTCCTATGGTAAGGCTTCTAGGGGGAGAATAGAGATGTAGGAAGATTAATTGCGCATATTTTGGATGAGCCTAAAGGCCTTAGAGGAGTGATAAATTGGTTAGAAGTGGTATCATTTTATAAGGGGAGGAGGGGCTCTTTAGGAAAGTGTGATAACATTATTTTATTATATAATGATATTCAGTTTCTAAAGGTCCAAAAATCAGTATAGTCAAATATAAGGTGACTAACAGGCTAAATTAAACCATCCAATAAGAATTGGAAAAGTTTTGGATGTTATTTTAATATTTATAATCTTATTTATTTAAATGATTTATTAATGAGGTAAACACTGCATCATTATTGTGTCATGAATTATAAAAATTATTTAATGTCTAAAAATTATAAAACAAATACCATGATGTTAGAAATAGTTTTAGATTTCCAATGAATATTTATAGTCAAAACTATTGCTTATATAACACCATATAAAAATTAATTTACTAAAAGATATTTGTTTTTGTCATTTTTGTCTTTACATTAAGTTAATTAATCTAAATTGTCATTATCACTCCCCTGTGGCTCAATGGGGTCCTAAAATCGACCCAAAGATTCTTATTGTTGTTAATGACTCAAAAAATAAGGTTTGGACAAGTTATAATATAATTTGAATTATTAAAATATTCTTTTTACCTTAAATTACTATATTTACCATTAACCGCTGTAAATAAAAGTCAAAAGTTACTATTCACCGAAAATTATTTTCATCTTATTAAACCAAATTTTACTTACTAATAACAACCATGTATGTTCAATTTTTTTAATTCAATTCATAGAAGTGGTAAAATTTCATTTAAATGAAAAATTCGGGTTTTTAACTACTACTAAGTGGTATCACTATTCATCAAAATTGATGTTTTTCAGAAAAAAACCAAAAATTAGACTATTTTTAAAAAACAATAACAATCAAAATATTGAAACTTCATTATTTACAATTTCAAATTGGAATAAATTCTAATTAAAAACATTAGATTAAATGGTAAAAATATATTCTAATTACACTATAAAACCAATAAAAAAGATAATCGAACCATTTAAATATATTCTAATTACACTTTAATGTATTAATGTGACCAAAACTCGATTTAAAGAGGGTTCTTCATTAAATGGTGGTAAATCAACCTTTTAATGAAAATTATGCTTAAAATAAGATTCATTCATACTTTCAGCCTCTAAATATTTATTGGATAAATGTAAATACATTTAACAAACATTAATAATCATATTGTAGTTAGTTTTGTTCATTCCCGCCAATACAATGACTAGGGGTTAACTACCACATAAAATAATAATAATATATTATTAATGTAAAATGTTTGATTTCAAAGAAACTCATTGTTGCGTATCGGGTACACCATCGAACATAGCATCCCCTTTAATGTAAAATGAATATTTAATTAACAAATATTAATAAATATTAAAAGTATCATATTCCTTATTTATCTGGGATGTTACATCCTTCCCCCCTTTTTGGAATTTCATCCTTGCAATTTTAAAACTGGGCTTGGAAAATTCATTAAAAGTCCCACATCGGAAAAGAGTCAGTAAAACTATCACATTAAAAGAAAGAATAAGTAGTACAATGATCACCCGAGAAAACCCATACAAGGATTCCTTGTAAAAAACATGGATATGAAAGAATGAAGAAATGGTAAAGTTATGATGGAGAGTGATAGAAAACATGATTAGGAGAAAGTTAACAACCAAAAAATCATAAACATGTGATGGGTTAAACAGTCATTGATTCCCCAGTAGGAAAAGTTAATAGACAATGTTCTTGTTTTACTTTACTTTTCATAAAGTAAATTTATTTATGGGATTAACTAAAAATGTATGGAAACATACTTACTTGTCTTGTAAACATTTTTCCTTTACAATATTTTTAACACAAATTCATATTTTCTCCAAACGGTGAGTATTTAGGGTAAATTTTTCACATAAAAATCATCGCAATCAACCTCTAGAGAATCACATAATTCACAAATGATGAACTATATATTTATCATGCCTTAAGACATCATCCTAAACCAAAATGGTTAGTGAGAGATCAGATAATACCCAAAATGGAAAATCTTTTACAAGAATAAAAACTACTCTTAATCTCCAAAATATGTCACACCAAACCAAAATATCAACAAAGACTATTCAATAAACAAATGTCCCTAAAATTCTTCAAAAGTAATCTAAACTATGATTGAGGCCCAAATCTCATATGGATTTTATTACATATTCTTCCAAGATAAACTTTACCATTTATCACCAAATAACATCAGTTACTCATAAAATCTCATATTTAAATGTAATTAACCAAATCACATATTTTCCATGATAGTTAAATCAGTTTAATAAATAAACCAAATCATCATATGTCCACAATAAAATCAAATATTCTTCCAAACTAAAACTTCAAACATTATTTCACAATTGAGGTCCCGTAGTATTCAATATTCCTTAGGAATATAGTGTTTCCTCAAAAGAGAGAACGTCTTCCACAACAACGTTTATCACTTAATCACTAAATCATTTTTCTATACCAAGTATATCCATTTGATAAAACATAAGTTCCAAAAATCAACTTATTCTTGTTACATAAAAACATTTTACTAAAATAATAAGTCGTACTTACCAAGGACATTAAGTATGCTAGTGGTAGGTGATGTTCCCTTTTCTCCCTTCAGTTGTGGGTTCGATTCCTACGGCCTTACTAGATGTGACGGGTTGTCACTCATCCTATGGGTTGTCATTTTTATAAAAATCAAAAATAACCCTAACATGTATTAACCTCAATGGTATTATTATACCTCTCAATTTCATATAAATTCAGTATAATCTCAAAATCATAATACTTGAAGTCTTATTTCACCAACATATGATAAAATAAAATGATCCCCAAAATGAAGAACATCGTACCTTGATCATGGTGTCCATTTTGCTTCATTTTCATCTTGTTCACTTAGGTAGAAGGTCTATGCATTGAAACAATGATTTAGAGATCATTCAAAATCATTTTCTTCCTCAATCCAAATACACCATGTACAACATGGGTTATATTCATGTTCACAAAAAGGAAGTTTTGGAAAATAATAATGTATGGGCTATAATTTCAAAACATTTGAATAAACATGATTTCTATAAAATTGTCAGACCGAATTTGAGTTGAAACATTCAATTAATGGACCTTTTAAATTACCATTGTATGTTCTGAGATACTATATTGTAAAATCAAATATAAATATGTTTCTTAATGGTCTTCTTATTTAGAACCTTTTTTAAAATCATAATATTCTTCAAAATCTTGTTATAAGGTACAATATATGAAAATGCCTTGATAATATTTACCTTTCTTTAGAATATGAGAATATTGTAATGATATGATTTGACTATATACAACCCATGATCCATGATGATAATGAGGTATATTGGCGGTTTTGGATATCTCACAGAACTGCTTGCAAGTGAGTGGTATGCTAGAAAAAGATTCACAATAATCAAAAAATGACTTTGCAATAATTATTGTAAGAATGTCATCAAGAATAGATTGGAATGTCATTAGATATCCTCCTCCTTCCATTTTTAGCAGAAATTTCTTGATCTAAAAAAGTTATAAAACAAGGATTTAACTGAAATAATAGACATAGGGACTAACCATGTGTCTAATGAAAACTCATAATCCCTAATGTTGTATAAACTGACTTCTGATACCAACTATAAGGACCCGGCCTTAAACATCACATAATATTGAATTAAATGAATAATTCAAAATGATGATATTTTCAGGATTAGTGTTATAGGGAATTTGGACATAGCTATTACATCTAAAAATATTACAAAGTATACACTCCCCTACAGTTTCCATTTTTTTATAAAATAAAAACTTTTAAAAACAAACATGTTTATTTCCATGTTTTAAATAGCATGACTTTTCCTTGATCCCATCCTTGACCCTATTCCTCTTTTTTCCCTGTGGAAAACATTTCAAAAACATGGGATGAGCATAAAAATCTCGGTAAGGGTTATAAAATAAAGAAGGGAAACATTATCCCATCAGTAAATTAAAATAAATGAAACCATACTTTTCACTCATAACATACCTTACGAAACCATAAGATTTATGAATAACACACACAAAATCCTAAATCATAAAATTTACATATGGAATCTATATCACAATTACATTTTATATATATCAAATATGTAGGGAGTTACACTTGGAATATCCATCACAATATATTCCCTAAAATCTATTAGGAGAAACATCATGTTTACCCCGGTCATGTTACCCAATGCATTGTAGAGCTATCTCGGGCTCACCCGCCCTGGGTTTATCACGAAACCCCCCTGAATACATAAAAAATGACCAATAACCATAACATAATCATCACACATATCACAAGTATAAAGTAAAGATAACATTTCCACATTTTAATATATCAAATCAAGATATTTAAATAAATAATGCTTTATCAAATCATTTTCAAAACCATTTAAAAAGAGATTTTTGAATCAAAATATCCCATACCACTTTGAATCTTTTAAATGAATTATCATTTGAAAAAATTAATTTCTATATAAATAAATCCTAAAACCCATTTTGAAAACGTGGACATTAATGATAAATATTTAGAATAATTAATCTTTAAATCCTTTAAAATGATATTTCAGTTAAAGAGTTTTTCTAACAAAAAGAGAGAAGCTTGAATACAAATAATTGAGGAATAAAATTTAATGATAACATTAAAATATCATGAGAATAAAGGGATTCATGATATAATATGTCAAAGGATAGTATTTACCCCATATAAGAGTGAATTGGTTCATAACAACAATGAAGTCTCAATGGAAATGTAAATTGAGATGAAATCCCTTATAAAGATGGTATCCTTAAATTAAGGATAAATCAATAATATAATAATGTGTGACATATATAAATATACCCAATATAAGAGGATATTAAGTGTAAAACAATGAGATGTCATTAACACATATTCATAGGATGACATATTCAAGAAGTACAAGTTGAACCCAATGAATTGAAATTGGGTTAAGAAGTTACCTTTTAAAAATTCGACAGCATAACGATGTATCTTTAAAATTAATAAAATGAGTTAATTAGATAAAAAGGGTATCTCATCACTTGGAAATAATTTTTAAATCAATATGGATATAAAATAACATATCAGAACATAATAAATATATGTTAAAAGACATAACAAAAAGAAAGGTCTTAAAAAGTGGAGGGTTAAAGGTTTCCTTACTGATTTAGTAACATACAAAACATACGCCACATGAAAGAAGGATCACACAATTAAGATGTAAATAATCATAAATGAATGTATATTACACAAATTTTATAATCATGGGATGTAAAATACCACACAAAAAGGAAATAGTGGCAAATATAGCATGAATCTCACGGGAATAAAAAGTGAGATGAATCCCTTTACCACGTTGTAATCAACTGTGTCGTATGACCAAAAGTTAATAACCACAAAATTAATCACATAATACCATGAATATAATGAGAATAATTATAATATATATATCAAATTGAAGTACACAATACACAACATCCAATGAATATATGGTGAACAAGGGAAATCTCACAGAATTAGAAGTAAGATAAGAGAATCCCTTACCTGGTGTCCGACATGACTTGGTTGTTCCTTGTTCTTCTTGAATAATAAACGAAAGTTAATTTATACTTGCATAAATACATTTTACAACTTTATTTTAATTTTTTATCACTTATTACCTTGTTAGAAACATTATGAAATCATTTATGTTAGTAATGGTTATTTAGTCAATATTTGGTACTTGGTTAAAAAAATGAACACCATATATTTACAAGTTGTCCATGTGGTCAAGTGACCATTATCTATAAAATGATATTCATTATTTATATATCATATATATCATATAAATCCAGTATATATATGTATTTATAAAAGTACATAACATTTGGAGATAAGAAATGAAATGCACCGTTCATGGAGACGGTAAGCAGTACGTATCCATGAACTCTACTTTCATTTATATTTCGTATTATAATAGAATGGAAAAATAATTATACATAAGTATAATATAATTACAGTATAATATAATATATAATATCATTAATTCCATCCTTTATACATCCCATATATGGCATTAAAGATTCATATCACATTGAGGGGGCGGTAGTCCGCACTTCCTAATATAAAATTATCACATTTACCCATTATGGAAACCGTAAAGGTATGATATAAAAGTAAAATTCAGAAGCATAAAGAAAACAAAAAATATATATATCATATATAAATACAGTTTCATCATAATGGCCACCATTAGAGGCAGTAGTAGGTAATTGAACAATCATCGTTTCGTGAGGCATTAGTTTGCCATCCACAAAAACATTATATTTTCACCCATTAGATGGATTTATGTGTTTGTGTAGTTAGAATACTTCTAATAAACACATACTAGTATATATAGGATACTGGTGTTGTTATAAAATAATGTAATTAAAATATTATTGGGTTGGGGAAGTAAAATAAGAGAAAATATGTTAAGAGAAACTATTACCATTAATATTGGTAACTTTCTTTGGTTTGAACCAAAAGCACTTCTTAAAGTGCCTTCTACCTAAGGTAAGGCTTCTAATACGAGGATAGGGATGTAGGGAGATTATGTGGACTGATTTGGGACGATAATAAAGTCTTGAGAGGTGTGAGGAATTGGTTAGAAGTGGTCTCATTTTATAATGGGGGGGATGGGCTCTTTAGGAAAGTGTGATAGTATTATTTTATTATATAATGATATTCGGTTTCTAAAGGACCAAAAATCCTTAGAGTAGAAGATAAGGTGACTCATGGTAGATATAGAATCATCCAATAATAATTGGAGAATTTTTGGATGTTATTTTAATATTTATTATCTTATTTATTTTAATAATTTTTTAATGAGGTAGACACAACGTCAGTATTGTGTCATAAATAATTTAAATTATTTGATGTCTAAATATAAAAAAAATACCATGATGTATGAATTTTTTTATATTTCCAATGAATATTTATATTCAAAAATATTACTTATATAACATCATAAAAAAATTTATTTACTAAAATATATTTGTTTTTTTTCATTTTTTCCTTCACTATAAGTTAGTTTTCTAAATTGTCATTATCACTCCCAGGTGGCTCAATGGGGTCCCAAAATCGACCCAAAGATGAACATGGTCGTTAATGACTCAACTAATAAGGTTTGAACAAGTGTTAAGGTAATATTTAATTATTAAAATATTCTTTTTAACTTGAATTACCCTATTTACCTTTAATCGCGGTAAATTAAAGTCAAAAGTTATTATTCACCAAAAATTATTTTCATCTTATTGAACCATATTTTACTTACTAATAAGAAAAATGTATGTTGGATTTTTGTAATTCAATTCATAGAAGTAGTAAATTTTAATTTAAATGAAAAAGACAGTTTTTTAACTACTACTAAGTGGTTTCACTATTCATTAAAAATTGATTTTTTTTTGAAAAATAAAAAAAATTCAGCCTAAGAAATATTTGATATTCCGAATTCAGAAATGATGTCTATTTTTATAAATTCAAAACATAGAAGTGGAATTAATTAATTTAAAATTAATTCCTGTTGTTAAAACAAATAGCGTGTTTTTAAGAAACAATAACTATTAAAAGATTAACACTTCATTATGTCAACTTTCAAAGTGAAATTAATTCTAATGACCAACATTGGATTAAATGGTAAAAATATATTATAATTAAACATTAAAACCAATTAAAAAAATAATCTTACCAAATAAATCAATTATAATAAAATGCAGTTTTGAATTAAAATACAATATTTTCACATTTAAAAAAACGAACTTTATCGAAAAAATTCCCAAATATTACAAATAGTAAATTTTGATGTCTCTATTCTAAATAAGGATTTTATTTTTTTAATTTTAATGTATTAATGTGACCAAAACTATTTTTAAAGAGGGTTCTCCATTAAATGGTGGTAAATTGACCTTTTAATGTAAATCATGCTTAAAATTATATTCATTCATATTTTAAGCCTCTAAATTTTTGTTGGATAAATGTAAATACATTTAACAAACATGTATAATCATATTGTAGTAATTTTTTTTCATTCCCACAAATACAATGGCTAGGAGTTAACTACTACTTAAAATAATAATATTATATTATTAGTGTACAACGAAATATTTCAAAGAAACCCATTGTTGTGTATCGAGTACGCCATCGAACATAGTGTCCCATTTAATGTATTATTAGTATTTAATTCACAGAAATTAACAAATATTAATATTTTCTTATTCCTTATTTATATGGGATGCTACATCCTTCCCCCTTTTTTAGAATTGCGTCCTCGCAATTTTAAAACTGGGATTTGAAACTTCATTACAGGTCCCACATCAGAAAATAGTCAATAAAACTATCACTTTAAAATAATGAAAGAGAAGTACAAAGGTCACCCGAGATAACCCATACAAGGATTCCTTGAAGGAAAACATGGATATAGAATAAAGAACAAACTGTCATGTTCTGATGGAGAGTGATAGAAAACATGATTAGGAGAAACTTGACCACCATAAAATCACAAACATCTGATGGGTTAAACGGTCATTGATTCCCCAGTAGGAAAATTTAAGAGACAAAGTGTTGGTTTTACGTTTATTTTCATAAAGGAAATTTATTTATGGGATTAATTAAAAAATTATGGAAACGTACTTAATTTTCATGTAAACATTAATCCTTTACAATATTTCTAACACAAATTCATATTTTCTCCAAACGGTTAGTATTCAAGATGAATTGTTCACATTTAAAGCATTTTAATCAACTTCTAGAGAATCACATAATCCAAAAATGATGAAATATATATTTCCCTTGTCTTTAGAAATCAATGAAAACCTAAATTGTTATTGAGAGATCAGATAATTTCCAAAAAGTACAATCTTTTACAAGAAGAAAAACTACACTTAATCTCCAAAATTTGTCAAACTAAATACAAAGATCAACAAAGACCATTGAATAAACAATTGTCCCTAAAATTCTTTGAAAGTAATCCAAACTAATATTGAAACCCAAATATCATAAGTATTTAATTATATAGTCTTCCAAGATAAATCTTATCATTTATCACTAAATAATATTAGTTACTCATAAAGTCACATATAGAAAAGTAATTAACTTAATCACATATTATTCGTGATCAGTTAATCAGTCTAATAAATAAACCAAACCATCATATGCCCATAATAAAAACATAGATTCTTCAATAATAAAATTTAATCCATTATTAGACAATTGAAATCTCATAGTATTATATCTTTCTTAGGCATATAGTGTTTACTCAAAATAGATAACATCTTCCCCAACAACCTTTTTCACATAATCACTAAATCATATTTCTATAATATGTATATCCATTTCATAAAACATAATTTCCAAAAATAAACTTATTCTTGTTCTATTAAAATATTTTACTAAAATAATTAGTGATAATAACCAGGGAATTCAAGTAGGATAGTGGTAGGAGATATGCCCTTGTCATCCTTCAGTTGGGGGTTCGATTCCTACGACCTTACCAGATACGACATGTTTTCAACTATCATACAGGTTGTCCTTTTTATAAAACTCAAAAATAACCCTAACATGTTTTAACCTCAATGTTTTCCTTATAAATATAATTTTCATCCAAATTAATTAGGATCTCAACATCTTAATAGTTGAAGTATTATTTTTCAACATATGATAAAATAAAATGACCCTCAAAATGAAGAACATCATACATTGATCATGGTGTCCATTTTGTTTCATTGTCATATTGTTCACATAGATAGAAGGTACATTCATTGCAACAATGGTTTATAGATCATTCAAAATCCGTTTCTTACTCCATACAAATACACATTGTACAACATGGTTCATATGGGTGTTCACATAAAAATAGTTTTGGAAAATAATAATGTATTCCATCTAATTTCAAAATATCTGATAAAATATGATTTCTATAAAATAGTTGGACTGAATTTGAGATGAAACTTTTAATTAATGGTACTTTTAAAATACCATAGGTATGTTCTGAGTGAATATACTGTAAAAGAAAATATAAATAGGTTACATAAGTGTCTTCTTCTTCAGAACCTTTTTTAAAATCATAATATGCTTCAAAATCTTGTGAAAAGGTAATATATTTTAAAATGTCATGATAATATTTACCTTTCTTTTAAATAGGATAATATTGTGAAAATAGGATTTTTCTAAATTCAACCCATGATCCTCTATGATAATGACATATTTTTGAGGTGTTTGATATCTCAAACAACTGCTTTCAAGTGAGTTGTATTCTAGAAAAAGTTTCACAATCCTCCGAACATGACTTTGCAATAATTACTGAAGGCATGTCATTAAGAAGAGATAGGAATGTCATTATAGATCCTCCTCCATCCATTTGTAACTGACTTTTACTGATGTGAAAAATTTATAAAACAAGGGTTTAAATAAAATAATATACATAGGGATTAACCATGTGTCTAAGGAATACTACTAATCACTAATATTGACTAAACCGACCCCTAATACCATCTATAAGGACCCGAACTTAAACATTAAATAATTTTGAATTAAATAAATAATTAAGATTGAGGATATTTCTAGGTTTATAGTTTTATAGAATTTGGACATAGATATTACATCTCAAAAGATTACAATGTATACACTTCTATATAGTTTACATTTTCTTATAAAATAAAAACTCTTGAAAAAGAACATGTCTAGTTCTATGTTTTAGATAGCCTGACTTTTTCTTTAATCCCATCCTTAACCCTATTCATCTTTATGTCATGTGAAAAATTTTTCAAAAACATGGGATGAGCCTAAAAAGATAATTAATTGTTATAAAATAAGGAAGGAAAACATTATCCCATCAATAAATAAAAATCAATAAAACCATACTTTTAAATCATAAATACATTACGAAATCAAAAGATTTATGAATAACACAGACATATCCTAAGTAATAAAGGTTACTTATGGCATCCATATCAAAAATGAATTTTAGCTATCACAACTTGGTAGGGAGTTACACTTGAAATACCCATCATAGTATATTCCCTAAAATCTCTAAGTAGAAACATCACGTTTACCTCTGTCAAGTTATCTAATGCATTGGAGAGCTATCTCGAGCTCACCTGCCCTGGTTTTATCATGGAACCACCAATATACATAAATAATTCCCAATAAACATCACATAATCATAACAAAAATAACAAGTTTAAAGGAATGATATCATTTCCACAGTCTAATATATCAAATCAATATATTGAAATAAACAATGCTTTATCAAATCATTATCAAAACCATTTAAAAAGAGATTTTTGAATCAAAGCGCCCCATAACACTTTGAATATTTTAAATGAATTATCTTTTGAAAACATTAATTTCCATGTAAATAAATCCTAAAACCCATTTTTTAATCATGGACATTAATGATAAATATTTAGAAGAATAAATATATAAAACATTTAAAATGATATTTTAGTTAAAGATTTTTTCTAACAAAAAGAGAGACGCTTGAATACAAATAATTGAGGAGTAAAATTTAATGGGAACTTTTTAATATCATGAGAAGAAAGGGATTAATGATATAATATGTCCATGGACAGTATATACACCATTTAAGGGTGAATTGGTTCATAACAATGATGAAGTCTCAATTGAAATGTAAATTGAGATGAAATCCCTTATAAATATGGTATCCTTAAATTAAGGATAAATAAATCACATAATTATGTGTGACATATATAAATACACCCAATATAAGTGGATATTATTTTTAAAACAATCATAGGTCATTCAAACATATTCATAGGAAGACATATTCAATAAGTACAAGTTGAACCCAAAGAATTTAAATTGGGTTAAGAAGTCCCCTTGTAAAAATTCGACAGCCTAACGGAATCACTTTAAAAATTAGAAAATGAGTTGATGATATAAAAAGGTATCTCATACCTTGGAAATAAATTTTAAATCATTTAGTATATAAAATAAATTATCCCAAAATAATAACATATATTTTAAAAGACACAACAAAAAGAAGTCTTTTAAAAAGAGGAGGGTGAAAGGTTCACTTAATAATTTGGTAACATACAAAACATACACCACATGAAAGAAGGATCATACCATAAAGATGTAAATACTGATAAATGAAACTATATTACACAAAGAGTACAATCATGGGCAGTATTTACACCACAAAAAAGGAAATAGTGGCGAATATAGCATGAATCTCACGGGAATAAATACTGAGATCAAACCCTTTACCACGTTGTAATCAACTGAGTCGTATGCCCAAAAGTTAATAACCACAAAATGAATCAAATAATACCATTAATATAATGATAATAATTATAATATATATATATATATATAATATAAGTACACAATACACAACATTCAATGAATAAGTGGCGAATAAGGGAAATCTCAAGGAATTAAATGTGAGATAAGAGAATCCCTTATCTCGTGTCCGACTTGACTTTTTTGTTCCTTGTTCTTCCAGAATAATGAACTTAATTTAATTTATACTTTCTCAATAACATTTTTCAAGTTTTTTATCCTTTTTATATCACATACCACCATGTTATAAACATTATGCAGTCATTTAAGTTAATAATGGTCGTTTGGTCAATATTTGGTACTTGAGTAAAAAAATGAACACCTTATATTTAAAAGTTTTCCATGTGATCAAGAGGAAATTATCTCCAAAATTATATTAATTATTTAGATATCATTTATATCATATATATCTAGTATATTTATTTATTTATAAAAGTACATAACATTTGGAGATATGAAATGAAATGCACTGTTCATGGAGAGGGTAAGTTGTACGTACGTATGAACGCTACTTTCATTTCCATTTCATATTATAATATAATAGAAAATTAATGATAATTATGTATGTTATAATTACAGAATAATATTATATATAATATCATTAACTCCATCCTTTATAAATCCCACATATGGAATTAACGATTCATATCACTTTGAGGGGGTAGTAGTCCGCACTTCCTAAAATGAAATTATCGCGTTTTACCATTATGGAAACCATAAAGGTATTATATAAAAGTAAAATACAGAAGAATAAAGAAAACACAAACATAATATATATCATATATAAATACATTTCCATCACAATTTCTACCAGGAGAGGCGGTAGGAGGTAAATGAACTATCATCGTTTCTTGGGGCGTTAGTTTTCCATCCACAGAAACATTATGTTTTCACCCATTAGATAGAGGTTTGTATAAGTGTAGTTAGAATCCTTCTCATAAAAATATCATATTATATTGAGGATAATATTTTTGTTCTAAAATAATGTAATAAAAATATTATAGTGGTTGGAGAAGTAAAATAAAAGAAAATAAGTTAAGAGAAATTGTTAACTTTAATTTGGGAAACTTCCTTTGGTTTGAACAAAATGGACTTATTAAAGTGCCTTATGCCTAAGGTAAGGCTTCTAGGAGGAGGATATATATGTATGGAGATTAATTGAGTTGAGTTTGGATGAAGATAAAGGCTTTAAAGGTGTGAGAAACTTCTTATAAAAGGTCTCCTTTTATAAGGGGGAGGAGGGGCTCTTTAGGAAAGTGTGATAATATTATTTTATTATATAATGATATTCGGTTTCTAAAGGTCAAAAAATAATTAGAGTATATGATAAGGTTAATATTGGTAGAAATAAAATCATCCAATAATAATTGGACAAGTTTTGGATGTTATTTTAATACTTATAATCTTATTTATTTAAATGATTTATTAATGAGGTAAAAACTACATCATTGTTGTGTCATGAATAATTTAAATTATTTGACTTCTAAAAATTAAAAAAAAAACTTCCATGATGTAGAAAATTGTGTTAGATTTCTAATTAATATTTATAGTCAAAATGATTACATATATAACACCATATAAACCTTTATTTACTAAAAGATATATGTTTTTGTCATTTTTTCCTTTACATTAAGTTAATTAATCTAAATTGTAATTATCACTCCCAAGTGGCTCAATGGGGTCCCCAAATCGACCCAAATATGCCCATGGTCGTAAATTACTCAACCAATATGGTTTGAACAAGAGTTAAGGTAATTTGTAATTATTACAAAATTCTTTTTTACCATGAATTACCCTATTTACCATTAACCGCGGTAAATAAAAGTCAAAAGTTAATATTCACCAAAAAAATTCATCTTATTGAACCAAATTTTACTTACTAACAACAACCATGTATTTAGGATATCTTCAATTCAATTCATAGAAGTGGTAAATTTTCATTTAAATGAAAGAGTTAGTTTCTTTAACTACTACTAAGTGGTTTCACAATTCATAAAAAATTGACATATGTCAGAAAAATACCAAAAATTCAGCCTAAGATATAATTGATATATCAAATACAAAAATGATTTCAATTTTTCTAAATAAAAAAATATAATTCGAATTAATTAATTTAAAATTTATTTCAATTGTTAAAACTAATAGCGCGTTTTTAAGAAACTATAACTATCAAAATAATGACACTTCTTTATGTGCACATTCAAAGTGAAATTAATTTTAATGACCAAAATTGGATTAAATGGTTAAAATATTTTATAATTATACATTAAAACCAATTAAAAAGATAATATAACCATATTAATAAATTTTTTTAAAATGTAGTTTTGAATTAAAATATAATATTTTCACTATTCAAAAAATGAACTTTATCAGAAAAATTCAAAAAATTTACACAAAGTAAATTTTGATATCCCCATTATAAAG
Source organism: Viscum album (assembly GCA_963277665.1). NCBI lineage: Eukaryota > Viridiplantae > Streptophyta > Magnoliopsida > Santalales > Viscaceae > Viscum > Viscum album. The sequence goes on from OY728145.1 coordinate 1,413,655,940, forward strand.
AAGGATTTTATTTGGTCTATTTTTATGTTTTAAAGTGACCAAAACTATATTTTAAGAGGGTTCAACATTAAAATGTGGTAAATCGGCCTTTTAATGTAAATTATGCTTAAAATTTGATTCATTCATATTTTAAGCCTCTAAATTTTCATTGGACAAATGTAAATACATTAAATAAACATTTATAATCATATTGTAGTTAGTTTTGTTCATTCCCACCAATACAGCAGCTAGGAGTTAACTACCACTTAAAATAAAAATATTATATTATTATTGTGCAGTGTAAGATTTCAAAAAAACCTGTTGTGGCATATCAGGTACTCCATCGAACATAGCATCCCCATTAATGTAAAATTAATATTTAATTTACAAATATTAATAAACACGAAAGGTGTCTAATTCCTTATTTATCTTGGATTTTATAATATTTATGTGATGTATTAATCAAATAATTTATAAAAAAATTCCACATAGATTCTGTATGATATGTATTTAAATATGTGCATAAATAGTTATGTCTTTTCAAAATGTAAGAAAAATAATTATTTGTATAAATTGATCTATAATAACTCGTAAAGAATATATTAATTTTTTAGACGTATATGATACAAAAATGACTTAACTAGATTTAAATCCTTAATGTTGGAATATGAGAAATAAAATAACAATTTTTTATGGAACCCCTAAAAATCGATTATTTCCAAATAAAACATTTTTTAAGAACATGATCATCCAAATTGTTATGTATTGTTCAATAAATATTCTGATGGAATATCATTTTTTTTCTAAAACTGAATATGGATCAACCTAATAAGAAGATATTCCCATATCAGTGATTATATTCAGGTTAAACATATATGGGTGACCCAAAAATGATTATAAGCATAATTGAATATAGTTGGGACAAATATCATGATCGATTTAGGAATAGAATTGTTTACCAAGATATCTAAGGATCATATGTTATATGATTGTCATTAAGTTTTATCAAAATAACGTTATGATTAGTGAGATTTGATAAATACTCAAAATGTAATGATATATAGATCCATTACTTCTTGTAAGTATGAAAAAATATATATTGGGTATATAATTTTAGATGTATGGGACTCATTAAAAGAATATATTGAATGATTGGAATCATAATACATATTTTTGAAATTATTTTATTATTGATATAATTCCATCACCATTAAGCTCATTTTTCAAGGTAAATATTAGAAAATAAAATCATACTATAATGTATAAAACCATTTAAATATATTATAAGTAATATACCATATAATTTGAGTTAAACAAATCCAACTGGTGAAATTTTTTGAAAAGTAGATCTGGATAGTTACAGGGAATGTAATATAAATTTAATAATGTGTGTATAATATTGATGATATCGGTTTATAAAATACTAATAAATAAACATGATAAAAATTGTGTTTACTATTTTATATAACATTTTAATATTTTATAAAGAATAATGAATTCATTTGAGATATAATATTGAAAATTAATTTTTAATAAATAAATATACAAGGTAAATTATTTTCCAAAAAAATATATGATTTTATATGTTAATGAATAAATGTGATGACCCTTACATGATAGAATGAATATTGATGTTGATAGAGTATTTTCTCAATGAATAATGCGTGTCTTATAATTACATGAGGTAAATAACAAGTGTAAAGGGAATAAGTTAATCTATGTAAAATTATTATTCATAAAAATATAAATTTAAATTTATGAGATAGAAATGAAAAATTTTATTTTAAACAAAAAATTATCATTAAATTAATATTTTAGAATGTACCAAAATGTAACATAATTTATTGTAAATAAATTCTGTTATTATTTGTGTAAATATTATAGGATACACCTAAAATATTTATATTATTCGACTACATTATAAATAAAAGATCAAATACCATCACAAACATTGTGAACATAAATCCTAAATTCCATATTTAATAAATATATAAACATTTCTGAAGCCAACACCATGAAATATTAGATTTACATACAAAATATGAGTTATAGAATGGGTGAGTACACAAATACTCAACAAGATTTCTTTATATAACTCACATTCCATAACTGAAAATACTAATTTCAAGTCTTATAACAAATTCAGGCAAAAAATCATAAAATTTTACAAAAACATGACAATTATCTCATAATAATATAAATTAAAATTATTGGTGGAGTATAAATAAACTATAACCTTCTAAAAGGAAATTTATTCAATATTAGTAGATCCCTGAAATATAACCACTAGATAATGATTTTAAATCACATATAGAAGAGTTATAACGATTAATATAAAAAAAATACCTACTAACAATAGAAGTATACACTCCCTTGGGATCGTCACAAACACAATTATTCCCTATATTAATTTACATTACATTTTTATAGACACCGAATATAGAACATACATTATAGAATAATTAGGTATTATTTATATCCATTAATGAATAATTTTCATCTTATATCATACCTAATACATTATTAATTACCAAAAATGTATTTCCTTCAAAAAAATTCACTACGTATTCATTTTATAGAACAAAAATCCCAAGGTATTGTTCTGAATGCCTAAAACATTAGAGTTTGAAAAAAATAAATTAAATTTTTATCAAATAAAAGTTATGAATATTCTATAATAAGTACACAAATTTTAAAAAACCAATAATACCATCAATATAAAAAGAAGATTCCAAATCCACTAAGGATCTAATAAAATAATCTACCATGGTAAATTATAATGTGAAATTTCAAAATCCATAGATCCAATGCTAGAACCCATTATATGATCCTTCATAAAAATTAAATAGTAATTATATATCATGATTATTTAGTTAATGTCCTGAAATACCATATTCTACTACATTATTCTAAAAAAATTGATTATAGAAAAAAGTGGTAAAAGTAATATATTAAATATTCCTGAATTTCATGGATATGTTACCTTCGGATTGATATAATATTTTTTGATCATAGAGAGATAAAATATTTTTTATCGATGTAGAAGACCTACATTATCTAGGGAATCCCATAAATCATCACATTTTAGGATATTATGGTGTCGATTAAGGCCTGATTTCAAACAATATTAAATATATATATATATTTCTGTATAAGATTCAAAATACTATTATAAATTGAAATATTAATATGTTAAAAAATAGTTTATATGATGTCCATAATATATTTATAATAACTAGGTACGATATGGGTAACATAAGATTTGATTTTGTGATTATAGTGTTGTAGGGAAAATGTTAATGGAAGAAATTTAAAAAAATATTTGATTGAATAATAGTAAATACTGATTACTAAATTTGGAAGAATTTGTTTCCTAGAAATTATAGAGTTATGGATAAATTGTTCACTTGATGATCACGAAATTTGAGTAAAAAATCCTAGAATAATATGGGCCATGCAAAGGGCCAGATATAGGTAGTGTGGGCTCATTCTATAAATTACTGAGTTGGTTTGGACTAAAATCCATATTCTTATTGGTAGGATGAAATTATAACTGAAATTATTAGTATGATATTTTTTAAAATATAAAATATATTGTGTTTCTTGAATACTGAATTTAATAAATACAAAAGAATACTGAATTTAAATAAAACAAAATTTATGAGGGAGAGTGAGAAATGTAGTTTGGTGGTTGGATGGAGACGTTAATGAACATAAATAAATAAATATAATTTATAGTAAAAAATTTACTAACCACCCAGTTAAATTTTATTTTGGTTTTTGGTAGTTTTTTAGGTTCAATAAGCTAACAGATTAGTGGTAAAAAACATTCATGGCAGGAAATATTCCAGGTCATCACATCAACTACTGGGTGAATGCGTAGTTATTTTATATATATTCTAAAATGTATTGATATAAATATATTTATATGAATTTATATATGAATTCATGGATATTTTTATCAAATATGGTTGAATATATTTACCCAATCATATATCCTAGAATTAAAAGAAAAATATGTCACTTGAATGGGTTTAGCTCGAGAATCTAGACTATTTGGCTATTATCAAAAAATTATTGTAAATTATATTTTTATTTTATTGGTTAATACTAGTCAGAAATGTCCTGAACCAGCTTTGGATATACTTGAATATTATTATACACATAGTTGTTAATAATGAAGAGGTATTTTTACTCTATTAAATTCATAGTCATTATGTGTGTAAATTCATAGATTATATGAAGGTGTGCCAATAAATCAATGAAGATTAAATGTCCTATATTGATATTATATATATACATTCTTTTAAATATAAGTGTTTATGATTCTCAATGTATATTAAAAGTATAATGTGAATATTTAAAATTTTTCAATATTAAAGAAAATATAAAAAAGGATTCATTATTTTTTTCATTGAAGTAATGTCAAAATAGATCCAACTATGATGAAATAAAATTCAGCAGATTAGATCATGCATTATTTATTTTGAAATTTTAAATCATATGTATTTACTATCTAATTTTCCTCATATTATAGAAGAGACTAATATCTATAATGTATGAATAATAATAATAATAAATCCATTTTATTACACATGATTTATAATTTTGTTGATTGCACAACATGGTTCCAAGAGAAAAGATAAATGAAGTTTTATCAAAAAATAATCGTGTTTTATCCACGTTTTTTTCTATGATATGAAGTGAAGAGTATATGGAACAAATTAATGAGATATTTGAAAAAATGAAGTCTTTGTTCTCTGAAAATTCAATCTAAAAACCAAACATTACAATATGATATTGTTTTTATTTTATAACTTGTTTAGAATTTTCTCTAAAATAATATGTTTTATTAACAGAAAAAAATGCATTTGTTTTTATAATTATATTTTTGGAACAAAATTTTTTTAAAGCTTGTGGGTGTATATTTCGACCTAAAACATTTTGAAATGTAATAAATATAAGTCATTAAAATTACACTTCCAATATAAAATTCATGTTAAATTTTAAATGGTTAATGTATAATTTAGTCAATAAAAACATATCATTTATAGTTTATTGTCAATTAAATTAAAAATAACCTCAATTATGTGTCTCAATTTATAGAATATTTATAAGAATATTATTATAAAATTCTTAAAAGAGTTTTATGTAATTTAAAACAATAAAAATCATTTACATCATAATGTTTGGGAAGTGTGACATATACTTTCAAGTTATATTTCCTACAATAAAACTTAGTTATTTATAAACAAATGGATTGAATGGAGGGTGACTCATAAAATTATGGGGATATAATTGATGAAATTACCTTTAACAAATTATTTATTTAGGTTTATATATTATTGAGGCGTGGATGCTCTGGATCATATAATAATATTATTTACAGTGTTACAAAAACAATTCCTTACAACTTAAAAGATGTTCTACATAAGAATAATTAATGTTATGTATGATAATGAATTACATAGAACATCAAATTTTAGTAGTTAATGTAGGGTGATCTATAAGAAATTATAGTTGGATAAGACTATAGTTTGAACCCATAAGGTATTCCGAAATTAGAAGAAATGGTTAACTATATTATCATGTGTTTATATAGATGTGGGTATTTCCAATTATATGTGTGAATTTTCTATGGTATAATATTATATTTTTTTCTCTTATTTTTACAATTATAAATTATTCTTTAATGAAATTAATAGAAGTTTAAATTCTCTCAAATGGAGGTAGGACTTTACAATATACCTTGTAAATTCATGATGTTTTTCCTAATAATAATCCTTTCAACAAACATGTTTATTTATGGGGAGTTATGTTTTTATTGATTTTGGTGGTGAAGAATTCCATTGTAGTGAATAATGATCAATGTTTATACTTAGATCCTGAAAACCAAGATCTCAAGTGTCATATATATCATGGAATTTTTACATTATTCCAATTTTAATATTCAATAAGTTTATGTTCACTTTCATTTGTTCTGAATACAAACTATTTTTTCAAAAAATATAGTACAATATTAGCTTGCACAAAATATTATATATTCTCTTAGTTATTATCATGTATTTTTATTTTCCCACTTTTGTATGAGTAAACATATTTTAATGGAATGGGATCATAATAATGAAATATTTGTATATATAATTTTTACAAGATTAGATTCAGTTTCTTGTTTACAAAGAGGGATAATAATATGTTTTAGAATAATATTATGGTTTTATTGAAATAGTCTAATAATAACTAATGGGAATGAAGCCCTTAGAATAATATATATGAAGGAAAATGAAATGATACATATGTCATTAGAAGATAATTTTTTTTATAACATTAAGGAGGTGAACTCCAAAATGGAGTAGTTAAAGTCACTATTAGAAATATATGTGACTAGAATTATGTGAAAAAAGTGTACATTATATATAGATAATTTATATTTAAAATGTAAAAAATAATATAATTTTAAAATCATGTCAATGTATTTAATATTATTTTTGTTAGATTGAATATTTTAATTTGTAATTTAATTAACACAAGTGGGATTGCATTGAACTATAATTTTTTTTATAATAAATGGAAATTATGGTGACGAAAAAAGGAAAATTAAAACAAAATGGACAACCTAGTGTTTGAGACCACAGAAGATATCATTCTGAATGAATATCTCATTTTAAATATAGTTTAGGATATTTCCAAATCTCTTGGTATATGGGTGCACAACTGATGACATTTGTTCGGAGAATTAATAATTTTTATAAATATATTGATAATAACTTATCATCTAAAACAATGTGAGCCGTACTAAAGGTCCTAGGATACATTAAAATTCATTAAACACAACAAGTAAATGAATGAATACCTCATTAAAATGAGTGGGGTGTTCGATTACAACTTTTCACCAGAGATCACTGCTCAATGGATCGAAGAAAAATTTCCTATAGATCATCCACACATTCTTGAAGATCCCACATGATTGTCGATCATTGAATTTTATGTGATATAGGGTTCTCCGATGCATCCTTAAACCTCATGAAGATGACAACATCTCAATTCCTTCAATACAAGAAGTTTTACATTGTTCAAAAAATTGTAATTAGAATTTATCTCTCTTGGTTGTGTGATGATGTACAAAAATCTCTCAAATTCATGGTTATTAATAGTACCCTAAAAATGGACTCTCTACTTCTTGTATATTGGATGTTATTTACCTATAAAATGGTTTATGGATCTATATATAAGTAACACCCACTAAATAATTGGTAAATGGAACATTATGAAAGTCTATCTACATAAAATATTTCATTTATATTTTATGACCAACTTGTGTATTATAATAAATATATTACATTATAAAACCATTTCATTCACTCATTTAATAATTTCACTAATATTAAACAAAACATGAATATAAAAATTACATTTTTTCATATGATATTTTTCTATGAAATCACTGAAAACATAGTGAATATATTCAACTCCAATTATTCTATTTAACAATAAAAATAAATTTATTTATTCATTGGTGATCATTCAATACTTGATAATATCACCGAACCCATTGTGGGGTTCACTATGTCCCACATTGTTATTTATTAGAATATGGAAACTCTTGAATTCTCTATTTTGTGTGACCATCATTAACCTTATCTCAATAATAGTGAATACTATCCCCACACTATGAGTTAATTTATGTAAATGATCATAGCCGCTAAAAAGAAAATGAGTAGTTATAGAAATGAGAACCATTCTATAAACACAAACCGTGTAATATAATCTCTTTATCTCATGGTTTCACAAAAAGTACAATGCACATCTTATGTCCTAATCCATTAATGGTTTATTATTTCTAAAAGTAATTGGAATGTATTACCTTCTTCTACCATATCTATTGATGTAATGAAGCAACTTCCATCCAGTTCATCTAGGCCCGAGATATAAAGACTTCAATTAAAAAGTGACAAATTCAATCTTGATCTATCAACCAATTACATACCACCAAATATTCCCCCAATAATAAGCTAGCTCATCATGAAATCGATTTTATGGTTTTCCCCCTAATAAAATTATGAAATAAATTATTTTACATAGATAAAATCTACAGTCATGAGACCACATCATGTGTTTGAATATAGGAAAAACCAAAGAGGACTCAAAAATATTGTGTTCTTATCAGAGGGTCTTTCCTCGTGATATCATCTACTATAAATTTTCAATTGAGAACATCATGAGATAAATTATTAAATTATATGATTCTGATAAAATTTATAGTTTCACATCATCTGTATCCTAGAAGTATGGTATATTTGAACCATATGAAATATGTTAATGATTAATATGATTCAATCACAAGGTTATCATTATTTCTTAGGAAATTTAATAATACTTTTATATGAAATGAACTCTTTCGGGATTAACAAAAATAGCATAGACACAAAAGTTTAAACACAATTTTTGTAAACTAAACACATGTATATATAAAACTATATACATGAAATTGTGATGAAACTAAAGTCATCAGTTTGTTCTACGGAACCCATTTTTAATACTCTTACATTCAATAGATATAACTAATTATAATTATCAACCCACTACCTATAATAATAGAATTATTATTCTAGTGATATATGAATTTATTTAAGTGGTTTACCACATTATCCTATAAGGATGCTCTACCAACGATGGCATCATGTCTCTAAGAAAAATATATCAAGAGATAAAACATCTGATATATATCATTTTTCATATAGTGTTATGTGGGATCCCTGGAAGGATCCATTAATACATTATTATCAAAATTAACTAGAATAAGATTTTCAATTATATTATCAACATCAATTTTTTGAAAAATTCTGCATATCTATACCACCTCATTACATTCATTAAAATACTTCATATACTATGATTCTATAGAGATTGCGACTTTTGGTTGCTTTAAGATTCTCTAGCTCACATCAACACCATTAATTAAAAAGGCATAGCCTAACTACAACTTCATACCATTATGATATTTCTGGACACTATTATCAGTGTATCCTTTCCCTTCTAGTTCCTCATATCCCTCATACACCACGATCATAACCTTTGTATATCACAAGTAATTTATGAAATTTTTATAGGAACACAATGTAGATCCCCTGGTTTCTCTTCATATCATCCCACCGTTCTAAAATAAAATGGAAAATAAAACCTAGTACATAAAATGACATACACGATAGATCCCACAATAAAAGAAAAAGGGATTATATTCCATATTTTAATAACTTCTTATGGTTTTGGAAAATATTTATTGAAAGATTTTATATATGTGACATTGGAAACATCCCTATATTGGAATCTTCAAAATTGTGCATTTTTAGTAACTTTTTAGTATAAATATTTTGGCTCATCCCAAGAATTCCTTGAGATCTGTCGTGATAGTTCTAGATAAATATAATAATGGATGATTAAACAATTTATTTCATGGAGAAGAATTCATTTAACCAGGCCTTAGAAAACTATAAAACATACACTTAATTTCACATAATTAATATGTTAAAAACATATAATACCACTCAAATGATGGAACTCCCATTATCCTTAATATTATAACATGGTTCACATTCATTCTTGACGAAACTAAATTCACCCATGGCAATGTAAAAATGAACATTCCATGGTCAATATGTATTATTTAACAAAGAAATGGATCTCACCAGCATATATACATTACTGTCACTATTTTAGATAATAATACCTTCGGGTTGAGTGTGATAGATATTATCAACCAATCTCCCATTTCGAAAATATGTTTTAAAACCCATTTTCTAAATGTCATAATCATGGTAGGATTACATTGAAACTAATAGAATATTGAATTTTATCATCAATACTAGATAGAAGGTTCCTTTGTCGAAATTCATTGAGGATTCATAAAACCCATCGATATGATTTCTACTTTATATGTATTAACATTAATATTATTTTCCATTATCTTCCTGAATGACCATTTGATCCCAATGTGTTCTACATCATCATAATGGTCTATCAAAATCCAAAATTGATATTGGTACATGGGCTCCATCTTAGAGTGCGTAGTTTCGTTCCATTTTATATCATTTATTCAACCAATAACTTCCATGTAGTCTATAGGTTTATCATACTATAGGTGTAATGTCTCACCTAACTCGATGATAATAAAACCCTATCAATCAGGTGCTCTATCCTCTTGATTATACCAACGTGGTAATTATGTCACAGGACCATATTCATCTGTTATTGTGTCTTGTTGATATTTTTATTGTTGAAATCATAATCATCTAGAGCATAAAATTCATTAATATCAATGTTTTTGACACTATTCCCAATGAAAATTTGTACCATTTCAAGTTATATATGTAATATAATTTTTTTATTTAGGATAACCTATAAAGATTCACATAATTCTATAATATAATTATTGTTCACTAGGTATTGTATCAAAATAATCATCACATCCCTATACATATATGTGTCAAAGACTGCGTCGATTTTCATACCATAAGAAATAAAAAGTCCCATTTATAGAATTGGTTTGTTCTTAGATAATGGTATAAGAGGCTCTCTATAATTTATAGTCTGAAAAGTTTAATGGAAGAGTTTCTTGACTAATCATTGATCTGACCATATATAAATATTTATGACTCCTCTATTCACTAAAAATTTCCCACATTGGTACATAATGATGAGTTATATAGGATAATATCCCACACTCATTTATATGATCAACGATGTCAGGGTTCAGATACTTTATACCTCTGTCTTTATGGATTTCCTTAATCTTCTTACCAAGATAGATTTCTAATTATTGTTTGTATTCCTTGAACACCTAGAAGGAATCTAACATATACCCAATTATGTATATAGATCCATACCTAGTATAAGAATTTGTAATGGAAATTAAGTACATAAAACCACCCCTTTCAGCTACTATAAACAGGCCATATACATTAATATTAACCAATTCTAATAGTTCAGTGTCTCTTACTCTATTCCCATAAAAGGATGATTGGTTCCTTTTACCTTGTATGTACAAATTACATACATCCATCGGTTCTTACTTAGTAGAGTTTAAAAACCCTACTATATTTAGTATTATTAAATGATTTCCATTTACATAACCAAACTTGGTGTTCCATAATAGGGTGTTATATATGTCATTTAACAATATTTCACTGTAGATTTACATTAGGCAATGTAAAATTCTCATGACCAAGGATACTATTCTCCCAAATGTTGTATCTTGAAGTTCCACCTCCCCCTTTCTAATATTATGGAATCTACTTGGTTCGTGAGGTAGAATTGTCACATTGCTTCATTTTACCATCCTTACAATTCTTCATCCAATTTTATTTTCTAAAAAAATATAATAAAGACAACCTCATGCTAATTTATCTCCATCACATTCTTCGTATTTTTGGAAGGATAGAACACATGTCACTTCATCTTAGGATTAGCCTTAGAAACCATAGCATCTTCCTTCCCCGTCTTGTGGACTATAAGGAATGCTAACTTGGTAATATTAATATCCATTTTCCATGGGAAAATATATAAAAAGGATATAGTAGTAACTTTTTTATGTTATTAATTTAATAATTAACAAAAAATATCAAGAATATTGGTGGATATAAAACTATAAGGACATAGGTTTCAATTTATTGGTTACAAATTAACCTACGGTCATCGAGGCTCATAATTTACATGATTATCATAAGTTGATAAGGTATTTATTGAATCCCTTCAACTCACATTCACATATAAAATGAACCTAATATTTCAACAATTTATATCCTTGGTTTATCTTGATATATCTATTGAAGATGAGTTAACCTATTTTATGCATATACATCTTCATTAATTTTCTATAATTGTCTGAATGTTGATGATAAACAGGTACACTATACATCTAGTGCAACATATACATGAATTTTCCAATTATATTTCTCCTTATATACTTCTCAATCATTATTTCTCCCAAAGGAGGATCAATAGTGTGTGAGGAATCCAACATGTAAAGGTACCTCTATTTTCATTGAACTACGTGCATGCATATATACTCCTTGTGAACGTTAGGGTTGGTCATGATATTTTCATTATCAATAATTGATTTCACAGATAATGAATTTTTGGAATTGGTGAAATCTATTTGTATCTACAAAAATGTAAATTTAACAATTACTACTTTATGTTAATTACATTATAGATATTTTTGATTAATAATTAAATCATTAAATGCTCCCCACAATTTAATCATACCATATTATCCCTCACTACTAGATTTTTAATACCATGTCTCTTGTGTACTCTAGTTCAATGGATCCTTGAAAATTGTCCTCATAGTATAGTCTCTAGCTATTCAACTATTTTGAGAGATTCTAATTTTGTATTAGGATTCCCAACAACATTAAATCATGGATCATTGAAAACCTGAGTGAAGTCCTAGATTCCCAAAACGGTATCCCAGATTACCTAAGATAATTTCATTTTAATGTGGTTGAAGGAAAGCTGTATATTTCTTCTCTTTAATTTTTTTTATTTGAACCCTTAATTTATTTATGAACTCCCCAGTAGTAAGAGATACCCTCCACTAGCACTGAAAAAAACCATCTGCACTTTTTTTAGAATGTAAATGATGTAAGGTTCTCATAAATTAATATTACATTGAGGGTTTTTAATATTTCCCTATGAATGTAATAATTTTATATAAATATGTTCATACAATGTTGTCACACTCAAAACTAGAAATTTATTAATAGGAAACATTCATCACATCATTTTTCATATTTAGTTAATTATTTTTTGTTGTCTTCTGAACATGAACATTCCCAAAAATAATAAACAATGAATATATTAAATAAACTTTTTACTAATTAGGAGAATATAATATTGGATGATTTATTCAAACTATAATGATCCACTATGACATAAAGGTATAATACATGTGTCAGGTCTTGAATCATATCACAGATTTCCCCCACTCAATTATTTTCACATCAATTCAAGGATAATGCTTTTTTTCCATTGAGAATATCTTAAAGAGTCATCATCAACAGTAAAAACATACTAACATGTTGGAAATGGGGTCACAATATGTGTAATATTCATAAACAATTTATGGATACATATGCCTATATACACATTAATTGATAAAAAATGAAAATGTATGTACCATAATAAATATATTAAATATTAAAATAATCACAAATAGTGGTAGTAATTAATATAATAAAAATTAACCCATACAATCATGGATTGTCCAACATCAAGACCAGTCTATGGGATAAATGCTTGATAAAAAATTAAAATTCAATAATTATATATTGTAGTCATTTAAATTATTTAAAATTACTAATTTAAATTCAAATAATTTAATTTGTTCGATCCCATAATTAATTTTATTTAAATATAAAATTAAAACCATATCTCAAATAATAAATTTATTTTTAATTTAAATTCAAATAATTATAAAAATATTTACCTAGAGATTTAATAATTTTCATCATGCCCTTGAACCCGACATAGATAGGTTGTGGGTCGGGTGGAAAGAATGTAATGAAATTGTAGGTATGATAGATGAGTACATGAAGTCCCATGTTGTGTGAGACCTATAAAGGTCTTTTATGGGACTAATAGGTCCCTCCCATATCATTCTTGGATCATAATGGTTTCATCTAACCATCATATCTATGATAATAGGAATTAAATGCTATAGAAGTGATGGTTTCTATACATAGGGGAGGCGTGTGGCCCAAAGGGTCAAGAAGCTCTGGTGGGAGGGAGGATAAATGGATCGAGAGGAGAATACATGATGAGTGTGATAGACATGAGCATGAGGTAGTGTATTCTAATCCCGTGGTGGTGGTATCTATTTCCATAAATATTGATATTACTTGTTGGGATTGGGATGGCCATGGGATATTATGTAATAGTCGGCTAGGTCGTCCAGATAAGGCAAAGACCAATATGACTATGAGGATGAAGTCTTATGGTAGTGGTACACCATGTTTGGGTGATTAAAATTCAATTTGGTGGTCACTGGACATTGTAGGAGGTTCTTGTAAGTCCACAATGAAGAAATAGGATTGTAGGAAGGCCATGGTGGTTTCTATTATTTATGGTACGTGGATGGTTCATCAATAACATCCCCAAAAAGTTTCAATTTATTTTTTTAACTAATGTTTTCTGTTTCAAATTTTGGTCTACCTCCCACATATTCATTTACTATTTATGATATTATAACCCTTCTATTGTTAGTCTTCTATATATCATCTATATCAAAATCAATTTTATGTTTATTTTACTTTTCCTCTTTAGGATTCCAGTGTAATATTGGATCGAGGTTTTTTTTTTAGAAAGACTAAAAATGTGGGTAATCAACACCCACCATCTATAACTATTCTATCAACTGGAATATATTATGGACTAGTTATAAAACTAGGGGTAACATAAATTCCCCTCTAATACATATATCATGCCATAAATTGTCATATATATATTTGTTTCAGATATTTATCACCATGTTGATCTAAATAAAATTTACAAATTGTTGTAACAAGGACATCTAAAATTGGATTAACGCATGGTCTATTCTTTTGGGACAATAATAAATACCTATAATTAATTTATGGAAAAAATAATTTTTCTTGTCTTAGGATATTCACATTATCCATGTGATACAAAATGGTTCTTAATGAGGCTCGACGTGGTTTTTGGTGGACTGGGGGTCAAAATTGTTTTACCTCTAGAGATATGTAACTTGATTATCTATGAGGATTAATTCCATGATATTTTTTTTGAATATCTCACATGAATTTATAAGGAAAAAAACAAAATTAACAATTACATAGTTTGAATCAGTGGTGGGTTTTACTACAGCTCATCTTTGGGGATCATTATTTGTTGTATCAGTGTACGAACCCTAGTATACCATCCAAACCTGAATCAATAGCCCACATCAATGCTTATAATAGAATTATGTAACAATATACCTACTCTAGTATCACAATTTCAGATTTTTTTTCTTTATAATAGAATGGATATGAGAGATATAATATCAAAGGACCTATCAATTTATTTTTCTTAAAGAACCAGAAACATACATAATTCATATATCATATAGGAAATATAATGTACATGGTATAAAAAGTGTTCTTTCGATTATGGATATTATTCATAATATCCTTAGATATACGCATAAGAATACAAAAATCTAAAAGGTTGTTATCAATTGATTTTACATGGATATATACAGTGGAAGCTGTCTTAATTAAATATAGCATAATAAATGTGTCATGGTAAATAATTGGAAAGACATGCCATTTAATCAATAACTTGAGATACAACATAATACTTTGATAATATAAAAATTATAATCTCATTGATAATAATAATTTATATAGTATTGATGATTTAAATTCATACTATTAGACATCATGATATAAGACATCATGATATCTTAACATTCAAGACCATGCTCGATGATAGTTTAAAACATTAGGAAAAGACACATTTAATTTGGATAACTAATTTTCCTCATGAGATAGGTCAATGCATCATGGGGATATAGAATTCCATGACCCCCATAACTAGATGTATAATGATTTCCCCATATTTATAATGATCAATTTACATCATGAAATTATTTTTCGAGTAATGAATATATATTATTAATAATATCTGAGCCAATCAAACAACATTCAATAAAAAACACTATTTTTTGAAATGTAATTTGATTTATGCAATAAGATTATCCATGATACAATGAATATTTAAATTTAAGGTAAATGTGATTTATAGTGAATAATGATCATAAATACATCAATGGGGCATAATATACTCCATATAAAATAAATTATTATCATAATATTAAAACATGGATCAATGAAATAAATTTGAGATGGAATCCAATAAAATGTTAATACCGTTGAGGTTAGAATTAATAAATTACGTAATTATGTGTGAAAAATATAAATCCAAAACATAAAATTGTAAATAATATATAGAGTAATTAATGGTTACTTATCACATTATCTAATAATGAACTAATCATTGATGATGTGATAGAACAAAATGAATGGAAATTGATATAAGAACAACCTTACCACTCATTTACTCATAGTTGATAAAGAATTTATTTATAATTAAAATAGATTTTTTATACATAAATATTAGAAATATATATATATAAATAATATCATATATGATATTTTTATACATTCTATTACCCACATGTCAATAGTAATTTTTTATTAATATTATAATTATTCAGGCTGTTAACTTCTTCGTTTTTAGGTTCTTTTTCTCTGATTGTTCTGATCCTTGAAAATTTTTTACTGTCAAATCATATCCATAATTTTATTCATGATAAAAACATTATTTATATTCAATATATATACTTTTATATTCATTCCTAAAATATATAGATTCAAAAATTAATTACATGATTCACAGAGATTGTAGGTCGTACGTACGCCTGACAATGTTTTAACTTTTCAATGGATTGAAATAAATAATGGTAAACCAAAATTAACCCTAAAAAATATTATTATATAATATATTTAATATATCTTTATCAAATATATCTTTATTACCATAAATATAAAGTATAAATGATAAACAGATCACATCACATTATGGAGGTGGTACTGCACACATACGCCTGACCAACATTGTCATTTTCCAACAGACTGTAATGTAAGAAGGTAGATATGATATAAAATTTCCGAAGTATAATTTTTTTGTGAATAATTTATATATTTGTACATTAAATATTTATAATCACTCAAGTTAAATGGTGATTAAAAATTAATTACACCACCACATAGAGGGTAAGCCCCACGTACACCCGTATAATGACCTGAAAAAAGTACTTAATTTATTTATGGAGCTCTTTCCACCTAATAAATTTGTATTATGTTTTAAAATAAAAGCACATCAAATTAATTTGTACCAAAATTTTAGTTTTTATAAATGATATAATTGTTATAACAAATTAAGGTATATAGAATAAATATTTTTTTATTAAATAGTATGAATAAAACACCCCTTTTTAAATTTATATGATAAAATAATTTCATTTTTTATTTGTCAAAAATTTCACTATGATGTTTCACTATTCATCTTTTATCCTCTATTATTTTTAATAACTTGGGATTTTTATATTTAAAAGTAAAATTTCAAATACTTAGATAATTTTTATGGTTAAATAAACATCATTTTTGAATTCCAAATTTCAAAATTAATATTGGGTGACGTTTTAGTAGTAATCTATGAAGTTTCATTTTTCTATGAATAGTACATTCTGGATAAATAGTTTTTTATGAATAGTTTTTTTTGATGAAGAGTAAAAAATAATACATTATTAAATAACTTGTTCTGTGAAATGATTTTTAAAAAAACAGATATTCATTATTGCATTCAGTAAGATATTTAGCACCTCATAAGACAAATTTAATTTCGGATGAATAGAAACATACCCTTATGAATAGTAATGAATAGTAATGAATAAAAAAATCATCCAAAAAAATTGAAACATAACCCATGAATGTATAAATATAATTTATACATCTTAAATGTGAAAAATGGTCCTAATATAAGTATGGGTATTTTTGTATGTCATAAATAATTTAATTACTATTTTATGATTAATTTAATAATTTAAAATGGAATATTATTTTCATTAAATATAATCATAAATTTTTACTTTATTGTCTAATTCTTATACAATAATTTTATGGGTCCTTTATTACTTTCATAAGGAGTTACAAAATGAGTTATAGTTTTAATGTTTTTTTAGAGTTAATAATGATAATATTTTAAAATTATATTAAAACTTTTTTGAGAAATATTTTCAAAAAATAATGTGAATATTTCAATTTAGAGTGTCGATATTAGGTTTTGTTGAATTTATGAAATTTTTAAAAAATGTTTTGTTTTTTGGGGAACAGTGACAATACATCATTGAGTTTCGGTGTATTTAATGAAAACATTGATGATGTAATAATGATTTATTAATTATAGAAGTCTTTTGAATAATATGATATGTTATTATTTGTCCCAAGTTTCCAATACCATTTTAAAAAATACCATGGTCAAGACCATGGTTTAGAAAATACCACTAATGAGCTATCCCTTGAAAATTAATAAAAGATTCTCTCAAATTTTCTATAAATACCAACCCATTCATTCATTCATTTCATTAAAAATTCCTTCTCATAGAATATATTTTCTTTTTACCTCTCAAGTACTATTACAAATGTTCCTACAATCCCCCCAATTTCATAACCTTTGAGTTTTTGAAGTTACTTTTAAAGGTAAGGGAACCCTTCACCCTCCTCTTTTAGTAATTACATCCTTTAGGATAGGTTTTCTAGTTCCCATTTTAACATATGTGGTATGTCCTTATATATAAATATTATCATGAATTTCATTTCCAAATTATGAGAGACCTTTTTCACTCTCACCAATTCATTTTATGAGTTTTTATGTGACGCCTTTAAGCTACAATATTTTCATAAAAGAAATCGTATTTTCTCTTTCTTTCCATGTTTCCTTTTCATGTGGTATGTCATTAAAATATCCACACCATGATCTTATTTCAATTTTATTCAGTCCCACTAATATAAAATGATTCATTTATGGATGGGATACCCTTTTCCCTAAATTTTTTATTTTTTTCTAAAACCATGTCATATAGTGGTTATGCTATATAAATGTTGTCTCAAAATTTATCACTCTTTCTCCCTAGAGATTATTTTAAATTATGTATGTGAATACCCAAAAATTTTCCTTTCTACGAGTGTTAATTAAGAAATAAAAAAATATATTCTTGATTCAATAATTGAAATACATAAAACCCTTCTTCCCTTTCTATGAGTTATAAATTACATAAAGATCTTGTTTTTAAACACTTTTTAAAACATAATGATTTTGATATGAAACCCATTTATTTTATTCTATTTGGGTTATTTAAGAAATGTATAATTATTATATATGTGGATCAAATGAAAATATAGACATATTAAGGGTGCACCCTAACAGCTCTCCCATGCATTGGGTAAAGAATTTAATCTCTAGAGATGACAAGTTTTATGATACGTTGGTGAATAACCATGGACATTTTTATGACACCTTGGATTTATACCTAGGTTATTTGTTCATGAATATCTAAATTAAATGTTGTAACCACATTTTCATGTTATGTTTCGAGTTATTTTTACTATATTACTCTTCATCTCTATGATTTTATTGATATCGTTCAAGTTTACATGCAAACTATTTCACTTTTTTTCCTTAATAGGCGTCTGTATCACCCTTTCCTTTGATGTATCTCCAAGCTATGAGATGCAGTAATAATACATATTATGAAAATTTTATGAAGCCCTAAAAGTGGATTAGAATAATTTTTTTATGTTGTTTCCATGTATATTATTATAATTTCCAAGACACTAGATATTAAAGAGCCTCTGTTTATAATATGTAATGGAAAGTTATATAATAAAAGGTGGGATGATATAGTCGGTATCAAAGGATAGTTTAATTATTTGTGGAAATTGGGATTTTAAAACTATAGGAAAAACCATGTCTATTAGATTAAATCTAGGAAAACTTCATGGTATTTTTTTGAAATATTATATATGTAGTTTCTGAACAAATAAATCCATGTTTGGATAGAAACAAATTGGTGTGGCTCTGGAACAGATGTACTTAGGAGTGAAAAATCCAACAAGGAGTTTCAAGATTGACCCAGGGTATCCTAGTACACAACAATGGGCCATGATACACTCTTGGTTTGACACTAAAGGGGGATATGTTTGGTTAATCACAAGCATTTTATGAATCGTTTTAAAAAATTAATAAAATCTGTAATTGTTGTTAAAGAATAATATAATCTTTTTATGATGAAATTACATTATAATTATAAGATTCCTAAAAGTAATAAATTTATTAGAATTTAAAATTTCAAGGATGCAATTTATTAAAGGGAAAAGAATGTAACGACCCGAAAAAATGTACAACTTTTATTTATGGATCTCTTTATTCCTAATAAACTTTTATTATGTTTCACAATAGAAGATCATTGAATTACATTGTACTGAAATTGTAGTTTTCATAAATGATGAACTTATTATAAAAAATTAAGGTATATAGAGTAATGATTATATTAATTAAATATTTTGATTAAAACACCTTTTTTAAAATTTAAATGATAAAATTATTTAAATTTTTTTGTGTCAGAAATTTATCTATGTTGTTTCACTATTCATCTTATATCAGCTATTATTTTTAGTAACTAAGGATTTTTAAATTTAAAAGATAAATTTCTAATACTTATAGAATTTTTATAGTTAAATAAACATCAATTTTTTAATTCCAAGTGTCAAAATTAATCTTGGGTGAATTTTTAGCAGTTCTCTTAGATGTTTCATTTTTGTCAAGATTAATATATTTTGATAAATAGTATGTGATGAATAGTATTTTTTATGAATAATAAAATTTATTTTATTATTAAATAACTTTTTCTATGAAATTATTTTTGAAAAATGGAAATACACTTTTGCCTTCAGTAAGATATTTAGAGTCTCATCAGACAAATTTAATTTTTGAGGAATAATAATATACCCTATTTAATAGTAATGACTAGTAATGAATAGTAAATCATCCCAAAAAATAGAAACATCACCCATGAATGTATAAATATAATTTATACATCTTAAAAGATAAAAGTTTTCATAATATAAGTAATGTTATTTTTGTATTTCATATATATTTTAATTAAAATTTTATTATTAATTTAATAATTTAAAATGTAAATGTATTTTCATAAAATGTTATCATAAATTGTTAATTTATTGTCTTATGGTTATACGATAATTTTATGGGACCTTTATTACTTTCTAATGGTGTTACAAAACGAGTTATTGTTTTAAAGTTGTTTTTTGGAATAAATAATTATTTTAGTTGAAAATTAAATTAAAAATATTTAGAAAATAATTTTCATAAAATTGAGTTCATTTTTGAATTCATAGAATCGATATTAGGTTGTGGTAAATTTATAATATTATTATAAAATATTTTGTTTTCGGTGAATAGTTAAAATAGAGTTATGAGTTTCGGTGTATTTAATGACATCATTGATGACCTAATAATAATACAATATTTCTAGTTGAATCTTGAATAGTAATATATGTTATGAGGTGTCACATTTGGCCAATATCAAGTGAAAATACCATGGAAAATCATAGGGTTTTGAAAATACCATTGATGAGGTGTCTATTGGAAATTAATAAAATATTCCCTCACTTTTTCAATAAATACCAACCCATTCCTTTATTCCATTCATTCCAAATTCATCCTAAATGATGATATGGTATTTTATCCTTGCAAGGAGTCCTCCCAAGGTTCCCTCAATCCCCACAAGGTCCTAAAAATTGTTTTTTTTTGAGTTACTCTTTAAGGTAAGGGAACTTTAACCGCCATCCTTTAGTAATTACTTCCTTTATGTTATGTATTATAGTTTCCATTTTATCATGTGGTGGTATGTTATTATATATTTTATTACTGTACATTTCATGTCCAAATTATTATAGACCCATTCCACTCTAATCAATTGATTTTCTGAATTTTTAAGAGATGTCGTTAGGTTGCCGTATTTATGTAAAAAAATTGCATTTTCCTCTTTCTTTCAAGATTCATTTTCTTGTGGTACGTCATTCAAATATACACATCATGATCATATTTATATTTTATTCAATTCTTATACTGTAAAATGATACATTTATGGATGGTATACCTTTCTCCACTCAATTTTTATTTTTTTAAACCATGTTATATAGTCGTTGTCCTGTAGAAATTTCATCTCAAAATTTCTCTCTCTTTCTCAAAATAAATTCACTTATATTAATTATGAGAATATTCTACCTATTTTTTTCTAGGGGTGTCCAAAAAGACAAAACAAATTATATTTTTGATTATGGAATTTCAATACATAAAACCCATATTCACTTTCCATGGGTTATAAATTACACAATGATCTTATTTTTTAAACACATTTTAAAACGTCATGATTTTGATATGAAACCAATTTATTTTGTTATCTTGGGGATATTTATTAAATGTATGATTAAAATATACGTGGAAAACATGAAAATAAAGACATATTAAGGGTGAACCCTGATAGCACTCTAATTTATTGGGTCAAGAATTGAATCTTTAGAGATGACAATTTTTACGATACCTTGGTGAATATCCTTGGAAATCTTTATGACACCTGGGGTTTCTGACTAGATTATATGTTCATTAATGTCTAAATTAAATTTGTAGCCACATTTTCAATTTATATTTTAATTTATTTTTATTATATTACAATTTAACTCTATGATATTATTTATATCTCTCATGTTCACATGTAAACTGTTTCATTTTCTTTCCTTACTAGGCCTCATGCTCACACTTTCCTTTGATGTATGTCTCTTGGTTATGAGATGCAGTAATTATACATAGTATGAACTTATGACGAAGCCTTACATGTGGATTACAAGAATTTTTTAGGTCTTTTTCCTGTATATTGTTCATGATTTTGAAGACACAATAAATTAAAGATCCTCCGTTTATAAAATGTAATGGAAAGTTATATAATTAAAAGGCGGGATGATATAGTTGGTATCAAAGGATAGTTTAGGTATTTGTGGAAATTATGATTTGAAAACATTTGGGAGAACCCAATATAATAGATTAAATATAGGAAATATTCTTTGTACATTTGTGAAATATTATGTAAGTGGTTTTCGAACACATAAATCTATGTTTGGATAGGAACAAGTTGATGTGGCTCTGGCACCAATATACCTAAGAGTGAAAACTCTAGAATGGAGTTTCGGCTTGACCCGGGGTATCACGGTACATGATAACAGGACTTGTTTCACTCTTGGTTTGACACTTCCATTGGATATGTTTGGTGAATCACTATCTTTTTATGAATCGTTTTAATAAATTTATAGAAAATGAAATTGTTGTTAAAGAATAATATATTTTTTATGACATGAAATTATATTTTAATTATACATTTCCAAATAGTAACAAATTTATAAGAATTTTCTTTTTTGAGGATGCAGTTTATTTATGGGGAAAAGAATGTAACGACCTGAAAAAAGGTACTTCTTTTATTAATGGATCTATTTCTTCCCAATAAATTTTTATTATGTTTTACAATAGAAGCACATCAGATTACTTTTTACCAAAATTGTTGTTTTAGAAATGATATAATTATTATTTAAAATTAAGGTAAATGGAATAATTATTATTTTAATTAAATATTATGATTGAAACATCATTTTTTTAAATTTGAATGATAAAATACTTTAAATATTTTTGTGTTAGAAATTTCACTATGCCGTTTCACTATGCAGTTTCACTATTCATCTCTTATCCGCTATTATTTTTAATAAATAAGGATTTATATTTTTAAAAGATAAATATCTAATACTGAGAGAATATTTATGGTTAAATAAACATTGTTTTTGAATTCCAAATGAACAAATTAATCTTGGGTGAATTTTTAGTAGTTCTCTAAGAAGTTTTATTTTTTTGATGAATAGTTTTTTTTGAAAAATATTAAGAGATGAAAAGTGTTTTGTTTTTTTTGAAGAGTAAAAAATATTTTATTATTAAATTACTTTTTCTATGAAATTATTTTTGAAAAATGGACATATACTATTAAGTTCAGTATGATATTAAGAGTCTCATAAGACAAATTTAATTTTTAATGAATAGTTACATATCCTTATGAATAGTAATGACTAGTAATTAATATTAAATCGTCCAAAAAATAGAAAAATCACCCATGGATTTATAATTATAATTTATAAATCTAAAAAATGAAAAATGTTCATAATATAAGTATTTGTATTTTTGTATGTCATAAATGTTTTAATTTCTATTTAATGATTAATTTAATAATTTCAAATGTGAATGTATTTTCATAAAATGTAATCATAAATTTTTATTTTATTTTCTTATGATTATATGATAATTTTATGGGACCTTGAGTACTATCTATTGGTGTTACAAAATGAGTTGTAGTTTTAAAGTGTTTTTTGGAATAAAAAATGATTTTATTTATAAATTAAAATAAAAATATTAAGAAATTTATTTTAATAATATTGAGTTATTTTTTGAATTCAGAGCATTGATATTAAGTTGTGTTGAATTTTTTAGATTTTTATAAAATATTTTGTTTTCCTCTGAATAATTCAAATAGAGTTTTGCGTTTCGGTGTATTTAATGACATCATTAATGATGTAATAATGGTATAATAATTCAGGTAGACTTGTGAATAGTAAGATATGTTATGAGGTGTCCTAAGTGGCCAATACCATTGGGGAAATTCCATTCAATCCAAATTCCTCCTCACTGATGATATGGTATTTTCAGCTCCCATGAATTCCTCCCAAGGTGCCCTCAATCCCCCCAAGGTCCTAACCTTCGTGTTTTTTAAATTAATCTTCATGGTAAGGGAAATTTCACCCTCCTCATTTAGTAATTACTTCCATTTTGTTATGTATTCTAGTTTCCATTTTATCATGTGGGTTATGTTATTATATATTATTATTAATGTACACTTCATGTCCAAATTATGAGATACCCTTTCAAATCTATTCAATTGAATTTTTGATTTATTATGTGACACTGTTACGCTGTAGAATTTTCATAAAAAATCTCATTTTCTCTTTTCGTTGATGTTCCCTTTCATGTGTAATGTCATTCAAATATGCACACCATGATTGAATTTCTATTTTATTATCACAAACCAACCTAGGTCACCCCTGAACCGATCACCCGAGCCAATCGGCGATATGGCCCGAGAGGCATTCTCGATCCTCTGGGGATGGCAACAAGTGTCATGGCATCAATAGAGGACAATTGGGAACTATTTGGCCCATAAATGAAAGGCAAGTAAAGCTGTGGAAAAAGTATAGTAACACAAGGAAAATAAATGACTTGAAAAAGAGGGAACAACCAACAACAACTAACTAACCTGACCATGAACAAAACTCCATGCGAATCTGAGGGTCACTCACTAGTCCAGAACCAAATCTCACCCATAGCGAGAGAGCTCAAGTCAAACATGAAACAAAACTAAAAATAGGTTAACACTATAGGCGTGAGTATTAAAACTCAGTATGCATTCCCAAAAAACAGTTCCAAATGCACTAACTTTAAACAATTTTTTTTTTGTAATTCTAGGTTTGAACAAAATTATATAAAATATGGGTTTCCACACACACTACTATTTCTAAGACAAGTAACAATCCATTTCCCTTTTTAATTTAAAAACATGTTTAATGTTTGAAAGGAACAGGTGCATTGCATTTTAAAACATTTCTGTGAACAAGTTAGAAATTAAAATTTTAGTTGTTATTCAAAGGGAAAACCACACACAACAAACACTAAGGGAAATGGAAAAGAAGTGGCACACATGGTCCAACAACCGAACTTGACCGCTCAATCATCCGCCACAAAAAAATAAACACTAAAGGAAACATAGGTCAAACCCAAGAGCTCGTGAACAATCCAGAACATACCGTACATGTGACTCATCCTGAAGGCATGCCTACTCTCGATGATGTCATAACGCCCTAATGCCCGGTGTCACCCTATGTGGCCTAACAGAGGGGAACAATCACCTATTAGAGTACAATCCATACTAAGGGCTACTAGCTAGTGTGTAATCTAAACAAGTGTAGAAATAATTCTCAGAAAATTCACTTACTATGACAGGTTCCCATGTTAGTATGTATATTAAAAAGGTAAGGGGTGAGTCAACAAATTAAATCATGTAGCACAAACATCAAACACAACTAATGCAGTCAAGGTACACCAAAGATCACCCCTGAGTCACCCCATAGATAGTTTTTCAAAATAATTTATTTTACTAATGTGTCAAACGGGCCTTCACCAATCTAAACGAAAATCCTCATTTATCAAGAGAACCAAAACACTTGTTCACACTTCAAAAGAAATATTTTATCAATAAAAATGAACTAGATTTGAAATTATGTGAATTATGTTGAAAGTCCAAATGAGTATTCTTTCAATAATGGGTGTCCGTTCATCAAGAAAATATTTCAAGTGTGGTGTATAAAATAAATGATTCTTTTTTACCTCAAAAATCATTTAAAAATTTAATTATTTTAAATTATTTCCCATTTATTAAAAGTAATAAAATATCAAAAAATCTTTAAATAATAAATTTAAAGGCGGGTGTAGTTGGGGACCAACCTTGACTTGTAGCTCGGTTATGAAGACGAGGCACATCTCACACTCACACAGAAGTACGTGAATCCTTCTAGAGATCACAATATCATTGAAAAACCATTCCAATGTGCTTCAACCAAAAATATAACTACAATACATAAACACTAACTTAAACAATCCAAATGAACAAACATCGCAAAAGAACCACCTTGACCTACTATCACAACATAACTCAAACATCCTTTACTATTTAATAAACCACTTTAAAATTTATAAAACAAATACTAGAGTAACCACAACTTTATACACCCAAAACATTTTCAAACAAATTTTTATAATTAACTACACACTCAAAACACATAATATTAGAATGTGAAACACTTTCATAGTTGAATAAACAAATTTCACAATTCATGAAAAGTCATTAAACAGTGCAAGATGGGTGTTAATAAAAAATGCCCCTTTATTATAAAAAAGCTACAAATATTAGATGCAAACCAAATTCCTTATAAAACTAATTTCTCACCAAATTAATTATTCACAAAACACACCAAATTAATTACACAGGTATAATAATAAAAACAATTCTGAGAAATCAAATTAATTAATAAACATGCTAAATTAATTAAAAATTTAAAATTGGTTCATCAAATAACATTTATATATAGAACCACATACACACAATTCTAGACATATTTTAAAACTATTATAAAAATTTTAACTAACACAAAAAAATATCAAAAAACTAATTACTATAATTATAGATGTGAAAAAAATATTTCAAAAATTATTTGAAGCCCGCATGTTTCATGAGAATTGCAGGAAAGTAAAAATTCAGAAACTGCCTACCTCAAAGTCATGATACCATGATATCACATCTGCGGATGGTGGAACCAAACCTCAAAGACCCCTCTCACACCATAAAACAACAAGAAAAACATGCTACACAGAACATGGACCATATGGTTTAATTAATTGAATGAAAAACATAACGAAAAAAGAACACACCGAAAGGGGTGAAGTCCGTGCGCCGGAGGGGAGGTGGGTGCACTGCGAAGTAGGGTTTAGGTTCGCCAGAGGGTAGGGGTCATGGGTTGGAGATATTCGATGAAAACAAAGGTCGATATCTAGGTGTATCGGGAGAATGTGTGTGCTATGGAGAAAGGCATAGGGGTTTCTGCACCGTTGGCCGAGAGTGAGACCAGGGGAGAAAATCAGGAGGGGAGATGGGGGTTGGATGGGAACAGATGGTGTGTTGCTGGCCTACGAGTTGGGTGATGCAGGAGGGTGGGGCGGAGGCTGGAGCAGGGAAGTGGCTGGTGGCTGGATCATGGATGGGTGAGGTGGCTGGGTAGAGTTAAGGCATGGGGTCGATAGGAGAAGGTAAGACCGGGAGGAAGCAGTGTCCCGGGGTGAGGGAAAATAGCCGGAGCGGTAGGGAAAGGTCGGGGAAAATCCATGAGGCGACATGGATGGAGGGAGTCTTCCTGGATGAGAGGACTGTGTGTGTTGGTAGGCTGGGAGTGTGGTGGATGCAAGAGGGGAAAGCAGGGAGGGTAGCGAGGGGGGCAAGGTCGAGTGGAGCGGAGCCATGAAGGAAGAGGTGGAGCACGACTAAGGTGTGGAGGCATGAGGCAAATGGGATGCTAGAGGAGGAGTGCTCAGGCGCGGTCTACAGGGAGGGTGAAAGAGGTGTTGCACAAGAGACTAGGGGAATGGGTTGTGCGCCGGGTAGTATAGGGTTAGGGTTTTTTTTATTCACACAATAATAATATTATTACAATAATAATAATAATCATAATCATAATAACTCCAAAATAATAATAATAATAATAATAATAATAATAATACAAAAAATAACACTAATAATAAAATTATTAAAGCATAGAATACAATAAAAATAATTCGTAATGATATCCTCAATAAAATTAATATTCTTAATAATAAAAATAATAAGATATTATTATTATTATCAAGAATTTTTTTAAAAAAATAATATAAATTTTAATTCATTTATTTATCTTATTCTGAAAACACGGACACCACGTGCTCGTCGCATGTCTTAATATACCACATGCAATTTGCGGCCCCAAACCAAACCACTTGGTCATCCACACAAACTCCTGGGGGGTGATAGTGCAGATACCTCCCACTGTGCGGTGACCTTACACGGGTTCGAAGCCTGCTAAAATATTAAACGATAGAAATTTTAAACTTAGACCCTACCTGAACCTTGGCGCTAGGACCTAGAGCCATGAAATAATGAAATAATAATAATTTAAGAAGGCGGGTGTGAGAATTCTCCCCACCACAGACACTTTCTGCCCCCAGAAAGTCACCCAGCTGAACAATGGACAAAACAAGAATTCATGCCTATTTGCAACCAAAAGAAAGCACAACACAAGAGAACAGGAGAACACGATAGGGTTCTCCCCACAAAAAGAACTTGCTAAAGTGGAAATTTTACACCCATACAAACCACCACAAAAAGGGGGTGACGCGGGAAATTCCAACTGATCTAAACTAACTTCTTTAGCATGAGCGGACAACACGTCTTCTAAAACCTGAAACTCTCGACTCAGAACAATGAAAGCCCTGACACTAGAGAAAAACCTCCGAGCATAACATAACTCAAATAGTGATCCCGAGCATAAATACATACATAAACTCATCCATATGCACTTACATCTTCAAATGAACATAGAAAAATAATGATTAACCTACACAAGGTCCAAACCATTGTTTAAGGAAAGCGGACGATTCAGAAAACCATGATCAGAAAAAAAAACTGTTTGTATTAAAATAGAACATTTCCTTCATAAACCTATGATAAAACAATGAACATACAATGCTATCAAAACATTAACCGCAGAAATATGAGAACGAAGAGACTTCAGACATTCCACTACTAACACAGAACACAACATCTGGGCCAATGATTCACACCCCTAACCACTCTTGACTATGCACGAGCTTCACCCCAAGGCCTGTGGTTTGGACTCTGATGGTTCAAACATCTCCTGCCTCCCAGTCGTGCGCTAGAATTTCTCCAGTCATAGTGTCTTCTTCAAGCCACACTTCCTGTGAAATTTATCTAAATGACCCAGAAATTTGAAACGATGGCATGTCTTCCGAGGGACATGACATTACGGTTTTACGTGCCCGAACCGGCCACACTGGTGGCACACCTCTGAATGGTCTGACTAACTAGAAGTATGAAAAATTATAGAGGAATCTTATTGAATAGGTCCCTCTAGAACACCATGCTCACCAGTTGGGGAGCCTTGACGAGCAAATGGATACACTGGATTGCCAACCATCTCTACTCCGAAGACCAAATCTCCTAAGAACACCTCATCCACCATCTTCTCAAACGATGGCCTTTATAATGGTGAACCTGCTTCTTTGATCTCTGGGTGAAGACCCTAGATGAAGGGAGAAGTATTCGTCAAATCGTGTGATTCTAGCTCCTGTGAAAAGGACACTAGCTCCTTGAAATGGTCAAAATATACCTTCACCATCAGTTGGAATTGTTGAATATGGATGAGCTCGTCCATTTTCGTCGTCTTCACTTCATCAGGCATAAACCATTGGACGAATAAAGATTTAAAGACATCCCACATCATCCCAACTTGTAGTGATGGTGGGGTGAACAACTCCCAGTCGTCTAGGGATAGACCATCGAACATTCCCAAATTGGCAGGCACTCTGATAGCTTCGGGAGTTCCCATCATCCTAAAAGCACACTAGACCTCTTCAAACAACATAACTGCCTTTAACAGATCTCGATCATTGTTAAGCAGAGACATTGTCCGAGAAGGACCACAAACTTGGCATTACTTATCCGAAACTCTTGGGCCCTTTTTGGGAGGCATGTTCTGAATAAAATATAAAACATAGAGAGAATACAAATATCAATCCTAAATGATGTCATTGAAAACTCTTTCATCCAAAAACATCCAACTCAAAAACCAAACAAAAAAACCAACACAACACAAAACCATTTTTTTCATGTTAGATTTCAAAACCTTATTTCTTCAAGAGATCTTCCCAAATACCAAGTCCAATTTTGAAACCAAATTCAATTTCCAGAAATCATTTTCCTCTTCTTTTTACATTACTTTAGAAAAACAAGGTCAAGCCTTTAATTCTATGTGCAGAACCCATTAATCCCATGAACCATTTCTGACGTCTTCATCTGATTACATCTATATGCACCAACATGCACTTTCCATGCATTCCCTCACATGTTCAAATGTTCAGAATGATTACCCGAGGTTCCACCCAAAACAAACCTCTACTAGTTCCAAGAAAACAGCGGATTTTTAAACAAAGAGATGTCAGTTTTAAGAATCCTTTTCAAATATTTAAATCCATTTAGAAGAAATTTTTCTTATTTAGAAACCCCTTTTTTCATTTTCAAAAGTGAACTTACACCAACAAGAACCAAGACAACACACAACATGCATCTAATTACAAGAGTGAGGGAATAGTAGTCATGTTTACCCTTGGAGCATAGTAGTGGGCCATGCCCCAAGTAAGAGTCAACAACAATGGGGAACATAAACAGTGTACTCAGACTCTACATGGGTCACTACTCCATATAAAATCACGTGACAATGGCTTTCCTTTATTGTCTTACCTCAATCAAAAACAAACCAGAACGAAATAAGGACTCAATTCCTAGACAACCCCTGGTGACTTGAGGATCGAACAGGGGAGGGTTCATGATGTCCTTCCCGTACCTACCTCACAAGTCCTGACAGTCCTAATTTCCATCTACCGGACATCCCAAATATCAAGAACTTGTCTCTTATACCATTTTTTCATGAACCAAACCAGGTCCACCCTGAACAGATCACCCGAGCCGATCTGCAATAAGGCTCGAGAGGCGTTCCTGATCCTCCCGGGTTGAAGAGAAGCACCAAGGCATCAATAGATGACAATTGGGAAATATTTGACCCATAAATGAAAGACAAGTAATGCAATGGAAAATGTATAGTAATGAAAGGCAAATAAATGACACAAAAAAAGGAAGAACACCCAACAAAAAACTAACATAACCACGACCAAAACTCCTCAAGACTATGAGAGTCGCTCACCAGTCCACAACTAACTCCCACCCATAGTGAGAGAGCTCATGTAAAATTTGAAACAAAACTAAATACAATAAAACACTATAGGCGTGAGTATTAAAACTCAATAGGCATTCCCAAAACAAATAATCCCAATGCAATACCTTTAATCAATGAAATATACTAATTCAGGTTTGAACTAAATTATACAAAATATGGGTTTCCACACACACACTTCCATTATTAATACAAGTAACTATCCATTGACCTTTCTAATTTAAAAAAAAGTTTAATGTTTAAAAGGAACTGGTACATTGCATTTTAAAACATTTCTAAAACAATTTTAGAAATTCATATTTCAGTTGTTATTCAAAGGGAAAACCACACAAAACACACAACACGAATTAAGGGCAATGGAAAAGAAGTGGGACATAGGGGCCAATAGCCGAACTAGACATCTCAATCATCAGCCACATAAAAAAACACTAAAGAAAACATTGGTCGAACCTAGGAGCTCATGAACAATCCAGAACATACCATACATGTGACTCATCCTGAAGGCATGCCTACTCTCCATGATGTCATAACGCCCTAATGCCTGGTGTTTATAGCATCCTGTCTCTTTATCTCATAAAATTTCATTACATTTTACAAAACCGAGGATCTTTAATGTTTAGTGTCTTGGAAACCAGGAACATAAAACATGAAAAGAACAAAAACAATCTTCTTAAACACTTGAAAGGCTTCTCCTAAAGTTCATCCTAGGTTCATTACTGCATCTCATAACCTGGGGACATACATCAAAAGAAAGGATGAGCAGAAGGCCCAGCAAGAGAAACATGTGATACATTTTACATATGAACTTGAGATACATCAATAAAGTCATGAAAAGAACTTTAAGGCATGAAAATGAAATCATGAGGCATATCATAATAAAAATAAAACTTTTTCATAAGTTTAAGATGTGGCTGCAACATTTAATATTGACAATCGTTTCGTTTCACCAAGGTCCATCCCCAAGGTGTCGTTAAAAATTACCAAGGTTATTCACCAAGGCGTCATTAAAATGGTCATCTCTATATATTAAGTCTTTACCCAATGCATTGGAGCGCTATCAGGGCACACCCTTAAATTTGCCTTTATTATCATGTGATCCACATATATCATCATCAAACATTTCATAAATAACCCATATAGAATAAAATAAATGGGGTTCATTTCATAATCACAACGTTTTAAAAACTGCTTTAATGACATGATCTTTACATCACATTAAATCCCACAGAAAAGGGAGGTGGGTCTCATGTATGTAAATCCAAGAATTTAAAATAAAACATTTTGGTATATATGTGAATTCCCCTATAGAAGAAAGAGGTTTGAGTATTCACTTAATAATATAAAATAACTTTAGAAAAAGGGAGAGACATTTTGAGACGGAAATTCTGCAGCATAACGGCTATGTTACGAGGTTTTAGAAGACATTAAAAGGAGAGGGAAAATGGATCAAACATTCATAAATGACCCATAAAACAGTATATGGACAGAATAAGAAGGATACATGATCATGGTAATGAAATTTCAAGGAAATACCATTTGAAATGAAAAACATGGAAGGAAGACAAAAATTAGATTTCTCTTATGAAAGTTCGGCAGCCCAATGACGTTACTTAAACTTCAACAAAAATGATTTGAAAAGATCAAATAGGGTCTCTCATCATGTGAACATAAGAGTTCAGTATGATAAATATAGAGACAATTCCCCAAAATAATTAAAAAGTATCTTGAAAGACTTGACATGAAAGTAGAACTTTGAAAAACAGAAGGGTGAAAGAATCCTTTAAAAATTCAGCAGCCTAACGGCGCCACTTAAAGCTTCAAAATACTGAATTGAAGAGATCAACTGTGGTCTCTCATCATATGAACATAAGAGTCCAGTATGAAAGATATAGTGATCATACCCCAACATAAAAAAAGGAACTTGAAGGAATTGACATGAAAGTATAACTTCAAAACGAGAAGGGTGAAGAACCACATAAAAATTCGGCAGCCTAACGGCGCCACATAAAACATCAAAATACTAAATTGAAGAGATAAAATAGGGTCTCTCATCATATGAACATAATATTCTAGTATGATAGATATATACATCATAACCCAACATAAAAAAAAGGAACATGAAGGAATTGACATGAAAGTAGAACTTCAAAACGAGAAGGGTGAAGAACCACTTAAAAAATTGGCAACCTAACGGTGCCACTTAGAACATCAAAATACTGAATTGAAGAGATCAAATGGGGTATCTCATCATATGATCATAAAAGATCAGTATGATAAATTTATAGATCATACCCCAAAATAATAAAAAGGAACTTGAAATACTTTACATGAAAATAGATCTTGAAAAATGAGAAGGGAGAAAGAATCCGTTAAAAAAATTTCAGCAGCCTAACGGCGCCACTTAAAACTTCATAAAACGAAATAATGAGAGTAAGAGGGGATCTCTCATTATTTGAAAATAAAAAGGGCAGTAAGAGGAGTATAAAAGAACATCCTCAAACATATGAACATGTAGCATAAAAGGAATGACATAAAAGAGATTACTTGAAATGAAAGAGAGGGGTCAGATCCTTTACCTTAAAATGTAACTCTTAAACCTCAAAGGTTGGGACCTTGAGGGATTGGGGGCACCTTGGGAGGGATACTTGGGAGGTAATGAGACCATAAATTCGTTGGGAATGAGTGGGGAGTCGAATGGATGAGAGGAGGGCTTGGTGTTTATAGGGAAAGTGAGGGGACAAGGCATTAATGGCCAAGGGACACCTCACATGTGCTTTTCTCAAACCCATGTGCTCTCCCTTGGCATTTATCATGGAGTTAGGCCACATGGTCCCCCCCAAAAAATAATTCATCACCCTTGGCCGGACAACCCTTAAACGATCTAATGACATCATCATGACACAATTATGATGTCATTAAACATACTGAAACCCTAAAACTGCATTTTTACTATTCACTGAAAAATTCATCTTTCTCAGAAAAATCCCAAACATTCACCTTAACTAAATATCGATTCCCTAATTACATTTATGAACTCCATTTTATAAAAATAATTTTCTAAACATTTTTAATTCAATTTTTAAATAAATTCACTATTCACCGAAAATTCATTTTGTTCAGAAAAATCCTCAAAAATTACCTTAACATAATATCGATGCTCTGAGTTCAAAAATGAAATCCATTTTATAAAAATAATTTTCTAAATATTTTTAATTAATTTTTTAATTAAAAAACACTATTCACCCGAAAAAACTAATACTTGAATAATAATTAATGAAACCGTTATTTAACCATTTTATTGAATCACATTACTTAATCAAGGTGCCTAGATTATTTTAAAACTTTCTTTAAGTGAGATTACTAATCCATTTTGTCACATTACTAATACTAAGCGTAAAATCACTATTCACAATTTACTATTCATCAAAAATCAAGTTGATCGTATTAGACTCTAAATTTCGTACTGGACATAATTGTAGAAGACCATTTTTTGAAAATCATTACAAATTTTTAATTATTTAAGGTTTACACAACCATTTTTAAAATATCCTTTTTCTAAAATTCATCAAAAATATGCATACTATATTTATCCGGTCATTTCAAAATTCATAAACTTCATCATAAGAAGAAATCCCAATTTTTATTTAAAACAAGGATTACACAAGGCAGTTACGGTCTCGTTACATAGCCCCTTATAATACCAGCATAGGACCTAAGAGTAAGGTGTGCTAGGGTGATAGAATCTTGCGGCGGCTCAGTCAACATTGCCCGAGTAGTAATTTCTATCAGTTTGAACTTCTCACGAAGGCGATTCCGTTCTAGCTTCACATGATGAAGTTTGGCTTTGATTTGATCCAGAGCAAAGCCCAATGGTGCTACCTCCTTCCCAAGCTCTGTTAGATGGGCTTCGATCTATCCAAGACTACTAGGTGAGGCCATCAAATCTTCTTTCTATAATAATTAACCAACATTACTTGTATTTAGAGACAATAATCAAAACATTTTGTTCACAGTGGTCATATTGACCGATGGTCATATAAAAATCAAAACCCAATGGTCTCATTTTAATTATAATCATGTTTATCAAATAAAACATTTTTGTTGAGTATAAAAATAAAATAAAATAACACATGAAATTAGGAAACAAGATTTATTCAAAATTTCGGGCCGTTACAGTGTTTCCCTAAATGGCCTAACTATGTGGCCCAATCCCTAAGAAGTGTATAATCCATACTAAGGGCCACTAGCCAGTGTGTAATCTAAACTAGTGCAGGAATCATTTTTAGAAAATTCACTTACTATGCCATGTTCCCATGTCAGCACATATAATAAAAGGGAAATGGGTGAGTCAACAAAGTCAATCAAGTAGCACAAACATCACAAACAACTAATGTAGTCATGTTACACCAAATATCACCCATGAGTCACCCAAAGATAGAAATCCAAAATAAATTATTTTATTAATGTTCCAAACGGGCCTTCAACAATCTTAAAGAAAATCCTCATTTCTCAAGAAAACCAAAACAATTGTTCACGCTTCAAAAGAAATATTTTATCAATAAACCAGAACTACATTGGAAATTCCATGAATTATGTTAAAATTACAAATGGTTATTATTTCACTATTGGGTTTCCATTCATCAAGAAAATATTTCAAGTGTCATGTATAAAATAAATGGCTCTTTTTACACCCAATAAATATTTGAAAAAAATTTATTAATTTAAATTATTTCCCAGATTTTAAAATTTATAAAATATCAAGAAATCAATAATTTATAAATTTAAAGGAGATTACAGTGCGGGACCTACCTCGACTTGTAGCTCGGTTATCAAGACGCGGCAAACCTCACACTCGCGCACAAGTACGCACAACCTGGTGACGACCGTAATATCATGGAAAAACCATACCAATGCGCTACAACCACAACGATAACTAAAATAGATAAACACTGACGTAAAAAATCCAAACAAACAAACATCGCAAAGAACCACCTTGACCTAGTTTCACAACATAACTCACACCGCTTATACTATTTAATAAACCACTTTACTATTTATAATACAAATTCTAGCGTAACAAACAATTTACACACCCAAAACCTTTTCAAAACACTTTTTATAATTAACCTCACACTCGCAACACATATTATTTGAACGTGCAACACTTTAATAGTTAAATAATCAAATAGCACAATTCATGAAAAGACATTAAACCACGCGGGATGGGTTTTTATAAAAAACTCCCCTTTTTTATAAAAATGCTATAAATATTAGATGCAAAATAAATTCCTTTTGAATATAATTTCACACCATATTAATTATTCACAAATAACTCTAAATTAATTACATAGGTAAAATAATTTAGACAATTCTGATCAAACAAATTAATTAATAAACATGCTAAAATAATTAAATAAGTAAAATTGTTTCATCGAATAACATTTATATAAAGAACCCCCTACACACAATTCAAGAATTATATCAAAACTGTGATAAAAAAATTTAACTAACAAAAAAACATTGCAACAAACTAATACTATACTTATGGAGGTGAAAAATATATTTCAATAATTATTTAAAACAGGCATGTTTCATGAGCTATGTGGGAAAGTAAAAATTCAGAAACCACCTACCTAGAAGTCGCCAGACCATGATGCCGCATCTACGGAAGGTGGAACTAAACCTCAAAGACCCCACACACACCTTTAAACAACAATAAAAACACACTACACATAACTTGGACCCTATGGTTTTATTAATTTAGTAAAAAACATAACCAATATGAATAACAAACCGAAAGGGGTGAAGTCCACATGCCGGAGGGGAGGAACATGCATGCAAAGTAGGGTTCAGGTTCACCATAGGGTAGGGGTTCGTGGGTCAGAGCTACTCGAATAAAACAAAGGTCTCTACCTAGGTGCGCCGGGAGTGGGTGTCGCTATAGAGACAGGCAGGGGGGTGGTAGTGCCGCTGGCCGAGAGTGAAACAAGGGGAGTGAATCAGGAGGTGGAGATAAGGGATGGGTGGGAACAGATGTTGTGCTACTAGCCTGTGAGCTGGTTGATATAAGAGGGATAGGGTGGAGGATGTAGTTGGGGAAGTGGTTGGGGGATGGATCAAGGCTAGGTGAGGTCGTTGCATAGAGGTGCAGTGTGAGGTCGGCATAAGGAGGGAAGACTGGGAGGAGGCGGGGTCCCGAGGTGAGCGCGAACAGCTAGAGTGGTAGTGCATGGTTTGAGAAATTCCAAGAGGTGGCGTGCACGGAGGGGTCTGAGCAAAGGAGAGGACCGGGTGTACTGGTAGGCCGGTAGTGGGGCGGCTGTAGGAGGGGAGAGCAGGGATGGTAATGAGGGGGCGTGGTCGAGTGGAGGGGGAGTAGTGATGCGAGAGGTGGAGCACGTCTGGGGTGCATAGGTAGTTGGCAGATGGGAGGCAAGAGGATGAGCACTCGGGAGCGGTCTATAGGGAGGGTGAAGGCGGTGCTGCACAGGAAACTAGGGGAAAGGGGGGAGTGCGCCAGGTAGAATAGGGTTTGGTTTTTTTTCATTCACACAATAATATTATTATTACAATAATAATAATAAGAGTCATCATCATTATAATAACACCAAAATAATAAAAATAATAATTGTACAACCACTAATAATAATAATACTTACATTAATAAATATAAGAATACAATAATAAGAATTAATAATGATATCCTCAATAACATTAATATTCATAATAATAATAATAATAATAATACGATATTATTAATATTATTATTGCATATTTTTTAAAAAAATAAATTTTAATACGATTATTTTTCTTATTCTTAAAACCATGTCAACGTGCACTCGTCGCACGACTTAATAAACTGCGTGCAATTTTCACCCACAATCCAGACTACTTGGGAGTTCACACAAACTCTTGGGGGGGGGGTTATGTTGATACTTCCCACTGTGTGGTGATAGCACACGGATCTGAAGCCCACTTAAATACTAAATGACATAAATTTTTAATAAGAGACCCTGCCTGGACCTAGGCACGAGGACCGGGAGCCAAAAAATAATAAAAAATAATAATTATTAATGAAGTCGAGGGTGACATTTATTTTGTTACTCTAAAATAAATTGATTCAATTATGGATTGGATACCCTTTCCCCTCTCTTTTTATTGTTTTATAAAACCATGTTATATAGTCATTATGATGCAGAATGTTTGTCTCAAAATTTCTCTCTCTTTCTCTAATGAAATTATCTTATCTGATTTATGTGAATACTAAGATGAATTTCGTTTCTAGGGGTGTTCATAAAGACATAAAAATGATATTTTTGATTCTTTAATTGGAATTCATAAAACCCATATTCCCTTTCCATGGGTTATAAATGACTTAATGATCTTTTTTTAAACACATTTTAAAATGTCATGATTTTGATATGAAACCCATTTCTTTTATTCTATTGAGGGATTTTATTAAATGTATTATTATGATATATGTGGATCACATAATAATGATGACATATTAAGGGTGTGCCCTTATAGCGCTCCAATGCATTGGGTAAATAATTTAATCTCCAGAGATTATAAGTTTTATGATACCATTGGTGAAAACCCTTGGTAATATTTATGACAGCTTGGGTTTATAACTAGGTGATATGTTCATGAATTTATAAATAAAATGATTTAGCCACATTTTTATGTAATGTTTTATGTTATTATTATTACATTTTTCTTTATCTTTGTTATTTTATTGATATTACTCAAGGTCACATGTAAACTATTTCACTTTCATTCCTTACTAGGCCCCCTTCTCACACTTTCCTTTGATTTATGTCTCCAGGTTATGAGATGCTGTAATTATACTAATTATAATCTTATTATAATGATTTATAAGTGGATTAGTAGAACATTTTATAATGTTTTCATGTATATTTTTCATGATTTCCAATAGACTAGACATGAAAGATCATCTATTTATAAAATTTAATGGAAAGTTATGCAATGAAATGGCGGTATGCTATATTTGGTATCAATGGATAGTTTAGTTATTTGTAGAAATTATGATTTGAACACTTTAAGAAGAACCCTATATAATAGTTTAAATACAGTAAAACTTCTTTGCATTTTTGTTAAATATTAAGTAAGTTGTTTTCAAACAAATAAATCCATTTTTGGATTGAACAAGTGGATGTGGCTCTGGCACTGATGTACTTAAGAGTGAAAACTCCAACAAGGAGTTTTGGGTTTGAACTGGGGTATCTTGGTACACGATAACAGGTCATGTTGCACTCTTGGTTTGACACAACCAGGGGGTATGTGTGGTTAATCTCTATCATTTTATGATTCGTTTAAAAAAATTTATAGAAATTGTAATTATTGTTAAAGAATAATATATTTTTAATGACATCAAATTACATTATAATTATATGTTTCCTAATAGTAATAAATTTATTAGATGGGAAAATTGAGAGGATGCAATTTATTTAAGGGGAAAAGAATGTAACAACATGAAAAAATGTACCTCTTTTATTTATGTATCCCTTTTTTACTAATACATTTTTATTATGTTTTACAATAGAAGCACATTGAATTACATTGTACCTAAATTGCAGTATTCAAGAAATGATATAATTATTTTAACAACTTAAGGTATATGGATTAATTATTTTTTTAATTAAATTTTATGATTAAAACACCATCTTTAAAGTTTAAATGATAAAATAATTTTAATTTTTTTGTATCAGAAATTTCACTATGCAATTTCACTATTCATCATCTATCCGCTATTATTTTTAATAACTAAGGATTTTTATATTTTAATGTTAAAATATTAATACATAGAGAATATTTATGGTTAAATAAACTTCATTTTTGAATTTCAAATGTCAAAATTAATTTTGTATGTTTTTAGTAGTTCTCTAAGAAGTTTCATTTTATTGATGAATAATTTTTTTTGATGAATAGTACGTGATGAATAGTGTTTTGTTTTTGATGAATAGTAAAAAAATATTTTAGTATAAAAAAATATTTCAGTGAAATTATTTTTGAATAACAGACATACACTGTTGCGTTCAGTAAGTTATTTAAAGACTCATAAGAAAAATTTAATTTTTGATTAAATTTTACATAGCCTTATGAAACTTAATGACTAGTAATTCATAGTAAATATTCTATAACAATAAAAACATCACCCATGAATGTATAAATATAATTTATACATCTTAAAATTGAAAACTGTTCATAATATAATATTGTAATTTTTGTAAGTGATAAATATTTTAATTACTATTTTATGATTAATTTAATTATTTAAAAAGTAAATTTATTTTCATAAAATGTAATCATAAATTGTTAATTTATAATCTTATTGTGATACAGAATTTTAATGGGACCTTGATTACATTATAATGGTGTTACAAAACTAGTTATAGTTTTAATGTTTTTTTGGCATAAATAATTTTTTTATTTTACAATTATATTAAAAATATTTAGAAAATTATTTTCATAAAATTGAGTTCATTTTTTAATTCAGAGCATTTATATTAATTTATGGTGAATTTCTGTATT
Source organism: Viscum album (assembly GCA_963277665.1). Classification (NCBI taxonomy): domain Eukaryota; kingdom Viridiplantae; phylum Streptophyta; class Magnoliopsida; order Santalales; family Viscaceae; genus Viscum; species Viscum album. The sequence continues at coordinate 1,413,696,865 of OY728145.1, forward strand.
TTTATAAAATCTTTTGTCTTTCAGTGAATAGTTAAAATAGGGTTTTGAGTTTTTTGTATTTAATGACATATTTAACGACGTAATAATGATATAATAATTCAGGTAGACTTTTGAATAGTAATATATGTTGTGAGGTGTCCCATGTGGTCAATACCATGGGAAAATACCATGGAAAAGCCCAGGGTTTTTCAAATACCATTGATGAGGTGTCCCTTGGAAATTAATAAAATATTCCCTCACTTTTTCTACAAATACCAACCCATTCCATAATTCCTTTCATTACAAATTCCCCCTCAATGATGATATGGTATTATTACCCCGAAAAGAGTCATAACAAAGTTCTCTCAATCCCCCAAGGTCCTAACCTTCATGTTTTTGAAGTTACACGTCAAGGTAAGGAAACTTTCACCATCCTCTTTCAGTAATCACTTCCTTTTTGTTATGTATTCTAGTTTTATTTAATCATGTGGGGGTATGTTTTTATATATTATTATTACTGTAATATTCATTTCAAAATTATGAGAGACCCTTTATACTCTAATAAATTTTATTTCTGAATTTTTATGTGACGCCGTTAGGGTGCTGAATTTTTGTAAAAAATTCACATTTTCTTTTTTCTTCCAACTTCTCTTTTTCATGGGGAATGTCATTAAAATATAAACACCATGATCTTATTTCTATTTTATTAAATACTTATACTTTAAAATGGTTCATTTATTTATGGGATACCCTTTTTCTCATATCTTTTTATTGTTTTATAATACCATGTTATATAGTCGTTATGCTGCATGAAGTTCATCTCTGAATTTCTCTCTCTTTCTCTAAGGAAATTATCTTATCTTATTTATGTAAATACCCAGACATATTTCGTCTACAGGGGTGTTCATAATTAAATAAAAAAGATATTATCGATTCTTGAATTGACATATGTAAAAACCATTTCCCCTTTTCATGGGATATAATTGACATAATGATCTTGTTTGTAATCACATTTTAAAACGTCCTGATTTTGATATGAAACCTATTTAATTTATTCTATATGGGTTATAAATTAAATGTATGATAATGATATATGGGTATCTCATAAAAATAACGATATATTATGTATTTACCCAGATAGCACTCCAATGCATTGTGTAAATAATTTAATCTCTTGAGATGACAAGTTTTACGATACCTTGATGAATAACCTTGGAAACTTGTATGACACCTTTGGATTATACCTAGGTGATATGTTCATGAATTCCTAGATTAAATGTAGTAGAAAACATTTCATGTTATGTTTCAAATTATTATTATTATATTCCTCTTAATCTTCGTGATTTTATTGACATCGCTCAATTTCACCTGTAAACTGTTTCACTTGCATTCTTTACAAGGCCTCCTGCTCAACCATTCCTTTGATGTATGTCTCCGGGTTATGAGATGCAGTAATTATACATAGTATGAACTTATGATGAAGCCTTAAAAGTAGATTTGAATAATTTTTTATGTTTTTTTCATATATATTGATCCTAATTTCAAAGACACTAGACTGTAATGATCCTCTATTTATAAAATGCAATGGAAAGTTATGTAATAAAAAGGCGGAATACTATAGTTTCTATCAAAGGATAGTTTTTTTATTTGTGGAAATTAGGATTTGAAAACATTAATAAGAATATTATATAATATTTTAAATATAGGATAACATCCTGTTATGTTTGAGAAATATTAAGTATGTGGTTTCTGAATAAATAAATCCTTGTTTTGATAGGAAAAGTGGATGTGGCTCTAGCATAGATGTACCTAGGAGTGAAAACTCCGACTAAGAGTTTTGTGTTTGACTCAGGGTATCCTGGTATATGACAATGAGACTTGCTGCACTCTTGGATTGACACATCCATGGGATATGTTTGGTTAATCACAAGCTTTTATGAATCATTTTGAAAAAATTATAGAAAATGTAATGGTTGGTAAAGAATAATATATTTTTTATGACATAAAATTACATTATGATGTTTCATTATCTTTAAAAGGTAAATTTCTAATAGTTAGATAATTTTTATAGATAAATAAACATCATTTTTGAATTCCAAATGTCAAAATTAATCTTGGGTTAATTTTTAGTTGTTCTCTATGATATTTCATTTTTTATGAATAATATTTTTTTGATTAATAGTATGTGTTTAATAGTTGTTTGATGAATAGTAAAAAAATTATTATTAAATAACTTTTTCTGTGAAATTATTTTTGAAAGGCGGACGTAGACTACAGCGTTCAGTAATATATTTATAGTCTCACAAGACAAATTTAATTTTTGATGAATAATTACATACCGTTATGAATATTATTTAATAGTAAATAATCCGAAAAAATAGAAGCAACAACCATGAATGTATAAATATAATTCATACATTTTAAAAGTTAAAATGGTCATAATATAAGTATTTGTATTTTGTTAATGACATAAATATTTTAATTAAAATTTTATGATAAATTTTTATAATTTAAAATGGAAATTTATTTTCATAAAATTTAATCCTAAATTTTTATTTTATTTTCTTGTGGTTATACGATAATTTTATGAGCGCTTGATAAGTTTATTATGGTGTTGCATAACGAGTTATAGTTTAAAAGATGATTATTTGGAATAAATAATGATTTTATTTAAAAATTAAATTAAACATATTTAGAAAATTATTTTCATAAAATGGAGTTCATTTTTGAATTCATAGCACTGATATTAGGTTATGATGAATTTAGGATGTTTATTTAAAATGTATAGTTTTTCAGGGAATAGTGAAAATAATGTTTTGAGTTTTGATAAATTCAATGACATCATTAATGATGTAATAATGATGTAATAATTATGGTATAATTTTGAATAGTAAGATATGTTATGAGTTTTCCCAAGTGGCCAATACCATGGGAAAATACCATGGAAAAGCCTAGGGATTTGCAAATACAACTGTCGAGGTGTCCCTTAAAAATTAATAAAATATTACTTCACTTTTTCTATAAATACCAACCACTCCATCATTTCATTGATTTAACATTCCTAATTAGTGATGATATGGAATTTCTAACTACCAAGGATACCTCCCAAGGTTCCCTCAATCCCACCAAGGTCCAAAACTTTGTGTTTTTGAAGTTACTCTTCAAGGTAAGGGAACTTTCACCATCCTCTTTTAGTAATTACTTTATATTTGTTATGTATTATAGTTTGCATTTTATGATGTGGGGGTGTGTTATTATATATTCTTACTACTATACAATTAATTAAAAAATTTTAGAAACCATTTACTCCATCATCAATTGAATTTATAAAATTTAATGTGACGTCGTTAGGTTGTCGAATTTCGTAAAAAAACACATTCTCTCTTTTCTTTCATGTTTCCTTTTCATGTGGTACGTCATTCAAATATCCACACCATGATCATATCTATATTTTATTCTTTAAATATAGTATAAAATTATTCATTTATGAATGGGATTCCCTTTTACTCTCTCTTTTTGTTGTTTTATAAAACCATGTTATATAGCCGTTATGCTGCGGAATGTTCATCTCAAAATTTCCCTCTCTTTGTCTAAATAAATTCTCTTATCTTATTTATGTGAATAACCGGACCTATTTATTTTCTAGGGGTGTTCATAAAGACCTAAAAATTATTTTATTTATTCTTTAATTTATATACATAGAACCCACATTCCCTTTCAATGGGTTATAAATTCCCTAATGATCTTGTTTGTAAACATTTTTTAAAACGTCGTGATTTGGATTTGAAACACATTTCTTTTATAATTTTTGGCCTATTTGTTAAATGTATCATTATGTTCTATGTGGATCCTAGGAAAACAAATAAATACTAAGGGTTTCCACTAATATTTCTCCAATGCATTGTGTAACACCCCAAGCTTTCACGGTACACTTCTCTTTGAATAATACAACATTGTGTGTTGTACGCAACTTCGAGATTCTAACACGCCGCGACCAATCAAAGTAGCCATTATGAATAGTAATATCCACCTTTTGTAATTTTATAAATTCAAAATGGACTTTATTTTTGGATTTGGAATATCGATATTATCCTAGGATGAAATTTTGTACTTTTCAGATAACTTTTATATTTTAATGAATAGTGAAAATTACTAATTTTTTATAAAAACATCTTTTTTAATCGAAATAATTAATAGTGATAAATTATTAATTTGAGTGATGTTAAATTATATATAGAATATATTTTTACCACTTAATAAAATTTTGGTAATTGGATATAATTTTACATTTAAACCGGACATAAACAAGTATCAGTCTTTTGATAATTATTATTTCATAAAAACACACTTTTTATTTTGACAACGGGAATTAATATTAAATTAATTTCTGCCACTTCTGTGTTTTGAATTTTGAAAAATGGATTCCATATTTTGAATCAGGATGTCCAAATTGTGTAAATAGGTATCTTTTATTTTTATACATTTTGAATAATTATTTCGGTAAATATTTTATTTACCATGGTTAAAGGGTAAATCCGGTAAATAAGAGTAAATAATAATATTATAATAATAATAAATTACCCTAAAACATGTCCTAACCTTATTGGCGGATACATGTCCGACCATGGGCATCTTTGGGTCGATTTTGGGACCCCATGGAGCCACAAGTATGTGATAGGGACACTTTATATTAATTAAGTTAAAGTAAATACAGAAATGAAATAAGCATATATTTTTTAGCAAATTTTTTTTACATAATGTTATATATGTTATATTTTCGACTATAAATATTCATTAGAAATATAAAACTATTTCCTATATAATGGTATTTTATTTATAATTTTTAGACATTAAATAATATAATTTATTTATGACACAATAATGATGCAGTAATTTCCGTATTAAGGATAGATTATGATAATTGATATTATAAAGACCCAAATAAATGTACTTTGAGACTTTTTATAAATTCCAACAATTTTCTAGGTTACTATGGAATATTAAGATTGTTTATATAAATTGTTTTCGAAGTAATAATGTTGTTATGAATTTATCAAAAACAAAATACCCAATAGTTTCAAAATTGACATAAAAGAGTTTTTAAAACAAATATTATATTATTAATTTATATTCAATTCCTAAAAATATAAGGTTCATCCAAGATAATTATATTCTTATTGGTGTGTCATTAATGGACCATTTGGGGGTCACTTGGATGTATATAGTATGTTTATTAATATAATATAAAAATAAAAAGTGACATGGTAAGTGTCAAACTAATTAACTAAGAGTTAAAACTAAAAGATAAGGATAATATAATAAACCAAACCTGTCTAAATACTATTGTTTGAGTGGTTTAAGATCCATCCCAACCTTAAACTTTAAATAATCCACTTTAAATCCATTATAAACCGAATATAAATTTATTATAATATAATATTTCTAGATTTTCCAAAGGTGCCCCTCCTCCCCCTTATATGAAGACAACACTTCTAACCAATTATTCACACTTTGAAAGAATTTTGGTTCTGCCAAAACCTACAAAAATACTCTCTCAACTCCCCTCAATTAAATATATAGTCCTTAGTTTGATCATAAATCCAACCTATGGAGCCCTTTTGGTCAAATCAAAAGGAAGAACTCAAAGAAGAGGTAATGTTTTCACCACCCTCTTTCAAGTACCTTTCTTCTTCAACTTCTTCTTTCTTTGTTATTCCCATTCTAAAATAATAACTCCAGTAACTCCAATATACTATGATATTATTATAACTATGGTACAACCATATTCAGTATTCTATCCATCCATTGAATGGCATGTCACTATACGTGCGTACGTACGGCTTACCGTCTCCACGTCGTGGTGTAATTGTTATTCAATATATTATTATTTGGATGGGTATAATAATGATGTGTAATTCATGTAAATAATAAATATAACATGATAATGATTCTGTATATATGATATAGCATCCAATTATATATTATTTTAATATTAAAAGGATGATATTGCCACCCGTGCGTACGTATGGTCCACCGTCTCCACGAACGCGATGAGATTTATTCCCCATCGTATCCATTAAAGACTAATTCTAATTTTATGATTAAAATTAATGTTTAATAAAATTATATAATTCTGGATATGAATAAGATACAACCTGTCCATAAAAAACATGACCTATGTAACAAAACATATATAAGAAAACGAGTATGTTAACACCTGAAACGACGATAATACTAAAGTATAATTAACAAAACATTATTAGAAGATCATATATGATATCATAATTATGTAGATGGTTCTTGTAAAATATAATAACAATGTTTTAACTATTATACAGGAGGTAACATACCATCGACTAAGGAAAAGTACAAGGTAAGTGGTTTTGATCTCACTCCTTATTCTGGTGAGATTCAGGCCATATTGCCACTATTACCGTTTGTGTGGTGTATATACTCCCCATAATTGTATTCTTTATGTAATACACATTAATTAATGTGTATTTACATATTAATTGTATGCTACCTCTTTCGTGGGGTGTATGTTTCGTAAGTTACCAATTTGGTAAGGGGTTTCGTAACTCATTTTTAATTCAGTGAGATATCCATTGTTCACCACTTACTTATTGCATGTGGTGTATTGTGTACTGCCATTTGATAAGTATTATCATGATCCTCTTTATATTCATGATATTATTTGATTCATTTGGTGTTTATTGACTATTTTCATATGAATCGATTGATTAAAATGAGGTAAGGGTTATTTCACAATCTCTTCATTATCCGAGGTTGTTTATACGTAATTATCTACTGGGACCTCTTTATCATCCACATCCATGTTTCCTAAAAATTTATTTCAAAAAATTCATGATATTTTACAGAAAATGGGTTAAAGTCATTTATACCCTTGTATTACTTTTTATAAGAGGTTTATAAAGGAATCTTTCTGTCGTTTTCCAAACACGGTCATTTTTAAACTTTTCGACAGAATTAAGGTAAGAATGTCTTTTTTAAACTTATACGGCTGGTGCGGATATTTTCCGCTGTTATAAAATCTTAGATGTCTCCATTAAAATCTTATAAGTATATTTTCAAAGTAAATGTTTTATTTTATAATTTTTGTGACTTTTAAATTATTTTAAAAAATAAATAATTCACTCAAATGGTTTTTATTCTATCTATGTCAACATCCTTTGATGGATTTTAAGATTATTTGAAGTTGATTTATTATGATACAAAACACCCATATTATATTAAAGGTTTTGTGATATGTTTGACTGTGGATGTGTTATTTTATACCATTAATAGTTTATGGTGATAGTATTGACATTTCATATGCTAGTTTTAATACGAATGTTTATTATATGTTGAAACCTATTCATATGAGAAATCCATTGGACTTAATAAGTGATGGGTGGAGCCCACTATAGCTCATCTATGCATCGGTAGGTCTCATTAGACAAACTAGTGTCTTGGAATGATGCCTTGACAAAATCTTATTTGTAGTCTTGGCATGAGGCCTTGGCTACATGGTTATGATAGTCTGGAATTATGCATTCCATCATTATGAAAGTGGTTATCGATATTGCATGTGATTATTAGACTATTAGAATATCCATGTGAATAAGTAAATGACATTAGTTCATTTTATCTTTTCCACATTATGGTGAAGTTCAAGTTTAAAAGGATTTTTTTAGCTATACATTGCCTTAAAAATTTATACTTATTTATGAATGTTTCCGCAATATTGTTATCCTTACTGAGCATCTGAGATCACCCTTTCAATGTTTTATTTTTTTCCAGGATGTGAAGAAGTAATTTATGAATAACCTGTAGGGATAATATGAGGGGATATGAAGACAATATGTTGTTGTAGTAGTTTTTCACATTATGATGTAATGTAAACTTTATGAATGTATCTAGTTATTCCAAGGATATTAAACTAATCAGTCGTTCAAGACATGATCTTTCTTGTGATCATGCCAATGTTATGTAATAATGCACCGACTCTAGGCAACTGAGGTTGGGGCATTACACATTGGGTAAATAATTTAATCTCTAGAGATGACTTGTTTTATGATACCTTGGTGAATAACCTTGTTAAATTTAATGACACTTTGGGGATATACCTTGGTGATATGTTCATGAATATATAAATTAAATATTGTAGCCACATTTTCATGTTATATTTCATGTAATAATTTTTATATTCCTCTTTATCTCTTTTATCTTATTGATATCACTCAAGTTCACCTGTATACTATTTCACATTCTTTCCTAACTAGGCCTCCTGCTAACCCTTTCCTTTGATGTATGTCTCTAGGTTATGCGATACCGTAATTGTACATAGTATGTACATATGATGAATCCTTACATGGGGATTAGAATAATGTTTTTTGTTGTTTTGTTTTATATTTTTCTTTATTTCCAAAACACTATACTATAAAAATACATTGTTGGTGAAATGTAATGAAACATTATGTAATAAAAAGGGGGGATGCCATAACCCGAGTGAAATTTTTGAATTTTTAGGATGGAAGATAGATAGATAATTGATTTACCACAATAATATTGACTTATAATTATATTAAATGAACTATATTTGTTAGCTTATACTGGTTACAACATATTTATAGAATGTATAAGAAGATATGACCATGAAAGACTCCATAAAGACAATTACCACTTCTTCAGTAGACTACCTTTAGAAATTATCTTAAGGGACCTCAAGTAGGACTTTTAAAAGGATAAAAACCTCTAGAACAAATATAAGGATATTTATAAGAGAATTATTTTGGGTCCAGTCATAAAATATAGATCTATTTATTATCAATAATTGAATGATGAAGTCTCCTTTTATAAGAGATGAGAGGGGAACTCATGGAATTCTAAGAAGTATTAAAATAATATGAGATACTTTTCATGACTAATTGACAAAAAAATTGATATAAATATTAGATATGATGAGGTGTATTTTTAATTATCTCATACCATAATTTTTTTCAAATTTTTATAACATTTTTAACCCTTATAAGTTTGTTTTGATACGACATTCACCCCCTTTTACAATTATAATAATATCTATGTTTTCATCAATTTAATGGTTAAAAATGATAGTAAAAACTGAATAAAGTCACAAAATGGGAAATTGATGATGTTTATAATTATAATCCCATCATTTTTTGAAATTCTAGATTTTAATTAATTTTAAATCTAATAAAAAATAATATTTATTGTAAAATATCCTTAATGTCAATGATGGAACTATTCATTTAATAAAACTATTAAAAGTAAAAGGAAAAAAAGTAATTTAAATAAAATACACACATACATAAATAATATTTCACTTCCATGTATAAAACATTGTAACATAATATATAAATTAGATGATTTTAATTTTTGTGTTTTTAAAATAATTTTATTGCTCCTTTACTAATTGCACAAGAACTCTCAGTGTTGCCAAAGCATTTATGGAAAATATTTTCCACTAAAAATTAAAAATAAATGTCCTTTGTAAAAAATATATTCATATTTAAAATATTTTTTGTTATCAAAAACCATCAATTTTTATAACTATCTAAAAAACTAAAACTTATTTACCTAGAAATAATCATTTAAAAAAATTATTTATATAAAATAATATAAAGTTTTAAAATAATTTAAATATTAAAAACAGAGAAATATTTTATATTAGTATGAATATAAATGATATGTAATAATATAATAAAATTAATTCTACTGTGATGGTCATTATTTAGTACTTATCATTTTATTTGTTACCCTAATTACGCAATATATATTATAACATGGTAAAAATTTTCTAATGTTAATACTCCTATTGTCCAAACATAAAAGAAAACAATTCACTAATTTTGGACCCACATATTTATAATATAAAATTCACTTTTTCGGATTCAATTTTTATTACAGGAAAAATTTTATTTTAATATACATTAATTAAACATTAAGTAAAATAATTTTAAGAAAAATGCATTTTAAATCCCAAAAATGAACTTATAAGAAAATAATGTATAATTGTGAGTCAATATAATTTAATTAGATGATATAAAATTAAAAAATAATTTTTTACAATGAGATCAAATTCATAACATAATGAATATTTTTAATGAAATTAAAATGAGAGTTATATAATAATCAGCATTTTTCACTATTCACCAAAAAATCAATATTTTCATAAAAATACCAACAATAATTATAAAGGAAAATTTTGATATTTTGATTTTCGTAATTATATTATTTTTACAAAATCAATTTTCCAAATGTTTCCGGAAAGTACTCGTAATTATTTTCACATAAAAGTAAATCTTTGAAGAATGTGTGTTTTTGAAAATTAAAATGTCATTAATAAACATTCAGAATCTATTTCATAAGAATTAATCATTAAATTTGAATTATGTATGAACATTACATATATAAACATATATATTCTATAATGTATGTAACCCTATTCAAACCCTCTGATTTAATTTCTATGTTTTAATTGTATTTTTTTCAATTCTAATATATTGTTGTTTGGTTCCACCTTACTGTTGTGTGTTGTATATGAAATCAGACATTGCATTATTAAAAAAATCATGATATTATAGTATCCAATCCAATTAAAATATCATATAAAAAATTTCATGAATATTATCTTATAAAAAAATGGGGGAGGTTCTTCATCAAGGAATACCCGAGATCCCAAGTTTCTTCTTTCATGTTATGATTTCTCAAATGTATCTTTATGATTTTAATTACACAATTTCTCAACACATTCTCTCTTGGGTAATGATTATAGATAGACTCATTAAAATAATTTAGACCGGGTTCAAATTCTATTTCTCTAGAGGTGATAATATGTTGTAGTTGTGTCATAAACTTTCATAACAATGATATATTTAATACATCATTTACATTAGAGAGTCTAGGTTTCATTTCTAGTTTATAAGACATAAATTATTTAATTTTACAAATGAAAAATGAATTTACTTACCTAGTGCTTATTTATTCCCTTCAAATAAAGACTTAAAAGACTATTATAGGGATATATATTCAGTAAATAATGATCATCCACGTGAAATTCAAATCCATTCATTTAATCATCATCATAACTATATTTCATACACTGATCTAAATTAATATAAGTCTAGATATAAAATAACTTTTGAATTCTATCTAAAGAATTTAGGACAAAAAAATTATTTTAAAAAAATTGTCCCAAAAAGTTTCATTATTAGATCAATTATAATATAATACCTCATAAGTTGAAATTTAAATTCATGAATGAAAAATAAAATTATAAGTGGAAACCACCAAAGGGAAATTATAATCCCACATACTATGAATGTAAAGTGATAAATAATGAATCATGTATTATATTGTTTTAATAGTCCATTTAGTCTATCCAGGATTTTTTTGTTCATAAGCAGTGCTCAAATGAAGCTCTGTCTATAGATCTATATGATGACTTTTCCAGAATATTGATGTAAATCATGCATCCAAATTAGAAACTATTGAAATAAATGCAAAATAATGTCTCAAAAATTTGTTAATATATGGCATCGTGAAGTACTAAAGAGGTAAATATTTTCATATAGAGTGAAATTGTGAAGTTTTTTATTGGAGATAAATAATAACCGATAATTCATATCTACTTCATTGATTTTTTGTTATTCTAATAACAAATTCAATAGTAATTTCATCTCATTTCCACATAGGTATTGGTTTATATTTCATTAATCATCTAGTATTTTTCACTTAGACTTCACCTTTTTTATAACCCAACATCATTACCCATAATCACCAATTTCTTACATCATATTATCCCACAAAAAATGTTCCTTAAAATATCTATACTTCTTGTTTCTACGAGGGAATATAGATAAATTCAAGACATCAAAATTTTCTAATTATTATTTCTGCAGCATATGTAAATATATTACACATATCATTTGTCCAAATTTTACATCATTTTATTCATATATGATGTCTATCAATTTTACATCATTTAAGACATTATTTTTTATTTTGAAAATTCTAATCATTAGGCTGTGAAATTTTAGTCTTTCATAATAAATATTTTTTCCAAGTCATTTGAAAAGGGTGTGATGTTTCATCTTCCCAAATAATTAGCATATATATATATATTCACTAATTACATGATAATATTTTCCCTCCCAAAAATAATTTTGAACATAACTCCATTATATTTCATACTCAATGATTCAGTTACATTTTTTCCTTCATGAATTGGTTGTGTATTGAGAAATCATGATCCTTACATAGCTCAAACCATTACCTTTCCCTCAAATTGACCTCTATCTATGAAAATATATAATATTGGATTTTATTGTCTATGAATATCACCCATAATTCACCCATGAGATATGGTATCCATATAATTAACGAAACAACTGCTGCCTCCAACTAAAGATCGTGATTTTGATATTTTGTATCATGATTATTTAACAATATTGATTGATAAGTAATAAATTTTATCATATTGTACAAGGATATAACCAAGTCCTACCATTTATAGATAACTATATATCACAAATCCATCCTTTACTGATGGTAGAATAAAAATCTGAGCATTCACAAACCCCTACATTAATTCTTGAAAAAACATATCACACAACTTTTTTTCATATGTAATAAACCCATTTTTGAGTAATCATGGTTAATGGATCAGCTAATAGGTAAATTTTTAAAACAAATCATTTATATTAATCTACCAATAAAATGAAAATATGTACCTCAGTTATGAGAACTGGCGTAGAAAATTCATTTCTTTACATCGTATTTGTTAGATCAATTGGTATTATATCATTAGAGGCAATAATGAACTGAATAGAACCTTATAATTACAAAATTCAGACTTGCTAAAATAACATTATAAATATTTTATTCTAATAATGTCAATATTGATTGTCAGGTGATTCTATGGATTGTCAAATTTTTTAGAATAAAAAATAATATCATCAATGAATGCTACAAAAGAATTATCCATATATTCCTCAAATTCTATGTTCATTAGATCCAAAAAAGTTATTCGTTAGTCAATCCATATGGAATTACTTTAACATTTAATGTCTATACATTTTTCTCATTTATGTTTTTGGAATACATTTATTTTTTACTAATAATTTTTTATAACATAAAAAACGGATAGTCATTGAAAAATATTGAAATATGTGACGTAGATAAAAAAAATTCATTATTGATTGTAGATAAAATTAGTTATTTATTTTAATTTCATTTTCTTTTCTATATCACCACATATCATCATAGATACATCTTTCTTATTAAAAAAACAACCAGGGACTCCACAAGGTGAAGAACATAGGCATATAAATCCATTTTTAAACATCTCATGTAGTTGTTTCATCTACTCCATTAATTAATTATGTCCATTCTCTATAGAGTCTTCGATATAGGTCTTACAATAGATATTTAATCTATAAAACCCCAAGATCAGGTTTTTATGGATGTTTATGTAATTGCTGATGAAATACATTAATATATTCTCATTAAATAGTTACATTCTGAATTTGAATATTACCAATGAGATAAATTGATTTGGTTTTCTCATATTCTCCATGAATATCATTTAGAAGTGCTACTAGGGTTGGATATAGATATGTATCCAGTGATGAAGTAACCCATCTAAAGGTAAGTAATTCCTCGTTGTCATTATGAATCATTATTTCCATCCCCTTTTAATAAATTTTTTAATTATATTATTAAATCCAATCCATGCCAATAAATATTTCAAAATTAACCATAAGTATAATAATCATGTTTTAAAACAGTGAACGTTTAGCTGTTACAATGGGAATTGACTGAAACATCTTTTTTGTGATCATATTTCAATTAAGAGTTTTGATTGAAAACTCTCTACTTAATGTGCTATAAAAATATCTATTTTTTTTGAAAAATTGGCTGGATGATAGTGTGAGGATATCTTGAATAAAATAAATCATTTTCTAAATTTTGGGCTATAATTAGAGTGACCACCACCACATTGTTTGGAACATCATGTTAATCTATGGTTATAGTATAATTTTTTCATTATCGTCCTAAGATATTCTAATTTATAGAACCTAGATTATGGGGTTATTTGTGGGAATAATACCCCATTGATCTATAGATGAATAATTTGACATCATTTATTTCATTAATCCCATTAGTTTCATTAGAACGACCACCCTTTTTCTCAGCACTTGTAATAAATTCCAATACATTTCATGAATTTTCTAGGATTATTCCCTGAAAAATTTTCACATAATAGAAAATGATTCATTTTTCTATTCTTATTTGGGAATTTTCACTTGCTATGGTATGCATCCAAACTCTTCTCCTCTTGAAATCCTTTAAAGATATAGAATATAAAAAATTTGGTCATTTACTTAGTATCAGTTGATACAATATTATCAAAAGATAAAAATACATTAAAAAATAACTCTTTGGACACTTCTCTTATGGATATCGAGTAATAAATTAGTATTACATTATTTATTACATATATTTTTTATATAATGATTGGATAATATTATATATATTTCCTCATACTCCAATACATATTTTTTCCTTCAGATTTAAAGTATCTAAATTCCTCTGTATTTCATATTTTTTACATAAGGGTTCTCTTTATTATATAAAATTAGTTTAAGTGTCCCCATTTCATACATTAAATATTGTATTCATCTTTGGTGTTATGGATCAATGACTACCAATTATCAACCTCTCCCCTCAAATAGAGAACCTCTAGTAAAAAACATTTCACTATGATCATATCCCTATTATTTGAATATATTTTACAAAGATTTATTCCATCACATTGATACTGATGGATTAATAGTTCCACTGATTTATGTAGGATTTTTTCACATGAGAATTTACCAAATTAGTTGAATCATGTTATGGAAGAATAAGTTTATTAATTTAGGAAAGGTATCATTATATAATAGGAGTAATCTTATATAATATGGTCATGATCTTCTCAGCTCCAATACCAACTATATTTTCATCATAAATGGGGAAATATCTATGCATTCTACGGGTGTTTATTCACTTTTTTCCATTAAGCTCCATTCCTAAAATATGAAATACAATGAGTTAGCACATAATTATCATTATAATTGAGGTACCAAATAAAATCTATAACATATTAAAAGTCCTAAATTCATGGTATTATCATAAATATCAAGTATGTCATGTTAATTAAAAATATATTTCCCAATGATTCTAATAAAAACCATTTTATAACTACTATGACAACCCCGATTATGGAAGCCCAATATAGGTGTTTCCATAATTACATTAGAATATATAGAGGTATATATTCATTAAGGACTTCATTATTTTGTAATGTTGAATAAGTAGGTATAAGCATGATTTCAATATTTCATTGTAAATCTGAAGTATATAGAAAAAAATGTTCTTTCATTCATTATATAAATCAAAATATAATTCAGTAGAACTTGGGGATGAGAAAAAAGTAAAAAGGTGAGATATTATACTTTGTGATCATTACATACAATATAATCGGTTATGATTTAATATGGAATAGACAATATAGAAGGGTCAAAAACTAGAAACAAATTCCATTTAACTAATAAAATGAGGAAAAACTGAATCATTTGATAATATCAATGCAATAATATCATGGAGAATAATTATAACCAAATTATCAATAAAGGAAACACATACTATTATATTTAATGATCACACACATCATAAAAACTATACCATCAAGAACATTATTCCCTAAAAAAATAAAACCAGGGGTCAAAACAAATTACTTTCCAAATGGATTTCTGTCATGAGACCCATATATGCATAAAGGGGATACATAATGTTGGGCACCACATATCACTGCAAGTCTAATGCATTCCTCATATATCGAATGATCAATTTTATTCATCAAAAACATTATGTGTTAAAAAAATTCATATTTAGTAAATGTTATAGATTGTCAATAATTTCAGAATGAGTCAAATAACATTATAATTAAAACACCATTTATATATTTCATATATAGTTTACTGAATAATAATATACTTGATATAAAGAGAAAATTTATTTTAGGGGAATATGATTTCTAATGAAAAATGATCATAAGTACATAAAACGGGTAATATATACACAATATAATATAAATATATATCATAATATTATGTTACTCCTCAATGAAAGGAAATTGGTACAGAATCCCATAACAAAAGTCGTTGCATTAAAGTGATAATTATTCAATCAAATAACTATGTGTGATAAATGAAAATACACAAAATAGAAGTGTAAATAAAAAAATTAAATTAAATGTTACTTCTCACATTATCCTGGCATGACATTACAAATGAATATGTGTTATAACTGATTTAGAGGAAATTCAGTAAAGAAACCCCTTACCTCACCTTTCGTCTTTGTAGACCTTACATTAACAAATAATATAATATATTTAGATCTATTATCCAAACATAAAACACCATATAAAAACCCACACATACACATATATGTTATCATATATTATCAATTTATAATATTTTATTACCCACTTGTTAACAGTCATTTATTATTATCAATATTTTAGTTGTTAACTGCTTCTTTTTTTATATAGTATTTCATTCGGGACTTCTTGTCCTTGAACACTGATTATGGTTAAATCATCTAATTTTTTATCATGATTAAAATAACATATATAGTAAGGATATAAATATATATATATTAATTTTCATTTATATTATATAGATATTGAAAAATTAATTACAATATTCATGGAGATGGTACGTTGTAAGTACACATGTCCAGTTTTTTCACATTTTAGTTGACTGTAATAAAGAAATGAAAATAATAACTAATAGTTTATGTATAAATATTATATCATATATATAATATATATTCATAAAATTTTTCCTCATTTCCATGCATATAATGTTTAAATGAGAAAAATGATCACATCCCTTTAGGGAGGTTGGAGTCCACACGTACACCCAAATGATGTTATCATTTTACATCACATTAGAATGTAAAAAAGTAGATATTATATGCCAATTTAGGAATAATAATTATTTCATTAATACCATATATATAATTTTTTTTCATATTTATAACAACCCATGTGAAATTGTGATGAGAAATTAATTACACCGCTACATGGAGATGATATGTTTTGCGTGTGTACAAGCATTGTTTTCACTTATCAGTTGATGGGAAAGACATGTAAACATGGATTAACATAATAATAATAACATATAAAAAAATTTATGAGACTTGATGTATTATTTTTGGATTGTTACAACACATTAGAAGGTTGTAGAAGAATAAATAAACATGAATGACTAGATAAATATGATAACCTCTTCTTGAGATGTATTTCATTAGATATTCAATTAAAGCATCTAGAGGAGTTATTTTGGAAGGTATGGTACCTATAAAACATATATAAAGATTTTTATATGATATTGGTTAGGGTTTGGTCGATCTATATGGTTAAATTGTCTTTAAAATATTGAGAGAACATGTTTCGTTTTATAAGAGATGAGAGGGCCATTCTTGGGAATTACTAATGAACTAAATTAGAAGAAATAAATCATTATTTCCAAATGACTAAAAAATAATGTAATTATTATATAAAATGAGTGGGTTATGAAATAATATCATTTCATAAAACTTTGACACTTTTGGATCACATTTAAGCCATTATAATTTTGTTGTAAGAATTCGTTAACCCTTTTGAGAATTTCCAAAATATTAGTGTATTCTACCAGTTAAAGGTTATTATTATCACTATAAAATTGAAGAAAGAATTTTAATTTCAAATATTTATGTTTAATAACATATCCCAATCATTTTTAATTATAATATTTTTATGAATTTTTAATCATTAAAAAAATTATTGATTATAAAATGCCATTAATTCCAATTTCGGACCAACTCAATTAATTAATCATCTAAAACCACAAAAAGAAAACAAAAAATTTCAAAAATCATGTAAACCTCTCTTATATGTAATTTTAATTAAATAGATTCTTTTAACAGAAACAATCACTCAAATAATTTTAGTTTTAGAGTTCTCAATATAATTATATTGATTTTTTACTACTTGGACACGCATCGTGTCAATGCAGCATAAACATTTAAGGAAATTATTTATTCACTAAAAATAAAAAGATCACAATGATAGGAAAATATAATTTACCTTAAAAATGAATATTTATAATTGAACACATCATGTGTTTATTCATATATATTTTTTTAATGAAATTAAAATATGAGGATGAAATTTCATAAATTTCATTATATAAATTAAAATGAAGCATCAATATTTGGGAAAAATGGGGAAATTTCTATATATTGTAATTTTAGATTATTTTTGTTGGTATATAAAAATTACGTAAAAATATGTCAACTATTAGGGTCAATATTTAGTCCTTATAATTTAATTGTTATGATTAATTACCTGATATACCCTTTATCATGCAATAAAAAAATTTATGTTACTATTAATATTGTATAAAATTGATATGTAAATACTCAGCAAAATGGTATTTTTGACTATTCATTGAAAATTTAATCACTTCATGTTAAAGACCAAAATTTCAAAAAACGATAGTCTTTATATAATAATTTTAGATTAGAAATAATATTTTTTAAAAATATATCTAAATGATCAATAAATATTTTATAATTGTTTCTCACAATGAGAAATAAAACCTATTTTTGAAGATACATGTTTTTGAAAAACAAAATTACATTAATAAAATTTTAATTCTTAATTCATGATAAATACTTATTTATTTTATTTTATTTTTTAATTTCATTTATATATTTCCTAATGTTGTACATCCTATTTAGATGTTACAATTTAATGAACGGGTTATGACCATCATTTTTATATTTTGTGGTTTGTTTTGGCTCTCTATTGTGTGATATATACACTATCAAACATACTATTCATAAAATTATGAATATTACATTTTTCGGGTGCCACATGGATCTATATTTAATCCTCCAATACCACGATGATCACCACTGCTCTTCTCTTTCTATATGTGATATAGTTCTTTGATACAACACATAGAAGGAGGTTTTAACTCTATTGGATGAGGAAATAAGGAGAGAGAAGCTCTCAAATTACTGTGTAAGAATAGTTTCCAAAAATATAAGTTCTCCATGCTTTTATAATGGATCATAATTACTTGTAAAGGGTTCCCTTAACCCCAAATAAGTAATTCACACTAAATAAGTGATAAATTACTTGTTATAATTATCTAAATACATCATAATCTCTATATATATTTTATCACCTACTTATAATATATGATATATATATTATAGGATACAACTGAGTCATTTACTCATGTTATAATTAATGAAATCTTAAATTAACAATGAATATTGAGATATTATTCATTCGTATAATTCTTTCAACGTAATCAATTAATTTCCAATGAATAAATTCTATAGTAATTATTCAATATCCGAATTATAATGTATTTATTTATATGTTGGTGATATTTTAGTATATGGTCATATCTCTGACCAATAGTGGGGAAACCGTGTCTTATATTCCTATTCATCTGAATAAGGGAGACTCTTGCATATTCTATTGTGTGAGACCCTCCACGCCCATATCCTTATTGAATCCTTGATTATTAATTTAGGGGCTTCATTAAATTATGTGAAAATGAGGGGATAGATGGTGACTTATGTTCCTAATGTTTCAACAAGGGATGTGTTACTAATAATTAATAACATGGTATTATTGATAATTGAAACATGAAATTATAATTTTCAAATAAGGGATTCGTAGAGTTGTATGGACTTTGGAACATACCATGCTTATGGAAGAATCAAATTTCCATTTTTAATCCAGGTAAATAAAATTCTATAATAAGTATTATAAATGGATTATGGATGATTATATGGGGTTCCATTGTGGTTTCCGGTGTTGGTATATAAATTATGTAATATTTAATTGGATAATCAATGAAAGAATTGAAGTTATGAACACTTTCAAAATTATGGAGATTTTGAGTTGTTTTTAGTAACATAACTGAGAACAACATATATTTTTTAGTGTAATAAGATATATGAAATATTGGAATCTTGCAATTAAGATCATTATAGTTTTGTATATTAGTAATTTAGAGTGATGTGTCAATTATCATAAATGAGGGGACAACTAAATAATAGAATTTAGACATCATACATATAGATTTTTGGGGGACTATATTAGTCCATTACATAGGTGGGGTTTCATAAAATTTCACACACATCAATGAATTAATGGGAAAATTATGATTTTAAATTTTTATGAATAAATCTATGGATTTCAATGTGTTTGTTAGATAGAGATCTAATATGGAATGATAATGGTAGAAAAAAATCATGTAAGAATATTCAATGGGTTTTTAGAAAAAATGATTCATATTCTACATAACTATTCTTGTAATACAGTTACAGAATGGTGTATTGTAGTGTATAAACCAAACATTGACTAAGAAGGATCATAACATTAAACTATAATAAGTACTAAGAATTTTTGATCCAAATCATTCAATTATAGATCATATATGTTTAATATAATTCCTTTTACACCATTATAGTAGGATATTATAGAAAAAATATTATTGAACAAAAATTGGGTTTTTCCTAACTAATATATTTTTGTAAGTCATTCCTACAATAATTTTTCTTCCATTAATATGTAAAAACATGAAAAAAATGGGGTTTCATGCTTAAATATAAATTTTATGAACGAAAAATATATAAAAATATAGGTTCATTGTCAAATGGTTTTAAAACAAAGGAGTTGACTTATCTTAAATTTTCTTAACTATTAATTACCACACAACCATCTGTATAATGTTGACTTTATTTTCTTTATAATGTTTACTTAATGAGAATATTGATTTTAATATGTTGTTATTTTATTATTATTTTAATTAGTGTATATATATATATTAATTATTCAATAAATTTCATCCAAAAAATGAGGGCCGGTGGAGTAAGCTTGATAAAATACTAGATTTATTGAAATAAGAACCAAGTTAATGAAATATATAGATTGATTCCTTTTTGAATAATAAGTGCAATTCATGGTGAAACATAGAAAATTGATTCTAAAATAAGTTGTTTGAGAAAATTATATAATTAACCCTTCACATTTTTGGGGATTATATTATTTTATTATGTCATACAGTAGAACTAAATGGAGAGGTGAAATCTAATTTTCCTGGATGGTTCAATATATATAATCTATGGGAAGCCATTTATTTGGGAAATATATTGGAAAAAATTAATATAAATATGGATTTCTAATTTAATTAATATATCTTAAATGATATCAAATGATTTTATATGATTAGATATAGAATAATATCAACTCCACTAAAAAACATCCTGGTAAGTAAAAAAGCACCAAATGTTAAAGTTGAGTCTATGTAGATATTAAAATTTTTTATATCTTTACTGATTAGAAATTTTTTGTTTCAAATGGTTTTTAAATGACCATAAAATTCATAAATGGGATATTTTCCTGTCAATATCTAGAAAAACAATTTATGGTTTGCTGGGATGTTGTGATGTGAATTCTCTGATATCATATTTTTTATGAATATGTAGAATTTTCTTTTTTAATTAATAATCTATGATATGGTTATATTGATATATTCTTTGGATGGTATTTAAATTCATTAATGAGTACCACTATTTTTTAACTTCAATTGGACACCACCATGTAGGATGTTGAGTTTTTTGGGTCCTGTGAAATATTTAAATAAAAATACTCATGGGATCTGAAAATAAGAGGAAAAAAATTAAAAAAAGGCTTAAAGAATAATAGTTGAAGTTTCCAAAAAAAGGAAAATGAAATAAGAGGCAGTGTAAAGAAGAGTTCTTTCATGAACCACCACTACACATGAGGGGTTTATTTCACAAAGGTGCCCGCGAACTAACCAGTTCATGGGATAGAGAAACTGCTTCCAGTCCCCCACAGATGATTTCATTCTCGGTAAAGAGGAGGGGAAATTCACATCACATATGTTCCCCCATGAACTCAAATAGTTATTTGGAGTGGGGAAAATAGTGGCTTATACTGAATTGAACAAAGGTATTCGTGGGAATGAGGTACTAATTTTCACAACAACAGAAATCGACCCCTTGCCCCATAAACAGAGCCATCCACAGACAGATTAATCCAACAAATTGAGTACATACTTAATTTTTGAGAGGCATAATATGTTATCATTATTGAATTCATCCCTTTAGTAGAGAAACCCCACAAGAAGGGCCCATACTAGAAGACATCGTCACCAATACCGTGTGACCTATTATATTCATTCTAAAGAGGACAACACATTGAGGGATTCGGGTGAAGTACAACGAACATCGGTCCCTCTGGTTTCTTTCCATGGGGAACAAAATTATAATTAAGAGTGACTCGTCACCTTGGTTCCTGAGGAATGGACCCACCGCCATGAAAATATGGAAGCATATTGTGGGAAGACATATAGACCCAACCCATAATCTGAATCCCTCTAGGGAAATACCGTTACAACCTTCAAGAGGATGCATATCCATGGTTATTCTTATGAATCCCACCACACAAATTGTGGTGGCAATTTATGTGAATGAAAAAAATAGAATCTAATTCTTTCTAGAATCACCATGGTAATAGGGTGGTAAATTATACGTAGATGCAAATCCTTGACGATGAGCAGGAATCCCATCAACCAAATAGGATGGAAAACAATATGCATGATCACATCCCTACCAATGAATACAATTCCCACTAGAGAAATACGATGGAAATTGGGTATGGGAAGTGTAAAATCCATTCTACCTCATGTCAATCCCATAAGTCAAATATAATGTATATCAAATACAAGTAGAGTAAAAATATTATGGATGCATATCAAGAATGTGAGACAAATATAGTTTAAAATTAGTAGATTCATGTTCCTACTAAAAAAGTGAATCCTGCTAGTTAAATACAGGGTATAGTAGAGAAATAACTGGCCTATCCCTACTATGATCATATGTCAGACTCGTTCCACTGACCCAAAATAGGAGAGAATCACGTACCTAGTGGAAAACCATAGAGGAATGAAGTTGGAAAACCCATACATTGAAATCAGAAAATGAATATATCCTTGTTCTATCCAAAATCCTATCTCAACATGTCCTACCAATGATGGTGGAACATACATCAATTCCTGATCATGTCCTCTAGACCTATCAAATCGATATCACATCTGAGTAAATAACAAGGAGTCAGACCCAAAACCTCATCTCCCCAAGTTGGATGACATCACCAAATGATATTACAGTCTCTCTTGGGAAGACCTACATACCTACCCCAGTCTAGTAGGGTTGATGACCATATTAGAAATTTTGAGGAAAACTGGATCGAGAAAAAACACCTCTTCCAACTGGGAGAAATTGGTCCACCATGGTTGCCTCCCCAGGGCATGATCATATCCCCGTTTGAATTTATGATACCCGTCAATGTATCTAAAATGCATTATATGAACTAACCAAACAAGGAACTAAATATTAAGGATGTCACCAGTTGTAGGCAGTCTTAATTTCCCTCTAGAGAGATCCCAAAAATAAAACATTCCAAAGGCAACTGGAAAATGAAAAGAACTTTCATTATCAAGTTCTACTGAAATATAGGGTTATTAATGCCAATGTGAACCTATATAATGGATCCAAGGATATTTATTTCGGGATATGTATTATGGTTAGTGTTTTTTGACAAAACAGATTGGTTTGATCGAAGAGTTTTCAAGGAATTTGGCCTTTCAACTAATGTTGAATGTAGCATTGGAGGTGGTGCCATTTCGATGTGTTTTTCAAATATTTTGGCATCAAATCAAGTGTTTATTATTTTTTAGGAAAATGATTAGTTTTAGAAAATTAATGGTGGAATGAAAACCATCTTTAGGAATACATCTTAGATGCATAAATATGGTACATGGAATGGAAATCCATGAACCACAGAGCGGGAATGGTATGAAGACCGCATATGGGGAACAAATTACGGAATGACCTATGGTTCATTGAAGGAAACTGGTTCACGAGATGGGGTGTAATTCTTAATAATGAGATATAGTTTTGAGATATCGGGAACGGTGTTATTTTTCCAAACGGGGAGGTGAATTATTACTCTGCATTGGGTTAATGGTGGTACATGGACTACATAGGGAAGATGGTTCATAGGAAATGCATTGTACCTGGTAAAGGCAGTGTGGTTTCAATGATTTTATAAATCTCATTTTAGAGGATTATGTGAATATATATTCCTATATAATGAACACTAATCCCTTCATTAGTTCCACTAATATGAGATTAAAAAACTAAGAGGAATTCTGTGAATGAATAAGTAGTTCATAGGAAGACACACACTTGATGACATTATTTAAAAATATGAAATAAATTCAGTGAAGCTGAGAATAGTTGATGGAAGGCAGTTCACAGAGGAGAAGTTGGTCTATAGAGATGAAGTAGTACACGATCACAGTTTGGAAGGGTAGTATGTGGTCATGGTGTACAGAGGTAGTATATGGAGGAATCCTAGGAGAACCTAGTGCAAAGTTGTATGTAGAGGAAACAGCACAATACACGACGGATTTGGAGTAGTTCGCAGAGAATTCAATCATGATATGTGGTGAAGTATGGTTCATGGAGTATGGTGCCCAGTACATGGAGGAAGTTGAGATAGTATGTGGAGGAATAAAACAGTTCATAGATGAACAGTTTAAGAACTAAGAGTATGAGCAAAAGGTAATTACACATATAGGTGTTAAAAAGACCTCAACAAAGAATCTATCCATAGTTTAAGATTCATGATTTTATGCCTACCCATTGAATTGCATTCAGTTCAATAAACTATGTTTAGATTCTTCCCAACATTGTGAGTATGTGGTTAATTGAAGTAATTCAAGGGTCACCATTTGTTGTCCCTAAATCCTTGTAAAATGCAGTGTGTTTGGGAGAGACTGACTATACTAAATTTTAGTACTCGAAAACAAATGATGTTTAGTAGAATTTGTTATGAACCAAAAACTTCTGTAAAATTTTCCTTGGTCTTAGCTTTAGTGGTGAACCATGTAAAAAAGTTGTTTCCTAAAATTTAATGTGATATTTTATGTTTTATTTACATTGTCATCAGATGGTATCAACAGGTTCTTACCTACTTTGGATCAATTTCTATCAGTTTAAAACAAATACTTGATAGCCCGATTCACCCCTCCCCTCTTCGGGTGATCATGGGTCATTCAAAATTAATATAGTCTCAATATCAAGTCAACCCATTATAAAATTAGGGAGAGGAAGTATTAATTATGAAGGTCCTACCAAAGTATTGTTACCAGCAGTTCAGAAGGTCCTCCTCAGAGCACACACTAGGGCATACTTCGTGGGAATGAAATGATCGATCATGAGAACCTATCTACAGATTAGTGTCCTGGTAGCATTCTCCTATGCAGAAGGTAGGATAGAAAGATGGTCCTCCACTTGTTGCCATATTTTTTTATGGTCCTCCTCAGGGTATATGCTGCAGAAATTCTCCATGTAGCCTCTAGACGCCAAAAAGTTCTCAAATGCAGAATAAGGTTTTGAAATGACAAAGCGAAGTGATATTCCGACCTGGGGACCCCATTTGGGGTGCCCAAAGGGGCCGCGCGAAATAAATTCCTATGTGCGCTAAAAAATGTGGCATGCACGGAAATGTTCTGGGTATCACGAAGAGTCCTCCCCCCAGGCGTGGAATAATTTTGTGCCCCATCCCGCACAATTGATATTTCCCACCACCTACCTCAGCACGAAATTATTTCACGCTGAGTTGTTTTCCGCATCCCCAGGATATTATAAATAGAAACCACCTTTTTAATTTCTGGGATGAAGAATCTTAACCAGATCTCGTGTGCTAAATCTGTCTTCTTGCACGCATATTATGTCCTTCACGTACGGTTCTTTTCTCACCAAGTCGCCCCATGGTCCTCCTTCACGTGACATTCACATGGATTAGACTGAATTCCAATCCCTTATGGGTCATCCCCTTGAGTGCAATCCCTTCCATTGCACACAGTCCGACAAATTGCAGGCAATTACTTCAATTGCGCGCACCCCCTGCCAATTGCGCACATTCCCTTCAAAGTGTACACACCCCTGTCATTGGGCACAATCACTCCTACTTGCAAATAATTCATTCTCCTTGCATGAAATCATGCTAGTCTCACGCAAATCATTGGCCCCAATTACATGGAAGCGTCACCGATTTCATGCCATCCTGGTGTTTTTCACATAAGGAATTTATTTTTCAAGCAGTCCTCAATGGATGCAGGAGATTCCCCAAGACCACTCACCTCAGTGCTCCCTGGGCACCTCCTTGAGCGCGCGCCCGATTTTCATCTTATGGATGCCATTTGCAGGTCACACCCCGGGCATCCACGTCATGCATCGTTTTCCTGTGCGACATTCTAGGATCATACGATGTAACTTCAAAGACCCTTGGACGATATCAACCATTGCATTGCTTTGCCTCATGCTTCTTCACATAGGCACAATAACGACTATTGCTTCTTCACATAGCCACGCTAACGTGGACCCCTCGATGGTTCGCTCCATGACACCCCCTCACAATGGTGTTTCTGATGCCTTCCCTACCACAAGGTGCAGAGGGTTCCAGTTATATATGCTTTAGGGGTGCAGAACAAACCCACATCATCTAAGCTATATGATGTTAAACTGCGAAGCGCCATCGTCCTCAGCACATGATGTTAAACTGTGACCTGGCCCCATGCCTCACACGCAGGGTCCCTTCAACTTGGACATTCTCCATTCCCACTAATCTCCATGGGGAGGGGATCACCAATTACAGGGGATGATATCCTCTTTGTTGGACTAGAATTTGTCTGCGGGGAAGCGCATCCACCTTGGTGTAAGCCCCTAGCCTTTCTTGCGAGAGGTAGAATCTCTAATCCTCCTCACTTCCTCAGTGCGGTGGTCCAAGAGGGATATGGGAATAGGGGTTTTGTCACCCTTTCTCTCTCCTGCAGGGCTTTTTCACTATTGGGCCTCTATCCTGGAGTAATCCTTGACTTCCTGGGCTACTAACCACGCATAAGCCCTAGTTTCCTCTCTATACCGTTCCAAATGTAAGCCCCACTCCACATCCCACAGAGACACCTTTCACAACGTGATCGTCAGTCCTGTGATATCTTTTCTTTCTCACACTGTGCATGACTCATGTGAACTTAGAGAAAGCACCGACCATGACCCACTCCTTGGGCCCCCTCAGAGTGTAAGCCCCAATCCATCCTGAACAATGGGGACATTGATCCATGTCAAGGCATGGTACATAGGAAGCCTCCACGAGGTTCAATCCCCAAAAACTTGGTCCGCCTCAAAGTGTAAGCCCCAACCCATCCCAAACTATATGGACTTTGATCATTGTCAAGTCATGGTAGTTAGGAAGCCTCCATGTGGTTCAAGCCCCACAACCTTGGGCTACCTTTGAGTGTAAGCCCCAATCCATCCCGAACTACGGGGACTTTGATGCATGACATGGAATGGTACATAGGATGTTGGGACCCAAGATAGACGTACATAGACATTAAATTACTTTTACAGAATACTTAATACATAAAAAAACAGACACCAAAGAACCGTAATATATTAGTGTCTTTGGAATCATGGAACATAATATTCTAATCTTGATGAGAGATCTTCAAAAACTACCATAATGATCTTCAATTTTATTCTTTTACCTATAACCTTTCTTTATATCCTAGGGAAAATAAAACATATAAGGGGAGATCTCAAATGATCAATAAAGGTAATCATGGAGAAAATAAAATAAACCATATATATTTGAACTTCAAAACATGAACATAAAGTATACACATCAAAATCTTGAGTTGTGAAATAAATATCGGCAGTATGTAAGGCATAGGTCCTAAAGGAACTTAAATAATTATAAAATAACAATCTAATAAAACATTTTATTATGGAAAACCATTAAGCACATGATATAATTTCCATAGTAACCAAGGCATTTCTTCCAAGACCATCTTAGTGGACAAAGTCCCTTTCGGAATTGAGTTCACTCCTCGTTCAAGTCCTGTAACACTAAACTGGATTAACTTAATATTCCAGCCATGTCTATCTCATGAGATATAAATATTTACCCAATGCATTGGAAGGAGATATAGGTCCCACACATATCATAATGAAATCATTCTAAATTGTTCCACAAAATAAACATACATCATTCATAATAACCCAACGAATAAAATGGGTTTCATAAACATCATCCCATAATCACATAATTCATATATAAGAAATGGATATCATTTCATCATAAGAAAAATAAAACTACGTAAATAATAGAGACATTATTCTTGAAACATAATTATACTAAATAATTTCATCTTAGATGGAAAATAATTTTGACAAAACACTTGAAATTAATTCTTGAAGAAAATACCCTTTCTTCTTCAAATTTTTTTTCTTTTCTAAAAATTGCATTAAATTTTAAAAGAAAAGTATTTTTTTGAAAATAGCTATGAAATATTTCCGAGTATGATTCATGAAAATAAGGCCTTATGAAACCGTATAAATCTGTGCATTCCGTATATGTTAAAAAACATTCTCCTCGTACTTTTGTCGGAAAAGTCAAAAAGTTCGTCGTATGGTAAACAAAAGAATTATTTCTTCCATAACACAAAGTAAAAGTCAGAGAGGGATAAACATGACATTAAACATACATGGAATAATATTAAACACTTTATGAAAAAGATTTTATGGGCATGGATGAAAAATATAACACCAGTAAATACTTACATATAAGTAATCTTAGAAAAAAATGAGATTTGCAAAATTATCCCTTACCTTATGTCTAATATGCTTCATATGTATCCGAACCCCCTGTATAATGATTAAAATAATGTCACTGAATTATTATAGAATCACATTCATTGTTATGATGTCATATATGGTTCACAAATGACTTTATATTACCTATTCTTTTGTAAATTCAATGTTAAAGCAGTGTTTTGGGTAAAATCATTTCATTTATCGTACATGCTTCAACTTTTTGTTCTCGATATTATTAATTATATCCCGATATAAATTATTCCAGAATGTAAAACATGAATTATATAGAACAAATATTCAGAATATAAATATATTTGATAGATCGATAAATTGAATGAAATACACCGTTCATGGAGACGGTAGGCCGTACTTACGCATGAACAATTTTTTCGTTTCATATTGAATTAAAAAAAAATAAGTAAATGAAACATATATATACATAAATACAGTATCATCATTATTTAATATTTTTCATGATTATTTATTATATATATTTTATAATAATACTTGAATGGTTAATCATGGAAAATGAAACTCATCGCGTTCGTGGAGACGGTAGTCCGTACGTACGCACGAGCGATGATATCATTCCCATAATTATTGAATAGAATTGTAGTGGATGATAGAATATCTCAGAATCAGTATGATTTTATAATAACCATATATAGTTATTCTTTAGACCATTATACCCATCCATGTAAGGTGGTGGTGGGAAAACTGATTACACCAAGGCGTAGAGATGGTATTCCGTACGTACGCACACGCGATGATTTCATTTTCTGTAGGATGGATAGAAGATGAAATGATGATTTTTAATATTTATAATAACATATATGTATATTATTTATACTTATGTTATTACCTTTTAATGAAACAACTAATGATGAATAAGTTGAAGAAGAAAGAAACATGAAATAATATGTAGAAGATATTACCTCTTCTTCGATGCGGCTCCTCTTATCATCCTATTAGGGCACAAAAGTTTGACTTTAAAGAAGACCAGAACCTCTAGTAGGATTATTTGGAAGATTATAAGTGAAATTGGCAGGGTTTGGACGAGCTTTAAGGCTCAAATGTTTGTGAAGAATAGAGGGAAAGAGGTTCCCATATATAGGAGAGGAGAGGGGCACTTTTGGAAACCTAAAAATTATTAATTAATAATAAAATGATACCCCACTGAAAAACCTCCAAAAAAGATTTATTTCCAATATTAAATGAGATAGGGTTTTAATCTCATCAACCAATAAAATTTATACATGTTTTAAGTTTATTTTAAACCTTATCAACTTGATTTATCATTATTTAATCTATTTAATTTTAGTTGTGGTAATAAATGTCTAAATATTAAATTGTTATAAATACATACTTAAATATTGTAACTTTTCCATAATTGGATACTTTATAACCTTTTAGACCATATAATTTTCAAATTGTATATTTTAAGTTTTTATGAGATTTTTAAATAATTTAATAATATGTTATTTTTATAAAATATCAATAGTGTCAATTTTGACCCTATTCATTATTTGAATTTAAATAAAAACCACAGACAATATATGTTCTAAAAAGAATATATAATATATTCCTAACATATCATATTCGTCAAAAAAATTCATGGGGCACATTAATTTGTTCATATATTATTTATTTTAATATTTTTAAAACCATTTATTTGGTATATCACTTAATAAGATCATTACTACTTCATTTTTCTATAATTATTTAATATACTTATTGTTTGCATAAAAATTATAATTAAAATCATATTATGAATATAAATATAATAAATTTCATAATAATATTTTTACTCGAATTTATTATCTTAAAATCAAAACATTTAAAATGTTATATTTATTAAATTATGAAGGTGACATCATTGACATCAATTAAAATAAAATAGTATAAATGTCCTAATCGGTTTTATTTTGGTCCAAATGGTCCAAAAATATACCCTAGGATGATTAGGGTATTGGTATACTCGACCAATAATGTTTTGCCAAGTTTCTGGTCCTTTTGATAGGTATTTTTATTTTAATAAAAACTATATTATTGATTTTTCACCAAATAAATAATTTCTTCATCATTGATGTATAAGCTACAAAAGTAATTAAATATTTCTTAAAAATAACAAATAAATTACCATGATAAATAAAAACATCTTATCTTTCAAATTAGTATTTATAATCGAATTTATATTATGTATAACCTTATATTATAAATAATCTAATTATTAAATTTTGAGTGAGACATTTCACTTTCCTATAAATAAAATAAACAAAAGGTCTTAATCAAATACTAGTGTGTTCGATTAGATTCCATTTCAAGACAATTATGATTTAGGGTAAAATATAATCATCCAATTATTTTAGGACAAGTGTTAGGGTAATTTTATAATATTATATTTACGCTTAATTAACCGATTTACCTTTAACTATGGTAAATAAAATTTAACATAGTTACTATTTATAATGAATAAAAATAAAAAGTAGCTTATTAACATAATATAGACCTAACGATTCCAAATATGGAATCCATTTTTCCAAATTCAAATCCCATAATTTTCATAAATTAATTTAAAATTAATCCTCTTGTTAAGAAAAAGAGCTTTAAAAGTTAAAACATTGCAAAATATTGAAATGATTTTACCTATGAATTCAATGTAAAATAAATGCTAATAACATAAATTATATTAAATGGAAAAAAATATTCTATTTATACTTTGAAACCATTCAATATTATAATTTAACCATATAAATTATTAAGATGAAATTTTTTTAATTTAAAATTTACCGTGTTTTTAGTTCACATTAAAATATGAAAGTTATCAGAATAATATGAATAATTTATCTAGAGTAAATTATTATATCCTAATTCCGAATAACAATTATATTTGGTCAAATTGAACTTATAAACATGTGAAAAACTATATTTAAATTGGGTTCTCCATCAAAAGGTAGAAAAACTACATTTTTTTAAAAATACTTATTTTACCCAAAACTTTTATTTTATTCTCATACCATGTTATAAAGAATGTGTAAGATGGATAATAATGTTATAAAATTCAAAATTTAGTTAATTATATGCATAACGAGTAGTCCATAATAATATTATAACAATATATCATTGTTTTGTGAAACCTGGTATTGCGTACTATACACGCTATCGAGGAAGGTTGTGATTACGTGTAATTCAAGTCAAGTCAAGGATGCATGTAGTGAAAGATCCATTTGTTGTTGCATATAATAGAATACAACCATATTTCATTTATACATAGAATATATATATATATATACACTCAATGTTGCGTAGAATAACTACTATCAAACGATCATGAAATTGTGTGTAAAACAATCCAAGAATAGTGTTGCGTATAATGAAATATAATACAGTGTTGAGTATAGCGAAATATAATCTCGGTGTAGAGTTCAACAAAAGAAATGAAAGAAATTAAGAAGAATATATCTCATAAAATCACGAGGTGTTACATTCTACCCACCTTAAAATGAATTTCTCCCTCTAAATTTGTCGGGGTTATAAATGGTTTATTACTTGAGAGTTTCTTTCATAGAAACCCACATCGTAAAAAGGAATATTAAAACTTAATTTTAAAAAGTGAAGTATGAAACATAATGGTTATCCAAATTAACTAATCACTGGGATTCCACATAGGAGATCACAGGTCAAAATATTGATATGAAGGAGAAATCTAACCATGAAGTTCTGATGGAGAGTGGTAGATAACATGGTTATGAAAAACCAAACAATCACAAAACCATAAATTTGTGATGATTTAAGGTACCATCTGATTCATTGGATATAAGGACACTATGAAAACATTTTTTTTTGTTTTCAAGATCATTTCCCTAAAGTTGAAAAAATAAAAGAAATAATTACTTTATTTCATTGTAATATCATTGTTGGTCATCCTAGGAAAAATTTCAACTTCATCTCTTATTTAATGAAATGAAGTTGAATTTGTCATTCTAGAAGTGTTCACAGATCATGCAATAGAAAGATAAGTCATTCCATCTGACTCTATCACAAGTTATTAAATATACATAAGTCCATCTATGATGAGATTAATCGTATTTGGTTCCCAAATTGGACTTATATTTCAACTATCGTATCACTTAATAAAATAAAATGAGTTTCTACTAACCAGGGACTTCCTGTAGGCCAGTGGTAGGAAATAAAGGCATGTCACACTTCTGTTGTGGGTTCGATTCCTACAACCTTGTCTGATGCGATGGGTTGTCACCCATCCTACGGGTTGTCCTTTTTCTAAAACTACACTATTATATCATTCCATAAATAATATCAAAAAAAATTTATATCATTAAACAATACTATCTAATATCCATCATAATCCATTGCATTATTTAGGCTTATCCAATATACATATGTCCAATCCCATAGTATAAATAAAATGATTACTTGAAAGGTTACATAACAAGCACGTGAATACCATCATTTATCCCCGATATATCATAAAATATATCTTGTTGGTCACATTCCAGATATGTGAATACCTTAATCATGTTTTCTCTTGAAAAATAAATACCTATTGAACCTTAGTAAAAACATTAATGCTGTCAAAAGTTAACTCATTCCACATACCAAAATCCTAAAATTTCTATATACTCAAACCATGATATCACATTTTCCTTATATTAGTCATGCGATCATGAATACTATCAAACACAATATTTTCTCTTTATTATGCATATAATATCCATTCCAAAAACATTTCAATCACTTTTCATGGTTACTGATGCCATATTCTTATGGAAAACCACAATGGACTAATACATAGATATTCCAATATACCATAAAAGTACCTCAACAACATTATTATTGAATACCAATACATAAACACTTCAATCCATCCTCATCAATGATTGTCATGGATTATGTCCTTCCTTGATTTAGAAGTGACCTCTTAGGTCAGGGAATTGAGTTGGGAAATGCCCATGTTCTCCACAGATATTACATTGAACTCCATAAAAGTATGTCACTCTATGAGCCTTCTCTCCACATAGATAACATCTTCCCCTCCATTTGATGTATTCATCAAGGTTCTTCTTCCCATATTTATAAATCTCAATTTTTCTTTCTCTATGATCCTCAACATGTGGACATGCATAAAAGTCCATCTTCCTCTTATTTGATGAATTGGGAATACCACGAAAGTTCACCTTGTTAATCAAATATTTCAATGACTGATTCGTCATAATCCACAAATCTTTCTTTCTAGGCTTTACACAATTTCATTTCTCATAGTCACAAATTTTTCCATTGGATTTAATGTTGACCCAATTCCTTCCGGTTCCCTCCATTGACTAAAACCAAAATCCATGGAGTAAGAAATAGTTAAAATAACGGGGAACCGCATAATCATAAAAAGTCACTTATGGGATGTCTAACCTATCACACATTCTTTAATCCGGTACACCTTTGGTTCACCCTAGATTATTCATGATCGTCAACATAATTCTAGGACTGTAAACTATAGTTATACTAAACCTTAGGGACATCCTTAAACATACCTTAGAAATATATATGGGGATATCACTAAAGTTTTCACATCATAGTTTCCAAATTTTAATTAATCATTTACTCTGATACCAACTGTAGAGACACAAGCTTGATGTACATAGACATTACATTACTTTTTTGGAATACTTAATTGAAAATAATAATAGACACCAAAGGACCGTAATGGTTTAGTGTCTTTGGAAACATGGAACAAAATCTTCCAATCTTGGTGAAAGATCTTCAACATCTTCCATAAAGATCTTCCCTTTTGTTCTATTACCTAAAAACATTATTTATATCCTAGGGAAAATAAAAAATATAAAGGGTGAGCTCAAATTCTCAGTAAGGGTATTCATGGGGAAAATAAAACGAATCATATACATTTTAACTTCAAAACCTGATCATAAAGTTTACACATCAAAATCTTGAGTTGTGAAATAAATCTTGGCAGTATGTAAGGGATATGTTATAAAGGAAAATCAATCATGATAAAATAGAATGGTAATAAAACAATTAATTGTGGAAAACCATTAAGAACATGATATTATTTCCATTTTAGTAAAGGAATTGCTACCAAGCCCATCTTAGTGGACAAATTCCCTTTCTGAATTGAGTTCACTCCTCATTCCAGTCCTGTATCACTGAACCGGATTAACTTACCATTCCAACCATGTCTATCTCATGCGATATAAATCTTTACCCAATTAATTGGATGGAGATATAGGTCCCACCCATCTCATAATGAAATAATTCTTACTTGGCCACAAAATAAACATACATCATTCATAATAACAAAACAAATAAAATGGGTTTCATAAACATCATCCAATCATCACATAATCAATATAAAAGAAATGGCTATCATTTCATCATAAGAAAAATCAAAAATTGTAAATAATAGAGACATTATAATTTAATCATAATATTACTAAATAATTTCATCTTAGATGGAAAATAGTTTTGACAAAACAAATGAAATGAATTCTTGAGGAAAATATCCTTTCTTCTTCAAAATCATTTTCTTTTCTCAAAATTCCATGAAATTTTAAAAGAAAAGGATTTTGTTGAAAATATTTATGAAATCTTGTAGACTATGCTTCATGAAAATATGACGTTATGAAACTGTAAAAATCTGTTCATGCCATATATGTTAAAAAAACATTATCCTCGTACTTTTGTCAGAAAATCATAAAGTTCCTCATATGGTAAACTAAAGAAAAATTCCTTCCATAACACAAAGTAAAAGTCAAATAAGGGTAAAAATGACATTAACCATACATGTAATAATATTAAACACTTTATGAAAAACATTTTATGGGCATGGATGAAAAATATAACCCCAGTAAAAACTTCCGTATAAGCAATCTCGGAAAAAATGAGATTTTCCAAATTATCCCTTACCTTATGTCTAATATTCTTCGTATGTATCTGAGCCTCCTGTATAATGATTAAAATAATATCATTAACTTATTACAAAATCACATTCATTGTTATGATATCAAATATGGTTCACTTATGACTTTATATTACCCGGTCTTTTGTAAATTCCATGTTAAAGCAGCGTTTTGGGTCAAATCATTTCATTTATCGTTCGTGTTTCGACTTGTTGTTCTTGATATTATTACTTATATCCTGATTTAATTAATTCCAGAATTTAAAAGATAATTTATATATAACATATATTCAGCATATAAATATATATGATAGATTGATAAATGGAATGAAATACACTATTCATGGAGACAGTAGGCCATACGTACTCATGAATGTTGTTTTTGTTTCCTTAGTGAATTAAGTGTAATTAAGTAAATGAAAAATATATTTACATAAATATAGTAACATTGTTATTTAATATCTTTCATGATTATTTATTATATATACTTTATAATCATACCTGAATGGTTAATCATGGAAAATGAATCTCATTGCATTTGTGGAGACGGTATTCCGTACGTACGCATGAGCGATGATATCATTCCCATAATT
The DNA here is from genome assembly GCA_963277665.1 of Viscum album. NCBI lineage: Eukaryota > Viridiplantae > Streptophyta > Magnoliopsida > Santalales > Viscaceae > Viscum > Viscum album. The sequence goes on from OY728145.1 coordinate 1,413,733,249, forward strand.
ATTGAATAGAATTTGAGTGGATGATATAATTTCTCAGAGTCAGTATGACGTTATAATAACCATATATAGTTTTTCTTTACACCATTATACCAATCCAAGTATGGTGTTGGTGGGAAAACTGATTACACCATGGTGTGGAGACGGTATTCTGTACATACGCACGCACTGTTATTTCATTTTCCGTAGGATGGATAGAAGGTAAAATGGGGTTGTTTCATATTTATAATAACATATAATTTTATTATTGATACTGATGTTATTAATTTATATTGAAACAACTAAATAAGAATAATTTGAAGAAGATAGAAACTTGAATGAATCGGTAGAAGATATTACCTCTTCTTCGACACAGCTTCTTTTATCCTCCTCTTAGGGCACTAAAGTTTGTCTTTAAAGATGACAAGGATTTCTAGCAGTTTTTTATGGAAGTGGAGAAGTGAAATTGGTAGGGGTTGGCCGATCTTGAAGGCTAAAATGTGTGTGAAGAACAGAGGGAAGGAGGTTGCCTTATATAGGAGAGGAGAGGGGCACTTTTGGAAACCATAAAAATATTAATTAATAATAAAACGATACCCCACTTAAAAATCTCCAAAAATGACTCAATTAAAATATGCAATGATATAGGGTTTTAATATCATCAACCAATAAAATTTAGACATGTTTTATTTTTATTTTAAACATTGTCACCATGATTTATCATTATTTAATCTATTTAATTTTATTAGTGGTAATAAAATTCTAAATTCTAAATTGTTATAAATACATAATTAAATGTTGTCAATTTCTAATTATAGGATACATTATAACCATTTCGACCATATAATTAACAATTTGTAGTTTTTAATATTTTTTTTGATTTTTAAATAATTTAATAATTTTTTATTTTTATAAAATATAAATAGTGTCAATTTTTACACTATTCATTATTTGAATTTAAATAAAATACACACGAAATAGATGTTTTAAATAAAATATATAATATATTACTAACATTTCACATTCACCCAAAAAAAATCATGGGACACATTAATTTGTTCATATATTATTTATTTTAATATTTTTAAAACCATTTATTTGCTATATCTCTTAATAAAATAATTACTACAACATTTTTGTATAATTATTTAATATACTTATTTGTTGCATAAAAATTACAAACAAAATCCAATGAAGAATATAAATATAATAACATTCAAAAAAATATTTTCACTCGAATTTATCATCTTAAAATCACAACATTTAAATTTTTATATTTATTAAATTATGAAGGTGATATATTTGACAACATTTAAAATAAAATAATATAAATGTCATAATCACTTTTATAAGGCTCCAAATGGTCCAAAACTACACCCTTGGATGATTAGGGTATATATATACTCGACCAATATAGTTTTGTCAAGTTTCTAGTCCTTTTGATAGGTATTGTTATTTTAATAAAAACTAAATTATTGATTTTTCACTAAATAAATAATTTCTTCATCATTAATGTATAAGATATTAAAGTAATTAAATATTTAATAAAAATTACAAATAAATTACCATGATAAATAAAAACTTTTTATCTTTCAAATTAGTATTTATAATCGAATTTATATTCTGTATAACCTTATATTAAAAATAATCTAATTATTAATGTTTGAGTGAGACATTTCACTTTCCATTAAATAAAATAAATAAAAGGATTTAATCAAATACAATTGGGTTCCATTAGATTCCATTTCGACCCAAGTATGATTTAGGGAAAAATATAATCATCCAATTATATTAGGACAAGTGTTAAGGTAATTTTATAATATTATATTTACCCTTAATTACCTAATTTACCTTTAACTATGGTAAATAAACTTTACCGTAGTTACTATTCATAATGACTAAAAAAGGTAGGTTATTAACATAATTGGACCTACTGATTCCAAATATGGAATTCATTTTTCCTAATTCAAATCACATAAGTTGCAGAAATTAATTTAAAATTAATCATGTTGTTAAGAAAATAGGCTTTAAAGGTTAAAACATTGCAAAAGATTGAAATGATTTTACCTCTGAATTCAATGTAAAATCAATGCTAATCACATACATTATATTAAATGGTAAAAATATATTATATTTATACATTAAAACCATTCAGTATTATAATTTAACCATATCAATTATTATGATGAAAAAAGTTGTTTTTAATTAAAATATAACATGATTTTACTATTCATTAAAATATGAAAGTTATCCGAATAATTTGAAAATTTTATCCAAAGTATGTTTTTATATCCTGATTCCAAAAGAGAATTTTATTTTTTTTCAAATTCAACTAATAAACATGTAAAAAACAAGATTTATTGTCGTTGGGCCATCAAAAGGCAGCAAAACTGCATTTTTAAAAAAAATACTTAATTTACCTTCAAATTTTATTCTGTTATCATACCATATTATAGAAAATGTTTAAGATGTACAATAATGTTATAAAATTCAATGTGTAGTTAATACTATTCATAAGATCTAGTCCATAATAATATTATAACAATATATCGTTTTTTAGTTAAACCCGATATTGCGTACTATATACGTAATAGAGGAAGGTCGTGATTGCGTGTAATGCAAGCCAAGTCAGGGATGTGTGTAGTGAAAACTCCCTTTGTAGTTGCATATAGCAGAATCCAACCATATTTCATTTATACATTGAATATATATATATATATATATACTCAATGTTGCATAGAATAACTACTATCAAACGAACTTGAAATTGTGTGTAACATGATCCATGATTAGTATTGCGTATACTGTAATCTAATATGGTGTTGTGTATAGCGCAAGATAATCATGGTGTAGCGTACAATAGAAAATATGAAATAAATTATGATGAATATATGTCTTAAAATCTCAAGTTGTTACATAGGATGCCTCCACGAGGTTCAATCCCCACACCCTTGGGCCACCTTTGATTGTAAGCCCCAATCCATCCTGAACTATGAGGTATTTGAGCCATGTCAAGGCATGGTACATAGGAAGCCTCCATGAGGTTCAAGTCCCACAACCTTGGGCCGCCCCAGAGTGTAATCCCCAATCCATCCCGAATTATGGGGACTTTGATCCTTGTCAAGGCATGGTACATTGGAATCATCCATGAGATTCAAGCCCCACTACATTGGGCCACCTCAGAGTGTAAGCCCCATCCCATCCCAAACTACAGGGACATTGATCCTTTTCAAGGCACGATACATAGGAAGCCTCTACAAGGTTCAAGCCCACCACCTAGTCATTCCGTCCACCTTCACATAGGTTCACCCTCGTCCCTATTGATGTTCAACTATATTCACCATATGAACTATGTGGTCTTTGATTCCCCGACACATGGATACGTAGGATGCCTCCATGACGCACAAGCCCATCTCCCATGACTCATCATGATCTCTCCCACAATCCCATGCGTCTCATGAAGCTAATTCCCCAACCAAGAGGTTCCACTTCCTCTAGGTCCCATCCATGTGTCTGTTATCATAGGTCGCCTCTTCAGGTGTCTCATCGCCCCATCGAACAATGCGGACTTTGATTCCCCACCACGGGGATATATAAGAAGTCTCTTCGAGGCTCATGCCCGAAGCCATCGTTCATCCTGATTCTTACCCGGGCCACCACATCCCGGTGGAATCATGCCACTACACTCCCCAATCCATCATACAACAATCGGGAAGCCACCCACGTGTCGGCCCCCCATATCGGTGTTCCCTCTAGGGGGTTCCTTAATCTGATCTACATAAATCAGTGATCTGATCAGTTTGATCCATCTCCACTGGATGTTAAACATGTGGTATACACTATGTTAAAAATGGTAATCTGAGTAATACCTTAGATACATTACCATGGAATATGATTCCTCGCGTCCTATGTGGGATTCCTCGGGCTTCCGCGCCCTCGAGAAGCCCAATAATATGGTACAGAAGACAGACATGCCAATCCCCCAACGTCAAGACACGCTAGTGGTACCCAACGTGACTAATACCATAACCAATGGTTTCTACCCTCACTAGAATTCTTGGAATGTCTTGACAGAAGAAGGGTAATTAACTAGTGTCCATGAAGATATGGTGCCGGGAAGAGTTTCACGAACAAGGTCTTAAATCTATGAGGGAGACCCAGACTAGGTGATGAGCTCCGAGGAGGAATCCACGAAAGGAAGAACAAAAATACCATCATCTCATTTAGATCAAGGAGAAGATGTCCCTAAATAAGGAGTGAAATCTTCCCAGCATTGGAAAGGGGTAATGTGGGGAAAAAGCCACGCGTCCTCCATATGATGGATGCACACGCCCCGACAAATGTGTCGGAAACAGAAAATGTGAACCTGACATGAATACCTTGTCCTCAACATGGAGACTAGTAGCATTTGAGGCACCAATGGATTAGGTTGTCATCAGATCCAGTCACCCAACACCTGGACACCAAATCATATAGCGGGCATGATGTGAAACTCGCCAGAAGATGGGACAGCTATGACGCTGAGCATTGCGTTCTATGACGTTGTCAGCACGAATCTCACTTACAGTACATGGAAGATGGAATGGCATTGGGGCACTGGTTTTTGATTTCTTTTCCTAGTAGTGTTAAGGAGTTCACCTCCCTGCTTTGAAGAACCATGTTGTTGCATCCGGAGCCTGATCACCTTCCCACCAGCGTAGGGGCAGGGGAAATATCGACGCGGCTACCTCGAGCAATTCTGCCCCTTCCATGACGGCTTCGGCCGCCACGACTACTGGGCTCCCATGCCCCCTCTCGCCATCGAAAATTATCCAATGAATGGTAATTAATGACCTTGTATAGAGTTATGAGGAGGAGGGAATCATCCCCACCATGGATATGGCCCGCTTGAATCTCGAGGCCACTGCACCTAGCCGTCAACGCTGCCCCCAAGGACCGCTTAGGGAGCTGTTACTCACCAGCCTAACATTCAATCATTTTGGGTGCTTTTACCTGGACCTCCTTGACAACTCCTTCCCCTACGTCGACGAGGTAACAAATACCAGATTGGCCCAATCATATTCCTGCTTCATGGGCTCCTAGTGAGGGATCCTACTAGGCCGTATCAGCACCACCATCCCATTCCCCAACCCATGGAGCAGGTAAGTCATGCACCTGCACCACCGACCCCAGTTCATCAAACATGGCGCCAGCGTTATGCCCTAATGGAAGTAGGTTCCTACTATGGGGCATCAATATCAGCGACTACTGTGGACCAAGCCACCGGTGTCTCAAATCACCAACTCCCTACCTACATTGAGCAGGGGCCGTTTTACGCCCAACCTTGATCGAGGCCCCAACAGCCCCATGGGATGGTTTGGTGAACTCTCCCGGTCATCGGCACATGTGATGGCCTCTTCGGAACAATCCATTACAATTCCATCTAGTATGGTGGCCCACTCCGTGCCACCACTATAGAAGGTGTGGGCCCTCCCTATTTCCAACCTCGGCTTGGAGGTCTGCCCCGCGCCGCCTTTAACACTAGTGAGGGTCTTTCCCATGACAACAACACTCTATATGGGGGTATCTCCCGCACTCACTACAATGGGTACGGGGTCGCTCCCAATGCCGCAGACTGCGGTTATGGAGACATTGCATGTCCGGTCACTCGCAAGCATGGTGGTCCTCCCCATGTCACCGTTCCAATCATCAAAGTTCCTCCTAGCCCCAGCGGACAAAGAGGTGGAGGCCTACCTCACTTCACCAATTCCCATCATGAAGGTACTCCCCATGTCCCTTTCGACATTTGTCTCGGTGCTCCACGCACCACTGCTTTCTTAGGTGGGAACCCTCTCCACCCCAGCACTAGTGCATCCAGAGGACCCCATGTCGGATTTCCATCCTATCCAGGGGAGCCTCCTAGGGGTAGGATGGCGAGTGGTTGCCACCGCAAGAGGAATTCTGGGGAGGGACAGACTGGAATCTGACCAGTCTGCTTCTCAGACTCCGAGGTGGAGTACAACTCGGCGATGGAGCCCTCTCCTCAGCCCTCCATGTCAAGGGATGTGGCTGTAACGAGGTGCATCAACCTCATACTATTGAAATGTGAGATTATATGATCCATGTCTCCCTCCTAAGGTATATCCAGGAGGACAAGGACCTGGCGTGTCCCCATGAACCGACTACACAGTCATTTCCCTCATCTCCGACAGTGCCCTCTGTCTTGTCTAGAGACTACGAATAGTTATTTTGGGGGTCAATGGAAGGAGATCCGCTACCATATGGGTCATTGGGGAACGTCAATTGGAACCTCTATCCAGTGTGTGAATTTCGCGGAGACGAGACATAAGGCCCATCATAGAACTCAGCACGCACATCCCCTTCATCAAGTGTCAACATGCACACATCCAACACCATTTGTGCTACTAGATCAGGCAGAACCACTTCGGCCACGCTGCGACTAGATTTTCCACGCTACATGCCTATCTCAGTCATCCAGTCCTCATCAGACATCCACTCTCTGGGATTTGACCAGTGAGCAGCGGGATATTCCCAGTACCAGTAAGCCGCCCATCCAACCGACAGGGCCCACCGTGCCTTCCATCACACTGTGTCTCCCTACAAGTAGAGGTTCACACCTAGCACGGAAGTAAAACTTTATCAGGCACCCCTCCAACATCCCAGTGAGTCTTTACATCCTTGAATCCCTTTGCTTATCGCCAGATATGCACGAAACACTCACGGAGACTATAAGGATCCCCCTCTAGTTTGAGATGGAGATAGTAGCTGTAGAATCTTTACATACAGAAACAGTTGAGGATGCCTAATGTGAGGCCATAATTTCATTCTTTAGAGAGTATGAAGGATCCCCCATTCAAGGGAAATCAGCCCACTATATTTCACCGGCCTGTTCAATGGCGTGGATTTTCACCATCATCTCTTTGACACCGGCTTTGGGATCAACCTTATCCTGACACATACACTGCAGAAGATAGGGTTATCTGAAGATGACCTGACCCCCTCCGATTTATGAATACCAGGGTATGACAGGACAGAGTAGACCCCGGTTGGAAAGATCCATCGGACGTCCCAGTTCAGTGGCCTAGTGGCCCGCACTGAGTTCATGGATGTCTCCGAGGACACCATGTATAATGCATTGATGGGTAGTACGGGGCTCCACCTGCATGCGGTGATCCCCTCATCGTATCACCAATGACTCAAGTACTCCCTTAATGGTCGAGTGGGCATTCTCCAAGGTGATGCATCAACTTTCACTAATTGTGAAGCCCACTAAGTGGATGCTGACTATTATAAGAGCAAGGAAAAACAATTACAAGAAAGGGAAGTTGAGACGATCATCACTACGACTGACTCTTGGGCATGCCTGAATGATGCCTACGTCTTCTCGATCCATTGGTTGGAGGCCACAACCCCCCGATATGTGGAAATGTTTTTTCATTTCTGGGAAAAGGGGGAATAGTGCTCCAAAATCTAGGCACCATTGGATGATCATTTTGTATTCTTATAAGAACTAGGATTCAGTGATCCCAGAGCCTCCTACTCCCATCCGGTATCAGGCCGTCCGACTCATAGAAATAACGGTACATCATACATTTCTATTTCTCCAGGCTAGAATAAGCTAGCTCTGGTTGACCCTCCACTACTGCTTTGATATTGTCAAGCGTGGCCCCTTGGGTCGGAGACAAGATGGGATCGGGTCGACAGCCTTCATCACTATGGTCTCGGCAGTGCTGGAGTTCACTGATGCAATAACCACTGCCGCACAAGCTAGTACCATCTTCCCATAAAGTCTTAGTAACTCAAAAGTAGCTTCCCCTATGGAGGATCCCTCCGTAAGTTGAGAAGAGGATATAGATGACGCCCCTAGCTTTGAGGAATGTGTATCTGCCATGGTCGATGAGTTGGTATAGGTGAACCGTGGAAGCAAGGCAGACTCGAGACCCACATTGATCAGCGCTGCTATGTCCACTGAGGAGATGCAGCTATACGTAGGCTTCCTCAAATAGCACCATGATGTATTCTCCTAGAGTTATGACGAGATGCTGGGACTAGATCCTTAGGTAGTTGTCCCCTGCCTTGGCCTTCCAGCAAATCATCACGGATTCAAGAAGCCTCCTAGAAAGATGCACCTTTCTCACAATGCTATGGTCGATGTCAAAGTCGACAAGCTCATCAGGTCCATCTTCGTGAAGGAGGTCTAGAACCCTAAGTGGCTGGCCAACATTGTACAATTCAGAAAGAAGAACGGACAGATCAGTGTCTATATTGACTTCCGAGACCTCAACCACCATTGTCTGAAGGATGATTTTCCCCTTCTAGTGACAGAATTGTTGATTGAATATACGGTGGGGTTCCAAGACCTCTCCTTCCTAGATGGGTACTCTAGATATAACTATATCTGGATGGCCCTCGAGGATAAAGATTCCACAACTTTTAGAGCACCCCAGGGTACTTTCTGTTACCAAGTTATGGCCTTCGTCCTGAAGAATTTAGGTGAAACCAATCAGCAGGCCCCACGCCTCATATTCAAGTCAATCCTAGGTTTTTTGGTGGAGTGCTATGTGGATGATCTGGTAGTCAAATCTCTCCAGTGCTGGGACCATCTCAATGATCTTGAGATAGTTTTTAGATTCCTCTGTTCCCACCACCAGAAGATGATCCCCTTGAAGTGTGATTTTGGTGTCACCTCTGGAATGTTCGTTGGCTTTGTTGTCTAGTACCGGGGCATTGAGATCAACCCGGAGAAGTTCAAGGAAATCAATCAGATGCCACCCCCATGAAATATTAGGGATCTTTGAGGATTCGAATGCTACATAGCCTACATATGCAGATTCATTGCGAATATGGCTGGAAAGAGTAAGACCTTTTCTCGGCTAATGAAGAAAGGCTCCGCGTACGAATGAGAAGTAGAGTGACAGACCTCCATTGAGGAAATCAAGTAGTATCTAGTTCGGCCTCTAGTCTTGATGCCTCCCATCTCTTGGAATCTGCTAGTCATCTATGTCACCGCCTTGGAATGGTCCCATGGTTCCCTTCTCACCCAGAAGGACAATGAGGTGATAGAGAACATCCTCTACTACCTCAGCTGCATGCTCCCCGATATGTAGACGTAGTAATCCACCATCAAAAAAATCTGCCTTGCGCTCATATACGCTGTCCAGAAATTGCGGCATTACCAGCCGCACCATGAGGTGTAGCTGGTCACTCGGGTAGACCAATTGAAGTAAATCCATGGTCCTCCCATACTGATCGGCCGACTAGCACGGTGGGCGGTAATCCTCCAGTTGTTCAACATCAGGATCATTCCACAGAATGCTATCAAGTGACATTCATTTTCAGACATTCTATATGCACATCAATCCTCAGTGGATTAGTCCATAAACCTCGATTTTATTGATGAGGCAATCCTCTCAGTCGATCAGGTCATCCCATGATGGAAAATACACATCGATTGTGCCTCTCGGAGACCCACAGATAGGAGTCTCAATAACCCTAGGCTCAATAGAGTAGGCCTCTGTATCGTCTTTATCACCCCGGCGTAAGCCATTCTGGCTTACTCATTCCTATGGGCAGAAGGCTTCACTAAAAAAGAGGCAGAGTATCATGCCCTCATTATTGGTCTCTAACTGACCCTTGAGATCGATGTTCCCCATTTTAATGTGAAAGGGGACTCCGAGCTAGTTATTAGGCAGGTCAATGGTGACTATGTTTTCTAGAAGACAAATCTCATACCATTGTTAGAATGCACTATCCAGCTAATGGCCCAGTTCCATTCTCACCCAGAGGTTATCCATGTCCATTAATCACAGAACGGTCGTGCAGATGCTCTGGCCAGCTTTGTTTCATCACATTCATATCCCGAACAGGATGATCTAATTATTCATGTGGCGCATCAGATATTCATAGCTCATGTTACCCCAGATTGAGATGACGGACCACCAGTAAGCCATATTACCGTCGGTGCCTATTCATCAAGACCCCCAGGTCATCTGGATGGAGTGATCAAAATGGTTGCTGATTGGAGGACACCCTTGGTTTAATACCTCCAACACAGTAATCTCCCGTCATACTGGGCCAAGCGCGAGCGAATCCGATGTTGCGCACTATAGTTTACCCTCCAGAGTGGTCCCAGCCTTGATCCAATCCTATATAGTTGCAGATTTGATGGTGTTCTCCTTTGTTGCATTTAGGGGGTTGAGATTCAACAAGACATGCTAGAGGTTCACAGAAGTTCCTACAGCGCCCATCAGGTAGGGCCAAAACTGTCTCACCAGATTCGAAGACTAGGGTAGTTTTGGCCCTCCATGATCCACGACTGCACCAAGTTTGCCAAGAGGTTCCACGCATGCCATGTTCTTGCTAACTTTGTGCATCGGCCACCAGAGCCTCTGCACACTACCAAGTAATCTTGGCCCTTCGCAGTTTGGGGGTTAGATGTCGTAGGACCATACCCACCGGTAACGGCTCACCAATTCTGATTCATTATGACCACTACAGATTTATTTTCAATGTGGGCAGAGGAAATTATGCTCAAGGAAGTCAAGGCTCGTTCAATCACTGACTTCAGGAGTTCCAATATCATCTAACGTTTTGGGGTTCCTCACGTTATCCTCATGGATAATGGAACCAACTTTCGAGCATCCATGTTGAAAATGTTGTATTCCATGTACAACATCCTCTCTAACCATACCTCATGTTATCATGTGTAGGAAAATGGACAAATTGAGTCATTCAATAGAATCATCTCTAAAATTTTGTAGAAAATGGTTGGTGAGAACAAGATGAGTTGGTTGGATAAGCTCCCCAACGCCCTCTGGGCTTATCGGACAACGACTCGTAATTCCACCACGGTGACCCCATATTCCCTGGTGTACGGAACTGAGGTAATCCCGTCCATAGAGATTTAGTTTCCCTCATTATGCACAATAGTCTTTAACCTGCAAGCGCTAGATAGAGTGTCTGAAATCCATCTAGATGAATTGGAAGCACTGGGCATGAATAGGCTTTGTGCCTTTCAGAATCTAAAAAGGCATCAGAGTATGATGGCTCAAGCTTTTAAAAAGAAGGTTCACCTCCACTCTTTCCTGCAAGGAAATTTGGTATTGACCCTCAGGGCACTAATGAACCCCGAATGGAAACCACCCACGTTGGAGCCCAAATGGGAAGGACCTTTCTTGGTTCAAATGGTTTATCCAAATGGAGCATACTCCCTAGTGACCATGGATGGTGAGCGTATAACTCCTCCCACCAATGCCACGTTCCTCAAGAAAAAAACATTTCCTAACAATTATGAGTCCTCCATGAAATTAAACTAGATTATGGTCCCACGTGACCATAAACTATTGGTCATGGATGACCTTGAACTGCACACTCATCTCACATGATGATAAACTGTATGTCATCCCGCATGATTTTGAATTCCATGTCATCCCACATGATGTTAAACTATATGTCGTCCTGCATGATGTTAAAATGTATCTTCAAGAACTATGTATGGATTGACTCCCATACCTATGGGATATATAGGACCGCAGGAACATTTAGATTTTGGGTCCAGCCCCATCTCTTAGAGATCTCGCGATCTTCTGATCACCTAGGGCCCTTGGGCAGTTCCTCCCAATGAGGGGGGGTATATAGGTGTGATTCAGGGTTATTCCCTCCTTATAGTTGGGTTTTTGGAATCGTTCCCCCCTTCTCTTAGGAATATTCCATCTCTTAGAGGCTCTCAAGTGGAGCCCCTCGACCCTTTACAGTGATTCACCGATGTGTCTAAGAGTACTCTGGTCTAGGACCTGGAGTGTCAGATTCAACTTGGGAATGTTTCCATTCACCTATCAAGCTTCGTGTTCCTTTCATTTCGGCCCCCGTTATAATTCACACCCAAAGGGACCCCCAAAAACGACATGGATACTTGGCCTAAGGGCTCTCCCACCGTTACATGCCAATTCCCCTGAGGGTTTCAGGCAAAAAATTCATACAAATCCCATGTTGCGAACATGGTCAGTGGTCGATGATCATTTTTTGTCCCTATTTCAGGCTAATGCGATAGGATTCTATGTTGCGAACATGGTCAGTAGTAATCCTCTGTCTTCACACCAACCCCTTCACAACTTGAATGTTTTTTACATGATTCACATTATTTTCCACACCATCATATCTAGGTGGAATGTCAAAATTCTTGACACTATCCCTCGGTGAACCTCTACATGTCAAGGGGACAAAGATTCCATACGACGTCCCTCGGGGCTCCCGCGATACAAGAACTAAGATTATAGACTGAGATCTTCTCTAATAACTATGTGAAGCTTCTTCCTCATCCTCATGGGATACATAGGGTCACCCGGACATCATGATCCCGTGTCCATCTCAGTTGGGAGCTAGCTTCTCATATCCCTTATCCTCTGACCTTCATTGGCCCCCTGGCCTGAGGATACTCTCCTGGAATAGCACATGAGGGTGATATGGACCTCATCCTCATTCACGTCGGTTATGATTTATCGCCTCGTGCACATTCCCTCAGGTCCATGTCATATGACCTTAAAATATGCTATTATCAATCAAAAGACCCTAAACTGTGATAATATCATCTCGGCCGCATGCCGAAAATCAACACTGCATTGTGATGACCTCATCATAGAGGACATCACGTGGGGTATTGATAATACACTGTACCATTTTTCAATGCCTGTATACAGCTGGATTCTTATGGTGATACCAGGAATTCCAAACCTAGGATGGTCTCTTCAAAGAATAAAACCATTCACCTTAGAGGAAAAACACGATACATCAAATACAACATCTTTTGGTGCGAGGGCCAGACCTGCATGCCTTGATTCATCCTTTGCACTGGTACCTTACCGTGATACTTTTCAGAACAACGTGTGTCTTGATTACCATCCTCATGGGATATGTAGGAATGCCCGAGAACTTCTCCACGGGCCAAGCCAACCATTCGTGTTCAGTCCATTGACCTAAACACTTCCCCAAGGAACACAAGGCAAGCTGGACTTATGTCCTCATTCACTTAAGGATTCATAAACACCTTTCCATGTGTCCTCTGCATTCCTTACCAATCCACAGTCTGAGTTCTAACACCAAAAACTACGAAACATTCCAGAACAACGTGTGTCTTGATTCATATCCTTATGGGATACATAGGAATGCCCAGAAATTTCATCTCCGGTCCGACCGTGGGAATCACAAATCCCATCCTTTCTCACAGTTGGCCCATTGGATTTCCCCCTTGGAGAGTTGCATAACTATAACATTTTCCCTAAACAAGTTCAGGATGCCCCATAATGACATTGTGATGTGACAGTTCCCTCAAGAGAGAGGTCCCCTCTCAAAGAAGGGATAATCCATGATCAGATTAATGCGCCCACCTAATGTGGTTCCACTACAGTGGAGTAATTTTAGGATTTTTGGATTTTGTTCAGACAAAACATCACTTCACATTCCACACTTTGTGTGCCTCTTTATTCAGATCTTCATCCTCTTTAATGTTTAAAGAGACCCCTTAATAGGATAGATTCTCAACCTATGGTCTGGCTGCTATATTGGGATAACATTCTAGAAGACTGATCACATTTGAAGGGACTAACTAACAATATGGATGCTTGACCTATGGTCTGCCTACTATCCTGGGCCAATGTTCTAAAATACTGAAGCACGATATTTGTGTTAGGTCCCGTGTTGAGTACATGGTCTGTGGTCGACCATAATTTTTTGTACCCATTTTAGGGTAATTCAACAGGGATGCTCTGTTTCGAACACGATCAACAGTTGTACTTTATTTTAACACCCCTCCCATAGTGTTCCAAAATTGGGTAACGTGATTCACATCTTTTTCATCCCCCTATGTTCGGAATGATTCCAATTCTCCCAGAATTTCCCCGCTCATGCGCTAGAGCACATAGAGAAGAAGATACATCGATCGGTCTAAGGTCCTCTTCCTTCGATTGGGCCTTCCTCTTCTCCTCAGAAATCTGGATTCGAGTTTCGAAGGCTCGAAGCTTGGTTGAATCTCCCATGATCAAACAAATTGATAGTACGAACACACCTTGTTTCTCACATTAGGTACAACCCATGTGAGCTTAGGAATGTATTGCTATTTATTTCAGGATTATGGTTGAGCACGTTAAGCCAATGGGACAAGTAAATAAAATTTTCCATATATACAATTCAAAATAAAAGAAGCAATAATGCGAAATAATTTTATGGGTTCGGCCAAAAGAGGTCTGTTAGGGGTCAGCTTGTTGGATGGATCTTGCCAATGCCGCCACCTTTTGGCTACTGGCCCCCAGGACTGCCTCCTGCCGCTGAGGACTCTTTCTTCATCGGTATCCATGGAGTGTAGTTCACTAAATCTAGCCCGTGCATGAACCAGTTCAGTTTGGAGCTCATCCATCTGGTGAATCGCTTCCACTAGTTGTTCTTGGGCATCCGGAAGCTGGGTGTTCAACCGCTCCATGATCTCAGAATAGTTTGCGATGAATATCACATGTTATTTCGCATGTTCCTCTAGGATTTGAACCTCTTGATCCGCCCTCAGAAATGCCCGAGTACTCGCTGACTCCCCCTGACATTGGGTGACATGGGAGCGTCGGTTACTCTCACACATCTTCTTGTCCATGTAATCATGGACCATCAGGTGAAGGCATTGAGAATCTACCCCTTTGTGACACATGAAATGTATCCAGTTGTGGAGTGATCCCATCCGCTTCAGCCATTACATCTGAGGCTGACTGAGAAGACGCGAGATATACTTCCATCCCTTACATCGTGTCATCCGACCCTTGTCGGGATTTTCTGAATCCAAATCATCGATTTCTTCTAGATCATTGAGTCGATAGATATGGAAGATAGCCAGCAGGTCAGTAGGATGGTCTTTCTCTAAGATTACTCCCAGGGGAATAGCTCCTCGGCATCTGAGCAACCTTCCCCTTTCGCCTCGACCCTGGTGGAAACATCGTCAGCTGCTGGCACTGCCCCGAATGCATTGCCATTTGGGGCCACCGCTCCCTGATCACCAATTTCCATGGCCGACATGGTTTGGGAGGCATGTTTTGGATGGGGTGGTACGTTTTCAATTGACTCGCCCGTGGATGATCCGGGCTCAGTGTCCTGACGAGCCTCTAATTCTGTGATCAATGTACAGAGAAGGAGCACCCTAATCAGTTGAGTCCTCTGATAGTGTGTACTAGTATCAAAGCAAGGAACATATAGGAAGCCAAGGCGCTTGCCTCTAGTGTTCTGGCCACTACAGAAGCTGTCATAGCAGGGGATCCCTCGGTGCTCGTCAGGTAGATAATGAGCACTAGTGCCCCACATTGTTCCATGAATTCATCCCAACCTTCTTCAAATCGAGAAGCTGAATCAACACCAATATTCTCTTGTGTAAGATAAGGGGGGTGGATTAAGGATTACAATGGAAGGTGGAGAAAAGTAGGCAGGTATATAATGGTCAAAGCATACCTCGAGCTGCTCAGTGACATCCATATCGGAGCCGACGATCTCGCCGCTCTCACAGAGACTCCCTTGGTGGGATGCCCTCTAACACACTTCACCTTCAGGCTCCTCATATCCTTCACCTTCACCTTCACCTTATCCTTCTTCCTCATATACTATTTCTCCACCCTCCGACTCATCATCGCTGTCATCTTCCCTTGATGGCATTGTTTCCGGATCATGATCCTGGCTAAGCATCACATTCACAAAGAGATGGGGCTCCACAAGCCGACCCTGTTGGCATGTGTACATGTAAATGGACTTTAGATATGCATGCCAAAGATGGAATTTCACTCAGTCGACAATCTGAATGAGCTTGAATTCTGGAAGTTGGATCCCGTCTCGCATTATCTTCTGCCAAAGGGTTTCAGTGATCACAGATTTCCGAAGGGTTAGCGAAACTGAACCAGCACGGGGACTCCTATGTTGAAACTCTTATTGGTATCCATGATGTCAGTCATCACCAGGGTTGCTGTACGGATGCCCATCCTTGTGTCCCTCAACGGCAAGAGCCACCCACTTAGGAATGCAGTGAGAAATCTGGCGTACTGAACATTCAGATCTCGACTCTCATTTATGCTGTAGCCCTAAGACTTGTAGTTCCCCGCCTCAAGGATCCTCCAGTATGATTCTCTCTTGCTCCTCTATGCCATATTTGGACATTGTCTCCCCCTCCATAGCATCTTGGCTTTCGGATCCCTCTCCAAGAACAGGATAAACCAGTCATTGTAGGCTATGTCCTTCAGGAAGTCCTTGACTCCCATCTTCTCCTTGGCCAGCTCCAGAAGGTGTCATGCCAGTATGGGGTTTCATGATCTATCTCCCCATGTGTTCATCTTTGAAAATAATTCATCGTATTGTTGGCCCTCCAAGGGGATACCACCAATGTAGTGAATGTCCCAAAGACAGATGCTAACTTCCTCGTGATGGAGATGGAATGTGTTGGTATCAGGGGGCCACCGGTTGAAAAGCTTTGGACTGAGATCATATTGGTGGTATAAGTGGAATTGTGATGTCCATACTGCCTAAAATAAACCAATATATCGCAGATCAGCCCCAAATTGGTGGCATGTATGGCGAACCCAGTACACTTAGGCCCATTCTCTAGTGAAGTTACCTCCGGACCGTAGTTCCCAGTCCTGCAGCTAGCCATTGGTCACGTTAGTGATCCTATGATGAAACGTTCTCGCGTAGAGGGCTGGGGAGGTCTCTACGACATTTCCACCCTCATTAATGGTCTTAATCCTATAATTGAGGACATATACTTCCATGTGATTGGTTTCTCTGGTAGGATGACCGTTGTTGGTGATGTTGTATCGAGGATGATCGTCCTCACGGGTCACCCACGACCACGATGTATCCACCTCAAAGCTCAGTAGAGGGACCTCATCCATAATGCTGAAGTCCCACAATTGATGATTATTGGATAATGCATACTCCTTTTGGTAGGGGTTTAGAAAATTTAAGGGGGTATGGTTATTGGAGATAGTCCTTTTGGCGCTATAAACCTTTGGGTTTGCAACAATTTCATCCCTACGAGATGCGGCTTCTTCCTCATCGATCTAGTTTGTGGCCATCTTCTTCCGATCAAGTGTTTCAGTAGTTGGCATGAAATTTGGGAGGCTGGCTCGTAAAATCAGTAGGAGTCACGAAATTTCTGGATGCGGCATGAAAAACCATGGGTTATCACGTAAAATGACCCCTGATGTGGTGGGAATTTTGTATATCCAGAGGGGTTTTTTGTAAAGGACCGAAGAAACATTCACACACGAGAGCAGAAAATTTCACGCATGAGGGCTCGAAGCCTACTGCGTGAGAAAATTCATATAAAGCATGGGGCTCGTGATAGAATTTTATAGGCTAAGCCTGGGTTCCTCTCCCGCGTGAATATAGAATACCATATTTTTCTTAGTTTTGCGCTAGATTCAGATTTTTGTGTGCATGGACCCCACAGAGCCCTGCATTTCGGTGATTCCCTCGGAATCCGACCGTTGCAACCCCTCACCGATCCAATTCCGAGGGGGGAATTTGTATATGCTGAAAAGTGCTGAAGTGGTGAAAAAAGGTGTCGAAATGAAAAAGAGAATTCATATTTGGACCCGGGGACCCCATCCGGGGGGGGCCAGAGGGGATACACAAAATAAATTCCTAGGTGTGCGAAAAAATGTGACCTGCACGGAAAGTTTCTGGTTTCACAGAGAGTCCTCCACTTAGGTGTGAAATAATTTCGCTCCCTGCACCATGCGATTGACATTTACCGCCGCCTACCTCAGAATGCAATTATTTCGCACTGAGCTGTTTTTAATGCCCCTGGGCTTTTATAAATAAAATGCGCCCCCTTCCATTTTAGGGAAGAAGAATCTGAACCGACCCTCGTGCGAGAAATTCATCTTCTGCACATGCAATTTGGCCTTCAGGTACGGTTCTTTTCACACCATGTTCCCTCGGGGTCCACCTTCGCCCAAGATTCCCATGGCTTTGACTGAATTCCAACCCCTTTGGTGTCCGCCCCTTGTGCGTAATCCATTCCATTGCGTGTAGGCTGACCACTTGCAGGCAATTCCTTCCATTGCACGCACCCCCTTCCAATTGCTCATAGTCCCTTAAATGTGTATGTACCCCTATCATTGCATGTAGTCACTCCCACTAGTGTGTACTTCCTACTACTTGCGCACAATCCTTCATGTTTCATGAAAAACATTGCCCCAATTCCACACAAGCATCACCGATTTCGTGCCAGCCTGGTGTTTTTCTCATAGGGCTCTTATTTGGCGCGCAAGCCTCGAAGTTTGCATGCAATTCCCAGGGACCCCTCACCTCGGTGCTCCCTGGGCGCCTCCTCGCGTGGGAACCCGATTCTCTTCTTATGGATGCCATTCGAGGGTCACGCCTCGGGCATCCACATCATGCGCTGTTTTCCCGTGCGACCTTCTATGCTCGTACAATGTAACTTCAAAGTCTCTTGGACGATACCGCCCATTTCATTTCTTGTCCTCATGGTTTTTCGCATAGGCACACCAACTTCTATTTCTTTTTCGCATAGCTATGATAACGTGGACCCCCTGATGGTTCGCTCTGTGACACCCCCTCGCTACGGCGTTTCTGATGCCTTACCTCCATCATGAAGCGGAGGGTACCTGCTATGTAAACACTTGGGGTGCAGAGTAAACCCACCACGTCCGAGCTGCATGACATTAAACTGTCAAGCACCATCATCCTCAGCATATGATGTTATACTATGACCTAGCCCCATGCCTCGCACGCAGGGTCCCCTTGCCTAAGACATTCTCCATGCCCACTCATCTCCATGGGGATGGGATAACCCCTCAAATGGGATGATATCCTCATTGTCAGAGTGGCGTTTGTCTGCAGGGAAAGGCTGCCACCTTTGTGTAAGCCCCTATCCTTTCTTGCAGGAGGTAGCATCCATGATCCTCCTCACTTCCTCAGTGCCAAGGACCAAGAGGGGAGACAGGGACATGGGTTTTGTCACCCTTTCTCTCTCCCACTGGGATTTTTCCCCATCGGGCCTCCATCCTAGAGTAATCCCCATCTTCCAGGGCAGCTAACCATGCATAATACCTTGTTTCCTATGTGGGTCGCTCCATGCTTAAGCCCAACTCCACATCCCATGGACACACCTTTAGTGATGTGATTGTCAGGTCTATGATATCTATTGTTTCTCACATCGAGCATGACTCACGTGATCTTAGGGAAATCACCGACCATGACCCACTCCTTCGGTCCCCTCATAGTGTAAGCCCCAATCAATCCTGAACTACGATGACTTTGATCCATGTCATGGAATGCTACGTAGGGAGACTCTAGGAGGTTCAAGCCCCACAACCATGGGCCACCTCAGAGTGTAAACCCCAGCCCATTGCGAATTATGGGGACTTCGATCCATTTCAAGGCATGTCACGTAGGAAGCTTCCATGTGGTTCAAACCCCACAACCTTGGGCCACCTTAGAGTGTAAGCCCCAATCCATCTTGAACTACGGGGACTTTGATCAATGCCAAGGAATGGTACGTAGGAAGCCACCACAAGGTTCAAGCCCCACAACATTGGTCCACCATAGAGTGTAAGCCTCAATCCATCCCAAACTATTGAGACTTTGATCCATGTCAAGGTATGGTATGTAGGAAGCCTCCACGAGGTTCAAGCCCCACAACCCTGGGCCGCCTAAGAGTGTAAGCCCCAATCCATCCCAAACTACGAGGACTTTGATCTATGTCAAGACATGGTACGTAGGAAGCCTCCATGAGGTTCAAGCCCCACAACTTTGGGCCGGCTCAGAGTGTAACCCCCAACCCATCTTGAACTTCAGGGACTTTGATCCATGTCAAGGCATGGTACGTAGGAAGCCTCCACGAGGTTCAAGCTCACCACCCAGTCGTTCTGTCCACCTTCCCATCGGTTCACCCCCATCCCTCATGGAGTTAAATTGTAGTCACCATCTGAATTATGTGGTCTTTAATTCCCTTCCATGAGGATATGTAGGAATCCTCCATGAAGCTCAAGCCCGACACCCATGACTCATCCTCAACTCTCCCACGAGCCCATGTGTCTCAGGAAGATCAGTCCCCAACCAAGAGGTTCCACTTTTTCTGGGTCCCATCCATGCATCCATTCTCACATGTTGCCTCCACAGGTGTCCGATCGCCCCACCAAACAACACAGACTTTGATTCCCCCATGGGGATACGTAGGAAGTCTCTTTGAGGCTCACGCCAGAAGCCATCGTTCATCCTGATTCTTACCCGGGTCGCCACATCCTGGTGGAATCATGCCACTCCACTCCCCATTCCATCAAAGAGCATTCAAGAATCCACCCACATGTCTGCCGCCCATATCGGTGTTCCCTCCAGGGGGTTCTTCAATCTGATCCACTCTAATCAGAATTCCGATCAGTTCGATCCATCTCTGCTGGACGTTAAACTTGCAGCATACCCTGTGTCAAACATGGGAAGCTGAGGAAAACCTCATATACATTCCCATAGAATATGATTCCCCACATCCAATGTGAGAAGTCTCGGGCTTCCGCGCCCTCATGAATCCCTATAATAAGGGACAAAATATGAACATTCAAATCCCCCGGCATCAAGACATACCAGTGGTGCCCAACGTGACTACTCCCCAAACCGAAGGTTTCTGCCCCGATAGGTCTCCTTCAAATGTCCTAACAGAAGATGCGTCATTAATTGGTGTCCATTAAGATATGGCCCCATGAATAGTTTCACGAACAATGTCCTAAATCTATGAGGTAGACCCGGACTAGGTGACGAGCTCCGAGGAGGAATCCACGGAAGGAAGAACTGACATCCCATCATCATGTTTCAATCAAGGAGCAGACATATCTGACTAAGGAGTGAATGTCGCCCGCCTTTGGAAAGATGAAATGTGGGGAAACAGCCACGCGTCCTCTGCGTGACGGATGTGTGTGCCCCGACAAAAGCATCAGAAACACAGGCAGATGCCATTCTATGATGGTAATCATCTCTATGATGGAAGTCACTACGAAGAAACTCCACATAGTGACAACAAGCAGCGAGAAGGTCCTCCCCATATTGTAGCCCATCCTTAAGGTCCTTTCATGGATGTGCACTGTAGATATTCTCTATGTTGCTGAAAATCCACCTATGATGGTAGTACTTTATGGGATGGTAGTTACTGAGAATTCCCTCCTCGCAAAGACATCATGCTTCTAGAATTTTCTCCCCTTACTATGGTCCACCCTGAATTTCTTCACTAGAGTTTACACTATATAACATATCCCTAAGGTCATTAGTCAATATGTAATGGTATTACTCACCACCAAAACAACAACAATGGAGTTCCAACCCATATCCAACGTTCACACCGGCAAGATGGTCCTCCCCTTGTTGATCCATACATGAGAATGACTAAATATTATAAGGCCTTTGAAATATGGAGTAATACATGTTAGATACTCTATCTAAGAAAATAAATATCCTTTTTAAATTAGATTATTATCCAATGACACAATCATCTTTCTAGTCACCCCTGTACCATTCATATATTGGCGAGACACCTATTATCCCTGATATTGTGGCTGAAATCAATAACCAATATCCAATTTGGGAAGACGAACAAGAGGAGTCTATGGAAAATTATAAAATAGATATATTTCTTGAAAGAAAAAAAATTATATAGGGTTGAAAATTCATATTTTTTTCCCATATTTTATTCCCAATTCAACATACCAAGAATGTTATCAGCGGAATGCATTCATAAAATTCATTTCAATATATGGACCAATCTCTGCCATCTGAATGAAAAATATTTACCATATAATAGTTATGAAGACCATGGATATGTATTTACGGAGCTTCACAAGCTTATTGACTGGGAAGCTTTTCTATCTACACGACGGTAAAAATATGAGAGGTAGAAGAATGTTCTCAAACTGATATTCCTAGAATCAATACCCATGTGGCATTGACTTATTGGTGATGTTCTATCTGGTGTTCATATCTAGGGTTTGGGAGAGATTGGATAATTGAACATTAACCTGCATGACGTCCAACAGAACACACTGGAAATAGAATCCTGTTGATTCATTATCCTAAGACGATGATCAAATGAAATCCCTATTCATGAAAGCTAACATTCTCAACAAGAATCAGCATGATGAAAGTCTTAAAATCATAAAAAATATTGAGGATGATAAATTGAAAAATTCTTGAACTAGAAAAATGAGCACATAACATAGGTGTTTCACCTATGTGAATCCAGTGAGAAAGCATTTCTCATATCCTCAGAATAAAATAATTCATGTGCAGACCCAACACTAAATCTATCTCACCCTTGAATGAAAATGAACAAGAGAAGGAATGCATAAATAGAAGAAACAATGGCTATAGTATGGGAAAAACACCATCTCGAAGGACATGGGTCATTTTTAATGAAAAATTACACTATAATAGTGACAAATCTAGGTAAAGGCACAATAATAGAGGAACATGAGAAACCTCCCCCCTAGTAGTGTTGAGGGTAGTTTTTACATCAACATACAACCCAGTAGATACATGTATTTTCCCACTTAGTGAGGGAAATGAATAGACATGTCACCCGTTAAATTTCATCGCATGATTTATTTCCCCTTTGAGGGAGACACACATTGATTTCATATAAGGGTTCCCAGTAAGTTAATATTAACCAAGAAATATGATGAGGATCACAAAATGGAAGGATAAAATCCATAAAAAGAGTGCAATGATCAATGATACAATTCAGAAGAGGGTATGTCACCATCAATGTTTTATAAATTTTTGAACATCATGGGCATCATTCCAATGGACCAAATTGAATATGAGTCAAATGAGGAGGACCAAGGAGAGGAAGGGTCTTCCCAAATTCTGATACACACCAAACCTGGAGGTGTGCACACCCAGAATTAGAGGGTCACCCTATATTTGTGAACTCCCATGATCAATCTGTCACTACCACCTCTTCGAATCCCAAAAAACCATATGAACAAAACAATGTTGTAAAAGAATCACCCCTCCATAATGATAATGATTCAACGATTCTCTAAGATAGATTAAATCAATATGAGTATTAAATGAATGATTTGGGGAGAATTAATGATGATATACTCTGAATAAGCCATCCTATTCGATATGATCCCAAAGCAAAGCTTCTACATTCTATTCTAGTAGGTGTGCCAATACTAAAATGGATAATTCCGAAAAATAAATTATGGTTGGAGAGCTCATCCAAGGAAATGTCTGTACTATTAGTCTTCCAAAACCCAATCTCGGTAGGGTATGAAGATTACCCTTCCTAGAGCTAATAAACATAAAATATTCATGAAAATACATGAAGGATTACCCCGACCGAGTATCTGCCTCAAGTTCAAACAGGACTGACCCACCAAATGATTCCTACTATTGTGTCTTCCCATACCCAAGTTCAATTGAACATGCATCAAGGGCTTATTAATACCATCGATTCATTAGACGCTCAATTAGAATATATAGAAGGGATAAATTCACTAATTCCACTAGAAAAGAATCTATACCCTAACCGGGTGAGTAATGTTCAACTACCACCAAATTTTGGGATCCCGATGATTCTTCCTATGAACCATGAAAGGTTTAGCCTTTCTATGGTATAAAAACATTCCAACTCAGTCAGTAATAGGATAAGAGGATCTCTAAAAATATTTACTTTTCTTGTTTAGTTCAACATTTTGAAAAAAAAAGTCAGTGACCTTAGGAATTCCAAATAGAAGGACGATGAAAGGGTCTCTGATTTCATTTCTAGTTGGATTGGTCTAACCTACTATTAAAACTAGATGCATCCACAAGATGATATGATTACCACGTACATCGATAAACTCCATTAAGATCTATTAATTCTGTAACGACCCATACATTTATTAATGAAAATTATTATTGATCTAATTATATTTCCTATTATGTAAGATGGTTATATTATATATTCAGTTCACTGGTTTTATTTTTATGGAATTTAAAATACCACTAAAAATTTTGATTGTTGATAATATAGTTTTGGAGAGTGATCACATTATTAGTATAAACACACGGCTTTAACTAATCTTATTTACTAAGAGAAAGGAAGCGATGGCCTCATCCAGAAGAATTTCTCCATACGAAGCTCATTTATCGAAGAATGGAATGGAGGTGGCATCATTAGGCTCTTCTCTTGGCCAAGAACATGTTGTGATTCAACACATTAAGCTCGAATGGAACTGAATACAGGAGAAGTTGTAACGCCCCGACCCCAGTTGCCCAGAGTCGGTGCATTAATTACATAACATTGCCATGATCACAAGAAAGATCAAATCTCGAAAGACCGATTATTTTAGTAGCCTTGGAAACACTAGATATAATCATAAAGTTTTACATTACATTTCAAAGTGAAAAACTACTACAACAACAAAGTCTTCATATCCACACTATTAACCCCTCATAATATCCCTGCAAGTCAATCATAATTTACTTCTTCACTACCTGAGAAAAATAAAACATAGAAAAGGGGTGAGCTCAAATGCCCAGTAAGGATAACAATATAGCGGAACATTCAAAATAAGCGTAAACATTTAAGGCAATGAATTACTAAAACAAAATCCTTTTAAACTTGAACTTCAACATAGTATGGAAAAAGTAAAATGAAATAATGCCATTTACTTGTTCACATGGATATTCTACTAATCGAATAATCACATGCAAAATCAATAACCACTTTCATAATGTTGGAATGCATAATGCCAGACTATCATAACCACATATCCAAGGCCTCGTGCCAAGACTACAAATAAGATTTTGTCAAGGCCTTGTGCCAAGACACTAGTTTGTCTCATGAGACCTACCGATGCATCGAGGAGCTATAGCAGGCTCCACCCGTCACTTATTAAGTCCAATGCATTCCCATATGAAAAGGTTTAAACATAACATAAACATTCGTATTAAAACTAGCATACGAAATGTCAATAATTTCACCATAAACTATGAATGGTATAAAAATAGCACATCCACAGTCAAACATATCACAAAACCTTCAATTCAATATAGAAGTTTTGTATCATAATAAATCAACATCAAATAATCTTAAAATCCATCAAAGGATGTTGACATAGATGAAATCAAAATTCTTTTTAAAGAAGTATCTCCTTTTATTTTGAAATCATTTAAGATCCATATAAAATAAAACATTTTCTTTGAAAATATTCTTATAAGCTTGTATGGAAAGCTTTGAAGATTTTATAATGGCGTAAAATAACCGCACCCGCCGTATAAGTTAAAAAAACATTCTTACCTCAATTCTGTCGAAAAGGTTAAAAAGGACCTTGTTTTTAAAACGACGGAAAGATTCCTTTATAAACCTCTTATAAAAAGTCAAAAAAGGGTATAAATGACTTTAACCCATATTCTTGTAAATAGTAAAAATGTTTTGAAATACATTTTTAAGAAACATGGATGTGGATGATAAAGAGATCCCAGTAGATTATTACATATAAACAACCTCGGATAATGAAGAGATTGTGAAATAACCCTTACCTTGTACTTTTCCTTGGTTGGGGTAGGTTAACCTCCTGTATAATGGTGAAATAGTTGTTATTAAATTATACAAGAATCATATATATTAATATGATATCATATATGATCTTTTAACATTGATTTGTTAATAATATCTTAGAATTATCGTCGTTTCGGGAGTTAACTTACTCATTTTCTTTTATATGTTTTGTTACATAAGCCATGGTTGTTGTATCTTATTCATATCCAGAATGATATACAGTCCTTAAACATCATTTTTAAATCATAAAATGATAATTATACTTTAATGGTTACGATGGAGAATGAATTTCATCGCGTTCGTGGAGACGGTAGTCCGTACGTACGCACGAGCGACAATATCATTCTTTTGATATTAAAATAATATATAAATGGATGGTATATCATATATACAGAATCATTAATATGTTATATTTATTATTTACATGAGTTACACATCATTATTATACCCATCCAAATAATAATATATTGAATAACAGTTACACCACGACGTGGAGACGGTAAGCCGTACGTACGCACGTATGGTGACATGTTATTCAAAGGGTGGATAGAATACTGAATATGGTTGTACCATATTTATAATAACATCACAGTATATAAATGATACTGGAGTCATTATTTTAGAATGGTAACAACAAAGGAAGAAGAAGTGGAAGAAGAAATGAACTTAGAAAAGGGTGGTGAAATCATTACCTCTTCTTCGGGTTCTTCCTTTTGATTTGATCAAAAGGGCTCCTTAGGTTGGCTTTCTGATAAAACTAAGGCCTCTAGGTTGTAGTGAGGGATGTTGGGAGAGTATTTGGGCAGAGTTTGGCCGAACCAAAAGGCTTTGAAGGTGTGAAGAAATGAGAAGGAGGAGTGCCCTTTTTATAAGAGGGGTGAGGGGCACCTTTGGAAAAGCTAAAAATATTAATTTATAATAAATTCATATTCGGTTTCTAATGGCTCCAAAGTTGACTATTCAAAGGTTAAGGTGGGGATAGGTCGAAAACCACTCAACCAATAGAATTTAGACAGGTTTGGGTACTTATATTAACCTTATCTTTAAGTATTAACTCTAAGATAATTAGTTTCACTTTTACAATGTCTCTTTGTATTTTTATATAATATGGTTAATAAACTTACTATATACATCCAAGCGACCCCCAAGTGGTCCATTAATGAGGAACCTATCATAATATAAGTCTCTTGGCCGAACCGTAGATTTTTAGGAATTTAATATCAATTAATAATATAATATTTGTTTTAAGAACTCTTTTATGTCAATTTTGACACTATTCAATAGTTGATTTTTTTGAAACTCCTAACAGATTGATTACTTAGAAAAAAGTCAATTAAATCAATCCTAATATATCATATTATCATATAAAATTAGTTTAATTCATTAAAAGTTTCATATTATAATTATTTGGGTATTTATAATATCAATTATTTTAATTTTTCACTATTATAGTAATTACTGCATCATCATTGTGTCATAAATAAAATAAATTATTCAATGTCTAAAAATTATAAATAAAATATCATTATGTAGGAAATCTTTTTATCTTTCTAATGAATAATTATAATCTAAAATCCAACTTATATAACCCTATTTAATAATTGTTTTGCTAAAAGATATATGCTTGTGTCATTTTTGTATTCATTTTGACTTAATTAAAATAAAGTGTCATTATCACTTACAAGTGGATCCATGGGGTCCCAAAATTGACACAAGGATGCCCATGGTCGACCATGTATCAACCAATAGGGTTAAGACACGTTTTAGGATAATTTAGTATTATTATAATATTATTTTTTTAACCCTTATTTACCGGATTTACCCTTTAACCATGGTAAATAAAATATTTACCGCAGTAATTATTCAAAATGTGTAAAAATAAAAGTTACCTATTTACACAATTTGAACATCCTGATTCCAAATATGGAATCCATTTTCCTAAATTCAAAACACAGAAGTGGCAGAAATTAATTTAAAATTAATTCCCGCTGTCAAAACAAAAAGCGTGTTTTTAAGAGATAATAACTATCAAAAGATTGACACTTGTTTATGTTCGGTTTAATTGTAAAATTATGTCCAATGATAAACATTAAATTGAATGGTAAAAATATATTCTAAATATACTTTAAAACCACTCAAATTCATAATTTATCACTATTAATTATTTTGATTAAAAAAGTTGTTTTTAATTAAAATTTAGAAATTTTCACTATTCATCAAAATATGAAAGTTATCCGAAATGTACCAAAATTTCACCCTAGGCTAATTTTGATATTCCGAATCCAAAAATGAAGTCCATTTTGAAATATAGAATATATATTATTTCAAAAAGTAGGTATTACTATTCACAACAGCTAGTTTAATTAGTTGTGGTGTGTGTTAGAACTCGAGGTTGCGTACAACACACGCTATCGCATTATTCGAAGGGAAACGTACCGTAGAAGCTTGGGGTGTTACATTCTCCCCTCCTTAAAATAATTGCGTCCTCACAATTTCTAGGGTATTACTGCATAAAAAGACTCAGGTGGTTCTTCATCATAAGTTCCTCGGGTTCTCACGTTGCCTCTTCCATCTTATGGTTTCTCCACAAAACTTTTACCAGACGCGTCGTCCGGTTTCTCAGCACTTGTTCTCTCGTATCAAGAATCTTGACGGGCTCTTCACAATAAGACAGATCGGGTTCCAGTTCTAATTCCTCATAGGTGAGTACATGCGTTGGGTCAGGCATGTATTTTCTCAACAGAGATACGTGGAACACATCGTGAACTTTGAAGAGACTTGGCGGCATTGCCAATCGGTAAGCTACAACCCCAATTCGTTCTAGAATTTCGAAAGGTCCGATGTACCTGGGACTCAATTTACCTTTCTTACCAAAACGTATGACTCCCTTCCACGGAGATACCTTCAGAAAAACATGATCACCGACTTGAAATTCCAAATCCTTCCTTCGATTATCGGCATAGCTCTTCTGCCTACTTTGAGCTGCTTTGATGTGATTTTGGATTACTTTCACCTTTTCCACCGTTTCCTCCACCAGCTCTGGGCCTACAAGTTTTCTTTCACCAACGTCATCCCAACAGGTTGGTGTACGACATCTCTTTCCTTATAACGCTTCATATGGTGCCATCTGTATACTCGAATGGAAGCTATTGTTATAGGAAAATTCTACCAGTGGTAAATATTGATCCCACATACCCTGAAAGTCAAGTGAGCAAGATCTCAACATGTCTTCTAAGGTTTGAATAGTCCGTTCTGATTGTCCGTCTGTCTGAGGGTGGTAAGCAGTGCTCAAATGAAGTTCTGTATCCAGGGATTTCTGAAGACTTTTCCAGAATCTTGAAGTAAAACGGGGATCACGATCAGAAACAATTGATAGGGGTACTCCATGAAGTCTCACAACTTCATTAATATATAGTCTTGCTAGACGTTCCAGGGGTAGATCTTCTCTTATAGCAAGAAAATGTGCTGACTTGGTAAGACGATCAACAATAACCCATATTGCATCGTTCCTTCTAGGAGTCTTTGGTAGCCCCATGACAAAGTCCATCGTAATATTGTCCCATTTCCACTCCGGTATAGGAAGAGGTTGCATGACTCCTCCAGGCTGTTGCCTTCCAGCTTTCACTTGTTGACAAATCATACATCTTGATACAAAATCAGCAATCTCCCTCTTCATGTTGTCCCACCAAAAATGTTCCTTCAAATCTCTATACATTTTGGTGCTCCCAGGGTGTATAGAGAAATTGGAACTATGAGCATCATCCAGTAATTCCCTTTTTAGATCAGGTAAATCGGGAACACAAAGTCTCTTTCCAAATTTCAAAGTTCCATCTTCATACACAATGTCTCTCAATCTCCCATCATTCACAGCTTTAATCTTCTTCTGAAATTCTTCATCATCGGTCTGAGAACTCTTAATACTTTCTAGTAAAGATGGTTTGGCAACCATTTGAAAAAGCATTGATGTTTCACCTTCCCTGGTTATTCCCATGTCCATCTTCACTAGATCCATGAAAATTGGATCCCTTTCAATTCTCATCATGTTCAAAACTCCATGGTCTTTTCTGCTCAAAGCATCTGCCACCTTGTTTGCCTTCCCCGAGTGGTAGTGTATCGTACAATCATAATCCTTGAGTAATTCAAGCCATCTCCTTTGCCTCATGTTGAGTTCTTTTTGTGAGAAAATATACTTCAAACTCTTGTGATCAGTATAAATCTCACATTTTTCACCATAGAGGTAGTGCCTCCATATCTTCAAAGCAAAGATCACAGCTGCTAACTCAAGATCATGAGTAGGATAGTTTTGTTCATGAATTTTCAACTGTCGTGATGCATAGGCAATAACTCTATCTTTCTGCATAAGGACATAACCAAGTCCTTTCTTTGATGCATCACTATAAATAACGAACCCATCGTTCCCCGATGGTAGAGTTAATATAGGAGCATTGACTAATCTTCTCTTCAGTTCTTCGAAACATTCCTCACACTCTTTTGTCCAAACAAATTTAACCCCTTTACGTGTGAGCTTCGTTAATGGGTTAGCCAATCGGGCAAAATTCTGGACGAAACGTCGATAATAACCTGCCAAACCAATAAAACTACGTACCTCAGTTATACTCGTAGGTGCTGGCCATTCTTGGATTGCCTTGGTCTTAGAAGGATCAACAGAGATTCCATCTTTAGAGACAATATGGCCAAGAAAAGAAATCTCCTGAAGCCAGAATTCACACTTGCTAAACTTCCCATATAATTCATGGCTCCTCAGAGTCTTCAAGATAATGCGCAAGTGATTTTCATGATCTTTGTAGGTTTTGGAGTATACCAAGATATCATCAATAAAAACCACCACAAATTCATCGAGATACTCCTTGAAAACTCTATTCATTAGATCCATGAATACAGAGGGTGAATTAGTCAATCCAAACGGCATTACAGTAAACTCGTAATGCCCGTACCTGGTTCGAAATGCTGTTTTCGGAATGTCTTCCTTCTTCACACACAACTGATGGTATCCAGATCGAAGGTCAATCTTTGAAAAATATTGAGCTCCATGCAGTTGGTCAAATAAATCATCAATACGAGGTAGGGGATACTTGTTCTTTATCGTTATAGCATTGATCTCCCTGTAGTCGATACATAACCTCATAGATCCATCTTTCTTTTTAACAAAAAGAACAGGGGCTCCCCATGGAGAAACACTAGGGCGAATAAATCCCTTATTACTCAATTCCTCTAGTTGTTTCTTTAGTTCGACTAACTCTACAGTGGCCATTCTATAAGGGGTCTTCGATATAGGCCTTGATCCAGGAATCAAATCAATAGAAAACTCAACTTCTTGTTCTGGAGGATGTCCAGGTAAATCTTCTGGAAATACATCTACAAATTCTTTCACAACAGGTACATCCTCTATTTGAACATTCCTTTCCTCACCCGCAGTTATTTCATTCTCTTCCTATCCGATAATTGAATTAAGTTGAGCTACAGGGGGTGGATCTAAATAAGAATTAGGTGGTGACGATTCTGCTCTAAAAATAAGGTGCTCCTTATCATTATCATCAAGAATCGTAACCTCTTTCTTCTTACAATAAATCTTCGCATCATCGTCCGAAAGCCAGTCCATACCGAGGATTATATCAAACTCAATCATAGGTATGACGATGAAATCAGCAGATAAAGAAAATTTATGTGCTCTAATGGGGACTGATTCACAAAACTTTGTTGCAACGATACTTCCCTTAGGAGTTTTAACTGACAACTCCCTTATTAAATCAAATTGGAAATATCTAATTTTCTTAGCAAACTGGGAAGATATGAAACAATGCGATGATCCAGAATCAAATAATGCATTTTCTAAACTTGAGGAAACCATTAAATTACCTGCCACCACGTCTTTCGGAGCTTCTACCTCAACAGTAGTGATAGCATAAGCCTGGCCTTGATCCCTTGGCCTTTTCTGAGGTAAGTTCTCCTGATGCTTAGGACATGAATTTGCATAATTCCCCATCTCCCTGCAATTGTAGCACTGAACGTTGGTAGCTTCCTTCTTCCCCTTGCAATCATGAGCTTGGTGGCCTTTTTCACCACACTTGTAAAAGACTCTCATTCACTTCAGGCAAGCACCGGGGTGTTTCTTCCCGCACTTACCACAAGATGGATATTCAACCTTTCCCTTCTTCCCCTTATTTCCATTCCCAGATTGATCAGCAGGTCTCTTCTTCTCTTGCTTTGCATTAAAGTCATAAGACTTAGAGAATTCCTTTTCGGTCTTGATAGCACATGAGACAATGTCTTCGTACGACGAAAAGGATTGTGAGACTAATGCTCGACGGAGAAATGGTTTTAACCCATCAAAGAAACGATCAATCTTACTTCTTGGGTTGTGAATATAATCACCAGCGTACCTCGCTAACCTTGTAAAGTTAGCCTCATACTTTGTGACATTCTCATCCCCCTTTTGTCTCAGACTCAGAAATTGTCTTTCCATATCTGCTCGATGGTCGTGAGGAAAGTATTTTTCTAAAAACAGATCTTTGAACTCCCTCCATTCCATATTTGATACTTCATCATCTTCCTTCGTATTTTGAATCAATGACCACCATTGATCAGCATCTCCAGTGAGGCGGTAAACTGCCATGATAACTTTTTCCCTTTCACTGCTCCCCAAAGCCTGAAATATTTTCTCTAGGGAAAATATCCATTGCTCAGATACTAAGGGATTTTTACTCCCATTGAACGTTGGTGGTTGTTGTCTCATGAATCGATCTAACATTGATCCTCCATGCTGCGGATCAGGGTGCTCTATACGGGTAAGGTTATTTTTCATAACCTGAGTAAGTTGTCCTAGTACGGTGATTAGCTGATCAGCACCAGTTGCATCACCATCCCCACTATAATTATCTTGAGCAGGAGGGTAATCCCTACATGGAGTGCGTGCATTGATACGGTTTCCATTTCTTCCACTAGGCGCCATTTCTAAACAATGGCATAAACTAGATCAGTTTATGAATCAAAATACATAATCCCATACTTATAAAACACTTAACATAAATTGAACTATCTATGGATATAATCCATAATCATAAATATGTTTTCTTTGAGGAAGTATATACTCATAAACCCTTCATAATGATTTGTAAAGAAAGTGAGAGTTATCCTAAGCATATCCCCCGGGAGTGTCGTAACCAAGAGTGCAGCAAGGCCCGTTGTCGTGCACCAGTTCCCGTTCGAGTCTAGCTCAAAGCGGTGTTTTCGGGTTTTACCCCTAGGTACATCTGTGCCAGAGCCGCCTCTACCTGCTCGTATCCAGACAGGGATGTATTGCTCGGAAAACTCACAAAATCTATACAATACCAAAATTCTAGGAAGTTCTTCTATACTAATCCTCAAAGTTCATCTTAGGTCTACGTGCTCTAATCAGAGTTTATCTAAATCTAGTTTCCAAGGTTTGTACTAAACTTCCTTTGATACCAACTGTAACGCCCCGACCCCAGTTGCCCAGAGTCGGTGCATTAATTACATAACATTGCCATGATCACAAGAAAGATCAAATCTCGAAAGACCGATTAGTTTAGTAGCCTTGGAAACACTAGATATAATCATAAAGTTTTACATTACATTTCAAAGTGAAAAACTACTACAACAACAAAGTCTTCATATCCACACTATTAACCCCTCATAATATCCCTGCAAGTCAATCATAATTTACTTCTTCACTACCTGAGAAAAATAAAACATAGAAAAGGGGTGAGCTCAAATGCCCAGTAAGGATAACAATATAGCGGAACATTCAAAATAAGTGTAAACATTTAAGGCAATGAATTACTAAAACAAAAGCCTTTTAAACTTGAACTTCAACATAGTATGGAAAAAGTAAAATGAAATAATGCCATTTACTTGTTCACATGGATATTCTACTAATCGAATAATCACATGCAAAATCAATAACCACTTTCATAATGTTGGAATGCATAATGCCAGACTATCATAACCACATAGCCAAGGCCTCGTGCCAAGACTACAAATAAGATTTTGTCAAGGCCTTGTTCCAAGACACTAGTTTGTCTCATGAGACCTACCGATGCATCGAGGAGCTATAGCGGGCTCCACCCGTCACTTATTAAGTCCAATGCATTCCCATATGAAAAGGTTTAAACATAACATAAACATTCGTATTAAAACTAGCATACGAAATGTCAATAATTTCACCATAAACTATGAATGGTATAAAAATAGCACATCCACAGTCAAACATATCACAAAACCTTCAATTCAATATAGAAGTTTTGTATCATAATAAATCAACATCAAATAATCTTAAAATCCATCAAAGGATGTTGACATAGATGAAATCAAAATTCTTTTTAAAGAAGTATCTCCTTTTATTTTGAAATCATTTAAGATCCATATAAAATAAAACATTTTATTTGAAAATATTCTTATAAGCTTGTATGGAAAGCTTTGAAGATTTTATAATGGCATAAAATAACCGCACCCGCCGTATAAGTTAAAAAAAACATTCTTACCTCAATTCTGTCGAAAAGGTTAAAAGGGACCTTGTTTTGAAAACGACGGACAGATTCCTTTATAAACCTCTTATAAAAAGTCAAAAAAGGGTATAAATGACTTTAACCCATATTCTTGTAAATAGTAAAAATGTTTTGAAATACATTTTTAAGAAACATGGATGTGGATGATAAAGAGATCCCAGTAGATTATTACATATAAACAACCTCGGATAATGAAGAGATTGTGAAATAACCCTTACCTTGTACTTTTCCTTGGTTGGGGTAGGTTAACCTCCTGTATAATGGTGAAATAGTTGTTATTAAATTATACAAGAATCATATATATTAATATGATATCATATATGATCTTTTAACATTGATTTGTTAATAATATCTTAGAATTATCGTCGTTTCGGGAGTTAACTTACTCATTTTCTTTTATATGTTTTGTTACATAAGCCATGGTTGTTGTATCTTATTCATATCCAGAATGATATACAGTCCTTAAAGATCATTTTTAAATCATAAAATGATAATTATACTTTAATGGTTACGATGGAGAATGAATTTCATCGCGTTCGTGGAGACGGTAGTCCGTACGTACGCACGAGCGACAATATCATTCTTTTGATATTAAAATAATATATAAATGGATGGTATATCATATATACAGAATCATTAATATGTTATATTTATTATTTACATGAGTTACACATCATTATTATACCCATCCAAATAATAATATATTGAATAACAATTACACCACGACGTGGAGACGGTAAGCCGTACGTACGCACGTATGGTGACATGTTATTCAAAGGGTGGATAGAATACTGAATATGGTTGTACCATATTTATAATAACATCACAGTATATAAATGATACTGGAGTCATTATTTTAGAATGGTAACAACAAAGGAAGAAGAAGTGGAAGAAGAAATGAACTTAGAAAAGGGTGGTGAAATCATTACCTCTTCTTCGGGTTCTTCCTTTTGATTTGATCAAAAGGGCTCCTTAGGTTGGCTTTCTGATCAAACTAAGGCCTCTAGGTTGTAGTGAGGGATGTTGGGAGAGTATTTGGACAGAGTTTGGCAGAACCAAAAGGCTTTGAAGGTGTGAAGAAATGAGAAGGAGGAGTGCCCTTTTTATAAGAGGGGTGAGGGGCACCTTTGGAAAAGCTAGAAATATTAATTTATAATAAATTCATATTCGGTTTCTAATGGCTCAAAAGTTGACTATTCAAAGGTTAAGGTTGGGATAGGTCGAAAACCACTCAACCAATAGAATTTAGACTGGTTTGGGTACTTATATTAACCTTATCTTTAAGTATTAACTCTAAGTTAATTAGTTTCACTTTTACAATGTCTCTTTGTATTTTTATATAATATGGTTAATAAACTTACTATATACATCCATGAGACCCCCAAGTGGTCCATTAATGAGGAACCTATCATAATATAAGTCTCTTGGCCGAACCTTAGATTTTTAGGAATTTAATATCAATTAATAATATAATATTTGTTTTAAGAACTCTTTTATGTCAATTTTGACACTATTCAATAGTTGATTTTTTTGAAACTCTTAACAGATTTATTACTTCGAACAAAGTCAATTAAATCAATCC
Source organism: Viscum album (assembly GCA_963277665.1). Taxonomy (NCBI): domain Eukaryota; kingdom Viridiplantae; phylum Streptophyta; class Magnoliopsida; order Santalales; family Viscaceae; genus Viscum; species Viscum album. Next base: position 1,413,768,926 of record OY728145.1, read on the forward strand.
TAATATATCATATTATCATATAAAATTAGTTTAATTCATTAAAAGTTTCATATTATAATTATTTGGGTATTTATAATATCAATTATTTTAATTTTTCACTATTATAGTAATTACTGCATCATCATTGTGTCATAAATAAAATAAATTATTCAATGTCTAAAAATTATAAATAAAATATCATTATTTAGGAAATCTCTTTAGCTTTCTAATGAATATTTATAATCTAAAATCCAACTTATATAACCCTATTTAACAATTGTTTTTCTAAACGATATATGCTTGTGTCATTTTTGTATTCATTTTGACTTAATTAAAATAAAGTGTCATTATCACTTACAAGTGGATCCATGGGGTCCCAAAATTGACACAAGGATGCCCATGGTCGACCATGTATCAACCAATAGGGTTAAGACACGTTTTAGGATAATTTAGTATTATTATAATATTATTTTTTTAACCCTTATTAACCGGATTTACCCTTTAACCATGGTAAATAAAATATTTACCGCAGTAATTATTCAAAATGTGTAAAAATAAAAGTTACCTATTTACACAATTTGAACATCCTGATTCCAAATATGGAATCCATTTTCCTAAATTCAAAACACAGAAGTGGCATAAATTAATTTAAAATTAATTCCCGCTGTCAAAACAAAAAGCGTGTTTTTAAGAGATAATAACTATCAAAAGATTGACACTTGTTTATGTTCGGTTTAATTGTAAAATTATGTCCAATGATAAACATTAAATTGAATGGTAAAACTATATTCTAAATATACTTTAAAACCACTCAAATTCATAATTTATCACTATTAATTATTTTGATTAAAAAAGTTGTTTTTAATTAAAATTTAGAAATTTTCACTATTCATCAAAATATGATAGTTATCCGAAATGTACCAAAATTTCACCCTAGGCTAATTTTGATATTCCGAATCCAAAAATGAATTCCATTTTGAAATATAGAATATATATGATTTCAAAAAGTAGGTATTACTATTCACAACGGCTAGTTTAATTAGTTGTGGTGTGTGTTAGAACTCGAGGTTGCGTACAACACACGCTATCGCATTATTCGAAGGGAAACGTACCGTAGAAGCTTGGGGTGTTACAGAAGTGGAGGTTGATAAAGATTACCTCCTAAGAAAGGTTATCCAAGCCACCCCAAGTGCATGTCACCATCGCACCCCTTACCATTCAGTCTTTTGAGGGTTTTATAAGGTGTTATGTAAAAAAGGCCTAGTATTAGGATTATTTATTTAATTTATGTATAGATAATATACATTCATTTTATTATTGTTACTTTTTAAATAGTTTTTGAAGAAAAAATTGCATTTTTAGTTAATCTTCAACTAAGGAATATATGTAATGAAATAATGATTTTTTAGAATTAATTAATAATTTAATAAAATATTATTACTAAATTAATTTTCATTAAATATATATTATTGTATAGTTATTATGAATACAATTGAAATTTTTATTTATGTTTGAATGCTATTTTTGTCAAAACCCATGAATTTTCAATAAATGCCAGATATTATTTTAAAATTAAGAAATCACATATTTAGAAATATATTTTGGTAAAATGAATATTATTTTTTGAATCAGGATTTCTAAATTCTCTGATGGTGAAATTTTCATAATTTTCTGAGACAGTCGAATATTTGGGTAAAAATTAAATACCGTTTAAATATATAATGAGTTTTATGACATCAAAATGACCCAGTAGTGATTTAATAAAATATTATAAACATTATTTTCGGTCAATATATGTTTTAACATTAAAATAATTTTATTTTAGGTTTTTTTATTTAATTTACAATGCTAGAGGGGACCCTCTAAGACTTATAAAACATTTTAACTTTTTTAATTGATTTCTTAGAATGTGTGACTCACCTACACCTAATCAATCCTAATATTTCTATAATTTAGGGCATTATACATATAAAATAATGTTTTCCACCACCATTTTCATAAAACCATGGGAAAAATAATGGATTTTTCTGTGTTTTTGATTAGTTTAATGTGTGGTGGACATAACTTAAATAATAATCAATTCCATCAATTTTCCTATATAAACCCACCCAATACCCAACTTATCTAAAATCAAATCCCTTGAACCAAGCCCCCAATATTCCATCCTTTCTCTATTATCCTCTCAAGGCTCTCTAAGCCCCCGAAAATCCTCTCTCAACCCCCTCCCAAGCCATTGGGATCACACTTCCATGTAAGGGATTCTATCATTTCTCATTTTATCCAAGTTTTTAATATTGTTATTCCCTTTTAATTACAGTTGTAAATGTTGTGTCATGGTTTCCCAACTCCCCACACTATCCATATTATGTTTCAATGATAATATACCCCTTTATCTCTCATTTATTTCTCCCATATACACCAGTTACCTTGCCAAAATTTCATAATGAATTTCTTTCTTCTCATTTACATTCAACAAACGCTTTTGTATTATTAATATAAATTCCATTAAATTTGTTGTAACATGTATATGTATGACCTCCGTACATTCAATTTCGTTTAAATATGATGTGAAAACCCATTCCCTCTCATCAAACATTTTTTATGAATTTTTATGTCATGTCGTTATGCTGTTGAAATTACACCACGACTTTCCAAGCCAAAGTCATTGTGTAGTGAATACAATGCCCATTTATCTGTCAATGGTAAACAACATTATGCATATTTAAATTTTTATTATAGAGTTTCATGAATTTTTTCATCTTTCCTTTATTGTGGAAAAAATGATTATGTTGAATGATTCTATGTTATATAATCCAAGTGGAAAACTTATGCATGAAATTAAATGATTAATAAGGGTGCGCACTGATAGCTCTCCAATGCATTGGTTAAAGATTATTGTCATGATAAATTAGGTGAAATGAGGATTTAATCATTATAATTCATGTGCAATGTTGTTTTAATCATTCTTCTTGTTCAATGAGCTTTTTCTCATTCTAATACCATATTAAGTGTTGTTCCGACATTTCCATGTTATGATAATCATGATATATAATGCCTTTATGTTCATGTTCCTTGTATTCTCTGTTGATATACCTATTTCCTAAGAATTATTGTTTTCTATATATTATGTCTTGTTTAATCCCTTAATGGGCTTTATAGCTCACCCTTTTCTAATATATGTACTCAAGTTATCCCATGCAATTATATGTACGAGGAATTGTTTTGGTCTTGTAAAGGATGTTTATAATAAAGATGTCGTGTTTCAACTTTTAAGTCATTAGTTAATGTTCCTAATCCTCCAAGACACTATAAATATATATCTTCTATGTTGTATTAGGTTATGATTATATGTAATAAGTCAGGTGTTGGTGTGTAATACAAATCTGGGTTGTTATAGTTGGTATTAGAGGATATGTTTAGTTATTTTTAGGATTCAGATTAGAAAACCCTATTGAATCCATAGAAATAAGAATAAGTATTATAAAAAATTCCTTAAATTTGGGCCAGTATTGAGTAAGTTATTTGTCAAGAAAATACTTCCATGTCTGTATATGAGCAGGTATACGTGGCTCTGGAACAGATGTACCACGGAGATAAAACTTCAAAAAGGAGTTTCTAGCTCGACCTGAGGTATCCTTGTACACACCAATGGGTCTTGTTGCATTCTTACTTATGAAAATCTTGTGGGATATCCTTGGTAAACTCAAAATATTAGTATGAACCATTAATAAGGGAATAAAAAAATCCACTAATAATATATGTTGGGAAGTGGATCATGGATTACATTGATTGAAGAATATAGATTATAAGTTAAGGAAATAAAATTTATTTATAAGTCGCATGTTTTTGAACATGGATTAAGCTTTATGTGTTACCTATAACATTTCTTTTATTTCAGCCAATGACTTTAAATAGGATGACTCAGGCATACAACCGATTCTATGATCAATGTGATGAATGTTCGAATGAGATGCCAAATACAATGGGAGTAGGAATTACGATCTTTTTCAAGATACTATTTTTGTTGACTCAATATTTGAATAGAAACAGGGGTGAAGAGGAATGTACAACACCCCCCCCCCCCAAATAACAAGTCGCAATCAAGAGCATAACGAGACAAAAGAGTTAAACTTTTAATGGATAAACAGATCCCTTAATTTTCTCACAATAGATCAACTCTATTGAAAATATCTTCTCTATCATTCAATGATTCAAACAAGAGATGATCCTTTTGGATTATTATCATATGGATGGTGAATTCGATCAATGTTGGACGTTGAAAAAAATACGAACCTAGAGGAGGAGATTGAGGCGTTGGAATTGAAGGATTTCAGGAAAATGTTTTTTGAGAAATATTTTCCTCACACTAAACGAATTTTAATGGAAAGGTACTACCTTTTCCTCAAGAAAAATCATGATGAATCCATCAAAGAGTACAAGGAAAAAGTCACAAGGCTTTCATGTTATTCTTCTTGAAGTGTCATTACCACTAAATGCGTGGTTGACATCTTCTTTGGTAGGATGAATCCTAGCCTACAGAAATCCCATGTGATCCCTACCTTCGATAGCTATGAAGAAATTTTATGATGTTCCCTCAAGGTAGAAATAGAGATATGAAAATCCCTACAGTATCATGGGGATAAGAATCATAAGTTGGACTTCAATTCTGGTGGTCTAATGGATAAATCCAATGGTGATATGAAAATCCGTCATCCCACTTTCCAAAGGTGTAGAAAGAAGAACCTAGAAAATTCTCTAAAGGGGATGAGGAAATTCTTTAGGTGTGGAAGAGAAGGGAACATATATGTTAACTGCCGACAATAAAAACTCGTGGTTGCGATAGAGGAGAGGAATGATCTGTCTGACCCACAATGCATTGTTCCTTTCCTCAACTACAAATAACTAGGGAACCATCTAAATCAGTTCCCTTAGACACGGGTTTTCAGAGGCAACCAATATCCTCCAAGGCAGCATGGGAGATCTTTTTCCATCACTATCGTCGAAGTTAACCCCGACAATGAAGTGGTGATAGTTACACTAACTATTCATTCATGAATAGCGAATATACTTTTTGATTCTAGTTCTACACATTCTTTTAAATCCTGAATGTTTAGTAGAACAATCCCAACATCACCAAAAATCATGGATGTAATGATGTTAGTGAGAAAACAAAATGGGAAAATAATTTCATTCCATGAATATAACTCCACCCCAATCACAATATGTGGTTTGAACATTCTGAAGAACCACGTCATACTCCCTATTGTGGAATTTGATGCAATTCTCAGCCTAGATTGGATGTCCTTGTATCGAGCCAACATAAATTTTATGTGAGATGGAAATCACTCTCCATATATAGAATCAACCACTGATTATGTACAAGTGCAAGGAGGAATATGAATCTTCTTTCTCACCATAATCTCAAGAATGGATATTACTACCTATGAGAACACATATCTTGCTCATATGATTGAGTCTAAGAAATCCACCATCCTTGATTGCATTTCCTATTGTGAGAGAATTCACTGAGTTGTTCATGAGGAATTGAATGGTCTTCATCCTAGAATAGATTTTTTATTCCCAATTTATCTAATACCTTGGGCACTTCCAATATCCAAGACTGCCTATAGAATGGATGTTGTGGAGCTTTAGGAGCTGGAGAAAAAACTAAAGGGGAATCTAGATAAAGGGTTTATATAACCAAGTGCTTCACTATGTGGTGAACCAGTCCTCTTCATCAAGAATAAGGATAGGTCAATGCGCCTTTTCATTTATTATCATGAGATCAACAAAAACACGATAAAGAACAAGTATCCTCTAACCCGAATTGATGATTTGTTCGATCATCTACATAGAGCACAATAATTCTCCATGGTGGATTTGTGGTTGGGATATTACCACGTAAGGGTGAAGAAGGAGGATATCCCTAAGACTTCTTTTCATACAAGGTATGGTCACTATGATTTCATAGTAATGCCTTTTGGACTCCCAATGCACCCTCAATCTAATGGGACTTGATGAAAAGATTCTTTAGAGACTTACTTACAAATTTTGTTGTATTATTCATAGACGATATTATAATATACCTGAAAACCAAGGAGGATCATGAGAAGCATATAAGACTATGCTAGAGAACATGCAAAAGGAGATGCTCAATTAAAAGTACATAAAGTATGACTTATGGATAAAGGATGTCTCATTCTTGGGTCATATCATTACAAGTAGTGGGATTTATAGGGATCCATTGAAGGAAATATTAATTGAGGGATGACCGGGGCCACCATCGGTAATAGATATCCATATATTCCAAGGGTTAGATGGATATTATCGACGATTTGTGAAAAATTTCTCACGATTTTCCAACCCTCATAACAAACTAACATTGAAGGGAGTAAATTTTTCCTAGTGTGGTGAATGTGAAGAGAGATTCATGGAGTGGAAAAGGTGGTTTATCTCTGTGCCCGTGTTCACACTACCGACAAGGGGAGAACGTTTTGTGGTAGTCAGTTATGCTTCAAAGAAGTTACTAGATTGTTTTTTGATGTAAAATGACAAATTCATTTCCTATACATCATGAAAATTAAATGTTCATGAGAAAAAATATCCAAATCATGACCTGGAGTTGGCTTTACTGGTCTCTGCTTTGAAAATTTGGTGGCAATACCTCTTTGGGGGATGTGTGAAATATATATAGACCACAAAAGCCTCAGGTATATATTCACTTAGAAAGAGTTGAATATGGGGAAAAAAATATGGTTAGATATGATCAAAGACATTAACTGCTCAATCCATTACCACCATGGGAAAGCGAACAAGGTGGTATATGATCTAAGTAAAAAGGATCCGTCTATAATACAATTTATGAGAATTTATAAGGATCTAATATTCTTTAGATTTTATGAAGATGGATATGGGAATCATATAGAAGGGAACATCATGGATCCTTTCACAAATTATTGCTCAACCGTCTCTTTTGGAAAGGTTAAAAGATGTTCAAAAGGATGATGTGGGAATTCATAAGAAAGTGGAAACTATTACAAAAAGGGAAATCCATGGAGTTCAATGTAAATGACAAACGAATTGTGAGACTTGGGTCCATTATTGTCTTCCATTAAATCTGGATTAAAAAAACGAACTTATTGTTGATGAACTTAGTTCAAATTTTCCATTCACCCAGTAAACACAATGATGTATTGAGATCTCTGAAACTATTATTGGTGGGATTACCGGAAGGACTTCATTGAGTATACATCAATGTTCCTGGTATGTCATAAAATGAATGCTGAGAGGTAGATGTTTAAGGGGATGATTCTAGAATTACCCATAACATCCTGGAAATGGGAGATCATCACTGTGGACTTTTTCACCGAACATATAAAGACATCCAATGGAAACAATTCTATCTGGGTTGTTGTGGATCATCTTACAATGACTGTCCACTTCATTGAAATTCATGTGGATTTTTCACTAGATCAACTTGAATGTATATACATCAGAGACGTGGTAAGGCTGAATAGAGTACGACTATCTATTGTATCTGATTGAGATCCAAGAATCACCTCTACATTTTGGAAGAGTGTTCAACATGCGCTAGATACTGTGCTGAACTTCAGTACATATTATCATCCTCAAACTGATAGCCAATCTGAGCAAACAATCTAGACACTTTAGGAAATGTTGAGAGCGTTCTCAATATACTTCAAAGGACAATGGGATCAACATATTCCTCTTGTTGAGTTCCCTTACAATGACAACTTCCACTCAAGAATCCAAATGGATCCTTATAAATCTTTTTGTTTAAAGTGGTGTAGAACACTGACATGTTTAGATGATTATGTGGAGAGAAAACTCCTAGTTCTGAAAATGGTCGAAGAAATGATGGAGAAGCTTAAGACCATCCAGAAGCACATTAAAGCTTCTCAGAGACGAAAACAAATCTATGTTGATAGTCATTTACAAGACCTATAGTTTGATGTTGGATACATGGTATTCCTCCACATATCACTGTGGAAGTGTGTTATGAGATTTGGGAAGAAGGGAATGATTAGTCTGAGGTACATTGGCCCTTTTTAGATCCATGATCTCAATAGATTATGGGTCTATCGACTAGAACTTCCACCGACCCTCTCTCATGTACATGATGTATTCTATGCTTCACTCTTGAGTAAGAACATAGATAACCCATCACATGTACTCAATCCAGAGGAGGTAACATTGAAGAATGGCCATTCTTATGAAGAGAAGCTAGTCACGATCATAGATTAGTGAGAAATATTTCTATGAAATAAGACAATTCCCCTCTTCAATGTGTTTTGGTGAAACCAAATGTTTTAAAAAGAAATGTGGGAATCAGAGGAACTGATGAATCAAAGAAACCCAGAACAATTTAGTATGGGAAAAGGAAATTTCTAGGGGGAAATTTCTTAGGGGGTGATTGTAATGAAAAATACATTTATTAATGAAAATTCATAATGATATAATTAAATGTATTATTATATATGATGGTTATATAAAATATTAACATCATTGGTTTTATGATTTTGGATTTTAAAATACCGTTATGAATTATGAACATTGCTAATATATTTATTGAACAATGATCAAATGAGTAGTTTAAATATGGTGCTTTAACAAATCCAATTTACTCAGAAAAGGGAGGAAATGGACTCATCAAGTCGATTTTCCCCATACAATGCCCATTTGTCAATGATTGGAAAAAAGGTGGTGTCACTGGGATTTTTTCATGACCAATCCCATGCTATGCTTTAACAAGTTAAGCTCGAACGAAACCACCTATATGATAAGGGTATTTGATAAAGATTACCACCTGAGTGATGTTATCCGAGACACCCCAGAAGACTATCACCATCACACACCTTACCCTTTGGTCTTATGTAGGTGTTAGAAGGGGTTATGTAAAATGACCCTTGTACTATGATTATGTACAATATTTTGTACAGGGAAAATACATTCTTCATATTTTTGTTACTCTGTAAATAGTTTTTTAAAGAAATAATTTCATTTTAGTTAATATTCAATTAAGAAATTTATTTTGATGAATTAATGGATTATTTTGAAATAAATAATATTTTAATAAAATATTATTACTAAATTAATTTTTATTAAAAATATTTTTTATATAATTTTTATGAATACAATTGTAATTTTTATTAATGTTTGAATGCTATTCTTGTCAAAACCCATGAATATTCACTAAATGATAATTTTTATCTTAAATGTTAAAATTAACATATTTACAAAATTATTTAGGTAAAATGAATATTATAATTGGAATTAGGATATCATAATAATCCAATGGTGAATTTTTCATATTTTTTTGAGATAGTTAATTTTTTTGGTAATAATTAAATACCGTTTAAATATATAATGTATTTTATGACAAACAAATGACCTAATATTGATTTAATAAAATAAAATAAACATTTTTTTGGCCAATATATATTTTAACAATAAAATAATGTGAGTTTAGGTTTTTTATTTATTTTACAAAGCATTGGTTAACCATCCATGAAAAAAAACATTTTATCTTTTTAAATTAATTTACATGATATTTTAACTCACTTCCACTTAAACAGGCATAATATTTTTAGAAGTTGATCTATTGGCGTTATAAAATAATACTTTCCCCTCCACTTTGGAAAATAACATGGTAAAAAACCATGGTATGGCTGGTGGTTTGGATTAGTTTAATGTGTTGTTGCCAAAAACTAAATAATAAAGAATTCCATAAATTTTCCTATATAAAAAATCCCACAATCCCACTTCTCATCAATAAAAACATATGGATCATGACTCTAATCTTACCTCCTCCCTCATGTATCCACCCACGGCTAACGAATCTCCCATTAAGCCTCTCTCAGGTCCCTCACAAACCATTAGGATCACACTTCAAAGTAAGGGATTCCTTCTTTTCTCATTTGATACAAATTTCTTAGTATTGTTATGCCCTTCTATTTTCAGATGTAAAATTTTGGGCATGGTTTTTGACTTCCCCCATACATCACTATTTATGTTTGAATTATGAGATACCCCTATTTCTCTAATTACTTTCTCCCATGTACACTCGTTACCATGCAGAAAATTCATAAGGACCCATTACTATCGATTTCATATACATATGATGAGACCCCCTTTCTCTCTCATTAACCATTTTTTGTGAATTCTTATGTCACACCATTATGCTGCTGAAATTGCATCACAACTTTCTATGCCAAAGTCATTGTGTAGTGAATACCATGCCCATTTCCCAATAAAGGGTATTCACCATTATGAATATTTACTTATTTTATACCGAGATTCATGTATGTATTCCACATTCCTTTATGTTCGAATAAATGCAGATATTGAATGATTCCATGTAATATGATTTATGTGGCACACTTATGTTTGAAATTAAATGACTAAGAAGTGTGTTCCCTAATAGCACTCAATGCATTGGGTAAATATTAGAATCATTATATGTCATGTGCAATTAGGGTTTTATCATTCAAATAAATGTTAAATGAGGGTTTACTCATTCTCCATGTGCAATGATCCTTGGAACATGCTAATACCTTGTTAAGGGATGTTTCCACATTTCAATTATATGATAATCATGCTATATCATACCTTTATGTTCACGTATCTTTTATGATCCGTTAATATGCCTATTTCGAAACATGTATTGTATTTTTCATTTTATTCATTGTTTTCTCCCTTACTGGGATTTATAGCACACCCTATTCTTACAAATATCCTCTGGTTATCCCATTTAATTCTAAGTACGACGGAATGTAGTGGTCATGTAATGAAGTTATTCAATAAAGATGTTGTGTTTCATGTTCTAAGTCGTTATGTACTATTCCAAATCCGCTAAGAAATTACACCACTCAACCATCTATGTTGTATCATGTGAATATTTTATGTAATAAGTCATGATTATTTGTGTAATAAAAAGAAGGGAAGTTATAAATACCCCTCATCCCAGTAAAATACAAGGGTGGATTTTAGGATTTCTCGGCCATTTATCAAAGGATATATGACTCCTTACATAAGATTAACCATAAGTCCTATGTATCCCCATATACCATGGGAAAAAGTGTAGGATGATCTGAAGAATCTTTTTTTTGCTTAATCCTCCCTCTAAACATTCACCATCTCTATGACCTGAACTGAATTGTGTATGACCACATGGATGTCAACAACAACCTCATCCTCATCATGATAAGCCTAGGGGTCCTAGGAGAGATCATTTCAAGGAATTAAGGAATAAAATTTAATCATTTTTATTAGACCATTTATATGGATACTTTTTAGCTGCTATGAATTGAATCATTCTATTGCCACTAGATCCAAATATGGATGATGATGTATATGTTGATAACCAACAATATAATTACCTCTTCTACTAGATATTGAGACACTCCATTTATCAGTGTTTAATATTTAAGGAACTCCTACAAATAATGATATATTATTTTTAAGTCATGATGAGATCACGTCCAGCAAAAGTGGCATATATTTATACCTCTGACCTGGATAGAGGAGGAGAGATAAAAAATTTTGAGAGAAAATGGGAAAAAATATTGATTGTTGTATGGATCAGAATTCATTCAATCAATCCCATGGAGTACTCCAAACCTATTTGAGGTAACCTACTATGCCTCTAAAAGCTACTGATGCAATACAACTTACATCTTTAGCCCCACAATCCTCCAAGGATCCAGCATCCAAAAAGATTTCCAATCATAAAGGAGGATAGAAAGTACTATATGATGAACTTTATCAAAGGTCAAAGCTATATTTAACACTCTTATATTTTATTCAATAAAATGCAATGAGATTATAAGCAGTCAATAAAATTCCATCAATGTATGAAGTTGATCGGGAAGATTCATCACTAGATGAGAAATTGATAATTGCCTACATTAATGTCATCGCTTAGTGGATCCCTTATCTGATGAAGACTATGTATATGAATACGAGTTCCCCACATCCAATTGGGGAGGTAGAATAGAAGGACAAAAAATTAAAGGATAATTGGGAAGATGCAATCCTAGTAGAAATCGAATATTTGGATTCCCCTCAGTTCAAAAGAACAATGTTCTTAAAATTTGCGGAAGACCCCTTCAGTGAACCCAACAGTAATAGGAAAATTCCCTAACCCCTGCAGGAAGAAACTCTGGCTCGATCATCATTGAATATTCTAAAAAATAAAACAATGTATATTCCCCCATTATATGTAGGCATATTATCCTAGCCAAATTCACAAAGTACATAATAACCACAGACTCCTATCCATGGAACATGTCAATCTTCATCCAATGCACAAGAACCTAGAGTGCATGAGAAAGAGCATCCCCAAGTTGGAAATCATAGAAAAATAGATCAAAAATATGAAATTTTGAAATAATTATCTTCAGTAATAGCCAGGTTTCCAATCATGGATACCCTTAAATTATCAAATGTTCTAATAGAAGCGCTTATAGAAATTTTTCTATGCCCCAAGTAGTTTTAAGATGAATTAAATTCTTCTGAACTCTATCAGATGGGAACTGATCTTACATAATTCCATGCCATTATACTTTTCATATATCAAGATGAATATTCCATTATATAGGGACTCATAAAACTATTATATGTGTTTGGTAAGATAAATGATGTCTATATCTAAAATTTCATTATTGATAATGGAACCAGAGTCAGTCTCCTTCCATTGAAAACACTTCATCAACCTGTATGCAATGAGGATTGACTAAATCCCTCCTCCTCAACCATGTTGGGATTTGATAAAAGTGAGAAAACCCATTGGGAAAAATGAATCTCAAAATTTGATGTGGTGCCCTCATGGTTTACTCGGCATTTCTGGTGGTCCAACAAAACACCACCTTCAACAAACTTCTTGGAAGGTCATGGTTTCATCAGCTTGTGGTGATTACCTCATCATACCATCATTACATCAATTAATGAATTAATGGACAAATAATATTTTATACTCCTGTAAGACCCCATTAGATTTCATTTTATCGTTCTGTATCAAAGTAGGATTCTATGAATTGGAAGGGAATCAACCCCTAATATATCTGATTGATTGGGTCACTACACTGAATGGTTTGGAAAGAGCTACTAACGTCCCCATCTAGAATATCACTTAAGAATACATACTTCCCATAAATTAGGTGGAGTTCATGCATCCAAAATTATACACGTTTTCAATAGTTCTCATGAATTCATTCGTGGCCACCGAGCCTCATAGTGTTGAATGTTCCATTGGTCCCCCATGTAATTGAAAATTCTTTAATGGAAATATCCTCAATCCATATATAAGGCTGCTTATGATCTTTCCATGACCCAATAAGGTAGAAAATAAAGAATACATTTTCTATCCCTTTACTCATTCCTATCTCAATGATTTCCCATTATCAGTCGGATCAAAATAAGTCTCATCATCCTATAAATTCCAAATTAGCGACTCTTCTCCCATCTCTAGAGTGATCATAATATTGTAATGATTCCCTGTTATAATATTTAGATGATATGGAATTTTAGGAAGAAGATGATGAATAATACCCTAGGGATTCCCCTCTATAATTTTAGGATGGTGTCTCTACCTTCATTGATGAACTGGAAGAAATAATCAATGGTACAATCAAAATTTATGCCATCCCGAAGATCATCGCTGCTGTAAGAAAGCTTCTAGAATGATGCACCCAACACATGCTGCAAATATTGAGGTAAAAGATGACCATATCATCAATGAAAAAAATATTTTAGGTGGTCGAATAACCCATATGGTAGGATAATACTATCCCCATAAAAAAAGTTGGATGGGAAAAAATAATTTTCATTGAATTCAATGATCTCAAATCAGTACTATCATAAGAATGACTTCCTGGTCATGATCACATATTTGTTGATTGATACAACTAGCATATATCATGATCTCTCCACCATGGATGACTATTTAGGGTATTACCATATCCAAAGGGTGAAGAAAATGTAGAGGACAACACCTTCCAGGCCCCTAGGGTGTATTTTTCTACAAAGTAAGGCCCTTCATTCTGAATAATTCTAGCACCAATTATCAATGCACCATACATTACATCATCTATCCCTTCTTAGAATGATTCATAGAATTCTATGATGATGATCTAGTAGTTAAATAAAGAAAATTATCTGACCACTTGGTATATATTGTTGTCGTGTTCAGCAAACTACGACAACATAATATGGGAACAAACCCCTTAAAATGATCTTTCAGTGTTACCTCAGGATATTTCCTCGGCTTGGTCATATGACACTATTGCATCGAAGATGACCCTGAGATGACAAGGGTTGTATTTGGTATGTCACGTCCTAACAACATCATAGAGTTAAGAGGATATCATGGACATCTGGCTTACATTTTGAACTTTTTAGCTATACATTCTGGAAAATGTTTTCCCCTCGCCAATTTGATGAAAATATTGGCTGAATATCAAGGGAATGATGCTTTTCAAGAGGAATTTGAAATTACAAATAAACAACCCCTTATTCTTAAAATGATAATGTTTCCTATCATATGATGGCCACTAATTCTATATTGGACTACCATGGAACATTTCTTATGTTCTTTCCCAAAAAGAATGACAATAACAATGATATTATTCTACATTACCTTATCTGAACCATGATTAACATTGAGTATCATTATCCCGATATCAAGAAGAGATTCACACACCTAATCATTGTGGTCTAGAAGATGAGGCATGACCTACAGCACCAAAAGTCCCATTTATTCTCTCATAGAAACAAAATCAAGTATAATATCATGCATCCAATGTTGACCAGATTCCTATCATGGTGGGCGGCCATCTATTTTCACTTCAATATTTACTTTGTGCCTTAGATAGATATCAAAGGGTAGGGATTATCAAATTTTATGGATAGTCACCATTTGGTAGAGACTATCTGAATCGATACTGAACTATTAGATGAAGAGTTTTTTCTCTGTTCAAATGGAATATAAAACATGGGAGATTCATTTTGATGGTGTATTAAGAAGTTCGAAGGGGAAAATGATGGAAGACCCAATGCTCTACATTGTGTGGATGTGATTCATAATCATATCTCTGAAAAGGGAAAATCTGTCCTATTCCTTCCTACTATCATAGGGGTGAAAAACAACAAAGAAAAGTACTTGTCCCTCATTTCATGCCTAAACCTGACACTTCAAGTAAAATCCTAAGATTTGGAGATAAAAGGTGACTCCGAATTTTTCAACAAGAAATTCAACGATGTCTATGCAACCATGAAAGAAGAGTTAATGAAATTGATGGACCACGTCCAAAAGATGATGGAAAAATTCTCATCAGATCCAACATTAACTCATTTCATCTAATCAAAAAATTCACAGGCTGATGCGTTTGCAAATGAAGCCACCACCCTAGCCGATCCGAAGAGGAATGAAATAATCATCAGGATTTCGCACCATATTATGTTATTACCATTTGTATAGACCAAATAATAAAAAATTGGAGTGGTTAGTCCCATCCCCAAGCCTTGTGGTCTTGCTACCTAATAGATGAATCCCATCACGGACTACATTCAAAAGAGGGAACTCCATCCATAACGAACCAGAAGAGAACAAATCTAAAGAAGAGCTATTATTTTATGTTCTATATTATGGAACAAATATTAGAATGTCCTTTATATGTGATACCTTTATGGGATCCTTCTCAGAAGAACTGATGAAGAATATACCACATTCATTATAAATTATGTGCAAGCTAAAGCTTATGGAGTACAATAGTAATAATCCAATCTCTCTCATAAAAATCGAAGACATGGATACTACTCGCCCACTATGATGTAAGATTTCACTAAATTCACCAAAATGTGCCATTTTATCATGTTCATGCCAATTTCATCCATCAAACCCCAGAGTTACCTCACATAGACAAGTACTTCCTGCCATTTTACTTGTGCGGGATAGACATAGCGGGTTAGTACCCTCCCACAATAGCAAAAAAATAAAAGTATATCCAGATAAATACTATATTGTTTTCAAATGGGAAAAGTTTTTACCAATTTTATAGGTTTAGGAATGAATAATTTTCCACGTTTTGAAAGAAAATATAATCACTATATTTGGAATCCATCATAAAATAGATATAGAAAATGAAACCAATTAATCCTCTGTTGAGCTGGAAAAATTATATAAGGAGTATGTTGTCAAGGACAACCATTTATCCTTCTAACATACATCCCCCAATGGATAGATATAGGTATTTAATCATAATCTATCCAAATAATCTATATAATGATATACATGAACAAGAAATCATGGAAAGAAACACTCCTCCATGCTCTTTTGGATCACAAGAGAATGACCTCCACTGCCACTCAAGAAACCCCATAATCACTAGTATACAAGAAGATAGGTGGTTTTACCCATAGAACTAAAGCTACCTTCACTCTTCATAGTTATCTATGATCAAATTTTCACAGAAATGTATACCTAAAAGATGCTCGATGATTTGAAATGATTTTATGAGAAACTATAGCACACATTGCACCATTTGGATGTTTACCAAAACCCAATTGTTTGTGTGTTGAACAAAAATGTTCTTCTCTGGTCGTTCCTTGAATGAGAAAGGGTATTTTCCCCATAAACTAGAAGATAATTGGGAATAAACCCCCAAAAATAGAGTCAAAATTTGAAGGATGGTATTTTATACAGAAGGTATACTCCAATGGAGTATATTTCTTAATTTCAATAGATAAAGAGAACACTGGATCTCTCAATAATGTAGGGTTCTTGATGAGATATTTCATGTGGCCAATGATAATCATCCTAATCCCATGATCGAAAATTGCATGATAAAGTGTCCTGATCACATAATGTAAATTTACATGATGAACTTATCCCCATTGCATGACCATGATTCCATCACTATATGATGAGTAAATAAATTTATAAATCATCCTTATCGCATGATGTTAAACTATAGGATCTACTTTCATTACTGCACAACGATAAAATACATGGTATCTGCCTTCATAACAACATGATGCATAATTGTACATGGATCATTGTCTTCTAATCAATGATCCATCACACGTGAGTAATATCTATGACGAAGAAAGATAAAATTCCCTATTTATTATGTAAGATTAAGATCCACATGGGTTCCCTCTTTCTCAATAACTATGTGTGGCTTGATTCTTGTCCGCATAGGACACATAGTAACCCCTATATTCAACGTCCCAGACCTAGGCATCACATCCCTAAAGAAAAATACATTATTTTTGTTTATATTATAGACCTACATGGGGAATTATCTTTACCGAACTACATATGACATGATTATCCACAATCAATGGGAAACATAGAGATGCCTTGTTCTTAGATCTTGGTCCAACCACCACATAATAAATAATTCCTCTACATTAGCTTCAACTACCTCTGAATTGCGAGATATGTCTCTAATATTCATTATTTCTCACACATAGCATAGATCACATGAACTTATAAATGGGTAAAAGTGATTCCCCACACGATCAAAGAGTGAAGGTACAAGAAAATAATAATACCTTGAAATAATAGGTTAAAAATCTCCCCTCTCTATAAATATGGACAAAGAATATGCGGGGAGAATAATTTTTGAACTACATGTGGCATGATTCCTACCCACATAGGATACATAGTGATTCATGAATTCTACAACCTTTTTCCTAGTCGCCACAAAAAATTACTCCTACATAGGCACAATCACACCAATATAAGGGTTATACTTTTAAAACTACATGTCGATTGATTCATGCATGGGAATGATATGTAGTGATGCCCCGATTATACGTACATGAGCCTAACTTTCACGAATAAAAATTCCCCATCCCTATGAACGAGTCAGACCGGTATATGGTGCATACTTTTAGAACTACACATGGATTGATTATTAACCACAATGATTATGTAGTAACACACAAATTCTATATCCTTAGGTTCAACCACAACAAAATCATTCCCCCATATCCTTAAAAAATTATACCTATACAAGAGATCCCTTAGAATTGTTAATACAAAATGGATTTGTCGAATGATCGTTACAACTGCATATGATTCAGATCTTTGTGGGGGATTCCATACATCATAATTAATTGTGATATAGATATTTCTTGCATGACCAGATATACAATTTATACCCATTAAACACTAGCACCAGAGAATTCATGGATCCCCATAAACCATTCCATCCAAGGAATATGGAAGGACATTGTCTTAGTGACCCATTTTTTTGACTATACAAATAATGACCTTATAGATATTCATTAGTTCCGCACAAAAATATGTTTTAAAAAAGTTAAATTCATCCCCTGGAAAGGCTCTTCCTACATCTGTATTCCAAATGGATTCCATGCCCCATATCATTCATCCTGATCTTAGGATCCATAAGGTCACAGTTTATGCTTTCTTATCCCCTTCATCTTCAAGGCATGATAGAATATCACAGGCCAATTAATCTATACTTACTCAAGATTTTTATGAAAATTCATTCTCATGACATGATGTTAAACTATGTTTCAAACATCCCTACTGGGATTCATTTATCTTACTGGCCAAAACACCATCATTGTGTGATGTTAAATTGCATGATATAACAATGTCTTCACCTGAGAGGACACCGCTTCTGACATTGGTCACCTATCATGTCACATCACATAACAATGTATAACATGATTCATATCATCATAGAATATATAGTGATTACTAGAATCTCACCTCGGTCAATCCACCCTGAAAAAAGATAAATTCACCGATGTGTCTAAGATTGAACTACATTCGATTATTTTGATGAAAAACTATGTGTGTTTTGATTTCAATCATCCCATGGGATATGTGGTTACACATGGATATTATGACCCAGATCTGGCCATTTAACATATTAAAATGTCTTCTTATCTACATGAATGAGAAGTCTAAGAATGCGGCTTCCACACATGCCCTATGTGCGAGAATATTTGAAAAATAATCAAATTTCCCTTATTTCATGTCAACTCATGTACTTCCTCACTGCATGATGATAAACTGAATGGCATCCACAACCACTCCACAACATAAAACTGTACGATAGTTGTCCAAATCGCATGATGTTAAACCAAATGATAAGACATCCATTTTATATGGTGTTAAAACTACATAGCATCCCCCTAAATATAAAATTACACATTCCCTACTTATTCCATCCATAGGCGGAGTATTAAACTCATTTCTTAACTTTTTTTCACACCAAGCATAGATCCCAAGGGCTTAGGGACCACGGTAGGTGATTTTACACAATGTTGTGGAAAATAAATCTATGATAGTTGGTCCTGGTGGCTCACCTATAAAAAGTATGATATCTTTGTCCCCTCACAGTTAATAAACCCAAATTCTTGACTGCTTGATATTAAACTATGATGTACCCCAAGAAATATGTCTGGATTGATTTCTGTGCATGCATGATATGTAGTGAAAGATGGATGGCCAATCATAGGCCCATCCACCTCCGAAAACGATAAATATAACTAAAATTTCCCCAATCCCAACATATAGACCATACCTAGGAAGGGAGTATAATTTCAGGACACTTAGATCTTCATAACATGGGCCATATCCAATAATGGAATTGAAATGTCCCACCGAACCTATGAGTCAGATATATTTAGGGAAATCATCAATTCTATGTGTATTCATGGCCTGAATATTTCTAATATGTCTAGAAAAATCCTTCACTTCTATTAAAAACTATGATATGAGTAATCCTAGATATTTACAACCCTCCTGGGACATAAGAAATAGATGGTTAGGGTCATATGGACCCCTTTGTTTGATGATGATCACAATGCCCCGATGACTGTACATATGTTTCCAAAAAAAGGCTTATCATCTAGAGGAAAATTTATCCCCTGGAGCATGTATTTCTACCTCCTAGAACCCAAGGTATTTCAAGACGCATACCCTTTATCCTGATCCAAGAGCACTCAAATCCATGGTTTACACTATCCTTCTTACCCACATCTCAGATATGTTGGGTTATCCAATTTCAGTTTTCCTCTAGTTAAATTGGGCTTCTAAATTGATTTCTTAATATAATGATATTAAAACATCATGATATTTGATACCCATTGTTCAAAACTGGCTCTAGACACATTAATGAATATATTATCACCCCATGTTTATTTGTGCAAAGTAAACCTACACAAGAATGTCCAGTATGCATACTGGCTTATTGGTGAGATCATATATGAGACCCAAATACCCATTCATAATGTGTGACCTTGATCCACATATGGATGAACTATAAACCTCTAAAGAACTATATTCATCTTGATTCATATCATAATAGTATACATAGTGACAATCAAATCTCATATTTTAGGTCCAACCATGAAAAACATTTCCCCCTCATTTCCTGTGCAAGGGTCAGATCTACATAGGGAACCTCTTTGCACCTATATAAGAAGAACATCACCACCCATTCCTAATACATCTCACCCTGAAATTAACCTTTAATATTTATGAATGTCCCCAACACCCACAAAATACATTCTATGTCTATAATGGTCCGAATCAAATGAAAAATTCACCATCTAGAGAATATTTTTCTTCCTCCATATGCCCCTATGATGTTTATATTCGACATCATTCTTGGTTTCAGAAATCCATGAATTAAAACTTAGATCCCCTTCCCCCTTTTAGGACAAAGGATGAAAATAAATTTCTGGTCCGCTAACATGAAAAAGATACATTATTTACCCCATTGGTTATTGACAAATGATGTTAAATCAAATGTATCAATTATACTAGTTTCATAATATTAAACTGCTCCATTATTTAACCATCCTTCACAGAAGCCCATTTCATGTAGGAGTTGTCTCTCATTCATGATCACTATTATTAAAAATCACTTCGTATGTTTCAGATACAACTCCTTTGACATGCCTCTACTAGTGGTTTAGAGTAACATAAATTGTCATTAAATAACATAGCTATTAGAAGTGGAAGGATATTGTTGTGAGAAAAACATTGTTTTACTATTCCCATGATGCATAGGTGGACCTACATAAATTTCCACAAAATGGCATGTCAAGAAAAGACTAATTCAACATTATGCGAGGCTTCAATATATTCAGTACTCCCCTTGGATTTCATTCCACATGTCATATCTTATATACAAAAACAAAAAAATCAATGTGAAGAAAAATATATCAAATATTTATAAATGATATTTGAACACCGTCCATTAGTAAGTCCTAAATTGGGACCCTTTCCCGACAAATCATGGTTAATACTATTCACCCTAAAAATCAATTTCTATTAAAAGTATTCACCCTAAAAATCATTAATGATAGTATGATATTAAGGCATTAAAATAACACATGAAAAAGAAAAAAAACTAAATTGGATAAAGAACCAGAAAGGGAAGCCTATAAATAAGTCAATAAACAATTCACTAAACATAAAAATTGTATGGTTTTGGATAAACATACATCCATCAATGAAATATATGGAGGCACAAATCATATTAGGTTGAAACCCCACAAAGTGTGGCCTTTGAAAAAGACACGTTATACCCACTATGACCACACCAGATTGGGTTTAAGAAACAATTATAGTGATAATTAGATTAATAAAAATGTTGTCAGGGTTTCCATGTATCCCAAGAAATAGTCGAACTATGCTCCCAATGTCCCTCGAGAAAAAAAAATTATAGCATGACATAGTTAATTTAATTTAATTTAATTATCTTGGATCATGTTTCAGATCGATATCAGTGAAATATTAGCATTTCAAATGTAGGAAATTATAATTCATTGATATTATAGGGGAAGATGGAGAAAAATCACTAGATATGAAGATGTTTTAATTCAATTAAATGAAGAGAATAAGAGAATACAAAACCATAAGACTCTCTATATGTGTGGGGATTGATAATTATATAATTTTATCAAAATATTCACAGAATTGTATCTATTTCTGATTTGGATCTCCGATGGCTCGATGGAGCTTTGACAAAGTTTCAGTCTTAGTTTCCCCACCCTCCAGCAATGCCTCGGCCTCCTTCAATGCATCAAAACGAACCTACCCCCTTCACTAGACATTTCCCCTCGCCAACTACTAACTTATCACATTCCCATTCCAATTTATTTCGCTCAAGTTATTTTCTCTACAGCTCATGTTCTTGGCCATGCTAGTCTATTAATGAACTTTTCTTCATAAGTTCTCTATATACCCTCATGACATCCCAATCTTTCTCAGTAGCCTCAAACACAAAATGTTTTCTAGTGGTGGGAAGATGAGACATGGACTCTCTTGTGGAATTATGATATTTGATCATTCCAATGTTCTTATTAGATGAATCACCCTACATCACTATGTCTTCTATATCCTGATAGTTGAACCCTATATACACATGAATGAAAAACATGTAGTGAAAATTGGGAAGCTTCTTCAGTATGTTTTCAAGGGGAACTCTAAAATTAACATCCAAATACCTCACCAATCATTATAGAGAATACGACAGAGTCTAACTAATCCCTTCTAGTCAGCTTTTGAATCACTCTCATAGGACGAAATAAGATTTGGAATGCATTCAACCATAGAAGTTATTGATTCAATGGAACTTGTACAATTTGAACACATAGCCCTCACTTATCCAATAGTATCAATATGGGGAGTTATCAATGCATTAAACATAGTTTCTTGTGCTTGTGGTAGTGATCCTTAAATCAATGATAAAGTAAAATGGGTTTTTGAATCCTAAGAAAAATAAATAAATGGTTGGAGAAGTGCAAAAATATCATTCGCTTATGATGTAACAACTCAATTGGAATCCATTCTAGAGTCCCCACCTATAAAAGTATGTGTTTGACCATAAATTTATAGATGCACCACGTGGTGATCCAATGATTCCCATGGAGCAGAATTGTATTCCAATAGATCGATCAACCCGAGAAGCTAGCTCATCGAGACTATGATTGTAGCAATGAAAAGTGTAAAATAAGGAATGATGGGAACTTCTAGACTTCCATGAGTTGGAACTACCCCCTCTTCCATCGTTATTTCCATAAGAGGAGCATGATCTATATGCTCAATGGGGTCATGGAATCATGATGATAATCCTTCTACATAGGCAGAGTCTCTTTCGTTTGTGATGGTCAGTATCTTTAGACTTGGAATCTCCCTCATTTTCTCAGATAATTGTGGCTCCCCACCTATGTAAACCATTTTTGGTAATATTTTCTCAGTCATATCTACTAGTGTAGGATCGCCACATGTTGATAATTTCGTTGAATTACTAGATTCTATTACTGGTGGTATTGGGGTCGTTCATCCTGAACAAATTTCCTTTGATGTTTAGGGAAACCCTCAATGGCATTGTTCATCCTGGCTTATCCGACTTATTCCATCGTAATAGCCAGTGGTACCTCATCTACTTTAAAAGGAGTATGATCCAAGGATTCATAGGTAGTGTCCACCTAGTTTCTTATGGGACAGAACACCTAAAGAATGTGCAATAATTGAACAAAAAATTGAAATGTCTAATTATGATAGTCAAATAAAATGGTTCTATGGTTACATATAATACCTAATTTTATACACATCGATAGAAATTTTTTCTATCAATGCTTCATTGTGTTCTAAGGAGATGAACCACTAATAGAAGATGTATGAAAATCCATAAATCCTTAGGGATAAATGGTTGCTACAAAATCCGAAAGTTTAGTATGTTACCCTTGATGCAGTGCCCATATGTCTTCATAGGAAACAATCATCTTATTGTTATCCTAGACTAACAAAATTTCCAGAAATGCAGCCATAATAAGGTTGGCTAGTACTATATGATTAGTACAGGGAAGTTAATTAGGTCCCACTACATGAAACTGCTTCCTCAGTGCTTCTCCAGCCATCAAACCCTTTGGAGATGGATGTTGTCAAGGCTCTTGACATTGTAGAGGGACTTCCCCAAATCATGATGCGGTAAGAAAATTTGTAGTATTGTTATATCTAAATGCATGATCATCATCATCATCATCATCATCATTAACCTCGAGTATTTCAATGGACGGTACTTGGAAAGAATATTTGAAATGATTCTTCCAATCATGGATCAAGATTTAGTGATCTTTAATGTAGAGATATATCTTTTGAGGATAATCATTATAAGAGATGTTAGCGAGCACTAACACATATCAAAATCTAGTAATATCAATGTCTTTATCATGAAGAAATCTCCATAAATCATGAGGGGATTGAGCAAGACATTGTTTACTATTCCATAATATATCCCATTCTTGATGGCCATGGGAATGGAAGAATCTGAAAGTATGAATGTCTAGTCTTCAAAAATGATACCAGTAACCTTAGAGGTTAATCCCCACGCTCTCAATAACATTCTTAATAGTTTATAGATAAGATAAATTCATGGTTTCATTCCTGGTTTGTGGTTCCTATAGGTCTTCTTCTGTTTTCATTTACCCTATATTCCTTAGGAACCATGAAAATAGATATCATACCTTCTAACTAACATATTGGGTATAATGAAATCGAAATATTTGTATTACTATTTGTGAGGGTAGGTTGAAAACCCATATAATTTGGAATCTTACTCATGCTTCATGTGTTACCTGAGTGAACATTAGCCAATATTTTCAGCCTATCATAAAACTTTTCTTCTGATGTGCATTATTAAAATTATTAGGGAACAACATCTTGACATAGTTTAATTGATTAATAAATATAAAACGAGTGTATCCCAAATAAATAATTTGCTTTTTGATTCGAGCAACCAAAACATCCTCTATCCAGGGAAAAAACGATCATCATTTGATAAAGTCTTCTGATTCATTTTTAACTATTATTATAGTGGTATAAGAATATGGGTGACAAGTGAATTGGTCATGACAATTGATTCGGGACATCAATTATTATTCATTCCGCTCATCCAGCTTATCCCGTACAACCCATTCCATTGGCATGACAAAAATTAAGCATTGAAGGTATGGTTGGATAACAACACATTGAATCGATTGAGGGTTGATAAATATGTAGCCTCTCACATGGGATCCAACCAAACCATAGAGGATTTTTAAATGACCAACCAGTCGGTGAGGTGTATTCCCATTACTGATCTGGTCCAATAAGTAGTATATTTCTTCTAGTAACAGAATGGATTGGTTGATACATTTACATGTGTCTAGTTAATTATACATGATAAAGGTTGTAAATCTCATTCAATTTTCTGATTCACACACTATTAAGATCCAAACACATAGAAATATGGCTAAAAACACTTCTAGTTGAGGCAACCAGTTATCTTTAGGAGCATGTTTCCGTCCATATTCTCAAAACTAACCCTTGTCCCAGAAAATCCAATAGGAACCTACTCGCCTTTGGGTATCAATGGTCTAGAATGACTTTGGTCTACATATATGATTCTCTTGACCACTCTATATAGTAAATAAATTAATACAATAAAAAAGTGGCATTATTTATTTGGGCGTGGGTAAGTATAATTTGAAAGGTGTTTTGATTTTTCTATAATATTCATAGAAAGAGGAGTCCTCTCCTCATCCTCCCAAATGGAGGAAGGTGGTTGAAAATCATCTCACATGTCACTGATGATGGGTACCCCTATAATCCACTGGATATCCCATAGAATGACACCCGACTCCATTTGATCTTTGTGAAATGTACTTGTCTCTCGTCTCCAAATGAATATATTTTGTGAAATGAGGGAATGGTTTCAATGAGAATAGGTTTGGGATACCCAAATGGCATCATAAAGCCCCACAAAATGCATTTAAAATCAAAATTCTTCGTAGATTTTGTGAACACAGAATGGCCACCCCTAGTCCAGACCAAATGATCCCCTATAATGGAGGTCCCACATTGACGACCATCCATGTTTCTCATTAGTCATGTCTATTCGCACAATGTTATGATATTAATGATATTTGTTCATTGGTACCTATAGTGTTTCCTATAGTGATCAAGGGGAATATTTCATCAAATAATCAGTTATTATTTCTTTCTTATGAACCACATATTCACTAAAATTAGATCTATAGGAATAATGTTGTTATCAATTATCAAGGCCACGGGTTGGGTGGACTAGCACCTTTCCAGAATCACCACATCATATAGTAGAAAAAAATATATAAATGGGAATCATTTATGAAGTTAGATATTCTTATGTACCTACACTAAGGAGTGTGGCTAGTAACTGATAGAATAGTATGATGTGGACATTGTTATCGGCAGAATCTATCATGTCTTTACAACTATCATCAGCTGATGAAATGGGATCACTAACAGGAGAAGGAGAAGATGCAATCTATTAAGGATCTATCCCAGTATGCATTTAATGTTCATACATCAAACAATGTTACCCTACAAAATTTGAAAAGGACTAAAATTAGTTAACATATGTAAAATTCCGAAAACATGTATTCCACAGAAGAAACAGCCCGAGAACTAACAGTTAACCAAAACAAGTAATTAACAAGCCCATAAAGAGTTAGCCAGTGAACTGATAGTTTGTGGAGAAATAAAACATTCTACAAAACCACGCTATTTAGAAGGATAAAATCACAATTTTTTAAATCATCTTTTCTATTCAAGGATGAAAGGTTCAGTTCCTGGACCAAGGGCGTCTTCAAAGGTGATGGAAACCCGAAATAAAGTAGCTGAGAGAATCCCGTGAGTAGAGTATTCTTCATGAAACATTGTAATAGAAAAAATTACTCCGGACACCCATATATATGTGTGGTCCCCCTATGATTCCACCACTATAACACAACACAGTTCAATTATGGATTGCATTCTTCATCAGAAAAGCCTCCTCTTCATCTTGATCATAATCAATTCGCATGGGGGATATGTTTTGTTGAGAAATCATCACAAATGGAAATAATAACAAGGATTTAAAAAATTAAGGAAAAAAATTAAAATAAGTGTTCAAAATTATTATTGGAAGAAGAAAAAAATTAGGAAAAGGAAATATGATGTGTTGTGAAGTAGAGTTCCTTCGTGGGTCGTTGTACTACATGTCGATATGCTTCTCAGAGGAACCTATGAACTAACCAGTTCATGGGACCAGGATATCTATTCCTATACCCGAAAAAATATTATTTTTAAGATGTAGGAAGAGAAAATTTCCCTTATATAACCCCCCATGAACTGAAATAGTTCAAGGGAATGAGGTAGTAATTTTCATCACCCCAGAAAATGTCAATGTGCTCCACTAACCAAGTTTGCTACGGACCTGGTTTCATTCCTGGGATTCTACAAATGGTGATCTGGTCCCACTGATCCATCTCTCCACCTCTCTATAAATGGACCTCAAGGGAGGGTGATGAATAGAGAGGAGGGAGAAATTTGTTTAGGACTTTAGAAATTCAAGGAACAGAAGAAGAGAGAACCACAAAATATGGACACATTCGACAATTCCCTATTGTTATAAAATCGCTGCATAATCATTAATGATGGGAACATATCACTAATTAGATAACGAACCAAACTCAGTTCATGGATGAATTTCATGAAAATTAAAGATCAATTTACCCTTCTTCATGCCAGTATCCTGTGCCCGAAATTCTATGAATATGGACCCCTACACAGTTTTGAGAATCTCTACTATGATGGATCCCAATGCCGTGTACCACCATAGTACATGGACAAAAGTCATCACTAGGTAGAAAATTGCTACGCATAAGAAATTAAGGTCCACAAACCATCATGGTATATCGATGGCCCCATCGCATGTAGAGTAATGCATAATGCCAAGGAGACACCATCCCACATAAATAAATGGTACATGGAATCTTCTATTCTTAGGTATTCCTCCCTCTGGATTCAATCATTCCATATCATTTCCATCACATCATCCATAGCCCCATTGAGAATTAGTCCAATGATACTAGGCCAATGATTCTTCCTAATCCTCTAGAACCATATGATAAAACCATTTGTCACATCAACACACCCATCGTCTGTAAAGTCATGTTGGTAATCCTTGTAATAAGGAGGACCACCACGATGTACCTATGATTTCAATCCCCTAGTAATATGGAGTTTTAACTCCGTTTTCTCACATATACCTATTATTCTAGTTATTAAGGGTAATCATTTTAATTTAACTTTGATTTGGACCAGTGATAAATAAGGGAAATCATGCTAACTTTCTACTTTGATAAAACATTCTCCTCTATATTCCCAAAATCAATCATAGGGAACATCATCTGAGGTAAGCCCTTAACTCCTTTTAGGGATGTTTCATATCTTCAGCCTCTCCTCCCATTTCCCTTATATTTCACAACTACAAAAAAGTTAATGTGGTTGATTTGTCTAATAAACCGTGTCATCTTGTTTCTCACACTAATCATGACTCGCATGGGCTTACAGACTAGTGGAGATCTTAGAATCTTAACAATTAACAAGCCAATTTAACATTAGGAACTCTGATTTCTTTTCAAACTAGGATACGTAGGATGAAAGTACATGGCCCCAGCTCAAATGAGACTTCCCTTAGGATGTATGTCTAATATCATGCCTCCTTCATGGGCCCCGTGTAACGCCCCGACCCCAGTTACCCAGAGTCGGTGCATTACTTCGTAACATTGGCATGATCACAAGAAAGATCAAATCCCGAAAGACCGATTGGTTTAGTAGCCTTGGAAACACTAGATATAATCATAAAGTTTTACATTACATTTCAAAGTGAAAAACTAATACAACAACAAAGTCTTCATATCCACACTATTAACCCCTCATAATATCCCTGCAAGTCATTCATAATTTACTTCTTCACTACCTGGGAAAAATAAAACATAGAAAAGGGGTGAGCTCAAATGCCCAGTAAGGATAACAATATAGCGGAACATTCAAAATAATCATAAACATTTAAGGCAATGAATTACTAAAACAAAAGCCTTTTAAAATTGAACTTCAACATAGTATGGCAAAAGTAAAATGAAATAATGCCATTTACTTATTCACATGGATATTTTACTAATCGAATAATCACATGCAATATCAATAACCACTTTCATAATGTTGGAATGCATAATGCCAGACTATCATAACCACATAGCCAAGGCCTCGTGCCAAGACTACAAATAAGATTTTGTCAAGGCCTTGTGCCAAGACACTAGTTTGTCTCATGAGACCTACCGATGCATCGAGGAGCTATAGCGGGCTCCACCCGTCACTTATTAAGTCCAATGCATTCCCATATGAAAAGGTTTAAACATAACATAAACATTCGTATTAAAACTAGCATACGAAATGTCAATAATTTCACCATAAACTATGAATGGTATAAAAATAGCACATCCACAGTCAAACATATCACAAAACCTTCAATACAATATAGAAGTTTTGTATCATAATAAATCAACTTCAAATAATCTTAAAATCCATCAAAGGATGTTGACATAGATGAAATCAAAATTCTTTTTAAAGAAGTATCTCCTTTTATTTTGAAATCATTTAAGATCCATATAAAATAAAACATTTTCATTGAAAATATTCTTATAAGCTTGTATGGAAAGCTTCGACGATTTTATAACGGCGGAAAATAACCGCACCCGCCGTATAAGTTAAAAAAACATTCTTACCTCAATTCTGTCGAAAAGGTTAAAAAGGACCTTGTTTTGAAAACGACGGAAAGATTCCTTTATAAACCTCTTATAAAAAGTCAAACAAGGGTATAAATGACTTTAACCCATATTCTTGTAAATAGTAAAAATGTTTTGAAATACATTTCGAAGAAACATGGATGTGGATGATAAAGAGGTCCCAGTAGATTATTACGTATAATACAACCTCGGATAATGAAGAGATTGTGAAATAACCCTTACCTTGTACTTTTCCTTGGTTGGGGTAGGTTAACCTCCTGTATAATAGTAAAATAATTGTTACTAAATTATACAAGAATCATATACATTAATATGATATCATATATGATCTTTTAATATTGATTTGATAATAATATCTTAGTATTATCGCCGTTTCGGGTGTTAACTTACTCATTTTCTTTATATGTTTTGTTACATAAGTCATGTTTGTTGTATCTTATTCATATCCATAATGATATCAAGTCCATAAACATCATTTTTAAATCATTAAATGATAATTATACTTTAATGGATACGATGGAGAATGAATCTCATCGCGTTCGTGGAGACGGTAGTCCGTACGTACGCACGAACCCTACTTCCATTTAATTTTTATTTTAAAAGAATCGAATCCAAATGATAAATAGGTATATTACTATTCCAGTATAATATAATATTTTATATATGTTACTTAAGTTCATCAACACCATCCTTTATACGTTCCATGTGTGGTATGAACGAGTCATATCATTTTAAGGGGGCGGTAGTCCGCACTTCCTCAAATGAAATTATCGTATGTATATACAACATGAAACGAATAATGGTATGAAATAAAATGGAATTACAGAAGCTTATATATAAAATATATATCATTAATATCATATTTAATTATAGTTCCATCATAATGGCCACCATGAGAGGTGGTAAGATGTATTTGAACAATCATCGTTTCGTGAGGAGTTAGTTTTCCATCCACAGAAACATTATGTTCATCATCCATTAGATGGAGTTGTGTGTATGTGTAGTTTTAATCCTTATTATAACAACATCCTAGTATATTGTGGATACTGGTGTTGTTACAAAACAAAGAAAATAAAAAGAGTTTGGGAGTTGAAGAAGCAAAATAAATGAAAATAATTTAAGAGAAATCGTTACCTTTAATTTAGGTAACTCACTTTGGTTGGAACCAAAGGACTTGTTGAAATGCTTTCTGCCTAATGGGAAGCTTCAAGGAGGAAGAGAGGGATTTGGGGAGCTTAGTTGGGCAGAGTTTGGACGAGCCAAGTGGCTTGAGAGGTGTTAGGAAAAGAGAAGGAGGAGTGCCCTTTTATAAGAGGGGTGAGGGGCACTTTTGGAAAAGCTAGAAATATTAATTTATAATAAATTCATATTCGGTTTCCAAAGGCTCCAAAGTTGACTATTCAAAGGATGAGGTGGGGATAGGTCGAAAAAAACTCATCCAATAGAATTTAGACAGGTTTGGGTACTTATATTAACCTTATCTTTAAGTATTAACTCTAAGTTAATTAGTTTCACTTTTACAATGTCTCTTTGTATTTTTATATAATATGGTTAATAAACTTACTATATACATCCAAGCGACCCCCAAGTGGTCCATTAATGATTAACCTATCATAATATAAGTCTCTTGGCCGAACCTTAGATTTTTAGGAATTTAATATCAATTAATAATATAATATTTGTTTTAAGAACTCTTTTATGTCAATTTTGACACTATTCAATAGTTGATTTTTGTGAAACTAATAACAGATTGATTACTTCGAACAAAGTCAATTAAATCAATACTAATATATCATATTATCCTAAAAAATTAGTGTAATTCATTAAAAGTTTCATATTATATTTATTTGGGTATTTATAATATCAATTATGTTAATTTTTTACTATTTTAGTAATTACTGCATCATCATTGTGTCATAAATAAAATAAATTATTTAATGTCTAAAAATTATAAATAAAACTTCATTATGTAGAAAATCTTTATAGATTTCTAATGAATATTTATAATCGAAAATCCAACATGTATAACCCTATGTAAAAATTGTTCTTCTAAAAGATGTAAGCTTATGCCATTTTTATTTTTATTTTAACTTTATTAATATAATGTGTCCCTACCACATACAAGTGGCTCCAAGGGGTCCCCAAATTCACCCAAGGATGCCCATGGTCGGGTATGTGTCCACCAATAAGGTTAGCACACGTTTTAGGGTAATTTTGTATTATTATAATATTATTTTTTAACCCTTATTTACCGGATTTACCCTTTAACCATGGTAAATAAAATATTTACCGTAGTAATTATTCAAAATGTCTAAAAATAAAAGTTACCTATTTACACAATTTGAACATCATGATTCCAAATATGTAATCCATTTTTCCAAATTCTAAACACAGAAGTGGCAGAAATTAATTTAAAATTAATTCCCGCTGTCAAAACAAAAAGCGTGTTTTTAAGAGATAATAACTATCAAAAGATTGACACTTGTTTATGTTTGGTTTAATTGTAAAATTATGTCCAATGATAAACATTAAATTGGATGGTAAAAATATATTCTAAATATACTTTAAAACCACTCAAATTCATAATTTATCACTATTAATTATTTTGATTAAAAAAGTTGTTTTTAATTAAAAATTAGTAATTTTCACTATTCATCAAAATATGAAAGTTATCCGAAATGTACCAAAATTTCACCCTAGGCTAATTTTGATATTCCGAATCCAAAGATGAAGTCCATTTTCAAATATAAAATATATATAATTTCAAAAAGTAGGTATTACTATTCATAACGGCTAGTTTGATTAGTTATGGTGTGTGTTAAAACTCGAAGTTGCGTACAACACACGCTACTGTTTTATTCAAAGGAAAGCGTACCGTGTAAGCTTGAGATGTTTAATTTTAAAATTGTTTTTTTATGTCCCCATTTAGTCAAAAAGTTTGAAATATTGTATTTAAAAAGGTTTCACTATTAAAAGTTGATAATAGTGCAATACCGAAAATGAATCTGTTCTTGCATTATGACTAAGAAACTCATAATATGGATTCTAAAATTATAAGGATTATATAAAGTTTAAAATTTAGTTAATACTATTCATGACCTCTTTTAATGGCATTTTTTTTGTATGTAATGGTGTGATTGAACTCGGTGTTGCGTGTAGTAAAAGTTATTGAATTATTTTGAAGAAATAACACACTATGAAATCTTGGGGTGTTACATTCTCCGCTCCTTCAATAAATTGCGTCCTCGCAATTTGAAATTGTTCTTCGAAAATAAAAGGTTTAAAATAGAAAATATATTTGTGGGAAAACCCACATCGGAGATTGGGTTACTAAAATTTAATTTGAGGAAAAGAGAAATGAAAGGGTCACCACCAAATTATGATCTCGATTAGGAGAACATTGGTGGCAATTAGAGACATATAATCGGAGGAAAAATGTAAATATTTATAGGTAGTGATTGAGGTCATCAATCACAAACAAGTGTATAATTGAGGTCCTTAAATTCATCAATCTATGATGATTTGAAATACCATCGGTTCAACAAAACATAGGGTATTAGGATAACACATTTTTGACGTTTCAAAATATCTTAGTTGAAATCCCACATCGAAAAATGAATTAATGAGGCCTCTATTTAAAATAAAGAGTGGAAAGTATGAAGATTACCGAAAATAACACATACTAGGGTTCCATGTAGGAAAATATGGATATGGAAGAGAAATCTAACCATCAATTATCTGATGGAGAGTGGTAGAGAACATGGCTATGAAAAGGCCAACAATCCCAAATCCATAAATTAGTGATGATTTAAGGTACCATCTAGGACAACATTTTTGTTCTAAGTTGCTTTTCTTAATATTGTGGAATTTATTTATGAGATTGGCTAAGATCATAAGGAGATATACTTACTTTATAATTAAGGTTTTGTCCATTAATAAATTTCTACCATAAACTCATCTTTCACTCGTAAAAAAAATTATATTTATACTATTCGTACAGGGTTCCAAAATAAACAAATTTATAATTCATCTAGAAGATCATTTAAAAAAAACTACATTATTTAATCCAGGACATCTTGTGGGCCAGTGGTAGGTGATACACCCTTGTCGCCCTTCGGTTACGGGTTCAAGTCTCGCAGCCTTGCTGGACGCGACGGGTTGCCGCCCGACCTCCGGGTTGTCCTTTTATGGAAATCCAAAATAATCCAAACTAGAACTATCCAAAATACTTCTGTCCAAACTCACAGTCCAAAATTTATAAGGAAGGTAAACATAATATAGATCCTTTTTAACCCGCAATAGCATATGAATACCTTCATCTTGTATTCTTTTAATAAACTGAAACATCTTGAATTACCATATTCCTTATTGATTACATTCATGCTCCCCTATTCCATATAGAATGATGGATATACTTCATTAATCCAAAAATGTTTTAAACCCCAACAATGATGGAATATACAAATCATTAATTAGTTCCAAGGTAGTCAAGAATATCCAATATAATTTATCCAAAACAATCACATATTATTCCAAAATCACTACCTCAGTATCAGAACTATATTATGATTTATCATTCTCTCAACCATATATTTTCCAAAAATTTATCCTTCTATTGAGTCAATTTTCTTTGTTCCACATAATCTCAAGTCCTTAATGAAATAGTACTGTAGTACAATCCTTATATACTCCATAATTATTATAACAAGTACATTGTTGATAAAACACTCAATTGACATAATCAACATAAGAACTCTAATCATTCCTCTTCATCTGTGGTAGTATCATAACTTGGTTATTATCCAATAACATCATTTGCGGCATAGTCTGATGACTGGGACATAGGTTCGCGTAGTTTCCAAACTCCTTTCAAATGAAGCATTGTACATTTAAAACCATTTTCTTACCCTTGCAGTCACGTACTTTGTACCCATTTCGTCCACACTTATAACAAACTCCCATTCTTTTCAGGCAAGTTCCAGGGTGTTTCTTTCCACAGTTACCACATATGGGAAAATTATTCTTTTCCCTTTTCCCTTTATCCATCTTTCTCTCTTCCATCCTTTTCTTCTCTTGATTCCCTTCAAAGCCATAGGACTCAGTAAACTCTTTACTTATCTTATCAACACATGATATTATTTCTTCATATGATGATAATACATGGGAGACTATTTCTCGTATAAATTCTAGCTTAAGACCATGAAAGATATGATCCTTCCTTCTCTTTGAATCATGTGTATTTCTGGAGTTCTCATTCCTTCTACTGGGCGCCATTTCTATACCATGGCATAAACTAGATCAGTTTATGAATCAAAACACATAATCCCATACTTATAAAACACTTAACATAAAGTGAACTATTTATGGATATAATCCATAATCATAAGAATGTTTTCTTTGTGGAAGTATATACTCATAAACCCTTCATAATTATTTGTAAAGAAAATGAGAGTTATCCTAAGCATATCCCCCGGGAGTGTCGTAACCAAGAGTGCAGCAAGGCCCGTTGTCGTGCACCAGTTCCCGTTCGAGTCTAGCTCAAAGCGGTGTTTTCGGGTTTTACCCCTAAGTACATCTGTGCCAGAGCCGCCTCTACCTGCTCATATCCAGACAGGGATTTATTTCTCGGAAAACTCACAAAATCTCTACAATACCAAAATTCTAGGAAGTTCTTCTATACTAATCCACAAAGTTCATCTTAGGTCTACGTGCTCTAATCAGAGTTTATCTAAATCTAGCTTCCAAGGTTTGTACTAAACTTCCTCTGATACCAACTGTAACGCCCCGACCCCAGTTACCCAGAGTCGGTGCATTACTTCGTAACATTGGCATGATCACAAGAAAGATCAAATCCCGAAAGACCGATTGGTTTAGTAGCCTTGTAAACACTAGATATAATCATAATGTTTTACATTACATTTCAAAGTGAAAAACTACTACAACAACAAAGTCTTCATATCCACACTATTAACCCCTCATAATATCCCTGCAAGTCATTCATAATTTACTTCTTCACTACCTGGGAAAAATAAAACATAGAAAAGGGGTGAGCTCAAATGCCTAGTAAGGATAACAATATAGCGGAACATTCAAAATAATCATAAACATTTAAGGCAATGAATTACTAAAACAAAAGCCTTTTAAAATTGAACTTCAACATAGTATGGAAAAAGTAAAATGAAATAATGCCATTTACTTATTCACATGGATATTCTACTAATCGAATAATCACATGCAATATCAATAACCACATTCATAATGTTGGAATGCATAATGCCAGACTATCATAACCACATAGCCAAGGCCTCGTGCCAAGACTACAAATAAGATTTTGTCAAGGCCTTGTGCCAAGACACTAGTTTGTCTCATGAGACCTACTGATGCATCGAGGAGCTATAGCGGGCTCCACCCGTCACTTATTAAGTCCAATGCATTCCCATATGAAAAGGTTTAAACATAACATAAACATTCGTATTAAAACTAGCATACGAAATGTCAATAATTTCACCATAAACTATGAATGGTATAAAAATAGCACATCCACAGTCAAACATATCACAAAACCTTCAATACAATATAGAAGTTTTGTATCATAATAAATCAACTTCAAATAATCTTAAAATCCATCAAAGGATGTTGACATAGATGAAATCAAAATTATTTTTAAAGAAGTATCTCCTTTTATTTTGAAATCATTTAAGATCCATATAAAATCAAACATTTTCATTGAAAGTATTCTTATAAGCTTGTATGGAAAGCTTCGATGATTTTATAACGGCAGAAAATAACCGCACCCGCCGTATAAGTTAAAAAAACATTCTTACCTCAATTCTGTCGAAAAGGTTAAAAAAGACCTTGTTTTGAAAACGACGGAAAGATTCCTTTATAAACCTCTTATAAAAAGTCAAACAAGGGTATAAATGACTTTAACCCATATTATTGTAAATAGTAAAAATGCTTTGAAATACATTTCGAAGAAACATGGATGTGGATGATAAAGAGGTCCCAGTAGATTATTACGTATAATACAACCTCGGATAATGAAGAGATTGTGAAATAACCCTTACCTTGTACTTTTCCATGGTTGGGGTAGGTTAACCTCCTGTATAATAGTGAAATAATTGTTACTAAATTATACAAGAATCATATACATTAATATGATATCATATATGATCTTTTAATATTGATTTGATAATAATATCTTAGTATTATCGCCGTTTCGGGTGTTAACTTACTCATTTTCTTTATATGTTTTGTTACATAAGTCATGTTTGTTGTATCTTATTCATATCCAGAATGATATCAAGTCCTTAAACATCATTTTTAAATCATTAAATTATAATTATACTTGAATGGATACGATGGAGAATGAATCTCATCGCGTTCGTGGAGACGGTAGTCCGTACGTACGCACGAACGCTACTTCCATTTAATTTTTATTTTAAAAGAATCGAATCCAAATGATACATAGGTATATTACTATTCCAGTATAATATAATATTTTATATATGTTACTTAAGTTCATTAACACCATCCTTTATACGTTCCATGTGTGGTATGAACGAGTCATATCATTTTAAGGGGGCGGTAGTCCGCACTTCCTCAAATGAAATTATCGTATGTATATACAACATGAAACGAATAATGGTATGAAATAAAATTGAATTACAGAAGCTTATATATAAAATATATATCATTAATATCATATTTAATTATAGTTCCATCATAATGGCCACCATGAGAGGTGGTAAGATGTATTTGAACAATCTTCGTTTCGTGAGGCGTTAGTTTTCCATCCACAGAAACATTATGTTCATCATCCATTAGATGGAGTTGTGTGTATGTTTAGTTTGAATCCTTCTTATAACAACATCCTAGTATATTGTGGATACTGATGTTGTTACAAAATAAAGGAAATAAAAAGAGTTTGGGAGTTGAAGAAGCAAAATAAATGAAAATAATTTAAGAGAAATTGTTACCTTTAATTTAGGTAACTCACTTTGGTTGGAACCAAAGGACTTGTTGAAATGATTTCTGCCTAAGGGGAAGCTTCAAGGATGAGGAGAGGGATTTGGGGAGCTTAGTTGGGCAGAGTTTGGACGAGCCAAGTGGCTTGAGAGGTGTGAGGAAAAGAGAAGGAGGAGTGCCCTTTTATAAGAGGGGTGAGGGGCACTTTTGGAAAAGCTAGAAATATTAATTTATAATAAATTCATATTCAGTTTCCAAAGGCTCCAAAGTTGACTATTCAAAGGATGAGGTGGGGATAGGTCGAAAACAACTCATCCAATAGAATTTAGACAGGTTTGGGTACTTATATTAACCTTATCTTTAAGTATTAACTCTAAGTTAATTAGTTTCACTTTTACAATGTCTCTTTGTATTTTTATATAATATGGTTAATAAACTTACTATATACATCCAAGCGACCCCCAAGTGGTCCATTAATGATTAACCTATCATAATATAAGTCTCTTGGCCGAACCTTAGATTTTTAGGAATTTAATATCAATTAATAATATAATATCTTTTTTAAGAACTCTTTTATGTCAATTTTGACACTATTCAATAGTTGATTTTTGTGAAACTCATAAAAGATTGATTACTTCGAACAAAGTCAATTAAATCAATAATAATATATCATATTATCCTATAAAATTAGTGTAATTCATTAAAAGTTTCATATTATATTTATTTGGGTATTTATAATATCAATTATGTTAATTTTTTACTATTTTAGTAATTACTGCATCATCATTGTGTCATAAATAAAATAAATTATTTAATGTCTAAAAATTATAAATAAAACATCATTATGTAGGAAAGATTTTTAGATTTCTAATGAATATTTATAATCGAAAATCCAACATGTATAACCCTATGTAAAAATTTTTTTTCTAAAAGATGTAAGCTTATTCCATTTTTATTTTTATTTTAACTTTATTAATATAATGTGTCCCTACCACATACAAGTGGCTCCAAGGGGTCCCCAAATTGACCCAAGGATGCCCATGGTCGGGTATGTGTCCACCAATAAGGTTAGGACACGTTTTAGGGTAATTTTGTATTATTATAATATTATTTTTTAACCCTTATTTACCGGATTTACCCTTTAACCATGGTAAATAAAATATTTACCGTAGTAATTATTCAAAATGTCTAAAAATAAAAGTTACCTATTTACACAATTTCAACATCCTGATTCCAAATATGTAATCCATTTTTCCAAATTCTAAACACAGAAGTGGCAGAAATTAATTTAAAATTAATTCCCGCTGTCAAAACAAAAAGCGTGTTTTTAAGAGATAATAACTATCAAAAGATTGACACTTGTTTATGTTCGGTTTAATTGTAAAATTATGTCCAATGATAAAAATTATATTGGATGGTAAAAATATATTCTAAATATACTTTTAAACCACTCAAATTCATAATTTATCACTATTAATTATTTTGATTAAAAAAGTTGTTTTTAATTAAAATTTAGTAATTTTCACTATTCATCAAAATATGAAAGTTATCCGAAATGTACCAAAATTTCACTCTAGGCTAATTTTGATATTCCGAATCCAAAGATGAAGTCCATTTTCAAATATAAAATATATATAATTTCAAAAAGTAGGTATTACTATTCATAACGGCTAGTTTGATTAGTTATGGTGTGTGTTAAAACTCGAAGTTGCGTACAACACACGCTACTGTTTTATTAAAAGGAAAGCGTACCGTGTAAGCTTGGGATGTTTAATTTTAAATTTTTTTTTGATGTCCCCATTTAGTCAAAAAGTTTGAAATATTGTATTTAAAAAGGTTTCACTATTAAAAGTTGATAAAAGTGCAATACCGAAAATGAATCTGTTCTGGCATTATGACTAAGAAACTCATAATATGGATTCTAAAATTATAAGGATTATATAAAGTTTAAAATTTAGTTAATACTATTCATGACCTCTTTTAATGGCATTTTTTTTGTATGTAATGGTGTGATTGAACTCGGTGTTGCGTGTAGTACAAGTTATTGAATTATTTTGAAGAAATAACACACTATGAAATCTTGGGGTGTTACACCCCTTCAAAGCATAAGCCCAAACATTCCAAACTAAATGGGGTTTGATTCCTCTTGAAGTGATGCATAATAAAACCATCATATGAGTTTGATCTCAACATTGAAACAATTACTTCCTCTGTATGATGATGAACTACAGAGTTCCATCCCATATGGATATAAACTCACATTGTATCTATGAAAGAACATGGGATTCAATATTTTTCCACAAAGGAAATCATATATGAAGATCCTAAAATTTATTCATATTTCATCATTTATGGATATCCTCAGATAAATACAAGATATTCTCGACCCAGTCATATTTATGATTTTTCTTACAAAATAGGATTAATCCATGAATACAAGCGTGGGAATGATGTATGGATTCACAAACATATGAACATAGCTTAAATCTATAAGATATTCCCAAAATATGAAATAATTATACCTGAAAGGCTAAACCGATATTGAGTTCCCATCCCCTGGGAAAATGTGACTCCTTAAGTGTCATTAGATTATTCATCCAAAAAAATATTTCCTTTGGATTGAAGGAGCACCAATCATGAATACTAGGTCATTGGGTGTTTTTGACTCCAAAAAATAAACCCATTGCAGAATATTCAAGGATGTTTTACTAAACGTGGATCGATTTCAGAAATAATTAACCCCTACAATCACTTGATGAGACAACATAATTGTGGAACCTCCTTCATAAGATAAAATAGATATAATGTCTAGTGCCCATTATTCCATTTTTATTCTTGGGTATGATGCGAATCAAATGAAAATGGAGGTTATAGTGAGGCATTGCACAATAATCAATAAAGGTAATATCTATAAATTTCATGGATGTCGGGGATGAACTAGTGTTATTGATGTGTTAGTTGGAGAAAATATAATGTATTCAAGATTGTGGGTTTTTAATTTTTTATATTCATAGAAAAATAAATTTAAATAAGATTCTAGAGTTTCACCAATGAAAAAAGTACATTGATCTATAGTATCACATGACTTGAATGATACTAGGGGATATGGTGTTAGAGATGTTAAAACCTTATGGATTTAATAATAGGGTTGAAATTATTAAAAAAATAGTGAAGGAAATGTTGAGGTAGTATTATTGCTTGATGGGTATTGGGATATCAGATGGAAGATTGGATACAATGGCTACTTTCTTTGATGTTGGGATGATCTAAATTTTACACAGTGTTATAGTAATCTTGAATAATTTAATGTGTTCTTTAGGGGGGATATAGTAATGAATGTGGGAAGTCGGAATTCATGTTCATTTTCTAATGTATAAAAACAATTTATCCTAGAATATTATAAATATAATAATGATGGAAGAAATAATTATTATAGAGTTAGAAGGATAGATATTATTGTTGACATTATTCAAAATATGTTGTTTATGTGGTTTCTATAGGATGATTAAGGTGAATAATTTTTGAATTGGAAAAGAATCATCCTAATAGAGTAACTGAAGAGTTTTTTTGTGAGTTTAAAAAATTTATATCAATGAATAATTATACAGATCCATGAGTATGGAAATTGTTTTTCCAATGGAATATATCAATTGAGGTAGGGTTCCTAAATCCAATAAAATCTTCCATAATCCAGTGGGGATTCTCCTATGATTTGTTTTAAATTTGGTGAAACTGGTTGGTTAGATGGGACCAATATAAATCGGTAGTTTTGGACTAGTGATATTTTTGAATTTACTACAATAAAAAAATATTTTTCATCATGTTTTTATAGTTTAGTTTTGAAATTAAAACAATTATAAGTTTTGTCCCAAAAATGTTACACTTAATTTTTAACCATGTTGATTCTTTCACTTGTTCATTTTTGGATTATATTCCCACTTTTATGTTTTTTATAGAGCATCACCATATCATATTTTATTACTATTTCATTTAAGAGGAAGTAGTATTGTATTTTCTTGTGTCTTAGTTCTCATGCATTATGTTCATGGGATTATTTTAGATCAATAAGATTAATATATTGATTTATAAATGATGTTATGGATTATTTTCAAGTTTTGGTGATATGGAATCCCAAAAAATAGTAGTATATGTTGTGTAGAAATATGTTGAATATATTATTAATATATTAGAATTAAATATAGTGAATTGTAATCTAACTATTATTCTTAAAATATTTCTCTATATGTATTTTCTCATAAAAATTTCTTATTTGGAACAATTTTTCATATTAATGTATAGAGAAATAATAGGTGCAACATAAAGACATAACTAGTGTCATGTTTTATGTAACAATTTCAATAGGACTAATAAAATGTATGAAAATGTATATTTTTGGATTTTATAATATCATGTGGGATATATTTATGTTTATATATGTGTTTTTATGATTATTATGGGAATTTATGAATATTAAAAAAATGTGTTATTCAAAATGAATACAGAATTTACCATCAATTCGTATCGGTAGAATTAATTAATAATTTTCCACTAAATGTTTTAAATTTGGCTATCCCTAATAGATTGTAATTGTGATGATTTATGTGTTTTGATGACATATAATTACTAGCATAAATTTTAGGTGGAAAAAAGTTTCTAATTTTATTTTAATATATATAAGATTTTTTTTGTTCAATATAATTCACTATTATGCTATGAAAAATACAATACGTTATGTTATTATCATAATGAGAATTTATATTTTAAAATAAAACTTATTAAATTAGGATAATGAGTAGTCTTTCATGTAAATATTGACACTTTGATACCTTACTTACGATATCATTTTGGTTTAGTTAATTAGGTATGGTAGTATATGATTTTGATCACGTTGTTTGGTTGAAATCAATTATATATATTGTTAAAGTATTAAGAACAACAAAAGAACACATAATTGTGTGAATGATATGTTATTATATATTTATGTGATTAACATATATTGTATAGATCTACTTAAATAAATAATATTTCATATCATCATTTATCTTCTTAATTTTTTATCAGAGAATCAATAATATATGAGGGAATATATGTTAGTGAAATATTTTTATCTCACATCCATCAGACATTTTAAGAAATTAAATATGTGATTATTCATGATGTATATGATATATTTATATAAATTATATATGATGATACATGTGTTTGATGGAGTTAAAAATATGTAAATTTATATCATGAGTTCAGATGTTGTATTGGTTGAGTAAACTCATTGATTATGTAATAGTATTCAATTAATTACTATTTAATTAATTATATAATGTTCAATGGGGTAATACTATGTCACAATGTTAATGAGGACAATTGTTGATTACTTTTTTTTATATCAAACACTGAGATCAAAATGATAGCCTAACAAAAATTGGTAATTGATGTTATCTAATGGGGTTTTTATATAGATTCAATAGTTTCATAAAAAATATAACATATAGTGAATATATATTGTGTCTATGGGGATATATGATAAAAGGGATATTGATATATATATATATATGAAAATGTTTAAATCATAACATGATGAATGCCACCACATAATAACATATTAAAAAAATTGAAATGATGAAAGTATCTAAGTTATGTTTTGATTCAATGATGTATGAATAATAATATTTAATATAATATAAAACAATATTTTGTTCATTTTCCTTCCAAGATTTAATTTTCTT
This sequence comes from Viscum album, assembly GCA_963277665.1. Lineage (NCBI taxonomy): Eukaryota > Viridiplantae > Streptophyta > Magnoliopsida > Santalales > Viscaceae > Viscum > Viscum album. The sequence goes on from OY728145.1 coordinate 1,413,812,260, forward strand.
AAGTTAAACATCATTAAGATATATTTTTAAGGAGTTTAAAACATTGATTATAATTTTTTTAAAAGTTATATTTCAATAGAGAGTTGAAAAAATATTATAAATAGAAGTAATGTTATGAAATGTTTATGAAATATTTGATTTGTTAAAATATCTTTAAAAAATATTCTGTAAATTTATGAGAGAACATGGAATAATTTATAAAGTGGTTCAATCCATATAAAATTGTGTATAAAACAGAGCATATAATATTTGATCCATGAATCTTCACACCAATATATAATTCATTCCCTTCAAATGACACCATAGTTTTAATTGGACATTAAAAAAAGTAGAAATCCTAACATGGTGTTAAGTGATTTATAAAACTATGTATAAACATTAAAGGACCAATTATATTTTTTATTATAAAATTCCTAGAATTATAGGTATATCTTAGTGTTAGTTTTTTTATGTTGGAATAATTTATAATGTATAATGTTTTATGTATATAAAAATTTTGTAGATGAATTGAAGACTAAAGGATGTGTAAAACTGCATTTTTAAAGGAAATTATTACCAGATATCCTGAATAACCTAATAAAATCTCTCAACTATCTGATATTCTTTTAGTGTGTTTACATAAACCATTGGATAGCCATCGAATCAATAGTGTATTGAAACTAGTGGATGGATGTCTACCGATACCCATGGTATATGGGATCAAATTTATTGAAAGATAGTTTCATTAATTCATTTAAAATAATAACTAAATACTCACTCCCTTCCTCCCATTTTAGTTCCATGATTATTTTATACCACCCCTTAGGTTTCTACAATCTAGAGAGCATTCAAATTATTAATATAGTCATAATCACATGTTATTCATTTTGGTTTCCATTATAGGAAATACTAACAATATATTAAATCAATTTTTTTTATTTTGGTTTTGTGTGACAGAAACTAAATTACATGTTTTTTTATAAATGATTATTTGTTTATAATGATCGAGGATGAAACAACCCATGATATTAGAAATGATCAATCATATCAAGGTGAGTTTAGGGGTCCCTATTATTCTCACTCATTTTATATGTTATGTCTATATTTCATGATTTGGGGTTTTTATATTGGTTTCTTAGACTCAGATATATTTTTAAGATTTTTGGATTAGGATGATAAAATTAGGGAGAGATATTAAATCAAGATTAATTTTTCAAACATTCTCTTTCATTTATAGGATCACATGGATGTAATTTACGAAATTTAGTCATATGATATAAGGGTACTAGGACCCCATGATGGTTATTTGGGTGAGGACAATGTGATATAGAATTTAATGGTGTCTAATGAGACAACATATGACATATCTAATGTGTGGTATTATTTATGATAGCTTTAGTGATAGGGTGTTTTCATTGATAACAATGTTGCTTTAGTAGTTGGGTTGAAACATAAATTTCTTGTAACATCCCGAGCTTCCACGATACGCTTCTCATTTAATAATGCAATAGATTGCATTGTACGCAACTTCAAGTTCTAACACACCGCGAATAATCAAAGTAGCTTTTATGAATAGTAATAACCACTTTTTAAATTTATAGAAATTTTTTATTTCAAAATGAAATTCATTTTTTTTATTCCTAATATTGAAATTAGCCTATGTTGAAGTTTTTGTAATTTTCTGAGAACTTACAAATTTTTATGAATAGTGAAAAATACTTAAAAAAAACTTTTTAAATCAAAATAATTTATAGAGATAAGTTATACTATTGAGTGGTTTTAAAGTATAATTAGAATATATTTTTACCATTTTATCCAATGGTGTTCATTAGACTTAATTTCACTTTGAAATTGGATATAAACAATTGTCAATCTTTTGATATATATTGTTTCTTAAAAACACGCTATTTTTTGTGACAGCGGGAATTAATTATAAAATTAATTAATTAAACTTATATGTTTTTAATTTCATAAAATAGACATCATTTTTGAATTCGGAATATCAATTATAGCTTATGGTGAAATTTTGGCATTGTTCTGAAAAACATCAATTTTTGATGAATAGTGAAACCACTAAGTGGTAGTTAAATAACTGATTTTTCGTTTAAATGAAATATTACCACTTCTGTGATTTGATTTTCAAAAATCCGACATAAATGGTTGTCATTAGGAAGTAAAATTTGGTTCAATGGGATTAAAGTAATTTTTTGGTGAATAATATCTTTTAAGTTTAATTAATCACGATTAAAGGTAATTAGTGAAATTTAAGGTAAAAATGATATTATAAAAATATGAAAATACCTTTACACTTGTTCTAACCTAATTGGATGTTCCATTTCCGACCAAGAGAATCCATGGGTCAACTTGGGGACCCAATGGAGCCACTTTAGTTGGAAAATGACAAAAATACCTTTTATTTAATGTTAAAGAAAAAAATGACACAAACATGAAATGGTTTACTAAAACAATTTTTACATGGGTTTATACAAGTCATATTTTTTACTATAAGTAGTAATTGGAAATATAAAATGATTTCCTACATCATAGTATTTTTTTTATAATTTTTAGACAAGAAATAAATTAAATTATTTATGACATCATGATGATGCAGCGATGACCTCATTATTTAACGATTTAAATAAAATAAAACGATAATGTAAAATATAAGGCTTACACTTGTCAAAAACCTATTGGATGAGTATATTTCTAACCCTTATCTCCTTCGCCTTTAATTATATACGTGTGGGACCTTTAGAATCTGAAAATCATTGTATAATAAAGTAACATTTTATAACTTTCCAAAAGTGCCCCTCCTCTCCACTTATAAAAGGCCCCCACCTCTACCACCTTACTCACACTTTCAAGACATTTGGATCGGCCAAACTCTGACCAAATACTCTCCCAACTTCCCTCTCTTACTCCTAGAAGCCTCACATTGGGCAGAACTCTTCCCAAGGAAGCCTTTAGCTCAAATCAAAAAGAGTTACCCGATTTTGAGGTAATGTCTTCTCTAATGTTGTTTTGTATTATTTTTCTTCTCCAACCCCCTAAAATATTTTTATTCATTTCTTTTGTAACAAAAACAGTATCATAAATATACTAGGATGTTGTTATAAGAAGGATTCGAGCTACACATACGCACACCTACATCTAATGGTTGAAGAACTTACGGTTTCTATGGATGGAGAATTTCTGCCTCACAAAACGATGATTGTTCATCACTCATATAACACCTTAAAAGGTGGAAATTAAGATGTAACTATATTTATATATGATATATAATATGTTTATGTTTTACTTATGATTCTGTATTTCTCATTTATGGCATACTTTATGATTTCCATTACGGGTAAACGCGATAATTTCATTTTAGGAAGTGCAGACTACCGCCCCCTCAAAATGATTTGAATCGTTAATGCCATATGTGGGATGTATAAAGGATGGAGTAAATGGTATTATACACTATATTATACTGGAATTATATTATACATTTATATCATTATGATTTCATTCCATTAAATACGAAATAGAAATGAAAGTAGCGTTCATGCGTACGTACGGCTTACCGTCTCCATGAACGGTGCATTTCATTTCTTACCTCTAAATGTTACGTAATATTATAAATAAATGTATATACTGGATATATATGATATATATGAAATCTAAATCATGGATATAATTCTTGAGATAATGGATATTCTACCACATAAACAACTTGTGATTTTAAGAAGTTTATTGTTGACTCAAGTACCAAAGATCGACAAAACGACCGTTATTAACTTCAATAATTACATAATGTTCATATCATTGTAATAAGTGATATAAAAAGGATAATCAAATTGAAAATGGTTCTTAATAAGGTATATATTAACTCTAGTTTATTATTCAGGAGGTTAAAGAACGGTTGATTCAAGTCAGACCCGAGGTAAGGGAACTTCTTAACCCAATTTCTATTCTTTGGGTTAATATCCTACTTTCAAATTATGTCATGATATTATTATGTCCTATCTTGTATTTTTACATTATTTATGTGTACTTATAGTGAATACACATTATAGATGTACTTTATTTAAAAAATGATCTTTTTATGGACTTCGTCTCAATCCCCTTTCATTGAGGCATATTTGGCTTTATACACAACATTCTTTTATACGGTGTATAAACCCCTTTGACTTTTACGTTTATTCAAAAGGAATCTTTTTTATATGAAGCATTTTGAAAAACGACAAAAGGGAATGTTTTTCTTTCCGTACTTATGTGGCGACAATGACTTCTCCGCCGCCGTGACCATTATTTGAGTTTCGGCTTCCTCTACAAGACATCATTTTTTTAATGAAAAATAAATACAAAGTTTTAACTTTCTTTTATTTTGTTATTGAAAATGGTTTTTAAAGAGTTTTTATTATATCAATGTGTTGTATTGATATCTTGTGATTGAAATGTGGAAATGTTATGTTTCCTTTATTCATGTTTTATGAGATACGATTATGTTATGGTTTATGATATGTTTAAACCTATTCATATGAGGAATGTATTGGACTTAAAAAGTGATGGGTGGAGCCCGCTACAGCTCCTCGATGCATCGGTAGGTCTCATGAGACAACTAGATGTGGAATTGGCCGAGGCTCTTTCTCGATTTGATTTATGGTTTTGGTCGAGGCCATAATCATTTTAGACTTCTTGGCCGAGGCCTTGACAAAATGTTTCAGAATGTCTGGCATTATACATTTCCTCATTATGAAAGTTGTTATTGATATTGCATGTGAGTATTCGACTAGTAGAATATCCATGTGAAGAAGTAAATAGCATTATCTCATTTTACATTTTCCCTATTATGTTGATGTTCAAGTTTAAAAGGCTTTTGTTTTAGTTATAGATTGCCTTAAATGTTTATGTTTATTTATGAAAGCTTCCGCAAAATTGTTATCCTTACTGAGCATTTGAGCTCACCATTTTCAATGTTTTAATATTTTATAGGATGTGAAGAAGTATTTTATGAATGACCTGCATGGATAATATAAGAGGATATGAAGAGAAGATGTTGTAGTTTTGTTTTACTTTATGATTTAATGTAAGAATTATGAATGTATCTAGTGCTTCCAAGGCCACTAAACTAATCGGTCTTTCGAGACTTGATCTTTTGTGATCATGCCAATGTTACGAAGTAATGCACCGACTCTGGGTAGCTGGGGTCGGGGCGTTATAGTTGGTATCAGAGGCAGTTTAGTAAAAACCTTGGAAGCTAGATTTAGATAAACTCTGATTAGAGCACATAGCCCGAAGATAGACTTTAAGGATTAGTATAGAAGAACTTCCGAGAATTTTGGTATTATAGAGATTTTGTGAGTTTTCCGAGCAATACATCTCTGTCTAGATACAAGAAGGTAGAGGCGGCTCTGGCACAGATGTACCTAGGGGTAAAACCCAAAAACACCGCTTTGAGCTAGACTCGAACGGGAACTGGTGCACGACAACGGGCCTTGCTGCACTCTTGGTTATGACACTCCCGGGGGGATATGCTTAGGATAATTCTCATTTTCTTTACAAACCACTATGAAGGGTTATGAGTATATAATTTCTCAAAGAAAACATTTCTTTTTATGATTATGGATTATATCTATAAATAGTTTAATTTATGTTAAGTATTTTATAAGAATGGAATTATGTATTTTGATTCATAAACTAATCTAGTTTATGCCATTGTATAGAAATGGCGCCTAGTGGAAGGAATGGAAACCGTATCAATGCATGCACTCCGTATAGGGATTTCCCTCCTACTCAAGATAATTATTGTGGATCTGGAGATACAACTGGTGCTGATCAACTTATTACCATACTGGGACAACTCACTCAAGTTATGAATAATAACCTTACTCGTATGGATCACCCTAATCCGCAACATGGAGGATCAATGTTAGGCCGCTTCATGAGGCAACAACCACCAACATTTAATGGGGGTACAAATCCATTAGTAGGTGAGCAATGGATAAACTCCTTAGAGAAAATATTCCATGACTTGGGGAGTAGCGAAAGGGAGAAGTTTGTCGTGGTAGTTTACCGCCTCACTGGAGATGCCGATCAGTGGTGGTCACTGATTCAAAACACAAAGGAAGATGATGACGTATCGAATATGGAATGGAGGGAGTTCAAAGAGATTTTCCTAGAAAAATACTATCCTCGTGACCATCTAGGAGATATGGAAATACAATTTCTGAGTTTGAGACAAAAGGAGGATAAGAATGTCGCAAAGTATGAGGCCAACTTTACAAGGTTAGCGAGGCATGCTGCAGATTATATACGTAACCCAAGAAGTAAGATTGATCGTTTCTTTGATGGGTTAAAACCATTTCTCCGTCGAGCTTTAGTATCACAATCCTTCTCATCGTATGAAGACATTGTCTCATGTGCTATCAAGACAGAGAAGGAATTCTCTAAATCTTATGACCATAAAGTAAAGCAAAAGAAGAAGAGAACTGTGGAGCAAGAGACAGATAAAGGGAAAACGGGAAAGAAGGATTTTCCATTATGTGATAATTGTGGGAAGAATCACCCTGGTACTTGCCAAAAAAGAATGGGAGTTTGTTATAAATGTGGACAAAAAGGTCACCAGGCGCGTGATTGCAAGGGAATGAAAGAGGCTATCAATGTTGAATGCTACAATTGTAGAGAAATGGGGCATTATGCAAATGAATGTCCTAAGCATCAGGGAAACGTACCTCAGAAAAGGCCAAGGGATCAAGGCCAAGCTTATGCTGTTAATATAGATGAAGTTGAATAATTATTGTATTTCTATTTTTGGACTCAAGAACTAGATTATGGTTATAAGAATTATGTGATATTTATAAGGATTGTACGACAGTACATGTTGATTTCATTAAGGTTTTAATATAATGAAAGTAATCATATTTTTGTATGTGACAATAAGAGAAACATTACCTTGTTTGAGGAATCTGATGATACAATTGATTTTGGAATTTAGAGACCTTTTAGAGAAAGTCTGGACAGAGTAATTTTAGATAACTATAAAGGTTGGAATGGATTAAGTTGATATTTGGATAATATTGTTTAAGGTTAAAAAAATTTATGATGATTATTTTTGAAATATTATAATACTATAGTTTTAGGAAAAGGACAACCTGCAGGGTGGGGCATAACCTGTCACGTTGGACAAGCTGTAGGAATCGAACCCACAATCATAGTGCGACATGCCTTTATTACCTACCACTAGACTACAGGAAGTCCCTGGTTATTACAAAATAGTTTTACTAATCTAAATGGTATGTGTTAATATTTGGAACCTTATAAAATTTGGATAAATAGAATATTTTTAATTTCTATTACCTTTAATAGTGAAAGATGGGTTTGTGGTAAAAATTTATTAAAGAATGAAAGTCTACATGGCAAGTATGTATATTCCCTTACGTTCTTAGTAAATCTCCTAAATAAATTCCTCATCTTTATAAAAGGTAACTTAAAAAAAATGTTTCCGATTAACTTTTCCAACTGGGGATTCAATGACTATTTAACCAATCACAAGTTTGTGATTTTTTATGGTTAACTTTCTCCTAATCAAGTTTTCTACGACTCTCCATCCGACCTTGATGGTTTGTTTTTCTTCCATATCCATATTTTCATAGAATCCTATTATGGGCTATCTCAGGTTACCTTTGTACTTATCTTTCTTTCTTTTAAAGTTGTATTCTTATTAACCTTATTTCTGATGTGGGTTTTCCACAAAGGTATTTTCTATTTTTAACCTTTTATTTTCAATGAAAAATTTCAAATTGTGAGGACGCAATTTATTAAAGGAGGCGAGAATGTAACACCCCGAGCTTCCACGAAATGCTTCTCATTTAATAATGCAATAGCTTGCATTGTACGCAACTTCGAGTTCTAACACACCGCGACTAATCAAAGTAGCCGTTATGAATAGTAATAACCACTTTTTAAATTTATATAAATTTTATATTTCAAAATGGAATTCAAATTTTTATTCCTAATATTGAAATTAGCCTATGTTGAATTTTTTGTAATTCTCTGAGAACTTACAAATTTTTATGAATAGTGAAAAATACATAAAACAACTATTTTAATCAAAATAATTTATAGTGATAAGTTATACTATTTAGTGGTTTTAAAGTATAATTAGAATATATTTTTACCAATTTATCCAATGGTGTTCATTATAATTAATTTCCCTTTGAAATTTGACATAAACAATTGTCAATCTTTTGATATATATTGTTTTTAAAAACACGCTATTTGTTGTGACAGCGGAAATTAATTATAAAATTAATTAATTCAAATTATATATTTGGAATTTCATAAAATAGACATCATTTTTGAATTCGGAATATCAATTATATCTTAGGGTGAAATTTTGGCATTGTTCTGAAAAACATCAATTTTTTATGAATAATGAAACCACTAAGTGGTAGTTAAATAACTGATTTTTCGTTTAAATGAAATATTACCACTTCTGTGATTTTATTTTCAAAAATCTGACATACATGGTTTTCATTAGGAAGTAAAATGTGGTTCAATGGGATTAAATTTTTTTTGGTGAATAGTAACTTTTACGTTTAATTAATCACGATTAAAGGTAATTAGTGAAATTTAAGGTAAAAATGATATTATAAAAATATGAAAATACCTTTACACATGTCCTACCCTCATTGGATGTGCCATGTCCGACCAAGACAATCCATGGGTCAACATGGGGACCCCATGGAGCCACTTTAGTTGGAAAATGACAAAAATACCTTTTATTTAATGTTAAAGTAAAAAATGACACAAACATGAAATGGTTTACTAAAACAATTTTTAAATGGGGTTATACAAGTCATATTTTTGACTATAAAGAGTCATTGGAAAGCTAAAATGATTTAATACATCATAGTACTTTTTTATAATTTTAAGTCATTAAATACATTAAATTATTTATGACATCATGATGATGCAGCGATGACCTCATTATTTAACGATTTAAATAAAATAAAACAATAATGTAAAATCTAAGGCTTACACTTGTCAAAAACCTATTGGATGAGTATATTTATAACCCTTATCACCTTATTCTCTAATTATATAAATGTGGGACCTTTATAATCCGAAAAGCATTGTATAATAAAGTAACATTTTATTACTTTCCAAAAGTGCCCCTCCTCTCCACTTATAAAAGGACCCCACCTCTACCACCTTGCTCACACATTCAAGAAATTTGGCTCGGCCAAACTCTGCCCAAATACTCTCCCAACTTCCCTCTCTTACTCCTAGAATCCACACTTTGGGCAGAACTCTTTCCAAGGAAGCCTTTGGCTCAAATCAAAAAGAGTTACCCGATTTTGAGGTAATGTCTTCTCTAATGTTGTTTTGTTTTATTTTTCTTCTCCACCCCCCTAAAATCTTTTTATTCATTTCTTTTGTAACAACACCAGTATTCTCAATATACTAGGATGTTTTTACAAGAAGGATTCGAGATACATTTACACACACCTACATCTAATAGTTAAAGAACATACGGTTTCTGTGGATGGCGAATTTCTGCCTCACGAAACGATGATTGTTCAACACTCATATAACACCTTCAAAGGTGGCTATTAAAATGTAACTATATTTATATATGATATATAATATGTTTATGTTTTACTTATTCTTCTGTATTTCTCATTTATGGCATAATTTATGATTTCCATTATGGGTAAACACGATTATTTCATTTTAGGAAGTGCGGACTACCGCCACCTCAAAGTGATTTGAATCGTTAATGCCATATGTGGGATGTATAAAGGATGGAGTAAATGGTATTATACACTATATTATACTGGAATTATATTATACATTTATATCATTATGATTTCATTCCATTAAATACGAAATAGAAATGAAAGTAGTGTTCATGCGTACGTACGGCTTACCGTCTCCATGAACGGTGCATTTCATTTCTTACCTCTAAATGTTACATAATATTATAAAAGAATGTATATACTGGATATAGATTATATATATGAAATCTAAATCATGAATATAATTCTGGAGATAATGGATATTCTACCACATAAACAACTTGTGATTATAAGAAGTTTATTGTTGACTCAAGTACCAAAGATCGACAAAACGACCATTGTTAACTTAAATAATTACATAATGTTCATATCATTATAATAAGTGATATAAAAAGGATAATGAAATTTACAATGGTTCTTAATAAGGTATATATTAACTCTAGTTTATTATTTATGAGGTTAAATAATGGTTGAGTCAAGTCAGACACGAGGTAAGGGAACTTCTTAACCCAATTTCTATTCTTTGGGTTAATCTTCTACTTTCAAATTATGTCATGATATTATTATGTACTATCTTGTATTTTTACATTATTTATGTGTAATTATAGTGAATACCCATTATAGATGTAATTTATTTAAAAAAAATGATCTTTTTAAGGACTTCGTCTCAATCCCCTTTCATTGAGGCATATTTGGTTTTATACACAACTTTCTTTTATACGGTGTATAAACCCCTTTGACTTTTACGTTTATTCAAAAGGAATCTTTTTTATACGAAGCGTTTTTCTAAACAACAAAAGGGAATGTTTTTCTTTCCGTACTTATGTGGCGACAACGACATCTCCGCCGCCATGACCATTATTTGAGTTTCGTCTTCCTCTACAAGCAATCATTTTTTTAATGAAAAATAAATACAAAGTTTTAACTTTCTTTTATTTTGGTATTGAAAATGGTTTTGAAAGTGTTTTTATTATATCAATGTGTTGTATTTTTATCTTGTGATTGAAATGTGGAAATGTTATGTTTCCTTTATGCATGTTTTATGAGATACAATTATGTTATGGTTTATGATATGTTTAAACCTATTTATATGAGGAATGTATTGGACTTAATAAGTGACAGGTGGAGCCCACTCTAGCTCCTCGATGGATCAGTAGGTCTCATGAGACAACTAGACGTGGAATTGGTCGAGGCCCTTCCCCAATTTGATTTATGGTTTTGGCCGAGGCCTTAATCATTTTAGACGTATTGGTCGAGGCCTTGAAAAAATGTTTCAGAATGTCTGGCATTATACATTCCCTCATTATGAAAGTGGTTATTGATATTGCATGTGATTATTCGACCTGTAGAATATCCACGTGAAGAAGTAAATGGCATTATCTCATTTTACTTTTTCCATATTATGTTGATGTTCAAGTTTAGAAGGCTTTTGTTTTAGTTATACATTGCCTTAAATGTTTATGTTTATTTATGAAAGCTTCCTCAATATTGTTATCCTTAATGAGAATCTGAGCTCACCCCTTTCAATGTTTTAATATTTTCCCGGATGTGAAGAAGTATTTTATGAATGACCTGCATGGATAATATAAGGGGATATGAAGTGAAGATGTTGTAGTTTTGTTTTACTTTATGATGTAATGTAAGACTTATGAATGTGTCTAATGTTTCCAAGGCTACTAAACTAATCGGTCTTTCGAGACTTGATCTTTTGTGATCATGCCAATGTTACGAAGTAATGCACTGACTCTGGGTAGCTGTGGTCGGGGCGTTACATTTCTATAAAACAAAACCTAAAATTCAAGAGTCCTAGTATCTTTTTGAGGATAAATACATAAAAAATAATCATAACTAAAATACAATACATTTATTTAAATAAAAATTTATTTATTCTAAGTTACATTGATCATATCCTACATTAAATGATATCTTATGTATAATTATAAATGTATTTAAAATATTATCTATGTGTTTGATAGTGTATGTGACATGCACACCAAGATCAAATGAACCACAAAAAATTGTTATATAAATATTACAATTATTACCCAGCCACTAAATTGGATGTTATAAATATGATTAAACATCATATTAAATATATGTGATGTTTGTAATAAATCTAAATATATTTATAAATTCATTTTAATTGATCACATAATATTTAGTAAATTTATTTTATTCCTCTAAACATTTTCAAAAAAAATTGGTATCATTTATTTTTAAAAAAGAATGTTAAAAATAATTGTGGATTTTTTTGAAAATTTATTTAATAAAATGATATAATTTTTTTTAATGATCATATAAAAATTATCTTTTTGCAAAAAAGTTTTTATTTTTGGGAAAATTTATTTTTCTATGAGTAGTGAAAATATCATTCTATATAAAAGAATAATTTTCTTTCATGTAAAAAGTATTATTGTTATTTGAATATTATATCAATGTAAAAAGAGTATTATTTAATAATGTATAATATAATTAACAAAATTTAGATCATTTTTATACCTCACATTGGAATAATTACATTTTTGGGATTAAAAAAACATTCACTAGAGATTGTTGTTTGTTGAATTTTTTTCATATATATTAATTGTAATTTCATTAAATTATGTGAATTGAATCATAAAAAGAGAAATAAATTTTTTAAATTTGGTTATAGAGAAATTATAAATTTGGTCCAAATTATTTTGGAAATTATGAATAATAATTGTTGTAATTTTGTTACCATGGTAAAGAGTACATTAGACAATGTCAAAAATAAAATGATAAGGAATATACAATGACCATAAAACTTTCAATAATTTTATTTTATGACTTTATCGTGTACATAATATTACAAAATTTAAATATATTTCCGTTTCATTCCATATATATATATATGAATTTTTACCATTATATAATTTTGTATAATGAAAAGTCAAAAATGTCAATATCATTTTTTTAATATCCTTACATTTTGACATGTGGATAAAAAGAGGATATGTTTATATCTAAGAATTAATTTTAATGATAAATTATTTTTTTTAATAATTTAAATATATTAAAAATTTTCAATTATGAAATAATTACCTGGAATTCATTTGCCACAGTAATATAGTATTTATCCAATCACTAGAAAAAATAAAATAATTTATTGTTAAAATAATAATGGTGATATAATTTGAACAAGTTAATGACTACCAGTAATTGTATATATATAAATATATATGAAATTTTAGGTATTTTCAAAGAAATATATTATTATTTTCTTTTTTTCCTAAAATATTAAAATTATAATTAAATGAATAGTGTCAAAAAATGTGATTAAGGATATTTTTTAGCTAATAAAAATTTATTAAAAATATTTAATTTTATAAAAATAATTTATTCATCCAAATGAATGAGATATTATTTGAAACATAATCCATTCCTCTTTTATTGGTGTTTATGAATTTTTATATTAACATCAACAATCCTTAATGTGTTAAAACATTTAATAGTGGAGTAATTGTCATAGATGTTAATGAGTGTATAAAACTAAAATATAAAGTTGAAAACCAAAAGAAAATAGATAGAAATTTTATTTTATAATGGTATTTCGACTAATAAATATACTATAGGATAATTATATACATCATCTTCCATTTTTACATGAAATGTATTTGTATTATTTTAATACTATAAGTGATTCCAAGAACGCTCATCACCTCTTTTATAAAAGGAAAACCCTTATCTCAATTTTTTATACAACATTGAGAAATATAGATAGAAAAAACCCTACCAAATACTATTATCAACATCCTTATAAAAGATCTAGAGGTTCTGGTCATTCCAAAAGACCTACCACACCTCCCTTTAGAAGACAACCAATAGAATTTTATTGAAGAACTTGTAATCTTCCTTACAAATTATTTCCTATTTTTTTCTAATTGTACTTCTAATTAATTATATTTAATATTAATAAGATTATAAATAAAATATAATAAATATTTTTATATTTTATTATGATTATGATACAACCATATAACATTTATTTTCCATTTTTTTAAAATTTAAAACATCGCCCATATGTACATATGGGTTACCATATTTATGCATTGCTATATTTTTTTTTCATATCCATTTGACATGAATGGAAATAAATATGAAAATAATGATTATATAGGATATTTTTTATATATGTTTTATTTTTTAACTAGAATAAAATTTACCTTTTACCTTCTAATCAATTAGAATATAATAATATAGCTCATGTGTATGTGTGGACTACCACCTCCAGAAATTGATGAGATCTGTTTTTAATTTAGGTTTTAAATAGAAGGTAATAAATATATATTTAATGAATATATATTATAAGTATGATATAATGGTTAATCTAAAAATATTAATTTATATTTTAACTTCGTTTCTTCTATCTATTGAAAAATGAAAATAGTGATTATTCATAGGTACAACCCACCATTTCAATGAATGATATAATTAATATTTTGTCATAGTAACTTATATATGACTATAAATTAATATATATTAAAAATAAATGATATTTATACCATTAATAAATTTCTATATTCAATTTAAATCTAAAAAATTACACGTACTGACACTATCGAGTCAAGACAAACTTGAAAAAGAAAGAGTTAACAACTTTTTCAATGATAATAAAATAAGATAATTAAATAAATGGCTGATTAAATTATATAATTTTAGAAAATATGATATAATAGATATTAATATAGTTCTGTTATATAATTTTAATTAATTCAAATTTATTACAATGTTTATAAGGAAGTTATGTGACAAGATTGTCCTTGGGTAAGGGATTTCATCTCTTTTTCCACTCTATTGAGACATCTTTGGTATTATTCCCATGTTTATTTTTATGTGTTTTAAATACAACCTCTTTTATGAATTTATGTTTAGTATCTATATATTCATGTTTATTGAAGTTCATTTCATGTGTAATCTTATAATTAGATTCCATATTTTCTTTCAACTATTACTCTCATTGGATGTTGAACAAAGCAATGAAATGTTTGAAAAAAATAAATCTTAAAAAAAAATTATTTGATATTTTTTACTTCCTTATATATTTTTTAATTTAAATTTTTTCAAAAAAAGATTCTACAATTTTTTACGAATTTAAAAATAATTTTTTTATCAATGTTCGAATTTTTCTAATAAATGTTTAAAAAGTGTTGTTGTAATTTTTTTCAAAAATGAGGTGATTTCATATAAAATATTGAATGGAATTTTTTTAACAGAGAGGAATTTATAGAATTTCCCACCAGAATGTTCATACAATGTTTTGAATGATAATTTATTATTTTTCATGGTTATTTTCAAAAAAAAATTATTTCTTAATATTTGTAAACTTTTTAGTTTTCAAAAGTAAATTTAAAAGTGAAAAGGATTGTTTCACTAATTTTTTAATGATACCTTTTATGGTTAGTTAGTTAATAAATGAAAATAATCCTTTATGATTTTATTAAATATAATGTATATATTGTAATTATACCATCCTTTGAAACATTAACTTACTTATTATCAATAAAAATTACATTTCACTAATATTTATCTATTCTTCCTATTATTTATTTTATTATTACATAAACCATATAAAATTTATTATTATGGATTTATACATTGAAAATATTTGATTGACTTAGGAATTATTGATAATTTCATATTCATTACTTGATATGGATATTTCTTGATAATTGATCTTGTTCATGGATTAAATCAACAATTCAATACATGAGAAATGAATCAAACATATAGTAATGGGTGAAAACCAGAGTTATATATCCCCCTCAATTCATTGAAATGTATCATGAGATAGAGAAAAATTATACAGTTTTAATGGTTTTTTATTTATTCATACCCGTAATGCTAAAATTTATTAGCACAAGGACTAGGTGGCATAGATACCATGATGAATGAGATCATGTCATCCAATATTTATAATTTCATTCATTGAGGATTTGTTATGATTTTAAAAGAGATATTGAATTGATGTTATAAATTGAATCATTTTTATCAAGTAATTGATTAAATATAATTTATTTAGTTATTAATCATTCCATTTTTATTATGCCTTATTTAATCGTTATAGATTTTAACATATATAACCCATACGGAGCATCTATGCTGAAATTTTTTTCCCCGAGATATTAAGATGGATATTATGAATAATATCAATGATGGAAAAAGAGTTTTTATGATATTTATTTAATATTTCCAATGTAATATTAGAATCATGAATGTATCCAATTTTCCATGACACCCCTAATGATCGATACTGCATATTGAGATCCATTATGTAACCCAATATAATAAAGTATCCACAGACACTAGGCTACTTCGTTCATGGTATTTCTTTTCTATATCAATGTATGATTTGTATAAAAAAATGAAATATATTTTAAATAAACATATCTAACATGATTATTATGATAATTTCTTATAGTATTTGAGAACTTTTATAATATTAGGTATTTTACCAAATGGTTTAATATTCCTGATGATTATGATCTAACATAGTTTGTTCTGTTATTTAGTGATGGATCCTAATAGAAGAAAGGGCATCAATACCCATTAGATATGTAGGTATGTCTATATAAAGAAAAATGAAGACAATAGTAGTTGGAACTGAGTAGGACCTGACTCTATTAGGGTAGTTGTTTCTGGTTTTGACAGATAACCTTGCTCATATGATAGAATCTGTTGTTCCCAAATGATATTATCCTATCCTAGATCACTTAATGCATTAAAATCCTCTATATTTTCTAGGAACAAAAAATCCAACTGTAATTGAGAAATGTATTTAATTTCTCAAAACGATCTTCCCTTCCTGGGGATGGAAAAAAATGATCAATTCTGTCAGTTTATTAATTAAGTAGAGATTCAGATAAATGGTGATCCTTGGTTTATTAAATTTTAGAGGATAGAAAAATATAATTTATACCATAGAGAACATTTAAAGTGTTTCTCTTTGAAAAATACATCCATAGAGAAAAATGATTTGAAATGGAAATAATCTTCTTAAATTTATAGAATATTAAATAATAAAGTGATGCAGATTATGAGAATAACATTACAGAATTAGAAAATATTCCCTCTAGCTATAAAAACAACATGGAATGAAATACTGGATATTTTTATTATATTATTAAGATGAGTCTCTATAGGGAACTAGTTAATAAATTTTTCATCATGTGATGATATAATAAAAAGTTCCATTGGGATGAAAAATGAGTTTTCTAGAATAAATTTCATCAAAGGAAATAAATTTAAGAAGAGGCACATTGATCACAACAAAAATGGTAAAACTTTAAATTATAATAGTGGGCCCCAGAAATTTTAATCATTATTTTTTTTAGAAATAAACATCATGAAATATAGTTTAAAGGAATGAGAGCATGTTAAAAATTTTGAGAAAAGTTTCATAAAGATAATGACCATAATTAAAATAAATAAAAAATTAATAGAAATTTCATTTATTGGGAAGATATACGATATTATTCAAAACTGTATCACGTGTTCCATGGGATCATATAGTAGAAGAAGCGCGTGGGAGAAGGGTAATAATTTTCCACAAAAACAACAAAATTAAAATGACTTAAGGGATTATGTATTTTTATTTAAGAATTATATCAGTGAGATTTTTGTTTTAAGAATCTTTTAATATATTTGGGATGTGTATCAATAGACTTTTATAAGGATTTGAATGAATTTTTTAATGATACCGATAAAAAAAAAGTGATATTGTGGTAAAGTGATATATTTTAATAACATTTGAATAAGGGAATGATAACCCTTAATATAGCAATGATATTGACTAAAAAATGGGTTTTTATGAAAAATAAGCGATTGAAACTGAGGATGTAAATGGTATCTTTTTGGTGACCTAGATCATTATTTATTTTTTATGACAATGTAATTTATGATGGACTTTACAGCCTTTTTGAGTTATGGTATATATAGAATAATTATAGAGTAAATATTGATTCATGTTATAAATATATATGATTGAGGTATTGAGTAGTTTATGAATGTGACATTATAAACTAAATTATGTTTCCTTTTGATACATGTTTGATCTAATATATGGGTTTTGAATATCGTTGGTAATATTTTGGATAAGTTTTAATGTACAATACGTATGGAATGGATAATGTTGAACATTTCAAATTTTTGTATAATATTAAAATATAATTCCTCATTTTGATAACATTTTCTAACCATTTTATTAATGGTAAATATTTTGATTATGGAGGAATTACTTATGGATATTATGAATCAATATAACTTCATGAATAAAAAAAATTTAAAATCAAATATCTATTTCTGGGTGTAACAGATGAATTTTAAATTTATCAAAGCATAAAAAATGACAAGATTTTGATTATGACATTAAAATAAATCAAGTATTATTATTTTATTCATGTATGCATATAGATTGTAAAATATTTCTTTGACTTTCTGAAAAATACATTTAAATAATAATGTTATCTGATTAAATTTCCAATAGAGAAATCAATGGAAATTTTTCCAATAAAAGATTTACTATTTTGAGATGGTTAAAATTCTCATGAACATGTTCTATATCACTATATATTAATAATTTGGTTCTATTTTTCTCCTGCATGTCAATATTTTCACATCCTCTTAATGTTATCCTATTTTGAAACCTAGTTTTATAATGTTCTTCATACTTTCCTTTCCCTCTATTCAAGAAAATATTTTATAGACCCTTTTTAGGACATCAGTTCAAATACTCCAAACCATATAATACAATGTTCATGTTAAAATTGAAATGAAAATATTCTTTTTTTGAGGGGATGTAATACCCTGATAATTCAAAATAAGAACATTAGGTATGATAGTGTATTGCACAGATACCATCACCCTCGAATGAGCCACATTTATTCTAATTTGACCATTATACACTAGTCATTAAATTATTTCATATAAATTAGGATCAAATGTTTATGAATATATATATATACTGTTCCTACTCAATATTAATGAATATATTATGATTAAAAAATTATCTATCAATTTTTAGTAAATTCATTTTATTCTAAACAATCTGTTTTCTTTAAATATAGTTTTTATTATTTTTAATGAGTAAATAATACCAATAACTTCTAAAACATATATAAATATTATTTAATAAAAATCTAATCATTTTTAAAATTAAAATATTAAAATTATATTTTGGAGCAATTTTTTATTTTTAAAAATATTGATTTTTAATAAATAATTTAAAAATATTTTTACAAAAAACAATCATTTTATTTACATTAAATACACATTTATAATTTATTATAGTATTAATGTAACATATGTATTTATTAATTATATTTTATTAAATTTAATTCATTTTAGTCATAATTATTCTTTATTTTTGTATATGTACATTGTTGTGATTAAAATTGCATTTTTCTAAAAACAATTTTTTTTCATTTTACATCATTATATTAAAATTAATTTAGTCCACTTATGTGAATTGAATAATGAAAAATTAATTCCATATTATTAGTCAACATTTCAATATTTGGTATGTATTTCATTTTCATTTTTTTGGACATTATGAACAATAACTTGTAATTTTCTTAACAAGATAAATGGAAAATCAGGTAATTATTGTTAAAAAGAAAATTATAAGGACTGAATAATTACCCTAACACTTTGAATAATTTTATTTGATGATAATATGTCATCCATAACCATAAAAAATTAAAATATTTGATTCATTGTTTTCCATTCATCCTTTTTTACATATAAAAAAGTCAAGAAATGAAAGTCTTTTTATTTTATTATCTTTGAATTATTTATATAGCTATAGACAGAGTATACATTTGTTTCGAAATATTATTTGAATGATTAATTATTATTTTTAATAATTTTAATTTATTTATTATTTTTTGATTAAATAATTATCTTAAATTCTTATCTAATGGTAAAAGAATATTTAATATATTAAAAAAATATACAACAATTTATTTTAAAAATTTTTAATTTCATATAAAATGAGTTTACTTATGTATACCGTGAATTTAATATATTTATATGAAATTTTAGCAGGGTGTGATTTATTATATTTTAAATTCACTTTTTCATTATGTACTCAAATTTTAAATAAATTAAAAGTGTTTAAAATGTAAGTATTGATATTTTCTAATAAAAAATACTTCATTAAATGATTTAAAATTTTAGAAAAAATTAAATTTGTCCAAATGAATGATATATGGTTTTAATCATTAAACATTTTCCATTTCTGGAATGTTTCTCAATTTATTTTATCATGGTAACCCTTAAATGTAAAAAACATTAATATTATAGTATTGTTAAAAAGATTTTTGAGGGGTGACAACTAAAAGATAAGGGTCAAAACACAAGTAAAACCGACCCAAATTTTATTAGGTGAAATTATATATACTATAAAACATCTTTTAATCTAATTGATTAAATTTGGGTCCATTTGGAATTGAAAAAAAGAAAATCTATTTAATTTGTTATGAAATTTCAAGAATTTCCCTCGAATATCATATAAAAGGACACCACTTCTCTCAATATTACCATTATTAGAGCCATATAAAAAAAATCATAACAATTAAATAATGAAAATATTTTTCCATTTAGTGATGATAGTTTTATTTAGAAAGACCCACCCTAGTTCCCTTGAAAGAGATATATATGAATTTTAATAAAACAATATGTAATCATATTTATCGAGTCCTTCATTTATATTTTGTTCTTCTACATCATGTTAATTTGTTTTATCTATACCTAGATAATAAGTACAATGTCAATTGTGTACATATATTTTTCTATGATTTTGGGATTACCATATTAAATATATTTTCCATCCAATGAAAATGTAATACATTGATTATGCGTAAATAATTTCTTATCATCTCTACATAGAGGTGAAATTCAGCTTTCATCTTTGTTTAAATTGAATTGTAATAAATATGTAAATAATATGTAAATATGATATTTAAGAAATATATATGATTCGATAACTATAAACAAATATATAAATTCTTACCTTCCAAACCCATTGGAATATGATAATGTCATATGTGCACACGTGTGGACCACAAACTCTACGAGGTGATGTGATCCATTTTTCATTTCTATTTTGCTTGGATTATAATAAAAATATAATTAATGAATATATATTATATATATGAAATAATTATTAATATGTAAATAATAATTATTATTTATCTTTCTTCAATTCAATTTTTCTATAAAGTAAAAATAATTTTTAGATCCTGTATTTTTTCAGATACTACCCTCTTCTATGTTTTTTGGTTGAGCTTTATATCTGAGTCTTATTTGGAGACAGAGAGTTTTTTTTGGGGAAAATGACTTAAAATTCATGGGATATATTTATTTTTAAATTAATTATTTCTATGTATAAGTGTGTTAAATTGGATTATGAGGGTTATCCATGATATGAAAGGAATTTTTAGTGGTTCGAGTTCTTTTCATGGGAAACAGGCTAAAGGATGTCTGCAAGGAAATTGTATACCAAGTAATAATGTTACATGATGTGTAACTATTTACCAAGATTATCCCTGAGACTAGTTCATGATGTGAAATTTATAACCACCGTGAAAGAAATACTAGTTGTGTAATGTTTATTAGTGTTAAAAATCTCTTGAGGTGATGCATTTTTTAGTGTATCCCCTATAAAGAAATAAATGGTGTGTAACTATATTACACATTATGTAATTTCCAAATAATAAATTTTATATGTTCTATGTAGATGATATGTTTCTCATTCTACCATTAATACTCTTCTTATAAGCCCTTGAGCATCTTCTAGGTCATTTTAGAGTGACTCTCTAGATTCTGGATATCCTGATAATGCATAAGATCTCTAGTAAGATGTTTTGGTTAGGTTTTCCCATCAATACCTTTATCATCCAACTAGTGTTGTTTAATATCTTCATGATGATAATTATTTAATTTTTATTGTGATTGATTGTTGACTAGGAATATTCTTGAAATCTTCTTCAATTATATTACTCAATAGCATTTATTGTTGGATGAATCTTATGACCTTCAGTTATAGGTAGATATCTAATACTTAACACTATGTTTTTTTCATATATGTGAGATATTTAAATTGTCCCACCATATCATGTGATGAATAAATTAAATAATGAATTGGATTATTCATTGGGGTTTCTTTGGATCTAATTGTTTTGGCTTATCTTGTAGATACTATTAGTGTCATCAAACCATTGATTACACATGAATTGATTTTTGGATTAATGCATCTATAGCAGGACATATAATTTGGGTGTTTTCTTGATATAGTTTCATCATGCTTTTTTTATTATTAAAATTATTGTCTTTTGGTTTGTTTTTGAAAAGAAGATAATTAAAATGCGTAAATAAATATTAAATTCAAATCGTTATAGTTAACCATTGATATTTATGATGTGATATTATATTATCCTTTAACATATGTCATGTTTTCTATGTTGTTATTTTAATATGGGGAGTTGGACCAGTTTTAATATTGTAATTCATATATGTGGACTTGGCCCCATTTATAATATGAAATTCATTTATTTAGGGTAATACCCTCAGACAAGCTGAAAATAATATATATCAGGATATGATCAGTTATACACGTGGAAATACTTATATACTAGGCTCATCCCTAGGGCCTGATGAAATACTAATATAATATAATCTTCTCAATCACATGAAGAAATTCTTATATACAAGGCTCAACATTGATTAAATGATGATATGCTCACATATTAGGTTTTGGCTTGGATTTGACTGATTTATACATTCATATAAGGTTATGGATATAATGGTTGTGAGACATGATTAGGGAAATTCTAGCTTGGCTCTGCTGTAGGTTTTGTTTGAACATGGTAATATGGTCTAGATTAGGATGGTTGTGATACATGCTCATTGATATTCAGACATAATGCCAAATTAGGTTTCAATGGTAATAATTTATTTGTTTAACTATTTAAAACACATATTTATTGAATTATTTAATACACTTACTAGTAGAATAGTTATGTTCAGGCATAGTGGTATCGACCGACTGTGTTATACCGACTCCATATTTGGGCCTCTATTTGGATCTCATATTAATTATGTGGATGCAGGTTTGGATATGGGAAAGGGACCTTACTATTTACTATTTTCTTTATGAATGGTATGGTTGTTTTGGATGTGGGACTAATGTGGGGTTCGAGACCAGGGCCTTCTGAGTATTTACTACATCATTCAATTATTTTAATTTTTTATTTATAGATTGATATTTGGTTACCTTCCACCATGACATTACAATATTCTCATAAAAATTCGTGGGGTTGTTTAGTTGGATTTTATTGTTTGGTTTTATAGAGTATTCTATCATCTCCATTTTTATGCACTCTATGATTTATTTTTTAATTTTTTAATTTTTCTAATCTGTATTAAATTTAAAACTAGGGGGTATAGTCTCCAGACAATAAGAATGTGGTGTACATGGAGGCATTCTTGAGGCCTTCTAACAATCCCATTTCAACCATGTAAGGGAGTTACAGATCCGGGGGACCATAAAAACTGTCATCCGAAGAGGTGTATTTTCAATTTCCATACAAGTTACGAATTTCTGAAGGGAAACTAAGATTTTTTTAGATATTGTAATGAGCTTGTGCATGGGAGAAGCTAACACATGAATGGGGATGTTCTAAGTTCCCATGGGTGGATAACAATTTTAACTACTTTCTTTTTAAATTTGATTTTTTTTCACCCTGAGTGATTAAAATAATGTGTGTGGAAAATATTTCATGTTGTTATTAGTTCTTCATATTTATTATCCTCACCCAGTATGGAACAATATGAGTATTCATGCATCATGTTAGACATAGAGAAATATATTTTTTACATTAATTATTCAATATAGTGATATATATATTTAATGTAATATATACTTTTTTATTTGAAAAAGTATATTGGATACCTATAATATCTTTTAAATGAAATGAAATAAATGAACCATTATGTCCAACTAAAACACTGTAAATCCTTTTTCAGAGAGGAAATGAGTCAATGGATCTTTATTTAGATCGACTGTTGAGGATGCATTTTTTATAGACAGTGTTATGAGGAGTGTGTTTCTTTGGAAAAAATCCCTCATTTCAATCATCAATTTGAGCATTAGGATTGGGGAAATTAACATCTTCCAAGCATAGTAGAACTAGAGCTTTCTACAACACTAGAGAATCAGACGAATGTAAATATTCCCGATAGCTACATGAAGGTCATTAAAACCATGTAGTGGGAGAATTTTTGTATCATATCTTTGATATATGAGATGATGACAGAGATTTAAATACTACATACACAAATATTTAATGGGGAGGTAATCCCTCAGTAATTCGTTTTCAAGATCAAATTAGTTTAGATGATCATTAAGAATCTTATAACCCCACAAGTAAGGGGGTGAGGCTTGCTGAATATATAGTTTATGGACCTTACATAAATTAGAAAAAACCTCTAGATAAATAAGGCAAGGAGGTGGAAATATCCTGGATGGAATTCAAGTTGATGTTCCTGATCCATTTCTATCCAAAGTCCTTTAGGGATGAGAAGGCTCAAATGGCCATTCACATGACACATACGTGTCTGTCAGTGATGGACTACACTGAATGATTCACTAACCAGAAATTATTTTCATCATAATTGGAAGCTAATGAGTAATCTTGGGTGAGAAACATTCAGGATGGTCCTCACTATGATATCAGGTCACACGTGAATGTGTTTCAATTAAGTAGTTTTTTAGAGGTGATGAATTAAGAACTCATTAATTAAAGAATCTATGAGAGTCCCCAAGTAGGGACCAATATGTTTTAGCTGGGAATACTATGAACTCTCATTATAGTGTAAATAAGTGTCTCTCTTATAGTTTTCACCAATGAAATAGTAGTCTAAGATGATAAGGCTGTGGGAGTACATCTCATGAGAGTGTTTTTTTATAGTGCTACTAGTGTGGTAGAATGGTCGAAAAATGGACTCATTGAATTCAACATTCTTTTGAGAGATGTTATCATAGAATATTGGACAATATATAGTGTTTTTAATGGGTTGTTCATTAAAAGAGAGGTTAAATTGGATATAGAAATATACAAGAGACTAGGAAGGCTTCAACTACTCCTCATTAGAAATTTGGCTCGGCCAAACTCTGCCCAAATACTCTCCCAAATTCCCTCTCTTACTCCTAGAATCCACACTTTGGGCAGAACTCTTTCCAAGGAAGCCTTTGGCTCAAATCAAAAAGAGTTACCCGATTTTGAGGTAATGTCTTCTCTAATGTTGTTTTGTTTTATTTTTCTTCTCCACCCCCCTAAAATCTTTTTATTCATTTCTTTTGTAACAACACCAGTATTCTCAATATACTAGGATGTTTTTACAAGAAGGATTCGAGATACATTTACACACACCTACATCTAATGGTTAAAGAACATACGGTTTCTGTGGATGGCGAATTTCTGCCTCACGAAACGATGATTGTTCAACACTCATATAACACCTTCAAAGGTGGCTATTAAAATGTAACTATATTTATATATGATATATAATATGTTTATGTTTTACTTATTCTTCTGTATTTCTCATTTATGGCATAATTTATGATTTCCATTATGGGTAAACACGATTATTTCATTTTAGGAAGTGCGGACTACCGCCACCTCAAAGTGATTTGAATCGTTAATGCCATATGTGGGATGTATAAAGGATGGAGTAAATGGTATTATACACTATATTATACTGGAATTATATTATACATTTATATCATTATGATTTCATTCCATTAAATACGAAATAGAAATGAAAGTAGTGTTCATGCGTACGTACGGCTTACCGTCTCCATGAACGGTGCATTTCATTTCTTACCTCTAAATGTTACATAATATTATAAAAGAATGTATATACTGGATATATATTATATATATGAAATCTAAATCATGAATATAATTCTGGAGATAATGGATATTCTACCACATAAACAACTTGTGATTATAAGAAGTTTATTGTTGACTCAAGTACCAAAGATCGACAAAACGACCATTGTTAACTTAAATAATTACATAATGTTCATATCATTATAATAAGTGATATAAAAAGGATAATGAAATTTACAATGGTTCTTAATAAGGTATATATTAACTCTAGTTTATTATTTATGAGGTTAAATAATGGTTGAGTCAAGTCAGACACGAGGTAAGGGAACTTCTTAACCCAATTTCTATTCTTTGGGTTAATCTTCTACTTTCAAATTATGTCATGATATTATTATGTACTATCTTGTATTTTTACATTATTTATGTGTAATTATAGTGAATACCCATTATAGATGTAATTTATTTAAAAAAAATGATCTTTTTAAGGACTTCGTCTCAATCCCCTTTCATTGAGGCATATTTGGTTTTATACACAACTTTCTTTTATACGGTGTATAAACCCCTTTGACTTTTACGTTTATTCAAAAGGAATCTTTTTTATACGAAGCGTTTTTCTAAACAACAAAAGGGAATGTTTTTCTTTCCGTACTTATGTGGCGACAACGACATCTCCGCCGCCATGACCATTATTTGAGTTTCGTCTTCCTCTACAAGCAATCATTTTTTTAATGAAAAATAAATACAAAGTTTTAACTTTCTTTTATTTTGGTATTGAAAATGGTTTTGAAAGTGTTTTTATTATATCAATGTGTTGTATTTTTATCTTGTGATTGAAATGTGGAAATGTTATGTTTCCTTTATGCATGTTTTATGAGATACAATTATGTTATGGTTTATGATATGTTTAAACCTATTTATATGAGGAATGTATTGGACTTAATAAGTGACAGGTGGAGCCCACTCTAGCTCCTCGATGGATCAGTAGGTCTCATGAGACAACTAGACGTGGAATTGGCCGAGGCCCTTCCCCAATTTGATTTATGGTTTTGGCCGAGGCCTTAATCATTTTAGACGTATTGGTCGAGGCCTTGAAAAAATGTTTCAGAATGTCTGGCATTATACATTCCCTCATTATGAAAGTGGTTATTGATATTGCATGTGATTATTCGACCTGTAGAATATCCACGTGAAGAAGTAAATGGCATTATCTCATTTTACTTTTTCCATATTATGTTGATGTTCAAGTTTAGAAGGCTTTTGTTTTAGTTATACATTGCCTTAAATGTTTATGTTTATTTATGAAAGCTTCCTCAATATTGTTATCCTTAATGAGAATCTGAGCTCACCCCTTTCAATGTTTTAATATTTTCCCGGATGTGAAGAAGTATTTTATGAATGACCTGCATGGATAATATAAGGGGATATGAAGTGAAGATGTTGTAGTTTTGTTTTACTTTATGATGTAATGTAAGACTTATGAATGTGTCTAATGTTTCCAAGGCTACTAAACTAATCGGTCTTTCGAGACTTGATCTTTTGTGATCATGCCAATGTTACGAAGTAATGAACTGACTCTGGGTAGCTGTGGTCGGGGCGTTACATTTCTATAAAACAAAACCTAAAATTCAAGAGTCCTAGTATCTTTTTGAGGATAAATACATAAAAAATAATCATAACTAAAATACAATACATTTATTTAAATAAAAATTTATTTATTCTAAGTTACATTGATCATATCCTACATTAAATGATATCTTATGTATAATTATAAATGTATTTAAAATATTATCTATGTGTTTGATAGTGTATGTGACATGCACACCAAGATCAAATGAACCACAAAAAATTGTTATATAAATATTACAATTATTACCCAGCCACTAAATTGGATGTTATAAATATGATTAAACATCATATTAAATATATGT
Source organism: Viscum album (assembly GCA_963277665.1). Lineage (NCBI taxonomy): Eukaryota > Viridiplantae > Streptophyta > Magnoliopsida > Santalales > Viscaceae > Viscum > Viscum album. Next base: position 1,413,839,863 of record OY728145.1, read on the forward strand.
GATGTTTGTAATAAATCTAAATATATTTATAAATTCATTTTAATTGATCACATAATATTTAGTAAATTTATTTTATTCCTCTAAACATTTTCAAAAAAAATTGGTATCATTTATTTTTAAAAAAGAATGTTAAAAATAATTGTGGATTTTTTTGAAAATTTATTTAATAAAATGATATAATTTTTTTTAATGATCATATAAAAATTATCTTTTTGCAAAAAAGTTTTTATTTTTGGGAAAATTTATTTTTCTATGAGTAGTGAAAATATCATTCTATATAAAAGAATAATTTTCTTTCATGTAAAAAGTATTATTGTTATTTGAATATTATATCAATGTAAAAAGAGTATTATTTAATAATGTATAATATAATTAACAAAATTTAGATCATTTTTATACCTCACATTGGAATAATTACATTTTTGGGATTAAAAAAACATTCACTAGAGATTGTTGTTTGTTGAATTTTTTTCATATATATTAATTGTAATTTCATTAAATTATGTGAATTGAATCATAAAAAGAGAAATAAATTTTTTAAATTTGGTTATAGAGAAATTATAAATTTGGTCCAAATTATTTTGGAAATTATGAATAATAATTGTTGTAATTTTGTTACCATGGTAAAGAGTACATTAGACAATGTCAAAAATAAAATGATAAGGAATATACAATGACCATAAAACTTTCAATAATTTTATTTTATGACTTTATCGTGTACATAATATTACAAAATTTAAATATATTTCCGTTTCATTCCATATATATATATATGAATTTTTACCATTATATAATTTTGTATAATGAAAAGTCAAAAATGACAATATCATTTTTTTAATATCCTTACATTTTGACATGTGGATAAAAAGAGGATATGTTTATATCTAAGAATTAATTTTAATGATAAATTATTTTTTTTAATAATTTAAATATATTAAAAATTTTCAATTATGAAATAATTACCTGGAATTCATTTGCCACAGTAATATAGTATTTATCCAATCACTAGAAAAAATAAAATAATTTATTGTTAAAATAATAATGGTGATATAATTTGAACAAGTTAATGACTACCAGTAATTGTATATATATAAATATATATGAAATTTTAGGTATTTTCAAAGAAATATATTATTATTTTCTTTTTTTCCTAAAATATTAAAATTATAATTAAATGAATAGTGTCAAAAAATGTGATTAAGGATATTTTTTAGCTAATAAAAATTTATTAAAAATATTTAATTTTATAAAAATAATTTATTCATCCAAATGAATGAGATATTATTTGAAACATAATCCATTCCTCTTTTATTGGTGTTTATGAATTTTTATATTAACATCAACAATCCTTAATGTGTTAAAACATTTAATAGTGGAGTAATTGTCATAGATGTTAATGAGTGTATAAAACTAAAATATAAAGTTGAAAACCAAAAGAAAATAGATAGAAATTTTATTTTATAATGGTATTTCGACTAATAAATATACTATAGGATAATTATATACATCATCTTCCATTTTTACATGAAATGTATTTGTATTATTTTAATACTATAAGTGATTCCAAGAACGCTCATCACCTCTTTTATAAAAGGAAAACCCTTATCTCAATTTTTTATACAACATTGAGAAATATAGATAGAAAAAACCCTACCAAATACTATTATCAACATCCTTATAAAAGATCTAGAGGTTCTGGTCATTCCAAAAGACCTACCACACCTCCCTTTAGAAGACAACCAATAGAATTTTATTGAAGAACTTGTAATCTTCCTTACAAATTATTTCCTATTTTTTTCTAATTGTACTTCTAATTAATTATATTTAATATTAATAAGATTATAAATAAAATATAATAAATATTTTTATATTTTATTATGATTATGATACAACCATATAACATTTATTTTCCATTTTTTTAAAATTTAAAACATCGCCCATATGTACATATGGGTTACCATATTTATGCATTGCTATATTTTTTTTTCATATCCATTTGACATGAATGGAAATAAATATGAAAATAATGATTATATAGGATATTTTTTATATATGTTTTATTTTTTAACTAGAATAAAATTTACCTTTTACCTTCTAATCAATTAGAATATAATAATATAGCTCATGTGTATGTGTGGACTACCACCTCCAGAAATTGATGAGATCTGTTTTTAATTTAGGTTTTAAATAGAAGGTAATAAATATATATTTAATGAATATATATTATAAGTATGATATAATGGTTAATCTAAAAATATTAATTTATATTTTAACTTCGTTTCTTCTATCTATTGAAAAATGAAAATAGTGATTATTCATAGGTACAACCCACCATTTCAATGAATGATATAATTAATATTTTGTCATAGTAACTTATATATTACTATAAATTAATATATATTAAAAATAAATGATATGTATACCATTAATAAATTTCTATATTCAATTTAAATCTAAAAAATTACACGTACTGACACTATCGAGTCAAGTCAAACTTGAAAAAGAAAGAGTTAACAACTTTTTCAATGATAATAAAATAAGATAATTAAATAAATGGCTGATTAAATTATATAATTTTAGAAAATATGATATAATAGATATTAATATAGTTCTGTTATATAATTTTAATTAATTCAAATTTATTACAATGTTTATAAGGAAGTTATGTGACAAGATTGTCCTTGGGTAAGGGATTTCATCTCTTTTTCCACTCTATTGAGACATCTTTGGTATTATTCCCATGTTTATTTTTATGTGTTTTAAATACAACCTCTTTTATGAATTTATGTTTAGTATCTATATATTCATGTTTATTGAAGTTCATTTCATGTGTAATCTTATAATTAGATTCCATATTTTCTTTCAACTATTACTCTCATTGGATGTTGAACAAAGCAATGAAATGTTTGAAAAAAATAAATCTTAAAAAAAATTTATTTGATATTTTTTACTTCCTTATATATTTTTTAATTTAAATTTTTTCAAAAAAAGATTCTACAATTTTTTACGAATTTAAAAATAAATTTTTTATCAATGTTCGAATTTTTCTAATAAATGTTTAAAAAGTGTTGTTGTAATTTTTTTCAAAAATGAGGTGATTTCATATAAAATATTGAATGGAATTTTTTTAACAGAGAGGAATTTATAGAATTTCCCACCAGAATGTTCATACAATGTTTTGAATGATAATTTATTATTTTTCATGGTTATTTTCAAAAAAAAATTATTTCTTAATATTTGTAAACTTTTTAGTTTTCAAAAGTAAATTTAAAAGTGAAAAGGATTGTTTCACTAATTTTTTAATGATACCTTTTATGGTTAGTTAGTTAATAAATGAAAATAATCCTTTATGATTTTATTAAATATAATGTATATATTGTAATTATACCATCCTTTGAAACATTAACTTACTTATTATCAATAAAAATTACATTTCACTAATATTTATCTATTCTTCCTATTATTTATTTTATTATTACATAAACCATATAAAATTTATTATTATGGATTTATACATTGAAAATATTTGATTGACTTCGGAATTATTGATAATTTCATATTCATTACTTGATATGGATATTTCTTGATAATTGATCTTGTTCATGGATTAAATCAACAATTCAATACATGAGGAATGAATCAAACATATAGTAATGGGTGAAAACCAGAGTTATATATCCCCCTCAATTCATTGAAATGTATCATGAGATAGAGAAAAATTATACAGTTTTAATGGTTTTTTATTTATTCATACCCGTAATGCTAAAATTTATTAGCACAAGGACTAGGTGGCATAGATACCATGATGAATGAGATCATGTCATCCAATATTTATAATTTCATTCATTGAGGATTTGTTATGATTTTAAAAGAGATATTGAATTGATGTTATAAATTGAATCATTTTTATCAAGTAATTGATTAAATATAATTTATTTAGTTATTAATCATTCCATTTTTATTATGCCTTATTTAATCGTTATAGATTTTAACATATATAACCCATACGGAGCATCTATGCTGAAATTTTTTTCCCCGAGATATTAAGATGGATATTATGAATAATATCAATGATGGAAAAAGAGTTTTTATGATATTTATTTAATATTTCCAATGTAATATTAGAATCATGAATGTATCCAATTTTCCATGACACCCCTAATGATCGATACTGCATATTGAGATCCATTATGTAACCCAATATAATAAAGTATCCACAGACACTAGGCTACTTCGTTCATGGTATTTCTTTTTTATATCAATGTATGATTTGTATAAAAAAAATGAAATATATTTTAAATAAACATATCTAACATGATTATTATGATAATTTCTTATAGTATTTGAGAACTTTTATAATATTAGGTATTTTACCAAATGGTTTAATATTCCTGATGATTATGATCTAACATAGTTTGTTCTGTTATTTAGTGATGGATCCTAATAGAAGAAAGGGCATCAATACCCATTAGATATGTAGGTATGTCTATATAAAGAAAAATGAAGACAATAGTAGTTGGAACTGAGTTGGACCTGACTCTATTAGGGTAGTTGTTTCTGGTTTTGACAGATAACCTTGCTCATATGATAGAATCTGTTGTTCCCAAATGATATTATCCTATCCTAGATCACTTAATGCATTAAAATCCTCTATATTTTCTAGGAACAAAAAATCCAACTGTAATTGAGAAATGTATTTAATTTCTCAAAACGATCTTCCCTTCCTGGGGATGGAAAAAAATGATCAATTCTGTCAGTTTATTAATTAAGTAGAGATTCAGATAAATGGTGATCCTTGGTTTATTAAATTTTAGAGGATAGAAAAATATAATTTATACCATAGAGAACATTTAAAGTGTTTCTCTTTGATAAATACATCCATAGAGAAAAATGATTTGAAATGGAAATAATATTCTTAAAATTATAGAATATTAAATAATAAAGTGATGCAGATTATGAGAATAACATTACAGAATTAGAAAATATTCCCTCTAGCTATAAAAACAACATGGAATGAAATACTGGATATTTTTATTATATTATTAAGATGAGTCTCTATAGGGAACTAGTTAATAATTTTTTCATCATGTGATGATATAATAAAAAGTTCCATTGGGATGAAAAATGAGTTTTCTAGAATAAATTTCATCAAAGGAAATAAATTTAAGAAGAGGCACATTGATCACAACAAAAATGGTAAAACATTAAATTATAATAGTGGGCCCCAGAAATTTTAATCATTATTTTTTTTAGAAATAAACATCATGAAATATAGTTTAAAGGAATGAGAGCATGTTAAAAATTTTGAGAAAAGTTTCATAAAGATAATGACCATAATTAAAATAAATAAAAAATTAATAGAAATTTCATTTATTGGGAAGATATACGATATTATTCAAAACTGTATCACGTGTTCCATGGGATCATATAGTAGAAGAAGCGCGTGGGAGAAGGGTAATAATTTTCCACAAAAACAACAAAATTAAAATGACTTAAGGGATTATGTATTTTTATTTAAGAATTATATCAGTGAGATTTTTGTTTTAAGAATCTTTTAATATATTTGGGATGTGTATCAATAGACTTTTATAAGGATTTGAATGAATTTTTTAATGATACCGATTAAAAAAAAGTGATATTGTGGTAAAGTGATATATTTTAATAACATTTGAATAAGGGAATGATAACCCTTAATATAGCAATGATATTGACTAAAAAATGGGTTTTTATGAAAAATAAGCGATTGAAACTGAGGATGTAAATGGTATCTTTTTGGTGACCTAGATCATTATTTATTTTTTATGACAATGTAATTTATGATGGACTTTACAGCCTTTTTGAGTTATGGTATATATAGAATAATTATAGAGTAAATATTGATTCATGTTATAAATATATATGATTGAGGTATTGAGTAGTTTATGAATGTGACATTATAAACTAAATTATGTTTCCTTTTGATACATGTTTGATCTAATATATGGGTTTTGAATATCGTTGGTAATATTTTGGATAAGTTTTAATGTACAATACGTATGGAATGGATAATGTTGAACATTTCAAATTTTTGTATAATATTAAAATATAATTCCTCATTTTGATAACATTTTCTAACCATTTTATTAATGGTAAATATTTTGATTATGGAGGAATTACTTATGGATATTATGAATCAATATAACTTCATGAATAAAAAAAATTTAAAATCAAATATCTATTTCTGGGTGTAACAGATGAATTTTAAATTTATCAAAGCATAAAAAATGACAAGATTTTGATTATGACATTAAAATAAATCAAGTATTATTATTTTATTCATGTATGCATATAGATTGTAAAATATTTCTTTGACTTTCTGAAAAATACATTTAAATAATAATGTTATCTGATTAAATTTCCAATAGAGAAATCAATGGAAATTTTTCCAATAAAAGATTTACTATTTTGAGATGGTTAAAATTCTCATGAACATGTTCTATATCACTATATATTAATAATTTGGTTCTATTTTTCTCCTGCATGTCAATATTTTCACATCCTCTTAATGTTATCCTATTTTGAAACCTAGTTTTATAATGTTCTTCATACTTTCCTTTCCCTCTATTCAAGAAAATATTTTATAGACCCTTTTTAGGACATCAGTTCAAATACTCCAAACCATATAATACAATGTTCATGTTAAAATTGAAATGAAAATATTCTTTTTTTGAGGGGATGTAATACCCTGATAATTCAAAATAAGAACATTAGGTATGATAGTGTATTGCACAGATACCATCACCCTCGAATGAGCCACATTTATTCTAATTTGACCATTATACACTAGTCATTAAATTATTGCATATAAATTAGGATCAAATGTTTATGAATATATATATATACTGTTCCTACTCAATATTAATGAATATATTATGATTAGAAAATTATCTATCAATTTTTAGTAAATTCATTTTATTCTAAACAATCTGTTTTCTTTAAATATAGTTTTTATTATTTTTAATGAGTAAATAATACCAATAACTTCTAAAACATATATAAATATTATTTAATAAAAATCTAATCATTTTTAAAATTAAAATATTAAAATTATATTTTGGAGCAATTTTTTATTTTTAAAAATATTGATTTTTAATAAATAATTTAAAAATATTTTTACAAAAAACAATCATTTTATTTACATTAAATACACATTTATAATTTATTATATTATTAATGTAACATATGTATTTATTAATTATATTTTATTAAATTTAATTCATTTTAGTCATAATTATTCTTTATTTTTGTATATGTACATTGTTGTGATTAAAATTGCATTTTTCTAAAAACAATTTTTTTTCATTTTACATCATTATATTAAAATTAATTTAGTCCACTTATGTGAATTGAATAATGAAAAATTAATTCCATATTATTAGTCAACATTTCAATATTTGGTATGTATTTCATTTTCATTTTTTTGGACATTATGAACAATAACTTGTAATTTTCTTAACAAGATAAATGGAAAATCAGGTAATTATTGTTAAAAAGAAAATTATAAGGACTGAATAATTACCCTAACACTTTGAATAATTTTATTTGATGATAATATGTCATCCATAACCATAAAAAATTAAAATATTTGATTCATTGTTTTCCATTCATCCTTTTTTACATATAAAAAAGTCAAGAAATGAAAGTCTTTTTATTTTATTATCTTTGAATTATTTATATAGCTATAAACAGAGTATAAATTTGTTTCGAAATATTATTTGAATGATTAATTATTATTTTTAATAATTTTAATTTATTTATTATTTTTTGATTAAATAATTATCTTAAATTCTTATCTAATGGTAAAAGAATATTTAATATATTAAAAAAATATACAACAATTTATTTTAAAAATTTTTAATTTCATATAAAATGAGTTTACTTATGTATACCGTGAATTTAATATATTTATATGAAATTTTAGCAGGGTGTGATTTATTATATTTTAAATTCACTTTTTCATTGTGTACTCAAATTTTAAATAAATTAAAAGTGTTTAAAATGTAAGTATTGATATTTTCTAATAAAAAATACTTCATTAAATGATTTAAAATTTTAGAAAAAATTAAATTTGTCCAAATGAATGATATATGGTTTTAATCATTAAACATTTTCCATTTCTGGAATGTTTCTCAATTTATTTTATCATGGTAACCCTTAAATGTAAAAAACATTAATATTATAGTATTGTTAAAAAGATTTTTGAGGGGTGACAACTAAAAGATAAGGGTCAAAACACAAGTAAAACCGACCCAAATTTTATTAGGTGAAATTATATATACTATAAAACATCTTTTAATCTAATTGATTAAATTTGGGTCCATTTGGAATTGAAAAAAAGAAAATCTATTTAATTTGTTATGAAATTTCAAGAATTTCCCTCGAATATCATATAAAAGGACACCACTTCTCTCAATATTACCATTATTAGAGCCATATAAATAAAAAAATCATAACAATTAAATAATGAAAATATTTTTCCATTTAGTGATGATAGTTTTATTTAGAAAGACCCACCCTAGTTCCCTTGAAAGAGATATATATGAATTTTAATAAAACAATATGTAATCATATTTATCGAGTCCTTCATTTATATTTTGTTCTTCTACATCATGTTAATTTGTTTTATCTATACCTAGATAATAAGTACAATGTCAATTGTGTACATATATTTTTCTATGATTTTGGGATTACCATATTAAAAATATTTTCCATCCAATGAAAATGTAATACATTGATTATGCGTAAATAATTTCTTATCATCTCTACATAGAGGTGAAATTCAGCTTTCATCTTTGTTTAAATTGAATTGTAATAAATATGTAAATAATATGTAAATATGATATTTAAGAAATATATATGATTCGATAACTATAAACAAATATATAAATTCTTACCTTCCAAACCCATTGGAATATGATAATGTCATATGTGCACACGTGTGGACCACAAACTCTACGAGGTGATGTGATCCATTTTTCATTTCTATTTTGCTTGGATTATAATAAAAATATAATTAATGAATATATATTATATATATGAAATAATTATTAATATGTAAATAATAATTATTATTTATCTTTCTTCAATTCAATTTTTCTATAAAGTAAAAATAATTTTTAGATCCTGTATTTTTTCAGATACTACCCTCTTCTATGTTTTTTGGTTGAGCTTTATATCTGAGTCTTATTTGGAGACAGAGAGTTTTTTTTGGGGAAAATGACTTAAAATTCATGGGATATATTTATTTTTAAATTAATTATTTCTATGTATAAGTGTGTTAAATTGGATTATGAGGGTTATCCATGATATGAAAGGAATTTTTAGTGGTTCGAGTTCTTTTCATGGGAAACAGGCTAAAGGATGTCTGCAAGGAAATTGTATACCAAGTAATAATGTTACATGATGTGTAACTATTTACCAAGATTATCCCTGAGACTAGTTCATGATGTGAAATTTATAACCACCGTGAAAGAAATACTAGTTGTGTAATGTTTATTAGTGTTAAAAATCTCTTGAGGTGATGCATTTTTTAGTGTATCCCCTATAAAGAAATAAATGGTGTGTAACTATATTACACATTATGTAATTTCCAAATAATAAATTTTATATGTTCTATGTAGATGATATGTTTCTCATTCTACCATTAATACTCTTCTTATAAGCCCTTGAGCATCTTCTAGGTCATTTTAGAGTGACTCTCTAGATTCTGGATATCCTGATAATGCATAAGATCTCTAGTAAGATGTTTTGGTTAGGTTTTCCCATCAATACCTTTATCATCCAACTAGTGTTGTTTAATATCTTCATGATGATAATTATTTAATTTTTATTGTGATTGATTGTTGACTAGGAATATTCTTGAAATCTTCTTCAATTATATTACTCAATAGCATTTATTGTTGGATGAATCTTATGACCTTCAGTTATAGGTAGATATCTAATACTTAACACTATGTTTTTTTCATATATGTGAGATATTTAAATTGTCCCACCATATCATGTGATGAATAAATTAAATAATGAATTGGATTATTCATTGGGGTTTCTTTGGATCTAATTGTTTTGTCTTATCTTGTAGATACTATTAGTGTCATCAAACCATTGATTACACATGAATTGATTTTTGGATTAATGCATCTATAGCAGGACATATAATTTGGGTGTTTTCTTGATATAGTTTCATCATGCTTTTTTTATTATTAAAATTATTGTCTTTTGGTTTGTTTTTGAAAAGAAGATAATTAAAATGCGTAAATAAATATTAAATTCAAATCGTTATAGTTAACCATTGATATTTATGATGTGATATTATATTATCCTTTAACATATGTCATGTTTTCTATGTTGTTATTTTAATATGGGGAGTTGGACCAGTTTTAATATTGTAATTCATATATGTGGACTTGGCCCCATTTATAATATGAAATTCATTTATTTAGGGTAATACCCTCAGACAAGCTGAAAATAATATATATCAGGATATGATCAGTTATACACGTGGAAATACTTATATACTAGGCTCATCCCTAGGGCCTGATGAAATACTAATATAATATAATCTTCTCAATCACATGAAGAAATTCTTATATACAAGGCTCAACATTGATTAAATGATGATATGCTCACATATTAGGTTTTGGCTTGGATTTGACTGATTTATACATTCATATAAGGTTATGGATATAATGGTTGTGAGACATGATTAGGGAAATTCTAGCTTGGCTCTGCTGTAGGTTTTGTTTGAACATGGTAATATGGTCTAGATTAGGATGGTTGTGATACATGCTCATTGATATTCAGACATAATGCCAAATTAGGTTTCAATGGTAATAATTTATTTGTTTAACTATTTAAAACACATATTTATTGAATTATTTAATACACTTACTAGTAGAATAGTTATGTTCAGGCATAGTGGTATCGACCGACTGTGTTATACCGACTCCATATTTGGGCCTCTATTTGGATCTCATATTAATTATGTGGATGCAGGTTTGGATATGGGAAAGGGACCTTACTATTTACTATTTTCTTTATGAATGGTATGGTTGTTTTGGATGTGGGACTAATGTGGGGTTCGAGACCAGGGCCTTCTGAGTATTTACTACATCATTCAATTATTTTAATTTTTTATTTATAGATTGATATTTGGTTACATTCCACCATGACATTACAATATTCTCATAAAAATTCGTGGGGTTGTTTAGTTGGATTTTATTGTTTGGTTTTATAGAGTATTCTATCATCTCCATTTTTATGCACTCTATGATTTATTTTTTAATTTTTTTATTTTTCTAATCTGTATTAAATTTAAAACTAGGGGGTATAGTCTCCATACAATAAGAATGTGGTGTACATGGAGGCATTCTTGAGGCCTTCTAACAATCCCATTTCAACCATGTAAGGGAGTTACAGATCCGGGGGACCATAAAAACTGTCATCCGAAGAGGTGTATTTTCAATTTCCATACAAGTTACGAATTTCTGAAGGGAAACTAAGATTTTTTTAGATATTGTAATGAGCTTGTGCATGGGAGAAGCTAACACATGAATGGGGATGTTCTAAGTTCCCATGGGTGGATAACAATTTTAACTATTTTCTTTTTAAATTTGATTTTTTTTCACCCTGAGTGATTAACATAATGTGTGTGGAAAATATTTCATGTTGTTATTAGTTCTTCATATTTATTATCCTCACCCAGTATGGAACAATATGAGTATTCATGCATCATGTTAGACATAGAGAAATATATTTTTTACATTAATTATTCAATATAGTGATATATATATTTAATGTAATATATACTTTTTTATTTGAAAAAGTATATTGGATACCTATAATATCTTTTAAATGAAATGAAATAAATGAACCATTATGTCCAACTAAAACACTGTAAATCCTTTTTCAGAGAGGAAATGAGTCAATGGATCTTTATTTAGATCGACTGTTGAGGTTTCATTTTTTATAGACAGTGTTATGAGGAGTGTGTTTCTTTGGAAAAAATCCCTCATTTCAATCATCAATTTGAGCATTAGGATTGGGGAAATTAACATCTTCCAAGCATAGTAGAACTAGAGCTTTCTACAACACTAGAGAATCAGACGAATGTAAATATTCCTGATAGCTACATGAAGGTCATTAAAACCATGTAGTGGGAGAATTTTTGTATCATATCTTTGATATATGAGATGATGACAGAGATTTAAATACTACATACACAAATATTTAATGGGGAGGTAATCCCTCAATAATTCATTTTCAAGATCAAATTAGTTTAGATGATCATTAAGAATCTTATAACCCCACAAGTAAGGGGGTGAGGCTTGCTGAATATATAGTTTATGGACCTTACATAAATTAGAAAAAACCTCTAGATAAATAAGGCAAGGAGGTGGAAATATCCTGGATGGAATTCAAGTTGATGTTCCTGATCCATTTCTATCCAAAGTCCTTTAGGGATGAGAAGGCTCAAATGGCCATTCACATGACACATACGTGTCTGTCAGTGATGGACTACACTGAATGATTCACTAACCAGAAATTATTTTCATCATAATTGGAAGCTAATGAGTAATCTTGGGTGAGAAACATTCAGGATGGTCCTCACTATGATATCAGGTCACACGTGAATGTGTTTCAATTAAGTAGTTTTTTAGAGGTGATGAATTAAGAACTCATTAATTAAAGAATCTATGAGAGTCCCCAAGTAGGGACCAATATGTTTTAGCTGGGAATACTATGAACTCTCATTATAGTGTAAATAAGTGTCTCTCTTATAGTTTTCACCAATGAAATAGTAGTCTAAGATGATAAGGCTGTGGGAGTACATCTCATGAGAGTGTTTTGTTATAGTGCTACTAGTGTGGTAGAATGGTCGACAAATGGACTCATTGAATTCAACATTCTTTTGAGAGATGTTATCATAGAATATTGGACAATATATAGTGTTTTTAATGGGTTGTTCATTAAAAGAGAGGTTAAATTGGATATAGAAATATACAAGAGACTAGGAAGGCTTCAACTACTCCTCATTAGAAATATAGTTGGAGTTCCACAGGATGAACTGGTTGGGGTAGGTGATGTGTTACCACATTGTAGAAAACCACAGTTCTAGGAATATTTTATTTCACTAGGGAGTTAGGATGGGTCCTTTGTAAGAGAGTTTGGTAAGCATTACATAATGCAAACTACTCTAGTAAGTGTGGATGCATGTCCTTCTAGTTTCAGAAGTACGATTCTTATATCATCTACCCTTGAAGATATTTTCATTGATACAAGACCATCAAATTGAATTTTATTTATACCTTTTTTATGTAGTTTGGTTGAGGATTTGGATCTCATGGATGATTTTATGACCATTAACACACTATAAATAGTGTGTGTTGAGAATATAAAATGATGTATGATGTGTTCTTTATAGATTACTAGTTACCATTTATTTTTAGAACAGTTCACACTAGGAATGGAAAGCTTCAATTTGATTCATGGTATGGAATGGTAATTTTCATACTAATATCATATAAATTGTTATAAAAAATGACTTGCCTATCTATATCCAGACAATGATATCTATTCTTACTAGGGTGAGTGGGATCTTTAGGATGGTTATAGAGTGAGAATTTAGTGTAGATTGGATTGAATAATATATCAAATGGATGGTTTTTATCTTGATTACGGTGGAATGTAGTAGAATTAATTTTCTCAAATGGTATAACATTTTTGGGAACTATTTACAGATGTTTTTTATGGCTTACAACTCGAGTGAGGGAACATGTTTACGTGCGAGTTGGGACTAAGAGAAGAGAAATATTCTATACATCCTTACATAACGGCCCCAAGTGTAACATCCCAAGTATGTAATTAATAATAGATATTTTCATATATGTCTATTAATGAGTAAGATAGTGTTTTAGAGGCTTAAAATGAAAATAAATCCAATCTTAAGCATGAAATACACTAATATTTTTGAAGGATTGTTTTACTGCCTTTTGATGGAAAACCATTTTTAAATCTATATTTTGATAATTTTATAAGCTATTTTTGTCAAAATAAACTTATTCTTTATTATTGGGACAATCAAATTTACATTGGATAAATTTTTGGTATTTTTCTGACAATGTTCATTTTTAAATGAATAGTGAAAAATACTGCATTTTACATTAAAACTGCTTTTTCATTTAATTTAATTTTATGGTTAGATTATCTTTTTAATTGGTCTTAAAGTGTAATCTGAATATATTTTTACCATTTAATCCAATTTTGGTCATTAGGATTAATTTCACTTTGGAATTGGGCATAAACTATTGACAAACTTTTCATAGATATTGTTTCAAAAAAAATCCCACTTTTTGTTTTGACAACGGGAATTATTTTTAAATTAATTATTGCAATTTCTGTGTTTGGAATTTGGTAAAATGGATTAAATATTTGGAATAAAGTGGTCAAAATTATTTAATCAAAACTCTTTTGTTTTTAGACATTATGAATAGTAACGACGGTAATTATCTTTAATTATCTTGATTAATGAGTAATCGGGTAGTTAAGGATAATAAAATGATATCATAATAATATAAAAAGACCACAACATGTGTCATAAGGCTAATGGTTGTATCATGGATGACCATGGGATGCCTTGTGACAAACATGGGGGCCCCATGGAATCACTTTTGTGGAAAGTGACATGTTATCTTTTTAATTTTTTAAGAAAGTAAATATAAAAAGAATTTATGACCTAAGTAAAATATTTTTAATTTTGTCTAAATAAATGATATTTTTGACTATAAATAATCATTAGAAATCTAAAAAGTTTTACTAAATCATTATAGTTTTTTTATAATTTTTATACATTAAATTTATTAAATTATTTATGACATCATGATGATGCAGCGATTAACTCATTAATAAAGGATTTAAATAAAATGAAATGATAATGTGAAATCTATGACCTAAACATGCCCAAAACCTATTAGATGGTTGGACTGAGATCCCTTATCACCTTAACCTCGAATTATATCAATGTGGTACCTTTTGAATCCGAAAATCATTTTCAAATAAAGTAACATTTCTTTACATTCCAAGAGTGCCCCTCCTCTCCTCTTATAAAAGGCCCCCACCTCTACCTCCTTACCCACACTACCAAAGCCTTTGGCTCGGCCAACCCATGCCCATTTTGTCTCTCAAAATCCATCTCTTACTCCTTGAAGCCTCACTTTGGGCAGAAGTCTTCCCAAGGAAGCCTTTGAGCTCAAACCAAAGGGAGTTACCCGGTTTTAAGGTAATGTCTTCACTTGAGTCCTTTTGTTTTATTTTGCTTCTCCATCCCCATAAACTATTTTTATTCATTTCTTTTGTAACAAAAAAGGTATCTTCAATATACTAGGATGTTTTTATAAGAAGTATTAGATCTAAACTTAGACACACCCACATCTAATGGTTAAAGGATATACTGTTTCCGTGGATGGTGAATTTATGCCTCCCGAAATGATGATTCTTCAACATTCTTTTAACACCTTCAAAAGTGGCCATTAAGATGTCACTATATTTATATATGATATATAATATGTTTATGTTCTCCTTAAGCTTCTGTATTTTTCATTTTGGGCATACTGTTATGGTTTCCATTTTGGGTAAATGTGATATCATCATTTAAGGAAGTGTGGACTACCGCCCCCTCAAAGTGATTTGATTCATTAAATACCATATGTGGGATGTATAAAGGATGGAGTTATGATATTATATATGATATTATACTGAAATTATAATATACCTATATATAACTATGATTCCATTATATAAAATTCGAAATAGAAATGAATGTAGCGTTCATGAGTACGTACGGCTTACTGTCTCCATAAACGGTGCATTTCATTTCTTACCGATAAATGATTATGTAATATTATAAATGCATGTATATACTGAATATATATGATATATATGATATATACATCATTATTATAATTCTGGATATAATGGATACATGAACAACTTGTAATTATAAAGGGTTTATTTTTTACTCAAGTACCAATGATCATTAAAACGACCGTTATTCACTTAAATAATTTCATAGTGTTCATGACAAGGAAATAAGTGATATAAAAGGAATAATGAACTTGAAAAAGGTTCTTAATAAAGTATAAATTAACTCAAGTTTATTATTCAGGACATTAAAGAACGATCGAGTCAAGTAGGACCTGAGGTATGGGACTTCATCTCAAACTCCTTTCATCGAGGCATATTTTGTTTTATACACAATCTTCTTTTTTATGGTGTATAAACCACTTTGACTTTTACATTTATCCAAAAGAAATATTTTTTATACGAAGCATTTTACTAAACGACAAAAGGAAATGTTTTTGTTGTACGTATGCGGCGACAACGACTTCTCCGCCATCGTGACCATTATTTGAGTTTCGGCTTCCTCTATAAGCCATACCTTTTTTTAAAAGAAAAATAAATACCATGTTTTACCTTTCTTTTATTTTGGTATTTAAAATGGTTTTCATAATGTTTTTATATCAATGTGTTGTATTGATATCTTGTGATTGAAAGGTGGTAATGTTATGTTTCCTTTATGCATGATTTATGTGATACGATTATGTTGAGGTTCTTGGGCATTATTATGAAGACATGTGGTTCTGTGGTAATCTAAGGGCGGGTGAGCCTGATATAGCTCTCCAATGCATTGGGTAACGCAAAAATGTGAAACGTTAAGGTTTCTCCGAAGAGATTTAGGGAATATACTACGATGGGTATTCCAAATGTAACCAAGAGGGTTACTCCCTATGTAAGAATGTGATGAATGCCTCATGTTACCTTTATGTCTTATGATTTCTATGATTTATTCATGATTTGATTAGGTATGTTAAAGTGCTTATGTTTTGTGGGTAAAGTATGATTTCATTTTTATGTATATATTTACCCATGTTTCCTTTCCATATTTTTATATCCCTTACTGAGCTTTTTATGCTCATCCCAAGTTTTTTGAAATGTTTTTCACAGGTCAAGGGAAAGGTACATGATATGATGATAGTGTTAAGGAAGTTTCAAGAAAGAATCCATGTTTTATTTTAAATATGTTTACATTGATGGGAAGGAAGAATACTATCTTTATGTAACCACTTTGTTTAACTGTGGAATGTAATGCAAGTTTTATGATCTAATTCTCTAAAACTCGAAACCCGAAAAGATCCTCAACGTGTAATCTTGTAATAACCCAAGATTAAGTATGGTTTAAGGCTGGGGCCTTATAGTTGGTATCAGAGGTCGGTTTAGATAAAATTAGGATTTATAATTATATTAAATGATTATCCAAAAATATTTTTTTTAATGGTCAAATTGAAGTGATATAGTATTTGAAGATTACCATGTTTCTTTATCTAAGACATGTTTGTTCAGAATGGTTTTCCATATAGGAAATAGGGAAGCAGTGCTAGGAAGGCATGCAGAAGGAAATATCCTTCTGAATTAGCATCCTGAGATGGTTGGAATTGGAATTGAACAGTTTTTTGCAGTAATGGAGCAGTTGACTCAAGCGATAAATGGTGGTGGTATCCATGCACGAGTTCAGCCAGATCAACCGCAGAGGAACATTTCAGTGGTGGAACATTTCATGAGGCAACATCCCCCATCATTCAGAGGATCATCTGACCCTGTGCTAGCTGAAGGGTGGATTAAAGAATTGGAGAAGATTTTCGATGTCATGGGGTGTTCGGAAAATCAAAAGGATAGTCTTGCTATGTACTATTTGGAGGGTGAATCAGATCAGTGGTGGTCGATGGTTAAAAATATCTGGGACGCTGATGAGATTGATGCTCTCGACTGGGATGAATTCAAAGGTATGTTTCTTGAAAAGTATTTTCCTAAGGCTGTTCGACATATGACGGAAAAATAATTCTTGGAATTGAGGCAAGAGGAAGAATCAGTGGATACCTATGAAGAAAGGTTCACTCTATTGGCAAGGTATGCTCCAAATTTTATCTGAGACCATGATAGTGAAATCAATCGTTTTTACTCAAGATTAAAGCCAATATATCAAAGGGAATTAGCTTCTCGTGAGTTTAAAAGTTATGAAAATCTTGTTCGATGTGCTGAGAAGGTGGAAATGGAGTTTGCCGATGATCAAGTGTTCTATAAAAACCAGTAGAAGAAGAGACCAAGGTGGCAGGAGAAAGGGAAGAATTCTTCAAAAAAGTCTGATGGTAAGAAATCTAAGTTTCCATTTTGTGATAAATGTGGCAAAAGGCATGCTGGGGAATGTCTTCTGAATTCTGGAAAGTGCTACCGATGTGGTAAGATGGGATATAAGGCTCGTGGTTGTACTGAAAAAGATCAAGGTGAAGGTAATACCAAATTTGATTTATTGTTAGTGAAATGTTTTAAGTGCAATGAGATGGGTCAATATGAAAACGAGTGTCCGACAAAGAGATTGAGTGATGGGAAGCAGTTAGACTACAAGCAGAAAGGGGTGGTGAAATCGTTTGCAACTACTTCAGCAGATGTCGGGCCATCAAATGAAGTTGTATCAGGTACGTTTTTTGTTTTTTCAGATTATGCCAGTGTGTTGTTTGATTCGGGGTCCACACATTCTTTCTTCTTTGTAACCGTTTCTAGTAAAATGGGAATACCATCTCAAGAAATGAATCCCGAACTTTTGGTAAAAACACCTGGGGGAAATGTTGAGGCTATAAGAATTTATAAGAATCTTCATATCCGTATCTGTGGAAAGAACCTACTTGAAAACCTTATTGTTCTACATGTAGTAGAGTTTGATGTTATCTTGTGTATGGATTGGATCTCTATTTACCATGCTAAGATTGACTGTAGAGCTAAATAAGTTTTTTTTTTCAGAAAGACTTTCAGTTTGTGTACAAGAATGAACCCTTACTATTGAAAACTTATCAAGAGGCCAAGAAACTTGTAAAAGATGGAAATGAATGTTACCTTGCACACATCGTTGAAAATAAAGGAACTGTTCAGATTAATGATGTGCCAGTGGTAAATGAGTATCCTGATGTTTTTCCTGATGAGTTTCCTGGAATAATACCAGATCGGGAAGATGAGTTTACTGTTGACTTCGTTCCTGGTGCTAAGCCAATTTCAAAACCCCCTTATCGAATGGATCAAATTGAACTTTTAGAGTTTGAGGAGAAATTGCAATATTTATTAGAGAAAGGTTTCATTCGACCTAGCACATCACCATGGGGTGCTCCTGTTTTATTTGTTAAAAAGAAAGATGGTTCAATGAGACTTTGCATTGATTATAGAGCCTTGAATAACATCACTGTTAAGAACAAATATCATTTTCCTCATATCGATGATTTGTTTAATCAGCTCTAGGGATCTCAGTATTTTTAAAATATTGACTTGAGATTGGGGTACCATCAGCTGAAGGTAAAAGAAGCAGATGTTCCGAAGACCGCATTCCGTACAAGATATGGCCATTATGAATTTGTAATAATGCCTTTTGGGCTAACCAATGCAACTGCTGTATTCATGGACTTAATGAATAGAATTTTCCATGAGTTTGGATAAGTTTGTGGTGGTTTTCATTGATGATATTTTGGTGTTTTCTAAAAGTAAAGAGGAGCATGAAAGACATTTAAGGGTTATCTTGCAAACCTTAAAAGAAAAGAAACTGTATGGAAAATTCAGAAAGTGTGAGTTTTGGTTGCAACAAATTTCTTTCCTTGGTCACATTGTTTCTAAAGATGGGATAACTGTTGATCCTGCAAAAACAAAAGTTGTGGAAGACTGGCCAAAACCCACAAATGTAACTGAGATTTGTAGATTCCTTGGTTTGGCAGGCTATTACCGAAGGTTTGTTAGAAATTTTTCACGGTTATCTATTTCAATGACTAAGCTAACTCAGATGGGTTTTAAGTTTATCTGGACAAAAGAATGTGATGATTGTTTTCCGGAATTAAAAAGAAGATTGGTGAATGCTCCAGTTTTGGCACTACCTTCCAGGAATGGTGAGTTTGTTATATACAGTGATGCTTCATTGAAAGGACTTGATTGCGTCCTAATACAGAATGATCAGGTAATTGCTTATGCTTCACGACAGCTGAAAACTCATGAGGTAAATTACCCTACAAATGATTTTGAATTAGCTGCTGTTGTTTTCTCTTTAAAAATTTGGAGGCATCATTTGTATGGAGTAAAGTGTGAAATATATACTGATAACAAAAGTTTAAAGTATATATTCACTCAGAAAGAGTTAAACATGAGATAGAGGAGATGGATAGAATTAATCAAGGATTATGATTGTACAATTGATTACCATCTGGGAAAAGAAAATAAAGTGGCTGATTATTTGAGTCGAAAAAGTAATGCTTCATTAGCAATGTTGCGTTTGGAACGTGATCCTTTGGTTAAGGATTTTATGAACATTGGCATAGAAGTTGTTGTTGCAGGAAGTTCTTCTGTTTTGTTTCAGTTATCAGTGAGATCATCTCTATCAGATAGAATCAAGCAAGCATAGATGCTAGACAGTGAGTTGTAGAAAAAGGTAGAGCTGGTTCAGAAAGGTAAGTTGCCTGACTTCAACATTGATAATGATTGTGTTTTGAGATTTGGGAAGAGATTTCGTGTGCCATGTAATTCACAGTTGAAGAGAGAGTTGTTATGTGAAGCTCATAGTTCTCCATTTTCAGTTCATCCTGGCAGTACTAAGACGTACAAAGATCTGTGGGAGTATTACTGGTGGGATGGAATGAAAAGAGATATTTCTAATTTTACTATGGTGTGTTTAACATGTCAACAGGTTAAAGCAGAGCGACAATTACTGAAAGGGATGTTTCAGCCTTTACCAGTGCCAGAGTGGAAATGGGAGAATATATCCATGGACTTTGTTGTGGGATTACCGAAGACATCTCGAGCTAATAATGAAATCTGTGTTATTGTTGATTGCTTGACCAAATCTGCTCATTTCCTTGCTATACGAGATACTTTTTCCCTAGATCAACTTTCCCATTTTTATCTTAAAGAGATAGTCAGGTTACATGGAGTTCCCCTCTCCATTGTATCTGATCGTGATCTCGGGTTCACTTCTACCTTTTGAAAGGCCTTCAGAAGTCGTTGGGTATTGAGTTAAATTTTAGTACAGCTTTTCATCCTCAATCAGATGGGAAGTCAGAACGAACAATTAATACCTTGGAGGATATGCTACGAGCTTGTTCGATGGATTATCAGGGAGGTTGGGATGAACATCGTTCTTTGGTTGAATTTTCATATAATAAAAGTTTTCATTCCAGTATACAGATGGCAACATTTGAGGAGTTATAAGGGAATCAGTGTCGAAATCCAGCTTTCTGGGATGAAGTGGGTGAAAGGAAGTTGATGGGACCAGAATTGGTAGAAGAGATGGCAGAAAAAGTTCAGATGATTCAGAAATAAATGAGAACAACTCAGAGTAGGCAGAAGAGTTATGCAGACAACCGGAGGAAGGATCTAACTTTTGAGGTAGGTGATCATGTTTTTCTCAAAGTCTCACCATGGAAAAGTGTGATGAGATTTGGTAAAAAAGGAAATCTAATTCCAAGGTTCATTGGACCATATGATATTCTGGAGATAGTTTGATCAGTTGCATACCGGGTGGCTTTACCTCCGATTTTATCTCAGTTACACAATGATTTTCACGTTTCGATGTTGAGAAAGTATATGCCAGATCCATCTCATGTTTTGAGTCTAGAGGTAGTTCAGCTGGAAGAGAACCTATCATATGAGGAAGAACCAATCCAGATTCTTGACCACAGGGAGAAAGTGTTACGAAATAAGGTGATTAATCAGGTAAAGTTTTTGTGTAAAAACCACATGATGGAAGAGGCAACATGAGAATCTAAAAATACAACGAGGGATAAGTACCCCCATTTATTCGATAAGTAAATAAATTGAGGGGACACAATTTTCTAAAGGGGGGAAGGATGTAACATCCCAGGTAAGTAATGAATAATAGATATTTTTATCTATGTCTATTAATGAATTAGATAGTGTTTAGAGGCTTAAGATGAAAATAAATCCAATCATAAGCATGGAATACACTAATATTTTTTAAGGATTGTTTTTCTCCCTTTTGATGGCAAACCATTTTTAAATCTATCTTATGACAAATTTATAAGCTATTTTTGTCAAAATAAACTTATTATTTATCATTTGGACATTGAAATTTACATTGGATAAATTTTTTGTATTTTTCTGACAATGTTCATTTTTTAATGAATAGTGAAAAATACTGCATTTTACATTAAAACTGCTTTTTCATTAAATTTAATTATATGGTTAGATTATCTTTTCAATTGGTCTTAAAGTGTAATATGAATATATATTTACCATTTAATCCAATGGTGGTCATTAGAATTAATTTCACTTTGTAATTGGGAATAAACTAATGCCAAAATTTTCATAGATATTGTTTTAAAAAAACCCGCTTTTTGTTTTGAAAACGGGAATTATTTTTAAATTAATTATTGCAATTTATGTGTTTGGAATTTGGTAAAATGGATTACATATTTGGAATCATAAGGTTCTAATTATGTAATCAAGACTCTTTTGTTTTTAGACATTATGAATAGTAACGACGATAATTATCATTAAATATCTGGATTAATGAGTAATCGGGTAGTTAAGGAAAATAAAATGATATCATAATAATACAAAAAGACCACAACATGCGTCCTAAAGATACTGTATGTCTCTTGGCAGACCATGGGATGCCTTTTGCCAATCTTGGGGGCCCCATGGAATCACTTTTGTGGAAAGTGACTTCTTATCTTTTTATTTTTTTAATGAAAGTAAATATAACAAGAATGTATCAGCTAAGTAAAATATTTTTAATTTTGTATACATAAATGATCTGTTGGAATATACATATTCATTAGAAATCTAAAAAGATTTCCTACATCAAGATAATTTTGTTTAATTTTTAGACATTAAATTTATTAAATTATCTATGACATCATGATGATGCAGCGATTACCTCATTAATAAATGATTTACATAAAATGAAATGATAATGTGAAATCTATGACCTACACATGTCCAAAACCTATTGGATGGGTGTATTTCGAACCCTTATCACCTTAACCTTGAATTATATCAATGTGGGACCATTTTAATCCGAAAATAATTTTCAAATAAAGTAGCATTTCTTTACTTTCCCAGAGTTCCCCACCTATCCTCTTATAAAAGGCCCCCACCTCTACCTCCTTACCCACACTACGAAAGCCTTTATCTCGGCCAAACCCTGCCCATTTTGTCTCTCCACATCCCCCTATTACTTCTTGAAGCCTCACTTTGGGCAGAAGTCTTCTCAAGGAAGCCTTTGAGCTCACACCAAATGGAGTTACCCGATTTTAAGGTAATGTCTTCACTTGAGTTCTTTTGTTATATTTTTCTTCTCCAACCCCCTAAACTCTTTTTATTCATTTCTTTTGTAACAACTCCAGTATATTAAATATACTAGGATGTTGTTATAAGACGGATTAGAGCTACACTTACACACACCTATATCTAATGGTTAAAGGACATACTGTTTCCGTGGATGGTGAATTTATGCCTCCCGAAACGATGGTTGTTCAACATTCTTTTAACACCTTCAATGGTGGCCATTAAGATTTCAATATATTTATATATGATATATAATATGTTTATGTTTTCCTTAAGCTTCTATATTTTTCATTTTGGGCATACCTTTATGGTTTCCATTATGGGTAAACGCGATATCTTCATTTAAGGAAGTGCGGAGTACTGCCCCCTCAAAGTGATTTGATTCGTTAAATATCATATGTGGGACATATAAAGGACGGAGTTATGATATTATATATGATATTATACTGAAATTATAATATAACTTTATATCATTACGATTACATTCTATAAAATATGAAATAGAAATGAAAGTAGCGTTCATGCGTACGTACGGCTTACCATATCCATGAACGGTGCATTACATTTCATACCTCTAAATTATTATGTAATATTATAAATGCATGTAAATACTTGATAAATATGATATATATTATATATACATCATGATTATAATTCTGGATATAATCGATACATGAACAACTTCTAATTATAAAGGGTTTATTTTTTACTCAAGTACCAATGATCGTTAAAACGACAGTTATTAACTTATATAATTACATAGTGTTCATTACATGGAAATAAGTGATATTAAATGAATAATGATCTTGAAAAAGGTTCTTAAGCAAGTAGAAATTATCTCAAGTTTATTATTCAGGACATTAACGAACGATCGAGTCAAGTCGGACCCGAGTTATGGGACTTCGTCTCAATCTCCTTTCATTGAGGAATATTTTGTTTTATACACAACCTTCTTTTATACGGTGTATAAACCCCTTTGGCTTTTATGTTTATCCAAATGGAATCTGTTTTTATATGAAGCGTTTTAATAAACGAAAAAAGGGAATGTATTTGTCGTACGTATGCGGCGACAATGACTTCTCCACCGCCGTGACCATTATTTGATTTTCGGCTTCCTCTACAAGCCATACATTTTTTTAAAAGAAAAATAAATACCATGTTTTACTTTTATTTTATTTTGGTATTGAAAATGGTTTTCATAATGTTTTTATATCAATGTGTTGTATTGATATCTTGTGATTGAATGGTGGAAATGTTATGTTTCCATTATGCATGTTTTATGTGATACGATTATGTTGAGGTTCTTAGAAATTATTATGAAGACGGGTGGTTCCATGATAAACTAAGGGCGAGTGAGCCCGATATAGCTCTCCAATGCATTGGGTAACGCGAAGCAGTGAAACGTTAAGGTTTCTCCGAAGAGATTTAGGGAATATATTGCGATGGGTATTCCAATCGTAACTAAGAGGGTTACTCCCTATGTAATAATGTGATGAATGCCTCAAATTACCTTTATGTATTATGATTTATATGATTTATTCATGATTTGATGTGGTATGTTAGAGTTATTATGTTTTTTGGGTAAAGTATGATTTCATTATTATGTATATATGTACCCATGTTTCCTTTCCATATTTTTATATCCCTTACTATGCTTTTTATGCTCATCCCAAGTTTTTTGAAATGGTTTTCACAGGTCAAGGTAAAGGTACATGATATGATGATAGTGTCAAGGAAGTGTCAAGAAAGAATATATGATTTATTTTCAATATGTGTCCATTGATTGGAAATAATAATACTATCTTTATGTGACCACTTTGTTTATATGTGGAATGTAATGCAAGTTTTATGATCTAATTCTCTAAAACTCTAAACCCGAAAAGATCCTCAATGTGTAATCTTGTAATAACTAAGATTAAATAACGTTTAAGGCTGGGGCCTTATACCAAGAGAGAATCAAGAGTTAAAATTTCATATGGATGACTTGGAATATAATTTTTCATATATTCCAATATACCTCTTTAGGGTTCTCTAGTATTATCAAATAAGAAGGCGGATGGGACATTGCGCATGTGTGTTGATTATCCATGACTGAACTAGATGATTATGAATAACTGATACCCTCTTCTATGCAATGATGATCTCTCAAATCACCTGAGAGGTCATAATACCTTCTACATAATCAATTTGATATTTTAATACCATCATTTTGGGGTGACAACATTTTACATAACTTCGTCTGCTTGTTGGAGTAGATATGGGTTTCATGAATTTGAAGTGATAATGTTTGGTTTGACTATTATTACAATGGTATTCCAAGCTTGGATGATTAATAACCTTTACTATATTTTAGAATAGTTTATTTTGGTCTTTTTTTATGATATCATAGTGTAGTACCAGTAAGTATATGGATACACCCAACATTTTGACATCATCATGAGTACATCAAGGGGTAATCAGTTTTACACAAAGCTATCCAAATGTAGTTCTTGGATTAACGAATTACACATCACTTTCTGTGTCATCTTAGAGGATATAGTGTCAGTGGACCTAGATATTGTTCTAGCCACTGTATATTTGGAGTATCCCAATAATTTATTTGAAATTACTAGATTTATGAGCTTAATAGGTTCTTTTTTTGTGCTTTATCATGGAATTCTTCTTTCTAGAAACCCCGATTTGAAGGATGACCAAGAAGGGAGTGAGGTTTGTATGGTATGATTCTCATGATATATCTTTTCAAGTGCTGAAATATAGGATTAAATTATAACATAACCCACTTTAACAGTGTTGGTAAATGATCATATGTTTTATTGTGATGCATATATAGTGGAACTCACATAATTTATTATGTTGGAGGATTGAGTGGTTGTATATGTCACCCGACAACTAAGACCACATGGGATGGATTATCCTAGTCAAAATTTTTTGTTAGTAGCCGTGGTACGTGGACTATGATTTTAGAGGCATTATCTCAGGGGTAATTGGACTTTTCTAATCATGTACCACAATAGATTCTATTAAAAATTTTAGCTGTCATACATCAACCATTGGATGAGAAGGTGGCTTGAGCATCCGTAGTCTTTTGACATCGAGTTGGTGTATACATCAGGAAAGGGAAATGTCACTATCGATGTTTTGTGAAAAAGGATATTGGATAAGGTAGTATGGGAGTCTTGTAATGAGTGTTGGGTTATTTCCCCATTTGGAAGCATGAATCCAGACATTCATGAGTCTCAAGGGCAAGAAGATTTGACTCTAGCATCTATTATACCGTTTATTTTGTAAAGTAGTTATACCGAGTAGTTTTCTTGATCTTAAGGTCTTAGTTATGAGATAAAACCTATATTATGGGTGGAAATTATCATAATGGTCCCTTAGTAATGATAAATCCATTATTTTCCATGTATGTGTATCAGTTCCTATTGGTTTGTGTGAGGATATGATGAGAGATTTTATTTCTTGTAGATGGGTAGTATATCATGGTTTAACAAATTTCAATCACATCATTATACATAGTTCTTGTGTTTGGGAATGAATAATGAAGTTGTAGGATTTGTGAAAATATATTTCACTTGGGAGTTAGTACAACCATAGAAGAAGAGGCCAATTAGTCATTTGAGGTATTCTGCCATTCATTAGTGAAAATGTGATGATATAGAATTATATTTAATCATAGAATTACCAAGAAAAATGTGTAATAATATATTTATATGAGTCTTTTTGGATCGATTGAAAAAGGTCATCCACATGTTGCCTTTTTAGTGTCCTTCAAATTTGATTATCTGGGTATAATTTATATCCATGAGAGAGTTCGATTTCATGGTTTCCCATGGAGTATATTTATAAAAATATATCTTTATTTCACATCATGGTTATGGTGGGGTCGTTAAAAGGACTTGGGATCACATGGTTTTTAAGAATGACCTATCATGATTTGGAAATTAGTCAATTAAAAAGTACTATTCTGGTTTTGGAGGATAGGTTATGATCTTATGCTCTTGATTTTGGTGGTTCATGGGAGTATTATACAAAAATTATGTGGTTTCTATATAATAAAAGAATATTGGAATCTATACCTGCAATAACATTTCAAGAAAAAATATTGGAATCCATGTCATTTTCCTCGTAGTTGGTTGTAGGATGATGAGTTAGTGCATGTTGGGCCTTGTATAATGTAAGAGACCTTTGAGAAGGCTTAGTTGATCATTTTATGTTTGGTGACCTTATAGATTAAGATGATATTTTTGGTGACCATTTGAGGTAAACTCTGGATTTTGAGGTTTGTCACCATGTTTTCTGTCAATTCCAACCTTGGTAGGGACAATACCATTTCAGGAAACATGGATCTCTATAATCTAGGTCTTTATAACTATTTTAGATAGTGGATAGGGTTGATCTAGTGCCACATTTATTATTCATTACATAACTTTCAGTTAGATGCATGATGTGTTTCACATGTAAAAACTTAAGAAATATTATTCATAACATTTCCATGTGATAGAAATCAAATATTTTAATCTTAGTGATGATTAAAACTTTTAGGAGAATTAGATATGTATTTTATACTATAATGAGGAGTATATCTGGGTTATGGAAATTCATTTAGATCATGATTAGTTGTAGCATTGGAAAGAATAGGTAAATTCCTTGGAGCGGGAGTCTGATACGCAAGAAAAGTGGACCTATATGATCACCAAGACTAGATATTTATTCATTTAATATCTCAGTGAAGATATTTAATATGTTGTGGGGGTTGTAAGATCCCATATTTTGTTTCCAGGGTTTTCCCTCTATTTGATTTTATTTAGAGCCTTGTGGGAAGTCTCTATTCATAGATGAAGATCCTTTCCTATGGAAAATGAATTAAAGGTATAGTGATGCATATTTTTCTGAATTAATGGAGCATAGGTGTAAATGTTTTAAATGGGTTTACATGGGTTATTCATTGTGTGAATGTAATTGGTGGTGGTTTAGGTTTTTTCCTTAGTAAAAATGATGAATGCTATACACTGAGCAATTACATGTTGTGTAATGATGTTACATTATATATAAATGTTTCTAGGAACAATGCATGAGACTAGTTAATTATGTGAAATGTATAAATTCTATGAAGGCATTACACACCATGTAATGTTTATAAATTGTTAAAAATCACCTAAGGTGAGTGGTTTTTTAACATATCCAACTAAAAAAAATACTCGATAAGTAACTATATTACATGGCATGTAATTTCTTATGATAAACTTTTAAAGGTGTTATAGAGATTATTTGTCTCTCATTTTATCATGTATCTTAATCTTATCAATCGTAGGGTAGATTCAAGGTATTTTTGGATAACCTTTAAATATTTTGAATGTCTCGATCACACATATGATCACTAGTAATGGGGTTTTGTTTGGTATACCATTATCTCCCTTTATTCTCAAGATATTATGGTGTTATATTTTCATCATGAGTGTTTTTTGGTTTTGATATTGATGTTTAATTGTATTATAACGTCTATCAACCATCATATCATTCATCCATGTTGGGTTTCATCTTTGGAAGAGTTTTTTAATAGTCAGTTAGGGTTGGGGCTCTAAACCATAACCGTATGTTTTGATTTTTTTCAATTATGTGAAATATAAACAAATCTCACCATATCAAGTACAAAATAAATTAAATAATTAATTGGATTGTTATTTGGGGTCCCGATGGATTTATTTTAATTGACCTAGCCTATAGATACTATTTGGGTTATAAAACCTATTATTATAAATTAATTCATAATTGTCTTATAGATTGTTAATCATGAATCCAAATTATGTTTTTTCGTGATAGAGATTAACTCCGGCTTCCTTTGATAATTGAAATAATTTTTTTTGTTTTGTGACCCAAAGATAAATGAAATGTGTAAATGAATCATAAATATAAATTTTCATAATTAACAATTGATGTTTATTATGTGATATTGTTATATCCTTATTTCTGTGATATATGCTATTTTTTCATTCTAATAACGATAATATGGGGAGTTGGACCTATTTTATTGTTATAATTCCTATATATGTTGTTGGCCTAGTATACATTCTGAAATTCTTATATATCAGTTTATTCCTTATGACTTGTGGAAATGCGTATATTTCAGGATATGCCATGTGATAAATACTGAAATTCTTATATACTAGTATTGTCCCTATGACATGGTAAAATTCATATATATACAATGGTTGAAATTTATGCATTATGAAATGATTATATAATTTTCTTTTTCTTAATTAAATTATGAAATAATCATATAATTGGTTTTGATGTAGATTATTTTATTTATACCTTGGTCATATGGTTATGGTTGGCATAGTTGTGAGACATGCTCATAGACATTCGGGTATGGCATCTAGATAGGCAATTTTTTACCACGGTTATATGGTATTGGATGGAATGGTTGTGAGAAATGATAGGATATATTTTTTAATTTTTCCAATGTAGGTTGATATTGAACTTATTTTTTGGTTTAAATAATTAACAAACCTATTTATTTCATTATGTCATATGCATATTATCAAATTTTTTATCTTTAGACATGGTGGTGTGAGACTACTAAGTAATACTCGCACCCTATTCAGAACAAAATTTGTTACATGATATGATTAAATAGATTCAAGTTTGTAGAAGGGAAATGGAATGTTTTTTTGAATGTTTTATTATTGGATATGATGGTGTGAGGATATGGGACTAGTTTGGGGTTCCAGACTGGGGACTTTTGAGTCTTTACATGAGTCTTCTAGTCTCTTATTTGTATTACTTACAGAATAACATTTACATAAATTTATGATTTAAATTACATTATTCTAATATTATATTATTATTTTTCTTTGTGGATATTTTTTTTTGGTTTCCCACTTTATTTTATCATTTCAATTTTTTTTCGCACTTAGATATTTATTTATTATTTTTACATGATTTTCCCTCAATCTTTTAACTATGTAACCATGAGGTATATTCTCTCTAATATACATACCGCAACCCATTTTATACTCAGTATCATTTTGTGTATGGGAAGGACTACTTATGGGCATGAAACCAAACCGTGTTCGCCACGTTAAAGAGTGTTAGATCAAGGACGTCACAACATTTTTCATGCATATGTACGCCCTACCATCTTTATGAATTATGTAATTCCTTATGATATATATATATCTATTAAGGATTACTCTAAATATCTATATATTGAATATATATATATATATATATATATTATTTACACCACTAATACCATTACGGAGGTGATAGAATCATAATAAAATTATATATAGTAGAACTACCAATTAATAACATCCGTGGAAATCAATGAAGTTAACACATGAAATAATTATAATAGTATAATATAATTAAAAAATGAGTGATTGAATTTAAAAAATTGTTCATATTTGATATCAAATTTATTAATAATATGATCTTATGTAATTATAAAAAATATAAATATATTATACAAAAGGTTATACCACATACAAGACAAGATAGAACAAATATAAGGGATTTTATCTCAATTACCTCTCCATTGAGACAAATTTGTTATTATGCACCTATTGATTTTTATATTATGTATATAATTCCCCTTTTAGTTATTTATCTTGAATATATATTTCATGATAATTATTTAATTTCATTTAAATTTTACTCTTTAAATCGATGTCTATCTCTTATTCCAAATTTTTCTATTTTTATACATTAATCAAGCTATAAAATTATC
Organism: Viscum album; assembly: GCA_963277665.1. Lineage (NCBI taxonomy): Eukaryota > Viridiplantae > Streptophyta > Magnoliopsida > Santalales > Viscaceae > Viscum > Viscum album. The sequence continues at coordinate 1,413,871,019 of OY728145.1, forward strand.
AAAAGAAAATAAATTTTGTTATCTTATAATGGGATATATTTTTCCTACATATCCATATTTTCTTTGATATATTTTCAAAAATTTATATAGAATTTTATAATGATTTAAAATAAAATGTTCAATAATATTTCACTTTTTGTACAAAATGGTTAAAAATAAATTGTCTTCTCATTTTCTGAATGAGTTACTTTTTTCATAATAGTTAGAAAGAAATGTTTTTTAAAATATATTAAAAGACAATAATTTCAAGCCATATTTAATGGTCAATTTTTTTTCTTTCATTACACTGTTAGATGTTTTTTTGAAAAATAAAATGGGTTCTTTAATATGATTGAAATTTTATGTTTCCAAAAGTGAATATTATGGTGAAAAAATTAATTTCATAAAAAATGTTTTTAATTTTATTTTTATGGTAATTTTATTCATCAATTAGAAACAACCATTTTATTATTATTGACTATTTTTTATCTTTATTAATTATAACATCCTTGAAATATTAAATTAATTATTTTAATTTAATATTACATATCACTTAAATATAAATATTATTTTTTTCATGGATATGATTATATAGTAAATCATAATCTATTTCTATATAAGGTTTTATACTTTAAATTTATATGATTTAATGGGTAATTTTTAATGAATCCATATTCTTAAAACTTTTTAGATATCATTGAAAATTCATAATGTTCATGAATTAAGCCTTTCATTGGATATATAAAGAATTTTTTGGACAAGAAGTAATGGGTGGGGAGCATAATTATATATCCCATTGATGCATTCACCTGTCTTAATATAAACAATTATAGGCTAAAATTATGTTATTTTTTATTTTATTTATAACCAATATTTTAAACTATCATTTTATAGGGACATAATGATATATATTCAATGATGTCGGAGATTATGACACAAATATAACGCCATTAAACAATTGATAATTTAGTTATCATAACCCTTGAGATTTTCTAATTGATAATATCTATATATTTGTTTATTAAGATGTTTATGAAATGATAGGTTTTTTAAGTTATTAACCGTTAAATATTGTTTATTCCTTATTTAATCATGATATCTTTCATAGTATATAACTCATAATGAGCATATGAGCTCATAATTTTATTTTTTCCCCAAAGATATGAAGATGGATATTATAAATAATATCAACGATTTAGTAAGGTTTTTTTGTGCTATGTATTTTATATTTTCAATGTATACTGGTGATCCTAAATATATCTATTTTTTTTAAACTGATAAACTCATAGATAATACATCTTCAAATTACATATATCAATTTCAACGTAGTAATGTTTCCACTAACTCTAGGATAACCAGGTTATGGTCATTATAGTAGAGACATATATAATGAAATGGGTGGTCTATAAATCCTTATAATGGAATAATCAATATAATGGTAAAAACAGATGATTTAAGTGGTATAAAATGATATCCTAAAATAGGATAATAATTTTTTGATCACATGAAATGATTTCATAAATAAAATTGTATCAAAATATAGTGGAATCTTAATATCTTATAAATGACCTTAAACATTGAATCAAAATCATACGTGAGTTTTAAGGCCAATAGATAAGCACATTTTCTTCTAGATTTACTCATCATACACAATAATGTTTTTCTAATGATATAAAAAATTTGGTATCTATAGGATACTAGAATTATAATTCATGGGTATTACATATTTTATATTAATTTACAATAAAATACATAGACACACAACTGAGAACAATAATTGTTTATTCCCTTTAAGGACATGAAATACAATATTCATAATTAATGAAATATATTCAATTCCCCACCAAATATCTTCCCCTTTAAGACTCCAACATAATACCTTTATCCATAACCTAGGGAAATGAAACATGAGGAATGTTGAGCTCATATAATAATAATCAATGAAGTGAAATGTTTTTCATTACATTTATTCAAATCATAACTTAGAGGAAAGAGATAGGTTTGATAATAATTTCACCATTTCATCAAAACATAACAATTGAAAACGTAATAGGTTTCAAATGAATTTTATCACGTTATAACCCATATTAATGAAATGGGTTTCATAAAAATAATCACATAATAAACATTAGTCATTCAGAGAAAAAATAAAAATTAAATCATTGTGTCATATCTCTTTAATTAAAAGGTGAAAACAACATATGTCATCTTAAATATGGAATGATTTTGACTAATCATTTAAATCATTTCAAGGGTAAAATACTATTATTCCCCGAAAAACAACTCAGAACATAAAACCATTATAAAATAATTTTCTATTTAACAATTCATGAAAAATCGTAAATCAATCTTTGAAAAAAATAATGTGCTCGATGATTAGAAGTTGCACTCCTCACGTAAAGATTAAAAAAATATTCCTTTCAAATTTTTTGTAAATTACGAATGAAAAATATTTTTAACTTGACATTAATATTTATTTTAAATTTTTTTTAAAAAAATTTATAAATGGGTAAATAATTTTTTTAAAAAAAATAGTATAATTTTAAAACATATTTTCTTTTTTTAAAAGACATGGTTTTAGAAAAAAAAATATTTCTCACTAAAAATAAAAATAAATATGGAATTTCATAAAAATATTTTCCCAATTATTTTAAATAAATAAAATAGAAAAAAGATAACATTAAATTGAAATATTTATAATAAATATAGTATAATAAAATTCATGTGTTTTTTGAGATATGGATCATTATATTTAATCACTATAAACATAATTATATACAATCCTAATATATTATGAGACTATAACAAAAAATCATTACCACTATGGTTTAATTAAATCATAATCAAAATGAATTAATTTAATATAACGAAACTGAAAAATATTATTTAGATAAATAAAATAATTATATTAAATGTCAATGGGGATTTATATAATCCTCGTAAAAGAATATATGTGGAAAACATAACAATATGTTTTAAAGAAGTCAAATTGGGATTACAATATCATACCAATTTGGTAACTTTTGAAACATAAACATCATGAAAAATATATCTTCAAGTTGATATGTAAATAAAATAAAATAAATTAAAATTATTCCTAGAATTAAAACATGGGTAGTATATACACCACAAAAAATAAGCATTTGGTGAATTTGGAATGTGTCTCATAGAAAAATAATAGTGAGATGGAAATCCCTTAACTCTTAGTAATCCTTTGAATCGACGGATAAAAAAACATCTAGTGGAATATTGGATATAGTTAAAATTAATAGATACATCATAAAAAAAATCAATGTTTATGTATATACACAAAAAAAAATAATGAGAGGTGAGTTTCCATAGGTGTCCCAGAAATAAAATATTTACTAGATATCTGTTAACATAAGTCTGGACTTCTATAATATTAATTAGAACCTCCTGTATAATAAATATAAGTTTATTATTTATATTTTATATAACTATACTCATATATATAATATTATATATTATTTTCTTATTTATATTTATTACCCATTTATTTACAATTCTACGGTAACGTCAGATCAGAGATAATACCTCCTTTTTTGACTATATATTTACAAGTTATATGTTTATTACTTTTACCTAGATCATGGTTTCATGAAATAAAAATAATTAAATATAATATAAATATCATTAATATTCAATATATATGTTTTTATATTAATTCATAATAATTATTTATATGAAATGAAACACACCATTCATAGAGTTGGTATGTCTTGTGTATGCATGAACAATATTTATATTTTGTAGTTTGACTTAATGAAATAATGGAAGATGATATATTAAAATTAAATAATCAACATTATTTATTATATATCACCTAAATTAATTAAAACCATCCTTATGACCATCTTTGTAAATCATGAATGAATAAATCTCTACGTGAGGTTGTAGTCTTCCGTACACAGTGCTACGTTATCATATTCTTAAAAAATATAAATCATAACGTAATGTGTGTTACAATAATCCCATATGATTAATAGTATAATAAATATCATATATAATAAATAAATCCAAATTTATGGTTGTAGGTGAGAGTTGGTAATGGAAACAATAATGACATCGGTTCACGATGTGGTAGACCGCCGTACACGTAAATGATGATTTCCTAACCCATTCGATGGAAGTGGATATGGTTTTCAGTCATTAACTTATCAAAAAAATTATTAATATATTAAATATAAATATTTTATAATATAATCATGGTATAACAATAATTTAAGTATTTGGAGTAATAAATAAAACAAAAATGGGCGTTGATGACCATTACCTCTTATTCAGGTATCCCCTATATGATTTCTCCACACGCCATCATAGGTTGTATTGATGTTAAAAATAAGGAATATATTATGATTTTTGTAAATTTTATATGTCATTTGGTGAGTTATTGGATGGATCTATATGTTTTTATTTTTTTTAAGAGGAGAGGATAAGCGGTGGTCTATTGTATGTGAGGTGAGAGACGCATATGTAATTTTTTTGAATGTGAGAATTCCAACCACATTTTCCATGTCACAAGGCTCCTATAAGGGACCATTATTGACAATAGAAGGTATATGGTATACTTATGGAGATAAAATGGGTTATCGATATGTTTTTGGATTTATTAAAAATTAATCGTTTTAGATTAACACCAAGTAAAACTATTTTTATCTTAACCGTGATAAGTAATATATATTGACATTACTATTAATTTTTGGAAACTAATTATGTTTAAATTAATATAAAATTTAAAATATTTTAATTAAAAATATGTACAAAATTCTTTTAATTCCATTTATATAGTTTTAATTTTTTAATTATAAATTAATCTCATAGATGAGAGGAGAAAGCAAGTTCTGAATCGGACAATGTTTAAATGTTTACAATCTTTTTATGTCATAATTAATCATAAAACTAATTATAATTACATATACTAGATTAATGAATTTATATTAGAAATAAATTTACATTGAAAAAATTAAAATATAATTTTCCTTCATAAATAATTTTAATGAAAAAAAACTTTTAAAATAAATTTAAATATTTTTCACTATTAACTAAAAAATTAATCTTTTCATAAAATTACTAAAAAAATATTAAAGAAAATATTCAAATTATGATTACAAAAATGACGTTTATTTTATCAAATTAATTTAATAAATGTTTTAAAAATATATTTTATTATTTTTTAAAAACGAAATAAAAATATTTTTTCAGAACATTTAAATTTGGAAACAAATAAGGAAATTACCATAAATTATTATTTTTATTATCAATGTGTTTTATTTATATAAAACAATTATCATTAATATTAAAAAATTATTTATTACTATTCATATCTTAAAATTCAGAGGTAAGGTAGTAATATATTATGTTTAAATGACTATATTAATAAAATATCATGGTCTTTTTAAAATTCTGGTTGATATGTTATGCAAGCATACCTAGTGCTTCATGTAGTCCAAACATAACAAGGTATTTTGTATAAATCAAGACACCTAGTGTTGCATATATAAATATTAACTATTTGTTGTGTATAACAAAATCGATAAAGGAAAATTACGTTATTGAAAAGAAACTAATTTATTATGACTCAGGTAATTACAAATATTTATTATGTTGTTTCCCCATTCTTATGTTTTCAGGATCTATTGATGTAGCATGCCAATATTTTGAGAATTTATTTCAAATTAATTTACCTTTTCAATATTTTTCGTTTAAAAAAAAATAAATTTATTTATATATATATATATATATTAAAACACAAAGTCAAAAATTCATTTAACAACCAGTAATAACTTGACCTACACTACAAGTAATACTGACCTGTCTTGCATTACAAGCAACACCGACTTGGGGTATGATGCACACAACACCAGGTTTCTATGAAACATCTTCTTATATGTATATAATTAATTAAATGGGATAATTATAAACTTAAAATTAATAATACTGATTGAAATATAAATAAATACTTCCCCAAATTGGAAATAATAGTTTTATTGAAATAAAAAACTATTGATGACGAATAATAAGATTTTTTGGTAATGTCACTTTTTGTTAAAAATATTGTTCACTAGAATAAACAACTTCTAATAATGATAGAAAATTTATACATATTTTTTAAATTTAATATGATAAAATAAACCTCATTTTTTAATTTAGAACTTCAAAATTATCATGGGGCGATTTTGGGGGGATTGTTCTAAAAAACCTCATTTTTTGATGACTAGTTAAACATACTTCTTTTTAATTAAAAACTGTATTTTTTCTTATATAATTTTTAAAGAAATATTATTCTAAAACTATTAATGGTGGTAAAATTAGATAATTATTACATATATTAATAAAATATGATCCATTAGAATCAATTCCACTTTAAAACTGATTATAAAATCTTAACAATCTGTTAAACATTTTCATACATAAAAACGATGTTATTTCATCCCATCCTCAAGAATATCATTAATTATAATAATTTCACATCTCTGATGTGAAATTAAAAATCCATACATATTATTTTATTCATTCTAATATTAATAGAATAAAAAGGCCATGTTAATATTTGACCCAAATTATCAGTAAAAGTGACTAAAAATAATCATAGCAGTTAATGAAAAATGAATCATAATTATAGACTAAACATTAAAATTAAGTTCCCAAACGACATATAAAAACATAAAACACACATTGGATATCCATATTTCAGCCATAAACCTTACAGATTTGAGTTTTTTTTGTTTGGTAAGACTTATTTTAGATAAAAACATGTGCGCACTAATTTGTTTCTAAAAATTTCATGTGAGTCCTTTTCCTTCTATATAAATGGCAACCACCTCTACCAATTTATCAAACCCACTAAAACCTTTTATGTTCTTCCATTATATGTAAAATTATATTCCCAGAAATCATCCCTTCAACCTTGAAGCTTCTCGTTGGGAAGAAAGACTCTCAAAGAATCATTTTGGCTTAAACCAAAAGGGGTTTCCTGATTTAGAGGCAATGTATTCTCTGAAGCCCCTTCAATTTATTTTTTTGTGCACCCCTCCACATTCTATTAACGTATTCTATTAAAAAAATAACTTCTATATACTAGTATGTTTTTATGAAATGTTTTTGACCAACACTCACAAAAACCTCCATCTAATGGTTGTTTAAAATACTATTTCTGTTTATGGTGAACTACAACCTCACGAAATGATGATAATTCATTTCTCATTTACCACCTATCATGGTGGCCATTATGAAGGAAAATATATGTATATATGTCATATATCATATTTAAAATGTACTTATGGTTATATATTCCTTTTATAATACACATCTATTTAATTTCCATTTAGTGTTAATACGGTAATCTCATTTGAGAAAGTGTGGACTACAAGACCCTCAAAGCGATGGGATTCATTCAAAACCCACATGGAACGTATTTAGGATGGGTTTAATGAACTTCTATTATATATATATATGATATATTAATTATAACGTAATAATGATATATATATATATATATTCATATATATATATATTCATATATATATATATATATCATTTACATACATCCATTCAATACGACAATAAAAACTGAAACACCATTCATTTGTACGTACAACTTACCGTCTTCATGAATGGTGTATTAATTTTCATACCCTTATATCCTATATATTGTTATAATAAACATATAATTTATATTATTGATAATTATATCATGGTTTACATTCTATGATCATGATATAAATATAAGGACAAAAAATGAAACATATTAAGACACATGAGAAGAAGAAATGGAATATTACTCTAAGTGAAACCTTAACATATGATCATTAACAAGAGGGTAATATAAGTTTATAATAAAACCACATATGGTAGTAGTTATAATAATATTATTCTATATAATATTTATATTAAACTTATATTTATTATATAGGAATCTTGTACGAGTAAGGAGACAGTCAAGACACAATGTAAGGGGATTTCATCTCACTTTTAATTTTTGTGAGATAAATGTTATGTTGAACACTCTTTCCTTTTGTGTGGTGTATGTACATACCATTATTGTGTTATATGAATCTTTTAATTATATTTATGAGTTTTCATTTAATAATTTTATGATCCCTCTTTCATAGTGTATATGATTCAAAAATGACCAAATTGGTAAAAATGTTTTGTCTTAATTTTCCTCCTTTGATACTTATGTTTTGTTATGAATCTAACCTATTATTTGATTTATAAATAGATACATTATTATTTAAATATAATTAATATATAATATTTCATGATATTATAATCTTCATGTAATTTTATTTCCTTACACAGAAATTATGATCCCAAGATACCATCTTATAAGAGTTTATTATGACAATCTCATTCCTTTTTGAGATTGTTTATGTTTATACTTCCTATAATGAAATATTAAAACCCATATCTCAATAATAGTCATGATATTACTTATTCTATATTTCTTTGTGATATAAACATGTATTTTTACCATTTTCTTCACTTTTAAACTTAAGATAGTTAAGATATTATTTTTAGAAAAGTCAAAAATTAACCTTTTTCGGACAAAACTCTCAGTTTTATTAAAAGGTATTCCAAGAATATTATATAATTATAATATTATAATTAAAATACATTTTTAACCTTATTTTTTTACAAATCTATTCAAAGTAATATTATTTTCTCTTTTATAACATGGAATGTTTTTATTATTTTTTACAGTGACAAAGGAATGCTCTTCAGACCTTGTACGACATGTACAGATTCACCGTCCATCATTTCTTCGACACACCATTTCATTTTTAAATGGTTAATATTTATTGTTTTTTAAAAATATATTTCAGAATAAAATTTCTTCAAATTGTTTTCAATATTAAGTTTTATGTTTTGAAGAAAAATGTTTTTCAATACTTTTAAAGTATAGTGGTTTCTAAAATATTGTGTAGCTTCCTTTAATGGGTTTCAATATGTTTTCAATGAGTATTTTTTTTTAAAATTATACGAAGCTTATTTTATATTTTTTAAATGAATAATTTTTAGAAATTTTTTTCACAAGTCTCACGTTATTTTATTATAAATTAATTTTTAAATGGTATTATTTATTAAAAATTAATTTTTCCTACATGATATGATATTTTAACCAAGAAACATATTTAGATGATATTTAAAAATTTCTTCACATATAAGATGAAATATTATCATGTTAATAATCCCTTTCAAATAAATAATATAAAGATCCCATTGATATCCCTTCTATGAATGATTTATGCTTAATATGTTGGTCTTTATGAAATTGATTTTACTCACTGGTTACATATTTAAGAAAACCACTTTTGTCATAGGTTATTCTATGATGAAAAGGTTAGGAAACCTATTTATTTTATATAGGATTTGATGTCATAAAAATTTAAGGGTACCCATTTCAATTTATGGGTTTTAATTTTATGTTTATAAGACAAATATCTTCTAATTAGTCAAGATATGATGAATTGTTATTATGTTTTGTCCCATGAGTGAATGATTTTACTATGAGATGGGTGGAACCTATATATCATTCAAATTCATTGGGTAATGATATATTTTATATGATCTCAATGGGTAGACGACTTGTATCCCCAACCCAAAAACATTCAAGGGGATGGGATGTATCCCAAAACTAAAATGATAGAGGGTGTATATGTGGTATCATAAGTGAAATGAAAGAGGGTACATGGGTAGTGGCCTATGCTCAAAATAAAGAAGGTTCCTGGGTTGTAGCCCAAACCTAAATGAACAATCTTAAATGGGTAGTAGTCCAAGAATTAAAATATGAAGGTACATGGGTTGTATCCCATTCAGAAATGATATAGGGTACATGGGTAGTAGCCCAAGCCAAAATTCAATAATATACATAGGTTTTTTCCCAAGCCTAAAAGAATGTGTGTACCTGGATTGTAGCCTCAGACGGAAAACATGACATTACATGGGTTGTAAGCAAGGTCTAAAATAATTTCGGAACAAGGTTTGTTAGCCCAATCCTAAATTAGGTACACTTGTCATAGCCTAAGCCTAACATGTTATAATTGTCTTGGTAGGTATCCCTAACAGAAAAAATTCTTCTCTTTTATGTATTCCAAAAATCCTATGTCTTATTCTTTAGTTATTATTTCACAGATCATGATGTTTATTTCTTTATTATTCATTTCTTATGAACTATAATGCTTTATCCCATAACTCATGTAATTTTCCATTTATTTACAGGGTATGATCTCCTAATATTACGATCATGTTTTCATTCACCTATGTTCATGTTTATGCTTACAAGAATCCATTTTTTTCCTTTACTGATAATTTTAGATCACTTATTGTTTTGTTTACTTCCCTGGGTTACGAAGAAAATGTTTTAAGTATAAATACTTTAGTTTTATATCATTATGGGAGATATTGAAGATCTTTAAGCAAGATAGAATACTAGTTTACATGTTTCTAAGGACACAAAACTATTATAGTTCTCATGCATGTATTTTTTTAATGTACTGAATATTCTTCTAAAATGATGTAAAATCGATTTAATAAAATCCAGGGCCACTCTATTTTATATCAAATGAATGTTTTTTTCATCCTTTAGAAACATGTATGAGAAAACCATAGTGAGATCCCTATGTATATTTTTTAGTATAATTCTAGGGATGTCTCTATGTATTAGTAAAAGATGAGATTACATTTAGGAAAATGTACAATTTTTTGGTTAAATGATATAGTGAGTGGTTTTCGTGAAATACATCAATGTCTAGATACTACAAGTGGATGTTGATATGGTACATATTAACCTTTGGGAAACAACTCTGAAATGATGTTTTAGGCTTGACTCGAGGAAATCTGGTACATGACAAAGGGCCAGGCTACAATCCTAGTTTGACACTCTTAGGAGATATTCTTTGGGAATGCACCAACTCTTCATGAACCATTTTGACGTATTTAAAAAAAAGTAGTCTATAATGACCTATGACGAACATACTGTGTCATAGATTAAATAACGTGTCATGATTTAGATATTCTATAAGTAATTATTTTCATGAATATGTGGTTTTCAACTATAAAAAAAGTAATGGTCTCACTATTCATTTAGTTTTAGTCACTGGAAGTAACCATAATTAACTAGATTAATGTTGAATGTGATGGAAGATTTTTTGATGATAAGTCATGTGGGATGATCACTAGAGTGAATAATATCACGATCATTCCTAATATGATTTCACATGAAATGATTATCAATATTTACTTTAACTAACTCTCAGTCTCAAAAAGGAAGAGAAATAAGGAGTTCAGTTAGATTTTGGGTAATAGAAACCATGGAAGAAAGAATGTTTGGTTTCTTTTTTGTCAATAATGTGGAAAGAATCACCTAAGGTAATGTCTTGGAGAATCAAGAAGGTGTTTTGACTATGGTAATGTAGAATAAAAAATATAGTGAATACAAGGTAAAAATTAGATGTTTGGTTAAGGAAATGGGTGGTAATTTTGGCCTCCCTAAGACTTCATTGAAGGGTAAGTGTTTTAATTGTGTATAAAATTGTCATCATGAAACCTAATGTTTGAATAAGAATGTTCTTGAAGTGGTTTTTTAGGGTGGTGTGAGTAATGGTTACATTATTGTTGATGACGAGTGTATGGATGAAATTTGAAAGGAAAGATGTATTATTGTTAATGGATTATGGGTAGTGTTTATGTATTTAGATACCAAAAATAAAAATGGAGAATTATGTAAGGACTGTTCGGTTTATGTTTTTATGTTATTTATGAGAATATTTTGAATTATCATGAAGTAATAGAAAGGAAATCTCAATAATGTTATCATTTTGACCAAGGTAAGGTAACCCTTAACAAGTTCCTTATGTTAAGAGAATGTTGTACTGTTAAGGATACGTTTGATATGAATAAGTAAATTAGAAATTAATGATTAATAATGAACTAATTAGGGACTTGTGTGTAGGTGTATTATACTACCACTAATTTAGTTTACAACATTTTTTGGATTTATGGTTTAAATCTAATATAGTTTGGAATGAGGAAGCATGCATGTTTTTCAAAAGGATTTATGATAATTTAGGTTGTTTCCATTTTTAAAGAGAATAAATGATGTGGGTATTCACATGATTGGAATTTCACAACCAATATCAACTTTGTTTATACCTTGGTATCACTGTTAAAAAAAATTCATGACTCTCTTTTTAATATTCTTGATTTTCCCTTTTGAAAAGGTCTATAAGGTGAATTGTTCATGAAATGTTTAAGTTATGTTTCAGAGGTAGTATTTTTGCAATGATTTAGTGTTGAAGACCATAGTTCATTGGATAATAAGTGATTAACCGTATTTCAGGTATTTCCATCTTATATACTAATTTAGTGAGGTTTTAAAAAAGGATATCATGTATGTTAGGTGAAGACAAATCATGTCATGAAAGGCAGTGGGTCTTGAACCCATGAATGAATAACGATAAGGGCTTCCTGCCTACCACAAGACTACGTGATGTCCTGGTTAATGTATAATTATTTTTCATGAATTAATATATAATATTAGAAACTACTATTTCATTTTATGTTTATCGATTAATGCTTGTTTATTTTAAAAGAAAAATGAATAGATTTTTATTCTTTTATTGGAATTATGATCCCCTAAATGTGTATTATTGTTCTTTATTAATCATAGTAAATTTATGGACATTCATTCCATGAGGTAATGGATGTACTAAAAATTATTTGAAGAATAACCCAAGAATTAAATTATGTTTAGAGAAATTTATCATGAATTACACAATTTTGTACAAAAAAGTTTTTCCTTATAGTATAAATTCTATTGAACTAATGGATTCTAAAATCATACCACATTTATGACATTGAGTCCCTCAATGTAACTCTGATCATTCACTTGTTTGTGATTTATTACCTTAATCACTCCCTACAATTATTTACACTTTTTCATCAATGCTCAATCATCACTCCCATCCTATGTTCTCATAGGTGGAATCCTAGTTATATGTTACTTTAGGTTACCATAATGGTTCTAAATTTCCCAATTTAAAGGATGTTTTAGTGTCCATTTTTACTAAGTGGGTTTCTATGAATGAAACTATCAATAATTAAAACATTGAAAGCCCGTATAAATTTCTAGGGGAAATTTATTTTAAGGTGGTATAATTTAACACCCATAGATTTTAAGAATTTTTATTCGAATTATTAATTTTTTTAATTTTTTTATTTCACATGAAAATAGAAATAGTTTATTATTATATATATATATATATATTAAAAAACTATATCAAACATTACATTCAAACACAATCCCAACTTGGATTGCGCTACATGCAATACCAAATTGGCTAACATTACAAATAACACTGATTTTATATGAAATATATATATATATATATATATATATAATAGAATGGGTTAATTAAAACTGAACCATTAAAAATAGTTATAATAATAATAATATTGAATTTACAAAAAACTATTTATTATTGTTTTATATAAATAAAACATATTTTCTGATCAATGATATGATTTTTGTTAAGCCATTTTAAATTAAAAATATCATTCTCTCGAATAATGCTCTTTTAATAATGAATGTAATTTTAGTCAAATATTGAAATTAAATATGATAAAATAATTTGTTTTCGAATTTATCATGTTGATATTATCCTACGGTGTATTTTTAGTATTTTTCTGAAAATATTCATTTTTTATGAATAAGGAACATTACTGCATTTAGTTAAATCTGCCTTTTGGTATAATTAAATATTTTTTCTATGTGATATTAAACTTTTAAGGTCACAATACATATTTTTTAATTATATTAATAAAATTTAATTTATTAGAATCAATTTCTCTTTGAAAATTAATATAAAATCATAACAATCATTTGAATGTTTTCATACTTTAAAACCCCATTATTTCGCCCAGTATACAGGATTAAAAATAATAATAAATTTTTCACTCCTGTGAAGTGAATTCAAAACGTTTTACATATCCCATTGTATTTAGTTTAATATTTAGATTCTAACAACTCTATGTAAAGTTTTTTTTACCAAAATGATTAGTAAAACTGATTAAAATTAATCACAACAATTAATGCCAAATTAAGAATAATTCAAGACTAAACATTAAAATTAAGGGCCCAAATAAAATAGGCAGAAGACCACCACAAATTTTAGGTCCATTGTTCATAAATACACCTTACAATATGGAGTTTGGTTGGTTTGGTATGACTTTTTTTAGGGAAGAAAATGTGCACGCCTAATTTGTTTTTATAACTTCCCTGTGAGTGCTTTTCCTTCCATATAAAAGGCCACCACCTATCCACATTTATCTCACCACTCAAAATTTTTAGCTTGTACAATGTATTACCATGTAGCCTCACAATAATCCTCCATTAGACCATGAATATAAAATTTGGACATAAATCCTCTCAAGGAAGCATATTGGAAAAAACAAAAAAAGAGTTACCCCATTTAGAGGTCACTCCTTCATTCAATCTCATTCCATTTATTTTCATTCTCCACCCCTCTGCTCTCTTATTTTAATTTAGTGTGAAAAAAAGTATCCTATATATACCATGATGCTTTTATTCAACGTTTCTAGACTTAAATCACACAAACATTCATCTAATGGATACACAACATATTCTTTCTATCTACAATGAACTACTACCTCATGAAAAAGTGATTGTTCATTTATTCTTTAACACAAATATGTTTGCCATTAAAATGGAATAATATATTTAAATATGAAATAAATTATATTTTATATTTATTTAATTTTCTATATTCCATTTAAATCACACATCTGTTTTCATTCCATTTGGATCTAATACGATAATGTAGTTTTAGGAAGTGTGGACTACTGCCCCTTCAATGTAATGTCATTCATTCACACATTGCATGGAATGTATTAAGGATGGGTTTAATGAACATATATGAAATATATGATATATTAATTCTATTTTAATAATATATATATATATGTAATATACATAATATCTTTGAATAGGACAACAAAAATAGAAACCACATTGATGTGAACGTACAAATTACCGTCTTGATGAACAATGTATTCCATTTCACACTCTTAAATTCTATAAAATATAATAATACATATATAATGTATATAACTGATATTTATATCATTTTTTATGTTTTTTAATCACAATATCAGTATAAGGACCAAGGATGTAACAAAAGTAAGATAGGAATGAATAACAAAGTAAATATTACTCGAAGTAAAACCTTAACATAAGATCGTTAACAAGAAGGAAATACATAGTTATAATAAAACCATAAATGGTAATAGATACAATAATATTTTTATTTTATATAATTATAATTAACCTATATTTGATATACAAGAATATTTTATGAGTACAGACAAATTCAAGACCCAATGTAAGGGGATTCCATCTCACATTAGGTTTTCATGAGATAAATATCTTGTTTTCGAAACTTTACTTGTGTGTTGTGTGTATAATGCACATTATTTTATTCTATTAATCTTGTACATTAATTTATTTTTATTCAAATTCTCATTTTATGAACCCTTTTTCATGGGGTTTAAGTTTCAATGTTATCAAATCGGTAAAAATGTTTGGTCTCAATTTTCCATCATTGAGACTAATGTTTCATTATGAACATAAACTCTTTTTTGAGGTGTACATAATTCCAATCTGAATTCCATAAAAATAATCTCAACATATTTGTTATATTATATTCTTCATGTTATTTACCTTCATTATATGTCAATAATTATCCCTAGATACCATTTTATAAGAGTTTATTGAGATAATCTCATTTCGTTTCGAGATTGTTTATGTTTATGATTACTTTGATGAAATTGTAAGATAAATCTATCAACAATATTCATGAGTTTTATTCTCCTATGTTATTTCATGATATACCCTTGTATTGGTACCATTTACCACTCTTTTCCACATATGATATTTAAGATACTGTTTTTTGGAATGCTGGATATTACCCTTTATTTTTTTAGAAACCTATGTTTTCTAAAAGGAGATTAAAGAATAATATACCATTATCCAATAAAATTTAAAATATATTTTTACAATTTTTTCTTTTATCAAAATATTCAATGGAATATTCTTTTAACATTCAGGATAAGTCACTTTTTTATCCCTTTTTCTGTGAAAAATAAATGTTCTTTTGACCTCATATGACATGTATGGATTTTCCCACTGTCATTTCATCAAGGATCCAATTTGATTTTTAAAATGTAAAAATTTATGAAAATGTTTTCAAAATATATTTCCAATGTTTTTTAAAGAAAACAATATTATTTTATACATTTTAAAAAATTGTTCTCAAAATTATTTCAAGAATATTTTATATGTTCTCATGTGTAGTGGTTTTGATAACTATTTCAATGTTCCTTTAATGGTTTTCAAATATGTTTTCAAATAATATTGTTTTTAAAAATAATTTGAATATTATTTTTTATGTTTTAAACAATATTTTTAAAATTAATTCATATGTTTCAATGTATTTTATTTGAAAATAATTTTCAAAGGGTTATTTGTATTATAAATCCCTTTTCAATAATGAAAGGATATTTTACTCAAGAAACCTTTTTCAGAAGATATTTCAAAATTGTTTCCTATGTAAGATAACTTACAATGATATAACCCATTACCTTAAATCAAATGATATAATGGTTCCATTAATATCCCTTTTATGAATGTGTTATGCCTAATGTCATTTTATTTATGAAATCCATTTCTTTCACTGGTTATATTTTTAAGAAACTTGCTTCTTTTCACAAGTTATTCATTGATGAAATGGAAATAAAAAATATCTCTTTAACATAGGTAATTATGTGGAGAAATTTTAATAATACCCATTTCACTATATGGATAATTATTAGATTCATATTATACTAATATCTTTTTATGGGTCATGATATGATGAATTTTTTATTATCATGTCGCACATGAGTAAATTAGCTTACTATGAGAAGCATGTGACATATCTCTCCCTATAATGAATTGTGTAATGATATGTTTTATATGTGATCAAAGGGTACATGAGTTTTAGCCCATGGACAAAATGAAATAGGGTGTACGGGGTTTTCCACTTTCCAAAAATGAGAGTGGGTGTACTGGTTGTAGCCCAAACCTAAATGAAAGAGGGTACATAGGTTGTTGCCCAATCGCCCAACCAAAAGGTAAATGGTATATAGCCCATTAATAAATAAAAGAGGGTAAATAACTAGTATCCTAATCCTGAAAAAATAAGTTACATGGGTGGTATCCGAAGCCTAAATTAATGTGGATACATAGGTAGTAACCCATGCCTATAAACAAGAAGGTACATGGGTTATAGCTGAAGCCTAATAGAAAGTGGGTACATCAGTTGTAGCTCAAGGAAAAAAAAAGAAGGTACATGGGTAGTAGCCGAATCCTAAAAGAAAGTGGTTACATGGGTTTCTAGCCCATGCCTAATATAGGTACATGGGTTGTTTCCCAAGACTAACATGTTATAAATGTATTGGTAGGTATCCCTAACATTAAAGTTTCTATTCATAAATGTATTCCGAAAATAATATGACTTAATCCTTATTTATGATTTCATGGATTTAGATGTATATTTTCTTTTGATTCATGTCTTATGAACTACCATTATCTATCCCACAACTCATTTTTTTGACCATTTATTTGCATGGTATGATCTCATAATGTTACGATCACGTTATGATACTACTATGTTCATTTTTATTCCCACATGTCTCCCTTGTTTACCCTTACTAAGAATTTATGTTCACCCCTATTTATGTTTACATTCCTAGGTTATAAGGAATGATTTCAGATAGAACTACTAAACTTGGATATATTAATGGGAGATGTTGAAGATATTTCACTAGGAAAGAAGACTTGTTACCATGTATCCAATGACACTAAACTATTACGGTCCTCATACATGTATTTTTGTAATGTGAGGAATATTCATATAAAATGATGTAATATCCAATTATGTAAAACCTAGGTATTTATAATTGATATTGTATTAATTATTCTATGTCTTTATGTGATTATATTTTTAATCATTCAAATTTTTCATATCATTTTATTCCTCTTGACTTGTATGATTTATTTTATTATAATGTGCTTTACCTTACATGTGTTTATAGATGAACCCTTAATTTATGTATTTATCGATGGGTTTCAATAATATATCTGATCTTATAATGGATATTTGACCAAATAATGTAGATTTAAATAATTATGACTTACTCTAATTTTAATCTCTTATTTTATGTATCTAATATTTTAATTACAGGAGGCCTATTAGTTTCTGAGTTTTATATTATGGAATATAATTGTTGAAATCATGTATTAATATTTGTATGAGATTCAGATAGCTATAGTTGGTATTACTGAGCGTTATGGTTTATTTATTGGATAGGTTTAGGTAACCTTATATGGAATTGTCCATGATTAATAAAGATTGAATCCTAAAAAATTATATTTTAGGGTATAAATGTCACAAATGACTTATTATAAAATTATCATATATTTCCTTTATATTTTTCTATTAAAATTACATTACTCTTCATCAAAATAATTTTATTTAATTAATTTTTTTCGTTATATGGGGAATTTTTCTAATAACTCTTCTGAGGAAAACCGTGTTGATTTCCCCAATAAGATTTATAATATATTGGGAGTGGTATTTGGAAGACCCATTATAGTACATACAAAAATGACTGATTTTATGTATAATAACATGAATCATGTAGAAATCCCTCCTTCTCTGAAGAGACAACACGTTTATGTCGAATCGTTCATTTGAAAAGGCCTCCCATATTTGGTGGATCTTATGACCGTCCTAATTACATAACAATTGATCAACTAAATTGATATTATACACCATATTCATTAATGTTCTAATTTGGAAAAAATTACATTGACCATTTTTCGATTAAAAGGAGAATATAATTAATGGTTTACATTGATCCAGAATAAATATTCCAATAACATTGGATCAATAGGGAGGGATTAATTATTTATTTTTTCCAATTTTAATTTTCTCCACACTCTCATTATTACATTAGAGTGGGTGTTCCATAAACTCATGTAAAAGGACCATGATGTTAACTTAATATTGAGATATATATTAGTGATTATAAATGGTCTCATGATTATGGATATATAAATAGGAAAATATTTCTCAATTATAGAAAACCAACAGATGAATATCATGGGGGATAAAATACAACAATCCACATGTTATAATATTGTGCAGAATAATCAATAAAAATGCATCTAGGAAAAAGGATATTCTTAAAGCATAGAATGTAGAGGAATTAAACTATTAATTATTGAAGGGTGATGAATATTTAAGCTAATACTAGGGATGAAATTGTGGTTCTAATCAATCCCACACCAATTTTACAATGTTTAAAATTAATCTAACATAAACACTATGTAATTCGGTCTCTTATTCCAATTGGTATCAAGTATAAATGAGGATTATAATATCCACATACAATAGTAAAATGTCCGGTTTGTATTATCACTACTACCGAAGAAGAAAATGAAAATTATGCGGTGAAAAGTAAACTTTTTATACATTTCATAAAAGAAATTTATATAACTAAATCATGCTTCGGGTCCTTATTCATATCATGGGGTTCTAGTATAAATATTCAAATACCACATCACTTTGAGGAGAGTAAATTATACTTCAAACTCCAAAATTTGAAAATAATTACATCCTATTTATATAACTCTTCCCCAACTATGATATTTTGGCTCAATATTCTAGAAAACGTTTTTATAGTAACTTTAGTGTAATTTATGATATACTTAACATAGATTGAATCTATATATAGATAGACCATTAGATATATGGAGGCATAAGTCACATTATAAATCATAAATTGTACTCGTATTATTGTGATTTTATATAAAATAATGAATATGATTTTTAATATACCTTGAAATAATATATATATTTTCCTTCATCTCAAATATATCTATCTCAAATAATTGAAAAATTTAAGAGTGTCATCATTGTAGAAAATCCCTTAATGAATGATTACAAAGAGGTATTATAAAATGATTTTCATGTTTTTCTCATGTAAAAGATGTTGATTTATTAACTATAATTATATGTGGATCTCTACCAATATCAAAGAGTTGTAAATATTGACCCTAATTGATTGAAAAAAATAATAAATAAAATACATGATAATGTTGAAGTGGGTTTCCTATGAACATGTTCTTCCCTATGGGATGATTTAGTTCTCTTTATTAAGAAGTAACCTAGTTTAATTCACCCCTTTAATAATTATCATGATCTTAATGATATTACTATAATCAATATGTAGATTGAAATGAATTCTGACTTGTTTGACCCAACTAAATGTTCTTATTAGTTCTATAAATATGATCTTAAATATAGATATTATCAATTTAAGGTGAGGAATTGTGATATTCCTCAGACCTACATTCATATAATTTATTTAAAATATGATTTCATAGTAATTCTATTCTAACTAAAAAATGATCTAGAATATTTCAAAGACATAATGAATTGAGACTATAAGGATCACTGAAAACATATTTTGGTTCTATTTATAGATTATATTATAATATATTTCAAATAAAAGGATGACCATGGAGAACATTTAAGTATATTTCTAATTAAATTGATAAGTGTTAATTATTATGAAAAGTATTGTATATGTGAGGTTTCAATTGATAAGGTATCATTCATTTGACATATCAATTAAATAAATGTTGTATATTTTCATCCTTAAAAACAATGGTGTTTAAGAATTGAACTATTACAATATCTATAATAGAGACTAATTGTTTTATATAATTATCTTGTTATAATAACTAATTTTTGAGAAACATCTCACAATTTTCAAACCCACTAACCAAGCTATCATGAATAGAAGTTAATTTTCACTATATAGATGAATGTGAAGAGAGATTCATGAAGTTGGGGGACATGATAATTACCAATCCTATACTCACACTAACCACATGTGACTAATTATATCTGATCAACAATGATCTATCAAATTACTTATAATGATATATAATCATCCCAAAATGGTAAAGTGATAGACTTTCTTTGATTAACATATCATTCGTGAGTAAAATTTTCTTATTCTTTAAATAGAGTACGAAATAGTAACTATTAAATTTAAGATTATTCGTATAGAGTGAAGTGTGACACCTATGTAGATCAAAGGGGCCTCAATTATATGTTCGCATTGAAAAAGGGTAACACATTCAACTGAAAATGGTTTAAGTTGATTAGGGACCATAAATCCTAAATTATACCATAGATACCACATCATTTCTTATATTGATAATACCTATTAATATATGAATACACACTAAATTTTTTAAAAAAAACTTCCTTGAGGTCTATAATGGTTTTTATTATTCATAAACATTGATATAAGGACAACTAATTGATAAGTTAACTACATTATCTCCCTTTATTTTCTTCATAACTGGAACACTTTTTAGAAATATTATACAAAATACCATTATTTAAATCCTAGTGAAATAAAACATATGACATGGTGAGATATGATGCTCGGTAAGGGTAAACTGAGGAGATATCCCTGATCACATAGACCTAACATGAAGAAATGGGTATGAGAACATGTTTTTATCATTGGGAAAACAATAGCATGTATAACCAATATTAAAATACTAAGTCCGGGCATAAATCATTGTAGTTCATAATTCATGAATCATAATCAATTCAAGAATATGATCCACGTGAAAAAACATTATCATGGGTATTTCTTTGTGGTATACAAATAATCATAGAAAATATTATGTCATGGATACCCACGAAGACACTCATAATGTGTTTGGATTGGGCTAACCACCTATATATTATCCTCAAGACTATGATTTTATCTCATTAATCCTCATTTGGTATTTGGATAACTTTTTATTTAACCTTTTGGTAATGATATAACCTCTCATATACCTTTTGAGCTAATACAACAATAACCATTATTGATAAAATTGGAGGGAAATATAATTTTTGGCCCACTTATCTCATTACGAAATAGATAATGATGTATTGATAATGATCATAAAGAATTCATAGTTTAATAAACTTTATGTTGGTAATATGTTTCATGAACATTTCATCATTGAATTATACATTGAAAAGGAATTGGGATCATAATGATATAATGACCTCACCATAGGATATATCATGGAAAAGGAATGAGTTTCATAAAAAACTTTTTATGATAATCCTAAAACAACTAGAGAAAGAATAAATGTAATTTCATTTATTCATATTCTAAATAAAGCTTCAGTAACATTAAATTTTTTCATAATCGATGGAAAATTATTCTAAAAGATCACTTAATAAATTTCTTATAGAAAATACTGTTTCTCTTTGAATTCAATTATTTGAATAGTAAAAATTTTCTAAATATTAAATAATTGTTTTTATTTTAATATAACACTTATAACATGTAAAGAAATCCGATAATTTATTGTTCATGATGGTGGAAAATAAAATTAATGTTGTATACCTTAAAATAAATATTCCTATTCAATTTTTAATAAAAATTCAGATGTAACGCATTTGTATAATGAAAATAATATTCCATTGAAAACATTTTTTAAAAATTAATATATTGTAAAAAATTAATATTAATAATAATATTAAAATGATAAAAAAATAGAAAAACTTTTTTTGAAAGCATATACATGTAAGAGAATGTAATTTCAATCGAAGAAGAAAATAATATTGATTCTCCTTAAAACTCAAATTTTGTATATTTTTTATAAAGAGAAGAAAACGAAAGGAAGAAATATATTATCATGAAAAACCCATAGAATAATAAAATACAAGAATTTATTAATAAATTTATCATAATTTTTTTTCATATGAGGTTTAATAATAATCAATCTTGATAAACAATGAGTTTGTAACCTATGACCCTTCCTATTTGGTTTATATTTTAATCATAAGACAAAACATATATATCAATATATAGACATGTAAATCTAAATAAATCCTATAATAAGAAAATAATATAAATTCATTTTCAATATATACATCACATAAAATAAAGAAGTGGAGAATATTGAAATTAACTGACCAAAATAAAAGTGACATGAAAATCCCAAACCTCAAGTCTCTCCTTTCATCATACATGTTCGAACCCCATAAATAATAAATATAGGTGTATTATAACTATATTTCTGAATCACATGGAATTATTTGATACCATATTTTATTTAAGTAAACCCCATTTCACCATATTTATTAAAATTTCATTATTGAATTCACTATTTCGTGTAAAAACTAATTAGTTTTTCATATTTTTTTTGTTGGTATTTTTTTCAAATCTAAATTTATCATGTTTCCAAAAACAAATATGAAATTCATTAATCATATAAATATTATAAATATTATTTATATACCTCTTTATATTTATCCATCAAATTGAGAGATATAAAAATGTATTACAACATTGATGAAGATGATAATACTTTTATACACATGAATTTTTCTTTGCATTTAAATGATTCAAGGAATAATATAAATAATAATACTAATTAAACCTCAAAAAATAATAATTATTTCCTAAATATCATATATATTCTCTAAATCAATCCTGATTACCCTCTATTTCAAAAATAAAATTTACAATATATCACGTCACTTTGTAGAGGTGATAGTCTACATGTACACATGAGAGATGTTATTTTTTTCCAATATATTACAAGGAATGAGGGTAGATGTGATATTATAACCCCATAAGTATTATTATTTCATAAATTTATTATACATATGAAAACTATATCATCATATTCTTCTTTGAGAGGTTGTAATGGAAATCGAATTACATCCTCAACATGGCAGTAGTCATCCATAAGCACAATCGATGGAATCATTTAATAGTCAATGGAAGAGAATAAAATCTGATATTATAAACAAAAAATTATAAATTATCATTATATGTTAGAATATGATGAAATATATTGGAATAGTTTAAAAAGATTAGAGTGTGTTTGAAGAAGGAACAAAATCGAAACACATGGATAATAATTGTACCCCTTCATTATAGAACATCATCAGGTTTATATATAAAGCCTTTTTTTGAAAGATTTAATATTCTAAATAATGGATCTAATATGTGTTAATGTAATTATTTAATGGATTTGGTTAGTTTGTTTTTGAGCCAAAAGTAATCAGAAGTCTAAAGAGGGGAAAAGAGGAGAGGTTTTTCGAAAAGTGGGTGCGAGGAAACACATGGAAACCACTTGGAAAATTCAAATAAAAATCTAAAATTATTAACTTATTCTAAAATAAAATTTTAAAAATAGAAATATAAGGTCTATATATGGTGGTAAAATTTTATTTATAGATGTTTTTTTGTAAAAATTAACCTTATCATTTGGTTCAACCCCATGGTAATCCCATTTTAATATTTACCACATGTACTAATTTTTACTGGTATTACTTTTCATTATGACCAAAATATATGTTGGAAATATTAAATAATATGAATTATTCATATTTAAAATATTGAATTAGTTTTAAGAAATTTAATTCCTTTATGAGGAATAATTTAATTTAAAATTATATCCACAGACATAACGATGAATATGTGTTTCTAGGAATTTTTTTTCAAAAGTATAAAATATTTTTATATTATAATTGAATGTAAATTTAATTTCAATGACCTAAATTACAATAATAATCATAACTAATTTTACTAATTTTACTTCTAAAATCATTTTAAAAATAATTTTAACCTTGAAATTATGTCACTCTGATATGAATAACTAAGGTTAGTTTTGCATCATCATATCCTCTGCTTCCCATGTAGCTTCCTTAAATTCATGGTTTCGTCACAAAACATAGAATAAGTGAGTGGTCTTATTTCATAGAAAATTATCTATACAATCCAAAATTATAATTGGATGTTCCTAAAAAGATAGATCTTGATCAAGTGTTATGGTCTCAATGTTCAATTATTTTGAGGGGTTAATTATATACTTACACTTGAGAGATGAATGGAACACATCCTTATATTGAGAGATATTTGAGAGTAGTTCCAAATGAAATGATATTGTACTTACTGAATAAATAATCATGTATGGTATATGGATCATATATATCCACATTTATGTATTCATAAATATCATCAACTTATTTTATAGAGAAATTCATAGAGAAATTTTTTTCAACATTATAAAACACTAAAACCCACTAATGATTGTCAAAATAACATTTCTGGAGAAAATGGGAAAGCACTATGTGATGGTTAATAGATTTTGATTTTTTTACCATTATCTTGGTTTCCCAGGTCCCAATATCTTTCATTCTCAAACACCCCCCAATATATAATATCTATACACATCATTTAATAGAGGGATTCATTAGAATCCATATGAATGCTCTAGTGAAAGATATTGTTTTATGAAAAATAGACTACTGAAAGGCATCGATCCCAAAAACCATTTAAATCCATATAATAGGATATATATATATATATATATATATATATATATCCTCTTGGTTTATATTTTTCCTTTCATGATGAAAATATATATAATTTATTTTCTGGCATTTTGATAATGAATTGAGTCTAGTGAAAGATATTGTTTTATGAAAAATAGACTACTCAAAGGCATCGATCCCAACAACCATTTAAATCCATATAATAGTATATATATATATATATATCCTCTTGGTTTATATTTTTCCTTTCATGATGAAAATATGTATAATTTATTTTTTTGAATTTTGATAATGTATTGAGAAGAAAATATATTAATTATCTAAAACCATATTCTCTAGCACATTTTCAACTGTTTTTGAGTGATTATTCACTAACAATTTTATTGTTAGTATATATATAATACACTATCCATAATGATAATTCCTAAATATAATTAATTAAAAAATTACTATATGTAACTCCAAATAATTATTTGGGCAAATTTTCTCATGGGCCATTATTTTTCCGGAAGAATAAGTTATCACCATGTTACTATTCACTAGAAGAAATCACAATCCCTACATAGATGTGTCACTCTTGATTACAAATCCTTATATAATATTATGTAATATAATAATAGGTTCACTAATTAACACTATATTTTTTCCGTGAATGTTTTTTCATATTAACTTACCCATGGGAACATGGATCTCTTATGAGTTAACTTGTTATACTGATTGTACAACCAGGAGGAATTTTTCACAAGGCATCTATAATATCTATCTGAACCAATAAAAATTGTTATCTTAGTCATCGTGGTTGGAATTATATGGTTTTATATACCCCCAATATTTTATGGATCTATTTCTATAAACAATATTGTGATTATATGTCATAATAATTAATCAATATTCAACCAAAATTCACACTTTTTGATTTTTTTGTACAGTCTCCTTCCATTGGTCCATCTGTACAATCCTCAAGTTATCTTATTTTCTTCCATTATTATTGAATATTTATGAATTTAATCTATAAATAATACCACAAATTTATAATAGAAATCTATACTTACTATATTCATTATATCCATAAATATTGTAGAGGCATTTATTAGACCAAATGGAAGAATTATATATTATTATTTTCCATTACTTATATGAATATTTTTATCATGTATATCTTCCCTCTTTAATCACCATGGATGATATCCCAAACCATGGTACATATTGAAAATGTTTTGATGCATAATTTGTTAATTAAGAAGTCATAAATATAGGGTAGATTATATATGTTCTTGATAATGGCCTTTTTCAGTTCCTGATAATCAATGCACAAACGTATCAACCAATCATTCTTCAAAAAAAAAAGAACTATAAAATCACATTGTCACACACCTTACTAAATTAATAGCTATGAAGATTCTCAATGAGTATCTATTTAAATTATTGCAACTCAATCAGGGACATTCTATATGGAATCATTGAAATAGGTGTAGTACCAGATATTAGTTTTATGGAGAATTCAACTTTAGGATTTGGGGGAAGACTCTTCAACTCTTCCTTAAATACCTCAAAAAACTATTATGGACCTCACTTCTCATACATATAAATCATATCTTTTTTTAATAATACTTAATAAATCAAAAAAATAGGCACCCAAATACTATATTATTTTAGGGCCTTTGGAATCATGGAAACGTAAACACTTGTACATAAGTGATCAACATTATCTCCCACTTGGTCCATCAAGACTAGAATGCTTATTAGAAACATCATACATAATACTTATATTCAATCCCCGTGGAAAAGATAAAAAAATGGGTGATCTTTTATGGCCTATAAGGGTAAACAAGGGAGATATAATAGAATAATTATGATCATACTGATATAACAATGTAATCATATAATTAGATTATCATAACCTTCTTATAAAAAATCATAAACATCAATAATAAAAACAAATTTGCAGTTTATATGACATGAATAATAAGTGAATCACGATCCTAAGCCATGAAATCACATAATATGAAAATGCTATGGAGTTGTGGAAGTCATATAATAATATCGTATTTTTTCCATAGTAGTCAATGCTTAATGATAAGGTCGTCCTAGTATAATGGTTTTCTCCACAAACCTTCTTGGTAGTTATGGTTCACTACCATAACAATATTAGTAGTTAAGATTCTATAACAACCCTATTATCGCATAAATGTACTTTATTGAGATGAGTTTAATCCCCATTATATCCTTGTCTATCTTATGAGATATAAATCAATGTGAAATGCATTAGAGGGTGATATAGTTCCCACCAATATAATAATAAAATCATTCTTATGTGTTCCCCTATATCATAAAAAATTATCATTTCATAACCCATGGTATGAAATGGTTATCATAAACCTTCTATTATATAATAACATTCACAGAATTTTTATATTTTATATTCATTACAACATATCATAACCCATAAAAAAATCAACATTGCTATTCAAAAACCCTAAAAAGAAAAAGAAGTTTCACAAACATAATTTCATAAAAACATAAAGCATTCATAGTTATATTAGTAATAGACCCCTTGGATCATATACCATGAATGTCAAGAGTAACATTTATGGATTTTATATTATTTATAATATAAATTTTAATGATCATTTAAAAATTTCATTTTGAAAATATCAGTTTTTCTTTTAAAAAAACATAATAAATAAAACATTTTGAAGACATTTCGTTTGAAAATAGAATTGAAACAATATAAATAATGATTTCGAAAATCATTGAAATAAATATTCATAGAAAATAATATTAAAATATGATTTAAATACAGTTTTTTAAAAAAAAATTAGTGAACATGGTTTTTAAAGAAGGTCGATTTTCGTCCGTAGAGATAAATGAAGTGTTGTTTTATAAAAATCTTTTATTAATAATATTAATTACCCAAGAGTGGAATAATTTTACCATTACAAATAGATAACATAAATAAATATAACATGATAAAATTAATGAAAGTACTTTAGATATGCATCATATTATTTCTCCAATGGATGAATAATCATAAACATTTCCTATAACGATTGAGATTGTTGTAATAAATTCTTACAAATTTGGTAACTCTGAATCAAAATCCACATGAAGGAATAAAATTACAATAAGAATGAAATTTAATGAAATGAAGGATATTATTTTTAAAAAATATAAAATATAAGTATATAGGACACTAAAAATTATATAGTTGCATAACAAAAACTGTGTCCAAAGGCGAAAATGTGATATAAAATTATGTTAACAATTTGGTAACTTATGAATCATAAAACCCCATGAATTAGAGAAATTAAAATGTATATTTAATTACCTATCAATTAATGTATAATAAATATTTGGTAAATTCATGGGAAAGAAATACATCACATAAAATAATCGAGTATTCAATAAAGCACAAGTCTCATAGAAATAAAATTGGGACAAGAAATTAACTTACTACTTGAGTAACATTTGAATCATGATCCCAATTAAAGAATAGAATAACGTGATACATTTAATATCATTAGAATATTTATTTCACGTTTTAAAAAGTCATATATTATTTAATACCCCACAAAGAAGAAATGGATTGTGAATAAGACATTTATCTCATGAATATAAGAAAGTAAGATTATGTCCAATTACAATATGTCCCCAATCTCATAGTAGTCATTAAAAAAATACTCTATAACAAATAAAAGGGTATAATACATCTATTATAGTACCATATTAAATTACATCAAACCATATTTTATTTTCTTATGTCCTTTTATTTCATGTTTAGTAACACTTCCTTGTTAAAGTTAGGTTACTGATCATAACCACATTGTTTACCGCATGTGTTTTGGTTTGTTAGTTTTTTTCTTATTACATATATCATGATTTAATCATAAAAATTATTTTAAAAATTTCGTAAATATAATATATATATTCACTATATATGTATTAATAATAATCTATAAAATATAGAAAAAGGAAATTAGATATATCATCCATGGAGACGGTATGCTGCACCTACCCACGAACGCTACTTCCATTTTCTTATTGTATTTCAAGAAATAAAATAATTAAATGATTTAAATTTAAAAAATTTATAGTATAAATTTAATTTCATATACAATTCATATTTTTAATTAACCCATCCTCAATACAATCTATGTAGTCTTAGAACTAATCACATCACTTTTAGGAGGTGGTAATCCACACGTCCAAAAACGATGTTATCGTATTTAAAAAGAGGTATGATGTCATGTTTTATATAATAATAAAAGAAGGAAAATTAAATCGATAATATCATAAATATCATATAATAACATAACCACCATTATTATTACCATATTAGAATGGGGGAAATGGACAAAAACGACATCGGTTTGTGATGTTGTAGCACACCAGACACACGAACAATGATAGTGTATCCCATTTGATGAAAGTGTGTGACATTTTTTTGAATAAAATTCTCATAAAAATATCTTATTATAGTAAATATATAGTGTTTATTTTATAAGAATAGAATTATAATAATTTAGGGGTGGATAAATAAATAAACAAAAAATATTCTGAATGATGTTACCATTTATTTCTGTAACTATTATTGTTTTTCGTTGAACATATTCATTTATTGGATATACTATCATTGATATGATTCTAGTATAAAGGTGAGGATGTTTTTAGAAGCTTTCAGAATGGTTTTTTAGAGATAAAGTGTTGATAAATGTGAAAAATTGAGCGAGTGACTGCCATTTTATAGTTAAAAAGTATAATTCTTATATATTTAAAAACGTAAAAAATATTGAGAGGTCATCCTTATATCATTTTCCTTCCAAAATTTGTCATTTTATTTAAAATAAAGAATTGATTCGATATATGTCAAAAAAATAATTTTTGTACATGTCTCTAGTATATTTGGCCCCTTAAATTACATAATAACGAATAAGTAAACTATTTTATGCCATTAATATGACTAGTTAATTATAATTAATTTCACTAACCACTTATGTGAAAAATTATTTTTACATTATTATAAAATATTAATTACATTGATTTAAAATATGGAATCCATTTGGGAAATCTATATCACATAAGTGTTAGAAATTAATTTAAAATTAATCCCCAAGATGAATCGAATACGTGGTTTTCTAAAGTGAAAATGTTTTAATGTTTGAAATGATTATATATCAAATTTCATTATAAAATTTTTCCAAATTTCTTAAATTGAATTAATTTATGTAAAATTGAATGGAATTTTATTTAAAAATAATTTGACAAAATTAATACATTATACAATATTATGGTCTTCAATTAAAATTCAGTATTTTTCACAATTCATCAAAAACTAAAATATTTCAATAAAATACCAAATATTCAACAAAATATAAGTTTAAAGTTATGAATTAAAAAATGAATTTTATTTTATCAAATTTAATTTATAATTTTCTCAAAAATTATTTTTACAATTGTTCACCAGTAGAAATAAAATTTATTTATATTGAGAAAAAATGTGCTTTTCAGTACATATCGACATTACTGCAAATTATATTTTTATTTAGAATTTTTTTTTTATTTTAATCAATTATAAATCATACTTAAAAGATATTAATTAACATTCATATAACAAAATGTGATAGATTAGTTTTAACTGTTTGGATTAAATAGTTAAAATAATAATGTGTTGTTTTGTAGAAACTCATTGTTGCATGTAATGCATGTTATGATGGTGTTCCATGTAGAATTATATTAAATTGTAGTGGAATATAAATAATTGTCAAAATATTGTATAATTAAATCAAATACAACAATTTAATTTAATTTAGTTTAAGAAGGATTCATAAAAACAATTTTGTTTACATTCTACCACACTTAAAATTAATTTTTTTCACTCGAAATTCATAACTGTGATACAAAAAACTAAGGATACTTATGCCTTATCATATCATCAAGTTACCACATAACATCATCTATCTATTGATTTTTGCTCAAAAATTTTTCCAATACAGTGTTCATGTTTCATATAATATTTTATGTACGATCCATAATTTAATATGGTTGTTCCTCATTAGAAATATCCCTCCCTAGCAGTATGAATCCTCAATGAAGTACATGGGAAGAGTCAAGTATGTACATCCTCAAGAGAGATATATGGAACAAATAAAGGAATTAAGATATATTTAGAGAAAGTGCTATGTATTAGGATAACCTCTTGATAGTATAAACAAATCTAAATGGTACACATATACATAGGTCTTAATTTTCCATTCTTCCCAAATATCAATCCCTTCTTCCAGGGAATGATTCATATGAAAAACATCATGAAAAATCAAATTGTATATCATGTAGATGATTATCAGAAGACAAATTATGTGTCTTTGAACTACCTTGATATAATAATGAATAGTTCTAAAGATCATGACCATTTCTTCAGATATATTAGGGAACAATATCATTCTCTATCCAACATCATTCCAACAAATTTGTGAATTATATTTATTTACGTAGAGGGATTCATAAGGATACCTCATAATTATAGAGTGAAATATGAAGTTGTAAGAAAATATATCATCAGTAAGGTATTGATCCCAACATCCTTTAAAATCCAAAGAATAATATCTCAACATATCCTATAGGGTTTGAATTGTTCATTCAGATAGAACATCTGACTAAGGATGGGAAGAAGTTCTAAAAGTCAATTCTGTATCAATAGATTACCAAATACATCACAAAAAAATTAGGGCAAACCTTGAATCATGTTCATATATAATGTAATTTTTTCCTTCGTTTAACCATACAAATTCTTTAATGTATATCATGGGTGTTGATATATTGATATGTGTTCTACAATAGTGATGATTTTTGTGACATTGTAAGGTGATTGACTATCACCCATATAAGATTATTCTAATTAGATGTTATTGGGAGTCCAATGAAAATATCCATAGTGATTTCATACCATTTCCATTTTTGAATGAGTAGTGGATGCAACATCCCATTTTAATTTTGGACTTTAGTCTTATCTTTCTAAGATAAAAAGCACCGAGAAAAAAATTACGTGATATATATTGTCATTTCATCTCCCCAGATATATAATTTCAAATATCTATAAATCATCTTACTCCCAGGATGAATATATAATTATGATCAATGAGCTTCCACAAAAATATTATTCTTCATATATGCAAGGCGAGGAACACATACATGGTTCTAGACCACTATCATTCCATCCCAATAAAGGTTAAAATAATGAACATTTCTAATCTTTTTCAATATTTATACATCTTCATTATTCTACTCCTTAATATCCACTTGGATCATGGGATGAACATTCAATTGAGAAATATAACTTTTTTACCCTTACATTAAAATTTCCAGAACCATCAATTGAATTAAAATAATATTGGATCTTTTTCTGTCATCATCATGTATAAGCTATCAAGATCCTTTTAAATCAAATCATTTTCCACCATGTTTTATTTCTTAGAGTGGTAATCTATTTAGAAATCACAATCCATTATCAGATCAAACCATTTAATCTAGAGAATTTTCAATTCCTTATATGTGTGTATATACTTAAAATATTAATAGTTAGTATATATAGAACACATTCATCAAAAAGACAATTCCTCCATATCATTAAAAAACTACAGCAGCTAACTCCAAATTAGGAGATAGAGAAATTTGTTAATGAATCATCAATTTCCTTGCATAATAGGTTATAACCATGTTATTATTCACAAGAAAACATCCATATCCCTTCATGTATTCTTCAATATATATATATATATATATATATATTAAAAAACATTCTCCACTATAGGGTAATGTAAAAACAATAGCACTGAGAAACCTTCTCTTCAGTAGCTTGATATCATCCTCACATTACCCATTCATTGGAATTTGAAACCCTTACAATTTATCATAGACATATGATTGTATATTACTAAAAATTTGACCACAAACTATTGATAAAATCTTGTGAATCCAAGAAAACTATAGATATCTGTCACACTGGTAGGTCCAGGAGAACATTCAATAGCCTCTATCATTGATGGAATTAATGTTATACACTTTATTGAGATTATATGACCAAAAAATGAAACCATTTTCTACCAAAATTCCTAGTATTATAATTTTTCATATAGTTAATCCATCCTTGGGGTGTTTAGTATAATTTTTATATGGTTTAATTATCTTAATTTTACATTGAATAAATAAGAATATCATCTTTAAAGACTATGAAAAGCGGATGAACATAATCACTATAGACTTCATTCATTAAATCCATGAAGGCGACATGGGTATTAGTAAGACCAAAATACATCACTTTATAACTATATTGTAAATTCATTTTATGAAATCCTATAATGGGGATATCAACCATCTTTTCCCTCAATTGGTGATTTCCAAAATGAGGGACAGTCTGGGATATTCATTGAGCTCTGTGTAGTTGATCAAAAAACAAATCAAAAATGGTAATATGATAATTTTGCGTGATCATGGTTTGTTACACTCTCAATAATCAATATAGTGTCACATTTATCAATCTTTCTGTTTCCCAAAACAAATATGTTCACCCTATAGTGACAAACAAGGATTAATGAATCCTTTATCATGTGTTTATTTGTATTTCTACTTCAAAACCTACCACTCAATAGGGTAAATTATATGGGGTGTCATTGAAATTGGTGTGGAAGAAGGAAAGGATTCTATTAAGAACTAATGATCATATTTTGGTGGATGTTTTTTGAATCTCCTTTTGAAAGACATATCAAAATTCTAAAACATTATCCATATCATCAATGTAAATTTTCTCCCTAACCATTTGAGATAAAAACAAATTATAAATGAGAATTAGGATACAATAATATGAAATATTATTTATAATATTTTCACATATATCATCACATTTATAGACTGTAATAGATTGGATAAAAACATAAAACATAACATCCTTTCCGCATCAATTAATGAGGTATTTTTTATGAGAAATATAATCCATGCTTAATATGATGTGAAATTAAAATATATGAATAATGATACAATTTCCAAGAAGTGAGCTCCCAAAAATATCAAATGGATATGATTTATAAACATGATAAGTAATCATCATACCATTAGGTGTTTTTAGAACTAATTCCATATCAAATCATTGGGGTTGAATCATAATACCTATAGAAAATTATTTATATATTAATGTATGAGAAAATATTGAATAAAATAAGACATTGGTAAATCTGGAGTAGAGGATAAGGGTACCTTTCACCATGTCATTCTCACACTCCTCATCAGAATGATTGATTTAATGGGATTCCATTTTCCCTTGGCTTAATATGTTATTGACATCGATCATCATCCTGAACATTCTAGTTCTATAACTATTTAGTATAATTCACATTCTATTAAAACATTTAGCACTAAATAGGGGGATTTCCATTCTGAAATGATTTCCCTCTATTCACATTGTTAGATAAATTATCCCCATTAAATCGACAATATAATTTCCAATGACCTTTCATTCCACACTATGAACATATTTTACACAACATGATACAATTTTATATATGCTTATTTCCCGTATTTAAAGCATAATGAGAACTCATCTTATATTATCTATGGTATTTAGATTTTTCTTCGATGTCCATATCAATTTTCATGTCAAAACCATGAGATTGATTGGTAACTTCAAACTCAATTTCATCCCTCATTTCACACTGCACAATCTATTATTAACTTGGAAATTATATTATGGATAATTCCATTCCGAGATATATTTTTTCATTGATAAACCTATCAAATTATCATCTGGTGCAGATGATAATACATTATGTGTAACTAAAAAGTCTTTCAAAAATATCCTTATATGTTCCAAAAGATTCATCATCACATTGATTTATGTTAAGGAACTAATTCTACAACTTTTTTGAAGAGTAAAAAAATTTACTTATTCAAAAAAATGTTCTTTATCTTTTCCAATCCATGGATTCAATTTCATCATGTTTATTTATAGTCTTGATTAGATTCCACCAATTTTACACTTCACATTCTCCCTAATAGACAACCAGAATGGATTTCTAATGTTATGAACACAAGAGAATAATGAATATCATTTCAGGTGTACTGATTTATTTTCACAAAACTATTCAATCATATGACACACAAAAAAGATGGTTGATGTTTCTTCATGGATGAAAAAAATATAATTTTTACCTCTTACGCATACATTAAAATATGTCATGATTAATAAATTGAGAATGCTAGGTAAGAATAGCATCAACAGTTTTCATTTGATCTCATATAGCATTCAGATGATCAGTATAATAAAATTTTTATTTCCCATCACACACATAATTGATGTGGTTCCTTTTAGTTCTAGTTATTGACAAAAACTAAAATTATTAGTGTTAGAAACCATTATCATATTTTGAATGTAATAATAAAGAAAACCCACTTTTAAGATATCTAAATATTGACACCTTTTTAAACATTGACACTTTAGGTTTAGAATAGGGTATTGATATCTAACATCCATTTAAATCATTATTGATAGTTCATGGAGTGTTTATGAATTTCTAATGAATATCACATGAGAGTGTTAAACTAGGTGTGCAGTAAGGCCCAATGTTGTGCACTAGTTAGTGAACAATTATTTCATAATATTCTTTTTGTTGAGGTTGTTACCCCAATGTAATAATATTATATATTGACATCCTCATATAGTATCAAGATAGAGACGTATTTCATGTAAACCACTCACTCCATCCTTCCAAAAAAATCTAGGAATTTCTCCATTTCTTTGCCACATCCATAGATTTTCCATAGAGACATGTACTTAGGGACCTCACTAATATTTTTCTCATCCATTTATCCAATGATAAACAAATAATCAATATGAAACCAAATATATCAACACTCAATTATCATATATAAACATTAAATCATTTTTTAATACATAATACATTACACAAATAGACACATAATGACCATATTAGTTTAGTGAATTTGGAAACACAAAATCATAAACACTCATACATAAGTTAGCTACATTATCTTGAACATGGTTCATCATGACTATAAAACATATTAGACACATTATAAATAATTAATATATTCATAACATTGGGAAAGGAAATATAATAAGGGGTGAAATACAAGGATAAATAATTATAAAAAGGGAGATATATAAGAATAATACAGATAATAAGTGTATGAGAACATGTGAATATTATTATATGGTCATTCCCTACACATCAAAAATCATAAACATGAATAATTTCATAAATATTTTCATTTACAAAGACATGAATCATAATGGAATCAAGAGCATAAGACATGTAGGAATAAAATAAGAATAATATTTATAATTATTGAAGATACATTAACATATAAAATTAGTTAAATTGTTTTTAATTCTAATTTACAAGGCCATATTATTGGAATGGTTTCAATACCCAAACAATCTTGGAAGTCATGGTTCACTCTTCATAGTAATCAAGGTTCTCTCCAAATATCATCTAATAGAAAAATGTACTTTAATAAACTATGTTCACTCGCAATTCTATCTAAGCTGATCTCTTTAGATACAAATAATTACACAATTTATTAGTTAGAGATATTGGTCCCACCCATATCATAATGAAGTCACACATATGAGTGTGACAAGAACATAAATAATCATCATATCATAACCCAAGGAATGAAATGGGTATTATAAAAATTTAAATATATCTGAACCTGTATAAAAGTGTTAGGATTAATTATCATTTCATCAAATTTTAACTTGTAGAATGAAGTGCGTTCATTTTTATATAATAATTGGAAGGAAAACATGTTTCATAAAAGACATTCCATCAAAAGTGTGACTAGAAATCCCCTTACTACAAGAGGAACTTTTGAATTTAGATACCCACGATAGAGTAACATCAATTGAATCATTTAATATATATAAATAAATTTATTTCATCATATATAATTTTTATGAGTTTATATTCACCAAATAAAAGAAATGGATGGTTAATATGGCATGTATCTCACATATATAATAATGTGAGGTAAATATCATATACAATATGTCATGACTCTCACCATAATAGTTCAATACTTCTACATAATAAATATAAATTTATTTTAAATATTTTAATCAACAATAATTCAATTATTTAATAACATATAGGATTTGTTTATGGAATTTTATTACCATTTTATTAACAATTCCTTGTTAAAGTTATATTTATGGTAGTAACCAATTTTTTCTTATGTTTTGATTTGTTATATTACTGGCCATATTAGTTATATAAAGAACTCAAAATCTCAAAAATTACCTCAATGAAATAAATATAAATTATCTTCAATATATACATATTTATAATAATCAATAATATTTATAAAAATTATAATAAATACACCATTCAGAGGGACGGTTGTCCCTATGTACAAATGAATGCTGTTTCCATTTCCTTATTATATTAAAAGACTAAATAAATGTAAATAATATATATATATATATATATTATCATTTCTGTAGTAATATTATATCATGTATAATTAATATTTTTATCATAACATCCTTAATATAGTCCATGTTTCTCAAGAACAAAACACACCAGCTTGAGGAGGTGGTAGCCCACACAATAAGAAATGAAGATATCATATTTTCAAATAATGAAACACATGAAGGTGTATGTTATATAATAATTAAAGAATCATAAATAAATCATAATATATATATATATATATATATATTTTAAAAAAACAATTTACATCATTATTCTCACCCTTGAATGATGGAAATGGGGGAGCAGACAACATCGGTTCGCGAGGTGGTAGTTTCCCATATGCATGAATAATGACTGTGTATGAAATTGGAGGAATGTTTGTGTGAGTGTAGTCAATAACCATAAGACAACAAATATATGTATATTTATTAAATATAGTTTACTATATAATAATGTAATATTAATTTTTTTTGTGGTGGATAAAAAATAAAACAAAAGTTCTTGTTAAAGGATGTTACCTCTTCTTTGGGTATCTCAATTTGGTTTACACGAAATGGATTCCTTGGTTGGATTTCTTCCCAAAGGGGGGATTTTTTAATTATGTGTGGGATATTTTGAGGATATTTGGGTAGGGTTTAAGAAATAAAAATGTCTTGAAATGTTTTAATATATGAGGGGGTTAGTTCCCCTTTTATTGTAGATACAGAGTGTCATTCTTGTAAATATTACAAGGTAACCATTATTGAGGGGTATCACTTAAATATTGTTCCTCCAATAATTGTAAATTTTACATTCAAGAGGTTATATAGACTAAATAATTCCATCAAATGGTTTTTTAAAAGAATTTTGTGTTATATGACCCCATAAATTTAAGACTAACAACCTACTAAACTTGTTTTTCACCTTAATCGATGTAATTAATTTTAATTACCTAAATTAATAAAATTGAAAAAAATTAATTTTTAATTAATATAAATTATAATTTATTTTTAATAAAAATGATTAATGCTTAATTTCTAATTATAATCATATATATTGTAATAATTAATTTAAAATTTATATCACAGATGTGTTGTGAAAGAAGGTATTTAAAACAAAAATAATTAGAAGTTAATAATGTTTTTTATATCCATAATCAATTTGAATTGGTTTTAATTTCCTAAATTTAA
Source organism: Viscum album (assembly GCA_963277665.1). Lineage (NCBI taxonomy): Eukaryota > Viridiplantae > Streptophyta > Magnoliopsida > Santalales > Viscaceae > Viscum > Viscum album. The sequence continues at coordinate 1,413,910,166 of OY728145.1, forward strand.
TAAATTCATGTAAAATTTATCTAATTAGAATTTAAAATCAAATTAATATATAATTTATCAATATTAATAAATTAGATGAAAACATAGTTTTCTATCATGATTTTGTATTTTTCTCAGTTAATTGAAAAATGTATTATTTAAGAAAAATTTTAAAAATTCACACAAAAAATAGAAATTAGTTATTAAATAAATAAGATTACTTTTAATAAATAAATTTCTTAAAGTATATAAAATTATTTATATTATTTTTCACTGAGGGACATAAAATACAGTTCCATTCGGATAAAAGTTTTTTTTAAAACATATAGACATTACAAAAAAAATTTATATTTGATTTTTAATATGTTTTATAAATGTGAATCCATTATAAATCATACTTATAAACATTGTATTAAAAATTATATTATAATGTTTAATTTATATGTTATCACAATCTAATTTAAATATATATTGTAATAAAGTATTGTTTTATAGAAACTCAATGTTGTGTGTAACTCAAGCTAAATTGACATTTCCTATGGATAACGTTTAACATTATATAAAATATAACTAAACATTATCACAGTGTACTGTGAAATTAATTAAATAAATGAAATTTTATTTAGTTGAATAATGGTTTGTAAAAACATGGGGTGTTACAAAAAATCTCTTAATATAGGTATAAAAATCATATTTAATTTATTTCTAACCATATGAGATAAATCCATTATTAAATAAATATCCAGACTCATAAAATTAAATTAATTTACATTAGAATTTTTTAATCATTTTTAGAATGGTTGATTATCATTGGGTGGTTCCTTATAAAAAACATCATTTCCCTTCCTCTGTAATTTATTTGGGATTCATGTAGAGAAATCGAATCCATTCCTATGATAAAATAATTAAACTAGATGTAGAATAATAATATTTAAATTAATCACATATTATTAAAAATTAACAAGAGAATAATCATAGAATTTATATGAAATCATCAAATTGTTACTGATTTTCACTACTAATTAAACATATAATCATTTTGGTGTCATTTTGATACTCAAAAAATAATTTCAGATATATAAGATTAGTTTGATGAAAAATAGAATAATACATTAGTAGTTCTAATTTTCATGGTTAGGGTGTCTTTAACAACATAATTTTTATTCCACTCATCTGAAATAGTGAACGAATAAGATTCACCTTTTTCTTTCAATATAATAGGTTCCGGAAGTCGATCATCATCATCAACCATCATATTTTTGAAAATGATAGAATAATTCCTAAATTCTATTTATATATATAAATGGAGGGTGTTTGGTTCATTCGTTGTAAATTTCTTTTCATTTACTTCATAAGATAACTTTTTCCCATAACATAATCATTCATCCACAAGATGAAATTACCTTCCACAAATAAAAATATACCAGTCCCTTAATTACTATTTCTTTTATTTGTTTTCCACACATCAAGCATGAATGAAATATCATCATTGCATTTATATGGTTTTCAATTATTCCTTTGAATTACATAATTATTTTCTTATCAAACTCATGATGTTGATGGGAAAATATAATATAAATTTCTACCTTGATATTATGTCGAATGATTTATTCTTATATAATAATTTACTTTATATTTTTTTATTTTTTGAGACTTATTTATATGAAAATGAAGAACTTTGAAACCATAATATCATGTTGTATGATAATAATAGATGTGTTCATTGCAAGTCAGATAATAATTCCCCATAGGTACCAAAGACTCATCATCTATATTCCTCAGCTCAAGAAATTATTTTTCCATTTTAATTAGATGAATAATATTAAATTATTTATTTAATAATAATCTTTTAAACTCATTCCCTGACATGGAAAACATATTTACTGATTGCTTAATATTCATATTAAGTATCTTAATTGGTCCACATATCCTTCCAAATGATGGAAAATAAAAATAATTTTTTCTATCTTGAAACGTTTTTGAATGGAAAATATCCTCTTAATTATAATGATACAATGCTTGGAAACTACTGTCTTAATTAAACCACTATAATTTTATTGAAAAATCCACAAAAAAATCAAAATATATTTGTTCACTATTTTTTCATTGGTAATTCCAAAATGATTCATATCTTTATAATGTTGTGAGAGGATAATAATAGTATTTTTCATTTTAGTTCCCATAATGTTTTCTTTCTCATGAAGAAAATATTTTTATTTTTCTACCTTCTTCCGAATTATCAATTTTTTATTAGGTTCAATCTAGTGACTAAAACCAAAAACAAGTGTAAGAAATAATAATAATATAGGAAGACCCCATAATCATGAAAAATCATCTATAAGATTTGTATATATTGAAAAAATATTTTTAGTCTACGAAATATTAACTTATTCTATGGTCATTATTAATCATTATTAAAATACTTAATGAAGGTCCATATAGGGTTTTTGAATTTCTATAACATATCTCCAAGGAATGTCAAACTATTTGTGCAGTAATTCCATTTTCATGTACTAAATTGTGATCAAGTAAAATCCCAATGCACAAATTTGAGATTTGATACCCATAGATACAAAATTTCCCGAGCCACATATATTTTTAGTATCTATACAATAATTTAATTTATTATAAAAGAGTTTCTTTATCATTCACCATAATTTCGGGAAATTTTCTTTTATGAATATTTAACCTTATACTTATCCCTAGGGTTCTAAATTATTTTTTGTCACCATCATAGAAAAAGAAAACTAAATATTTTATTTAACTCCCACTATAGAAACACATTATTTTTTTAAAAAAAAATTATATTTCATTTATTAAATGAATATTCACATCATTATATATAAATCTTGATAATTGTTATGGTTTAGTACATTTTGAATCTTGGATATCTAAAAAATTGGATTATAGTTATACTACCCTAATTCCCACTATGTTATTCGTAACTATCATCCTTCTTATACCTATCATATATATACCATTCTTCATATCCTATGAAATGAAAACATAAGAAAGTATGAGGTAAGATGACAAGTAGTGGTTGTAAAGGGAAATATCAATGATCATGTTGTTATAATAATAGTATAGTGGTACGAGATCCTGAGATTCAAATTTCAAAACCATAGCCTACAAAAGAGTGATCAAAATCACATGTCATGGTATAAATAATGTATGTTCATAATTCTTGTATCATAATGGAATCCTAAAATGATCCATGATAAAATAACAATTACAAAAGCCGTTGATTCATGGAATATGAAATATCATAAAATATCAAATATTAAGGATACAAACAATGAAATTTATAAAGTATAGACCTTGGGATAACAACCCATGTACCAACAACAGTCTTGGTATAACATCTGATGTACCATTATTTTATCATTGGATAACTTCTTCAGTACAATTCATTTGTCTCTAGATAGATCTTTTATACACTTTGATATCATAGATCATTAATACATACAAAATCCATTTTAGGAATATATATTTCTTAGGAAACTATTCAAATAACCGAAATCATATAGATACATTCCTCAAGACTATAAAAAATTCATCATCTTATAACCCATGAAAAAGAAATGATCTTATTAAAAATTTAATTATATTAAAATCCGTGGAAAAGAAATGTGTTTTATAATCATTTAAACAGTTCATCATTTATAACCCTTTTGAAAATTATGTGTTTCATAAATATATATTAATCATAATAATATTCCATCCAAAGAAACAATAAGGATTAAATCATTGAAATATCATCCAATTAATGATTATATAACATCCATAGATATCATCATAGGTAGAAAATAATTTAAAAGATCACATGGAACATTAATAGTAGAAAATACCATTTTTAGTTTAAAATAACTTATTTATAATATACAATGATACAAAATAAAAAAATATATCATTTAAAATATAATATTTTAATTTTAGTGAAATATTCAACGTAAATAGTTCTTATAATAGTATAATATATTATTCATTCCATTCACATTAAAATAATGAGTCCATTCACATTTTAGAAGAGTAGTGAGCAGTAGCTCGTTTGGATAAGGAATATAAGGTTCATTTTACAAAATTTTGTAAAATGTAAAATATGTGTAAAAAATAATTTTAATAATCATAGGATAATGGTAAAAAAAGTAAAACATGTTTAGAAAAAATAGTCATGTATGTGAACAGATTTTTTATCAAAGTGATAAAAATGGAATTTTTTTAAAACAATTCATATAGTATCAATTTTTTAAGAGCATAAAATTGTAGGGAAAAATTATAATCCCAAAATAAACAAAGGATAATATGATTCATGAGTTTTTATAGAAATAGATGATAATATTTCATCTTCAAAATCATAATAAAAAATAATCCTGATTAATAATTAAATTGTATAATAAAATCGTTACCAATTTTATTACTTTTCAAACATAATGAAGAATAAATAATGTACCATAGTTGGATATGTAAATATATGTAAGTCATATAGTAATAATAGTAAAGTACATTCTTGGGGATTATTTTCACAACATAAATGAAACATGTGGTGAATAATATTACATCTTAGGCATAACACAAATGGATATTACATCATTTTAGGTGAATATTAAACACATCATATAAACTCATGTGCCATGATATCAATAGTTTAACACATTTGTAAACATGTAATATAGTCACTTAGTCCTGTGAATGATCTTCAGTGGTTCCAATAACGAAATCCACTATTAGTACTCCCAGTTAAATAATCTATTCATAACATGTGGAAGGGAAATATATAATGGTGTGAGATCAGATAGACAGTATGGTTAAATAAAAATGAAACATATGAATATGATAATCATAAGGGTATAAAAAAATTATTATAAATTTTTTAGATATAACTATGATTATCAAAGATTATAATATTGAGTCATGACACAAATATTGAAAGTCATATGAATTGAATCATAAATAATCAAAGAGCACAAATCTTGCGAGCACAACATTTTTATATGACATGGAATGTTTTTCAAACACATTATAATTAAAATGATTTCCATATTAGTAAATTATTACTTCATAGGATATCATAGTTTAATGGGTTCACTCCCCAAAACATCTATGTAGTCATGGATGACTCCCAAGACCTTGTTTTCATACAAATTTCTTTATTGAACTACAACGAATCTGTATTGTTTCCATGTATATATCATGAGATATAAATATTTACCCAATTAATCGTAGGAATATCTTGTAAATCCCATAAATTAAGATATAATTGTCTCACCAGAGTTGATATTTTCTACCACATCATATTAGATGAAATAGGATACCCAGTGCTATCGGGGCCACCCCATAATATAATTAGTGACAACATTACTCCGTGTTATTTGGGTAAAAACTATTATATTACGTTTCGAAAAATTGAATTATCTTTAATGAAATGTTTTTTAAACTAATGAAACTTTTTACAAATATTTTAAATAAAATTTTTTATATAGAATAGTTTATATAAATTCACAAGGTCTTGTTAAAAAAATTATTTAATGGAATATATGCATCATAAATTCAAACATGAAAGGAACTTGGTCATGGGATTAATAAGGTATGATAATTATAGTATATAGGGACCCCACAGTCTAGGTAAACTATACAATGTACACAAGTTCCTTTGATAAAATTCCAAAGTGGACTCATCACCACTGCCTAAGGGATGTGATTAAATGATATGATGTTTTAGAACATTGTATATCATAATGTGACATCAAAAGTCTCACTGAATACCTATGGATTTACTATTCTCGTATAAACAAATTTGAAATTTATATTATGAATTATTAAAATACAACTAAATTCAATTTTAAACTTCTAATAAGCCAATTTTACATTTAAAACACAGAATATACATTTAATAAGAAAAATGTTTTTTATAAAAGAAAAAACCCTAATGTTTTGATCAAAACCATTTTTTATCCATTTTCACAAATAGGGATTTGAAATCAATTCATCATTCAATTGCAAACTCTATATCCACAATTAAATTCAATAATATTCAATTCAATTCAATGGGATTGGGGTTTTAAATTTATAGATCAAAACCATTTTCAAAAGTAAATTCAAAAATTTAATTGAAAAAAATTCATTCAAATCCACAATTTAAATTTAAAAAATTTAATTTTTTGAAATTTCTATAAACAGACATCAATTCAATGTAATGTGTGTTTTTCCAATTTCTTGTAAAAACCCATTATCATTAAAAACCCTAATTCAATGGAATTTGGTTTTCAGACCAAACAATTGAAATCCATTTAATAAACAAAAAATAAATTTCTTTTAAATAAAAAAATAATTAAATATTAAGTATCTTATAGTTAAAATTATTTGGGAATCATAACATAAAAACATTATTCGAGATCAATGAATCATGAATAAAAATTTCGTACAAAGAAAACTCTAAAAGAGAATGACTGAAAGAAGGATCTATCAATCTAACCTAGTACAAGGTCAAAATTATTGGTTATTTAATTGAAAAATAGATGTGGGGATCCATTTAACCCTAGAAAAGTGACTAGAGACCACAAGAGAATGAAATTGGGTTAAGAAAACTAACTGATAAAATACCTAACGGATTTCCCTAAGATTAAGATCACTTACGAGGGACATCAAGGGGATAAGAAACATCTATGGGAGCACAAAAGAAAACGGAAATATCTTTTGGGTCATACTGATCTATTAGAGACCCAACAATGGGGGTTCGTGATATTAAAACATAAAATAATATTTTTTGAACTTGTACTCACAGATTCCTAGGTAGACACACACATTATATGGACATCATGTTGAAGATGTGTACCAACATAAAATGGGATGCATGGATTATCCTTATAGGGTAAAAACTATAATAATAGTTCACATACTATGAAAAAATATGCCATCTTTTTGTTTCATGGTTTTCTCTGATAGGGACCACATTTTCGGAAAACCATGCACTAGAATTTCATTAGCCCCAAATTTTTAAAACACGTAAAACATTATCCTAAAAGAACCCCAAATGAAAACATACCAAATATTGATAAAAAATATGTTTTTGTGAATACATCAAATGAGTAATAACATGTTACAACCACCTCACCATAGAAAATTTATATCCCAAGGATTACAAGAAAAACATACCATGCCAAAATGATGAGTCCACTTCTCTCTAATGAGGGCCTCCCTCTTCTACATCTCATTACTTCTAGAACTATGTTGTGATATCAGTCATACTACGGGTATAATCCACCCATAATGTACCTTTGTTTCATAATCAACAATCCTTACTTTCTATTTAATCATGGATCAATAAACTTCTACTAGAAGAACCTGCCAACTCAGAACATGAGATGGATTAGATAGACACTTTTGTTGCTGAGATACATGGAACATTTTATTTATTAATGATACTTGTAGTAGTGGTGATAAATGATAAGAAAAATTCATCACCAACTCATCAACATCAAAAGGTCCCACAAAACATGTAGTGAGTTTCCATTGCATCCCATGAAGTGGATGACCCACCCAAGGTGATACTTTCAAGAAAAACTATTTAATAACAGAGAACTCCAAAAATCTACAATAATGATTAGTATTATAAATCTTCTGTGACTATACCATAAACATTCTCTAAATAATCAACTGAATCTTTTATGTCGTATCTAGAACTGAACGTGGTCCAACCAAGGAACATTACATAACCTCTGACCAACACAATAGAGGTCTACATGTCCGACCATACAAGGCTTCAAAAGTATCCATTTTATCACAAACTGATAACTATTTTTATAAGAAAACTCAATCAACCCCATGTGATCATCCTAAGTCCCAAAAAGGTGAGAACACTATAATATAGAATATACTCATGAATATGTATTTCTCATTATGTCTTCCTCTCCTACTATAGATATTATGCATTAATAAAACAGATATGAGATCCCAGGGACTCCGGGAGGCCCCTCCAAAAATATGAAAAGTCAACCAAGGATCCCTGTAATAGACTATAGATTTTTGAACACCATGAAAAAAAATCCAATCCTTTTCATATATATATATATATATATTTCATCTCCACAACGTTGGTTGTATCATGAATGGATAAAAATATAGCTAACTTATTCTGGCTAGCGATCAAAACCCATATCAAATTCTTTTTTATCTGGGTATGTGAAAACCAAACCAAATAGTCCACAAAGAACATATCAAACACCGATGTAAGGACTGGATTTGGTTGATGCAAACCTGGAGGATTCTGGTGCTCAGCCTTTTCCTTCTGACACATATAGTAATGAGAGACAAACTCAAGAATGCCCCATCCCATACGTGGACACCAAAACAATAACAACATATCGTTGAACAATTTCATGGTTCTTGGGTGCACATCACATTGTGAGTTATGGATATCTCTCACAATATACTTCCTTACAAGTAAATGTACGAAAATAAATACGGATATCATTTGATTCCCTCTTTTGTGAACATCCACTCAGCAATGGTACCCTGCATGAAGAGAGTCTATAATTCTATATATCTCATCATAAATCTATTGTTCTTAAAAAATAATCCTAGGAAGATAGTATATCACCTTGAACATGGACAAAAAAACTCATCTCTAGATTCTTGGACTCTGAAATGAAATTGTGAAAGAAGATCCCTCCAACTCCACTCTTATTAAGATTATTTCACTTCCTTGGTTGGAAGATTCTTACACAATGAATTTGTGATGACATGCCCTTCCCTTGGGAGATAAGTGACTTAAAATTTTAAATATTATTGTAACTACACTAAATCAATATTGAGGTGATTGAAATCATTTTAAGGAAATACATAACTCAATCTATTGTACTCTGAGAATGTAGAAACATTTCTCTCTAAAGACAATGCCTCTGACTATTAAGATAGTCCATTATAGATTCATGTCCAAGTTCATGGGTCGAATAATTATTCTTTGTTGGCCAATGAATATGATATAAATATATTAAAACATGTCCATCATACATAATAATGTATCCCTATCCTGATCTTGATGCATCATAGAAGATTACATAGACATGCACATCCTTTGGAACAATCAACACAAGTGTAGTGTTAAAAAGTAAAATCATATCATAAAAAGAACTATAACATTTCTCATTCCATGAAAACATTACTCCCTTTTGATTTAGAGATTTAATTCAAATATCGAACATTGATATTATGTTAATGAACCGGTGATAATACCTAGCCATACCCTAGAAGGTACAAATCATGAAAAATATTTTTGGTTGTAGAAATGTCATAACATCATTCATCTTCTCATCATCAACTGATATACCATTTTATGACACTAAATGTCATAATAATTTCACTTCATAAATCCAAATTTTTTTTCTTTTAATGTTTTACAAAATGTCTAGGATTTCTCATCAAAATCAGAACTGTTCGCATATTTTTCACATGATCCCCATCAAACATAGAGTGCATGAGGATTTCATAAATAAAGGGTACCATATATGTATCCAGATACTCTTGGAAAATCATGTTAATTAATTCCATAAAGTCTACATGATCATTAGTTAGATAAAATGTAATAACAAGGTATTCATAATGATAATACCTTATTTTGATGGTGGATTTATGAATATCAAAGTTTTTTATCCTCAACTGATAGTAACATGAGAAGATATTAATCTTCATGAACCACTTTTCCCTCTCAACTAATCAAATATATCATCAATTTTTGTCAAGGTTTACCATTTCATTACCTTTGCAAAATTAATCATTTTTATGTAGAACAAAGTCAATGTGAATCATATGTTGTCTTAGAAAATTTAGCAGGGATTATCTGTGGTGAAAAACACGGGAATATCATGCCATTGTTAAGAATATTTTCCCATTGGAATGTCATATTTTTCAGTTCATTTATATCCTTCTGGTAAGAGGGAATATAAATTAGTTTTGTTCTAATGGTTAATTCACTTGAAAACTCATCCTCCCTTAACTATGGAAAACTATAGACGTCTAATGGAAACACGATAGGAAATCTAATGAAAACTGGATGGAGATCACCACTGAATTTTTGTCTTTATAGATCAAAAGAAAATAACTATATTAATTTCCCCAACTCCAGATAATATGTTCCATCTATGCTCCTCCTTGGGTCTCGTTCTCCCTGAAATACATGTCACACACCACCTAGTTTAATAAAGTATACTCTTTGAAGATAGAAATAAATATGGTGTTTTTTGAAAACTAGAAAATCCATACCAAATATGAAATCTAGAGGATTTATCTTGAGAATAATAATAATAATAATAAGCTCAATATTTGATATAAATAACACACAACCAAGACTAAGAAAACTCAACACTCTCTTTGTACCAAGGGGTCTACTAATATCTATATGATAAGAGAAAATCTCCATAGAAATTTTTTTTACATTAACAAAACGGCCTGATATAATCGAATGAGATGCACCATTATAAAAATAGATAATTTAGTAAATATATATCTATAATAATGGTACCTCTCACGGTTTGTGTACATGCATAGGTCCCTCTGGAGACACTTCTATAGAATTATATAGCTTCTTTCTAGATTCATTTGACTAGAACCACATTAAAAATGACGCATTTAACATCCATGTAGTTATTGAAGGAGGTGATGATCTCGTTCCACCAAGAGGAGTAGAATATAAATGACAAAATCTCTCTAAGTTCCTCGTGCATCCGCATGAGCCATAGTTTATGGGTGCCTAATTGAAAACATATTTTTTTGTATTGGAATTCTACACTATTAGAAAATAAAAGGAACCCTTCAAGTTAATACAGGAGGTATACAAGGAATATTTTAACAAGAACATTCATGAGAATCATCATTCTTCAATTTTACGTTGAAGGATATCATTCTTCCAGTAGGAGAGAAACAAACTCCTAATAACCATGACTTTCCAGCTAGGTCTATTTGAACCGTAAGTGCTCTATCCATCTTATAAGCATTATAAGGAAGTTTCAGTAAAAATACTTAATAATGAATATCCTAACGAAGACTGACCTCGATCCTTCGAGCCTCAATATTCTGATTAGATACAATTTCATGAGTGAAATTAAAGAGATAATTAAAATGTTTTTCATACACTATCACAGCCTTGTCAGGTATATCATGTTTTAGAATCTTCATTGCCTTTTACAATAACATCGAATCAGGATATAACTAGTTAGCAGGATAAACATTGAATACAATGGAATCTAAGACCTCATACTTATTCTTCATCCCAATAGTGTCACACCATCTTTTTCATGGTTTTTAAGTATGGTAGTGGCACAATTAACCATGATTTTATCATATGTTTCCTTTTACCAAAAAAATCCATCATTATCAACCATTATGTAGCCTCTTGGGGATCATTTGTGCCATTGAATGGTTATAGATTATGTGGAATAATCTATCGAGGAAAAAATATTGTGAACATCCACCCAAAGATCCACAGTTTGGTATTGAATGGGAACTATATGTGGTTCCTGTCTTGAACATTGGTTAGTGAACACAATAATATCTACTAGATTCAGATCTACATCATAGTATCCTCTCTGGAGTTCAGTAGTATCTTCCTCTAACATCTGATTTTCCCATGTTCTAAGAAGATGGATGTTTTACAATATCAATACACATCATTGAAGACATCAGATATAAACAAAAACATAGCTATATGGAAAATAATCCCAATAGATAGAATAAAAATATTTGAATTTAAATTAATATAAATACAATGAATAAAAAGACTAGAACTAATGCATAATATGTCTTTCCCAAACAACCCTGGAGTCATAAAGATCATTTTTGAAAGTCTAGCTTGGAACTCAATCACAACTACCTCATAAGTCTAGAAAATATTTCAGAAATGCATACTGAATTAAAAAAAACTCAGCATTCCATTGATACCACATTGTCACGAACCAACCTAGGAATCCAGCTAACTCAATAATTGATTTGATTCTTCCATATCCTGAAGGGAATTCCTGATCATAATTTTTAGGTGGCTAGTACATAGAATCATAAAGAAGGAATGCGAGAATATTATTCCCACAAACATTTTATAATTAAATGAAAAAAAGAATGTATTCATATAAAAATTAAAATTCTATGGGAGTTATGTACAAAAGTCAAACTAACATAAACAGTCCTAAATACTACAAACAAGTATAAAAAATGAAAAACATCCCAGGCCCCAAATTTAAGGTAACACACCAAATCCATATTTTAACAGCTAGAACCACCTCTAATATATCCTATTACCATGCTTGAAGATAGAAAAAAATAATATAAAAATACCTAAATGAACATGTACGGTATGATCCAAATCCAAGTAGGATTTCATCAAAATAATCTAGAAGAAGATGCCAATATCAAATTGAAAATGAAAGTGAAATCAATTATAAAATAAATAGGTTTGATATTTTAAATTCATATTGTAACAAATAATTGTTTACAATTAAGAAGATGGAAATACATTGTAAATTCATGATTCACATTCCAAATGATTGAAATTATTTTTAAATTGTGGAATTACCTTTATACCAAAGGTGCTTTAAAAATGGATTTTTTTTACAAAATGGATTAAATAAACACTAACTGAAAATTAAATTGTTATTATTTCAAAAACTTTTATGGAAAAAGTTGTAACCATGTGTTCAGGTATAAAATATGAAAAAAATCAATTTAAGTACAGTTTAAGTCTACAAGAGTTGGTCACCCTAAACAACTTCTAGGAGATGGTGGATACCTGAGTGTTTGGTTCAACCATTATCAGATAATCAAATTCAAATGGTAGAATGTCATGAAACTGAATGCACTCCTCTTGAAAAATGTTCCAATTGTTTAATCCCCCTATAAGAATCAACTCATAGTTGTTAATCCAGGTGTATTTACCCTATTTTAGGGTCACCCTCAGTGTCCAACACATAATTTATGTAGAGTCCTCTTTAGTAGCATTGACCAATAAAATATGTTCGACCACTTATGCTTCCATAATCAAAATAATTTCTAATTATTGATCACACAAACTACATATCATCTACTTAAAAATGACCATACTATCTATCTACGTGGAATTTAACTTCTTTGATGGACAAGTCTCTATTAGAGGTGGTGGAGAGGAGTAATCATTCATCTCTTTCTGCCTCCTGTTACTCTTTCGGATCAGAGGGTCACCTAAAAAAATAGCACCGTATTCAGTAGAATCTTCCTCGTAAACCCCATCTATATTGGAAGGTATGGAATTAGGTTGAAAAATTTCCAAACCTTCCCCTGATATTCCTTCAAACCTATTTCATAGATCCAATGAGGGCTGGTTAATTGGGATAGAAACCCCTATATTTCCAAATTTGTATTCATTATAGAAATCATGGTTGGTCCCCTATATTTCCTCCTCGAGCAAGGCAACTTATCCCGAATAGTAGATCTTAGATGATGAGTCAGCACTTTCTAGGATACCCTCTCCAGCAACCTTCTCATCAAATCCCACCACCTCATCCACAACATCATTACTCACATACATTTAGAGATCTATAACAATATTATTTTGGAAAATACCAACACACACTGTGGAATGACCACTTTTTTTAGAAGTACGGTCTGAAGGATTAGCTATGTACAATCTCAAACTATGAAATTTCGTATCCCCTCAAAAGATAACTTTGAGTCAGAATTAAACACCAAACTAGTTACCTTAGACATACTAGGAAGCTTTTTAGTGTCATCTCATTCACAATCAACAATATATCCTATGAAATTAACACCCCAAGAGCTATCTAGAGTTGCAGGAATCTCAACTGAGGTCAGATCAGTCTAAGTAGTGATCAATCGAGATTCATTCTTCATTTCATGCCTAGAAGCCCTCTCCATATGTCCCATATTCATATACAAAGATCATAAATCATTCCAAGTTTAAAAAATAATAGGTTTTTTATACATAAACACATCCCCAAATAGATCTTGAAAACATAAAAAGGTTTCATTGATAAATATATATAAAAACATATTCTAGGAGATATTGGATGACATACAGCTCGTGTTAAACTATCCAAAAAAATAAAACAACCTATTATATTTCCTATCATACATAGATTTGGTGGGTTATGAAACATTTGATGGAGTACATATAGGATAACCCAAACCACACAGAAGAAGAATCCTACTTCATGTGATAATTGTATGAACGTTTGAAAATATGATAACGAGACCCATTATAGGAATGTGGGGAATTAAACCAAGCCAAAATAAGATCCACTAAAAAAGAAAACACGATCATGATGTTTTAATTATTAAGAAGTCTGTTGTTTGTGCACTCTTAGAGGCCCCATGAATGAAATACTAAACGGATGAAGGCATCAACTGTTGGTCATAATAGCTTGAAATGAGAAACATGATTCAGATTCATCATGTAAGAAGCTTTAGTGAACTACCGAGTTGAGATCAGCAATTGCAAAGCTCCGTCAAAAATATCTGGAACCATCGGTCTTAGATCTATTTGAGGGAATGTGGGGATAATGTCCGTGTCTGAGAAAGGGTTAATAGTAGAGTTCTACCACCTTTGATGGCCACTGGAGGACCCTCCCTTGTAGAGGGGGAGAGGCTGGAGCGAAGGCCATCGATGGCTAGGTCATGGCTGACCAGGTGAAGAAAGCTTAAAGTGGAATCATCACCATCACCTAACTGATGTGATGTGCTGGTATGCTGTTTTAGAACATTCTAAATTGAAATGTTTCATCCCAAAATCTCACAATCTACATAATTATTTTAGTTGTTATTAAAATAGAAAATTGTGGGAAGTTTATTTTAAGACTACTTTAAATAAAATTAGTACAAATTCCCCATTTCCAATATTAAAACTTTCCATTTTAATACCATAAAAACCTTTTTATATAAAAAAATATAGCATTTCATAAAGAAAAAACTATAAGGTTTCTATCAAAACCATTTAAATAAATTTATAGAAATTGATAATTGAAAAATATTCACCATTCAATTTCACAATCCAATTCTTATGTTTAATTAAAAAATTTAATTTCCAATAAAATTTCATCCACATTATCACTAACCCATAATTTAATGGAATTGGGATTTCCACATTTTGACATCAAATTTTTATTTGAAATTAAAGAAAAAATTTAATTGATACTTATTCAATCTAATCAGTAATTCATATTTTAACAATGATCATAATTAAACAGTAATTCAATAGATTTTGGGGTTTTCCAATACCATGGAGAAAACCTATCTTTCCTCAAAATCCCCAAATTCAATGAAAATGACGTTTTCCAAAAAAACAATTGAGATCCATTTAATCAAATCTGAGAAACACCATTTAATTTAGAGAAATAAAAGTAAGAGAAGAAATTAATGGTTATGTTAAATTGGGCATCGTAACAGAACTTCCTACCTCAGGATGAATGGATCTCGAACCTCAATGTCATAAAACGAAGACTACAATAAAGGATAATGGAAAATGGATTTATGAATAAAACAGAGGTTTATATCCATAATATTGGGTTATTCATCCAAAAACCATTAAAGTGATCCATGAAACCCTAGATATAATTAGAGAGATCAGAAGAGAATTATATCATGATAAAGAAACAAACAGATAGCACATTAGAGAACATTCCTCATGATCTAGATAACCTCCAAGAGGGATCATATAGACTAGAATCCTTCTTGGGAGCTCAAAGGATGGAAAACGACTCTTTTGAGTTATATTAGTCTGTCGGGGATACTAAAAGCATGGTTCCATATTTTAAAACGTAAAATCAGATTAACTAAAACCCATTCAGACAATTTCCTAAGAAGAGTTGCACGATTTAAAAAAACATGTGCAAGTTGTGCAACCATGTTATATAGGCAACATAGTTTCCCCTTAGAGATCTCTTGAATAGACTAACCGTGTTCCAACCATGAAATAGCCCACTACATTTGGTTGCACAGTTTTTTTGAAAAGGGAACAATGTTTGGGAATACCATATGCTAGATATGCATTAGACAATAATTTTAAAAAATTATTAAACAGTAACCTTAAATAATCCCAAATGAAACACAATCAAAGCTCGATAAATTTTATTGATCAAGAATACCTGAAAATAGTATCCTGATGATACAATAAAGTACAATGATATTTCATATACTGATAAAAACTCAAATTCATAATCATGATTCATTCATAACCTGATTAAAAAATGTAAAAATATATGGGTTCCAAGCCAAACTATTTGAACCATAATAAAAAACTAAAAAAATGGGTTTTATAAAATTTTATTTGAATGATCATTGAAATGTTGAAAATATATTAGTTTTATACACCTCATGCCATCAAAACACACACCATTAAGAGAAGTAACATGAATGATATGTTAGGGTCACATCCAAAGTAATACAAATTTTATACCAATGGATTTCATATTTGATGGGAAATATTTTTATGGATTTTTTATATATTTCATGGGGAAAATAGCCTTTCCTCTTTGAAAATTCTTTTTAATTCATAAATCACTTTGAAAACATTTTTCATTCAGATTAATCTTAAGTACATATAAATGAAACATTCAAAATAATTTATATCAATATTTAAATAAAAATACATTTTGAAAACCATTTTCATTACCATTTTCATGAAATTTTAATAACATTTCTATAAAAAGTGGTTTTAGAAGAAAATGTATTCCGAATGAAGAGAGAAATAAAGTCGGATTTCCTATAAATATAGTAACTATCACAAGTTCAATGAGTGTAGAAATGGTATCATTAATTAATTATATCACAAACAAACATAAGAGGAGAAACATTAGTCATAATTTTGATAGATAGATCATCATATTTTATCATTGGATGAAAATTGTAAACAATCCCAATAAATGACCAGATTGAAACATAAAATATTTACTACATTGGTATCAATTAATCATAGTCCCCATAAAGGAATAAAATAAGATTGAACATAAAATATAATGAGGGTATATAAATTCATGATATTAAATTTTAGAGGGGTAGTATATACACCTCAAGATAGAATATAGAAGCATTTCATAACATACATCTCAAATAAGAGATATTGAGGCAAGAATAATTTAGAGATTTTGTGAATTTGGATCCTTAAAACCCATGAAAAAGAGAACAAAAAATGGATATGTCAATATAAATAAATTTTGGTGAATAAAAATTAAATAAAATCTTTTTCATTATATAGAACACATAGATTAAATTGGTGGTCAATATGACATGTTTCTAACAAATGTAAAACGTTAATAGAAATCAATTAGATTAAGGCGTGACTTCCTTCATACACAGTGAAACCAAATTTACAATAAATAAATGATTATTATATGTATATACAATAGAAATATTTATATATATATATATCATACCATATATGATTTTTCTTATGACATTATATTACCTATTTATTGACAATCACCTGTTAATGATTTGTTTCAGGTAAAAACCACTTCGTTTTTTTATAAGATTAACTTTTTATTTCTGGTTAGATTACATTGATCATGATTTCATCATTTATAAAATGATGATAATGATTTAAATATCATATAATCCAATTTTATATGTATTTAGTTTAACCCATGAATTTTGGATATATGAAATTATATACAGCGTCTAGGGAGAACGTATGTTGTACATACACATGAACATTGTTACTATTATCATGACATGCTGACAGAGATAACTAATGCTATTTATATTAATATATAATTATTAAGTGTATAATTATTTTTTCTTATATATCCTCTTTCATTTAGTAAACCCATCTTTTACACGTTCTTCTTAATGTATGATCAAATGACATCGCTTCATGAGCCGATACTCTACTATTCACCGGAATAAAGTTATTATATTCCCTCAAAATGGAGAGAATGTATATATTTTTCATATAATAATTAAATATAAATAAAAAATCATAAATTATATATATATTACTTGTAAATAATATCACCATAATTATTCCCAAAAATGAATTGTGGTAATGGAAAAACAAATGACATCAGTTCATGTGGAGGTAGTCTTCCATACACACGAATGATGATTTTGGAAACCATTTGGTGGAAGTGTATATGGTTATAGGTCATAACCATAATATAACAACATATTATTATATTTAAAATATTTATTTTTTTATATAATCATGATTGAAAAATAATTTAAGGGGTTTGAGGAAGAAATGTTACAAAAACATTTATGGATTAACGTTAAATCGTCTTCAGATGTGTCGTATTCGATTGCACAAAGGGATTTTCATGTTTCCATTATTCCAACCGTAATGATTCTAGGATTATGGGAGGAATAATGGGAAGTGGTTGTTTCATGTTTATTTAGATACAAATTTCTTGAGATGTGTGAAAAATGGGGTTGGGTGAAATCTCTTTTATAATGGAGACTTGGGAAATTCATATAAACACCCAAATGTATTCACTATTGAGAGGTAACCCCTTACCCATTGTGGATCAAAATATTGAACGATAACATATTTTTCTTATTGTTCTATAAATAACTCCACCACATAAAATAAATACATTTTTTAAATTTAATTTTTAGTCATTATGTTTACTCAATTTTGTATTTCTAATTTTTTTACCAAATTGACTTGTATAATTTTATATTCCTAAGTAATCTACCCATTAATATTATAATTATGAAGATATGTATAAGATAATATATAACTAATTTTTGTAAATATTATTTACATTTAATTAAAAAATTATTATTTTTTAATTTAATATTAATTTTAATTTAAACACATATAGTTCGTATAAACCACGTAAGAGTATGAATCACAAAAATTAATGTTAGCTATTTTCTCTAAAAATTATGGTAAAAAATTAATTTGAAATTATAAAATAATATTAATTATGATCATTAGAAATATTTAATACATTTTTCAAATTTCCATTGAAAGATATTTCATAATTTAAATATAACAATCCCTATAGACATAATGAGATAACTCATTTATGAAAATAAAAAATGATCACTCATTTTCAATGTTTTTATATCAAATTTATATATTAAATTTTCTCCAATGACCAAAATTGGATATATAGATATATAATTTAACTAATTATACTTCAAAAATAATTTAATTTGAATCTTAACTAGATAATAAATTTTATCAAAACAACATTTCAATTTAAATTTAATATTTTTCAGTATTAATAAAAAATTAATATTTTATGAAAAAAACAAAAAACATCATCCTATGATAATTTTGAAATTACAAATTAAAATATGAATTTTATTTTTTCTTATAAAATTTATAAAATATTAAAAAATTCATTCTTAAATATTTGCGCCATTAAAAGTCGATAAATTATTTTTTAATACAGTTTTGAAGCATAAAAGTTGGTCTATTTTTATCTATTTTATAAAAAAATGAATAATGAATTGAAGAAATTATATTATATATGTAATTTATAAATATAAATAATATTACTCATTTGAGTGATTTTTCATTTATTGATATAAAACTCACTTTTGTGCATACAAATAGTTTTTTTAGAAAATGATTTCTTATTATATTCAATAATGTTATATATTCATTTATAGTTAATTCTTAACCAATTACATTGTTTTATATACATGTGTGAATGAAAATTTTCTAATTTAGTTATTCATATTGATAACAGCCAATCCAATTACTAGGTGATAACTATCACTTTGAAAGGAAATATATTAATAATATGTCACATTTCATTTAAACTCAGAGTTGAGTGTAAAGCAATCTAAGATCAGTGGTGCATGTAATAGAAGGAAAAATCATTATTTTGTGTATATTAATATAAAATAATCATTTTATGTAGAATATGGTTAATATGATGTAGCATATAACATATTTTAACAAATAAATTTATGTTGTTCAATAAAAATTAATCCTAAAAAATTTGGGGTGTTATATTCAACCCCCTTAGAATGTAATTATCCTGGAAAATATAGTACAACTGATATGAGAAAATGAGTATAATTTTCCATCATCATATACTCATATACCCCCATAGCATCCCGAAAATTGTGGTTTTGCTAAAAAATTGACCGGTTTAGTGGTATTGTTTCTTATAACATTTATAGTATGATATCGAATCTCCACCAATAGTTCCTCTTAAGACAGAACATGATCTAATGGTTCAACATTTGAATTTGTTACATGTGATAGATCTGTTATATAATTTCTCAAGAGTGATACATGGACCCCATCATGAACCTTGTAGTGGTTCAATGGTAGTTCCAAATGATAATCTATTGATTCGATATGGTCGATAACTTTAATGGGAATGATTCACCCTGGACTTAGTTTTCCCATCCTTCATCTATGGATAAATTTATAGAAATACCTTCCCACCAATATCAAATTATATGTCGTGAATATGATTATCATTGTAATATTTATATCAAAATTTTGACTTCAATCCTTTTTGATTAATGAAAAAACAATTTTTGTCATCTCAAAAAATTTCCCAAGTCTTAGTAGCTTTCTTTCTACAACTTCATTCCCATTTGTTGGAGTACTACTCTTTGTTCCATAAGAGGGATTTATAATGAGTCATATAAATTCTAAAGTTAAATATATGATTATATGCAAAACTATACTTTATAAAGGTTTTTATCCCCTAATAAATTTAAAATTTATTGGATATGATATTAGGGTTATATATAATCACATTTTTTAAAAGTTGTAAAGGTATTCTTTCTCAAATAATTTTTCACTACATATAATACCCCAGGGCTTCATTTTCATTAATGTCACTTAAAATCTTCTTAATTTTTATATAATTCAATCACATTTAACTTATAAATGGGGTGTCAAAATATATGAATATATTCTAAACCATAAACTCATAAACACCATATTATATCTATAAAAGTTGAGTTAATCATACTTGGAGACATATATGCTACGGAAATATAATTCAAAATTTATTCCTTAAATACAATATTATCTAATATGAAAACATTTTCATTAAATACTTTGGATCATATTTTTATTGATATTATATGAAATGTGATTTCCTTACTCAAGAATACAAGCAGAGGGGGATAATAACTATAACATTCTATAATGTATGAACAATAATATTTCCATAGAGATTATTTAAAAAAAATAAAACATTAAGTTCAAATTAATTGAGGATATGTGTCCCCTAATTATGATGATTAACTTAATTAATTGTGACTACATAATTTCCCCTTTTTTTATTTTCTTATAGTTTTTATTGTGCCTTATAATCTACATTAGAACTATCCCTTAGGAGTTGGATGGGATTGTAAGGGGAGAAGCAGTTCTAGGTCTTCTTCCGTCACCACCACCTTTCCTCACCCCACTAAGGCACCGTTCTTCCTCCTTTGTCTACTGTTCACGATGACAGCCTCCTCGGCTCAGTCCTTACGATGGTGCACTTGATTTTTCCATCATTTTCTCGATTCCTCTATCTGGATAGGGTTTCAAGGTAGTGCAGCTGTCTAGGGGCTGAGTCCTAGTTTCTACGGGTTGAGGGAGCCGCTTTGTCAGTTGATGCATGCAATAGGTGTTGGTTTCTTTGGTTTTGGGAATGTTTTTTTGTGGTTTGATTTGATCTGGTGGTGGTTTATGTGTATTCGACTATAGCCTGGTTGTTCTTAGCCACATAAGGTTGGTTGTTTTTGATCTGGACCATCATTGGTGGTGACGGCAGATGTTGGTGAAACTCAGTCGAGTTCCGGTTAATCTGAATAACCTGTTTTCTTGACTCAGTATCGACACCGGATGTGGATGTTTCTCCAATGGATGTGATGAAGGTGGTGGTTGAAAGTGCTTCCTCGACGATGACGACTTTGGTTCCGCCGACTTCCTCTTGGTTTTGTGTGGTTAAGACTTTGAATCTGTGGCGGCAACAACAATGGGGTTCTCGCTGGTGATTATCGATGAAGTCTTGATGGTGTCGATGAAGGTTTCGATGGTAGGAGCGTGACGCGCAGGCAGGGTTCCCTAGTGGTTGGTTTCTCCGGCTCTCTACTCTGGGGGGATGCTTGACGGATGGATGCATGGTTCATGGTGGCGGTGCATCACAAGGCACATGGCGTATGACATATGTCAGATATTTTTTATGATGATATTATGATTTGAATTTTGAATTTAAAACATGGATGTGTTTGATATGGGAACAAGATACCCAAAAACCGACTATTTGAAAATGGGAAAAAATGGTATGTAGGATCCAAATTAGAACATGGAATGTGTAATTGATTTCCAAAGCACCAAATTACCTGCACATGAAACACTAGAGTGTGGGTGGAAATTAGTTGGAATCCACTTTTCATCTTTTGAATTTTCCCGACGATTAGTTATACTAAAAAATTCATTGGAATTATGACATTCCTTTCAATATTTATATATTATACCAGTTACATTAGAGAAAATCTCTTAAAGATTCATCACAATTTTCAAAATATAAATTCATGTAATTTCATTCAACTATTTATGTTTTAATGAGAATTGACCTTCCTATTCTTTTCAAAACAAGATTAATTGTTTGAATAAAAAATTACCATTTATGAATTTAGTTAACATAAAAAAATCATCAAATCTAATAAATTATTTTTTGGCTAAGGAATTTCAAATACTTGGTTTTAGGATACCAGATATTAGATCACTTTTTATTTTAGGGATGATGATCAAAATAAATCTATACCTTAAATATCTTGTAAAATTATCATTATATGTACCAATAGATTCATCACACATTTTAGTAATATCAAGGAATTACATCACTATTTGTGTTCCTATAATACGAGGTAATATATTATTTGACAAATCCCATTAAACTCTTCCCATTTGATAATTTCAATTTCATATTGTTCAATTAGATTATTATTAATAATCCACCACTGAAATGATTCATCTTTAAAATGATAAAAAATAATAAAAATTTCATTTTCTAGAGACTAAAAAATTGAAAATAATTTTATTTTTACTAATACAATTCTAAAAAACTATGGGATCATAGGATCCAAAAAAATAAGGTGTACATTTTCCCTAGACTCAACTGAATGTTGTTTCTTCATTTTAATTTTTGGATGTTCAACTTGAGTCATATACTGAGTAATTTGTATCATAAAATAAATAATATTTTTATTCTATCTCCCTTTTTTTTGTTTCATATGAGAAAAATAATCACATTATCCATTTCATTCTGCATTGAATCATTACCTTTAGGTTCCATCCACAGACTAAAACCTAAAATATATTATGAGAAACACTAATCATAGTATAGAAAAAAAATTCATGAAAAATATCTTATAGGATATGAAAAGTATTAAACATTTTTCTTCAATATCGGGATCCTTATTATTATCCAAGGTTATTCATAGTCATCATCTATTTAAATTATACACTATGGATCATATATAATTTTTGAAATTCAGCAGCATATCCCCTATGTGTGTTAAATATTGTGTGATAAAAGTACATTTATTGTGAATTTGGCCCTAATGGACTCTTGCTATACATGTTGTTTTGGGGGTTATTACCGATATATAAATATATTCCACAACCACATCAACTTACAAAATCATAAAAAATGATTATTTAATTTCACGGAAACCCCTACCTCTATCCTTTACCAAAATTATACAACACTTTACTAGAATTTAACACATCCTTATAATTATCATTAATGACAACCATAGACATATCCATAGAAATTTCTCATGGTATCTCACAAATATTTTCCCATTCCAGTTTACAAAGTGTAATTATTCCATTACATTGATACCAAATGATGGAAACCAGTCTTAGCCTAAAGGGATATTACATATTTTTAGATGAATGTTCATTATATTTCATAAATAGATTCATGAGAATAATAATAGTTTACAGAATTTCATAACAATGAATTTAATATTTTAGTTTGGGGAAATATGATTTATTTTTTCACTCAAAGATCTACACAGTTAGTACTCCTACTTAAAACCAGTCTTCATAAAATTTTGAAAGAAATCATATCCAATGGTGAGATTAGTATATCATTAAGGGAAAAAAAGATATGAAAATGCATAAGTGGAATATAATTATATTAGATAATGATAATAACATTAGAAGATCATAAAAATCATATCAAACACTATAATATTTACTCAAGTCAAAAATATTGGAAGTCATGATATGTGAATCATATAGGAATCAAGGAGTCTAAATCTTTTATCATTACATAGTTATAATACATTGAATTTTTTATTAAAAATTAATCATATAAAATGATTTCCAATATAAGTCAAGGATCACAACCAAGGCTATCATAGAGGAATGGATAACCTTCCCACACAATTTTGTAGTCAAGGTTAACTCCAAAGACTGTATTAGAAAGAAATATCCCATAAAGATCTGGGTTCTCCCCCATTCCATCGATGAATATCTCTTGAGAAATAAATCATTATCCAATTCATTTACGTACTATCTAGGTTAACCATTATCTATCTAGCATTCCCAAACATTTAAACTACATCAGGATTAGCCCATTTTATATGGGAGACCCCATAACATAAGTTGTATATTGATTAACCAGTTCAATATAGACCACACTATTGTATATTCATTAATGGAATTACCCAATGTTATTGAGGCCATCCACTCATATAATATGTAATTTACTAACACATTTCAATATTGGTCAACCAATCATATAATATACAATTTCCATGATGCTCAATATGATTGAAGTACATAGATCATTCATATCATCATTGAAAATCATAAATACAATCATTATTGATTCGTAACCAGATTAATCCATGGAAAAAGTGGGTTTCATGTAAATCTATTTGAAACATGATCAACTTGTCGAAATAACATAGGTTTCATTATAATCCCATTGAAATATGATCAAATAATTGAAAATAAATGGGATCTGTAAAAATAAAACCTCCAAATAATATTCCATTTTGAGTAATAATATATATGTAATCCTTTTGATCATATCTGCACAAATAATTAGAAGCACCAAATGATGTCATTTTAGATATAAAATAATTTTGAAAGTATCATTTGAAATATTTATTAGGTAAAATATTCTTTTGTTTTTTTAAAACACATTCAAAAACATAAAACCTTTTTAAAAATAGTTTTTAACTTATCGATGAAAAGTTATAAAAGAATATTGGAAAAATAATTTTAAATATTTATTAAATTAGATAACATTTTCAAAATACTTTTCCTAGAAAATGATCTCAAAAGGTGTTTAAAAATTATTTAATTTTTTGAAAACATGGTTTTGGAATAAAATTGATTTCTTAATGAAGAAAAAAATATTGATTTATTTTCCTTCAAATGTTTTCATAATTATTATAATAACAAAACTTTTAAAAATATTTTTTCATTACATGATTATTCAATTAACAACAAAATTAGAAGATAAGTCATGTGAATCCTTGAGAGATAAATCATAATATTTTATCATTAGAAGCTATATAATAAATAGTATCGATAAATAGTGGAATTGTAGCACAAAATAATTTCCAATTTGGTAGCCATGAATCATAAGACAAATGTTGTAATAAAATAAAATTTAACTTAAAATGTCATGAGGAAAGATAATGTCATCATATTAATTGTCCTAGAATCTGTATATACACCTCATGATAAAATATTGGATCATGAAAAAACAAACATCTCAATGATGGAAAATTGAGACAATAATACATTATCGATTTTTTATCTTCTGAACAATAAACCCCATAAAAGAGAGATCCTCAAATGGCTATGTAAATTTGATAAATATTAGTATAAACATAAAAAATTCATGGGAGTTATATACGCAACATAAATGAAAGAGGATGTTAAAATAGAATGTATCTCACAAATATCCTTTATAATAAATATATGTTTATTAAATATCTATAACAGAACCATATCTTTATATAACGAATCATATATTATTTTATTATGACATTATATTATCCATTTATTAACAACAAGTTGTTAATATATGTTCTGAGTAATAACCGCACTGTTTTTCATATATGTTGTGACTTATTTATTTATGATATAATTATTTTGATCATGATTTAATCATTTATATACTATAAACCATTATATAAATTTCATATGTATTCATTGTATTTGTATTTTGAGTATCCCATAATTTTTTTTTGCAATAAATAAAATAATTATTCATAGAGATGGTATGCCCTACATATGTCTGAAAACTGTTTCTATTTTCTTATCATTTTAAACGAATGAATTTAAATTAGGTAAATAAATATATTATAATTATTTTATAAATATTATTTCATGAATATCACATATGTTATTTAATACCACCCTTATTACATTCAATGTAAAGCGTTAAATAATCACATCACTTTATTAGGCCTTAGTGTGCCTTATACAAGAACAAAGTTATCATATTCTAGAAAAATGGACGGAATGATAGTATTTGTTATAAAATAATTTCTAATTAATAAAAAATTATATTTATCATATTTATCAAATATCAAAAGTATATACAACATTATTAGTATGTTCCAAATGTACTAATGAAAAAATGCATGGCATCAGTTCGTGAGGTAGAAGATCGTTATAAACAAAAAGTAAGATTTAATAACACATTTTTTTGAATAGAGTTTGGTTTTAGGTATTAATAGAGACATAAAAAAGTCGAAGTATATTTAAGATATTCAAGTTATTATATAATCCTGATAAAAAAAATAATTTAATGGTTTTGAGGATGAAATTAAACAAAAATGATGATTGGTGAATAAAACCTCTTCTTTGGGTATCTTCTTTTGGTTTTCACCAAAGGACATTATTTTTTGTATTTAAGTCTTAATTAAGGACTCTAAGAAGTTTGGATAGAATCTTGTAAGTTATTTTTTCAGTGTGTGGTTGAGCCAAATGGCTTGAGAGGCGTGAAGAATGGGGGAGAGTGAATTACATTTTATAATGGAGGATATGTGTCATTCTTTTAAATACATAAAAGTATTCACTATTGGGAAGAATTAATTTCCTCATTTGCCTAAAAAATAAAAAAATAATGTATTGTAGAAATGAATTGGTCGATAAATATCTCCAAAATATAATAAAAATTCATTAATATCAATTCATTCTTTAGTCCTTGAGAATACTCTATTAAACAATTATAGTTTTTTACCTAGGTGACTTGTATATTTTTATTTAACTAGGTAATATATTCTTTTAAATGATAATTTGAAAGATGTTTTTAGGTAATTTATACATAATTATTAAAATTTTAAGTACATTTAATTTAAAAATTATTCTATACATAAGTAAAATTAATTATAATACAAACACATGTAATGCACAAAAAACCTTGTTTAAAAGTTAATCATATTAATTAATGCTATATATTGTCACTATTCATTATGGTGTGAATAAGGATTTGAACCTACTATATAATATTAATTATTATTATTTGAAATATGGAATCCATTTTTCTAGATTCCATTAAAATATTTTCTATAATTTATTTTAAAATAATTCATAGAGATAGGACAAGAATAAGAGTTTTGTTAGCGTGAAAATATTAAAAAAATTACAATGATCTTATATATAATTTATATATGAAATTTATACCTATTACATAATTTTTTTAAAAACATGAATAATTTATGACATTTTACATTAAATCTAATTCAAAAAATATTTTTAAAATATAAATAATTTGAACAAAAATTATTTTTTCAATTAAAATTCTGAATTTTTAACCATTAATAAAAAATGAATCTTCTATGAAAATTTCCAAAAAAAACCACCATAATATTTTTTCTGAAATAATGTTTTAAAAAAAAATGTTGAATTTTTCATATTTAATTTATAAAAGTTTCAATATTCAGTTTTAGAAAAATCACACAATCAAAAGGTAGTAAAATAGTTTTTTTCTCGAAAAATTAACTTTTTATGTGTAAATTTGGGTGTATTCTTATCTCTTGTCAATAAAATAAATAAAATGAATTTCAAACATTATATTATATTTATAATATATATATATATATATAATTAATATGATTCATTAATTTTTTTTCCATTTCATACAATGAAAAACACTTATAAGAAAAAAATGTTTTTTTGGAACTGAATTTCTTATTATTTTTAAAAGGGATTATATTCATTTATTTTTAATTAGTTGCAAAATAATTATTTTTATATAAATATATAAAAAGAATATATTTTATTTATTCGTATTCATAACCTCAAATATAAGGGTTTGGTAAAAAAATATGAACACGTAATATTTTTGATAATATGTCACATTCTATATAAAATTAGTGTTAGGTGTAAAGAATGCTAAGCTTGGTGTTGCATGTAATGCATGGAAAAAAAATTTTTGTGTGTAACTCAATTTAAACATGGTGTTGATTTATAAAATATTAAAATGTGGCATCTTAGGGGAAATAAATCATTGAAATTTAATTAATTTGAAAAACAATTAATTCCTAAAAAACATGGGGTGTTATAAATTTGGAATTAGTCTAGTATAAATTAAAGGCAGACGAAAATATATTTTCTCATGTTTTAAAATTAATTAGACACACTATAGTCTACATTATAATAAAAATAGTTTCATTATATATTTATATTAAAAATAAAAACTCATTTTATACCATTTCAGGTTTTAATATTATTTTTTATCACCAATTTATTAACTATTAATTGTTAAAATCACTATATTTGAAATAATTACTTCAAATTTCTAATATGTTTTTATTTGTTAGTATTATTAATTGTATTTTTATTCAAATTTTAAATCATATATATAATGATAATAATTATATAAATATCACATATGCTCAATAAATTTGTCTTTAGAGTAATCATAAAAGCAATAGATATAAGACTTTATGACCTGATTATCGGAGATGGTGGGTTGTACATACAAAAACAAATTTATTCAATTTTATCAAGTGATAGAAAAAAATAATTTTAAATATTAATGAACCATTACAGAACATTTTTTATATCAAATATATCAAATATATTAATTACATATTTTTTTATTACAACTCATATCAATTTAAAATGAAAAATGTATCACATCACTTTATAGAGGCAGTTGTCCACACATACACCCAAACAATGTTTTCATTTCCCAAAATATTGTATGGTCAAAATTTTCTGTGGCTAATAAAATTAAATTAGTATATTTATGTCATATATATCATATTAATATATTAAATATACTATTATCTTACACTGTAACAGGAGATGATGAAAAAGAATAACATTGGTTCACATTATTATAGTCCTTTATGCACATGATTGATGCTTTTTCCCATTTGATGAAGTATGAAATTTATGTAGGTTATCCCAATTATATAATAAATATACGATAATAAAAGATACATTTTCATTATATTGGGATAGTTTATAATCATTTTATGTATGCGGATGATTAAATAAAACTAACATTTATGGTTAAGAACTATACCTCATTTTCAAAGAACGACTTTAGATTTATAACTAATTCTATTATAGTAGGACTTGATAATAAAAATAAGGTCTCTTGAATTTGGGTATGGATATATTAAATATATTTCAGTTGGGTTCTTCCATTCAAAAATTATTTGGCTGTGTTCATATTATATTACAGGAGATTTCCTTTTATAATTGGGAGAGAGGACCCACTTGGAAACCACATAAAATTTTCCAAATGGAATAAAAAATAATAAAGTCAATTAAAAATATAAAATATTTAAATATATTTGAAGTTGTAATAATAATATTTTGATATATTTTCAAATAAAAGTATTGGGATAATATTTGTTGGAAAACACACCTTATCTTTTGGTTTACCCCTTGGTTAACTCGTCTTAACATTACCTATAGTAATTAATTTTTTCACTTTTTACTATTTATTAAAGGAAAAAATTAAGATGTACTTATTACAAATTATTATTGACTATGATTCCAAATAAATTATATTTTACTGAATTAAATTATGATAATCAATAATATTTAATGTAAAATCAATCTCCTCGACATGATCAAAAATTGGTTTTCAAAAAATCGTGTTTTTAGAATTATAATACATTTTTATCAAAATTAATCATGAAATTTGTTCTAATGAACCAAATTGGATTGTTAAATAGAAAATTGAGTTAATTTTAATTAAAATTCATCATTATTAAAAATTTATTTTGTAAATAAATTAAACTAAAATTTAATATTTAGTAAAAAATATTATTTATTTAGTTTTCATTAGAAAAAAATCTTTTCAAAACAGTAATTTATTAAGACAAAAATAATTCTGAAATATTAATTTCAAAAAAGATTTTATTTTCTACAAATAAATTTTAAAAAAGAAAAAAATTAATTTTATTATTTTTCATAAAAATTAATTAAACACTTGTTCGAGGAAAATATAATAAAAAATTATATGACATTGTTAATAAAATTATAA
This sequence comes from Viscum album, assembly GCA_963277665.1. Classification (NCBI taxonomy): domain Eukaryota; kingdom Viridiplantae; phylum Streptophyta; class Magnoliopsida; order Santalales; family Viscaceae; genus Viscum; species Viscum album. The sequence continues at coordinate 1,413,940,576 of OY728145.1, forward strand.
AATTTTTTTTCAATATATTTTCATTATATAAATAATGTATAATTAATTTTCAAAATGCGGTTATTCTATTTCATACCACTATGATTCATGATTTATCATAATAGTCATGTATAAATAATAATAACTATTATTATATATTTTAATTCAATAAAACTCATGGTTGCATGTATCGAATTATAGCGAATAAATCAATTTGTTTGTAAAAAAAATATTCCATAAAATATAGAGGTGTAATATTTGGCTTCCAAAGAAGGAACACAATTTTTATGATTCTCTATGTAGAAGTTGTTGAAATTTAATCTATATGGTGAGGAATCATGAGTATAAAATCATTTTTTATGTATAGAATTTGGACATGGGAATAATAAAATAAATAACCACATTTTACTTTTCTCAAATGGTTTATCAACCATTTTTTGGGTAAATAATTTGATTAATCAAAGTGAGGATATGAAGATACATAAGATGTTGGATACTATAACAAAGGGGAAATCTAAATAGTTGAACATTGAAATAGATTATTTTTTGTGATTTGGGGTATCACTCTATATATCATTTGAGTTTGAGGAAAAGAAAGACCCATTGAAAATGTTAATATCTCTAAATTCTATATCCCTTGAAGGGAAACAATGATATATATAGGTCATTAAGAGTACTTCTTTATGAATAATACGAAGAAATATATTTCATAATATACCTTATAGACCATAATATTATATCATGCAATGTAATAAATGATAACGTCAATGGGGACGATGCAACCATTACCCACACATATATAGAAGTAGAAGAAAACAACCTTTTATTATTTCATCAATCATCAACATATATTAAAATGAAATAATTCTACATAGGCTGTAGTGAAATCTCTTAAAATTACTACTCACTTTATCAACATTTGAGTGGATTCATCAACCAAAATAGTTGAAATGATATATATTAATGATGTGGCGAGGCTATATAGAACACCTCTATCAATTGCATTTGATTTTGATCTATGGTTCACTATAATGATGAGGAAAAATGGTCAACATTAATCAAATATTTATTTTTCCATCACATAAATATATCATCCATATACCTATGGTTAATCTAATATGGCTATTTTGAAAATTGGAGATATACTGAGAGATTTATATATGAACATCAATTTAGAATGGGATCGACATATTACATTGCTAAATTATTAAATAATGATTATCTTTAAAAACAATTCAATTTAATTTTAAAAATCATTCTTCTAGAAGGCATATATGAATAACAATTGTTAGAAAGATTATGGAGAACATAAACTAATGATAAAAAAACTAGTTAAAGGAATTGATAAAAAGGATAAATTGATTTAACAATACAGTAGTGTATTATATTGTATGAAAACGAAAAACTATAACAATATTTTATGAATCCTAATGATTTAAGTTGGATATAAAGTGTTCCATAAAATATAACTTTATAATAAAGTCATGAGTTTTGGGAAACAGAAAATGATATTTCATTGATACATCACCCCCTTTGTGATTCCAAAATTCATTATATATTTGATCTATAAACACCGACTTCTACGAAACAAGTCTCAAATGAATGATGTATTACACACATACCGATTGTATAATTACATTCACAGTTCCACAAATGTTATAAATATGGTGGTTTTACATTTTGAGTGTGATCATAGTAATGAAGATAAACTGGGGGAGATCTTGAATCCTAGAGGAAATGTTCTATGGAATACCACAACTCACCATATCAAATTACATTGAGAGAACCATAAGAACTAATTGGTAACAAAATATCCTAAAATGAAAAGAAAAAAGATTATTCATAATTTTTCAACAAAGTCTATGATAATAAATTTCAGGGATAATAATTAGAATGTGGTGGAAAATATTACTTCTTTGAATCATATATATTTATTTTTACTTTTATATAAGTTTAATATTAATAAATATCTTATAAAAATCACGTACCATATAAAACAAATCCAATTTTGATTTATTAAATTCATTTATAATAGTAAATTCATTGGATAAATGTTCACAACATAGTTGAAAACAATACATTAGGGAAATTAACATAGAAAAACAATGTGACTCGAGTAGGAAAATTTTGATCTAGTGGGACTCCTACGAAAAATGATACTCGAAAAAAATATTGAAAAAAAACACTTTAGTTGTGTAACTATTTTTTTTAAAATGTATTTTTTTCCATAAGATAATTTTATGTAAATATTTAATGATAGAAATATAATATACATATAGGTAGTAAAAAATATATATTATCAATAGAAATATAACTGAAAGAATAATAACATGATTTTTGATAATAGTAACCAGAACATTTTAATATTAATTTAACTATTATATAATTAGGAAATATAAATATTTCACCATATGATAATGAAATAATTGTATTTTATGGAACAATAAATTAAATTAAATTGTTAAACATAATAGAATAATTATTTTACATAGAGATACTTTAGCTAACGTTTAAGGAAAAACATATAATTTTTATTATTGTGAAAAAATATTATATGATAAATATAAAATTTTAATAAAAATATTTATTCTTAAAATTTTAAAAAATATCAATAATTAATTTTAAATTGAAATATAATAACAATAGGCAATTATATTGTACTTTTTAAATTGTTATAAAAGTAGATATGTTAAAAAATTATTATTTTTCTCTAAATAAGAATTTTATTTTAAAATTTATATTACAATATTTAAAAAAATAATTTAGTAAATGGATATAAATTTTGGTATTGGAACATTGATATTCGATTATGGATTAGAGTTGGATTTTTTTAGATAGTTTTTTTGTACATTGAAATGGAAAAAATATTTTATTTCTCATTATATGTTATACATATGAATAATTAACTAATAGATGATGTGATAAAAAATTAATGAATAATTAAATCAACCAATTATTATTTATATTGATAATAATCATCTTAAATATTATTATTGAGTAAAACTAAAATATTAGTGGATATTTTCATATAAAACACCATAATCCCCCAATTATAAAAACACTCTTCACAATAGATCATTAATTCACACATTAATCATATTATATCGTCTAGAAACTAGACAAATACCTCCCCAACTGTCTTATTCATTTATTAGAGGTTATTTTACCATCAATATATGATCCATTTAATGCATAATCCAATTAGAAATGGATTCATACTATGATGATAGGTATTCACATTAATCAAAATTTTCTATTTCCATTACATTAAATATAATAATTATACCAATTTATAATATAATTTATTAATCATTATATAGTGAAATAAAAATAAAAATACCGTTAAATGGTTTTATTTTTATAAAATAACCATTATCTATCTCCTTTAATTTATAAAAATAAGATTTTTTTTGTTAATACTATAGACGGTTCACCATATCCGGGGATGTTATAATTCATTTTTAATCATATACTTGATTAATAGTTATATTAATAATTTTATGGTAAATTAATATTATAATTTTACTTTATATTAAATTTAGAAAATTTTTGAGGGTAAGTAATAATAACAATTAAATTAAGCAATTTAATTTCAATATAGTTTGGAAAAAACACATTAATGAACATATAATTATACCCTAAAATTTATACACATGGAATAAATCAAATTTTTTATGAATATTGAATGTTTTAAACATTTTTTATTTTTATAATGGCCTTAACTCAATTCCATTACTCTATATAAATTATATACCAATTTGATATGAACTTATTTCTACATATATAAACAAATATAAACACGGAACCATTAAACAAACAACATCGAGGGATTGAACATGAACATCATAATATTAACATAAAAAACACAAAACAATAAATAATAAATCTAATATATTGAGAAATAGTATTAAATAAATTATTCAATTAATTTAATTTTTTTATTCCAGAGGTTATACATAAAAAAAATGAGAGTGAGGATTTGAGGTTAGGTATATGATAAACTAACACCCCAATCTTTTGAGTTATGGATTCACGCTATTGAACAGTCATTATATCTCTATTCTTCTCATGTACTTCGAGTATATTTTTTGTTTATAATCCTTTTTTATATAACTAGTCTATTTTAGAATTATTTTTTTGGTGATATACATATATATAAATCTCTATTCCCATTACATTAATTAATGTGAATCCATTTGTACGAAAATTTAAGATTTAAAATTTATATTCATGAAAAAAAATGTTAAATGTTTTTATTGTATTAGATTTCAAGAAAATCTCAATATTCATCAAAAATATATTTTTGTTTATATTTATTTTCATGAAAAATAATTTTTCTAACATTTTAATGACTCTGGTAATTTCTCAAAGCATCGTTCAAAAAGTTCTTTTATATAAAAAATTAGAAAATATTTTTTATATATGTTATTCAATTTTAATCAATATTTTCTACAAAATTTTATTAATTCTAGTATTAATATTTAAAAATATTTAACATATGCCCCATTATAAATCATTAAGATAATTTATTCTGTTATTATTTTAAAAATGAATTTTTAACTCATTCCATTTTCATGGGTTTTTATTATGTTTAAGACTTATACATGACTTCCTTATGTTTCACACAATTACATGTACATATTTCTATTTTATGGATGTTCCTTGATTTATAAACCCTTGGAAATAATTGGGTTATTTCCTTTATCATATGATATTCCATGTAAAATTTTCAACCTATATGTATATCACACCATACTATACCATCATGGAAGTGATCCATGACATATGATTGTGATTTCAGGTTTTATATAATACAAAATTCCTATTATTCCATCATCTAATCATATTGTATTATTTATTCCCTATTTCTACTTCATGATATACTTATTTTTATATTTTATGATATCATTTTATGCTTCATTGATCATTTTATTTACATCACTGTCATATATAATCATTGATTTTGATATACTGCTCACCCGTTAAAAAATGCATCTCAAAATGAAATCTTTTATAATAGTAGAATATGAAAGGGGTGCAGAATAATAAAATGGATATTGAACTAATTATGGTATAGTTATTTTTCAAATATCCCTTTAATGTATATTATTTCAAAAATAAATTTATCCTTTATTTTCCTGTTTACTATTTAATATAATTTTTATTAAAAATAATTTATTAGTATTCATATATGACATAAGATATTTTAATTATGAAGTGGGGGGATTTCGTGTTCCCTCACATTCTATATTATGGATTATTATTTTCGTATGGGGTGGTGATGTGAATTGATATACTCATTGATTTGGTTAATACTATGGATAAAATAAATAATGTGGGATAAGCAGATAGTATTCTGGGTTATAACTTATGGACTAGACTATGACCATTTTACATTATATTACGGTTGTGATTACATTGGATTTTGTTTACTAACATTGACTAAAATTGGTAGGTTTGATCTTGGAGGAATATTTTATAATACACAATGGATTGACTTGTTTCTTACGTTATTTATGTTATAAATTATCATATGTATTATAAAATTTAATAAAATATATTTATAATTTATTAGAGGTTCTTTAAGTGATGTACAAAATGATTTTGTAGTTATAAACTATAATTGAAAATAGGTGGATGTGTAGACTTGATTTTTGATGATACATGAAAGAGAAATAACATTCTTAACATATCTTGAGATATTAAAGATTATCATGACTACTCGAAATGGTTTTTATTTTTCTCCATGGATTTCTATATCATAGATTTCTATTTTTTTAAATTTTTCATATTTTCATTCATATGTTCTCCAAATGGGAGATCACCCTTTTGACGATGGATGTATAACATGGAATATTTATCGATTATCTTTTCTCGGGGTATAATTTTTACATGGTTGGATTATCATTTATTTATTATATAATATTATGATGATTTTTTATGGTTTATCTATATTTTTATATTTTAATTTTATGATTTTAAGGGTATATTTTACCCATTTTAGGGACTTAATCCTCTATATTAGTAACTATACTCTAGAATATTGGTTGAAATTAAGGAGTTCATATAATGTTTCTCGATTTGGTAATCTTTGGGTAAACAAGATGAGTGATGCAACATAATGTTATAGAGACCCTTTTCCTTATTGACTATCTATTTTTATATTTTTTTATGTCGAAATAGATTTATAAATTTTATTTATGGAAGCTACACTTATGTGAAGACATAATATATATGGTGGATATCCTGCTGTCATTTTTTTCTAAATTAGAGAAGAAAAAAGAAATAATGTTAATAAATAAAAAATTATTAGTTTCTGGTTTTGGTATAATAAGCTTCATTATTGTGTGAGATAAACAGATCAATATATTAAAGGAGATATACTTGGATTTATTGTTTGAAATAATCAAAAAATAGTCAACTATAAATGAATATACTAAATAATAAAAAGAGAAAATATAAAAAAAATTAATATTGAAACAAACATCTATATTAATATTAATTACAAATATTGACTTTTATGTCACTATGTACACCCAATGTGGAAAATATTTTTTTGAGAACCAATGTGAACCTCTAGAAGAACTTGAATTCCAAATAATCACCTCTGTCAGTCATCTCGTCTAGTAGCCTACTGTATTTCTCACCTCACTTATTCATCATCCCTAATTTCCAATCGTGGAACAATATTGCATTAATTTTTCTATGATGATTTCCTTTTTTCAATTAATTTCTATTCAAGATATAAGGAATAATACTTCATTATAATGACCCATCCATTGAAAATCCTATAATGAAATGATATGTTATCTAAACATGCTTCACCTAGGAGTGGAATTCAATAATTGTTACTTAACGTAGAGTAATTTGAATTTTAAGGAATAATATATTCTATTGATTATATACATAAAAAATACATCAAAAACATATAAGTAATATATTATTAATGATTATATTAGTATGTAAAATTAATTCATCTTCTATAATAGAGAGAATGAATATATTCTTTAGATATTATACCCAACACACAACTTTTCCACAACTAGTATTAACCAAACCTCTTATAAATCATATTCTATAAATATTTTAACTCAATACTAAATGAAATAGTTCCTATAAAAACATCTCTTCAGTAAAGAAAAAACATATATAAATTCTACAGATATATATATATTTAGCAACAAATTCACACCTTTGCAATATTATAATCATACATTTTACATATATGTGTTATAAAACCTCAAAAAGGTTTTTGTGTCATGTGGTGTATAGACCATGACATAGGTCAAAATCGTTACAAAGGATTCATATGATATATTCATTACATTGGTTTTTTTATTTTTTAATTATTTCAATGACATTACCCTATATAGTCCTTCCCAAATGATTTTTCCACATATATAATAACCTTTAATTCGAATTCATTTAATCATTTATTGTTTAATATATTAAATCCTCACTCATAGGGGAATATAAGTAGAATATAATCAATATAATATAATATTATGATATAATAATAAGAAAATATTTTAAAATAGAAGCACTTATTCTCAACCCATAATTTTATTCATTTATTCCCATAAACGAATTAAATTTTTAATTCTTCTTCCATTATGCATATGTTATCATTTATAGTTTACTTTAATGAATGAAATCAAGTTCTACATACTTGTACCAAATAAACCATTAGTTTTTGAAATATATTGGTACTATATTTTAAATAATAAGGAAAAACATAGTTCTAACAATCACATATATATATATATAATCAATCTATATCTAAAATTTTAATCATATATATGAGTGTGGTTAATTTAAATACATTTGGATAATATTCATAATACTAAACAAAGTCCTTAAATTAAAACCCCTTCACAATAAGACTCACCTTAATCCTTTTTAAGTAATAATATTCTTCTTTGATATGGAATATTGTTTTATTGTTGAAATCCTTATTTACAACTGATAGTGTTTCTGGATTTTACATGTTTTTAGTAATAAAAAAAATTATTACATGTTTATATCCCCCACAATCTCACCACATTCAGTTTCACTGCGTAGTTATAACCAAATAAATTCCTATTAGTGAAAATATTTGATAATTAACTGATAATTACGACCTTTTTACCATTTAACGTAAATGTACTGACCTCATAAAAGACATATCTAACCTACAGTTCCATGGTTGATTATATTTAGTAACAATCTCATTTTTTTATTCCTTCAAGTTCATCCTACTCAGGAGTTAATGATTCCTTTCTCCTAATATATAATTAAACCTAATATATATACATACAAAGAACATAATCATAAAATATTGGATTATATTTTAGATGATAAATACATTTTCATAATACATGAAATGAAATCTAAAATAATCAAATATATATTAAAAAAATATTTCATCGGTATCATAATAAAAATAATATCTTGAATCTAATTCAAAATCAACATAAGTTATATAACAAAAAAATTCCTATGTGACATATTAACCTAATTTATTTATTATAAATCATCGAGTACTTCCTCTCTTATTGGCATAGACTGACTATAAATTTTATGATATTCACTTATGTCATCTTATTCTTTTTGAAAACACATTATGATATATATAAAGAATTATAATACTACTAGAATTATAAAATATTTTTAGGTTCATTCATTATTAATATAATTTATTCCTCTTTTATAGGAATAATTTTCACTTCAAAAATTCTATTTTTATTATTCAACATTTTGAAACCATAACATTCTTATTGACAACAATCATCATATATCAAACAAGTGAGCTATAATGTTGTTTCGTTTTCTATTAAAATATTTCATTTTATAAGTATATATGATAAATTTAAATTCATTAAAAAACCATGAATTTAATATGATTACTAAATAAATATCAAATAGAAATATTATCCACCAAGTGAATGTCATCTTTTCGACCTCCATATATAAAAATTTCTAAGATCTATTTTCCATCCATTCTTATTATTCATCCAATTTTTTGAATAAAATATAATTTTTTTTATTGGAAAGAAATTCTCATAGAATATTATGATAATAGATATTATGTTTGGTAAAATTACATTCATTGCATGAACATTTATTCCCATATCACTCATATGACCCAATCTACTATGATTTATTTAGAATCAATAATTGAAATCAAAGAAGTCAAAATATTTTTAAATTCACTTGTCATGTAACGTGTTCTGTTCTTTTAACAGCATTCTACAACCATGATATGTTTTATGATTTGATAAAATCAATTCATAAAAGTGGTTAAATATAAATCACTAATAATCCTTTCAGTGGATAATAATTTATTAAATTTATTTTTATATATTTAACATTAATCAATATCATCCAATTTCTATTTTATGTTATAATTTATATAACAATTTGTTTGATAATTTTATGAGGTTTATCATCAGAGAAATGAACTTTCCTCAAATATCATGAAATAAAATTTCATAGATATTATTCCTTCTTAGTTCAATTGAATGTTGAAAAAACACTAGTGTCAATGACTCTATTGAAGTATCTAAAATGATCATTAATACATCATAATATCATTATAAAGTAGTATTCACTATCATAGTATTGAAGTGAGTTGGAATTTTCTCGTAGTCCTTATTTATGTTACATTTATTCTTGAAACTTTATAATGTATAACTTTATACATTATATTTCTCCTGGTTATATCTGTTTATTTTATTCAATAGATTCAATTTAATTAATTCAATGATCTTCTGCTACCATAAAAATTCAATGATTTTCTAACAAAATATTGATTTTCTTCTATTATTTTTTTAAATAAATATTACATTATATAATTCATTGTGATGTTACATATGAGATACTCATAATTATTTCTATCATATCCTATAATTAAATTAGTAATGATGGTAAAAGGGGCTTGTTAATTTCATCCATGAAATCAATTTAAATATAACTCAAATGGTATATAATGAAATTTAATTCCATTGTATTATTAGTTATAAATTTACCATCTACGACACCCCATGAATTTTATAAAATAATTATCTTTAAATTACCTGATTTCATTGATATCTTGCTTGATATATAATTATGAGTTTAGATGAACACCGTAACAATATAAAAATATTATTTATATATTATCACTTAGTTTATGGGTTTATGGGTATGAAGAGTAACAAGAAATTATGAAACATAAACATTCTAAATATTTATATAATAAAACTTTTTATTTTCAAATGAATATAATTAAATATAAAATTTAAATGAATGTAAAAGGGTTGTTTTTTTAGAATTTTGTTTTTTTTACAGAATTAGTTTTTATAATAATTACTTAATTAAATCAATATTCTTTAATGATTATAGTTAAATTTATATTCTTTTTAATTCATAAATTTTTTAAATATTAAAAATATATTTATCTAGTCATATAATAATAATAAATTAAATTTATTCCTAGAAATAAATTTAATATAAATAAATGTTTTTGTCACTTATTATGCAAACACTTTAAATTAAATATCTTCCACTTATAAGTGTCTAATTATATAAAATGAATGAGATATTTATAATCGAGTGGTTAATGTTTTTCGAATAGGTTCCTTTTTTTAGATATTAATGGTAATTGGGTTAAAATATAAATCATCTATAAAGGGTAAATCAGATAATTCTAGATTAATAATAAGTGATATAGAAATAATAATTCAGAATAATTCTTATTGGGTAAATGTAATTAATCCATTATCACCTTAGGATATATATTTATAAGTATAATGGATTATTTTCAAGGAAAATTATTTATTAAGTATTTTAATCAATGAATGTTACAAAATGTCACTCTTTTAGATTTAAATATCCATTTAGTGTTTATGATTGGATAAAAGTGAGTTATTGATGAATATTAATAGTATTGTTTTATAATGAAATTATATTCCTAATGGTAATTTATTTTTCAAATTTAGGTATTATAAAATTAAAATAAATTGCCACACAACACTAAAATAATATTTATAGGGGAATATGACATATTAATGTTTTTTAGAAGATTATATTATATATTCATCTTTTTATGTATGTGTTTTTAGTAAACTAAAATGAATAGTTAAATTATTAAAATTAATGATATATTATCCAAATAATATGAAATTCTATAATTAAAAATTCCTTATAATATTTAAAAATATAATTTGGATATTATATGCTCTAAAAAATGATAGTTAGGCAATTTATGGTCCAATTTTCCAGTTATAATTCAAAATTATAAGCTTTTAATATTGAAAAATCATTACCGTAGTTAAAATAAACATAGTTAAACTAATGGTTAATCAAAATGAGAAGGTTTAAAATGAAACAAACAATTTTCTATATTTTTTTGGATGATGTTATTACAACCCTGTACTACCTTATCATTTATATATTTCCATTTGGATAAATTTTTCTTGAGAAGTAATTTAATATAATATAATAATTGGAGACCATCTAAATGTTCTACACACCTCCATTATAAAAGGGAACCTCCTAAAAAATTATTCACACCACATTAAGCCTTAAAATTCCACTGAACTATAAAAATTTATCTTCATACCTTCCTTTTCCACAATCTAGAGGGTCTGGTCTTCCTAAAATGACAAACTATGTTTCATTTAGAGCATATCTAATGGAGATTCTTTTAATAGGAGGCAATATTACTAAATTATCATGTTCATTTTTACTCTTATTTAACATGTGTAGTACTAGTTATTTTTTATAAAATAATTTATTAGTTATTAAAAACATTTTAAAAAGTAAATGGTATTTTGAAATCATCATTATGAATATTCTTGCAAATAATTTGTGAAGCCAAATTATCGCTTGTGTGTATGTAAAGCATACCATCTCCATGTAGTGAAATAATTGTTATTTCATCACCATATTTTATATATGGGTATTATTATGGGATTAATATTTATAAAAACAATTATGAGAAAATTATAAACTTTAATTACAATTTCATTTGAACCATCTAACCATCCAATCCTTTGGTAAATGACAACATCACTTGTGTGTATATGTGGACATCCACCTCCATTGAAGAGATGTGATTCATTTTTTTTGTTATATTTCACTTAGATTGTAATGAGGATGAATTTTATTAATATATATGATAGAATATTTTTGTATATGGTTAATTAATATTTTATTTTCGACCATTTCATATATTGAAAAATGAAAACAACATTCTTTTTTGTGTACGACTCACTATCTGTATGAACTATACAGTTCGGTTTTTATCCATATATTTTATGGATGAACTAAAATATGCACATATGGAATATATGTTACCTTTACATCATAATTATTATTTTGGTTATTATGGGACCATGGTAAATTTATATGGGCCAAAACTACAGTAAATAAATACTCATTATAAATGAAATAGTTAACACCAATAAATAAAGATTTTAATAAGGAATTATAGATTAATGTTTGTGTTGAATTGTTATAAATAGATAATATATCATATTAAATGTATGAAAATGACTATGGTATTGAATTATAATAAATATTAAATTATAATATATGAGGTTATATTGGTTTCTACTAAAGGATAATACGAGGTAAAGGTTTCATGAAACAATCTCATTGTTTTTCATGATTTATTTATATTATGCCTTTGAAGATAATTTTCTTTATCTATATCTCATGAAACTTATGAAATTAAATATCCTATGGTTTTTTTAAATAAGTATATTTCTTTCATTTTCCACATTATATGCAATCAATAAAAGTAAAATAATTTTACGGGAATAGCGAATTCATTTAATTTTTGGGTTAAAAAACCTTTTCCTTCCATATCTATATCTTAAAAAATTATTTTTGTGAATAAATTTTCAATCAATATTATATTTTTTAAAGACATTATTACCCATGATAATTTTCATCTATAATTTTCTTGGAAATTAATCATCTTTTAATTTTCCAAACTAATTACTTTGTCACTTTTCCATCAAAATAATGTAAGGAATGTTTTTTAACTTGTATGGATAGAAAAAAATCCCCCTCTGTAATGGTTGTTCAATGCTTTAAAGCACCATTATACATTTTCAATGTTATATTCTTAGAAATTGTGTTCCATAATATTGTTCAAAAATTTTATAATTGAAGGAACCAATTTCAACATAGAAAGTTTATTTCCATTAAATATATTTTAATAGTTATTTGATTTATTAAAATAAATAATCTTCAATATTTATTAGGTTTTACCATTAATATGATCCAATGATACCATTCTTATTCTTTCTCTTAATGTTTTATGTTTTTGTTGGAATGATTTTTATGAAACCCATTTTTTTATATTGGTAATGAAAGCATATGTATAATTTTTATTTTGTGATGGGTGGAACCTATATGTCCCTTCAATAAATTGGTTGATTATTATTGTCTTTGGAGATTAGAATGAATCCAATGTCGATTGATCCCAATTTGAAAAGGAAATCTGTCCACTATGTTACTATTTGGGAGTGAAGCTTGAATACTATGATGGTTTGGGGAGTGAACCCATTCAACTATGATATTCTTGGAAAAGAGTCCGAACTACCATGTAAATGATTTTACATTTATATTGGAATGGGACAATTATATATTTTATTCCAATGATATGATCTCATTACACATTGTATTTGATTCCACTATTATTTATATCTAGTAAACAATCATACATTATTTCTCAAGTCAATAATATCATATATGATATAAATTGTGTGGTTTTCAAATGTTTACATCATGTGTTAATATCCTATTTCAAATGATATTATTATATTATAATTGATATATACTAATTATATCCATACAAAGAATCAAGTATCACCCCTTTTTAAGTTTCCTTACATAGGTTATGAATTATTTTTTATGTATTATTTTTCTTGAGAAGGGTAATGATTATAAAGAATTATGTGGGAGACAATGTATAAGTATAATGAATCCATTTTTATGTTATAATGTTTCCTAAAATACTTGAACTGTATGATTCCTTCATAGGTCCTCATATTATGTAAATAATAATAATCTATTTAAAAATGATATCTATGATTAAAACAAATGGGTCTCTATACCATCTGTTTGCTTCATATTGAACTATTTATGCACAAGAAGAACTATGTATTCTGATAAATGATTATTATTTTTTTCTAATACATTCATTAGTGTGTAATTTATCATCATTTACATGTTCATTAATAAACAATTCTCAAAAATTTCATATATAAAATGACCATGGATTTTCAATCCAATAATTCCAAATCCACAACTGACATGTATCTATCTTACCATATCATTGGTTGGAATTTCTTCTTTCCATATATATACTATTCAATTGATATATTCATTAATTAAAAAATATTTCAATAATAATGATCAATATCAATTTTTCCTTAACATATTACTATTATGATTGAATATTTTTTGGAATTCAAATCCAAAACTAGAATGTAATACCATTTTATTTATATTTCCAAAAAAAACATAGAAAAAAAACAAGTCAATGAAAATTCATTTTCATAGTTAGATTATAATTTCTTATATGATTGAAGGGGGTAATAAGTTTAATATTTTTGGGGCGTGATAGTGTTATTATTATTGATATTGAACCAAACAACATTCCAAAAACCCATCACATTCATTATTAGTACATAAACACCATGTAATAGTCATTGGAGTAAAAATACACATCCCTAGAGATTAAATTTATTCTTCCTTTGGATTCAAGTTTTTATTATTTTATTATTAAACCCAATGTATATCAAATGTGAATGGTTTATTTATAATAGATTATGTGAAATCATTTTAAGAAAATATTTACATATCATAATAATTTAATGGTGAAATTATGATTGTTGGTATTAATTTTATTTTTTCACATTAATATTATAGAATTTGATATTATTGTTTTTGTTTAATTTGTTTAATTTTATCTTAATAAGGCAAGTGGTTCTGTTTTCATGAATTATAGTCAATACATTAGTTTATATGACATGTTCATGATTCTGTGTTACATGAAATTAAATTGTAGGAATGTTTTTTAAATAATTAAATTTAGAAAATAAATTATTCTATTTATTTTATTAATTTTTTTGGAATCATTTTTATTAGTTGAAACCATTATTACATTTAATAATGAATATTTGTTTGATCATTATATTTATATAGATACACGATTCTATTTGAATGATAATTTTACATGGATAGTATGGTTGTTATATTTATGGGGTGTATATGTAATCATCGTAATGAATTGTATGGGTTTACGAATTATCATGACTGTGTATATATATTCTTGAAAAGATGAATTATACTATATTTTTTATGCATTAGTTTTAAAACTAATGAGCTAGTAATTTGATCCTAAGTGATGATGCACTGGGATTCCAAATATAATGGGTTAACTATTTTAGTATGGTAGTATTGGAGAATATGGAATATTTTTTTTGATATTGTATATTGATATTGTATTTTTTTCAAAAATAATAGTTGTGTAAATTTAAAGATATGTAATCATGAATTCATCTAGTGGAATTCATGTAAGAGATGTTGAGAATATTTAATAGATTGATATATGGAAATTGGATGAGTAACCAATCATGGTTGGTTTATAAAGTGTGATACATATAATACAGAGAGGATTCTATAGGGGAAAATCTATTATAGAGAACTTTCCTATACTCTAATAGATTTGGGACCAACTTAATTTTTAAATAGGTGTTAAACTATATAACATTGGGAACTAAATCAATATGATCTCATGTAACATTAGTCTTATTCATTCCATGATGGATATCAGGGTGAAGATTGATTACATTTTTGTGTAGGTTCTAGATTAATAATGGTGGAGTGTCTCTGTGAAAACAATGGAGCATAGTAGAATAACATAGGTGTAATTCTAGTCGCTACTCTTTATTAAATTATATCCAAACAATTAAAATAGATTTAAATACTAAGAGATCATTTTAATCTAATTGTGGGAGATTTCAATGAAAAAATATTATTCATTATTATTAGTGTTCACATGATTTATGTTGATGATAAAAATGTATGATTCCCATAAGGGACATTATTTTAAATTTAATAAATGGATGAATAATACGACCATGATAAGATTTTTCATAGAGACATATTTTTGAATTGTTATACATGAGGTCCTTTATGATTGTAATTGTATTGAAGATTATATATGATTTTGAATACTAAATCCATTTAGAGATTTTGTTGTGGAAATTTCATTTGGATTAATATCATATTGAATGATATGTAAAAAGATAGTGATCAGTCAGATAGTCATGTATATGTTTATCTATTACTCCTCGAGGAACATCTCAAGTAGATGGTCTTTAGTTTAAGAATAAATTAATTGTTTAAAATATCATGTAGTAATAGGAATAGCTACCTATTTTAAATTTTGTTCAATTAAGGAAAATTCTAATGAAGGTGGATAAAACATGTTTTGGGACAGTTTAGGGTAGACATTGAATTTATTATGGTGGATCACTATAACGTGACAACGATTTTTTTTTGGGGAATTAATGATATGGTTACATATGATTTTTCAAATTTTATTGTAACTATATCTATGGATAACATATAATGTTACCAATATTCTGGATTACATGAACCTAGTGTATTTTGGAATAATTTATTCAAATAAAATATCTTTATGATAACGATAGAGAGGGAATATTTGTAGTCTAGGGTATGATATTAGTGAAATCCAAAAAAAATTTTGATAAAAATAATTGGAGTTATTTTAATTAATTTTAGTTTTCTTATATGTTTACAAATTTTATTATGGTTTTAGAATATTTAATTTTTAAAAAAATTATATACATTTTTATGAGGAAAAATCATTATATTTTTTAAAATTTCTCATCATTTCAAAAAGAATTGAGAATCTTATAGAATAGGTAATACTTCATTATTTGAGAGATGTATAATAATGAAGTTATCACGGATATATATAGGATGAAATAACTTCCAATTATAAAATATTTCAGGTAATGGATGGTATTCTATTATTATTATTTTTTCAATTATTTTATCTTTTTTGGAGAGAAATATTTACAATCTAGACATTAATGGCCAAAAATTAAATATATGTAAGGAATTACATCTTATATGGAGGGAATAATCCTTGAAATATTTTATCAAATAGTTTAAATTAATATTCTAATAGTGTTTTTTATACAATAAAATAATTCCTAATAAATTTTCAGGTTTCCCAACATATTGAGAGTGATTGATGTTTTAATAAATTTAATTTTAGGAATATTGACCATTTTGATAATATAAAATCAGAAATAACTGCCTATGATTAAATAGAATAAATCAATCATATATTGAATCCTCTTTTGTGGTTTAGAGGGATTAAATTCTATCATATAATAATAATCAGGCATTGGATGGGAAGAATTTAGAGATAGTGTTGTGTAAACATATAAATAATTTCCATTATTTCATATGTCCAATGTTTAAATTTAGGATTTATCAGGTTGGAATTTTCCAGCATATGATATTGGAGACACATATTTTTTTTAAAAAAAATCTATAGAAATAGTAAAATGGTAATATGTGAGGTAGATCTATGAATGTATTTGTGATATGTCAATTCATTTTTCAGTGGGGGTATTATAGATAATTTATTAAAGATATATCAAAATTGGAAGAGCTGATAATGATTATAAACATTAAAGGGGGGAAATATAAGTGGGGAGAGAAATGTGAGATCACATTTATGGAGCTGGGGTTTATTCTAATGTTGAATTTATTCAACCAAGGTATGAGGTAAAAATATATTATGTAACATCATGGATATTTATATTAGGTGTATTGAATGATGGTGATTATGTTCTTTCCTATATATCTTGTTATCTGATGTCATATAAAGATTATTGTATTAAATATGATTTTGAGTTACATTTTTTTAGTTTATTTTATAATCCAATGTCTCCCGAATCTATTTAGATATACATTTTTTTTATAAACTATAAAAAAATAATATACATATTTTCTCTATTATATTTAAAACATATAGAACTGTAATCTCTCATGTAATTATATATGATCGTTATGGGGGTGGTGTATATGTTATGGAAGGATAATTCGATGACATATGGTCCTAGTAGGGTAAGACATAAAAATATGTTTTGATGGTCCTGAAAGGAATGACAATAGATATTCTTCTTCTCATAGTTACATTTGTATTTGATATAGAACTATGTGATAGTATCATTTTTTTAATTATCAATTACATTATAACCATTAGACATGGAAAAGTATAAATAAGAGTCTAAATAAAGTTATTATATTATGTGATAAATATTTTATGGTTGGTTTCATGTTAGTGGTTGGACATCGGTAAACAATTTTTTGTTATATGCCTATATCAATGTGTTTTTACAAACCATTATGATTGAGTAATTGATGTGATATTTTAATACATTATAATTGGATGAGCATCCTTGTATAAAAAACATATAATATAATAACTCTTATTTATTTTTTGGTTATTAATGTAGAGGGATATCTCATTTTACATTTCCTGGTGACTTTCCTATTTTATCTAAAGTTAAATCACTGATGACCTACTGCTTTACTAGTTGAAGTCCAAATATTGATGTTTATATAGAATAATGAATTGAAAATTTGTATGGAAGGTATTATAAGATCCATGTATGAAAGATATAATGCATGTGTTATCAAATATAACATAACTAAGGGCTCTCATTTTTTAATGATTAGAGATACCTCATTAAAGGATGATCTATGTTGGATGATTTTTGTGGGAATTATTTAGATTACATTGCGCTCCAATCTGAATTTTTTATGATTGAGATGTTTAGTTCATGAATCTTTTATATCACTGTATTGATAAGGTAATTTATATTTTTATGAAAAATATATATTATCACCCCCTGATTAATAAATATAATAATAATACTATTATAATTTTCTGGGAAAGGGTGTGGTAGTGCTTCCATAATCTCAGTGATGCATCAAAAGATTGTCTACTCCTATTATATATAAACAATATAAACACTCGTTAGTACCTATTATAGAAGAAACTATTAAATTCACTCTATTCTATTCCATGTAAATAGCCTTTATATTTTTGAGAAGTGCGTGAGTTTTTAACTATCATATCAATTATATATAAAGTTATTTAATATCATATAGAACTAATGAAAATTGGTTAGCTTCTAAATAAACACAGAAATTTTACATCAAATTAGGCTTCAATTTTTGTGATTTTTAATTCCCGCATCTTTAGGAATATTTAATACAGTATTTATTAGAGATCATTGATTTAGCCCTAGTTACTACTAGCATAGGATATGAACACAGTCACAACACTTGTAGAGTCTATAGTGATAGTCACAGTAGTGGTAATAGAACATGGCCATTTCCTCATCACTATAGGATACTATAGAGACCCGTATTGACATGGTAAGTCAACCATTTCTACAGGATGAGAAAAATGTATTCCAAATGTTATTCAGTGCACACACCACTATTTTTTAGTGCATAGGAAACAAAAACTCTATTAAGTAACATATCACATATATATTTGAATGATTTATATTTGGTAAATATATAGGTGGAAACATATATATAAATATATTTTATTAAAATTAGTAAAATAATGTAGAAATTTAAATAGTAAATTCTATAGGTATATGGCCATAAAAGATTCCCAACCATCACTATCTATATACACATTGTATTTATGCCGCAATTAGTCAACCAACTATGGTTGTTGGATGTGTACATAAATGGTTGATTGAGAAATTGTGTCCACAACCAATGGTTGAAAAAATGACTAATTTTTTTCAAATACCTTTAACTCACCTGTCTTATATCTATGGTTTGTTGACCGATCATGGTAGTAGGTTTTATCCTAGGTTTAAATGGGAATCTAAATGACCAGGGTTGAGACTTGACTATGAACATAGGAATAAAATATCCACAATTTCTATCCCTTTTACGGATATAGGAATTTTATACCCATATTTATTACATACAATAGAAATTGGGGGCATATCCACTAGTGTAATATCCACTCATGTAAAAGTGTATATAAACATGGGAATCATTAATTGGGGAAGCTAGTGATGTAATTTTCATTATTTTTGGACCCATTAAATATTTTAATAATACTGGTATAATTGAATATAATTTTTACATTCATTTATGACATTAAATTATTCCTGAAATGTCTCATTAAAATAATTCTAGGATATATACAATAGATGTCCCAATCATGATTTGTATTTTGGAGATCTATCTGTATAAAAATATTTCATTTGAAGAAGTACTAGTTTGAATAGTTCGTTGGATTGAGAATATGAAATAGAGGTAAGGATTTCTTATTGGGATGTGTTTTGTGTAAGAATTTATATATGCACACACAGATATATATATATATATATATATATATTGGGACACATACGAATATGAGTCTGATATGAGATTCTAATGGCTATAGAAGTTTGTTGATGATGATTCGTGACGTTTTTTGGGTTAAGAATCCCATGTTTGTGGGTTTATGTGAGAAATATAAATTTGATGGCACGTTTCAGAGTTAATTTATACCTTATATAGAATTAATTATTCATAATTTTAGCTAAGAATGATATCACAAATGACTAATTCGGTATCAAATGAATAGTTTATAGTTATTTATGATAATATATTAAAAAACATACCACTAGGTATCTAGTATAATACTCTAATTACATGCTTATATTCTAAATACTATGAATAAAACACTAGATAGAAACTAGAAGACTGATTTCTAGTAACAAGGTATATAATGGGACACTTGGTACATAGTGGTAGGAACCAAGAACCAATTATTTGATAAATCAAAATCATTGAATAGTTTATTTTTTTATTTTATTTAAATCATTGTTTAATAAAAAATAAATTACAGTTTTTCTAGCTACATCACTAGATGTTCATTCCCATTGGTTGTTTTTCCTCTTCTGAGATCCTATCTCCCTATCTATAATTGAAATTTTATTTCCTCAGTTATTCTATCCCACTCTATGTAATACTAAAAAAATAATCAAATAATATTTATATTCATTAATAATTCAGTGTGAAATGACAATATATACAATTGGTGTTTGTTTATTAAGTATTACTGATTTATTATGATAGATAAAAAATAAACCTATCATGATCACTATGTGAACTATTATCACATAGAGGATGATTTTACAGGGAATTAGACATTGTTATTATATATTATTTTTATGTTGTGTTATGTGTGTGTAAGTTCTTCATTTTATGATAAGGTATAGATCCTCGAAATTTAAGACTAATTATTTATATTAGACTTATTATGGATTCCTTATAAGGATATATAAGTTGGTGGGGGGATATAGGGATTTTTTTGAGAATAAAACCATAGTTGTTGGGGAAAAGGATTGTGACACACAATTATTAGAAAATATGTGATCCATTCGGCACAGTTCACTTAACCTTGTGAGGGCTAGGTGGAGGGCCATGTAGGGGAGTACAACATTGGCATACCATGTTCACAGGGAGACACAGTCATGAAATGTATTCTATATTAGTAATTAATTGTATATTTGTATCATGGTTTTGATAAATGTGATGCATAACTCTTGGGTTACCCCTCTCATATGTTGATCAAAATACTTTTTTTTCATGGTTGGACAAGGCATGTTTTTAACAACTGTGACACATGTTTTTGGGGTGAATTTAAATTTTGTCAATTAAATTTAATGAATAATATAGAGACTCTATTATTTATCCTCTAGAAAGTAAAAGGATGATGTTTCCTTCGATAACATTCTTTTATTCCCCATTTTCATAGGTTTGATCATGTTCCTTCATCCAATGTCTTATCAGATCATTGTTCGACATGTTCGATATCTATCAGTAAGTGATTTGATCATTTGTCTTAGTTAATCATTTTTCATCCTCTCTATGATGTTATTTTTATGTTTTCTTATATTATATATTTTTATGGAATTGATAAATTCATTATAATTCTTCCAATCCATGCCAAACTAAAGTATAATACCTGATGAGGAGAGTGTTATATTCTTGAGGTAGGTGGTCTATGAATCATACCTCATGTCTCCAAATTTTATAAATCATATTACTTGTTCCCATGAATGTTTCATCTTTTGTCTACTATTAAGTTAATATTCAATTATTATAATAATTATTCTCGTATTCTAGACCATTTTTCATAATTTTTTCATGGAATTGAAGGATGGAACCTCATTATCATTTAGCCATGTAGGATGTGCTCCTTAAAATTCCATTAGAGGTTTGTTTTTCCTATATTCCCCACCATTCATATGATATTGAATTGTCTTCGTTAAATATAAGTATTTTAATTAAGTGAATTAATTTTCAACGGTTATTACATGTATAGTATCTCTTTACCCTTCTGAGGTACATTTTTTTATTTATCAATATACCATAACATTAGTAAGTGGAACGTATGTCATAGTTATAATGTACCAAAGATAATTATATTTTAATTTCAAATTCCGGAATTTCATTAGCTGAACTTTTCATATTTATCAAAGGAAAAGGAATGAAACTAATAATTTAATATTCAATTAATGCAACAAATGGTTGCATTCCCCATTTAGAATTGTAATATAGTATGAAATGAATTGCAATTAACCTTAAGAATCATTAAATAGCACGTGTATTAAAAAAACAAAATTAAAGAATTGATTATTAATATGGTACCTAATTTACATGTTTATTTTATTATTTTTTGGAGTGTTCATACTTGAGGCACCAATGGATTCATAAAGAAATTTTGTGGGAACATAGAGAACATAATTCTGATTTAAGGACCCGGTTTCCAAAGGACATAAAAACATTGAAACAAAGTCCTAATCAAATATTGGATTATCCTAAGGATGGCATTGGATCCCTTCACTATATTAGAATATTAGGATTACGTGGACACACTCCTTGGATCCAGCATGATGTCTCTAGACATGTGGCACCGAGGATTCACCCAACTGGTACCAGTGATGCTTAGCCCATTTAATCATGGATCAGATCCTTGGACTCCACTAAAAATCATCTTAGGGCAATTCTTTGTGTGGTTCCGCTTGGATTAGTCTCAGAGAATGTATAGCTAGGCCTCATGTTGTTACTGAGTTCGATTTCCCCCATAGGTTGACAAATCTGTGGTTATTACATATGATACTATTTATTTTTTTCTTTCCTATAATATACCTTGATTATAACTTCAATCCAGGATTGTTATTATTATAATTTTACATTTTATGATTTGTTCATATCTCATGTGAAATATTAGTATAAACTGAACTTAAGTGAACAAATTAAATGGTTACATTATAGAAATTGTCAACAAATTTTGAATCATTTATCAATTATCATTATAGAATTTATTTTAAAATTATATATACGGAGACACGATTTTATAATATATTCATTGAATGGATGGTATATAAATTATTTTTGGTAGCCTAATGTTATTTAACTCACACCATATCCCAACATCTGATGGTAACCGACCAGATTATATGTATGCAAGCATTGTTTTGGTGAAAAATCCCAAATTGGACACATCATCAAGATTCCATGGTTTATGATGGATATTAGTAGTAAATGATTTCACTATTTCTCAGGATACAAGGTAATTTTTGGCTTATTTTTCTTTCTTTTGTATATCATATATTTACCACTAGTTTCCTTCCTTGTTTTGCAGCTTTTTAGAGACATGAGAAACAATATCATTATTTTAAATATGATTCAATTTATAACTAATTATTATTATATTTTTTATGGTTTTATATCTTCTCTTACACTATCTATTCTATTATTATACTACTTCACCTATTATTAAACTAAACTATATCTTTTTTCTCCACTATACTATGAAGAAATTGCCCTCATGTCAAGTATGCACCCTATGGAAATCGTGGCGGCAAGATAGAGGTCATATGACCCTCTTAATTCGGGTATAAAATGCATGGATCCTAGGCTATGAAATAACAATGTGATGATGAATATGTAGGGAAATGTGTCTAAGATGAAATATTAAGGGATTCAATTTGAAAATTATAAATAATGTTATCCTTATTTATTCATTAGATGATGATAGACAAAATAAATATTAATTCCAATGCCTCTATAAAACATTGTTAAGATTTATACATTGAAATTTACAGGAAATGGAAATATTATAGGATTCAACACCTATGTATAATAATTTATGCCTCTTCAAGAACAATTTTCATGATTTTTTAGGCATATGATGAATTATGGAATGGGTTCACTAAATGGTAAATAATATTTCTTTAGATTCTAGGTGGCAGCTTAAGGTTTTTATTATTACATGATCGGTAATAAGTGATCTAAAACTCATTTGAATATATAATTTTTCTATTGTGGTTCCTTTGAGATATTATTCCAAAGAGTGTGGAATAATACTCAGAAGGTGGGAAAAATATAAAATGGGTTTTCCCCATGAATGAAAAAGATCATATGAAGAGAGTTAACATGTTGTTTCAGTAACTCATTGTATTGTTTATATCCAGAGGGTATATTAATATTCCATGGTAATGTGTGATAGTGATAGAATTACCTTGGGTATGGTTAATTAGAACTATGTGAAGCATGTATGGTTGAGTTTTATGGTTCTTTATTGATCATAATATGAACTAAATTGATTATTATGATATTATGGTGCGAACATTGTATAAAAATATATATAATCTAAAATATATTATATATATTTTTAAGGGACCTATTGGCAGTGTATACTGAGTCATATAATCACATTCTAAACATGTATTATAGTAGGCTTGCATAGAACATTGTTTGATATATATGAAATTGAATGGTTCTCATTATTGAATGTTTAGCTGGTCCAGAACATTGTTCTGACCCACTTCATTATGCAAAAATATATTCCTTTTGAATATTAATTTTTTTCACCATAGAACGGTTAATTATTGTGTTTTTATACATATTAGGTTTTTATGAATTTTGACAACTCAAGGAGGAGTTAACACACATTTTTGGATGGTTCATTGAATTTTAAGGCACCATGAAATTGGTGGAATAGGACCAGGATTTCCAAATATCTCAATATATGTAGTATGTTCCAACCATTTAGCAAGTGTGGGATATCAATTTCCCAATTTTCTATATAATGTGGAAATAATCCATGGGCCTTTATCCACAAGTATGTGGACATGGAAAGTGTGGACGATAGGTGAACTAGTATGAGGTTCATTTTGACTAGGTACATGGTAGAGATATTACATATTTTTGGGGCCAAATGTGGTATTTCTAAACACTCACATTACACCTACGATTATGGGATTCCTCCTCCCACCATTAAAATTAGTATTGTAATACCCCCCTTTATTCTCCTTCTCCCATCCCATTTTCCCCAATGATTCATGAATCATTGGTATTGTTTTGATTGAATATTTTTAGGTTAAATTATAAATTATTCTTATGTTCATCATTTTATTTATTAATACTATTTATTTTTAGTTTAGATTATTTTTTAGGTGACTATTTTTTAGATCTTTGTGGATTCATTCTAAACGAATGTGATTTTTCTTACAGTATATATAAGAAATTGAGGAGTGATGAATGGCAAATATCCATAATTGATTTTGTAACGGAATTTTGTATGATGGTTTAATTTGAATTATTTTTAAAATTGAGTCTAATTAATGGATGATAATGTTTTGGATATGATTATTATTTTCACATTGATATCTGGGAAATGTTTTAGACCTTTCAAATTTCATATGTGATGGATTCAATGAAATGGGATTAGACTATGAGTTATCAATTAATATTAATCATTGGATTAATAAATTTTATATATTTATAAAAATATATAAATATATTTTCAAAAATATTATATTAGATTAAATCCCTTGGTTCTGGGTGAACGTGATTGAACCTTGTAAATTATTGGAGTGCCTACAAAATAGTGTTTGACTTCATTAAATTAGCATCTGATCCAATTGATACATACACATGTTCCCATTTATATATGTTAGATAATTACTGTGTTAGTTTATTGTTTAGTTAGTTTAGGAAGTAACGAAGAGTCTCCTAAATGAAAAATTGCGTGGAGTAGAGCATCCCATAATTTGATATTGTTCTCATATTCACATCATGTAATATATAATATCCTATTGACTGCTTAGAAAATGGAAGGTGATGCTAGTGAGTACATGAGGGGCCCGTGATAATTCATTGTAATAATGATAAGCCCTAATATACCAAATTGTATATATTTTCTTTTTATAAGATGTAAAATCACATTAGAATTATTCAATATATTAAATGGGTTTTGTCTTATAATTTTTTGGGAGTTCCCTAAAGATATTTAGTGAAATTATTAGTGATTATGGTTAGTATAAAAATCTTATTGGTGGTTAGTTTAGAGTGATGGTGATGGTTTATTATAGAATTTTTAATTATGGTATATCCAATAGGAATTTTTTGATGTAGGGAGATGTGTTGGATATTGTAATTTCTTGCTAATGTTATAGTAAATAGATAACAAGGTACAATGAGAGTGTAAATTGTGGGTTTTTCTAGTGTATCATGACTGATTTTCTGATGGAAGATATTTGAGAGGATTTATATAATCCCCACGAGAAAAGTGGTTGGTAAGGGTTTTTTGTATTGGAGTATTCTATTGGGATATAGACACAAGATATATTTCTTCACTAGATATTTGGTGGTTCTCGGGAGGCATACTTGTTCCCATCTTGAGTAAGTGGTGTATGCTGATGGGATTTACATATAGTTACCTATTAATTAGGGTTAGTAATGGAGAGGATGGGATTTATGTTTATAATAGAATATATATTCTATGTTTTCTAGTAAAATACATGTATAACCATCAACCATGTAGAGATCTAGAGCCCGTGATGCATTAGATATGAAATATTGTTAGCTTAAAATTCTATAAGGTTCTGTTATTTCTGAGTTTATGTAAGATTTATAGGATAACAGCCTTACATTCATTGTTTATCAGATGGGGAAGGTTTCATATATTATTAAAAAACATTAATATCCACTTTATACAGATACGATTAACTATATGACCATTTATTGTTATTTTGTCTAGTATAAGAGGTTAAAATTATTATTTACCACCTCAAGATTTTCTCAATTTATATGGATTTAGTCATGGGATCTACTATGTGTTGGTGGTTTAGGATACTTGATATGATGGAATTATTATTTCACACCTCTCGATATATATCATGTATTTTTTATTCGCCATAGAATTTACCATATAATAGCGGCTCAACACATTAAGGATGTTATAATGTTTATTTTCTATATAACGATTTACCTCTTATATTTGTTATTTTTCATGGGACTTACCCTGCATGAGTGTTTCATTACATAGAATATGTTAGTACTGAAAATTTCCTATTTCAATATATACTTTCTCTATATAACTTTGTCCATTATGGGGAAGATAACAATTTACTTGAGGATCACCAAGATATTATTCATAATCCCACTATTTTCCTCAGCCAATCATTTTCATATTGTTCCCCTAACCAGCTTCATATCACATGGGTCTATGGTGGACATGATTCACCAAAGGTGATCAGTTTAATAACCCAAATTTTTAGTATGTATATTATTTTCATAATTAATATAATTTTATGATAAAGTTAAAATTTTCAAAATAATGAGTGTATTCGTTAAAATAAATGGTATAACTTGTATTAATGATAGAACATTTTAGATTACAAATTAATACATTCGATATGATCAATACATTTGTAGTGGGATAATAAAAATAATAAGTAAATTGAATTACTGAAATTATAAATAATTGATCATCATTGTCCACACTAAATATTATTCCACAAAACTTAATTATAGGAATAAGGGAAACCAAAAAAATTTAATATGTTTTTTTAGGATGAAATTATAGAATAATTTTCTTTTTGATAAAATAAGTAATTTTATATATTAAAAAATATCACTGTAATAATAAACCAGTGTGGTTAAAATTTATATGATTGTTTATACCATTGGTATAAGATCCCTAAAATAATTGTTAGGATACTCATTATATGAATAATAATTTTTAACATGATCATTTATATACCCATTTTATACAAAAACGAAATTATGTTTATTTAATGACAAAAAATACGATTTATTTAATTTTAATTTATATTCCCTTAACTAAAATAAAAAATGTAATACAAATAAAGTTATATTAAAATATTTGATATCAATAAAATTTATACTAATGTTAATATTTTGAATTTAAATTTAAATGTATTTACATGATAATCCATTAAATAAAAAATCCAATTTATAAATCTAGAATGGTGTTTGTACATCAAGAAAGAAATAATTTAATTTTGGAAAACGTAACTTGTTTTTATAATATTATTGTTTTAAATTCATGATTTAATAACTATATATTTTTTATAATAAAATGAATCCCCATTTTTAAATTATCAAAATAAACTTTGATGTAATTTTTTTTATTTATAAGACACATGATATGATAGTAAATAGAAAATCTGATTTATAATCAGAGTTTTTTATTAAAAATTACTGTAAAATCCTAAACAAGATATTTCTATTTCCATTTATGTTTTCAAATGTTTTATATGATACATTTAAAAATTATGTATTATGTTTATTATGGTTATATTCTGATTGATACATTAAAATATTAATAGACTATAATAAATAAGTGCTCAAATTATAATTGAATTATGTTAAATATTAATATAGAACTATCTAAAATATTTAATAAGATTTGATAAATAAATTTGAATATTAAAATATCTAAACCTGGTATCAGAGATATGGTGCACACTTTATAATATTATTATAAGATTTAAGGAATCAAAACCCAAAGGATTGAATAGATTAGTGGTGTAAATAATCCAGATACATATATGATGCCCATATTAAATTTGAATAAAAAAATATATAAGAGAAATTCCCCTTTCAATGAAATCATTATTCCTTGTTGAATATAATTGTATATCATTCATAGCATAGTTATATGATTCATGTGGAACAGAAAAAAAATGGTGAACTAAAATGTCTATTGAGGGTAATATGACTCATAATCTATCTTGAATCAATAAAGACTAATTGGTATGAAAATGTAAATAATTAAAAAAATATTAAATTTAATTAAAAATATGAATATCATTATTAGATAATTAATAATTAGTATGTTAAAGAAAATGATTGAAATCATAGGCAATTAAATCAATAAATTGATAATTAAATGTTATTAGAGATAATATCATTATGAAAATATCATAGATAATAATAAATGAATTCAAAATAATATAAATGATTATTTATTGGATTTCAAGAAATCATCCATCATGATAAATCTACTATTTATAGCTTTCATAATATAGTTTGAAACTGAGTGATAGGTATAAAATAGAAAATGATTTTACTATACATACCCGATAAATTCTTCTCATGAGACTACTGATACATAAATTTTTTATTTATAACTTATCACCACCCATATATTCATAACTAAATCATTCCTCATATATCGTATAATAAATTAAATTCATGAAAAATATTTTTTGTACATAAAATTACTTATCAAGTATAGAAAAAAAATAAATAATAATATCCCTATTTGAACTTATTAAATTAAATGTAAAATATCGTATGTACAAATGAAATATAGTTTAATTAATAAATATATTAATGATAAATAACATTTTTTTGGGGAAATGTAATTTCCAATAATGAAAATATAGGGAATACTTAATGGTAAATTTAATGATTACAAAAATCAAACCGGAAAGAGAATTTCAATACATTCCCTTGTCCAACTAATAATAAAACATCAATGTAAATTATAAATATTATATCAAAAAAGAATATCCATGATGGATCATATGTATATTTCATTCATAATGTCGTTGATTAACAGAAATATCATTGAAAAAACTCTTGAGTAAAACAACCATTTTATCTTGAAAGAATTTTTTTAAAAAATATTTCATAAAATATTTTAAAAATAGTTTTCCTTTATTATAACATTTTAAATGTATAATGAAATCATTAAATCCATGAGTGGTCATGATTTTGGGAAAGTTTATACATGTCGTTAACATTAAAAATAGTAATAATATTTTCATATATTTGGTAAAATATAGGTTGTATTTATTTATAAAATTAAATTAATATTTATTTCAAAATAGTATTTATAAATTCAAACATAGTTAAAAAATAATTTGAAAACTTATAATTTATGTGTCAAAATAAATTTTGAAAACATATTTAGTGAAAATTAGTTTATAAGAATATGATTTTATATCATATAGATAAATGAGATCGTTTTTAATAGAAAAACATTTCTTATTTATTATAAGTGCCAAAGAGAAGAATATTTTACTATTTATTGAAAACATCATGAATAACTAGGGTAATATTAAATTAATGAGTTTTGTTATAAAATTTTCATATAATATTAGTAAATCAAATTTCATAATCAAAAAATATTATTTAAAATTACTGAGTAAAATTAATATATAAAAATATCATACCATTTAAGTGAGAAGTAATCATGTAACAACATGCCCCAAAATCCTAGATCTGATGTCTAGTATACTAATTTTGCATAGATAAAAAGGGTCAAATTAGGATGGGCTAATCAGTTTAGAAATTTTGGATATATAGATAAATACATGATATCCCTTTTAGAGTGGTTTAGAGAAAATAATTAAAATGGAAAAGAGATGGCACAATTGAACTCATTGCAAGAATTATTAATCATATAATGGGGAAACAAATAAAAATATTGGTGATCCAAAATGATCTGTGACGGTTAATTATAGAAAAATATAAGATGGTAATATAATCATAATAAACATGAAATGGTAGATAACTGAACCCATATTCCAATTATATAACTTGAATATCATTAAAATATATTGAATAATCAATATGGAAATGAATATAAATGAAAATACATGCCATTTTATCCAAAACAGACAATGAAATTCATCTATATATAAAATCATAAAAAATATCAGGGATAATAAAAAAATTGAATTATTAATTTAGGAAATTATTAATTAGTAGAGTTCAGGTTTTATTAATATGACACCTATTGCAAAATGATCTATCATCAAGAACAATTATAACTATTGGTTAAAAACACATTATATTTAGACAACTAGTTTGTCTCATGAGGCCTATTGATGTATTGGTGATATATCTATTCCTAGGCCCTGCCCATATTTTGATTCCCAAATAATGAATCATATATTGAAAAATAGATTTCATTCGTGAACAATATGCCATATCAAATTTATTTATTCAGTAAAGGATACAAAATTATAAGTATTTCTTAGTTAATCAAATAACTATAGTGACCATGGACTTATAAATATTAAATTACATGATTTTAAACATAATTATACATAAGAGTATAATCCAAGGATCACAATGTATTGTGACTTGGAAGAAAAGTTACATAAAACTGAAAACATTGAACTAAATAAAATATTTATTTATTTAATCTTAAAATTGAGCTCCAAAATTCCATTGTGCTCAAACATCTACATAGGGTACACTCAAGAACACCTGAAAAAGGGTTGATCTAAATATCATATTAAGGGAATAACCATAAGAATAATTCATTAGCACATGGTTTAGAAGGAATTAAATGATGATATAAAAAGACATGTGACATATGGAATCATAACATATTAACAGGGAATCATATAAACATGGATGCATAGTAATTTGTCATAAACATAAAACATGTCTTTAGAACGAGTTATGACTAACTTCTAAGACTGTGGCACGTGTTTGAACAATCCAAGTCTAACAACCCAGACAGTCGTAGATGGTAGCAGAAGCCTAGGCTAACTGCATAGACCATTGCATATAAGTTATCATGGGGCACAACATTACCCAATGAAATAGAGAACTATCTTGGAAAAACCATATTAAAATTTCTTGAATATTTTTTCCACATTAATAATCATATATAATCAAATTTACATAAACATAAGGGTTACCCTTGGAAAGAATTGGGTACCACAATCAAATCATAATGCATAGAAAATTGTCGTACCATAAAATTGTCCATGAATGAAATGAACTAAAATATAGGTGGAAATTAATAAGGTAAAATAGGTATGATTCATGGTAATTTATGTCATGTATATGTGACAATATGTAATATAGGTATTTAAGAAATTTTAGCATTAAAATATTTTTGTGCAGTTTTAAGGAAAATACTATAGATGCTTTATAATTTTAAATAGAGAAATACATTATATAAAACCAAAACTGAACCAATAATGCATTCATAATAAAAATAATAATTTTATAAACACAATGGTGGCTTAAAATAAGAGATAGATTGAATTGGAAATTGGGTGATAAATCATAAAGATTCCTTAAAAATGGTATCCATATCGGGAAGTATTAAAGAGGGAAACATATATAACCACAAAAGATAATGATGAAATGGGAATGATAAACTAATTTGGTACATGAAAAAATAATTTATAAGTTGAAAATAAAATGATAAGATAAATTCATGTTGGTGAAATAAATATTCGGAATGAAAAATGAACAAAGGTGGTTCTGGTGGAATCCCTTACAGATTATCGGCATGGAATCAGGTGTAATTAAGAGGGCATAAAGAGAGAGAAATGGGTTTCTCATAACATATATATCATTAGGGAGGAATGGGAAGGTGTGAAATAATACCCTATTATTACGGATAACATGTAAAAGGACCTAACATAGAGGATATTCTTGAATAAAAATGAAATAAATATGATCCCTTACCTTAAGTCCGATGGTGTTTTTTGAAATTAATGACATGAATAATCAAATAAGGATAATTAATTAATAATTAAATAACCTATTATATATTTAATAGATTCATTATAACATTTTTATGTTCATTTATGACCTTTTTTATGGGTTAAGAGGTTCAATTTCATTGTTCGTATCTGCTTGATTCCATGGTCTTTATGATCAGTTTACTTATTTTAATGAATAGAGAATCATGTAAAATGAGTATGGTATTCTAGAAATGCAGTTTTATTTTATTATTTATCATCTATAAGGTTACATCATTGTAAATTTAATTTGGTTACTTGGAGTGAAGTTGAATCTGTGTATAAATCATTAATGATAAATGCATGGATTAAACTGGCGATCGTTCAATGCATTAAATTGTTTTGTATTATTATTTTACATCATGCATGGAAAATGATTGCAAAAAATAACATATGGTAAAATACATATATTATGATCTGTTACATCCATTAAAATGGTTTTATAACTAGTCTAGAATATTGTTATGAAAACTGAAAACACGTCATCCTTGAATGTGATAAATCAACAAAGCTCATATAGTATTTTCATAAATAGAATGAATATAGGGGGAGAGAGATATTATGATAAAATATCCCATCAGAATAACATAATTATAGTACATTTATTTTACTGGAGTAATAATACCATTTTTTTGAAGGGAGTTGAGTAATGAAACATGAAAAGAAAATAACGTGAAATAAAATAAAATAATTTGAAATATGAATTTACCACTTGAGTTTATCTCATTTGAGTGTCCCTTGAGGGGAGAAGATTTGGTCCTATGTGGAGACCAAGGGCTTTTGGAAATGGGGTAGGATCAACGAGGGTGATTTGTGTTGAATTAGGAAAGGAAGAAGTCTTGAGAGGAGTGAAGATATGAGGGGAGCATGTGTGTTTTTTGTAGTGGAGGTGGGGAGGGTTTTCATAACAATTACTTCCTTGGTTTATTAATTTCCTTCAACACTAGAAATAGTGATGATTTCATAAACAGAAACAGTTATAAGATCATGTTATTTTTATATTTGGGTGCTTACATAACATATGATATTAGTAATATTGAATTTAAATAATAATGTATTTATACTGTAAATTAATATATTTTATTTTGCATAAAAAATTCATATATTTCTTAGAAATCACAAAAAATCACCCTAATCAATTTTATAAGATTAAAACCCAAAAATGAACTCTATTTTACCAAAATTATCTTCTAAATATTCTTAATTTTATTTTTAATTAAAATTTTAATTTACTTGAAAAATGAAAATTTTAAAACTCTAACAGATTTTATAATGCTTTAAGAAAATACAAAAGGTCTTATAAAATAATCATAAACTAGAAGACATAAATTATTAATTTTTGAATACTATTAAGAATAATAAATTTTATTTTAGATTAATTAATTATAATTATTTCTTTATAACTTAGAAAAAATACCTATACTTTTACTATGGTTATATTATTTCTTATAAGATTCGACAATTTTATTTATACATTCATGGGTGATGTTATTATTCATTTGAATAATTTACTATTAATAATGAACATATTACTATTCATATAGATATGTTACTATTCACCAAGAACGATGTTTTTGTTATCTGATTCCGAACATCTTACTGATTGCAACAGTGTATGTTATATTTTCATAATTTAAATCACAGAGGTTAAAATATTATGTTTAAAGGTCACATAGCACTTAGTTGTTCTGTTTTTTGTAATTTCATTTGATTATATTACATAATTATATGAATGTAATTTCCATTGATAAAACATTGGGTTGTTACATTATTTCTCCCATATAAAATTTCACACCTCGAAATTTCATTTTACATTCTATCCAATATGTAGCTGCGGGTAATTTTCTTTCATTTCCTTTCCCAGTTCCCATGTTTCCTATTGGTACTTATGGTTCAGCCATAGTACTTTGACCCTGTGATTAGTCTTTTTATGTAGAACGTTATCTCTACGATCCAAGATATTCACTGGATACTCCTCGTAGGAATGATCATTATCAAACTATACAACCTATGTGGAGAGTACATATGAATGCTATAGTATGTACTTACTTAAGAGGGATACATAAAATACATCATGTTCATTGGACATGGTAGGTGTAACTACTAGTCAATAGTGTATATCCTCAAATTGATCGAGAATCTCGAAGGGGATGATGTACTTGGGAATTAACATTCTTTCCTTAAAAAACCTCATGACCCTTTTCCATGGAGATATGCATAGAAATAAATTGTCTCCAACAGTGATCTCAAGGTATCGTTGATAATTTCCTACATAAATATTTTGTCAACATTGGGGTGGTTTGTTTTTTTGCTGAATGAATTTCACCTTCTCCACCATTTCTGTGACCATTTTAGTTCCTTCTAGCTTATGCACACCGCCTTCATCACAACACGCCAATGTTCTATACCTTTTCCCATTTAGGGCTTCATATGGTGTCATTCAGATTTTTGTGTGAAAACTATTATTGTAGGATAATTCAACCGATGGAATATGTTGATCCCACCCTCATTTGAAGTCCATAGTTCATTCCCTCAACATATCTTCTAGTGTCTGAATAATTCGCTCAGATTGGCCATTAGTTTGAGGATGATAGGCCATACTGAAGTTTAGTTCAGTGCATAGAGCATGTTGAAGATGTTTCTACAACGTCAAGGTGAATCTCATATATCTATCAGACATATTAGATAGTGGTACTCCATTTAGACATACCACTTATTTTATATATTTCACTGTATATTGATCTAATGAGGATTTCTCTCGAATTGTGATAAAGTTAAATGTCTTTATACGAAGATCCACAATGACACATATACCAATGTTTTGTCTAGATTTCCTTGGAAGTCCAATAGAAATGTCCATGGTGATATTCTCCTGCTTCCATGATATTATTGCTAGTGGTTTCATCATCCCCTTAGCATTCTGTCTTTCAGCATTCACTTGTTGACATACTAGGAACTTTGATGTATACTCAGCAATCTCCTTCATATTGTCCCACAGAACGTTCTCTCAGAGATCTGGATAATTCTTTGTCCTCCTTAGGTGGATAGAGAAGGTTGATCTATTTGTATCATTCAAAATATTTTTCATTATATAGGGATTTGATGGTACACATAATCATGACCCTAATCTTACAACTCCTTCCTCATCACTCTTTACTCTTAGGAATTTACAATTCTAACAGCTTCCACCCTTTTCATAATTTCCATATCTTTTCTTTGAGCATTAATTATTTTTTATAGGAGGGATTGCTGAGAAATAATTTGATAAAGGATTGATGATATTACTCACTTAATGATTCCCATATCCATCCTCTACAAAGCTATGAAGATCAAATTCTTTTCAACTCTCATCATTGATCATGATGCAAGATTCTTTTTACCTAGAGCATGAGCCAACTTATTGTCTATATGAGGAGGGTAGTCGATTGAGAAGCCATATTCCTTGATAACATCTATACATCTACACTAGAGAATATTAACATATTTTTATGAGTATATATTTGAGACTATTTTGATCAGTATATATGTAACACTTCTTCCCATAAAGATAATGAATCCATATTTTTAACTCAAATATCATAGTCGCTAACTCCAGATCATGCGTTGGACTGTTTTACTAATGGATTATCTTCTATCTTGAGGCATAGGCTGTCAATATATCATTTTGCATCAGCACACATCCTATTCCATTTTTTGAGGCATCACTATACACCCAAAATAGTCACCACATGTTGGGTGTGTGACTACCAACACATTGTTTTGCCTCTTTTTCAACTCAATAATGAATTTTTCACATTCCAATGAATACACATACTTTACTCCCTTCCATTTTAAATTTCTCATTTGGATTGAATATTGTGAAATTCTCTTCACTAATTGTTGGTAATACCTGGATAGACCTAAAAAAGTTGCAGATCACCATTATAGATGTTAGTTTAGTCCTTTATTCAATCACCTTATACTTAGAAGTGTCCACAGATATCCCTTTTCTGGTGATAACATGCCCCATGAATGATACTTTACTATTCCAGATCTTACATTTACTTAACATTGCATACAGCTTATCCCATCACAGTGTCTTTAACACTATAATCAAATTCACCTCATGTTCTTCCTTACTATTGGAGTATATCAGAATATCATTAATAAAGACTACCAAAAATTTGTTGAGGTAATCTATAAAGAATATTATCATTAAATCAATTAAAATTTTTGGATACATAGTGAGTCTGAAGGTAATAACTATGAATTCATAGTGTCTATACCTCATTTGAAATGTAATATATGGAATACCCACCTTCATTCCTTTTAATTAGTGATATCTTGACCGAAGTTTCACCATAGATAAATAACTATCCCCATGAAGCTGATTAAACATGTTATATATCTTTGGGAGGGGATACTTGTTATTTATTGTGATTTTATTGAGCTCATGATAATCAATGTAGTGGAGCACTGATCCATCCTTCTTCTTGAAGAAGAGGACTGGCGTACCCCATGGTATAACACTCAGGCGTAAAAAAACATGTCCTATATTATCATGTAACTAATTCTTTAGCTCTTCCAGCAATACGATGGATATTCTATACGGTTTCTTTGATATTGTCATATATCCAAGAATATGATCTACTTTGAACTCAGACTCTTGATTAGGAGGAATAATACGAAACCATTATGGTATTACTTTAGTACATTCCCTCATGACGGTAATATCTTCAAGAAGGATTGTCGACTTTGTCTTAATCATTTGAGTGGGAAATGCATGTTCATAATAATTAATCTCCACACAGGAAAAAATTATTCTAAAAGAGATTCATCTTCCTCCTTACACATGTATAGAATTAGAATATTATTTAGGATGGGAAGAGCGATCTGCCTTTCCATAACATTGATGTTGTCTTTGTTGAAAGAGAGCCAATCCATGTGCAAGATAGAAAAAAACTCTTATAAAGGTCATATGAAAAGATTTATCAGGTGTTTATGTCCGCAGACATTTACTTATGAGAATTTAAAAACCATTGATTCAATAATTTACTAATTTTTTCTCATATATAACTTATCCTTTAAATTTTTTGGTGGTACTTAAATAGTTCTACGAAACATGCAATTTATAAATGATTGCGTAGAACCATAATCAACTGGTAAATTCAATATTAATGAATTAATAATTAGAGTATCATTCCCAACATCATTGTGTGTATCCACCTCAGTAGTAGTGATATCATTATCCCTTCATTCCTTGGGAGTTGTGTTAACTGCCTATGACAACCCTCAACTTAGGGAATTTGTTCTCATAACGTCCATTCTCCTTGTAGTTGTAATACTACACTATATACTGATATTTCAGACAAAACAGCCTTTCTACTTCCATATTAGTGTGATTCTTCTTATCCCCTTTGTTAGTTTTAGCTAGATTTCCCATCATTCCACATTTGAAGAAATTAATAGTTCTCTTTAGATAGTTCCCAATATACTTCTACCCACAAATTTTACACGTGGGATGATTGAGATTCATTCCATCATGTAATTTATTTTCAGGACCACCCACATTAAAATTCATATTCCTTTTCTTGTAACTGGACACATGATACAACTGAGAGTCTCTGATCTCCATTTCAACCTTGTGGGAACAACATACAATATCTTCATATCTGTCGATGTCCCTAATCACCAAAACATTTATTAACTCCATTTAGTACTCCATGAAGTGATCCATCTTTCTGTTGGTGTTCATGAAAATTCCAGAGGATTGCCTTGAATTCCTTAAGATGTTTTCTTAATACGACCCAATGGAGTCATCTTCTATCAACTTGAGTATGGGGAAGTATTTTTACATCATGATATGGAGGGTTTGGGGATTAAATTTATTGAATTTGTTCCTTGTATTCCTTATAATCCATGGAATAAATTTCTTCATGGGGATTCATATTATTGATCAGTTTCTACCATTGATCCTCTTACCCATCAAAACGATAGACCGCTAGTACGAATTCTTCTTCTTCTAATCACTAAAGGACAGATAATATCATTTCAATGGAGTTAAGACACTATTCCACTAGGATTGAATCAGATGATCATCTAAACATGGGAGGCCTTTCCCATATTAAGGAATCAATGATAACATTATATTTCCTTGAAAGAGGTGGGTGTTCCACATGATGAAATGTATTATTCATAAATTGATCCAGCTGAGAAAGCACAGTCATGATGTTTTGAGCACTAGTTCCCATCATATTAGTCATATAATTAGTTAAATATTCACATTTTCAATCAAATTTATTTTTCTCATGTGTTCTTCTATTTCCATCCATCTGCTAAAAAACATAAAATTAGAGGGCTTGAATGATTAACATTTGAGCATAATAAGAAAACATTTAACATTATAGGATAAAATTTGAAATGAGAAGTATATAATAACTTTTGATTACATATTTTTCAAATTAGGCTATACATTATATATTTCATAAATTATATTCTTATGAACTTTTTTACCTTAATAATGGTTCGTTCTGTGATCATGAATTTACCAATGAATATCCCCCAAGAGTGTCAAACCAACAGTGAATCAAGGAGTTTTTTCGTGAACCAATTCCCATTCGAGTCCAGATCAATGAGGCGTTTTTGTGTTTTACACCTAGATACATTTGTGATAGAGCCACCTATATCTATTTGTATCCACAAATGGGTGTATTTTAGTAATAAAATACTTACTCCATACTAACCAAAATTTATGGGTGTTTTTTTATACTTAGGCTATTTCCTAAGGTTCTTACAAATGTTCTCTATTATTAATCTCCAAAACATGTATACCATCCTTTGATTCCAACTATATCTACCATACCCTTTTAAATATAACATTAATTTTTTTAAGCATAATTATAATTATGAGTACAATCCAAGGATCATAATGTCTAGTGTCTTGTAAAAATTGGAATATAAAACTAAAAACATGGAACTAAAGAAAAAATTTCATTATTTATTCTTGATATTGATCTCCTCGAATCCATTTCTCTCAAACATCGACATAGAGTACCTCGAGAAACACATTAACAAAGGCGTGATCTAAATATCCCAGTAAGCGAATAATGATATGAATAATGACTTATCACATGGGATTAATGGAATTCCATGTTGATATAAAAAGGCATGTAACATATGGAATTATAACATATAAAAATAGAATCATATAAACATGGAATCATAATAATGTGTAAGAAACATGAAACTTGTCTTTATAATAAGTCAAGACTAACCTCTAAGACTGTTTCACATGGAAGGAATAACCATGGAAACCATCCAAGACTGTCACACTAGGTTGGACAAGCCCGAGCTATCCGCCAAGACCATCAATCATAACATTTAATGAGACTCAAGTTTACACAAGATATTAAAGTTCTACCAGGGTGAACCCATCTTAACATTCAATGAAAATTTTTTCCACATAAATATTCATACATAATCAATCTCAAATAAAAATAAGGGTTACCCGTGGAATGAATTGGGTACCACAATCCCGTCCTAAAGCATAACAAATGGTCATATAATAAAAGTGAACATGAAAGAGAAGAAATAAAATATGCATGTATATTAATAATGTAAAATAGTCATGTATCATGTTAAGTGATTTCATGTATAATTGAAACTATGAAAGATAATTATTTATGAAATTTTAGAATTTATATATTTTTTTGCAGTTTTAAGGAAAATGATATAGAGCCTTTCAAATAGAAACCAAAAAAATCCTCTATATAAAACAAG
Organism: Viscum album; assembly: GCA_963277665.1. NCBI lineage: Eukaryota > Viridiplantae > Streptophyta > Magnoliopsida > Santalales > Viscaceae > Viscum > Viscum album. Next base: position 1,413,981,240 of record OY728145.1, read on the forward strand.
AAATTATTTAATAAGGATTTCATCATAAATATAAAAATTTTAGGACAACAATGTTGGTTTAAAAAGAAGTTATAGTGCACATGAAATTGGTTGAGAAATCGAGAAGTTCCCTCAAAACTATTTTTCTTATTGGGAAGTGTTGAAGAGGGAAACATGTATAACGATGAAAAATAATGATGAGAGGGGATTGATAAAATAATTTGGTACATGTAAAAAGAATTTATAAGATTCACATAAAAATATATGATAACTTCATGTTTGTAAATTAATGGTAAGGCAACCCAAACGAATAAAGGAGGATCAGGTGCAATCTCTTACGATTTATCAGCATGGTATCTGGTGTACATAAGAGGGATTAAAGAGAGAAATGTGTTTATAATCACTTAAAAATCATGAGAGTAGTATGGTTGAGGTGAAAATTCATACCATATCATTAGGTATTACATGTAAAATGGCATAACATATAGAACATTCTTGAATACAAGTCAAATATAGAAGATCGCATACATTAAGTATGCTAGTGTTCTTCGCTTGATATTAATGACCTGAATAATCAATTTAAGTTCATTAATTAATAATTAAATAACCTATAATATATTTAAAATATATCCTATATCCTTTTTAACATCATTCATGTCCATTTTGATGGGTTAAGTTGTTAAATTTCATTATTTTTTTCTGTTTGGTTTCATGGTCCTTATTATCAGTTTAATTATTTTCATGAATGAAGAATCATGTAAAATGAGGGAGGTTGTCAAAAATTTTAAATATATTTTATTATTTATCATACATAATTATACATGGTTTTAAATTTTATTTGATTACTTATAGTGTAGATGAATCTGTATATAAAACATTAATGATAAATACTTGATTTAATTTGGTGATTTTTCTAATAATTTATTTATTATTATTATTATTTTTACATAAATGTAAAAAATGACTCTATAACATCATCTAAGATAATATACACATATCTTTATATGGATCAAATATTAAAATGGTTTCATGAATAGTATATATGATTGTAATTTAAATAGAAAACTTATAGTCCATGAATGTGATAGGTCAACACATCTCGGTCGCTATTTTCATTGATATAATGGAAGGAGGGGAACAAAGAAATTATGATAAAATATTCCATTAGAATAATATAATTCTAGTAAAAGTTTCTTACAGGATCTATCATACAATTTTATAAATGGTTGGGTGAGAAAAAAAACTTTAAAAAAACTTTAATGAAAATAAAAGATTCGGGAAGAGGATTTTTCCTATTGAGTTTATGTCCTTCAAGAGCCTCTTAATGGCAGAAGTTTTGTCCTTTTAAGGAGAAAAAATAAATTCCAACATCGGAAAGGAGCATGGGGAGTGATTTTGTTAGAAAATAGTCATGTAACTAGGCTAGAGAGGAGTGAAGCGAAGATGAAATTGTGGGTGGTTTTTATAGAGGAGGAGAGGAGGGGTTTCAAAATAATTAATTCTGTAGTTTATTAATTTCCTTCAAGTCCAGAAATAGTGATGATTACAGGATCAAAATCAATTATAATAGAATGTGAGTTCGAGATTTGGTTTCATATATCACTTATGATGTTAGCAATAGTGGATTTAAATTATAATGTATTTAGATGGTAAATTAATGTATTTTACAATTCACCAAATATTCATCTATTTTTGAAAAATCATAAATATTAACCCAAACAATTTTTTGACTTATAGAATCCCAAAATGAATGTCTTTTTCAAAAAACCAAATATAAATATAATTAATTTAATTTTAAATTAAAAACATAAATTCCATGAAAAAACAAAATTTAAAACTATCACATATTTTATAATGATTTGAAAAATAAAATTTGGTCATATAAAATTATCTTAAAACAAAAAACACATGAAATTATTAATTTATGAACAATTATTAATAATATAAATTTTTTTTAAATTAAATAAATAGTTATAATTATTTATTTATAACTATAAAAAATACCAACAATTTTACTATGTCCATATAATCACTTGAAAGATGAAAATATTGTATTTATTCACTCAATAATGATGATACTATTCTTTTGAATAATTTACTGTTCATAAATTTCATATTACTATGCATAATGGTAGGTTAGTATTTACAAAAAATTATATTTTTCTTATTATACACTATACATATTGTTGATCACAACAATGTGTATTAGATTTTCAAAATTTAAATCACATATGTGATAATATTATGTTAAAAGTTCACATAACACTTAGTATTTCTTTTTTTTATAAATTCATGTGATTATATGACAAAATTATTAGAAGGGAATTTCCATTTATAATACATTTGGTTGTTACAATAACTATTTATGTAAACATAGTATATAAAAATGGTATTTAGAATAAAAATAATCAGATCCATTATATAATAATATTGATAATAAATATATAATTATTTAAAAATTAAACATTATTACAAGTAACTGATTATTTCTAGAGAATAATAATAATCCCCAAAAAATGTAGGATTTTACAATAACATTTACCACTTGGTAAATTTACTTTAAAATCCACTTAGATGAAATAATTTTAATTGAAACATTAAATACCATGAATTATAAATTAAAAAATATTTTACCTGTCAAGGGTTAGTTTATATTTCATATAAATTAATATAGGTGTATTGAAATATAAAATTCCCCAATGAAGGGAAATTGAGATGATGTCTCTTATATTCTACTTTATTTTAGATAAATATTCTTTAACGTCCTTTATAATTGTTTGAAAAAATATATTATTATATATAAGAACCATATTCAAAATTATAATATCATATATGGTCCTCTTGTAACATTTTACAACACCTTTTTAATTGCCACTTCTTTTTTTCTATGTTTCTGGTGTTAATTACCATGTTTTCTCATTTTTTTTGAAAGTTATGGTTTTTATGAAAATTAAATACATGTATATCCTACATAATAATAATAAGTAAATAATTATCAAAATTATACATCAATAAAAATTTTAAGAAAAATCATGAACAATGCTTTTGAGAAATAAAGTACATTATGATCATGGATACTGTAGGCTGTACATATGTTTGTGTGTCATTTACAATTTCCAATAATCAATAATGAAATAAGGTAAGAAATGTATTAGGATTCTAGAATGATAATATTATAATATCTATTATATAGTTTATTTAAACATATATATATATCTTCTAATGTTTATGGTGATGAAAAGGGTGTCACATCGTTTCCAGAAGGTGGTCGTCCACACATAAACAAACGATATTATCATCTCTCATTTACTGAAAAGGTATGAACGATAATGATATATTTTATCTTTTAAAAATGATAATTATTTCACGAATATAATAATTATGAAATTTATATCGAACATAATAATTAACATCATCCTTTTACCCTCATTGTAATGAATTAGTGAATGGTGAATTAAATTGCTTCAGGAGATGGTAGTCTGCTGTATATACGAACAACAATATTATAACACCATAAAATGGAAGGAAAAAATTAAATATAATATATTAAATCCATATGTAGCTTTATTATTATATATATATATATATATATTATCCATCATCATAATAATTAGTTAGATGTGGTAATGGAGAAAATAATGATATATGTCTGTAAGGTGGTATTCCGCCATATACATGAATGATGATTTCATAATCCATATAATGGATGTGGGGTGATATTAGGTGATGAAATTATCATTAAAAATTTTATATATATAGATGATAATGACTTTATTATATCATAAATTTTTATTAATAATTTATTTTTGTGGGTGTGGAAATAAAATAAAAACACATGTCGAAGAACGTTACCTATACCTTGGGTGTACTCCTTAGGTTTTTACTATAGTCTCCTCAGAATAGAATAAAAAAAATAATGTCAATTGGATTATTGGATGAAATTTTGGATGTTATTTTGTAATGTATTGAATAAACAAAAACATTTTTAATCTTTTAATAATAGTTGAGGGATCTTAGCCATTTATAAATGAGATTAATTGCGCACTTGTGAATTTGTGAAAGAAACCTATGTACCCACATTTTCCCATGAAAAGGGGTCTACTATGGATTATTATCAATGAATAAAATATATGGTCTAAACGTGCCTATGTAATATATTTTATACAATTTTCATGTCATTTTGACACATATCTTTATAGTTATAACCCCATGGTAAATTCATTTTTCCCATAACCAGGGTAATTACTTTTTAATCATTTCATTGTTAATTTTCGTAAACAATTTATTTAGCATCAATTGTTTATATATATTATTCATAAAAATATGGAATCTATTTTAATAAATTCCATTCATAGAATATGAATGTTTAATTTAAAATTAATCCCACATATGTGATAATAAATCAGTTTTTTAAAAAGAAAATGTTTAAAAATATAGAATTTTTTATATTAAAGGCCATGAAGAGAAATATTAAAATGAAATAAATTGTATTAATTTATATAAATTTAATTATTTTATACAAATTCTAATTCAATATACAATTTATCATTATATATATTTTAAATTAATGTGAATTTTTTCATTTAAATTGTGTATTTTTCATTATTTATCAAAAAATTAAACATTTTAAAAAAATCAACAAATTCACATTATGGTAATTTTCATACGATAATTTAAAAATTTAATTTTAATCTTTTATGGAAGTTTAGAAAAGTGTTAAAAATTAATCATATTTTATGTTTAAGAAGGGTGACTATAACGACCTTTATAACTACATTTTTTCTAAAAACATTTCATGTTATTTTAAATTATTTTTATTTTATTTATAAACAATATCCAAACATAATATTCATAATATTAATTTAATATTAATAACCAAAAAATTAATATATAGGTGTTTCTATAAAAAAATCATCCTAAAATTTTTGTGGATATTACCTTTTTTAAAAAAGTTTTTAGTTCTTATTTATAATTTCATCAGGTTCTCGTGTGGCTTCCTCCATTTTTTGATTTCAACATCATACCTTTACAAATATTTCCATCTGATTTATAAATTCATTTTATCTTGTATCAAGAATATAGATTGATTTTTCAGAGTATAACAGATGAGGATGTATATCAATTTCATCAATGGTGAGTACATGTGTTGGGTCTGGCGTGTACATACTTATTAAGGATATATAAAAGATATCATGTACTTTTGAGAGATTTTGGGTAATTTAAAAAACATAAGTAAAAAAGTAAAACTTTTTCAATATTGTAAGGGGATGATGTACTTGGGAATTAACATTCTTTCCTTAAAAAACCTCATGACCCTTTTCCATGGAGATATGCATAGAAATAAATTGTCTCCAACAGTGATCTCAAGGTATCGTTGATAATTTCCTACATAAATATTTTGTCAACATTGGGGTGGTTTGTTTTTTTGCTGAATGAATTTCACCTTCTCCACCATTTCTGTGACCATTTTAGGTCCTTCTAGCTTATGCACACCGCCTTCATCACAACACGCCAATGTTCTATACCTTTTCCCATTTAGGGCTTCATATGGTGTCATTCAGATTTTTGTGTGAAAACTATTATTGTAGGATAATTCAACCGATGGAATATGTTGATCCCACCCTCCTTTGAAGTCCATAGTTCATTCCCTCAACATATCTTCTAGTGTCTGAATAATTCGCTCAGATTGGCCATTAGTTTGAGGATGATAGGCCATACTGAAGTTTAGTTCAGTGCATAGAGCATGTTGAAGCTGTTTCTACAACGTCAAGGTGAATCTCATATATCTATCATACATATTAGATAGTGGTACTCCATTTAGACATACCACTTATTTTATATATTTCACTGTATATTGATCTAATGAGGATTTCTCTCGAATTGTGATAAAGTTAAATGTCTTTATACGAAGATCCACAATGACACATATACCAATGTTTTGTCTAGATTTCCTTGGAAGTCCAATAGAAATGTCCATGGTGATATTCTCCTGCTTCCATGATATTATTGCTAGTGGTTTCATCATCCCCTTAGCATTCTGTCTTTCAGCATTCACTTGTTGACATACTAGGAACTTTGATGTATACTCAGCAATCTCCTTCATATTGTCCCACAGAACGTTCTCTCAGAGATCTGGATAATTCTTTGTCCTCCTTAGGTGGATAGAGAAGGTTGATCTATTTGTATCATTCAAAATATTTTTCATTATATAGGGATTTGATGGTACACATAATCATGACCCTAATCTTACAACTCCTTCCTCATCACTCTTTACTCTTAGGAATTTACAATTCTAACAGCTTCCACCCTTTTCATAATTTCCATATCTTTTCTTTGAGCATTAATTATTTTTTATAGGAGGGATTACTGAGAAATAATTTGATAAAGGATTGATGATATTACTCACTTAATGATTCCCATATCCATCCTCTACAAAGCTATGAAGATCAAATTCTTTTCAACTCTCATCATTGATCATGATGCAAGATTCTTTTTACCTAGAGCATGAGCCAACTTATTGTCTATATGAGGAGGGTAGTCGATTGAGAAGTCATATTCCTTGATAACATCTATACATCTACACTAGAGAATATTAACATATTTTTATGAGTATATATTTGAGACTATTTTGATCAGTATATATGTAACACTTCTTCCCATAAAGATAATGAATCCATATTTTTAACTCAAATATCATAGTCGCTAACTCCAGATCATGCGCTGGACTGTTTTACTAATGGATTATCTTCTATCTTGAGGCATAGGCTGTCAATATATCATTTTGCATCAGCACGCATCCTATTCCATTTTTTGAGGCATCACTATACACCCAAAATAGTCACCACATGTTGGGTGTGTGACTACCAACACATTGTTTTGCCTCTTTTTCAACTCAATAATGAATTTTTCACATTCCAATGATTACACATACTTTACTCCCTTCCATTTTAAATTTCTCATTTGGATTGAATATTGTGAAATTCTCTTCACTAATTGTTGGTAATACCTGGATAGACCTAAAAAAGTTGCAGATCGCCATTATAGATTTTAGTTTAGTCCTTTATTCAATCACCTTATACTTAGAAGTGTCCACAGATATCCCTTTTCTGGTGATAACATGCCCCATGAATGATACTTTACTATTCCAGATCTTACATTTACTTAACATTGCATACAGCTTATCCCATCACAGTGTCTTTAACACTATAATCAAATTCACCTCATGTTCTTCCTTACTATTGGAGTATATCAGAATATCATTAATAAAGACTACAAATAATTTGTTGAGGTAATCTATAAAGAATATTATCATTAAATCAATTAAAATTTTTGGATACATAGTGAGTCTGAAGGTAATAACTATGAATTCATAGTGTCTATACCTCATTTGAAATGTAATATATGGAATACCCACCTTCATTCCTTTTAATTAGTGATATCTTGACCGAAGTTTCACCATAGATAAATAACTATCCCCATGAAGCTGATTAAACAAGTTATATATCTTTGGGAGGGGATACTTGTTATTTATTGTGATTTTATTGAGCTCATGATAATCAATGTAGTGGAGCACTGATCCATCCTTCTTCTTGAAGAAGAGGACTGGCATACCCCATGGTATAACACTCAGGCATAAAAAAACATATCCTATATTATCATGTAACTAATTCTTTAGCTCTTCCAGCAATACGATGGAAATTCTATAAGGTTTCTTTGATATTGTCATATATCCAAGAATATGATCTAATTTGAACTCAGACTCTTGATTAGGAGGAATAATACGAAACCATTATGGTATTACTTTAGTACATTCCCTCATGATGGTAATATCTTCAAGAAGGATTGTCGAATTTGTCTTAATCATTTGAGTGGGAAATGCATGTTCATAATAATTAATATCCACACAGGAAAAAATTATTCTAAAAGAGATTCATCTTCCTCCTTACACATGTATAGAATTAGAATATTATTTAGGATGGGAAGAGCGATCTGCCTTTCCATAACATTGATGTTGTCTTTGTTGAAAGAGAGCCAATCCATGTGCAAGATAGCAACAAACTCTTATAAAGGTCATATGAAAAGATTTATCAGGTGTTTATATCCGCAGACATTTACTTATGAGAATTTAAAAACCATTGATTCAATAATTTACTAATTTTTTCTCATAGATAACTTATCCTTTAAATTTTTTGGTGGTACTTAAATAGTTCTATGAAACATGCAATATATAAATGATTGCGTAGAACCATAATCAACTGGTAAATTCAATATTAATGAATTAATAATTAGAGTACCATTCCCAACATCATTGTGTGTATCCACCTCAGTAGTAGTGATATCATTATCCCTTCATTCCTTGGGAGTTGTGTTAACTGCCTATGACAACCCTCAACTTAGGGAATTTGTTCTCATAATGTCCATTCTCCTTGTAGTTGTAATACTACACTATATACTGATATTTCAGACAAAACAGCCTTTCTACTTCCATATTAGTGTGATTCTTCTTATCCCCTTTGTTAGTTTTAGATTGATTTCCCATCATTCCACATTTGAAGAAATTCATAGTTCTCTTTAGATAGTTCCCAATATACTTCTACCCACAAATTTTACACGTGGGATGATTGAGATTCATTCCATCATGTAATTTATTTTCAGGACCACCCACATTAAAATTCATTTTCCTTTTCTTGTAACTGGACACATGATACCACTGAGAGTCTCTGATCTCCATTTCAACCTTGTGGGAACAACATACAATATCTTCATATCTGTCGATGTCCCTAATCACCAAAACTTTTATTAACTCCATTTAGTACTCCATGAAGTGATCCATCTTTCTGTTGGTGTTCATGAAAATTCCAGAGGATTGCCTTGAATTCCTTAAGATGTTTTCTTAATACGACCCAATGGAGTCATCTTCTATCAACTTGAGTATGGGGAAGTATTTTTACATCATGATATGTAGGGTTTGGGGATAAAATTTATTGAATTTGTTCCTTGTATTCCTTATAATCCATGGAATAAATTTCTTCATGGGGATTCATATTATTGATCAGTTTCTACCACTGATCCTCTTACCCATCAAAACGATAGACCGCTAGTACGAATTCTTCTTCTTCTAATCACTAAAGGACAGATAATATCATTTCAATGGAGTTAAGACACTATTCCACTAGGATTGAATCAGATGATCATCTAAACATGGGAGGCCTTTCCCATATTAAGGAATCAATGATAACATTATATTTCCTTGAAAGAGGTGGGTGTTCCACATGATGAAATGTATTATTCCTAAATTGATCCAGCTGAGAAAGCACATTTATGATGTTTTGAGCACTAGTTCCCATCATATTAGTCATATAATTAGTTAAATATTCACATTTTCAATCAAATTTATTTTTCTCATGTGTTCTTCTATTTCCATCCATCTGCTAAAAAACATAAAATTAGAGGGCTTGAATGATTAACATTTGAGCATAATAAGAAAACATTTAACATTATAGGATAAAATTTGAAATGAGAAGTATATAATAACTTGTGATTACATATTTTTCAAATTAGGCTATACATTATATATTTCATAAATTATATTCTTATGAACTTTTTTACCTTAATAATGGTTCGTTCTGTGATCATGAATTTACCAATGAATATCCCCCAAGAGTGTCAAACCAAGAGTGAATCAAGGAGTTATTTCGTGAACCAATTCCCATTCGAGTCCAGATCAATGAGGCGTTTTTGTGTTTTACACCTAGATACATTTGTGATAGAGCCACCTATATCTATTTGTATCCACAAATGGGTGTATTTTAGTAATAAAATACTTACTCCATACTAACCAAAATTTATGGGTGTTTTTTTATACATAGGCTATTTCCTAAGGTTATTACAAATGTTCTCTATTATTAATCTCCAAAACATGTATACCATCCTTTGATTCCAACTATATCTAGCATACCCTTTTAAATATAACATTAATTTTTTTAAGCATAATTATAATTATGAGTACAATCCAAGGATCATAATGTCTAGTGTCTTGTAAAAATTGGAATATAAAACTAAAAACATGGAACTAAAGAAAAAATTTCATTATTTATTCTTGATATTGATCTCCTCGAATCCATTTCTCTCAAACATCGACATAGGGTACCTCGGGAAACACATTAACAAAGGCGTGATCTAAATATCCCAGTAAGCGAATAATCATATGAACAATGACTTATCACATGGGATTAATGGAATTCCATGTTGATATAAAAAGGCATGTAACATATGGAATTATAACATATAAAAATAGAATCATATAAACATGGAATCATAATAATGTGTAAGAAACATGAAACTTGTCTTTATAATAAGTCAAGACTAACCTCTAAGACTGTTTCACATGGAAGGACTAACCATGGAAACCATCCAAGACTGTCACACTGGGTTGGACAAGCCCGAGCTATCCGCCAAGACCATCAATCATAACATTTAATGAGACTCAAGTTTACACAAGATATTAAAGTTCTACCAGGGTGAACCCATCTTAACATTCAATGAAAATTTTTTCCACATAAATATTCATACATAATCAATCTCAAATAAGCATAAGGGTTACCCGTGGAATGAATTGGGTACCACAATCCCGTCCTAAAGCATAACAAATGGTCATATAATAAAAGTGAACATGAAAGAGAAGAAATAAAATATGCATGTATATTAATAAAGTAAAATAGTCATGTATCATGTTAAGTGATTTCATGTATAATTGAAACTATGTAAGATAATTATTTATGAAATTTTAGAATTTCTATATTTTTTTGCAGTTTTAAGGAAAATGATATAGAGCCTTTCAAATAGAAACCAAAAAAATCCTCTATATAAAACAAGAAATTATTTAATAAGGCTTTCATCATAAATATAAAAAATTTATGACAACAATGTTGGTTTAAAAATAAGTTATAGTGCACATGAAATTGGTTGAGAAATCGAGAAGTTCCCTCAAAACTGTTTTTCTTATTGGGAAGTGTTGAAGAGGGAAACATGTATAACGATGAAAAATAATGATGAGAGGGGATTGATAAAATAATTTGGTACATGTAAAAAGAATTTATAAGATTCACATAAAAATATATGATACTTTCATGTTTGTAAATTAATGGTAAGGCAACCCAAACGAATAAAGGAGGATCAGGTGCAATCTCTTACGATTTATCAGCATGGTATCTGGTGTACATAAGAGGGATTAAAGAGAGAAATGAGTTTATAATCACTTAAAAATCATGAGAGTAGTATGGTTGAGGTGAAAATTCATACCATATCATTAGGTATTACATGTAAAATGGCATAACATATAGAACATTCTTGAATACAAGTCAAATATAGAAGATCACATACATTAAGTATGCTGGTGTTCGTCGCTTGATATTAATGACCTGAATAATCAATTTAAGTTCATTAATTAATAATTAAATAACCTATAATATATTTAAAATTTATCCTATATCCTTTTTAACATCATTCATGGCCATTTTGATGGGTTAAGTTGTTCAATTTCATTATTTTGGTCTGTTTGGTTTCATGGTCCTTATTATCAGTTTAATTATTTTCATGAATGAAGAATCATGTAAAATGAGGGAGGTTGTAAAAAATTTTAAATATATTTTATTATTTATCAAACATAATTATACATGGTTTTAAATTTTATTTGATTACTTATAGTGTAGATGAATCTGTATATAAAACATTAATGATAAATACTTGATTTAATTTGGTGATTTTTCTAATAATTTATTTATTATTATTATTATTTTTACATAAATGTAAAAAATGATTCTAGAACATCATCTAAGATAATATACACATATTTTTATATTGATCAAATATTAAAATGGTTTCATGAATAGTATAGATGATTGTAATTTAAATAGAAAACTTATAGTCCATGAATGTGATAGGTCAACACATCTCGGTCGCTATTTTCATTGATATAATGGAAGGAGGGGAACAAAGAAATTATGATAAAATATTCCATTAGAATAATATAATTCTAGTAAAATTTTCGTACAGGATCTATCATACAATTTTATAAACGGTGGGGTGAGGAAAAAACTTTAAAAAAACTTTAATGAAAATAAAAGATTCGGGAAGAGGATTTTTCCTATTGAGTTTATGTCCTTCAAGAGCCTCTTAATGGCAGAAGTTTTGTCCTTTTAAGGATAAAAAATAAATTCCAACATCGGAAAGGAGCATGGGGAGTAATTTTGTTAGAAAATAGTCATGTAACTAGGCTAGAGAGGAGTGAAGTGAAGATGAAATTGTGGGTGGTTTTTATAGAGGAGGAGAGGAGGGGTTTCAAAATAATTAATTCTGTAGTTTATTAATTTCCTTCAAGTCCAGAAATAGTGATGATTACAGGATCAAAATCAATTATAATAGAATGTGAGTTCGAGATTTGGTTTCATATATCACTTATGATGTTAGCAATAGTGGATTTAAATTATAATGTATTTAGATGGTAAATTAATGTATTTTACAATTCACCAAATATTCATCTATTTTTGAAAAATCATAAATATTAACCCAAACAATTTTTTGACTTATAGAATCCCAAAATGAATGTCTTTTTCAAAAAACCAAATATAAATATGATTAATTTAATTTTAAATTAAAAACATAAATTCCATGAAAATACAAAATTTAAAACTATCACATATTTTATAATGATTTGAAAAATAAAATTTGGTCATATAAAATTATCTTAAAACAAAAAACACATGAAATTATTAATTTATGAACAATTATTAATAATATAAATTTTGTTTTAAATTAAATAAATAGTTATACTTATTTATTTATAACTATAAAAAATACCAACAATTTTACTATGTCCGTATAATCACTTGAGAGACGAAAATATTGTATTTATTCACTCAATAATGATGATATTATTCTTTTGAATAATTTACTGTTCATAAATTTCATATTACTATGCATAATGGTAGGTTAGTATTTACAAAAAATTATATTTTTCTTATTATACACTATACATATTGTTGATCACAACAGTGTGTATTAGATTTTCAAAATTTAAATCACATATGTGATAATATTATGTTAAAAGTTCACATAACACTTAGTATTTCTTTTTTTTATAAATTCATGTGATTATATGACAAAATTATTAGAAGGGAATTTCCATTTATAATACATTTGGTTGTTACAATAACTATTTATGTAAACATAGTATATAAAAATGGTATTTAGAATAAAAATAATCACATCCATTATATAATAATATTGATAATAAATATATAATTATTTAAAAATTAAACATTATTACAAGTAACTGATTATTTCTAGAGAATAATAATAATCCCCAAAAAATGTAGGATTTTACAATAACATTTACCACTTGGTAAATTTACTTTAAAATCCACTTAGATGAAATAATTTTAATTGAAACATTAAATACCATGAATTATAAATTAAAAAATATTTTACCTGTCAAGGGTTAGTTTATATTTCATATAAATTAATATAGGTGTATTGAAATATAAAATTCCCCAATGAAGGGAAATTGAGATGATGTCTCTTACATTCTACTTTATTTTAGATAAATATTCTTTAACGTCCTTTATAATTGTTTGAAAAAATATATTATTATATATAAGAACCATATTCAAAATTATAATATCATATATGGTCCTCTTGTAACATTTTACAACACCTTTTTAATTGCCACTTCTTTTTTTCTATGTTTCTGGTATTAATTACCATGTTTTCTCATTTTTTTTTGAAAGTTATGGTTTTTATGAAAATTAAATACATTTATATCCTACATAATAATAATAAGTAAATAATTATCAAAATTATACATCAAAATTTTTTTTAAGAAAAATCATGAACAATGGTTTTGAGAAATAAAGTACATTATGATCATGGATACTGTAGGCTGTACATATGTTTGTGTGTCATTTCCAATTTCCAATAATCAATAATGAAATAAGGTAAGAAATGTATTAGGATTCTAGAATGATAATATTATAATATCTATTATATAGTTTATTTAAACATATATATATATCTTCTAATGTTTATGGTGATGAAAAGGGTGTCACATCGTTTCCAGAAGGTGGTCATCCACACATAAACAAACGATATTATCATCTCTCATTTACTGAAAAGGTATGAACGATAATGATATATTTTATCTTTTAAAAATGATAATTATTTCACGAATATAATAATTATGAAATTTATATCGAACATAATAATTAACATCATCCTTTTACCCTCATTGTAATGAATTAGTGAATGCTGAATTAAATTGCTTCAGGAGATGGTAGTCTGCTGTATATACGAACAACAATATTATAACACCATAAAATGGAAGGAAAAAATTAAATATAATATATTAAATCCATATGTAGCTTTATTATTATATATATATATATATATTATCCATCATCATAATAATTAGTTAGATGTGGTAATGGAGAAAATAATGATATATGTCTGTAAGGTGGTATTCCGCCATATACATGTATGATGATTTCATAATCCATATAATGGATGTGGGGTGATGTTAGGTGATGAAATTATCATTAAAAATTTTATATATATATATGATAATGACTTTATTATATCATAAATTTTTATTAATAATTTATTTTTGTGGGTGTGGAAATAAAATAAAAACACATGTCGAAGAACGTTACCTATACCTTGGGTGTACTCCTTAGGTTTTTACTATAGTCTCCTCAGAATAGAATAAAAAAAATAATGTCAATTGGATTATTGGATGAAATTTTGGATGTTATTTTGTAATGTATTGAATAAACAAAAACATTTTTAATCTTTTAATAATAGTTGAGTGATCTTAGCCATTTATAAATGAGATTAGTTGCACACTTGTGAATTTGTGAAAGAAACCTATGTACCCACATTTTCCCATGAAAAGGGGTCTACTATGTATTATTATCAATGAATAAAATATATGGTCTAAACGTGCCTATGTAATATATTTTATACAATTTTCATGTCATTTTGACACATATCTTTATAGTTACAACCCCATGGTAAATTCATTTTTCCCATAACCAGGGTAATTAATTTTTAATCATTTCATTGTTAATTTTCGTAAACAATTTATTTAGCATCAATTGTTTATATATATTATTCATAAAAATATGGAATCTATTTTAATAAATTCCTTTCATAGAATATGAATGTTTAATTTAAAATTAATCCCACATATGTGATAATAAATCAGTTTTTTAAAAAGAAAATGTTTAAAAATATAGAATTTTTTATATTAAAGGCCATGAAGAGAAATATTAAAATGAAATAAATTTTATTAATTTATATAAATTTAATTATTTTATACAAATTCTAATTCAATATACAATTTATCATTATATATATTTTAAATTAATGTGAATTTTTTCATTTAAATTGTGTATTTTTCATTATTTATCAAAAAATTAAACATTTTTAAAAAATAAACAAATTCACATTATGGTAATTTTCATACGATAATTTAAAAATTTAATTTTAATCTTTTATGGATGTTTAGAAAAGTGTTAAAAATTAATCATATTTTATGTTTAAGAAGGGTGACTATAACGACCTTTATAACTACATTTTTTCTAAAAACATTTCATTTTATTTTAAATTATTTTTATTTTATTTATAAACAATATCCAAACATAATATTCATAATATTAATTTAATATTAATAACCAAAAAATTAATATATAGGTGTTTCTATAAAAAAATCATCCTAAAATTTTTGTGGATATTACCTTTTTTAAAAAAAGTTTTTAGTTCTTATTTATAATTTCATCAGGTTCTCGTGTGGCTTCCTCCATTTTTAGATTTCAACATCATAACTTTACAAATATTTCCATCTGATTTATAAATTCATTTTATCTTGTATCGAGAATATAGATTGATTTTTCAGAGTATAACAGATGAGGATGTATTTCAATTTCATCAATGGTGAGTACATGTGTTGGGTCTGGCGTGTACATACTTATTAAGGATATATAAAAGATATCATGTACTTTTGAGAGATTTTGGGTAATTTAAAAAACAAAAGTCAAAAAGTAAAACTTTTTCAATATTGTAAAGGGGATTCATGTAGCTATTGAATAATTTTCCCTTCATAAGTAATGTTTTAACACACTTTGAGGGAGTTTATTTAACGAAATCCTAATCTCCCAGTTGGAATTCAAAATCTTTCCTATGATTATAAGCATAACAATATTTCATACATTTATTTTCATTTGTATTATCCTGAATAACATTTATCTTTATTTCTTATCCAAAAAATTCTAGACCTATGAGTTTCTTTTCACCAACATCAGCCCTGTAAGTTGGTGTACACCATCCATATCCATATAGTTCTTTATACATCACCATTTGAATACATGAATGGCAACAACTCCTATCGGAAAACACTAAAAAATGAAAATACATATCCCATATAGAATGAATGTTATGTGATTGTGTTACTAACAAGTATTCCACTATTTTTATCATCAATTTATATTTTCCAATAGTTTTAATGTATTAGGTAGTGATAAAATAATGATCAGTATCAACAATCTTCTTAAAACTCTTATGTGATTTTAATGTATATTGGGGATATTGATCTGATGAAATTGGGTGGGGATTACCAAAAATTATTACAACATCATTAATATGGATCTTTAAAAGGTAATCTGTAGGTAAATATTTTCTTGTAGTGAGAAAATGTGCATATTTTGTTAGGGGATCAATAATAATAGGTATTGAATCATAGTTTATTGGATTCTATGGTGGTCCTGGGAAAGAGTCTAATATATGGAAAAACTAATCCCAAATAGTAATATGATTTGGTTTCATGACTCCTCTAGGGTTTTGTCTCATATATTTTACTTTTTGAAAAACCAAAAATCTAGATTCCTAATCTGAAATTTTTTAGTTCATGTAATCCCACCAAAAATTATCCGTCAATTCAATATACGTAACTATGAAACCAGGATATATAGATAAATTAAAGCTAAGTGATTCATAGAAAAACTATATTTTACGATTAGTTATATATGGAACACATATTATCATTCCATATTTTAGAACACCAAATTCTCAATTGTTATTTTATAATTTACCATCATTCCAATATAAAATTTCCTTCTGAATATTCTCATTAATATATTGATGACATTTTATATCTTCTAATAAATATTTTTTTTCAATCAATTTAAATATGATAGATTTATACCTTCATTAAAAATTACCAGGTAAACATTTACTATAACATTGAAGATTGGTCCCCTGTTGATCCTTATTTGAGTTAAAACTCCATGATCCTTTCTATACACTGCAGATGGCACTCTATTTACATTCCCAAGGTGGTTGTGTATTTAAAAATCATAAAACCATAGTTTATCAAGCCCTTTCTTTATAATCAGGTTGAGGTATTTATTTGGAAATATATATTTTAGTCTTTTATTATCTATATATAAATCACATCCCTCAACATGGACACAATCTATCCAAATCATCAAAGGAAACCTTTTAAATATGAAATAACAATCATAGGGTGGATAGTTTTTTTATGAGTCATGAATTTTCATAATTCATATGAAATAAATTTATTAGTTTACATTAGGACACAACCATATACCTTTTATGATGCATATATATATATCAAAACCCCATTATATAATGATGGTAGAGTCAAAATTGGATAATCGACCAATTTCCTCTTAATTTTATAAAACAAATATTCCTATTACTTTTTCCAAAAAATGTTAACACATCTAAGTTTATGTTTGGTTAACGGGTTATCTAATAGGAACAATTCTGATAAATTGTTTTATATGAACCAACCAATCTAATGAAACTACATAACACATATATATTCATTGGGGTTAGCCATACATTTACATAGTTTTTCTTTATAGGTTCAACAGATATTATTTTCATGGGGACAATATGGACATGAAAAGAAACTTCTTGATGTTACAAATCACAACTAACAAATTTATTATATAATTTTTTCCTTCTATGAGTATCATGATTGATCTGAAAGTGATTCAAATGGTCCTCATAGGTTTTTAAATACATAAAAATTATCATTATTGAATAACACAAAAAATAATCACGATATTCCATGAGTACATAGATCATTCATAGAATAATGATAAAGGGTTTTCTAGTGAATCCATAGGGAATTTCTGTAAACTCAAAGTATCTATAACCTTTTCCAAAATCAATATTTGGAATTTATTCCTTTTTTTACTCACAAATGAGGATACTGAAAACAATGGTGAATCATTGAAAAAAATTGTTCATGATGTTGAGGAAATAAGTCATCAATATAGTGAAGAAGATAATTTTTCCTTGTCATAATAGGATTGATTTCCTTGTAGGAAAAGAAAAACATAATGGATCATAATTTATTCATAATGTAGAGATCATGGCCTTTATTTAATGGAAGAAAAATATGAAGAAATCCCCTATGACCCAACTCATCTAGTTATTCCGAAACTGCAAAAATTCCACAACAACCATCTGTACGGAGTGTTTAATATTATAATCACATCAGATATTAAAGAAACAATAATTTCAACACCATTTTATGGGTAATATCTAGGTAATCTGTCGAGAAACACATCAATGTATTCCTGTAAAATAAGAAACATAATCTATTTGAAGATTACCTTATTAATCCCTAGATATTATTTTCTATTCTTAAAAAATAATCTCATCATTATGAGCTAATAAGGGTTCATCTAGATATGACTTAAATGATAAATACTCTACTCTAAAGATATGTAATTATACACCTTCCTAAAAAATCATAATTTCTTTCCTATTGTAATAATTTTTTAATCGTATTTTAAAACCCAATAAATAACTAAATTTATATCAAATTAAACCATATGTTTGATAATTATATTAGTAAATAAATATTTTTTATGTTCCATAATGGGGAGATCTGAACACATATTATTTATATTGAGATATTCAATCATAGTTTTTACTTATAAATACACTACTAAATTAACAGGGAATTATGTAATTTTCATAGAAAACACATTATATATAAAATATTTTGTGTATATATAACCAAATATAGAATTTGATAAATTGGTTGATAGAATAAAATTACTTACCACCACATCAGTGGGTAATTCCACCTATTTTTTAGTCATCACATAAACATGGAATTCTTCTCATGGCCTCTTCTGTTATTGATTCCCTTGATTATTGAGATATTATGTTGTGTAGTGTCGCATCCCACTACAGATGGAACACTAAATAATAGTTTTATCATTATTTTGTTTGAATTATTTCTCTTGATGAACCTTAACCCCATAATTAAAACAAACTCTAAATCCCTTCAATCCTATCTCATGGTGATTCAATCAACAATTTTTACACATTAGAAAATTCCACTTTCTATTATTATTTAGTGATGAATTAAATTCTTCATGTTGTTCAGATAGCCTGTTGTACTCTTGATTTTCAATGAATTTTTATGATTTATAGAATTAATTATCTATTTTTTCGCACCCAATATTATTTCATTATATGATGATATATTTATATATACCATAACCCTTCAGAGTCATGGATATATCCCTTCATATTAAGGTTCTATCCTTTACTCGGTGTTGAATATGTATTTTTTTATAACATGATAGCCTTGTAAAGGTATCCTCATACTCAGAAACATATTCATCATATTTTTATTTTAATCTATGTGTCTCTATATTCATTTGTATTTCCACATCACATGGGAAATTTTTTTACAGAATGTATCCTTAAAATAATTTCATTCTTGGGATCCAATTCCTTAATCGTTCATAGCAATCTGGATCAATGACCATCATTTATCAGCCGCTCTTTTGAGAAAACACACTACATGTATAATTATTTCCTTTTCACCACATCCTAATTCCATAAATATATTTTCCCAAGACATAATCTATTGTCCATCTTCTATTGGATTAGTATTCCAAAAAAAATGTAGGAGGATTCTATCATATAAAAAGATTAAACAATGGAGAATCAAATTTAGGAACATTTTAATTCAAATTGGCATGGTTTTATTTCATTACAAGATTATGTTTCCTAAAAATATTTGTAATTTTCTCAATGATAATGTGATGACCTGGTCCTGAATTCCACTAAGGGGTTTCCCCGAGCCCAGGGGGCCACATGGCCTGAAGTACATCTTCACAAACACCATTAGTATCCAACTTTTAGAAATGGTTTGGTGTGTGTCTGTGGGAAGAATATAACCTGATTATCATATTATAGCACTGAATATGATAAATAAAGGAATAGTAAACACTAGAAGCAGTATGAAGATATAAATAAACAAAAGAACAAAACTAATGAAACATTTAAATAAGAATAATAATAACTGTATCAACTAGGACTATGATGATGTAATGTCATGTTTCTAGAAAACTGGAAAATATTAATACAAGACAGTAGTCATAACATGTTCCAAAAGTTAAAAGGAATCAAATACTATTCCAACCATCCCGAGATCCAACTCGTTCATCTGCTATCAAACTCCATCCAATCAGTACACAATCAAGTATTGGATATTGTATGATTCCCCTTTTCTATAACTGCCACCATGAAATCTACATTAGGTTCTAAACGGTTTTGGGAGAGGGTGTGAGATAAATCAAAATAGTCCACCACCAACAGTGTCCAAAACATTTGGCTCGTGCAATAAAATGTAATAGTGTGTAGGCATGCATATGTAAGTAAAGAAAGAATTAAAATATAACTAAATAACAAAATCTCTTTGTTCAGCCCCAGATGGTGTCTAAAAATGTAACCAGTTCATTAATTAATCAATTACCATTAAATATTAGTAGGCCACTTGAGGCATAGATTGCATTGACATCACCATGCGATTGTATAAGTACTGATGGTCCCAAGATGTTATAAGGAAACCTGAAATTGATAAAATGTGAAGGAGTTCCAGGGTAATACCAATGTAACATGGATCTCACAGAATGATAACTCATGAGTATATGAGTCTAACTAAAGGATAATAGTTTAATCCAAAGAGCATAATCCATGTTATTCCAAAATAAGGCATCTACTCATTCCCAGGTGATCGACCAAGGTAAAACATGGCTATGCATAGATAGGGCCCTATTGGATTTCATTATGGCACCAACTATTCAATGTCGGATACAAAGAGTGTATCTGAGGTATCATGTAATAATGAAAATGGACACTACGAGAGTATACTGAGCATCTGAGGAATAGAAAAACCTATGTCCAAGTGGTTATCAACCTAACAAAACTACATCCTTTAATCGGAATGGGGTTTATGAGACCCAAGGTATTATCCTCTCAGAATCCATGGCGATCCCGAGTCAGTTCATTCATATTGGATATTTTAATAATGTAATAATTTTGTTAGTTCAATTATTTCCAATCATTAGTATGGATAAGTCAAGTAGAGTTGAGGCCATTTATTTATTGGTCCAATCCTTGTCATCGATTAGTGTGGATATGCCAAGGAGAATGGAAACCATTTAATCAATTATTAGTTAGCCATTAAGGCATATTCAATTATTTAGGTTCACTCTGCTACCTTCTGTCAACATATAAATGGGTTCTACGAACATGTAACCCTTATTAAATATCTTTTTATGAAGGCCAAGTTATATACTTAGTAATCTTTCCATTTCACATTTCACATTTCACATTTCACATTTAAATTTTAATTACCATTTGAAAGAAGTTACCTTAGACGGGTAATGTGGTGAGAATACATGGTATGTGCCATTATGCAATTCTCAGTAATAAAAATCCATTTATGATAAGAATACATACCTTTATAAAGGCTATATAAAGGAACTCCCATAAGGTGGCTCAAACATGCCAAAACACTAGAACCCAAATTATGGTATAACCTTTGATATGATGAAGATTGAGTTGAAGGTGAAATAACTAACAACTAATCAGAAATTTGGATAGATTACAATGATATGATTCCAACGAGTAAAATCATGTCATGTTAATTTATGGAATGGTCTCCAACAAAATAGGTGGGACCAACATGAACACTCCAAAAGCAACGAACTTTAGGGATCAATTATAGACCTCCCACCTTAGGGTTGTACAACTATCATCCTCATGTATCAGACCTTGATTTTCCTCTGATCAGAGTAGATCTATAAAAAGGAAAAAAACACTCACATTTATATGTCTAGGTTTTCAATTGAAAGAGAAGAAGAATGGCTGAAGAGGACCTGAGTACTTACTGATGCTCATATAACATGATGAATGGATGCTCAATCGGATGCCAGATGAAGGAGATATCTTGCTCCGTAGCATTGGCCTCCAAAAAGCTCCAAAAGGGTGAAAATGTATTTAAATCATGCTGGATATCTGATTAGGAGTAAGGAAGAGTATTAATATAACATTAAGGGAGTTTTGGACATTTTACATATGTTTTTAACCTATTCATGGTTTTTCCACACATTTTGATAAACTGTGTACAAACCGTGCGAGATTGTTCTACCTGAATACTGTTCCTCTGCAATGATTGATCAAATCGTGCCAACGACATGCATAGTTAACTTGAAAAAATTTCCATTTACATAGTTAAGAAGAATCAATATGAACCAACTATGTTAGGTTCCACTATCCAAAAAAACCATCCTCATGGTTTGGAAAATTTTGTGTAATTCACACACGGTTTCCTATAAACTGTGCGCATGGTATGTTTCCTAAAAAAAGGGATCCATGCTCTAAACAAGCAGCAGATACCCTAAAAATCATTAAAAACCCCTTAGGAATCCTTATTTAGTCCAAAATTAGTATTTATAATGCAAATTAAAGCTTCCATAAATGATGATATATTATGTTCTTACATTATTCCCCCCTTAAAAGAACTCACCCCCTGAGTTCACTTCCATGGGAAAAACTACACTTTCTGAGAACAAATCTGGCCACTGAGCATGTACATCGTCTTCCCTCACCCATGTCTCATATTATACTTGGTCATACTTCCATTGCACTCAAATTATAAAGACATACTTTCCTCGGAGAACCATTGTGCTTCAGTCAACAATGCGTACTAGATACTCATCATAGGTTGAATTAGTGTCTAACATAACTTCATCAGGATCAATGGTTTGAGATGGGTAAACATTACAAGAGCGAAGCTGTGATATGTTAAAGATGGTGTGCATGGAAGGATACTTCTAAGGTAGCAGCAATTGATAGGCTACCGGCCCAAATCTCTATATAATTTCAAATAGCCTGACGTAATTAGGTGACAACATTCCCTACATCTATAACTGTATATTCCAAGACTATGTGCTACCTGAAGGAAAACATGGTACCCAACCTCGAACTCAAGTGGTCGTCGATGATGATTGGTATAATATTTATGTCTAGACTGGGAAGTAGTCATACACTTCCAGATTAGCTGAACCTTCTCTGATATATCTTGAACGAGACAACGACCGAGTTGGGCTACCTCACCAGCCTCTTTGTAACCCAATGGTGAACAACATGGCCTACCATACAGGGCCTCAAAATGATCCATCTAAATTTCCACTTGAAAAATATTTCTTTTAGTGAACTCAATGAGAGGGATATGCTTATCCTAAGAACCACTTAAATAAAGGATCATTCTTGGCACGTATCCTGCAAAACCTATATTGTCCATTATGATTGTCCATCGGACTAAGGATGAAAATATGTTCTTTGAAGCACCAGAGATTCCATAGATTTCTATAAACCCTATAAAAACCATGAAGTGAAAATGACAAACCTATCTGAAATGATAGTATGTGGAACTCTGTGTAGTCTTATGATCTCACAAACCTAAAGTCATCCAATATCATCAACTTAGAAATCACCTGAATAAGAATAATGTGGGATTATATCATTAGTCAGTCAATTACTACCCAGATAGCATTGCTACCCCTCAGAGACCTAAGTAATCCAACTATAAAATCCATATCGCCATCTTCCCATTTCCATTCTTGGACTAGAAGCATCTATAACAAACTTGCTGGTCTCTGGTGCTCTGCCTTCCCCAAGTGGTTGGTGGAACACCCAGTGATGAAGCTTGCAATATGAAATATCAACCCAGACCACAAAAAATGGTGTCACCTATTTCGATACATCTTCGAGATACCGGGATTAACTACCCATTAGGAAGTATGTGACACTTTCATTAAATCCTCCCTCACATCTGCATGAACCAAATACGTCCATATAAATGTATGACGTCGTCTCTATCCACAGACAAACCTGGAAGTTGGTTTTCACAAGATATACTCTCACAGAGAACCAAACCATCATGATCTGAAAACCATATACTCTTCACCTTCTCAAATATAGAAGAGTTAACTACTATGGTTGATCAGTAAGAATGATCTTGACTGTTATGAAACATACGATGAAGTTCAAAAAATAGGTTCATTAACATCAATTAATCACTAGATTCATGAATAGTCAGCGTTTGAGTCTTTTAACTCGGTGCATCTCTAAACACATTTCCATTTCCAAGCACAAAGGCAAGCTCAAAATAAAAGGGTGGTAGGAAATAAACCAATATTTGATATCAGATGTTCAATTCACACTGAGAAAAGTTATACTTGAGGTTGTTATCATATGTATACAACACAAAGCACTCACCCAAGATATAATGTCTCATGCAACATAAGGCACATACAACTACTAATATCTTGAGGTTGTGTGTCAGGTAATTTCTCACATAAGGACTCAACTACCGAGATCCGTACACAACAAATTTGTCTTCCTGCATCAAAACTGCTTTTATGACTATGCTTGATGCATCGTACAAGTCAATATAACCTTTACTAGGTTATTGAGGAATCATCATTGGTGCCGAGAAAAGCCTACCTTTCATCTCATGAAATGATTTCTCATATGCTTCTTACCACAAGAACATAACACCCTTCTTTTTAAGTCCAATAATAGGTGAATAAAGATGTGATAAGTCCCGTATGAAAGGAATGTAACATCCAGTCGGCCCTAAGACACACATGATATACATCACGTTCTTGGGATGCTCATAGTAAACTAAAACACTAACCTTTTTTGGATCAACATATACTCTTAATTATGAAATAATATTACCCAATAAGTAGATCTTGTCAATCTAGAAGAGTCATTTAGCACGAATGGAATAAATATGATGCTCTATCAGTGTAATTAGAATGATCTCAATATGTTTCACATGGTCCTTTTGAGTGCACAAATACACCAAGATTTCATCCACAAAGACCAGGAATAATGAGTCCAAATTGGGATGGAAACCCATATTTATCAAATCCATGAAAACGGAACTTGCATTCATAAGACAAAATAACATAACAAGATACTGATACAGACCATACATGCTATGATAAACTATAAGATGTATGTCTGAGTGTCTGACATTCACATAATGATAACCCGATCTGAGGATGATCTTAGAGAAAACATTTTCTCATCAGATCTAGTTAAAGATATGTTTTATTAGAGTAGGTGGATATAGTTTCTTCAACCTTCAGTAATCCCTAAAAAAAATTAGTTTCCATCGTCATTCTTGGTGAAAAATGGGAGAAGCCTATGAATATGTACTAGGATGTATAAATTTGTTGGCCTATAGGTCCTATATCTACCATTTGAGATCCTGTAGCTCATTAGGTTCCATCCCTTATGGAGGAATTCACACTGGAGAAGATCTTGGAACATGCTCAATTGTAAAATCTACATCTATATTATATGGTAATCCAGAAAATTCATTTGGAAAGACATCCATAAAATGATCAATGATTGGAGGAATATCATTTTAAAGCAAACCATGATCCTCCATGAAAATATATCCAATCTGGGTGGTCACTCAACCTATCCCATGATGCTCTGGTCTAGCTCTCCTAGCCTGGAAAACCCACTCTCCTTAGAAAAGATAACTGCTTCCTTATAGAGATTTAAAATAAACCATATGGCTATGTCAATCTACATAGGCGTGAAAGTGGTCTATCGAGTCAATCCTGAGAATGACATCACATCCCGTCATCTTGAGAAAAAATTTATTCCAAAGAAAGAGTAACTGCCTACCTAAATTGGGAAGTCCCTCCACTAGTGTATTCCCTTCACCAATATTTACAATGTTGTAACAAGGTTCATTACACCATAGTGATATTGTATCACTAGTCCAAATATTTCTACGA
This sequence comes from Viscum album, assembly GCA_963277665.1. NCBI lineage: Eukaryota > Viridiplantae > Streptophyta > Magnoliopsida > Santalales > Viscaceae > Viscum > Viscum album. The sequence goes on from OY728145.1 coordinate 1,414,007,438, forward strand.
TAGATTCATAAATAATGGAGTCGGGAGAACCAATATCAAACAATGACAATAAAATACTTGCGGCTATAAGAATAGTATCTCATACTGTAGATGGTCTCGTATCATAGTCCTCAGGTTTCAGCTGAAAGGAATGAAACTGACCTAATCCACAATTGTATGCAACTGATGGAAAACCATGATCATGAATTCTCTGATGGCGTTGGTGGTGGTTAGGGATTGGACTACCAAGTCCTCTACCTCCACCTCATCCAGACCTACCAGTGCTATTCCAACTCCCCGCCTAACGCGGTAGAAAAGATCTAGTTTTTGAAGGTGGATATGAAAAGGACCATTTCCACTCAAAGTTGGTGGAATGGTCCTGAAAAATCACCGAAGATGACCCATACAACATCAAGAATGGAAGTCCATGGGATCTCTACTAGATTGGGGATTCTTATTCCCTAGTCTTCCATAGTGATGGAACACTATTGAGTTATGAATCTTGATATTCTTACTACCACTGACAAGGAAAAAAAACCTCAAGGGAACATTTCCTACCTCAAGAAGAACTAATCACTTTCCCCATCACTGATCCTTTAAACCCATTACTTTTATAGTCCCTCAGGATACAATCAATGATTATGGACTGATCAGAAATTTCAGATATGGTAGGAAGGAGAAAGACATTCACCTGTGTTTATATGGCATACTATATTTCTTCCATAAAATGCCTAGCAGTCGAAATCTCATCCCCAGTATGAAGCAGATAAAAGCGATATAAATCAGTTAAATGTGAAAAATTTTCCATAGATGATGTAGAACCCTGCTTAATATGCATGAAATCTCTATCTATTATATCTCTCAATGTCTATGTAAGGAACTTATCATAGAATACTATCTTGAAGTCAACCAATAACAGGCCCTGATGATGTCTGAAATATTAACCACATCCCACCAACACAAAGTTAAATCCTCAATCATGTATGTTGAATTCTTAAATATACACTTTGGATCCATTTCTAGATGCTCAATGATAGATATCATGGCCCCTATTCATGACTCTACAGCCTAAGATCAGTTATCCCCTAAAATAGTAGGAGGATGTGGCTGCTGGAATACACATATAAGATCAAACATCATAGGTTCATCCATTAGAGCACTAATCATGGACTACATCATACATATAAAGATATCATGAAAATGAGAATCAGTTCCCATATTAGGTACAATAGGTGGTTCCTCATGTGGCACTCCTGAATGTATGATTGGCAGCTCACGGCCCACCATGTGTGAAGCATGGTCATCACCACCCCTGGAGAATGACACGAGGACGTCATAGCCGAATTGGAATACAAATTCCATGTAGAACAAGAAAAATATAAAAAGATACATAATCTCTAATAGAAACTAAATGTAAGAAAACCCACTAACAATGGAATACTACCAAAAAAACCTACTTAGAAGGATATGTATCATTAAGAGATTATGTATATGTTTCATGTCATTTTATAGTTAATATTTATGTTCACTCAATTACTTTTTATAAACATTACAATGCGTGATAAGGATGTGCAATCACTGCATTTTAGATTTTAGGATTCAAATTATATTGTATAGTCATTTCTGATGAATCAGCACCCATACTCCTATCACCGGAAATGAGACCCATTTACTTATAGCATATTGTCTTGACACAATAAATTACTCATCCAAACCCATGAGGGCCCATAAACCTCATGTATTGAGACAAGAAATCACTCAATCGATGTCAATGTAATACAAGTACAAGCAAATATCACAACATCACACAAAAATGACTAGAATATCATGCAATTCAATGTTGTGAAATACACCTATATGGTGTGTCAATATGCATGACATAATAATTTCATGTGCCTCTAATGATGAATGATTCAAATCTTATTGCCCTCATATTATCGAACTATGGATGAAATAAATTGTCAAAAAGTGTAATAATCAACAACACCACACAACATGTGTGTCACTGAATGGTGAAATAATATCAACTATAATAGGAAAAAATAGAATAACAATTTCATTTTGGGTAACATGGATTTGTACCCCGAACATGGGATTGTGATTCCCATGAAAGGATTATGACTAAGTCCCATGCATTCATATTCTTCAATATATTTTCTCCAAATGGTAATGATAGAAAATAAGTTGGACTTTGATATGACTTTCTAAAGACATAGATCCAATTTCCCCAAAATGAGTGCCCCGAGTCCGGTGGGCCACTTGGACTTAAGAGTATATTCCAAAATGCCAGTGGTTTTGGACTCGAAACGAGAGCCCAGGGTTTGTCTGTGGGATGACTATTACCTTATTATAATAGTATAACACATGAGAAGGAATATAATGGAATAGTAAATAATGGAAGAAGTATAATGATATAAATATACAAAAGAATAAAATTGATGTAACAGATAAATGAGAATAATAATAACTATATCAACTCAAACAATGATGATGAAAAATCAGGTTACTAGAAAAATAGATAACATGGATACAAGATAGTAGACATAACATGTTCTAGAAGGTAAAAGAAAACAAATACTATACCAAAAATATCGAGATCCAAGAAAACCATCTTCTATCGAGATCCATCTTATCAGCACACAATCAAGTATTGGAAGCTATATGCTTACCTTTGCCAATACCTGTAACCATGTAATATTCTATTGTTACTAAACGATTCCCATAGAGGGTGAGAGATAAATCTCAGTGGACCACCACCAATTATTTCTATATCATCTGACCCGTGCAATGGAATATAACAGTGTGCAGGCATGCACATGTAAGTAAAGAAACCAGTAACATTTAACTAAAAAACAAAATACCTACATTAGCCCTCGGCTGGTGTCTAAACATGTAACCAGTTCATTAATTAATGGATTCACATTTAATTTTAGTATGTCTTGTGAGGCATTGATATTATTTACATCACCTCATGATATTATATATAGTGAAGGTCCCAAGACATAATAAGGAAACCTGAAAATTTTATCTAGTGAGGGAGTTCCAGGGTAATAACTAACGTAATGTAAATCTCATGGAACTATAACTCAGTATAATTTTTTTCTATCTAAGTGGTATGAGTTAAATCCAAGGATCATAATCTAAGGCATTCTATAATAACGTTCCTAACAAGTCCAAGGTTATCGACCTAGGTAAAGAACGGATTAACATAGATAGGGCCCTATGGGATTTCACTATGGAACATACTTGTCAATGATGGATCCAAGTATTTTATATAAGGTATCATGTAATAATGAAAAGGATCGTACTTTAGTATAATGGGAATTAGAATAATAGATAAGAACTATAGTATTTTTTTGTATCAATATAAGAAAACATTATCCTAGAATCAGAATGGGGATCCTGAGACCCAAGTTATTCTCCTGTGAGAATTTGAGGTGAGATCGAGTCATTCTATTCCTATTTTATATTGTAATCATGTAATAATTTATTTGGTTCATTTCTTGCCTTCCATTAATTTGGATAAGTCATGTATAGTTGAAACAACTTAGTTATTGGTCCAAGCCTTGCCATCCATTGGTGTGGATATGCCAAGTATCATTGAAACCATTTAATCAAGTCTGGGTAAACCATTAAGGCATAGTCAATTATTGAGGTTCACTAAACTAACATCCATCAATATGGAAAGGGGTTCAATGGACATGTAACCATTATTCAATCTCATTTTATTGAGGCCTTATTATATACTCAGTATACATTTCATTTCACTTATCACTTATGACTTTTAATAACCATTTGGAAGCACTTACCATAGGCGGGGCAAGTGGTTAGCATACATGGTACATCACATTATGAAATTATTAGTAATAACAATCCATTTATTATAAGAAGACTCACCATTAGAAAGGTCAAGAAATGGCACTCCCGAATGGTGGATCAATAATGATGAAACACTAAAACCCCAATAATGGAATAGCCTTTGACATGAGGCAGATTGAGTTGTGGGTTAAACAACTAACAACTAATGACATATTTAAAAAGAGATTAATCAAATGATTCTAATGAGTATAATCATGAAATGATTATTTGAGGAACTATCTCTAATGTATCTTGTGGGTCCCACACATACATTATAAAAAACACCGAAGTTTTGGGATGAATTATAGAAAACCCAACATAGGGTTGTATGACTCTCCTCCTCTGGTATCGGCCCTTGATTTTCTTTGGATCGAAGATGATCTATGAAAAGGTGAAAACCACTCACATGGAGATATCTTGGTTAAAGAGTTAAAGAGAAGATGAAAAACTAAAGTGGAATCGAGTACATACCATTGCGCATCCAACGAGATGAATAGAAGCTTCATAAAATTTCATACAAAGGGGACCTCATGATCCATAGCATTATAATTCAATAAGATCTGATAGGGTGAAAATGGAGGAATATCATACTTGTTCTCGGATTAGGGGGAAGTAGAGGATTAATATACCATTAAGGGTGTTTTGGAAATTTACACCTGTTTTAGCCTGGACATGGTTTGTCTGCACGTTTTTTAAAACCGTGCACAAACTGTGTGAGATGGTTCTACCCGAAAAGTCTTCCTCCTCATGGTTTGATCAAACTCTGTGCCATTCATGAAAAATGACATGGGAAAAGAGGGAATTCATGTGGTGTTGTTTCATGACCGTGTGCCAACTATTTGAGGTTCCACTATCTGAAAAAACACCATTCACATGGTTTGGAAAACCGTGCAAAAATCCCACATGGTTTACTCGAAATTGTGCACATGGGATGTTTCATCCAAAAAGCTGGGTTATGGGCTTCGAACAAGCCCCAGACACCCTCAGAACCATTACTAAATCATTAGGCATCGTTATTAGGTCCCATGTAAGGATTTAGACTAAAAATTAATGTGTTGATACATGAGTGAAAAACTTGGTTCTTAAATATAATACTAGCGGTATCAACTTCATCAATATGGAAATTTATACACCAGCCTTGAGTATTAGTTACCTTGTTCCTTCTAAGAACCTGATCTAAATAATGTTAAATATTTTATATGATCATAAAATTGTTAACACTAAGTCATAATGTATAATTCTAAATATGATATAACACATAACATAAACTAAAATTATTTAATTTTATTTTCAGAATTATAATCGTTGGTTTCATTGGTGATATATTTATTTTTAAATCCTTTATATGAATTTTAATGAAAATGTTAATTATCCAAGGAATATCCCAGGGGAGTTTCAAAATAGGCGAATAGTAAGGCAATTTGTTTTGCAATAGTTGATGATCAAGTCATTACCAATTCTCACATTTCATGTTTATTATCCCTATGTACATATGTTCTAAAAATATACCCACATGTAGTATCAAACATACATATTTTTCTAGAAAACCTACATTCTATATCCAATACTAAAAATTAATGATTTTATGATACAATTATACTCAATTTTTTCATAGTGTTATGTTCATTAATCAATATTTTAATTAATATAGTTACTAGGGATTATAAAAAATTTCTCTCAAAAAATTTGTACCACCTAGACCCCTACATCCCAGATCCAGTTTCTGGTTTGTTATATTGGAAAATATACAAAGGGAAAAATCCTATTGTACGAACCAATTTACATGTTTTGGGGAACTAGATAGATACACGATACCCATTTTTTTATATAGGGACATAAAATAAAAATAAATTAAATGGTAAAAACATTGTATCCAATACACATTACAATATTACTTCTTTATATCATAGCAAAAGGAAACAATATAAGGATGACCTCAAATGATCATTAAGGGTTAACTAGAGAGGAAGATATCTTGAATAAATAATAATAATCAGCACTGAAAGGTAAAAAACTGAATGATAATTTCATTTATAGTACATTATAATCATTATAATATAATCCATAGTCAATATAGAAGAACAAATAAATAATGATATATTCTATTTAACCAACATTTAATAATTATATTCTTTTAGAGATAATATCATAGTGAAAATATAATGGATAGTTATTATAAATTAATTATAAATAAATGAAATTTTAAATTATTTGATGCATTATATTGGGTCCATGATACCTCTACAATTGTGATCTATCCTCAAGACAATTTAAACCTACTACATAAAAACCCATATGAATTGGGGACTTACTTTGTCTCATGAGTCCTATAAAAGCATTAGGGGACTATACCCTTTTGAGACCCACCCATGTACTAATATATAAATAATTCATCATATATCAAATAATTGATTTAATTATTGAATGATTTTCATTATTATAATATATCTATATGGGGTAAAGAATGCATATTGATCTTTTTTTAATCAATGAATTAAATAACTATCAAATTAAACACCATATTTAAAAATTGTATATGGTTTTGGAAATTTTCATATCCTTGGATACAAATATAGATATTTATGTTATGTTTAAGGTATAATATTTTTTACAAGGAAGTGACTATTTCAAGAGAAAGTTAAAAATCACAAAAGAATGTGACATTATAAAATTTCTTTTACCACTTTGTAATTAGTGGGTAAAAACCCCTTAGATCAAATATTTTTTATTGAAACAAAAAAATTACAATAATTGTTGATTAATAAGGATATTAAATCTCAATGGTAATTATATATCACATATAAAACAATGTATTTTTATAACATTATAGTATTCATTAATAAAGGTAAATTAAGACGAATTCCCCTACCTCATACATTCCTTTGGTTGAAAGTGATTTAGGATTCTGTATAATTGTTTTATGAATATTATTAATATATACTAGAACAAAAATCATACCATTAAAATCATATAGGATTCACTCATAATATTTTACCACCTATTTATAAATTTTTTTTCATTATTTTTATTATTTAAGCTGTTAATTTCCTTGTTTTCTCATTCATGCTTTATCATGAATGTTCAAGTTGTTGTGAATGATAAATAGATTAATTTTATATAAGAATATAATCATAAAATATTTATACTAAATATAAATAAATTATACTCATTAAACATAAATTTCCTTTTTAATTCCTATCATTAAATCTTCATTTAATAAATTAAATTCATTATAATTATGAATATGGTGGCTCGTACATACATATAAGTAACGTATTAATTTTTGCAGTGATCATTTTTTACTGATGTTAAGTAATATATTATGTTTGTGTAATTATAATAACATAATATATTTCATATTATTTAATTAAATATACACATATATCTTCAATTTCGTGTGGCGATGAAAGTGATTCACAACATTTTATTAAGGTGGTAGGCCACACAAATATGAATGATGTTATCATCTTTCATTGAATGTAAAGGTAATAAAGAATATGTAATATATTAACATTTTAAAATGAATAATATTTCATAAATATCATATTTATGTAATTTATAACAAATATAATCATTTACATTATCCTTATCACCAGACATGTAATGAATTAGTAAATGAAATATCTCAACACTTCATGAGGTGGTAGTTCAACATACACACAAGTGATGTCAAAGTATATCCTAAGGAATGGAATTTAAAAAAATTCTATAGGTTATAATGACTCGATTGATATAATTATTTCATAAATAATATATATATATATATATATATATATATAATGTACATCATCATACCTAATCATGAGAGGTGGTAACGGAAAAAATGAATGACATTAGTTTGCATGGTGGTATTCCTCTATACACAGGAATAATGTTTTAATAACGAATTTGATAGAAGTGGGGGTGGTTTTTAGTAATGATAATGACTTAAAATAAACTCGTAATATTGAATACAATTTTTCCTATGTTTTATTTTATTAATAATTATGGTTATAGATGAATAAATAATATTAAAGCACTCGTTGAAGAACATTACATATTATTTGAGTGTCATCCTTTGGTTTTCACTGAATCCCCCCACTCATTTGATTTATAAAAAAATATGGATTCATAGATTAGTGGCTGGATATTGGTATGTGATTCAGGTAGGACAAGGATGAATGATATAGGTTTCAATGTGTGAATAATAGTGGATAATGGGTGGCCTTTTATATGCATTGTGAGTTGCACACATGTAATTTTTGGAACGACAAAGGCATAACTATGTTCTTCAAACGTCAAAATAGTAAAAAATGGACAATGATATATCCTATTACATGGTACCACCAAAATATGGATAGAAAATAAATTTTATACCAGTTTTTTGCTCATTTAATACATTAACTTCTTAGTCTTGACCCCCAATAAATCTATTTTTTACGTTAACCATGGTTACAATTTCTCATAGTTTGAATTATTAATTTTGGTAAAAAAATTAATTTTAACTAAATATATAACATATATAATTATAATTCAATATATTTATTCCATTTTTATAAATTAATTTATTTATGCTTAAAAATGTTTTTAAATAAATCACTCTTATATAATGAGAATGTTGGTTCTAAGAGATAAAATGATAAATAGTTCACAATGTATTTATATAATAATTCAATATAAAAATAACTATAATTCCCAAAATTGATATAAATTATATGAAATTTTATTACTAATACATTTTAAAAAAAATTAATATTATTTAAAATTAAAAATTATTTAAACAAGAAGGATGTTTTCAATTGAAATATAGTATTTTTCAATATTCATAATAAATTAAGTATTTCTAAAAAATTAAAAACATTAACCCTAATAGAATATTGATATTATTGATTAAAAAATGATATTTATTTTATGAATAAATTTTTTAAATATTTCTAGAAATTAAAATAAATTTGGTGGGAAAATAAGGACAAAACCGTCCTTTAGCAAAAATATATTTTTTCTGCAAACATTTCGTTTTCTTTTAAATGATAAATATTTTCTTTTTAATCAATATTTGACGATTAATTTCATTAATATATATTACATATAAATCGAAAATTATTAATTGTTTGGATATAATGGTAATTTTTTAATTATTATATAATAGTATATTTTCATTTAAACATGATGTTGTGTGCATCACAGGCTACTAATGAAATTATATTTATTGTAAAATAAATTTATCATAAAGTATTGGGGAGTCACAAATTATTTAGTTAATTATGTTTATAAAATTAAAATAAAAAAATTGGAATAGAAATATAATATAGTAAAATTCTTTCATCACATAATCTTATATTTTCAAAGACATTGAATATGTAATATCACTAAATGAAAAAAAAATTGAGTTATAAAATACATTACCACATGGTGATTTTCAAGTCAAATCAAATTTATTGAAATAATTAAAATTAAAACACAAAACAAAATTATTATTGAATTATTCAGGATATTACATGAATATGGTGCATAATATACATCATAAAAAGTAATTAAATGGATAAGATTTTTTTTTCCAAATGGACGGAAACATTGACGAAGTCACTTTACACAAACTTTTTTTTGGTTGAAAGTGAATTAAAAAAAATTATAACGGTTTTATTCATGATATTAGTTTATATAAGAACTATATATTTATTTATAATATCATATTTAATCCTATTATAAAATTTTATCACCCATTTTTAATTAAATTCCATTATTTTTAGTTTTTCTGGTGTTAATTGCTATGTTTTTTCATGCATGTTTTGTCATAAAATATCTAGTTCGTACCAACACTATGTTCTGAAATAATATCTATAATTATACATTTTTTATAAATATTTTAAATTTTCATTATATACATTTTTTAAATCATCATTTAAATATGAACACAAACAATGGGAAACATTATTTATTGGAGACAGTGCACGAGGGACCATATAATTTTCTTAATGAGAGAATGTTTTGATGGGTTGGGTGACATATTGAATTTCAAGAAAAATTATTAATTCAAATATATCACATATATTTACAAAGTTATCTTTATATCATTACTTTTAAAATGTAATTAAAAAAATCAAACCACTTTGTGGGGAGGTAGTCCTCCATTCACACAATCAATGAGTTTTTTTCCATTTTGATGCTAGATGAGATGGATAAAGGTCATGAACATAAAAAATAAAATAATAGTATAACTAAAAGTAATGGGTTGTTATATAATCATGGTTTATTATGATTTTAAAAATGTGAACGATGACATAGAATTAAAACACTCATTTAAGAATGTTACATATTCTTAAGAAATCTTCTTTAGGTTTTCACCAATATCCTTCCTAGGATGAATTTATGACCCAAAAAGGAATATAAGTTATTGGGTGGGTCAAAATAATGTGATTTGAGTAGCACATGGTTGAACAAGGTGGATTTGGAAGTGTAATGATGTTATGATAGGGGTTTCCTTTTATAAGTGTGGGTGATGTAACACATAGAAATTTTGAAATGATAAAATTACACCCGTGTTTTCATAAATAAAAATGAATCTAAAATGTGTCATTATTGACCCTTATTGGTTATAAGTACTATATATAGACATAAATGTAACTCCTCTTCTGTTTTAGGTCATTTCATCTCTTATCATTCTATTTTATCATCTTATAAATCAGTTTTACCATAACAACAGTAGTTAAATTTTAATTATTTTACTATTCATAATAGGAAAAAATTATTATGACCTTATTCTACAATAAAAAGTATTATAAATGAATATATTTATTTCCTTTTTAAAAATCCAATTAATTTTTTTAAAAAATCTAATTCAAAATTATATATGAATACTCGATGTAGAAGATTGTTTCTCAAGAGAAAACTATAATAAGTACAGAATGTTTTAATATCCATATTCAACCTGAAATTTATTCATATGAAATAAATTGGTTAAATTTCAATATATATGGACTAATATTACTTTTAATGAAATTTAAAATATAATTTGTCTGTGTAAATAATTTAATCAGAAAGGGATGTTTTGAATAAAAACAAAAAAAAATTACTATTCTTCGAAAAATGATAAAATTCACAAAAATATAAAAAATTCACTATCTGATAAATTATATATATATATATATATATAATTCAGTTTCTAAAATTAATTTTCTAATGGTTGTGAAAATTAATTTTAAAATATGTGTTCAAAGAGGGATGGATACTCCTTTATAAAAATATAGTTAAAAATACTATTTAATGTGATTTTGATTTTATTTCTAGTAGATATATAGTATATTAATTTTTCATTAAATGTTTAAACGATATAACTTTATTAATTTAGTTAGTAATATTCATAACGAGTAATTTAATGGCTAGTTTATATTGAAATAATATATTATGGTTCATTTTGAATTAGTGTTGTGTTTTCCACATGTTACAAAAGAGATCATATTTATTTAAAAAGAACAAAATAAAAAAGACTTTGGGTATTAAATCCTCATATAATCTTCACATTTCATTTCATGTACACTATCAAACCTAATTTTGATTTTTTAAAATATTATCTTCTAAAATTCCCCCCAACATTAATATATTGTATCCCCCAAAAAATAATTTTCAATTGGAAGTCAAGGGTTTTTTATCTTAAAATAAATATTTGAAAAATATTGTTTGTAATAATTGGTAAAACATGTCCTCTTCAAATAGGGAAATATAAATAAAAAAGGTCATTTTGAATAAAAAATAACTAATTTATAATGAATGAGAACCTAGATAAAAATTGAATATATACACATGGATTAAAAGAATAAATAATTATTATGAGTGACTGAAAATGTCATTAAAGATACTGAGGTTCCAATTATTGGAGGAAATTATACATAGAGCAGGCATACTATTAATGGAATATAAGGCAAAAAATTTGACATTTTTCTTTTTTAGATTGATTAATGATATAAGGCACTCAATATCTCATGTCTTACCGTGCCTAAGTATCATTCTGACCATAATCCTATACTGGTTTACATTAGAACTGGTATTCTTTGGTCATCTCTTTTTCCCTTTATGTTCAACAATTCATTGATATTAGTGTCTGGATGCCATGAAGTAGTCTCAAATCCAGGTATTGTAGTCTCTGCTATATTCCCTCTTAAAATATTTTCTATGAAGATTAAAAATGTGATAAATATAAGGGAATGGATAAATCCCTCAATATCTACCCTAGATAATGCCATTAAAGCTTCTGAATGCATTTCCAAAATGAAATTCAGAATCAACATGTCCCTTATAGTGATGAGTCTATGCCATCTCTTATCTTTGTGGCTTAGTCCTCTATCAAGAATGACTTTACATGAATCAATATAATGTCACATGGCTATAATTGGAGGATAGAAACTTAAATTACATTCACTCCTTCGATAGGGTTAAAAATACATGGAGATGTATAATTACTATTTAAATTAATGGGTATCTACATTCCTTAGAACTACAAATCTATAATGATATGGTTCAGTAAACTATATATTTACATTTATATAATGGAGATGATCTCATACATAAAATTATCGATAACATTAAACCAACATTGTATTCTCAGCAAAACATCATTTCAGTTAAAGATCCTCATTAGGGGTAATTTATAGTTGATCTCTTCTTAGTGAATATTAATATTGTATCGAGACTAGAAATGTTTATAAATAAATAATTTAAGGTTAATTGGGATATTATATTCCATGAGGTCATAAATGATTTGAGGGATATCTTCAATAATTCATCAATTACTTATATAATAAATTCCATTTTCATTTAATTTATTAAAAAAGGAAAATACTCTTGACATAAATAATTTTAGTACCATTTCCATTAGAAATATAATACTAATGATTATTAAAAAGATAATGTACTCATGCTTGGGACATATTTCAAGATTCTTTATTAATTCTAATAAAGTTTTTATAGTACCTGGAAGAAGAATTGAGAATTAAATTCTCACTCCATCAGAATGTGGAAAAATTATAATGAATAAGACCAAGGATGTGAGGTTTAATCTAAAACAGTAAATTTTAAGGCTTTGGTACTATTAAATGGTGCTTTATAATTTTAATCCAAATAAATATTAAATTTTAATATTATCTAGTAAACATTCTCAATATAATTACCAGTAGTTATAGACTATCCATTCTTATTAGTGGGTCACCCAAAGGATATTTTCAATGTTCTTGGGGGTTAAACAGAGAGACCTTATTGTTTTCCTCTTCTTTACCATGGAGGTGGACTATCTGATTGTTTCTATAAATGAAATTTTTATATAATATTGATATTGAAAAATTTATAATATATGGGATTTATTTACCCCTTCTCATCAATTTTATGCTGACTACATTGTTCGGTTTGTTCTTGTTGACTAGTCTACTGTTTATTTCATATGAATATGTTTTTCTCGCTATGAAAAAATATCTGGACAAGTAATAAGTTGGAATATTCATATTTTTTTAGAAATGGAATTATCATTTCCAAGAATAGTATACAAACATGGATCCTTAGTGTGAAGAAAGAGTTCCCCCCTTTAATGATCTAGAATTCCCTTGTTATAGGGTAAGGAAAAGATGTTACTAGGAAAACATATTTTCCAAAAAACATTCCATGATGTCCACTTAAAAATAGAATACCATGCCTCAAGTAGGAATATTTATTCTTATTAATTATATTCTTACTTTTTTCTATTATTTATCTCCTTATTGATAGCCTATAACTCTCATTAGAGAACTTCATTACCAGATTTGAATTTTTTTGACTGGATCCACTCACAACAAGAATATATTCATTGTTCCAATGAAATATTTCATTGAACCCATTTAAATGGGGGGGGGTGAGTTAATATACTTATAATATTCATTTATTATCTTTTATATAAATTCACTAGGAATTTTATGACCTTAAATGACATATCTATGAATATTCATTATAACCAATTTATCTAAAAGCTACTATATTCGTACCTCATTTATTTATCATCTTCTATTTTTCCTTCCAATAGAAATTCATTGCAAAATATCATGATGTTTTCAAAGTGATTTGTTTTTAATGATTCCACTCTAAATTTTAGGAACACAACATGGCCACATTGACTCATCTGTAAAAGAATAGAAGTCACTCCTCATATGAAACAATATTATATTTCTTCTTACCATGAGAACCTTGATCTATATTATAATATTATAATTCAAATCAATTTTAATATTCAGAGACACCTCTATATTCATCGTGGTATTCTGATATGGAATCACCATTCCAATGGCCTGTTCCCCTCTAGATAATTTTATATGTACACGATTGATGGAAGTATATCCATCCTAATGTGGCTACAAATGGTCAAACATCAATCCATTTTTTACCTCACATATCCTACTTCTTTGCATATTTTTAAAATTCAAGATGTGTATCCAAGATGTGATTCAGAGAGATAGACATCATATTTCTTTCACGTTCTGTAACTTCCTATAGGACAATGAATCATTTTTTCAAATATTTAATTAATGAAGGTTTTTATATAGGATATGGATGTATCTTCACGTGTTTTTTGGGTCTTATTTAAATATATAAAACATTAAGGGATTTATGAAAACCATAAAAAACTATGGACGATGTTACCAAGTAATGGAACTACTAATTATAGTAGTGGTAGCTGTTTTTTCTTACATATATTAGGTATGAAATGAAAATGCCTTCAAGAACCATAGACCCTCCGTGCATGCCGTACTAAATTCTACATATATGGAGATTATGGAAACATACAAGATTAAAATTGTTGAATTGAATAATTATTTATATGATATAATTATATTGAAAATAGTTAGCATCATTGGAATTCTAAAACCTTTATATGATTAAATCTATTAGATGAATTCCAAAAATCTCAATATATTTAAAAGTTAATTTGGATGATGCGGCTTTATGCACACCAGCGCCTTCTTGAGGTTTTAGTGTATTATGTACCCATTGGTTCTTAATTAAAGGTCATTTTTATATCTTTATTTGTATTATATATGCTATTTAATCTAAACTATGGTTGATGATCAATGCAATAAATTATGTTTCCCTAAATGGATGAGGACATCTTTGGGTGGAATCTGACTCGAATAAAGTCACACATGCTATCAAGAATAAGTCCAGGAATGTTCAATTGAGATTAATATCATAATGTACTAAATTCCTTCATATCATTTAGTAAATTCATTTGGATGTCATTTATGCTTATAGGGAGTCCAATCAGGTAGTGTATTCTTTATCTAAGATAGAAAGTGTAAATAATTTCTCGAGACAGTCCTTTGTGTCTCTCTAGAATATATTTATTTTATTGTTGATATGGATGTGTTTGATTTTTTATTTTATCACCTTTTTTAAATCACATTATTCTTCCACTATACATTTATTTTAATAAAATAATTTGGAACATTCTATTTCTTTTCTCCTAAACTAATTAGATTACTAATCTATAAAAAAGTACACAATCACAACATGTTCTTCATTAGTATTTATTTATGAAACATTTTATGTAAAAACGCTGATATGTAATCCTGAAAATCATATATAAAAATTTATGTGAAACAACCTTATCACCCTTTGGTTATGGTCTTATTCCCTATGGCATTGTAAGATGTAATGGGTTGTCACCATCCATGCATGTTATCCATTTTCCAAAAAAAATTAATATAATTCAAATAATATTTCAAAATTGTTATTACTATAAATTATATCAATATAAAAGATAATATATAAAATAGTGGTTTACAATAACATTATATATATTCCTATCAAAATAAAGGTCGTTATTCCTTAAATAAATTTTTTACTAATATATATAATCAAGAAATGTCTTTTATTCCCAAAATTGACTCCAAAAATAACCTTTGTCATGTTATATTCATTCCAAAAAAAATTTCTATAAGTGATGTTTATGAATTTGAACCTATAAATAACCTTGAAATAAAAAAACCATAGTTGACTACATAACTGATATGTAAATTAAGAAATATAATCATATATAATTTGAATCAATCCTTAGATATTTCATGATTCATATAAAAAATAACATTTGTAAAAATAATTCTAAAACACAATTCATGAATCCCAATACCCTTTCATCATCCATTTTATTTGAACATAACTTATTCCTTTGTATTTTTTATTTTCATTTGTTTTAGGTATTGAAAAATATAATTCCTAGGATCACCACATTAAGGTAAAATTAAACATTCTCGACCTTAGTAGCCCGAAGCTGGTGTTTGATTTATTATATTGGCATATACTACAATTAATCACATCATGAAGGGTTAAATATTTCAGAATTACATTAAAAGAAGATACAAACATGATTCACATATACCATTTGAATAAAATAAATAGAACATAATATTTTTTCGATAATATAATTATTCCCTCAATTAAATCCATTTATAATATTAATATTGAACTTCCTATATTCCTGGAAATGAAAAAAAAACAAGGGTGATCTTGAATTATTAGTAAGGATTATATATATTGAAATATATTATTATTTAATACCAATATTAAATATGAATATATGAATAAATAAACTAACATTCCATTTAAATAATTTGTATATTATGATTAGATAAGGAATATTCAATATAGAAAGGTAAATAACTGAGAACACAAGTCATTTAACTAATAAACTGTAAATGAGATGCATCCATAGATAATATCATTGCCAAAATGTCATGGGTAATAATTTACAAATTCGGGGTGATGGAAATTATTAATTATCAGATATCACGATCTCATGCATTATGACACCTATACTATTAATAATCTACACATGATTGTATAAAACTGATAGGTACGTGCACACCAAAAATAAATTTATCCAGGGATAGCTATTTAATTCATCCCAAGAGACTACTGAATAACATAGGGGATATCTATAACTAGTCCCTATTCATAACATCTTGTCAAAGACATTCCTAATATACCAAATCATCAATTTAATTATTGAATAATATTCCTTAACAACAAATTTCCAGAACCAGTAAGGGGTACTAATTACTAATAATTTCCACAGTCAATCATATAACATTCAATGTAAAATAACGAATGTAGAAATAATATATGATTATTATATAAGTATATAAATTATAAAAATAATATGGATATATAGTCTAAATTTTATTTCCTATGATGATAAGAAGGTAAATATTTCAAGGAAATGATAATGATTACAAAAATTAATCGATAAAGAGAATATCAATACTATCCATTCCCAAAATGATCGTAGGCCAAAAATATAAGAAATAAGGAATGTATCAACCCCACATATATCTATTTAATCATATTTTAAAAAATGGTTATCTTTATTTATTTATATAAATAACATAAAAATTTCGTTAAAAACATATCTAAAGAAAATGAATTTTTAGTTAAACAATTTTTTTAACTTAATGATATAAAAATATTTTTAAAATACTTTTCATTGAAAAAGAATATTTAAAACATATAATAGTTGATTTAAAACATTTTTTGGTCATTATATTAGGAAACTATATAAATATCATTCATGTTAAAAAAAGATTTGTTTCACATTGTTGGTAAAATCAAAATTCCTAGAGTATGGAAAAGGGAATGAAAATAGAAATAAAGCATTTTGTAATATTATATAAACTGGTAAAAATTTCTTTAATAAATACTTTTTATAATTTGGAAACATTTTTATATTTTTTCCCGAAAACATTCCTTTGGATGAATAAGTATGGTAATCCAAATAGAGGAATAAGTTTATATTTTCACAAAATCTTGTTCTTAGTCATTTAATGTTCCCATTGGTAGAAAAATTCTACAATTACATGAGAGAATCAAGAATAACCAATGTTGAATAAAATTAACGAATATTATCATCCAATGATAAAATAATTTCATTCAATGGAAATTCAAATAATAATAATCACAATCAAATTGAGAATTTGAAATCTATCTTTATTAAGATCATAAAATTGATGTTGAAATTCACCAATGAATATATTATTGGTAAAAATGTAAATCCACATAAAAACTTATAAATACAAACTAATATAGTTGAAATTATTTTCACAAAAATATATTATATGTTATAGATATTGAAGAAATAATATAACCCAATGAAAATACATTGATTTACGATTTGATTTACACCTTCATAAATTTCATGTCAAATTCCCAAAGATGAAATATTTCAAATTTCAACATAAAATGAAATGAATTAAAATAGATTAATGATATTGAATGTAAAATGATAATTATATATGGAATTAATGCCACCCTACTATCATGGATCTAGCGTCATCTTTATTACATTGGCATAAGATATAAGGAATCACATATTGAAGGACCTAATTATTTAGTAGTCATTGTAAAATAAATGTATACACTAAATTAAGCATAAATTTTAAAAAAATAGACCTTTATTTGATAATTCCATAATTCCCTCTAGTGTATCCCTATATATCATTCCCAAAATGCATCCTTTTATACATGAAAAAAAATAAGAAAATGGGTGACATTTGAGGCTCAGTAGGGGTATGCATTCATTTAAAGCTATAAATAAATAATACATAATAAATAGTAAAATATAATTATTTTAATTGGATTCAATTTAATAAATAGATTCAGTATAAAATGGAAGGAATACAATATGATAAAATAATTCCACATAACAATTCACATGATCTTAAAACTATACCATAGATATTTATACTAATCTAATAATCACATAGAATATCAACAAGTGAATTCATAAATATTTAATGCCTAATGTTTTATATCTAAAATATACTGCAATGTCCTCTTTCAGTACATCTGGTACTAGCGAGGCTTATGTGAATACATTTATATAAAGGAGTAAATACTGTGCGAAAAAATACCAAGTTTGCCTAATGAGACCTACCCAAACATCAAGGGGCTATATAAGGCATTCCCATCACTTAAAAATACCTTAGTGTTTCTCATATGAATAGTCTGAAACTCAATCCACAAAAACATTATAGACTATTTGGAGTAAAATGAATGTTTCTAGCATAGTACATGCCCTTTCAGACATATCATAAAATATCCAAATAAAAAATTAGGATTGTATCATTAGTGAATAACACCATTATTTCATATGTAACATCAAATAATGTAATCATATATGGAAATTTATTTTAAATGATCACATAAAATATTTCTTGAAAAAATTAACATTTCATAAAAAATCACTTGTTTTATTTAATGCTATAAAATTACTCAAATATTATAAAAAACATTTCTTGGAAAATCACGTGAAAAATAATTTCATGAATATTTTGGGAAACAATTCATTAAAAAACATTTTATACTTTCAAATGAACATTCAAATAATTTAGGGTTATGGAGGCATGTAATATCAAACATGTTGTATAAGTTATAAGGAACAATCCATTTCACGGTAGAATGGATTAAAATAATCCTCATTAATAGAATGATGAGAATAATACTCATAAATAATTTTTAAAATGTGAAAAATTTGTCAAAATGTTCCTAAAAAATAATTTTTAGAATTCTAAAACATTATTGAAATCAATTTTATAAAACATTATATTGGATGAAAAAGGACTTTTGATCTAACAGAGAAATAATGTCAGATTAGATTTAAAACTTTTTCTTATATATGTTATATATTATTTATATGAAAATATAAATTCTACATTAAAAATTTCATCAGTAGTATGTTTTTGAAAAATATTTTTATTTTAATGTTGAAATATCCTACAATTATTCTATGGGAGAGTAAAAAAAGAAACCATGAATAAAAATGATATTCCGAAATAAAAAATTACCACTTTTATACATTTTTAAGAAAAATATCTATAAAAGAAATTATTTTATGTGAAACGTTAAATACCATGAATATTAATTAATTAATGACCTAAAATAACAATAATGTATATTTATACACCACATAAAATAAATAATTGGTGAACAAGGTGTATGTCTCATGAAGTTAAAAATGTGATGATAAAAATTATCCTCGCACTTCCTTTAAGTTGGATGTAATTTAACCAGATTTATATTGGTTTTATAAATGTTAGTAACTTATTAAAAAACAATATTAATATATATAATATCATATGTCATCCTTTTATAACAACTTGTCTAATTTTCATTAATAATGATTAATTATACTCATTATTTCATGTGTTAATTGTCATATTTTCTCATGTTTGTTTTCTAAAAAAAATATCATTCATTATCATATTATATAAATCAGTGGTATGTGGAATAATAATATTGAATTAATTATTATATTTATACATCAAATATAATTTGGAAATAAATCATCAAATATGGTTCGGAAAAATAATGTATGTTCCAATCATGGAGATGTGGATCGTACTTATGCATGAGTAATGTTTCTATTTTTTTAATGATAATTATTTGAGAATTTAAGGATTTTTTATGATTATAGAATTATAAAAATATAATATATAAGATATTATTTATTTAAATATAATTATATATATCATCCATGTGATGTGGTGATTAAAGTGGGTCGCATCACATTGTGAACGCTCCAGTCCACATGTACATGAACAATGTTACCCTTTTTCTGTGTAAATAATAAAAATGAAATATTATTTTTTCATAAATATATATATTTCATGAATATATTAATTATTTAATATATATATCATATATATATATATTCATTAACATATTTCTTCTTATCTTCTTTATGATGAGTTTGTAAAAAAGGATCACATTTCCCAGCGAGGAGGTAGTCCGTCAAACACAAAAAGTGTTATCATATACGCTATTAAATGGAATGTAAAAAAGGTATATATGATATAATTATTCCGAAGTTTTAATTTTACTATAAATATCATATATATAATTTATATTAACAATCATACCAAATAGTGAGATGTAGTAATGGAAAACCCATTAATATCAATTTGAGAGGTGGTGGTCTGCCATATACACGGATGATGAATTTGTAACCCATATCATGCCATTTGGGGTGGATGTAGATCATTAAAATAATAAAATAATACATCATTATATTTAAGATAATGAAGTTATTATATAATTTTTTAATAATAATTCATTGATTCTATGAATGAAATAAAATAAATATTCTCATTGAAGAACATTACATCATTTTCATGAAATATGATTAGTTTAGCACCCGAGTCTTACAGGGTTGGATTTATTCCCTAAATAAGGCTTGTGCGATTAAGGGTTAGGTTTTTGGAATTTATATTTATAGTTATTGGATTAAACAAAATATTTTTACTGTAACAATAAGATATCAGAGTGGGTGGCCTTTAATAATTGAGTAGAGTGGCACATGTGTAAGGAATGAAAAAGGTGTATCGATTTTTTTCACAGGACATTAGGTTCCAAAATAGTGTATTCAAAATAAGTATACGAGATAGTGTCAATTCATATAATAAATCATAAACATTTGTTAATGTAAATTTAATCCTTATAATTTTATATTAACCCCATTAAATCGATCTTTACCTGAACCATAGTAATTAATTTTTACTATTTTTACTATTTATCTTATATAAAAGTTTTGTTGAACGGTTTAGAAAATAAGAATTATTTTTCTTCCAAATATAGAATCCATATTTCCAAATTCCCTTTATATAAGTGTAAAAATTGAATTTAAATTAAATATTACAAATGTTATGAGAAAGTGGGTTTTCCAATAGAAATATTTGTTTTGGGTGACGATGAAGACTTCTAGCGGATTGTTCTCAAGGGTGTTCTAGAAGATAAGGTTGCGACGTATGGGTTGCATGATGTAGTGGAATTTGGAGATAGTAATAGTGGTGTCAAGACACAGGATGAGGTGAAGATGGTGATAGTTGTTTGACAATACAATTATGTTGCATACCGGATGATAGGGAGGTCGTCGTGATGGTTGTGTGTCTCAAGGGAGATGCGTGAATCATGGGTGATAATGAATTTCACTTTGAAATTAGAATTTTTTAGTTTTTTTATGTCAGTAGTGGTGGTACTAGATTCAGGGGTGACGTTGGATTTTGAATTTTGAATTTAGTATGTTGTATAGTTATTGTCTAAGTGTGTAATTAGGGTTTGTACAGTTGGTTTGTCGAGGTATTTCTATGGATACTACTTAACCAAAAGGTGAATTCATATAAAAATAGATTTTTGATATATAATTAAACTATAATAACATTAAAAAAATTAAAAATATAATTAAGCATTATATATAATTTTAAAACATATATTTCAATTTAATTTATGTATTTTCATTAGTCATAGAAAAAGAAACATTTCCATATAAGTCCAAAAAACACCCTAAGATAGTTTTGTTATTCTGATTTAGAAAATAATGTACATTTTTTCTAATCAATTTTATAATACATGTAAAAATTTATTTTAAATAATGAAATCAAAACACAACTAAACAGTATTATATTTAAATAATATAGTTTTTCTTTACAATTTATTCTTGTTTTGTTTCTAATTAATGGATACAAATAATTTTAATAATTTAGTTATTAATATTTATAACCACCATATGAATGGGTAGGTTATAACATTATACTATATTATGGTTCATTTGGAATCAGGGTTCCATAGTCCACAATCTATTGAAGGGATTAAATCATTTAAAAAACAAGTATATAATAATGTCTCTATAGTAATATTTTCTAATATTTTTATTGTTGCGTGTCATACACACTATCAAATTTTTTAAATTTTTAAATATGATGTTGTTAAATTCACCCAACTATAAATAAATTTCATCCTCTCATTATAAACATGATCTCGGTAATTTAGTTACTGAAATATGGAAGAATTTTTGTTCAAAAACCCACATCATATAAGGGTTAATCAAACAACCTCTCAACAAGAGATAAAATAAAGTATGAATACCTTATAAAATGACACATACTAATATTTCCAAATATGAGAAAATATGTTTAAAATGAAAACATGGACAAGAAAGAAAAGAATATATAATTATAGAGATTTATAAATGCCATTGATCATTAGAGAGTGATTTATAATTTGAAATTTAAGGACCTGAGAACAATAAATCAACAATGATTTAAAATACCACTTAGTTGATTAGATGTGAAGGTAATTGGATGAATTTCATGATTTAATATCCTTTTATAAAATTTGAGAAATTATATTACGGTCTAAGATGATATGAAAATATACTTACTTGACATGTTTCCATTTAATATGAACTATTTCATTATCTGATTGTGCTTCAAAAAATTGAAATTCACTGATTAATCAAGGAAATGAGTATCCAAATATGAATTTTTCAGGTTGGATATTATAGAATTCTCATTTAATTTATCATAATATCCATAATATAATTATAATTCATTCCTTTAAAATCAAGTTATTATAAAGAAAAATTGGTCGCACTTGGTATCAAATATGTATAAATATCCTTATTTTCTAGTAATACGTTAATCCCTAAAACATCATCAAAATTTAAAATTATTATATTTAAAAAAATATAGCCTTGTGGTGGGTCCATATGATTAGGATCCAACCCTTTAGAAATATGTTAACTAAATTTACAAAACTATCTTTTAATTAATATGTTCCTAGGTAGTTAGTACCAACCAATTTAATTATTCCATATTAATAACCTCATTATGCCAATGTAATTAAATCTACATTATTAAAATATTAAGGGGTTTCATTCACTAAATTGTGTGTTTATAATTATGTTGAACTTTATACTGAATCACACTTCTTATTCTTTGGTACAATTCAACTTACAATTTAAAATCCTTATTGAAAATTATTTATGTACAATACTTATACATTTTGATAAATGTCATCAAAAATACATTAACAACACATTTAATGGAACCATGTACAAAAACATAATAATCCATCAACTTCATCTTGTTGTAATATAATAATAATATCCTTGACCCCTTATCTCTATTTGAGTTATTTTTGCTTTATGCTTGGGGAATTAATTTTTGTTGTTCCCTATCACCTTTTAGTGGAATCATTTCACATATGAATATTCATTAATTCACTACCAATGAAGAACATAGTAGTACTTTTCTCCTCACACTATGTTTAATGTTTTTATTTTAATCATACACCATGGTGTTTTCTTCCACAAGTATCACATGTTAGAAATTCATTTTTTCACATCATCTATTTACCTATTTTTTCTATATTTTCCACTTCTACTCAAAATCCATTTGATTCCATAATACATGAATAATTAATTCTCTATCTTGATAGAACGTGATAATATTTATTCATATAATAAGATTTTTTTAAGACAAGTTCTCTTAGGATTAATGACTAAAGCCCACAAAAAATGGTAAATATTTCTCTTTTGATTACATAAGTAGTCTATAAAATGTCTTTCTAATAATATAATATTGAATTCATACTTAGAAAGATGTTATTATTCATTTTGTCTTACACTCAAGAACTTACTTTCTATATCCACTTATTTCCCATGAGGAAAATAGTTTTTTAATAACATTAAATTGAAATAATTTCACTCAATTCATTCTATTTCCTCCTCATAAATAGTTTATTAAATCAATCAGATCTATTAATCTGTATATCCAGATAGATGATAAACATATATAATGATATTTTCACATTATATAAATCCAATTGAGTGAAATAAATTCTCTAAGAAAATTATATATTTCTTATTTTATAATTTATTTTTAGTTCTATTGAATGATGGAGTTTGATTATGTATGAACTAGTATGACATTGATAAACCACATGTTAGATCAATAACATAACCTAAATGGGAAGGGTTATTAATCATTACCTAAGTCAGCTTACCAAATATTATTATAATTTTATTTGTTTCAATTGTAGCTCCAACTATAGCTTTATTATATTTCCCTGTTGTTCAATCCCGACATAGAGTACAATCATTTGTATGGTTCTCATTCCTAATATTATTCTCTATTTCAAAAAATTGAAATTCACTCGATTTGATTAAAAATTATAAAACATGATATATAAATAAAAATCTAGTGAGTCACATAAAATAAATTGAAACATTTAGGAATACCTGGTATCATAATACTAAATGTGTTTTTTGGAGATATTGCTATTTTAAAATTCTTTGTAATGAATTAAAAATAATTTGTTATTTATACTAATAATATTCTTTATGACTATCAAAATAGATGTGCAGTAAAGCCCATTATCTTTCACTAGGCAATGATCATGTCGGGTCCAATGAACCCTTTTCATAGATATTAAACCAAGATATATTGGTTCTCGAACCATGAAAACTTCTATTATACAAATAGATATTCATTTTATAGAAATAAAAACTTAATATATTATTTAAACAACAATAGTATTTTCTTATGCAATTATCGTCAATTTCATTTAGAGGGTTTTGTTCCATAGAATATGGTTTTCAAAATATATTTCCCATGTTTTCTACTAAAATTACATTGATACCGACTATAATGACCCCAACCCAAGTAGCCCATATCTATTGTTTTCTTTATTTCAATTGAATAATATACCAGGATTCACATCATTATGGATCAAATAGATTACAAGTCTTCATACACTAGATAAATATATGAAATTGAACTTAAATTTTGAAACATAAAAGTAAAAAATAATTTTATGGTGATTGACATTATTCTTCTTATCTTATCTCAACATATCAATCATATAATTCATCCTAGTATCTTGGTGAAAATAAAACACAATAAAGGGGTGATATCTGATACAGACAAGGGGTAAACACATAAGAAAATCTAAAAATAAATAAATAAAAATCAATATATAAAATTATATAGATGAATGGGGTTCTATTAATCAAAAAACATGCGCATAATATAGTGGGAAATAATCAAAAATAAATAATTTCATGTAAATAATAACATGATCATGAAACTAGACTATGCTTATTATAATTAGTCAAACAATCATATTGAATATTTATAACTAAATTCATAATCATAGAATGTATAATTATGTGAATAAAACACACACCATAGAGCTAGTTACAAGACATAAAATACCATCACATTTCATTATAAGGAATTTATAGAAATGGGTAAGGACTCTGCTAAAACCATATCTAATTTGTCTTAATAGACCTACTGATACCTCTAGTGGCTAAGGTGGGTCGTTACCCTAACTTATAAAGACCAATGCATTCATTATTTGAATGGGGGGAAACAAAATTAACATAAAAACTCCTATTCAATAAATAATAACAAATATAAATACATTCCAAAATAAATACACAGAACAATATACCATTTAGAGTGAAATTAATGGTGTTAATATAGTACGTTCCAAATTAAACTGAACATAAAACATCAAAATAAATAATTAGGGTGTTATCATTGTATTATATTCTCATTAAATCAAAATTAACATAAACAATTTCCTTTTATATGGAAAATTATTTTTAATGATAACTTGTAATGTTTCTTTATTAAAATAACCATTAATAAATAAACTACTTTTTTTTAAAACTTGATATTTTTTAAAATATTATCAAATATAATTTCATTGAATTTTTTTAAAATTAATAATTTAAAGATTATTAGAAATGATGTTTTTTAATAAATTTTTTTATATATTAACAAAATCATAAATGAAATAATGCAAATGATGGTGGTAGTTATCTACATGTTTTATAAGTTACAATGAACACTCTTATTTCATTGTAAAAGGGTTGGAAAAGTTCCACATTCACAAAATGAATGACTATTAATTTTAAACTATTTTCAAAAAATTCAAATGTTATTAAATATTTCTTGAAAAATAATATTTATAATAATGAAATATTATTGATTTTTTTTAGAAAACATGTTTTTTGACAAAATATGATTTTCGACCAAATAGAGAAATAATGTCAAATTAAATTAAAAACATTTTCCTAGTAATTTTAAGTATTACTGAGAGTAAATTTTTATTATTACTATAATTGATCATTCCAAAATTGTGTATAAAGAAAATATATGGATTTTAAAATAGGAATATCATGTAATTAAACATAAGGAGATTTAAATAAATCAATTTTAAATAATGATGAGATATTGAAAAAAACATTACAACATTGGTAAATTTTGAAACACATTCCCTACAAAAAAAATATATTTAATAAAAAATTAAATTACTTTAAGAAAAATAAATTCAAGATATAATATAAAAAAGGTGAAAATATATAGATAATGAAAAAGAAATTAATGGTGAACAAATTGTATGTCTAAGAAATGTAAATGTGAGACGAGTAACCATACCCCACTCTTCATTTTTCTTCAACATTCCTTTTCCTAATGAATATTGGTTCTCAAAATTTTATTAACTCTTTTCATATAAATATTAGTAGTTAAAAAATAATATATTATCCTTCTATAACATTTTATCAAACATTAATTAATAATCTATTGTTATTCTTATTGTTTATTTTGTTAATTTTTATTGATTCGCATACGTGTTTTGTCAAGGAAGATATGGTAGCTAAAAAATTTAATTATTTTCATTACATAAATAATAAAAACATCAAATATTTTTAAAAAATATTCACCCATAGTAATTTTAAAACAAATCGTGAAATATTGTTATGAAAAATAAAATATGTTACAATCATAGAGATTGTAGATCGTGAATACACATGATTAAAATTTCAATTTTTCAATGATCATTTTCCAAAGAAGTTTGTATAATATGTTATTTTTCAATATTTATAAAAATATAAAATATTTCATATTTCATTAAATATACTAAAATATATCATTCATGTTCTTTGGTGATGAAATATTGTCACCTTGGTTTTTCAAGGTGGTAGTCCACATGTTCACACATAATGTTTTCCATTTTAATTGTAAAAACAAATATATTTTATATTTTCATAATTATATATTTATTTTTAATATAGTAATTAATTAATATATATATCACATAAATTCATTAAAATTTTCTTTATTACCTTCAATGTAATGCATTAGATAAAAACTAATCACATCGCCTCGTGAGGTGGTAGTCCGCCAAATATAAGAGCAACATTACCATCGTCCCTATTAAATGAGGTGTAAAAAAATTGAATATGTGATATAAAAAATAAAAATAAATATTATATTATAAATATAAAATATTTATGGTTTATCCATAATCATACACAACTATGAGAGGTGGTAGAGAAAAAATATATGACAATTTGTTTGAAATGTGGTAGTCCACCGAACACATAAATGTTGTTTCGTAACCCATTTTAATGAACTGGGGATTGTTATAGGTCTTTAATTGATTATAAAAACAAATAATTATTTTTATTATGTTGATTTTTATATATAATCATGTTTTAAAAATAATTTAATTATTTTGAGGTAGAAATAAAATACAAACAGCCGTTAAAAAATGTTACATATTTTTCAGGTAACCTCCATTAGTTTTCATCAACACCTTACGAGGTTGGTTTTATAAAAAAAATAAGGCATGAATGATTAGGTAAGGATAATTGGTGTTTATTTCATTAGTTATTCTCTTAACCAAAAGGTAGTGAAGGTGTGAATAATAGTTGAGTGTGTGTGTCCATTTATGAGTGAGGAGAGAGTCACACATGTTTTGTTGGAAAAAAAGTATACAAATTTATTTAAAATCAAGAATGTTTCAAAAATATAGTATTATTTAGTAATATATATTATAGGGTCTAAATATATTTATAAAATATATCTAATACATATATTTAGTTCACATTAATACTAGTATTTTTTGTTTAGCCACTCTTAAACCTATTTTTACATTAACTGTTGTAATTAATTTTTTTTTCAAAATGAATTTTGGAAAATAATAAAATTGAAAAGTTTATGAAATAAAATTTACAATAATTCCAAAATTTTAAACCATTTTTCATAACTACAATCATAGAATTGGAAAATTATAATTTAAAAATAATTTTGTCAAGGTGACAAATATGTAGGTTTTGAAAGACAAAATGATCAACTATCTATAAAATTTTGTATAAAGTGTCAACATTAAAATTATTAGAATGACATTAATTAAAAAATTGAAATATTATAAAAATAAATTTAGTTTTTACAAATTAAAAAATTAATTTATATTTCTATATTGTTTAAATGTAGACATAGTTTTTAATTAAAATTTGGTATTTTTTACTATTCATCATAAAATGTATCAATACTAAATATAAAAAAATAAACCATTAGATAACTTCTTATTATTATTTTCATTATTAATTAATTTTATTAAAATATATAATATTAAAATTATTAAAAAAATAATTTCAGATTATGTGCAAAAAGGTCGACAAACCTGTCTTCTTGATAAATTAATTTTTTTTCAAAAGCATTTCCCTTTATTTAATATATTTTTAGTTTGTTTAATCTCAATATATTTTTAAATTTTTTTGAAATATTGTGATTAACATTCATTCCCACGATATTAATTTCGTTGTTATAATGGTATACCAGATTATAGTTCATTTCAACCCGGGGATGCATGTTCTGCAAGCTATGAAAAAGATTAAATTTATTGTAAACAAAATATTTCAAAATGTCTCTTGGGTTATATTTTATTCTAAGAATTTGGTTTCATGTCATACACAAAATATAAAATAAAGATATTAGTTTATAATCTCGTTCTTTTTAAATATACACCATATAGACGAAATTGGTTCATAACATTCAAATGTTCTTCAATATAATGAAAATTGAGGTAGAATACCTTCCATAAGGCATCATTTATGATAATCGTTATTTACTATCAGGTATAATGGGTTTTAGTATGTTAATGATTTATACCATATCCTTATTTATATTTATAACATAATTCATGATCCACTTATAACATTTTCCACCTATTTTTTAATAATATATTCATTAATTTCATTGTTTGGTGTGTTAATTGACTTGTTTTATCATTTGTGTTTCATCATAAATGTTATATTTTGTGTGAATGTTATATAGTTAAATCATCTCCAAAATTATATTAATTTTATAAATATAAATTTGTTAATTATTTAAATTTTAGGGTCATTATGGAAATTTTAACACGCAGAACTGATCACACTGCTTTGTGAAGATTGTAGACTGTACGTACGCACGAGCGACATTATATTTTTCTTAATGGGTGACGGATTTTGGGAGTGTATAATATTTTAATTTTTCATATTAAATATGATTTCATATATATAACATATCTTCATAAAATTTATCATTATTACCTTCCATTAAAACAGTAAGTGAAAAATGAATCACATCACTTCGCAAGGCGAGAGACCGCTATTCACAAAAGAGACGTTATCATATTTTAAAGGAAATTGAATGAATTAAGGTGTATGTGGTATTAAAATTAAATAATTCTTAAAATATTTGAAATATAACATAAATTTGTTAAATCTTTTATTATATCTATCCTTGAATGTTTGTGATAGGAAATGAATTACATCATTTCGTGAGGTGGCAATCCATTGTACAAAGGATCTGTGGTTTTTTCCCATTTGATTGAAAGGAATAGTAATATAGGTCATGTAATTAACATAATATTAAATATTTATATTAATTTTATTAAATTTATTATATAATAATGGTTTAATGATTTAGATGGAGGTGGAATAAGAAGTAAAAAAAATCTTATTTACAAACAATACATCTATTTTAGATAACTTTTTTATGTTTGCAAAAAAATCCTTCAATGCATGGCTTTGTGATATACTAAAGGGATATAAGATTTTTTAAGGAAATAAAGTGTTTTTGGAATTTATTTTCCAATTCAACATAAATTGGATGTGTGATGAGGTTAGGAGAGGAGGTGGCCTTTTATAAGTGGGTGAGCAGACAGACATGGAAATTTTGAAAATAATCTTTTAGACAAAAGTATTTTTAATGAAAATTTCTTTAAAGGTTATTTTTTTGATAATTTAATGTCATAAGGTCTACATAATGATATAAAATGGTTTTTTAATATTTTGTAATTCATTTGTAACACTTTTCATCATAGTTTAACCCCCTATAAACTCATTTTTAACTTAACTATGACAGCGGATTTTTACAATATTAAAACATATTTATGTTAAAAAAATAATCATACATTGATATATATTATAAATTATGTTATTCCAAATATTTTATCTTGTTTTAAAATTTGTAATTTACCAATTTGGTAGATACAATAGAAAATTATACATGTAGACTCCATAAAAAAGCAGGTTTCTTTAGAAACATTTATCAAAATATTAGAAGGGTTTCATAAAAAATTAATATATTAAAATTATTGAAATAAATAATATTAGTTAAATAAAAATTAATTTTATCCAATTTTTACATTAAAATAATTTCAAATATAACATCACCATGTAATTGTGTCTAAGAAATGTAGTTTTCAATCCCAATGTATATTTTTCATTTTCCATTAAAAATGACAATCTTCAGAAAAATCCCTCAAATTCACCCCAAAACAATAGTTATATTATGATTTGAAATGTGATGATAATTTTTTAAAATAAATTTTCTTATATTGGTGATTTTTTTTAAAGGTATGCGTTCAATTAATGACTACACATTTATTTTGTTAAATATTATTTCTTTTGAAAACATTAATTTTTCTATTAATTGTATTTTATTTTATTTATAGTCTATAAATAACGTTATTTATCATAATTTAGATATCATTATTAATACTCTCCAATTTAACATCTAGGGTCGAGGATTCTTGTTCCGAAAGTTGAAGAAGAGATTAAAATTAATGAAATATGTTTTAGGGGTTGTATAAGATCATTTTTTCATGTTTAAAACCAAATTGAATAAAATATTATTATTTTTTATTTCATAATGTTACCTTGTACCAACATGAAACTAGGATTTTCCTCTCAATATGATCTGTGGATTCGAGATCAAGGATTTCATATATTATAATTCTATTATTGGAAACTCATATCTTAATAAGAGTTGATAAAATGTAATCCTTATAAGAGATAAATGGTTGTATAATTTTCACATGGAATAAAAAATAAAAAAATTTCTATGTACGATAATTTTTTTGGAATGTGATTAAATTGAAATGGAAAAAATTCATAAATAATCCTAGATAGTGATATAGTTATTTTATCACAAGATAGTGAATGATTAATAAAACGTTATGAACCTCAAAACAATAAATCTACGATGATTTAAAAACTATTTTTATTCATTGGATATGATATTTATAGGATTTTTTTTCAATATCCTTTTCTAAATTTTTATGAATTATTTTATGCTATAATAATATAATGAAATATAATAAAATGATATGTTTCTATTTCAGAATAATAATTATTCTCTAGCTAGTACCTCAACAAATTGTGTATTCATAACTTACTCCAAAAAATGTGTCACACACGTGAATTTTTTATATATTAATATTTCATTTAATTTCCATTCCTAATTTTTTTTGGGGGTTTACCACTCATTTTGGTGAAAATGGTGGGTTTTGAAAATTTGGGCCAAACCGCGAGCCCAATTCCAGATTTAAACACTAATTTTGTTTCTTCTATAACTCCTTCAATTTTTACTATTTTAAACCCATTCCACTTCCCAATTGGAATAACCTGATATATTAAAACCACCATATCCCTTTGACCACATATAAATCCAAAATCAGGATGGATTTGGGTTTTTGATTTGGGTAATGGGCCTGCCCGTAGGCCCATTTCCTACTTTAATTTTTTTTTTAAATTTTCATATCTCATTCATTTTTTACTGTTGTTCCGTGATTCTACCTCCCTCTCAAAGCCAATACCCCGAGGATTGTCCCCATTATTGGTTTCGCAATTTTGGAGCTCAGGAGAGCCGCGAAGTAGGGCAATATCTCATACTCTTTCTCAAATCGACCAGATTTGACGAGGTAAAATGAATCTTTCATAACTCCTTCAATTTTCATCATTTTTTCCCCATTTCAGTTCCCACATGACCTAATATTACTCCTTAGAACCTACATTCCATTTTTGGGTACTTGGAGTTTCATATTTGGGTGGATTGGGGCCGATTTCTTCAAGATATTTCAAGTAAGGGAACTCCTTCTTGCTTCCTTCCATCCTCTTTTTGTTTTATTTCCTATTTTTGAAGTTCCTCATGTCCATAAGTTGGGATTTTATACTAAGATCTGATTTGGTATCTTTTAGGTCAATTTTTGGTGGTCTAGGTCTAGATTTATATTCCTTGTGGTGCCGGGTTGGTGCGGTTGATGTTACGCACCTTATTTTTAGGGTTTCGTCATAAAAGGTAGGTGATTCCATGTGTAAACATTTCTAGATGAGTTAGTTTGCTTGAATTACTTATTATTAATGTTCCTAATATGCTGTTTGTGGTGCGTGAACTGTTTATGTTGGATTTAGTAAAGCATTTGTTTTTATAGTTTCATTCTAGCTTAAAATTTGGTGTTTTCATTTGCAACCCTTTGGGTATTGTTTGGGATTGTTTTATAACATATTAATTTTGTTTAATAAATCTTGTTTGGGATGAAAATTATGATTTGGTGGGGTATTGGTGTGCCACTAGGTCTTAAAGATGTTTTTCAAGGGTTTAAGGTGTAAAACTTTATTTTACATCTTGAAAGTGATTTTGAAAATGCGTGCGTTTCATGTGGATCTTTTGTACTATTGGTTGAGGTGTTTGTATCACACATGGGAGTTGTTTAATAAATGTTTTTGAGGATTCCAATTCTGTTTTGAATTTGTATTGGTGTGATTTTGGCCTTGAAATATGGTTTTGAAATGGGTTTTATTTGAAAAGCTTTGGTGCACTATTTATAATTGTTTCATGAAAGTTTTTAGTGGTTTAATGATTTATGTAAGTGGTGAAACCATATTGGAAAACTATTTTGGATTGTTTATACTTTCAAATGAACCATTTTAGATGTAAATAGTTCTGTTATGTGATATTTATCATATTTTTAGGGACTTCATAAAATTGTTAAAGGATGTGTTGGATTGTGGATGTTATGAAAGAAGGTGTTGTGGGCTATTTTGGAGTGAGTTTCATTTCAAAATGAATTTTAATGAAATGTTAAATTTCTGACTTGGGTGATGTGCATGGGGCTGTTTGGATAATGTGTGATGTGGAAGTGATATTTTCATGTGAAAATTATATTTCTTGGCTTGTTGAACTTGTTTGAGCACAAAGGGAAAACCTGGGTATCTAGGTGGGTGGACGTATACTAGTATGCTAGTGAATCCGTGGGGTTTAGCCTCAGTTTCACTTAGCAGGAGTGACACTTACAACTCTAACTAAACTATGATGATGATGATTGGGTACCACTTGGTTATGGGTATGTTCCCTACTAGTGGCTCGTGCACGAGAACGGATAATTTTTGTGGTTACTCTCACCGAGATACGAGGTACCTGGGACCCACAGCTAGCTAGTGCCTAGGGGTTATTTCCTATTGCTTGTGCTCATTAGATCCTTTATACTTACCGTCGACATATGGTATATTGGGCTGGAAAATTCAGTAGCTTTTGAATTTATTTTAAAAGTGTCGATTCTTTAAATTAGCCCACTTAAAAACTGTTTTTTTAAGTTGCATCTTTTAGAAATTGTAACTAGAAATTACATGGTTTTGAAAACTTGCAGGTTTTTCGTCTTTGAATGTTTATCACAGAGAATCTCTTAGTGGTGGTATCCTACTGGGCATTGCCTCACACCCTACTTACACCTTTGGGTGTAATTATACTTGGTTATTTTTTTTGTCGCAGGTTGGGTACAATTTTTTTTGTTCCAGTGGTTCGGGTTTCTAGCAGGTCCTTGGTGGTGAAGTCTTGTGGAGGTGGCTTGAGGGAGTTGCCCCATGACATGAGGGTTCTTGGTCTGTTTCATTTTTGTTTTTTACCTTTGGTATAGTTTTTTTGAATTATTTTAAGCTATGTAATTCAGTTCTGAATTTATGTAAAAGATTGTTTGGTTTGAAAAATCCAGATTCGTTTTATTGGATTCTTTTGTTGTTTTAAGTTTATAAACTCGGGTAAATCGTTCCCAATTCTCATTTCATGATACCTGGGAACTTGTGCCAGCCCGTGTGGATCGGGAACGCCCTTTGGGCCTTGTCACGGTCTAGGTTTGGCACTGGTTTCGGTGGTGACCAGATTTGGTTCGTGACAAAATGGTATCAGAGGAGGTTCGCTCCATTGGAGTCATGTTATTTGGGAAATAGTCGGGATAGTCTAGAGTTATGATTTTTGGGACATGTAATTCTGGTTATGGGTAGTGTTCTTGATCACCACACCTCATTTCAGGATTCAAGTCACCAGGGGAAGTTGGGATTTGTCTATGTCTTTTGGTTTTTTTGGTTTGATCATGATTAGGGGAAATGAAAAGAGAGTTGGGTTAATAGTCTCAATGAGCTCGCAGGGTCTGGCAAGCCAAGTGGAGCCTGGGATATTCCCTAGAACACTCACTGTGACAGTGAAGTGATTGGAATATGGTCGCCGACCATATGTCCAAGTCACCCACTGAAACTAGTTTCCTCTCGCATTGTCTGGTGTTCTTTAGTTTTGAAATCTTGGAACTTTGGTTTTAAAGTGACTTGGTTTTCGGAAGTGTAATGTTTTCGTGAAATTATTTTCAAATAAATATGGAATGTTTTGATTTATGAAATGGTGGAACTGAATATTCAAAATTATTTTGAAATGGAAAATTGTGTTCTTACACCTCTTTTGAAAGTAGAAACTATATTGAAGTTGGTTTTGAGAAAGTGTTCCCATTAAAGTTTTATAAACTATTAAAATGTTTTTATTATGGAATGAGATGTTTTGAAATTGATGTAAATAAATTGAATGTGAGTTTTCATTGGAACGATTGTGCCTTTCTGAAAAGTTTTTTTTAATGCGGTAATTTGGGTTCGACCTCCTGGTTAGCGGTTTTGATAGTAATGATGTGTTGGTTGACCGTTTTGGTTTTGAAAAGTGGAAAGAATTAGTGCATTGACCTTTGGTATTTCCATGAGTGACCACATGCATGGGGTTATATGGGATGATATATGGTTGATGGCATGACTGGATGAGTTCCAGGACGGATATGAGGAGGGTGCCTGGTGTGGCACAAAAACATGCATGTGTGAGGCCCATGGGGTACCATTGGTGGATATTCTCACCGCTGAACCGTTTTTTTTTTCAGAAATGGTTTTAAAGAAAAACATTTTTTCTTGATGAATTGTTTGGGATTGTGTATATTGTGTTTTTTTGGAAAATGTTGATGTTTTGGGATGTTTTGAGACTAAGAACCCCTCCTGTTCGAACTATTTTTTTGGGGTTTGTGTTTGGTCGGAAAGGTAGGTAAAAGGTCTTGTTAGTAGTCTTATATGATATATGTTTCGGGACACCATTAATATGGTTCCATTAATAAGTTTGGATATGTTTTGTTTCGTGTTTTTACCAATGGACCAGCTTAGTTGGGTCCTTGGGTTCTCTCATTGGATAAGGTGCACCCCCATTAAGATTTAGTGCACAACTGAAGTGCAATGCGGATTGTTTTTCCATTGGAAAATACTCCAGTTGATCAATGTAAGGAATCTTTTCTTGAGATTTGTAGAATGATTCTACACCATTTACTTTCTTGGTTTTTTTTTCCGGATCCTCTTGTTGCGGAAGAGTTCTCTTGGATGGTTTAAAGAGACCTTAGTTTCTTAAGCTACCTATTGCTTCAAAGGTGGAAGTTGTCAAGGGTTGTCAATATGGATAGTGTCTAAGATGGTCTCTTAGTCCTTCATAGTCTCTTCGAAGAAGGGGTTTATTTTAAACCACCAGTGTGGGAAATCTGGACATGAGAGGATGTTATGGACACTTTCTGGGATGCTGTGATATTTGTTGATATTGTATAAGGCCCCCCCCCTCCTTGTATTATTTCTCTCAGTCACTTTGGTCTTGTTCGGTGACATGTTGTGATGTCACGTGCTCGTTTGATTGTAAAGGTGAAGTTGTACAATATTATGTGAGTCTATTTTTTTTCTTTTCAAAACTGTTTTTCCTTTTGGGAGATCTCGACATCCTCTATTTTAGAGGAAGGTGTTTATTTGTATCCTTTATTTCTGTTGTTTCTCACCTGAAGAAACAAGGTGTGATGTGAGTGCATCCTCTAAACCCTTATTTTAGTGAAATCCCAAGTAAGGGGAAAGTGAGTTCTGGGGTATGTTATGTCTTGGTTAACCCATATAAGATTGCATGTAGTTTTTTGTAGCATCGGAAGAAGAAATTTTATTTGGGGGTTTCCAAATCTTAACTGCGAGGCCGAAGATGCTTCAATCATTCCAACTCCAGCCATAGGTCCCGGAGAGAAGATGGCACGAAGTCAGAGGAAATCCCAGTTTTTTTGAACCTTGTATAAAGAAATATTCTTATTATGAGAGATGGTAATAGTTTAAACATTTCATGTTGTCATTTTGCTTCATTTTTTCATGTTCGGTGGAAAGAGGTGGCGGGCCTCATCCCCATGTTATCTCCCAATGACTTTCTTTTCCCCTTTGGTTTCCTTTCGGTTCAGGGGAATGGTTTTAGATATTTCTAGACATGTTGAGTGAACACTTATTAGTAACCATTCCCTAGAAAACCATGTAGTTATAAGGATCCAAATGGTTAGAACATAGTTTCCCAAACTGTGCGGGCTAACCGTGTTGTCGCCCCAACTCTTTAAGTTTTGGGATTTTTCTATGCCGGCCCATATTGGTCAGTTAAGATGGATGGTTCTTATGGTGGGGAGAACCACTATGAGTCTCACGTATATTATTTTGAAAATGCCTAATGGGATTCTACCCCTTGTACTGGGGAGTTTTTTCGGGGCTCCCCTGTTAGTGTCTTGATTCTTTCTTGAAAAAAAATTTTAAGTTGTCTCTTATGGTTGGGGAGCCCATTTGTGTATCCTTGTACCAGTAACTCACTTTTGTACTTGGTCTTGGATTGGATGTGGGATGTCTCATTCGGAGCTATATAACCACATACATCTTCCTTGAGTAAATGTTGGGATTGTAGATTTCCCAATGGTTTAGTTATATCAAGGTAAGTGTAACCTTGTTCGATGTTCTTGTTTGTTTGGGTAAATTTCTTGAGC
Source organism: Viscum album (assembly GCA_963277665.1). NCBI lineage: Eukaryota > Viridiplantae > Streptophyta > Magnoliopsida > Santalales > Viscaceae > Viscum > Viscum album. Next base: position 1,414,045,334 of record OY728145.1, read on the forward strand.
CTTGTTCAGATAGTGTTTGAGGAGTTTTACTTTAGGAAAAAAAAATCCTGAATGTGCTTGATAATTTCAGTAATGAGTTGTATGTTTTGGTTGTAAATTATTCCTTCCTTAATTGATCACTGGAGGTGTTTTGGCCTTTGGGGGCAAAGCTTAGAAAATGAGTCCATTTTTTTTTGCCTGTCGGTTGGGTTTGGTGTTTTTTTGTCCTTGATGTGGCTTTCCGATGGCGGAAAGTTTTATGGTGGAGAGAATTGTCACACAAGTGTCTTTTTTATATATTAATATTTCATTTAATTTCCATTCCTAATTTTTTTTGGGGGTTTACCACTCATTTTGGTGAAAATGGTGGGTTTTGAAAATTTGGGCCAAACCGCGAGCCCAATTCCAGATTTAAACACTAATTTTGTTTCTTCTATAACTCCTTCAATTTTTACTATTTTAAACCCATTCCACTTTCCAATTGGAATAACCTGATATATTAAAACAACCATATCCCTTTGGACCACATATAAATCCAAAATCATGATGGATTTGGGTTTTTGATTTGGGTAATGGGCCTGCCCGTAGGCCCATTTCCTGCTTTAAATGTTTTTTTTACAATTTTCATATCTCATTCATTTTTTACTGTTTTTCCGTGATTCTACCTCCCTCTCAAAGACAATACCCCGAGGATTGTCCCCATTATTGGTTTCGCAATTTTGGAGCTCAGGAGAGCCACGAAGTAGGGCAATATCTCATACTCTTTCTCAAATCGACCAGATTTGACGAGGTAAAATGAATCTTTCATAACTCCTTCAATTTTCATCATTTTTTCCCCATTTCAGTTCCCACATGACCTAATATTACTCCTTAGAACCTACATACTAGTTTTGGGTACTTGGAGATTCATATTTGGGTGGATTGGGGCCGATTTTTCAAGATATTTCAAGTAAGGGAACTCCTTCTTGGTTCCCCCCATCCTCTTTTTGTTTTATTTCCTATTTCTTGAAGTTCCTCATGTCCAGAAGTTGGGATTTTATACTAAGGTATGATTTGGTATCTTTTAGGTCAATTTTTGGTGGTCTAGGTCTGGATTTATATTCCTTGTGGTGCCGGGTTGGTGCGGTTGATGTTACGCACCTTATTTTTAGGGTTTCGTCATAAAAGGTAGGTGATTCCATATGTAAACATTTATAGATGAGTTAGTTTGCTTGAATTACTAATTATTAATGTTTCTAATATGCTGTTTGTGGTGCGTGAACTGTTTATGTTGGATTTAGTAAAGCATTTGTTTTTATAGTTTCATTCTAGCTTAAAAATTGGTGTTTTCATTTGCAACCCTTTGGGTATTGTTTGGGATTGTTTTATAACATATTAATTTTGTTTAATAAATCTTGTTTGGGATGAAAATTATGATTTGGTGGGGTATTGGTGTGCCACTAGGTCTTAAAGATGTTTTTCAAGGGTTTAAGGTGTAAAACTTTATTTTACTTCTTGAAAGTGATTTTGAAAACGCGTGCGTTTCATGTGGATCTTTTGTACTATTGGTTGAGGTGTTTGTATCACACATGGGAGTTGTTTAATAAATGATTTTGAGGATTCAAATTCTGTTTTGAATTTTTATTGGTGTTATTTTGGCCTTGAAATATGGTTTTGAAATGGGTTTTATTTGAAAAGCTTTGGTGCACTATTTAGAATTGTTTCATGAATGTTTTTAATGGTTTAATGATTTATGTAAGTGGTGAAACCATATTGGAAAACTATTTTGGATTGTTTATACTTTCAAATGAACCATTTTAGATGTAAATAGTTCTGTTATGTGATTTTTATCATATTTTTAGGGACTTCATAAAATTGTTAAAGGATGTGTTGGATTGTGGATGTTATGAAAGAAGGTGTTGTGGGCTATTTTGGTGTGAGTTTCATTTCAAAATGAATTTTAATGAAATGTTAAATTTCTGACTTGTGTGATGTGCATGGGGCTGTTTGGATAATGTGTGATGTGGAAGTGATATTTTCATGTGAAAAGTATGTTTCTTGGCTTGTTGAACTTGTTTGAGCACAAAGGGAAAACCTGGGTATCTAGGTGGGTGGACGTGTACTAGTATGCTAGTGAATCCGTGGGGTTTAGCCTCAGTTTCACTTAGCAGGATTGAAACTTACAACTCTAAATAAACTATGATGATGATGATTGGGGACCACTAGGTTATGGGTATGTTCCCTACTAGTGGCTCGTGCACGAGAACGGATAATTTTTGTGGTTACTCTCACCGAGATACGAGGTACCTGGGACCCATAGCTAGCTAGTGCCTAGGGGTTATTTCCTATTGCTTGTTCTCATTATATCCTTTATACTTACCGTCGGCATACGGTATATTGGGCTGGAAAATTTAGTATCTTTTGAATTTATTTTAAAAGTGTTGATTCTTTAAATTTGCCCACTTGAAAACTGTTTTTTTTAAGTTGCAACTTTTAGAAATTGTAACTAGAAATTACATGTTTTTGAAAACTTGCATGTTTTTCGTCTTTGAATGTTTATCACAGAGAATCTCTTAGTGGTGGTATCCTACTGGGCATTGGCTCACACCCTACTTACACCTTTGGGTGTAAGTATACTTGGTTATTTTTTTTGTCGCAGGTTGGGTACAATTTTTTTTTGTTCTAGTGGTTCGGGTTTCAAGCAGGTCCTTGGTGGTGAAGTCTTGTGGAGGTGGCTTGAGGGAGTTGCCCCATGCCATGAGGGTTCTTGGGCTGTTTCATTTTTGTTTTTTACCTTTGGTATTGTCTTTTTGAATTATTTTAAGCTATGTAATTCAGTTCTGAATTTATGTAAAAGATTGTTTGGTTTGAAAAATCCAGATTCGTTTTATTGGATTCTTTTGTTGTTTTAAGTTTATAAACTCAGGTAAATCGTTCCCAATTCTCATTTCATGATACCCGGGCACTTGTGCCAGCCCGTGGGGATCGGGAACGCCCTTCGGGCCTTGTCAAGGTCCAGGTTTGTCACTGGTTTCGGTGGTGACCAGATTTGGTTCGTGACAAAATGAATATCAATATAATATAATTTTTATTCAAGGAGAACTAAAATTTACTTTTTATAGATCATAAGATCCATAAAAAGTATAAATATTTATCATTTTCTATAACTATTTTCTAAATTAATTATTCTTATCCCAAGTTATCTGATATAATCCACTATTAGGAGTTCCCAAAATAAACACATCTAGTACAAAATTAATATTTAAACATAAAATTATATATGTAAAAACAATGAAATTATAAACAAATCATCATTTAGGCCAATTGACGGTGTAATTTCGCTGTCACTTTTTGGTTATGGGTGAAATCCATATAGCCTTTACGGATTTTACTGGTTGTCACCAAACCTTCAGGATGTCCTTTTTCTAAATCTATATTAATATAATTCAAATAATTATCCCAATGTGTAATAACCTATATTACCTCATCATGATGATAGGATAATCTTATAGTTTTCTAATACTGTCAATTGTTTGAACACAAAATTTATGGCAATTATTCAATGAATAACATTTTCATTAAACCATATAATTTACTAATCGGTAGTATTTACATAAATGATACCCAAAATATCCTTAATAATGATAAAATACCAAGAAATTAAACCTAAAAGGGGTTTTAAGACATTAAACATATAATAATTGTTATACTCATAAAGACATTATGTTATAGTTAGATATTGTGATTATTAATACATATATGATTCCAAAATCAGCACAATCCTTAAATTTTTTGTTATTTATAAAAACAAATTACCCTTGGTAAAAATAATTCTACAGTATAATTATTTAATACCAATAAATTCTTTATCCATTTTTTTAATAAAGTTAATTCCTTGTTTAAGTAGTTTACATTTAAAAAAAACTAATTGACTTGTATAATTCCAATGAACCGTAATTTATGACAAAAAACTATAAATGGATCCCAAGGAAGGAATTTATTTCATTATATCATAAAATTCATGTCTTATTATGAATTCATTATATTATTATCTTCTTTTACTCATTTAAAAAAAATTCATGTTCCATTGAAGAAAATTCCATAATGTATCATTCCGCATTTATAACATGATGGAATACTAGCCTTCTTTATTTCATGCTCTCAACCACTCAATATCATAGATAACACCATCATGTTATCATTTAGGAGTCAATGATTCTATAAATGTAAATATGGTTATACATATTTAAAAATAACTAATTAGTAATAATCATAATATCATTCAATTAATTCATTATTCCAATTGGTTTCTCATATTAACCAAATTGTCTATCATATTCAGTGTTATCATGATTCCTTCAAGTTCCATCCATTGATTGAATCCAAAAATAATTATCTCAGCTACGTTAATCATCATGGGAAACCAATATAACCTTTTATTGGATGTATAAATTATTACACCATATTTTCAATCTAACAAACCTTAGGTTAAATATTGGACATTTATTTTCATCATCTATTCAAAACCACCAATATGGTTTTGATATAAAAGGTTTATTATCAAAATAATTCCCCAATAGTGTCAAACTGAGGCCATAGTAAGGCCCACATCCATGTACATGGATATGCTCAAGTCAAGACTAAAATTCCTTTTTAGAGTTATTTACTCTATGTATGTCCTTACTAGAATCACCTACACTTATAATATCTAGACAAGGAAGTATTTACAATAAAAACACATAATTTCTTCTATACCATCACTTTAAGATGCTCGTATACATTTATTCTAAAGATATATCATAGGGTAAGGTTCCATAATATGTGATTAACTTAATAAATTTTAAAATGATTCTACTAAACCATCTCCAATAACGACTATGAAGACCCTAACCACAGTAGCCCAGATCAAATGTATACATTATTACATTGGATCATGATATAAGTAATCACATTCCGAAAGAATTATTAGGTTAGTAGTCTTGGTATACTAGATATATACATTATTCTCATATTAAATTTGATTAAAAAAACTAAAACATATATTTTAAGAGAATATAATTATTCATTATTTCATATCATTATATATTATTCATAGAACATTTCCTCGTTTCGTGGGAATGGAAAAAATAATGGTGACCTAAACTACTCATTGTGGTTTATGTATAGTTGAAGTTATCATGAATAAATAATAATAATCAAGATGAAATGGTAAATAACTAAAAACACATACAATTGAAATAATTTTATAGTCATGATTATATATTTAATAAGAAATAAGGAAAGTTAAATAATTGACAAAACATATGATTTAATCAATAATCTAAAAAATGAATCATTCTAATTATAATATCATTATGAAAATATCCTGGAAAATAATAGCTCAATTATTTAAGAAGATAATTATTAATTATTTGAAATCATGATCTTAGGAATCATAATACCTATTCAATTAAGGCCTTTGATAAGACATTGTAAAAATAATGGGTAGGTATAAAATAGAAACCCATTTAACAATGGTAATGAAAAAAATTATTCTCGTGATACTGTTGTACCACTTATGGAAAATCTATAACTATTACCCACTGGAAAAGACATTTACAATTCATTCCATATATATTGAATGATCAATTTAATTGATAAAAAACATGTCTTATAAAAAAATCATGTATAGAGTATGGAATATGAATTAGTAATAATTAACCCAGAAAATTTTGAATCATTCAAATTCAATACCATATATAGTGATGATATACAATTTATGTAATAATTATATCTATAATAAAAAATATGGATATTATTGGGAATATTATTGTCAAATGATAACCTGAATGTGAACCTTTTAAGGGAAGTTAACAATTACAAAATTAATCAAGAAAGATAATGTGAATACATTCCCTGGTCAAAGTATTTGTAATTCATTTATAGAAATAATAATGATGGTATCATTATAACCTATACAAAATGGACAATATGTATAATAAATGGTTGATATTGATTATTACAAATACTATAAAATATAATTAAAACAATATTATAGAAAATAACATATTCACTTTGATATTATTTTTTTAATCTATCATTTCAAAAAAGAATTTGTAATTAATTTTTTTTGTAAATTATTTTGAATAATATAATTTATTCTTTAAAACAGTGATTTATTATGAAAATAGGTAATATTGTACATGTGGTACACACTCAAACAATGATTGATTTCACATTTTGGAAAATGTTAGATAACCCTTGTATGTAAATGGACATGAATATTCCATTCAAAAAAATTAATGATTAAAAAAGTGTGTAATTTTTTAAAAAAAGTTACCATTCTTAGAATGGTAAAATAATTTTTAAAATCTTTTCCATGATCAAGTTATTGGATGAGAAATGATTTTTTGACTCATGAGAGAAATATTGTAGTATTTTATTAATATAAATTTATCAATCCATATAAGTACATAAGAGGGTAATCCTTTAATATTAATATTAAATTTCATTAATAACTATAGTATATGAAAATTAAACGTGTTCATTATCTAGAGATCAAATAAAACCCTTTAATTAAAATTCATGCATAAAAAGTCCAGAATAAAATGGGATTGTGAAATAATCCATTAAAATGATCACAACGTTGATGTGAGAATTAACCAATGAATTGAGTATGTGAATACAATATAAATCCATATAAAATAATTAAATAATATATAAAATAATAAAAAAATATCACAAACATTGTTTTATAATTTCAAATATTGTGGATAAGTGATATTTCTTAACTAATGGAAATTTTTCTATGAAACTATTAAACACTTGGTTATCATTAAGGAAAATTAACATTGATGAAATTATAAAACATGAAACTTATTAGAACCTTAAAAATTAATAATTCATTAAATTTAATTTATTAAGTGATTCAAATGAACCATATAGAAGAAATTGGTGGATAACAATCAAATTTATATCAATGAATCGAAATTGAGATAGAATATCTTACCTCACGCTTGATTTTCATTGATCATGATTAAAAAAACTTTATAATTGAATTAAACATGTTATTAAATTATTAAATAACCATAAGAATATTTATTATATCATATCTAATCCAATTATAACATTTTACCACACTTTTGTTGATAATATTACATTATTTTCATTATTTATGTTGTTAATTTCGATATGTTATCATATGTGTTCTACCATAAATATAACTGTTTATGTGAATATTAAACAATTTCATTATAAAAATAATTATAATAATCATATAAATGTAAATATTTTTATTAGGTAGTGTTTTATAATATTTATTGAAATATGAACATGGATAATGGATCCCATCGCTTTGTATAGATGGTGGGATGTACATATGCATGAGCGATGACATAATTTCTCTAATGGGTGAATGTTTAATGAATTGAGTGATATAATAAATTTACAAAATCTATTTTATTATATATATATCATACATTTACTAAAATTATTCTAATTACCTTCCATGTAAGGTGCCAATGAAATATAAATCACATCGCTTTGTCAAGTGGTAGGTTTCCGTACAGACGAGCTATATTATCATATTTAATAAGAATGGAATGAATCAATTATATGTGATATAATAAATTTATTAGAAAAATAATGAAATAAATATAATATAAATGTTTTAAAGACATAATTAGATCAATCTTTTATTGTTCATTGTGGAAAATGAATTACATTACATCACAATGCGGTAGCCCATCGTAACAATGATTGATCATTTGGTATCTCCTGTGATATAAGATGCGATAGGTAGTCTTCATAAAAATAATATAACATAATATAAATATATTTAAAATACTAATTTTATTATATAATAATTTTTTAATATTATTTTATTGAGGTGGAAGAAAAAATAAAACAAAACTGCTCATTTAAGAATAGTACATCTTCTTTGGAAAACGTTTTTTGGGCTTTCACCAAATGACATCCAAGGATAGATATATTGACATTACAATGAATCAATGATGTTTTCAGTTGATAAATTAAGTGATTATTTTAGTTATTTTATGACCCAAGGGTATTTGGTAGTGTGAATAGTGGGGGATAGTGGGTTGTCTTTTATAATTATGGGAGAGGATTCAAATTGGATTTTAAAAAAAAAAATCAATAACATCAGTGTTCTTATCGAGTAATATTCCTTGAAAACAGGTATTCTAGATTTTTATAGGATATAAGGTTTACATATGGATCTGAAATCTTTATTTTAAATATTTATGTTTATTTTTTTTCCCTTATCGTCTTAGTCTAACTCTTCTTAAAACTACATTTACATTAAACTCAGTAATAAATTTTTACTACTTTATCAATTAATCGTGGTAAAATAATAATTAAATAAAATTGAAACAAAATATATATTGATTGATAATATGAAATCCATTTTTTAAAATTCTATTCAAATTATTGGAATAATATAATTTAAAATTATGCCCACAGACACCTAGAAAAAGTGGGGTTCCCATTACAAAACTATCACAAGCATAGATGTTTTTAAAATCAAAATTAATAGGAAATAGATACAAGGGGAAAAAATTAGTTAAATTTTTATATATTTTATTAAATTTTACATCAAAATTAATTTAAAATATAATTTACCTATTTAAATTATTTAAACAAAAATATAGCTCTTACTAAAAATTTGTAATATTCAATATTCACAAAAAAGTGTACATTTTAATAAAAAACCATAATATACCTTTGACCAAATATTTATATGACAATAAAAATAATTTTATAAAATATGGTTTACCAAAACTGGTTAAAATTAAATTTATATAATGTGCACATATCGGGACTAATCTATTTTTGATAAAAAAATATGTTTTCTAAAAAAATTATTTTTAATTTAAATGATTCATATTTTAAATATAATCAATAGATAAAAAAACATTCTTAAATTATTTAGTACTATTAATTCCCTTTTATTTTATGGTGTGTTTATAAAGGTTTTCATTATTACAGTTCATTTCCCGTCGGGGTTTTGTGATCTATATGATTTCGAAGAGGTTAAATTTAGTAAAATATATTTCATTAACACTTTATCCATGGTGTTCAGTTTTTCATACTCTATTTAATATAATTCTCCTCTATTATAATATTATTTTGTTTGAAATTGAAAAATGTATACATAAGATGAAATTTGTTTCCCTCTATCATTCCCTTTATATTTCATTATAAATTCATTATGTTGTGCCCATATATTAGACCCATAATACATTTTCGTTTTCCTTTAAAGGAATTTATTTTGTGCATATTTCCAAATTTCATTAATATATAATTTGAAGGATTCTTTCTTCTGTGGTTTCCACCATTTGGGATCTTAGAAAACTCTTTCCATCTCTTATTTTAGTGAGTTTAAAATTTTTTTCTGGAATACATTATTGATCTTATCCTAAGGTATCTTTTTATGTGTTATCATGATATCATTCCCTTAAGTCGCCCTTCCATTTAGTAGGAAATAGTAACTAAATTACCTTCATATTTAGTTTTCCCATGAATCCTTTGGTTAATAACAATTAATTAAAACCTATAAACATTGCTTGAGTAACAATATATATAATATAAAACCACATAATCATTAAAGAATAATTTATATGATATATAAAACATGAAACCCTATTCTCATAATAAGTCACCTATTTTATATCTTATTCCATTCATTGTCATATTCTATTAAAATCCATCATAATTCTATATAAATAAAATGTGAAATTTCCTAGGAAAGTATCATTGGAGTTTCAGACAAGGAGCTTTATATGGACTATTTTCAGGTATGAGAAAATCCCCATGTCATGATCAAATTACATTTTTAGAGTTTTTACCCCTACAAAACTCTATTCAAAACCATCAACAATATATTGTGAATATAATATTATCTATGTAATGTCAAATAAACATAATTTCAACATTACCATTAAATTATGATGTTCATATATACTTGTATAAAAATCCTATCATAAGAATATGTTCACTAATATATGATTTCATTAATCTTGTTCCCAAGATTTATACCAAAATAAATATCAAAACAACAATAGTGATAAAAAACCATGTAGCCCATAGTGAGTATCAACTTTATTATATTATCATAAGATACAAGGACTCAAATCAAAAAGAAAATGTAGCACCCTCAATTTCAATAAGTAACATTGTTTGTGATATTTAGTCACATAATGTATTTGGGTGATGTTTGTGAGGTTTTGGAAGAATATTAGACTGATTTTTGTGCTTCTATAAAGGATTGAGGTGTGATCATATTTTATGAAAACCATGAAACTCCTATAATATATAGTACACAATGTGATAAGAGATAACGGGAAAGATCATGGTTAACTACATGGTTTTGAAAGACCATACCACCACCTAGGAGAAACCCTGAAATGTGGGAAAATGTGGTTTCTCAAGTCTGGTTCATGGTTTTTGTGGTCGTACATTGCAACAATGATAGGTGAACATTTAGGAAGAGTTCGGTGCATGGGAAGCAGATAGTTTTCCTAAACGTGCAACTAACCACAGAAGGATTAAAACAATATCCTAAAAATTGGATCTAGGTTGGGATTAGCAACACACTCTTACTTTTTCCAATAATTTAGCCCTAACCTATGATTTATACCTCCCAATGGTTTTAGAATATTTCCCTATCAATAAATATGTGATCCAATGGATTTTCATGGTGTTTTAAAGAGAAATACCTTGGGTACGTCTCCATTACATTTAGTTTTCAATTTTTTGATCTATTTTCACCCCGCTTTCAATTTCATACAAATATTCCTCTATGGATAGTTCTAATGTGGTTAATTCTATTCATATTGAGATTTGGACTTTTTTATGATATGGGAAGATAACTATAGAAGAACTTTGGAAATTTTACATGACTTCATATGTTTTTTCATGTCTTTAATCATTTTTGAAATAATTTCTGTTGTTGGCGGATTCACAGTCAACCCCTCTTCCAATGATATGTAGAATGATTTTTCAAAATTTCAAAATTTCTTGAAATATATTGTGAAATTTATGTTAAAATAATGGTATATGCCCTCTATAGCGATGGTTTGAGTAATTTTTTTAGTTGAGTAATTGTTGTGAAAATTTAAATATTGAATGATTTAATAATATTGAATTTAAAATAGTTTTTTTATTCATGGAAATACTTTTTATTTTAAAGGTTGTAAAAAAATAGTTTTAATTTAATTTCACAGAATTGTTTATTTTCAATGGTTTTGGAATACATGGTTCTGTGCAAGTTTATGCTTTCGACATGAACATAAGTATGTGGCATGTACTATTGGTGTACGAAGGGACGTGGCACTAGATAAGGGGTGTTATTCATTGGTGGAGATGGATATTGGACACTAACTGATGACTTAGTGGATTAATGAGAAATTGAATATGGTTATGGCACTTTTAGTGAAGAATTCATGTGTGGGAGTGATTTGGAATAATTGAATGGGTATGCAAAAAATGAATATGAAATGGTTTAAAGAATTATTTGGTTTCATTTCCATTGAAGCTATATTAGTATGGAATTATATTTTGATGTCAAATTTAATAGGTCAGATATATATTTTTTCAATTGTTTATATAAATAATTTTATATACATGTGTTAACATGTTTTATACTAGTGGAGTGAGTTGGTAAGTCATTTTGGGAAATCCTACTGAGTTTCACTACTCACTCATGACTTTTCACATTAGTGATTTTACTGATATTTTTTATCAGGAAACCTTAAAAGAAAAATGTATCACACTTATTTAGTATTGAATTGTGATAAATGGGTTATATTCTGAATTTAGAGCATGCATCATGTTTGGAGATGTAGAGTTATATCTTTGGATTCCTTGAGTTTTTCTTTTTCTTCCTCTCTGAACATTGATATTATTTTTCATCCATTGTAGCACTCTATGTAATTTTGGTGTTCATATCAATTGTATTACATTGAGAAGTTTTAAATTGTTATATTGCATCATGTATTAGTCTTTTGTTATTTAATGTTTGGTAGTGTTATTTTATTTTACAATAGGAAAATCATCACCCAGTTGTATTGAATTAATCGACATTTGTTTCAAACCTTTGGTGCCTTGGGGTGTCACTTTATGAAAATTTGAAATTATAAGTTGAATCAAACCAATAAGGAGACGTGGGATGTTGAAAATAGAAACATTTAGGGTCATTCCATATATCACTATCGCAAGAGGAGTCTGTTTGTTCGATCATTGGTGATCAGTTATATCCCTATTGGAGTAGGTAATTCATTTCGGTAAATCTATGAGTTGGGATGGTACAATAGAGTACGATTGTTAGGACATTAAATGTAGATCATAAAATTAAGTATATATTATATTTACGATGAACATAATGTTACTATGGAATTGGATATATAAGTGTTTTGGAGACACTTTTACTATTTACAATCTCATTATCGTGGATTTCGATAATTAGAGGAGAATGAAATGATTTTTAGAAATGGATTCTCACTAGGAGTACATGTTTCAATTTTTGTAAAGATTTATGAATTTCAAAAAAAGGTGAATTTTTTATGTGTTGAAAATCATTTCCATATGGTAGATTTTAAAAAAGTCTTCACAATGGTATTTTTAAAATAGTTTTATTTTGAAAAGCATAGAAGGTTATTCCAAATGATTTTAAAATAGAAGGTGTTTAGTTTTGAAATAAACTCTTCTAATATGAGGGATATATTAGAATTGTAAAATATTAATACTCTAGTTTTTAGAGGGTGAGTCTTATGGAGTTTTTTGTGCTTATACAAAATGCCCCCTGATATTCATTATAGAAAATAATAGGAGGATGCTGTTGAGGATATGGATTCACCTAAGCCACAGGTAAGCCAACAACTGGTTTAGATTATAGTCGATGATTATACGGCCATTGATAGAGGGAATATGAGTGACCAACAAAAGAGAGTGGATCTATCTATGTTGTTCTAGATGCAGAATCTACCCATTTATTGGGGAGATTCATAACCATTAAAGGTAGACGTGTGGCAAAATTGTATGAAAATGTCTTTTTCCCTTAGAATACTAGCATAGATAAAAGAAAAACTCGCAACGTATATGTAGGAGGATATTACATTATAGTGGTAGGATTTAGTAGTTCGGGATAAATTTGTAACGTCCCGGTTTCGGGTGCCACTCAACGGTTTCCCCGAACCCGGTTCACCACATGACCTCATGTGCATATCCCTAAATGCCAGAGGCTGCCGACTTGCAGCGAGGGCCCAGGTCTGATAGTGGGGAAATTATGCCCTCATTTTTCAAAGTGTAGCCAATGAAATATAAATAAACATACAACAACAGTGGAAGTGGTAAACCATACACAATTGAAAAAAATGCAGTAGATATAACCTACCAAATATATAGATATGATGCAACATGTCACCGATTCTATGAAAACAGCCATAACATGTTACATAGCAGTACAATACAATATAGAGTACAAGTATAGAAAAGTAGAACATAACAGCCAGCGGCATCGCGAGCCTGAGCTCGGTCTCATGCTCCCCTGCACCTCAGCAGAAATCAAGTACCTGTATAAGGACCTTTACCCTTATCTACACCTGTAGAAACGTAATCTGTTCGGGCCAAAAAGCATGACCCAAACTGGGTGTGAGAAATAAATTCAAAGTAGGCACCCACCAAAGGCTCGTGGCCAACTATGTGTAAAACATGAAACAATAATGTGCAGTAGTAAAATACAATAAAGTAAAAGTTACTAAAAAGTAACTAACTTAACCAATTATATTTCCATTTTAATATCCATTTAATCATTTAATTTAAAATATCACCATAGATAGTATTCAAAGTAAACAGACAGCGACCTCAGACAAACAAAATATCACCCTCAGGTAATCAGAATCCAACCCGTAGGTATTTCCCTCAGGCATAACAGAAATTTCCCTCAGGTGTACGATGTGTCGCCCTCAGGCACAGAATTCATAGCCCTCAGGCACGCAAGGTTTCTCTAAGGTGAAATATTGTCATGCCCTCAGGCTATAGTAAAACAACGCCCTCGGGGTGAAGTAACCAGGCCATGCCCAACAAATAAAAAAACATTAAAATTCAATTCCTCTCAAGGAAAAAATGAATAATATAAACATTGAATACCCTTAGGTATCTTGGCCAAACAACTAAATAGAGGAATGCACCCCTGGGGTGGTCCTGGATCCAAGCACTGATCCCAGACAACATTTTTAAAAATTTTATTTAATCACCTATACAATTATAGGTATTTAAAATAGCCACATCCCCAGCCACACGACAACCCAAATATGGGTTCGTAGCTTAAAAACACACAAAACACATAATAGTTGGTATATAAACACCAAGACACCTACCTTAAACACCCAAAAATGATATACGTGAATGATGCCTTCTGAAACGTCCAAGAACGCCATAGATCTGTGGTAAAAGAATTCTCTTTTAAATGTAAATATCTCATGTTAGGTGATGAATTGGCAAGAGAAACACCAGGAGATGAGAGGGATTCCCCTCGCGGTTCCAATGATATTTGACAGAGGCGGAATCAGATTCTCGACCTGCACTCGGCGGATCCACGAAGCTCAGTCCATCCTCTCCCGATCTCTCTTCCCGTTCTAAGACTTCCCTAGGAACAGGGGAGGCTACTTCCCATTATAAGAGAAAAAAATAATATACACGGCATGTACTTCCGAGTACACGGTGTGGACTTCCTATTTTAAACTGTTCCTCTGGAGGCTTCCCGCCAGCATGGAAATGTTTATCTACCGACATGACTACACGGCGTGTTCTGTCGCATAGCTGGCCACCGCTATACTATTCGCATGCCGACTGAGTACACAAAGTGTAAAGGACCATTATACAGAATGTAGTTGGTTCCTACACCCTTCATCCCCAGCATGGCAACACGCCCTGTGTACTAATCCCACGCGGCCAAAAGGACACGCCGTGTGGACAAAGTACATGGCGTGTGCTTTCAATATTTTTGGATTTTCCCCATTTTCCATATTTTCTCAAAAACACTTAAAGAAAAGAGAAAAGAATAAAAAATCACCTCAAAAATAAGAATGATGTTCTTAAATACTTCCCCCCTTAAAGAAATTCGTCCCCGAATTTCCCTTCTAAGGGTAGCGAAGATAAAGCCGTGAACAACTCCATCCACTAACCACGTACATCGGTCTCCCACTCACAGGTTTCTTCCTACACTCGGTCATGCTACCATGGCACCCATACGAGAGGAACTGACCAGCCTCGGAGAACCATAATGCTACTATCAATGATACGAATCAAATGCTCCCCAAAGGACACATCTAACTCAAGCTCAACCTCATCGAGATAAAAGACGTGAGATGGGTCTGTATGATAGCGGCTCAACTAAGATACATGGAAGACCTCGTTCATGGCCTGGTACCTCTGAGTTAACTACAACCGATAATCAATTGGGCTGACTTTCCCTAGAATCTCAAATGTCCCAACATACCTCGGTGAAATTTTACCCTATCACCTGATCTGCCTGTGTCCCAGCCTCTACAAAACACACAAGAAAACCTGATCCCCGAACACAAACTCCAAGTGTCGTCTGCGGCGATCAGCATAAGATTTATAACCAGACTGCACTGTAGCCATCCGCTTTTGAATCAAATGGAACTGCTCAGAAGTCTCATGCACGAGACGAGGTCCTAGTAAAACTGCCTCTCCTTTCTCTAACCAGTACAAAGGTGATCGTCATGGCCTGACATATAAAGCCTCGTAGGCTTCCATCTCAATAGTTTCCTAAAAACTACTTTTATAGGAAAACTCGAATAGGGGTATGTGCTTCTCCAAAGAGCTACCAATGTCTAGAACTCATGCTTGCAGCATGTCCTCAGGAACCTGTATAGTATGCTCTGACTGGCCATCAGTCTGAGGATGGTAAGTCGTGCTTTGAAGCACCTGTATACCCAGTGCCCTCTGATAACTCTACCAGAAATAAGACATAAAATGGGTGTCCCTATATTAAATGATAGAACGGGGGACCCCATGAAGATGTAAGATCTCTCGGATATAAAAATTCTTGAGCTCGTCAATAGTGAATGTCTCCTTGATCGGTAACAAGTGAGCTACCTTCATGAGTCTATCCACAACAACCCACACGGCATCATTGCCTCGAGGTGACCTTATAAAACTAGTCACGAAGTCCATCGTGACATCATCCCATTTCCACTCAGGGATGTGTAACTGCTATAACAGATCATCTGGTCTCTGATGTTCCGCCTTCACCTGCCTATTGGTGGAACATCTCGTAACAAAAACAGCTACACATCTCTCAATACCCAGCCACCAGTACTGAAGTCTCAAGTCACAGTACATCTTGGTAACTCTGGGATGAACTTCCCAAGCTGAAGCATGAAAATCTTGCATCATCTCCTCACGTATATCTCGGGGAACCCACACTTGTCAATGGAAATGAAAAACTTCATCATTGCATATCATCCAACCATGAGGAGGGTCCTCACTTTCCACCAACTCCCATAGAACTAGGCCATCTAAATCAGATATCTGTCTCATCCTCACTCTATCCAGGAGGGTAGAAGTCATTGCCAAATATGAAAGATATGTTTTCCCTTGACTGTCGTGCACCCCCAAATGCATCTTAGAGAAAAAAGCCATAAGCTGCCACTCATCGATGGCCTCCTGCACAGCCTGTATTTGAGTCTTCCTGCTCAGTGCATCAGCTACTGAATTACCTTTTCTAGTGGTATAGGAAATCTCAAAATCGAAGGAGTGAAGGTATTCCACCCACCTTCACTGCCTCAGATTCAAGTCACGGTGAGTAATGATATGCTTTTGAATTTTGTGGTATGTGAAAACCACAAAATGTTCTCCAAAGAGATAATGTCTCCAACAGCGCAACACATACACAACTACAACCAACTCGAGATCATGCGTATGGTAATTCTTATCATGTGGCCTCAACTGCCGAGACCCCTACACAACAACTCGATCGCCCTGCATCAACACTGCTCCCAACCCAATACCTGATTCATCATAGTAAACTGTATAGATTTTCCCCTAATCTGGGAGTATCAGGATCAGTGCGGATGTCATCCTTCCCTTCACATAATGAAAGGCTGTCTCACAAGCTTTTGACCTAACAAACTTCACACCGTTCTTATTCCAACCCGTCAACAGTGCTGCTAAGAGGGAGAAGTCATGTATGAAGCGTCTGTAGTAACCAGCCAGCCCCAAAAAACTCTGTATCTCAAACACATTCTTAGGCTACTCCCAGGAAACTACTTCTCTCATCTTCTCTGGGTCCACAACAACTCCTACCTCTAAGATGATATGACCCCGGAAATGAATCTGGTCCATCCCAAAAGTGGCACTTTGAGAGCATAGAATATTGTCGATGCTCTCTCAGTGTACTCAATATGATATCCAGATGGGTGGCATGGTTGTGTCGAGTGTGAGAGTACAACAAAATATCGTCCATGAATAATACAACAAAAGAGTATAGATAAGGATGGAACACATGGTTCATCAGATCCAGGAAAACTGTTAGCACGTTCGTGAGTCCAAATAGAATTACCGTATACTCGTATAGACCATACCTACTATTGAAAGCTGTGAGAGGTATATTAGATGGTCTAACATGCAACTGATGATATCCTGATGTCAATTCAATCTTTGAGAACACTCGTGCTCCACGAAGTTGATCAAAAATATCATTAATCCTCAGCAAGTGATATCAGTTCTTAACAGTCAACTTGTCCAGCTTTCGATAATCCACCCAGAGTCTGAGGGTACCATCCGCCTTCTTCATGAAAAGGACTAGAGGACCCCAAAGGGGAAGTACTGGGTCGGGTTAAACCCTTTTACTGTAACTCCTGTAACTTCCTCTTGAGCTCCTGCAACTCAATTGTAGCCATCCTATAAAGAGGAATGGACACTGGCGCTACTCCTGGAACAAGCTTAATAGGGAAATCCACATGACGATCAAGAGAAAGACCTGGAAATATTTCTGCGAAGACCACCCTGAAACGATTAACCACTGGAGGGAAATTCATCTGACAATACCCCTGATCATCCATATATAAACTCAAAATCTGGGTTGTGACTCCAACTCTCCCATGATGCTCTGGTCCAGCTCGACTCTCCTGAACATTCTATTCACCCTTTTATAGGAACCTTTCACCCTCTAGTGACGTGAACCACACCCTATGAAGATAGTAGTCTACAAAGGCTTGAAAAATAACCAACTAGTCCATCCCGATAATGACGTCATAAGCTATCATATCTAAGACATAGAGGTCCCTAGGGAAGTGACACCCAAAAATCTCATTGGAGAACTCCTTGCACTAACGCAAACCAGCCGTTCTAGTCCCCAAAAGAGTGTCTAGCTTCCTGATATCAGAAGAAGTAGAAACATAGAGCCCAAGGCTCTCCACAAGAAGTACATATATGAAAATATGTGCAGCACCCATATCAAAAAGTACTGAAGATAAAACAGAAGCTACTAGAATAGTACCTCTGACAGTAGAAAGTCCAGGATCCTGCTCCTACTGGGTCTATCACACTACATATGTTTGTCCAGTGCCATGGCCATGCAACATAGCCTGGATACCCTGAGCTGTCTTGCCGTGCTGCCTCTGAGATCCTATTTTCTGGATACCATGGCCACGACCACCATCTCTACCTGCACACCCTGACATATTCCAGTTCCCTAACTGGTATGAAGCTGATGGTCCTGCCCATGCACATTGAGTCTACACATAACCCCTATCACTAGCCACTGGTGGAAACAAACTTTAAAAGTGAAGCAGATGACCCATCATGCCGCAAGCTCGGCACTCCACTGGGTCTCATGAACACTGTGGTCTCTTGTTTCCCTCATTACCACACTGGTAACACCTGACCGACACACCTGAAGAAACTGCCTGGCTGGTACTACCACCCTAAGATACGTCAATATGTCTCTTCCTCTTACCAGTATAAATAGTACCAGAAACTGGTGCTGAACTTCCCTGGCCCACACAACTATCTTCCCTCAGGTTCCTCTCTGTAATCAGCACCTGGTTCACAATAGCATGTACAGTAGGCAACCTGAAAACATTCACCAGTGCTCAGATGTCATATCGAAGACCATCCTCGAAGCTCCTAGATCTCAGCATCTAATCACCCACCATGATGGGTCCAAAGCGCCGAATCCCAGTGAAACGAGCCGAATAGTCCATCACCAACATATCACCATGCTGCAGATTCATGAACTCTCGAACCCTATCGGCCCTCAGTGTCTCTAGGAAGAAGAATTCATATAAGCCTGCCTGAAAATCTTCCCATGCCATGTCTCTGTGAAGGTCTGACTGGGTGGTAACATCCCACCACCTCTTGGAGGAATCACACATCATGTGTGTTGTGAGCTTGATGCTACACCATGGAGGCGTCTCAAGATGCTTGAAAATAGTCTTCATCGATCCTAGACAAGACTCTGCAGCCTATGGTCCGCCATTCCCTAAAAACGTGGTTAGTTGCTGCTACTGGAAGATACGAGTCAGCTCGTCCATAGATGTGGCAATCGGAGATGCTCCTTGAAAGGTCTGCATGAACCATAATAATCCTTCATGGAACTGAGCCTTTGTGACTGTGTCTAGTGTAATAGTCGGCGCCGCATCTGGCTCTTCTAGAGGATCCACTGGTAGCCCACGGCCCACCATCTCTGGATTATAGTCATCGCTGCTCTCCTGGAAAAAAATGCGCGGTCGTCTTGGCAGTATGACACTACAAGGTCAAATGCATTCCTTTAGAACAATATTAACAACGACCGAAACAAAGGAACCCAAAAGGAAACATGAAGAAGAAGGTATTAAAAAGTATAAAAACAAGATGACACATCGTGTATACTGACTACACGGCATGTACCTGACTCCTCTTCCCCTGCCTGGGTCCTAAACGCCTAAGACACATGGCTTCCGTTTGAACAAAACTACATGGCGTGTAAATCATATACACGATGTGTATGGTGTTATTTTTTCAACTTCTCGTGTCGTTTGTGACACGGCTAACCACTAGGCTTGACACTACACCGCGTGTCAACAATCCCGTTTCCTAGGCACATGGCTAAGTCCACATGGTCTGTCCTTGGACAAAACTACATGGCGTGTCCCACAGGTACACGGTGTGTACTAGACGTGCTCCGCCGACCTGTGTTGTTAGTTACATGTCCAGACACATGGCTCACACTACACGACGTGTTTAATACTTCCACGGTGTGTACACAAGAGGATAACACCGAAAAGTGTTCCGAGTTACATGGTCGGGTCCCCAGATCACACTACACGGCGTGTTCTTCATTGACACGGCATATTCAAGAAATGATTGCACCGGTCCATGTTTGTTAGTTACACGACTGGGTCTCCGGGTCAACACTACACGACGTCTACATCTGGTACATGGCATGTTTGCCCCAAGTTCTTCCCTTCCCCGTGTCTCCATCCATATGGTTTGTGACACGGGAAGAGTGTACATGGCGTGTACTTAAAAATTTTATTTTTCTTCCAGAACAGAAGAACATACACGGCATGTTTAAGGTACTACAAAACGTGTACACTGGGAATTCTAGATAGTATGCCTCAGCCACTTCCCCAGAACCCAGAAAACACTGAAAAACAACACCTATGTGCCAAATTCTGATCCGCGAGGGTCCATACTCCCCAAAAATCAATGTATGACATCTTATCTGTGTTATAATGAAATAAACAGTCAATGATCGACCAATTTAAGTAAATGGGGGCCCATACCCCCCAAAGACCAATGTTTGGTGTCCATTTAATAAACAGGCTCACACAAAATACCCTATCACATAGCAGGTATTTATGAAGCAGCTAACACAACAACATGCTATTGTTACACAACAATTATCACAACAACATGCAATTTCTAATGCACATACATGGAATAGAACTATTAATGACATGTGATTTCAAGAATGTGACTAAATGATGCATGAGACGACATAACCTAATCTCATCAAGTTGCAAATAAATAGAACCCATAGATAAAATATCAAAAGCACAATCACAAATGTATCACCCAATGGTGAAATCATATCAACTGTAAATAGTAGAATCAGTAAAATTGCAATACGTGGTAAATTGGATTTTCCCTGTACACGGTTTAGCTACTCCCGGGCATAGCTTATTACCAACCATTGGTCTATCCCATCCTTGACTAAGGCTCTAAATAGTAAGTCAAATAAAAGAACTTCTCTGAAACCACTTTGTAACATCCCGGTTCCAGGTGACACTCAACGGTTGCCCCAAACCCGGTTCGCCACGTGACCTCAAGTGCATTTCCACAAATGCCAGAGTCTGTCGACTAGCAGCGAGGGCCCATGTCTGATAGAGGGGAAACTATGCCCTCATTTGTCAAAGTTGAATATAAATAAACATTCAACAACATCTAAACCGATAAACCATACAAAACTACAATAAAAACTGCAGTAGATATAACCAACAAGAAATATAGATATGATGAATCATGTCTCCAACTCTAAGAAAATAGCCAGAACATGTTACATTGCAGTACAATACAATACAGAGTACAAGTACCGAAAAGCAAAAGAGGACAGCCAGCGGCATCGCGAGCCTAAACCTAGTCCCATGCTCCCCTACACCTCAGCAGAAATCAAGTACATGTATAAGGACCTATACCCTTATCTACACCTGCAAAAAATATAGTCTATTCAGGCCGAAAAGTGAGACCCATAAAGGGTGTGAGAAATAAATTCCCAGTAGGCATGCGCTAAAGGCTCGTGCCCAACTATGTGTAAAACATGCAACAATAGTGTGCATTAGTAAAATTAAATTAAGTAATCAGTATGAAAAAGTAACTAACTTAACCAATTATATGGCCATTTTAATATCCATTTAATAATTTAATTTAAAATATCACCAGAGTGAATATTCTAAGTAAAAAAACCGCGTCCTCAGACAAACAAAATCTCACCATTAGGTAATCAGAATCCAACCCGCAGGTATTTCCCTTAGGCGTAACCGAAATTTCCCTCAGGCGTACAAAGTGTCGCCCTCAGGCACAGAAGTCATAGCCCTGAGGCATGAAAGGTTTCCCTCAGGCAAAATACAGTCATGCCCTTAGGATATAGTAATACAATAGCCTCGAAATTATATAACCAGGTCATTCCCAACAAATAAATAAACATTCACATTCAATTCCTCTCACGGAAAAAGAAATGAATAATATAAACAAGGCATACCCTCGGGTATCCTGGCCAAATGGCTAAATAGTGGAATGCACCCCCGTGGTGGTCCTGGATCCAAGCACTGATCCCAAATAAAATTTTTACGACTTTTACTTAATCATCTATACAATTCTAGGTATTTAAAATAGCCACGAACTCAGCCACATGAAACCCCAAATACGGGTTCGTACCTCAAAAACACACAAAACGCATGATAGTTGGAATATAAACACCAAGCCCCCTACCATAAACACCCACAATTGATATATGTGAATGATGCCTTTGGAAATGTCCAAGAACGCCATAGATATGAGGTAAAATAATTCTCTCTTAAATGTAAATAACTCCAATTAGGGGAATAATTGACAAGAGACACACCAGGAGATGCAAGGGCTTACCCACGCAGTTCCAATGAGATCGACGTAGGTGGAAACAGATTCCCGACGTGCACTTGGCGGATCCTCGAATCTTTGGCCTTCCTCTCCCAAGCTCTCTACCCATTCTAAACCTTCCCTATGGATACGAGAGACAAATGCCCATTATAAGCAAAAAAAAACAAAGTACACGACGTTTACTTCTGAGTACACGGTGTGTACTTCCTATTTTTAAACTGTTCCTCTGGAGGCTTCCCGCCAGCGTGGCATTGTTCATCTACCGAAATTCCTACACGTTGTGTCTTATTGAGTACACAAAGTTTTCTGTCATACAACTGGCCACCACATTACCATTCACCTATCGACTGAGTAAACGGTGTGTAAAGTACCACTACACGACATGTAGTTGGTTCCTACACCATTCATCCCAGCATGGCAACACACCCTATGTACTTATCCCACACGGCCAATAGTACATGACATGTGCTTTCCAAATTTTGGTAATTTTCCCCATTTTTCATATTTTCTCAAAAAAACTCAAGGAAAATAAAAAAGAACAAACTCGTACCTCAAAAATAAGAATCGGGTTCTTTCAAAATTGGACAAAGTCCATACATAGATGTATTTATATGAATTGATTAAAAAAAATTCTATCATCAAATGTGTAGGATTTATATAATGATAGACTATTCAACATAAAATAGGAGAGCATATAATTTTTAGCATACAAGAATAAATTTATGAATGTAGTCTACATTGAACCTAATGATTCTCCTAGTGAATCCTTGGAGGCACACATTATTGAATCCGGGATGAGGTAGAAAAATTTCTTGAATATTTTTGTGCTCCTCAAAATACATTACATCAAGAAGGTCAACATAGAGATAGTTGGATAAAGATACATCTCATGAGATATTGCTGGAGGTAGCATGATATAGAATATTAGAATTGGTGGGAACTCTAATGGTTAATGCATGTACAAAATGGACACTAATTTCTAAGGTATGGGGATGACTCAGAATCAGATGGAAAAATTAAGAAATATTTATGTATGACCTAGGATGATAGTTGGATGATTCTAATTTGATTTTTTGGACCACATGATGTGATATTGTATGATACAAGCAGCAATATTTCACAATTACAAATAGATGGCACATAATTAGCACTATTTTCAATGTTCTCCAAAGTGTGGGGTTCAAAACACTTATCATGTGTCCCAGATGGTGTATGATTCTAGGTGATGAACGTATCTGATAAATCCCCATCTATAGAATTGATCTATCCACATGGATTAGTGAAAATACCCTAACTATTTATCAAAAAAATCACAACATGTAAATGATGAACTATGTTCCCGGATTAGGAAATGATATAGTGTTGAGAAATTTTTCTTGGATGATCAGTCTAGTCCATCATCGTTGAGTGGTACGATTCCTTATAATTATACCCTTATACATGATTTTTTTATATGGTTTTACATCATTCATTTATTTATTCTGGTACTACCAAGTTGCTGTGTCTAATTGTTGGGATGATGCATTAAATAATGAAACTTCTTCATATATTATTCAAAAATAATGTTGATCATTTATTTATAGATTGTATTCCATAATTGTTGATGGATTAAAGATGATATGATATTTTCCTATACATGAGATATATGTCTACGACATAATCTTTGGTATGGATTGTTTGAAAATGTTCAAGGATCACATCGATTATTATAACTGGAGGGTCTTTTTAAGGATTGATGATTGTGTCAAGCATGTCTTTATAGGAGATAATAATTTAAGGTGGGTGAAATGGGATTGTTAGAACCATAAAATTTAATGATGTTATAACAATTTGAATCATTGAATTTGGAATCAGTATAAGAGATCGAGAATAATATTTCTCTTTCTATTTTTTATATGTTTCATTGTTTTTTTCTAAATATTTCTTAGGGATTCCACCCATAATAGAAGGGAATATTACAATTGATCTCCATCTGGTAACCAGTCATATTTTCATTTTTCATAATCTATGGAAAAAAATAAGGGAATCATACTGGTTGTAGGAAGAGGAGGAATTAAAAGTGTTCATTGAAAGTAGCACATCTCCATGGGAAGCACAAATGTTGTTTTTCAAAGAGGTGTATGATACTTTTTGGATGTGTGATTATTACCGTAAACATAACCATGTTATGATGAAGAATAGGTATAAACATACACACACTAGTGATATATTCAATAAATTTATATGAGATTAATGGTTCTCTAAAATTGAGTGTGATCGGGATATCAGTAATTGTGTGTTTAGAAAAAGGATATTCCAGAAATAGATTTCAAGGGTAGATATGGCCATTATGAGAATGTGAAAATTATTTTTGGTTTATAAATTCTCTATATTTCTATATGGAATTAATTAATTTTATATTTCATATGTATCTGTATTCTATTTTGGTGGCGTTTGTAGATGACATATTGGTGTATTCAATGAAAAGGCATATGCATGAGGAAGATTTGGCAACAATGATGGCACTCTTATGGTATCTTCTTATGTGTGGAAAACAATAAATGTGTAGTTTTTCTGGATATAATATATACCTTTCCTTGTCCTTGTAATCATTCAAAATGGTGCATCTATGGACACAGAAAAGATAGAATCTATTATCTCTAGGAAAGCACAAAAAGTCTATATTCAAGATACAGAGTTTCATGGGCCCAACAAGTTATTACCAACACTTTGTTCATTATTTTTGATGACTATTCTCAAATATTAAATATTTTATGTGGAATAATTCTCTATTCCAATGGAATGAGTAATATAAGAAGTAATCTTATGAGTTTAGTGATTTCCTTACATCATTCCAATCATAAGGATTCCAAAAATAGGCTAAGGTTACGTGGTTTATTTTCATGCTTTGTGATCTTGGAGGGATAGTGTTCTATTTTAGAGTTTTATTCCTAGAACCATCTCTTTATAATTTAACTAAATATATATTTAATTTATTTAGAAATTAAACATCTTGTCACATATTTTTCATTTTTCTACATAACAATGATGTAATCATGTCCTAGAGTAATTGTTGCATTGAATAGGTCATGGATGTTCCCCAAAATGATGAGAACCTTGAAATGACATAATTATATTCTTAAATATAGTTCTACATTTGGATTATATACTATTATGGTACACATTGTATACAGACTTCCATATGTGAGTACTCGTAAGAATATGAGACTTCCTCTCATTAAGTTTGTACATGGTAATCTTCAAGGTTGGTGATTATGAGAATAGACCTGCCAGGGGGAATAACACATGGTTTAGTGTAATAGAAAATTAAAATCAATGAGCATGTGTAATAGTCTTTAGACATTAATATTATCATTAATATGTGACACGATGTGTGCACTATGATTTTATAGTGAAAACAATCACAACATATATAGGAAGAAAGTAGGCTATATTGGGTGTCCCACGAGTGACTTGTTATTAATAGATAAGTCGAGGAAGGATTTACCCCTTCAATATATATAATTTTATATCTTAGTCATTCGATTATGATAGAACCATCATGTGAAACTCCATGTCCATGGTCTTATGAAGAGTTTATATGGGGTAGTTAAAGAATGGGGTATCTTGAAAAAAAGTTGATGACACTATAATGAAACCTACATGTTGAGATATTGAGACAAAGGGATTATATTATACAGTGAGCATTTGTATGTGGATGTCGTTGTTGAAACATTAAGTTATTTCTATTGGGTTTCTTGATCTTTTGCTAGATAATACTCTTGGAGATTATTCGATCCCACCTATTCCAATGAAAAATAATCCTAGAGAGTCACACACTAAGCATTTTTGGTGGTCTTAGTTAATTCTATTTCAATTTAATTAATGGAATAAATATTATTCTCAAGATAGTAGAATAATTTTATTCATGATAAAATATTCTCATAAAATTAAATAAATATTTATTGACTAGATTTTGGGTAAAATATATTTTTTTTATGGAATAAGTAATAAATATTATTTCACTAATTATTACATAAAATATTTATATATGAGAGATATTTATTTATTTATTTATTTGGGTGTTCAAAAAATATTTGTGGAGTTCGAGAAGACCAATGCTGTTTTGTTATTAAAATAATTATTTGCATGACAGTGAATAAATATTTTACTAGTTCTCACTAGTTAACAAAATAATAACAATGTTATTATTTTTTGATGAAAATTTTATTTATAATTCTATATTTTGAAAGATGGTGGACTATAAATAATTATTCTTTATTATTTTTAAAATAATGAGTTTTCTCTAGGGTTCTAAATATGTTTAATTTCAATTACACAATTAAATATTGTAACTAAAGCACCATGTCGATATATAGACATGTAAGTCTATTGTTCCATGTATCGAACTACACAACTGGTGAATTGAGAAATGTTGAGCTAAACAATTTCCCTCTCTAATCCACTTCCCACCCCTCAAAATACTGATAGAGGTTCTCTAATGCTGAAGAACTAGCGATCTAGAATGACCGACGCAGGACACTCCCTTTGCTGCGCTATCACCCAACGAATGAGTGGTGTCAATTGTAGGACATCCTAGCACTTGTGAATTAGTACTATATGGATTATAGTATGGATACATGGAAGAACAAAGATATAATCAAGAACATACATTTCAGATGATCAACATAACCAACGAAAAAGTGTCAATGATCTGAGTATTATTTTCTGTATGAAATTAATTAAATAAATTATAAACCTAATGTGAAAGATCATCTCTTAAGTTCTAGACCTCTTCCTTCTTTATCTAAATCATTTATTCCTTTCCATGGAAACCGTAATTCGTCATCATTTTGATCCTAGAAGAATCATTGATCCTGGAAGAATCATTAATCCTAGAAAATAATATTGTTGGGTGTCGTCCTAACCATTCTTCCACTACGCCCGGAACCTACAAGTGGTATCAAATTAGTTACATCATAGATTATAAATATTTAAATATTTTTTGGTTTATTTTCGGTTTACTAATTTAGTTTTTCAATTAATATTTAATCATTCCTGAAATATGGATTTTGATATCCTTTCTCCCACTTTTCATTTCTCACAGATTTCATAGAAACAATAGATTTTTTTTAATTAAAATTAAAATGGATAACACTCTAGGAGGTGCCAAATTTTCGAATGACTTTTAGAAAAAATTGTTTTGGAATAAAAAATATTTTTAATTAATATATAAATGATGTCCTAATTGATTAAAAAATTTATCAATTATTTTGAGTACCAAAAGAGGGAATTTATAATATATCTTGATAATATCCCGAATAAAAATGTGGTAAATAAATGGATGTATTTTATTGGTCATTTATTAAATAATTTGATTCGATGGAAATTCTAGTATAAACAAACCTAATAAAATTATATTGTAAAATGAACTTTAAATAAAATCATAACATTGATGTTAGAATAAATTAATAAATTATTTATTTTTATGAAATAAACATAAACATAAGAAAATTTAAAATAAAATAAGTCATAGTCAAAAGAATTTCCCATATAATCTTATATAGTTAAAGACAATGAATATGTAATATGACCCTATCTGATGAAATTGAGTTTTAAAAATCATTACAACTTATTAATTTGATGTCAAATCCCCTTTGATAAATAATTCAAATTAAAAATTAAAATGAAATGAAATGTAAATTATTCATTATATTCTATAATAATGGGGAAGTATATATACCATATAGAAGTGAAATTGTGCATAACATTATTGAATGCCTCACCGAATAAAAATTGATACGTAGTAACTTACCTCACGATTCCTTTAGGGTAAAGGCACCTTAACATTCTAAATAATTGTTTTAAAAATGTAATTATTTCATTCTAGAGTTTTATTCATATTTAAAATATCATATATGATACTATTATAACATTTAATCATCTCTTCTTGAATAATATTACATTATTTTCAGTATTTTGGTTTTTAATTGCCTTGTTTTCCCACTATTATTTTAGCATGAATATTATTATATTGACCTAAGATTATCATACATTGTTATGAAATCCTTTTGGATTAATATCCATCACAATAAAAAATTAGATTCCTAAATTCCTAAATAAATTTGTATATTCTGAATCATGGATCAAAATCATCTAACATTGTGACATATCTTCACTGTTTCCCATAAATATCATTCAATTTAGTAAATCTACTTAATAAATTAATTTAAAACATGGGGAATATAATCATAATAATAGATTATATTAGATTATTTTTAAGGGTAAAAAATGTAGATACATATGCATAAAACTATCATATGTTTACAGGAAAAAAGGAATAACATTTGAGGACTCTATACTTCATATAAGTGTTCATATGCATTAGTAATGGAATAATGTTATGTAGATCATTTGACAATACTCATAATTTAATCAATGTACATGATACATGAGAACTTAAAATTATCATAAGTTCCACATTTGTGGTATACACTCATGAATAGAATTTCTAATTTCATGGATAGACACTAAGACATTCATAACATCCTAGGCATGGGCTAACAACCTCTGTACTTACATCGGGATTGAGTTAACCACCCATGTATTAAAATTTATTATCCTAGACTAACCACACATGAACTATCCTTAACAAGAATAGACTTAAAACCCTTTTAACATCCTTTAAAATATTGGGCTAATAACAGGTGTACCATCTTTTATAGGATTAGGATAATCGCGTTTGTACCCTTTTTTATAAGCTTGGGATGACCACCCATGTTCCCTCTTATATCATATAACATTTATCGTTACCCAATGGATTGAGTATAGATATAGGTCCCACCCATAACCTATTGAAATCATACATCTATGTGCCACAATATAATTAAATATTCATTATATAATGACCCCTAAAATATATGGGTTTCATAGACATCATATCACACCCAATTAAATTAAATGGGTATTATAATTGATTCATCACATATTAACCAATGGAAAAAAGATATGTTTTATATTAACTGTATTATAGAATATACTGTGAAATAAAGAGGTTGTCAAAATCATTTTATTATGTTCTAACCCATAGAAGAGAAAAGGTTTTAAAAACTACTTTAAATATAAAACATAAAACATTAAAAGAAATAATAAGAATGGATCCCTGAGATCATACCATCCGTAAATCATAGAATAAAAAATATTATGCAATATCATATTTAAAATAAATTTTAATGATCAGCTGAGAACATTTCTTTAATAAATATTCCTTTATTCATTGAAAAATTATTTTTAATACATAGTTCTTTTTGAAAACATTTTTCGTTCAAATCCTATATGAAAACTTATAAATGACTCTTTGAAAAAAAAGTGATTTATTTTTTAAAAAAAATTGTAAATATTTTCACTTGAAAATTAATTTAAATTGTTTTTTAGAAATATTTATTAAATCACTTTTATAATATGAAGTTTTTGAATAAAAAATATTTCCGACTGAAGAGAGAAATAATATCAAATTTTCATCAAAAAACTTCACTAATTATCTTATGTACTAAAGAATGGAAGTAGATACCTTTGCTCAATGATATCATGAATAAATAGAGTATAACTAAAATCATGATAATTATTGAGATCTAGATCATAATAATTCATTAATAGAATTATAATAAAAAAATCCAAATAAACGATGAGATTGAATCATTAAACAGTTAAAAATTTCATAAATTTTAATCATAATCCCCATGAAATAATTACATAAAGCATAAAATATATTGAAAATAAGGATAATCATTATATAAAATATCAATGTGGATGTATATACACATCATAAAGAAATATAAGTGAACATTCTTAAGAAGTGTCTCTATAAGGAAAATTGAGATAAAACTACCTTACAGATATAGTAACATTTGAGCCATGAAGAAAAGGTAATAGAAATATTAAATTGGATTTTTAAATAACCATAATTTTATGTAAAATCATCATAAAATATAATCATGTGAAGTACATAAACACATAAAATAAATAGTTGGTGAATATGATATGTATCTCTTAGATGAAAAAAGTGAGAAAGAAATCCATTAATACATCAATAACTTTGGAGTCATGAGATATTAGAAATAAAAGATTAAATTGAACCAAATGATATTATAAAATATATAAAATTTGTCAAATTTAATGACATAGTTCTGTATATACACCACACAAAGGAAATTAGGGATGGACATGACATAAGTCTCACAGAATTAAAAGTGAGACTAAAAATCCTCTTACCTTAAATATTTTATTCATTTATACATGTTATTAACACATTATTATAAAAAAGGTTTATTATAAGTCTAATATAGTTCAATAAAAACATATTTAATTCCACATATGATTATATTATCACATTATATTACCCGTTTATTAATAATTACATGATCATGTTAAATTTCGGGTAATAACCGTGTTGTTTTTTATATGCGTTTTGATTTACTATTTTCAATATACTTTATTTGATCAAAATAACCTAATTTATTTAATTTAAAAAATAATACAAATAAAATATATTTATTCAATATATATGTATTTATAATAATAAAATAATAGAAATAGGAAATGAAAAAAAACATTCATATAGGCGATTAACTATACATACAGGTGAACGTTGTTTCCATTTTTTTGTTATGTAAAATGAAATAAAATAAAATAATATATATATATATATAATTTCATTTAATTATAATTTTTTTAATAATTTTAAGATTTCCCTGTTTTAAAAATCCATTATATATTCCATGTAAATCATGAATGAATAAAAACACATCGCGATGCGGTAGTCCACTATACACGCGGATGAGCTTATTAAATTCCGAAAAAATGAAATTCATTTGGTAATGTGTTATTTTATAGTTAAATAAGATTATATTCAACATAAATATCATATATAAAAATAAAATTCATCATTATTTCCTACATTGTGAGATGGTAATAGAAGAATGAACAACAACGGTTCGTAAGGTTGTAGTCCACCGTACACACAAATGGTAATTGTGGATCCCATTTGAGGGATTTGTATGAAGTTGTAGTTAATATAAATTACAAAAATAGTATTATTATATTTATTAAAATTATGTTTATAATAATAATGGAATAAAAATAATTTAAGGTGGTGGATAAGTTAACAAAACCGAAACACACATTGATGAATATTACATATTCTTCTAGTAATTCGACATGGTCTAAAGAAAAGGCATTAACTAATTGCATTTATTTCCAAATAGAGGATTCTATGTTGGTAGTAGGGATTTTTAATGATATTTGGATAGGTAATTCCCATTATGATGTGTTTAATAGGTGTGAAAAATTTTTAAGAGTGAATAACCATTTATAATGGATGTGGTGTGGCATTATTATAAATTCCAAATGATAAACATTTTTCAAATACCTTCCATTAACCATGAGCCTCCCATAATGAACACTTTTAGAAAAAATATATTATATAGTAAAAATATGTATATAAAACTAGATTTTAATAGGTTTCAATATCATTTTTACACTGGAGTTTAAATTTTTTTTCCATATGTAAAATAATTTTTCTCTAATTAATCATGAATACTTTTAACCAATATCACTAGTAATTGGGGATAAAAATTAAGATATAATTATTAAAATTATAAATTAGTAATATTCAAAAAGTTGAATCCAATTTTTTTTTAAATTTTAATCACATAATTGTCATAAATTATTTTAAAATCAATCTTATTGATGGGATAAGAAAGGGTATTTTTAAAGATAAATTTGAAAAGATTGAGGTGTTTTATATCCAAATATCAATGTGAAATTGATTCAAATAAATTAAATTTTATTAAGTGATTTATAATTGATATATAAATTTTTTAAAGTCATTTCAAAAAATAAGTTAACTATATAAATAATAAATATGAAAAGGCTGTTTGGAATTGAAATACTGAATTTTTCATTATTCATCATTAAATGGAACAAAACAGAAAATTACAAAAAATTCAACTAAATATAATATTGATATTTGAATTTGAAAAATGGTTTTTTCCTTTTAAATTTTATTAATTAAAGTTTCAAAATCTATTTTTAAATTACGTGCACCATTAAAAGGGAGTCAACAAACTTTTAGAAGAAAATTTATCTTTTTATGATTAAATTTTTTTAATTATTATCAATTTTCATAAAAAAATTGAATAATATTAAAAAATGTATTTCATATTTAATATATATATTTTATAAATATCATTCTCCAAAATTTCACTGTTCAATATATTAGGATAAATTGTTTTTGAACATAGAAAAATAGTTTTTCTGAATAGATATTCTTTTTTTACAAATAGTTCTTATTCACATTAATAATTAATTAGTAACCAATGAATTCATTTTATATAAATGTGTAAAACATATTTACATAATTTATTAATAATTATTCACAACATACATTCCATGACCTTTTTGATAACATTAATAATATTTTAATAATAATGATAATAGTATGTTGTTGTTCGATAAAAATCTATCTTTTATGGAACTATAATTATCAAAGAAATTCAGAATTTCGTGTAACACAATATAACATTGTATTTTCATGTAATTAAATATAAAATTATTATAGTTATAAATTCAATCATTCAACGAATTTCCATTTATTCGAAAAAAAATTTTTATAAAAACTCTGGGTATTACATTGCACCCCCACCCCATGATGTGAATTTCTTCCTCAAAATTCATCTGGATCATCAAATGAATAATACTTGAAAGTTCATTCAATAAAAAAGCCACATCATAAAACAAAATATTTAAATATCCTTTAAAAATAAAGATTTGAAAAAAAATATTTGCTATCAAAAGTAAAACATAAATATGTTTACAAATAAGAGATCATAGGTTAAAAATTAAGATTTTCACATGGATTAAAATAATTACTAATTATTGCAAGTTATAAAGGTAACTGACCATAAGAGTGTGGGTGATCAAGAAATAGTTAAAACCCAAAATCCAATACCTAAATACTAGTAATATTTTTTTTGATATCATCAAAATAAAAATAAAAATTAAAAATTAAACATCAATATCATATTCGTAATGTTGATGAATTTTCAAAAGGATATATAATTTTATTTTGATTAATTTATAAAATAAAATATCACCCTTTTGTTGTATCATGATTAATTTCAACTTCGTCTGTTATTCCTTGAGAACAATGAGACATTTTTATCCCTAAAGAAAAAATTCTTCCTAATATCTTAAGGGTGAATGAAAAGTAATTGCATCTATCTTGTGTTATTATCAAAGAAAAATGGTTATCCAAGGTTATCCAATATTCATAAATATTCATATGGATAATTTACACATTAATCTCTAAAAACACTTAAAAAGATAAATGTGAACCATTAGGTAATTTATTAACATTAATTAACATAAAAAATATTATAATTAAAAACAATAATAATAATTACCCTTAAATAATCATAACATTAATATCCAATATATCATAATGCAGTTCTTCATTTTTCACATTCCAAAAACGTGAATAACTTGATCATATATTCTATTGAATCATGGAAATACCATAAATTATAATAAATAGATATTGAAAAGATACATTCTTCATTATTTCGTATATAAAATATAGACTAGTAGGTATATTACTTAAATAAAAAAATTCAATAAATTCATTCAATGATTTAATGAACCACTTTGTGTTTTCATAAAATAATTTGTTTCCATTAAATCACCCTTTATGGTTATCTGCAGATTTGTTAAAATTATTATTGAATAAATTATACAAGACAAACCCTATATATTTCTTAATTCATGAATCCAAATATGTTAAAAAAACTAATCATTGCACAGAATTCTTAATACATTAACTGCTCTTCTATAATTTATTCCTCAATATGAAATTTCTCTCATAATTTATTCACATTCACTTAATCGAGAAGAATATAACCATTACTCAAACGACATTGTTGATTCTCTTCTTGAAGATTACACTTAAGAAATAAATCTTCATAATGATCTTACATTATAATTTTAAATCATTCAACCATTGATGATATTTTAGGGAGGAATTTTTTCTTATCCATTTCATTAGATGACTACATAATTTTCTTGTTATAGTTACATGATTTGTGTCCTACATTTCCACAGTCCAAATATTATTTTTATCCAATATTACACACTACAAGGATGTTTCATACCACATACTCAACACAAATAAAACTGAATCTCTTTACTCTATGGACACCATTACTCGAATTATCATCAATTTCATTCAATATCTTATTTGGTAAATATGAGAGTTGATTAAATTACACATTATTAATTATATTCAATGAAAATTAATTCAGAATAATCACAATATCCCTCACTCAAGTGATCATCCCATTAGACAAATCATTATAAAACAGTCCCTCACTTTCAATATTAATCCACTTTCTTTTGGTTCCCATAATTGACCTAAACCAGAAATCATTGGGTGAGAAACACGTATCATAGTAAAAAGTTACACAATAATAAAAAATAACTTATAGAATTTATGAATAAAAACACCAAATTATTAATAAATGATATTTTAGGTAATCCTTTGTTACTCATTTTCATCAGTTGGTTCAATCATTCATGGTCGTTTATAATTTTTTTTTTGAATTTCGAATAAATATCTCATAGGAGTGTTAAACAATATATGAATGAAGGCCATATTTCAATCAAAATTTCTGGATTGAGTCTAGATAAAATCATTGTTTTCAGGGTCATTATCCCTAATTAAATATGTACTAGAGCCACATCTACATGTAGTTTCCAGATACCAATGTTTTGACAGGAATCAACTCACTCTATCCCTTACCAAAATTCCAATACATTTCCATTTAATTAAAAATATACATAGACATATCCTTAAGAAAAATCTTGGACATATCCTCTGACATATTCCTAGGGATATCACTAAATTTTCCTTCACCTAGTTTCTAATGGTTGACAAAAAAATTCCTTGGATACAGACTTTAGAAACTCTGGCTTAACATACAAGGATATTACTTTATTTTAATAAAATATTGTATATATTTGAAAAGTATATTCGTGAGGGATATAATAAAATAGGGTTTTGGAAAAATGGAACAAAATATTCTAAATTAGTGTCCAAATTTGTAGAGATCAACCCTTTTCCTTTTCTTGAGATTATAGAGATCAGATGAGGTTTAATGGACGTTAGGAGTGAGTCGAGTCCCAAAAATGTGAGTTGGGAAATTTTTTGGTGTGAACATGATTTTTGCACAATATAAAATAATTTCATGAATGAAAAGGGGGATTTACATTCTGTAACATTTTTGGGTTTTTAAAATATTATAAAATTTATGGTGATGATGTTTTCCGAAAAAAAATTATCTGGAGGCCTTACATGACATGAAATGGTATTACACATCATTTAATCCTTGACTACAGTAATTATTTATGTGATTTTTAGCCACTTAGATTGAAAAACCCTATGGTTTTTTCTTCACCCACTCCCATCCTAAGATCCTGAAAATTACCTCCATGTATTTTGGATATATCTTTGATAGGAATCGATATTAATCACTCATCTATGATCTGTGGTGACTCAGGATGATCAAAGGAATGTTTTTATTTCTCTTCCAATAGTTCTTCCTGGCATGATGTCTATTTTATTCTAGTAATCTAATTATTCTATGGTGTTTTCATAACCATGTTGGTAATGGGGTTTCTTTCTTTTTTGGATGTGGTGGTGTCATGGTGTCCTTGGATGGATGTTGTTCTTTGGGTTGGGGTTATTAAGGATCCATTATGTGGTCTATTCTAGTGCGAAGAGAATGGATGACCTTTTCACGTAGGTGATTTATTTATCCTCTATTTATTTATATTAAATCATATATTTAGAATGATTTCTACAGTTGTATTGCAATGAAATTTAGCTAATGAAATTTTTGAACCATTTTAAATAATTGGTGTTAATCTCATTGTGATGTTGAGTATTTGTACCATGATAAAATGATTCCTCTTAATTATCTAGATAGTGAGATAACTATGCCTTTCCTTGTTTACCATGTTCTTATTCATTGAAATTGGTAAGGAACATAAATATAGAAAAATTTATAATTAATTGACTAAAAGATAAAGAGGTATGTATTTTGAATCTAGTTGTTATTATAGGTGTTGTTTTAATTTTATGATAATCGAACTGATTTCGGTTTTTATGTTATATTTAATCAGTTAATTAACCCGGTATATGATGATTTTTGTTGATAAAGTAATTAAAGTCATGGTAAATTAATTGTTTAATTAATTAATTATAGCATGAGATATCATTGATCTTTGGTTGATCGTAGTTATAAAATTTGATTAATGGATCAGTTCATTCAATATGGACTAATAAACTAGTTGTGTGATAAAAGATAATTTCTTGAAGGGCCGGATATTCCAATTTTCTTATGATGTCCAAGTGCCTTATGTATTAGATGTTTGGGGGATCATTGTGTATAAAGGCTTAATGCATAGAATTGGGGATGATAGATAGTTTCTTTGTTTATTACATGATGATAGTGATTTGAAGTGAGAGTGGGATGGCTGAGCTTAGAGGGATGTTGTGGCATGTGGGTTAGGGAGGCCCAGATTTGATGTGATCTAGAGACGGATGGGCCGAGAGGGTGTTGCGGTTAGTGGGGTTGGGAGGCCTAAATGTGATATGATTCTCAATTGGCTGAGCTTGGATAATTGTTCTGGTATGAGGGGCACATAAGCCAATTGGGGAGGAAACAATTGCCACCTGAAGTGGAGATATGCATCAGTATATGCATGTGGGTTTCTAGGAGGACACTAAAGATGATTTATTAGGTTGACGCCATGCATTCCCATTGTTATAAAATCTATATTCTTTTTTGAATCTATTGTTTGGATGGAGGCCATATTATTTGTTTATCTACATTACATCCCCACTCCATGATGTGGATAAATGTGTCTAGTTACACTCTTTTAATGGATGAAATGATGCATTTGGTATGCCACATGATTTATTGGTTTAGATCCTCATGGTTGGATGAGTTTAATATTCTATTATAGGTGGCGAAGACTCAATTGGTATTTCATCTACTCATAGCGTTGATCCCCTTTTGTTTGAGGGTCATAAAACGTTTTCCTAGAGTACTTGATGATATATAATGTAATATAGTTAATAAATAAGTAAATATTTAACACAGGGGTTTTGATCCTACTTGGATAAAATGCTATGGTTGAAATTTCGTGTTGTTGTGGACATATCTTTCTTATGGGAGGAAGGTATACATATATGATGTGATGAAAATGAAATGTAATGTGGAAATTTTTAATGGGTTGAGAATTATTTAATGTATTTTAAATCTAATGAAATGTATTACTATAACATAATGTATATCTTTAGGTGGTTGTGTTCTTATAGGATATTTTGTCTTAATAGTGATAGTATTGGAGTCTGAGTGACATTAACTACAGTTGGGTTTGATGCTAGGATATGCTCTCAGTGTGGTAAAGAGTTATGTTATATCCACTAATTTTCGTGTTTGAATATTCTCCTCAACCCTACATATTTTCAAAAATAATACCCCATGGATTTTGAACCATGGGGGGGGGTTTTCCCTATTACCATGGAGGGAGGATGGATGGATGACTACCCCCTTTAGACCCACTTTATATTCTTGTTAGTTCCTTGTAATGGTATACATGGCAGTCAATATTCCCCATATATGTGTGTAGATGGTTGTAATGTCTTATGGTTATTTTAGACACATATATTTTGTATAAAATTCCAAAGAACTAATATAAGTATAATATGTATAAGCTCTCATGTACGGAGTATCCTTACTTGGTGTATCGGTTGTGATGGATTAAGGTGTAATACCCGATATATGATACACATTGAATGATATGTGGTGGATCTTAGAAACTATCTGGTTATATTTGGTTCTATGGATGTGTTGGTGTGCATCACAAGGCTCGCAATTTAGCATGAGGTTTTTGTTGTGGTTCCTCACCCATGTGACTTTGGGATAACCATTTTTGAGAGATTTTCTAAGGTCGTGCGACTTTGGGGAAGAAAAGGAAACTATATTGGAGGTAGTAGTAGTGCAAAATTGATATTATTTATAATATTATATTCTCTATTATTTGAAACATGGTGATAGTATTCATGGAGAGGTTAGGGTCTTAGTATTCATATTTCGGTGGTGAGTTAGTTTCACTTATAGTTCACTATGCCTTAGCATATTTTTTTTACATTTTATATTAGTGGATAAGAGGAAGATACTGTTGAGTATAATATTATACTCACCCTACCTGTATATAAAATATTTTTAGGCCAGTTGGAGTAGTTTTGAGATCAGGCTGGTTACTGCTATCTTGGGGTATAACAATAACTATTTATGCATCGTGGTTGATGTTTTCATAACATTTATTTTGGTACATTATGTTTTCTTGTATATTGGAGTCTGAGCATGTGTTGGTTGTTGTATGTCTTATCTCTCTCATCAGTGTGTGATTTTATTAGAGGTAAATGCCTCCCATAAATATGTTTATTATACCACCATTTCATGTCACTAAATCGGGGCCTACTTGAAGTGGGACATGGGGGTCATGATCTCTCTTCTCCCATTAACGACATTGGAGGGGTACATTTTGTGGGGAGGGGTCATGACATTATAACTTGGTGAAAGATATTCAATATTTCGCACAAATATCCTCCAATTTTGTAGTCATACATACAACCATTCATCATAAATTTCCAAATGAAACATAAGAAATGGTGATATTATATGTTGAGTAAGGATTAAAAATTATATATATTAACATAATAAGAGAATAAGAGTATTATAATATGATAATAACATTAGATTAACATACCATGCAAATCCAAAATCATACACACAAGTGTTTTTATAAATCATGGAGGATCATTAGACAAGTGTAATTAGGTAATAAATGGAAATGTTTCATAAGATAATAAAATAGTAACAGTACATATATTTTTAGTATACACACAAGCATTAA
Source organism: Viscum album (assembly GCA_963277665.1). Lineage (NCBI taxonomy): Eukaryota > Viridiplantae > Streptophyta > Magnoliopsida > Santalales > Viscaceae > Viscum > Viscum album. The sequence goes on from OY728145.1 coordinate 1,414,084,955, forward strand.
ATATCTAATGTCAAAGACAGTCACCAAGACATTCAGAAAATGATAGGCTTGGGATGAACAATGGAATAACTACTTTCTTATGTGGATGACCACCAGTGTTCCCTCCATTAAAATATTGGGATCACCACCCATGTACCCTAATTTGTATGATTATACTAACCACTTGGGTACCCCCCACCCCCCAAAGTAGTTTGAGTAGACATCCCATGTACACTACTTTATAGGCCTACTCTATCCCCCATTGTACCGTCTTTTATAGGTTTAGGATGACAACCTTTAAACCCTCTAATTTCATTTAGAACATATCATTACATAATTAATTTTTTGGAGATATTATTTCCACCTTTCATAATATAATATCATACATCCATATTCCATATGATAAAAAATCATTCATTATATCGTGACCCATAAAACGATATCAGTTTCATAAACATAATACCATAACTTATAAAATAGAATGTTTTTTATTAACATTTAATCATATCCTAACCATTGGAAAAAAGATATTCTTATAATCATTTATTCATAGAAAAACTAATGAAATGAAGTGGGTTTTATAAGAATTTAATTATAGATTAACCCCTAAAAGTGAAAATGCCTCATAAAAACATTTCATCTTAAATAATAAAATTTTAGAAAAAATAATATGAATGGTTTCCACATATCATACACTTAGTCAATGAAGGCATAATCACAAATAATCAGATTAATTGATAATATTGCAGCAATAAACACTTACATCTTTGTTAATGTTGAATCGTAATTCCCATTAAATAATTACATAAAGCATAAAATTTCATTAATATATGTGTATTAATGATGTAAAATGTCTAAGGGAAGTACATAAACCACATAAAATAACATAGGAACATAATCATAACTTGAGTCATGATCAAGGAAAATTTTGAGAAAAATTCCTTATCAATTTGGTAACTTTTGAACCAAAAATCCCCTAAAAGATAATTAATAAATTTGATATATAAGTAAAAAAGTTTTTATGTATATGAGTTATAAAATATATTCATGTGAATTATTGAAACCACATAAAAGAAATAGGCTGTGAATATTATATGTGTCTCTAAAAATTAATGAGTGATATGGAAATCACCTACTACTTGATTAATTTTCGAATCATGACATATATGAATGTATCAAACAAATTAAAACATTAAATTTAATTATATATATTAAATTCATGTTATTACATGTCCTAGGTATGTATATAACCCGTATACAAGAAATGAGTTGTGAATACTCTACAAGTCTCGTAGAAATAAAAGTGATAATGGAAATTACTTTATCTTATGTCTTTCTATCCATTGAAAAAATTCAAAATTATTGTATAGTAAATATTTGTTTATTATATATATTAAAAATATCAATATTTTTATATATAATACAATATATTATTATATTATGAAATTATATTATCCTATTATTCACAATTCTTTGTAATGATTCATTTTGGGTAATAACCTATTTGTTTTTTGTATAAGTTTTGATTTGTTATTTTTGGTCATATTATGTTGATAATGAAATCCTAATTTTGAAATTTTTTATTTTGATATAAATACAATATATATTTAGTATATATTTATTAGTAATGATCTAGAATAGATAGAAATTTGAAATTAAATACCTCATTCATGAACATAATAGGTCTTACACAGGCATTAACGATATATCTATTTTCTTATCATATTGAAAGGAAGAAATGTAAATGGAATATATATATATATTAATTAATATATCATTTTATTTCATATTTATCAAATAATTCTATTTAACCCACCCTTAATATATTATATGTTATGCATGAATGAATAACATCACTTCATGAGCCAGTAGTCCGTCATACACCAAAGCAACACGATCATACTCACATCAAATAGAAATCATAAAGGTATGTGATATTTAATAATTAAATAATCATAATATTTTCCTAATTTTCATATTTAAAAATCATTTCCATCATTATATCAAACATTGATAGGTGGTAATGTAATAATGAATGATATCGCTTCATGATGCAGTAGTCCTCTGTACAGACGAATGATTATTACATATCCCAATTTATGGTTTTTTTTTTGATTTTTTGGGTCATAAACATAAAATAATATTATCATAGTATATTAAGGATACTGTGGTTATTATATAATCAAATTATAATAATAATTTAATGAAAAAAATAATCAAATCAAAAATTGCATGTTGAGGAAAATTACCTCTTCACTAGGTAATTCATTATAATTTTAACCGACGTACATCCTTGGTAAGATTTATGACCAAATTGAATCTTTTAGGAATGTATGAGGGATTTTGAGAATATATTTGGATATTTATTGGTTAATCATAAGTTATTTATAGGTGTGAATAAGTGGTGAGTGTGAATTTCTATTTATAATGGAGGAGGAGTGGTATTCTAGTAAATGACAAAAAGTAAACACAATTAGGAGGTATCCCAAACATAATGTGCCAAAAATAAGGAAAAATATTTCATCTAGTAGGGTATATAGTAGAAATATTTCTATATAATTGTGATTATAAATGTTTCGGGGTCAATATTTCTCATATGTTGAGAGTGTAGTCAATTTGTAAACTCATTTGTCTCTTAATTACCATGATTAATTTGGTCATTTTTCATAGATTATATTGGTAAAATAATAATTTGGACATAATAGACAATGTAAATTTTTTTTAAAAAAAATATGGGATTCATTTTTACAAATTTCAATCGTATAATTTACTAAAATAAACTTAAAAATAACCCCCATTCTACACATAAAAGTATATTTTTTAAATTAAAGTATTTCATTGTTTTAGATGCTTTTAAAGTTAAATTGATTACAATAAAATAATTTGGATTAATATATTTATAATTCATATAATATTACTTTAAAACTTATAATGAATATAATTTTACTATATAAATTATTTAGAACAAAATGATATATATAATTAAAATTTAGAATTTTGACTATTCATATTAAAATAAAACTTCTCAAAAAAAAATCACCCAACGATAATTTTGATAATAAATTTCAAAAACAGATTCTTTATTTTTTAAAAAAGATTTTATAAAACATTCAAAAAATATATATTTCATATAAGCACCCCATTAAAAGGCGTAAAGCTGCCATTTAGAGAAAATTCACCTTTTTAGCATTAAATTGGATATATTCTTATATATTGATAATAACATAGATAATATGAATGTTAAAAATATTATTTACTATATATATATATATATTATTGTAATCATTCACTAAAACTGGTTTGAAATATTTATTGAGTTAAAATGTGTTTGTCTATTGAATAATAAATTATTAAAAAAGGAATTTCTTTGTTTTAAAATAGTTCTTAATATCATTTATAATTAATTAATAACTAAAATATTCACTTTATAAGCCTCAGTAAACCATATTTTCATAAATTAGATATCCATTTAATAACATCCAATCCAACAGCTACGTGATAATTATAAAATTATTTTAATCCCATTTTTTAGAGAACATTTTTTCAGTAAAACTCGGCTAACTTGTAATGAATGTTATTTTTATTCTTATGAAATACAAGATCATTATTTCATGTAACACAATCTAAATATGGGGTAATGTGAAAAAAAGGACATCAAATATTTCTATTTTATTCCAAGAAAACTAAATCATAAAAACTAATGGTGTTAAAATTATAATTCATACACCTTTTTTCGAGATTCATCATCTTGAAAATAATATTAATGATATAAATATATATTTTTCTTTTATATACATTTTTTGAATCATTATTAACATTTTAATAATGAGATTTGATCAAATTGTTTTGTGGAGATAGTAGGTCTTATGTCTACACGAGCGACATTATCATTTCCGTAATGGGTAAAAATGTAAATATGTGGTTGATATATTAATATTATAAAATAAATTTTTATTTATTATATATAACATATATTCCCTAAATTAATGTTTATTACCATCTATGTAATGTGTATGTGATTGGATTGTCCTCTGTACAAATGATCGATAGTCTAGTTACACATTTGATATAAGAGGGGATGTTTATAAGACATTTACATAACAGAGTAAAACATAAGTATATGTTTGATTATCAGGATATTATAAAAGCATTCTTTAATAATTTTGGAATTAGATGTAATAAGAAAAAAAAATTGCTCGTTTTGGGATGGTACCCATTCTCTAGATAACATATATTGGTATTTAAATAAATCCCCCATTTCATATGATTATGATCAAAAAATGGATATAAGATGTTGGGAGGGGAGAAATTAATTTATTTTGGAATGATTTGGAGGAATCTAATTAATTTGGATAAGTGATGTGGGGTGGAGTGGGGATGGCCTTTTATATGTCCGGTAGAGGACCATCATAGATTTTTTTAAATTATTCAATTAAAAAAATGTTTATATCATGACATAGAAGTAAAACATGAATAATTATAGACCATTATATTTCATGAGGTCAAAAACATTTCATTCAATGGGTTTTGGACAGGTTATATTATTATTTTAAACCATATGTTTTTAGTTTAATCCCTACCAAATTTGTTTTGTCTTTAACTATGGTAATTAACTTTTACTTCTTTCATTCTATATAATTGTATAAAATTTGTTTACATTATTATAGAATATAAATAATTTTTATTCCAAAGGCTTCATTTATATTTTTGAATCAATTTCCCTGAGGCTGAGGAGTCAAATTTCAATTTAAACCGATATATGCACTAACTAACAGTGTTTCCAATGAGAAAAATCTCAGATGTATAGATGGATTATATATAGATATTCAATATTAAACTGAATATTTTAAAATAAATTAAATATAATTTCATATTATTAAAAAAAATTAATTAAAACAATTTGAAATGTAATTTATCATTGTAAATAATTAAAAGAAGATAAATTTTCAATTAAAAACAATATTTTTCATAATTCATCAAAAAATGAAACTTTTCAGAAAAATAAATAACAATTTACCAATTAAAATTTTAAATTTTATAAATAATAATTCAATTTAAATTTTTCAAATAAATATTATTAAAAGTGAAAAAAAATTCTAAAATATTTATGTGATGCAAGAGGAAACTATCCGATAAAAATTTATTGTTTTTCATAAAACATTTTTTTTGAAAAATTATTTTTATTTAACTTATAATAAATGGACAACCCTTGAAATTACTTTTTAAATTTTTCATCCACATAATTAACATAATTTATATATTACTATTTATATTAACTAATTTAATTACATGGTTATAACATTATACTATATTACATTTAATTTAGACCTGGAATTGTGTGTTCTCCAAGCTATCAAAGGGATAAAATTAATTTAACAATAATCATGTAATAAAATCATGTTGTGTTATGTTTTCATCAAATATTGGTTTTATGTGTCATATAATATATTAAACTCGATTATAAAAATTTAAAATCTCATGGTGTCACATGTCATATGTACGAATTATTTTGATATGAAACATTATTTTTTAAATTTTCACCATTCAATTTCTAATTGAATAAATATTTTGAAATGAAGAAGAATTGCTTTTATAATAATATAAATTATTATTCAAAATCTTAAAATATGTTATTTAATGTCTGATTGTAATGTTATAAAACACCTAATAAAATGCATGAAATGTGTAAAAATACTTAAAATACATATGAAATAAATTTCTACAGTCGATAAATTAATTTTAATAGGTTACAGTTTTTTTAATACAAATAAAATACATTGAAAATAATAACTTTAAATAAAGTATAATACAAGTTATTATTATTTACCTAACTATAAAAATATCTTATATTTTAAAAATATTGTTCACATATTAAAATTCATGAGATAAATAAAATATTAACATTCAAATTCGAAAGGTTAATTTTAATTGGTTCATGACTGAGAAAATAAGTTAAAGTCTTTACAAATTATAGTTTTATTTTGAAAGAAATTTTTATTCATATTATGATATATTAATGTGAAACTAATTAGATAACTTTAAAATCCAATGGATTGGTTCTTACATTTTATTATAATTAATATCAGATAAAAGTTATTCAATTAATATACACAATTATTTACATCAATATATATATTAATTTTTTTTTTGGTTTTATAGTTGAAGGATTATTTGAGTTGTAAATTCACCCCATTATTTATCACTATACTAATTTTCAAATCTTGAAATACGCCATTGTGTTCTATTTTTGGGTGTACAATTATCATGATATATGGGCGGAGGACGTACAGTAGCGAGACATCTACAGTGTGGGGAATAGTATGTTATATAGGTTGATGAGGAACCATGATGTGGAACTATGAATAGAAACACCATTTTAAGCACCAATTTAGGGATATTATGATTTTAAAAATGGGGTGTGGTAGCCATGTTTCATCATTTCCAATCATGAGATATGAGGGTGTTGATGGTGTGTCTCCATGGTTCTGTGTCATATCTTTTGTAAACGACACTATGATGCTACTAGATATATCATAACAAAGTGTTGAAAACTATATAAAATATATTTGGACATTGGTACTTTGGTTCTTGTATTTTATGGACCCATGAATATTGTATTCAATTCCTCTCAACCAATAAATTGTGGTTTCATCTGGAATATAAAATAAAAATGAAATTTGAATGAAAATATTAATAGATGTAGCAATTGTGATTATATAACACAATGGGAGAAAAAAATGGTAACATAGTTAAAATATTCCAATTAGATTGGTATTATTTAAAATTTAAGGGATGCTTATACAAATAATTTTTTTTTTATTTTATAATTTAAATTTTATAATTATCTTTAAATTTTAAATCATAAATTAAAAATTATCCCTTAAAAGTATATTAAATGGTTTTATTTTTAAAAATTATTTTTAAATTAAACAAATAATCCTAAAAACATAAATTGAGAAATAATTGGACTATTATATCATAATTACAACTTCTCTTGTCAACTTATGTGTTAATTTCTAAAAAATATTAAATTTTTATACCCCAAATAATGAATAATTTTTAAAAAATTTATCAAATATAATTTATAAAGGAACAATATTTATAAAATTATGTAACACCTTTAACATTTACATTTATTTTTATATTCAACCAAAATTAATCTTTATACATTCCTATTAACATTTTTAGGGATGTGGGATATCGAAAATTTTCATATGTAGGGGATTATAATCAATCCAATGAATGTGACTGGAAGAGCCTGGCTAAAAATATGAAAGTAATTATTCCTTTTTTATATAAAATTATTTTACCTTGAAAATATTTTAAAATAAATTTTTTATTAATTTATTCTATGATATTATTAATATCCCACTTTTAATCATTATTGATGATACATTACTCATTCCCTCATAAATAGCCCTTTTCAAATGACAATTCATTATCGACGTACTAGTTTAATATTCCATACTCTTTCATTTAAATTACACTCTTTTCAATTTTATAACAAATGTAATCATTAAAAGAACATAAAAATATTATTTCAATTATACTCAATTTTTTTTTAATATTAATTATTTTTATTTTTCTATTCAAACTTTGTTTGAAAACATCACTCACAAGTTGTGGTTTCACACTACCTAAGTGATGATGATATTTTATTTTCCAATTAACCCATTATTGTGTATTCTTAAAAATGAATTTCATTATATAATATAACATTGATAACAAAATTATTATTTTTATTGTGTCATGATGTAACACCCCAATATTCTACAGTACGTTTCTCTTTGAATAATACAATAGCGTGTGATGTACACAACTTTGAGATCTAACACACCACAACCAATCCAACTAGCCGTTATGAATTGTAATACCCACTATTTGAAATTTTATAAATTTTATCTTTCAAAATGGAATTCGTTTTTGGATTCAAAATATCAAAATTATCTTAGGGTTATTTTTTGTATTTTTCTAAAAAAAAATCAATTTTTGATGAATAATGAAAAACACTTAGTTAAAGTTATTACCAAATTTTTATTTAAATAATTATTTATTTTATTTAAATTTAATTAAGGTCAAAATAGACACATAATACCTATATAAGTTTAATTTAATTCATTGGAGTCAATTATAATAATTTTATATATATATAAAATTTCTTAGAACTTTTCAGCCTCTCCTACCCATCTCCTATAAGAATTTGAAAATTCACATAAAACATAATTTACCACTTCTGTGAGTGGAATTTCAAAAATTTGAGAGACACGGTTAATATAAAGGAGTAAAATTTGGTTCAATGAGATGAAAATATTATTTTGTGAATAGTAACTTTTCACTTTTATTTACCATGGTTTTATGAAAATAGGGTAATTAAGGGTCAAAATGATATTAATATTACCCTAACACATGTACTAATTCAATTGGACATGTGTATCTCTACTAAAACAACCTTAGGAATAAAATATAATCATTTAGGTCCACTTGTATTAGATTAGGACAATTATTAATTTTTAATTCAGAGAAGAGTTAAAAGAGTTAATATCAAAGTATAATAACTAAAATATTTTTAATATAGGGTTATACATAAGATAAATTAGATTATAAAAATTAATTAGAAATATAAAAATATTTCCTAAATAATGATATTTTATTTATAATTTTTAGACATTAAATAAGTTAATTTATTTAAGACACAATGGTGATGCAGTAATTACCTAATTAGGAAATATTAAAATAGTTGATATTGTAAATAGTCAATTAAATGTAATTTGAGACTTTTTATGAATTAAAATTTTTTTCAAGGTTAATATGACATATTAGGATTGGTTATATGAATATTTTTAGAAGTAATAATTCTGTAATGAATTTATCAAGAACAAAATACCCAATAGTGTCAAAATTGACATAAAAGAGTTTTTGAAAAAAAAATATTACATTATTTAGTCATATTATATTACTAAAAAACTATGGTTCTAACAAAGGACTTATAAAATGAGAGGTGTATGATTAATGGACCACTTTGGTGTCTCTTATAAGTTTATAGTATGTTTATTGTCTATATAATATAATAATACAAAGAGACATGGTAAATGTCAAACTATTTAACTAAGAGTTAAATCAAAAAGATAAAGTTAATATAGTGACCAAAAACTATCTAAAACCTATTGGTTGGGTGGGTTTCTACCTATACCCACATTAACCATTAAATATTATACTTTTTATCCATTTTAAACCAAATATAAATTTATTATAAAATAATATTTCTATCATTTCAAAAGGTACCCCTCACCCCTCTTATAAAAGGGAACTTCCCCTTCTCACTAATTCACACTTTCAAATACTTTTGGGTCAGCCAAACTCTGCCAGGATACCTTCTCAACTACCCTCACTTCAAATTAGAGGCCTTATTTTGATTATAAAGACAACCTAGGGAGTCCTTATGATCAAATCAAAAGAAAGAACCCGAAGAAGAGGTAATGTTTTCCCCACCTTCTTTCAAGTACCTTTCTTCTTCAACATCTACATTCTTTGTTATTTCCTTTCTAAAATATCAAATCCCGTATATTTTATATACTGTTATGTTATTATAAATATGGTACAACCGTATTCAGTATTCTATCCATCCTTTGAATGACATGTCACCATACGTGCTTACGTACGGCTTACAGTCTCCACATCATGGTGTAATTGTTATTCAAAACATTATTATTTGGATGTGTATGATAATGATGTGTAATTGATGTAAATAATAAATATAACATGATAATTATTCTTTATATATGATATACCATCCAATTATATGTTATTTTAATATCATAAGAATGATATTGTCGCTCGTGCGTACGTATGGACTACCGTCTCCACGAACGTGATGAGATTCATTCCCCATCGTATCCATTCAAGTATAATTTCATTTGATGATTAAGAATAATTATTAATGGATTGATATCATTATGGATACGAATATGATACAACCTATCCATAAAAAAATGGCTCATGTAACAAAACATAGAAAAGAAAATGAGTAAGTTAATAACCGAAACGACGATAATAATAATATATTATTAACAATGAAATGTTTAAATTTGTTTGGACAAAAGAGTCTGAAGAATGTTTTGAAGAACTGAAGAGAATATTACTCAATGCTCATATATTGAATCTACCATCGGGTATTGATGGGTTCATTATTTATAGTGACGCATAGAACAAAGGACTTGGTTGTGTCCTTATGCAGAATGATAGGGTTATTACCTATGCATTACGACAACCAAAAATTCATGAGAAAAACTATCCTACTCATGATCTTGAGTTAGGTGCCATAATAATTTCTTTTAAGATACGGTTACATTATCTCTATGGTGAAAAATGTGTGATTTATACTGATCACATGAGTTTGAAGTACATTTCTCTCACAGAAAGAACTCAACATGAGGCAAAGTAGATGCCTTGAACTACTCAAGGAATATGATTCCATGATACACTACCACCTGGGGAAGGAAAATAAGGTGGAAGATGCATTGAGCAGAAAAGATCATGGAGTTTTGAACATGATGAGAATCGAAAGGGATCCTATTTTTATGGATCTAGTAATGTTGGATATGGGAATAAACATGGAAGGCGAAACATCAATACTTATTCAAATGGTTGAAAAATAATATTTACTAGAATGGATAATGAGTTATCAGGCCGATGATGACGAATTTCAAAAGATGATTAAAGCTGTGAATGATGAGAGATTGAATGACTTTGTGTATGAATATGGAATTTTGAAATTTGGGAAGAGACTTTGTGTTCCCAATATAATAGATCTATAATGGGAATTGTTGGACGATGCTCATAGTTCCAATTTCTCGATACACCATGGGAGAACCAAAATTTATAGAGATTTGAAGGAATAATTTTGGGGTGACATCATGAAGAGCGAGATTGTGGATTTTTTGTCAAGTTGTATGGTTTGTCAACAAGTGAATGCTAGAAGGAAACAACCTGGTGGGGTATTGAAACCTCTTCCCACACTTGAGTGGAAATGAGATAATATCACAATGGACATTGTTATGGGACAACTAGTGACTCCAAGAAGGAATGATGCAATATGGGTCATTATTTATCATCTTACCAAGTCATCACATTTTTTTGTTGAAGAGAAGATCTACCACTTGAACGTCTAGAAAGACTATATATTAATAATGTTGTGAGACATCATGGGGTACCCCTATCGATTGTTTCTGATTGTGATCACCGTATTACTTCAAGATTCTATAAATGTCTTCAGAAGACCTTGGATACTGAACTTCATTTGAGCACTGCCTACCACCCTCAAACAGATGGAAAATCATAACAAACTATTCAAACCATAGAAGACATGTTGAGATCATGCTCACATGACTTTCAGGGTATATGGGATCAATATTTAACTCTGTTAGAATTTTCCTATTACAATAGCTTCCATTAAATTATTCGAATGGCACCGTATGAAGTGTTATACAGAAATTGATGTCGCACACCATCCTATTGGGATGATATTGGTGAAAGAAAACTTGTAGGCCCAGAACTGGTGGAGGAAACGATGGAAAAGGTAAAGGTAATCCAAAACAACATCAAAGCAGCTCAAAGTAGGCGGAAGAGATATGCTGACAACCAAAAAAATGATTTGGAATTTCAGGAAGGAGATCATGTTTTCGTGAAGGTATATCCATGGAAGGTAGTTATATGTTTTGGTAAGAAAGTTAAATTGAGTCCCAAGTGCATCAGACCATTAGAAATTCTAGAATGAATTGGTGTTGTAGCTTACCATTGGGTAATGCCGCCAAGTCTCTCCAAATTTCACGATGTGTTCCACATTTCACTTTTGAGAAAATACATGCCTGACCCAAAGCATGTACTCACCTATGAGGAAATAGAACTGGAACCCGATATGTCTTATAGCGATGTGCCCATCAGAATTCTTGATACCAGAGAAAAAGTGTTGAGAAACTGGACGACTTGTCTGGTAAAAGTTTTATGGAGAAACAATTAGATGGAAGAGGCAACGTGGGAACCCGAGGAACTTATGATGAAGAACCACCCAAGTGTTTTCATGCGGTAGTATTCTAGAAATTTCAATGAAGAAATTATTTAAAGGAGAGGAGAATGTAACCTCCCAAACTTATACGGTACGTTTCTCTTTGAATAATACAATATCGTGTGTTGTACGCAATGTTGAGTTCTAACACATCACAAACAATCAAACTAGCCGTTATGAATTGTAATACCCACTTTTAAAAATTTTATAAAATTTACCTTTCAAAATGGAAATCATTTTTTGATTCAGAATACCAAAATTAGCTTAGGGTGAATTTGTGGTATTTTTCTGAAAACATTCAATTTTTGATGAATAGTGAAAAACACTAAGTTATTTAAATAATTATTTATTTTATTTAAAATTAATTAACGTCAAAATAGAAACTTAATATCTATATAAGTTCAATTTAATTCATTAGAGTCAATTTATAATTATTTTAGATATATAAAAAATTTCTTAAAACTTTTCTCCGTCTCCTACCCATCTACTAGGAGAATTTTCAAATTCATATAAAAAATAATTTTTATGCTTATGTGAGAGGAATTTAAAAAATATGAGAGACACAGTTAATATCAAGATGTAAAATGGGGTTCAATGAGATGAATTTTTTTTGGTGAATATTAACTTTTTTACTTTTACTTACCATGATTAAAAGTAAATAGGGTAATTAAGGGTAAAAATGATATTAATATTACCCAAATACATATCCTAAATAGTTGGACAAGTGGATCCCGACCAAAAACAATCTTGAGAAAAAATTTATTATCATTTAGGTCCACTTGGATTAGATTAGGACATTTATTATTATTTAATTCAAAAAACAGTTAGAAGAGTTAAAATAAAATTTTAACAACTAAAACATTTTTAATATAGGGTTGTACAGAAGATAAATTAGATTGTAAATATTAATTAGAAATATAAAAAGATTTCCTAGATAATGGTATTTTATTTATAATTTTTGGACAATAAATAATTTAATTTATTTATGACACAATGGTGATGAATTAATTACTTAATTAATTAAATATTAAAGAAAATTGATATTATAAATACCCAAATAAATGTAATTTGAGACTTTTTATAAATTCCAATAATTTTATAGGTTAATATTACATATTAGGATTGGTTATATGAATCTTTTTCGAAGTAATAATTCTGTTATGAATATCTAAAAAACAAAATACCCAATAGTGTCAAAATTGACCTAAAAGAGTTTTTAAAACAAATATTAAATTATTAATTCATATTCAATTCTTAAAAATTTATGGTTCGGCCTAAAAAATTATATGATGATAGGTGTTTAATTACTGGACCACTTGGGTGTCTCTTGGAAGATTATAGTAAGGTTATTTACTATATAATTTAAAAATACAATGAGACATGGTAAATGTCAAACTATTTCACTAAGAGTTAAATCAAAAATATAAAGTTAATATAATGACACAAACCAGTCAAAAACCTATTGGTTGAGTGGTTTTCAACATATCTCCACCTTATCCTTTAAATAATCCACTTTTTATCCATTAGAAACCGAATATGAATTTATTATAAAATAATAGTTATAGCTTTTCCAAAGGTGCCCCTCACGCATCTTCTAAAAGGGCACTTCCCCTTCTCACTAATTCACACATTCAAAGACTTTTGGTTTGGCCAAACTCTACTAAAATACCTTCTTAAATTCCATAAATTCAACCTAGAGGCCTTATTTTTATCATATATCCAACCTAGGGAGCCCTTTTGATCAAATCAAAAGGAAGAACCCGAAGAAGTGGTAATGTTTTCACCACCCTCTTTCAAGTTCCTTTCTTCTTCAACTTCTTCTTTCATTGTTATTTCAATTATAAAATAATAACTCCACATCTTATATATATTGTGATGTTATTATAAATATTTTACAACTATATTCAGTATTCTATCCATCCTTTTAATGAAATGTCACCATACATGTGTACGTACAACTTTTCATCTCCACGCCGTGGTGTAATTGTTATTCAAAACATTATTATTTGGATGGGTATGATAATGATGTGTAATTAATTTAAATAATAAATATAACATGATAATGATTCTGTATATATGATATACCATCCAATTATATATTATTTTAATATCAAAAGAATGAAATTGTCGCTTGTGCGTACGTACAGACTACCATCTCCACGAACGCGATTAGACTCATTCCCCGTCGTATCCATTCAAGTCTAATTCTCATTATATGATAAAAAATAATTTTTAAGGACTTGATATCATTCTGGATATGAATATGATACAACCTATCCATAAGAAACATGGCTTATGTAACAAAACATATAAAAGAAGACGAGTAAGTGAACACCCGAAATGATGATAATAAAACGATATTATTAACAAAGGAATGCTAAAAAAACATATATGATATCATATTAATGTATATGATTCTTTTATAATTTAATAACAATTATTTAAACATTTTATTGGAGGTCAACCTACCCTCAACCAAGGAAAAGTACATAGTAAAGGTTTTTTTCACAATCTCTTCATTATCTGAGGTTGTTTATATGTAATTATCTACTGGGGCCTCTTTATTATCCACATCCATGTTTCGTAAAATGAATTTCAATACATTTTTAATATAGTACAGAATATGGGTTAAAGTCATTTATATCATTTTTTGACTTTTTTAAATAAATTTATAATGGAATATTTTTGAAATTTTCCAACAAGGTCTTTTTTAACCTTTTTTACATAATTAAGGTAGGAAGGTATTTTTTTAACTTAAATGGATGGTGTGGCTATTTTCCGCCCTTATAAAATCGCCGAATCATCCCTTACAAGCTTATAGTTATATTTTCAAAGTAAATGGTTTCTTTTTTTATTATGTGACTTTTAAATGATTTAAAAAAAAGAGATAGTTCTCTTAAATAGTATTGATTTCATCTATGTCAACATCCTTTGATGGATTTTAAGCTTATTTGATGTTAATTTATTATGATAAAGAACTTCCATATTTAATTGAAGGTTTTGTGATATGTTTGATTGTGGATGTGTTATTTTTATACCATTCATTGTTTATGGAGAAAGTTTTGACATTTTGTATGCTAGTTTTAATACGAATGTCTATGTTAGGTTTAAACCTGTTCATATGAGGAATGCATTGGACTTAATAATGACGGGTGGAGCCCACTGTATCTCCTCGATGCATCGGTAGGTCTCATGAGACAAACTAGTGTTTTGGAACAAGGCCCTGTCAAAATCTTATTTGTAGTCTTGGAACAAGGCCTTTAATATGTGGTTATGATAGTCTGGCATTATGCATTCCATCATTATGAAAGTAGTTATTGATATTGCATGTGATTATTCGACTAGTAGAATATCCATGGGAATAAGTAAATGTAATTATTTCATTTTATCTTTTCCATATTATGTTGAAGTTTAAGTTTAAAAATCTTTTGTTTTAGTTATACATTTCCTTAAATGTTTATGCTTATTTATGAATGTTTTCTCTATATCCTTATCCTTAATGAGCATCTGATCTCACCCCTTTCAATGTTTTTTTTTGCATGGTGTGAAGAATTATTTTATAAATGACCTGCAGGGATAGTATGAGGGGATATAATGACAATATGTTGTCTTATTTTTTTACTTTATGATATAATATATTAGTTATGAATATATCTAGTGTTTCTAAGACTTCTAAACTAATCGGTCTTTCGAGACTTGATCTTTTGCGATCATGCCAATGTTATGTAACAATGCACCGACTTTGGGTAACTGGGGACATGGCGTTACACATGATATATTTTCCATGATAATAATGATAGTAAAATTAGACAATTAGAGTCATTTTTATTCATCTAAAAAATACTTATCCAAGAATCGTTTCATAATTTAAAATATATTTTGACACGTTTACAAAAATTTACTATTGAATGATGTAAACAAATGCTGAATCAACATATTATATACAACTATTTGTTTATAATCATTTATTTTTACTCTTATATCGATGATATTTTGGATTTATTTAATGAGAATCCCAAAAAAGCTGACCCAAACCTATATAATCTAACAAATGAATAATAAATTAATAACTAAATTTAAAATTCTATTAGATAATATTTCTGTATAAATAAATTAACTAATTAATTATATTATTTGGGTTGATAAAACAATTAAAAAGGCATATTGGACTCATGGTAGTTGTTATCTATCAATCCGTAAAATGCTTTGATATCATTCTCTCAATAATTTTTCTAATATAGTTAGAGAATTTTATTTTTCATAATCTTTTTCATATTTATTCATTATTTTTATATGTTTTTAATTTAATTTCAAAAAAATAATTAATTTATTAAACCATTTAATTTGATTTAAATATGTTAAAATTAATTCTATAATTATTAGGTTTAATTTTAATTTATAATATTTGTTATCAATTTCATGTTTCTTAGTAATTATTAATGATAAAGGGTTGGACCATGATATATCCCCCCAATTATATGAGTTATTATTTATCATTTTCTATTATAATATTGTAATTAACTATTAGTGTTATTCTATTACATGTCACTTGGATGAACTAATGAATTTATTATATAATGGGTGATGAAGAGAGATTACATGTTATTTGAATAAAATTTCCCTAGAAACCACAATCATCACACTATTTCTTTTATAATATCTTATGAAATTTCTTCATGAAACTCTATGGATTTTACTTTCATAGAGAATAGTTTTATATCTGGATTGAATATATGTTAATAACCCCTTAAGAGTTCAAATTTTATAAAAAATTCATATGTTTTTTATGTTATTCTATGAATTATGATTTTTTTACTCCCCTTATAGAGCTTTATATTCTCATCCCATAAGTTGAAATTATTATTAATATGATTAATAATTATAATAAATAATAATTTTGTAAATAAATTCATGTAATGATGATTTTTTTGGTTTGAAAAAATTTATTTAATGGTTCTTTAGAATGAAGAAGTCTCTTTTAATAAATACAATTGTAGTTTTTTATGTATTATTTTGAACTATTTCTAAAATTCTATGAAACTATCAATATAAATGTCATATAAAGTTAATTCAATTCAAATATTTACCAAAATCATATAATTATAAGATTTTTATGTTTGATATTTTATAGTTTTTCATATATACATTTTTATAAAATTTTAGAAGTTGTTATTATTTTAATAAAATAGTGGAAATAAAATTTATGGTTGTTATGTCAGTTTATATATAAATAAAAATATAATTTATTTGAATAAGTATAAATTTTGGTCCATTGTTATTATAAATGATACTAACATTTTTATATTATAGGTATTTATCATTGGTTGGGCTTTGATAAAGGTATCAAGTAGAATAATTTTAAAATCTATCAAGACAATAATATGTTCATGAATGTACATGGGCCAATCTGTGAATAAGATGCCTCATACAGACCATTCCATACATAATAAAAATTCTTGATCCTAATGGGATGATGAAAAATATCAGGGGAATTGTATTATAATCGTCGGGATTAATTTTTCCTTAGTAATTAATTAAAATATTTGAATTCCTCTAAAAATCAAAATATTGTTAACCTATAGATCGGAGTCCATGAATATAAATATTACAACAATAAAAGTAAACATGAACTAAAAAAATTAAACATCCAATAACATATAAATGATAAGAATGGAAACATGATAAAATAAGGTGAACTATATGATGAAACTCTAATAAAACTGTAAAATACAAAGAATACATGACATCATATCCATTTGACCTCTAAGCTCACCACAAATCTAACAAATAATCTTTCTCTTAGTGGGGTCAAGAACATGATCCTGAACCTAAAACATTTCTCATGTTTTTTGTTTCTATGTGACACAAGTAAGGTGTTACCTAAAATATCATAATATGTAAGTACCAATGATTACATATAGATGATTTTCAAAAATATACCATTACAATGGTTTGAAAATATAATTATAGAGTATATCTTTTATCACTTTGAACAAATAACCATGAACATACCATAAACTTCAATTTAATATCAGAACATGATTTAATGAATACTTTAAAACCTTTAAAATTTAATTCATTTTTGACACAACAGTATTTTAGATTACTTTTTAATATTATAGACAACACTAAACTCACTATGATGTAGTACGTCATTGGGTAAAATTGGAGTTGTTACAAAATAATTTCACCATTGCTGTAAAATTAGGAACACAATATAAAAATTAAATCATTTGTATAATATAGAATAACAATATTGTAGTTCATGAACAAAAAAAGTAAAAGAATATAGTAGAAAATTAGATTATTATTTTAATGTTGTTAAATTATAAAAATATAGTGATTAAAAAAACCCATATACCAAATCAAATAAGGAATATTTGAAAGTAATAATAACCAGTGATCAATATTATTTGAAAATAATTAATAAATAAGTGAAAAATTAATGAATTACGATAATTATATTGTAATTTCTTTCCCATCCTACTAAGAATTAATCCAAGGAATGAGTTTTCTCATCTCAATTTGCATTCTATCATATGTACACTAAATTGACCAATAGTTTTATTTTATATAGTGCCTGTAGTGACCATGAATTCATTATATTATGATTTTTATGAATTTAAATTTATTTTTATGTATATATAATGTTTTTTATTTGAAGGGAGCATATTCGAAAAGATACCAATGTTGTTTGTGTTTCCTCAAAATTCTCACTGTGAATTCGAGATTCTTATTTCTATATTTGAAATTAAGGAATGTATATGTGATATATATATATATATATAAACCAATAAATTTTATCGCCAACATTTTATATAGGTTTTTTAATTTATAATCATTTCTTTTCTCTTCGGTTCATGGTAAACTAAAAGGTTACTAAAAACCGAATCAAAACATTTATATACATTACAACTTGGAATGTTTATCTTGTATGCCAATATTATTTTTATTGAATCAATAATGTTATTCTTTATTCTGAACATATTTGGTAAGATAATTTTTCACTAATATTGAATTTTAATTAATATTTAATACTATTCTATTTAATCTTTCCCCTACATGTCATCTAGGAAATTTATTACAAAAGTGTGAAATGTTTCTTATTTTAAATATTTTCTACATGAATGAATTTTCCCTATTTTATAACTATTTTTGTTAATGATGGGTCATATACATGTTTATGGGGTTTTTCCAAAGAAATTTCAAAACCAATTACATTGTGGGTTATTTATATTTTAAAATGATCATTGTTTTATAAAAATAAATAAATGTATTTCATTCCCCTTGTATATCTCATTATTTTACACCGTAAATTTATTATATTTATTATTAATTATTTTCATGGATTCAATATTATTAAATATTTTAAATATTATTTTTTCAATATTTTATATTCCCCATTTAATTATATTATTGAAGTGATTTTTTTTCATTACATCCAGGTTACAAATGATTTTGGGGAATACATTAGATTCAATTTCCAACCAAAAAATATCAAATATATATCTTATTTAGATTTATTTTTGATTTATTACCCCCATAATGTTTTTATAATGTTTTCTTATTTGTGTGAATGTATATTTAGAATAATTAGATCATGTTTTTATTCTCCTAATATGTGACACCATTCAAATGATCTTTGTTAAAAATCCTCCTATTATATTATTTTTCAACTATATTGACATATTTTAATTATTATTATGGTTTTCCTAGTATATAAACTTATGATACAATTTAAAATACATCTCTAGATGACCTATGATTACCTTCTAAGGATTCATCTATAAAACATGTTCTTTCTCATGGGTTAACGAAGCTATGAATGAATTATTGTAATTTATGTGTTCTTGTGGCATGAAAATGTAATGTATATCAATTATATAATGCATGGGTCCATTATAGACCTAAAATTAAGGGTTTTCTGTTTTAAATAAATGATAAAAGGTTATGGAACACGATTTTGTGGCTTTTAATCAAAATTATATGGGGAGGGAGTGGTTAAACAATATAGAAAGGTTTATGGAATTAGGGGGTAGGTTAATGATCCAGAATCATTCAATAATAGATCAAATTCTAATTAAAAATTCTATAAACACTCTATTTGATACATTGTGAGGTGAACTTATTTTTTCATTCCATTTCTAAAAAATATAACTACATTTCCTTAGAAATAAACACATAATCCAATGAATGGATAGATTAGTTTATTTGGATATTAGCTCATGTTTCCTTAACATAAAAAAGTATATTTAATCCACTATACTAGTAATTTCTTTTTAATATCTTAATCATCTCCCACATTGAATCTCTGAATAAAATATCCTTTAAGGTTTAGTCCATAAAAAATTTTATGTAGAGAAAATGAAATACCAGGTGATCTAAAATACATAGGAGGGGAAAATATTATGAATTTTTTCTAAAGGTTGAAATCGTAAACATAAGATACAACTTTAGTTATGGATAAATAAAATATTATTGGAACATGGAATGATAATTTCTATCTACAAGTCATGAATAAAAGTTATATAATATCAAATTAAAAAACACACCCAATAGAAAAATACTAATATATCTAGAGACAATAGACACTATACATAGAGCATAACATTTCAAAAATCAATAAATTCTTGAATATGAATAATCATATGAAGTCATTGTTTATTAATATTGGGAAAAAATCCCTCAAGGCATCATTGAAGCATTTTTGAGGTGATTGTGTTTGTTGACAAAGTGGACATCTGAGTGGTGATTGTTGACAAAGCAAAACAATGGCATAAAAATTTGTTAGCAAAGAGGATTTCATGATGGAATGTCGAGTTCAAGAGCTGAGGTCAACGATCCATGTTTTATTCAAAAACATTTATAGATGGAATGGATGATCTGGAGGCGGTATAAAAGAACAGATACAAGGTAGCGCCGTTTTAAAGTGTTTGCCAAATTTTTTGGCCTGAAAATCAACAAATGAAGTAAAGTGGTTTTTGGAAAAGGTACTTGCGGCCCGTGTACATGAAATCTTGGAAACGTACTTGCCATATGTTTTTCAAGATCAGATCATCAAAATATGGCAAAAGGATATGGTTAGTTCAAGTTTTGGTGAGGTCGTGCAGGTGACATGTGCGCCGTGAAAGATACTTGTGCACTGATGCCTTGGAATCTTGAGAACTTGTGCTCCTATGGTTTCTAAAGATCAAAAGATCAAAATATGGCAAAGGAAAGAGGTTCGCGCAAGTTCGTAAATGGGTCGTGCAAATGACTTGGATGAGCAGAGAGCTGTGCGCCGAGACTTGCGCACTGAAGGGAAACATGTGCGCCGTCACGTAGGGTGGTAAATTTTCCAATAAATACTAGACCACACCTATTCATTCTTTACCAGAGTTCAACACTTTGAGAAATCAGAGCTCCCTTCGTGCAGGTATGGTGTTTCCGCAAGTGGTGTCTGTGGTCGCGCAGGTGGGACTTGTGCGCCAGGTTGATAGTTGCGCACCAGTGTTTGAAGTTGCGCGCCAGTGTGGAGTTGCGCACCAATATTGGATTGGGTGTAAAAGGAAGTGAGTCACGCAGGTTTAGAGTTGAGGAAGCTTGAGTCGTGCAAGTGTCTGAGGAGGAATTGCATGCCCGTTGTGACTTTTTTGCCGATACTTGCACGCCGAGATTGACTTGCGCACCATGTAAGGTTTATTTCCAGCAGTTGTTTTTGGGCTGCGTGGAAGCTGGATGTTTTCCTGATACCTTTGGTGCAAAGAGAGATTCATCTATGGGTGAAAATTGGGCTTCAACAGAGCATCTACTTACAGTGGAAGATGAATTCCTTCATGCAAATGAAGAGACCTGCAAGTCTATAAACTGTGATTGGATCCTTTCCGAAGCAGTGAGAAAAGGAAGAGGAAGAAGGTGATCCTCTCCACCGGCAGTGATCCAGAGTGAGAGAGAAACAGGGAGTGACCCTTGGGAATGTAGTGAGCTGACCCTAAACTTGTAAAGGCAGTGAGCCTCGGCTTAGAAGTGATCTAGCCCGAACCTTGTAATCCACATCCAGTGAAGTTTAGTAGAATTTGGTACGACCGACAACTTGTCGGCGTATGCTCCTTAGACATAGCCCTTTATGGTGAACCAAGTAAAATTGATGTGTTTTGTGCATATTTTACTTTCTATTTACTTTGTGCAGCAGGAGTGAGATAGAAGAGTGTTTTTCTTAATAGCGAAACAAGATCAGAATGGGCGTTAATTTTAAATTAGTCATACCATAATTCACCCCCCTCTCAGGGTATTCAGCCTTGTGGACCTAACAATTATAATATATTTAAATAGGTGTTTATGATTCCCATTTGTTAAATAAATCTAATGGAAATGGAAAATATAAAATTTATTTGTTTTCAAATGATAAAAGAGACAAAACAATAATTTTGATAAAGTGATTCATTGACAAATTACATCCAAATTAAATAAAATATTGATGAATAAAATTAATTTTGGAATGAATTTTAATGTTTAATTCTTATAACTACAAAATAAAAGGAAAAAAAACAAGTTTGATAATGTGGTTCAAAAATAAATTCGTATTTGTCCCAAGGACTTCTACCCACTAGTTTAGTCTTTTGTGATACAACTCTATTAATAATGGTGATGATCGATAATCCCACCCCAAACTTGTTATGGAAATTGATTAATATATTAGGATTTTCCAAAATCCATATAACATGTCCCTACCTTTTATTGTAGTGATATCCTAATGAAAAAATTGATGAGAAAGAAAGGAATGATTTTGGAAACCCAGTTAATTTTCTCCATATTTATTAATTAGATTGATGGAAACTATGATTGGAGATTGAAATATAATCAATGAAGATATAATTTTTGAAATATATAGAATTGGATTTTTATTTATATTTAATTTAAGGTAAATTACTAGAGGTATAACTTTGAGTGAACAATTTTTGTGTCTAGATTTAGTAAGATGTGTTTTAATAGATCTAAATTCCTAAAATCCTCAGTACGTATCTATTTATAGAGACTAAAAATGTTTAGATGAATCTGGAATTTTCCTGGGAGAATTTAAACATTATAATAAAACATTTATAACCTTTTGAAATTCATTAAATGTATTTCTGGATCAACTATCAGGAGGCCAATGGCTGCCTAGTTTCTCTCACACTCAGGCTAATAGATCACCTGGATTTGGAATCATTAAGAAAA
This sequence comes from Viscum album, assembly GCA_963277665.1. Classification (NCBI taxonomy): domain Eukaryota; kingdom Viridiplantae; phylum Streptophyta; class Magnoliopsida; order Santalales; family Viscaceae; genus Viscum; species Viscum album. The sequence goes on from OY728145.1 coordinate 1,414,108,191, forward strand.
CTAAAACATGTAATCTAGTTTCCCACACCAGATGGATTGTGGGGATTCTTCCCACCTGAAGCTATTTTCCATACGGAATCAGCTGGCTAGTTCCAAACACTGGCAAGATGATGAATCCTTAAGGTATCCCTCATAAAGTGGACCATCCTTCAATAACTTCTATTTCAATTAGCTAATGTCCTAACCTGTTTTAATATTCTTAAGACATAATAAATTATGTGACTTATTATTCTACAAAATAAAATATGTTACCATATAAATGACATAATAATATCTATAATTACAATAAATGAAATTAGGTAATGTGAAATTAGTGAAAAGTGAATTCTATCAAATGAAATAATTAGAAACAAAATGGATTTTTTTATCATTAGAAAAAAATGATATAGAGAAAAATAATAATTTCAAACTTTTTTAGTGATCCCAAGTTTATAACACATACACACACACACACACACACACACACATATATATATATCAAGAGAAAACGTACAAATTTAATTAGGATTCTAATATATGATATTCAATATGTTCTTTAAGTATATATATCTAACATTCTATATGACATAAAAGGATAAAATATTTAACATTAATTTTGATAACTCCCCCATTGTGGAATTAATATTCAATAACACATTGAAAAAAAATCCTGTAAATTATCCCCATTTAATGTTGTTGCAAAATTAATATCTATATTTTTTGACCCAATGTTTTCTAAAAAATAGAAAACTTCTCCCAATTGTGATAATAATAAAATTGATATAAATGGTCTTTCTAAATTATAAAATTTGATGATCCACTAAAGATAGAGATTTAAAAAAGAGACATAAAATATTTGAAAAACATATTTTATGTGAAAATTAAATATATTTAGGAAATAATAATAGTTAAATTAAAAAAATGTTTTCAAATCATATTTCAGTTTTGAAACTCCTGCATAATAAGTAATTTTCATATAGAGAAATAATTATATTTAAATACTTTCTGAGATAGAAAAATATATATTTTAAAAAGAAACATAATTAAAAGAATTATGTAAATAATGAAAATAAATAAAAAAGTGAGAAGATAAAATAAGATACATAATATAAAAGTGGTATCACCATTTCTATGATTTCTTTTTTTACATAAATATTTATTTCACAACAACTGAATGATTCCATCATTGTGTATGATTAATGAAATTCCAATGTAAAAAACATAACTTAAATGCATAGTTCCATTTTTATTTCGTCACAGAATTCTTAAAAAATAATGATAAAGATATACGTACAAATATAATTTTGTGTATAATTAATATTTATTTAATATCAATAAATAAATAAGAGTTATTTAATTATTTATGGAATATAATTATATAAGATATTACTGTAAAAAACTAGTTATAAAAATGTATTAATTGTTTTCATTTCTTTTTTCTTTAAATATGATTTAGTTATTTCAAAATAAGGGAAAACATTATTAAATTTTCTGATTATATTCAAAAATTATATTTTATTAATGAAAACATTAAAAATAAGATTATATCTGGATCCCCCAGAAACTATAATAGTTGTTAGATAAATGTAGCAATATAGTAAATTGTATTTTTGATTATAAACATTAAATTCCAGTGAGTGTTAGTTTCTAGTGATATTACCAAGCTAAGGTAACTTATTCACAGAATCCAATATTGTTCTTATGTTAAGATAATTGTTAGGTCTTTCTGTAAGAGTCAATTCATGATTTTGAGTTCATTGGTTTAGTTTCTATTGCATGAAAAGAACCCAATTTTAATGATTAAGGTCATTATTGATATTTTGGTGTTTTATGTGAGAGATAAAGGTACGATGTTAATCCATATTTAAAGAAAAAAATATAGTATTTTTTCATAGATTCAAATATTCAAATATAATTTCTATGGGAATGAGTAATGTCCCGGACCACTATAGTCCATTCCATTGTGAAAATTATGTGCGTGATTTGTTCTAGGAGGCAATAATGATTCATTTCAAGAGTTTTTTTAAATATCATTATTCAATGATAAGACGCCTAACATTAAGTCATTCATTTCTAGATCATCATTCTGTGAGTCATGATAGTGAGTTTCTAATAGTAGGTCCCCAGCGGTGACTTGCAATGGGGACTCATCTAGTGGTGAGTCACAAAGTTATGTTTTTATAAGCGAATCATCCAACGGTGAATCGAATAGCTACTTATTGAATGTTGACTCACCGAATGGTGACTCACAAAATAGTGAATCACCAAACAACGACTCATCCAATGGTTACTCACAATTGGTAGCTCTTCACAAGTAGCTCACAACGGAGACCCGTTTGATAGTGATTCATCCCCCGATGACTCACCCGCTATTGACACCCGATGATGACTCTCCCAATGGGGAGTCATTTCCAATGTTTCTGAATTTTCATCATTTCATATTTTTTTTGATATTATCCCCTTATATGATATAAAATGTGTTTAAAATAATTTTAATTGTTTTTAATTCATTTCGAAGTAATTAAAATATATCATTAAATACCTAACACATGGGAGAAACTTAGACAGTCAAAACATGTAGTCATGATTGTGATATGTCTTTAATTGGATTTTAAAATCATTCATTATATAGATATTTGATACCCTTTCTAAATAGGAGACACATTATTCCTTGTATATTTCCCTTTACTCTTGCTACTAAGATTCCGCAGAACATTTCTTCTTCTAGGAGCGGTGTGTTTGTGTTCCTCCGTTAGATCGCGTTTCCCGAGAGCCTTGCACACATCTTGATTGACATAAGGAGGATGTATTGATCATCCATTTCTTAATCTAGATATCCCTTCATATATATAATTTGTGTATCATGCTGGGTAGATGTATGTATATTTCCTATGAAAAGGCACTTGAATCCAAATTTAATAAATGTAATTGATTCATATTTGAAAATATAATTTGGGGATGAGAAAAATTATTGATTGATTCTTTTTTTCTTGTTTATTGATATTGGTATTTTTATAGGTTGTATGCCTGCTGAAAATCATTTATGTGGGTGGTCTTTGTTTGTGCACTCTAGATGAATTCAGATGGATTATTGTTGACCATGTATTTAGTGGAAATATATATGAAATTTATTAACCACATATACCTAGTTAAATAAATAGAAGCCTTTGAATCACACATTCTATTTGATAACTAATGAAATATAAATGAGGAATTAAGTGATGACTTTTCAATTCATTTTAATACACAATTCTATGTTTTTTGTGGTTATGTGGTTTTTTATTATGTCTTATGACTTGGGTAGTTGTCTGGTGTTGGGGTTGAGAGAGGAACTGTAATATGTGGCTATATGGGTTGTGTAATGTAATTTGAGGGAAAGAGAATGACTTATTTTGGAATGGATAAGAATTGTTTGAGTAGTGGTGTTGCAGGTTTTGGTTTTTCTATGATTATATTACTAGGTGTGAGGGGTGTGATGGGTGTGGTGTTGTTATACAGTGAGGCCATTTGTTTTGGTTGTGATGAGATGTGTTTCTATGTTTGACTATGATTTTGGGGTTTTATTGTTGAGAGGATGGAATGGATAGAACTACTTTTAAGAATCATGATGGAATTGGTTATTATGGGTGTTAAACGGAGTGTAAATATAATGTGAGTTTCATTATTATTGTTCTTCATCCACTACATGGTTTCTGATTGGTGGCATATTCGGTACAAGGGTTAGTATTTTCCTGGGTATGGTTGGAATGAATAAAAGGATTTTATTAATAAGGAATGATATATAATTAAATAAGATGGTGGAGGTTATGAATAGAGTTATGGATTGTTGTGATGCTTTGAATTTAGAGTTAGCACCAATGAAAGGACATTGGGATAATTTTTTTGGGAAGAACACAAAGCTTGGACTTGAGTTTTTGATAATAAAAATATATACATGTATTTTAATATTTTTCTATATGTACCCCACCCTAGTTCAAAACTATGTAACACCCCCCCCCCCCACACCATTTTGAAGGGGGAGGGTTCCATTTCCTAACAACATAGTGGGAGGATGGATGGTTGGTTATTGGTTGTTCCCTTCTCCCTCATCTATGCATTGATATAAAAAGATTCTTTAGGAAGGTTGTGGTATGGCTGTGGCCCTGGTGTGTGTAGGTGGGATATGTTGAGCTTCATATGCCCATGCTATTGGACTATCTTTGAGGCCTGGGTCTGTATGGGTGTGTTGTGACATGGTTCTTTTGGAAGAGTATGGAAGCAACATGACATTTAATATTAGGGTGTGAGTAGTTTACAAGTGGGAAGTGGTGTGGCGTATCCAAACATCGATGTGCTAATTATATTACATTAGTTTATTTTATTATTAGTTGTGTGTGCATTTGTTATGTAGAGATGGCTAGTATTCCTTACTAGGATCTATATGTTATTGTTGTATTCTCACAGGGGAATTATTATTATTCATGATATTTTTTATGGGAGAGATTGGTTTTTTCTTAATGAGTATACATATATTCCCAACCTACATACATAAATCTAAATTTAGGTCTCTAGGTGATCTATATGGACTGTGTTGGGAATTACTTGCTCGATCATTGGGACAATTTTCATGTTGCTTCTTTGCTGATTTTGGGTATTTACTTTAGATGATCTTGTTTTACAGCATTTATATTTCAAACATTCATATGGGAAGGTTTTAAATTTATATTGTATATATATATACCAATATAGATTTATTGGAGTTATTTTTGGATGACCCATATTATATCTGGATAGTGTTCTCTTAATAAAACAGTAATTAGTCCAATTTCATGAGATTCTATACCCTTAGTGTTGGTCGACACCCCGAGGACTACTATAGGTGGGACTCGAGGTTCATTATTTCTCTTCCATCATTTCCAGCTCAAGAGGAGAATGTTTGGAGGGAAGGGTGTCACGATAGAATGGTATTTGTGGTTATGGGTGAGAGATAAGATGGAGTATGAAGTTAGTCACTATGAGGATCTCATGGATTTTTAAGGAAATTGTGTTAAATGATCTTGGTGTATTAAATAGGTCTGGAAGACCAGATAATACATGAGGTTTTAGGGCCCCTCGTTATTCAATGCAAAGACGTTGAGAATTACAATCAACCAAGTGGGGATACACTATTTGTAGGGTAGAATCCTTACTAATGGAACATCCATCAAAATGACTTGTGTTCCTATTTAAATTTCTCTATTTTGGGTATTTTGAATTGGATAACATAAAGAATTAAATTTATTGAAAGGAATATTAAATAAAATCCCATAACGCATGAAGTTAAGAATTGATTGTTCACATTTTCAGCTATGGAACCTGGTCAAAATCAGCATGTAGTAAAGATAATGGATGATCAGCAGGATAACTCACTCAATCAACTAAGGGTTGTTTGAGTAGAGGAGAATGACATATGGGAGAAGATGTCAAGATCTTTCCATCATAAGGCTCTCGGAATGTATGAAGATATAATTATATTTTTGGATACAGAGATCTAGCTTGAGGATCTTGTGATCACGTTTAGTTTTATTTGGGATCTGATGAAGTATTGGGTTCCTCTAGAAGTGATCTAAATGAGGGGAGATACTCTTCAGTGGTGGACATTGTACCTCGCGAAGAGGAATGAGGCAGACATTCTATGGGACAATTTTGAGAATTTTTTCTGAGGGTAATGTATTTCTTGGACCGTGAAGGATAGAAATAGACATGAGTTAATCTCCCTCCAACATGGGATTATGTTCGTACACCATATCTGGGGATCATGTTTACCTATATCCTTTAGTTTTATCTAGATAAATTTATGGATATGGGGTCTCATGTGAGAATATTAGAGAAGGCACATTATCCTTATCCCAACAATGTGGATACTCCCTTCGCCATATCCACATACATAGTGGTCCATAAGAAGGAATAGTTAGTTTAGAGGATGAACTCATGATGGGTTTTACCATGAGAGGGGATCCAATAAATTTCTCCATATGGAAATGATTCCTGAAGTTGGTATAAAGTTCCATGGTGTTCATGGTTTTGGCTAGCAGAGAGTCAACCTCATTAATTTCCTTTTCACCCTTTAGGTCATCATACTTTTCCTATGTAATTGGAACTGTTGTGTTTCTCTGTTTGAGACAATGGTTATATTCAAAGAGAATTACCAATGGCCCTTTGATGTCAATGTCACAGAGGTGGGTAGGTCAAGTACCCAACACACAATTGCTGGTAGGGGTGTTCAATAAGAAGGGACAGTAGGCTCACAATCCACTAATGGGAGACTGAGCAGGTAGAGGCCGAACTCAAGTTGTTACTCACGGACCTCGACCCAAGTCTGGTCATGTAGGATGTCATTTGCATTGGGGAAGATAAAAAGGGATTGGTTTTTTTGTATCCTGTAGACGTAGGAGTCTCAACATGGCCAGAGGTTGTTTGAGCTATGATCAGTTTGTTCAATATTCATACGTGCTCTATGTCTAATACGAAATCTATGAACTCCTTCATTACACCCGCTCTATATCATTATATGGTACTAGACATAGATAGGCTTCTTGTTCCGCTGATTCTAAATATGCAATATAGAGGTCAATAAAGCTTTTTTGATGTATGTTAGGCATATAGACTGATGATGGGTATGCATCAGTCTCGTGAGAATATTTTCGTGCTATAGATATAGCCATATTATGTCATCCTTAGAATTGGATGGTTGATTTTTTTGTATAATGTTATGGAATGATTTAGTATTCGAGTCACATTTTTCATAAGTGGATTGTCAATGTGTCACCATCTCTCCTGAGCAGAGCTGTCAGGTCAGCACTCAGTGTGGGGAACCTCTTCTTTCGTTGTTGGTCGAGCTGTCAGTGGAATCTGTGGATACTGTGATAGAGGAGGTTCCTAACATTTTTGGGTATTTCTTTGATTCTTTCCATGAAATTGTTTTTGAACCAACCCAATTAGAATTATGTTGAATATGGGATAGATATATAGCTTATTGGTTCTCTGATTTTAAGGCTTCTTATCAAATGGAACCATCAGATGTGCAATAGTTGAGGATTCTAAATAGACGATATGATGATGAAGATTTGTATCCAACCTAGTGTGTCATCACATGGTTCTCCAGTCATGTTTTTGAAAAAGAATGATATTGGAATGAGGTCATGCATAGAATATCGGATGTCATATCAGATAACAGTTAAGAATAATTACCCTGACTTGTGGATAGATACTATTTTTGATTAGTTGATGGGAGAAACATGGTTTTTTAAGATCGATCATGGGCGGGATATCACCAGCTGAGGGTGAAGGAGCATAATATCCTGAAAATGTCTTTTAACTTCAGGTATGTGATGATTGGGTTTATATATATGGAATTCTATGTTACGAATACATCAGCCGTATTTAGGGGGATCTTGAACTCCCAATTCTGTGAGTTCCTAAACACTGTTATTCTTTATATTCATTAATGACATCTAGATCTTCCCAATGTAAGAGGAGGAGATTTCCAAGAATATTAGGGCCATCTTTTAGGTTCTTCAACACCACAACCACTATGGAAATATGTACACTTGAATTTTTTTTACACAAGAGGTACACATACATGGACATGTGGTGTCACAATTGGGTGTAGAAGTGAACCCATCGATAGTCTAAGAAGTTGTTTATTGGGATGTACTAAAAAATGTGGTATATGTTCATATTTTTCTCTATCTATGAGTCTATTAACAATGATTCATGTATAATTTATCTTATATTATATATACGTTGATGTCCTTGACTAGGAATGACCAAGACATTTCGTGGAGTGACTTTTCTCTAGCAGCATTTATCATCCTGAAGGGGATATTTTTCAACGATCCAGTGTTCCATTTTCTGAGGAAGGATTGATGTTCTATAAATTTTGTGAGGATTCCCAGTTGAGATTGCTTTGTGTGTTGATAAAAAAAGGGAGTGATATATTTTGGGTTTGGGTAGGTTTGTCCTTACGATGGTAACTATTCCCCCCATGACCTGGAGCTAGAATTTTTCCTGTCTGCACTAACTTTTTAGTGATATTACCTCACTAAGGAGTGTTTTTTTGTCTTCAATGATCACGTGTTCTTGAGGAATAAATTTTCATAGTGATATATGAACATGTGACCATGGATTTAGATGGATATTCTACTGAAATACATCTTTATGATCTATTACACCTTAGGAAATGGGGACATTGTGGCAAATAATTTGAGCAGGAAGTCACCGAATAAGGTTGTTCTAGAATCCTTCGATGCTAGACAGCCGATATATGAGTTTTTACTAGAAATTAGATGCCAGAATGGATGGTGAAAGATTCTGTCGATTTCATATGACCATGAATTCATCTATGATATAGTAGGGGTAGGTGTTTAAGTGGGGAGACACAGAGGCCGAAGTGATGCGGGATCACACGGACTAGGGTGATGCTTCGGAGGGATGGTCAGAGGATAGTCAGAATCAGATATTATTCTATAGGAGGATGCTTTTTAAAGTATTAATGTTTGAGATAATTCTATATGTGTTTCACAGATCGCCTTTGGAAGTACACCTAGGATTTTCTATGATGAACCACTAATTGAGAGATTAGTTTTGGTGGACTGGGATAAAATAGGTAGTGGTAGAGTTGGTGGTGTAATTCATAGTTTTTGAATAGTTAAAGTCATAGAAACATGTTCTTAGTGGTTTTGTTTCATCCTCTAAAGGTACCCAATTGTAAATGGGATGAAATATCATGGGATTTAATCACAATATTACCTAGGGCATAGGGAGGTTGTGATGCGATCAGGGTAGTAGTAGATCTATTAAAAAAAGAAGCTCAATTCCTAAAAATTAAAGAGGTAGGTGCACTGAATGCCTTTTTCCTGGAGGTATGTGGAAAAGGTTGTATGGATACATGGATTTACTATAACCATTTTCTTTTAGTGGGATACATGTTTTACCTAATTTTTCTATAGATTATTGCATTATGATTTTGGAACTCAGTTGCACCTCATCACAACCTTCCACACTCAGAAGTATAGGCATTTAAAGAATACCCTCAAGACACTGGAGGACATGTTTGGTAATGCATCATAAAGTGTGGGGGATCATGGGTGTGAGACTTTACATTGGTAGTGTTTTCTAATAATAATAGATATCAATAATCCACTATCATGACTCTATTTAATGATTTTAATGATATACTAGTTCATCCACATTTGTGCTGGATAGAGTTTGGGGAGACAAATATTCTTGCTTGTGATGATGGGTAGAACACAACATCAAAGGTTCATCTTGTAAATGATGTAATGTAAGTGGAACATGACTGGAAGAAGTTGTATGTTGATCGCAGGAGCATGAACATGGGGTTTGAGGTTGGGGAACATGTGTTCTTTAAGATTTACCCTCGACATGGGTAGTGGAGGTTTTTGAAATGGGAGTAAGATTTTCCTTGCTTCATACGACCCATTGAGGTATTGGGGTGAGTTGTCAATGTGGAATACCAGTCACAGATTCCACCATAGTTGGAGAAATTCCCCGACATCTTTCACATCTCTCTGATTTGTCGGTATCTTCACGATGAATCCCACATCATTGACTTGGGAGAGTTGGATGTCGATGATTACAAGATGTTCATTGAGAGATGAGTAGAGATACATGATATTTATAGAGAAGGTGTTGTGTGGATGGAAAATTCCATTGGTTCATGGGATGTGAAGGCATAGTGGCCTGGAAGAGAGTACATGGGAGTGAGAACCACGATTTTGTACCTAGTACTCGGATTTTTTTGAGTTCTTCCTTGTTATTTTTTTCCATCGAATTTGATGTTTTAATATTGTTTGATATGAGTTTATTTTTTACTTATTTCATAATTTGTGATGAGGTTCTATCATGTGGGATGGGAATTACCCGATTCCTATTTGAGATATGTTAATTAATAGGGGAATAAATCTGTAGAGCTGAGTCAGTACCACCTAGAGTGGATAGTATCTTAACATGGTTGGAGGAATTCCCTTATTCATGTGTTTAGGATAGTGTGGTTTGTATACATTTGTGGTGTGTATTTTGGATGGTTGGGTCACCAGATTTATGATGTGTATTGAATTTTGCGGTTTCACTCCACCTTCAGAACAACATAAGGTGGTGTATCATTGAACTCTAATGTTGGTATAGGTGTTTCACTTATATTGAGATTATTGAGAGGTATCTCAAGGGGTAGTTCTACAGAACCCTCTTTCCATCTGAGTATGGTTTGAATTCATGATGAAGAGAATAATTTTGAATAGTAGTTGATGTATTGGCATGGACTTACCTGGTCCATTCATTTGTGAAAATCCATTTTTTGTGGTGTTCTAAGGGGTAACAATGACCCATTTCAAAAGCTTTTCAAAATCCATTTTTTCAATAGTAGGTCACCAAATGGTGTGTCATCCACCGACATATCATCCACCGGTGAGTCACGATGGTGATTCGCTATTGTTAGGTCTCCAGTGGTGAATCATAACGTTGACTCCTCTAGCAATGACTCACATCGATGACCCGTCCAGTGGTGTCTGGAATAATGAATCGTTGAACAGTGGCACTTCATCAAAAGATCTTCGCCGATAGCTCTCATTAATGACTCATCTAGTGTTGATTCATACACCAGTGACTCACCCACCAGTGTTTTGTGTTGGTGAATAAAACAACAGTGAGACATTTCCATTATTTTTAAATTTTATGTATTTCCCAGTTTTCCTATATTTACACCTTTAATGTTTTATTTAAAGTAAAATTTATTTAGTTCCATGTTAAAGTGTTTTTAATCCAATTGAAATTAATTAAAATATATTAGTGAATCCATATTTCTCAGGTGTCCCTTAGATATTCAATACTCATACTCTTTATTGTGATCCGATATAAAAGGCTTTTGAAACCATTCCTTCTATTGATATAATATATGACCATTATAATGTTGAGACCCAATCTTACTTGTATGTTTCCCATTACTATTCCAACCTAGAATCCCCGAAAATTTCTTCTCTGAAGAGACATTCATCTATTTTCTATCCTTTGATCACATTTCAATAGATCCCTATGCACCACTAGTTTGGTATGAAGATGAGATGTTTATCATTTTTTTTCTAAAATTAGGGGTCCCATCTTCCCTATTGTTGTTTATCATGTGTGGTGGGTGTACAAATATTTCCCATATGAATGAAGTTCAATAAAATTTTAATAAATATAATTGAATCCCCTTTATACCAATAAATATGAGATGGAAAAAAGTGACACAAGCTTGGGGTTGTTATTTATTGATATTTTGAGTTTTGTGGGCTGTATGCATACTAAAAATCATGGTAATTGGTGGTCATTTATTGTGAACTTGGGATAACTTATGATGGATTCTTTTTGATCGTGTATTGAATAAATTTTTTTATGAAATTGATTAAACATGTTTACTCACTTAAAAAATAGATTCCTTGAGATCGAACATGTTCTTTGTTAACCCCTAAATTAAAAAGGTGTAATTAAATAACACTGTTTTGTTAAATATGAATACACCCTACCTTGTGTGGTGAGGTTGTGTGCTATGTGTTGTTTTCATCAATTTTAGTCCATTACTTTTTGTGTGGTGCTAGGTTTGAGGGAATATCTGTAAATTTCGGTGGTACATGTTGTGTAATGGAATATCAGGTTGATAGATTGATTGATTGTGGAATTAATGTGCAGTGCTTGAGCGGGTGGACATTAGGTTCAGGTTTTGTTATGTTTTTGTTATTGGGTATGATGGGTGTGGTGTTGTTATATAGTGGGGTTGTTGGATTTGTTTGTTTAGAGACATGTTTCTATGTTTGACTATGTGTTGGTGGTTTTCATGTAGATAGGATGGATTTGGTAGAATTACATTGAATAATGATGACATAAGTTGTTGGTATGGGTCTTAATTATATTGGAAATGTGAATTGAGCTTCTTTTCAATGGTTCTTTTTCCACTCTATGGATTATTCTATTTTTCTCGTTGAATGTTGTGGTTGGTATTTTCTTAGATAGGGATCGACTGAATAAAAGGGTTCTCTTAATAGTTAATTATATTTAGTAAAATATGTTTAATGTGTTTATGAATTGAATTGTGGATTTTTTTTATTTGTGGATTTAGAGGTAGATTCAAAAGAACTTTGATGGGATGGTTGTTTTTTTCAAAGAACCCATAGGTTTGTATTAAGTTCTTGATTCAAAATATATATAACATTATTTTCCATTTGTTTTCTACAAAAACCCCTCCCTAGTTGATAAATATATGACGAACTCCCCCATTATCACAGGGGAGTGTGAATTTTTCAAACAACTTAAATGAGGGGATTGATGGCTAGTTGTTGGATATTCCCAACATGTTCTTCTAGGAATTGGTAGCCAAAAATTCTTCAGGGAACATGTGTTATAGTTGTGTACTAGTTGTGTGTGGGTGGGATGTGGTATGATTTTGTCCCATGTGTCTGTGGGTATCGTGTGGTGAACTTTCTATGCCCAGGTTATGGGACAAGCTCTGAGGCCTATGTCTATGTGGGAGGATTAGGATGTGTGGTTTATGGAAGAGTGTGGGAGTGTCATGTCATGTATCATTAGTGAATGTGAATTTAACCATTAAAAAGTGGTGCGGGGTACCCAAAAATTTATTTTCTTATTATATTATTTTATTTGACTCGCATTATTTTGGGAACATTCCTTGGTGAGGCTAGAATGGATAGTATTACTTTTTAGGTAATGTTGGTTTCTGCAGTTTTCTCACATGGGAATTATTATTCTTTTCTTACTGTTTAAGAGAGACTTTGGTTTTTCTCTACTCAATATACTTTCATGCTCACCATAAATACAAAAAAAAAACATTCAGGATTCTTGGAGGACTATTTGGATCATTATGGGCATTACTAGTTCGGAATTTTGGGATTTTTTCATCTCACTTCATAGCCATGTTTTTTTGTATTTACTTTAGAGAATCTTCATTTCTAGTATTTATACTTTAAAAATACAAATGGGGGTTGTTTTTTCTTTATTATATATAAATATTGGAGTGTTTTTTGGATTAACGGTCTTATATCCAAGTCATATTTTTTTAATAAAAGGGTGATAGTTCCAATTTCATGTGATTCTATACCCTTGTTAGTGGTCACCACCCTGTGGACTACTCGAGTCAAGCCTTGTGGGTCATTGATCCTCTTCCTTTTTTCCAACTCAGGAGTACCATCTTTGGAGGGAGGGGATCGTGAAAGATTGTTGTTAGGTTTTAAAAAAATGAATTAAATATTTTTAATAGGATTATTTTTTATCATGAAAAACATGGGACTGAAATTGAACATTAAGATCATTATATTCCAAAATATTTCGGGAAAGATAAATATAAGAAACTTTTCCACAAAACCAAACTGGATTTATTCGTTAATTATTTTATTCATTCTTTAAATTACTCAATATTCCATTCTTGAATTGATATACCTATGAAAGACACATTCAACCTATTTTGAATAAAATTTTCATAATTTTATTTTCTTTTGAGAATAATACCATTTCAACCAAAATCCTTATAAAATACTAATTTAGTTTAAAAAATTTAAAATTTCATAAGGATTGTTTTTTGAAAAATTTCATATGAGAACATTATTAATGACTAGAACTACCCTTTGTTTATAAACTAGTTTTTCACAATAAATATATTTTATATTATATTATATGCTATGATACACATATAACGCATATTGAACCAAAAAATTATTTAATTATTGATGATCATTAAACGAGTCATCAAAAAACACTTGAAAATGGAAAATATTATATTTTTTCATAAAATAGACCATTATAAAAGTATCTTGAGAAAATATGGATATTACCAATAAGTTTTAATGATATTTCCAATGAACCACACTATGGATAAGAGACAGAATAATTGTAAACCATTTCAAATATTTAGAAAGAAAAACTGGGAACACTAGGAGTAATTTTAGTGATTATTGACTGAAAGTGTGAAGATTCATATATTGGATATAATATAATTGTTAGAATAGTTATGAGATTATTGGAATAGTAATGTGTCCATTGGAACATTACCGTGATCATTTGGAATAATAAAATAAATTTTGGAAATATTGATTTTACCTTAAAATAATAAATATTATTTTAATAGTTTTTATCAATAGTAATTTTTTAAAAATAAAAATATTATAATTCAGTTAAATAAATATCAATTTTTAGAATACATATAAAATATTACCATATTCTTTTATAATAAGTATTTAAATGTATTTGATAATAAGAAAAATCTATATCAAAAATTAAAATGAATTTTGATATAAAATTATTTCTATAAAATTAATTTAATTTATGTAATTATTACCTATATATTTTCATTGATTGATATTTTGTTAATTTCTTAAAATACTTCAATATATATTTTTATAGTAAAAAAATTGTATAGTTTCATTACATGTGAATTTCAAATGATATAATTTATGATTTCATACTAACATAATCAATTCTATAAATTTTAGATTGGATACAAAATATATTCAATTTTAAGATTAATTAATTTTTATACAATAAACATGTTTTCCAGGCCTAAAATATAATTTTAAAAATCTAAAGTCTAATGTATTCAATTAATATAAAATTTTTCCATTTCCCACATTTTTTTATATGTAAACTAATATATTCATATTATAATGTGTTTATGAGTCATAAAATATTTTTATTTAATCATAATATATTTCATAGTTTATGAAATATCACTATTAAAAGTTTCAAATTTGATATTATGTTTTATTTGTTATTTTATCCTAAAAATACCCTTCTACAAAATTATAAATTAAACATCATCCTTCCCCTTGAAAGTTATGCCTTCCTTTCTTACCAAAGAAACAAATATTAATTTTTATCTTGAAATCCCCACATAGTCATTTGGGATGTATATGATTTATTCTACTCTAGAATTCAAGGACATTTGTGCTATAGAAAAGATGAAACCCCGAGATGTTTTTTTTACATTAACATTTATTTTCATTTTCTACCCAACATTCTATGTTTTATTATTCAATTAATACCAAAAACAAAAAAAAATATTATGAGAATTATTTATATATTATTTAATTAATTTAATGCCATTTTAATGAATATTTTTAGGATGGATATATTTTTTGGGATTTCCTTGTTTAAACATTTGTTAATATCCTATCAATGGTCAATTAACCTTCAATCAAGTCATTTTTAAGTCTACGAACCACAACATCATCATAGATGGATAATATGTCATAATTATAACATAGAAATAAGTAATTTCATGTATTATATGGGTTAATAATTAATATTTCTTATGAATAAATAGTCTTGAACAAAACAGATTAATAGATACAGAATAAGATAATTTAAAGGAAATAGGATATCAAAAAAATAATGTTTAAAATTGAGTATTATAAAATAGAATACAATAATTTTAATTGATAAATAGTGAAACAAATGAACATAATTTAGATATATCACAATGTTTAAACAAAAATATTGTATTAATCATTAAAGGGAAAAGTGACAAAATAATGAAGAATTTTATGTAAGGTGATTCTCGAACCTAGTTCCTTTTCTTGGGTTATCTCCCATTTCATAATAATTTTTGATATTTAGGTTTATATAATGTCCATAAAATTACCTTACATAGTTTTTTTTAGTTTTATACTTCATGGATATAATATTTTCTACCTTGAATAAATGAATTGGATTTTAATAAAAGATTATTAAAAAAGCTTTTATTTTTCGAAAAAATAAATTGACTCTTCTTGTATTATTTCTTCTTCAATGTAAAACAATAATTTAGGCAAAAAATAATAACCCTTGTTATTTTAGATACCTAGATAGTAATTCATGAACATTTTACTTAAAAAAATGAAATGAAATACATTCCATTCCATCGGTTTATATTATTACTATGATTGATATATGTTCCCATTCTATGTTGAATTCACAATTATGAGCATTATATAATGTGATGATTGGGTCCTGAATTACATATCCTTCTAATAAAAGGGGTAAAGTAATATATCTCATGATATTTTATATATTTTACATGAACATTACTCTATCATTGTTCATAATTATGATGTCATGATTTAAGAACATATGTTGTTTGTGAAAATGATGATATCTTTATTTACAACTATTTGTTTTATTTGAAAACAATGTTATGATGTATTTTTATTATGAAGATTCCACATTCCATCCATTTTTTCGAATGATTACATAAATATTATTATGATGATACTATTATAATTATATTGTTATGTTGATTATTACCACCCTTGTACTATTGATTCCAGTCTCTTATTCCTACCCTTATTGGGATTTCATCTCAATC
This sequence comes from Viscum album, assembly GCA_963277665.1. Taxonomy (NCBI): domain Eukaryota; kingdom Viridiplantae; phylum Streptophyta; class Magnoliopsida; order Santalales; family Viscaceae; genus Viscum; species Viscum album. The sequence goes on from OY728145.1 coordinate 1,414,124,536, forward strand.
CTTTCATTGATATATATCCCCTTGTGATTATATGTACTAAATAGATTCTAATAGATATTATAAAAACATTTAAGAATTATTTTTACAATGATTATGCTTTTTATATGTACAAGATATTTATAATATTAATTTTACACATATACTAAACCTTTCGATCCTTGAATGCATTATAATTATGTAGTTTATATCATATAAAATGTAATAACCACATAATACAATATTTTTCAAATACAGTTGGTTTTAGGGGTTAGTTTAGTTTATTTATGAATTATTATTATAATGTTTTAGTGATAAACCTAATGATAACTCCATGTAGAGGTAAACGTCCAATTTTATTGTTAGAGTGTAATAGTCTTTGATTTTTATGAAATTAAATCCATCTTTAGATAATACAAGTGTATTTGGATCAAGAAAAGTTCTACCTAGGGGTAACACTCTTGAAAAGGGATCCTTGTTAATTGATTTGATAATCACTTGGTACATGAAAAAGTGGAATTTCGACACACATGGACATTCACTGTAGGGGAGATATTCTTCTGTTAATAGAAAACACTATAATAGTAATTAATATGGATATAAAACTAAAATAGTTTTTCATATCATAGTTAAAAATGTGTACAGGAATATGATACTAGAATCATTTTTTTGGGGAACGGATAAACATAGGGACCACATAAGACATAAAATTTCAATTTATTTTCACCTAAGAATAAATTATTTATTCATTCATTGTTGACATAATTTTTGTTCAAACATTTTCGATAAAATTAAATGTTGTGGATAAAGAGAAACCAAATCAGCAAAATAGGTGGGGATATTCAATTGATTATTCTAATTAAAACCCCAATTTGATGTTAGGTGGAGTTCAAAACATTATGGAAGTGATTACCTAACTAAATTAGGATATTTATAATAACATGAACCATTTAGAATATCTTCCTTTAACAAAAAATGAGCAACTATATATTGATTCGTTCATATGGAAACAACCACCAACATGTAGTGGGTCTTCTGATGTACATGTATTGAAATAGTGGTATAACACAATGGGAAATTTTTTACTAGTTCTCCATTGTTATATTAAAGATAAATTATCCTTATCTAACTATAGTTCAGATGGATATGCTGATCAATTTTCGACATCAGTAATGAATAAATATATGATGAATTAAATACAAGAAATGAAGTCACACGAAATGTTGTAGTTATTTCAAAACAAGTATTTTATTGAAATCTACTAACAAATTTGGAGAGTGAATTCCTTATTCTTTTGAAAGAGTTGAGATATTATTTCCTGACTTATGGTTTAAATTTCAAAAATACGGAATGATAAACCTCAGTATTTTATCAACAACGATAAAAAAGTAGATATATTAATTATGTGTTTCGTACCACACCTCCCAAAGGATAAGGCCATATAATACACTTGGAGGTATAATTAAATAGTTCAATATTATAGAAAATATGAAATATATTTAGGATAATATTCTAATGTTTATTGAGATTAGAAATGAGTTTTGTAGATTCATGCTTTAGATCAAATTATAAAAGATGAATGAAGATCAACGTAGACGAGTGTCAAATATGTGGCAAGTAGCATCATGGGAATTTACTTAATGGGATAGAAAATTGATTCAACTATGGAATTGAAAGCCACAAAACTCATGAATTTGAAAGGGATATAAAGAAGTACTCTAACATGTTGGAGGAAAGGACATAACCTGTTTTTCCAGCACCAACTATAAAATTTTTCAATAATAGGGATAATGGGAATTATTATATCAAATGCATTATAGCATGATATTTTGGTGGTAATTACCATTAGCAACCTCTAATATTTGAGGACCATGTTAAATTTTATGTTTTCAATTCCACTTAGGTTGAAAAATAAAATAAATAAGTATAATATACACATCATATTATCACAATAATGGAAAATATTTTATTTTATTCTAGTTTTATGAATCCATTTATAATGTTAATTTTTTATAAAACTATTGAATCAAAACATTATAATTTTATGTAGAAATTTCTATAAAATATAGCAGTGTTATTAGTGAAAACCATGAATTAAAGTCTTATTTAGATAATATCTATAGTAAGATAATTTTCTATCAGATATCATAATACTTAGCATGGTGTAATTTAATGATTAAATAAGGTTGTATTATCACTCATTATATGGAGATCACATCAAAAATTCAGAAATTTAAACTACATTCTATATTCCAAACCATCCCATGATCTAGTAAAAATATATGGAAGATCATTAGTCACCATTAGAATATACCTCAATTGAGTTGTTGTTGATACTGATCCAAGTAGAATAGATTTCCAAAATAGATGATTCTAATGATTGTATGACTATTGTAGGAAATCCCACTATATGGATTTATACTGATATTTTTCTTCTTGAGTTTCCCGAACATCCCATAAATCAAGACATAGAGTTATAAATTGATCTTCTACCTAGAGCCACTCATATAAAAAAATTCCACTATGAAATGGACCTAATAGAACAATAAAATATGAAGAAGAAATTTGAAGATCATTTGGAAAATGGTTCTAAATATCTAATGCATCACATTGTGGGTTTTTTATGGGTAATGTCTTATTCAAAGACCATGAGACAATTTACTAATAATCAAAAAAATGGAACTACAAAAGTCTGAAAGAAGGGATTGTATTACAATCACTTTCATAAAGAGGAAGAAGGTCAACCGGGAGATTATTAACCCACATATCGCACTAGTTGATACCTTTTTTAGCAAGAGAATCATCCACCATGTTCCCCTCCCAGTAGGCATGAGTGGAAATATAGCTGATTTCATGAAGATAGTCCATGAATTTCATCCCACGAGAAGTAAGGGTCCAGGAAAGGTGGATCACACCATTCCAAATTGCTTGGAAAAAGGTGGTAGAGTCACTTTGAATCCAAATTTCATTACACCCTTTCCATTGAACAACATAATTAGCTTGGATCACTGCCATCATCTCCACCTCTAATAAAGTGGCACTAGCACAGCCTCCAAAGAAACACCCAAGATAGCAGCCCAGATAATCCATGCAAACGGCACCAAAACCTATTGGACCTAGGTTACCTTTTGAAGCTCCATCCACATTTATTTTGATCCAACCAGAAATAGGGGTTTTCCAGATCACCTCAATAGATTGATGTGTAATTTTGTGTTCTTTTAAGAAAAAAGGACGCATATAAATGTTTTGTTATATAGATTATCAGGCGCTCCACATGATCACCATATATAATAGGTATCCACTTCCAAGGATTTACATCTAGTTTTTTCATCTTAAAATAGATTAAAATTTTTCATTTATGGGACATCAATAAAGATATAGACCGTTGTTGATAAAGATGAATAATAATCAAGGAAAACATTCCATATGTGATTAGAACAATATGAGATTATATTCAGGATCATTACACATACTAATTCAATTATAATAATTTAGGATTTGATGAAAAAATATATAGAAGAAACATTGAAAAATACACTTTATTTTTTAGTGATGATATTCTCAATTACTCTATTATAAATGAAGAAAATTAAGAGAATCTATAGATTCTGATTTCCAAATTAAAAAATGATAATGTTTATGATAGGTTCATCATATTTTAATATTTTTTCTAGTTAGTCACTCTCTTATAGAACATGATCAATAGTGAGATAAAATCAATGGACACCCCCAATAAAATGGTGTTTGAGAATATCTAAAATACACTCTTTTCATAGTAATACATTTTTATTGGATTATCTGGGTTCTACCATTTTTTGTGAGAAATTAAAAAAATTGTCCATCATTCTGACCAATATAACCTGGAAAGTGTAAAAGTGTGTTTTTATGTAATAATGTGATGAATACATTCAGGATATCAAGAAAAGGCTAATAATTTATCTTTCACTCAAACTAAAATCATTTAGTGAAGTATATTTATATATAATGATTCATAAAAAAAGGATATGGTTGTTTACACCTTCACAATAATAAATTGATATCTTATTTCACATGATAGTTGAATAGAAATGGGAAGAACTACGTACCCAACAAATGATCATTAGTTAGTAGTTATGATGTTGTAATTATAGATTTGGATAAAATACTTATACAGTAAGAAGTGTGAGAAATTTAAAAATCATAAAATTATAATGTATATATTCCACAATAAGAGGTGGACATGCATCAATAAAAATGGTTAGAGCGGATAATGGAATATGATTACTGTACTCACCCATATCCTAGAATGAAATGAAATGTAGCTGATATGCCTTGTTGAAAACAACCCATTGCACAATCATTTTGGTTAATTGAGAAAGAAAATATCTTCAAGTACATATATAAGATGGATGTGAATTAAAATGATAGATAATGAATATTCCATTTCCTAAATTATTTCCCATCCATCTACCCAAGACATGACCAATGAAGAACAAATAGGAGCCCTAGTGTTTCAAGAGGAGGAAGAATTAAATGGTCTTAATCAATAGGATTTAAACATTTATATAGATGGTGTAATATAGTTTGTAACTTAAATATTTGTTCCTTTATCAGTTGATATAAAAAAGAATTTTTGGTTTTTGAACACAACTTATCTTTCTCAATATGTCATAAAATTATCAAAATGTACCATGATCTTCAAAAGAACCTTATGGGGGGAACATGAAGAAATACAAAATTGATTACTCCTTTAAGTGTTTGGTATTCAGTAATTAGAGTGAAACCAGTGAATGTTGATGATATAAAATTTTAGCATACTATCATGTGTATGCGAGAACATAACAATGAGATTTGGCATAGATCTCCCAAATATATCCATATGTAACAACGCGATATGGGTTTTGGTTAATCAACTCACCAACATTACCCTCTCAATCTCTATTAAGGATGAGTTTTTACCAGAATATCATTATAATATTTAGGTAAAGGATCTTTTTAGGCTATACAGGGCACCAATTTTTATCATATTTGCTCATGATAAATGGTTTACATATAAATTCTCAATATATATCTATCATGCTATGAATAATTAATTGAAAATAAGTATTTCCTATCACCCTCAAACTAATGGAAGAAACAGTAGGACAATTCAGTCACATTGGGACATGTTTAGTGCATTCTCAATAGAATTTAATGATTTATGGGATCAACAACTCCCATTATTTGAGTTCCTATACAACAACATCTTACATATTTTTATTAAAAGGGATCCTTATGAATATTTACAAAGGAAGAAATACGAAACATATACATTTTTAAGGATGTTTTTGGAAAAAGATAAATGGGACAAATAATTTCTAATATATGACGTAGAATGGTAAAGACATCCCACAGAATATAAATTCTTCTCTGAGCATGATGACGTTCCATGCTGACAACCATCGAAGAAACTTGGGGTTTGAATTTAGATAAAAACAATCAAGTAATAAACCCATGGAATATATTCATTAGGGTTTTAATGAAACAGAATACTATACCTAGGTACATTACAACCTTTCTTATCCTTGATCACGTTAGAGTAGTGGAATATTTGGTAGATCATCGACCAATGTTTTGTGAAGTTAATGATGTCCTCCCCATATCTCTCATGAGGATATATATAACTAATACATCACATTTACTAAATAAATAGATGGTAAAATTGGATATTTACATATGTTATGAGGTGAGATTAGTGATTATTATTTATTTTATGGAATAATTTCTATGAAAAACACACACATTGTCAATCTATTGTTGAAGAACCCTAAAAATGAAGAGGTGAGATGGAAACATAAGGAATTGTTTAAAAAAAGTACAATTTCTATTATCAACTGATAATTAGAGTAGAATTTTTTTAAGGAAATTACTAAAGTGAGATTAATATAATTACCCTTACATTATAAATTATATTTTACTATATAAATGTGTGTTATATTATATTATATAGTAATATATACATAATATAATAATAGGACCCAACAATACATTATTTTATTAATGAATGATGTTAAATTAATATGCTTCTGAACACATAAAAATTAAAAACGTTATAATGCGGTAGAAGATTGAAAATAATTAATATAGAATGTGACGATTTGGATTCTTATAATCTACTTTATGAATCACTCCCATGAACAAGACTATTAAAAAGAAACAAAATATTATTATACCAATAATTAATCCTAAAAACGGAAATTTAAAACCTTTTGAGGGATTATAGTGAATGTGAAAAAATGTAATTAATATTTATTTATAATAGGTCACTTGAAAATTAAATAATAATGTAACAATTTGAATAGAAATTTGATTGTTGGAATTGTAAAATGCTCATTAGGAATTATAACCTAACCATTGGGAATAGAAATTTGAGATAAAAATAATGAGATTCTATGTAGATAATATTTAAAATTATTAATTTAATAAAATATTAGTAATATAATTTCTCAAAATAAATATCTATATTTAAAACTCAATGAAAATAGAAGATAAATTTTAATAATTCATATTTTTAAATATATATTACACGAATTTCATACATTTAATTATATGAAAAATTATAATTACATATGATATAAAATTATTTTCATAAAAATAATCTCATTTTCAGAATTATGATGTAAAATTATATATGTTTTTATTTCTTGTAATTTTCTAATACACATCAAATTTAATGTGAATAAGTAAAAATATAGTTTTTTCATATCTATTGTATTTTAAATGACATTACTCATGATGTAATAGTACCATAATCTATTATATAAATTTTAGTTTAGGTAAACAACATATTTTATTTGATAAATGATTGATTTAAATTTATTAATATTATTTTCTAATCTTAAAATTACTTTTTAAATTGTAAAATCAATAGTATTCAATTAAACCAATTTACAATTTTCCATTAATTCAATTTAATTAAACTAATAAATTTGAATGCAAAAGAATTTAAAAATCATAAAAATGTGTTAGGTAATTGAAATAAGTTTTATAATGTTAAAAATATATTTAATACACAGTTTACCATTGATATTATATTACATTCAATATATTTTCCTTATAATACCCATCCTCAAGTAAAAAAACAAAGACTCCCAATATAAAATTGCGACTTCATCACTTAAAAATCATTATCGTAATTCCCTTTTAATACTAAGTGATTATCTATAGTAATAAAAAAAATATTAATTTAATGTTTTTAGGGTCAACAACGAATAATAACCACCGATAAGAGGGTATGAATTCCTCAAATATTCATTTTCTTCCTCCATTAATCTTTATTTATGTTCTTAAAAAACCAAATATTATAAAATTACATTAATAATTTCATAATAATATATTAAAAATATTTCCAGCATAGTATAGAATATATTTATAACATATTTATACATCAATGTTCACTTTTGTGTACTTATCACAATCTCCCATCGATAGACAGTTCACAAATTATGAAGACAATGTCCACACTCAAACAACCACAACCATTCTGGATAAATAGTATGAATTACAATTAACATATAAATATTTAATTTTATGTATTCTAAAATTATATACTAAATTATACATAAGAATAAATAATCATGAAAAAATTTGTGAAATCCAAAAAACAAGATAATTTGAAGAAATCATGACATTAAAAAAAATTACTTTGAAGAAAGGATATTATATTGTAGAACAAATTAATTAAAATATATTAAATATGAAAAAATAAACATTATTATCTTAATTTAAAATTTTATAATAAACCAATTTTTATAATTTAACAAACGAAATAATGATGAAATAAAAAAGGAATTATGGTAAGTATGTTCTTAAAGCTAATTCAATTTTTGGGTTTTCTCATATTTCAAATTATTTTCTAGTATGGATGTTATTAAAATGTTATTAAATTTTACATCCAATATTCTTTCCCTTTTTATTTTATGGATATAAATGTTTATTCCCTTCAAAAATTAAGACTAATACAAATAATTTTTTTTTACAAAATGACATTATTTTTTAGATAACAAAACATGAATCTCACTATGTTTGTTATTAATCTAATAAAAAAAATTGTCTATGAATAAAATATTATATCCATTAATCATTTAAAAAACCAAAATCATATTATTGAATTTATTCCTTATCAAACTATTATGGAACCCATTTTTTCTGAGTATATTTCATTAATTCTATTAATATGTGTTCTAATTTCATGTGGCATGGATGATTATTAAGATTTTATGATCTCATGGGTTGGTCCAAAATTATATTCCTCTTTAATTACTTGGTAAAATTATATATATCAATATATAATGTGAATTATGTGTGAACACGATGGTATCATTGGTCACAATGTTGATGTTATTATTTATTCATATATATTACACTTGAAAACGATGATATAATTATTTAAATATTTGTGTTTAATTTGAAAACCATGTAGGATGTTTAATTATTATGAATGTTACACATTCCATTCCTATATCAAGTTATTCTATCCAAAGTATGATGAAAATATTATGTTTATGATATGATGATGTTAATTATGCTCAACTTTAAGCTATTGACTCATGGAAATTATTCCTCCCCTTATTGAGATTTGAGATTAAATATTTATTTCATGTATAATATTATGTGATTATAGATACTTAGTATAATGTGGGAGATATTAGGAAGATAAATAAGGATAATTTAAAAAATATATATGTTTTATTTTTTACAAATGACTTATGAGACAAATTTTCAAAACATAAAACACCATTGGATCCGTGAATTTATTATTATTATGTTATTCATGATAAAAATAATTTAATCTTTATGTAGTAAAATCATTGCTCACTATAATGATAAATTACATAACATTCACTACCTTGTCTAAAAAATATTTTTGTAAATTGAATTTTTTTATAGTTTTCTTATGATTCATTGGATAATTGGATTTATAATCTTTTCTAGACCAATTTTTAGGGCTTTAAGGAGAATAAATAATTATTATATCCCAGAGGAGAACATAAATCAACATAAATAAATCATTTAAAAATATTTTAAAAATATGATAAAAAAGTTTTTGAATTCACTTATTTTGATAAAAAGTAATCAAATTTTAATATTTTAAAGTCATCATTGATAAAAAAAATTATATAAATAACCTCATAGATTTTGAATTTGATAATTTATAAAAAAACAATGATGAACTAAATAGAGATATTTAATCATAGTTGTTCACTTTTTGGATTTTAAAATTAGTTTTCTATATAACATATTTTCATGTATCAGAAGCCATGACATCTTTGGTGTATAGTTTGTGTATATTCCTAATAAAATTTGATAATTATTTTGTTTGATAAGTGATATGTTCTCTAGTTAAAATGTTATCCATGCCGTATACAAAATACACTTACTTTTACAGTCAATAATTAGATATTTTGGTTAACAGGAGACTCTAAATTGATTGTATAACTATTTTGAAATAGAGAAGTGCCAAAAAATAATTTCATTATACATAAAAACATTTTGAAATCCATTTAAAAAAATATACAAAAATAATTCCAAAAAATTTACTGAGGCATAGAAATAAAAGAATACACCATTGAAAAGTAAAACATTTATAATATTAGTATAGTTTGTAAAACTGATAGTATATTAATCTATTATCTTACCTTATATTTATCGCCTAAGGGAAATTACCTCCATCATGTTTTTTGGTTTCATTTAATTAGTAGTGTTATCCACACAAGTGTCCAGAGAAACCACGATTTATTAACCATATTTATTGTTATGTTTCCTAAGAAGAAAATTTTTCTAGAAAACTAAATTACTCTTACTTTTAAAACCCAAATTACAATGGGGATATTAATTATAACCTATATATATAAATATTTTTTAGTATGATATTGTTTTTGAAATCATAGATGAAATTTTAATTTATTATTTTCTAAAATATCGTGAATACTTACAATTAAATTCATAAATTAAATCTCCAATTATTGATCAATGGTAAAAAAAATGTATCAAGTGATAAACCATTAATAAAAGTCAGTTTTATTTTATTTTTGAGGTTCTAAAATGAATAGATAAACCCAGACCAACTTGGTCATTTTCATGAATTTGAGAGCCTAGTATTTTATATAGGTAATTACCACCAAGACTGTATTTGGAATGATAACTTTTATTTCCTTGGATATTCTATTCTAGAATATTTATATTTGTATAATTTTTAACTTTGAAGTATAAACATTATTTCGATTTTATGATTTTTAATTTTGTTTTTTGAATTTTCACTTTCTCATTAAGAACTCATTTATATTTCTTAAAAATTTATTTATATATAAAGATGTTTTCTTGGAAAACATATTTAAAATGATCAATAGAATATTTCAGGTAATTGATATTAAGGTTACATAAGGAGTTAGAAGAACAATATATTAGGGGAATAGGTAATAGAATAACATAATGTAGATTAAATATAAAGAGGGGTAATAAACATTTACTCTTCATAAACCCGTTCCATAAGACACATAGGACTAGAGTCACAATAAATGATGAGAAATTTAAGGCTACATAGTAAACATGTTTTCTCAACATTGAATCGTTGAGGTATTTATAACCATATTCCATTATCTAATGTAGTTTTTGTTGATAGGTCATTCCAACATGTTCGCGGTATTTTTCTTTATTTCATAGTATCTCACTTCATGTTATTTTTTTACCATATTTGATTTTTTTCTCTTGAACTATTTGATAATGTTCTTTGTGATCTGATTAAAAATTTCTCGTTCACATCTGATTGAATAAACATCATCTTCATTGAATAAAATTATATTATTTACACATTTTCCTTTATTGATGTATATTCATCATCTTGCATCACATTAATTAATTATGTTTTTGGGGATCTGATAACAACTTTGACAGATATTTTATTAGAACGTTTTATTTATATATGTCTATGAATTTGTTTCCAAAATTCAATGCAGGCCCAAGATTATTTTCTTTCACTAGCATATCTATAGAGAAATACTGAACATGATAAATTAGACCATTATATATGTTATTAAAAAATGTAGACATTTAAATAATAGATTCATTTGGATATATAGAAAAACATTTAACATATTCTTGATTGATATTGAATATAGTTCTTTAATATTTATTCATGATTTCATGTGTGACATAATGAAATTTAATGATCTTATAGAATGCTCTCTTGTAGATATGGGATTAAATTAATTTTGAGAAAAAATATAAATAATTGAATTCAGGGATATTCCATTAAAGTCACAAACCATTATATCTTGAGAACCCCACATATTTTATTGCACTAGATTCAATACAGTAAAAGAGATTTATATTCCAATAAAATAATAATAAATTAATATCATTATATTTCATGGTAAAAAAGATCTAATTTTGTAGGTTTAATAGTAATTTTTACGTAACTGCATCAAAAGAAACCTATAATTTATTTTTTAAATTTTCTCTAAGATAAAATTTCATATGAATAAATGAAACTATATTTTTAAACAAAATCCCATTTTATAATATTTTTTATAATACATTAAATAAATAATTTATGGATTAGAAATTTGATATAATCAAATATGAGATCATTCTTATGAAAAATTGGGTATATTTATGAACCTATTTAAAAACTGATTTTCTTTTGTAAGGAAATTTTTTACCCATATTAATTAATTTAAATAATATTTTCTGATGAATGATTTAAATGAAATTTTTTTTTTGACAAAAGAAGACGGATCCATTAATGATGGAGATCAGCAGAAATACAGGAGCATAACCACGGTGGAAAATGATTGAACCAAAGCAAATCCACGTAAGGAGGGCCAATGTATGCCATCTTGTGAGCGGCTTCATTCACTTCCCTTCTAATAAATGAGAAATTGCAGGACTTGAAGCCTTGTCTCCGCGAGTGAATACACCGGATAATGGGGCCGAAAGGTTGAAGTCCGCCGTTAGTGAGAGTGATGGCATTGATAACAGTGAGACAGTCGGATTCGATGTGAATGGAATACCAACCGCGATCTTTTGCAAAGTTTAACCCAGCAAGGATGGCGGCGGCCTCCGCGACTGAGGGCTCCCAAAGTGCATAACGTGCTTCGTATTTGGCCGTGATAAGATTTCCCAGGTTGTCTCGGGCCAGTAAACCAAGTCCAACTGGGCCATCCCTAGGGAGAGAGGCATCCACATTGATTTTAAATATCCCATCCGGTGGGGGGCACCAATGTTGGGGAAGAGGGGAGGGGGTGAAAAGTCTTTGTTGCTTAGGGTGGTTCTGCCAAACCGCAATCCATGACAATGCCCGGTCAATCCAAAATCTGGGGGGCCTCCGGAAATGATTGAAAATGGCCTCGTTCCGCCTATCCCAGATAATCCAAGACAAAATACACAGGGCGCCTACTGTAGCCGGCGAAAAGGAGGAGCACCATCGCAACAGGATAGATGTAAGATCTGAGGCGGCGTCCAGGGACAGCTCTGTAGTTGATCCCCAGCCATTCCAAACCTCCTGAGCCCCGGGACATTGAGAAAGAGCATGGAGAGGGGATTCAGCAATAGAAGGGCAGAAGGGGCATGATTTGTCGTTTGAAAAGTGTCTGTAGTCAAGGAGGCTCTTAGTTGGAAGGATACCGGTACACACCTGCCACCAGAAGAAGCGAACTTTAGGGGGAACATTAAGCTTCCAAATTGATGTCCAGGGCCTGGCATCTCCTTCTGTAATTTGAGCAGTGAGAGCTCGCCGGTAACCATCTTTCACCGTAAACTCTCCTGAGCTGTCGTTTATCCAGTAGAGATGATCTGGCCCAGCGCCTGGCACACAGGGGATACTCAGAATAATTCTCCTATCCCTCTCATTAAACCATGAGTAGAGTTTTTCCCGACACCATCCCGCCCCTTGATCATCGAAAAGACAACAGACTGTGGCATGTTCGGATCCTGGAAAAATAGGGGATGACGCCTTCGTGCCTGTCTGATCAATAAGCCAGGGATCAGTCCAAATCTTGACCGTTAAACCATTCCCAATCCTCTAGCCTAGTCCTTTCCTCAGCAGATTACGACTACCCCAAATGCTTCTCCAGAGAAAACTGGGTCGATAGCCAAGATGGGAATCCAAGAAATCCTTATGTGGGAAATATTAAGCCCGGAGAACTCGCGTGCATAGGGATGATGGGTTATTAATCATACGCCAGCCTTGTTTAGCCAGCAAAGCATCATTAAAAATAGAAAGGTCCCGGAAGCCCATTCCGCCTTCAGATTTTTGTTGACAGAGAGCAGACCAGGCGATCCAATGGACTTTATTTTTTCCGTCCTTTCGACCCCACCAGAAGTTAGATGTGCTGGATTGAATCTTTGAAAGCACCACATCAGGAAGTTTAAAAATAGACATCAAATAGCTGGGGACAGATTGAAGTGCCGCCTTGATTAGGATTTCCTTCCCGGCCTTGGAGATTTTTTTAGGGGTCCAACCTTGTATTTTTCTTTCAATTCGATCCACAATAGCTGAACAGATTTCTTTCTTTGACCGTCCAACCACCGTCGGGAGCCCAAGGTACTTCTGGTGCTTATCGACCCCAGGAATGCGCGCTAAAGAGCAGAGATCTTCTCTTTTCAGTTGAGGGACTCCAGAGCTGAATGAAATTTCTGATTTACTCTAGTTGATCATTTGTCCTGAAGCCCGTTCATACTGTTGTATCGCCTGGCATATTGCAGTACACTCATTAGGGGTAGCTCGAGAAAATAGAAGGCAATCATCAGCGAAGAAGAGGTGGGATATCGGAGGGCCCTTGCGGCACGCTTTCGCCCCATGAATTATGGAAAGCGAAGCTGCCCTGGAAAGGAGGTTAGAAAACACATCAGCCACCAAAATAAAGAGGAAGGGTGAAAGAGGGTCTCCCTGGCGAAGCCCACGGGATGGGGAAAAGCCTCGGGTGAGCACCCCGTTGACATTAATACAGAAGGATACTGACGAGACGCATTGCATGATCATGTCAATCCATTTTGAGCAGAAATCCATCTTGAGCATCACAAATTCGAGGAAGTTCCATTCCACTCTATCATAAGCCTTAGCCATATCCAATTTCCAAGCCATGATCCCTCTCTTTGCTCATGTTCGAGTTTTCATTGAATGGAAAATTTCATGAGCAATAATGGCATTATCATTGATTAACCTTTTTGCCACAAAAGCGCTTTGGTTCTCTGAAATGACGTCGGGTAGCCAAGGATGCAACCGATTCGCCAGGATCTTCGAAAAGATCATATACGAAACATTGCACAGACTGATAGGTCGAAAGTCCGAAACCCCTTGCGGATTTTTCATCTTGGGAATGAGGGTAATAATAGTTTCATTAAGAGAAGACAGGTCCGTTTTCCCCGCCCAGATATCCCGCATCAGATTGCATATGTCTGGACCAATGATGTGCCAGTAATTCTTGAAAAAGAGGGCGTGGAATCCGTCTGGTCCCGAGGCCTTCGTAGAGTGGATATGCTTTAAGGCCTTAAGAGTCTCGTCATTCGTCACATCTTTAGAAAGCTGTCTATTCATATCATCAGAAATCACGGGTTTGATGCAGTCCTTAATCTCAGGAGAAATGTTAGAATGGCCTGCAGAGAAGATCTTCTTAAAATAGCTCAGGAATGCTTCTTGGATTCCCCCTGTGTCAGACACTTTACTACCATCTGATTTTAGAATGCAAGAAATAATGTTTTTTCGACGTCTTGCTGAAGCCTTCTGGTGGAAATAATGGGTATTAGCATCCCCTTCTGCTATATGAATATCACGCGCTCGCATAGCCCAAAAACCTTGCTTATTGCGCAGGGCAACATCCAGCTCTCGTTGGGTTTCACTAATTTTGGAGAGAATGCTGCTAGACGGGGGATTACTAAGAAGATAGCCAATCTTCCTTTCTAGAAAATTTCATTGCCGGTCCGGGTGACAGAATTTAGAGTAGCTCCATGTCTTCAGATCAGACGCCACTCGGAGAAGGTTGGTTCTCAGATCAGCTTGGCCATTCTTCCAGCCTGAACGGATAACCGCCTCGCACTCGGGATCATTTGACCAGAAGCTTTCGAATCTGAATGGTTTCCTGGAACTAGTAACGTGCTCATTATGGGTGCAATTAATGACAATTGGGCAGTGATCCGAGCAGTTGAACGTGAGGTGTCTGATATGGTACATTTTGAAGAGGTTCATCCAATCCATTGAGCCAAAGAATATATCCAGACGTTCAGCGATTCGATTTCCATCTGAACTGCCTCGGTACCAAGTGAAAGGATTACCCGTGTAACCCAGGTCCGTCAGCTCTTCCTTAAGGATAGCATCATTAAAATCAGATATAGACGTGGAGGAGCGCACAGCTCCACCTTTTTTCTCCTTCTGGAAAAGGATCTCGTTAAAGTCCCCTCCAAACAGAATGGGGCTTGGCAGAACCCGACGGAGTTTGCAATGAAGATCCCAAGATTTCCACTTTTCAGACTGGGAGGGCCATCCATAGAAGCCCACAAAAGTCCGGGGGGGGGGTTGTGGGGATCACAAATGGATGCAGCCACGTGGCGCTGGGAAAAAGATAGGAGCCTAACATCGACGTTATCCTTCCAGAGAAGACATAATCCCCCTGAATGACCCTGTCGGGGAACCGGGAAACAACCCTGGAAACCACATTTTAGAGCAAGATTTGTGATGTCCTCGTTTTCCAATATGGTTTCGGACAAAAAAAACCATATCAGGGCGACTTTGAGCGCAATGGCGCTGGAACATACGAACCATTCGTGGGTTTCCAAGCCCACGGCAGTTCCAGCATAAAGCAATCATTGCTCTAGGCGGGGCCGGGCCTGACCCGCCTCCGCCTTTGTCTCTTGTGGGGTTAATGACATACCTGATGCTTTCTTCCTTTTGGGAGGACTGGTGTGCATACCACTGGACTCGCTTTGCCGTTTCAGATCTCCTGGTTTGGGATTCCCTGGGCAATTGCTTTTACCACCGCCACGTGCCCTTCTCCAGGTTCTACGAGTAACATGTCCTGAAGGTGAGGCTTCAGTCATCCGAGAATCTGCTTGCAGAAGGGCATCAGTTGGGATCCGATTTGGACTCTTCTCAGCTTCAGGTGGATCCAAAGAAAACATGTTTCTGTCTCGGAAGTTTCTCTGGAGGTTCTTTTAGTTTAGGTAGCGGCTCAGTTGAAGTAAGGAACGTTAAATTCGGTGCAGCTAAAGCGAAGTCGGAATTTGTGATACCCTGAATCAGGTGACTGTCTTGCCGGGCCCCATCATTGCATATGCCGATAATCTCTTGGGAGGCATTTCCATTTCCCCTAAGCTCATCTGGGGATTCTTTAGGGAAGACAGGGGGTCCCATCCTTATAATAGAAGGTTGTCCAGATTCCGGTCGCCTTAGATGGGCTGCAATGAGACGGTCCCGATCAATTTGTCTTTCCGCCTCAGGAATATATGCCTCTCTGTGTGCTTTGGCCCGGAGCCACGAACCGTATTGAAGGGTAATATTTTCGGCAGAATTCTCTGGCTTTTCCCCCGCACACTTTCTCAATGTGGCCGATACGTCCGCAAAGGAAGCAGAAGATTGGTAGTTTTTCGAATTAGAACGAGATACAGGTGTTGGAATCATCAATTTTCAGGAACATACCTCGCATTAAGGGTTCAGACACATCGATCTCAGCCTTTATTCGAACCCAGGGTCCCCATTGTATGGGGTCCGAGCAATCCCACTCTAGGAAGTGACCGATCCGGTCTCCAATTTCTTTCATCACATGTGTTGATCTCCTATGGAACGGTATTACTTTAATTCTTACCCAGAATGGGGATCGGGTAAGTGTGCAATTCTGAATCTCGTCTCCCCCTTTAAATTACTCCATCAGAATGAGATGATTGTCAAAGGACCAAGGTCGTCCTCTGAGGACTTTATCTTTGTCTTTATCACTGAAGAACTCAAAAACAAGGAGTTTGTTCTCAATTTCCCGGATGGCTACTCCAGCTTCCAATTTCCAAAGATTTTTAAGGGTGGTCCTGAGGGCCTTTAGATTAAATGGTGCCTCGGTCGCCAGTCTTCCGACAACAAATAAAGCCATACGTTTTGTCAAAGTGTTGTCTTCATTTCTACGGGTTGCAAGTGGCTCTTTTTCTTTGTCTGTCAATGTGAGGTTCTTCCATTGG
The DNA here is from genome assembly GCA_963277665.1 of Viscum album. Taxonomy (NCBI): domain Eukaryota; kingdom Viridiplantae; phylum Streptophyta; class Magnoliopsida; order Santalales; family Viscaceae; genus Viscum; species Viscum album. The sequence continues at coordinate 1,414,141,687 of OY728145.1, forward strand.
TTCAGCAGATCTGTCTCCATGTTGAGAGCCACGAAAACTCCTAGGGAGGGATTGGCCTAATAGAGGTCCCGGCTTTTTTGCAGTGATAACCCTCACTTTTGGGAGATCACAGACATGATTCGCGAACCTCGTCAGAACAGGGAAAACCCAAGGCCTGACCTAGTTCAAAGACACACTGTCCAGGCCCGGTCCAATCAAAGGGCCCTTGGACCGGAAACCCCCCTTTGCGGCCAACGTCCGTGACCAGTCCTGCACAATCAATTCGTTCGCAAAGTGCCTTCACGGTCCGCGGTCAGGGCTACCGCGACCTCACTCACTCCCGGATTGAGCTCGCTGTGATGCACTCCAGTGTTCGCGGAACGGCTCAACGTGATGGGCTCTTCGCGATCTTTCTTCGCAGCTGGATCTTCGCTGCTGATTCTGCGCGAGTCAATCACAACGCGGCGGATTCTTCGCGAAAAATGATTCTTCGCGGCGGCTTCTTCGCGAGACAAACCCAATGCGGCAGCCTCTCCACAAACGGCTCGAGTTACCGCGAATGGGAAAAAGCGGCCAGCCCTGTGGGACCGGGGAAGCGCGGCCGGGCTTCACGAAGGTGGCTTCGCTGATCGGCTCTCGAGCCTGTCCTTCGCGAGGCAGGATGAGCCGGTTCCACAAATCAGGGGGATCCAACTTCGCGATGCAAAATGGAGTCGACTTCGCGATGCAAGGGGAATCGGCTTCGCGAAATCGGTCCTTCGCGACCTGGAATCCCACCTCACCGCCAACCTGTGGGCGGTGCCTTTTGTGGACCAAGCAGATCACCGACCACGGTTCTCGTGCCCGGATCATTCGTGAAACAGGGAAGTCACCGCACAGAAGAGGGGGGTCAGCGTCACCGCGGAACTGGGTAATCGGCCACCGCAAATCGCAGATCTGGAAATTGACCAACGCAGTACGATCACCGCAAAACGCGGATCTGGGGAAACGACCTCCCAGAATGGAAATGGATCTGAAAACCGCCTCTGCGAAACCGAACCTCCAAGAGAGATCTTCGATAATCTGGGTGATCGACACGGGAGCCTTCACCAATTTTCAGATCTGCGATTCAGCATGAAAGGTCGTCGTTGAGGCCTTCTTCGTGAAACAGGTAAGAAACTCGTCCATTCGCATGATGCCGGAACCAAAGCTGTAGTTCTTCCCCTCTGGATCGTAGGCGTCGAGGGGCCGAGGTCAGACACGGGGCAAAGGATTCAGAACTGGTAAACCCCTCAGCACAAGGGAGCTAGGTTTGGGAGCCGGAATCCGATAGGAATCGGAAGAGACCGAGTCAACGGAGGTCTGGTCAGTGGGTGAGGAAAAGGGATCTGTGGGTGGAAGAGGGGATCCGGGGAAGAAGGCTGGATCACAGGGAAGCTGACGACCGTCGCCCGTCCGGTCGAACGGCGAACTGGTTACAACCTCCATGAGCGGGACAGGAGGGAACCACGAAACCTAGGAGATCCTAGGAGAGACGACTCTCACTGCGGGAGAGACTCTTCTCTAATTCATTCCTCTGTTTTATGATTTAAATGAAATTTATATATTATATAAATTAATATATCAATTTATGTAAATATAATAATTATTACTGGTCATTTATTTAATATAAGATCATAAAATTCATGAAAAATGCCTTTCAAAAAAATAAAAATTTTACATGATATTTTGGTATTTTTAAACTAGAATATAATTTTTTTACTAAAAATGAAAAATGGATAAAATAATTTTAATCATCAAAATTCATATTATGTAAAAATTTCATTTTAATTTTTTATGAGATTAAAAATTTAAATTACTAAAAAACAATTACCATGGTTATGGTTAAATCAGGGGTTTTAATAGTACATGTCCTAGTGTTAAAATTTAAAATCCAAAAACATATAATTTTTATTTGAAAAAATTTACCTATTTAGAAGAAGTTGGTAAATATTATCTAATAATGATAATTTTATTTTAGACATAATAAATAAATTACCTTGGTTTGAAAAATAATTACAATGGTGAAACCTAAAATAGTATATGAAATAAGTATGGAGGAAAAGGAAATAATATTTTTAAAAATTGTATACATTTAGTTTCGAGAGATTTGATCAAAAATATATTCACTAATCCAAATTTTTTAAATTTTTTTGGGAATACGGGTTAAGAGAGACTTCCCATTATTGAATAGTTTTGGGTATTAATAAAAATTTCACACCTCCTCAATTATAAGAAGGAACCCCCTCCCCTCTCTTGTTCACAGATCCAATGACATTAATATCAATGGAAACATAACATAATCCCTCCAAAAAAATTAATATAAACATTATATAGGTTATTTACATTAAAAAAAACCAACCCTATATTCAATAACAATATATCCAATGTAGGTACTACCAATAGAATGTAATTTTCATCATTAAGATCATTCTTTTGTTACATCTTATTTTTCCACCATAAACTGTTTCATAAAAATTAAAATATAATAATAATATTATATACCATACAATATAATTTTTTATGTCTATTTTATAATATATATACCCATATAATTAACCATCAAATGGGAAATATCCAGCAGTCATGTGTACGGTGGACTAGTTCCTCACAAACCGATTTAATTTTTCCAATCACCACCAGACCTGGACAGTCCTAATGAGGAAACTAATTTATATATTTGATAAACATGATATGATATTAATTATTTAATGTTAATATATCATCTTGTTTTTTACACTTTCACTCATTAATAGAAATATATCATCTCTCATGCATACGTACATGCTACTGTCCCCAGGAAGCAATGTGAATCATTTTTCATGTCTAATATTAACTAATATTTAAAATAGGTATCCAATAAATATAGATTTGATATTTTTGAAATTAATAAAATTCATTATAATAATTATCAAGGCCCAATTCACAAGAACCGAAAAATTCAAGAAAAAATTTGGAAGACCAAATGAAGAAATTAACACCCAAATCAGCGGTATTTATCATCTATTATTAACGAACGGGTGTTAAGGATTATTCAGATGACTATATGTGACTTTATGAATAATAATATTGTTCTGGTAAAAATTAATATCAGTCATAATACCATTTTAGTATAGGTTAAAGTTTCTTCAACTAAGGGGATACATTAGGTATGTTATTTCATCAAAATTTACACTAAATTGATATTTTTTTTATTATGCACCTATTAAAATTTATGTGATGTATATAGTTCCCCATTAATATTTTTAAATATTATACATATTTATTCATAATTAATAATTTTTTTAATTCAATTACATTCTTTAAAAGGGTTATTTTTAAAATTCCACTAAATAGGTAAGAACCAATTTAACAATATCATTTTCTTTTGGGACTAATTTTATTTCAATTGAATGAATCAGACCATTTATCCATCATAAGAATGAATAATTTCCTTATCCAAATGATATTTAATTAATTGAAAATTTTCAAATATAATTCCATATATTTTTTACTTGTATCACAATGATATGTTATTTAATGAAAAACTTATTTTATTTCTCTTTTAATGAGGTATTTTTTTCTCCAATGTCCATGTTTTTTCAAATTTAGTTACAAATGTACTTTAATTTTCTTAAATTATTTATATTGGAAGTTTTAGGTTATCCTTAAAAAATTAATATAATTTTAAAAGAATCATTCAACTATTTTCTGAAGGTGTCATATCAACATTATTTACAAAATGTAAAATAGAAGGTTTTGTTACACATAATGTGAAAAACAAATCACTACCACAATAACCAATTATGAATTTTAAAATTTTATCCATGTTTTCAAATTGATTTATAATGAAAAAAAATTTATAGAAGATTCTTTTAATATTTCAATTAATTTCCCATTATTCTTCAAAAATAATTTTTTCTTATTAAAAAGGTATATTTTTTTACCCAACGCTTATCACATGTCCCTTATTAATTTATTATTTTTTTAATATCTGTTGAGAAAATAAATTTATTGCTATTATTATTAATTATATTTGATATTTATCTTAAATAAATATATTATTTTAATATTGGATATTATTAATTAGAAAAACACATTCCATTTTTACATATACTATTTTACTGTGGAAGTTATTTGACAGGTTGGGGAAAATCATAATAAATAAGTATTCTTTAAAAAATGAGATTATTTTTTGATAAAGAACATTGTTCATGAATTAAATAGAACATTTTATAATTTATTAATTCTGTATAAATTTACTAATGATTGTGCCTTGAATTATATACCACATCCATGAATTTCCATGTCTCATGAGAAAAATAAATTGGCCATATTAAATAGGTGTTCCCACATTTTTAAACTATCTTGGCTAAAGGTCTCAAATGTTTCAATATCTCGATTTTTTAGATCATGAAATAAGATATAAATTATTTACCTATTTTATTATTTAGTTATTATTTTACATGGTACTATTGAACTGATATTATCCGTGTATGAATATTTTGCTCAAAATATTCATTAAATGGATTGTATTTTTAGTTATTTACCATGTAATTTTTATTATTCATTTTTTACACATGATATAATGACCATTTTTGTAAACCTTACTAATTATTTTAGGAAACTATTTTAATTTTTCAATTCCCTGTGATGTGAATTAAAATGCATTTATTGAGTTCAAGGATCGATAATATTTTCTATTTCTATGTTATATATTTTAACTCTATTATTAAATCGGTATAATTTATGTTCCTAGTTCTCCAAGACTACAAAATTGGTTGATCGTTTAGGGTTTATCCATTTTATCTATTCCATGGTAATTATATTTTTGTCATCTAATGTTTAATTCAGTCATGGTTATTATATTTGGTTTCATAGGATGTTTAGAAGACACATTGGGAAGTAGATTTATAAAATCATAGATTAGGGAACATAACCCTATGACATAATATATGTATATGTATAATTATGGGATAATATCCTTAATTTTTATAAGGTATATTTGTTAATATTTTTATCATAATATATACATTTATGGATACGACAAGTAGATGTGGTTATGAATTTTTTTTATCAAGGGGTAATAACTCTACAAATGGCATGATGGGATTTGACTTGATCGTCACCTAGTGCATAACAATGGACATTACTATACACCAGGTATACCACTCCTTGGGGTAATAGATAGTATAATTTAAATTATTTTTAAATACAATTATTATGGATATAAAGGTAATGATTTCCCCAATGAAACCGTGATTAAAATTATGAGATAAAAAATGAATAAATTCTCAAATTATGTTAACTAATACACTAGTTTCATAATTATAAATTTTGATTTATAATTAGTAATTTAATGAATTATTCCAGTATATTATATTATTTGGAAACGAATCCTGGAAAAATAATGGTATCAACACATAGGGTCAGTGTAAAAACTTCCCCAATGTAAAATCCAGTTCAACTGGTATAAAAACATATTAGATCGGTGCTATATTTGGGATTCATACTGTAATTAAGATTAATAAACATTCCCTAATGGAGTGATATATTGTACTACAATTTGATTACCCAATGTTTTATTTCATTAAGATATATAAATCTCCATCATACAATAGGACAATAAATATTATTGTTCCAAATAAATGGACTTATTTTAATGAGGACATATTTATGGAATTGGGATGCACTGATAGAAAATGGATATAATTCCAATATACTGTATCAAGGTGAATTATAGTCATTTATGGTAATTTATCTACAATACATGTGAGGAAGAGGAAATAGAAAACATGGAACAAAAAGAATTTAATGAGGCAATCTTCAATAAATATTTCCATTGTGATAATTGATGGTAAATGAAGTGAATGATACATATCATAAAGAAAATAGAACAATAATGTATTATAGAGTCTAAGGATACCATTAATATATTATATTGGAATGATATAGATTAACTACATAATACTAAGATCCATATTGTTCATTTCATTAATGGGATCAAGCCTAGTCTGTAATGTGAATAGGTTTCTAAAATATTGTCATCCTATGATGAATTACAATAATGGGTTAGTAAAAATGAGAATTAATTTTATATATCATATATATTCATGGGGTATGAATAGAAATATATTTTGTTATAATATAGAGACCATCTATTTTCATACATTAACATTACATGACATATTCATAATACTTAAAACATTATACAAACAAATTCCCAAAGACCATACTAGTCTAGATCATTTGGAAACATGGAAACATAAAAATTGAAACATAAGTGAGGTACATTATCTCCCACTGGGTTATTCTTGACTAGTAACCCTCTTATAAACATCAAACGTAATATACATATTCATAACATGGGGAAGGAAACACAAAAGGGGGTGGATGATCATTAAAGGTCAACAAGAGAGATATATAAGCCTAGTAACGAGCATAAGCGTAAGAGAACATGATGGTTAAAATAGAAGATTATACCCTTCATATAAAATATCATATACATGAATCATGGCATAAATCATGGATGTTAATAAGACACAAACATAACGGAAATTGAGAATATAATCAATGAAAGCATAACATTGGAATAAAATTTTGAATTATGGTAGACACATAACTATATAATATGGTTCAATAGTTTAGAGGGAATCACATCCAAGAGAATTTTTGTTATATATGATCACTCCTCATACCATTTCGGTAGTCATGGTTCACTCCCATGTCCATTAAAGTAGTATGAGTTCACTCCTCATACCATCTTTGTATTCATAGTTCACTCCCTCGAAAAACATAGTAGTCAAGGTTCATTCCCAACACAATATTAGTCTATATCATGATATAATAATCTTTAGCCAATTCATTAGAGGGAGATATAGGGCCCACCAATATCATAGTGAAATTATACATACATGTTCGACATGATCATAAATAATCATATCATAGCCCATGAATTGAAATGGGTATTATAATCATGTAATCATATTATAACATTTGAAAATAGATAGGTTTCATAATCATGTCATCATAAACATAACCTATGAAAAGAATTGGGTTTCATAATAATATGACCCATGGAATGGAAACGGGTTCCATAAATATACCTCCATCAACACATAATCCATTCATAGAAAGAACATGAATGGAAACCTTGAATGATTTCCCCATAAAGGTATGACATACTCAAATAGATTTTATAATAGATAGAATCTAATTTTTAAATTTAACATAAAAATATTTCACGTGAAAATATTATTTCTTCATTGAATAATTATGTTTAAAAGATAAAACCTCTTAAAAATGTCTTTCTCTGAAAATTGGTTTGAAAACAAATAACTTAACCTTTGAAATTATAAACGTTCTCAAAATCTGTTTTCCTTGAATGTGGTGTTTAAAAATATTCTAAAAACAAATTTAATTATTTGATAAAATTTTAGTTTTTGTAAAACATGTTTTTTGAATAAAATAGATTTTTGACCAAAGAGAGATACTATAAGAATATAAATAAAAACATTAAATTTAGTAAAAATTAGTTGAAAAGTGGTATAGATAACTGGATATATCATGAATAAATAGTGTATAATTAAACTCAAGTGTTATCTTTTGATATGGATCATAATATTTTATCAAAGGAAACATAATCATAAACTATCTTGAAAAGGAGATGAAGTTGTCTCAATAAAATATTCTAGCTTGGTAACATGGGATAGTACTATCCATGTAATAAAAGGAAATTAAATGAAGTTTAAAATATCATTATATTAATGTAATTAATGATACAACATGGAAAATGGATGTATATATACGTCAAAAAGAAATTTGGTGCATAAAAATTCAAGATTCTCAATAAAAGAAAATTGAGACAAAATGATTTATTGGTTTTTTAATTATTTAGACAATAAAACATAATAGAAAAATCATAAAAGTGATATTGGAATGCCAATAAATTTAATTATAAGAGACATAAAATACATTCGTTGGTAATATGGTAGTACACCTTTTTATTATATAACTTTTCATTAAATTTTTTTAAGATAAAATCTTCCAATATTTAGTGACTTAGAAAAAAGGTAAATATTACATGAAAACATAAAACATTATTATATAAAACATGAATTCAATCTTCATGGTTCATATTATGTAAATTTATTGAATCATATAACATGGGGACATACAACAAAGGAAATGGTAAACATAAGGCCCTATAAATGAAAATAATGAAAACAATTTACTAGTGATATTGATGGATATCAATATTAACAAAAGGAATATCATAAATTCATGAGAATTTAGAATATAATAATATTAATAAAATTTATCTGAACATATAAATTGGACTACCACATCTATTGTTTCATTCAAAAGCATATCACGACGGTTTGTCACTAGGGTGTCAAAAAGTTTATCCACCAAGTTATCATAAAACATGTAATATATATATATATATATATATATTTGATTAAAAAATCAATTTAAGAGATATAATGGAGCACCCTACATATGTATTATATAATTTTATCCAAATATTTAATAATATACAATTCATAAATAACAAGTACATTATAAAAAATTGGATTCATATCAAAATCATGTTGTATTAGAAAATTCATAGAAACATTATCCTATAATCATTTAAACCCATAAAAAGGATGGTGGGATTAATTTATGTGAGTAAAAAAATAAATTTGATCATTTTTACAACTATGTGAATATTGGTATTCAATAAATTACAATCTCTATTCACAAAAGAAAAGAAAATAATATCTTACGAAAAGAGAAAAATTTTGAGATGTAAAATTGTAGTGCAACGACTATAAAACATGGTTTCAGAAAACATATAAAATATAGGTGAAGGAGTATCCGACTCATAAAACACTTTTAATAAATTAAAGACACTGAATTAAATTTATAGAATAATATATAATGGATATTTGAATCACATACCATATAAAAAGAGAACTTGAAAGGAAAAGAGAAGTGGAGATTTCCATTACCTTTAAGAGTAACTCCTAAAATATAATTATTGGGGACTTCTGGACTGAGGACACATTGGGGGGACTACATGGTAGGTTATAGAATAATATATTCATGTATAATTAATGTTTAACGAAATATAATGGATAAATGGGTGGGTATTTATAGAAAAAGTGGGGTAGTTATTCAGTAATTTCATTAGACACCCTAGTAGAGATATTTGAAAAACCAAGGGATTGCCCATGGTATTGGCCACATGGTAAAACTAATATCATATTTTAATCCATAAGAGCCTACTATCCTTTTATATTTATTATTACATCACTATTATGTCATCAAACATACAATAAAACTCAGAGTGTATTTCAATTATCCATGAAAAACTATAGTAGTTTATAAAATTCTCATAAATTCACCCTAACCTAATATCTACAATATAACTTATAATTTTTATCTATTTTGTCGTAATAAATTTAAATATATGTTAAATTTAATGACCAATAGTAAAAAAATTATTTATTCAAAATAATATCAGTCAGGGAATCCATTATAAAACATTCGACACATGATAATAATAATTTTTTTATCATTTGTAATTAAATAATAGTGTTTGTAAAACACTATTACATTATAATAAACATTAATAAAATCATATTTGAGTATAATAATTTATATATCAATGAAATGATCAATTTTAACTTGAAAAATCAATTTAATAAATTGCATCTCAATTATTAAGCTAAACATTCCATAAAATGGAAATGATGAAATATATAATTTATTAAAACTAATGGATTTCATTTTAAGTAACCGTTTCATTGACACATTACACCAAATAAAACCCAAATATTACCTAAGGGTATGTGGGGAAATAGTGATATTCTAGAGGGGTTGCTCGACGAACATTGCTGGAGTGGTAATCTCTACATTATTGATCTTCTTTCATAGGAGATTTCCTTCTAGATTATCATATCGAATATTAGCCTAGGATTGGTCAAGAGAAAATCCATATGATGGTACCTCCTTCCCCATTTATATCAAATGAGTTTTATATTACACGAAATCTACATGATGAGGCTATTGACTCTCCTTTCTCTATTAATTACCAATTATAAATTCTATTTATAATACCAATTATAAAGATTAAAATTATATTTAGCGTGTTACTTTTAATGTGCATGTTGATCAATTTTCATAATTGACCAACAGTTATATAACTATGGAATCCCAAAGGTCACATTAAAATTTTATTCACTCATTTGTTTAAATGGATATATTATTTTCTTGTAAAACATAAAATAACAAAAAATTTGATGATACAAATATCTTCGACAATTTCTGGTTCATCACATTCTACCCCCTTAATAATTTTTTCCCCGAAATTTCAACAACTGTACCCAGATCATAAAATTTTTGGGTACTTCTTAATCATTGTTTCTTCTAATTTCCACATGAATTCTATATATTTTTGGTTCCTCCCCAACAATTTAATGAGATGGGTAGTCTGGTAGAGTAGAACCTTGTATCCATGGTCCAAGATCTCCACCATCTTATCCTCATAAGAGATGTCATGTTCTAGTTGTACCACCTCCAGATTCAATACTTGTGAAGGTTCATGTATAAATTTTCACAACAGGTTTACATATAAAACATCATGTAAATGAGGTGGATTTGGAGGAAGAGGAAGATGACATGCCACTTCTCTTATAAGATCAATGATTTCATTGGGGCCACTGTACCTAGGGGTGACCTTCCCATTCTTCCCAAACCAGATGTCTCACTTTTATTGTGAAATTATAATAAATGATTTTTCTCTAACAACAAACTACAAGTCTCGTTAACAGTTTTCGAAAAAAATACTCTTGCAACCTTGATAATCTTTTAATTATTGTTGGATGGAATGAACCTTTTCTGTTATCTCTTATTCAAAATTAGGCCCAAAAAGAATTCTCTTACTAGCTTCATTCCAAATATTTGGAGTTTTAAATCACTTCCTATGTAGAGGTTCATAGGGTTTCATTTGAGTACATGAATGGATGCTTTGTTAGTACAATAACTCATATAATTGGAGATGTTGATCACATCCACATTTAAATTCCATCAAGCATGTTCTTAGCATGTCATCAGGTGTCTGAATAGTACATTCAAATTTTCCATCATATTGAGGGTGATAGACCATAAAAAAATTCATTTTGTAACTTTGAGCATGTTTAATACTTCTCTATAATTATTCTATGAACATTGCACCATGATCAAATATCATAGAATGTGTAACTCTATCCTGTCTTCCCATTTCAATCATGTATATCATGGGGAGTTGGTCATGAGTGAAATATTTCCAAATAGAGATAAAATGGGAAGTATGGGTGATATGGTCCACTATAAACCATATCACATTTTTTCCTTTGGAATTTCATGGTATTCTAGTGACAATTTCCATATTTATATTATCCCAAATCCACACTCGTATGGTTTTTGGTTGTAATACCCCTTTATGAAGATGACTCTCTTCCTTAACTTCTTGAAAAACCAAGAACATCGTAATATTGTAGGAAATGTACATTTTCATTTTATCCCACAAATATTGATCAAGAAGGACCCTATACATTTTCATGCTTCCCATATGTATAGATAAGGTAGAGCTATGAGATTCATCCATCCACCCCTTTTTATTTTCATAATAGATAGAAAACATTGTCTTGTATGAAATTTGAGTACACATTATATATATATATTGAACTCAAGAAACATCCCATTCATCACAACCTCTACCATCATTTTGAATAGAGGATCTTCCCTTTTTGATTTATTGGTCATCTCTGGTAATGATGGGTCAGATGTCAATAGGGGTAGGTTTGATGATATCTCTTCCCTTAAAACTTCCATGTCCAATTTTAATAGGACATTGATCAAAGGTTCTATTTGAATTATCATCATTTTGAAACACAATAGTTTATTTCCTCCATAATGCATCAATGAATATTTTTTCTCTACCATGATGATAATTAATTGAATAATCATAGTCTGTAAGAATTTCTATCTATGGACTATGTCTCGTGTTCAATTATTTTTTCATGATAATAAATTTCAATAAATGATGGTATACATATATATATATACACCATATTTTACCACATAATGATATTCACTGTATATATTCAGAGAAAAAATAGCTGCAGCCAGTTCCAGGTCAGGCGGAGAATTGTTCTACTCATTAGTCATCAACAGTTAAGATGCATAAGAAATAATTTTTTCATTTTCCACGAGGACGAAGCCAATAATTTTTTGATATGAATATCTAAAAATAACAAATATTTCTCCAATAGAGGGTATAGTTAACAAAGGTGTAGTAACAAATATCTTCTTTAGCACTTGGAAACATTCTTCACACTCATTTTTTCAGATAAAATTGAACCCTTTTAGAGTTAACATGGTTACTGAATTAGAAAAATATGAATTTATTTCAAAATCCCCATAAAATATACTAATAATCCAAAGAATATATGAATCTCAATTATGGTTGTACGCTTGTTTTGCTCCTCCACAACCATTTCCTTTGCAAGGTCAACTGAGATTCCTTCAATTGTTATAATGTTACCCATAAAAGATACTTGTTATAACCAAAATTCACATTTTGAGTTATTTTTAAATTGTATTTCCTTCAAGAGAGTATTCTATATAAACCTTTTATTATCTTAATTCTCATCACAAACATTGGAATACATTAAAATATCATTACTAAAAACTATTAAAATTTTATCAAGGTACACTTTTGAGACACAATTTATAAAATCCAAGAAAATAGAAAGAAAAAATGTGAAGATGAAGGCCATAAAAACATAAACATAATTTCTATATATCGATTGGAATACGGTATTTGGAATATATATTTTTATTTACTCTTAATTTATGATAACCATATCGATAATTAATCTTAGAGAAGAATTGAGACCCTAAAAGTAGGTCAGGAAAATAATAAATCATGAATGAGAGTATTTTTTCAGTCTATTATTAATAAGTTCTCTATAATCACAAAAAAAATATCATCAATCAATCCTTCTTCTTCTAAAATACAACATTTTCACCTCATAGAGATACAGTTGTCTAGATAAACCCCTTATCCAAAAGTTCTTGAAGTTTCTTCTTTAATTCCATGAGCTCCACATTAGTTATTCTATATGATGTATTTGAAATCGGCTTGGATCCAAGAATAAGTTCAATAATGTATGATATCTATATTTATGGATACGTCCAAGTATCTCCTCATTAAACACATCAATTTATTATTAAACCATGGGGACATTCTATATTCCCAAAATTTTATTTCCTTATTCATCTTCACATATCATGTACATAATGAAATATACGGGTGGTGTTTATAGAAACAACTCAGGTTGAGATATATGAAATTTGAAAAAAAAAACACTAGTTTTCTATTCAAGAAAACAAGTATTTTCATTCTTTTACAATTGATCTTAGTAATATAAAATGTTATCAAGTCCATACTAAGATTAATATTGAATTCCATCAAAGAAATGACTAATTTATGTGTGATGATATTGTTCTCTCAAAAAGTGATTATTGGAGTTTCTATATACTATTGATGATTGGATAATCTATCTAAGATTATTAACTAAGAGTTGAAATTTATGTAGTTCAAAGATTGTTTCGATATTCCTTGCAAAATAGTAGTAAATAAAGCAATGCATTGAACCTATATAAAATAATGTACTTTCTAGATATGATAAAACAATGAGAGTACATGCCACCACATCATTTGAAGATTCAAAATAAGATTTCATATTAGAAAAAGAAGAAACATTATACCTTGGTATATGCATAGGTTGATAGTGATTCCCCACGTCTTCCATCAGATTTATACAATTATTGGAAAAGTGGCTAGGTAGCCCAAAGAAGATGCATTGGACTTTAGGTAGGGAATGTTCCATCTCCCCTCTATCTTTAGGGTTGGGATGTTTAGGTTTCACATCACTATGATATATACGAAAAATAGGTACATTTATTCCACATGTGTAACACTTACAACTCTTGAGTAGGAAGTTTCATGAATGCTTTGTCCCACATTTGTTTCACGTCGAATGTTTTACATACTTTCCTATTTTTCCTTGATCAAATCTCATCCCCAATATTAGTTTCAAATATATTTTCCTTTAATTAAATTTATGAGAGTAATACACCTCTCCAGACTCTAGATAAAAATTCATAACACTCCTCATGATCTCCTCATAGTTGTTGTTGTATCAGTTTGAATGATTTTATAGTATATGAGGTATTATTCCCGCCAAGAATCAAAAAATTGTTATATTAGAATCCATAACAATAGTAGAGGTTTAATGGTAATGACTTGTGATCTTCATCCAAAATATTTTTAAGGATTTATATTCCTTCTTCTTGAGTTCAGGGAATTACTTCTCTATTTTCATTCTCATATAATGAGGGAAATAATTAAGTAATATTTTGTCGAACTATTTCCACTCTATATCATTAATCTCCCCTCACAAACTCTTGTTTTTAATTAATGTCCACCATAGATCAGATTTCCCTCTAAGCGGTACACAAGCAGTCTGACATTATCATGTTCTGAGGATTGAAGTATGGAAATGACATTTTCCAACTATGATTATACATAGTTCTAAAATTAATTTCTTAGTTTATACACAATAATTTTGCGGTCATTGATTCATAGATGACTTAATGGAATGTTGTTCCCATCATGGTGAATCTGTACCCTCATCTTGATTACTGTTATTTCTCATAAGTCAAGTATGTTTATTCATTTTTTGATGATGTTTTTTATTATGACATCTATTGGATGGTAGTCAACACCTTGTACATTGTGCTCCTCATTTACATAGTTCCTCATATTTCCTACCATTTTCATAAAGAAACTATACTAAAAACCCTGTTTTATTTAATAATCTTATAATTCTAAATGACTTCCATTTCTAAAAAAATGTTTTGTAGTTTTTTACTCTTTATAATTGTTTATTTTTTTATAAATCAAATAGAATAGTTCATCAAAATTTTGTTATTATCTAAACATACCTCTTATTAGTGTCAAACTAGGAGTGCAACAATCTTCATTGTCTTTCCCTACATCCTGTATGAGTCTTTCTCAGAGTGGTATTTTCATTGATTACCATTAGATATATCTGTTCTAGATCCAAATCCATTTGTTAGTATCCATACAAGAATTTCTTTTCACACAGACCACTTACTTATTACTTTACCAAAATATAGGATGATTTAATATATTAAATCATTTATATAGGGTTCTACCTATATTTTTCAAATACTAATTTCCATAAATGACTAAACAATAAAGTGATACAACTGTGGAATTATGTTTTTTTATTACATATATTTTGATTCAATTATTTAAGTAGAGGATCATTTAATAAATAGTGTCTTCTAAAAAGTTATATAATACATGAAAAATTAAAACATTATTCTATTACTCTATAAAATTTCATCATATGTACATTTCTTGAATTTAATAACCTAGGGACATATATTAAAAGATTGGGTGAGAATAAGAACAGTAAGGGAAAACAGAAATAGTTTACATGGGATCTTATTGAATATCAATAAGTGCATAAGAAATATTATAAAATCATTTAAAATAGGAATATAATATTAAGAAGAATAAAGGTAATCATAAATTTTAAATGTGGCTAAAACATTTAATTGATTCATCAATAATCATATCACTATGTTTTATCATTAATGTGTCATAAAAATTTCCAGGTTTATTCACCTAGGAATCTTAAACATATCATCTATAGTGATTAAATAATTTACCCAATGAATTTGAGAGATATTTGGGATGAAAATTCGAATGTATTAATTAATTTGAGTTACATAGATAATAAAAGACATTTCATAAATAAACTGTGGTGAGTAAAGTAAATGGTTTTATATCAAAATCATTATGTCATTGATACTTCTTAAAAACAAGATCGTTTTTACATTTTAAAACCATGGAAAAGGAATGGCGTTTCTTGTATTTTAATCCAAAAATAATATATATAATTTATAAATCATTGAAAAACCCCTAGGAGAATAATAATTTTTGGTTATTCACAAAATAAATAAATATATGTTCTTGAGTAAAGAGATAAATATTGGGAAGCAAAATCAACATCATAAAGACTATAAAACATGGTCTCCAAAAACGCTAAAAAGTTAGGGGAAAAGGGTATCACAGTCATAGAATTCTATTAATATAGTAAAGGGGTATAATAAAATGTATAGAATATAATTGTAAAGAAATTTTAAACACATACCAAATAAAAAGTGAACCAAAAATTAAAAGATAAGTGGATATTTCGCTTATCATGAAGATTTACTCCTAAAACATGATGATCAGGACCTCGGTGGATTAAAGACACATTTTGAGGACTCCATGAGAGGGAATAATATCAAATCATCATGGATAATTAATTGGAAATTAAATATGATAGTGAAATGGGTTGGTATTTATAGAAAAAGAGACAAACGTTTGTTTATTAATTTCATTAGACACCTTAGTAGTGGTAGTTGCAAAACCATGGGCTTTCCCATAGAATATTCCCATGAGATTTGACCATTTGGAAAAATAATTTCATATTAGAATCCATAAAAGTATACTAGAATATTATATGAATTAATACATCATTATTATATCATTTAACATACCAAAAAACTCAAATAGAATTTTTACAATTCATGAAAACTAAAGTATATTATAAAATCATCATTCAATAACCCTAACCAAATATAGACCCTATAATTTAACAATAAAATTTATTTTTTCATAATAAATATCTAAATATGATAAATTGAGCTTTTAACTCTTAATATATATATATATATATATATTTAAAATAATTGTAGAGAGAAAATCCATAGTAAAATGTATAATAAAATATCTAGAAATAAAGGAAAATTAATTTTTTTCATTTATAATTATATATGATTATTTTTATAACACTATTTCCTTTTAATAAACATTAACAAAGACATATTTTAGTATAATAATTTATATCTCTATGAAAAGTACAATTTTTACTTGAAAAACTAATGTATCGAATTCCATATCAGTTTCTATGAAAAACTATTTATAAAACAAAAAATTATTAAATAAAATATTTATTAATTCAAATGGATTACATATTAAGTAACTAGGGCATCAACACCTGACCTCTTATAACACCCACATATGACATAACAGTGTGGTTTTATCTAGTGATGAACTCATGGGATAGCCTGGCTAGCATCACCCCATTGGTAATCTCCACTAACATGAACTTCTCTTATAAGCGATTCTATTCAATTTTATCATTTTTGTGCTCGACATGGGTTTGGTCAAAATTGAATACCAAAGATGCTGCATCCATACCAATTTCTAAAAAACGGGATACATAAAACACAACTATACTAGATGAGGACATCCAATCTTCTTGATGGATTGATTAAACATTATCATTTATATTTGTAATAAAACTATAATATTGAAATTATAATTAAGAGTTTATTTTCTAAATGGTCCAATGACGGTCAAAACTCAAACATCACATTTCAATTATAGTCACTTATTTATTAAAGAGGTGTAGTTTTGTTGAGTAAAAAATAATACAACACGCATTTTGAGGAAACAAATATCATTAAAAAAATTAGGTTTGTTATAGGTTGTACATAAACCACCCAAAATTATTCAATATTGAATAAAGGATGTATCTCATTGAAATAAATACTGGGATGAAATACCATTACATTGTGTCTTGACTCTAACGGAACTCATTGCAAACACCTGTATAATAAATATATATTTATTATATATCATTTAGGTAACAATGTTCTAATTTCTAATACCATATATGGATTAATTACTACTTTATATTACCTTCTTATAATTCATCATGCATTATGGTTTTACTTCAGATAATATTCGTTTTTTTTTTTGCATGTGTCTTAGTTTGTTATATTTTTTGTCCTTATATTAATTTTGTTATACATGAATGTGAAACATGATATAAATATAATATTTTATATTATATTTTTATTTTAATAATATATTTAATATATAATTATGAGGTGGAAATCACCATTCATGGATGTGGTAAGCCATACGTACACCTGAACGATGTTTTCATTTTTATAGTCATATCGAAGGAATGAAAAAATGAACTATATGAATATTTGATTAAAATATCACTATATATGTATTCTAATGATATATATATATATATATCATTTATTTTAGATAAACCCATACATAATTAATTCCATGTAGTGTGTGAAAGAATTATATCACTTTGAGGGGGTAGTATTCAACACTCTGTTAAACAAATTATTTGTATTAACACCTTATTGAAAGTAAAAAATTTATGAGTTATCAAATGAATATATAAGATTAAATACATAAAAAAATATAATATATAAAACATATAAACATGGTAACCATCATAATTTCAACCATGAGAGTTTGTAGATGAAAAATAAACCACCATCATTTCATGAGGTGGTAGTTCACCATACATGTAAATAATAAGTTTGTTACCCAATAAAATGAGTTGTGTGTAAGTGTATGTTGAACCCCTATCATTAGAATATACTAGAATATTTAAGATACTTGTTTTTTATACTATCATCAAATAATGATGGTGGGGAGGGTGGATAAAAAACAATAGAAAGAAGCTTGAGGGAAGGCATTACCTCTAAATCGGGTAACTCCTTTTAGTTTGTGCTAAACGGATTCCTTGAAAGACTTTATGTATATAGGGAGGCTTAAAGGTGAATGTAAAGATATTGGTATGTTTATTTGGTAGTAATTATCCAAAATTAAATGGTTTTTGAGGTGTTAAGAAGAGTGTGAGGTGGTGACCTTTTATAGAGAAGGAAAATGACACACATTGCATTTTTGAAAACAAGTTAGGTGTACCAGCATATATACCTAAAAATATTCATTCCAAACTAAAATAAAAAAGTAATTTAAGGACAATTTTCAATGAATATATATCCAATTGGTGTTATACATGTTCATAATAATTTTAGGGAATAATATTTAGGGTTTAGTCCTTAGTTATGCAAAATTTTACATTTATTAATATAATTAATTTTAATTACATTTCCGAATATTTTTTGTCAATAACTAAGTTGAAAATATTATAAAAAATATTTTATGTTGATTAGAAATATGGAATACATTTTCCAAATTCTATTCATTGAATTGGAAGAAATTAATTTAAAATTAATCTTACAGTATGATCACTAATGCAGGTTTTTAATTTAAAATTGATCAACAAATTGCTATATTTTATATCCAATTTCGATGTGAAATTGTTTCATATTTCCAAAAATAGATTAATCGATAAAATATGTTAAGATTAAAAATTTTAACCAAGGAAAAATAAAACGTATCCTTGTAAATAAATTACATGAAAAAGTCTTATTGATTTAAAATCCAGTATTTTTAACTATTCATCCAAAGATAATGCTTCCCATAAAATTCACAAAAAATCACCAAATGATAATTCTGACATTATAACATCAAAATTGATGTCTATTTTAATAAATTAAATTTCTATAATTGTCTAAAATTAGTTTTATTGTCCTTAATATAATGGCAATAGAAGTAGTTTGTTTGAGAATATAGTATTTTTTTAAACATATAAGGATGTTACCAAACAAATAATTTTCTCATTATCTATATGATTAATTTATATTAACCATTATAAAAATAATAATAACAGAATGTATTTATATTCAAATTACTATGTTTAACTACTAGGTTATAATAATATCATTTAAATAATTATAATACTTAAATGATGTTTTTTAAAAACATTTGTGTTTCATGTAATTTACCCTAGGTCGGTGTTTCATGTAATGTACACAATGTTTGTTTTTTCATGTAACATATTACAAGTTGGGGTTCCACGTGAACATAATTTTTGACATAGTTTATTTCAAGCCATAAATTAAAAATTAATTTATTTAAAAAGAGGTCTATATAAACTTGGGGTGTTATATTCTACCCTCCTTATAATAAATTTATCCCTTGAAATTCATTAATCAGGTAATAATTAATGAGAATACTCTTACTTCATCATATTATATGGTTTCAATGTACCTTCCTATAACTATATATTTTTCCATAAAACATTTACCATGTGGTTGTTCTTGTTTTGTAGAACATTCTCTTTATGATCCATAATATCAATTGGATTATCCTCATTAGAATTCTCCCACTCTAGTAATATGAACTATTAGTTTAGAACCAGTGATGGTTTATGTATTTACATCCTCAAGAGAGACACATGGAACACATCATGGTATTGAGAGATAACTGGTGAAAGTTCCAAGAGATATGTTATCATCCCAATATGATCAATAATGACATAAGGACCACTATTCATAGGGTTTAACATCCCATTCATCCTCAATCTCAAAATATTATTCTAGGGTCAGTTTTTTTGAAACACCATTTAAGAAAATCAAAATTCATGGTCAGATTTTTGGTTATTAGTAATCATTTTATACTGACATTGATATACCTTGATATTTTGAATTTTTCTATTAACCCTCTAGGTCATTTATTCTGCAATCTTATGTCCCAATATCTTTCCTTCTCCAATATCATCCAGACACATTGGAGATCTACAATTATTCTCATATTGGTCTTTAATATGTCCCATCATAATTCATGATTGAAAAAAAATGTTGTAAGAAAACTCAACAAGAGGATAGTGTTTATCCAAACAGCTTTTCAAATCCCGAAAACAAGATCTCAAAATATTTTCTAGGGTTTGAATTATTATTTAAAAATTACCATATATTTGAGGATAAAAATTAGTGATGAAACATACAATGTATCATGTTCTTTATGAATACATTTCTACAACTTTATGTTAATCCTCAGAACCTGATATGATATATTAGAATGTGGCACACCACGCAACCATATGTATTCCATAAAGTATATCCTGACATCCTGATCCAAGGATACGTCTTCTTCAATAGCAATGAAGTGTGTTGACTTTTTATGGCAGTCAACTACCTCCAATATTTCATTCAACCCTTTGTAGGTTTTTGTAATTCCAATGGAAAAAATCCATTTTTTTCTTCTCCCATTTTCATTTTTATATGGATAATGGATGCAACATCCCCTTTGACTTTTTTCTTTCAACCATAACTTTTTGACATACCAAGCACCGAGATTAAACATCTATGATATCTCTCATCATTCTATCCATCCATATGTAGTCTTACATGTCCTTATACATATTACACTTCTAGGAAGAATAGAGAATGACTAACTATGAACTACCAATAAAAGCTCCTTCTTTATATTTGGTATAGAAGGAACACATACATGGTTCCTAAACATTACTACTGAATCCTAATCAAGGTTAAACTCAAGAACAATTAAAAATTTCTCTTATAGCTCTACAACTTCCTTATTCTTCTCTTAACTAATCACTTTTATGGAGGGTTGAAAATTAATTTGATAAAGATAATATGTTTACCCTTGCTTCATGATTTCATGATTAATCCATGGAAGAACCAAAAATATTAGATATTTAGTGATCATAATCATGGTTCATCTGAATTAATTCATCTTGTTCCATTTTTTGTTTCCTAGGGTGGCAATGCATTGAGTAGTCATAACCCTTTATCAACTATTACAGTCGTCTCAAGTAAATGTTCACTTCCTTCTATATGATTATAAATTTCAGGTTTTTATGATTGGTATATATATCAAACATTTCTCTATAATGTTGATGCATCCATATATTTAATGAGAAAAATACCGTTGCTACATCCAAATCATGATTTCATCTATTTTTATCATTAATCTTCACAATTCAAGAGGAATATGCTATAACCATGTTATAATACATAAGAAAACATCTCAAAACCATCTTGGATGTGTTACTATAGATTAAAAACCCGTATCCACTATAGGGTAAAGAAGGAACATGTGCACTGACTAACTTTCTGTTCGGTTCCATGAAACATTACTCAGATTTATCCTTCCATGGGAACATGAATCCCTACGGTGATAACATAGACAGATAAAAAGATAGTCATTAAACATTCTCCACATTACATCGATAATATCCAGCTAAACCAAAAAATCTATGAATCTCAGTCAATGTGTGTGGTCAAAGCCAACATTCAATATCTATTGTCTTTGATGGTTCTACTTTTATACCATCTCTTGAGATTATGTGAGAAAAATTTGAATCCTTTTGTAGGAAAAAGGTTCACTATGATAATTTTCAAATACCTTATTCATCATTAGGTTGTTTAGTACAATTATCAAGTGATCTTCAAACACTTCCTTTCTATTTGAATAAATAATAATATCATCTATAAAGACTCCCACAAAATGATTGAGGTAATAACTAATAAATCTATTCACTAAATCCATTATGATAGCATGGGAATTGGTAAGGCCAAAAGGTATAAGTATATATTCATAGTTTCCATACCTTTTACAGAATATCATCCTTTTTATTTAGAATTTCTTAACACTCAATTGGTGATATTGAGAAAGAAGTTCAGTCTATGAAATGTATTGAGTTCCACATTAATTATCAAACAATTAATAATTATAAGGAAGAGGATACATGTTATTGATTTTGATCTTGTTCAACTCCCAAAAATCAATAAAGAGACTCATTGATCCATCTATATTTTTCACAAAAATAATGGGTACACAATAATTTGAAACACTTGGCCGAATTAATCACTTAATGAGGTTTTCTTGGAGTTTCTTTTAAATTCTTTCAACACAATTGGATCCATTCAATAAGTTGAAATTGATATTGGTGTAGAACCATGTATAAGTTCTATTAAGAACATAACATCACTTTTTAGTGGAATACATGTAAACTCGATTGGAAAGACATCCATAAAATCCCAATTTATAGGATTTTCATTTATGTTATTATTCTCCCAAACAATTAGAGATAAAAAATATAATGAATGGGAATTAAGACCCATACAGTAGACATAATCAACAAACAAATTTCATGATTTATCATTACATTGATTGAAGATCATTTAAGGTTTTAAATGTCAAATGTTAGATCCATTACAAGACAATGTTTGTTGAATTTATGTGTAGAAATAAAATTAATTACTAAGATGACATAAAATTATTCCAAAGGAAAAAAGACATGATTTTTAGGAAAACAATTTCTACAAACATCAACTAGAGAGGAATCATAGACGTGTTATTCAATCATCATTCCATTATGGGTTTTGAATCCTGATTCTGCATCTACTTGTGTTGGTTGAATCGTAACACCCTTAGAAAATTATTTAGATATTAAATAGTGGGAGATATAGAATCAAATATGACATTAATAGTTCTAGAGTGGATGATAAGTGTACCTTTCAACTCTTTGTTGTCTCACCCAACATCAAAAATACTGAGATCTATAGATTTGTCGTTATCTGTTAACTTAAGAGGTTGTTTAAATCATGCATCATAAAAAGACCTTTGTTTTGGGAAGTGGTTAGGGTAATTAATATTCTAGCTACACTTGTGGCACTAAATCATTGGATGTGAATTTTGTGCCTCTTTTTCCATATTTTTATGATTATCTAACTTCTTCTCATCAATTTGGAAATCCAATGTCTGATGGAATTCCCTTTCAAAAATAAAAAATTTATTATTCCCATTAAGGAAATTTACAATATGTTACTTCCCATACATATAGAATAAATTAAACCTTGTATTCTTTTCATCAAGGTTTTGGAGATTTTCCTCTAATATTTATCTTCCTTTTCTTTGTCAAATACGTGGTATTTATACTTGAATCCAACTTCCTATTCAACATTAATTTAAAAATTCATAATCTCTTCATATATAATAATAACTATAATGGCCAACAACCTTACATGACTAGTATTTAAGAGACTAAAGAACCTATAAACATTACATTTAGGTTAGATGATAATTCCTAAATCATACTTCACATGTCTTGTGAAATTATCCTTGTATGTGCCAAATGATTTATCATCCATTTACATCAATTCATGGATATTTTTATCCGTCTTCTTATGGAGAATGAGAGGAAATTTCCTATTGAAAAACAAGTTATTGATCTCATCCCAATCCATGGATTCCATCTCATCTGGCTTCCTCTTATTCATTATTAGTGTCCCCCACTAATTTGCTTTTCCCTCTAACTAATAGATAGCCAAAATGAAATTCTCTTGATCCAAACACAGGTGAATGTAGAATATCGTTCCTATAGTATTGATCTATTTTTTTGTGACATGTTGTTCTGAATACCCTCTGAATGAAGGTGGAAATTTCCCTATGAAATAATCAATAGAATATTGTCCCTTTATTTCTCATTTATTATTCTACCGTGATTCATAACTTAAAAAAGATATGTGAGCATGATAACTAGGGTTTTCATTCCATATCCCATAGAATTAAATTTATCTAGAAGAAAATAAATGCATTTGTCCCCACAATCCCCCTTATCATGATAATTTTAGAGACAATCAATTTTCTAAATCAAAAAATCATACATTAAAAAACAATTATCATACCAAAGAATCACATAATCATGAAAATTCAATTATAGGATATCTAAATTAGTACACCATACAAAATATATGAAGCCTTAGGTCTATCCAAGGTTATTAATAAGTAAACTCTATTTAGATCATTTATAATGGTTCATGATGACTTTGATAATTTCTTAACCATATCCCAAGGAGGTGTCAAACCAAGTGGGCAACAAGGACACTTATTGTGGACTAGATTACTCGGAGTCACGACCAGAACAATTTTATCAGAGTTGTTACCCCTAGGTGCATCATTTCAAGATCCACATCTACATGAAATGTCCAGACATGGTTTTATTTCTATAAAACCACTCACCATATCATTTACTAAAATTTAAGGACATTTTACAATATTTTTCCTTATCCTTAGACTTGTCCATTAGAATTTAATCTGGAATATTACTATAGTTTTTATCATTCTATATTCTGAAGGTTAAATAAACCATTAAATTTATACCATATATATCTACACTATATTTTCACACATTAAAATTTTATATCATATACAGAATTCTTAAAACATTATACAAATAGATTCCCAATGACCATACTAGTCTAGTTTCTTTTGAGACATGGAAACATTAAAACTAATATATATGTGGGATACATTATCTCCCAATCATCCATTATAATACCATATTGGTTGTATATTTTCACTCCCCATAGCATCTTGGTAATCATAGTTCACTCTCATGACCATGTTAGGAGCATGAGTTCACTCCTCATACCATCTTGGTAGTTATGGTTTACTCTCGTGGCCACATCAGTTTTCAAGGATTATTCCCAAGTACATCTATATATATCTCATGAGATATAAATCATTACCCAATTTAGTTAAAAGAGATATAGATTTCATCCATGACCATGTGGAATCATACAAACATTTCCCAGAAGATCATATGTAATCCTATCATAAACAATTAGATGAAATTGTTATTATAAACATGTAATCATATCATAACATATAGAAACAAACATGTTTCATAATCAATTCATCATATCCATAAATCGTTAAAAGTGGTGGGTATTACAGGAATATAACACATTAACAAGAATAGGGTCCCATAAAAATTATTACATAAAAATAGAATCCATTCAGATAAAGAATATTAATAGAAACATTGGATTATTTTCGAATAAAGGCCACAGTAACAAAAAAATGGATGTTTTCTTAGATGTGAATGAATTTTGAAATATCATTTAAAAACAATATTTGAGGAATATATCATTTTTTCATCGGAAAGGCTTTTTCAAAACCATTTTCATTGAAAATAGATTTGAAATAATTTCAAAAAATGATTCTCGGAAAACCATAAAAAAATTAAGATCCTTTTCCCAAAAAATGGGCTTCAAATATCCATACAAAGCTTTTTTGAAAACTCTTTTTAAACCATGGTTTTTGAATACAATAGATTTATAAGAAAAAAACTCTATCTTAAGTAACAATGAGTGTAAAAATAGTAATAAAAAATGGAAATATCATTAATAAATAGAGGAGGAAGAATCTAATAAGTGTTCTTGAGAGATAAATCATAATATTTCATTAAAATAATCATCTACATAAAAAATATAAAAAAGAATTGAGATTACCTCAATAAACTCTTATAACCCGGTTACCTGTGATAATAATCTATATGTAAGAGAATAAAATTACATAAATCTTACAATATCATTAAAAAAATATATTCATGATATGACAAGTAAAATAAAATTACATACACATCAAAATGAATATAGGTTCACAATAAAAAAATAGTCTCAATGAATTAAAATAGTGATAAAACTATGTTACTGATTTGGAAACACTTAAAACATATACTCCATGAAATAAATATCATAAAATTGATATGTAAATACACATAAATTTAATTATAAGTGTCATAGAATAAATTCATGTCAAGTATATACCCGATAGAAAATTAATTGGTGGTGAATAAAGCATTTATCTCAAGGAAATAAAAAGTTCGATGAAATCCCTTTACCTTGTGTCTTTACCCTCATCGTACTCATTAAACGCACCTATATTATAAAAATAAATTTATTATACATATTTTACCATATTCTTATATATAATAGCATATATAGTATTATAATTACCTTACACTACCCTATTGTTAGTCATCATAGGCTAAGGTTTCTATTGGGATAATATTCCATGTGTTCTTCACATGTGTTTTAATTTTTTATATCAGGGGATTTTAATCTTATATCATCATTCCTGATATTAATCCATGATATAAATTTCATGTATATATATTATATTTATATTATAATAATATAAAGAATATATAAGTATGAAATTTATTACACCAATCTTGAATATAGTAATCTGTTGACAAAGTAAATATTTTCAACCATTTATATTAAATATTATTATTTTAAATCCTTTCAAAGTGTTATTTTAATATAAGTTGATATATTTTAGGGTTTTTGTTGAATTCTTATACCAATCTCCAAAACAAAATAATTTGGATTAATAACCATTTTAAATTATTTTTTTGTTTTACCCATTACATTTAATATATTTATCCAAATCATGAAATTATTTCATTGGGGGTTTAAAAACACCACGGTATTTGATTCATCGTTCTAGACCAAAATATGAATCATAAAAATGGAAGATAAAAGAAATCTCACATGTTGGGACTTGAAAACTATTTACGTTACTATTTTTGGTTCTAGATCAATATCTAGTAAATGTGGGAAAACACTCTAATTCAGTGGGTTGATGCATAGAAAGTTCTGTAACAACTATTATGAAGGAGATAACGTGTTAAGTGGATTTTTTCCTCATCATTTATGAATTATAATCTAGAGGATATAAATTTGGAGTGTCTACATGGATATAATAAATTATCAGAGTAAAATGACCATAACTCCCTCGAAAACATCCAAATACTATGAAATTTTGAGGGTAGATGACCAAGAAAATAATGCAGAACATTATTGAATATAAAAACATGAGATATTTTGATTATTTGATGATGATACATGTAAACCATTGGAGGTAAATTCTGTCAAAAAAGGAGGGATGATCCTGCCTATCATTCCAATCCTTTCCCATGCCCTCCAATCACCCACTGAGGGAAGCATTGGTGGATGACCTTCTATAATTTTTTATATTTTATTTCATTTTCAATTATTGTAATGCCTCCCTTATCCTACATCATATCAATATACCCATATATGGAGGGGTAGTTTCATTGAGTGATTAGGAAGGGGTGATGATGGACTGACATGCTTTCTTGAGTTCATATACTTATTTATAATAAGATCTCGTCTTATTTTTTCATATGTTTTCAATCATAAATTTAGTTTTAAATTACAAATGCTATTGGGTTAGGTTTTAATTATATTAATTTATATTCCTTTGGTCAAGGATCAAATCCCCCACCACCTAATTAAAATATGTATACAGTTGAATAGATTAGGATTGGGTGGTGAGTGCTTGATAGTAGTCCGCATGCGTGTATGCCTGCACGTAGAATTCTGATTTATAAGGGAACACCGCCTTTTGGATTAGTGGTTTCTCTAATTAATTAAAAAACCCATCTATAATCCTACCCACATTTTAAGGAGTATAGACTAATCTATTGTATTTGATAAGGAATATTCCCATCAATGACATCTGACCAAGGGAGAGAGAATAGTCCATAGAAGAATATCTCTCTTATGAGATAAGGGACAAAATAGGGGAATTTGGAAACCATGATAGCCTAGTACTATGTCCTGAAAAACTAACTAAAATCACCATCATTAATATATATATGAAAAACAATAAATTCATGTGACTTATTTTTCTCAAATCATCCATATTAATTAAATCCAATTGTTTCCAGAAAACCTACAAAAAGTTACAACCTTGTTTTGTTTGCACTACACTAAAAAGGATCAAGTAATTTTTTATACTTAGGTAATTAAAACATTGTTTTCCATATTCCATGAAAGTCATGTTTCAAACATGGAACTATTGTAGAGGAGGAAGTGACTCAAAACCCTTACAAAATACAATTTCATTTTTCTTGAATGATTTGTAGTTAAATTAACAATTTACATGAATTTGATCCTGAAATAGAATGCATAATAATCAAAATGAGAGAGAAATTTTTTCAAATAATTTTTGAAGAAATTCACCACAAAAATTCATGTGACACTTTTAGTGAACACTCTAATCCTGTAATAGTGGATGGAATCACAACCAAACCATGTGCGACATATACACACCACAATAAAATAAAAAAACTAAATCATTGTAACTTCCATAGAAAATGATTTTGAACTGCCAATTAACATGATCTAAGTGCTACCTAAATTTCATGATCTTGTAGGAGAAGACCCGAATTGAAATATCTAAGTGTTCATATTTTTCTTCTCCATCATCAATCCCTGATTAGTGGATATGAACTAGTGATGTGTAGGGAATTCCTCATCCCACTAGAGGGACCAACATAGGACCTGTTGTACAATCTACAACCAGGGGAGATCAATGAATAAGATGATCTAATAAGATTCTTCTTGCTAGGATTCTTCCTAACATATAAGAGCACCATAATAAAAAATAGATTTATGTTCTACATCAATCAACTGAAGAGACTCTCTTAGAATACTTGGATTGCTTCAAGATGATCTCTGCTAGCTACCCACACCATGAAATAGAAGAGGACCAAATCAATATAAGCTTTTACCATGGATTTATTGATAATGACAAGAATATACAAGATGTAGCATCTGTAGGACCTCTAATTGGATGGTTGCCTACATATATTTTATTCCTTATTAGGAATATTGTAAAAAACATATATCAATTAGACAGAAGTGTTACAAGCACCAGAGGAATCCATGAGATAAGATCATCAGATTCTTCACCAACCTTACTTGAAGAAACACTGAAAGAAATTATTGGTTTGATAATAAAACTCGTTGTGAACCATATAAAGGAAGAATAAGTCCCTTCCCATGTTTGTGGACTATTATCATCTAATAATCATTACACTAATCAATTTACAAAAGTTCAACAGATAGAAAGATGTATTGTAACCTATTAGCAAAGGTAATTCCAACAGCAGACCCTACTAGGGTATGAATTTCAAAATAACCAAGCCAGGACACCTTTTTAGTAAAAATATCAAAACCCAAAAACATTATTACTATTATAAAAGAATAACTTTCAAAAAAAACCATCCATCCAACACCTTTCCAGCAGATGAATTATTAGCAAATATCTACACCTTCACCGACAATAGAAAATCATCAATTAAGGATAAATGATATAGGAATTGAAGATAAAATTAACTAGATAACTGATTAATTTTCAATTGCAATGGATTTTCTAATAAAGAAACAAGGTATAATTTGAGAATAGACCATTCCAAATCTAATGTAGAATGTTAGTGAAATCACAACCCAAAGTAGGAATGATATCACACAACCTGAATAATGCAAGGATTTTGATTCCAAGAATCCTAATGAAGACTATCCATTTCATCCAAATGAATAAGTACATAACAACATAGGAGAATAAATAAGGATTAAGAAGTAAATTCGAGAATCACCTTTTCAAGTACAACAAATGGAGAAAAAGGACATTCCGACAACATTCTCATCTACATTAGTTGTGTCGCAGAAGGGTTATGAAGAACGTATTAAACGAGATATTTGCAAAACCTTCCAGAATATTGAGATTAACATCCCACTAACTGAGGAAATCCGAAAAATCAACATCTATGAAAATTTTATAATGGTGTTGTGAACTAAATGAGGTAGGCTAGATGGAAATGAAATGATCGACTTCGGATAAAGCGTCTCAACATTGATCACACCACAGATCTGGAAATCATTTCAAGATCCAGAGTCATTCTCTATTCCATAAACTATTGGTTCATTAGATTTTACTAATTAACATTTGGATTTGGGAGAATTAATAAATGTTATGCATCACTCAACATTTTCATCATTGTAGATCGGGGAACAAAAACAAACCTGAGTAGTGTAACAATTGGAAACCAGGTCCACAGTTCTTACAACATGGACTTATTGATGTTGTACTCGTGGGAGTGGGGTGATTGATCTTCCAAGTAGGCTTTTATATACATTCCATGGAAGAAGACCGAGGAAATGCCCAATCTACCATCATCATGGGGAAACCATTCCTGAAAAAAACATTGACTATCATCAATGTCTATAAATGACCACCCAAATAGATCAATGAGATAATAAATTACACTTCAACATTATTGATACCATGAATCAACCTTAATGTAATCACTCACGTTATGTGATCACCCATGATGAAGTTAGGGAACCAATTTAAATATTATGTATGCTTCATGACATATATCATGGGAATTTGTTTTTCATTTGAGTGTTCTATTTAAGAATAATTGTAAAGTCCTAATCTTATTTTATATGATGAGTTAAAATATAATTTTTTCTATGATTTTTTAAATGAGAGTCATATTATACAAAATAATTAATCCTTAAAAGTAGGAAACCATAATTCAATATCATACCATGAACAAACCCCATGTATGGAATATAATCCATTTTAAATTGATTTGATGTATTCATACTTAATGGATGGACAAAAATTGTTTGTAATCATTTCCAATAACCAATACCATATAGAAGAAAAAAATATGATTGCACTTCTCAAAAGGAATGTTAATGATGTTAGATGATGTTTAGGTGACATACCTAAAATCAACCCTAAGGTTTTCTCTCATTTACTATTTTTAGTAAATGATTCCAAAAAAGTCCAAAAACCTCTAAAAAGACGCAACCCCAACATAATGGAGGTTATTAAGATAAAGATAATGAAAATTATAACTTCATACATCATTCACCATATATCTGATTCTCAGTGGGTCAGCCCAATTCTTTTAGTCCAAAAGAAAACCGTCACGAACACTGTTAAAAATGAAAAAAAAGAACTAATCCCCCTAATAATAAAAATTAGCTGGAGAGTTTGTATAGATTACACGAAGCTAATTCATGTTACCAGAAAGGACCACCATCCTATTTCATTCATCGATGAAATTATTGAATGGTTAGATATAAAAAATGCATTAATATTTTTTAGATGGATTATTAGGATAGTTACAGGTACTAATCACAGTAGAGGACCTGGAAAACACAAACATCACCTGTCCTTTTTTCACATTCTTGAACAAAATTATTCCTTTACAACAATACAAGCCCTAGGTACATTTCAATGGTGTATAATGATTATTTAATCTAAACATATAGAGGAGGTCGTAAAGTTATTTATTGATGATTTATATATTTTTTAAATTCATTTGATATGTTTTTGTTAGATTTGGAAAAAAGTTTTTAAAACATGAATTTAAAATAATCTTGTCTTGAATTTTGAAAAATGACATTTCATGTTTTAAAAGGGAATAGAGTTGGGGTGCATATTTTCACAAAAAATTATTGAGGTTGATAAATAAAAAATTTAAGTAATAAATTCATTTCCATATCCATATTGTATGAAACATATTAGGTCCTTGTTAGATCATCCATGATTTTATAAAAGATTCAACAAAGATTTGTGAAGTATTTTTATCCCTCTCTCAATATTAGAATTAGAGGATGTTGAAATTATTTTTTATTGTGCATGTAGGGAATCATTTAATGAATTGAAGAAAAGTTTGATCACCCCACAAATAATACAACATCCTAACAGGGATTACCCTTTTGAGTATCTTTATGAGGCATCCAACCAAGTGATGGCAGCCACACTATCACATAGAATTGACAACAAGAATCGAGTCATATCCTACACATCAAAGACCTTGGATATCAAAAAAAAATTACACATCAAATGAGAAGGAGTTATTTGAAATTATATTTTAACTAAATAATTTATGATCATATATTATTGGTACTAAATTTGTTCTTCTTCTAATCATGAACCACTTAGGTATTTAATGAAAAGGTGGATGCTAATCACCAGTTGGTGAGATAGATGAAACTCTTACAAGAGATAAATTGGAAATGAATGATAAAAAGGGAACTAAAAATAAATTGGTTGATAATCTGCATTGACTACCCCAAACTGCAGAATAAGAAATTGAAAACCAGAACACAATCACTGATTTTCTTCTTATAGAACAACTCTACATCACCATCATTTTTTTACCATGGTATACCAATATTTTCAACCATTTGGTTATATATTATGTATAAAATCATCTAATCCCTCATCCAAAAAAATATTAAATATGAATCAAAATTTTATCAATGGGATGACCCATTTTTGTGGAAAATTTTTAATGATCAGATCATAAGAAGATGCTTACCAGGATGTGAAATTGAATCAGTGATTGATTATTATGATAAATTAACTTTTGGAGCCCAATTTGGACCTAAGAGAATGACCTGGAAAGTTTTATAATCAGGACACTATTTTCCCACCATAATCAGGGATTCATATTAATTTTTTAAAAGATTTTAAAATTTCTAATTTTCATGGAACATCTCCAAATGACAAAAAATGCCTAAAAATAACTTTTTTGAAATTTTTTAAGTTTTTGGAATAGAATTCAGGGTACCATTCTTAATTTCAATTTTAAATTCATATATTATTTTAGTTGTGTATTAGGTTTCAAAATTAGTGGAATAAATCACAACTATCACTAATTATGGCACATATGTTTGTGATTTTGTCAGGGCTACATATTTTGATGGTTTTGAGTGCCATGAGAAATCATTAGTGACCCAAGAACTCATTTCATGAAGAAGAAAATAAAATTATTACTAAAAAAGTATGGGGTATATCATAAAACATCAACACCATACTAGCCCCCACCAATAGCCAATAAGAAGTCTCTAATAGTGAAATCAATGAAATTTTGGAAAAGGCTGTTAAACCCAACAAAAATGAATAGAGAAATGGTTAGATGATACCTTATGGGGATATAGAACAACCTACAATAATCCTGTTGGGATAATTCCCTATATATTGTATTATGGATGAAGTTTCCACCATCCATGGATATTGAACCACAAAGACTACTGGGCACTCAGAAAGGAAAATTTGGACAATGAGAATGTTGGAAGGGAGAAAAGAATTCTATTATCAGAGCTAGAGGAAATTTGGATAGAATCATTCAATAATTCAATGATCTTTACAGAGGGAACATAGATTACACATTATAAGATGATTCAACAAAGAAACGTCAACCATAGAGATCATGTGATTCTATAAAAATGTTGTTTTAAACAAATGTAAGGTAAATATCATTCCATATGGGACTGTCCCTTTACTATTATTCATGTATATCCCTTTAGTGTAATTCCTATCAAAATGGAAGGAATAAAAAATCCATTCACTATAAATGGGAAGATGCTGAAGAAGTTCCATTGGACCATACCTCATGAACCAATGGGGTATATCTCACGCCATCACCCTATGTACCAATAAGGACCCACCAAGTTGCATCATTACTTCACTCTTGATGAAAAGAAATAATTTTTACATGAAATAGTAAATTCAATTAAAATTCATTAAGGGCACTAAATCAATTATGCACGGGGGAGAGAATCTTGTAGTCTATGATTTTTCAAAAAAAAATTTGTTTTAAGTCAAGACAATGATATTAATAAGAATCATTTCTCAGAGGAAACTAATGCTTTTTTAATTTTCTCCCCTAGTCCTATTCTCCCAAAGATTCTATACCAGAATGATTGAATCAGCCTACAGTATAATTTTATTATTGTTATAATTCATTTCCACTAATGAGGATGATTCAAGGATGAAAATTGAAAATACCTAACAAAACACATGTCATGAAAAGGATAAAGACAAAACCAATAAATTCAATGTTGAAGTGTCAATTGTCAAGGTTTGTAAGTGTTTCAATTATATATTATTAAAATGTACTCCCTGCATTGTTATTTTTTTAGAGATTTAATTAGAAATGTTGATCCCATACACTAATTCATGCATTAATTGGCATAACTAACAGACATGAGTTACATAGGAATTCAATGATTCCATGTTTTATATTTCAACGCTAAAGAGATTGAATGATTGGAATGATTTATCAAATTTATAAAATTGAATCATGTATATTGAAATGATGAGTCATGATTTGATGGAATTAGTTGACTCATGTAATTGAAATTTCCCAACCATTTATCATGATCTGAATAAATTAAATTCATTTGAATTTATTTGGTATTATAAATCATGCCTTGCTTTATTGTCCAGTATGTTATGTCTCATTACAAAGAAGATTTCTAGACCATGTACTTCCTATTTTATCTTGAGACTATTTCATGAGTGATCATGCGACATGTCACCATCCATAACATGTATTGAAACTTGTAAAAGCTAGGATTGTAAAAAAAACAGATTTCAGATGATAGAGGGGTATTTTGAAAATATTTTTTCATTAAATAACATATTTACCTCGATCTTTCATTTTCCCATAGAATCCATGAATGAAACTATAGGAATGATCCATGATTAAATCCATTTTTAACCATTCCTACCCTCCTCTTGGAATGATCATGTTATATTAAAACAGATGTATTGGGGTGAAGGGAGTGATGGAAACGAGATTATTTACATAGAAAAGAAGATGTGTGGGGTTTATATTTTGGGTAATGATGCAGGTTATTTGATTCATAAATTATAATATTTATTATATTGCACCTATTGAATTTTAATATAATGAAAAAATAGAAAAAAATAGAAAAATTGGTTGTGATTTTGGGAAAAAAATCAACATTTTCAAGACTGATGAACCTCTTATCATCATTTTTTAGGTGATGGATTAAAGTTTATAACTAATCGAATCAGTTGATAAAAAAAGAGGGTTCACCAATCATTCATTATTATTACTTGATCATAAACATTACTCTGAGTTTTAGAGAAGTGGGTGTTGCTACATTAAAGAGGATAATTTCATTATACTTTTTTGATATGAGGCCTTGGACTTAAGGGATAAACCTCCTCATTGAGTATTAATATTTATTTTATCATATCCTACCTACCTTAGGCTTTACATTAATTTGACCATTTATTGAAAAGTCCTCATGATATTATATTATTTTTGCCTTTATAGAGCAGATAAAGTTGTTCATTTACAATCATATAGATATCGATTTTGTTATAATGATATGAGAATAACTCTACACGAATTGTATCATGATATATTAAGGAAAAGATTCACGTGAGGTAAATATTGACTTGACATGTTAAATAATAACAAATTGGGGAAAAATAATGAATGAAAGGGAAAGTCCAATTTTTCAAAGGGGAAAAGTAAAATTCACGACCTATTTTATTATATAAAATAGGAAATTAAATTCATATTTTATTCTCATTTTTTATTTTTCACTTGAAAATGAAATTTTTTTGACTTTATTCCATTGAAATTTTAATGTAGGTAACACTGGTACCCTTTGAATTCTATAATGTGATTTCATGTTTTAGGGAACGCATGGTTTATGTGAGGGGAAATTGACAGTGTAAATATTTTAAATAATTTTTATTAATATTTAGTGTTTTAAATACTGAAAAGTTTTATTATGATATAAATTGCCACATTTTATGGTTTTAGTGGTATTTGAGCTTAATCGTCAAGTTGATATATTTTGGATTTTTAACATTTATAAATTATTTCTATATTTTTTCCACAACATTTTCAATATTGATGAAAATAATGAAATTATTTCTTTTTTAGGTTTCAAAATATTATGGTATGTGTTTCATCATTATGGAAAAAAATCTGAATTGACCATATGGATATTCAATAGAATCTAATAATTTGATACATGAAAACTACTTTTAAAAAATTCTATTTTTTGTTTTGGATCTATATCTTGTTACCAGTGGGCCCAAATACTATCAAATTCAGCGACTGGAAGTAAAAAAATGTATTTTATCAACTTTTATGAAGGTTCTCCCAATTGAAGATTTCGTTTTGAAGGTAATTAATGCTAAATAATCATGTGGATTAAAAATTGGAGATTCTGACTGGAAAAAATGAATTCTCATTGTAAAATGGCCATCACTCCCTCAACACACGTCCAAGTACACTGATATTTTGAGGGTACACATCCAAAAATATTATGAAAACATCCATGAATGATAGAACAAAATATACATTCATTAATCAAGGATTAAAAATTTAATCATTCAGAGGAAAAGTCTTCCAATAAAAGTATGGGAGTTCCAACCTATCATTCCATTCTATTACCATGCTATCTAATAAAATTATGAGGGAACCATTGGGTGATGAATTTATTTATATTTATTTATTTCCATTATTTATCTTTTTTTGAAATTTATCTGTTCTTCTTCATCATATCAACATATCCATCCATGGAGGGGTAGTGTCATTGAGTGATCAGGAATGAGGGAGGCTGGACCCATGTGCTTGCTTCAGTTCATGTGCTTCCATTTAATAAGATACCTTATTTTTTGCATATGGTTTAAATAATAAAATAAGATTAAATTAAAAATTATGTTTTGTTTGGTTTTAATTATGCTAATTTATATATATTTGGTCGATGATCACATCTCCCTCCACCCTATTCTGATCTATATAAAATAGAACATATTAGGGTCAGGTGCTAAGTGACCGATTATAGTTAGCACATGTGTATTCTTTCTTGTGTATTATTTGTTTATTAGGGAACAATAATTCATGGTTAGGGATTTCCCTTATTAATAAAAAAACCAAATATGATCTTACACTATGGGAGGAGGATAGAACAATATAAGGTTTTGGATAAGTAATATTCTCACCAAAGTTGTATTCCCAAGGGAGAGAGAAAACTCGGTAGAAGAATATATCTTTTAACAGTTAAGAAAAAAAGGTACAAATTTTGGAAACAATGATATCCCAAAAATAGATATATCTAAACCCACTCGGATCACCACATTTCTCAAATGTTTAAAAACCAATCAATACTAGTTGTTTATTTCCCCACATCATTCTCATTAATTAAAACAAATTGTTTTCAGAAAACCTATAAATAGAGATAAACTTGTTTTTTGAAGCCCTATTTAAAAGACTACTAAATATAATCTACTAAAATGTTCTTAGAATATTAAAATATGGGGTTTCCACACCCCAAGATAGGCATTTGTCAGCCATACTTAGACATGAATATAGTTTCCATTTTTATTATCATAATGAAATAAAGAATGTAAATGAACTATATGTATATATATATATATAATAACTCTAAATTAAAATTAAAATGTTATATATATCATATTATTTCACTAAACAAATCCTTAATATTTATCATGCATATTGTGAATGAATCACATCTCATTTCTTGAGAGATATGTCCAAACTTCCCCAAATAAAAATATCATATTGACACAAAATATAAATTAAAAAGATATGTGTTTTAAAAAGATTTCATAAGATTAAATAAATAATAAATATATTATAAGAAATATATAAATAAATTTTATGTCTTTCTACTATGAGTGGTAGTCAAGGAAAAATTAATAATCATCGTTTAGTGAGGCGATAGTTTGCAATAGACATAAATTTTATATTCTATACTCATTAGATAGAGGTGTGTGTAAGTGTAGGAGAAACTGATAGAATAGAAATAAATGTATATTTATACTACTAGTTATTTATACAAGAATAAAATAATGTCACTAGAGGGGAATTATTAAGAAAATAAAATAATGGAGTTTGAGAGAAGAATTTACGTGTTATAGGATAACTCCTTTTAGATTTTGTTTTCAAAAGGCTTACTTGGAAGAATTTTTTTTCTAATGCGTGTATTCAAGGGGGTAGTTGGGGATATTTGGGATGTTTATTGGGTCGATATTGTATATTTATAAGGGGTTAGACAGTTGTGAATAATAGGTTTAGGTGGTGACCATTTATAGGGAATTAAAAGAATACACTTTGCATTTTTTGACATCAAGTTAGGTGTACCAACGTTTTTACATAAAAAGATCTAAAAATAAACCAAAATCATGAATGCAAGGTTAATAGATGATGTATGTCATGATAGTTGGTGTTGGGAAAGTTTCTATGTCTTCATGAGAAATAAATTTAATGTTTTTTATTTAGTTAAGCTTAATTTTTCAATAATTAAAGAAATAAATTTTAATTACCTTCATTAATATTTTTTTTCAAACAAAAAAATTGACCTTGTTAGAAATTATAAATTATTATGACTAAAAATTAATCCCACACGTAGGTCGAAAAGTTGGGTTTTAAAAGTGAAAATGATAATAGTTTTACTAGGACAGTATATCATATTGCAATGTGATATTGGTTCTAATCACCCATATTGGAATATTTTAAAAAATAATATCTAATTAAAATTTTAATCAAAATTAATATATAATTCAACATTATAAAAAATTATATAAAAATTATTTTTGAATTAAAATATGTTGTTTTCAGTATTCATCCAAAAATTATGTTTCCTAGAAAAATAAAAAATTATTTACCAAAGCTATATTTGAAATACAAAAATTAAAAATTGATTTTTATTTTAAAAAATTAAATTTCTAATTGTGTCTAGAATTATTCTTCTTATATTTCCTCGAATGAAATCAATAGTAGTTTGTTTGAGGAAATAGTATTTTTAATTCTATAATGTTTATACCAAATATTTTAACTTTCATATCAATATGTTTTATTTATATAAAATAATTATAAAACATATTTATAATTTATTAATAACTATTCATATTACTAATACTAATGGCTATTTTATAATGATCTCATTTTAATAATTATGAAAATAAAATTATGTTTAATAGAAACATCAGTGTTGTGTGTAACATACACCATGTCAGTGTTGCATACAACGTAAACCATCTCAATGTTATATTTAATATATTCCAATTGGATGTTCTATGTGAAAGGATTGTTTGAAATAATGTGTTTCAATACAATACAAAAAAATTAATTTATTCAAAAAAGGCCCATAAATATGTGTGGTGTTACACTAAACACCATGGAAAATTCAATTCATTAATGAATAATAAAAAATTTAATCAATTTCTACAAAGTGTACATTGTTGGAAGAAACATCCATGAATATTTGTGGAGGTCATGTGATTTAATTAAAAGGATAATGATATGGGTCATATAGTAGATGAACAAAAGTGAATTAAAAAAATCATTGATGTAAATTGAATTAACTACAATGAACAAAGGAATTATTCACAGTAATTCTCAATCCATTAAAGTAACATATGGTAGAATATACTGAAGGTAAAAGGCCAATCTTATGTGATCACTAATACTGAGATTAAAGTTCCTAGTGATGTGGTGGCATAAACATTAAGCAGGCCTCTAATTTAGGAAATTAATTATTTTATTCTCGATCATCACACTATTTTATGTCTTCTATATTTACCATGAATATTAGATATTTCACATGAAACATTAAAGTAACATGTCCAAAAACAATCCTAGTTAAATCCAACTATATGAAGTTTGTGTTTGGTAGTTCCCAATATGACACAATACCTTCCCTATTTGTATAAATAATAATCATTCATTTGGTTTCCTTTCATATAATAATAGGTAGGAATTGGATATTATAATATGATGAAAAAATATATTTCAATTATAATGAAATTTTGATTCATAATGAAGATGTGAAATTATTTATCTTAATATTAGATACTTCATCATCTGAGTCATGTTAAGAACCACCACTAGTGGAACATCTGAATGAGATTCATAAGGAAAAAATAGAAAAAAAATTATGTGGATGGAAAAGGTAACCTTCATATTCAGGATTTTCCTATATCATAGGAATACATTTATGCGTTTCTTGATTAATTTCCCTTGAAATCCACTAGAGAATGAAAGCATGTTTTCAGATGATTTCATTCCTAATTCAAGACCAATATTACTGAATCCCTATATAATTGACACTAGGGAATTAATTCAGTTCATGAAAAAACTAGAGGAACTGTGTGATATGGGATGTACATTCCTAATGCTTTTCTATGGGGATAACATATTATATTCATTAATTAGAATGATACCTCGATGAGGATATTCATTAATTATATGGAAATCAATGCTATTATGATAAAGATAAAGTATCATCTACATCACAATGATAATTTATTCAATCAACATAACATGGATCATTATTTTAAAAATATTGACCATCATTCTGGGTATCATCAATTGCCATATAATATTGAAGACATTATGAAGACACCATTCAAAATAAGGTATGTATATTAGGATTTTATTGTAATTCCATTTAGATTTATTAATTAACCATCAGTTTTCCAAGAACCGACGAACATATAATTCAAAAAAAATATCTTCATAATTTAATTATGGTAATATATGAGGATATAATAGTTTAATTTACGAGCTATGGGTACCATGAGAATAAATTTCAGATCATGCATGAGACTCCTAGAAAAAAACTGTTATTTGGGACATCTAGTAAGTGTTATTTATGTATTTATAATTTTTATATTTATGTATATATTTTTCCCATGTATGGAAACATAGTTAATAATATGAGGATGAAGGTATTCAAATAATTTTTTACACCAACAAACATAACAAAGGTATATAGTTTTATTGATTTAGTAGGTCATTATCAGGGACTTTTTCACAATTTTCCCTGATTGGCTAACCGAATAACTGAGCATACATGTAAAAGGGATAAGATCATTTAGATAATGTAATGTAAATTTTTTTCTTGATAAAATTGAATATGATATTAATAATGACTTCAATTTTGATTTCTACAAAATTATGATATTTTTAAGAATATTTATGAAACAAGGTACTAGGTGGATGCAAGAGTCCATGACCCGCAGAGCATCAACTTGGTGAAATTTAAAACATTAATAATATTTATTATGGTGTGTGAATATTCACTATAAATACAGAATAAATTCTGAAAGGATTCTTAGATTAGTATTCTGGTACCATATTTTTTTTAAAATTTCATGTTTTCCCTTAGTATGACAAAAAAAATAGCATTGGGTTTTTTACTAATGGAATGTTGGTGATAGTGTGTTAAAAGTTAGGTATTCAAATAATATTATTGGAATCAATTTTAACCCTAACCCAATTTTTTGGGAACAACATAGGGGAGTATCTCTTACTCCCCCATTCAGCAGACAGATGAAATGAGTCCAATAGATGTGATGAGGCGTTACTGATATCCATTTATGCTGGCGTTCGTCATCAAATCCAGGAGTAGCACTATCTGGGCTACATGCTACACTTGGAGTGTTTCACCCTAAAGGAAATAATATTTGTGTTTTTGTGATGTTCCCCTTTTAAGAAGTGTTTAATGTTTTAGATCCCAATTACGATAGTTAGATATCCCTTCTAGGCCAATATCTTTGTTTCAGGGGAAAACTGGGTGATTTAGGAAACTCACAAGGAAATTACTATTATAATTAACATCTCCAAGACTTGTAAACATAAGTGACATTATGTGTTCACTTACCATTCAGGTAATATGACTTTTTTGGATTACACATTGTGTGCTCAAGTTACACGCTGTATTGGGACCTGATGTCGTATGGCTAGGGGACGTAGCCATAGTTTCCATGTAATAGTACATGCATGTGTAAGACTCAAAAACTAAATTACAAGGGAATGGTTTCACATACAAGGGAATGGGAAAAGACATAGTCTAGTGGAACGTTATCCTATACACACCGTGCACTTAGAGGTACATGATGTGTGTAAGGAACAGATAGAAAATCCATGTGGAGGATGAACACAATCTGGGGCTGGGTGAGGTAGTACATGTAGTGTACATTCTATACACATCATTGACAACAATATGGACATAAATACATAAAAATTGGTGACTCATCTAGGTTCTCTGGTGGGTTCACATGCTTTGTGGACACAAGGGGACACTGTGAACATTTGTGACATATTCTTGAGATATTTTTCCTTCCATATCTCCTTCTATAGAACTCATAATAAAGATTGGGAGTAGCCTATCCGGAATTTTTAGTGTGTGTTAAACATGATGGTGACCTCTATAGTAGATTATGATATAATATGTTTCATGGTCCTAGTATTATGTTTTAGTAGTAGTTTTCAACGTTGTGTAGTGATGAGGGGGATCACTAGGTTGACATTTGAGTTAGTACCCTTCATTATCCCCTTACGATGTGGTTCCCCAAGACCCATTATACTGGTAAAGTGTCTTTCCCCTATTATATCAGGTTGTGGATCCCCAACATGTCACAATGTTGTGATGTAAGATATAATAACCGGGATTATTATTTCAATTCCTCTTGACTGATGTTGTAGATTGGAATGGTTCTTATACTAAGACATTGGTTCTAGTAGTATCTTAAGGAATCAGGTAACATGATTCTCTTATCTCTACAATCATGTATATGTGGTAACCCCCACATCGTGGGAGTGGGTTCACTATCCATTTGTTAGTTCCCTTGGATATTGTAATATCCCGGTTTATGGAAAGGTATGTTTTCGTTATGTTTTTCTTTAATCTCTTGTTTCGGTCTTCAAGGGATGTCTTCTGATAGTACGAGAGGTCTTGGGGGCGTTACAGGGGCTCAAGGCATGAAAGAATGAAAAATTGGGAAAGAGACACCGGGGCTCACGGCCTTCGAACGGTTAGAGAAAACCTTGCGGCATGCCCAGGTAAATCGTGTGGCCCCTTCTCCTCCTGATAGTGGCATGCGCTCGGTTGGCGCATGATTTACAAAACTGTGTGGACAAACCGTGCGACCTCTTACAGTTGGGAAAAATAACATGTTTTCCACTCTGGGCTTTTAAACCCCAACTCAGTATTTCCGTCCATTCATCCCCTCTCAACCCTAGTGACGAACTTTGCCGACCTAAGCATCCCAAGGGTGGTTCTCCTTTGATTCTAAGGCATTTTTGGTACTATTGGTTTCGGATCAAATCTCCAAGTAAGTCTAATCCCATCCTTGCTTATCTTTTTGGTATAGGGTTTTCATATTCTCTCCCCCTTGTTCTGGAGATCTAAAACCCTATCTTTTGGGTGAGTCCTAGTTTGAAGCTCCAATGGATGGTCGGATCGAGGTCTAAGGACTCGATTGGGAGTGCGTTCAACCACGGTTTCGAGGTAGGTGGTCAACAAGTGATATCCCATAGTTATTTGTGTATTTGTGCATGTTTAGTTATGTTCTTGTTTCTACTTGGTTATGTTTTGAATAACCATTGCATGTTTTGTAGTAATGATGTTAAAAATGGAAAATGGGAACCCTCACGATCTTCGAGGGATGTGTCGGGATTGAATTGACATAATCTAGGGCCATCCACGGGATCTGTTAGCTTTTCCCGGGTTTAGG
Source organism: Viscum album (assembly GCA_963277665.1). NCBI lineage: Eukaryota > Viridiplantae > Streptophyta > Magnoliopsida > Santalales > Viscaceae > Viscum > Viscum album. The sequence goes on from OY728145.1 coordinate 1,414,185,536, forward strand.
GATTGTTATTAAACAAGTAACCTTGTCGTAATAATTTTTAGTGCCCTTGATAAACATGATGGCGTGATTGGATGAACTTGGAATAGAAGTTTGGTGATGCACCTAGACTTAGCAATAACCAAATGGTTATTTGGAATTGGATGAATGGTTGATTTATGGAATGATGAACGGGTTAAATGGTTTTATGAGTAAACTTATTTAATACCATAACGGGATAGGTTATGGGTTTAATGTTGAATGCTTAGTGAGAAAGGAATAACACATGGGAATTGGGTGAATGGTTTAATGATGTGAAATGGTAATGTGTTAATGGGTTAAGGCATTGTTTGAATTCCCAAGTTGGTTGTTCTGAATAGTGTTGCCGAAGGGAAATGGTTTGGATGGTTGATGGTTACTTATATATAAGCATGTGAACATGGATTCATAGAGTGGGGTATTACATGAGGATCTACACCCATGGGGTGAGATAAGACTGATGTTCTAAACTCTACCCTAAATGGATGGGTTTGGAAACGGGACTGAGGTTCTATTTTCCAAACGGTTGCATCCACCTAGACTGAGGCTTAGAGGTGAGGTTATGGTTTCTATGAGGGGTTATTCCTAGTGATAAAGAATAATTATGTGTTTAACCTCTTGGATTTGATTGTTGGCCTTTGATCCATGAAACATAATGTGTGTGATTAACCATTGGAAATGTGATGACATGGTAAGTGGTGATAATTGGTAATAAATGAATGGTAATGGAATGACAATGTCTTTGGCTCTGAACCTGTTAATGGCACCTTAATTAATTACATGGAAATTATCATTCATATTCTTTTGCATGAACTACATTTTTACAGTAGATATTTTGTAGACACCGTTGGTGGTGGACTACTGAGTTGTACGCACACCCAACTCAGGCCTCCGTTGGGTACCCAATCAGACATCATGTTTGCAGGTTAGGAGACAGGAAAAGAGCCTTGCTAGACAGTTGAGTGGACATGGGTAGCATTTGGTGGAAGATTTGTACATGGAGTTGGGGCCATTTTTAAGATTTTGGACATTGTCTTTATTTTTTGTTTTTGTTCACTCATGAACTTGTAGTATGACATGGCATATTTATTGTTGGAAATGGTAGATATACACGTTACTTGTTTATTGGTTATTATTTCTTCTTTTTGGATTATTTATGTTGTGGATTAGTCTGATAAAAAAGTTGTATAGTCTCCCCACTTGACCGCATAGACCCCCACTGCTAGTCATAATCCTTTGGCGTACGGGGAGGGGCACTTAAGGTTATGTAACCACCCATCTTGGAGCATCGATTTAGTGGCTTCAGGGTTAGGGACATTACAAAGTGGTATTAGAGGAGGTCTTTATTCTCCTTATCTGACATCTTGTTATTTGGGATAGGTTTCGAAGTGTTACATTTCAGGACTTGGTAATGAGATTGTGCTTGGGAGTAGCTAACCCAGGTATGGGGGAAACCCATGTCACCATGGGTGGGAATTGTTGTTCTTGGTTTTGTGTTGTTACAGTTGACGATCTTTCACTATTGGGTGATGCACATGTTGTTTGATGTGACTGTTTTATGATATTTTTCTCGTGGCCTTAATGACATGAGTATTTTCATTCATACATCACTGTAGGCACCTAGGAAGATAAATGAAATGCAACGTGTTATGCACGCCCACTAGGTGGGTGAGTGAGGCAGAAAAGTATGGTGCACCATGCATTTCAAGAAATCAAGAAATGATGAGATGAATGAAATAACACGAGTGGGTAAGGATGAATGAATGGTAAATGGTGTTTAATGGAGTAATAGTGCTTTAAAAAAATTGGAAAATGTTGTTGGGATAGTATATGAAATGGGTTGTTATAGCTAGTAAAGATCATTTTATGGAGTCATGAAAGTTTATGGTATGCGTTCTAAAATATCATGCTTGGGATTGTAGAGAAATGACACCATGACTTCGGTTACCAGTTGGGAAATGGGAGGATGTTGCTAAGAACCCTCCTCTAGGAGAGGAGAAAGAAAATGTGGAGAACCCTGAGGGTGGGGAACACCAGTTTTGGGGGAACATGGATCACCTTAAGCAGCTGAGGGATCAGGACCCAGGGCAGGTTACACCAAGTATGTTTGAGCTGACCAGGGAGTTCAAGCTGCCGCACCCTCAGACCTTCACCGGAGAAGGTGGGCTAGAAGCAGCGGAGTTCTGGATAGAGTCTGTCCAGACGATACTAGACCATCTGAATACCCCTGTTTAAAAGACAGTGATATTGGCCGCTTTTATGTTGCGAGGCCAGACTAGGAGTTTGGGGAATTCATGCTCAAATTGAGCAGGCTGAGGGAATGACATGGATGTTTTTTCAGGAAACGATTTTGGAGCATTTCTATCCAGAGACTTTGAGGAAGGAGTGGGTAGTGTAGTTTCGGAGCCTGGCTTAGGGATCGTTATCGGTGATGGACAATGCTAGTCACTTAAATGATTTGAGAAGCTTTGTCCCAGTGTTAGGAGGGGATGTGGCAGCAGTAGCAATTCTTTTCCTGGATGGGCTAAGACACGAGATCAGGTCTCAAGTAAACATCTTCCTTTTGAAGAGGTCAGTAGAGGTAGTAGATGAGGCATTAATCTCGGAAGGAAAATAGATGGGAGCTTTGGGTTGTGGGATTGTGGTGCTAGTGGGGCAGAGGAGTAGTGGAGCTACCGAGGGTCAGAAGAGACGACATGAGAGCTCACAACATGGCAGAATTGTGAAAATTGGATGGAAGTGAGGGTCAGCCTCTCAGAGTGGAAACCATGTGTTTTTCTATCATTACGTTAGGCAGGGGCATATGCATGGTCAGTGTCCTCGACCTCTAGTTGAGAGCCGTTCATCTGGCAGGATGGGACATGTGCAGAAGTTCTGCAGGAATCCTCAGCAGGTGGGAGAGTATGATGGTGGAAGGCAGGTACTAGATACGGGATGGGGATCAGTTGCCCCGTATCAGGCAGGCTTTTAGAGCTCCACAGGCCGTACTGGTAGGGGCGGTGGACGTGGAACTCCAGGACAAGATCTCTCATGCTAGCAGGGTGGTGTAGCAAAGAGTACTTAGGCAGGAGCCAAGGGTATATGGGCATGTCAACTTCAGGAAGTTCATTTTTCCCCTGGTGGAGGTGAAACCAGAACATCGACTATTCGTGGTACGATCGTTATAGCTTCTACATTGGCTAGTGCCTTGTTTGACACAGATGCCACACACTCTTTTATCTCTTCTCAAATTGTGGTAGTTCTAGATTTACCTCTGGAGAGGGTGTTTAGAGTTATGTCGATTGACACTCTGTTGGGGGTGAGGGTTGAAGATATCAAGCAGTGAAAGGGATCTTCCTTGGAAGTTGGTGGGTATCATTTTCTGTGGGATTTGTTCATTCTCGAGATGTCAGGCTTTGACCTCATCTTGGGAATGGATTGGTTGGTCTTTTATATGGCACACATAGATTGTTATCCTCACAGAGTATTGTTCAGTTAACTTGAGGGTGACGCTTATGTCCACCGTGGCGAATGAGATATTCAAGAAGGTCGTGCAAGACCGATTGGTCAGCTGATGAGTGGAATCACGGCTCAAGTGTCATGTCTACTGGTTTATGGTGATGATGTAGGGGAACAATCTAATTTTCCTCTTATGGTGGATTGGTTTCAGTATGTGTTTCCTGATGATTTATCAAGGTTACCACCCAAGAGGTATGTTGAGTTCACAATCGAGTTGTTGTCGGTAGTGGAGCCAGTTTCTATTCTGCCATAACGAATGGCACCGGAATAACTCTAGGAACTGAAGGTTAACCTAGAGGAGATGGAGCATTGGGGGTTCATCCGTCCTAGTACGTCTCCATGGGGATCTCTTGTGATTTTTTCAAATAAGGATGATGGGTTGTTAAGGTAGTGTGTTGACTATCGAATGTTGAATCAGATGACGGTGAAAAATTGGTATCCTCTTCCTAGAATTTATGACAGGTTTGATCAATTAAGGGGTGCATCATTGTTTTCTAAGATTGATCTGAATTCAAGTTATCAACAGTTAAGGGTGAGTTCTTCTGATATACCGCGAACGGCTTTCCAGAGTCGGTACATGTTGTTTGAGTTTCTGGTGATGCCTTTTGGATTGACCAATGCAACGGTGGTGTTTATGGATTTGATGAACTGAATCTTTCATCCCTATCTAGATCAATTTTTGGTTGTCTTTCATGAAGATATCTTAGTATACTTGAAAACTCACCATGATCATGCCCAACATCTTGACATAGTCTTGGGTACGCTAAGAGTGCATCAGCTATATGCCAAGCTATCAAAGTGTCAATTCCGGATAGGTGAGGGGTATTTTCTTGGTCACATCATCTCAGAGGTAGGTGTGTTAGTGGATCAACCGAAAGTGTAGGTAGTTTTATCTTGGGAGAAACCCTAGAGTGTCTCTGATGTTCAGAGATTTATGGGGTTGGTTCGGTATTACTGAAGGTTCATTCCGGATTTCTCTTACTTGGAAGCACCACTCTCAGTATTGACCAAGAAAGGAATGATGTTCTACTGGTTTGAGTCTTGTGATAATGCCTTCCAAGAGTGTAAGAAGTGCTCCACGACCGCACCTATCTTGATCTTACCTGAGTCGGGTAAGAAGTACATCGTGTTTTGTGATGTGTCCGAAGTCGGACATGGAGCTGTGTTGATGCAGGATAAGCAGGTTGTGGCTTATGGGTCAAGGTATTTGAGACCCCATGAGTGGAACTATCCAACTCATGACCTTGAGTTGGCTGTAGTGGTGTACACCTTGGAGTGCTGGAAGCACTATCTGTTGGGAGAGAAATTTACTATGTTTAGCGACCATAAGAGTTTAATGTACATCTTATCATAGTGGGATATGAATCATCGGTAGTGAAGATGGGTTGCATATCTCCAATCATTTTACTTTTAGTTGGTGTACATGCGCGGAAAGGGAAATAGTGTTGCTGATGCTCTGAGCAGGAAGGTTTAGAATCAATTGGTTTAGGAGTCCAGCACTGAGTGGAAGTTGATGGGTTCGTTTATAGAGATGCACCTAGAGGTGCTAGAAGAGAATGGTCAGGTCACTCTAGCTTCATTAATGATGGAGTCGATGCTTTTGAGTCTAGTTAAGGAAAGTCATCTGGATGATCCTGAATGTTTGATCATGAAGGAAAAACTTAATGGTGGGGAGATACCTTCTGGAGGGGCCATCGGTGTGGATGGTGTTTTGTGTTTGTGATCTTGCAGTTGTGCCAGAGTTTATGCGGGAAGAATTGATGCGTGATTTCAATGCATCAAAGTGGGTAGTGCATCCTGGTTTGAACAAGATGTATTGTGACCTCCGAAGGTAGTTTTGGTGTCCTATAATGAAGAAGGATGTTGCAGGCACTGTGGCGTGATGCCTTACCTGTCAGCAGGTTAAGGCCAAGCATCAACGCCCAGGTGGTTTTTTGCATCCATTTGCCCATTCCGGAATGGAAGTGGGATGATGTAATGATGGATTTTGTCATCGGTCTTTCGAGGAGACCGCGGAAGGTTGATGCAATCTCAGAGGTTGTGGATCGGTTAACGAAAGTGTCTCATTTCTTACCGATTCATGAGACCTTTACAGTCGACTAGTTGGGTGAGCTGTATGTTTAGGAAATAGTGTGGTTTCATTCGGTGTCGCGGACCATAGTTTCAAACCGAGATCCACATTTCACAATGAGTTTCGGGAAAGGGTTGCAGAAGGTGCTTGGTACACCGGTGTTTTTGAGTACGGAATTCCACCCGCAGATGGATGGGTAGTCAGAGTATACGATCCAAGTGTTGGAAGAAATGTTAAGAGCTTGTGTCTTGGACTTTGGTGGTTCTTGGTAGAGGCACCTATCGTTAATTGAGTTTACCTACAACAACATTTTTCTGGCTACGATTCAGATGGAATCGTTTGAGGAACTTTATGGGAGGCTATGTTGATCTCTGTTGTGTTAGCTAGAAGCCGGTGAATCTGAGTTGTTGGGGCCAAGTCTCATGGAGGATACTTCGGATAAAGTTAAGTTGATCAGGAAGCGGATTAATACAGATCAGGGTAGCCAGAAGTCATATGAAAATCGGAGGTGTAGACCCCATGAGTTTGGGGTGGGTGATAAAGTGTTCCTTCGGGTGTCGCCAAGGTTGGGTCACCATCATATTCATATGTAGGGTAAGTTGGCACCCAGGTATGTGGGACCATTTGAGATTGTGGAGTGGATGTAACCAGTTGCATACCGATTGGTTCTTCCACAGCAGTATAGTGGGATGCATGATGTGTTTCTTTTGTCGTAGCTTTGATGGTATCACCCTGACCCGTCTTATGTGTTTGATGATGAGGATGTGGAGCTTGAGGCTGATGCGTCCTTTGAGGAGCATCCAGTTTGTGTGGTGGATCGTAGTGAAAAGGCCTTTTGAGGTAAAGTTGTGCCATTAGTTCGAGTATTATCGTAGCATGGTAATGTTCATGAAAAAAAATGGGAGCAAGAATCGGATATGCAGGCTCAGTAGCCCGAACTCTTCTCTTCAGTGGACCAATGAGGCTTGGAAACTCGTCTTGAGGACGAGCAGTTATAAGGTGGGGAGGTTTTATGATCACAGTTTTTGGAAAGGTATGGTTTTATAAGGTTTTGTTTTAATCCCTTGTTTCGGGCTTCATGGGTTGTATTCTGAAAGTATGAGAGCTCTTGGGAGTGTTCTGGGGGCTCAGGGCATGAAAGAATGGAAAACTGGGCAAGAGAAGCCCGGGCGCCCGGCCTGCGCAGGGCTAGGGAAAACCGTGCGACCTGCCCCAGTAAACCATGTGACCCCTACTCCTCTTGATAGTGGCATGCACATGGTTTTCACACAGTTTTCCAAACCGTGTGGACAAACCATGAATCCTCATAAAGTTGGAAAAAATTACAAGTTAGCAACTTCGATCTTTTAAACCCCAACTAGGCATTTTTTTGTATTCATCCCCACTAAACCCTTGTGACTAACATGGCCGACCCAAGTGTCCCATGGGTGGTTCTCCATCGATTCTAAGGTGTTTTTGGTGCTGTTGGTTATGGTTCAAAGCTCAGGGTAAGGATAATCCCATCCTTACTTCTATTTTTGGTTTAGGGTTTTCATTTTCTCTCCCTCTTGTTCTGAAGCTCTAAAACCGTATCTTTTGGGTGATTTTTAGGTTAATGCTATAATGGTTGGTCAGATCGAGGTCTAAGGACTCGATTGAGAGTGCCTTCAACTACGGTTTTGAGGTAGGTGGTCTACAGGTGATATCCCATATTTATTTGGGTATTTGTGCATTTTTAGTTATGTTCATGTTTCTCCTTGGTAATGTTTTGAATAAACATGGAATGTTTGGTAGTAATGATGTTCAAAATGGAAAATAAGAACCCTCAGGATCCCCATGGGATGGGTCTGGATTGACTTGACCTAATCTAGGGCCATCTATGGGGTGTGCCAGATTTTCCCGGGTTTAGGTATTGTTATTAAACAAGTCACCTTGTTGTAATAAATTGTAGAGCCCTTGATAAACATGTTGGATTGTTTGTTTGATCTTGGAATAGATGTTAGGTGATGCACCTTGACATAGAAATAACCAAAGGGTTATTTGGAATGTGGTGAATGGTTGATTTATGGAATGGTGAAAGGGTTAAAAGGGTTAATGAGTAAACTGATTTAAGACCATAACGGTAAATTTTATGGGTTTAATGTTGAATTCTTCATGAGATATGCATAACACATGGGAATTGGGTGAATGGTTAAATGATGTAAAATGGTAACGTGTTAATGGGTTAAGGCATAATGTGAGTTCCCAAGTGGTTTGTTGTGAATAATGTTGACGAAGGGCAATGATTTGGATTCTTGATGGTTAATTATATATATGCATGTTCACATGGCTTCGTAGAGTGGTGTATGACATGATGATTTACGCCCATGGGTTAAGCTAAGACTTAGGTTCTAAACTCCGCCGTAAATGAACAGGTTAAGAAAGGAGACTAAGGGTCTATTCTCCTAACAGTTGCATCCACCCCAACCGAGGCTTCTAGGCGAGGTTATTGTTTCTATGAGGAGTTAGTCCTAGTGAGATAGGATAACAATGTTTTTACCCACTCTCATTTGATTGTTGGCCTTAGAACCATGTAACACAAGGTGTGTAATTAACCCATGGAAATGTGATGAATTGGTAAGTGATGATACTTGGTAATATATGAATGGTAATAGAATGACAACATTTTTGGATCTGAACTTGTTAACGGAACCTTAATTAATTAAATGGAAATTATCATTCATATTCCTTTTCATGCACTACCTATTTACAATAGTTATTTTGCAGACACCATTGGTGGTGGCCTACTGAGTTGTACTCACACCCTACTCGGGCCACCATTGGTTACCTGAGCAGACTTCATGTTTGAAGGTCAGGAGAAGGGCAAGGGTCCTTGATAGATAGTTGAGTGGACATGGGTAGCACTAGTTGGATGATCCAGACTAAGAGCCAGGACCATCTTTGGGATTTTGGTCGTTGTCTTTATTTTGGATTTTTGTTCACTCTTACACTAGTAGTATGACATGGCATATTTATTGGTGGAAATGGATGATATGCATGTTACTTGTTTATTTGTTATTCTTTCGGCTATTTGGTTTATTTCTTTAATGGATTACTCTGATAAAAAGAGGGTATAGTCTCCCCACATGATCCCATAGACCCCCGCAGCTAGTCAACTGCCTTTGGCATACGGGGAGGCGTGCTTAAGGTCATGTTACCACCTGGCTCGGAGAACCTGTTTTGTGGATTCTGAGTGGGGGATGTTACAGATATGGAACTCCACTATCGAACAAACAAACGAGTTCCCCGTATTATTCATGTAGTTGTAGAGGCTATCCCTCTTCAATATAGGGTATGGTCCCTCTATAATATTTTGCGAGATAGAGTATGTACCTAACTATTGGACAATATTTTTTATCATTTAATCTTTAATTTGGTACTCCCATGTCATCATAGGGAAATATTAGTCTATATGTGAAATATATATAGAGTGGGAACTCCCCTACTGTTTTAGGCTGTAGATCATAAATCATTTTAGTCGGAATATCCATGTAATTATAGGGTGCAGGTCCTCCATAGATATTTTTCAAGTAGAGTTGGTAATCCACTTTCATACCATGGATATGGTACTCTAGACTGGGGATGCTACTCACATATTGTGTTAGGGTGAAGGTCAACCATACTGATCATGCTAGTATAGTGGATCTTCTCTTTCTTTCTAAGGTGTGGGTCCTCTATATGCAGAGTTTTACTCTTCTTTTGAATTAGTGTGTGGGTCATGTATACATTGAGTGGTATTCCCCTTTCATTCTAGGAGGGGGTCCTCATCTATGGATTAGTACTCCCCCATATGTTATTAGTGGCCGGAGAGAGGGCCCCCCACTGGAGTTTGAGCTCCCTCAGCTATGTGGCATAGTTACAAGGTGTGTCCCCCTCTACTAGTTGTGTTACTATCTATTTAGGAATTAGTTATCCCTAAATGGATTGACGGTTGGTCCACTACTTTTAGAAGCTACATAGGTTTCATTTTTTAGTTATAATATAGTACACCCTCGACATGTGGGATGTTTTGAAGTGTGGGTCCCATTGTTATTTCTTTTTATAGGGAATTCATGTAGTACATTGTCTAGTGAAGTGATCCCTAAAATACATGTAGTGTGGAGAGGTAGGCCTCTACAAATGGGTTCTTTCATCCTTTCATAGGGAATAGATTAGAGTTGATAGGACCTCTATTGTTGGGCAATACAGTTTGACCAAGTTACTTATTCTTGATGGGGATTTATCTCTCGTATGCACCTTTAATAATGGTAGACTTGTTCTTGATAATATATATCTCTTAGAGAGGTTCCATATGGGTGGATGATCTCATCGAATGTGTTATCCTGGTTGTTTGTTACCTTCAATGCCTCGAGTATAATCATGTAACTGAATATCAGGCTATAAACTCATGAAACATGGATTCTAAGATGTGTATATCTAGGTTATTCTAGGATACCTTTTGGTGTTTTAACATGTCTTAGTTTACTCCCCTGGTGATCTGATCTGACTAGTTATGTATAGAAGAGTATGGTTTGTGATGTAGTTTCTCCCTCGACAGGGTTCCCTCTTACTAGTTCAAGGAGAATTGTTTCTTTTTATTTTCTCCTTTTACATTTGGGATATTGGGGTGGCTACTGATTATTTTTATATCGCCCTTTCATGGAATTTTCTTGTATATTTTGTCTATTTTGAATACCATAGGCCTTTTTATAAATTCATTAGTGGACATAAGATAGGTGTAATTTAGTGAAATATATCGACTGAGTTGCATACCATAGTCGGTATGAGGAGAATTCTTGAAGGTTATAATAACAATGATCCCTCTTTATAAAAATGTTGGAGGATATTATAGTTTATATTCAGAGTTTTTTTTGGCACATTTATGCTTCATATACTTCAATTTCACTCTTTTTCAGGATATATGTATGCATTCATTTTAGAATTATACTTTTTATATCTCTGCATTATTTAATGGAGGTGTTTATATGTGTGTGCAAACAATTAATTTAAGAAACAACCTACCATATGTTTGATATACTAACACATATCTAGTCATCATCCCATAACCTTTTGGAATATGTAATGGGGTGTTGCATCCAATATGTTGTTAGGTTGGGCTGTGTTGGAGTGGTATTAGAAACTATTCCACTTTCTGACTCTAGATTCGTGATATTAGTTTGGCATTCATAGAAAAATAGTCAAAGAGTTTCAAGTTAGGATCTCATGCCAAAGCATCTAGTGTTGGTGTGGATGTTGATATATCTATTCAATAGGACTCTGATAACATTATTTTTTACTAGGTACATTATGATACTAGTCATAGAGAAATAATGGCACATGAATTATATATGACTGGGTTGTGAGATCCATGTACTTCTAGAGTAATCTCCGAAGGTATACTAAATTATTTTGATCTATCATGATTTTATTTCAAGATGAATCTATGATGACATCCATATAAGTTTACAATTCATGATTGTGATGAAATTCCACTCCCGGATGAGCCTTTACTATTGGGAACTAGTTCTGAGGTGGTACTTCAAAGTGATATTCCAGTTTATCCACTACGATATGAGTTATATGTTTTACTATAAGAGTAAGATAAGAATGCGCACAGGATGGGATCACTTCTTGAGTTCCAGAAGTAGTGACCTTTGAGGTCTCATTGTTAACTAGACCCCGAGATTGCTAATTACCAGATCAAGGATGTAAAATGAGTTTCATCCATGTGAGGAAACCTCTAGATCCGATAGTGGTGCTAGCGGTGATCCTTTTGCAGGGTTCAGCTAGGCAATGTTGGGGTCTAGTAAATCATACTGATAATGAGTTTATTCACACATTGAAGGAGTTTTTGACGCACTTCAAGGAAAACTTTCACCCATCCACACTGATAATAGTTCATATCCAAGTGCATTTGGAGCTTTATAAGGGTAGATTTACCATGGAAGAATATTTAGAAATGTTCATAGAACTGTCGTGATACTCCATGTATCTGGTAGGAGATATATTCTTCAGAGCCCAAAATAATGAGCAGTGCCTCCATAGATATGTATGAGCACATATTTTCTCCTTATTACTTACCTCTTACATATAGGTACTGGATTTATTAATGGTAGAAGAGATAATCATGGGGGAGTGATATATGGATTTAATCTTCATTGGTGGTCATGTGGTTGGGATGTATATGGTAGTTGATATACATAAGTTGATAGGACAAAGGTATAAGTGGAATACCAATACCCAAAATCAGTACGTGGTCTATTAGTGTTGGAGAAGTGTCCGGGATTATTCCATCCATAGTAGAGGGAATGATTCTCTTCTGATGACTAATGAAATATTGATATAGATTTTTCGACCCTCATTGTTGTTGAGGGGGAGCCACTCAACAATCCTCCATTGAATTGGTAGAAAATGGAGCAAGGAGTTTCACATGAATTCAGGTGTGGAAGAGGATATGTAAGAGTAGTATGAGGTTGGAAGAGGCTAGATGTGTTGCCACCCAACCCTTAGGTGGTGCATGCTAGGATCTAGGAGCTAGAGGATAAGGGTGACTATAGTTACAAACTGTATAGGACTTTGACCCGAAGGCTCATAGGATGAATCAAGTTACTCTCTATATCCTTTCTACTTTCTTCTATAGTAATTTTTAGACAACGTTATATGTGAAAGTTTATTTCTAAATATTTATTAAAGTATAACTATAGTGGCACATGGCCTCAGAAGAACCATGTTTGGGTGTTTTTTGATATATCTTTGAACTCATTAAGAAGAAAGACTCTTTCTCGACCAAGTCGTGTTATTCGTATTCTATCAAAATATTGCTGGTGAGTCAGTTACACCCAGTGAAGATTATTACAAGTTGTTTTGGATGAGTTCCTTATACTTTTCTGTTTGAGGGAAGGTTGTGTGATGGAGTATCGAAGGTGAACCTTGAATTTCTAGTGGATATTTTTTTGATGAACCTTATGATTTGTATATATAGTGGATGGATATCCATGCATAGAACCATTTCATAGTAGTAGATTTAGACACAATAATGTTTCATTGATTAGTGATTTGTTTCTTACCATAGATACCCAACTTGGATTATGCTAGAGCATCTAAAAGTGCTTCACGTTTAGAGATATGTTTTAAATTTATAGGTTCACAGACAAAGGGAATGTCATGATATAGTGTCTATATTTGGTAATACCTATTTTGACCATTATTATCCTAGTGTTCTTAGTATCTATATTTAATGAAATATTCAATAGGAGGCTATGGTGTGTTTCATCCATGGGTGGATTTTAACTATGGTTTACATTAGCATATGCACTAGGTTAGTAAGGTGGTGTATATCTAGACTCTATAGAAATATATGGATTGTGAATTTATGTGGCATACACATTGAGAGGATTAAGATACATGTTCCACTTGTCACAATAAGTTGAATTGGTTGGAGATGGATGTGATTATGGTCTATCCTTGGTTGTTTCACTGAGTGTGTTCAAGGTAGCAGCACTGGAACCCATGGTGGGATCACTTGCATGTATGTTCTAGAGCAAAGAAAAATTTAACTCCATATATACCTATGATTTTTCTTATTGGGTATGAAATCCCTTAAGGTGAAGAGATATTAATGACTCAGGTATCGAAATATAATAACTTGGAATATTTATAAGAATATTTTGAAGCTATGCACTGATTCAATGTGGTATTCCGGTTCCAGAAGAGCATTAGTGTGGTGATATTAAAAATATTAAAAATATTTTATCAAGAACACATAGTTTCTCTAGAACCACGGGTTAATCCGATAGTGGATTCTAATAATGGAATTAAAAATCTAATATTGATTTCGTAACATCGTGTTTATCATAGGGATGGAAAAAATTGTATTTATCATATTTTACCACTGAAGGATTGTTTGTGGAAGGTAGATAAAAGAATGTTAATTAATTTAATTTAACAAAATTTTAGCATCCCTCCCACAATTTGGTGAAAATGACAAGGAGAGGAACTCCACTTCAACATGTTACACATACAAATGAAGCATAACTGAATCAAATTGATGAGGTTTTGTAGTTCTCAATTATTAGCTTCGACCATCATCAGATCTAGTGGCTACATGATTCGAGTGTCATTATACATCAAAATATTCATTTTTCTCCAAACATTTAGGCGTATTTTAGTTTTTTTACTGATCCATTTTTTATGCGTTGGTTTTAGGGTATAGTTTCCTACTATGATTTCTTGTGTTCTCTTCTAGGTTGATATGAGGGGTTTTGAGTAAACAAGGGTGATCGGGGGGGGGGGGGGGGTTAAGGATATTCCCATCAAAATATTTAGGGCATGTATACTTTTTTGACATGCCATGCATTCTTTCAATTTGGATAAGATGAATTTTTGGGAACATACATCATGTAATAAAGATACATACCGTGTAGTAACCCAATATCGTATTCCCAATGGGAATGGTAATATTAGTTGTCTAATAGCACATGGTTGTGTAGGAATACACAACAAAAGTATATGTGGATGGGGTTCCTGGTCACAGAAAAATTACCTAACATAGTGTCCAATTTGGTTGGGAATGCCTTGTACAGGGTGTATACGACATGTGTGGGGAATGGACAACCAACCCATGTGGAGGAAGAACACGACTGTGATCCATATGATGCTGGACACACCATGTACTTTCTATACATGATGTATACACCTACATGGCCAGAACATCCATCAAAATGGTGTAAATTGACATGTACTTGGGAAAGTTCACCTATCATGTGGACAAAGTGCACAACATGTACTTTCTCGAGATCTTCATGATAGTTTTTAACCTACACATATCATTATCCAAATCATAGATTCATTATTGTGATTATCTTATCCTGAGTTTTTTTCTCATTGAACATATTGGTGGCAAATGTATTGGCCTAATAGATATGATGTGGCATGATTCGAGCATGATGTGGAAGTAGTAGTGATTAACCAAGGGTATTGCTCAGGGTGGATCCCTGGGTTGACATCTTGGTTGGTAACCTTCCCTATCACCTCTGGATATGGGTCGCCTAGACCCTTTAGAATGATAGAGTGGTTTAGTCCTATTGTATCAGGGAATGGTTCCCCTACCCATTTTTGTTTTTAATTTGTGTTATTATGTGTGTGACACTTCTTTTAGTTTGTCTTAATCAATGTTATAGATCATCATGGATCCTAGAGAGATATTACTGGACTGGTACCCCCCTATGAAATCCAGAATTTGGATTCCCTTATGTATCACTTTTCAATAGATGGGACACCCCATGTCATAGGTGTCAGTTCTCTACACATGTGATAGTTTCCTCAAGGAGGGTACTCCGCTATCATACTAGGTTGCGGGTTGCCCATATTTTTCAGGTTATTGTAGACAACCCTCCCCTATTTCTCCATGATCCATTGCCAACATAATTATTATCTAGATAGATCATGTACTCCCCTGGTTTTCTAGGGTGTGGATCCTATATATATGGAGTATGTATTACCCTATTGTTCTAGGGTGTGGGTTCTTTATATGTTACATATATATATATTGGGTTCTTCCCTACTAATTTAGGGTGATGGGTCTATATCCTTGGAGTTGTAACACTTTTTCCATTATAAGGTGATGGAACTCTATATATATTGTGATGAAATATTTGGTACTCTCCTCAGTGAGTCCTCAATCCTAGGGTCGGTACTCCCCTATAGTTATAGGGTGAGGATCCCACATAGTGGATTTTCTAGTATGGTGGTTATACCCAAAATAGCTAGGGTGATGATCCTATATCTAAAGTAATATATTCCTCTCTATTGTGAAGTTGCAAGTCCTCTATCCATTGTGTGGTAGTTCCCTGAGGAGCTAGGGTGAAGTCATCAGCATTGTAGTAGAAATCCCATGTCTTAGAGTAGTGTCATGGTGTGGTTCCTACACTAGAGTCGAAGCTCCTTCAGACATGGAGTATTGTTATAAAGAGTGGGCCCATCCACTAATTACAAGAAATAACAACTAAAGATTTCATGTTCCCTTGATGGATTGCATAGTGATCCACTCCACAATGGATAGACATATGATTTGTAGGATATTTATGACCTATTAATCCCTTAACAATAGGTTAGTAGCGATTTTTGGGTCACACAATTCTCTATTGTTATAGAGGATGCACAATGTGCATATTCTAGGTCCATTCCCCTTCAATTGTGTGCAGTTTTTTGTGAGGGGCATGTCCACCAGGGTTCTTTCATCCTTCTGTAGGGTAATGGTTAGCATTTAAATGACATATGGTACTAGGAATTAGATTTTTAACTAGTGATTTATTCCTTATGGAAAAAGTAATATCATAGAAACAATCAGAAATGTTATATTTCTTCTAAATGGAGTGTATCACTCAGCCAACTACCATATGGGTGGCTACGCTCTGTGATAGTCTTCTCCTAGTTCTGTGTTACATTTAGTTCCTCAGGTAGAATCATGTAACTAGCTATGAGGTTTTTACTCATGATACTTAAAGTATGTGAAGAGTAATCATGGGTGATTATGGGAGTCTTTTCGATTTTGCCACATTTCTATGTTGAAACCCCTAGAGGACTTAGATTAATAGTCACGTAGAGGTGTGGATGTCTTGAGATGGAGTTTCTATCTCAATTGGGTACCCTCAAGATAGGATGATTAGACTGTTTCCTTTTAGTTTTACCTTTTATTTTTTTAGTGCCTACTATTTACTTTTATAAATACCCCTATATGGGCCTTTATCACTCGTTTTATGTCTTGTACAGACATCATGCCATTTGAAAAAGTCCCCAAAGGACCAGATAAAGACACATCATATTGAGATTGACCATCTAATGTGCTTACCAAAGCTGGTCTGAGGAGCTTTCCAGATGTTCCCTTTGAAACAAATCCCCTCCTTTTGGGAAGGTTGGACACTTTTATAAATTTTTATGTGAGTGTGTTTTTCTATTTTAAACATTCAGTGCATTTTTACTCTATTTTTGCAAAGATGTATGCATGAATTGAATTTCTATATTTTTATACCTCTACAAAATTTCATAGAAATGATTCTGGGTGTTTCAATAAAGTTACATTGGGAAATTTCCTCTCATATGTGTGATATTTTTACTCAGTGCTAGTGTGTATCCCCTGGAAAATTGGGGGTTGGCTTAGGGAGTTTAACACAGGGCCCCATTGGGTTGGGTCATGACCAGACTATTCAATTCTACTATTTGGACTATTTCATTATTAAATGATGGTTTTGATATATAAAGTGATACATAATATAATTGAATTCATTGTTTCTATAAAAATATTATAATGTTATTATATATATCTCAAGCTAGTTAATGACTGGGGAATAAAACTATCTGAAACATAATCATTAGTTAACAGTTGAAATACTTTCATTGAGGATATGGATACATTATCACTATTGTGATATATTTATGTTATACATAGAACATACGAAGCAAAAATATATGTTTTAACAGAATGTGCTCAATAAGATGAATAAGTGATGACTCGATTTACTTAAGGAGTGTGATTTTCAATGCACTACCACCCATGGATGGACAATAAGATATTTGATGCATAGAAAGGATGCATTACAGTTTTGAACCAAAAGATAATCGAAAGTAATTTTATGTTCATTTCAATATTTAAATTAGATAGGGGAATTATTAATTTTATACATGACATCATTTTGAAAGGATTTTGAACCATATTTAATGTAAAATATATTGATGTTTTAAATGGAATACGATAATTTTCAAATAAATGATAATATAATAAATTAGTGGAAATTGGACGAATTATTTTATAAATATGGAATATTGAATTTTTAGAATAGATTATTAGTTCAAAATATTATTGAGATAAAAATGGAATTGTTGGATGATTATTATAGATCAAATTTCTATACACTCTAGTAGCGCTATTTTTGTATATTAATTTCAGGGGGTAAATTGTTTGGGATATATAATGTAATAAATTGTTGATTATGTGTCTAAATTCTTTTTTTTAAAGTTGAGAGAACTTATTATTCTTGATAACAGTGATGAAATCTATAATATAGAATTTTTATTACTTAATCAATAACGTATAAGCATTGCTACTGATTCTGATCCATAATTTCTTTCAATATTTTAGAATAGTCATGAGAAGTCTCTTAATAATCAGCTTCCATAGAGATCCAACTACCACCCCCAAATTAATGGACAGTCTATAAAGACTTTTTTAATATTAAAATACATGTTGATGAAATGATCCCTAACTATTCAAGGTATGCTAGATAATTGTTTAACATTGTCATAGTTTTCATATAAAAATTGTTTCCATTACTGTATTAAAATGGATTCATATGAAATATTATATATAAATATATGTCTTACATAAACATGTTAGTATAAATTTGGTTAAAGGAAACTTGTAGGACCAAAACATGTTAAGGATCCAATGAAAAAGTTAAATACTATTCATACTGAAATTATTGTGGCCCAAATGAGGAAACAATGTAATGAAACTTACTAGATAAATGGTTAATAATGTTAATTAGTTGATATATTTTATTGCAATTATCTCCATGAACTGTGTGATAATGTTTTTTAAGAAAGGAAAATTGAGCCTAACGAACATCAGAATCATTGAAATTGTGGATATGATTTAATGAGTGTCTTATCAATTCAAAATTATAAAAATCAACTCCAAGGTACCTTATAAACCATATATCTTTGGTATAGAATTATATTATAGACCTAATGAATATTCCCACCTCTAATGAAGTTGAATTGGTACATGAAATTTCTTTATGTGAATAGCTTATCCAGATTCTTGATAGAATAGAGAATATTTTGAGTAATTTGACCTAGAGAACTGTCCTTAATCATTATATAATCTTGTGTTTTTTTAAATAATTTAACCTCTCCCATTTTGAGTGGTTCCACATATTTAGTGTATTCGACAATTATGCCATAACTCATACATAACAAACCTATTAAATACAAAGTGGACACTTTATATGAGATTCCATTTTTCATATAATATAAAACATTATAACAATTCATCAATATTTTTCATATAAAATATACACAACATTCAACATTAATTATTCATTTCCCCTACCCACTGTTAAATATAGTGAAAAAATATAAAATCATGGGATGATAAAAATATATCAGAAATGGATATAATAGATATGAAACTAGTAGTTCATTAAAAATATTAAAGCTTTTTTAATTTTTAAATTTGACTTCAATGTTCTTTAAGAATATTGAATAAAACATTTTTACATGAAAAAACACATTTTAATCAAATAAAATCACTTAAAACCATAGTATTTAATTTAAACACGTCAAGGATACCTAAAGAATCATATATATCAAACCCTTTCAATACCCTTTTAATTCCAATAGTCGTATGACTGTATTCCAAGAATTTCACATATACAAATTGAATAAAAATAATATATAATTCCATAACAAACGAATTGGAGGGCTATCACAGACCCACCCATCCTTTATGATATAAAGAGATCACCTATAACTATTTGGGCCACATGTTTATAAGTTGTGATGGGATCTCCTAGAACATTCTGGGCCACCCTACATATAAGATATAATGGGATCTCCCAGTACTATCTTGGCCACCCCATATTTACACAATAATGGGAACATCCATCTCAAATAATCTTTATGTACCATGTCATTAATAAAACAAATTCATCATAAATAAATTTTAATAAATCATTTATTATCTATATAAAAAACATTTGGATAAAAATATCATTTTGTTTTAAAAGTCCATTTTTAACACAAAAACAACTTTTTTAAATGTCATTATCAATGAAAAAATACCCCAAAAAGAAAAATAAATATTTATATTCATATAAAATTTATTCTTTTAAAGTAATAAATAATTTAAATAAATGACATGAAACTGTAAAAGTTAGTCTTATCGTGTAAGTTAAGAATCAAACATTCCTTTTTTCATTTGTAAAAATGTTGCATATAAAACATGAAAAAATTTTCATTTGAAAAAATTTTAATTAAATTAAAAGTATATTTAAAATAAAATTTTAATTATTTTATATCCTTATAAATAAACATTTATATTAATATCAAGAATATTGACCCGGAGAAAATGATTTTATAATTAAATATTCAAACATTCAAGGTTTCCCATTACACTATTATTATTTAAATCATATGTTTCATGAATGAATAAAAATTAAAAACACATTAACTAAAATTATAATATATAAATTAGTGACATGACATGTAAAAGGGTATATATATACAACTCCTGATAGAATGTTGTTTTATAATTTCAAAATATTCCTCGAAGAAAAAATAATGAGATGAAAAACCTTACCTTAAGTCAACCTTTCCACCTCTGTCTTTATATTGTAAAACAGTAAACATATTCTAGTTATTAACTTGTTTCATAAACTTTTTGAATTTTATCATCAATTTTTATTTGACTTATTACAGTTCTTAATACAACTTCTTAAAAAATTAAATCTATGTCGGTTGTTTTTACCATATTCGATTTATTTATAAAAACAACTATGGTTGGTTGAATATGTTGAAAGATATCATTATATGAAAATATATAGAAAAATAATAATGAAATAATTATCATATCTATAAATATATTTTTATTTTTAAAAAAACAATGAATTGTAGTTATTATAAAGGAACCAACGTAATAATCATGGAGACGATAAGTCGTACATACGAATGAGTAACATTCAATCTATTTCAATGTGTTTTTTATAAAGTAGATAAGTAACATTAATATTTATAGAATAGACATTTTAACATATATATACCATATTAATTAATAATATATACTTTTATACACAATTATTGTGTGATATAAGTAATCAAATCACTTAGAGGATGCGGTAGTCCACACATCCTCGAACAACGATAATTAATTTTCTGTGTGTAAAGGGTAACAAAGAAAATGATATATTGAATTTAGATAAAGGTAATTATGTCAATAATATAATATATATTAAATTTATTTTACATATTTTTAATTTAACACAACCTTAATATATTCAATGTAACATTCGAACCTATCACATCGCCTAGAGGAGCAGTTTTCCACTCTTTCATAAACAATGCTAACATGTTCCCACAAAATGAAAAGAATGAAGGTATATGAAATATAAAAACAAAAAAAGTATCAAGAAAACATAAATATCATATATATATATATATATATATTTATATAATTGTTTTCTTCATAACTACCTACCATGATAGGTGGTAAAGAAAAAACCAATGAAATCATTTCATGAGGCGGTGGTCCACCGTAAACACAGACAATAATTTTATTACACATTTAATGGAAGTATATGTTGGTGTTGGTTGAACCATTAAAATAAAAACATATCATTATATTTATGTTACTTATTTTATAATATATCATCATGGAATAATTATTATTTATTTTTTAAAAAAAATAAATAAAATAGAAATTCACATTGAAGAACATTACCTTTTTTCAGGTAACTTCTTTTTGATTGTACAAAATGACTTCTATGGTTAGATTTATTCACAAATTGAGTCTTATAGGTTATGATTATTGATATTGGGAGTTTATTTGGTATGGTTTTGGATGAACCTAAATGTTTGATATGTGTGAATAGAAAAGAAGAGTGAATAACTTTTTATAGTGGAAGAGGAGTGTCCTTTTATAAATAAAAAAATGATGACACTATTGGGAGGTCTCTGTTACCAATTGTGATAAAGAGAATGATAAATGAAATATTAAATATTAATTTTTTTCAATAAACATTCTCACCACATAAAAATAAAATCATCTTTATCATTTGTTCTAGGGACATTAAATTTCCGTATTTTTACGTTTTGTTTTTTCATTTTGTTAGCTTGTTTTATAAATTATATAATTAATTAATTAAAACTAAATTAAATTAATATTTGTTGTTAAATTTATAACCACATATTATAAAATATTACCTCTAATTTAGAAAATAAAAAATCCATATGTGGTGAAAATTAATTTTAACAGAAATTCATGTGACGCGTGAAAACACCAAATTAACCTTAACTCTTCTAACCATGTTTCTATTATTTATGGTTCTATATGTTTGTTATAAAACATAGAATATCCCATTAATGGACAATATTCTATATTTATTAAATGTTAATATAAATAAGAAGTATATTTTTTAATAATATTACATCATTTACAAAAATATCATTTATTATATTTAATTATGAACTAAGTAATCCATTTTTGACGTTTAATAGGAATTAAATGTAATTCTATCTTCTAAATACATTAAATATAAACTAATATTAGAGAAAAAAATGATTTTATTCCAAATTTATATTTATAACCAATCATATGTAGCTTTTTTTATACTCTAATGATTTATAATTGTTTAAGGCATGGAAGGTTCAATTTTTGTCCTTTTTTCTTAATTAAATTATTATATAGATAAATATAATGTAATATTGTCCCAATAACTAATAAACATAGATACTTAGGTGTTTATGTTCAAAATAGTTCCATAAAATTGCATTTTGACTTGTTTTGGGTATTTTATGATCCATATATTGTATGATTAATCAATAAAGTAAGCATGTTTTTACCTTCATCACCGTAATTAATTTTTTTTACATTCACTAATATTTTTTATAAAAACAATTTTCACCATAAAATAAATTATATTTTATAATGATTCTAAATATTCAATCAATTTTTCCAAATTCCAATAATAAAAGTGTAAAAAATTAATTTAAAATTAATCTCGAAAACGCGGTGACAAAGTGAGTTTTTTTAAAGTGAATATGTTCAAAAGGTCACTATGTTTTGATGTACACATTCAATATAAATATGATACAAATGTACTTAATTAGATTCAAATATTTAAAATTTATCTAATTATACATTAAAAAAATAAAAAATATAATTTATCAATATTAAAATAATTTACGAAAATGAACATTTCAATTAAAATTCACTATGGTTTCAGTATTCATCAATACACAAAACTTCATATAAAAGATCCAAATATTAATTAAATATTTCATTAAATTTTTTTTTGTGTAAAAATTATAATTTTTTATAATAATATATTTAAAATTGGCTTAGCATTAATATCTGGTAGGTTTCCTTTTAAAAATGTATAAAATTTAAAGCGTAAAACTGGATTTATTCTTTTATTATGCCTATAAAAACTAGTAGATGAATTTATAATAATTTTTAACTTGTTTATACATAAAGTATTTAGTATTATTCACATCCAAAATTATAAATGTTAGGAGATAAATTCCATGTTGAATAATAATAACAAAAATATATTATTGTTCAGTAAGGCTTGATCTTGCATGAAACACATATAATAAAAATACTAGATATTACATGAAATAAAAGATTTACATTCTAGTGCGTATAAAAAAATATAATCTAATCATTTAATGTAACTATAGATTCTAAAGAATTTAAATTTATTTTAATGATATATACTTCATAAAATCATGAGATGTTACATCTTACCATCCTTCAAAAAATTGTGTGTTCAGAATTTAAATATAACCTCATCAAAAAATTGGATTGGCATTAAAAATTACCATTTTTAAAATGGTAAAATTACAAAATATTATAAATTATTTTATTATCTATGAGTATATTTAAATTTCATTACATAATATATTTATGAAAGCCCAATTTTTATCTTTATATAATTCTGATAAATTTTATGAACATCCAAAGAAATAATTTTAATCATAAATGGTCATATAAAAAATATTTTTCATCAATTGATGACAACTCATCTCCAAAAGTAATTACGTAATTATCGTTAAACAAAATCCTTACATAAACCTAAATCCATATAAAATATCCAAAATAATACAAAATAAAATTATGATATAATCACATAAAATGTCAGAAGGGGTGTTTAAAACAGTGAGTATATTATTGACCATAGAAAATTGTTCACCCAAGAGATTTTGTCACATAAATAGAAAGAAAAATATCAATGGAAGTAGCAGAAAATTATTTTCCAATGGCATTCGATTTTAGATATTAATAATTTACACCTTATTTAAGTAAAATTTAACATATGTTATCCTAATTTCTAAACTCATTTTAGCTAAAACATCTCACTGTTTACCAGATTTATTTTATCTCACTCTTGGATTGTTCCCAACTCTTCTATTTCTAGTCTCTATCCATGTGACAAGACGTACTACACATGTAACACTTTTCAGATACTAATATACATTCATCAAAATTTATTTCACCATACATGGAACATATTTTAGGCTTATCCTTGGAATTATTAGTATGTTTATTTTCTATTCCATGCAATATTGACTATTTCATATGCATATCATATCACGTAGAATAAGTGTCTAAAAATCCATTAAAATGTTCCTAGAACAAATATAATTAGGTAGGTATTTATATAATAATAATTTTTATTTTCTATTAATATTTATGAATATGATATTAATTTTATGTTAAAGGAGAATCATTTTCTAAAAGCATACTCAACATAGAATAAGGGTTTTTTTGAAATCATACGATCCACCAAACATTGAGTTATACTAAAATATAATAAAATAATGTTATTATTATTTTAAATAATAGTCAATATAAAGCCATTATAATTTTGGGAATTAATAGTATCAAATAAATTTTGAAATATGGTATACACATGTTAAAATATTTATTCATTGTTTACAATAATTTTTAGAAATGAAAAAAAATCCAATTGAATATAAAGGATGAGTGTTTTTTCAAAACCTATTTAAAAGAGTATAATTGTGTTTGTAAAATCTTATCTCTCTTTTAGGATTTTCATTTAATGAAAAAATATGTTATATATTAAATTTATTGTTTTATATCCATCATATATAATTTCTAGATATTATATAAGAACATATTCAATTTTTTGGATAAAGGAAGTATTTTTCTAAAAATGCTGTTTTACTACCTTTTGATGAATGACCCATTTTAAATATTTTTTTACCTTAATAAGTTCAATTTTAGAAAATAAAAATATTGTTATCATTTGGACATCAAAATTTACTTGGATGAATTTTCAATATTTATCTGATCACAAACATGATTTGATGAATTGTAAAAATATAGTAAATTTTAATAAAAATCAACATTTTTCATCGAGATAATTTATATATATAAATAATATTATTTAATAGTTTTATAGTATAAATGGATTATATTTTTATCATTTAACCCAATGTTATTCAGTGGAAACAATTTCACATTGAAAATGGATATAAACACATGTCAATATTTTGATAGTTATTATTTCTTAAAAAACAACATTTCACTTTTAACAAAGAGAATTAATTTAAAATAAATTACTGAAAATTAAATGTTTTGAATTTGGAAAAATGGATTGCATAATTGGAATCCGGAGGTTTAAATTGTGTAAATTGTTACCTTTTATTTTTGGAAAATATTAATATTTACTTCAATAATTATTTTAATTACCATGGTTTATGTGTAAATCTAGAAAATAAGTGATAAAATAATATTATAATAATATTATACTACCCTATCACATTACCTTATCATATTTTATGAGATATCTATAAAAAAGGGAATCCATGGGCCGATTTTGGAACCCTTTGGATCCACATGGGGGTGATTGTGACCTCTGATAATTTTTAATTTATTGAAAAAATAACAACACAAACATGAATCTTATTACTAAAAAATGTTTATATGGGATTATATAAGTGATCAAATAGACTATAAATATTCATTAGAAATATAAACATGTTTTCAACATCATGATATTTTATTTATTATTTTTATACATTAAATAAATAAATTCAATCACGACACTATGAGGATGAATTCATTTCTTCATTAATGAATGATTCAAATAAATGGTATCATTAATATTAAAATAAATGTAATATTATTATTTTTAATTCATACATGAGTTTTTTTGAAGATATTGAGATATTATATTTTATTTAATTCATTCGGTTTGAAGTAACTAAGTTGTTATGACTTTAAAATAATTAGTGTCTTTATAGTGTCAAAATCGACAAAAATGAGTCTTTAAAACAAATACAATTTTACTAAATGATATAACAGTTATAAAAATATATTATTCTTCCGAAAAACTTATATAATGTTCCAAATTTAATTTATGATCCACTTATAGTTCTCTTGGCATTTATAGTAAAAATAGTAACCACAAATTATGAAAATGCAAGAATTCATGGTAAGAGTTAATGTTTTTAATTGAGGGATAAAGAAAAAATAATAAGGTTAAATTAGTTACCTAGTCATGTATAAATTATATTTTCTGAGATATTTTGGACCCAATAGAACTTATCTTAGAAATAAATGATTTTGGGACCATTTGATAGAGAAAATAATTTTATAATATAATAATATTTCAAAACCTTCCTAGAGTGACCCTCCTCTCTCTTATAAAAGGGATTAATCTCTACCAACATAATCACACTTCACAAGATCCTTTTATTTCCCACATTGTTCTCAAATAATATCCTAACATCCCTATATTCCATATAGAATCCTTAACTTGGGATGAAAGAAGTTTAAGAAATCCTTTTGGCTCAAATCAAAAGACGTTACCCGATTTAGAGGTAACATCTTCTCTCATGTTCCTTTATTTTATTTTACATATATACTCCCTATTCTATTCATATTATTTTATTACATAATAATAACGTTGTAATAAATAAACTAGTTTTTTTATGAGAATTATTTTAGCTACACTTAAAAACACCTCCATCAAATGGATATAAACATTTTGTTTCTATGGATGGTCAAGTATTCCCTCCTGAAATGATGATTGTTCAATTTTCTCCAACCACCTCTCATGGATTCCATTATGGTTGATCTATATTTATATATTAAATTTATTATATTTATTATATTTATATTTTCTATATGATTATGTAATTTTTATTTACAACATTCCATATTCTTTTCAAGATTTGTAAATACGAGAAGTTCATTTGAGAAATTGAGGACTTCTACCCTCTCAAAGTGATATGAATCATTCATGAAATTTGTGGGATGCATAAAATATAACATTAAATGAAATTTTTTAATGTATATATAAGATCATAATTTTTCATATTTTCGTGAAACATGTATTCAAATTTTTAGAATCAATGTTTCCAAGTGGTTTCTATTGGATTTATTTATCGATCCAGAAACATCCAACAATTATTTAACTAAAGGGGACCTGCATTTGAATGGCAGACATTTTCTATGTTTTAACATTATGATACTTAAGAACGTGCGTTGGTTTATAGGATGGTAGGTCGGACTCATCACACCATTTTTTGGGGAATTATTACATATTTCAAGACTCTATTTGTAAATTTAATATATTTTCATGAATCATTATTAATTCACCATGTATTACATAAATTTCCCTTGAATTTACAATCACTTATTAACATGTTTAGAATTTTGAATCATCCATATTCATTCATGGTTCTTCATTAATGGAAATACACCTAGGATGGGAATCATTGAACAAGTAGTTTGATAAGTGTCATTGGAGAGTATGGTCCTTTGAGAGAGATGTGTTAGGACATACTTCCTGAAAAGGATTCTTTTATGATTTGGGGTTTAATTTTGGGACTATTCATAAGTAGGATTCCCAGATATAGGGAATTAGATTTGTATTCATGAGGAGGATATCTAGTGAGCTTGTGCCTGGAAAAGGCTTCCTACGCATCCTGGTTTGAATAAGAACTTTATTTCTTGTAGTTAATTCGTTTCTATATATATAGTGACCATGAAAAATATCTAATCCCAAGTAAGTCGTACTCAATTTGAGAAACAAGAGGATGTTAATGATTTAACAAAGGAATTAAAACATTCAAATTTTTTCCTCCTCTGTTGGTGGAAGTGGTTGTGTTGACCGTGGAAGAGGGTGAGGCGACGAGCATTCCCTCTATTCTATGTACATTGGACAAGAGTCCAATGTAAGGAGGAAGGAATGAATTTTTAGGGATTACACCATTATGTCAGCCCATAGTGAAAAAGCGCAACGAGAGAGGGGAAGGGTAACAAAAGTCCATGTGCCAAGCTCCCGATTGGTATTTAGCACAAATGAAGAGAGGAGAAGAAAATATTCCACCTCCTGTAAGAAAATATAGAGAATTACACTAAGAAGTTTTAACTAAAATTGATCCAGGTAGGGGAGTGAGACTTCACGTTATTTTGAAAAGGAAAGGTAGGTATGAACTGTATATTCCCCAATCGGAGACCTGAGGTTCCGGATCACCTCTTCAAGAAGGGAGAGGCTGGAACCCAACCCTCCTCCATACTGAGAACATCCCAACACTATGTCTGGAAAAAAGGTCCATGTGACTATGGATATACAAACCCATATACACTCCATGAATCCAAACCCCATTGTGAAACAAATATTGGAAACCAATGATTGTGGAAATACAAACCCAAATAGGAGACATGCAGATGTGCCTTTCCCAATGGTTTGATAATTCAATAGGTTGATTATTACACATAAGGATTTTATCAGTGTTAGAAAAATTCATTAAAATTGCTAAAAAAGAACTATTAATTTAGGTGAAGATAAAGGGGGGGGGGGTCCCTTATATCAGCCCTCAAAAAAGTGCTGATAAAGACACCTTTTATCAGTGCTAAAATTTTTTTGATAGAAGACCCCTTTTATCAGCGCTAAAAAAACGCTGATAAAGGACCCCTGATTATCCAATAAAAAACATATAATTTATTACATTTTAATGGTATTAAATGTTAATTTTTGATCATATGGTCCTGAGTTGGTGCATTTTCATTATGAACATCCATTCTCATCATTTGTGCACTTCATGCCTAATATACACCAATTTTGGCCCAATGAGTCATGTGATTATAAGGAATGTAATTATAAATATTTTAATTTGATATTTTTGGAACTATATCTACACTTAAATGTGAACATTTTTCATTCAGGGATCAATGGATGATTCATAAACGATGATGGAGATATTTTGAGATGAATGGAATCAATTCTAGAGAAGGCAGATTGGACACCAGCCCACTTATGAGACTGTGGGGCCCAACATACAAGACCAATGAATACCCAATTTTGTGGGATGATATAATAAATGTTTAGAAACAAATCAATCTTCATGGGATAATTCTAATTAGGCTTCTATGGTGGTAATTAAGGCACCCCAATTTAGAAATACAATTCTGGGCCAGATTCAGCGGCCCAGAAAAACATTCCACTAATTTGATCATATCTCGGAATCCACAATTCCAAATGGGCCCAAATGTTACAGATGGTTAGACTTCATCTAGAGCTCCATTTACGTCTTCAATGGGCCACTCTGATTCGTCCACCTAGAAGGTCATCCAAACTCGTCTGTTCGGTGGATGAATGATGGCTGCCACCTCGGGTCAAATGTGGAAAAGTCCAAATTCGACATGCTTACCACAACTTATGGCCTACCAAAATTAATTGAGATGCTTTGTACAGTTATATTCTCGACCCAAGGGATCAAAAATTCCTATTTAAGGATGTTTTTTTGGAGGATTTAGGAATATTTGGTGCTTGTTTTCAGTGTAGTGTTATGCTGCCGCTTTGTGTTTGTAATCACATTTCTTTCTCATGTATGTTGTTTAATTCACCTTAGTTTATTAATAAAAGTTCTTTGTTTACTGTTATTCTGTTCTTCTAATTATCACGTTGATACCGTCGGTTCAAGGTGTGAATTTATTCACACCATACTTTGTGATATTTATCACACAACGGAGGAGTGATCTTTTTTGTTGTTGTTGTTTTTACTTCTTCAATTCATCCTTTGTAAGTCTACTTCCTGCTTCCATTGAAGACATGTCATCAATGGAGGGCTGACTCATTTATGGGTTGATACAAGGGAGTAGCAAGGGGATGGATTGGATGTTATTTATCAGTCCATTAATGGCTAATCACTTCTTTTAAATGGATTTTTATTTCATGATTTTAAAACATCTTCATCCTTATTGAATTTAAGGTCACACATTTCAAGTGCTAATACGAACCTCTACCTTGGAGTTCTCAAAACATTGATCCTTTAAGTGTATAGGTGATTAGTATTCGGGTGTGTAGGAATTAAACCAGTAAGTTATGATTTCGTTTGATCTTCGGAAATGAATCCATCTCAATTATCAGAAATTGAAATCATTAAAAAAAGTAATTCATCCAATCCACCCCGAGCAATAACCTAGGATCAACTCATTATTTTAAATTGAAATCACTTAAATCTGTTAGTTATCCATTAAAACACATATAAAATTTACCCAATTTGTCCACTTCATAGCCAAATATAGTCCATAGAATGTACGTGTCTATAGGTTTCTTCTTAGGTCTTTGAGGATTCGATAACCCAAGCTAAACTACAAGAACCGTTCTAACCTTCATCTCTTGGGTAAATTTGAGCGAGAATAAAATTTTTGCGCCATTTCTAGGGACCCAAGTAAGTAATCTAAACACCCATTCTATTCTCCCCCATTTATTCTTTTCTCATCAAAATTCTCTTATCTTTTCCCTTTCTAGTTTTTTTTGTTTTGGGCGCATGTCCGCCTACACCCGTGATCAATCAAACCTTCTTGTTAGGGTGGATAGTCCTGGGGTTGGGGAGTCAAGTACACCAATGGAACTCATTCCATTAGATCCTAATCTTCCTAATACTCTAGATTCCAAAATTGATCCCATTTCAATGGAAGGTCTTCAAAGAAACAAACTCATAAACCCGGGTGGAAACCAAAATGGAAACCCAAATGAGGCAGCCCCAAACTTGGGGAATGCAATTGATCAAACCATGAATGACTACCTCACACCTTCTTGGACCAATGACCCCTCATGAATTAGACACAATTACCTAGGATATTATAACTACATCTTTAAACCCATGTCCTAAACCACCTTCCCACATTCCATGGAATGGAGTCCGAGATGCCATACCTGCACATTAAGGAGTTCAATGACATTGTAGAAACCATGTGTCCCCCACATCAACTAGAATCAGCAAAGATGAGGCTATTTCCTTTTTCATTAAATGATAAATCAAAAAATTGGATAAACAATTTGAGACCATCATCCATTTATTCTTGGGACCAACTACAAAGTGAATTCTATAAAAAATATTTTCCCCACTATAAAACAATTCCACTTAAAAAGAGTATCCAAAACAGTTTTTAAAAAGGGGGAGAGTCATTCTATGAAACATGGGAGAGGTTCAAGGACACTCTAAACATTGTTCCACACCATGGTTTTTCTATTCCTAAACAAGTGAGAATTTTCTATGATGGTTTGGGTCCGGGGAACAAAAAATTCATTGACATGATGTGTAATGGAACCTATAAAAACAAAGCCCCAAATGATGCTTACGAGTATCTAGAAAGCCTTTCTGAATAAAACCAAACATGGGCAACTTCACCTTATTCTGAAAAGACACAAATAACTACTGGAATTCATACACTTAGAGAAGAGGAAAACCTTAGGGCTAAACTCACAGCACTCTCTAGGAAGGTTGAAGAGATAGACCATAGGAAAGTCCATGAAATCCATACTGTTGACCCTGTTTGCACAATTTCTAACAAACATGACCATAAGACAGACAACTACCCAACCATTCCATCCATCAAGGATGTTCTCTTAGGAGGACCCCCAGTGGAAGTAAATGCTTTGAACTTTCAAAAGCCTCAATACAAAAACACCTTCAACCCAAGGTATAACGACCACCCAGGCTTCTGCTGGAAAGATAACCAACAACCTAGCCAACCGCAGGGACAAAATCCTTACCCCCATCAGAACTACCAAACCCATAACTAGTTCCAAACCCAACCTATCCAATACCAACAACCACCGGACCATTTTCAAAAAACCATCCCACCTCCAAAATATCCCCCTGGGATGAACCAACCTACTCAAGCACCCACCCAAACTGTTCCACCAATCCTATTAGAACAACTATGAAAACAAATGGAGATGATGAACTCGGAGGTATCTTCCCTAAAACATGAAATTCAAACCATCAAAACTGGAAAGGAACCCATGCCTACTCAGGCGGTGCCATCCTCAACTTCAAGGGGAGAGTCAAGTTGTGCTCAAACAACTCATGAACAACTAATGTTTGTGACTATTTTAAGAAGTGGGAAATCAATTGAGAAACCTGAAAAACCAATTAATAACCCACCGGAAGATTCAAACTTGGATGAAAATTCAAATGAACCACAAGATCAAACTGAGGAAATTTATAACATTGTCAAGAAAACAACTATTCAATAATCAACCCCATAACCTGCACCATTTCCTCATGGCATGAGGGGGAAAAACAAGCCTGAACTGAGTGAAACATTGAGGGAAATCTTTCCACAAGTCAAGTTGAACATACCCCTTCTCGATGAAATCCAAACCATACCGACCTACTAAAAGTACCATAAGGACTTGTGCACTTTTAAAAGAAAAATTTCACATAAAAACCATGTCATTTTGGCTGCTAATGTGAGTACCACCATTCGAGGGACCATTCCTCCTATGTTGAAAGACCCAGGTTGCCCTTACATCAATGTTAAACTAGGAGAGAGCATAGTTGTCAAGGCCTTGTGTGATCTAGGTGCTAGTGTCAACATCATCCCATATGCTTTGTACTCCCAGTTAAGCCTAGAAGAACTCCAACCCACATCTGTCACACTTCAACATGCTGATCGTAGCATTAGGGTTACAATGGGGATTTTAAAGGACGTTCTGGTAAAGGTTGAAAACATCATCTACCCTGCTAACTTCATTGTCCTTGAAAACCATCCAAACATAGGAAATAAGGAACAAACCCCAATCATCCTTGGTTGTCCTTTCCTTGAAACATTCAACTCTATTATCCGAGTTCAAAATGGGAAAATGACCATCACCTTTTAGAACATAAGTCTAGACTTGAACATATATAATGCAAGCTCACAAATAGGGGATGACGAGGAAATTCATGAAGTAAACATGATAGGAATCATTGATAATGAATCCATGGAACATCATGGAATATTTGATGAATGTTTAAGTCAGGATGAGATTGATTTCCTTTGGTCATATGAAGTAAGTTTATCTCCTTGGCTTGAATCATTTTCAAATTGCTCTTATGATGAAGTCATAGGTCCAACAATCAGTGAAACCTTTCATGAAACCAATTTCATGAAGACCACTCCAAATTCCTTCCCTAAATTTGATCAAGCCAATCTAGTAACTGAAAATTCTACATGTGGGGAATCAATCCTATCTGAAAAAAATAAATTGATCTTGATCCAATGTCCCAATCTTATGCTGAAATTCTGAACCAACCTGATCTTGAATTGAAGGAAATTCCTGCTGCACTAAAGTATTCCTTCCTAGGGGACAATCAAACACATCATATTGTCATTTCTTCTTCTCTGGAATCCAATCATGAGAGGATGCTTCTATATGTCCTTAGGAAACATAATAAATCCATTGGTTGGACCCTATCTGATATTCCAAGGATTAGCCCACTTGTAGGGACTCATAGGATTGTTATGGAATCTGATTCAAAGCCATGTCATCAACCACAACGACGACTCAATCATAATCTCATCGAGTTAGTAAGGAAAGAACTTCTAAAATTGATAAAAGCTAGTATCAGATATCCCATAGCTGAGAGTGACTGGGTGAGCCCAATCCAAGTGGTTCCAAAAAAGGCTGGAATCACAGTGATAACCAATAAAGATGAAGAGATTCTTCCATCAAGGGTGAGTAGTGGATGGAGGGTCTGCATTGCCTATAGGAAGCTAAAATCATTCACCAAGAAGGACCATTTCTCCTTTCCATTCATTGACCAAGTCCTTGAGAGAGTGGCGGGTCATGCCTTCTACTGTTTATTAGATGGGTACTCGGGGTACAATCAAATTGTGGTCTCCCTAGAGGATTAAGAAAAGACTACATTCACATGTCCTTTCGGTACCTTTTCCTTCAAACGCTTGCCCTTTGGTTTATGCAATGCTCCTGGAACCCTCCAACGATGCATGATGGGAATCTTCTCAGACATGGTATGGGATTTTCTAGAGGTCTTCATGGATGACTTCTCTGTGTTTGGGGATACATTTGAGGGATGTCTAAGGAATGTAGAGACAGTCTTGTCAAGATGTGAAGAAAAGAATCTAGTCCTAAACTGGGAAAAATTCCATTTTAAGGTTAAAGAGGGACTAGTTTTAGGCTATCTGGTCTCAGGTAGGGGGATTGATGTTGATAAATCCAAGGTTGACATCATTCGTCACCTTCCATCACCCAAAACTGTCAAGGAAGTGAGGCTTTTCTTAGGAAATGCTGGTTTCTATGGAAGATTCATCAAGGACTTTAGTTCAATATCCCGTCCCCTTTGTGCTCTCTTAGTAAAGGATGCACCATTTGTTTGGACAGAAAGCTATGAGGGTTCATTCTAAACCCTCAAGTCCTCTCTCACCTCTCCTCCCATTATGAAATATTCAAATTAGAACCTTCCTTTTGAACTTATGTGTGATGCCAGTGACTTTGCTGTAGGAGCTGTGTTAGGACAACGTTGTTATAAAACTCCTTATGTCATTTCTTATCCAAGAAAATCCTTAAATGATGACGAAATCAACTACACCACTATTGAAAAGGAGTTACATGCTATTGTGCTTTCTTTAGAGAAGTTTAGGTCCTGCCTCTTAGGATCCCCCATCACTGTGTTCACTGACCATTCTGCACTAAAATACCTCTTCAAAAAAAAGATGCCAAGGCTAGACTAATTATGTGGGTCCTTCTATTACAAGAATTTTACCTCACAATCAAGGATAAAAAGGGCGTTGAAAATTTTGTAGCAGATCACCTCTCTAGGAAGAAATTCAAAGACAACTCAAATCACCTTTCTGTGTCTGATTAATTTCTTGATGAACACCTATACTCTGTGAGTGATTAGCCTTGGTATGCCGACATAGCCAATTTCTTAGTTACATTGAGTCATTCCAAAATTCATAGGGACTCAAGCTCGATGGAAATTACTTTTTGATCTTAGACACTATGTGTTTGAAGATTCATACCTCTATAAGTTATTCCCTGACCAAGTCATTAGGAGGTGTGTTCCAGAATCAGAACAAGAGTCCATCCTTAAATTCTGTCATAGTGAGGCATGTGGAGGTCACTTTTCCTCTATGAAACCATATTCTAAGATTCTTCAATGTGGTCTCTTCTGGACCACCCTCTCAAGGGACTCCTACACATTTTGTCGAAGCTGTTCTAGGTGTCAACAAGAAGGGTCCATCACAAAATGGAATCAAATGCCACTCACTCCCATATTAGTGGTTGAAATCATTGACTGTTGGGGAATTGATTTCATGGGTCCCTTCCCAAACTCTTGGGGGTACCTCTACATAATCTTAGATGTTGATTATGTCTCAAAATGGGTTGAGGCCGTTCCCACTAAGTCCAATGATCATCATGTTGTTATTCTATTTCTGAAAGAGAAAATATTTTCTCGATTTGAAATTCCTAGGGCTATAATCAGTGATCAAGGAACCCATTTCTACAACCGCCCATTCTCGTCACTCATGGATAAGTATGGTATTTCTCATAAAATGTCCACTGCATACCATCATCAAACCAAAGGTCAAGCTGAGTTAGCGAATAGAAAGATTAATAAAATTATTGAAAAAACTGTCAACCCCTCTAGGAAAGATTGGTCTGAGAAACTCATAGATTCTCTTTGGGCCTATAGAACCGCATATAAAACCATTTTAGGAATGTACCCATATAGGTTGGTTTATGTTAAAGCATTCCATTTTCCAGTGGAGATTGAACATAATGCCTTTTGGGAAATTAAGAAAATGGATTATGACCACTCATTGGCCGGAACAAAAAGGAAGTTAGATCTCAATGAACTGGAGGAACTTAGGATGGAGGCTTATGAAAATTCAAGGATCAATAAAGCCAGAGTTATAGCCTACCAATCTAGGAATATCAAGGTCAAACATTTTGAACTGGGAAAACTTGTGCTCTTGTATAGTTCAATACTTAATTTACACCCGGGAAAGTTAAGGTCTAGACGGTCAGTTCCTTTCAAAATGCATCATGTATACCCCCAAGGGGCAGTAGAGATTCAAGATCCCACTAGTGGTCACATTTTCATGGTCAATGGTCAAAGGATAAAAAAATCATTGAATCATTCAATAAACAAGAAATAGATGTTGATTTAATTGATCCAATCTATGAACCATGAAAAAAATGATAAATTTAGGATCTATGTCAGGCTAACGACGTTAAACAAAGCGCTGCACAGGAGGAAACCCGTGGTTTTTATGTTTCTAATCTTTTTGAATCATCTATATTTTTAAAATAATATTAATTAAACATTTTTATTTTTAAAAATAAAAAATAGTCTTTTGACCTGTTCCTCTATTATGAGTATGGATGGGTACGAAAGGGGAGAACCATATTCATTCGTGTCACGTGGTGTGATCCTTGAGTAATACCTTACCCAGAAATTTAAAAAGAAGATAATGTATCATCAGTTTATTTTGTTGTATTTATTTTATAGGTTAAGATAAAAATAATAATAATATAATAATAATTAAAAAAGGGGACACGCCATAGGCCATGGGGAAAACCCCGTTACAACCGGCGAAGCCACGAGGACTCGAACCCGGGACTGAAGGGAGACAGGGGCGCATGCTTACCACTTACCTACAGCTTAATGTGCTTACATATTATATAATTTTTATATATATACTTATATTGTACTTATATATATATATATATATTTTTGTTTGTCGGTTTTTCATTTTTTCCACTAGGGAACTTTGCAAGCGACATGGATATCAAAGGACTAAATTCGAGCGGCAAGAACTTCAAACATTAACCACCAGGTGACTTCAATCTATGATCCTCATATTTAAATTTCCTTATTGAACTCCCCTTTTTATTCCTCTACCCCATTATAAATTTTATTTTTATGAAACTAGGGACAGTTTCATTTTAAGTTGGGGGGGGGGGGGGTGGAAACAAAATGTTTGTTTAAAAAAATAATAAAAAAAGTAAAATTCCTTTATCATTCATATAATAACATCTTTGCTCACATTAAAACTACATATCAAATAATTTTTATTTCCTTGAATCTTAATTAAATTCATGATTATGTTTAAAACCATTGATTTTGGATGTTTGGTTGTCCAATGAAAATTTTCATCATTTTTATTTTCATCCATTAAATCAAAATGCCAAAATGCACGTCCTTTAGACTGTGGGGTAATAATTTGATTTTTTGGGGTCCCATAATAAATAACATAGGCTGGTTATATTTTTATGAATAATATGAGTATTCAAAAATTAAAAAAATTAAAAAAAATAAAAAAAATTTGTCTGTAGAGCAATGGATTGATAAAATGTGAGGCTTCCGACACTTGGGGGTAATGACTCTAGAGTTGTCTAGACCTGAGTTTTTTAATCTATCTCTATTTATTATAATATGACTTTGTTTTTTGATTAAGTTAACTTGAGATGATCCTCGAGTATGTTGGCTTCACTTGGTGCCCTAAGGCTTTTGAGTCTGGGAGTCATCGGCAAAGTCTTACTACATGGGATAATTTGATTAACTGCAATCTCAATTACTATAGAAATATTGAAAAAAAAAATCCAAAAAAGAGGAATGAAAAATACTCATATTAGGATTAAATTTGATTCCACCTAGTGCTTCCATGATTTCCCCCTTGAATGAAAATGAACCCCGATATCTATTGTGATTCACAACACATCATTACACCTAATTGAGTTGATGAAGTATGATGATGGATTTGATCAAAGGAATGGGCATGGGATTGGGACCAAATTTTAAATTCATATTGTTTTAAATTATCTTGATAGGTTATAAAAATTTATTTGTGTGCAGTTTACATTGTGAGCACTGTTTGTTATAATGTGTTTGAAGAAAGGAATTCAAATAAAATCATTGAATTATTTTCTCAGGACTAGAAAATATCAAGTTGGGGGTGTCATTATCAAATAAAAATAATATAATTTAATTACATTTTAATGGTATTAAATGTTCATTTTTGATCTTATGGTCCTGAGTTAGTGAATTTTCATTATGAACATCCATTCTCATCATTTGGGCACTTCATGCCTAATATACACCAATTTAGGCCCAATGAGTCATCTGAATCTAAGGAATGTAATTATGAGTATTTTAATTTGATATTTTGGTAACTATATCTACACATTAATTTGAACATTTTTCGTTCAGGGATCAATGGATGATTCATAAACGATGATGGAGATATTTGGAGATGAATGGAAGCAATTCTAGAGAAGGAAGATTGGACACCAGCCCACTAATGAGACTGTGGGGCCCAACATTCAGGCCCAGTGAATCCCAACCTTTGTGGGATGATATAATAAATGTTTATAAACAAATAAATCTTCATTAGATAATGATAATTAGGCTTCTATGGTTGTCATTAAGGCGCCCCAAGTTAGAGATACAATTCTAGGCCATATTATGTGTCCCAGAAAAACAGCCCACTAATTTGAATATATCTCGGAATACACAACTCCAAATGGGCTCAAATTGTACAGGTGGTTAGAAGCCATCCGGGGCTCCATTTTATTATTCTATGGCCCACTATGATTCGGCCATCTAAAAGGTCATCAAAACATGTCTCATCGGTGGATGAATGCTGGCTGACACCTCGGGTCAAATGTGGAAAAGACCAAATTCCACAAGCATTCCACCACCTATGGCTTACAAAAATTAATTGAGATGCTTTGTACTGTTAGATTCTCGACCCAAGGGCTCAAAAATTTCTATTTAAGGTAGTGGTTTTGGTAGATTTAGGAATCTTTGGTGCTTGTTTTCATTGTATTGTTATGCTGCCGCTTTGTGTTTGTAATCACATTTATTTCTCATGTATGTTGTTTAATTCACCTTAGATTCTTAATAAAAGTTCTTTGTTTACTCTTATTCTATTATTCTACTTATCACGTTGATACCTTTGGTTCATGTTGTGAATTTATTCACACCATACTTTGTGATATTTATCACACAACGGAGGTGTGATCTTTGTTGTTGTTGTTGTTTTTACTTCTTCAATTCCACCTTTGTAAGTATACTTCCCGCTTCCATTGAAGACATGTCATCAATGGAAGGCTAAATCTTTTATGGGTTAATCCAAGGGAGTAGAAAGGGGCTTTATTGGATGTCATTTATCACTCCATTAATGGCTATTCACTTCTTTTAAATGAGATTTTTATTTGATGATTTTAAAACATCATCATCCTTATTGAATTTAAGGTCACACATTTCAAGTGCGAATATGATCCTCTACCTTGGAGTGCTCAAAACATTGATCCTTCAAGTGTATAGGTTATTAGTATTAGGGTGTGTAGGCATTAAACCAGTAAGTGATGACTTCGTTTGATCTTCTAAAATGAATCCTTCTCAATTATAAGAAATTGGAATCATTAAAAAAGTAACCCATCCAATCCACCCCGAGTGATAACATATGATCAACTCATTCTTTTAAATTGAATTCAGTTAAATCTATTAGTTATCCTTTAAACCCAAATGAAATCAACCCAAGTTGGCCACTTCATAGAAAAAAACAGTCCATATAATGTACATGTCTATAAGATTCTTCTTAGGTCTCTGAGGATTTGATAACCCAAGCTAAACTACAAGGACCGTTCTACCTTCATCTCATGGGTAAATTTGACCGAAAATCAACCCCTATTACCAGTTAATTTTTAGCACCGATAAAAGGGTTCTTTTATGACCTCTTTTTTAGCACTGATAAAAGTCAAAAAAATTAAAAAAAATTTAAAAAATTCTTATAAAATATGTGGGGGAGCTTTTAACAATGCCTGAAACCCCCTTTATCAGCGCTAGGAGGACCCCGCCCCTCATATTCTCCAATGTGATTCCCTTCCAGTGCATCCCCCACACTCGCGCAACCTCCTTGCTTCCACCCGAACTCAAACCCGCGCCCTCCCCCCATGCGCGCCTGTACCTTTACCACTGAGCTCATTCATTTTTTATCTATTTAATGATATATCAATTTGTTTATATATATATATATATACATATAGTGTTATATTTATTCGTATATTAACATAGATTCATATTAATATAAATATATTTTATTCTATTAATACACATATATTTATTCATATATTAATATATATTTATTTATTTATTCATGTATTAGTATATATATATTTATTGGTATATTAATATATATTGATATTTATTTATAAATATATAGTTATATTTATTCGTATATTAATATAGATTGGTATTTATATAAATATATTTAGTTATATTAATACATATATATATTCATATATTAGTGTATACATATATTCATTCATATATTAATGTATATTTATATATATATATATATATTTAGTTAAAAAAATTATCCGTATACTTATTTTTATATTAATATATATATATTTATGAGATTAGTTTTAAATAAATTTATAAAATCTGTTTTTTTGTGTGTATAAATAAATAAATATAAATATACATGCATATATACAACCCATACACACATTCACACACATATATTTATGAATATATATATATATATATCTATGTGTGTGTGTGTGTGTATTTGAAAAGCCATAGAATGTTAAAATGACCATATCTTCTAATCCAGAAGCCCATTTCCACTCCACAACAAGTAAAATAGATTAAAATGAAAATATATTCGATATGATATGTGGTATAGGCGTAGCTGATATTCGGATCATAAGTTATACCCATTTAAATGCTTTCAATGCAGGGTATCCCGAATAAAAACAAAATTTTGGAAGACTTATAGGCCTATTTTGTCCACGAAAAATTTGATGGAATCTATGCTTCCCTCACATTCACATAGAGCTCCTCACAAGCATCGATTTGATATGCTGTAGAGATCAAACAGACACCTGGATAAAAAGTTATCGAGGTTTGATGTTTGACTTACATTTTCAACTTATTTTAGATCTGTAATTTTTTTAGATTTTTTATGTCTTCAAATTGTTATTAAATAATTATTAATCTTTTATAATTCTCATATTATTAATTATTAATATTTTTGAAAATATTTTAAATCTATTTTAACAAAATTTATTATATATTAAATATAATTGTATATCTAAACTTATCTAAAACATATTTAAAAAATTTATATAATATTTATATCAATATAAATATACTTATATTACAATATATTGTTTTTCATGAGTGTTTTTTGAAGTATAAAATATTACATCACTTGGAAAAAGCGCTGATAAATCCACCATTTATCAGCACTACTAAAAAATGTACTCATAAAGGGGTCCCCTTTAACAATGCTAAAAAAGAGTTGACAAGGGGGGGATTTTATTAGCCCTAAAAAAGAACTGATAAAAGTGTTCGTTTCTCACCTGTTTTTTTATAGTTTATAAAAGTTACCCTTTAGCATCGCTTCATTTATCGCGGATAAAGCCCCCCTTATCAACGCTTTTTTAGCGCTGTTAAAGGGTGGCACAGTGGAAACACATTTTTGTGGTAGTGGTTTTGGTGGAGGTCTCAATAGAATCCCTTTCAGAAAAGGGAGCCAATGAATAAGAAGTCGGTCCACGAATAACATTGAGGAAGGTTTGATGTCTTGTAGACTGAACAGAGTAAAGAATGTAAGTGAATCAAGGAGGGGCACCCAAGTTTATAAGGGTGCACATGTATGGGTGAACAAGTATGTAATGTCAAGAACCAACCAGGGTCAACCCTGAACCGGTCACCCGAGCCGATCCGCGACATGACCCGAGAGGCGTTCCCGATCCTCCCGGGCTGGCGACAAGCGCCAGGGCATCAACAGTGAGCAAGTGGGAACGATTTCGCCCAGTAAAAATAAATAATTAAAGCAGCAGAAAATAAACAGAGCAGCGCAAAATAAATAAACAAAGTAAAGTAACTAACAAGAACAAAAGAAATCAAAACTAACCGAAAGAGACAATCACTATCCCCGTGTGACCTTGCAGGTCACTCTCCAACTCACGACCAAACGTCACCCAAAGCGAACGCACCCAAGCTGTAACCTGCACAAACACTAAAAACAGAAAAGAACTATAGGCGTGAGTATTAAAACTCAGTAGGCTAGCCCGATATCTATTCCCAATGCACTACCTTTAAATAAAGAAATTTACCAATTACAGGTTTGAACTAAATATACAAAAATATTGGTTTTCACACACACACACACTTTAATTTCTAAAACAAGTATCAGTCCATTGCCCTTTTTAATTTTAAACAAGTTTAATGTTTGAAGGGAATAAGTACATTTCATTTTTAAAACATTTTTCTACGAACAATTTAGAAATCTAGACTTCAGTTATTAACCAAAAAAAGAAAACCACACATAGCACACATAACACACAACACATACCAAGGGCAATGGGAAAAGTGGCACACATAGGCCAGCAACCGAACTTGACCTCTCGATCGTCCGCCACACACAAATACACAATAATGAAAACATGGGTCGAACCTAGGAGATCGTGAACAATCCAGAACGTACTATACATCTGACTCATCCTGAAGGCATGCCCTAACTCGATGACGTCATAACGCCCTAACGCCCGGCATAGCCCTGCATGGCCTAACCGAGGGGCCCAATCCCCATAGCAGCAATAACTCAGTATTCCCCTGCTATGGGGCCACTAGCCAGTGCGTAATCTAAACTAGTGCAGCAATCGTTCTCGGAAAATTCACTCAGTATGCCAGGTTCCCATGTCATCACAAGCAATAAAAAGGGGGTGCATACACAATGTAAATTAATCAGTCACAAAGCACCAACATCACATACAGCTCACGAAAACAACTCACACCAAAGATCACCCCCGAGTGGGTTTTCCAAAATAATCCATTTCATTAAAGTGCCAAACGGGCCTTCAACAATTTTAATGTAAAACCTCTTTTCTCAAAAAGCTCAAAACACTTATTCAGAAGAAATTATTTATCTTTAAAACTATAAGCACATTTGAAGTTCCGTGAATTATGTTTAAAAGCCAAACTGGCATTCTTTCAAAACTGGGTGTCCGCCCGTCAAGAAAATGTCACAAGTGTTCGGTATAAAATAAACAGCTCTTTTCGCACTAAATAATAATTTAGAGTTTTATTATCTAATATTATTTCTAATTCATTAAAAATTAATAAAATAACAAGCAATTAATAAATTCTAAATCTAAAGGTAATTGCAATGGGGGACCTACCTCAAGACCAAGGCGCGACGACGACGAAAGCTCGGAAACCAGGCGCGACGACGGCGCTCACG
Organism: Viscum album; assembly: GCA_963277665.1. Taxonomy (NCBI): domain Eukaryota; kingdom Viridiplantae; phylum Streptophyta; class Magnoliopsida; order Santalales; family Viscaceae; genus Viscum; species Viscum album. Next base: position 1,414,228,429 of record OY728145.1, read on the forward strand.
TGGAAACAAGTGCGACGACGGCGCTCACTAGGAAGCAGGCGAGACGACGACGCTCACTCGGAGACAGGCGCGATGTCGACGCAACCTCAGAAACAAACCGCGGCGATGGCGCTCACTCAGAAACGCCCCGCGCGGGTCCTAGAACGTCAAGCCAACACAAATAAAATTTAATTAATAAAATCTCTAATCAACCCAAGGCATATATATATATATTTCAAATATAAATATCAAACGGGCATAAAATAATAGGGTATACCCATCGTGGGGTTGCGACAAGAAAATGACCGCCGGAGGGCATCGCACTGGAACAGCGGAAGGCGCGCAGCTGGACGCGGTCTGACCAGGGGCTGCGGCAAGGGTCGCCGGACATCATCAATGCGAGGCAGCCGATGGGCAGGGTGCGAGTGAGCTGAGAAGCGGTCTCGCGGCTGGATCCAGGGCAGAAGGACAGGGAAGGGGGTTGCGGGTCACTGTAAAAGAGCGGAGCATGGGCTGGTCGGGAGGCACTGCAGGAGAAAGAGAGGCCGAGAGCGGCTGGGGGCTGGTCGGCGGTGGCAGGCCGGGACTAGAGGGAGTCCGTGCAGGCCGAGGCAGCGCCGTTGGGGCTGGTGTGCGCAAGGAAGGGGGTGGCGCGGGGTCCCGACAAGCAGGGAGGTGGGAACCGAACGGCTGGATGCAGGGAGAGAAGGTGGGCTGCAGGAGTGCGGCGTGACTGGATCGGGATCTGCAAGAGACGAATGAGGGCGGACGGTGCAAGGAAGGAGCTGGCTCGTGAGCAGGAGGCAGGAGCCGGACAGGAGGGGATCGCGGCTGGCAGCAGGGGAGGAAGGCTGTCGTTGGAGGTCCTGATGGGGCGTGCCGGAGTTGGGAGCTGGTTGGAGCCGCTGAAGGAGGTCGGACAGCAGGGAGGAAAGCTGCTGGGGCTGCATGATGTGGGTAACGCAGCGGGCCGAGGAGGCTACATGAAAGGCGGAGGCAGACTGCAGACGCGTCGGCACGAGGTAGAGCACCAAGGCGGATGGTCTAGATGTGGGAGAGAAGGCAGGAGGGATGAGTTGGTCGGGGAACCGAGCAAGCAGGGAGGGCTGCTGGCGGAGCGACATGCTGCAGGCGCGGAGGCTGGGACGCTGGGGAGGAAAGCTGGGCGGGCTGCTGGTGCGCGGCTAGGGAGCAGGGGGTGCTGGCGGAGCGGCCAGGCTGCAGGCGCGGAGGCCGGGACGCTGGGGAGGAAAGCTGGGCGGGCTGCTGGGTGCTGCTGCGTGAAGAAGAGAGGGAGCAGGGAGCGGGTCGCGCGCAGGACCGGGAGACAAGGGGACAACGCGTGGAGGAAAAAAAAGAAAGAAGAAAAAAAAAGAAAGAGGGAAAAGAAAAAAAATAAAGAATAAAAAAAAGTGAAATAAAATAAAATAAATAAAAGTAAATAAATAAAAATAACAATAATACTAATATTATTATTAGTACTTAACAATAATATTAATAATAATAATAATAATCCAATAATAATAATAATAATAATAACAACAATAATAATAATAATAATAATAACAATAATAATAATAATAACAATATTATAAATTATTATTATTATTATTATTAAACATTTAATAAAATTCTTTTCAATATAATTTATTCTTTTACTTTTATTATTTGTCTAAACAGTTGGGCAACTGCGCACTCACCGGGTCCGAACGCACGACCGCTGCTAGCGGTGCGGTGACCGCGCACCCACCCGGACCGAATGCGCAGTGATCGCTAGCAGTGCGGTGACTGCGCTCTAGCCCGAAACCCACTGAAAACATCAACGCTTCAACGAAAATTCCAAACTGGACCCAACGCAACTCTGCCCAAAGTCGTGGGACCGAGAAGATAGTAAAAACATGGGTATCCGTGGTCGGGGTGTGACAATTCTCCCCACCACAGACACTTTCTGCCCCCAGAAAGTCACCAAGATAACAGTTGACACAACTTGTGTTCATTCCCAGACAATGTCATAGAGGACCGAGAGCTTCGGGGTAACCATTCCCAACAAACGTCACACCCGACCAAATCAAGAAAAACCACTTCCCAAGATTGAGGGGAGAACATGAGAGAGTTCTCCCCACCACGAGAATTTACTAATACAAAAACTCTTGAAACTCGAACAAACCATCCCTTGGGGGGGAAACACGGGAACTCCCAAACCGAACTCATTCATTTTCCCCAAATGTATCGAACAACACACCTGAGACTTGACGAAAAGTTTGTTACGGAACAATCCAGCAACTTGAGGAAGAGAAATTAACTCAACACCTCCCATCAACTTTACAAAACGAACACTACCCTATTGAACATAGCTAGGACCAACTCAAAGACAGATCATGTCCGTTTATTCATGGGCCCACACCATTCAAAGAGACCAAACAACTTAAAAACCACATTGAGAGCAAATAAGACCACTTGGATTGTGGGAGAATGCACTTCTCATGCCACCACAACAAGGATAAGATTACGACAGTGATGAGAATAGAAGAAGGAAACTTTGGATATTTCGCCATTCCGAAGCCGAAGACATTATCTGGACCGAGGTTCCACATACCCTCAGCAATTCCTGACTGCGCGCGAGCTTCACCCCGAGACCTGTGGTTGGGGCCCTAATGGCTGAAGCATCTCCTGCCTCGCAGTCAGGCATTTTCATCTCCTGGTTTCTAACTCCTTCTGTTCGATGATTCCAACAACCACGATGGTCGTACATTTTCAAAGGTATGCAACAGGATGACTTAGAATGTCTGGACAGGCCATACTGGTGGCACACAAGAGAGCGGTCCAACGAACTAGGAGCCGGTACCGACGAGGATAGTTTCTTGGAGACAGGTTCCACCGGCCCGGACTCTTTGCCAGGTAGGGAACCTTCGCGAAAGCCGACTACCGTTAATCACACCCAAAAATCTAATGACGATGAGACATTTCATCTTTACTAACCCAGAACTGCAACTCTAGGGCGGTACGAACCTTAACTACCCTGGGAGTTCCCAACAACCTAAAGACACACTATCTTTCAGGACTATACAACTACCTCTAATAGACTTCGACTACCTCGATAAGAAAGAAACACACAAAAGGAACTGAGAACTGAGAATAACTTATTGACAACTTTGGGAGGCTTTCTGGGCGGCATACTCATGACTATCACGAAAAACACCATCGAAACCGGCATCAAGCCAAAACTCAATCAAAGCAACAACAAAAGCTAAGGGAAATAGGCCCATAATCCAAACATATACAACACAAGGATAAATCACTTTTCCAAAACCATTTTCTCTTTACAATTTAAAAAAAACTCACCTATGGCACCTTATGAACCGTCACATGTGCGTTCATTCAATCTCGCTCATATCAGTTGCAAACAAGTGCCTCCACGCACTTTCCACACATACCCACGCACGTGTGACCCTCAATAAGGGGTGCCAAGGTTCAAACACTTATTTTCCTTACCAAATCCAAACACATACCAAGTTTTTCCAAACTGATACACCTTCTCTTTAAAAACCCACTTTAGTAATTTCAAAAACAATTTGGGGGAAAACCCCTTTTTTTCATTTCAAAATCACTTTCATTTTTCAACACACACACACATCAACCGAGTTCAAAACGAAACACAACCAACAACAAAACACCGGAACGAGGAACTAGGGCATATGCCTAACTCGGCGACATGGTGGTGAGCCATGCCCCAGGTAAAGCATAACACTAAGAGGACCTTGAGCCGGACACTTGGACTCCACATGGGTCACCACCCCATGTGAGTCCGCAAAGTGAACCAATTCGCCTCCATTGTCATCCCTCAATCCAAAGCAACCAAAGATAAAAGACTCAAATCACGGACTAACCATGGTGACTCAGGTCTCGTCACAAGTGGTGGTGATCAGGCACCAACCCGAAACCTACCTCCTGAGCCCCAACAGTCATAATCTCCTTCTATCAAACATCCCAAATAACAAAGGGCGCTCTGAAAAGCGAGGTCCGCTAAGAGACGACCTCCTCTGATACCATTTTGTCACGAACCAACCAGGGTCAACCCTGAACCGGTCACCCGAGCCGATCCGCGACATGACCCGAGAGGCGTTCCCGATCCTCCCGGGCTGGCGACAAGCGCCAGGGCATCAACAGTGAGCAAGTGGGAACGATTTCGCCCAGTAAAAATAAATAATTAAAGCAGCAGAAAATAAACAGAGCAGCGCAAAATAAATAAACAAAGTAAAGTAACTAACAAGAACAAAAGAAATCAAAACTAACCGAAAGAGACAATCACTATCCCCGTGTGACCTTGCAGGTCACTCTCCAACTCACGACCAAACGTCACCCAAAGCGAACGCACCCAAGCTGTAACCTGCACAAACACTAAAAACAGAAAAGAACTATAGGCGTGAGTATTAAAACTCAGTAGGCTAGCCCGATATCTATTCCCAATGCACTACCTTTAAATAAAGAAATTTACCAATTACAGGTTTGAACTAAATATACAAAAATATTGGTTTTCACACACACACACACTTTAATTTCTAAAACAAGTATCAGTCCATTGCCCTTTTTAATTTTAAAAAAGTTTAATGTTTGAAGGGAATAAGTACATTTCATTTTTAAAACATTTTTCTTCGAACAATTTAGAAATCTAGACTTCAGTTATTAACCAAAAAAAGAAAACCACACATAGAACACATAACACAAAACACATACCAAGGGCAATGGGAAAAGTGGCACACATAGGCCAGCAACCGAACTTGACCTCTTGATCGTCCGCCACACACAAATACACAATAATGAAAACATGGGTCGAACCTAGGAGATCGTGAACAATCCAGAACGTACTATACATCTGACTCATCCTGAAGGCATGCCCTAACTCGATGACGTCATAACGCCCTAACGCCCGGCATAGCCCTGCATGGCCTAACCGAGGGGCCCAATCCCCATAGCAGCAATAACTCAGTATTCCCCTGCTATGGGGCCACTAGCCAGTGCGTAATCTAAACTAGTGCAGCAATCGTTCTCGGAAAATTCACTCAATATGCCCGGTTCCCATGTCATCACAAGCAATAAAAAGGGGGTGCATACACAATGTAAATTAATCAGTCACAAAGCACCAACATCACATACAGCTCACGAAAACAACTCACACCAAAGATCACCCCCGAGTGGGTTTTCCAAAATAATCCATTTCATTAAAGTGCCAAACGGGCCTTCAACAATTTTAAAGTAAAACCTCTTTTCTCAAAAAGCTCAAAACACTTATTCAGAAGAAATTATTTATCTTTAAAACTATAAGCACATTTGAAGTTCCGTGAATTATGTTTAAAAGCCAAACTGGCATTCTTTCAAAACTGGGTGTCCGCCCGTCAAGAAAATGTCACAAGTGTTCGGTATAAAATAAACAGCTCTTTTCGCACTAAATAATAATTTAGAGTTTTATTATCTAATATTATTTCTAATTCATTAAAAATTAATAAAATAACAAGCAATTAATAAATTCTAAATCTAAAGGTAATTGCAATGGGGGACCTACCTCAAGACCAAGGCGCGACGACGACGAAAGCTCGGAAACCAGGCGCGACGACGGCGCTCACGTGGAAACAAGTGTGACGACGGCGCTCACTAGGAAGCAGGCGAGACGACGACGCTCACTCGGAGACAGGCGCGACGTCTACGCAACCTCAGAAACAAACCGCGTCGATGGCGCTCACTCAGAAACGCCCCGCGCGGGTCCTAGAACGTCAAGCCAACACAAATAAAATTTAATTAATAAAATCTCTAATCAACCCAAGGCATATATATATATATTTCAAATATAAATATCAAACGGGCATAAAATAATAGGGTATACCCATCGTGGGGTTGCGACAAGAAAATGACCGCCGGAGGGCGTCGCACTGGAACAGCGGAAGGCGCGCAGCTGGACGCGGTCTGACCAGGGGCTGCGGCAAGGGTCGCTGGACATCAGCAATGCGAGGCAGCCGATGGGCAGGGTGCGAGTGAGCTGAGAAGCGGTCTCGCGGCTGGATCCAGGGCAGAAGGACAGGGAAGGGGGTTGCGGGTCACTGTAAAAGAGCGGAGCATGGGCTGGTCGGGAGGCACTGCAGGAGAAAGAGAGGCCGAGATCGGCTGGGGGCTGGTCGGCGGTGGCAGGCCGGGACTAGAGGGAGTCCGTGCAGGCCGAGGCAGCGCCGTTGGGGCTGGTGTGCGCAAGGAAGGGGGTGGCGCGGGGTCCCGACAAGCAGGGAGGTGGGAACTGAACGACTGGATGCAGGGAGCGAAGGTGGGCTGCAGGAGTGCGGCGTGACTGGATCGGGATCTGCAAGAGACGAATGAGGGCGGACGGTGCAAGGAAGGAGCTGGCTCGTGAGCAGGAGGCAGGAGCCGGACAGGAGGGTATCGCGGCTGGCAGCAGGGGAGGAAGGCTGTCGTTGGAGGTCCTGATGGGGCGTGCCGGAGCTGGGAGCTGGTTGGAGCTGCTGAAGGAGGTCGGACAGCAGGGAGGAAAGCTGCTGGGGCTGCATGATGTGGGTAACACAGCGGGCCGAGGAGGCTACATGAAAGGCGGAGGCAGACTGCAGACGCGTCAGCACGAGGTAGAGCACCAAGGAGGATGGTCTAGATGTGGGAGAGAAGGCAGGAGGGATGAGTTGGTCGGGGAACCGAGCAACCAGGGAGGGCTGCTGGCGGAGCGACATGCTGCAGGCGCGGAGTCTGGGACGCTGGGGAGGAAAGCTGGGCGGGCTGCTGGTGCGCGGCTAGGGAAAAGGGGGTGCTGGCGGAGCGGCCAGGCTGCAGGCGCGGAGGCCGGGACGCTGGGGAGGAAAGCTGGGCGGGCTGCTGGGTGCTGCTGCGTGAAGAAGAGAGGGAGTAGGGAGCGGGTCGCGCGCAGGACCGGGAGACAAGGGGACAACGCGTGGAGGAAAAAAAAGAAAGAAGAAAAAAAAGAAAGAGGGAAAAGAAAAAAAATAAAGAATAAAAAAAAGTGAAATAAAATAAAATAAATAAAAGTAAATAAATAAAAATAACAATAATACTAATATTATTATTAGTACTTAACAATAATATTAATAATAATAATAATAATCCAATAATAATAATAATAATAATAACAACAATAATAATAATAATAATAACAACAATAATAATAATAATAACAATATTATAAATTATTATTATTATTATTATTAAACATTTAATAAAATTCTTTTCAATATAATTTATTCATTTACTTTTATTATTTGTCTAAACAGTTGGGCAACTGCGCACTCACCGGGTCCGAACGCACGACCGCTGCTAGCGGTGCGGTGACCGCGCACCCACCTGGACCGAATGCGCAGTGATCGCTAGCAGTGCGGTGACTGCGCTCTAGCCCGAAACCCACTGAAAACATCAACGCTTCAACGAAAATTCCAAACTGGACCCAACGCAACTCTGCCCAAAGTCGTGGGACCGAGAAGATAGTAAAAACATGGGTATCCGTGGTCGGGGTGTGACATGTAAGGTAATGCAAGTAAGGGCACACAAGTAGGCTTGGGCGACCAGATGTTCACATAGATGACGAACAACCTGTATGTTAATACTTGGGTGAGACCTTGCTCAATACTTCAAGAGTATTCATAGGTGATACAAGAAGTGGGGTGCTCATGTTCCTATGAGAGGAATGGGAGGTGCACAAGTATTGCTGACTTGGGGAGTTTGGGAGCTTTAGTTGTTCAAATGTTATGGTTTACAAACACTAAAAGGACATAAGTCAAATTCTCCTCCCTTAAATCCTCCACTCAAGGGGTTGACGAACTACGTTAAAAGTATCGGAATATTGCGGAGAAGTACTAGGGTGACCAGATCAATAATTGGGCTTCAAATAAATTCGTTCATACAGAGGATGGCTTCAAGGGTCTATTTATATGAAAAAAGTGAGCTTGGTTTAAATGAGATGGTTGCGCAAGTAGGTTGTGTATCATATTTGGGGTGTATAAGTGGGCTGTAGGATATTTTGGGGCACACAAGTGCCTTGCTCGGCGACGATGTTTTGGCTACACTAGGGTGGCCAAAAACATATCCCTTTGAAAATCATTATTTTTATTTATTTATTTTCACACCTTATTTTACAATGGATTCTCAATGTCAAACATTTTAGACTCTCTGATAGAATGAAGTGTCAAAAAAAGTCCCACCCCCCTTAGAATTGGATCTGAGAATTAAAAGAGGATCTTCTACCAGGGTAATGTAACGAAGTAGAGAGGAAAGAGCGCCAGGGGCCGCATGTGTTGGAGCTCATGTAGACTTGGGCGTGCATTTATGTTTTCTGGCACATAGGCTGACATGTGTCGCTTATACATAACGGATTCACATCTGTGAAAAAGTCTTGAAACATCTAGATTATTAGCTCTTGGTGCACAAGTCTTCTTCTATTCAAGCCATTCTGTTTCACCGTGCTTCTTCTGTACGTTTTTTAGCTGCGCACTATAGTTGGGGTGCCATACTTGCGGGCCAACATATACTTGCACACCATGTTTTAAACATGCATGCCTTAATGCCTTTGACATTTTTTTAATTCACCAAAAACGAATTTTCTTTTTAATGCTTATCTCTATATTTTTTCAGGTTCAATGGCTCCTAAAATAATCAAAACTGCTGGTGGGCTAGCCAGCAAGACGATTGATGACATGATGAATGTTTTTGGTCATCATTAAATTGAATTTTGTGAAACCACCCTTCCAAACATAACAAAATAATTGAAGAAGTACCATTTCACCTTTCCTCAAAGCACCAATCGGCCTTTATATAGATATGGACATTTGCAGGATGCTAACATTCCAGATCCAATGAACTATATCCCACATTTTGGTTTCAATATTATACCAAATTCTCATCAGCTAATTTTTCTAATGGGTTCAATTTTCTAATTATTAGAAAGTAGAAAAAGCTTATATTATGCATCATATTCCATGTGCCTATATTTTAAGGCACAAACACCCAAGCTGCAACCACATTGCGATTCATCCATCTTTTGAGATTCTCAGACAGATCAGTCCAAGGGTTGGATGAAATGTTGTGATTTCTGCACAGGAGGAGGTGTAAACCCTGCATTGATGTGGGCATACTGGGTAAGAAAGACATGTATATAATTTGTTGATGATTTGAGAGTCATAGGGATTTATGAGTCTCTTTGGGTTGGGAAAACCTATGTGTATTGGAAAGATGATTTCGTGCCATAATTGTTATTATGATGGTTCCTAGAGACTAATTGTTTCCATTTAGCACATGGATAGGTAGTTAATAGCTTGTGGGATGTTTACAATATTTATGGAGCTCTAATCCTTCCAGAAATGTATGATGAGTTTAATCCTCCAAAGGTGACATGGAATGACTCGGAAAAGTCGCCAAAATTGGTTTGTGGGTTAATGAAAGTATTTAACAAACTCGTGAAATCTAATCACCACAAAACCAAACACCATGATGGATATTCATCTGGAGGAATGGATGGAAATATTTTTGATAGAGAAGAAATAATAGTTTCCCATTTACACTTGTCTAACTAGCTATCCACGAGCATGGAAGAGAGGCACTTCTAACACCTTTTGGCCAACATTGGAGAAAATATAATTTGATAAATCGGCAAAAAAAATAAACCCAAAATTCATGAAATGACACATCTAGAAGGATTCTTAGACATGTGGATTGTTGTGTATTTATTACCTATTCGAGACACGAAATGAGTCATGAGGTTGGGAACCTTTGTTATTGCAACTATAATAGCGGAGAAAACGAGGTTCAGGTTGGCTACTCCACTTTTGGATAAGATTTATTGGAGTTTGTTTCATTTTTACAATGGGAAGTATCCCTTTAGAATAGTGGGACCATTCCATGTGTTGTGGGGATGGATTGCTACTCAATTTAGAACTTATGTTGTACAAAGTGGAGTACAAGTTTCTAGAAGTTCTTCCCGACTATATGTTCAGGGATTTTCTTGTTTTTCACCTTTGACAATGAATTCTTATGAAATCATGGATAGAATGAGCATGCCTAAAGAATTACATTTTTTTCATTATGGGAATCCTCTTAAGAGAGATTCATTTTTTATGGTATTTCCAGTTTGGAATTGAGAGCATATATGCTAGCTTGAAGATATGGCATGTTGGCCACCAGAATCAACAAAGATCTGGTCTCCATCATTCTGAAGAGAGGAATGTTCCATTTTATAATCCTTCATCTGTGACATTGGTTGTTGGGAAGAAACTCAAGTACAAGGTGGTAGGATCTTTCTCACAACTTTTGGACATACATTATGAAAATATATGACTAGAGGTTTTTCAAACATGGAAGAATTTGTACTATGATGCTAAAACAATTTGATTGGATTTTTGTGAAGGATTTCATATTCCAGGAGTAGGGGATTTGTGGGATTCACCTGACATTCATTTTAAGGATAATCCTATTTATGTACGGACTTATATTCAAGAGCTATAAATGCTCATATATGCCACTGATGAATCAATTCCTACCACAATGCTGGTAATTTAAATGATAGATCATGGCACAACCAAAGAGATCAATCATTCATTAGATGATGAGTGGTGTGACTTTATAGATCGTAATGATGTATGTTTTCTTTCTCTTTCAATGTCTTCTATTTTGGAAAATGAAATTTTGTCAAAACATTGTTACCTATGATAAATATCATCTTAACATATATTTGGGTAGAGGAAAAACAACTGACGTTCATTCACGATAACAAATACCTGGAGGTACTTCTCTTGAATCTATTGGGTCACCTCGTGAATGAGGAGAAATATATCTGGGCCAACAGGCCATGGAGGAGGTAATAGAGAGGGTACTGGAATCTCTGATAATTGTCTTTATGGATGATGATGTAATCCCTCTCAAAAAGAAAAATAAGAAAAAACACTAAAGAAATAATGGCATGGTTAAGAACTTTCTTAGCAGTGGTATGTCTCCCTGATAATCATGAATTTTAGTCATTATCCATGAAAATGTGTTTAAAAATTTTAAGATTACATGGGTTTATTCTGTTTCTTCTTTGAAAGAAACTACTAAAAAGATTCAAGTAACCATAGATGGTGCTGTTGATTAGACAAAGATTCCTACAAATCTAGTGGTTCTTGAAGAGGCACTGAAGCCAAAGGAACTAACATATGTTCCTAGAATTCCTCTGATTCCAACATTCATAGGAGAGGGTGCTTCTGGTAAATCAATAATACTTCATAAGGCATCAAATGAAAAAAATTATGACATCCGTTCTGTGATACTTTTAGGTTCATCACATGCACAATAACATATGGAAACAACTGATGTTAACCCCACAATTTTTGTTGAAGAAGCTACTCAAGGTCAAAGGTTGCCCGAAGAAGGTTGTGAAGCAAACATGCCAAGTACCCCCACATGTGAGACTAACCTGGGATCTGAGATATAATTAGAGGAAATGATGAACCATGGAATGAATTTTTATTAACTATTATAACCATTTAATATATCAAATGATTTAGATGATTTTGGAGTTGTTTTTATAGAATCAAATAGACTGGAGTTCACATTATTCATCCTGTTAATCATCTTATGATTGACCTATTAACAATGGTTGATTGAAATAAGCTATTCTATCTGATGGAAATGTTGCTGCATAATTACCTAAAGGAAGCGTTGAAATTAATGTCCACACCACCGTTTCAGAGACATAGGCTTGGGTGGATCTTGAGAAAGAAGGTTATTCAGAGATTAATTATGAATATCCTCTGCATATTAATGATAACACTCATCATCAAGAGATAGAAAACAAAATTTTTGAAACTAAGATCATTAGGGAGGATTCTTCTAAAGTTGTTGACCTACTGTTATATAAGAGATACTGATATTTTGATCGCCTTCAATTTTTTTACCTCTTGAATCTAATCATTACCAAAAATCTTGATTTACCAAATAGGGATATCAGCATCAATAGCTAGGTATGGAGGTGAAGCCTCTACATCTTCCCAAAAAACATTGGAAGGGGGAGTAACCATTGTTAAAGAAGTAACAGAAAAGGGAACTTCATTAAGTGAATTAGTCCTAGAATATATGCCTCCTTATTATAGTGATTCATAATTAGATCCAGAACTATAGAAGGATCTTTGTATTGCTTATCGCAAAGAATAGAAAAACATCTAGAAGATAATATCAGAGATGCCCCTTGAGGAACTGCCTTTATAAATTCTATGACATTCATATCTGTGTATCAAACAAGTGTATGGTAGTTTTGAATAACATGAAATTCATACTGTGGTAAAAGAGATTATACAGAGGAGGCAACAAGAGAAAAATAATCGACAAGACTTGAAAAAAGAAAAACTGACAATCAATATTTAAGATTTCTAAGCAACACTATCCCAGGCTCAGGCTAATCATAATGAAATATTAAAGGGACTGAAGCATACAATTTTTAAAAAAAGGGGCAGAAACTGTGCCTTCAACAAGAGTTAGAGATCATTATGGGGGAACATGAATAGTTTCATACCTCATTAAGAGATATTGAGAAGGATGGTGAAAAAGCCATTGTAGATCCTAGATAAGCACTTTATCATGGTGAAGTTAGCGAAGCTGGTCAAATAGACAAACTTCAACAAGAAGTTGATGGGGCTCAAGAGTCTGCCAAACAAATGAGGAATTATGTAGAAATTCTTTGTTAATTTTTGAGAGAGATAATCTAATTTGTGGATGCTCGTTTATGAAAATTTTTTATAAATGAAAAGTATTTTATCTTTAATCATTTATGTATTCACTTTCGCTAAATGCTATTATTTTATATAGGCCATTGTGCCCAGTAAGCATTGTTTGATTTTTTCTAGTGTTATATTGATGACCCCATAATATTTTTATATATTTAATTTTTATTACTTATACTACCTAAACCATACAAAATGAAAATTTAGTGAGCTAGGACTCATCTTTTGTATAGAGTTCAATATTTGGGTTCTCAATATAGTGAGTACCATGTCTTTTGTTGTTGGAATTTTAGAGTCATTGATGTTGGACTATAAAGGGGTAATATTTAAGGATGAATAGCTTTGGTAAAAAAATTTGAAATTAATTCCCAAAAAAGACTCTATGGATAATAATTTCATTTATATATTTTAAACATTTCCATGGGAAATATTGAACCATGATTTTTATGGTCAACAAATTTAAAACTTGTATCAATATATGGGGCGCATTTTCCAAGAATGAAGTTACCTTAATTTAAAAAACCCATTAAAGGGGTTGTGTTATATAGGGCCAACATGGGAAGACGCTGCAGATCCAAATATTGGAATCTTTTGACTGACATTCCAGTTATTTTGGAGACGTTTGCAAGAATGCCTAAGGGAACATGCTGCATAGTCAAACAAAACAGGTATTTAACGTTTAACATTTTTTTGATATATAAGGGAAAATAAGATTTTGGTGACTGAAGACCATAGTATGTGGTTTTTTCAAAGGAAGTAATTTCACGAAAAATTACTATTTTAGACAGAAATAAGTCATGAATATGAACACCATTTCTAAAAATAATTTGGTCTATGAGTAATGGTTAATATTTTTCAGAAACGATAATTTCTGATATCATTTTTTCGGTTTTAAGTCATACAGTGAGGACATTGGTACTGTTCAGTTTTAATTCATGCAATGAGGATATTGGTACTATGTTGTTTTAAGTCATGTTGTGAGATCATTGGTACTCTACAGTTTTATGTCATGCAAGGATGACATTGTTTGGGCTTAATTTATGGTATTTAGCTCTAACCAAAGGTATGAAACTCTCCCAATTATTTATAATAATTTGTATAGAAACACACTATAATATTCTGGCATGGAAAGTAAAATTGTAAAATGTGATTTGGGAACTTCTAGAACCGAGGAATGATATGGGAAAAGGGATTAAAGAAATAGAGGAAGTCTTTTCCAAGAGGGAAGTTACAATTACATAACAAACTTTTTATGGGTGTTGTGTTATGAAAGGACAACTAGGGCATATGATTCATAGAGAAATAGTGGCATCTTTTAACTGACAGGCATGTTATGTAGGCAACATATGATTGGCTGTCTAATGGAATGTGCTACATAGTCAGACAAAAGGTCTCACATAAGATTTAAATTCTATTGCTAAATGTCGAAGAAAGTTTATGGAGAATCGGATTTTCTAAATCACAGATTTTGGTATATGAAAAAAGGTTCTTGTTATATGGAAAGGTTATTTCCACCCACGATTTCAAATAAATTGGAGGAATAAGAATTTTATGAAGGTCTGACCCAAATATAAGAGGTACGGTGTCTGTTGTTTTAGGTCATACAACTAGGAACATAAAAGGAAGCATTATCTAATATGTGGCCAACTGATTCCAAGGATTTTTCATATTTCATTGATCACATGGTAATAGAAATGTGTAAAATAATATTTTAAAGACATTCAGATTTAGTGAAAGATAATGGACATGTATACATGAATGACTATTTTAATGTAGAAATTCTTTTATATTTTCATCAATGTTTGAAGGGAGCAAATACACTATATCAAAGAACAATATTACCATTATTTAACAAACCTGATATATGGGCTGTATTATGCATGGCCAATTGCGGTATATACTGCATCACCAAATAATGATATCTTTTAACTGACTGGCATGTTATGTAAGAAACGTATGCAAGGCCACCTAAGGGCACATGATGCAAAGCCCAGCCAAAGAGTTCCCAAATATTAGAAACTCTATCACCTAAAACCGTAAGAAAGACAGTGAAGATTTGAAAACATAAAAGATCAAGAGTATGAAATATGGAAGCGGTTTATGTCCAATTAAAATGATAAATATTTGAACATAAATTCACCATGATTTTGATGTCCTTTAAATAGATCAGACTTATATGTAAAATGGAGACTATCCTTGTTTCCTCACAATATATATTATGGGGTCCTATTTAATGGCATTCCACGAGGACAATATACTGTTTAGTTTTATGTAATAAAGTGAAGACATTAATTACCCCTTAATAAATTTTGACACCTTATTTATATAAAGAATCCTTTTACTCAATTCCTAAAACCACATGAGTTATTATCATTGTGAGAAAGAAGGAGTAGTAAAGGTTTCTTCTATAATATAAATGTGACAGAATTGAAGAATGGGGTGTTAAATTTCCATGCAGTTTAATGTCGTTCGGTAAGGAAGAAAATGAGACAATATTAAAATAATGGACATATTGTAACTGGGTTAAGGGATAAAACACAAGTGACACTTTTTTCCTCGCATAGGGAAATAATCAAGTCACACATAGCTTTTAGAACATTTCCTATGATGGTTTGATTCTTATATAATAAATAAAGGGTTTTAATTGTGATTAGGCCCTTGAGTTGAGATCAATTTGTCTCTACGTATCTCAATAAGATGGAATCATGCCATAAATAGTTCTTTAAGAAATCATTCCATGCGTTAATTGAGTTTGACATGAAGAATGGGGGATATTGACACTTTCTGAGAGAATGGTAAATCTTAAGACATAAAATGGTATAAGGAAAAAATAATATATCTTGAGAAAACACTTTGTATATATCTTATTCAAATACAAGCAAAGAAAAGAAAATAAAGAAGATTTTTTTATTGTGGTTTTTCCCAAAATTGGAGATACATGCATCTCTTCATATCTCATTGAAAATTAGAATAAAGGGATACATAGTTCCTGAAAAACGTTCTCCATGCATATATGGCTCAGACATTGGAAAGAGTGGGGCTCATGTTCCACTAAGAAGTAGCAGTGATCTCAATGATGTTTTCTTATGGAATATTCTAACATCAAATAGAGAAAATGTTTGCATTACAAATGATGACATACAGTTTAACGTCATGCGACAAAGATAAAGATATTACACATTTTAATGTCTTGCATCATGGATGCTTATGGTTCTTTTGTAGATTAATGTCTTGAAACTAAGACATGGGGGATGTGTAGTTTTATGTCTTGCAGCAAGGACACAGTAATGTGTAGTTTAAAGTCTTACAGTTAGGATGTTGTGTTGTGTAGTTTAAAGTATTAAAGTGAGAAAATTGTACTGCGCGGCTTAATGTCTTGCAGTGAGTACAAATGTGTGCAACTACACAAAGTATTTCATCAAGAGTCTCACATTGGTTAGAGTTGTTATGAGCTCTCCATCCATTTTTATTAAGGAAAAAGATCCATTTGAATACACCTTATGTATGGAATATGGTCATTCCCACAATGCCTCTTGTTTTTGAGGTTTCATTCCTCGTATCATTGGATTCCTAAGGGCCAATTACAATTCTACTTGAAGAAATGAACGGATGCGAACATTCTGATTAAATGATCATGTTATTCTATTATTATAGACTTCTATATAATGCAAAGCATGTAATATTTTCTTGTCTAATAATTCCGACTCCTTGAACCGTTTCTGGGACCTCTAATATATAGAAAACTAATAACAGATTGCAACTATAAGTGAAGGAAATTGCATTTCAATTGGAAAAAATTCTCTGTTTCCATATACCAATGAATAATAAGTTTCTTGGGTAGTAGTACGGGATGTTTTCTGATAAGCCCATATAGCATTCAAAAGATTATGAGGACAAGATTTCATTTCTTTATCCACTGTCATAGGCAGTATATTCAATAGGGTCTTATTAAAGACCTCTATCAATCCATTGGCCACCACATAATAACGAGATGAATGGATGGATTTGATATTATGGTCCTCATATTACTTTTTTACCTCAGGAAAACAAAAATTGGTTCCATTTTCCACCAAAACAGTATGAGGGACACCAAATCTAGTGATGATATTAGTTTTAACAATAAAAATTAATGATTTTGGCTCTGATATACTTGAGAGTTATTGTCTCAGCCCATTTAGAGAATATGTAAGTAGCAGTGATAATATACTTGAATTTCTTAGTCATGGATGGAGGATAAGACCCTACTATATCCATTCCCCATGTGTAAAATTGGCAAGAGTATTTAGATATGTGTAGGAACTCTGGGGGTTGATGAATGAAGTTGGCATGCACTTGGAAGGGAAGAGTTTTTTAGTGAAATTTGTACAATCCTAAGTCATTGATAGAAAAAAGTATCCAATCCTTCGTATCTGATCAGAGATTTTGTGCCCAGACTTGTGGGAACCACAAACTCCTTAATTTACTTATTTCATGACAGCTACAATATCTTCTCCATCAATACATATGATGATAATTCCATTAAACCATACCTTGTAGAGGATCTTTTGATTCTCTGGACTATCATAAAGTGTGAAATTAACTTCTCATCATCCGATATGTCCTTTTTTAATCACTATCTGGTGGAAGTATCCCATTTTGAAGATATTTCATGATCGGTGTTCTCCATCCCATTGTATGACCATATTGATCAGAAATAAGGGTAATTTAAATGATTTCATCTATTATGGTTTGAACAAAATATAAACCAAGTGACGATGGGATATACTAATGACTGTATTGTCCTAATTTGGATCTTCCAATGCTTTGGATGCATTATCTAGTGCATCTGCTTGAGCATTTTGTGATCGCGGGACCTAAGACAATGTCAGATCTGAGGGAGATCCCGCCATTAACCCTCTAAAATAACCACACAATTATATTAACTCTTTTTTTAGATAGAATATTCCACATTAATTTCATTGAATACCAAATTTGAATCTCCTTTCACCTTTAAATGATCCATTTTCACCTAAAGGGCCAATTCCAAACCTATGACGAGAGCTTGATTTTCTTCTTCATTGTTGGTACCACCTTCTGAAAAAAGGATTTAATAATGAAATACTATCTTTTATGGGGAAATAAGGACAATTCATAATGCAACTTGGTTGAGTTTAGACTTTTCCATTCTTTTCCATGTTGGACTACTGGAAGCACCATCAAAATACATTTACCATTTTGGGAGTTAACATTAATATATAAGACCTCTTCATAAGGAAGCTTAGTATTTCATGATGTATCTTCCACAGATAGAGGCTCAATAAGGAAGTCATCTAGGGCTTCGAATTTTATTTCCTTTTGAGGCAGAAATTGAATACCAAACTATTGCGAAATAACCCTCAACCTGGCTAGATGCCATGTAAGCATTGGATGAGTGAAAATAAATATGAGAGGAATATTGCGAGACACTAATTAGACCTCAAGATCATTTAGGTAGTGCCTCAATTTATAAAATACAAAAAAATAACTCTAGGAAGAACTTTTGAATACATGAATATCGAGTTTCAACATCAAGCATAGATTGATTGAGATAGTAAACACTTTTTTCAATCCCAGAACCTTTTTTTGGGTGAGGAAGTCACCAAGTGATCAATATAAAGCTGTCACGTAAAGAATAAGTGGTCTTACTTCAACAGTTGGCTTCAATACTAGTGGACTCAAGAGATATTTCTTTAGGGTGTCAAATTATTCTTTTAAATATTCTATCCATTGGTAGGTGACTCCATTCATCATTAATCTGATGAATGGAAACCACATGCCTTCCAAATTGGAGATAAAGCGCTGAATATAGGCCATGAAGAGACCCAAGCTTGACGTACATAGATATTACATTACTTTTGTGGAATAATTAATACATAACAAGAATAGACACCAAAGGAACGTAATAGATTTGTGCCTTTGGAAACATGGAACATAATCATCTAATCATGGTGAAAGATCTTCAACATCTCCTATAAAGATCTCTCTTTTTTTCTTTTACCTAAAACCTTTCTTTATATCATGGGGAAAATAAAACATATAAATGGTGAGATCAAATGATCAGTAAGGGTAAGCATGGATAAAATAAAACAAACCATATACATTTGAACTTCAAAAAAAGAACATAAAGTTTACACATCAAAATATTGAGTTGTGAAATATATCTTTGCAGTATGTAAGGAATAGGTTATAAAGGAACATAAATAATGATAAAATAGCATGGAAATAAAACATTTAATTATGGAAAAACATTAAGAACATTGTATGATTTCTATAGAAGCCAAGTCATTACTGCCAAGACCATCTTGGTGGACAAAGTTCCTTTCGGAGTGGAGTTCACTTCTCGTTCGAGTCTTGTATCATTGAACCAGATTAACATATCATTCCAGACATGTCTATCTCATGAGATATAAATATTTACCCATTTAATTTTAGGGAGATATAGGTCCCACCCATCTCATAATTAAATTATTCTTACTTGTTCCACAAAATAAACATACATCATTCATAATATCCCAATAAATAAAATGGGTTTCATAAATATCATCACATCATCACATAATCCATATAAAAGAAATGTATATCATTACATCATAAGAAAAATAAATCCATGTAAAAAATAGAGACATTATACATGAAACATAATCATACTAAATAATTTCATCTTAGATGGAAAATAGTTTAGACAAAACACTTGAAATGAATTCTTGATGAAAATATCCTTTGTTCTTAAAAATCATTTTCTATTATAAAAATACCATACAATTTTAAAAGATAATGATTTTTTTTAAAATAGATATGAAATCATGTAGTGTAATCTTCATGAAAATAAGGCGTTATGAAATCATAAAAATCTGTTCATGACGTATAAGTTAAAAAACATTTTCCTCATACTTTTGTCAGAAAAGTCAAAAAGTTCCTCATATGGTAAACAAAAGAAAGATTCCTTCCATAACACAATGTAAAAGTAAAAGTGGGGTACACAAGACATTAATAATACATTTAATAATATTAAGGACTTTATGAAAATCATTTTATGGTCATGGATGAAAATTATAACCCCAGTAAATACTTACGTATAACCAATTTCGGAAAAAATCAGATTTTCCAAATTATCCCTTACCTTATGTCTGATATGCTTCGTTTGTATCTGATCCTCCTATATAATGATTCAAATAATTTCATTGAATTATTAAAAAATCACATTCATTTTTATGATATCTTATATATGGATCACTTTTGACTTTATATTACCTGTTCTTTTGTAAATTCCATGTTAAAGCAGCGTTTTGGGTAAAATAGTTTCATTTATCATACGTGTTTCGACTTGTTATTCATGATATTATTAATTATATCCTGATTTAAATAATTCCATAATGTAAAATATGATTTATATATAACATATATTCATCATATAAATATATATGATAGATCGATAAATGGATTGAAATACACCGTTCATGGAGACGGTAGGTCGTACGTACGCATGAACGCTGTTTTCGTTTCCTTGTTGAATTAAATGGAATTAAGTAAATGAAACATATATATACATAAATACAGTATCATTATTATGTAATATATTTAATTATTGTTTATTATATATACTTTATAATCATACTAGAATGGTTAATGATGGAAAATGAATCTCATCACGTTCGTGGAAACAGTAGTCTGTACGTATGCACGAGCAATGATATCGTTCCCATAATAATTGAATAGAATATGAGTGGATGATATAATATCTCAGAATCATTATGATGTTATAATAACCATATATATTTATTCTTTACACCATTATACCCATCCATGTAATGTGGTGGTGGGAAAATTTATTACACCACGGCGTGGAGACGGTATTCCGTATGTACGCACGCGCAGTGATTTCATTTTCAGTAGGATGGATATAAAGTGAAATGGGGTTGTTTCATATTTATAATAACATATCAATATATTAGTGATACTGATGTTATTACTTTATAATGAAAAGACTAAAGAAGAATATTTTGAATAAGAATGAAACATGAAAGAATCGGTAGAAGAGATTACCTCTTCTTCGACATGGTTCCTCTTATCTTCCTCTTAGGGAACTAAAGATTATCTTAAAAGAAGCCCAAGACCTCTAGTATGTTTCTATGGAAGTGTAGAATTGAAATGGGATGGGGTTGGCCGAGATAGAAGGATCAAATGTGTGTGAAGAGGAGAGGTAAGAGGTCCCCTTATATAGGAGAGGAGAGATGAACTTTTTGAAACCTTAAAATATTAATTAATAATAAAAATAAAACCAACTTAAAAACCTATAAAAATGACTCAATTCGAATATGAGAAGATAAAGGGATGTAATATCATAATCCAATAATATTTAGGCATGTTTTATGTTTATTTTAAACCTTATCAACTTGATTTATCGTTATTTAATCTATTTAATTTTATTTTTGGTAATAAAATTCTAAATTTTAAATTGTTATAAATACATACTTAAATGTTTTAAATATCCAATAATTGGATACTTTATGACCTTTTAGACCATTTATTTTTTATTTTGAAGTTTTTAAATATTTTTTTTTTATTTTTAAATAATTTAATAATATGTATATTTATAATATAACAATAGTGTCAATTTTGACACTATTCATAATTTTGAATTTAAATAAAAACCACACAGAATATATGTTCGAAAAAAATATATAATAGATTCCTAACATGTAATATTCATAAAAAAAAATCATTGGGGACATTAATTTGTTCATATATTATTTATTTTAATATTTTTAAAACCATTTATTTGGTATATCTCTTAATAAAATAATAACTACAACATTTTTGTATAATTATTTAATATACTTATTTTTGAATAAAAATAAAAAATAAATTTCTGTGATGAAGATAAATATAATACCTTTCATGATAATATTTTTACATGAATTTAGAGTATTAAAATCACATCATTTAAATTTTTATATTTAATAAATTATGAATGTGACATCTTTGACATCATTTAAAATAAAATAATATAAATGTCCTAATCGGTTTTATAAGGCTAAAAATGGTCGAAAAATCGAACCTTGTATTCTTAGTGTATAGATATACTCGACCAATAATGTATGGTCACGTTTGTGCTCCTTTTGATATGTATTATTATTTTAATAAAAACGGTGTTACTGATTTTCCCTAAATAAATAATTTCTTCATCATTACGGTATAATATATTAAGGTAATTAAACATATCTTAAAAATTAAAAATAAATTACTATGATAAATAAAAACATTTTAGCTTTCAAATGAGTATTTATAATCAAGTTTATATTCTGTATAACCTTATATTAAAAATAATCTAATTATTAATGTTTGAGTGAGACATTTCACATTCCTTTAAATGAAATAAATAAAAGGTCTTAATAAAATACAAGTGGGTTCCATTAGATTTCATTTCGACCCAAGTATAATTTAGGGTAAAATATAATCATCCAAATATATTGGTAAAATGTTTGGGTAATTTTTAATATTATATTTACCCTTAATTACCAGATTTACCTTTAACTATGGTAAATTAAATTTACCACAATTACTATTCATAATGACTAAAAATAAAAAGTATCTTATTAACATAATATGGACCTACTGATTCCAAAGATGGAATCCATTTTTCCAAATTCAAATGACATAAGTTGCATAAAATAATTTAAAATTAATTTCGTTGTAAAGAAAACGAACTTTAAAAGAAAAAACATTGCAAAAGATTAAAATGATATTGCCTATGAATTCAACATAAAATCAATGATAATCACATAAATTATATTAAATGGTAAAAATATATTCTATTTATACTTTAAAACAATTATATATTATAATTTAACCATATAAATTATTACGATTAATTTTTTTAATTAAAATATAGTGATTTTTTAATATTCAATAAAATATAAAAGTTATCAGAATAATATATAAAAGTTATCCAAAGTAAATTTTTATATCCCGATTCCAAATAAGAATTTTATTTTTTAAAACTGAACTTATTAACATGTAAAAAATTATATTTAAAGAGGGTGCGCCATTAAAATGCAGCAAAACTACATTTTTTGAAAAATACTTATTTTACCCGAAACATTTATCTTGTTCTCAGACCATGTTATAAAAAATGTGTAAGATGAATAATAATGTTATAAAATTCAAAATTTAGTTAATAATATTCATAAATTCTAGTCCATATGAATATATTAATACTATATCATTGTTTATTGAAACTCGGTATTGCGTACTATACACACTATCGAGGAAGGTCACGATTGCGTGTAATGCAATCGAAGTCAGGGATGCGTGTAGTGAAAGATCCCTTTGTTGTTTCATATAACAGAATCCAACCATATCTCATTTATACATTGAATATATATATATATATATACTCTATGTTGCGTAAAATCACTACTATCAAACGAACTTGAAATTTTTTGTAACACGATCCAAGAATAGTATTCCGTATACTGAAATCTAATACGGTGTTGCGTATAGCTCAAGATAATCTTGGTGTAGCGTAAAAAAGAAGATATGAAAGAAATTAAGAAGAATATATATCATAAAATCTCTAGGTGTTACATTCTACCCCCCTTAAAATGGGTTTCACCCTCAAAATTAGTTGGGGTTATAAATGGTTTATTACTTGACAGTTTCATTAAAATAAACATACATCGTAAAAAGGAATACTAAAACATAATTTTAAAAACTGAAGTATGAAACATAACGGTTACCCAAATTAACTCATCATTGGTTTTCAACATAAGAGATCATAGGTGAAAATATGGATATGGAGGAGAAATCAAACCATCAAGTTCTGATGGAGAGTGGTAGAGAACATTGCTATGAAAAATCCAACAATCACATAGCCATAAATTCTTGATGATTTAAGGTACATCTAATTCATTGGAAATAAGGACACTATGAAAACTTTTTTTTGTTCTCAAAATCATTTCCCGAATGTTGAAAAATAAGAAGTAATACTTACTTGATTTCAGTGTAATATTATGGTTGGTCATCCTATGAACAATTTTAACATTGTCTCTTATTTAAAGAAATGATGTTGAATTGTTCATTCTCAAAGTGTTAGCAGATCATGTGATTGAATGATAAGTCATTCCATCAGCCTCTATCACAAGTTATTAGATATACCTAAGTCCATCTATGCTAATATTAATCGTATATGGTTCCTAAAATGGACTTATACTTCATCTATCGTATCACTTAATAAAATAAAACTAGTTTCTACTAACCAGGGACTTCCTGTAGTCCCGTGTTAAGCGATAACGGCATGTCTCACTTCGGCTGTGGGTTTAATTCCCGCATCCTCGTCTAATGTGATGGGTTGTCACCCATCCTACAGGTTGTCCTTTTTTTAAAACTACACTATTATAACATTACAAAATTAATATTAAAAAAAGTTATATCCTTAAACAATACTATCTAATTTCAAACATAATCCATTCAAATCGTTAGGCTTATCCAAAATACATATGTTTAATCTCATTGTATAAAGAAAATGATTACTTGAAAGGTTACATAACAAGCACGTGAATACCATCATTTATCCCCCGTATAATATAAAATATATCTTGTTAGTCACATTCCAGACATGTGAATATCTTAACCATGAATTCTCTTGAAAAATGAATAACCATTGAACCTTAGAGAAAACATTAATTCGGTCAAAAGTTATCTCTTTCCACATACCAAAATCCAAAAATTTCGGTATAATCAAACCATGATATCACTTTTTCCTTTTCATGCATATCATCTTCTTTCCAAAAAATTTCGATATACTAAAACCGTGATGTCACTTTCTTCTTTTTATGCATATCAACTTATTTCCAAAAATATTTCAATAAAATTTCATGGTTACCGATGCCATATTCTTATGGAACACCAGAATGGACCAATATATAGATATTCCAATATACCATTAAAATACATCAACAACATTATTCTTGAATACCAATACATAAAAACTTCAATCCATCCTCTTCAATGATTTTCATGGAATAATTCCTTCCTTTATTTAGAATTAACCTCCTAGGTCAGGGCATTGAGTTGGGTGATGCCCATGATCTCCACAGACAAGACATTGAACTCCATAACAGTCTGTCACATTATGACCCTTCTCTCCACACAGATAACATCTTCCACACCATTTGATGTATTTATCAAGGTTCTTCTTCCCTTCTTTAGAAATCTCAATCTTCTTTTCTAAATTCTCCTCAACATGCGATCATGCATAAATGTAAAACTTCCTCTTATTTGATGAATTTGGAATACCACTAAATTTCACCTTGCTAATCATATATCGCGATGGCTGATTCTGCATAATCACAAAATCATTCTCTCTAGTCATTAACCAAGTTCATTTCTCATAGTCACAAATTTGGCCATTGGATTCAATGTTGACCCAATCCCTTCAGGTTTCCTCCATTGACTAAAACCAAAATCCATGGTGTAATAAACAGTTAAAATAACGAGGAACCACAAAATCATAAAAAGTCACTTATAGGATGTCTAACATATCACACATTAATTAATACAAGCACTACTAGAAGACTAACCTATACCAACGGTTTGGAACAGTTGGTATAGGCCTCCAAACCGTTGGGATAGGTCTATACCAACAGTTTTGGGAAAACCGTTAGTATAAACATATTCCAAGGATTTTGGAAACTATTGGTATAAGTAATATGAAAATATATACAAATGGTTATTGAACCGTTGGTATATGTATTTCAAAAAAAAAACATTCGCTGAGATTTAATCCCAGGACCCCCTATTTAATCATTGATCGACTTAACTACAAACCTAACATGAGTTTTGTGAACATAATTACGTAAATATATATGTATTTTCATAATTATTTTAAATTTCGATTTATATAATGTTCTCGGTAAGAATATATGATAAAAATTCAAAGGACCTATACCAACTAGTTTGACAACTGTTGGTATAGGTCCTGATTCTAGTTTTAATTCTGGATGGAAGGTTGATTTATGGATGACCTTTCCCAACGGTTTTGGAAAACCATTGGGAAAGGGTATGTTTTTACCAAAAGTTTGGCCAAGCCATTGGTATAGTTGTCCACAAATTGGACTTTTCCAAACGGTTTGGCCAAACCGTTGGGAAAGCCAGAAAACCATTGGGAATGGTGGCCTCGAAGTGGGCTTTCCCAACAGTTTGGCTAAACTGTTGGGAAATGGGACCTATACCAATGGTTTTTACAAACCATTGGTATAAAATCATTGGTAAAAGTCAGATTTCTATTAGTGAGGACACCATTGGTTCACCCTAGGTTATTCATGATCTTCAACATAATTCTAGGACTATAAACTATAGTTATACTAAACTGTTGTGACATCCATAGATATACCTTATAAATATATCTAGGGATATCAATAAAGTTTTCACATTCTAGTTACAAAAGGATAACTAATCCTTTCCTCTAAATCCAACTGTTGAGACCCCAAACATGACGTACATTGAAATTACATTACTTTTTCAGAATACTTAATATATAACAATAACATACACCAAAGGACCGTAATAGTTTAGTGTCTTTGGAAACTGGGAACATAATATTCTAATATTGGTGAATGATCTTCAACATCTCCCATAAATATCTTCCCTTTTTTTCTTTTACCTAATACCTTTCTTTATATCCTATTGAAAATAAAACATATAAAGGGTGAGCTCAAATGCTCAGTAAGGGTATGCATGGAGAAAATAAAACAAACCATATATATTTGAACTTTAAAACAAGAACATAACGTTTGCACATCAAAATCTTGAGTTGTGAAATAAATATTGGACGTATGTAAGGAATTGGTCATAAAGGAACATCAATAATGATAAAATAGCATGGTAATAAAACATTTAATTATGTAAAACCATTAATCACATGATATAATTTCCATTGTAGCCAAGGCATTTCTACCATGACCATCATAGTGGACAAATTCCCTTTCTGAATCGAGTTCACTCCTCATTCCAGTCCTGTATCATTGAACTAAATTAACTTACCGTTCCAGGCATGTATATATGATGACATATAAATTTTTACCTAATTAATTTGAGGGAGATATAGGTCCCACCCATCTCATAATGAAATCATTCTTACATATGCCACAATATAAACATACACAATTCATAATAACCCAACGAATAAAATGGGTTTCATAAACATCATCAGATCATCACATAGTCCATATAAAAGAAATGGATATAATATAATCATAAGAAAAATCAAAACAGGTAAATAATATATACATTATACTTGAAACATAATCATAATAAATAATGTCACCGTAGATGAAAAATAGTTTTGACAAAAAACTTGAAATTAATTTTTGAGGAAAATATCCTTTACACTTCAAAATCATTTTCTTTTCTCAAAATGCAATGAAATTTTAAATGAAAAAGATTTTTTTGAAAATAGTCATGAAATATTATATAGTAAGCTTCATTAAAATAAGGCGTTATAACACCGTAAAAATCTGTTCATACCGTATAAGTTAAAATAACATTCTCCTCGTACTTTTGTCGGATAAGTCAAAAAGTTCCTCCTATGGTAGACAAAAGAAATATTTCTTCCATAACAAAAAGTAAAAGTTAATTATGGGAAAACATGGCATTAAACATACATGGAATAATATTACACACTTTATGAAAAACATTTTATGGGCATGGATGAAAAATATAACCTAGTAAATATTTATGTGTAATAAATCTCAGAAAAAATGAGATTTGCAAAAATTATTCCTTACCTTTTGTCTGATATGCTTAGTATGTATCCGAACCTCCTGTATAATGATTTAAATAATGTTGTTGACTTATTACAGAATCACATTCCTTGTTATGTTATCATATATGGTTCACTTATGACTTTATATTACACATTCTTTTGTAAATTCAATGTTAAAGTAGCATTTTGGGTAAAATCGTTTCATTTATCGTACGTGTTTTGACTTGTTGTTATTGATTTATTACTTATATCCTGATTTATGTAATTATATAATATAAAACATGATTTATAAATAACATATATCATCATATAAATATTTATTATAGATCGATAAATAGAATGAAATACACCGTTCATGGAGACGGTAGGCCGTAGGTATGCATGAACGCTGTTTTCGTTTCATTATTGAATTAAAGGGAATTAAGTAAATGAAAATTATATGTACATAAACCCAGTATCATTATTATTTAATATATTTCCTGGTTATTTATTATATATACTTTATGATCATACTTTAATGGTTAATCATTGAAAATGAATCTCATCACGTTCATGGAGACGGTAGTCCGTACATATGCATGAGCGATGATATTGTTCCCATAAATATTAAATAGAATTGGAGTGGATGATATAATATCTCAGAATAATTATGATGTTATAATAACCATATATACTTATTCTTTACACCATTATACCCATCCAAGTATGGTGGTGATGGGAAAACTGATTACACCACAGCATGGAGACGGTATTCCGTACGTACGCACGCACTGTGATTTCGTTTTCCGTAGGATGGATAGAAGGTGAATTGGGGTTGTTTCATATTTATTATAACTTATAATTATATTAGAGATACTTAAGTTATTACTTTATAATGAAACAACTAAATAAGGAGAGGTTGAGGAAAAAAGAAACTTGAATGAATCGGTTGAAGACATTTCATCTTCTTCGACGCGGCTCCTCTTATCCTCCTCTTAGTGCACTAACGTTTGTCTTTAAAGAAAACCAGGACCTCTATTATGTTTCTATGGAATTGGAGAATTGAAATGGAAAGGGTTTAGTCAGGCTTTAAGGCTCAAATGTTTGTGAAGAGGATAGGGAAGTATGTTCCTCTATATGGTAGAGGATAGGGGCACTTTTGGAAACCTAAAAAATATTAATTAATAATAAAATAATACCCCACATAAAAACCTTCAAAAATGACTCAATTTGAAGATGAGATGAAATAGGATTGTAATATCATAAACCAATAAAATTTAGACATGTTTTATGTCTATTTTAAACCTTATTAACTTGATTTATCATTATTTAATCTATTTAATTTTATTTGTGGTAGTAAAATTCTAAATTTTTAATTGTAATAAATACACACTTAAATGTTGTCAATTTACCATAATTAGATACTTTATAACCTTTTCGACCATATAATTTTCAATTTTTAGTTTTGAAATATTTTTTTTATTTCTACATAATTTAATAATATGTTATTTTTATAAAATATCAATAGTGTCAATTTTGACACTATTCATTATTTGAATTTAAATAAAAAACGACACAGAATATACATTTGAACAAAAATATATAATATATTTCTAACATGTCATATTCAATAAAAAATATTATTGGGACACATTAATTTGTTCATATAGTATTTATTTTAATATTTTAAAACCATTTATTTGGTATATCTCTTAATAAAATAATTAATACAACATTTTTTATAATTATTTAATATACTTATCTGTTGCATAAAAATTAAAACTAAAATCCTATGATGAATATTGATATAATAAATTTCATAATAATATTTTACTCAAATTTATCATCATAAAATCAGAACATTTAAATTGTTATATATATTAAATTATGAAGGTGACATCTTGGACATTAATTAAAATAACATAATATAAATGTCTTAATCTGTTTTATAAGGCTCCAAATGGTACAAAAGTAGGCCATTGTATGCTTAGCTTATATATATACTCGAAAAATAATGTTTGGTCACGTTTCTGGTACTTTTAATAGGAATTGTTATTTTAATAAAAACTATATTATTGATTGCTCACTAAATAAATAATTTATTCATCATTAATGTATAAGATATTAAGGTAATTAAATATTTCATAAAAATTAAAAATAAATTACCATGATAAATAAAATCTTTTTATATTTCAAATGAGTATTTATAACTTAATTTATATTTAGTATAACCTTATATTAAAAATAATCGAATTATTAATGTTTGAGTGAGATATTTCACTTTCCTTTAAATAAAATAAATAAAAGGACTTAATCATATAAAACTAGGTTCCATTAGATTCCATTTAGTCCCATGTTGGATTTTGTGTAAAATATAATCATCCAATTATATTAGGACATGTGTTAGGGTAATATTATAATATTATATTTACCCTTAATTACCTGATTTACCTTTAACTATGGTAAATAAACTTTACAGTGGTTACTATTCATAATGACTAAAAAGAAAAAGTACTATATTAACAAAATTTGAATCTACTATTTCAAAATATGGAATCCATTTTACAAATTCAAATCTCAAAAGTTGCAGAAATTAATTTAAAAGTAATCCTGTTGTTAAGAAAATGAGCTTTTAAAGGCAAACCATTACAAAAGATTGAAATGATTTTACCTATGAATTCAATTTAAAATCAATTCTAATCACATTAATTATATTAAATAGTATAAATATATTATATATATACCTTAAAACCATTAAATGTTATAATTTAACTGTATAAAACATTATGATAAAAAAAGTTGTTTTTAATTAAAATATTCCGTGTTTTTACTATTCATTAAAATATGAAAGTTATCAGAATAATATGAACAATTTATCCAAAGTAAATTTTTATATCCTGATTCCAAATAAGAGTTTTATTTTGTCAAATTGAACTTATAAACATGTCAAAAACAAAATTTAATGTGGGTGCACCATCAAAAGGCAGCAAAACTTTATTTTTTTAAAATACTTATTTTACCTAAAAATTTTATTTTGTTCTCTTACCATTTATAGAAAATGTGTAAGATGAAGAATAATGTTATAAAATTAAAAATGTCGTTAATACTATTCATAACAGATAGTCTATAATAATATTATAACAATATATCGTTGTTTAGTGAAACTCAGTATTGCGTATTATACACGTTGTTGAGGAAGTTAGCGATTGTGTGTAATGCAAGCCAAGACAGGGATGCGTGTAGTGAAAGCTCCCGTAGTTGTTGTGTGTAACAGAATCCAACCATATTTCATTTATACATTGATTATATTTATATATATATATACACACTCAATGTTTCATAGAATAACTACTATCAAACAAACTTGAAATTGTGTGTAACATGATCCAAGAATAGTATTGCGTATACTAAAATCTTATATGGTGTTGTGTATAGCGCAATATAATCTTAGTGTAGTGTACAACAGAAGATATGATAGAAATTAAGAAGAATATATCCCATAAAATCTCGAGGTGTTACAGGCCATGTGTACTTGGAGTCCTTTAAATTCATTCAAATTTCAAGGGGGTGATATACAAATGATTGTTTTGGTTTTCTCAAGATTAGATTCGATACAACAACGATGTATAATGAATCCAAGAAACATTCTTGAGGTTAACATGAAAGCACATTTCAATGGGTTCATCTTCAAACTGTGTTGCTGATGTTTATGGAATATAGTCTCCAAATAATCCAAGTGATTGGAAATTTGTCTAGATTTAACCACCAAATCATCCACATAATATTCAACAAATATCCCTAATATGATTTTGAAGATACTGCACATGGAACACTGGTATGTGGAACCTGCATTCGTTAATACAAAGGTCGTTACCCGATAAGAAAACCCACCTTGAGGGGCTTCGAAGGCTGTGGATTCTTCATTCTATATGGCCATACAGATTAGATTATACCCAAAGTATCCATCCATGAATGAATGAGCTTCATATCCTATTATTGCATCAATTTGTAGTTCTGTAATTGGAACTGGAAAATCATCTATAGGACAATGTCAGTTAAGATCACAGAAATCAATGCAAACTCCAATTTTCCCATTATTTTTTTCACTAGGACTATATTGGCTAGCCATTTGGGTTACTGAACTTCCATGAAAATGTTATCATTTATAAGATTATCAACATCAACTTCAATTTTAGAGGCATGATTTTGGTGTGTTCTTTTGCTTCCGGCTTGAATCCATGATGTTCTTCTGGGAAACTGAAATGATTTGTGGCTATATCAGGATTATAAGCCCACATTTCTGTATAATTTTAATAAAATCTATCTCAATGTTGCTATAAAAATGATTTATACACCTACACATATTCGGAGGTAATGGCTGCACTAATTAGAGTGAGGTGATGATCTTCTTATGTACTCATATTCATTTCTCTAAGATCATCAATGTTGGTAGATACACCTTCCTCAAATGCTGTAGGATCATCTGTGAGATATGGCTCTTCTTCTTCACTACATGTTATCTCATCTGTTTCTACTTTCATAGTGTATTTTTTTAAATTTTGGCGTCGAAGCCTCATTTTTATTATTAAATCAATGCAAAGACCACTTTTAACTGTGTAGAGGGAAACCCATTACATATCCTGAAGGCTCGGTGAGCTTGTAGACCATTACAGAGCCCGTAGGCCCAAATTTTTGGCCCAAGTCACATTCATTGAATTGTAACCCCGCCAGCTACAGAACTGCACAGTACTGCCACCGCAACAGTGTCGTGCCGCCGCTACAGTACCCGCTGATGAACCGTGCCGCCGCTGCCAAAACATCCTGAATTAGGGGTGGAATTAGTATTTTAACATCTTAATGAAGAGGCCACAATATCTGACCCTATTGATGATAAAGGTTCTTACTATGGTAATAAAGAGGGAATGATGGTTTGAGAATCAACATCATTGTCTTCCTTTAGTATTTCTATAATCTCTTCTAATCTGGTTGACGATGTAGAGGCTTGTTGTAGTTTTGTGGATGAAATGAAAACATCTCCATTTAGGCTTTCATCATTGCTTTCTGGATCAATATCTTCTTCCATGTTGTCAGGCTCAATTGCTATAATTGACATTCTGGAAGTTACTACAATAGTGAGTGGATTTAGTTGTATCCTTTAAATTTGATTAATGGGTAGCTCATAATTTGTACTCAGATGTATGAAAGGATTAGCTGGGATCTTTTCCAATCCATTTGGAGCATTAAATCGGGTTATTTCTATTGTTGTATACTTCATTTCTTTTGATTGAAAAAATATTGCCTCAATGAATTGATATTCACCTGTTTCGAATAGAGACTTGTCACCATACAATGTTATGATTTACCTATTGAAATAGTACTGAAGACTTTGGTATTATAACGAAGGTATGGCTACAATTTGATGGATACAAGGCATTCTATGAAGAATATTGTAGGCTATGTCCTGATGAAAAACCATGAAAATTGAATTAGGCACAAGCTCTAAAATCTATGTTCTGAGTGTAATATCTCCCAATGGTTCTTTTTCATTCTTATCATAAGCATGAAACATTATTGTTGAAGGAGATAAGTCAGATTCAGTCAGACCCAATTGATGAACTGTATGGATAGGAATGAGATTAACCTTGATTCCATTATCAATGAAGGCTCATCGGATGTCTATATTATTGAATTTTACAGAAAAATAAAAAGGTCTGATATGACCATGCACCACATCATTATCGTCATCTTCTATAAAAGTTATGACTACATCATTTTTTGTAGATTAATTCTCTATATGGTAAACCTCAGCATCATCATCTCCAATTTCAAACTCATGAGGACTTGACAAAACCTCAATAAGGGCTTCTTAATGATATTTTGATATATTCAAAGCATCCATAATTTATAACAGGGATCGTACTTGGGCCAATTGTTATAAGATATCATATTTTGGGTCCAAAGGTCTGTGTTTCCCAGCATGGTGATGTGGTTTGGCAGGTTCCTTTTAAGTGAACAATTCTGATGTATTTGTATTATGTGTCGAAATATAAGCTGGAAATACTCATAGCTTTGTTAAATTACACTGACTAGGTCATTTTATTTTCTGAGAAGAAGACAAAGTATCTTTTAACTAGTCTTTGAAAATATTTTGTTAGAACCAAACCTATCTTTCATGGAAGAAACTCTTTGTTTCTTTTTGATCCCGTTGAATGGCTCTTCCACGCGTTTCTTCCACATATATGTTTCGAGTAGGGGTAGTGCAAAATGTTGGATTCTAGAATACCCATGTCTTCCCCTATATCCTCAAACCTGACCTCTTCGTCTACTTCCCCAATTAGGTACATGGATTTTTGTCTCATTATAATTAGAATCATCATTGGAATAACAATATGTTAAATAGATTACATTAATAGAACCAAATATCAATTCTTCACCTCACAAGGATTCTTATTGACAGGTTACTTCAGGTTGTACGGTTTGGCAGTGTGATGCCTATGGTTTTGAAACATATGGCATAATATCTTCTAAGGTCAATGACAACATAGACCTTGACATGAGATCTTATTCATATAAATTCTCTCTGTCCTTCTGACCACATTGTTTCTGTGAGGAATGAACTTTTGATTTAGGTTTTTTTCTTGTTTCATGACTAGAAGAACACACATCTGGTTGTCTCCACTATGCTCATAAAATGGAATGAGTATAGTTGATCTTTTTCTCAATTATCCAATCGTCATATTTTTGAACATTTTTTACTTTAAATCTTCTGCCACTCACCTTATTCCTCTGGATATGTAGTGGTAACACATGCGACTTAAGCTGATGAACTTTTCAGTTTTACTTTCTAGAGTCTACCATCTTTTGAAGGAGGTCTTTGATAATAAAAATATCACGGATGGGATGTCCGAAAATCTGGTGAAATGTATAATATTTTGAAATATTTTCATCTGTTTATTTATTTGGTTTCATTGTTCTTGGAAACTATACCAAATTTTTTCCATGGCTGAGATGAAGTAACCAAGAATTTATTCATTCTGTAATGAATAATCAATGTTCTTTAATTACTCAAATGGTTTCTACCTTTTATTTCTATGATCATCTTGATAAGTTGGTCATTAATGCTGATGCTCGAGATGAGGATCCCTTTGGTATGATGAAGGTCTGGATGTAGAAGCATGTACAGGTTCCTACTTGATTATGACTATAGTAGCTTCTGCCTTTCCTAACCACCTCTCCAGAGCTGATGGAATTACCTGAGTTTAAGCCGTAGTTTCTATAATAGAGTTTTCAATAAGTTGGGCAATTGAAGTAAGGTCTCAAAACCCACCTATGTATTTCATAAGGGCCAATGGTGTGCATAACTAATCACATAGATTTTCCCCAAAAATTGGAAGCAACTCTTCTTTACAGAGTTCTAGATTTAGCGAATATGTTAATCCTTTCTATCAAGTTATAAAATCAGAAACTCTTTCATTCTCCCTTTTTTACAATTGGTAAGATCAATTACTATCGTCTTTGGTAGAGTTGAGTTAAATTGATGAATTAATATCTAACCGAGATCTTCCCATCAAGCAATTAATCGAGATTGTGAACATGTACACTAGACTAAATCTAATTATTTTAATTAATTAAAAAAAAACAAAGCATAACTACTTCTTATTGTTGAAATGTTTCCATCATGAGGTCAAAACGAGAAACAAAATGTGTTTTTTGTTGTTTTGGATCTCCCACACCATTGAATATTGGGAATCTGGTATTTAATAAATTTAATGGGGAGGAATCGAAAACATATATTCAAGATATTCTCTCTTTTCCAGAAGAACTAGTGAACGTTATTCATCTATAGCTTCCAATTGGGTTGTTAATGCTTCAATTATGTTCATAAGCATTTGGGAAATATTCGGATGAGCTAGAACAAGTGTAGGTATAGCAACTGGAGCTTGAGATCTTATATAAAATGGAAAAACCACTAATGGTGGTGCTGATATCTAACTTCGATAACCCATAGGAACATGCTTATTAGGATGTCATTGATCGTGCCTTTATTGTTAACCTTGTGGAAAGAATTCAGTATCCGCATATGTAGTTATTACAAATCCTTTTTGTTGAGGAGCTCCTGCAGGATTTGAATGATGAGTACCTTCATAGGGAGTACGTCTAATAGAAATTTTCTTTTGAAATAACTCTATATTGAGTCTTTTCAACTCATTTATTTCAACTTCTTACTGTGAAAATCTCTTTTCAAGAGAGAGTAATTGACCTCCTCTAGTGGAAAAGTGAGATGCAATCTGAATTTTTCCTTTCCCCTTATAGAATATCTTTCCGAGAGGGGGGAGTTGGTTATTTGAAGGCATGCCCAGATTCTGGTTAAGTCACTGATTTCTAGTGTGCACACCTTATTTTTTTTCCTGATTGTGTACCATATTATGGAAAAAAATATCATCTTATGATTCCCCTAAATTGGAGTTATTTTCTGAAGGATCTTCTATAGTGTTGTTAATGGAATTTACTGATGCATAATGCATCGATGGTATTCTATCAGTGTTTTTTTAATAATTTCTTCCTTTTCTTCTTCCATGTGACTTCATTCTCTTATATAATGAATTCCCTAGAACTGTTCGGCTGATAGTAACCCAAAGGAAATACTCAAATAGTTTAGTTGCACGCTCTCCTTTGGAATTCTGTCATAATTGGGAGAAAACTGACTTTGGTTGAGGAGGGGGTTGTAGATGTACAAAATCACCTAGCCCTACAGTTTATGGTTGTTCATATTCTTCTTCTTCCAGTCATTGAACTTTTTTGAATGAAATTAATGGTTGAATTAAATGAGCCACCATCCTTGCAAGATGAGGTGATTATTGAATTACTGTGGCTGAAACTCGTTCAACTCCTCTTCTAATTTTGAGGATTTTGGTTCAAACATTACCTGGGTGCATCATATGACAACCACTTAAATCACATGTTTCATATGATATATGGGATTTTTCAGACATTTTCTTTATCTGAAAAATGACATCCTCTAAACGGGATGCCTTCTCAATATTCTCAGATGCATGATTTAAAAGTAACTCAACAACTAATTTTCATTAGGCCTGGTTCTAATGAGAACTGGTTGAGGCTTGTTCTTCAGCGTACATTTGATTATCTACAAAATATATTGATTGTGTCCGACCATGGTCAATAACATTTCTGGAGACAATTTTGGTGGACTTTGATGACTTTAGAGTGTAGTGAAATGAAATTCTTTATATGCATCCCATCCTATGATATGAACACTATATGGGGAATCATAAATTAACTGGTGTGGCGTCTTTAGATCATTGAGTCATGAACGTTGAAGGGTTCTCTACTATTTTTAAACATTTGGTTGTTGGGAAACTAAGAGAGATGCCATGTTAATTTGTCTTTTCAACCCTTATATTACCTTTAACTGATTTGGATATTCATCTTATGATAAAAATCTGGTTTCCAGATGATGAATAGGCTTCCATAAACTGAGGTTGATGTCATGAATTAAATCTTCTATCATCGATTCTGGAATGTTATACTGATAATTTTCCAAAGGCCAGAACATGACTGGTATTTCTCCATTAGCTAATTGTTTCCTCATGTTTAACACATCTTCATCAATATTCACTAGAGTATTCTCAAATTGTTATGACTAAAGTGGATGCTCTATATTAGAATACAAATGACCCAAGGGAGGTTTAGATAATGAATGTTCCATTAAGATGACTTATGGTTTAGAAAGTGTTTCACCTGTAAATGAAAAGGCATCAGACATGACAGGCTTTGTGATTGACTATTCCATGAGATTGGGGGCTTTCTCATTACTACATTTTTAATTATGAAATTGTATTGACAATGTGAAATATTATTGTAGAGAGGAATTTCAGAGTGAATTAGATCTTGGGGAGGATCACCATGATGGATAATAGAAAGGGATAAATCGTATTTCTCCTTGGTCTAG
Organism: Viscum album; assembly: GCA_963277665.1. Taxonomy (NCBI): domain Eukaryota; kingdom Viridiplantae; phylum Streptophyta; class Magnoliopsida; order Santalales; family Viscaceae; genus Viscum; species Viscum album. The sequence continues at coordinate 1,414,265,888 of OY728145.1, forward strand.
TGGCCATAAGGCGTGTTATTGAGGCTCTCATCTGGATATAAAAACTCTAGATTGACCAAATTTTCATGAATCAAGCCTTCATGATGAAGTGTCTGATCAAGAACATCATAATTACAACTACAACATCCAAAATTTGATAATGAGAGGGTAGGATCTTGAGCTACAACAGATAAATGTCTGGGGGCTTCATGAAATCCAGAATTAAGAGGGTCCAAATCGTAGCTTGACTCTTGATTTTCCAATATTTCATGGTGAGACATATTATGATATTTTGTCTTATACATAGTTGGGTCCACATTCTAGGAATAGTGGTTATTATGGGATAGTGTATGGGCCATCCTTGTAGTGGTTATCAGAAGGGACCGCTTACCCCCAATTGGAAAGGTTGTATGTTCCCAATCTTCTTGACCATATGATATGGGTGAGTATGCCCCATGACCCTCCAAGACATGAATAGAGGTGTGTATATGCTCCGAAATGTCATTTTGATGTGTTATCCATTGCGCGGGGTCAGATTTATGGGTATGTTCCCCTGATACTACTAAAGTAGTTGTTTTAATATCCTGTCATGCTTCTAGAATATGGACATAGATTTGTGCCTTCCCTTTCCCCATTTATAAGATGTGTTTGGTGAATTCAATGACCGGAACATGAATATATGTCCATTTGGTATCTAGAGTAGGTGTATGTGCATGCTCCTATCCCCCTTTTCCCATTAAAGGGTATTGATAGTACTCATCCATGGGGACAGAGAGTTGGGTATGCCCCAAATTTTTCATCGGAGCCATTTGACTGATTTCTCCAGGTGCTACCAAATGAGACTTTTGGAAGACATGATGAACTTTGGTATGTGTTTGTGCCTATTAGATATTTCCCATAAAGTATGGTTGAAGGACTTCCTTCAGTACTGGTAGAATAGACTACTTATAGAATTGGTGATTGTAAACAGGTGTATGTTCCTGGTTAACAGTTTCCACAAAATTATATTGGAAGGCATCATTAAATGCAGTCAGATGAGCCTTCTGACAGGATGATAACTTGTAAGAAGTTGTATTTGCCTATTCACAGTACTCCATTGAGTTTATCTGGTGGGATGGGTGGGTTGTTGTCAGATGAGTCTGCTGAGCAGCAAAATTTGGACAGACGAGTGTATGTTCCCACTCGTTGTTTTCCATCATGTTTTGTTGATGAACTTCTTTGCAGGAGGAATATGTGATAACCTACATCTTGTTGAGTAGATATTGTCCCAGGTGGTTTATCTTGCATTCTTGGGTCTATGAGTCCTGGCCCAAATGTCCAGAGGAAACACCCCCAACATGTTTGGGGTACATTACCATGCGACTCTGGTGGCGACTACTGGGGGGAGTCCTCAGGAAGGACTTCTGAATTCTTTAATTGAGGCTTTGAGTGGCCTCTTGATCTACCTTCCTATAGTACAAGAAGTAATAATTGTTGAATTTAAGGGATTAGGACACGAAATGGTTGAATGCGGTGGTTGGAACTGTGTTCTTCTTTATCATTGGTCGTAGTTTCCAGATGATCAAGGATTATTATTGACCTGGAGGGATTGTCAAGAAGCCTCCAATGTTGGGATTGTACTGTGCTGGATATATTCATTTACCATCACATTAGAGACCCAGTGTTGAAAAAACTAGGTTGGTGATAACGTCCTTCCCATGGATGAGGATCCCGATTTAGTAGTGATTGGGAAGTTCTTAGATGTTGTCTTGGAGAAATCCATTTTTTGAATGAAGGGAATTCTAAGAAGAAAAACATGAAAACAACTACAACATTTTTTTAAAGAAACATCTTTTTTGATGGATACATGCGTGATTGATTCCTTTATATGGCATTAATTTATTAATTAATAAGGGCTTAAATTTGAGCAACATTACTATCTTGGTTAAGGATTTACATTGGCTTCACTATTTTTGTTTTGTAGTTCATTGAAATGTGTGTTCTAGTTTTAAGAATCATTGTTTCCAAGCAGTTTCCATTGGAATTATTTATGGAACAAGAAACATCCAACAATTATTTATCCAAAAGGTACGTTCATTCCAAAGGCATGTATTCATTATGTTTGATCTTTACGATACATAAGAACGTGCATTGGTTAAGGGGATGAGAGGTTGGGCTCATCCCCCCTTTGGGGGGGGGGAATTATTGTCTACTGTAGGACACTCATTGTAAATTTATTATATTTTAATTAATCAATATTAATCCAAAACGTATTACATACATTTACCTTGGAATTTGAAATTAGTTTTTAACGCATGTAAAATTTATAATCATCAGTATGCATTCACAGTTCTTCATTAATGGAAATACCCATATGTATTCGAGGATTTCTATTGATGATATCCTCTAATATACTTCTTAGAGATTATTTTAATAATCATTGTGACGATACAGGTTTTTATGAAACTCATTGGTTCTCTCTAGAATTTATTGTCATCCAGGGAAATGTAGGTTTTATTTTATTTTGGGTTCGTTCCCATAAAATGGGCTACCTACATATCCTCTTAAGAGGAATCAGAACCCCCGTAGTTTTGTGCCACTAAATGGGACACATCTTTCCTTTTAAGAACATGTGATAAGGACCTAGCCGTATAGTTTAATGTCATGTAGCATGGACATCTATGAAAAATGTGCTTAGTCAAAACATAGTGTGGCACTAATCTTGAAGCAACCCAAGGAACATGGAAAGGATATGGGATTCCAAGTAGGATTAGACCCTTTTGGGAATATGGCCCAAGGAGAAAAGAGTTGATTTGAAGTGTTGTGTTTGAACCTTAAAGAGGATTCATATGTATCCTATATGGATTGGAATTGAAGATCATGCAGTTCGATAAGTCTCACAAGAGAGTATGGTCCATTGAGAGAGATGATTTTGGACATACTTCTTGAAAAGGATTCCTTGGTGATTTATCATCTATTTTGGGGCTTATTCCTAAGGACGATGCCCTGATTAAGGGAATTAGCGTTGGATTCGTGAGGGGGGTATCCAGTGATCTCGGGACCTAAAAAGTATTCCTACATATCCTACTTTGAACATGAATCAAAGTTCTCACAGTTCATTCGATTTTGAAAATTTGGTGACCATGACAAATCTCTAAGCCCACATGGGTCCTACTCGGGGTGAGAAACCAATGGATGTCAAATATTCACAATGGAATTTACTCTTTCAAATTTTTTCCTCCTCAACTTGTGGAAGAGGGCACCTTGACCGTGGAAGAGGGAGAGGCGACCAACATTCCATATATTATATTTACATTGGACAAGGGTCCAATGTAAGGAGGAAGGGATGAAGATTAGGGTCTTTCACTAGGATGGCTACCCATGGTGACAAAGCACAATGGGAGAGGTGAAGGGTTTCAATAGTCCATGTTCCCATCTCCCCTTTGGACTTTGGCATGAAAGAAGAGAGGGGGATCAATGATTCCACCTCCTGCGAGAAAATCTAGGGTCATATGCCATGATGGTTGCCCTAAATATGATCCTGGATGGGGAGGGAGACTTCTATTTTATTTTTAAAAGGAAACGTAGGAATGAACTGTATCTTCGCATACTAGAGACCTGAGGTTCTAGGACATCTTCTCATGAAGGGATAGGCTAGGATACAACCATCCTACAAACTGGGAACATCCCAACATAGTTTCTGGGAGTTAGGTCCATGTGACTATGGATATACAAACCCACAAACACTCCATGAATCCTAACTAAATTCTAAAACAAATGTGGGAAACCTCTGACTGTGGAAATAAAAACACAAATAGGAGACACACTCATGTGCCTTTCCCAAATGTTTGATAAGTCAGGAGGTTTTGGTGGATGTATCAATATAATACCTTTCAAAAAAGGGATCTAATGAAGAACAAGTATTTACATGAATGGATTTTAGGAAGGTTTTGTGGCTTATAGACTGAAGAGATTAACGATTGTAAGTGAATCAAGGTGGAGCCCCCCAAATAAAGAAATGAAAACAAGTATGGGCGCCCAATTATGTAAGGGCATGCAATTAAGGGCACACAAGTAGGCTTGAGAGACCTGATGTTCACATATGTGATCAACAACCTGTATGTTAATACTTGGGCGATACCTTTCTCCAGCCTTCAGGAGTATTCATAGGTGATCCAAGAAGTGGGGCACTCAATTTCATATAAGAGGAATGGGTGGTGCACAATTATTTCTGACTTGAGGAGGTTGAGTGATTTTGGCGCACAAGATTTATGGTTTCCATAAACTAAATTGTACTAAATTCCAATGATCCACCCTTAAATACTCTACTAAAGGTGTTGAAGAACTACCTTGAACATTTCAGAGGATTGGGATGAAGTATTAGGTTGACAAGAGCAGCAATTGGGCTTCAAGGAATTCATTCATAAAATTGAGGGATCCAAGGGTCTATTTATAGGAAAATAATTGACCTTGGGTGAAATGAGTTTGGATTAAAGTAGGTTTCATGTAATATGGGGGTGCACAAGGGGTCTAACACAACATTTTGGGGGGCACAAGTTCATTGCGCGACGACAATGTGTTTTCTAGACTAGGGAAGAAAAAACATATTCCTTTGAAAATCATAACATTTATTTATGTATTTTCCCTATTTTATTTTAAATGGATTCTCTTTGTTATAATTTTTAGACTCTATGATGGAATGGAGTGTCAACATATATTATATTGGAATTATAATATAATCTTTATTATTTAGTATTCAATTGATTAATATAACAAAAAAATGAAAGTAGCATTCATGTGTACGTACTGTCTACCATCTTCACGAAAGATGCATTTCATTTATTATATTATAATGACATGTTCTATTATAAAAACATATATACTAGATATAGATGATATATTTTATATTAAAATCATAAATAATATTCTGGAGATAATGAAATTTTGACCACAAGGACACTTTTTTACTTATAACAATTTTATCTTTTATCTCAAGTATCGAACATCAACAAAACAACTGATTTGAAATTAAATAATTATATTATTTTTATAATAAGGTAATAAGTGCTAGAAAAGGAATAATGAAACTGATGAAAGTTCTAAAGCATGTAGAAATTAGTTTATGTTTATTATTCAGGGAGATAAAGAATGAACAAGGCAAGTCAGACTCAAGGTAAGGGAACCATTCACCCTCTTCTTTTAGCCAAAGACTTCATTTTTGTTATTAATTTTAATTTACATTTAATGTTGTTTGGATATGTTAATATATATAATTATTTATATGCATTTTATTTCCTAATGATAATAGACCCTATTTTCCCTCATCGAATCATTTTCTGAAATCTTTTGTGATGATGTTAGGATGCTAAATTTTTATAAAGGAATTTCAAATCTCAATTTCAACTCATTAGGTTTTACGCATACTTAGTTGATTATATTACGAAAATATTATGTTTTGAATCACTTTTTATTTATTTATTTATTTATTTCCACTTCTCATTGTGTGGATATACTTTTGCAACATATAATCACTAAATTGATAAATTCCAACGTCATTTATACGAACTTTGTAAGGGTAATCATAGGTCATTCTCTATTTATTATGTTAATTATCGATGTCACTAGTTTCTTTTAATGAATATGTTTGAATTACCTATGATTTGATTACACTTAATATCCACTTTTACAGGTTTTATTTATATTTTTGACTCATTATTATGCCATTGATTTATCCTTACTATAATGACGGGATATTTTTAACTGACTTCGTCTCAATCTCCATTCATTGAGGCATATTTTGGTTTATACACGACCTTATTTTATAAATTGTATAATTATAACATTATCTATTAATTTAATTCAATTTTTTTAAAAGAATCTTTTTCGATAATGGGATTTACTAAACGATAAAAGGAATGCTTCTTTTTAACATACACAACGAAAACAACATTTCCGCCTCTGTAAGTATTATTTTATATTTGATTTCCTTAACAAACCATAATGCTTATAAAAGGAAAGTAAATACCATATACCCTTTATATTTATATAGGTATTGAAAATCCTTTTGAGAAATCATTGATTAGGTCAGAATCATGAAATGATATATTTTGATTGCAATGTGGAAATAGTATCTTTCTGTTATGCTTATTTTAGTTGTTATTAATATGTTATTATTGTTGGGAATTATTTAGGTATATGGGAGGTTCCATGATACACTAAGGGAAGGTGAGCCCGATATTGCTCTCCAATTCATTGGGTAACATGACAGAGGTAAAGGTTAATGATTCTCCTAAGAGAATTAAGGAATATAATACAATGGTTATTGAAAATGTAACACACTAGGTAGCTATGAAGTATACAATGTATGGATGTTATGGATTCCACAAGTTACCATTATGATTTATTATTTCTATGTGTTATTCATAAATATTATGATTTCATGAGGTATGTTAAGGAGCTTATGATTTATGATTAAAAAGTATTATTTTGTTGATTTGTATGTATTCATAGATTGTTGTTTTTTTCTTATTTTATATACCTTACTGAGGAATTTATTATCGTCCTATGTTTTTGAAGTGTTCTTTACAATTAATAATTAAGAAAATGAGAAAGAAATAAATAAAGAAAAAATTTATCAATGAAATGATTCTTGTTTTAATCAATGAGATTTACTATTTTGAAGACAATTGGATAGATTATAATTGTATAAATTTTAATATATGAGATATAATGTAATAGTTATGGCCTAATTCATTAAAACTATAAACATGAAATGATACACATGTGTAATTCTTGACATAACTCAAGATTATGTAATGTTTAAGGATGGGGCCTTATATTTGCTATCGAAGGAAAGGATTAGACATCTTTGGAGATTTGTATGTTTTATTAGAGGTTAGGGATATGATTATGGGTTTATAAATTCATAGTATATTATATGTTCAATGAATTAGTAACCCCTTTTAAGGATTATGTTATATCATTGTGATTAGCCATATTTTTAGAGACATTCACCTTTGAGGAAATTATATATTAATAATTTTTGGGATAAAAAATGTGGGGTATGAAATAACCATTGAGGTTAAAAAAATTTATTGTTATTTTGGATGATTTTATCTCATCATGTTATTTAATTAGAATTAAACAGTTTTTTAAAAAATGAAACATGGAGACCATGTGACAACCTATCTCATTGAACAAAACTCCAGGAATAGAACATGAAACCAATGTGTGTCTAGGATTTATCACCTACCAATATCCTACATTAATTCCTTGGTTACTATAACTTATTATTTTCAGTTAATTGATTTTATGGATCATGAATAAGTTAATTTTTGGAATTTATTTTTTATCAAATGGATATCCTTAGTGTAGGAAAATGATTCGGTGATTATGTGATAAATGTTATTTTAGAAAATGTTCTCTCTTTTTGGAACACTATATGCCTAATGAAAATAGAATAACATGGTATTTAATTTGAGGAGTAATGGTTGTAATATTATTTTGGAAGAATCTATGTCTTTATTGTTGGAATATGTATTTTTGAGTTATTTATGGAAATAATTAAACTATAATAGAGAAAATGTGAATCTGTTAATTACATTTCTGTATTAGAATGTAAGAGTATTCGATGTTATTTGGAGATACATGTTATGATTTATCATGGAACACTATGTGATCAAATCCTTCTAAATTTTGGGTTTCAATCATATATTGGATATTTTGAATAATTGTTAGGACAAATGTGTTCGAAATGGTCCCTTTTTAACTTTGGGTATTGTTTGTTGGATTTTATAGATTAAGAGTAATATTTCCTTTATATAACGAATTGTCCTTTTGGGGATTATCTGGTCTTCTACTAAGCATTTTATTTTTGGTTAATATCTAAAAATGGGGGAAATATATAGTTTATCATTGGTTGATTATGATATTTTCTTGAAGTTGATTCTATCACATTATGTGTGACCAAGTCATCTTGAATACTCATAATTTTTAAAAAAAATGTGTTCGTGGTAGAAAAATCGTTTGTGATGAAAATGTATTTCAATGTTATGTATATTTCCATATGTTCTTAGGATATCATAAATAATTTCATCAAATTTATAAAAATAAACATAAAAAAACATTGCTCGTTTAATTTTCATACTACGGAATCAAAAGTCATTTGACCCATCAAATGTTTATGGTTTTCTGGTAGTAAACCTTCACCTAATTAAGATTTCTTTCATTCTCCATTAGAACAAGATGCTTAGATTAGGTTCCATATCCATGTTTTTGTAAAAGGAATTATAGTTTGTGTTATATATATTGACCTTCATACTTTTACTTTTACTTTTAAGGTAATAGTTTTATTGACTGTTTTTTCAATTTGGGATTTTAAATGATGTTTCTGAGCATAATTTTAAAATGTTAAGGATGAAATTTCCAAAATGGAGAAATTATGTAATGAACAAGGTACATATAAAATAATACTTTATTATTTATATTATTATTTATTAATATGAATTTAATTTTATGTTTAAGGGTGTGATTTTCTATTGTTATACTTAGCATGCAACAACTGGTTTCTTTGAAATGATATGTTGCACATAACATTGAGTTATACTGAAATATAATAAAATAATAATAATATTATTTTACATAGTAGTTAACACATATCCTTTGGAATGACATGTAATAATTAGAATCAACCAAATTTTGATATATGGTTTACCCTTGTTAAAATAATAATTCATTGGTTACAAAATTTATTACAAATGAAAATTAAAACCAATTGAATATAAATGGTATGTTTTTATGAAAACCTATTTAAAAGAGAATAATTGTGTTTATATAATCATATCAGTATTTATGGATTTTTATTTAATAGAAAATATGTGTTATATATTCAATGTAATTTTTTAAATTTATATTATGTGTTTTCTAGATATGATATAAGAACAAATTCATTTTTTCAGATAAAAGATGTTTTTTTTCTAAAAATGCTGTTTTATCGGCTTTCAATATAGAACCCATTTTAAATTTAGTTTTTTACATCATTATAAATTCTATTTGAAAAATTTAATCTTTTTCTTCCAAATTGAGAAATCAAAAATTACTTTGGATGAATTGTTTATATTCTTCTTATAACTATCATGTTTTGATAAATAATATAAATAAGCTAAGATTTAATTGAAAAAACTTTTTCAATAGAGATAATTTAAATGGTTAAATCATATTATTTAATGGTTTTAATATATATACAGAATATATTTTTATAATTTAATAAAATTTTGGACATTTGATGTAATTTAACTTTGAAATTAGATATAAACAATTGCCAATATTTTGATAGTTAATACTTTGTAAAAACCCATTTTTTGGTTTCGACAACGAGAATTAATTTTAAATTAATTAATTCAAAATATGTGTTATGAATTTCGAAAAATGGATTCCATATCTGGTATCAAAAGGTTGAAATCGAGTAAATAGGTACCTTTACGTTTTGGAAATTATGAATAGTAACTTCATTAATTATTTTATTTACCATGGTTAATGGGTATATTTGCTAAATAATGGTAAAAATTAATATTATAACAATATTAAACAACCCAAACACGTGTTATATTCCTATTGGATCATATATTTCGGACCATGGGCATCCTTGGGTCGATTTTGGGATCCCTGAGATCCACTTTGGTGTGATAGTGACTATTTATAATTTTTTAAATCCATGAAATGAGAAAAATAATGCAGACATGTATCTTTTAACTAAAAAAATTATATATGGTAATATAATTGATATATTCGAATAAACTAGTAATTAGGAAATTAAAAATATTTTCTACATCATGATAGTTTATTTATAATTTTTAGACAATAAAAAAATACATTTAATTATGACATAATGAGGATGAATTGATTGAATCATTAATGAATGATTAAAAAAACTGATATTTTAAATATTAAAATAAATGTAATTTGATTAATTTTATACCATAAAATAATTTAATGATGATATGGAAATATTATCTGTGAGTACATTCTTTTGGTTCAAATGATCTATGTTGTTATGACTTTTAAAAAAATCAATTAATTTATAGTGTCAAAATTGAAACAAATGTGTTTTTTTAAAAAGTACTATTTTATTAAATTATATAATAGTCCTAAAAATTTATCATTAAGAAATATAACATATATAATTTTACAAATTTCATTAATTATCATCATATTGTTCTCTAGGAATTTTATAGTAACTATAATAACAATAAATTATGAAAATTCAAGAAGACATTGTAAGAGTTGATGTTTTAAGTAAGTGTTAAAGAAAGAATATATGGTTATATTTATGAACAGAAGTTGTCTAAAACCTATTTATTAGGAATTTTTAGACACAAAAGTATCTTATATTTGAAATATGTGTGTTTGGGACCCTTTAAAACTAGAAAACATTTAAACTAAAATAATATTTTAAAATATTCCTAAAGTTCTCCTCCTCCCTCTTATTAAAGGGAATCATCAATACTTACTTAATCACACATCTAAAGTCTATTGTCTCTACCATATTATGTTAAAATAATCTCCCATATTCTCTCTCTTACTACTATAATCCTTTCCTTGGGCATAAGGCAATTCAGCAAAGCCTTTGGCTCAAATCCAAAGAAGATACTCGATTTAACTATAACATCTTTTCTCTAGTTCCGTTATTTTATTGTCATTATCCAATCCCAATTATATTCTTATTAATTTATTATATAACAAATTGATTAACCTAAATAAACTAGGATTTTATTTTTATATAGATTCAAAATACACTTACAAACTGCTCCATCTAATGTATATTAACATACTGTTTCTTTAGATGGCGAACTAATGCCTCACGAAACGATGATTATTAAATTTTATCCTAGAACCTATAATAGTGGACTTTATAATGGAATTATATTTTTATGTGATATATATTATATTTATATTTTCTATATGACTCTATAATCTAAATTTAAAACATATCTTTCTACTATCCCTCATCTATAAATACGATAATATCATTTAACGAAGTGCAGAAAACGACCCCCATAATGTGATATGACTCGTTCATGCCATAGATGGAACATATAAAGGATATAGTTAAATGAAATATTATATATTAAATAATAATGAAATAAAATATAATTATATACCATTTATTTTTAATTCATTTAATATGACAAATTAAAGAATGTAGAATTCAGGCGTACGTGCTGTCTACCGTCTCCATAAACAATGCATTTAATTTCATATCTCCAAATGTTATGTACTATTATAAATACATAAATAATGGTTATATAGGATATATATTATATTTAAAGCATGAATAATATTCTGTATATAAGGGAATTTTTACCACATGGATAATTTGTAATTATAACAAGTTCAACTTTGACTCAAGTACCAAACATCGAAAAAATGACAGATATGATCAAGAATAATTTTATGATTGTTATAAAAATGTAATACATGATATAAAAGGAATACTATACATGAAAAAGGTTCTAAAAAAATTATAAAATAACACAATTTTATTATTTTAGGGGGAAAAATAATGAATAAGACAAGTCAGACTCATGGAAAGGGACCCTTTGACCCACCTCTTTTCGTTAAAGAATTTTTTGTTATGTATTTTAATTTACATTTTTTATTCTTGGGATATGTTTTTGAATATCATTATTACATTAAATTTATTTCGATGTGATGAGATACCCTTTTCTCTCTAATTATCTAATTTTATGAATTTTTAATTGACGATGTTAGGCTGCAGATTTTTTGAAATTGAATTTCTAAAATATTTTCCACTCATTTGGTTTTATGCACAATTCATTGATTATATTATGAAATGATTATGTGTCGAAACACTGTTTAATTATTTATGTTATAATTTCCATTTCATTTATGTTGGATTTAATTTTTTATCACATCATAACACCATTTATAAATTTTTACATCATTTATATAATCTTTATATGAGAATTGATATCTAAATATCCATTCATTAAGTTAAATATCAATGTCAATGTTATTTCTCAGGAAAATTTTTAAATGAATTCTAATTTATTTATACAAAATTTCCACTTATATCAGTTGTATTTATATTTTTCACACATAATTATCTCATTGATTTATCCTTAGTCTAATGATACAATCTATGTAAGGGACATCATCCCAATATCCATTCATTGAGGCATATTTTGGATTGTACATGACCATGGTTAATATGGTGTATAATTATCCCCTTTTTATTCTAATTTAATCAAATGGTTTTTAAATGAAATATTTTTCTACGATGCATTTTACTAAATGATAACATGTATGTTACTTTTTAATGTAAACATTAACACTGACCTTTCCGCCTCCTTGAGTTTTATTTGATATTTGGATTCCATAACAAGTCATAATGTTTCTGAAGGAAAATTAATACCATATACCATTTTTAAGTATTTTGGTATGGAATATTGATTCATGAAATTACAGATTATGTAAATATCTTATAATTATATATTGTGATTTTAATGTTTAAATGTTATCTTTCCATTATAGATTTCTTATTAGTTATGAATATGTTATTGTTATTGGGAATTGTTTATGTATATGTGTAGTTAAATGATAAACCGAGGGAGGGGAGACCGATATAACTCTCTAATTGATTGGATTACACAACATATGTAAACATTAATGTTTCACATAAGAGTTTTCGGGAATATATTCTAATGGGTATTCCACATGTGACTCTCTATGCAACTGTGAAAGGTAAAGTGTTAATATTTTATGGATACCACAATTTACCTTTATGATTTATGATGTCTTTTTTTATTAATAATAATTATGATTTTTGAGTTATATTAAAGATATTATGGTTTATGATTGAAAAGTATGATTTCATTGATTTTAATGTATCTATCCAGTAATGTTTTCTTTCCTTATTTTATATCATTTACAAAGCCTTTCATGTTCATACCATGTTTTTGAAAAGTCTTCCATAGAGTATAAAGAAGGCTAACAGAAGGATGTATTCATGATTATTTTTTCTAGGAATATAATTCTTATATTAATAAAATAGTTCTATTATTGGGAAAATAATAAGATATAGTAGAAGTTTCTACTTTGTAATATATGAGAATGAATGTAATAGTTATGGCCTAATTCTCTAAAACACTAAACCTAAGATGATACAAATTGTGAATTCATAACATACCTCCATACTTTGTAGTATTTAAGGCTAGAGACATATAATAAAAATCCACTTTCACATAACATTTAAATTACCATGCTTCAAAATATATTTATAGACGTGGTATAAATTCTAAGTAAAATCGTTTAATTTCACTATCAATATTTCGAATAAAATTCAAAACATAAATGGAAAATATTGTTATTTTTACTTCATATGAGGCCATTTAACCTTCATACATTTTATAATTCAATGTAATTTTTCTCTAATGTAAATCAGACAACCATATGAAAAATTTTCTCGAGGAAAATATTCTTAAATTTTTTCAATTACATGGAATGAGGATCTTAGTTTTATCCATAATTATTAACTAAATTCTACCATCAATCAACTTCACATTCAAAATAATATATAAAATATTTTTCCATTTTATGTTCTAAATATCCCATGACAGAAAATATTTTCTCCAGGTCATTCTTCTTTTGTTTAAAAGCCACTGGGTGCAATAATACACTAAATTATAGGGGATTGTGTCTCATAAAATTTACTATTATAGAAATCTTCCACTATGGTAGATTCATTTCCGATCTAGCATGGATACCACCACCATTAATATCTTCTTTCAACTAATCCATCAATGAATAAACTATTATCTTCTAACTCCCTCCATATAAGGATTCTATTTTGGAAGGATATTTTAATTTAGGTTCATTCCATCTACACCGTTGCAATTTCCTCAATGAAATCCCATTGTGAACAGACAAAGTTTTGAGGAAGTGCGAAGACAATATTAAAATTTTTTATATTATAATCATTAACAAAAACTTATAATATTTTATTTTAATGTTATTAATTCTATAATAATCTCTATAGTTATCTAAAACATTCATTTTTTACCAACTCTAAGGTCCTTTCATTAACCATAAATAATCTTGAGTTTTATTCAAGAATTTAATTTCTCTCACTTTGAGGATCATGGTTTGTACATAGTTTTAGTGAATTATGATATAACTCAAACATAAAACATTTAAATACAAAGTGGACACTTCAAATTAGTATTGGTTTTTCTATAATATTAATCTTATAAAATAAAGCACAAATTATTTTAATGTAAAATGTACTCAACTTTCAAAATAACATCTTTATTTCCATTACCCATCCTTAAACCTGTTTAGAACATTTAAAAAACATCGGATGAGAACAAAATCTTAGAAATGATTATAAACTAATATTTTAATCCATTACTTAAAAAAACAAGAAAAATCAAATAATTTTTACATTTATCAACGATATTCTTCAATAATATCAAATAAAACATTTTCACAATAAGAAAACACATATTTATCTAATATAAAATCATTAAAATGCATATTAAGAAATTAAAAATCTTCTTTGTGACTTAAATAATCATATTCAATAAACAATTTTAAAATCATTTAACAATAATAGTCATTTGACCGACTTCCAAACATTTCACTCTTAAAAACAGAATAACTATATAGTCAACATTAATACCTAATGAATTGGGGGATACCAAGGAACCACCCATTTCTTAAACTATAATGGGATCACCCAGTGTAATCTGGAACACCCCATGTATAAATTATAAGGGGATCAACTGATGTTATCTATACCACCCAACATATAAGCTGTAATGAACTAACCTAATGAAACCATGGACACTCCATTCAGATGTTATGATAGTATCATCTTGTTCATATTATAATCAAGTAATATATCATTTTTCAAACATATTGATAATAAATAAATTTTAAACGAAATTTTTTAACCCATATGAAAATCACTTTAGTATAAAAATACCATTTTATTATAAAAATCATTTTTAACACCAACAACACCCTTTTATTTAATAAAAAAATTAAATACCAAAATACCCAATAAATACATATAATATTTTTCATTCTATAAATAATGAGATATTTAAATGGAATAGTTAAATTAAATAACATTCCTGGTGGGAGAACAATCATTGTCGCTAGGTACATTAAGAATAGAACATTCTATTTTTCATTTGTCAAAATATTCCGAATAAAATAAGCAAAATGATTCATTTTGAAATATTTTTGAATTCAATTAAAACTATATTTTAAATTTCTATTAAAATATATTTATATCAGTATAAATAAACATGTATATTAATTTATATGATAGTTACATGGAATTTTGTTTTTTGATTGTTAAATCCTTAAACATTCAAAGTTCCCCATAACACATTCATAATTTAAATCAAATTCCCTATGAAATAATAACATATAAAAAATTTAAATAACATTAAAATAAATAAATTCATAATATTATATGTAAAAAGGTTAATATAGAACCATCATTAATGATGGTGTGAGAATTACATAAAAATATACAGGTCGAAATGAGATTTAGTTGAAAACGATTAACATGAATATGACTTTTCACATGTGTATTTTTCTTCCTAAACAATAAAAATATGTTTATTATTTAGTTTATTTATATAATTTTCCATGTTTATCATTTCTTTTAATTTACTTATTAAATTTTTTATAAAAGTTCTGAAAAATTTATCTCTAGGGTGGGTGATATGGCCATATTCAGTTTATCTGTTAGAAAAACTTGAATTGTTTTACTACGAGGAATGTGTTAATAATATAAAAATTTAACGAATAATAATCATTAAATAATAATAATATTTATTAACAAATTTTCCATCTATAACCAATAATGCATGATTTTTATGAAAATAGAACAAATGTTAAAACCCTAGAGATAGTACACCATACATAAATATATGCAACGTTCCAATTTTTCAATAATTGTTATGGAATGAAGGTATGTAAAATTTATCTTTAATGAATGATAATTATATCATATATAACAAATTATATAATCATATATAATCATATATATATATTTGATGTATTAGGAATCACATCTAATCGTGAAGGCGGTAGTCCACACGTCCACAAACGACATTATATCTTTTCTAGCGTGTGAAAATATAACAAATAATATTATATAATATATTTCAACAAATATAATTATTTCATGAATATAATATATATTTCAAATATGTAACAAATTTTTAATTAAACTAAACCTTTATAAATTTCATGTCATTTTTTAACGCATCGCATCACTATAAGGAGGTGATAATCCACACATCTAAGAAATAAGTTCTCTTTTTCCCACGAAATGGAAATAATGAAGGTATGTGTACCATAAAAATCACATAAGTGTTAATTAATAATATATTTAATATATATAATATAAAAATAGTACTATCACCATAATTTCCCAGCATGAGAGGTGGTAAATGAAAATCAAACGACCACATTTAGTGAGGTAGTAGTCTGATGTACACATAAATGGTAATTTTGTTACCCATTTGATTAAAATGTGTGAAGATGTAGTTATAATCCATAACATAGAAACTTATTATTAAATTCATGATACTGATGTTTTTATTAAGTCATGGAATAAAAATAATTGATGTTTTTTTAGGATGAAAAAAATAGAAATGTATGTTAAAGAACCCTACCTCGTTTTTTGGGAAACTCTATCTGGTTTTCACCAATTGAATTCGATGGTTGATATTATGCACAAATTTATTCTTATATAATTATAGATGTTATATTTTTAGTTTATTGTTTCATGATTTTAAGGATATAATAGGATTGATATGTGTGTTGAGGGGAGAAGAGTGAATGCCTTTTTAAAGTCAAGGAGAAGTGAAATTCTTGTAAATACAAAAAGGTAAATAATATTGGGATATATACCATATATAATGATGTTAAAATATTACCACTAATATATTATAATTGATTACGATCTATCCAAACTCACAAACACAAAAAAAAATCATTTTTAAAATTTTTTCCTTATTATTTAAAATTCATTATTTTTTATTTTAGTTTTCTATTTAGGTTGTTAGTTTTCTAACCTAAGTAATTAATATTTAGAGATAATATTAATATAATAATTATATGATAATCCATACCAATAGAATCTAAATTTTTGCATATAATTTCAGAAATAAAAGTCAAATATTTTTTAGAAATTAATTTTAATAGAAATGCATGTAATGTGTAAAAACACCACTTTAACCCTAACTATGATAACAATGATTTTACTCTTTATGGGTGAATATAATCATTATAGAATATATTTTTGAAAACAAATGGATCATATAGTATATATATTAACATTTAAAAATAACATGGAATAATATAAGATATTATTTTATTTTAAATAAATGAATAAAATAACATTTATTTTATTTAATTATTAACTAAATAATAAATGTGTTGGAATTTCATATATGTTTAATGTAATTATATAATCTATAAAAATTTTATATAATTGGACATTATAAAAACTAATTATTTATCTTCAAAAGTAATATTTTACCATAATTATGCCTCTTATTCCCTACTCCAAATCATTATAAGTGTTAAATGATAGAAATGTTACTTTTTCATTCTTTTACAGGAAAAGCATATTATATATCTCAATTTTATATAATAGAATTACAATAAATCATAAATATATCATAGTATGGTTAGGTTTTAAATATTTACATATAATCTTCTTTGGAAATGTTTTGGTTAATTTATTCACCTTATATTCTTTTTTTAATTGTTTAGTAATCTTGTTTTAACCATAATATTGCTAATTAATAATAATTACAACCCATAATCATTTTTTATCATATAATAATGAACAAATGTGATATTAGAATTAATTATTTTCATAAATATGTAATCAAATTTTATAATTAATATCACATAAGTGGTGGAAATTTATATAAAATTTAATCCCCCAAACAAGATGCCAATGTGGATTTTTTAAAAGTGAATATATTACATTGTTTTGTGAGTTTGTTATATCTAAATTCAATTAAAATTATGAAAATTAAATAAATATAATTAATACCTGTTATATTTAAATAATAATACATTAAATAAAATTTAATCAATAATTTAACTATATAAATAAATAATATGAAAACGTATTTTTCAATTAAAAATCATTATTTTTCCCTATTCATCAAAACATTAAACTTCTAAATATATACCAAATATCATCAAAAGTAAATTTTTATATTACAAATATATAAATATAGAATTTATTCTTATAAAAATTATAAAAGTGTAAAACATTATATTAAAAGTAGGTTCACCATTAAATGGTGGGAAAAATACCTTTTAAAAATATAATAATTTTTAAGCATAAAAATGGATTTATTCATATCATAAGCTGATAAAATATATTTGATATAATTAAAAAAAATTTATAAACTTGTGTAATAATAATTTAATTATTCTTATTTAAACCCACCAATATTACGACTATACGCCAATGTTCTTATTATATAATGATAATAACATTATATTATTGTTCTGTAGACCCAACCATGTTAGTAACACTGGTTATCCAAGAATCATGATGTATCATTTAATGAACGATAAACATGGTGTTGTGTATAATTTAAAATAAACAACACATTGTGTGTAACTCATCTTATAAAAGAATTTAAACTATATTGAATTAAATATATTTCATAAAAACCCTAGATGTTACATTGGATGACTTGACTAGTAATGGTAAATTGGGTAAATTCTAAGATTTTTGAATAATAATGCTAACCATAGGTTGTTTTAATGAAAAACTATCATATTTTTTATCTTGTAATTTATATAAAAATTTGGAGGATAAAATTCCTGTAAGAGGGAAGAATGTAACATTAGCGGCTAAATTATAATAAGGGAACATATTATTTTAATAAAACTCTACCACAATTCACATTATAATTTATTAGGGAACATAAATTCTAATTTTAAATGATGAATATCAATTTTCTACTTGATTAAAATAAGACTAGAATAAATTTGTGAAATTTTCCCTTAGAAATTAGATTTTATTTATTATTGAAAAATTAGTTTTTGAAAATTCATAATTTTATTTATAATAATGTATTATAATATAAATAATACATAATTTATTTATAATCAATATTATATAGATAAATATAATATCATTTTGATGTAAATGGACTATTTGTAAGAAAAATGTTTTTGTTTATAAAGTAATAATTTTTATCCACAATTTAGTAAATTAAATTAATCATTTATGATGAATTATTTATATAAAAATTATATAGAATATATTTAAATATATTAATTTAAATCAATATAATGTTTATTACTAGTAATATAGGAAATATAAAACAATAATTATATTCGAATAAATCATTTCTTGAAAAAACTATTTTTCGCCATGATTTGTTGTTTGGTTTTTAGACTAATTTTTTCCAGTTTTTTGATTTTTATTTTATAGAATAGATTATATATTTTTAATTAACAAAATTAATATTTTGAAATAATTTTGACATAATTTTTTTCCTAATAAATAACTAAGACAAAAAAATTAAATTACCATACTTAAGGTTAAGAAGGGATTTTGTGCATTATATATACTTATATTAAAATTAATATTTATAAATCTTACAATATTTATGTGATAAATTTTTAAATATTTAGATATATTGGTTCAAAATTTTTCATTAATTATAATTTTTTTTTACTTTTAAGGAATAAATTAAAAAGGATAAGAAAACAATTTACCTTTGGTAAATCTAAAATGTTATAAGTGAGTAACATTTGAGGTAAAAGAAAATAAAAATATTAAAACATGTTTATATTTATTTTTTATTGTTTTTAATTATATTATACTCTCTATACCTTATTATTTATCAATTCTGGCACCACATTTGTTGAGAGTGACTTCCCTTTTTGGAACTATTTTGGGTTTTTATAAAAATGTAACTCTTTTGAAATTAATAAAGGCAAACCCATCCCCTAACTTATTCACATATCTCATGTAATTTATCTAAAAAACATGAAATAATATTTACCCAACATATTTATCTACGTTATAATTTTTTTGGTATTCCAAAAATACCAACCCTAATGTCTTAAATAAGAAATCCAATTTAGGATCTTCTAGTTGGAGTTGATTTTCATCATAAATGTAATTATATTTTATTTATTATTTTCCACAATTAATTATTTCATAAAAAATAAAATAGAATAAAACATGTATATACCATATAGAATGATTTTATTAGGATAATTTAATAATATTTATTCATATAATTCTCAAAAAATTGGGAGATGAAGCAATCACTTGTGTCTAAGACATACTACCGCTACATGTGATGTTGTAATTTTTTTCAATATTAGACACACATTGATATTCATAATTATTAAAATAATGGATATATATGTTATATATGACACGAATTTAATTATTGAAAATTATTATATCTTCCAATTCATTACCCTTTGTCCAATTTATGGAATGATATCACCACACATGCACACGTACGACTCACCATCTCTACTATGTGATGTAATTATTTATCCATATAAAACATTCGAGAATGGTTTTAAAAGGTATTTATGTAATAAAATAGAAATTTATAATATTTATAAATTTTTTGATTATATATATATATATGATCTATAAAAAAGAACTAGGTCATTCATGAAAGACCTTACAAGTGAAAGTGAACCACTAAACACCAAAAGTAATAATTGTAATGATTTATTATTAACGGATTGGTTAGAAGATATCATAATAGAGCAATATATGATAATATAAATATTAATATGTCTCAATTATAAATCACTAACATGACTAAAACCATTATACATGTGTTTTGGGAATGGTCAACTAAAGGGAAGTGTGAGGTATGCGATTTCATCTTAATCTACACTCCAATGTGAAATATTTTTTATTATGAACTTATTAACAATTATTAGATTTATTTAATTACATTTTGATATATTTTATATGAAGACCTATTTATTAATTATTATTAATTATTTAAATATATTATATTCTTTAAAGGGTTTGAAAATAAAAAATTTACCAAAGAAGAAAGAATCTATTTTATAATCTCAATATCATTTAGTATTGATTTTATTTTCATCAAGAAGATATTATCATTTATCCTTAATAATATATTTTTTTCTATTTTCATCTTGATATATTATGATTTTCAATATTTTCTTCCACTAATTTCTCTATTTTTTACGTTAGTCATAAAAATTAATTCTTAAAATAAAAACGAATTATATTTATCATTTAATCAAATATACTTTTCTTCAATTTCGATGATTTTAAAAATAACTATACATAGGTTATGGGCTTCCACACATAAATAATTGATTTAGAAATTTTAAATTTTATTAAAAATATCTGAATTATTTTAAAAAGAAATTTTCTTATGAAATAATTTATTAAAATATCACTTCAATAATTATAATTTTTCTAATAGATACGATTTAATTAAAAAAACTAATTTTTAATAAAATAATGGTTACCACTTTTTTCATGTTAATTTGGTGATTTTTAATGTTATCTTTAGAAAATAAATTTATTTTGATGATTTCCTCATATACAATTTATTTCTAATATATATATTAATTTTATCATGGAAAATACTATTTCTTAAATCACATACAATTTTTATATATGGTGTTTTACTATAGAGTAAATTTAACTTACTGAAGAAAATATTTATAACTCTAAATTCTATACTAAGTCTGAATATTTATTAATAAGGTATATTTTTCATAAATTAATTCACTTTATTAATATTTGGGGCATCATTTGGAAGTGCAGTGATGGTTGGAACGTAGATTTATATAACCCCTCGATTCATTGACATGTTTCATGATAATACTCAGTTGGCCAAATTAAATAGGGTTTTAGACATTGTTTTAAATTTTCTAGGAAGAATGTATTAAAATTATATTTATAGAGATTTCTGTCATCATTGTGTATAATAATAATCATTTCCATTACAGAAAATTTAGTAATTTCTATCTTTAATGTTATTTAATTAATATTATATGTGGATAAATTTTTTGATCAACTTATTGATTAAAAGGAATGACTTTTAAATTATTAACCTTTCCATTTTAATTATTATCCATTTACTCAGGATAGGTTCTACAATACATGACCTTTAATAAGAATTTTATTTTGAAGGTATTTTATTTCCTTCCCCATTTATATGAATACTAATTCTTGGAATATCTTAATAGATGTTGATTTTTCTAATGTATTTTTCCATATTTTATCTTCAATGTATAATTAGTTTCATTTATGTATTTGGTTTTCCAGGTATACTAAATTGATTATCCCTTATTTGTTTTTCCCATAGTATATATGAAAAATGAAATTATGTAGTTTTAGAAACTACTTCATTACAATATGTATTGTTACACATATCTTATCATACATAAACTAGAATATATTCTTGCATAACCATTTTAAATATATGTTAACATATGATAATAATAATTGTTGAAATACAATTATTCCAATAAGTTTAATTTTTCCCTACAAATATAAAACAATGCATATATGAGGTAAATGTCATCATAAAATTTTACATTAAAATCCAATAATATAAAAAAATAATAATAATATAAAATTTTCTAAACAATGATATTTTTACCAAAAATAAAATGAATTTTGTATTACCAATTTTTTTCTTGTGGTAGATTAAAAGTGGTACTATGAATTACAATTTATAAAATTAAAACAAATGAAAAATAAAAATTTTAAAACTAGTTTTTTTTTGAAAATATGAAAAATGAATAAGATTATATTTTTGATAAAGTGATATATTGAATACCTCAACACAAATTAAAAATTTATATCTAATAATGACAAAAAGAGTATGAATAATAGAGAATAATAAAATAACATTTATGCAATTATTCATATCAAAGTTGTGTGACATATTGTGTAAATAAAAATAAAATAATAAGTATATATTAAAAAAAGAGTTTGTATATATCTTAATGTATTCCCTTAGAACTCATTTTATTAGGTTGAGAGTTTATTATTAATATACTATTTATTTTGGATGTTATTGTTAATCCAATCCATTATAATTATGGGTTTTAAGAATCCCATTGGGATTTTTTTGTAGACACAGTACCCAAATTTATCTTTTTAGGTAGTGAGAATCTATTGAATAAGGTGATGAGAAGAGATAATATTTTTTTGGAAAAACTATTATAATTTTACTCCCTAAAAAAATATGATGAATATAGGTGATAATAGTTATTCAGAGTTAAATAATTAAGAGTGTCACTGAGAAAAATTGATAACAGGGGTTGTCTCTTGGGAGTAATTGATATAAATTTATAGAGCAGTACATATGAGAGACATAATATTGAATCAGGAATTGAAGATCTTTTTTGGTAATTGGTAGATATTCTTAACCATTTTAGTAGTCTATGTATTGGCACAAAGAGGGTTTAAAATATTTTTTAATTATCTGTGGGAAATTGTGAATGAGGAATACAACATTTATGGTTATTTGACCATCACAAATTAAAATTTTGTACATAATACCCCCCTGTAACTATTTACCAGGTGCACCACATAGGATAGAAAATACATAACATGTTCAAGGTTAATTCTACAAAACTACCACTGGCTACTTGTTACTCCTCAATTGACAAAACAATGGACTTCCATAGTTTTAGGATGCTTTTTAATTCCCTACCAACTAGATTATGTGTATTTTTCACACATAAATAAACATTCCCAATGGAACTATTAGGCTAGTTTCCTACACTTGTTAGATTTTATTTCCTTTATGCACTTATCTTCAATTTGGGGCTCCTTGAAAAAATTCTATTTCATTTAACTGATCTTAAACTTGATTTAATGTTCTTAAGAAATGATAAATGATAATACCAATCCATTAATAATATATAAATGTAACCTTTGAATTAATTTTGTGTTCAAAATAAATACCATCAATGATAATACATATTGTCTCATTATAGACAATGAAATTCAATCCATTGAAATATGAGATACACATGTGAATTTTATTTATCCTGAAAACAACATGAGATAGATATTGGTATAATTTTTTTTATTTTTTGAACATATCTAACCAAATAATGTTCACATTCTATTAGTAGATTATATATAACCAAAATCATATTCATAGTCATCCAGGTTAATGTAGGAAATCCAAATTAAGTTCACACTAAATCCTATGACCCTAAAAAATTTGAATCGTGTACTTGATCAATATTTTAAAATTAGATGACCCAAATATTGTAGATGATCAATATATAAAATATAGATAACCCACTTCGTGTAAAATCTCAATCATGTGAACATATCTACTCCACATTATTTTCATGATCTATCTTATTAACATAGTTATCCCACGTCGTGTTAATGCAGAGTATTGTAACTGTAGAAAATACTATTTTTTTTAATTCTCAATGTCCATAAAGTACCTAATCCACCTCATTTACACATTAAATCCCTTGAACGTAGAAAATACCCTTCATGTTCATGCTCTATCTTCTGAACACAGATAACCCACATCATGTTCACACCTATCCTTATGAATATAGATTACCCATATCACGTTGATACTCAATATTGTAAGTTTATCAAATATACATAGATTTCATGCATAATCATATGAATAAAAATAATCTCCATTATTTTCATACTGAATCATGTGAATGTATCTAATCTTGATAATGTTCACACTCAACATCATTATCTCATGAGATATAAAATATTAACCTATTTATTTGATGGCTATATAGCACCCCACATATCCGTCATCTTTACAAATGTATGCCATCTAAACAAATTCATTGATCAAATAATTAAGAAAAAATATAATTGAAATAAGTTTTAATAAAATTTTCATATGGTATTAAGAAATTTATCTCAAGAAATTAAATATTTGATTCCTGATATCTTATCACCCAATAACATTCATTCATCACATCATTTTGTAAATGCTTTTAATTTATAATAAAATATTATTTTTCAATTACTAGAAATATTAATTTTTGGAAACACCACATATAGAAAATTGAGAATTAAGAATATTAAAACTAAATAAATGTAAAAATAAATCAACAATGAATCATTTAAAAACATAATATTTTTCAAATACTAATGTGAATTTGTTTTGAAGATTTTTATTTTGAAAAATAATCATGAATATTGGATCCATCAAAAAGAAATAAATTATTATATAGGGAATGTGAAATTTTTTAAAACATTTAAATTTTACAAGATAAACTACACTAATATATCCCTGAAATGAATTAATGCTTACCACAATTAATGTGGAGTGCATGTTAAAAAATTGTCATTTAGAATGAATGTAATTATATTTAATATTTTGAATTACCTTTTTTGTAATGGCATGCCATAAACAGAGTAAAAAATATTCCTATTTAATGAGATAAAGGAAAATAAAATTATGACATGGGATATCAGAAAATTATTTTTCTAAATATAATGAAGAACATTGGAGGGAAATGAAAATATGAAAAAAGAGAGTAAACTATTGCTAATGAGGGTGAGAATTATTATAAACAGTGATATAATTTTTGATAAATAAGTTAATCAATGTAAGATATTTTTATTTAAAAGAGTATATTCATTGAGTTATGATAATAAGGTACCAAAAAATAAATTTTTTGTTTGGAAGAAACCAATCTTGGAAGAAAAAAGTTTATGAAGAATCACTTCAACTCAATATAGGGAGTTGAGTTAAGAAAATGATGATTGTAATCGTAACAAAATAATCAAAAGACCATTTGGGGTATATAATAAAATGAGGATTCAAATATTATGAAATTAAATATATTGAATTTTTTTATGTTATTGGGGTAGTGAATACACCATATAAAATAAATAATGGTGTGTATTATCAAGCATGCTGCATGGATTTTGAAAATAGAAAAAAATACACATACCATGTAACGCCCCGACCCCAGCTACCCAGAGTCGGTGCATTATTACATAACATTGGCATGATCACAAGAAAGATCAAATCCCGAAAGACCGATTGGTTTAGTAGCCTTGGAAACACTAGATATAATCATAATGTTTTACATTACATTTCAAAGTGAAAAACTACTACAACAACAAAGTCTTCATATCCACACTATTAACCCCTCATAATATCCCTGCAAGTCATTCATAATTTACTTCTTCACTACCTGGGAAAAATAAAACATAGAAAAGGGGTGAGCTCAAATGCCCAGTAAGGATAACAATATAGCGGAACATTCAAAATAATCATAAACATTTAAGGCAATGAATTACTAAAACAAAAGCCTTTTAAAATTGAACTTCAACATAGTATGGCAAAAGTAAAATGAAATAATGCAATTTACTTATTCACATGGATATTCTACTAATCGAATAATCACATGCAATATCAATAACCACTTTCATAATGTTGGAATGCATAATGCCAGACTATCATAACCACATAGCCAAGGCCTCGTGCCAAGACTACAAATAAGATTTTTTCAAGGCCTTGTGCCAAGACACTAGTTTGTCTCATGAGACCTACCGATGCATCGAGGAGCTATAGCGGGCTCCACCCGTCACTTATTAAGTCCAATGCATTCCCATATGAAAAGGTTTAAACATAACATAAACATTCGTATTAAAACTAGCATGCGAAATGTCAATACTTTCACAATAAACTATGAATGGTATAAAAATAGCACATCCACAGTCAAACATATCACAAAACCTTCAATACAATATAGAAGTTTTGTATCATAATAAATCAACTTCAAATAATCTTAAAACCCATCAAAGGATGTTGACATAGATGAAATCAAAATTCCTTTTAAAGAAATATCTCCTTTTATTTTGAAATCATTTAAGATCCATATAAAATCAAACATTTTATTTGAAAATAATCTTATAATATTTTAAGGGAAGCTTTGACGATTTTACAACGGCGGAAAATAACCGCACCCGCCGTATAAGTTGAAAAAAACATTCTTACCTCAATTCTGTCGAAAAGGTTAAAAAAGACCTTGTTTTGAATACGACCGAAAGATTCCTTTATAAACCACTTATAAAAGTCAAAAAGGGTAGAAATGACTTTAACTCATATTCTAGTAAATAGAAAAATGTTTTGAAATGCATTTTTAAGAAACATGGATGTGGATGATAAAGAGATCTCAGTAGATTATTACATATAAACAACCTCGGATAATGAAGAGATTGTCAAATAACCCTTACCTTGTACTTTTCCTTGGTTGGGGTAGGTTAACCTCCTGTATAATGGTGAAATAGTTGTTATTAAATTATACAAGAATCATATATATTAATATGATATCATATATGATCTTTTAACATTGATTTGTTAATAATATCTTAGAATTATCTTCGTTTCGGGAGTTAACTTACTCATTTTCTTTTATATGTTTTGTTACATAAGCCATGGTTGTTGTATCTTATTCATATCCAGAATGATATACAGTCCTTAAACATCATTTTTAAATCATCAAATGATAATTATACTTGAATGGATACGATGGAGAATGAATCTCATCGCGTTCGTGGAGACGGTAGTCCGTACGTACGCACGAGCGACAATATCATTCTTTTGATATTAAAATAATATATAAATGGATGGTATATCATATATACAGAATCATTAACATGGTATATTTATTATTTACATGAGTTACACATCATTATTATACCCATCCAAATAATATTATATTGAATAACAATTACACCACGACGTGGAGACGGTAAGCCGTACGTACGCACGTATGGTGACATGTTATTCAAAGGGTGTATAGAATACTGAATATGATTGTACCATATTTATAATAACATCACAGTATATGTGAGATACTGGAGTTATTATTTCAGAATGGTAAGAACAAAGGAAGAAGAAGTGGAAGAAGAAATGAACTTAGAAAAGGGTGGTGAAATCATTACCTCTTCTTCGGGTTCTTCCTTTTGATTTGATCAAAAGGGCTCCTTAGGTTGGCTTTCTGATCAAACTAAGGCCTCTAGGTTGTAGTGAGGGATGTTGGGAGAGTATTTGGGCAGAGTTTGGCCGAACCAAAAGGCTTTGAAGGTGTGAAGAAATGAGAAGGAGGAGTGCCCTTTTATAAGAGGGGTGAGGGGCACCTTTGGAAAAGCTAGAAATATTAATTTATAATAAATTCATATTCGGTTTCTAAAGGCTCCAAAGTTGACTATTCAAAGGATGAGGTGGGGATAGGTCGAAAACAACTCATCCAATAGAATTTAGACAGGTTTGGGTACTTATATTAACCTTATCTTTAAGTATTAACTCTAAGTTAATTAGTTTCACTTTTACAATGTCTCTTTGTATTTTTATATAATATGGTTAATAAACTTACTATATACATCCAAGCGACCCCCAAGTGGTCCATTAATGAGGAACCTATCATAATATAAGTCTCTTGGCCGAACCTTAGATTTTTAGGAATTTAATATCAATTAATAATATAATATTTGTTTTAAGAACTCTTTTATGTCAATTTTGACACTATTCAATAGTTGATTTTTGTGAAACTCCTAACAGATTGATTACTTCGAAAAAAGTCAATTAAATCAATCCTAATATATCATATTATCATAGAAAATTAGTTTAATTCATTAAAAGTTTCATATTATAATTATTTGGGTATTTATAAGATCAACTATTTTTATTTTTCACTATTTTAGTAATTACTGCATCATCATTGTGTCATAAATAAAATAAATTATATAATGTCTAAAAATTATAAATAAAATATCATTATGTAGGAACTCTTTTTAGCTTTCTAATGAATATTTATAATCGAAAATCCAACATGTATAACCCTATGTAAAAATTGTTGTTCTAAAAGATATATGCTTGTGTCATTTTTGTATTCATTTTGACTTAATTAAAATAAAGTGTCATTATCACTTACAAGTGGATCCATGGGGTCCCAAAATAGACCCAAAGATGCCCATGGTCGACCATGTATCAACCAATAGGGTTGAGACACGTTTTAGGGTAATTTATTGTTATTATAATATTATTTGTTTTAACCCTTATTTACCGGATTTACCCTTAACCATTGTAAATAAAATATTTACCGCAGTAATTATTCAAAATGTCTAAAAATAAAAGTTACCTATTTACACAATTTGAACATCCTGATTCCAAATATTGAATCCATTTTTTTAAATTCAAAACACAGAAGTGGCAGAAATTAATTTAAAATTAATTTCCGCTGTCAAAACAAAAAGCGTGTTTTTAAGAGATAATAACTATCAAAAGATTGACACTTGTTTATGTTCGGTTTAATTGTAAAATTATGTCCAATGACCAAGATTATATTAAATGGTAAAAATATATTCTAAATATACTTTAAAACCACTCAAATTCATAATTTATCACTAGTAATTAATTTGATTAAAAAAGTTGTTTTTAATTAAAATTTAGTAATTTTCACTATTCATCAAAATATGAAAGTTATCCAAAATGTACCAAAATTTCACCCTAGGCTAAATTCGTTATTCCGAATCCAAAAATGAAGTCCATTTTCAAATATAAAATATATATAATTTCAAAAAGTAGGTATTACTATTCACAACAGCTAGTTTAATTAGTTGTGGTGTGTGTTAGAACTCGAGGTTGCGTACAACACACGCTAACACATTATTCAAAGAGAAGCGTACCATAGAAGCTTGGGGTGTTACATTCTCCCCTCCTTCAAATAATTGCGTCCTCGCAATTTCTAGGGTATTACTGCATAAAAAGACTCGGGTGGTTCTTCATCATAAGTTCCTCGGGTTCCCACGTTGCCTCTTCCATCTTATGATTTCTCCACAAAACTTTTACCAGACGCGTCGTCCGGTTTCTCAGTACTTGTTCTCTTGTATCAAGAATCCTGACGGGCTCTTCACAATAGGAAAGATCAGGTTCCAGTTCTAATTCCTCATAGGTGAGTACATGCGTTGGGTCAGGCATGTATTTCCTCAACAGAGATACGTGGAACACATCGTGAACTTTGGAGAGACTTGGCGGCATTGCCAATCGGTAAGCTACAGCCCCAATTCGTTCTAGAATTTCGAAAGGTCCGATGTACCTGGGACTCAATTTACCTTTCTTACCAAAACGTATGACTCCCTTCCACGGAGATACCTTCAGGAAAACATGATCACCGACTTGAAATTCCAAATCCTTCCTTCGATTATCGGCATAGCTCTTCTGCCTACTTTGAGCTGCTTTAATGTGATTTTGGATTACCTTCACCTTTTCCACCGTTTCCTCCACCAGTTCTGGGCCTACAAGTTTTCTTTCACCAACGTCATCCCAACAGGTTGGTGTACGACATCTCTTTCTGTATAACGCTTCATATGGTGCCATCTGAATACTCGAATGGAAGCTATTGTTATAGGAAAATTCTACCAGTGGTAAATATTGATCCCACATACCCTGAAAATCAAGTGAGCAAGATCTCAACATGTCTTCTAAGGTCTGAATAGTCCGTTCTGATTGTCCGTCTGTCTGAGGGTGGTAAGCAGTGCTCAAATGAAGTTCAGTATCCAGGGATTTCTGAAGACTTTTCCAAAATCTTGAAGTAAAACGGGGATCACGATCAGAAACAATCGATAGGGGTACTCCATGAAGTCTCACAACTTCATTAATGTATAGTCTTGCTAGACGTTCCAGGGGTAGATCTTCTCTTATAGCAAGAAAATGTGCTGACTTGGTAAGACGATCAACAATAACCCATATTGCATCGTTCCTTCTAGGAGTCTTTGGAAGCCCCATGACAAAGTCCATCGTAATATTGTCCCATTTCTATTCCGGTATGGGAAGAGGTTGCATGACTCCTCCAGGCTGTTGCCTTCCAGCTTTGACTTGTTGACAAACCATACATCTTGACACAAAATCAGCAATCTCCCTCTTCATGTTGTCCCACCAAAAATGTTCCTTCAAATCTCTATACATTTTGGTGCTCCCAGGGTGTATAGAGAAATTGGAACTATGAGCGTCATCCAGCAATTCCTTTTTTAGATCAGGTATATTGGGAACACAAAGTCTCTTCCCGAATATCAAAATTCCATCTTCATACACAAAGTCTCTCAATCTCCCATCATTCACAGCTTTAATCTTCTTCTGAAATTCTTCATCATCGGTCTGAGAACTCTTAATCCTTTCTAGTAAAGATGGTTTGGCAACCATTTGAAAAAGAATTGATGTTTCACCTTCTCTGGTTATTCCCATGTCCATCTTCACTAGATCCATGAAAATTGGATCCCTTTCAATTCTCATCATGTTCAGAACTCCATGGTCTTTTCTGCTCAAAGCATCCGCCACCTTGTTTGCCTTCCCCGGGTGGTAGTGTATCGTACAATCATAATCCTTGAGTAATTCAAGCCATCTCCTTTGCCTCATGTTGAGTTCTTTTTGTGAGAAAATATACTTCAAACTCTTGTGATCAGTATAAATCTCACATTTTTCACCATAGAGGTAGTGCCTCCATATCTTCAAAGCAAAGATCACAGCTGCTAACTCAAGATCATGAGTAGGATAGTTTTGTTCATGAATTTTCAACTGTCGTGATGCATAGGCAATAACTCTATCATTCTGCATAAGGACACAACCAAGTCCTTTCTTTGATGCATCATTATAAATAACGAACCCATCATTCCCCGATGGTAGAGTCAATATAGGAGCATTGACTAATCTTTTCTTCAATTCTTCAAAACATTCTTCACACTCTTTTTTCCAAACAAATTTAACCCCTTTACATGTGAGCTTCGTTAATGGGTTAGCCAATCGGGCAAAATTCTGGACGAAACGTCGATAATAACCTGCCAAGCCAATAAAACTACGTACCTCAGTTATACTCGTAGGTGCTGGCCATTCTTGGATTGCTTTGGTCTTAGAAGGATCAACAGAGATTCCATCTTTAGAGACAATATGGCCAAGAAAAGAAATCTCCTGAAGCCAGAATTCACACTTGCTAAACTTCCCATATAATTCATGCCTCCTCAGAGTCTTCAAGATAATGCGCAAGTGATTTTCATGATCTTCATAGGTTTTGGAGTATACCAAGATATCATCAATAAATACCACCACAAATTCATCCAGATACTCCTTGAAAACTCTATTCATCAGATCCATGAATACAGAGGGTGCATTAGTCAATCCAAACGGCATTACAGTAAACTCGTATTGCCCGTACCTGGTTCGAAATGCTGTCTTCGGAATGTCTTCCTTCTTCACACACAACTGATGGTATCCAGATCGAAGGTCAATCTTTGAAAAGTATTGAGCTCCATGCAGTTGGTCAAATAAATCATCAATACGAGGTAGGGGATACTTGTTCTTTATCGTTATAGCATTGATCTCCCTGTAGTCGATACATAACCTCATAGATCCATCTTTCTTTTTAACAAAAAGAACAGGGGCTCCCCATGGAGAAACACTAGGGCGAATAAATCCCTTATTACTCAATTCCTCTAGTTGTTTCTTTAGTTCGACTAACTCTACAGTAGCCATTCTATAAGGGGTCTTCGATATAGGCCTTGATCCAGGAATCAAATCAATGGAAAACTCTACTTCTCGTTCTGGAGGATGTCCAGGTAAATCTTCCGGAAATACATCTACAAACTCTTTCACAACATGTACATCCTCTATTTGAACATTCCTTTCCTCACCGACAGTTATTTCATTCTCTTCCTCCCCAATAATTGAATTAAGTTGAGCTACTGGGGGTGGATCTAAATAAGAATTAGGTGGTGACGATTCTGCTCTAAAAATTAGGTGTTCCTTATCATTATCATCAAGAATCGTAACCTCTTTCTTCTTACAATAAATCTTCGCATCATAGTCCGAAAGCCAGTCCATACCAAGGATTATATCAAACTCAATCATAGGTATGACGATGAGATCAGCAGATAAAGAAAATTTATGTGCTCTAATGGGGACTGATTCGCAAAACTTTGTTGCAACGATACTTCCCTTAGGAGTTTTAACTGACAACTCCCTTATTAAATCAAATTGGAAATATCTAATTTTCTTAGCAAACTGGGAAGATATGAAACAATGCGATGATCCAGAATCAAATAATGCATTTGCTAAACTTGAGGAAACCATTAAATTACCTGCCACCACGTCTTTCGGAGCTTCTACCTCAGCAGTAGTGATAGCATAAGCCTGGCCTTGATCCCTTGGCCTTTTCTGAGGTAAGTTCTCCTGACGCTTAGGACATGCATTTGCATAATGCCCCATCTCCCTGCAATTGTAGCACTGAACGTTGGTAGCTTCCTTCTTCCCCTTGCAATCATGAGCTTGGTGGCCTTTTTCACCACACTTGTAACAGACTCCCATTCCCTTCAGGCAAGCACCGGGGTGTTTCTTCCCGCACTTACCACAAGATGGATATTCAACCTTTCCCTTCTTCCCCTTATTTCCATTCCCAGATTGATCAGCAGGTCTCTTCTTCTCTTGCTTTGCTTTAAAGTCATAATACTTAGAGAATTCCTTTTCGGTCTTGATAGCACATGAGACAATGTCTTCGTACGATGAAAAGGATTGTGAGACTAATGCTCGACGGAGAAATGGTTTTAACCCATCAAAGAAACGATCAATCTTACTTCTTGGGTTGCAAATATAATCACCAGCGTACCTCGCTAACCTTGTAAAGTTAGCCTCATACTTTGTGACATTCTCATCCTCCTTTTGTCTTAGACTCAGAAATTGTCTTTCCATATCTGCTCGATGGTCGCGAGGAAAGTATTTTTCTAAAAACAGATCTTTAAACTCCCTCCATTCCATTTTTGATACTTCATCATCTTCCTTAATGTTTTGAATCAATGACCACCATTGATCAGCATCTCCAGTGAGGCGGTAAACTGCCATGGTAACTTTTTCCCTTTCACTACTCCCCAAAGCCTGAAATATTTTCTCTAGGGAAAATATCCATTGCTCAGCTACTAAGGGATTTGTACTCCCATTGAACGTTGGTGGTTGTTGTCTCATTAATCGATCTAACATTGATCCTCCACGCTGCGGATCAGGGTGCTCCATACGGGTAAGGTTATTATTCATAACCTGAGTAAGTTGTCCCAGTATGGTTATTAGCTGATCAGCACCAGTTGCATCACCAGCCCCACTATAATTATCTTGAGCAGGAGGGCAATCCCTACATGGAGTGCGTGCATTGATACCGTTTCCATTTCTTCCACTAGGCGCCATTTCTAAACAATGGCATAAACTAGATCAGTTTATGAATCAAAATACAAAATCCCATACTTATAAAACACTTAACATAAATTGAACTATTTATGGATATAATCCATAATCATAAAAATGTTTTCTTTGAGGAAGTATATACTCATAAACCCTTCATAATGATTTGTAAAGATAATGAGAGTTATCCTAAGCATATCCCCCAGGAGTGTCGTAACCAAGAGTGCAGCAAGGCCCGTTGTCGTGCACCAGTTCTCGTTCGAGTCTAGCTCAAAGCGGTGTTTTCGGGTTTTACCCCTAGGTACATCTGTGCCAGAGCCGCCTCTACCTGCTCGTATCCAGACAGGGATGTATTGCTCGGAAAACTCACAAAATCTCTACAATACCAAAATTCTAGGAAGTTCTTCTATACTAATCCTCAAAGTTCATCTTAGGTCTACGTGCTCTAATCAGAGTTTATCTAAATCTAGTTTCCAAGGTTTGTACTAAACTTCCTCTGATACCAACTGTAACGCCCCGACCCCAGCTACCCAGAGTCGGTGCATTATTACATAACATTGGCATGATCACAAGAAAGATCAAATCCCGAAAGACCGATTGGTTTAGTAGCCTTGGAAACACTAGATATAATCATAAAGTTTTACATTACATTTCAAAGTGAAAAACTACTACAACAACAAAGTCTTCATATCCACACTATTAACCCCTCATAATATCCCTGCAAGTCATTCATAATTTACTTCTTCACTACCTGGGAAAAATAAAACATAGAAAAGGGGTGAGCTCAAATGCCCAGTAAGGATAACAATATAGTGGAACATTCAAAATAATCATAAACATTTAAGGCAATGAATTACTAAAACAAAAGCCTTTTAAAATTGAACTTCAACATAGTATGGAAAAAGTAAAATGAAATAATGCCATTTACTTATTCACATGGATATTCTACTAATCGAATAATCACATGCAATATCAATAACCACTTTCATAATGTTGGAATGCATAATGCCAGACTATCATAACCACATAGCCAAGGCCTCGTGCCAAGACTACAAATAAGATTTTGTCAAGGCCTTGTGCCAAGACACTAGTTTGTCTCATGAGACCTACCGATGCATCGAGGAGCTATAGCGGGCTCCACCCGTCACTTATTAAGTCCAATGCATTCCCATATGAAAAGGTTTAAACATAACATAAACATTCGTATTAAAACTAGCATGCGAAATGTCAATACTTTCACAATAAACTATGAATGGTATAAAAATAGCACATCCACAGTCAAACATATCACAAAACCTTCAATACAATATAGAAGTTTTGTATCATAATAAATCAACTTCAAATAATCTTAAAACCCATCAAAGGATGTTGACATAGATGAAATCAAAATTTCTTTTAAAGAAATATCTCCTTTTATTTTGAAATCATTTAAGATCCATATAAAATCAAACATTTTCTTTGAAAATAATCTTATAAGATTTTAAGGGAAGCTTTGACGATTTTACAACGGCGGAAAATAACCGCACCCGCCGTATAAGTTAAAAAAAACATTCTTACCTCAATTCTGTCGAAAAGGTTAAAAAAGACCTTGTTTTGAATACGACCGAAATATTCCTTTATAAACCACTTATAAAAGTCAAAAAGGGTAGAAATGTCTTTAACTCATATTCTAGTAAATAGAAAAATGTTTTGAAATGCATTTTTAAGAAACATGGATGTGGATGATAAAGAGATCTCAGTAGATTATTACATATAAACAACCTCGGATAATGAAGAGATTGTCAAATAACCCTTACCTTGTACTTTTCCTTGGTTGGGGTAGGTTAACCTCCTGTATAATGGTGAAATAGTTGTTATTAAATTATACAAGAATCGTATATATTAATATGATATCATATATGATCTTTTAACATTGATTTGTTAATAATATCTTAGAATTATCGTCGTTTCGGGAGTTAACTTACTCATTTTCTTTTATATGTTTTGTTACATAAGCCATGGTTGTTGTATCTTATTCATATCCAGAATGATATACAGTCCTTAAACATCATTTTTAAATCATCAAATGATAATTATACTTGAATGGATACGATGGAGAATGAATCTCATCGCGTTCGTGGAGACGGTAGTCCGTACGTACGCACGAGCGACAATATCATTCTTTTGATATTAAAATAATATATAAATGGATGGTATATCATATATACAGAATCATTAACATGTTATATTTATTATTTACATGAGTTACACATCATTATTATACCCATCCAAATAATATTATATTGAATAACAATTACACCACGACGTGGAGACGGTAAGCCGTACGTACGCACGTATGGTGACATGCTATTCAAAGGGTGGATAGAATACTGAATATGATTGTACCATATTTATAATAACATCACAGTATATGTGAGATACTGGAGTTATTATTTCAGAATGGTAAGAACAAAGGAAGAAGAAGTGGAAGAAGAAATGAACTTAGAAAAGGGTGGTGAAATCATTACCTCTTCTTCGGGTTCTTCCTTTTGATTTGATCAAAAGGGCTCCTTAGGTTGGCTTTCTGATCAAACTAAGGCCTCTAGGTTGTATTGAGGGATGTTGGGAGAGTATTTGGGCAGAGTTTGGCCGAACCAAAAGGCTTTGAAGGTGTGAAGAAATGAGAAGGAGGAGTGCCCTTTTATAAGAGGGGTGAGGGGCACCTTTGGAAAAGCTAGAAATATTAATTTATAATAAATTCATATTCGGTTTCTAAAGGCTCAAAAGTTGACTATTCAAAGGATGAGGTGGGGATAGGTCGAAAACAACTCATCCAATAGAATTTAGACAGGTTTGGGTACTTATATTAACCTTATCTTTAAGTATTAACTCTAAGTTAATTAGTTTCACTTTTACAATGTCTCTTTGTATTTTTATATAATATGGTTAATAAACTTACTATATACATCCAATAGACCCCCAAGTGGTCCATTAATGAGGAAACTATCATAATATAAGTCTCTTGGCCGAACCTTAGATTTTTAGGAATTTAATATCAATTAATAATATAATATTTGTTTTAAGAACTCTTTTATGTCAGTTTTGACACTATTCAATAGTTGATTTTTGTGAAACTCCTAACAGATTTATTACTTCGAACAAAGTCAATTAAATCAATCCTAATATATCATATTATCATAGAAAATTAGTTTAATTCATTAAAAGTTTCATATTATAATTATTTGGGTATTTATAAGATCAATTATTTTTATTTTTCACTATTTTAGTAATTACTGCATCATCATTGTGTCATAAATAATATAAATTATATAATGTCTAAAAATTATAAATAAAATATCATTATGTAGGAAATCTTTTTAGCTTTCTAATGAATATTTATAATCGAAAATCCAACATGTATAACCCTATGTAAAAATTGTTGTTCTAAAAGATATATGCTTGTGTCATTTTTGTATTCATTTTGACTTAATTAAAATAAAGTGTCATTATCACTTACAAGTGGATCCATGGGGTCCCAAAATAGACCCAAAGATGCCCATGGTCGACCATGTATCAACCAATAGGGTTGAGACACGTTTTAGGGTAATTTAGTGTTATTATAATATTATTTGTTTTAACCCTTATTTACCGGATTTACCCTTAACCATGGTAAATAAAATATTTACCGCAGTAATTATTCAAAATGTCTAAAAATAAAAGTTACCTATTTACACAATTTGAACATCCTGATTCCAAATATGGAATCCATTTTTTTAAATTCAAAACACAGAAGTGGCAGAAATTAATTTAAAATTAATTCCCGCTGTCAAAACAAAAAGCGCGTTTTTAAGAGATAATAACTATCAAAAGATTGACACTTGTTTATGTTCGGTTTAATTGTAAAATTATGTCCAATGACCAAGATTATATTAAATGGTAAAAATATATTCTAAATATACTTTAAAACCACTCAAATTCATAATTTATCACTAGTAATTAATTTGATTAAAAAAGTTGTTTTTAATTAAAATTTAGTAATTTTCACTATTCATCAAAATATGAAAGTTATCCGAAATGTACCAAAATTTCACCCTAGGCTAAATTCGTTATTCCGAATCCAAAAATGAAGTCCATTTTCAAATATAAAATATATATAATTTCAAAAAGTAGGTATTACTATTCACAACAGCTAGTTTAATTAGTTGTGGTGTGTGTTAGAACTCGAGGTTGCGTACAACACACGCTATCACATTATTCAAAGAGAAGCGTACCATAGAAGCTTGGGGTGTTACATACCATGTATTCCTTCATACTCAAACACAATCTATAATACTATGTATAAAATATAACTATATCAATCACATACTAAAAATCCTTAATCATTATAAGATCTATTTTAAACCGAATTTAAATCTTGTTTTTGTAAATGAAATTTTTTTATTTGGGTATTTTTAAATCAGATCCAAAAAACATATATTTTTTACTTCATGGTTGTTTTAAATTATGTTGCTTATTTTTTTATTAATAAAAATTTCTTAAATAACATATAATTTATGAAACATGGATCACGGGGTTATAATGATTTATCATATCTGATTTTTTATATAATAATAATGATATTTTTTTGGGAAATGGAATCTTTGATGAATTAGTTAATACATGTTTTTCCATAAACAGTTGATATATTGATAATTATATATCAATATATAATATCAAAAACACATTTATAGAATCATTTAACCATAAAATACATATAATTAATATATTATATAGTAATTATACAATATTTCATAATAATCCATGAAATAAATTTTATATCATCATTCAGATGTGTAGATTAATTGTCCAAGAGGTAAGAGTTTTATAATTACTTAATGAGTAAGGAATTTTTTTATTTAATTTTAATTTAATCTTGAAATAATAAAAAAATTCCAAAAAAATTTAACATTGTGAAATAATTTCATAGAACGATCCATATGGGGTGGGGATAATGAAAGAAATTTGTCATTCATTGAGGACATATTCAGCCCAAATGTATGATTAAAGAACTTGTTACACCAAACATGGGATAGAACGAAGATATATTATTAATTATAATTTTGAATTAGTTAATATATTCATTCCATAAATCTATCATATTTACCAACCATTGGGGTCATTGATGAAGAAAAGTACACTTCTCTATAGTGGTTGAAGTCTATAACTATAATGGATAGATTTTTATAAGTTTTTATTATAAGATGAAAAGTATTGATCAATATTTTATGAATAAATATAATAAAATTGAGTTATATTATTAAAAAAAGTTCCTTTGTATTCAAGTGTCTATAAGATGTTTTGAAGAGAATGGTTAATAAGAAAAGAAGAAAGAGCAAGGAATACACATATTTAAAACATGTTATTTCTCTTAGAAGTATCTTTGGTAGTGGATGTCTTAGGATACCTAATTGTTAAATATTTTATTGAGAGGAGATATGAGGTCCATAATGTTTCTATAACTCATTTCCAAATTTTTTTTGAACATGTCTATGAGATTTTATGATTTTTTTCCATTTATTATAGTTGGGGTGGTTTCCAAGTGGTTAACACACAACTAGATCCTACTTGATGTCTAGTAGAAAATATTCTGGGGATGAAATTACAAGGTAATATAGATATTAATTTAGAGGGTATTACAGTAGTTACTATAGATATGGAACTATTCATCTAGTTTGGGAATACAATCCCTAATATTAGTCATTTGGTCCATAGGGCCTTTAGGGCCCTATATTCCTTTAGAAAACATGGCCTCCAAGCCACATAAAGAAATTATGTATGTAGATTTCTAGAAACATGTATTATGATCCATTAATTTTTTTCTTCTGAACATACATGAGGAATCCATATAAGAAGAATTGGATAATGTAATATTCACTATGGAGATCTTATCATACTGGAAGGATGAGAGGGTATGAAAAACACCATCATTACTATGTTTCGTGAATATATACATGGGGTAATACAAGAGGATCATCCATGTGATGTGGGTAGTTAGGTATTATCAATGAATTATATGCTGTGGAGAGGCAGTTAAATTCTATTCGGGTAATTAGGCCTTCAGGTTGTGCATTTGGACATATTCCTCTAGGTGAAGGGTCGTGTAAGGGTTCCCTATCAACCAAGTTAATGAAAGAATTATCCATAAATAAATAAAAACCTAAATAGACTTTAGGATGGGTTGAACACCACCAATACTTTATTTTTTACATTGGTAATCAATTTTTTCACATGTTATTTATATTATTTAATCAATATATGGTGATAACCAATATGAAATTTGGATAGATATTCCTACCATTAATGCACTAATAATATATTTAAATTTAAAAATAAGTTAAAGTTATCTTTATTATTAAGAAATTAAATATATAGAAAAACGATATTGGAGAATACAATTATTATAACTTTTAAGAGTACTTTATCTTATATATTATTAAATACCAATTAAATTATTGATAATATATATTTATACATTAAAAAATATAATATATGAGTCATTATATAATATTTTCCATTTTATTTTATTATATAAAAATTTGAAGACCATTAAGAAAATAATTCTTTGAAAATAATTCTTTCACCATTATTTTAGCACCCCCAATTTCGAGTAAGTAACCACTTAATTATATATTTCATGTACATAAGTTGTTTTTATGAATATTGGGAGATATTATAGAAATTTTGTAATGTTTTGGGAGTTTTATAATGGTTCAAGGTTTCAGAAATGTTAGTGGAACAAATGAAACTTCTACAAGAAACCTTGGACAATGATATAAGAGCTTTTAGGCTCACACACGGTAAGGTGAACTGTTTATCTAAAGTGTACGACCCCCATGGATTAATCGTGTGAAG
This sequence comes from Viscum album, assembly GCA_963277665.1. NCBI lineage: Eukaryota > Viridiplantae > Streptophyta > Magnoliopsida > Santalales > Viscaceae > Viscum > Viscum album. The sequence continues at coordinate 1,414,307,002 of OY728145.1, forward strand.
TGGTATATATGGATTCTACATGGTTGGATCACATTTTTTCGTACCATGCATGTCAACTATGAGAGTTTATCAATAGAGAAGAGGGTAGCACACTATTAGTGTACGGTCTATATAACAATGTGACTAACTCTTCATGGTTTAAAAGTGATATCTTAAAAAAAGGATATCACTTGAATTTACTTATAAGTATCTATTTTATACATCATTTCTACCCGAATTTTATTTTTCTTCCACGAAAAGGTTTTGAATTATGTCCCCTATAAACTAGAAGAAATTTGAAGGCAATTTATGGTGCATTGAATCCTTATTCCCTTGGTATGACATTGTTTGTGGAAGTGATTCTTGGATTTAATATCCATACCTCTCCCAAGATATGTGATCTAGTACCCTGGGGATAGATATATGATTTTTCTTTCCAATAATATTGTGATATGGCTGTGTTGATGTTAGGTTAAGAGATCTATGGGTGGTTTTTGGACATTTAACCATGATTTTATGGAGAGTAAGTGTATTTATTTGGTATCTCTATAATCAACATGTTATGTAGATTCACTCTCATGTAAAATTAATTGTACTAAAAATATTGATTTAAAATTGATTTTTATTTTTCAAAATTATTATGAAATTATCGTGAAATGCTATATGGAAACCCTCTTTTCTGATTGTTTAAGGAATTATGAAAATTGGGTGTTTTGGTTAAAGGTGAATTGGTAAAATGGTTTTAAAATAATGATTTTAAAGTAATTTTTTGGTTATGATCCACAAAAACTAGTTAGAAATGTGTTTATAATACCAAGAAATATTAATTGAAATGGTTTGCACAATTTAATCAGTATGTTTATTGGCTTAAATAGTAGAGCGTTAGTTGAATGGAATAGATAATGGACATGACATACCACAATCAATGGGGAAGAGTATGGATTTGATGTTCCACTATCAATGGTAAACACCATGTTTGTGTAGATGATTCATTCTGTGTGGTCTTGTGAAATTAAATGGAATATTCTAACTATTTCAGGAAATGGTTAGAATTAATTCTTTGTTTTCTCTCATAGGAAACTATTTTTTATGGGAATATTTTTTTCGAGTGAAAATGAATTTCTTCAGTATGAACATTTTTATATGTTTTAAATTGATATAAATGTATATATATACCTATAAATGTTCTAACTTGTTCTATACTAGTAATGTGAGTAGGGAAGCCATTTGGTAAAAAATTACTATGATTCATTAATCAACAATACATTGGATCATTGGTGATTTTGTAGGTAATGTGTTTCAGGACACTGGAAAATATAAAGTATCACATAAATTTAGCAGTGCCTCATTATAGTTGCGAATGTAAGATTGAGTATGATAATGTGGATTTTTTTGAGTTGCATAGTTGGTTTCCTTGAAGTCTTTTAGTTTTTTGTCTTAGCCTTCCACATTTTAGTTGATATTGATCTTGGTTTCTTCTTGGTTCTCAGATATAATTTCGTATTATTTGATATAAATGTGTTATCATAAATTTTTAACATGCATAATTTATCGAGTTTTGGTTATGGAATGGTTTTTTGTGGTTTTTTCTTTAAAAGGTAAAATCATCATCTATTTTTTGTGAATTCATCAGCATTTATTTCCATTCATTAGAAACATTTGGGTGTCTCTTAAGGCCAGGTATCAATTCCTCCTTACTCGAGCCAAGGATGAGGGGTGGGATATTACAAATGGTATCAGTCTCAGTTGGTCCAATTTTTTTTTTAAAATTAGTATCACCTTTTTTGGTCCTTAATGAATATGTGGAATCAGTTTGTTTGATAATTGTTTATCATTTGTGTCATTATTTTTTTTGTTGACTTTTTTTTCTCGTTCATTTTTTTGAGTTGGGATGGTTGAAATGTGTATGATTGTTGGAACATGGACTGCAGAACATAAATACACGTAATTGAACTATTTATGTTGAACATTAGGTTACTAGGTATTTTGGTTCATAAATGTTTTGGAGACACTTATAGGTGTTGTAATATCAATTATATGGGTTTATCCAATGAGAGAAACGTGAAGTTAATTTTAAAAACGAATTCACACTAGAAGTACATATTTCATTTTGTGTAATAAATTATGATACAGTGAAAATTTATTTATTTATTTAATTTTTTTAAATAGTTTTCAAATGTATTATTTGAAAAAGGGAATTTATGTAGTATTTTGAAAAAAAGTATTATTTTCAAATCCATGGTTGAATATTCAAAATCAATTTGAAAATGGATAGTGTTGATTTTTGAATGTGTTTTTGTGATGTTTGTGATGTAGTAGGAATTGAAATTTTCAAGACATTAGTTTTTTGAGAGTGATTCTCTTGAAATATGTGGTGTTTTAGAAAAATGATCCTGATAGACATAGAAGTAACCAGCTAGATGAAACTACTGAGAATGTGGTTTTACATGAGCCTTAACTAAATCAACTACTAGTTCAATGTATTGTATAATATTTTTTAGCTATGAATAGAGTAGACCAATGGGATAAACCATGGAAAATGGATAATTTTGTTTAGTTCCAGAATAAGAATCATCTCACCATTTATGGTTATTCAAAAAAAATGAGGAGTGGTGTGGCAGAACAAGATAAATCAAATCATTGATATCCTTGGGAAACTAGTAGAGATTAAAGTCATTTTGGAGATGTATATAATATTGGATGCTAAATGCTAGTGGTGGGATTTGATAGTTCATGATAAATGAGAAAAAGTCATTTCAAGGGTTTGTTTTGATGAATTGTTCAAAAAAATTCCTCACATATTCCATATTGCATGAACAACAAACTTTTTCAGATTAATGTAGGAGATAGTCTCAATGAAAGACTATAATTCAAAATTTATTTATTTAACCTATTTTGAACATGAATGTTCTACCAGTATGTCCTTGAATGCATACATTTTTGAATCTGGAATGGGTTATGAGATTATAATAAATATTTCCATGATCTATATAGTAGATTATATAGAGATGGTTAATAGAGTGACGATGGGTGAAAGGGGAATCTCATGATCAAGGAGTATATAGATCTTTCTGACACCTTTGGGTAACTATAAGAACCCAAATGCTAGGATAATATTGAAGAGGGGCACCTATTTCTAATGTAGATGAATGGCTCAAAATAAAATTTCTAGTTTAGTAACTCTTATTTTAAAAACTAAGAGAATGATAGGATGTTTCCAATATTGTTATTTACACCACATTATAAATATTTTTAAGGAACCAACTAGAGGATTCCACAAAATCAATAAGACATGGAATCTTCACCGTTATTGGAATAGTACTCCAAGTTTGTGTGTTCATGAAACTTTTCTTGTGGTGCAGTACAATTATCCTTAAATAAGAGGATGCTCACTAAATAACTCCCATAGTAAGAGTCTATATAACCATGGCAGTTCCAGTAATACCATGAATCCTCCGCAAGGACAGTCTGAATAAGTAAACACTGATAAAAGTGAAACAAGTAAGAAATTATATGTAGTTGAGCATGTTATATTGGATGATTAGTCTAGGCCATTAATATTGATAGGTAAGGTTATTTTTTATTCTACCCTTATAAAATTTTTCTTTGATATGGGAGAACCCCATTCATTTATTACATCTCGTTATGTTGATTTTTAGGTATAAATGTTTATATTATTCATCTTATTTTGAAACTATAAACTAATCGTACTGAAATGGAATGTCAAGCCATCATGTATCGACCATGCTCTAAAACTATTAATGGAGATGAGTTACTATAGGATTTATCATTTCATGTGATTTATGTCAATGAAATAACTAAGGGTATGTATTTTTTGAGAATTTTCAATGAACACATCAACTATTAAACCAGATTCGTCAACTTTAAAACAAATGATGGAATCAATCATCTCTTCGGAGGGGAAATAAATTAATAGGTAAGTGCAATGGAATTTTTGGAAATATCAGTTGGAACGATATCATTAAAGTTGGTAGTTTTTACATTTGAAATGATATAATAGATTAATAAGAGTATCATTCCATTTATTTTTTTATCATTTTATGGATGTATTTCAAGAAACATTCTCAGGATTCCCACAATGAAAAGAATTAGAGCTTATAATTGATTTATTTGTAGTACCAGTCTTATTTACCTTTTGTTTTATAGGATGGAACCACCTGAATTAATGGATGTGATAGTACTATTGGAAGAATCTGAAATAAATGGATTCATTCAATGTAGAAAATCTCCATAGGCATCAGAGATCTTATTTTTTAAGTATAAGTATGTATTTTTGTTGTGTTTCAATTATCATATTCTTAAACAAGTCACGATAAAGAATTGGTATCAAATTACATGCGTTGATGATCTATTGGGTCAATTGTTGGTAGCAAAGTGTTTCTCTAAAATGGACATAAGATCATGAAATCACCATTTTTTGTTCAGAAATTGGATATTCAAATACATATTTCTAGTGTATACATGAACATTATTTATATATGTTAATGCGTTCTGGTCTTATGAATGAACCAACAACATTTATGGAATTGATGAATTAGATATTTTAGACATATATAGATTCGAGTGTGGTTTTCCTTGTGGATGAAATATTTGGGTAGTCAATGACAATGGACGAGCATGATAAACACATGGCGACAGTGATGGAAAAATATTTTATAATCACCATCTTTCTAGAAAACTAAAATAGTATTATTTTTGTATATAATAAGTTTGATTCCCATCCATTAAATCTCTTAAATTTGTGTTTCTTGTGATCTATGAATGATATATGTCGTTATCTATTGGTATCCTCTAGTAAATGCCTTTGGGAGAAATATATTCCCTAGAATGGCTAATTACTACTGATGTTTTTTATTTTTGATTTATCATGAAAAGATTCACCTAGGATATCCTTGAAGAGGGGAAATGTTCTATTCTAGAGGAATGAGGAATGTTATATGTCCTTTCAAGAGCATTAAATTTTAATTCTATTCGAACCAATCATGATATTTTAAGAATTTGCAAAAGGATATGTGGTGTATTTTGTTGTTTTGAGATATATGTTTTGATGATTTTCATGGAGAGAGATCATGTGGTTGTTATAGATAATGAAAGTAACTATTTCATGAGAAAAAATGAACTATAAATGATTTTTAGACTGAAACCTTAATCCAGGATTTGAAGTCATAGAATTTTCCCCTCTTTGGTGAGAATCATACTATACTTATAATTCATAAACTCTTGAAATATATTTTCTCAGAAAGGGGTTTGAATATGAGACAAAGAATATGGATGGAGTAACTACAAAATTTCAACATTAACTTGATGCATACATAGTTTAATGAAATTCAGTGGTAGATGCATTATCTAGAAAGTCAAATGCTCTATTGGAAAAGGAGGCTTTAGAAATTTGTCATTTGATGTTAGTGATAGCTGATATACACTTGGATTATGAATAAAAATGTAGTGTTTTAATTTTCATCCTAGTTTCATTGGTTCGTGATTTGGATGAGAGAGTGAAAGAGGCAGATACATCATATTCAAAATTTGTTTTATGAGGTCAAAACTCAGTGGTGGGGAGACCATTCTGGGATTGTGGGTGAATGATAGTTCAATTTTTGGGTTTCAAAACTGGATGGTCATAACAATGAATTTCCTGGAACAACTTCTTCATATATTCTTCAATTAGATATGGACAATTAATCTGGGAATATAGAATATGTATATGACCTTGAAACCATATTATTTGTGTGTTAGAATGAAAATGAATGTGAATGAGTTTATGTCAAAAAGAATAACCTTTCATTAGGTTAAGGAAGATCATACGTGATAAGAAGGTATGATTCAATATTTAAGTATTCCTTTTTGGAACGGGGAGATTATACCCAAGGATATTTTGACAGGTCTCCCAAGAATGACTTTTAAACATGATGTAATTTTCATGATAGTGGATTGGCTCATAAAGTCATCCCATTACATATCTTTTCATGAATATTATACGGTAGAGGACTCTTATAAAATATATATCTCATATGTGTAAAAGAGAAATGGAGTGCCAATTTCAATAGTATGATACAAAGATATGGGGTTTATGTCTCATTTATATATGTCCTTATAGTATGACCTTAGGACTAATATGACAATGAGTAAGGAATGTCATCATCAAATAGATTATGAATCTGCATGGATGATACAAGTGTTGGAAGACATTATTTGGGCTTCTGTAATGAATTATTGTGGCCCTTGGGAAAATCACATACTATTAGTGATGTTCTCAAATAACAATAGTTATGATGCCATAAATCTACATGACTCCTTTCCAACAATTGGGTAGGAATACAGTTCATTCAGAAAATTTTTCAGATGGAAATAGGTGATACAACACTATTTAACAAATCCTTGTTTAATGTACATCATAGAAGATTAAACATATCCAGAAACTAATCGAGTAGGTCTAATGATTTTATAATTCGAATACAAATCATCATTCATAGCCATTTTTGTTTGAAGTGAGTGATCATGTGTTATTGAGAATCTCTACAAGGCGTGGAAATCATCATTTTGGGATGTAAGGATTTTTATCTCCTCAATACATAGTACTTTTTTTAAAAATTAATGGGTTGGTGAGGTGTCATTTTGGTGGGATATTCCCTGACAACTCAGTGTAATGAATAATTGTCTTCATGTATCTCTGTTTTCATCCAAGTCATGGCCTAGTGATTTGATAAGAATTTGTTGACCTATTGTTGTATTATTCATTGATGCATGTGCTAGTAATAATTGTTGATAGAAAAGAGAAAGTAATTTTTTATGAAAGGAATTGGTTCAATGAAGGAATTTTGGAACATTATCAAATTCATGAAGAAACCTTGGAAAGGGAGAAAGAAATGATTGAGCAATGACAATAAAACTTTTAGGGAATTTTTGGTTTTCTATATTCTAACGATGTAATTTCCAACAGTGGGGAGAATTTACCACTTGTGGTTTCATGTATGTAACCATATATTTATGTATTTGACATATGTAATCTGTATGGGTGAAGGTATGGAGATTTTCAAGGACTTTTGAAATGTTTCTAGTCCCATTCAAATGGTGCAAAGTCTACCCATTGTTTCTGGAAACCCTAGAAGTATTATATAAAAACATAAAGAGTGAGACAATGAATTATATAAAGGCACACAGTTATGTGTATAGTTTATACAAACCATATGACCATCAAGGAGTAACTATTTGAAGTGGGAAAAAGAGATTCAACACTATTGGTGCACTATTGGTATAACCAATTGAGCTAACCATGTGAGGTGCACATTGAGGAATATGATAGATCATGTTTAGTCCACGGTTTTCATAAATGTGTATGTATTAAAAGATAGATCCTAAAGTATTGAATCTCTCTCAGATTTACCTCAAACCCATTCATCTTTTCCCAATTTCAGCCCAAATTTATTTTTTCCTCTCAAAGTTTGTAGAGTCTCTCCCCTTCTGACATAAAGTAATATGTGGGTAATTATTAATGTGTTAAATCTTGATTCACTTGGTAAATCCTTATTTATGGTAGTTTTTATTAGATATAATTACATTCCCTCTCTTTAAATTTTTAATATAGTCTACAATGTTCAAATATATGATGTTTGATTCAAATAATTATGATATATGGTTATTTTGATGTTAGGGGATGTGTTTGAAGTTTAGTTTTTGGATACATAACATGATTTTGTTGAAGAATTAGCATCTTTATTCATTTTCTCTATAATTTCTAAGGTAAGTGGCTTCAATTTGTACTCCTATTATTAAAATTATACGTATTGATTTTAAATCACATATTTTTTCATGAAATTTAGTTTACTTTTTTCAATGCAGGTTAAAACCCTTATTTATTGATGGTTTATGGAATATAGAAAATTATGAATTTTTTTGGAAGGTGAAATTGTAAACTTGTTTTTATAATTATGATTTTGAAATATTTGTTTGTATTTGATGAATGAATATTAGCTACAAATATTTTTAAATAAAAGGATAGTTTTATCAAAATTGTTTGAAATAATATCATTGGAATTTTTATTGGATTAAATTGTTATGTTTGTGTTTAATGGGATAGATAATGGTTGTGAAGTACCATGATCAACTGATTGTGTATGGATGTGATATTTCACAATAAATGGTGAACATAAATCTTATTTGGTTTAGTATGTGTGTGTTGTTGTCAAAAAGGAAATGTAATGTGCTAGTTAATTACATAAATAGTTGTAATTGTTTGTTTGTTTTCATTCCATGGAAACTGTTTTATTATGTAAACCTGTTTTGAGGTAAAACTGTTTATATTTACTATAAATATTTGAAATGTTTTAAATACTTTTACATAAAATAATTTTAAAAAATGTGCTACCATATTATATCCTGGTGTTATGAGTAAGAAATTCATTTGGTGAAAACCTGTTAGGTTTCATTACTTACCCATCTTTGTAACATTGGTTCTTTTGTATATATTCATTATTGGGACACTTGAATAGGTTATGTTTCAAAACTATTTTTTGTTTCCACATAATACACGGCCATGGATGATTGAGTTGGATCTGGGAGATCATTTTGAGTCACAAATTTTGTTTCCTTGTAAACTTTTGGTTTTTTTCTTAGTCTCAAACTTTTTAGTTGATCTTGATATTTTTTTCTCATGGTACTCTAATATGGTGTGGTTTGTTTTGAAAAACTTGAGTTTTCTTACATTGATATCATGCATCATTTATTTCCTTTTTGTTACTGTGTTTTTAGTTGGAATTGATTTAATTTGAAATGGAAAATGGTCTAATAATTGTAAGTGAATCCCCTAGGGTTTATTTAAATCCTTTTTCCTCATAGAGATATTTCTTAAGACAATAAAATTTCTAGAACGACTCAACTAAATAAGAAGAATTGGGATGTTACAAATTTCATGATCCCAAGAACTAAACATAGTAATCAAATTTTAATGCTTCAAAATTAAATTGAACGTAATAAATAACTTATATTTTTAAAATAAAATATTAAATCTTTTTTGGATTGATTTATTTTTTTCAATGTGATTTAAAATGTTTTTATTACTATCAAATTAAAATTTTACTTATAGTAAAAAATTATTATGTTTCAAAAATAATAATAATTGATTATATAAATTCATTATAATATTTTTTTAGGAATTATATTATATATTAAATATATTATTACATATAAAAAATACATCATTTAATTTTATGACATTCTAGAATTATGATAATGAAATAAACGAAACATTATTAAAAATATCAATATTTTTTCACTATTTACCCAAAAACCAGTTTTTTTATATAACTTTATAATTCTTATTGAAAGCTAATTTAGACATTACAATTTAAAAAATGTGGTCAGTTTTAAGAAAATTTAATATTAAAATGTAATATTTTATGTTTATAATGAAAATAATAAATATAAATAACATATAATTAAATTTAAATTACAGTTTCAAAACATTAAGTTTTTTAAATAATAATTTTTAAGTATTTATAATTTATTAAAATATTTTTTAATATATGTTTTAATATTTGAATTTTTTTGATAATATTCACAAAAAATTTAAACACAATTTAGGTTGGTGGTGCATGTGAAACATGATATCAACATGTTATTTTTGAACGGGTAAAAATTAATGTATAATATTTTTATGTTAAATTATCCCCCATTAAATAAATGAATCCATTCAATTTTAATTATTTTTCACTAATGGGAAAATCTAAGGGTTCCAAAAGAAATTAATGATTTATCTTCTGCAGATATATTCACACCACTATTGTTGGTAAAACAAAAAAACAATATTTCCTAACTATGAGTATTCATGTGTTCATAAAGACATACCATTTACATATTCCATTTTATGATCCTATTTATATTAAAATATTAAATCCAAATGTTTATAGTTTGTTACAATCAAACTAGAATAAATGATCTAGAAAATATAGAAATTCAATCTAAATATTTCATCTCTAATGAAATATTCATTTAAATTGATGATATATTTCAATCAACTATGAAACACTTGTTTCATCATATAAATACATTGGTTCAACATTGATTATATCTGATAATATTCTCATTAGGTATTTATGTTGAATAAATCCATCTCCATCATCATTGTTCCCAAATAATGTGTGAGTCACTCATGGATTTCTCACATTAGTGTTTAGACATGTAATTACTATTTGTCCAACATATCACGCACCAAGTGGTGATCATGTCGAAACTCGACAATCATTTTTGGTGAGATTAAAACATGGTGGATCAATGGTAAAACAACATAGAGTTACCCTAATCCAGATCATGATGTATATACTATAAAAATATCAAAAATAAAAAATATAACAAAAATTCAGGATGCTATCATATTCTTATATTTTTATCATGGGATTTCACTAAAATTATATTAACATATTAACAAAAATGAAAATATTAATCCAAAATAAATAAATAAACCCTACTCTAATTTTAAATGATGTTTCCCAGATCCTCACACCCAGATCATGTGAAAAAGAATACAATATTTCTAAATTTTCTATTATTCAATGATAGATGAACCAATTTTTATTTTATATCACATCGTTATTTAAAAAACTAATCCTCAAAATTAAACACACAATCCAAAGAAAAAATGTATAGGTATAATTTAATATTTTAACCACTATTTTTATCATCCCTAGATTATGATTTATCAAAATTAATAATATTTTGTTTTTTTTCTACAAAATCTACGACAAATCATCTATAACAAAAACATCCTTCTATGTATAGTCTAATAAAAAAATTTCTAAGGAATCGAAACAAAATAATGTTGAAAGTTCAATATAATAAAAAAATAAAATAAAATTAATGTGATATCATATGTTACATCATATGAATATGATAAAACATCAGCACATGTTAAATGACATATTTAAATAATATAGTACAATATTTATTTTCCATATGTGAGGATATAAGGAAATCTAATCTCAAATGAAATACATACAAAATTAAATATGATAATGTAATTATGAGATAGTGAAAGATATTCATAGATCAATACATAATTATATAAAAATAATAATTTCATTGATATAACATATGGAATTGTAAAATTTGGAACATACCATAATACATAGATTTTTCACTCAAAATTGTTGTCATAGTTAACTTGTATCATGTTCATGCTAAATATTGTGAACAAATATAATCCACACAGTTTTCGTTATCAATTTCTACTATTTTATAATTCGAATCATGTTCCCACTTAATCCTATGAATATTTCTCACATGAATCATGTTCATACTTAGTCGTTTGAATATAGCTACCCTGTATCATGTCTAAACATAATATTGTGAATTCTGTTAATCTGTATAATGTTCACACTCAATATTATAAACCTACATGACCCACATAGTTATCAACATGAAACATGTAATACAGTTAATCATTATAGTGTTCAAAACAAATCATGTGAATGTAGCTAACCCAGATTATGTTTATAATCAATATTGTAAACATTTCTAATACTAATCTTGTTCACATCTCTACTTTTAAACATATCTATCACAATTTATGTTCATAATCGATATTTTGAATGTATCATACCTTCAACTTCTTTCCAATGAGTATTGTGAGAATAGAAAATATATGTTGTGTTTATTCTCAATCATGTGAATATAGCTAATCTTCATTGTGTTTATGCTAATTTATGTAAACATAGCAGTCCCACAAAATGTTCAAAGTCATAATATTTTTATCATGAGTTATAAGACATTAACCAATGAATTTGTGGGATATATATGAAATAATCCATCAATCATAGATACATATTATTTTCTATTTAAAAAATTCATTTATCACAACATTATGTAACCACAAATTGTAAAATAGGTTTCATAACATGTACTAATTGTTTCACCAAAATTTCCCTCCAAAAGTTTAATTATTAACATTATAAATACAATCACACCAAATGTGTATAATATAATTATATTTTAAGATATATTCATGAAAAATAATATACAGGGAACGGAATAATTTAGATATAATGAATAAATGAAAGAAAAATATTGAATGCATTATTAAAAATCACTTTTTTCTTTACTATAAAATATTAATTTTCTGTCAACAATAAATTATTTTTTAGAAAGGCCATATTTGAGAAATTGAAAAGAATTAAATTTTTCTGAAAAATATTGGAATTAAATATTAATGATTTATAAATGAAAATAAATATATATTTCAAAAAAATTAATTGAAAACATTTTAAATTATTTTACATTCAATTAGAATCATCAATTATAGAACCATGAAAACGAAATAATAGTTTTAAAATTATGAATTGAATAAATTAGAAGGCCATTACTATACAAATAGAAACATCAATAATATATCCTTGGAATTATATAATTATTTTTATAATATATATGCATGGTAAGATAAATACTTTGATTTTGAATGGATTGGTGTCGTTTTTAATTATTGGAAACACATTTGTCGAAAACCCTTATCATGAAAATAGTAAAAATAAAATTTTAATATTTAAGAATAGATATATGATGGTAAAATAAGAAAAATTATTATCGTTTTTAATAATATAATAGAGAAAATTGGAGGGAAAGAGATATATAGACCAGGAGGGGAAACCATCAATAATGAAGATGATATTTGTTTTGTCAATAATGATACACCATTTCCTAATGATGTTCTATAATGTAATTTATTTTAATTAGATTGTAATTTTACTATAAATATTATGAGAAGGTAGTAAAATGAAAATTAATAGGGTTAATTATTCCAATCATTTAACAAAAAGTTTGAGAGAAAACATTTTATCACAATAATGGGAGTTGACTAAACAAAAAACCATACGATAATAGAAATATAATAATAAATACAAAATTCAAGGGATACCCTAAAATAGATCTTATTGTATCATGGAATGAATTATATTCATTATAATTTTAGAGAATTATTTAAATAATAGACCATATAAAATAATTATAGGTACACAATATCAAACATTTCTCGTGGATAATAAAAGGAGGCAATGATACTCATACAAATATATTCACACTTACTCAAACATTCCCCAAAATCATATGAAATTAAAATAATTTATATTAATAAATTATTCAAAAACCTTATATATATATATATTAAAAAAAATATTTCATATTTAACCATAGACACATGATTTGGGATCTGGCGATGAAAACATATATTTTTCTTTATATAATTATAGGTACCTATAAAAACTAGGAAAAAATACACCATAATAAAAAAATTTAAAGAAAACATTCCATTAAATAGATTCCCAATAAATATTAAATTTTGATATTTATAAAATGATGATAATTCAATTTCCAATAACTCTTATGTTTTTCCCAACCAAGAGAAATTATTTATAATATATGAGAAACTACTAAATATATATTAATTAAGAATCATATCTCTAAAATTCTAATCAAATAATATTATTATAGTCATATCGTGTAAAACAATTTATTAATAACCAATGGAAATGTTAACATAATAAATGATGAGATCAATTCCTCAATAAGTGTAAATATAAGTGATAAAAAAAGAGAGGTAAAATGTGTGAATATGACGAGCATAAAAAATATAGAAGGTATATATAGACAATAAAATCAAAAATACAATGAATATAAAAGGATAATATACCAGTTGTTAAAAATGGAAATCATACGTTCCCATGGATACAAATAATTGGATCCTTAGTGATGAAATGTATAGTGATAAACAACTATTTTTATCTCATTATCAAAGACATCTAGATATTATACATCATGTTCATACCATCGATTCCCTCATTCTAGGAAATATATTGTTATTGGAATGTATACAGAAAAACACCCAAGCTAGTTTTTCTCATTAGATATATTTATTGATAGAAGGGTTATAAGCCCAAGACCTAAATAGTAATTTACAGTTCATTAAATATATGATGGAATTAATAATTTATAAAATCGATAACCAACTTTCCTTTGTAATCAATAAACATATATTTTAAAATAATAATTATATAAATTTTCAATATTTTCATATTAAATAGATTGGATAACATTCATTGCATGCTTAACTCAAATTAACACCATATAGGGTAATGGTATAATGTTATGTAAATTATTTTCCAAATTAAAAAAGAGAACAATTTTTTATGTAAGAATCCATAAAATTAAAACTATAAAGAGTAATGTTATATAGTAATGTAAACATTTTCCCAACAAATAAAATGAATTTATTTTCTTTTATCTATCCCTCAAACTAGAACAATATAGAGTAATGGTATATTGTTAGGTCCATAAATTCCATAGTCTTTAAATATAATATGTTTTATGTAAAAATCCATAAAAATATTGAATGGTCTAAAGATATATGGTTAAGTCAATTAATTTCCCAAATAAATGAAATGAATGTAAAAACATTTTAATTATTTAAAATAATTTTATTGAAAACCCACATCAAAAAAGGATGAGAAACATCCTTTTAAATATATAAAATGATAATAATAATGTCATCATGAAATAAAACATAATTGGATTTATAAATATTTGAATAAATTTATATTATCTTTGATTTATTTTCAATCACTAGTATCTTATCAAGCATTAGAGACTGTTGAAGAGTTGTGTATATAGTGTACATAGAATCACTTATCCATTGAAACATTTATATATATAAGGACTTGTTTTAGGCTATTAGTGGATACATCATATATAACTAGTTTGGAAATATTATGGTGGATCTATGGATTTCCTAACATCAATATAAAATATTATTTTTTAATATTTAGAATAAAAAAATATTATATTTATGAATATATGGGTTCTATAACTATTGAATATACCAATAAACTAGAAATTATATATGTTGAAATTCCGAAGATATGTATTTGATTGTCTTGCGGGTTGACTTATGTATAACAGTTTTGATGCTTTGGTATTATACTTTATAATGGATCCATTGAACCATTGAACTCACGTGACTAATTAATAAATGATGAAAAACAAAAATATAATATATTTTTATAGTACAAATACCAATATGGATGATAGATTTTTTTCCTAATGACTTCATGTCTTGGAAGATAAAAACATGTTTGAGTATGATTTTCTGAATACCCTTATGAACCAAGAGATCATATAAGTATAAGAGGATCACATATCTGTGTAACTCATATTATGTCACACAATATGGTCACATGATCTCATGAGTGTTTAAGAGCAACATTACTATAAAATCCTTCTGGGTTTTATGACGCTATGTAATGATGTCGAACCATATAGATGTGGATGTGTCATGAAACAACACATGTTAAAATAAATTAATCGATGTGGTCATTCTTATCACATTAGCTATGTTACGCTATAAATCATAGAGACTTCATGTGATAGTTTTATTCAGAGGAATTATCAATCTCCATAGAAGACAACACATGTAATTGTTAATATATTAAGCGATAATATTTTTCTTCATTATATCAAAGAACATGAGAATGAAGGGATAATATGATGGAATATGTTTAACAAAGTATGAGAATTTTAATACCTCACATGGGGTTTTTAGGTGATTACTTTTTTTCTTATGTGATAGTGTTATGTATCTTATCTCTCACGACATGCATTAGGCGATGATGTTCTTGTGATCAGTGAATTGTTCAGAGTGTATGTTGACCTAATCTATCAAAGTCTGGAGACCCAAGATAATGTTTTTATACATTAAACCATTCCATGAGAAGGTGGAATTGATTGATAAATGTGATTTTCATGGTTGAGTTGGGGGAAATCCATTAATAAATTCCCATAATTCACAAATCTAAAGGATGACAAAAAAATTAAGAATTTATATGGATAGTTTGAAGGAATTATTTTGATGAGGTTCATTTAATTTGTTTCCGATGTGAAGAACTTGAGGGATTTACAACAAATTTTTGTGATGGAGTTCCACTATCAGGATCTGGTAATGTATTATAATGACCAATATCTTGTGATCAACGATACACACAGTATATATGACAATGTGGTCATGTCAATTGGTATCTTGAATGGTAGAATGTGTCCAATTATTTTCAATTGATGTTCTTCATATTTTTATCATGAAAAAAAATACTTGTGTTTAGTATCCAACATCTGGATTAAGTGACCAAAGGAAACATGCGTAAGGGTTAAGCACATGTAGCCTCATAGTCCAGATTACATTACACAGATACCATCCTCAAGGTTAAATGATAGAAATTATTCCCCCTAGGATGTGAATCTAGTTCCACAAAAAATATATGTTTTTTTGTGGATAGTGTTTACATGTGTATTTACAAATGTATTCCCATATGAAGCCATCCTTTAGGTATCTTAGAGAATAATATTATTATGTTATATAGATTTAAATAAGAAAATTATAGTGAAGAATTAAATTCATTAATAGAGGAATTAATATTGATATTATGTTTTGTAAGGGGAAAAATTAAATATTACAATGTGGATTTAAGATAGTTTGGCATATAAGTTGAAGAGTAAATAAAATGATAAAGTGTCAGGGCAACAAATAAGGACATCTGATGTTAGAAAAATCTCATTCTACCTATATACATATCATCAAGTTTTATATTTTTGTGTAGAGAAATACATTTATATGAAATATGTATGGTCCCTTGGAAAGGAATTGTATGGGAATAATAAAGTGGAAGTTCACCTTGGGTAAAGGGTGACCAAGCCCAGAATATGGTATATGAGTTTTTCCAAGCATAGAGTTACCATGGATGAAAAACTATTTAAATAGGTCTTGAGATGTATTTTGAATTTAATCCCATTGACACATCATCTGTGCATACTCCTTGTATATACCTCTTTATGGTAAATCCTATAATTTTTTTTTGTGTTTATATTTAAATTTCCAACATATCTAGGATTATTTTTGGGATTCTTCAATCAAGATATTTAGGTCAAACCCATTTCCTACTAATGATGGAACATGATCAAAAGGAAAAAAACCAGTTAATCTGATGTCTAATATTACCATCAACTTGATTAATCCCTTATCATGGTGCCTCTAGTTTCAACAACAATTAAGTAAGATAATATTGGATGGAATGGAAAATATAGATAATGATTGAAAACCAATATTAAATAGGGTAAGGATTATTCTAAAAAATGATATACTTTTTCAGGAAGAAATTCATCAAGGTAAAATCACTATGTTAAAAACGAATTTTACAAAGATAGTAATAAAATGTACTATAAAACATAATATTATGTGATAATACTAAACAACTAGATAAAATATTTTCAATAATAAGTTTTATAACACAATGAAGTTATTAGAATAAAAATCACTTACAAAATTGTTATCATTTTAATCAGTATCCAGTTAAATAGAGATCATTATTTGGATATTAAACCCCAAAAAAAATAAATATAGTAAAATAATTTAACATTGTAGTATATCAATTATTTTAACTAATTTTTTTTATAGTTAGAAATAAGACATAAGGGGTAATAAAATGATACAAGACACCCTTACATCCAAAGAATCATCTAAATCAAAAAGCATGAATGATAAAGAG
This sequence comes from Viscum album, assembly GCA_963277665.1. Taxonomy (NCBI): domain Eukaryota; kingdom Viridiplantae; phylum Streptophyta; class Magnoliopsida; order Santalales; family Viscaceae; genus Viscum; species Viscum album. Next base: position 1,414,324,572 of record OY728145.1, read on the forward strand.
ATTGAAACTAAACATAAAATACCACGAGTGATAATTTATGATAAAATATAAAAATTAAAAAGTAAATATGCCACATTAATTTAATTTTCACTATAATAAGAATAATTTATCATGAAATACGAATTGAAAGTAAAAAACCACTGTCAAGTAAAAATCATTGTGGTTTGATTATTTTAATAATGATTTTATATGAGAGAATTATATTACCCAAACAAATACGGAAGAAATTTTGTAAAAAACAATAATTAAGCATAAAAAATCAAATATTAAAAAATTGTCATATATTAATGTTTGTCAATCAAGGGAAACAACTACAGATAGAAAAAACTCTTACCTTATTTTCCTGCATAATTGAATTTTCTCTTAGATCCAATATTGAAAATGTAAAAAAATAATCAAATATTTCGAAACCAATTTCACATAGGTATTTGTTTACAAAAAATAATTTAAAAATTTTCTTTACATTTTTATTAAATAGTTATTAATTTTTTGATAGAGGGTGTGAGTAATCTCAATCCTTTTAAATGAGGTTCATATTTGAAGAATTATTCTTCATTATTCGACAAAATTTCATCTCTAAAAGACTATAAAACGAAATATAAATGCTAAATTATAATTAATTAAAAATTATTATTATCATTCTATGTGATTTCTTATGGTTCATATGGAAAAATTGGGGGGACATAAGATTAAATGATTTTAAAAAATGGATGGTGGTATATTTATTAATGAGTGTAATAATAATGTTACCAAACTAGAAAAAATGAAATACTTATCTTAAAATATTTAGGGTATATATTTTATATAATTTTTTTCATATTAGTACGATATATTTTTTATATAATGGATCACGTATGAGGATTAACTAAACGGAATATTAAAAAAAACATTATTAATGAAGGTTTAATATAGTGAATGTGTATTATTTTGGAAAAATATATTATTTATCAAAATTATAATAATAGTATTTACATAATTATGTTATTATGAATTATTTTTAGAAGATTTAATAACTAATATATAAATTAGATGAATAATATGATATGTTTCTTCATGGAGGTGGTAGTCCACACAACACATAGTTAACATTTTTATTTTTCAAAGAATTATAGGGAAATAATCTTGATTATAATATTCAACTTTATATAATAATTATATTATATATTTCAAATTTACTATTAAATATAAACCTTCTAATATGTATATTGTGGCATTGATGAAAAACTGGAAGTCATTGATTCATGGAGGTGGTAGTCCCCCATCATATGAAACACAATTACATTTTTATAAATAAAATTGGTAATGGTTTATAATAGTAATTAACATAAAATAATAATATTACTAACATGAAATATATTAATATAAATATATTTTTATATAAAGCTTTATATTGTATGTTATGAAAGAAACTAAAATTATTTAGGAATAATTTTCTCATGTTGATATATTAATATTTCTACTAGGGTGACTCTACTAAAATGGAGTAATTATTATAATTTATTGATACCAGAGGCTCAATAAAAGGAAATATGAATCTATGGGAATGAAAAACTAAATAGTTTCTTCTAACAACTGTCTATTGGGAGTGATTTCTAAGGGGTGGTGATATTCCACTCTTATAATTGTTTTGAAGGAACTTTTTAGTAAATATTTTGATAAAACATAAAATGAGAAGATGTATCACATGTCACGAAGAATATAAATTATATAATAATGGAGTGGTTGTGAGATAAAGTGGATAATATTTCAATCATTCATCTTCATTCATGTTGTAACCATTTTTTAAGCTCCTTAGTGTTATAATTTTTACTATTAACTAGTTGGGTTATATTGCGGTAACTAATCCTAGCCTTGGTAATTTATATTAAACGAATTACAATAAAATGGCCCTATTAAACTATATTTATGATTAATATTAAAAATATTAAATCCATTTTATGAGATGGAATTTGTTAATTTAATAAAATATAAATTTTATATTATCACTTGTAACACATAAAAAAATTGGAAAATAGTATTTCTAATAATAGAATACATATATAAAAAATAGTATACATTTAAATAATTTTGTTGTTAAAAATTATCTTATGATAAAACATATAATGTTTCTATAGTATTTAGTGAATCCTACTACAGAAGTATTCCCATATACTATTTTATTACATGAAAACCCAATAAAATTTTCTTTTATTTTAAAATATTATTTATGATCATGAAATGCTAAATATAGATTTTCTATATTTATAATTGTAATTAAAAATATTTATTACTAATAAATATATAAACATTTAATAAATTAAAATGTATTATAAGAATCTATTTCCATCATATATAATGAAAAATTCAAAAAAATACAGCATTGCTTAAAGTTTTATTTTCACTATTCACATAGAACATCTATTATATAAAATTAACAAATACTTATCTTATGATTATATTGAAATTAAAAATTATAAAATAATTTTATTTTTTAAATTATAAATTCTAGAATTTAAAATTTTGTCATATAAATAAAAATAAAACAAATATAAAGTAAATTATTTCCATTACAAAATAAATTTTTAAAAGTATTGAATATTTCTATTTTTTCTTCATATTAGTTACTAATCAAATAGTTTCTAACATATTATTCATATCAATAATATTTTTATCTGTATTTTTTTAAAAATTTTATAGAAATCCTAATAATGAAAATTTTTTGAGGGGATAAGTTTAAATTATTAATTTATTATTATTAGTAATTTAAATTTACTAATTTAATCCACAAATATTTTTGAATGTAGATTAACCGATTATTGTTTCTATATATATTTCATAATTACATTAAATCCACATTAACTAAAAAATCATGGGATAATTTTTAAAGTTTATATATTATTTATTGGTTTATTAATATATAATGTGGTGTATATCACATTCTATATAACACATAATGTTTTGAAGAAATACATAAAATTTAAATTTTAAGGGGTTATAATTTCTAAAACATTATTATAAAGAAATTATTCAGTTATGATTTATTTCCATCATCTGATGGTGGAATCATTTATTTCTTGTTTCATAACAAATTTTTAATGGTGTCGTCAATTAATTTTTAATAAAAAAAATTCTCCAATACTAGATTAACAGGTACAATATATTCATTATTCAAAAATTCATAATATCCAATTCTCATTGGGTTAATTGTAAATCTATAGTTTGAAATAATTAAAATTACAAAGAACTAGTTTCTACGTGTTTAATTATCATTAGTTAATATATTAAAAAATATAATAATTATAGATACCACATTTTTAGAATCGTTAAAAATATAAAAGAATTATTATTAAAATAAATAATGATTATATAATCCTCTATACCCATACATTATATAAATAACATGACTTCTTAAACATAGGTGATAAAACTAACCCAAACATGAGAATGTTTTATTTATTTAATGAGAAAAGAAATTATTTTATATAATGTTAATATGTTTTATAAATAAGACTAAAAATATAAACAATTTAATTCACCATAATAAAATTTATTCTTAATGCCATGAATGTGTGGTAGGTTATGGATAATTAAATTTTTCATTGGAGTAGGAGGTAGTCTACATGTTTTCCTGATTAAGGATTACATTTCTCAAAAAATGGTATTGAATGAAGTTATATGATAATTTAGGTCATGAACAAAACTAGATCGACCATGAACCGGTCAACCGAGCTGGTCTGTGACCTGGCCCCAAGGGGGTTCTCGATCCCTAATGGCTGGCCACCAGTGTTGGGAATCAAAATTTAATTGTAGGGAATGATTTGGACTATAAAATATAAATAAATAAACAGGAATTTAAGAACAGTAAAACTAAACTATAACAAAAAAAAATAAACAGAATAGCTCGACATACCTCCATGTGACCCTCTATGTCACCACCCATCCAAAGTTCGGCCTTACTCTAATAACGAGTATCCCATCCAAGACAACCTGAGCCATGGGGAACCTACAAGTGAAATTATAAAATAGGCGTGATAATTAAAATGCTCAGTAGGGTTTCCAAGATAAATAACTGAATCCAACCTATACATTCCCAGAACAATCAATTAACACATTTTTTAAAAACAATGATAAATGTAGGTTTTCCAAATTTTAAGAAAACAATATCATTTACCCATTTAAAAAACCCAACGCACATCACTTACCATTTTAAAAACATATTACAATTATGCAAACAAAAAATCCAAACAGGGAAAACAAGGAATTTCTAAAAAAAACTTGTGAAAATATAAGTTGGAAAAAACAAGTATAGATGAAAGTAAACAAGAAAAAAAAGTTAAAAAAGGGTGATCCAAAACATCCCTTGAAGAACCATAAATGTACTAGGTTTCAGAACAACCTGCCAGTGTATGGTGAATATCCTATGACTATAACCAACTGGACGCCCTATAACTTACCAATCCAGTGGAAAAGCTCGCTTTTCCTAACAACAAATCTAGTGGGTATCAACCTGTCTAGTCGGGGTTGATCAGAAACTGTCACTCGATTATCTAAAAGACTCCCAGGAACCCATTGTGGTTATAATTATACTGTGTAAGTAGAAATACCCCATCACACATGACTCCTCTAACTATACCTTCCTTCCCCCAACACGGATGCTTCCTATGTATTCACCCATAAAGGGTTACCCTAGAAAGAAGCACCCCCCAAATAAATATTCTATCATTTATAATTAATAAAGTTCCAATTGGGCCATTACACCATTTAACATTTAAAACATTTTATAAAATGTTCAATTTTTTCAATCAGACATAAAATTTCACCAAATCACAATCTTCTTTAAAAGTTAGTACAAACATTACTGTTCTGTTAAAAGTGCCAAACATGCCCCTATGTTCCAAAACGCACACAAAACCATTTCATAACTACCAAACAAGCCTTTACCATTTACAAACTCACATCAAAACATATTTTAATGGAAAAAACCATTCTTCAAGGAAACATGGTATAGGAAGAACAACTCATTACATTAAAACGAAAAAACCATTTCCTTATAATTATAAAGCCTTTCCCAAAAAATTTAACACAAACAATAAGTTATTCAAATTGGTACACCTCTTTTATACACAATCGTTTCTAAAATTTCAAACAAAAATCATTATTCTCATGGAATGTACCAAATGAGCTATCAAATTACATAAAAATTAAAAAAAACGTTTTTGAATGTGCAACTATTTCCAATCAGACATTTAGATTCACATAGCCAAATCATTACAAAAACTATAATGCAAAACCCACTTTTTCATTTTTAGTGTAAAATATATTATTAAAATTTTAATTAACAGATAAATAAATTTATAATGTTTTTAATTAACACAAAAAATAAAAAATAAGCAACATTTATTAATGAAGAAAATAATTTGAAAAAATTATAAATCAACAAAACACAATATAAATAATTCAATAAAGAGGGCGATAAATTTTTAAAATGATTCATTCGAACTCGAAAATAATTCATAACCTTCTGTAGAGTATATCAAATGTCTGTGTCATGCTTAAAACATCATAAAAACAAAATAGGACATCCTGCGAACACTTTTTTTGATAAGAAAACATATATATAAAAAGATAAAATACTTTAAAACTATTTTAATAAGAATATACTGACTTGAAAAAAACTATAGAAAATTATCTAAGTACATTGTGGATGTGTGAACTAAGTCAAAAATTTAATTGAAAACATTAATATATTATTTGGACTTAATCAGAATTGAAAACATGGATTTTTAAATCCTCAAATCCAGTATATATGGAGGAAAACCTCGATATAAGAAGTTATAACACCTTGTGGACGAACAATGCACAGATAACAGTGAAAAAAACACACGACACACAATTGAGGTGGTATTAAAATTTATTAAAAATATATTATATCACTAAAGGTGAAATAATGAAATATATATAAACAAATAAATAGATAATTGAACTGGGGTAGGGGGTTTGGCTGGTGTGGAAATGGTAGGTCAAACCTAAGATTCTGGTGTGGTTCGAGGCATAGAAAATGGGCGAGTGAGGGGGAGCACTTTGCTGGTGCGGCAAGGCTGCTGTAGGGAGGCCAGCAAGGTCTGAGGAGGCTGGGTTGGGGTTCGAGGAGGCTATTCTAGGGTTCAAGAACACACTATGGAGACATCCATGGTTCGTTGCTAATGAGAGAGAGATATAGGTAATAGGTTAGGCCTCCGTGCTGTTGGGAGCTAGATCGGGGCTTACAGGTGGGGGCTGGTCAGAGGTGGCATCGGCCAGGTCTGCCCCATGGTGGCCTGGAGTTGAGAGAAGGTGCGACATGGACCTTTAGGGTCATTGGAGGGTTGGGAGGGGGGGGGGTGACAAGGATGTGGTCATGCGAGCGGAGGCTGGAGGGGGCCTGGTGCACTAGAACCATGTTTTGCCGATCGGGAGTGGAGGGTTTCACCTATGCAACCATCGCATGGAGGTGAAATGGTAGGGGGGTCGTACCTACCCCTTAAGGTTTATATGTATTTTTTTTGTTGAAATAGAAAAAATAATAAAACTAAAAAGTAATAATAATAATAATATAATGATATGTTACAAAAATATTAATGACAATAAAAATAATAATGATAATTATAATAATAATAATAATAATCATCATAATATTAAAAACAATTCATAAATAATTATATTTACAACAATTTTGAAATAATAAAAATAATTTTATCTACCCAATTATATTTTTATTATTTCCTTTTAAACATTGACATCATTTTATTTATATAAAACATCATTTATTTTAAACGAAAGAAATGTTCCAAGACACCTGAGTCAACCTCGCCACTACTGCCCACCGTGTGAGGACCGCATATGGGTCTGAAACCCACAAAAAACATTAAAAATCATAAAATAATAATCATGCTCAACCTACACCTTGACGAGTTTATCAAAAGAAATGAAATATGAAAATAAAAAAAAATTACAATTTCAGGGTGTGATAATTATCCACACCACATTCACTTTCTGCCCCCATAATGTCACCCATCTGAACAATAAACAATAAAAAAATACAAGCTTGATTGAAAACAAAAGAAAGCACAATTCATAAGAACAGTAGAACGTGATAGGGTTCTCCCAACCACAATAACACCAAAACATACCACCATGTGACGGGGGGGGGTTATGTGGGAACTCTCAACCGATCCAGACTAACTTTCATAGAACGAGCAAAACAACAAATCCAGAGAAACATGGAACTATTGACCGAGACCAAGAACCCCCAAAACTAGAGAAAAAAATCTAAGAAAAATATGATCCCAGCTATAAACTAGAGCATAACTACAAGGCTTCACCCCTCCGTAGGCACTTACATCTCCAAATGAACACCGCTAAACCAAGATCATCCCATACAATGGTCAAAAACACTCTTATGAAAAATGCCCGATACAGAAAACCATAAATATAAAGACATAAATTTTTCTGTCACAATAGAAAAAATCTATCATAGCTCCATAATGAAACTATGAACATACATCAACATCAAAACATTAAGAGCAGAAAACATGAACGAAAAGTTTTTAAAGGTTCTACCCCAAACACAAAACCAAAAACCTGAACTGATCCATTACACCGCCAAAAAATCATAACTATGTGTGAGATTCCCACCAAGACCTGTGGATGGGGTTTTGATGGCTGAAGCATCTCTTGCGTCACAGTCAAGCACTGGAAACCTCTGGTCATAATGTCTTCTTCATGCGACGCATCCTGAAATACTTTTCTTGATGACTCAGACACCTTCAACGATGAAACATCTTCAGAGGAATATAGCATGATGGATCCACGTGCACGAACAAACCACACTGGTGGAAAACCACTGATTTGTATGATTAAATGAAATCCGGAACCACTACAGATGACTCTTTAGAAACAGGTCCCCCTGGCACACCCTGCTCGCTAGATGGGGAACCTTGATGAGCAACTAGATACACTGGATTTCAAACCATCTGTACTCCAGGGACTAAATTTGTTATGAAAGCCTCATCCACCTACTTCTCAAAATGTTGGTCCATAGAAGGGTGGACCCGCTCCAAGAAATGGTCAACATAAGATATCACTATCTTTTTTCCTTGTTGAATATGAATGAGCTATTCTATTTTCATTGTCTTCGTCTATTTAGGTATAAACCATCAGATTAAGAAGGATTTAAAGATATCCCATGTCATCCCAAATTGCTGTAATGGCGGGGAAAACAACACCCATTCGTCCAAAGCTATTCTTTCGAATAGACCCAAAAAGGCATGCACACTAACTGCTTCGGAAGTTCCTAAAACCCTAAATATGTGCTTGACATTTTCAACCCACTGAATTTCCAATAATGGACCTCAATCAATGTAATGGATAGGCAATGAATGAGATGAACCGAAAACTAGGAATGATTTATCAGAAACCTTGGGGACCTTCCTGGGAGGAATTTTGTGAAAAACATATAATACATTGTGAGAAAACCATCATCATGGACAACCAATATCTTTGAAAGTGCTTTTATCCAAAAATAGCCAGCTAAAAATCAAAACTAATTCACGTACAATAAAAGAAAAAAAAATCTCATTTCCATTTTAGATTTCATAACCGCTTTCATTCAAGGACACTTTACAAACACCAAAACCACATTTCAAACCACATTCCATTTCTAAAATTATTTCCCCTTTTAAAACCACTTTAGAAAAACAAGGCCAAGCATTAAACTCTAAGTACACACCCTAGTAATCTCATGATCCTTTGCACATATTTTCATCCAATTTAATTTATAATCACCTACATGAACTGCCCATGCTTTCCCCCACATGTGAAAATGTACATAGATATTACCCATGGTTTTACCCAAACCATATCTCTACCAGTTTCAAGAAAACAACAGATTTTTAGAACAAAAGAATTTAATTTTTAAAAACCACTTCATAAATTTAAAACCATTTAAAATTAATATGTCTCATTTCAAATATTTTTTTTAAAAAATAGTAGTTACACCAAACATAACTAAGAAAAAACTCAACTCACATCACACTACTGGGGTGACGGACTAGTATTAATGGTTAATCTGGAAACATGGTAGTGGGACATGTCCCAAGTAAACGTCAAAAACTATGAGACACAAAAACCATTTACTCGATCTCCACATGGTTCACTAATCCATGTGAAATCACAATGTAATATAGTCTTTCCCACGTGGTATCCCTCAATCTAAACCAAACTAGACTAAGACTAGAATTCAATTCCCATACTACCCCTGGCGATTCGATGATCGAAATGAGTGAGGGTTCATGAATTCCTTCCCATACCTACCTATCAATTCCTTATTGTCCTAATATCCACCTACCAGACTCCCCAAATAAAAATATCTTCCTTTTACACCATTGTTTCACAAACCAACCTAGGTCGATCCCAAACCGTTCATCCGAGCCAGTCCCTGATATGGCCCGAAGGGCGTTCCCGATCCCCATGGGCTGGAAACCAGCACTGGGCATCAGAATTTAATTGCTGGGAATGATCATGATCATAAAACATAAATAAATATAAAATAATAAACAAAAAAATAAAACTAAACTCTCAAAGAGAAAAAAGAAATAAAAAAATTGCTCAAGATACTTCCATGTGACCCTATAGGTCACCACCAAACCAAAGGCAGACCTTGCTCCAATAATTAAAAACACGTCCAAAAGAACTTATGAAAAAGGTAACCTACAACTTAAATGATAAAATATGTGTGATCATTTAAATGCATAGTAGGGATTCCAAGAAAACCCCCTAAATCCAATGTCTCCTTTCACAAAACAATCCATTAACACAAGTTTGAAATAAAATTATAAAAGTAGGTTTTCCATATTTTTATAAAACAATATCATTTACCCATTTCAAAAATCAAACACACACATGTGCCATTTTGGAAAAGAATTACAATTTTGAAAATCAAAATGCCAAACAAGGGAAAGAAGGAAGTTATAAAAGAAACAAGTGAGTATAAGCTGGAAAAAACATGTATTGGTGAAAGTGAACAAGAAAATAAAATAAAAACCAAGGGTGATCCTAAACATCACTAGAACACCCCTGTACATAATAAGTTTCGGAACCACCTACCAACTTATGGTGATGCTCCTATGTTTATAACCAACCGGCTGCCCAATAATTGACCAATCCTGTGGCAAATCCTACCAGGCCTAACAACCAAACTAGGGGGTATCAACCCATCTAAATGGGATTGATTAGAAACCATAACTAGATCATCTAAAAGATACCCATGAAACTAAAGGTGGTTATAATTATACTGTGCGAGTAATAAGGCCCTCACACATGTTACACATCTCATCACACTTTCCTTCCCCAATCAAGGATACTTCTGAAGCATTCACCCATAAAGGGTTCCCCCCGACAAGATCACCTCTAATTACACATTAAATTATTTCTCATTAACAATGTTCCAAGTAGTCATCACTCGAATTAACATATAAACAATCTCATATAATGATAAATGTTTCCAATTGGTCATATCCTTTCACCAAATCACTATCTCCATTAAAAGTTAGAAAAAACATTTCCATTGGGTTAAAAGTTCCAAAAGACCCTTCAGTTCAAAAATGAAGCTGAAACCATTTCACAACTACTAAATGAGCCTTTAACATTTTAAAAATCCCGTCAAAATGCATTTCAAAGGAAAACAACCATGTTTCAAGAAAACAGTTTATAGGAAGCACAACTCATTACTTTATAACCACAAACCCATTTCTTTATAATGAAAAAGCCTTTCCAAAACAATTTAAAACCAAAAATAAGGATGCGAAGAAGGTAAATAGTTTTTAAACATAATTATTTCTAAAAAATCATACATACAACATCATTCTAGTTGATGGTACTAAACGAGCTGTCATATTACTAAAGTAATCTAAAATTTCATTGAAGACACATGTCTTTCCAATCAGACCATTATCTTTACATAGCCAAAACACTACCCAAACTACCATGAAAAAACTACTTTTTTATTTTTAATGTAAATAATTTATTAAAAATTTTATGAATAGATAGAACAATAAATAATAAATTTAATTAAAATACCAAATAAATTATAAATGATTTTTGTATAAATCCTAATAGTTTATTAAAAACATTTATAAACAACAAAAAACAAATTATGAAAAATTTAATTAATAGCCTGAATTAATATTAAACAAATCATTCGAACCGAAAACACATTCACAACCTACTGAATAATTTATCTAAGGTGTGTGGCCTACTTAAATCATCATCAAAACGTAATTTGACATCAAACAGTCAGAATTTTTTATAAGAACTCATAAATATAACAATAAAAAGTACATCAAAAATATTTCTATCAAAATTGAATAACACGAAGACACTATTAAAAATAAACTATGTGCATTGAGAAGAAGACAACAAAGTCAAAAATTTATTTTAAAACACTCATGTATATGTGGACTTAATTAGAAAGTAAAATGCAGATTCACCGACCTCAAAAAAGTGTTGATGGAGGAAAACGACGATGGAAAATGGGACACCGCCTTACAGACCAACTACGCAAGCTTAATTATGAGAAGAAACACTCGAAACACAATTACAATGGTATTAGGATTTAGAAAAAATAAATAAAAACACCATAGGTGAAATGATGAAAAATAAATAAATAGATATTTGTTCTATAGTAGAGGGTTTTTTCTAATGTGATAGTCGGAGGTTGGACCGCTAATATTCTGGTGCATTGTTGGCTGTAGAAAAATGGAGAGTGGGGGGTGCACTTTGCTGGCACGGTGAGGCGAGTGAGTGGAGCCAAGCGAGGTCTGAGAAAGATAGGATGGGTTTCGAGGAGGCTGGGTTGGGGATTGAGGGCGCACTAGGAAGACAATGAGGGGATACTACGAATGAGAGAGAGAGAGAGAGGGAATAGGTCAGGTCACCGTGTAGCTTGGAGGTTGCTCGAGACCTCCTTGTGGGGGCTGGTTGGAGGTGGCTTCATCCTGGTCTGTGCCTTGTTGGCTTGGAGTAGGGAGAAGGGGCGACAGAGACATGTAAGGCAAGAGGCTAAGGAGACTGGCGGTGAGGAGGTGGCTGCGCGAGAGGAAGCTGGAGGGGGCCTCGTGTGCTGGTGCTGCACTATGCCAATCAAGAGGGGAGACAAGAGGGCAGGTTTTCACCTAAGCATCCCTCTCTTAGAGGTGATACATAGGGGGGAGGGTGATGCGCCTCCCCTAAGGGTTTCTATGAATTTTTGTAATAATATTAATAATAATAAAACCCAATATAAATAATAATAATATACTGAAATATAATAAATATAATAAAAATAGTAAAAAATAATGAAATTAATAATAATAATTAAAATAATAATAATAATAAGAATAAGAATATTAATAACAATTCATTAATAATTATATTAACAACAATTTTTAAATAATAAAAATTTCATTACCAATTCACAATAATAAAAACATTTTTTTATACCCAATAACGTTATTATTATTACCACTTATACATTAAAATTGATTTATTTATATAAAACATCATTTATTTTAAAATAAAGACAATTTCAATAGCACCTGAGCCAACCACGTGGCTCCTGCCCATCGTGAGGTGACCACACACAGGTCTGAAACCAATTATAAACATTCAATGCCAAAAAAAATTTTGACTCACGATCAACCCGCACCTCGCCGAGGTTAACCAAAGCCATGAAATAACAAAATAAAAAAATAAATTAAAATATAATGGTGTGAAAATTTATCACTTGAATTTTAAATTATAACTTATTATTTATATTAATTCATTAATTATATCTTTTTTACCTGTTATGAGAGGTGGTTATGACAATTTAACTACATCACACTATGGTGGTGGAAGTCAACAAAAAGTTAAGGTTGATATTGTTTTATTTTTGTTAGTATATTAAAATGATTGAATAATTTTCTGGAAATTGTTTTATATAAATTTAATTATATTAAAATAAATAAATTAATTATAGTTTGTATCTAGAATATTTTTTAATGAAGAATAATTAGAAAAACATTCAAAGGCGGAAGAAATATTCACATTGAGTATATAATTTTTTTTAAAATATCCATGAATCCATCTAAATATATGATTAGAAATATAGGCTATTTAAAATGAGATTATTATATAAAAAGATAAAAATGGTAGAGGTTGTAGATGAAATTCAATGTAATATGAGTCACACAATGTTGTGGAAGTGATCTATTTTTATAAGTGGATAAAATGGAACTTTTACAAATACTCATTTTTCAATAATGGCATGACATTATTCTCTGTTTAACAAATAAAAAATATGGAAATATAAAATTTTAAAGTATGATATGTTTGAAAAATACTATTTTGCACATTTTAAGAAATTATTTATACATATTTGACTCAATTTACGAATTCTTTTTTATATTTTACGATTTTTCTATTTACTATGGTGACTAGTTTTTGCCCTTGAAATTTGTAAATAATTAAACTTATAATTTAACTTGTCTTATGTTTTTTAGTGAAATGAAACTAAATTTAGTCCACTAATAATATAATTCAATTGAAAATTAACATTAATACAACTTCTAATTTAAAAAATAAAAAATACTGAAAAACAATTTTTTATAAAAATATTTTATTCACAACTATGTTTCCCCATTCTAATATATAATAAATTTCCAATTAAAATAGTGATAAAATATTTTTATAGAATATAAAAAATCATATATGTCAGTTTATAAAAATTATTTTTTTGTAAATATTTGATTAAAAAATAATTGTAAATATTTTAAAACATCACTTTCATTATTATCATATTAATTAACTTTAATCATTTTAAACAAATATGCATACATAAAAATGAAACTATAATTATTATATAATATTTATTTTTTATATAAAATAATAAATCATTTTATTGAATTAATTTCATCTTTTAATAAAACAAATATTCAGTATAAGTGAATAAAAAAGTTATTTTAGTAATGTTTTACCTTTGTTTGTATTATGTTAACAACATTATTTATACATCCAATGTATTATATAATTTATAAATCTATTTTTTATACAAAATTTATTTAATTGAATTCTAATAAAATAATGTAATATGATAATTTCAAAATAGTTATAGTATTATCAGAATAGATTTTTTTATAATAATATAAAAATCTATTATTTTAGATAAATATAAAAACAACACACTGATAAAACTTTAACTATATGATTTCTATAATTTGTATCATTTTAAATTATAAAAATTAAAAAGAAAATATATTTATATTTTAAATGAAATTAATATATATAAATTAAAATATAATTTATTAAAACAAATCTCATTCTAAAACATAAAAGGATGTTAATAATATTTTGTTCGAATTTATAAATGAGCAATATATATATATTTTTTTACTGTTTTTTTTATTTTTAATTTTTACTCATAATGTTTATCTAATATGACAATATTAATTTTTCTTTGTTTTTGCCTAAAAATCTAGAAATAAATGATGTGTTTAGTTAAATGAAAAATTATATATTAAAATCAAGGGTAGGTACATTAGAAATATTATAAAAGGTTGTGCATTGGTGGTAATCCTAGGATTCTATGAATATATTTTTTTATTGTTATCCTTGAAATATTTTTGGATTTCAATAATTATTTTTTTAAACTATAAAGACACTTTGTAATTATTGTGTTATATTCACATAGTTCTTTATTATTAACATATTCATCATGACTTATTCCTAATGATTTATGAAATGGAACACGATTTATGATATATGTTCTATTGCATATGATTTTATTATGTTTTGTCATTTCTATATTATTTTGTACTCATAAACTCATAGTCAACTTATTCACACTAAATATATTCAATTTATATCTCAATATTTTACCTTTTCTATATTTTTAATCCAACGCTTCTAGTATTTTTTCCATTTCCCACCATTTTGAAGAAATACTTTATATGTGACATGTATAGAATCATGTCATTTGTAATGAATATATTGAAATTATTTTACAATGTAAAATTAATGAAGGAATTATATGATTAGTGTGAAAATGTACATTTTATGAGGAAAATATTAGTTTTATTAGTCCTAGGGTTTTACCAATTCAATAAAATAAAAACCCCATAATGTATTCAATAACTCTGTGAGTCAGTAAAATCATTAAATTTTAATTATAAATTTTTTTATTCTAATCATATCATCTTTTATCTAATAGATTATTTAAAGAATATTATTTTACCCAAGGGTTGGGGGGTTCTTTTTTTAAAATTTTCATTTATATAGTTGAGATGCTAAGGTAATGAGTGAGGGATACCTCATCCTTTTGGGATACAGAAAACCATTAGTTACTTTTTAATCATGGTTGTGTTTAATTGTATGTATGCATTTTATGCCAAGAATTATTAGTTTTTGGTGACTATTTTTATGGGTTGGTGTATGGTGATCCTATATTATCATATATTTGGTGAGTAGGTAAAGGTAATGAAACAAAAGTGGCATGTTTCTTGTGCTAAATATTTATATATGTGTATTGAAATTTTTTTTGTATAATATATCACCCATAGTAGTTTTTGTTTGGTAGGATTGACATTCAAGGGAAACATGATCAATTATTAATGCATGGGTGCATATTATTCATAATTTCTAACACATAAAACCCTTATTCCTGTTGTAAAATTACTTTTCTTTAGAATATATAAAAAAAAAATTATATGAGATGTATTTTATTTGGTGATTTCATGATAGAGTTATTTAGATAGGTCATTCCTTACTTGGAAAATGGAACAATGAGTGATGTGTGATCCCATAAGTAGAATTATTTTTATATAAATTCAATTCATTCCATTTTCATTTAGTTTTTCGATGATGGTGGTCATTAATATAGGATTATATTTAAGTCCTTTTGTAAATTAAATGACATCAAATTAATAATATAATAATGGTATTGGTATGGAGGTATGTAACCTCAGATATCCACCACATATAGATAAGTCATGGGAATCCATTGGACATTGGTAAGTGGTCACTCTATAGATGTACCCATAGGTTTGTAGTGGTTATATGAACTCTGAGTTTGGGATGAGATAACTGGGTGGATATGTTAGATACCAGGGGGGTTTAAATTTTTTTAATTTATGAGAATGATATTATCTACTGTGAATCAATATGATATATCAATAATTGATCAGTTCAATATGGTATGGTATGTATTAGCATGATTCTAGGAATGAATTTTATCTGATTGGATGAGAGTAACATAGGAATAGAGACATATATATGTAATTTGTCAACCTATTTAGGACTTTAATTTTGAAATATTTTTTAGGGATTAAATATTATGGGAGGACAAAACCAAATTTTGATAGTTTAACCCTTTTAAAAATGGATTTTGACTAACATTCATTGTGAAGTTATTGGAAATCCTAAGATGTTTTTGAAAATGGAATGTATTATAATCATATGGGAATGAGTGATATGATCACTTTTAGTCATGAAATTGAATGGATTCTTCGTTAATTTATTTGGTAGGTTAGTATATGAAAATGATAATAATGGTACTCATATTATGGGTGGAATCTTATATGTCACAAGTGTATTACCCTCATGCTGTAATTTTCATTGGTGAGGTGTAAGTGGTATGTTCATGGTTGATATGGAATTATGACGTGTGTGTGATTATGTAAAAAATATTATATCATGTTTTATTGTAAATACTAAAATTCGAATATAGGTTTATTTTTTGGAAAGTATTAGTGCCATAGTAGATTTACTCATGTATAGATCAATGTTCCGTCCGAGAGGGATTCTAATAAAGTATATTCTAGTACTCATATATTGGGGGGGATTACTTATTTCCTATGCATAGGAATAATAACATAATTTTATCTAATATTAGCATAGGATTCCAGTGTTAATATCTGAGGTGAGTTTATGAGGCCTTTTGAGATAAAAATAAATTTTTTTGTTGAAGTGGTGGTATGTTAATGTCCGCGAGTAGTAGTTTTAAGGGAATATAACTCGAGGAGTACGAATGAGAATTTTACCAATAATTAAAAACAATGATATATAAAACAGATTAGATATGATATTTAGTGTATGACTTATTAGTTTTATGGATATAATTATGGGACTTTTGGTAAAAACAAATTAATTTTGGAGAATGTGTAAGAACATGGTCCATATCCAATTCAATACAAAAAATGAAATGTAGAATTATATCTGACTTTTTATGAATTAACGGTTTTGTGATTTATTTAGCAATTCTATGTGATAGGAATTGTTTTGGATTCTTTATTGTGAAAACTCTCATAATTATATGTCAAAATGTTTTGTAGGAATTTTATTTTTTAGTCTAATAAAATATGTGATTAAATAATTCATATTTAAACTAGAATTAACAGATTTGATACATCCATAGAATATGTTTTCATATTTGTTAAATGAATTTATGTATGGTCTTAGTTCTTGTATAATGATGTAGTAGGACCCTGGTTGTAATACAATGTGATTTAAAATATTAATTCTCTATTAAATTATATTATGTCAAATATATAGTAAAAAATAGAACATAGAAATAAAATGATTCACAATATGTTACAAAGACATAAATTATAATAAATTAATATATATATATATATATATATATTAAGAGAATAGGATATTTACATTGTGTTATTTTTTATTGATTGGTGATATTTAATGAGTAGAGAATATATAATTAATAATATATGATTAGAATAAATAAATGTTAACAAGATAATTTTTTTAAGAAACACTTGTTGAATTATTTTTATATTTACACAATAAAATAAATTTATTACATATAAAAGATAAATATGATTATGTATCAATGTGTGAGGTCATATGATAACTATGAGTTAAATATAATTTTTTTTAGGAATGCTTAATGGTTAAAAGAAAATTTTCCTTTAGAAGCCATTTTATAATATTTATTTTCATGTGAAATATAAATTAACTGAATTTAAAATAGTAAATTGATTCAATATATTTCATTTTTTTAATTTTTAATTTTTTAATTTGTTCATTATGAATTTTTAGGATTTTTTTTGAATTGGTACATTTTTTGTGAATATTAAAAAAATATAAATTTTACAAAGAAAATATGTTTTATGACCATATCACGATAGTATAATGACTTTAAAGCTTATGGAAACTTCTATATATAATAAATAAATACATGGTAATTAATATAATACATTTATAAATATAATCATGGAATATGATTTATATGTTTTTTATTTTTCAAATCTAATAAATGTTACTGTGGAATTAAAATCTTTTTTAGTAATTCTATTTTAATCATGTATTTATAAGGATACATTCTATATGGTTTAATATTAAATTAATTTAAGAACCATTTAAAAAATTATATTCCAATAAAATAAATTTAAATAAAAAAGTAAAATTATTTTTTATAAAATCATTATTCTACTTGAAATGAAATTTCTCTAAAAATGAATTTTATTGGATTTTTTAGAATACATAATATATATTTACTATATGTAGATATTGAAAATTATAAATTCGTTAAATTAATTTTATTAACAAATTATGATTTCATAATGAGGTATATTTCATATTTTTTCATATTTTTTCATAATGAATAGTTACCATTGTAGATGTTTATCCGTGCGATATTGGTTAAAAGGGTGACCGTGTGGGTCAATCTAAGAGATAATGCTAAAAATATCAATATAAATATATAAATATGACTTTTTGACTTAATATTTTCTATAAATTATCCTGACATTAAAATAAAACTTATTTTTATCGTCATTCCATATGAATAATCATTACTAAATTTTAAAGTTCTTAATTTTTACAATTGTACCACTCTCATCACTTATAAAAGGACACATGGTCTTCATAGTTCTGAAAACACACAATTTCCACTTAAATTTAACATCATATACCAAAATACACTCAAAATATAATCTTACATCGAATATAGTTCTTGGGATTAAAAAACATCCAATCCTATAAGTCTTATGGTCTCTGTCTAATGATGATATCCAAGGATGAGGTATATATCTAAAAAGTATTATTTGATTTTTATTTATTATCCTACCTCCATAAAATATATTATACCCATCCAAATATAAAGAAATTATTTTCATTAATATAATAAAATGTTATTATTTTTATGGAATGACATATTTTTCAAATATTCTATCTAATGAAATATTACAATATCACTCATTTATCATGTACAAGATACCACATCCAAGAAGCTATATATTTACTTATTTATAACCACATCACATAGGTGTTTATAAGGTTGTAATTAAATAATTAATATTAAAAATTGAAATAATTAGTAATATTTAATTATATAATAGTATCATCTTTTTTACAATCCCATCCATTTTAAAATGAAACCACATATAGTTAGAACACATGAAATACAACCTCTAATATTAATATAATTATATTTTCATATGCACTGTAAATGGTTGTTCATATGGTTTAATTCATGAAAAATATCTTATTTACTATATTATTATAACTATTTAATAGTAAACTACTACATGATTTGTTCTGTTTCACCCATTAAAAAAATGAAATCGCTACTCAGTGGTACACATTGACTACCTTATATGTGATCAAAATATCACATTTTTCTTCACCTCTATTGATAGATGGTATTGAAATTTTTTTTACTATGTAATAATAATATAAATGGAAATATTAATAATCTATTTCTTATTAAATCTTGGACATGTTCAAAGTATTTATATCTCTTCAGCAAATGATGAAAGAGAAAAAACTATTAACTTATAAATAATCAAATTGAACAATGAATCACGATTAAACAAAAACAAATTATTAATAAATGATATCTAAAAATGTTTATTTATATGTAGATATAATATAGTTTAATAATATAATTAAAAATATTATAAAATTTTCTAGATCATGTACAACCTATTATAAATCAAAGGTAAGGTTTTCTTATCTCAAACATCCCTTTTAAGACGTGTTTTGAATCATAGACTGATTTCTATTATATAGTTTATATTATATATTATTGAAATATAATATCAGGTTACACTTTTTAATAATGGTAATTAATTTTAAATTTCATATACATCATTTCAGTTGGTTTTGATTCATCTGTTATATACACTTTCTAGTTTCATTGACTGAATTTCCATTCATGATAAATGTTTCATTTTTTAACCATAATATATTTTATAAAGAAAAATTAATTCCAAATTAATATATTTTTATCTAATATTTGATGTATTTAATAGGGTTTTATCTATCTATATCGTTTTCATAGTCTCTATGACATTTTATTTAAATGTTACCAAAACTAAAAGGGTTTATTTCAATATCTCACTTTTATCAGGACTATTTATGTTTTCATTTTCATTAGGGTGAATTTCGTGTTTGTACATATCATCCCCTATAATCATTATTCTACATAGTTAATTTATGTAGTTATCAAGTTATATTTCCATTTAATCTGTATATGGTACTCAATTATACTTCTTGGTTATTTATAAAATGATCCTTAAAAAATTATTCTTTCTAGTCAGAAATCAATTTATTCTATATTCACAGCCTTTTATTTACATCATGAATATTATTCGTCATTGATTCATATTTTTTAAATTCCTTATTTAGAATATTAAATGTATAATTTTCATAGATAATAGCTAAAATGATGTGAGATATTGTGGCCGAATGTGACCAGAATGATGTTTTGAAATATATTAAATATATTTAACACCACATGTGTATTGTTTTTTCAAAATTGTTGAATAATTGTTAAATAGTGACCTAGATAAAAAATATGGGGTATTTTTTGAGTTAAATGCATGGATTTTAACCTCTGCATGACTTTACCATGGATGACACTAGATGTTTGGGTTGAGTTTCGTTATAGGATAATTAATAAAACAAACTAATTAAATTAATTATATAATTTAACGTAAGGCAATGACATATTATCTTCTATAAATATTCTACATTGGATGATTTTATGGTTTACCCTCATAACCCTACATATTGAGAGAGAGATATATATTACTGAAATTAATTATGGGAGGTGACATCAGATCAGTTTCGGAATGTGGAACGATGTTCCAATACGAGGTGTGAATCTCACCATTGATAACACCGTGTGATTGTTCTCCGCTAGTGATAAATCATAACTATGGTATAACAATTTTATTATGAGGATGTATCCCCATTTTCTTATCCTATAATGAACATAAAACAATTGACCAATGGAATGATTTTTTGATTGGTCATATTATGGGAATTGTTCTATTTTTAGGGGATTATTGGGAGAAAGTTTATTTTTTTCGGATCTTCATTCATCGTTCTAAATGAAATGGATCAAGGATATTTTGATCATTGTTGATACACACTCCTACTTTTAAATTATCATTGTTTTCTCCCACCCTTGTGTATATGCGGATAAACCATTTTTTACTAGTGTTTTGACCCAACATACTAGATAATCAATCATTGCACATAAGATTCTTGGAACAATGTATTGATATAAGATCTCATGGTTTTGGATTTGTGATAGGGTGGACCTGTAATGGAGGTGAAAAAGGATTGGTATTAGGATAAATATTTTCATAAATTAGATTGGGATGGTATGGATACATATGACACATTCATGCATTTCTCGAGCGGGTTTGAAGGCTCAATTAACCACAGGAGAAACAACGAGGCTCATCCCAACCAAATCAATACTTCATGATGTGATTTATTGCTAGTTAAAAGTGTTTATAATCATTTAATGACTCAGGGGATGTTATAGATATATGGCATCTGATTCAGGATCAAACTTTTTGTGGGATCCTCTGTATGGGTCTATGGATTTAGTGAGAGGATAGGCATCACAAAGTGTATCTTAGTTGTCACATGAAATGTGATATTTACCTAGAGCCATATAATATTCCTCAAAGGATACATAGATATGATCTGATATACATAATCTATGAAACTAAGTGTAATTAGATATGTACATAAGCATGGTTAATGATATATAGTTTGGACATGGGGACAAAAGGAAACACATTTTACAACCAGTAAACAATGTGTTTTTTTCAATGAAGTCTTAGAGTGCATGTCGCCTTCCACATGGACAATTTTTGATATTTATTGATCCCTTGATCTTTTCTTCAACAGTTGAAATGTATTTTTTCTATGGTAGAGAATAGTGGGAAATTACTTGGGTAGACCCATATTAAATAAATAGTGGGGAAGATTCATTTGATCATGAAATAAATGGTGATTGGGGAGTCATTAGAAATCTTATGTGGATTATCATTAATGGTCATTGTTATTTACAATGAGTTATCATGTGTTCTTGAGGATCTCTCCAAGGTATAGACATTTTTTTTGGGAAGTAGAGAATGTTTTTTACTTGATACATTTTCAATTTTGAGATACTTGAGAGGCTTAGAGATATGTCATAGCATTTTGTATTTCCATCATGGTTCATTAAAGTGCATAATGTGTTTCATGTATCTCTGTCGAAAAATTATCAGCCTGATCCTTATCATGGGATTAGATGTGATCTCATTGACCTACCCCTAGATATATTGTTGGTATATATACCGGTATGGTTTTTTAAGAGGAAAGTGAATATTTTCAATGGAAAAAACCATATTCATAATGTGAGTTTTATAAAAACATGGTCATAATTATGAAGTGACATAGGAAGACAAGAAGGAAAAGAAAGTGAAATCGCATGAATTCATTAACAGCAATGATGTTTTCATCATTCTTGGGATGTAATGACCAATGGTGGGGAGAATATAGCATGATTGGTTTCAATTAAGTTACCTTTATTCATGTATTATATATATAAAGTATATGGGTAATGTTTGGGATGGTTTGGGTACATTTTTGAATGTTTTTCGGGCTTCTCTATAGGTAAATGATCTCAACACTGTTTTAGTAAACCAAGAAACTCTTACTGGAAACTGGGAACTACGAGATCATAGCTAAAGGGAAGGAACACGAGTGGCTTACAGTTTCCGAAACTGTGCATCCACTAAAGAGAAATTGTGTGATTTGAATCCATGGATTGGGTTTTTGGAGAAAGTAGCTTCATCATGGTTGGTGCATTGTTTGGTGTCCATGTGATACAACTATATGAGGTTTCCCTTAAGGAATAGAAAGTATCATGTTTATTGTATGGGTTTTCTAGAAATGTGACTAAACCATGCGATGGGTAAAAGTTAAATCCTTAACATTTGGATCTAAAGTGAAATCACCTCTAAATTTAAGGTTTTCCCTAAAATTTTCCTAACACGAGATTTATACCTCTCAGTGGTTTGATATCATCTCCACATCAAATTAAATGCAATACAAACCATTCTATAGATTTTTAAAGATCGATTCTTGTGGAAATTGACCTTTCATGTTAGTTTTGATAGATCTAATTTCCCCCCTCTCTTAGATTCTAATATACACGACCTTAGTGTGTAGATATATGGTTATGTTGCTAAATATGATTAGATTTTTCATGGTTTATGATAGGGGAACATATTTATTGAATATTTCTAGAGATTTACCAGGTCTTGTGAAGTTTCTTTGTGTGATTCTTCATTTTCTCTAATAATCCCGAGGTATGTGTATTCACGATGGATACTTCTATTTAAAAAACGAAGGCCTCATTTCATATTGGATTAATTTTTTGAAACTGTTTGTGAAATTTTGAATTATAGAATATTATACATCAACTTTAGTATTTATTTTATGTTTTTGGTGAAATTTTTTAATCAAGGTAAATAGTTGTGAAAAGTTCATAGGTTTTATGATTTTAAAATGTTTATTTCAATATATCTCCTTAATAGATTTTTAATGTTGATTGTCGGTTTCTTATAAAAAGAATAAACTTTTATTAATTTTTTTTAAATGGTTTTTTCATACATGGTTTCTTCAATTTTATTTCATGCTTCACCTAACATTGAATAAGAGATGTGTACCATTAGGGTACATGGGATGTGGCCCTTGATTAGGGGTGTGTGTCAATGGGACACAATGTGATGGGATAAGATACCTCTCATGAGTATGGAATTTTAAAACAATAATTCGTGTGTGGTTATGTTGTGAACCATGTAATAGAAGGACCAAATATAAATTTAATGATTTAAAAATCTTTTATGTATCCCTTGGAGACTATTTTGACGCGATATACATGGATTTGATATAAATTTTAACACTATTTTAAATGTTTTTTATTTAAATTTTTATATATAAATGTGCTATATTTTTCTATACTATTGGAGTGTATAGGTAATTCATTTGTTAAAAACGACCTTGTTTTAGTACTCACCATTAATTTGGAACTGTGGTGATTTTGTAGATATCATTAAGCAAGATACAAGAAAAGGTAAAGTTCACAAATATATTGTACTAATTAATGAAACTGGGTCTATTTTGTGGACTTGGAGCTAGGAGATTGGGAATCTAGGATTATTTTTTTTCTTTGGAGTTCTACTGGGATTCCATCTAACTTTTGTTTTGATGTAAGTTTTTATTCTGCTCTGGTACACTATGGTTGTTTTGAAATAAATGAAACGTTGAGGTAACTTTTATTTTATCATGCATCACGTTGTGTTTTATTTGTTTATTGTTTTTTGTTGGATGTTTATCTTGAAAGGAAAAAACACCCCCTATAACCTAAATTAATCCCTTCACATTTATTTATATCCTTTAGACTCTTGGGGATGACACTTAAGGGAATGTAACATCTCAACACTTTCTCAAGCCAACTAGAAGGGGATGGATGATACAAGTAGAGTTTTTTTTGGAATCATTCCATGATTCTAGAAATGTGATCCCCAGTCATCACTTCTCTAGGTGGGTTTCTTTGTATTATTTTGACCAACAATATGCGGGCATTGATCCCCTAGATAGTGTGTTAATCAAGATATTGTTATTTGCATACCCCATGGATCAGGGAGTGATTTTATCTCTATATATTAATCTTATATGACATCTAGTGTGTACCTATTATTGATTGACTAGATGAGAATTACATCTAGGATTAATGACATTAGTGTTATGTGACTCCTGGAGTGAGTTATCATAAATTAATGTTAAGTGGAACCTTCAAGATAGAATTCTACATCAGTAGTAAAATTATGATATTACATTAATATTGTGCGTCTAGGTCGATTATATCTTGATTTTTTTCATTATATATGTTATAGATATATACCATGGATTATCTAACTATTATTTCCCTTAATGTTATATTTTTATTATTTTCAGTGGGTCATACTATGTATTTTTATACTCCCAACTACATCAGCTTTTCTAGAAAATAACATGTCATATGAAGAAAACATCCCATTTGACATAGACAAAGAAGGACTTAGACTAGCTAGAGATTAGTGAGTAGGATTGATAGAGGTGTCATCCTATGGTTTCATTGACAGTAGTCCTCACCCACATTATAGGTGAGAATTTTTTTTAATTTCATTTTTGTGTGATTTTTTTACCCCTTTTCACTCAAATAATTTTAGTCATATTTTGGTGACATGGTTTAGATGTGTGAATTAATGGTTTTTAGTTGTTTTACATTTCATCATTTTATGGTCTTGGAGATGGGTGCGTGCATATATGTTCATTATGATAAAGACACCCATATTTGTGATATATCTACTCAGTGTTGGTTGCAAGTCCTTTGACTATTCGGTGTGAAAATGTGGAATTCATGAAATGGGCCTCATTGGGATAGGTCATGTTAGAGTGGTATTATAGAGAGATTCAGTTTTACCATATGACTGAAGTATGTGCGATTGGTTTGGGGAAACAGTGATGAGTGTTTTGAGTTAAAATTTCTTGTCAGAGACTCTAGTGGTTGTGCAATGTTTAACACACCTATACACTAGGACATTGATAACATAGTTGTTGAATATGTTCTTTTAGGAAAAAAGTATTGGAAATGTTTTTACATGAATCACATATGAATTGGTTGTGGTTTCAATGTACATTTAATCTATCTCTCAAGATATGATTAATGATTATGGTACATCTTGCATCTTTTATGATGCCTAAAAAACATTTCTTCACCAGGATTTAAAACAAAGATCTTTAGGATAATCCCCTATGTGGTGAGGTTTAAATTTAGAGACCTATTTATGAGGAGTTACCTCCAAGTGGTTCACCATTCATTCGAAAACATGTTGAACAAATGATCATACTGACAATACTAGTGAATGAGATGTATATTCATAACACGATTGATGAGAATCAATGACAGTGACCCCTAAAGATTTCAAGAGAGACCATACCATTGGCATATGAAGACTCTATTGATGGATTTTTGTGGGACATTTGTCTTTTATAAAACAAGTAGATTAGATTATGGTCCTTTCAGTGATCCATTAACATTGCTATGTAGGATGATGGTAGATATTAGTGACCCATTCTTACAATTATTTGACCCTATCATATTTAACATTTTTTATAGATATTTCAATCCATATATATTGATGGATGTGTTATTCCATGGGAATCAACTAAATCGATAGGGTAGTGCTACTATTATTGTGTATTCATCAAGGTTTTCCAACTTCTCTCAGTACTTGATGGATATATAACATGCTCATTTCCTTTAGACCAGAACCTTAGAGTGAGGACTACAGGGATACATTTGATCCAACATAATGCATTTCTAAATTACCAATTAATATAGTGTTCTAGATATTTTTTAGTCTAAAGCATCCTATTAGAGTAGATATATACTGTTGGTGCACATATTATGAACACATGTGATGAGACATATGTTACTGGCTGCTGATGACATACAGTATGACCTAAACATGGAATATGATTTAGGAGTATATCCTAGGATATAGTGTATGTGGTTTTGGGAACATAATATTGATCATGTTATCCTAAAAGGGACAGTGATACTCATTTGTATATTAGGGACATCTTGTGTGACATTGTTCGACCCATCATACTAATATAAGAGAGTTAGTGGATGGTCCACCTGGGATGAGGAAGTGGATGGATTATGTAAGTCCATATAATAAAGGGAAACAAATAGGACTTAGGAGGATGTCTAGGTGTGTAATGCAAATTGATTTGTTTCCACCACGACCCCTAGGTGTTTCCCTCCAGGATCTAAGAGTTAGTGGTCAGGGGTGTGGGAAGTTGAAGAAATTTGAGGATTATAAGACAGAGGCTCCAAGGATGATTCATGGTTTGAGAACTGTATTCTAAAACACATTATCAATAATTATAAACAAATTTGTGAGTCATTCTTTTATTACCACATACCTTTATCGAGACCTAGATATTTTTATTGTTCCCTTGGATTAACCCTTACACTTAGAGACTCGAATGGAAGGTGTCTTAGTGATCACAAACTTGTGTTGATGGTGTGACCTAACTCCTAGAAGGGATAATAACATTTGGGATCACCTTGTAATACAACCGATTCCATACAATGTCATATTAGTTATATAATGGTTATCTATGGTTTATAACATGATATATTTTTTATAACAGAGGGTGTGGTGTGTCTGTAGTTATTGGAAAAGTTTTTCCATTGTGGGTGATAAGGAAAACTAGTAAGAGTAAGATAGAATCATTAATATTAGTGTGAATCCAATTACTCAAGAGATGGGCAGCTTCATCCTTAGTGAAGAGGATGCTATGAGTATTCTATTTTCTAGAGTGGTGGTGGTGTATGAGGGCATCTTCACTGAATATGTTCCTAGATTATGAAGCCCCTAACATATATACTTATGAATTTATATATATGTTGTTTCTACTCAATTTTCTAAAATATAATATTATATGGCACCAATATATAATTAAAAGATTAGGGTGTAGTTAGAGGACTTGTAGAAGAAGTATTTTTCTAGACAAAGTGTTTCACACTGGGTATTACCGATATTATTCTTCATGATGATTGATGTGTTCTTGAGTTTTTTTATCGATTATCCTCACCAAAACATAGTGAACATAAATAAAAAGTATCCTCTACTGATGATTGATGACCCATTTGATCAGCATAGAAGGGAATAGTGTTTCTCAAAGAATTTACTCTGATCAAGCTAACATGGGTTCCATGTAGTAGATTTAGATATTTCAATGATAAATTTTTTATATCTCTATAGTCACTAAGAGTACTTGGTTTTTCAATTAAACAAGATGAATTCCCCTGCAGAGTTCACAGGACTCAAAAACCAAATCATTATACCCTTCTTGGAATAGTTTTCTTAGTATTTATGAACGATATCCTAGTGTACTCAGTGTCCAAAGAGAAACAAGAAAGACATTGGAATATTGTTTTGGACATACTATGATATAACTATATTTATGTAGCTATATCTTTGTACTTATTCATGATTAAGGATTTCTATGTTCTGGGACATGTTATATCAATAGATATTATGGTAGTGGACTTGGAAAAGGACGAGGTAGTGTTATCATGGGATCCACCCCTGAGAATGTCATAGGTGAAAAGATTCCTTGGTATGGTGTGTTACTATTAGAGATTCATCAATTATTTCTCTAAGATAATATATACCATTATAAAATCTACCCAAAATAATTAATCCCTTCATTAGGATAGAGTGGTTCCAATTGGCTTCCTAGAAGTTGTGACATATATTGGAGAGTGCTCATATAATGATATTTCCATAGGAGGGGTTCGAATACATAGTGTTCTATGATGAGTTAGTTAAAAAGATTTGTTGTGTAATAATCTATATTTATGATGTGATTTCTTATAGTTTTTATATTTGATACTACATGAGTAATACTACATGATCCAAAATCTTGAGTTATTGTGGATGTCCTCTCACTAATGTTGTGCGGGAATTAACTAAATTCCAAGTGGTATATAGTATATTCTGACCATAAAATTATTGAGTGTATATTCTCTTAGAAAGATCTCATCCTGAGATAGAGGTAATGGATTGACTTTCTCCTTGATTATGACTTTATTATTTTCTATACTCATGGTAAGGGTAACTTAGTTTTGGATGCTCTAAGTATGAGATATTTTTTTCAATTATTGAGTGAGTTGATGAAGCATTTACCCTCTTTATATTTATCTTCTATGGATGGGTATATATCAAATTACCTCCATTTGATGAAACATACCCCATTTATTTTATAGTGAACCATAAGAAACCTGGACTATCCACCAGATCTACACTGATTTTTTATAGAAATCATGGGTATAAATGTTTTTCCTAATCCATTAATTATGTTTTTTAAAACCCATTGGTAAGTTGAGTTGTACCAACAGTTTTAAAAACTACATGGGTACAAATCCTTAAATATTTTTCCTTGATAAGGATCACCCATCCCAACTCTTTTTAAGTCTTACTAATCTCCTATTTGAGCATCCTAATCACCCCCACCCCCAACATTGATTACTTTGGCATCCCCTACTCATTATGAGGTGACCTTGCGTGCATCCTCCATGTGTTCATCCAACATATCTGGTTTTTTTATTTTTGTGATATTTTTTGAGGTATCATTACCCTACCATCTCTTATTTATTATATTATCTTCTCTAGTTTTATCCCATAAATGAAGGATTGTTTATTCATATCTTTTTATACATCAGATTAGTGAGTTCTTAATCCATCTTATCTTTTACTGTCTATTTTATTCCTTTTTATCTATGCATGTGCTTCAACTAGACCATGTTAGAATCATTTTGATTGTTGTTTTTTTAAATTAATAGTCTAATAGAGATTAAATATAATCTATTAAATTAATTATGGTATTGATTAATTTATAATTAATATTATATGAAAACTATCTTAAGAATTATTATGAATTTAAACAAAATTCAAGATTCAATTAATTGAAATTTTTGGGATTTAGATATTTTTAGTTTTGGGAATCAGATTAAATTTCAATATATTGATTAATATTGGATTTTTTATCCTAGAATTATTTTATTTAATTATTGAAATTTAATTTTTTAGGTCTTGAATCATGATTAAACTATTTATTGTATTTTTTTTACCCAAAAGAAGAAATTATTTTGAAATGATATATATGATTATACTATTATAAGAATCACTTCAAATGTTCATTATCTATAAAAAATTTATGGATTTTATAAAGGGGTACGGAATAGAAAAATTAATATGTCTTGATGAATCATCCCCAAATTAAATACATCTTAAATTAAAATAAAACATCTTGGAAAATATATTTCTTCTAATGATAGAATAATATATGTATGTGCTTCTTAAATAAAATCCATTCGGGACTAAATGAAATCTTCAATTTTGTTTTCAAATGAGGAGAATTTTACGGAAAAGAAAAAAACATTTTTGGCATTTATCCAACGGTTGTTAATTATTAATTACATGAACCTTGTTTACATTCCTATGATTATACCTTGGGTTTTTATTATGATATGCCTTATTATTTGTTTGTATGGATTGTTGAGTATTCTATAATGGTAACATATATCATGAATTGTATTTAATTTGGTTTCATTTTAGTGTTCATTAATTTATTCGACACTATGATTTTAATTTGTATCCGAATTTGGATCTCTTTATAATAATGGATTAAAATGTTTTTTAACTTATAATTTTTTTCACAATAATTTAATGGATAAATTTAGGATATATAATATTGAAAAAAAAAATTAATAGAGTTTGAAATGAAATAGTAAATTGTTATATTTTCTACACTTAACAATGCTTTGGATGGAGGTAATATACAGTGTTCATGTTATAATGTATTTTAAACTCCTCTGTCATGATAAGATGAAGTTAGATACCATATAATTAAATATGGATTTCAAAAAAATGTTATTCCTCATATCACAATGGTGAGATGATATAATCTTCTATTATTAATGAATGGAATGAATAAAATGGTATGTTGAATTTGGTATTTGATCGAATTGCATTTGTGCATCCTCATGGGATAGATAGTATTCTAGTGAAATAAGGAAATTATATCAATACACATGAGAAATTAACCAGGGATGAGGATGTTGACAAAGTGAAAAATTTTATGGATGATTCGAAAGCCCGTTATATCAAGAATGTACTGAAATGGAAATATTAGGATTTTTAATGTGTGTATATCTTGGAAAAACCTTGTATGTAATTTATAATACAACAATTTATTATATTCTTAAATTTTTAAGGATTTCTTCTTCATGGTGTAATTATTCCCTCAAATAATTGTAATGAATGGAAGTTAACTATGTATCAAAATTTTTATACTAAAAACATTATTTCTTGTTCTAAATATTGCAGTTTATTTTTTGAGGGAAAATCTAACCATAATGACTATAAATATTGTGGTACGTCTTTAAGGGGGGGAAATAAAGATGGAACACCCTCTAATGTGCCATAGAATGTCATGTGGATGTTTTTATTGATTCTCGGGCTTCAAAAAATATTCATGTTTATTGAAATATCATCTAATATATGTCATCATAATTATAGGCTAACTAAGGGTAATGATGAGTTGGTTCATCTTAAATATGGATTCATATAGTTGGAAATTTGATGCACAACATCGATATTCTTAATTTTAGGTTCCTAACGTCAGGTTCGTTCTACCACATGATAGTTTAAATCTGTTTCGTCCGATGCTTAAAACTCATAGCATGTGGAAAGTTTTTATTCATGTTTATAATCATCCTTTGTGGATTTCTGTGAAAAAACATTTCACTTTTTTGATTATACTAATATATAGTCTTTTTGATACTAGAAATGGTATAGAAATATAATTTGAATGTTTAATAATCTATTAGAAGAACCTTTGGGATATGGGTGTGAACACATTTGAAGCTTCATTAAAAAATATTTTTCAGATGAGTGCTTCCATTGTATGAAATATAAATGATTTTCCTACTTATGAAATACTGTCTAGTTATATGAAAAAAAGGTAAAAATATAATTTAAATTATTTATGAGGAATAAATTATAGATAAGTCTTAAATATCATCGTTGTTTTAGTTTCTATGGGAAGCCATGATTATTGCCCATGGATCATTAATACATGAAGAATATCCAAAGGATCAATAAAAATTTTGACAGTGAACATGAACTTCAATGTATGTTAGAAACTCATATACATAATGATTATAAATATATATTTTATTCATTATGTACATGTTAGATGAAATCCAAAAAGAGGAAAAATGATGATGATGAAGCCACAAACGATAGGAAAGTATTTTTTTGAGTTTCAAAATTTGTTTTCCAATTTTTTATGTAATTATTTATAAATAATGACCATTTAGAAAAACAATATGTAAAATGAAGAATAAAATTTTTCAAAACATCAAGGGGAACACCAAATATGACATTTGATATCATCGGGAATTGTTTGATTGCTGTATTTGAACATAAATGAACTCTATTTGTATTGGTGATAATAAATGGAATGAT
Organism: Viscum album; assembly: GCA_963277665.1. NCBI lineage: Eukaryota > Viridiplantae > Streptophyta > Magnoliopsida > Santalales > Viscaceae > Viscum > Viscum album. The sequence continues at coordinate 1,414,357,004 of OY728145.1, forward strand.
ACTTTTGTATATTGTGTTATGATAAATTTAGAGATTTTTTTTATATTGTATAGAGTCAAGGTTTCTGATGGCTATTCAAGAAACCTATCAAAATGAGTCAAAAATCGTATTTAAAACTAAAATCCCTAAAAATTATTTATTATCACAACCTTCTGTATGAATTGATTCCAATAGAGATTTTTAATTTTCTATCCAATAATTTAAGGGTGACGGTGATTCAACTATTCCATTTTTTTATAAGTTTTGTGATCAAAGGTTATTGATGACATTAATGATAAGAATATAGCAATAGGTGCCATTATTTTTCATTAGTTGGAAAAAATCATTCATCATTTGTCACAAGCATGATACATTTAATAGTTCATCTTCAAACTGAAACACTTATTGGGGACCCATTGCATTTTTGTGGATGTATCATACTGAATGAAATATATGCACATTTAAATCTTATGTTTGAAATAAGATTCATCTTTAATGGTCAACTGTGAGAGGTTATCTGGCTCAACAATGTATGGATTTTTTTAATGAATTTTCCCGATTTAATAACAATACATTACCAGACAATGATAAATAAAGATCAATTTTATGGGGAAATTGATCTCTTGTTTAATCTCTCCCCTAATAATAGGAATTCTTGGTTCATATATATTGTCTATATTGATCCATGAAAATTATGATATGGTACATCGAACATTCATGTTTAACTATGGTTTGTTCAATGACTATATCATGTATGTAATTTTAATATTCATATGATATCTCATACTATGTCATTTCAATATACTATAAACATTAATTATCATTTTATTTAGGGAAAGTAAAAAAATTATATAAGGATTTCATTGATTCTCTCCTTTGAGAAGGATAGAGGATTTTCATTTCCAATAGTTTCCTTCTTGGTTGAAATAAATGGAATGAAATTTACATTAAATAATATAAAAGATAGATTATAATTTGATGGTATAATTCCAATATATTTAAATAATTGAGATACAATTTGACTCTGTCTCTCAATAATTTAGAGTGTTTGATTTTAGTCCCAATTCTTTTGTTCGGGAATGCCAATATTTAATAATAAATGGGTATAAATATTTTATAACTAATCAAGCAGTGAAAATGAGAAAACATAGTGACGAAATTATGTTAACTTCATCAATGGATTATTATATTAGTGTATCAAATATTCATCCCAGATATAAAAATATGGCTAACTATGGACTGGTTGAAAAAATATTTTTATGAGATTACTACTCTTAGTGGTTAGTCACTACAATGAAATGAAAATGGTTTGTTTCAATGATTCGACATATTTCATTTATTGACAATTGTGGAATTAGAGTTATTGACCTGATTCCGCTTCTGGACACTAATGAACAACTCATTTTTGGGTTGAACAACAAAATGGTTTATGTTTAATTTCATATGGTATATGATGATGAATTCATTAATGAAGTAATAAAAAGTCATTTTTTTCATGATGTTGGGGAGAAAATTGTAACCGTTGATGCCCCCATTGGTGTCGACCAAAATATTCCTATTGTGATAGAAGGTGTTGAACATAGTATAGACATGTGTAATAAATATAAGAAATCATATATGTTTAGAGTTCATTCATTTTACCTTGATATTTGTGTCTCAAGTTGGTATTATTGTAATTACTCTAATTTAATTTCATTTTTTAATTATATGTCTGATTTATAATTATTTGGTTTCATTGAATTTAATTAGATTAATTTCAATTTAGAAAACTGTGATGAGAATTTGTTTTTAATATATTTATAGCATAGTATTAAATTTTTGTAACTATAATATGTTGTGACATTATTTATGAATTATTTGACTTCAATGTTTATTGAAGTATTTTAAAAACTATTTCATAAAAATGTGCATTTTGTTCTTATGCATATTATGAAAAATACTACATAAGTTTGAAAGAAGAGATTATTTGATCTTGATCGATAGATGAATGAGCGTTGGTCACCTCTTCTTATTCTATTAAAAAAGATTATATTTATAATATTTTTCTTTTACACTATATATAACATCACATTCATATTATTTATCACTTTTTTATAGATTTTTAGTTGCACCAAAGATGACTCCTCCTCATCTAACCATCATGGGTCTGAGAAAGGATGCTCCTAGACATAGATAGAACACCGGTGGTACATGTTCCTACCCAAAAAAACCAATGGACACCGAATTTACCATTCCATTTTATCCCCTAGTTGTGTCTCCTTGGATGTTCCCACACATGCCTCCTTCATCTTCTCATTTGTCTTTTTCCTCCTATTCCATTTATGAACTACCTCTATGGATGTTCCCAACTTCACTATATCCCTATATTTTGTGGCTTCCCCCACCCTACTACTGATATCCTTCCATTTCTATGTCACCTATATTTACTACTATTCTTCCAGAATATGATGATTCAATTCCTCAATATTCCACTAATGTTCATTCAGATAACCTATATCATTTACTGGAATAGACAATCTTTCATATAATACTAATTTCGGATAGACCATATTTTCATCGAAGCCTATTGAGAAAACTATATCAGGTTTTTATTATAAGTGTGTAAAATTTGATCATAATGTTTTTTTATAATGTATAATGAATTATACATTTATTTTACCTTTTAACATATCCATCGAGATCTTATATTAAGTGAAGTTTGCACACTTGTATGCGGGAAGCCTAAAATGACCAAAATAATTATCGATCACACTAAAAAAATAAGAAGATATGTAAAAATTCAAAGTAGTTTAGACATTCATAGGATCTTTAGCAAAGTACCATGGTATCATTATGGTGGAAACAGTCTCATTAAGACATATCAGTAATGTCATCAAAGATAAATAACATAAATATATTTGGGTTAGGAAATTACATAAAATTATTTCAATATATTTTTATTTATAATAATTAACAAGTTCATTGAAGTTTTTTTTATCATTTCTGATGGTGATGTTGGTATAGCTACAAGTTTGGTGGATATTTAAGGGTTTTAGTGATCATATAAGCATGATTTAGATATTGTTCTGTGGAGTATATTCGATTTTGATTTAGATGTTGCACCCATTTTCCCTGATAGTCTGACAACATAATATCAAAAAAGGATTTCATATTGGAAGAGTAGTGAGTTTTGGGTATTCCCTTATTTAATATTTTATGTATAAAATTTAATTATTATTAATATTATGGGTTTTTAGGATATAATATGGGAAATAATTAAAAAATAATCAATGGAATATTATCACACATTGTGGTGTACTACAGAGCTCTAGTATTAGAAGAGTATGATAATTTAATACGAATAGAAATAATATATATATTTTTATTATTACATTGTTATATTTTCATGAAAAATATTGTTGTTTTATTATCATTATTTCATTTAATATAGGATTAAATTCCTCGTTAGAATGGATTAATGATAAAATTGTTTAAATTACTACTGTAAAAATGGCCTATCATCCTAATGAACAATTGACAAATTAGAATAATGTTGAAATGTCCAAATGGAATAATGGACAATTACCCAAATGGACAATTTTCATAGTGGACTAATATCCAATTGATCAATTTTTGAAATGGTTGCATAGTGTCATAATTGCCTTATGGCCAATTTGCTGTAATACCCTAATGGATAATTTTCAAATTGTCTTAATGTTATAATGGACTAATGGCCTAATGAATTAATGGAAAATAGGATAATTTAATTAATGCCCTATTTTCTAAATTTCCAGTTGGACATTTGGCCTAATGAAATAATGGATGATTTACCTAATAGTCTAATGGAAAATATTACTAATATCCAAATGGACTAAATTCCAATTGGCCTAATGGCCTTAGGACTCAATGGCTAGTTTTCCTAATAGGATAATTTGATAAATGGTGAAATTTTATTATAGTATTGTGGCCTTATATCGTAATAAACAATTTTACAAATAGACTAATGTTCTAATGGGCTAATAGCCTAATTATCGGTTGGACAATCAGACTAATGTCATAAACACCTATTGGCATAACAATATAATGTAAAATTTTCCAAAGGACAATATGTCCAATTATCATATTGGCCTAATGTTCTAATGAACTAACAAACTAATGACCTAACAAACATCTTTTGTAATTTAATAATTAACTAATAGATATTGTTAAAAATTTTCCATTGGCATAATAGCCTAATTTCCTAATGTCTATATGGTTGAATGTCATAATTTCCTAATGGCCAATTGTCTAATTGGAATAATGTACAATTCAACTAATTGAATAAGGGACAATATAACTAATATCGTAATGACCCAACGACATAATGGCCAACTACCCCAATGAACTATTATCTAATAGTCCAATTGTCATATTGGCCTAATAGAGTAATGCCCAATTGGCGTAATGATAAATTAGAAAATTCACCTAATGGATTTATAACCTAAAGGCCTAGTATCGAAACAACTAATTTTAATTTCATAATAGAAAATTGGACTAATGGACTAAATGCAAAAAAGGATAATAGCCTAATGGAAAATAATCTTAATAGATAGCTGGCCTAATGGCTTAATGGCCAATTGGCCTAACAGCCTAATGAATAACTGGCCTAATTGGCTATATTCCTAATCACCCAATAATCAATTATCCTAAGGGCCTAATGTCCTAATACTATAATTTATAATGGGAAATTGTCCAATTATCCTAATGGAGTAATTTATACTTATCCAGCTGTATAAATTGTATAATGGTCTAATGGTCTGTTGGGCATGTATACCAATGACATATTGTCCAGTCGTCCCAATGGAAAATTTATAATTGATTAATTTTCCCAATTTCCTAATGGAAAGATAGCCTAATATCCTAACAACTAATTGGACTAATGTTGAGTTTTCCAATTTGACTAATGGACAATTGGCATAATGACCTAAAGGACTGTTGGATAATTAGGCTAAAGGCATAATGGACAATTGGTCTAATAAAATATGATAAAATTGGACAATTAGACAAATATACTCGTTGACTAATTGTATAACAACCAACTGTCCAATTATCCTAATAAATTAATAGGATATTTGTCTAATTTACCAATGTACAATTGAACAAATTTGAAATTTTTCATATGGGAATTTGGCCTAACGGCCCATTAGCCAAATCTCCTAATGGCTAATTGGCATAATGGAATAATAGAAAAAAGTCCAATTGGCCAAATTATCCTAAAAAAATAATTAAAAAATTGAAAATTAGATAAATTTAAAGACATCCTAGAAGCCTAATTGGCCTATGTACCTAATGAAATGTTTTAAAATTAATATTCTAATGGAAAATTGCCCAATTGGCATAGTGGACTGATGGTCGATTGGCTAAATGTTCAAATAGGATAACAACCTTATAGAATAATTTCCTAATAGAGATTTTTTCTAATGGAAAATTGGACTTAATTACTAATGGAAAATTTCCCTAATGGACAATTGACAAATTTTCCTAATAGAAAAATAGTGAACTATCAAAATTGACTATTAGAAAATTGGCCAATTGGAAAAATGGCCATATAGGCTAATTTTATAGTGTCTATTTGGGATAAAAACATAATGGGGAAATGACCAAATATCCTAATAGCCAATTTTCAAATTTCCTTCATGGAATAATATACTAATTGTAAAAGTTTCTTAATATAATAATTTTCAATGGCCTAATTTTCCAAGTTGGCCTTACTATACTAAATAGTGTAACTGGAAAAATGAGTCTAAAAAAAGTTTTGAATGGTCTTAATTGTAAAAAATGGTATAATTGGACTAATTGGACCAAATTCCCTAGATAGAATAATTTTTTTAATTTTCCTAAATGGCCTGAATGGCCAAAATGGCTTAATTATCCTAAATGTAATAATTTTAAAATATAGAATATGTTTCCTAATTGAAGGAAATTGAAAAATTAGACTAAATGTCATAATTTTATTAATTTTCCTAAATAGAATAATTATACTAAATGGACTAATTGGAAAAAATGGAGTAATTGGTCAAATTCAGAAATTTCCAATGGGTAAATTCCTCAAATTAACAATTTTCATAATTTACGAAAAATCCTAACCTAAATATAATCTTAATGCCAAAATGATCAAAATTATCAATTTACTGGATAACCAAATTACATAAAACAAATATAATTTGAACATAACTAATATATAAGTGTAATCATTATCATACCCATGTTTAAAATTATATTTTATATGTATTTTTATGTTTTTCCATTATTAGTAAATTTATAATTTAATTTGTCATTAGATTCTTCTTCATTCTATTGAGTTATTAGAAAGCTACAAGATTAATTCATTCTAGGTTTATCAGAATCATATTATTCTATATCTCTGTATTATACTAATTAATAAAATTTGTAGAACGTGATATTGAGCATCGAAGGTTGTGTTCCTTAAGAAATTTATTTTTCTCGAGTAAGAAGAAAAATGATGGAAGTGTAGTAAATGCAGAAACAGTAGAAAAAATTGTATGTATTTTCATTCAAATTCATATATGTAATTCATAAAAAATATTGTTTATATATTCAATAGGTCGCCTTAGAGGCCCCAGATGATAATGAAGATGGAAACTTGGGGTCAAATGATAATTTGATTCAGGTGTAAGGTGAGGAGTAGTAATGAAGTGTATGTTAATGACCCGTGGAAAAAATCATCCCAACTGAGTATTGATCCTCATCGAGATCCTGTCAAACCCCTCAGACCTCCAAGATAAAATGATCTCATGTAGAAAAAGCTGAGGCCTAAGAAACAAATTTACTGGATCATGAAAAATTCAACATATAATCAAAAAAATTATACAATCTATATATGTTATAAGTCAATCACTTTCTTCAGAATATTCTAATACCATTGATTCATATATAGAATCAATGATATATTTACATGATCATATATGTGATATAAATTAGGTAACTTTTGGATGTTGATTTGAGGGTTGTTGAGGCAGTGGTGATGGTGGTGTTGATGATGATGATGTTGTTGAGGTATTTATTGTTGCGAGTGATGCTGATTCTACTCTAGATGGTATTTTGGTGACGACGATGTTGTAGATGGTGATGTAGATATGGATGTCTTCTAAGGGGGAGATACTAATCCCCTAAATTTTTAACTTAGACGTAAAGATACATGTGGATGTTGACTAATGACTTTAATTAATTATTTGTATTCATGTATATGATTGTTATATTATTTTAGGTGATATGAAAATTATTTAAAGAAGTTGGCTGAATTCTATGCATGTATTATAAATTTTGTGTTGAATGTGAAATTTGGTTTCTCTGTTATTTATAGGTTCAGGAAGGGATGTGATAGATTGTTTTGGCTTCCCTATAATAATATATTCCTATATCCACAGTTCAATGAACCATTGGTTTATGTTTTCTTTTAGGAAATCATTTACCAATTTTTTTAGAGAACCATAGGTATAAATATATACTCGTAGTTTTGGTTAAACAATGGGTATGATAAAATCTTTAAGGGTATACCCAACGTTTTTATAGAAACCTTGAGAATATATCTATAACAATAGCTTAATTATCCATGATAATAAAAACCATTTTTATAGATTATACCAACTATATTAGGGGTTATACCCACACCTCTAAACCATGGATATATGGTATTATTCTATTGGTGTATTGTTAGGGAGTTACAGCTTGGGGATACTAACAATGAAATCCTCTGTACTCGGATATCCACTAAACATTCTCTTTAATTTTATGAAGGTGGGGAGCATACCATTATTTATAATGGTTTTAGGATGATACTATTTATTATATGTTTGGAGGTGATGAGGTATTTGTATACATCACCCTTAGTTATACACCATTGCATGGGAATGTTGTACCCTGACCATTAGTGGTTATTTTGGTGTACAATGATAATGAAGGGGGGTGTATAGTTTGTCTCGAAAAGCATTACAACCCAGAAATTGAAGTCTAAGAACAAGTTTTTGGTGGGTTTATCTCAACCCCTTATTGTTACAGAGTGGAAATGGGATCTGATATCCATGGAATTTTTATTTGGGTTTCCATGCACGTCTAGAGATAAAATTCCATCACGATGTCCTTAGAATGACTCACCAATTCAGTCCAATTCTTAGCTATCATAGAGTAGGGCTTAGTAAAGAGATTTGGATGGCTCTACCAGTTGGAGACCCTAAAACACCATGGAGTTACCTCAATTATTATTTTTGACCATGGTTCTCACTTCACCAATCAATTGTGGAATGAATTAAAGGTTTTTTTGGGAATTAGTTTCTTTTTAGAATAAATTTTAACCCCCCAAAAAATGGAAAAAATGAGAATACCATTTCCTTCAGGGAGGATATATTGAAGACCTTCATTTTATAATTTGTACATAGTTTGAAAAATCACCAAAAAATATTAGAGTTAACATACAAAAATAACTAACATTCCACTATCTACATGGCGCTATTAGAAGTATTATGTGGGTGACCCTACAGGTCCCCACTATATTGGAACAACCATAGAGAGTGATCACTTATGGGACATGATATGGTGTGATCCACAACAAAGAAGGTGAAGATCATCCTAGATCATTTGGGGACTGGACTAATAAATCATAACTTCTACAAATATAGTCAAAAAATTCCCTTGGAGTGGAATGATTGAGACCATGTATTTATCTAGGTCTCATGTCAATATAGATTGTAGATATTTTTAAATGGTTAGAATATATATATGATATTCATTGTCTCCTTCATGATAATTTTTAGAGGTGGAAATGTGGAATACCACTTATATTTTTCACCACAGTTGGACCGGGTACACGACATCTTCCATGTGTCACATTTGGGTAGTTATGTTCATGACCTGTCACATTATATAAAATAATCAATGATGGAACATAATGATGAAAATCCATTTTCTATGTTACTCGTATAGATCAGGGATTGGTAGGAGGCAATCCTTCACGGGAAATTTATTTCCCATTTTTTTGTCAAGTGGTAGTATGGGAATCTTCAAGAGATAAACTAGGAGTGGGAGACCCAGATTCGCACTCAGTACCCACATCTCCTCGTGTATCCTTTCTATTTTGGCTTTCAAGGATGTAAATTCCTCTAGTAGGTGAATGTAACAACTATTTGTTTTTATATGAATTTCATTATAATATTTAATTGACAATTTTCAATTCTTGGTTCTGAGACCTCATAAGATTCCTAGGCCCATTGTGCCTAGAAATAATAATTTTAAATATATTAACTATTTTAAAAATCACACATGATATCATTTATTGAAAACATTGGATATTCTTATAAAGTTACTCAGATCATAAATACGGTGCCTTTTTAGATTTTAGATAATAGTTTTTAAAGTATTCATGACCTAACATTTGAGTGCATAAAACATTTAGGTCGAGTGTCATCACAATAGAATTAATAAAATAAATAAATGGTAATTTTTATTTTTTTTCACATGATGAAGAAACCTAAATATTGTAAAAATAAATATATAGAGATAATTTAAAGGTTTTTGGTATAACATAGAAAGTTATGGGATACAGAGAGAGCATTGATGGAAATTTTGGTGGATGACATTTGGTCAGATTAGCATTAAAGATTTATGAGGCAACAATACATGGGGATCTCACCAACAATCATGATGTTTGTTAATTCTCCAGTATTAATTGATACAAAATGATGTAGAAATTTTCTATTATATGGATGTATCCCCATTTTACTATAATAATATATGAAAATCAATCAACCAATGGATTGATTTGCATAATGGATTTACTTTAGATATTTGTTTATGTTGAGAGTATCTTTAGGGAATTACTTATTTTTTGGGATCTTCATTCATCATTCAAACAAGAAACAATAAAGGAAATTTTGATACTGACCATTTTGAGTTACTATTTTTCATGGTTCTTTGTTTTCCTGCACCGTTCTTCATGACTTCATCACATGTGTTCATTTGACCAGCGATTTGACACAAAATATCATATAATGAATCATTGTATATCCATTTACTGGAATAGCAGATTGATATCATAGATCTGGGATCAGATCAAATACATTATCTATTTGTGAGGATGGTTATTTAGAATTGGTATAAATGGGATGATTTTTATTCATTCAAATTCGATAGTCAGGTTATGTATGACACACCCAACATATTCCTGAGATGTTTGAATAGCCAAGTTTGTGCTAATAGTGATGAAGAGGCATGGGAAGGCCAGGTCTATACATACCAACATTACTTTAGAATATATCTATTTCTGGAGATGTTTGAAAAACTTGTATTAATTTGTAATTACATGGTCTGTGGTCACAGAGCACACAGCTTGTGAGACCCATTGTTCTTTGATGGGATTTCTGCTATATGATAAATATCAAATGGTGTGTTATAGTTTTCACATTTTGTGTGATATCTAAAAATCAGCTCACCATGTACTTCAGAGGATACAAAAACATGACCAGTAGTACAAATGGTCGGAAAGATCATCTACATAGTCATAGACATGGGAATAAGCTATGGAATACTAATATGACATAATGACAAATAGACACATTGTGTACAACATGTACAAGCCATGTACTCCTTCAAATAATGGTTATATTGATTTTCCCAATTAAATTGAAAACATTTCAATATGATACATTCCCCTAATATTGTTCATAAGGGTTTAAATGGAATTGTGTTTATTGAATAGGACAGAGATCCCATCTGAGGAGCATTATTGTTTGGTATATTTGTTGGAATACATTTTTGAGGCCCATAATGAGACCCTATATCATCATTAACCAAGAGGAATTCATGGTATCGTAATGAAAAACAATGTATATGAGTTGATCCCCTATATAATGGATTGATCAATATAGGTTTTTTTGGTGTACCCCATAGATTTGGGTGTGACCTACTTTATCTTTATCATTATCTTTAGATTTATAGCATGTACATACTATGGTGGGACCCAAAAATCTTATAATCTTGGATGGATGATAAAAATTCTATGTGACCCATGGAGTGAGTTATCATGGATGAGTGTTATGTGGAACCTTCAATTCAGAATCCTGAACTGGCATTATGATTGTGACTATACCTTGACATATTGTGTCAATGTTGAGTTTATTAGGATATTTTTTGTATATGTGTTGTGTATGTATATTTTCCATAAGATAACTATTATTCTCTATGATTCTATACTCATTTTAATTTAGGGGTTTCCATCTGGGTATTATTATACTCACCCCTGTATGGGACTTTCCAACACGTGTCCGATCTAATTTAGCCAACCAACCATCGCACATAGTCCTGGAGGGACTAGGACTATGCAGAGGTTAGTGAGTCATACTATACAAAGTGTGTTATTGTAATAAAATTGATATAATTCATCACCTATAATGTACCTATCTTTTTACACATAACATTCCATGACTTCAAGAATAATGAAACATCAGAGTGCAATCCATGGATCGTTATGTCTTTTGTCATGGAAGAATAGGTACAGAAAACAAAAAAACAGGGTTAAAAAAAGAATTATTTATTTAATCTCTATAAAAAGATCCTTAATTCCTTTGATCACTTACATCTGCATAAATTACCCTAGGGAACACAAGAACAATGGGATTAGCTAAAAATACCAGTAAGGGAATGAAGAAAATATTAAATCTTTAACACATGATCTAATAGTTCTGACATAAAGATATCAAAATCATGGAATATATGAAATCACAACATATTAAAATGGGATCATATAAAAATGGAAGCCTATAAATGTGGTAAAATCATAAAACATGTCTTTAGTATGAGTCAAGGAAAACCTCGAATATCATTTCCCATAGTTGTATGCATCATGGCTATCTACCAATCCTATTTTCCATTCTAGTATGAGTCATGGCTAACAGACAATCCTGTTTCACATTGCATTCCATTAGACACAACATTACCAAATGAATTGGAGATCTATGTGGGTGCACCCATCTCAACATTTTCATGAATATGATTTCCACATACATAATCATACATAATCAACCATACATAAACAAAAGAGTGCACATGGAAAGAATTGGGTATCAAAATCATGACATAATGCATAACCAATGGGTGTATAATGAAAAAGTCCTTGAAAAAAAGGGATTAGAACATACATGGACTTTCATAAAGAATATTTTTAACATAACATGGTATGTGAATTCAAGAAAAAGTGAAAACATATATGAAATGTTTTTGAGAAACATTAGCATTAAAACATTGTTGTGCGGTTTTATGGAAAATACTATAGAGTGTTTAAAATATAAAAAGGAAATATTTTATATTAAACCAGAATTGAACCAAGAAGGTTTTCATAATAAAAATAATGATTTTATAAAGGTAATAGTGGATTAAAATAGCTGATAGAGTGCACATGAAATCGGGTAAAATTTTGGGATGTTCCGTTAAAATAGGTTTGCTTATCAAGAAGAAATAAGGATAGAAACACTTAAAAACATGTATATACCTAAAAGATAATGAGGTATGTATCTTGAAACTTGGTTTTGGAGCTTATAAATTGTATTTATATGTTTTTCATAAAAATAAAGGAAAAATTCTTTTGGGTAAACAGAAATATTGTGAAACCCGATGGAATAAAGGTGGTTTGGGTAGAATCCCTTACGGATTATCGGCATGATATCTGGGGTACTAAATAGGGTTTAATGAGAAAGAAATGGATGTTTCATCTTTTATACATCATGAGGACTTTATGGGGGAGGTTCATAATCATACCCCATCATTAGTAATTACACATAAAACGGTATAACATAGAGGAAAATCTAGAATAAAAGTGAAATGGATAGTATCCCTTACCTTAAGTCTGATGGTGTTCCGCACTTGATATTAATGACCTTGTAGTGTTACTCCTAAAAATTGATGGTTGGGACCATGGAGGATTAAGGAAACCTTTTAAGGACTCCTAGGGAGGTAACACCACTAGAAATTCAAATATGAATGGTTGGGAATGAATGTGTATGAATGAATAAGTGTGAATTTATAGTAACATGAAGAGAAATTTGTATTAATTTAAATAGACACCTCATTAGTGGTTTTTGTAAAACCATGGGATTTCCCATGGTATTATTCACTTGAAAAACATAATATCTTATTTTACTGTACACAAGTAACTAGAAGTTTTTACTAATTATTAAATCATTATGATGCCATCAAATATACTGAAAAATCAAAACTCCTTTTTACTATTCATGAAAAATATTAGTATTTTAGGTAAATCCCAAAATTCACCCCCACAATTTTTACATGTTTATAATTAAAAAATTAAATCTATATTTTGAAAATAATTTTCAAAATACTTTTATTTCAATTTTAAAATAAAATTATAATTTTTTCCACAAAAACTACATTAAACGTATAACTCATTTTATAACACCTTGAAAAACTAATCAAGGTCCCATAAAATTATCTTATAACCATATAAAAATAATTTGACTATTTATGATTACATATTATGAAAATAAATTTCCATTATAAATTATTAAATAAATCTTAAAAATGTATATAAATGATTTTTAATATACAAAAATACAAATTATTATACTATGATTAGTTTTTACATTTAAGAGGTCTAAATTGAATTTATAAATTCATGGGTAATGTTTCTATTATTTTCTCTAATTTTATATTCATTAATATTCACTACTATTCATAATGGTATGTTACTATTCATAAGGATATGTATCTATTCATCATAAAATAATTTTGTTTTATCAGACCCTAAATAATTTACTGATCACAAATGTAGATGAAAAATTTTCAAAATAATAGATTGTGGTACTCCATGCAGCCTTACCACTTATTTGATATGTATATGTGTAAGTTGATTTAATGAGATTTTCTATCCAATCATGATAATGGTAATGCTGCATGGAGTACCACTTATTTGATATATATATAAATATATATATATGTGTGTGTGTGTGTGTGTGTGTGTGTGTGTGCATGTTGATTCAATGATATTTCCTCTCCAATACTGATAATGTGAGATGTCTTTATAAATGATCCACAATAAACCATATAACAGTTATTCCTCTAGATTTCCTTGGAAGTCTAGTGACAATGTCAGTGGTAATTTTCTCCCACTTTCACATTGGTTTGGGTAGTGGTTTCATTTTCCCATAAGACTTTTTCATATCATCCTTCACTTACTGACATACTAGACACTATAATGTATATTCGGTAATCTTCCTTTTCGTATTGTCCCACCAAAAGGTTACTTGGAGATATCGATACATATTTGTGATACCTGGGTGTATATAGAATGTTGATCTATGTGTGTCATTGAAATGCCCAATATTTATCTCTGGATCAGATGGTACTCATAATTTTGACCTAAATATTACAACATCTTCCCCTTAAAACATGAACATCATGGATTTCTCATTTCTGATAGCTTCCACCCATTTCATAATTTACACATATTTTCTTTGAGCATCCTATATAATCTCCATGAGAGATGGTAGAGAAATAATTTGACACAGTATTGATGATGTTCCATCCTTAATGATTCCCATGTTCATGCTATGCAAATCTATGAATATCAAAACATTTTCAATTCTCATCATTTATAATGATAAATGATCTTTTCTACATAGAACATCTTCCACCTTGATTACCTTACTAGGGTGAGAGTTGATTGAGAAGTCATAATCCTTGATGAGATCTATCCATATTCATTTCTGAATATTAATAACTTTCTATGTGTATATATATTTGAGACTCTTGTGGTCAGTATATATTTCACTCTTCTCCCCATAGAGACTATGCTGCGATATTTTCAATGAAATGATCACAGCCTACAACTCTAGATCATACATGGGATAGTTTTTCTCATGGATTTTCAGATACCTTGAGGAATAGTCTATCACATTTAATTTTCCATTAGCACACATCATATGTCCTTATATGAAGCATCAATGTACACCAAAACGATTACTCCACTTATTGAGAGTGTGAGTACTAGCACAGTGATTAACATCTTAAATTGATTTTTTCATTGAAGGGTCCATATATATCTTTTTTTTGGTGAAACAATTCCCCATGAATGATACATCCTCTATCTAGAACTCACATTTACTATTATTTCCATACAAATAATCCTTTCACAATGTATTTAACCCATCATTCAATTCCCCATTATGTTCTTACATGATCTTAGAGTTTATCCGAATATCATCGATAATGACTACCAATTTTTTTTCAAGTTAATATCTTTAGACAGTATTCATTAAATCCCTAAAAATTTATGGTGCATTAGTGAGTATGAAGAGAATCATTGTGAAATCATAGTGTTCATACATCATTCGAAAGGAGTTCTTGGGAATATCTTCCTTTCAAACATTTATTCGGTGATATCCTGATAGAAGTTCCACCATTGAGAAATAATTTGCCCCACAAAGATGATTAAACAAGTTATCTATCCATTGATATGGACACTTGTTCTTTATTGTGATTCTATTGAGATCTTGATAATTAATCTATAGGTTCTTTGACACATCCTTATTCTTGATAAAGAGTATTGGCATACCCTAAGGTGAATCACATGGGGGTAAAAAACCCTTCTCCAAATTCTCTTGTAACTGCTTCTTCAGCCCTTCCATCTCTATGGTGGCCATTCTGTAAGGTTTCTTTGATATAGGTAGAGAACCAGGGATATGTTCAATTGAGAACTCAACCTCTCGATCAGGAGGTAGACCATTAAGTCTTCTGAGAATACATCTGATTAATCCATCACAATGGGCATGACTTCAAGCATGATTCTCTCCTTCGTCTCAATCATTTTAACTATATATTCTTTCTCATAAGGAAAAAATATCCACACATGAGACGATGATTATAATGATGGATAATCTTCCTCCTAACACATGTAACGAATTGGAGGATGCTTTGGGATGTGATGATTGATCAAACATTCCCGACTGTTCATGTTGGGTTTGAGTAAAGTTTTCAAATCCATGCCCAAGACACTGTCAAACTCCACTAAAGGATGTTATGAAGAGATATTCATGGAGGTTCAGTCCAAAAATGTTAACCGGGGAGGATTTATAAACCATGGATGCAACAATTGACCCATTATCAGTTCTCACAGATATCATTTCCACCAAATTTTGAGGTGGTGGTAGAATAGTTCTACCAAACATGAAATATATGAGAGAATGTATAGAACCATAATCAAATAGGATGGTCACTATTCTTGAATGAATAACTAGTGTTCCAGTCACCACATCGTTTTCTAGATCCACCTCAGTATTAATGATAGAATAAATCATTCCTTGTTAACTTGGATGTTGTTGTTGATTTCCTTCAATAACCATCGACTTTGGGAAATTGTTTGCATAATGCCCAAGCTCCTAGAAGATATAACACTGCACAATAGGATGATTGTTGAACTGAGCCTTCCTTTGTTCGTCTGCATTAGTGGGATTCGTTATATCTCGCCTGCAGTTTTTATAAAGATGACAACACATTCCACATTTGAATAAATTCTTGGTTCAATTCAATCATTTTCCAAGATGCTTCTTCCCACAACTTTTACTAGGGGAAAAGTCATGATTCTTTCCTTCATGTGTTTTGTTTATCGAACCACATATGTTTTTTTTTCCATTTTTCACTTCTTGTCACCAAGACCATGAGACCAATGAGAGTCTCCAGTCTCCATTTCAACCTTGAGGGAATAATGAACAATCTCTTCATAACTTTTAATGTCTTATATTTCCTCCTCTTTTTGTAGACATTGATATCATCCACTAAATATGAAATCTAACTTGATTTCTGTTTTCAAAAACAATCCATAGGAGTACATTTCAAGCCTTGTAAATTTTTCTTCATATTCCTCGATGGAATCAACTTCCTTCTACTTGACTCTAAGGAACCCAATTTCCATCAAGAGAAGGAGGGTTCGAGGAAAATATTTGTGAAAAATATATCTTCTTGAATTCCTCCCAATCATTAGAATAAATTTCTTCTTGGGACTTTGTATTCTTGTTCAGTGTCCACCACTAATAATCATCCCCATAAAATCTATAGACATCATGTACAACTTTCTCTTCTTTAGAGCACTAGAGGATTGAGAATATATTTTCAATTGAGTTAATCCATTGTTCCACAAGGGGGGATCAGAAGATCTGCTAAACATGGGAGTCCATTACTACATGAAGGTTTATACCGAAACATGCTCTTTCCATTGAGGAGGAGGAAATTCCATATGATTCAAGTTTTTTTTCATA
Source organism: Viscum album (assembly GCA_963277665.1). Classification (NCBI taxonomy): domain Eukaryota; kingdom Viridiplantae; phylum Streptophyta; class Magnoliopsida; order Santalales; family Viscaceae; genus Viscum; species Viscum album. Next base: position 1,414,374,277 of record OY728145.1, read on the forward strand.
ACTCGAGCTAGCTGAGAATGTACTATGATGATATTTTGAGCACTGATTTCCATCATATAAGAAATATCATTAGGAATATATTCACATTTCCTATATCATATATTTTTTGAATGTGTTATACTATTTCCATCAATTAACTAAGAAAAGGTATATATAATTAGAGGGATTAAATACATAGTTATTGAACATAAAAATGAAACATTTGAACATAAAAGGATAAACTTGTAAAGGAGATTTATATCATAACATGTGAACCTTTAGTTTTAAATAATGGTTATACTTGGTATATTTCATAACTTATATTCCTTTGGGATTTTCCCTATTAATAAGGGCTTTTACTAAGATCATTAATTTACCAAATCATATCCACTAGGAGTGTCAATAAAAAGAGTGCAGCAAAGCCCATTTTCATGTAGCCGGATACCCCGAGTCATTCTCAAAACTTTTTGTCAGAGTTTTCACTCCTTCCTACATCTATTCCAGAGCTTCATCTACCAATTTGTGTCCATAAAGGGACATATTTTCTTGATAAAGCACGTACTCTATACTTAAAGAAACTTAGTGGTGATTCCTTATACTTAGTCGTATCCTTAAGGTTCTCACTAAGGTGCTCTATTCTTAATCACCAAAATAACTAGACCATCCTCTGATACCAACTATAACATACCTATCATATTACACATAACATTACATGATTTTAAACATAATTATACATATGTTTATAAGCCATGTATAATTAGGTATAGTGTCTGGGAAGACTGGGTACATAAAACAAAAAACATGTGGATAAAAAATGTCTTTATTTAATCTCTATAAGATGCTTATATCTTCCATTGATCCCTTAAATATGAGTAAGGTACCTTAGGGAACACATGAACAAAGGGAAGAGCTAAAAATCCTAGTAATGGAATGAACATATGAATAAATCTTAACCACATGAGTGTGTATCCATGACATAAAGATATTAAAATCAAGAAACATATGAAATCATTACATATAATCATGGGATCATATAAAAATGGAATCTTATAAATGTGGTAGAATCAAAAAAACATATATTTCTAATGATTCAAGTATAACCACCAATCTCGTTTCCTATAGTAGTATGGGTCAAGGCAAACCTCCAATCATGTTTCCTATTGTAGCATGGGTTAGGGATAACCGCCAATCCCATTTCGCATCACAGATCAGGGGACATAACATTACCCAATTCATTGGAAATCCATCTTGGTGCACCCAAATTAACATTTTCATAAATATTATTTTCACATAAATAATCATACATAATCATCAATACATAAACATAACAGTACCCACAGAAAGAATTGGTTACCACAATCATGACATAAAGCATAACCAATTGGCATATCTTGAAAGTATCCATGAAAGAAAGGGATTAGAACATACTTGGACGTTCATAAGGTAAAATAAGCATAAACAATTTTATGTGATATTCAATAGAAGAGAAAAAATATATGAAATGTTTTTGAGAAACATTATAAATAAAACATTTTCATGCAGTTTTACGGAAAATACTATAATGGTTTTAAAATTAGAAAAAAGGACAATCTTTTATATAAAAACCAAATTGAACCATGTAGGATTTCCTATTAAAGAACATATTTTATAAAGAAAATGGAGGCTTAAAATAGAGAATAGATTTCACTTGAAATCGGGTAAACATTTTGGATGTTCCCTTAAAATCGGTTTCTTTATCGGGAAGAATTAAGAAGGGAATCACATAAAAACATGTATATCCCTGAAAGTGAATGAGGGATGGAACATGAAACATAATATTGGACCATATAAATTAAATATATACATTTTTCATGAAAATAAAATATAAATTCTTTTGGTTAAAAAGAACTATAAAGAAACCTGAAGGAATAAGGGTTGTTCGTGGAGAATACTTTGCAGATTATCAGCATGATATCAGGTGTATTTAGAAGGGATTAATGGGAGTAAAATGGATTTTTCATTGTTAATACATCATGAAAAAAGTATGGGTGGAGTTATTAATCATACCACATCACTAGGAATTACACATAAATGGGAATAAAAAAGAGGAAAATCACGAATAAAAGTTAAATTAAAAGGATCCCTTACCTTAAGTTCGATGGTGTTCTCCACTTGATATTAAGGACCTTGTATACAAACACCTAGAATGTTAAGGATGTGACCTTGAGGGGCTTAAGGAAACCTTGTAAGGACTCCTAGGGAGGTTAAACCACCATAGCATCGAAGATGTGTAATTTGGAATGAATAAAAACCAATGGTTGATAGGGTATTTATAGCAAAAGAAAGAATTTTTTATTAATTTAAAAAGACACCTCGTTAGTGGTTTTTTTAAAAACCATGGGATTTACCATGGTATTTTCCCATTTTATTTCACATATGGAACACCTAATATATTATTTTACTATAAAAAGGTCAGCCAAAATTTATTTATTAATTATTACATAATTATGATGTCATCAAATATACATAAAACTCAAAACTGTATTTTTACTACATAAACAAATTCATGTACTTTAGAAAAATCCAAAAAATTCTCCCCAAACATTTTTCAACGTGTATAATTAAAAAATTAACTCAATTTTTGGAATATTATTTTCTAAATATTATTTATTAAATGTTTAAATAAAATCATAATTTATTAAAAAAACGACATCAAAAATATTACTTGTTTTATAATTCATTGAAATTTTAATCAAGGTCCCCTAAAATATCTTATAACCATAGCATAATAATGTAAAAATTTATTATTATATTTTATGAGAGTAAATTACCATTTAAAATTAATATATTAGTCATAAAATTTTAAATAAAATATTTTCGACATAAAAAACCCAAATCATATACTATTATCATTTTTTTCATTTTTAAGCGGTATAAAATGAATTTATACATTCTTGAGTGATGTTAATATTTTTTTGATGATTTTCTATTAATATATATTTATTACTATTCTTAATGGAATGTTACTATTCATAGTTGTATGTTACTATTCCTCAAATATTATGTTTGCCTTATCTGACTCCAAATAACATAATTATCACAAATGTACATGATTGTTTTTCAAAATTATAAACATATAATTGCAAAACATATGGTCAAAGATCCCATAATACTTAGTAGATCATTGTGTTGTCACCTAATTTAATTATATGATGTAATTATAAGATTCAATTTTCCACTGGTAAAACATTACGTCATTCTATCACCCTATTTATTGGTTGGAATTTTTTTCAATTTCATTTTTGTGGGATAGTACTTGACCATTTTTTCTTTCTAGTACATGTTGTCAAACAGGGATATTGGATTTTAGATGTATTGAAGAATAATTATCAGTGGCATTATATTTCAATATTATATGGGATTAGGAATTTTTTATTGTGTATAAGTACATTATGTTAAGACCCCCAGTGTGTGTTATATTCCTACAAAACACTAATAATTATCCCTTGCCCTATTTGAGGTAGTCTGTAGGTAACTGTGACATGGGACGCGTGTGTATGTATTGTGACACTTTTTTATAATTTAATTATTTATTTATGTTAAACATTATTATCTTTTATATTGAAATAGAAATTTTTATAAGGGATATCTTTATTTGTTCCTATATAAGATATTTTTCACATATTTATAAAAGTGTGTGAAGGATATTTCATAAATGTTTTACATGTGAACAATATTTACTACTCACGAGTTTTTCAAAATTATTATTTATTCCCATATTAAGTGATTTCTTAATGAAATGGTTATTATTTTATTAATTTTTTTAGATAGTATTTCATTGAATTTATCTATATTTTTATCTTCCACTCCATATACTCTTGTATAACTATAATTTATTATTAGGACAAAATTATTATAGTTTATTTTAAAAATAATGTTTTCATCCTTTATTTATATCTCAAGAAATTTTTCTGAACTGTACTTTTACCATGTTTTTAAACTGATTAACAAAATGATTTAATAAAGTTTTTAACTTTTCACTTATGTTTTCCACTCTATCTTCCAAAAATACTAGTCTTTACTAGAATTTATTTATTTTTTCCTTATTGTGTTCTCCTTCATTTTTTGTGATATTTTTATTATTTCTTCATTAAAAACATATTATTTACATAGTTATATACACATTATCTTATATTCTATAAACACAATTTTTAATATAAATCATATTGATGGTGTTTATTAATAAAGATAAAACAATTTTGGACCATGGATACATCGAAATCATTTATAGTTTTAGTTACATTATAATTATTATTGGTTGTTAATGTATGTTGTGTAAGTAAATTGTAATATTGTTTTTTTTTGAATTTTATTTTATATTAATACATATGGATATTTAAGGAATCTTTATTATGACATGAATATTTAATTGAATATAAAATGAAACAATCATACATAGTATGTGGTGGGTGGGACTCGACATTAGATATACACTCGATGCATCAATAGGTTTCATGAGACAAACAATCATCGGTATTCAGTGTATTGCGACCTAATTATTAAAAATGACTTAGAATGAGGCATTGGCATTATGTAGACAGGAAAATTTTACATGTTTAATAAACAATAGACTATGTCCAAGAATAATACAAAGGAAATGTTCCTATATACTAAATCCAATGAAGTGAATTTCAATTATAGAATTTTTAGAAGACTCATCATCCCTACTAGTTTACAACCTATCACAATTAAAAATCTCACTTTCATATAAACTAAAATCTAATAATTGAACTTTAAAATGGATATTTTTTTCATCATATAAATCAATATGGTTTACAACTCATTTGGTGCATCAATAAGTTCCACATTCATCAATACGATGAATAAAACGTTTCCACAGATTTACTAGAAAATTCTTTTAGATTTTATGAGATTTTCATTTTTGATAACACACTTTCCATCCTTCATTGAACATTCAAATTATTCACAATAATATCATTTTGTCATGATTTTACCATGATTTTATAATCTCACTACTTTATGAATCTTACATATCATTCAGGAGGCTCACTCATTTTTTAGAGCATAAAAAGCCTTCATGATAATAAAAATGTACTTGACTCTCACAACATTCATGAATATTAAATAGCCTTTAGAAGCACCCTATCAATTTCAAATAGTATAACTTATGAAAAGCATCATTAAGGAATAATCATTCTTGAACCACCTTTTTGATCCGCAATCACAAACTACCTCCATGGATTTAGTGCCATTGGAATTTCATTAAGACTTGATAGCTTTAAATAAGGGGTAATCATAATATTTATAGAAATTTCCACCCCTTCTTGGATATTTTATTCTTTCTAATACAGTTTCAAGAATATCTACATTTTTTGGACCTTTATATTCAACAACCATGATGATGTTCCCAAAATTATATTCTCCACATACTTTTTCAAAATACACAATAAACCTAATACACTGAAAGGATGAATTTATGGATTTTCTATAATAATCCCCTTTGATTTTGTTGACAACACATCACCCCATGATACCTATTTCTCTACACCACTAAATTCTCCAAAAAAATCATTTCTTAAAACTACATCTATCAATCATAGATTTACCAACACAAAATCAATGAACTCATGGGCCATACTCTGTTTTAGAAATAATTGTAGCATGAAAAGTTCATCAATTTGTCACATTATAAAAAATCATTCAACATTTATCTTCACAAAAGCCACGTATTATTATATTTATAATTCTATTGATCTTCTTTATCATTAGTGATTTTAGAACCCCCTATCTCATTGCTCCCCCTATAATCTTCTCGTTGTCTTTATTAAGATTCATTCTCCACCTTTTTCAATGAAACTAAACATCACTCCTCTGGGGGGGAGGGTTCCAATATCCATACTTTTTTCAATTGTGGGTAATCTAATGAACTATGAGTGTGAGTTGATGCTTCTTGAATAGATATTTTGGTAAGGCCTTCATTATAATTTATCTATCCTTTTTCCCTATAGGAACATACTCCCACAAAACACCCCAATGATTCACATTCTCCTTAATAAAATGATAATTCAATTTAATGTTAATTATTTTTTGGTGATGTAATAGATTATTGATAAGATTTATTGCACTTGAATTATTTCAATGGATTCTGATCAAAGACTTCAGTTTAACTCTAATCTCATCCAATTGTTGTTTCACCAAAATGTCTTCATGAATGATTAATTAACAAAAATATATTCGGATTTCCTTGTGATAAATGAAATGAAATCATGTGTATTTATAATCCAAAAAATATACAATAGGATAAGATACAATGCACTACTGAATGTTGATTTTATTTTGTATACTAAAGTGGCCCAATTTTCATCTATATGTTTCAGTAACAATTGTAGAGATCTTCCGATGTCTAGCAATCCAAAATATATTTTCCCATTATATAACGATGTATTCTTTTTACTACAATGAAGGTTATTTCATTGGTATTTATTTGATATTGTGCTACTTAGAACATGTCAAAATAAATATCAAGTCAACTTTCTGTTAGATAAAATAGACTTCCAATGATCTATATGTATTCTACGACCTTAACAATTTTTCTTCATCCTCTCATGGAACTATCATCTGGGTTTCCAAAAGTGTTTTTATATCCTTGTAATTTTGTATTACAACTATTCATATAACATCCTTGAAATATTAATATTGTGAATTTTATTTAATATTCCTTATTTATATCTACTATAAACTTAGGGAAATGTCCAGTTCACCGGTCATGGAAATTTTGAAGTCATTTTTCATGAATTTTGAAAAAGATTTTATCTAAGATTCATCTGATCCACTAAATTTTGTGTCATTAACTTAAAAAAACATCATCATACATTGATTAGTGTCAGTTTTGACGAATATATTGTAATCAAATCCCCCATTCAGAAAACAATTATTCTTTTGAAATTGATCAAGTCTTCAATATTTTTTTCTTCGTGATTTCATCAGCCATATATGACATTCATCACCTGAAAAACACTTATTTATTCATTATGAATGTGAAATTGATCTAGTTCGTCAATATAAACTAATTATTCTACAACCCCATTAATAAATAATTCCTCTTCATTGATCTAAAAACATTTAATTCCATTTACACACATATGTACAATAATATGAGAATTGAATCGAGCCTTTAAATATGTGAAAATGTCAGATCAACATGGATTCCCATGATATGGGTATATCAATTCGATATTAGTCATTCATTGTTCTAAATTACCACTCATAATTCATTTAGTTTGTTTTAGAAGACACATTTGGTCCAAATGACATTCTTATCTTAATGTATAGAAACAATATGTCATGTATAATTCTTCTATATATGGATAGTTATTCATACATAACATGAACCCTACTCTCATATCCAGTTAATTCCCCAAAGAATATCGGCTCAAATTTGGATGGGAAGGATTCATGCAATAAATAATTCATTCTATGTGTTTAAACTAGTTCTTCCTGATCAATAATGGTAATTTTCTATCAATTTTTTCTCCAATATTTGTCTTATGTAAAAATATAGATTTTACATTTCCATTATCATCATAATTAATTTAATCTAAATCATATTTTCCATTCTATTCCCCCTGGTATTCTTAGAAAGCTATCACTATCATCATGGAACTTTAAAATCTATTATTAAATAGTTTTTTTCATTCTCTAATATGGTGAAATTAATTAATTAAATCAGTTTTCATATCGTCTTGTTGAAGAATTTATATGATTTTCTTTTTCCTGAGTAATGAAGGAATATCCCCTTATCTCTACATGACTGAAATTTCTTATATTTATATTTATTTAGAAAGAAATAAAAAATTCTAATGCTTCAAAAGTATTGCAATGATATCATCATTCCATACCAAAGGTAAAATGAAGTCCTCCCTTACGTGGGATACAACAGATCCATGTTATACATATAGAAATGTGTCGATACATATTCTTTCCAACATATATCAATAAGGAAATTTTAAATAATCATTGTTTTGTCCTTATTTTTTATAATTATATTTCTTCTAAAAATAATTAAATTCTTTTGAGGAGTTATCACTCTGAAAATTTTATTCCTTACTAGGATAATCATCCACTAGTATATTTATGGATTTTGTACGATAATCAGAAAGAAACATCAAAATCTTCTATCCAGATATCCTTTTTAGATTCATTCTCATATTGTTTTATGAAACTACATATATTGGATATCAGTTAAATGAAAATATCAATTCCATCATGCTTAATCGTAAATTAAATTAACATAATACCACTTTTGTCAATGGATCATGAGGATATAGATAAATGTACATCTAAATGAACCAAGAATCCATACACCAACACAGTTAAACACTTTATGGGATGTCACTAAAACCACTACCTTCTCAACTCTATTATTTTTTATCTACTTCATAGATTTTAGAACTAGATATTATTTAACATACATACTATATGATCAAATATCCTCATATTTCTGAGGTGAAAATGAATTTTTAGAAAATCGTTTTATGATTATCTAAGATGTAACTTTTGGATATTTTTTGTCTTCTTCATATAAGTCTTCTACATGTTGATTAGGAATATCAATCCCTGTGTTTGAATATTCCACCTTTGAAAAAGTGAAATAATGAATTATTCTAAGAATATTAATATCAATGCTTCCTCCATTTATGTTGTTCTTCCTTTTGATACCTTTTATATATGGACCATATATTTTGAGAATTTCATATATTTCCATAGAGATAAAACCTAATATGTGGTTCTTTTCTGTACATTATTATCAAAAAAAATTCACATTTGGTTCTATGAATAATTAGATTAATATTTTTTCCAAAATAGAATTTTAATCTTGGAGTTGGATCTTGTTGTATGATATTAGTCATCATATCGCTCTATTTGTGATCACACCTTATTTCATCGATCTAATTTAAATACTTTATTACATATATAGTTATTGATAACTATGTTCAACGTATATCTTTTATATCATATAATTGATCTTCTTTCATGAAGTCATACTATGAATCAAGAGACTCTCCTAATCTTAAGGTTATTTTACTATTCATTTTGATGATGATAGGTCGTACTAATGTTCAGTACAATTCTTAGATCATGTTGGAGACTTTTCTAGAAATTTGAGGTGAGTCATGGATCATGATCGAATACAATAGATTGTGGTACTCCATGAAGCCTTACCATTTATTTGGTATATATATGTTCATGTTGATTCTATGAGATTTCATCTCTAATCCTAATAATGTGAGATGTCTTTGTAAGATGATCCACAAAAAATCATATAATATTGTTTCCTCTAGATTTCCTTGGAAATCTAGCGACAATGTCCATGGTAATTTTCTCCAACTTTCGCATTGGTATAGGTAGTGGTCGAATCGTCCCATAAGACATTTTCCCCTCATCCTTCACTTGCTGACGTACTAGAAACTTTTTTGTATATTTACCAATATGCCTTTTCGTATTGTCCCACCAAATGTTTTCTTGGAGATCTCGATACTTATTTGTGATACCTGGGTGTATATAGAATGTCGATCTATGTGCATCATTCAAATGCTCAATCTTTATCTCTTAATCGGATGGTACTCATAATTGGGTCCCAAATATTATAACTTCTTCTTCATCAAACTTGAACATCAAGGATTTCTCATTTTGATAGCTTCCACCCTTTTCATAATTTTCACATCTTTTCTTTGAGCATATATTATTTTTTTCATGAGAGATGGTAGAGAAATAATTTGAGAAAGGATTTCTAATGTTCAATACTTAATGATTCCCATGTTCATGCTATGAAAATATATGAATATCAAAACATTTTCAATTCTCATCATTGATAGTGATAAAGGATCTTTTCGAATTTGAACATCTGCCACCTTGATTTCCTTACCGAGGTGATAGTTTATTGATAATTCATAATCCATGATGAGATCTATCCATATTCATTGGTGAAAATTCATCACATTCTATGTGTATATATATTTGAGACTCTTGTGGTCAGTATATTTGTCACACTTCTCCCCATAGAGATAATGCTGCAATATTTTCAATGCAAAGATCACAACCACCAACTCTAGATCATGCATGGGATTGTTTTGGTCATGGATTTTCAGATACCTTGAGGCATAGACTATCACATTCTCATTTTTCATACACACATATCCTAAATCCTTCTTTTAATCATCAACATACACAAAAGGTATTGCTATACTTATTGAGAGTGTGAGTACTTACACAGTGATTAGTATCTTTAATTGATTTTGTCATTGAAGGGTCCAAAGATATATTTTTACTGGTGAAAAAAGTCACCATGAATAATACTTCCTCTATCTAGAACTCACATTTACTGTTCTTTCCATACAAATAATCCCATCTCAATGTATTTAACCCAACATTCAATTTTTCCCCGTGTTCTTACATGCTCTTAGAGTTTATCCAATTATCATTGATAAAGACTACTAATTCTTTTTCAAGGTAATCTATATAGAATCTATTCTTGAAATCCATGAAAATTACTGGAGAATTAGTGAGTATAAAGGGAATCAATATGAAATCATAGTGTCTATACTTCAATTCGAATGACAGTATTAGGAATATCTTCCTTCCTAAAATTTAGTTGGTGATATCCTAACACAACGTCCACCATTGAGAAATAATTGTCCCCACAAAAGATGATCGAACTAGTCATCTATACATGGATAGGGAGACTTGTTCTTTATTTTGATTTTATTGAGCTCCAAATAATTAATCTATTTGCGCATTGATACATCCTTATTCTTTACATAGAGGATTGGTGTACCCTAAGTTGGAGCAATCAGGTGTAAAAAAACCCTTCTCCAGATTCTCCTCTAACTGCTTATCTAGCTCTTCTGGCCTTACGGTGTCCATTCTTTAAGGTCTCGTTGATATAGATAAAGAATGGGGGATATGATCAATTGAGAACTCAACCTCTCGATGAAGAGGTAGACCGGGAAACTCTTCCAAGAATGCATCTGTTTAATCCCTCACTACGGGCAAGTCTTCAAGCATGTTTCTCTCCTTCATCTCAATCATTTGAGCAAGATATTAATTCTCATAAGGCAAAAATATATAAACATGAGACGATGGTTCTAAAGGTGTATAATCTTCCTCCTTACACAAGTAATTAATCAGAGGATTCTTTGGGATGTGACGAGTGATCTACCTTTCCCGACCATTAATGCTGTCCTTGAATAATGTTTTCCAATCCATGCCCACTATACCGGCAAACTCCAATAAAGGATGTATGAAGAGATATACATGGAGGTTCAGTCCCCAAATGTTATCTGGGGAGGATTTATAAACCATGGATGCAATAATTGACCCATTTTCAATTATCACATATATCATTTCCACCAAATTTTGAGGCGGTGGTTAAATTGTTATGCAAAACATGAAAGACATGAGAGAATGTTTAGAACCATAATCAAATAGTATGTTAACTATTCTTGAATGAATAACTATAATTCTTTTCACCATATCATTTTATGGCTCCACCTTAGTAATACTAATAGCATAAATCATTCTGTGTTACCTTGGAAGTTGTTGTTGATATCCTTCGACAACCATTGGCTTTGGGAATTTTTTTACATAGTGCCCATGCTTCATGAAGATGTAATAGTTCACTATAAGATGTGTGGTGATCTATACCATCCTTTCTTCATACGCATTAGTGGGATTCTTTATATCTCAGCAGGCGTTTTTAGAAAGATGAAAAAACATTCAACATTTGAATCAATTCTTGGTTCCTTTCAACCATTTTCCAAGATGCTACTTCCCAAAACTTTTACAAGGGTAAAAGTCATGCATCTTTCAATCATGGGTTTTGTTTATCGAACCACCCATGTTTTTCCATTTTTGCTTCTTGTCACAAAGACCATGAGACCACTGAGAGTATCCAATCTCCATTTCAACATTGAGCGCATAACGGACAACCTCTTCATAACATTTGAAGTCTTATATTACCATCTATTTTTGTAGACATGGGTATTTTACACTAAATAAGAAATCCAACATGTTTTTGGTGTTAAAAAACAATCCATATGAGTACCTTTCAAGCCTTTTAAATTTTTCATCATGTGCCCCGATGGAATCATTATCTTTCTGCTTGACTCTGAGGAACCCTATTTCCATCAAGAGAAGGAGGGTTTGAGGAAAATATTTGTGGAAAAATAACTTCTTGAATTCAACACAATATTTGGAATCAATTTCCTATTGAGACTTTGTATTCTTGATCAGTGTCCACCAGTAATAAACATCCCCATTAACTCAATAGAAATCTTGTACAAATTTCTCTTCTTTCATGAACTAGAGGATGGAGAATATCTTTTAAATTGAGTTAACCCATTTTTCCAGGAGGAGGGGATCAAGAGATCCAATAAACATGGGTGTCCATTACTACATGAAGGGTTATAAAGAAACATGCTCTTTCCATAGAAGAGGATAACATTCTATATTATTCAATTTATTTTTCATAACTCGATCTAGTTGAGAATGTACGATGATGTTGTTTTCAGCACCAATTCACACCATATCAGACATATTATTAGGGGAATATTCACATTTCCTATCATATTTAAATTTTGAAATGTGTTCTTATATTTCCATAAATAAAATATGAAAAAGAAAATATAATTATAGGGATTAAAAATATAGTTGTTGAACTTAAAAAAGAAATTTTTGAATATAAAAGGATAAACTTTTAAAGGATATGTATATCCTAACATGTGATCCTTTAGTTTTAAATCATAATTATCCTTGGTCTATATCATAACTTATATTCTTATGTGATTTTCCCACTTAATAATGGTTTTTACTAAGAACATTAATTTACCAAATCATATCCACTAGGAGTGTCAGTACATAGAGTGCAGAAAAGCATGTTGTCGTGTACCGGGATACACCAAGTCATTCTCAAAACTCTTTGTCAGAGTTTTTACTCAACGGTACATGTGTGCCAGAGCCGAATCTACCTATTTGTATCTAGTAAGGGAAATAATTTCATGATAAACCACTTACTCTACACTTACAGAAACATAGGTTTGTTTCTTTATACTTAGTATAATCATTATGGTTCTCGCTAAGGAGATTTATTCTTAACCACCAATAATAACTAGACCATCCTATGATACCTACAATAAAATCCCTAGAATTTTACACATAACATTACATGATTTTAATCATAATTATACATCAATTTTCATGACATGTATCATTAGGTACAGTGTCTGGGAAGACTAGGTACATAAAACATAAAACATGGGGCTAAAAATGTCTTTGTTTAATCTCCATAAAAATCTCCTAGCTTCTATTGAGCCCTTAAATCTAAATAGGTTACCCTAGGGAACACATGAACAATGTGAAGAGATACAAATCCCAGTAAGGAAATGAATATATGAATAAATCTTAAGCACATGATATTAGGGACATGACATAAAGATATTAAAATTATGAAACATAAGAAATCATAACATATAATCACAGGATTACATAAACAGGTAATCATATAAATGTGGTAGAATGAAAGAAAAATATCTTTAGTATCATTAAAGGCTAACCTGAAAATCTTGTTTCCCATAGTAGTATGGGTCAAGGCTAACCGCCAATCTTGTTTCCCATTGTAGCACTGGTCAGGGCTAACCGCCAATCCCGTTTCGTATCCCATCTTATAAGACTTAACATTACCCAATGCATTGGAGATCCATCTTGGTGCACCCAAATAAATTTTTTAATGAATATTCTTTTCACATAAATAATCATACATAATCAGCAATACATAAACATAATATTACCCATGGAAATAATTGGTTACCACAATCATGACATAATGCATAACTAATTGGCGTATTTTGAAAGTTTCCATGATAGAATGGGATTAGAACATACATGGACGTTCATATGGTAAAATAGTCATAAAAAATTGTATATGATGTCCAAAATAAGTGAAAATATATATGTAATGTTTTTGAGAAACAATATAAATAAAATAATTTCATGGGATTTTACAGAAAACCCTATAGAGCTTTTAAAATTAGAAAAGATGAAAGTATTTTATATAAAAAACGAATTGAACCAAGTAGGTTTTCAGAATAAAAAACTTATTTTATAAAGAAAATTGTGGATTAAAATAGAGGATAGTGTTCAGTTGAAATCGGTTAAAAATTTGGGATGTTCCCTTAAAATAGGTTTCTTTATTGTGATGAATTAAGGAGGAAATCACTTAAAAAATGTATATCCCTGAAAGAGAATGAGGTATGGATCTTGAAACACAGTATCAGGAAATATAAAGTTTATTTATTTGTTTAAAAAAATTAATTATAACTTTTTTTATGTAAAAAGATAGATAGAGAAACCTGATAGAACAATGGTTGTTCATGTAGAATCCCTTGCTGATTATCAGCATGATATCAGGTGTAGTTAAGAGGGATTAATGGGAGTGAAATGTATTTTTCATTATTAATACATCAAGAGGATAGTATGGGTGGGGTGAGGAATCATACCCCATCACTAGAAAGTACCCAGAAATGGGAATAACAAAGAGGAAAATCACAAATAAAAGTGAAATTTAGAGGAACCCTTACATTATGTTCGATGTTGTTCTCCACATGATATTAATGACATTGTATAGTAATTTCTAGAACATGAAGGATGAGACCTTGGGGGCTTAAGGAAACCATGAAAGGACTCATAGAGAGATAAAACCACCATATCATCAAAGCTGATGAATTTTGAATGAATGAAACCAATGGATGATAGGTTATTTATAGTAAAAGAAAGAATTTTTTATTAATTTAAAAAGACACCTCATTAGTGGTTTTTATAAAACCATGGGCTTTACCATGGTATTTTATCATGGTATTAACCAAATTGAACACCTAATATCTTATTGTAATATAAAATGGATGGCCAGAATTTTTTATTCATTATTACATCATTATGATGTCATTAAATATACATAAAACTCAAAACTATATTTGTACTATTAACAAATATTCATGTATTTTAAAAAAATCCCAAAAATTATCCCCAACCATTTTCCGACGTGTATAATTCAAATATAACCTCAATTTTATTGAATATAATTTTCAAAATATTATTTATTCAACTTTTAAATAAAAGCATAATTTATTCAACAAAAACAACATTAAAAATATAACTCATCTTATAATACCATGAAATATTAATCAAAGTCCCATAAATAATCTTATAACCATAACACAATAATGTAAAAATTTATTATTATATTTGATGAGAATTAATTACATTTTAAAATTATTAAATTAATCATAAATGTTTAAATAAAATATATTTGACATAAAAAATCCAATTCATATACTATGATCGTTTTTTCATTTTTAAGAGGACTAAAATGAATTTATACATTTACTAGTGATTTTATATTTTTTGGCCGATTTTCTATTAATAAATATTCATTACAATTCATAATGGTATGTTACTATTCATAGGGGTTTGTTACTATTCCTAAAATATTATGTTCGTATTATCAGACTAAAATTAACTTAATTATCACAAATGTAGATGATTTTTTTTCAAAATTCAAAACAAATAACTGCATAAAATAGGGTTAAAAGTCCCATATTACATATTAGATCATTGTGTTGTGACATAATGTTATTATATGACATAATTATTATATTGGATTTTCCACTAGTTAAACATTTGGTCATTACATCACCTACATTTTTGGTTGGAATTGTTTTCAATTTCATTATTGTGTGATATTATTTGACATTTATTTCTATTACTTATTGTCAAACTATGATAGAGGATATTAGATGTATTCAATCATAATTATCAGTTTCATTATATTTCATCATTGTATGGGATTAAGAATTTTTTTTCTGTATAGGTACATTATGTTAAGCCCCGCAGTGTGTGTTATATTCCTACGCAGCACTAATCACTACCCCCTATCCTATTTGAGGTAGTCCATAGGTAACTGTGACATGTGACCCGTGTGTTTGTATTTTGAAACTTTTTATATGATTTAATTATTTGTTAAAGTTTACCATTGTTATATTTTGTATTGAATTAGAAATTTTTTTAAGGGATATCCTTATTTTTTCCTATATAAGATATTTTTCACAAATTTATAAATTTGTGTGCAGAATATTTCTTAAATGTTTTACATGTGAACAATATTTACAACTCAATAGTTTTACAACATTATTATTCATTCCCATATTAAGTGATTTATTATTGAAATAGATATAATTTTCATAAATTTTTAGGGATAGTATTTCATTCCATTTAGGTATATTTTTGTCTTCCCCTCCATATAATCTTACATAATTATAATTTATTTTTAGGAAAAAATTATTATAGTTTATTTGAAAAATAATTTTTTAATGATTTATTAATATCTAAAGAAATTTTTCTGGATTTTCCATTTACCAAGTTCTTAAACTAAGTAAGAAAATGATTTAATAATATTTTTAACTTTTCACTTATGTTGTGCTCTCTATCTTCCAAAAGACTATGATTTAATAGTAGTAATTTATTTATTCCTGAGTCTGTACTACTTAATTTTTGTGATATTTTTATTATTTCTTCATTATAAAACATATTATTTTCATAGTTATGAACACATTATCTTATCTTCTATAAAAACAATTTTTTATATAAATCAGATTGATGGTGTTTATTAATAAAGATAAATCAATTTTTGACCATGGACACGTTGAAATCATTTATAATTTTAGTTACTTTATAATTATTGTTGATTTTTAATGTATGTTGTGTAAGTACATTGTAATATTGTTATTTTTCAAAATTTATTTAATATTAATACCTATGGATTTTTAAGGAATTATGATTATGACTTGACGTTTTAATTGAATATAATATGAAACAATTAGACATAATATGTGGTGGTGGGACTTGACATTAGATATACCCTCGATGCATCATTAGGTATCATTAGACAAACAATCACGGGTATTCAGTGTATTGATACCTAATTATTTAAGATGCCTTAACATGAGGCATTGGCATCATGTAGATATGAAAATTTTACATGTTTCACAAATAATAGGCTATGTTCAAGAATAATAAAAAATCAATGTTCCTATGTACCAAATCCAATGAAGTGAATTTCAATTATAGAATTTTGAGAATACTCGTGGTCCCTACTAGTTTACAACCAATCACAATTTAAAATCGCACTTTCCTCTTAACTAAAATATGATAATTTATCTTTTAAATGGATATTTTTTTCATCATATAATTCAATATGTTTTACACCTCATTTGGTGCATCAATAAGTTCCACATTCATCAACTTGATGAATACAAACTTTCCATATATTTACTGGAAAATTCATTATAGTTTTCATGAGATTTTCATTTGTGATAACAATATTTCCAAACATCGTTGAACATTCAAAATATTCAAAATAATATCTTTATTTCATGATTTTACCATGATTTTAGAATTTCACTACTTTTATGAATCTTACATATCATTGAGGATTCTCACTCATTTTTCAGAGCATACATAGCCTTCATGATGATAAAAATGTACTTGACTCTCACAACATTCATGGAGATTACATAGCCTTTGGAATCTCCCATTCATTTTGGAAAAGGAGATCTTATAAAAACCATCATGAAGGAAAAATCTTTCTTGTAGAACCATTTTGAACCACATTCACGAACTAACTCCATGAATTTAGAGACATTGGAATTTCATTAAGACATCATTGCATTAAATAAGGGGTAATAATAATATTTATAGACATTTCTTCCCCTTCATGGATATTTTTTTTCTTTCTACTATCTTTTCACGAATATCTCCATTTTTCAGTACCATCCTAGTCAACCACCATGATGATGTTCCCAAAATTATAATCTCCACCGACATTTTCAAAATACACAATAAAACTAAAACAATTAAAGGTTGCCTTTATGGATTTTCCATAATAACCCCCCCCCCCCTTGATTTTGTTTACAACACTTTATACCTTGATACCTATTTCTCTATACCCTTATGTTATGCAAAAAAATCATTTCATAAAAATTCATCTATCAATCATAGATTTACAAACACACACTCTATGAACACATGGGTCATACTCTGTCTGAGAAATAAGTATAGCATGAAAATTTCATCAATGTGTCACTTTATTACCAAAACATTCAACATCTATCATCACAAAACACATGTATTATTATATTTATAATTCTATTCATCATCATTATAATTATTGATTTTAGAACCCCACTATCTCATTACTCCCCCTATCGACTTCTCATTGTCTTTATTAAGATAATTTCTCCCCATTTTTCAATGAAACTAAACATCACTCCTCTATGGGGGAAGGGGTCATCCATCCACACTTTTTTCAATTGTGGGGAATGGAATGAACTCTGAGTGCGAGTTGATGCTTCCTAAATAGCTATTTTGTTAAGTCTCCATTAGAATTTATCAATCCTTTTTTCCTATTGGAACATAATCCAAAAGTAAAACCCAATGCTTCACATTCTCCTTAATAAAATGATACTTCAATTCAATGTGGCTTATTTTTGGTGATGTAATGAATTATTGATAAGATTTATATAAGTTTAATTATTGAAATGGGTTCTGATTAGAGACTTTAGTTAAAATCTCATATCATCCAGTTTTTGTTTAATCCACAATGTCTTCATGAATGATTGAGTAACAAACATATATTCGGGTTTCCTTATAATAAATTAAATAAAATCATTAATATTTATTATCCAAAAAATATAAAATAGGATAAGATAGAATTCAATACCAGATGATGACTTTCATCTGTATACTAAAGAGGCCCAATTTTCATCTATATTTTTTCGAAACTCCTGTAGAGATCGTCTGATATATAGCAGTCCAAAATCTATTTTCAGATTATATGTCGATGTATCCTTTTTAGTGAAATTAAGGTTATTTCATTGGTATTTATTTAATACTGCGCTACATAGAACATGTCAACTTAAATATCAAGTCATCTTTCTGTTATGTAAAATAGACTTCTAATGATCTATATGTATTGAACAAACGTAACTATTTTCCTTCATCATCTCAAGGAACTATCATCTGGGTTTCCAAAAGTGTTTCTATATCCTTGTAATTTTGTATTACAACTATTTATATAACCTTCGTCATATTTTATTATTGTGAATTTCGTTTTATATTCCTTCTTTATATCACCTCTAAACATAGGGAAAATTCCAGTTCACCAGTCATTGAAATTTTGAACTCACTAGTCAAGAATTTTGAAAAATATTTTAACAAACTTTTATCAGATCCACTAAATTTTTTATCATTAACATAAAAAAATCATAATCAGACATTGATTAGTGTCATTGTTGAAAAATAGATTGTAATAAAATCCCCTATGTAGAAAACAATGATTCTTTTGAATTTGATCAAGTCTTCAATATTTCGTTCTTGGTGCTTTCTTGATCCATATATCACATTCATCAGATGAAAAACACTAATTTATTCATTATGAATGTGAAATAAATTTAGTACATCAATATAAACTAATTATTCTACAACCCCATTAAAAAATAATTCCCTTTCATTGATTTGAAAACATTTAATTCTATTTACACTAATATGTACAAGAAAAGGTGAATCGAATCGAGCCTTTAAATTTGTGAAAGTGTCAGATCAACATTGATTACCATGATATGGTTGTTTCAGTTCGATATTAGTAATTAATTATTCTAAATTACCACTCTTAATTCATTTAATTTCTTCCAGAAGACACATTTGGTCCAAATGACATTCATATCTTAAATTATAGAAACAATATCCCATGTATAATTCTTCAAAATATGGATATTTATTCCTACATAACATGAACCCTTCTATCATCTCCTGTTAATTCCCAAAAAACATATCAGCCCAAATGTGTAAGGGAGAGATTAAGGTTATAAATAATTCATTCCATGTGTTTAAACTAGTGCTTCTTGATCAACAATGGTAATTTTTCTATACATTTTATCTCTAATATTTGGCTTATGTAAAAATATAGTTTTTACAGTTCCCTTCTCATCATCATTAATTTCATCAGAATTAAATTTTCCATTTTATTCCCCCCGGTATTCTTAGCAACCTCTCACTGTCATCATGGAACTAATAAATCTATTGTTTAATAGTATTTTCAGTCTATAATATGTTGACATCGTTTAATTAAATCACTTTTCATATCGTATTTTTGAAGAATTTATTTGATTTTATTGTCCTATGTAACGAAGGAATATCCCCTTATCTCTACATGACTCAAATTTCTTATATTTATCTTTATTTAGAAAGAAATACAAAATTTTGAAGCTTCAAAAGTATTGCAAGGATATCATCATTCTATAAAAAATGTAAAATGAAGTCCTCCCTTATGTGGGAGAAAACAGATCCATGTTATTTATATAGACATGTGTCGATACATATTACTTCTAATATCTCTCAATAAGGAACTTTTAAATAATCATTGTTTTGTAATTATTTTTTAATAATTTTATTTCTTCTAAAAATAAGTACATTTTCTGAGGAGTTATCACTCTAAAAATTTTATTCCTTTTTGGGATAATCATCCACTGGTATATTTAGGGATTTTGTATGATAATTAGAAAGAAACATCAAAATATTTTATCTAGAAATCCTTTTTAGATTCCTTCTCATACAGTTTTATGAAACTAAATATATTGGATATCATTTAAATGAAAATTATCAATTCCATCATGCTTAATCATAAATTAAATTAACATAATACCACTTTTGTCAATGGATCATGGTGATATGGGTACATGTACATCTAAATGAATCAAGGATCCATACACCAATATAGTTAAATACTTTATGGGATGTCACCAAAACCACTAATTTCTCAACTCTATTATTTTTTATCTATTTCATATATTTTAGAACTAGATATTATGGAACATACATACTATGTGATCAAACATCCTCATATTTTGAGAGGTGAAAATGATTTTTTGAAGAACATTTTAGGATTCTCTAAGCTGTTACTTTGGGATATTTTTTGTCTTCTTCATATCATTCTTCTACATGTTGATTAGAAATATCAATCCTTCTGTTTTAATATTCCACATTTGAAAAAGTGGAGTAATGAATTATTCCAAGAATATTAATCTCAATACTGGAACAATTTATTTTGTCCTTCCCTTTGATGCCTTTTATAAATTGACCATACATTTTGAGAATTTATTATATTTCCATCGAAATAAAACCTAATATGTGGTTCATTCCTATACATTATTATTATACTTTTTTCACATTTGGTTCTATGAATCGTCAAATTATTTTTTTAGCCAAATAGATTTTTAACCTTGGAGTTGCCTCTTATGGTATGTTATCAGTCATCATATCATTTTATTTGTGATCACACCTTATCCCATCATTCTAATTTAAATATTATTATTACATATGTAGTTTTTGATCACTATGTTCAACGTATTTATTTTATATCATATAATTGATCTTCTTTCATTAAGTCATACTATGAGTCAAGAGTCTCTCCTAATCTTATAATTCTCTTTAAATGCTAATAAATTCATATTCATGTTTTTTAATACGTTCAACTTGATTTTGAATAATATTTTTGAAATAATCAATCACTCTTCCATCTTATTCATCTTTGAATATGTACTTGAGGAGCTGTTCAAATTTCTGTAACATTTACGACATGATTTTAAATTTCTTCCTTCATGTTGATTTTTCTACTTACTACTAATAAATATAATTTTCTTCAACATGAATCAGTTTATTTTATTTTATTTTTGTCCTTGCCATTATATATCTCCTCAAGATACGATTCTATTTCATCATTTAGATCTGCTCTTACATCTAATTATAATATATCCTTAGTACTTTGTTCCCTTTTTTAGAACTTACCTAAAACTACAACAATAAAATTTTATTCACGATCCTTATAATTCTCCATATCTCTAACCTCATATTCTTCTAAAATAGCATTTTATTTTAGAATAATATTCTTCTTTTTGGATAAATTTATCCTATAAATTTTCCTACCATTCACATTGTCTAAAGAATAATTCAAATAGAATTTTAACATCATCTTCTTCATTATCATGAAATTTTATAGGGAACCAAGAACCAATATTTCAAACCATTATACTTAAACATAATGAAAATTAAATATTCCATTTGAAAATATCATTCAATATTTTTAGATTTACTGAAATAAATGACATGAAATCATCTGTTATTTATTCTTACCACAGATCTTTAATAGTGATCTTCTTTATTCCCTTGAATTACACATAATTGGAAATCCCTTTTTCCAATTAGATTCATTATCTTCAATTCTCAATTGGTATTCAACAATAGTACTATAAAGGCTATCGAATTTCTGGTCCTTCCTTTTCATTATCTTTGACTACACTATCATTCATATGGAATTGAGGTTGAAGTCATCTCATGAGGAACCTAAGGATATTTATATCTTCAATAATTTCTCTATGACAATGTATGTCATCCAAAAAAACATTCAACTAGACAAATAGTTTTTCTAGAGGCTCAATGGAGTTCACACTATGATCTTAATATTTGTTTTATAGAACATTTAATTTTTCTTCTTTTAATTTTCAATCACCTTAATTAATATTTATAATCATTACACACATTGTGTGTTATGAGTTATGCAATGTCAACATCATAGAGATTACATTGGAGAGGTATGCCCATAAATTATTTATTCATTATCATCCAAATACAATTCCATTCCATCCACTTATAATAAAGAACCATTGTCCACACTAGCTAAAATATCATGCTTCTACAATAAAGAATAACATATAAAAAATTCAATGTATTCGTACATATGTTTCTTCTATAATTGAAAATTATTTCCACTGAAGATCACAATACCTTTTTCATGGAAAAAATCCATTGAAACCATGGAGGGGGAAACATTTATATTAACCATTCACTCTGATTCAAATTATTATCCTATGTAGGTTAAATAACCAAAAAGGGTTAGTGAATTAAGATATGAATGATTAAGACTACTTCCCATTTTGGATATTTTTTAATCAATAAACAAAACACACGTGTCAACCATTCCTATATAAATGTATGAAATCATGCATGAAACTATTTAATTATTTTCTTTTAACCCACACTATGATAAGGTTATAGAGAATATAAAGGAAATGTTCTTATGTTACAAATCCACTAAAATGAATAGGTGTTACAATGTTGTGGGAAAACACACTGTCCCTCTTGGTTTACAATCAGTCACAATTTGAAATCTCATCGCTCACTCAAATAATGTGTTCCCACTACATCTTCCAATCATTATTATATTGATCACATGAATCAATAATTTTTATAACTCATTTGGTGTTTCATTGAGTTATAATCAGAAAAATTTGATGAATACAACCATACCATATATTTAATAGGAATTCCCTTATGGTTCTCATGCGATTTACTTTTATGAGACCCCTCTTTATAAATGTTGTGAAACATCCCAACTTTTCACAAAAATATTATCATTTCATGATTCTCCCATCATTCACGTAATAAAATACTTTATTGAAGCCCAGATAGCCATAACAAATCTCCCCCCTCTCATGAATATTACATAGCCATCATGCTCTACAACACATTCATATTTCTCACAACATTCCCAAATCATATATAGCCTTTACGAACAACCTTTCTCCATGAATCATATGATCTTATGAAAACCATAATGCTTGTAAAACCTTTCAAAACCCACCTTTATGAAGCATATACATAATCCTCCTTTATTAATTCATGTCCTCTATATTTTTGTTAAATATTTCTAACTTCAAATGAGGGGAAACCTCATATTTATAGAAATTTATTCCCGTTTGAGATGTTTTCCATCTCATCACTAGAGTTTTCATGAAGCTCTCAATTATTGTCCATGAACCTCACTATATTCGTGAAGCTATAAGGAAATTTTTTAATTCATGATTCATCTAATAATTACATAACTATCCATCTTCCCTTCATGGATCATCCATCCTTTTTGAAGCTATAAAATATCATGAATTACCTAAATATTATGAATAAACATACCTTAAAAAAATTGTATATAACTTCCAGAGCATCCATTCCATTATCTTGGATATTTTCCAATATATATAGTAAACGAATATGTTGGAACTTTGTAACTAACCATAAAATGATCAAAACTGTTATGAATAAATTATTATTATTGATTTAATTAAATGTATTATGGTAATTGAAAACTCATTCACTTTATTTGGTCTATTAAATTCAAAAGTATTATAATGATCATTAAGTATATTTAATATTGACAATATGGCTATTTAACCTAAATGACATGATTAGTATAAATATATATTTTTACGAAATCTAATTTTCATTGAAAAATTTAATGATGGACTCGACCAGTTGGATCATATCCAATGGATTCCATTTATTAGAGATTCTGAGGGAGATAGCATTTCAATAATTTTCCCAAGTCCAAGATGAAGTAAAGATCAAAAAACATACAAATGATTGAAACCATTTTCAAGATAATTTCGATCTTACCATGATCACAAACCAAACCGTGTTCCTCAAATGACACCATAATGTTTCCACCATCGTTACCCTTACTCTAAGCATGTATGTTGGTGTACTAAAGGGATATGTATCAAAACCCTATAAATAAGAATATTTACATTATTATGTTTGAAATAAGGAATACATTTTCATCCAATTATTGTTACTCCATAAATTATTTTTATATTGATTCAATAAAAAATGTAATTATTGTTAATTTATATAACTATTTTGATGAATTAATATATTTTATTAATATATAATATTTTAATAAAATATTCATATTAAATAATTTTTATTAATTATAAATTATCATATATTTTTTATGAAGTCATATGTAATTTTTAAGGGAATAAATTATTGTAAAAACCCTATCATTTTCAATAAATTTTAGATTTAATTTTAAAAGTGTAAATTCAGAAATTTATAAAATTTTTATATTATATGACTTTTATTTTTGGAATCAGGATATAAAAATTATCTAGTGGGGATTTTTTCATGATTTTCAGAGACAATCAAATTATCTGGAAATAATAAAATACCGTATAGATATAATTCATGTTTTATGACATCACAATGACCTAAAATCTATTTAATAATTATAATTAATGGGATATATGACCAAATGTATTATATCCCCTTTAAAATAATGTGTTTTATGTTTATTTTATTTATTTTGTAAAGCCATCATAAATTCCCCAAGACTAATAATGTATGTTATGATTTTAAAATCATTTCATTAATTGTGTGACTAACCTCTACATCACCAATGGTAATATTATAACATGTATTCCCCTTGAAATTATAAAAAAACAATACCATTTTTAAAAACCATGGGAAAAAACAGTGATATGTTTTGTGGTTTTGGATATTTTATTATGTTGATCCCAAAACCAAAATAATAATGAAACCCCACTCTTTTCCAATAAAAACCCTATCAAGCTCCAATTTCTCTTCAATCAAACTCCTAGGATCACATTATCACTCTTCCACACACTCCCTATAGTCCTCCCAAGGTTTCCAAAGCTGTCAAAGATCCCCTACAAGCCTTTTGAGGCACACATTAAAGTAAGAGACTTTCTTATCCTCCTATCTGATTCATAATGTTACTTGAAATTGGTTTTTTGTAATTTAATATGGTTATAGTTTGTTAATTTTTAATAATTACCTTACTATTAATTTTATATTATTATGGGATATGGGATTATTTATCCTCTCCCATTTTGACCCTTAACTAAACCGTCATTATTCTAAAATTTCATGAGGGATCCACACTTTCTCTAATATGTTGATGTTTATTTATGAAATTATGCATTCTATTTCTCTTAAATAATGTTGGGACATGTATTAAATTTTTTTTTATTACCACCCATTTTTTGTGAAAATGTTGAGATACCCATTTCAATCTCATCATCCATTTTTAAGAGATTTTATGTAAAATTATTTTGCCGACAGAAAATAACCGTGATTTTTCATGCCAAATTTTTTTTATTGAATACGAAATTCAATTTTATATAATCATTATTCATCATTATGCAAAAATACTAATTGATTTGGGAATTTTATATATGTATTCAACATTCCTAGATTGTAGAATAAATTATGATTTTGAATGAATCCTAATAGTATGATCTATGTGGCACACTTCAGTATGTGAATGAAATTATTATAGTTGGTGAACCCAGATAATGCTCAAATGTATTGGGTAATGTTTCGTATCCTGATACCTTATGTTGGGACATAGGTATACCAATTTTATTTATAGTGATTTTTCCACCAAGAATTATTAGAAAATTTTTCCTTGACATGTGTTTATTATTCATTGTTATCATTTTTCCACATTTCCCATGTTATGATTATAATGTTATAAAATGTCTTGTTGTTAATTATTATGATTCATGTTATTTTTTTCCCAATGATCTTTCTATATTCTAAGATGTATTATATACATCATTTTATGACTATTTTCTTCCCAATGATAGTAGTATTATATATAATTTGGTTTGTATGAAGTGTAATATTTTTTAACAACTCATGTATTAAATTATAATGAAGAGCAGGGTTGATATAGCTAGTATCAGAGATAATTTTTTATTTGTTTTGGAATAGGACTGTAAAACTCATCAAAATTTATAGGATTATAGAAATCTTGTGAAAAAATTAAGGATAATACTATTTATAAGAAAACATACCAAAATATTGGTCACTATAGAGTATGTATTTTAGAAATAAAGTACATACCAATCTTGATACAACAAGTAGACGTGGTTCTAGCACAAATTTCCTGGGGGTAACAACTCTTACTAGATATTCTGAGCCTGACTAAAGGTAATCTAGTATATGAAAATGAGTTTGCATGTGCATATGCCTTGAAACACCTTGGGGATATTCTTTTGTAAATTCATAATCTCATTACGAACCATTTTTAGGATGACAAAAAAATACCATAAGAATATATGATTTGATATATATAATAGATATCATAGATTTAATCATAAAAATTTATAAGTTATTAATATAAATTTAATTTAAAAATAACATTTTTAATGTCATGGGATTCCTATTTATCTGTATAGTCATATAAAAATAATAATCCCTAGATCTATATTGTATGTTTTACAACTAAAATGAAAAGGTGAAAGGAAGAGTTATCATCCATACTATTATTAATTTTTTCATATCACTAGTGTTTAGTAGAAAATTCTAAACACAAGTTAAAATCATGAAATTAGATAGGTCATTGAAAATTAAATGTGGGGAAATTAATTCATACCATTTATAAAATTTTTACATTTTCATCATTTATTGGCAGAAATTCCCAATAAACCTTTTCATACATCCCATGGTGGAATTTGATGAAATTATAGGTATGAATTTTATTTCCCTTTATAGATCCAACATAAATTTCCATGAGAAGTAAATAACTCTTCTTATTGATAATTGACCCCTGATTCTATTCAATTTCAAGTAGGATGATGAATCTTCTTTATCACCATCACCTCAACCAGGAATATTATTTCCTTTTGAGAAATGAAGTCAAACTCAAATGATAGAGTATAAGAAATGAATCATCCTCAGTTACATGCCTATTGTGGTTGAATATGGTGATGTGTTACGCAATGGATTGCATGATCTTACTCATAGATTATAGGTCATGTTTTCGTACAAGAATTCAACTGGGGAATTTCAAATATCCAAAACACTCTATAGGATGGTTCTTGTGAAAAATGATGATAGAAATAAAAAAACTATAGGAGAATCTAGATAGATGGTTGATACACCCAAGTGCTTCATCATGGGGTGCCAAGTCCTCTTCATCAGGAATATGGTTTAATAAATTCACATTTTCATTGATTATACTTATACAAACAAGGATAACCGGAATGAAGAAGTATCTATTATGAGAAATTGATAAAATGTTTGATCAGTTCTATGGAGAACAATTCTTATTCATATTGGATATTCAGTAGGGATATTATCAAATTACGGTAGAGAATGATGATATACCCAAGAATAATTTTCATATATGTTATGGGAACTATGATTTCTTAGTTATTCCATTTATATTTACTAATGTGTCAAAAATATACATGATTTTTATTAATATAATCATTAGATATTACCTTTACAAATTTATGGTAGTCACTATAGATGATATCAGGATATACTCCAAAACAAGGAGGAGGATGAGGAGCATTTGAACACAATTCTAACAATAATACTAATGTGTTATAATGATGAAAATGTACAGAAAGTGTGAATTATGGTGGAAGGATGTATAATTCATGGGGAATATCATTACAAGAAATGGGATACATATCGATCCTTCAATGAAAAAAGAAATTATAGGTTGGTTGAGACTGATATTCGTGATAGATATATGTAGTTTCCTTCGGTTAGCTTGGAATTATCACAAATTTGTGATAAATTTATCTTGTGTTTCAATCCCTCTTACCATGATATCTTGTAATGGAGTTATTTTTTTGTGGAATGATAAATTTAACGAATGCTTTATAGAGTTGAGAATGAGGATTATCAGTGCCCCTTATGGTCACTCAACCCATAAGTGGAGAACATTTCGTAATATTTAGTGATACCCTGATATTGGTATTGGGCTGTGTGTTAATATAGAATGAAAATTTTATTTAATATGAATCAATGATGTTTCATATTCATCAAAATTATTATCCCATGCATGATCTAGAGTTTTCATTTATGATAGTGGATTTTTAAAACATGCAGTTTTATCTTCATGGGGTAGAGTGTTATATATATATTGATCATAAGATCCTAATAAATATATTCATAAAGAAAGAGCATAATATTATCTAGTGAATATGGTTAGATATCATTATGGAATATAATAGCTAAATCCACTACAATCATAGAAATGAAAATAAGACGGTAGATGGTTTGTGTATAAATGTCAATGGAATTCAATATCTGAGGATAATATTGAAGGATTTTAACATCTTGGATTTGAATAGGATGGACATGGAAATCATTATTAAGGGAACATCAAAAATCCTTTCACAAATTATTTCTCAACCCTATATTCATGAAAGGTTAAAGAATGTTAAAAAATTGATACGGCTATTCAAAAGAATGTGAAACTATAAGAAAATGGAATCTTGTAGTGTTCAATATTAATGAAGAAAGTGTTGTGAGATATTTTTCATGAAAATATGTTCACTCAATTTCTCATTTAAAGATTTAACTATATTATTATGACATATTTCAGCATTCTCCATTCACTCAGGAGTCAAAAATATGTATTGAGATCTCTATTAGCACTATTATTGGCATATCATGAAGTATGTGATCAATGATTATACATCAATGTTTTTTGTATATCAAAAAGTGAATGGAAAAAGGGAAATATGTCTAAGAGTATTATGAAATAATTCCCTATACCAACATGGAAATGGGATAACCTAACAATGTACTTTTTCACTAGACATCCAAAGAAATCCAAGGGAAATAATTCAATCTGGGTTGTTGTGGATCATCTTATAATGACTGTATACTTTATTGTGATTTTAGAGATCTTCTGACTAGATAAAAAGGAATGGATATACAAAGATAAGTGGTAAGGCTAGTTGG
This sequence comes from Viscum album, assembly GCA_963277665.1. Classification (NCBI taxonomy): domain Eukaryota; kingdom Viridiplantae; phylum Streptophyta; class Magnoliopsida; order Santalales; family Viscaceae; genus Viscum; species Viscum album. The sequence goes on from OY728145.1 coordinate 1,414,403,980, forward strand.
ATTACCACTGTCAATTGTTTCAGAGATAGATCATGGATTCCACTCTATATTTTGGAAAAGTCTCCGGCATACTCTAAATATTGAGCTGAACATCAGTATGACAAATCACCCTCAAACTATTGTAGAATATGATAAGAATATAAAAAAACTTGAGGAAATGTTGAGATAATGTTCAATTGACATCAAATGCAGATGAGTACAAAATACTCCATTGGTAATGTTCTCTTACAAAAACAGCTTAAACTCAAGTATCCAAATGGCTCCCTATGAATCCCTTTATAAGAAGAGGAGTAGAACACCGACATGATGGGGTGATGTTGGAGAATGTAAAATTATAGGTCCTAAAACACACATTGAAATGGTGGAAAAATTTAGGACCATTCGGCAACACATGAATGATGCTCAGAGTCCACAAGAGACATATGTTGAAATTCAATAAAAAGAACATGATTTTGATGTTATTGACTTGTTATTCCTCTTTATATCTCTATGGAAGACTACTATGATATTTGGGATGAATGTGAATATTATTATAAGGTTATCATCCCTTTCAAGATCCATTATCGTATTGGAGTAGTGGCCTATCGACAAGAACTCACACCGAACCTATATAAAGTACATGAGGTATTCCATGTATCCATATTTATAATTTTTATACCGAAGACCTATTATTTAATAAATATAGAGGTCATACCATTGGATAAGGGTCATTCCTATGACGCGAATCCAATGATGATCTTACATTGTAAAAAAACGGTCCTATGAATAAAGAAAATCAATATAATCAGAGTGTTGTGGGGAAACCACAATGTCTCTAAATGTAACATGGTTACTAGAACATGCGATGAGGTAGACATACCTTCATCTGTATTATTGTTGGAACAGAAAATTTCGACGATGAAATTTATAAATTAGGAATATTTTAATTACCCAAAATTTTAAAAAAAATATTCCCCCTTTTTATTTAATTAAATGTATGCTGGTGTTGATGCTTCTTTCCATCACATAGTCTAAACGAATGAAAAGGGAAATACCTTGAACCCAAAGTGATTCGTCATTTGAAGAAACATAATATATTGACAAAGGAAAGAACAAATATTCATTTTCACTTGGGTCGTGCATGTTACCCCAAGGTTGCGCAAGTATACCTTCGTGCCGCCCATTTCTCGCGCACGTGACTTGTGCGCCCTATCTAAAATTTCACCCAGGGTCTTCACCATCCTATAAATACCCCCTGTGGGGCCCCCATTTCGCAGATGGAAAAATTACAAAACTCCTTTTCGAGCTCTTGTCACCCAAGCATCTTCTGGAAGTCTTCCGAACACTTCTAAGGTAATTTCTTACCTAGAATGGAAGCTCTAAATAGGGTAATCAAAGCCTATGTGTTGAAACTCATCAACACTTACGCGCCTAAGTGGCCATCCCTTAAGGGAAATGGAAACACTTGCGCACTGCCTTGCCCCTTCAGCATAACTTGTGCACCACTCTTCTGGAATCCCCTGTGGATAATACTAAGGGCTTGATCCAACTCTTGCACAAGTATTACCCTAAGGGTCGACCGTCGCGCAAATACCCATGTGTCGCGCAAGTATACTTGCGTGACCAGGACTTGTGTGCCTACACAGGACTTGCGCGCCTCTATCAATTTTGGTTCCCCTACTACCTAGTTCACCTCTCTTATGTGTATCCACCTATCCTATTCAAGAATCATACTTCCGGCCCATGTTCAATGCCCTTTATGGCATGGTTCCTTCCATGTCTTCCTTATTTGAATGGAATTCTATGGAACATATCTCAAAATTTAGAGAATTACAAATCTTCATGTCACTAAGGTGAGAGACTACATTCATTAAAACTCATCCTTTTTAAGATGAGAGGATCCCTAACCTGGGCCTCCTTTTCAGGAGTAAGCACTAGTCATGCTTTCTCTAAATTAGGTATCTTCTTTAAGAGTAAACCCCACTCATAAAATCCATTAACTTAGGCCTCCTTTTCATGAATAATTCATATGTCTTAAATATCCTTAACAAAAGGGCCTCCTTCTCAGGAGAAAGTCCCAATCTCAAATTCCCAAGATATGGGAATCCTCTTCGAGAATAAGACTCAAATCTCCTAACATGGGCCTCCTTTTTAGGAGTAAGCTGCAGTCCATGTTCCCTTAATTTGGGAATCCTCTTTAGTAGTAAGCCCTAATTTGCTTAACCAGGGCATCCTCTTTAAGAGTAAGCCCCAGTCATAATTTCCCAAATCAAGGCATCCTCTTTAAGAGTAAGCCCCATTCATAATTTTCCACATCTGGGCATCCTCCTTAGGAGTAAGCCCCAGTCATAATTTCTCAAATATGGTCATCCTCATTAGGAGTAAGCCCCAAGTTTCCAAATTCTAAATTCCCTTAATCTGGGCCTGCTCCTTAGGAGTAATCCCTAGTTTTCAAATTCCTTTAACATAGGTATCCTTCTTAGGAATAAGCCCCAGTCATAAATTATCTTAACCAGTCTTAATTTACTTTTGATTTTGGCTTCCTTCTAAAGAGTAAAACCCAATCATAAGTCCTCTCTTAACTTGGACATCTTTCTCAAGAGTAAGACCCATGATAGAGTATCCAAATCTCCTTAAAATACTTATACCTTTAAGGACCTTGTTCCTGGGTTTCTTCCCTAATGTGAAAAATAATATTCATCTATTTGTGCAATCATATATACATAAGCCCCACATCATTTTTTCTGATTGAACAATTTTATGGTCTTACCAGTACCTCTTGTTTCTCACACTGAGCATGACTCACGTGAGATAAGAGTGTAAAAGTAATTATGAAATCTTTCTTTGAGCCATAAATCATAAATAAATCTAATACTTATTTACTCAAACTACGTGGGTTCTGATTACTTTTTTTAAACAAAGGATATGTAGGTAGACCATCTGCGGGTACGATCCCAACACCGAAATAATCCATGTCTTTCTGAAAGACAACAAACTTCAAGGGCCCCATTGAGTGGCTTTAAAACCATTATGGTTATCATAATGACCAGGATATTTCTATATAATGTGTCAAAGGATACCATTGACTAAGAATCATTAAATAAATAAAATTGATTCTCTATCGATGAAGATCCTCGAATACATATAAACGATTCTCTAAATATCCCACATAGTAATAATTGATTGTCAAATCTAAAGAAAGCTCATTTTCATACGTGTTAATGTAATAAGGATTCACGGACATAACATAAATCTATAAATAGAGTCACCGAGTAGACAATTATTCCCCGCAAAATAGTGTGACGAGTCCGACCTCCCATCCTCTTGACCAATTCAAATTCTTAAGCCTCATCAGTTCATAACTAATGAGCACCTACCTTTGGAAAGTAGGTCCAAATGGATATGGAATTGTTGGATGTATCTGGTTCAACTGAAAAACCCATTAAAAACTTCTTGGAATGTTTGAACCATAAATTAACGAGTTCATTCCAAATTCTAGAGGAAATAATAAAGGGTGAACCCGACGTGAATCCTTAACCAAGTTAAAATGATGTTTTACCTATTTTTAGGCCCCTATTTAAACTAAATGAGAAAGCCAACAAGACAATCAATAACATATATTCTTATCCAAAAGATGTAGTGGATGGACTTATCTTGATTATGTCTGTTATATCAAACATGCACTCTTTTCCAATATCTTCTACGTTACAAAAAATGGCTTCTCTTAAGTTCAAACCTATGAATACCTTTGCTGTGAAAGCCTCCGCTACTACTACTGCTGGATCATCATCTTCTATAAGGATGACATCACATAATAAGTATCTTCACCACTTGGTATCAAATGTGCTAGTTAAGGAGTACCGTCAAAACGGTACAATTCTGACTCTGGAGGCTGCCTGACAGGCCCTCAAAGTCAGCAATTCACCCTGGTTGTTCGGACAGCGACGACCAGCGATCAAGAAGTAGGTGGTGCCAACCACAATCTCCAACTGTTTCGGGTTCTTATACCTGGAATGAAATCTCCATTCAATCCCATATTCCTGGGAGGTGAATGAGCAGGTCCCTCAGGGCCTTAATTAAAGGAGAAGGGAGTCCTTCCCGAGGACTCCCATCAACAATCGTCACCAGACTCGTGCGTCAGTGTGCCCTCATCATGATGAGGGTATCGTCTCCAGGTGTTCGGCTCTGATTCCTCGAACCCATGCAGGCATGATGAACTGCCAGAGGCGAAATCCAGTCAACAGTGAGCAGGTTATCATCTCTTCCATCTCCAAAGAAGTCCACCAAACTAACTTGGTGGCAAGCAACGAACGAGCACACACGCCCGTCCATTTTAATTCCTCTGTCCAGTAGACTCGTCTGCCCGCAGTATTCCAATCCCCATAGGAAATTCTAGTGGATTACTATAGACATGAACATACACCTGTTTATAAATCATCATCTTGTCAGCACACTCGTCTGACTACATGCGATGGAGCCCACCAACCCAACGTGTTGACAAATGGTAAAAATGTACATACACCTTCTTACACTCATCAATCATGCCAGTAGCCTTAGCTGTTAGTATTGAATGAAGCTCGTCAACCACGTTCAGAAGAGTGCAATCAGCAGCCACGTATACCTGCTAGTATTTATCAAGCCTAACTATAGTCTCATTTGGTAGCATTAGGAGAAGTTAGTCGGAAAGCTCCAGCAACAAACAGGAGGCAGACTCAACTCTCTGCCCCTACACATGAGTACTTTCATGATTCACTAGCATGAAAAGGAGGATAGGAGAAGGCATATACACCTACTCCAAGCACATAATGGATGTATATTCCCATTCCGGCAGCTGAATTCACCAAGCATATTCTAACAACAATGATGGAGCAGAAGAAAATCCTTGCTCATATTCTGGATGCCTTCCAGGATATTATAACAGCTTCAGTAGCATCTCATGAAAAGACACATAAATCAATCTCTACCAGTGGAGTGACACATCAACTGTTCACTCCGGGATAGACACACACCTCTGTTCCAGTCCAAGAGGGTTGTGGGGCGTACTTCCCTATATCATACGGACAACCAAGTTAGGCACATACACCTAATTTGAGTCTAGATAATCAGTCTAACCTGATTGTTTCTCATGAGAAGGAACATACAACTTCCCATAATGACCACTTTCATCAACAAGTGGTTCCTAAAGTGAGTGAGAAGGAATATAAGAAGAAGACCCACCCATCATAGTCAAGAAATCAAGGGACAACTTGTAACAATGCATTGCTTGATGCTGGATTTCTTGATGCACTCAGAAAATTATCTGTTGCAACTCAAGAATATACTCTCTCAGTTCCCAATAGTTGGATCATTAATTATGAAGGTCTGAATCGGATACATCCTCATGAAGGCTTGTTTCATGACAATGCAGTTGATCTGAAAGTTTCATATTTAGATGAGAGCCACAGGAACCCACTGTGTGGTCAGAGGACCAAGGAGAAAAATGTTTTATCTTTTTCTCTAACCCACTATGGTGGTCCTCCCCATGATGATGAATCTACTTGCGAAAGTCCTTTCTACAGTAGTAATGCACATTGCCTGGAAAATTCTCCAATGTACATTGTAGTGAAGAGAAATCCCTCTTATCTTGAGGCACTTGAAAATGTGGAGCCATTCATGTCTGATTCTTTACTACTATTAGGTAAAATACTTTATCCATCAGAAGATAGCCTGGGGTGTAGGTCATTTTCTGTACCACCCCTGGTCCGTTCATCTTCTAGTTTGAAGAGTTAATTCTTTACTAATCTTGTTAAATCTGAGGAAGCAACAAGGATGCACCAGATATGGTCTAATCAAGTAGAAGAATCTTAATTGAATGATAAAGATGAAATACTGAATATGAGAAAACAGCTGGTGAAAGGTGATGTGGCAGTCATGTTTTGGCCTTTGGCTGACTCTCAATATAACATTCCAGAGATGTTGACGGAAGATGGAATTCATGATATTCATCTCAACATATGGAAAACAAATTTTCAATTGAAAAAGAAAATATTACCTTATTATGAATATTATAATCATGTTAAGATAATATAAGGGTTACAATGCCAAATCGATTTCGCATCTCTCTCAGTTTCTTGATATCTTAAGGATGAAATGAAGCAGAGAGCCCTTCAACGTTCATGCCTTGGCGCACTAGGAATATTTCACCAGTTAAATGCCAATGCCCCATCTGGTTTTCATATCAGGGTATGGGGTGTTCATGTATCACTACATTTCACTATACTCTCTTGTCAGCAAAGCCCGCCAAAAATGGTCTCATGCAATGTTATTACCCATGGCTGGCCACTGTCAATTGGATTTGTTTTGTAATCAAAGGCTCACTCAAGAACAGACCTCAACTAGTTCATCTCAAAATCAAGAATACAGAGAACAAGTTTTTGAATTACTAATGCATTAAGAAAATGAGAATATTGAATAGGCCTCTCGTTTGGAGCAAGTACATCATCAAGTGACAGAAGTGTCATAAATTATCCAACAGTCTTTTGAGATGGGTGATAAAAGTGGATGCAGGTTGATGCATCCAGCCAATTTTCAAACTAAAGTCTGCAAGATCAGGAGAGCTTTCAATAATATCTCAGATGTAGCAGCTCAAGAGCCACCCCATCTTTCCAGACTAGGGACTCTTTTAACCCAACCCTTAGAATCAACACATAGGGTTTGAGGAGTTGAAGAGAGACAGCTGGAACAACCCCAGTCCATAGGATTGGGGAGTTTTTCAAATCCCCAATATCTCCCTCAGATAATGTCAGTCTTCTCTCAATTGGGGAAGAATCCAGAAGGGTAATGAAGAGCTGAATTATCAGAAGATTCCCTCCACATTACGGTTCGTCAATAAGTTCTTGAGGTATTAAATCAAGAAAATGCAATGTCTCATCAAGGACATGGAAGAATGAAATATTGTAGAAATTCTGATAGAAGGGATGCAATGCGTTATGAATCAATTAATGTCATCATTGCCATTGTTGCTGATCCCCCAGCTGAGGTTCACTTAGAGGGATCATATGAAGAGGTTCCTGCATAAGAAGTTGTATGAACAGACACAAATGAAGAAGGTTTGCGTACACGAAATCAAAGGATTACCCAAAATATAGTTGTTCCTTCAAATATCCCACTTCCCCTCTCCATAAGGAATCCAACAAGGGGAAAGGAAAGAATCAGGTTACATAACCATCCTCTGGAGAAGGACAATTGCTCTCATTAGAGTAAATATTCTCACAACAGGAGGAAGAAATGAAGAAATTAAGGATATTGAATGAAGAATTATTTTAAGGTAGTATTCCTCCTATGAATGTTGGAGTTAGTCAGGCAAGGGAATTTGTTACAGCTACAGAGATGGATAAATAATATCCTCCTCTACCAGTACATCCTCATTGGTCTAATCCTACGTGTCATGTGCAACAACAATTGGCAGTGATACAAACAGTTGAAACACCAGCCACCACATCTGTCCAAACTTTTTTCCTTGTTCATGCTCAGGTCCAAGCTCAACCGGGGGATTCTCAAAAGTAAATAACTACTATTGAGTCATTAACAGCTCTGTACGAATCTATGGAGGGAAAGTGTTCTGAAATTATACTAGAAAAGAGAGATTATCCTGAATGGGTTGATGCAATTACTCCCCCATCAAATCTCTCATGTACCACAATCCCAGTCATTAATGGTTCGGGAGACCCAGAGAAAAACTTGAAACATTTTTTTTTTCTCATTTCGATCCTATGATGGGAACCCCTCAGCAACACAAAGTAGTTAATCTCATGTGTTTTTAATGTCATTACAAGGTCATGCTTTTGTTTGGTACATAATCTTGCAATCCTCCTCAATTACCAGATGGGAGGATCTCCGCCAATGATTCCTTCTTCAATTCAGTTAAATGTTTCCAAAGAAAACAGTTTTTTATTATAAAAATTTAAGAAAATGGAAAATGAATGGGTTTCAGATTTCATTACACACTGGAAGGGATTAACATATTCCCTGAGCTTAGCACTCCCTCAAGAAAAATTGTTTCCAATCTTTGTGAAAAATATGCCTGATGAATTACGCACGCTGTTGATCCTAGTGAAATACACAGGAGGGTTTCGAGGCCATACATCAATATCTCAATAGATTAATGATTCTCTTATGAAGACTAAGGATAAAACTCATGTTATTCCATCATCTCGAGGAAAGAGAATGGGTAGAGCAGATACTGCTACAGTTATGCATAAACAAGCACTTGTACCTTCATTTACATCAAAACCTTCATCTTCTCGAAGGGCTCCACCTCCTAATCACCAAATATAGTGTCCATTTCATCAAGATGATCAAAGACATCAAATACAAAAACAATTTGAGGATTTGATGAGTAATGATTATTCTCTCCAAAATGAACAAGTTTCTGGTTACTTCATTTTGGCTCTAGAAAATAATTTGGCTCAATTTCCAAGGCCCCAAAGGACAAACAAGGAAGGAGATGATGAATGTCCTAACTATTTCATATTTCATCAGATGTTGGGGAATCCCATTCATGAGTGTTTTTTATTCAAAGAACTCCTACAAAAAATGGTCGACTCAGGACAAGTCAAACTGAAAGGTTCTTCAGCTCTAGTAGAAGGTGTTACTACTACAGATCTAGAGGAGGAAGGCGAGGGGAAAGATGTCATGAAACAAAAACACAAAAATATGATGATTGGATGGTCAGAAAAATGATCAACCAAACTCATGCTATTTTGTGAACACAATTGAAGAAACCAAGTCTATCTTCTGCCATGAATGCCACAGAAAAACCCTCTTCATCAGAGGGAAAATCCTCAGAGAAATGGAATAGTTCTACGAAAGAGGAACAATCAGATGAAGATGAAATCATGTCAAAGCCTAGGTTTTCATTGACTCTGGTATATTTTATGCCATCTACTTCAATGTCATAGGCACCACCCCACCAAATGGCACAGCCTAAACTGGCTAATCAGGCAGAGTCTTTATCAGATGAAGAGGTGATCTTTGGTTCTATTAACATGTTTCACTTAACAGATCCATATTCCAGTCACAGTTTTGATTTTGATGATACCGAGTTCCCTGTATCAAACAGAGGAATATGGGGATGTTTCAGAGGCTCTTGGTATAGGGGAAGACGTGGATCTTTCAGAGGCCACTATTCCAATTCTACCCCTACTAGAACTATGTGTGCAGCAGAAACTCATGGCATATCCCTTCAAGGGGCTCAACAAGAACATGAAAATTCTTCCACAAATTGCAGACTCAATCTTGGCACAATTATTATAGATGATTGGATGGAGGTTCCATCTTCTTCATCTCAGCATGTAAATAGTCCTAATCGGTCTAATATATCAAATCCAGGAGTATTCCCAACTCCAATACTTATACAAGATGAATCAACTTCCAAAGCATCAACTTCTAAGGCACCTACGAAACCAAATGTTTTTGTTCGGAAACACATACCTTTGGATCAAATGTATGATGTATAGAAACAATTGGCCCAAATAACGGCCATGTTATCAATTTTTGATGCTTTTAATTTATCGAAGGATCTTCGGGAGGCACTTATCGAGGCTTTGGTGACACCTAAAGAGTTTGAAATTGAAATTGTTGCAGCTGATGTCTACCATGTAGAGAATAATACTGCAGAATTCCATGGAGTGATATCTTTCACAGATGACGATGAAGATGATGTCATGCATGGAAATATTAGACCTTTGTACTTATCTGGAAAGGTCGATGGTGCAGATGTCCGAAGTGTTTTCATGGACAATGGTTCAAAAGTCAACCACATCCCCATTCGTACACTTCACCTATTAGGCCTCACAGAATCTGATTTATCTCCGTCTACATTCATGTTACAAGGACATGATAAAAATGAACAAGAACCATTGGGCGAGATTAAACACAGAACTCAGTTTGGAGATCTTGTATCAAATTCAGATTTCATGGTTGTTGATCAAGACCCAGCCTTCAACATCTTTCTTGGAAGACCCTGGCTACATCAACCTCCATCTATCCCTTCATCCTACCATCAATGTATCAAATATTGTTTCGATGGTCAAATAGGGACATTTTATGGTGATAAGTACCCGTTCAAGACATGTTATTCTCAATACATTGAGGTGGAATTATATCACATGAAGGGAAAAGAGAAATCCATAGCAAGGGAGATTACCAAATATAATCCTCCATATGGTTTGGAAAAGACTCCAGTAAACTCATTTACATATGTAAGTACAGATTATGATTTTCCTATCTGTCAAATTGACAGGATAGAGAAAAATCAAAATACTATTATGGAAACTTCCATAATGTCAATTATGACAATCAATCCAGGCAGCATGGGAGAAATTGGCCATTCACCAAGCAATGATGAACGCTCAAATGGGGTTGTCTTCATTTCAACTGATGAAATCCAGAAAGTCAATACTTTGCCAACAAGTCCAGAAGAAGTTATAGAAATGCCAAAGGTGAACGATGATGTCAATTCTCAATCCATCATCTCCTCATTATTTTCCAAGGAAGACCCTTCATCATCAATCGAGTCGGAAATGGATGCTTCTTCTTCATGATGTTGAAATTTTATCATCTCTTCTAATCGTGGAAATTCTGCTTCATCATCTACTATACAAGAAGAAATAGAGTAAATAACACATGTTGAAGAAGAAGAGGAAGATCTTAGGGATGCTCATCCATAATTTGAAGAGGGTATCTCTACCATTGTGGATGAAATCTTAGAAATAAATCTGCATACCAAAGAATATCCACATCCTACTTTAATTAGTGTGGTAATGACTCTTGAAGAGAAAGATATGTATATTTGGTTTTTAAATAAAAATTGGGATATATTTTCTTGGAACTATAAAGGGATTCTAGGGCTTGATCCTGATGTTGCCACTCATCGCTTGGGTTTACAATAAGAACATCAAGGATTCAAATAAGCTGCTAGAAGAACACACCCAACCTATGCTTCTAAAATTGAAGATGAAGTGGATAATATTATCAAATCTAACTTCATCAGAGAAGTTAAATATCCCAAGTGGTTGGCTAATATTGTCCCTGTGAAAATGAAAAATGGACAAATTAGAGTTTGCCATGATTTCAGATATCTTAATAGGCATTGTCCTAAGGATGATTTTACATTTCCGATCACAAAACTTTTCATTGATCCAACAGCTAGCTATGAAGCACTTTCCTTCATGGATGGATATTCCAGGTATAATCAAATCTGAATGGCTCTAGAAGATTAAGAATCAATATCCTTCAGAGCCCCTCAGGCGCATCATATCAGTGTGCCATGCATCATATCTTAAAACCCTTTTTAGGTAAATTCGTTGAATGTTATGTGGATGATTTGGTGGTCAAATCCAAACAATGTTCTAATAAATTGGCTGATTTGGAAGTCACATTCCACAAGATTTGACAACATAATTTGAATATGAACCCCTTAAAACGTTCTTTAGGGGTAACCTCTGGAAAATTTTTCGTCTTTGTTGTACATCATCGTGCTATCGATGTTGATCCTGAGAAGACAAAGTCAATCCTTGGTATTCACGTCCTCGAAATTTGAATGAATTGAGAGGACTTCAAGGAAACTTGTCCTATATTCCGCGTTTCATCACTAATTTGGAAGGAAAAAGTTTACCCTTCACCAAATTAATGAAGAAGGGAGTCACTTACAAGTGGACTGAATAATGTCAAGAATCATTCTATATTATCAAGAAGTATCTCGTGAGTCCACCGGTATTAATGCCACCTGTTGAAGGGATACAACTTATCCTCTATGTGACATCTTTAGAGAGATCATTAGGTTCCTTTCTTACTCAGATGTATGATGCTGGGAATGGAAATAGTCTCTACTATCTCAGTTAGACTATGCTTGAAGTAGAAACACGATATTCAAGTATTGAGATGTGATGTCTAGCATTAATCTTTACAGTTCAGAAGTTTATACAGTAACTGCAACATCATGAGATCCAATTGGTATCTCGCAATAACCCGCTCAAATTCATCCTTAGTCGTCCAATGATTACAAGATGTCTGGAAAGGTGGGAACTTATTTTTCAGCAATTTGACATTAATTATGTGTCTCAAAAGGCATTAAAGGCCCATCCTCTGGCTGATTTCCTTGCTGAACACCCTTCAGTAGAAGATAAATCTTCCGATATTGATCTTCCCGAGGAGGAAGTCTTCTTTATTCAAGATAGTATTCAAACATGTGAAATGTACTTTGATGGTTCTTCCAGAAGTCCAACAAGGAGGAAAATGGAAAATCCTAAATTCAAAAAAGTTGGGATTGGAATTGTGCTCATTTCTCTAGAAAAGGCAGTGCTACCCTATTGCTTATCATTGTTGAAGGTGGTATAAATAATGAAGCGGAATACCATTCTCTCATTACAGGCTTGGATTTGCAGCATCAGTCAAAAGTGAATCACTTAATGGTGAAAGGTTATTCAAACCTGGTAATCAAACAAGTTAATGTGGATTATGCCATCAGAAAAGTAGAGCTAATCCATTTGTATGATTTCGTCAGAGAGTTAATGGTGTAATTTTCTTGATAACCAACATTTATTTATGTCTCGAGATCACAAAATTCCCAAGATGATGCACTGGCTAATATACCCACAGCTCTGGAAGATCCAAATCGGGACAAGACAACGATCAGTATTTCCCACCTTCATACAATTCCAACATATTTTCAAACCAGAACAGAGGAAATCAATGAAATTAGTCCCACTACTAAACCATATGGTCATACCACAGGATGAATGACACCTATCAAGGAATACCTTCAAAACGTAACACTTCAACTTGATAGAGTCGGGAAAGAACAAGTCCAGAGACATGTGTTCAATTTTACTCTTTATGAAAGCCCTGATCACCTAGAAAAAATTCTCTACAAAAGTGGTTTTGATGGAGTTCTCTTTAGATGCATTGATGGTGAAGAAACAATGGATGTCATGAAAGAAGTGCATGATGGAGTCTGTGGTACCCACCAGTTTGGACATAGACTATCTGATCAAATTTGAAGGCTTGGATTCTTTTGGCCTTCAATGATACAAGATTGTGTTGATTTTACAAAGAAGTTTCATTGTTGCCAAGTACATGCCAACTTCATTCATCAGCCCCCAGAGTTTCTTCATACTTCTAAATACTCGTGGCAATTTGCCACATGGGGAATTGATGTAGTGGACCCTTTTCCATCGGCTATAGCCAAGCAGTTGATGTATATTCTTACTGCAACTGACTTCTTTTCCAATTGGTCAGAGGCAATACCTCTAAAATAATTCAGTTCTAAATGCATTATAAGCTTCATCAAGTCTAGCATCATTACCAGATTTGGTGACCCTCATACCATATTGATGGACAATGGCACCAACATATCTTCATCTGAAGTGAGGAAGTTGTATCCAGGATACAACATCAAATACAATCATTCATCTTGGTATCATGCAGCGGCCAATGGCTAGATAAAAGCATTCAACAAGACTATTTTAAACATTATTCAAAAGATGGGGGATAAAGATAAGAAGTCATGTCCTGAAAAACTCTTTCGTGCTTTGTGTGATTATCGGAGCACCACCCGCACTGCAATGCGGTAAACTCCATATTCATTGGTATATAGAACAGAAGCAGTCTTTTCAATTGAGGTTCAATTAACCTCGCTCAGAGTAGCTATTTGTGAGCAGTTATTTACAGATGAACAATCTCAAAAGAGATTAGATGAATTGGAATGTTTAGATGAGAAAATATTGTGCACCCTGCACCACTTGGAAGTTTATCAGAATCAAATAGCATGAGTTTTCATCAAAAAAGTTTGTCTTCATTAATTCGTTTAGGGAGAATTGGTATTAGTTATCAGAACTCTAATGATACCAAGAAAGAAACCTCCCATGAATGATCCCAAATGGGAAGGACCTTATTCAACACATAAGGTATACTCCAATGGAGCTTATTCTTTAATCTCAATAGATGGAGAACTCATTACTACTCCAAACAATGCTATATTTTTGAAGAAGTATTTTGTTTAACACAAATACCCTTATAGTCTAGACAGACATTAAACTGCATCATCCAATGTCCATGAATATGACCTTAAACTATTTGCATCCCTTTTGTCAAACATGACGTTAAACTATGACGTCCTAGTTACATGATGCTAAACTGTACAGAAGTCCCTTACGTCCAGCAATATGTTAAACTGCATCATCAATTGCGGTCCACGAATATGACCATAAACTATTTGAATCCCTTTAGTCCAACATGACGTTAAAATGTGTCTTCTTTGTCCTTACTGCATGACATTAAACTGCACATTCCCCCTTTTGTCCAACATGACGTTAAATAGTATTGTCCCAATCATCTTAGCTAAAGGACGCTAAACTGTACAACACCCTTATTGTCCAACATGACAGAAAACAGTGTTCACGTCCAACATGATGTTAAACTGTGTCCTTATATTTTTCCTACATGACGTTAAACGGTACTTCTCATTATTTATACATGAAATAAAACTAAAAAACGTCCAATAATACATCTTACATGACGTTAAACTGTATTTTTTCCCTGCTACATGACACTAAATTGTGCAGCTCCAATAGTCCTCACTACAACACTTTAAATTGCATAGTCCTTTCATACGTCCTACATGACATTAAAATATGAATTTTTAATGTTGTTTATACCTCTTGTTTCTCACATTGAGTATAACACATGTGAGCTTAGAGTAAACATCAACCATAACACTCTCTCTGGGTCGCTAAACATGTGTAAGTCCCAACACCCTCTTTGGGTCGCTAACCAGGCATAAGTCCCAACCCCATTTTTTTAGGTCATTTCCACAAGAACAACTTGATCAATAATCCATTCTTTAATTGAACTACGTGGACTTTGATCCTTTCCTTCTAAGCAGGGTACATAGGCAACCTCTTAAGGTTGAATCCTAAAATTAATCTCTTCACATCCGTTCACCTCCATCTCATACGTTGTTGATTCGTGAAGCCAACCCCAGAATCAATCTCTTCACATTGGTTCACCTTTGTCCTTACTACATGACGTTAAAATGCACATCACTTTTGTCCTGTATGAAAATAAACTACAACATTATTTGATACCCTCACTTGAGAAAGAATCATCATTTACATTGATATCTAATCATGTTATATTCTAAAGATGTGGTTCATACATGGAAATGCCCAAACCTTTTATCTTGGGTCAAACCATCATTGCACTGAAGTCCCCTTCACCCTTCACTTGTACAAACCAAATCTGCAAAGAGGGTATTTTTAGAACTACATGTGGCTTGATTCCATCCTTATGGGAATGGTAGGAATGTTCTAGAATCCCTTGAATCTATCCCCAAGTATTTGGGCCTAACCCCAAATTCCACTTTCAGTCCCCTGACTGAAAAGTCCCTATGAAATCACACACTGTGTATTCATTATTATGGTCTGATCTCTATGACCATAAACTATGATCTCTTATAATTTCAACCTACACGATGTTAAACTGTATTTCAAGAACTATGTACGGATTGATTCCCATCCTTATGGGATACCTAGTGAAGTCCAACATTTCCATTCAGGACCCAGTCACAACATGATTATGGTTGGAATTGATCTGTGTATCTATACATACATTGGAAAATACCCCTTTTTATGTGCCATAATCCCAACCTTAAATATTTTCAAATCTTCATTACCCTTTTTTTGACTTCTGGTCACAAAATTCCCAATTTCATAGAGTTATTTTGCTTGAATATGAAGCATGTTCCCATAGGCGGCCTTGCATAAGTAGTCTAGATAACAGACCTATCAGCAAAAAGATACTATTATTTGACTATGCATCTAATGACCTTAGATGGTCCTACAAGATTCAACCCCCTGACGAGATTGATAAATAATGGTAACTACATTCTTGGTATGAAAACATCTTTTTTCCTTAGTTGTCTTAACAAAAATATTTAGGGATCTGCAAAAATAGTCATCCTTAACATATTGGTCCCATACTCTTTTTCATGATCTGAAAGTATTCATGTCTATGGTTTATATTTCTTTTCCCTATGTTTGGGTCAGACATTCGTAGGACTGACATTCATCCAGTTCTTAGATAATCTAGTTTGGAAATAACTTCTCCATATTCAAGTACCTCTCTCCATACAACAAACTCTATGCTTTGGAAAATTTGAATCTCCATAAGATTTCAATGTCTTTTTTAGTAGAATAAAATTAAATTTCTGAGATTTCTTTTTCCTGACTATGCAGCAGGTGCCCTTAGGCGGCCTTGCATATGTAGTCTACATAACAGACTTGTCATCCAAAAGATACTATTATTTGACTATGCATCCAATGCCCCTAGGTGGCCCTGAATAATTCAACCCCCTAACAGGTTTGTTAAATAATGGTAGCTTCATTAATGGGAACTACTTCATCTAATGCATTTTAGCCCTTTTTCATATCATTCCTCAGATTAAAAATCTCTTAAGCCATCATTTACATATTTTTCCCCATACTTGAACATGGTAATATGTTTTCAGATACATTATCAAGGAATTCAGTAAAATTATAATCCATTTGGTCAAAGTTATTTCGACCATAAAACATTAACCTTTTTATGTCTGATGTGCATGACTTTAAATTCTCCCACAAAAGACAAGGGAACTATGAAAAAAAGTCAAGTCCTAGATCACTAAACATACATTTTTATATGATTTTAGGTAATATTGAGAAATGAAAAGATTCATGGTTTGTAGGGTTATTCATTATAATCCTAGAAAAAGTCAAACTATACTTTCTAGGTTGATTGGCTTAGGTAAAATTTAAAGTAGGTATCAATGAATACAAGCACAAATGATGGAAGATGAAAGTATTATTCATTGATGTACAAGAGTTATAATGACATCCACAAATTTGAGTCTTTTCCCTTTTCCAAGAATATCAAAAGGCTATCAAAATAAATCTTCATTTGATTAACTGTATCCCAAGATTCATCGGCAGCCTCTTGAAGCTCATGCACTCGACCAGATTCACCCCTTTCAACTTGATGGAGTGCTTTCTTAGCATCTATAATGTATTTCATACCATTCATTTGAACTCCTTCTAATGAATTGTAAAGTTGGTAAAGTTCCCCAGTAACAGCCTCTAGCTGTTGCTGAAGGTTCACCTGCTGGATGACTTTCTCTTTGATATTATTCTTCATCTCCTTCAACTTGACATCATGATCAGCCTCATCTCGGGACATCATAGCCTCAAATTCATTGATGTTGATGGGAAGCCTCACCCGAGTCAAACCTTGATGGCACTTTTGCTCCTGCTCCTTCCTTAATATGGCTTGTTTCACTGCGACATGGATCTCTTGATATCCAAAACCACCATGTCCCAGCATGACAAACAGTGATGAAAGTCACAGGATAATCAATGATAGCTCTTCTAAAAGAACGTTAGATATGATCTTCCATATGTTCTTCCATGCCTTGTGTCATGAAAATTGGAGCGCCTTTTGTACTTCCAGGTCCGAATCAGCATCACTGTCATTGGGGGGAATATAATCCGGGATTAATTCATTTGGGGAAGTGCCATGTTCTGCTCCATCCCCCTTGACACATGTTTCATCACTCTCTATTCTCATTGGGGCAGAGGATGAGGCTTCACCTCCAGATCTAACCACTGAAATTTATGGCCTTACATAATCAATTTAAAGATATGGTTAGTTTCAAAGGAAAACAAAGATTGATTGGTTGTATTTAAAATTAAGTATTGTTGAAAATATTGTTATCCCTTACCCAATGGAAGATCGGTAATTTGAGAAGGATTCTCCCCATATTTCCTAGCTTCAACAGGATTTCGAAGATGATTTTCAGAAAGGTTTGACAGGTTAATCTCCACTTGAGCTAATGTCTCTACAATAGTAGGGTTTTCTGTACCCTCTTCAGGCATTGGAAGTTCAACATCTTGTTCAGATAGAACTTCATATTTGAACCAATCATGATCAGAGATGTAATAAGAAGTTGTTTTTAACAGGACGAAGGATAACACTCAAATTCGTAATCTTCTAAATTACATGGTAATTTGAAATTATATAAAAAATCTTCAAAAGATTCACCAAGTTCCATCATTTCATCCAATGTAATATCAGAATCGTAGTTAATCTCACCAGTGTGAGAATTCGATATGTATTCTTAGCGGCCTTTATTTTGCGACCTCTAATCATGAACAACTTCTTCAGATAAAATTGCGGTATCAGTTATAATTGTCTCCAAGAGCTCTAGCTTATGGGTTGATCCCAAAGTATCAAAGAATGGAAGTCAGTTGATGTTTTATTCAACATATTATGAAGCATTGTTAACATACCAGAAATAGGCTCCTCTCTTCTTGCAACAGCAGCAGGAGAGATACTGGGAGTAGACATTTTCTATTCTCCAGGAGCAGCCAAGTCAGCCTGAACTTGTGATTGTTCAGTAGTACCCTCCATGGTCCTCAAAGGAGGATCAATTATCTCCCATAGAACGGAAATTGAATAATCCCCTACAATCCTAATAAGTATGATCAACCTTTTCAGGGGTTAAGACTCATGATTATCCGTATAACATACCACTACTGATGAAGCGTTTAGCTGTGGACTTCCTCCTACGATGCTTTTAATTCTTTGGCATTTTGGGAGTGTTGGAAGTCTCCTTTACATGTACATGAATTTTAGAATGGAAATCTATATCTAACTCTTCATCTATGGCTTGCTGGCCTGGTGATATCTCACCCGACTAACGAGGAGATTCAGAAGCAGCCCCAATCACAGCACCAACAGGGCTATACTATGGCGAAGGAACCTCAACAGTCCCTTTATTTTCAAGATGCAGGATGAAGAAAATAATTTTATTGAGTAACAAATATTTGACTGAAATGAAGTTGCAAACAATATGAGAAAAGAGACTTACATCTTCAGGAGCGACGTAATTGTGCCACTCCTCATCACCGAAAGCACCAATCCCATCAGTGGTGCCACGAAATATCATTTACTTCAAACGCTTGGTGACAGGAATGGAATCGTTGGTGGAATATATGATAATTTCCATCTCTCTGATGTAATCCCTCACTTCATAGGGGTAATTATCGAAATAGATATCTGTAGAAGCCAGAGGATTCCTTATTCCAGGGAGGTATAGCCCCTCGCATAAATCTAGCCAGGCGGTTTTAGAATCACAGTACAAACTATGCCATGTCTATATAGCCTATGGTTGTAGTTATTTAGTATGTGTAACAGAAGGCTACAAGGAAGGTCCTAAAATCTTGGACTTCAGCTTCATCCTGGCTCCTGCAACTATTAATTGAGAATTAGAAAATAAGACTTATTCCTCTATAATGTACTGCTGATTAAAGTTCCCTAAATGAAGTAACTCACATGGAGTTGATAGAGTTGGTGTTTTGATTATAACTGGAGGATTATATCTGGCATGCGGCCACTTTGCTGCATGTGGTGCCTCATCATCCCCATCCTGGGAATATGACGAATCAGCTCTGGGCGGTGTAGAAGAATCACCTTCTAGATGAAGGGTTTCTTTCTCTATGGTTCTTTTCCTTTTCCCCACCTGGTAAACCGGATGATTCAGTACCCCTTCTGGGTATAATGCTATCCAGTTCTCGACATACCATGTGGTCATGTTATTTGCCGCTTTATCACCTGGTAGATCAAATATTGCCCTGGTCTTCTCCCTAGAGGTCAGAATCCATAGTTACTGGGAATCCATCCGATGTTTCCTGGACCTGGCATGCACTGGGGGAGATACAACGGTCTACTACAAACAGATAAATTGACGTGCAAATCAATATGGAGCATAGGCCTCGCATATAATATCTCTGTCAATCCTAGTGACCAGTACACCATCCCTGCAGGCCAGCATGTATGCCCTTAATTTCAGGCTAGTTGTTCCATCATCAGCAAACCACCCGGTTGGTGGATTTCCATATGGAATGAAATTGAATTCCTTATACATGCTCAGCCTTACCTTCTTGTGATAGAAATTGATAGCTAGTGGATAAATTCTAGATAATTCTTGAATTTATGGCCTTAAAGAACTTTTGAGGATCTATACAATGTTCCATACATTATACGTCCTATAGTGAGTGGTGATCCATCCCCACAAAACTTGGAATGGTCCCACTATTCTCAAAGGATACTTACCCATAAATACATGGAGTATGCTCTTGTGAATATTTGATAAAATGGGGGTAGCCAACCCGACCATTTTCGCCTCATCCAACTTGACTGAAATAACGAAGGTCCCTGGAATAATGCCTCCCTTCGAGTCCCTGACTGGAAAACGATAATGACTGAGCCACAAGGCCAAGAAGCCCACCAGACGAGTCTTCTTTGGGATTCTCTGATTTACTTCATTTCCCCACTTCTCAAATTCTCCTGCTTCCATGTTTGGCCAGAATGTGCCCGGATAACCACTCTTATCTAATTTGGGGTAGGTGGTAGGAGAGTACATGTGGGCCCCTTCTCCATGGGCCCTTTCCCCTTCGATCCCTTCTCCTTCGGCTCCTTCTCCCGCTTCTTGGTAAGAAACATATTCATTAACTCCTCTGGATAAATATCC
This sequence comes from Viscum album, assembly GCA_963277665.1. Taxonomy (NCBI): domain Eukaryota; kingdom Viridiplantae; phylum Streptophyta; class Magnoliopsida; order Santalales; family Viscaceae; genus Viscum; species Viscum album. The sequence goes on from OY728145.1 coordinate 1,414,424,561, forward strand.
TTTCTAGAATGAGTTAAAGAGGTCTCTATACTCTTGATCATGTGAATGATTTTCAATAATTCTCGAGCCAAAGCTGAGGACTTCTCTGAATCATTCCAATTCGCCTTTGGGGTGATGAATTCTTCATAAATATCACCCAAAATTGGATCCCCTAAGATCATATGGACATTCCACATACTAATTCTTACTTCTCCATGAGTAAGATGGAAAGAATTGGTTTCACTGCTCTAATGGCTTGGTATCCTCGGCACGAAATCACCATTCCTATAAACATATGTTTGCCCAGCCCAGATGGCTTCATATATTTCAACTACATTCAAATCCTTGACAAAATCTACGGAGGTTTGTCGCATCCAGTATGACCACATCCATGTTGGCTTCAAACCTCCTCCAGGATGAATGTCCCAACTCATCTTCCAGCCTTTGGATTGATACATCTGAGAGTTTCGGAAGATTCAGGGATAAAAATGTGTTTGCAGTTCAGGCTTGTGAGGTTCCAGATCTGAGGTACATGTGCTATGAGGCATTATGTAGGCCTTATCCACTGTTCCAATATTTATTAATGCTCCTACCCTGGAAATATTTTCTTATGCAATGTTGGTGTAATTTTGAAACCAAGAATGTGAAAGATAGTTCTCTGCCTCTAGAATGGTGACTTCTCACAGATGACCATAACCATACAGAGGTAGATAAATGCTTTGTGGGAAGTCAAGATGACACTTCTTCAGGTTATTTGCCAAATTGGGAAGAGTGTTGTCGCAGACAGTATGATAATCATGGCCAATGATACTCATCATATCATCAACTCGCTTGCAAGACAGTTCATCAGCTGTTCCAATTCTCTTGGGATCCATTTAATCTACACAAAAGTTGAATAATTAACTCTTAAGTTAGTGGATTTTTCATACATTTTGTGAGGAAAAGTGAAAAAAATTGCTAAGGCCTTAAGGCGCACAAGTCCGAAAATCGGAACGCAAGTATCAGTGTGTCGTGAATGTGTTTCCACGTAGGTATCACCATGGAAGTCAAAATACCTCTACAGTAGTGTGATAGAAATGAAATAGAGGAAAATAGAGGAACATGCATGGTGAAGGAAACTTGCGCGGTGAGAGCTCGAATGTTTGAAATACGGGTGCTTTGTGTGAGAATGGCCGCATATATATAGGCTAGGTCGCTACCCTGCACGACTAAATCCATCCCCCTAAACCCTTGTGTACCGCCTTTTGTGTGCTCAAGACTTGTGCTCCACCACTCGTGAACTCAAAACGTGCACGCTGCATATTCATGGATTATCTTCTTTTCCTCAGAGTCACATCCTCATTTCTTTCAGATCCAACTCTAAGGGGGGGGACTTTTTTTGACGCTCCTTTCCATCACAAAGTCTTAACTAATGAAAAGGGAAATACCTTGAACCCAAAGTGATTCATCGTTTGAAGAAACATCAAAAATTGAAAAATTCATGAACAAATATTCATTTGCACTTGGGTTGTGCTAGTTCCACCATGGTCATGCAAGTATACTTGTGTGCCGCCCATTGGTCGCATAGGTGACTTGCGCGCCCTATCAAATATTTCTCCTAGGTTCTTCACTAGCCTATAAATACCCCCTGTGGGCCCCCCATTTTGAGGACATAAAAATTCCAAAACTCATATTCGAGCTCTGGTCGCCCAAGTCTTTTCTGGATGTCTTCTGAACACTTATAAGGTAATTTCTTACCTAGAATGGATGCTCTAAAAAAGGGAAATAATGCCTAAGTGTTGAAAATCATTAACAGTTGTGCGCCTAAGTGGACAACCCTTAAGGGAAATGGCCACACTTGCACGTCACCTTTCCCCTTCAGTAGAACTTGCGGTCCACTCTTCTAGAAGCCCCTAGGGATATTACTAAGGTCTTGATCCAAGTATCACCCAAGTATTACCCTAAGGGTTAACCGTCGCACAAGTACCCATGTGTCGCGCAAGTATACTTGCGCAACCAGGACTTGCATGCCTATACAGGACTTGCGTGCCTCTATATTATTGGGTGCCCCTCTAGCCTATTTCACCTCTCTTATGTCTATCCACCTCTCCTATTTATGATACAACCTTCAAGACCATATTCAATGCCATTTATGGCATGGTTGCTTCCTTTTCTTCCTTATCTAAATGGAATTCTGTGGAAAATCTCAAAAAATTTAGTGATTTACATATCTTCATGACAATAAGGTGAGAGAAATCATTCATTCAACCTCATCCTTTTTAAGATAAGAGGTTCCCTAACCTGGGCATCCTTTTCAGGAGTAATCCCCAGTAATAATTTCTCTAAATTCGGTATATTCATTAGGAGTAAAACCCACTCATAAATTCCATTAACTTATGCCTCCTTCTCAGGAATAAGTCCTATGTCTCAAATCTCTTTAACAAATGATCCTACTTCTCAGGATCAAGTCCCAATATCAAATTCCCTTGATATGGGAATCATTCTCAGGAATAAGCCCCAAATCTCCTAACATGGGCCTCCTTTTTAAGAGTAAGCCCCAGTCCAAGTTCTCTTAATTTGGAAATCCTCCTTAGGAGTAAGCCCCAAGTCCCCTAACCTGGGCATCCTATTTAGGAGTAATCCCTAGTCATAATTTCCCAAATCTGTGCATCCTATTTTGGAGTAATCCCAAGTCATAATTTCCCAAATCTAGGCATCCTCCTTAGGAGTAAGCCCCAGTCATTATTTCCCAAATCTGGGCATCCTCCATAGGAGTAAGCCCCATGTTCCCAAATTCTAAATTCCCTTAATCTGTGCCACATCCTTAGGAGTAATCCCCAATTCTCAAATCCATTTAACCTGGGCCTCCTTATCCGGAATAACCCCAGTCATAATTTCTCATAGCCATCATTAATTTACTATAGATTTGGGATTCCTTTGCAGGAGTAAAACCCAATCATAATTCCCTTCCAAATTTGGGTATCTCTCTCAGGAGTAAGCCCCAAGTTAGAGTATCCAAATATCCATAAAGTACATATACCATTGTGGACCCTATTCCAAGGTTTCTTCCCTGACGTGAAACCTAATCTTCATCTATTTGAGAAGTCATATATACATAAGCCCCACATAATTTCTTATGATGGAAGAATTGTCTGGTTTTACCAATACCTCTTGTTTCCCACACCGAGTATGACTCACCTGAGCTTTGAGTGTAAAATTAATTATGAAATCTTTCTTTGAGCCATCAATCATACATAAATATCATACTTCTTTACTCAAACTACGTGGTTTCCGATTCCTTTTTTAAAACAATGGATACATAGGTATCCCATCTGCGGGTACAATCCCAACTCAGAAATAATACATGTCCTTCTGAATGATAATAAACTTCAAGTGCCCCACTGAGTAGATTTAAAACTGGTATGGTTATCATAATGACCAACAGATTTCTATATAACATGTTTAAGGTAACCATTGACTAAGAATCTCTAATCAAATACAGATGATTCTCTATCGATGAAGAACCTCAAATACATATAAAAGATTACCCAAATCTCCCACATACTAATCATTGATTGTCATATCTAAATAAAGCTCATTTTCATACTTGGTAATGTAATAAGGATTCACGAACATAACTTAAATCTATAAAGAGAGTCCTGGTGTAGACAATAATTCTTCTCAAAAAGGTGTGATGAGTACAACCTCCCATCGTCTCGACCAATGAAAAATATTAATCCTCATCAGGTCGCAACTAATGAGAACCTACCTTTGGAAAGTAGGTCCAAATGGATATGGAATCGTTGGATGTTTCCGGTTCAACGAACAAACCCGTTAGAAACCACTTGGAATGTTTGAACCTTAAATTAACGATTTCATCTCAAATTCCTGAGGAAACAGCTGGTAATTGGAAAGACAAGGACATAAGTTGTTTACTTATATACAATTGGATTTTACAGACCATTATATATCTTTACCAATAATACTATAATTCTTGAATAGTTATAAAATGGATAGTATTAAAATAGTGTTTTAATAACTCCAATTTTCAAAGACTAATGAAGTGATATCCTCAAACAATAGGATCATACAATAAGAATTCCATTTATCAGTGCTTCTGGGGGAGATAGGATTTCTTGGATTTTCCCTAGACTAATCCCATGTAACGATCCAACGAATTAATGATGATTGTAACCTTTTACATGAGATGTTCAAGATAATCTAAATCATAGTCCAAAAAATGTTCATTAAACAATGCAATGGAAGACCCATAATCTTGAACATTACTCTTAGGGAATATGCTGGTGTAATAAATTCATATGTATCAAGACCCTATAAATAAGAATACATATTTTATTTGGCATAAAATAGTGAATATATTTTCATCCTATTATTACTACATTATAAATGATTTTTATTCTGATTCAATAATAAAGTAATAGTATTTGTGTGTTATTTAAGATATCACTTTTGATGAATTAATTTATTTTTCAATGAATAATATTTTAATAAAATAATAATTATTAAATATAAATGATAATAAAATTTTTACGAATTCAAAAGTTATTTTTATGCGTTCAAATACATTTTACTGTAAAAACCCCTTAATTTTAAATAAATGTACCTTTTCTACTATAAAGTAATAATTAAAATATTAATAAAACTATTTATATCAAATCTATCATTTTTTTGGAATAACGACATCAAATTTATCCAATGGTGAATGTTTCATAATTTTCTATGATAGTCAAAAAAATTTTGTAAAAATAAATTGCAATATCAATATATTATGTGTTGTTTGAAATCATAATGACCTAATAGCGAGGTAAAAATTAACTTAAATGGGATCCAAGACAAAATATATGTTTTCCATTTTAAATCATATGTTTTTTGTTTTTTTATTTATTTTCTATATCCTTTATGAATCCTCCATGACTTATAATATATTTTAATAATTTTAAATAGTATCTTTAAGAGTGTAACTCACCTCCATATAACCATTGATAATATTTTAATATTATCAGACCTTGGACTTATTAAATTATTTAAACAACTCCCATTTGGATGAAACCTTTTGAACAAATCATGGGATGGTTTTTGGGTTTTTATATTTTATAATTTAGTTTCCAAAACCAAAATAATAAATAAATTACCCACTTTTCCTTTAGAAACCCACCAAATATCTCATTTATCATCAATAAAACTCCTTAGATCTCGTCCAAAATCATTAATCCACTCCCTATACTCCTTCCAAGGTGCCCCAAGCTATCAGTAATCCCCTCTCAATCCTATAGAGTCACACATTCTTGTAAGGTACATTCCTCCATTCCTTTTAAATTCATGAAATTTATTTGAAATTAGTTCATGTAATTTCAAATGGTTGTATTTTAATTCATTTATAATAATTAAATTACAATCCATTTGATGTTACATGAATTATAGATCATTTATCCTCACCCATTTGGACCCTTAACTATGTCATTACTATGAAAAACATTTCGTGAGGGATCCTTACCTTATATTATTTGTCTATGTTTCTTTTTGATGGTATTCATTATATTTCCATTTCCTAATGTTGGGAAATTCCTTTATATTCCCAAATTACATTCCATTTTATATTTCAATGAATATATACCCCATTACCTCTAATAAAACTTTTTTATGAATTTTTCTGTAACTCCGTTATATTTTTGAAATTTCACTAAAATTTTCCAAGAAAAACTAATTGTGTTGTGAATTCATTAACCATTTCTATATAAATGTTATTCACTTATATTCACATATACATATTTATGGAATACATAAAAGTATTTAGAATACATTCATTGGTCATGGAATAATATATTATTTTGAATGAATCCATGTTTTATTATCTATCTAGAACCCATAATCATTTAAATGAAATGATATTGATGGGTGCACCCAAATAGTGCTCCAATGCATTGGGTAATGTTTAGTTTCATGATACGTCATGTTGGGATATGGGTGCACCTAATTTCTTTATGATAATTTATCCATCATGTATTATTGGAATATTTAGCGTTGACTAATTTTTATGATGTAGTGTTTTAAATTGTTACACATTTCGCATGTTGTGATTATCATGTTATATCATGTGTTGTTATTATTGTTTATGATTCTTACTATTTATTTTTCCTATTGAAATTAAAATTATCTGACATGAATTGTCTTATTCATGTTATTCATTGTTTATTCCCTTACTAGGATTTATATCTCACCTACTTCTAATGATTTTCCTCATGATATCACACAATGTTTTATGTATGAGGGAATATTATTAACATGTTATAGAGGTTTTCAATAAAGATGATTTTTTTCATGTTTTATGTGGTTATGTGATGTACCTAATTAACATAGAAACTAGAATTATAGGCATTTTAAGATGTATTAATTATAATATTAGGTATCAAATAAATTATTAATGTGTAATACAAAGAAGTGTATTTATTAACATTGTCCACTATCTTGTGAACAATAACAATCAATTAAAAACACTACAAAGACACCTTGAGATATTATTCACAACATTAAGTATATTTCTATTTTTCTCTATATTGATTTTAAAATAATTACTCAACTCAAGAAAGAGGAATAAAAATATTTTGAGTGATATATAATAAATTTTTTTATTCCGAAAGTTACTATTTTAGAAACTCTTACAAATTCATTATTCTTATATTGAAATAAACATGTATTTATAAATATTCAATTAATAAATAATAGGTATACTAATAGTGAAATTTAATTTAATTATCTTGAAAAAATAAAAATCATATTTAATTATTTTTTCATAATATACCCACTTTTGATTTGAAAAGATTAATATTGCGAGGATGAAATTTATTTCGGTCAGGGGGTGTAACACCTAATTTTTTTTAAAAGTAATTCCCATTTAAAAAATAATATACTCAAATACATGTAACACTCACAAAAGTATACTAAAATGATTTGAAAGATATTATAATTACAAGAAGAATAAAATTTTAATAAATATGATCATAAAACAATTTGACAATAGCACTATATTATATTGTTTATATAAATGAAAATTAATGTTTAAAAATAATTTAAAAATATTATTTGTTTAATACTATTAAATGTTAAAATGGAAATTTTTCAAAGAATAATATTTCATGTATGGTTTATATTCTATTAATATATTAAAGTGATCACTTTTAAAGATTGATTCTGAATATATGTTACTGTGTAAAAAATCTTATTAACTTATAATTAATTATATGATTATAGAAACACAAAATTTAGATTTGAAGTTTATTTTTTCAATAAATTATATTTTCAAAATTTCATATTTTCGTATTAAATATAAATAAAAACAAATTTATTTATTTCTTAAAATGAATATCATTTTTTAATTTATAATTTAAAAGTTATATTATTTTTATTTGATATTAATTTTCACTAAAGGGTTGAATTTTGCGTTAGTAATGAAAAATAAATATTTTAAAATTAAAGTCAGTTTCGTTACCATGTCATGATATATCAGTGAAATAAATGTTTTTAACACCACACACAGATATATATTAGTTAATATGAAATATTATTCATTTAAAAATATTTTGTTAACATATAAATATATTATTGACATTTATGAAATTTAATTTAGTATTCTATGCATATACAAATTATTTTAGTTGTTTTCATTAAATATAGTATTCATAGGTTTATTTCAGTTATGGTTTTGTTTTAAATTTTAATAATTTACCTTTTCTTAAAAATAATCAATCTAATTCATTGGGAATCAATATTATATATTATTTTGGTATAAAATTTTCTTTATTCATAAATATATATTTTTTTAAATGGTTTGGGTGATCATTTTGAACATATATTACATTTAATTTTTAAAAATTATATATGTTTAATCATAAAAATATTCTATATTTTGGATTACAATATTAGAATTTCATAATTCGTTCAATTCAATTACCATCCTTAATGAATATTTACAATGGTAAATGTTTTTCACCATGATAATGTTTAAAAGGGTTAGTTAGACTATCCAACTGTAGGATAAAACATAAAATAACTACAATTTTTTTAAATGTGCCCATATTACTGTATTTAAACAATAAAATATCTAATATTCAAATTCATTCTAAAGGGGATAAATTTATAATCAGAAATAAATTATTTATAATTTAATGACCTTGTTATTTATTAAGGTTCCACTCCCCTCACAAACAATAGGCCGCTACCTCTCCCCATGTACACAAAACAAAATTTTCCATTATCTCATTCAATATAAGAAAACGTTTCCTCCCAATATATTTATCCATGTACATGCATTCTATATATCACGAGAAGGCCAATTATAGGTATTTCAAATTGTATGCCAAAGACATATAACCGAAGAAGAGGTATAGACATATCTTAATTCATCCAAGTTCATTTCTACATCTACCAAATAATATAATCTAAAGATAAGAATAAAATAAAAATAATACCATTAATATTTATAGATTTTGTTACATAGATGGGAAAATTATTGTTTTTATCTCATTTCAATTTAATATTATATGAAAATATCACATATATATGTATATATACTTCCATCTATATGAACTAATCCATGTTATTTTTTAAAAGTGGCATACATGGATGTCTCTAATAATTTAATTAGTGAATATATATTTCTTTTAAAAGGTAGTGGTTGATGCCTCATTTTTTATTAAAGAAAAGAAAAGACCTCTTTAAGTGGGTAGAGGGAGACCTATTACATAGCCCTATGTCCCACTGGGCATTTAGCCGATTACATAGCCCTTAGGCCCATTTTTTGGCCAAAATAACAGTCTTTGAATAGTACTACTATAGTACCCATGCTTCTATAATACTACACAGTACCCATCGTTGCTACAGTAACATGCCACCGCTACAGTTCCAGTCATTGCTATAGTGTCGCTGCTACTACAAAACTACTATAGTACCTGCGCCCATTGGGTTTTGAACCCCCACTTTTCATGTATAATTAGGGGGTTCTTACCACTAATACAAACCCCAATTACAGTATATATATATGTATATTATTTATGAAATAATTTATATAATGGTATTATTATATATTTTATAAACTCATAACCTCACATTCACTATAAAATTAAAATTCAACTAGTTTGCATTAATCTAATATGGCCTCCACAAACTGATCAAATTAATTTTTCTATACCACCTCACATGTCCAGTCATAAATAACAATTCAATAAATAAATATGGTATATATTTTATTATGATAATTATTTTAGTGTAAAAATTTGTTTATTATATTTTATTTTCATCAAGGAAAAAAATCATCTGAATTTGTGGACTATCACATGCATAATATAATTGTCCCATCTCAATCATCCATCATTCAATAATTTTTTAAATTTTAATCGACTTTCATTATATTTTATGTATTCTTCCATTTAAAAATTTTATATTAAGATACACTCTTTAATATTGGTTTTTAATTTTCCATTTTTTAACTATGGCTTGAGTTTTTTATTCACATGTTATAAAATCAATAGTGGATATTGGTACCAGTTTATAATACATGGGAGATGTTTGATCTCATATAAAATGAATAATTTTATATAGTATAATAACTGACCAATTATGTTTAAAAATTTTGGATACAATCAATATTGATAATTGGATAAATCAGGGTTAGATGTGTTTATGTTTTTATAGAGTTTTATTCGTTTACCTCATAAAAATGTTAGGATCATTATTCCCCTAATATATTTTCGTTCTGATATGAAATTTTATGAAAGAATGTAATGGTGTAACTTGATATTTTATCAGGGTTCACTTATCAATAAGTGTATCTGGTCCTTGATACCTATCATGATGACATGTACATAAATTCTCCACTATAATATGATTATATATACAATTGTATGGAAAGAAAAACAATACTTAGCAATGTATGGTCCCAAAAATTTAGTAGGGATAAAAATAATAATTTTCCTAGTACTATTGATATTCATTTCTAACATTAAGGTCATCAGTGGTTCTTTATACTTCCTATGGGGATATTATTCACCTTCTTCTTATGATGCTTTGTAATACCATGAATTTTATCCACTACATGAGACTTATATTTGATGTTATTTTACTTTTATTTTCTTTACTTCCTTCTTCATCCCATCATTACATACACAAAAGTAGGAAACCATCATTATTTATCCTTCCTCCATCCGTTTGGATAGAGTCCATTTTTTAATTCCATACAATCATTATATATGATCATTATATATAATAATGCACCTCGTGTGGGAATATATATAGGTTCATTTCATCTATTCCCTTAACATATTCTTCCTCCTTCATCCTGAGAATACCCATACAATAGATTCACCTTCTCATATTGGTGTGAAGATGATTCATTCAGTGATTGCTTATTGAGTACTTCTTATTCATTATATTTTTCCTTCATATAGAACATATCTATATTATGAAATTTACTTTTTTTATTTATTGTTACTCATATATGTTTTGTTCTTTAACACTATCTGACAACCCCTGGTTCATTTAGAACATCATCTATTGAAACATCGAGACAAATGGGAATATAACTTAGGAATAATGGGAAATACATTCTTAATGTTTATATTCTTCACCAATTTCACTCTGCCACATGTGAACAGTGTTCCATACATTCTCCAAAACTTTCCATCCTCTGTATGTGTGTTATTTTTTGTGAACTAAAATATATTTTTATACTTGTCCTAATCTTGAATATCGAACTTCCCACTTATTTTAATTTTATAGGAACACTTTTTCAAAACTATATGTAAAATGTGAGCAATTAAATTACTTTATAAAACATCATAATCTTTAAAATAATAAAAAATAAAATAAAAATTATTATAACAATAAATTTATAGTTCAAAAATGATACAATTACTAACATAACAAACATTATAATGTTAATTTAACTTTATTTTTTTAACAAGTTCATTTCACATATTCCATCTAGTGAAACATCATTTATTGTTCATTTACAACATCATAGAATGATAAATTAAATATTTCACAATATACTAACCATGTTCGATTACATTCCTCAAAAAATTATGAGATATTATTTTTTTTGAAGAATCCATTTAGAATTACCTATTAATGTCTATTTTGAATTATTTTGTAGAGATCTTCTTATATCTGATGGGTTCTCATATGTTTTTTCTTCAATATGATGAACCCATGGTGGAATTCTATACACCTTCTATATGAAAGATTTACATACCTATATCAGATGAAATTTTGAATCATAACATGATATATTTTTAACGTTTTTCTTATTACATAACATGAAAACTCTTTTCCAATTAAATCTATTAAAAAACCCATCAAACTCCATATAATATTATTTTTTGGAAACATGATTCTGATAAAAGATCTATGAATCTTTGATATGATGACAAGTTTAATTTTGTGCATGATTCTTGTTTCCCTGATTGAGCCATCTCTATCCAATTCACATTCTTGTATCTTTTCTGATATCCTCCATTATATTGTTCTTTTTCTGATATACATGTTCTAATTCCTTCACACCCCAATTATATTTACATATTCATACATGATATAATAAGTAACAAAATATTTTAATAGTATTTATCTTTATATAATTATGCTTCTATCAATTACAATTGATCTTCTGATGTGTTTTAGAAATTTTGTACTTTTAAATACTTTGGTCATATCAGACTTCTTGAACTAGTTACAACATCATCTATACCTCATTTTAGAATATTTAGATTAATTAATGAACTTTTTAAAAGACAGTATATATGAATTTATACAATTCTAATCAATGTTTTAGATACAGAGTTCCTCAGTAAGAAAACATATTCATGATAAAAATGTTTCCCAATCACTCGTGAATATCACCATTGAACTAAAATAATTAAATTATATTTCTATGACATGTTACATTTACAAAATTCTCAGCACTAAACATATAATCCTGGAATTATGTTATCTAATCAATGAAGGAAACATCACATATCATCAATTGAACAACTTTATTTAATGAAATTTTTTTAATTAAATTTCAAAATAATGTATGATGTATAACCAATCCAATGTTACAATTTGGAAATTTTTATCTGATGGTCACAATTTTATTAGCTTTATCCAATTTTAATGGTATACTGAACTCACTACATTCAACTTCATAAACATCTTCAATGTAGTATCTTTTTACAAACCAACTTCATATGGATTTTTCTTAAGTTCTTCTATAAAACATTCTTAAAGAAATATTTTATTTTTATACTATGAAACATTCACAGGGAAAACCAATTAAATGAATAACTCATAATATTGTTGACAAGCTTATGTATCCAACAAACATAGTACATATTGTATACATTAAGAACAATTCATCAATCATTATAAGTGATGTTAATGTTATAAAAGTACAAACCTAAGACAAAAATACTTGAGAAACATTATTACCTTTATATTCATCCATGCTACATTGGAATTTTCATCAATATTGGATTCTCTAGTTTAACCATCCTAAAAAAATTATTTGTAACAAATTTAGTATATTTAGATAAATTAAAACATAGTAGTTCACTAAAAATAATTAAAAAATAAAACCCATGGAAATTATAAAAACCCAAACCAATGTTATCCATTTAATATCCCAATTTTTTTTTAAAATACATTTTATTATTATTCTAAATGAATATGTTAATATATTTGAATCATTATCTCCCTTTATTTTTATATTTTCTTCACCCGTTTTTTTTCCAAAAACATTCATTTCACATTTCTCTGCCTTATTTATAAGAAATAAAATGTTCCTGGGAAATTATTATAAATTAATAATTAAGAAATGTGACATCCATTATTTTAATATAAATCTATATTCTTCATTGTCTATTTATAAAATAATAGAATTTGAATTAGGTAACACATTTTATTATTACCAACTTTTCTTCATACCACATGAACGAGAGAAAAAACATTTTACATCATGGGGTGTCCACTTTTATTCTACAATAAATATAAAAATTTAAGAGATTAAATATTATAAAAAAAATTATGAACATGTTAATCATGCACTCAATTCAATAAATAGATATTAAAAATTCAACTGAAACTAGCATAATAAGTCTCCTTGGAGAAAATCCATACATTGATATTTCTTATATCATTGATTAAATCATTTCATCATAATTTGTTTCAAGTATTTAATTTATATATCCAATGTTATGAGATTAATAAAAACAAAATTTTTCCAATGACATGATCTACAAACACATTTCAGAATGATCATTTATTAAGATATAACAATTCTATAAGAAATATAAATTTTTTATGTTGTCTCTATATTGAGGATAATTTCTATATAATTTTCATGAAGATAAATCAAAGGAATTTATTTTCTAGAAAAATTATATTGGGAAATAATAAAAATGATTATTTTCTTATGTTGGTTTCCAGATATGAAAAATTCTACATCTTCACCATGAATTATCCTTTTACAAAATACACAATGAACTAACATAAGAAGTATTATAGGATAGAAACTTATATATATTGGATAACTAGGTTTTGTAGCCATCCTTTATACTATGTTTTTCCATTTTGAATATGATTCATAAAAAATGCTTCATTTTGAAATTGTAAGTTCAAAACACAAAGATATAATAAATAATGTGGATCTTAATTTCTCCTTAATGTAAACATTTGGGCTAAATTGTTTTCATAAAAATGATGGTAAATTTCATCAACTATTCAAGTTTCATATCGAAAAATCAATTTGGGGTGAGGCTACATGGATCATGACATATATTTAATTTCATTGTGTGTCAACCATATTTCATGAAGATATCATAAATCTCTTGTTTCACTTTTTCTAACATTAAATATCTTAAAAATTATTCTTAGGCTATAATTATTGCATAATAATATACAATATTGTGTCTATCCATGTTTCACCACACACACATAACATAGCTTCCATTATTAGGAATCATTACCTTTCAATATTCTCTATAATGATTTATTCTTCCTCTATTTTTCAATTTATTTGAAAATATTTTTGGACCATAACTAAGAAATCAATGGGAAATTCGTCTGAATGTTTGGATTCTCTATATGGAGTTTTCAATGTTCAATCATTCTTATTTTTTATTCTGGATACATCTCCTTTCTTCTTCATATAGGATTTAGAATCCTTGAATTTATCCTTTTTCTTCATTAATACCTTCATTATATGGTCATTGTGTACAATAATTTTATACATACACCACATAGATGCTTCATATTTATATAAATATTGATTGGTATTATTTTTTAGCATTATTGGATACATGTTTTCACTAGCACAGAACAAAATTGTGACCACATTGTTTTCTATTATCATAGGTATTACAATATTTCTAAAACCATTTGATGATTTTATATTTTCAAGAAATGTTCATGATAGTTTTTTATCTATCACTTTTTTTCCATTAATATTGGATTTTATCGTATTTTTTAATTTTGATGATGGTTCAAACGATCTGATGCACATTGTATGAATATTTTACAACACCCAAAATGACCTAAAAATCATGACCTTTTGAAATCTTTTATATTCTATTTTGGGGATTCATTGCAAATTTTTTGTTCTCTTTATGGGGAACCAGGTTCCATGAACATTTACCTATACACACATGTCCTTATAGTCATATGTTTCTCACCATTATTAATAAATACTTATATATTTTTTCCCCTAAAATGTATTTTTTATCTAAATAGATTAAAAATCATTATTAAATGACTCTAAGGATGGTACCTCTTTCTCCAATGTTTCTTGAAAAAGATCATTGAATGAATTATTTATCTAAAAAGTACATGTTGTAGATAATTCGAACTCACCAATGATCATTCAGTGGAATCAGAAACATTTTTCTACTTTTTTGAAGTCTTAATATAGTTCACCTCAAAATTGACCAACTATGATTCCTATTCTAGAACATTCATATTGATGGTGTTTTTATTATCATAAATAGTAGTAACATTTTCATCACGATGTTTCATCATTTTTCAACTTCATCTTCCTGAATGTTGAATTTTTTAATAAAAATACAGTTTCTATAAATTTCATGTACTTGAATCCCCAGTTCAAATCATTGACATGAATGCTATATTTCAGATTTTCTTGAAATGAATAAATATTTTAATTAATGCCTTATAACATCAATGTTTCTCATTAAATTTATTGAGATAATTACATTAATGTTTTGTGAACCAAATTTTTAGATCAATCTTTAGTGCATCAAAATATACATCCTACACAGAGCATATTATGCATGTTATAACACAATCTTGAAAATATTTCTCTATATTATAAGCTTTATCTTCCAGCTGGGTGGAATTTTATTGCATATGTAAAATGAGTCCATACTAAGAGATAATATTTCGATGGGAACACAATGCATAATATATCGTAATTTATCAACTGATGTATCGTGATAGGTTTTAGATTTATCATTATTATAGAATATTATAGATTATTCTTCTTAAGAAAAAATTGTAAGATAATTTTCTCGTACCTCATGATCACAAAACATACTTGAGGACCGAGTGTTTTCCTTATACATAGTGGAAACTATAACCTACTATTAATTACAATACATCACTAATATATCATCATTGTTAAAATGTTGTAGAGAATATAATACATCATATTCATTATACAAGAGATATTTCCTCTTTGTTTTGTTTTTCACTTTAAATCTCTAATTTATCATAGTCTTGGTATAAATTGAATTCTTCTCAAAGGCAACTGAATCTTCACAATAACTAACCTCTACTATTAAAATGGGAAAGAAAATAAAATTATCGAAAGAGTGTGATTTGGACTTTTTTTATGTTAATAATTCATTATTGATTTTATATGTTTATTTTTAATTTTATTAATACAATTTTTTCCTATTTAATAATATTTAAAATGATCTAAACCATCAGTGATTCCCATTGAACAAGTTTTAGGATCATGGAGAAATAGAGTGTGATTTGGACTTTTTTTAGATTTTTATTAGGTATAGTAACCAATTAGTCATGCAACCATAAGAAAAAATGATATTAGAGAACAAGATATTTGTTATATAAGTGGTAGGTTTTGGTAGAATAAGGGAATATGGATATATATACTATTCAAATCCATATTCACCCCATTATGGTGGATTCTCAATTACAATGGAAGTTTATTATTTGTTTTCATTAGTGAACACTTTAATTATCTACCTCTTTTTTGATGGTAGGGTTTCTTGAACATTTATGTTAACGGAGAATTTTTTTTTCAAACTTCATTGTTAGAGATTATTGTATCTTATAAAATGATATATTTTATTCAATTAGTTTAATTTCTTAGTTTATGTTTAATTAATAGAGGTTCCATTATAATTGTGTATTTAAATAAAAACATATATTTAAATTGATAATTGAATCACTGTTTATTCTTGTAAAAAATAATAGTTATGTTTTTTCTATAAAATATAATTTTTTCATGATGTTTATTAAATAATACAATATTTATGGAATATTTTCAACGAGTAATGCATTTAATTATCATTATTTCGAATAATATAATCATATAAATGTCCAAATATTTATTGATTCACATATAGATTTCATGATTTTATTTGTTATTATTCTATTGTTTTTCATTTTGAAATTCTTATTATCTATCGATGCTGAGTTGTTATAAATCAATGGCCTCATAAAAATTTTTGAGGGGGGGGGGGGGGTTACATCATATTGAATTATATTATATATAAAATTAAATGTTTCTGACACATTGTGTTTCCTATATCGTTTATGATAATTTTTTTTTGCATAGAGATAAATTAGAAAAAAATATTATAATTTAGAACCTACTTAAGTTTAAAAGTTTCATGATGATGAACACTCAAGTATTTTCATGTGTAACATTTTATAAGTTCATTATTGTATATAGTAAAATTAGTATTAGTAAATAATAAATTATTTTTTAATTAAGGTGATGTAAATGATATATTCATTGAGTTTTTTTATAAATTTCAGATCATATAATGTTCTTTTAAAATTCCTATAAATTTAATGATGAATTATTGATTTAGGATATTATTTTTATGTTTGATACTCTATATTTGAATTATAAAGTGATTAAAATACTCTATGATGGATATATTTACTAATTACTGATATTGTTATATTTTTATGAAATATTTATTGTCAAATATTTGATTGATTTTTATTTTTGTAATATAAAATTATGTTTTAAATTTCCCAAAAAAAGAGATGATATTTCAATCTAAAGCCTATTTTAGAGAGGATTAGAATAAATGAAAAGTATATTTATACAGAATTTTCATTAATGATTCATTAAAAAGTGTAATGATATGTCTTTATTTAGAACATATTATTGATATAAATTTTTGGTTACTATTTTATTTATTCCAATTGATATGAAATATTTTAAATGTTTCTTGTTAAAAAACATTCATTTCTTTTCGGATGGTTTTAAAAATAGTGATTGGTTTTAAATTTATTATGTGTCAATTTTTTATATGGTATTTATATGATGGTTCCCAGAATTTTTTCCATGAGTTTTATTCTATTGAATCCATTTTTAAACACTTTTACCCTTAGGGGTGTTTTAGTTTTTGATATTTTTTGTTATGTTTAATTTTTTTATAATGGAATATTTAATTTTGAACGTCTATGTTAATTATTTAATATTGAATTTTTTTTATTTATGTTAAAAATAAATACATAATGTTAATAATATTATAAAATAAACATTGATTATATTTGAATAATTTTTTATTATTTATTTGGTTAATGAAAATGCATTAAATTGATGCTTCTTTGTTTGAAAATAAACGTTAATCATTTTTGGTATATATACTAAAATTGTATGTCAGGATGTCTTTGGGTTATGGGTTTAACAAAGAAGTGCTTATTTTAAGTTGACATCGTGATTCATTATAGTTTATTTTTTGAATAATTAAAAATTTATTTGATACATGGAGGACCTAGTAGAATGCAATTAATATATAATAACAAATATATATGCATTCTCTCAAAAGAAAAGAAATAATTTTTATCCTGGATATATGTAATTATATTTATTATGTTAATATATATAATTTAAATCATTAATTTTTAGTATTTGAATTAAATAAAATATACTTTATCTTTTTTGCATCATTGCATAATAGTTTTGGAGATTGGGGTTTGGGGATTTTATGAAAACATTCCTTTTTAATGAATAATAAAAAACTTTTTTTTGAATATCATAACATTTATGATATCATAATTAATTAAATTTGAGATAAGAATTTATTTAAACTTTTTATATATGAAAAAATTTTCTTCATAGTAATATAATGAATTTTAAAGAAATATGGAGAGTTTCAAACCCAATATTTGACATTTTGAACCAAAAAATATATTTTATTATAATAAAATACCATTTATTGGTCTTTTCATTTAATTGATATGTTCCAAAGTACCATTAAGATTTCACACAATTAAAATTTCAAAGAAACTCAATTAGATTAATTAATGTAAATTAAATTTATGTGAATCATTAATACTAATAAAACATTTATTAAAAGATAAGATAATTATTATTTTATTCTATAACACCCTTTTCCTACCATTATAACTACCACCCTATAGTATGATGATTATCTACATAGATTAAAATATTTTATCAACTAAAACAATTAAAAAATTCAGCCCTAAATGTCTTAATTATATCCTATAGGGATTTCCTCCTCAAAATTAATCTTTTTAATGGAATAATAAAATAACCAATGTAATCATCTCAAGGAGTACATTAAGAAAATCATATCATTTTCCCCCATCTATTACATTAAATTTTATTCCTTTACCACCAAAAACCATATAATAATAATCTTAATAAAACATTAAAAGAACCATCATTGTACTAAAATGTTATTATACTAATGAAAAATACAACCCCTATCAACCTTCATCACATCCATTCAAAATTATAAAAATAACCCAAATTATGTTATGTTCACCACCCCCATTGATGAAAAATTAAATTTCTATAAATTATTTATATAGATTATTCTGAAAAATTAATTTATGAATAAATATTATATTTTTGAAATAATTAGCAATTTATAAATATTTATTCACAGTTACATTAATGATAAAAAATAGAAAGGTCCCAGTAATTTTTTCCACCCAAAATGAAAATACAAAGACATCATCCATAATAAGAATATATTTTGGTCAATATATTCAGTTGTATAAATTATTTTCATTTGGATTTATAATTTGTCTATAACACTACAATTTTAGATATTGTGGAACTATTCAATAAAAAATTTGACTTTTTCCAAAATACTAAAATGGTTTTTGTGAAATTTTCTAGACAACCCTATGTGAAAAATGAATGGAAAAACTATAAAAAAATAGAGGGAATATAATTATAATTGGTCCTCAATAAATTAAATTAAAATTAAACTTATATATTAGTAATGTTTTTTAGAAAATTATCTTGATTATTTGGGATGTTTGGGGAACGTACCAAGAGGGTCAAGAAATTATTTAAAGGACATTCCCAACCATCCACATTCCCATGGGGTTCTGTATTATCTATATGTATCACATTATATATATATATTACATGTAAATATATTATATATTGTATATTTTTTTCTTATAAATAAAGCTACTCTATTTTATATATATATTAAATTATTTGTGTTTTAATGGTTAACATTTTTACAATTCCTAAAAAAACATTTATTGGGAACATTCCTATGTGATTTCTAATTCAATGTTTTATTGTATTTAATTTTTTTATATCCATGATTTCTAAAAAAACTATTTTATGGAAATAATTCTACATCATATGATTTTTTCTAGAAAACATCATGTTCTTACCTTTATTAAAAATTACTTTATCAAAACATTATAATGGTTTTTATGAAGTAAATGTAAATATTTACTTGCCAACAACTTTTTTTTATCAATTATCATCCTTATATCTTATTATTTAATAATTTTTAACAACTATTCAAATAATAAAATTAAAATATATTTATTTAATTATTCTCTTCGGTAAGTGTATATATCCCATTAAAATTTCATGAATTTTTAAGTGTGATTATAATTTATGATTGATGTATTTATATGGGACAAATATTCATGTAAATAAAATTTTTTGTTAGTGGTCCTATAATTACATATCCCAACTATTAGTTCAGTGTTGTAACAGTCTCATGATATACTATATATAATAAATGAGCATTGATGAAATTACATTATGTTAATGTTTTCATTTCATTATTCCTTAATTATGTTTTTTACACCATAATAGCATCCAATATCATATGATTCTGATTAATTCTATTAAATTTTTTCTAGTTTGACATGTTTTGTTAATTTTCATGATCTTATTAAATAATGTCTAGTTATCCCATGAAGGATTATATATTATGATTATTCCCCCCATAAATTTAAAACCCTTATTTGGGACATTATTATTATTATATAATATGCTATTTTAAATTCATTTGATTTCATGATCTCACATAATTAATCATTCATTTTATCTAATTACGAGAATTCAATGAAAATTGAAAAACATTCTCATTTTAATTATTTTACCGATTATTTAATATCAGAGCAAACTTATTTATTATGATTCCTATTTTACCATGAGATCATAAATATCATAATAAATATATAAGTTAGCTATAAAGAATACTAATTTTCCATTTTATGGTTTATTTTAGGTTGATAGTGTCTTATCTACCTAGTTATCAAAGGAACTAAATATTTCATATTACGTGTTTTTTATAAAATTTTTAATATAAAAATTGATTACATATTTAGAACAATATGTGAATGTCTATCATATGTATTATAATATCAAACCAATATTTATTGTGTTATATGTCAACATGTATGTTAGAAACCCTACCTTAAATAATTTTAAATGATATATATCAAGGTGAGTTTTGAATATATTTTCTATACCCATAGTGACTCCTTAAACACCCTTATCCAGTCAATCTATTTATGTTTCCTTATATTTTTCAATCCTATCTTCAATTTATAGTTAGATGCATTGTAAATTTAATTTTTTTGTGGATTTTTATCAATGGAAGTATTTTTTTATACTCCATACCATTTCGTCAGTGTTGTAGTAAATTCATTTCAGAAATGTGTCGCTAAATCACTAAGGATTTTGTGGGACATTTAAATCCCAAAAAAAGTGTGAACTAGGAAATTATATTATAACAGAAGATTCATATATTCAAATATCTTTAGTATCAATACATATAGATACATATTCTACATTCAATATAATAAATGTAATCTGAAAATAAATATGAAGTTACTATAAAATGATTACTCCCTAGACATAAGATATATCAAGAAGGGTAGTGTTTCAAGTGAAATTTCTTATATTTCATAAAAACATCATGTTAACATGATGTTATTACACATTTTAAAAACTTCGTGGGAATATTAAAAAAATATTGTAAATCTTTTTCATGACTTTAATTCATTCTAAATTGTATATATATGCCCAAAATGTCATCCAAGTAATATTTTGTTGTATAATTAAAAAAAGAAAAATATTCCTTGATTTCAATATACATTAAAACTATATATCCTCCTATAAATGGGACCCTAATATACACATCATTGTAAGGAATTTATTCATTAAAAATCATGATGGATCCTTTATGTTGACCATGATGTTTACAATACACTGAAAACATGTAACCTTTTTAATAATATTAAATAGATTCTCACTATAGAGACTATAACTCGAGATATTTTGTACCTTATTTGGGTTTCAATTCATTATCATATAGTATATATGATTTTTTTTCTATCCATTTCCTTAATAATTCCCATGTTTCATTTTTGTATAAAGACCTTTCACCATACAAGACATGGTTATCAATCACCATAATTCATCAATAAAACAAGTCCAGAGTTAGTGAAACACGTGATATAATATTTGGTATTAATTTATTATTCTATGATATCACAGACCCTACAACTAGTTTTGATGTATCAAAAAACATATTAAATGTTACATCCATAGTCTGGGGAAGAAATTCATCAACAATTTGAATAATGATGTTATGGGAATGAAATGAAATCCCCAAATAATTAACCACTAATAATTTTTTGTATCAAATGTAAGGAGTTTGTACATTAAACTAAAATGGACCCTATTACATGTAATAATGTACAAGGTAAGCCACAAAAACGTTAGATGTCAAAGGATAATAAGAAATATTATATTTTCATAACAGATTAATTGAACCATGAAAATTAGTGAAAACTTATACTCCTATACTCAATTGGTAATTTCATGTTCAAATATCTTATTTTTCATCCATTAAATAAATTTCATATGATTACCTATATGGATTTTTGAATAATGAAATCAAATATTCAATCAGTAAAAGGATGAACGCACTATTCTCATGAAAATGATTTTCATATGAAATGAGTTTATCTAATGAATTAAGAATCACTTTTTGTCAAAATGATTTATAGTATACATGATGAAAATATTCATATTTTTAGTATGTGGATATCCAGAGCTACATTATGATATTTTGGGTATATATGAATTTTATTTTGAGAAATTTATAAACATTTTTTATAAATACATAATATTTAAAGTGTTATTAAGTTAAATATTTATGAAATGTTTTATGTTTTACATTGAATTTGGTTTCGGATATTGATGTTTCATTTCATCATAAAAGGATTTATTCATATTGGATAACATGTCGAATCCTTTTTCTTCTGATGAAATTATGTAGAATGGCCGATAATAATATTTATAGATCTCATAATCTTATAATTCTTAATGAATTAAAAATGAACCTTCAATGCATGGAATAAGATATTATATTGAAATTTTTTTGGGCACAACCATGTGTGATGTTTTCTTGAAATTATTTAAGTATATATTCTCATGAATATTATTCAATTTTTTTAATAAAGATCTTGAAATAACCTTTTGTTATATTATCATCATTTTTTATGATACCAATGACCATTATCATGCATCGTTGTGTTATGGACTTTTGGTCATTATCAATATCCTAACCATGTTCTCTATCACTCTCCATCACAACATGATAGTTTTAATTCTCTCCCATGTCCATGTTTTTACTTTCTGCTTATATCCTCCTAATTCGAATCCTGGTATTGGTTGCGATCATCAATTTTTATTTTTCATCTTTATATGAGTAAGTTTCATATACACTTTTTATAATGTTGATTACCCACAAAGGGATTTTCCAATATTAACTTTATATTTAAAAAGTGAAATTTTAAATTTTGCATGAAGTAGTTTCTTTTTTAAATTCATTATTATATCAGAATAATATCTTTTTAATTGGTGTTTTTACCATACATATCTCAAGATCATGATGTGTACCATGTATCTTTTATGTAGAATTATTTACCTAATCATTAACATGTACTATTCTCAGTGGTTACATAATTGGAGTGAAATCTAACTTATGAAGAGAAACTGGTAGAAAAGTTTTATCATATATATTATGTTATAAAAAATATGACCACCCACCTACTTAACGTTTTTTTTGAGAAACCACTAGTTTAAAGAATCTTTGGGGGAACTAAAAGATATTATGAGGTATATGTATCCAATTTTTTTAATATGGTGACTAATTTTGAGGGATGAATTGAATTTAAGGGGGTTGAATTTAACATGCTTATTTTTGAAATATATATATATATATATATATATATATATATATATATATATATATATTTGATGTTTTTTCTTACACATAACACCGGATAAACATGTGTAATATAAAATATTTATTTTTTTAGAAATATTATTTTTTTATTATATTTATTTAAAAATGGTAATTATATCCTACAAATTTTAACGGAGGGTATTTATAAGATTAAGAAAATTGTGAATTTAAGGTTTACACATTAAAACCCTTTTTAAATTAAAAAGAAATCATTTTAATTAAAATTATATTAATCCTGACAAGTTTATTTTATTCCAATAAAATATATGAATGACAATTTTTTTATTATATTAATGATATATATATATATAATATTAAATATAATTTTTATCATTCACCCATTGTGTTTTCTAGACATGATATAAAAATGAATCAAGTGTTATGCATAAGAAGTATATTTTTCTAAAAAGAAGTTGTACCATCTTTTTATAGCACAATTATTTTAAATATAGTTTTTTAGACTTCTATAAATTGTTTTTGAAAAAATAAACATCATATTCTAATGCCGAATATCAAAAATTACATTGGATTATTTTTTGGTATTTTTTCTTATAGGTTACATGTTTTTATTAGTAGTAAAAAACATTAGATTTTAATCAGAAACATATTTTAGGTATTAAAAATTAATAGTGCTATTATTTATTTACATCAAATTATAATTAGTAATATTTTATATCAATTAATTTAATTTTTTAATTTTAATCAATTTGACGTCTAAATTGGATATACATATATTTCAATCTATTGAGCATTTTCACATTAAAGACATGTTCTCATATTTCATCAACAAGTTTAATTTCAATTTAATTTTCGCCCAATATATGTTTTTAATTTTGGAAAATGTATTAAATCTTTTTAATTACAAATACATATTTTGTAAAAAGTTCCCTTTTAATATTTTATAATATGATTAGCAACATTCATACTTTTTCTGACCATGATAAAGGGAAAACCAAGTAATTAAGAGTAACAATATTACTATAAATATGATAAAACAACCCTAAAACCTGACCAATTGTAATTGTATGACTTTAATACAACCATTAACACCTAAGGATCTAAATTTAAAATTTTAAATTGACAATTTTCTATAAAAATGGAATAAGTGTTACTAAAATCAATGTGAGTGAAAAATGTCACGCTCTTACTTTTATTAAGTATACTACATTTAATACGGGGTAAAAATGAATATATTATAGAATATATATATATATATATATATATATATTATGAAACCTAAAAGTTTTATATACATCATGGAAGTTTAATTTCAAATTTTAAGGAAGATATAATTATCATAAATTAGTATATAATGACAAAGAATTAATTATTAAATAAATGAAACAATCAATAATATGATATTATAAAATTTAAAAGAAATAAAATTTGACTTAATTTAGGTTATTCAAGAAATATATTTATAATTATGATTTATTATATGTTTATTAACATATGTTTTAGAATATATCTAGTTTTATTCAGTTTCTTAATGTCAATGTAATGTATACTGTCAAAATTGACACTTATTATATTTTATGAACATGGTGTTTTATTTAATTTTTCAAAAATAATGATAATATTAATTAAGAAAAAATGGGAATTGTAAATTGTCTCATTTAATATAAATGTTCCATTTATGTTCAAATTTAACCGTTATATTTTATAAATTACAATATATTAATATTGAAAAGTTGTTACCATAGTTAAAATTTCAATAAGTTAAGTATGTTTCAAAAAAATGATATGGTTCAAAATAAAATATAAAAACAGTTATAACATCTACTGAATTATGATATTAATACCATATAATATCTTATAATTTTTTTCTTTTACCTTAGGATTTAGTTTTATTGATATTTAATTTATTATGAATTAATCTTTTGTGAAATTTCATAAGTGCTCCTTTAATCTCTTTTAAAAGGGAACTTGTTCTGCACTTTTCATCACGCATCAGAACATATTTAGCTCAACATGAACTATTAAAATACGCTCCATAAATCCATAAATTCATCCTCGAATCCTTCATTTATGGAAAAATCCCACCATGGGTGTCCTTGGTGCAAACTGGCAAGGAGATACCCGAAAAAGATGTAGCTTTCATCAACAAACATTTTTTATTCATTTCTTCCTTGAATGCACTAATTTATATTAATTTATTTCATATATAAAAAAATTTAAATTAAAACATATAAAAATAATTTTTATATTATGGGTCATACCTACAGTCACACAAGCTTTCATCAAATGGGATATCCAACCATTGTTCTTGTGTACGACATACCATAGCCTCATGAAATAATGTCATTAATTTTTCAATTTCCACCTTTATATATAGGAAATAATTATGAGATATAGGTTTTTATATAATATATTTGGCTTCTATTATTTATTTAGTCTTATAAATATATTATAAATTACATATCATCACGATAAATATTTTTGCTGAAATATGATAACATAGTTTGTGGAAGTATGGACTACCGCCTCTTACAAGTGATATTATTAGTTTAAAATTTACATGGATTGTATTAATTATTGATTTATTCAATCTTTAATATATATTTGAAATAATATTTCTACTATAATAAAAAAATAATCATATATTTTTTTTCAACGTGACAAGAAAATGGATACATCGTTCATACTTACATATGACATATTGTCTCCATGAATAGGGTATTTTTTTTAATATATATATTTTATAGATTATTATAAATACATATATACTGAATATATATATTATATAAATAATTTTTATCAATATTGAGATGATAAAATCATGATATAAGTAAGAAAACCATAAATATAACAACTCAAAATAAATTAAAAAAAAATCAGTTATTACATGTAACATAACATTAAAATGGAATTGTTAATAAATGGGTAATAGAAGGTCATAATTTAATCCAATATGGTATTATAAAATATATTATGGTTCTTTAATAGATTTATCATAAAATTATTTTAATTATACAAGAGGTTTTCAAGAGTATAGTGAGAATAAAAACACATGTTAAGTGGATTTCTATTCTATCATTCATTTCAATAAGACTTATGAAATATTCACCAGACAAATTGTTGTGGTTAATATGCTTCCAAAAAAATTAAATCCATGATACTTAACCTTAGATTTATGGGTATTTAAATATCCATTTTATGATCTCACTTTAATGGGTTTTACAGTTCAAATGTTACCAAATCGTAAGATAATTTTGTCTCGGTTTTCCTTCTTTCATACACATGTTATATTATGAACCTATATTTTTTATTATATGTATATACATCCCTTTGACTTGTTTTTTCAATAATATATTCATCTTAATGATAATTCATGATACATTTAATTTTATTATCTCTTTGTTTGGAAATTTTTATTCATTCAAAACAATACTTTCTAAAAATGTTTTAAAAGTGTTTTTAATGATCTTTTATAAATTTTTGAGGAAAACATTTAGAGATTTTTAAATAGATTTAAAATATTCTTTTTATATTTATTGATGTTAAATTTAAATAAAATGGTTTACTAAATGTTTCTTGAGTTAAGGATCATTTTTTGAAATAAAAAAATGATAACTTTTTTAGGATATGTTTTAAAAACATCATTCAAAATTATTTTTCCATATATTATGACCTATATTGGTGTCACAAATGATTTTCCTGGGATATAACCTATGTATTCCATTATAATTCTTTTTATAAATGGTGTTTTATTATTTCAAGATATTTATGATACCTATTTATTCTCCCTGAGTTATGTTGTGATGAAGTGCTCATGAAACTCATTATGTTACATGGGTTTTGATATGGCGAATGATTTACCATCATATTGAAAAAAATATAATGTTTTTCTTAAGTTATGGTTGGGACGAATGTCTCCCTCGAATCCTTTGGGTAATTATAAATTTTTTATAAGCTCAAATGGTACATGAGACATCATCAAAATCTCCCTAAAAGATGGTACACAAGATGTTATCCTAATCTTTCAACAAGAAGGTACAAGGGAGGCCATACTAGGAACAAAACTAAACCGTACAACTTTGTTCATCCCAAACTCTAGGTAGTAATAATGGTTATTAACCCAATACTAACATATTTTGACTCTCTTTGTAGGTAGCATTGATATAATATATTCTAAGCTTATTTTAATACCACGTTTTCCATGTATTATTATATTTTTCTACTCTCACAGCTCATGTGGAATGATAATATTATGATTCTATTCTTATGAAATGAAATTTATTATTCTATGTCCCATGTATATGATATTTTATATGAAGGGTATGATCTTCAAATGTCACGAACATTTTTTAATACCCTTATTCTCATATTATTACTATGTATCTTCTTTTATTACCCATAATGAGAATCTTTACTCACACATTATTCTATTTCCATTCATTTTAATATAATAAAAACATTATAGTATGAGTACCAATGGGTATGATCTTAATGGTATATTTCTATGATATTTCTTGAAATTAGAAGAATGTGTTCTAGTTTTGCAAAAGAACCAATCTATTATGTTCTTTGGGAATCTGTTTGTTTAATGTAATGAATATTCTTCAAAAAATCATGGAATATATATATATATATATGAAAATGATGGGTATTATTATTATTCCTAAATGGTTTTGAACTTGATTGATTCAAAATTATGACTTATGTGTCCATTGAGTTGAATTGAATTTTTTTTCAATAATGATGACATAATTTGTTGTATAATTGATGTCAATATGTCAATTTTAATGATTTGTAGATTAGGATGCATAAAATCATTTACTCGACCAAAATTATGATGATTATAGAACTAATAGGATGTTCTGAAAACATGTGTCTTTGATTTGTTATTTTAAGTGACACATTTTTTACACCATTAAAGGAAGTGACTTGTTCTATAATTAAAAGAAAACTATTAATTACCTATTCATCTAGCATGGATATGTCATAGGTTCACATGAAGATATTCATGGACATAGAGGAAATCCACCATGTTAGGCGGCATTGCAGGAGAAGAGATATCCTGGTACAGAGCAGTGCCCGGAAAATATGTGAGCAGGACTAGTAAACAATTCTAGTCATGCAAACGTGCATATTTTATTATAACGAAGAAATGAAAGTAAAGCAGTTTTTATATGATATTCACTACTACTAAGTTGAAATAAACTAATACCATCTCATCGCTCATTTAAATTATTTTTTCCATCCGGTTTTCACAATGTGATCCTAAACTATGAGTTATGATCATCTCATATTTTGAGAGGGTCGATCAAGAACTATAGGCTACCTTCTATAGAAATCTTCGTTTGAAGTTCTAGTATGACAAGATCTCCCTTGAAACATTGACTAAATGTTGAATCAATTCTTCTGAGAATCGTCTAAGTGTTTTAAAAACATAAATAGAATTGATTTAATTATGAACATTAGTTTCTATACTTAAAGGATGAACAAACAAGGGCTTCACATTGTGGAAAAGAATTATATTTTAGTGATGTTACTTTTATATTCATGGATTCATTTTAGTTGATTTGGGAAATCATTTCCTATAAATACAGATATCTAAAAAAATATATTCTATTATTTTTATTAGACAAATTTGATTGAACCACAATTAAATTACAAAGACACTAATCCTCACCAATTTGAGATGGAGAAACCATCCTTTATGATAGACTTATGTGAATAAAAATATGAGTTCACATGGCCTCCAACAAGTTTATTTCACTCTTAATGTTCCTTTGTGAAGAACTGTGTTCCACAAGGAAACTATAATTGAATGATATTATTATTCATTTTTCTTATGGATTGGGTGAAGAAATTGAGATAGTGTGATTTATTGTAAATTACATCTCCTATATTACATGAATGACCATGGTTTCATTATATATACTTGTATAGTGTTTTTTTAGAATGTGATATTCCATAACAGCATTGCACAAAAGCTTAATGTTCAAAATCTTGTGAATTATGTTTTGAGTATTTTTCATTCTATAAATTCATATGGTTTGGAGAAATACTATGTAATTTTTCATGTTCTACAACGTATCAATAATGAAAAGACTGTGTCCATAAAAATATCACTTGAATTATATTAAGAATGAATAAAACATTAGAATATTGTATTTTTAGGTACTTGGGTAGTATATTTCATACAAGGCAGCTAAGTGGAAAAAATATGTATAAATATGAGTTAGAAGGTTTATTTGTACATTAATGATGTATGAATAAATGATGACATAAAATGATAATACCATGAAATTATTATTAATGTATTAAGAATGATTCATCTGTGAATTTATGTTCATAGATAAAGGATTCTTATATTCACATGAAATATATACGTTTCATATATATATATATAGTTGTAAGTTATATTTGAGACTGATAGTGAGTGTAATTTGAAATATATATTCATGGGAATTCAGTTATATGAGAAATGTTCATATCAGTTGATGATCAGTGGATAATGAGAAGGATCAGAAATATTTTTATGAGTTATCAATGTTCTTGAATATTGTACAAAAATATATCATGTGAACTATCTATTTTGAGGATAAACTCATCATCTAAGTACAGTGCAAAAGAAGTCTAAATCAGATAGATATCTTTCTATCAGTGGATCATATCTAGTGAGATTCAAGATTAATTGAAATATTTAGTTGGATTCTAGTATAGGCCAGTTAAATGTTGGTAACACAATGTGACATAATATAAATATCATCATGCAGGACTCAGGAATCACTAGTGTAGGTGGGAACTTGTGAACATTAGTGGTAATCATGAGTGGAAACTATGGGAATCAATTTTTATGGGAATTGGGAATTTCCTATATATAACCATCAACATATAGTTAAAATTATGTAACCTATAGTATAACAGGTATTAGTAATTACATTGCTCTTAGATCTGAAACATGTAGAAAATATTTTTGGGTTGTTCTTCTATAAAACTGTTTCTTGTCGGGATAATCTGAGATATTAAGATGATAGATAAATACATTAATTAGTTAACAATGTTGGATTCAAAAGAAATAATTTGTACAATAGTGAACCAATTAATTACCCCTAGTGGTATATAACTAATCCTTGGACACACCAATTGGTATCAGAGCATATGTTTTCCATTGCAGATATATAAAAATTTCAATAAAATATAGAAATTGAATTCATTAAGTAGTTGAGGAGTCCATTTTTTTATGGTAAGAACTACCATAGTTGGAGGAATAAGAATCTTCAAAACCTTATATCTATTTTCCAAGAAGTGAGAGATATAGCAATACTGGGTTTTAATCTAATAAATGAATATGTTTCTATGACGCAATTGAATAAGAGAAATCTATAATTTTATAGAAAGGATAATAATGCCATCTAAAATATTTTATGGGAAAAATTTTATAATTATGTGATGGGTATACCAACGTCATTGTAAATCTGGGAAAAACTGAAGAGTGGTTATGAATGAAATCATAACGTCAGAAAATCCAGTGATAAATATGGAGAAAAAAATTATAAGATATACAAATAGATGATGAGGGATGTTTTGATTAGTAAATTAAAAGTGTGATTGAAATTTTCAACAACATCAGATGATTTTTAGAGAATCTAAAAGATTCTACTAAAAGATGTCCATTATAAAAAATTTCACAGATAGATTCGACTCAATGATTTTAGTACTAGAGAAGAGAGAATATCTATCATTAGATGAAGTTTATAATAATCCAATATATTATGAAATGTGAAAAGTTTCATCATTCAACAAAAATTCAAGATAAGAGATGGCCTCTAAGCCTATAAGAAATGGAAAGTTCAAAAAAGTAGAAGTTGTGTAATCTAGTGGTAGTAATGATGATGAAGTTGATGAGTATAATATTGCAAATTCTCTTTGATTATACTATATTTCAAAAAGGGTAAATGGAAATTAAAATGTCTAAAACTACTGAATTCGTTCAAATTTAATTACATTATAAAATATTCAATAAATTGTGCATTGAATATGGATAATTAGAATCTAATCATGACAGTGAGAATCCTTGTAAATATAAGAAGATTAAGAAGAAGAAAAAATATTCAAATTAAATTATTAAAAAGTTGATGGAAAAAAACACCTGATCATTCATCATCTAGTTTTTATTCATATAATGAGATTAATTTCACTTTTCTTTTTTAATATTAATCTAGTTTTACACATAGTGATGATGATTGTGATGTTTTAACTGATCTGAAACAGAGTTTAAGGGATAATTGGAATCTTATCATGAGAAAAACAATATAACACTAAAAGTGATGATGCATATTGAAAAAGGAATAAAAAATCAATTATTTAAAAGTAAGAGTATAATATAAGTTATGTGGATCTGGTTGATGAAAATAAGAAATTTAGATTTGTGGTAGCTATGTTAGAGATGATGGTTAGTGGTCTTGAATAAAAGTTTTCTCACATGGAGGAATAATTTTATGGGATAAAATACATGTATATTAAATTCCATTATGAATTGAAGAAGTGAATACCAGACTTCAAAAACATTATTATGATAGAATATGATTCATCTTGAGCTTCTAATAAGAAATGATCCAACGTTCCTATATAGTTTTAAAAAAAATATGATATTACTAACAGTGAAGGTGGATCTTTTAGGTCTATTAAATCTATAGAAGTGCGTTTGAAAACATTAAAAAATTAATGGATGTTTCATGGAAAAAAATTACCCCTATAAAAAAGAAATCACTACTTAAAAAAATGTAAGAATTTATTGAATATGTTTTTAAATATAATAGAATATCACAGTTCAAATAGTTTTTCTGGTGTTGTGGAAAATATGTATATAAAGCTTATTATTTTTGGTAGAACATTTCATTTCCATAAATCAAGTACGAGTTTAAGTTAATTTTCAATAAATTTATGAGTACTAATTATCAAATAATTATATAGAATGTTTCAATAGAAAATAGATACAAATTCTTAAAAGAAATATTTGGAAGATGTGGATTATAAGGAGATAGAGTTGGGGAATACATGACTAAATGACTTGGAAGGGATATCTATGATTTTAATTGGAATACAAAACACATGGCAAAATAATTAAAGGCATTTACATTAGATAATCACTTTGAACCACCCAAAATGGAAGAACATAAAAATAAGTAATTTTTTACTATTTGGCCAAATCAAATAAAATTGGCTGAAAAATGTAGAAAGTCATAAAGATTCTATAGTTGAATGTAAGATGGTTATCACAGAAGAAGATACTGAATTTAAAAATAGTTCAACAAATTTTTATGATCTATAGAATATAAAGAATTAGTTTGAAATATTTTTTTGTGACAAGAATAATTATATTAAATTAGAAGAAAATAATGTTTCATTAGATAAAAATGTGTAGAAAAAAACCTCACATAATGAATCAATATAATAAAAGGTGAATTCTTTAAAATATGATACAAACAGAAAGAAGGTAAAGACTATGTTGAATAGAAACTCTTAACTTGATTTATATTTCTAAAAAGAAAACATGTTCCCCCTATTCCCTAATATAATTATTTCAATAAGATTATGTAGGGAATTTAAAGAGATAGATGCATCCCATGAGGGGGATCCTAGATGGATTTAGTCTGTAAGAAAAGGAAAATAAATATTCATTGTCTTCAAATTTGATATTTATTTTTTTAGATTTGTTTCAGATAATTTTTCATTCATGAATTTAATGGTTAACTTTTCTCAAGGTATGAAGTGAGAGATATATTAGAATTGAATGAGATATATGATTGTATATAGAATGCATTGAACACTTTGGTTATAAAACCATTTTTTAACAATTGGTTTTCCCAGAAAGGTACACAATTGTCTTGATAAAGGCTCTTTATAATAGAAAATATGTGGTATCATCCATAATAAAGATATTGATATTACAAGAATTGATGTTAATAAAATATATTTGAATTCATTGTCAATACGGGGGATAATGTTAAATAGTCATATTTAGATTGTTATTTTTTGGGGGTATTGAAAAAAAAATAAAAGAGGTAGATTAATGTGGACTTTTAGTGGAATAGAATATTTTCAGGACTAATGATTGAATTTAATGTGTAATTGATGTTAATGTGTTACTTATAATTAATTGATGATGAGTTTTTTTTCTAAAAATATCCTCAACCATAATGGCGATGAATGTCGAACTGATCTATAGTTTAGAAAACATTTGTATTGGTTTTGTTATTTTAAGTGACACATTATCCAAATAATAAAAAGAAGTACATTTTTTAGAAGTCAAATGAAAATAATAACATGTTATCCAATAAGCATGGGGAGGACATAGATGTACCCGAGGAGATGCATAGATGCGGTGGTGATCCACCGTGTGGGTAGGCATATCAATGGAGGAGAGTGCCTGGAATGGGGCAATGCCTGAAAATTATTTTAGTAGGACCATTAACCAATTTTTTTTGGATAAAAACATCCTTTTCTATAAATAAGTTATCAAACATAAGCCATATTTATGTTGAAAAATTACAGTAGCTCCAAAATGAACCATGACTATCAGTTTGCTCGGAGGAATTATTCTTTCCATATTATTATCATGTTAATCTTTTCACCTATAAGATCTGATCATTTGATTTTCATGGACATTTGACCAATCTTAAGTTATCCTCTTCTCTAGAATTCATTGTCTCATAGTCTAGTATGACAAGACATCCATGGAAACATCAATAAAATCATGAATCCATGCTTCCAAGAATTGTCTTAGTGATTTTCAAATATGAATATGATCAAAATAATTATGAATCCTTGTTTTCCTAATTGGAGGATGAAGAAACACTAGATTCATTATGTACATAATTATTCTGTTTTTGGGACATTGATTATCTTTTCGCGAAGGCATTGAGTTGTGTCAGTTCATCGTTTTATAGAAATACTAGTGGCCATGAGCATATATACTATGATATTTATGTGATAAATTTGAGGGATCTATAGAAAAAAAATAGTTATGCTGGTTCTCTCTATATCACAAATGAGAAAACCTCCCTTTTGGTAAACTTATACGAAGAAAAATACGAGTTTCGTGTGCCTTCAAAAAGTGTATTTATCTCTTGAAATTTCATCATGAAGTGCTATGTTCTGAAAAGAAAATGGAATATCATGATAATCTTATGTATTTAACTTCTGTGTTTATGGGAACACACTAGGACAATGTGATTTACTATAAATTAAATCTCTTGTGTTGTGAAAAATACCAATGATCCTTTCTATATACCTACATTTATTTTGTATGAATTACATAGTGAATATTAGTGTTTTACTAATGAGTAATGCATAAAAGGGTGTTCAGGATGATGCGAGTATCCTAAATTCTATTAAAAAATGTGCTTTGTGATAATATTGTCTATATTTTCATGTTGTGTGATGAAATAATTATTAAAATAATTTGTGTATAAAAATATTATTCACATTCTGATAAGTGCATAAGAAAAATAAAAATAATGAATTTTTGTGTGCATTGGTAGTATATTTCATACACAGTAGTCATGTGGATATAGTGTTATAACATTGAATGAGAATTGTGTGTTTTTCTTGAATGATATATGAATAAATTTTGGTATATAATGATAATACAATTAATTTATTATACATATATGAATAATGAGTCATCTATGCATTTTTATTCATGATGGTTTCTTAGAAGAACATTAAATATATACATTGAATCTATATAGAGGGAAGTGATATTTGAGACTAAAGTATATTTTAATTCAAAATATATTTTCACATGTAATCAGTTAGCAGATCCATGTTTAGATTAGCTGATGATCAGTGCACAATGAGAATGATCAGACAATAGATTATCAATCTTTGAATTTATTGACTATTGTAAATAAATAGATTAGATGATATTGTTTTATTGAGGAGAAATACATCTTCCTGAGGTAGTGTATAAGTAGTCGTAAGATGATAGGGATATTTCTATTTGTTTATCATATCTTGTGTGATTCAAAATTAGTTTAACTATTTAGTGGGATTTTGGAGTAAGATGCCATGATGTTGGTTACACTTTTTGAAATAATAATGATCTTCTAGTGGGACATAGAAGTCCTTAATGTAGGTGAGAATTTGTAAACTCCTATGGGACTCAAGGGTGGAACACTCTGGGAAATAATTTCAATGGGAATGGGAATATTCCTGGTCATAACTATCTACCTATACTGAAAAAATCTATAAATGGGAGTATAACAAATTGCAGCATGGGCGTATGGATTAGTAAAGAAATGTTCAAAAAATCTTCATATGTTTTTATTCAATTTATTTATCTATTGTAGGTACATGTTATTATTTTATGATGATGCATCAGGAATTTAAGAATACATATAGGTTAGATTCAAAATAAAAAAATATTAAAAACAATGTACCACTGATTCACCCCCGCATCTCAATGGCACCAAATTCATCCTTTTACACTTCAATGATCCCAAATCCCATATTTAAAAATTTATACCTCTACCAATTCCACTAGATATATCTCATTCATCCTACCTTTTTTGGTCATTGTAAAACTCAACTAGTTATTCCATATTGGTTTTATGTCTCAAGATCTACCCCGATTTTCTATTATTTCAATATATATAATCATTTATTTATAGTAGATATGTGGTTTCAATGAATAATTATTCATTCTCTCCATATTGATGGACAATATCACTGTTTTGATGACATATCCTAATTGAATCATAATTTACCATTAATTATAGACATTCTATGAGTATGCGTTCAAGAATATTCTTCCTAGACCTCTTCTTAAAGGTGGTATGATGATCGAAATTTAATCTTTTTATGATCGATTAAAATATTTATAGTAGATTTGACGTGTCAATGATAGAACATTGACTAGATAATAAGTTATCTTGTACAGTGGTCATTTTAATGTATGTTTTCCTTGGTCACACATCTTGAGATCTTTATATTCTTAAATATAATCTTGGTTATATTTCAAATTGATGTATTATTACCAGATTAATTGGATAGACTCATGTCACTCTTCTAGAATTTATTAGTAATTCATGATCATTTTTGGAGGCATTAGTTGATATGATTAATGAGAATCTTTTTATTTGAAATATCATGGAACTAATCTTGTTAACTGAATATGTGAGGTTTACAATTCTAGAACAACTTTCATAAAATGGAGTCTTCATTTGTATCATTTCTAAGAATCATTATTCATGTAAAAAACCTATGATATGAATTTCTAATGTGAAATATTAATCTCTAGGTCATGCCCCACCTTCACTATGATTAGTGAAGGGACATCAAACTACTAGACCCTTCCTTCGTCATGATGATGTTGAGATAATGACCCCTGTGTCCCGCCTTCAATGGGCCCCCGAGTGGCGACCAGCACACAGTTTATTGAATCTCATAGATAATGGAAGGCATTAAACTTTTTATAAAACACGATCAAGATAGAAGATGGTAAATCCCAATAAAACCCAAATACAAAAAGGAAATGTAAAGACAAAAATCCATTCTCATATTCATGTTTTAAATAAAGGGATACAAAGTATAAGAAAATTCTTAAATGAAATACCAAAAGAAAAGCAAAGCGCCAATGAAAATTATCTCGATGGACGAGCTAGTAATGTTTGTCACGGACACCAAAGTCCTCATGGAAACTGGAAAGCGATTTTATATATCTGGGGGGAGTATATAGGTATACTATTATATAAAAACCAAAACGCCTCGTGCAAAAGTGTGTAGAAATTATAATGACCTATGAGAAAAAGATATAACCAAAACATCTAGCTAGGAAACTATCCAACATGGCTCACCAATGTACACCTCCAAAATATCGCATATAATGTAATATAATACTATTATCACATCGATATTTGAGTTCCCTAAAACTCTTTCCCAATTGTTTTTTAGGAAATCTATTACATCATACCTCGCCCACAATTCCATAGTAGTCCAACTACTAGCCCCAACTACAACTATATGAGCCACCACAACTACACACCCTTCACAAAGATACCTAATCCACGACAACAACTCCCATGCCCGAAGACACCTATTCTAGAACAACCACTTCCAGACCTGATGCCTCCTGGGATAAAACCACCACTACCAAGCCAAAAACTCTTGTGCCTCATCCTAAAGACACTTGAGAAATAAACCTGCCCACACACACCTAATCCAACCACCACAGGACACCCTTCCTGAGTATTCTTGTGAAATAATGAACATTAGGCAGCCAAAGCATCCGCAAAGAGTCTTGGGATACATGATTGAGAGTGTATAAAGTAATTAATAACCATCCACACTTATGTGTGTTGGAAAAAACACCATCCTCCATGAAATGGGGGTGTTCGGCATGAATTGCTTATCATTTGTGGGGTGAGTATAAGAAAATAAAACTAAATATTATACATATAGGTAAACAAGAACTCATCCAATCCTAAGTGTTCCGAAATAGAACACTATCTTGTACACAACCACTCTCGCATATGTCCATACATGAACAAGTACACATCCGAAACAACCAGAGCATAACCCATTTTTTGAATTCAATCCCCCACTGTACCAATTCTAATTATTGTTCTCATGTGATTCTATTTCAAAATTCCATCAAAATCGGCAAAAAACAAGTATTGCAACATGTTAAACAACAACTAATGGAAAAATAGTCAACCAGACATTTAAGCATTCACACCTAGGTTCTCGTTTAAAGTCACAACATCAACAGGGATCTGTGAGATCTTTAGAAGTAATATAATGAAACCGAACCCCAAAATACGGGCTCTACATGACCTCATATTTACAAACCAACAACATCCCATCAAGAGTTACCATTCCCATCAACATCACCCCACAACCATTAAACAAATAACCCATACATACCACCAGAACAAAGAAAAGGAGTTTTCAATTTAACCACACCATTAATTAAGTACCGTATTTCCATTTAGTTATTTGGGTTGATCACACAGGGAGTCTTATTCAATGTGAATCCATTTATTCAACATAGTTTATATGATTAAGCAGTTTCTTTATTATAGCCATTCCATTGAAAGATTATCTAGAAAAAAATTGGATCATTAGTGAGAAAGGAAAGATCTCCAATGAACATGATTTTTAGTGGGAAAAGTCCATTGAATTCATAACAGAAAATGAAAATAAAAGAAAAAACAACATCATCATCATCCACCCCCTTAATTCATTAAATGACCACTTATTATCTTTGTTAATGTTTGTTTCATCTATTCATTGAATGTTCATCACAATACCCACCCTGCATGATGCACTTTTAAAAAGAGATAAAGGAAGAACACCTACATGGATGATCAAGGATGGATGTTTTCTCTTATTGAAAAGAACTTGGGAAGTGATACATGAATTGGAAGAACACCAAGAACTCCAAGGCTTAGCGGGAAGTGCTCCAGCAAGGGTGCATGATTCCTCTTTGGATGGGGGACTCCAAGTGCACCAAGTGAAAATAATGAGATGAAGAAGAAGATATCGGTATGATAAAAGGGTCTATACTAGAGTTATAGGATATGGAATCTTATATCCCATAAAAATAAGATTGTGGTTTAACCACATAGTAGGGTGGTTACACACTACTGAATTAATTTAGATATAATAATTCTTCTCAGATATATTAAATATTGACCAGTAAATGGCTGTGAGTTGAATGATACAATTTAAATGGAGTAAATACATAAAATGGGCTAAACTGGAAACACGAAGAATATGTAAAGCCGGTAAATTTAAAGGCAAGAGATTTGGGATAATCAAGGGTCTCCCTACTCTTGTTGGATTAAAATTTATTTTATATGATTAAAAACTTCTAGAAATCGCTTCAAAATAAATGTTAAGACATTAAACGGGGGGTTATAGGAATAATGGAAAAATAAACCCCAACAACTGTCTATGGCACCGTTCGGGTGTGGCACTGATAGGTGACACCACAGTGGCACCTCGTCGCCAACACTAATGACATCCTGACTCACCCATAGCGTTCAGGACAACCCAGGCACCATAATATATTAACTTAATGGACCATGAATGCTCAAGACATTACCATATATGGGTATCAAATGTGTTTTGAGCTATGATATCTAATGTGATTTTTAGTACTTCATCAAAAACATTGAGGTTTTATGTTCCTTAACATTTGAGCACCTTTTATTCTTTCGTTTCATATATATCATATCATTTTGGAAACAAAATTTGACCATCATTATGGGTGTGTTCTTATTGTTGTTTATAGAATGTTATACATATATATTATCCTTGATTCCATGAGTATTTATATATTATATTATTACCATGTTGGATATTGATCACATATGTTTTATATGTTTCTAATATATACTAATGAGGCCATTCTGTGAAGTACTTTTTATGATCTTCTTTATCATTTTATTCATAATAATATTAATGTTTTTCCGTGGTATTCATATAAGATGGAAAATAATGGTATGATTTACCAATAGAGGTTGATTTTACATGACATTAAAGGATAATAGTACTGTAACCATACATATTGTAGGAGCATGAAATTCTTTTGGCCTGATTGGAAACTCATTTCATTGAGGAAACTAACAATTATACTGAAACATGATGCCTTAAGGTTACTAATTACATGATAATTAGGCAAACCTATATTCTAATAAAAGACTCAATTCCTTGAGGATACAATGTAACGTGTCTCTATCCTTGTGGCTAATTTTGGATCACATATAATTTATTTGATCATCCATCAAACATAGAGCCTAAAAACCATATTCATTTCTCATATTGTCTTGGTTACGACACATGAGATTGAAATATGATTTTTTATGATTTCATATAAAT
Source organism: Viscum album (assembly GCA_963277665.1). Lineage (NCBI taxonomy): Eukaryota > Viridiplantae > Streptophyta > Magnoliopsida > Santalales > Viscaceae > Viscum > Viscum album. The sequence continues at coordinate 1,414,465,177 of OY728145.1, forward strand.
TTATTTTTATCATTTAATAAACATTTTATATGTGTTCATACTTGTTAATTATTCCATGGTGGTGTCATACTAGGTTTTATTTCTCATACCATACAAGGTAATCTGGAAACACTTGAAACATTAATTAATAGGTATCCATGAAAGGGAAAGGGGACCATTGTTTATATTTGAGATAAAAATCAAGGGGTTTGGGTTCTATTGAGACATACATTTAAGGAACCCACATTTTTTACTTTAATATTTTCGGCACATTTACCCTACTTTAGATTTCCCATTAGGGAGTCCATATTTTGGTGTTTATTTTCTATGAAAAGTGTTCCATATATTATTACATTATGAGGTCAAGACTTCCTCCTTGGTTACACTGATTTATTATATGAGAGGTGTATTCTCCCAAACGATATTTTAATGTCCCTCAATTGTCATCTGCAAACTATTGTAAATAGGGAGGAAGGCATGATGTCATGTTTCCCACAGGCTTGGACATAGTGGTTTGAGCTAGGGAATTTCAATATGGTATCAGGGAACGATTGCATTTATTTTGAAAAACATGGGAAATGGTTTTATAGAGATAGGATTATTGGGGCTTAGATAAGGGAGTTCTCTTATGCCTGACTATCCCATGTGTATAAAACTGTTGAATTACCATTAGAGGGATTATTATTACTATTATATGGTATTTGGTTGTATTTGTGCATCTGGAGTAGGCATGTAGGATCACATTCCATAAATATTTTATATCTAATGAGTTAAAAAGAATTTTTTTCAATACCATGACTGTGAAATCTGGATTGGATAGATATTCATTCAAGTATTGAGTTTTATATATGTTTTCTATGCTACGTGATATATCCTTATAGGAACTAATTAGCTGAACATGATCATGATGTTATGTCATATATATTATTATATGTGAGAAGGAATAATGTGCCAGAAAATGTACTCTGTTATTTATTGGAGGGATATATAATTTTTTATTGTTTAATCTCAAAATAAAATTATTTTTTCCCATAGATTGATTAGGAACTATCATAAAAACATATGTTTCTTTAAATTTATACATAACAATTTGGAATATTAAACCATGAAAGAGATTATTGAGACTATCATCCGATTTGGTTGGGATAGTATTTCATGGGAGGATGATCGTGTTACACCACCTCATGTATAGGATGGTTTTGTAGACAATGATCAATCACCTTCCCTAGTGGTGTTGGCAGTGGTCCAACCTCAACTATGAGGCCATCTACTTTTTTCTAGACAAGGTTTCACTGCAAAAAAAATTGTATATTAGAAGGGGTTATTTTTTATATTATGGGGGGTTATGAACCCCTATGTACACATTACTGATGGTTTTCTAAAACCGTCATTAATTTTCTGGCAACATGTGATGAGAGGCGGTTATAGTAAAACAATGGTAAGGTATGTACGAAATTAGATGAAGATACATTAGAGAGGTTTTAAACCCCCTCTAATATTTCATAAAAATGAATGAATTAAAAAGACCCCCATCATATTTTCTCACCACATCACACTCCCACCTCTTGTTCTATAATCCCATGTCTAATTCATTGCATCATTGTCGTATCCCACCGACCATGTGAGCCCTGTAAAAAATAACCCTCTATGAGGAATCCAACTCGGTATCCTCCAAACGAACAACATAAATCGATCGACACCCTTATTACTTTAACATATTAATTTTCTTCTAAAGATATACCAATAAATATATTTATTTATATTACATTTTTTATCCAAATAAATGTAATTTGTATAATATATTTAAATAAATTTAAATATAGAAACAAAATATGAAGTTAAATAATTTAGTGCATACATATTTTTATTATGGATTTATTTTATAATATATTTTAATATCATGGGTCAATACATATATCATATATTAGAATATATTATTTTTATATATATTTTTTCCAATATATGTATATACAATTATATATTTCTTATATTATATATTTATATCTTACCCAAATATATTATACAAATATATATATATATAATATTTATCATTACATAGTTAAAATAATATATATATATATATATATTACATATTTATATGTATGAAGATATGTATTATATATTATATATTTATATAAGTACAAAATTTAATATATTTGTATTATATTATATTTAATATAAAAACAATTAATACAATATACATTTAAATTAATTATATATATATATTATTATATATATTTATATAATATAATATAATATTTATATATATGTGAAATTATATATATATTTATATATATATATATAATTAACATATTAAATTTATTTATAATTATATTATGTATATAAATGTATATTTAATATATTATTTTAAAAAATTTCTATATACAAATATAAATTTCAATATTTATTTTTAAAAATAATTTATGTATTTAATTATATATTTATTTTTGTATATATAAATTGTTTTTATATGTTTATTGCTGTGTAAATGGATGTATGAAATATATTAAACATTTATACATATAATTAAATGAAATTATAATATATATTAAGCTTATAAATGTATTTTACATTAAGATAATAATATTAATGATTTATATAACAAATTCATGTTTATTTAAATTCATTTGTGTGTAAGTATTTGTACAATCCATTATTATTATTATTATTATTCAATAATTTATAAAAACTATACATGTTTTCTACGAAATTTTTTTTAATTAAATATTTTTAATGAATTTATTTACTTTTAAGGAATTTATTTATAGTATATACTTATATAATATGACTATATAATGTATATAAATACATTTATATATTTTATTTTAATAATATATAAAAAAATTATAAGAAAATGGAGGGTTTCACATACCCATTTAATGTCATAGATTTGAGAGGGTTCTAAACCCCCTCTAATCGAATGAATTAAAGGTTGTTCATGAATCCCTTGTAATATATTTAATTAGGGGGGGCTCAAAACCCCACTAATTTAATAAATTATAGGGAGTTAAAAAACACCCATGTAAATATATATATATAGCACCAATGTACAACCTAACATATAATGACACTAATTATTAAATAAGTACCAGTTTTGAAATAATTCCCTCTAAAATTCAGCCAAATATTAAATAAATAATGACAAAAAATTTAGAGGGGGTTATCATTCCCCTATAAATTCGAGGATTAGTGGGGTTCATGCATAACCCCCTCTAAAACCCCCCTCAAATAACCCTTGTTTTTTAGTGTGTTGGGGAAACATGGCCCATGGTCAACTATATTAGAGACTTATAGATCAAAAATCCACCATCATTTGTTACAAACTAATGGCCACATGATGTAGAGGACTGGATTGATATAATTAAGTGTTTCATTAATCTCATTGTGATGCCTAAGTATAAGAAGATTCATCTAGTAGTATTAATTCTATAGGGACCCAATAGAAGATGGTGTGGAATGATGGGATGAGATGGATAATGTGATGCTCTTACATAGGATGCCTTAAAGGAAATGTTATTTGGGGAATTATTTCTCAATATAATGATGGTAAATTGAGTGCAAGATTTAATAGATCTACAATAGAGGTACATGAAAACATCTTTAAAATCTTCATGTTTCATTGTGAATGTTTTATTTTCTACTCTATGGGTCTATAATGAGGTACATAATTCTAAGATGTTCAGGATTTCCCTTTATCATTGCATCATATGAAAGCTTATGAGCATTGAAACAGTGACATACCAAAATATCTTACTCAATCCCTTGGAAATTGAAAAGGGACAATAATATGATCAAGTATTTGGTATTCTATCGACCTTTAGTTATTAGGCCGGTGGGAATCCCACTATTTAAATGTGTGACTCTATTGGTTGCTAGAAGTAGAAAACATGCGACTTGAAACTTGACTTTGATATGATTTTGTAGAAGATATTCAATTCATGAAACCTTCAAGAGATTATCCATAGTTCTTTAGCAATGAAAAAATAATACATTATCACAGTTTTCACATCACATTAGAGTAAGTGGAAGCAATGTGGAAAGATGAGGCATATCCAAGAGTTCCTCTCACGAGATTTGAGTTTGAGGATCCTAATGGATATAAGAAACATTTGGTCAATCAACTATGAATATGATCAGGGACCTCATTACTATTCATAGACAATAAGGACATATATGAGTCAAGTACCTCAATGATAAGGATGAATAGTTAAGGATGTCCAAGTATTTGAATTTGACCAGAAATTAGTGGATGGTGGTGGGTGACCGTCTTCTGTTTGAGGTATGGTCCTAATGACATCTGAATTTTATAATGCATTTTTTGATACTGATGCTTCTCATTCATTTATATGAACAATTATTATTTATGGAATTGACTTACTGTTTATGTTAACGTTATAGTTTTTTTCCCTCAACACATCACTAGGAGTGATTGTAGACTATCATTAGTGATGTTTGGAGTGATCTAAATTCATTTCTAGTTATGAAAATTTGTTTTACTTTTTTTATTCTATGGTTTACGATCATCGCAATTTTTATACTTATGATGGACTGAACATCCATCTTCTAATATAATATTTATTTTTATCCAAGATAGGAAAATTTTAATTCACAAAATGTAGATAAGTATGAGGTGATCAATGAATATTATTTTTAGCTGGATTAGAGGATTAATATTCAACCGATTAATGGAATATATTGCTGTAGATTATAGTGAGGTATATTTTATTAATATTAGTTGTAACCCCTTTTATTTCCCTCTATTTTTGGATACCTATCAAGACATAATTCCAACTGAATTTACATGGATTCTCCCTAATAGATATGTTGAGAACAAAATATAACTCACACCTGGTTTTTTGACAATTTCTATGAACCATTATTTCATATGACAAGATTAGTTGAATAAGAACATGTTAATGATCAAGGAATTGTAACTGGTGGGATTTACCAATCTTAGTACATGAACATGGGGAAAAACTATTTTTTACAATATTCATAATGATCTTCTAATACACTATATATGTTAACAAAAGAGGAATCAACTGATTGGGATGAATAAATATAAATAATATCTGTGAAATTATCTCTTTGATCAGTTTGGGGGAGCTCAGTATTTCTCCAAGAATGATATTCGATAGAACTGTCAATAATTATGGGTTATAGAGGATGGCATCATGAAGATTATGTTTCAGTCCTGGTATGCGATATACGACTACTTAGTGATATTGTTAGGGTAGAATAATGTTCTTGTAGTGTTTATAGACCTCATAAACAAGATCATCTACCCATATCATGACTCATTCATCATGGTATTCATGGAATATATCATGATTTACAGGGAGAGACACTAGATTAGAGATCCATACATCACAAGACTGCAATTAGTATCTCCAAGCACATAAGCTTTATTCCAAACTGTCTATGTTCCAATTATATATTTAGGAGGTCCAAATCATGGGTATGTATTTTACGAGACTGTAATATTTGTTATCCAAGAGAAATTTTAGGCAGTGATGTACCATAAACATCCATATAACATGTTTGAGGTTAGTATATTGCTAGGTTACATGTGATACAACAACAATTTTATAATGTATTTCATTGTATTATCAATAACCATGAATACATTGAAAAAATGGGGGTTAATTTTGGTGGTCATATTGGTGTGATAATGAATTTCTTATGATTAAGGGGAGGTTGATTACATCTAGATTATTTGTTTTTACTATCCTTATGGTTTGTTATACCATCGACTACAATGTATCTAGAGTTGTTTTGGGGGTTGTACTAATGTAGAATAATTAGTTTGTTACTTATGGTTCATGTCAATTATGAACACATAAACATAACAATCATATAAATTACTAGGATATGGTAACTATGGACCATACATTGAAGTTTTAGTGACACTATATCATTGTAAAGAGGTTTTTTATCTTCACAAAACACAACAACCATCAATACAACTTCACATAGCATGACATAAATTTATGGAAGAGGCATTGGATAATGTTCCTTCAAATGAATGAATTTTATTTTTCCTTTATAACAAATAAATGTAATTGTTTTATAGATTATCTTAACCATAAGATATAGGTAGTGTAGGAGCATGATGAATGGGATTTAGAGGAATAGTGATTCATATATAGCTCGTTAGTGGACTGATGAGTGAATATTTTTGAAGATAATGGAACAATGACATGTTTCCCATGGGTGATTATTCCTTCTACAGTTGTTATGGGGAGGGATAACCATGATACAAACCTACTGTTTGGTATGATATATGAATTTCTAGCTTATGTTGACATGATACCCGAGAGGTTGTTAGATGATGAATACATGTTCATAGTACATTAGAGATTTATAGTAACAAAATTTATTAGGTATGGGATGATGAGAGACTTTCATACATATAAGTGGGAAGTACATACTACGCCATCAAATTTGAATGATGTATTTATGCGATAAGACATGTGATTTGGGATGAAGTGACAGATTTCATGACTCTTTTTATGATTTTAAACTCGCCAAAGGATAAAGGTCATCTCCAACATTGTATTGGTTTGATCCAAGAAATTATTTTTCCCATTTTGATATATGATAGTGTGTTGATGAAATTTGTGACTAGATTATAAATGACCCTGAGTGTCGATCACATGGTTACAATGATTATCAATAAGATAACGAACATTACTCATTTATTACCAATATGTGAGACTCTATTAGTAGATGTGATGTTCAATACATATGTCCATGATATAGTATACATACTCAGAGTTCCGTTGAGCATTGAATCGGGAAGAGATTGATGATATATGTTTTATTTTTGGAAGGTATTTAGGAAGGAACTTTGGAATAATATAATATTTATCTCATCAATCCATCTCTATAAAAATGGATAGTTAGAGAAGACTACAATTATATTTGAGTGTATTATTTGGTGTAGGGTCCTAGAAATTATCACGTGTGGGACAAAAACCTATCCTTGATTGATGATTAATTCTACGATAGTTACCCAAAATATATTTATATTGACCATTATAAGGGTCTTAATGGTGGCACATAACACTCACCACGTCATGGGCATTAGGCTGGTGGGGCATCTGTTGTGGGGTCTATTATGTTATAATAGACCAATGAGAGAGAGAAACTGATTAAAATGAGGATTACCACAACTCATAGATGGTATAATTATAATTATAACTAAAGGATGATATATGTTTTTTGGTAATAGTGGGATAAGGTTTATGAACGAAAATCTATGATTAGGCAGTTGATTTTAATGGGGAATGGGAAGCCAATATCATGCTCTATTATACCCTTTGAGGTCACCGAAAAAATTAGAATTGTGGAATACCATTTGGATCTTCCTACTCACATAAAAGGTATAAAAAATGCATTTCATGTATCCCATATCTGTGAGTATGCTCCAGAATCTAAAAATCTCATCCACTAGGTGGATGATGAGTTGGAGATTGATTCATCATTCCAAGAATTCATAGTGTAGATTGAAATATGAGTTGAGAAATACAAGGGAGAGAATATACTATCAATATTCTAGATACTCTATAATCATGGATGGATCGAGGAGAAGACATGGAATTGGTATTTTGATTTTTGGGATTGTTGGCCCAATTGTTTTCAAAACATTTGATGGTACATATATTGGATGATAATTCACTATAAGGGGGAATTGCAACATACTTATTTTTAAATTTAATACCATTACCCTTGCCTCTAGAACTCTATGATTTATCACCCCATGGTTTTTTTGGATGGATTATTCTGGTGATGTTGGAATGACTAGTTTCCTGAATATCTACACAATTTTATCCTTACACTATTAGAGATGAACAAGGATATTTGATCAATCTAAGGGTAAAATTATTAATTAATCATTACATAACATATCATTTATGGATATAATGTTGGAATTACATCACATTATCAACTCAGGATCCATAATAAGTTATAGATTATAGATGCATATGTGTTTATGAATTATTTTCCAATAACTCTTCTGTAAGGTTGAGGAATGATAATTCTTTAAATGTTTGATGAACATTTGATATATTTCTATTAGATTTTAAATGTCAATAAAGAAATTTTGATCGGTTCTTGACTCGTTATTAACGGTGTTTATTTCTGTATATTTTTCCTTTAACTGACTAACATTATATATTATTCTTATTAATTATGATATTGGATCACTATTTACATGAAGAATTGTTGGAAGATTTAATTTTTATTCTAGAGAAAATTCTTTATAAAATATTTGACGTGGAACTCATTATTGAAATAATAACCGATCTAGAGAATTGATGTATTCTTCTTCAAAATATATCAAATATAATTTTGTTGATGATACTCATGAGGTATTTAATCCGAGAACATGATTTTGACATGGAATTTTGATAGATTTTTTTATAATCTTATTTCATGATGAACTATAACCTATGTAAGTCATCCATGATGTGTGAGATGGTTTTCTATGAGTGCATAATTTTTTTATCCTTAATTAACATTGGAGTACTTCATAATCCATATTGAGTTAGGAAGATCATTATAATTTTAGGCCATTGTACATTCTTGTTGGATTGATTTCATCTTTTGATGGAATATATTGTTATCAATGTATGTTGTTGTTTTCCAGGAAGTGTTTGTGTAGTTCATGATACCCATATATTATCCTTTATTCCTTGATTATTTCTAGAGTATCTTGTTACTATTCTTAATGTTGATCTCATGTTTTTATATGTTTATTCTAGATTCCTATCACCAGAAGATATAATAATATTACTATTACCCTCCCAATTTTGAGTATTTAAAATGGATTAGAGGTATTATCTATTTATATTTAATAGGTGGACCATCATAGTGTGATTTGTACAAGGAGGGGATGTGTGTGTAAAATGTTCATTAATAAAGATGATGAGCCCATCCATATGGTAGTAACATGAAAACCTTAAGGATGATAATGAAACATGATTCCCAGTATATATAATGTATTTTTTCATAACTTCATTCCTTATAGATAATGAGTACATGTTCTGTAGTCATCCATATAGTATGACATGAATCTTGATTCCTTAATGATATTACGTAACATGTCCCTATATTTATATATTTATGTTGATCACTATCAGCATATATGTTCATCATTATGGAATGGTGAAACATCTAAATTTTTTTAAACAATTCTAGATTCTCATATTAATTTTGGATTTTCTGTTGGAACACTGGATGGATCTAAAACTGGTTAAAAAATGATCTAAAAATCATTTGATAATTTAAATTTGTTGCCTTTTATCATGGTTTATGGTTCATAAAGTTCCTAGATGGTTGTTTTTATTTTCCAAGAGCACTATTATTTGAAAGTATTCATTTGGATAGAGAAAAATATCGTGCATAGATATATTAAAATGTGTGGACATTCAAGAGAAACTATATGGACTTATACATTATAGCATGAGGTGTCATATGGTTTTTTTACAATGTGAGTTAAGGAGAATGGTGGCGTAGGGTGTTTATTGATTGATGAAAAAGTGGAACAAATAATTCCCAATGTTTCCCAAACCAAGCTTCAAGACAACCCATTTAGTTCCACATTACCAGTAGCTACACCTGGGTTAGGTGCATAGTTTGTCAAACCATGCAAGATAGTGATGCAGGGTGTGTCTTGGGGAAGTGAATCCTACATAGTTCATGCACTATTAGACAATATTTAGGACATAACCCTTCAGGACATTAATAGGATGTAAAATACTATTTTACCTCTCTATCCTATTTATTTCAACCCCTTATTTTCCATTATCCTTCATGTGCAGTAGAGGCATCCACTCATATCTCCTTCCTCTAATCTCCTAGGAAATGATCTATGGTCTATGCTTGGAATCTATTTCCCTTACCATCAATTTAATTAAAAACGCATCTGTAATATCTTGAATCGATATACAAATTTAATTTTTTTACTTTATATATGAATTGTTAGTTCTATGTGACATCTTTTTCCCTATTTTTATAGGGTTTGATGATTCTTCTGATTTCCCTAATTTTGGATCTAATAAAATCCTAATAATAGATGATTAAACCAACCTATGCATGAGGTATGTGTTGTGCATTATTTTCCCTCAATTTGTGTTGTTTATGTTATATTTTCATTGTATTGTGTGCTAGAATTTTCTAGTTTCTCTTTTAAATTTCACAAATTCATTAATCTAAATGCCTATAAAACCTTGTATGGTATTTTAGTCCACCCTCCTTAGGATTGTCAATAATGACCATAACCTAAAACAATTATTTATGGTGAGTTCAGTAAATCACATAAGAATCATGGTTCACCTTATTACTAAACCACACTTAGGGTTTGTTAATTAAAAAATTATTATAGTACGTTGCCATGTTTAGCTTCATCGATATTTCCATCAATTTTTGTGTACTAAATTGTTCCACTTAAAAGAGATAATTAAGTTGAATTAAGGGATTTATTTTATGATATACCATTTTTTAATAAAATTAACATTCTACGTTTTACTCTCTTATAAATAAGATGTATGTCAATTGAACATACATTTAATATTTTTTCTCATAGGCATGGGTGCCTCTCATGGACCATATAGATTTGTTAAATGATATCGCCCTCTTATGATGTATAAATAAAATGGATTTAGTATATAATTAGTAATTATTATGGCATGTATGTTCTTATAGTCTGTATTTAAAATGTTAAATGGATTATACTAAAAAGGATACACTATGCCTTGATGGATGTATATTTCCTTTTTATGGAAGGTTAGGATAAGAGTACATTGGGTATGTAGGATTACCATAATTTATATTATGATTGGAGGGACCTTTGATAGGGTCATTAATAATGACATATCACACCCCCCCAAGTCATGGATGGTGGGAATGGAATCTCAAATTTCTTAGTTTGATGATCATGCAATACCATGTCCCCTAAATTAGGATGTTGAGCGTAATAGTCTCATCCATGAAAAGGATTATAGACATGATGTTTTATTTAGATTCATATAAATAGGTTTATTACATTTTTATTTTAATAACCTGATTTATCATTATAAATTATCACCATCATACTTTTTTTGGGAATGTGATATTGGATGAATGACATCTCTTGTAGAGTATGACACTCTTATAATTATATATCGACACATGAGTTATGACATGGGTGTCGACTAGCATGAAGTATTAATATATAAAGATATGTATTCATTTATATATATATATATTAAAAATTTATAAATAAAAAATTATAGATAGAGATATATTTATATATAGGGTTACATGTTAAGAGACATCTCGATTTAGGATAATGAATGTATCGTCGGCCAACTATCCTCATGGAACCTGAGTTTGGATTGTTATCCTTAAATTGATTTACGCACCCCTATACTTTTGATATACATGCACAATGATTATTTTATATTTATGGAAAATATTAATAATAATTCATCGATGGGCATGGAATAATGACAATACCTCACATGTTGTTCAGGCCACCATTGCATTGGAGTACATGAATAGATCTTGGGTTTTAAAGATTTTGTTTCTATATCATACATTCTTACTATCATCCTTAATTGATAGGATGGACTATGATAATAGAGGAAATATTTAGTGATCGTACTTCTATTATAGCTATATATCCTGTGTTTCCTATTTAATGATTTCCATTCCTTTCATGTAATGTACTGTGTATAAATTCTTATATATTTTTTCGTAGAATTTTCATGAATGATCATTTATTCATTCATTATTGGACCCCAGATATCCTTATAATCAGACACCGTTAATTTTGTTGCTTCAGCTATATAAATAACTGATCAATATTGAATACTCTCCATGTCTGACCACATTTACTCACTCACTTCTAGTATATTATGTCTTCCATATGAGGAGCAGATCTTCAGGCTAAATGGCCAAATGACCTAAAGCGTAGTCTTATGTGGCTTCTAGGTCGGGATGAACCACGTAGAGGTGAATCAGAAGTGGCCAAGGGTTTTTGTGGCGTATTTAGATAAAATAATCTCAACATTTGACCATTCGTTCTTTCTAGTGAATTTAATGTTATAATATAAGAAACCTATTATACATGTGAACACTGGATGCATCGCTGGTGTCCAAATGGGTTTTATAATAGACACCCTACACGATTATGTCAATTTTCAAGCAGATATCATATAAACATATATATGGATGGTCAGGAGGCCCATATAAGATAGTTGAGAAAAGGATAATAGTGCTGCTATTAGTGTTGGTATGTACTCTAAAGGACTCTCTAGTGTTAAATTATTTGTTACATGAACATTTACTCTTGTATGGCATGCCACACTAGCATCCCTATTTTTTATCTTTATTTATTTTTAGGTCATTTGTTCTATCTAATATTATAAAATTATTCAATATAATATACCTTTTTTTATAGTGAGTTGTTATATTTTATTTATAATATTGGAGTAAGGTTATAATATAGAAGAATTAGTATCCCCATATTTGGCATTTGGACCATAGCTATTATTCTCCATCCTCATTAATATAGGGATGAACACATGAGGTCTTGTGGATATACAAATAATACTCGGTGGGTTAGGTTGGGGGGATACATTCATAGTCTACAAATAGCCTTAGAATTTCTTTTATGAAGGGATCTTGATATATCCATGAGGCTTTGATATTTATTTTTACACCATAACACACTAAGTCAAAATGTTAAAACAACTGCTTTCAAGACCTCCCTGCTAGTGTGGTTTAATAAATATTTTTTTTATTATCAGAAAATACAAGACTAAATATTACATGTGACTTTTTATGATTGAGAATAAAATTTATTAAAATATTTTCAAGGATGAATGAATAAATTTTCCAGTAAGGTAGGTCATAATTGTCCTAAATATTAGTAAATAGTTGGATAATGTTAGTGAATGGGGAATGAAATTCAGAAATAGAAGTATATATATGGTATTACTAGAGTAGTGTTGAATAGATGATTTTAATTATTTAAAATTTATGTTTATAACATTATGTTTACAATATTGGTAAATTAGATGTCATCTCAGTTAATGTATGATTAATTTTAGTTAAATGTTGAAAATTTTCATAAGGATAATAAAATGATAATGTATGGTGGATGTCAATAAATATAATACATGGATATTATTTTCACAAATTATAATTATTAATTACAATTAAAAACTCATAATTTATATTCATTTTCTTTATTTTAGGATGAATTATCCTTTTTAAGAATTTACAGACATTTTTTAGAAGATATAGCTAATAAGTGGACACCACACAAGAACCAATTTCATTATAATATGATTATTACATAAAAAAATATTAAAAAAAATTAAAAAACATATTAAAACACATTAAACTCATGAAAAGATTATCAATTATATGTAAACATATTGAAGAATTGTGGAAAAAAAGTTTTTCCATTATAAAAAACTATTATAGAATAAATTATTTATATTTTTATATTTTTTATTTTTTTTTGTAATAAATAATTTATAGAGAATATATACATTGTGAAAAAAATAAAGGAAAAATTAATATATTATATAATAATTCATTATTCTTAATTATTGAAATATTTGTGAAAGACATGATTGATGGAGAAATTTACACCTCAATCCATTATAATATATTTGTAGAGGTTGCACAATGGTTTAAGGATATTTGATGTTCAGAAATAGAATATAAATATATTAAAATATAACCATATATCTTACCCAATAAATGATGAAGATATTGAATCTAAAGGGTGTATTATAAGGTTAGTGGAGAAATTATAAGGTAGCTTATGTGTCCCAGGTATTATGATGGGTTGAAATGTTTTTTGTTCAAGATATCCTAAATTATATTTTTTTTTGGAAAATCATTGTTTGGGGGAAGATAGTGAATATCTATGCATATAATTACCACATATAATTATAGTAAACATGTTATGATTTCCAGAAAATTGTTTGGGAAGTTCTTTCTTAATTTTGGATGCAAAGATATTATTATTTATTATCATTATTTTTTTTATTTCATACTACCCAATATACTAATATTTTCTATGTTTTGTAATATATATTATTTTAAATAATTAATTAATGTCTTTCATGATAGGGAAGTTAATTACAGGAATCGAAAATTATATTATCAATAATGTAATTTAATTTAAAAGGTTGATTTTTACTATGGTTGAATTGTTTTAATTTATTTGTACACTATGTAAAAGGAATATATTATTCGCTATTTATTAATTTAAAATTTATTATATAAAATTGGAGAGTCAATGTGGCAATCTAATATTTGGTTTCTGAATATCTCGTTTTTAATTATATTATAATTACTTTTGCAACATAATGTAACATCAAGAGTTTTTAAATAATTTTTATGAGTAATTTAAATTTCATTGATGGATTACATTGTATACTACTCCTTTTTAAGAATTATATTGATTTGAAAAATATGTTTAAGTTGAGTTATGTGAAATACTAAATTTTTTAATTACACGAAACACCAATCATTTTTCTCTTTACACTCAACACTAATTTTAAATGAAACATAACATATTATTAAAATATTACAGTTTAATGTGATAGTTGTCACTGATCTATTCGATTTGTGGTTCTGAGTAATATTATATATTAAGAAATTCTATTTTAAACTTCTATATAAAATTAAATCGTCTGTTATCAACTAACTATAAATGTATATAAACCCATTCTAAAAATAACAATCTATCTTTTTTTGAAAAAAAAATATATTTATGCACACAAGTGAATTTTAACTCAAAAAATTAAACAAATAAATATAATAAGTTGTATGAATATTATTTATACATAATTTATCTAATATAATGTTTATAATTGACTTCATTTACTTACCTTATAATACATAGGAATAAACCTTATTTTCCGCTTAAAATTGTATTTTGCTTTAAAAAAATTATACAACCTCTTAATGGTGCACTAATTTAGAAACAATTTTTTTTAATTTATATAAATTATATTTAAAGAAAATAGACTTAATTTCAGAAATATTTACTTTAAATTATATTTCAGTTAATGTTTTTTATTTTTCAAAAAAATAATGATTTTATATGAATAGTAAAAATTACTAAAATGTATTTTAAAAATGCCATTTTCTCAAGTTATTTATATTGTTATAATACAATTTTAGCTGGTTTTAATATAATATTAGATCAAATTTACATATATTAATCCAATTTAGATAATTTTAATTAATTTCATTTTTAAATTTGATATAAAAACTTTGTAAATTTTTCAACATTTTCACAAAAAAACTAGCTTTCTCATCGGGTCTATGAAATTAATTTTAAATTAAATTATGAAACTTGTGTGAATTAAATTTGGAAAATGGAATACACATTTTAATCCTTATAATTAATTTTATCAAATATTTTAAGATAATATTTTGACCGTAATTATTATTGAACTAGTTAATATTAATAAACACGATTAATGTCAAAATGGCTCTTTTGCGCATTACATGAGATTGAATAAAATTTCATTTTATAGAAACATAAAATTTATATTTTATGAATTGGAGAAAATATATAGAATTATTAGTTCTATATTATCTAATAAATCAATTTTTAATTATAATATCAAAAGGCAATCTACCAAGGTAAATAAAAAGATAAAAATTTCTTTGGTTTAAAACTATAAAGATAAAATTTAGTAAGAATAATGACTAAAAAATATATGATAAAAAATTCTGTTTCCTTTATCCGGTGGAGGTATTAATTTAAAAATTCATCACCAACTTCCATTATGGTTTTTGTTTTTGGGAACTAGTGGTTTGGGAGACCACTCTGTAGTGAATAATTTTCAGCATTTACAAGAATGCCACTCCTCCATTATAAAAGAGAATTCACTCTCCCCCATATTCAAACCTCTAATGGTTTTTGGATCGACCAAATAATATAGAAATAAATTCTAAACATCCCTACCATCAACATTGAATCATCAATATTTGAATAAATCCATCCAAGGATGGCCATTGGTGGAAAAAAAAGGCATACCCGAAATATATGTAATATTCATCAACGATAATTTTTGTTTAATTTCTTTTTCAAAACCATTGAAATATTTTAATATCATGATTATATAATAACCTCACAGTATGATATATAATTTTATATTTTTTTATTCTATTTATGACCTAAAACCACCCAATCATCCATCTAACATGTTATGAAATCATTGCTCGTGTGTGCGGCAGACTACTGCCTCACAAACCGATGTCATTTGTTTTTTGATTACCACCATTCATGGATTGGAATAATGATATAAATAATATTTTTATATTATTTATATTATAATTATAGTGTATTTATTATTATTTAATTGCTATATAGCACATATGTCCCTGATTTCCATTTTGTGGGAATATAATAACTTCGTTCATGTGTATGGCAAGATGCCGCATCGCAAAGCTATGTAATTCATTCACAATTTTTATTTAATATATTATTTATTTATTTAATAAATATATTTTACATATATGAAAAAAATATTGCTAATTTAATGATAATATATATATCAATTACATTCTTTATTTTAATATGGCAGGAAAATTGAAATAACGTTCATGCGTACATATAGCCTATAGTGTCTATGAATGTAGTATTTCGTCTCCTACCCCTAAATTTTATGGGATAAAATATATACATATAAAATGATTTTTTATTTTATTTATATCATTTTTATATACTTTAAATTAATAAATTGGGAATAAAGTATGTGGAACAGAAATAATAAGATGAAATTTATATGAGAAACAAATCCATTATTCGTTGATATAAAACTTTAACATTTGTTTGTTAGTAAATAAGAAATATATTGTACTAAGAAAAAAATATATGGAATCATATATATGAATACAATGATTCAATATATATATATAATTACATTTTCTTTAGTTTAAAATAGTGGTGAATGTGTAGAAATAACTCATGAAAAAAGGATAGGGATATTATCTCACTTATTATATTTGTGAGACAGATGATATATTCCCCAACTGTTTTTTTTATGTTGGGTATTTACTGACCATGAATTTATTTTATTATTATTATCTTAAAATTTATTGGTATTAACACATAATTTTTAATATCTAAATTTCATGGGGTTTACAATTCAAAATTTACCCAATATATAATGGACGTTTCCTCAATTTTCCTACACTGAGACGTATGTCATGAATTAATCATATATTCTATCATGAGGTTTATATAAATCCCCTTTTAATTTTGATAATAGGAATTTATATATCCTTATGTTATTTTATGTTCAATTATATGTTATTTCTTCTAGTGGATTAGGATTTACGGTTACCAATTTGGTAACGATTTTATGCTACAATATTATCATATAGTGGGATTGTTTATGTTAATGATTCCAATGATAAAATATTATGATATATCTCTGATGAATTATCATGAATTTTATTCTCCTATATTTTTTAAGGTTATCTTCAATTAATGGGAACATTTTTCCATGATTTTGTATTTATAATAATTAGGAATGTGCTTTTATGAAGATATGACATTCTTTCTCACCTTAGTCAAAAATATGTTTTCATCCAAAAGTATTTTTTATAAAACAAAGTTTTCCGATTTTATTGTAAATGATATTTTAATAAAATATTCAATTATAAGTATTTTTAAACAATATTATTAGTTAAAAATTATTTAAAACTATTATCATAGCTTCTTTTATTAGTTTTTAATGTTATTTTCATAGAATTAACATATATTATTAAAAGTGTTATGCAAAAAGGAAATGGTATTTTCCCCAAGATATTTTATACATTGTCCTTTAAAAATTATTTTCCCTAAAATTTGACATCATTTGGGGTTACCAACTATTTATGGAGGATATGGTCTAATTTTACCATTCATATTTATTTTCAGAATGGTTTTTTTGGAATGATGCTTAAAGAACCAGTTTCTTTTCCACAGATGAATCATATTTCAAAAAGATTTTTATGTAACCCATTTCATTCTCAAGGGATGATCGTTTATCAAATATATTATCATTGAACTCTTTTATCAATGGTTTAATCTGGTTATGAAAGAATAATGATAGTTTTTATGAGATTTTATGATGATATAAAATCTCTTTGTACTTTATTTATGTTGTGGTTTTTTGAAATTACATCTTATGTGCTGTGGTGGCACAAAATGTGTTGGTATACTCAATATTGTTTTTATAAGGGGGTATTAGAGACTTTAATGGGTATTTCTTTTATTGAAAATACGATGGGATGGCCCAGATATCATTTGGTAAGCCTATTAAGACTTATACAATTGGGAGGCCCAAATAGCACCAGGTAATCCCATTATATATTATTTGATGGTGTATCCCGAATATCATAGGGTGATCCACTTATATCATACATAATGGGTGAACCTGTATTACTAAAATAAATTAGGTAATGATTTATATATCACAAGATAGACCTTACTAAAATTGGGAGTGATCCCGGTTTCAGTAAGGGAATTTGTCTGAAAATATGGTATTGGGAGTGAACCTTGACGATTAGTATGGTATTGGGAGTGAATCCATTCAACTAAGATAGTATTCTAAGTTATCCTTGAATAATATTCTTTTTATTTTATAATTTTTTACATTATCTAAAAAACATATATCTTAAGTATATGTAATATCCATGTGGTTATGCTCTCTGATAAATTTATTATTCACATGTTACAAATACCAATAATTATTTCATGACTCAATATTATGATCATTGATATGAATTGCATGATATTTTAAAGTTATTATCATTTTCTCACAGCCTTATTTTGATGTCATTCGTACATATCTACTTCATTTAACTTTATTGATCATCTAAACTCACCCGATATTTTTTTCCTTTCTTAAGGTTCTAATGAATTTTTAAATATGAGTAATAAAATGGGAAATATTTATGGGAAAAATTGAATATGATTCACCATAGTAGAATATTATATTGCATGTTTCCCATGAAACTAAACGATTATAATCCTCCAGTATGTGTTCATGTAATGTAATTAAAATTCATCTAAAAAGATGTAATGCCTATTTATGTTAAGCCTATATTATTATAGTAGGTATCAATGGAAATGTTTATCTACCATTTAAAAACTATTATAAGAAATCTTAAGTTTCGTCCCTATGTATGTAATATCCATTTCTAATGTTATGTCTATGGATGTCACAGTGGATAAGTCTAAGGATAATTCAAATATTAGGAAAATGTTATTGAATTTTGGTAATGAATGTATATATTTTTATCTAGTCAATTATATCCCTATCTAGATTCCTAAAATGGATGAGGCTATAGTACATATGTGTATTGAAGTAACAAACATAAAAACAACATATGTAGAATGACTAGATCAAGAACTGATTCATGACAATAGGCCTTACTGTACACCTTTTTTGACACTACCATGTAATATTCTTTGGAAACAACCATTCTCTTTATTAGCCATAATGAAGTATTTCTACATTTGATTACTATGAATAAAATTTTATGAAACTATGTGATCATATATTAAATAATATTTGGTCGTTAATTAAACATCTTGTAATTTATTTTTCATAATTATAGAGTTCCTCACTATGTTTAGTGTTTCATAAAATATGTTTTTGGTTTTAGTCAATGATTATAACCCGAAAGAACCATGTCAATGACAAATGAACTGGAAAATGAAATTATTTTCCACCCAAGAATACAAAACATATGGTAGCTAGAATATGAAATATTTTTGAAATGATGAAATAGAATTCTCAAGCTATGAATCATGCTGAATATCCAAATTAGAAAAGGAGGTAAAACACTATGTTTACTCCTTCATGCAGGAACATAAATTTTCACCTATTGGTCCCAATGACCCCTAGTTGATAAGAAATGTATGATTACCAGTAATAATATATTTTCCATACTTTAGTGTCCAGAATATTAGAAATACATTTTGGATGTTTATTGATTATGTGTTCAAGAATTCAACGCTAGACTCTAATTAATAACAAAAGGGAATGATACTAAATTTAATATATTGAAGGGGATGCCTTTAATGGGATATTTTTATTAATTAATTCCCTCGTATTCTATAAATCATTATGGGGAAGGAATTCTGTGATCCTAATAAAAACACTAATGAATCAATTGGTACCTAAAAAGCTAATTTTTTAAGTCGTTCAATGTATGCATCTGGTTTGATCATATTGACCGAATGAAATGTCATTTGATTCAATGGTAGCCTAAAAAGAAAACTTTAATGTCTCTTGTATATTAGATAAAATTACCTTTATGAAGAATTATCTTGATTTGAACTAAATGAAGAATTAGAAATTTTATATTCCCATACTTACTCAAGTTTTGTCCTAAAAAGGTTTATAAATTATCATTAAAACATAAATGGTGGAATAAAATTCTAGGAATATATATGCCATTAATGTGGTAAGAAGAATGAAGGGAATTTATTCAATAGAATTTGGAGGTTCATTCAATGTGTACAGCAAACTCAAAACATTCTTTAATGTCAAAATACAATTAATAATCAAGATAATTAAAATAAGGAGAAAAATCTGAAAACTAATACAACACTAGAACTCTAGTGATTTAAGTGTAAGGCGTTAGGGAATTATGTGAATAAATTCCAGAATCCAAGGGAAAATGTGGATGATAATATATAACAACCAATAATTACAAATAAAAAAGGGAGAACTTATGAAATCCAAATATATGAATTTATTCATGATAATTAGTGCACGCTAATTATCCTTATATTGGAATTTCGTGTTTGATTTTTTTTTGAATAAGCCCTTTATAAATATCATTGTTCATAGTTTAGTGAATTTTCATGGTATTCTCTCCCTCTACATGGATTATGGAGTAATAAAATGACATTTTATATTCCATTGTTACAAGGATGAACTGAGTCATCCAATGCAAATATTTTTTGAGTAAGATAAAATATAATTTATAGAATAAAGGTGGAATTATATTTTGGGAGATTATATGTCACCAGATATTATTATCTCAATAATTATGGATACTGTCATGGTTTTATGAATTTATGATGGGGAATATGTTCATATTTTTTGAAACCCCATTTGAATGTATTATGTTATGGACGTTTTTCCGAATTGTGGAGATTTTAAGAGTCAATTATGGAAATCAAACCCATTTGTATTGTATGTAGTGAAAAACTTATTTGAGGAATGTCAATAAAACTTTTTCAAATAATATTAGGATTTAATATATTATATATGATATTATATTTTATAATTTTTAGGATCCAGCCCCATCATCATTTTGAGTTTTCATACGATAATATTTTTCACATTTGAATTCATGTGGATCCTTATAAATCCATTTTATGGAATAATGTGTAAAACTATAATGTGGTGGAATTAATTTGTATAGAAAATGAAACCTGGACTAGAGAAGGATGATGAGATGGAAGAAATGGTTCGAACCATTCAGAAACATGAAATGACATCACAAATTCCATGGAAATAATAAGATTATAATAATCATCATGACCTAGATTTTTTTGTAGGTAGGAGGTTATTTATATTATCTTCTCTGTGGAATAAATAAATGAAAAATATTCCCAATGTATATCGATCCAATTGAAATACTTGATCATATCAGGAAGGTAGCTTATCATTTAGAACATGCACCAAATATCTCCTTGGATCACAATGTGTTCCATGAATCACTCTGAGTGTAGTACATAACTAATCCATCACATGTAATGAACTAAAAATTTATGTCACTGGAGCATTATATTTGTTATGATGAACATTTATTGGATATTTTGGATCATTAAGAGAATGTTTAATGAAAATGAACACCCATCTAGAAATTTATTTGTGGTTAAACAACTCTCTTTAGTAATATTTTTTGAACATGAGTATATAATTAGGCATAATTATCCTAATTTATTTTTATAAGAATGAAAAATTTTGATGGATGATTGTAAATTTTGGAATTTACCACATAATGATTATTAGGAATTAAATTGATTCTAATAAATTAATTTTTTATGGCTTTCATTTTATGTTTCACCATGTTATGATTTATCTAAAAGAAACATCATGTTTATTTTGAGTTACATGTAAAATAGGTTGTTGGTTGAGTTACATGCAACACTAAAGTAATAATGCATTACATTGGACAATAAGTTTAAATTAAACATGATAATTTATTAAAATATTAAAACATAATACTATAGTTTCAACCTAGCCATTGGATTTGTGTTAATGAGAAATAATTACAAAACAATGAAATTTTTGTTTACATATGTATATAATATGAATTCATGGGTTACCAATTAAATATTCATAGTATTGAGTTAAAAAATCATAGTATTTTCTAATATTAATGATATTTAAGCATTATATATCAAATATTATTTTTAATATTTACATAATTTATTTTTTATTCAAGATATATGAATAAATGAAATTTTATACATAAAATAATATTTTCATAAAAAGTAATTTTACCACCTATTATTGAAAAAATTATTTTAAAATTTACACTCATTATTTTATAAATTTAATTTATAAAAATAAAATTTAATTTTTAAATATGAACATAAAAATTATCTTACCATGAATTTTTGGTATTGAAAAAAAAATATTCTTTTTTTATGAATACTGAAAAATAATGATTTTTAATTAAAGGCAATGTTTCTGTTTAAATTTTTTATATAGTAAGAATATATTTAAAAAAATTTAAAGTAAAAATATATGAGTTATAAATATATTAATCTAGTTTCATTCATTTTAATCAATTTCATTTTCAAAGTAGATATAAAAACTTTTTAAACATTTGAAAAATTTGACATTAAAAAAACTTACATTCTCGATGCATGAGTGGGAATAATTTTTAATTATATCCATCCAATTATATGAATGGAATTTTGAAAAATGGTATTATTATTTTGAAACACAATAAATAATATTTTAAGTATGTTTAACTTAATTTTTGATCATAATAATTAGTGAAACAGTAGAAATTAATAAACACATTTAACATTAAAATGGGGTTATTACACATTACATGTGTTTTTATTAAAAATAATAGTAAGCACACAAAGAAATTTTATTTCATGAATTAGAATTATTTTTTATAATAGTTTATTTTAAATTATCTAGAATTTTTTTTTAAAATTATAATCTTACTGGGTAAATTACCACGTTAAATAAAATGATTCAAATCACAAAATTAAAATATATATATATATATATTCAATTGAGTAAACAAAATTACTAAAGAATAACATGGTATTTTTTTGATGTGGATATATTACATGACAGATTAATACATACCCTTTATTATGGATCTATTTCATTGATTTATGAGGTATGGAAGACCTCACAATAGTGAATACTCTGAGGTAAGTACATAAATGTGACATCTTATCAAATATAAAATGGATTTCACTCTCCGCCCTTCTTTACACCTATCAAGCCATTTGGGTCAACAAAATCTAGAAACAATATCTTACAAAATTCCCCCAATTCATCTTAAAATAATTAATTTAAAAATATATCCAACCATTGAAGTCCATTGTTGCAAACAATATGGAGATACGAGATAAATAGGTCGATCAAAAATTAATTTTTCATTAAATGATGGAAAACCCACCCCTCAAAAGCACAGTACAACAATCACGGAGGTTTGAAGTGGTGAAGTCTAAGGGCATCCCCCCAGACGACATCCCTACATTCCTAAGGAAGAAAACCTAAATTGGAATAAATAATAGGCATCCCCTCTTTGCTTCCTGCATGAGCAAGAGCATCTGCAACAATATTGGCTTCTCTCTAAACATGATGAAACTTGAACCCTTAATTGATTTCCTTAGAACAACATCTTAAAAGGTAAATCAGATTCAATGGAGGATCTTCTTTCTGTTGGATAGACCTTACCAAAATCTTGGATATCTGATTCAGCCTTAATGACTTGTAAGCTAAACCTTTGGAAAAGAGAGAATCGAGTGAGATAGGCCCTCACCTACGCACCCAAGGGGATTCTAAAACCCTAAAAAAGCACTGAAAGACACAAGAAATGAACCATTTGGGTCCCTGAGAAAACCACCACACGCATTTAACCATTCTTGAATAAACCATCATCATTAATATTGATACAATTAATGATATGCAGCTATCTAACCAATCAGATTGGCTGGTTATCAAAAAAATAGGCATGTTTTAGAAACTGCCAAGCACCTGGGATCGATGTCCGCCATTAAAAAATTGAGGCCTACACTTGTATGAGAGAATTAACTCCTACCAAAAGATATGACATTAAGGGTCATCTGTGCATTCTGGGAAGATTTCGCGCATCCCATAAAATCCAAAAAATTGTGCTGAACAATATGAAGTGAATTCTTCTCTCCATCTTGGAGTGGTCAAACCTCATATACCAGAATGAAAAGATATCTTACAGTGACTCATAATCAGGTCTATTATCCATCCAAACAATGATAGAAGACCAAATTCTAACATCCCACTCACTCAAATAGAATAAATTCCAAACAGACTCCAGATGCAGACTACTACCGAAAAAACAGCAAGAGGCCAGAGAAATACCCTTCGCTTGAACATTATCTTCTATTGCAACTGATCGATTCTCTAGCCTCTAGACCAAAAAAATCATATTTATGGGGAGGTCCTTACACCAAAGTAGTGAATCCCAGTAATCCCGAGATGGTACACCATACAACTGCCCTCTATATTCAAGTCCATTAAAGACACATGAAGATAACCTGATAAAACAACACCTACCTTCCTCCTTTGTGAATGAAATAGAATTAAAAACATCCATATTCACCTTGCTCAGAATTTCCTCCAACAGGGTAGGGTAAAATCTTTCCTCCATAACTTACATGTTAGGCTACAGACATCTTGGATAAAAAAATCTATCATCCACCAGTTATCCCTCCATAAATTTACATTTCCTTTTCCAACCACCCATTGGGTAACCTCCCGAAGCTCTTCCAAATGATTTAGATATCATTTTCCAAACATTGATAACTTTCCACGACAGTTGTCCCAATATTCCCACTGCCCGCCAGAACGGTTTCTTAGAAAGGATCCCCTTAGGGATTCACAAGCTATAATGTCCCATTCCAGCTGTGATTTCCAGGTTTAGATGGAATATTTAATGTGTCTTAGTCCCATAACTCCCTCCTCTACTTGTTTATCCATACGTTTCTAGGAATCCCAATGGAAGCGGTCTACGGAGTGTTCATCCCACAAGAAACTATTCATGATCTTCACCATATTATCTAGGGATCCTTTTGGTTGGGTTATAGTTGAAAAAACATGCATAATAATGGAAGACAAAACACTATTAATCAATTTAACATGCCCAGCGAAAGAAAGAAATATGTTCTTCCAATTAAGAATTCCCCCCCCAATATTGTTTTCAACGAATCGTCGATGAAAGACCTTTTAATAAACAAAAGGAAATATGTGCCCCAAGATAAATTAAATGAAACAATTTCCTTTGAATTCCATGAATGTCTTGAATGACCTTTCTTTTTCTAGTAGGACACTTATTGGAAATATAAACACTACACTTCCTTACATTTATACATTGGCCGCTTAGATCACTATACACCACCATAATCATCAATAGGTTATGTAGAGAATTATACCTACCATTAATGAAGAGAATAATATCATCAGCAAACATTAGATGGGGAATACAACCTTCATTGGATTACTTGTACGGGATAATTCTTCTTCCATCCATGCTTCTATAGAGGATTCGAGATAAGAAATCCTGAGCTAGAATGAAAATAGTGGGAGACAAATGGTCCCATTGCCACACACCCTGCATGCCATTGATGAAGCCATATCTCTTTACCATATGTGAAATTGATAACCACGAAAAGGAGTTTCATCTGAAGCATAGATCAATGACCCACTCATGGAATCTTAATCTCCTCATGGACCAAATAACAAAGCTCTATTATAATTTTTCAGTATCATTATCAATATCCACTGTAATGATGATATTGGAACCAATATTCATTTTGTTAATATTCTATAGTAGCTCTTTATCAAGGCCAATCGCACAATGAATACTTCTGTCATTAATAAATCCTTGTTATTCTTGAGACACAATCTGAGGAATCACCCAATTCAATCTCTTCGCAATCAAACTAGCCAAAATTTTGTAATATAGATAGCACAAAAAATTGGTCTATACTGCTTAATACATGATGGGTCCATCACTATTGGGATAGAGACCACCCTGGAAGAGAAGGAACATCAATTGATTGATCCACCTCAAAAAATTCTTGAATCCCTTAATGACGACATTACCAAAGAAGTACCAAGAGGCCACATAGAACGCTCCCAGAAAGTCTTCTAGTCCTACCACGATGTCAGGAGGCATGCTACGAACTACTCCCCAAATCTCCACCCTATAATTCATAGTGATAAGATCCATGTTATCCACTTCAATGATCGTTCATGGTAAGCTACCCATAAAATACTTATCTTCCTCCAAAAAACCATGACTTCGAACAGGTGCCTCCCCTACAAGTAAACTCTCAAAGTGTTGTATAGCCAACCTCCCTACCACATTCAAATAAGAGGCATAGGAACTGTCTTCAAGTATAATATTGATATTCATGTTTTTCCTCTCCTTAAATAATGATGGGAAGTAAGCATTTTTTGCGGTCACCTTCCTTATGTAATGAAATTCTAGAACATTGATTTTATGACCTCTCGATTTCAAAAAAACATGTCGTCTAAAGATTATGTTTATCACAAAGAATTAAGAACTTACCCTCATCCTTGCTGCTATGAAGCTCCAATTCCAATGTTTCAATATCAATTTGCATGGATTTGACCAAGATACCAACAAAATTCATGTTCCTCAACTATCCATTTATGTCCTTCTTAAGATGCCTAAGAAGCCTCGAAAAACCAACCCACGCAATCCCGATATATTCCTTCTAGAAAGACTCTATCATCAATTTTAAGAAGCTATCAACCCAATGCCAAATCAAGGAATATAAAAATGGAATATTATTACGGTCACCTATTTTAAAATCTACCAGTAATGGAGCATGATCCGAAAGGACACGAGATAGATGAGAAATAGTAACCTTCATGAATGAGTCTAATCATTGTCGGTAGGATAAACATCTATCAAGACTTCTCCAAATGTGGATGGTTCCCTTAAGGTTTCTCCACCAAGTGTATTTTCAGACCTTCAAACCCAAGTCCATAAGCCCCTAGTGAGTCATGAAAATTCAAAAATCATGCATTCCAATGTTAGCACTACCAATCCCTCTTCTGTTCTTCGAAACATCCATAATCAAGTGGAAATCACTACTTAAAAACCAAGATAGACCAAGAGAATCAAAAGAATCCAAATAATCCCATAAGGGTCTTCTACCATGCATGTCGCCATTAGAATAAATAAAGGAAAAAAGGATAATAGATCCCTTCATAGAGATCCAAACCATCATACATTGTTCCAAAGCTTGGACCACATCTTCCTACTCCTCCTTTTTACATCAAATCCTTATATGTTTTTTCTCATGTTAAGAAAGCATATAATGATGAAACCCATTTTCATAGAAAATATAGAGATCTTGAAAGTGTCTTGTTTTGGTTCCAAAACAACAATGAGCAAAACATTAGGATTTCTGACATAGTATTCCATGGTTTCTCCCCTTACGAGTGATCCCAACAGTCATGAATTACACAAAAATAAATATAGTGTTAAATGATAGTGTTCTAGGACTTATAGATAGGAGTACCTATATTCATAGCCTAGAGTATTTTACCATCATCCTTAGAAAATGATCAGGTAACCGGTCCGATGAGTCCAACTGGAGACGCATACTTATTCTGTGTATGAAACTTCTGTTTAAGATTTCTAACCAACTATTCAATCAAGGATAGACTGTTAGCTGATGTTTTGGGGGTGAATAAAGAAAAAAATCCTCTTATAGTAGAGAAATGAACACTATCCTAGAAGGATAATTTTGGGAAGCGTGCATCTCCCTCGTCACCCCTTCTGAAGGCATCGTCGTCGGAACCCCCTCATGAATAATCTTGTTAAAACCAGAATGGATCAACATGGACCTCCCTAGTGACTATGGAGAAAGGATGGGGGAGATCTGAAATCATTTAGAAGGGGGAGGAAGATCCCTGGGCAGGGTCGGGTGAAGGGCAGGGATGACATCATAGATTTCCCCATCCTCCCAAGCTGACACAGAAAAATCTAGGTATTCCAACCTAGAGTCCAGAGATGAAGGCTACTAGGGAACAATAGGAAGTAGTGGTAAATAATTTTCTGAAATCATTGACCTGGAATGTTACAAAGTATGAATATCAGTTGTCTCCCCTACCGTCCGAGAAGGAGACACCTGATCCTCGCTGGTCACTGTTACACCAGAAATCCCTTGAGGAACCTCACTGATTTCAAAATCCGCTATTAACCCCACCAGAGATAGAATTTCACAGTCACCCTGACCCCTTTCCCAGGGATCATCTCAGGGGAAAGATCCCAGTTTCCTTCTTTTGAAAAACTTAAACTGAGTGTCTATGCAAACCACACACTGAACAGAATCTCAAGGGTTCCTAATAAATCAGCTACTGCCACCAAATGAATCCTTCCTAGGATTTGATAAGGAGAATTGGAGGAAATCTCAAATCAAGATTCATTTCAACACAATCCTGAGGGATGGTAGCATCAAGGAGAGTTTATCTAATCATATCTGAGAAAAGAAATCTCTCTAAAAAATCACCCATTGTAGCCAAAATTGATGTGTTTTTCAGCAGGACAGGAAGTCATGGGAGAAATATCAAAACCGTCACCGTGGGAGATTCTCTCTCGCAATGATAATACCAGGACCAATGAGACCAAGTGAAATTCCGAGAACCACAACTCTAATCCTCCCAATTCCAGGCATGAACAAAATCTTCCATATGATTTTAATGATCCATTTTTTCATCGGGATTTATTTTTCAACACTACACCTCATGCTTTCTTTTTTGTGGGAATATAAAAAATTCTTTATTATGTATTGTAAACTATCTCCTCATAAAGCTAAATGATTCATTGAAGCATTATATAGAATGTATTAAGGATATGATAAATAAAAATATTTGATATATGAATAATAATTTTTCTAACATAATGGTATTATATATATACAATTTACAATATTACTTCCAATACAACAAGAATAATAGAAGAACATACATGTGTACGTACACCCTACAATATATAAGAATATTGAATTTCATTTCATATGAATAAAATTTATATTTTTCTCTATATAAATATATAATAAATATATATGATACTTATTTAATGGATTAAATTCTAGAAGTTATTAAATAATTATTAATGTAATTAGACCAAATTTATCAAGAAAAAAACGAATACAAAAAACAACGTGTTCAATAGCTGATATATAACTTTAACATGGGATAATTAATATATGGGTAATATAAACTCATAAGAAATTAATATATTTTAATATGGTACATTTATAGATTTGAAATAAATATATATATATTATATGTGTGTCTTTAACATGTAAAATTTATGGCATGACATAGTATGTTACACCCCATGCTTTCACGATATAATTCACTTAAATAATTCAATAGCTTGTGCTACATGTAACACCGAGTCCAAGCGCACCATGACCCATCAAAAAATCCATTTAAAATTGGTAATGAATACTATTAAACAAATTTTAATTTTATATATATCCAATATAATTTTAACATTAATATTTTTTAGATATAATATATGGAAAAATTCAAATTTTCAAATAAAATATGTAATTTTCAAAAAAAAGTAGTTTTTTTTTTCTTTTAATGGAGAACCCTTTTTAAATCCAATATTTGGAACTTTTTTATATTAAATTTTATGAAATTAAAATATTGTTTATAATAATGATAGAAAAAGTTAGTTTGGTTGAATTTTTCGTACTTTTCTGATAACATTCTTATTTTGATGAATAGTGAGAATAATAAATTTTATATGAAAAAAATATTTTTAATCGAAATAATTTATTGTGATAAATTCTAAATTTCAGTGGTTTTAATCTATAATAAGATTATATTTTTTAAGTTAATATAATTTAAGTCATTTGATGTAATTTTAGGTTAAAATTGGACATAAAAACATGTTAATATTTTGATGGATTTTACTTAAAAAACATGCTTTCTTATATTGACAATGGGAATTAGTTATAAATTAATTAATTCAAATTACATGTTTGAATTTAGATAAATTGATTCCATATATGTAATTATATTTCCCAAAATTTTTAAACAAATACCATTTATTTTGGGATATTATGAATATTAACTTCAGAAATTAATATTTTTCCATGGTTAAAGGGTAAATCTGATAAATATGGTTAAAAAATAATATTATAATAATATTAAAATCCCTGAAAATTGTAATAATCTTATTTTATGATATATGTCAGACCATAGGCTTTCTGGGGCCGACTTTAGGACCATCTGGTGCCACTTGGATGTGAAAATGACATTTTATAATATTTATTTTAATGTAATTTGAAATTTAACATAAACATTAATATTTTTACTAAATCAATTTTTGGTGGGGTTATATAACAGATCTCTTCAACTATTAACATTAATTAACAATATAAAATGATTTCCTAAATCATGGTATTTTATTTATAATTGTTAGAAAATAAATAAATATATTTATTTATGACATAATGATGATGTTGTGATTACATTATTAAAAACTGATTCAAATAAATGATTTTATAAATATTAATATAAATAATATTTCAGTATTTTGATTTCATCAATGAATTTTATGGATGTTATTGACATATTATATTTGATTTTAAGCCTTTTTTAAATTTATTAATGATTTTATGACTTTAATAAAAATAAATTCTTAAATAGTGTCAAAATTCACATAAATGAGTTTTTAAAACAAATACTATTTTATTAAATGGTATAATAATCCTAAAAAATATGTAATTAGGCCAAATAAATTATTTAATTTTAAAAATGTAATTAATTATCCAGTTTTGGTTCTCTTGAAATTTTATTATAACTGTTGTTACCATATAGTATGAGAATACAAGAAAATATGGTAAGAGTTAATTTTTTAACTACAGGTTAATACTAAAAGATAAGGTTAATTTTGTACCATAAATTTTTTTTAAAACCTATTGGTTGAGAATATTTCAAAACATTATCATTGTATCCTAAAAAATTTCACATTGGAAGTATTATATTTTTAAAACCATTTTAAAATAAAATAATATTTCAAGACATTCACTAAGTTCCCCTCCTCCCTCTTATAAAAGGACACCACCAATACCCACTTATTCACACATCAAAATCCCTTTGGATCGAACATAGACTTCTCAAATCACCTCCAAAATTCCCTAAAATCTTCCTACATGACAACCTTTAGTCAAAAAAATAAACTTAAGACGTCCTATTATGAAAATAAAATAGAGACACCTGAAGAAGAGGAATTTCAGACCTGTAGATAAAGTGTCGTTCCTATGTTAAGGGTTAATTCATGAATGAAATTATTATCCATGATTATTTATGTGTTATTAATTAATGTGACATATTTTCCATCCATGTACATGGTTCATAAAAATGTATTGAAAAGAAATATTTTAAGGTATTATGGAAGGTAATCATTTACTAGAACATTATTTTAAAAGTTTTAATGACTTATTTTTCTAAATCATTTTAATTGATGTCCATGTTTCCAAAATTATTTTAAAAACTTGTTTATATAGAAATAATTGTTTTGAAAATTCAATTTATTTTAATCTTTTCAATGTAGTATGTGACAAATTGATTCAAAAATATCTTTTTAATTACATCTTTTATAAATTGTGTGAAATTTAAATAATTTCTTGGAAAAAATGATATTTCTCTAAAAGAGATTTACTCATTATTCTCATCTATGTAAATATAATTTATTGGATATTATTCTTGATTGATTTTTCTTTATTACAATAAAATATTCAATTTTATATTGAATGAGTTATGATATGTTTGACTGTGGATGTGCTATTTTTATAAATTTCATGGTTTATGGTTAAAGAATTAACATTTCTTATTCTAGTTTTAATATACATGCTTATGTTATGTTTCAATCATTAGATAATTAGACTGCATAGGACAAAGTATGTGATGGGAGGGTCTCGTTATATCCCCTCAATGCATCAGTAGGTCTCATGAGACAAACTAAAGTCTTCACATTTAGTCCTGAAAGAATATTTCAGATTGTTCTTGGAAAAAGGCCTTGACGTAGTGGTTATGATATTTGGATTTTTTAATTTCCTTGTTATGATATTATTAATTGATTATACATGTGATTATTTGACTAGTAGAATATCCATGTAAATGTTTAACTAGAATTATTTTATTTATTCAATCCCTAATATTCATAATATATTTTCTTAAAAGGCATGTGTTTAGTTTGCTACCTTGCCTTAACAGTTTAGACATAATTTAGACAGATTCTACTCTATTTTATATCCATAGTGGGCATCTGAGCTCACCCCATTCTTATGTTTTATTTTCCCATGTTTCCAAGAAGTATTTTATTATTGATATGAAGGGTCATTCTAGAGGAATAATGTTGTTCTGAAGGGATTATATATGATGTTTTTTATGTTATAAATTGAAATATATTGTTCATATGTGTAATATATTAACCAATAATTTTAAACTGATGAGTCCTTCCGGACATGATACCTGGTAATCATGCCAATGTATAAAAACAATGCACCGGCTTCAACCTCCTGGGGTTAGGGCATTACTATTTTTGTTGCATTTTGTTTAGAAACAAACTTAGAAATAGATTTATAAAATAGATATTAACAATCATAACCATAAGAAAGATATTCAGGATATGTATTTAAGAGAATCCTATAATTTTAAAATAGATATTATATGAAAATTCTTTGAAAATACATACATGTCTAGATACTACATGTGGACTTGGTCTTGATAAACATGTACCTAGGGGTGGGAAATCTCAAAAAGTGTTCCAAGTTTGACTCGAGGTTCCCTGGTAAATGTCAACAAGCCTTACTATATACCTGGTTTGACACTCATTTAGATATTCATTGAATTAATCATATTTTCATTATAAACCATTATGAAATATTTATAATTAATTATGTCCTCAAAGAAACCATGTTTATGATTATGGATTATATATGCATAAATTATTCAACTTCTGTTTGGAATTTTAGAAGTTTGGAATTATACATTATGATTCGTAACCTAATCTAGTTTATTCCATTGTTTTGAAAAGGTACCTAGTGGAAGAAACAAAAATAGTATCAACACATGTAATCTATGTAGGTATTTTCATCCTATGTGAGATAATGATAGTTTATGTATAGACCCAAGCTTGACGTATATAGTCATTACATTAATTTTGCAGAATACATAATACAAAACAACAATAGACACTAAAGGACTGTAATAGTTTAGTGTCTTTGGAAACATGGAACATAATCTTCTAATCTTGGTGAAAGATTTTCAAAATATCCTATAAAGATCTTACCTTTTTTTCTTTTACCTAAAACCATTCTTTATATCCTTGGAAAAATATAACATATAAAGGGTGAGATCAAATGCTCAGTAAGGGTAATAATGAAGAAAATAAAACAAAACATATACATTTGAACTTCAAAACATGAACATAAAGTTTACACATAAAAATCATGAGTTGTGAAATAAATCATGGAAATATTTAAGGCATAAGTAATAAAGGAACATCAATCATGATAAAATAGCATGGTAATTAATCATTTAATTGTGGAAAACTATTAATCACATGATATTATGTCCATAGTAACCAAGGCATTTCTACCAAGACCATCTTAGTGGAAAAAGTCCCTTTCTGAATCGAGTTCACTCCTCATTCTAGTCCTATATCACTGAACCTGATTAACTTACCATTCCATCCATGTCTATATCATGAGATATAAATAATTACCTAATTAATTGGAGGGAGATATTTTTCCCACCCATCTCAGAATGATGTCATTATTACATGTGCCACAAAATTAACATACATCATTAATAATAACCCAATGAATAAAATGGGTTTGATAAACATCATCACATCATCACATAATCCATATAAAATAAATGGATATAATTTCATCAGAAGAAAAATAAAACCATGAAAATAATAGATAAATTATAATTGAAAAATAATATTACTAAATAATGTCATCTTAAATGGAAAATAGTTTTGACAAAACACTTGAAATAAATTCTTGAGTAAAATATCGTTTCTTCTTCAAAATAATTTCCTTTCTCAAAATTCCATGAAATTTTAAAAAGAAATGATTTTGAGAAAAATAATTATGAAATATTGTAGAGTAATATTCATGAAAATAAGGCTTTATGAAACTGTAAAAATCCGTTCTTGCTGTATAAGTTAAAAAAACATTCTCCTCGTACTTTTGTCAGAAAAGTAAAAAAGTTCCTTGTATAGTAAACAAATGAAAGTTTCCTTCCATAACACAAATTAAAAGTCAAATAGGGTTAAACATGAAATTAAAAATACATGGAATAATATTTGACAATTAATTAAAAACATTATATGGGAATGGATGAAAAATATAACCCTAGTAAATACTTATAAGCAATCTCGGAAAAAATTGAGATTTGAAAATTTATCCCTTACCTTATGTATGATATGCTTTGTATATATCCTAACCTCCTGTATAATGATTTAAATAATTTCATTGACTTATTACAGAATCAAATTATTTGTTATGATATCATATATGGTTCACTAATGACTTTATATTACCCATTCTTTTGTAAATTCCATGTCAAAGCAGCATTTTGTATAAAATCGTTTCATTTATCATAAGTGTTTTGACTTGTTGTTCTTGATATTATTACTTATATCCCTATTTACATAATTCTAGAATGTAAAACATAATTTATATTAAACATATATTCACCATATAAATATATATGATAGATTGATAAATGGAATGAAATACACCGTTCATGGAGACGGTAGGTCGTACGTACGCATGAACTCTGTTTTCGATTACTTATTGATTTAAATGAAATTAAGTAAATGAAACATACATGTACATAAATCTAGTATAATTATTATGTAATACCATTAATGATTATTTATTATATATAATTTATAATTATACTTTAATGGTTAATCATTGAAAATGAATCTCATCTTGTTCATGGAGACGGAAGTCCATACGTATGCACGAGCGATGATATTATTCCCATGATCGAGGAATTGTATTGAAGTGTATTTATAATATTTCAGAATCAATATCACTTTACAATAATCATATTTATTTATTTATTTACACCATTATACCCATCTAAGAAAGGTGGTGGTGGAAAACATATTACAACACAGCGTAGAGACGGTATTTCTTACGTACGCACGCGCGGTGATTTCTTTTTTCGTAAGATGGATAGAAGATGAAATAGGGTTTTTTCATATTTATAATGACATATCAGTATAAGAGTGATACTTATGTTATTAATTTATGATGATACAATTAAATAAGAAGAAGTAGAATAAGAAATAAATTGGAAAGAATTGGTAAAGGATATTACCTATTCTTTGATGCGCCTCTTCTTAACCCCTTATTTCGGCACTAATGTTTACCTTTGAAGAAGACCAAGAACTCTAGAATATGTTTAGGGAAGTTGAGAAGAGTAATGGGAAGGGGTTGTCTGAGCTTGAAGGCTCAAAATTGTGTAAATAGACGAGGGAGGAGGTACCCTTTTATAAGGGAGGAGAGGGGTAACTTTTGAAACCTCAAAAATATTAATTTATAATAAATTCAAACCCACTCAAAAACTTCCAAAATGATAGAAATGAGAACATAGATTATATAGGGTTGTAATCCCATTATCCAATAAAATTTAGACATGTTGTTAATTTATTTTAAACATTATCAACATGATTTATCCTTATTTAATTTATTTAATCTTATTTGGGGAAATAAGATTCTAAATTTTAAATTGTTATAAATAATTACTAATGTGTTGTTAATTGTCCATAATTGGATAATTTCTGACATTTTAGACCATATAAAATTTAATTTTTAATTTTTAATTTTTCTTGTGATTTTTAAACAATTTTATATTATGTTAGTTTTTATAAAATAACAATAGTGTCAATTTTGACACTATTCATTTATTTGAATTTAAATAGAATCCTCACAGAAGATATTTTCGAACTAAAAAAATCAATATATATATAATTTTTTATATTTATCTCGAAAATTATTGGATCACATGAAATAGTTAATATAATATTTATTTATTATATTTAAAACCATTTATTTGATATTTCAAAAAATAAAATAATTTCAACATAACCATTGTGTCACCTTTAATGATAATTATTTAATCAATAAAAATTTTAAATAAATTTACATGATGTAGATAATTTTATTATATTTCTGGAGACTATTCATGATTGATGTTTCATGAAGTTTATCACTAAATTTAAATTATTATACTTATAAGATTTAAGAGAGTGACATATTCTCACTTTCTTTCGTTTTAACAATAATTAAATTATTTTCATGGTCCAAAGTCCATAAAATTAATCTATTCAGACCTTTAAGTGATATGGGTCAACTTTTAGTCATAGAATAGAATTGTGGATGGTGTTAGGGATATTTTAAAATCCAATTTTTACACTTAATTACCTGATTAATGTTTAATTGCAGTAAATAAAAATTACCATGGTTACTATTCATAATATCAAAAAAAAGTAACCTATTAACATAATTTGGACCCAATGAATTCCAATATGGAATCCATTTTTCAAAATTCAAAACACAGAAGTTGTAGTAATTAACTTAAAATTAATCTCGTTGTTAAGAAAATAGGTTTTAAAGAGAAAACATTGCCAAAGATTGAAATGTTTTTACCTATGAATTCATTCTAAAATTAAGGATAAAGACATAAATTATATTAAATGGTAAAATAATATTATATTTATACTTTAAAACGATTCATATATTATAATTTAACAATATAAATTTTTTCTATGAAAAAGGTTGTTTTTAATTAA
Organism: Viscum album; assembly: GCA_963277665.1. Lineage (NCBI taxonomy): Eukaryota > Viridiplantae > Streptophyta > Magnoliopsida > Santalales > Viscaceae > Viscum > Viscum album. The sequence goes on from OY728145.1 coordinate 1,414,502,311, forward strand.
AATATAGCATGTTTTTACAATTCATTAAAATATTAAAGTTATCAGAATAATATGAAACATTTGTCCAAAGTAAATATTTATATCATGATTCCAAAGAAGAATTTTATTTTTTAATATTAAACTTATAAACCTGTCAAAAAATAGATTTAATGTGGGTGTGCCATCAAAATGTGGAAAAACTGCATTTTATGAAAAATACTTATTTTACGCGAAAAATTTATTTTGTTCACATAACATGTTTTAAAAAATGTGTAAGATGAATAATAATGTTATAAAATTAAAAATGTAGTTAATAATATTCATAACTGCTATTACATAATAATATTATAACAATATATCTTTGTTTAGTGAAACCATGTCTTGCGTACTACACACGCTATCGAGAAAGGTCATGATTGCGTATAACTCAATCCAAGAATAGTGTTTGCATATAATATAATCTAATACGGTGTTGCATATGGCACAAGATAATTTTGGTGTAACGTACAACACATGAGGGTACTAGGATAACATTTTTAGTTCTCAAGATCATTTCCCTAATGTTGAAGAATTATTGAATTAAAAGAAATAATTTCTTGATTTTGGTATAATATCACCATTGTTTGTGCCTTGAACATTTTACACTTAATATCATAAAGAAATGATGTGGAATTTTTCATTCGTGAAGTGTTAGCAGATCATGTGATAGAATGATGGGTCATTCCATCTGTCTAAAACAAAAGGTTATCAAAAGTTATCTCATATACATAAGTCTATCTATGGTGAGGTTAATCGTATATGGTTCCTAAAATGGAGTTATAATTAATATATCATACCAATTAATATATTAAAACTAATTTATACTAACCAGGGACTTCTTGTAGGCCAGTGGTATGCGATAAAGGCATGCCGCACTTCAGTTGTGGGTTCGATTCCCACAGGCTGGTCCGACATGACGGGTTGTCACCCATCCTGCAGGTTGACCTTTTTATAAAACTGTTACAATATTCCCGAAATAATATAAAAAATTTCTAGCCTTAAACAATACTATCTGATGTCCAACATAATTCATTCCAGCCTTTAGGCTTATTGAAAATAATTTTGTCCAATCTCGTAGTTTAAAGAAAACGACAACTAGAAAGTTCATCTACCAAGCATGTGAATACCATCATTTATCCCCCATATATCATAAGATATATCTTGTTGGTCAAATTCCAAACATGTGAATACCCTAGTAATGTATTCTCTTGAAAAATTAATACCCATTCAACCTTACTGAAAACATGAATGCTGTCAATATTTATCTCATTCCACATACCAAAATCCCAAAATTTCTATATAATCAATCCATGATATAACTTTGTCCTTATATCAGTCTGGAGCTCATTTCATTTTCACTTTATCCCTTCATTATGCACATATCATCTTCTTTCCATAAATATTTCAATCACTTTTCATGGTTATTGGTACTATATAATTATTGAAAACCAATACATAGATATTCCAAAATTCCACAATACCATAAATGAGATTCCATGATACTATTTTGAAATCTAATTACATAAACACTTAATCATTCCAAAACATCATTATTATACTCACCATCACAAATAGTGATCACATGTGACTTTCCCTTATCCCTTACCTTAAGAGGTTTCCCACATCGATCATCATTAACCCCTGGATTAGGGCATTGAATATCATAATTCCCCATTTCCTTGCACATGAAGCATTGATGTTTTGGTGGAGAGTTCTCCATAGTATTTTCTCTATTCTCATCATTATCTATTTGTTTTCCATTACATCGACACTCAACTGCTCGATGACCTTCTTTTCCACACATAAAACATTTTGTAGTACCTTTTTGGTAATCTCCACCGTGCTTATTTCCACAATCTGAGAATAAAGAAACATTCATATACTTTCACCATTGTTCTAAGATTTCACCTTGAACTACATCTTTCATTTTTTATCAATACAGTGAGATGGATATATAACACCAACTTCCAGTTCTACCTTGATAGCATAATACACAATTTCTTCATAGCTAATGATGTATCTTATAGCTAATTCCCCTCTAAAACTTGGTTTTAAGCCACTGAATAATCGATCAACATTACTTTCAGGTTGTATGATAAAGCCATATTCATACCTTCCAAGCCTTGTCAAATTTGCTTCGTATATACCAACAGATTAATAATCCTTTTTCTTAAGCTCAAGGAACCCGTTTTTCATCTTTCTTCAAATAATTTAATTGAAGTACTTATTGAAAAAATAGTTCTTGAACTCATCCCATTACATTGATTAAATTTCATCTTGGGGCCTTGTATTCTTAATTATAGTACACCACTAGTTTTCTTCACCTTCTAATCAGTAAACACCCAGAATGACTTTTTCATATCTTGAACAGAAAAATAGGGAAAATATCCTTTCAATGGTAATGATCCATTGTTCATCAACAAGTGGATTAGAAGACCCACTAAAATAAGTTTTATGTTGCCTCATGAAGGACTCATTAGAATATTGTTCCCTTCTCTGATTATTTGGAAGTCCAGAATGAATCCTAGCTTGTGTAAGTATAGAAATAATTTTTTTTCACTCCATCTCCCATAACATTGGTTTGTTCAGGAGTACAATCATTGAATTGTCCATTACATTGATCAACGTGGTTCCTTCATGTTCTAGCCATCGTCTAAAACCCAAAAATAATAGTGTAAGAGGCCAAAATCAAGCTAGGAAAACAACATAATAAATGGGAAGTACGTTCAATATATAACCTCTTAGGTTTAATTCTAAGATAGTTACCGTAATTCTTGGACTATAAACAATACTTATACTTAACATTAGGTACATCCCTAGACATTCCTTAGAAATATCTCTAGGGATCTCATTAAAGTTCTCACATCCTAGTTTCCAAAGGTTGACTAAACCTTTCCTCTGATAAAAACAGTAGAGACCCAAGAATGACATATATAGAAATTACATTAATTTTTCGTATTACATAATTCATAATAAGAACAAACACCAATGTACTGTAATAGTTTAGTGTCTTTTGAAATATGGAACAAAATCTTCTAATCTTGGTGAAAGATCTTCAAAATATCCCATAAAGATCTTCCATTTTTTCTTTTACCAAAAACCTTTCAATATATCCTGGGGAAGATAAAACATATAAAGGGTGAGCTCAAATGCTCAGTAAGGCTAATCATGGAGAAAATAAAGCAAACCATATATATTTGAACTTCAAAACATGAACATAAAGTTTACAATTAAAAATCATGAGTTGTAAAATAAATCATGGAAGTATGTAAGTCATAGGTCATAAAGGAACATCAATCCTGATAAAATATCATGGTAATAAAACATTTAATTATGGAAAACCATTAAGCACATTATATTATTTCCAAAGTATCCAAGGCATTGATTCCAAGACCATATTAGTGGACAAAGTCCCTTTCTGAATCGAGTTCACTCTCCATTCCAGTCTTGTATCACTGAACCGGATTAACATACCATTCAAGTCATGTCTATCTAATGAGATATAAATCATTACCCAATTAATTGGAGGTAGATATAGGTCCCACCAATCTCATAATGAAATAATATTTACTTGTGCCACAATATAAACATACATCATTCATAATAACCCAACGAATAAAATGGGTTTCATAAACATCATCCCATAATCACATAATACATATAAAAGAAATGGATATCATTTCATCCTAATAAAAATAAAACCATGTAAATAATAGAGATATTATACTTGAAACATAATCATACTAAATAATGTCATCTTAGATGGAAAATATTTTTGACAAAACACATGAAATGAATTCTTGAGGAAAATATCATTTCTTCTTCAAAATCATTTTCTTTTCTCAAAATGCCATGAAATTATAAATGAAAAGTCTTTTGTTAAAAATAGTTATGAAATATTTTAGAGTAATCATGATGAAAATGATGATTTATGAAACTTTTAAAATCCTTTCATGCCATATAAGTTAAAAAAAATCATCCTCATACTTCTATCGAAAAAGTAAAAAAGTTCCTCGTATAGTAAGAAAAACAAAGATTCATTCCATAACACAAAGTAAAAGTAAAAGTGGGGTAAAAATTAAATTAAACACACATGGAATAATATTAAACACTTTATGAAAAAAAATTATTTGAATGGATGAAAAATATAACCCCAGTAAATACTTACGTATAAGCAATCTCAGAAAAAATTGAGATTTGTAAAATTATCCCATACCTTATGTCTGATATGCTTCGTATGTATCCGAACCTCCTGTATAATGATTTACATAATAGAATTGACTTATTACAGAATCTCATTTATTGTTATTATATCATATATGGTTCACTTATGACTTTATATTACCAGTTATTTTGTAAATGTTTTGTTAAAGCAGTGTTTTGGGTAAAATCGTTTCATATATCGTATGTGTTTCGAATTGTTGTTCTTTATATTATTACATATATCCTGATTTAATTTATAGCATAATGAAAAAAATTATTTATATATAACATATATTCAGCATATAAATATATATGATTGATCTATAAATCGAATGAAATACACCATTCATGGAGACGGTAGGTCGTACGAACGCATGAACTCTGTTTTCGTTTCCTTATTGAATTAAATGGAATTAAGTAAATGAAACATATATGTACATAAATCCAGTATCATTATTATGTAATATATTTTATGATTATTTATTATATATAATTTATAATCATACTTGAATGGTTAATTATGGAAAATGAATCTCATCGCGTTCGTGGACACGGTAGTCCGTAAGTATGCACGAGGGATGATATCAATCCCATGATCGTGGAATTGTATTGAAGTGTATGTATAAAATTTCATAATCAATATCACTTTAAAATAATCACATATTTCTCTTTATTTAGACCATTATACCCGTCCATGTAAGGTGGTGGTGGAAAACAGATTACACCATAGCGTGGAGACGATATTCTGTACGTATGCACGTGCGGTGATATCATTTTTCGTAGGATGGATAGAAGATTAAATAGGATTCTTTAATATTAATAATAACATATATTTTTATGAGTTATACATATGTTATTAATTTATGATGAAACAATTAAAGAAGAAAAAGTATAAGAAGAAATAAATTAGAAAGAATCGGTAAAAGATATTACCTCTTCTTTGACGTGCCTCTTCTTAACCTCCTATTAGGAAACTAATGTTGGTCTTTGAAGAAGACCAGGACCTCTAGAATATTTCTATAGAAGTTGAGAAGAGTAATGGGTAGGTTTTGGCCGAGATATAATGCTCAAAATTGTGTAATGAGAAGAGGGAGGAGGTTCCCTTTTATTAGGGAGGAGAGGGGCACCATTGGAAGTCTCAAAAAAATTAAATTATAATAAATTCAAACCCCACATACATACATCCAAAATAATTCCAATCCGAAATTAAGTGAGATAGAGTTATAATCCCATCAACCAATAAAATTTAGACATGTTGGTAATTTGTTTTAAACATTATCAACTTGATTTATCCTTATTGAATTTATTTAATCTTATTTGTGGAAAAAGATTCTAAATTTTAAATTGTTATAAATAATTACTAATGTGTTGTGAATTGTACATAATTGGATAATTAATGACATTAAAGATCAATTAAATTTAAATTTTTAATTTTTAATTATTTTTTTATTTTTAAATAGTTTTATATTATGTTATTTTTATAAAATCACAATATTGTCTATTTTGACACTATTCATTTATTTAAATTTTAATAAAATCCTCACAGATTATATGATTGAAATAAAAGCATTAATAGATTCATAAAATGTCATATTTTTCTATAAAATTAGTAGATCACATTAAATAATTCATATAATATTTATTTTAAAATTGATAAAACCATTTATTTGATATTTCAATCAATAAAATAATTTCAACATCACTATTGTGTCACCTTTAATGATAGTTACTTAATCCATAAAAATTCTAAATAAATTCACATGATATAGCTAATTTTATTAGATATCTAGATACTATTCATGTTTGATGTTTCATGAAGTTTATCACTAAATTAAAATTATTATGCTTATAAGATTTAAGAGAGTGACATGTTGTCACTTTCTTTGGTTTTAATAATAATTAAATTATTTCCATGGAACAAAGTCCATAAAATTAATCTCCTCTGACCCTTACATGATATAGGTCGACTTTTATTCATCTAATAGAATTTTGGTAGTTGTTAGGGTAATTTTATAATCTTATTTTTACACTTAATTACCTGATTAACCTTTAACTACATTAAATAAAAATTACCATAGTTACTATTCATAATATCAAAAAAATAAAAGTAACATGTTAACATAATTTGGACCTAGTGAATTCAAATATGGAATCAATTTTTCAAAATTCAAAACACTGAAGTTGCAGTAATTAATTTAAAATTAATCTTGTTGTCAAGAAAACCAGTTATAAAAGTTAAAACATTGCCAATGATTGAAATGTTTTTACCTATGAATTCATTATGAAATTAATGATAAATACATACATCATATTAAATGGTTAAAATATATTCTATTTATACTTTAAACCCATTAAATATTATAATTTAACCATATAAATTATTACGATGAAAAAATTTGTTTATAATTAAAATATAGTGTGTTTTTACTATTCATTAATATATGAAAGTTATCAGAATAATATGAAAAATTTATCCAAAGTAAATTTTTATATCCTGATTTCAAAGAAGAATTTTATTTTGTCAAATTTAACTTATAAACATGTCAGAAACTAGATTTTATGTGGGTGCTCCATCAAAAGGTGGCAAAACTGCATTTTTTTAATACTTATTTTACCTGAAAATTTTATTTTGTTCACATACCATGTTTTAGAAAATATGTAAGATGAATAATAATGTTATAAAATTCAAAAAAAAATTAATTCTATTTATAATGTCTAGTATATAATAATATTATAACAATATATTGTTGTTTAACGAAACCTGGTATTGCGTACTTCACACGCAATCGAGGAAGGTTGTAATTGCATGTAACGCAAGACAAGAATAGTGTTTGCATATAATATAATCTAATAAGTTGTTGCGTATAGCACAAGCTAATTTTTGTGCAATGTACAACACAAGAAAAAAAATTAAATTAAAAGAATATTTTTCCTAAAATCTCAGGGTGTTAAAGTTGAACTGGGGATATAACTAGCACCGAATACCTAATAACCATACTGGGACAACTGACTTATGTTTTGAATAATAACTCTATCCGTATGGAGAAACTTGATCCACAACGTGGATGATCATTGTTAGACCACTTCATGAGTCAACAAACTCCAACATTCTAGCGGACTAAAATCCTTTTTTCACTTGGCAGTGGATAAGTTCCTTAGAAAAAATATTTCTTCTTTTTAGACTAACGAAAGGGAAAAGTTGTTATTGAAGTCTATCATATATTAAGATATATAGATCAATGGAGTTTATTGATTCAAAAATTATGGGTGATGATGAAGTAGAAGATATAGAATAGAGGGAGATTAAAAAAATTTATAAAAAAAATTCTTTCCTCGACGAGCTGATATGGATAGGAAATTTCATAGTATGAGGGAAATAGTTGATGAGATTATTGAAAATTATGAGGAAAACTTCACATGGTTTGAAAGTAAGGTTCCATAATACATACATAAAAAATAATTAAGGTCGATCAATTCTTTAATGGGTAAAACTGATCCTCTTACGAGCATTAGTATCACAATATTTCTCATCATATGAAGATATAGTCTCGTGTGTTATCAAGATGGAAAAGGAATTATCTATGTCTTATAAAGTTAAAATATAAAAATAGAAGAATATAAATATTGAGCAAGATTCAAATAAAGGGGAAAAGGGAATGTATGGTGTTCTTTTATGTGATAAGAGTGGGAAGAAACACCCTAGTACTTTCCAGAAAGGAATAAGTGTTTGTTACAAATATAGAAAAAAAGATCATCCGGATCATGATTATAAGGGAGAGGAAGAAGTTTTACAATGTTATAATTGTAATGATATGGGATATTATACAAACTATTATCCAATGTTTCCAGGAAGAAAATCTACGAAGATGAAAATGGATCCCGGTCGAGCTTATATTGTTACTACGGTAGAAGTAGAATAATTAATCTATTTGTGTTTTTTGATTCAATAAATATAATATGGTTCTACAAAGAATGTGATAAATATAAGGTTTGTACTATATTAGTTTTTTAACTTATGGTTTTTATGTGATTAATGTAATCAAATATTCATTATGTGACTATAATAGCAATATTACACTATTTTCGAAATCTGATGTTACGTTTGATTTTGGAAATTTAGAAGCATTTTAGAGTGAGTTAGAAAAAATGTATTTTTCATAACTATAAATGTCAGAATGGATTAAGTTGAACATTTTATAGTACTATTTAAGGTTAAAACATTTCTTATGATTATTTTTGGAACATTATAATACTATAGTTTTAGAAAAAGGACAACCTGTAGGCTGGGAAACAACCCAACGTGTCAGACAAGGATGCAGGAAGCGAACCCACAACCAAAGTGAGATAAGGCATTATTTTCTACCATTGGTCTACTAGAAGTCCCGGGGTAGTAAAACATAGTTTTCATTATTTAAATTGTATATATTTATATTTTGATCCTTATATGATTAAGATTGATATAATATTTCTAAATTTAATCTTTTAAAGAGAATGATTAGTTTGTTTTTGGAATTAGTTATTGGATTAAACTCTACAATTAAATTACGTATGCTTCTTTGTGTTCTTATTATATGAATTAAATTAATTCTACAAAACTAGGGAAGGGATCATAAAATAGAAAAAGTTTTCCTTGTATTTTATTTTGTGATGAATCAAATGGTCTCTTAGATAATCGTAGATTTATGACTTTCTGGTTGTTAACATTGTTTTAATAATGTCCTATATCCCTCTCCATCAGATCATGATAGTTAAATTTTCTTTCATTTCTATGTTTTCTTATATAGAATCCTAGTATGTGTTATTTCTGGTAACCTTCTAACTTCCCTTTCTTTAATTTAATGTTGATTTTTTATTGACCATTTTACTAATGTGGGAATGAAATATATAGATTTTGAATAATCAAACCATAGATACCATACCCAAATTCTAAATTTTTATGGATGAACGTTTTTGAAGGATTAGATTATGTAACACCCCAAGCATCCACAGTATTATTATTTTTAGTAATTTAATATCTGACACTACACGTAACACCATGTTCGAGTGCACCAAGTCATATCCAAATAGACATTTAAAAAAATTTATTATAAATAGTAGTAACCATATTTTGAATTTTATATATATCCCATTAAATTTTAATATTAATATTTTTCTTAGACATAATATACTAACAAATTCAATTTTTCTGATTAAAGAAGTAATTTTACCAAAAAATTATCCCATTTAATGGAGAACAATTTTTAAACTGAATATTTGACACTATTATATACTCAATTTGAGGAAATTAAATTATTATATATAATAAGGAAACACAATTTAGTTTGGGTGAATTTTTATTACATTTCTGATAACCTTTATATTTCGATGAATAGTGAAAAATACTAAATTTTAATTGAAAAATATATTTTAATCAAAATAATTTATAATGATAAACTATACATTTAATTGGTTATTAAGTATAATTATATTATATATTTTTAATTTATTATAACATAGCCCATTGGAAATAATTTCAAATTTAAATTGGACATCAACACATGTTAATCTTTTGATGGTTTTTACTTCCTAAAAACTTGTTTTCTTTTTTGGACAATGGGAATTAATTTTAAATTACTTTTTCCCGATTATGTGTTTTGAATATGGAAAAATTGATACAATATTTTCAATATTATGGTCCAAATTGTTAAAAGAGTTACCTTTTATTTTTGTACATTATGAAAAGTATCTTCAAAAAATATTTTTATTTACCATGGTTAAATGGTAAATCTGGTAAATAAGGGTAAAAATTAGTATTATAATAATATTAAACTATGCTAACACTTGTCCTAATCCTATTATAAAATATATATCCAACCATAGGAATCCTTGGGATTATTTTAGGTCCACATGGAGCCACATGGGTGTGAAAAGGGAGTTTTGTAATATTTAATTTAAATAAAGAGAAATCTAAAATAATCTCGTATCTTTCTACAAAATCAATTTTATGGTGGGTTTATATAATTGATAAATTCAACTATCAAAATTAATTAGAAATATAATATTATATTCTAAATCATGGTATTTTATTTCTAATTATTAGTCATTAAATAAATATATTTATTGACAACACAATGTTGATGCAGTGATTACCATATTCATGAATGATTCAAATAAATGAATTTATAAATATTAAAATAAATAAAAGTTGAACATTTTGATGCCATAAAATTTTTTTTGGTTGATATTGAAATAATAGATTTCATTTAATTCCATAGGTTCAAATTAATAATGTTGTTATGATATTATGAAAAATCAATTCATAGATAGTGTCCTAATTGACAAAAATGGGTTTCTAAAACAAATAATATTTTATTAAATGATATAATATTCCTAAAAATCAATGATTTAGCCAACTGATTTTTAAAATGATAAAATTTTCATTATTGATCCACTTTAGTTTCTCTATAAATTTAATTGTTTCTATAGTAACCATATATTATGAAAATACAAGGAGACATGGAAACAGTTAATGATATTAAATTCTGGGATAAAGCTAACAAATCAGGTTAATTTTGTGGAAAAAACTTGTCTAAAACCAATTAGTTGAGAGAATATCGACCAATTATCATCTTTTACTTAATATATATCACTTTGGAACTATTATAATACAAAAATACTTCTATAATAAAATAACATTTCAATACATTCCTAATGTGACCCTCCTCCCTCTTATAATAGGCCACCACCTCTAACCACTTATTGACACTTCAAAAGCCATTTGGATCAGCCAAACCATACCCAAATCTCCTTGAAAATTCTCTCCCTTAATTTTAGAGGATATTATTTTGGATGAAACCCAACTTTATATGTCCTTTTGTGTAAATCATAAGGAGACACCCGAAGAAGAGGACTGTCAGACACATACCGAGAGTATCGAACCTAAGGTAATGCTTCATTCCCCAATCTCATTATAATGAGATTGTTTATGTGTAAGTATTTTTACTATGAAATATTTATCATCAATATCCTTGTTTTATAAAAATGTATTTTAAAGGAATATTTTAAGATTTTGTGGAAGGGAATCTTTATCTTGAATATCATTTTAAATGTTTTAATTATTTATTTTTCTAAATCTTTTTAATTAATGTCGATGTTTCAAAATAATAATAAGGACTAATTTATATAGAAAAAAGTTTTTTAAAATTTTAACTTCTTTCAAAAGTTTCAAAGTAATATTGATAATTTTATTCAAAAATATCTTTTAAAAGACATCTTTTATAAATTTGATGACTTTTAAATTATTTCATGAAAAAATGGATATCTCCCTCCAAGAGTATTATTGTTTATTTTCATCTAAATCAATATCATTTTTTTTATTTCATTGTTAACTGTGGTTGATTTATTAAAATAAAATCTTCTATATTGTATTGAATGAGTTATGATATGTTCGATTGTAGATGTACTATTGTTTACAAATTTCGGTTTATCGTTAATGAATTGACATTTCATTTGCTAGATTTAATATGAATGTTTATGTTATGTTTCAAACCTTTCCCAAAATAAATGAATTGGACTTATTATGTGATTTATGGGACCCACCATATTCCCTCGATTAATGGATAGGTCTCATGAGACAAACCACTGTCTTGGCACTAGGATTTAATAGTATATTTGTGAATTATCAGGGCACAAGGCCTTGACATAGTGGTTACGATGTTCGCCATTTTGAATTCACTCGTTATTTGATTAGTGGTTTTTTAACATGTGATTATTTGACTAGATGAATATCAATGTGATTGTTTAAATGTAATTATTGGATTTATTCTTTCCATATTATTCTGAATATAGTTTTTTTAAAAATCTTCTATTTTAGTTTTATACATTCCAATAAAAATTTATGCATAATTGGATTAACATGCACTATATTGTTTATCCTTAATGATCATATGAAATCACACCATTTTTATGTTTTATTTTCCCAGGATTCCAAGAAGCGTTTTATGATTGATATGCAGGGTTATACTAGGTGAATAATGGAATTCTCAATGGATTATCTACGTTGTGTTTTATTATAGAAATTGTAATGTTATGTTCTTATATGCAATCAATTTTCCAAGATAGCTAAATTGAATGATCCATCAGAAAATGATTCATTCTAATCATTACGATGTACGAAAATAATTCCCCATCTTCAGAATCCATGGGTTGGTGCATTAAATTAGATAATTTATTTATATATCACTTTTTACATTTACTATACACGTGATATATTCACCCCCTCTTTCATATTTGAGGTGTATATAGTAGACATGAATTTCTTTTATAATTATTCTACTAAGAGTTATTGATATAAAAATATCCATTTTTGGATCTAGCATTAATTCGGTTTGTTGTTCAAAAGGTATCAAATAAGAAATTTATTTTCATCCAAAACCATGTGTTCAGAAAATGTTTTAGAAAATAATTGTAAATAGTATTTTAAGAATATTTTTACAGAAAAGAATTATAAAAATGACTTCTGAAATAAAAATTGGTTTCAATATATTGTTTATGATTATTTTATATGTTTTCAATTTTATTTTCAATGAAATTTTTTTTCAAAATGATTTATTCTCTAAAAACATTTAATCAAAGTGAAAATGATATTTTCCTCAAGAAATTATTTTAATGATCCTTTCAAAATTATTTTATATTTAAGATGACATATAATGTTGTTAAATATATCTTATGGGGGATATGAAACCAATATACCATTAACATAATTTGTTTTAATGGTTTTTTTTTATGTTATGATGTTTATGGAAACCTATTTCTTTTTCTGAGTTCAATCATGATTAAAAGAGATTGTTATGAAGCCCATTCCTTTTACACTTCTTGATATTGTTTAAAAGAGATTTTCATAGAACCCATTTTTTTCATTGGATAATCCTGTTATGAAAGAATAATTCTTGTTTTTATGATGATATGGAGGCTCATTACACTTTATTTATGTTGTAATTCTTGGACATTACAGCTTATATGTTGGGGTGGCCCAGATTGGACCGGGTAAGACCATTATAACATATAAGGTGGGATTGCCTAGATAGTATCGAGAAATCCATTCAATAATATATTATAGGGTGGCCAAAATAGTTCCATGAAATGTCATTACAGATTATAGGATGGGGTGTCCAAGATAGTTTTAGGTTAGACTGTTACATCTTATATGTTGTGGAAACCCAGAAACTGATAGGTTAGTCTATTATATCCTATATTATGGCTTCCTTAGATAGAATTAAAATAAATTATGTTAATATTTATATCTCATTATATATACATTCATTGAATGTGGAGTAATACTTTTTTTTAATAGACTTTCTCTGCTAAGATGATCTTGGGAGTGAACGTTGACTACCAAATGGTTTGAAGATTGAAACAATTCCATTAATTTATACAAAGAATTAATAATTCAATAATTGGGAAATCATTTTATATGTTTATGTGTTAACCAGAAATTCTATCTATTATACCTTTATTATGTTTCCCCAGTTTATGATCTTTGATTATTTTATGATTATTAATTTCAATATTAATGTCATGACTCAAGATTTTAATATATGATATGAAATGTGTAAGATTCTATGGTTATGATAATGTTTTCATACAATTATGTTCATGTTATTCTTCCATATCTCCTTTATTTACCCTTATATAGCATATGATATCATCGATTCTCATTTTTTCTTTCCCTAGGTTGTGAAGAAAAATTTTATATAAACGTGATTAAGGGGGATATCTTTTTTGGAAAAAATAAATATCATTAATAAAAATAAATATTTCAAATGTCTCTAATAAAATGATTTTATATGTGTTATTTTATATCAATATACTCTTACCCTCCACTAATTACTAACCTCTCTCATCCAAATTTTTAAATCCATCGTACAAGTAATATTATATAATTAAGCCTTATGAGTTATCATGAACCCCCTCATGGTTTAGATTATTTCATCTTATGGAGATAAATTATCTAATATTTAAGGTACATAAAAATAGAGAAGTTCCGAGAGAATAATAATTGTCCCATATCTTTTTATTATTAATTTATTTTCTTATATTCCTTATTTTATATTTTAGACCAACTATTAAACTACTAATCACTCAATATATAATAGTATATATTTATATGTATATATATATTGATTAACTTAAAATGAATATAAACATTAAATTCTATATATATATATATTATATCTATACATTTATAGAAAATCATTAAAATTATTGGTTTTTCAACCTATAATGATATTTTCATCATTAATTACTTTTACATTAAAAATACGTTGTATTATGTAAATAATGTATAAATATTTGATTTTTTCCTTTGATATATAATTTAAATCACGAATTAAGGAAACAAATCCACAAATTAATAATAAATAACCGTGTAACACTTCCAATAAAAACTTCTTCATTTATCCATTCTATAATGTACCGATAATAAATAATTAAAATTTGATATGAATTATCAAAAATATGTTTTGGAATAAGAAAATTATATGATAAATTTTAAGTAGATAACAATTTATTATAACGTTGGATTATGATCAATGAATCTATCCATGACATGAGGAATATGGATCTATCAATATTTTATTCCATTTAGTTTTATTTTCACACTTCTTGTGTAAATTGTTTTCTCATGTATTACTTCATGATGGTACATCCACTTATTTTCCATTATAAGAATTATGTATTTACTTTTACACCACTATTGTTTAATAAAATATTATATATAAATAGTTGTCGTATCTCCATTGAAATGGTTTCTATATATTTTTATATATCCATTCGAAAATAATAATAATTTTTATTAATTTTAATTCTTGCATGCTTTAATTTTCTTTTCATTTCAAATGTTTTAAATAATTTTAAAAAAATTATTATTTATTACAACCACATATGATTCATGATACACTAAAAAATATATTTTAAGTAACATGTTTTAGTACCTCTCAATTTTATGGTTTCCTTATTCACCATTAAAAGTATAATGGAGTATTTATTATCTATCAAAATATAATAATATTCTAGACTCAAGAATTCATGTGTAATTACAGATAACTATTTATCTTTTTAATTTATAATTTTATGCTATGGGATATGAGATTATGATAAAACCTGATTTCTTTTACAGCTTGGATTATCCACGTAATGGTTATATATTTATGTATGAGATATAAATATTTTAATTTTAATTTTTTTTGTTATATTAAAAAAATTAATGTCATTGGTGGGCCTAGATATATACATAAATCTAATATTTAGAAAATTATTTTATCACAAATGATACTATTTATGTTATTTTATTAGAGACTCTCAACCACATTTTTTTTATTTTATCAGTTGTAATCATTGATTTATGATTCCCAAAAAGAATTTTTTTTATGATCTATTTTCCATGAAATATTATTACGATTTATTTATTATTATTTTATCCTACCATTTCATGTTATAATGAATACTATCATGATCATTTTTATATGCAATTTTATTAATGTATCTATTTTTTCATCTTAATTTGACTTATAAGAATATTTATCAGTTCAAATATGTGATGTGTGTCACATAAATGATATCAGTATTAATTAAATTCTGATCAATTTATAAGAGGAATAAAAATATGATTTTTCATTAGCTAATGTTTCATATAATTTAAAATATGAATCTATTATCCAATACAATATGTCAATAATGTTTTAAATTTTCAATTGTATTTTTGATTACCTATAAATGATATAATAATTATCCATCCAATATATGGATCATAATATTTAGTATTCGAGTTTTCATTTAGAAAATTCTTAATTTTAATTATTTATTAAAGTCAAAAAGAAATTACAATTTGATTTTATATGAAATTTGGAATCAGACCAGATATTTAATGCATCATTTTATAATAAATTATATATTAATTTATGTTTAATATTAGATGAAAATAATTTTTTATTAATAATATAGTTTAAAAAAGATGGACACAGGTTAACAAGCGATGAAATAATGAATGAGATGACTATCTAAATGTCACTACTAATCAAATCGGAGATAAAATTTAAAACATAATGTTGATGTATAAATATTTTTTAAAGGATATGAATAATAAATAAAATCATGTCTGTAACACCCAAATGTTTTTATCTAATATTTTCTGTATTTAATTATAATTCGTAAGTGGGTTCCATTGACTGCAATCATGATTTTAAATGAACAGTGAATCACTTTTGGTATAAAATGTCCATTAAATATTGCTTTTTATGTTTGCGAGAATAATTATAAAAAAAATTTAAAAATAAATTTTGAAGTTATTGGATGCCATTTATTTACAAAAAGTATAAATCAATTAGATATTTTTGTTTTTGTTATAATAAATTGATTAAATTATGATTAGAAATGAAGTTAAAGAATATATATATATATGTTCTATACTTAGTAAAATACTTTTTGACATTCATCTAATGGATATGTTAGTCATATGATATGAATAAACTCTATTTGATATATAATATCATATATTTTTCAAAAGGGTAATTTTATGCCTTTGATTGAGAACCTTTTTAAAATTAAGATTTTTACACACTAATTATTTTTTATGAAAACATAATCAATTTATTTCGAATATGAATATAAAAAATCACTTTGCATAATTTTTTATTTATTTTTCTAATAACATTCAAATTTTTGTAAATAGTAAAAATACACTAAATATTAAAAGAAAACAAAATTTTTCGTTGAAATATATTATACGGGTAAATTATAACATTGAATCATTTTAATATGTAAATATAATATATTTTTATCATTCAATATAATATATTCCATTAGCATTATTTTTCATATAAATAACATGTATAAATATTTCAATATTTTCAATATTTTAGCATTTAAAACACATCTCTCTTTCCAACAATAGGAATAATTTTTAATTAATTAATTCAAATTCTATGTTATGAATTTTGAAAAATGGAATCTATATTTTGAATCAGTAGGTCCAAATTTTTTAAAATTTTTCATTTTATTTTTGAGCATTATTAATAGTAAATTTGGCAATTATTATTAATACCCAAAAATTGTAAAACTAGTAATTAAGGGTAATAATAATATTATAAAACAACCTTAAAACATTGCATAATATTAATTTATGATATATTTCCGACCAAGAAAACCCTTTTGACCCAAATGTGTCCTTTGGAAGCCACGTTGGTGTGATTATAGCACATATAAAATTTAATTTAATGTAAAGGAAAATATTTTATAAACAGATATCGTCTTACTATAACAATTTTAATATGTGGTTATATAAGTAATATATTTGACTATAAAAACTATTTAGAAGTATAAAAATAATTCCGACTTCATGTTACTTTATATTTAATTTTTATAAATTAAATAACTTATTTTAATTATGAAAACATGATGACAAAGTGGTTATTGTATTAATGAAGGAATCAAATAAATGATATTATAAAAAATAAAATAAATAATATTTTACATAATTTATAACATCAATTATTTTTTTAGGTTGATATTACATGTTATAACACTATTAAATTAGACGTTTTGATGTTATCTCTCTGTTTAGATTTTATTTAAATTAAATAAAATTAAGTGTAATCATTGAGAAAATTTATGTTTTATAAAAATATTAAATTATTAAATTATTTAAAAACTAAAAAAATATTTTAAAATAAAAAAGTGACTATTATATGGTCTAAAGTTTCATTAACTATCTCATTATGGAATATTTAACCCATATATGTAAAATGCATAGCCTTTTAATACTTCAATTAATTTTACAACAATGAAAATTAAAAGAGAATAATTAAGGTTAAACCGAAAAGATAAGGTTTCAAATAAAATCAATAAATATCAAAAAATTATTTTATTAGATGATTTAGAACTAAACTCATCTTATATTAAAAATATTTCAATTAGAAATCATTTTTATTAAAAAAATACTTTATATAAATATCATATTTTATGAATATCTTAGGTTTTCCCTCACCTCAATTATAAAAGGAAACCTCTTCCCCCTCATATCCTCTTAAATTTGAGAAATAAAACTCACCCATAACAAGACCATTTTCCTTATAAACTTCCACATTTACATTTACAGGTTCCCAATTAATTTAACAACCAACTCTCATGCTCTAAGAAGAGATTTTGAGGAAGCGCACCGAGGAAGAGGTAACCTCTTCTACAAATTATATCAAAAGTATTTCTTAGTATACATCATATTTTTTTATTTTTTATTCAAAAAGTAATATCCTGATTATCACTAATATACTGATATGTTATAATAATTAAGAAAAAACCATATTCCACCTTCTATCAATCCTATGAAAAAAATAAATCCCCATGTGTGCGTACATACGGCTTACTGTCTCCATGACATGTTGAAATCCTTTATTCACAACAACCATACATATATGGGTATACTAATAAAAATAATAACTATATATGATTATCATAACATTATAATGGTTTATAAATATTATACACCATACACTTCAATTCCATTCAATAATTATGGTAATGATATCATCGCCCGTGCATACATACAGCCTACCGTCTCCACGATGCGAGGTGATTCATTTTACATTATCTTCATTAAAGATTGAATATATAAATTCACATAGTGAATAAATATTGTATATATTAAGTTAATATCATTTTTAATGATATAAATATATGAAGGAGAATCATAACTTATTCAATAAAACATGCCTAACAACATAAAATAGTTAATATCCAAATAACGAGTAATGGTGAAATGTTAGTAACAAATAGATGATAATATGATCATATATAATATTATTAAAATTAATAGGATGATATAATAAGTCAAATATGTTATTTAAATCATACGTAGGTGATTCAGATACATAAAATGGATATCATATCTAATATAAGGGCTAATTTTGGAATCTATTTAATATTCAGGATTTTTTATACGTAAGTATTTATTACGGTATATTTATCATCCATGTACACATTTTAAAAACATGTAATACTATTATCCTAAAAATGGTGAAATTCAATTTTACACATTTTTTAATTTTTTTTAAATGGTTTTAAAGGATTATTTTTTTATTTTTGTTATGAAATACTTTTTGACTTTTCTGGAAAAAGTACAATGAGAATGTTTTTTAACTTATACAGAATGAATGGATTTTTAAAATTTCATAACACATTATATCCACAATGATTACCATACATGTTATTAAGGTTATTTTTAAATAAATTCTATTCTTTTAAAATTTCATGGTTTTTGGGACAATATATCGTTTTTGAAGAAGAAAGGTTGGTTTCCTAAAAAATGATTTCATGTGTTATATGAAAACTATTTTCTATATAAGATGACATTAGTTAAATAATATTATCTTTAGATCCCTATTATTACTATAATGTTTTTTTTTATGATGTAATTTTATTTATGGTATCTATTTTTTTAAAATGGATTATGTTATGGCTGAATGATGTTAATGAAGCCCATTTTATTCTTTGGTTTATGTTATGAGAATGCCTTATGTTTTTGTGTCACATATTAGAATGATTTTAATGTGAGTTGGATGGGACCTATATAGCCCTCTAATTAATGAGGTAAATATTTATATCTCAGGAGAAAATCATTATTGGAACGATATGAAAATTTCATTCAGAAATACGTCGTTGGAACGGCAAGTACACCAATTTCAATAACGGAATTTTTCCTCTTAGATTGTATTGGAAGTGAGATTTGACTAATATGAAATGATTACCAATGATTTTTTCCCAAAAAATATCTTGAGTTATGTTATGAATTTTGGGAATACATTAATTTATTCTTAATAATTTTCATGATTTATCCCATGGTAAGATATCAAATTCTTTTATATGTAGGATAATATTTTCAAATGTTAGTTCCTTTTGTCTTATGATTATGATATGCTTGATATCTCCCTTTTTTTCCCTTAATAACCATATGATCTTACCCTTTCATGTGTTTCTTTTTATCAGATCATGAAGAACGGTATTATGTAAGATATATCAATAATAGGTCTAGTTGTGATGAAATATGTGGGAGATAATGATGATATCATATGAACCTATTGTTTGTCTTTCCCAGTTTTTGAAGACACTATACCTATACCGTCTTATCATGTATTTTTATATTTGTAATGAATACTCTTCAACTTTGAAGTAATATCAATGTATGTAAATTATGGTCCATTATAGTTGGTATCAGGGGAATCGCATATTTAACCATTGGAAACAAGGATGATATAACTGTTTTAAGAACCATAGGGATATGTAAAAGAATAGGTTACAATTATAGTGTTTAAGAAATTATTTTCAACGAACTAGGATAAAGCCTATGTTATCCAATATTGAAAATTTATAATTGATTATTATTTTTCCACATTATTTTTACTGTATCTGACACTATTATTGACGGTGTTAGTCAATTCATGAAACCAAAAGGAACAATGATAATGATAAATGTGATTGGAAATGTAATGATTTTCTTCCTGAACAAAAAAAATTTATGGAAGCTTTAATGAAACATCATGTAGCTATGCTCACACAAAATTCTTATGTTATGAATCATGCAACACATCCAAACAAGTAAAAGAGGGAACTTCATTCTATTGAGTCCTACATGGGGTAGCATCCACCTTCGTTCAGCGGGTCTTCTGATCCATTTGGGGTTGAACAATGGATCTGTACCCCTAAAAAGATATGATTAGTTCTCCAATGTTCATAACATGATAATGTCTTCTTTGAAGCCAATTATTTGTACGGTGAAGCAGATTAGTGGTTTAGCATTATTTAAAATATGAGGCAAAGAGATGAAATTGAATCCACATAATGGGAGAAGATCAAAAAATTATTTTTTAATAAGAACATTCCACATATTATTTAAACATGTATAGAGAATGAGTCCTTTGAACTTAATAAAAAGGATGATTAATCCTTTGTAACCAAAAAAGAATATTTTACAAGACTTTCAACAAATACTTCTGGAATTTTTATCCATCCTGAGAGTCAAATTGATTGATTCCATACTTTCTTGAAACCACTTCTTTGAAGAGATTAGCCATATGAATCTTCATTAGCTTTAAGGAAATCATTTGATGTGCTATAAACGTTGAGATGGATATTAGAGTAACTCATCTGTCAAATGGTTTTTATAAGAGTAGAAAATTTGAATTCATGTGAAAATATAAATACCATACTGAAAATAAGATGAGTGTTCCATTATGATCAATGTGTAGAAAGAATCATGTTGGAAATTGTCTTAAAGGAACTATTAAAAATTTTATGGGTACAAAAGAAGTTCATCAAGTAGTTGAATGTCAATGTCATGGGAAAAATATTTCTACGGATTCAAGTAACTAAATAGCTACATTAAATGCACCTCATCCACTTAAATGTTATAAGTAAAACGAAATGGGGTAATTATACCAATCATTTCCCTCATCCAATGGATATTCATAATGATCGATGTCAGCAGACTATTAAGGATAAGGGCAAAGGAATTTCAAATGAGGCCACTATCAGGTATGAGAATTGTGATAATGAATTACTGAAAGTTAAACATACCATCCACTCTAAGGTAGAAAATGTTTCATTATATTATGGATCCACCAACTCTTTTATTATTTAAGAATTTTTAAGGTTTTCTCTATATTACCATAGCAATAAGAGGTTGAGTTATGTGTGAAAATACCTAATGGGACAATGGTCGCATCAAATTTTTAAAATTCTACTCTAGTTGATGTTTGGGGGAAAGTGCTACACAAAATTATATTTATCATTCTTATAGTTGAATTTTAGGAGATTCTTGGAATGGATTGGCTTTCTCTATATCGATATAATATCAATTTCAAAGGAAGGGAAGTCACAATTCATATTCTCGATGAATCTATGATCATATATCAATGTTTGGATGAATATAACTGTCCATTAAAAATTTCGTCTATCTTATTTGTCCGGATTCTTATAAATTAAGATTATTTATCTCAAATGGTTTGGGGAAAATTCATTACTAATGATACACCCATGGTATGGGAGTTTAATGATTTATTTTCAAAAGAATTGAAAAACCTTCCACCATATCATGAAGTTGATATTTTAGTAGAACTCATAATAGGTTCTTTGACTATTTCAAAGACACCATACAGAATGGACCCTATTGAGATGTTGAAATTGATTAATTATCTCCCGGATAATCATGACAAGTTATTCATACTCCCAAGTGCATCACCTTGTGGATAAGATATTATGTTTGTTTTGAAGAAAGATGGATCAATGAGATCATGAATTGATTATCAAAAACATAAAAAGATCTCTATCGAGAAAAAATATCCTCTTCCCCACATTGATGACTTATTCAACCAACTACATAGAGCACAATAATTTTAAATGATTGATATTAATTTAGTATATCATCAATTAAGTGTCAAGAAGTATTTTATAACAAATAATACATTTTGTTAATGGTATGGACATTATGAATTTGTAGTGATTCCTTTTGGTCATATTATTTCATCCTCTATATTCATGGATAAAATTAATAGTTACCTTAGAGATTATCTTTTTATGTTTGTGGTAGTCTTTACAGATCATATTATTTTATATTTGAAGAGTAAGGAAGAACATGATGAACACATGAGAATTATACTGACGACCCTGAGAAAAGAGAAGCTTTATGAAAAATTTATCATGTTCGAATTTTTTCATCAAAATGACTAATTTTTTGTTCACATAATTTCAATATAAGAGATATATATGTATCCAACCCAATTCTAAAGTTGTTGAAGGTTTATTGAGACCAAAAATGGTAACTGAGATCCAACGTTTTCATCGTTTGGTTGGATATTATCATCATTTTCGGAAATATTTATCATGATTATCTAATATTCTCACCAAGTATACTAAAAAAGTATATATGTTTGTATGGATAGAGGAATGTGAGGAAAATTTCATAGAGAGAAAAATAATGTTATCCATTGCTCATGGGCTCACATTGAATTGTATTGGAGAAAGGTTTGTGAACTATAACGATGCATCCAAGCAGGGGATGTGACCTGTTATCATGAAAAATGATTAGGTTATACCTTATGCCTCATTGGAGTTGAAAATCCCTGAGAAAAATTACCAAACTAATTATTTAGAATTATCTACGTTTATATTTTCATTAAAAATATGGTGGAATTATATTTATAGTGAACGGTGTGATATTTATACTAATCACAAACGTTTAATATATATTTCACCCAAAAGGATTTGTTTATGTGCCAAATAAGATGGTTTGAGCTGATTAAAGATTATGAAAACTCAATAAATTACCATCATGGTAAAGGGAAAAATGAGGAATATGATTTGAGTTGATAAGATCATGCTAGCATATCAATAATGAGGATCACAAAATATCACATAATTATGGATTTTCAAATGATGGATCTTTAAATTTTAAAGGAAGTGGAGAAATAATATATTTCTCCAATAAATTTTCAACCATATATTCATGTGATGATTAATGAACCCAAGAAGGAAGATGTATATCTACAAAAGAATGTTTGAAATGTTACTGAATTCAACCCTTATTGTGATGTAATTATAATGGTCATGAATCAGCTTTGTATTCCTCCCATAACAGAATTAAAGATGGTTCTATTGGATAGGTATTGTAGTTCGTTATTCTATATTCACCCTAGATGCACGATGATGTTCATGGACCTGAATGTGTATTTCAGGTAGGATTTCATGAAAAGATTCATTACACAATTTGTCTCTTGATGGTTGGTTTTTTAGAACATCAAGGCTGAGAGAAAAAAATTTAATGGGACGTCACAACCATTACCCATACAGAAATGGAAATGAGAAAACATCACTATAGAATATGTTGTCGGACATCCCAAAAACTTTAATGGAAATATTTCTATTTTGGGTTAAAGTTTATCTCCTTACAAATTAGGCACACCGTATTTCTATCAGAGAGATTATATATCGTAGTCAAAATTCCATGATATATGTAAAGGAAGTTGTAATATTGTGAGAAGTAACAGGTTACATTATATCTGATTAGAATCAAATGTTTACTTCTATGTTATATAAAAAATTTCACCAGACACTAGATACAGAGTTATGATGCATCACTACATATCGTCCAAAGACAAATGGTCAGTCTGAGATGATAGTTCAATCTCTAGAAGACATGTTGATAGATAACTATATGGATTTCAATGTTAGTTAGGATCAAAACCTACCTTTTGATGGAATTTTCAAAAACTATATCTTTTACTCTAGTATTTAGATGGATCCTTATGAATCTTGTTATGGAATTAAGTGTAGAACTCCAGTTTGACAGGATGTAGTTTGTGAAAAAAATTCTATAAGGACCTGACATTGTTTTTGAAATGGGAGATAAGGTGAGATCTATACAATAACACATAAGCGCATTTCAGAGTCGTAAAATAGGTTATTATGAAAACCAAAAAAATGTCATGTAGATTTATGTGGGTGAAAAGGTGTTTCTATTAATATCTCTTTGGAAGAGATTATTTATATTTGGAATTAAGGGAAAGCTAAGCCTTGGATATGTAGTTCCTTTTAAAAAAATTAACGATGTGGGGATAATAGCTTACCAATTGGATCTCCCACGGTATCCCTATAAAGATCAAGAAGTTTTCAATGTATCTTTTCTGAGAATGTACATACCAAATTATTCATATGTACTAAACTAAGAAGTTGTAGTACTTGAGAAAGATCATTCTTATGAAGATGAAATGATAGAGACACTCTATTATAGCAAGAATGTTACATAAACCAAGACCAATCCCTTGGGTAATGTATTATGGAAGAACCACCATTTTGATGAAGCTATATAGGATCTTGAGGATATGATGAGGGAGAGGTTTCATCATCTATTTGATTCCATGTAATGAATATAGAAGATGAAATTCACTTTAATGGAGGTATAATGTAACACTCGGATATTTTTATGAAATATTTTCTTTATATAATTTCAATTCGTCAGTAGCATTAATTTCATGTATTAATGAGATTAAATGAACAATGAGACTCCCATAATATAAAATTACAGTTAAATTATACTTATTAGGTTAGTGGGAATATGTATATCTAACTTATTAAAATGTATTCTGAATTCATTGGATAAATTGTTTTATGAATAATGTAAATCAATTTTATATTTTTATTTTGGAATTAGTAAATACATTGAATTAATATTATTAATGAGATTAATCTTATATATATATATTAGAAAATTATTGAAATATTTTTTTAATATTCATCCAACTGATATTTTAGTTATAGGGTATGAATAAACCCTATTAGATGTATAAAAACAAATGTTTTTCAAAATGGTAATTTTACACAATTAAATAGAGAACCCATTTTGAATTATTATTTTTACATATTATTAATTTTTAAATGAAAATATAAAACAATTATCTAGAATTGGAATATAAAAATTTATATTGGGTGAAATTTTAATATTTTGCTGATAATATTAAATTTTGATTAAGAGTAAAAATACAAAAAATTGAAATTGAAAATAACATATTTCATTAATATTATTTATATTGAGAAAAAATAATATTGAATGGTCATATATTAAAAATATAATATATTATTATCATTCAATATAATTTATGTCATTATGATTAATTTTACATTGAGTTCATATTAAATAACATTTCAATATTTTGCAATTTTTTAGCTTTTAAAACATTTTCTCTCTTTCTAAAAGCCTGATTAATTTTAATTTAATTTCTACCAGTTCTGTGTTATAAATTTTTAAAAATGTTCTCCTTAATTTAAATCAGTAGGTAAAAAATATTATATAGATTTATTTTATTTTTGATCATTATAAATAGTAACTTCGTTAAATTTTATTAACATAGTAAATGGGAAAAATATGTAATTAAGGGTAAGAATACTGTTATAATACGACCCTGAAAGTAGAACTAATCCTATTTTATGATATATGAACGAAAAAAAACCTTGGGATCAAAATTCGGACCTTGAAATCCACATCAGAGTGATTATGACACATATAATATTTCATTTAATTTTAAGGAAATATGATATATAAATATATCTTATTACTATAACTATTTTAATATGGGGTTATATAAGTTATATATTAAACTAAAAATAATAACTATAAAGATAAAATTTATTTTTATATCATGATACCTTATTTATTAGCTTTATACATTATATAGTAAAATTTAATTATGACTCAATGATGATGTAGTGACTGCTTTATTAATGAGGGAATTAAATAAATTATATTATAAATAATAAACCAAATATTATATGACCTAATTTATGCCATAAAAGAATTTTCTAGGTGAAGAGAACATGTAATGACTATTTTTAATGGTTTGGTTCAATGTTATCTATTACTTTATATTTTAATTAAATTAAATTCAATTAATAGTATAAAATTTGACAGAATTGATGTTTTATACAAATAGTATATTACTATAATATATAAAAACCATTAAAATATTTTAAAATCACAATGTGAATTTTATAAGGTCTGAATGTTCATTTAGTTTCCAATTATTGGAAATTCACCCATTATAAGTAGAATTTATAGCCTCTAATACTTAAAATGCTGATACAGAAATTAAAATTAGAAGAGAATAATTAAGGGTAAAACGAAAAAGTAAG
This sequence comes from Viscum album, assembly GCA_963277665.1. NCBI lineage: Eukaryota > Viridiplantae > Streptophyta > Magnoliopsida > Santalales > Viscaceae > Viscum > Viscum album. Next base: position 1,414,529,239 of record OY728145.1, read on the forward strand.
GTTTATATAAAATAGATTCTTATCTAAATATTCTTGGATAAATTTTTTTTGAACTATAGTCATCTTATCATTAAAATAGTTTAATTTAGAATCCTTTTGATTAATAAATTCATTTATATTAATTTAATATTTTATCAAATTGGTTAGGGTTCCCTTCACCTAAATTATAAAAGGGCACCACCTCCCTCACCTCTTCACATCAATTTGAGTATTCAAGCACAAACATCCCCATAACGATTCCATTTTAAAATTTGGTATTTAAATTCTATATCTTCTGGTCTTCTTTAAAGTCCAACTCCATTTCTCTAAGAAGATATTTAGAGGACGCACGTTGAGGAAGAGGTAATATATTCAACCATTTCTTTCAAACTTCTTTCTTCTTATACTTCATCTTTATTAGTGTATTCTTTATAAAGTACTAAAATAAGTATCACCCATGTAATTTTTTGATATTTTAAATATAAAACAATAATATTCAACCTATTATACATCCTATAAAAGATGAAACCACCACACTTGGGTATGTACGACTTACCATCACCAGCCGATGGTGTAATATATTTATCACCCCCACATTACATGGATCTGTATCATGATCAGAGTAAAAATTATATATGATTATTATAACATTACACTAATTATGAAATATTAAACACCATCCAATCTAATACCATTCAATAAATTTTGGAAATATATCGTTGATCATGCATACATATGGGATATTATCTCCATGATGTGATGTAATTCATTATACATGATCTTAATTAATGAATGATTATATAAATTTAAAAGGTGAATTCATATTGTATATATTAGGTTAATATAAATTTTTAATTAAATAAATATTATAAGTTGAACCAAAACTTATTTGAAAAACATACATATGAACATGGAAGAGTTAATATCTGAATAACGAGTAATGATGAAATATTACTAGAAAACAGATAATAATTTGATGATATTAGATATCATAAAAAATAATACAATGATGTAATAAGTCTATAAAATTATTTAAATCATTATATATGTGTTTTGGATACATATGAAGGAAATTAGACCTAAGGTAACAGATAATTTCAAAATGTCATTATTCTATGAGATATATTATATGTACATATTTATTGGGATATATTTTTCATCCACATGCATGTTTCTTAAATATTTAATATTATTCTACTAAAAACTTTTAGTGTCACTTTTATCAATTTTTTAATTTTTATTAACTGGTGTGAAATGAATATTTTATTCTTTCAGTATGATGCACTTTTTGACTTTTATAGCCAAAATTTCATGGATAATGTTTTTTATCATATACTACATCAATGGATTTTTACATTATCAGGATTCCATTTTTCCATCATGATTACCTTACATGATTTTGAAGTTTTTTTCAATGAAATTAGTTTATTTTAATATTGTGTGTTGTTTTGAGAAAAGGAAACATTTTTTATGAAGAAATGATATTTTACCTAAGAATTAATTTGATCTTTTATATAAAAACTAGTTTCCAGCTATGATGAAATTCATTAAATAGGGTAATGTTTCTTTCCAAATTGTTGATATGATTTTATTATCTTTATGAAAAAATTATTATTATGAAATCCATTTGTTTTACATGGTTTATGTTATGATGAAATGATGTTTAAGAAACCACTGGTATTTGTCAGATTATGTGATGATGAATAATTTATGATTTTGGGGAACACGTAATAATGATTACATTATGAGATGGTTGGGGCCTATATCTCCCTCCAATTCATAGGGTAAATATTAATATATCATGAGATAGGTAATATTGGATTGATAGGTAAATCTGCTTTAGTAATACAGGGGTAGAATGACATGTAAACCTGATTCAGTAATGGTCATTGTCTTTTATAATGGTCATTGATATGATCCTTGACTATTATGAAATGAATTTATATGACTATGTCTATGAAACAAAATGTCATTTCTTATGTTATTACATTTGAGATTATATTCATTAAATATTTTGAAATTTCAATATTTATCCCACAGAATGATATCACGATCATTCATATACAGTATAATATTTTTAAATGTTATATTATTTTAACTTATGATTATTATATGATTGATATCCCCTTTGATTAAATTTACTTTGCATCTATTATTACCCATTAATTTGTTTATTTTTCTATGGTCTTGGTGAAGGGTATTAAGTAAGATATGTTAAAAGGGGGTTTAGTTATGAGAGATAATGAATATGCCATATCAACTAGTTGTTTATGTTTCCTAGTATCTAAGGAAAATATACCCATATGTTCATGTCATGGATTTGTTATATTTTGTAATGAGTATTCTTACATATTGATGTAATATCAATGTATGTAATGTATGGGTTGTTTTAATTTGGACCATCAAAATGTTTTCGAGAATTACTAAATTATACAATATTATTTAATTAAATATAAATCACCGGAATTAGAAATATTTTTAAATCCAATTATTATAGAAGAGTGTCAAAATATAGAAAATAAATTTTATGTACTTCATTATTTTATGAAATAGATTAATACTCTTTCAATCTATCATTTGGAATGATTAATCAATATTTTGATTTCATTAGACAAAAATGAAAACATAAATGGGGATTTAATGTAGATATATTATAAAATTTTTCAGAAAAGATCATTAAAGTTATTTTTATAACATTTCATAGATAAATTTACTGAAATTTCAGTTACATAAGAATTAAAGTGGAATAAAAAATAATAATATTGGAGTTAAATTTCCAATTATTGAAAATTAAACATCTGTTTTTTACACTTAGTGATAATATAGTCTATAGAAACATCATTTTCTCAGAAAATTGGACCCCATCTCCCTCACCATCATTATTCTCATGATAGACACCCTCAACCACCTAAATGACAGAAGATTATCTACCAGGTATATACTACTATAACCCATGAAAATGAACCACCCTACTTTTCCCCATATCATGTTTGTGGACGATTTCAGCATCTTCATTAATATTAGAAGAATATAATTATGTGGAATCAAAAAATCCATGGAATATTATTACTATTTGTGTGGCCATGTTATTGGAAAATCTAAGTACAACCCTTGATTTTCAAGATCATGTGGTAATAGACACGTCACATCCTCGTGTAGTGTCTTGAGCATGCAAAGAGATACATTTCCATTGGAATACCTAGGCACATAGATCTCCTTAGTCCACCTTCATATCTGTGACTATGAATACATAGTGAAAAAGATAACGCTTCAGGGCCCCAACTATAAAAACTGCTACTTATCCTTTTTGGGACGTATTTCCTTAGTCAACACTATACTATTTTCTATCCTTATCATTGCTCTCTCAGCTATCAAATGGGATAAGGGGGTGATTAAAACTATTGATAATGTATTCTATGGCTTCATCTAGTATTCTATTACTGAAGGAAAACATCATGGAAACCCATGTAGTATGATGGAGTGGCCCATATAATAATTTGGAATTAATTTTAGGAGCCTTGATGATATTATTATGTAAATAAATGAAAAACTAACTTGGGATATCATGGAAGGGGACACTATTTTATGTAAAATCAATTCTTATAAAAGTGGTGGGAACGAGGAAAATATTAATTTCCAAAAAAACCAGGGGTCCTAGCACCTCATGCAACCTCCTATTGCTGACCAAACTGCCAATACTGTTTCTGAAACAGGGGTCCCGGCACCTCATGCAGCGGACAACATCACCCTCAATACTGCTCACACTACTGAATCCTCTCTTGCTTCACCTGCTACTATTTTAAATCCTCCAATATCTGTTTCTGAATCTGAAATCCTGATCCCCCATGTTGGTAATCTTGACATAAATATGGCCAACTCTGCCCACAGCACTACTCCTGATCCTTTTTTCCCCATGGAATCAACTCTTTATGATAACACATGTTCTGTTAAAAATGTTGGGACTTCCCCACTTGCAGAAATGAAGACTTCTAAACTGGAAAAAAACTGCCTCTGGAAACCCCAGAAATTCTACTCCTGATAAATCCTTCAACCCGGCTGATACATCTCAGGTTGATAAAACATTCACTGCCTCTGACCCCTTGGTTCAAAGCCCTCCAAAAACCGTAGAGGTCTGTTCTGCTCCCACGGTTTGTACTGCCAAGGTGAATACCTCACATTCTTTAGCTGATCTTTCTACTGCTCAAGCTAATGGTCTTGACAACCCAGCCTCTGAGTGCATGCCAAGCTCTGATTCTATCAACTAGGCACCTTCGAATTACAATGATCAAACAGAAAAACAAAAATCTTCTTCCTCTCATATGATTACTCGATCGCAAAGGAAGAATGATTCTGGAAAATCAAAAAAAAGAAGGGTTCCAACCCAAAACGGAAATAGTAATGAATTTTCTATATTTGAATTGCCAAGGATTAGCCAACAATGATACCTCCACTACAATTAGGAGGCTTATAAACACTCATAAAACTCAAATCATTGCTATATCAGAACAAAAAGTTAACTTCAAAACCAACTACATGAGATTTGGTGCTCCTAATTACAGTTTTCTTGGTTCTTGTAAACATGGTCCTCAAACTGACTCTATGTGGATCTTTTATCATAATTTCCTTCAAAATGTTCACATCATTAAAAGCACTGAACAACAAGTTACCTGTGATTTCTTGTTGAATGGCTGCCTCTTTCTTTGTACCATAGTTTATGCCAATAATAGATATCAAGACAGACAGACTCTATGGAATGAGCTATCTGATATGGCTCGCTCAATTCAAGAGCCTTGGGTTGTTATGGGTGATTTCAATGCCATCCTAAGTTCTTGTGAAAAAATTGGTCCCTCACATCTTTCTATTTCTTCAAAAGAATTTAGGTCGGCTATTGATGATTGTAGCCTTTTTGAAGTTTCCCTCATTGGTGCCAAATATACTTGGTACAGAAAACATTATAATAAAATGGTTGTCAGTAAGCATGAAAGAGCTTTTGTCAACATGAAGGCCCTTGATATCTGGGTTAATATTTCTAGTATAACTATACCCAGAATTAACTCTGACCACCATCCTATCTTAGTGAGCTTCTGTGTGACCAGTCGTAAGCCTATTCTCCCCTTTAAATTTAATAATGCATGGTCCTCGAACCCAGATTGTGTTTCTCTTATAAATCACACATGGAACTCTATGAATCACCATAAGGATTCCTTTTCCATTATGTTTAAGATGAAAATCCTAAAACAGGCCCTTAAATGTTGGTGTAAATCTACAAGATCTCAAATTGAGCTTGAAATTTCCTCCCTTGAAAATGAGCTTAGTTGTGTTCAAACTCAAAACACTATGTCAGATTTCAACATGGATCCTCAGTTGGAAGCTAATCTCGCCCTCAAAATTAATTCCTTTCTAACTTTTAAGGATAATCTGCGCAAGGAAATGTTTAGGACTCAATGGCTCACTGATGGTGATCGTAATACTAAATTTTATAATTACCTTCAAAGAATCAGAAAGGCTAATCGTCCCCTTACCAAACTTATTGACAATGATTCGATCATCAATTATGAAGAATCCATAACAGATCATGTCACCTCATACTTTTACAACATTCTTAATGGCCCGGACATAAATATTGACATCAGGACTAATATTATCCCCTTACTGGTTGATGATAGAGACAATGAAACTCTTTTAAGAACTCCGCTTGATCAAGAAATTAAAGACACTATCTTTAGCCTTAATCCAGACAGTGCTCCTGGTCCAGATGGGTTCAATAACTGTTTCTACAAAAAGCATTGGAAAATTATCCAAAAGGATGTTTGTAACCTTGTTAAGACTTTTTTTACTCACGGTTCTCTACCTCATGGTATTAATTCTCAATTTTTAGTTTTAATACCTATGGTTGATAATGCTTTGGAGATTCATCAATTCAGACCCATTGCTCTCATTAATTCTCTTTATAAGATCATTACCAAAATCATTGCGAATAGACTGGACCCCATTTGTGACAAAATAGTGTCATGGAATCAATTTGGTTTTATTAAAGGCAGGGCCATTCAGGAATGCATCTGTCTGGCCTTGGAATGTATCAATAGTCTAAATAAAAACACTAGAGGGGGTGTGTGGCCATCAAACTGGACATCAGAATGGCCTTTGACACTATTGACTGGAATTTTAACTATAGGGTTTTAAAAATCTTTGGTTTCCAGGACTCTTTCATTTGAAGACTGAAAACTCTTTTCTGATCTGCCTTTATTTCCATTCTAATTAATGGCTCTCCTAGGGACTTCTTCAACTATTCTAAAGGTGTCAGGCAGGGTGACCCTCTATCGGCCATCCTCTATGTCATTGCTGAGGACTATTTAAGCAAACTTCTAAATAATCTGGTTGCTCAAGGATCTCTGAAGCCCATTCAAGCTGCCAGGCACTTAAATATCCCCTCCCACCTTTTATATGCCGATGACATCATTCTTTTTCTTAAGGGCTATCAAAAGAATATTCATGTCCTCCAATAAGCTCTTCAATATTATGGGGAAGTCTCTGGACAAAATATATCCTGGGATAAATCATATATTTTTTTGGAAAGAACTTTCATGTCCTAAGAAAAAATATCATTACTTCATACCTTGAAATTAAAGAGGGTCTCCTTCCTTTCACTTATTTGGGTGTTCCTATATTTTGGGGTCGTCCTAAGGATAGTTACTTCAATAATATCACTGAACAAATTATAATCCATCTCTCTACCTGGAAAGGAAGATCCCTTTCTATGGCTGGCAGGATTTGTCTTGTCAAATCATCCATTGTCTCTAAGATGGTCTACTCTATGATGATTTACAAATGGCATGCTAGCATATTCAAGAAGATTAATACTTATATCAAAAACATCATCTGGACGGGCAATATTCTAGAAAGGAAACTTTTCACTATTCCCTAGAAAACCTATTGCAAACCTCTTGACAAAGGTGGGATTGGTATTAAAAATTTAAAGATGTTCAATAATGCTCTTCAGGCCCGTCTTACTTGGCGTATTATTAATTGTACTTCCAAAGCTTCTGATTTCTTGAACCTTAGATTCCGCACGAAACTTTTAAATGGGAATCTAAATTACCTTAACTCTTCAATCTCGCCCTCAATTAGAGATTCGTACCAAATGATCATGACTAATTCTAGATGGATGGTTAGTGCTGACTCTTCCATGAATTTTTGTTGTGATAAATGGTGTGGTAACCCTTTTATATCTCTGTTTCCATCTAATATCACTACTGATGTCTCTAGTCTCTCGATAAATAATGTCTTACATTATCACAGACATGTTCTCCCCGAAAATATTGCACAGATAATTGATAATTACCATTTTTCTCCTAATGGTGATTTCCTCGTTTGGGAACCAGCTCAGAATGGCATCCTTGATTCCAAAAACTTCTACCAACATTATTTTTCTAGAAGTGATTCTAACATACATTGGGTGAGTCATTTTAATAAGCCCTAGATCAAACCTTCTAGACTCACTCTAATTTGGCGTATTGCACAGAATAGATTACCCACTGAAGCCTGTCTTCAAACATTTAGCATTCAACTCTGCTCTATTTGTCGCTTGTGCAATCAACACAGGGAAGATCCTGATCATCTCTTCTTGTCGTGTGCGATGGCATCTGCTTTATGGAATTATGTTTTTGACCTTTTTAATTGTAGATGGTCCCTTTATGACAATATTTGTTTGTTTCTTAACAAGTGCACTAGATATGCTTTCTCTCCTCAGGTTAAAAGTCTCTTGCACACGGCAGTAGCAGAACTTCTTCATGTGATCTGGTATGCTAGAAATTTCATTATTCATAATAAGATCTCATTTAGTTTAATTGCAGGCAAATCTCGAATTCTTATTGCGATACATGAAGCTGCTTCAAATCAAAAAGACTGTTGCAACAACTCGGTTGGTGATTTTGTGATCCTTCATCACCTTCGCATGCCCAGCATCTTCCCACATACCAAACATTCATTTGAAGTATTATGGAAATCTCTGATGCCGAGATGGATCAAAGTGAATGTTGACGGTGCCTCTAAAGGTAATCCAGGACCTTCCGGTTGTGGTGCTATTTTTCACGATTCAGCTGGTCATTTTCAGGGCTGCTTCTATGCTGGCTGTGGCCATTCCTCATCCCTAGATGCGGACATGCTGGGTGTCATCCACGCCGTTGATTTTTCCCTTCAAAGAGGCTGGAGAAATCTTTGGATTGAAAGTGACTCTACTACTATTATTCAGGCCATTTGTAATGGCACCATCCATCTTGCTTGGCCTCTAACCACTCTTTGGATGAATTGTCTCAACTCTTTACAAGGGATTGACTACATAGCTACTCATGTCTACCGGGAAGCGAATACTATTGCAGATGCGCTAGCCAACAAAGGCATTCATCAGACCATGACTTGGCTAAACTCTTTGGCTGCAAACATATTATTTTTGTTTGATAGAAATTGTAAAAGAATACCATCTTTTCACCTTATGTAACCTTTGGTTTATCAATAAATTGTGCTTCGGTTTTTGACCAAAGCATTACCGTTTTAAAAAAAATGAGCATTGGGATAATTGGAACACAATGGTCGGCTCTTATAGAGTTCCAAAAAAAATCTATTCTCTAACATAGGGGATTAGGAACCATTTTGTTCACATGGATGATAATTTAAAGAATATTAATGTCATTATCAACTTCAAATTCCACTACTAAAATACCCCTAGAATGAAGATAAAAATCCCCTATTGTTTTAGGGGGAATGTGACTTAGCTTTGTTGCACATATTCGGTGAGTTCACTACCCTCTTCTCACCGTATGTTTATAGAGCCACAATTTTTGTGGATTTGTTTTATGGTTAAACTGCTACTGTCCAAGGAAAAATTAAAATACCAGTTATTCTCAGTGCGGGGTGCTTGTTTTTATGGAATTCATGTAATAACGCCAGGTATTAGGGTGTTCACTCTATTGGAAGATCCATCATCACAGAAACTAGGTCCCTCTTCATCGATTTGGTTAGTGTTATTAAAAACAGGCATGATTCCCCTTCTCTAATATCACTGATAGTGAGTTCATCCATAGTTAAATCTCCCTCTACTGGGAAACATAGAGATTTAGTGCATTAGAAATGATCACATTCAGGTTTCAAATTGAATATTGATGGTTTGTCATTTTTTGGAGTTGTGAGAAATAGAGGGGTTGTCTACGACCATTAGGTGAGTGTCCTACTTTCTTTCTCTATATACTATGGTCTTAAGAAATATATCCTTGTAGATTCCAAATCAATGAACATGGGGCTGAAGATTTTCCTCTAAGATGATATAACTCTTTCTCAGGTAGAAACTGATTCCATGATGATCCATGATTCTATTCATGGAAAAGGTTATGTTCTCTTTTGATCACATACATTATCAATGAATAAAAATCCACCCTCAATAACAATATTCATGTGATCCATGCATGGTGTGAACTCAAAATAGTGCCATATTATCAACATTGTATGGTGGTAGAGGACGAGGGACCCATCATCACATGCTTCCCTAACACCATTTTCTTGGAAATGGTGGAGGATATCTAGACAAGAGAGGATCAACTAGGTCATCATTATATTATGTATCCCTAGTCTTTTTGTGTTTTCATCCTTATTTTTGTTCTATAAAATTCATGTTTAATAAATATATAATGATGATGATGATGATGATGTTGACATTGGGATGTTAACATATGGAATGAATCAGTACATTGAAAATCGATAACGAGTTATTAAATCGTAATATAATCTATGTTATTTTATGGGATACAAAATATAATATTTAATGGAATTGTATAATTAATGAAAAAATTATCATTCAATGAATGGTCTCTATGAAATATTTTTTCCATAAATATTTTTATTGATCCTAGAATCCTAGAGGATAACCAATAACAACTACCACTAAATCCAAGGAATCAAGGAATATATTATGTTATCACCAATTAAAATAATGGGTATAATAACTATTTAATGGTATATTAATTATTTAATATTAAATATGGAACATATTCTCTTATCTGCATTCAATGTTATTCCCTATATCAGGGAATTCTAAAATCAATATTGATGCATATCTCTAATACCTTGATGTAGATAAATATTTAAAAACATCAAAATATTAAAAAAAAATTATCTTGGGGGTGTCTATTTTCCATATTAGTATTCTTTTAAATATTTGTGTCTAAAAATAAAAATAAATCTCTGAATAGTGGAATTTTGTGGTATATCAGTCACATAGTGGATCTCCTTTTTTGATCCCATATAAAATTAGATTAAAAAAATCATTTCATATAATAATAATATTTTATTAATCAAGTAATTAAATATTATGGGTCTTGATATCCAATGAATAATAATATTTTTATGAAAATTTTATGATTAAACCTGATTTTATAATAGATATATTTTATATTTTGATGTAATATTATAGTGTATTTTGAGAATAATTTTGTGTCACTTCCCTATTAAATATGGTATTGTTCTCAAATGAACATATAAATAGTGCGACACCTATAAAAAAAATTCATATAATAAATAGACCAAGTAAAATGATAATAATTTTAGATTAAATTGAAAGATAATTTATAAGAATTTATATGGCCTAGTGCATTACTAGGATGTGCACTGATATTATTTTTAAAAGGATTAATTGATCAATGTTTCAATTAATCATTTATTGAAAGATTAAAAATATCATAATAATAAATATATGTCCTCTATGAATTATGGATTTAGATTTTAATCACTCCATAGATCATGATATTTAATAAAAGTGGAACTATATTTATTATATCATCAGTTAATTTATATAAGATAAATCTTCAAAAGACCACATTTCTTATATAATATTAAGAATATGAGTTCATATTGATACAATATGGACTTGGATACACCATTTAAATATTCTCTGTCATGATTAATCGAGCCTTTTGTGACTAAATTAATAATTTTGTAGTTTTTATTATTCAATATTTTCTAATATCCTCTAATACAATAAGAAACATGAATGAAAATTATTGATTTCATTGAATAATATTTTACATTATAATTAGTTTTCATAATTTGTAAAGAATATATTTTAAATAAAATATGTTATATTATAACTGATTGGGATTACTAATGATAGATTATTTATAGATCATTGTTTCGGTGCGGATGTGTGTCGGGTTACGCTGTTCCGCCAGGACGCGTTCGCGCGTGCACCCGTCAACCCGAGGGGATGGGCGCGCGGCTTGTGGTCCCGCAGTCCCGCTTTCCAAGGGCGGGCGGCATCCGTCCCTTATTCAGGGGCGTCTGCTCCTTGATCGAAACCGGGATGATGGGATGTCGGCTCCTCCTTCCTTGGACGTCTCCTCGGAACTCGTTGCCTAATCCGGGTCTCCCTCATAGACTTAAGAATGTTCGTGAATCTCGTTCCCAGCGCCATATCTTCATGGACACCGGTAAATTACGCTGCTTCCGCCCGGACGTTCCAAGGAGTCTGGGCGGGGCAGCAACCTGCGGTGAGAAGGCCGGGTGGCTCTGGGTGCTGGGGGCGTGTCGTAACACTGCGGCTCTACACATCTGTCTTCCGTCCCTAATAGGGCTTCTCGAAGGCATGATGGCCTGAGGCATCCCGCACTGGGTGCGGGGAACTGTGTCACCTGAGGTTTTCCTCGGCTTCCCGTGTTTAACACGGGGTATGCCGCGAGTTTAACGTCCAGCGGGGACGGCATCGGACCGATCAACACGAAAAGTGGATCAGATGACAGAACCCCTTGCGGGGAACCTCCGACGCTGGGGCCAGCACATGGGCGGCTTCCCAAGTAACGTGGAGTGGAGTGAAGTGTCATGACCCCACCGGGATGTGGCGGCCTGGGTAAGGATCAGGATGGATGATGGAGTGAAGAGCTTGGACCCCAGAGGGGCTTCCTACGTACCGCGCGTTAGCACGGATCAAAGTCAACGTAGTTCGGGCATACAGTTTAACGTCATGCTGGACGTCGGCAAGCCGACTCACGAAGAGGTCGAGGCCGCCGGGCGGAGGATTGAACCGAACCACCTCGCACAGAGGGGGATGGAACGACCGGGTGGATCACAGTTTCACGTCATGCTGGACGATAAAAGGGGAAATGGAAAAGGGGGGCTGTGGGGAGGCACCGCGGAGATACACACGGGCAGTCTCCCACAGGGGCGGATTCATAGGTGAATCAACGCAAGCGTGAACCCTGGAGGGGTCCACTGATGGACGAACCGACGTAAATACGACCGGGACGACCAGGTGGTGGGCTTGGACCTCGGGGAGGCTTCCTACGTACCCTGTATAGAAGACAGGGATCAAAGTCCACGTAGTTCATTCTGTCAGGACTTACGCACTTGAGGCAGCCCGGTTGCGGCAAAACTCAGTTGGAAGGGACTTGGACCGAAAGAGGAAGACACCTCGATCCCAGTCAGAACCTCTACTGGCTTCGGCAGTGGGGAGGCGCAATGGAGATACACATGTGCAGCCTCCCACGAGAAACTAGGGGTTTGTAATACCCTGCCCCCGTAGGGAAAAGCCACTCCCATTAAATCGTCCCTAAAGGGGGACAATCCCGACATCCCTGCAGAGACGAGCGGGTGGGGGCCACATCCAAACCGGGGGGACCCTGCGTGCGGAGCACGGGATCAGGTTGCGGACGGTTTAGCGTCTTGCCAGACGAAGTACAGTTTAACGTCATGTGTTGAGGACGAGGCGGACGGTTTAACGTCTTGCCGGACGAAGTACAGTTTAACGTCATGTGTTGAGGACGAAGCACTTGGCAGTTTAACGTCTTGCAGCGCGGACGATGGGGGCTAGGCAGTTTAACGTCGTGCAGTTTGGACGGATGTGCAGTTTAACGTCATGCTGGACGAATATGCAGTTTAACGTCATACTGGACGTATGCGCAGTTTAACGTCATGCGGGACGAATGCGCAGTTTAACGTCATGCGGGACGAATGCGCAGTTTAACGTCATGCTGGGCATAGGTTGCCGGACGATGGGTGCATGTCACTTCGCACGAACCTGGAGGGCCGCACGGGAAGACAACGCACGGTGCGGGCACCCAGGATGAGGAGCATCGGGCGCCACGCAGGCAGGTGCCCTTAGGAGGACAACGGGGACGACCCTGGCAGATTGCGCGCAAAAAGGAAGCTTTGCGCGCAATACTGCGGGCCGGCGCGCAATCGGGGCGGCTGGCGCGCAATTGGGCCAGCGCCTTGCGCGCGGATGCTTGAGATTGCTCACACCGGGCTTCGGATAGCGCGCGGGGGCAACGGCTCATTCTCTAATGAATGGCCACTTGAAAGAAGGGGGGGTGCGCGCAATCGGGCCGGATTGCGCGCACCCCGGGGGCAATTGCGCGCAAGCGGGTTCTTTTGCGCGCAAAGGCCTTAGGGTGAGTTTTTATTCAAATGAAGGGCGCCAGCGGGGATTGCGCGCGAAGGCGGACCCCGCGGCTTTCTTGCGCGAAAGAAAGGAGGTTACCTGAAGTTCGTCATTGCGCGCGGAAGGGGTTGAATTGCGCGCACGAGAGACGTTTCGACTTCCAGCCACCTTTGAAACGTTGGGGGTCGCCTTGTATTTATAGGCAACCCCGGGCGCGGAATCCAGGGTGCGAGCGCGAAATTCTCCTCGCGGGCGCGGAATCGGGCGCGGCGCGCAAGGGAGTCGCGCGGACCCGCGGCGCGCAAAATTGCGCGCCGGACCGGCGCATTGCGCGCATCCCGGGGGGTTTGCGCGCGGAACATCACCTTTGCGCGCGGGCCTCTGAAATTCCGCGCAAGGCCTCCGGGCCCTCCGAAACGTTCTTACGACTCCAAATATCACTTCGCTTTCCGCATCCGGAGCTTCGTTTGGGAACAACGGACTTTTCCGGCGTCTACAAAAGCCCCCCCTCGGAATCTGATCGGCGAGAGGTCGCAACGATCGGGTTCCGAGGGAGACGCCGAAATGCCGAAGTCCTGGGCGGCGCGGGACTTAGGCGCGCAAAAAGGGGCGCCGGTCGCGAAATTCGCCGCTGCGGTCGCGCAAAGCGCTTTCCGCGCAGCGCGGACCCGGCCTCGCCTATAAATAGGGGCGCTGGGTCCCGCGTTCCGTACTCTAGCCTTCCGCGCGATAAGCTCCAAAGCTCTCGTGCGCGAAATTGCCTCTTCTGGTCGCGAAATTCGCCCGATCGGCGCGCAAAACCGTCCGGATTTCGCCTGTTTTTGCACGAAAACCCGGAACTTTGTGCGACAGTCTTCCCAATTGCGCGCCGTCCACTTGGATTGCGCGCCAACCTTCAAACTTTTCCACCAGCCTCGTCCGATCCCGCACGCTTCATCCCTTAACCCGCACGACTCCCGAATCTTCCGAGATGGCCGCGCACAGAGGAAATGAAGGGGATGCCGCCACTCGCAGAGCCGAGATGGCGACGAACGAGGAGGTTTACGGAGCCAAGGAGATTGTTTCTAACAATCAATCCTTGTTCGACTTACTAACGCCGGCCCAGAAGACATATCCGCTGTCGGACAACCTGCCGCTCTGGAACTTCGGCATCCTAGATGAGGTTCCGGTGCCAGGGTTCGAGATTGATGCGCCGCGGACCTGGGTGACCCGGGAGGACGAGCTTCACCGCTATAACATCACCAACAATGGGCATCCTGCCAGGGAAACCAGGCACTTGGATGTCTACGTCCTGAACCCGAGGACGCGAACCATCGATGGGGGTGAGCCTACAGCGGAGAATTCTCCAGCCCTCTACTCGAGCACATACCGTCAGAGTGTCACTGACGACACCAAGGGCTGGCTGAAGGACTGGGACTTGCGATCTGGGGGCAACTTTACCAGTGAATGGGCCTGGGCGTTCTGGGTACGCCACACTTGCGATCACTTCGCAGAGGAGCTGCGGTACATCGGCCTGTTCGAGGCGGTGTGGACGTCGCAGTTCCACTTCTACCAGCAGTCTGAGCTCGGGCCGGAGCTATTCACTCGCTGGTCCCCGGATACCAACACCTTCCATCTTCACCATGGGGAGGTCGGCATCGGTCTCTGGGACATCCACTGCATCGGAGGTATCCCGCTGGAGGGCTACCAGTACGATGAGTTCCTGCCACCGAAGAACATCTGGGAGGACAGGTCACGGACTCCCATTCTGACCTGGCATCTTCTTGACCTGGCTACGCAGCGGCTCGGGATCAAAGACTTCCAGAAGGACATAGCCTACAAGGAATGGTTCGGCCAGTTCTTGGAGCATGACCCGGCGGTCAAGATGCCAGGCAGGGGGAAGCGGTGCCCGACCGCAGCTCAGAGGAGCCGGAACGGGTCGTACTGGCGGGTCCTGGAGACGGGAGATTACCGCTCATGGGGGTACCGCGTCATCGAGGCCCGGGACCCGAACGTCCGGTACGCGGCGTTCCTGGCCGCCTTTCTGAGCGGGTGGCTCCTGCCAGTGCGGGATGCGAGGATGGGCGTCCGCCCGGCGACACTGGCGATGGCGGGCGCCATGGCTGCCAATAAGAGGTACAACCTCGGGGTCCCAGTACTGGCGAGGCTGTATGCCATTCTGGGACGCATCTCACGAGGGGGGTCGCCACGAAGGATCTGTGGGCCCTTTCAGTTCTTCCACGGCTGGGTGGCTGCTCACCTTGGTGGGTATACGTTCCCAAATGCCATCAGTCCTCCGGGCAACGGCCTGCGACCCTCCCTGCTGAACATTGCGGGGGTCGCTCCGATGACCCTCAGTGAGGAGGGCGTGAGGGTTCAGATTGGCAATCATGCCAATTTCAACTTCAGCCCGTTCCCCACTCCCGTCGGCCAGATGATCGACAACGGACAGAGCCCGCTGGAGCAGCATGAATACTTCCTGAACATGCGGGGCGGGGTGCTCGTGACTCGGATCGACGGGAAGGTGATCTGCGAGCCTTACGTGCTGACCCGGTTCGCCAGGCAGTTCGGGTGCCTTCAGCGGATGCCGAAGAGGGTATTCGCCGCTTTCCGGGAGGAGACGAACCCTTGCGTCCTTCGCCAGATGTGGCTGATGTTCGTCGCCTTCGGCTCTGGCGACGTCATCACTCTCCCTCCTACCGGTATCGACGCAGGCTTGGCAACCGAGTATGCCGAACACTGGGCCATCGCGTACCCTGAGGGGCTTCTACGGAAGCCAGTTCGGCGGCTCGAGGTCACCCGTGCGGAGACCGGGCGTCAAGGGAGGAGGCGAGGCGCCGCCACACGGGGGAGAACGGAGGCGCGCCAAGCAGCGGGGCCGGCGCGAGCAGGGACTTCGGCGGCGGGCGCATCGCAGGCTGCCGCCACGACCTCGGCGCCCAGAGAGGGGGCGCATGCGTCGGTCGAGGAGAGGCCCGGGAAGCAGGTGAGGCGTCTGTTCGAACCCTCCCACGATGCAGTCTTCCCGGCGCTGTGGTCGGCCTGGATGACCCTGCGGCAGTCACTGGGGACCGACATTATCTGGCGAAAGATACTCAGAGAAGGAATCTATCTGCCAGAGGTCGGGCGCCTCCAGATCACCGACAGGGTGGACTTCAACTGGCAATATGCATATCTGACGGCCATGGACGAGTACGCGCGCCAACGTGGTCAGCGTGCGGAGCCATCCCTTCTGGTGAAGGTGATGCTCGGTCTCGAGCCCACTCCAGAACAGATGCCGCCGGGAGAAGATGACAGTAGCGACTCCGAGGAGGAGGAGGAGACGGGGGAGGATGAAGGCTCCGAGGGAAGGTCCCATCGGGGGAGCCCACGGGAGAGTGGCGAGGTGGCCGGCTCTGACAACGTTGATGTCACTGAGCTCCTCGAGGTCCGCTTCTATCCCTACTCAACTTGCTTCATCCATTCTCTTATGCAGCTTCTAACCCATTTCTCCATCCTTCTCAGGAGCACACGGATGTCGGTCAGGCGTCCTCAACAGGAGTAGGAGAGGCGCCAGCAGGACAAGGCGGGGGCCAGGCACCCATTATCGAACTGTCAAGCGCTAAGGGGTCCCCTGCTGCAACTGTTCCTGCGGCGACCGGGGTAGCGGAAGATGACGCTCCGAACTCCCGTAAGTCTCCCTACTTTACTGATGGTGCTCGCCATTGACGATCCGTGACTAACCATGGCATGCCCCGCGCAGTGATCTCAACATTGGAGGCTCGTCGGGTTGCCGAACCCGGGCCATCTACGAGTGGACCAGTGGTGGACATGCCGCCTGCTCCGGAACAGACCTTCCAAAACGAGCCGGCCCCACCAACTGCTGATCAAGGGGCTCCGGACATCGGCGGTGCTGACATCGGAGAGAGGTTGGGGGCTGACGAGGGTGTCAGCGCCGCTGGGGAGAGAGAAGAAGGTTGCCCGGATGTTGGGGAACATATCCCTCGTGAGGACCTCCCAGGGGCGGACCCTGCAGCAGACCTGCTGGCTGCCTTCCCTGCTTACCGGCCTGCCGACCCCGAGGAGATGGATGACTCGGACGCGGAGGCGGTCGAGGATAGCCGGGTAACGCGACGCAGGGGGTGGAAGTGCATCCAGCGCTTCCTCAAGCGAGACCCATCGGAATGGCTGGGGCGCATGGGATCACTTCAGACCTGGCTGCGCTTCCTGTGTGCCGGGGGAGCTGATGCTCAACGCCTCCATCTGACGGTCCGTGATTTCATGGCCGAGAAGATGCGCGAGAGCCGCCGGCGTGCCGACGTCGCACAAAGTCGGGACATGTCGGAGAGCACGCAGGCGCTCATCGCGGCAGAGCAGGAAGTCCGGCGCCTCGAAGGGCAGGCGGCAGAGAAGGAGGCCTTCGTCGCAGCATGTACCGAGCTTGTGGAGCAACTATCGGCACAACTGATCGACGCTCAGGTACAGCTGACGGAGGCGGGCCAACAGATGGTCACACTCCAAGTCGAGCGGGAGCGCGCACAGGCCAGGATTGACGAACTGCGTGCTGCGACCGCCGACGAGGAGAGGGCACGCAGAGAACGAGAAGCAGCCCTGGAGGCCGCCAGCCAAAGGGTAGCGGCATTAGAAAGACTTATCCAGCACGCTAATCCCTAGGGGCTTTGTTTTTTGCCATTCCTAGAACATTTTGCTTCCGTTACTCAATATTTCGATCCATTTGTATGAATCAATATATTTATCTGCGTCTTTCGGTTTAATATGCTCAACCACAATTCGTTGTCTTGCGGGAGTGTTAACCAAGCATCAGGCATCCATAATTGGGCCTGGGTTTCTGGAGAAAAGAGGGAGGTCATTCCTAGGAAAGGAGACCTCAGACCTAACCAATGTATCATCCCCCAACTTGTTCCAACACACGAGCGGGACAACGCTAGGGGCGTTGAGATTTTATCCGAACATAGGGAAATGAGAAAGGGTGAATCGCGTGTCCCGAATCCAGACATCCACAACGGTCGGCCTTCCAGGAAATGCCCAAGACGGTAGGCGGACAGTGGATCGACCATAACAACTGCAATAGACGGACCGAAAAAGGCCATCATTCATATTGCAGGAGGCGGACCACATGTCATCATGAATACCGCTTTGGGGTTCCTTCAGACACAAGGGTGGAAAATCCAGATCAACAGGGCATGCGAAGCGTGGGGCGAAGTGACGATTTGTTCGGACAGAATCCAACGCTCTCAAAATTGCGCCACCGTGGGGAAAAGCGTATTAGGCGGATGCACTAATCTAGCCGTGAGTCACCTCAATTCTCAGACAGCACCTCTCTGACGAGGAAACCGTCGCTTCCCATCCTTGCGATGGGGCATCCCGAGCTGAATCGGGGAGAATATGACGACTGCACCACTCTACCCGAAGTCAGGCCAGACGGCCGACGACGAGGAGGGGCGGGACTTATCGATCCCTGAGGCTGGACCCGAGTCGAAATGCCCGGGCGTTCCTACGTACTCCATCAAGATGGAGATCAAGCCACACGTAGTTCTGTGAGTGCAGTTTAACGTCATGCAGGACGTAGGACCCCATTTGGGGTAGATCTTAGTTTAGGGTCTTAGAGCTCGGACCATAAGGGCTGGATCTTAGTTTAAGGTCTTAGAGCTCGGACCATAAAGGTGGAGGATCTTAGTTTAAGGTCTTAGAGCTCGGACCATAGGGCTAGAGGATCTTAGTTTAAGGTCTTAGAGCTCGGACCATAAGGGCTAGATCTTAGTTTAAGGTCTTAGAGCTCGGACCATAAGGAGAGATCTTAGTTTAAGGTCTTAGAGCTCGGACCAGAAGGGGGGATCTTAGTTTAAGGTCTTAGAGCTCGGACCATAAGGGGAGATCTTAGTTTAAGGTCTTAGAGCTCGGACCATAAGGGGAGATCTTAGTTTAAGGTCTTAGAGCTCGGACCATAAGGGGAGATCTTAGTTTAAGGTCTTAGAGCTCGGACCATAAGGACTCAAAGCACGCCACATCGTGGTCATATCCCCTAGATATGCGAAGATGCACTGAGGGATAGTGTCAAGAGTGTCGAGGTTTCGCCTGGTCAGAATGGGAGGTTGAAAATGTGAATCATGCGGCCATTCACTCAAGGACTGGGAGCACCGGTGTAACGATATGGGAGTACTGCCGACCGTGGCGGAAAAGCAGCATCAATATCGCACTAATCGTTGGTGGAATGAGGCAGCAAACGAGCATCGACCGCTCAATCGCAGGATTCATATCGATTTGCTGCCTGAGGCCATTGGGGGTACCGGCCCGAGTCGGTGGGAGAGCACTGAGGCATTGTGTCCGAACCGTTCACGGGGGCTCCACCCAGGGCGTAGACGATGGGTCCGAATGAAAGGGAGCACGAAGCCTGAAAAGTGGAGGAAACCTGACCAAGCGGATCCTGACCCTCCTGGCAATAAACCAGAGTACTCTTGACACCGGTGGACCACGGCAAGGGGTCGGGGAATACGCCTTGAGGGTGACCTGAAGGCGGCGGATTCCCCAGAGAAGGGGGAATCTCTAAGAGGTGGGGGGCTGGACCCGAAGTTTCAAACATTCGGGCGTTCCTACGTATCCCATAAGGATGGGAATCAAGCCGCACGTAGTTCTTGAAGCGCGGTGCAACACAATCGGGCACCAGCGCGGGGAAGAGTGCGGGTCTGACCCTCGCACACAAAAGGAGCGGCATTTGATATTTCTTGTTTGTCCTTAAAGATGAATGGTTTTTCTTTGTGCGGCGACATGCCTGTGATTGAGAAATCTCTGGCGTCGCTGCAATAATCAAGCCACGGAAGGCATTGATGAATGGCGTGGTTATTAACCAGCTCCCAACATGAGTGTCCCCTAAGGGGAACATCACGATGCAGTGTCGTTTCTCGTCGGGCGGCCAAGACGGTCACAGTTTACGGTCGTGTGGTAGGACCAGACAACACAGTTTAAGGTCGTGTGGTTCGGACCATGGAGGAATCCGCTTACCGCGGTACGGCGGACACGGCGGAGGTGGGAGCATACCCAGCCCTGCGGTCACGCACGATTCCAGGAGAAGAGTCTTGGGATGGGGGTCCGCGTATGTCCATCACCCGAGGGGCAGAGATGCTAGCCTCCAGATATACTGGGCCCAGAACGCAATTGTTCGGGCGACTCCCTCCTCCTTATGGGGACGAGGGTCCAGCTACGCATGGCCCTTAGGGAGGATATCTGCATATATCCTTGGTGCTCAGATCATGGGAGCCTCGAACGACATCATTACCCTGGTTGGTCTGCCTAACGTGTAGAGGCGTACCGGAGGTCAGTATGAAGAGAGTGTCAAGATCCCACTACAACGCACAAAGGCGGAGTGTGATGAGGACTGCGCAACCAATGTTCAGAGCCTGAGAGAGCTGACATGGCGATCAAGGACGTTGTTGACGCATTCGCAACACAACATCCGATCGCGTCAGCCTAAGACGGGGCAAGCAAACGAGCATCAACCACTCAATCGCAGGATTCATATCGATTTGCAGCCCAAGACCCGCCGGTAAATCGACCCGGAGCGGTGGGAGAGCACTGAGGCATCGTACCCAAACCGCTAACGAGGATCCGTTTGAGTGAAGGCTCGAACAAGAGGAAGCGCGGGGCCTGACAAGCAACACAGGACTTGTCGGGATTGAATCTGACACTACGAGTCATAGACCGAAGCACCCAAAACATGTTAACAGATCTCCGGAAAGGGTCGGAGGATTCACCCTGAGAGCAACCGAAGGGGGGCAGATCCCCGTGATCAACCAAGAGACGGGGCTGGACCTGAGACACAAGCGTCCAGGCGGTCCTACGTATCCCATAAGGATGGGAATCAAGCCATACGTAGTTCTGGAAAGGCAGTTTAACGTCATGCAGGACGATGAGGGGTGTGAGGTAGTCCCACACACGGGGGAGGCGTACGGCGCGGCCAGTAGACCGACGTGAATGAGGACATAATCCCCCGCTCACGCGATACGCCTCGCACAAAAAGGAGGGGAACTGGGGCCAGAGGCCCAACGCGGGATAGGGATTCCCGGGAAATGGTGCTGGGCCTGAAACATGAATGTCCAGGCGGTCCTACGTATCCCATAAGGATGGGAATCAAGCCATACGTAGTTCTTGAAGTGCAGTTTAACGTCATGCAGGACGATAAGGAAAAAAGAAGGGGGGAGCAGAAGGCATCCCCAAACGTGGGGGGGGGGGGGCGTACAGCGTGACGAGAAAACTGACGTGAATGAGGGCATGGCCCCGCACTCACACCATACGCCGCACACCCGGGGGCAACTGGGCCAAGGGCCCGAGATGGGATGGAAATTCCCGAAGGATGGGGCTAGGCCTGAAACACGAGGGTTCAGGCGGTCCTACGTATCCCATAAGGATGGGAATCAAGCCGCACGTAGTTCTTGAGTGGCAGTTTTACGTCATGCAGGACGAATGCTGAACAGTTTAACGTCTTGTAGCTCGGACGTAGTGCAGTTTAGCGTCATGCGGGACGAAGCACTTGGCAGTTTAACGTCTTGCAGCGCGGACGAATGCTGAACAGTTTTAACGTCTTGTAGCCTGGACGAATGCAGTTTAACGTCGTGCAGGACGCGGTGCAGTTTAGCGTCATGCAGGACGAAGTGCAGTTTAGCGTCATGCGGGACGAAGTGCAGTTTAGCGTCATGCTGGACGAAGTGCAGTTTAGCGTCATGCGGGACGAAGTGCAGTTTAGCGTCATGCGGGACGATTGAACACTCAGGCAAAGTATTGCTTGAGGAACCTAGCGTTGGTGGGAGGAGTGACACGCTCACCATCCATAGTCGCTAGGGAGTACGCGCCATTGGGATAGACCTTGTGGACAACAAAAGGTCCCTCCCACTTGGGCTCCAACTTGGGCGGCTTCCTGCCGGGGATCATCGGTGCTCTTAGGGCTAGCACTAGATCACCATGCAGGAAGGAGCGGAGGCGAACCTTCTTATTGAAAGCTCGAGCCATTCTGCTTTGATGCCTCTCCAAGTTGTGCAAAGCGCGAAGTCTATTCTCATCCAGTGCTTCCAACTCGACTAGACAGGCTTCAGCAACTCTGTCCGGCGCTTGCTGGTCGTAGACCGCAGTGCGCAAGGACGGTAACTGGATCTCGATGGGCAGGACGGCCTCAGCTCCATACACCAGGGAATAAGGGGTCATCTGGGTGGAATTGCGAGTCGTCGTCCGATAAGCCCAGAGGGCGTTGGGGAGCTTGTCCGGCCAACTCTTCTTGTTCTGACCAACCATCTTTTGCAGAATGTTAGAGAGGGTTTTGTTAAACGCCTCGATCTGTCCATTCGCCTGCGCATGATAGCGAGATGTATGGTTCGAGCGGATGTTATACTTGGCGTACAACTTCTTCAACTCGGCTGCTCGGAAATTGGTTCCGTTATCCGTGACGATAGCGTGAGGCACTCCAAATCGATAGATGATGTTGGAGGTTACGAAGTCAGCGATCGAACAGGATTTGACCTCTCTGAGCGGAATCGCTTCTGCCCATTTGGAGAAGAAGTCCGTGGCGGTCAGAATGAACCGGCACTGGCGAGCTGTCGCCGGCGGGTAAGGTCCCACAACGTCCAGTCCCCAGACTGCAAAGGGCCAGGAATACCTTGTGGTATGGAGAGGCTCCGGCGGCCGATGCACAAAGTTCGCATGAACCTGGCACGCATGGCACCTCCTGGCGTACTCGATGCAGTCATGGATCATAGAGGGCCAGAAGTATCCCAACCTCCGAATCTGGTGGGACAGCTTCGGCCCAGTCTGGTGGGCGCCACATGAACCAGCATGAACCTCTTGCATGACTCGTGGGATCTCGACTCCCTGAAGGCAACGGAGGAGAACACCATCAAACCCGCGCTTGTAGAGGATCTGCTCCAGACCGGGACTGCTCTGGAGGACAAACTGCGATGCGCGGCGTCGAACTCGCTCGCGCTCGGCCCGATCTGACGGAAGAATGCCATGTTGGAGGTACTCAACCAAAGGCGCCCTCCAATCACGGGCTGATTCGACTGCTATATCTGGGGTACTCGGGGCTCCGGGCATAGGGGCAACCGTGGTGAGGTTACTTACCAACGGGCCGCGATCTTCTTCCGGGATAACGGGAGCGATGAGCCTGCGGCGCGTCACGCGGACGATCAGGTTGTCCTGTTCAGGTTCCGCAAGTGACGCAGCCAGGCTGGCCAAAGCATCTGCTCGACCGTTCTGCGACCGGGGAACATGGACAATTTCCGGCCGAGAAGGGAACCGGGCCATCAGAAGAAGGGTGCACTCCAACAATGGCACAAGTTCCGGCTTCCTGACAACGTAGTCGCCATTGATCTGCTTAACGACCAGCTCGGAGTCCCCTTTCACACACAGATGGGGCACGTCGATCTCGAGAGCTAACTCGAGGCCGGTGATGAGGGCATGTTATTCCGCCTCATTGTTGGTACAGCCCTCTGACAACAGGAAAGAGTATGGCAGCACGGCTCGCTCCGGGGTAATGAAGACGATGCCCAAGCCCACTCTATTGAGCTTAGGATTATCGAGTCTTCTACCGGTGGGGCTCCGGGAGGCACCGTCAAAGTGCATCTGCCAGCATGGATCGGCTCGATCAACCGAGAGAATGGTCTCATCAGGAAAGCCTAGATCCAGCGGCTGATCCGCGGAGGTCGGGTGAGCGGCCAGAAAGTCTGCCAACGCTTGCCCTTTGATGGCCTTCTGAGACACATACCTGATGTCGAACTGCTGGAGAATCACAGCCCACCGCGCTAGACGGCCAGTCAACATAGGTCGGCTCAGGATATATTTCAACGGGTCTACCCGAGAAACCAACTGTACCTCATGGTGCTGCAAGTAGTGCCGTAATTTCTGTACGGCAAATACGAGCGCCATGCAGCTCTTCTCGATGGGGGAATACCTAACCTCCGCATCGAGGAGCATGCGACTGAGGTAATAGAGGCTATTCTCTGTTCCCTCGTTGTTCTTCTGGGCGAGAAGGGCACCCAGGGACCGTTCCAGGGCGGTCACATAAAGGACCAGCGGCTTTCCGGATACGGGCGGCATCAGAACCGGAGGTTGAAGCAGGTACTGCTTGATTTCCTCGAAAGCGGTCTGACACTCTTTATCCCATACATAGGTGGCACCTTTCTTCATAAGCCGAGAAAAGGGCTTACACTTGCCGGCCAGATTCGCGATGAATCGGCGTATATAGGCTAAGTGGCCTTGGAACCCTTGCAGTTCCCGGACGGTACCCGGGGGAGGCATCTGGCTAATCACCCTGATTTTCTCTGGGTCGATCTCGATACCCCGGTATCTTACCACAAATCCAAGGAACTTTCCGGAGGTGACCCCAAAGGCACACTTCAACGGGTTCATCTTCAGGCAGCGAGACCGGAGGAAGCTGAACACTTTCTCAAGATCTTTGAGATGGTCCTGACGCTGGCGCGATTTGACAACCAAGTCGTCGACGTAGCATTCCACCAGTGTGCCGAGGATTGGCTTGAATATGCGGTGCATCGCCCGTTGATAGGTGGCACCTGCATTCTTCAGGCCGAAGGGCATGACCCGGTAGCAAAAGGTACCTTGGGGGGCCCTGAAGGCAGTGAACTCCTCATCCTCAGGGGCCATCCGAATTTGGTTGTATCCGGAGTATCCATCCATGAAGGAGAGGGCTTGGAACCCTGCCGTGGCATCAATCAACAGCTCTGTCACTGGAAGGGGAAAATCATCCTTCGGACAGTGGCGGTTGAGATCGCGGAAGTCGATGCAGACTCTAATCTGCCCGTTCTTCTTCCTGACCGGCACAATGTTGGCCAGCCATTTGGGGTACTGAACTTCCCTCACGAAGTTGGCTTTGATAAGCTTGTCAACTTCGGCCTCAACCATGGCACCATGGGATGGGTGCATCTTCCTGGGAGGCTGCTTGAACCCGCGATGGTTCGCCGGGAGACCAAGGCGGTGGACGGCTACCTGAGGATCTAGCCCCGGCATCTCGTCATAGCCCCAAGCGAACACATCACGGTGCTGCCTGAGAAAGTCCACGTACTGCTGCCGCTCCTCAGAGGGCATGGCGGCACTAACCAATGTGGGTCTTGGATCGGCCTCGGTTCCAAGGTTCACCTGTATTAACTCATCGACCGTGGCGGGGACGCCCTCCTCAAAGGCTGGGGGTGCATCTTCCACGTCCTCTCCACTTGGGGAGGGATCATCCACGGGAGAGACTGCGTTGGAAACTGCATTGGGGCCACCAGATCTTGCTGGGCCGCTGGTGCTGGCACGGGCGGTCGCGGTCATCTCATCAGGAGACTCACAGGCCGTCGAAACCATGGCTACGTCCAACCGTTGAATCGGGAGGACGTAGGCGTCATCCAAGCTGGCCCATGGATCGCTTGCAACAGCGACAGGCTCAACCTCACCTGCCAGGATCTGCTTATCCTTGCTCTTGTAATAGTCCGCGTCCAGATAACGGGCTTCACATGAGGCAAAAGGAGAGGCATCTCCTTGAAGCACGCCTACTCGACCATTAAGGGAGTATTTGAGGCATTGGTGGTATGACGAGGGGACCGCCGCGTGAAGGTGAAGCCATGGCCTGCCCATCAATGCGTTATACGCAGTGTCCTGAGAGACTACCATGAATTCGGTGTTGGCAACCAAGTCACCGAACTGGGTCTTCAAACGTATCTTGCCGACCGGGGTTTGCTCGGTACGGTCATACCCCTGGATCCTGAGGTCGGAGGGGATCAAGTCATCCTCAGACAACCCCAATCTCCGGAGCGTCCGAATCGGAATCAGGTTGATCCCGGATCCCGTGTCGACAAGACAGCGCCGGACTTCAAGGCCATTGAACTGGCCAGTGACATACAGCGGACGAATGTGTCCCTGTATAGGAGGGTCTTCATCCTTACCAGAGAACGAGATAACTGCCTGACATTCGGCGTCCTCGATCGTTTCGGCGTGAAAGGCCTCTGCAGCCGCAACCTCTGTCTCAAACTGGAGGGGGCTCTTCAGGGCTTCAGCGAGTGCCTCGCGCATCTCAGATGACATGCGCAGAGCCTCAAGGATGGAGAGCCTTGCTGGGATGTCGGCCAAGTGCTTCAGGACATCATACTTTTTGGCCAAGCGCGAGCTCCTGGTTGTAGGAGGTTGCTCTGCGGTTGGTGGCATGACGGGCCTTACCGGTTGGATCGGCGGCCGACTGGTACTTGGCGCATCTCGCTTTTCACTGGTCGCAGTCCGGGAAATGGTCACCGTACTGGAGTCAGGAGGCCGGGATGGACTTGTGGCAGGGCGGAGCTGGTCGCGACGCGGCTGAGGCGGTTCTGCCTGGTCCCACACCACAAACAGTGGCGGAGGCGAATCCGTCATCCCCGGATGGGGAGCCTGCGCACGTTGAGCTCGATCTTGAGCCTGCTGCCTAGTCTCAGTGGCGTGCACGGCCTGGCCGGAGGTACCGGCTGCTGTGCCCCGGCGACTCCTGCTGCTGCGGTTCTTCCGACGGTGGCGACGACCGGGGACACTAGGGAGGTCCACCTGGTGTTCTTCAACGTCGGGAACCGAAAAGGGATTTACTAGCTCGACGGTGTTAACCGAAGCGTACCCAACACTTTCATCGGACGAATCATCCACCACCGGGCGGACCCGAGGGGGGATCCCCATCTCCGGGGGCATGAAATCACCGAGAGTGCGGGATAGTGGCGGAACTGGCGGGGCGCGCTCTTCCTTCTTGCGCCGCCGCCGTTTGCTCTTCTTGGAAGAGGCAGGCTGGGACGACGACGCCGAAGCAGCACCCGCAGATTCTGGGGGCTCAGGCTGATTCAAGCGCGCACGGATGATTCCATGGGCGCGAATGATCGTCTTGCGGGCCATCCAGTTATTATACTTCTGGGACCCGCGGTCGGAGACCAGCTGCCATTCGTCCTCGTTGCCACTATCGTCATCTGATCCCACGAATACGCCCGCCACTTGTGCTGGAGCTGGGCCCAACCTGATTACATTGTTGTTAATCTGGTCTTGGAGCCAGTCCTTGAACACATAGCACCGCTGGATGGTGTGCCCCAGGGCTCGATGGTAGGGGCAGTAGCGGGGGTTATCTGTGAGATGTGCCTCCTCTAGCTTCCAACACTCAGGCAGTCGCACAATCCTCTGCTCCAGGGCGCTCCGGAAATAACCGGGGACCTGATCTTCATGGAATGAGTACGCCAGGTGTCGCGGGCC
The DNA here is from genome assembly GCA_963277665.1 of Viscum album. Classification (NCBI taxonomy): domain Eukaryota; kingdom Viridiplantae; phylum Streptophyta; class Magnoliopsida; order Santalales; family Viscaceae; genus Viscum; species Viscum album. The sequence goes on from OY728145.1 coordinate 1,414,556,843, forward strand.
TCTGGGAGCGTGGTCTTGACGAGGGGCCGGAGGGGCCTGCCGAGGAGGTGGACCCTGATTATCTCGCCTGGGTTGTGGCGGTACATTACGCGGAGGGGCCGGCCGGTTCTGAGGCTGCCGTTGCTGGGCCGGGAACTGAGCCCGTGGAGGCGGATTCCTGTGAGGCTGTGGAGCTGGCCTCACCGGCAGCAGCTCCAACGGCCTGGGAGCCTCTATCTGGGCCACAGCAGCGGGCTCAGCCCTGCTGACTCTCCTTGCAGGAATCATAGGAGGCAGCGGGTGTGCCTGGCTGGCCTGTTGCAGGGCTTCCTCAAGACGTTGAGCTTTGTCTGAGAAGTCCCTGAACCCTCCGGGGTAATGCTGAGTAATCAGGGAAGGGACCAGCTCGGTCTTGACGTTCCCGACGCACATTGTCAGCAACTGCTCTTGAGTCAATGGCATGTCAAGGGAATACGTGAGACCCTTCCATCGGGCGACGAAGTCCGCGACTCGCTCATCAGGCCTCTGCTTGCACTTGAAGAGGTCTGCGATACTCGTCTTCCGGGTCGTGGAACTGAACTGGTAGAGGAACTGTCTACGGAGGTCCTCCCAGCTGGTTACCGACCCGACGGGGAGCTGGCTGTACCAGACAAATGCTGGCCCTTCCAGTGTCTGAACAAAGCAGCGAAGCTTAGCGGCCTCCTGCTGCGCCGGAGTCCCCAACATAGGCCCGCACCTCGAGTTGAAGTGGGCTAAATGCTGTGGCGAATCTCCAGTCCCGTTGAAGGGGGCGAAAGTGGGATTCCCGAATCCCGGAGGCGCCGGCATGTCATCCACCCATGCTGGGTAGGGCTTGCCGTCCGGTGGGATCGCCACCTGCCGAGTCTCCAAGGCTTCCAAGCGGGCAATGAGTGCCGCCATCGGATCGTCCGGACATGGGTTCCAGTCCTGGCGAGGATCTCTAACCACGAGCGCATTGCATGGCCCTTCAATCGGGTCGTCGACCGGGTCGTCGAACTCGGCAGCTCGTGGGATGGCGGGCGGAGCGGCCCTTGGGGCAGCGGGAGGAATCCGAGCGGGATCTCTCAGGTAATCACGCCGCTCGGGAGGGTGTGGCGAAACATACCGCGCCCTCTTGCCGTAGGCAATGGCCTCTCTCCTGTCGGCGAACACGGCGTAATCACGGTTACCCGGGAGAGTCTCGTCGAGGTGCGGTTGTTCCGGTCCCTGTTGTCCTGGCCTGGGATCACCGTAGTCAGGCCGCCGTTCTGCAGCGCGCTCGGCGAGGAGCTGGTCAACCAGCCTCTTCTGTTCGGCGAGCTGCTGACGTAGCGTAGCCTTCTCGGGATCCTCCTCTGCCCTCTGCATGGAGGCAGATGGGTCGGCGGGCTTTATAGCCTCGCTGTGCTCTTTTCCTTTGCTGACGTTTCGGCTTAACGTCAGTGCTTCAGTGGCTGCGGGGAGCCCCAGGAGGTTTCTCTGATGACGAGTAACTCTCACTGATGGATCTGACGACGGCTTGTCTTCGGGGGGGAAGCCCCCGTCGAGAAGTTCCAAGTCGTTCCCCTCTCCCGACAGGTCAGCCATATTGACCGTTCCTGTCCCTGGGTATATACCCTCAGGGCCACCCAGCGAATCGGGCTGTCGGCGGATCACACTGAAGCGTAGGGCAGCGTACTGCCCCCATCCACGGATATACACGTGGGGAGTGGCTTCCTCGATAACTTTGCGGAGTACTTGAAAACACTCAACGCATCGTTGTTGGAGGGCCTCGTGGTGCCCAAATGACCCGGGGTGCCGAACCGCGGGGAGCATGGCCAGGTCAATTTGACGGCACTGCTCACCAATATCCTCCAGGTGCGCTTGACTCCCGGGGTATGGCATTTGTAGGCGGTGAAGACAGGAGCGAGTCTCCCGGAGAGTTCGGCGGAAGCATTCGAACTCATCCGGGGTGAGCGATTCGGGTGCATCAAAGCCCGGTCCTGCGACTGGCCAAAACTTCTCAGGGAAGTGGCCCTCTGCAAGGACGGTCCAGAAGCTCCACGACTCAAACTCGGGACCCAGATCTCCTTGGTCCTCTTCCATGGCTGGGAACGGACGGGGAACTGGTAGTGGTGCCGAGGCGGGCCGCCGGGCCGACGGGCTGGCCGGCGGTGAATACGGCGAGCAGGCCGATTGGCCTCCATATCCCGGGCCTCCCCCTGAGGGTGGCGGTGCCCCAGCTACCACATCACGATAGGACGGGCCGGCGAGCGAACATCCTGCCGTAGCATCGGTGCTCGCCGAGGGCGCACTAGATCGAGGTTTGACCGCCGGTCCCCAGATAAAGTCTCCGGCTTCTCTGATCGGGGCGGAAGGCACTTCCGGAGGGGCCGGTACCAACCGCAAGCTTGATCCTTGGGGTCTACCAGGCCCTCGTTACTCCGGATATACCTTCGGAGAGAAGCGGGGATCACATCGATCTCGCTCTCGGGGAGCACGAGGCTGACGTGCCGCATTCCTACCCCTGCCCTTGACTGGCGGGATTGGGGAGAGGGCTCTGTCGCCGAATCGTACTCCGCCTCTGAGTCAGAGAAGCAAACCGGTCGGATCTCTGTCCGGAATTCCGTAACATTCTTCCCTCGGCGTCGACGCCTTGCCTTCCTGCCCCTGGGCAGTTCCCCGGGGCAGGGCTGATCTCTGTCCTGGCGTCCTCCGGCCGCAATGGTGCTGGGGCCAAGAGGACTGGGAACCAAGGTGCGAGGGGCACCGGGACAGATATCAAAGGGGACGCGGGGAGAGATGATTCCGGGCAGGCCTCCGGGCCGGGATTGGGAGGTGGGATGACCCATGCCTCCAGGATCGGCCACGCAGAGTAGACCCTGCCGGTGAATAGCGCTACCGCGAGGTGGTCCGCGGTGGCTACTGCCAGTGCCAGCAACCGGGAGAGTCGACCCAACCTGCCTTTGGGGCGGTCGGGGCCTCGATCCAGGTCGGGCATAGGAGTTCCCTTGCTCAGGATGCGCAGAGGCCTGGCGACTGGAGCCAGCAGTGGCTTGGGCCAATGCGGCCGCTGTTGCTAGAGCCCCAAGGCGGGCATCCTCTTCCGCTCGTGCCCGACGTTGGCGTCGAGACAGACGAGTCGGGAGGAGCGGCGCGGGCAGGTGGAGAGCCCGCTCTTCGACTGGAGAGGCCTGGCGGCGGTGTCGCCGTGGCCTGGCGGGAGTCCTTACCGTAGATCCCTGGAGCAAATCCCGGATAGGGTGATCCCGGGCCTCTTCCACCTCATCCGCGTAGGGAAGGGAACTGTCAGAGCGCTCCAGGGATAAGCTCCCGAAGCGGTTGGACGTTGAGGTAGGCAGCGGTGCCTCCCTGCGCGGCCCTCGGGGGCGGCGGTGGTGGCGAGGTGCAGCCTTCTCAAGGTCTAGGCGAGCCATTTCCCTAGTGGGGATGACTCCCTCTTCCTCGTATCTCCGCACCAGGGTGTTGATCACCCTTCTCTGGATGACCTCCGAGGGGGAGAGAGGGCGTGGTCGTCCCGCAATTGCGGCTGCTGGGACGGCTGTGGAACGGGCGGGACCGCGCGGAGTAGCCGCGTCGGTGTTTCCCCTGTCCCTGCGCCAGTGGGCGGGTGGCGATCGGGCACTGGATCGGGCGACCTGATTTCTGAAAGCAGGGAGAAAGACCCATTAACACTGACAGGAAAAAGGAATCGACAACCAACCATTAGCGCCACGACGCCTTCCGTGGGGGGAACCCAGGCCCTCGACGTTGCGAGACGGAGTGCCCGATGTCCCTTCCCCAGCCCCTGGCGGGTAAGACTGAATGCTTGGCCGGGCAACACGCCGGTCTTCCAACACCTCTGAAAGCCATCGGTCTTCGTATCGAGGAGAAGAGATTCACGTCGGGTTCACCATTTTTCTGTTTCGGTGCGGATGTGCGTCGGGTTACGCTGTTCCGCCAGGACGCGTTCGCGCGTGCACCCGTCAACCCGAGGGGATGGGCGCGCGGCTTGTGGTCCCGCAGTCCCGCTTTCCAAGGGCGGGCGGCATCCGTCCCTTATTCAGGGGCGTCTGCTCCTTGATCGAAACCGGGATGATGGGATGTCGGCTCCTCCTTCCTTGGACGTCTCCTCGGAACTCGTTGCCTAATCCGGGTCTCCCTCATAGACTTAAGAATGTTCGTGAATCTCGTTCCCGGCGCCATATCTTCATGGACACCGGTTAATTACGCTGCTTCCGCCCGGACGTTCCAAGGAGTCTGGGCGGGGCAGCAACCTGCGGTGAGAAGGCCGGGTGGCTCTGGGTGCTGGGGGCGTGTCGTAACACTGCGGCTCTGCACATCTGTCTTCCGTCCCTAATAGGGCTTCTCGAAGGCATGATGGCCTGAGGCATCCCGTACTAGGTGCGGGGAACTGTGTCACCTGAGGTTTTCCTCAGCTTCCCGTGTTTAACACGGGGTATGCCGCGAGTTTAACGTCCAGCGGGGACGGCATCGGACCGATCAACACGAAAAGTGGATCAGATGACAGAACCCCTTGCGGGGAACCTCCGACGCTGGGGCCAGCACATGGGCGGCTTCCCAAGTAACGTGGAGTGGAGTGAAGTGGCATGACCCCACCGGGATGTGGCGGCCCGGGTAAGGATCAGGATGGATGATGAAGTGAAGAGCTTGGACCCCAGAGGGGCTTCCTACGTACCGCGCGTTAACACGGATCAAAGTCAACGTAGTTCGGGTATACAGTTTAACGTCATGCTGGACGTCGGCAAGCCGACCCACGAAGAGGTCGAGGCCGCCGGGCGGAGGATTGAACCGAACCACCTCGCACAGAGGGGGATGGAACGGCCGGGTGGATCACAGTTTCACGTCTTGCTGGACGATAAAAGGGGAAATGAAAAAGGGGGGCTGTGGGGAGGCACCATGGAGATACACACGGGCAGTCTCCCACAGGGGCGGATTCATAGGTGAATCAACGCAAGCGTGAACCCTGGAGGGGTCCACTGATGGACGAACCGACGTAAATACGACCGGGACGACCAGGTGGTGGGCTTGAACCTCGGGGAGGCTTCCTACGTACCCTGTATAGAAGACAGGGATCAAAGTCCACGTAGTTCATTCTGTCAGGACTTACGCACTTGAGGCAGCCCGGTTGCGGCAAAACTCAGTTGGAAGGGACTTGGACCGAAAGCGGAAGACACCTCGATCCCAGTCAGACCCTCTACTGGCTTCGGCAGTGGGGAGGCGCAATGGAGATACACATGTGCAGCCTCCCACGAGAAACTAGGGGTTTGTAATACCCTGCCCCCGTAGGGAAAAGCCACTCCCATTAAATCGTCCCTAAAGGGGGACAATCCCGACATCCCTGCAGAGACGAGCGGGTGGGGGCCACATCCAAACCGGGGGGACCCTGCGTGCGGAGCACGGGATCAGGTTGCGGACGGTTTAGCGTCTTGCCAGACGAAGTACAGTTTAACGTCATGTGTTGAGGACGAGGCGGACGGTTTAACGTCTTGCCGGACGAAGTACAGTTTAACGTCATGTGTTGAGGACGAAGCACTTGGCAGTTTAACGTCTTGCAGCGCGGACGATGGGGCTAGGCAGTTTAACGTCGTGCAGCTTGGATGGATGTGCAGTTTAACGTCATGCTGGACGAATATGCAGTTTAACGTCATGCTGGACGTATGCGCAGTTTAACGTCATGCGGGACGAATGCGCAGTTTAACGTCATGCGGGACGAATGCGCAGTTTAACGTCATGCTGGGCATAGGTTGCCGGACGATGGGTGCATGTCACTTCGCACGAACCTGGAGGGCCGCACGGGAAGACAACGCACGGTGCGGGCACCCAGGATGAGGAGCATCGGGCGCCACGCAGGCAGGTGCCCTTAGGAGGACAACGGGGACGACCCTGGCAGATTGCGCGCAAAAAGGAAGCTTTGCGCGCAATACTGCGGGCCGGCGCGCAATCGGGGCGGCTGGCGCGCAATTGGGCCAGCGCCTTGCGCGCAGATGCTTGAGATTGCTCACACCGGGCTTCGGATAGCGCGCGGGGGCAACGGCTCATTCTCTAATGAATGGCCACTTGAAAGAAGGGGGGGTGCGCGCAATCGGGCCGGATTGCGCGCACCCCGGGGGCAATTGCGCGCAAGCGGGTTCTTTTGCGCGCAAAGGCCTTAGGGTGAGTTTTTATTCAAATGAAAGGAGCCAGCGGGGATTGCGCGCGAAGGCGGACCCCGAGGCTTTCTTGCGCGAAAGAAAGGAGGTTACCTGAAGTTCGTCATTGCGCACGGAAGGGGTTGAATTGCGCGCACGAGAGACGTTTCGACTTCCAGCAACCTTTGAAACGTTGGGGGTCGCCTTATATTTATAGGCAACCCCGGGCGCGGAATACAGGGTGCGAGCGCGAAATTCTCCTCGCGGGCGCGGAATAGGGCGCGGCGCGCAAGGGAGTCGCGCGGACCCGTGGCGTGCAAAATTGCGCGCCGGACCGGCGCATTGCGCGCATCCCGGGGGGTTTGCGCGCGGAACATCACCTTTGCGCGCGGGCCTCTGAAATTCCGCGCAAGGCCTTCGGGCCCTCCGAAACGTTCTTCCGACTACAAATATCACTTCGCTTTCCGCATCCGGAGCTTCGTTTGGGAACAACGGACTTTTCCGGCGTCTACAATCATGAAAAGACAAATGTTTTTAGAATTCTAGGCCATACCAATAATTATTATTGAGATATATTGTATTATTTCATTGGTAGAGTACTAAAGAAGTTTTGGGGAGACAGTCTCATGATTATTGATCATAATATTTATGTTTACATAGAATATATTATTCTAAATCTAGATTGGAAATTTATGTGAATTATTTATGAAGATATGTAGTTTTATTTTCACAACACTAGTGTTTATTCAAAAATCATGTAAAAATATTTTACACTATAAAATTGTTCTTCCAAAAGTAGAAATTGTAATAAAATCATTAAAAATGATTTTTTTGAAAACATATTCATCACTCTGTATTATTTTCCTTGAGAAAAAATACATGGTTAAAGAGATTGGGTTAATAGTAATAATTGTTTCTTTCAGGGTATAAATGAATTACCTCTATAGGTATAGGTGTGATCAATATAATTATAATAAAATAAAAAATAATTTATTTATATAAAATCTTTAAAAAAAATTGATTATGATATATTGATTTATTTTGTTTTAATGAATGTATAATATATTATAATCATTGGAATGAGAGTATTATATTTGATGTTATTGGAATATTATAACATCATACCATGTCTTTGATGTGGATTAAATGAGTACAAATATTCATTGACATTCCACAAATGGATTTGGAAATCATAATATAATGTAAAATAAAAGAAAAATCAAGATAATATATAAATAATCTATCAAATAAAAAATACATTAGGCACAAAATCATGATTTTTTAAAAGAAAATAAGTTAAAATAAATTTATTGCATTATAAAATATATATAAAATTAAATTAATAAAGGATTCATTTTTTTGGAAATGAATATTTTTTTCCACAAATATAGAGTTGAATGAGTACTTTGGTGATAAATATTAGTGATGCTTCTCAATAAAAACTTATAGTAATATGATGAATCATGTTCTTTAGGACAATTTATTATAGGTTAAAAATAATATGGATATCATGGAATAAAAATAAAAGTTTTTTATGCATAATTTTTAGGTAATGTATATGATTTTGATGGTGTTAATGCATCCATTACCTAAGCCAAAAAGGAAATAAATGAACATCATTATATATTTTATTATGGAGTATATAAATATATATTAGGGAAACCATGCCATATCAGTTATGGTAAATTAATTTATACATTCTTCTCAACTCATCTCCAATAGATATGAATTATCACCAGATCAAAATAATATATATATATATATATATATAACAAGAAATTGATATGACTAAATGAGGGAGAATTTCAAATTATTTTTATTAAGATGCATTTTATGCTTAGAAGTTTTCACTGATCCTTCTACAATTATTGATCAACAATTTTATCATTATCATATCAAATAATTATCAAATTTTTGTTTATTATGATATCTCCATAAATAATATTTTATATATTCATAGAAATTTCATGAAGGACATAAAAATGGATGAGAAAAATATCTTATATAGAATAAGTTATCTTATGGAAAAATAATTTTACACTACTATATAGATGACACCATTCGATTAACAATAAGTAAATAGATTAAAAAGTATAGCTTAATCTAAAAAATAGTGAATAATAATTTATTAGAATAGAACATATTAATTAAAATAATTAAAAAATTTAAATATATTAACCAACTTAATAAATTATTAAAAAAATTATTGAATAACTATTTTATTGAGATAATGAATTCAATGATGAGGATAATTTATTACTTTTAATATATCCAATAAGGATAGTTGTTGGGTTTTATATGAATAAAATACGAAGGATTGATTATGTTGGCCCATTTGATATGTTTATTTTTCATAGAATCCATATTTTATTAACTACATCTTCCACCAAATCTGTCATAATAAAATAATTTATTTCACTTATCTATTTTTATAAATTTCATTCAAAAATATTCACCTTGAATCTATAGGCTATACAACTGTATCATGATCACTATAATTATGATAAACATGAGAATATACATAATGATAGAGATAATATCTTACCAAACATGAAAAATACCTTTATCAATGAATAAAAGAGAATATATTTGTTTGAAGAGGACACATGGAAGAGTGTATATAGAAGAATAAAAGTATCCCCATATATTATTTATAGACAACATAAATTAATAGTTGTGTGATGAAATTTATAAAGGGGTAGTGAATGTAATGAAACATATTTTTCTATTGGAAGATTTCATAGAGAACACATATGTGAATTAATATTTGATGTATATTATTTATGAACCAATAAACCCTAATGTGAGGTGTAATATAAATAAATCCCATTTAATGTATTAAAAAGAATAATAATTCATTTAAAAACTTTAAAAAATTATAAATTATCATTAAATATAATATAAATATTAATAGCTTTAAAACATGTTGATTGAATGTATTATATAGAATAACTAGTAGATTGATATGTGATAGGATGTGTTCTTCAAGAAATACCATAGTTGTGATCAACATTTTAAAAAGGGGAAAAATTATTATAAAAATTGTAATCTTGTTATATAATTAATATAGATAAAAAAAGTTAATTCCAAATTAAATGAAATGTGTGATTCAATGAATTATATATAGGTTTGTACAAGAAAACACAACCACTATAATTTGTAAGGTAGTAATTTTTTTTTCATTATTATAAAAACCAAACTATTTGAATTATTAATTGAATGTTACGGTGAATAGATAAAAAATATAAGTAAAAAACAAATATGATGACATGAACATATAATAAATTAATAATAAAGTGTTAAATATTATTTTCTATTCATCTTACTCATATAATATTATTAGTTTTGTAATGTGTTTTTGATTATTTATTAAACATTTTTTTATATTCGATTAAAATATAGGGTACACCACATATGATTTTTTAAAAAAATAGATTAATTTTTTCATGTTATAATATTAAAACTAGTTAAGAATGATTATTTAGTATTTTTCAAAAAAATGAAAATTTGAAGATGAATAGTAATCAATATAATGATATTTATTCGATAGTATTTTTTAAAAACAAGTGAATGAATAATATGACACTATTGTTATGAGGATCCAAAAAGACTCATGCCCATTTTATTGATGATGTGAAAAAATATATAAGTAGAGGATGGGGATGGAAAGGACATAATTTTACTCATTACTAATAAAACTACACTAGAAAAATGAATAAAAAATGACACCAATTTTCATTAGATGATTACTCATTTAATAATAAATACACATTTTATTCATAATTATAAATTAATATCACATTATATATTTAAAACATGGATAGAAATGATTTGAAACAATAATTATGTAAACATGAATTCCTTGGAGGGATAGTTTGGAATTCCTCCACATTAACTAAAATAATTTTACATTTTTATTAAAAAAATTATATGTATCCTGATTTTAAGGAAATTTATCTTCCTCTATTCCATTAAAAATACAATTCTTCATATTTACCTCTAATTCATTTCCAAAAAACATTAAAATTTTATAGTATTAATCACTCAAAAACATTGATTTTGATAGTTTTATTTATTATTAAGAGTTCTATTTATATCATGAGTTATCACAAAAATATTAATCCTCTATCACCACTGTTCTCTTCACTTATTTATTGATTCTGAATGAAATTTTATAAAGCCCTCAATAAAATAGCTCCATTATTCCTTATATGGATTCCAACCTGAGCCCCTCTACACACAATTGTTATCCTGTAAAATTGGCTAGATCCAATATAACAATTTTTCTATAAAATCATGAAACTAGATTTATCAATCCCAACCATACTATCATGGCCTGACCCATTCAGACCAGACTGATTGTTGGAAATCCTATAATGACACTACAATCCCACAAAAAAGGCCAAGTGTTAGAGACTAGTTCCATGTAGAGATATAACACTCATGGTAGTCATATTCCTATGTTACCTAAACACACAAAAACATATCTAAGAACAATTATAACGTGGAAGGAAATATACAACTAATAGTAATGCCATACATACAAATAAATACTACATTGGAGTATGATAGAAGTGTGGGAAGGAAAAAAGGAAAAAATAAAGTGCATGAAAATAGTAAAAGTGTTAAACTAGCTGGTAAAGAGGGGGAAAACAACCTAAAAAGGGTATAGGAAAATTCTTTTGAGTGTTTATAACATCTATTATTTTCATACTCCCCATCCACATTGATCTCAAATAAAATTAATGTCTTCTGTATATGAGATGACATGTGTGAGTAGCTCATGTCTGTGGGTGAGTATAAATAAACCCAGTAGAAAACCCATAAATCCCCAAGCACAAACCCTAAAAGAGATTTAATTCCTAAGAAATGATAATATCCTCTAATATATACTCAATACAGACATAAGTTCTCATTTTCAGGACTTGTATAAAAAATATACATCCTAGGATTCCGGTCGATGATTTGATTTTACCCCTTTCTGATAAAATTATCTTCCTAGGTCTTGAAAACACTGATGAAACTCAACCAATAGGTTATGTCTATTTTTCCTAACCACGAAGTGGTTTTCACTAGTATATAAAATTTGTCAATAAATAGATTAGGCATCATAGCCAGGGCCTCTAGGGGACACATAACCTTACCCTGAGAAACCCACATGGATTTGAATAATTTTCCCTAAATTTTAGTAAACTTATACCACACTCAACATAAGAAGGAGGGATAGAGGATCACACCCTATTCCATATATAGGGATACCTAACTCTATCAAAAACTATACCTTATATGGGATCACTGATCCTATTCCTAGGATGTGATGCTTCATTGTACCCTCATAAAGGTAGACCAAATAGTAGAAAACTATGACGGCCACCAACCGAAAGAGGTATCAAAAACAGGGTAGAGAGATGTTTATTTCTCGAGTCCTAACTCTAGTATTCCCTAGGTTATAGACTAGCATCATGGGTATTGTAAAAATGAAAATGGGAGGCATTACTATATAATAAAAACATGTATAAGAGATATATATGATGGATACAACAAGAAACACTATCTTTGGATATATATAAATAAATAAATCTATGTGTAACAATGTAGTGTCATACAATAATAAACAAATAAAATGAAATTTATAAGAAACAAAAAGGTAAATACACCAGCAAACATTAATCCCAAATAGAACCTAGCATACCCAATGATAGTAATATCTATCATGATCACAATCTTACACCAAATGACCTAAATGTCAGTTTAAATATATATATATATATATAGGGTGAGAATAACAGTATTCTTTGTATGGTCCTCAATGGAGGCTCACATGCACATGATAAAGAATGCACGCTAATGTACATTGAACAACAGTGGAATTAACTCATCATCTAAATGGTATACTACTTTCCCAGCATCCCCATTGATAACTCTCACCATGTATCTCATATAAGAGATAATATAATATAGTAATAAAACCTAAATGGTTCCATGCTCCTTCTTTCCCACTCATTTTCAAATATACCACAACATCACATGCCCTAAGAAAATAAAACCAAAACAAAGTAATCCAAGTAACATATGGGCATGGCACCACCACATGAACATCATGCATCCCAAAACCACACCATCACATACCACAAACATATAGTAACAAACAGGTTCCCAAAATCCTCCCCAATATGTATTTCGTATATCGAGCATCAAGTATTATACCTCAATCCATTACAACCCATAAATCGAGTAAGTACATCATATCGATACAGCCTATACACATCATACCTATGATAATTATTTGGATACGATATCCGGAAATGCAAGTAGGACAAATATCCAAAACACATTAGATATATCTACACACATACATGGGAAAACTATTTTTCATTTCTATTATAAAATGTAAATATAAAAATGATGGAATGGGTCCAGAGGAGGTAGTCAGATACCAATCCTCTCACATTGATGTTGTGGAAAACATCCTCCTAGTGTCCACTGGGAGTCATTTTTCCTAAACAACATGGGTGGTGAAACATATGAAATCATAGAATATACATGAGTTAATATTTCTTCCAACAAGAATGTGGCGATAAACTAGTCTTAGAGGAATCTAAAACTAACGTCTCCCCGAATCTACAAATCCACTACTAATACTATGGAACCTATAAGCCTAAAAGCACAAAAATGATATAACAATTAAATATTTAACTGCACAATACTATTTAAATTAATTTATTCATAATCTAGTAAATAACCATTTTAAATTCTTTGAAATTAACTTGGATTAATTAAATTTCAATATTAATTTCCATTCCGTTCATGTATATGTCCAATCCTAGGACCAGATTTTAGCCAGATTAACATATTTTAAGAATTATCATTCCATATTCAACAATTATTAGTGGATAAATGTATCATTCCATATCCAGTTCCACTAGGAAGACTATACAAATATAATAATAAGAGGAAACATTGAATCAAACACCTCCGTGTATCTCAACGAGTGGCAAGAGGAATGTACATAAACATGTAACCTGGTCATTGGCCATTAAATAGATGAAATTGAGCAAGCCAGCTCTCATAATAACATCAATGAATAATATCAGCTTTAACTAGTTCCATCGCCTAGGGTTCCATCATGACACCCACAAGCATACACCGATGTATCTCGCTGTTACGGGTATCAACTACTACCACACCATCTGGAAACCCCACCCATAAATCCCAACAGCGATCCTAGGCTCCTCCATCACAAGATCATATCACATTAGGTCCTACCTACCCTATATCACACAACATTCCTCCAAGAAAAAATATATCGAGCTCTTATCAAATGGATTTTTCCTAGAGAATATTTCAAAGACATATGAACAAAAAACCAATAAACTGGGAAATTGGGACCTTCAAACAAGGTGCTCAACCTTCTCATGAAAACGAGCTCTCATGGGACAAAAACAAGGCACTAATCCTTCACAAGAAAATGGGAAACTCATACCCTAAAATATATACATACAACACAAAAAGTTCATATTCCATCTCAAATTAACCGATTCATTTATTAGTTGGCTCCAAATATGGGCAATGTAAAACATCAATCTATAACAACCTATCAAAAGAAAAAAAATGAACATAGAATTTATTACCATTGAAAAACAAAGAGAATTATCATTCTCATTTAACATTCCATTTATATATTTTCAAAAACATTGTTAATTAGGATTCTATCTTTTATCAATTCCATTAATCACTTGTAGGATAATCTTTATCTAAAACACCTACATCAACATCAGTTTGATTATCTTCAATTTACATCAACAACTAGATTCATTATACAAGAATCTTTAATCTTAGTCCAATTAATTCTAGATATTAATTTTTTAGCCATTTTGATCAAGGAAAACCTGCTATCATGAACAGGCATAGATATCACACTATCTAAAAAATCAAGAGGCAAACCTCAATCATAGTACAATTTAATAACATTGCAAACATAAAGTCTTTGTCAAATTAGTTAATTTGATTTTTTACTAGTACAATTACATTGAATTCAATGGTCTAAATCATTCCATCATTTTGATTCGATGTAAATAGAATATATTCAATGACTATCCTACCTCAAAATCCATCAACATTATTTTCATGATAATGTACCATGTTATATATCCCCTACCACCTATCACATATGAACATCATCTATCCAATGATTCTGAGACACAATCAAGACAAAAACAGCCAAATGAAATCTCATTAGAAACATGGTGATCAATCTATATATCCTTGAAATAATATATTATGGAAAATAATATCAATCATCTAAAAAAACCTAAAAATATTTCTATAACTCACCTTGTATCACCATGGATCTATGACAGAATCCCAAAAAATGATCCACATTGATGGGAATCTGAAATCCTAAATTAGAGGGATTTTGGCCACCTAAAATGAGAGGGGGAAATGTTTCATCCATACAGTTCAGAGAAAAAAAAATTTTAAAATATTTATGTAACACCCCATGCTTCCACGGTACGCTTCTCTTTGAATAATACAGCAGCATGTGTTGTACATAACTTCAAGTTCTAACACACGACAACCAATCAAACTAGCCGTTATGAATAGTAATACCCGCTTTTTGAAACATTATACATTTTATATTTCAAAATGGACTTCATTTTTGGATTCATAATATTGAAATTATCTTGGGGTGAATTTTTGGTATTTTTCTGAAAATATTCAATTTTTGATGAATAGTGAAAAACACCGAGTTATAGTTTAAAACCGAATTTTTATTTAAATAATTATGTATTTTATTTAAACATAATTAAGGTCAAAATAGTACATAAAACCTATATAATTTCAATGTAATTTTTTGGAGTTAGTTTAGAATAATTTTAGAAATATAAAAATTTTATTGATCTTTTCACCGTATTTTAGCCACCTCCTAGGAGAATTTTCAAATTCACATAAACCATAATTTTACCGCTTTTGAGGGTGGAATTTTGAAAATCCGAGAGACATGGTTAATATTAGGGAGTAAAATGTGGTTCAATGAGATAAAAATAATTTTTTATGAATAGTAAATTATTACTTTTATTTACCACGGTTAAAAGTAAATAGGGTAATTAAGGGTAAAAATGACATAAATATTACCCTGACACAAGTAATAATTTTATTGGACAAGTGTATATCGACCAAAAATAACCTTAGGAATAAAATGTTATCATTTTGGTCCACTTGTATTAGATTAGGACATTTATTATTATTTAATTCAAAGTAGAGTTGAAAGAGTTAAAATCAATGATTAATTACTAAAATATTTTTTATATAGGGTTATGCATAAGATAATTTAGATTGTAAATATTCATTAGAAATATAAAACAATTTCCTACATAATGGTATTTTATTTATAATTTTTTGACTTTAAATAATTTAATTTATTTATGACATAATGGTGATGCAGTAATTACATAATTAATGAAAAATTAAAATAATTGATATTATAAATATCCAAATAAATGTAAATTGAGACTTTTTATAAATTAAAATAATTTTATAGGTTAATATGACATATTATGATTGGTTATATGAAATTTTTTTGAATTAATAATTCTATTATTAATTTATCAAAAACAAAATATCTCATAGTGTCAAAATTGACATAAAAGAGTTTTTAAAACAAATATTATATTTTTAATTGATATTCTATTACTAAAAAACAATGGTTCGGCCAAAGTAATTATATTATTGTATTTTTACCATTAATGGACCACTTGGGGGTATCATGAAAGTTTATAGTAATATTATTAACCATATAATATAAAAAACAAACAGACATGGTAAATGCCAAACTAATTTACTAAGAGTTAAAACTAGAAAATAAGGTTAATAAAGTGACCCAAACTTATCTAAAACGTATTGGTTGAGTGGATTTATATCCATCCACCTTATACTCGAATTAAATCAATTTGGAGTCATTATAAATGGAATAATAGTTTATTATAAAATAATATTTTAAGTTCTTCCTAAGGTACCCTTCACCCCTCTTAAAAAAGGGCACTCCACCTTCTCTCAATTTCAAACCTTCAAAGCCTTTTGGATCAGCAAACCCCAGACCAAATATTATCTAAACTTACATAACTTCAAACTAGTGTAATTACTTTGATCATAAATCCATCTTAAGGATCCCTTTTTATCAAATCAAAAGGAAGAACCCAAAGAAGAGGTAATGTTTTCACCACCCTCTTTCAAGTTCCTTTCCTATTCAACTTCTTCTTTCTGTGTTATCCCAACTCTAAAATAATATCTAATGTATCTCCTTTATACTGTGATGTTATTATAAATATGGTACAACCATATTCAGTATTCTATCCAACCATTGAATGACATGTCACCATATGTGTGTATGTACAGCTTACCGCCTCCACGTCGTGGTGTAATTGTTATTCAAAACATTATTATCTGGATGGCTATGATACTAATGTGTAATTGAAGTAAATACTAATTATAAAATTATAATGATTCTCTATAAATGATATAAAATCTAATTATATATGATTTTAATATCAAAAGAATGATATTGTCACTCGTGCGTACGTACGGAATACCGTCTCCACGAACGCGATAAAATTCATTCCCCATCGTATCCATTCAAGACTAATTTTCATTTGATGATTAAAAATAATATTTAAGTACTTGATATCATTTTGGATATGAATAATATACAACCTATTCATAACAAACATTTCTTACATAACAAATCATATAAAGGAATACGAAACAGTTAACAACCGAAACAACGATAATACTAAGATATTATTAACAAAGAAATGTTAAAATATAATATATGATATCATAATTAATTTATATGATTCTTGTATAATATAATAACAATTATTTCACTACTATAAAAGTGGTTAACCTACCCTCGATTGAGGAAAAGTAAAAGGTAAGGGTTTATTTCACAATCTCTTCATTATCCGAGATTGTTTATATGTAATTATCTACCACCGTCTCTTAATCATCCACACCCATGTTTCATAAAAATGTATTTCAAATAATTATTAATATTTTACTGACTATGGTTTAAATTCATTTATACCCTTGTTGAATTTTTATAAGATGTTTATAAAGGAATCTTTATGTCGTTTTCCAAACAAGGTCCTTTTTAACCTTTTCAACAAAATTAATGTATGAAAGTTTTTTTAACTTATACAGCGGGTGCAGAAATTTTCCACTATTATAAAATCGTCAAAGATTCCCTTACTAGATTATAATAATATTTTAAAATTAAATGTTTTCATTTATAATTATGTTAATTTTAAACGATTTCAAAAAAAAGAAATATTTCACTCAAATAGTTTTGATTTCATCTATATCAACATCATATGATGGATTTTAAGTTTATTTGAAGTTTATTTATTATGATACAAAACTTCCATATTGTATTGAAGGTTTTGTGATATGTTTTACAGTGTATGTGTTATATTTATACCATTCATGGTATATTAAAAAAATATTTTACATTTCGAATGCTAGTTTTAATATGAATGTTTGTGTTATGTTTAAACCTGTTCATATGAAGAATGAATTGGACTTAATAAGTGACGGGTGGAGCTTGCTATAGCTCCTCAGTGCATCGGTAGGTCTCATGAGACAATCTAGTGTCTTGGCACAAGGTCTTGGAAAAATCTTATTTGTCGTCTTGGGACAAGGCCCTGACTATGTGGTTATGATAGTATGGTATTATGAATTCCATCATTATGAAAGTGGTTATTGATATTTCATGTGATTATTCGACTAGTTGAATATCCATGTGAATAAGTAAATGGAATTATTTCCTTTTATTTCTACCATATTATGTTGAAGATCAGGTTTAAATGTCTTTTGTTTTAGTTATACATTGCCTTAAACAGTTATGCTTATTTATGGAAGTTTATGATATATTTTTATCCTTACTGGGAATTTGAGCTCACCTCTTTCTATGTTTTATTTTTACCATGATGTGATGAAGTATTTTATGAATGACCTGCAGGGATAGTATAAGGGGATATGAGTTTGGAGACAATATGTTGTTGCAGTTTTCACATTATGATGTAATTTAAACTTTATGAATGTATCTAGTGATTCTCAGGCTACTAAACTAATATGTCTTTCGAGAATTTATCTTTTGTGATAATTCCAATGTTATGTAATAATGCACCGACTCTAGGTAACTGGGGTCAGGGCGTTACAGTTCGTATCAGAGGAAGTTTAGTACAATCCTTGGAAACTAGATTTAGATAAACCTTGATTAGAGCACATAGACCTAATATCGACTTTGATGATTAGTATAAATGAACATCCTAGAGTTTTGGTATTGTAGAAATTTTGTGAGTTTTCTGAGAAATACATCCATGTCTGGATACGAGCAGGTAGAGGCGGCTCTGGAATAGATATACCTAGGGGTAACACTCGAAAACAACGCTTTGATCTAGACTTGAATGGGAACTGGTGCATCACAACAGGCCTCACTGCACTCTTGATTCAGACACTCGGGGGGGATATGATTAGGATAATTCTCATTTTATTTACAAATCTTTATGAAGGGTTTATGAGTATATTATTCCTCAAAGAAAAATGTTTTATGATTATATATTATATTCAAAAATAGTTAAATTTATGTTAAGTGTTTTACAAATATGGAATTAAGTATTTTGATTCATAAACTCATCTAGTTTATGCCATTCTTTAGAAATGGCGCCTAGTGGAAGAAATTGAAATTGTACCAATGCACACACTCCATGTAGGGATTTCCCTCATTCTCACGATAATTATAGTATATATGGTGATGCAACTAGTGCTGATCAGCTAATCACCATACTGGGATAACTCACTCAGGTTATAAATAATAACCTTACCTGTATGGAGGACCCTGATCTGCAGTGTGGAGGATCAATGTTAGACCACTTCATGATGCAACAACCACCAATATTGAATGGGAGTAAAAATCCACTAGTGGCTGAGTGATAGATAAATTCTTAAGAGAAAATATTTAATTCCTTGGGCAGTAGTGAATGAGAAAAAATTATCATGGTAGTTTACCGCCTCATTAGAGATGCGGGTCAATGGTGGTTATTGATTCAAAACACGAAGGAAGATGATGAACTATCAACTTTGGAATGGATATATTGAAAATATATTTTAATAGAGAAATACATTCTTCATGAACAATGACCAGATATGGAAAGGAAATTTTTGAGTCTGAGACAAAAGTAGGATGAGAATGTCGCAAAGTATGAGGATAACATTACAAGTTTAGCGAGGCATGCTGCAGATTATATACATAACCCAAGAAGTAAGATTTATTGTTTCTTTGATGGGTTAAAACCATTTATCCTTCATGAATTAGTCTAAAAATCCTTCTCATCATATGAACATATTGTCTAATGTGCTATCAAGACAGAAAATTAATTCTCTAATTTTTACTAATTTATAGAAAAGAAAGAGAAGAAGAGATCTGTTCATCACTCTGGAAATGGAAATAAGGGGAAGAAGGGAAATGTTGAATACCAATCCTACATTAAATGTGTGAACAAACACCCCGGAAAATGCATGAAAGGAATGGGTGTCTGTTACAAGTGTGGTGAAAAGTCCACCATGCTCGTGATTCCAAAGTTAAGAAAAAAGTTACCGATGTTTAGTGCTACAATTGTAGGGGGATGGGACATTATGCAAATGAATGTCCTAAGGGTTAGGGGAACATGCCTCAAAAAAGTACCAGGGATCAAGGCCAGGATTATGCAATCACTACTGCTGAGGTAGAAGCTCTGAAAGATGAGGTGGCAGGTAATTTAATGGTTTCCTCATGTTTAGAAAATGCTTTATTTGATTCCGGATCATCGCATTGTTTCATATCTTCCCAGTTTTCTAAGAAAATTAGATATTTACAATTTGATTTAATAAGGGAGTTGTCAGCAAAAACTCTTAAGGGAAGTATCATTGCTACAATGTTCTATGGATCTATTCCCATTAGGGGATATAAATTCACTTTATCTACTAATATCATCATCATAACCATGATTTTATTTGATATAATCCTTGGTATGAATTGGATTTCAGACCATGATGCGAAAATTTATTGTAAGAAAAAGAGGTTACGATTTTTTATGATGATGATAAAGAACACCTTATCTTTAGAGGATAATCATCACCCCCTCATTCTTGCCTAGATCCACCCCCGGTAGCTCAACTAAATTCAATTATTCGGGAGTAAGAGAATGATATAATTTTGTGTAAGGAAAGGAATGTTCAAATAGAGGATGTATCTGTTGTGAAAGATTATGTAGATGTGTTTCCAGTTGATTTACATGGACATCCTCCAAAATGAGAAATTGAGTTTTCCATTGATTTAATTCCGGGTTCAAGGCACATATAGAAGACCCTTATAGAATGGCCACTATGGAATTATTTGAACTAAAGAAAAAACTAGAGGAATTGAATAATAAAGGACTTATTCTCCCTAGTGTTTCTCCATATGGAGCCCCTGTCCTTTTTGTTAAGAAGAAAAATGGATCTATGAGGTTATGTATCAACTACAAGGAATCAATGATATAACAATAACGAACACGTATCCCCTACCTTTCATTGATGATTTATTTGGCCAACTGCATGGAGCTCAATAATTTTCAATGATTGACCTTCGATCTGGATACCATCAGTTATGTGTGATGAAGGAAGACTTTCTGAAGACAGCATTTCGAACAAGTTAGGAGCATTATGAGTTTACAGTAATGCCTTTTGGATTGACTAATGCACCCTCTGTATTCATGGATTTAATGAATAGACTTTTCCTGGAATATCTCGACTATTTTTTGGGGGTATTTATTGATGATTTCTTGGTATACTCCAAAATCTATGAAGATCATGAAAATCACTTGTGCATGATCCTGAATACTCTTAGAAGACATTAATTATATGGGAAGTTTAGCAAGTGTGAATTATGGCTTCACGAGATTTGTTTTCTTGGCCACATTTTCTCCAAATATGGAATCTCTGTTGATCTTTATAAGACCAAATCAATCCAAGAATAGCCAGCAACAATGAGCATAGCTGAGGTACATAATTTTATTGGTTTAGCAGGTTATTATCGACGTTTCTTCCAGAATATTGCCTGATTGTCTAACCCATTAACAAAGCTCACGCGTAAAGGGGTTGAATTTGTTTGGATAAAAGAGTGTGAAGAATGTTTTGAAGAACTGAAGTGAAGATTAGTCAATGATCCTATATTGACTTACCATCGAGGAATGATTGGTTCATTATTTGTAGTGATTCATCGAAGAAAGGACTCGGTTGTGTCCTTATGCAGAATGATAGATTTATTACCTATGCATCATGAAGTCATAAAATTCACAAGAAAACTATCATACTCATGATCATGAGTTAGTGATTTTAATATTTTCTTTGAATATATGGATACATTATCTCTATGGAGAAAAATGTGAGATTTATTCTGATCAAAAGTGTGTAAAGTATATTTTCTCACAGAAAGAACTCAACATGAGGCAATGAAGATGGCTTGAATTATTCAAGGATTATGATTGCACGATAAACTACCACTAAGGGAAGGAAAATAAGGTGGAAGATTCTTTGAGTAGAAAGGATCATGGAGTTTTTAACAAGATGATAGTTGAAAGAGATCCTATTTTCATGGATCTAGTAATGATGGATATTGGAATCACCATGGAAGGTGAATCATAAATACTTTTTCAAATGGTTTCCAAACCATCTTTACTAGAAATGATAATGATTTCTCAGAATGATGATGAAAATTTTCAAAAGAAGATTAAAGCTATGACTAATTGGAGATTGAGAGACGTTGTAAATGAAGAAGGAATTTTGAAGTTTAGGAAGATACTTTGTGTTCCCGATATACCTGATCTGAACAACGATTTTTTGGATGATGCTCATAGTTCCAATTTCTATATACACCCTGGGAGCACCAAAATATATAGTGATTTTAAGGAACATTTTTGGTTAGACAACATGAAGAGGAAGATTTCTGATTTTGTGTCAATATATATGGTTTGTCAACAAGTGAATGATGGATGGAAATAGTCGGGAAGATTCACGGAACCTCTTCCCATACCGGAGTTGAAATGGTACCATGTTATGATGGAATTTTTCATGAGACTACCAAGGACCCCTAGAAGGAATGATGCAATATGGTTCATTGTTGATCATCTTACCAAGTCATCACATTTTATTTCTATAAGGGAAGATTTACCACTTGAACGTCCTGAAAGTCTATATATTAATGATGTTGTTAGAATTCATGGAGTACCCCTATCGATTTTTTCTGATCGGGATCCCTATTTTACATCATTATTATGGAAGAGTCTTTAGAAGACCTTGGATACTGAACTTCATTTGAGCACTGCCTACCACCCTCAAACAGATGGACAATCAGAATAGACTATTCAAACCTTAGAAGACATGTTGAGATCATTCTCACTTGACTTTCAAGGTATGTGGGATCAATATTTACCTATAGTAGAATTATCCTATAACAATAGTTTCCATTAATGTTTTCAGATGGCACCATATGAAGCGTTGTATGGAAAAAGATGTCTCACACCAACCTGTTGGGATGACGTTGGTGAAAGAAAACTCGTAGGCCCAGAAATAGTGGAGGAAATGATGGAAAAGGTAAAGTTAATACAAAATCTCATCAAAAGCAGCTCAGAGTAGGCAAAAGAGCTATGGTGATAATCGAAGGAAGGATTTGGAATTTCATGTAGGAGATCATTTTTTCTTGGTGGTATCTTCATGGAAGAGAGTTATATGTTTCCACAAGAAAGGTAAATTGAATCCCATGTACATCAGACCTTTCGAAATTCTAGAATGAATTGGGTTTATAGCATACCGTATGGAAATGCCACCAAATCTCTCTAATGTTCATGTTGTGTTCCACGTATTACTTTTGAGAAAATAAATTCCTAACCCAACGCAAGTACTCAGCTATGAGGTACTAGAATTGGAACCGGATCTGTCTTATTGCGAAGAACCCATCAGGATTCTTGATACAAGAGAACAAGTGCTGAGAAACCAGACGACTCGTCTGGTAAAAGGTCTCTGGAGAAACCATAAGATGAAATATGAAATGTGGGAACCCGAGGAACATAGGATGAAGAACCACATGACTCTTTTTATGCAGTAATATTCTATAAATTTCAAGGTTGAAATTATTCGATGGAGGGGAGAATTTAACACCCCAAGCTTCCACGATACGCTTCTCTTTGAATAATACAGTAGCGTGTGTTGTACGCAACTTTGAGTTCAAACACACCACAACCAATCAAACTAGACATTATGAATAGTAATACACAATTTTTGAAACTTTATACATTTTATCATACAAAAATTACTTCATTCTGGGATTTAGAATATTTAAATTATCTTAGGGTGAATTTTTGGTATTTTTCTAAAAGCATTCAATTTTGGATGAATAGTGAAAAAACTCTGAGTTATCATTTAAAACCGAATTTTAATTTAAATAATTATTTATTTAATTTAAATTTAATTAAGGTAAAAATAGATACATAATAACTATATATGTTCAATGTAATTCATTGGAGTTAGTTTAGAATCATTTTGTATATAAAAAAATTTTATTGAACTTTTCACCGTCTTTTACCCAACTCCTAGGAGAATTTTCAAATTTATATAAAACATAAATTTACCTCTTTTGTGTGTGGAATTTCAAAACTCTGAGAGACATGGTTAATATAAAGGAGTAAAATGTCATTCAATGAGATAAAAATAACTTTTCGTGAATATTATCTTTTTACTTTTATTTACCACGGTTAAAAGTAAATAGGGAAATTAAGGGTAAAAATGATATTAATATTACCCTAACAGGTGTCCTAATTCTATTGGACAACTGTATCTCGACCAAAAAAAACCATATGAATAAAATATTATCATTTAGGTTCACTTGTATTAGATTAGGAAATTTATTATTATTTAGTTCAATGAAGAGTTGAAAGAGATAAAATCAAAGTTTAATTACTAAATCATTTTTAATATAGGGTTATACATAATATAAATTCAATTGTAAATATTCATTAGAAACATAAAATTATTTCCTACATAATGGTATTTTATTTATAATTTTTTGACATTAAATAATTTAATTTATTTATGACATAGTGGTGATGCACTAATTACCTAATTAATGAAATATTAAAATAATTGATATTATAATTATCCAAATAAATGTAATTTGAATCTTTTTATGAAATAAAATACTTTTATAGGTTAATATTACATATTAGAATTTGTTATATGAATTTTTTTCGAATTAATAATGTTGTTATGAATTTATCAAAAACAAAATTCCCAATAGTGTCAAAATGGACCTAAAAGAGTTTTAAAAAAACATATTATATTATTAATTGATATTCTATTCATAAAACTCTAAAATTCGGACAAAATACTTATATAATGATAGTTGTATCATTAATGGACCACTTGGGGGTCTCTTGGAGTTTATAGTATGTTTATTAACAATATAATATAAAAATACAAAGAGACATGGTAAATGTCAAACTAATTAACTAAGAGTTAAAACTAAACGATAAGGTTAATAAAGAGACCCAAACCTGTCTAAAACATATTGGATGAGTGGATTTCGACCCATATCCATTTTATCCTCTAAATCAATCAATTTGGAGCCATTATAAACCAAATATGATTTTATTATAAAATAATATTTTATGTTTTTTCCTAAGGTGCCCCTCACCCCTCTTATAAAAGGGCACTCCACCTTCTCTCAATTTCACATCTTCAAAGCCTTTTAGATCGGCTAAAACCTGAACAAATATTCCATCAACAACCCTCCCTTCAACATAGATGACATTGTTTGATCATAAATCCAACTAATGGAGCCCTTTTGATCAAATCAACAGGAAGAACCCAAAGAAGAGGTAATGTTTTCACCACCCTCTTTCAAGTTCCTTTCTTCTTCTACTTCTTCTGTATTTGTTATTCCCATTATAAAATAATAAATCATGTATATTATATATACTGTGATTTAATTATAAATATGGTACAACCATATTCTGTATTCTATCCATCCTTTTAATGACATGTCACCGTACGTGCGTAAGTACGGCTTACCGTCTCCACATCGTGATGTAGTTGTAATTCAAAATATTATTATTTGGATGGATATTATAATGATGTGTAATTGAAGTAAATAATAAATATAACATTATAATTATTCTTTTTATATGATATAAAATCCAATTATATATGATTTGAATATCAAAAAAATGATATTGTCGCTCGTACGTACGTACAGACTACCGTCTCCACGAACGCGATGAAATTAATTCCCCATCATATCCATTCAAGACTAATTTCCATTTGATGATTAAAAATATGTTTTAAGTAATTGATATAATTATGTACATGAATATGATTCAAACTATCCATAACAACCACGGCTTATATAACAAATAATATAAAGCAAACGAATCAGTTAACAACCAAAGCAATGATAATACTTACATATTATTAACAAAGAAATGTTAAAAGATCATATATGATATCATAATTAATGTATATTATTCTTGAATAATTTAATAAAAAGTATTTCAAAATTATACAGGAGGTTAGCCTACCCTCTACGAAGGAAAAGTACATGGTATGGTTTTATTTCACAATCTCTTCATTATCCGAGTTTATTTATACGTAATTATCTACTGGGACCTCTTTATCATCCACATCCATGTTTCTTAAAAATGTATTTCAAATCATTATTACTATTTTACCGACTATGGTTTAAAGTCATTTATACCCTTTTTTACTTTTTTAAAG
This sequence comes from Viscum album, assembly GCA_963277665.1. Classification (NCBI taxonomy): domain Eukaryota; kingdom Viridiplantae; phylum Streptophyta; class Magnoliopsida; order Santalales; family Viscaceae; genus Viscum; species Viscum album. The sequence goes on from OY728145.1 coordinate 1,414,582,795, forward strand.
ATGTTTATAAATGAATCAATCTGTCATTTTCCAAACAAGGCCCTTATTAAACTTTTTGACAGAAATAAGGTAAGAATGTTATTTTAACTTATACGGCAGGTGCGTCTATTTTCTGCCATTATAAAATCGTCGAAGCATGCCATAGAAGATTATAAGAATATTTTAAAAGTAAATTTTTTTCATTTAAAAATATGTGACATTTAAATGATTTCAAAAAAATAGATATTTCTCTCAAATAGTTTCGACTCCATCTATTTCAACATCCTTTGATGGATTTTAAGCTTATTTGAAGTATATTTATTATGATACAGAACTTCCATATTTTATTTAAGGTTTTGTGATATGCTTTACTGTGTATTTGTTATTTTTATACCATTCATAGTTTATGGAGAAAGTATTTGACATTTTGTAAGATAGTTTTAATATTAATGTTTAGGTTATTTTTAAACCTATTCATATGATAAACGCATTGGAAAAAATATGTGACTGGAGAAGTGATCTATAGGTCCTCGATGCATCGGTAGGTCTCATGAGACAAACTAGTGTCGTGGCACAAGGCCTTGGAAAATTATTATTAGTAGTCATGTCACAAGGTCTTGACTATGTTGTTATGATAGTCTAGCATTATGCATTCTATCATTATGAAAGTGCTTATTGATATTTCATGTAATTATTCGACTAGTAGATTATCCATGTGAATAAGTAAATTTCATTATTTCATTTTATTTCATCTATATTATTCTGATGATTATGTCTAAATGGATTTTGTTTTAGTTATACATTATATTAAATGTTTATGCTTATTTATGAAAGTTTCCGCTATATTGTTATCCTTTCTAGGAATTTGATCTCACCCCTTTCTATGTTTTTTCTTCCAGGATGTGAAAAAGTATTTTATGAATGACCTATAGGAATATTATAAGGGGATATGAGTGTGGAGACAAGATTTTGTTGTAGTTTTCACTTTATGATTTAATTTAAACTTTTTGAAGGTATCTAGTGATTCCAAGGCTACTAAACAAATCGGTCTTTCGAGACTTGATATTTTGTGATCATGCCAATGTTATGTAATAATGCACCAACTCTGGGTAACTATGGTCGATGAGTTTCAACTTATATATGTACACCATTGTATATTTACACAATTTGTAATCTCATTTCATGTCATGTATTCCTTGGGGTTTCGTTTTCACAAAAAACTTCATCATATTTCATTTATTTAACATCAAAAATACATATTGTGAACCAGCACTTGACATGTTGTGAACCTCAATAACATTGTGTGAAAGTATTTCATGGTGTCTAATTTCCATACTCCAATTATTTTACATCTAACCCCATCTAGACTTATTCTAAGAACCCACAAATCACCACTAGATTAAGAAACACAGAAATGGTTGGAACACATGGTTTTTTGGACCTTACATTAGATACCTCTCAAAATATTTTCATCCTAGAGAATCTAAAACCAAACATGATATAAAATGAAGATGGTTTAACTGAACAACCACCCTGTGAGATAGATCTCAAATATTTCTCCACTACAGGAGCTCAAACTCCTCACTCAGATGAAGAAGGCACAAACATAAACAAAAAAAAGAAGATCCTAAAAACTCATAGGAGAGAAACCTCTCTAGTGAGAGTAAATCCACAACAATATATTAGAGGAAACCATCCCATTAACAAAAAAATATCTCAATACAAAAAATACCAATGTTATAATGGAACATATGAAAAACAAATTACTCAAGTTATTAAGAGTGTATCTTCATCTCATGATTCTAGGTACTCCCCTCTATAGCACTTTTCCACCAAAAGACGTGAATAATGGGGTTAACATGCCCGCAAAATTAATTCTCTTATGGATCATGGATATCAAATAGACGATACTCAAATTCCACATCATCATCAACATAAATTTCAACTCAAATGATGATATGAGATTAGTAATTAAGATACCCATAGAACTGTGACTTCTGAAAAATGTCACATGTCCTACTCAGCTAACGGGGAAGTGCTATCATATACATCAGGGATCCAAAACATGCCTAAACATAAAAATGACCAAAAAACTAGGGAGAAATTTTACTCCAACTACTATAACTTCTCAAACTATGACGGGAAGTCACCTTCAGGAATACATGATCACCATATTCGTACTCTAAAGGTAACCTCCTATGATCAGTATTGAATTGTTGATGATACTGCAATGCTTTAATACTTTTTAAAATTGCATAAATCATCACATTCATGTATTTTATCAATTTTGGCCAGATAATTGCTTCCTCTCCAGCCCCTTTCCAGCATAATGGACAATATAATGGTTGGTTGTACAATAATTCGAATGTTTCTATACTAATGTGGGAGTGGAAACAATTTTTATATGAAAACATAACAAAATTATGGTTCCTCGTCCATGATCCCCCAAAATATATGACACAAGATCGCAACATGTAATTAATAGTCTAGATTGTCTACTTTGTCTGACCATCCATCTGTATATGAAAAGAAGTTGTACGAAATAATTGATAACCAAATATCTTGTTCGATACCTCTCCTCACCCTAGTGGTAACACGAGTATCTTGGTCAGAAATGATCATCCTTTGGACTAAGTGTAGTCACACCACCTCCTACATATACTGTATTTACAAAATCATAACTTAGAAAGAATCCCTAAATTATATAAAGTTGGTATATTTTAAAATAAACATACGCTATCAATGCAATAGAATCATAATATCCCTGATCTTGAGGTAAACTTGTAAAAACATTCCTTCATGACATAATATCACTTACACATGGGGGGAAATTTAATGGAATGGGAAAACCACCAGGAACACATTTCTAAAACTTCACCATGTGGAAGACCAAACATCGTGAAATAAACTCTGCAACTTCATGCTTTATCTGAGAACACCAAAAATAACGACTCATAGCTATGTACATATTAGCCCCACTATGATGTACGACGAAGAGAAAATATGAAACTAAATAAGAACCATATAATGGATAGAAAATGGAATTAAAATCCGTTTTTGATAAAAAAAAAACTTATGTTGTCCATCCTCAGACCATCCATCAGAGGTATCACTATGAATACATAGTTTTATCAAGACCACCACCTTCAAATTCTCCAACTAGGACACCTCCACCTACTACACAGAGGATAACTGCACATTCTTTTGGACATATAATCTTTTCCCCTACCTCTCCTATATAAATATGCATCACAAAAAGTTCTTCCACCACCCTCTAGGTATCTCTATATTTACACATGGAATCACTACATGACTTTTTACTATTCGCATTGGTTGTTTCATTTCCAATTCAAGTAGTATAAATAATCTCAATGTTGTAATTATATAATAATTCCATACATAATTGTTGGATAATGTTCATGAAATTTTGGGAGAGTACATAACATATAATCTTATGGTGAGAAAAAACCAAAAAACACATGGTGATGATGTAATTTCTCCAATACATTAGAGAAAACACCGCTACAACCAACTCAAGATCTGGGGTGGAATATTTATTCTCATGTCAACATAAATGATGATAACAATAAGAAACAATTTCTAACTACTACATAAGAAAATATACCATGAAAAAGATATGAATTGTTACAGAAAACTTAAAACTAAACTCCCTAAGTATGGAAATAGAGAACTCGAGAACAAACCAACTATATTTAATGTACTCGAAAACATCCTTACATTGTTCATTCCATAAGAACGGTTAATAAAATATGTTCTAAAATGTAAGACGAGTCAAAATCAAATATAATTAGTTTTGAACCAGTAGTAAAAGCCTACAGAACCATTTAAACATCGCACCTCTTCAACAGTTCTAGGGACCACCCAAGACCAAATTACCTCTAGCATTGAAAGATCCATAGATACTCCCTGTAAGGACACAACATGTCCCTAGAAATGGACTTCGTGAGAAAGAACTCACACATTGAAAACATCCAGCAAAACTTTTCATGATGATGAACTCCAAAAGTGGAACATAGATTCTCTACAACATCCCCCTAGAACACTGAATACACATGGAAATCATCTATGAAACCCACCATGAACTTATTCATGATCTCTCTAAAAATAACATTCATCAACCCCATTAACACAATTAAAACATTCATTAGACATAACAACATCACAATGAACTCATGATATTTTTCACGATAATGGAATAATGTTTTCTGAATATCCTAATCGTCAACTCATATATGATTATATCCATATCTATAATAGTCCTTTGGGAAGAAACTATTTCCCATCATCTTCTCAAATAAATCACCAATCCCTGAAATATGACAGTGGATCTTCACTTTCACTCAGTTAAGTTGGATTTTGTTCCCTAGAATAAAATTCTTTCTCCTTTATTATAATTTTTTATCCATTGTTTGGAATATTTATTAGCACCTCGTCACATTATGATTGTTCATGTGTGTAACATGGTATGTGATTATTTCCAAAGAGCAGCACTTTCAATAAAAGCTCAAAAGTAGTTCCCCTCTATGATAAGAACCCGAAAGTGACACAACACAATTCATGATTATATTTTATATATCTAAAAGATATCATTTGAGGGAGACAAATTATATAGTCAATCAAGTGTGGAGACTCATAGAAATTAGATGCACCATCTCATGGTGTACGTCCATAGTAATATCCAGTATAGTTATTATGAGAACAAGACCAGAAAGTAGGAAATCAAAATTTCTATGTATTAATGTATGTTCCTATATGCGTGCATATGTATTGTTCCATGGTCATTATTAATATTATTAATGAGTATAATGAGTGATTCACTAAGACTCATTGATGAAAACCATGACGAAAAATGTTTACGGTGAAGTAGGATATGTTGGGTGTGTCACAAGTAATATTAAATTAATGAATAATGGGAGAAAGGATATATCCCTTCTGTTGATTACCAAAAGACAATATCTAATTCCCTTTTATGGGAATGATATAGACTAGATTAATCCATGGCCATGGTATTCTATAAGGGTGTTCGATTACCGAATATTCAATAAAAGATATATTGAGAATTTTGGTTGGTGGAACTCGTATCCAACCTACTCAGTTTGAGATATTGAAGTAAAAGAATTATATTACATGATAATGATTTTAATTTGGTGACATGTTGTTACGTCATTATCTTCATTTTTTATGGGTTCCTTTATGTGTTTCTAGATGCTAACCTTAGCCTTTAGGAATCATCTCTTAATGCTAACGAGATGGAGGCCTATAGGGTAACACACTAGGTGTGTCCATTATATTAGTTAAACAATATATTATTATTTATTATATAATATGTTGAATACAAATTATTCCCATAAATGTTTTGATAATTATTCATGTATGCTTGATCCTGTTTATTCTGTCACAAGTTATTCGAGAGAATTTATTGTGAGCGGAATATTTAATGAATATTTATTTTCTATTTAGTTAATATAATATTTAATTATTTACAGTAAAATAATGCTATGATATTTAATTAATAAATAAATATATATTATTAAAGGCTAAATATATATTTTTGAGTAATTATGGACCAAGATTAATGGTCTGATGAGAAATGAAAATATTAAATGTTATTTAATTAAATAATATGTATTTTTAATTCCCATGTCCATAGCATGTCGAGAAATAATAATATAACTATTATTATTTGACATGGGATTTTTCATCGAATAAATAAATTATAAGTGAACTTGTGATATTATTTTATTTAAACCCCGACAATATAAATACCCAATTCTGTTATTTTCTTATTAGCAGATTTTTTTTTGTGAACCACAGATTGGGAGAATCATATCAATCCTAGAGAACTCCCTTATCTATGAATGATCCTAATAATGAAGAGAAATCATCCTACATTAGATAATGTAGAACTCTTTTGATGTTGTTCTCGTAGAGATCAATGGCGGATGACACAAGCGCATGGATCATCCATGATAGAACATAGAAACTCATTCTGCAACATCTATAGATTTTTCAAACACATGTGGATCACCACTATATAAAATATACAATTGGTGTAGAAAATAAAATTATAGTGTTCCAAAAATCTATCACTGATTCATCACTAAATAGAAAAATCCATAGAGGAAATTCTTATTTAATTTAATTGATTATAAGTAATATGTTATGATCCCTGATCTCTGGTTCCATCATGATTAATACTGACTTCATTTACTGAATTCTGTTTCCAAGGAAGATTAAACATAATATATATCTTGTATTGATCATCGATAATGAAAAAAGAAATATTTCAAACCACCCATCGTATCCTTCTGCTACACATGGAACCTAAATGTGGTATCATATCAATAATATAATTATTTATAAATATTTAAAATCAGTTTTGAAATACATATTTGTATTTTTTATTCAATTGAAGTTTAATTTTACTTTTAATTTTAATTGTGAGATCTACTTCCTCCACATTAATTTCATGTATATTTTATCAAGAAATTTCAATTTTTGATTAAAAACAATCAAGGAACTCATTCAGATGAGAAAATAATTCTTCCCAGATAACATAATAGTACACATCTTGTAGCTAGAGTGACATGTTGTTTTGTTGTGTTCAATTCACCAGAAGTTAATTCACAAATTCCCCAACCTGCGTGCATTGATCACATATGTTGCAGTTGATTCTTACACCAAAAGTTGATCTTGAAAAACTGGCACACAGTCATCTGAAGTACACAAAATGTATCCCAAATGCACTGCGTATAGTTCCCTTGCATCATAGAAGAGGTGTGTGTTCAATAAAATAACTACATTACCAGTGACCATGTAAAAGAGAGTCAACACGGCATGTAGACTATTTGACACACCATGTGCTAAATGTTTTTCAACGAACGTACTACACTTCGAGTCCCTACGCATGTGTATCAGATAGATGGTGAGAGGTGTTCATGTTGTGTATATCAAGTCTAAACATCTTATACTTATACCATTTCATGAAGATTTAATGTTTATTTATATTACAATGTAAACCTTAATACATGTACTTGGGTGTGGTCATAATGATAAGGATACCCATGGGATAGGTTTTAATTTACATAAACATTAAAATGTTTAAGTAATATATGTTTGATGTTCATATCTACATGTCATGTATGATTCATATTAAAAGATGTTAATATATGTGCATTGAATCATAACATGTGTCCTAAAAATCATGTAATTCAAGAAATCATCTATGAAGTTCCCATTATGAAAATAAATGATAAGTCTTGTTTACCATATATCACAAGAGCAAAATAGTATTTGAGTATAATACATATAGGGTAGAATCAGACGTGTATTCTCTATGTTACCTCCAAGGTAAAAGTTATGTACACTATTAATTTTAATTGAATTCATTTCATTTTTTCAAAATTATAATGGATGATAATCTAATGAAAAATTAGATATTAATTAAGATAAAATGGTTTCTAATTAAACATAATAATTAATTAATACGAGCCTGGTTTATTTTAAATAAGAATAATTAATTGAATGAATTATAGTTTTGTTAAATGATTATTTAGTCACATGATATTAGATGACCATGAGATAGACTAGGGATTTTTTATGTGATTGGTTTCATTAAATTAATTAATTAAATGAAAATGTTGTCATGTGTTTCTTCTCTTCTTATTATTATGTATGGACTACATTCTAGTCATTTCTATTATGTAAACCTGTTTCCCCTCACCTATGTGTGATTAAAAGTAATATGTATTTTATGGAGCTCCAAATATAGTTGAGGTAGATCAAGTTCAAACCCAAGTAAAAACTAACCCAAGGAGATACAGAGGTGGACATGTGGAGATATGTAACCCCAATCCTCAATTGGTTCAAGAAGTTTCTCTCATAGGTCAGTAGTTATTTCATCAACTTATAGATAATGTAACCATTAGTATAAGATCATGATCATGCCCTTTATTTTATTTCATCTAGTTTCATGCTTATTTTATTATGGATGTGTTTTAGTGACCACATAATTAATGAGTTATCAAGAATGATAGATGAATCTAAAATAATCTAGATTGTGCATAAATATTATATAAGACATGGTTAATTCCTTTAGTAATTCCGTATAATAATACCAAACATGTGAAGAAGAAAATAATTTTTAATTTAATAATAATGTATAAAATATATCAATAAAATATTATGTCGGTATAGACAACCATTACTTCAGTTAGAATCGAACCATAGATCAAAGTTATTGACCAGAAAATGTTGGGGTGGTTTCGATTATCGGGGAATTATAAAATGAGGTTTATGGTCGACGAAACATTTTCAAATCAAGTGCAGACCGGAAAAGTTGCATTTGGTGTAAATGAGTGGAAAAGGTTGAGGAAATCTAAATTAATGATATCAGGATTGGGGAGTCCACTCAGAATATAAAACAACTATGAGTTATGGAATTTTGGATTTCGAATGCCTACTTAAAAGCATTCTTGTATCCTAACCAACAAATTTTGTAGTAATGATAAGTCTAATATGGATAATTACCACTAGAATATCCATGAAATATGATATTATAATGAATATGGTGAGGTCTAGGGGTTTTGATAATATAGAGGGAGATAAATAAATATAATATTCATTTATTTTCCCAAAATATATCATATTATGTAATAAAATTATTCATATCTTATATTCTAGAATAAGAAATAAATTTACATCAAACATAACATTTCAATCCACACTTGATAAGGAAAAAATTCTAACATACACTAATTTCCATGAGTGGAAAAGGCTCATATGGGTCATCTTTATCCATGAAACAAAATTTTATGTGTTAGAAGAACCTTTAAAAATTTCACCTTACAATATGAAAATTGATGAAGAGACATCTCACTTTTAGAACCATCTAAAAGATGGTACTAATGTTCATTGGTTCATGTTGTCATCCATTTTTAATCATCTTTTTATGAAACATGAAGATATGGACACCTATAACAAGATGTATCACCTTAGATATCTCTATCAAGATAAGGAGAGACAAGTGAGGTACTATATCTCCAATGCTTTGTTCACAACTAATCTTGGAGGGTCTATACCAGATGGGATTAATATAGTTAGGCTTATCAGCAACATTGAACACATGGACATCTTAGGGATTAAATTCCCAGTTGATTTGTGTATAGATATCATAATTTCATCTTCTTTCAAGACCTTCTCTTGATTTATTATGGATTATAATATGATCAATAATGATAACAATCTTTCATAACATCTTACCTTGATTCTCCATATGGATAAGGACATGGGGAATGACAAGCGAGTAGTCCATATGGTGAATAAGATAAGGAAGAAAAAGGAAATGGGTCACAATACATATAAATATTCTAAAGATCCCATGAACCGTCCATTCAAGAAGGAGAATATCTAGATGCAGGGAAAGGAAAAGGAGGAACTATGATTTTCATGTGGAATTTAAAATCCCTGGAAGAGGAACTACATCCCAAAATGAAGGAGAATTTAATATAGTTTTCCTTGTTGAAGAAAATATTTCCATTTCTACAAATTTGGTATTACAAGCAACATGTGGTGCTCACATATGTATCCAAATTTAGGATCCATGTAGATTCTAGAAGAAATACAGTGGAGAGGTGGACCTATGAGCAGCCAATGGTGTAAGGGTGGCTAATCTAGGCATTGGTGACTACAACTGTTCCATGCCAATGAGAATGATTTTGGTTAAAGGGGGTTTTTTTTATATACCTAAAGTTACCAAGAACATATTTTCTATGAAATTTTTAGATAGTGATGTTTTTATTAACATATTTGGACTTATGTTTTTCCTTTTATAAAGAAAAAATATTGTATTGTATGGCCCATTTAAATAATGTTCTTTATGTATTATATAAAAAATGAATTGGATATCGGTGATGAATCATGTTCACATGACTCATTTAACACCTAGTTATGGAATCAACATCTTTTTTATGTAAATGAGAATCCTTTGAAAATTATTTGTCATGATGGTTATTTATACTCTTTTGAGATAAACCCACAAAATATATTTTATTATTGGTTACAATAAAAAATTAACAAACCACCATTTAGTGTATATGTGAAAGGGACACAAAGCATATAGTATTGGTTCACACATATGTGTGTGGAACATTTCAATTAGAATCTTGTGGTGGATATTCTAACATCATAAATTTTACTGATGACTGGAGTAGACATGTATATATCGACTTGATTATGTATAGGTCCGAGACCATTCAAAAATTCATGAAAATGTTGAATGATGTAGATAATCATCCTAGTAGGAATATTATGAGGACATGATCAGATTAAGGTGATAAATATCATAACAAGGAGTTCATATATTGTCAATGAGTGTTTGGGATTTAATATCAACTCACAAAAACTTATAATCTATAGTGTAATGGTGTTAGTGAAATGAGGAACATTATGTAGTTAAAATTGGTAAGGTCGATGATTATTCATGTAGATATTTTATTATCCTTTTTGGGATATACATTACAACCTATAGAATACACATTAAATTGTGTACCACCTAATGTGGAAAATGGAATTCCATTTGAGTTATGGAGTGGGAAAATCATATTTCGTTCCATATGCATGTATGGGGTTGCGCGGTTTTTGTTAAGGCTTTATCAAGAAATAAACAAGAACATCAGGGCATGAAGTGTATCTTTATAGGGTATCCCAATGAAAGAAAGGGATATTACCTATACAAACCCATAGATAAAAATTTTATTGTCTCTTTACAAGTAATCTTTATTATGATTTAGCACATCGTCAAAAATGATAGTTGGATAAAAATCAAAATTTCCAAAGATGATTCTCAAGATACACAAGATTTGGTAAAGGAATATATTCCAAAGATACCATTAAAATATGTACTTCCGGAAACACATGTATTATGTCAGAGCATAAGAGAGGAAATTGAACCTAAGAGATTTTATTTTTTGGTCACTGACGATAGTGATTCATTATTTGTTGAGAACGATGAACCTCTATCCTAAATGAATATAATAGAGATATCAGATGATGCAAGATGTAAATAACAAATTACTTATAAAATGATTTTCATGTATAAGAACCACACCTAGGTTTCTATCAATATAGCAGTTCATGTAATGTCTGTTGGATGAAAATGGGTATTCAAGATGAAACTAGACATAGATGTTAATAAAAGTACATATAAAGAAAATATAGTGGCAAAAGAGTTTAAACAACATCAAGGAATTAACTATGATTTAATTTTTTCACAAGATTCCATGCTAAAAACCATCTGAATCATACATTATATATATGATTACCAAGAATATGTGGTTTGGTATATGAATGAAAAAACTGGATTCCTTAATGGGAACCTTTAGGATGATAAATTTATGAAACAACTAGAATAGTATATCACTCTATGTGATTTCAAAAGGATTTTCATGATGAATACATCCATTTATGGATGCAAGAAATCATTAAGGTCATGAAACATTCGATTCTATGAATCCATTATATAATTTTTTTCATAAAGAATTTATGTATTCAATGTGTTTATAAGTTGTTTAACAGGAATGCAGTAGATAACCTATTTGTATTTTTTGATGAAATATTGCTTATTGAAAATGAAATACTAAATTTATATACTATTAAAAACTAGATGAACAATTATTTTTCCATAATAGTAATAGGTGAACTAACATATATTACAGAGATCGAGATCATTCATGATATATCCAATAGGCTGCATGGAATATGTTAAAGAATATATATTTACCAGATACTAAATAATTTTATTATGGAAAAATAACAGAATGGAATGGATCCAATGTAACCTTTTTAACATATTTCTACAAAAAAGTGTCCCCAGACATATCTAGATAATGAGGGAATGAGTATGATCCCATATGCTTTAGTGATAAGATAAATCATGTATTACATGTTATATACTAGACATGTTGTATCATATAAATTGAACAGAGTAGGAAGGTATCTACAATATCCAGGATAATAACATTGGAATGATATTAAGACTATCCATACTTATCTAAGAAAAACCAAAGATATGTTCCATGTGTATGGAGGAGATGAGGAAATGGTCATCAGTGGTTATACTGATGCTTGTGTTTAGAAAGTTTAAAATGATCCCAAGTCACAATCATGATATATTTTCTATCATAGCGAATGAGTTTATAGTAAGAAGTGTTTGAAGTTTCCTATTTTTTTTATTCTACAGGGGATTCCAGGTATATACCAACTTCTGATGTTACCTAGGAATCTATTTAAATTTAGAGCATGTTACCGGATCGTGATGTGGTACCTATCTATAATGACCATATCACATTGTATTATGATAATACTATAGTAGTGGTTCTCACAAGAGATTCATGTTCAAACTAATAGGAAAATCATATACTCTAAAAGTATCACCTCTTGATGGATTTATATCAGAGGGATGATGTTGATGTATACATAGTACACAATGAAGAAAACCTGGAGGACCCCTGGACTAAAGATCTATCTCCACAGAAGAATTAGTATCATGTAATAGATTGAGGACTAAAGGTTGTTAGAAATTGGATCTTGTGAATGTGGCAGTTTATCGGAGTTGGGGCCCTAGAACAAACTTCTTTGTAAATTTTGATAAACATGAATTAATAGATTTGAATATTAATAAACTCATTATAATAACATGATTTTTCTTCTACATTACATAGTATGTGATAACATCCTAAGAGTAGCTCTCTCACTAAATTGTTATAGTAGTTCCTCACTATGATGAGAACCTAGAAGTGATATGAAACTATTCGTGAATATAGGTTCTATTGAATGAAGATATCATATGATGGAAAATGATACAGGCTTTCAGGGGTGGAGACTTATTTGAATTTTAGTCACCTTCTCATGACTTACACCCTTGGTAATATCTAGTATATATATTATGAGAATGAGTCCCGGCAGTTGAAAATACACATTTCTATGTATCATTGGATATTCTTATCTACGGACGTGTGTATTGTTCCTTAGATATTATTATTATTTATATGGATTATTAGGAGTCGCACACTTAGATTTATTAACTAAAACCATGACGGCATATGTTCATGGTGATGTAGGATATTTTTGGTGCCTCACAAGTAATATTGGATTAATGAATAATGCGTGAAAGGATTTATCCCTTCTATTCATTAACAAAAGTAAATATCTGCGGCCCATTGATGGAAATGATATAGCCAAAACAAATCATTTGTTATGGATTTATATAATCATGTTAAATTTCATAATATTCAAAGAATGAGATATTGATCATATAGGTTGACGACACTAGCATGCGACCTACTCGATTGGAGATAATGAGATAAAATTATTATATTACATGGTAAGAATATTTATTAAGTGTCTTTTCATTGTGGAATTAACATATTTATATATGGGTGCCTTGGTATTTTTCTAGACTCTAACCATGGACTTTGGCAGCTTCACCTAATTCCACTATGATAGAGGGTTAGAGGGCCACACACTAAGTGTGTCTAAAATCACTGTTGAGTAATATATTTTTTTATAATTTAATAGTTTGAGTAAATATTATTGTTTTATGTGGTTCAATAAATATTCATGTATGACTGGTCGTATTTATTCCATCAGTAATTATTTGAGAGAAATATTATCAGAATAATATTTTATTAATATTTATCTTCTATTTATTGAATAAAATATTTATTTATTTATTTTTGAATAATTAAATGATATTTATTTAATAAATAAAATGATATTATTGAAGTCTTGATAAATATTATGGAGGAATGGTGGGACGAGATTAATTGTCCTGTGAGAAATGATAATATTGAATATTATTTATTTAAATAATATTTAACTATTATTCACAATTTTAGTAAATGTTTATAAATTATAATATTACAATTATTATTTGACATGGGTTTTATATAGTAACAAATAAATAACAAGGGAACTTGTGAAATTGTTTTATTTGGACCCTAGCAATACAAATGCACAATTATGATATTTTTCATTTGATAATATTGTTTGTGCAAAATGGATTGGGAGACTCCTATCAAGCTGAGAGATATCCCTTCTCTAAGAAAGATCCCATGAATGGAGAGCAATCATCATCCAATCGATCAAGTTGAATGAATTTATAACCGATTATCAAGCTTGTCAATGGTGGCTGATGCAAGCACAAAGATCATTCATACTAGCTTCCAAAGACTTCGTCGGCGATGTCTAGAGATTATTTTAACATGTTAGGATCACCATTATAGGAAATATACAATTGGTTACGAAAACATGATGTTGGTGCAACATAGATAAATTTCGGATTCATCCACGGAGAAATAATTCATTTGAGTTAATTATAATTAAATTAAATTGATTATAAATAATACATGATGATTCCATCTATTTATTATTTGAGTGATTAATTTTTTATATAATTGATTAAATTTCATTGATCACAGTGAATAAAAATCATATTGATATTGTTTTTATCATCAATCATAACAATATGCAATGTTTGGAACTAACCATCATCCACTTCCGTTGCATCCAGAACATCCATGGTAAAGAAACGATAATCATTGCAAAGCCACAAATATTCATTATAATTATTCATAAACCAAACTAGTTCATGACATGGTTACTTAATAGGATAAGATAACTCAATGTAAAAATTCTTCGAGATGTACTCATGGCACTCGCAACACAGAAGGAGTTATCCTATAAGTCAAAATTGAGATACTAGTATGCCTTGTTTTATCTCAATCCGAAACTCAATCTACCATGGAGGGTGTAATGAAACAAGATCTTATATAAATACATCAGGGAACCCCTCCACCACCTTGGCTGACATCAAATTCAGAACCTCTGATGAACTCAACATCAATGAAGCCATCAACATAGATAAGGAAATAACATGCCACTGACCCATCTGGGGGTCTTACTCCCCAAAAAACACTAATGGACCTCTATCAGCCACATAGAACACAAACCAAATCATAAATCAATCCACAATTTCTGACACTAAATTGAACCAATCCATGCCCTGTGTAATTTCATATGAATATATTTTCAAATCGAGGTAATCTCCACAAAAGAATTTATGCCTCATCTCTAGTTCATAACCTCTACATAATTCATAGAAATCATCTCATACTCTAGTTGGTATAGATAACAACAAGGGAACATTAAACCTATATACCTCAATTCCAAATGCATGGATTAGGATAGGTGATATAAAGGATTTTTTATTTCAAAAATCAAACAAATAATACCCCCATGTAGAAAACAAGTAAGGAGCACATTAAATGGCATCTAGCTTGCATGGAGATGGAAACACCATATCATGAATATAACTAAAACCATATCCAATGTCTGTCTTACACTTTCTAAGGTCATCGACATAGAATTTCCCTACTGAATGCGCTTGAGGAGCATCTTATGGTTATGTTCTTACTATCACATCTTGTCTCTACTGATCCCATTCTCAACCACCATACTACTATTGCCTCAGTTGAAACTGCTTCAATAAAGGATCATGATGTGGAACAACTAGAACCTGATGACTACTTAGAATTATTAAGTACTCTCTCTCATGAAGTCCTTGACTGCTCTCTGAAAAACACATGTCTAATATATTTTCATATGAATGAGAGTCATCTACCATTGGGGAATAAGATTATGAGGACTGAAACCTATGCATGGATAATAAAAAAAATCTTTCATCCTAAAAACTAGAAACCATTTACCAAAAATTTACTTTGTAAGGAATTCTAATGACTCCCTAATCATAATGATTTGGTTCTGGACATTGTCCACCCTAAAACCTCTAATCCCACCAAAACCTCAAAATAAGTCTTTAATGTAAACGAGGTGTCCAATAGATGGATCTCTATACTAAAATCAACCACAAAATACCACAACATTGCCTCCTCATATATAAATTGGTCTGAAGCATATTTTAGAAGAGTCCTAAAAACAGATCATGAAATGTCGCACATTGGACATCCCCTATCGAATGGAAAAAAAATCCAAGAAAAATGATTCATCATGGTCAATTAAATAAACTCTATATGAAGAATGGACTTCTAAATTATCCACACAATACTAATGACTCTTCATGATCCCTATAGAATAATAACCACCACTACATCTCTACTATGAAAAAACTCATTATGGACAACAAAACTGAATGATCTTTCCGAGAACAGAATGAACTAATGTCTATCCCCACCTCCTTAAACATATACACTTGGAATAGATCTGAAACCCAACCCAAAAACATATATAGATTCTTTTTATTAAACTATAAGAATGTTCCCATCCAAGATTCCTTTTCAATGAACCCCACTCTTCGATGATATGTTGGAATATGCTACTAAACATGTTTATCACAAACCTAACAAAGAATTCGACCTCAAGCCATATCTACATGAAAAAAGTTATTAACATTTATAAATAAAGAATGTTAAATAATTATAAATAATTATTTAATTAATTATTCATATTTTTTAATGTTTTAAAATATCCTTAGTTCTACCCATTTCAAAAAAATTGTGGAATGAAGAATGATGTGTGATACATTGCAAGGTTTCTCCCCTGAAACCAGAATCACATTATTTAGAGGGCACAGTAAATTTAATGTATTTTGAATCTAATTATAGGGGACTCTAAATACTCATGTGTCCATCCAATTTTCATAATTATCACTAAATATAGATGAAACTTTTCTCATACCAACCATTTAACTCGCATGTTCTTCAATACAACCTCCATCCTCCCCTCAAACCAAAACCTTTGATACCACTATTTCATGACCCCCTCCCTAGAAGGTAACACAATGACTGTAGAAAGATGGTGAATACTCGACTCCCACCTCTATTATTCCTCAGGTTGGAGACTAACCTAGAGAATATGATAAACATGAAAATGTAAGGCATTTCCCTCTTAGAGAAAAAATCATAAGAGTGAGAGGTAAATTATTAAAAAAACCAAAAACATAACAAATATATATATATTTAAAAAATTTAAAAATTAAATATCATAAAATACTAAACAACTGATAGGAAAACTAAATGTTCCAAAAAGGTAAATATGGATGTGACCTTGAAACACAAATAGCTCATGTTAAACCCCTGGTTGAAAATATCATACATGATCATCAACCTGCTCCAATTTAACTGAAAAACATTATATATATGGATCTAGGGTGATCATAAAAGTATACTTATTAGGATCCTCTCTAGTGCCTCTCATTCCAAAGATAACGAATGAACACTAATGTGTATTGAACATTAGTGAAACTAACTCATCCCTTAAAAAGTAATACGATATATCCAGCCTCACCATGGATTACTATCAACATTAATCACATACAATAAGGAATATAATATTTTATTAAAACATCTTGTGTACCAAGATCATCCTTACACGCTGTTTTTATTCTCTTACCTAATGTCTCATTCCTTGGTATCTCTCTCTAAAATTATGTTGGCATGAGAACACATAAGAAAGAATCCACAACATTCACCTACTACATCACATAACAACACCATCCCACACCCCATCCTTATAGTAACCAATTAGTTATTAGAATCCACTACATCATATATGATGTAAATAAAACATTGAGTATTATACCTTAATCCATTAGACCTCATTCACTGAGTATGTACCTGAATAAATCATTACCTATATACATAATACTTATAATAATCTATTGGATAATATGTCTAGGAATATAGGTGTATTAAATAACCACGATCTATCGTGGTCTTATACACACAATTAAATGAAAAGTAACTGTTCTGCATACCCGAGCATGCAGCGATCTAGATAATAGAGTGGGGCCTGATATAGTAGTCGTCCATCTATCCTCCCCTTGGGATATTGAGGGAGACACCCTCTTAGAGTCCAATAAGTGTCAGTTTCCATAACCAACCTCGATGGGGTGGCATATGAAATCACAAAATTTGCCTGATATAATATATCTCACAACCAAACTATAGTTATAACCAAGTATAAGACTCAATAAAAACTAGTGTCACTCAGACTCATGGATTTGACCAATAATACTAGATATCCTATAATCGCACAAGAATATAAAATTTCTACATTACTGAATTATTTTATTAAAGAATTCAATTTACATTAATTAATTAGTTTTCCATTAATTATCCATTTCACATTATTCCATATTACATTCCCTTACACTAATTATAAGATTATATTCCATTTCCTCTAGGCATAAGACCAAGCCATGGACCTGGTTTTTCAAGATTAATATATTTTAAGAATTTTCATTCCATTTTCAACCATGACTGTTGGTTAGACATTTATTATTAATTAATAACGTCATTCCATATCTAGGTAATCTAGGATAACAATAAATACCTAATACCAAGAAGAAACATGAAATGAATCACGACCATCAACCACTTTTATTGGAGAATAGAATTAAGATAAACAAAAAACCTAGACAAAAACCATAAAACAGAATCAAGTGAGCATACCACCTCTCAGCATATCATTAATTGGAAATCCAATCTTTAACCTGTTACATCACCTCTGGTTCCATACCCAACACTGATATATATATATATATATATATATATATATATATCAATTCATCTCATTGTTAATGCATCAATTACTGTCATGTCATCCTAGCCTCCACATCTACGTATCCCAAAAAACATCCTATATTCAACCATATCAGGCTGACACCAAATTTAGGCATCTCCACCCAATATTACACATCATTCCTCCATGATCTGACATAAAATTCTCATATAACATTACTTGTATCAAAATTATATCAAAATGTTATAGGATTAAACAACTAATAAAAAGGGAAATTACTCCCTCAAAACACAGAATTCATTCTTCTCATGAAAACGAGCTCTAACATATCCAAAATATAGGACACATAATTCTTAAGAAAATGGAAAAATAATTCTATAGAAAACTATGTTTGTCACATAACTGGTCTTATTACATCTTGAATAGACCAATTTATATATTAATTGGTTCCAACTACAGGGAACCTAATGCCTGAAGGTATAACATGATATAAAACGATATGGATTCTCTAAGAGTTTTTCCCCTGATTTATCATCCAAGAGATGTATCATTCGAAATTAAAATTATATTTATTTATTATAATAAAAAATAATTAGTATTAATCAATTTAGTATGAATTCTATTAATTATCTATAATATCATAATTAATTAAACACGAGCATCATCATCGATTATTTAATATAAATTTATAACAACATCTAGATTCATTGAAAATGAATCATTAATATTAATCCAATTAATTATAAATTACTTATAGACTTATTTTATTTATCATTTTCCAATAAGGAAAAAATTATGACTATGTAATTCATAGATATCCCACTATCATGAAAATCAGTAGGCACACTCTTATCATAGTATAGACTGACAACATCGATAACATGGGATTGTTGTCCAATTCCTCAATCTCATTATATATTTATTAGTTTAATTCCATTACATTAAAGGGAAAAATAATTCCAATATTGTGATTTCATTTAAATAAGATAGAATCAATGAATCTACAACATTAAAATCCATCAATTTTCATTGAATGTGAAAGGACCCTGTTACAGATCTCTGATCACCTCTCCTATAAGAACTGTATCTATCCAAGGACAATGCGTCTCCACCACCCGAAAAAAACCAAGAGATACCCCATTAGAATCATGGAAGATCAAACTCTATTGAATGATGAGACAATATGGTATAAAATGTGAAAAAATTGGAGAAGCACTAAAAAATGTAGGTCGAACACAACATCGATCACCATGGATCAATGAAAGATTTCAATTGATTTATCCCCTTCTAAGGGAATCCAAAAAACCGAATGGGAGGGTAACTGGCCGCAAGGAATAAGATAGCTAGCCAATATGGCTACAGGGTTTAGAGAAAACCCTAAAAATTAAAAATTTAAATATATTTATAATTGTGGGTATATTTGGTATGTATTATCCATTCATGTTATGTAATCTTTGGGTTTTGGTTTTTTAAAACAAATACATCGACTTTTTCTTATTTAAAAATGAAAGCATTCTCATTTTGAACCTGCACTACTAAATTCATGAACAACATTTACATGAAATCAATGGATAACATTGTTTTTAATATACATAATTCTATCATTTTACCACCTAACCCCTCCAAACTTATTCCAATCCTCCTCTATTCTCAACTAGACACGGGAACATAGAAAGGGTCAGATGACATGGATCCAGTCCCACATTGTAATCAACTAATACACATAAATAATAATTATAAAGAGGTATTAAAAAATCCAAGAGTGTTCTAAATGATTTTTATATTGAATACATGGAAGGTCTTTTATTGAATTGAGATTACTGAATCTTTCTGATGTAATTTTACCCTGGTTATCACCCATATACTTGGTATGTTACAATATACACTAGTAATACTTTTGTGCTCCAGCCCATTCTTGTGTATTTTGTTCTCTTTCATGTACTCTCACCATGTCAAATCCCAGAGGACACATTCATGAATGTATACTCTAGTGATATATGGTTGTCCACCAACATAGGGTTACACAACACATGGATTTACCACACATCATGAGATATTTATCATTGTGTGTAACCCCTGATACCCTAATAAGGGTTTCCACAAAATATGCTTATACTGGCCATTAATTTTCAAATATAAATATCAAATCGTAATAGATTAATATTCAATACATAATATTGTTATATCAATCAAAATATTACAGGTTTAGTATCTTTGGAGACCAGATACACAATTTTTTTATTTAATGAATTTTCATCAATATATCCAAAAAAATCATCTTGACTAATAGTAATCCTCTTGGAAATATTAAATAATCCCACCTTTTTTATTAAATAATAAATTAAATACATAATACAATACATTATAATTTGGAGGATATTTTGAGGATTAGTTACATGGAAATTTGGAATACAACACATAAGTAACATAAAATATTCTTATAAATCCACATTAAGGATTTATTCATATGTTTATCCTCTGTTTTTTACTACATATCATATATTGGGGCCTTAAATTCAAATAAATGGTGAGGATAAATCCCTAGAAGTTAATAAAAAAAATATATATTTAGCATGTGAAAAAAAAGACATATCAATAGAGAACGATCATTACAAGAAGAGAAATATCATAATAGAATGAAAAAAAACATAAAACAAATATTTGGGTATAACATAAAAATGAAACAATCATAAAAAATCACCATGTAATATTATAGATCTTTCACAAATCATATTACCAAGATTATTTACCAAGGTATTGTAAAATATTCATCTCTATAGATAAATTCATTACCTGATTCATTCAAATTCGATTGGAGAGAACCCTTATTATGCCATTATTTATATTAGAGACATTTATCATACTAAATCATTACATAAATGACATATGAAGAATAAATAATGGGAAGAAAATAAAATTATTTTGTACATAAGTGCTTAATGACTTCAAAATTACATCAATAATAACCCATCAAAAGGTAATGTGGGTTTCATACATGCAATTCCACAAATAAAAAATTAATTCATTAAACTAGGTTAATCTCAATGGATAAATAAATGGTTTATTTATTAAAATAATTATAACATTACATGTGATAGAATGAAATTTAATATATGAATTCATAATCATTATGGTATAATAGGTTGATTAATGTAATGTCCTAATGGGATGAAAAATATAACTATTTATAATAAATAATTTTATAATAAATATGATAAATTAAATTTTCTATAAGTTATTAAATTAAATATTAGGAAGTCTTAATATAAAGAGGATGGATAGTATAGAATAGAATGATAATTCCCTTACCTTAAATTCGACATTATTTCATTGATTCTCTACCTCCAAATCAATAATCAATGTATTATTAAAACACTGAGATAAAAAAAATTTGTAATTTTTTGTCTCTATTTATCAAGTTCTATAATAAAATTAAATTTCATAATTTCAAATACTAAATGTGAAACGTCTTGACATGATATTTTAATGAAAATATTCTTGTTTTACGTAAATATTAAAATAATTTATCATTTATATTTATAAATTTTTAGATTATCTCCAAAAGCCTAAAAATATGAATATTAATCTATTTAATATTATAAATTATTTCTTATAAAAAGCCATAATAGTTGTTATAAATATATTGTTGTAAAATGTCCTTGTAGGTGGCTGATCGACTATTGACAGGACTATGTCAATAATGGGGATAAGAAAATTATGATAGAAAAATACATTGAAAATTAAAAAATAATGGTAGGTTAACATCATTAATGTAATGTTAAAAAATTACTTAATTAACCATTTAATATTTGGTTTTAGAATGATAATAAAAAATGTGGAATATAATATAAAAATATGAGAAATAATTGATGATAGCTATTATATTCATGGTGTTTTTTTTCTCTATGGCACTACATTCCATTAATTCATGGACTTTGTTCACTCTATAATGTTCCAGGTATTATAATGTGCTTGAGGGTGATAATTTAGTCATAATATTGATTTTTTCATGTATATGACAGAGGAATGGTTTTAAATTATGAGGTAGAGGGGTCATTTATACATTAGGAGAGGGACTTTTTTATGATATAATATTGAATAAATTTTTTTCATTATGGTAAAATTAGTAATAGTGTTATTTTTTAAAAATAAGAATCATATATAAATGATTAATAGACTGCATAATGTAAACCCCTTTATAGGCTTAATTCCTTATTTTACTAAAAATCCAAGTGGAAAAAATAAAAAATTGTTATTTTAAGGGATCACTTATGAATTTATACAATTGAAAATGCATTTTGGTTTTTTGAAATTATGTTTAATATTTTTTAGTTATCCATTTATCTGAATAATTTTTTTTGATGAAATGAAAAATGAAAAAATTATTATTTTTTATTGCATCATCATTATTTCATACAAAATGTATTATTTCATACACATTGTTTTAGTATACATATTAAAAATTATTTATTTTATGAAATTACCAAAAAATAAGCCTCATCCAATTTGGATGTGATGATTACAAATATAATAATAATATTATAAAAGTAAATTTCTATTATAGGTATACAAATTCAATATAGAAATTATGATTTTGTGACATATATTAAAATAATATTTTATTAATATGACTACCTATAAATATTATCTTGATATTTATTTTATGATACAATAATATTTATATTTTTGTAAAGTACTCATGGTATATTTTATTTTTCTCAAATTTTATTATTTTGATATCAAATCACTTGTAATATCCAAAACCTGAATAACACTAAACAGTACTCCAAGATAAGATAGCCATAAGGCCTCAAGATCATATCCCCAAATTCCATAGGCTTACAACTAGTATAGGGCTCCTAGGTATGGTACTGGGGACATAATTTCATCTCTATCAGAGAGTAACATTGTGGATAATAGAAAAAGTTAAATAGGGTTAGAAGTAAATCCATACAACAGAATATAAATGTAGAAGACTGATAATATAAATTATCCATCAGTCATTTCATACACAAGATGATGAAACATTTCACATTTTTCTAATAAAATATCTATATAAGGAATACATGTTATATGTAAAACCCAAATTAAAAAAATATAAATAGTAAAAAGAAAATCAAGATCATCACAAGAGTCAACATGGTCCCAGGCTCCCCTCCTCCTAAGTAGAATAACATGTACCTATTATAGGAATCGTTCCCGTAAAGAAAAATACATTTATATAATTAATTTAGGTCCAAAACATTATGCAAATAGGGTTTGATACAAAATCCCATAAGGAAACCAACTATTTTATTTTCTAATCTATAAATAAATATATATAATAGGCAGTGTATAATAATTAAAGATGTAAGTTAGGATGTACTCAAAAGTAAAAAACCAATAAGCACTAGTTTCAAATTATTTAAATTTAATTATCCATTTAATAATTCAATTTCATAGAATTTTTAAGTCTTGAGATCCAGATCAATCCCATAATCCCCTAGTACAGTAAGCACAACAGATTCCTCATAAGTCCATATAATAAAGTATATGTGAAGACTGACTCCAAAATGTTTCATTGGTTTGGCATAAAAGTCATAAGACAATCCATATCAATATTAAATTATTACATGATCACGTCCTTGACATTCCTATGTTGTTACTCAAGTATCACTCTAGGTGAATCTTTCACCAACAACCAACATGCATGTCCTGATGATCGTCTCAAGAACCCACTATCACTGTAGTTGTGATATAAGTTAACATTCTTGAGCTCGCCCGTGGAATATCTATAACAAACCCTATGTATCACACATTACATATAATCAAATTCTTCTTGAGACCTTCCATGGAATCCCTCCATTGATCCATGATTTACTTGGAATATATATGCAGCCTTTTTGAGCATTTCCATGGAATCCTTCAATGGATAATGACATAGAAATATTTTACCATTTTATGTCCATCAATGTACTTCTAAATAAAATCCATGGTTAACTCAAGATACCAAATCATAATAGTTACATGACCTTATACATGTAATTTCTAACTGACACTATGATTCAATCAAGCTAATTTATCATTCAATCATTTAAATTCATTTAAAAATTTCATTACACAATCCCATGTCAAAACTAAAAGAATATAATATAACTCACATAACAAGGGTGACTAAAGCAATGAAAAAACAAATAATTATTTTCCTTCCATTTAGTCACATGGTCATACTTCCCATAACTATAAACACCTGTAAATTAATGTATTACATGGATTTACCATTATTATAATCTTGTGGGAAAATTAATAGATTGAGAAATTCATTCCAACATGATTAAACAAGCTATGGAATGCACATGTCTTGGGGAAAGTAAAAAATCCCATAACCTTTTACCAATTCCTTGTCAGTGAAAAAAAAAATTCCATTAACAACAAGAATCATTTGTAATAACCTTTGAAATGGAGTCAAATGCATGCTTCATAGGAATCCTTTTCCAAATGGTCATAAAAAGTCATTCTAGAAACTCACCCATGGGGTGGAATTTTTTATTCGTATACCATCTATATGATTCTTCAAAACACATGCTCAATTACATACACCATGATATGTAACAACATAATAGATTTTCAATTTCAGGTGATGCCCCAAAAATGGGCCCATGATATTCCAGCATATATAAAACATATTAACACTCATCAAAAGGAATGAGACAATATACATTAAGATCATTCTAGATAGATTGTCCAGTATCCGTCTCTATTTCACCCTGGTTTAGAATAAATCTGACAAACAATTGAAGATCATGCAATTAGGGTATATGAGCCTAAATCCAAATAATGAAATTGACATCATGAACATTTAGAAATGTATAAATAGGAATATAATCCATACCATTGTGGATCTGAAGAGATGAACTATGTTTTAATTGGAGGACTGATATATAGGGATCTGAAATTGAATAATAGCCTCATGGGGGAGCTCAAAATCGTGTCCCTCTATATATGGGAGGACAAGAAAATAGTTACGTTGATTTTAAAAGTATTTAAGAGAAAATTATCATTTTAAAAAATTTAACTACATCACACAATTTAGGCACATGTTTTGTAAAACCGTTCTCAAATTCACAGGGTCTAATATTAAAGAAAGGGGCACTCTCATGGTTAAACTTCAAGGATTAAAAACCATCTTAAAACTGTGTGAAAATCCTCTACTACATTTTTTGAAAACTACAGAACCGTCACACGTTCATGAGAATCCTCCTATATGGTTACATCAAAATGTGTGGCTTGTAGGACCCCACATTCCAGCCTCTCATGGTTTATTCTAACTGTGAAGACATTGTAAGTACCCGAACCTAGTTTCCCAAATTTGGTGCCTTGTTTGATTACGTTGGCATACATACAAGGAATACATATCCCGAAGGATTGAGTAGTTTAGAATTATTTGAAACAAGTTACATACATAAGTTCAAATTTACAAAATGGAAAGGAAAAACAACACTAAATTATCCCACTAGCAACATCATGTCTCCTATATTATGCTTGCATGTCCTTCATAATTTACTTCTTCATATCCGGAGAAAAATGAAACATAAGAAAGGGGTGAGCTTAAATGCTCAATAAGAGTATGCAATATAGCGGAAGATAATATAAACATTAGACATTGTAAATAATTGAAAACACATGCCTTTAATGATCAACATGAACACATTATGGTAGGAAAAAAAGATGTGTAAATAATGGAATAATTAAACATAATAAATGGTATTCAACTAGTTTAACATCCACATGAAAATTATATTAGTAGCTTCGTAATGAGGTATGTTCATATTCCGGACATTCTGAATCTTTTTTTCATGGCATCGGCCAAGACATCTAGTGATTAAGGCCTCAGACAAAATCCATTTCACACTGGGAATGGCCTTGACCAATTCCATGTCTATTTGTCACATGAGACCTACTGATGCATTGAGGGGTATAGAGGGACCCACCAATCACATAATAATTCCATTTAATTCCTTATATGAGAGGGTATAAGCATAAACAACATATACATTCATATTGAAACTATCATATGAAATGTAACTAACTTTCTCCATTCATTGAACATAAAACACTAACCATTCTGAGTAATATGGTTAATGGTTTTAGGATAGATCATCCAAAATAGTGTTAGTCATAAACCATTCAATAAAATATTTTATATGACTTCATAAATTATTAACCCCAATAATACCATGGAATCAACAAGAGCATCAAATGAAAATTCTCTTATTAAATCATTACGCAATTTTGAGATAAATACAATTTATTTTGAAAAGAAGAGTTCTTTTTGAAAATATTTTTATAAGTCCTGAAGTGAATTAATATAGTATTTTAATAATAAAATGAGTATTTTCAGAAAGATAATATTTTCCAAAATCATATTATAGAGTCCCCTTGTAAATAGATATGAATTGGAGAAATTCCCTTGAATCGGGCTTGTATTTTGGAAACAATTTTGAATGTTCCATTTAAAACGTGTAACTATCCATAAAATAAGTAAGTATTATATTTGGTGTACATATATATATTACTCACACAGAATTAATGATGAGTACATAACAATACATAATAATTTCATCAAGTAATTTAGACAATAAATGTAACCCGAATGAAAATGGATGTTCGGGTGGTAAACCCTTACCTTAACACCAAATGTGTTCCTCTATGTTACTTAAGCTCCAGGAATATGAAATTATACTTTTCAATAACTTATTTCAGAACCTATTAGACATGTATTTAGTTTACCATTATTCTGGATAATTCATTTATGTCTTTATTGATAGTTATTGTATTGAAATTTGTCGTTCTGGAGTGTTCGTTTCCTTTATTTTCATATTCAGTTAACTTGTATTTAAGTAATGAAATTCATGTGGAATGCTTATAAATTTCTGGATTGGAATTATATATTTTTAATGAACATAAATAATTGATAATGGTCATTTCTATCATTTGGTTACATGGAATGAGGATTAATCATTAGATGATAACCACTATGAATGTTCGGCGGCATTTGAAATATTATGAACTACTTTGGTCATATAACGTAATTATATGTACATATTCTGGTTCCTGAATATTAATTAGGTTATAAAACATATATTACAGTCTGGTTCAACCATGAATATGGTTTTAGGACCAGTAATGAAGAATAAATTGAAGAACGAAACTTCATCATCCACAATGGTTATAAATCGGAACCTTATGGACATCGATTTCGTTTATAAAAAATAAAAGGGAGGGAATAAGAATATTTATGATGGTTCTTCCATTTACATGATATAAATCCAGTATAAAGATTTTACTGGAGTTATCATGATCATTTGGATAGAGGAGGTGAGGAGATAAAAATAAAAGAGATGAGCTTCAAAATAATGAAAAGTTAAGAGATCCCTTATGAAAATTTGGTAGCCTAATGACGTCACTTAGAATTTCATAAAATCAAATGATGATAACAAAAACGGTATCTCATCATATTGAAAACAAAAGGATAGTAAGAAGAATAAATAAAATCAAACCCCAACATATTAGAAATGAATTTCAAATAGCTAACATAAAAGAAGTCTCAACTTAACGAAGAGAATGAAGGATTCCCTTACCTTGTAGAATAACTCCTAGATCATGAAGGATGGGACCTTGGGGGGTTAGGGACACCTTTTGAGGTCTCATAGAGAGTTAAAACCACCAAATAATCAAGTATGAGGTATTTTTAATGAATGAAAACGAATATATGAGTAGGTATTTATAGAAAAAGAGAGGTAATTGTTTAATAATTTCAAAGGGACACCTCATTTGTGGTATTTGACAAACTATGGGATTTCCCCTGGTATTTGCCCATGAATTAAGCCACTTGGGAAACCTCATGTCATAAGATACTATAAACAAGTCAACCATACTTTTATATTTAATTATTACATCATTATAATGTCATTAATCTACTGAAAACTCAAAACTGTATTTTTACTATTCATGAAAAATTCATATTTTTTTAGAAAAATCCCAAAAATTCACCCCTACTATTTTTCTACATGTAGAATTAAAAAGTTAAATCCATTTTCAAATATATTTTTCTAAATATTACAAATTTAATTTTTAAATAAATGCATTCTAAATTCAAAAATTAACAGTTCTAATTCTATAACTACTTCTTTATCACAATGAAAACTTAACCAAGATGTTATTATCTTCTACCCTTAAGAAAATAAAATAATAATAAAATTTACTATTCATTAGGGTCATATTACTATTCATAAGGGTATGTTAATATTCACTAAAAAACAAGTTTGCTCGATCGGACTCCAAATGAGTTACTGAACACAACTCTAGATGACCATTTTTTGAAATTCAAAGAATTGAAGTGGCAAAGTTTTGTTTTATTGGATATATTATAAAATCTCATTCTATATTTATTTTCAAAACCATGGGGTGTTACATTATCCCTTCCTAATAACAATTTTATCCTAGAAATTCCCTGAATATTACCTAAAAATATTCGGATATGTCTTTAACATAAGCTCTTCAAGCTCCGTTGTTGCTTCCTCTATCTTAAGATTCCTCCATAGATCCTTCACCAAACGAGTCGTCTGATTTCTCCATACTTGTTCTCAAGTATCAAGAATCTTGATAGGCTCTTCATAGTAAGATAGATCGGGCTCAAGTTCCACTTCTTAATAAGTGATTACAAGTGTTGGGTATGGCATGTACTTTCATAACATTGACACATGGAACACATTGTGAACCCTGGAGAGAGTTGGCGGCATTTCCAAACGGTAATCTACAACTCCAATTCGGTTCATAATTATAAAGGTTCGATGTACCTGGGACTTAACTTCCCCTTCTTAGCGAATCGTATAATACCCTTCCATGGAGATACCTTTATGAAAACGTGATAACCTTTTTGAAACTCTAAAACCTTCCTTCATTTATTTTCATAGCTATTTTGCCTACTTTGAGCTATTTTGATATGGTTCTGGATAATCATCACCTTTTCCATTATTTCTTCAACATGTTCTGGGTCCAAAAGCTTTCATTCACCAACATCATCCCAGCATGTTGGTGTATGACATCGCCTCCCATATAATGCTTCATAGGGTTCCATCTGTATACTTGAATGAAAGCTATTGTTGTAGGAAAATTATACGAGAGGTAAATACTAATCCTACATTACATGAAAATCATGTGAACAAGACCTCAACTTTTCTTCCAATGTTTGAATTGTCTGTTCCCAAGGTCCATCAATTTCTGGGTGGTAGGTAGTGCTCAAATGAATATCATTATCTTGGTCCTTCTGAAGACTTTTCTGGAATCTTGATGTAAAACATGGATCACGATCAGAAACCATCGATAGGGGTACTCCATGATGTCTCACAACTTCATTAATATATAGTCATGCTAGACATTCAGTGTTATATCTTCTCTTGTAGAAAGAAAATGTGCTAACATGGTATGAAAATCAATGATGACCCATATTTCATTGTTCCTTCTAGGACTCTTTGGTAGTCCCATAACATAGTCCATCGGGATATTATCCCATTTCCACTCAGGTATGGGAAGAGGTTTCAATACTCCTCTAGGTTGTTGCCTTCCAGCTTTCACCTGTTGACAAACCATACATCTTGAAATGAAATCAGCAATCTCACTCATCATGTTGTCCCACCAAAAATGTTCCTCCAATCTCTATACATATTAGTGCTAAAAAGTTGTATAGAGATATTGGAACTTTGAGCATCATCCAAAAATTTTCTTTTTAGATCAGTTATATCGGGAACACAAAATCTCTTCCCAAATTTCAAAATTCCATCTTTATATATGATTTCACTCAATCTCCCATCATTGATTGACTTACTCTTATTTTTAAACTCCACATCATCAGGATGAGAAATTTTTATCCTTTATAGTAAGTATTTTTTGGAAACCATTTGAAGAAGAATTAATGTTTCAACTTCCATGGTTATTCCCATATCCAACTTTACTAGATCCATGAAAATAGGATCCTTTTCAACTCTCATCTTGTTCAAAATTCCCGGATCCTATCCACTCAAAGCATCTGCCACCTTATTTTCCTTCCCTGGGTGGTAGTGTATCATGCAATCATAATCCATGAGTAGTTCAAGACATCTCCTTTTCCTCATGTTTAGTTCTTTTTGTGGGAAAATATACTTCAAACTCTTGTGATCAGTATAAATCTCAAATTTTTCATCATATATATAATGTCTCCATATATTCAAAGAGAATATTACCGCAGTTAACTCATGATCAGGTGTAAGATAATTTTTCTCATGAATTTTTAGTTGTCGTGATGCATAAGTAATAACCCTATCATTTTTCATAAGGACACAACCAAGTCCTTTCCTTGAAGCATCACTATAAAAACAATCCCTTCTTTCCATGATGGTATATTAAATATAGGATCATTGAATAATCTTCTCTTCAGTTCTTCAATAAATTATTCACAATCTTTTTTCCAATCAAATTTAACCCCTTTACGTGTGAGCTACGTTAGCGGGTTAGCCAGTCGGGAAAAATTCTCTATGAAACACCAATAATAACCAGCTAAGCAAACCTAACCACGTACCTCAGCAATGTTTCTTGGATTGGGCCAATCTTGGATTGCCTTTTTCATTGCAGGATCAACTATGATTCCATCCTTTGAAAAAATATGGCCAATAAAAGAAATCTCCTGAATCCAGAATTCACACTTGCTGAACATCCCATATAATTAATGTCTTCTAAGATCCTTCAGGATAATACATAGGTTATTGTCATGATCTTATTAGATTTTGGAGTATACCAAGATATCATCAATAAATACCACTACAAAATCATCAAGATATTCATTGAAAACTCTGTTCATTAGATCCATTAACATAGAGGGTGCATTAGTCAATCCAAAAGGCATTACTGTAAACATGTAATGCCCATACCTGGTCCAAAATATTGTCATTGGAATATCTTCCTTCCTCATACGCAATTGATGATATCTAGATTGAAGATCAATCTTTGAAAAGTATTGATCTCTATGCAGTTGGTCAAATAAATCATCAATGCGAGGTAGATGATACTTGTTCTTTATTTTTATAGCATTGATCTCCCTATATTTGATCCATAAACTTATATATCCATCTTTCTTCATCAAAAAAGGATAGGGGCTCCCCATATAGTAACACTAGTGTTAATAAATCCCTTATTAATTAATTCATCTAGTGGTATTTTTAGTTCCACTAATTCCATAGTTTCCATTCTATAAGCTGTCTTTGTTATGGGCTTTGAACCATGAATTAAATCAATGGAAAACTCAATTTCTCGTTCTGGAGGATGTCTACTTAAATCCTCAGGAAACACGTCAACATATTCTCCCGCAATTGGTACATCCTCTATTTGGAAATTTCTTTCCTCACCCATAGTTATTTCATTCTATTCATCAACAATAATTTAATTTAGTTGAGTTATTGGGGGTAGATCAGGATAATAATTAGGTGTTGATGATTCTACTATAAAGATAAGGTGTTCTTTATCATCGTCATAAGAAATCATAACCTACTTTTTCTTAGAATAAATTTTTGAATCATGGTCTGGAAGCCAATCAATACCGAGGATTATATCAAATTAAATAATGGGTATGAAAATGAGATCAGCAGATAAAGAATATTTATAAGCCCTAATGGGAACTGATTCACAGAACTATGTAGCAATGATACTTTCCTTAGGAGTTTTGACTGACAACACCCCTGTTAAATCAAATTGAAAATAGCTAATTTTCTAATGAAACTGGGAAGATATAAAATAATGTGATGATATAGAATCAAATAAATAATTGGCTAAACATGAGGAAACAATTAAAGTACCTTCCACCATGTCATTAAGAACGTCAACCTCTGTAGTTGTGATTGCATAAGCTTGTCCCTGATCCCTTTCTCTCTTCTGCTGCATATTTATTTGTCGTTTTGGACAATCATTAGCATAGTGTCCCATCTCTCGGCATCTATAGAATTGAACATCACTGGATTCCTTCTTCCCTTTGCAATCACTAGCAAGATGGCCTTTCTGACCACATTTGTAACATACTCCAGTCCCTTTTAAGCTTGCACCAGGTTGTTTCCTTACACAATTGTCACATGGTGGAAATTTGACTCTTCCCTTCTTCCAGGTTTCCTTATTTCCTTTCCCAGGGTTTTCAGAAGCCCTCTTCTTTTCATGCTTTCCCTTAGAGTCATAAGACTTAGAGAATTATTTTTATATCATGATGGCTCAAGAAACTATATCTTTATATGATGAAAAACATTGGGAGACCAGTTCCCATCATATGAATGAATTTAGTCCCTCAAAAAATCGATCAATTTTTCTCCTTGGATTTCGTATATAGTATACAATATGTCTTGCTAACCTTGTGAAGTAGGCTTCATACTTGGATACATTTCCATCATTTTTTTGCCTCAGATTCTTGAAATGTCTCTCTATATCTGCCCGCTGCTCAACAGGAAAATATTTCTCTAGGATGATTTCCTTAATTCACCTCTATTCCATCTCTTCTATATCTTCCTCCTCCATTGTGTTTTGGATTAATGACTACAATTGATCTGCATCTCCTGATAGACGATATACTGCCATGACATCTTTCTGTCTTTCATTACATCCCAAAGCAAGAAATATCTTCTAAAGGGAACATATCCTATACTCTATTACAAAGGGGTTTGTAGTCCCGTCGAATGATGGAGGCAGTTTCCGCATAAAGAGATCTACCATGGCTCCTCCACGTGGTGGATCCGGATGCCACATACGGGTAAGGTTATTATTCATAACCTAAGTATGTTGTCCCAGTATAGTTATGAGTTTCTCAGCACCAGTAACAACACCTAATCCAACATCATTTTCTATCATCAGAAGAAAATCCCTATAGGGAACATGTGAATTCGTGTGATTTCCATTCCTTCCACTAGGTGCCATTTCAAGATAATAGCATACACTATATTAGGTGATGAATCGAAATATATAATCTTAACATAAAAATACTCAGAAAAAAAATTGAGATCCTACAGACGGCTAATCCGATATTCACAAAAATGTTTTTATAGAAAAATATTTACATTAATCTCCTTCATAATGGCTTGTAATGAAAATGTGAATTAACCGAAGCATATCCCCTCTGAAGTGTGTTAACCAGGAGTGTATCAAGGCCCATTTTTGTGCACCAGTTCTCATTCGAGTCTAGCTCAGAGCGGTGTTTTCATGTTTTACCCCTAGACACATCTATGCCAGATCTGCCTCTACCTACTCGTATCAAGAAAGAGACGTATTTTTTGAAAGATCCACATAATCTATTCCATAACAAAATACCAGGATGTTCTTGTATGTTTATCCTCAAAGATTATCTTAGGGACTCTTCCCTAATTCAACTTTTTCTAAATCTAGTTTCCAAGTATTCTACTAATCTTCATCGGATACTAACATTAAGGACCTGACCCCCGGTGCCCGATGTCAATTCCTTATTTGATTACGTTGGAATGCATACAAGTAATATAAATCCTGAAGGATCGAGTAGTTTAGTATTATTGGTAACAAGTTACATACTTAAGTTCAAATTAATATATATAATGGAAAAACAACACTAAATTATTCCACTAGCAACATCATGCCTAATAGATTATGCTTGCATGTAATTCATAATTTACTTCATCATATCCTGAGAAAAATGAATCATAAGAAAGGGGTGAGCTCAAATGCTCAGTAAGAGTAAGAAATACAGAATAAGATAATATAAATATTAGACAAGGTGAATAATTGAAAACAAATGCCTTTAATGATAATCATATACACATTATGGAAGGAAAACCAACAGAGTAAATAATTCCATAATAAAACATAATCATGGGTATTCTACTAGTCGAATATCCAAATTAACATTAAATTACTAGCTACATAATGAGGGAAGTGAATATTCCGGACATTGTGAATCATTTTTTCATGGCTTTGGCCAAGACATCTAGGGATTGAGGCCTCGACCAAAATCCATATCACATTGGGAAAGGCCTCAGCCAATTCCATGTCTATTTCTCTCATGAGACCTACGGATGCATAAAGGGTCTATATCGGGACCCACACATCATATAATAAGTCCAATTTATTCCTCATATGAGCAGGGATAAACTTAAATAACATATACATTCATATTGAAACTATAATATGAAATGTAACTAACATTCCCCAATCATTAAACAAAAATCACTATACATTCCGAGTAATATGGTGAATGGTTCTAGGATAGGTCATCCACAATAGAGTTAGTCATAAACCATTAAATAAAATATGGTACATGACTTCATAAATGGTTAAACCAAATAATACCATGGCATTAATAAGAGCTTTAAACAAAAATACTCTTATAGAATCATTAAGCAATTTTGAGATAAATACTCTTGTTTTGAAAAAAAGAGTTATTTTGGAAAATCCTTGTATAAAAGCATAAGTGAAGTAATATATTATTTTCATAATAAAATGAGTATTATTAGAAGGATAATGGTTTCAAAAAACAGATTATAGAGTGCCCTTGTAAATAGACATGAATTGGAGAAATTCCCTTGAATCAGGCCTGTATTTTGGAAACAATTTTGAATGTTCCTTTTAAAACATTTAACTATTCATAAAATATAGAAGGATTCAGGTTTTTGTTCATATGTATATTACCCAAAAATAATTTATTATGATTACATAACAATACATAAGAATTTCATCGAGTAATTTCGAGAATAAAAGTAACCCGAATGAAAATGGATGTTCGGGTGGAAAACCATTACCTTAACATTAAATGTGTTCCTCTCTTGTACTTAAGATCTTGGAATATAAAATTTTAAATGTTAATAACTTTTTTCAGAACCTATTATAAATTTATTTAGTTTACTAAAATTCTTGTTAGTTCATTTATGTCTTTATTGATAAGTAATTGTATTCAATTTCGTCGTTTTGGAGTGTTCGTTTCATTTATTTTCGTATTCGGTTCACTTGTTTTTAAGTAATGAATTTCATGTGGAATGGTTATAAATCTCTGAGATTCGAATTATATATTATTATTGAACATAAATAATTGATAATGGAAATTTATATCATTTGGTTACATGGAATGAGGATGAATCATTAGATGACAACCACTTTGATTATTCGGCGGTATTTGGAATATCATGAACTACTTTGGTCATATAACATAATTATATATACATATTCTGGTTCCGTAATATTAATTAGGTTATAAAAAATATATTAGTCTGATTCAACCCTGAATATGGTTTCATGACTAGTAATGAAGTTGAAATTGAATAATGAAACTTCATCGTCCAAGAAGGTTATAAATCATAACCTTATGGACGTCGATTTCATTTATAAAAATAAAATGGAGGGAATAACAATATTTATGATGGATCTTCCATTTACATGATATAAATCCTGTATAAATATGTTACTGGAGTTATCATGATCATTTGGATAGAGGAGGTGATGAGATAAAAATAAAAGTGATGAACTTGAAAATAATCAAATGTTAAGAGATCCCTTATGAAAATTTGGCAACCTAACAACGTCACATAGAATTTCATAAAATAATATTATGAGAACCAAATGGGTATATCGTCATATTAAAAAAATGATAGTATTAAGAATAAATAAAATAAAACCCCAACATAAGAGAAAGTAATTTCAAATAGGTAACATAAAAGAAGTGTTTACTTAATGAAGAGAATGAATGATTCCCTTACCTTGTAGAATAACTCATAGATCTTGAATGATGGGACTTTGGGGGATTAGGGACACATTGGTAGGACTAATAGAGTGGTAAAACTACCGGAGCGTCAAGGATGAGAGATTTGGAATTATATAAAATGAATGGATGAGGGGGTATTTATAGAAAAAGAGAGGTAATTTTTAAATAATTTCAAAGGGAAACCTCATTAGTGGTTTTTTCCAAACCATGGGATGGCCCCTGGTATTTGACCATGGTTTAAGACACATGGGACACCTCATGTCATAAGTTACTATAGGCATGTCGACAGTAATTTTATATTTAATTATTACATCATTATGATGTCATTAATCTACCGAAACCCCAAAACTGTATTTTTACTATTAATGAAAAATTAATGTTTTTTAGAAAACTCCCAAAAATTCACCCCTACTATTTTTCGACATTTATAATTCAAAAGTGAAATCCATTTTTCAAAATTAATTTTTTAAATATTAATAATTTAATTTTTAAATAAAATCATTCTAAATTCCAAAATTAACAGTTCTAATTCTTGAACTACTTCATTATCACAATGAAAACTTGACCAAGATGTTATTATCTTTTAGAATTAAGAAGATAAAATAATAATAAAATTTAATATTTATTAGGGTCATATTATTATTAATAATGGTATGTTACTATTCCCTAAAAACCCAAGTTTGTTCTATCGGACCCCAATTGACTTACTGAACACAACTGTAGATGACCATTTTTTGAAATTCAAAGCATTGAAGAGGAAAAGTTTTGTTTCAATATATAAAGTATAAAATTTCATCATATATTTATTTTGAAAACCGTGGGGTGTTACACACATCCTGGTATGGTTTCCACTAACTGTTCACCATGCAAGAAACACCAAAACATTGGGTTCTTAGCTCCAAACCAGCCCAGACACATCAGAGCCTTCTGTAATACCAACATTCACTCATATTAGGCATTATTTGATCATTTAAACCAAGATTATATGGAAATAACAATATCAATACCTCAAAGAATAACTGAGTTCTAAAAAAATCCAGCTATAATGAAATTCCATCTAGAGTTTCCTAGCCAAGGGTGGTGAAGCAATATATGATAAGATCTTCAACCACTATGATTTTACATCAGTCTCCCTCTCCAATGTATCATCATTTAATCATTAATTCATCCATAGAACCCATACTAATGGAATAAAAAGGCCATGGAGAACTATCAGGCTATGATCCACAGTTCATGTACGATTCTGCACAAAGGATTCATATACCTAAAAATAATCCTTCTTTGGGATGAAAATTGTTAGATGTGTCTAAATAGTAATGTCACAACTGATAATCATTTAATTCATTAGGAATACCTTGATACCTCTGAGTAAACTACAACTGTTAGGAAACTAAGGCAACTCTCTCCAAAATCATGAACAACCCATCATATCTCGGCCAAAGCATACCCTGCCTCATGATCCACTTGTGTCCCATCCTCGGTGAGACATGTAGGAAAACCCAATCCCCTACCCTAATCTCTAAAGGTATTCTTAGAGAATAGCTTTATGATTTCGGATGTGACTACACATTAGCAATCCATTTATTAATGAACTGTACCTATTTTATGGTCTCCTCGACAAGATGAGGTCCCAACATAGCTACCTCTCCTACCTCCATCCATGTTAGGGGTGTTCAGTATGTCCTTCCTTATAAATCATAATAATGGACCATTTGAATAGTATCCTAAAATATATTTTTGTAGTCAATTTAAACCATGGGTACATGACTCTCCCATGATCTCCCAAAATCCAGGATACAAGCCCGAATCTTGTCCTCGATCACATGAATCATGTCTTATGACATTCCATCTATCTGTGGGTGGTCACCCATGCTTAGGTGAACATGCATATACAACCTACAATGTATCCCTTTTTATAAATGATTTGTAAACTAGGAGTCCATATATGAAATGAAAAAATGTGTTTCCCCTTGTATACTTACAATCCCATGGTTCTATAACCCCCATGTTCATCAACAATGAAGGTTTACTTGATTGGTAAAAAATGTGCATCCTTTGTGACATTGTCAAAAATAGTCCAACCAACACCATTAACTCAAGGAAACCTTAGCAAACTGATCCTGAAATCAATCATGTCATTATTTTATTTCCACTCCGTAATGGGTAACTTTTTTAATGTCTGGAAATACACTTTTTTCTACCTTCACCATCTGATTGGTGGAATATCTCATTAAAAACTAGCTACATCTCGTTTCATACCTTTCCCCCAATACTAATGATGTAAATTCAAATACATCATTGTGATACTATGATTCATTACCCATACAGAGTCATGAAAACCTTGTAATAGTTCCTCACACATGTCTGATGAGACCCACACATAACCATGTAAATTAAGAACCTCATCCTCTTCTATAGTCCATCCAAGAGGATAGTCCACACCTTCCACACTCAAGTGTAGATCTGGGTCATTAGAATATGATATTTGTCTCATCCTCATTCTATCTTGTATTGTAGAGTTAATAGTTTAGAACAATAGAAACATATAGCCCTTAATGCTATTCCCTTCCAAGTGAATTTAAATGTACAATGACTTAATCCTCCATTGACTACTAGCATACTTCACTACCTATAACTAAACCCTCTTTCTCATTGCATTAGCCATTGCATTGAAATTACCAGGTGTATAGGAAATCTCAATGTCAAAAGACCGATAATATTCCACTGACCTTGGCTACCTTAGATTCAGATCATGCCATGTAAATATTTAGTTGAGGATTTTCTGGTCCATGGACACAAAAAAACGATCTCCCAGTATGTAATGCCACAAACAATGAAATTCATGAACAACTGCAGCCAACTCATTTTCATGCGTTAGGTAATTCCTCTCATGTGGTCTCAAATACCAAGAGATGTATCGAGTGAAGTGATCCACATACATAAGAACCTCTCCTAGTCGGATACATGATGCATCACCGCATATAGTGTTACATATTCTTAGCTCTTTAAAAATAAGTATAGGCACTGATGTAAATCTCAATATTAAGAATTGAAAGATCGTATCATAGGAACCTTTCCATACATACATCACACCATTATTTTTCAATCTCATCAACATTTCTACTAAGTGTGATGAGTCATATATAAGAATCATGTAGTAACCAGACATCCCTAAAAGACTCTTCACCTCAAGGACGTTCTTGGGATGCTCTCAAGGAACTACTACTCTCACCTTATCTAGGTCAACTAATACTCTTGTCTCTATAATTAAGTGACGAATGAAGTGAATCAGATCAATCCAAAAGTTCCACATTGTTATATTATGACAAAACTGATGATTTCTTATTGTATTAAAAAAATCTCAAGATGTTTTCCATGGTCATGTTTACTGTGAGAATACACGATGAAATCAACCATGAAAACCACACAAAATGTGTCAACATTAGGATAGAACACTTTTTTCAGAAGTTCCATGAATACATTTGGTGAGTTCATGAGATCGAATGACATTACGGAATACCTATACATGCCATAAGTTATTAGAAATTTTTTCTAAGTTATGTTAAATGATCTATCATGTAAATGATGATAACCTGATCTCAAATAAATCATTGAAAAACCCGATTCTCTATGGATCTGGGAAAAGAGATTATCTTTCTACGGTAGAGGAAACCTATTATTAAACATAAAATATTTCAATTTTTAATAATCCAGACAGATATTGATGGTACCATCCACCTTATTCATATACAAGACCGGTGAACCCAATGAAGAAGTAACGGTTCAGATAAATCCCTTTTCCATATGTCCTCTAGCTACCTTATGAGCAATTACAACTCTGTTATAATCATTTGTTAATAAGGAATTTTTACCGGTGCTATTCTTTGCACAATATAGTTAGTGTACTCTACCTCTCTCATCATAGGTAATCCTTAAAATACATATAGAAATACTTCTCTAAAATTATCAACTAGTGGAGGGAAAATAACCAGATGTGTTCCTTGATAATCAATATATAAACACAAAATCTTGGATGTCATCCTACCCAACCCATGATTCTCAATTCTAGATATTCTCACCTAGACATCCCATTCACCTTTCTATAGAAACATTCCACCATCTAGTGATGTATAACTCAACCTTTTATTATATTAATCAAGAAATTCCTAGAAAGAAACCAACCAGTCCATCATAAGAATGATTTTAAAAACACTCATCTTGAGGTTCGAGGGGTCCCATTAGAAGTGACACCAACCAATCTCAATGGGTAACACCCTACATCAACAATGTATTGTCCCGGACCTCTGTGGACCTTTACTTTGTCAAAAAGAGGGTCATGAAGTGTTCTGGAAGGTAAAATGGACTTTTCCCACACTTTTCAGAATTTTAAAACTACACGCTGTGTAATGTGAGTACATGTCGTGTACCCCCTCGCTAGGTATTCCCCGTGTTGAAGGCTGTGTCCTTGCCATGTGAAATAAGTGTAAACATTCCATGTACCCCAAACTACACGTCGTGTAGTCCCTCCCCGCATACATGTTACCCTCAAACTGTGTGTTGACCAGTCAACGGTCGTGTGCCATGTTGGAGCCGTGTCCTTGCCGTGTGAAATAAATGAGTACATGCCATGTATCCAATACTACACGTCGTGTAGTCCCTCCCCGCATATGTGTTACCTTCAAACCATGTGTTGACCAGCCAATGGGTGCGTACCGCGTTGATGGCCATGTTGGAAGCCGCGTGGTGACCATGTGAAATGGCCGAGTACACGCCGTGTACAATAAAGTACATGTCATGTACTTTGTTTTTCTCACCAATAGAAGGAGGGGTCCCATCCTCTTTTTAAACTCACCCCTCTCCTCCCCATTCCATTCAGCAGAGCTCTCCCAAGAGACTCGAAGGCTCCTTTTCTTCCATAACTTCTTCGTCCGAGCTCCGATTTATGATCCGTCAGATGCAACAGGATCGTAATGATGAGGAGGAACTTATGAGCTTGAATCGGTTGCATTTACTTCAGCCTTTCCATTCCATCTTCTACTCGCGTAGATTTTTCCCAGATTTTCCAAAAGTGATGGACACCAACAGACTTCTTTTATAGCTGATCTGGGGGAGCGTTGTGATCATAACCTGTTGAGGTAGGGATATTACCTTCATCTCTCTAAATTGTGTATCATTCTAGGTGGGTATCCTCTTGTTTTCATGAGAAATGGTTGAACCATTAAACGAAGATAATAACTGGTTAAATAACAGGGATTGGAATGTTGTTATGATTATCTTATATAATGTGATATTATGTTGTGAATTGAATAGGCTTATGCCTACTGAAAATCATGGTCGTTGGGGGTCTTTGCATGCACAATTAAATGTTTCCCAATCTTTCTAGACCATTTTTCTGAATGAAACTTTGTTGATTGTGGAATTTGGTTATTCACGTAATGTTGGATGATTGAAAATCCGGAACCCCTGTGTGATAACCCCGGATGAACAAAATTGAATAATGAACATGTGGGTGTTGTCTTGGATATGTGGCATGTGATCGGGGTGTTTTGTGGGTTGTTGTGGAACGGGTGAGCAGCGGGGCTGCGGATGGCTTGGTTGTGGGTTGGTGTGAATTCTATGTTAGTGGTAGGCAGTGGGGTTGCCGGTATGGGTTTGATTTTGAACGAACATTGGGTTGTGAAAACTAAATAAAAGGTGGAAGAGTTAATAAATGGTGGGGCATGGTAATGGAACGTGAATAATAATCAATGGGGTTGGTTGGTCAATAAGAAGGGACTTGTTGTGTTGCTTGTGTTTTCATAACGTGATTTGTGGATGGCAGGGATATGTTATATGGATGATCGATGTGGTTGGTTTTGGGTAGTTTCCCAGTAGTTAAGGAAAAAATAAACTAATTATGTTGAATCATGAAAACCTAAATGGGGTTGGGGTTGTATGTGGTATGCATACTTCGTAGGGGCAGTGTCGAGGCACGTGCTCAGTTATCTGATTAGAATCCATAGGTTGGGCTAAGTGTTTTGAATATATATATATATCTTTGGGTTTTGTCGCACCTCACCCATGATGAGCACTTAGTGTCGAACACTCCCATTTAATGGGAGAGGGTGTTTTCCCCTTAGTTACAAGCTCCTTACTGCTCCTTTGTCCCTAGGCTGTGATGGCTTGAGGTGACCCAACACCCACGACTCTTCGGGTAGGTTTCGATTGGGGTTGTTTTAGCCCATTTCTCTTCATGCAGGTTTTACTTTTCTTTTCAAGAACCGTCAGGATGAGGCCCCGGTGTGTGCGGGCGGGATACGTGGTTGTGAGGCCTCGGTGTGTGCGGGCGGGATACGTGGTTGTGAGGACTAGGTGTGTTCGGTCAGGATACATGGTTGTGAGGCCCAGGTGTGTGCAGGAGGGATATGTGGTTGTGAGGCCCAGGTGTGTGCGGGTGGGATATGGGGTTGTGAGGCCCTAGTGGGTGCATGCGGGATATGCAGTTGTGAGGCCCAGGTGTGTGCTGGTGGGATGTGTGGTTCTTGAGGCCCAGGTGTGTGCGGGTGGGAAGAGTTTGGTAGCGTCAGGAAGTTCACCATTAGGAATAGCAGCTAACTAATGAGAAATGGTGTGGGGAACCCAATACTGTTGTTCTTATATACTACTACCTGTTGTGATTGTGTTTTTGGTGAGTGTGGCTGGTGAGGTTTGGTGGATAAAATTCCTTTCTAGGTTTCTTATATATATATATATATATATATATATATCCCAATCTAGATCTCCCATTGAGTTGGTAATTCCAAAACACCCATAGAGAAAACATCTGGGCAATATTTTACAGCCTTGGGAATCACTATAAAATAAAATTTATAAGATCTTAACATAAAATCGTGTAATTAAAAAATTTGGAAAGCACACATATCTAACCAATATGAAGGTCTCAAATTCAAATGAACATTTATGTCTCTCCATCAGCATCATTGAACAAAACATGTTTTACGAAATAACTCCAAATATCTTGGAAAAAATATAGTAATTCCATACTGAGGATGATGTCACCAGTTTGTATCCATAAACATAATAATACACTAAAGTATTGGTGATATGATATCTCTAGATAACAGTCTTTATATACAT
This sequence comes from Viscum album, assembly GCA_963277665.1. Classification (NCBI taxonomy): domain Eukaryota; kingdom Viridiplantae; phylum Streptophyta; class Magnoliopsida; order Santalales; family Viscaceae; genus Viscum; species Viscum album. The sequence goes on from OY728145.1 coordinate 1,414,626,275, forward strand.
CATACATATAATCTCAAACTCCAACAATCATAGTAAACATCAAGGGAACTGAATGTATCTCCACCTCATGCCCGAAATCAAAGACTACAGTTGGTGATAGGTAGGAAAATTTAGCTCTTAAATTAAAAAAACAAATTCAACCTTGTTGACATTAAATAAAATTGTACCTCAAAAGGTATATGGATCACCAGATACATGAAATCAAAACTAATTAATGTGACCATGAACATCTCCATACACTCGCTGAACACGAACATGACCACCTACATGGTCTGTCTCTTATCTATGAGGATGAGGAACATCATACAGCTAAACTATATCTCACTTGTCTCCTATTTAATATAACCTATTTGTAGAATCATGTTACATATGCCTCACTTGAAAATTCCTCAAAGGATGGAACTAATGTGAAACTCCTAACCCATATGGTCTACCTAGAAATTCCATCTATAGTCACTACTTGTGAACTCAGAATCCACTTAAAAAACATATGATCCCCAATCATAATTATAAGATATTTACATTGTAGAAAAATTAGACGATGAGTTTTGGGACCTACAATTAGCACTCTGAAATACCTTCAATGCATGAAACTGGGACCCTCATACCACAAATTTATTTCATGAAGTGTCCAAATAAATCCCCTCTTATAATTTTTTTTTCTGGGAGTGTCCTCTCAACAACCTCTACTCCGATGGACATCTTGAGATACATCATTAGCATAAACTGGGTGATAGAGCATAGAATCTCTAAATCTAAAGGCTCCCCAAAAGACCTCTCATTATCTAGCTTTTATAGAAATGTGAATAAATTGCATTAGATAAGGATCCTAAAATGTATTTCGAAGTCCCTCATGCTAGAACTCTCCTTTTGAAAGGTAATAATCTCTTAAAGATGATCCATCATTATAGCTAAAGAAAGAAACTCTTCTAGGAACTATTATCTGTATTTCTCATATGAGACACTAGACTCTTTAGGATCCACAAAGGAAAATATCCACCATAGGTATGTTTCTCCAAAAAAAATCATCTTGAAAACATAAAACAATTTCCCCAATCTTATTGTGGATCTAACTAAAATTTATCTCAACCTCATCAATAACATGATGAGGATGTCGACATGTTGCTATACCTATAAAGAAAAAATGGTTAGACTCCTAAAACTATAATATCAAATTCTTAATTTTAAAAAATTGTGTATTTTGTTTATTTATGGATTAACCTAATAACAAGTTCTTCCCATTGAAACTCATTTATAAATATGAATAATGCAAAATCCTTTATGAGGCCTATATTTTTCAATAATTTTCGAATTACATAGAAGGTTTTTTAGACAATAATATGTTTGAAGTAGATCACATAATGTTCTAAATACACATGTCTCAATTCGACTCCCTTTTCTGCATCGCTTTCAATACATAACAGAAACCATTTTCATACCATGACATACAGTTTTACCTTTTGAAAACTCTAAAATCCACCTTATCCCACAACCCGAACCTCTGATAAAACTCTATCATGACCCCTCCCACCCTAATGGTATGTACCCTTGTATGATAATGAGAGAAGGTATGTGATTACCACCATTTCCTACCTTTTGTAGGCACAAGGTTGTAGCCATTGTCTGAGGGTATATTATAAAAACAAATGGGAAACAATAAAATCCAATAGAACATGATGAAAATATGAATAAGATAGTAAAAATTATACTAAATAATATAATGATAAAATGAGTGCAATGTAAATTCATTCAGTTTCATATAAGTCTGAATAATGTAGGAAAGAAAACCCATAAGATTCAAAAAGGTAAACTCAATAATGACCCTGAATTCCCAATAGATCTAGAGAAACTATGAGATAGTCATATTCATCCCAATAACCAAAACACTACTTATGAAAATAAAATAATAGAATCTATATATATTTAGGGTGATCATAATAGGGTTTCTGAATAGGATCCTACCAGGAGCCTCTCATGAAATATGTAATGAAGGTATACTAAATACTAGTGATCATAAACTAAAACAAATTCATAAACTAAATAGGTATACTATGTTAAAATATTCACGATGGATATCTCCCAAAATGTATTACATAGATGGAATTGTATATTATAGTATTAAAATAACAAGGGTAACCCACTACCTCTTATAGACCAATTTTCCACTCATTCCTAATATTGTACATCATAATCAATCTCCATAAAAAAGTAAACCATCCTGAACACACAAGTTCTATGTTTCACAACATAGACCTTGTGCATTACATCATATCATAATTCCATTCATATATATATATATATATATATATTTATATTTATGTATTAGTTTCTCAAATCCACCATATTTATATGATGTCTATTATACATCATGAATTACACCTCAACCATCACATATAATATACTACGTAAGGTACTTCAATTTTCTAAAACCTATACATGTCATACCAATAATAGTCTTTTGGATACTATATATAGAGATAAAGTAGTGTTAAATTACCATAATTCATTGTATCCCTCTATATTAATAAATAATAAAGTTAATGTCTACGAATACATGTATTTAATACCACGAAGAGAATAGATCTGTGATAGATAGGTAAGTTTTCAATCCATTCCAAACACCATTATATTGGTGAAAACTCTCCTAGATACAACTTGGTGTTCGACTCCCTACCTAAAAAAGTAGGTGGGTGTAAGAAATCAAAAAAACATTGTATAATATATCTCAAAATAATAGTTCAGTAATAATGTATTCATGGGCTCAACTGTAGTTATTCTATCTTTGACACCTAGCTACCAGTGTAAGGGAATAAATATCCTATAATAATGCAATCATTTAATCGAGTTATATAAATTTTCATCTTTCCTTTTTATATATTACATTAAGATAATTACTTAAATTTCCTTTAATTGACTTCGTCCAATCATCATTTCATTAACCATCAATTTTCATTTATTTATACCACTCTTTATTTTCCTTATGAGAAATCATTGTAATGTTGAATAATCAAAATGTGTCAATGGTTTATTAAGAATAACATTAAATTTTTAATTAAACTATGAACTAACCCAATGGGAATAAGAAATTTTTAATCTTTTAGGATTCCATAATTCTAGGAACTCTATGAAAACATCATATGCTTCGATAAGGAAATGCATAACTATGTATATCTAGTAGCATAAAGCAGTGGGGGAAAAGAATAATGATAAAAAAGAAACATGTCCATCCATCCATTTCAAATATTGTTCAATAAAAGAATCATGCTTATGCAAAATAATATGTAATCCCCACTTCAATCTAATCCATTATCATGGTTCCATCCCCAACACCCTGACACAAATTATAAAGAATCTCGCCATCACTGTCATCAAATGCTACCATAACATTGTACCATATCACCCATTTATCATTATCCATACTAAGCTTATATAACATTTCATATCCAAGCTCACAACTAGAGCAACACAGAAGGTAATTAACAATGAAAAAATTTCAATTGGGAACTAGGCCATTAAATAAGACATTTATCCTTGGAGTGAAAATAGGATCTCATGGTCACAACCATAAGGCATTGAGGTTTCATATGATAAATGGATATGTCAACCCAAAACATTTTCCTTTTTAAAAAAAATTATTATTATTATATCTAAAATTAAATGACTCCATTATTAATGGTTACAACTATGGGTAACCAAATATTTCATCTAGAACAAGATAATAAATTATATAAACATGCTCTTTCGAAACAATTCACATTTCAAAAAACAATGAGATGAAAATTTTAAATTTAACATGAATTAATATTATTAACATATATATTCATTTGAGATATATGATCTTTATCCTATTAAATATACACATGGATGAAAACGTCAGTTAAACATGAATTTAGAACCAATTTTAACATCATAAAATTAATATAATTAAAGGTTTACTTATTAATGTTTTCAAGCCATCCAAAAAATATTAGTTTTATATTCTATACTAATTTCTTCATGAAACCTGCCAATGAGGGGATAAAAATTATTTTTAACAAATAATAGGTATATATTTCACAATATACATTAAGTAATGAGGAAATATAATATCATGGTGGAAACATAAACATAACGTGATCACAATTCTTAAAAAAAATGTTCATTCATTAATCTATTTTAACATTTATAATATTAATTACACCATAATCCAAATGGTTGAATCATGAAAAACTTATTATTTTACATAAAATAATGGTGAAGTAACAAATAGCCAACCTCATGGTCTAAATGTTAATCAATGAGAATAGAACAACACACAGATCTCTAATCACCTCACCCTCAAAGGAACAACATTCCTCGAAGGTGACTAAACCCAACCACACCAAAAATAATAAAAGAAACTATATTAAAACAATGTTGATCATCCCCAATGACATGGAATGATAGAATAAGAGAAAAAAATATTGAAAGAAGTTGAAAAAATGGCATTAATCTATAAATCACATTAAATAACTACAAATTCAACATGTGGTGTTGGGTATTAATCTATATCCAAAGTTGATTTAGGTCCTTATAAGAGAAATATAGGGTTCCTATGGATCAATAAAATTGTTTGGGATATTTTTTTGAAGGTTTCAACGTATATATAGACCCACAAAAAACAAAAGTCCATGGCACATACCCTTGGACAATGCTACTGAATTAGAAGGAATTGGAAAAAATATAACACAACATAAGGGACAATTTCATTTCTATCCTAGTAAAATGTTCTTATAAAGAACATGGTTCTTCTTATTCTGATGATCATATAAAATCAATGAGGGACCCTGAAATAGAGTAACAAGTATTTCATAAAACGCACTAACAAAGGAAGGTCTTATGCCACAACTATCCCCCATGACTAATTAACCAAACCAAGTTATGCATAATCAAACTACATAGTTATTCCATGAAAAAATTATTAGTGGATCTGAATTACTCCCTCGAGACTCTTCAGACTACATCCAACCTCACTACTATGTAGCATTCATCCCTACAACACAACACCACACTCCATATTGTAGAATGCTCTATTAATCTATGATTTCATATAATCTTCTCTACCTTCTCATTGAATCATCTCTTGGAACCTATAACACCTTAAACACACAACAGAAAGGGTCACCAAGGTTCATGAACAAACAATTAGAATATGGGAATTGAAAATAATACATGTGTGTTTGTGTAAATAAATATATTTATCTGATACTATATTAAAATATTCATTATTTCATTAAAATTTTATTTTTCATTTAGTATTATTATTTTTAACATATGTAGTTATTAATATATTTTATTGAAATATTTTAGATGATATTATTGGGAGAATATTTGATTTAAAATAATTAATGAATGATAGTCTAATATATACTACTATATCATTATGTTTTGATAAGTATGATTAATGAATACATAGGGACCTCATATTCAATTTTTTCTTTGAGAACCATATATGGTGTATAAAAGTATTTTATATTTAAATATTGTTTACTATTATTACCTAAGTATGGTATTAGTGGAATCTATTCCAATAAATGTAAATTAAAATACTAAAGTCCATGGTTAGAGGAAAAACCCATATTAATTGGTACATTTCAAAAACAATTATTATATGGTGAAGTTTGAAAGGAATCCAAGAATATGACATTATGAAGTGTAAAAGTATTAGGATCATGGATATATGTATATTTTTAGAAACATGATCCATGAATTTTTTTTCAATATTGTTGATATTAGTTTCAATCATTTTATATTATATTAAAAGTGTGAACATGTAAGGGTGATATATTAATTTTATAGAAATTTCTGAGGTGACCTCAAATTTTTATCTTTATATTAGATCATCATTCCATATATATAGACAACCATGATATTTTCCATTTTTGTTTGTTAGCATTAGATTTTTAATATATCACCTAACTTCTTTATCAATCCTAAATTTTCTATAGTTCAGTTGAATTATTTTATGAAAGTTTTAAATTGAGATACAATATTTTGTTCAATTTATCATTTAGTTATCTAATATTGGTTTCTTGTACTTTTATTTAATATTAAATTATTAAAACATCATAACTTATCGAAATCCAATCATTCTTACAATAAGTTATTATGATTAATAGTCAATTTATTATTGAATCTTTTTTTGATCCTGAGTATATAGTTTCTTATGGACTAAATGATCAAGCATAGATAGATTAGAAAAATATGTAAAAGAAAATTAATTCATAAAAAAAATGTATTTTTACATAGTGCATAATTTATACATAGATAATTATGTAAAACATTATATAGTTGATTCATAAGAAGAATATGATGGGTGGATATCTTAAGTGACTTATAGGATTAGACAATGAACATGTTTCAATTCACATATTTTTTTAAGGATGCATATAATTACCTTTTGATATATTTTTATTTGATAAAAATATTAAATTTTAAGTATTTATAATCAATGTAAATGATCATAACAATGCTGATTACATTTGAATAATCATCCATCGGACCCATTCAAATTATTTGTTAATGTGAGAGATAATTTTTTACTGTAAAACCATGAATTGAATTTCTTTTATTGCATTATAAAATTAATGGATTTTCATAATCACATTAGATTCTAGTATTAGTATTTTTAATATATTTATAATAATTAAATTTAAACATTAAATATAAGTAATAAATTTAATCTTGATCTTGATTTCTTTTTCCACATTGGAATGATCTCACACTTAATATATTAAACTCCCAAGTTGTTTAGTTATGAATTGATCATATAAAATGATAATCAATGAGAACCTCATAGATTTAATTATGTTTATGTATGATTCTCTTTTTTTGTATAATTAATGGGGCACCATATTGATCATATATGTGGTGATTTTCATGTACTATTATAGTATAACCTCAACATGAATATGAAGATTTTACACTATTTAAAAATAAATAATAGTTAAATATAATTTTCTTATTACAACTGATAATTTGATTTAAAATAATTTCATTAATGATGGCCCAAATGGATTTGAAATTGGAAAAAGTATAGAAGTGTGATGGATTATAATTTTTCATTAATTTATGTGTGGGATCTAATAATTTTAGGCCTCTTATTTATTAGAACAATATTGAGATAAATCCTATCATTATATATAATTTTTAATACACAATGTAATTTTGAGTTATGTAATATGAATATTTCCATTGTCCAAGTTCCAATTTCATAGATATAGCCAATACGATTATTTGAAAAAGATTTTCAACATATTTTATTCGGAAGAAGGAATTCCCAGTTTCTATACTAGATCAGCTGCTTGAATATTTGGAATGATTTATGGAATGCTTAACCCCCATATAATATGCATTGCAAAAGTACATTCCATAGTCAGAATATTTTAGGAAATATATAAGAATTTATTTAGTCCATATCAAAAATATATTTTGTGGGATTTATGAATAATATATAAGAACACGATAATGAATCATCAAGTCTAATAAATGTATCAAAAAAGTTAGATATCGAATCTTACAACCATGAGGATACGATCATTAACATTGACATTATAGTAAATTTAATAGTTAGAATTACTTTTATATCGAGATTGTTTATTTTATAATTCCATTGATCAATAAAATACCTTGCTCATTTTTCCACGATTTTTCTAGAAAGATCCAAAATAAAATTTCTCGAGTAGTGTTGAACATGTTAACAATTTTATTTGAAATACATTTTTGGAATTTTATGTTCTTTATTGAATGATACACAAATCACTATCTAATTATCTTAATCACTATATAATCCTTATGAATTGATCGATGGTAACCCACATTGTCTCACTCTCTATAGTGTGGAAGGAGGTGGAAGAATGATTTAGAAAACATTGATAATATCTTATTTAGGGTTGAGATAAATATCTATAGGGGAAACAACTTATTCATAAAATAATAATATAATTTAAAATGATATAAATTGGAATATATTATTCCAATGTTTAAATTTATAATTTCCAAGAGTCTCTTTATAAAATAATAAACTATATATTTCACATCAGTTAAAATTATTGATATTAGTAATAATATATATATATGGTATTCACTATCATTTAAGAAAAAGTTAATTAAATAAACAACACTTTTTATATTTAAATGTTTTTAGATATTTCATTAACATTTTCAATCACTTTTGTTGGCCCACCAACCATCCTTGGTATTTACTGATTCTAAAAAAAACATTTATTTAATTGATAATGAAATAAAAAAATTAATTCATCGTCATGTGAATTAATATGTATATTAATAATAACATCACAAGATATATAATTATTTAATAATAAATATTATTTATTACATTTTTACTAATAAAATAGATAAATAAATACAAATATGGGTTTTTGGTAAAAATATTTTACATAATATTCAATTAAAATATATATTTTTCCATGAAGAAAATTAATGAAAATATAATTTCTACCAACAGTTCATGAAAAAATATTATTCCTCAAACTAGAGAAAATTTATTATTACAATTATTAGATTCTAAAAGTATTTTAGTATGACTGTTTGATACACTATGTGGGTGAAACTTTTGTCCTCTTTTTCATTATCATTTGGACAGTTTAACTAAATTTTAATATTAGTGTCTATCAATATGCCAATGAACCCCAAGAAAAGATATTACTATTGAAATGAAAATAATTATAAACAACTGCTCACTATGTAATATTATTACTAGGTAACCATATTTCAAATAAAGATGAGTGGACACTTTTTTCATCAATATTTATTGTGAATATATCATTCCATTACATTAAAAATGAAAACGTGAATCACTTTGGCTATAAAATTTTTGTTCAATGCTCCAATTATAATACAATGGCCCAGGATATTATTCTACTTACTCTTGAATGGATAAATCCTTTATTGAATTTTTATTAACATAATTTCACTTATGACACACCCAACATATCCTAATTATTTTTATCATATATCATCCCAGATTTTGGAAATAAATCATTTTATGTGACACATGGTATACATTAATGAAAATAAAATTTCCAAAGATCATTATTGAAATTAAAATACAATAATATACAATGAAATGTAACCTAGAGAAATTTTTTATGGTCATTATATCCTCATAATCTAACAACATAGAGGTTACTATGTGAGATAATTTGTATATAATAACTTAACCTCTTATTTGTATCAGGTATATGATGGTAAGACATATTATGCATCCCACTATTGAATTTTATCCTAAATGAAGTGCTTTATATTAAAAAATCCTCATAGCACATTATAGTTTTCATCTTGTTAGGGAACTGATAAGACCCTTTAATGTTAAAGGTACTCTAAGAAATTATCAAATTAATATTACACAAATTATAAATTGTTATTTGATATGATATTTATTAATATTGGAAACAATTAATTTATAGTTAATATAATATAAAAATATGTTTTCTTAGGGTAAAAATTCTAACAAGCACTTACTTTTTTAGATCCATCTATTAAAAACGTTTTGTATTCTATTTTTCATATGATATTCCTGGTTATATAAAGATAATTAATTTTTAAATGAATCAACCACTTGTTTTTAAATTGAAACACTTATTAATGTGACATCATATCTATATGAAAACTTATTTAGGAGATGATAGTCTTGAAATATGTGTTTTTTTGGATGACGTCACCTTGGATCCTTGGTATGTACATCCACTACAATATAATCATTGTAAGTAATGTTTTTGTATTTACTTATAGTCAACACATCAAGTTCATAGATGATGTTTCATATCAAGAAAACATCCTAATTGATATAAAAAACCATTATATACCCAAACACTATCATATAATCTATGATCACTAGATGCTTTGATCTTTTCTAGTTCTAAGATCATCCACTATTATAGAATAAATATCCCAATGGTGATTTAAAATCATCCTCGTCTATTTGGAACCTAGAATCATTATATAAATAATATACTAACTACTCATCTCCTCTAAAAACAAAGAACATATACCTATTAACTTATAGATATATTATGATATTCTTTACTACATAGAAATGGATGACTTATATAACCCTTTCTATATCCCCACCTTCTTCAAGATTTAATAAAAATCATCCATGAAATATAATATGTTATTGACATCTATTTTTCATGTGACTTTTTTAGTTCACTAGAAATGAAATATTACATAAATCATTAGACATATTATACGTAATCTTTGTAATTTTCATACATTATGATCTCTAACCCACATGTCACATTGTTTGTAGGTATTGAAATAGGGGAAACTGTCATATAAATCTTTTAGTAATGGCGTAATACCATTCAAAAGATCTTATGGCACATAAGAATGTTACATATAGTAAACCAGTTGACTTTGTCAAGTATATATTATATGGATATCAAGGATGAAAATTATTACATTATTTATTGAAAAAAATAATGAATATTTAAACAAATTATCTTGATTATCATATTATAGGAGATAAAACAAATTTATTCATTTTATTATGCTATGTCTATTTTAACATATCCCATTAAAACCAACTATGATACACAAATTGTTCTATAAAATTGATATTATAGGTTTAATGATATATATTTTCATTTTCGTTTACTTGATTATAGTTATGAAAATGACAAGTTTCTTTATAGGTAATTGTTCTTTTCAAAATGTATTATATAGAAAAATGATTAGCTATGTTGACTACCCAATCCAAAAAAATGATTCATATTTCACCAATTCATTCCTTGATCTTTTTTAAAACATACCGTGTTAATTAAATCCAATACAAGTTTCATTAATTTGAAACAACATATTTGTTAATACTCATTAATAATTAAATGTCCCCCTAATTATGTCATAACCAAACATTTAACTATGGGACCATCATAAAGAATTCAATAAATAGATTTTCACCTATTATTTATATGATGTATTTTCTCATTTATGTGGAGGTAACCATATGCAATAATTTTATTATCTTTTAATGATATGTGGATTTTACTAAACTAATTAACCATGACATTAATAAAATAATTTATGAAAATTCTATTTTTATATAAATATTTTTACTTTTATTTATTTCTAATTCAATTCTTGTGATATATTTCTATACTCCAATTACCATGTATCAATGCAATAAATTAAATACAAAAAGAGTTGAAAAAATAACATTAATAATGTGAGATGACCATTATATTTATAATGTCTGATTTCTCTATTGTATGATAATTGGATATATGAAATTATGGAAAAAAATTGAGCTATACTTTTCTTGAGATACAATATTATACAATAAACAATTACATTATAATGGCAATATTCTTCTTGTTTCGGGTTTTGAAAAGCATCATCACCTAAAGCTCCATTATTTACATGTTTTCCTCACATGAAGGGAGGTAAACTAGAGGTATGAAATGTATAAAACAAACCATGTACATGTATTTAATGTATACAAATATTAAGAGAGATAATTGGGATACTATCGTTTATAATTTTATTATAAAATAGAATATATAAAAACCCATGTAAAATATTGAAATTTCAAAAAACCCAATTTACACATTCCATGGTAGAGAAAATGAACATAAATGTAAATTAAACAATATCGCATTCATATATTGTAGAGTGTATATCAAATTTCACATTGAAATGTGATTAATTAATCATTAATTAATTATTAATATCATTATTAAATAAGTAGTTAGTTATAAAAATTAGTAATCCAAACAATCTTGGAGATATATAAGATTCATATTTAGTGTAATTTTTTATTAATTTTAACAAATCAATTTATATTTAGTTTAATAAAGAACATTGTATGTAGTTGGAGGAAAATTAAATGTTTCCAACCAAACTGATTGAATTTGTTAAATGATCCTTTTCATGTACTATTTATTCATATAGAAGGCAACATTCACAATGTTCGACATAATATTTTGGAATATAGTGTCACACGCCATGTTATGTAGTAAGGTCGGCATATACTGAACACATCACTAATTAATATATGATAAGTGTATACATTTTAATGGATTTGTAGAGTACACTACCTATATAATCGACAAAAATTATGTGTACTTATAATTTTTTTTAAAAATCAATCTGTGAACTCTTTCACATAATGTGTAAAATAATATAAATAGTGAAGTATGTTTTAATGGGGTAATTTGTTTTGTTTCCATGTAAGTAATTTACATAGGTATATATCCTTACTTTCGGTACATTCAACATAAATAAGAAGGAGTTACAGAATGTGTAAACTAGATACAAAATATGCAATTGCCTTTGTCTATCTCATATTACCCTCATTTTAAATCTATGAGTAATTTTCATAGGATTTTATTGTCTTTCATGGTTTCTATTCTAATTTTATTCTATGTCATGATGGATTCCCCATGATTCGGTACTAGCAGTCAACATGGGTATTTTAATTAAAAAGTCACATATATATTTATTTAACCTCACATTCATTTCCCAAAGAAATTCAACATTTTTTGGACATACATATTTTGTAAACATGTTACACACCATATAACACTATGAACATTTTTCACTATGACGTTGAATACTGAGTGTCATTAACGCCATAAAATAACCCCCAAAAAACATCCCACATTCAGAAAAAATGCATATGTGTGTGGTAAAAAAATACTATATAGTGTTAAATTAGATTACACTCCATAAAATATGGTCATTTAGCTTAAAACTATAGAACCTCCATATGAAATCTATATGTTTAATTCATCCCTTCTTGACTTTTTGTGGATATTTGAAAGTGAATGAATTTATTATCTCAAACCAATGGATTATTAATGATATCTAACTAAAAAATAAAAACTAAATAATGATACAGACTAATAAAATTTAATAATAAAAAATTTAATTGTGATCAATTTGATTCCGTAGAGGCATTCATGGGCCGTTAAGAACTAATCGGGCCCCAACCAAACTTGGATATTTCATGATTATATTAATTATATACAACAGTATGACAAAGAATATGTAGTTCTGAGGAATATATTTTAATAAATTATCTATACAATCCTATTAAAATCAATATGGGGTCATCATAATTAAAATCATAAATAATTTAATAATAATGACAACCTTAATTACTGTATTATTTATTTGATGAAGTTGTTGGTCATTAAATCACATTATTGTTTAATACTATAGTTGTTATAAAGGGATTAAAAAAAGAATACCTATAAGAAAAATACATACATTATCCACATTCATTGAATGTCACTATTTTGACTTTTGGTTAAATAGGTATATCGTTGTCAATCTTGATCACAACCCAATCCTTTAGGTTATAAGGATTTTCACTCTTGTTCCCTCGATCATGAGTGGTATGAATGAAGTTGAATAATTCTATTGGTATTGAGGTAAATCAAAGATATATCCTTCTTTAGTCGTGATATAAAGCATTTTAGAGTGAACCCATTATCCCTAATAGAACTGGTGTCTCAAAAATTATACAAATTTGAATATTAATTTTTAGAGTTTAATGCTAAAAATTTTAAAAGTCCCCTTTATAAAATATTAATATCAATATATTCCACATGCTAAAAATTATAATAATAATAATATAATATAGAACACACTTACTTGAGCTAGTAAATAAAATTTATGTTAAATAAATTATTCCTTATTTATTTAAATTATATTTTTTATTATATCAATTATATTACCAAGCCCTTAACTCAGACCATGAAACATCTATTGTGTTTTTCAAACAATAATTTTTATTTATAATTCATTTAATAAATAAATTAATATTATATTTGTAGTCATTCAAATACATATTCATTTTATTATTCATATTTGTAAATGAAAATTTATTTGAAATAAATTTAATTATTTCATTTCTAGTAAAACAAGAGAGAAATAAATATTTAATTATATGTTCTTGAAAATAAATAATAGCATAACATTAAATTAACATAAATATTGTAACATAAGAATAATTGGTGATATAATAATTGTGACTTGAATACCAAGAATAAATACAATTCTGATCTACATGGAAGAACATTTATTTATATTTTTAAACTCTAGTATTATATATCATTTAATATTGGATTGATAAATTTCTTACCCATTAGGGATCTATCGCTATGCCATCAAGTGGTATTTATAAATGACCTAGATCATTGTCTATTAACACATAAATTACTATGTATAAAATAAATTCAATATCAAAATGACAAGAACTACATATGAATTCTCATGATGTAATATAATACATTTTTCATGATATATCAAATTAAAAAAATACTCATTTCATCAACCTTTGTTCCTGACATGTCATTCTATTAATTCATTAAATGAACATTCCAATACAAAAGGCCATTCAATATTTGTTCAATAGTTCCATTCTAACGAAAATATAATGATATTATCATCCTTAAAAAATGGAAAATCTCATATTGACTAGTTCATTATCTTCAAATAACACATAAAACAACCAATGTTACACACTTAATTGAAGGGCTATATCAATAAAATTTTATTGTATACATTAAAATACATGGCTCAAGAGATTCATTAATAATTATATAGAGTATAAAGATCAATACAGATGTATACATTTTGTAATTTCATATGAAACTAAATCATATATAGTTGTTTAATGTGGGTAATTCCATATAATACCATATCTTGGAGATTATAATTTGTGAACTATATGAGATGAACAATATATAATTTATGAGTATCAATCACATGATTTTCAATCATAATAAATTTTTCATCATATAATGTTATCATAGTTATAAAATATATTTTTAATAATATCATCATAGAACATCAAGGTCTTCCTAATACTTGGTAACTACTCTAATCATTAAATGTGCGAGATAATCCGGGCCATTATTCAATTAATGTTATATAAAATAATAAAAAAATTGTGTTCTTATATTTATTAACATTAAAGAGTTTGAATATAAATTTTATCAAAGGTATAAAGTAGATTGTCCCTATGAACGAACTATAACACGTTCACGGATGTAAAATCAATAAAATTAAAATCATAATTATACCTTTGAGATCGAAACATGATAATAAATGTAATGCATATATTAATAGGTCAATTTAAGAAGTTATTAAAAAACACCAAAAACATTAGTCACAAAATTGTAAAGTCTAAAATAGTAAACTATAACCATATTATCTCTCAGTAGATTATTTTGTTGATGTAGTATATATAGAAATGCATCCAAAAGATCTGAAGAACCCATGAATGGAATATTTAATAATTATGTTTTTAGAAATGTGATATTGATTTTAAATGCTAAATAATACATCACGTGGATGAGATGAATCATTTTTCTTTATAAGTATAAACATTATCACAAAATAAAGAATAACATTCAAATATTGTAACATACTCACCATTATCCACCAATTCATACTCATAATTCAAAATCATAATAAATTTATGGAGGGTCACTTGGGGAAAATTAGCCCCAAAAAAATTGAATGAAAAAGAATAATTGGTTTGCTAAATTATTATATTTGGATGAATCACAAAATAAATTAAAAGTATATCAAACATAGTTATACTATTGAATGATAATTAAAATCAAAATATTGGTTGAAATAAAAAAATATAAATAATTATAATATAATCCAAGTAACACCAAGATATAACCCCAATTACAATTCCTTACACCATTCTAACATGGATGCCAACCCACTATACCAATATTTTATTACCCTTTATAGAAATTCAATTTATAACCCCATCTCAATTATTTTTGAGTATAATCACCATTTTCAAAATAAAAGAGTAAAATCAATGAATAAAAAATAAATTAAATATTTTGAATAATTTTAATACTCTTTCTATAACCTAGAGTATCTAGCTTTATAACATTAAAACACCTTATTAGGTGATATATCATAACATTATCAGGTAAAATGAATTAAAATCCAAGGTTTTATATTAAGGTTAAGACACATATTAATATATGGGTTCCATATGATTATAAGACAAATTATTATGAAAATATGTTGAATAAAGATAAACATAATCAAGATAGTGTGGAGAATATAAAATTGGAAAAGGAAGAGGAGAATAATAAAAAATAAGTAAAATAAAATATTGATGAGAAACTACAACTAAAAATGAGATCCAATCCATTAAATATACCTTTAACATTCCTTTTAGAGAACATAAAAGGGATAATGAAAGGCAATAAAATTCTTTCATTGAAATATATTGGTAATATGATTTGAGGATATCATTCACTGATAAAATTTTATAAAACCTTGTTTATAGAAACATAGATGAAGTATTTATATTTAAAAATAGATGATATATGAGTGATCTATTTTAGTGATAATTTTTCAACATTATTTCAATGAAAACCCCACTAATACTGAGATATCCATGTTCCTTTTTCTTTTCACAATTCGTCCATACCTATTTTTAAAATAATTGTGAAAATTAAAAGTATAGTATATAATTTATTCCCCAATGATAATTTTTCTAGATGGAATCAGTTCAAAATATAATGACATAATCTCTAAATCAAATAAGATTCCTTTTACAGTCATTCATCAGTATAATAATTTTTAAAATAATCATGTAAAAATTTTGATTAGAGAATATCATTCCTTTCTTCAATATAGGGTTACAAATAATGAATTTAATGGAAGAAGATTATTTTTGATGATGTGTCCTTAGAATGATTTCATTATTATTTTAATTTTGAAAATTTTACTTTAATTTTTGAAATTTATTTTTTTATGAAATTATATAATTTATGCTCACATATCATAAATAATGAAAATGATCATTATTTATCATTGTCAATTAATTTTGAGAGAATACATTACTATTTATATAGTTTGGGGAAGGAATAGTGTGTTAAAATGTACTTTAATCAAAGGAGAGATATTTCTGAGAATTTTACCATTGGCCACTTAATTGATGAAATTTTAGACCTATTAATACAATGAAAAATACACTAAAACGGATTTTTTTCATAACTCTAAAAATGATCTTTTAAAATTTGTAATATGCTATAATAAAAGGTAAAGTATAGTAAACATTGTGAAATGAAATAAAAAAATGTAATATAAAATTAAAAAATATAAAATATTAGATGTGTGAGGAATTAATATCCGGGTACACATAAAAATACATTACAGAAATTCAAAATGATTTTGACATTATTTTATTTCCACATTTCTCAATCCCTATATCACTCATTTTAAATCAATTAACCAACTTCAACAAATCCATATACATAGGATTAATAGTAATGTTTTTTGTTCGATATAATAGAAGAAAACCTTATGAACTATAATTTTTCAAGAATTTATCATTTATCAAATAGATATATCTATGAAAACGTGAAAAATTAATTGAAATCAATGAGTATTGATTAAGGAAAAATATGATGTTCAATTTTTTGGGATATTAGATGGTCTATAAAAAATAATTTTTACTTCTTTATTTAGTATCATGTATATAAATCTGTCTAATGTATTGTTTAATATGAGAAATAATATTATTGGGCTATGATAAAATTTTCCATGGTTTTTTCTCAACGTTCAAAGAAAATATTAATTCAACTAGTTGAAATTGAAAAATATTAATGATATCATTTTTAGAATGCATGGATTCCGAAGTAGAAATCCATGAATTACTATAAAAATCAATTAACTAGTAAATATTCAAGCATAGAAATAATGTAAATTTTAATCTAATGTTAGATAATTTTATAGTGAAATTGATTTCACATTGGTTAAGACCCATAATAGTGATAAAAAAAACTAAATTAGAGCCATAAATATTAAATGTTGCTACGATCCCATATTCAAGGTTATTGAATAATGGTCAAATATTATAAGGTTACATTCTAGATATCAATCAAACCCCTCTATTAAAAAATCACGAAATAATTTATTTTATGTCAATATTTAGACATCAAATGGATTACTAAATAAAAATAAACATAAATATGTTTTAGGAACATAATATAATTTCATTTCATTTATAATTTCCTTGAATGTTTTTTAGATTATACATCATTAGTAAGGCCTCTCATTGATAACATTGGGATAAATAAACCTTAAAAATAACATTTAACAATATGATAATTATTAGAATTATATATTAGAAATCAAATAAATATTAGGGTAATTTTAAGTTAAAATAATTTGAAATTATAGGAAATTATGGATTCCACATTATTGAATAATAGATTTTTCTTGATAATTGAATACATTAAAGTGAAATTGAAGGTGATCGATTGATGATTTATTTTGTTAATTTATTTCTCATTATATCCCTATCAATTTAATTGATATAATTTCAACTATAGATTTATTATGTATGGTTGCTGAACCATTAGCGTAAAATTGACAATTTGTAGTTCTTATGTAAGGGATTTCATGCGTTCAATACTAGTGTATTACAATTGGGTAGGGTAATGAGAATATTTTAGAAATTAATTTGTCTATATTGGTGTAAGATTACAATTTAATGAGACTTATCAATTTTTTCTATCATGAGGAGTTATTGTGACGGGTGGTTTAAATGAAATTATATTATCAATGTGGAATAATGATTTTTTATGAAACATTTAAATTTGGAACAATTTATTATTTATAGAATTTGGGATTTAATTTCTAATTTTTTTTGGATTTAAAATGCCAATTGAATATTAAGGTTTTCAATTAATGTATTCAGATTCATTTTTATTATATATTTTGAAATAATCTATTTATTATAAAATTTACTAAAAAAATTATTTTATACATTTCATGGATTTATTTCATACGTTGTGTATATTTAAAAGATAACACTTTTGGTGGGTCAGTTTTTGGAAGCTATAAATTTCATACGATGAGATATTATTCCTTAGGTAGTATATATTAATTGATCAATGATTCGTATAGCTACTACAAAAAAGTAAAAGTCATTCTCTTGCTAGTTTAAGATGCATGAATTTCATTAATATCATAGTAAATCTAAATAGTTATTATATTTTTAGGCTTGTATAATGTTAAATAATATGAATATTTGGAATGAATTAGAATATAAAATTAGTAGTAAAATTTATAAATATCCTATGATAGTGTAAATATTATATTTTACATCATTTTTTGTAAAATTATTGATTGTCCTTTGGATTTAGAAGATTAAGGATTTTAAAATCGATTTTGGAAAATGGGGATTTTCCATTGTATATGAAATGGTATTTTTTTGATAATATTATTTGAATTTTGTTCTTTTAATAAAATTTGAAAGAGATGATTTATTTTTTAAAATAATTATTTAACTATGAAATTGAAATTTTGAAATATTTTTAAAATATACGTGGATAATAATTTTGGTTATTTTCAAATTTTTGAAATAATTTATCAATCTTGATTTTCAATTATATAAAAAAATTATATAAAAAAAATATTCTTTTATAAATTTTTTTTCCTTTGTCATTTTTATTGTATTATATATGTTTTCGTATAGTTTTATGCATTTTTAATTCATTAACGAAAGTTGAGTTGGTTTAGAAGACGATATATATATATATATATATGAACCTCAATAGACTTATAGAAATTATGAATCATGATATA
Source organism: Viscum album (assembly GCA_963277665.1). Classification (NCBI taxonomy): domain Eukaryota; kingdom Viridiplantae; phylum Streptophyta; class Magnoliopsida; order Santalales; family Viscaceae; genus Viscum; species Viscum album. The sequence continues at coordinate 1,414,645,898 of OY728145.1, forward strand.
GGTAAAAGAAATAATTTATTATTCATCAGTTATGTGTTGTAGATCAATGATGGAATTAGGGAGGATGATAATGTTGTTAAGGATTTATATATTTTTATTTTTGGTATGCATGGGCCAATTTTGTTTCATTTAATTATATAATTTTTTTGACTACATTATTTCGATTAAAAAATTGATTTCAAAAAACATTATTTTAAATGTATTTATATTAAACAAATTTCTCTCATTATTATATGGTGGTAAAAAATTTCCCCATGGTTTATTTGTATCCTATACTATTTTATGATTTCCACTTTCCACTATATAATAACCTTATGGCCATTGTGTGTCCTTGATTGTTTTTTGCATATTAATTCAAGCAATACTGTTTCAAACTACTATCAAAAAAATTTATTTTCGATGTCCAAATAGATGTATAATAGGTATGATATAATTTTTGTGAAAACATGCAATAATTTGAAATAATAACTACCCCATTAAAAAGAAAATTGAGTTACCAAAAAATATAGTTAAAAGAGACATTTTTGATAACCTTCTATGAGTGTTATTTGTATTATGATAATATAAAATTGGTAAAAAATAATGTAGAGTTCTTAGACTAATGTTTTTATTGATAATTTATTACTTTAAATTACATTTTTTATAGAAGAAAGGTTTTCTCTCCTGAAAATGGATTTTTAAATTCGGAAAATAGTTCTAATTTTAAGATAAGATTTTTCAAAAAATGATTTTTTTTATTTTAGTGGAACCATTCTGATGAGTAGTTAGGGATGAAATTATCCCAATTAATAAGAAACCACCTCAATATGGTGATTAATTTAATTTTTCTATGACACCCAATATTTTCATTGTACGTTATGTGACGTCCGGACCCAGGTCACCCAGAACTTTAAATCAAACTCGTTAAAAACTTAGATAGAAGTATGCCTCCCCATATGATAGAGGCTACCGAATAGAATTTAGGGTCTATGTTTTTATATTGAGGAGAATATACCATAATGATCACATTGAAACATAGTGGTAAATAACATATAAATACATAATGTATAAACTATTAAATAATAATGAATATATCAGAAATATAAGTATAAACATCAAAGTATAAAATAATCCACTCATAATCATCACAGTTTCATATACAATAATTATGTTATGTATCTAGAAAAATTAAAAAGAATATATTGTAGTACGAAGATACAATAGTTTCCAAAGAACAAAAACTAACCAATTTTATCGAGCACTGGATCTGTCAATTTCGACCAAGATTGTCACGACCCGTCCTCAGGGCCCGTGTCCTGACTACCCCAAGCCCACCTTCCATAGGCCAGAGGCTGGCGACTAACACCAAGGCGTAATTCCCGGTAAGAAGGGAAGGAATTTCCTTTGTAAAGTAAACAAACACCACAGAGCAAGCAAGGAGAAGTAAATACTATGTAGAAACCGGGTACAATAGTAAGTGTGAAAAAGTAAGTGGGCCAGAATACAGACCCAAACTGAAACTAATGTACAACTGGAAAGGGAAAACAACAACTGAAAGTAAAGCTGCAGCCTCGAGCTGTCATTGGAAGTCCCACCTGAAGGGTCGGTACAGATAGCCTCCACAGCTCCTCGGGTCCAGCCGTCCGCTCCGTGTACGTCCCGGCCAATGGTCCACCTCCAGGTACCGACCTGCTCTGCAAGCCTCAACCACGATCAATGATGTCCGTCGTCTGCAACCAACTCAACTTAGTGCGGGCAAATCCCATGCAGGGGTGAGTATAAGCTACTCAGTAGGGACCCCTGAGACCCCCAAAGGACTCCCAGAATCTATAAAGGATAATACACAAAGGGAATATACAATCACAATGTAACATCTGACTCTACTTAGGTATATGCCCATACATATACCTAATTCATCAATTCCAATTTTCTCCAACCTCCCAGCCCAAGTTCGATCACATCCACACATGAAATCACAACCCGATCCACAAAGGAAAGCATAATGTAATCCACATAGGAAAGAAAGTCATGATTCAGCTCACACAGGTATACTTCTTCGCATGACGATAGAGATGATCAGATATAGTCACTGATTCATCTAAGCTATCGGACCCACAAAGGATCGATAGGTACAAACCCCCGTAATGACCCATAAAGGATCTGACACACACAGGATCTATAGGTAACTTACCCCCTCAATGACCCACACTAGATCAGACCCACACAGGATCTGTAGGCGCTGGCCCACACAGGACCGCTGAGCGTTGACCCACACAGGATCTGACCCACACAGGATCAGTAGCACTGATCCACATAGGATCGCTGAGTGTTGTAGTCATCGTCGTCGAATCCACAGAGGATTTTTGCACATTCGACATCGTCGTTGCAGTCGCATCCAACTCTAGGGTTCCCGCACACAGAAAACGTGTTCCGGAGGGTCCGCTCCACGAATCAAGGGTCTGATACATCAAATGACACATAGTCTGGAGTTAATGTATCCAAAAGTTCTGTATCGTCAACAGGAACTCAACGTCACAGACGGCGCGTCAATCAGACGCCCGGTCTGAGAGTTATTGGCTTTTTCATCCCAGGGGCCCGGTTGGTTTTTAATTCAAAACCAACCTTACCTTATTCCTACTACGTCCAAACCTCAAGCGGAGTAATCCAAAAGTTCCATCTCACTTAGTGGAATCCAACAAAGTTGACGACACGTCAATCGGACGTCCGGAGCTCAAGTTATAAGCATTTCCTCTCCGAGGGCCCGGTTGGTTTCATGTATGAACCAACCCGGAAGAACCCAATGTTCTCCAAAACAATGAGTGTAATATAATGAAATGAATGTCTCGATCCAAGGATCTCTACGCAAATGACGGTGCATCGATCCGAGGCCCGTAGCTCCTGTTATGGGAAACAAACCGAAAAGTCCGGTATTAGGGGGGTTCGGGCCCGGTCCGACCTGGCCCGGTACCCACTGGGTCGGCCTGAACCGGGTATTCCCGACCTGAGTCCGGGTACATCCCGCATGGGAACGGCCCGACCTAGCCTGGACGCAGACCTGCCAGGCCTGGCCAGCCCGGCCCGGCGCGCTGGCGCGGCCAGCGTCCCGGCAGCTCGACCGTAACAGCCGAGCGGTGAAGGGGGGGGGGAGCGGTGCCCCCCGCAGCCCCCATGTGGGGGGGCCGCACCTGCTGGCCGACCAAGGGTTACAAACCCCTGGTTTTCCCCTGACCAGCCGGCCCGCTCTGGCCGGCCGGCTGCTACCGCCATGGGACCGGCAAGGGTCGATCCCTCTATTCCAACGCCGGCGGCCCGGAACCGGTCGCTGGTCCCCCTGCTCCGCCGCGGCCCAGAACCGGCTGCAGCCTTGGGCCATACGGCGCGACGCGACGGCGCCGTGCCCCTTCGCTGTGGCCCTGCTCCAGCTGGGGTGCTTTTTTGGTTCTCCAGCATGGCGCGACGGCGCCGCATCTTTGGTTCATCTTCAACGGCGTGGCGCGATAGTTCCGCGTCTTTGGTTTGTCTTCAACGGCGCGGCGCAACAGCACTACGCTTCTCCCCCTTTCCTTAATATTTCCACGCAGTGCTTCGGCACCGTGTTACCTTGTTCGTGCTACAAAGAAAATCAAACTACCAGGGGGAGAGGAGGGTCGGTCGTGTTCATGCGGTCCGACCCCCTCCCGTTATTGCGGTATCAGGCGGCTCCAATAGAAATGAAGAATGGCAACAGAAGAATTCACGAACAAAAATTAAAATAAATCCCTACCTCATCGACTTCGATGAGCGAGGATTTGTCATGGAAATAACCATCGTGGAAGAAGGCGTCACGGAGGGAGGATCATCGCATCGCGGAGAAGCAACGCGGAAGAAGCGTCGCAGAAGAAGAAACGTTACGGAAGAAGCGTCGGGTCGTCGATCTCTGAGGATCTGGCGTTCTTCGCGTTCTTCGCATTCTTCATCGTTTAAGAAGGATTTTCTCCAAATCCTCTCCACGCAAGAAGTTCCAACCCAAATAAAATAAGAGTTGTCTCATTTTATTAACGCACAAGCCAACGTTTGTGTTTCAAAAAGAAACGAAATGAAGAATTAATTGAGGAGTTTAAAACCACCCAATTAATGAGGTGTTTAATATCCAGATTAAACGCAAGAGTTGAATTCATTAAAAAAGAGGGTGCGGGTGCGTTACATAGAAGAAAAGAAATGGTGGGGCTCGTTTGAGCCCCACCTCAAAAATATCCTACCAAGTGGTAGGATATTGTGGGTCCCACATCATCCACTCATCTTAAGTTAAGTATAATAAAATAAAAATCAGTTGTACTACTTTTATTTTATTCCTTAACTTAACCCAAAAAAAAAATTAAAAACCACACTCGAGCAAACGCAACTCCGGAAAAGATGTTTCTAAGAAAATATCGGCGCTTTGATTCCATCGATGCCCTCAGAATTTGATTCCAAGAACTAGTTCAAAAGTTAGAAACACCCGCTCGTTCGTTCACTAAATGTACTCGAGCTAAACTTCGGAAAAAGATTTCGGGCACATCGGGCCTCGTAATTAGGTGATGTCAGAAACTGCGTTCTTGTAAAATTCCCAAGAAAATTAAGAAAAAAAATTTCCTTGAATTTTTCGGGTCTTTACATCACTCCCACCTCAGCGCTTTACATCCCCGTAAAGATACATCATAAACTAGAGAAAAAAAAGTGGGTACTGAGCATGCATCTGAGCCTCCCGCTCCCAAGTGCTCTCCTGGAGGTTCTCATGCTGCCATCTGATGCGCACTAGAGGAATCGACCATCCACATAAGACCCGCTCCTGTCGATCCCCAATCTCCACCGGGACCTCCGCAAAAGTCCCCCCATCATCAATTTCCAGCTTCCCATGGTCAATGATATGCATTGGGTCATGCACGTATCTCCTCAGCTGTGATACGTAGAAGACGTCGTGCACCCGGTGCAACTGAGGTGGTAGAGACAGGTGATAAGCCACCTCGCCAACCCTGCCGAGGACCTGGAAAGGTCCGGTGAAGCGCATAGATAACTTTCCGCCTCGACCAAATCTCTGTAATCCACATCGAGGTGAGACCTGCAAGAAGATGTGGTCACCATGCTCGAACTCTAGTGGCCTCCGCCTCCTATCAGCATAAGACTTCTGCCGGATCTGAGCTGTCCTCATATTCTCCTGGATGACCTGGACCTTCTCTGTCATGGCCTGGCCATCTCCGGTCCCACAAGTGCTGACCCCCCAGGGTCTGTCCAGCACAGAAGAGATCTGCAAGGTCGGCTGTGCAACGCCTCATATGGTGCAATCCCGATGGTGGAGTGGTAGCTGTTGTTGTACGCGAACTCTACTAAGGTTAGGTGGTCCTCCCAGCTGCGACCAAAGTCGAGGACACATGAACGGTGCATGTCCTCGAGAGTCTGAATTGTCCTATCCGTCTGACCATCCTTCTGAGTGTGAAAGGCGGTGCTCAGATGTAGCTATGTCCCAAACGCCTCCTGCAACCCCTTCCAAAGCCGGGAAGTAAAGCGAGAATCTCGATCAAAGATTATAGATTATGGCACACCGTGAAGCTATACAATCTCCTGAACGTAGAGAGGTCCCAAGATCTCCACTGAGCCCTGCTCTCTATTGGGTAAGAAGTGATCCGACTTGGTGAGTCGGTCGACAATCACCAAAATGGAGTCGTGAACTCTGGAAGTTCGTGGAAGTCTAGTCACGAAGTCCATAGATATGTCGTCCCACTTCCACTCCGAGACCTCCAAGGGCTGTACCAAGCCTACTGGTACCCGGTGCTCTGCCTTCACCTGCATTCAGGTGAGGCATCGAGAAACGAACTCTACCACAACCATCTTCATGCCCGGCCACCAGTTCTATTGTCTGAGATCCCGGTACATCTTTACCACTCCAGGATGTACCGCCAAAGGGGAAGTGTGAAAATCTCTCATCACCTCCTCTCGTAAAGCAACCGGTACCAAGGTACGTCCTCTGAAAAAGACGTCTTTCTCTCCTCCTAAAGAGAAACCTTCAAGTGCATGTCCTGAGGATATCTGTGCACACCGCGTCTCATAGTCGGCGTCCCCACGCTGTGCCTCTCTGACCCGCTGATGTAGTGGAGGAGTGACTGTGAGTGACTGATGAAAGGCTACTCCATCTCTATCCATGAAGGATATCTGAAAAGCAGATAACTGCTATGTCGCCTCCCCAAGTAGCTGAATGCCCGTCCTCCTACTAAGAGCATCAGCTACCACGTTCCCCTTTCCACGAGTATAGACTATCTCAAAGTCATAGTCCTAGAGGAACTTAACCCATAACCACTGTCTCAGGTTCAGGTCCTTCTAAGAGAAGATGTACCTGAGACTCTGATGGACAGAATAGACAGTAAAGTACTCGCCTATCAGATAGTGTCACTCTGTCTTCAGAGTGAAGACCACTACTGCTAACTCCAGGTCATGGGTAGCGTAGTTCTGCTCATGCGGCCTCAACTGATGTGATCCATAGGCGATCATTGCCCACTCTTGCATCAGGACACATCCGAGTCCGGTCCCTGATGCATCGCAGTAGACTACATACCCTACTCCCTCCTCCAACAACCTCAAGATAGGTGCATTGTTCAATCTATATCTCAGCTCTTGGATGCTCTACTGACATCTGTCTAACCACCCAAAGGGTTTCCCCTTCTTCATTAAAGCTGAGAGTGGTGCCACAACTCTGGAGAAGCCTGCCACAAATCTGTGGTAGTATCAAGCTAGGCCCAAGAAACTCCGGACCTCTGTCACGCTCCTGGGTGGATCCCAAGCTAGCACTGCCTAGATCTTCGCAGGATCCACCGCAACTCCCACCTCATAGATGACGTGTCCCAAGAAGTGGACCTTGCGTATCCAGAAATGACACATCGAGATCATACCATAAAGCTGGTGCTCTCGGAGTGTGTCCAGTACAACTCTCAAGTGGTAGGCGTGCTCCTCCTCGGTCGTCTAGTATATCAAAATGTCATCGATGAAGATCACGACAAATCGATCGAGGTATGGATGAAAAATACTGTTCATGAGGTCCATGAACACTGCAGGAGCATTGGTTATGCCGAATGGCATAACCAAGAACTCATAGTGGCCATACCGACATCTGAAGGCCATCTTCTACACGTCCTAATCCCGAACTCTGAGCCGATGATAAGCCTGACCTGAGGTCTATCTTCGTGAACCACCGTGCTCCCTTGAGCTGATCGAAGAGGTCATCAATCCTCAGTAGCGGATACTTGTTTTCACTGTCACCTGGTTCAGGCGATGATAGTCGACAAAAAGTCGCAAGCTCCCGTCTGCCTTCTTGGCGAACAATATCGGGGAAGCCCATGGTGAAACACTGGGTCGGATGAATCCCTTGCCCTGCAAGTCCTCCAAATGTACCCGTAGCTCTCGAAGCTCATCGGGAGACATCCGATATGCTGGGGTGGATATCAGGTTTGTCCCGAGGTACAGATCAATATAAAAATCTACCTCTCTGCGAGGAGGTAGTCCTGGAACGTCGTAGGGGAAAACGTCTGCATACTGATCCACCACTGCAGGAAAACTAGGACTTCACACATCAATTGCTCCTAGGATGAGGCTAGCCAACTGATGAGTGATGGGTTTTCCTCTCCACTATGAGAGTCCTTCCTGTGCTGTGAAGGCTCCCTTCTCCCCGGTGAAGGTGAACCTGCTCCCGTTGGTGCGTACACACCGCACCTTGCGCCTAATACAATCAATTTGAGCATGGACTGTAGATAACCAATCCATGCCCAATATGACATCGTAAGGCCTCTACGCCGCTACAAGAAGATCCCAGCCGAAGATCTCGCCTCCTAGAGTAAGATCACATTGCCGGCACCAGTGCATAATCGTCGAGTCTTCTCCCGTAGGAGCCTCTAGCCATAAGGATCAAGCCAATGGATCCATCGGAATCTCCGAGCTCCGAACAAGGGCACCAGATAAGAATGAATGTCTCACTCCTGTGTCTATAAGAACTGTATCAAGGGTGGAATAGACACAGATAGTCCCTCGAGTCATCTTGGGCACACCGTGGTCATAGGCCTCCACTGACAGGAGCTGGGCCTATATCTTCCCGCCAGCTCCCTGTGGTCGGGGTGGACCTCCTGGTGTTGGTGGTGGTAGATCCTCAAAGCGTTGCCCACCACCTGCTTCTCGGTCATATCCTCTTCCTCATCCGCCTGCTCCCTGCGGACTGCCTCTGTTGACCCACTGCCTCTACTTGGGTGGCTCCTCAACTGTCTGCTGTCCTTGGCACGGCGGGTCGGGCAGTCACGAGCCATGTGGCCCTGCCCGCCGCATGCATAGCACTGTCTGCCTCTCGAAAGACTGGCTCTGTGCTGTGTACCCCGCACTGCTGAGCCAGTGTCCTGAGGTCATCTTCCTGAGGGTCTGGTCTGCCTGGACCCATGTGTCATCCATCGACTGCCTGCTGCAGAAGACTCTTCTACGTGCCGCCATGCGGTAGGTCTCGCTACTGAAGTAGGCTCACCAAGGAATCTCTCAATGAGAAGGAATCACTCCAGTACTACTGCCTGTGTCGGAATGGTGAGGGAGATCATCGATGCCCTGATCTCATGAATCAATCCCTGCTCAAAGGTCCGGGACCAGAAGAATGGGTCACATACCATGTCTGTCGAGTAGTGCGAGAGATCGGTGAATCTTGCCGAGTACTGGGCGACCGTCAAGCTGCCATGCCGCATCTGTAGAAGCTCTTGGATGCGCACCGCATGGAGGATTCCTGGGATGAACTACGAGAAGAAGAGGCTCTCAAAGTCCGTCCAAAGGAGAGATGCCTCATCGTGCACCTAGAGCATCAAGCTCCACCATCTGCTTGTTGCCGCGTGCAGGAGGCTCGCTACGAGGATCACCATGAGATCTGCTGGTGTCCTCACTAACCTGAAAACCCATACAACTGCCTCCAGCCGATCCTCGGCTTCCTAGGGGTCCGTCTCCCCGCGGAACCTGGGTGGACGCTGGCACTGAAACTCGTGCAGGGCAATAAGGCGACGTGCATCATCAGTGGATAGGGCTGGTAGCATCGGTGGATCGACGGGTAGCGGTACCGCTGGTGCCTTTGTTGTCAAAGGGCCCTGTACCGAGGCCTCATCGCTCGGTGGGCTGTCGTATGTATAATTTTCGGAATCCTAACTAGCAGCCGTCGTGGGGCTATCCTGAAAAGAAACTGGTGCACCACGGTCGAACAATATACCTGGTGAGCTGACACAGAGTAATCACAAAGAAAACTTGAAACACACATGTAATACATGTTTTCGTTCATTAAGTCGAAAATCAGAAGTATGGGTCCTGGTGTATGGATACGTCGGCCGCCGCACCAAAACTGGACTCCTTGGATTGATAACCACACTCAATACTCTTAACACTATTGCTTCACATAGAAAAAGATCAGAGTCCTGAGTTCTGCAGTAGAACCGAACTCCTCTGATACCAATTTGTCATGACCCGTCCTCGGGGCCCGTGTCGTGACTACCCCAAGCCCACCTTCCATAGGCCAGGGGCTGGCGACTAGCACCAAGGCGTAATTCCCGGTAACAAGGGAAGGCATTTCCTTTGTAAAGTAAACAAACACCATAGAGCAAGCAAGAAGAAGTAAACAATAAGTATGAACTGGGTACAACAGTAAGTACGGAAAAGTATGTGGGCCAGAATACAAACACAAACTGAAATTAAAGTACAACTGGAATGGGAAAACAGCAACTGAAAGTGAAGCCACAGCCTCGAGCCGTCACTGGAAGTCCCACCAGAAAGGTGGGTACAGATAGCCTCCACAGCTCCTCAGGTCCAGCCGTCCGCTCCGTGTACGTCCCACCCAATGGTCCACCTCCAAGTATCGACCGGCTCTGCATGCCTCAACCACAATCAGCATTGTCCGTTTTCTGCAACCAACAAAACGTAGTGCGGGAAAAACCTGTGCCGGGGTGAGTATAAGCTACTCAGTAGGGACCCCGAGACCCCAGAAGGTCTCCCAGAATCCACAAAGGATAATCCACAAAGAGAAGATACAATCACAAGGTAACATCCGACCCTACATAGGTATATGACCATTCATATTCCTAAGTCATCAATTCCAGTTCGCTCCAACCTCCGATCCCAAGTTCGATCACATCCATATAGGAAATCACAACCCTATCCACACATGAAAGCATAATGTAATCCACATAGGAAAGCAAGTCAAGATTCTGCTCATACAGATATACTTCTTCGCATGATGATAGAGATGATCAGATATAGCCATTGATTCATCTAAGCCTCCAGACCCACAAAGGATCGATAGGTACTAACCCCCGAAATGACACCCAAAGGATCTGACCCACACATGATCGATAGGTAACTAAGCCCCATAATGACCCACACAAGATCAGACCCACACATGATCTGTAGGCGCTGGCCCACACAGGACCGCTGAGTGCTGACCCACAAAGGATCTGACCCACACAGGATCGGTAGCAATGATCCACATAGGATCGCTGAGTGCCGTAGTCGTCATCGTCGAATACACGAAGGATTTAATCAAAGTCTTCAACGTCGTCGCAGTCGCAGCCAGCTCTAGGGTTCCCGCACACAACAAGCTCGTTCGGGAGGGTCCACTCCACGAGCCGAGGGGCTGATACATCAACTGACACATAGTCCGGAGTTGAAGTATCCAAAAGTTCTGTATCATCAACAGGAACTCAATGTCACAGATGGCGCGTCGATCGGACGCCCGATCTGAGAGTTATTGGCTTTTTCGTCCTAGGGGCCCGGTTGATTTTTAAGTCAAAACCAACACGACTAGACTCCAACTACGTCCAAACCTCGAGAAAAGTAATCCAAAATGTCCGTCTCACTTATAGGAATCCAACAAAGTCAACAACACGTCAATCGGACGTCCGGAGCTCAAGTTATAAGAGTTTCTGCTCCGAGGGCCCGGTTGGTTTTGTGTACGAACCAACCCGGCCAAACCCAATGTTCTCCGAAACTTGGAGTGTAATATACCGAAACGATCGTCTCGATCCAGGAATCGCTACGCAACTGACGGTGCGTCGATCGGAGGCACGTAGCTCAGGTTATGGGTAACAGACCGAAAATTCTGTTATTAGGGGGGGTTTGGGCCCGACCCGACCAGGCCCGGTACCCCCTGGGTCGGCCCGCTTGGGCGCGGCCTGGCCCGGCCTGGGCAGCAGGGCCCGGTGCGCTGGCGCAGCCAGCGGCCGTGCGGTGAAGGGGTGGGGGGGGGGGGGGGGTTGCCCCCCCCCCCCCCCCCCCCGCGTTGAGAACCCGTAGCCCCCATGTGGTGGGCCGCACCTGCTGGACGACCGGGGGTTACGAACCCCCGGTTATCCCCTAATGGGTCGGCCCGCTCTAGCCGGTCGGTTGCTTCAACTATGGGACCGGCAAGGGCCAGTCCCTCTGTTCCGACCCTGGCGGCCCGGAACCGGACGTCGGTCCCCCTACTCTGCCGCGGCCCGGAACTGGCCGCGGCCTTGGTCCGTTCGGCGCGGCGCGATGGGGCTGCGCCCCTCCACCGCGGCCCCGCTCCGGCCAAGGTGCTTTTGTGGTTCTCCGGCACGGCGTGACGGTGCCGCGTCTTTGGTTCGTCTTCAACGGCACGACGCGATGACACTGCGCTTCCCCCCTTTCCTTATTATTTCCGCATTGTTCTTCGGCACCGCGTTGCCTTCTTCGTGCCGCAAACAACATCAAACTACCAAGGGGAGAGGAGGGTTCGCCATGTTCATGCGGTCTGACACCCTCCTGTTATTGCAGTATCAGGCGGCTCCAATAGAAATGAAGAAAGGCAACAGAATAATTCACGAACAACAATTAAAATAAATCCCTACCTCCTCGAATTTGATGAGCAAGGATTCGTCCCAGAATTAACCGTCATGAAAGATGGAATTGCACAGGGAGGATTGTCGCGTCGTGGAGAAGGGTCGCGGAAGAAGGAACATTACGAAAGAATTGTCACGTCGTCGATCTCCGAGGATACAACATTCTTCGCGTTCTTCACGTTATTCGCGTTTTTCGTCGAAGAAGAAGGCTTTTCTCCAAATCCTCTCCACGAAACATGTTCCAACCCAAATAAAATACGAGTTTTCTTATTTTATTAACGCACAAGCCAATGTTTGAATTTCAAAAAGAAATGAAACGAACAATTAACTGAGGAGTTTAAAATCACCCTATTGATGAGGCATTTAATATCCAAATTAAACTCAAGAGTTTACTTCATTAAAAAGGGGGTGCAGGTGCATTACATAGAAGAAAAGAAATGGTGGGGCTCTTTTGGGCCCCACCTCACAAATATCCTACCAAGTAGTAGGATATTGTGGGTCCCACATCATCCACTTAACTTATGTTAAGAAAAATAAAATAAAAAATCGGTTGTTCCACTTTTATTTTATTTCTTACCTTAACCCAAAAAAATTTTAAACCACAGCCGAGCAAACGCAACTCTAGAAAAGATGTTTCTAAGAAAATATTGGTGCTTTGATTCCATCGCTGCCCTCAGAATTTGATTCCGAGCAACAGTTCAAAAGTTAGAAAAACCCGCTCATTCGTTCACTGAACGTTCCCGAGCTAAACTTCGGAAAAAGATTCCGGGCACACCGGGCTTCAAAATTAGGTTCCGTTAGAAACTGTGTTCTTGTAATATTCCCAAGAAAATTAAGAAAAAAAATTTCCTTGAGTTTATCAGGTCTTTACAAAGATCCCACCCAAGTAATATAATTTAAGCATCCATAAGAGGTTTCATCTCATTATCCCCACCTATAATTATTTGATCTACTTCATAATTATTAGAGGGCTATATAGGGTGGGAGATAAACTTATTAGGACCCATCCAATGGTGTGTATACCAATCCATAATATGAATATAAATTGTAACATTGTGAAGGAATTTCAAATTAAGGAATGAAATAAATCAAACGATGTTGAGCTTAGATTCCTCATGGGACACCTAGGCGACCATACCTACTTTAGCATATTCTGTATATCTATTATCATGCCTAATAATTTTGATATGGTTTTAGGTAATATAATATAAGTAACCAAGAAATGATAAATATGAAAATACTAATATGTATCAGAGAAAAAATAATGTATCCTTGGCCTTATAAGGTTAGTCTAGCACAAGGTAAAAAAAACATGCATCATATAGAAAAAGAGGAGTGTAATACAAGGGTCTAACTATAGCAACCTATCTTTTTTCTTATATTATTTTTATATAATTTTAATGATCAAAAACAAAAAAAACTTTAAAAAATGTGGAACCAAAGGATTAGTGTTGTGGGAAACATGGACCATACATAATATTTTCAATATAAAGTATAATCCTTTATTTAATTCTTTATTCTCTAGATTCTTATCTCCCCTCATGTTCTCCTTAATACATGTAGTAACCTGATAATATACATAAAAAATTCGTGATCTAGAACCCTAGGCAGATTAATGATAAAAAAATTTAACAATGTAACATATAGGGAGCATAATCATAACATCATTTATACAATAGCATGGTATGAGGAAATGCATAAAAATGAATCCTCGTGTCTTAGTGGTTAACTACCCCACATAGTTGTGAACAAAGATATCATCGTGGTCACAGAATATTTCAGTTTAACTCATGAGATTCACCACATTACCCAATGAATTTTAGTGCTTTATAATTCCAAGTTCACCCGCCACATCAAAACATTCTTTTTATGCTATATCAATCCGAGTGCATCTGTCACATCAATAAATTCCCATTATCATGCATGTCCAATAGATAATAAGTGAAACCTAAACATAAAATAACCCATGTAATGAAATTGGTTTCACATCATAAATCATACATTCATAAACATTTGGTTCCCAAAATAAAGAGGAAATATAATTCTTGATAATTTACTATTAACCTTGAGTGAATATTGAAACAATATTCATGAAGTAAAAAAAATATATTTATTTGAAAGAAGGGTTATTTCGAAAAACATTGGATTTTTCATAAAATAAGTTATAAAACATTTATATCCCCTAAATGGTATTATAATGATGAATAAATGATTTTTATGATATATAGATATAAAAATTGGGTTGAAGAGGGAAACCCCTAAGAAAGAGAGTTGTGTTTGAGAATTTTCTCATACCATTTGTATGAACACTTTCTTCACATTAACATCATTTATGATGAAAATAGATTCATTAATTCATAATTCCATATCATTTTATACATGAAGTTATTTAATTATGGTTTTATTATTTTATTTTATGGTACATTGGTTGAGTTTTATAACTTATATTCTTTGTTCAGGAGTATTAATTTTCATAGATTTTATGAACTGTTCACTTTTATTCACGAATAGACGTTTGTTTGAATTGTGGTTAGACATATATAATTTTTTATAAATATTATTAGTGGAATTACATAGATAGAAATTAACTTATAATGAATTATTTTATTTACCTTGAGTATGAATCATTATATAATATTTTAATGATAAACACTTAGATTAATTTGGTGGGATTACACACAATGAACTTGTTTGGTATTATTATTTTATATAATTTGTGAAAAGGGATTATAGAGCATAACATAAGATAAAATAAGTATATTATTATTGGTCCTATAGAAAAAATGTTTTCCGGATGATTCTCGAAGATGGTATTTCAAATTGAAAACTCATCGTCATTGACTGTGATAAATTAACACATCCTGGAAGGCGTTCTCATTTATAGTATAAATCGACGGGGAAAGTGTTATTACATTCAACTCACCCAATATCATTATATAATTTATTTTCATGTATGTTACTAGAGTTGGAATATCATTTGGGTGAATGGTGGTGATAAAATAAAATGAAAAGAATGGAATTTGAAGTAAAATAAAAGAATCAGAAATATGAATTTACCTTTGGAGTTTATCTCATTTGATATCCTTTAGAGAGGAATAGATTTGGAATTTTTAGGATACCAATGGCTGGTGGCTATGGGGAAGGATCTTGGGAGATATTTGGGTATAATTTAGTTATGGCATAATCTTGAGATGTGTGATGAAATGAGGGTGTGAGGGGTGGTATTTATTATGAAGGGGATGAGGGTTTTCCTAAAATTTTAATAATTATATTGATAATTACCATAAATATTCGCAACAGTGATGATTCCATGACTGAAAATATTATGGAGGGATTTCGATTTTGAAATTTGGGTTCTTACGTCACTCCAGATGTAAGAAATAGTGGATTTTATTTATAATGTTTTTATATGATAAATTAATGTATTTTTCTACTCAGAAAAATCATGTATTTTAAAAGAATCCAAAAATAATCACCCTAACAATTTTTCAATAGGTGAAAAGATAATTAATGTCTCACAAAATAATCAAATAATCATAAAACATCAAAATAATTCGTTATTATTTTTTTAAATTATTAATTAAATCATTAATTATTCATTCTTCTAAAAAATACCAATAGTATAATATTATTATACAATGTTTCCAAATATAGAATGGAAAATTTTTATATATTAATTCTATTAATGGTATGGATATTATTCCCATGGCCAATTTACTACTCATAACGGTAACACTATTGTTCATAAGGGTATATTACTATTCATAAGGGTATGTTACTATGGACCAAAGTTTATGTTTCTCCTATAAAACCCCAAAAATCACCCTAAATGAAACCGTGTATGCATGATTTTTTTAATTCAAAACACAGATGTGGAAAAATCCTGTTTAATGGTCCGATAGTATTTAGTATGATGAAATGTTATTGTGTTTCCTAATCTGATTATATGTTAAGGTATAATTATTCGAATAGAACTTCATAGTTAAATAATTGGGTCATTACATTCTTCCCCTTATGGAATGTCTCCCTCAAAATTTTCTCTTTACATAAACAGATGATAGTACTTGTCCATCATTTCCTCCACCAGTTCTCAAGTAGCATCTTCATACTAATTGTTCTTTCAAAAGACGTTGACAAGATTCTTTTTCTTATTTCATAGAAAATTATATATTTGATCCTAAATCTTTTATGGATTCTCCTCATAAAATAGATCATTATCCCACTATACCACCTTCGAGTGTATTAAATGTGATGGATCTGGTATGTACTTCTTCTCGAGTGCTATGTGAAACTTGTCATGATGTTGAGCAATATTTGGTGGAAGTGAATGCCAATAGGCCATGACTCCTATGTGTTCAAGGATCTTAAAAATTCCAATTTATCTTGGGTATTACATATCTTTCATTCTAAAATACATGACTCTCTTCCATGGTGATATTATAAGGATGAATTTATCTCCAATGTTGAACTCGAAGTCCCTTCAATAGTTTTCAACAGAACTCTTTTACTGAATTTGAGTTGCATTGATATTTTCCTAGATTGATTGAACCTTCCCTGTAATATCTTGTACAAGATAAGGTTCAAGTATATTTTTTTCCAACTTCTACCCAACCATTTGGAGTTCTACATCGCTTTCAACACAATGCTTTATATAGATCCATTTGAATACTTGAGTGGAAGCTACTGTTGTATGAGAACTCAACTAGAGGGATATTCTGATATCATCCACCATTGAATTTTTATAAATAGCCTCTTAACATATCTTCGAGAATCTGAATATTCCCTTCATATTGGTCAAAATTTTTGGGGTGATATGTCACAAATGAAATTTAATTCAATACATAAAACATTTTAAAGATTTATTCAGAATTTATATTTGAACATGGGATCATGATCAGTTAAAATTGGGATTGGAACCCCATGCAGTCTCACTAATTCCTTCACACATATCATTGCATGTTGTATATTTGACAGAACATCCTGAATAACAGCAAACTATCCAGTCATGGTGAGTTAGTCAACTAAAACTCATATCTGGTTATTTCCCTTGGATGTCTTCAGGGGACCCGTAATAAACCCCATAGTGACATTTTACCATTTCCACATGGTTATAGTGAATGTTTTCATCATCCTATTGGTATTCCATCACTCTTAACTAACATGGTATCATATCAAGAACCTCATGAAATACTCAATAATACCTTTATTCAAGTTGTCCCACTAGAATTATTATAAGAGATCAGGGTATATCGTGGTACTCCCAAGATAGATAGAGTAAGATGAGTTAAGTGTGTTATCAAATATCTCCTTATTTGTCCCAGGTGATGAAGGCACACAAATCCTTGTTCCAAAATGAATCACACCATTATCTTCAATATGAAATGCTAGGAGCTTCCATTCATTTTCTGCATTCATCTTATTTTGTAGCACCAAATCATCCTTGTGTGTCTTTATAATCTTCTCTTGGATATATGGTTGTGAAATCATTTGGGAAATATAGGATGTATTACCTACCCTTATCATTTTTAAATCCATCCATTATATATCCATGAATAAATGATCTTTCTCAATCCACAACATTGATAGAGTAGCACATTCTTCTTTGCATAGACCATTAGCCGCCTTATTTTTCTTACCACGATGATATCGAATAGAGAAATCGTAATCATTAATTATTTATAACCATCGTCATTTACTCATGTTTAGATCCTTTTGGGTAAATATATACATTAGACTCTTGTTATTGGTATATATGTCACACTTCTCACTATATAGTTTGTGCATCAATATTTTCAATGAAAAAATCACAACTGCTAGCTCTATATCATTTTTCGTTTAGCTCTGCTCATGCATCCTCAATTTCCGTGAGAAGTAGGCTTGGAATTATTATTTTTCATGAGTAAACATACCAAAAAATTCATTGAGAATCATTGTATAACACAAAACATTCTCTACTCTTCGATAATGTGATTACAATTGCAGTGATAAGACTTCTCTTTAGCTCCTTGAATCATCCCTCACATTCTTCTATCAAGACATACTATACCCTTCTCCTTCTTAACATATATAGCAGTTTTTACAATCATGAATTTTTTTTCACAAAGCATCGGTAGTACCCCGCTAAACAAAAAAATCTACAAATTTCTGTTACACTATAGGATTTGGCTATTCATCAATCACATTGGTTTTTTAAGGGTCAAAAGAAATCCCCTCACTTGTGATCACATTCCCAAAAAATGTGAATTTATTCATCAAAAAGTCACAATTGATGAACTTTTCATTCTCATTATCCTTCCATAATGTTTTCAACATAGTCCTTATATGTTCTTAATGTTCATCCATTCTATTGGAGTAGATGAGAATATCATCGATAAACACTACCATAAATATGTTGAGGTGATGTCTATAGACTCTATTAATCAAATCCATGAAATTTTGTCGGGGTATTTTTAATTCTGAAGAGCATCACTAGAAACTCATAGTGAACATACCTTGTGTGGAATGAAGAATTGTGAATATCTCTCTTCATCAGCATTAACTGACTATATCAATAATATATATCCACCTTTGAGAAGTATTTTTCTCCTCACAACTTATCAAACAGTTATTAAATCCTTGCAATATGATACTTGTTCTTTATGGTAATCTTCTTGAGTTCCTGATATTTGATACACAATCGCATTCATCCACCCGTCTTCTTCCAAAAGAGCTCTGGTTGACCTCATGGTGATGCACTGGGGTGTATGAAACCTTTATCCAAATGATTTTAAAGCTGGTTATTTAACACTATTTCTATAGGATCCATCCTATATGGACACATTAATATTGTAATAGCATAGGGTATGAGTTCTATTAAGTGTTCTACATCACGATCTGAGGGAAGGATGGGTAACTCTTTAGGAAATACATCATCATAATCCCTAATTATTGTAATTTCTCCACGGTTGACTCTTTATTTGACCCGACTATCTGGGAAGGGTATTTTTATTCATAGGGAATCAACACCCATGTCATTTATGGATTTTACAAATGAGATACATGATCATAGTTTCTTTTGTAAGGTGCATGGGATGGTTGGGAATATGATATGTTATATCCTTTTCCTGATAGTTTATATGTGCTCCATGTGAGTAGATAAATTCTATTCCATTTATAGAAACAAATTCCACCAAGGCATGCATTAAGAGATTCAATGGAATAATCATCCCACATAGGCCAACCTGAGAACTGTCCAACACTCAGGAATATATAATTTCACCAGTTTGTGTATTTAAATATATCCTAACACCAATGTTTCAGGGCATCAGTTCTATAGTTCTAGAAAAAATTCATGATATAAAGTAATCTATAGATCTATATTCAATTATGATATTTTCTATTCATGAGTTAATGGGGAGTATATCGTGTTTGTGTCATGAACTACCTTGAGTCGACACTGAACCAATCACCTATGTCGGCCCGCGACACGTCTCAAGAGCCGTTCCAGATCCTCTGGGGATTGTGACAATAACCGAGGGCATCAAAATATTAAACAAGGGAATGATTTTTCCCAAATATATAAAAAACAAATAGCTTAAATAAATGGATAATAGAAACTACATTTACATATAAATTGAACTGAACATTATTTGTACAAGAAACTGAAAGTACATCTAAACCTACAACTCAACTGACCAAACTCGATAACCAACAAAATCATTGAGACTCCTCTGGTCACTCTCCAACATAATGATCACACATCACATAAGGTTATCGAACTCAAGCTGAAACCTGCCCAAGGGCTAAAAAGAGAAGAAGACTATAGGGGTGAGTATTAAAACTCAATAGGTTGGCCCGATATTGTATTCCCAATGAAAAGACATTAAAATAAAAGAAGCTTCAATTTTATGTTTTAAATAAAATTTATAATGTTTTGTTTTCCAAATGTGGTCCCATGGTATCAGAATTTTACGAGATAAAAAGCATGCACATTTTATAAACAAGAATGTTAGTATAAATTTTCATAGAGGTGCAACTTCAAAATGGAACTAGTTTTTAGGAGGGATGATTTAAAGTGTGTAACATTTTAAATAAATCACGCACACTACTGAATTTACCAACCAAACACACCGTATGCCGATAGTGATTTTAAAATAGTCAATGAGCACAAGTCATGGGAACACCCCTAGGCACTAGTTAGTTGTGATCTCTAGGTACCTAGTATCTCAGTGAATATAACAATAATAAATAACTGTTCTCATGCAGACTATCAACTTTTATTTATCATACCCAGAAACTAGAGCTCCCCCAACCACATCATCATAATATTTTAGTTATTTTTTCATCCTTAAACATTCTACGTGAAACTGGGGGAAAACCCCACAGGTTCACTAGCATACTAGTACACGTCTGCCCACGTAGATACTCGGGATATCATTTAGTGCTCAATCAGGTTACAGATATTATCAAATACAATTTTTACGTCAAAAATACATTACCAAATCATAAAAAAACAAACATCCTACAAATATAATTCACATTTCACTCACAAATCAAAAAAAATTAAAATTCTTAGTAAAAAAATTTCACGGAGTATAACAAGGCCTTGGACATAAAATCCATTAAAAATGACCTTTTAAGGCCTAAATCACATAAATAACATATCAAACCATATTATTCATCCACAAAACCAATTAATAATTCAATCATATGGACCATAAAATGGACCAAAAATATAGAACATGAAATACACATGGAATACATTTTTATAAGAAAATGTCAAACGAGCCTTTAAACCATTCTCAAAACTAGCATTTGACAAAGGTATGCATTACACATTTATTAAGTAGGTATATAAACACCATTTACATTAAAAAAAACATTCATAAATCCCTTATAACACTCATTATACACATTCCAAACACAAGAATTTTCATAAGGATATGAAATGTTCCATTTTCCAGCCACTCGGGCCTAAACGTGTTGTAAACCAAATACCATTTGATTAAAAAACCATAACCAAATTATAAATCCATAGAATGACCCAAGAATAACATTTTTTATTCTTATAATGAATTTATAAAACAATAAAAATAATTTTTAAATATCATTTAACACATAAAATAAAACCTTGCAATTTACCGAACACATGACATGACCCTTTAAACAGAATAATTTATTTTAATACCTTGACGCAGAACAATACACCGATTTCATGCCAAATTATATTCAAGTGACTGTAAAATGTTATAAATATAATAAAAGATGATCTAAACAACAAAAAATAGTTTCAAATGATAGAAGAACATTTAAACAGGCACTTGGTGTAAACGTTTGTGACAAACCAACACTACCTTTAACAAAAAAAGGCGTAAGCATCCATTTTCCACACCAAGAAAAATATCCAAAGTCTGAAAAACAATAATAAAAATTTATAACAGGTGAAAAAAATAATAAAATGATTATACATAAATGATAATGGAATGTTCTAGGGATATCCTACCTCAAATCCATGGTGTAATGGTAACACACACCCAATATCACCATTTGAGGGTTTATAAACCCTAAACCTATGACAGTCAGCCCAAAAAAATAATAATAAAAAATCATGCGATAACAGAACATTTTAACGATACTGAATTGAGGATTATGTAAAATCAATAAATTATGAATGGGGGAAGAAGAGGGAGGAGACCTGAGAAGGAATCTCTCATTGGAAACTAGAAAACTCTTCATCTTCCCTTAGATCTACAGTCATAGACGAACAAGAATGACTTGAAAATCCTGGGAGAGGCTCCTAAAGTTAGGATGAACATTGATAAGAGTATTCTTGATATAAATTGAATGAATTTTATGGTTTAGGAATGATACAAAATTCGTTTGGAATATCCGGAGGATTTGAGAACCATTAAGAATATTTTCCCTAATCTGCAAAAGGATGAGATCCAAAGAGAAAAAATGGATTATGGGGGGTGCTCCTAGGGGTCTTGGCCTCAAGTGTAATGTAGAATAACCAAAAATTATTAAAAATTTAATAATATATAAAAGAAAAAATTATTATTTTTAAACTGGAAATGGTCCCTCTGGCTGGCCCAATTCTTGAATAAATAACACAAATTCACCATGATTATTAAATTCTATGGGTTCTGAAAGGACATGGTAGTTTTAATATTTCGGTGGAGGAAAATTGGGAAGTGTAATGTGTGAATTGTTTTAAAAATTATAGAGTTATAAATGAAAATTTATTTGTTTTTAAATCGGGAAACGGGCCCACGGTTGGTCCAAATAATTATGTGACCACCCTTTTCTCCAAAACACCAAAACAAGATATGGGGAACCAATGGTAGGATTATTAGACATATATGGAAGTTAAAAAATAAAAATTAATCTCACCAAAATGCATAAAATGGATCAGGATTTCAAATGAACTGGATCAAAACCAAGACATGAAAATAAAAACATACTGGGTTTGATAATTCTCCACACCATTAAAACTTTCCACCCACGGAAATCCATAACACTTTATATTTGAAAATAAAAAACCTAAGGATTCATTATCAACATGATACAGCCTCTCAAGACAACGAAATACTATTTACCATATATTTATGTTGATCCTATCGCCCAAACAAAACACCAACTGACAACCACCTCCAGCGAATCAACAGAATGATCAAGTCACCACATCCCCTACTAAGCCATGAACCAGATTGTTGGGCCTTCTCCCAATAACCCCATTGATCACCAAAAAGAAAGTTTAATCATGAAATACAATGACTGAGGGGGGGGGTTGATATTTCTCCCCACCATTAAATCACAAATACCATCTGATAAACCCTTAATGGAATGATATTTGAGACCCATAGTGGGTCTCCCCACCTTTATAGGCCAACTAGAAATGAACAAAAAACAATTCCACATGAACTATAATTGAGGATCACCCACATAGAACCACAAAAACCTCCCAAAACAACCAAAAAACCATGTTAAGAGGGTTACAACATGAAAATATAAAACAACCACTCCCGAACCGAGGGGATCATGAACTGGCCAAACACTATCTACATATATCTAGAACACCACAACTCGGGGATGGGAGCAAAGGGGAACCAATAATTAGGCCACTAAAAAACAAAAGAAACTATTAAAATACCCACAAATATCAACCTATAAAAAGTTAAAACTAAGACTGCACCCAATTTACATAGGTGGTCCACATAGAGACATTGATTTGAAACCCACATCCATGAATAGATAACTATAGACATTGTGTGAGGGGTAATTCCACCATTCTCATTGAAACAAGAAGAAGTTACTAGTGATGATGAAACACAATATAGAAATATAAACTACCTTTCAAAAATGGTGGATGCAAGATCCTAGTAGAGATCCCCACACCTCTAGAAATTTCATTACAATGTGAAAATTTTTACTACAAGGCCAATGGATGGAGTCCTTCTGTTTGAAGCATCTGTTACGGTGCAGTAAGGAGCTACGAATCAAATTACCTATTGAAATTCACTAGCTCAAACAAAATTACAATACCCAACAGAGATATAGGTATAGACACCACCATTCTAAATTTCATAGATTGAGGAGTGAAATGAACAATGAAAATGGCTAAACTCACCAAGAATCACCGAAAACAACCGCTATAACTAAGACAATAATCATAACAGGAATGCACTATAAATTGAGACCAAAGAGAACTCTATTTCAACTAATGGGATGAAGAATTATGTAATGAGGTGGATCTAGAATTTGAAACATGAAAAATAATCCTTAGTTTGATAAACTGGAAATCATTACAAAAGAGAACTATTTGGGTCCACATCACAACATCCAACACAACTTTAGAATCCCACAGAACATTACTCCAAAACCGAACCACCAATAAATACCATATCAAAAAACAACTATAGTATGACTTCCAGATCAAAAGGAAGCATACTAAACAAACTAATTTTCTATGAAATATAAAAAAACTAAACACATAACGATTGGTTTATAAAAAAATTCCACAACTATTCAGCCCAATAACTTTTGAAAAAAAACTAACATGGTGGATTTTCACATTCACCAATAGTGTTTCCTCAAGTATCACTAACATTCAGATTTTCCTGCCACCATAGGCACCAAAATACCATTCCATATAGATCATACTTCTAGAAATAAATAAAACCATGCATTTGAGCACCCATGAAACCACCAAAGGCTAAAACAAAAAAACACCATTCTAAAAATCATATTCATTCAAATGGAACACTAACCACCAAGTCAAAACCCCTTTTCAAATTTCACAAATAAATACGCACTTCGTCAAGAACCATTTTTTTAAAAACCATACCCCTTTTCTTTTTTAAAAAATTATAAAACAAAAAAGCTACTCCAAAAAACACCTTCTCATTTTTTGAAATTATTCAAAGTAACTTTTTATAATCAAATGGAAATTGACAACGA
The DNA here is from genome assembly GCA_963277665.1 of Viscum album. Lineage (NCBI taxonomy): Eukaryota > Viridiplantae > Streptophyta > Magnoliopsida > Santalales > Viscaceae > Viscum > Viscum album. The sequence continues at coordinate 1,414,670,164 of OY728145.1, forward strand.
TAACCTTTCTCGGCTAACACCAACCACCAAAAACCAATTTTAGAAACCAATTCATCATATTCAAACACTTTTCAACATCCCAAAAAACCCCATTTAAATCAATGACTCGGAATCACCATAAAATTATTCACACTTTCAAAATATTTTATTTCAACAAACCAAATGTTTAGATTAGTGAATATCCTATCCCATTAAATCATTTCAACTTCCTCCCAAAAATATTTTTCACAAAAACTCATCCTTACAAATCCATTCTTATATTAAATATTTGAAAACATCGTTTTACAATTTTCAAAATCCCATCTTTCCATTAAAAACCATTTCCACTATTCATACAGATGATTTTAAAAATAAAAAATCAGAATTCAAAAAAGTTCCAAGAGACCCAAAAAGGGAACTAGTGTTGGTGGGTGACATGACCATATGGTTGGTGGCCATATGTGAAACACAACACCAACACTAATAGACGTATAAGGACAATGCCTCAGATCTACATGGCATTCCAGGCCCTGTGAGCTAACGAAGGCCATTAATCAGACTCCCATTGTCAAATTCCAACACCAAAAAATCAACAAGAACAAAACACACTAATAAAATTGGACACCCCATGGAAACATGAGGATCTTAACGAGCAAGATTTTGAGAAACTGTTCCCGCATATACCCCTCAAGTAAAAATATCCAACTCCATCTACCTTTTTATCCCCCAAATAACAAGGGTTCTCTAAAAATAATGGTTTTCTAAAAGCCAACCTCCTCTGATACAATTTTTTCATGAACCAGACTGGATTTTCCCTGCACCGGTCACCTGGGCCAACCTGTGACAATTCTTGAGAGGCTTTCACGATCCTCCTAGGATGGTGACATTCACTGAGGGAATCAATAGAGTAAACTAGAGAACTATTTCAACCAAATATAAACAATCAAAAAAACATTAAAAAAATGGACATCCCAAAATACATTTATATAACAATGGAATTGAACATTATTTGTACAAGAAAATGAAAGTACAACTAAAACAAAAACACAACTGAAAAAACCTGATGAAAAACTAACTCTATGTGACCCCTCTTTTCACTCTCCAACACAATGATCACATGTCACCCAAGGGGATCGTACAGAAGTTGAAACCTGGACATGGGATAAAAACAGAAGAAGACTATAGTCGTGAGTATTAAAACACAGTAGGTTGGCCTAATATTGTATTACAAATACACATCCATTAAAATAAAAGAAACATAAATTAAACGTTATAAATTCAAGATTCAAAGGTATGTTTTTGAAATGGGGTCCAATGCAATAAAAAAAATTTCAGACAAAAACATTCATGTTTTATGAACAAGAATGCTAGAAACAATTTTTAAATATGTGAAACTTGAAAATGAAAGTATATTTCATGAGGGATGATTTAAAGAATGTGAAATTTTAAATAAACAACACACACATCTGAATTTACCAACCAAAAACACTATATGCCTATGGTGAGTACAAAATATCCTATGATCCCAAGTGCCAAGAACACCCCTAGGAACTAGTTAGTTGTTAGCCCCAGGTACCTTGTATCTTGGTAAAAGTAATCATTTTAAATATTTGTTCTCGTGCAAACAATCCACTAGTATGGATCCTAACCTTAACGTAGTAGTCCTCCAAAAAAATATTCAACATAGTTTATTTAGTGTTGTCATCATCAAGCATTCTACGTGAAACAGGGGATAAACCCCATGAGATCACTGTCATACTAGTACTCGTCCGCCCACCAAGATACTCGAGATTCCCATTAGTTCACAATCAAGTAACACATAATATCTAATACACATTTCAAATCAAAATTAAATTACAAAACCATAAACACACACATTTCCCACAAACATGCTTCACATCTCTTTCAACAATCAATAAACAACTAAAATGTTTCGTAAAACAATTTCAAGGAGTATAATGAGGCCTTACACGTAAAATCCATTCAAAAATCCTATTTTAAGTCCATAAACTGATAAATAACATTTCAACTAAGATTTTACAGACCCTAAACAAATTTTTAAATCAATTTCATGGACCATAAAATGGACTCAAAATATAGAACATGAAATACACATGGAAACCGTGTTTACAAAAACATTCCAGACATGCCATTAAGGATTTCTCAAAACTATCATTTGAAAACGGTATGAATTTCACTTTTATTAAGGAGTTGTATAAACACCATTTACTGAAGAAAACCACATTCCTAAATTCTTTTAAAACACTTAGTTTACATATTCAAAACACAACCATTTTATACGGATCTGAAATAGGCCATTTTCGGGCCACTCGCACCAAAACATGTTGTAAACCAAATCCCGTTTGTTTGTAAAACCAAATCCAAATTGAAAAGCCATATAAAGACCACAAAATACCATTTTTCATTATTAAAATGCATTTATAAATACATAAACCATTTTTAAATCACATTTAACAAATAAAATCCAACTGAGCAATTTACCTAACACATGACAAGCCCTTCTAAACAAAACAATTTATTTTAAGAACATAACAAGGAATGAAACAGCAATTGCATGCCATATTTTATTAAATATACTAGAAAATGTTCATAATGTCATAAAACTAGTTCTATACCACATAAAATAGTTTCTAAAGATAAATGAACATTTAAACAATTACTTGGTGTGTACTTTTATGACAAAACAACACAACCTTTCACAAAACAAGCCTTAAACAACCATTTTTCACACCATGAAAATTATAAAAAACCTGAAAAATAAAAATAATCATATATATCAAGAGTTTACAAGAATAAAATTATGAAACCTAAATGATAATGGCATGTTCAAGGGATATCCTAACTAAAATACTACGCGTAGTGAAAACTCACACCCAATATCACCATCTGAGGGTTTATAATCCCTAATCCTATGATGACCTACCTAGGAAAAAGAAGACCCCCATGAGAAGTATTGGGATAACAGAACCCTATGTATATTATGACTATATGAGAATAGAAAACCAATAAATATTGAATGGGGCAAGAAGAGGGATGAGAAATGAGAAGGAATCTCACCATTGAAACCTAAAAACTCATCGTCTTTCCATAGATCGACACTAAAAAAGGAAAGGAAATGGATTGAAACTATTTTAAGAGGCTCAAAATGTCCATAAAACCATGAGAATATTAGTTGGGAAAAAAGAGCATGAATTGACTGATTTATTAATGGGAAAATATCCCTTTGGAAAATTTGGACGATTTGAGAACCATAGGGAATATTTTTCTTAATCCATGATAGGATGAGCTCCAAAGAGAAATAATAGAACATGGGGGGTTGTGCCTATGGGTATTTTCCTAGATTTGGAAATAGAATCACTGAAAAGTTTAAAAAAGGAATATGATATAAAGGAATAAAATTATTATTTTTTAAACTGGAAATGGGCCCTAGGGCTGGCCCACAACATAAATAAATAATGCAAAATCCCCAAGATGATGAATTTCTAAGGGACCCAAAAGGATAGTGTAGTATTAATATATCCATGGAGGCAATGTGAGAAGTGAAATGTGTGAAAAATATTGTCAAATGAAGGGGTTATAAAAGAAACATATTTTATTTTTAAATCATGAAATGGCCTAATGGTTTGTCCAAATCATGAGGAAACCACCTATTTCTCGCAAACAACCAAACTAGATATTAGGCACTAATGGTAGGAGTATTAGAAATATATAGAAGTTCAAAACTAATAAATAATCTCACCAAATACCCATGAAAAGGATCTAAATTTCCATTTAACTGTATCAAAACTAAGACATGAAAAGAAAAGAATCTGTGTGAGACATTTTGACATCTTATTATTTCTCATCATCTGTAGTAGTGATGTCCATTGTTCCAATGGACTTTGAGGCTAATTCCACTTATAAACCTCAATGAAATGTGGTTTAGTTCATTGGATTTAACTGTGACCTTACTCCCTACAGTGGTATCATTGGACTATGGGTGGTTCTCTCCTCTCTTCAACCACATTCTCCTTCCATTTAAAGTATTTTAGACATTCATGAGCATTTTGGCCTTCGCCACCACACATAAAACATTTCCTTGTCACATTGAGGAAATTCCCATGATGCTTCTTCCCAAATGTTTTCATGTAGGTGGTTGAGTTTTCTTTCCTCCTTTATCATTAGATCCTCCAGCTTGAAAGTACACCTTTTATTTCTTATCACTATATCCATGGGACCATTATCCAATCTACATCTCCACTTTGAGAGATTATTGACCAAATTATTCATAAATCTCAATTTCACGAATTGAATGAGGCATTTTAAGGTGTGGTTTTAGCACACTAAATAATCTATCAATTTTTCTATCATTGTTTTTAACAAAATCAAAAGTGTACTATGACTGTCATCGAAAATTAACTTCGTTGGATGTGACAGATTCTATTTCCTTTTTCTTAAGCTATATTAATTCTATATCCATATTATTACAAATATTTCATGGGAAGTAATTTTTATAAAACATGATCTTAAAGTTCACCTATTCCATCTCTTCAATTCTTCAGTTGTATATTTGTTCATTATCAAATCCCACCATTGAGCAGCCTCTCCATCCAGGTTAAAAATGTCTCAAATCACCTTATACATACCAGTAAAATGAAGAATAAAAAATCGTCCTTAAAGAGTTTACCTACTATTCCGTAACTAGTGGATCAGAAGATCCATAAAGAGTCGGTGGATGTTATCGCATAAAAAACTAGATATCAAGTTATGATATCTTATGTGAAGGAGGATGATCCACATTATTCATGTAATAGTTCATAACCTGATTCAATAGTATAAAAATCGCAATTATGTTTTGTACTCCACCTCCTAAATCCTTGGCTATGTCATTCAGGAAATTGTTAAATTATCCCTTTCATGAGTTGTTGTCATGGTTTCTCCTTCTTCCCACCATTTTATAAAATAGAAAGGGATAGAACCAAACATATGTCAATGAGTCATGAATAAATAACTAAAGCATTTTCAAAATTTTCTCTAAAATCATATATTATGATATCTACATGTTTAGAAAATCTTCTTGTATGCATATTTGTACTTAGACTCATACTAGATGTGTTCTCAAGGGTTCACTAATCATATTTCCCAAATTAACTAAAACATTCCTCTAATAGCAACCATAGAGACCCAAACTTTTATGAAATTACATTTACATAATTTGTTTGATAAACATCAAGAAACATTACAAAACATGTATCCAAAGAATTATTGTCTTCGGTTAACTTGTACCATACATAAAATTGACAACATAAAGCATTATCATTTATTTAATTCCTTCATCTATAGCTTATTATCGACACTTGTATACACATTAGTACATGTATTCAGATAAAGATATATATAAAAAGGGGTGAGATAAATGACATGTATGTGTAATGATAAGTACATGAATCAATGTAACATGGGGTGAGCCTAATCATAACATCATCTATATAATATCATGGAATGTGGTAATGCATAATAATGAAACCTCATGTAATAGTGCTACACTACCACCCTTTGTTGTGAAAAAATATAACATCATGTTTACACATAATTTCTCATTATATCATTAGAATAATCTCGTTACCAAATGCATTATTGTGTTTTGTAATTCTAAGCACACCCGTCACATAAAAACATTCATATTACGCTATATAATTCTGGGCACACCCATCACATCATAACATTGTAATTATCGTGGATGCCACATAAAAAATATGTCAAAAATGATCATAAAATAAATTAAGGAATGAAATGGGTTTCACAAAATAAATCACACATTCATAAACATTTGTTTCAAATAATAAATTGGGAATAATATTCTTGATAAAGAACCAATAAACATAATTGAAGAGAGAAAAAATCATCGAGAAGTAAAAAATGGTGTGTTTATTTGAAATAATAGTTCATTGGGAAAACATTGGATTTTTTATAAAATAAATTAAAAAAAAATTAAATTGTAAAATGGTATGATAATTAGGAATAAATGGTTTTTATGGCGTATCTGTATTGAAAATTGGATGAAAAGGGAAAACCCAAGGAAAGAGAGTTGGGTTCAAGAATTTCCCTTACGTTGTGTCTCAACATTTTTCTCAATTTAATGTCGTATATAATTAAATTAGATTAATTAATTTATAATTACATATCCTTAACATATGAAGTTGATTAAATATAGTTTTATTGTTTTATTTTATCAGCCTATGGATGAGTTATAACTCATAAATTAATTGTTTGGGAGTGTTAAATTACATTTCTTTTATGAACGATTAACTTGTATTCAAGAATGGATTTTTGTTTGAAATTCAATAACCATCCATAATTTTTAATAAAAACTATTAGTAAAATTTTATACATACAAATAATCTTATAATTAATTATTGTATATACCATGAGGATGAATCATTATATAAAGTATGAATGATAAATTGTTGGATTAATTTGGCAATTTTTATCACAATGAACTTGTTTTGTTATATTGTTTTAAATCATGAGTGAATAAGGATTTCATAAAATAACATAATATAATATAAATAGAAAATGATTTGTTTTAAAAACTAATATGGATTCATGTCATGTCTCAAATATGGTAAAGCAAGTTGAAAGCCTTTCGTCTTTGAATGTGACAAATGGCCACATCTCATACAATGATTTCATTTATAATATAGAAGGACGCGAAAGGTGAGATTATGATGAACAAACCCGTTATTATAAAATAATTCCAATACATAAATATTACTATATATTTCATACCCTTTGGGTCAAAGGATGTGATGAAATAAAATGAAAATAACGGACCGTGAATGAAAATAAATGAATTAGAATGATGAATTTAAATCTTGATTTTATCTTCATTGAGAGCCCCTTTAGGGGAGAGGATTTGGAATATTGTGGAGAACAAGGCCTAATAGACGTGGGTAAGGTTCATGGGTGTATATTTTAGCTGTATTCAGTTATGTCTATAACCTTGAGAGGTGTGAAGAAATGAGGGTGTGAGTGGTGGTATTTATTATGCATAAGATGAGGGTTTTCATAATATTTTAATCATTAGAATAATAATTTCCACCAAGATAAGAAACATTGATGATTCCATGATTAAATATAGTAAGTATATAATGTTATTTTCGGATTTGGGTGTATACATCACTCACAATGTTAGGAATATTGTATTTATTTTAAAATTTATTTATTCAGTAAATTAATGTATTTTACTCTTCATCAAAAATTCAAGAATTTCAGAAAAATATCCAAAAATCAACAATTTTTTTTGACATATAGAATCCAAATATAAAAATTATTTTATGAGTATAATTTCTTATGTATGATTAATTTAATTTTTAATTAAAATCATAATTTTCTTGATAAAATACAAAATATAAAATTAAATATTCTATTCTTACACATTAAAAAAATTAAGTAAGGGCTCATAAAATTAACATATTATAATAAGACAAAAAAATATTAGTTTATGAATAAATTTCATGAAAATACAGTGTATTTTAAATTTCTAAATTTGTAATGTCCTGGATCGGGAAGCCACCAAGAGGCGCCCCATACCCGGTTGGTCACATGGCCACAAGCGAATTTCCCCAAACGTCAGAGGCTACCAACTAGCAGCGAGGGCCTTGGGTGTGATTGTGTAGAAACTATTCCCTCATTAGCAGAGTACACAGTGGAAGTAAATAAACAATAGCATCAATAGAAGGCAGTAATTAGTAAGCAGTAAACAGGATGATATACAATAGTGATCAATCCACAGACAATAAGAATGTGTGAAGAAACAGCTAACACAAACAGGAACCCCTTTGGGAAGTACTCACAACCATCCCCTATGGTCCTATCCAAGAAGTACCACAACCCTCTTTTCAGTGCACTCAGTCTAACCCCTCTGGGTTGGTCATACGAATTTATAAGACTCCCTGGGGAAGATCACTCGGTCAATTCCCCTCAAAGTCTAGGGTAGTCTGGGACTATCTGAGGGAGATCACACTGTCTAACCCTCTTAGCCAATGGTCTAGAGACTCTCTGTGGAAGATCACTCGATAAATCCTCTTACAGCCTCAGTCATTCCCAAAACTCTCTGAGGATGCTCACTCAGTCAATTCCTCCTCTAGCCAGGGAAGGTTTTAAAGGCATTCAAACAAGGTAATGACTCTCTAAGTAAGATCACTCGGTCTACCCTCCTGTAGTCTATAATAACTAAGAATCTTTAGGAAGCTCACTCAGTCTATCCCCTATAGTCTATAATAACTAAGACTCTTTGGGAAACTCACTCGGTCTATCCCCTGTAGTCTATAACATCCAAGACTCTCTAGGAAGCTCACTCGGTCTATCCCTTATAGTCTATAGCACCAGGTTCTCACGTTCATGTGCCAGTCAGTTCATATTAATGCTATAAGGCCAAAGTACACCTAGAGAGATACTTGGATAACAGTCTACAGAGAAAAAAGCATGTTAACAACATCATTCCATCATACAATCATACAACATGGAAACAAGTATAACGTCCAAAGGATAATGACACCCAAAGGTCGTAAATAGGGAAAGGCATGAGAAAAACATCCATAGACAACAATTATCCACAATCATGATCGAATTACCTCTACACAGGCATACAAGCAATCCAGGAATAACCACAAGGGAAAAAAGGTAAACACTAAATACCCCGTTCACAGGTATTGGTGGAATTTGCACATAAAACTCAAAGACATCAAATGGTAAGGAACAAACCACCTTCCTCGATCCTAGGAGATCGATATACTTAAACCATGAGTCTTGATTCTCTTTATAATGGAGTAGATCTATGAAAATGTACAAAACACTCAACCCATGATAACATAAGAGAGAAGAGGAATTGGAAAACAAGGCTCTAGGAGAAAGAAGAACACACTGATGCGGTTCCAACGCAATCGACTGAAGTCGATTCATAGAATGGAAGGAGGCTCGGGGGATCAGTGAAGATTCATGGTTGCACATTATGCTCTTGGTTGAAGGCACTGGTGAAGAAGACAGTTTTGTCGATTTGGTGAGACCCCTATCTGTTTAATGAAAAAAATGAAAAATACACGGTGTGTACTTCTTGAGTACATGGAGTGTACTCTAATTTTCCATACTATACATTAATTGGCCTCCAAATCACCCCTACACACCGTGTGTGTGGCCCGAACCCCGCCACCACACGGCCTGGCGTGTCAAGGGAGTACACAGTGTGTACTCATAAAGTATACGACATGTACTTCAAAAAAATAAATAAACTCCCCTTTTCTCAAAAACATCAAAAAAGGAAATACATACCTATAAACTAAGATCTGGGTTCTTAAGAACATCACCCTTAATGAAATTCATTCCAAAATTCCCCTAGTAAGGCATAGAAGAACAATCTCTGAACAGCTTCGGCCACTGCGATTGTAAATCGACCTCCATCTCCCAAGTCTCGTCCTGCACTTGCTTGTGCTGCCATAGCACCCGTACTAGAAAAACAGACCTACCACGGAGAACCTTCGTACTACGACCGACAATCCGGATGGGATTCTTCTCAAACGACACATCCACTTCATGCTCAACCTCCTCAGGCTGAAAGAAATGAGATGGGTCGGAAAAATAATATCATAGCTGAGAAACGTGGAAGACAACATGCACAACCTAGTACCTCTGAGGTAACTACAACTGATAGGAAACCAGACCAACCCTCTCCAACACCTCAACCAGTCCGACATATCACCGTGAAAGATTACCCTATCTCCGGATCCTCTTGTGTCCCAACCTCGGTGCGACACCCATGAAATCCTGATCCCTGACCTGGAACTCCATAGGTCATCTCTACTGATCAACATAATAATTATGCTGAGACTGTGCTGTAGCCATCCTCTTCCAAATCAACTATATCTGCTATGAGGTCTCCTGAAACAGACGAGGTCCCAACAAAGCTTCCTCTCCTTCCTCCTGCCAGCATATGGGTGAACGGCATGGCCTACCATACAAAGCCTCGTAAGGTGCCATCTAAAAAGTCGCCAGGAAACTGCTGTTATAGGAAAACTCCACAAGAGGTATGTGCTTCTCCAAAGAACCTCCAAAGTCTAGAATGCAAGCTCATAGGATATCCTCAAGCACCAGGGTCATATTCTCAGACCGGCCATCCATCTGGGGATGGTATGCTATACTCAAAAGTACCTGTGTACCCAAGGACTTCTCAAGTCCCTTCTAGAACTGAGAGTAAAGAGCACATCCTTTTCTGAAAAAATTAAGTGTGGAACTCCACGTACACATACAATCTCATGGATGTACAACCATACCATCACATCAATACTGATGGTATACTTTATTGTAATGAATCGAGCAAACTTTGTAAGCCTGTCGACGAGAACCCAAACAACATCACTCCCTCGATGTGACCTCAGCAACCCAGTCACGAAGTCCATCACGACATCGTTCCACTTCCACTTGGGAATGGGTAACTGTTGTAAAAGCCCTGCTGGTTGCTGATGATCCACTTTAACCTGCTGAAATGTAGAACATCTCATGAAAAAACCAGTAACATCTCTCTTCATACCTGGCCACCAGTATTGGTGGTGTAGATCTTAATACATCTTGGTGACACCAGGATGAACTTCCCAAACTGAGGAATGAAAAACCTGAATCAGCTCCTTGAGTATATAAGTAGGCACCCATACACATACCTGGAAATGCAAGATATCAGCCTCACCCAATGTCCATATAATAAGAGGATCTATCCAGACACACTCTCTCATAGGACTACGCCTTCTGAGCCCGATAGTTGCCTCATTTTTACCCGATCAAAAAGAGACGAGGTAACAGCTACAGAAGATAGGTAAGTCTGTCCCTGTTTGTTTTTCACCTCTAGATGCATCCCAGAGAACAGATCCATAAGATACCACTCACTACTGGCTTCCTAAAATACCAGAATATGAGTTCTCCTGCTCAACACATCAGCCACTGCGTTTCCCTTTCCCGGCGTATAGGCGAGCTCGAAGTCGAAAGACTGAAGATACTCGACCCACCTACGCCATCTCAAATTCAGATCATGCTGAGTGAATATATACATGAGTCTCTTGTGGTTAGTGAAAACCACAAAGTGCTCTCCTAGAAGGTAGTGTCTCCAATAGCGTAATCCATGAACAACAGCTGCCTACTCTAGATCATGCATTGGTTAGTTCATCTCATTTGGCCGCAACTACCAAGACCCATAACCAATTACCCCATCTCCCTACATAAGCAAAGCTCCTATCCTAATACCAGAAGCATCACAGTAAATACTATATCCCTTTTCCGGCTCTATTAAGACCGGTATTGGTGCTGATGTCAACCTCTCATTCAGCTCTTGAAAGGATGACTCACAAGAATCTGACCATAAGAACTTCTCCCCCTTCTTGGTTAGACCTGTCAGTGGTGCTTCTAGGCGTGAAAAGTCCTTTATGAAATGGATGTAGTATCCATCCATCCCTAGAAAACTCTACACCTCAAAGACATTCTTCTATTTATCCCAGGAAACTACAACACTCACTTTCTCTGGGTCCACTGATACTCCTGTCTCTGAAATGACATAACCCAATATGTGAATATAATCCATCCAAAAGTGGAATTTCGAGAGCATAGCATATAACTGATGCTCTCTTAGTGTACATAGAACTATCTCATGATGGGTAGCATGGTCGTGTGGAGTGTGAGAGTACATGAAGATGTCGTCCATGGAACCCACCACGAAGGATTCCAAGTACGAATGGAACAATCAGTTCATCAGTGCCATAAAAACTGATGGAGTATTCGTGAGACCGAATGGCATGAATGTATACTCATATAGACCATACCTGATCCTGAAGGTTGTAAGAGGTATATCTGATATTCTAATGTGCAACTAAGAATAATCGGACCTCAAATCGATCTTTGAGAACACCCGGGCTTCTCGAAGCTGATCAAAGAGGTCATCAATCCTCGTCAAGGGATATCGGTTCTTAACTGTCAATTGTTTCAGCTTTTGATAATCCACACAATGACTAAGGGTGTTGTCTGTCTTCTTCGCAAACAAGACAGGCGAACCCCAAGGAGAAGAGCGGGGTCGGATGAAACCCTTTTCCTGCAACACCTCCAACTACTTCTTGATCTCCTACAACTCAGGTGTATCCATCCTATAAGGGAGAATGGACACAGGTACCACTCTTGGAAAGAGCTCAATCGAGAAGTATACCTCATGCTCTGGAGTCAAACCGTAAAATTCCTCTAGAAAGATATCCCTGAAACGATCCAACACTAGGGGAAAGTATACCTGCGAAGTCCCCTGGTCATCCTCACAAAGACTGAAAATATGGGTTGTAACTCCTCCTAGCCCATGATGCTCTGGTCCTGCTCTACCTTCCTGGACATCCCACTCACCTCTATAAAGGAAATATCTGCCATCTGATGATCTGAAACACCCCCTACGGCGATAACAATAGACGACTGCCTAGAAGGGAACCAACCAATCCATCTCGAGAATGACGGCATAGGCCGTCATCTCTAGGACATATAGGTCACATAAGAAAAGACACCCTACAACCTCAAGAGGGCACTCTCTGCACTGACATATGCTATATGTCCTCGTTTCCAATGGTGTGTCCAAAGTTAACAAGTCGGCAGATGAAAAGATACGGATCCCAAGGATCTCCACAACAGAAACATAGATAAAACAATACGAAGCACCAGTATCGAAAAGGGATGAATATAAAACTAAGGCTACTAAGATCGTACATCAAACTGTAGAAGGGATGGGATCCAACTCCTGATAGGTCTGTTCCACTGTGAAAGTCTGGCCTGCACCATGGCCCGAAGCCCCTGGATGACGACTCTGAGATGACCTAGTATGATGTCACTGGTAACCTTGTGATATACCAGCACGACAACAACCTCCACCTCAACCCGAACGGCTGGAGGAACTCTAGTTCCCAGTCTGGTGAGAAACTGGTGAAGAATCTCATGAACACACAGTCAGAGATGAACCTCTACAACCAGCTGAAGGTGATAAGATCTGACAAAAGATCTGATGATGGCCCATCATTCCACAAGATCAGCACTCCATCGGGTTCCTCTGGAACAGAGGCCTAGTATGAACACTCCTACCACACTCGTATCATACGACCTGGTTTCCCGAAGATACATCCCACCTACTCTGATCTCTTCAAGAAGACTCTCTATGGCACTTCCTACTTGCTGTAGGAGGAACATCAGCTCTGGATGTCAAACCTCCCTGGCTCACTGCTACAAAATCAATCAAGTTGCGCACAGTGAACAGATCCTGGATGACGATAGAGGATATTGAATTCAACCTAAACATATTCACTTGGGAACAGATCTCCTGACTGAGACTGTCCTCAAACGTCCTAGAAAGGAACAACTCATCACCTACTGGGATTGTTGTGAAGTGTTGCAGCTCGGTAAAGCGGGAAGAGTACTCCATAACAGAAAGAGGACCCTGTTGTAGACACATAAACTACCATGGTCTATCGGCCCTCAAGGTCTCTGGGAAAAATTATTCATAGAAGGTGCACCGAAACTTGTCCCAAGACATACTCTGCTGGCACACTGACTGTGAGATCTCCTCCCACCACCTCTTTCCAGTGTCTCAGATCATATAAGTAGCTAGCTTTCCCCTTTTCTCTAGGGGTATCTCTAGATTCTCAAAGAACGTCAGTGTGGCCTCTAACCACGACTCTACAGCCTGTGGTCCTCCTTCCCCTGAGAAAGTAAGAGGATGCTGCTGATGAAAGACTCGCGTCAATTCGGCCATCGACGAGGCAGGAGGTGGTGCTCCCTGAGAGGTCTGCATCATCCTCATGAAATCCTCCCTGAACTATTCATCGGTGCTTGCGATAGGTATGACTACTGGTGCCAATGCTGGCACAGTAGGAGGATCTGCAGGAGGTCCCTGATTGGCCATATCCTGTGTCTGATCACCGTCTGGAAACTGACATCCAACCGGAGGACGTCTTGGAGGCATAGCTCTGAAACATAAAAAGGAAAACTTAGATCTGGATTTTCAATAACAAAGAACACATGAGTAAAAAACGGGAACATGAGATAGAAACATTCAAATTTTCAAAACACGTCTACACGGTGTGTATAAAAACTACACGGCGTGTTTACATAAACCATACACATGGGCGTGTACTCCTTCCACCTCTGGTTGTGTAACACCCCAAACTACACAGCATGTTGTTCCCATACATGGTGTGTACTTGAACTCCATTCCCCTACCCATGTCTCTTCACACGGCTAACCCACACAGACATATTAACACTAGACTACAAAACGTGTTCACTAAGGACACGACATGTACTAGACAAGGTTTTGGAGACCCATGATGTTAGTTACAAGGTTGGCTACATGGATGATGTTTACACGACGTGTTCCGAACAATCACGTTGTGTATAAGAGAAGATAACACCAACCCCTATTGTTCGTGACACGGCTGGGTACCTTGAACAAGACTGCACGAGCTTCCGCGGACCGTGTTGTTAGTGAAACAGCCGGGTACACGGCTCTATACTACACGGCGTGCACCTAAAGTACACAGCATTTTCCTAAAGACATTTCCTCAACATCGTGATCCTACTCACATAGTCATTGACATGGTCTGAAACTACATGGCGTGTAGTCATAATGTACACACCGTGTATTCTGGGTTTTTTCGGGTAGTAGCTCATAAACATCACCGAATTCCAGAAACATAGAAAACAAGGCATGAATGTTCCAAATTTGGATTCGTGAGGCCCCATACTTCCCACAAATCAAAGCTTGGAATCCAATACAGTCGTATATGAGGAAACATAGGTCAATGATTCACCAATTTCCAATTCAAGAGGGCCCATAACACCTCATGAACCAAAACATGGTGTTCATTTAAGAAAGGTACAATAAAAACAACCCTCTATCAAAATCAGAGAGTCTATAAAATCATCTATCACAAAATCATGCATAATCTACACAAAGTCTATCAAAACAACATGCAATTGCTAATGCACCCAAGATGGCATGGCAAGAATGCATGGAATGTGATTTCTAACTAGTGCATTTAGGATGAATGAGATGGAATACCCTCATCTTATCGGGTTATGACAAAAATAGAACCATAATAGCAACAACAATAACAAAAAAATTCATGTGAATCACTCTATGTAAAATCATATCAACTGTAAAATCTCAAAACCATAAAACTGCAATAAACGAGGTAGTATGGCTTTTCCCTGTACACGTGTTTTCTACTCCCGGGAAAAACTTATTACCAAGTACTAAATCCATCATATCCTTGGATAAAGGCTCCAAATAGAAAATCAAGTGAAAATAATTCATCTGATACCACTTTGTAATGTCCCGGTTCCGGAAACCACCCAGAGGCGCCCCATACCCGGTTGGTCTCATGGCCTCAAGTGAATTTCCTCAAATGCCATAGGCTTCCGACTACCAGCAAGGGCCTTGGGTGTGATAGTGGGGAAACTATGCACTCATTGGCAGAGTACACAGAGAATGTAAATAAATTGTAGGAGAAATAGCAAGCAGTAACCAGTAAGCAGTAAACATGATGATATACAATAGTGATCAATCCACAAACAACAAGTAGTGGTGAAGCAATAGCTAACTCAAACAGGAAACCCTTTGGGAAGTACTCGCAACCATCCCCTCTTGTCCTATCCACGAAGTACCAAAACCCTTTGGGCAGTGCAGTCAACCTAACACCTCTAGATTGGTCATATAAATTTATAAGACTCTCTGGGGAAGCTCACTCGATCAATTCCCCTTATAGTCTAGGGTAGTTAGGGACTCTCTGAGAGAGATCACGATGTCAACCCCTCTTCACCCAAGGTCGAGAGACTCTCTGATAAGCTCACTCGGGCAATCCTCTTATAGCCTCAGGTATACCATAGACTCTCTGAGGAAGCTCACTCGGTCAATTCCTCCTCTAGCCTGGGAAGGTTTTCAAGACATTCAAACAAGGTAAAGACTCTCTGAGGAAGCTCACTCGGTCTACCCTCCTATAGTCTATAATAACTATAAATCTCTGGGAAGCTCACTCGGTCTATCCCCTATAGTCTATGATAACTAAGTATCTTTGGGAAGCTCACTCGGTCTACCCACTGTAGTCTATAACATCCAAGACTCTCTGGGTAGCACACTCGGTCTATCCCTTATAGTCTATAGCACCGGGTTCTCATTGTCCCATGTCATTCAGTGCATATTAATGCTATATGGCCAAAGTACACCTATAGAGCTACTTGGCTAATAGTCTATAGAGAAACAAGCATGTTAATAACATCATTCCATCCTACGATCAAACAGCATGGAAACAGGTATAACGACCAAAGGCTAACAAGAGCCGAAGGTCGTACACGAGGTAAGGCATGGGAAAAACATCCAAGCACAACAATTATGCACAAACATGATCAAATTACCCCGACACAAGCATGCAAGAAAGGCAGGAATAACCAAAAGGGAAAAAGGTAAACATGCAATACCCCATTCACGGGTATTGCTGGAATTTGCAAATAAAACTCAAGGACATTGAATGGAAATGCACAAACCACCAACCTCGATCCTAAGAGATCGATATACTTGAACCACGAGGCTGGATTCTCCTCATAATGACATAGATCTACAAAAAAACACAAAATGTTCAACCCATCATAACATAGGAAACTGTAGTAATTGGAAAACAAGGATCTAAGAGAAATATGAACTCACCGCTGTGGTTCCAACGAAATTGACGATGGTCGATTCGGAGAACGGACAGAGGGTCGGGGGCTCAGAGATGATTCGTGGCCGTATGGGTTGCTCTCGGTCGAAGGTGTTGGAGAAGAAGATAGTTAGGTAGATTAGGCGTGAACCCGGTCCGTTAAATGAAAAAAAGAAAAAGAAAAATACACGGCGTGTACATCTTGAGTACATGACGTGTACTCTACTTTTCCGTACTCCGCTTTAAGAGGATTCCACTTCACCCATACACACCATGTGTGTGGCCCAGACACGGCCAGTACATGGCCTTGTGCGGAAAGGGAGTACACAGTGTCTACTCATAAAGTACACGATGTGTAATTAAAAAATTTCCAAAAACTCATATTTTCTCAAAAACTCCAGAAAAGGGAAATACATACCTGAAAATGAAGATCCAGGTTCTTACAAAATTAATCATCAAAAATTCATGACATAAAAAATATTAAAACAATAATATAATTATAAAATATTTCCACATATAAGACTGATAAATTTTATTTATACTATCAGTGGAATAATACTATTCACAAGGAAAATTTACTATTCACAAGTGTAATATTACAATTCATAAGTGTCTGTTACTATTCAAAAGTGTAGGTTACTATTCACTAAAAATTATGTTTTTTCATCAGACCCCTAAAATCACCCTGAATGAAACCGTGTATGCCATATTTTCAAAATTCAAAACAAATTAGTCGAAAATTATTGTTCAACGGTAACATAGTATTCAATATCAAGATATTTCATTGTGTTTTCTAATGTGATTACACTTTAAGGCATAATTATAAGAAGGGAATCCCATTGCTTAAAAATTGGTTCATAACAAATACCCAATTAATTCAACTAAAAATTTTTATATCCTAGTCTATGGATCAAGAATAAGTTAAATCTCAGGCTATACATGACCTGAGCCCAAGGAGAATTATCCAATTTGTCTCATGGGCTAAGACATAATGATGATCCAAGAAGTGTATTCAAGGCATTCTAATTTTCATGAAGAAGATATAGGTCCTATGAAATCCCATCAGGAACCTCTAATAGATAAGGACTGAGTACCAATGTGCATATCTCCATTGGAAATTGGATTAATGAATCAATATTCCATCATATGGATGATTAGGGAATTACCTTATGATTTCTAGGTACCCCATATCTGAATATTATTATATTGTTTACAATTCCCAAATGTAATAAGCACCATATAATCATATTTATGTGTTTTTAGAATTCCTCACAGGCTATGTAATACTAATTACAATAAATATTACATTATTTCAATTCCATTACTATTCATCAAAATGATAAGGGATAATGAGGGACATGAAAATATGACAATTTAATTATATATAACAAAATATGTGTAAATTAGGATTTACATTTAATGATTTATAATTCATTCCATTAAAAGGAAGAACCACCATAATAATGGCCAAGTCATTCACACCACAATTCAGTTCTAGATATTCACAGAATTGTTCAATGAAGGCATAATAAGAAATAAACTCTATTTGTGAGGACTTTATTGGATTTTCATACTCCAATAGTGTCAAAATGTCTCACTAGAGACTTAGTTTGAAATTTATATGATTGAATATAATGAAAATAATTTTCAATATCAATGACTGATAAACCTAGCATTAATACAATCAATATAATATATAATTTGTGAGACATTGAGGTTAATTTCATAGACCACCAACTGAAGGTAGGTAGTATAGGCCTCATCCAATCTATACCTTGGTTTGACATAAATTGCATAAAACTAACAAAATAGAAAAACAACATAAAAATTTGGAAGATTATGTCACTCAAAAAATTACTCCATATAAGGGAATATACATGACTAATGGAGCTACTATAATGGGCATCTTATAGGTGGACATCCAATGTGATGAAAGGATCTTGATTTGAAAGATGGATGAATCAATGGTTTTAAAAACTAGGTCAGGCATTGAGGAGGGCTTCCAAGGGAGAAGGATTTTTATGAATTATAAAAAAGATAGAGGAGGCTTGAGTTATGATTCTATAGGAAAAAATGGTATTGTAACTAAATATTAATGATTTAGACTATTTTTCAACTTTTATGGCGAATTCATGCACCAATCAAACACAAAACTATGTCCGAATACACCCCTATCATGGGCTAGGTGCATGTTTTAAAAACTATGCTAAGCATATAATAAGTACCTCTATAAGTATTATTAAATTAGTCACATGGTTTTGAATACTGAATGGAATGGTTATAATAAACCATGTGGCCCAAAAGAATGTACTCGACCACCCCCACATAGTTTAGCCAAACAATGCGGACTGAGTGCCATGGTTTCTTCTAACTATATGGCCCACCTTTTTCCTCAAAAATCCAAGGATATATGATCTGATAAATCCTTGAACACCATAAAATATCTCAGTAACTCGTTATTCACTTCCACTAGGAGAAAATTAATGAATTAATCTGAAAACTATAGGTTCTATACTTCAATTAAAAACATGGTTCTCATAATAATCCCAAAATAAAGAAACTTATTCCTGAGTTTCCCTTCCAAGAGTGGTGATGCTTCATCATAGAATAACTCAGACCACAAAGCACATATGTTAGTCTCTCCCTCCCATATCTCATCATGTAAATAGCCATGTTTCCAAAGAACTCATACTAAAGGGACATATTGGCGTTATATATGCTTCATTATCTAATCGATGATACAAATAGGATAGTCCTAAAAGGAAGGAAAGACATCCAATTTCACATACTCATTAGAAAAATATATTATGTTTCATCATTATATTGGAAGAACTAGGATGTATAGAGGTTCTCAAGCATGGATTGGTTCCTCAAATGAACACTTATTTGATAGGATACCATCTCCACAGATTCCAATATCTTAAAAGGTCCAATTAACTTATGATTCACCATCCTTTGACTTTGTATTAGTATACTACCTAATCTAGGGGGAACACATGAAAAAATGATCCCTTTCCTCGAACTCTATTGGTCATCAATAGTGATTTAAATAATATTTATTTCTAGAAAGGGCGGCTTCCATATGATTCATGATAAGTTGTACCTGATTTGAAGTCTCCTGGAAAAGACGATGTCCATGGAGTGTTTCCTATCAAATATATATCCAGTGCATTGGTCATCATCATGAACATTTATATATGGTCTCATAACAGGACATCTATAAGGTATCCTAATAGCTCATATTATAGTTAAAATCAACATGATTTACATGTTTCTCCCATGAACATCAAAAATAATGGAGACACAGTAGATCCTTTTCATTAATAACCTATACTGTCCATTTTGAAAATTCATATAACTATGGTAGGAATGTTATACTCATAATTAATAATGTACCCCATGATTTTTGTATCCCTTTCAGAAAAATAAAGTGAATCAAGCTTCCCTTTGAAAAATTATTGAATGAAGAACCCCATGTTGGATTATAATATCATGGACATACATTGTTCCTATATCATCCACTAAGAATGTATCATTGATAGGAAGGAAGTGGTGTACCCTTTCAACCATTCATTGAATACCCAATTATCTCTACAACCTCAAGGAAGTGATATAAAACAAGCCACAAAATATTTTGTGACATCATTCTATTTCTACACCATAACTAGTAATGATTGTAACAATCCATGAGGCTACTAGTGTTCCTCCATCAGCTTCTAAAATATGGGACACCTAGTGATAATACTTATTATCTAATATTTCTTCCCATTCCACCAATACTTGAAACACATATCATGATACAACTTAGATATATTTAGGTTCACTAACCATTTCGAAACCTGGAATTATTTCCTTATCTCTTCTCATGTATCTATTGGCACCAACTACCATCCATGTATAAGACATATGTTGTCTCTATTGATCAACCAAACTTGCGGTGTTTCTTTCCATGAAATATTATACCTTAGGACTATGCCTTTAAGATCTATGATCTTCATCCCCTTTACTCTATATATAATTGATGAAGCTAGCACCCATTAATTTGGAAAATAGAGCTGACATATTTCATAACCCTCCAGGTGCTTCTCAGAAAGAAGATCTATCAACCTCAATTCATTATTGGCTTTCAGAATATCATGTGTCTGAGTCTTCTGCCCAAAGCATCTGTAAACACATTTCCCTTACTAGGCATATAAAAAATCCATGGAATTAAGTTATTTTATCCATATCTATTGTATTAGGTACAACTAATACAATGTGATTATATAGTTGAGGATCTTATGGGATTTACACTAAAAAACATTCTCTCCCAATAAATTGTATCTCCTGAAATGGAAGTCCCAGACATCTAGGACTTGATTTAGATCATGCGTCATGTATTTACACTCATGAGGCCTCTACTAATGAGACCAATAAAAACCAAAAATATATTCCATCATAGGAACTATATTGTTCCTGATACTTCAGGCATAAAATTGTATATCCTCTATTAGGATCAAGTCAGATCAAAATTTATTGTAAAGAATGTGTTCCCTTCAATATTCTAATATTTAACCCATAGGATATAGACCAGATAAACTTGAAACCCTCTTTGGTAAATCAATTAAGAAGTGCATAATTAAAGGGTAAATCATATATAATATGCTAATAATATCCATACAACTACAATAAATACCATTTATTGAACACTTTTTTTGTGATTATTCAAGGGAACTACCACACTCAAATTCATCGATTCAACTAATACTTCAGATTCTGATATAATATGACCCAGAAAATGAACCATTTCGATCAATTTTATTAATTTGGTGATTTGGGAATATATAATATTCTCACTTAGTGTACTAAAAATAATACAAAAGTGTTTGGAATGATCAAGTATATTCTTTGAGAATACTAATATGTTTTCCATGAACACTAAAATGAAGGAATCCAGGTATGGATTGAAATCCCAATTCATAGGGTCCATGAAAATGGTGTTCATGTTTATAAGGCTGAATGGAATAACCAAATACTCATAAAGACCATAACCACTACTTAATTTTCTAGAACATATTTCTGAAGGTACTAAATTTAACAATTGATATCATGAACTATATTGACCGTGATAAGCACTCAATCTCCTCATATCTTGTAAAAAAGATCTCCAATGATAGGAAATGGATACTAGTTCTTAAGTGAATTCTATATCACTTATTAATAATCTATTGATAGACTAAGGGTTACATCAATCGTTTTAATTAAATGCATGGATGGACCCCTAGGTAATGTTCTATTTTTGATAAAACACATATATTACATGTTCACTAACAACCTCGTGATTCATTAACAGTCAATAGTATCCTTATTATATTGAACAATCGATATTGATTCATCTCTTGGAGCTATCTCAATAGACAAATACACTTCTCTATTGGGAGGTAACCTAGAGAAATATTATGGGAATACATCTATGAAACAATATTTTATAGGAGGAATATTATCATGAAAAATTAGTTAATTCTAAAAATAAAGGATATCCAGTCACCCTTGTGATGGTAACTATCTCTATATGATGATTAGAATGATAGTGTTCAGTGGTAGCATTCCACATAAGAATGACAGGGGACCAAATAATCCATCATAATATTTACACAGAATCTATTTCTTTTTGAATATAAAGAGCTCCCATAAAAATGAAGACTTCCTACATTAATGATGAATTCCTTACACTGACGTACACAGTCCGATTGTATTTCCAATAGAGTATCAATGATTATCAAACAAAAAATATACTGAATTTCAATATAAATATATAAAATAGTAGATATATAAATAACGGTGTGTGATTCACCTATATCGAATAATTGGGATACGATAGTATATTCCACTAAAATAGTACCACATACTATAGATTGGCATACACAATCCTCATTTGGTATTTTCTATATTGCGTGTAACTGGCTAGATTAGTGTCCCTAAGCTACACCAGAATTGAACGGAGTGGGTTTTCTCTACTGATGTTATAAAATAGACATATGGCTACCCCATCCACGACCTCCTCCTTGACATGACTATATAGTTCAATCCAAACACCCTTCCTGACATGGAGCTATTAATTATACTCCTAAATATGGATCTGAAGTGGACCATATCTCACTAAGAATAGGAGCTAAGGTATGATAGAATATCTAATGATGACCCATTTGACTATATGATCTACAAATGACAAGGCTTATATAACACTAGGGCTTCAAATAAAAGTTCCTCCAAAAAAAATAGAAAACTATCAAACATCCAGTGAAAATACTCTAGATACTACTACACTACTAATAATTATCATGATTTTGATTCTAGATGCTAGAGTAACCACAACTCTTCCTATGTAGTAATTCATTTTTCCTTATACCATCGACATATATTACATTGGATTTTGTGATTAGGTTTAAATTCACAATCAATGAGACAAAAATTAACCTGGATACATTTACATGAGATCAAATAGTGTATCTTGATCATCTCAACTTGTATCTACCTAGATAGATCGTCTCCTCTTATGGTCTGTGAAAAATGTTGATGAATTTTAATGAGAGATGAATAGTCTATAGTAGATATAATGGCCTTCTCTAGGTGCCTGAAATCTCTAGATATGTCATCTCTTTGTGTATTTGAGCAGATTAAGTCATCAAAAATATAATGTAAATCCCTCAAATTCATACCCTAGGGCTGATAACTTAATTACAAACAACCCACTATTTATTGGAATAATCTGAAATCATGTATGTGGTGAGAATCAAAATCCTCTTAAGAGGTGTCAACACATTCTAAAAAACAAATTGAAAAGCCTCCATACATGAATCTGCAACCTAAAAATTGAATCCCAAGAAAATTTGGGTGGATAATTTTCTAAAACTCTCAGATAATTTCATTCATCTTAGAGGCAGGTTTGGAGGCTCCCTACATAGTCGACATAATATGATGATATCCCTCTTAAATCTCAGAATCATCTCCCACATTGGGAATAACAGGAGGTACCACAGGTGTCACTACTAAAGGTTGCCTTGGTTGATTGTATCCCTCCCTCTATTGAGTTTTGTCATCACTATGCTCCAAGAACAAAACTGAAGGATGTCACAGTTGCATAGCTCTAAAAATTAAAATTTCATTCCTAAAATATAATTGATAATGAAATAATGTATATATAAAAATAGGAGAGGTAGAATCCTTCATATAAGTATAGATCACCCATCTTCCTACTCTTAATTCAAGGTTTATGTGATATTTTAGATCATAATGAACAATAAGAGAGGCTGCCTACTTCCCACTACTAATGTTGGTTCTTTCTCATCTTCTCAGGTTTTCCTTAAGGTTTTGGAATATAGAGTTCGAATTGCATGTACTAGAAATAACACACGCTGTGATAAAATTGGAATCCCAATTTAAAATAGCCCTCAAATGAATTATTATTTTTTCATTATTTCATTAATATTATATATCGGATAAATGAAATACTATTACTAATTAAAATGATTAGATAATTATAAATGTCAATTAATACTAAATTTAATGATATATAGATATTTATAGTTGATATTAGAATCTAACAGGTAATATAAATTGAATTTATTAAAATTAATCTTTATTCCCAATTTCTATAGGCACAGGAAATCCTTATATTAAAAATGAAATTCATGTATTCAAAATCAACTAATGTTTTTGTCTATATAACCTAAGATTCATAAATAAACATTATTTTATATGGTTAATGGTAGTGGAATGATAAAACTATATATATATATATATATTGGTTATATTATGATATATTAATGAACAATTATTTCATGAACATTTTCTTACTAAAATTTTAGTTGCATTATAAATCTATCAATGCAGGGAAAAAATGAATATCATGAATTGGGGCAACGAAATATGCATGGAAAGTCATAGTGAATGAAATTTTATTCCATTAAGATTCATATAACAATGCATGATCAATGATTCTATTCCATATAGGGCCAAGGATAATGAAAAAAATAATATCATAAATAAATCACACCTCATTTGTATCACCAAATGGTGAAATTAAGGTAACTATAACAGACATAATAAAAAACAAAATATCTCATCCCAAGAAATTTGGGTTTTTTACCATATGTGGGTTATCTACTCTTAGGAACATACCCCATACAAAATTATAATACCTCATAGTTTTATATATAAGAACAAAAATAGTGATAAATGGTTTCAAAATCACCATCTGATACCACTTTTTGATTTCCCTTCATGGCTCACGTAGTACCAATAACTGATATAGTAGGCCCCATGGCCTCATGAGCACCTCCCCATTGGCCAGAGGCAACCGACATGTAGAAAGGGTATAATGTGGTGTGGTGGGGTGATTGTACCCTCATTAATAGTGTTGAAGTAATTGGAAATAATTTAAATATAAATAATATATAATAGATGAAATAATAAAGATTAAGGTATCATTATAATTATAAACACATAAGACATAAATAATCAACCCGCATGCTGAATAATACTATATACAATGATTATTTCATTTCTAAACAAAATAAACATTCATACATGGATGTAGGATGATAAATAAGAGTCAAAACAACCTAAAACTATCCTATCATTCTAAACATGGTCTGGGCCACCTTCTACTAAAATCCCACCACAATACTAGAATTCAGGCATCCGTAAATAGACACATCCACATATCCACACATGAAATCATATTATCTTCATAGGTACCATCATTTTTCTGTATAGTGTTTGACATTAACTTATTTTTTCCCAACCAATAGTTTTTATAATAAAACTGTTCTATGAATATAAACAATAATAGTATATAGTAATGTCAATTTAATGTAAGAAATTAAAACAACCCAAGTCATGCTCAAGTTCCTTATGGGTCACTTGGCCAACCATAACTACTTCAGCCTATGCTAGGTGTCTCTAAGCATGTGGTCAATTAATCTACTACTTAATCATTTGGTAATATAATATTTGTGAACATGGTATGAAAAATATGATAATAATGATAAAAATAAAAGAGGAAACAAATATTCCTTGACCTTCAAATTTCATTCAAACTCATGGTACACAACCCAAAATCCTATAAAATGTTATAAGTGTAATCCATGGTTTATACCAAGAGAATTCCAATATAAATATGTATAACTAGTTCCATGGATAATGGAAAGTGTAAATCCTAGGATAATATTTATAGGCGACCAAAGAGAATAATTCACAGCGTCGTGTGTCCTAAGAAATCATGTTGAATACATGTAGTAAATCTACGTAACGCAAATTTTATAGAGAAGGATAGGGCTCCTTAATAATCAAGATAGATATTATCTAATACACAATGGACTGGATCTAATGTAGGTATATTGATTATAAACTAGATATATATATCATAATGATTTCATCTATGTGATAATGTAATTCCCTCTAGAATCCAATCCATAATCTAGTCAAATCATTCATTTAATGATAAAAAAAGTACATATGAAATAGTTAACATATAACAATATATATATTTTAAGAAGTCATTATATTCCATGTAAGAATCATGTTAATTATTATTATATTATGTATATTTCATTAACATTCATCAACTTTAGAAGGGTTAATGAGGGACAAAGAACCATGAAAATTTATTAATGTTTAATAAAATTCGTGTGATTTAGTCTTCCCATTTAATTATTTATAAAACATTTAATTATATAAATAAATAATAATAATAAATTCCAAGTAATATACACCCAAATGGGGTTTGGTTTAGTTGAAAAATTGTTCATTTAATCCCTAACATGATGGGAACATTAATTGGGTGGTCCGTATTCGGGTCTCAACATCCACTAGTATAAAAAGGTCTCACTAGGTATTTAGTTACAAATTTAAATGAATGAAACTAAATAAGATTAATTTTAGGAGTGATTATTTGGGAAAAATTCATGTTCACAATGAAAATATTTTATAAAATTATATAATATTAGTTAAATTCCAAGACCACATACCTTAATCATGTAGTAGATGCCTCAACTAGTATTGTACCCTTGTTCAGTCAAAATTGGATAACACCAAAAATATAGAAAAACTCACTAAAATTAATAAATATGATCTCACACCATAATAACTCTATAGATAATAAGACAAATTATGGATGGAGATAAAATAATGGAGAGCATACTGGTGGTTATCCATCATAATGAACATATATTTATTTTCAGTTCAGACATAAGAATGGATTAAAATACTAGGTTGTTTATGGGGGATAGATTCCAAGGGAGAAGGATTTCAATGTGTTAGAGTATAAATAAAGGAGTTCTGAGTTGTAAAGAAAGAGGTTAAAATGGTCTCTTTACCCAAACATTAATGAATCGCAAATTTTGGCCTCTCGGTTGGCCTAACCATGTGCCAACTATTCGCCCAGATCTCCCCCATGTCATCCCTCACACAAGCTTGGTGTACAGTATGAATAACCATGTATAGGTTATTAGAAACGACTATAAGAATATATATGTAGTAATTTCACATTTGTGTAGAGTCTGATGCATTCATAAAAAAATAGTGTGTCTGTAGTTATATCATTAGACCACCCCAAGGATAAATCAATGAAAATGTATTGGGCTGTAGAATTTCTTCTAACTGTGAGCCCCACAATTTCCAAAAAAACTAGGAGATCCGAGCTCTAAACATTATCTGGAAACCCTTGGAACTATATTCACTTCATTAGTCACTACCACCATGATAAAATTAAATAATAAAACTAAAAACTTATGTTTCTATTCCTCAATGAAAAAACAGGTTCTAACAATATATTAATTTGATATTTTTACCTAATATTCTTCTTAAATTTTATTCAGTTTAATATAGATAATTGTAGTGAGTGCTTGAATACTCTTCTATATAACCTCTGTTATTGAGTGATATTGTGTATTCTATGTGGATAATTAATATGGCTAAAAATCAAGGTAGGCTGAGGTAGCTAGATAGATCCATATTTATTATAAAGTATAACATTCATATTTCATGGGAGATGTTGAGTTAGTGTTTAGGGAGGAGTGGAATAAGAATGTTAATTATATTCTTGTAGTTATTTCAGGCAACAAATACAACTTAGGGTGGGTGTGGGGATTATTGATTAAATGGATTGTCTATAATGTGGTGGAAACAATTACAAAATAAAATTATAATAATGATCTTGGTTGGATTTAATATTTAAAAAACATTATAGATCACATCTACCAATATTAGTTGAATCTCAAAATTCGAGGAGTGTTTTTTGGGTTTATGCTGGGTGATAAGAATTTTTATTAGTATTTGTTCAAATAACATAATGTAAGGATACATTCACCCTATTCGGTAATGAATGAGAAACCCAAGGAATGTAGGTTTTATTATTTAGTCAAATCCAAGATATGATAGATAATAATTCATTTGATGCTTCAAAATTATATTGATTTGGTGAGACCAACAACTTTAATGGATGACAATATAATAGGTTTATGTATGGAAGTTTATTTTAATACATCAAAAATTTTAGTGATCTATAATTTCTTGGGATAAAATATCATGTTATATTTTTTATAGGAGAAATTATTAAATGTATCCTACTATGAATCTAAACTGAGTGCACAACTTGATAACTTCTATTGTAGAGAATAGGTACATCCAAGTTCAATTTTTCTGAAATTCTTCTTTCAATGTTTCTATTATGGGATAGTGGGAAATATGAAGCTGATTTGTAACTAGTTTTCATGGAAAATTAATGATGATAAATATAACACATAATAATTATAAAAAAAAGATTGACAAAATGATGGAATTTTGGACATTGAATCATTGAAGATCGGTGATGCCTCATGGGGAGTATATGTTTATAATATAGAAGTTTCTAGAAAAAATATCCAATACATAGTTAGTTTTAGTAGATTCATATGTTTTCCCCAAACCATATATAGTGTGAGGTACATTAAGGAAATCTTTCATGATTATTTCATAATTTGTCACACATGATAATATAATTTATTTATTTATTCATTATTTCACAATCTGATAGGGTTTCAAGTATATTTTTAATCCATATTCATTGGAAAGATCCCTATGAAGGGAAAGAGAAAAGAGTACTATTTTACATGTCTATGTTATTTTTCATTATTTTCAATATATAATTCTAATTGGTTGGTTATGTTAATTCCCCAACAACACAACTCTATTGGCAATGTCTTGTTTATAGAATTATGTGTATTTCTCTTACCACATGGTTGAGGGAAAGATATTATTATGTTTAGTTAATTGTGTTGGGATAGTGTAGTGATAAATATATCATGTGTTTTTCATTTCTATTACATATTTAAATGGATGGAAATAATCCAACCTTAGCTTTTATAATGGTTAACTGGAATCCATTTCACAATCATAATATATCTATAGATTTCAATCAAGTAGGGTCATAGATGTTTCTATTAACATATTATAGAGTATGATTTTTATTTTATTTACATCTTATTGCATTGATGTAGCTGAGTTGTGGAATATGAAGTTTTAGTTGGATGAGCTCATGAAAAATGGGTCATTCAGTAAAGTTTTACACCATTAAAAACAATAGTTCTGATTTAAAAGAAAATTTATATTAGATTAATCTTTTGTTTTTACTATTATAAGCTAAAAAACTGATAAGTGACACTTGAATAATCCATGAGAAATTTTTCTTTAAATTTTTTTTTCTCTAGAATTATTAACAAGCACATCATGTTTAAATAGACCAATATATATTATTGAATAATTGTTATTTAATATCATAATTATTTCAAAACCATTGGATTTGAGAGTTTGGATATGAATATATAAATTATAAAAATTTATTATTTGAATATGTATAAAATTAATTCATTATTTCTCGATTAGTATGAAATTAAAATAAAAGAAAATATAGGTAGAATAATATAATATTATTAAAGAATAATTTTATGAACATAATGTGTTTTTTTCATAATAAATTTAAAAATATATATTGATTAGTAATTTATAGAAAATTTTTAAACTATATATTGAATCATTTAATTAAACATTAATCTAATTATTTTAATAAGGAAATAAATTATAATAGACAACATTTTATGATTAGATATTCCTTTCACTAAAATTATTTTTGTTGAATATTACACACATATTTAAAAATTAATTTCAGTAGTTCATGAAATATGAATATTTTATAAATTGATTCAATAATAAGAATCATCATAATTTTTAATATGGAATAATTAAACCTTATGTTTTCATCATCATGAATATTAATCTATTTAAAAATTCACTACCACAAAAAGGGTAAATGGGGTAAATCATGTGTTATACTAATGATATAAGGATTAAAATGAGCAAAAAATAACGAAATTTTAATTTGGTATATAAATTTTAATACAGTATTATTCTAAAATCTTCAATTTTCAAATTTATATCAAAATTTCCTTGAAAATGACTTGTTTTTCTTTATATTCATAGTAATTGCAAGTACTCCACTCCCCTAACAAATAAAAGGGTACCCCCAATCCTCTCTTATCCATATCACTTGAGTCCATTAACTAGACCAAATCATACACATATATCTTCTCTACTTACCGGTCCACATACTAGTAGTTATTTTCTTCATAAAAAACGAATCCATGATTCATTACAAAGGGGTTCAAGGGTAGATTATCAAAGATATAATATATGTAATTTTTCTTAGAATTACTACTTGTGGAAATATTTTTTTGTCACGGTCTCACTTCTTTTCATGATTTATATATTAAAATTTTCATTAAAGGGCATTATATGGCTCTTATCCTAAAAACCCAACCTATTTTAATACCCTCTTTTTATTACAACTTTTTTTATGTATTAGTAAAATAATTATCTCATTGGTACTTAAAAGGGTCATGTATTTGTTGTCAATTAAATATCAACTGAATTTCCACATTCTTCCTCGAGCGCTTTATTCTATATCCGTTATCTTAAAATTTTGTTTAATTGAGGTTTTTTCTATACATAAAGTATTTTTAAAATGGTAATTTTAATTAAAAAATAGTTACTTTAAAATGATTCTCAAGGATTATTTTTAATGAATCATTTCCCAAAACTACCATTTTTTTATTTTTAACACTCTATGAAAACAATATAGTCTTTTAAAATATATTCTAGTAAATTATTATTATAATCCAATGGACAATATTTTCTTCTACTATTCTTTTAAAATTTTTCAAGTCCATTTTCAAATAAAATACTTTTCTCAATAATCCATAAATATTCAAATATGGTATTCTCAATAGATAAAAAATAGGTTTGTTATATTATCAATGAAATATTTGAATGTTTTTTACATGTATTATATTCTACATCACCACTTTTTTAGGATTGTTTTTATTTAATGGGGATATAATTATTTTTGATAAAATACAAATTATTTATCTGGCTGGCTTATTCTATGAAACCTATTTTCATTTAATGATTTATAACAATATGAAATGAAAAAAGTTTTATTAAACTTCTTTCATTTACACATGTAAAGAAATGATAAAATGATGAATGTTTTATGATCATAATGAACACATACATATTCATTTCATTATGAGATAGGTGGGAATAGAGTTATATAGTTGTATAATGAATTATATAAATAAGAATATCTCTGGGATATTATAGAATATAATTCGTAGTGAATCATATTTATTTGGAGACTATCCAATAATATATACTAGGACTGAACTATGACAAAGAAAATAAATAAATTGGGAGTGATATCAATCCATTATGATAGTCTTAGTGGTAAGACTATCGTGATTAAATAATTGTAAATTCAACATTTTATTCCACATTGTTATTTTTAGTGCATATGAAATGACATCATGGTTCATGGTAAATTATTTGCAATTTGACATACTAATGACTTATATATTATTTTATGATAATGACTTATTCCATGAATTTTGATAAATTATATTTAAATAATTTTGTGATATTATTGTTGGTAATGAGTATATTATCATATGTTAAATTATGGTAATTGATTGATTAATCATGTGAGGGTATGTTCTTAGATATTACATAGGCATATATTACTCAGAAAAGAAATAAAACAACCACGGTAACTAAGATCCATAGATCAATGGGTATGTATAGAATATTATAATGATTGTTTTGGATTTATCATGGATATCTAAACCAATTATAATGTCGACTCAAAAGGAAGCCAATATCTTATAGATAGATTAATGTGAGGAAAATTTCATGGAACTGAAAAAATGATTCCTATTATACCTATTCATACACTACAATACTATAGATAATTGTATTTGATCTAAAATAATGAATCCAAGAAGGGATGGGGATGTATTCTCATGATTAATGATATAGTGATATATTATTTCTCACACCAATTGAAATTTATTGATAAATATTACCGAAATCATGTTTTTCAGTTGGAAGTAATAATATTTTCATTGATAATATATAGAAATTATCATTATTGATTAATATGTTATATATACAATTTTTCATAAATCTATGAATTTTGATTCATAAAGAAATATTTTAATATATTAAAAATTATATGGTTTGAATAGATTAAACATTATGAATTCTTAGTACACAACTAGCCTTCGAACATAAACAATAGGGCATATGTTCTGAGTTAGATTGAGTTTGCATATTTTTCCATGATGTGGACATAATGATATAAAATATTTCATAATTTAACGACTATAAACCATCATATAATGAGGAAAGGATGAATATAATAACTTTCTATATGGAATGTTCAACTATCCTTCCATTAGGGGATTTAAGGGGCACCAAAGAAGGATGTGGTAATAAATAAGAAGATTAAAATTATTCTTGAGTTCAACCATGATTGTGATATAATGATATAATTCAGGGACTATGTACTTCTCTCATATATATTGGACTCAAAGAATTTTATTTTCTATTAAAATAATGGTTCATCATTGTATAAAGATCTCAGGTGTATGATGATGTATACAGTTCTATAAAATTGTTTCTGGTGGGATTTCATAAAAATAGATATTGAAAAATATGTTTCTAGATGTATGGTATCTTGGAATGTTAAGGCAGAGAGATATAATTTTCAAGGGGATTTTAAACCATTTCCTATATAATAATGGTTATGGTAAAACATTAACATGTATTTTTTCATAAGACTCTCTAAAACATATGAAGGGTGCAATTCTATTTGTGATATATATGACAAACGTAAAAAATAAAAATAAAAATACATCATCATCATAGAATATCTCTTAGTTTAATATTACATTGTGATATATATTATGTGAGAATATTTCATGGAGTAAATAATTCAATTATAGAAAATCAAGATCTGAGGGTTAACTTGAATCATAAGAGAAGACTTCAAAATTCATTGTGTAAAGAGTTAAAAATTAGTACTATATATCATCATTAGATATGAGTTTAGATTAATAGGACCATTCAATCCCTTTATATTATGTTGGGATCCTATTCTAGGGATTACCAAGGTTATTGGGATTAATAACATCCATTGGGTGAATATTTTATTAAAAAATTATTTCACTCAAACCTTTAGATCTCCCGTTATGATTCTCTCTTTGGATGGATGTGTAGAAATCCAACATGATGGAATGATGTTATCAGAAAAAATATATTCTGAACTGATCTATTTGGTAAAATAATAAAAAAAATTAGAGTCATTCAGTAGAACATCAGAGCATCACAGAGTCTAAATAAAATGCATGCTGACAAAAATCAGTGAAGTATACAGTTATAAGTCTGTAGTATAATTTACCTATAAATATAACTTTGTCATAAGGCCATGTGATATTAAAACAAGGGATGGGGTACCCAATATATATCTATCCCCAAAATTCATGATCATATCTGGTTGGTTTTTTTCTCATAGACCATTCCACCAAATGTCTCTCAAGTTAATTATTTTTTCAATATATCTATCATAATGAAGACCATACATGATCCATTAAAATTTATTGAACATAGAGGTTGTACCACTACAACATGTTATATCCTATGATGAAAAGTAGTAGACATTTTTTATTGATGAGATAATGTTCTATAATACTATTCAACTAACCGAGTCAGTGTTTTTTTGGTGAAACTATAAATTTGACAAAGCTATATAAGAAACCAACTTTGTGATCTATACAAGTATCTTCAATTTTTTGTACCAGTGTGATTAAATTTTTGTGGACAAATTATTAAATGCTGGTGAGTATTTAACACACAAATATTTTATAATATATTTATCATTAATGAAATTTAATTTCGTGGATATAATTATTTACATGATACACAGTGATTAAATAGACTAAGATATAATTTTGAATTATTATAATTTAATGTTACTTTTATCCTCAAGTCAATGAATTTGTGGATTTTAATAGAGCTAAATAAATTATGAAATATATTTTTTACATATTTATAAAATATATTCATCATTTCTAAAAGACATATAAATTAAAATTAAATCTATTGATTTTAAAAAATAAACGATTTTTGAAAAAATAATTTTTTCCACAAAATTTTATTTATTCAAAGTATATTTAATTAATATCTATTGATTAATTATATTAATCAAATAAGTAGATAATATAATCAAAATCATATTTTAATATTAATCAAAGGGGTTTTTATATAAAAAATAAAGAAATGTAAATATATTTTTTTCTGAAAAAGAATTTTTATTTTTATTTTGTTTTTCACAATTATTTTAAAAAAGTTATCCACCACTTATAGAAATTGAATTTTATAAAAACAATTATACAATTTTAATCAAAATAATTAATGTTATGTAATGACGTCTAATTTTTTTATCATTATGAATAGTAAATGAGTTAATTTTTTGGTTAATTTTAGTTTAAACTAAAGAGAGAAGTGTAAAAATTGACATTAAAATGTATAAATTCGTTTAGATAAATAAATATTTTCCAATATCATCATATCATTAATCTTGAGCTAATTTGGAATCAAATACCCATTAGTGTGACATCATTATAGTTTAATATCATTTATAACTACAATTATGCCACTCTAATTAATTATTAAATTTAACACCATCTCATCTCTTCTACACATGACATGATCCATTAAGATAAAGAAGACACTAATCAAATATCTTCTAAAATTCCCTTTCCACATCATAGAATTTCTCATATACATAAATGACCAAATTAAGTGCTATTAAGAGTATATTCAACAGAGGATTCTTAATAAAGGGTATATTGAAATGTGTTTGAAGTGGGATAAAATATGAAGTAAAGGTTTTTATTTGAGTATCATTTCATTATAAAATTATATGTGTTAAATGTCATGTGAGGGACATTATATGGATATTTTACGTTGCACCTCATTTATTTAATTTTTATGTGGTCATTACTAAGTTTTTTATTACCATTTTCCCTCATTGAATCTTATAATGACAGAGAAAACTTTTTTAAAGGAAATAAGACATTATTTCATCTACCCAAATCATTATATATATATATATATTCATGATTTTAAAAATAGTTTTTGGAAGATTTTTTCTATACTAAATGTCTTCTAGATGGTGATTTTCATTACATTTTTCATTATTTTAATGGTTCCAAATGATTATTTTTAAAGAATCATTTTATGAACATACTATTTCTGAAATTTTGAAAAAAGGAAGAAATGATATTCTTTTTTAACATATAGAATGTGTTTATATTTTACAACCATCATGATTATTATTTTATATTAATCCTATTAAAAAAATTCATTTTTATTTTCAAAGAAAATCACTTTTCCAACATTTATTGAATTTTTATTTGGAATGTTGTCAAAATAAATGTATTATTTTATCATTTTACCAATGAAATTTTTTAAGGATTTTTAATATGTATTATTTATCTTATGTCAATATCCATTATAGATTGATATTTATCAGTAGGGATCTGAAATTATGATAACATACACAATCATTTTATGTAGGTCTTATGAGGATTATTATTTAAGGATGATTCTGGCATTCCTATTCTTTCTAATGTGTTAAATAAATATTGATGAAAAAAATTGAATCATGTTTCTTTTCATTGTGTTATGATATGATGAAATTATGATATGATTGTAAAACTATTTTTCTTTCAATGGGTTCTTATATTATGGTATCAATAAGGTATTATTTTTTTTCACACATTTGAATTTTTTTTCAATATATGATTGGTGGGCCTAGAATATTATATCCCAAAAATGAATTGTGTATAGGATGATATCTCAATAGATAATACATAATGAAATTTGATGTAATACATGTTCAATAATGTAATAGATACTATAATATTGTATTGTGAGGGTTCATTGACTAAGATAATTTTTTGATGGGGAGTGAACCAAATAAACTATGATAGTCTTTGAAATAACCCTTGACTAATTACATGATTTTTAATGCTTATCCATTTGAAAAAAAATATTTCTTATTGGTATGAAATATTTTCAAAAATAATGGTTGATTATTGATAGTTCAACACACTGATGAATTAGTTCTTTTTATGAATAATTATGATTCTATAATATTTGAATTTTTGTGTTATACTGATAATGTATTATTATTTTATGATATGTTCTGAGTATCATGCATTTATGAAAGATTTTATTTTCCCTTAGTTCTAAAGAATGGTTTTTTGTAGATTATGTCTAAGAATTGTACTGTATGAGATGTACCTTCTGGAAGATACTAATAATCATTCATGAAATTGGATTATTGTGTACATATCCTGTAGATACAATAAACCTTTATGGTTTTGGATTGTGTATTAGAATATTATTTGTTGAATATTCATCTAAAATGATATAATATTTATGTCTAAAATGATCTTGTTTCCCCATAAATGAAAAATTTAACTTGAATTGATGACTCATTTTAAAAGACAAAAGGATCACATGGGATTTCTAGGACTAACATTCTATCAGATTATTAGTAATTATGTTTCAATGTGGATTATATTTTTAAAATCAATTTTAGATATGAAATATTTTCATTTTGAGTTATTTATAATGCATTATTGGATTATACAGTTCACCTAAAATTCTTTTATAATTAATAAATAATTATTTTCTTGAAAACATGGATTCATTTTTCCCTACATCTTCTATTCTTCGACGTATCTTGCCCCCGCTGTTCCATATTGCTTTATGTCTTTCTTAGTTTCATCTTCTCTATTTCTAATTCCCTTGATTTTCTCTTAGACATCGTCTGATGCAACAAATATCTTGTTTTTTATTCATTTTGTATTAACCACACCCCATTTGAACTCATTCACACACTAGCATATTGGGATTCATGGTGGTAGCATCTAGAGAGTCTCTTCATCATGCTTCTCAACTTCTCTTCTTTTGGGTTTATCGTGGCTTTCAATATGTTTTTTATACATTTCCATTATATTATTTTCTCTTTTATCTCATAAATTTCATCCTAGGTATTATTTATTTCTTTATAGATTTTGTTTTTCTTATTCCTTATTTTTCATTAATTTGGTTCCTCTTTTGTATGAAATGACTGGCTATTTTGATGTTATTTTCCTGGTGTTCTTCACATATTGGTGGCTCCATCGAATGGGTTTATTAGACATTGTAGTGTCCTCATCTTGATGTTGTTTATTTGGTCTTCTCAAAACTCTACTTTGGCTCATAATTTTCTCCAATATTTTTAAAGTCATATTTAATGGTTATTATAATGTTTTTTGGGATGTCAGGAGTGAGAAGTTAAGGGTGTTTCAAAATATGTTTTTCTCATGGTGGCTTTGACACTCATTGTGGGTCCTCATAGGGCATGATCTTCATGATAGTTTTTGGTGGGGATTAAAACTTTTTATGGATTTTATGGTTTTTGATGGTATGTTTTGGGTTTTATTTAGTGGATAAGATGGATTCTAGTGGATGGTCTCTTTGGAGAACAATTTTGGATGATTGATACATCTGGTTTCAGGGTGCTTTAAATCATGTTGATTCATGATGATGATAGTGTACTAAGTATTAGTGTTACTATGATATGGTGTTTTAAATATATTTAATGGATTTTTTGGATGGTTCTTATCTACGCGTTAGTTTTTTATATGGTTCAGATTGTGTTAGTGTTTGTACCATGTGGAAGGTATATGGTCTAATGTGGAGATGATGGTCTATGTTTTTATTTTAATGTGATTTTATTGTTTTCATTTGAAATTTTAAATTATTAGGGGAATGATTTTGAAAGGTTCCCACTTATCCATAAAGTGGATCTTTTATAAAAATGAAAAAATGGATTGGTAGAAGTCAACTCATCTAATTGAATTGTATTTGATCCTTAAAAGTTAAATTAATTAATTAATTCTTAAATAGAGTTGAATTTATATTAGATATTGAGTTTCTATAAGTAAATTTAATAAATTGATATATAAATATATATATATATATATGATTTTTTGTAATATTATTCTACCATTATGAGCGTGACATTGGATTGATTAATTTATTAATTGAATATGTAATTCCTGGAGTTATTTGTGGTGTTGTAATCATTTTTTCACTAAATTTTATTTTCAATGAATCAAGAGTTGGTTATGTAGAGGTATTTGATGCATTTAAAATGGGATTGGCCTCTGTCCTGGTATATGGTAGTAAATTTATGGACTATTAGTCTATGATTCAGAGACCTATTTAGAGGTTTTAAAAACATATTTCGTTGAATTATCTAGTATTGTATATAATATAACGGCATTGATGCATTATATTACTTTTAAAGAGTTTATGTAATATATCAATTGAAAGATTTTTAATTATATTTCATCCTAATGTGATATCAATTTTATACAAAACCATTTCTTAAAATATTTAAATATTATATTTTGAGGTTATTTAAATTGTATGTTGAATGAATGTTATATGAAATTCCTTGACTATAATATCTCAAAATCCATTTGTAATTTTTGTTGTTGAGAAATGAGAGATAATGTATTTATTAAATAAATTATATGAATGTGATGTAGTAGATGGATGGTATGATTCTATATTTCCTCAATAAATTATTATATAGTAAACCCATATACTAGAATGGAAGTTAATTGTTGAGGGATAAAAAAGGATGTTGAATAATTTAATTTTTATATAAACCATCAAGTGATTGTCAATTGTATGTGATTCAATACTTTTTTCAAATGACAGATGGATATCCCTGTAGAACATATAATTTATTATATGAAATAATTTCACCATTAAAGTTGGGTAAACATCATGAAGATACCTAGATTTTTCATATCAATAGACACCCATTTTTTATGTGAATAAATATTTTTGTTCTGGAGTTTTTTTACATTATCTCACTCTTCAATAAGTGAATATAGTTCAATGAATATTAGTGATGATGTTCATCCCATTAATGATTTAACAATTGAAATTAGATGATATTATTATAGAAATTAGGAAAAATTTACCAATATTTGAATGGAATAATGACTGAGTCTGGTTATAGTGGATCACATCATTATTGTATAATATTTCATACAGATATAAAAGATACTTTATACTGATACTCATTTTGTGACTTATTTGAGTGGTGTTTTTGAGAAATCATGTGGTTTTGAGGTCTTTTTAATATAGAGATATTTATTTTATGGATTTTTTTATATGGTCCTCAAGAATAATATAGCCACATAGAGGAAATATTTCACAGTGTATCATATATATATTGTTGGGTAGATAGGATAAATTATTCATATTTTTATTGATATCAATTAATCTTATGGGTTATATTTTTTATGTTCTTTCTAGAAATATTAGTTATTAGTGTAAAATTTTTCACATAATAGTTATCATTATTTATTTCTAAGGTAATAATTTAAGTAATTATATGTTTTTACATGTAGTTTCCTATTTAATTGAGTTGAGATAGATTATAGGTCTCTTAAAAGTGATTTTTAGTCCTGAAACTCCCTTTCATGTTGAATTATGTTGGAAGTATATGATTTTAAATTAGAGATAGTATACTTCATATAGTTATCATAAACAAAATCCATAATTATGTATGGTTGAGTATATTTTGTTTTTAATGTTCATTAAAATGTGAGTACAATGATAGATGGGAAGTAATGTAAATTATTTCCCTAGTATAGGCTATTTCATGATAATTGACTAAATCAATTATATACCATATTAGTTATTGTTTTGTCATTATTCTATACATAATATTTATAATTTTTATTTTATTCTGTTAGGAAAATATCATCTTAATTTATATATTATCTTGATGTGGGAGGTAGTTTATTTATATATCATTTCATTATATATGAAAAAATGATCTGATCTTTGAAGTATGGATTTTTATGTCATTATAATTGAGAGATCTATATATAGAAAGTAACAATGCCCATATTTTTTAGGAGGAATATATCTATGTGAATATTCATAGATGAAAATCGTTGTATTGTGGACAATTTTAAAACATTACAAATAGTCAGTATGTTTCAATTTTTCTTTTTGATGTTTTTAAGAAAATTAAGAATTTAGAGGAGGATTGTTTGGATGACCAAGAAGCTGGTAATGCATAGTAAAAATAATTCAAATAGATTTTTATTATTATATAGATGGTTAGGAACAATATTTGTGAAAACCCATTGATATTTGAGATTGAATAAAAATTATAATGTGGTTAAACGTATAAATTTATTACATGGTCATGTTACAGATGCTAATTTGTTTTAATGACAAAAATAATTCCATTAAATATGAGTTTCCCACCAAAATAATCATTTGAAAATATTCTTTTATAATTGGAGATTTTCTAGAATCATTGTATTGAAACAGATTATACACTATTAATTAAAACATAATTATTCAATAATATTGATCATATAATTTAAAAAAATAAGAAAAAATGATTTTAATCACTTTCTCATTTCATAGATATCTCTCTATCTAAGGATTATATTCAATTTATATATTTTGTACAATATATTGGGGATATTATATTCAATAATATATGAATTTGGTTTTTTATTTTTTCATTAATGCTAGTCAATTAAATGTTTTAATCCCATCAATCCACTATTGAGAAATGGAATTATGATATTTTATAAACATTCATGTAAATAATGGTGGATCATATATAATTTATGATAATTTATAGTTTTTTTCAGATTTATCTTTTATTTTTTTCAATATAAAATAATTTACAATTCATGTTTAATATTTATTTTTAATAAAAATGGAAAATTTCAGAGAGGTATATATTATGAGAAATTGAGATTTTATATCCAATAGTGTTTTATATTTAAAATAATAATAAAATATTTCCCTTTTAGTGGATTTTTTTTTTTGATTATATAAATTTTTGAATTATATAATATATCATAAAATAAGAATGAACTATTTTTTTGTTAATTTTTTGATTTTTCACAAGGTAGTTTCTTTTTGTGTAAAAATATAAATTTTGTGAGAATGTTTTTAATATATTACACATCATTCATTTGATATGATATCCTGGGATGTGTATTTTGGTCATGAAATGGTTTAAGAAACTATTTCATAAAAGGGATACCAATTATGAATTGTGATAAGAACCAATTGACGGTGGTATAATTTAAATTTTTAAAACAATGTCTATTTGAATTATAGTGTATATGAATGATTTTAATTGTGTTATTATGTTGATAACATTAGAAATAAAACTGGGAAAAATCCTTCATAGGAGCCAAATTTCTATTCGAATCCCTCTTTGAGACCATCTTACATTAGGTTACCTATACATGGGAACTACCTATATTATTTGTTGTATCATGGAATTTAATGGGTTCAATTATGGGTCACATGGTTTCAAATTCATTCTAATTATGTTTTAATAGACCATAATCCATCATATTTAAATGAGGGGATGGTGTGTCTTTTCACACTTTCATAATGTTTTTAAAATATTTGTTGCCATATATTTATCCTACTAATAACCACACGACTATCATTAGGGTCATTAGTGAATCTTATCCCTCTTATATTTCTATAAAATTATTTAAGTGGTTTGTATATTGATTTTCATGTAATGATTTTATTTTTCATACCCATATAATGGGTGAAAATTCATTTCAAAACTTATTCTCACTACATTCAACACTTCTGTAAAAATATTATTATTCCAATTGATTGTACCTTTAATGTCCAAGATTATATAATTTTATTACATTAATTGTGTTGTATAGATATTATCCACCTTGTTTGGAATGAATAGAACAAAACATATCGGGATTTTCCTCATGGAAAAAATAATCATGTTTTATTTTATAGAGTAATATTATTGTTCTTCTTATTTTTAATTAAATATGTTCAAAATATTATCCTCTACTAGGTTCAATAACATAATCCCAAAACTATATCTCATAAAATACACAATTTCATTCATATAGAAATAATTTCACACTTCCCCATGTGTTTCATGGGAGTCATTATGATCTCTTTACATCCTTTTATTTATTTATATTTATATGATTTCCCTTTGAGCTTGTATATGAGAAGTATTTTCAGAACTAAAAATATTGAAACCCTATAAATCACCTAGAATCATCTTATTGAAATAAGAGTCATGTCTATTCTTTTAATTCATAAATTCGAATAACAATTAAAAGGGAGACTGACAATTGACATATCTAACATGGAACCAAATTACATGTAAAAAACTATAACATGTGTTTAAAATATTATTGAATATTTTATTATTTAATCCTAAAAAATTAGCATTCATCACAATTCAAACATGTTCAATTAATCCATAATAAATGTACATTGAAATTAAACATTGAATTAATGTATTCTGAGGTAATTTCATGAATTAACACTGATGTGGTAGTAGAAATCTCCCCCAATTTGATTCATATCTATTGGATTATACTTAAAAAGTGTTTATTATTTATCATCACACACAATAGAAGAAATGTGAGGTATAATATGTGCCATCTTTATATATATATATATATCTTATTTTTTCATTTCATGTATGATTTTTTCTTACATGTTGTACAAATCAAATATCATATCTCTTTTGCTTTCAAACATATCACAATATCTAATGAGTTCATCGTACGTTTGAATGCCATGAATTGTTTTTTAAATGGGGAAGAATTCAAATTATAAAATTTCTAACAGTTAAATGCAATGTATCCATTCAATTTATATCATTCATATTCAATTTAATTCAATTTTGTCACCCAATTTGAGTCTTCTAATATCTTATTCATTCCAACTTCACATTTTATTTGTTTATGGAAGTGTTTATACTTATTAATTTATAAGTATTCCAAAAAATATCAAAACTAAATTATATATTATCAATTAAA
Source organism: Viscum album (assembly GCA_963277665.1). Classification (NCBI taxonomy): domain Eukaryota; kingdom Viridiplantae; phylum Streptophyta; class Magnoliopsida; order Santalales; family Viscaceae; genus Viscum; species Viscum album. The sequence continues at coordinate 1,414,713,247 of OY728145.1, forward strand.
TAATAAATACATATTTAAATCTCCATTCTTTAATCAACATAAATATTATGTAAAAATCCATACATGTAAATGGAACTCCCTATTTCAGGAATTCATCATTCTTGTTGAAGAAGAATCTCTTCAAACTAGTTTTTTTTAAGGGTATAAAAAGTGTATTTTCCCTAGGACTATTCCAGAATAGTCTCTGGCTGATAAATCTCAATTTCTATTGTATAATTTTTTAAAAAAAAATAAATGGAATTAGATAAATTTATAAGATAATTTCCCAATCTATACATTTTATTATTAAATCCAATCCATGGAGTACAACATATTGGATTATTCCCGTAGATTTGTACCACTATTGTGTGGTCCTTAGAGAGGAAATTTTCTTGACCCTTTCTCTCATGCCACATTAATTCCATATCAATAAGGAAATAACAGAAAAATTGGATGCCTATAAATTCCCCAAGGTTTTGAAATCCTTTTTCCCAAATATTTTAAATGAGCTAACTACTTCCTTGATATCAACCAAGTTAAAACACCTGATGACAGAATGTAAATACCGAGGGTAGTGAGTTGTTCTTACACCATGAATGTATATATCTCTATTATATGATTATAATCCAGGTTTATAAGTGAAAGACATTATTACATATGCAATAATTTGTACTTGATATTCGTAGTCGACAATAGAGAGAAAGTTCGAAAACCATGGTACTGGTACTGTATTGGATGATGCAGGGAGAAAATGTTATCCACCTCTTTAACATGGTATTTCAATATTTAATAATGAAAAAGGGTTTATGATGAATGAATAATAGTGGTGGTGAGGATGGTTTTTGGGAGAAAGGGAAAACCTCTAGGCAATTTGAAACTAAATAAAATTGTGTTATGGAATTCCAAGATGGGGATGTTGGAAAAAACTATAATGGTGGATCCGGGGCAGTGTCAATGACTATGATAATAAAAAATCCCCATAATCATATAGCTTACCATTCCATCACATAAGATATGAATTTGTGTGGTGGTGTAGTAGATGTGGCTGATGAAGAGACGACTAATATGATGATTCAAGCATACAATAATGGTCTATGAAGTTGGCATGATGAAAAGTAGTGGGTCTCTAAAACATAATGAAGTGGTTTATTCAATAACATAGGTCCTTCACCCGAAGTCAAAGATTCCCTAAATGTTTAAAGGATCGATCCAGATCCACAAAAATATGTGACAACAAGGAGTCTTTATGATGGAGGGTATGATCATCCGTGCATAGTAATTACCCTGAGGAGTTCCTTATGTTCTCGAGAAAATATATTTCTTGAAAATGTAGTCGAATACCATGGAATTCTTATAGTATATAATCCTCCCATTAGGCCAATTGGAATTTATATAATATGATCCACTGATTAGATCATGTAACACACACAGATATATATATAATATTTTTTAACATAAAGTTAATTCATTTTTTGATATTACATGTGTTATGTTTTATTATGGTTTTCCATAGTTTTAATATCCATTTTTTATTCATCAATGGTGAAAATATTATATTCATTCATCTATTATTTATAGTATTAAAATGGATAATATTGTCTCCAAAATATATAGGAAGATCCTCGACACTAGTTGATAGACACTTGTATATTGGGTGGTGTGCATTAGATTATGTGTCTAAATATATAGATATAGTTTAACAAGACTATGTTGATGTTTATACTGCATGGAATGCGTTTCCTTTCATGATTGTTTTAGTGACATGTTAGAGGAAGATACAAATTTTCATAAATCAAGATGAACCATATATTTGTGCGAAGATGACACCAATAAGGGGCACGCCCATTTAAATTGGATGTGGTTTTATTTTTCATGATATTGAAGTGTTTTTTCTCTGGTATTTTCAGGGAGTATGCTGTCATATTTATGGTTAACTATATTACTATTTCCCAAAGTTGGAAACACTAAATGAATTCATGAATAATATTTTTCTTTTTCGAATAAAAATTCATATGCAAACATATATATTATTTAGATCACTATTTTTAAAAAGATATTTAATTATTGAAAATTTTAGAAAAAAAAATATATTTTTTGTTTAATTTAATATATTATTGGTTTCTCTTTTCATGAAAGAAACTATTATTATTTTTTTCTTCTATGTTATTGTCTTTTGACTAGTTATATTAATCTTGTGAAATTTGTTCTAATACATGATAGTGGTCTTAGGGGAAAAAATTCATGATTAAGATTAGTTATCCACTATTATCGTGTGGTTTTAGACCTATTGATAGAAACACATTTTTCATATTCGTAATTCTCTGAAACAATTATATCAAATATAAGTTTTTTGTGTATTTTAAATAGAAATAGTAATTGTCTGTTCATTCCTATGCAACAACCTAATATCAATAAATTCAATAGTTATGATCTAATCCATATTTTTTTATATATCTCTGAAAGGTTACCTTTAAGCGATCATACTATGTTCATAGAAGACATAAATTTTCATGATTTTAAGGCCATTGTGTCAAAAAAAGATTTTACATATTCTAATTCATATATATTATAACAATATTTTGATATTAATATATGTATTATGGTATATAGTTTATGGGGACCTTGATATTTATCTATTCATGTTAAACAATATGGGATATTTTAGTATTGCATCTAAACAAATGAATGGTGATTGGGTGAATATTAGAGTTTGTAAGTAAGTAGTAGGAAGGCAGTCAACAATTATCTACATGTTACTGATATGTATGAAATTATGGGTAATGATTTATCACTTCTACCATAAGGGAGGACAATAAATGAATGATATTTGTGTGGAATGTATCTAATTTCTTACTTAAATTTGAATGATCTTCTAAGTAGTGTCGAACATATAGTTAGATAGAGAGAATTAAAAATTTATATAGTGGTGTATCTTTTCTAAGAAGTGAATTTTTTTGTTACTCAAATGGTTTTAGAGTAAGGATATGTAAACTATTAATATTATAAATTGATGTTCTATAATGAATTATAAACATGAAGGTATAATTGGTGTATATAATATGGGATAACAGTTTCAATATGGTGCTACTCATAATGGTAGATAGGTTATAGGGTCACCGACACATGAATTTTTTAAGATTGCTTCTGTCATATAGATAATTTTTGATCATGAGGTGTTGGTCAACAATACATATAAATATTCTAGTGGAATCCAATGTGGACTTAATTTTTTTAATATTAGAGCGTCACAGCCTCTTTTTATTACTGAGTCAGTGATTTGTTATTTTTTGTTTAGTATCAGACAAGGGAGATAGTTATTTGTAACCCTTAGGGGTTTGACATGTCATTATTTATTAATTAACAACCACTAAAAGTGGGTTTTTCTAACATCCCATGTGGGAGAATTTAATACCATAGCCAAGGAGTATGGTTTGTAAGAAATGAAATCATCACCTCACTATATGTAGTTTGGGACTACTAAGAACAATATTACATGTATTTTATTGATGGATGATGGGGAGACACTGAATAGTTATTACCTATCAATTATACAATATATTTTCAGAATATTTCTAGATTACTTATTGGTTTTTCACAAGAAAGTCTGGTCTACTACATAACCCAAGTTTTTTATGGTGTAATGTTTTTATACAATTTAGATTCGATAAGGTTGAGACTATTGATGGTGTATCCAGAAGAACTACATGTGAACAGTCTCATTCACATGAGTACTTCACCCTTTAATTATTATTTTATATTATCAATAAATGTGTATTTTAATTTAAAATAATGTGTGGGTTAACATAGGGTAATCCAAGTGAAATTAATTAATTGTTCTATTTTTACTTGAAAATATATAATTTCTGGTCAGATGAGGGTTCCCAACTATATGTTCAAAATTGATTTGAGGTCTATATATCATTAGTTGTGATTGGTCCCACCTAGCTTTCCTTAGGAATGTTTTATATGTAGATATATCATATATGATAATTTTTTTATTATATTTTGTTAAAAAAATTCAAATTTTGTTATTTCCCATAATTTATAATTCATTACATTCATAATTGTATTATTTTCATGGATATATTTTGTGAAGACATCCTAGTATAATATGTCATGATCATACACTACTTCTAGAGGGTAAATTAGAAAAATTAATGGATAATAATCATAAGTCCAAAATAGTGTTGTGTAATTTCTATATTATAGAAGTATTATTCATAGGGCTCCTGATACATGAGAAAAGTATATCAACATTCCATTAGAATGTTTACATATTATTTTTTAGAGATACACAATATCATGTTAAATCTTATGATAATCCAACACATATTCAACAAATTTACACGACTCCTTTATGGTCTCTCATGTGTTGAAGTAATGATAAATTTCCTTAATATGAATAAGGATGAGATTAAATGGCCAGATAACTATGAGAGTAAATTATTAGGGAAATTAGAATAATTATAATCACTATGATCTTGGTCCAACCTGGTCTAATAAATAAATTATTCCTTTGGATTTTTTGCATCACGAGTTTGTATTAGAGTAGTTCTAATTCAAAATGGATTAATTTTTGGTTATAGGTCTGTGTAGATGAGGAACCATAAAAAATTAACTAATATAGGATGTACATATGGCATTAGAATGTAACACATTATGATTTATTCTATATTTTTTATTTTTATGAATTATTTTTGTGTACTAAATAAATTAACTAAATGTATATACTTCTATATCACAACATGGACACTAAATAGAAAAAGTAGTTCAAGTACAACATCAAATTACATTTGAATATGAGGAAAACCCATATGATGATGAATTATATAGATAATATATTATATTGGTAAAATAATTACTAGTATATTTGTGAGGTTGGTATAATGTATACATTAATGAGCCACTACGGTAACATAATTCTTGATGTTCAATAATTTTTTAGTATATCTACCCCCAATGGTTTTGGCATCACCTCTTAACATTATAATAAAGTGAATTATGTATAACTTTATTGGTCACATTATTGGATTAAAAGGGTTAGAATATATTCTAGGTATACAATAATATATTAGATCCATGTTTCTGTTTGGATCATATATATACAATGTATAGTGGACAATCCAATGATCATACATGAGTGAATCACATGAAAATCATTTGAATTGAGGTAAAATGTTAACCATGTTATAACCATGATATATCATGATATCTTATAGTTATTTTAGTAGTCCATAATTAAAAATGATATAGTGGGGTTCAAATCATGGTCATTCATCTACCAGTAGGTGATCACTGGAATCAAATAACCTTATATCTTTTTATATAATTACCCATTGTTTATGGGAATTTTGTTATTTTAATGATGTATTTTGTTACATGTTTTCCGATGACTCCTTCAGAAAAAAATATGATATGGGTTATTAGTAATTGATTTCCAAAATAAGTTAATTTCCCAATGAACATAGAGATCTATTTAGTTAGTGTGATAGGAATGTCAAATATTTTAGTGGTTGTATAACTACATTGTGTACCAAGTATAATTTTATAAGAAATATATATTTTTTATGTTCTATTTCTATAAGTTGATACAATAAACATCAAAAACCCTATAATAAATGAATATAACATAATATACATTGAATTAAGAGTAAAATAAGTTTTAAATCGGGGTATTGGGAGACATCCTTTCAAAACGTGTCAAAATATATTTATACATCACATGAGATTCTTATTAAATTAGTGAAATAAGGGAATAATAGTGTCTATACGGGGTCAATTCTATTTATTACCTTTTGTTGTCATATAGTAGGCCATATTTATAACTAATGATCTTTATAGTGGAAGGTGAGTCGTCTATTTTAAGATTGTGTGTCATGTTTTAGTTGTTAGATTATACATGGTTGATTAAAAGATATTCAGTCACCACCCATATTTATTAGTGATTTTATACATACAAAAATGATGACCTCTGATGTTTCAGGTTGGGGGGAACAATATTTGTCAATTGTTCACCTTGGACAGGACACCTAATGATTTTGGGACTTCGAATATTATAACCATTATTATTGGATATTGGGACATATGAATATGATTTGTAACTAGTTTTCATGGAATATTAATAATGATAAATATAACACATGTTTAGTATAGAAAATACTAGCACAATGATGGAATTTTAGTCATTAAATCAGGGAAGATTTGTGATGCCTCATTGTGAATATATGTTTATAATGTAGAAGTTTTTAAGAAAAATATCTAAAACATAGCCACTTTTAGCTATGTCTGATTTTTTTCAAAAACCATAAGTAATATGAGGTAGAATAATGAAATAAATCATGATTATTTCATAATTTTTGACACATGATAATCTAATTTATTTATTTATTCGATATTTAATAATATCATAGTGTTTATGTAGATTTTTATTTCATATTCATCGGAAAAATCGCTATTATTGGAAAGATAATAGAGTAATATTTTACATGACTATCTTTATTTTTCATTATTATCAATATATAATTCTAATTAGTTGGTTATTTTAATTACTGAAAAATAAAACTCTACTGGTAATTTTATCAATATAGAATTATAATGATTTCTCTACCCATATGGTTGAGGTAAAGATATTCTAACGTGTATTTAATTGTCGTTGGATAGGTTAGAGACATCTATATCATGTGTTTTTCATGTCTAATAGATTTTTAAAAGGATTAAAATAATCCAACCTTATCTTCTATAATCATTACCAGGTATCCATTTCACTTTCTTAACATATCTATAGATTGCAATCATGTATGGTCAAAGATTTTCTTTTAATATAGTACAGAGTATGATTTTTATTTAATTTACATATTATCAAATGGATGTAGCTGAGTTATGGGCTTTGAAGTAGTAGTTGGATGAGCTAATGAAAAATGGATCATTGAGTATTGTTTTTCAACATTAGAAAACATAATTTTTATTTAAAATAAATTTTATAGTAGATTAATGTTGCGTTTTTACTATTATAAGCTAAAAAACTGAAATGTGACACTCGAATACTTCATGAGAAATTTTTCTATTAATAAATGATTTTCTAGAATTATTAATAAGAATAATGTGTTTAAATAGATCATGAAATACAATTGAATAATTATTATTTAACGTCATAATTATTTTATAACCATTTGATTTGAGATTTTGGATATGAATATATAAATTTTAACAATTTCTTATTTGAATATGTATATAATTAATTCACTATTAATAAATTACTATTAAAATAAAATAAAATAATATATAGTTAGAATGATGTAATTTTATAAAAATATACTTTTTTGAACATAATGTGTTTATATATTATTAAATTAAAAAAATATCTGTTGATGAGTAATTTATAGTAAATATGTAAACTATACATTGAATCATTTAATTACAAATTAATCTAATTATTTTAATAATGAAATAAATGAAGGTAAAAACCATTTTATGATTGGATATTATTTTCACTAAAAATGGTTTTGGTCCATATTAAACATTTATTTAAAACTTAATTTTTCTAATTCATGAAATATGAATCTTGTAAAATTGATTCAATAATAAGAATCATCATAATTATTAATATGTAATAATTACACCTTATATATTCATCATTATGAAGAGTAATCTATTTAAATATTCACTATAATAACAAATGGTAAATGGAGTAAATCATGTGTTATACTGATGATATAAGGATTAAAATGACCAACAAAATTGTGAAATTATAATTTGGCAAAAAAAAGTAATTCAATATTATCCTATACTCTAACATATACAAATTTGGATCAAAATATCCATGATAATGACTTGGTTTTTCTTATATTCGTAGTAATTAGAAGTACTTCACTCCCCTAACTAATAAAATTTTACCCCCACCCCTCTCTTATCCATTTCACTTGTGTCCATTAACATGACCAAACCCTACACATATATATACTACACTTGTCGATCCACATACTAGTGGTGATTTTCTTCATAAAAACATACCTGAGTGTCATTACGAAGGGATTCATTGGAGTATTATCAAGGTATATAATATTTGTATTTGTCTATAACATTAGTATACATGAGGTAAGAGTTTTTTTCCACAGTCTAATTTCTTTTCTGGATTTCAATATTAAAATTTTCATTGAGGGAAATTATATAGTTCTTATCCATGAAACACAACATATTTTAATACCCTCTATTTATTCCTACTTTTTTATTTATTAGTACAATTGTTATCTCATTAGTACATAAAATGGTCATGTATTTGTTTTCAATGAAATCTTATCTGAATTTTTACATTCCATGTCGGTCATTTTCATCCATATCCATTATAATCAAAATTTGTTTAATTGAGGTTTTTTCTATACATAAAATATTTTAATATGGTAATGCTAATTACATATTAATTACTTTTAAAATTCTTATAAAGGAATGTTTTTAATGAAACATTTCCTAAAACATCCATTTTTTTAACAATATATGAAAAGAATATATTCTTTTAAAATATATTCTATTAAATTATTATTCTAATACAATGAACATTATTTTATTTTACGATTCCATTAAATTTTTTTAATTTCATTTTAAAATAAAATTATTCTCATAATAATCCATAAATTTTCAAATAAGGTGTTATAAAAAGATAAACAATAGCTTTCTTCAGTTATCATTGAAATATACGAATTTCATTTTATAGGTATTATATTCTATATCACCACTTATTTGGATTGTTTTTATTTAATGGGGATATGATTTTTTTGATAAAAACACTTTATTTATCTGGATGGATTATTCTATGAAACCTATTTTCATTTCATGTTTTATAACAATATGAAATGATAAAAGTTTTATGAAACATATTTCATTTTCAAATGTAATGAAATGACAAAATTATGAATGTTTTATAATCATAGTGAACACATACATATTCATTTCATTATGAAATAGGTGCTCATAGAAATATATAGTTTTATAATGAATTAGGTAAATAAGAATATCTCATGAGATATTATAAAATAGAATTGGTAGTGAATCATATTGAGTGAGGGACTCTATCCAATAATATATACTAGGACTAAACGGTGACAAAGAAAATAATGGAACAGGGAGTGATCTCAATCCATTATGATATTCTTAGTGGTATGACTATAGTGATTAAATAATTTTTTATTCTTTATTTTATTATACAATGTTCTTTTAGTGCTTATGAAAGGACATTATGGTTCATGGTAAATTCTTGATAATATCACACACTTATGACTTATATATTATTTTATGATAAGGATATATTAGATGAATTTTGATAAATTTTATTTTAATGATTTGGTAATTTTACTTTTGTTAATGATCATATTATCATATGTTATATTATGATAATTGATTGATAAATCATGTGACAATATGTTTTTGGATCATAAATAGGTGTATATAACTGAGATAATAAATAATACAACCCTGGTAACTACGATCCATAGATGTTTGGGGATTTATAGACTCTTCTAAAGATTTTTTTGGGATTTATCATGGCCATTTAAACTAATTACAATGTCAAATCAAAAGGAGGCCAAGATCCTATGGGTAAATGAATGTGAGGAAAATTTCATGGAACTAAAAAATGATTTTTAGTACACCTATTATTACACTAAAATACTATGGAGAAATGAATTTGATATACAGTAACAAATACATAAAGGGATGGGGATGTGTTCTCTTGCTGAATGTTATTGTGTTATATTATTTCTCAAATCAATTGAAAATTATTGATAAATATTACCCAAATCTTTATTTTCAGTTGGTAGTAGTAATATTTTCATTGATTATATAGAGGAATTATCGTAATAGATTAATATGTTATATATACAATGGTCATAAAACTGAGAAATATCTTTCACAAAGAAATAGTTTAATATATTACAATTAATATGGTTGGAATAGATTAAACATTACAAATTCTTAGTACAAAACTAGCCTTCGAACATGAACTATAGGGAATATGTTTTGAGTGAGATTGACTATGCATGTTTTCTATGATGAGGACGTAATGATTTAATATATTTAATGATTTATAGAATATAATCCTTCAAATAATGTTGAAAGGAGGAAAATAATGTCTTTCTATATGGAATGTTCAACTATCCATCCACACGAGGATTAATGTGGCACAAAAGAAGGATTTTGAACTAAATAAGAAGGTTAAAATGTTCTTGAGTTTAAAAATGATTGTGATAGAATGATATAGTTTGAGGACAATGTACTTATCTCACAGATATTGGACTCGAAGTAAATTTTCTATGAATCTCATTGTTCATATTTTTATATTGATCCTAGGAGTATGATGATGTATATAGTTGTAAAAAAAGAATTTTTGGTGGGATTTCAGAAAAATGGATATTGAAAAATATGTATCTAGATGTCTGGTATCATGTAATGTTAAGTCTTAGAGATATAATTTTCAGGGTGTGTTGCAACAATTTCCTATATAATAATGGATATGGTAAAACGTTTACATGTATTATTTCATAAGACTCTCAAAAACATATGAAGGGTGAAATTATATTTGTGAATTAGATGACTACCTTAAAAAATAAAAATAAAAATTCATCTCCATTAGAGAATATTTCTCAGTTTAATATCACATTGTGATATATATTATGTGCAAATTTTTCAGGGAGTAATTAATTCAATTATAGAAAAACAAGATCGCATGGTTGACTTGAATCTTCAGTGATGACTTCAAAAATCATTGAATATAGAGTTTAACATTAGCACTTTATATCATCATTAGATAGGGGTTTAGATTGATATGACCATTTAATCCTTTAATTGTATGTTTGGATCATTTTCCAGGAATTTCCAAGGTAGTTTAGATTAATAGCTTCCATTGGCTGAAATATTTTAAAAAAATTATTTCAATCAAACCCTTAGATGGATCATTATGATTCTATCTTTGGGTGAATGTGTAGAAATACATCATGCTAGAATGATGTTATCGGAAAAAAATCAATTTCAAAATGATCTATCATGTAAAATAATAAAAACAATTAGATTAATTCAGTACCACATCAGAGCTCATAGAGTCTAAATAAAATGCACACTGACAAAATTTAGTGAGGTATATAGTTATAGGTTTGTATTAAGCTTTACCTATAAATATATCTTTGTAAGAAGGATATGCGACATGAAAATAAGGGATTATTTACCCAATATATATATATATATCCCTCAAATTCATCATCATATTTGGTTGGTTTCATTTCTTATAGACCATTCCACCAAATGTCTCTCAAGTTAATGATTTTTTTAAATATATCTTTCATAATTAAGTCCATACATGATCCACTAAAATTTATTAAACTTAGGGGATGTACCACTACAACATGATATCCCATATGATGAAATAGTAGTAGTCAATTTGGATTGATGAGAGAATGTTTTATGATTCTAGAACACTAACTGAGTTAGTGTTTTTTGTGAAACTATAAATTTGATAATGCTACATGGGAAACCAAATATGTGATCATTATAAGTATCTTCAATTTTTTGTACAAGTGAGATTAAATTTTGATGGATAATTTACTAAATTTGGGTGAGGATTTAGCTCACAAATATTTTATTATATATTTATCTATAATGAATTTTAATTTCTTTGATATATTTATTTATATGATACATAGAGATTAAACAGACTAAGATATAATATTGAATTATTATAATTTAATGTTATGGTTATCATATAGTCATTGAATTAGAGGATTTTAATAGAGCTAAATAAATTATAAAATGTTTTATTACATATTTATAAAATACATTCATCATTTCCAAACAAGATATAAATTAAAATTAAATCCTTTGAATTTAAAAAATAGTTGATTTTTTAAAAAATATTATTATGCACACAATGATATTTAATCCTAGTATACTTAATTAATACCTATTGATTAAATAATTTAAGTAAATGTGATGAAAATACATTCAAAAAAAATATTTTACATTAATCTTTGGGGTTTTTATATGGAATTGAAGGAATGAAAACATGTTTTTATTCTTAAAAATGAATTTTTCTAAAAATTAATTTCTTTCACATTTCAAAATCATTTTAAAATTTTTCTCCACCACTTATTGAAATTGAATTTTATAAAAAAATTAAACAATTTTAATAAAAATAATAAATATTATGTAACGCCATGTAAATTTTTTTTATCCTTATGAATAGTAAATGAGTTAATTTTTTGGTTAATGAGTGTTTAAACTAATGTGACAAGGGTAAAAATGACATAAAAATGTATAAATTCATTTAAATAAATATATATTTATTCAATATAATCCTATCATTCAACTTGAGCTAATTTTCAATAAAATACCCATTAGTGTGATATCATTATACTTTAATATCATTTAAAACTACAAGTACGCCACTCCACTTAATTATAAAATTTAACACCATATCATCTCTTCTCTACATGAAATTATCCATTTAACTTATAAAAACACTAATCAAATCTCTTCTAAAAATTCCCTTTCCACATCGTATAATTTCTCATAAACATAAATGTTCTAATTAAGTGTTTTTAGGGAGATATTCAATAAGGGTTTTTCAATAAAGAGGATATTGAAATGTGTTTGAGTTGGAACGGTACATGAGTTAAGGGTTTTTATTTGAATCTTGATCCATTATAATATTTTATGGGATAAATATCATCTGAGGGACATTATATGGATCTTTTATGTTGCACCTCATTTATTTAATTTTAATTTGGTCATTCCTATAATTTTTATGTATTATTATCATTTTTCTCTCATTGAATATTAAAATGACTGGGAAAACATTTTTAATGAAAAGGAGACATTATTTAATATTACCAAATCTATTTTTTATATATATTTATAATTTTAAAAATTGTTTTTGGATGTTTTTTCTATACCAAAAGACATCGAGATGGTGATTTTCATTACATTTTTTTATTTTAAAGGTTTAGAATCGATATTTTTTAAGAATCATTATATGAACATTCTATTTGTGAAATTTTGAAAAAAATAGTAAACTATTATTCTATTATAACATATAGAATATGTATATATCGTACCACAATCATGATTGTTGTTTTATTTTAAGCCTCAGAAAAAATTTCCTTTTTTATTTTCGTAGAAAATCACCTTCTCTACATTCATGGGATTTTTAATTGAAATATTGTCAAAATAAAAGGATGAATTTATCACTTTATAAATGAAAATTTTTAATTATTTTTTAAATTTATTTTTAATCTATGTTAATATCCACTATGGTTTGATATTATTCCTTAGGGATATGAAATTATGATAACATAATATTTAATATTATGTAGGTCTTATGAGGATTATTATTTAAGGATACTTCTTGGAAGCATATTCTTTCTAATGAGTTAATTAAGTAATGATTGAAAAATAATGAATCATGTTCCATTTTATTGTGTTAATGTTATGAGGAAATAATGAAATGATTGGAAAACTCATTTGCTTTCAATGGGTTCTTATATTATAGTATTCATAATTTTATATAATTTTTTTATGAATTTGAATGTTTTTTCAATATTTGATGTGTGGGACCAAAATATTATATCCCACAAATGAATTATTTATAGATGGATATATCAATAGATAATAAGGAATTAAATGTTTTGTAAGACTAGTTAAATAATTGAATCGATCCTATAATATATTATTGTGAGGGTTCATTGACAAGTATAATTATGTGATTGGGAGTGAACCAAATCGACTATGATAGTCTTTGAATTGAACATTGACTAATTAAATGATTTTTAATGATTATCCGTAGGCCAAAAAACATATGTCTTATTATTATGAAATATTTCCAAAAATAAGTTTGGTTATTGATTGTTCGACACACTGAAAAATTATGTCTTTTATTATGAATAATTGTTATTCAACAACTTTTGAATAATAGTGTTATATTGATTATTTATTATTATTTTATGATATGGTCAAAATATCATACATTTATGATAGTTTTTTCCCTTGTTTCTAAATAATGGTATTGTGTAGATTATGTCTAATATGTGTACTATATGAAAAGATCCTTGTGGGAGATACTAATAATCATTCATGCAATAGGATGATTATGTAATTATCATCTAAAGAAAATAAACCATTATGGGTTGGGACTGTGTATTAGAATATTATTTATTAAATATTCATCCAAAATGATATAATATAAATGTCTAAATTGATATTGTTTCACATTAGACGATAAATTTTCCTTGAATTGATGATACATTTAACAAGATAAAAGGATCGCCTGGGATTTCAAGGACTAAAATTCAATCCGATTATCAATATCTATGTTTCAAAGTGGATGATATTTTAAAATCAATTTTTGATATAAATATTTTCATTTGGAGTAATGTATAATGAATTATTGGATTTTACAATTCACCTGAAAGACGTTTATAATTCTTGAATCATTATTTCCTTGAAAACCTAGATACATTTATAGTGCCATCTTATATTATTCGATGTATCTTCCCCCTATAATTCCATCTTTCTTTTTTGTATTTCCTTGTTTCATCTTCCCCCTTTCTTATACCCTTGTCTTTCTCCTAGACCTCATATGATGAAACACATCTCTTGTTTTTGAACCATTTTGAATTGTCCCCACCGCATTTGAACTCATTCCCACTCTAGAGTCTTAGGATTAATGGTGGTAGAATATAGAGAGTCTCTTATTATTTCTTCTAAGTTTCACTTCTCCTAGGATTATATTGGAATTCAGCCTATTTTTTATTCCTTTACATTATATGGTTTTCAATTTCATCTCATCAATTGATTCCTGGATATTATTTCTTCATTTGTAGATCCAGTTTCTCCTATTCCTTATTTTTCAGGAATTTTGTTCTTATTTTGTATGAACTGGATGGATGTTTTGATGTTGTTTTCCTGGTGTTGTTCCCATATTGGTGGCTCTGTCTACTGGGATCATTGGTCATTTTAGTGTCTGCAACTTGATGTTCTGCCTTTGGTCTTCTCAAAACTCTACTTCGTCTCAGAGGTTTCTCTAATATTATCCCAGTATTATTTAAAGGTGATTCTAATGTTTGTTTGGGATGTGAGTTCTGAGAAGTTATGGGTGTTTTATGATAAGTTTTCCCCATTGGGGATTTGACACTCACCACAGGTCCTCCAAGGGATTGATCTTCATGATAGTTTGTGGTGTGGATTCAGACTTTTTGTTGGATTTTATGGTTTTTATTGTATGTTTTTTGTTTTATATAGTGAATTATAAGGAATTCAGTGGATGATATATTTGGAGAACTATTATTGATATTGTATACTTTTGGTTTCATGGTGCATGACATCAGTTTGATTCATGATGATGGTGGTGGATTGAGTATCCGTGGTGCTCTGATGAGGTGTTTTAAATGGATTTGATGGATTTTTGTGGATGGTTCCTATCTAAAATATGGTGTTTATATAGGGTTTAGATTGTGTTAGTGTGCATTTCATGAGTTAGGAATGTGGTATAATGTGGTGATGATGGTCTATGTTTTTATTTTAAAGTGCTTTTATTCTTTTCATTTGAAATTTGAAATAATGTAGGGAATATTTTTGAAAGGATTCCCCTTATCCATAAATTGGTTCTTTTAATAAATGAAAAAAATGGATTGGTAGAAGTTAACTCAACTAATTGAATTGTAGTTGATCCTTAAAAGTGAAATGAAATACTGAATTTTTAAATAGTATAGAATTTATATTATAAAAGTGAGTTTTCAAAAGAAGATTCGATAAATCGATATATATATATATATCTGTGTGTGTGTGTTCCTTATATTATTATACCGTTATAATTGTGACATCGGATTAATTAATTTATTAATTGAATATGTAATTATAGGAGTTATTTGTTGTGGATTAATCATTTTTGAAGTAGATTGTATTTTCACTCAATCAAGAGTTGGGAATGTAGTGGTATTTGATGTATTGAAAATGGTATTGGGATCTGTCCTGATATATGGTTGTAAATTTAAGGACTATTTGTCTATGATTTTGAGACCTATTTAGAGTTTTTAATACACAGTTTATGCAATTCTCTTATATTGTTTATAAAATAATGGTATTCAATCATTAATTTTTTTATAAAGAGTTCATGGAATATATGAATTCAATGAGTTGAATTATATTTCTTCTTATTGTGATTTCAATTTTAGAAAAACATGTTTTTTAATATCATTAAATATTAGATTTTGAGGCTATTTAAATGTTATGTTGAATGAATGTTATATGGAATTCCTTGACTATAATATCTCTCTATCAATATGTAATGGATGTTGATGAGAACTAAAAGATAATGTATTTGTTAAAAAAATTCATATGAATATGATTTAGTAGATCGATGGTATGATTATCTATTTTCTCAATAATCTTCTATATAGTAAAATCATATACTAGAATGGAATTTAATTGTTGAGGTATAAAAAGGTTGTTGAATAATTTATTTTTTTATAAAAAATCAAGTGATAGTCAATTGTAATTGATTCAATACATTGTTTCAAATGACAGATGGTGATCTCTATAGAACATATATTTTATTTTCTGAAATCAATTCACCATTAATGTTGGGTAAATATCATGATGATACCGAGATTTATCATGTAAATAGACACAGATTCTGGTGGATATGAAAAAATATGGTTGTTCAGGAATTTTTTTACATTATCAGACTCTCTAGTAAGTGAATGTAGTTCAATCAATATCAGTGATGATGTTACTCCCATTAATGATCAAACCATCCAAATTGGATGATATTATTATAGAAATTAGCAAATGTTTTCCAATTTTTCAAAGGAATAATGACTAAGTCTAATTATAGTGGATCAAATCATTATGGTATAATAATCCATACAAATATATGAGATAATTTATACTGATACTCGTGTCGTGACTTATTTGATTAGGGTTTCTGAGAAATAATTTGGTTTTGAGGTCATTTATATTTAGAGATATTAAGTTTATGGATAGGTTTAAATGGTCCTGATGAATATTATAGACACATATTGATAATTTTTCATCGTGTATCACACATGGATTGTTGGGTAGATGGGTGAAATTATTTATATTTTTATTGATATCAATTAATCTTATGGGGTATATTTTTTGTGTTCCCTCAATAGAAATTAGTTATTAGTAAAAAACAATAGTCATAATAGTTATCATTATTTATTTTTGGTAGAATAATTTATGGAATTATATGGTTAAACATGGAGTTTACAATTTGATTGAGTTGAGATATATCATAAGTCTCTAAAAAGATCGTTTTTGTCCAAGAAACACTATTTCATGTTGATTTATATTGGAAGCATTTGATTTTATATTAGAGATAGTATACTTCATATAGTTATCATAAAAATATCCATAATTATGTATGGTTGAGTATATTTTGTTTTTAATGTTCATTAAAATGTGATTCATATAGATGGGAAGTAATGTAAATTATTTCCATAATATAGGGTGTTCCATATTCATTGACTAAATTAATAAAATAGATTATCATTTAGTGTTTACTCATTAATCTATAGATAATAATTATAGTTTCCATTTTATTCTATTGGGAAAATAACATCTTGATTTTTATCTTATCTTGATGTGGGAGATAGTTTATCTCAATATGATTTCATTATATATAGAAAAATGATTTGATTTTTGAATTATATATTATTGTCTCTATATAATTGATAGATTTATATACAGGAGGTAATAATGCTCATGTTTTTTAGGAAGAATATATCTATGTGAATATTCATAGATGAAAATCATTTTATTGTGGTTAATTTTAAAACTTTAGAAAAAGTTCGTATATTTCAATTTTTCATTTCGATGTTTTTTGGAAAATTGTGTTGCTAAAGGAGGATTATTTGGAAATTTAAGAAGCTGGTAATGCTTAGTAAAAATAATTCAAACAGATTATTAGGGTTATATTGATGGTTAGGAATAATATATGTGAAAACCAAATTATTTCTTTGAATGGATACTAATTATAATGTGGTTATCTGCATAATTTTCTAACTTGTTTATATTAATGAGTCTTATTTGTGATAATGAGAAAAACAATTAGTTTGAATATGAGTTTCCCACCAAAATAATCATTTAAAAATATTCTTTTATAATTGGAGATTTTCTATAATATTGGTATTGGAACCATTTATACTCTATTAATTAACAAATAATTATTCATGAATATTGATCATATTTTTGTCAAATTATGAAAAATTTATTTCAATCACACCCTCATTTCATGGATATCTCTTCATTTTATTATTATATTCTATTTATATCACTTTTACCCTATATTGGTGTTGTTAAATTCAATAATATATATATTTGGATTTTTATTTTTTCATGTATGTCGGTGAATTGAAGGTTTTAATCCCATCAATCCTCTATTGGGATTTAGAATTATGATATTTTATAAATTTTAATGTAAATAATGGTTGATCAAATAACATTTATGAGAATATATTTCTTTTTTCATATTTATATTTTATTCTGGTCTATCTAATAAAATTATAATTCATGTGAAATATTTATTTTTAATAAAAATGATAAATTTTAGAGAGGTATATATTTTGAGAAATTGTGTTTTTATTTCCAATAGTGTTTTATATTTAAAATAAGAATAAAATATTTCTATTTACTGGATAATTCTTTTTTCATTATATACTTTTTTTATTTGTATAATATATCATAAAATTATCACAGAACTATTTTTTGGATAATTTTTAGATTTTCCACGTGTGAGTTTTTTTGTGTAAAAATATAATTTTTGTGATATTTGTTTAAAATATTACACTTCTTTAATTTGATAAGATATCTTGGGAAGTGTATTTTTTGTCAAGAAATTGTTGAGGAAATTAGTTCTTTAAAGGGACACCCATTATGAATTGTGATACGAACCAATTCAAGGTGGTATGATTTTAATTTTTAAAACAATGTCTATTTGAATTATAGTGGATATGAAATATTTTTATTGGAAGAATGATATTGATAACATTGGAAATACAACTGTTAAAAATCCTTCTGAGGATCCCAATTTCAATTCGAGTCTCTCTTAGAGGACATCATACATTAGGTTCCCTATACAGGGTTACTCCCTGTATCTTTTATTATATCATTGAATTGAATGGGTTCAATTGTGGGTCACATGGATTCAAATTCATTATAATTATTTTTTGATATACCATAATCCCTCATATTTAAATGAGGGGATGGTTGGTCTTTTCACACTTTCAAAGTGCTTTTACACTATTTTTTCTCATATATTTATCCTACTAATATCCACATGACCATAATTAGGTTCCTTTGTTAATTTTATCCCTCTTATATTTCTATATAATTATTTAAGTGCTTTATATACAGATTTTTTTGTAATGGTATTATTTTTCATACCAATACATTGTGTGTAAATTCTATTCAGAAATTAATCTCACTACATTCAACAATTTAGTAATCATAATATTATTCCATGTGATTATACCTTTAATTTCCAAGAATATATAATTTATTTCCCTAATTGTGTTGTATTAATATTGTCCACCTTTTTTAGAAAGAATAGAACAAAACATGTTGGGATTTTCATTATGAGAAAATCACCATGTTTTATGTTATTGATTAATATTATTGTTCCTCTTATTTTTAATCAAACATGTTCCAAAAATTGACTTCTACTAGGTTCAACAATATAATCCCATGACTATATATCATAAAAAAAATTATTTCATTCATATAGAAATAATTTCATACTTGACTATGTGTTTTATGGGAGGCTTCATGATCTATTCACGTCCTTTAAATTATTTATATTTATATGATATCAATTTGATCTTATATGTGAGATGTATTTTCAAAACATAAAATATTGAAATCCTAAAAATCACATTGAATAATCTTACTGAAATAAGATTCGTGGTTATTCATCAAATTCATTAATTAGAATACTTATGAAAAGGGGACAAAAATTGATATATCTAACATGGAACCAAATTAAATGTAAAAAAAACATGTATTACTAAATATTTTAGTATTTAATCCTAAAAAATCAGCATTCATAACTATTCAAACATATTTTATTAATCAATAATAATTTTTTATTGAAATTGAACATTGAATTGAGGTATCCTAATGTAATTTCATGCATTAATACTAATGTGGTAATGGAAATCTCCACCAATTGGAATCATCATTATTGGATTATACATAAGAAGTGTGTATTCTTTAATATCAAACACTATAGAAGAAATGTGATGCATAATATATACCATCATATATATATATATATCATTTATTCATTTCATGTATGATTTTTTATTATATGTTATAAAATCACTTCTCTTATCACATTTCCATTCCATCATATCACAATATCTAGTGAATTCATCATATATTTGAATGTATGGATTGTTTATAAATGCTGATGAATTCAAAGTAGAAAATTTCTAACTATTAAATACATTGTATCCATTCCATTTTTTATCATTCATATTCAATTTAATTAAATTTTGTTACCAAATTTTGGTTTTTAATATCTTATACATTCCAAATTCACATAGAAAATATATATGGAACTCTTGATACTTCTTAATTTTTAAGTGTTACAAAAAAAATTCAAAACTTCATCATATATAATACATTAAATAATGAAGAATTAATTAAATATCTCATATTTAATCAACACAAATATTATATAAGAACGCATACATGTACATGGAACTCTCTATTTCTTGAAGACATCATTCTTGTTCAATAAGCATCTCATCTAACTATTTTTTTAGTTTAAGGGCAGAAAAAGTGTCATTTACCTAGAACTATTCTAGAATAGTCTCTATCTGATAAATTTAAATTTTTATTATATGAATTTTTTTTAAAAAAATAAAATGTAATTAGACCAATTAATAAGATCATTTCTCAATCTATATAGTTTATTATGAAATCCAATCCATGGAGTTCGGCATATTAGATTATTCCAAGAGAATTGTACCATTATTATGATTTCATTAGAGAGGAAATATTTTTTAACCCTTTCTATCAAGACACAAGAATTGCATATCAATAAATATATTATAGAAAATTTGGATGCCTATAAATTACCCTAGGTTTGGAAATCTTTTCTCCTAATAAATTAAATTAGCTAACATCTTCCTTGATATCAACCAAGTGAAAACACCTGATGAAAGAATTAAAATACCAATGGGAGTGAGATGTTATTCCACAATGATTGAATAGATATCTATAACAGGATCATAATACAGCCTATATGTGAAATACATTATTACACATGCAATAACGAGCAGTTGATATTCGAAGTCAGCACTAGAGGGAAAGTTGGGGAACCAAAGTACTGGCACTAGATGTGACGATGCATGGAGAAAAAGTGATACACATCATTAACATTTTATTTCAATAATTAATAATGAAAAATGTTTTACGATGAATGAATAATAGTGGTGGTGATGAAGGTTTTGGGGAGAATGGTAAAACCTCTATGCAATATGAAACAAAATAAAACTGTGCTATGGAATTTTAATATGAGGATGTTTGAAAAAAACTCTAAAAGTGGATCCAAGTCAGTGTCAATGACTATGATAATAAAAAATATCCATAATCAGATAGCTTACCATTCCATCACAGACGAGATAAATATGGGTGATTGGGTAGTGGATGCGGCTGATGAGAAGACGATCGATATGATGATTCAGGCATACAATAATTATCTATGAAGTTGACATGATTAAACGTAATGTGTCTCTAAAACATAATGAAGTGGTTTATTCCATTACATAGATCCTTCACGCAAACCCATAAATTATCGGAATGTTTAAAGGATCGTTCCATATCCACACAAAAAATTTCCAATGAGGAGTCTTGAAGATGGAGGGTATGATCATCCATGCATAGGAATTACCCTAAGGAGTTACTTATTTTCTCTAGAAAACATATTTTTTGAAACTATAGTGGACTCCCATTAAATTTTTTTGTATATAATCCTCCCATTAGTCTAGTTAGAATTTATATGACATGATCCACCCATTAGGCCATCTAACACACACATATATAAAAAAATCTTTTTTTAACATAATGAAAATTCATTTTTTGATGTTACGTGTGTTGTGTTTTACTATGGTTTTCCCTAGTTTTAATATTCATTTTTTATTCATAAATGGTGAAAATATACTCTTCATTAAACTGTTATTTATAGTATTAAAATGGAGAATACAGTCTCCAAAATATGTAGGCAGATCCTCAACACTAGTTGATAGACTCATGTATATAGGGTAGTGTGAATGATATTATGTGTCTAAATATATATATATATATATATAGTTTAATATTAGCATGTATATGATTCTACTGCATGGAATGAGTGTCCTTTCAGGATTTTTTAGTGATATGTTAGAGGAAGATTCAAATTTTTATAAATTGAGATGATCTATATTCATGTTCCAAGATAACACCTATATGGGGCATGTCCATGTGAATAGGATGTGGGTTTATTTTTCATGTCGGTGAAATGTTTTTCCTTTGTGTTTTTAATGGAGTATGTTTTCATATTTATAGTTAATTATCTTACTCTTTCCCAATGGTGGAAACCCAACATGAATTCAGGAATAATATTTTTCTTTTAGTAATAAAATTTCATATGCATACATATATATTAATTATATTAATATTTTTAAAAAGATATTTAATTATTGAATCTTTTAGAAAAAAATTATATTGTGTTTTATTTTATATACTATTGGTTTCTCTTTACATGAAAGAAACTATGAATATTTTTTTCTTCTATGATGTTATCTTCCAACTACTTATATTAATCTTTTGAATATTGTATGCTGATACATGAGTGTGGGTTTAGGGGAAAAAATTCATGATTAGGATTTGTGATCCACTATTATCATGCGTTTTTAGACTTATAAAATGTAAAAGATATTTAATATTCCTAATTCTCTAAAACAATTATATCATAAATAAGATTTTGTGTATTTTAAATAGTAATAGTACTTATATGTTCATGGTTCTGAAAAATCCTAAAATCAATAAATTTGATAGTTATGATCATAGCTATATTTTTTGAATTTTTTGTGATATCTTACCTTGAAGATATCTTAATATGTTCCAAGAATACATAAAATTTATTGATTTTAAGGCCATCGTGTTAAAACCGGATATTAAAAATTTTAATTCTTATATATTATAACAATATTTTTATTTTAATATATATATTATAGAATATAGTTTATGGGGTCCTAGAATATTATCTATTCATGTATAACAAGATGCGATCTTTCAGTATTGCCTCTAACAAAAATGAATGGTGATTGGTTTAATATAAGAGTGGGTAAGTAAGATGTAGGATAGCGGTCAAAAATTATCTACATATTACTCATATGTATGAAAATATTGGTAATTTTTTTATCACTTCTACCATAAGAGTGGACCATAAATGACTGATATGTGTGTGAAATGTATCTAATTTCATACTCAAATTTGAATGATCCTCTAATTAGTATCAATCATATAGTTAGATAGCGAGCTTTAAAAATTTATATAGTGGTGAATCATTTCTAAAAAGTGGATACTTTTTAGTAACTCAAATGGTTTTAGAGTAAGGATATGTAATCTCTTAATATTATAATTTGGGGTTATATAATGAATTATAAAAATGATGGTAGAATTGGTGTATATAATCAGGGATAATAGTTTCAATATGGTTCTACTCATAATGGTAGATAGGTTATAGGGTCATAGACACAAGAATTTTTTATGACTCATTTTGTCATGTAGATAATTTTTTATCCTGAGGTGACAGTCAACAATACATATAAAATTTCTAATATATTCCAATGCAGCCTAAATTTTATTAAATATTAGATCGTCACACCCAATTTTTTTGGATTAGCGAGTCAGTGATAGGGTATTTTTTTTAGTGTCAGAAAAGAGAGATAGTTATTTAAAACCCTTATGGGTTTGATATGTCATTCTGTATTAATTAACTACTACTATAAGGGGGGTTTTCTAAAATCCCATGAGGGAGAATTCAATACTATAGCCAATGAGTATGGTCTGTATGAAATCAATTCATTACCTCACTATATGTATTTGGGGACTACTATGACCAATATTACGATTATTGCATCGATGGATGAAGGGGATACACTAAATAGTTATTAACAATCAATTATAGAATATATTTTCGGAATATTTCTAGAGTACTTTTTTGTTTTTCACAACAAAGTGATGTCAGCTACATAATCAAATTTTTCCAATGTGTAATGATCTTATACAGTTTTGATTCGATAAGGTTGATACTATTGATGGTGTATCCTATAGAACAACATGTGAACAGTCTCATTCACATGAGTACTTCACCCTTTAATTATTATTTTCTATTGTCAATTAATGATGATTTTATTTTAAACTTATGGGTGGGTTAACATAGGGTGATCCAAGTGAAAATCATTAATTTTTTACCTTTTACATGAATATATAGAAATTTTTTATCAGATGAGGGTGTCCAACAAAGTGTCCAAGATTGATATGTGGTCCTGATATCATTAGTTGTGATTGGTTCCACCTAGCATTCTATAGGAATGTTTTAGATGTAGAAATTTCCTATAAGATAGTTATTTTATTATATTTTGTTTATAAAGATTAAATTCATGATATTTACTATAATTTATAATTCCTCAAATTTAGAATTTTATTTTTTTCATGGATATTTTCTTCAAAGACACCCTAGTATATTGTTTCATGATCATAATCAACATATAGAGGATAAATTGGAAATATATTTGGAGAATTACCATAAGTAAAAAATAGTGATGTGTAATTTCTATATTAGAGAAGTATAATTCATAGGCCTCCTGATATATGAGACATGTATATCATCATTCCATTAAAATTTTTATGTGTTATTTTATAGAGATACCCAATATCATGTTAAATATTAAGAGAATAGTACACATATTCAACTAATATACATGACTCATTTAAGGTCTCTCAAGTTTTGACGTAATGATAAATTCTCTGAATCTGAATGAGGCTGAGATTAAATGGCCTAATAACTATGGGAGTAACTTATTAAGGAGAATGAGAATAAATATAATCAATGTGATCTTGGTCTAAACTGATCTAATAAAAAAATTAATACTTAGGTTTTTATGTATCAAGAGATTGTATTATAGTAGATCTAATTCAAAATGGTTGATTTGTTGGTAATGGGTCTATATAGATGAAGAAACATAAAATACTACATAATATAAAACCAACATATTGAATTAGTATTTCATACATTATGATTTATTATATATTTTATATTTCTTGTATACCTATTTTTGGGTACTAAACATTAAAACGAATTGCATATACAGGTATATCACAACTTGGACACTCTATAAATAAGGCAGTTCAAGTACCTCCAAAAATTAAATTTGTATATGAGGAATAACCATATGAAGATGAATTATATAGACAATATATTATATACGAACAATAATTATTAGTTTATTTGATAGGTTGGTAAAACGTTTCCATTAATGTGCCTCTCTACTAATATACTTCTTGATGTTCAATAATTTTTTGTTATATCTACGACCAATTGTTTTAGCATCACCTATTATCATATTGAAAAAGTGAATGATGTATAACTATATATGTAATATTTTTGGCTAATAAATAGTATTTATTTTAGGTAGACACTAATATATTAGATCCATGTTTGTGTTTGGATCTTATATATATAATGTATAGTGGATAATCCAATGATCATACAAGAGTGAATCACATGGAAATAATTTCCATTGAGGTAAAATGGTAATCATGGTCTAACCAGGATATATCATGACATCCTATTGTAGTTTTGGTAGTCTATAATTAAAAAGGATATAGTGGGGTTCATATCATTGTCATTCACCTACCAGAATGTGGTCATTTGGAATCAAATAACCTTATATCTTATTAAGTAATTACCCATTTCTATCCAATGACCCGAAGGCCTTCATTTTTTTAAAAATAGAAACCCCTTTTAAGGGAATAATAATTACCCATTCATTAGGGGAATTTAGTTATTTAAATGATGTATTTTCTTACATGTTTTTGGAGGATTCCTTTAGTAAATAATATCATATAGGTTATCAATAATAAATGTACCAAAATTAGATAATTTCTCGATGAACTTTGAGATCTAGTTAGTTAATGTGATGGGAATGTTATATATATTGGTGGTGTATAGATATATTGAGTACCAAGTATAATTTTATAAGAAATATATATATTATTTATGTTATCTTTCTATAATGGGATGCAATAATCCTTAGAAATCCTATAATAAATGAATATAACATAATATTCATGGAGTTAGAAGTATATTATGTTTTAAATCAGGGTGTTGGGAGACATCCTTTTAAAATGTGTCCAATATTTTTATACATAAAATGATATTATTATATTATTAGTGGCATAAGGGAATAATAGTGTCTAAATGGGATCGATTCAATTTATTACCTTTTTGTTGTCATATATTAGGCCATATTGATTACCAATGTTCTTAATAGTGGAAGCGGAGTCATATGTTTTAAGACTGTGTGTCATGTTTTAGATGTCAGATTATTTATGGTTGATTCAAATATAGTTAATCAAAACCCATATTTAGTTGTGATTTTATACGTACAAAAAATGATGACATTTGAAGTAGTATGTTGGGGGTTCAATATTCATGAATTTGTAAATTATGATGGAATACCTAATGATTTTGGGACACTAAATATTATAACCTATATTGTAGCATAATAGGACATATGAAGATGAATTGTAACAAGTTTCCATGGAAATATTATGTTAATTGTTTCTCTTTAAAATCACATATCCAACCATTTAAATAGTTTTCATATCTAACAATTGATATTATATTGATCATTAACCTCGGGATTCAATCACTTTATACCTGTAAAAATAATCACTTCGGAACACCTCTAATTTTTTTCTTCATAAAAGATTTCATAATATATATACATATATGAAATACCATAATTTTTTCTCATTTAATCTTATTACTTTTTTAAAATTTTAACTATAATTATTCCTCATTATTTATCAATCAGTTTTTCCTTATAAATACTCCATAATATCGAATTATTTCATTCCCATACATTAATTTATGTCCATATGCAATATTATTATTTAATGATACAACTTTTATTGGAATAAATAACCTCATTAATTATCCATAAATTTCACCGATATTATTTTGGATAATTTATAATTAATATTTTTCATTAAAATCATTCTTTAATATCATCTTGAATCATGGAAGGTCTGAAATTATTCGGTTGTGTATTTCTTTATTGACTAGTAAAATCACAATCTAAATTAGTTTTTAGCTTTATAATCCGGAAAATATATATCACACATTTTATTTTGTTTCTTTAAATGTAAAGGTAATGTATGAATTTGTGAGAGTTGGGTAACTATAAAATACCCAAAAAATAAAATTTGTTATCCTAGTGAAAAACTTTACTCTTTTGTGTTGTCTAATTAATAAAACATATATTGCGGAATTGTAGAATTAATCTTACAAAACCTTTGGATAACACATTCAGTAGATCAATTTACAATATATATGACCAATTTAATTTTTAATATACTTCTTTTATAGTTTTATAGAACATTGAAAAAAATAATTTTATAATTATTCGATTATATGTATTGTGTGTTTCATCAGTGTGTACAAAGGTTTATGGTATATAATATATAGTCATATTAGATTCATCATGATTCTTGGAGCTATATGAACCAATTTATCTAACAGTTTTCCTACATTACTATTTATTCGTAGGTAATTATAATGACTTCTAGAAATTTTTTTGTAATAATTAATTTTAATAGGGAATCCATGTTTACTTTTCCCAATTCTTGTAAAACAGTTGATTAAATATTTCGAAATCTTCTTATCCTTTTTTATGATTTATTTATAGGAATATATTAACATTATTTCTTGATCATATAATTTTTATTTAATTTTTCTTATTCCATTGATTATTTCTCATGATTTTTATATAAATATATGGTTATTATTTGTATCATACAATGTATTATTCATGTTTATAAAAAATTTTACACGAATCATGTTAACGGTGCATGTTTTAATTTTATTTCATTTTTGAAATAATTATTTACAATATTGTTCTAAACCATGTTGTACACCCTATAAGGGGTGGGTATGACTTAAGTATTTTTTGAAAATTTCATCTTATCTTTACTGAAAATTAAAATCTTCCTCACATTGGAAAGGAAACCTGAATAATACTTCTTGAAAAATGAAATTTGTAAATTGTAAGGGGAAATATGTGAAAAACATATTGTTAGTTCACATTTAATGGGATACATCCAATGATATCATATCAAAAATGTGTTGATATGTTAGCTAACCATTACTTATATAGTATGATAATATAAGTGTTAGGATAAGAACACTACTCAAAAAAGTTCCACATCCTTTTCATCCTGTATAATCAATATATTCATTAGGGTTTAGGAGGTAGAATTGTCTTGTAGGTAAAACTCACAAAGATTTCAATAACAAGTATTACATAACATAAAAATGGATTTTATAGATAATTATATGTTCTTTAGTTTTAAACTATTAATGATATGTAAAAAATTTATATTCCATGATTTATCTTCAATATAAAAAATCCAACTCACACTTCTTTAAACAATTGAAAATATTTTATTATATTACATAACTAATTCTATATTCCTGGATCATTTAAATTGTATTTATTTTTAATTGTATTCATCAATGATTTATGTTTCATCCCACTTTATAATCAAATTAATAATTTAATTTCAATAAAAAAAAATACCAATCCATGAAGGTATATAACATCTGCCTCACCGATTCTTAAACCTAGATCAACTCCCATTACATATCATTTATAAAAATTTGAATAGGTAATTGTTTTATTCTAAAATATTAACTAAAACTTCATGATACTAAAACATCATTATTTCTATCTGAGTAACATTATTTCTAAATTCATAGCATGAAACACACCTCTTATACTTAGAAGTAAATGAATATATTAATTATATTAAAAATCATGATTAGATATAATGTGACATGAACTCTGAAAACGAATACCATATTAGACCAAGAATAAACAAGGACATAAACATCCCAAACCTTAGATATTTTTTATTATATGAATTTTTACAATAGCCACATTAATAATATTTTATGAGTACTCCTGTTATGGGGAATGGATTCCTCCATAGAATGTGAATAAATATTTTCCTAAAAAATTTAAACAATATATGGATCATTAATGAAGAGATAAAAAAGTTCATGACATTAATAACAATTTTCCAAAACTGCTAAAATTATATTGAGAAACCAAAAAATCTTGTTCTTGTATTTATTGTTATGAATCGTTCTTTTATAAACCCCGTAAATTTGTATGAAATATTTGTGGTATGGCATTTTGTGTCACAGATTGATATATAAATACTCTAAATTTGTTAATTTAATGAATAATGTTATTTAAATATATGAATGTTATATTTTCTTAAATAACTAATTAAATATTAATATATATTATATAAATTTAAGGAACATTTTAAATTTTCAAATTCATCCCCAATCACTACTAAACAATTTCACTTGTGACAAAAGGTATTTTTGAATCGTTAATATAATTCTCTATAAATCCTTCAATTGATCACTATAATTGAATTATAATACTCATCGCATACATTATAAAAACATATTATTTATAACTATCATTCAATTATTAAAAAACATATATTAAAAAATAAGTTGGAAAAAATGTTCAATTTAAGATTTTATTAACCACCCACATCATTAGGAAATCTTCAATACTCAAGGTAATCATTCTCTTTTATACTATAATAATTTCTATATACTGTTTTCCCTTATCATGTTATTTATTTTCCATCTCTGAGGAACTCTCAACATCCACCTTTTTTCTCCGTCTTTTATATCAAAATTCCATGGGATGAACTATATTATTTCAAATCATGTTCTAATTCTTGTAACTATCACTATTTATAATCAGAAAAAAGATAATTTGACTAATATCTATGAATATGTGATTCAAATATAGATTTTGGTACCAATAGAAATAAATAATTATTTTAATTCCATTCTGTAAGAGAAAAACATATCAAACCATTGAATTTCTTACAAATCCCTACGGATAGTGTCTCCTTTTATATTTTAACCTTATAAAATCAAATTCATGATAGGAAAAAATTACAAAAAATATATCATTAAACATAATGTGTAAAGTGTAATATAATCATATTTAGTTTTAAGGAATTATTCGAAATATTTGGATTAGCTGATGCTTCTTAAAAACCATTTTCATTTAATAGTTTTGTGAATATATATATATATATAACATAATGATAAGTTACCAAAAATTCCAATATCATAATATCACTCCCCTACTTATACCTTATGAAATTTTAATATATATATTCATCTTTCATGAAATAGTATTACATTAAATCCTTTATTATTTCAATGGTTATTTTTTTCAATAAATTAAAATTATTTATTTTAATAATTAAAAAAGATATTAGAATTGTTACACTATAAAAATTAACTATGTGTATGTATGGGTAAATAAATTATATATTTTATAGGATACGGTCAATGGGACACAATATTTTTTAGGCGACCTTTTCACTATTCTTATTATTTTATGTTTTAGATCTATCTTCTATCACAGTTGAAATTAAAATTGTATTTTCTATTCTAAATTTCATTAAAATGACATTATATATTTTTCTTATGAAATGAGTAGGCATTGATATTTTTTTTATTTTAAACAACAAAATGAAATTTATTTCCTTAATTAACAACATATCAATTTTGAATTATTTAATTGAGTAAACGTATCAACTAAATTATATTTCCTCTAAAATGATATGATATTATTACACTATCACCAACAATTTTACCTATTATGAGATTTATTCATATAGGTTGTGATCAACCACTCCTTAATTAAACTCCAAATCCCCTATAAAAGAATCATGTCATGCTTACAAATCATAAGATGTGTTCAAGAGACTACATAGTTCCTTTTTAATTTTTTACATTTTTAATCATGATTTAAAATAAAAAATCTAAAAAAAAATTCCGTATATGCATCCCCATTATTAATAAAAAATAAAAATATTTTTTATATCTATATGGAACACATTGATCATTCAATGATAAATAACTACAATGAAATTTATGATAAACTCTATTTCATACCATTTTATAAAAATCTATTTATACATGAAATCCTTATAAGTATGTGCAAACATTATATAATACCCTTTCCTTAATCAGGAGGACTATTCAATTTTCATTATTATTTTTTAAAAACCCATTTTTTAATAATCAGAATATGTTATCTAGATTTACCTATAAGGTACAATGTGTATCTATTATCAATATGATCCAATTATTTATTTACTCCTAAAAATGAATCTCAATTTTATTCCCTTCCAAATTTTGTTGTTTATATTTATAATAGTATAGTATTGTGATTTCATATACATGTCATGTATGACTACGTGAGAGAATATTTTTGTGTAAAAATTATTATGTGATTATCCTAAAATCATCTCTTTCACGATCGAGTTATTGTTTGACTGCCTTCTTTATAGTGTTCTTCTACAGGTTCAACATTAGAATCACCATAATTTGTAATATTTTATGGATTCTCTTGAATCTACAATATTCAATAAATCTTCTTTGAAATATTTCATTAAAAAATATTTCAATATTTTTCATAATATTTATACCATACTACCTTCTCTTACCTACTATCAACAATATTTATAATCTATTTATTAAAATAGTTATATTTCATTCTATTTGATGAGTAACGTAAAAACACATCTACATATTGTATCACTACATTATTCTAGATTTAACATTTTATTTATAGTTATTCATTTTTGGAGGAACATGAAAAAATTATTTAATTTTTACTTATTTCTATTGAAATCTTTACATGTAGTACTCTCATCTTTCAGTTTTTTAATGGTTTGATTTAATAAAATACAGCTCCTTTCACTTATTCCTTCAATCTGTACTGTGAGATACCGCATTCTAACAACAACTTATTTTCAATTTTATTCATCACATATTATGTTATACCAATATCCCTATTCTATATTGGAATTATCACTAAGGACACCTCATGTTTTATACCATTGATTTTCTGGTAATATTCAACCTCCTTGGATGTTTATTGTAGTCAATTCTCTTATTCCAAAATATTAAATGTACTTTTAGTTTCATTTTCAGTTAATATCTAATATTTTGGTATATAATCATGAAAATCCCTCTTAGATATCATAAAAATGTAACACTCCAATCATTCTATAATAAACAACAAATAGAATGAATTACATATCAATATGTGTTAATTACTAACCAATTAGACCACAATCAAGTCCTTTCTTTGAAGCATCACTATAAATAACAAACCCATCATTCCCCAATAGTATATCAAGAGAATATCTTTGAAAATTCTTTTTTTATGTTATTCAAAACATTCTTCATAGTCATTTGTCCAATCAAATTTATCCCCATTATGTGTGAGTTTGGTTAATGGGTTATCCAATCAATTAAATTTTTGGAATAAACGTCGATAATTACCGGCTAAACCAATACATCTCTTATAATCGTCAGTGATGGAAATTATTTAATTTCTATTTAATTAGAATGATCAACAAAGATTCCATCTTTAGTGACATTATGGCCAAAAAAATCTCCGGAAGCTAAAATTCACACTTTATAAACATTCCATATAATTTGTTTCTTCTAAGAGTATTTAGAATAGAATGGAAGGGATTTTCATAATCTTCGAAGATTTTGATGTATACAAATATAAAATCAATAAATACCACTACAAAGTCATAATGATATTACTTGAAAACACTATTCATTATATCCATGAATACAGAGAGTGAATTTGTCAATCCAAAATGAATTACCGTAAACTTGTATTGCCCATACTGGGTACTAAATTCAATCTTTTGAATTTCTTCCTTCATCAAACACAACTGTTGATATACAGATCAAATGTCAATCTTTTAAAAATATTGAGATACATAATATTGATCAAATAAATCATCAAAGCGACGTTGGGGATACATGTTCAATAATGTTATATATTTAATCTCTCTATTGTTAATGCACAACCTCATAGATCAATATTTCTTATTATCAAAAACAACAGGGTATCCCCAAGGAGAAACAACAGCGAAAATAAATCATTTATTACACAATTCCTCTACTTGTTTCTTTATTTCAACTAATTTCATAGTGGCCATTCTATAAGGGGTCTTTGATATTGGCCTTGAAATAGGAATTAAATCAATGTAAAACTCAATTTTCCGTAATGTATGATGTCCATGTAAATACTCAAGAAACACATCAATATATTATTCACCATATGGGCATCCTCTATTTAAACATTCATTTCCTCACCCATAGTTATTTCACTCTATTATACCCCAATAATTAAATTTAGTACAACTACTAGGGTGGATCTAGATAAGAACCAGGTGGTTACTTTTCTTCTCTAATGATATGGTACTCATTATCATCATCAAAAATTGTAACCTCCTTCTTCTTACAAGAACATTTTACATCATGGTCTGAAAGCCAATCCATACCGAGGATTATGCCAAATTCAATCATGGGTATAATGATGAGATCAACAGATAATGAAAATTTATATGCCCTAATGGGAACTGATTCTGAAAACATTATTGCAATGATACATCCCTTTAGAGTTTTTACTAACAACTCCATTATTATGTAAAATTGGATATATCTAATTTTCATTGCAAACTGGGAAGATATGAAAAAATACAATGATACAGAATTAAATAAATCATTGGCTAAACATGTAGAAACTATTAAATTACCTTCCACTATGCCATTTGGAGCTTCAACCTCAACAGTAGTGATCACAGATGTCACGACCCGACCTCGGGGCCCGTTCCGTGACTACCCCAAGCCCGCCTTCCATAGGCCAGGGGCTGGCGACTAGCACCAAGGCGTATAATCCCGGTAAACAGGGAAGGCATTGCCTTTATAAGTAACAACCACCACAGAGTCAGCAAGCAGAAAGTAACTACAAGTGCAGAAAAGTAAAGGGGGCCGGAATACAAGCCCAACTTAAAGTAAAGTACAACTCGAAAGGGAAAACAGCAACTGAAAGTACAAGCGGCTCCTGGGACGTCCTCCTCGATTCCTACCTGAAGGGTA
The DNA here is from genome assembly GCA_963277665.1 of Viscum album. NCBI lineage: Eukaryota > Viridiplantae > Streptophyta > Magnoliopsida > Santalales > Viscaceae > Viscum > Viscum album. Next base: position 1,414,747,580 of record OY728145.1, read on the forward strand.
GGTACAGATGGCTCAGCTCCTGGATCGTCCACCACGGATCCTACCTGAAGGGTAGGTACAGATAGCTCACAACTCCTCGGGTCCAACTGTCCGCTCCGAGCACGTCCCGCTCAGTGGTCCTCCTCCGGGTACCGACCTACTCCGAAAGCCTCAACCACGGTCAGCGCTGTCCGTCGTCTGCAACCAACACAACGAAGTGCGGGCATAGCCCGTGCAGGGGTGAGTATAAGATACTCAGTAGGGACCCCGAGACCCTCGAAGGTCTCCCAAAATCCACAAGGATAAACCACAAGAAGGATACAATCACGAAGTAACATACAGTATTGATTAGGTATATGCCCATACATATACCTATGTCACCAATTTCCATTCGGCTCCAACACTGAGCCCAAGAACAACCCAATCCACAAAGAAGAGTAAACAGTGAAATCCACATAGGATAACAGTACAAGTCCACACGGTTTATAACAAGTTTATGAAATCAACGGATAACCATTACCCAGGTATATGCCCATACATATACCTAAGTTATCAAGTGACCAATCTCAATTATGAGGAAACACAAAGATCATTGACTCAGCTCAAACCAGGATTTTCATTATCGAAACCGTAGCTGCTGAAGAGCCCCGTCTCTGAAGTGTGCAGTAGTCCTGTCACGACTCCGAGGTACTGCTCACTAACCTATGACTGCTGAGGTACTCCTCCTGTCGAGTACTGCGGGTCTGCTGCCAACTACTGGGCGCTCCGTCCGCTGAGGGTCTGCTGCCAACTACTGGGCGCTCACCCAAATAGCCTACTGAGGTACTCCTCCTGTCGAGTACCGTGGGTTTGCTGCCAACTACCAGGCGCTCCGTCCGCCATGGGTCTGCCGCCAAATACCGGGCGCTCCGTCCACTGGGCTAGTCGACTCACTCCAAGTCGAGTCGGTCAAGCAGTCGTCAGGTCTCAGCCGGCTGCACGGTCTCCGTACTCTGCACGCTCGTCTCCGGGAGGGTCCGCTCCACGAGCTACTGGCCGATACTCCAAGTATCACAAGTCCCTCAAAGAAGTGCCACAAACGTCCGCTTCGTCAAAGGAGTCTCAACGCAACAGATGGCGCGTCAATCGGACGCCCGGTCTGTGAGTTATTAGCCTTTTCGTCCCGAGGGCCCGGTTGGTTTCGTGAGTGAACCCAACCCAGCCATATCACAACTGTACCCTGAACTTCCGTAGGGCATTCTCAAAGGGACCGATATTCAACGTAATCACCAACGCCGCTGACGGTTCGTCAAACGGACGTCCTGTCTGAAAGATATCAGCTTTTCCGTCCAGGGGCCGGTGGGATTTCGGATACGATCCAACACGGCCATACTCCAACTGTATCCCAAAACTCGGGCGGAGTATGTCAAAAGTTCAGTCTCATCAAGAGGAAGTTATCGCGACAGACGGCGCGTCAATCGGACGCCCGGTCTGTGGGTTATTGGCTTTTTCGTTCCAGGGGTCCGGTTGGTTTCGTGTACGAACCAACCCGACCGTACTCCGTCGGCACCCAAACCTCGAGCAGAGTAAGCCAAAAGATCCGTCCCACTTAGAGGATTCCATCAAAGTCGACGGCATGTCAATCGGACGTCCGGAGCTCAAGATATGAGCGTTTCCGCTCCGAGGGCCAGGTTGGTTTCGTGAACGAACCAACCCGGCCGTACTCCACCTGCATCCAAACCTCGGGCGGAGTATGCCAAAAGAACCGCCTCACTGAGAGGAACACAACAAAGCTGACGGCACGTCAATCGGACGTTCGTAGCTTAAGATATGAGTGTTTCCGCTCCGAAGGCCCGGTTGGTTTCGTGAACGAACCAACCCGGCCGAACTCAAATATTCCGAAACCCTAGGTGCGATATACCAAAACGACCATCTCGATCCCAGGATCGCGTTGCCGCAGACGGTTCGTCATTCGGAGGTCTGTGGCTCAAGTTACGGGCAAATAACCGTTCTGGTTCGAGAAAGAAGGGGTCCGGGCCGACCCGGCCCGAACCGGCCCGGCCGGCGGCGCGCGGGGCGCGCGGCGGTGCACTGGGGCGGCGCGGCGGTGCGATGAGGCGGCGCGGCGGCGCGCTGGGCGCGCAGGCGAGACCCCCGCCCCCCCGTTTTTCCCCCTGGCGGCGCGGCACGTGCCGCGCCGGTTTCAAAATAAACTGCCCCCTCACATGAGGGGGCCTGCTGGACGACACGGGGGGCGCTGCCCCCCCCCCCCCCTTCTAAAAAATTAACCGGCCCCCAATTTAATTGGGGGCCATTAACGGCTAATCGGGGAAAATAAATTTCCCCGGTTTGACTTCCTTCCGGCCGGCCCGACCTGGCCGGCCGGTTCCCTTTCGTCTTCCGACACCGGCGGCCCGGTTGGCCGCCGGTCTTCTCAAACCACCGCGGCCCGGAACCGGCCGCGGCCTTCATCGTCCGGCGCGGTGCGACGGCACCGCGCGCCTTCGCCGCGCCCCGCTCCTGCCGCGGCGCCTTTGTTTTCTTCTCCGATGCGGCGCGGCGGCGTTGCATCCAACGGTCGCACTTCCTTTACTCCGCTGCGGCCAACGGGCCGCGCCTCATTGATCCGGCGGCTTGGTCAATCCGGCCGTGGGAGACCACTACGGCCCTCGTCGTCCGGAGTGGCGTGTCAATCTCTTGCACTCCCATGAACCCCTTGCGTCCAAGCGTGGTGTCACGGCACCGCTCCGCCTCTTCTTCGAACCACGAGTAAAAATCCAACAACAAGGTTTGGGAGGAGGATCGACCGTGTTTGTGCGGTCCGATCCCCTCCCATGTTAAAGATAACAAGCGGTCCAATAATTTATTTACGAAGGCGTAAATTAAATTAGGAAATAAGGTACAACCCCTACCTCGAAGGAAGATCGCGAAGCTCGTCAACGATCCGCAAAGGACGAGCGTCGCGGAGGTCGGACGTCACGGAGGTAGACGTCGTCGGCATCGCGGTTATGGCGTCGCGGTAGACGGACGTAGGTTCACCGCGAGAGGCACGTCGTTGGAGAAACCTCGTACGCCGACGAAGGTTGTCCAAGGAAGAAGCGGTGTTCTTTCTCGTTGACACGGAAGACGAAGAAGAGCGGAGCGGCGTTCTTTGTCGGAACTTGAGCGTTCTTCGTGAAGTCTTGAGGAAAGTCAAATAAAAAGAAAACAACGAACTCAAGAACCCCTACATCGATAGTCGCACGTTGACGTAGTCGCGGAAGAGATGACGCAGAAGAAGTACGTCGCGTCGCGGATACGGTGTCGCGGATGGACCGTGTTCTTCGGTGGAGAAGTTCTTCGTTGAAGAACGGCGTTCTTTGCGTTCATCGTTGAGTTTGAAGAAGATGAAGAAGACTTCCCTACTCTCTCAAGGAGATAAAATTCTAACAAAATAAAATAAGACTCTTTCTTATTTTATTCACACAACCCAACCTCTTTGAATTTCAAAGGTTTGAAATTCAATAACCACACACAACTCACCTCATTAACTCATTACATTAATTAATTCTAGAGTTGTCAAAAATTAAAAGAAGAGATAAGTTGGCAAGAATTAAAGTAGGGGAGTGTCACATAATTAAGAGGGGGTTTAGAGGGGTTAGGGAATTTGAAAAGGTGGGGGCTCGTGTGGGCCCCACCTCACCTTAATCCTCACTTGGTTAGTTAGGAACTTGTGATTCCACCCCAACTTCCACACTTAGGATATAACCACTTAAGAAGATAAATAAAATAAATATTGTATAACAAATTTATTTTACTCTTCATTTCATCCAGAAAAATAAACATCTCCTCCTAGGCAAACGCAACTTCGGGAAAGATCTCCTTAAGCGAATATCGGCGCTTCGAGTTCATCGGTGTCCTCAGATTTCAATTCCGAGCACCGGATCAAAAGTTAGGAAATCCCGCTCGTTCGTTCACTGAACGTACCCGAGCCAAACTTCAGAAATTAATTCCGGGCACTCCGGGCCTCGGAATCAGGTGCCGTCAGAAACCGCGCTCATGTAAAATTCCAAAGAAAATTAAGAAAAAATTTCCCTTGAATTTTACGGGTCTTTACATTACTCCCACCTCAGGGCTTTACGTCCCCGTAAAGCTTCAACTCACACTTAAGGGAAACAAAGTAGCACTGAGCACGCAACTGAGCTTTACGCTCCCATATGCTCACCTGAAGATCTCGTGCTACCCGTGAAGCACCCCAGAGGAAGCAACCGTTCACGTAGAACCTGCTCCTGTCGATCCTCATTCTCTACTAGAACCTCTGTGCTTGTCGCCCTGTCATCGACGTCCAACTCCCCGAGGTCGATGACGTGTGAAGAAACATACACGTATCTCCACAGCTGAGACACGTGGTGGACATTATGCACCCGATGCGACTGAGGTGGTAGGGTCAAGCGGTAAACCTCCTCGCCTACCCTGCTGAAGATTAAAAAGGGTCCATCGAACTTCGGAGATAACATGCCACCTCGGCCACATCTCCGAAACCTCATCGGGTTGAGACCGTATAAGAACGTGTTCGTCACCCTCGAACTCAAGAGGTTTCCCTTTTTAGATTAGAACTGAAACTCAAAACTCCTGCTGCCACAGGGGTAGGGTTGTCCAACTCAAGAGTGATCGGTCACACCCTCTTATGCCTGAGTTTAACATGTGCTGCCCAGGGTTTCCTTTTCGCCGACCAAGGAAAACCCATTCCGACGTTTGCCTAAAACAGTCAACCGGGGTATGATTTGTGAATCAAAACCATACCCAGATCAACGTCGTAAGGCCTCTACGCTGCCACCAAGAGATTCCAACCGAAACTCTCGCCTCGAGGTCAAATCACACCGTCGGCGTAAGCGTGATTATCGAGTCTCCTCCCAAAGGTATCTCCAGACGTGAGGGTCAAGTCTACGGCTTACCCAGAACCTCTAGGTCTGGGACATGATTCGTGGAAGGGTAGAATGATTGGTTCCTATGTCTATAGATATGGCAGCTCGTAGTAGACATAATTCGTACCCCGAATCATTCTTAGAGCTCCTGGGTCACACTCCTTGACCGCAATGCAGCTACTCTCCTCCCCAGCCCTCCTGCTCCCTGAGCCTGGCGGGGACTACTAAGTCGGGTGGTCGTAACATGTCGAAATGTACACCACCACATGCTGCTCTCCAAGCTCCGCTTCCACGTCTGCTACCCTGAAGATTCATTTTTCCTTAGCAGTTCCTCCTCCTGAAACATTTTACATGCCTGAGTCTCTAAGACTGGCGCTAGTTTCCTGCCTTTCACTGCTAACGTTCACAACCACAAAGGTTCTCTCTAGCATCCTAGCATAGGTAGGAATGAATAGAGGAAAAGTAATGGTTCAGATGTCCTTTAGACACACTTCTCTCAGAAGTTCGAGTCTAAAGAACTGATCACAACGTAACCAACGAGTACCAAGATTGATTGGTAAGCCACGTTGAGTGCCCTGCTTCCGACATGTCGTACTGTCGAAGCTGTATTAGCTCCAGAAAACTCCCAACCACCTCCTCAAGCCAGTCCTCAGCCGCCTACGAGTCAGGCTCACCTCGAAACTTGAGGGATATCTGGTGCTAAAACATAAGTAAGGCACTAAGCCTATGAGTCTCTGCTACCGGTACCGCCGGTAGTGTCTGCTGACAAACAGGTAGTGACATAGCTGGCGTACTACCCGTAGGTACTATCCCAGGTATCGGTTCGCGTACCAAAGCCTCATTACTAGTATCCAAGCTAGGCGTAGAACTCTAGCAACCGCCTCCATCCAGTCCACTGCTGCCTGGGAAATCTGTCTCGCCTCGTATCCTCAGAGGCCTCTACTGCTGGAACTCGTGCATCGCGCTCTGCTAGCGTGCACCGTCAGCTAGTGGCATCTGCTGCCTAACGGGTGGTGCTGCTGCTGGTACACCACCCGAAGGTGCCAATACTGAAAAAGGGCCCTGCACCGGAGTCTCGCTGCTCGGTGGGCCATCATCGAGAATTCTCTCGGAACTCCAGCTAACTATCTGCATGGTGACATCCTGAACAGTTGTGTCACAGTCAACGATTTATACCTGGTGAGCTGACCTGGTTTGAGCTGAATTTAAACCTTTTGGGAAACACACACGCAATCAGTGTTTTCGTGAATTAAGTTGGAAATCAGAAGTCAGGGTCCTGATGTACGGATACGTCGGCCGCCGCACCAACACTGGACTCCCTGGACTGATAATCACACTCAATATACTAAACACTATTGCTTCACATAGATAAAAAAATTTCAGAGTCTGCGGTAGAACCGACCGCTCTGATACCAAGTTGTCACGACCAGACCTCGGGGCCCGTGCCGTGACTACCCCAAGCCCGCCTTCCATAGGCCAGGGGCTGGCGACTAGCACCAAGGCGTATAATCCCGGTAAACAGGGAAGGCATTTCCTTTATAAGTAACAACCACCACAGAGTCAGCAAGCGGAAAGTAACTACAAGTGCAGAAAAGTAAAGGGGGCCGGAATACAAGCCCAACTGAAAGTAAAGTACAACTCGAAAAAGAAAACAGCAACTGAAAGTACAAGCGGCTCCTGGGACGTCCTCCTCGATTCCTACCTGAAGGGTAGGTACAGATGGCTCAGCTCCTGGATCGTCCACCACGGATCCTACCTGAAGGGTAGGTACAGATAGCTCACAACTCCTCGGGTCCAACTGTCCGCTCCGAGCACGTCCCGCTCAGTGGTCCTCCTCCGGGTACCGACCTACTCCGAAAGCCTCAACCACAGTCAGCGCTGTCCGTCGTCTGCAACCAACACAACGAAGTACGGGCATAGCCCGTGCAGGGGTGAGTATAAGATACTCAGTAGGGACCCCGAGACCCTCGACGGTCTCCCGAAATACACAAGGATAAACCACAAGAAGGATACAATCACGAAGTAACATCCAGTATTGATTAGGTATATGCCCATACATATACCTATGTCACCAATTTTCGTTCGGCTCCAACACCGAGCCCAATAACAACCCAATCCACAAAGAAGAGTAAACAGTAAAATCCACATAGGATAACAGTACAAGTCCACACGGTTTATAACAAGATTATGAAATCAACGGATAACCATTACCCAGGTATATGCCCATACATATACCTAAGTTATCAAGCGACCCATCTCAATCATGAGGAAGCACAAAGATCATTGACTCAGCTCAAACCAGGATTTTCATTATCGAAACCGTAGCTGCTGAAGAGCCCCGTCTCTGAAGTGTGCAGTAGTCCTGTCACGACTCCGAGGTACTGCTCACTAACCTATTACTGCTGAGGTACTCCTCCTGTCGAGTACTGTGGGTCTGCTGCCAACTACTGGGTGCTCCGTCCGCTGAGGGTCTGCTGCCAACTACTGGGCGCTCACCCAAATAGCCTACTGAGGTACTCCTCCTGACGAGTACCGCGGTTTTGCTTCCAACTACCAGGCGCTCCGTCCGCCGTGGGTCTGCCGCCAAATACCGGGCGCTCCGTCCACTGGGCTAGTCGACTCACTCCAAGTCGAGTCGGTCAAGCAGTCGTCAGGTCTCAGCCGGTTGCACGGTCTCCGTACTCTGCACGCTCGTCTCCAGGAGGGTCCGCTCCACGAGCTACTGGTCAATACTCCAAGTATCACAAGTCCCGCAAAGAAGTGCCACAAACGTCCGCTTCGTCAAAGGAGTCTCAACGCAACAGATGGCGCGTCAATCGGACGCCCGGTCTGTGAGTTATTAGCCTTTTCGTCCCGAGGGGCCGGTTGGTTTCGTAAGCGAACCCAACCCGGCCATATCACAATTGTACCCTGAACTTCCGTAGGGCATTCTCAAAGGGACCGATACTCAACGTATTCACCAACACCACTGACGGTTCGTCAAACGGACGTCCTGTCTGAAAGATATAAGCTTTTCCGTTCCAGGGGCCGGTGGGATTTCAGATACGATCCAACCCGGCCATACTCCAACTGTATCCAAAACTCGGGCAGAGTATTTCAAAAGTTCAGTCTCATCAAGAGGAAGTTATCGCGACAGACGGCGCGTCAATCGTACACCCGGTCTGTGGGTTATTGGCTTTTTCGTTCCAGGGGTCCGGTTGGTTTCGTGTACGAACCAACCCGACCGTACTCCGTCGGCACACAAACCTCGAGCGGAGTAAGCCAAAAGATCCATCCCACTTAGAGGATTCCATCAAAGTCGACGGCACGTCAATCGGACGTCCGGAGCTCAAGATGTGAGCGTTTCCGCTCCGAGGGCCAGGTTGGTTTCGTGAACGAACCAACCCGGCCGTACTCCACCTGCATCCAAACCTCGGGCGGAGTATGCCAAAAGAACCGTCTCACTGAGAGGAACCCAACGAAGCTGACGGCACGTCAATCATACGTTCGTAGCTTAAGATATGAGCGTTTCCGCTCCGAAGGCCCGGTTGGTTTCGTGAACGAACCAACCCGGCCGAACTCAAAGTATTCCGAAACTCTGAGTGCGATATACCAAAACGACCGTCCCGATCCCAGTATCGCGTTGCCGTAGACGGTTCGTCATTCGGAGGTCTGTGGCTCATGTTACGGGCAAATAACCGTTCTGGTTCGAGAAGGAAGGGGTCCGGGCCGACCCGGCCCGAACCGGCCCGGCCGGTTCGGCCGGCGGCGCGCGGGGCGCGCGGCGGTGCGCTGGGGAGGCGCGGCGGTGCGCTGAGGCGGCGCGGCGGCGCGCGGGCGAGACCCCCGCCCCCCCGTTTTTCCCCCTGGCGGCGCGTCACGTGCCGCGCCGGTTTCAAAATAAACTGCCCCCTCATATAAGGGGGCCTGCTGGACGACACGGGGGGCGCTGCCCCCCCCCCTTCTAAAAAATTAACCAGCCCCCAATTTAATTGGGGGCCATTAACGGCTAACAGGGGAAAATAAATTTCCCCGGTTTGACTTCCTTCCGGCCGGCCCGACCTGGCCGGCCGGTTCCCTTTCGTCTTCCGACACCGGCGGCCCGGTTGGCCGCCGGTCTTCTCAAACTGCCTCGGCCCGGAACCGGCCGCGGCCTTCGTCGTCCGGCGCGGTGCGACGGCACCGCGCGCCTTCGCCGCGCCCCGCTCCGGCCGCGGCGCCTTTGTTTTCTTCTCCGATGCGGCGCGACGGTGTTGCATCCAACGGTCGCACTTCCTTTACTCCGCCGCGGCCAACGGGCCGCGCCTCATTGCTCCGGCGGCTTGGTCAATCCGGCCGTGGGAGACCACTACGGCCCTCGTCGTCCGGAGTGGCGTGTCAATCTCTTGCACTCCCATGAACCCCTTGCGTCCAAGCGCGGTGTCACGGCACCGCTCCGCCTCTTCTTCGAACCACGAGTAAAAATCCAACAACAAGGTTTGGGAGGAGGATCGACCGTGTTTGTGCGGTCCGATCCCCTCCCTTGTTAAAGATAACAAGCGGTCCAATAATTTATTTACGAAGGCGTAAATTAAATTAGGAAATAAGGTACAACCCCTACCTCGAAGGAAGCTCGCGAAGCTCGTCAACGATCCGCGAAGGACGAGCGTCGCGGAGGTCGGACGTCACGGAGGTAGACGTCGTCGGCATCGCGGTTATGGCGTCGCGGTAGACGGACGTAGGTTCACCGCGAGAGGCACGTCGTTGGTGAAACCTCGTACGCCGACGAAGGTTGTGCGAGGAAGAAGCGGTGTTCTCTCTCGTTGACACGGAAGACGAAGAAGAGCGGAGCGGCGTTCTTCGTCAGAACTTGAGCGTTCTTCGTCAAGTCTTGAGGAAAGTCAAATAAAAAGAAAACAACGAACTCAAGAACCCCTACATCGATAGTTGCACGTTGACGTAGTCGCGGAAGAGATGACGCAGAAGAAGTACGTCGCGTCGCGGATACGGCGTCGCGGATGGACCGTGTTCTTCGGCGGAGAAGTTCTTCGTTGAAGAACAGCATTCTTTGCGTTCTTCGTTGAGTTTGAAGAAGATGAAGAAGACTTCCCTACTCTCTCAAGGAGATAAAATTCTAACAAAATAAAATAAGACTCTTTCTTATTTTATTCACACAACCCAACCACTTTGAATTTCAATGGTTTGAAATTCAATAACCACACACAACTCACCTCATTAACTCATTACATTAATTAATTCTAGAGTTGTCAAAAATTAAAAGAAGAGATAAGTTGGCAAGAATTAAAGTAGGGGAGAGTCACATAATTAAGAGGGGGTTTAGAGGGGTTAGGGAATTTGAAAAGGTGGGGGCTCGTGTGGGCCCCACCTCACCTTAATCCTCACTTGGTTAGTTTGGAACTTGTGATTCCACCCCAACTTCCACACTTAGGATATAACCACTTAAGAAGATAAATAAAATAAATATTGTATAACAAATTTATTTTACTCTTCATTTCATCCAGAAAAATAAACATCTCCTCCTAGGCAAACGCAACTTCGGGAAAGATCTCCTTAAGCGAATATCGGCGCTTCGAGTTCATCGGTGTCCTCGGATTTCAATTCCGAGCACCGGATCAAAAGTTAGGAAATCCCGCTCGTTCGTTCACTGAACGTACCCGAGCCAATCTTCGGAAATTAATTCCGGGCACTCCGGGCCTCGGAATCAGGTGCCGTCAGAAACCGCGCCCATGTAAAATTCCAAAGCAAATTAAGAAAAAATTTCCCTTGAATTTTACGGGTCTTTACAACATAATCATTGTCTTTCACCATTGGCCTTTTATGAGGTATGTTTCCTTGATGCTTAGGACATTAATTTTCATAATTCCCCATTTATATACAATTGTATCATTCTAAATTTACAGCCTATTTCTTTCAATTGCAATCACAAGGTTGATTGGCTTTTTCACCACACTTGTAACAGGCTACCATTCCCTTCAGGAAAGTACCAAGGTGTTTCTTCCCACATTTACTACAGTATGGAAATTCAATGTTTTCTTTCTTCCCCTTATTTCAATTTCAGTAGTGTAAAATAGATCACTTCTTCACTTTCATTTCATTAATTTCATAAGAATCAGAGAAATCCTTTTCTTCCTTGATATAACATGAGACAAAATCTTTGTATGACGAGAAGGATTGTGAGATTAATGCTCGATAGGGAAATGTTTTAACCCATCAAAGAGTAAATAAATTATACAACTTGTATGATGTATATAATATGTTACATGCCTTAAGAATCTTGTAAGGTTAACCTCTTAATTTGAGACATTCTCATCCCCCTTTTTCCTTAGACATAGAAATTGTCATTTCATATCCACTCGATGGTCAAAATTAAAGTATTTTTCAATAAAAAGCTTATAAAAACTTCCTCCATTCAGTATTTGATATTTTTTCATCTTCTTTTGTGTTTTTAATTGATAACCACCATTGATCTTCAACCCTCGTGAGGTGATAAACATCCATGTCATCTTTTTCCCTTTCGCTACTCCCCAAATCATGAAATACTTTCTCTAAGGAACATATCCATTTCTCAGCTACAAATTGATTTGTAGTCCCATTGAATGTTGGTGGTCATTTCCACATGAAGCTGTCTAAAATTGATCCTCCATGTTGTGGATTAGGGTGCTTCTTATGGCTATTGTTATTATTGATAACCTAAGTGATTTTCCACAGTATAGTGATAAGATGATCAGCACCAGTTTCATCACCATATCCAGTATAACTAACTTGAGTATGAAGTAAATCCTTCTAAGTATTAAATGCATTGATACAGTTTCCATTTCTTCCACTAGGATCCATTTCGACACAATGGCACACTCTAGAATAGTTTATGAATTGAAAAACATAATTCTAATCTTATAAAACCCTTAACATAAATTGAACAGTTTATGGATATAATACATAATAATAAAATGTTATATTTGAGGATATATATAATAATAAATCCTTAATAATGTTTTTTATAGAAAATTTGAATTATGTTCAGTATATCCAGCAGGAGTTTCGTAACCAAGAGTTCAAGAAGACACTTTATCGTGTACTAGGATACCCTGGGTCCAGCCTGAAACTCCTTGTCGAAGTTTTGACTCCTAGGTACATATATTATATAGCCTCCTCTACATTATCATATCCAGATAAGGATTCATTTTTTGGAAAACACAAAAATATAAATATTACAAAAAAATTATGAATTTCTTTTATACTAATCCTTAATGTCTATCTTACGGTAATGTTCTCTTTTTACAGATTTTTTAAATCTAGTTTCCAATATTTTTAATAAACTTCCTATGATACCAACTATAATCCCCCAACACATGTTGTAAAGAGTTGGTGCATTATTACATAACATTTGCATGATCACAAGAGATCAAATCCCAAATGGCCGATCAGTTTAGTAGCCTTGGTAGTACTAGATACAATCATATGTTTTACATTACATTATGAAATAAAAAACTAAAACGTTGTCTCTACTTTTAACAAATTCACATCTCTTATACTATCCCTACAGGTCATTCATAATATACTTCTTCGTATCCTAGGAAAAATAAACCATAGAAAGGGGCGAGCTCAGGTGTTCAGTAAGGATAAAAATAGAGTGGAAACATTCTTAAATAAGTATAAACCTTTAAGGAAATGTATAAGGCTAAAACACAAGAATTTTAATCTTAAACTTCAGAAAATTATTGAAAATATAAATTAATTAATTGTATTTACTTATTCACATGGATATTTAACTAGTATAATAATCACATAAAATATCAATACCCAATTTCATAATGATGGAATTCATAATGTCAGACATCATAACCACATTATCAATGCCTCATGGAAAGAGTAAAAATAATATTTCATCAAGAAATTCTGCCAAGATACTATTTTGTCTCATGAGACCTACCAATGCATCAGGGATAAATAGTGGGATCCACCCGTCACTTACTAAGTCTAATGCATTCATCGTATGAAAAGGTTGAAACATAAAATTAACATTCGTAATAAAACTATCATATGAAATGTCAATACATTAACCATAAACGATGAATGGTATCCATATATTACATCAACATTCAAACATATCACAAAACAATCAATACAATATAGAATATTTTATCATAATATATCAACTTCAAACAAGCATAAAATCTAACAAAGGATGTTGACTTAGATGAAATAAAAACTATTTTGGAGAAATATATATTTCTATTTTGAAATCATTTATAATTAATTTAATTTTAAAATATAAAATTTATTTTGAAAATATTCTTATAATATTATAAGGAAAGCTTCAAAGGTGTTATAATGGCGGAAAATAGACGCACCCTCAGTATATGTTAAAAAAATAATCTTTCCTTAATTTTTTCGAAAAGGTCCTAAAGAACATTGATTGGAAAATGACGGAAATATTCCTTTAAAAAAATATTATAAAAATTCAAATAATGGTATAAATGAATTTAAACCATATTTTAAAAAATATTAAAACTTTTTTGAAATAATTTTTTATGAAACACGGATGTGGATGATAATGAGATCCCAGTAGATACTTTCATATAAACAATCTCATATAATGAAGACATTGTAGAATTAACCCTTACTTTGTAATTTTTCTTGATCGATGGTATGTTAACCTCCTATATAATAGTTATATAATTGTTATTAAATTATACAATAACTACATGCATAAATATGATATCATATATGATTTTTTAATATTCCATTGTTAATAATATTTCAGTAGTATCATCGTTTAGAGTGTTAACTGATTTATTTTCCATTATATGATTGGTTATGTAAGTCATGATTGTTATGGATTTGATTTATTTGATTCGTATATAGAATGATAGTAATTTCTCAAGTGTTATTTTTAATCATAAATTGAAAATTATTCACGAATAGTTATGATTGGGAATGGATTTCATCGTGTTGGTGGAGACAGTAATCTGTTCATATAAACTAGCGAAAATATCATTCTATGGATGGTGAAATTGTATTTATTTGGATTTTATATCATATATACAGAATTCATAACATGTTATATTTCTTATTTTCATCATTTATACTCATTATTATACCCATAAAAATAAGGAAGTCTTAGAATAAAACACTGCCACATAATGTGGAGACGTGAGCTGTACGTACATATATATGGTGACTTCTCATTCATAGGATTTATAGAATAATGAATATGGATGTATCATATATATAATTACATAAAAAAATATTTATATGGTACTAGAGTTATTATATTAGTATGGAAACAACAAATAATGATGGAGTGTAAGAAGAAATGATCTTTGAAAGAGGGGTGAAATTATTACCTCTTCTTCGGTTGTTTCCATTTGTGTTGATCAAAAGGGCTCCATAGGTTCTCTTTCTGATCAATGTAAGGCCTCTATGTCGAAGTGATTGTAGTTGGGAGGATATTTTAGCAGATGTTGGCCGATCTAAATGGCATTGGAGTTTTGATTTTGAGAGAAGGGAATGTACCCTTTTATAAGAGAGTCGAGGGTCACTTTAGGAAAATCTAAAAATATTATTTTATTATACATTAATATTTTGTTTATAATGGCTCCAAAAAGATATATTTCGAGGATAAGGTGGCTATGGGTCGAAAAAACACTCAACCAATTGGTTTTAGACTGGTTTAGGTTACCATATTAACCATATCTTTTAGATTTAACTCTTTGTTATATAGTTTAACATTAACCATGTATTCTTGTCTTATTATAAAATATGGTTAATAAACATACTATTAAAATACAAGAGAACCCAAAGTGGTTAATTAATGATAAATCTAACATTATCTAGGTCTTTTTTCCAATTAATAGATATTTAGGAATATTATATCAGTTAATAATATTTTATTTTAAAAAAAAAACTAATTTATGTCAATTTTGACACTATTTGGTATTTCATTTTTGTGAAGGTCATAAAAACATTATCACTTTGAAAATAAATTATTTAATCAACCCTAACATGTTATATTATTAAATAAAATTAGTGGAATTCATCAAAAGTCTCAATTTACATTTATTTGGATATTTTTAATATCATTTATTTTAATCATTCATTAATAATGTAATTACTACATCATCGTTGTGTCATAAATAAATTTAAATATATAATGTCTAAAAATTATAAATAAAATTAAATTATATAGGTAAATAAAATTATCATTCTAATGAAAATTTATAGTCGAATGTATCTTATATATAACGCTTTATTAAAAATGGAATAGTTATTAAACTCTGAATTTAACACTTTTAACTCTTCTTTAAATAAAATTATAATAAATGTCCTAATCTAATCGATGTAGACCAAAAGAATATTATTTTATTCAAATGGTTTATTTTGGTTGAAAAAAACATTTCTAATAGAATTAGGAAAAGTGTTAGGGTAATTATAATATCATTTTTACCATTAATTACTCTATTTAATTTTAACCATGGTTAATAAAAGACAAAAGTTACTTTTCAACAAAAAATAGTTTCATCTTATTGGAACAAATTTTACATACTAATGTTAACCATGTCTCTTAGATTTTTGAAATTAAATTCACACAAGGGGTAAAATTGCATTTTATGCAAATTTGAAAATGCGACAAGAACGTGGTTAAAAGACAGTAAAAAGTTCAATAAAATTTTATATATATCAAATATTATTATAAAATGACTTCAATGAATTACATTGAACATGTATAGATATTATATATCTGTTTTTACCTAATATAAATTTAAATAAATTAACTAATTATTTAAATAATATGTTAGTTTTAAACAATAATACAATGTTTTTCACTATTGATCAGAAATTGAATGTTTTTAGAACAAAACAAATCACCCAAAGTTAATAATGATATTCTGAATCCAAAAATGATGTCCATTTTGGAAAATAAAAGTTATGGAATTTGATAAAGTGGGTATTACTATTTATAACAGCTTTATTGATTATTCATGGTGTGTTAGAACTCGAATTTTCTTACAGTGCAAGATACTGTATTATTCTAAGAGATGCATGTTGTAGAATCATGGGGTATTACACCATCAACGTTGGGGAAACAAATATAACACAATTTTTCACTAATAAACCGAGAAATGACACATCAATTAATCATTATACTCTACGATTTATCAAACACAATATTCTCTCAACTCTTATTTTTTATATCCATTAACATATTAATATAACCTATTTAATATGATGTAAAATCAGTGTATTAAATATATTTATTACTATTCATTAATGATTTCATGGAAATCATAGCAAAATTTTTCATTTCAATTTTCCAGTCCTAACAATATATTTTTAAATTATTTGAAATGTTTTTTGATATATTCCCATTTTCTTTAATATTATATATCAATTAAATATTAGCTACTTTTTAAAAGATAAAGCATATATTTCAGTGGAATGGAATTGGATTGTCTTTAAATTATTTCACATTGACTTGTTTCACTTTGACTTCTATAAGAATATCATTATATTATCATCATATAATCGACTAATTTATGCCCAAAATTTCAAATGATCTTATATCCAATTGGCGAGGACTCTAGAAGTGCATGAAAGAGATCTGAGTTCGAAACTAAGAGGAGACATATTTCTGAGTACTGTAGAAGACTGGAGATTTACTAGATCATGCACTATAGAAGAAATTTTTGGTACAGTAGTAGCCAGAACTATTCACCCATTTAGGCTTTTAGGCCACCGGTTTGGGACAATGGGTCTTTTAAGGCCTTAGGGACACCAAAGGCCTTTGGGCCAGTAAGGCTTTCAAGACACCTCAAATCCTTCAGGCCACGTCAAGGACTTTGGGCCACCTCAACGCCTTCATGCCACCTGACATTTTAGTTAATGATCATACAGACTATACAATGAGAAGATACCATATGGAGACCAGGTGCCTTCACTATATCAGAAGCAAAACATATTTTTTAGAAAGAGAGGTTATGGAATTTCAATCAGGACCATCCTATGCTTGCATTGGAAGCTGATCCGAAAATCCATGCCAATGTGGAGAGATGATATCATGATGAAGAAGCTGGCAGGAGGAGTTCCAAGTATAGTATGTATATTTCTTAATATCTATGAGTCATGTAATCTCTGATCCTAAAAGCATTATAAGGGTCCTCCCTCAACCCTTGAATTGGGGGATATCAAAATTCAATAAAAAATAAGTCCTTCAGGCCATTTGGGTATGCAAAAAATTTGATAAAATATAATATTATCCATAGAAGATAATATATTCCAATATTAAGGATAATATTAAAATTTTATTTTCTAAATTAAATTTGTTTATACACTTTAATTATCATTCAACTTCTTTGAAATAATATTTTACAAGTTTGAAATTCCCAATAAACTAAAACATTATCATTTGATATATTCAGTTATAATAGTTTCTCTATAAATATCAAATTTTTGGTTAACTTATTGATTTTTTTAATGTTTTAAATAGTTGAATACAACTATCCAAATTCGTATATCCATTACTCTTGATAGTCACCATGACTATTTTTGATTTACTATACTCATAATCAAGACCATCATTTCCTATAAAATTATTTTATTGATAAATTGGTTTCTCCCCCAATTGTTTTCCTTTAATATGAAAATTCTGTCAAAATACCATTTACGATTTTCCAAATTTGAAGATTCAAACATAAACAATCAATTTTAGTCAATACTTTAAGATCCCTTTTCAAGTTTATGATTTCATATTCATGTTTTTCATATTTTCAAAATATTATATTTGATTGACATATTAGGAAAATCATTGATTTTCCGTTATTTCAAAATGTTAAATTACCAATTCCTAGAGACATAATATTTCACATCATTCATTTCAAATTGATCTACTACCTTCCCCATATAATCAAATTCAACATCAAGTTCATCGATATGATTTTCAAACTCTTTTAATAAACAACTATTTTTCTGATTCTTCTTTATATAATGATCATTCTCCTCAAAATATAGATCTTATTAAACTTTTATATCTGAAACTTTCTATGTTTGATCTTTCTCCCTATCTTCAAATGTATAAATTTCCACTAAATTAATCAATTTATATTCTAAATTTATGATAAACATAGTCCCAATTCCTCCCGGTAGATATTCCCATATATTATCATCTACTCTATATTCCAAGACATTCCATTAATATTTATATCAAAATCATGTACCATAGTTAATTTTCATTGATGGGGAAATTTCTTCATTTATCATTATAATAATATAAAATTCCCATTCACATAAAAATAAATCTTCCAAAATATAGAATTGATTTTCCCAATATTCCAAAAATTAAAAAATATTAGATGTATTTTACCAATAAATGTTACAGTACCATTTTTAAAATTTGTTACAAATAGTGATTATAACTCTTCTTTTCAATAATATTAATTTCTAGCCTCCTCGTCCACTTGTTTTGAAAATACATTGAATAATATCTCATTAGATAAATTTTCTAAATGACACTCTTACATCACCATAATATGATATATTACAATCTACTAATGGAAATTTTGGGATAGTATATTATAAGAAACCTATTTTTATTTTTCTTTATAACATATAAATATCAATATCAAGATCGAGACCATGAAATACAAAAAAAACAAAAAGGTGAATAAATAATTTATCTTTATTTTTATTAGAAATCATATTACTATCATGAAAAATAATTTACAAAACAATATTTTTTACATTCACATTGATATCATCATCATAGAACTTTGGAATTTTCTCCCAAAATCCTTTGGTTATGGGATGAGACATCACCTTAATATATTCTTTATTATAAAATCCTACAATTTTTCTATTTTGATCCAAAACATTATCATTTCAAAACTTTAGGTTACATTTCATCATTGATCTTACTATACAATCAAATTCTTTAATTTGATATACAACTTCTTAGTATACAACCTAACCAATAGATTGAAAATATGATCTCATTTTTTAAAAAAAATATTGTAGTTTCTCTAATAAAATAAGGGTATTAAATATTAATTAACTATATATTTGATGAAAATGTATTTTGATTAGTATATTCAAGGAGTAACATGATTTCAATGCTAGTTTTTTTTGTAAAATGGGGTCTTTCTATTCTTTCTAATAGGTGGGTCATGTGGGTGAAACTTGATTTAATGAAAAACATTCCATTCATTTATAAAAATTTAATACTCTCTTTCTATATTTAAATATACCATAAAATAGATATTTAGATTTAAAAAATGTCTAAAATATTAATGATAAATATTAATAATGATTTTAAATTAATCTCCATTAATAATCTACATCCTAGAAGTGTGTATAATTTTTGAGTTAATATACTTGTTAACCAATTCAATAGTAGTATGTAATGTAATGATTTAAAATAATAACACTACTCAAAAAGTTAAATAATATCTTTATTTCTTCTAAAAAATTATTATAAAATTGTTATAAATATAAAATTAGAAAATAGGGTAAACCCAAAAATATATCAAACAATATTATACTGCCAAAACAATTGGGTATTCTTGATAAATCTCTATACATCGATTGAAGATCTTGACTCACAGGTCAAAAAAATTATTCATCTAAGACTGAAAATTAATCTAATACATCCCATAAATATATTTCTTCATGATTAAAAATATTTTTTAATCCTCTACTATTGTTTCTCTATTTCTATATCTTTTAATTTCTTTCTCATTAATTTTTTATTTATTAGTCATTTACCTCAATGAAAAAACAATGTAAGATTAAGAAAATATTAAAATTAAAAATTAAAAATTAAAATATTAGAATAATTATAACTTGTTTTATTTTAATTCCATCCATTGAATATTCACTACGTAACTATCATCTATTGAATTTAACATATTTTGTTATTAGATTATAAAATATCCAATAAACCACAATATGACATCAAAATACTTGTTTCAATTTTATTTCTCTAGATTTCAGAAATCATGGACCAACATAATAAATAATAGCGTGTCAAGAAAATTAATTCATTAATTATTTTAAAATAATATATTTTTCATGGTGTTCCATAATCCATCAAGATGTGTACCAAGTAAGTAAAAATACACAAAAAAGAAATTAACATTCACATAACACAATGAAAATATGGGTAATAATTTATTAGATATGTATGAAAATATGGGTAATTATTTATTACATATGTATGAAAATATTAAAATTAACATTCAACAATTATCTACATGTTACTGATATGTATGAAAATATGGGTAATGATTTATCACTTCTACCATAAAGGAGGACAATAAATGATTGATATTTCTGTGTAATGTATCTAATTTTTTACTCAAATTTGAATGATCATCTAAGTAGTGTCAATCATATAGTTAGATAGTGAGCATTAAAAATTTATATAGTGGTGTATCATTGCTAAGAAGTGGATATTTTTGTACCTCAAATGGTTTTAGATTAATGATATTTAATCTCTTAATATTATAAGTAGAGGTTCTATAATTAATTATAAACATGAAGGTATAATTGGTGTATATAATCTGGGATAATAGTTTCAATAAGGTGCTTCTCATAATGGTAGATAGGTTATAGGTTCGCAGACACATGAATTTATTAAGATTTATTCTGTCATATAGATAATTTTTGATCATGAGGTGTCAGTCGACTATAAATATAAATTTTTTAGTGGAATCTAATGTGGCCTTCATTTTTTTTAATATTATTGTGGCACACCCATTTTTTCAGATTACTGGGTCGGGATTTGTTATTTTTTCTTTACTATTAGACAAGGGAGATAGTTATTTGTAACCCTTAGGGGTTTGACATGTCATTATGTATTATTTAACTACAACTAAAAGTGGGTTTTTCTAACATCCCATGTGGGATAATTTAATACCATAGCCATGGAGTATGGTTTGTAAGAAATCAAATCATTTCCTCACTATATGTAGATGAGGATTAATATGGCAAATATTACGAGTATTTCCTCGATAGATGATGGGGAGAAACTGTATAGTTATTACCTATCAATTATACAATATACTTTCAGAATATTTCTATATTACTTTTTGGTTTTTCACAAGAAAGTGAGGTCTACTATATAATCCAATTTTTTCAAGGTGTAATGTTTTAATGCTATTTAGATTCGATAAAGTTGAGACTATTGATGGTGTATCAAGAAGAACTATATGTGAACAGTCTCATTCACATGAGTAATTTACCCTTTAATTATTATTTTCTATTATCAATAAATGATGATGTTATTTTAAACTTATATGTGTGCTAACATAAGGCAATCCAAGTGAAATTTATTAATTTTTTTCTTTTTAATAGAATATATAGAATTTATGATCAGAAGAGGGTTTCCAACTATATGTCCAAAAAGTGTCCCCCACCTAGAACAACAATGTGAGAAGGGAGATAATGACACCTGAGTCCCGCCTCCAGTAGGCCCTAGGTTGCGACTAGCACCAAGGGTGAAGTATACACCCAAATGGGAGGCATTACCCTCTAAGAGAACACATGTGAAAGAGAGAAATAATATATACACCAACAAAATCCAAATTATACTGAAATATAAATGAAATCCCAAGTACATATATTTAATTTCTTGAAAGATTACTAAAAGTAATATGGGAAAACTGCAATTACCAAAGGAAATTAAAAAAATAGCAGCAACCACGTGCCTGGATAGCCCCTAGAACCCCAGGCTAATAGAAACTAGTTGGATCTCAAACATACTACAAGTGACCTAAAAACAGTATATATATGCATAGGGTGAGTATAACAGTATACTTAGTAGGATCTCCCCAGAGCTTCTCATGCAAAAGTAAAGACAACATGTAATGAATAGTGAACAACAAGTGAAACTAATGCATCACCTAAATATTTATATAATGTTCCTAGAATCACTATGGATACTCTCACCAAGTATCTCATACCAGATTATAAAATATAATAATTCATATCACACGTACCCCGCTACTTCTTCCCCACTGGTTTATAGCTATTCCCAATGTCTCACTTCCAAAGAATATCTCTCCAAAAAGGCTTTCCCATAGACACCTTGGTGAAGCACCACAACATGCACCTTGTGCAACAAAACTACAACTTCCATGCAAGAAAAGTAATCAGATAGTTTCTGGGAGCCACCATATCTCACATAACCTGTATCATTCATCGGGAATTATACCTCATGAAATTGCATCCCACACACCGATTAATGATCCATAATCCATCAGAAGCCATACATGTTTAACCTATAGTATTCCATAGGAAACAATATCTAGAATACATGTGTGTGAATAACCACAATCCATTACATCCCTTAGCACATGTATAAGGTGAAAAATAACCATTGTGTCTACCAGCATAAGTAAATTCCAAGAGAATGGAGCATGTCCAAAGGGGGTAGTCAGTTATCCATCCTCCCATCAGAATATTGGGGAAAACACCCCTAGGGGTCAGAATCCCTAGGGTGTCAGTTTCCCTAAATGAGGGGGTGGAGTAGCATATATAAACAAATTAATTACATAATAGACTATAGCTCACAATAACTCTATGGGAATTACATGTTCTTAGACTCAACTACAGCTAACATCTCTCAGACACCCTTCTGCCACTTCTAAGACTATGTATCCAATATGCACATAACTATTTAAAGAAATTGATTACATTACATCATTCCCTTTTTATCGGTTTCACTTTATGTTAACTAATTATTTAAACATTAAATAACCATTAATAATTAACAAATTATATTTCATTTACATCACAACCAAAGTTCACTGTTCTTTTAAAATTCAACCTCATCATTATGTCCCAACAAGCTCTATCCCCATGGGTTAACATCATTTATTCAATCTTTTATTAACAACATAACATTACCACATTCCTAGGATTCTATAAAAACATTCTAATCTACTGAAGACAAGGGGCTCAATATGGTGAGTAGATGAACTATCTATTGATTATTTTCCACCTATAAAAAGTGTGTAGACCCATTCTTATTCAAGAAGCTAAACACAGAAAGCATGTTGAATACCTCGCACTACCACTTTCGGAAAGAGGGTAGGAAAACTAGCCACCTTAGGCAATGGGGAAAGTATAGAAGATAAAAAACCAACATGAAATAGTATGAATCCAAACATTCACATCAATCCCATTTCATCATACCCAGTGTCATCCCTGACACCCACATCTGTAAAACAATGTATCTCACCACTCTTGGCATCCAATACTACCATAATAAATAAACCCCCTATCCCCGCATATCACAATAGCCTTCAAGTCTCACATCAAAACTCAAGTAGTATGAAAAGAAAGAGCATAAAAAATCAGGAGGACAACTCAAAACCCAACTGTCACGACCTGTCCCAGTGGGGCCCGAGCCGTAACTCCCCATGCCCGCCTCCAATAGGCCAGGAGCTGGTGACTAGCACCGAGTAGGCATGCTACTAACATGGGAGGTATTGCCTATAAACCAGTACACATGCACACACATCTCCAAGCCCACAAAGCAGAAAAGTAAAAACTACTAAAAGGAAAAGATGCATGCATACACTAAAACCCAACAACAGAGTACGACAGGAAAGTAAAGTATAGTAAAGTAAAACCATGGGCCAAAAGTCCAAGCCCAGCAAGAGAAAGTCTGCAACAAGTCCAACCAGTGGAAAGAGGTACTGGGACTACAACCTATCGCCAAAGGAACACACCTCGGCCTGCCTGATCTCACTAAGCACCGTCCGGTCCTGGTCCTCCTAGAATCATGTCAAAGGATCGCTTGTCTGCACAAGACACGACACGTGCGGGCAAAGCCCGTGCAGTGGTGAGTATAACAATACCCAGTAGGACACCTCGAAACCACAAAGGCAAATACAACAGAGGAAAATTCCACAAAAAAAAGTACAGTCATCTCTACACAGTATATGTCTACCGAACAAATAACAAAAATAACCAGATATACCCATACACTAACGACCATCGCGATACCGCCACTAGGATCCAGCTCGAAGATTTCCTCTAATCATACCATCGGGAGGACAAACTCCTAGGTATGAAGAGAGAGATACAAAGTACTCATTCTGGGAGAACACACTCCACAAGTACCTTGAGAACAAGACACTCAGATGAGGATCACAACCAAGTCATGGGGTGATTCCGAAAAATCGGTCTGAGCTATTCTGCTAAGTAGAGGATTGGTGCCCCGGGTGAAGTTGGTAACATCAATACAAAGAAATCTACCTAGGTTCCCATGAATGAATAGAGGATTCGGCTCTAAGTATCATAGAGGGGATTCCAACAACTCTATTTGGGATGTATTGCTGAAGGGATCATACTGCATTAATGAGTTGATACCAGAACCGTCAGGGGATTACCAAGGGTGCAAACCCTAGGAACTAGTCCAAGTCATAGAAGACGAGTGGCTCAATCCATTAAGAAAAAGTTAAACGGCGTGTTGTATAGTTACACGCCGTGTTCCTTAACCCTGGGTACTGCCTGTGTAAACGACCCATGTCCTTTTTTCAAGCCGTGCAAAACCAAACTACATGGAGTGTAGAAAAATACACGTCGTGTTCCTTGACACTGGGTTCTACCCATGTAAACGGCCCGTGTCACTTGTCTTGTCGAAATCAACTACACGGCCTGTAGAAGAAAACAGACGCCGTGTTCGAGCGCCTGGTCTCGCACCGTGTACGCTGGCCATGTGCCCGTACATGGTCTCTGCCCGTGTCAATGCCGCTTGCCCGTGTACCAGTACACGGGGTATCTCGTGAATCTGGCTGGGTCTGGCTGGGGAGGGTTATACACGGCGTGTCCATGGCCGTGCACCCTTCCCGTGTCCGTGTACTCTTGGAGTACACACTGGGTAACCCCTACCGACAAACACATGTAGTGTATCTCATGCAACATGGCGTGTCGTCAGGAAAATCCCAGAAACCACGTCTTCCTCCGCGTGCCACGGCTGATTCTCTGGATCTCGATTCTGTCGTCCGTTCTCCACGAAACTCCAGATTTAGGGTCGCCTCGTCCTCGTGAATCCGAATCTGTGGGTTTTGGGTCTTCAATTGCCTCCAAAATCCAATTCCGTCCATCTGATCGGAAATTGTCCGAAGAACGATTTCTTCTGATCCGCTTCGATCCATCCGACGAAACTGTTGTCGTGCCTCCTCAAGACTGCTATGGTGTTGATCATTCAATTTGGGATCATTGCGTCACATAACGGATGCGCAATGATCTGTTGTTCATCGCCTCGTGAAGAACGTGAAGAACTCTCATAAAGAACGCGAGAATTTGGGGAATAAGAACACAGAAAATCAAGAGGGACGAACCTCGATCGATGTTCGTGTCGATCTTGGTCAGTAACCGTTAGATGGTTGAACAAAACAAAAATAATATCAAGAATCACATCCCCCAAATCCCCGCAAAATCCAATTCCGCAAATACGATCGATACGCAGGCTAATCTGTTTGTGGATTAGTCTGTGTTTGTCCTAGGAAACCAAGAACGGAGAATGGAAAATCAAAACAACGCCCTACCTGGATTTGCCACGTTTGTCGGTGAAGATCCGCTCGCCGCGTCGTCGTCGCTGTCGAAATCCATCATGAACATCGCTGCTGCCACGTTGGGGGTTTCCTCCAGAGCTGCCAAGGGTTTTCAGAATTATGGGGTTGTAACCCTGGCCCCTGGCCTAAGCTTCTTTTTAAAGAGAATAAAGATATAATATTTTAAAAGATCTTATTGCAGGAATAAAATATTTTTATTAAATATTTTATCACTGTGGCGTCCGAAAAAACCAGATTTCACCACCAACCTGCGCCGGCCGAAGTGTGGCCCCGCCTAAGGTAAAATCATTGTTTTGAACGCAACGGTGCCCTCAAATTTATGATTCGATCACTCATTCAGTAGTTATTCTACTTTTTCAGTAAAATTGTACGCGCGCATAATTTAATTATTAAATTAAATTCAAACATTTGTTCCATGATCACTGGGCCTCGGAACTGCACGCCGTGTCAGAGCTTCGTCTCCAAATAATTCCCATAAAAATTAAATAATACAACGAAAAAATCTGGGACATTACATCACACCCACCTTAAGGATTTTACATCCCCGAAAAGCCAAAACAAGGGCTACTCAAAAAGATGTGGGTATTACACGCGAATCTAAGCCTCTCGCTCCCACATGCTCTCCTAGAGATTCTCGTGCTACCACCGGACACGCACCAAGGGAATAGCTCATCCACGAAGGATATTCTCTTGCTGATTCTCGATCTCCACTGGGTACTCAACAAAGGTCTCTCCATCGTTGATGTCCAGCTCACCCTAGTCGATGACGTGTGATGGATCATGCACGTACCTCCGTAGCTGCGACACATGGAAGACGTTCTGTACCCGGTCCATCTGAGGAGGTAGATCCAAGCGATATGCCACCTCGCCAACTCCACTCAAAACCTGAAAAGGGCCAACGAACCTCGGAGATAGCTTGCCACCTCGGCGAAATCTCCAAAATCCCCGTCGAGGTGAGACCCAAAGGAACACATGGTCTCCCTCGTGGAACTCTAAAGGCCTCTGCCTCCGGTCGGAATAATACTTTTTCCGACTCTGTGCAGTCTTCATCCATCCCTGGATGACCTGCACCTTCTCGGTAGTAGCTCTCACCATTTCTAGGCCCATGAGTGCTGACTCTCCCAGGTCAGTCCAGCAAAGTGGCGACCTACAAGGTCGCCCGTATAGAGCCTCGAATGGTGCCATACCAATAGTGGAATGATAACTATTGCTGTAAGCAAATTCCACCAGTGGTAGCTGATCCTCTCAGCTATGACCGAAGTAAAGTATTCAAGCTCGTAGCATATCCTCCAGGACATGGATGATCCGCTCTGTCTGACCATTAGTCTAGGGATGAAACATTGTGCACAAGCATAACTGAGTCCCAAAAGCTTCCTGCAATCCCATACACAACCGGGAAGTGAAACGGGCATCACGATCTGAGACGATCGTGGATGGTACTCCATGAAGCTGAACTATATCCTGCACGTAGAGGTGTACCATGCTCTCTACCGAACTCTGTTCCCGTATGGCTAGGAAGTGGGCCGACTTGGTGAGTCGATCAACGATCACCCGGATGGCATCGTGTCCCTTGGACGTGCGTGGTAAACATTTCATGATGTCCATGGATATCCCATCCCACTTCCACTCTGGCACCTCAAGGGGCTGAGTCAAATGTGCTAGCACCTGGTGCTCAGCCTTTACTTGCTGACAAGTAAGGCACTGAGAAACAAACTCTGCCACACTCTTCTTCATTGCTGACCACCAGAACTGACGTCGGAGGTCCTGATACATCTTTTCCATGCCCGGATGTACCACCAAAGGGGATGTATGGAACTCCCTCAGAACCTCCTCCCGCAACGTCACTGGTACTACCGTGCGTCCTCTGAAAAGGACAACATGCTCGCCTCCTTCTAAATATCCATCATCAGCATCACCTGCGGATATCTGAGCACATAGAGTCTCATAGCTAGAATCCTCACACTGCGCTTCCCTGACTTGCTGTAATAGTGGAGGGGTAAAAATCATCGACTGAAGGTAATCTCCCTCCTCTCCATCCACGAAGGACAACTACAAAGAGGCCAACTGTCTTGTGGCCTCATCCAGAAACTGCGAACTGGATTTCCTACTAAGAGCATATGCCACCACGTTCCCCTTCTCAGGAGTATAAATGATCTCAAAGTCGTAATCCTAGAGGAACTCATGCCATCCCCTCTGCCTCAAATTCATATCCTTCTGAGAAAAGATATATCTGAGACTCTTGTGATTAGAGTAGACGGTAAACCGCTCGCGCATCAGGTAGTGTCGCCACATCTTTAATGCGAAGACTACCGCTGCCAACTCAAGATCATGGGTTGCGTAGTTCTTCTCGTGTGGCCTCAACTAACGTGAGCCATAGCCAATCACCGCTTGCCTCTGAATTAGGACACAACCAAGCCTGGTACCTAATGCGTCGCAGAACACTACGTACTCGACACCCTCCTCTGATAATCTCAAGATCGGGGCACTCGTCAGACTCTGTCTCAGATCCTATAAAGCTTGCTGGCATTTCTCGGTCCACGCAAAAGGCTGTCCCTTTCGGGTCAAAGATGTCATGGGTGCTGCAATCCTGGAGTAATCATGGATAAATCTCTGATAGTAGCCTTCCAACCCAAGGAAACTCCGCACCTCCGTCATGCTCTGGGGTGGCTCCCATGCTAGCATTGCCTCCACCTTTGCTGGGTCCACTGCTACACCATCCGCTGAGATAACATGTCCCAGAAAGTGGACCTCCTATAACTAGAACAAACACTTCAAGAGTTTCCCATACAACTGGTGCCCTCGGAGTGTGTCCAGAACCATCCTTATGTGTCTCGCATGCTCCTCATCGGACACAGAGTATACAAGGATATCATCGATGAAGACCACCACAAACCGGTCTAGGTAAGGCTGAAATATCCAGTTCATGAGTCCCATGAACACTATCGTGGCATTCATCACTCCGAAAGGAATCACCAAGTACTCATAGTGACAGTAGCGACATCTAAAATCCGTCTTCGGTATATCCTCTTCCCGCACTCGCAACTAGTGATAGCCTGATCTTAGATCAACCTTCGAGAACCATCGTGCCTCTCTCAACTGGTTGAAGAGGTCTTCGATCCTTGGCATTGGATACCGGTTCTTCACGGTTAACTGATTTAAGCTCCGGTAATCCACACATAGCCTCAAGCTACCGTCTGCCTTCTTGGAAAACAGTACTGGGGCCGCCCAGGGTGAAATGATGGGTCTCACAAAGCCCTTCTTCTGAAAGTCTTCCAGCTACATCCTCAGCTCAAAAAGCTCTGCAGGAGCCATCCGATAAGCCGATGCTGATATCGGGGTCTTCCCAGATTGCAACTCAATGCATAAATCTATCTCCCGTTAGGGAGGTAACCGGGGGACATCCTCTGGAAAGACATCATCGTACTCAGCCACCACTGCTGGAAACTGGAAACTCACAACATCTTCTGCGCCAAGTGCATGGCTAGCCATCTGATGTGAAATCAGTTTTGCCCTCATATGCACGATTCCATCCTGCGCTGCCTGGGTCTCTCTTTCACTGAAAAAAGAGAACCTTGTTCCATCACTGCGGACACACCACACCCTTCGCCTAAAACAATCAATCTGGGCATGAACTATGGATAACCATTCCATGACAAGAATGACATCGTAAGGATTCGACGCGACCACCAAGTGGTTACAACCAAAACTCTAGCCTCCAAGGGTCAGGTCACACTGCCTGAAAAGGTGTGTGATCTCTTAATCTTCTCCAGTCGGTGTTTCCAAGCGTAAGGGTCGAGTCAACAGCTCAACTGGAATCTCAAGGTCTCAAACAAGATAAGAATCCAGAAAGGAATGACTAGCACCTGTGTCTATCAATAAGGAAACCAAGGTAGAAAAGACATAGATAGTTCCTCTAATCATTCTGGGAGTACCTGGGTCATAAGCCTCTGCCGCCTGCAGCTGTCCCTGTCTCTGTCCACCAGCTCCCTATGCCCGGGGTGGACCTCCTGGGGGTATTGGAGGTAAAGGGTCAAAATGCAGACCACCTCCAGCTGCTCTCCCAGCTCCTCTTCCACGTCCTCCGCCTCGTGGATCTGCCTGCTCCACACGTTGCCTCTACCTATGGGGTCCATCCACTGCTCTAGTGTAAGGAGTACGGCGAGTCGGGCAATCTCAGGCGAGATGCCCCCTGCCGTCACATGAGTAATATCGCCTCTCTTGAGGCTGGCTAGAAGCGCCCTGTGAACCATGAACGACTGATCCCCTATCATGGGATCTCCTCTGGGAACGTCTCCCATGCCTGGGTCCCTGACGTCGACTCCCTGCCGCTGAGGTCTCCGCTCCAGCTCGCCCACTACTAACAAATGTCGGCTGTCCCTGCTATGTCAGGAAGCTCTCGACCACCAAAGCCCGCTCAAGCACTCCATCATAAGTAGGAATGCTCATAGGGATTATGATATCTCAGATATCTCTGCGCAAGCCCCGCTCAAAAATACGAGCTCTGAAGTACTGATCTCTGAAAATATTCATCGAGTACCGCGAGAGGTTGGTAAACCTCGATGAATAGTCAGCCACCAACGTGGTTCCCTAATGGAGCTGAAGAAGCTCCTGTGTATGTACTACTCTCAGGGTAACCGGTGAAAACTCCTCTCTGAAGAGATACTCAAACTACGACCATGTAAGAGTTGCCTCGTCGTGAGTCTGGATGACCAAACTCCACCATCGCCCTGCCGAGCCCTACAGAAGGCTCGCTGCCAGGATCACCATCTGGTCTGCTGGTGTCCTGACCAAACGGAAGACTCTGGTCACTGCCTCAAGACAGTCCTCTGCTGCCTGGGGGTCAGGCTCACCTCGAAACCTAAGGGGTCTCTATCTCTAAAACTCGTGGAGAGCGCTCAGCCCGCGCTCCTCCTGCACTGGTACAACAGGCACTAAACGCTGCTCCATAAGTGGCGGAACAACTGGCACGCCACTTGGTGGTAGAACTGGGGGATCTGGTTCATGTATCGATGCTTCATCACTTAGGGGGTCATCCCCATGATCGAGCTATTGGATCCTAGCGGGTCCACGTCGTAGAGGCATCCTGTTCAAGAAACAAGATGTATCACAATCAGTGAGTATATCTGTAGAGCTGACTCAAGAAGGACATGGAAACGACATCCCATTCCTATATGATGCATGTACCATTATTTTTCCCCATGCAACCTGTGTTTCCATGTTCTGGGTCGAAAATCAAGTTATCAGAGTCCCGGTGTATGGATATGTCGGCCGCCGCCCCAACACTGGGGTCCCTGGCCTGAGAGCCGAACTCAAAACACTTAACATTTTTTCCCCGAACCAACTCACCGACTCTCGGTCCTAAGGTAGAACCGACCATCCTCTGATACCACTCCGTCACGACTCGTCCCAGTGGGGCCTGAGCCGCAACTCCCCAAGCCCTCCTCCAATATTCCAGGGGCTGGTGACTAGCACCGAGTAGGAATGCTACTAACATGGGAGGAATTTCCTAAAAACCTGTACACACACACACACATCTCCAAGCCCACAAAGATGAAAAGTAAAAAATACTAAAAGGCAAAAGATGCATGCATACACTAAAACCCAACCACATAGTACAATAGGAATGTAAAGTACAGTAAAGTAAAACCTTGGGCCAAAAGTACAAGCCCACCAAGAGAAAGTCTGCAACAATTCCAACATGCGGAAAGAGGTACTGGAACTGCAACCTATCGCCGAAGGCACACACCTCGGCCTCCCTGATCTCACAAAGCACCGTCCGGTCCTGGTCCACCTAGAATCCTTTCAATGGATCGTTCGTCTGCACAATACACGACACGTGCGGGAAGAGCCTGTGCATGGGTGAGTATAACAATACCCAGTAGGACACCCCGAAACCACAAAGGAAAATACAACAGAGGAAAATGCCACAAAGAAAAGTACAGCCATCTCTACAGAGTATATTTCTACCAAACAAATAACAAGAATATCCAGATATACCCATACACCAATGACCATCGTGATACCACCACTAGGATCCAGCTCAAATATTTCCTCTAAGCATACCATTGGGAGGAAAATATCCTAGCTCTAAAGAGAGAGATACAAAGTACTCGTTCTGGGAGAACACACTCCACAAGTATCTTGGGAACAAGACGCTCAGATGAGGATCACAACCAAGACATGGGGTCATTCCGACAACTCAGTCTGATCTATTCTGCTAAGTAGATGATTGGCGCCCCGGGTGAAGTTGGTCACGTCGATACCAAGAACTCTACCTAGGGTCCCATGAATGAATATAGGGTCCGGCTCTAAGTCTCATTGAGTGGAGTCCAACAAATCTATTCGGGAAGTTCTGCTGAAGGGATCATACTGCATGAATGAGTTGATACCAGAACCTTTAAGGGATTACCAAGGGTACGAACCCTAAGAACTATTCAAGTCATAGAAGACGAGTGGCTCAAGTCATGAAGAAAAAGTTACACGGTGTGTAGTATGGTTACACGCCATGTCCCTTGACCACGGGTACTGCCCGTGTAAACGGCCCGTGTCCTTTATTTAAGTCGTGAAAAACCAAACTACATGGCGTGCAGAAAAATACAGGCCGTGTTCCTTGACACTGGGTTCTACCCGTGTAAACGGCCCGTGTCACTCGTCTTGTCGAAAGCAACTACACAGAGTGTACAAGAAAACACACGCCGTGTTCAAGCGCCTGGGCTCACTCCGTGTACGTTGGCCATGTGCCCATACATGGTCTCTACCCATGTCAATGTCGCCTGCCCGTGTACCAGTACACGGGGTATCCTATGAATCTGGCCGGGTCTGGTCGAGGAGAGTTATATACGACGTGTCCATGGTCGTGTACCCTGCCCATGTCCGTGTACTCTCGAAGTACACGCCGGGT
Source organism: Viscum album (assembly GCA_963277665.1). Classification (NCBI taxonomy): domain Eukaryota; kingdom Viridiplantae; phylum Streptophyta; class Magnoliopsida; order Santalales; family Viscaceae; genus Viscum; species Viscum album. Next base: position 1,414,779,901 of record OY728145.1, read on the forward strand.
AACCCTGTCGACGAACACACACTGTGTATCCCATGCTACACGACGTGTAGTCGGGAAAATCCCAGAAACAGCGTCTTCCTCCGCGGGCCACGGCCGATTCTCCGGATCTCGATTATGTCGTCCGTTCTCCGCGAAACACCAGATGTAGGGTCGCCTCGTCCTTATGAAGCCGAATCTGTGGGTTTTGGGTCTTCAATCGCCTCCAAAATCCGATTCGGCCATCTGATTGGAAATCGTCCGAAGAACGATTTCTTCCGATCCGCTTCAATCTGTCCGCCGAAACCGTCGTCGCACCTCCGCAAGACTGCTGCAGTGTTGATCCTTCAATTTGGGATCATCACATCGCAGAACGGATGCGTAATGACCCGTTGTTCATCGCCCCATCATGAACGTGAAGAACGCTCACAAAGAACATGAGAATTTGGGGAATAAGAACACAAGAAATCGAGAGGGACGAACCTTGATCGATGTTTGTGTCGATCTTGGTCCGTCACCGTTAGAAGGTTGAACAAAACCAAAATAATATCAAGAATCACATCCCCAAAATCCCCGCAAAATCCCATCCCACAAATAAGATCGATACGAATGCTAATCTGTTTGTGGATTAGTCCGCATTCATCATAGGAAACCAAGAATGGGGAATGGAAAATCAAAATAATGCCTTACCTTGATTTTCCACGTTTGGAGGCGAAGATCCGCTCGCCGCGTCGTCATGGCCGTCGAAATCCGTCAATAACGTCGTTGCCGCCATATTGGGGGTTTCCTCCAGATCCGCCAAGGGTTTTTAGAGATATGGGTTTGTAAACCTGGCCCCTGGCCTAAGCCTCTTTCTAAAGAGGATAATGATATATGATTTTAAAAGATCTTTTTGCAAGAATAAAATATTTTTATTAAATATTTTATCACTGTGGCGTCCAAAAAACCATATTTCACCACCAACCAGTGCCGGCCGAAGTTAGGCCCCACCTAAGGTAAAATCTCTGTTCTAAACACAATGGTGCCCTCATATTTCTGATCTGAGCACTCGTTCGGGAGTTATTCCGCATTTTCAGGAAAACTCTACGCGCGCATAATTTAATTACTAAATTAAATTCAAACATTTGTTCCGGGCTCACTGGGCCTCGGAACTGCACGACGTGTCAGAGCCTGGTCTCAAAATAATTCCCATAAAAATTAAATAATACAACAACAAAAATACGGGACATTACATGAAGAAGGAATTATCTTCTATCAAACAACGCATTCTTTAATCCATCATGGATTAATAGATTTATTATTCATTGATTCCAAATTTGGGAAACCTTAAAAGTTAAGCTATCACAAATTGATTCAAAGGGCTTACTGAATCAATTTGAATATTATAAAATTTCTACAACAGCAATCAAATTTATTTACATTCCACATTATATTTATCAAAACAATTATCAATTAATTACATATTTATGTTTAGTGGAAATTTACATCAAGAAAGAAAATATAACAAAACCAGAATAGATTTCATACTATCTGGGAAAAAATGAGGCAATAACATATGATCGATATCATAATATTTATGCATTTAAAATATTTATTATGTCAATTACATTATGATATAGTGGGATAAAACATAATAACTCTATAGTTTCACATATAAGAAAAGAGAATAAATGAATCCCCTACCTCAAACGGTTCTAGACGTTCATTATACGTGAACAAGCCACACAATGGGTTATGATCTCCTACCCCTAAGACAATTGTATCCACCCAAGGATTTATAGACATCACCACACCAGTCAACACTGAAGAAATGTAAATTAGGAAAATAGACAAGCATTAAATAAAAGGGAAAGGAGAAATCGAAGGAGATAAACCCAAAATGAATGATATTGATCAATACATATATCGATGATTGATCAATACTTCTTTCTTGCATAAAAAATAGAAGGGAACATATCCATAGAAGAAATTTTGATCACATAACCTTTATAGGAATGAATTCAATGTTCAATAATCTCAAACTAGAGAATGAGGAGGAATAACTAGAGAATAAGAAATCACTTACCTTTAAAAGATTTAACAAGGCAGTAGTTAAAGATGAACTGGATTTTCCATTAAAAGGTGATCCCATTAATCCATGCAGTTTGACCAAGTAAAAGTATCCCACGCCTTAGAAAAATAAATATAGTAGTTATTTTCTTTCGAGTTAGCAATTCAGTCCTTAAAACAAGGTGTTAAATGCATTTACGTCAAAAGAAACGTTAAAGGGGTGAACTGTAGGAACCTGGAAACACTGTACACAAACATGAAATTTTTCAAAGGAAATAGAGGCTACCATTCGAATCTCACCATTCTGGAAACACTATTCATGAACTCAAAATTTGGAAATAGAAATAGAGCCTACCATTGGAACCTAACCATTCTAGAAACACTATTCCTGAACTCAAAATTTTGAAAATAAAATAGAGCCTACCATTGGAACCTCACTGTTATGGAAACAATATTCATGAAATCCAAATTTGTCAAAGGAAAAAGAGGCTACCATTGGAACATCATTGTTCTAGAAACACTACTCCTGACCATGAAATTTGGCCAATGAAATAAAGGCTACCATTGGAACCTCACCGTTCTGGAAACATAGTTCATGATCTCAATATTTTTCCAAGGAAATAGTGGCTACTGTTGGGCCTAACAGTTCTGGAATGTAACACCCTAATCTTCTATGGTATGCGTCTCTTTCAATAATACAATAGCGTGTGTTGTACGCAATATAGAGTTCTAACACACACCATAACCAATCAAACTAGCCATTATAAATAGTAATACCCACTTTTTGAAATTTTATACATTTTATCTTTCAAAATGGAATTCAATTTTGGATTCGGAATATCAAAATTAGCATAGGGTGAAATTTTGGTATCTTTCTGAAAACATTCAATTTTTGATGAATAGTGAAAAAAACTGATTTATAGTTTAAAACCAAATTTTTATTTAAATAATTATTTATTTTATTTATATTTAATTAAGGTAAAAATAGAAACATAATACCTATATAAGTTCATTTTAATTCAATAGAGTTATTTTAGAATAATTATAGATATATAAAAAATTTATTGAACTTTTCACCGTCTTTTACCCACCTCCAAGGGAAATTTGCAAATTCACATAAAAAATAATTTTACAACTTCTGTGAGCGAAATTTCAAAAATCCAAGAGACACTGTTAATATCAAGGAGTAAATTTTGGTTCAATAAGATAAAAATAATTTTTGATGAATAGTAACAGTTTAATTTTATTTACCACGGTTAAAAGTAAATAGGTTAATAATGGGTAAAAATGATATTAATATTACGTTAAAACATGTCCTAATTCTATTTGAAAATTGTATCAGGACCAGAAACAACCTTAGGATTAAAATATTATCATTTAGGTCTATATGGATTAGATTAGGACATTTATTTTTATTTAATTCAAAGAAGAGTTAAAAGAGTTAAAAGAGTTAAAATCAATGTTTAATAACTAAAACATTTTTAATATAGGGTCATACATAAGATAAATTTGATTATAAATATTCATTAGAAATCTCAATATATTTCCTACAAAATTTTATTTTATTTATAATTATTAGATGTTAAATAATTTAATTTATTTTTGACACAATGTTGAAACAATAATTACTTAATTAATGAAATATTAAGATAATTGATATTATAAATACACAAATAATTGTAATTTGAAAATTTTTATGAATTAAATTATTTATCTAGGTTAATATGACATATTAGTTTTCATTATATGAATTTTATTTGAAGTAATAATGCTGTTATGAATTTATCAAAAACTGAATTCCAAATAGTGTCAAAATTGACATAAAAGAGTTTTTAAAACAAATATTATATTATTAATTTATATTCGTTTCCTAAAAACCATAGGACTGGAAAAAAGACTTATATCATGATAGTTGTATCATTAATGGACCACTTGGGGGGTCAATTTTAAGTTTATTTATGTTTATTAACCATATAATATAAAAATACAAAGAGACATGGTAAATGTGAAAATAATTAACTAAGAGTTAAAAGTAAAAGATAATGTTAATATAGTGACCCAAACCTATCTAAAACTTATTTTTTTGGATTTTTTTCAATTGATACCCACATTAAACTTTATATAATTCACTTTGGAGCCATTAAAAACCGAATATTAATTTATTATAAAATAATGATTCTAGCTTTTCCAAAGGTTCCCCTCACCCCTCTAATAAAAGGGCACCCCCCTTCTCTCAAATTCATAACTTCATAGCTTATTGGATAGGCCAACCCTGTCCAAAATATTCTCTCAAATTCTCTCACATAAATCTATAGGCCTTAGTTTGATCATAAAGCCAACCTAAGGAGCCATTTTGATCAAATCAAAAGGAAAAACCCGAAGAAGATATAATGTATTTACCACCCTCTTTCAAGTTCATTTCTTCTTCAACTTCTTCTTTCATTGTTATTTCCATTTTAAAATAATAACACCAGTATGTTCTATATAATGTGATGTTATTATAAATATGGTACAATAATATTCATTATTTTTTCCATCTTTTGGATGACATGTCACCATACATGCATACGTATACTAACCGTCTCCACGTCGTGGTGTAATTGTTATTCAAAACATTATTATTTGTATGGATATGATAATAATTTTTAATTGATGTAAATAATAAATATATAATGATAATGATTCTGTATATATAATATACCATCCAATTATATATTATTTTAATATCAAAAGAATGATATTCTCGCTCGTGCGTACGTACGGACTACCATCTCCACGAACGCGATGAGATTCATTCCCCATCGTATCCATTCAAGAATAATTTTCATTTTATGATTAAAAAAAATTAAATACTTATTATCATTCTACACATGAATACGATACAACCAATCTATAAAAAACACGGCTTATGAAAAAAAATATATAAAAAAGTGAGTAAGTTAACACCCGAAATGAGGATAATACAAAGAGATTATTAACAAAGCAATGTTAAAAGATTATATATGATATCATATTAATGAATATGATACTTGTATAATTTAATAACAATTATTTAACCATAATATAGGAGGCTAACCTACCCTAAACAAATTAAAAGTACAAGGTAAGGGTTTATTTCACAATCTATTCATTATTCGAGGTTGTTTATACATAAATATCTACTGGGACCTCTTTATCATCCACATCCATGTTTCTAAAAAATGTATTTCAAATCATTCTTACTATTTTATAGACTATGGATTTAAGTCATTTATACCCTTTTTGACTTCTTATAAAATGATTATAACATAATCTTTCTATCATTTTCCAAACAAGGTCCTTTTTAACCTTTTCGACAGAATTAAGGAAAGAATGTCATTTTTAACTTATATGGCGAGTGAGGCTATTTTACACCATTATAAAATTATCAAATATTCCCTTACAACAATATACGAATAATTTCAGAGTAAATGTTTTAATTATGTGACTTTTAAATAATTTCAAAAAAAGTGATATTTCTCTCAAATAGTTTTGATTTCATCTATGTCAACATCCTTTGATAGATTTTATGATTATTTGAAGTTGATTTATTACGATACAAATATTCTATATTTTATAGATGTTTTTGTGATATGTTTGACTATGGATGTGTTATTTTTATACCATTCATGGTTTATGAAGAAAGTATTGACATTTCATATGCTTGTTTTAATACGAATGTTTATGTTATGTTTAAACATGTTCATATGAGGAATGCATTGGAATTCATAAGTGACGGGTGGAGCCCGCTATAGCTCCTCGATGCATCAGTCAGTCTCATGAGACAAACTAGTGACTTGGAATAAGGCCTTCACAAAATCTTAATTGTAATTTTGGCACAAAGACTTGACTATGTGGTTTTGATAGTCTGGAATTATGCATTCCATCATTATGAAAGTGGTTATTGATATTGCATGTGATTAATCGACTAGTATAATATCATGTGAATAATTAAATGGAATTATTAAATATTATATTTTCCATATTATGATTATGTTAAACATTAAAAGTATTTTGTTTTAGTTATACATTCCCTTAAATTTTTATGCTTATTTATGATTGTTTCCGATATATTTTTATCCTTAATGAGAATATGAACTCACCCCTTTCAATGTTTTATTTTTCCTAGGATGTGAAGAAGTATTTTATGAATGATCAGTAGGGATAGTATATGGAGATATGACTATGAAGAAAATATGATGTTGTACTTTTCACTTTATGATGTAATGTAAACATTATGAATGTATCTCTTGATTATGAGGCTACTAAATTAATCGCTCATTCAAGACATGATCTATTGGGATCATGCCAATGTTATGTAATAATGGACTGACACTTGGTTAACTGGGGTCAGGGTGTTACAGTTGGTATCATAGGAAGTTTAGTACAAACCATGGAAGCTAAATTTACATAAACTCAGATTAAATCACATAGTCCTAAGATGGACTTTGAGTATTAGTATAGAAGAACTTTCTAGAAATTTGGTACTGTAGATATTTTGTGAGTTTTCTGAGAAATACATCCCTATCTACATACGAGCAGTTTGAGTCGGCTCTAGCATAAAGGTACCTAGGGGTAAAACCTGAAAACATCGCTTTGATCTAGACTCAAATGAGAACTGGTGCATGAAAACGGGCCTTGCTTCACTCTCGGTTACGACACTCCCAAGGAATATGCTTAAGATAATTCTTATTTTCGTTACAAACATTTATGAAGTGGTTATGAGTACATACTTCCTCAATGAATACATTTTTATGATTACAGATTATATCCATAAATTGTTGAATTAATGTTTAGTGTTTTAGATGTTTGGATTTATGTATTGTGATTCATAATCTAATCTAGTGTATTCCATTGTTTAGAAATGTAACATATTGGAAGAAATGGAAACTTTATAAATGAACGCACTCCATGTAGAGATTTCCCACCTACTCAAGATAATTATAGTGGAGCTGGTGATGCAACTGGTGATGATCAGTTAATCACCATACTGGGACAACTCACTCAGGTTATGAATAATAACCTTACCCGCATTATGAACACTGATACTCAGTGTGGAGGATCCATGTTAGATTTCTTCATGAGGAAACAACCCCCAACATTCAGTGGGATTAAAAATCCACTAGTAGTTGACCAATGGATAAATTCTTTAGAGAAAATATTACATTTCTTGGGGAGTAGTGAAAGAGAAAAAAGTTATTATGGCAGTTTACCGCATCAATAGAGATGATGATCAAGGGTGGTCATCGATTCAAAACATGAAGGAAGATGATGAAGTATCATATATGGAATAGAGAGAGTTCAAAGAGATTTTCTTAGAAAAATACTTTCTTTGTGACCATCAATCTGATATGGACAGGAAATTTATGAGTGTAAGTAAAAAGGAGGATGAGAATGTCGCAAAGTATGAAGCTAACTATACAAGGTTAGCAAGGCATGCAGAAGATTATATACATAACCCGAGGAGTATGATTGATTATTTATTTGATGGGTTGTTGAGCATTAATCTCATAATCCTTCTCATCGTACGAAGACATTGTCTTGTGTGCTATCAAGACAGAAAATGAATTCTATACGTCTTACGGCATTAAAGAAAAGAACAAGAAGAGGAGATCTGCCGATCACTCGGGAAATTGAAATAAAGGGAAGAAGGGAAAAGTTGAATATCAATCCTGCAGTAAATCAGGGAATAAACACCCTGGTACTTTCTTTAAGGGAATGGGTGTCTGTTACAAGTGTGGTGAAAAATACCACCAAGCTCATGATTGAAAAGGGAAGAAAGAAGCTATCGATGTTCAGTTTTACAATTGCATGGAGATGGTATTTAATGAAAATGAAATTCCTAAGTATCAATGGAACTTTCCAAAGAAAAGGCCAAGGGAACCAGGTTAAGATTATGCTATCACTACTGCTGAGGTAGAAGCTCCGAAAGACATATTGGCAGGTAATTTAATGGTTTTCTCATTTTTATAAAATGAATTATTTGATCTTGGATCATCGCATTGTTTTATACCTTCCCAGTTTTCTAATAAAATTAGATATTTCCAATTTGATTTAACAAGGGAGTTGTCAGTTAAAACTCTAAAGGGAAGTATCATTGCTAAAAAGTTCTGTGGATCTGTCCCCATTAGGGCATATAAATGTTCTTTATCTGATGATCTCATCACCATACCCAGGATTAAATTTGATATAATCCTTGGAATGGATTGGATTTCGGACCACGATGCAAAGATTTATTGTAAGAAGAAGGATGTTAGAATTTTTGATGATGATGATAAGGATCACCTTATCTTTAGAGAAGAATCGCCACCACATGATTCTTATCTAGATCCACCCCCAGTACCTCAACTAAATTCAATTAATAGGGGGATGAGAATGAAATAATTGTATGTGAGGAAAGGAATGTTCAAGTAAAGGATGTACACATTGTGAAATAATATGATGATGTGTTTCCAGAATATTTACCCAGACATCCTCCAGAACGAGAAATTGAGTTTTCCATCGATTTAATTCCGGGATCAAGGCCCATATCTAAGACCCTTTATAGAATTTCCACTGTGGAATTAGTGTAAAAAAATAAAAAACATGAGGAATTGAGTAATAAGGGGTTTATTAGCCCTAGGGTTTCTCCATGGGGATACCCTTTTCTTTTTGTTAAGAAGAAAGATGGATCTATGAGGTTATGTATCGACTATAGAGAAATCAATGCTATAATAATAAAGAAAAAGTATCCCCTACCTCGAATTGATGATTTATTTGACTAAATGCATGGAGCTCAATACTTTTCAAAGATTGACCTTCGATCTGGATACCATCAGTTATGTGTGAAGAAGGAAGACATTCCAAAGACACCCTTTCGAACCAGTTACGGGCATTAAGAGTTTACAGTAATGCCTTTAAGGCTGACTAATGCACCCTTTGTATTCATGGATCTAATGAACATAGTTTTCAAGGAATATCTCGATGATTTTGTAGTGGTATTTATTGGTGATATCTTGGTATATTCTAAAATCTACGAAGATCATGAAAATAACATTCACATTACCCTAAAGACTCTGAGAAGAAATGAATTATATGGGATGTTTAGCATGTGTGAATTCTAGATTCAGGAGATTTATTTTCTTGGACATATTGTCTCTAAGGATGGAATCTGTGTTGATCCTTCTAAGACAAGAGAAATCCAAGAATGTCCAGCACCAACGAGTATAACTGAGGTATACAGTTTTATTGGTTTAGCACGTTATTATTAGTGTTTCATCTAGAATTTTTCCCAATTGGCTAACCCATTAACGAAGCTCACACGTAAAGGGGTTAAATTTGTTTGGACAAAAGAGTGTGAATTTTTTTTCGAAGAACTGAAGATAAGGTTAGTCATTGTTAATATATTGACTCTACCATGGGGGAATGATGGGTTTGTTATTTATATTGATGCATAGAAGAAAGGATTTGGTTGTGTCCTTATGCATAATGATATGGTTATTCCCTATGAATCATGATAGCTGAAAATTAATTAGCAGAACTATCCTGCTCATGATCTAAGTTAGTAGCTGTAATCTTTTATTTGATGATTTAGTGACACAATCTCTATGGTGAGAAATGTGAGATTTATATTGATCACAAGAGCTTGAAGTATATTTTCTCACATAAATAACTCAACATGAGGAAAATGAGATGGCTTGAACTACTCAAGGATTATGATTTCCTGATACACTACCACTCGAGGAATGAAAATATGGTGGTAGATGCTTTGAGTAGAAAATATCATGGAGTTTTGAACAAGATGATAGTTGAGAGGGATCCTATTTTTATGGATCTAGTAAATTTGGATATGGGAATAATGATGGAAGGTGAAACATCAATGATGTTTCAAATGGTTGACAAACCATCGTTACAAGAAAGGATAAAGTGTTCTCACACCGATGATGAATAATTTCAAAAGAAGATTAAAGCTGTAAATGATGGGAGATTGAGTGACTTTGTGTATTATGATGGAATTTTGAAATTTGGGAGGAGATTTTTGTTCCCGATATACCTGATCTGAAATGGAAATTGTTGGATGATGCTCACAGTTCCAATTTCTCTATACACCTTGGGAGCACAAAAATTTATAAGGATTTAATGGAACATTTTTGGTGGGACAACATGAAGAGGGAAATTGTATATTTTGTGTCAAGATGTATGTTTTTTCAACAAGTGAATGCTGGAAGAAAACAGCCTGGAGGAGTCATGCAACCTCTTCCCATACCTGAGTTTAAATGAGATAATATCATGATGGACTTTTCATGGGACTACCAAAGAATCCTAGAAGGATCAATGAAATATGGTTAATTGTTGATCGTCTTACAAAATTTGCACATTTTCATGATATAAAAGATGATCTACCACTTGAACGTCTATCAAGGCTATATATCAATGTAGTTGTGAGACTTCATGGAGTAATCCTATCGATTGTTTCTGATCTTGATCCTCGTTTTACTTCAAGATTATGGATAAGTCATCAGAAATCCCGGGATACTAAACTTCATTTGAGCACTGCCTACCACCCTCAAACAGATAGACAATCAGAATGGACTGTTCAATCCTTAGAATACATGTTGAGATCTTGCTCACTTGAGTTTCAGGGTATGTGGGATCAATATTTTCCTCTGGTTGAATTTTTCTATAACAATAGCTTCTATTCAAGTATTCGGATGGCAACATATAAATCGTTATAGGGAAAGAAATGTCTTACATGAACCTGTTGGGATAACGTTGCTGAAAAAAAATGGTAGGCCCAGAACTGGTGGAGGAAACGATGGAAAAGGTAAAGGTTAATCCAAAACCACATCAAAGCAGCTCAAAGTAGGCAAAAGAGCAATGCCGATAAACAAAGAAAGGATTTGGAATATCATCTTGGATATCATGTTTTCTTGAAGGTATCTCCATGGAAGGGAATTATACATTTCAGTAGAAATGTTAAATTGAGTCCCAGGTACATCAGACCTTTCGAAATTTTAGAATGAATTGGGGCTATATTTTACCATTTGGAAATGCCTCCAAATTACTCCAATGTTCCGGATGTGTGCCACATATCACTGTTGAGAAAATAAATGCCTAACCCAACGCATGTACTCACTTACGAGGAATTAGAACTAGAGCCATATTTGTCTTATTGTGAAGAGACCATTAGGATTCTTGATATAAGAGAAAATGTTCTGAGAAACCGAAGGACTCGTCTGGTAAAAGTTCTATGGAGAAACCAAAAAATGGAAGAGGCAACATGGGAACCCAAAGATATTATGATGAAGAATCACCTAAGTATTTTCATGAAATATTATTGTAGAAATTTCGAGGATCAAATTATTTGAAGGAGGGAGGAATGTAACACTCCAAGCTTCTATGGTACACTTCTCTTTGAATGATACAGTAGTGTGTGTTGTTCGCAACTTCGTGTTCTAACACACACCACAACCAATCAAACTAGCCGTTATAAATATTAATATCTACTTTTTTATATTTTATAAACTTTATATTTCAAAATGGGCTTCATTTTTGGATTTGGAATATCGAAATTATCTTAGGGTGAAATTTTAGTATCTTTCTGAAAACATTCAATTTTTTATGAATAGTGAAAAACACTTAGTTATAGTTTAAACCCGAATTTTTATTTAAATAATTATTTATTTTATTTAAATTTAATTAAGGTCAAAATATAAACATATTACCTATTTATGTTCAATGTAATTCATTAGAGTTAGTTTAGAATAATTTTAGATATATAAAAATTTTATTGATCTTTTCACCGTATTTTACCCACCTCCTAGGTGAATTTACAATTTCACATAAATCTAAAATTTACCACTTCTGTGAGTGGAATTTCGAAAACCTGAGAGACACGTTTAATATCAAGGAGTAAAATGTGGTTCAATAAGATAAAAATAATTTTTGGTGAATAGTAACTTTTTACTTTTATTTACCACGGTTAAAAGTAAATAGGGTAATTAAGGGTAAAATTGATATTAATATTATACTAAAACATGTCCTAATTCTATTGGACAAGTGTATCTCGACCAAAAACAACCTTTGTAATAAAATATTATCATTTAGGTCCACTTGGATTAGATTAGGACATTTATTATTATTTTATTCAAAGAAGAATTAAAAGAGTTGAAATCAATGTTTAATAACTAAAACATTTTTAATATAGGGTTATACATAAGATAAATTATATTATAAATATTCATTAGAAAGATAAAACTATTTCCTACATAATTTTATTTTATTTATAAATTTTAGACATTAAATAATTTAATTTATTTACGACACAGTGGTGATGCAGTAATTATCTAATTAATGAAATATTAATATAATTGATATTATAAATACCCAAATAATTGTAATTTGAAACTTTTTATGAATTAAATTTATTTTCTAACTTAATATTACATATTATTTTTGGTTATATGAATTTTTTTGTGTAATAATGTTAAGAATTTATCAAAAACTGAAAACCCAATAGTGTCAAAATTGACATAAAAGTGTTCTTAAAAAATATATTATATTATTAATAGATATTCTATTCCTAAAAATCTATGTTTCAATCAAAAGACTTATATCATGATATTTGTATCATTAATGGACCACATTGGGGCCGATTATATGTTAATAGTATGTTTATTAACCACATAATATAAAAATACAAAGAGACATGGTAAATGTGAAACTAATTAACTAAGAGTTAAAACTAAAAGAAAAGGTTAATATAGTGACCCAAACCGGTTTAAAACCTATTGTTTGGGTATTTTTAGACCCTTACCCACCTTAAACATTAAATAATCGACTTTGGAGCCATTATAAACCGAATAAGAATTTATTATAAAATAATATTTCTATCTTTTCGTAAGGTTCCACTCACCCCTCTTATAAAAGGGAACTCCCACTTCTCCTAAATTCATACCTTCAAAACGTTTTTTATCGGCCAACCCCTACACAAATATTCTCTCAAATTCCATCACATAAACCTAGAGGCCTTACTATGATCAGAAAGCTAACCTAAGGATCCCTTTTGATCATATCAAAAGGGAAAAAAACCTGAAAAAGAGGTAATGTTTTCAATACCCTCTTTCAAGTTCCTTTCTTCTTCAACTTCTTCTTTCATTGTCATTTCCATTCTAAAGTAATAACTACAGTATCGTCTGAATACTGTGATTTTATTATAAATATGTTCCAACCATATTCAGTATTCTATCCATCTTTTGAATGATATGTCACCATACGTGTGTACGTACGACTTACCGTCTCCACGTCGTGGTGTAATTGTTATTCAAAACATTATAATTTTTATGGGTATGATAATGTTGTGTACATGATGTAAATAATAAATATAACATTATAATTATTCTGTATATATGATATAAAATCCAATTATATATTTTTTTAATATCAAAAAGAATGATATTGACGCTCATGCGTACGTACGGACTACCGTCTCCACGAACGCGATGAGATTCATTCCCCATCGTATCCATTCAAGATTAATTTTTATTTTACAATTAAAAATAATCTTTAAAGACATAATATCATTCTAGAAATTAATAACATACAACCTATTCATAAAAAACACGACTTATTTAACAAAACATATAAAATAAAAGATGTAAGTTAACACCCGACACGATGATAATACTAAGATATTATTAGCAAAGAAATGATAAAATATCATATATGATGTCATATTAATGTATTTAAAACTTTTATAATTTAATAACAACTATTTCACTATTATACAGGTGGTTAACCTACACTCAACCAAGGAAAAGTACAAGGTAAGGGTTTATTTCACAATCTCTTCATTATCTGAGGTTGTTTATACGTAATTATCTACTGGGACCTCTTTATCATCCACATCCATGATTCATAAAAATTTATTTCAAAACATTATTACTATTTTATAGACTATGTGATAAACTCATTTATACCCTTTTTTACTTCTTATAAGGTTATTATAAAGGAATCTTTCTGTCATTTTCAATACAAGGTCTTTTTAACCTTTTCGACAGAATTAAGGTACGAATGACTTTTTTAACTTATACGGAGGGTGAAACTATTTTTCACTGTTATAAAGTCATAAAATCTTCCCTTACAAGCTTATAAGAACATTTTCAAAGTAAATGTTTTAATTATGTGACTTTTAAATAATTAAAAAAATTTGAAATTTCTCTCAAATAGTTTTGATTTCATCTATGTCAACATCCTTCGATGGGTATTAAGCTTATTTGAAGTGGATTTATTATGATAAAAATCTTCCATATTGTATTGAAGTGTTTGTGATATGTTTGATTGTGGATGTTCTATTTTTATACCATTCATGGTTTATGAAGAATTTATTGAAAATTCGTGTGCTATTTTTAATACAAATTTTTATGTTATGTTTAAACCTGTTCATATGAGGAATGAATTGGACTTAATAAGGGACAGGTGGAGCCTTCTATAGCTCCTCGATGCATTAGTCGGTCTCATGAGACAAACTAGTGTCTTGGCACAAGGTCTTGAAAAAATATTATTTATATTCTTGGCACAAGGCTTTGACTATGTGGTTATGATAGTCTGGCATTATGCATTCCATCATTATGAATGTGGTTATTGATATTGCATGTAATTATTAGACTAGTAGAATATACATGTGACTATGTAAATGGAATTATATCATTTTATATTTTCCATATTATGATGAAGTTCAAGTATAAAGTCTTTTGTTTTAGGTATACATTTTTTTAAAATTTTATGCTTATTTATTAATGTTTCTGCTATATTGTTATCCTTAATGAGAATCTGAGGTCACCCCTTTCAATGTTTTATTTTTCCAAGGATGTGAAGAAGTATTTTATGAATGACCTGTTGGGATAGTATAAAAAGATATTAATGTGAATACAAGATGTTGTTGTATTTTTCGCTTTGTGATGTAAAGTAAACATTATGAATGTATCTAGTAATTATGAGACTATTAAACTAATCAGTCTTTTGAGAATTGGTCTTTTGGGATCATGCCAATGTTATGTAATAATGCACCGACTCTGGGTAACTGGGATCGGGGCGTTACATGGAAACGATGTTTATGAACTCAAAATTTGGAAAAGGAAATTGAGGCTACCGTTGGAACCACACCATTCTCGAAACACTGTTCATGAACATGAAATTTGGACAAGGAAATAGCGGTTATCATTGGAACCTCACCGTTCTATAAACACTATTCATGAACTTGACATTTGGCATTAGAAATAGAGGATACCATTGGAACCTCACCATTCTGGAAACATTGTTCATGAACCCAAAATTTGGAAACAAAAATAGTGGTTATCGTTGGAACCTCACCATTATAGAAAAAGTGTTCATGAACATGAAATTTTCCATAGAAAATAAAGGCTACCATTGGAAACTCAGTGTTCTTGAAACATTGTTCATGAACTCGAAATTTTGAAAAGGAAATAAAAGCTAACATTGGAACTGTTCACAAGGCTATCATCAGAACTGTTCATATAATCCTACTGGTGGAATTGTTCACAAGGCTACCATTGGAACTGTTCACAAGGCTACTATTGGAACTATTAACCATGGTCTACCTTTGGAACTGTTCATGGAATTTGAAATTTGGAAGAGTGTTGCTGATAAGTAACTTTGACCACAAGAACACCTCAAACCATAGATTTTTTTAGAGGAATGGTCTAGGGAGGTCTGGGAAATTACATTAGATACATCTTAAAACATTTTCGTCATTAAGAATTAAAAACCTACATAAAGGTAAACCAAATGGGGTCCGAACAACCAACCATCAAGATACATTTTAAAAGTGAGAAATCCATAAGAAGAAACCAAATATTGTCATCTCATAAACTCAAATGGTCTAAAACCACAATGAGATCATTTTTATAACATGAAAATAGTTAAACATCAAATAACTGAGGGTAATGAGCACTTATCTACGTCTCATGTTCCTAGTTACTTTCCTCCACACCACTATGTTGCCATAAGACATAAACCAAGGGGATATAATTCCCACATAACGCCTTCTATTTATAGTTGTGGATCTCTAGAGTCCGCTCCTTGAAGGTCTCACCGTCATAAACATCGATCTCATCCCAATCGATGTTGACTTTGTCATTATGAAGATAACAACAGAGCTGTGAAACATGAAAAACATCGCGGATCTGGCTTATCTTCGGGGGATATGATTCTCAATATGCCACGGCTCCAAAAAAAGCCAAAACCTCAAATGTCCCAAAAACCGAGGAGAAAGCTTTCTCCAATGACCAAACCTTCGCTTCCCATGATGGCGAGTCACCTATAGAAACACATGATCCCCAGCATCAAACTCAATGTTTCTACTCCATTGATTATCATATGATTTATGAAGATCTTTTACTGTGTTCATATTATCATGAATCACATGAATTATCCCTATGGTATTTTTCACTAGTTTTGGTCAATGAATTGATGACTCTTCGACCACAGTCCATCATAATAGAGAACATCAAGGTTCGGCAAACAAGGTTTCAAATGGAACCATACCGATGGTGGCGTGAAAAATACTTTTGTAACTGAAATCCACCATGGGGTTAAGTGCCTCTTCCATGAAACTCTAGAATCCCTGACACAAGATCGCAAAATGTCTTCAAGAGTCTAGATATAAGGCCCCAGCCTTAAACCTTACTTAATCTTGTGTTATTACTAGATTACACTTTGAGGATCTTTTCAGGTTTAGAGTTTTGGAGAATTAGATCATAAAACTTGCATTACATTACACATTTAAACAAAGTGGTTACATAAAAGATAGTATTAATTTCTTCCCATCAATGGAAACATATTTAAAAATAAATCATGGATTCTTTCGTGACATTATCATCATATCATGTACCTTTCCATTGACCTGTGAAAAAAAATTTCAAAAAAAACTTGGGATGAGCATAAAAAGCTCATTAAGGGTTATAAAAATATAGAAAAGAATCATGAGTTCATATATACATAAGAATGAAATCATACTTTACCCATAAATCATAGTCACTTTAACATACCTCATCAAATCATGAATAAATCATAGAAATCATAAGACAAAAAAGGTAACTTGAGACATTCATAACATTCTTACGTTGTGAGTAACTCTCTTGGTTACGTTTGGAATACCCACCACCGTATATTGCCTAAATATCTTCGGAGAAACCTTAACGTTTCACTCCTTCGCGTTACCCTATGCATTGGAGAGCTATATCGGGCTCACCCTCCCTTAGTTTATCACGGAACCACCCGTCTTCATAATAATGCCCAAGAACCATAACATAATCGTAGCACATAATACATGCATAAAGGAAACATTACATTTCCACATTTCAATCACAAGATATCAATAAAACACATTGATCTAAAAAACCTTATGAAAACCATTTTCAATCCCAAAATAAATGAAAAGTAATACATGGTATTTATTTTTCTTTTAAATAGAAGGTATGGCTTGTAGAGGAAGCCGAAACTCAAATAATGGTCACGGCAATGGAGAAGTCGTTGTCGCCGCATACGTATGACAAAAACATTCCCATTTTTCGTTTAGTAAGACGCTTCGTATAAAAAGAATCCTTTTTGGATAAATGTAAAATTCAATGGGGTTTATACACCGTATAAAAGAAGGTTTTGTATAAAAAAAATATGCCTCAATGAAAGGAGATTGAGACGAAGTCCCATACAAAGACGGTATACTTGGATTAAGGATAAATCAGTTATATAATTATGTGTGTCAAAAGAATACACGAAATATAAGTGGGTATTAATTTTAAAACAATCAGAGGACATTCACACATAATCAAAGGATGACATATTCAATAACTACATGTTGAACCCAATGAAATCGAAATTTGGTTAAGAAGTTCCCTTGGTAAAATTCGACAGCCTAACGGCGTCACATAAAATTTTACAAAAAGGGTTGATGAGAGAGATGAAGGGGATCTCATCACTTGGACATAAAATTTAATTAAATAAGGATATAGAATAAAATATCCCAACATAATAGTATGTGAATTAAAAGACATAACAAAAGAAGTCTTTTAAAAAAAGGAGGGTGAAAGGTCCCCTTACCGAGTTGGGTAACTTTCGAAAAGTACACCCCATGGAAGAAGGGTCATACAATGAAGATGTAAATTAACATAAATGAAATTATACTACAAAAAAGTGTATAATAATGTGTAGTACATACACCACTCAAAGTAAATTGTAGAAAATGTAGCATAAATGTCACGGGAATAAAAGTGAGATGAAAAATCCATTACGAAAACACGGCAGCCTAACAGCGCCACATAAAACTTCCAAAAATGGATTTATGAGATCATATAGGGTCTCTAATAATATGACTATAAATATTAAAGTATGAGGAATATAAAAGAAAATCCCCAAACATAAGAAATATGAGCTTAAAAATGACATAAAAGAGAGTACTTAAAAAGAAAGAGAGAGGTTAGATCTCTTACGAAAATTCGGCAACCTAACGGCGCCACTCAAAACTTCCAAAATGGATTGATGAGATAAAATCGGGTCTCTCATCATATGAACATAATAATTACAGTAGGAGTTATATAAAATAACATCCCAATCATAAGAAAGATGAGATTAAATGAAATGACATAAAAGAGAGTACTTAAAAAGAAAGAGAGGGGTTAGATCTCTTACGAATATTTGGCAGCCTAACGGCGCCACTCAAAACTTACAAAATGAATTGATGAGAGAAAAGAGGGTCTCTCATCATATGAAAATAATAAGTACAGTAGGAGTATTATAAAAGAACATCCCAATGACAAGAAATATGAGATTTAAAAGGAATGACATAAAAGAGTGTACCTAAAAAGAGAGGAGTAGGATCCCTTACCTCAAGTCTGACTTGTCTTGTTCGTTTCTTTATATTCCTGAATAATAAACTTGAGTTAATTTATAATTTCTTAAGAAACTTTATCACATTCATTATACCTTTTATATCACTTATTACAATGTTATTAACATTATGTAATTATTTAAGTTAATAATGGTTGTTTTGTTGATCATTGGTACTTGAGTCAAAAGTAGACTTCTTATATTTACAATTTGTTCACGTAGTCAAATATCCATTATCTCAATAATGGTATTTATGAAGTAGATTCCATATATTTCATATATATCCATTATATACATGCATTTATAATATTACATAATCATTTAGAGGTAATAAATGAAATGCACCGTTCATGGAGACGGTAAGCCGTACGTACGCATGAATGCTACTTTCATTTCTATTTTGTATTTTATGGAATGTATTCATAATTATATAAAGGTATATTATAATTCCAGTATAATATCATATATAGTATCATAACTCCATCCTTTATACGTCCCACATATGGTATTAACGAATCAAATCACTTTGAGGGGGCGGTAGTCCGCACTTCCTTAAATGAAGATATCACATTTACCTATAATGGAAACCCTAAAGATATGCCATAAATGAAAAATACAGAATCTTAAGTAAAACGTAAACATATTATATATAATAAATAAATATAGTGACATCTTAATGGCCACCTTTGAAGGTGATATATGAGTATTGAACAATCATCATTCCGTGAGGCCAAAATTCCCCATCCACGGAAACAGTATGTTCTTTAATTAGTAGATGTATGTGTGTGTAAGTGTAGCTAGAATCATTCTTTTAAAAACATCATAGTATATTTAAGATACTGTATTTGTTACAAAAAAATGAATAAAAATAGTTTTAGGGGTTGGAGAAGAAAAATAAAACAAAAGGACTCAAGTGAAGACATTACCTTAAAATCAGGTAACTCCCTTTGGTTTGAGCTCAAAGGCTTCCTTGGGAAGACTTCTGCCAAATGTGAGGCTTCAAGGAGTTATATAGGTATGTGGAGATAACAAATGGGTAGGGGTTGGCCGAGCCAAAGTCTTTGGAAGTGTGGGTAAGGAGGTAGAGGTGGGGGCCTTTTATAAGAGGAGAGGAGGGGAACCCTTGGATAGTAAAGAAATGTTCCTTTATTTTAAAATGAGTTTCGGATTTAAAAGGTCCCAAATTGATATAATTCTAGGATAAGGTGATAAGGTTTTGAAATATAAGCATCCAAATGGTTTTGTACATCTGTAGGTCATAGATGTTTACATTATCGTTTCATTTTATTTAAATCCTTTATTAATGAGGTAATCGCTGCATCATCATGATGTCATAAATAATTTAATATATTTAATCTCTAAAAATTATAAAAAAACTGTCATGATGTAGTAAATCTTTTTATATTTCTAATTAATATTTATAGTCAAAATCTGACTTGTATAACCCCATGTAAAAATTGTTTTAGTAAAACATTTCATGTTTGTGTCAATTTTACTTTAACATTAAATAAAAAGTTATTTATGTCATTTCCCAACCGAAGTGGCTCCATGGGGTTCCCAAGATGACCCATGGATTTTCTTGGTTGGCCATGACACATCCAATGAGGTTAGGACATGTTTCAATATCATATCATATTATTAAAACATTATTTTTATCTTAAACTACACTAATTACCTCTAATCGCGATTAAAAACATAAATGTTACTATTCACCAAAAAATTAATTTAATCCCATTGAATCACATTTTAATTCTTAATGACAACCATGTATGTCGGATTTTTGATATTCAAAAAATAGAGGTGGTAAAAATTTCATTTAAATGAAAATTCAGTTTTTTATGTACCACTTAGTGGTTTCACTATTCATCAAAAATTGAAGTTTATCAGAAAAATACCAAAACATCACCCTAAGCTATATTTGATATTCCGAATTCAAAAATAATGTATATTTTAAAAAATTAAAAATATATAAGTTGCATTAATTAATTTAATAATTAATTCCCGCTGTCAGAGCAAATAGCGTGTTTTTATGAAACAATAAGTATCAAAAGATCGACACTAGTTTAAGTCCAATTTCAAAGTGAAATTAATTCCAACGACCACTATTGGATTAAATGGTAAAAATATATTATAATTTATCTTTAAAACCAATTAAAAAGATAATCTAATCATATAAATAAATTAGATTAAAAATATGTTTTGAATTAAAATACAACATTTTTCACTATTTATTAAAAATTGAACTTTTTCGGAAAAATACCAAAAATTTACACAAAGTAAATTTTGATGTCCCGATTCTAAAGAAGAATTTTATTTTGTCAAATATAACACATAAAATTGTCAAAAAGTGGATTTAAAATAGGTTCGCCTTCAAAAGGTGGTTAATCGGCCTTTTAAAGAATATTAGAATGTCTACACTTAAAATTGGATTCATTCGCATTTTTAATCCTCTAACATTTATTGTAAAGAGTAAAAATATTTGGCAAACATATATAATCATTTTTAGTTAGTTCTGTTCATTCCCGACATTACAATGGCTAGGCGTTATCTACTATTTAAAATAATATTATTTTATTATTAGAGTGCAACGTAATATTCCCAAGAAACTCGTTGTTGCGTATTCGGTACGCCATCGAGGATAGTGTCCCCGTTAAAGTAATATTAATATTTTATTCACAAATAGCAATAAATATAAAAATTTCCTTTTCATTATTTACCTGGGGTGTTACATCCTTCCCCCCTTTTTGGAATTGCGTCCTCGCAATTTCAAAATTGGGCTTGGAAACTCCATTAAAAGTCACACATCAAAAAAAGAGTCGATAAAAACAATCACATTAAAATAAAGCAAGAGAAGTACTGAGGTCACCCGAGTTAACCCATACTTGGATTCCATCTAGGAAAACATGGACATGGAGGAGAAAACATAGGGTCATATTCTGATGGAGAGTGATAGAAAACATGTTTAGGAGAAAGTTAACCACAAGAAAATCACAAACTTGTGATGGGTTAAACGGTATTCGATTCCCCAGTTGGAAAAGTTAATAGAAAACATTTTTGTTTTAAGTTACTTTTTATTGAGGAATTTATTCATAAGGAAACATAATCACTTACCATGTTGACTTTCAACTTTAATTAGATTCCATACACAAACTCATATTTTCTCCAAAAGACGAGTATTTTGGAAGACTTGTTCACATTAAGAGTACTATAATCAACTTCTAGAGAATCACCTATTCCACAAAAGAGAACTATATACTTCCCATGTCTTTAGACATTAACCAAAACCAAATCCAAAAAGGTTATTACAAGATCAGATAATCCAGAAAAGGATAACCCTTTATAAAAAGAAAATCAATTCTTAATCTCCAAAATTTCTCCAACAAAACCCAAAGTTCAACGTGGACCATTTGATAAACAATTTGTCCATAAAATTCTTAAAATTAAACCAAACAAAGATTGAAACCCAAATATTTGAAGGATTTAGTCACATAGTCATCCAAGGTACAAATTAACTTTTATCTCCAAATAACATCAGTTGCTCTTAAATTCTCATATTGAAAAGTAATTAACTTAATCACATATCCTCGATGATAGGTTAATCATTTCCATAGATAACCTAAAATAAACATACTCTTGATTCCTAAAATCATCTAACTAAAAAGAATTAGTCAAACTAACTAGGGACTTCACGTAGTCCAGTGGTAGGCGATAAATACCAGTTGCACTTTGGTTGTGGGTTCGATTCCTGCAGCTTTGTTCGACGTGACGGGTTTTCACATGGTCTATGTGTTGTCCTTTTTATAAAACTCCAAAAATAACCCTAACATGTTTTAATCTCAAAATTTTCCTTATACCTCTCAATTTCATCCAAATTCTTTACGATCTCAACATCTTAATTCTTGAAGTCTTATTTCACCACCATAAGATAAAATAAAATGATTCTCAAAATGAATAACAGCATACCTTTATCATGGCGTCCACTCAGTTTCATCGTCATCTTGTTCACGTTGGTAGACGTCCCATGAATTACAATAATTATTTAGAGATCCTTCAAAATCATTTGCTTCCTCCATCCAAATACTCCTTGTACAACAAGGGTCATATGGGTTTTCACAGAAAAACAGTTTTGGAAAATAATCATGTATGACATATAATTCCAAAACATCTGATAAAACATGATTTCTATAAAATAGTCGGATAGAATTTGAGTTGAAACTTTATATTATTGGTCCTTTTAAAATACCATAAGTATGTGCTGAGAGACTATATTTTAAAAGAAAATATAAATAGGTTGCACAAGGGTCTCCTTCCTCATCACCATTTTTAAAATCATAATATGCTTCAAATTCTTGTGATAAGGTAAAATATTTTAAAATACCTTGATAATATTTACCTTTCTTAAAAATATGAGAATATTTTGAAAATAGTATTTTTCTAAAAACAACCCATGTTCCACGATGATAACGACGTATAGTGGAGGTGTTTGATATCTCAAACAACTTCTTGCAAGCGAGTTGTATGCTAGAAAAAGATTCAAAATAATCCGAACATGACTTTACAATAATTATTTCAAGCATGTCATCAGTAAGAGATAGGAATTTCGTTTGAGATCCTTCTCCTTGCATTCGTAACCGACTTTACTTGTCCTGAAAAAAAGTTATAAAATTAGGATTTAACATAAATAATATATATAGGGACTAACCATGTGTCTAACAAAAACTCCTAATCCCTAAAGTTTTCTAAACCGACCTCTAATACCAACTATAAAGCCCCAGCCTTAAACCTTACTTAATCTTGAGTTATTATAAGATTACACGTTGAGGATATTTTCAGGATTACAGTTTTAGAGAATTAGATCATAAAACATGCATTACATTCCACATTTAAACAAAGTGATTACATAAAAGATAGTATTCATTTTTTCCCCATCAATGGAAACATATTTAAAAATAAAGCATGGATTATTTCTTGACACTTCCTTTACACTATCATCACATCATGTACCTTTCCTTTGACCTGTGAAAAATATTTCAAAAAAAACAAGGGATGGGCATAAAAAGCTCAGTAATGGTTATAAAAATATGGAAAATAAACATGAGTTCATATATACATAAGAATGAAATCATACATTACCCATAAAACATAGGCACTTTAACATACCTCATCAAATCTGGAATAAATCATAGAAATCATAAGACATAAAAGGTAACATGAGGCATTCATAATATTCTTACGTAGGGAGTAACCTTCTTGGCTACGTTTGGAATACCCACCACAGTATATTCCCCAAATCTCTTCGGAGAAACCTTAATGTTTCACTCCTTCGCGTTATCCAATGCATTGGAGAGCTATATCGGGCTCACCCGTCCTTAGTTTATCACGAAACCACCCATCTTCATAACAATTCCCAAGAACCATAACATAATCGTACAACATATTACATGAATAAATGAAACATATCATTTCCACAATTCAATCACAAGATATCAATAAAACACATCGATATAAAAACCTTATTAATAACATATTCAATACCAAAATAAAAGAAAAGTAAAACATGGTCTTTATTTTTCTTTTAAAAAGAAGGTATGGCTTGTAGAGGAAGCTGAAACTCAAGTAATGGTCACGGCGGTGGAGAAGTCGTTGTCGCCGCATAGGTACAAAAAAAACATTCCCTTTTGTCGTTTAGTAAGACGCTTCATATAAAAATGATTCCTTTTTGGATAAACATAAAAGTAAAAGGGGTTTATAAACCATATAAAAGAAGGTTGTGTATAAAACAAAATATGCCTCAATGAAAGGATATTGAGACGAAGTCCCATACAAAGACAGTATCCTTGGATTAAGGATAAATCAGTTACATAATTATGTGTGACAAAGGAATACACGAAATATAAGTGGGTATTAAGTGTAAAAAAAGCATAGGACATTCAAAAATAATAAAAGGATGAAATATTCAATAACTACATGTTGAACCCAAAGAAATCGAAATTTGGTTAAGAAGTTCCCTTAGTAAAATTCGACAGCCTAACGACGTCACATAAAATTTTACAAAAAGGGTTGATGAGAGAAATAAAGGGGATATCATCACTTGGACAAAAATTTTACATAAATAAGGATATAGAAGAAAATATCCCAAAATAATAGTATGTTAATTAAAAAACATAACAAAAGAAGTCTTTTAAAAAAAGGAGGGTGAAAGGTCCCCTTACCGAGTTGGGTAACATTCAAAAAGTACACCCCATGGAAGAAGGTTCATACAATTAAGATATAAATACCCACAAATGAAATTATACTAAAAAAAGTGTATTATAATGTGCAGTACATACACCACTCAAAGAAAATAGTGGAAAATGTAGCATAAATGTCACGGGAATAAAAGTGAGATGAAAAATCCCTTACGAAAACTCGGCAGCCTAACGACGCCACTTAAAACATCCAAAAATTGATTTATGATATCAAATAGGGTCTATCATAATATGACCATAAAAATTAAATAATGAGGAATATAAAATAATATCCCCAAACATCAGAAATATGAGCTTAAAAGAAATGACATAAAAGAGAGTACTTAAAAATAAAGATAGAGGTCAGATCTCTTACGAAAATTCGGCAGCCTAATGGCGCCACTCAAAACTTCCAAAATTGATTGATGAGAGAAAATAGGGTCTCTCATTATATGAACATAATATGTAAAGTAGGAGTAATATAAAAGAACATCCCAATCATAAGAAAGACGAGCTTAAATGAAATGACATAAAAGAGAGTACTTAAAAAGAAAGAGAGAGGTTAGATCTCTTACGAAAATTCGGCAGCCTAACGGCGCCACTCAAAACGTCAAAAATGGAATGATGAGAGAAAATAGGGTCTCTCATCATATGAACATAATATGTAACGTATGATTAATATAAAAGAACAACCCAATAACAAGAAAGATGAGTTTTAAAAGGAATGACATAAAAGAGTGTACTTAAAAAGAGAGGAGTAGGATCCCTTACCTCGAGTCCGACATGTCTTGTTCATTTCATTATATTCCTGAATAATAATCTTGAGTTAATTTCTAATTTCTTAAGAAACTTTTTCATGTTCATTATTCCTTTTATATCACTTATTACCATGTTTACAACAGTATGTAATTATTTAGGTTAATAATGGTCGTTTTGTTGATCATTGGTACTTGAGTCAAATGTGGACTTCTAATATTTACAAGTTGTTCACGTAGTCAAATATCCATTATCTCAATAATTATATTAATGATTTAGATGCCATATATTTCATATATATCCATTATATACATGAATTTATAATATTACATAATCATTTAGAGGTAATAAATGAAATGCACCGTTCCTAGAGACGGTAAGCCGTATGTACGCATGAACGCTACATTCATTTCTATTTCATATTTTATGGAATGGAATCATAATGATATATAGTTATATTATAATTCAAGTATAATATCATATATATTATCATAACAACATCCTTTATACGTCCCACATATGGTATTAACGAATCAAATCACCTTGAGGGGGCGGTAGTCCGCACTTCCTTAAATGAAGATATCGAGTTTACCCATAATGGAATCCATAAAGATATGACATAAATGAAAAATTCATAAGCTTAAGTAAAACATTAACATATTATATATAATATATAAATATAGTGAAATCTTAATGGCCACCTTTTAAGGTGATATAGGTGTGTTGAACAATCATTATTTCGTGAGGCAGAAATTCGCCATCCATGTAAACAGTATGTTCTTTAACCATTAGATGTATGTGTGTGTAAGTGTACCTCAAATCCTTCTTATAAAAACATCATAGTATATTGAAGATACTGGATTTGTTACAAAATAAATGAATAAAAAGATTTTAGGGGGTTGGAGAAGCAAAATAAAACAAAAGGACTCAAGTGAAGACATTACCTTAAAATCAGGTAACTCCCTTTGGTTTGAGCTCAAAGGCTTCCTTGGGAAGACTTCTGCCCAAATTGAGGCTTCAAGAAGTTATATAGGTATGTGGAGAAACAAAATGGTCAGGGTTTGGCCGAGCCAAAGGATTAGAAAGTGCGGGTAAGGAGGTAGAGGTGGGGGCCTTTTATAAGAGGAGACGATGGGAACCCTTGGAAAGTAAAGAAATGTTCATTTATTTTAAAATGAGTTTCAGATTTAGAAGGTCCCGGATTGATATAATTCGATACTAAGGTGATAAGGTTTCGAAATATAACCATCCCATAGGTTTTGGACATTTGTAGGTGATAGATTTTTACATTATATTTTCATTTTATTTAAATCCTTTATTAATGAGGTAATCGCAGCATCATCATGATGTCATAAATAATTTAATATATTTAATGTCTAAAAATTATAAAAAAAATATCATGAAGTAGGAAATCGTTATATCCATCTAATTAATATTTATAGTCAAAAATATTACTTCTATAACCCCATGTAAAATATTTTTTAGTAAAACATCTCATGTTTGTGTCATTTTTTACTTTAACATTAAATAAAAAGTTATTCTGTCATTTCCCAACAAAAGTGGCTCCATGGGGTCCCCAAGTTGACCCATGGATTTTCATGGTAGGCCATGACACATAAAATGAGGGTAGGACATGTTTCAAGATCATCTCATATTGTTAAAACATTATTTTTACCTTAAACTACACTAATTACCTCTAATCGGGTTTAAAAACATAAAAGTTACTATTCACCAAAAAATTATTTTAATCCCATTGAACCACATTTTACTTCTTAATGACAACCATGTATGTCGGATTTTTGAAATTCGAAAAACAGAGGTGGTAAAAATTTCATTTAAACGAAAAATCAGTTTTTTAAGTACCACTCAGTGGTTTCACTATTCATCAAAAATTGAAGTTTTTCAGAAAAATACCAAAACTTCACCCTAAGCTATATTTTATATTCTGAATTAAAAAATAATGTCTATTTTAAAAAATTCGAAATATATAAGTTTCATTAATTATTTTAATAATTAATTCCCGCTGTCAGAGCAAATAGCATGTTTTTATGAAACAATAAGTATCAAAAGATCGACACTAGTTTAAGTCCAATTTCAAAGTGAAATTAATTCCAACGACCACTATTGGATTAAATGGTAAAAATATATTCTAATTTCACTTTAAAACCAATTAAAAAGATAATCTAATCATATAAATAAATTATACTAAAAAGATGTTTTGAATTAAAATACAACATTTTTCACTATTCATTAAAATTTGATCTTTTTCGGAAAAATACCAAAAATTTACACTAAGTAAAATTTGATGTCCCGATTATAAAGAAAAATTTTATTTTGTCAAATATAACAAATACAATTGTCAAAAAGTGGATTTAAAAGAGGTTCTCCTTCAAAAGGATGTTAATCGGCCTTTTAAAGAATATTAGAATGTCTACGCTTAAAATTGGATTCATTCGTATTTTTCATCCTCTAACATTTATTGTAAAGAGTAAAAATATTTGACAAACATATATAATCATTTTGTAGTTAGTTCTGTTCATTCCTACCATTACAACGGCTAGGAGTTAACTACTATTTAAAAAAAATTATTATTAGAGTGCAACGTAAGATTCCCAAGAAACACGTTGTTGCGTATTGGGTACGCCATCGAGCATAGCGTCCCCTTTAAAGTAATATTAATATTTTATTAACAAATAGGGATAAATATAAAAATTTAATGTTCTTTATTTACCTGGGGTGTTACACTAGATGTCTCACTCTGTTTGACTGTCCGTTTTTGGATGAAAATAAGTGTTAAAGAATAATTGAGAACTGAAAGCATGTTGGAGTCCTCTCCACACAATGGAGGCAAACCCAGGATCTCGATAAAAAATGATTTTCTTTTGGACTCCATTAGGTCTCAGCACCTCTTCTAGATACTTCCTCGACAAAACTTCCTCTGATCTTCACTCCATGATTTCAATGATGTTGGCTGATATTGTAAAATGATCCAATTCCACCCAAACAACATCTTGTCCTCCTGGATCTTGAGGTAATCTAGTAAAAAAGTCCATTAACATGTCCTCCCACTTCCAATAAGGAATATCTAATGGATGGAGAAAACCATTGGGGACACAGTGCTCAGCCTTGACCTTCTAACATACCAAACATCAATATACAAACTTCAAAACTGTATGCTTTAACCCAGGCCACCCTAACTGACTCCTCAAGGCTCGGTATATCTTTGTCTCACCAGGATGAACCGCTAAAGGAGAACTATAGAACACTCTGAGAACCATCTCTCACATCTCCAAGGGAACAAATAGCCTTCTGTGATACAAAACACAGTGTTTTTCGTCCTCAGATCCACTATCAAGGGCCTTGCCACGAACAACTCTGTCTCTCTAGACCTCCCGATCAAGATCCCCCAACAGAGACTCTTCCACCTGATGCACCAGAGATGACATCGCTATCATCTGAAAAAGATATCCTTTTCCCCCAACTTCTCCCATATTGAGATGTAATGCTGAAATTTCTTCCATATCTCTCTAGTAATCAGTAGATTTAGACACTACATCACTACCTGACTTCTTACTCAGCGCATAATCAACAACATTCCCCTTTCGAGGGGTATATTATATTTCATAGTCACATTCCTATACGTACTCCATGAACTGACATTGACTAATGTTTAATTCATTCTTGGAGAAAAGATACCTCATACTCGTATCATCTGCGAAAACCACAAAATGATCTCCAAGGAGGTAATGTCTAGACAACTCTATAGCAAACACCGGGGATACCAACTCAAGGTCATGGGTGGCATAGTTAGGTTCATGGGGATGCAACTGCTGAGACCCGTAAAAAACAATAGATCTTTGTTACATCATAGCACAACCTTACCCCAGATGCGAAGCATAAAAGAAAACATCAATCTGGACTCCCTCTTTTGGAATAAAAAGAATTGGAGAACATACTAATTTCTCCTTTAGATACTCTAAATCTACATGAAACTAGTCGGTCCACATGAATGGCATATCCTTCCTAGTCAATGCGGCCAGAGAAGATGCAACCAGAGAGAAATAATTTACTAACATCCTATAGTTGCCTACCAGACCATGAAAACTTCTCACCTCTGCCACTGTCTTGGGGGATTCCCAAGAAAAAAATATTTCTATCTTTTATGGATTCAAATCTACTCCATGCTATGACACAAAATTCTTCATGAAACAGACTTCTTGAGCCCAAAAATCACAGTTCGACAACTTCCAAAATAGATGATGTTGACGAAGAACTCCCAAAACAGCATGTCGATGCTCAACACGCCCCTCTTCAGACATATAGTACAGAAGGATTTCATCGATGAAAATCACCATGAACCTATCTTGGAACTCCCGGAGCATCGTGTTAATAAATCCCATGAACACATCTGGATCATTCGTCACACCGAACATCATTACAATGAACTCGTAATTCCCATTACCAAAATTGAAAGTATTCTTTGGGATATACTCATCCTTCACACGCATCTGATGATACCCTGACAGCAAGTCGACCTTTTAGAACCAACTTGCAGCTTTCAGTTGATCGAATAAATAATAAATCCACACAAGAGGATAGTGATCCTTCACTGTCACATTGTTTAAGTGATGAAAATCGATACACAACTTCAAATGGCCATCGGCATTCTTCATGAACAAAACCGCTGGACCTCATGGTGGAAAACTCATCAAAACAAAACCATTTTGTAAAAGACCATTAAGCTTTATACGATGCTCTCGTAACTCAGAAGGTGACATCCTATATTGAAACATAGAGATAAGAGACTCTCTTGGTTGTAGCTCGTTCCCATCCTCAATATCTCATCGAGGGGGTAATGCTAAAACTTCTTTTAAAAAGACATCTAGGTACTCTTCTATGAGCCTAGAAAATACCAATGTCCAAAACATTAAAGAACATAGCATCATCTCAGCCATCACAGATGAAAATAATGGAACACGCCTTTGACCCATCCAAGGGTCTCGCTCTCCAAAAAACTCTACTGGAACTCCATCCACATATGAGAACACAACATTCCTCATAATGCAATCCATTATAGCCTACACAAAAATATCCATGCTGATGATGAAATCATATGGTTGTATCCGAAAACATAGGAAATATTCCAAAGAGTGGTGTTTCCCAGAACTATCTCATTGTCTCTACATTGATAAAATCGGTCTTCTCGACCTACAACTAGCATAGTCAATGCCAAGGGAACTACAAGACTTCCTACCTCTATTCCCATAGCATGGAAAAGGGTAGTTTATTTGAAAGAGTGTGAAGATATTGAATCAAACAAGGAATACATAATGTTAGAAAACAAGAAATGGGTACCTCGAATGACGTCTGGATCTCATGGCACCGGCAATGCTAATGCATGAAGTTGATCACGACCGCCTCTATGACCTCTTGCACCCTGATGACGACCTCCACCATAGTTGTGCTATGCTATCTAAGGATGTGGAGCATCACATGGTTGTCCTCTACCTACCCCATCCACCATCTTCTGATCTATATCTGGTGCAACCAATTACTGTTGGATCAGTTGGAATTGACTCAATAGAGGAACCAAGAGGGGAAAACCTGGTGCACGATTACTGCTATGAATGGTCATGCACTCTCACAGCGGATGACATCGACTACAATAGGAAAAACAAGCACATGATACCTTGACATAGACCTGAGAGTCGCCTCCCATAGAGAAACAAGATATTTAGGTGTGGGACCAACCCCCTGCTAAACAGAAACACTTATGCACTGAAAACTGGGAACCTCAGACCATAGCACTAATTTGTAAGGAATCATGATGTCAACCCTCTTGAGATGATCTGATTCAATCCAATGTTCTCTTCACAACCTCTACCTTCTCCATCGCCTCAAGATATGTCTTCATCATAAATGGGGTGACCTGGTGCTGGATCCTTGGATGGAAAGCCTCCATGAAATGCCTTGCCCTGGCCTCCTCATCTAGAAACAAGTCCAAAGAATAACGTAAAAGGTTTGTAAAATGGATTCCAAACTCTTGCAGATTGTAGGACCACTTTCGAACGATAAGAAGCTCCTAGAGAATGGATGCATTTGCAGTCAAAGAAAGAAACTCGACACTAGAAATATCTCAGAACTCATCCCATGAGATTTCCAACTCCTCACGATCCCCAAGGAACAAGAACCACCACTACCTCACGACTCCACATAGCAACGTCACATCACAAGACACCTTGTGCTCCTTCCGAGCACAGATCGAACTAAATCCTACCTTCACCTCCTCCAATTAGTCTTCAGTGACTACATCGAAAACATAACCCTTGTACTTATGCATAATCTAGTTCTAAAACTCTAAGAGTGTAATCCTCCAAGTGTCTTCATCATCAACCTCTACCCTGCAGCGATCTACTAGCACAACCTGTTAGACAACTTCTATGCGATCTTGATGAGGACATAGACCTAGATCCAAACTAATAAAATACAAAATAGTTATATCTCATAAACTGATAATATGGAAGGCTCAACATTAATTAATTAATGTTTTTCTTTTATTCATTTTATGTTAAAGAATTCCAAGGTCTACCCATTCAAACATAGGAACAAAGAATAATAATGCATGATCCTTTCATAGGTCTCTACCATGTGACTAGTATCTCCTAATTTAGTAGCCTTTCTAAACATAAAGGTCAGTGCATCAGATCATAGGGGGGCTTAAACGCCCATGCCTAAGCAGTTATCCATTATTTACATCACATGATAAACTTGGATGACACAGTTTCCTTACCAACCCATGAAACCTCACTTGTGCTTAACACCAAATTACATCCTAACCCTCAAACAGACCTCTGATACCACTCTGTCACGACCACCTCCCACAAGTTGTAACCCTCCTAGGATGGCAATGTGATAAGAGAGATAGTGACCCATGATTCCCACCTCTAATAGGCCCTAGGTCGGAGAATAGCACCGTGGGTACATTAAACACACAAATAGGAGTCATTACCCACAAAGAGAAGACATGTGAAATAAATATATAATATAGACACCAACAAACTCCAAATCATACTAAAATATAAAAGAAATCCCATATACACATATGAAAGGTCATGAAAAACAACTACAACTAAAAGGTGAATACTATAAGTACCAAAGGAAAGTAAAAAACATCAGCAACCACAAGCATGAATAGCCCCTGCAACCCTAGGCTAGTTGAAACCTACTGGATCTACAGCATACTCCATGTAACATGAAAAATATTTTATATATACATTGGGTTAGTATAACAGTACACTCAATAGGATCCTCCCTAAAGCCTCTCATGAAACATTAACGAAACCATGCAAAAGTAGAGGGAACAACAAGTGAAACTAAGTCTTCACCTATTAAGTATACTATGTTCCCAGCCTCACTAGGTATACTCTCACTAAGTATATCATACAAAATTATATAATATTATAATTAATTTCAAGGGTACTTTACTACTACTTCCCCACTCGTTTTCTGATTTTCTCCAACATCGCACGTCCAAAGAATCTCACCCTAAAATGGATTTCCCGCATATAATTGGGAGAAGCATCACAACATGCACCTTGTCAGACAAAACCGCCATGTCCATGCAAGAAAAGTTACAAGGTAGTTTTTGGGAGGCAACATAGCTCGCATAACATGTATCATACGTCGGGCATTATACCTCCAACTATTACAATCCACACAGTGATAATTATCCTCAAGCCATCACATTCCATACATGGTACACCTATATTATTCCATAGGAAACTATATCCAGAAAACATGTGTGTCAATAACCACAAGCCATTACATCCCTCTACACACATATATAGGTAAAACAAACTGATGTTCCTACTAGCACAAGTAACTACTAATAGAAGAGAGTGGGGATAAAGTGGGTAGTCATCCATCCATCCTTCCCCTAGAAATGTGGGGGAAAACACCCCGAGGGCTTAGAATCCCCAGGGTGTCAGTTTCCCTAAATTATGAGGTGGAGTAGCATATATAAAAAAATATAGAATATTCTATAGCTTTAAACTACACTATGGGAATTACATAGTATTATATCCAACTGAATCTAGTGTCTCTCAGAATCCCAACTACCACTTCTAAGACTACATATCAAATAAGAAAACAACTATTTAAAGAGCTTGATTAAATCACATCATTCCCTTTTTATCAGTTGTTATTTACGTTAATTAATTATTTAAACATTAACTAACCATTAATAATTTTCACATTATATTTCATTAACATCAAACCAATTGTTCAATATTGATTTAAAATGCAACCTCACCATTGTGTCTCAGCATGATCCAACACTATGGGTTAACAAAATTTATTCAGTCATTTAAAAACATAATTAATTTCCCATATTATCAGTCTTTCTAGAAAAACTATATATGATACTAAACACAAGGGGCTCAATATGGTGAGTTGGTGAACTAACCATCGATTATTTTCCAAATATAGAAAGAGGATAGACCCATCCTTCCTTGAGATACCAAACCCAGAAAGCCCCTGACATACCCCACAAAACATCGCCCCTTTCTGGAATAAGGGTACAAAAACCATCTGAATTGAGATGTGGGGAAAGTAAAGAATATAAGTAACTAACCAGAAATAGTAAGCATCAACGCATTCACATACAAACAATTTCGTCATACATGGTGTCCTCCATGAATATAACAAGAATAAAGTAGTGAATCTCTCCACTCAAGCTATCAACTACTGCCGCAACTAGTAATCCTCTCTACCCCCACATATCACAACCGCATTTATGGATCAACTCACCACACAAACAGCCAGAAATAAAACATCCTATCAATTTGGCTCTTGGCCCTTACACAATCAAGAGGGTAACTCAGAACCCTATAAGGAATTATCCTTTATCAAACACCCCATTCATGAATCCATCTTTTATTAACCGATATATTATTCGTAGGTTACAACTTCGGGAAACCTAAATAATAACCTATGAAAAATTGATTAAAAATGTTTACTGCATCAATTTGATTGACATAAAATTACAAAAACGACAACTAGATTCATTTACATGCCTCTATATCTTTAGACAAACAATTATCAATTAATTCCATCATTAAGTTCATTACCAATTTCTACCATGAAATAATTATAACAAAACAAGCATAAATATCACACTATCTATAAAAACCAGATGCAATAACAAATGATCGATATCAAGTTATATATCCTATTCAAATGTTTAATATGTTAATTCCATTGTTATCTACTGGGCTAAAACATTATTACTCAAAAGTTACACATAAACTAAAAGAGAATCAATGAATCCCCTACCTTAAACAGTCCTTGACATTCTCTATACGAGAACGAGCCACAAAATAGGTTACGATCTCCTTCCCCCCTGAAAACTATATGCACCCAAGGATGCATAGACACAAAAACATCGGTCAACACCCAAGGAAAGACTATTAAGAACATGAAGATAGAATCCCATAAATTATCAAAGAGAAACAGAAGGAGGTGAACTCAAAAGAATGATGATAGATCATACCTTATATTGATGATTGATCGATACTACATGGCTGCATCAAAAATAAAGGGGAACCAATCCAAGGAGGAATGTTTGGTCGCTAAAATATTATGGGAATGAATGAATGGTTCAAGCATCTCATAACATAGAACATGGAGCTAGAACTAGGAAAAAAGTTATCTCATCCCTTTATAATATTTAACAGAGAATGATTTTATGATACGCTGGATTTTCTATTAAAAGTTGATCACATTCAACAAGATGATTTTGACCATGTAAATGCATCTTGAGCCATAGAACAATTAATATTGGAGTTATAGCCTTTGAATCATCCATAGTTATTAAAATGAGGCTTTAAATGCATTTTATGTCAAAGGATACATCAATGGGGAAAAACTATTAGATAATGGTAACATTGAACAGAAAACATGAAAATTGGAAAGATGAAGTAGAGGCTACCATTGTAACCTCATCGTTCTAGAAAAATTGTTCATCAACTCAAAATTTGTAAATGGAAATAGAGGCTACCGTTGGAACCTCAATATTCGGGAAACAATGTCTATGAACTCAAAATATGGAAAATGAAATAGAGGCTACTATTGGAACCTCGCCGTTATGGAAACACTTTTCATGAACTTGAAATTAGGAAAAAGAAATAGAGGCTGCTGTTGGAATGTCACGGTTCAAGAAACACTGTTCATGAACATGAAATTTGGAAAAGGAAATTGAGGCTACTGTTGGAACCTCACTATTTTGGAAACACTATTCGTGAAGTCCAATTATGGAAAAGAAAATAGAAGTTACCATTTAAACCACACCGTTCTGGAATCATTGTTCATGAAAACAAAATTGTGCCAAAAAAATAGAGGCAACCATTGGAACCTCACCATTCTGGAAACACTCTTCATGAAATCAATATTCGGCAAAGGAAATAGAGTTTACCATTGCAACCTCACTATTTATGAAACTATGTTCATGAACTGTAAATATGGAAAAGGAAATATAGTCTACCGTTGGAACCTCACTATTTATGAAACAATATTCATGAACTCATTTGGAGAAGGAAATAAAGGTTATTGTTGGAACTGTTCACAAGGCTACCATATGAACTGTTCACATAAGCCTACTGTTGGAACTGTTCGAAATGCTACCATTGGAACTGTTCATAAGATTTCTTATGGAACTGTTCACAGAAGTCTGCCGTTGGAACTGTTCACCGATTTGGAAATTTTGAAATGTGTTGTGGATAAGTCACCAAAACCATCATAACACTTTAAACACATGATTTTCATATATGAATGGTTTTGAGAGGTCTCGGCCATTACACTTTAATGTTACATAATATTTACATGGTATATGATATATTTTTACCATCTATATTTTCTCCTTATATGGTGTATGTTTATAATGGAAATATGTTTTAAAACTTATTTCCTACTATGGGTTATTCGATGAGTAAATGTTTTTAAAAACACATTTCTTTTAATGGGTTCTGATATGATTAATTTTTTTTGAATCCTATTTATTTTAATGGGTCAAGTTTTATTAATGTTTTATTATATAATTTATCACATATATATGATTTTCATTATATGATTGGTTACAGTTGTAACTCCCCACAATGCACTGGTTAAATATTGATATCTCATATGATAAACATGATAAGATTAGTGAGTTATCCCAGTTAAGTAAGGGACTTTGTCAAATGTGATAGTCATGGGAGTGATCCATAACAACAATTATGGTATAGGGAGGGTTCCTAATACACTATCATAGTCTTGGGAGTGATTACCGTCTACTAAAATGGTATGACGAGTTAACTAATTCAAATATAATATTGTTTCCGACGCTTTCGCCGGGGCGCGCGCGCATCCGTCCGCGGAGGAGGGGGACGCGCGGCTTCGTTGCCCCGCATTCCCGCTTTCCAAAGGCGGGCGGCATTCGTTCCTTGTTCAGGTACGTCTGCTCCTTGATCGAAACGGGATGATGGGATGTCGGTTCTTCCTCCTGTGGATTCCTCCTCAGAACTCGTCACCTAGTCCGGGTCTCCCTTATAGATTTAATACGTAGTTCGTGAAACTCTTCCTAGTGCCATATTGTCATGGACACCGGTTAATTACGCTGCTTCTGTCGGGACATTCCAAAGGGTCCAGTCAGTGCAGCTACCTTCGGTCAGGGGAGTAATCACGTTCGAGGCATCGGTAGCGTGTCTGGATGCTGGGGTACCTGGCATGTCTGTCTGTTATCCTCGATCACGAGGCTTCTCAAGGGCGTGGAAACCCGAGGCATCCCACATCGAGCGCGGGGGGTTACATGTCATAGACACGTACCTGAGGTTTTCCTCAGCTTCCCGTGTTCAACACAGGGTATGTTTGCAAGATTAACGTCTAGCAAAGACGGTTACGCCAAAGGCGTTCCATCCGAGGTTTTCCTCAGGGATCTCGTGTTTACCACGAGGTAGGTCGCGAATTTAACGTCTCGCGGAGACGGTTGAGAATGGAATGGGACCATCGCAGGGGTGGTGACGACGAAGTTGGGCTTGAGCCTTAAAGGGGCTTCCTACGTATCCCCGTGGCAGGGAATCAAAGTCCGCGTAGTTCGGGATGGTGCCGGTAAACCGACGTGATGGTGGACCTTGGTCCGATGGGCATCGTCAGCGTACCTACATGAGGGTGGACCTTGGTCCGGTGGGGGTTGGGCTTGAACCTCTGGGAGGATTCCTGCGTACCATGCCTTGACATGGATCAAAGTCCTCGCAGTTCAAATGATACAGTTTAACGTCATGCTGGACGGTAATGAACCCTGACGTGAATAAACGACGGGTGGTGGGTGTCGGTGAGCCGACATAAGTGAGGGACCTTGATCCACTATTGTTGGGCTTGAACCTCGTGGAGGCTTCCTACGTACCATGCCTTGACATGGATCAAAGACCTCGTAGTTCAAATGGTGAGTCGCAATGGCTTACCACTGGACCGGGGTGCAGTTTAACGTCGTGCTGAACGGGGGTGAAACCCGACGTGAAAGACGGGTGGGCTTGAACCTCGTGGAGGCTTCCTACGTACCATGCCTTGACATGGATCAAAGACCTCGTAGTTAAAATGGGGAGTTTGTCGGTAAACCGACGTGAAAGCAGACCTTGGTCCACTGATGGTGGGCTTGAACCTCGTGGAGGCTTCCTACGTACCATGCCTTGACACGGATCAAAGTCCTCGTAGTTCGGATGGGGAGTAGACCTTGGTCCACTGATGGTGGGCTTGAACCTCGTGGAGGCTTCCTACGTACCATGCCTTGACACGGATCAAAGTCCTCGTAGTTCGGATGGGGAGTAGACCTTGGTCCACTGATGGTGGGCTTGAACCTCGTGGAGGCTTCCTACGTACCATGCCTTGACACGGATCAAAGTCCTCGTAGTTCGGATGGGGAGTAGACCTTGGTCCACTGATGGTGGGCTTGAACCTCGTGGAGGCTTCCTACGTACCATGCCTTGACACGGATCAAAGTCCTCGTAGTTCGGATGGGGAGTAGACCTTGGTCCACTGATGGTGGGCTTGAACCTCGTGGAGGCTTCCTACGTACCATGCCTTGACACGGATCAAAGTCCTCGTAGTTCGGATGGGGAGTAGACCTTGGTCCACTGATGGTGGGCTTGAACCTCGTGGAGGCTTCCTACGTACCATGCCTTGACATGGATCAAAGACCTCGTAGTTCAAATGGTTTGTCAGGGTCGGTGCTCGCTCTAAGCCCACGTGAGTCATGCTCGGTGTGAGAAACAAGAGGTTGCAAGGACCTGACGATCACGTCGCGAAGGGTGCGTCCGTGAGAAGCGAAATGGGGCTTACGCGTTGAGCGGCCCATGGTGTTGGGGCTTACTCCAGGATGGAGGCCCATGGCGCGGCAAAGCGCGGGGAAGATGGACCTTGGTCCGGCGATGGGAGGTGCCTCGTTCCCTATCACGTCCTCCACTGACCTTGGTAGTGGGGAAGTACCGAGATGCACGGGTGCAATCATCCGTACCAAAGGTTAGGGATTTACGCTCTGAGGCAACCCTTCCCCTGCGAACATACACCACTCCGACAAGGAGGATCTCATTCCATGTGCGGAAGAGTTCCATTCCCGTGGAGACGAGTGGTGTAAAAAATGTTCGACGTGGGGAAACCCTTCGTGAGGGAGACGAGGTTGGGTCACAGTTTAACGTCATGTGTTGAGGACGTGGTGCTTGGCAGTTTAACGTCCTGCAGCTCGGACGAGGTGGGTTCACTCCACACCCCTAGGGCTTACATAACCGGTACCCTCTGGTCCTTGGGGAAGGGAAGGTGTCGGTAAGGCCATGGTAAAAGGGGGTCGCGGGAGGAATCATCGAGGGGTCCACGTTAGCGTGGCTATGCGAAGAAGCAATAGCCGTTAGCGTGCCTATGCGAAGGAGCATTGGGCGAAGCAACGCTACGGGAGGTGTTGTCCATGGGACTTTGAAATCACATCGTGCAAACCTGGAGGGTCGCACGGAAGGAGGAATCGCTAAGCAGAGGAGTGTGCTTTGCGAAGTGGGGTGCCTTGGCCTTAGCATGGGGCATAGGTGGAAGTGGGAGGTGCTTCGCGAAGTGGAACAGTGTTCGCGGAGCACTGCCTCGCGAAGGAGTGGTTCGCGAAGCAGGGTCCTGCCAAGCAAAGTGCTTCGCGATGCATAGTTATCCTGCCTTGGCATAGGGATTACTAGCATGGGTTGGGTGTTTCGCGAAGCACGAGTGCTCCGCGGCTGCCCGGGTTCCCTTGGGAATCCCCTTCCTTTGCGAACGCCCTTGGGCTTCGCGAAGGGCATCCCTCTCGGAAGAGGGGCTCAGAACGAAACAAATCAGAGTCGTCTCGCGAAGTAGAAATACCTCGCGGAGCTCATGATTCCCGGGGCAAAGCTTGCTTCGCGATTCGGGAGAGGAGAAGCCGAAAGGTCGGATTGTCCGTCCCCGGGACTCAGGGGGAGTCGAGTATTTATAGGGAAGGGGCGCCGCGAAGCAGGGCTCGCGCGCCGCCTCTTGAGCTTCGCGGCGCGCTCGCGAACGTCAAACGCGCCCGCGGAGGATCACCGCCTCTGGTGCTTCGCGGCGGCTCGCGAACGTCAAACGCGCTCGCGGAGGATCACCGCCTCTGGTGCTTCGCGGCGGCTCGCGAACGTCAAACGCGCTCGCGGAGGATCCCCGCCTCTGGTGCTTCGCGGCGCCGCCAGGGCTGGGGCGCTTCGCGGAGGGGCTTCGCGGCTGTGCTTCGCGGCTGTTCTTCGCGATGCAGCATGCCGGCTGTCTTTTTCGTTCCTTCCTTTCGGGCCATATTTTTGGCGCCAACAAATGCCCCCCCTCAGACTTGGAGCCGCGGAGGGTGAAGGGTCGAAGTCTGAGGGAAGATCGCCAAAACTGTCGGTGGTTCGCGATGCGGCATCGCGAAGGAGGCCCGCGATGCTCGTCGGGGCCGCAGATCCGGACGCGCCGCGATGCTCCGCACGGGCGAGGCGCGCCGCGATGCTCCGGGGTCGGCGTCTATAAATAGGGGGTCCGCCCTCTTTTGTCTTTACGCGCCTTCCTTGTCTTCTTGCGCTCTCGGTTTCGCGAAGCTCCGCGTACTCCGCGACAGCTCTCCGCGAATCGAGCTTCGCGGCGAACCGCGAGTCTCTGACTCTGCGTCCGCGCCAAGCGAATCTTTGCGTGCCTGCCTTGGCCGGACTTCGCGGTTTGATCACGCGACCGATCTTCGCAATCCATCTTCGCGACCGAGCTTCGCGACCGAGCTTCGCGATTCATCCGGAAGAATCCTTTTCCGAGGGCCAGAGTTAACATGGCTCATCAAGAAGCTGTGCGGGAAGTGCTTGCAGATGCTGCTCGCCGGGATGAGATGGCCAACCGCCCGGGCTTGGGGGAAATGGTCCGGAACCACTCGGACCACACTTCCTTGACAGATCTGCTGTCGGAAGGCCAGAGGGATTATCCACAGTGCAAAAAACTGCCGTTGTACGGCTTTGGGCTGAGGGATGACGTCTTCATCCCTGAGGCGGGAAGGGATGAACCAGCTTGCTGGTTCAGGAGCACACCATGCCAGCGCCAATGGTTCAGGGCGGCCGATGGCCATGCACAGGAGGATTTGACACCCGTCACCGCCGATTGTCTCTACAATCATGTGAACGACATTGACGGGAGGCCACTGCAACCGGAGACGTCCCCTCCTCTCTACCGCACCATGCTGAAGGCGGCTCTGCAGGATCCGACGAAGGGATGGTCTGATGAGTGGGACCTGCGCCAGGGCGGCAATTTTACCGACGACTGGGCCTGGGCCTACTGGGTAGGCGCCTCATGCGAGGAGTTCGAGGCTGAGCTGAGGAGAGTGGGATTGTACGAGGCGGCATGGGCCTCCCAGTTCCACATTTACCAGCCAAAGCAGCTGATGCCGGAACTGCTGAGTAGATGGTCGTCCAGGACCAACACTTTTCATCTACATCACGGGGAGGTGGGCATCAGCCTGTGGGATGTCCACCAGGTTTCTGGGGTCCCGGTCTTGGGGGCCATGTACGACGAGTTCCTCCCCGTCATCAGTGTGTGGGAAGATGCGGAGCAAATGCCGCGACTGGCGTCAGCGCTGATGGCGTTTGTCCCCGCGGATGACAAGGAAGCAGTGAGGGACGTCCACTTCAGAAGATGGTTCAAATGCTTCCTGAACTTTCCAGAGAATCGAGAGTTCCCTCCAAGGCCTCGGACTTGTCCGAGGGCAGCCCAGCGGGGTAAGGGGCACTCGTATTGGCGGGTTTTGGAGGACAGCCAATGGAAGACTTGGGGCTTCAGCGTCAGCACCGAACAACAGCTAATAG
This sequence comes from Viscum album, assembly GCA_963277665.1. Taxonomy (NCBI): domain Eukaryota; kingdom Viridiplantae; phylum Streptophyta; class Magnoliopsida; order Santalales; family Viscaceae; genus Viscum; species Viscum album. Next base: position 1,414,822,184 of record OY728145.1, read on the forward strand.
TTAGGCTGGCGGCGTTCATCGCGGCCCTCATATGTGGGTGGATCCTACCAGTGAGAGATACAAGCATGGGGGTACGGCCCAGCTCGTTCATCATGGCGTCGATGCTGGCCATGGGGCAGCGGATCAACCTGGGGATCCCGATGCTCGCCAAGCTATACAGATTGCTGCGACGTATCAGCGAGAGCAAGAAGCCGCTAAGAATATGCGGGCCCTTCCACCTCCTGTATGGGTGGATCGCGGCGCACATCAGGGGGATTTACGAGTATCCAAACCCCATTTCGCCGCCGGGATCAAACTTTCGCCCTTCCATCCTGAACGCAGCTGGGAGCTTCCCATTTAAACTGGCCGTTCCGATGGTGCTGAATAGGGTGTGGAGGGTAGACGAGTTCAACTTTCATCCCTTTCCACTGCCGACGGGAAGGCTTGCCGATGATGGACGGGGAACGGAAGAGCATCGGGCTTACCTCCTGGCCTTCCGAGGTGGCGTTTTGGTGGCTCGGATAGATCGTGAGCCAATCTGTGAACCGTACACCCCGCATCGTTTCGCGAGGCAGTTCCGGTGCCTCCAGCGGCTGACCCCGCAGGTATACTGGGAGGTGCGTCACGAGGAGCACCCGTGCGTGATGAGGCAGTTGTGGCTCATGTTCACGCGTGAGGATGGGAAGATGCAGATCACACTGCCTCCATCCACCGCCGCCTTCGGCTTGGTGAAGGAGTACGCCATCAGCTGGGAGGCTGCTTATCCCGGGGAGATGCTGAAGCAGCCAACGATCCGGGTTGGTGACGGTGGGCCTCCTTTATCTCGAGGCCGGGGTCGGAGGGCAGCTAGGGCCGCCCGCGGCAGCGGGGCTGCCGTGGCAGAGAGGCCCGCACCGGCTGAAGGTAGGGCAGCAGCGGCGGATCCGGTGGTTCCGGAAGAGCAGGGTCATCCGGAGGGGCGGCCACCGAGGGGATTCCGTCGGGTATCCGCTCAGGCTCCGGGGAAGCGGCTGCGTCACGTCGACATGGCAGAAAATGCCATCTTTCCGGAAGCTTGGGACATTTGGGATGTCAACCGGCAATTTCTCAGCCCAACCGAGATGTGGGATCACCTGAATCGCCTCGGGATGAGACTGCCGGGCATAGGCCCAGTTCGGGCTGGATTCATGGCGTCTCCGGCGGAGGCGGAGCAATACTTGAACGAGCTGGAGGATTACGTCCACTCCAGCGGTGTTCCTCGCCCGATGACAGACCGGGTGAGGGTACTGTTGAATCAGACGGTCCCTCCACAGCTATCGGCTGCCGACCTGAGGGAGCGCTTCCCCTTGCCGGAGGAATCAGGGGGCTCTTCTCGGGAGGATGAGGCGGGAGGAGGGAGCCCGTTGGAGGAGGGCGAGGTCGGAGACCGAAGCTCAGAATCCGATGACTCCGCGGAGGCTCTCGAGGTAGCATTCCGAACCTCTCTTCTTACGATCTGTTGTTGAATCCATACGGACTTCTCACCAATGTTTGGGTCGTGCAGGAGGAACTTGTTCGTAGGCCTCGTTCTCGCTCCTCGGCGGGTGACGATGCGGGGCCTTCAGAACCCGCGCCTATGGCTGCGTCCAGTTCTGCACCTGGTGGAACCGGGGGGTTTGAGGTGGCTCCTCCGGACTCTCCGGGCCTTCCAACAGTATACGGGGGGCCTCGTCTTGGAGTCCCATCGGTACCGGTCCGGGAGCAGCGCTCGGAGGTCAATCTTCGTAAGTCTCCTCCACCGGTCTCTTCGTTGCCACACGTGGGCCATGTCGACTAACTTTTATGTCTCTTTCTGTCATACAGTTCTCCGACTGGCGTGGGCTGCTGCGGCGAGGCTGGTTGGGATGTCTGGCGGCGTTCCTCCCAGGGGCATGCCGGTGATGGTGTCGATAGTCCCTTCACCTCCTCAAGCTGCGGCGCACACCATCACTGGTGGGACCACCAGTAGGGCCATACCTGAAGTCATCGAGGTGGACTCTGAGGAAGAGGATCAACCGGTCAGTCCCAGTCCCGCCGTGCCTGCGCCGGCGTCAGGCGTCGTACCAGACTCAACACCAGATGCGGATCCCGCTGAGGAATTTCTGCAGGCATATCCTGCGTACGAGCCTGCCGACCACGCGGATTGGGACGAAACGGCCTCTGACGAGGAAGACAGCAGCATAGTCCGTCGCCGGTCGTGGAAGCTGATCACGCGCTTCATCAGGGACACTCCCCAAGCGCAATGGCTGGCCGAAATGGATAGACTCCGTTCGCGGTTGCGCGAGCTATGTGCCGGGGGAGTGGATGCCCAACGCCCTCACGCGCTCATCCGAGACCTCATGGCTGAGAAGATCCGGGAGCATGATCGTGGGCTGAGCGTGGGATGGCAGCGGAGGAAGGCGACCAACATTAGGAAGCTCCATGAGGCTGAAGGCGAGGCCCAACAGATGCAGATCCGGGCCAACGAGCTTTCAGCCACTCTCAATGCGCAGTCTGAGCTGGTCTCACACTTGAAGGCTCAGCTAGCGGAGGCTGAGGAACATATGGGGCAAACCTCTGGAAGGATGGCTGTCGTCCAGGCCGAGGTGGAAAGGGCCCGGGCCAGGGTTGACGGATTACGCCCCGCCGCTGCTGAAGAGGAGCGGGAGTTGAATCAGCGGCAACAGGCTTTAGACGCCGCAAGTCAACGGGTGGCGGAGCTGCAACGCTCTTTTGACGGAGTCAACCCGTCCATGGGGGAAGTCAACCCCCGAGTATTGTAGCGAACCCGAAGAAACTTTTATGAACACTTTTGTGCTTCAACTCTTTCTTTCTCCTTTGTTTTGAGTTCCGTAGTACGCACAATATCCACTGTTGAATTGCCTTGTTACATCCCTGCAATGTTTGCGGGACGTTTGACGACAATTCTCTCAAACCAGTCCAGATTCCCGAAAGATGGGGAAGGCTTGATCGGAGGAGGAATTTCCAGGATAGCCGAACCACTGTCTCTTCGACGTGCTCTTATGCACGGACAGGGCAACGCCAGGGGCGCTGAAATCAGTTCAAACAGATGAAAATGGGGAGTGTGAATCACGATGCCCAAATTCGGAACGCTATGGAGGCGGCGTGACAATAAAGGACAACCGTTAGCCGTGGCGGAGAAACGGTATCCTTACTGCGTTAGCCTGAAACGGGGACAACAAGTGAGCATCGACCGCTGACCATATTCGCAACGCGGGATTTTATCAATTTGTTGTCGATTAATCTTTCGGGACGTTGGCCCAGGACAGTTGGTGGACCATAGGTCAGACATCCTTACTGTTAGGGGGTCCTTCCAGACATGAAAGAAGACGAGGGTCCGAATAAGGGGCACGCAAAGCGTGGAATATGGAGTGATGGTTTGTTCAAACAGAATCCAACACTTCAGTAGTTACACCACCATGGTGGGTGTACGCCAGATGGGCGCATCGGCCTGATCACAGATCATTCTTTCTTCCAGATAGGGCCTCTCTGGCGAGGGCTGGAAATGAAGAGGAATAGGATTTTGCGATTCCTGGGGCTGGACCCTAGGTGAAATGCCTGGGTGTCTCTACGTATCCCATGACGATGGGAATCAAGCCATACGTAGTTCTGAAGGTGCAGTTTAACGTCATGCAGGACGAGGAGCAGCCTGACTGTGTTGGTACACATCCAGCCAAAACTACTAAGCCCACGTGAGTCGTGCTCGGTGTGGGAAACAAGCAGTAGTGGTGGGAATTTCCCGATGCAGAGAGGGGCAGGTGAGGGTAAAGGGATGCTCGGTGACTACCGGCCCAATGACACTAACATGATCATTCAGCGCATCTAGATGCGCGAAGAGAAAGAGCCGAGTATGGTGGAGTTCCACTTGAACATGAGGGAGTGGAAATGTGTGAATCATGACGCTCGAGATTCGGATCACGATGGTGACGGCGTGGCGATGGAGGACTACTGCTGGCCATATTCGCAACACAGCATCCTATCACGTTAGCCTGAAATGGGGACAAACAAATGAGGGTCGACCGTTGACCGTATTCGAAACACGGGACCGTGTCACAAATGTTGTCGATTATCCGCAGGGACGTTGGCCCGAAACGATTGTAGGGCCCTTAGGTCCAGCATTCATGGAGAGCCCTTAAGCTTAGTATCCACGTCGTCCGAGGGTCCTTTTGGATGTGGAAGAGGATGAGGATCCAAATAGTGAGCTCACGAAGCTTGGTCATGGGATGAGGGGAATGTCCCTGTGAAAATCCCATGCTTCGGGCTTTTTGTCAAAACACATCTGAATACGTCAACGAAACGTATTAGAGAGAGGGAGCAGATTCCTTTCCCTTGGGGAGATCTTAGTTTATGGTCATAGACTTCGGACCATGGATTGGAAAAAGGGGATCAGGGGACGCATGACATCACAACCTGACGTGAATGAGCTCGAGTCGAGGGACCGAACTCAAGGGTTAGGCTGGACCCGCGGGGAAGTACCCGGGCGCTCCTACGTATCTCATAAGGATGAGAATCAAGCCGTACGTAGTTCTGGAAGGTGACAGGGTAAGGTACCAGTGCCAGGGGAAAGGGGAAGTGCGGACGTGGCCCTTGCACTAAAAGAAGCGGAATTTGATGTATCTTGTTTGTTCTTCGAGGTGAATGGTTTTTTTTTTGTGAAGCGACAGGCCTAGAACTGTAGGTCGTGATGTCGCCACAAGAATCAAGCCGTGATGGGCGTTGACAAATGGCATGGCGCGTGGCCAGTACCCAACGTGATGTCCTCTACAGCGAGGTCACCATAATGCGGTGCCGTTTTTCGTCGTGCGGCCAGGACGATAATGTCACAGTTTAGGGTCGTATGATAGGACCAAGCATGCATTTTATCGTCACGCAGCGCAGACGTAGCAGAGACGATGCTAGGCGGGAAATGTGCGCAGTGTTTATAAAACACATTTGACAGAGACATGATCCCACATCAAATCGTACGCCATCCGGAGGTGAAACAGGGAGAGAGACTGGCTTCCTGAATGGGTTGTACCCAGAGACAGGGCGTCTGGGCGGTCCTACGTGTCCCATGAGGATGGGAATTTGAATGTAGTCCCGAATGGGTCTTAGTTTATGGTCTTAGAGCTCGGACCAGGGAGTCCCGAAGGACGCCAGATTGCAGCTTTGTCCCCCTAACATGCAAAGGTGCACTGAGGGATAGCGCCAAAAGTGTCGAGATTCCACCTGGACATGATGGGGTGGAAAATGATGTGAATCATGCAACCAACATTCAAGGACTGAAGGGGCTGGCGTGACGACAGAGGATTACTGCTGACCATGTTCGCAACACAGCATCCTGTCGCGTTAGCCTGAAATGAGGACTAACAAAACGAGCATCGACCGCTGACCATATTCGCAACGCGGGATTTTATCGATTTGTTGTCCGAAACCCTGGAGGGCGTTGGCCCGTATCGGTAGGAGAGCCCTTGGGCGTAGTATCCAGGCCGTACTTGGGGGTCCCTCCGGGTGTGAAAGATGATGAAAGTCCGAATAGATGGGAACACGAAGCTTGGCAAGTGGAAGGAACTTGACCAAGTTGAATCTGACACTCTTGGTCCTAGACCAGAGTACTCTTAATACATGGTGAACCACTGCGGGGAGCCAAGGGACTCAACCTTGAGGGTGATCGAGAGATGGCAGATTCCCAGGGGAAGGGGGGCATGATGCCCACAACCTTGTATCATACCTACGCACCCCCCGCTGGAGAGGGATGGACCAAATGGTCTAGGTGACCGGGAAATCAGGATATCTCCCAGAGGTGGGGCTGGACCCGAATCTTGAACATTCAGGTGGTCCTACGTATCCCATTAGGATGGGAATCAAGCCACACGTAGTTCTGAAGGGTGCCTTTTAATGTCATGCAGGACAGGGGACAGGAGGACTGAACCTCAGAATGGGGCGTGCGTAGTGCAGCTATTGCGTACCTGACGTGAACGAGGACGTAGTCCCACACTGCGCCACGCAGTCCCGTGATCAGGGTCCTGAAGGCAGGATTAGAGAGATAAATTCGCTGAACTCAAGCTGGACTCGGGGGCAAGGGGCCTCGAACGTAGTTCCAGATGAGAGTCTTAGTTTATGGTCTTAGAGCTCGGACCGTGGATGGTGACAACTCCCAAGTAAGCACAGAGGTCAACCCAATCCCTAAGCCCACGTGAGATAAACTCGGTGTGGGAAACAAGGGGGGGACCCTCATTGCAACACTTGGGGCATCCATTAAAGGGGAGTCAGCAGAGAGTTCCGAAGGACACCTTTGATGTAGCTTGTTCCTCAAACGTGCAGACGTGCACGGGGGAAAAAAGTACCAAGAGTCCCGAAATTCTACTTGGACACGATGAAGTGATGAAGGGTGTGAATTGTGTACCCGGCATTTGGGCTTAATGGGTTGGCGTGACGACAGAGGAAAACTGTTATCCTTGAAGGAAACACAGCGTCTGTATCGCGTTAGCCTGAGGTGGGAGCAGCAAACGAGCATCGACCGCTGACCATATTCGCAACGCGGGATTTTATCGATTTGTCGTCCGAAACCCCGGGGGGCGTTGGCCCGTATCGGTAGGAGAGCCCTTGGGCTTTTGTATCCAGGCCGTACTTGGGGGTCCCTCCGGGTGTGGAAAATGGTGAAAGCCCTGATGCGGGGATACGCAAAGCCTGGAAAGCGGGTGCGGACGTGTCCGAGTAAAGCTTGGCATTCCAGGTAATGAACCAGAGTACTCTTAAGCACATTGGTGAACAGCCGAAAAAGGGATCGACGAAACAGCTCGGTGGTGCGGGAAACATGGCGTGGTCACTACAAGATCCTCGTAGATGAGGACATAATCCCACACCGCACCATATGATCTCTTCATGGAGGAAGGATGGGCCAAGGGGCCAAGATGGGATGAGGATTCCCGAGAGATGGGGCTGGACCCGGATTTTGGACATCCAGGTGGTCCTACGTATCCCATTATGATGGGAATCAAGCCACACGTAGTTCTTGAAGTGCAGTTTAACGTCATGCGGGACTTGGGTGGGGAGTAATATACTCCTGAGCAAGGTGTATAGTATGGCGAAAAACCGACGTGAATGAGGACGTAGTCCTACACCATACCGTACAATCCTATAAGATAGGTCCTGGGCCGCGGCCTAGAAAGGCCGAGGGGCCTGAGGCTGAGCCTCGGTCAGGAGGGCCTGACCGGTTTGTAGTTTAACGTCTTACATGAGGACGGGGGGCCAGGGGCCCAAGGAGGCCAAGGGGCCTGAGGCTGAGCCTCGTAAGGGGAGTTGTACGGCATGGTACATGATCCCGACGTAAATGAGGACGTAGTCCCACACCACACCGTACGCTCCGGGTGAGGAATTGTGGGCTGTGGTCCCGATCACTAGCACCACCTGGGGGAAGTTTATCACCTCAGGATGGGGCAGAATGAATCACTGTTGACCACAGTCGAAACACAGCGTTCCTATGGTGACCCGCATGGGGGCAACAATTGAGGGTCGACCGCTGACTAAATTGGCAACGCGGGACTTGTTTCAATTTGTTGCTTGAGAAACCCTCGGGGGCGTTGGCCCGTATCGGTAGGAGAGCCCTTGGGCTTTGTATCCAGGCCGTTCTTGGGGGGTCCCTCCGGGTGTGAATCCATCCATGAAAGGGGCAAACACCTCCAGGGGGGGACGTGCAGCCGGGTCGAGGCTTGCTCGACATGGGCCGGGGCAAAAAATGTGCGCCCTGCCGTGTCTTAACCCGAGGGGAAGATTTCGGCTTTTGGGCTGGGCCAACAGACGAAATGTCTGGGCGTTCCTACGTATCTCATAAGGATGAGAATCAAGCCATACGTAGTTCTTGAAGGCCATGCAGTTTAGCGTCATGCGGTAAGGACGTGGGAGGGTAGAAGAACGGAGCGGGCGCATGGTGCGACCTTTACAATCTTTGCGTGAGTGGGGTTGCATGAGCGGGGCCAAGAAGGCCGACGCCCTGCTACACAAAGATCCTCCAAGGAGACCATTCCTAGGGGGAATAGTGGAAGAGAGAAGCTTGGGGCTGGGCTCAAGACGAGGCGTCCGAGCGTTCCTACGTATCCCATAAAGATGAGAATCAAGCCGTACGTAGTTCTTGACATGCAGTTTAACGTCATGCGGGACGAGGGGTATCTCGTTCGGGGACGTGTGCGGCATGGTCATGATCTCAACGTGAGAACGTAGTCCCGCACTGTACCGTACAATCCCGTAAGAGGGTAAGTCGGAGAGAAACGAGGGGGGCCTGGGGCCAGACCTCGGTGGAGACGGGGCCAGGGGCCCAAAGAGGCCGAGGGGCCTGAGGCGGAGCCTCGGTCAGGAAGAACTGACTGACTTGCAGTTTAACGTCTTGCAGTGAGGACGGAGATACAGTTTAAGGTCATGCGGGACCAAGTCGCAGTTTAGGGTCATGCGGGACCGTCTCGCAGTTTAGGGTCATGCGGGACCAAGTCGCAGTTTAGGGTCATGCGGGACCGTCTCGCAGTTTAGGGTCATGCGGGACCAAGTCGCAGTTTAGGGTCATGCGGTACCGTCTCGCAGTTTAGGGTCATGCGGGACCATCTTGTGCCCTAGGCGAAGTATCGCTTGAGGAATCTGGCATTGGTGGGAGGGGTTACACGCTCTCCATCTGTGGTCACCAAGGAGTAAGCTCCATTGGGGTAAACCTTATGGATGATATAGGGCCCTTCCCATTTGGGTTCTAACTTGGGCGGCTTCCTTCCGGGAATCATTGGCGCTCGCAGGGCCAGCACCAGGTCACCCTGTAGAAAAGAGCGGAGACGAACCTTCTTGTCAAAAGCTCTTGCCATCTTGTCCTGATGCCTTTCCAGATTGTGCAGGGCACGAAGCCGGTTCTCGTCCAGTGCTTCTAGCTCAGCTAGACGGATCTCGGCTACCTCATCTGATGTCTGGTGATCATAAACGGCCGTGCGTAGCGACGGCAGCTGGATCTCGATGGGTAGGACGGCCTCAGCTCCATACACCAGGGAATATGGGGTCACCTGGGTAGAGTTGCGAGTCGTCGTCCGGTAAGCCCAGAGGGCGTTGGGGAGCTTGTCCGGCCAACTTTTCTTGTTCTGACCAACCATCTTCTGCAGAATGTTAGAGAGGGTCTTGTTGAACGCCTCGATCTGTCCATTTGCCTGTGCGTGGTAGCGGGAGGTATGGTTTGACCGGATGTCGTACTTAGCGTACAATTTCTTCAATTCAGCTGCTCGGAAGTTGGTGCCGTTGTCAGTGAGGACGGCGTGAGGGACCCCAAACCGGTGGATGATGTTGGAGCTCACAAAGTCAACGACGGAACGGGCCTTGACCTCTTTGAGCGGAACTGCTTCTGCCCACTTGGAGAAGAAATCTGTAGCAGTCAGGATGAACCTACACTGGCGGGCTGTTGCCGGCGGGTACGGTCCCACTACATCGAGTCCCCATACCGCAAATGGCCAAGAGTACTTGGTGGGGTGGAGGGGTTCTGGCGGCCGATGCAAGAAGTTGGCGTGCACTTGGCACGCGTGGCATCTCTTGGCGTATCCAATACAATCGTGGATCATGGAGGGCCAGAAGTACCCTAGCCTCCGGATTTGATGGGACAGCTTCGGCCCAGCTTGATGGGCGCCACAGGAACCGGCGTGAACCTCTTGCATAACTTGAGGTATCTCTACTCCTTGGATGCAACGGAGGAGGACACCATCAAAACTCCGTTTATAGAGGGTCTGCTCAAGACTGGGGCCACTCTGGAGGGTAAATTGAAGCGCGCGGCGTCGAATTCGCTCGCGCTCGGCCCGGTTGTCCGGGAGCTGACCATTTTGGAGATACTCGACAAAAGGTGCTCTCCAATCGGGGGTCGTTTCAACCACTGCATCCGACGAACCCGGGACTTCCGATACGGAGGGTCCGGCGGTGAGATGACTTACCCGCAGGCTATCACGGTCCTCTTGGGTGACGGGAGCAATGACTCTCCGGTGGGCCACGTGTATGACCAAATCATCTTGCTCGGGTTCTGCGAGCGATGCGGCTAAGCCAGCTAGGGCGTCCGCTTGGCCGTTCTGCGACCGCGGGACATGGGTAACCTCTGGCCGAGAAGAGAACTGGGCCATCAGGAGGAGGGTGTACTCCAGCAACGGTGCAAGCTCTGGCTTCCTGACGACGTAGTCGCCATTAACCTGTTTGATTACCAGCTCAGAATCTCCTTTCACATGTAGATGGGGTACATGGATCTCGAGGGCCAACTCGAGGCCGGTGATGAGAGCTTGGTACTCTGCCTCGTTGTTCGTACAACCTTCTGACAGCAGGAAGGAGTACGGCAGGACGGCTTGCGTCGGGGTAATGAAAACAATACCCAGACCCACTCTGTTGAGCTTGGGGTCGTTGAGCCTTCTACCGGTGGGGCTCCGGGAGGCGCCGTCGAAATGCATTTGCCAACACGGGACATCGTGATCGACCGAGAGAATCGTCTCATCGGGGAAATCCAGGTCCAGGGATTGATCCGCGGAGGTTGGATGGGCAGCTAAAAAGTCTGCCAATGCCTGTCCCTTGACGGCCTTCTGAGGCACAAACCTGATGTCAAACTGCTGGAGAATTACTGCCCACCGCGCTAGTCGGCCAGTCAGCATGGGGCGGTTCAGGATGTACTTCAGCGGATCCACCCGAGAGATCAATTGCACCTCGTGGTGTTGCAGGTAGTGTCGCAACTTCTGCACGGCGAAGACGAGCGCAAGGCAGCTCTTTTCGATAAGGGAATATCTGACCTCCGTATCGAGAAGCATGCGACTGAGATAGTAGAGACTGTTCTCAGTGCCCTCGTTATTCTTCTGGGCGAGCAGCGCGCCGAGGGATCTTTCCAGGGCGGTCACGTAAAGGACCAGCGGCTTTCCAGAGACGGGTGGCATCAAGACCGGAGGTTGGAGCAGGTACTGCTTGATTTCCTCGAAGGCGATCCGACACTCCTCATCCCATTCGTAGGCAGCGCCTTTCTTCATGAGCCGAGAAAAGGGCTTACACTTGCCGGCCAGATTCGCAATGAATCGGCGTATATAGGCTAAGTGGCCTTGCAGGCCTCGAAGCTCCCGAATGTTGCTCGGGGGAGGCATTTGGCTGATGGCCTTGATCTTCTCCGGGTCGATCTCGATACCTCGGTATCTGACAACAAAGCCCAGAAACTTCCCGGAGGTGACCCCGAAGGCACACTTCAGCGGGTTCATCTTCAGGTGACGGGAACGGAGGAAACCGAACACTTTCTCAAGGTCTTTGAGATGGTCCTGGCGCTGATATGATTTGACTACAAGGTCATCCACGTAGCATTCCACCAATGTCCCGAGGATCGGTTTGAATATGCGATGCATAGCCCTCTGATAAGTGGCACCTGCATTTTTCAAACCGAATGGCATTACCCGGTAGCAAAAGGTACCCTGGGGAGCCCTGAAGGCAGTGGACTCCTCATCTTCGGGGGCCATCCGGATCTGGTTATACCCGGAATATCCTTCCATAAAAGAGAGGGCTTGGAACCCGGCCGTGGCGTCAATCAACAGCTCCGTCACTGGAAGTGGGAAGTCATCCTTTGGGCAGTGGCGATTGAGATCGCGGAAGTCGATGCAGACTCTAATCTGCCCATTCTTCTTCCTGACTGGCACAATGTTGGCGAGCCATTTGGGGTACTGGACCTCTTTGACGAAGTTGGCCTTGATTAGCTTATCAACTTCAGCCTCAACCATAGCACCATGGGAAGGGTGCATTTTCCTGGGAGGCTGCTTAAACCCACGATGTTTTACCGGGAGGCCCAGACGGTGGACGGCCACTTGGGGATCCAGTCCTGGCATCTCATCGTAACTCCAGGCAAACACATCGCGGTGCTGTTTGAGGAAGTCTACATACTGCTGTCGCTCTTCGAGGGACATGGCCGCACTGATCAATGTGGGTCTTGGATCTGCCTTGCTGCCAAGGTTCACCTGTACCATCTCATCAACCGTGGTAGAGACGCCTTCTTCAAAGGCTGGGGGAGCATCCTCCAAGTCTTCCTCCCCAGCCGGGGGGAAACTTTCCGTGACGGAAGGTGCTTCTGGGCTCTCAAAACCCGAGGGGCAGCTGGTGCCGGCTTGGGCAGCAGCAGTCATCACATCAGGAGACTCACTCGTCGTGGAGACCATAGCAATGAATGCATTTGACCCTATCCCATCCGGCCTTCGGCCTAAGGGGCCACGCTTGACGATATCAAAGCAGTGGTGACGTGTCGGCCCGAGTCGGTTGATTCCATCCCGGCGAAATAGACACGTATGGCGCACCGCTGTTGTCATGAGCCTGACATCCCGGTACCGTACAGGGGTAGGAGATTCCGGGATGACCCGAGCCTGGTTGGTGTAGGAGTACGAGGTGATTCTCCGCCGTCGCTTGGACGCGGGAACATGCCTTCCTTGCGTACCCGAAACAACAAAACATTGTCCCATGTCGGGGGTCGTGGCCTCCAACCGGTGGATCGGGAGGATGTAGGCGTCGTCCATGCTTGCCCAGGGATCACTTGTGATTGGAGCGGGCTCATCCTCGCTGACCAGGATCTGCTTGTCTTTGCTTTTGTAATAACCCGCATCCAGATAGCGGGCCTCACAAGAAGCAAAGGGGGACGCGTCTCCTTGGATCACGCCTACTCGACCGTTGAGCGAGTACTTAAGGCACTGGTGATACGATGAGGGGACCGCAGCATGCAGATGGAGCCATGGCCTACCCATCAGTGCGTTGTAGGCGGTGTCCTGAGAAACAACCATGAACTCGGTGCTGGCAATTAAGCCACCGAACTGGGTCTTCAGGCGGATCTTGCCGACCGGGGTTTGCTCTGTCCTGTCGTACCCCTGAATCATGAGGTCAGAGGGAGTCAAATCACCTTCAGACAAACCCAGTTTTCGCAACATCCGGGTCGGAATTAGATTGATTCCAGAACCCGTGTCAACGAGGCAGCGACGGACTTCCACACCGTTAAAGTGTCCAGTGACATACAGTGGGCGAATGTGCCCCTGTATAGGAGGGTCTTCGTCTTCACCAGAGAACGAGATAACCGCCTGACATTCGGCGTTTTCAATCGTCTCGGTATGGAAGGCCTCCGCGGCTGCCACTTCCGTCTCGAACTGGAGGGGGCTCCTTAGGGCCTCGGCAAGTGCCTCGCGCATCTCGGATGACAAGCGCAGGGCCTCAAGGATGGAAAGCCTCGCCGGAATGCCGGCTAAGTGCTTTAGGACATCATACTTGCGTGCCAAACGCGCACCTCTGCTTACAGGGGGTTTTTCGGCATTTGGAGGCATAGCGGGTCCTGCTGGCTGAACTGGCGGTCGGCTAGCACTGGGTACATCCTGCTGCCTGCTAGTAGAAGCCTGGGGAGTAGTCGCCGGGCTAAGGTTGAACAGCGGGAGCTGGCCCGTCGCCGGGCGAGACTGGCTGTGATACGAACGAGGCGGCTCTCCCTGATCCAGCAACACGAATGGCGGTGGAGGTAGAGCCGAGGGTGCTGAATGGGTCTGCGCGTGCTGAGATCTGCGCTGAGCCTGCTGCCTCGTCTCGGTAGCGTGCACGGCTTGGTCACAAGTGCCTGCTGACACACCTCGGTGACCGGCGCAATTGCAATTCCGCCGACGTTGACGTCGGCTGGAAACATTGGGGCGGTCTGCCTGGGGTTCCCCCTCATCGGGGGTCATATAGGGCTTTACCAGCTCCACGGTGTTAACCGAAGCGTACCCTTGACTATCACTCGAAGAGTCATCCACCGCTGGGCGGATTCTGGGGGGAATGCCCATTTCAGGAGGCATAAAGTCGCCAAGAGTGCGGGATGACGACGGCACTGGCGGTGCACGTTGCTTCTTCTTACGTCGTCGCTGCTTGCCCTTTTGGGTAGAGGTCGATTGCGAGGACGATGCTGAGGCACCGGCTGTTTCTTCTGAAGGTTCCGGCTGCTTCAGGCGTGCCCGGATGATACCCTGGGCACGGATGACAGTTTTTCGAGCCATCCAGTTGTCGTATTTCTGGGACCCGCGGCTAGGGACCTGCTGCCACTCACCCTCGCTGTCACTGCCGATTTCTGATCCTGCAGAGACGCCTGCCACCTGAGCTGGCGCTGGGCCCAGCTTGACTATGTTGTTGTTGACCTGGTCCTGAAGCCAGTCTTTAAACACATAGCATCGCTTGAGGGTGTGCCCCAGGATCCGATGATAAGGGCAGTAGTTGGGGTGATCAGTGAGATGCGCCTCTGCCGGTCTCCTGCACTCAGGCAGACGCACAATCCCTTGCTCCAGAGCACTTCGGAAGTAACCAGGGACCTGATTTTCGTTGAACGAATAGGTATGGTATTTTCTTTCCGGGTAAGGAGCCCTGGGGGCCTGATCCTGTCGAGGGACCGGAGGGGCCTGCCGAGGGGGCGGCGCCTGGTTGTCTCGCCTAGGTGGCGGTGGCGCGTTGCGCGGGGGAACCTGTCGGTTCTGAGGCGGTCGCTGCTGAGCAGGAGCCTGTGCTTGAGGTGGAGGACCTCTGCGGGGTTGCGGGGGTGGTACCGCCGGTAGCAATTCCAGCTGCCTCGGGGCTTCTATTTGAGCCACTGCGGCGGGTTCAGCCCTGGCGGCCCTCCTGGCTGGGATCATTGGGGGCAGCAAACGTGCCTGACTAGCCTGTTACAGGGCCTCTTCGAGGCGCTGGGCCTTATCCGAGAAATCTCTGAACCCCCCAGGGTAATTCTGGGTAATCAGGGAGGGTACCAGCTCTGTCTTTACGTTCCCCACACACATCGTCAGTAATTGCTCCTGAGTCAGTGGCATATCGAGAGAATACGTAAGTCCTTTCCACCGGGCGATGAAGTCCGCAACCCGCTCATCAGGCCTCTGTTTGCACTTAAAGAGGTCCGCGATGCTGGTCTTCCGCGTGGTGGAGCTGAACTGGTTCAAGAACTGCCGGCGAAGGTCTTCCCAGCCGGTCACTGATCCGATGGGGAGCTGGCTGTACCAGACGAATGCCGGACCTTCCAACGTCTGTACAAAACATCGGAGCTTAGCGGCTTCTTGCTGAGCCGGGGTCCCCAACATGGGGCCGCACCTGGAAGAGAAATGAGCCAAGTGCTGGGGTGGGTCCCCTGTCCCGTTAAAAGGCGAGAAAGTGGGGTTCCCAAAACCCGGAGGCGCGGGCATATCATCCACCCACGCGGGATAAGGCTTGCCATCGGGTGGGACCGCCACCTGCCGTGTCTCCAACGCCTCGAGGCGGGCTGTGAGTGCCGCAATAAGGTCCTCCGGGTGGGGGTCCCTGTCTTGACGGGGATCCCTAACCACAAGCGCATTGCCAGGTTCTTCAACGCGGTAGACGGCTTCTGCTGCCCGCGGGTCAACTGGCTGAATGACCTGTTGGGCGACTGGGGGAACCCGGATTGGATTCTTCAGATTGCCCCGTCGCTCAGGGGGGTTTGGCGAGACGTATCGCGCCCTCTTGCCGTACGTTCCGGCTTCCACCCTGTCCGCGGCAGTAGCATGATCAGGGTTGCCCGGAGGCATCTCACCAGGGGGAAATTGTTCCTGCCCCTGCTGTCCCGGCCTGGGATTACCGTAGTCGGGTCGTCGCTCTGCAGCGCGCTCAGCCAAGAGTTCGTCGACCAACCTCTTCTGTTCAGCAAGCTGCTGGCGCAACGTGGCTTTCTCAGGATCTTCGTCCGTTTTCTGCACGGAGGCGGACGGGTCGGAGTGCTTGGCTATTCCGACGTGCTCCTTACCCTTTCCAGTGCTTCGACCGAGCGCCAGTGACTCGGTGGGTACAGGGAGGCCTAGCAGGTTCCTTTGATGACGGGTGACTCTCCCTGATGGGTCGAGTAGTGGCGGTACGCACTCGGGTGGTAAGTCCCCATCAAGGAACTCAAGCTCATCTTCCTTATCCACAACGTCGGCCATGTGGACTGTGACCCCTCTTGAGGGCATATCCTCAATGTCGCATAGCGAATCAGGCTGTCGTAGAATAGGGTTGAAGAGGAGGGCGGCATAGCGTCCCCAACCACGGACTTGCACATGGGGGGTAGCTTCCCTGACAATCTTGCGGAGTGCCTTGAAACTCTGAACGCATCTTCGTTGGAGGGCACCCTGATGACCGGGCGACTCGGGGTGCTGGGCCACAAGGAGCACCGCTGCATCAATCAGGCGGCACTGTTTGCCAATCTCCTCGAAGTGCTCCCGACTCCTGGGGTACACTACCCGTTCCCAACGGAGGCGGAAGTGCGTCGCCCACAGGGTCCGAAAAAGGCATCCTACTTCTTCAGGGGTAAGCGACTCGGGTATGCGGAAATTCAACGCTGCCGCGGGCCAGAACTTCTCTGGGAAATAGTCCGCTGCAAGAATACTCCAGAAGCTCCTGGGTTCATCCTCAGAGCTCGGCCCTACATTTCCCCACTCATCAACCGGGGGTGGCTGAGGGACCGGTAGCGGCACCGAGGCGGACCTCTGGGATAGCAAACTCGGCGGCGGAGAATACGGCAAGCGAGCAGACTGGCCACCGTACTCTGGGCCTTCCTCTGAAGAGCAAGGTGACCTGACCACAACGTCACGATAGGACGGGCTAATAGCCGCTACTTCGGGTACGGGAATCGCCGTTACCGGTGTCCGGTCATGTCGTGGCTCTACCACCGTTGACCCCCAAAACAGCTCCTTGGGATCCCGGGTAGAGGAAGAGGGCGCTTCGGGCGACGGTGGCGGTGACTGCGCGGTCGAAACCTGCGGAATTCCCAGGATTTCTTCCTCCTGGATGTACCTGCGGAGAGAGACGGGAATCCGATGGACCTCAAATTCGGGGAGAACGAGGCTGACGCGTCTGGTTCCTGCCCCAGTCCTTGATACGGAGGAGCTGGGAGAAGGTTCCATCGCTGAATCGCATTCCGCTTCCGAATCGGAGAAGCGGGCAGGTTTGATCCCCCCCTGGGCCTTCCCAAGATTCTTCCCGTGGCGGCGACGACCCGCTCTTCTGCCCCTGGGTGGCTCTTCGGGACAGGGTTGACCCCTATCAGGCAGCTCTGGGGCGGCGCTAGCGACGTGGCGGAGAGGGCCCCCACTTGAGACAGCCGGGGTGCGAGGGGCACCAGGGCAAATATCAAAGGGTACATGGGGAGGACCTCCATGAACAGTACCCACGTGGGCGGGGCCTCTGTTGGAACCGGCAGGAGCATGGGGAAGGCCTCCACGGTCGATGCGAGTGGAGCGAGGCTGACCTTCACTCCTCAAATTGCTGGGGCGAGGAGGACCTTCGTCAGTCGCAGAGAGGACGTAGGGGGGACCCCCACGTCGAAGGACCGGATGGATGATGCCTTCAGAAGGACGGACTTCATACCCTGTACCGCGGGCGCGGGAAGTGTTTCCGCGCTGAGCATCACTGCCCCGGGGCAGGTCTTCCTGTAGGATGGGGGCGGCATGAAGCATGCCTCCATGACGAACCTCGGAGCGGGGAAGGCCCACGCTCTGTGGAGTGGTGGTACGGGGAGGACCTCCGTACGGGGTGGCATCACCGCGGGTTAACTCGCGGCGATCACTACTTGGGCCTGCAACCCGAAGAGTCAACCCGACCTGCCCGCAGGGCGGTTGGGGTCTCGATCCTGGTTGGGCGAAGGGGTGCCCCTGCTCAATGTAGGCGGGGGCTTCATAATGTACGTCGGCGGTGGCTCGGGCCACTGTAGCTGTCAACGTGGACGCGGCTAGGCGAGCGTCCTCAGCCCGGGCCCGGCGCTGACGTCGGGTCAGGCGGGCCGGTGCAGGTGGTGCAGGGACGTAGTCTACCTGTTCTTCCTGCGGGGCCGGACGGCGGCGCTGACGTGGCCGGACGGGAGCTCTCGCCTGGGATTCCTGGGTCGGGGCCCTGAGCGGGCTGAGCCGGACCGCACCTGCCTCTTCAGCATAAGGCGAAGAGTCGTCAAGGCGTTCCGGGGATAGGCTCCCGAAACGATTGAATGTCTGGGTGGGGAGCGGGGGCTCCCTGCGCGGCCTGTTAGGGCGGCGTTGACGGCGGGGCCTGGAAGCCTCCAGGTCCAAACGGGCCATATCCCTGGTCGGGATGACCCCTTGTTCCTCATACCTGCGCACGAGGCTGTTGATCACCCTTCGTTGGATGACCTCTGATGGGGAAAGGGGACGTGGACGTCCCGCCTCCCGCGACGTGCCAGCCATCGTGGCGGTAGTGGCGCCATGTGGGGTGGTCGTAGTGGTGTCGCCCCTGCCCCTGCGCGGGCGAGGAGCGGATGGTGACCGCATAGCAACCTGATTCCTGACAAACGAAGGGATCAACTCATCAGTACTGAGAGGAAAGTGATTGACAGCCAGTGCCCCAGCATTCTTCCATCCCCATGTCTGTGAGAAGGATCCACGCCAACACGCTGCAGAGCGGAGCGCCCCACGTTCTACTACCCCGACTTCTGGTGAGTTCCACGATAGGCCCGCCATTTGCTTGGCGGGGCCAGGCACCGGATACCTGGATCCGGTGACACGTCAATCTACCGGTGTCTCGAACGCTACTAATCTCCATGCTGAGGAGAATAATTTCACGTCGGGTTCACCATTTCTGTTTCCGACGCTTTCGCCGGGGCGCGCGCGCATCCGTCCGCGGAGGAGGGGGACGCGCGGCTTCGTTGCCCCGCATTCCCGCTTTCCAAAGGTGGGCGGCATTCGTTCCTTGTTCAGGTACGTCTGCTCCTTGATCGAAACGGGATGATGGGATGTCGGTTCTTCCTCCTGTGGATTCCTCCTCAGAACTCGTCACCTAGTCCGGGTCTCCCTTAT
Organism: Viscum album; assembly: GCA_963277665.1. Lineage (NCBI taxonomy): Eukaryota > Viridiplantae > Streptophyta > Magnoliopsida > Santalales > Viscaceae > Viscum > Viscum album. The sequence continues at coordinate 1,414,840,933 of OY728145.1, forward strand.
AGATTTAATACGTAGTTCGTGAAACTCTTCCCAGTGCCATATTGTCATGGACACCGGTTAATTACGCTGCTTCTGTCGGGACATTCCAAAGGGTCCAGTCAGGGCAGCTACCTTCGGTCAGGGGAGTAATCACGTTCGAGGCATCGGTAGCGTGTCTGGATGCTGGGGTACCTGGCATGTCTGTCTGTTATCCTCGATCACGAGGCTTCTCAAGGGCGTGGAAACCCGAGGCATCCCACATCGAGCGCGGGGGGTTACATGTCATAGACACGTACCTGAGGTTTTCCTCAGCTTCCCGTGTTCAACACAGGGTATGTTTGCAAGATTAACGTCTAGCAAAGACGGTTACGCCAAAGGCGTTCCATCCGAGGTTTTCCTCAGGCATCTCGTGTTTACCACGAGGTAGGTCGCGAATTTAACGTCTCGCGGAGACGGTTGAGAATGGAATGGGACCATCGCAGGGGTGGTGACGACGAAGTTGGGCTTGAGCCTTAAAGGGGCTTCCTACGTATCCCCGTGGCAGGGAATCAAAGTCCGCGTAGTTCGGGATGGTGCCGGTAAACCGACGTGATGGTGGACCTTGGTCCGATGGGCATCGTCAGCGTACCTACATGAGGGTGGACCTTGGTCCGGTGGGGGTTGGGCTTGAACCTCTGGGAGGATTCCTGCGTACCATGCCTTGACATGGATCAAAGTCCTCGCAGTTCAAATGATACAGTTTAACGTCATGCGGGACGGTAATGAACCCTGATGTGAATAAACGACGGGTGGTGGGTGTCGGTGAGCCGACATAAGTGAGGGACCTTGATCCACTATTGTTGGGCTTGAACCTCGTGGAGGCTTCCTACGTACCATGCCTTGACATGGATCAAAGACCTCGTAGTTCAAATGGTGAGTCGCAATGGCTTACCACTGGACCGGGGTGCAGTTTAACGTCGTGCTGAACGGGGGTGAAACCCGACGTGAAAGACGGGTGGGCTTGAACCTCGTGGAGGCTTCCTACGTACCATGCCTTGACATGGATCAAAGACCTCGTAGTTCAAATGGGGAGTTTGTTGGTAAACCGACGTGAAAGCAGACCTTGGTCCACTGATGGTGGGCTTGAACCTCGTGGAGGCTTCCTACGTACCATGCCTTGACATGGATCAAAGTCCTCGTAGTTCGGATGGGGAGTAGACCTTGGTCCACTGATGGTGGGCTTGAACCTCGTGGAGGCTTCCTACGTACCATGCCTTGACACGGATCAAAGTCCTCGTAGTTCGGATGGGGAGTAGACCTTGGTCCACTGATGGTGGGCTTGAACCTCGTGGAGGCTTCCTACGTACCATGCCTTGACACGGATCAAAGTCCTCGTAGTTCGGATGGGGAGTAGACCTTGGTCCACTGATGGTGGGCTTGAACCTCGTGGAGGCTTCCTACGTACCATGCCTTGACACGGATCAAAGTCCTCGTAGTTCGGATGGGGAGTAGACCTTGGTCCACTGATGGTGGGCTTGAACCTCGTGGAGGCTTCCTACGTACCATGCCTTGACACGGATCAAAGTCCTCGTAGTTCGGATGGGGAGTAGACCTTGGTCCACTGATGGTGGGCTTGAACCTCGTGGAGGCTTCCTACGTACCATGCCTTGACATGGATCAAAGACCTCGTAGTTCAAATGGTTTGTCAGGGTCGGTGCTCGCTCTAAGCCCACGTGAGTCATGCTCGGTGTGAGAAACAAGAGGTTGCAAGGACCTGACGATCACGTCGCGAAGGGTGCGTCCGTGAGAAGCGAAATGGGGCTTACGCGTTGAGCGGCCCATGGTGTTGGGGCTTACTCCAGGATGGAGGCCCATGGCGCGGCAAAGCGCGGGGAAGATGGACCTTGGTCCGGCGATGGGAGGTGCCTCGTTCCCTATCACGTCCTCCACTGACCTTGGTAGTGGGGAAGTACCGAGATGCACGGGTGCAATCATCCGTACCAAAGGTTAGGGATTTACGCTCTGAGGCGACCCTTCCCCTGCGAACATACACCACTCCGACAAGGAGGATCTCATTCCATGTGCGGAAGAGTTCCATTCCCGTGGAGACGAGTGGTGTAAAAAATGTTCGACGTGGGGAAACCCTTCGTGAGGGAGACGAGGTTGGGTCACAGTTTAACGTCATGTGTTGAGGACGTGGTGCTTGGCAGTTTAACGTCCTGCAGCTCGGACGAGGTGGGTTCACTCCACACCCCTAGGGCTTACATAACCGGTACCCTCTGGTCCTTGGGGAAGGGAAGGTGTCGGTAAGGCCATGGTAAAAGGGGGTCGCGGGAGGAATCATCGAGGGGTCCACGTTAGCGTGGCTATGCGAAGAAGCAATAGCCGTTAGCGTGCCTATGCGAAGGAGCATTGGGCGAAGCAACGCTACGGGAGGTGTTGTCCATGGGACTTTGAAATCACATCGTGCAAACCTGGAGGGTCGCACGGAAGGAGGAATCGCTAAGCAGAGGAGTGTGCTTTGCGAAGTGGGGTGCCTTGGCCTTAGCATGGGGCATAGGTGGAAGTGGGAGGTGCTTCGCGAAGTGGAACAGTGTTCGCGGAGCACTGCCTCGCGAAGGAGTGGTTCGCGAAGCAGGGTCCTGCCAAGCAAAGTGCTTCGCGATGCATAGTTATCCTGCCTTGGCATAGGGATTACTAGCATGGGTTGGGTGTTTCGCGAAGCACGAGTGCTCCGCGGCTGCCCGGGTTCCCTTGGGAATCCCCTTCCTTTGCGAACGCCCTTGGGCTTCGCGAAGGGCATCCCTCTCGGAAGAGGGGCTCAGAACGAAACAAATCAGAGTCGTCTCGCGAAGTAGAAATACCTCGCGGAGCTCATGATTCCCGGGGCAAAGCTTGCTTCGCGATTCGGGAGAGGAGAAGCCGAAAGGTCGGATTGTCCGTCCCCGGGACTCAGGGGGAGTCGAGTATTTATAGGGAAGGGGCGCCGCGAAGCAGGGCTCGCGCGCCGCCTCTTGAGCTTCGCGGCGCGCTCGCGAACGTCAAACGCGCCCGCGGAGGATCACCGCCTCTGGTGCTTCGCGGCGGCTCGCGAACGTCAAACGCGCTCGCGGAGGATCACCGCCTCTGGTGCTTCGCGGCGGCTCGCGAACGTCAAACGCGCTCGCGGAGGATCCCCGCCTCTGGTGCTTCGCGGCGCCGCCAGGGCTGGGGCGCTTCGCGGAGGGGCTTCGCGGCTGTGCTTCGCGGCTGTTCTTCGCGATGCAGCATGCCGGCTGTCTTTTTCGTTCCTTCCTTTCGGGCCATATTTTTGGCGCCAACAAATATCCTTGGAAAAGAGCATCGAATACTAAGAAAATTATTTTCTAAGATTATTTGGTTACAATAATTCCTTGTATAATATTAATTTTTTCTCTCCCATTGATCAGGCTCATTGAATACCTTATAACTGATGTATTATGAACTATTGATCTTTTGGCTATGACTCAATATTATGATCTTTGATATACAGGGTATGGTTTTTCGATGTAATTATTTATTGAGAATCTAAGCTCGGCCATTATTATACATGCATTCCCTAATTTATGGTGATATTTATTATTTATTATTGGTTTTAAAAGGGTGATAATTATGGGGAACATATTCAGGTATGATGTTTCATACAAATGAACTAGTTTTTTATATCTCCATGTTTCCTAAGGCACAATTCCTTTATGATCCTCAAACGTTTGTTTGTGTAATATAATAAATATTAATCTAAAAATTTAATATCTATATATAATAATATGGGGTTGTTATTATTGGTATTGGAAGATATGTTTAGTTAAACATTAGAAACCAGTAAGTGAATAAATTAGTGAAAACACTTAGGATAACATAATGTGTATGGTAATATATTAATGTTTTATAAAGGAAGAGGTTATGTGGTTTACCCAGAAATACACTCGTGTCTGGATACTACATGTGGACATGGATTTGGAACAAATTAACATAGGCTTAATAAATCCAAATAGGCACATCTGGATTTACTCAAGTATTACCTAATACACTACAACAGACCTTACTACATAACTCTTTTGATACTCTCTATGAAAATTATTTGGTTAATTTAAATTTCATTTTTGAAAAATCATGAATAATTTGAATGGATTATAAATAATAATACTCTAGGATAAACCATAGAATTTTGGGATTTAAAATAAGGATTATTATTTTATACATAATATAAATTATTTTTCATGATAATTAAACTATGTTCCACATGAGAACCCAAATGTTATAAATGATATAATGAAAAAATTCATCTATTTGTTCACATATCTTTATCATCCTATAAATCTTGCTGAAATTACATTTAATCAAAGGAGGATCCAATGTTATATTGTGTAGCACCCCCAAATTGAGGTATGTGGCCTTTGTTTGTGCATTTTTATGGGTTGAATGTGCATGATATTAGTTGGGAAGAGGATGGGAGTGTTTGTATTGGTTTTGAATAAGTTTTGAGGCTTTTAAGGTGGTGCACGGTTTGAGCACGGTTAGTGGAAACCGTTTAGGGGAGACATTAGGCTTAGCACGGCCTGCACATGGTTTTCCAAACCATGTGAGGAAACCATGTGTACACTTTCTCCCTAGGTAGTAGAGTACACTCGGTTTTCCAAACTGTACGGCCTCTTAATGAAAGGGTTTTAAGACCCTGTCTCACTCAGGATTGCCTCATTTCACTTTAATCTTCCTCCCACTCGAGCCTCACTCGGGATTTTGGTTACTCGGGGGTTAAGGGTGCTCTCCCACTCGTTTTGGAAGGGTTTTGAAGAGGATTCATGGTGGTTTGAAGGTAATTGCTTCTGGGTATGTCTCTCCTCTTGCTTATCTTGTGTTCTCCTCAAGCTCTACATCCCTCTCTTTCTTGGTTTTCTTGATCTACACTATTTGTGTCTAGATCTAGGGTTGGGATTTACTTGGATGTTAATATTAAGGCTCGTGCATGTTAGGGAATGTTATCTAGAGAGGTTTCAGTGGTGCGTTCTCCATATTTGAGGTGGAGTTGTTCATGGGTCGATTTCTCGGGAACCGTAAAGGTAGGTGGCATCTCTATCGACTCCACTTGGTTAGAACAAGTGGTTCCATGTTACAATTAATTTGTTTGTGATTAAAATTAATTTTTTGTTAATGTGAAAATTAGGTTGGAAATCCATTTGGGGGTTTTGGGAAAAAGTGTTTTTTGGTGAAATGTTCTCATTTTGGATTTTAAAATGGGAATTTTAAAATGGAATGCTATGATTGATTTGTGAAATGATTACTAGAAATGGTATTTAATAAAAGGCTTATTTTATTGAAATGGGGTTTGGCATAAAAAAAATGGTTTCCAATAAATTGGTGATTTATTGAAGTGAATTGACATGTAATGGAATGGGTTGATTACATGATGTTGTTGTGACTTTGATGGGTTATATGCTTGGTTGTGATTGGTTGGGATGTTGTGAGGAAGTGACGAGAAGTACAACTTTAAAAATGGGATGGATAGTGGACGAACTGACCACCATCTAGGGATAAGTGGACGGGAAGAGCAACAAGTTGTGAATGGATGAAACAGGTTGGACGGAAGCTCCATCGTTATGATTGTTTATTGTTCATGGATTTAAAGGTTTGAAATTTTGGTGCTAGTGTTTAAATGATTAAATGTATTGCGGCATGTTTGTTCGTATTTCCCTTGGTTGCTTGTGTTGGGTGTGATGGCTTGGTATGCACATGTTTTGTTTATTTTAATGGTTGCACTTTTGATTATTTCATATAAACTGCTTTATATAAATGTGCTAACAGTTTTATCCAAGTGGCTTTTGTAGGGAAGTAATTTGGTTAAATCCTACTGAGTTTAAGTTCTCGCCCCATGATTAGGCACTGTGGTGTCTTTGCAGATGTTGTGTACCGTGACGTGGGAAAAGGTAAGGCATCAACCTCTTTTAGTGTTGCGGTGAGATGTCTTGGTGGAGAATGGAGCTTGGAGCTTGGTGTGGAGCTATAGTGGTGTCGTGAATGGTTGTGTCTTCTTGTTTGGTCTTCCGTATAGTAATATGATGTCATTTTTGGGTTGTGTTGAGAAGTGAGATCGTTATGGTTTATCCAGTTGTCCTTGGTAATTTATGAGGTGAGTTTTTTTTTGACATGCATCATATAGTTGTGGATTGTTTTGTTGGTATTTTCTTAAGGGAAAATCGTTCCCCAATGTGTTCTCGGATCCCTTGAAATTTATTTCCATCCTTTGGCGCCTTCGGAATGTCGCTTAATGCCATGTAACCCTCACTGCCTCCTCAAGCCAATGAGGTAGGGGCAGGGTGTTACAAGTGGTATCAGTTTGTTCGGTCCTTTGGATTTGATTCTCAGATTTGGTGTTGAAATTCGTTCTGTTACATTCCTTGAGACGAGATGGTAGCAATGCGTATAATTTTACGAACGTGGAATGTATAGCATAAAAGGATGTAGCTAACCTTTTTTTTTAAATTGATGTTACTAGGGAGTTGGGTACATAAGTGTTTTTGAGGAACTTATAGGCAATAGAAATCTCATTATCGTGGGTGTAGCCAATGAGATGAGCATGGAATGAATAGGAGAAATGACATCCCACTAGGATGCATATTTTAATGACTTATAATGCTTTATTATGTGATATTAATGTGTGAAATTTTAATGTGAATAAATTTTGATTTTGAAAATGGATTGGTTTTCAAAAGGGTGAAACATGGCACATGTGAAAAAGGGTTGAAAGCATTATTATGATAGTGTTGTGTAATGTGATTTCAAATGGGATTTCATGATTTCTACGGAAGTGAGACTGATGGATTTTTGTTTTCTATTTATAGAAATGGAACTGAGTAGACGTCATAGAGACCAAATGGAGGAGGCTGCTGATAATGTGGTTGCACCTGAGCCTCAGGTGAACCAGCCGCTAGTGCAAAGTATAGTGAAAGCTTTCCAAGTTGTGGGAATTGGAAATAAAAAGGATGAACCATGGAATTTGGATTATGTGGTTCAGTTTCAAAAGCAGAATCTACCCATATTCAGGGGTGATTCATAGCGAGAGAGGGAAGAAACATGGTTGAATAGAATGAACAAGATCTTTGAGTTCTTGGGAACACCAGTAGAGGTGAAAGTGAAGTTGTAAACATATATTTTTGAATATCTTGCCCTTTATTAGGGGGCTTTGGGGTCCAAGAGGGGACGAAGCAGGGTATTATGTGGGAAGGATTTGAGGAATTGTTTAACAAACAATCCTACCCACATACGTTCATAATTCAGTGTATGACTAATTTATTCAGTTTGAAGCAAGGGATTATGTTTGTAATGGAGTATGCAGCTATGTTTAGGAACTTAGTATGGCATTCACCCGAGGTGGCTGGTAGCACGTCTTTGAAGGAAAGAATCTTTGAGGTGGGGTTAAGGAAAGAAATTCCTTCAATGATAGTGGTGTTGTATATAGATGATTACACAAAGATTGTGAATAGAGCCTAGGTGGCTGAGCATGATTTTTTGGGAGCTCCGGGTGGAGGAAACATGGTGGTACCCATGGGGAAGAGTAGGGTTAATAGTAGGAAATCTAACGTTGGGTTCAAGAAAAGGAGGTAGACATATTCCCAGGGCATGAATATGGCTTATAATCCGATGGAAGGATCAGTAAATCTTCCTCCGAAGCGCCAGAGACATCCAGAATATTTTCAGTGTGGTTCCACGATCCACATCAAGCTGGATTGTATGACACAACCTCGAGCATGTCTCAATTGTAAGAAGATGGTGCATCTGTAGAGTTATTAGTGGAATTCTCCATGGTCATGTGCGCATAACACTCCTCAGGGATCGCAGACATCGTATGCTTCGATGGGACGGGGGCAGCAGTATACCCCTCAACAGTAGAGTAAAGTGGGTAATGGTGATTCTCAGAATACCACGACACCTCAGCAAAGCAATAAATAGTAGATTGTGGCATGAAACCGTGTGTTCGGAGCTGAACAAGTTGTGGTGGATGATCAGTCAGGACCATCCATGGTGTGAGGTACTATTCTTTTAAATTATACCTTGATGCAAGTGTTGTTTGATATGGGTGCTTCAGAATCTTTTATTTCTCCATGTGTGGTTGATTTACTCAGTTTAAGGTTAGAAATGATGCCCTTGGTTTTGAAACATCAAACTCGTCTGGGTTGAAGAGAGTGTCAAGCCTTCTTGTGTAGAGAATTTTGTATTGTTGTGGGAGAGGTTGAGATAACCTAGAATTTCTCAGTGCTTGAGATGGATGGGTATGATTTAATCCTAGGAATGGATTGGATGGTGGCATTTAAGGCCCACATAGATTGTGATGTGTTAACAATGGCTTTTACAACACATGATAATGTTAAACATCTATTAAGATGAGTGATGTGTGAAAGGAAAGGTGCAATGGGTTTTTGCCACCAGCAGTGGGTACGTTTTCGTATCAGTTGAGGGCGTTGTCATTGGAATCGGTAGATGTTGTTGAGCAGGGTGTTCTTCCGACAGTGGTAGATCAGTTCATGGATGTTTTTCCTCATGAATTGTCGGGGTTTCCGCTGATAAGAGAAGTGGATTTTCTATTGATCTCCTTCCGGGGACCAGTTCTATCTCACTTCCATCTTATCGGATGGCACCGGCTGAATTACAGTAATTGAAAGTCCAGTTGGAAGAGATAGAAAATAAATGGTTTATTCATCCTAGCACGTCTCTGTGGGTAGCACCGGTGTTGTTTGTGAAAAAGGCCAATGGAACATTGATGCTATGTGTTGATTATCATGGACTTAATAAAGTTACAATAAAGAATAGATATCCACTTCCATGAATTGATGATTTTTTCGACCAGTTGAGAGGAGCCCAGTGGTTCTCCAAGATCGACCTGAGGTCGGGATGTAATCAATTGCGGGTGAGGAAGGAGGATATTCCGAAAAAAACTTTTAGAAGTCGATATGGCCATTTTGAATATGTGTTTATGCCTTTTGGTCTAATTAATGCGCCAACAGTGTTTACATAATTGATGAATCAGATATTTCAGAGATATCTAGATTCATTTATGGTTGTGTTTGTGGATGATATTCAGGTGTATTCAAAGACAAGTGTGGAGCATGAGAAGCACTTATCGAAAGTGTTGTGGATATTGAGGGATCATCGGTTGTATTCCAAATTGTCATTGTGTGACTTTTGGATACAAGAAGTTCGTTTTATTAGCCACGTGTTTTATGAAATGGGTGTTTCAGTGGATCCGGAAAAGATAAGGCCTGTTATCTTGAGGCAACCGCCAAAGAATGTGTTTGAGATACAGAGTTTCGTTGGTCTAGCTGGGTATTATCGGCATTTTGTTCGTAACTTTTCACGTTTCACTTCGCCAATGATAGCATTGACAAGAAAAAATTATCCATTCTAGTTGAATAAATAGTGCCAACAGTGTTTTGAAGAGTTAAAGGGTCATCTTACATCAACACCAATCTAGGTTTTACCAGAACCAGGAAAAGGGTATGTGGTGTATTGTGAAGCATCGAGATCAGGGTTGGGGTGCGTTATCATGAAAGGGAATCATGTGGTTGCGTATGGCTCACAACAGTTGAGTGTGCTTGAGAAGAACTACCCAACTCATGATTTGGAGTTGGCAGCAGTGGTCCATGCTTTAAAAGTGTGGCGTCATTATCTCTTTGGTGAGAAATTCACGATATATACAGATCATAAGATCTTGAAGCACATTTTCTCCCAAAGGGATTTAAACTTAAAGAAAAGGATATGGATGTAATATCTCCACATGATTGATTTTGACATAATTTACACACCAAGTAAGGGAAATTTTGTAGCGGATGGATTAAGTAGAAAAACATATGATCATATGGTGAAACATGCATCAGATATGTGGTAGTTGATGTCAGTTATAGCCGATATGCAATTAGAATGTGGGGACCAGTGTGATAGAGTGGTATTCTTTCTGGTTTTGTTGATTCTTGACTTGGTTGTCCTGGTTAGAGAGGCACAAATATCCAATTCTGAGTGTGTGACCATGGGGTCGAGACTCAAGTGTGGGGAGACCATTGAGGGTTGGAAACTGAATGCAGTTTCAGTTTTGTGTTATCCAAATCGGATGGTTGTACCAGTTGCGTGTCCAGAGGTTCTTCTCAAAGTGTATCATTATTCTAGGTGGGTTGTTCATCCTGTAATTTAGAAAATTTATATTGGGTTGAAAGCACAGTTCTGGTGAGCTGGTATGAAAAGAAGTGTGGATGAGTTTTTTTCGAAATGCTTGACATGTCAGCAGGTCAAGGTAGAGCATCAGAGGCCAGCAGGAATGTTGCAATCTTTCCCAATCCCTGTTTCGAAGTTGGAGCAGATAGCGATGGATTTTGTCACAGGTCTCCCAAGAACGGTCTGAAAGCACGATGCCATTTGGGTGATAGTGGATCGGCTAACAAAGTCATCCCATTTCATCGCGATTCGTGAATCTCATACGGTGGAGTATCTGTCCAAAATGAATGTACGGGAGGTGGGGAAGAGGCATGGTGTCCCAGTTTTGATTGTATTGGATAGAGATCCTAGGTTTACATCTTGTTTCTGGAAATCATTACAGTAATGCCATGGGACACAGTTGACTATGAGCTTGGCATATCACCCTCATATGGACGTACAATCTGAGAGGATGATAGAAACTCTGGAGGATATTTTTCAGGCTTGTGTAATGGATTTTGGTGGCTCATGGGAGGATCACTTGTCATTGGTTTAGTCCTCGTACAATAACAGTTATTAGGAATATATACATATGGCTCCGTTTGAAGAATTGTATGGGAGGTCGTGTCATTCTCCACTATGTTGGGTGGAAACGGGTGAGTCCTCGATGGTTGGACCGAGCCTTGTCCAAGAGACTACGGAGAAGATCAATTTGATCAGGAAGACAATGGAGATGGCTCAGAGTCATCAGAAATCTTATGTGGATCATCGTCGATGGTCGTTTTCATTCGAGGTGAGTGATCATGTGTTCTAGAGGATCTCTCCTAGGTTGGGACATCATCGGTTTGGGAAGTAGGGAAAGATATCTCCAAGGTATATTGGACCTTTTCAGATTCTTGAGCGGGTAGGTGAGGTGGATTATCGTTTGGATTTTCCACCTAGGTTCAGTGTGGTGCACAATTTTTTTCATGTGTCACAATTGAAAAAGTATTAGTCGGATCATGTCCATGTGATTCGATGGGATCATTTTGAGCTATAACCGGAAGCTTCCTTGGTGCATGTGCCAGTGCGGGTTGTGGATAGGAAAGAGAAAGTCTTGCATGGTAAAAGCATAGAATTAGTTTGTTTTTTGTGGCATCATGGTCAGATTCAAGAGGAGACTTGGGAGCGAGAGAAAGAGATGGTCGAGCAGTGGCCCAAGTTCTTTAGGCAAAGGGTGGGTTCACTACTTTCCGAGGACGGAAAGTCCAATGGTGGGGAGAATGTAGCACCCTCAGTTTGAGGTATGTGGCCTTTATTTATGAATTTTTATGTGTTTAAAGAGCATGATATGAGTTGGGAAGAGTTTGGGAGAGTTTGGATTGGTTTTGAATAAGTATGGAGGATTTTAAAGGGGTGCACGGTTTGAGCACGGTTAATGGAAACCGTCAGGATTCTCAGAGAAACTGTACAGGGGAGACAGCAGGCTTCGCACATCCTACGCATGATTTTCCAAACCATGCAAGGAAACCATGAATGAACCTTGCTCCTGAGGTAGTAGAGTGCACAGGGTTAGCGCACAGTTTGCCAAACCGTGCGGGAAAATCGTGTGACCACTTAAATTTAGGGTTTTAAAACTCAAGCTCACTCGGGATTGCCTCATTTCACTCCAATCTTCCTCCCACTTGAGCCACACTCATGAATTTGGGTTCTCATGGGGTAAGGGTTCTCTCCCACTCATTTTTGGAGGGTTTTGAAAAGGATTCAACATGTTTTGAAGGTGATTGCTTCTGGGTAAGTATCTCCTATTGATTCTCTTGTGTTATCCTCTAGATCTACATCCCTCTCTTTCTAGGTTTTCTAGATATACAATTTTTGTGTGTATATATAGGGTTGGCATTGCCTTGGATGTTAATATTATGGATCGTGTATGTTAGGGAAAGTGATCTACAGAGGTTTTAGTGGTACATTCACCGGACTTGAGGCGCAACTGTTCGTGGGTCAATTTCTCGAGAAACCTAAATGTAGGTGGCTTCTCACTTGACTCCACTTGGTTAGAACTAGTGGTTCCACATTACTATTAATTTGTTTTGATTAAAATTAATTGTTTGTTAATGTGAGAATTTGGTTGGAAATCCATTTGGGGGTTTTAGAGAAAAAGGGGTTTTGTGGTGAAATGTTCTTGTTGTGGATTTTAAAATGGGAATTTTGAAATATAATTCTATGATTGATTTGTTTAATGATTGATGGAAATGGTATTCAATTAAAAGGTTGTTTTATTGAAATGGGGGTTGGCATGGAAAAAATGTTTTTCAATAAATGGGTGATTTATTGAAGTGAATTGACATGTAATGTAATGGGTTGATTACATGATGTTTTTGTAACTTTGATGGGTTATATTCTTGGTTGTGATTGGTTGGGATGTTCTATGGAAGGGGAGAGAAGTATGACTTTAAAAATTGAATGGATAGTGGATGGAAGGGCCACCATCTAAGGATAAGTAGACGGGAAGAGCCACTGGTGTTTAATGGATGAAATGGGTTGGATGGAAGCTCCATCATTTTGATTTTTTATTGTGCATGGATTTGCAAGTAGGATTTTGTGGTGCTAGTGTGTAAATGATGACATAGCGTGTGGCATGTTTGTTCGGCCTTCCCATGGTGGCTTGGGTTGGGTGTGATGGCTTGGTAAGAGAATGGATGGTTTATGGTAATTGTTTCACATGATATTATTTCATATAAACTATATTATATAAATGTGCTAACAGTTTTATCCTTGTGGTGTGTGTGGCGAAATCATATGGGGAAATCCTACTATGTTTTAGTACTCACCCACTACTTTGGCATTGTGGTGTCTTTGTAGATGTTGTGTACCGCGACGTGGGAAAAGGTAAGGCATCAACTTTCTTTAGTGGTGCAGTGTAATGTCTTGATGGAGCTTGGATCTTGGAGATTGGTGTGGAGCTATGGTGGTGTCATGGCTCATGGTGTCTTCTTGTTTGGTCTTCAAAATAGTACTCTGATGTCATTTTTTTTGATGTGTTGACATGTGAGATCGTTATGGTTTATCTAATTGTCTTTGGTAATGTATGAGGTTAGTTGTTTTGTTGACATGCATCATATAGGTGTGGATTGTTTGGTTGGTTTTTTCATAAGAGAAAATCATTCCCCAATGTGCTCTTGGAGCTCTCAGCATTAATTGCAACCCTTTGGCGCCTTGGGAACGTTTCATATGGCCAAGTAACCCTCACAGCCTCCTCAATCCAATGAGGTAGGGGCAGGGAGTTACATATTTAATCATTCATGAGTAAATTTACACCTTTTTTAGGGGCTCTACTAATACACTGGTTACTGAACAATGGATCAATACCATTAAAAATATATTTATAAATTCCTGTGATCGAGTACGAAAATTTAATTTTGGATTTCTATCATTTTTAATGTGAAGAGGAATAATGGTGTAATATTATATATTATTTAAGTAAATAAGATAAACTCAACTCCATGGAGTGTGATGAGTTTAATATATTACATTTAAATAAGTATACGCCTATTATTTTTTATAAAAATTATACACAATATTAATTGATCTAAAATAGAAGGATGATGAATCTATTTGTACCTATGAGGAATATTTTAAAATACATCCAATGTATGCTTCAGGTATTAACATATATCCGAAAAGTAATGTTTATTTATTCTTTAGTGGCTTAAAACCATGTCACTTAAGGTCAAAGCACCTTAGAGACTTCAATATCTATGAATTTACCATTTGTTTTTTTATCATGGTGGAAATATATATTGGTTCTTCCCACCAATCACATGTTATGGATATGAAATGAAAGATATAATTTTAGGGAAACTCTAAAAACTATAGATAAAAGAATATGATATTTCCATTATGCTCGAATTGTGTACGTAAACATGTATAAAACATCCTTAAAGGGACTACTAGTTGTTTTAAATTTTGAATGGATGATTATTGAGTGGATGAATTCCAATGTAATAGGAATAGGTTTTATAATTATATAAATAGATAAAATGCTCCATATAATGAACTACCCCCACTGAAATGAATCATGATCAAGGAGTTTGGTCATTACACAAATATATTCCCTAATCCAAGGGATAATGCGGTTGATATGAAACAACTACCAATGAAGGAAAATGAAAAGAGGAAAAGTCATGAAATAAAATTGGTTCAAATAAATTAGGGTAGTTTGGGAATTGTTACCCTATAATAATTAGTTAGGAATTTCCAATTTGATTTTATATTGAATATCCCTATTAAAATTCTATCGTATATCCTTTAGTTGAATATGATTTGATTATAATAATTTATTTTTTCCCTCCACATGGATTTTGTAATAATGAAATTAAATTTTATATTATAGTTGTGAAAGGAAGAACACGATAATCCTATAAACTATTTTTTATAATATTAGAATATATTTATGGAATAAAGGGTGAATTATTCTTTGGGTTCGTTTATTTATGCATGATGTATTAATTAATTAATTTTGGATACCATCATGGGATTATGTTTTTATATATTATCATAAGAGAAATGTTTTACACACCCCTTTTAGGTTTAGGGTTATGGGTGTTTTTAAAGAATAATGATTTTTTTGGAGAAAATAATGGAAATATAACCATTTGATTTTGTTTATGGTTGAGAAAAAATGTGATTTGAAGAGGAATTCCTATACATTTTTTAGAAATAAAATATTATGTTTTAATAACCATTATGGTTTATCATATATATTGTGATGATTTAATTAAAAGTTATTATAATTTTGGGATGTTGCATTAATTATATTAATATAGTTTTAGAAAAAGATAACCCACATGTTGGGAAACATCCCATTTCTCCAATCAAGACAACAATGTTTGATCCCATAATCCAATGAAAACAATGGTATATCACTCACAGTTGGCCAATGTGAAAACGTATTTATAATGGGGATATATAATGATGTATTTCACTGATTTTGTATATCATTGGTTGGTTTTCAGTAAGTTTTGGCTGAGAGACAAAATAATACGGAGATGTTACCTCCATTTCCCATACGAGAATGGAAATATGAAAAAAATAACAATGTATTTTTGCATTAGAATACAAATATATCTTAAGGGAATAATGATCTATTGGTTTTAATCATCATATAAATAATTTGAGCACACGTCATCTCTTTTATAGAATATTTTTCTCTCGAACATCTTCCCAATATATATATTAAGAATATATTAATTTTTTATGATGTTCCACATTATATTGTGTCAAATCTAGATCTAAGGTTTACCTATATGTTTTTGTGAATCCTTCAGAAATATCTTGTTATAGTTTTGAATTAAAAAACTATGTATAATCCTTGGAAATATTTTTTGACCTAAGCAACAATCAAAACCCTATAGAATATATTGTTATCTTCTTCTCTATATTTTAATGGTTGTTGGGATCAACGCCTTCCCTGGATTATTATTCACAAAAAATGGATATCACCCATGTATTAGTTCATGTCCTTTTGAAGCCCCATATAGAGAGAAGAGTAGATATACAATCTATTAGAATTATATTATAGAAATAAATATATTCTAACATGATATAGAGGATAAAATGTTAGAGAAGTATAAATCCATCCAATAAAACATAAGGGAGACACAATGTTGAAATAAATGTAATGATTATAATAATTAGTGTTATTTGGAATTTGAAGTTAGTGAAAATGGATTTCTATGAATTTTTCAACAGTTGAAGGTAATGTGAAATAAAATAAATCGGTTATGGAGACTGGTTATATTAGTCAATTTGATATTTTATATCGTATCTCTATGGTCTCCTATCGGTTGTTCTTCCAAAAAACCTCTATCAATTCCACAATGTGTTTCGTGTATCTCTCCAAAGGAAGTACATAATTGATCATTATCATATACTAAACTCATAGGTCATAACACTAAGGAATGATATTTCTTATGAGGAACAACTATTGGAGATTATTGATTATAGATAAGAAGATCTATCAAATTTGATCACTCAGCAGGTCAATGTTTTGTAGTGAAACCACCGACTTGAGGAAGCTATATGGGAACATGATGATGAAATGATGTGGAATTATACTCAACTATTTATAAAAATGTTATAGAAATTTAATGTTCAAAATAATTTATACAAATGTAGAATATAAAAAAGAATAATTTTAAGAAATATTTTTTAAAATAGATTTTATTTCTTTGGTAGATAGCGCTATATGAAACAATTATTTTGAAAAACTGGAAATATACTATTTATATTACTATTTAACATGGTTCTTATGGACTATCCTTTAAAAATGAATGAATGAAAAGGAATAACTGAATTTTAAATATTATATATAATGGTTTTATATTAATATCATATTGATATAAAAGTAGTTAATTTTTGGTAAAGTGTTTATATGATTCGATATTATTATTTCCTAAAAAAATAACATATTACAATTTTGAGAAAATAAAAATATTAATTTTATACTGTTAATGAAAATTCATTTAAAAAAATCTCTTTACTTCTAGAGTCAACAAGATAAATTTAGCTTATGTTGATTTCACAATAATTTTCTAAAGTGATTAATTTTTCAGTGAATTCGAAAAAATAGTAGTATTTATTAAAGTAATATAAAATCATTTAAAATATATACAATGTTACATATTGTTTATAATTGTTTTAAAATAAAAAATATTTCAATTATATAATAAATAATCCAATTTAAGTATTTGATCTGATTTCATATATGGTTTTGATAAAATATATTTTTAAACATTTTTAACTTTTCTATTTGGAAACCCTCCTTTTCATCGCATATGTAAGATAAATATTTAATTAAATTCAACCCATCATATGAAACAAATTTGTAAAATAATATTTTTTTTGGAATAAGTAAATGTAACGTTATCTAATAAGATCAACTTAATTTTTTACCATAATTAATAGTAAAAGTATAATAAATTAGGATAAAATGGGTTTACTAGTTGTCAAACTAAAAAGAGAAGGAGTAAAATGACCTAGAAACATATTCAAAAATACATTTATGTATTTAATTCAACTTTTGGACCTGAAATTTTATATAATAACCCATTGTAATGATTTTTAATTGGTAAATAATGTTTATAATTTAATCATTTCAAAAAATCATTTAGTGTTATCTCCCCCACATATTTAATTTCATGCCCTCTCATCTACTCATCAAACATACAAACCACTAATTTGACCACGTCATTCCCAATTGAATTCAAAAATATCTTCCCTATACAGAAAAGTCGATATAAGTTTTATTAAATCCTCCCAACCTGTATTTATGTTTAAACCTAATTAGTTTCTATGATGAAGAAGTATAATTAATAATGTTTTTTTCTTATTTATACTTCCATTGATGTAACATATCGTACTACGATGCCACTCAATATTTCCCACATCCAGATTGGATACATGGCCTCATGGGAATCTCACAAAACTCTAGAGGATGATAACTAGTAAAGAGATCCTTGGTGAGTCCTTGCAGGTGACTATACCCTCATTACCATATTATATCACATCGGAATACAATCACATTCAATAGTGGAAGAAGATACAATAATCAAATCACATATAAAATATAATTGAAAGACATGAATATATAACAAGATAGAAATATCTCATATACAATGATGCAAATGATATATGTATCTAAAAACCCTAAAAAATATGTACATGTAAGAACAATACCTTACAAGTTTCCAAATTCCAAAAACAAAAAATATTGTCCTAGTAGCATCACAATCCTCATCTTGGTCCCAATATCTTTATATCCAAATAAATAATGAATAATATGTGTTATGTAACTTTCCGATATATTCCACCACAACCATATAATCTACTTGGGTCTCTAAGGGGGCCCAAACTATGTGTAATATTTCATACCAATAGGTAACCACTGTAATATTTTTATAGTTCTAAAAAACATGATGTGATATGCTAAAAAATATTAAGTAATCAGGACTATAATTGTGAATGAGCTTAGAATATTAGTACTATATACATGTATTACCAAACATCCTCTTAAGGATACCTAGAAAAAAATTCATCTCATGAACAGGAATCTTTAAACATTAAAAAAATAACCCAGCTTTTTCATACATCATTCCATATCCTCTCCACATAGGCTTGATATTTAAAGAATATGTAACAACCTATGATTTTAGAGTAAATTATCACCTTTAATTTATTTAATATCTTATATTACACGTAACACCGACTTGGCATGCGTTATATTCAATATTGAGTTTCTGTGAAACAACATAGTAATATTATAAATTTTTAAACAATATATATATTTTATCAATTATTTATTGTAATATTAATAGTATGAAATAAAAATTATATATTCTTTATAATTTTGTAACATCGATAAAACAAATTTAAAATTAAATCTAAAAAGTTTTGTTAAAATTGTAATATATTTAGAAAAACTATTTTCTTAAATGAATGACTTTTTATGTCCTTTTGTGAACAATAAGAAAATTAATTTGGGACACTACTACAGTTTGAATTTTTTAAAATCGACATCATTTTTGAATTTGGAATATCAAAATTATC
Organism: Viscum album; assembly: GCA_963277665.1. Classification (NCBI taxonomy): domain Eukaryota; kingdom Viridiplantae; phylum Streptophyta; class Magnoliopsida; order Santalales; family Viscaceae; genus Viscum; species Viscum album. The sequence continues at coordinate 1,414,859,674 of OY728145.1, forward strand.
TTAGGGTTATTTTTTTGGTATATTTCGGAATACATCCAATTTTTTATGATTAGTGAAAAGCACATTGTTATTGTTTAAAAAAGACTTTTTATTTAAATAATTATATTTAAATTTAAATTTATTTTAAAGTCAAAATAGATATATAATACCTGTATTAATCCAATAAAATTAATTTGTGCCATTTTATAATAATATTATATATATATAATTTTATTTTACTTTTTAAAGTCTTTTACCCACCTTCTAGGCACATTTCCAAATTTTCATAAAACATAATTTTACCATTTCTGTGGATTGAATTTCAAAAATCTGAGAGATACCGCTGACATCATTAATTAAAATGTGGTTCAATAAGATGAATGTTTTTTTGGTGAACAATAACTTCTGAATTTTATTTACCACAGTTAAAATTAAATAGAGTAATTAAATGTATAAATGATATTATAATTACGCCAAAACGTGTCCCAATTCTATTGGATAAGTTTATTTCGACCAAAATCAATATTATGAATAAGGTATGATCATTTTGATCCAAATAGATTATATTAGGGTATTTATTATATTTTATTTAAAGAAGTGTAAAAAGTGTAAAATTCAGATTTTAATAATTAACAATTTTAATATAAGGCTAAACATAACATAATTTCTACTATAAATATTTATTAGAAAGATAAAAAGATTTTTATTACATCATGTAATTTTATTTATAATTTTTAGACATTAAATTATTAAATTTATTTATGATACAATGAGGATGAAATAATTATCTTATTAATGAATGATTAAAATAATGATATTATAATAATTAAAATAAATATAAATTGAGACATTCGATGCATTAAACTAAATTTATAAGCTGATATGAATTTTTAGGGTTTATTTGATGATTTTTTTTCAATGCAATAATGTTTCTATGAATTTCACAAAAACCAAATACTAAATAGTCTCAAATTTGACATAAAATAGTTTTAAAACCAAATACTATTTTATCAAATAATATAATACTCATAAAAATCAAATTTTCGGCCAATGTAATTAGATAAAGTTATATATTTCATTAAGGAACCACTTTAGGTTCATTTTTCATTTTATATTATGTTTATTAACCATGTAATATAAAATTACAAGAATACAAGATAAATGTTAAAATATTTAACCAAGAGTTAATTCTAAAAAATAATTTTAATATTCTAATCTAAACGTGTCTATGTTGAGTCAATAAGGTTTTCCTTTTGAATTTTCCATTCCTTCTTGTTTTGAGAATCACAAACACCTTATACTTAAGCAAATCTATATTTTACTTCTATAAGGAAAATTTTTCTTCCTTAAAGAAATTTAACCTAAACTAGTTTATCATATACATATCAATATTTTTCCTTAAGTACAAAAATTAAATTCAAACCCAAAACCCCGGAATCATATAATGTCCAGAATTGGAGCATTCTGTCTTTAGGATCCGAATTCTGGATACGAACTTTTACTAGTTCGACTCCGAACTCTTATGAAGGTTGACTCTGAAATTTTACTAGTTCGACTCTGAACTCTTATGATGTTCGACTCTGAACATTTACTAGTTCGACTCCAAACGCTTATGAAGTTCAACTTCAAACATTTACTAGTATGAATCTGAACTCTTATGAAGTTAGAATCTGATCTTTTACTAGTTCGACTCCAAACTCTTATGAATTTAAACTCTGAACTTTCATGAGTTTGACTCCGAACCTTTATAAGTTCACCTTTAAACTGTATAAGTTAAAATTCTGAATCCTGATGAAACTAGACTCTGAATTTCCTTAGAAATTCAGACATTGGATTTCCACAGAATTCAGGTTCTAAATTTTGAAAACAGAATCCGAATATCCTTTTTATTATAGACTCCAAATTCCATTTTGGTTAGACTCTGAACTATTATTTTCTTACATTCGGAATTCTATTTTTTCTTATGCTTACACTTGTTTAATTACAAAATGATGTCGTGCTTTCAGTTATACATGTTTTATTAAAAAATGATGTCGTCCATTCTGTTTCTAACTAACCGTTGGTTGAGTGACACGTTTACAGGTCCCTCCAAACTTTAAAGAAAATATGACCATTGGAGGAGGGAGCCGACCGTTCTAACCTAGCCTATAAATAGGAGATCATTTGAAAGAGCTCAACAACAAGTTGATTACTCTAGAGACCAGACACTGTAAAGGTTATTTCTAGAGAGAGAATCTTTTCATGCTTTGTGCGTACTGAACTGCTCGTTCAGATTGCTTTGTGCGACTCTGAATGTTGTTGATTACATTCTAGGGATTCCAGGGATATGAAGAAAGAGGTGCTGAATACCTTGAAGTTCGAGGGATTCCTTGCGTCGAAGACATAGGTTCCAACTACCTTGATGTTGAGGTCTTGTGGGGATAGCAAGATAGATACACCGATCTTTGTATCGAGGGCTTACCTTGGTGTGGGTAAGATTGAATTGTGTGAATTTATAAATCAAGGGACCTTTATCCAAGGTTGTTGGATACCATTCTCTTTGGGTTAAAAGACTTATATCTTGTAACTACTGTTTTTATTACATGTTTTATGCTGCATTTCAAATTGTAAGGAAAGTATAATATTATTGTATTTCCTTACACTTGTACTCTGAATAGTTTAGATTCTATACTCTTTAAGGTATAATCTCATTTTATAAACTTTGGTTATGTTTCAATTTCCGGATCCATATATCTGGAACCTATTTTCAGAATCACTTTCCAGATTCAAGCAAATTCATTGAACTAGAAGTTTGTAACCTCATACCTAGTTTCAATTCTCCAATTGGTATTAGAGATATTGTGAATTTTCTTTTTTTAACCTTTTTTAAACATAGATCTTTCTTTTCTTAAATAAATTTTTAAAGTATACAATTCACCCCCCTCTTGTATATTGAGAATCTACATCATTATTTCGATCCTATAATTGGTATCAGAGTAGGTCTGTGAAATACTTATACTCACATATAAGTTTTTCTTTCTCACTGTTGCTTTTTCTTCATCCATTCTTAAAAAGATAGTTTTGTTCCCAACTTTTTCATTCCGAACTTGTTCACTCTAAACTTTTTGATTATGAACTTTTCCTACTAACAAGTTTGGTTGCCAATGTTTTTCATATAGATGGTAGGTATGAATATTGGTTCGATTGACAACTTAATTACTACCATACCACCAATTTTTTATGGTAATAATTATGAATACTAGAGAGATCAAATGAAGACTTTCGTTATCGATACTGGAGTAGAAAATTTTGTTATAATTATCGGAGGCTATAAGATTCCCGATAAGGAAGTTAGTGCTTTCACAAACCAAGAGAAGCATGATTATCAATTAAACTACAAGGTACACAATACTCTACTATGTTCAATGACTAGGAACATATATAGAAAAAATTATTCATGTGAAACAGCTAACTGTATATGGAAGAAACTTGAAGTTACTCACTTTGGCACATCCAAAGTGACAGAGACAAGAAGATATATGTTGAGAGCTGAGTATCATGGTTTCAATTTTCCTTATTGTGATCCCATTTGTAAAGTTCAACATAGGTTTATTATAATCGTAAACAGTCTATAATCTATGGGAGAGAAAGGTCTGGATGATGAAGCTCTTGTGGATAAGATAATTGATATTATGCCCTATGAGTGGGAATCAAAGGGAACAATTATTGATGAAAATAGGAAGGTCGCTAAAATTTTCTTAGATGAACTATTTGGAACTCTTCTCCAACATGAAACAAGAATGAAGAGATATGCTGACAACATTAAGAAGAAAAATTGAAATGGTACTGTTTCATTTACAGCAACATCAAATCATTTGGAAGCTATGACTCCTGAGAGAGTAACAAGATCCAAGTCTAAGAAGGTTGTTATCCAATCAGAATCTAGTGATAGTGAAGTCTCAGAGAATGAGTTAGCAAATCTTGCTCGAAGGATGAACAAGATAGCTGGTCAGAGAAATTTCCAATCCAATTATAAAAAAAGAAAGGAATGATAGGAATTATGGAGAAGTTACTTGTTATGAATACAAGGGAGCTGGACATATTAGACCGGATTTCTATTTACTAAAAAAGAAAGTATGAAAACAGAGACATTCTGAAAGGAACAGAAAGAATCATTATAAATCCAAAGCTAATAAAGTTCTTAAAGTTAATGACACCTAGAGTGCAAGTGGTGGTGAATCTTCAGATGAATCGTCTGATTATGAATCTTCAGGTCAAAAGAATCATGGTCTCATAGCCAGACTACCTATTAACAATCATTGCTTCATGGCTAAGGTATGAAATGAAGAATCATTGACCAATGTTTCCTTAAATTCGAATGATAGTGAATATTATAATTCTTCAGATGAACAATCATCTTCTAATGAAGAAAATACTTTGCCTACCTATGAATAATTTTCGAGGTTTACTGAACTTCTTGAGATTGGGATTTCTAAACTCAATAAAAATTTTGACAAGGAAAACTCTAGGAATACTATTCTCACAAAAGAAATGTCAGATATATTTAAAGAACATGATTGGAAAATTTTTTATTTTATAAGTATTTCAAAAAATATTTAGGAAGTCAATTCTGAGAAGAATAAACATTCTAATGATCTAGAAATAATAATTTATAACAAAAGTGTTTTTGAGCCTAGATATATTTCCAACTCTAATGATTTTAAAGATAAAAACTTAGTTATAAAACTCAAGTCTGAAATTGTTTCCTTAAAGAAGTGTTTGTCAAACTTTACTCATGGTAAATAATATTTTGATAATATGTTTTTCACAAATACGACCATTAAGAAACAAATCCAGATTTGGTTATACCCATGCAAAACCAACTTTTACTACCAAATATTTTGTTCCTCAAAGTGCCCCATTTTGTACCAAGTGTCAATGTGGTGGTCACTGGGCATAGAATTTCTCTTTAAACAAAACCCAATCCTTGGGTTTTCATAAGGCTTATTTCTCTAAGAATATGTGGGTGCCTAAAATTTAGTTATCTGAAAATCTTGGATCCATACATGATTGGATTCTGAATGTCTAATTCTTTTCTTATATTCAGGAAGATAAAGGAAGTACCAACAACAATACATGGTACATGGATAGTGGATGTTCCCGACACATGACTACTAACAAAAGATATTTTGAATAGATTATCAAGAAGAATGGAGGAAATGTAAATTTCGGAGATAATTCATAGGGAGAAATTGTTGGTATAGGTAATATTGTTCTTCTTCGAAAAACTTTAATTTAAAATGTTTTCTTTGCTAAAGGTCTTAATCACAACCTTATCAGCATAAGTCAATTATGTGATGAAGGATACCTTGTAAACTTTAGGAATGATAAGTTCTTAGTACACAATTCCAAGGATGATTTTATTCTCTCTACCAATTGGCAATGGAATGTTTACACTTTGAACTTAGAAGACCTTAAGAGCCAAGATTTACCTTGCCTAAGTGCAATGGAAGATCATTATTGGTTATGTAATAGAATACTAGATCACTGTAACCTTAATAACTTATGTAAACTATCTATGTAGAAACTAGTTAAGGATATACCGGAGCTTAGATTCAATTCTCCTAAAGTTTTTGATCCTTGTCAACATGGAAAGAAACATAAATCTATTTTTAAATCAACTGGTAAAGTCTCATCAACTGATGCATTACAGTTGGTGCACATGGATCTTTTTGGTCCAACACAAACTGGAAGCATTGAAGGAAAATACTATGTGTTTGTTCTAGTTGATGATTACACTAGATTTACATGGGTCTATTTTCTAGAAAAAAATTCTAAAGCTTTTTATTCTATCAAAAGTTTTAGAAACCAGTTAAAAATGAGAAAACCCTTCCATTTAAAACTATTCATAGTGTTCATGGATGAGAATTTCAAAATTCTGATTTTGAAATTTTTTGTATTAGAAAAGGTATTACTCACAATTTTTCAGCACATTGAACTCCTCAACAAAATGGTGTAGTTGATAGAAGAAATAGAATTCATCAAGAGATAACTAGAACCATGTTGAGTGAATATTCTATACCTAGACATTTTTGGGATGAAGATGTATGTACTTCTTGTTATACTATAATTCGAGTTTTGATTACACCTTTTCTTAATAAAACTCCATATGAGTTATGGAATGGTAGAAAACCTAGACATTCCTACATCAAGGTTTTTGTTTGCAAGGTATTCATATTGAATACTAAAGACAATCGACACAAATTTTCACCAAAATATGATGATGGAATTTTCTTAGGCTACTCCACATCTTCTAAGGCTTATAGATTTTTCAATAAAACACTTGTACTGTTGAGGAAACAGTGTATGTAAAATTTGATGAATCTGATCCTTTTGTTTTTAAACCATCCCAACCTACATCCTCATATGTGTTTTCAACAACTGATTATACACCTATGATAGAAGATCCTTCTAATAAGGAAAATGTTCAAGAAGATATTTCTAAAACATTTACCCCGGAAGACTTTCTACATATGTTGTTGAATAGGGTTTACAAAACCCATATCAAGAGTTTTTTTAAGAATAATCCCAGTGATAGTAACATTGATGATGTAAATCAATTTGTAAGGACTAGAAGTTCCATATAAAATTAAGTATAACATCTAGCATTTCTTTCCCAATTAGAACCAAAAAGCACTGATGAAGCATTAGGTGATGATGATTGGATTAAATCCATGCAAGATGAACTAAATGAATTAGAAAGGAATAAAGATTGGACCTTGGTTGAAAGGCCTAAGGAAAATTCTATTATTAATGTAATGTGGGTCTTCAGAAATAAGTGTGATGAAAATGGATTCATTGTATGAAATAAAGCCAGACTAGTTGCTGAAGTCTATAATCATCAAGAGGGAATAGACTATGAAGAAACCTATGCTCCAATAGCCAGGCTTGAATCTATTCGTATCTTACTTGCCTTTGCAGCATTCTTTAATTTTAGAATTTTTCAAATAGATGTAAAATGTGATTTTTTAACGGTTATGTTCAAGAAGAAGTTTTTTGTTGAACAAACTCATGGCTTTGAAGATACAAATCATCCTGATCATGTTTTTAGACTTACTAAAGCTTTTTATGGCCTTAACCAAGCCCCACAAGTCTGGTATGATAGAATAACAGGATTTTTGCTTCAAAATAACTATGTTAAGGGAAATGCAGATCCAACCCTTTTTATAATGAAAGATAAGAAAAATGTTTTGATTCTTTAAATTTATGTTTATGACCTCATATTTGGTTCATCTTAGTAATCTTTAACTGATTCTTTTTCAATTCTAATGAAAACTGAGTTTGAAATGATTATGATGGTTTAGTTAACTTTTTTCCATGGTTTTCAAATTTATCAAAACCCAAAAGAAACCTATATATCCCAACATAAGTATAATAAAGGTATTTTTAAAAAGTATGGATATGAAAATACTAACAGTATAAGTACTCCCATCAGTACCTCAAACTCTTTAGATCCTGATAAAGCTGGGAAACTAGTAGATCAATCTACTTTTAGAGGTATGATAGGAATTCTACTTTACTTAATAGCTAGTCAGCCAGACTTAATGTTTTCAGTATGCTTATGTTCAAGATATCAATCCAATCCTAAGGAATATCACATAAAGGTAGTGAAAATAATTTTTTTCTATATAAAGGGAAACACGGATCTAGGATTATTTTATACTTTTGGAAATTATTTTGTTTTAAAAAACATTTCGAATGCTGACTTTGGTGGTTATAGAATGGATAAAAAGAGTATAGCCAGAACTTGTCATTTCTTAAGAGATTCATTAGTTTTTTGGTTATGCAAGAAGCAACAATCAGTAGCACTCTCCACTACTGAATCTGAATATGTAGCGGCTGGAAGTTGTTTCGCTCAAGTGTTGTGGATGAAACACACACTAACAGATTATGGCTTGAGTTTTACTAAGACTCAAATTTTGTGTGATAACACAAGTCCCATTTCCCTTAGTAAAAACTCTGCACATCACTTATGTAAAAATCACATAGATATTAGGCATCACATTCTTAGGGATCACACATTTAAAGGATATATCATTCTTCAGTTTATCAGAACGCAAGATCAACTTGCTGGTATTTTCACAAAATCATTACCCTCCGATAGATTTGAATACATTAAAAAGAAGTTAGGAATGATATCTGTGAGGTAATCATTCTTCTTTAACTTCTTTATGAACAATTTTCCTTACAGTAATAAAGCCCTTTTTATAGGGGGAGTAAATTTGCGTGTTAGTTTAACCAAAATTTTCATTTACAGTTTTCTTTTAAAACATTTTTAACTAAACTTTTTCATTACAAGTTTTTCAAAATTCTCAGAATGGAAATTCTTGGAATGGAAATTCTCAGAATGGAAATTCTCGGAATGGAAATTTTAGTACTGAAACATTCGTAATGAGAATTTTTGTAATGAATTTTCCGTAATGGGAATTTTCATAAAGAACATTCCATAATGAGAATATTTGTAATGAACTTTTGTAATGAGGATTTTTCGTAATGAGTTTTTTTAAGAAGAATATTACCAATTATGAACAATATTTCTAGCCAATCCGAAAAGTATGATTTTCTTACTTAAATTTTCGTAGTCATTTTTTCCTGCTGGTATTTTCCTATGAGTTTTAAAATTATTTGGATTCTAGTTTTCCTTAAATCTGAATGTTTTTCTTAAAACCTCAAAAGATCAGAGTCAAGTTTACCTTGTGGGAATGTTCTCAACCGTCAGATTAGATCAAAAGGATTTTCAACCGTCAGATGGATTTGGAATACAAAAGGTCACTTTATTTTCCTATATAAAAGGATCCCTAAGAATCGACCTACATCATTATTTCTAGATTTCGTGTCTCAAAGACCTGCATCTCTTCTGAAGGACAGTTCCGATGATTGTTAAAGCCATTCTGAATCTTCTAGAACTCTCCACTCTGAATGTCTGTTGATGCTACATCTCAAGATATTTCAACTACAAAGATAATCTCAAAGTGGTTAGTTTTCGGGGAAAGGTTAGTGCATATAGATTTCTACAAGTTTGAATCCCTTATAACCAAGAATATTAGATTGAATGACTGGGAAAATGTTTTCTTGTACAAGTCAGAGAAATAGGATCTGGTTTATACAGATTTATTGGTTGAGTTCTAAGAGTCTGTTTCCTTCCTCCAGGAAGATGACAGATATTTATTTTCCTTTAAGTCTTATGGTAAGACATACAAGTTATCGTCCACCAAGGATGCAGCCTTGGTGGGTTTTCCTTTTGAAGGGGAAGCTGAATTTTTCTCACATTAGCTTCCAAATGAGCAAGGATGTTTCAACAAGGTGAAGGCATTGAAATGTCTTGGACTTAATGACATCAAGATGGATAAGATTTCACATCTCACCCCGAATAATCAGATTCTACAGTTGTGGGTATAGGGTTTTCTCGTACCAAGAAGTGGTGATAAGGATAATCTAAAGTAGAGTGATATCTATGTCCTAGATTTCCTGGTAAATCTAAGGAAAATAAATTTAATGATGCATGTCTTGATTAGGATTAATAATGTAAAAGAAGGGAACATGAGAGCCCAAATCATTGTGTACCCTAATTTACTATTAAAGATGATAGTTCGATGCATAGAGTCTATCAAAGTTGCATGCAAGTCAAAAGTTCAGAATTGTAAGTTTATGCTGGTTAGTGATAATATTTTGAAGAGGATGAAGATGGGTTTTTCTAGTGAATTCGGATAATTCTATCCTTTATTGGTGGAAGAGTCTGAGGCAACTCAGAAAGATTCAAAAACTCCAGAACCATCCAAAAAGGCAAGGAAGAAGAAAAAACTTATGGAAGTGGATACTGAAGAAATAACTCTCAAAGATAAGGAAACTCAGTCCACTCCCGCCAAGCCGAAGAAGAAGAAAACATATACAGATGATGTGTCAGTCAAGTGGAGGGAAGACAAGGAGAAGAGGAAATAAGGGGATCTACAGTTCGGATTGGACCCTGCCAAGGCTATGGTCTTAAAAGAGAGAGATGCAGATGAATTAGAAAAGCAGTCAAAAGAGAAGAAGTTGAAAAAGAAATTGTCTGAATCTGAAGTGGTGCAATCTCTGTTAATAGATACTGAAATAGCTTCCGAACATATTCCCATTCTGAAAACATTCGATGTCCAATCAACTTTACCATAGACTCCAGGTAAGAACTATGTCACTCCAGAAAATCCTTGGGTAAAGATGTAGTTGAAGAAGTAGAAAAACAAGCTGGTGAACAAGTAGAAGAAGAGGTTGTTGAAGAAGAAGAAGAATACGGAAAGAAGTGAGGATCATGATGATCTCATCAAACAGGTATAAGAGTATAAATAAAGTGATGAATCAGAAAAATTACCCACTCCGAAAAAGGAAGTTGAGAAAGAAAGTGCGAAGGATAAAGTTGATCAAGAGGAAGAGAATGAAAATCTTTTGTATGATGATGAAGAATCTTACGGGATAGATTTCCTAGAAAAAAGGAAAGAAAAAGAGAAACCAATTAAATATCTGATTGTTCAGTTATCATAAAGTGATGAAGCATCTCTAGATGATCAACCAATTACGAAAGCTGACAAGGGGATGCAAATTCTGATGGATACACCAACAAAAGATATTTTCAGGAAGAATGAGGTTGTTGGATCTTCTAAAAGAAAACTGGTGCAAGTTGAAGAAGAACATTCTCCAAGAAAATTATCAGATTCAGAGTCATTAGCACATGATCATGATTTTGTGGTTGATTATTTGAAGAAGTTGGTGGACACCATTCCTATTTTTCCAACTATAGACACCATATGCCAGATGCTGCAACAGAGTATGAATCAGAAATCGAATTCCTTATCCATGGTCATGGATAAGTATGTGATGATTGAAGATGACCATAGAATCTTTCTTATCAACTATGTTGTGCACATGAAATTATGCAGCAAGATAACTCTGTTGTCTAAAAAAGTTAAAGAAGACATGGTTGATTATGATAATTTTCAGAATGAGGTGAAATATGCTTTTGAAAATGAGGATAACAAGATCAAGAATATTCAGGAAGAGATGATAATTGAGCAAAGTACTCGGAATAAACAGGTCAGAGATCTGAATGGGAAGCTTAACTCCGTAGCTCAGAACTAGAAAGGGGAAAGAGACTTCTAGATTGTGTTTGAAGAAAAGCTGCAAAAGCAATAGGAGTTTATAAAAATTCCGGAAGAGGCCATGAAGGCTCAGGCTGAAGCTTTGAAAGATCAACATGAAAGGATAAAATCCTTAGAGAGGCAAGCTATAGAGGACCAAAGAGATTTTAATTACCTTAAAAGTTTCTTGAAGAAGCTGATCCAAAAGGAAAAGGAAGACAAATGAACTCACTCCTATATTTTGTTGTATTTGTATTTCCTTGGGAAATTTTATCAAATCTAATGAAATAATTCCTTCGTTGTATCTTGTTATGTACTATTGTTTCAGGTACTTTGTTTTTTTCCATTCCCTTAAATTATTTTTGAAAATCAGAAGGTTGGAGAAGGAAAAATAACTACTCTTAAGGGGGATAAAGAAAAAGAACCACTAAAAATAGTAGAAGGAAAAATTTAAAATGAAGAGGAAATTTTTCTAAGAGTAATATCCTTAAAGTATGGGGAGTTTCTCATTACGAATTTTTTCATTTCCATGATAATGAAAACTCCACTCCGAATATTCAGAATACAATCCTTAGAGTTTCAATGCCTAAGGGGGAGTTAGTTGTATTCATCACTATCATCCATGAACAAAGGGAGATATTTTTTATTTTCAAAGTATAATATATTTTTCAAAGTCCTTATATTATTTTTCATAAGGATGTTTTTGCTTTCCAAAAAGTGGGAGATTGTTGAGTCAATAAAGTTTTACTTATGACTTTTCCATTCCTTATAGTTTTGAAAATAAAAAACACCTTATACTTAAGAAAATATATATTTTACTTCTATAAGGAAAATTTTTCTTCCTTAAGGAAATTTACCCTAACCTAGTTTTTCTTATACATATCAATATTTTTACTTAAGTAAAAAAATCAGATTCATACCCAAAACCCCGGAATCATATAATCTAAAGAATTGGAGCATTCTGTTTTTTGGATCCGAATTCTAGATACGAACTTTAACTATTTCGACTCCGAACTCTTATGAATTTCGACTTCGAACTTTTACTAGTTCGACACCGAACTCTTATGAAGTTCGACTCCGAACATTTACTAGTTCGACTCCAAACTCTTATGAAGTTCGACTCCGAACTCTTATGAAGTTTGACTCTAAACTTTTACTAGTTCAACTCTGAACTCTTATGAATTTCGACTCTGAACCGTTATAAGTTCGACTCAGAACTATATAAGTTCAGATTCTGAATCCTGATGAAACCTGACTCCAAATTTCCATAGAAATTCAGACTCCAGATTTACATAGAATTTAGGTTCTGAATTCCTAAAACAGAATCCGAATATCCATTTTATTATAGAATCTGAATTCCATTTTGGTTAGACTCCAAACTATTATTTATTACATTTTGAATTCTAGTTTTGCTTTTTCTTACACTTGTTTCATTACTAAACAATGTTGTGCTTTCAGTTATAAATTTTTTGTTATAAAATGATGTCTTCAATTCTGTTTCTAACTAACCATTGGTTGAGTGACACATGTACATGTCCCTCCAAACTTTAAGGAAAATATGATCGTTGGAGGAGGGAGCCGACCATTCTAACCAAGCCTATAAATAATAGCTCATTTGAAAGAGCGCAACAACAAGTTGATCACTCTAAAGACCACACACTGTTAAGGTGATTTCTAGAGAGAGAATCATTTCATGCTTTGTGCGTACTGAACTCCTCATTCAGATTGCTTCGTGCGACTCTGAATGTCGGTGATTACATTTGAGGGCTTCCTGGGATATGAAGACAGAGGTGCCGACTACCTTGATGTTCGAGGGCTTCCTTGCTGAGGAAGACAGAGGTTCTGACAACCTTGATGTTAAGGGAATGCGGGGATTGAAAGATAGAGACACTGATCTTTGTATCGAGGGCTTACCCTGGTGTGTGTATGACATACTTGCTTGAAATTATAAATCAATGGACCTTTATCCAAGGTTGTTGGATACACTTCTCTTTGGGTTAAATGACTTATATCTAGAAACTAGTAGTTTTATTACTTGTTTTCTGATGCATTTCGTATTGTAAGGAAAGTATAACATTCTTCTATTTCCTTACACTTGTTCTCTGAATATTTTAGATTCTATATTCGTTAAGGTACAATATCATTTTGTAAACATTGGTTAAGTTTCAATTTCAGGATCCATATTTCCAGAACCTATTTTCGGAATAACTTTCCAGATTCAAGCAAGTGCATAGAACTAGAGGTTTGTAACTTCATACCTTGTTCCAATTCTCCAATTGGTATTATAGGTGTTATGAATTCTCTTAGTTTAACTTTGTTAAACATAGATCTTTAATTGCTTAATGAAAATTTTAAAGTATACAATTCACCCCCCTCCTGTATATTGAGTATCTACATCATTATTTTGATCCTACAGTCTAAATCCTTTTTGATGAGATTATATAGACCCATCCCCACATTATCAACGAAATAAATACATTTGGACCTATTATAATCCAAAAATTATTTCATAATGAATTAATATTTAATTATTTTCCTAAACTTCCCCTCACCACTATTATAAAAGAGTATTTCCCCTTCTCTTAAATTCACACTTCCAAATCCTTCTAGACCGGAAAACCCCTTCTAAAATCTCATTAAAATCACCCTTACATCATCCCAGAGACCTTACATAGATCATAAACCAAGCCTATGGATCCCTTTTTTCAAATAAAAATGAAGCACCCAAAGAAGATGTATTTATTTTATCACCTCTTTCAATGTTATGTTCTTCTTATGGTTATCATTCTTTGTTTTTTCCTTAGTAAAATTATTACTACAGTACCATATAAGTAATGAGTTGTTATTATAAATATGGTACAACCATATTAATTATTCTATCCATCATATTAAAGAAAAAGTCACCATACATGTGTACGTACAGCTAACTGTATCTACATCGTGGTTTAGTTTCTTATTCACTAATTAATTATATGGATGAGTATAACAATGAATATAATTTATGAAAATAATAAATATAACATGTTAATGATTTGTTATATATAATATACCATCCAATTACATATGATTTTACCATCAATAGAATGATATTGTCTCTTGTTCGTATGTATGACTTACTGTCTCCACGACGCGATGAGATTTTGTTCCCCATCGTACCAATTCAAGAATAAATTACATTTGATTATTAAAACTAATGATTAAGAACTTAATATAATTATATATAATGGAATATTATAGGATGATATATGATATCATATTTATGTTTGTGGTTCTTGTACAATTTGATAACAATGATTTAACAATTATACATGAGGTTATTATACCATCTACTAAAGAAAAGTACAAGGTAAGGGGTATTTAGCTCACTTTTTATTCTCGTGAGATTCATGATATATTTGGAACTGTTTCCTTTTGTGTGGTGTATGTAATACCCATGTTTGTATTATTTTTGTAATATAATTTAACTTATGGGTATTCACATCTTCATTTTATGAGAGTTATTTCATGGGGTGAATGTTTCTAAGGTTATCAAATCGGTAAGGGAATTTCTAATTTCTACTTCCACTCATTGGGTTTTATGCATACTTCAATGATTATTTTACTCCACGATTATGTGTGGAATAAATATTTATTTATTTATTTAGTAATTTCCACTACTATTGGTTTGTATATTCGTTTGATAAACATAATCACTCCCTTGATAAATTATTAATTCTTTGAAATGAACATGATAAGGGTAATCTTAACTCAATTTTGTTTTCATTGAGTTTAACATACAAGTCATTGGTTTGGTTTTTAAAATCATATGTGTGAATTTATAATGAATTATTCACACTAAATATCCAATAATATTGAGTTTATTTAAATTTTTCACACATAATTATGTAATTTATTTATCCTTAATATAAGGATACAGTATTTATAAGGGATTTCTTCTCAATTAACATTCCATTGAGACTTCATTGTTTTTATGCACCAATTCACTCTTATATGGTTAATATTCTATCCTTTGATATAATATATCATGAATAAATTTTTTCTCATGATATTATAAATCTCTTATTAATGTTATTCCTCAATTATTTAAATTCAGTCATCTCTCATTTGGTTAGAAACACTTTATCTAAAATACCATTTAAAATGTTTTAATGATTTATTCTTTTAAATAATTATCATTAATGTCGATGTTATAAAAATGTTTCTAAGGATTTATTTATATGGAAATGACTGTTTTGAAATTAAAATTCTATTTAAATGTTACAATGTGGTATGGGAATCATTCATTAAAAATATATTTTAAACAATTTCTCCGATAAATAATGTGGCTATTTATTGTTTTCAAGAAAAAGGAGATATTTCTCTCAAATAGTTTTACTGAATATTTTCATCTATTCCATTATCCTTCATTCTATTTTTTTTAATTATGGTTTATTTATTACAATATTGTATTCCATATTGTATTGAATTAGTTATGTTTGACTGTGGATTTGATATTTTTATACCATTCATGGTTTGTGGTAAAATTATTGAAATTTTTTATGCTAGTTTTAATTCGAATGTTTGGATTATATTTCATCATTTTTATATGATGAATTAATTGGACTTAGTAAGTGATGTGTAGGTCCCTCTATATCCCCTCAATGCATCAGTAGGTATCAAAAGAAAAACTAGTGTCTTGGGATAAGGCATTGCCAAATATTTATTTGTAATATTGGAAAGACACCTTTACTATGTAGTTATGATGTTTTCCATTAGGCATTAAATTATTAAGAAATTAGATATTGATATTACATGTGATTTTTTGACTAGCAGAATATTCATTATAATTTTTTAATGGAATAATTTGATTTATCTTTTCCTTATTATGCTGTAGTTTAATTTTAAAAGGATTTAGTTTTATTCTTATACATTGCCATAAATGTTTATGATTATTTATGGCAGTTACAATATGTTGTTATACTTACTAAGCATCTGAGCTCACACATATATTATGTTTTATTTTTCTGAGGATGTGAAGAAGTGTATTATGATTGACCTCCATGGATTTTCTAATGGATATGAGTGTGTCCAAAGAAGACAAATGTTATTTCTTCCATTTCATAATGTAATGTAAAACAACTGTATGTATCTAGTACATCCAAGACTACAAAACTGATGAGTCTTTCCGGACATGATCTCTAGTGGTCAGGCTAATGTTATGTAATAATGCACCAACACTGGGTGACACGGGTCTGGGCATTATAGTTTGTATCAGAGGATGTTTAGTAAAAACATTGGAAACTAGATTTGGAAAAAATCTAATTAGTGAACATTACCCTAGGATAAACATTGAGTATTAGTATAGAAGAACATTCTAGAATTTTTTTAATGTAGAGATTTTGTGTGTTTTCTAAGAAATACATCCCTATCGGGATACAACAAGTAGACATGGTTCTAGCACAGATGTTCCTAGTAGTGGAAAACTCCAACAGGGAGTTTTGGGCTTGACCTGGGGTATCCTAGTATACAACAACAGGGCGTACAATGCAACTATTTTTTTCACTCCAGGGGGATATGATTAGGATAATTCACATTTTATTTACAAACCAACTTTAAGGATTCTAATATATGTTGAGAATACATTACCCTGGTTAAATCCTAAGGTGTTTTATATTGAAAATAAGGTGTCATGATATTCTCTAAATGATTTTATGATTATTGTTACTCACACTATTCTTTTTGGTTTTAGTCAATGGCTGGATTCCAGAGAAGTGATAATAACATTGGACATGATTTACAAGGTGGTAATGGTGGTGGAAACAAGTAATGAAATGGAAGGTTGGTAGGAATAAAATATATCATTTTTATGTCGAATCATTTTTCCAAACATATGATAAAAAACATATACATTAACCAACTCCTAAACTCAACAATGAAGATAAAGGTAGAGAATGATAAGAGGTCCAACATTGGAGACCATGTAGAAAATAATGTTCAATTTCCATCATGCAGGATTTGTGGAAGAAGACACCTAGGAAAGTGTCTCAATGGAATAAAAAAATATTTATGTGTGGGAAATAAAGACATAAATTAAAGAATTTTATAAGGAAAAATGAATAGTACTATAGATAAAAATAAAAGTGATCCTAGGAATACATTAGCAGTCATTTGATGTAAATGTATGTGATATGGGTATTTCTTTGGAAATTCGCTAATCTATAGGATAACCTCTAGAACATGGAAGAACCCATGTGGAAATAATTAGATGGTGAAATTTTTAAAATTATTAATGCTCTTTGTTGATGGGATTACATTGGAAGAATTTTGTTCTTTATGTGTAACCCTATATTTTGTTATGTGAAAAATCTATTTCCGAAAGAATTATTTTTTTATTTTTGGATATAATTATAAAGAACCATTTGGGTTTATATGATCCTTAAATTTGAGGCAATTTCAGGTTATTACATTTTTGGATAAAATTTGAGGTATGAGATAACCTCTGTGGTTAAATTATGTTATGGTTATTTTTGATGAATTTATCTAATTTTTTGTATGGTTATAAAATTATATAGTTTTTGAAAATGGATAACACGAAGAAATTGTGACAACCATCCACGTCGAACAAAGAAGTGGGAATCAAACCCACTTCCAAAGGATGACTATGATTTATCACCAACAACTGGACTTTGTGATGACCCTGGTTAGCATGATTACTTCTTTTTAGTAAAATTAATTTATGGATTAAGAATATTTTGATGTTGGGAACATATGTTTTATCAAATGGGTATTCTTAGTATGGGAAATTGATTCGATGATTATGTGATTAATGTTATTTTTTAATACATTCTCTCTTTTGGGAACACTGTATGCCTATGTAAAATAAAATACTATGAGATTTTATTTGTGGTGTAATAGTGGATTTTTATTTTGGATGAATATTTGTATTTATTGGGTACTTATATAGATTTGAGTTATTTATGGAAATGATTAACCTATCATATAGAATATGTGGTAGGTAATTTTCTTTTATGTATGTGACTTTAATAGTAGTCGATTTTATTTGGAGATAAATGATAAGGTTTATCATTGAAGAGTATGTAATCAAATACATTAGAATTATCAGTTTCAAACATAGTTTGGATTATTTTGAATAATTTTAGGAAATTTTTTATTGAATGTTCCTTGTTAAAATTTTGGTATTGTTTGTTTAATTTTAGAGATTAAGAGTAGTATTTTTTTCTCTAAAGGATTATCTTTTTTGGGGATCATCTAATATTTTATGAACCATTTTGTTTTTGGTTAACCTATAAAGACAAGGGAAATATATATTTAATATTTTGTGGATTATGTGATTCTCAATAAGTTTATCCTAGCGCTTCACGTGTGACCTAGTTTTCTTGAATACACATTATTTGGGAAAAAGATGACTTTGTGGATGAAATTTATTAAAGGATGAAACTCTACTAGTAATGTAAATATATCTCCTTGTATTCTATGTAAATATCATAAATAAATTCATCAAAATTATAAAATGGTACTTAAAATATAAACATTGTTCATTTACTCATCTTACTGGGTAATGATACACCGTTTACCGCAAAACAAGTTTATGGATATCACATTGTTAACATTCTTATAATAAAATTATCTATCACTCTCCATCATAAAATGATGGTTATATTTCTCTTCCATATCAATTTTTCCTACAAAAAAACCCTAGTATGTGTTATTTCTGATAAAAATCATACTTTCCTTTCCTTATTTTAAAATAGAGTCCTCATTAATCAAATTTTTAATGTGGTATTTCCACTAAGATATTTTGAAATGTCAAACAACTAGTTATCAATCCTGATTTTAAATTGTGAGGATTAAATTTATTGAAGGAAGGTAGAATGTAACACCTTATGATTTAATCATAAATTATCACATTAATATAATTTAGTAGATTATATTGCATATAACACTGACATGGATTGCATTATATGCAAGATTGAGTTTTT
The DNA here is from genome assembly GCA_963277665.1 of Viscum album. Lineage (NCBI taxonomy): Eukaryota > Viridiplantae > Streptophyta > Magnoliopsida > Santalales > Viscaceae > Viscum > Viscum album. The sequence goes on from OY728145.1 coordinate 1,414,878,779, forward strand.
ATGAAACAACACATTAGTATTATAATTATTTAAAAAATATATTTATTTTTTCAATTAAATATTGTAATATGAAAAGTAACTAATAAATTTTTATTTTTATTTATATTGTTTTATTATAAATGGACCATATTTATAATGAAATGTATAAGTTTTGTTAAAATTGATATATATTTAGAAAAAACTATTTTCATAAAAGAACTACTTTTTATGTCCCTTTGTGAACAATAATAAAATTAATTTTTGACACTAATAAAAATAGAAATTGTGAAAATAGACATCGTTTTTGAAATTGAAATATTAAAATTAGCTTAGGTTTGTATTTTGGTATTTGTTTAAAATATTTCAAGTTTTGATGAATAGTGAAAAACATTGCGTTATTGTTTAAAATTGGATTTTTATTTAAATAATTTCTTTTAAATTTAAAAAATTTAATGTCATAAGAGATATATAATACCTATATTAATCCAATGCAATTCATTGGAGTCATTTTATAATATTAGTTCTTATTAAAAAATTTATTGAACGTTTTAATATCTTTTACCCCTTTTCTAGAAACATTTAGAATTTTGTATTAAATATAATTTTACAGCTACTATGAATTTAATTTCAAAATTCCAAGAGATGTAGTTGAAATTAGTATGTAAAATTTGGTTCAATAGGATGAAAATAATTTTTGGTGAATAGTAACTCCAAAATTTTATTTACCACGAATATAATTAAATAAGGTATTTAAATGTAAAAATGTAAATATAATTACCCCAAAACATGTCATAATTCTATTGTATTAGTGTATTTATACAAAAATCAACCTTAGGAATAAAATCTAATCCTTTTGATCCACGTGGATTAGATTAGTACATTTAATATATTTTATTTAAAGAAGAGTTTATAGTGTTAAATTGAAATTTTAATAACTAAACCAGTCGTGATATAGGGTTATACATAATATAAATACAATTATAAATATTAATTATAAATATTAAAAAATTAATACATCATGTAATTTTATTTATAAATTTAGACATTAAATATTTTAATTTATTTATGACATATTGATGATGCATTAATTTCTTTATTACTGAAAGACTAGAATAATTTATATCATAAATATTAAAATAGAAATAATTTTTGGCTTTTGATGCATTCCAAAAAATTTCTAGGTTAACATGACATTTTAGGATTGATTCAATTAATTGTTTTCAATGTTACAACATTTTTATGACTTTCAAAAAAACCAAATACTAAATAGTGTCTAAATTAGCATAAATGAGCTTTTAAATTAATTACAGTTTTAATAAATGATATAATAATCCTAAAAATAAATTATTTGGAAAAAGAACCTATATATAGTTATATATGTCATTAATTAATCACTTTATGTTCTCTTGTCATTTTATAGTATGTTTATTAACCACGTAATATAAAAACACCAGAGGACATGGTAAATATTAAACTATTCAACCGAGAGTTATATCTCAAAGATAAGGCTAATATGGTGACCTAAACTTGTCTAAAACCTATTGTTTTAGTGTATTAAGACCCATACCCACATTATCATCTAAATTAATTCATATGGAGCTATTAGATACCGAAAATTATTTTATAATAAATTAATATTTCAGGATTTTCCTAAAGTGCCCCTCAACTCTCTTATAAAAGGGTACTTCCCCTTCTCTTTCATTCACACCTTCAAAGAATTTTGTCTCAAGAAACCCCTAATATAATCTTTTTCCAAGTACCCTCACTTCAACCTAGAGGCCTTATATTGATCATAAAGCCATCCTATAGAGCGCTTTTGTTCAAATCAAAAGGAAACACCCGAAGAAGATGTAATTATTTAATCACCTCTTTCAAAGTTAATTTCTTCTTCCACATACTCTTTCATTGTTTTTTCTTACTAAAATAATAACTCCAATACCTTATACATGCTGATATTTTATTATAAACATGTTATAACCATATTCATTATTATATCCATCGTAGGATTGACAAAGTCACCACACGTGTGTTTGTACGGCTTACCGTCTCCACATCATGGTAGTTTTTTATCAACAATTCATTATTTGGATGGGTTGAATAATGAGTATAATTTATATAAATAATAAATAAAAAATATTAATGATTCTGTATATATAATATAAAATCCAATTACATACAAATTCCCCATCAATAGAATTGTATTTTCCAATGTGCTTACATATGGATTACCGTCCCCACGACGTGATGTGATTTCATTCCACAACGTAACCATTAAAGAATAATTTCCATTTTTAAGATTAATAATAATTTTCTATAAATTACTATAATTATATAAATTATTCAAATACATATAATCCATAAAAAACATGGCTTACATAATGAATCATATGATGGAAAATGAATTAGTTAACACCCGAAACAATGATACTTCTGAAATATTATTAACAAATCAATTTCAAGAGATCATATAGTACATTATATTTATTTATGTGGTTATATTATAATTTAATGAAAATTATTTAACCATTATATTGGAGGTTAATGTTCCCTCGACTAAGGATAATTATATGGTAAGTGGAATTTCATATCACTTTTTATTCCTGAGATATTCATGATATGTTTGCCATTGTTTCCTTTTGTTTGGTGTATGTAATACCCACGATAGTATTCTTTGTGTAATATAATTGAATTTGTGGGTATTTACATCATCATTGTATGCTTCTTCTTTCATGGGGTGTATGTTTTGTATGTAACCAAATCAGTAAGTTAATTTCTAATTTCAATTTCCCCTAATTGGGTTTTATGCATGCTTCATTGACTATTTTACTCCATGATTATGTGTAGAATCACTACTTATTTATATATTCTGTAATCTACAATCCCCTTTCTATGTATCTAACATTTATACAGATAATCACTCCATTTATAAGTTCTCATGTCATTTTATATGAACATGGTAAGTGTAATCCTATATCAATTTCCATTCATTGATTTAAACATCCGTATCAATGGTTTTGTTTTTACAATAATATGTGTTAATGTACTATGATTGATTTACACTGAATATCCAATCATATTGATTGTATTTATTTTATTGACACATAATTATGTCATTGATTTTTATCCTCAATATAAGGATATAGTCTTTATAAGGTATTTCATCTCAATTTACATTCCATTGAGACATCTTTGTTGTTATGGTCCAATTCACTCTTATGGGTGTATATACTATCCTTTGATATAATATATGCTAAATTCCTTTATTTTCTTGATATTATAAATTTCTGATTAATGTTATTCCTTAATAATTTGTATTAAATCTTATCTCACTTGGTTATGAATTCTTTAATGAAAATATCAAATTAAATGATTCAAATATTATTTTTTATGAATAATATTTATTAATTTCCATGTTCTAAAAATGGTTTTAAGGATTTTTTTTATATGTACATGAATTTATTGAAAGTAAAATTTCTTTCAAATGTTTCAAAGTGTTATGGGACACTTTTATTCAAAAATATCTTTTAAACTACTTCTTTTATAAATACTCTGACTTTTAATTGTTTTCAAGAAAAAGGAGATATTTCTCTCAAATAGTATGAATGTTTATTTTCATCTATGTAAATATCCTTTTCTGTATTTTATTCTTGATTTAGGTTGATGTATTATAATACAATCATCCATATTGTATTGAATTAGTTATGTTTTAGTGTGGATGTGAAATTTTAATACCATTCATGCTTTGTGGTTAAAGTATTGACATTACATTAGCTAGTTCTAATATAAATGTTTATTATATTTCACCCTTTTTATATGAGGTAAACATTAGACATAGTAAGTGACATGTGGTTCCTGCTATAGACACTCGAAGAATTGGTTTTTCTCATGAGACAAATTATGTCTTGGAACAAATACTTGAAAAAAAAACTATCTGTAGTCTTGGAATGAGGCCATGACTATGAGGTTATGACATCAGACATTATGCATTACATCATTATGAAATTATAAATTGATATTATCTTTGATTATTTTACAAGTAAAATATCCATGAGAATAATTAAATAGAATTATTTGATTTATCTTTACAATATTATTCTGAAATTTATGTTTAAAAGTCAGGTGTTTTAGTCTTATACAATACCTTAAATTTTTATGCTTATTTATGATAGTTTCTGCTATGTTTGTATCCTTACTGGGTATCTGAGATAACCCCATTATTATGTTTTATTATTCATAAGATTTGAATAAGTATATTATGATTGACCTGGAGGGATAGGCTAAGGGATATGAGTGTGTTCAAAGGAGATATAATTTTTTTTCATTTAATAATGTAATGTAAAACTTATGTACATATCAAGTAATTCCACAGATAATAAACTGATCAGTCTTTTGGGACATGATCACATGTGATAATGCCAATGTTTTGTAACAATACATCGGCTCTTGGTAAATAGGGCCGGGGAATTACGTAATACATATTAAAAACCCACAAGTTTTCTATAAAACCACTATCATATATCCCACGGTGGTAAGGTATAATGAATTTTAGACTATAAAGGGTTGGATCCATGAGGTATATGACCAAGGAATCATTATCAAGTCCTAGGGGAATCTCGATGGAATCTCGGTATAGGAAAAATTTGGGGTCTTAAGAGCATGTGTGCCAACACATCATATACGATTCGAAGAAATCTAAATCTAAGGGGTAGAAAAACCCATGAAATCACACAGAATTAAAACCTGGGGTTCATACTCAGCCAAGGTATCCACTACCACGTTCCAAATACTTGCCAAGACATCCATGGAGTCTATAAATTATTTCATACATTTCTTACCAAAAATCATGTTATTAAACCCACTCATGTATTTCATTTCCATTTAATCATGTCACATGCGTATACCCACCCATTTATTATCCATTTATTTTTAAAAATTCCACATTTGTATACTCACTCATTATATAAAATTCACTAGTAAACAAGACACATGCATATACCAATCCAATTAACACAATTGAAAACAATAAATTTAAGAAATTTAATTCATTCAATGTTTATACCACCCTATTTATCAAATTCCATTCAATTCATATAATAATGTTAAGAATAGACTATTATGGTAACATAATCCAAAGAGGGAGAACATATATTAATAATATAATGCATTCTCTTTTAAATAAAAATGATCTTACATAAAATAATAAAACATGGGAGCACACCCCTTTGGTAGTTCATCAATTTGAAAACAAAAACAAATGCTTGGCACAACCCATGGGTGGCATCCAATTACGGAAACAACCACAAAAACATCTCAAATAACCTAATGGAATACCAATGAGTTCTTAATTCATCTATTTCTATTTAACATTTAAATAATGGTCATATGCTAAAAATAATTGCGGGAGAAAAAAATAGTTGAATGCTATTAAACCATCAAAAGACTAATGAAAAGTATATACCACCTACTTGTTCTCAGTTGTATAGTACTAATACATTATAAAGTCCTGATTTTCCTCATTTTTAGATAAATATAATTAATAGATGAATAATGATAAATTATGGAATATGATATTTAATACAAATTGGGCATTCATTCTTATGAAGATTCATGAACGGCTAAAGAGGGATCATGCACTCACTGATTTGATTCCAATGTGACTGGTGATGATATAAATAAAGCACATATTTACAACAAGAATAAAATCATGCCTTTATCCATCTAAGGGGTATTTTGGATGTGAAAGTGGTGAGGTTAGGCTTCTGTTTAAAAAAATAGTGTCCCATGTCTTTATTTTCTAAAAAACATAGTTGGTCTATTACACAACATGTAATTTTCTCTCATGTCATGTAATTCCCAGTTTACCTTTCCTAGGAAAAATCCAGCACATGTCATGCAAGGTCATGTATAGGCCAATACACATCGTGTAGTTATCCTCCAACCAGTACACAACTTCCATGTCACTTCTTTCTCAAAAACAACCCAACCATCCCACGACCTCCCTTAGGGTCGTAGTCTAAAATGGATATAAATAATCACTACAAAAGAAAATAAAATCATATATACCTTATGAAAAAAATTACTTCGTACAACCCTCCCCCATAATGAAATTAATCCCAAAATTTCCCTCTCAAGGGTGGTAAAGATTCATATGAAATCAACATCGGTCACTGATCACATATGTCAACCTCCTGTTCCCAAGTATCCTCTTGTAAATGGTCGTGCTTCCATAGAACCCATATTGGATGAAATGACTACCCTTGGAGAACCTTCATTATGATTCAACTATAAGAATCCTATTCACCTCAATGTATGAATCAACCTATAGCTAAACCACCTTAGGTTAAAAATCATATGACGGGTTCCAAATGATAATGGTTCATGTTAGATATGAGGAAGATGCCTTGCATGGATCAGTACCTATGAGGTAACAGTAACCAATAGGCTACCAAAATAACTATATCTATAATCTCGAACATCCTTACATGTCACAGTGATAGCATACCATATATTCTGATTCATCTATATCCCAACCATGATGAAAAACATAAAAATACCTAATCCCTGATCCCAGACTATAGAGGTCGTCTATGAAAATCGACATATGATTTTTTTCAAGAATTTCTAGTATCCATCCTCTTCTAAATCAACTGTAATTTCTTATGAAACTATTTCATGAGACATAGTGTCATTAATGGTGCCTCGCATTCCCCTAACCAGCACAGGGGTTATCAACAGGGACTACTATGTAAATCCTCATAAGGTTCCATATACATCATCACCTAATAGATTTGTTTACTAGAGTACTCATCCAGAGGAATATTCTTATCACAAGAGAATTATATGTATAGGATGGATGCTCTCACTATTTCCTCTTACACATGTATTATATATACTTTGACTAGCCACTAGACTAAGTGTGGTATGTTGTGCTGAGAACCAATTGTTTACGTAGAACCCTCTAAAAAATCTCCCATAAATTATATGTGAATCAGGTGTCCCTTTGTGAAATAATATATGTACGACCCTGTGATGTCACACTATCTCCTAGATAAACAACTTCAGAAGCTCATCAACACCTATGATCTCCTTGATCAACATGAAATTATCAGCAATAAAAATCCTATCAAAAAACCCCACACACCATCGTCACCTCGATGTGGCCTCGGAAAACCATTCCTGAAATCCATCAAGACATCATCCCATTTCTACTTCAAAGTAAATAATGTAAATGGTCAACTGGTCAATGATGTTTCACCTTCACCTGCTAATAGGTGGAACTCCTCGAAACAAAACTTACTACCCCTCTTTTCATACTCGGCCACTAGAACTGATGATGCATGTAATTGAACATCTTAGTGACTCCATCAAGAACTAACCAAGCTAAATCATGAAACTCCCACATCAGTTCATCACATATATCCACTGGAACCTAAAGGAGTCCATTGATATGAAGGATTTCATCCTACCTACATTCCAACCAGGGGGTGGGCCCCCACCTTACACACTCTCCCATATGACTAGGCCCTCTGAAATCGATAAATGCCTCGTCCTTATTTTAACCATTAAAGTATAGGTAACATCTAAGTATGATAGATATCCTAGTACTAGACTATCTTTCACATTCATATGTATCTCATAGGACAATACCATAATCTTCCACTCACTACTGGTGTACTACAATACCTTTATCTAAGTAATGCATCTCAGTGCATCTTTCAATTCATTGCATTCACCAAGAATGATGGCCTACTCAATATCTAAATATTTAAGGTACTCAACCCACCTTCTCTAACTCATATCATATCAGGCTAAGTAAATATATACTTGATTTTTTTTGATCCATGTACAAACAACACTCCCCAAATAAATAGTTTCTCCAACTGTATAATGTAAGAACAAAAGTAGCTAACTCAATATCATGCATCGAGTAATTCCACTCATGTTGCGTCAACTGTCGATACTTTTACACCAAGACTCTATCCACCTACATCAGTACTAGCACCATCCTAATAACTGTTGCTTCACAATACACAGTACAGTCTTTTCCCTTCCCTGGTATTATCAGGACTAATGTTGATGGAAACCTTCCTTTCATATCCATAATGGCTATCTCGGAAGAGTTTGAATATACAAACGTAAAACTCTTCTTATTCAAGATCGTCAATGGAGATTCTAAGATTTAAAAGTCATACCAGAAGTTCTAGCGGTGACCATATTTCTATAAAAAACTATGTATGTCAAAAATTGTCTTAGGATTCTCATAAAAATATACAACTCTATATGTATCTAGGATGGTAGATACCCTTGTCTTTGATATGATGTGACCCATTAAGTGAATCTGATCCATCCATAAGTGTCACAATGTGACCTCAACATATAATTGATGCTCCCTCAATGTTTTCGAAACAATATCATGATGGTTGGCAGGGTCAGGTCGACTTTGAGAATACAACAAGATATCATCCTTGAGCCACACTACAAAATAATCATTGTAATGATGGAACACTAGGTTCATCAGCGCCACGAAAAATATTGGCACGTTTTTTACTCCAAACAGTATTAACCAATACTCATATAGAATATTACAATTATAATAGGATGTATATGGTATTTTTGATAGAGAATACGTACCTAGTGTAATCTGGACACCAGGTCTATATTTTAGAGAACTCAAGCTCTTCGAAGCTGATCAAACATGTAATCTATTCATGGTGTGAGATATTGGTTTTTGACCATTAACTTAATGAACTTAAGATAATCCACATATAGTCTATGAGATAAATCTACATTTTTTCACAAAAAGAACCGTTGAACCCCACAAATTAGTACCCGGTCCCATAAACCCATTCCCCTACAAATCATCTCGCTTTTTCTTGTTCATATACAACTCTATCATAGCTATCCAATAAGGATAAATGCATACCGTTCTTGATCCTAGGAATAGTTTGATTTTGAATTGTACCTCTATCTTATGCGGTAATTATGAAATGTCATTCGGGAACATGTACATGAAGTGTTGAACCACTAGAGGAATGTCCACCTGAATCACTCCCTCATCATCTAGAGAAAAAACATGAAATATCTGTTTTCAATCCACAGAACCCACAATTCTTGGGTCTATCTTGACATGTCTGTACATCCAATTACACCTTGTGAGTAATAACTACACCCCCTGGTGATGTGAAAGTGACCCACCAATAATATAAGACAACATATTATCAATAAACTACTAGCAATTCCATGTTGATAATGATGTCTAACACATTCATATGAGGACATAAATATCTCAGATGAAGCAAAACCCACCAACGATAAGGGGAACTCTTCACACTCACTCACATCATCGGTTCTGATTCCCAATGATGTGTCTAGTGTCAATACTCCCTTAGAAGTCCAAAAAATAATCCTATGTCTTTTCACCACATGTGTTGATGTTAAAATATGAGATTTTGATATATTAAAGTCGAGAAAATGAAATTATAGGGGACACTAAGATTTTAACTCTCGCTGTAGATGGTCTGGCATCCTTTTCATTAGGGGTAGGCTATACAGAATCGATCAGGTAGGTACCATGGCCCTATGACACAACCTGACTACTCAGAGGTGGTCCAATATGATATCTAGGTGAAACTCATGTATACTACATCTTCCATGAATGGTATTACCTAAACCTAGTTGTAATGCACTACTCTAGCTCCCAATCAGGCATCGAGATGAGGAACCTTCTCCTAAACCGGATGTTAGAGATGACCTCCTACCACTCATACCTAGATAGAAGGTCCATTAAAACCACTATATGTTGGATGTCTTTTCGCAAGTTGGGAACTGACTAGGTCATAGTCACATTGATTCTACATGTGGTCTCACCTTCTATACTATTAAAAAACACAAAGCTACCAGTAATCATAGCATGATTGGTGCTCATCTTATGGGAAGCCTAAAAATGATACTTCTTACTTATATAGGTTGAACCAGTTTGTCAAGAAGAAAAACTTCTTGGATCTATGCCTCATGATTCAATCACGTTCAACTAATTAATCATTTCCTGATTCAAAATATCGGTGATATAAGTCAATTTATACATTTTGACCTGAGATTTGATATCATGTTGGGGACCTTCAAAAAGGCATCTCACTCTATATATATCATTAGCAAGGTACATTGGCACAAAACACTTCAAATCTGTAATGTGTTCCAAGTACTCTATTTCAATATGGACACCCTGATCTAAATGCGTGAACTCACCAGCCTGGTATACCCATAGATTCTCATGGTAAAATTAATTATAGGAGTATGTCTATAAACCAATCAATCCCAAATCTTGTATCCCTTTAACCTAGTTTAGAACATCTCACGAGAATAATTATTCTCCACGTAGAATATAAGTGGAAAGTAGGACCATCCTCTCAGGAAGCATATTTAGATACATGAATATAATTAGTTTGGTCCAAAGCCATAGATTATCATCCAATGGAATTCCATCTTCTAAAATTTTGGAAGATAATGTTTCTTGAAACCCAGGTCGGGTCATCCATAGTCATGGAAACCTATAGTGCTCCCTTAAATGTTTCATATAGAAAAAAAACTCATTGTTGAACTACGACTCATTACCTGTGTCAAGAACAGTCTCTGGTGCCGCAGCTGCAACTAAATGAGGATCAACCCGTAGACCATGTTCAAAAACCACTGGGGTATGGTCATCACCTCCCTCATGAACAACTATTGTAGGTCTTCAAAGTAGCCTATATATATAATTCCAATACCATGGCTTAGAAAAGAACACCATTAATGTTTGCAAATAAAAAGTGTAGGACATGTTATAAAACTTCCTAAAACCGCACCATAACCAATATCCTGATCCTAATTCCAAGACTGTATAAAGAATATCCACAATACAACTAGAAACACTACCTCCTGCCCACCCAAAATATGGGATTAGGTCAAGTGTTGCTTTTCCATTTCATTTTAATTTAACATTCATTCCTCCAATGATTCAAACGATGGTCCACCATGTTCTGAAACCTGAGGGCACATAACACCTCACGAACCAAAATTTTATTCTCATATAATCCTTACATATCAAATTCACATTAACAATGTAATTTAAAAATGCGCATCTTTTTCCATTTCATAAAGACCGATACACCATATGAATTTAAGGATGATAACACTCATGTATCATCTACACATGGTATATCACCACAGCAGGAAAAACTATCACAACACCTATCAAATCACATGTATCAGATAATGCATCCAAAATGGATTGGAATAATGAATGGAATTATATTTCAAAATACTTCCAATACGATTAGAGAGATGGAATAAACTCATCTCCATGGTTTGCAATGGAAATAGAATCCAATCATAACAATAGAAATAGTATAAAGAATTTACATCACCCAATTGTGAAATCAAATAAACTATAGTAGTCAAAACCATAAATAACAATTTGATTTATAGAAAATTTGGATTTTCCTTGTACATAATTAATCTACAATTGAGAAAAAATCATTACCAAATTCAATTCCTTCTGGTCCATAGATATTGTTGACAATCATTACAAAAATCAGAAAATTAACAACTCTGATACCACGTTGAAACATCCCAAAACTGGATGTTGCTCAACAGTTCCCTGAGCTAGGTTGGATAAATGGCCTAATGCACATCTCCCAAAATGATAGAGGCTACTGACTAGCAGCGAGTTCCTAGGTGATTTATTGGGGACAAAATTCCCCCATTATAAAATTATATCATAGCATAAGTAAATCACACTCTATAGTAGAGTCATTTACAATTAAAAGACAAATTAAAAAATAAACCATCAGGACAAAAATATATATCAATCATGAAGTGCATCATATAACAGGATGCATATGGTACATTTCTCTAGAAAACCTCCATTATAGGTACATGGAAGAACAATACAGTATTAGTATCCAAAATAAAATGAAACAAAAATTTTCACATTAGCGTTGCAAACCTCATCTTGGTCACATTCTCTCTTTCTCAAAATCAATGATCAAACAACAATTTTAGGGAGATACCCCCTATTATCACCTGCGACCATTTAATTTATTGGGGTTTCCACAGAGGCCCAAACAAGGTGTGAGATAACATCCCATTAGGTAAGCACCCATTTATATATATATTTCTATGAAACATGATCAATATGATAAAATTAGTTTATGTAAGAAGTAATGTTTGTGTTTAAGACCTAGGAATATAAATACTTCATACAAGTAGTAACAAACAACCTCCCAAGGCTCCCTGGAGAATCTTAAAACTCCTAATAGCATATCTATAAGAAATGAAATCAAATAACATGACCTTATCTAAAACCATTCATATCATGTGCACACAACCTCTCTGTATAAAGAATACATATAAAAAACCCACAACCCTTCCCAAAAATCACAGTCATAAAAATTATGGTTGTGATGTATAACTATGTGTACACCATGAAGGGTTGGATCAAATTTGGATAATACTAAGGCATCATTATCATGTCCAAGAAGCATCTTGATGGAATCTTGGTATAAGAACTGGTAGGAGTCCTATTAGAATGTGTAAAAACATGTCATATGCGAGTCCAAGCAAGCCAGATTTAAGGGTTAGAAAACCAATAGAATCCCATGAACTCAAGATTCATGTTGCATACTCAGCTATGTTTTCCACTTCTATGTTCTATACTCATGTAGAGTAATCCATTCTATCTAGAAAATCATTAACACATTTCATAGCGAATCATCACATGAGTATAACCACTCACATATTCCATTTCTATATAATCAATTCGCATTATTATACCCACCCATTTAGCATCAGTTTACTATTAATCATATCCCATAGTTATACCCACCCATTTAATAAAATTAACTATTAAACCAGACACATGGGTATACCCACAGATTTAACAAAATTTCAAACAAACCATTTATGAAATTTTAATCAACCAAAAAGCATACCCCATTCATTGAACCAATTCATTCAACAAAATATAGTCATATTAAGCATGTAATATTATTTAAATTAATGGAAATGTGGCATAAAATATCTTACTAATGTAATTAAATATCATTTACATACAATAGATCTTCCTCAAGCTTTGAAAAATCATGAACACAACCCTTGGGTAGTTCATAAATATCAAAACAGAAACAATGGTGTGGCACACCCCATGGGCGGCCTTCGTTTGGAGCACCAAACACCAACACATCTCAGAGAACCTATAAAAATCCATATTACGTCCTATATCATTTATTTTATTCTATCCTTTCAAAATTGGGTCGTCACAAAAAAAAATCCTTGAGGGAGAAAAAAAGATACATTACTCTATAATGTATCAAAATATGAAAGAAAATAATTGAACACCTATCACATATTGGTAGTGGAGTTCTCATCTAGTACCAAGTCCAAATTCACCTCGGTTTCTTGAGAAATCTAAACAATTGATGAATATTGATAAATTAGGGAAATGATCCTAAACACCAAAACTGAATATATTGTTTTAAAGATTCAATAGTGACTTCTAAAGGATCGGGAGCTCTACAATGTAGTTACAACGTGACTGATGTAGAATGAAATGGTCTATGGATCTCCAACCTGGAGAAAATCCTACTATTATACACCAAAGGGGATTCATGTGTGTGTGAAAAAGGGGATGTTAGGCTTCTTTCTAATAAATAGAGCCTCATCCCTCTAATTTTAAAAAAATCATAGTTAAGAAATTAAATGTTGTGTAATTTAATTTCACATCATATAATGCCCAGTTTTCCTTTCCATTGGAAAAACCATTACATGATCTGAAAGGTTCTGGGAAGACTATTACACGTCGGGTAATGAAGTTACATGGTCTGTAATCCAATTACACTTCCCAAATTAGGCTCGAAGCCAGTGAACATACTTTTTCCTATTATTTCCCCAGAATAAATTTACCATCCCACAACTTAGTTTAGATTCTAATCCAAAAAGGGAAGTAAAGAAGCATATAAATAGTGAATTAAAATATTTATACCTTAAGAAAAACCCATGATCATAAAATTGAATTAAAATATTTTTCATCTATGTTAATATAATAACAAAATTATCTCAAATATACTAATATTTTATTAAGTTAAAGTAATTACCTATATCTTTCACTGCTTCCATCAAACTTGGAATGAAATTATTGATCATGTGTACAACGGGCTATCATCTCAGGAAACAGTGTTACACATTTTCCATCACCACATCTGATAGATAGATTTAATGATATATTTAAGGATTATTTATTATATTTGTGATATTATTATATTTATTTAATTTCTATATCATATATAACATTTTACATATATTTAAATAGGAATATGACAATGTTTCTCATATGTATGGATGACTACCATGTCACGATGCGATATGATAGGTTTTTCACAAATGATTTATAAAAAAGTTAATAAGGGAAAATATATTGAATAAATTTGATATATATAAATTAAATATGATTATAAAAATGAAATATATAATTTATCCTTCTTTAATTTAATCCTTCTATAAAATAAAAACAACATTCAAGCACACATTATCTTTATCATCTCTGTAAATAGTGTAACAGATTTTTTATATTTAATATTAATTAATATCTCTTAAAAATAGATAATTTATACATATGATATTTATATCATTTTTAAAATTCTGATATTTTATAAACATGATATTAATTATTATACTAAAAATACCAAACAAAAACATACATGAAGAAAGATGAATTTTTCCTGAAATATAATTTTAACAGTGAAATATTGATTAACGTATAAAAAATGTCATAAAAACATATATGGTTTGAAAAAATTTAGTGTTCTTTAATAAATTTTTAATTATATTATATTTATTATACGTGAGGATAAAATGTGTATGAAGGATATCAAGATTGTGTTATGTGTTCAATATCTAAAATATCCTTCATTGGCACATAAGTTTTATTGTTCAACAATCTTATATTCTGAGTATATACTGCCCCTTTGACACGATAAATCATTAATATCCTAATTTTTAGAATATTTAAATTTAAATTTAAATTTTTCCTTTAATGAGGATTATTATTCAAAATATATGAATGGTGTGAAGGTTTAATGTTTCAATCTCATTGTTTATCATGATTAATTATCATTAAATATTTGATGACGATATATTCTGATCTAACTATAAAGAAAATAATTTATTTGATCTTCATTTGGTTATATCTATTGAATAAAAAATTTCAACTAATTTTCCCCTCATATTTTATTAAAGGTACCAAAATAATTTTTTTAATAAAAATATCCTTTGTTCACACTTCGATTGAATACCCATTTTTCTTGCATATACATGTTTTCTATAAAAAATAAAAAATAAAATTAATATTATCCAATGGATTTCATAAAGTAATTTTTACCCATGATTTGTAATTATTTTTAAAATAAATTGAATATTCAATTTGTTTTCCAAACATGGATCGGTGTGGTTTTGAATAAAATCTTAAAAGTATAATTGTATTAATATATATAAATGAACAGAATTTCCCCCCATTATAATAATTATTTCATATGATTATTCCATTTTACATTTTAAATTTTATTTTAAATGAAATGGATTTTGCAATATTTTATGAATTTATTGTTTTAAAAAGGTTCTTTAAAAATTAATGTTATTTTCCTCAGGAAAATATCTAATTTTGTTTTTTTCAAATTTATGTTCTATTGATAATGACATCATTTGATGTTTCTATAACATTAATTTGATATTATCTAATTATACCATGTTTATTTTTTCTCTATAGGGTTTATGTTTATGAATAAAAGATTTTTATATAACATGTTTTGTCTCCATAGGTTATTATATGTGGAAATGTTTTATAAAACTCGTTCCTTTTTCAGGGGTTCTAATACGATTAATGTTTTTTGAATACCATTTCTTTTAATTAGTTCTAATATGATTATTGTGTTATTAACTTCTATAAAAAGAGTTATAATTTTCATTATGAGATTTGTGGGACATATATATCCCTCTAATTTATTAAGTAAATATTGACAAGTCTGAGAAAAATAGGATTGGAATGTGGAGTAAACCCAGCACATTATGGGAATCTATCTACTATGATAGTCATCATAGTGGACTATGAATATTATGATTGATTAGGGAGTTAACCCGATACACCATGATATTCATGATAGTGAGAATGAACTACAATGATATTTTTGGGAGTAAATCCATTTCAATATTATAGCCATGGATGTGAACCTTCACTTATAAGAAAATGATTTTATGAATTTATGTGTTTCCCATAATTCCATAAATTATTTAAATGATATTCTCTCATATATCATGTTCCTTGATTCCAATTTTATTTATTTCTTATTAATAACAAATATTTATTCCATGACTCTTAATTTTGATCTTTTATATTCATGGTATGGTTTTTAATTATAACTATCATGTTTTTATACCATTATGCCCATGTAATGTTTATGAATCTCTCTTACTTAACCTAAATAATCAATTGATATCATTTTTAATTTCCCTTCATTATCCTATGTTATGCTGGAATTTATAATTTTTTATAAGTCAATGTAGGGCGTTAATTATTAAAAAAAAATTAAGAAGATGTATCTAACTTATCAATGACTTGTTTACATTTCCATGTCTCTGAAGGGACTATAAATTTTTTATCCTCATGTTTGTTTTTGTTTCTTCTAAGGAGAATTTATCAAAACAAATGTTGTCATATAAATGTATAAAGATCCAGTTTCACTATAATAACTGTGGGAGGATACATCATGCATATCTAAAACTTCTTTCGTTAGTCAAATATGAGATAATATTTGTTATGTATATTCATTACACTCATAAATCACGAGTCAATTTTTATGTAAATGTTATATCATATAATTTTAAAAGTCATTATGTAATCATTTATCTATATATTAATAATCAATAACACATCTCAAATAAATATTGTATCAAATGAATTTTTAAATCCTTGAACAAGTTATTTCTAACTCAAGTGACTAAGGAGGAATTAATCATTCATGGAATTTAATTATATAGTAATTCATGGATTTATTTACATATAAATTTCATAGGTTTCCTCTCTAGTGTGAGGATTAGTTTTATATTAAACTCATACCATGAAATATTTTTCTCTTAAAGACTCTATTTTGAATAGTCCATATTAAATTAGTAAAATTTAATTAGAAACTTCATGGGAATATGTATAATGGATTTATTGGCTTCAGTTCTTATCTGTGGGGTGATGAAATTATATTTTTCAAAAAGTGTTTTTATCAATGAATATTTTCATGAATTTTCATTATCCAAATAAAAGAAAAATCAATAATAAGTTTCATTTACCCTGTAATGATGATCATCTCAATCAAAAACCAGTAGCTCAATACATCTCAAATATTTAACATCAATATGGATATCATTAATTATCGTTCAAAGGGGTGGACATATCAAAAAAACATTCTATAAAAGGTTATAATTTCTTTATATTGGGGAAATTATGTTTTGCTTGTATAAAGCGATGACTGATATGGAAAAAGTAAATTTGACAGAGTTAATTAACTCATAATTGAAAAATTATTTTTTGAAAATTTAATTATATAATAAGTCATGAATAATATATTTTTTCATTTTATTTATATATCCAATAATTTTTGTTCTATGTAAATAATAATGAATCGTACATGTTTTCAATATTTTTTTATTTTAATTTATATTGTCACAATGTTTCAAGATAAAACATGATATAAGTATTCACATGTTCTCTATGTGACAACTAAGATATTAATTAAGAAATATTAGTGATTAATGTTATGATGACAGGGATAAAATTAGTGAACTAATTTCTTTATTTTTTAGCATTCATATTTCAAAATAGTTATATAGATAATAATTTATGGAACGGTTTTTGTTAAATTAAAAATGAGTCGTTAGATATTATTTTATTATATTTACATATGAATACCATTTCATATTGAATAATTTGTTATAACCATATTTTTGTGATGTTGAAAAAATATATAAGGAATGACTTATCATGTACCTAATAATCTATTAATAATTAAAAAAAATGATAATTCCATTTTATTTCATAGAGTAAGATGTGAAGTGGTAATTGAGGAAGGAACTACCAAGGTTTATATTTTTAATATGAAAAGTAATTTAATTAAATAAGTGTATTTCCTTATGTTCTTAGACAGTAAAATTATTCCTCAAATCTTTGAAATGGATATTAATAAAGATTTTTGTTATTATCATTTTTTCTATTTAACCATTGGCCTTGTGAATTTTTCCAGATATATGGTTTTGAGGTAATAAAAATTCTATTGAGAATTAAATTTCTTGTGATCAACAACCTCAATGGAACTTTATTATAATTTATGCTATTATTCTAATTCTAATATACCCTTCTATTATATTTCTTCAAATTGGGAAACCTAGTTATGATTTACAATGGGTAACTGTCTTGTTTATATCATTTATTTAAATTAATTCCTATTTTTAATTTTTTTTAAGGTGGGTTCTTATGAAATTGTCATTAAATTGTTAATAAATTTATTACACATATAAATTTCAAATGGAATATTCATTTTAAGGGGTTTATATTTCAACACCGTGATTTTTTTATGAAATAAGGTTTTTTATAAATTTAATTTTATTGATGGATTGCATTGGATGCTATACTAAGTTACGCATACCTTACATACAACACCGTGTAATATTTACTCTACATAAATAAAATATAAATTATATTTTAGTACATGAAACCCTATATTTTTCATCTGTCAAAAAAATGTGTATACATTTAATAGCTTATGATACACGTAATACTGAGATTTACAGAACTACAATAAACTATTAATAATATTATTAAAACATTTTTAGTGTTATTAAATATCCAGATGAATTAAATATATTAATAATATTAAATACAATATGAAAAAATGGTATAAAAATGCTTATAAAATGATTTAACTTGTTAACATTTAATTACAGATGAAAATAAATAATAATTGAATATAATGAATGTGTTTTTATAAAAAACGTTTTTTATACCCACAAAGGTATTTTACCATAAAATATTAACATAATAACTACTAGTGAGAGATATTAATGAAATATATATATATATACTATAAATTCATCGAATTATTTCACATTCGTCTAATAAATTTGATATGAATAAGTCAAAATAAATAAAATTTCCTACATAAAATATATGTTTCTCTATAAGGTTGTTTTACAGATTTTAAATAGAATGCATTCTATAAAAATATTTTCAATCATTTTTTTACATTAATTAAAAAATAATCATTTTTTATATAATTATATCTAATTTTAATTTAGGTATTTTTTTGTTATTTTTCAGAGAAGTTTCATTTTTTAATAGTAAAAAACACTGAATTTTATTTTATACTACATTTTTATGAAATATATTCATATAGATATATTATATATAAATATTTATAGTATATTTATATAAATTAAATTTTTATTTATATAATTTAGTTCATTGGAATCAATTTCTCATTGAATGTGGATAAATAACATTTCAAACGTTTGAAATTTTCACATTAAAAACACTTTTCCCCCACATGTGTTTGGGATTAATATTAAATTAATATAGTCCATGAATATGTTTATAATTTGAAAAAATTAATTCCACATATGAAATAATAATCATATATAATTTATAATATTTTATTCATAATTTTTACCATAAAATATTATTTAAGGTAATTAAAAATTATTACAACAATTTAGGTAAAAACTATTTCACACAGATGATAAACATCAGCATAAAGAAAAAAATAACAAAGAAACATGTCCAAAATCCATTTTATGGTCTTATTTATAACATATACTATGTTTTATAGAAAAATAAACTTTATAGGTGGAAAATAATTTAAGGGATACCTCTCAATAGTGCTTGCATATTTTGTATTTAAAATAATGTCAATCCTTCTCCACTATAAAAGGGAACTCAATCCCTAACATATTAAAACCTACAAATACTTTTGTATCATAAACAATTACCAAATATGATACCATATTGCATCCTATAATCCTATAAGCCTCACTTTGTTAAAAACTCCAACTATAGGATCCCTTTTGGGCAAACCAATTAGAGTTACCCGATGAAGAGGTAACATTTATAAATGTGAATTTTTATTTTTTTCATTATATAGGGGAATAAATTATTATTATTCCATTAAAATATAATAAAATAATGATTTTTAATATTAATATATGCTATTTGTTTATGTTTATGACCTAAACTGATATAGCCACACATCCAATGGGATAGACAATCATCATTCGTTTGTACAAAAGACTACCACCTCACGAACTAATGTCATTCATTATTTAATTACCTTCTATAACGGTTGGTAATAATTATTTAAATACATTTTTAGATGATATATATGATATTTAAGATATATTTGGGCTTCTGGAATTATTATATAAATCATAACATCATGATTTCCATCTTATGGTAATATGATAACTTCATTTGTGGACATATGGGCTACCGCCTCATCAAAGCAATGTATTTCATTCTCCCTTTAAATGGAATGTCTAAAATATGGATTGAATAAATTATTTTAAAATATCTGAGATAATAATTATACACTAATTCATCTATTTTTATATATATTTCATTTACAATTTTTTAGTTAAAAATAGGACAAGAAAATGGAATCATCGTTAATGCATACGTAAACATGTAGTTTCCATGAAAAGTGTATTTCAACTCAAATTTCATTAATTTATATATTATTAAATAACATATATAACGAATATATATGATATTTATATCATTTTTTATATTTTTTGGATATGTGACCCATGAATCATGTAGAAGGATCAATAATAACAAGTAAAAACATATATGAAAATTGAACTTGTCATAACCCAAAATGTATCATTAACATGAAATTTTTCAAAAAAAATGGGTAATATAGACTCATAATATAACCATATATTGTTTTATTTATAATAATATTGTATTTTTGTATATTTATCATAAAATTCTAATTATTACAAAGAAGGTTTTAATGTGTATGATGAAAGTCAAGACTTATGTTAAGGGTTCTCTCATCTCACGTGTATTATTTGTGAGATATATGTTATATTGCCAAAATATTATTATTTTGTGGCATATATATTTCTATATTACATGTCATGACATTAATAACATTATTTTAATGATATTCTAAACTTAATTTAATGTTATTAAATCAGGAGGATTATAATTCAATTTTACCAACGTGGTAATAATTTATTTCAACTATATCATTATTTTCATTGATTTTTTATGACTGTGATTACATAGATTAAATATTATATTTCACCTCCCAAGAAAACTGATATATTTTATTATCATATGTTTATTGATGATATATTTATGTAATGGTATTATTCATACACTATTTGGTACTTATGATAATTATTAAATGCATTTATGAGATTCTGGCCTTATTTCTCTATTCGGTCATAAATAAACATTATTGAAACAAAAATTCGCCAAAAATGTTACCAATTTTTATATATATATATTCAGGTAAATTTCATTGAAAATTATTTAAAATTATATTCTATTTTCAAATTTATTTAATATGGTTTTAAAATATTCCATTTATGATTTCACGTTTTTTTAAATGTTCTTTGATTAAGAAAATCAAATATGATATGATACATCCATAAAAAACTATTTTAAATTCTTTTTTAATTTTCCTTTATATGTTTTTTCAAATTAATATTCAATGAAATTTATTTTGGAAATATTTCATGTTTTTATCTTTTTATATCATAGAATGATTATTTTCATTATGAAATGAACCAAGTGATGATTTAAAATCATTCTCCATAAAAGATTATATCCATTGAAATACTGTATTATTTTATATGGATTTGATCCAATAACCCATTTATTATTATTTCTTTGAGTTTTTTATGATTTATATTACATGTTTTTTAAACTATTTCTCTCCAACGGGATATTACATAATAAATATCATTTGAAACATGTTTCCCTTGATAGGTTATTATATGATTATGAATCCTTTATATCATCCATATGTTATTAAATTACTTAATGTTTGTGATGCCCATTTCATTTCAATAGGTATGATATGATATTTCAAAAACCAATATATTTTTATTGGTGATGATATGATTAATGTTTTATTATCTTCTGGAACACATGCGTCTGGTTTCATTACATGATGGGTGGGACATATATATTCATCCAATGAATTCTGTAATGATTTTAATTTATTCAGATATTGGTGGGAAGCAAGCTCATATGTTTTATCCATAATGGGAAACATGTGTGTCTTATTCCTCAATGGGATATTAGTGTGTGTGGACCCACAGTGGGAAAAAGGTATTCCCTAATACAAAATGGGAATCCAGAGTGTCCTAATCTACAATGTAAAAATAGTGTGTCCTAATCCATTATGGGGGAAAGAAAATTCCTAATCTAGTTTTTTGATGATCTTGGTAGTTATCCTTGACACATTGAATGATCTTCTATATTTATTATGGTTCCATTCTTATATTAAATACAATTATGGTTTATTATTGATTTATGATAATATATCACCATTATAATTAAAGTAATAAGAACATCCCATCATTATTTAATGACTCGTGTATATGATCTTTCATACGTAGTGTATGATATTTAAATATTATTCACATGTTATCATACACTCAAATGTATGTTATGCTTACATATATCCTTTATTTTTCCTTAATATGAATCTTATCTCACCATTTTCTTTCTTATTTCCAAAGTTTATGAAGAAATGATTTAAATAGGAGTACTAAATGGGGTGATCCTTGTGGGAAACATTAAAGATCTTTTAGTGAGTAAAATGATTTTATTCCTTGTTTAAAAGACACTAACTTGTTATGAACAATAGGAATGTACATTTATAATGTCAATAATATTCATATAAAATTGGAAAATATCCATTCATGTTATTCCTGGATTTCTATGCATTTATTTGGAATTTTGGGTTCGTGTTGTTGAACTCATTTGTTTTTGTTTATTTGGGGAATGACAATAGAATAAACCTAGTTTAGATGGAAATCATGATTTGAGTAGAGACCCATGTGTAGCACAGTTAAATGGTTTAATATGCATCAAGTGATTGGTTCTTTCTTATGGAATTGTTGTATAAACCTTGGGGATGAGTTATTCATGTACGCTATTTCCATTTCCTTTGATTTTTAGTGTGACTTATTCGTTTCATTAATTTTAGTCTATGTGAGTGGATTTTGAATGATATTTTTGTCGTGGAAAATTATTTTCCAAAGGAAAATAATTTTTTGAAATGGGGTTATAATAAAATAACAATATTGTGCCTAAATTATATTTTTAACAAAGTTATATAATTTGAATGGTGTCATTGGAAAATTGATGTTTTCATATGTGTATTTATAATGCTAATTTTGTAAGTGGATTTTTTCTTCCCTTTTTTCTCTTTTGATTTATATGCTTGGTTTTTGGCATAGGATGTTATTTTAGGAGAATTTAGGTTTTCTGTTGATTTTAATTTTTGTTATTTATTTAATATGGAGTATGTCATGCAAAAATATACCAAAGGATTCTTCTGAATCTCTTAAAAAATTTGGCATTTCTTATACACTTGGTGGAGTGGTAGGGTTTTTCTTTTTCTTAGTTTTTTCAGTATTATATGTTGATAATGGATTGTTATAATCCATGTAATATGTTAAGGAAGTGTAATTTGTTTTATATTATTTGGGAACCCCTTAATCCGTGAGGCTGAAAGCGGTTATGGGAATACTGTAATGTCCATGTTTGGATCAATGGAAGGAGATCTTCCCATCATTATTATAAGTTATGATATCTTAGGAATTATATATTTCATGTTTTATCCAATAGTTAATACCTATGAATTTAAAGATGAAGAATATGGATGATATCTTGGGTTTTCAACAAGTTTGATGGATGGTGAAGGTATATATTGATCACTTTAATGAGATGGTTAGTTTTTCTATGGATATAGACAAAAAAATCAGCTTAAATATCCTCTGTATATATAGGGACTTCATCTAGGGATTAATTAGTGAGTCTTATCATATAGGAAACTTCTATTTATGATTCTTGTGGATGTTCTTATTATAGATTAGTCGGATCCCAATATGTAGTCTTAGTAATTTTTTAATCTAGTTTCTACTGGAACTCATGAGAATTCTTCATCTAGTATAGAGTGTGTACCATAGGTGCCTATTCCTAAGATGTATAATTTGTTAGGACCTTATCAGAATTATATGGACCACCTAATCATATGATTTCATTGTGGTCTTTTTTGGAATTTGAATCTATCTTTCCATCATCCACCCATGGATTCCTAGCAATGTGGAAATTTTGGTCACATGGAGACATTCTATAAGATCTATTTTCAAAAAGGGAATCCTTTTTTAGTGTCTACTAGTTCTTGACTATAGTGGGGTATATACTTCATCGAAACATTTCCCCATCAATAGGTACTAATGTGAAGCTCTTCACATAATCAGGATTTTCTTTGTACAGGTGGTTCTTGGCCTTTATTTTATCCCCAATGTCAATGTGTTGAAAAATTAAGTTCTTATTATAGTGATTTTCCTTGAAATTGAAAATATTTATTTTTTTATACATTGTGGTGTCTTTTTATTCCTAGAATATTAAAAGTGGTTCTTTATTGATTTTAATCATTAAATTTATCTTCATTTTATATATTATTTTTAACTCGAGTTGTTCTTATTTACGGTATTATTTTGTTTTTTTAGAAACGATGAGTTATGTTTTAGCCTATGGTTTTGTTTGGTATTTTCCTTTGGGGCAACTTATGTTGGGTGTTGTTCCATGTATGTGTAATTTTAAATGGTGGGAAGACCTAATATATATATATATATATGGATTCATCTATTATTGGTAAGTTATTACGAGAGGAGTTGAAAGGTCACATAACATAATTTGGATTTGTTTAGCTTTTTTAGTAATGGTTTTCAGTCTTGTTCTTCGTGTGGATTGGTGAATTTTTAGAGGAATAAGGTTTTATGGTTGGGATAAATTTCAAACCCCAACCATGGTTGTCATTTGTTTTTTAATTTTTATTTACATATTGGTCCTTTAACTTTCATTGTTAGGTTTTCATCATTTTTCTAGTGATAAATGTTTTCTAGTGTTTTGGAGGTTTTGGGTGCTATTGGCCAAGAGAATTGTCACTAAGATTATTAGAGTGAAAATTTATCAAGGAAAGGATTTTGTAAAAACCAAAATATCGCTACATTGTGTTTAACTCATTCAATATTCATTAAATAGAATATAATAGTGTTTGGGGGACTCATTTTGAGTTATTTTTGTAACATTTTTAGGTAACATGGTTTGAGAATGGTCTTACCAATTTAGGAATCACAAATTTTTTTTTATAAAAAAATCCAGAAGAATTCCTATGATTTGGGAAAAAATTAATAGATTGTGTAAAAAAACCACTAATCCCATTAAAACCTATATATATTTTTATTCAAAAATAATATTATTATCATTCAACCAGCAATTTGAACCCTCTCAGTTGGGTATAGAACGGAGGGAATACCCCCTACTTTTACTACATCTAGGGACACTTTTTTTGATATTTCACATCATAGGATAATGATTGTACATAATTTCTGAATCAAATCATCCAATTTCCCCTTTTCATATCTTCCCCTAATAGTTTAATTCCATCTTCCCTATTTCCTGATTACCGTAATTAATATGTTGGATGATTTAGATGTCTATGGTTGGTAATAATTGGGGATACTAGTTTTTGATGGTTGTGATCTATACTCTAAGTCACTTTCTAGTACATTTCATTGAAGGTGTTAAAGTTCCACCAATTGAGGTAGTTTTTAACATCCAATTCATTTCTGGAATATTGTTATTTTATTCTTGATCATTACTAATTAATTTCAAAATGTCTTATTCATAATTTTAATTTGTGTGTTTGATTTATTTTGGTGTTAAAATGTTCAAAAATTATTCAAAAATTTGTTTTAATAGATTTGATTATTTATTTATATATGTCTAAGTATTAAAGGAGTTTGATAAAATGAAAATTATTCTCCTTTTTTAATTTGTGAAATTTAGTATTTTTTGTCCTAGGATGGGGTTTGGAAATTGTATTTTCTTTTGAATTGGTCATTTTTTCTTGTACCGATCCGTTTATATGGGTGATGCTCATGTGTGGATCCTCGTGTTTAGTTGTAACTCTATTTTTCATCACTAATATGAGCCCTGGGAATACTATATTTTTCCATTTTTATGTGTTTATATGTGGGCATATCCATATGTGAACAAGGTGAATATATATAAATAATCAAACAAATATAAATGGATTTCTATAAAAATATACACCTAGAAATATCTTATTTTCAAAAAAAAACCTTCTCTCATTTATTCTAACTCCTCCAATCTATATCCCAAATAGTTTTCATAAAAAATGAATTTTATCTAAATGGATTTAATATCGCTAAATTATTTCATAGGTTTCATTTAATTTTTTTCCCTTATCGTTTCCCTTTTGGAAATGTGAGTTTTCATTTACTCACATAATACATAAATGGACCGTTTGGAAGC
This sequence comes from Viscum album, assembly GCA_963277665.1. NCBI lineage: Eukaryota > Viridiplantae > Streptophyta > Magnoliopsida > Santalales > Viscaceae > Viscum > Viscum album. Next base: position 1,414,905,414 of record OY728145.1, read on the forward strand.
TTCCATGTGAAATTGGTGTTTATAAAATGGTTTTAAAAATGGTTTATAAAAGAAATGTAATTATATTAGAAATTTTATCCTCCTATTAATATTTTTAGTAATTTATAAACCCTATTTTGGATCATTCCTTGGATAGTGCCTTTACACCCTTCAATAATTGAATTGAATAACATTGAATGGAATTCAATTTTCATTCGATAGGATTCCCCTTCCCAGTCACACTATAACTCCCTCATTATTCCTCTATAGGGTTTTTTAGATCACTATGTTATTGGATAATCAAATATATTCTATTTTATATTATCAATATATTATTTACTCTCAGATCTTCAATATTGACAATCTTTGTTGGAGAATCCCTCTTAGGCCTAGATGTTTTTAGATCACATGATCCTTAGGTTGTTTATTTCATTATGATTGGAAATTTTTGTTAATCCTATATTGCTTTATTATCATTCAATTTTATATTTTTAATTCTTTTGTTTGATTTAAATGAAATATTCTTTCAATTAGTTGATTTAAAACCCAATTCCATTGAATTTGGGATTTAAATTTAGATTTGGAATGAAATTATAAAAAAACCCCAAATCTATTGATTTGAGATGTTTTTATTGAAATTGATGGAAATTTTAGAATCCAATTGTTATAATTAAATTGTGGGATTTAAATTGTGAAATTGAATTTGGAAATTTTTTTCTCATTTTATTCAATTTACTATTTGAAAAGATGTCTTGAAATTATTTTCATAAAAACACATTGGTTTTTTCAACATAAAGTTATTTCTTTGATCAAAAACCAATTTTTGTAATTAAAGGAAAATTTGAAAAATTTGTAATGGTGTAATGGGATTAATTGTATTTTGAGATGTATTAAAATAAATTGGCTATCACGTTTTTTTGGATTATACCATGCAGTAATATGTAGATAGTGAGTTATTTGGACAGTACTCTGTGACTTACAACACTAATAAGTCATATGTAATTGTCACATTCCCTATAGGATGGTGATAAGTTATCTTTGAATAGTTATAGTGGCAAATTTGTACATATAATGTTATAAAATATATTCAATTATGTGTAATCCCATATCCTATAACTATCACATATTTTGGTATATCACCAAACTTTTCTCTTGTTTTTATTTGAAAAATATTTTCCACTATCTTTTGTAAAATATTTACATTTCATTAGGAATTTATATAAATTTTGTTATATGAAATTGTTATTATGAAATTTTTGTAATGTATTCCCTATCATTCGAAATATAAGGAATAAATTTTTAAAATATGATTTTAAAATTACAGTACAGTTTATATAAAATTGAATGATATATTTGTTTAATTAAATGATGGATTATATTATGGAGTCTTTTTTGAGACACTCTGAGGATATTAACTCGAACTCTACATGTGCCATTGGGTATTTATATATTATCTTCTACTAAGTTCAAGGAAGAGTAAATTGCCAATTGTAGGTGGTAGTAGTTATTGAGCGATGATCATGGATATCTTTGTTCATTAGGACATGTGTTTTTATCATAGTTTCTGGTGCCAACGAGCTTGTACCTATGTAGTAAAATCTCCTACTTGGCATCCAAAAACACCTAGTATCAAATCCGGGTTGGGACAAAATTCTGGGTTACTGGAGAAGTATTGAAGAACGGGACTATATTAGTACTATAGCAGTGGTGGAACTATAGCGATGTAGGCACTATAGCAGAATTGTACCGGCGGTGGTACTGTAGCAGGTACAGTAGTAGAAAGGGTACTATAGCAGTACTATTCATCGAGGTGTCCTTTGGGCCCAAAAAACGGTTTTCGAGCCTTGTATTTAGGCAACTGGGCCTTTGTACTTCGGGCTATGTAATGAGTCTGCCTCTACTTAGACATAAAAGTGGTCATTAATTTAATAAAGAATTGAGGCTTCAGCCTCATCCTAAAAAAACTATTATTCTTTATCCTTATTAAAAAAGGGTTTGGTGGGGCCAAAATGGCCCCTCGAGACCCCTATCATTCTTTGATAGTGAAATCTCCTGAGTAAAATTTCAGTGGGTGTCCAAAATAGGGTTCATGGATTTTTTGAACAATTTTTGGAATAATTAAATCCCACATAAAAGGATAGATGTGTATGGCCACATGATTTTCCATAACCTATGCCCTAAATATTTTCCCCTCTAAAGGGGGCACAATTATGATTATGTGGGTCAGAGTTTGTAAAACCATACTCCTCCCATGAAAACCCTTGCTTCTTGGGTTTTCACAGTTTTGTATAGCATGGTGCACAGTTTAAAAAATTTGTGTGACAATCATGCACAACAAAAATTCCTTCTAATTGTTTTTTAAATTTGACCTGAATAACACCTAAATAAGACCCAACCAAAGCTTGATACAAAGTGGGATTGAGGAGTACCAAAAAACAGTAATGGGATGTTACGGGAACACCTCACAGTGAATCCATCAGGTATATAAAACCCTTGTTTATATTATATTGTTACTTATTTAATTTATACTACTCAATGATGTCAATTCTATTTAGATTATTGGATATAGAAGGACTCTCAGTTTATGTTCCTATTAGATCTCAACAAACTAGTTAGGAGTAATAATGAATTATTCTTCAAGGAATGGATCTGTATAGTCCATCCCAATGTTAATATATTTGGGAATGATTCCCTACTATTTCCCAATCATTTGAGCTAGATATTCTTGCTCATAATACAATAATACCCATGCTTAAGAGGAAGATTCAAAGGATATTCATTCCTCTCCTTACACTTATACATAATTTATGGATGACTTTAGATGTGAAGAGTGATCTACCTATTTTTAAATTTTATGTTTCCTATATATATATACAGCCAATCTATTACCAATATAACAAAAAATTCAACTAAAGGAATTTTGAAAATATTTTTTTAAGGATCAGTACAACAACATACAATTTTGGGGAGTTATATGCTTGGGATTAAATAATATATCTATTTTATATTCTCATATATAAGTTAAAATATGTGTTTTAATTAGGTTTTTAAATAGTTCTATTAAACATGAATGATATGAAAGAATATAAAGAAGTGGATTCAATTAGTATGTTCAATATTATTGAATAAATAACTGACATACATGTCATCACAAAATTTTCTGGATCCACCTCAATAGTAGTGATATCTTATTCCCTTACTTTCTCTTTAGTCCATGCAGGTTGTTGTTATTGATTATCCTCAAAAACCCTTGTCTTTGGGAAATAGATTGAATAATGGTTGTGTTTCTTTGAGTAAAAACACCATAATACAATTGGAGTATTGATCAAAACCTAGTTTTCATACATTCCATTAGGGGTTTCAGTGTCTCTCTTCATTATTGATTATCCTAATTCCTTTATTTTACAAACATAAAGAACCTCCTTATTCCCTTGATTAAATTTCATGGACACTCCTTCTCAAATTTTTTACACATGGTTAGTTTTGTTTTCTTTCCCCCAAGGGAATTTTTATCTATATTCCCAAATAAAAACTATTTAAGCTTTTTATCTCTAGAACCCTAAGACCACTGAGAGTAACCAATCTCTATCTCAACATTAATAGTAGAATGAATTATATTTTTATGGAAATAAAATTCTTAAGTAACCAATTATTTTCATAGACATACCATTATTTCATTAAAGATATTATCCACCATACTTTTAGTATCAATGATAAAGACGGTGGTGTAACATGAATGCCTTGGAATGCTTTCATTATATGCCTCGATTGACTCATCTTATTTTTTTTCTTCAGTCCAAGGAACTCCCTCTCTATTTAAAGATATATATTTTTGGGAAAATATTTGTTAAAAAATATTTTCTTTAATCCTTCCAACTCTATGGAATCTATTTACTCCTTATTATTTATGATATTAATTAGTGTCCATCACTAATCAAATTCCCTCTCATAAAAATAAATAACAATTATCACGTTCTCTTATTCAAGAATTATAGGATATATAATATATTATCTATGGTGTTAATAAATTTTTATGTGACTATGGGATAAAAATATACACTAAATGTAGTATTCCTATTTCATATAATGTAATCTACCACAACTTTGTATTTTTTAGCACAAGGAGGATGTGCCGCATAATTTGAGTTGTTATTCATATCATGAGTCATTTGAGAAAATACTAAAATGATGTTCATAAATCCTGATTCTATTAGGTTAGACATCTCATTTTGGAAATATTCACATTAACATTTTTATAGGTAATTTTCATGGTTACTCTTATTTCCCACCATTAACTATAATAAAGGGAAAAAATTAAGGATGTGATTACTCAAACTAAAAATCATATAAAAGGAAAACTATGAAATTAGAAAGAATAACTTATAAATGAAACATTAATCATAACTTATAATTCTCTAGGATTAAATATAGGATGTCCATTACAATTTACCAATTATTTTTTCAAACCAAACAATATATTAAAGTCTTTCATAATAGTTTATAAAGAGTTTTTGAACTTGCAACACCACATCTCATAAGAGTGTAAAACCAGGTTTATAACAATCAATATTTTTCATGCACCATGTACATATTACGTTAATATCCAATGAGCCCTTTCAATATTATTACCTCTAGGTATATATATTCTATATCGACGTCTACTTTTATTATCAGGTTAATGATGTAAATTCATGGAAACCACTTGATATATTCTTCACCAAAATTTCAGGATATTTTCAACTTATTAGAAATATCCTAATAGTTTTTTACAACTATATTATTTTCGTAATCCATAAAATGAAATAGTCTTATAATTTATATGAAAAATAGATACCAAAGTCTTTTATATATATCATTAGAATATTTTAAAAAATATATTCATCAAAACAACCCTAGGATAGAGAGGCTTAGTGTATATGACAGAATAGGTACATAAAACATGGAAATGAAACTAGAATAAATAAATTTATTTAATATATATAATGCGATCCTAAATCACTGTGATATTATAAAACTATATAGGATAACATGAGTAATTTATAAAAAATGGGTGGGCTAAAAAATTCCATGCAAAGGAATTAAAATGATTAAAAAGAATAAAGTATAAATAAAATGAAATATCATGATATCATATTAAGAAAGGTATATTAATGATCATATAGAAACATGAAAAAATTATAAAATAAATATAATATAAAGTTATCATAGGAATGTGGATAAAATGAATATTATGATATAAAATTAAGTCAAAGTAAACCTCCAAAATAATATCACATGGTGGAGAATGACTTATCATGGATTATGTTTACTCAGTAATTCCATGCATATAATACCATGTGATATAAAAATTACCTAATGAATTGGAGATCTATATGGGTACACCCATTAGAATATTTACATGAATATTTTTTCCATGTTAGGAAATCATACACAAATAAAAGGCATCAGAAAAAACCTTGTAAAGGAAATGGGTTAGATGATAAGGTATTATAATATAACCACATGAAATGTCATAATGAATTACAAGAAAAATGGAATTAAATTTTTCAAACAATAATATAAAAATAAATAATAATATAATAATAAAATCGATACAATGTTAATTGAATATATAAAATTGAGTTGAGAAATAATTTTGGAAAGGTTTCTTTTAAGTGGAGTTTTATGAAAAAGTGGTAAAGAATGATTAATGTAGATAAGGTTATAATAAATTCCATTAAAACAAAAAATAAGATAGATTTTTTTGAATAATTAAATTTTTTTTAGTGACCGTTTATTTTTAAAATCATTTCATTGATTGGTACTATAAATGAGGTAAGAAAATAGAGAGGTTCCCTTTAATCGGTTCGGCTTAATGATAGAAATTGAGAATTGGACCTTTAAAACGTTTATATCCCTTTCAAGGAAAGGTGAATTAATCCAAGTATATACGTTTGAGGCATATATAAATAATATTAAATAAGTAAATAATAAGAATAAATATATAGTTAGTGAAGTAAATATATATATATAAATCATATCCCAAATAATGGAGGGAGGTATAGAGAGATCCCTTATCTTAGGTATAGAATCATTCTACATTGACACTAACCATATTGAATAATAAAAGTTGAATAATTTAATAATTTAATTTAGTAACTTTTAAATCTATATTTTATTTATAGTAATTATATTATGTTCATTTACAACCATTTTGGATGTCAATGTCTAATTTTTCAATTTCATGGGCATTCTTTTCATGGATCCAAGGTCGGATCACATCTGGATATTTATTGAAGTTATTTTCAAATGAGACTACAAATTCAAAATTTAAATTATAGGATATTCATGTACTTATATAAATTTCAATGGTACCAAATATATATATATATATATATATATATTTGTTTTTTTGAAAAAGGGATGTTTCATTTATTATAAATGATTACATTATACAATTAGTTCATTTAATTGGTTTTACCAACCATTATTTACTCGATTCATTTTATATTATTTAATAATTATTAAAATAATAAATAATATTTAATTAGTTATTATATACTTATTATTATCACATTTAAAAAATAATTTAATTTCACATACCATTATTGTAGGTGGTGGTGAAAAACAGTATATGTTGCGTGTGAAGGTGGTGAACCGTACATATTGTGAATAACATTTTCATTTTGGTAAATGGAAAGAGGAGACTTTAGGATGTAATATAGAAAATAAAATAACATAATATCATTGTACATTATTTTTTATACTTTATTCATTATTCCATGTTGGATTGAATATTTTGAGGATGAGGAGGAAGACAAATTAAAAGGCTTAGTTTTGGATATTAACTTCTCATATGGATGTCTCATATTAGGATTCCCCTTATAGTCTGTTGGATTAGAATTTTTATGAGACTAGAGATTCTAAGGTTGTGGGGTATAAATGTGTAGATAATTTTGTAGATATTATTAAATTTATGTATGAAATAATTTTTGAATAGAAGGGATGTGATGGGTGATATTTATTAGGGGAGAAGAGGGATGTTTTTTAATACTATATTTATTAGTTTACTATTTTGACTCAATAAAAAAATAGTGATGAATATTGAGAATATATACAGTTAATGGGGAATAAGAATTATAAATTATAATTCTTACATCACCCATAATGTAATTAATGATTTATTTAACTTGTAATGTCAAATATCATATTTTTTGTATTTCACTATTCACAAAAAAAATCAACTAATTTTGAAAAATAATAAAAATAACAATAACTATTTTTCAATATATAGATTTAAAAAATAAAACCCATTTTATGAAATTTTTTTCTTAAATATGTGAAAAATAATTTATAATTAAGGTCCTAATTTTTTTGAAAAGTACCAATTTTAATATTATCATGATTTTTATAACACTTTAAAAAATATTTATGGTGTTATAAAAATGAATTATTATTGTAATAAAACATAATATAAGTCTATAAACACCTTTTATGAAAGTATATTTGGTTTTATAACTTTATATTTGTAAGAATATGAAAATAAAACATATGTGTTTTATAAAAAATAGTTATTTTACCATTTTTCCTGAATTTATTTACTTGTATCATGATATAAATATATAATATTTTCATTATTTAAAGTACATAAATATTATTTAACATTTAAATAGGTTATGATACAATTTTAACATTCATCTTACAAGCCAGAATGATCATATTATTATTTCAAAAATCAGATTATTATTCCAATGATCATAGTTGTAACAGTTATATGGGTTCCTTACCTTCTATAAACAACTCAAATTCCATTAATTATTCATTAAATTATATTTTACCTCATGGTTATATATATATTAATTTTAAAAATTAATATTTAATTATTAATATTCTACATCATTTAGGTTGTGTTCTACTTAAGAATTATTATTTTAGGAAATTGAGAAGATCCAATGTTTTATATTATTGTTATCTTATTTTTATGATGTTAATCACATTATAATATTTTTTAATATTATGGGTATATTTATTAACTAAATGTAATTTCCAAGTCAATTTTACAATTTTTAATAGTTTTCATTGCATCTCATATGCTAATTACATAATACAACATTACTATATATGACTCAATTATATAATTATAAGGAAGATTGCATTGACACAATTATGTGTTTTACATAATGCGATGAATGTTTTGAATAAATAAAAATAATATTTATTATTTCCTTTGGGTTATAATTTCTAATAAGAAATTGGGAATGTTTTATTTATAATGGATCTTCTTTGAAGGAACTTGGTTGTGTCTTGATGTAGAATGATTGGGTTAAAACATATGTATCTCATCAATTGAAAAAACATTAGTTGAATTATCCTATACATGAACTAGAGTTTGATTCCGTATTTTTTTATTTAAAATATTAATTCATTATTTTTAATAGTTATAAAATTTGAAATAAATACAAATCATTAACGTTTAAAGTATATATTCACTCAAAAATAGTTATAATTGAGGAAGTGAATATGGATAGACTTGATTAAGAATTATAATTACACATTTCACTATCATGCAAGTAAAAGAGAACAATGTATTTAATTACATAATATGAGTAAATAATGCATAATTGAATATGACACATCTAGAACATGATCCATTAGTAAATTATTTAATAGATTTGGGCCTGGATATTTTGTATACAGAAGCTCCTGCACATTTGACTCAAGCCTTAGAGTTGTTATTTATTAGATATAATTAAGAAATATTATAAGGAAGATCATGGTTTACAAAAAAGGGTAGAATTTGTATAGAAGAATATTTTTATTGAGAGTAATATAGATGAAGAAGGTTTAATCTAATTTTAAATGAGGTTATGTGTTCTGATTGATCCTTAGTTGAAAAATTAATTGTTATGTGAAGCTCATAACTCTATATTTCCTATTCATCCTTATATCACTATGATGTATATATACCTTCACGAATATTTTTTTGAGAAGGTATGAATAAGTAAATTACTGATTTTACCATAAATTGTTTTAATTTTATGTAGTTTAATAATGAATAACAACAACTGAAAGGGATGCTTCATCCTTTTCGGTTCAAAAATGGTAATATGAGAACATATCCATGGATTTAATTGTTTTATTTTAAAAGTTATTTTAAGGTAATAATGTTATTTGGGTTATTCTATATCTATAAAATAAATCTATAGATTTTATTCATGATCAAGATAACATTTAGTTGGATAAAATTTCTAGACATTATGTTAATGAGTTATTATGATTACATGGGGTCTCTATCTTTTTTATATGTGATCATGATCATAATATTTCATCAAATTATTTCAATGGAATTTATTATATGATGATGACTGAATTAAATTTCAATATATATTTTCATGATCAATCATATGGAGAATAAGAGTTTATTATTATTAATTTAGAGGATAATATTTGAGATTACTCATTATATTATCAAAGAAGTTGGGATCAACATTTGTCTTCCTTAAAATATCTCCTTATAATGGTGTAATGATTTTTTTTGTATAAAAGAAAATTTGCACCCAGAATTCAATAAAACCTATGAAATTATTGTTAATGTCCGATGATTTTCTTATTAGTTGTCCATGTGCATGACTTTCACAATAGTACACAAATTTTTTCATGTTTTTAAGGAAGTATGTACAAAATGCAACTCATATTTTGAGACATTAAGTGGTTCTTTTAGGGGAGAATATATCTTATGAAGAAATTGTGGTTTATATTTTTTATAATTGACAACAAGAAATATGCAATAAGGTGATTCACCAGGTTTGGGTTTTATGGAAGAAATGAATGATTAATGATACAACATGGTAATCAAAAAATACCATGAGAGAAATATACCCTCACTTTTTTAAGAAAATAATAAATTTATGAGGATAATATTTATAAAAGGGTGGACCCGAGTGATCCTAGAAATAAAAGAAAATTTTGATTTAAAAGTATTTATTTTTTGGATTCATATTCATCATATTTGGTAAATTCTTTTGTGTATCTTTCAATACAAAAAGGAATAGTTTTATTTAGCTAAATTATTTTTCCAAGAATTATATGATTTTATTTGAAAGTTAAATTTAATGATTTTAGAAATTTAATTTTATAAAATTTACTTTATTTTTTGAATCATCATTTATAATATAATTTTGGATAAATTTTGTTGATATTTTATTCTGAAAATATTTATTTTTGATTAAATAGTAAAAAATGTCATTTTTTCAAATCATTCATTATTTTATTTAAATCAGGTTATTTGAATGTTCCATTATATTTTTGATTTGGTTTTAAAGTTACATTCGATCCATTTTATGAATATTATTCTAAATAATTCAATTTGAATCCAAATTTAATTTTATCTTGTTATAAGTGAATTTTTAAGCTTAAAAACAAAATTTTGTAAAAGTTTATTTTCATTGTGTTTTACGAACATTTATTCAAATTAATTTATTCCAATTATATAAATTTCATCTTGAAAAATGGATTCAATATTTGTAATATGGAGGTTAAAATTTTTTAATGTTTTCAATTTCATTTTCTTCTATTATGAATGGTAACCATGGTAAAAATGATTCATTATGGTAAAGGGTAAATTGAGTTAATTAAGGTAAAGAGTTATTGTTATAGAAAAATATATTATCTTAATTATTATTGGTTGATCGTATTTAGTTCCTTATAACCATATCTTATAAATTTCATGGTTTTTGAGACATTTTAATTTGAGTAAGACATATAGAATATTAAAATGTTTAGAAAATTTAAAGTGTGATGCACCCCCAACTTATAAAAGGGAATATTCTATCCTCCCTTACGAACACTTTTTCAAAAATATATTTCATTAAATAACTAAAATAATATCTCCCAAACATAATTAACAATTTTATAGTGGTATTTTTATATTTAAAAGATCAATCCAAGACGGTTTAATGTGAAATTAAAAGAGAGAAATACGAGGATGATGAATAATTCATAACAGAACTATTTCATGTTTTTCTCCTCTTATACCTCCTTTAGATCTGTTATAACCAATATAAAATAATGAAATTGATAAATTATATATTCTATTTTTTTTCTGATGTAAAAATCACATCTCTATTTATTTTCCATCACATATTAATTTAATACGTCCCTCGTGGGTATGTTTGGACTACTACTTCCAAGAAGTAATGTTTTTTCTCTTCCATTAACTGCTAACACAAATTATTATAAAGATAAAATTAATGAATATATAAATATTTTATGAGATTATCATGAATCTATAAATATAATATATTACTTAAATTTTTACCACTTACATCTGTTGGAAATTGATAATTTTGATCATGTATATATGGGGAATACCACCTATAGGCAGCAATGCGATTCATTTTTTATCCACATCTTAAAAGTATCTTCATAAGGATGGAATTAATGAATAAATATGCAATTTATAACATATTTTTTATTATGTAAAAGTGATTTTTTAGATAATGTATTCCTTCTTCACACATTAGAAGAAAGAAATCTTCATTTATGTGTACGTACAAACTATTATATCAATGAAAAAACATTATTCATTTTTGATGACCAACTAATATGGTTGGTTTTGAAAGTTTATTTAATTTATACATATGAAAATTATAAAATTTATAATATTCTATTTATAATGTAACTATAACCCATTTTTCCATGGTAAATGAACCAAAGTTGTTTTGAGGTTATAGTCCAAACGACCCGAAAATGACTCACATGAACTTAACCCTTATAGTAACTAAATATCCCAAGATATTAAATTGAATAAAAGGAATAGAAATAACAAAATTTAAATGAAATTTTATATTATTAATTTATTAATCTAATATAATTCTATTATACTGTAGTTAGAGATTATACACATCTTATAGAGAGTTAAGGTAAGGGATTTTTATTTAAAACATTATTTTAATGTATTATTTTAAATTTACTCCCCTCCATCTCCATGGTTTATAAAACATTCATAGAATATTTATTTATTCCTAAAATATAGTTAATTTTTTTTAAAATAATTTGGACTTTTTTTAAATTTTCTACAATGAATCCAATAAATATTTACCATATGAGTCATTTCAATGTTTTTTTACAAATGTTAAAAATAATGTTTTTAACATATATGACTTAACCATTTTTGTCCTATATTCATATCAATTATTTTTAATCAATATTTATCTAAAATGTTTCATGGTTATTTATAGGGAAAATATTTATCACAATAATTTTGTAATTTTATGTTTTATAAAAATAAATATATAAGGAAATGTAAACTTATTCTTGTTTTTATATGATAATGGATTGTGTTATTTCTTAGGTAATTTATATCAAATTGAAATGTGTTTTATAATTAAACATAAATATGTATTTATTTTATTAATTATATTGTTAATGTATATTTTATATGAATGATGGGTTAGCCAGAAATAAATCTAATGGCTACTGGGCCAGATATATCTCTCCAATTAACTCGGTAAAGAGATGGAGTTTAACGGTGATAGGTTACTCCTAAGAGATAAAATAATTATGATGTATGGTGATTCCATAGTAAGGGTTCTTTTATGTGTGAATGCAAGAATAATATCCCAATGAATGTACATGATATGCCTATATTGGTTCTTTATAGAAATATAATGATTTCAAAAGGTAAGTAAATGAGATTACTCTTTTAAATAACATATATGAAATTGTTTTTAAATGTTAATGTGCTAATTATTATTGAAACTTCTTCATGAGTATCCATTTTTACAATAAACCTTTTTTGTTAGATTATTTTGTATTATGATTTAATATGAAATATTTTGTGAAAATTACTGAACAATTAAGTTATTTTCATGGAAACGTAAGTGTATATATGAGATTAAACATTTTATAGGGAATAAGAAAATTTAATCATGTATTTGTCAGGTTTAAAATTGGACTAATGGGTTTCTTTTATTTTATTTCCATTATTATGATCTGTTTTTATTATACTACATTTTAAAATGTTTTTAATGGTCATAATTATAAGTAGAAATGTTAGTAAAGTTACGGTTAAAATATCATATTTTCCATGAAAGAGGAATGTGAGTCTTTATAGAGAGCATATTTTTTGTGAAAAAAGGATATTGTAGAGTAATGTACAGTTTATTATATAATTTTTAGCATAATTATCTAATACCATAAAGAAGATAAAATCCTTTATATGTTTGAAAGTGAAATAAATACTATATATCAGGTACTTATGGGTTTAATAATGCATGTTTCATTATAAATATTTTTCATCTTGTTACATAATATTTACATCCTACAATTATAAATATGAATTAAATTTTAATATTCATCAATCACGATCAAACCATGCTTCCTACTATAAACAAATTAAAAGCAATTCAAATATTTTATATGATATTCATCGTTTTTCCATATTCACCTACAACATTTTTATTTGTATGGGCTTTATTTACCCCATTTCATTATTTTTACATTAGGACTTTGATTTTATTATGACCATACACTCCACACATAAAACATATTCATGTTATTTTGATACATTCTATGTGGTACTTATTCTCATATTTTTGACTTATGGAATGTTATAATTTCTTTTCCCTGTGGCCTTCATTAGATGAACTCCCATGAAACTCAAGTTGTTATTTATTTATTGTTTTATTAAACTAACAAATTATTTGGTTGTTATACATAACTTGAGGTCATTTTTGAGGTATGACTACGAGAGTTTTTATTCAAACTATTATCCAATTTTCTAATTATTTACTAAATATAAAATTCTAGGTTCTAATGTAAAGAATCAAAAGAAATATTATAAGGAAGATAATTAATATGATATTATTAACCATGTTATATTCCTTTAAAAATATAAATTTCTAAAAAAATAACCATAATTATCCTTAACATATGAACCATTAAGGTTATATAAGGCTTATAAATTATGCTAAAATAATATCCTGACAACTAATTAGATCTAAAACATGCAATTATACCAAAAATAAACATCCGACCCTTTAAGAAATAATTAATATGATTGTAATAAAAGAGTTTTTATATATTAAATGTTAAAAAAGAATTCTTTTTTTCTTTTTTCAAGAAAGTGTAATTGATCCGTATAAAAAACATAAGGACTATTTTTTAATACATTTGTAAAAAAGTAAAATGTTTTTGAAAATTACCATTAACAATATTTAAATTTTTAAAATATTATTTTTGAAAAAAATTAAATATCATAGATATGGATGAAAAAGATTTTAAAGAAATACTTTAAGATTCTTTTTTCAATAAAAATACCTTACCTCTGGAATTAAATTTCTTCGAACATGTTCGAAACTCATGTATTAAAAATTTAGTATTATTATACTTCTATATTAGAAAAATATTTATATATAACTCACTAGATACAAAATAGTCACAACTTATTTTTTCCCACAGATATATAATTCTAATTTAAGTCCACTTTTTGTTTTTAACTATCTCATTTCCCATTCATGTTTTTGATTTGATTATTTCATTTCTCTTCCCTTGTTTATGGGTTTATCATATACCTAATTTTAGTGAGGTTATAAAAATAATATTTATATATTCAATATACTATTATAAAAATTCATTTAAGGTGGCCCTGAAAAATGAAGCATATTGTTTTATGGATATGGTAGTCAATGCACACACATGAATATAGTTTTCATTTATCTGTTGTGTGAAAAATAAATAAATTATATAATATTTTAACTTTTATAAAACCATAAATATGTTATAAATTTTAAGCCTATTAATTTTCAACATCCTTTTGACCATCCATATTAGGTGAAAATGAAAAAATCACATCGCTTCGTGGATGTGGTTATATATACGTACGCATGAGTGACGCTATGATTTTTCAAAGGCGTAAAGGGTAAGATAGTAGATAATTTTTTATAGTTACATAATAATAATTTCTCAAATAACACATATATTGATTAATTATGTATTTTTAACTAGCTATTTGATTTGTTGGTGAAAATATAAATACCTCGATTTATGGTGAAAGGACTTTGTATGCACGCACAAGCGAAGTGTTCAATTTTTATTAGATGGAAAAAACTGATTGAAATTAAATTTTACCATCAATATAATAACATTATAGTAATGTAAGGATGCAAATTTTATTATATCAACATGGTTATCATAGATTTAAGTGAGGTATAAGAATAAATAAACTTAAAAGAAAACGATTATTACTTATACCTCTGATTTCGATATCCACCATTTCGGTTAAGTTTAAGGCATTCGATGAAGATGGGTATGGTCACTACATAGGATTTTCTATAAGTTAATAGATGTTTATATAGGTATTTATGAATATTTTTTATCTCAAAATTAATTTTAGTTGTGTTTTTGAATGGTTGAAGTGAATACAATTATATAGGAAAAAATCAAAGGCATTTTTAAAAAATAAATTTTAAGGGTTAAAAATTTTAATTTTAAAAATATAGAGAATAAATTAAATGGAATTTCATTTATTTGCTAAAAAATTTTCTATACACATTAGTGATTATATTATTTATATGACTTTATAAAGATTTATAAAAAAATTTGAACATTAAATACCATTTAATATCATTATTGGTACTGCTTACAAAATTTGAAATTACAAATATCAACAAAACATTTGAATTAAAATTAAATCTCATAAATAATCACAAAATATTAATAATTTTCAATAAAAATTTTGGAATACCAAAAATTATTTAAATTTTATAATTTTTAATTGCATTTAAATAAATAACTTAATTTTTTATTTTGTTTTTATAATCGTTTCATTGATATGACATATGCATTTAATATAATAATAATATTTTTAAAATTTTTAAAATAAATTATAAAGATGACTATAATTTATTAAACATAATTAAAGTAATTTATTAACCTTTATAATGAATATTTACTCGTTTTCTTACCATAATATCATATTTATGATTTTAAATGAGAGATAGAGAAATTTTTGTAAGTATAATTTTTTTAACATAAAAAGGGAATTCATATTCATGTAAAATTGATCTAAAATGGACCAAAGTTTACGAAGGAGAATTTAATGGTTTATAAATGTCTACATACCCATCATGAAATAAAATATTTTGATCATATAACATAGTTTTAACTTTTATTAACTTGTTCTACCCATTACTATGCTGATAAATTTTAACGTAGGTAAATGTTTTATATTAAAAAAAATTTAAATGGACCTATTTAACAAATTTGATCCTTATGATTAAAAATATGAATGAAATTTTGTAAAATTAATTTTTATATGTGGTAAAATTAATTTTATCAATAATTTATAATACACAACAAAAGTTTTTTTTATAAAAAATAGATTTTTTAAGCATAAAGTGACTATAAACCAAAATCAAGTATATTGTCTACTATAATGTAAATAATTAGATTATATATAATAAAACAAATCTTATTCTACTTCTAGATAATTAAATAACCAAATTTAAAATTTCAATTACTTTTATAAAAAAAATTATTTACTGGTTTTCCATAATCACAATATTTCACTATTCACCCAAAAAACCATTTTAGAAAAATGAAAGAACATTATCTAAATTTTATTTTGACATGTTGACATTATTTTTTTAATAAATTATATCAAATATAATTTCTTTTAGAGTTATTAATTAATTATAACACATTCTCATCAAATGAATCAAAAACCATTTTTTAAGAAAATTATTTTTTGAAACATAAAATAAATTTATAGTCATTACTCATTTAGTAACCATTATTAGATGAATTTTAATTTATTCTATTAAATATATTATCTATAAATGTCATTACAATTATTATTCTATAGTTATAAACGTATTTTAGTATGACAAAAACACATTTTACACATACACATTTTTTCTAAAAAATATATCCATTAATATGATATGATTTTATTCAAAATTGATTTATTATTTAGTATAAATTAATTAATAAATATTTTTTGCTAAAATTTTTTTTACCTATTTTTCAGAATATTTTTACTCCTATTTATACCCGTTAATCCAATATTGAGGTTATAATAGTCATATTTAAATAATAATATTTCTATCGTATAATAGAGTTCTTTTAAGATGAGTATTTCCTTCGATACACACTATTAAACAGAATATTTATTCAATAGTATATATAAAAATATCTCAGGTTGTTACAATATTTTCATAATAATTATTACTTATCATAATTTGGGAATGTGTAAGACTATCACCGAGGAGCATAATAGTTTTTTGGAGCCGTGTAATACTTATCTTGAATAATAATTTGGAAAATACATGTGTGTGTAATACATACCAAGTAGTGTGTATAACTTTACTATACAATGGAAGAATTTTTTTTAGAATTTCATCGAAATATATTTTTGGCTAAACATTTATATAGGATTGAAAAATATTGATCCTTAATAAATTCTGTGTATATTGAAATTGATAGACATTATTTCTTTGAAAAATATTGAGATAAATGATAATTTTTAAAAAAATCTAAAATATAATTGTAATGATGTTTTATTATTTTCATATCCATAGAAAATAAATATTCCATGCTTCAATCTATGAATTAAATGTTTTTTATTGTGATGGGTTTTTTCAAATCATGAAGAAAATTGAGTATGGTGTCAAGTAAAGATGGTTCAGTGAAATAAAGAGAGGATATCACCATTGGAACCTTCTTGAATTCCTAATTGAGTTTTGTTAAATTATTATAATTCATGATAAATGCGGAAGAAATACCCACAAATATTATTTATTTACTAAAATTATAGGGAGGATATTATTTCAGAATCATAGGAAAAAAATTGTTAAATTATAATGGAAATGTTTTATATCATGTGGTCATACCCATGAGAACTATAATTGAGGACTCACACCTAGGATCATATTCTAAAAATTAATTTTAGTGATTCTCTAGAATGTGAGTTGGTGTTGATTTTCAAAATTTATTTGACATTGAAATATTTTTGAATGATTTATTAAAGTGAGTATGTTGGAAAGAGATAAATGGGTGATACACAAAAACTAAGATAGATATCGATAAATATCAATAGAAAAATAAAGACAAAAAATGAGGGCTTAATAGAGGCAAAAAACATACAAGATTAGAAGTTATCCAGGGATTCAATATGCATAAGAAAGTAATTAACTGATTCTTTATGAAGGTCGAAATATGGATTCATCTAAGATGAATATTGAAAATCATATTTATTTGTAATTTATGAGGTAAAATTACTCTAATATGATTTTTTAATGCTTAAGATAAAGATCAATGTTAGTTTCTAAAGTAACATATATTCTCTTGTGATCATAGTCATATTTTTATAATCATATTTGTTATAATGAATTTAACAGGGTACTGTGTAGTGTTTGGTAACCCATCAAGTTATTGGATGATTTGCCCACTACCACTTGAAATTAGAGATTCATTCTATTGTTAAATTTATGACTTGTAATCACATTCATCATTAGATGGATTAGTTAACCATTAAGGTACTAGACCTTGTAGAAAGTGTGTGTGCCTTGTCTTATCTTCAATTTTATTATTTGAGACTCATTTATTTTAATATATTTATTGAATCAGATCCTAATAGATAACATTAGTTATTTTCAATAGAATTTTTTTTAAAAAAATAATCAGCAATTAAAATTTTTTCTATGTAAAAGAATAATAGCAATGAAATGTGTGTGATAAATAATTAAATGAGAAGGCTCATACTAAGATGATACATAAAAATAAAGAATATTAAAAATATTTTATTATTATTAAGGACCCTCAGTTGGAAATCAAATATTGGTAAGAGACATTCATCCTAGCTGAAGAAAAAAAAGTATTATATATTGCATTTAAATGAAGGATTCGCTTTGATTGAAGATGAATTACAATGGACTATTTGTAAGAAGGATTTGACAACAAATTTTTATACAGATGTTATCCATGCATTGGAGAAACTAAAAAAAATCCATATGAATGTTATATAATCCCATCTAGAGGATTATAAAAAGATGATTAAATAGTTGAATAATTATCTACTGATGGGAAAAAAATGGATGATGATCTAGTTCAGAAAATGAAGAGTTAATGGGGAGAAAAAATAAAAGCTGTTGAAGTTGAAAAATTTCCTCAACTGGATGGTTCTTGAAATGGATGTTAATTTAAAAAATATTAAGGAAACAAATTAAAGACATCCAATAATGAATGTGAACATATGGTGAAATATCTTGAAGTCTACAATTATTCTCTAAATATGAAATTTTTGGATTTGGAGGTCAAGTTAAAAAATATGGAGAACTCCCTTATTTAATATTCAAAAATTGATGAGATCAAAAATCATATTGAGTGTAATTATAAAAATAATATTACTTATGAAAAGGCTAATTTTAGCGGAACAAATAGCTTGAGAATATCGAAATATAAATTCATTGAAAGCTGACCGAAGTAGGTAACTCTTGATCAAGATGTTTTTTTTGGTACTAATATTTTTTCATTTACAAGTACAGGTTCCAAAAATAATTATGGTCAATCATGGATGAAGAAGACTGATGGAAAATCCACTATTTCATCAAATGTGGACAAGAATAAGTGAAGTAATTCGTGTTCCCTACAAGGAGCTCAAATGAAAATCATACTATCCCAGAATTTAAAGGTGTAAAATCTATGCATGTGGTTCCTAAAAAGTAGAACATAAGAATTTGTGGATATGGTATGTGTTGTTGGAAATTTGGGCATCGACCTATTGGATATTAGAATAATTTTTCTATTCATGATAATTATAGTAGGCTAACATTATGGGGGAAATAATTTCATGTAAAGATAAATCCTACAAACTTGAAGCAAAAAATACAGATAAAAAATATTTTTCCTATTAAGAATAGATTTGATAATCTTGAAGAAATATATTATTATTTCAAGATAATTGGTCAAAATTATAATTATTATTGATATGTACCAACCGTGCACTTTCATATGTTGATATAAAGAAGAGACCACATAAAATGTAGGGGCAAATAACAAATACAATAAAATATTCCTTTGGGTGTGAGCATGATAGGAGATTTAAGAAAACAATTATTGAAGCTACATATAAAAATAATGATGATATGAATATAACACCAATGAAAATATGTATCTTATATAGAAGAAAAGGAAATATAATGGATCTTTGGACACAGGTCATCAACACCATTCCAGTGGAAGCAAGCTGAAGCATAAAAAAGAAATTAAACTCAAAAAAAATTGACATGATTAATTCAGTACATGGAAATCAAAATGTAAAATTTTAATTTCATGAGAGGTTTTCTAATAGGGATGGTACAATTATTGATAGATATTTGTGTGTAAGTTTTAAAATTTCTATGCATATTGCAGATAAATTCATGACATGTTTTTATGAACAAATATAACCTGTGAAGAACAAATAAAAAAACACCACTATATTCTAACATTAAAACCCCTACTATGTATAAGGATTATAAAAATAAGAATTAGTCTAAGATTGCACAAAAATAATGTTTAATCATATGGAATGTGCAACTGAAATTGTCCATGAAGTTAGAAAAGACCAGAAGAATAAATGAGCACTACTTGTCAATTGGAAGAAGTCCATTCCATTTAAGATATAAGATGAAGAAATCAATAACACCATGCTTCCCTTAAATAGTAAAATTTTTAAAATCAAATAAGAAGAATGAATGAATATTTTCTTCAATCTAGAGCAGAAATTAAAGGAGTTTCTAGATTGAAAAAAAAATTAATCCATATTTCTCTAATTAAAAAGTCAATGAAGAAACAGCATATTCCAATGTATATTTTCTGTTTGTTTATTATATGTTTGGTAATTGACAGTGATGAATATATTTAGGGTGAATTCTGAAGATATGAGTGCTGTGAAAATATTATATAGTATTCTAGAGGTTGTTTATCATATTGTTCATTATTTTAAATTGTTGATAAACGTTTTCATGAAGATAATTCTTGAAGGAAGTCAATCACGACAATGAAAATGAATTCAGCTCATCTCTATAGGGGTAGAAAAGATGAAAAATAACTAGAGTTGAATATCTCAACTAGTATCATTGAGAATTTAAATTTACGGTAAGGTATTTATCTAATAATTTGAAATTTTGGAAATTTAATCACATTATTTAAAATGTAGGTAATCTGATATCAATATGAATGAAAATTCTAAAGAATTTATTGATAGGATTTGTTGTCTAAAATTGATCACCCTTGTTTTACATACCAGGTTGGACCCTTTAGACATAGATATGGTTAATTAGTGAATCATTTATTTATGAATGGTGTTGTATTCATTCTCCCATGAAGATCAATTTAAATTTTTGATAAGTGGAATCTCTGATGAAATGTGATGATTGAATTAGAGAAGATATAAATTTCAGTAGTTACAAAATTAGATGAGTTGATTCTTTCTCATACATATATTTTTCGTTTTATTTTCATGTTAGGGGGAGAATAAAACATTTAATTTGGAAATAAAATGGGTATTGACAGAAATACAAAGGGGGGATTGAAGAACCCAAATTTCATGATAGTAATTTTTATGTTTTAATTATTTTTTTTTCAGTTTTTTGATAAAAATTAAATGTGACATTAATTAAATGTTAGTGTTATGAAATTGAGTTATTTTTTAGAATTATTCATGTTTTGGAAATGTTGTTTTAATTTGAAGAAGTTTATTTAAATGGAGAAACATTTAGTGTGACAATTTTAGAGGTCTACTTATTGACAAAAACTACTGCCAATTTCATTAGGAGAATGAAAATTTTGTACCATATTTATAGAATACCATAATATAATGACTATAAATATGTAAATTAAGGAAATGTTGAAAATTAGTTTTGGTTTTTCATGTTCTAGTCTTCGATCATGTGATGGTTGAAGAATTTTGTAGTTAAAATAATGAGTATTTTGTAATGACTGTTAAAAAATTAGTTTAACGGTTATTTTTGAAAACCTTAGTAAGTTGGATTTGATTTATTCTTGGAAATTTTTTTATGTAAGCTTTCTAAAATATGGGGCTTCCCCAATCAATCATGTGAAATGGGAATCGTATCCATGGGTGATAGTGGGTGGACATCATGCAGGGTAGCACGTTCGAGGGGGAGACATCCCAATATAGGTCAGTGCTGGTTATATATTTCATGAAAGCTAATAATGCAGCCCGTATTATAAGGGAGAGTGAAATAGTGTGGGTTTCTAATGTGGGAATTGGTTCTGTAGAACTGGAAGAATATCAACCGTACGATCTGTCCGATGATTATCTAGGCCATCTGATATCTTCTATGTTTCTTCATCTCCACCAGGCCTATCTGAGTATAGTAGATCAACCTGTTCCTTCATTGCAGCATTGTCCAGATATTTAACCAAGATTCTGGTTATGATTTTATCATCTTAAAGATTCATTGATAATTGAAATATTATTTTATAGTTTTTTAATGATTTAAATGAGGATTACACCAAAGAGATATAGTGTGGAGTTCCTTTGTTAATCAATGTGGATCTCCATGCATATATGTCGACATATGATTAATCATTAATCATAGTAAGCTTTTAATCAAAAATAAAATGGGTTTATGTGATTCTACAAGGTTCTCATAAATTTTTAATTTCATATAAATACTCGTGTGTATGCTCATTTGTGATGTAACACAACTTTTTTGAGAGAATTTTGAGAGAGAAAAACATCATAATAGTGGAAATTCTCTGGTTAGTGAATGGAAAATGCTTTCCACTGTTTCTATTTACAAGAAAGATAGGGGAATCCAAAATAATATGACTTGTGAATAGAATAGTCATTTGTTTCGTGAAATTGTTTTTTCTATAAATCCATTCTAGGTATCCTGATGAATGCATTCCTGGCTTGCATAATGATAATTGAGAATCCATGAAAATTTAATCATTCATGAAGAATGTATCACATTGGTGTCAGAATATCTTTAATAGAATACTTAGTTTTCAAGACACATTTAAGAAGGGTGCATATTCATATTTTAGTTACGCACACACACTGTCATATTGATTCTAGCACGGAAAGTAATAAAACACTCTAATAATTTGTCTCATGTGAAAGACTAATGTGAATAATAGTGTATATGATGCAGTGGGTTTATAATATCGTGCATAAGTATAAGAATAACCATTAGAGACAATATCAATAAGCGCATGAAAGTGAAATTGTGTGAAACCATGTATCAAATGTAGTGAAGAATTATATAAGCAATATTCATTAATAAAAAATATATGAATATATTACATTAAGAAGGAGTGCACAATAGGCAGTGTGTGTTTGGGATTACATTCCTAATGTCTGGATAGTGAGTCTGTGTATTCAAAGTGAATGTGAGGTTGAGAAAGTGTTTAGTGTTTGTATACATCAAATAATAGTGAATAAGCAGTATTGTGAGCACTGATCATCGCATGTATTGATGGAAATAGGATAGTGTAAATTCATCTGATTGAGCACATACACAATAGATAATTTCAATCTATTCTAGGATATATGTTGGAATAGTGATGAGACAGTGTGTGACGTGTGTGCATGAAGAAAATGTTGTGTATATTTTCTTAGGCAGTATACAAATCATTTATAAGATGAAGTATTAAATGATTTTTTGCAACCTTATTGCATCATTAAATTTATATATACACATGAAATAAAATATATTTCATGATAAGTGAGCATTGTCTTCTCGACACCAAATATAGAGCACTATATTAGATGGAAACTTTTTGTTTGATAAATCTCCAATTGCACATCCTATTATGAAAGAGAGTTGAATTTAGAGTGTTATATTCTAAAATTCGGTTGAAAATACTGATATGACTTGCATACTGTGTTGTTCATTATATTTAGTGGCAGTCAGAGTATTTTAGATGAAGTGAAAAAGTGGAGAATCTGTTTATTGTCAGTGGCTCAAAGAGGAATATTAGTTTTATTTTGCTGTGGCATATTGAAGTACTTATGATCTTTATAATTTTGTTAAGAATTTTTTTCACTCATCATTCATGTAAAATATTCCCATAATCATTCTGAATTCATAATTTATACATCATTATTTATATCATTTGATATTCAGTTTCACATGGTTTCATATTTATGAGAATATGCATATAGTCTCAATTTTTATTCCTCTACGTATACATGCAATTATGCACTCACTACATCATACACACTCTTGTTCACATTATTCGTTCAGGCGAGACACACATTCAGTGTGGGTGCTCTTCCTTTTCATTCTAGAATCAACATCATATTGTGTGTGTGTGTAATTAAAAGATTAATATACACCCTTTTCAAATGTGTCACGCAAACTACGCATGATATTAAAGATCTACATGAAATTGTGTCATAACTTCTTCATGCAAGATTAAAGATCCATGGATTATCAGTAATAATCACATAATACAGTAATACATTCATTAGGATATCTCTAATGACTTCTTAGAAATAGGTTTCTTCATAGAACAAATGAGTGCGATATTCACTAGTCATCTTCCCATGGATTCCCCTCTCCTTTGCGCAAATATAAAAATTGTAGAGGCTTTGTATTTTGCGAACAAATGTTTTTCAAATACACTATTTTATCTCTCTCAAAAATCTCTCGAAAGAGTAGTGTTAAATAACAAATGATCTCATCCACTGTTAATTTTATGCAAATAACATTGTCTCAGAACCTTCAAGAACCACAGAGACCCATGCAATTTTTCTTAAGAGCATGTTGTGATCGTGAACCATCACCATCACTAGATAAAAATAATTTTTCATCATGTAGTTTCTCATCAAATTTATCTTCATAAAATGATATAAATATATTATGAGGTGATTTTGATGAGATTCAGATTGTTATAATATTCACATTAAGCTCGAAGATCACTTCTTAAGGAACTATTGATGTCACTGGATGGATATATCCATTGATGAACAAATGAAATCCACACTATATCTCACTAGTTTAATCCTTTTTTAAGTCAAAAAAATAATATTTCATAATATTTCAATCGTCATTAAATATTTATAATGAACAATGGTATCCAAAATAATGTTATAATATATGGATTAAGTAGTATGGAAGGAACCCATTGATCTTATATAATCTCATGGGATTAGATAGACTAGATGATCCTTAGATAGATCCCATATTTGAGATTTGTTTAGTTATATAGAAACATATTCCCATATTGAAATCCCACAGTGTTTATCTCTCTATTATAATACATGTTTCATTATCATCCAACTAGAAATCGGTTATTTCCCACTCCCTTCACTATCTGGTATCACTCTGTGCTGTTCTCTCTCCTCTACCGCTATGCCACCCCGCACAGTGGCCACACACTAACTCCATTGAAACTTATGGAACACTCTCTCTTATCTCATATCATCTATATAGATAGGGGATTGGAGACCCACCTATGCAATGGATGCCACCCCCTTTGGATAACTAGCTGGGTGTAGCCCCTTTTTTTTGTAGGCTTATAGAATGAATATTCCCAGAATAAATCCAACAATTATACAAATGTTCTCAAAATATTCCCCTAGAAAACTATTAATTTTTTTCATGGTTATTATAAATTACCCTTTCTTTTAACTCCTCAAATCTTTAACCATTTCACGATCAAACAATAGAACATGAAAAAATATAATTACTTTTCTAAAATTAATAAATTTATTAATTGATAATCACTAGCGTAAGGTCTTCTACAAATTTGGAAAACAATGTGAATTATCCAAATGTAATTGGAAAATGTTTTTATCAACAAGTTTAACTCTCCAACCATCCCATTAAATGGTTTATCATTTAATGAAACTTCCTCCAATCAAAACAACCTTTCCAAATCATGAATGATTCTCAACAATAATTCAATGTTAGAATGCGAACCTCAATTAATGTCACAGTTAATTTTTATCAAAAAACTATATTGACCACAATTAAAACACAAATATTACTTTTAATAAATATGTGATCTTTATTTTTTAGTGGTTCACCCATTCATAGGGACTGTGATGTGGTATCATAACATGCCCAGGTTCCCTATTTTTAATCCTCAAGGTGATGGAATGAATAATTATAATTCCGTTAACATCCAAGGAGTTCAAACATTTGTTGGAAATATCAATCATGGCTGGAATAATATGATATTACATTATCTTCTATCAATTGGTCTTGTGGTTATTGATGTAACAATAATGATATTTCAACAAATTGAGAGAAATGATGAAATATCATTTTCTTCTAAGATAAATTCATAATTTGTTGGAAAAAATATACACTTCTAATATTTTAATTCAATTATAAAAAATATATACACATTTTATAAGGATTTAAATTACCATAGAAATATGGGGAAACTGAAATGAAATTATAATAATAATTTAATGTTAAAATTACAAACTACAAATATAGAGGGGGGTGATTTTAATATTAGATTAAGGATGGAGAAGAAATAATTTATGATTATTTCATATTAGTGAATGAGATATTCAGTAATATTAGTGTCTATATAGAAAATATAGAAGGCTCTCTAATTGTTAAAAAGATGATAAGAAATTTTCTAGATATTTTTTATCCAAAAAATTAGAATCTAAAGATATAAAAGATCATAGGATTGATGATCGACATAATATTATCCTTATATACGAGACGAGAAAAATATATAGTATTCAAAAATAATTTCAATGAGGAAGTAGCACTATAAATAATGGGATATCATAATATAAAGGATAAAAAAGTTTAATATTCTCAGTATTTTTTTGAATAATAAGAAAATGATGATAACAATAACAAAATCATATAGCTTATCTTAACTGTTTTTTGAAATGGTAAGGGAAAATATAAATAAAAACTCTGATAAAAGAGTTTCAAGTTATGAAGCATTGGAAAATTTTCTATAAAACTTCCAAGAAAGAATAGTGCTGAGTATGAAGTTGATGATTACGATGAGAAGCCTGAAAATAAAAAATGGGGTAAAACTCAAAAGTTTTTTCTAAATATATTGAGAGAAAAAACAGGCTTTTGAGAAGAACAATAATAAGTCCAATAAGTAAAGAAGATGTTTTTCTCTTATCTTCCCGCATCCAATCATAATAAGAAGTTATTTATAAGTTCAAAATATATGAATTATGTTTTAATATAATAAGTCTATGCAAGTAGTGAAGAAAAAAACGTGTAATTACATTCATTAGAAAGAATTTAAAATTTTAACATAAAAAATATCTTAATAAAAAAACTAAAATCAAGAAGGAAATAAAGACACTAGATAAATAATATAATATGAAAAATAATTATAATTGATAGCTTCACAAAATAGAAAATGGATTCATTGGTGAGAACCATAAAATTTAACTAAAATATAGTGAGAAATGGAAAATCCTGAATATTATAACAGAAAAATTGACTAAAAAGGAAGAAGAGATTAATAATACACAATCATCATGTATTAGAACTAATAAATATTTCAATGATATAAATGATCACTTCAATAGGGTGGTGGAGGTTATAAAATATTATCTCTATCTTTGGAGGTTTACTTTCAAAAAGTTCAAATGAAATATACTTTTAATAAATTGAAGAAAAATATTATATTTTTAACAGTGAAGATTTGGATTCCAATTATAGAAAATTATGGTAAAATGATAATTGTTAGAAATTATATTCTGCATCAAAGGAAGATAATAATATCTCAATATGATCCACTCTCTAAAAAAATAATACATGGGTTTTGGTGTGTCATCATAAATAATATTCTTAATGGAATTATTATTATTGTGAAAAATCTGTATGTAATGGTTAATGCTTTATTTTTGGATTATTAGAAAAATTAAAACACATAATTATAAAATATGTCATTAATATATAGAACTCACAGATGAAGGGTGAGATACTCTTAGAAATACTAGAAAAATACTTAAATAATTCATAATGGAAAAATAGATTCATGTAATCTGACTACATAGATCATATATGAAAATTTTGAATACATTTATAACGGGTGTTTTCAATTGGGACTCTATTCCAAGTAATTTATGAAAAATATTTCAATAAATCATTCAAATAATAAAAAATAAAATGATTTTAGAGTTAAAAGAAGAAAAATCCCTAATTTCAGAAAATTATTTAACAAAATTTTAAAAATGGTTAACCATGGATTATAAATAGTGGTTTTTCCTCATAAATGTATAAGGATAAACCAATTATTAATCATATTGAAAAAATTGACTAAGCGGTAGTGAAAATTGGAAATATTCTCACATGGAAAATTAATGGAGACATAACATCTCATATATATGTTAAATGGTAAAAATGTGATGTTGTTATTTATAGTGAATGGACAAAAAATACCATTTAATTGCGTGGAAATTATGAAATGATGGAAATTAATTTTTATTCATCAATAATTCATGAATCCTCACATTTTTTAATATTTTATGAATCATAAAAAATATATCATTGAACCGGTGAAAATATGTTCTTAATGGACTATCTAACCAGTTCTTTTTATTTGAGATAAAAAGGTGGTAAAAGTTGTGGAATGGAAGGCTTGGCCAGATTGGTTAAATAAATACTAGGGTAATTTCAATTCATGATTTCGTTAATGACCTAACCCAACTCAAAAGGGAATGATATTCTTTTTTTGAAACATGAAAAAGGTGAAAATGGGTCAATTAACTCAAAAATGAGGGGAAATCCTGTTCAGTATGCCAAAAAAATGGAATCACTCCTATTTTTGTAGTCTATTGAGACATATTTCTTATAGAGGAAATATTTATTTCATCACATTCATTTAATAATATACTCATATTATCAATGTAATATTTATAATTCACAAGTGTAACACCCTGATATTTTATGAGAAGTATATTTTTTTATGTCTTATGTTATATGCAAACTCAATGGAATCTTTCACGGCACACAACACTAGCTTGGCTTGCGTTACACGCAATTACGACCTTCCTCGATAGCATGTATAGTACGCAATACCGAGTTCCACTAAACAACGATATATTATTATAATATTTTAAACTAGCCATTATTAATAGTATTATCTGAATTTTAAATTTTATAACATTGTTATTCATCTTACATATTTTCTAGAACATGTTATGATAACAAAATATTTTTTTCGGGTAAAATAAGTATTTAAAAAAAACAGTTTTGTCACCTTTTGATGGTGTACCCAAATTAAATCTAGTTTTTAATACGTTTATAAGATAAATTTGAAAAAATAATTTTTTTTGGAATCAGGATATAAAAATCTATTATGGATAAATTGTTCATATTATTCTGATAACTTTCATATTTTAATGAATAGTAAAAACACGCTATATTTTAATTAAAAACAAATTTTTTCAACGTAATAATTTATATGGTTAAATTATAATATTGAATTGTTTAAAAGTGAAAATAGAATATATTTTTACCATTTAATATAATTTATGTCATTCGCATTAATTTTACATTAAATTCATAGGTAAAAACATTTCAATCTTTGGCAATGTTTGTACTTTTAAAAACCTGTTTCCTTAACAACAAGATTAATTTTAAATTAATTACTAAAACTTCAATGTTTTGAATTTTGAAAATTTTTATCCATATTTGGATTCAGTGGGTCCAAATTATGTTAATAGGTTAGTTTTTGTTTTTTTGAGATTATGAATAGTAACTACGATAATTTTTATTTACTTTAGTTAAAGGTAAATCGGGTAATTAAGGATAAATATAAGATTATAAAATTACCCTAACACTTTCCAAAATCCTATTTGATGAATAAATGTAAACCCATATCACCTAAGGGTCGGAATAGATTCATTTCATGGACTTTTGACCATAAAATAAAATAATTATTATTAAAACCAAGGAATGTGACAACATGTCACTCTCTTAAATATTATAAGTATAATAATTTTAATTTAGTGATAAACGTCATGAAACGTAGAACATGAATAGTCTCCAGAAATCTAATAAAATTATCTACATCATGTAATTTGTTTTATAATTTTTATGGATTAAATAATTATAATTAATTATGACATAATAGTGATGTTGAAATTATATTATTGATTGAAATATCAAATATATGTTTTTAAAAGTATTAGAATAAATATTATATGAACTATTTAATGTGCTCCACTAATTTTCATGATAAAAATGAAATGTTATAAATCTATTAAATATTTTATTTTGAACATATATTTTGTATATATTTTATTTAAACTCAAATAAATGAATAGAGTCAAAATTGACACTATTGTTAATTTATAGAAATTACATATTATATAATTGTTTAAAAATCACAAAAATATTTAAAAATTGTAAAGTAAAATATATATGGTAAAAAATTTAATAAAGTATACAATTATGGACAATTCACAACACATAAGTAATTATTTATAATGATTTAAAATTTACAATATTATTACCACAAATAAAATTAAATGGATTATATAAAGATAAATCATGTGAATATTGTTTAAAATAAATTCCCAACTTGTATAAATTTTCTTGGATTATGATATTACAACCCTATCTCATATAATATTCGTATTGGTGTAATTTTTGAGGTTTTTAAGTGGGGTGGTAATTTATTATAAATTAATAGTTCTTATAAATCCAAAGGTTCCCCTCTCATCCCATATAAAAAGGAACCTCCTCCCTCTCCTCCTCACACCACTTTCTGCCTTCGAGCTCAGCCAACCCTTCCAATTTCTCTTATCCAGTTCCCTAGAAACATCTTAGAGGTCCTGGTCTTTTTCAAAGACCAATCTTAGTTCCCTAAGAGAATATTTCAAAGAGGTGTGTCGAAGAAGAGGTAATATCTGTTACCAATCATTTCAAATTTATTTCTTCTACTACTTCTTCTTATTTAGTTGTTTCATTATGAAGTAATAACATCAGTATCAATAATATACTTATATGTTATTATAAATATGGAACACACTTATTTCACCTTCTATCCATCCTATGTAAAACTAAATCACCGCACGTGCGTACGTACGGAATACCGTCTCCACGCCGTGGTGTAAACTGTTTTCCACCACCACCTTACTTGGATGGTTATAATGGTGTAAATAATAACTATATATGATTATTTTAAAGTTATATTGATTCTGAAATAGTATACATACACTTCAATAGAATTCCATGATCATGGGAATGATATCATCGCTCGTGCGTACGTACGGTCTATCGTCTCCACGATGTGATGTGACACATTCTACATGATCTTTATTGAATAATTATTATATAAATGAATTGAATTAGTAAATATGATATATATTACAGTAATATTATTCGGTAAATGAGGAATCTATAACTTAAAAAGAAGAATATGAATTTATTCAACAAAACATGGATAAGAACATAAAGCAATAAACACCTGAATAACTAGTAGCAATGAAATATTACAAAAAAGAAGCTAAGAATATGATCATATATGATATCATAACAATGAGTATGATTCTGGAATAATTCAATGACATTATTTAAATCATTATACAGGAGTTTCAGTCACGTACAAAGCATATCAGACCTAAGGTAATGAAAAATCTCGCAGTCTCATTTTTATCCGAGATTGTTTATACTTCAGAATTTACTGGGGGATATTTATCATCCACATCCATGTTTCCTCAAAATGTAATATTATTTATATCCTCATATAATTTTTTAAATCCAATTGTATGCATTGGTGAGTTTTTATTAAATGATATGAAAGGAATCATTTGTCGTTATTACTACGAGGTACTTTTTTACTTTTCCGGCCAAAGTACGAGAAGAATGTTTTTTTAAAATTATACATCATGAATGGATTTTCATGATTTCATAGACAATTATTTCCATGAATATTGTTTTACAAGTTTTCAAGATTATTTTTAATCAACTTCTTTTAGATTAAAATTGTAAGACATGTTAAGAAAGGAAAAAATGTTTTTGATGTAGAAAGAATATTTTCCTTAAGAATGGAGTCCAAGTGTATTATCAGAATTATTTTCCATCTAAGATAATATAGAGTTCTATTTCTATCCCTATTTTTACATTAATTTTATTATGTTATGATGGAATTAATTTTATGATTCCCTTTAATCAATTATGGATTATGTTATGATGGCATGAGGTTTAAGAATCCCATTTTTATTACATGGGTTTTGCTATGATGTATGATTTTTTATTTTTTGGCACACATAAGAATGGGTTCATTATGAGATGGGTGGGACCGATATTTTCCTCCAATGAATTGGGTAAAGATTTATATCGCATTAGATAAACATGGCTCGAACGGCATGTTAAACCGGTTCAGTGATACGGGACTGAAACAAAGAGTGAACTCGGTTCAATAATGGACTTTGTCCGCTATGATAGTCTTGGCTATGAGTATTGACTAATATGAAATGATTTTCTATGATTATGTGTGTATGAAAAAAATTATCATGTTTTATGTTATGATTATTTGGGATTATATTTCACCACTATGATTTATCCCATGTTATTATATTATGATCTCTTTTTCCGGTTAAGATATTCAAAATGTTATGTTCTTATGAATATGATATGATCGATATTTCTTTTTTTTTACCCTTACTGAGCATTTGAACTCACCCTTTTGTATGATTTATTTTCCCTAGGTCTTGATGAATGGTATTAAGTAGAATATTCCAAAAGGGAATCTAGATATGCTGAAATAAATGGGAGAAAATGTAGATGATTTATGAATCGTTTGTTTATGTTTCCCAGTTTCTAAAGACACTATTTTTATACAGTCCTTTCATGGTTTTTTTATATGTTGTAATAAGTATGCATAAAATTTTTAAGTAAAAACCATGTATGTAATGTATGGGTCATTATAACGAGTTAGAAACTGTCGGGGTGTTCAAAATTATGGGAAGACAGGTTGAAAATGATATATGATTCTAGATCAAGTGGTTGAGATCGATTAATGGGAAAGATTATACCTATAATTATTATAAAACCGATCTTGGAAATTATGGAATTAATCATTAATACAGTGCACCATACACACCCTAACAAAAATGATATAATATAAATAAACAAACACTAGTTTAGTTGATATGGGTAGAACAATTCTTTTTAAGAAAACCCACTCTATCTTTTTCTATAGGGATGATATATGTTCTATTTTACATATACATAATATGTTGAAATTGAAACATTAGGAACATATTAAACCATAGGAAATATTTTATATGATAAATTCTATATTTAATAACTTCAATGTTTTTGGTAGTTCGTATTACAAAAAGACTATTAATGACAAACTGGGAAATTTATGATGAAAATGAAATAAGGGATATACACGGGATACACTTTAAATAGTAGAGGCTATAAATACTTGAATAATAGTTTGAAAAATATTTCTCTATTTTTTGAAATGAATATTATTGAATATAAATTAAAATTATATGTGATAAATGAAGCATATTTTTATTATTTTAAAGTAGACAGTATGGAGATTACAGGAAAATTGAATCAAGAAGAAGGTGAGAAAGATCCAATTTCAACAAACATTGATTCTAATCAAATCAATGATGTATGTGAAACTATTTTGAAAGAGAAAATCAAACATCAAACATTGGAAAATAATTTTTATTCAAAAAATATGATTAGAAATTTGGAATATCCAATTAAAGCAACAAAAAAATTAATTGTTTGAAAACTAAACTACTCTCTTTTTTTAGATTGTTCCACAAATAGTTTCATATTCTATTTTGTAAAATAACGAGATTAATACAATTAATTAATAAATATATTATATTGAGAGTAATTTTACTAGTGACCATATATCAAGGCCTAAGACATTTTTATAGATAACAAGTGGGTGTTTAGAAAGAAACAAAATGAAAAAGATGAGTTTTCAATAAAATAATAAAGATTGTAATGAAAAGTGTATTATCATATTGTAGGGATATACAAGGAGGATATATTTTCACTAGTATTAAGACTAATGGATGTTGCGGTGTTTCTTGTTTTAGAGGCACATGGGAACTACAAGGTATTCTAAATTATGTGATGTCTATATTTTTAAATAGATATCAAGAAAAAAATATTGAATGGAATAAATGTTTCATTTTTGATTGGGAGGGAACCATGTTTTTTAGGTTGAATAAGGGTCTATAAGTTCTAAAATATGACCCCATATCTAGGTATTCCATGATATATTACTTCCTGTGGAAAATGAAAATTTCAAAATTAAAGTTCATAGAAGCTATTATTTATATATGTTCTCCTTGGGTACATTTATTATCCTAGATTATGTTGATGATATAATATTTTTGGGTCATAAGGTCTGTAGCGAATCGGGTTTTATCCGTGTCAGACTTTGAGATATTTCTACGAATAATTAAAGAGCTAGGCGTGAAGATGGAGTGCGATTCCGAGGCCATGTGTTCCCGAAATTAATTTTATAAAAATATTAAGTATTTTTATACTATTAATGTGGAAGAGATGTGATATCTCATAAAAAGTAGCTTAGAAAAAGATTCTGAGGGCACGGTTGCATCCAGAACGTGCCATTTACCCTTGGCGAGGTGTAAACTTCGCGGGCGCGGGCCTGCGCTGAGAAACGTTACAAGGGGCGTTTGCGTAATTAAATAGAAATGTTAGTGTATGAGCGTCGGCTCGAATAAGTTCTGAATGGAGTCTTGGATGGAAAACTGAGTCTGCCGTTGCGTTCTGAATGGCGCGTTTACCCTAGGGGTGACCTTACATGTTTTCGCATTGGGCATCAGGTCCGAGGCAGGTTTGGCGCCTGCGGGCGGCAGATAGTTTTCTAAATAGAAATAAATATCAGCCCCCCCCCACCCCTTTCCTCATTACTCTCGACGTTCTTCGATGTTCTTCCCCGCCAATCCGCCGAATCGAGCAAACGAAGCACCCACGGGCTCAGATTTCAACGGCAGACGTTCTAGGAGCGTGCAACGGAAGCACTGGAGCGCGGATCTGAGGCAGAATGTCGGCGTTTCACCCGCGAGGTAGACGGGTTGAGTTTTAATCCCCAGACCCTATTTCAGCTATGAATTTCTTTCTTTTAATGTCATCGCAGGGAAGATCACGGACCGAGGGTCATGCCGGTGCGTTCGGATCGTAAACCGGACCATCAGGGTGCCCCCCGGCTATCCGCAGAAGCCCCGTCGGTGCAGCGGCCCGTGGCGGCTGGCTACCCGGGGCGACGGCGCACCGACCCAGCCTTCAGAAGTGCGGAGGCGTCGGGCGCCATGCGGTAGAGCATCGCCGGCCAGGGCCGGCTGGCAGCGGCGGGCCGATCCAGGTAGATCAGGCCACTTTTTCTCACACGGGGTTTTTAAACACCTATTTCGTGCAATCTGGGAGTCGGATTTACATGATGTTTGCGGCGACGGGACGATGGTGACGAGGCGAACCCTCCCGTGTGAGTTTGATTGTTTAATGGTTCAAGATTGTGGCCCGGGAGTTAGAAACATTGTTGAAAATAATAATATTTAATTATTTTACGACTTCGGGATGTTGTAACTTCTACCCAGAGCGTCCGAATGACGTGTCGTCAGTGGTGTTGAGACCCGGATGGTACAGAGGAATTTTTGAGATGGTTTCTGGATGTTGGGACTGAGAACGGGGTGTGGCTTCCATGAGGCTGGGTTTTGGCGTTTGTGGAGAAATGCAGCTTTCGCACCAGGAGTCCGATTTTGGAAAATGAATAGTCGATCCTGTGTGTTTTTCTAAGAGGATCGTAATGTTGTTATCCATTCGTTGTGTTTCTGGACTGAGGTGTGGGCCCCGCCAAAGCTGGCTTTGGTGAAAAGTATATTTTTCACCAGATGACCATTTTGGACGTACGAGTAGTCGATTCAATGTGTTTTTTCGAGGGGATCATCGTGGTATGATCCGCTTGATGAGTTTCGGGATTGTTGTGTGGGCTCCACAAGGACTAGCTATGGTGAATAGTGATATTTCTCCGGTAGTCTGTTTCGGGCGAGTAAACAGCATATCCTGTGTGTTTTTCTGTGTAGATCGCGATGTCGGACTCAGTTTCAGCCTAAGAGGTGCACAGTGTGGCGTTGTTGGGGGTTGCTCGGGTTAGCAATGTTTTGGACCAATAGTGGATGAGGTTACTCCATTGGTTTTTTCCCATGAGGGTTTGTGCGGCATCACAACATTCGTATAGGTTTGGGATCTTCTCGATGAGATGTTTAAACTGTTAGAGTTGTGGCATCCCTCTAGTGGTCCCAGAGCGGTATCCTAAAGCATCTTTCCCTAGATTGGGTTCTTGGTATCACTGTGACCGCTTATTCACGGGCAGCGATCCCTTATCTAGTAGGTTAACCCCACCGGGTTTGTGGAATCATTGAAAAGATGATCTGCTATGCAGTGGGTTGTGCTCAATATGGTTGTGGGATCATCGGATATTCGACCCCCTACTCACCATTAGGTTTCTGTAGGGTTGCGGTATCATCATTTTGATCCCCTACATCATGAATTATACCAGATTGGGTTCTGGTATCATCATGAAAACATTTTTATGGGCGATGATCCTCTATCTGAGTGACGTGCTTCTAGAGAGCGCCGGATCGGGTTGTGGTATCCCCCAGCGGATCTTGGGTGTGATCCCTTATCTGTGAGAACTATGTATGCCAGGTCGGGTCATGATATCCCCAAGAGGATCTTGGGAGTGATCCCCTATCTGTGAGTATCATATACCGAAGTGGGTTTTGGTATCCCCTAGCGGACCCTAGGAGCGATCCCCTATCCGAGGATTTTAGTGGTTATGTTGTTTCAGCAGTTTTCCTCAGTGATGTTATCCAATGAGCGTGATATCTCAGGTGAGCATCTGAGAGGTTTGTGAGAAACCCGCTAGAGTGTATCTCTCGGATGAGTGTCATCTGGGCTGGCAGTGAACTTGTGGTGTACTCTCCTACTTGTGGTCAGTTGCTGGTGATGAGGTCAGTACCTCTTGTGGCTTGGTGCGTGGGCTTGGTATATTTGGATTGTTCAAGGTGTATGTATGGGAATACACCCAAGCTGAGCTGACTTGTTGTGTTTAGCCGATGATGGTCACGAGATGGAGTTTCTCTCTCGTCTAGGTTCCCTCTGGCTGGGATGAGTAGACTGTTGCCTTTCTGTTGCTCTCTTTTGTTTTGGGTTTTTGGGGTGCCTATTGAGTATGTTTATACTCACCCCTGCAAGGGATTTTACCGCACATGGTGTTGTCTTGTGCAGACCACAGGCCTTTCGACAGAGTCCCAAGAGGACCCGGAGTAGGTGGAGCTGAGTGAGCGAGACTGAAAGGGGTTTTTACCAATGTGGATACAAGGGAGCTTTTTGGTAGTTGTTTGTGGAAGTGTTCCCCTTCTACAGAGCATGTTGGACATGCTATTGTAGTTTTATTTTGTTGGGCCCTGTTCTTCCCTTTTGTACTTCTTCTATACTCTGTTTTGGGATAGATGTATGCATGCATTTTCATTTTAGTTTCATATATCTCTGCACTATTTCCTGGAGGTGTTTGTGGGTGCGTGTGTACATGTACCTTTGGCTAATGCCTCCCATGTGTGTGATAGCCTACTCGGTGCTAGTCTCCAGCCCCTCACCTATGGGAGGCGGGCTTGGGGAGTCACAGATCGATCCCCATTGGGTCGGGTCGTAATAGAGTGGTATTAGAGGAGGTTCCAATTTTTGGATCTCATAGCGTAGCTGGTCTAGCTATGAGTTTGGTTTGGGTTGCATAGCGGCAGTGTGAGAGTGTTTCGAGGTCGACATTCAGGCCAGAGACTCCAGTGTTGGTGCGACAGCCGACGTATCCATACACCCGGACTCTGATAACCTGCTGTTGGACTTGGTACTTTTGTACACTGGTTGCAGGGACATAATGGTACCTGCGTCATATAGAACTGGGTTTTTGAGTTTTCCTTGTCCTTCATGAGTCAACACTCCAGATATACTCTTTTATTGTGGTGAGTCTTGAATGTTTTTCAGGATGCCTCGACGAAGACATCCAATGAGGGTTCCGTAGCAGGATTTTGGTGATGTTCCACCCCATGTAGAGGTTGTGGACCAGGGCTCAGTTTCTGAGTCTGTACCTTCAGGTGGTCCACTAGTTGAGCCACCACCAGTCGAGTAGCTAGTTGTTC
This sequence comes from Viscum album, assembly GCA_963277665.1. Taxonomy (NCBI): domain Eukaryota; kingdom Viridiplantae; phylum Streptophyta; class Magnoliopsida; order Santalales; family Viscaceae; genus Viscum; species Viscum album. The sequence continues at coordinate 1,414,943,542 of OY728145.1, forward strand.
CGGAAGTGCAGTACGAAGTTGTGCATAGGCTGAGTGCGCTGCACGAGTTCCAAAGTCAGCGACCTCTAAGGTTCCGGGGTGATCTAGATCCCCAGGCAGCTGATGACTGGCTTGAGGCAGTCACCCAAGTTTTCCGCCTAGTGAGGAAACCTCCAGATCAGATGATGGTCCTTGCGGCGAACCTTCAGTATGGTTCGACCGAGCGACGGTGGATTCTGGTGACGCAGTCGCATTATGAGGAGACGCTCACATGGGCAGAGTTTGAGAGGCTCTTCAGGGAGGAGTTCTATCCAGTGAGGCTGATGTTAGTGCGTCTTCAGGAGCTTCTATAGCTTCGGCAGTAGGGCTTGATTGTTTTATATTACTCGGTGAGGTTTACGGACTTGTCGTGCTACTCCCTAGATATGGTTCGAGACCCATTCTTTAAGGCTCGGACCTTCGAGCAGGGGTTACGACGGGACATCGGAGCATTTTTAGTCTCCCTGTGCCTACCCACCTATCCTGGGGTGCTGGAGCGAGCATTGGTGGTGCAGAGATTTTTGATTGAGCAGATTCCCCATGTTAGTGCTGGACACGTGAGACCAGAGACTTCGGCATCTAGTAGCCAATGGAAGACACAGGGGACTGGGTGTGGGCGCCATTTTAGGAGGCGACCATAGGATGGAGGATTTGAGTCTTAGGGCTCACAGGGCTCGCATGCCAGTTTCAGTCAGCTGCAAGGGAGGCGGTGTTACGCTTGCGATGGTCGAGGACATCTTGCTAGGGATTGTCCGACCTGACGTGCTACGGAGAGGGAGCCGGTCGATGGACCGCCTTGGCAGAGGAAACATCTCAAGAAAGGAGGTCCGTAGGGCAGCGGGCATAGCGATGGAGCTACTACAGTAGCAAGAGGTGGTAGGCGGTATCATTTTCCACCACCCCCATCCCTAGGTGGTCCATGCCATGCTCAGGGAGCTTTTGGCTGAGGGGGAGGACAGATGCATTCCCTAGATGTTGGTGACCCAGAGGCTCCACAGGTGGGTATAGGTACACCTTTTGTCTTTTCTACTTTCTGTAGTAGTTTGGTAGACACTTTTTAGTGGTACTCTTTCCCTTCCATTGCTTGCTAGAGTTTTCTTCCGGACGTTGGTAAGACCATGTGTGAGTTTTGTTCGGCGTGCATCGAATGATTGAGGAAGAGGGACCCTTCCCCCACCGAGATGTGTTTTTGTGACATGATTAAAACCAAGCAGGCGAGTCAGGGCCACCCAAAGCGGATAATATCAAGGTGTGGTGGATGAGTTCTTCTGACTTATGCATTCGGGCAGGGGTGTTGGTTGGTGAACTCGCTAGGGTGGGAGACCCATTTGAGAGTCAAGTCGATTTACATGTACTTCTGGATTTTCGGGGATGAAAAGTTCTAAGGGGTGGAGGATGTAGTGAATTGGGTTTTTTCACTGTTACACATTGGGATATTTCTACAAATAATTCTAGGCTAGGTGCGAAGACGGCGTGCGATTCCGAGGCCTGGTGTTCCCGGAATTAATTTTATAAAAATATTAAGTATTTTTATACTATGAACATGACAGGGGTGTGGTATCTCCTAAAAGGTATCTCAGAATGATTATCCAATGGCACAGTTTCTTCCAGAACATGCTGTTTACCCTAGGTGAGGTGTAAACTTCGCGGGCGCTGGCCTGCGGTGAGAAAAGCCTCCAGGGGAATTTTCATAATTAAATGGAAATTTTAGTGTCTGAGCGTCATCTCGAATAACATCTGAACGGAGTCTCGGATGGAATATTTGAGCCCGCCGTTGCGTTCAGAACAACACGTTTACCCTAGGGGTGACCTGACCTTTGTTTGCATCGGGCGTCGGGTCCGAGGCAGGTTTGGCGCCGGTGGGCGGAAGATATTTTTCTAAACAGAAATAAATAGTAGCACCCCCCCTTCCTCATTCCTCTTGGTGTTCTTCGCAGTTCTTTGCCGATGATCCGCCGAATCGAGAAAACGAAGCGCCCACGAGCTCGTATTTCGACGGCGGACCTTCCAAGATCATGCAGCGGAAGCTCTGGAGCGCGGATCTAAGGAAGAACATCGGCGTTTCTCCCACGAGGTAGGCGGTTTGAGTTTTAATCCATGGATCCCATTTCTGCTATGAATTTCTTCATTTTGATGTCGTCGTATAGAAGATCACGACACGAGGGTCACGTTGGTGCGATCGGAACGTAAAACGAACCACCAAGGTGCCTCTGGCGGTCCGCTGAAGCTCCGCCGGCACTGCGGCCCATGGAGGCCCGTGATGGCCAGCCACCCGTGGTGGTGGAGCGCCAGCCCAGCTTGTGGAATCGCAGCGGGCCGGAGGCGCCGGGCCGGTCCATGCCGGCCGGACCCGCCGGTTCAGGCCGGTTCGACGACTTTTTCTCACATGGGTGTTTTCAAACCCCTATTTCATGCAATAAGGAAGTCGGATTCACTTGTCGTTTGCGGCGGCGCGAACCTGGCGATGAGGTAAACCCTCCAGTGTGGGTTCAAGTGGTTAATGGTTTGGGATTGTGGCCCGGGAGTCATAAACGTTGTAGAAAATAATATTATATTATTATTTACGGCTTCGGGTCATGGTAACTTCTACCCGGAGCGTCCGAATGATGTGCCATTAGTGGCATTGAGACCCTGATGGTACGACAGACTTTTTGAGATGTTTTCCTGGTGTTGGGACTGAGAATTGGGTGCAGGCCCCACGAGGGTGGGTTTTGGCGTTTGCGGAGAAACGCAGCTCTCGCACCAGGAGTCTGATTTTGGCAGATGAATAGTCTATTCTATGTGTTTTATTGAGAGGATAGTAATGGTGTGAATCGTTCATTGAGTTTCTAGATCGAGTCGTGGGCCCCGCCCGAGCTGGCTTCGGTGAATACTACCTTTTTCACCGGATTTCCATTTTGGACGTACGAGTAGTTGATTCAATGTGGTTTTTCGAAGGGATCGTCGTGGTATGATCCTCTTGGTGAGTTTCTGGATCGTTGTGTGGGCCCCACTTGGGCTAGCTATGATGAATAGTGTTTTTCACCGGTAGTCCATTTTGGGTGAGTAAACAGCCTACCCTGCGTGTTTTTCCGTGTAGATCGTGATGGAGGCCTCAATTTCAGACTAAGTGGTGCACAGTGTGGCGCTATTGCGGGTCGCTCGGGATAGCAATGTTTTGGACCAGCAGTGGTTGAGGGTACTCCCTTGGTTCGTTCCCACGAGGGTTTTTGCCGCATCACAACCTTTGTATTGGTTTGTGATCCTCTCAATGGGATGTTTAAACTATTAGAGTTCTGGCATCCCTCCGGTGGGCCAAGAGCGGAATCCTCTTTCATCTTTCCCTAGACCGTGTTCTTGGTATCGCTGTGACTACATATTCACGGGTAGCGATCACCTATCTTGCAGGTTAACCCCGTAGGGTTTGTGGCATCATCGGTAATATGATCACCTACACAGTGGGCCGTTCTAGGTAAGGTTGTGGCGTCGTCAGATATACGATCCCATTCTCAGCATTAGGTTTCTTTAGGGTTGCAGAATCTTCAGTTCAATCCCCTACATCATGAGTTATACTGGATATGGTCCTGGTATTGTTGTCACAACCTTTTTATGGTTGATAATCCTCTATCAATGTGACTTTCTTCGGTCGAGTGTCGGATCAGGTTGTGTTATACTCAAGCAGATCCTGGGTGTGATCCCCTATCGGTGAGAACTATGTATTCCAGATCGGGTCGTGGTATACCCCAGCGGACCCTAGGAGTGATCCCCTATATGTGAGATTCGTATAACAAATTGGGTTCTAGTATCCCCTAGTGGACCCTAGGAGTGATCCCCTATCCTAGGAGTTTGGTGGTTATGTTGTTTTAGCAGGTTTTCCTCAGTGATGCTATCCGACGAGCATGATCTCTTGGGTGAGCATATGAGAGGTTTGTGAGAAACCCGATGGAGTGTATCTCTCAGATGAGTTTCATCTGGGATGATAGTGAACGTGTGGTGTACTCTCCTGGTTGTGGTCATTTGTTGGTGATGAGGTCAGTACCTCTTGTGGATTGGTACGTGAGCTGGGTATATCTTGATTGTTCAAGGTGTATGTATGGGCATACACCCGAGCTGAGCTGACATGTTGTGTTTAGCCAATGATGGTCACGAGATGGATTTTCTCTCTCATCTGGGTTCCCTCTAGCTAGGATGAGAAGACTGTTGCCTTTCAATTTCTCTATTTTGTTTTGGGTTTTTGGGGGGCCTACTGAGTATGTTTATACTCACCCCTACATGGGATTTTACCCCACATGTTTGGGTCTTGTGTAGACCACAAGAATTTCAACGGAGTCCCAGGAGGACCTAGAACAGGCGGAGATGAGTGAGCGAGACTGACTGGGGTGTTTACTGGTGCGGAGCTGAGGGAGATTTCCAACGGGTGTTTGTGGCAGTGTTCCCCTTCATCAGAGCAGGTTGGACGCGCTTTTGAAGTTTTCTTTTGGTGGGCCTTGTTTTTCCCTTTTTTACTCCTGGTGTACTCTTGTTTGGGATAGATGTATGCATGCATTTTGTTTTTAGTTTTATGTATATCTGCACTGTTTCATGGAGGTGTTTGTGGGTGCCTGTGTACAGGTAACTTAGGCTATTTCCTCCCATGTGTGTGATAGCCTACTCGGTGCTAGTCGCTAGCCCCTGGCCTATGGGAGGCGGGCTTGGGGAGTCGCGGCTCGAGCCTCGTTGGGTCGGGTCATGACAGAGTGGTATCAGAGGTGGTTCCACCTTTGGGATCTCAGAGTGTAGCTGGTCTAGCTGTGAATTTGGTTTGGCTTGCTTAGCGGTTGTGTGAGGGAGTTTCGAGCTCGAATTTCAGGCCAAAGACCCCGGTGTTGGTGCAGCGGCTGACATATCTATACACCAGGACTCTGATAACCTGTCATTCGACTCGGGAAATTCATACACTGGTCGCAGGGAAATAACGGTACATGCATCATATAGGACTGGGTTTTTGGGTTTTCTTTGTCCTTCTTGAGTCATCTCTCCAGATATATACTCTTTGATTGTGGTGCATCTTGAATGTATTTCAGGATTCCATGATGAAGAAATCCAGCGAGGGTTCTACAGCAGGATTGAGGTGACGATCCGGCCCGTGTAGAGGCTATAGACTAGGGTGCTGGTTCTGAGGCTAGTCCTCCAGGTGGTCCGCCAGTTGAGCCACCACCTGTCGAGCAGCTGGTTATACCGGCAGTCCAGGACGAGGTTGTGCACAGGCTGAGTGCACTGCACGAGTTCCAGAGGTAGCGACCTCTAACGTTCCAGGGTGATCTAGATCCCCAGGTAGCTGATGACTAGCTTGAGGTAGTCACCTGAGTTTTCCGCCTAGTGAGGACACCTCCAGATCAGATGGTGGTCCTTGCGTTAAGCCTTCTATAGGGTTCGGCTGAGCGATGGTGGAGTCTGGTGACGCAGACCCATGATGAGGAGATGCTCACGTGGGCAGAGTTTGAGTGGCACTTCAGGGAGGAGTTCTATCCGGTGACACTGAGGTCAATACAGATTCAGGAGCTTCTACAGCTTCGGCAGGAGGGCCTGACTATGTTTGAGTATTCGGAGAGGTTTACGGACCTTCGGCGCTACTCCCTGGATATGGTTCGAGACCCGTTATTTAGGGATCAGACGATTGATAAAGGATTACGCAAGAACATCTGTGCAGGTTTAGTCTCCTTGTGCCTACCCACCTATACTGGGGTGCTGGAGCGAGCGTTGGTGGTGGAGAGCTTTCTGGCTGAGCAGATTCCCCCTATTAGTGTTGGAAAGACGAGAGCGGAGATGTCAGCATCTTGTGCCGACAGTATACGCAGGGGACTGGGCATGGGCGCCGTTTCTAGAGGCTACCCCAGGATGGAGGATCTGAGACTTAGGGCTCACAAGGCTCGCATGCCAGTTTCGGTTAGCCGCAAGAGCGGCGATGTTACGCTTGCGATGGTCGGGGACATCTTTCTCGGGATTGTACGACCCAACCTGCTGCTGAGAGTGAGTCGGTCAATGGACCGCCTTTGTAGAGGCAATATCTCGAGCAAGGAGGACTGGAGGGCAGCAGACATGGTGATGGAGCTGGTGCAGCACCCGGAGGTGGTAGGCAGTATTAGATGCCACCACACCCATTCCCGGGTTGTCCACGCCAAGCTCAAGGAGCTCGTGGCCGAGGGGGTAGACAGCCGCAAGCCCTGGAGGTTGGTGACCCAGAGGCTATGAGGATGGGTATATGTACGCCTTGTGTCTTTTCTACTATCTGCAGTATTTTGGTAGACACTTTTTAGTGGTACTATTTACTTTCCGTTGCTTGGTCGATTTTTCTTCAGGGCGTTGGTAAGATCCTATGTGAGTTTTGTTCGGCGTTCTTCGAATGCGTGAGGAAGATGGATCCTTCCCCCACTGAGGTTCATTTTTGTGACTCGATTAAAACCGTGTGGGTGATTTAGTGCTGCCCAAAGTGGATTGTATCGAGGTGTGGTGGATGAGTTTCTCTGACTTATGCGTTTGGGCAGGGGTGTTGGTTGGTGAACTCACTGGTGTGGGAGACCCAGTTGAGAGTCCAGTCACTTTCCTTGTACTTCTAGAATTTTGGGGATGAAATGTTCTAAGGGGGAGAGGATGTAGCGACTCGGGTTTTAGCCCTGTCAGACTTTGGGATATTTCTACGAATAATTTTAGAGCTAGGTGCGAAGACGGCGTGCGACTCCGAGGCACGGTGTTCCCGAAATTAATTTTATAAAAATATTAAGTATTTTTATACTATTCCCATGGTGGGGGTGTGATATATCCTAAGAAGAATCTCAGAATGAGATTTAGAGTTCATGGTTGCATCCAAAATGTGCCTTTTACCCTATGTGAGGTGTAAAATTCACGGGCGCGGGCCAGCGGTGAGAAACTCCACCAGGGGCGTTTTCGTAATTAAGTGAAAAAGTTAGTGTACAAGTGTCTGCTCGAATAACTTCTAAACGGAGTCTAGGATGGAAAATATTAGTTCGCTATTGTTTTCAGAACAGCATGTTTTCCCTATGGGTGACCTTACCTTTGTTTGCATTGGGCGTCGAGTTCGAGGAAGGTTTGGCGCCATCCGGTGGCAGATATTTCTCTAAAAAGAAATAAATATCAGTAGCCCCCCCCCCTATTCCTCAGTACACTCAGCGTTCTTTGCCATTCTACGATGCCGATCCTCCGAATCGAGCAAACGAAGAGCCCACGAGCTCGGATTTTGATGGCGGACGTTCCAGGAGTGTGCAGTGGATGCTCTGGAGCGCGGATCTAAGGCAGAACGTGGGCGTTTCACCCGTGAGGTAGGCGGTTTGAGTTTTAATCCAAAGATCCTATTTTTGTTGCAAATTTCTTCATTTTGATATCGTCATAGGGAAGATCGCGACCCGAGGGTCGCGCCAATGCGTTCAGATCGTAAAAAGGACCACCAGGGTGCCCCGGTGGTCCGCGAAAGCTCCGCCGACAACGCCCAGGGCGGCGGCATGCCGGCCTTGCCAGTGGACCCGCAACGGCGCCAGGTGGCTTGCGGAAGAGCGCCGCCGGCCAGGGCGGGGCGGTCCGGGACGGCCGGACCGGCCGGTTCATGCCGGTCGGGTCACTTTTCTTACACTTGGGTTTTTAAACCCCCGTTTCATTGAATCCGGGAGTCGGATTAGCGTGCTGTTTGCGGCGACGTGACCCTGGAGATGAAGTGAAACCTCCGGTTTATGTTTGAGGGTTTAGTGGTTTGGGATTGTGGGAAAATAGTTAGAAACATTGTTGAAAATAATAATATTTTATTATTTTACAACATCGGGCCGTTGTAACTTCTATCGGGAGCATCCGAATGACGTGTCGTCAATGGCATTGAGACCCTGAAGGTACGACGGAAATTTTGAGATGGTTTTCGGGTGTTGGGACTGAGAACGAGGTGTGGGCCCCATGAGGCCGGGTTTTGGCATTTGCAGACAAAGGTGGATTTCGCAGCAGGAGTCCGATTTTCGCAGATGAATAGTTGAGCATGTGTGTTTTTCCGAGTGTATCGCAATAGTGTGATCTGTTTGTTGAGTTTCTGGATCGAGGCATGGGCCCCACCCGAGCTGGCTTCGGTGAATTGTATATTTTTCACCGGATGTCCATTTTGGATGTACGAGTAGTCGATTCCATGTGTTTTTCTGAGGGGATCGTCGTGGTATGATCCTCTTGTTGAGTTTTGGGAATGTTTTGTGGGCCCTGCCTAGGCTAACTATGGATAATAGTGCTTTTTCACCAATAGTGTGTGTCAGGTGAGTAAACAGGATATCCTGCGTTTTTTTTTCGCGTAAGTCGCAATGGATGCCTCAGTTTCAGCCTAAGAGGTGTGCAATGTGGTGTTGTTGCAGGTCACTTGGGTTAGCAATGTTTTGGACCAGCAGTGGTTGAGGGTACTCCCTAGGTTCATTCCCACGTGGGTTCGTGCAACATCAAAACCTTCGTATATTTTTATGATCCTCTCAATGGGATGTTTAAACTGTTAGAGTTGTGGCATCCCTCTGGTGGGCCCAGAGCGGGATCCTCTAGCATCTTTCCCTAGATCAGGTTCTTGGTATCGTTGTGACCGCTTATTCACGGGCAGCGATCCCCTATCTAGCAGGTTAACCCCATATGGTTTGTGTAATCATCGGTAATATGATCCCCTATGCAGTGGGCCATGCTCATTAGGGTTGTGGCATCATTTGATATACGATCCCCTACTCAGTATCAGGTTTCATGGAGGGTTGCGGTATCATCAGTTTGATCGCCTACATCGCGAGTTATACCAGATAGGGTTCCAGTATCATCGTGACCACCTTTTTATGGGTGATGATCCTCTATTTGAGTGGAATGCTTATGCCTAGTGCCAGATCAGGTTGTGGTATACCGCAGAAGATCCTGGGTGTGATCCCCTATCTGTGAGAACTACGTATTCCAGATCGAGTCGTGGTATCCCTCAGTGGACCCTAGGATTGATCCCCTATCTGTGAGCTTTGTATACTGGAGTGGGTTCTTGTATCCCCTAGAGGACCCTAGGAGCGATCCGCTATCTGGATATTTTGGTGGTAATGTTATTTCAGCAAGTTTTCCTCAGTGATGCTATCCGACGAGCGTGATCTCTCAGGTAAGAATCTGAGAGGTTTCTGAGAAACCCGATGGAGTGTATCTTTCGGATGAGTTTCATCTGTGATGAGAGTGAATGTGTAGTGTACTCTCCTGGTTGTGGTCAGTTGCTGGTGATGAGGTCAGTTCCTCTTGTGGCTTGGTGAGTGAGATTGGTATATCTGGATTGTTCAAGGTGTGTGTATTGGCATAGACCCGAGCTGAGCTGACTATTTGTGTTTCGCTGAGGATGGTCACGAGATGGAGTTTCTCTCTTGTCTGGGTTCCCTCTAGCTGGGATGAGTGGAAATTTTACTTTAAGTTCCTATCTTTTGTTTTGAGTTTTTCAGGTGCCTACTGAGTATTTTTATACTCACCCCTGCACGGGCTTTGGTCACACATGTTTGTGTCTTTTGCAGACCACAGGCCTTTCGATGGAGTCCCAGGAGGACCCCGAGCAGGCGGAGATGAGTGTGTAAGACTAACCAGGGTTTTTACAGGTGTGGGGCCGAGGGAGCATTCCTGCAGGTGTTTGTGGAAGTGTTCCCATTCTTCAGAGTAGGTTGGATGCGATTTTGAAGTTTTTTTTGGTGGGCCATGTTTTCCCCATTTTAACTTCTTCTGTACTCTGGTTTGGGATAGATGTATGCATGCAATTTCTTCTTCAGTTACATATATCTCTGAACTGTTGCATGGAGGTTTTTGGGGGTGCGTGTGTACTGGTACCTTAGGCTAATGCCTCCCATGTGTGTGATATCCTACTCAGCACTAGTCGCCAGCCCCTGGCCTATGGGAGGCGGGCTTGGGGAGTCGCGGCTTGAGCCCCGTTGGGTCAGGTTGTGACAAGGTCACTACCTATTAAGATCTTGTTGAGATGATAAAATTAAATATTTATATTTCTAAGTAGTTTAAAATACATTATTTCATATTATTCTAGAGTATACATGAAGACAACTGTATATTCATATCCCAAGAGAAATATACTATAAAATTATTGAATAAAATTGGTATGGAAGATTATAAAGAAACTTAAAAACCTATGAAATTTTTTACTAAAATGATAAAACATAAAGTAAATAACTATGTGAATCAAAGTTATTTATCATAAATATTAGGAATAATTTAATAAAAAACAACATCTAGACCAGATTTTGTATATATAGTTTCTCTCTGAATAATATCAAGTTGATCCTAATGAGACTCACTTGATGAAAGAATAATGAATTCCCATATATTTAAAAGTGACGTTAAATTAATGAATATTATAAAAAACTATAATATATTGCGTCTTATGTATTTTTACAGATGTAAATTATACCGGATACATATATGATAGAAACTTCACTTCATGTTGAACATTATTTTTTAGTAAATGTTATACAAGATATAAAAATAAGCTGAAAAGTCCAGTTTCTTTGAGAATATGTGTGGTATAATATATAATAAAAATACAATGCTATACACATATTTTATGTAAAAATTTATGGATTATGATTTGAATTTTGATATTGAAAAAACACTAAAGAATGATTGTGACCATTAGAGTGTCATTGATATGTCCAAAAATTTAGTTCACAAATCAGGATCAAATAACATTGAGAGAAAATAACATTTTATCAAAGTGAAAATTGAAAATAATGATGTGAAAGTATAATACATAAAAAAAATATTTTCGATTTATTAAAAAACGAAAATCAAAGAGAGATATTTTCTTAGTTAAGGATGCAATTTCATGTCCATCCTTATAGTCACACATGATAATGAATAGGATTAACCACCATAGAGAAATGGATTTTGGTAAAAATGAAGGATATTTTATGACAATTTATCAAAGGGGGAGAGTGTCGATATTCATTTTTTATCTATTTTTAGTCTAAATCTATGGTAATTGTTAATTGATTATAGGAATAATTGTTGTTTACAATTTAGGGGGAGCACATTTAAGTAAAATGGCCAAATTTGTTATCATAAAGAGTTGTAATTCTATAATAAAATTACCTTACCATATATTTCAGTGTTAAGAATCTTATCTTTTTAGAAATGATATGATTTTATGATTATAGTATAACATTTTGATTTCTTAAAGATGGTTGAGTGGAGTTACAAACCAATTCAATTGTGCGATTGAATAAACCTATGGAATTCTTGAAGGATTTTATTTTTTTAACTATGTTTGAGATTTTTTACAATCTATTTATAATTTTTTTTTGATAATTTTGTAACTATTGATTTAAATTTATGTGGTTATATAATTTTTTGAATTTTTTTGGGATTATTTTATTAATGGAATTTTTTTAAAAAATTCTCTGAGATACATTTTATTTCATATGAATTTTTCTCTTGAGTTAGAAATATGGATATGGATTATTTTGTAACACTTCCTTATTTTTTCTAAATCTTTATTAGAATTATATAATAATAATGCATGCAGGATATAAATGATAAAGGAATGATGATTTCATAAGACTTCATGGGTTTTTTGTAATACATTAAATGGATAAAAATACTTTGGCATAGGACTTATTAGTTTGAAATTTTTTGAAAAATCAAGGACTCTCATTAAAAAGTCTAGGAATTTTTTTGATCCATATAATATTTATATAGAATGATAATTTGGAAAATAAATTACTGAATAATAATTTTATAGTATCATGTATAGATTTACTGAGAAGCGTTTGAGTTTTTTTGAATCTCTTATGGAAATAAATTATTGTTTGAAATATTTTTGAAGGCGTGAAAAAAATTGAAAAAAATTGATAAATTTTAATTTTTTCCAAAAAGACATCCTAAAGTAAAATGATATAATGTTGTGTTGTTCTTATATTCATAGATTGTATGAAACTAAATATCATGTGATTCAAGCTGAGTATTAAAAGTGTTTCTTCTGAATGATTTGATTCATGTCATTTATTATATTGAGGATGATGCCAACTAAATCTATCTTAGTGATATAAAGATATGAGATCACTATCAAAACCTTTTAGAATTAAAAAATGCATTTATTTATGAATTATTTGAATTAGTTATTATAACTATAGGAACACCTGATAATTTTATTTATCAGTTGAAATGAGAATGGTATATTTTTGGATTGTGAGATAGAAATAACTTTCATATTTTTATTAGTTCTGTAATATTGAGGAATTCTCAATTAAAGAGAAAAAATCATTGAGATACAAAATTTTTTTACAAAAAACCTTAAAAAATATTAATAAATATTGAGGAAAAATACGTACTAAAGTAGGGATATTAGAAGAGGGTAGAAAACGTTCAAGAGCATGAGTTTTTTAGTGATTTGATTTTGAGAATAAAGTCATCTACTAATTTTTCATTAATTGATCATGGTAAAATGGTATCAGTTAAATACTTAATATAAAATTATTAATTACTTGAATAGGTGATTATACATTGATAAGATTATCTAAATGTCCTAATAGGAATATCAACATCTTCCTCTAAAGAATCCCAAGTTGTGATCACACTCATATCGTTATAATCATCTTGCAATAAGAGGGATGATGTGATTTCTATGAGATTTAGGGAAGTATTTAAAAACACATCTAGGTATTCGATGATACCTCCCAAAACCCTTGAAATATGTTATTTATTATAGGGGTAAATCAATGACTCAGACTCATCATGATCACAATAAAGAGTAATTACTTATACGAGGACCAAACCTTATTGAAATAGTGAGTGTCTGGTCCTATTTTCATTTATAATTTATTCGGGTATTGTTTTGTTTCATGTATTAGGTGGATGAATTCCTAAAAAATAATATATTTAAATTTCGAGAGAGAAAAATGTGAATGAAACAACCTTTTATTCCACCCTCTCACATTCTCGGTGGTGCGTCTATTCTTGGGGCCTATCATAATTTTACAATCTGGAATGATTAAATCATGATTATCATGATAAAAAAATTAGTATTTTTTACGAGATTATCTTAATATATAGATAATGAGTTATCATTCCCTAATCATGACATCCAATGAATGAGTTAATTCCTATATATAAATATAATTTAAATTTATTTATTTTATTATTTTAGAGACAAATAAATTACTCATGAAATTTTATTATATTTTTTTCATCGACTATGAATGTTTGGGAGATCATATAATATGATCAATTAATTTTCCCCCATTCCCCTATATAGGAAATTAAAAGAAATAATTTTATGATATATAAGAATGGTAGTAATGGTGAATGTGTAATAAATCGAAATGAAATATCGTAGTGATAAATATTGTAAATTAATCTTTGATAAAATACATGAGAGACTCCTCTATCGATAATACCTATTTTAATATTTTTTGGGTTAGAAAATTAAAATTATAAAATATTTTTTTGGTGATAATCCTAACCCTTAATGATAATATTATAAAACCATTAATTTAGGACAAATATCAAAAATATTAAATTATAATTATAATAGTGAAAAATGTGATAATTTTATATTATTGTATCATTTTTGTGTGTTTTTCAAATCTAGTAATTTCTAATAATATATGTGAATTTTCAATATTTACATTCATTTTCACATCCATATTTTTATTAATTACACATATTTTTATATGGTAAAAAACATCTAAAACACAACATATATTCATACCCATTATTGTTAGTATTAAAATTCCAAATTCACGTCATGAAAAATAATTCTACAAAAACTATTCAATATGAGTCACTTATGAAAAAAGCCAAAATAAAAAGACATAAATAACATGAAACTAACTCCAAAAATTAATAAGATTCAATGATTTGGGATCTATTGAGTAAATATCATATCCACAAGAAAAAACCAAACCGATGAACCAAATCAACTACCATATAACAAAAAGAAGAAGTTAAAAAATTTAGAAGAACGATACCTTACTATAAGATCCTATCTTTTTCCCTAGTACATTTCTCTCTATGATTGTGTTAGAGGCACATTGCATTCTGTTAGGATCCTTATCTCCTCATTAAAGTGATTTTTTAGAGGTGTTTTGGGTATTGGATTATCTGATCTAGTGGAAGGATAGAGGTGGTATACAATACTGTAGATGTTGTAGTGCCACTGATGAGTCTGTGGGCTTCCCAGGAGCACAATATACCTATAAGAGGCTCTCAAACCGTCTGGTGGAGCCCCGATAGAGTGGGTCTCCAACATTTCCATATCTTCTAGTCGTTAACCTCTATAATACATAGTGGAATATAAAAGGTGAATGGGACCTGTGATTTATTTTATTACAACACGGGATGAGTATAGTTTCCCCTCTATTTCTTATATACCATCACTACTAGTCAGTAACCTCTATCATATATGGATGAATTCATGGGTTTATGTAGTGACTCATGTCAATCATGTGAGAGATAATCGAGATGTGAATGATAGAAAGTTGTATCATATGTCATGTACTTTTTTTGGGAAGGTAGAAATAATACTAGGATGTCTTGGAGCATAATAATGATCTCAGTCATGGGAGTAGCTGAACCACATGTAGGGAAAACCCATGTTCAAAGGGATGTTATACAGTTATTGATGTTCAATTATTATAGTTGTCATATTATTTCACAGTGGGTGATGTACTTGTTATGTGATGTAAATGTTTTATGATATTTTAATATTGGCCTGTTATGGCATGAGTTGAATACGCATGAGTCATGGTTGGTATGTAGGGAAAAATTTTCACATACATTTATCATTCTAGATAAATATTTACTGCATATGATATATTTGAATATCTAAATTTTAAAATGCAATACAATGAAATATTAGATAAAAAGGAATAAATGAAACTATTATAACATGCCAAATATCTTATTAAGCCATGTTTTTGGGAAACCATTTGTAAGTGGTTCTCTATTATCATATTTTATGATTAAGTTTTATCATGCTATATAACCTATGATCTAAGGAGTGTGTTGAACCAAAAAGAGAAAATTCATATACACCATTTATAGGTTGCGTGTTATGAGATTTTTAAGGAATACAACTGCACACAGATGAGCTTAAACTTCTTGATTATTTATGAACCTTGATGGAAAAATAGATTTGTGGATATATGATGTGGGTCTTGTGATCCATGGAGAGGGATATTAATCACATCATTACTTCGATATCTAATCTAACTAGATATTTCAAGTCGCAACCCCCACCCTCAATAATTATGGATGGATTCCCATAGGGAGATTATTTCAAGATCTAGTCCATCAGCCTGACCATAAAACACCTCAACACCCCCATATACACAATGTTAAATCATTTTACATGTATGATACAAGTTACAACCAAACACTATTGTAATATTATAGGGAAATCTGGGCAATAAAAGGATCTAACTTGGATGAAAATCAAGGTGAATTCCCTGAGTCAATTTTTCTAGAGGCACTAAGCGGTGATAGATCTCCTTATTTCCTGCCCATTATCTAGGGGATCATGCTAGTGATGGACTATGATGGATGTTTTAACACTATAAAGATTTTTTATCCATCCTTGGTAGAATATGAGATAACTAGTGTGAAGTGATTCTAGGATGGTATTTGAAATAATATCACGGTACACGTTATAGTTTATGTACTGAAAAACATTCTCGGATGTGATGAAACGTTTTTTCATCAATGAAGGGAATATAAATTATGCCATGAGTGGTGGGCATACATTATCCACAAGATTATTAGGGGGACATAATTCACATATAAATAAACATCACAATGTGTATTTTCACTATTGTAGTGGTGGGTATTTTATCCATTAGAGTGGGAAACCTTCCAAGTACTTCGATCATGGGTAGTGATTTTAGTCTAGAAAGGTAGGCTATAAGCACCTCCAATGTACTTTACATACTATGAAGTTTCATTCTTGTGGTCAGATGTTTTATTTTAATAGGTTCTATAGGAGATCGTAGTAGTTGAGTGGTGGAAGAGGATCAAGGAATGAAATGGAGTCTCGAAAGGACTTAACATCCCATTAGAATAAATGTAGTTGTAGTTACACCCAACCCTCAAGCTAGGTTAGGGGACGTGGTGTAACATCCTGACCTTGGTTCTACACACTGCTTCCTCATGAAGATTAGTCACATGACCACAAGCATCCCTCCCCATATGCCAAAGGCTTCTGAATAGCATTGAGGGTCTGATAAGTCAATCATGGGGAGACTATACCCTTATTTTTTTGATTAATACACGAGTGAAAATAATAAATAATTGTAGAGTAATATATATAACATTATCAATACTATCTAATAAGTAGATATAATATCCACACTAAAGAAACAAACATATCATGTTAATGTATTTGTCAAGCATACATAAGAAAAAAAAGACACCAAAAACTCACATGTGGGTACTAAAACATGTCATGTTCCCTTACAGAAGATCCATCCCCACATTATGAATCTTATTCAGGGCCTTTTCGCATAACCTGTAAAGCGATAATTAAGGCTTTTGTGGGTATTGATCAGTAAACCCATGTAGTGTGTGAGTAAAACTAAATAGGAAACCACTAACTGTGTCCCAAACAATATCCAATAAGATAATAATGATTGTAGATATCTAATTAAATAAGTAAAATGAATTAAAAAATAGTTATAATATTATCATTTAATCATTACAAAACAACATTAATTCATGGTTTCCAAGGATAACCATACCTCAATGCCAACTTTGTCTCATTCCATAGCCTGATGTGTTTTCAGGCAATATCTTATCTTAATACCTACTTCAGATCATGTTAGAGCAAAAAGTATTCAAACGTGATATTATATCTCAATACCTTCTTTGGATCATATCAGAGGCCAAATTAATTCAAATTGAGGTCATACCTCAGAGAACCATTCTTACTATTATTTAATTAATATATTAATTCCCATGTTACAATCTATACATCACACATTATAATGACCAAGTTCCAATTCTCAAATTCATAGATGAATGGGTGTGATCCCATTCAAAACAAACATTAGAGTGACGATGTTCCCATTCTTTAAATCATACATGAATGACTGCATTCCCATTCATAAACGTAGATTGGATTGACCATGTTCCAATTCATGATATTATACTAGAATGACCATGTTCCCATTGATTAATAAATAATTAATTATTCACAAAAAGTTAATTAATAACTCAAAAATTATATTAAACCCAAAATGAACAGTAGTTAATTTTAAAATTAACTAATCATATGAATATCATTAATTAATGAAATAATTAATTAAAAAAACCTATTTTGGGTCTAATTCAAATATTAGTTTATCACATAATTACACTTAATTAATTAACCAATTAATTAGCTCATAAAATCCATTATTTAATTTAAAAACATTTTAATCAATATTCAAAATCAAATCCCATAATTAATCCGACAATTATTTATCTCATTATCAATCTCAATTCTCCATAATTAATTCCACAAATAAATATCTCCATATATAATATCAACATTACATAATTAATCCCACTATTAATTATCTCAATTCAACTAATTCAATATATCATAATTAATTCCCAAATTAATTATCTAAACCATGAGACCAAAATATCAAAATAACTCCCCTAATTAATCATCAAATTGTATAGACACTAAATATCAGAATTAATTCTCTTATTAATTATCTATTTCCACTATCATTGAATTAATCAATTGGCCACATTAATTAACACGATTTTGAAATTAAAATTTATAAATAAATCAATAAATTTTACAATTTCAATACACTTATCAAAATTAACTATTGTAATTATAGATTAGACCACCAACCTCAATTCATCAATGGATAATTTCCTTATGGAAATCCCCAGAAATTGAGTGGAACAATGACATAGATCTAGATGAGAATCTTCAAACCATAAATAATGATTAAATAAATAAGGATCTTATAAATCTTGATCAAGATATAGAATTATAGATCATGATATAACTAAATAGATATAGATCTTCCCATTACAATAGATTACATTTCTGAAATAAAGAGGAATGGACTAGAGAAGCACGATGGAAGAATCGGTAGAAGATTCACTATCCAAGAAAGGAGTGAACCATTGATTGAGGATTTGATTCATGAATAATGTTGTTTAGTAGGGATTTTAATTCATCTATAGTTCTCAGAAAACATGAAATTTGACCTAGTGTTGAATGGGAGTTGAAATTGGTGAGTTTTGGTGGCTTATAGAATTTAAAACTTAATTTTAGGGAGACCTTAATTCACACAAATGGTTTGCTAGGAAGGGGCACACAGTTTCTTCTAAAGATACTCCTAAATGATATGACTGTTATTTTAGGGCTACATAGTTACTCTTAAGAGGGAACATGATTACACAAATCCTGTGCTAGCCATTTGAATTCCCTCTACATGGGTTTACACAATTAGCTGGGATGGGGCACATGGTTTCCTCTAAACGTACACCAACCATAGACACCCCATTTTTCTTTAATTATTCTCAAAATTTCATCCAAACACATGTCAAGTAATAATCCAAAAAAAAAATTACTCTGAATGATAGAGAAGAGTACATGAAAATGATCCTGAGACAACTCCAAAATGGTTGGGATCTTGAAATCTCCCCACCTAGTAGTAGCTCTACATTGAGAGACACTCCATAGATTCTCTATGATTCCGAGTAAAGAAGATTGTGACATTGGGCCTGCTTATAAGCATCCATTTCACATGTGTCATCCCTAACATGCCATTGTCTACACAATACACATAATATTGTTACGGTCATTCCTGACAACACTTTCCAACTACGATCCAACAAGTGCATATGATTCTCCTCAAAGGATACATCTATCTCATGATCAAAATCATCCACATCAATCACATGATAAGTATAAGTATGTTACTAGTGTAGTTGTGAAACACATAAAACATCATGTATAGCACTATATTTCTTTGAAATAGGTAATTTGTATGCCACATGCCCGATTCTCTCCACCACCTCAAATTGAGAAACAAACATGGGTGCCAACTTACCCTGGTTCCATATCATGTGGTTAACCAACATATGAGACACTCAAAGGAATACAAAGTCACTCTATATTAACCCGTGGGGTCATCTTCATTTATAATCTTACAACTTCTTCCTATTCTATGTTGTGTCCATATTTTTCTGAATTTTCTTAACCTTCTATAAAGTATCTTGTATGAGACTTGGTCCGAAAATCTCTAACTCAATAGCCTCCATTCAACATAGCTATGATCTACATGAAATACCATAATGATCAAAGTATGGTTCCATCTTTATAGATGTCTAACTACAGTTATTGTAGAAAAAATAAAAAAAATCATAGTGATTCAGTACAATAATATTCATCTTTAGTGGTGGTTTTTTATCACTGGTTTAATAAACCAATGCTAAACATATTTTTTTAGAATCACAACCCTTCTCTCCCCACCCAACTCCCCTGATGCCCCAAACACCCTCTACCCCCTATCCCCCCGATCCATGGGACCCTAGGTGTGACCCTGATGACATGCATGACCCCGACGACCCCATGAGCCCCGTGACCCTGGAGACCCCCGCACCCCCCCCCCCCCCAAACCCACGACGTGCTTCACCACCTCTCACCAAGTCTCACCACCCAGGGATATATGGTTTTCATTTTCATTGTTGTGAGTAATTATAAGTGAAATTTTGGATTGATGTTGATGTAGGTTATATTTTCTATTATTTTATGTTTGTGGTTGAAATGATAAGGAGACATAATCAATGGTATTCTGGAATAGAGCTGAAGAGGGTTTTTCTTCTGTTTTTATTAATTGTTGAACTAATTAATACACATGTTCATCTCATTATTTCCCTGATGTCTTATATGGATTGTTTGTTTAGGCATGGTGTCGTCGACCTATTGAGTCATAGTCATGCCCTATTCTCGCAGTCAATTAGTACTCGAGCTGATTACATGGATACATGTTTGGAAAGGGTAAAGAAACCTATGGTTGATTTATTTATTTATGGATGGGTTGGATTTTATAGGGGGATGAAAATAGGGTTTGTGATGGGGTTCATTTGAGGTATTATTTGCGTATGATATTCTTTTAATTGTATTGTTTATAAAATGAAATTTAAATACATTCTAGAACATCATTAAAATATTCTATTATTATTATTATAATTTATCAGTTGTGTTTTATTATTTGGAATCTATATGTTTAAACTATGATTTATTTCATTGATAAGGCTTATTTACAATCATATGAAACATCATACATGGAGGTATACTCTCCCCTCTATACATTTGACACCCCTACTGTATGTTGATAGCCTCTAGCATATAGGGGGCATGCTTGATGTCTCTTAACGAACCCTTTTTGGCCTTGTTATAGAGTTCCAGATAAGTGGATGTTATATACCCACACCATCGTTTGATTGTGATGGGGGGAGATAGTGGGGGTGAAATATATGACACCAAAAAACCCCATTAAAAGTCATACCTCTAATATATGAACAAAAATAATATTTATAACTCTCCTAGGTAAAACCAATGATTTTAGACACAATAAAAAATATAGAATTTTGATTTTGGTAATCAATATAGGAGATATGAACATTTTCAATGCATCATCATTATTACATTATGTTTCTATAATCTTACACTATGGTATATGTTTGGACATTTGAGATTACATGTCCTTCTATCATGACATGTGATCAACTCTCATGAATCCATGACATTTTTAATAAATAATTATTCATGGATTATGTTTACCATATACATATGGTCTACCTATTAATGGTATATTGATATATTTTGGGGATTGATAATTTTTTTTCAATTCCATAAAACTACTGATTTAATAGGTTATCTAACTTTCTATAATTGAAACAAAATCAAATGGAAGTTGAAAAGTTATATTGACAACAATAATTTTCAGGGTTTTTCTAGGATCTATTTTGGGAAATTTAACATACATTATTTCAATTGTCTCAGGAATTTCATGTTTCCTTTGAGTCTGGATAAACAAATACCTTACTTATAAGCCATGGATTCATCTACCCTAGCCATTAATCCTTTCACCTAATGATTCCTGGCATTTTCTACTCCTTGGTTACCCATGTATTTTCTAAATTAGTTAGTCATGTTTAAGGTAAGAGTTTGTTTCCATATCCCATACCTAACATATATTAGATTATTATATGATTTATCAGGCCCTTACCTTAGTGATATCAATGTTATAAAATCATCAGTTTCCATCTTTTTATCTATACCATGATATACAAAAAACTACAGGGATGAGGTCATTTTTCTCCTCTTCTATTATGGATCTTTTTTATTTGCATGCTTTGGTTTTCTAGTGGGTGACCTCATTATTTACCATATGTATTTATATTAGAAAACCTTCTTTGAAATATTTCAATTTTTTTCAAATAGTATATATGAATCTATTTATTTATTTGGTTACAGTTATGTGTTTTATAATTTTTTATTAGTTTTTTGGAATGATGTGATATACATGGATAAAAGATAGATCACATTACCAACGAACACATCATATTATGATAAGGGTTTAGAGGAGTTTTTAGATTTTACAATTTCAATCAATCCGTTGAAGGGAGAATAAGATGTCTATGTCTTAATTATAAATTTAGAAGATGGTTGAAGAGAGATGATTTTTATGAACATTTAATATTAAAGAAATTCCTTGATCAATATGTGTGTTGTATTGGGCATGGATAATCGAACGTTACACAAAAGTGGACCACTGATGTCAATCCAAAAAAAGTTCTCCAAACTTCTTCGAAAATAGAAAATGAAATGAACAACCTTATAATTGATGAATTCAGTATTGAAAGTCATCAAAATAAATATCAAAATATATCAGAACAAACAGATGAGGGTGTTACAAATACCAACATAAAAAGTGATGTTTTTGAGACTGTAGGACAACCAGATCAAGATTGTAACATATCAATAGATCCCCCTCTTGATTCTATAGAGAGTAATGTTATAGAAAACTTTACTAAGGAAAATATGTTTCATGGTTTATATGAAGATAGAAATCAAGAGTTGTAGAGTGGATGTTGGAAATATTCAAAACATTCTTTTATGCTGAATTTGTACCATATAAATTGCCTATGTGGAATTATAAATAAGGAAGTGTCCATGATATCGGAATTGTTGCGTGATGCAGTTCTTGAAGAAAACCTCCCCGAGTCTTTTTATGATATGAAAATTGTTGTTATCAGGATTGGTCTGAATTATAGAAAAATGCATGCATACACCAATTATTGTCCGCTTTATTGGTGAGAGGATTCAAGTAGACATGATTGTAAAAAATGTTCTTCTTCTATATGGAAGTCAATGGGTGATGTTTGAATTCTGAATCAATATACTACCCTGAAGAAGATTAAAAATAACACCCCTATAATGGTTTTTCATTACATTCCATTAAATCCACGATGCAAATATTATTCATGTCATCAAAAATCACCGAACACAAGAAGTTTCATTTTGTTGATAACAATAATAATGGGTTAATGCAATATCCAAGAGATTCAAAATCATGGAAGAAATTTGATTTATTACATCCATATTTCACAAATGATCCTAGGAATTTTCGATTGGGATTGGCTGCTGATGGATTTAAACCATTTGGGAATTTGAGTACCAGTTATAGAATTTGGCCAGTTGTTATGATCCCTTACAATCTATCTCTGTGGATGTGTATGAAAAAACACAAATTTTATCATTTCGATGATTATTCCTAGAAAACAATTCTTGGAAATGATATTGATTTATATTTTTATCCTTTAATTGATGAATTAAAAGATGTTATAGAGCAACGGTATTGAGACATATGATGCTTCTTCTAAAACAATGTTCCAATTGCATGATTCTCTAATGAGGACCAATAGTGAATTCTATGCAAATGGGAATTTATCTGGATGGAACAATTATATGGGTCTCACGTGTCCTATTTTTATCTTTGATTTTGATCCCAAATGGAAACCTCATAGTAGGAAATGATGCCTTTTGTGACATCAATGATTTCATGATGCATCTCATATATTTCGGCTGAACAGATCAAAATTCAATGGTTTCACTGATTGTAGACCACATCCAAAGTGTTAATAGGTTTTGAAATATTGGAACAACTTGAAAATATAAAAAAAATGGGAAGGTGCATCATATGAATGATATTGGGAAACGAGTTCGAAGTGAATCTTCAAGTGAAATAGGAACACAAAAATGGAAGAAAAAATGTATATTTTTAAAATATCTGTATTGGAAATTTAATTTGTTGCAGAATAATCATGATGAGATGCATAATGAGAAAACATTTTGTGAAAATTTGATCTTCACATTTCATAATGAGTATGGAAAGTCTAAGGATCATCCCAATGCTTGGAAAGAATTGCATGTAATGAATATAAAATTTGATCTCTATCCAGATGAGAATGAAAAGTATGCACCGACAATTGATTTCAATGATAAATAGGTATAAAATGTATTCCATAATATTTTAAATCATGTGAAGTTATATGATGGGTATTAAAGTAAAAACTATAGGTGTGTTGACTTAAATAATTGTAGGTTACATGGATTAATGAAGTCATTATTCACATATTTTGTAACAGCAGTTACTACCATTGGCATTCCATACATTATTACCTAAAATAGTTATTCCTCTTGTACTCCAATTCAGCTAATTTTTCAGAAAACAATGTGAGAAATATATATTCATTTGATCTTGAAAACCTTCAGGAGAGGTTTTTAATGACACTTTGTGTAATGGAGATGGTCTTTCCTCTGCCATTTTTTACTGTCATGATTCATTTAACTGTGCATTTCATTGAGGAAGCTAAATTATGAGGGTCCGTACATAATCTATGGATGTATCCAATTGAGAGGTACTATATTTAAATGTTTTTAGTTAATTAAGAACTTTTGGCACATAATTAAATTCTTAATTATGTTTTTTTATTTTATTTCATAGATATCTTGGGCATTAGAAGTCATACGTAAGAAATAAAGACCAACCTAAAGGCTATATAATTAAATGCTATTTGGAAAAGGAGTGTCCTACCTTTTTTTCTAGATATTTAGATGATATTGAAAAAGGATTTAATCTATTTGGACATGTTGAAAACACATCGACTGAATCTAAAATACATGGGAAATCAAAAAAATTTCCTACTATTGGCCGATTATTTGGGAGGACCTCAAATGTTACACTAATAGAAATGGAATTGTTACAGGCACACAGATATGTGATTTTGAATAATAAAATCAAAAATCCATTTATTGAAGAGTTGAATAAACAATCAAATAGACGACGTAGAGGCCTAAAATCAAATGAGAAAGATATAATGAAATTTGTTAATAAAGAGTTTGTAGAATGGTTTATACGAGATGTATGTTTTTAAATATTACAATAAATACTCATATTAGGTGGAAACATATATTTTTTAAATATAATAATTTATTTTAGATCATTAATATTGATACTCGAGCAGAGTTTTTAGAATATTTAATGTTTCTTGCTTGTGGTACACTAAAACAAGTTAGAAAGTTTGATGCTTACAACGTGAATGACTTTAGATTTAGTACTGTTGATCGAGAAGAGGGTTTTAAATCACCTAATAATGGTATATTTATATTTGATTAAGTGGAATAATTTGGAAATATGAGTAATATTTTTTAATTAAATTGCCATGGGAAATTTGTAGTTATGTTATTCAAATGCAATTGGGTCAATATTATCAGAGGTGTTAAAAGTGATTCCTAGCAATTTACATCTGTGAACCTCTCTCGCTTGATGGATGTTGGTGTTCATGAAATGCATGATATGTATATCTTATCCTCTAAAAAGAAAATGGAATATTATGTTAATGATGTTTTGGATAAAGGGTGGAGTGTATTTGCTCATGTAAAACAAAGAGATATGTATGATATGGTTGATGAAGTGGATGATTTGACCTCTGACATTGAATGTCATCAACAAGAAGAATTAGAATTTTTTGTCCATCATGATATTGAAAATATTAGTCTAGAAAGTATAGATGAAGTGGATGATGTGATGGAGGAGAAAACTGACATGCTTAAAGGGGAAAAATTTTTTATATACACTTATGACAATAATTCTGAGGAAGTGTCATACATTTTCATCGACCACGCCGACAGATGACAATACATATGTCTCCATCCCTTCAACATATGACCAACCATCTTCTTGCCCCTCTATACCATCTCCCCTTACACCATTTATTTCACCCTCTATGAGCCTCCCTTCGTCATCTCAGTCATCACCTATCCCTTCAGGAGCCTTCGCAATGACGAAGCAGTGCACCACTTCTAGTTCTTCCCAGGGATACAAGAGGGTGACTGTCATAGGTAACAATTTTAATATGAATATATTTTTTGAAATATTTTTATACTAAATGTTTTTTCATTAAATATGGAAACAATGAAATAATGGAGATAACTATAAAAAGTGAAGATGTATGAAATCTTACTGATGTAAAGTTTGTTGTCCCATTTGATTCATATAGGGTCCTTACAGATGATGCCACATGATTACTTGGCCAGATTCATGGCCAACTAGCCGTGGTGCCAGTTTCCCTTCCTATTTCGTATGATGATTTGAGGCATATGATTTCAACTTGGAAAAATGATATTTTTGATTCCAAAATATAGGAAATTTTAATACATTATCGTATATTTGAATGTTTTTTTATTAAATTATTATATTTTCAAAATAAATTTCTCTGTACAGATGTTTTTCCACATTACGGTTGCTGATGTGCTAGCACGAAAGTGCACATTGAAAAATATGGGCAAGAAATTGAAAGACAATAAATAGAGATTGTGCATCAATGTCAGCGATACTTCCTTGACCACCCAATAGATTAATGAAAAGATACCCTATAGGGTATGAAAAGAGCAATGGAATGTTTTTTAGACAGACATCATGATGAGTAGCATATGGTATTTAAATATATATAATTATATTAATATCATTATAAATTTATACATGTATATAAAAAGGAAATGACATTTAATACATTACTATTAAATTAAATTTTATTTATTTTTGGATATTTTATGGAAGAATGCATCATGTTGGGCTAAGCAAGTCATCTGTCACACTACAGGGTCAACGAGTTTTAATAAAAGATGATCGGCTCTGTTAATCATTTAATTAGTTTCAATAATTATAATAAATTATTATGTTGTTAATATATTAAATTATTTATTTATATTTTATTAATGAAGTCTCAATTTTTAGGACACCCAACATCCTGAATAAAAGTGTTGTTGACTGTTCACAAAAAATATGATGAATGTTTGGTTAATGCGCCTTCCAAAGAGGTTGGGGCATGGACTCATTTTTCATTATAGTAACTCAATATCATTTTTCATTATGTTAATTTATTTTTCTTCTAATATGATTGGTATTTTATTCATAAGTAAATCTTAATGAACTATGGGATGCCAATCCAGCATAGTCATACTTAGTCTCCTAGAATGACACAGTTTCTATTGTTCATGGGAAGGTGCATTTTGGACAAGTGCACTGGATGGGTTTTGGACCCATATCATTTGATGTCTTTGGTAGGCCACTGGGGATTTCAGCTGCATATACTCTTGGTTTTAGTTAGTCTATACCCCAAGAAACTCATATATATATTATTTCGATATGAAATACAGTTCCAGAACATGGGACTAATATATTGGATTTGCAGAAATTGGAGATTGATTTATATCATAAGATGAACATATTTTCCCCTAGTGGTATTGCATCGACTGGTGGTGATGAGGTAGATCACCAAAATTCAAAATCATTTAGTTTGAAAACATTTCTTGGTTTCTTGTTTAAATATAAATATACAACAATATTAAATTTTCAATATAATGTTCTTTATAGGTTGTAGCAGGAAGTATAGATGTAGGTGGAGAGGGTGATGAGTCGTGTTCATCATCGGACAGGGATTAGTGGTATTGTTGATATATGGGACAAATATTGTAACAGCTGGTATGTATATATATCATGGGTGGCACATAGTTTTCACATAACATTTTCATGACCTAACATTTTCTTGATTTTTCATGTTTCATTTTATTTATTATAAACCTAGTCATCCAAATATACTAGGAATTTACGATACTAATGTTGTATTAATGAATATTTTTATTTATGAATCATACGCACAAGAACCTAGATAACTCTCTCTTTCAATCCAGCTATCTATGGATGATTATCCATACTCATTTTTATCTAGTAACCCATCACCTCCTACAAACCTATACATATCCTAGATGTGATCTTTGGGTCCTTATTAAAAAAATTATAAATGGAAACCCATGAAGTCTCACAATCTCTCAGACATAAAAGTCTTTGAGGTGCCCCACATGTAACGTTTTCTTGATAGGCAAGAAAAGCATAAATTTATTAAGTTGAACAATGATCACCCAAATCATATACTCCCCACTAGGATTCAGTGGAAAATAATAATGAAGTCCATTTAAATATAATACCACATTCATATTGGAATTAGTAAAGTTTGAAACAAACTAGTGGGTCTCTAGGTTTCTGACTTAAATTTCGGAAAACTAAGACACCATGGGAAAAAATCAAGAATTCGCCACCTCATCCATGACCATGAATGCTTACATCTCATGTCATGACACATCTAGGAAGCTCTAGGGTGTACGGACCAACAAGATCAATGTCCATTTTCCATCAAATCATACCTAAAATAAAATGGAACATCTAACCTATTAAAGAAGCACAAAGCTCCACTAGGATACCAACACCACTCACCTAAGGTCTCCCCACCATAAAGGATTTTACTAAAGCATTTGAACTCAGTGTTTTTCAAATATTATTGCTAAACCCACTCATCAATGAATGATTCAAAATTACTCAAATCCATGAATACAATTCCACCAATTTCTTCCCCTCCTAATATCATTATAGATAATAGACTGATAAGAGACCACTCCATAAATGATTTTTTATGGATTGTGTTATAAATATTATGATCAATGTATTTAAAATCACATTCCAATTTAATAACACACAATGAAGTATAATAATTTCACCTTCTTTCTTAGAAAGTCTATAGACAAAGCCCATGGAGACATGCTTGGATGAATAAATATTTTCACCATAAGGTCTACAAGAAGAAATTTATGTTCCACCAACACATTAGGTGTCATTTGATAAGATAGAATAGAAAAGGACATCATTATACGGAGAAGATCGTCTGCCATGTGGGACAATTGAAACAATGTTTGGACCATTTTTTGAAGGTGTGGAAGGATAAAATAAGAATGAAATATTTCTAAATTTAATTCCAACATGTTAATTAACTTAGAAAATATAAACGAATGATTATCACATGTATCAAAAATATCAAGAACCATAAATGATTAAATAAACATTTTACCTCTAATAGTAGTTATAATTTCTTTAGATTCATATATCACAAACTCTTCACATAAATCCTTTTAGTATAGACAAATAAAAATCCACCATGGAAAAATGATTAAACCCACCACCCTTGGAAACTTCATTATGAACCTTTGAACCCTTGGGAAAAGTGGATCCTTTATTACTGCCCTGGGATATCCATTCACAAAAAAAAATTAGGTGACCAAACTGTCTACAACGGTGACTATTATTAGGATCATCCACATAATTAGGATTTGTATGAACACAACTTCCACACTATTATAAGAAATCGTTGTGCTACCCTGATGAAGCCCCTAAAACAATTCCTAAATGAAACTGGCCCCGCTTGGGTATTCCTTTCATGAAAAAAATAAACCATGGGTAACAACCCCTCCAAATGAAGCTCCACCCAAACCTGTCTTTCTAGATATATCTACATAGTTTCGACCTTATTTTTAGACTACCTATATGAAGGTCAAAATACACATGATAGTAAATATTTATTGAATATCTAGACTCAATCCTAACTCTAACTATATATTTCCCTTAGCTACACATAGGTGACTAGCTCGGTTTTAGAGGCACTAACTCAGTAAAATGCGAGGAATACTCATAACGGAACACTTACCCTTCTATAAGTTTAGAAATTAATAATAATTGAAAAACATAATACTTTAGGGTAAAACCATTGGTTGAATATTTTCTTAAAATAAGTCCATGTAATTTCTCCATGAAACATAGCTTGTACGATGGTGTCCCAAAGTCTCCTACGTAGTCCTTCGAGTATATACATTGAGAAACACACCTTGAAGTCCATATGACTATTCAAGAAATTGAGGATTCTCTCAATATGATCATTATATTCCTCAGATTCCTTGGTTTATTTGACACCACATAAGATGGATGGCTTCTTCTAACTAAATTATGATCTATGATTCCATGTTTGTCTCGATTTCTCAACTCCAACTTGACCCAAAGTTATAATTGTATGTATTATATCTTCAATTGGAGAAGGATCCACTCAAAGATTCACATGTAGATTATATATCAAATTTTACTCTATTATAAGTCAACATCCATGTTGGGAGGGGGAATAAGTGGAACGTGATTCGTTCTCTTGACCTAACCATTTCAATCACATCCATAGGGTCCGAGACGAGCGAGATGATTTAGGAGATTTTATGAATTTTTGGATGGAAATTGGTGCAGGGTTGAGATATGTGGTCTCAATAATCATATCCCCCCATGTGTGACACTGCATAGAAATATAATAAGTGAAAGGACCTTCATTCATGGATAAGATTCTGTCATTAGTTGATCTAATATAGCACATCGTATAACTCATCCAATATAGGAACATCTAGATTGATGGGATAACCTGTATTAAATATTACCACCATAATGATGGTCCTTGACCACACCCAAATGTGTGAATCCCTCACAAGAATAATATTGTTATAAATCAACATGGATATTAACCCCGCAATCCTGAACATGGGATAATTAGACATGATTTTAGAGCCCCACAACATCCACTATCTCTTTAATAGAATATTTATGTATATATTCTCCATCCCCATTCTAATACACATGGGAATGTGTTCCAAAAACCTAATATATTTTCATATACCTTGTTTATGATTTATTTCAACTACTTCATGAATGGTATGTCCTTTTCTCATAGCTTGTTTCATTGGTCCCTTTCACCATGCAAGGAAATGCCATAAAAGAGTTGTAATTTTCTCTTGGTGCTCCTCAACATTCTCTATCGGGCGGAGCACAACATATATCACACCATGAGTCATGTACCCAACCAATTAGTAAATAACCCATTGAATGAAATTATATGAGGTATGGATTGATTAGTACATGTCCCTTATGAATTTATGATCAAAATGGAATGTAACACCCTCTATGGAATGAGATTATTATTTTATAACTCTTATAGTGCAATATTTACACCATAATGTGGTATCATAAAATATCATATTTCATTACCCTACCATATGATTTATCCATATTATGTGTTTCCAAATTGATAATTTTTTGGATTGGAAAGTTTTTTCATTTATGAAAATGTTGGTTTACATATATTATTTTGGATGTAGGATGTATTTGCATGTGAAATTAGCATGTTTTTTTAGGGCACTGGTACTGGGGATATAGAATCGGCTCAACGTATTTGTAAATATACCATTAGGGCGGTTTAAAATACCGCTAAGTAAATTGATGATTTTTTAGACGAGGTTATAAGAACCACTATAATTTGGTATCTTTCTTCCAGTAATGGCTAAAACCGCTGCTAAATACAATAATTTAGTGGTGATTAAAACTACCTCAATATATTTTTCATTTTCAATTACCTTTTTGTTGTGGTATAAACCACAGAAAAAAATCATATTGTCTGGGAAAACCTCCACTAAACCCACTACTGACCATTGCAAAATGTGATCTCTACAACGGTTATAAGAAACTATTACCAATTTGATGAAATCTCTGCATATTTTATGCTGACAAAAAATTTAGCCGCATTTTTTGGAAACCACCACTAAAGAATATGGTGGCAGGTTATATCACCACTATGAGGAAATTTTCCTATAGTGTTTTTCCCATGACACACTAAAGCCTAGAACACATGCTTGAAACACATCTTCAAGAACTTTTATAGTACCCTCTGAATTCCAATTTGTCGGTGGGTGGAAATCTATACTCAGTAGTACCTATGAACTAAGAAATTTCTAAAATCCCTACCAGAAGTGTGAAGTGAACCATGAGGTACAATATAAACATATAGACTGTGGCACCCCATGAAAAAATAATATCTACTAAACATATAAATATCCAAACTAATCCACTATGAAAGTATCCCTTATGGGAAATAAATGTGTTACTTGCACTAATCATTCTAAAATAACCCAGATAGCATCATTCCTCATGGTGTATTTGGGAGACCCTCCACCAGGTCCATTTTCAAGTCATCAAAATTCAACTCTTGAATGGGTAAAAACTCTAGAAAACTTTCAGGTCAATGATTCTCTACCTTTACCTGATGATAGGTGTAGCATCGTTTGAAGAACCATGTCATCTCCTTTTCTTGTGTCTTTCCACAAAAACTGGAATCGTAGGTCATGGTAAATTTGGTAACACCTCGATGTACCACCTACTTTAAGGCATCGATTTCCCACATCATCTCCTCTCTCATTCCCATATAAATAATAACTCGATTAATCACATAGATGATCTCATCCTTATATACCAACCAACTAGAAGGTGAATCCCAACCGTAAAGGATTTACCTCAAGGTAATACATTCTTGATCCTCATAAGGCCTATCTCGGATCCATCTCAAAAGTGTAGAATCCACTAAAACTGATACTATAAGCATCTGTTTATGGATCCCATGTACCACTATAGGCATCTAAACCTGTATGTTTATGATCGTACACTATGTTCATGACTCCTAAAATTCTTGATTCGGAGTCATCCTTTTCTATCAATCAACAATACTGTTTCCTCTCTCTGGTGTATATGCTAGCCCAAAATCAATTGACAGCATATAAATTGTTACAAACCAATATTTTTAAATGGAAATTAATTTCTTATAAATATTTCATAATCACATTAAATCACAACATAATGAACTAATAAGTTCTATGTGACCATTAAACATAAGTTTTTCACTTCTGTGATATGAATTTTGAAAATCTGACAAACACGGTTGCGATCAGTAAGTTGTTTGGAGTCTGATAAGAAAAACTAATTTTATGGTGAATAATAACCTACATTTAATAATATTAGCATAAAATTATGAATATTTATATACCCTAATTAAAAGTATCCTTTCCTATGATATTTTATTAAAAATATTAAAGTGGATGTACAATATACCTTTGTTTTGGAATAAGTAAATAAATTTTTTAAAACTTTTTTATAATAAATTATGATTTTAATTAAATATTTAATTAATCATATTTAGAAAATTATTTTTGAAAAATGGACTTCATTTTTTGATACTACATGTCGAAAAATGGTTGGGGTGAATTTTTGGGATTTTTCAGAAATATATGAGTTTTTATGAATAGTGGATACCATAATTAACAAAATAAGCTAAATACACTAATTATAGAGGCATGTATGATTTTATACTAAAGTAAGCCCAATTGATTCAGATTCACATGATAAAATTACTATTATTGGTAATGGAAGACTCACTATTCCTTGTCTTGTGGAGAAATACCAAATTATTGAATATAATATTGAGAAATCCCCTCCCCTCCACTATAAATACCACCCTTCACACCCTCATTTCCTCACACCTCTAAAGCTTCAATAATTTTATATAAGCGGTCAAGGAATCTTCCCAAGTAACTCCCCGCGTCTAGGAAGCTCTTTTTCTTTCCAAAATACCAAAATCCATTCCCGTAAAGAGGTTCTCAATAAGGTTATTTCATGAGCAAAAACACCCTTATTTATCCATCACAACATAATCTATCCAAATGTCCCTTAAAAATCCATTATCATCTACAAACTGGAATTATATCATTTTTTATGGAAGAATCATCATCAATATTCTCAATCTCAACGTTTTATTTTTTAAACGAAATCAACGTCCATGAGGTTCCAAGTTATAACCTTCTTGGATGACAATGTTTCGTTCTTAAATTTCTCCTTCATTAATGGTCATGAAAAAAAATTTATGGTTGAACTGGAAAATAATATATGTATTACAACCTAATTAATTTTCAGATACCTCTATATGTACATATTATTAATTTTGTTTCGCATACTTATTCATAATAATCCAAATACCGCTAAATAATCGAAGTGTTTTTCATCCATTGCTTCATCCTCATTAAATGTAACCAAATAATATAAATGATCATTATCAATCCTTTATGTCCATAAATAATATGTAATTTCATTTCTGGAGATTTACAACCATTCCACATGAACTCCATTACTTAAAAACAAGTGAACCAATTATGAAAATAAAGAAAACGAACACTACGGAATGATTGAATTCGATATTATAACAAATAAATAAGGAATTAAATGAACTAAACAGAATTATGATAAACTGAATACATGTATAATAAGTTTTGAGTTATGTTATTAATGAGTATAATTTCATATTTCAGGACCTTAAGTTCAATAGGGGAACACATTCAGATTTAAGGTAAGGGTTTTCTCATCCGAACCTCCATTTTCATTTAGGTTACATTTATTGTCTAATTACCTCAATAAAATTCTTGTTTATTTTTATGTATTCCTCATAAAATCTGTGTGAGTGTTCTGTATATTTTTACCCACCAGAATATTTCCTTATTTTGATAGTGAGTTACACGTTTTAAAATGAACATTCAAAATTGTTTCTAAAATACAAACCTGATTCAAGGGAATTTCTCAAATTATTATTTATTTTCAAGGTCACTCTATAATATGTTTTTTTGTATACTATTATCTAAATAAAATCACTAATTTTAATATTAATATACTATATTACTTAACTTCTGGTTTTATACAATGATTTTTTCGGAAGAACTATTCTTTTCAAAATAAATGTGTATTTTTTTCAAGATGTGCTTAATGATTTTATACGAGTATTTTTGTCTTATTCAACTCTCTTGTTGATTCTTATGTATTATTGGGTTTTATTATTTATGATGTCATCTACAATATTTTATTTAATGGTTTATGATTAATTTTATTGTGGATGATCTATCCTATAACCATTCAGCATGTTACTCGGAATGGTTAGTTATTTATGTTTAATGAATAGGGAAAGTTAGTTACATTTCATAAGATATTTTCAATATGAAAATATTTGTTGTTTATGTTTATCCCCACTCATATGAATAATTAATTGGATTTATTATATGATGGATGGGGCCTGTTATATCACCTTGATGCATCCGTAGGTCTCACGATACAAATAGACGTTGGATTAGCCTAGGCCTTTCCCAATTTCGTTTATGATTTTAGTAGAGGCCTTAATAATTTTTAGACGTCTTGGCTGAGGCCTTGAAAAAAAGTTTGAGAATGTTCATTACATGAAATTCCCTCATTATTAAGTTATTAATTTAAATTTCATGTCGTTATTCGATAATTATAATACCCATGATTATGTTTTATTATGTCATTATTTTCTTTAGTCATATTCCTGCCAAAATGTGTTCATGTTTATTATTTATAATGGTGTGTGTTTTCAATCATTCACCTTACCTAATGTTTATGTTTATGTTATCTTCTTCTGTATTACTTACCCTTATTAAGTGATTTAGCTCGCCCCTTTCTTATGTTTCATTTCCCCTGGATGTGAAGAAATTAGTTATGAGTGAATTGCAGGCATAATCTAGGAGGCATGACTACTTCTAATGGAAAATATTAGTGTTGTATTACCCATCATGGTGTAACATTAAACTTATTTATGTATCTTGTATCCAATATTTACTAAAATACCTGGTCCTTCAAGAATCATATTCCTTTTTTATATACAATGTAAATAATATAAGGCGCCAGATCTAGGAAATTGGGGTCTAGTCCTTGCAGTTTGTAACAATGGAAGTTTAGTAGAAAACATGGAAACTACATTTAAAAAACGTTGATTAGGGAAAAAATCCCGAAGATAGTATTTGAGGATAAGAATACAAGAATATCTTGGTATTTTTATAATGAATAGATTATGTGGATATTTCTAGAAAATTCATCCCTGTATGGATACAAATAGATAGACGTGGTTATGGAACAGATGTACCTAAAATAGAAAGCTTCGATTGGGTGTTTAGTGTTTTACATGGGGTTTCCCGATACACAAAAATGGACCTTACTACACTCTTGGTATTGACACTCCCAAGGGATATGCATAGGATAATTCACATTTCATTTACAAGCCATTATGAAGGATTTAAATTTAATTTTTTTCTTAAAGAAACAATTAATGTGATTATGGGATTACCCATGTGTAGGATCTCTTTTTATACTAAGTATTCTGTAATGTTAAGATTATAAATTATTATTTATATCCTAATTTAGTGTATGTTATCATCTAGAAATGGAACCTAGTGGAAGAAATGTAAATAACATAAACACGCATATCCCATGTAGGGATTTCCCTCCTACACAACAAAATGATGCAGGCTCTAGTGTTGCGACTGGTGCATACATACTTATAACTATACTGGGACAACATACTCAGGTTATGAATAATAACTTTACCCATATGGTGAATATGAATCCTCCACATGGAGGATATTTGTTAGATCACATTAGGTGAAAACAACCTCCATCATTAAATGGGACTAAAACCCCATTTGTAGATAAGAAGTGGATAAGATCCCTAGAGATGATATTTCTCACTCTCAAATGTAACAAAAGAGAGAAGGTTGTAATGGAAATTTATCATCTATCTGGAGATTCATATCAGTGGTGGTTATTAATCCAACACAAAAATGAATATGAAGATATATAGGTGATTGAATGGAGGGAATTTAAATAAATCTTCCTAGATAAATATTTCCTTTGTGAACAGTGAGTGGATATGGAAATTCAGTTTCTGAATTAGAGGCAAAATCATGTTTATAATGTTGCAATGTATGAAGCTAAATCCAAAATTTTAGCAATTCATGTAATAGACTACATACAAAATCCTAGAATCAATATTGATCGATTCTTTGTTGGAATAATCTATTTCTTTGGTAGGCTCTGGTCTCCTAGAGTTTCCCATCATATGAAGATATAGTTTCT
This sequence comes from Viscum album, assembly GCA_963277665.1. Classification (NCBI taxonomy): domain Eukaryota; kingdom Viridiplantae; phylum Streptophyta; class Magnoliopsida; order Santalales; family Viscaceae; genus Viscum; species Viscum album. The sequence goes on from OY728145.1 coordinate 1,414,979,775, forward strand.
ATATACTATCAAGAAAGAACAAAAATTTCATGTCTTATGACTTTAAGGGAAAGTAAGAGATGAAGAGGGGTTTTGAAAACTCTAGAAAAGGAAATAAGGAAATAGAGAAATAAAGGAAGAGTTTGTATTTCAACCCTTTGATAATTGTGTTAGGAAACACCCCAGTGTGTGTTTAAAGGGAAAAGTAGTATCCTACATATGTGGATAGAAATTTCATCTTGCAGGTGATTAAAAGGAGAAGAAATAAGATATTAATGTTTGATACTATAATTTTCAAGAGATGGGGAACTATGATAATGATTTTCCAAAGCATCATGGAAACATGCAGTAGAAAAGGCCAAGGGAGCATGAATAAGATTGTGTGATCACACCTACAAAGGTTGATGTTCCCGAATGATGTGGTGGAAGCTACGTTAATTGTTTCCTCAAAATTACACAATGATTTATTTGATTATGGATCATCTCATTCTTTCATATCTTCCTAGTTCTCCAGGAAAATTAGATATTTGTAATTTTACTTATTCATAGATTATTCAATCAAAACTCATAAGGGAAGTATCATAGCAAGATAATTTATTGAATCATTTACCAATATGGCTAATAAACATGCTTTATCTTCTGATCTTATTGTCATACCCATGACTGAAATTGATATAATCCTTTGAATGTATTGGATTTTGGATCATGATTTGAAAATTTATTGCAAGAAGAATGAGGTAACAATTTTTTATGATGATAACGAATTTCTTATCTTTAGAGCAAGAAACATCTCCATCTGGTTATCATCTATATCCACCCCTATTGCTCTACTAAATTAAATTATTTGGGAGTAAGGTGGTGAAATAATTATGGGTGAGGAAAGGAATCTACAATGAGATGGTGTACCTATTGTGCAAGAATATATTGATATCTTTATAGAGGATTTTCCAGAACATCCTCCAGAGCTGGATATTGAGTTTTCCATTGACTTAATTCCTAGTTCAAGCCCCATATCGAATATCACTTATAGAATATACATTTTGGAGTTAATGTAACAAAAGAAACAACTAGAAATATTGAGTGATAAAGGATTTATTATCCCTAGTGTTTCTCCATGGGGATCCCCTGTTCATTTCATTAAGAAGAAAAATAGGTCTTTGAGGTTATGCATTGACTACAGGGAGATCAATGATATAACAAAAAAGAAAAATAATCCCCTACCACGCATTGAGGATTTATTTGATCAAATTAATGGTGCCAAATATTTTTCAAAGACTAATCCTCATTTAGGATATCATCAGTTCTTTGCGAGGAAGGAATCCATTCAAAAAATAGCATTTCGAACCACATATGGGAATTACGAGTTTATTATAATTAATTTTGGAATGACTAATGAACAATCTTTTTTCATGGATCTAATAAATATATTTTTCAAGGAATATCCAGTTGGATTTGTAGGGTTGTTTATTAAGGATATCTTGGAATACTAAAAAGCTATGAAGATCCTAAAAATCACTTGCGCACTATTCTGAAAACTCTTAGAAAAAATGAATTATATGGGAAGTTTGTAATGTAGGGTTTTTGGCTTCAACTAGTTTCCTTTCTATGAAACATTGTCTATAAGGATGGAATATTGGTAGATATTGTGAAGACAAAGGTTGTGAAATAATTTCCTACTCCAAACAACATAACTAAGGGTCATAATTTTATTGTTTTTGTATGTTATAATCAGTGTTCTGTTCAGAAAATTTCCCATTTAGCCAACCCAATGACCATTCATACAAGAAAAAGGGTTAATATCATATAGACAATGGAATGTAAAGAATGTTTTAAATACTTTAAGAGAAGATTAGTGAATGATCCAATCTTGAATCCAGCATTATGGAATCATTGATTTGTGATATTTAGTGATTTATCAAAGAAAGGACTTAGTTGTGTCCTTATGAAGAATGATTGAGTGATTGAATATGCATCTAGGGAGTTAGAAATTCATGAAAAAAACTATCCAACATCTGATATTGAGTTAGCAGTGGTAATCTTTGCTTTGATGATTTGAATATATTACCTCTATGGTGAAAAATGTGAGACATATAAAGATCATAAGAGTTTGAAATATATCATCTCACAGAAATAACTCAGCATGAGACAAAGGATATAGATTGAGCTACTCAAGGATTATGATTTTTCAATACACTACAACACAGGGAAGGAAAATAATGTGGTAGATGATTTTAGTAGAAAGGACCACAGAATTCTAAACAAGATGAGAGTTGAAAGGGCTCCTCTATTCGTGGATCTAGTGAAGATGGATATGGGAATTATTAAGGAAGGTAACACATCACTAATTTTTCAAATTCTTTCCAAACCTTCCTTTTTGGAAGGGATAAAACGTTATCAAGTTGATGATGTGGGGTTTCAAAATAAAATTAATGCTATAAATGATGGGAAGTAGATTGGATTCGTATATGAAGGTCTCATTTTGAAATTTTGAAATAGGATTGGTGTCCCCGCTATTCATGAGCTAAAGAGGGAACTATTGGACAATTCCCGTTGCTCTAAATTCCCTTTAAATGATGGTAGAAAAAAATAATTATATAGATTTAAAGGAATTTTTTTGTGGGAAGACATGATGAGGGAGATAGATGATTATGTGTCAAGGTATTTGGTTTTTCAACATTTGATGGTTAGAAGGCAACATCCAAGAGGATTCATGAAACCCCTTCCAATTTATATATGGAAATGACATGAAATTTCAATGTAATTTCTCATAGGGCTAAAAAAGGCTCCATGAAATAATTTTGTGATATGATTCATTATTGACCGTCTTACAAAATCAACATATTTTCTTTCTATAAGTGAAGATTTACCACTTGAACGTTTAGCAAGAATATATATTAATGAAGTTGTAATACTTCATGGTGTACCATTATCAATTGTTTCTAATCATGATACATTTTTTACATCATAATTCTGGAAATGTCATCAGAAGGCCATAGATATTGATCTTCATTTGAGCACTTCCTTCCAACCACAACTGATGGACAATCATAACGAACTATTCAATCTTTGGAAGACTTGGTGAGGTCCTTTTCAAATGACATTCAAGGTATATGGTTTCATTATTTACCACTCATAGAATTTTCCTATAGTAATATCATACATTTGAGTATTCATATGGCACCATATGAAGTGTTATATGGAAAGAGATTTCATACACCAACTTACTGGAATGATGTTTGTGAAAGAAATATTGTAACCCCATAACTTGTTGAGGAAACCAGGTAAAAGGTTAAGATTATCCAAACCCATATCAAAATAGCTCAAAGTAGGAAAAAGTTCTATGTTGATTCTTGAAGGAGGGATTTGGAATTTCTAGAAGTAGAACATGTTTTATTTAAGGTATCTTTAGGGAAGGGTATTATACGATTCGATATGAAAGGAAAATTAAGTCCCAGGTGCATCAGACCTTTTCTTATTCTGGACTAAAATGGATTTGTAGCTTACTATTTTGAAATAACTCCAATCTCCCCAATGTTCACAATGTCTTCCATGTTTTAATTTTAATTATATAAATGTGAAACCCAACACATGTACTCACCTATGAAGAAGTAGATCATGAGCCTGATATGTCATATTGTGAAGACCCTATTAAGATTATTGATACAATAGAACAATTATTGGGAAATTGAATGAATCACTTGGTAAAGGTTCTTTGGAATAACCATAAGATGGAAGATCAAACATGGGATCATTAGTAACTTATGTTTAATACATACCCGAATCATTTTAGGTAACATTTTGTGAATTTTGAGGTTGAAATTTTTGTACTGCCGGGAGAATGTAATGACCCAATTTTTTTTTAAAAAAATAATTTCTTATAAATATTTCATAATCACATGAAATAAAAACATAATGCACTAATAAATGATATGTGACCTTTAAACCTAAGTCTGATTGTTCTTTGATTTGAATTTCAAAAATCTGACATACACTATTGCGATTAGTAAGTTATTAGGAGTCTGATAAGAAAAACATAATTTTTGGTGAAGAGTAACCTACACTAATGAATAGTAACATAACATTAATAATAGTAATATACCCTAATGAATATAATTTTTAACTATTATATTATATAAATAATATTCATGTGGAAGTATGATATATCTATGTTTTGAAATAAGTAAATAAATGTTTTAAAACTGTTTATTAAAAATATATTTTGATTTTAATTAAATATTAATGTAATCATATTTAGAAAATTATTTATGAATAATGGACTTCATTTTTGGATTCTACACATCAAAAAAGGTTTGGGGTGAATTTTTTGGATTTTTCAAAAATACTTCAATTATTGACGAATAGTGAAATACCATAATTTAAAAAATAAGCAACAAACACTAATTAAAGAGTCATGTGTGATGTTCTCCTGATGTAAACCCAATTGATTCAAATAAACATGATTAAATTACTATTCATGGCCATGTAAATATCACTATTCAATTTCTTGTGGGTAAATAATAAATTAATGAATATAATACTTAGAAACCCCCTCTCCTATCATCTATAAATACCACCCTTCACACTATCATTTCCTCACACCTCACAATATTCAATACATGTTTAAACTCTACCCATGATTCTTATCTAGTCTCTCCCCACGTCTAGGAAGCTCTTGGTCCTTCCAAAAGACCAAAATCCCTTCCCTTAAAGAGCTTCTCAAGGAGGTAATTTCAAGAGGTAAAACACCCTTCTTTTTTCATTTGGTTTCATTTCAATTTAACTTTTTTATCATATCCCCACCTCCTCTATCCAAATGAACATTATAAATCTAGTATCATATATATACTAGAATTATATAATGTTAATGGAATAACAATCATCAACATTCTTACTCTCTGTCTTTTATTTTACAAATGAAATCGACGTCCATAAGTTTCCAATTTATAGCCTTCGTGAACAGCGATGTTTCGTCATTCAATTTATACTTCATTAGGCATCATGAAATAATTTTTATGGTTTAAAGAATATATAATATATTTATTATAAACTAATTAGTAATAAAGAACCAGTATATGTACATATTTTATATTTTTATGACCAAACTTGTTCATAATAATCCAAAGGCAGCTAAATAATCGATGGGGTTGTCATTAAATGATTCATCCTAATTTCATGTAACCAAATTATTTAAATTACCATTAAAAATTTTGGATGTTAATATGAAATATATAATTTAAATTCTATATATTTATAACAATTCCACATGAACTCCATTACATAAAATCAATTGAACCGATTATAAAAATCATGAAAACTAATACTTTGGAATGATGGAATTTGATATTATAACATATATATAAGGACAAAAATGAACCAAATAGAATTATGATAAACAAAATACATTTCTTATAGGTTATGAATTATGTTATTATTGACTATAATTTCAGATTCCAGGACCTTATGTTCAAGAGGGGAACATTCAGACTTAAGGAAAAGGATTTCTCACCCGAACCTCTATTTTCGTTCTGGTTACATTTATTGTCTAATTACCACAATTATATTCTTGTATATTATTATGAAATACTCATAAAAAATGTTTTATTGTTATTTATATTTATACAAACAGTAATACTTCCTTATTTGATAGAGAGTGACTTGGTTTAAAAGGGACTTTCAAAATTATTTCCAAAAAACAAGCCTGATTTAAGGGAATTTCTCAAACTCTTACCTATTATCAAGGGAACTATATAAATTATTTTTCTAAATAACATTATAATCATTAAATAACACTTTTTATTTTAAAAATACTATCCTACATCACTTTGGGTTTTATACAATGATTTTTCCGAAATAACTCTTCTATTCAAAATAAGAGAGTATTTATCTCAAGAATTGATAAATGATTTTATAAGAGTATTTTAGTTTGATTCAAAACTCTTGTTGATTATTATGTTTTATTGGGATTAATCATTTATGATTCAATTTTCCATATTTTATTAAATTGTTTATCAATAATTGTTTTGTGGATGATCTATCCTCAAACTATTCACTATATTACACAGAATGGTTGGTGTTTTATATTTAATGATCGGGGAAAGTTAGTTGTAGTTCATATGATAGTTTCAATATGTATGTATATGTTTTTTATGTTTATACCAACTCATATGAGGAATGCATTGGATTTTTTATGTAATGGGTGGTGCTCGTAATAGCCCCTCGATGCATTGGTTGGTCTCATGAGACAAATAGAGATGGAATTGGCCAAGGCCTTTTCCAATTTGATATATGGTTTGGGTAGCAGCCTTAATCATTTTTAGACTTCTTGGATGAGTCCTTGACAAAAAGTCTAGAATGTTATTCATATACACTTTTATCACTATTAATCTAGTAATTAAATTTTAATGGTGTTATTTTACTAATACAAAACCCAAAAGGATTTTTTTTTTATTTCATTATTTACTCATATCATATTCATTGCATAATGTGTTCATGAATAGTATTTATAAAGGTATGTGTTTTAAATCATTCAACATGCCTAATGATTATTTTTATGTTATCTTCTGCTATATTTATTTTCCTTACTAAGCATTTGAGCTAACCCCTTTCTTATGTTTCATTTTCTGAGGTTGTGGAGAAGTTAGTTAAGAGTGACTTGCAAGAATAATTTAGGATGGTTGAATGTTTCTAATGGAAAAAATTAGTGTTATATTTCCCTTTATGTTGTAATGTTAAAATTGTGAATTGATCTTGTTTCTAAATTCTACAAAACTACTTGGTCCTTTAGGATACATATTCCTTGTTTATATGACAATGTAATAAAATATGGCACTGACTCCAGGAAACTAGGGTCATTTCCTTACATACATGACCCATATCCACTAGCAGAGATTCAAATATCTCAATGAAAAGATATTATTTAAGCTCTTAGGATCTATATTCATAGTGAAATTCTCACACAATATATATTTATTCCTACTCTTCAGATCGTATACCACTACTGTTAGCTCAAGGTCATGTGTAGGGTAATTCTATTCATTTGTCCTTACTTGGCGACACTTGAATTCCAAAAATCGATCACCTTGCATAAAAAAACATCCAAGACCTATTCTAGACGTGTCACAATACATTATGTACTCCTCAACTGGATTAGGTAGGATCAAAATTGGTGTTGATGTCAAATGCGTCTGTAGATCCAAAAAGTCCATTCAACATTATTCTGACAAATCATTATTTATCCCCTTTTCAGTTAAGCATGAAAGAGGCACTTTGAAATGGGAATATCCCTGGATGAATCTTTGATAATATCAATCTAACCCAATAAGTAAATATATATCGAATCTGTTCTTGGAAAACTCCTATGAAACCACTATTGAAACCTTCTACGGTTCTATAAACACACCTTCCTCCAAGATTATGTGTCCCAAGAAGTATACCTGATCGATCCAAAATTGAGAATTAGATATCTTTTGTTGATTCTACCTTAGTGTACTAGGAATTATATCTAGATGTTGGGAATTTTCATCCTGAGTCTTGTAGTACACAATGATATCATCCAAAAACACCATCACAAACTGATCCAGTTATAGATGTCATATTATATTCATCTTTTAGATAAAAACTACCTTTTTATGCATCATCCCAAATTTCATTATGAAAAACTCATAAAGGATATGCCTATTTTTGAAAATTGTCCTTAGTGTATCAGAAGTATTAACTCCTAATTTAGGATACCCTAATCTCAATTAGATCTTTTAGAACACACAAGATTCTCTCACCTGGTCATGTATATCGTTAATACATGGAATTTGATATCAGCTCATCATAGTTATTTTGTTCAACTTCCGATAATAAATGCACAATTGTAGAGATCCGTCAATATTTTTTTATAAATAACATAGGATAAAACCATATAAATATACATAGATGGATATATAATTTATTCTCAATCTCCTCTACCTATGTCTTGAGTTCTTAAAGCTATATCGGTTCCCTTATGTATGGAGGAAAAGATACTAGATCAGCCTCCATCATGAGTTCAATAGTGAGTTTCACAAATCTCTCTTGTGGAACCCCTGATAAGACTTTCAAAAAAACATCTTGAAACTATTCCACCACTAGTAGAACAATATCATTTTTTATTCCTCCATTATCCAGCAATAATCTAGAAATGGCAGTTATGATCTATCCTAGTTGTTCTGTTACTAGACCAAATCATCCTCCGTAGATATACCACACCCCATGGTGAATATAATGGCAACCCTTAGGAGATGTAAAATTTAATCTCCTCTAGTAACAATCTATATGGTATTTCTATACATTTATCAAGTCCATACCCATAATTTGGTTTAAGAATAATTTGATAAAGATATAGAGATCCCACAAAAATTATACTCCCCAACTTCAATAGAACATACCTTGAATATAAATATGTATCTGGACCATAATCTAAACAGTGTATCTATAATAATAACCCTACCAAAAAACTCCCGCAGTCAGCTCAAACCATTAATAATTTTTATAGATATAAGGGAATGAGAGGAACTAGTATCAAATAAGAAAGTTTCTAATGTCGAAGCTACAAGAATAGTATCTCTCACTATTTATGATCTAGCTCAACTATCCATAAGTATAGGTTGTGTTTCATGTAGTTGTTTATCCCCTCTTTCCTATGATGTAGTATAACTCCCCTAAGTTGTATCACTCTGCCTATATGGGAGATCTTCTAAAAAGAACCATGTCCCCCACCACTCATGCTTATGTAGAATAAATCTAGCTAATGTTATGATATGGTTTAGATGATCCCCTTCAGATACTTTGACTCTATCTAACTGCACCCTCACAGACTGTGTGTCATTGTTTCCTACAAAAATTATATAGATGCCGCATCCTATTGTAAGACTATAACTCTGCTGGTGGTTGTGGGTAGTTTCTATGATAATTGAATGGACTTCCACACTAATTATAGATCACTCCATTAAGATATTATGAAATCGACCTTCCTATCCGACCACTCAGGATTCCACTACCCTAGAAAAAGTTCTCATAACGATGCCTCTTGGTCTTCAAATTCGTACCTCTAAATCATCTAGTAGCAATAATCTGTCCAATACTAGAAGCATACATCAGGTTCCCCTTATCTATACAATCTGGATCCACCACCACAATAAGATTAATAGAATGTGGTAAACATGGGACTTAATCTCTCACTTAATTCGATCATGAAAGTGCCCCACAATAGTTATGTCATTTATTTCCAATGATGGAGAAAAGAACTACATGTCTATAAAGAGTCTAGCCTAATCCATAACAGACATGCTCCCCTAAGCCAGCTCAATGAACTCTTATGATCTCTCCTGACTTTTCTTCTATGGTTATAAGTGCTTCAATAAACTATCCAAGATGTTCTTCCATAACATACTGTCAGTTTTTCCAATATTCATTTTAATGTCCCACCATCTCTTCGCCGATCGTCGTAGCATATAAGAATCCAACTTGACCCTCCTCTCAGCAAGAGTCTCCATATGGTCAAGTATCATCTCAATGGACTCAACCAAGAACTCATCTCCCTTATTTCCACTATCTCCCATTAAAGTTATAGGGTTTTTCCACTAAATCCCTCTTGATAGGTCATACATGCTTTTCTCAATCTGCCTTGGGTCTCCCCTCTCCACTTCTGGTAGAGCATTACCAGCCATAAAATCTTTTCATCCTCTTACCAAGAATCATCATGGAGGCATATATTTACAATTCCCAACACATTTAATAGGAATCATAAAGCAACTTCATTACATATATGTAAGAGGAAAAATCACAACATGAATTTTCCCAAAACATCACCATATGGTCAATACTGAGGAGCTATCACTACCCTTAACCATCCTACACCCATGTATTGATTATCAAAGGTAATTCTCATTATCATACCATGTTCCTCATTTAGACACCCAATTACTTACATTATTTCATCATTTAACCCTTCTAATTTCAAATTAGGGATTATTTTCAATATAATTTATCAAGTATGGAAAAATTGTTTAAGTTCAAAAACATACCAAAAACCTATTTTCCATGCATTCCTGAAATAATTCATTTCACAAAATAATCATGAGTTCTTAAAATGGTTCATACAGACTCAACTCTCATTCCATTTCAGGCCATGAGCCAATTCTAAGTGAATTTTGAAAATAATTTTCACATCACACAACAAGTGTGTCACCGAAGGTGAAATAATATTCAACTGTAAAAACAAACAAAAATAACATCAATCCTAACATGAGGACATGGGTTTTCCCTTGTGCATGGGTTTGAAACTCCCTTGCACTGGCTCATTCACAAGCCCTGAATCTTTCTAGTCTTTTTTATGCCTTTCAAAAAATAGTAAGGCATTATAAAAGGAAAATAAAACTCCTTTTATAGCTCTTTGTAATGTAGGACCCTTGTTCACCACACTTGTGCCTCAAGTTGGTTAGTCCCATCACCTAATGTGCACCTTCCTGTATTCCAGAGGCATCAAACTAGGCATAAAAGGTCTGATAAGTCGATCATTGGGAGATTATACCCAATTTTATTAGCATTATACACCTGCAAAAACAATAAACAATAGAGGAATAATATATATAACCATAAACAATACCAATCTGAATACAATTAAAATAGGAGATACAATATCCAAATTAAAGAAGAAAATGTGTCATGCTTATGTTCATTTCAAGTTTCTATAATAAAAACTGAAAATAAATACATTGAAAACTCTCAATGGGGTCCCAAACCATTTCAATTTCCCTCATCCAAGCTCCCTCCCCACATTAACCATCAAAATCATGGAATTTTTCATTAACCTATACTCTAATAATAAAGTCTATTCAGGTATCGATCAAGAATCTTGAGTAGGGTTTGAGTATAACTCAGTAGGCCACCACTAATGACATATAAAACATTATCTAGTTAGATAATAGTGTATACAGATATATAAAGGAATGAGTATAACCTATAAGTAAATAGTTATCACATTATCATTAATATTTGCTTATCCACATTAACTCCTAGTTTCTCTATGACACTCATACCTCAATACCAGCTATAGCTTATTCCAGAGACGAATGTGTTTCTAGATAATTTCAAATATTAATAACTACTTCTGATCATTACGGAGCCTGATGTATTCAGTGGAGATGTCTTATCTCAAAACCTTCCTTGGCTCATGTGGGAGCCAGAGTTAATTCCTAGTGAGGTCATATCTTGGAGTACCTTTTTACCATTCATTAATTCATACATGAATTCCCATGTTTCCATCCATACATCACACATTAGAAAGACCATGTCCGCATTTTTTAATTTATACGTTAATGATCATGATATCATTAATAACACACATTAGAATGACCATGTTACCCTTTATTAATTCGTACAATAATAACAATGATCCCATTCATAAATGCACAATAGAGTGACCATGTTCTCATTCTTTATATCATACTTGAATGATAACGTTACCATTCAAAAATAAATAATTAATTGATAAATTAATTATTCACATAAATTCCATTACGAATTAAAAAATATTTTTAAATCCAACAATCCCATTAGTTAATTTATCAATTTAACTACACATACAAAAAACATTATTTAATTTAAAAATTCATTAATAACACATATTTCATTATTAATTCAACAATTATTTTTTCACATAATTACACATAATTAATTCAATATTTAATTATGTCATCAAACACATTATTCAATTTAACAAAAAATAAATCAAGATTAAAAACTCAATTCCCATAATTAATCCCACAATTAATTATCATATTCTCAATCAAAATTATCAATAATTAATTCCACAATTAATTATCTTAATCTATAAAATCTGTAGCACAAAATTAATCCCTCAATTAATTATCTCAATTAAACCAACTAAATATATCATAATTAATTTTCTAATTAATTCTCTAAACCATGACCCTAAAACTAATAATTAATCACCCAATTAATTATTTAATTGGAAAGACCCTAAATCACAAAATTAATTCTATAATTAATTATATATTTCATAAATACATAAATTATTCTATTGGACACTTTTATTCAGACAATTTAGGAATTTACATTTCCAAAGAATGCTAGTAATTATTAAATTTTCATACACGTATAAAAATCAGGACTATTGGAATGGATTCTTATATTAACTATCTTAATATACCAACAAATAATCACCCTATAGAAATCCCAAAAAATCATGTGGCATAATGACATAGATCTAGATTCGAATCACAAACCCTAAATCATGATTAAAGAAATAAAGATCTTGTGAATCTAGATTTTGATGTACAATCATAAATGTAAATATCACAAAATAGATATAAATATATCCATAATAGTGGATTACATCACTAAAAGAAAGTGGAATGAAATGGGGAAGCATGAGAGAATAATTGAGAGAGGATTAACAAACCGTGAGAGAAATGGACCTTCATTCCGAGCATTTAATTGTGAATAAAGGTGATTGGGATGGTTTTGAATTCATTATAAAAGATCCAAAAAAAAGTGATAGTGGGCCTATCATTGAGTGGGGGTTCAAATACTTGAGTTTTAGCTGTTGAAGGAATTTAAAAATTAATTTTTGAGATACATTAATTTTTATGCATTGTTTCTCAAAACCATGAACCTAAACCATGTGTCTAGTATTATAGGGGTCCATGTTTACTCCTTAGAGGGTTCATGGTTAGTGAAACCATGTTCCAACCATGTGAATTCCCTCTACATAGGTTCTCAAGTTTAGATAGGTTGGGGAATACAGTTTTCCCTAACCATGAACCAATTTTATACAACCCCCTTTTTTAATTTCTCTTAAAATTTCACCCAAACACACATTAAATCATAAACCCAAAAAAAGTAATCCAAAAGGAATGTAATATTACATGAAAACTAGCCCGAGACAACTACAAAAATGGTCAAGATCATACATGTGGTACCCTGAATCAGGTGTAGTGGTATCGATAAGTGGGATCCTCACTAGGGAGTCAAGAGAGAGTTTAGGGTAAATGAGTGACAAATATTCATGCTATAAATTCTAATCCTACCTATCTAGATGAAGGAATGTATACTATTTGATATACAATTCATGTTTGACAAACTTTTTACAATGTTTTTATTGATACAGTAGCATCACATTCCTTTATAACTACATAATTTTCTATTGCACTCCATTTTTATATGGAAATATTGTATGGTGTTATGAAAATTAAGATGCCATTATGCATGAAATCCAAAGGAATTAGATGCTCTAATTATTTTTCTCTTGAAATTGGTGGTTTATGTTTCTTTGGGGAGATATTATTTTTAGAAATGGTGGGCTTCAAATAGATTCTAGGTATGGAATGGCCAGTTATATACTAGGTAAATTTTTACTATTATCATAAGAGATTTAATTTTATATCTCTAAAAGGGTGAATGAATATCCATTTTGGTTAATGTGATCCTTAGTCTAGTAATTCATGATAAATTCAAAGTATATTTTATTATCTCATGGCCATGGTATAAATCTTTATACTAGATGATGGTGAGTCTTAGTATGGTATATTTCCTCCACTAGTGGACCGATTCTAGGATACCTTTCCTGAAGATTTTTTTCTAGCTTCTACTTAGGTAAGTGATCGATTTCCCTACTGAGATTGTGATAGGAACTAGACCTATTTCTATCCCACCTTACTGGATAGAAATAATAGATCTTTTAGAGTTAAAGGTTCTGCTGGAAGATCTAAAAGTTTATGGATTCATACAAACTATCACTTTACCATGGGGATCTCCTATTAGTTTTTCTAGGAATTCTTGCAGGGCTTTGTGCTTTTGTGTCGATTACTAAAGGCAAAACCAGATGATTTTAAAGAACTGGTATCCCCTTTAATACATCAATTATTTCATTGATCAGCTAAGGGGTTTGGGGATCTTCACCAATATTGGCATGAGGTTAGGGTAACATCAGTTGAGGTTGATTCAATCTAACATTACAAAAACCATTTTTAGCTATAGGTATTGATTTTCCAAGTACATGGTAATGTTTTTTGGTTTAATGAACACACTAGTGGTATTCATGCACATAATTAGTCATGTCATCCTTCAAGTTATTGATCAGTTTGTGGTCGTTTTCATCTTTTAAATCATGGTGTACATCGATTCTAGAGATGATCATTCCCAAAATCTTGACATTTTTCTGAGTAACCTGATATTGAATCGACTATATACAGATATATCAAAATGTAACATTTGTATTGAAAAGTGAACTTCTTATGTCATGTTCTCTTATAGTATGGAGTTTTAGTGGACCCAAAGATTGTATATTACATTGAATCTTTGGAATTTCCAAATAATTCTTTCACATATTGAGATTTATGGGTTTGTAAGGGTAATACTAGTATTTTATCCAAGACTTATCCCTTCTGGCAGCACTAATGTATAGCCAGACTAAGAAAGGGTTGATGGTTGCTTGGAATGATTCTTATGAGAATGCATTTTTTGAATAGTATAGTGGTTCAACAACATCACCAACCCTCACCTTACCTAATTTAGGTAAGTACTACACCATGTATTTTGATTCATTAGGAGTTAGTCTTGGGGAAGATCTGATATAGGAGAACCATTTTTTACTTATAGCTCTAAATGAATATGGCTATATGAGAAATATTCTTTTTCACATGATTGGTAGTTAGCTGTAGTGGTACATTCCCTACTATGTTAGTGATATTATCTATTGGGTGAGATTTTTGTGGTGTATATGGACCACAAGAATCTAAAGTACATATTTTCATAGTGGGGCTTGAACATTTGGAAGAGAAGGTATAGTTTTTGTATTAGTAATATTTCAACATTGAGTACATAGACACTCTAATAAATTAAAATATCATTCTCAAAGATATGAGTATGAATGTACCATAAGATGTAGTGTAATAATATTACTGAGAGTGATGACTGATGGGGTTCTTTATAGATATGCATATGGATATTCAGTAGTCTTCAGGGTGTGTAACTCTATCATCGATATATGTTTTACATGTGATTCTAGACCAGATCAAGAGAGGAAGGTTATCTGATCTTGAGGGTATATCCATGAGGGATAACATATGTGGTGGGGAGCCACCATCATGTTGGTCTCTTGGTAGCGATGAGGTGCTTTATATCCATTGATGTATCTGGGTTCCTATGGTTATGTGTGAGGACAATATAATGGAATTACATGATTCTAAATGGGTAGTAAATTCCTACTTGATGAATATGTATCATGTTATTCATAGACAATACTAGTGTCCCAGGATTAATAATTGGATATTAGGATTAGTGGTGAGATTCTTCACCTGTTAGAATGTGAAGGCTGAGCATTAGAAGTTAGTTTGGCTACAACAACCTTTTCCAATTCTATAACAGTAATTTCATTATATGACAATGGACTTCATGATAGTATTACCTTGTATACCTAAGAAAAATGATACAATATTTGTAATCATAGATCGAATGATGAACGTAGAACACTTATTACCTACAGGGACACCCCCATAGTTAACGATATAGGTAATATTTATGTGTGGGAGATTTTTTGATTACATGGATTTCTATGGAGTATCATTTCAAATCAATGTCCATTCTTGCATCACAGTTATACCAGGTCCTTTTGACGGTGTTGATATCAAAACTTATTATGAGTATAGCATACCCTCCCTAAATTGATATCCAATCTAAGTGGATGATTCAGATTCTGAAGGACATGTTATGATCCTGTGTTCTAGACTTCAATGGTTATTATAAAAAGAATCTTCCACATTGGAAATTTTCCTATAGTAATAAATTCCAATAATATATCTAAATGGATCATTAAAAAAATTATATATTTGGATGTCATTATACATTTTCCTAGTTAGAGTCAGTAAATCAAATTCTCATTGGTTATAGTCTCATATAGGAGACCCCTGAGTAGGTTTAGTTGATCGGAAAGCATTTAATAACCAAACAGATTGAAAAAAACATATAATGACAATTAGAGGAAACCTTTGGAGTTCATGGTTGTTCACCAATTATTTCATTTGATATCTCCTAGTCTAGGTATATTCTATATCCATAATAAATGAAGGTGTATCCTCAGGTTCATTATGATGTTTGGGATATTAGAGAGAATCAGTCTATGAACATATTGATTGGTTATTCCATAGTGTTATATTGATATACATGATGTTTTTCAAGTGTCACTACATTAATGATATCACCTCAACCCTTACCATGTGATAAATGTTGATTATGTTGAACATGATGTTGGTGAATCCATTGAGGATTGTATGATCTTATCATATACCATAGAGATAAGAATATCATAAGAAAGATTGTACATCTTGTGTGAGCGAAGTTGTAGCATGGTAATGTTCAAGAGGAGATCCAAGAGAGGGTTCTAATATGTGGGAAAATGGCGAAAAAATTTCACTGATACCTCTCAATGATTCAAAGGATAACTGATCGAGAATGATCTATTATATGGGGGGAGGATGTAACATCCTATCATTTTCCCAAGAATGTCCCTATATATGTTTTCATAGCCTCTTTATGTTTCATGATGGGTATTGTTTCCTAGTTAAAGTGATGTTCCATAGTCAGTCAGGGGATTAGATGAGCTAGGAAAGCATAATTCTAGATATTTAATGTAACACAAGAGATTTTTTAGTTCCACTAGATCATTAATCGGATGTGTTGGAGCTTACTAAACCTATAAGAGGCTCATCAGCAAGCTAGTGAGACCCATGAGTCTACTAATGGAACTTAAGTGAGTGCGTCTCTCACTAAACACCTATTGTCAATCCGATGGAGGCCCACTATCTATCCAGTGGGATTTCCAGTCATTAAAGTACATCATCAAACACCACATGCTAAACAGTGGTTCTCTAAAAACAGAAAATGGGCTGGTATAATAAGGGGTAGAATTTTATTTTCTACACATGAACACCTATTTTAACTATAATTAACCATTATTTCAAACCTAATATGTGATTATAAATTTTGAAGTGTACTTAATGGTTCATAGGGATTCCCCAACACTTTTCTTTGATTATTTAAAGAATTTTTTGATTCGGATTCCTTGATACGACGAGTTCTCCTTGGAATGGGAAATATCCTTTTTCTTCTTCCATGAATCCTATTGCACCCCCTATTTGAGGTATATGGCCTTTTATGCCTTTTTATGTGTTTAATGTAATTTGGATGAGTTCGGATGAGGTTAGGAGAGTTAGTAATGGTTTTGAATACATTTGGGGACTTTTCTAAGGGCACACAGTTTTAGCACGGTTAGGGGAAACCATGATAGTTCTCTAGGAAACTGTGTATAGGGAGAAAGTAGGCTTCGCACAACATGCGCATGGTTTTCCAAACTATGCAATGAAACCATGTGAAACCCTTCTCTCAAGGCAATGTAATGCGCATAGTTAGCGCATGGTCTACATAACCATGCGTACTAATCGTGCGTCCACTTAAAGGAATTATTTTTAAAGTAGGGATCCCTCGAGATTGACCTATTTTACACTAAAATCTCTCCCACTCGAGCCTCACTCCGGATTTATTGTTCTCAAGAGTTTTAGGGGCTCTCCCACATGTTATTGAAGTTATTTTAAGAGGTTTCTTGGTATAATAAAGGTGATTTCTCATGTGTAAGTCTCTGCTATTGTATTCTTTTGATTTATCTATAGATATACTCTTACCTCATTCTTGGATTTATAGATCTACATTCGTTTCATGTAGATCTAGGGTTGTGGTTTCCGTGGGTGTTTATTTTAAGGATTGTGGATTTTAGGCAAGTGGAAGTAGAGCGATTTTTTTGATGCTTTTTTCTGTATAGTGTTGGGGTTGCATGTGGGTCGATTTTTCTAGTTTCCTAAAGGTATGTGGCTTCTCTCAAGACTTCACTTTTCTAGAACATGAAGCATGGTGAAAATAATTTTTTGTTTCTTAAATTTAATTTTCTTTTTTATGTGAAAAATTGGTTGGAAGTCCCTTTGGTAATGTTTTGGTGGTTTTTGGGAAAAAGGGGTGTGGTGGGGAAATTCACTTATTGGGGATATTAAAATGGGTTTCTAAGACTAATTTGTGAAAATGGTTGATGAAAAGTGGTTTTCAAAAAAGATGTTCTTTTATTGAAATATTTTTTAGCATGGAAAATGGTTAGTGGTTGTTTTCATTAAATTGGTGATTTATTGATGTGAATTGGAATGCGATTGAAATGGATGTGTGCATATTATGTGACCTTGGAATCATTGTGATTAATTTTTTATTTAGTGTTATGGCTGATTTTGGTTGTGTTTAAGTGGGGGACAGGTCTCACTATAAAAGGTGAGGGATAATTGTCAGAAGAACCACCATTATGGGTAGTTGTTTGAAGTACCGCCTGTTGAGAGTGGGGTGAATGGGATGGGCGGAAGTCCCACCATTTTGGATGTCTCTTATAAACTATCTAGAAAGATGTAAATTATTGTGCTAATGTTAAATATTGAGATGGATTATGGCGTGATTTTTTGGGTTTCCCTTTGGTTTCTTTGTTTGGTTGAGGTGGCTTGTTAAGTGTATGTTTGGCTTATGGTAACAGTTTCACTTATGATTATTTTACAAGAACTACTTTATAAAAATTTGAAAAAGGTTTTATCCCTGTGGGATGTACAGGGAGGTCATTTGTGGAAAACCTACTCAGTATTATTAATCACCCCCTAATTTTTCACATTAGTGCTTTTGAATATGTTGTATTCTATGACATAGGAAAAGATAAAGCATCTCATTACTAGTGATTCATGGTGATTCTTGGTAGATGTGGTGGTGTTTGGAGCATGGAGGTTGGTGTGGAGTAGTGGAGTGAGTATTGGTTTATTTTGGGCCTCTTGTTTAGTCTTCCTAATAGTACTCTAATATTTTGTATGGTTGTATTGTATAATATTGTGGTTCCTTTTTGGTAAATTATGAGTTGGCTGTTTTGTTAACATGCATCATGTAGTTTATTGATAGTGGATCATCTGGTTAGTTGGCTTTTTCTCAAGGGAAAATAGTTCCCCAATTTATTCTCGAAGCTCTCATCATTTATTTCTAGCCATTGGCTCCTTGGGGAAATCTCTTAAGGACAAGTATCATTCCTCCACCCTCTTAAGACAATGATATGGGGTGGGATGTTATAAGTGGTATGAGTTTGTTTAGTCCATGGATTTCAAGTGAGATTAGTTGTTCGATCCAAGGTGTTGATCAATGTTCAGGGTGTTGACATTCATTCTTTGTTTATTCCTTGAGTCCGGATGGTAGCAAGACATGGGATTGTTAGAACATAGAATTTATATCATAAAAGGGTGAATCTAACACATTTATGTTGAACTTCAAGTTACCATGGATTTGGGTACATTAGTGTTTTGGAGACACTTATAGGCATTAGAAGTCTCGTTTTAATGAGTATAGCCAATAATATGAGGATGGAATGCATGGTAGAAATGAAATACCACTCGGTTGGATAGTTCCTTTGGTATAATTATCTATGTTGGGATATGAATGTGTTCATTCTGAAAATCAGAATAGGGTTTCAAAACATAATGATTTTAAACATGTAAACTGGTGGTATTTTAAAATGGGTTGATTTTCAAAACATTTTGGATTTTTCAAAATGGTGCAATATGGGAAATGTAAATTGTGGAATTCCTGGTTGTGATAGTTTATATATAATCGAATTTTAAAATTGTACACACTCTCTTGTTAAGGGAGTGATACTTATGGTTGTTTCTTTGTTCATAGAAATGGAACCGGGTAGGCGTCATAGATACCAACCATATGAAGATGCTAAAAATGTGGTTTCACCTATGCCCCGGGTTAACCAACAATAATTGAAACGTTTAGGTCATGATTTCCAAGATATGGAAAGTGGAAATATTGTGGATGAACCATGGAACAGGGATCATGCAGTTCAGTTTCAAAAGCATAATCCACCCATCTTCAAGGGTGATTCGGAGCCGGTAAGTGAAGAAGCATGGTTGAATAGAACGAACAAGATCTTAGAATTATTAAGAACACCAGTAGAGTTGAAAGTGAATTTTTGCACATATATGTTGGAAGATATATACCTTCACGGGTGGGAGTTAGTTGTCTAATCATGAATGGACCAAGGTATGACATGGGATGGATTTGAGGAATTATTTAACAAACAATTCTACGCACATAAATTCATAATTCATCTCACATTGGATTTCGTCCATTTTAAATAGGAGAGGATTTTGTTAATGGAGTATGCATCTATGTTTACGAACGTGGTGTGGTTTTCACCAGAGGTGGTGGGTTGTACAATGTTGAAATCTCATATCTTCAAAGTTTTTTTGAGACAGGACATTATGTCCAAGATAATAGTGTTGTGTATAAATGATTATACGGAGATAGTGAATAGAGACTTGGTGGAAAAAAGGGATCTCATGGGGGTGTCAAGTAGAGGAAGTGTATTAATAACCATGTGGAATAGTGGGAACTCAAATGATGGGTTCAAGAAGAAGTGAAAAAACTATTTCTAGGGTGGGAGTATGACTCAAAATTTAAATATAGGTTCTGTGAATCGTTCTATGAAACTGAAGATTAAACCAGGATGTTTTCAATGTGGTTCTACATGCCACATCAGGCAAGATTTTACAACACAACCTCAAGAATGTCATAATTTTAAGAATATTGGGAACCTTTAGTGGTATTTCTAGAATTCTTTGAGGATATGTGTATGTGACACTCGTTTAGGGTCGTAGGGTTCGTATACCTCAATGGTACAAGGGAAGTAGTATAAGACATGTTACCTGATCCAAGTCAGTCATGGTAATTCTAAGAGCACTATGACTCCTCAAAAAAAGTCTTATTAGGGAATCAAGGAACAAAGTGTCGCAAGAAATCAGTTGTTTCAAGATAAACATGTAGTGATGGATGATCTGTGAGGGCCATCCGGGGTGCGTGGTACCGTTCTTTTTAAATTCCATTTTTGATGAATGTTTTGTTTCATATAGGTTATTCCCATTATTTTACTACTTTTAAAATCATTGATTTTTTGGTTTTAATAGTAGAAATGATGTATATATTTCCCAAACATCAAACTCCTCTAGGTGGAAAAGAGTGTTGAGCCTTCCTGTGTAGAGAATGTCGTGTAGTTCAGTATGAGGTTGATTTGACATGGGAATTCTCAGTGATTGATATGGATTTGTATGATAAAATCCTAGAAATGGTTTTGTTGACCATTATTAAGGCCTAAATCGATTGCTATGCACAAAAAGACAGTTTTATGACAGAAGATGTTTTTAGAGATCTTTTTATAGGGGAGAAAAGTGAAATTCTGGGTGTATAATTTTTGTTGGAACCAACTGTTGGCATGCTCTCATATCTATTTGAAGCTTTTTTGTTGGTATGAGTTGAATGTATTGTGTAGAGTGTTTTTTGAGTAGTCACGGATCAGTTTGTGGATGTTTTTATCTAATAAATCTCAGGTTTACCACACATGAGAGAAGTAGAGTGGACAATTGATCTCTTTCTGGGGACCAGCCCTATCTCAATTCTGTATTATTGGATTTTAGTAGGAGAATGATAGGACCTAAAAGTTTAGTTGGAAGAGTTATAGAACAAAGGGTTCATCCGGCCTAGTACATCTCCATGGGCAGTGCCGATATGGTTTGTTAAGAAGGCGGATGGAACATTGTAGTTATGTATCGACTATATTAGACTAAATCAAGATACAATAATTAATCATTATCCACATCCATGTATTGATGATTTGATTGACTAGTTGAGGGGAGCTGAGAGGTTCTCCAATATTGACTTACAATTAGGGTATCATCAGCTGCGGTTGCGGAAGGAGGATATTTTTAAAACAGCTTTCAAAAGTTGATATGGCCATTAAGAGTATGTGGTTATTCCCTTTGGTCTAACAAATGCACCATTGGAGTACATGGAATTGTTGAATGAGATATTTTAGAGATATCTAGATTTTTTAATGGTGGTTTTTGATGATGATATACTCGTGTTTTCATGTACAAGGGTAGTGCATGAGCATCACATGGAGATCATGTTGGAGATCATCAGGGATCATTAGTTGTATACCAAATTTTCAAAGTGTGACTTTTTGATAGAGGAGGTTTGTTTACTTGGAAATGTCATTTATAAGATGGTTGTTTCAGCTAATCCAGAAAAGATAGAGGCTGTTATCACCTAGAAGCCACCAAATAATGTTTTTGACATATGGAGTTTCCTTAGTCTAGCTGGGTATTATCAACGTTTTATTCTTGATTTTTCACTATTCATTTCACTGATAACAGCTTTGACAAGGATGAATGACCCATTTCAATGGGATGAATAGTGTTAGATATTCATTTAAGGGTTAAAGTCTCGGATTTCAATATCACAAATATTGGTTTTTTCAGAACTCAGGAAAGGGTATGTGGTGTATTGTTACACATCTATATATGGGTTTGGGTGTGTTCTCATACAAGGGGAACATGTTGTTAAATATGGATCACAACATTTAAGGTTTCCTGAGAATAACTATCCAAAAAAAGATTGGGAGTTAATGGTAGTGGTTCATTCTTTAAAGAAGTGGCGTCATTATCTCTTCGGTGAGAAGTCTATAGTGTTTACCGATCACAAGAACGTAAATCCGATCTTTTCAAAAAAGAGATTTCAACCTGAGGAAAAGGATGTGGATGGAATATCTCTAGATGATTTATTTCAACTTAATGTATACATCGGTTAAAGGAAATTCGGTGGAAGATGCATTAAATACGAAACCTTATGCTCAAGTTATCAAGCAGGTATCAGGTTAGTGGGAGTTGATGTCAGTCATAACCAACATGTGTTGAGAATGTGAGGACCAGGGTCCCAGAGTGGTCTTCCTTCCAGTTTCATTGGTTCCTATAATGGATGTTTTAGTTAAAGAGGCCTAGGAATCGGATTCCGAATGTATGATGATGAGGTTGAAACTCATTGATAGGGAGACCATTCAGAGATGGCATCTAAATGAGAATTCAGTCTTGGGTTTTTTGAATCTAATGGTGGTACCGGTGGATTTTAGGGAGGAACATATTAGGGCTTATCATTATTACAAGTGGGATCTCCCTCTTGGAATTCCGAAAATATATAAGGTGATGAAGGTGCAGTTTTGGTGGGATGGTATGAAAAGGGATGTGGTCGGGTTTGTATCGAGATACGTGACATTCCAGCAATTCGAGGAAGAGCATTAGTGGCCATAATGAATGTTGCAATATTTAACTATACCAGTTTGTAAATGGGAATATATAGAAATGGAATTCGTGATGGGTCTCCCAAGAATAGTCGACAAACACGATTCTATATGGGTTATTGTGAATCGACTCACAAAATTGGCCCATTTTATACTGATTCGTGAATCTCATATGGTGGAGGATCAATGAAAAAATTATATTTGGGTGGTTGTAAAGAGGCATGGTGTTCAATTTTAAATAGTATCAGATAGAGATCTAGGAATCACATCTCTTTTTTGGAAGTCCTGGTAGCAATCCCTTGGGACACATTTTACTACGAGTACGGTGTATCATTCTCAAGAAGATGGCCAATCTGAGAGGACGATACAATCCTTGGAGGATATGTTAAGGGTTTGTGTGATGGATTTTGGTGGTTCAGGGGAGGATCACTTACTATTTTTTGACTTCACTAATAATAACAGTTTTCATGATTCAATACATATGGCTCCATTTGAGGCTTTGTATGGGCATCCTTTTAATTCTCCACTATGTTCAGTGGAAACGAGTGAGACTTTGATGATCGAACTAAGATCTGTCCCAGAGACTATGAAGAAAATCATGTTCATAAGAAAGTGGATATTGACAACTAAATGTCATCATAAATTTTATGCGGACCATTGTCGATGACTGTTGTTGTTTGAGGTGGGTGATCATGTGTTTTTTACAATCTATCCCAGGTTGGGACATAGTCAGTTTGAGAAGAATGTTAAGTTTTCATTGAGGTATATGGGGCCTTTTGAGATACTTGAGTGGAATGGAGAGGTGTATTTTCAATTAGATCTTCAACCACTGTTTACTGCAGTGCACAATGTGTTTCATGTTTTGTAGTTGAAAAAGTATTATCCAGATCCTGACCATTTGATTTGTTGGGATCATATTGAGCAAGAACTGGATGCATCCTTGGTGCACATTCCAGTGTAGATTATGGATATGAAAAAGATAGTCTTACATCATAAAATCATCAATTTAGTTAATGTTTTTTGGTAGCATGGTTACATTTAAGTGGATTATTGGGAGCGGGAGAAAGAGATGTCAAAGCAACAACCCAAGCTATTTCGACAACGATATGGTTCTCTACTTTCTTAGGACGGAAAGTACAATGGTGGGGATAATATAGCACCCATGGTTTTTGGTAAGTGGCCTTGGTATATGAATTTTTATTTGTTTAATGTGCATGGGATGAGTTAGGATGAGGTTGGGAGACTTGGGAATGGTTTTGAATAAGTTTGGAGACTTTTCTATGGGAATGATTTTTGAGCAGGGTTAGGGGAAACCATGCGGGTTCTCTATGAAACCATGCATGGGGACACAGTAGGCTTCACACATCCTATAAATGGTTTTCCAAACCATGTGAGGGAACCATTGGACCCCTTCTATTGAGGCAGTGGTGTGCACATGGTTAGCTCACGGTATGCTAAACAGTATGGACTAACTATGCGAACACTTAATAAGTGGATTTTATAAATCCAGGATCGCTCGTACATGACATATTTTACTCCCAAATCTCTTCCACTCATACCTCATATGGTATATTCATTCTTTAAGGGATATAGGGGCTCTCCCACACATTTGGGAAGCGATTTGAAGGGGTGTCTTGGTGGATAGAAGTTGATTTCTCTCGGTTAAGTCTATCTTATTGGATTCTTTTGATTTCTCTCTAGATCTACTCTTCCTTTTTTCTTGGTTTTCTATATCTACATATATTACATGTATATATAGGTTTGTGGTTCCCTTGGGTAATAATTTTAAGCCTTCTGTATGTTAGAGAAGTAGATCTAGAGTAGTTTTGTGAAACATTTTCATGGATTGGGGTGCAATTGCTTATGGGTTGATTTTGCCGTAACTCTAAAGGTAGGTTGCTTCTCTCTCGACTCTAAATTTCTAGAACACAAATCTTGGATACAATTAATATTTTTTTCTTAAAATTGATTGTGTTTTTTAAGTGAAATTTTTTTTGGAAATCCTTTTGGTGAATTTTTGGAGATTTTTGGGGAAACAGGGTGTTGTGATGAAATGATCATGTTGTGGATTTTAAAATGAAGAATTTAAAATTGGTTGCTGAGATTGATTTGTGAAAACAGTTGATGAAAAGTGGTTTTAAATAATGATTTTGTTTGATTGTAATTTTGTTTGTCATGGAAAATGATTAAATGGTATTTTCAATAAATGGGTTATTTATTAAAGTGAATTGGCAGGTGTTGGAAATGGTTATGTGCTTATATGTGGCCTTGGATTCTTTATGATTATTTCTAGATTGAGTTTTATGGATGGTGTTGGTTGTGTGGAAGTGGGTTAGAATTATCACTATAAAAGTTGATTTATAGTGGTCGGAAGAACCACCATTACAGGTAGTGGTTGGGATGTACCACTAGTTGATAATGGGGGGAACAGGATAGGAGGAAGTACCACCGTATTGGTTGTCTGGTTGTGCACTATTTTGTAATGTGGAAATTATCGTGAAAATGTTAAAAGGTTATATGGATTATGGAATGATTTTTTGGATTTCCCTTGGGTTTCTTGGTTTTTGTGTTGTGTCTTGGTAAGGGTATGTTTGGCTTATGGTAATGATTTCACTTGTGATTATTTTACATGAACTTAGTTATAATAATTTGTTAATGGTTTTATCTTAGTGGTGTGTGTAAAAAATTCATTTTGGAAAAACCTACTAAGTATTAGTTCACCCCTTCTTTCGCACTTTGGTGCTTTTGCTGATGTTGTATTTTGGGACACAGGTATAGGTAAAGCATTTCAATACTAGTTTTTCATGGTGATTCATGGGATATGATATGGTGCCTAGAGCATGGATCTTGGTGTGGAGCTATGGAGTGTGTTTGGGTTTATTTTGGGCCTCTTGTTTAGTCATCCACATAGTAATCTGATATTGTTTTTGGTTGTATTGTGGAATAGTGTGGTTCTTTTTTACTAAATTTTTAGTTTTTTGTTTTTTTAACATGCATCATGTAGTTTTTTAATAGTGGATAGTTTATTTGGTTGGTTTTATCTTAATGGAAAATCATTCCACAATTTTTTATCGAATCCCTCACCATTTATTTCCAGCCTTTATCACCTTGGGAAATATGCTTAATGTAAATTTGCATTCCTCCACCCTCTTAATCCGTTGAGATGGGGTGCGATGTTACAAATCCTCTTTTTCTAACATTAAAGGAATGTTACAATTATTATATATAGTGTTTCATGGTGGTATTTTTGGATATATATATTCAATCCTTGTATTTTTTTTATTAAGGTAGGTGGTCCAAAAAGTCTTCTATGTTTTAAATTTTCTTTCAAGTATGTGCTAATTGTGAGGTTTCTCTGGAACACTGTGCAAGAGATCGTTTTTAAAAGGAAATCACTTGTATATTTTTAATCCTTATAAATATTACACCTAAATATATTTTTTTATCTATTAGTGTAACAAATCTAGATTTTATATAAAGAATTCAAATAAGTTTAATTTCTTTGATATATTATGTTTCATGCAACACCAAGTTTATATGGAATACAACAGACTATTAAAATATTATCATTTAATATATCAGTTATTTCCTAGACATTTAATGAAAAGTATAAATATAAAGGACTAAATTATAAAAATATGTGGTGAACACATTTATAAAATAAACACATTTACTATCAATTTATTTAAAATTAAAATAAAATTCATTTGAAAGTAAAAGAAACTATTTTTTCTGAAAAACCGTTTAGGGTGCACAAAATGTTTTTATGTTAATAAATAATATTGTTCAATATTTTTTCATTATTTTAATGAAATTTTAATGTAATATATTATATAAAATATTTTATCAGTCATCTAATATTTTTTCTAAAGCATGGGATAAGAATAAACCCCATTATATATATTAAATTAATATTTTTCTAAAAAGTGGTTTTGTAATGAACTTGTAATAATATTAATTGTTTCACCATTAATAAAATTTATTTTAAAATAACTTCATTTTTGACTTCTATATGTCCAAATTATCTTTGAGTGATTTTTTAATTATTTGTTGACGAGATTATTTTTACAATGAATAGTATAAAACTAATTTTTTATTAAATTATGTCTTTCATTTAATGAATTTATGAGATCCATTGAATTTTAAAATAATTTAAAAATGGAAATTAGCTAAATTAATATTTTTTAATCCAATTTAAATCATTTTAATCAATTTCATATTGAAAATAGATATTAAAATAGTTTCTACTTATGGACATATTATCTTTGAGAAACTAATTTTTCATCACACCATTAAATTTAATTTTAAATTAATATTTGTCACTTATGAATATATAAATTTAAAAAATGGATTCCATTTTTGTATTAGGAATAATTAATTTTTTCAAATACGTTTAACATAATTTTTCACCATAATGAACAGTGAAAACTATAAAAATTAATTATTGTGGTTAAGGTTAAAATGCATTTACCGGGGGGTTGAATTAAAAATATAAGGGTAATATTATCAATAAAAATTTCCAAAATACTATTGGATGGACAGATTTAAATATTATTCCTCAAAATTTAGAATATATATTCATTTTAATGACATTGTATGGTAATTAATTTATCTTTTTGGATCCTTTTGAGGGATGTCCAAGTAGTTTTTATGTGGGTTCTTTTCCCCACTTATAAAAGGACCTCTACTATCCTCTCCTCTCCACGCTCCAATATCATTTTTTTTGAAAAAAAGGAAAAAACCATTCATAAATTTTTCTATCTCATCTTAGGGAATTATTTATTTAGGAAACCCTCTTATGAAGGATTTATTTTGTAAACCTAAAGGGATTCTCTGATGAAGAGGTATAGTTCTTATCCATGTGTTTTCATTTTATTTCCTCCTCTAACTCCATAAAATATAATTCAAACATGATGATATAATCAAATAATTATCTACCATATTATTATATCTTATTGCATTAATTTAATGATATATGTATTTCTCTTCTTCTATTAAATGTGATATGAAACCATGTATCATGTGTAAGGCTATCTACCACCTTGCGAACCTTTATAATTCATTTTCAATCACCACCACTCTAAGATATAAATAATGATTGATTTTATATATTTATATGATATTTATGACATAATCATACTTATGTAATTATAATATCACATATTCCTTCTAACTTTTCAATACATGGGATATACAATAATGTCACTATTGTGTTTGTTGAACTACCATATCAAAAAGTGGTTTTGAATCATATTTCACTAATTCCCTTAAATAAAAGATACTAATGATAAATTTAATGAATATATGTGATATATATGAGATCATAATTATTATTAAAAGGTCAATTATTATTTACCTTTCTTTTATTCCATTCGTTAAAAAATTGAAATAGTGTTCATATGTACGTAAAAAATACCATCTCCATGAATGGTGTAATTAATTTTTGATATCTAAAACTAATGGAAAAAATATAAATATATATACAATAAAATATCATTATATTTATATCATGTTTAACGTTCTGGTGATGACGGAACCATGATCAAATAAAAGGAAAAAAATACTAAAAAACATACAAGAAAAACGATGTAGTTATTACGAAAAATATTATTTAAATAATGAATTGTTAATAAATAGGTTTTCAGAGGTCACAATTAAATCATAAATGATATTATATGTTTTACTATGGTTCTATAAAATATTTATATTAAAATTATATTTATTATATAGGATGATTGAATGCATATGAAGCAAGTCGATACAAAAGGTAAGGGATTTCCAGTCTCTCTTTTATTTCTAAGAGACACATCCCAAATTAACAACTTGTTTCTTTTTTGTTGAATATATACTAATCTCTTAAATTTTATTTCATTAATATAATCATTTTATGGATATTTAAATTTTCATTTCATTTTATTCCATAATCATTCTTATGATTCAAAATTTACCATAGCAGTACGATATTTTCATTTCACTATTATTTCCATGTTACTCATGCCATATTTTCCACTATTTTATTTATTATGGGGTATATACTTTCAATGAATGTTTTTATGATCCTTATCATCAAAATTACTAATATTTACATATCTATATAATTTTTATGGGGTTTCTAATTCAAACACTTCCAAAGTGGTAAGGGTTTTGTTTTACAATATCATTGTTTATTAGGATTA
The DNA here is from genome assembly GCA_963277665.1 of Viscum album. NCBI lineage: Eukaryota > Viridiplantae > Streptophyta > Magnoliopsida > Santalales > Viscaceae > Viscum > Viscum album. The sequence continues at coordinate 1,415,009,172 of OY728145.1, forward strand.
TTTATAATTAGGTTTCTGATGATGGAATATTATGATCTATATATCAATAAAATAATGTATTTTCTTATCTTATTGTTATTTATTGAGAATAAATGTTTTAATTTAATTTTTATCTCTTAGAGGATTATGTAGACCAAAATAATTATTTCAATAAAAATCGTATTTATTTCTCTCTTCGATTAAAAACCATTTTTCTTACATATCCATGTTTTATAAAGATATTTTATAGAAATTATTTAATATTATTCAATGATTTTTAAAGAAATATTTACCCATGTCTGTCATTTTTCAAAATGGATTGAAAATAATCATTTTGGATTTTTCATAATAAGGACCTTTTGATTTTTACTATAAAAGTGATAAGAATATTTGTTTTAATATATTTAACATGAATGATATTTATTTTCATCATGACCAATATATATTTTAATGATTATATTTCATGTTTTTATGGTTTTTTTCAAAAAAATAATTATATTTAATATTTGGATAATATTTATATTTTTAAGAAGTGTTTTCAATGTTGTAATTATATTTTCCTCCATAAATCTTCCAAGAGGTATTTGAAAACTATTTCTCATATAAGATGATATGTTTCAATGTTACATAATATATATTGGGGATATGATCCAAAAATAACATTCTTATTATTTATATGAATGGTTTCTATTTATGATGAAAATATGTTTATAAAACCCCCATTTTCCATGGGTTATGGTATGAATGAATGATTAAACGTTTGCATAACAAAGTTCATTCTATGGGTTATTCTATGATGAAATTTTTATGAAATACAATTAATTCCATGTGTTGTGATATATTGAATCTTTTATAATATTATGACTCATATATTTTTGGTTTTCAATATGTTATGGTTGTTATATTATAACCACATACGGTGGTCATATTATAACCAAGGTTGGGTAGTACCTATATATACCCCTTCAATGCATGGGGTAGTGATTGATGTTCTATGAGCTCAAAGGGTACACAAGAAGTTATATCAAGACTAGAAAAGAGGGTAAATTGGTGTTTATCAAATTCCTAAAAAATAGGGAATATAGGATGTCATCCCAATCCTAAAAGAGTTTACAAGAGAGGTTCTCTAAAGCTATAAGTATGTACATGAGTGGTTATCCTAATCCTAACGTGTAATGAATGTCATGGTGAATTTCCTTGAAATATGATTGTAAATTCTAATGTGTATGTCCCAAATCTTTGCCTTATTCAAATGTTATGTCCTCATTGATCATATTGTTTGACTCATTTTTTAATTATATCGTATGAACTTCAATGATTTTTTTTCATGTATCATGTTGATGATCTATGATATGCGAGGTATGAATTTCATATGTTATTCTAATGCTCTCATACCCTTATTATCATTTTATTTTGATATCTACCTTTTTTACCCTTACTAATAATCGAAGATCACCCTTATGTTTTCTATTCCCTAGTTTATGAAAATTTATTTATGTCGGGTATGTATAAAAAGATTACAATGTAGAAAGCTCATTGTGGGAGATGTTGAAGATCTATCATGAAATAAGAAAATTATGTATCTAGTATCCAAATACACTAATGATATATGGTAATTGAGAATATATTTATGTAATTTAATTAATATTTATCTTAAAAGAGTTAGTTTATATGTTTGAGAAGCATGGGTTCTTATAGTTAACATTGATATTAATATTTTTGGACACCTAAGAGGTGTGGATATCCTTAACACCAGGTTGGAACATGGAATATTTGAGCATAGATCACTATGATTAATTGAAAAAAATTTATGGATTGGTTTAGAAATATAAATTATATTTAAATATGAAATGGAATAGTTATATTATTATATAATCATAGTAAATGTAAGGGATTAAATAGAATGGAATTCAAATTTATATAAGTTCAAGATGTCTTGAAGGAATGAATGATATGCGAAATGGTAATTAGGGCTTAAATGGAATATGAAAATGAATATTTCAATTTCATTATAGTTAAAATCTTGGAATTAAAGTGGAAATTGTATTAAATTGATTTATGACATGTAATTGAAATTGTCATGAAAATTGCAAATCAGTATTAATTTACTAATTTTGAATGAGTGAACATGTTTTCCATGCTTGGTATTTGTGTGACCCTTGATCTAGTTTTCATTCATGGTTAAACTATAAAATCATCATATGAATGATAATTGTCATAATTTATGATGTTATCTAAACACATAAGTTTCCCATAAATGGAAATTCAAAATCACGACCCATTCCACGTGGCCCGTATCGTGACTACCCCAAACCTGGCTTCCATAGGCCAGAGGATAGAGACTAGAACCAAAGGCGTAAATCCCTAACCTGGGAAGACATTTCCAGTATAACTGGAAAAAAATACAACAGAGTACACAACTGGAAGAAAAACACTAAGTAAAACTGTGTACAAAAGAAGTGCTGGAAATTAAAAGGATCCAGAAATTAAAGCCGAATAGGGAAGTACAAGTACAACTTAAAAGCGTGTACAATTGATGAAATGTAAAGCAGCTAATGGGTCATACTCTGGGGTTCCTACCGTAAGGGTAGGTACAAATGGAATCCTCAACACTACAGGTCTGTTTGTATGCTCTGTGTAGAGTCACGCCGAGTGGTTCACCTCAGGGTACCGTCCAGTCCTTCTACTCTCTGCCTTAGTCAGCGTTGTCCATTGTATGCAACCAACACAACCAGGTGCGATCATATCCCATGCAAGGGTGAGTATAATGATACTTTGTAGGGACCTCGAGACCCTCATGGTCTCAAAAGATCCAACATGTATAAACCACAAAGTATGAAATCAATGGATAACTGTTACTTGGGTATATGCCCGTACATCTAACTATGTTATCTAGTAACCCATCTCAATCATGAGGAAAAACAAAATTCATTGACTCAACTCAAACCATGATTTTCATTATTGAAACCAAGGCAGCTGGATAACTCCTCTTCTGTCGTGTACAGTGGGCCTATCGCGACACCAAGGAGCTTCTCACTAACCTTGGACTGCTGATGTACTCCTCTTGTCTAGTACATTGGGTCTGCTGCCAACTACTAGGCGCTCCTCCACTATGGGTCTGCCGCCAACTACTAGGCACTCTCCCTAATAGCCTACAGAGGTAATTTTCCTATCAAGTACTATGGGTCTACCGCCAACTACCAGGTTCCCTTTCACTGTGGGTCTGCCTCCAACTACAAGGTGCTCCCCATTGGGCTATTCGAATCACTCTGAGTCAAATCTGTCAAGCAATCATCAGATCTATCAGCTACTAGGTCTCCTCACTCTATATGCCCGTCATTCCAAGGATATGCTCCACGAGCTACTCGGAAATACTTCAACTATCTCGAAGTTCCATGAAGATGTATCTCAATGGTCCTCCATGTCATAGGGGTCTCAACACAATAGATAGTGTATCAATTGGACCCCCTGTCTGTTATTTATTATCTTCTTTGTCCCGGGGATCTGTTTGGATTGCTATAAGATCCAACATGAACGTAACTCAAATATACCCTAAACTCCAGTGGGGTGTTCTCAAAGGGACAGCTTCGTTCCAAGATAAAAGGCACTGCTAATGGTTCGTCAAACGGACGTCTGGTGCCAAAGATATGGCCAACATAAAAATGGGGTCGGTAATGGGAATGGGCCGGGTCCGACCCTGTCGGACCGTCCCGTCCCAACCCAAACTCAGCCAACCCAGTCTAGATTAACCCGGACAGACCTGCTAGGTCTCACTCGGTCTGTTGGGTGGGTCAGCCCACTAGGTTTGACCGGGTCTGCTGGGCTCGGCCCAGCGGACTGTGGGGGCGGTTCGGCCCGGAGGTCGCCATGTAGGTGACTTGGCATCAAGGCCAGGGTGGGTTCGGCCAGTGTTGTGAGAGGTGCGGCTCGGGCTACTCGGTACGGGAGGTCAGTGGCAGGCCGCGCGGGTCGCGGGCTGGTCGTGAGGGCATTGGGCAGGGCACAACAGTAGCCAGGTAGGACGTTGGGGTGCGTGGAAAGCGAGGAAAGTGTGAAGGGGTACCAGCAGCATGCGGGGAAGCGCGCAGGGACGTTGGGCATCACACGGGTCACCGGGAAGGCCGTCAGGCAGGCCACATGGCACGCATGCAGCCGGAGGGGGCACCGGCCAGTACGCGAGGGTGCACAGGGTGCGCACGTGGGTGTCGTGCAACACGTGGGCTGCGCACGGGGGGTGCAAGCAGTGCACGGGACACTGGGCAGAGCGCCGGCGGGGCCGAGTTGACCGCGGGGTAGGCACGGGTTTGGCAGGGGAACGTGGGGCACCACCGGGGCGACGTTGTTCACAGAGGTTGTGGGCAGCGCGACCTTCGTCGTAGCTGCCTACATCGCCTCGTCGAAGATCACCAAAAACAAGCACAACATAGGAGGGTCTGAAACGTTGGTTTGGCCCCCTCCCTCCGTGTTTAGGGTGGCAGCATGTAGTTCATCATGATTTCAAGAAATAAGATAATCATTAAAATTTTTCTTTTCAATCTCTACAAAGCTTACATTCAACTGAAGGTGAGAATAAGAAATTTATTATTACACACACAAACCCCATACCTTTGCTTTGTCATTCATTGAAGTCAAAGAGAGAGAACGAAAGAGTCCAACGTTCTTCGGGTTCGTCACGCAATCCCAATCCCAGCTGCATCAGCTATGGAAGATGCTCCACATCGGTAGGATTAGAGGGAGGAAGTCCGAAGAAGAGGTCGAAGAATGTCCTTGGAATTCTTCTTTGGTGGAGCGTTCTTCATTCTTCGTTGGGAGCTTTTCTCCGGTGTTCCTCTTCTCAAGTTCCACCAAAAAAATATACCAACAAAATAATAGATTGAAATATCATATTTAATTTCTATCACAATATTGGAATTGGACTCATTAATTTGGTAGTCTCCCCTTAATTAATGTGGATAATTGGAAAAATTAATTAATGGGGGGTTGAATTTATAAATGTGAAGAGGCTCCAAGGGTGGTGGCATCATTAATTGAAGAGGGTTGGCATACATTAAAAAAGGGATGTTGAATAGTTTATCCACCTTAAATAGGGGGTTCCAAGGGATTACAAGCCCGGGTGGTCCCCACCAAAATTATCCTCCCAATAGAGGTTATGTTCGGGTGAGCCCCACCACCATAACCTCTCATGGGAGGTTATGGTGCGGTGTCCCCCACCTCCAACCTCCTCTTGGAGGTTTTAACCTCCACTCACCAAATAGTGGCTCAAATAAAATAATGTTGTTGCACACTTTATTTTATTATTATTTTATTTATAAAATGCCAAAAACTAACTTTTATCCTCGACCAATTGTCGTCGAGATTAGGGTCTTATTAGGTGAATACTGGCACTGCAAGTTCAATGGTGCCCTCAGATTTCAGTTCGGGAACCGGTTTAAAAGTTATAAAAACTCGCTCATATGTTTACTAAACGTACAAGATCAAAACATCATAAATTGATTCCGGGCACACTAGGCCTCGAAATCAAGCACCATAAAATTTCGCAGACACGTATAAATCCCATGAATTTATGAAAAAAATTTCCACGGAATTTTCGGGTCTTTACATTCTCCCCACAACAGGGCTTTATGTCCTCTTAATCTAAAACTCTAACTATGGGAACAAATGGGGGTATTGAGCACACATCTGAGCCTCCCACTACTATATAATCTCCTGGAGGTTCCTGTACTGCCAGTGAATGTGCACCAGAGGTAGTGACCATCCACGTAGGACCCACTTCTATCGATCCTCAATATCCACTGGAACCTCTGTAAATGTCACCCCATCATCGATGTCCAACTCTCCATGGTCGATGATGTGGGAAGGGTTGTGCACGTATCTCCCGAGAAGAGATACGAGGAATAAATCATGAACCAGGTGCAACTGAGGTGGAAGAGATAAGTGGTAAGACACCTCACCTACTCTGCTAAGGACCTGGAAAGGCCTTATGAATCTCTTAGATAACTTTCCACCTCAACCAAATCTTTGTAGACGTCGTCGAGGTTAGACCCGTAGAAAGACGTGGTCACCATCCTCGAACTCCAAAGGTCTCTGTCTCCTATCAGCATACGACTTCTATTTTCTCTGTGCAGTCTTCATCCGCTCCTGGATGATCTTTACCTTATTACTAGTAGCTCGTACCATCTCTGGTTGCACTAGTGCTGACTCCCCAGGGTCAGTCCAGCATAAGGGTGATCTGCAAGATCGCCTGTACAAGGCCTCAAAAGGTGTCATCCCTATGGTGGAGTGATATCTGTTATTGTAAGAAAACTCCACCAAAGGCAAGTGATCCACCCAGCTGAGACCGAAGTCAGGGAAACATGCACATGGCAGGTCCTCGAGGGTCTGAATGGTTCACTTGGTCAGACCATCCATCTGAGGATGGAATGATGTGCTCAAGCGAAGCTGTATCTCGAAAGCATCCTCCAACCCCTTCCATATCCAGGATGTTAATCATGTGTAACGATCAGAGACAATAAAGGAATGTACTTAATGTAAATTCACAATCCCTTACACATAGAGGCTTCCCAAGCACTCTGCTAGACCCTACTCTCTGATCGGTACGAAGTGGGCCGAATTAGTTAGTCAGTTGACGGTCACCCAAATCGAGTTGTGGCCCCTAGTTATACGTGGTAGACCCGTCATGAAGTCCATGGATATCCCATCCCACTTCAACTATGGGACCTCTAAAGGCTGAACCAAGCCTACTAGTAACTGGTGCTCTACCATCACTTGTTGGATAGTGAGGCACCATGAGATAAACTCCACTACCGCCTTCTTCATACCTGGCCACCAGTGCTGTCGTCGAAGATCCTAGTTCAACTTCACCACTCTTGGATGTACCGATAGAGGGGATGTGTGGAACTCCCTCAAAACATCCTAATGATGTGACACTAGTACCAAGGTACGTCCTCTAATTACGATGATGTGTTCCCCACCTTCAAAAAATCTATTAGGTGACTGGTCTATAGATATCTGATCATGTCATGTCTCGCAGTCAGCATCTCCATGATGTGCCTCCCTAACTTGGTGAAGAAGTGGCAGAGTGACTGTATGAGACTGTAGGAATGTGTAACATCCCAGCTCTGGGTGCCACTCAACGGGTGACCCAAACCTAGTTCGCCACATGACCTCAAGCGCAATTTCTAAATCACCAGAGGCTACCGACTAGCAGCGAGGGCCCAAGTCTGATAGTGGGGAAACTATGCCCTCATTTGTAAATGTGTAGAGAAGCGGAATATAATATTAACATACAAAAATAGCTGAAGAAGTAATATTACATGTAACTGAAATGGATAACTGATTACAGATATGGAAACCTATAGTCATCTATATGTGAAGATGCAGTATGTCACTATACAATAAAATATCCAGAACATGTTACACTACAATAATACATTACAACAGAAGTACAATTACAGAAAAGAAAAACAGAACAGCCAGTGGCATCACAAGTCTAAGCTCTGTCCCATGCCCTCCTACTCCTCAGAAACAATCAAGTACCTGCACAGGGACTCTTGACCTTATCCACACCTGCAAAAATATAATCGGGTTGTACCGAAATGCATGAAACAAATAGGGTGTGAGAAATAAATCTCAGTAGGCATCTACCAAGGGACCGTTCCCAACTGTTTGTAAACACGCACAACAGTGTGCAGTAGTAAAATGAAATAAACTAAGTAGTAATAAAAAGTAACTAACATAACTAGTTATATTTCCATTTATATTTCCTAATAATAATTAAATTTAAAATATCACCACAGTGAATATTTTAAGTAAACAGCCAATGTCCTAAGACAAGTAAGCTCCTAACCTCAGGTAAAGAAAATCCAAACACAAGAAACTTCCCTCAGGAATACGGATATTTCCCTTAGGTGTATGAAGTGTCTCCCACATGCACAGAATCAATTTCCCACAGGCACGGAAGAAATTGGCCTCAGGCTAAGAGAACATTGCCCTTGGGCTAATACAGTCATGCCCTCAGACGATAGTAAAACACTGCCCTCAGGCACAGGTAACTGGGCCACGCTCAACATGTAAATAAGAAATTCACATACAATTCTTTTTAAGGAATATTTAATGCGAAAAATAATTATGGCATACCCTCGGGTATCCTAGCCAAATAGCTAAACAGAGGAACGCACCCCCCGGGGTGGTCCTTGATCCAAGCAGCGATCCCGAACAACATTTTTAATATCACATTTAATTACCTATACAATTATAGGTACTTAAACACCTACATCCTCATCCACACGACACCCCAACATGGGTTCTTGGCACCAAAATTCACACAAACGCACAACAGTTGGAAAAAATTAACACCAAGCCACCTACATTTATCACCCAAGAACGATATACGCGAACGACGATCCTCGATTCGTCCTAGAACGACGTAGACCTTAGGTGAAATAAATCCTCGTTCAAACCCAAATAACTTTCCTATGGAAAATAATTGGTAATAACTACTATAGGAGAAGGGATAACTCACCCGTTCGGTTCCAGGGAGATCGATGGTGCAGAAAAAAGATTCCCGACGTGCGCTTGGTGGATCTCCAAAGCTTCGGCCTCCCTCTTCCACTCCTTCCCCCCGTTCTAAGCCTTCTCTGTACATAAGGGAGGCTACTGCCCATTTTAAGTGAAAAAACAATGTAAATGGCTTATAATTCCGAGTACACAATGTCTAATTCCTTCATTTAACTGTTCACCTACCAGCACTGCCAAAGTGTTCATCTGTCGACATGACTACACAACGTGTCTTCTTGAGTACATGGCATGTTCTGTCGCACAGCTGGCCACCGCCTTACTATTTTCCTACCTACTGACTACACGGCGTGTAAGGGACCACTACATGGAATGTAGTCGGTTCTTACACCCTTCATCTCCGACATAACCACACGCCCCGTGTACTCATCCCACGCGGCCAAAAGTACACGGTGTGTGGAAAAAGTACACAACGTGTACTTCCAAAATTTGGGATTTTTCCCCATTTTCCTTATTTTCTGAAAAACAATTAAGAAATAGAGAAATGAAGAAACCCGTACCTCAAAACTAAGAACCGGGTTCTTACAGAATGCTGCTCCATCTCAATCCACAATGGATATCTATAAAATAGACAGCTGCACTATCACCTCTCCTTACAACTATATACAAGTCCTCCTGCTGAGTGAATCTGCAACATTGTTCCCCTTCCCAGGTGTAAGACCCTGAGATTTTATGAGAAATATTATTTTTATGTCTTCTATTATATGCAACAACAAATGAATCTTTCACGACACACAACACTAGCTTGACCTTCATTATACACAAGAGTAACCTTCTTCGATAGCATGTGTTGTATGCAATATCGAGTTTCACTAAACAACGATTTATTGTTATAATATTATTATGGACTATCCTTTATGAATAGTATTAACTAAATTTTGAATTATATAACATTATTATTCATCTTACACATTTTCTAAAACATGGTATGTGACGAAAATAAATTTTTCATGTAAAATAATTATTTATAAAAAATGTAGTTTTGCCGCCTTTTGATAGCACACCCAAATTAAATCTAGTTTTTGATAGGTTTATAAGATAAATTTGAAAAACTAAAATTCTTATTTGGCATCAGGATATTAAAATTTAATTTGGATACAATTTTCATATTATTCTGATAACTTCCATATTTTAATGAATTGTAAAAACACTCTATATTTTAATTAAAAATACTTTTTTATTGCAATAATTTATGTGGTTAAATTATAATATTTAATGGTTTTAAAGTATAAATAGAATATATTTTTACCATTTAATATAATTTATGTCATTACCATAAATTTTACATTGAATTCATAGTTACAAAAATTTCAATCTTTGGAAATGTTTTAACTTTTAAAACCCATTTTTTTACAATGGGATTAATTTAAAATTAATTACTGCAACTTCTGTGTTTTGAATATTAAAAAATGGATTCCATATTTGGATTCCGTGGGTCCAAATAATGTTAACAGCTTACTTTTATTTTTTTGATATTAGGAATAGTAACTACGGTTATTTTTATTTAATGCAGTTAAAGGTAAATCTGGTAATTAAGGGTAAAAATAAGATTATAAAATTACCCTAACACCTTGAAAAATTCTTTTGGATTACTAAAAGTAGACCCTTATCACATAATGGTCGGAATAAAATCTTTTTATGACTTTTTACCATTAAAATAATTTTATTATTATTAAAACCAAAGAAAGTGACAACATGTCACTCTCTTAAATCTTATATGTATAATAATATGAATTTAGTTATAAACTTTAGGAAACAACGAACATGAATAGTCTACATAAATCTAATAAAATTATCTACATCATGTGAATTTATTTATAAATTTTAAGGATTAAATAATTATCATTAATTATGAAACAATAGGGATGTTGAAATTATTTTATTGATTGAATTATCAAATAAATGATTTTAAAAGAATTAAAATAAATATTATATGAACTATTTAATATGATCCACTAATTTTCTAGACAAATATGACATGTTATAAATCTTCTAAACCTTTTAGTTCGAACACAACTTCTGTGTATATTTTATTTAAATTCAAATAAATGAATAGTATCAAAATTGACACTATAGTTATTTTATAAAACTTATATATTATAAAATTGTTTACTAATCACAAAAATATTTAAAATTTATAAATTAAAATTTATATGGTCCAAAATGTAATAATGTATAAAATTATGGACAGTTCACAACATATAAGTAATTATTTAAAATGATTTAAAATTTAGAATATTATTACCACAAATAAAATTAAATAGACTATATAAGGATTAATCAAGTTGATAATGTTTAAAATAAATAATCAACTTGTCTAACATTTATTGGATGATGAGATTACAACCCTATATCATCTAAGCTTCATATTTGAGTTATTTTTGGAGGTTTTTATGTGGGGTTGGAAATTATTGTAAATTAATATTTCTTATAATTCCAAAGGATCCCCTCTCCTCCCTTATAAAAGGGCACCTCCTCCCTCTCCTCCACACACAATTTTCAGGCTTAAATCTCAGAAAAACCCATCCCACATCCCATATAAAATTCCCTAGAAACATACTAGAGGTTCTGGTATTCTTGAAAGACCAATTTTAGTGCCCTAAGAGTTTGTTTCAAACAGGCATGTCGAAAATGAGGTAATCTATTCTACCGATTCATTCAAGTTTCTTTCTTCTTAAAATTATTCTTGTTTATTGGTTTCATCATAAACCAATAACATTAGTATCACTCATATATTTATATATTATTATAAATATGAAACAACCCTATTTCACCTTCTATCCATCCTACAGAAAATGAAATCACCTCGCGTGCGTACGTACGGAATAATGTCTCCATGCGGTGGTGTAATATGTTTTCCACCACCACCATACATGGATTGGTATAATTGTGTAAAGAAAAATATATATGATTATTGTAAAATAATATTGATTCTGAAATAGTATACATACACTTCAATATAATTCCATGACCATGGGAACGATATCATCGCTCGTGTGTACATACGACATACCGTCTCCACGATGTGATGTGACTCGTTCTACATGATATTAAATGAATAATGATTATATAAATGAATTTAATGAATAAATATGATATATATTACACTAATAACATTCAAGAAATGAGGTATCTGTAACCTAAAAAGAGGAATAAGAAATTATTCGACAAAACATGCATAAGAACATAAAACAATGGACACCTGAATAACAGGTAGTAATTCTATATTAGTAAAAAGAAGATAAGAACACGAAAATATATGATATAGTAACAATGAATATGATTCTTTAATAAGTCAATTAAATTATTTAAATCATTATACAGGAGGTTCAAATATGTACGATGAAAATCGGACCTAGGGTAAGGGAAAATCTCGCAATCTCATTATTATCCGATATTGTTTATACATTAGAATTTACTAGGGAATATTTATCATTCATATCAATGTTTCCATATTATTTAATATTATTTATATCCACCTACAATTTTTTAAATCCAATTTTACCCATTGGTGAGTTTTTAGTAAAAGATATGAAAGGACTCTTTTGTCGTTTTTAGTACGAGGTACTTTTTGACTTTTCCGGCCAAAGTACAAGAAGAATGTTTTTTAAATTATACAGAATGAATGGATTTTTATGATTTCATAGAACATTATTTACATGAAAATTAATTTACAGGTTTTCATGTTTATTTTTAATAGACTTCTTTTAGTATAAAATTGTATGACATGTTAAGAAGGTAAAAAAAAATTTGAAGTAGAAAGGTTATTTTCCTCAAGAATATAGTTCAAGTGTTTTATCAAAATTATTTTCTATCTAAGATAATATAGGGTTATGTTTCATTACGTAATTTTAAATTGATTTTATTTTTTTATGATGGAACTAATTTTATGATGTCCTTTTATGTTATATTGATTATGTTATGATGGCATGATGTTTAAGAATCCCATTTTTATTACATGGGTTATGATATGATTTATGATTTTCTGGAACACAGAAAAATGGTTTCATTATGAGATGGGTGGGACATATATCTCCCTCCAATGCATTGGGTAATGATTTATATCTATTGAGATAGACATGGATGGAATGGAAAGTTAATCTGGTTCAGTGATACAGGACTGGAACGAGGAGTGAACTCGGTTCAGTAATGAACATTGTTCGCTATGATAGTCTTGGAAATGATTCTCGACTAAAATGAAATGAATTTCTAGGATTATCTGTGTATGCCACAAAGTTTCATGTTTTATGTTATGATTATTGGGATTACATTTTACCAGTATTATTTATCCCATGTTATGATATTATGATCTCTTTTGCAGGTTATGATTTTCAAAATGTTATGTTCTTATGAATATGATATGATTGATATTTCTTTGGTTTACCCTTACTGAGAATTTGAGCTCACCCTTTTGTATGTTTTCTTTTCCACAGGCCTGGAAGAAGGTTATTAAGTAGGATATGCCAAAGGGACTCTAGATATGAAGAAATAAATGGGAGACAATGTAGATGATTTATGAACCAGTTGTTTATGTTTCCCAATTTCTAAAGACACTATACCTATATGGTCCCATCATGGTTTTGTTATATGTTGTAATAAGTATGCTTAAATTCTGATTTAATAACCATGTATGTAATGTATGGGTCGTTATAGTTGGTTTCAGAGGAAAGGTATAGTCAACCATTGGAAACTGGGATGTGAAAGCCTTAGTAAGAACTCTAAGGATATGTCTAAGCACAGAACATAATATTAGTGTTTAAAAAATGTCCATGAATAACCTATGATAAGACCTTATGTGTAAAATTTTATTCTTGATTATGTGGTTTTCCGATTATGATTAGTGTTTATCACACTATACTTATTGGTTTTAGTCAATGGATGGAACCCAAAGTAACTATGTTAATGCTGAATGCGATGGGAAATGCAATGATTTTTTCCCTGAGAAACCAAACGTTATGGGAGCTGGAATGAAAAATCTTGTATCCATGCTCACACAAATTTCACAAGCTATTAATCATGCTGGACTTCCAAAAGAGCAAACGAAGGAGCAACATTCTGTTGAATCCATCATGAGGCAGTGTCCACCCACATTCAGTGGGTCTTCTGATCCATTAGTGGATGAACAATGGATCAGTACCACTGAAAATATATTTTTAGTTCTACAATGTTCTGAACATGATAAAGTCATCGTAACAGTATATTTTTTGGAAGGTAAAGTTGATCAATGGTGGAATCTTATTAAGTATACGAGGAAAAGGGATGAAATTGAGTCCATGGAATGGGATGAGTTCAGGACCTTATTTTTCAATAAGTACATCCCTCATATTCTTCGAACAAAGATGGATAAGGAGTTTCTTGAACTGAAGAAAAAGGATGATGAATCTTTTGGTACCTACAAAGCAAATTTTACAAGACTTGCAAGGTACGCTTCCGGGATTATTATCCAACCTGAGATTAATATCGATCTTATTCATTTTGTTTCTTAAAACCAAGTCTTCGAAGGGAATTATCCATAGGGGACTTCAATAGCTACGAGGAGATTGTTCGATGTTCTCTCATGATTGACATGGAGATTGGAGTAACCCATCAATCATATAGGTTTGATAAGAAGAGGAAAATGGAATTCAAAGGAAATTATAAAGACCACATTGAAAAGAATATGAGTTTTCCTTTATGCTCAAAATGTGGAATGAAACATGGAGGGAATTTTCTTAAAGGGACAAGAAAATGTTTTATGTGTGGAAAAAAAGGTAATTGGGAAATTTAATGTCGAAATAATGGGAAGAATATGGCTAATGATGCGAACAAAGAATGGAATACGCAGAATGCACTCCAACACTACAATGTTTCATGTTCAAGGAGATGAGGGATTATTCCAATCAATTCCCAAATCCAAGGGTTGTTGATGATGATCGACGTCAACAAACTCTTAAGGCCATTGAAAAAGGAAAGTCACATGAAATTACTATCGGTGATGTGGAGTACGATAACGATATGGTGAAAGGTACATTTACCATACACTCTAAAGTAGAAAATGTTTTATTTGATTCTAGATCCACCCACTCATTTATTTCTGAAAAATTTTCTATGGGTATCGCCATATTACCTCTACAATTAGATTTGAGTTAGCTATGACAACTCTTAATGGCACAACGGTCACATCAAAAGTTTACCATTCTTCTCCGACTGAAGTTTGTGGGAAAGTGCTTCCTACAAATCTTGTGATCCTTCCTATAGTTGAATTTTATGAGATTCTTGGCATGGATTGGATTTCATTATACGGAGCGTATATCAATTTCCAATGACGGGAAATCACATTTAATATTCCCTATCAATATACTATCATCTATCTATGTAAGGATGAATATAAACTTCCAGTGGAAATTTCTTCCATCTTATGGGTCTTGACTCCGATAAATGATGGTTAATTATCTCAAATGGTTGGAGAGAAAATCACGATTAAGAATATTCCCATGGTATGGGGGTTTGATGATGTCCTTCTGGAGGAATTTCCAGGTCTTCCACCAAATCACGAAGTTAAGTTTTCAATAGAAGTCATATTGGGTGCTATGACTATTTCAAATACACCTTATAGAATGGACCCAATGGAGTTGTAGGAATTGAAGAAGAAACTCCAAGATAATCATTATAAAAGATTCATACACCCTAGTCCATCACCTTAATGAGCACATGTTCTCTTTGTTAAGAAGAATGATGGATAAATGATACTTTTCATTGATTACCGAGAACTTAACAAGATCACTATCAAGAACAAATATCCTCTCCCATGCATTGATGACTTATTTGACCAACTACACAGGTCTCAATACTTTTGCATGATTGATCTTTGTTCATGGTATAATAAATTAAGTTTCAAAAAGGAGGATATACCAAAGAAGGATTTTTGTACATGGTATGGACACTATGAATTTGTAGTGATGCCATTTGGTCTTACTAATACCCCTGCTATCTTCATGGATCTGACGAATAGAGTGTTTAGAGACTATCTTGATTAGTTTGTGGTAGTCTTTATAGATGATATTCTTTTCTATTAAAAGATCAAGGAATAACATGAAGATCACTTTAGAATTGTATTAAAGACCCTTAGAAAGGAGAAGCTTTATGTCAAATTTACAAAGTGTGAATTTTGGCTTTAGAAGGTTTCATTTTTGGGTCACATAATCTCAACGGAGGGGATATCTACGGATCCAGCCAAAACAAAGGGTATCGAAAGATGGTCGAGACCAACAATTGTAACTGAGATCCGATGTTTTATTGGTATGGCTGGATATTATCGACGTTTTGTGAATGATTTTTCAAGGTTACCTAATCCACTCAACAGGTTGACTTGAAAAAGAGTTAAGTTCGGGTGAATGGAGGAGTGTGAAGAAAATTTCAATGAGTTGAAAAGTAGGTTATCCAGTGCACCTGTGCTCACACTGCCTTGTATTGGAGAATGGTTTGGGATCTACAGTGGTGCATCCATGAATGGATTGGGTTGTGTTCTCATGCAAAATGATATGGTGATAGCTTATGCATCAAGACAGTTGAAAATCCATGAGAAAAATTACCCAACTCATGATTTGGAGTTAGTCGCCCTAATATTTTCATTAAAAATGTAGAGGCATTATCTTTATGGTGAAAGGTGTGATATTTATACTGATCATAAAAGTTTAAAGTATATATTCACACAAAAGGAGCTGAATATGCACCAAAGAAGATGGTTGGAGCTGATTAAGGATTACGACTGGTCAATTCAATACAACCTTGGGAATGAAAACAAAGTGGAAGACACATTAAGTCGACAAGACCATGCTAACTTATCAATGATGAGGATCACAAAAGATACAATATTTATGGATTTAAAAAGGATAGATCTTGGAATTATAATCGAAGGGGAAAAATCTTATCTTTCTCAAATGAATGTTCAACCATCTATACATGTGATGATTACAGAGGCACAAAAAGAAGATGTAGAGTTACATAAGAAGGTGAGAAATTTTCTTGAATTAAACCTTGATTTTGATGGGACAAAAAGGTTCAGGAATCGGGTTTGTATTCGTCCCAACCCCGAACTAAAGAATAAGCTGCTGGATGAGGCTCATTTTTCATCATTCTCTATTCATCCTAGAATCACGAAGATGTATAGGGGCCTGAAAGAGTAGTTCTGGTGGGATGGAATGAAAAGAGATGTCGCTAAATATGCCTCTTGATGCTTGGTTTTCCAGCAAGTTAAAGCTGAGAGATAGAAGTCTAAGGGGATGTTACAACCATTACCCATACCCGAATGGAAATGGGAAAACATCACTATGGAATCTGTCACTAGACTTCCTAAAACATTCAAAGGTAATAATGCTATCTGGGTCATAGTTGATCGTCTTACGAAGTCGGAACAATTCATTGCTATTAGATAAGATTTCTCTCTGGATCAGCTTGCCATGATATATGTAAAGGATGTGGTAAGAATGTATGGAGTACCAATTTCCATTATATCAGATCGAGATCCGAGGTTTACCTTGAAGTGATGGTGAATTCATCAGCATACTCTAGATACATATTTGAGTTTCATCACTGCTTATCATCCTCGGATAGAAGGTATTTCTGAGAGAACAATTCAAACTCTGGAAGATATGTTAAGATCTTGCTCTATAGATTTTAAAGGTTGTTGGGATAAACACCTACATTTTGTGGAATTTTCTTATAATAATAGCTTTCACTCCAGTATTCTTATGGCTCCTTATGAATCTCTCTATGGAAGGAAATTCAAGACTCCAACATGCTGGGATGAATTGGGGAAAGAAAGCTATTAGGACCTGATCTTGTTGATGAGATGGTAGAAAAGGTCAGATCTATTCAACAACACATAAGAGAAGCTCAGAGTTGACAAAAATTTATGTCGAAAACTGATGAAAATACCTAGAGTTTGAAGTGGGTGATAAAGTTTTCTTATAAATATCTCCTTGGAAGAGAGTAATGAGATTTGGAAAGAAGGGAAAGTTCAGCCCTAGGTATATCCGCCTTTTTGAAATACTGGATCGAGTTGGGAAGGTCGCTTACCGATAGGTGCTTCCACCAAATCTCTCTCAAGTTCATGATGTGTTCCATGTATCTCTCCTGATAAAGTACATACCTGATCCTTCACATGTACTAAGCTCAAAAGTTGTACCGCGGGAGAAAGATCTTTCTTATGAAGAACAACCGATAGAGATTCTGGATCATAGCAAAAAAGTTCTGCGAGCAAGAACACTCTCTTGGTTAAAGTTTTAAGGAGGAACCACCAATTAGAAGAAGCTACCTGAGAACTTGAGGATATGATGAGGGAGAGGTATCCTCATCTGTTTGTTATGAAGTGATGAATTTCGAGGGAGAAATTATTTTTAAGGGGGGTAGAATGTAACACCATGAGATTTTATGAGAAATTTTTTTTATGTCTTATGTTGTACGCAACATAAAATGAATCTTTCACGACACACAAAACTAGCTTGGCCTACGTTATATGCAAGAGCAACCTTCCTCGATAGCGTGTGTTGTATGCAATATCGAGTTTCACTAAACAATGATATATTGCTATAATATTATTATAGACTAGCCGTTATGAATAGTATTAACTAAATTTTTAATTTTATAACATTATTATTCATCTAACACATTTTCTAAAACATGGTATGTGAACAAAATAAAATTTTCAAGTAAAATAAGTATTTTTTCAAAAAATGCAGTTTTGCTGCCTTTTGATGGAGCACCCACTTTAAATATATTTTTTGATAGGTTTATGTGTACAATTTGACAAAATAAATTTCTTCTTTGGAATCAGGATATAAAAATTTACTTTGGATAAATTTTTCATATTATTCAGATAACTTCCATATTTTAATGAATACTAAAAACACGCTATATTTTAATTAAAAACAACTTTTTTCATTGCAATAATTTATATGGTTAAATTATAATATTGAATGGTTTACATGAATAAATCGAATCTATTTTTACCATTTAATATAATTTATGACATTACCATTAATTTTACATTGAATTCATAGAGAAAAAATTTCAATCTTTGGAAATGTTTTAACTTTTAAAACTCCTTTTCTTAACAACGGGATTAATTTTAAATTAATTAATGCTACTTATGTGTTTTGAATTTTAAAAAATCGATTCTATATAGGGATTAAGTGTGTCCAAATTATGTTCATAGGTTACTTTTATTTTTTTGATATTAAAAATAGTAACTACGGTAATTTTTATTTACTGCAGTTTAATGTATATCAGGTAATTAAGGGTAAAAATAAAATTATTAAATTACCCTAGCACCTACCAAAATTCTATTGGATGACTAAAAGTCGACTCTTATCACCTAAGGGTCGGAATAAATTCATGTTATGGGCTTTTAAAAATTAAAAATATTTAATTATTATTAAAACCAAAGAAAGTGACAACATGTCACTCTCTTAAATCTTATAAGTATAATAATTTTAATTTATTGATATACTTCATGAAACATTGAACATGATTAGTCTCCAGAAAGATAATAAACTTATCTACATCATTTGAATTTATTTATAATTTTTAGGTATTAAATAATTATCATTAATTGTGACACAATAGTGATGTTGAAATTATTTTTTTGATTGGATTATCAAATAAATGATCTTAAAAGTATTAAAATAAATCTTATATGAACTATTTAATGTGATCCACTAATTTTATAAATAAATATGACATTTTATAAATCTATTAAATCATTTAGTTATAACACATCATCTGTGTATAGTTTATTTAAATTCAAATAAATGAATAGTGTCCAAATTGACACAATTGTTATTTTATAAAAAATAAATATTATAAATTGTTTAAAAATCACAAAAAAAATTATAAATTATAAATTAAAATTTATATGGTAGAAAATTTAATAAAGTATATAATTATGGACAATTCACCACAATATAAGTAATTATTTATAATGATTTAAAATTTAGAATATTATTACAACAAATAAAATTAAATAAATTATGTAAGGATAAATCAAGTTGATAATGTTTAAAATAAATTTCCAACTTGCCTAAATTTTATTGGTTGATGAGATTAAAACCTTATATCATCTAATATTCGTATTTGAGTCATTTTTATGGGTTTTTAGTGGGTATGGAATTTATTATAAATTAATATTTCTTATAATTTCAAAGGTGCCCCTTTCCTCCCTTATAAAAGGGAACCACCTCCCTCTCCTCCTCACAAAATTTTGATCCTTAAAGCTCTTCCAAACCCTTCCCACATCCGTTAGAAACTTTCCTAGAAATATACTAGAGGTCCTGGTCTTCTTCAAAGACCAATTTTAGTGCCCTAAGAGGAGGTTTCAAAGAGGCGTGTCGAAGAAGAGGTAATCTCTTCTACCGATTCATTCAAATTTCTTTCTTCTTCAACTTATTGTTATTTATTTGTTTCATCATTAATTAATAATATTAGTATCACTAATATATTGATATGTTATTATAAATATTAAACAACCTTATTTCACATTCTATCCATCCAACAGAAAATGAAATCGCCGTGCGTGCGTACCTACGGAATACTGTCTCCACACCGTGGTGTAAACTGTTTTCCACCACCACCTTACTGGGATGGGTATAATGGTGTAACGAATAACTATATATGATTATTTTAAATTGATATTTATTCTAAAATAGTATACATACACTTCAATATAATTCTACGACCATGGGAATGATATCATCGCTTTTGTGTACGTACGGCCTATCGTATCCACGATGTGATGCGACTCGTTCTACATGATCTTAATTGAATAATGATTATATAAATGAATTTAATGAATAAATATGATATTTTTTACAATAATAATATTCTATAAATGAGGTATCTATAACCTAAAAGGATGAATAATAATTTATTCGACAAAACATGAATAACAACATAAAGCAATGAACACCCGAATAACAAGTAGCAATGAAATATTACTAATAAGATGATAAGAACATGACCATATATGATATCATAACAATGAATATGATTCTATAATAAGCCAATGACATTATTTAAATAATTATACATGATATTTAGATACATATGAAGCAAATCAGACCTAAGGTAAGGTAAAATCCCGCAATCTCATCTTTATCCGAGATTGCTTATACTTTAGAATTTACTGGGGAATATTTATCACCCATATCCATGTTTCCTCAATATGTAATATTATTTATAGCCCCCCAAAAAAAATTAAATCCAATTTTACCCATTTTTTAGTTTTTAGTAAATTATATGAAATGAATCATTTGTCATTTTTTGTACAAGGTACTTTTTGACATTTCCGGCCAAAGTACGAGAAGAATATTTTTTTATCTTATACGGCATGAATAGATTTTTATGATATCATAGAACATTATTTCCATGAATATTCCTTTAAAATTTTTCATGTTTATTTTTAATCAAATTCTTTTAGTATAAAATTGTGTGACATATTAACAAGGGAAAAATGTTTTTGAAGTAGAAAAGATATTTTACTCCAGAATGGTGTTCAAGTGTTTTACCAAAATTATTTTCCATCTAAGATAATATAGGGTTATGAATCTATCCCTATTTTTACATTTATTTTATTATTTTATGATGGAATTAATTTTATGATGTCCTTTTATTAATATGGATTATGTTATGATGGCATGATGTTTAAGAATCCTGTTTTTATTACATTGGTTATGCTATGATTTGTGATTTTGTGGCACACATAAGAATGGTTTCATTATGAAATGGGTGGGACCTATATCTCCCTCCAATACATTGGGTAATGATTTATATCTCATGAGATAGGCATGGCTAGAACTGCAAGTTAATCTGGTTCAATGATACAGGACTGGAACGAGGAGTGGACTCGGTTCGGTAATGGACTTTGTCTGCTATGATAGTCTTGGTAATGAGTCTTGTTTAAAATGAAATTATTTTCTATGATTATGTGTGTATGTCACAAAGTTTCATGTTTTAAGTTATTATTATTGGGATTAGATTTTACCACTATTATTTATCCGATGTGATGATATTATGATCTCTTTTGCAGGTTAATATTTTCAAAATGTTATGTTCTTATGAATATGATATGATTGATATTTCTTTTTTTTACCCTTACTGATCATTTTAGATAACCCTTTTGTATGTTTTCTTTTCCCCAGGTTAGGAAGAAGGGTATTAAGTAGAATATTCCAAAGGGACTCTAGAAATGATGAAATAAATGTGAGACAATGTAGATGATATATGAACCAGTTTTTTATGTTTCCCAGTTTATAAAGACACTATACCTATACAGTCATATTATGGTTTTGTTATATGTTGTAATAAGTATGCTTCAATTATGAACTAATATCCATGTATGTAAATTATGGGTCATTATACTAGGAGTATAGACTATCTCAAAGTCATAGTCCTAGAAGAACTCAATCCATCGTCATTGTATGAGGTTTAGGTCCTTCTGAGAGAAGATATACCTGAGACTATTGTGATCAGAGTACATAGTAATGCGTTCGCAAATCAGATAGTGTCACCACATCTTCAGGTGAAGACCACTACTACTAACTCCAGGTCATGGGTAGCATAGTTCTACTAACGTTATCTCAGCATCCGATAACCATATGTGATCCCTGCTCGCTCCTGCATCAGGAAACACCCATGTTCATTCCTTGATGCATCGTAGTAAACTACGTACCCTACGCCCTCCTCTGGGGGCCTCAAAATGGGGACAATAATCATCCTCTACCCTTAGATCCTGAAATATCCACTAGCTTCTCTCTGACCACAAAAAGGGTTTCACCTTATTTGTCAAGGCAGATAGTGGTGTTGCATCTAGAGAAGTCTGGAATGAACCTCCGATAGTACCCAACCAATCCCCAGAAACTCAGTACCTTCATCACACTCCTAATTGGCTCCAAAGTAAGTACCACTTCAATCATCACTAGATCCGCCGAAACTCCGGCCTCCGAGATGATGTGTCCCATGAGGTGAACCTCTCGAATCAAAACTGGAACTTCGAGATCTTACCATAAAGTCGATGCTCTCAGAGTATGTCCATTTTTACTTGCAAATGGTAGACATAATCCTCCTCAGTAGTCGATTAGATCAACATGTCATCGATTAAGGCTACGACAAAGTGATCGATGTAAGACTTGAAGATCCGGTTCATGAGATTCATGAACACTGCTAGACTGTTGGTTATGCCGAATGGCATATCCAAGAACTCATAGTGGTCGTAACGACACCTGA
Organism: Viscum album; assembly: GCA_963277665.1. NCBI lineage: Eukaryota > Viridiplantae > Streptophyta > Magnoliopsida > Santalales > Viscaceae > Viscum > Viscum album. Next base: position 1,415,031,984 of record OY728145.1, read on the forward strand.
ATACCACCATCTGCACATCCTTGTCTTAAACACTGAGCTGGTGATATCCTGATCTGAGGACAATCTTTGAGAACCATCGTGCTCCCTTCAGCTGATCAAAGAGGTCATCAATCCTCAGAAGTGGGTACTTTTTCTTCACGGTCAATTGGTTCAGGTGACGGTAGTCAACACAAAGCCTCAAGCTCCTATCCGCCTTCTTGGCGAATAGAATCGGGGCTTCATAGGGAGAAACACGGGGCCGAATGAATCCTTTCCCCTACAGGTCCTCTAGTTGTACACTCAGTTCGTGAAGCTCTGTGGGAGCCATCTGATATGCTGGAGTAGATATCGGTGTCGTCCCGGGGAACAGGTTAATGTAGAAGTCCACCTCTCTGCGAGGAGGTAGAACTGGAACATCGTCCGGGAAAACATCCGTGTACTGGTCCACCAGTATAGGATAAGGATGACTCTCCACATCAACTGCTCTGAGGGTAATGCAATCCAACTGGTGAGGGATGAGCTGAACCCTCCTCTGTGTAAGTCCGTCATGTGATTCCAAAATTCCATTATAATTGGTTAAGGTTAACCTCGTCCCATCAGTGTGGACACGACACACTTTTAACCTAATTCATTTAATTTTAGAATGGAATGTAGATAACTAGTCTATACCAAAGATGAAGTCGTAAGGCCTTGACACTACAATGAGGAGATCCCAACTGAAGCTCTCACCTCCTAGAGTAAGCTCACACTACTGACACCAGTGCGTAATCATCGAGTTTGCTCCTGTTGGAGTCTCTAGACATAAGTATCGAACTAAAGGCACCATCTGAGTCTCTGAGCTCCGAATGAGGGATGTGGATATAAAAGAGTGACTGGAAGTTGTGTCTATAAGAACTGCAGATAAGGTGTAATAGTCACAAATAGTACCTCGTATCATCTACGGAGCACTGTGATCATAAGCATCAGCTGCCTGGACCTGAGCTCTCCCCTGTCCACCTGCACCCTATGGTCGGGATGGATCTCCTGGTGGTGGTAGTGATAACACATCATAACGTCATTCACCACCAGCTGCACGTCCAACTCTAATGACACATCCACCTCCTCCCTACGAACTGCCTCGATCAAACCTCTGCCTCTGCCTGGGAGGTCCCACAACTGTCTGATGATCTTCAGAATGGCGGGGTGGATAGTCATGAGCCATGTGACCATGCCTGCCTCATGAGTAAGACTACCCACTCATGGCAGGACTAGCTCTGTCTCCAATCTGGGTGCCCCGCACAATTCACCCTGAGTCATGCGGTCGACCACCTGCAGGTCTGGTTCTCTTGGACCTCTACGACATCTGTCTAATGTCAGCTACAGAGGACTCCGCTATGTGTCAGCTAGTGGTGGGTCTCACTACTAGAGATTTATCAACAAGTAAACTCTCCACTAGGAGGGATCTCTCTAGCACCCCGACCTACATTGGGATGATATGTGAGAACATAAGAGCTCTGATCTCTCTTCTGAGTCCCTTCTTGAAGGTTTGGGCCCTAAAGAAATAGTATTGTTCCATATACATGGAGTAGCGTGAGATATCGGTGAACCTAACTGAGTATTGTGCTACTGTCATCTTACCCTACTATAGATGCAGTAGCTCATGTGTCTGCATCGCATGAAGGGTTCCTGGTACAAAATTCTCCTGAAACAGGCTCTAGATGTGTGCCCAGAGTAGGGTCGCCTCATCCTACACCTAGAGAATCGGGATCCACCATCTGCCTACTGCTACCTGAATGAGACTCACGGCAAGGAACACCATGAAGTCTGCTGGTGTCCCTACTAGATTGAAGACTCTCACCAGAGCCTCCATCCAATCCTCAACCGCCTGTGGTTCCGTATCTCCCCTGAAGGTGGGTGGACATTGGTGCTGGAACTCGTGAAATCTGTTCAAGCAGTGTGCTTCATGTGCTGTAGGGGCTTGTGGCATCGGTGGCACAACAGGGAGTAGTACCACTGGTGCCTCTGCTTAAAAAGGGCCCTACAATGAGGCCTTATCGCTCAGTGGGATTTCTGTATGTATGAATCTCAGAGATATAACTGGTTGTCCATGGGGAGGCATCCGTAATGAAACAGATGCGACACAGGCAAAATATTATACCTGGTGAACTGACCCGGTTGAGCTGACATAAAGAAAACTTTTGAAAACACACATGCAATCAGTGTTTTCAGGAACGGATTCAGAAATCAAAAGTTATGGTCCTGGTCTATGGATACATTGGTCGCCCGCACCAACATTGGACTCCCTGAACTGAAAACCACACTTACGACCATTAACACTACTGATTCACAAAAAATAAAGATCAGATTTCTACGTTTTGTGGTAGAACTGAATCCTGTGATACCAATTTGTCACAACCCATTCCCCGTGGCCCGTATCCTGACTACCCTAAGCCTTCCTTCTATAGGCCAGGGGCCGGAGACTAGAACCAAAGGTGTAAGTCCCTATGCAGGGAAGAAATTTCCTTTATAACTAGAAACAAACACAACAGAGTACACAATTGGAAGTAAAACACTATGTAAAACTGTATACAAAAGAAGTGATGGAAAGTAAAAGGGGATGGAAATACAAGCCCAACAAGAAAGTACAAGTACAAATGAAAAGAAAGTGTTATTGAAGAAAATTAAAGTAGCTACTGGGTCATCCTCCGGGGTTCCTACCTGAAGGGTAGGTACAGATGGCCTCCTCAACACTCCACATTCATCTGTCTGCTCCGTGTACTGTCAGGCCGAGTGGTTCTCCTTCAGGTACCATCCAGTCCTACTACTCTTTTCCTCAGTCATCACTATCCATTGACTGCAACAAACAAAACTAGGTGTAGGCATATCCCATGCAAAGGTGAGTATAACGATACTCAGTAGGGATCCCAAGAATCTCAAGGTCTCAGAAAGTCCAACAAGGATAAATGAAAACATATGAAATAAACAGATAAACATTACTATGGTATATGCCCATACATATACCTAAGTTATCTAGTAACCAATCTCAATCATGATGAAAAAACAAAAGTCATTGACTCAGCTCAAACCAGGGTTTTCATAATAGAAACCAAGGCTGCGGGAGAACTACTCCTCTATCAAGTACAGTGGGTATGTCGCAACACCAAGGTGCTTGTCACTAACATTGGACGTCTGAGGTACTCCTCCTATCGAGTACCATAGATCTACTACCAACTACCACACGCTCCTCTGATGTGGGTCTGCCGCCAACTACAAGCTTCTCCCCATAATATCCTACAAAGGTACTCCTCCTGTCGAGTACCGTGGGTCTTCCACCAATTACCAGGTGATCCTCCACCGTGGGTCTTCCGCCAACTACCAGGTACTCCCCACTAGTCTAGTCGAATCACTTCAAGTCGAATCATTCATGCAGTCATCAGGTCTTCCATCTACTAGGTATATGCACTCTGCCTACCCGTCACTGGAAGGATTTTCTCCATGATCTACTAGGAAATAATCCAACTATCAAAAAGTTCCAAGAATAAGTATCTCAAGTGTCTTCCATGTTATAGGGGTCTCAGCACAATAGACGACGTGTCAATTGGACGTCTGGTCTGTTAGTTATACGTATTTTTGTCCTAGGGGTATGTTTGGATTCAGGTACAATCCAACATGATCGTAACTCCAATATAACCCGAACTCTAGTGGGGTATTATAAAATGGAAAGCTTGCTCCCATGAAAATATGTACTGCTGAAGTTCGTCAAATAGACGTTCATTTCCAAAGATATGGCCAACTGAAAGCAAAGGGGTCAATAATGGGACTGGGCCTAGTCTGACCCGGTCAAACAGACTCAGCCCAACCCAGACTGGGCCGACCCAATCTGGGCCTACTCGGATAGACCCACTGGGTCTAACCCAGCCCGTTGGGTGGGTCAGCCCACTGGGTTTGGCCTGGTCCCTTGGGCCCGACCCAGCGGACAATTGGGGCAGTTTAGCGCGGAGGTCCCCATGTTGGTGACTTGGCCCGAAGTCCGGGGCTAGTTCTTCCAGTGCCACAAGGGGCATGAGTCTGGTGACTTGGCCTGGGAGGTCAACAACAGGCCACGCGGGTTGCGGGTAGGCCGCAGGGGCATTGGGCAGGGCGCGACAGTGGATGGGTAGGCCGTGAGGGCACACGAGAAGTGCGTGGGGCGCCGACGGGGCTAGGCAGCCCGCGGGGTAGCGCGCGGGGAAGCGGGCAGCACGCAAGATGCCGAGTAGGGCGTAGGTGGGGTCGAGTATCCCTCGGGGGTGCGCAGGAAGCACGCTGGGGGGGGCAGTGCGTAGGGGCGCGGGATGCCAGGAAGGGCTCCAGTGAGGCCGGCCAGGCCGTGGGTTCGGCGGGGGTCCGCAGGGCATTGTGGGGGTGGCGTTGTTCCCGGATGTCATGGGCAGTATGACCTTCACCATTTATACCTTTGTCGTCTCGCTGATGATCACCAAAAACATGCACGGTAGAGGGGGTCGACCATTTTTGTTTGGCCCGCTCCCTCCACGTTTAGGGTGGCAGCATGTGGTTCATCAAGATTTCAAGAAAGAAGATAATATTTAAAATGTTTTTTTTTCGATCTCTGCAATGCTTCCATTCAACCAAATGGGAGAATAAGAAAATTATTAGTACACCTATAATACCCCTACATTTTTTTCTTCATTCATTGATGTCGCGGAAAGGGAACGAAGGAGTTCGCCATTCGTCGCGTTCATCAAGCATTCCCTATCCCGGCTGCGTCATTTATGGAAGACACTCCACATCGGTAGGATTCGAAGTAGGAATTCCTAGGAATAAGTCGAAAAAGTTCCTTGGAGTTCTTCATCGGTGGAGCACTCTTCGTTCATTTTTGGGAGCTTTTCACCCAAGTTCCTCTTCTCATGTTCCACTAAAAAGTATATGCCATCAAAATAATAGATTGAAATATCTTATTAATTTTATTAGCACAATATTTGAATTGTACTCATTAATTTGGTAGGCTCCCATTAATTAATATGGATAGTTGTCACAATTAATTAAAGCGGAGTTAGATCCATAACAGTGAAGTTGCTCCAAGGGTGGTGGCGCCATAAAGTGAAAAGGGTTCGCATAAATTAAATAAGGGGAGTTGAAGAGTTTATCCCCCTTATATGGGGGCTTCTAAGGGGTTACAATCCTGAATGGTCCCCACAAAAATTATCCTCCCACAGGAGGTTATGTTAGGGTGGGCCCCACCACCATAACCTCTAATGGGAGGTTAAGGTGTCGTGGCCCCCACCTCCAACCTCCAATTGGAGGTTTTGACCTCCACACACCAAAATGTGGCTTAAATAAAATAAATTGTTTGCACACTTTATTTTATTATTATTTTTTTATAAAATTCCAAAAACTAGCTTTTATTCTCGACCAATTGTCATCGAGGTGAAAGTCTTCATAAGCGAAAATCGGTGCTATGAGGTCAAATGTGACTTTGGATTTTAGTTCCGAGCACCGGATAAAATGTTATAAAAACCTTCTCGTACGTTTAATGAAGGTACCTGAAAAAAACATAAAAAATTGATTTCAGGAACATCGGGACTCAGAATCAAACGTCATAAAGTATCACAGACTCGTACGAATTCCATTTATTTATGAAATAAATTTCCAAGGAATTTCAGATCCTTTACATTCACATTGGGTTCAGTGATACTTTTCCCCTTGGTATGGTACTATTTCATGGGAACATTTATTAGCTCTGGAATGATATTTTGTGAAGAAACCTGTAAATCCTGAATGTTTATCTCACCCTTATCAGGGTAATTCACCATGTGAGCTTGGTAGTGGGTCTAGAATTGGAATTATAATAGAGTCTAGTAGAACTATAATATGTGATTAGCTCGTGGAATGGTTGTCCACCTGGATTTAGTGATGGTAGAGACTGAGAAACCCAGTATCATGTTTAAGAAGGTATTGGTTGACAACTATTGTCCACCCGGAGTTCCTCAATAAGAATGTTATTGGATTTTCTAAATTAATTTATAAATTAATTAATCTAATTATTATATTATTTTATACACTATTATTTTTGGCTATATATATTTACATACAGTGGGTGTTGTCCTACTAGGTTTTATGCAGACCTTGTTCAGGTGCCATTTGGTACCTAAGTAGACTTCATGGTTACATGTTTATAATAAGGAAAGGTACCCTATGACTAATTTTGTAGCTATGATATATGTGATTATACCATTGATATGGGATTGGTCTTGGGATTCAGAAAAATGTTTTACTTTGGAGTCTTTACTTTAATTATTTCCTTTTAATTAATTTCTTATGTAACATTTAGAATGATATTTAAATGACATATAGTATGACATGACGCGGTTTATAATATTTGTATTTCTTGGTAATAATCTATTATATTCATGAGATATATTTTTTCATAATTTTTTCTTATTTATGTTCTGATTGCTACTCTGTTCTAGTGGGTATAGTCTCCCTCTACATTCCATAAACCATCATTTCTTATCGGTGGCCTCTGGAATATGGGGAGGCATGCTTGATGTCGTGTAATGACCCCTCTCCATCACATCATGGAGAACTGGTCTTGTTATGTTAGAAGAATATATATAGATAACTCCAATAAAAATAAAATAAAAAAAATTATGATAATAAAAAAACCAGTTTTTACATGGTAAAACATTAATTTTTTGTGGTAAAATGTTAAATCTAAAATTTTTATTATGAAACTAGTGGGTATATTCTTTCTTCACATCACTCACTATGGTATCTAGATTTTTTAAATAATTCTTCTAAATTTTCTAGCTACAAATAAATTTGTTGAATGAGAATAAAAAACTACCATTCCCTATATAAATCATTGTAAAGAGAAGAATGATCGATACAACACTTCTTAAATTACCATCAACATGAAAATCATCATTGCTAATCATACATAAAGAAACAAAACTATTAAAATAAACATAAATTACAACAAAAAATATTTAATCCAATTTAAATTATATTTATGAAATCAATAAAAAATTTCCATTCATCTCTATTAAATGTCATATTTTCAATTAAACCATTTAGAACAAGATCCTGTTGAATGTGGAAAAATTCAATAAAATAATTTTTGATAATGTGAAAATGGGATTTTTGGATGAAAAGTTACAATATATACCCCCTCCCCCCCACGAATCCCACGATGTCATAAACCGCTTTGAAAAAGAAAGCTGAAGCAATTAAGAAAAAAATTACTTCCATTTCTTAATTAATCTGCCCTGTGAGCAACTTGACGAAAAATGAATAAGAAGATTTTGATCAAAGTAATTCTACTGAAAATTGGTCTACAGTTGTATGAAAAATATCATTGAAGTATTATCAAGAATAAAATTATAGATCCAACTTATCAAAATTAAAAAATAAAATATAAATACACTAAATGGGTTTTACCTTTATATGGAAGCATCAAATGTGGTTTTAAATTTTTTGTGAATTAAACCATTATAGAATTTGTGTACCAAATAGCATATGGAATAATTCTATAATGAAATGATATAGTTCATAATTAACAAGATATATGAAGAAATTTTGTAGTTTAATGGATGAAACTCTATTAAATCACAAACCTAGATCCAATCTAAGCATGCTTCTCACATAAATATTGATTTTAGGAACAACAATCCTAAGCACTACTAGGTCTCCACTTATAGGATACCACTCCAAGGGTATTATTGAATTGTGTACCAATTATCATATGGAATAAATCCACAATTATATGATATAGTTCATAATTATAAAGATATATGATGCACTATTGTAGTTTATAGGACGAAACTCTATGAAATCACATACCTAGATCCAATCTAAACATGTTTCCCACATAAATATTTATTTTAGTAACAAAAATCATAAGCACTACTAGGGCTACAACTCAAGGATACCACTCCATGAGTATTCTTTGGATTTGAACAATATTAAAAAAATGAAGTAAATATCACTTATATTTTTAATATACATATAAAATGTCATTTGTGATTTGATAAGAACATTGAAAAAATAAATATGTTTTATTATATTTCTGAAACAATTGTTATAATTTTGTTCCCAAATAAATCCTCACAAGTGAAAAAATACTCTTTTAATAAGAAATAAATTATAAAAAAATACTTATCATAAATATTAAGTGTTATAAGCATAATTTTTATAACATTCTAGAATAAATCCACTTTTGTATAGAGAAAAAAAACTTATTAAAAAAGTAATTCATAAATACATATGTAAATACACTTATCATAGGTGGTAAGTGTAGGTGTTTTGGGCCTTATTAGCCAAAAATCAACATTATAGGGTGTATATTTCCATTAAAATTGTATTTAACACCTTTTCCCCTTCTGGATCTTATGTGGGACAACCCATATATCTAGAAATCAGATATAAGGACCACTTTGGATCCCCATTAACTGGACCTATTAGATGATATTTGGGTGATTTTTTTTCTACCTAGTATCTAATACCATGTAGAGTTATTGTGGGGATCTCGTATCCCCAAAGGAAATATCATGTGGTTAGTTTTTTCATCACACATAAATTTCATAAGTTTACCCTTCCAAGATCAAAGTGGGATAACACAAAAAAAAATTATTATAAATTTTCCAATCAAATGGAATTATTGTCACATATGGTATGTTATATTAAAGAAAAAAATGATATGATTTTTTTTGTTTCTTTTAATACACAAAATTTTAGAAATGATTGTTGTGTGTTTATTTAATAGAACATACCAAAATATTCTTGACACACTTATCGCTTGAGAAAATATCTTGACCAAAATTAAGTATTTTTTAGTATATCACTTATCAAACACAAAGAATAATATTCTATAAAGTGGAAGTAATTTTTTTAATAAGTAATTCATAGAGTCTTATGTTGAAGTTATAGTATTGAATTTTTTTTAAATGGAGTATAAATCAAAGGGACAGTGTCTTATGTTATTTTCAGTAATATATGAAAAACTGTGCTCATGTAAAGGTGAAATTGTTTCAAGTGTGACATTAAATTATCTAGTTTCATATGAGTAATTTTTAATAAATCATTACCAAAAATTACATTATTTTAAAAAAAAAATTCACCGAGTGTTAGAAATAGATCATAAGAAATCTAGAGCATTGACAACTATAAATTTTTTATATTTTAAAAAGTAATTAAATTCATGAAAATCCAGTTAATATAATGGCATTGAAATGAATATTTAATAATTAGTCTAAAAAACCTTCCAAAAAACACTTTTCATAAGTGATATATATCATAATAAATTTATTTTATTTCACATTAATTTGATTAATTTGGGGACTAAATTTTTATTATAATAGAAACCAAATTTTAATATTTCACAATAGGAAAACTAGTCATTAAAAAGATCAAGGAACCCAATACATCGAAAATAAATACATGTATATTCATTAAAAAGTTCATGACTGCATTATATAGCGTACCAAGTATTATAATGCATTGAAAGAAATATGAATCACTTTTAAAATAAAAACATATATACTAACATTATCCTTTACTAACTATAACATAGTTTAAGTAGTGAATGTATATGTATATATTATTAATCATTTATAATAATTATATCGATTAGAGAAGAATGAAAAATGAATATACATTCACACTATTTGGAAAATTGTTTAACAATGTATGGGTTGAGTATAGTGATGGATTTTATAAATGGGTGGAACATCATTTTGTGGTTTATAGTAAAATAAATAAATAATAGGGAAGAATAAATTCCAAAAAAAAAGATATTATCACTAGTTATTCATGTTCAGTAATACATGGAAGGATTCAAAGTTACTATCACTAGAAACAAACAACAAGAAAAAAATAAAGGAAAAATAATGACTAAAAAACAAGTCTTTACAAAGAGGAAAATATCAAATCATGTAATAAATAAAGAAAATATGTATAATTGAGAGTTATTCCTGAAATGTGGATAAATTTACACTATTGAATTTGGGAGGAGTTTTGTGTCTCTAATAACATTATATTAGGGTATTCGGTTGGTATAAGATTCTCTTATTTGGCAGCCAACCCATATATCATTCAAGTAGATAATGAGGAAAGGAACTTCTAGGTTTTATGAACCACCAAACAAACCCTTATATCTACCAAGATCATTGATCTATAAAATTATAATGATTTTTCTATAATTTGTAATTATATGTTCTCCAAAATTTATCGAGAGAGTAAATAAAATACATTCTCGCTTTCTCCCATGTATGTAGGAAATCCTTTTCGATCCACATAAAATTATATTGTTATTATATTTTAATTTATTTTTTTGTGTGTGTTGCATCATTTGGGACATCTGCTACCTCAATATGGTTGTAAAAAATGTACCATGGGTCAAACCTATGATGAGCTAGAAGTGTTTTCCAATGAAAAAAAATTAATCTTAATGAGAATATGTTTTTTAAGATTGATTCGTTAATATATTATCAATATGATTCTAATGGTTAAAATAGTGTAAAAATGGAGCTAAAATGACGTTGTTAGTAATGGTAAAAATTGGACATAAACCCTTAGTGATCCATTACCCCTTGTTAAAGGAATAACTATTCTTATTTTTGATGAAATTAAAAAAATATTTCTAGGGGCATCTATTGTGATTTATTTTAGTATAATTACATTGTTATATCATTAATAAATATTATCCATTGATATTTTTTGACTATAACTTTTTTAATAAGAGTCGGTTTCTTTTGATCCAGTAGTTTATTCTCTCTATTTTGACAATGTTGGTCACATCCATTTGGTTAAAATTTTGAAATAAATAAATAAATGAAGGAAAATATGAGTAACCCAATTAACCATAACAATTTTAATTACACTATCTAAAATCCCAAAATTGAATATCTTTTATATTTTAATTTTTTTTGGAATCCCATTGTGGAGACAATTCTTCCAATTACAATACAATCATATGACTCTTATGCAATAATCCAAACAATGTTGAAGTTGTTTATGAGCTCCCCATTTCATAATGTGGAGTGGTTTGTGCACAATAGGAAGTTCACATCTCAGCATAGGTAGTGGATCGATATGTTTGTAATGAAAAAATTTCAAAATGAACATGATACTTCTGTTTTTTTAGAAAAAATTGAAAAAAATTGTAAAGAAAACTGCATAGAAAAATGAAAATATGATATATCAACATGTGAACCTATAATTCAAAGAAATGAAAAATGAATCATAGAACATGATTGAGTTCCATGGAAATACTGATCAGTGAAATTCCTTGAAAATTATGGTTGATGATGAGTTATAGGAACTTAGTATCTTGATATCCTTGACAAGGATATGGGGAAAATAGGTCAATAAAGTCATTAATTTATCACCTTGATGATGAGTTATAGGAACAGTTTATCTTGATATCCTTAACAAGGATGTAGGAAAAATTGGTCATTAATTTCATTAATTTATCACTTGATTAAAGGCTCTTCATTGAAATGGTGAATGAAAAAAGGCTAAATAAATTGTATATATGTATGGACAAGGATATACACTATAATTAGAAGCTATTATCACTGAATGAAAAGGTAATGTAGTGTATCCATTTAGGATACACTCATAGATAGTTTGGATAGAGACTCTTAGATCCTATTAGTTGGAGTATCATTAAAGGTAGTGATGTGATATTTTTTATGATTAGATGATTAAATATTTTAATGAGCCATAAAATTCATGGAATTCCTAATTTAAGGAAACTCTACTCAATCTATAACTATTCAAACCACCATCTGCTTCAGATAGTGTATGAGAGATTCATAAAACTAGTGATATATCACCACTAGGTAATATACCACTATCTACTGATATATTTACATAATATTGTATTCTTGAAAATATCCCACCTGAAGAAAAATTGAGGAGAATATCTAGAGAATAAAAATTGAATCATAGATACACAATAAATGGGAATTTGATTCTCACAAATGGGGGAGAGGCAAATAGTTATGATAATGCAACAAGGAGTCAGTGAAATATGTAATTGGAATAGGTAGTGAAAGGGGAGATGAAATCATTTTAAAAGAATCAATCATTGGATTTGGTAGGTTTACCACCTGAAAATAAGGAACTCAAGAACATTTGGGTGTTATAATAAAATTACATATGATTATATTGCAATGAAACTCAAAAGATCTTATAGTTGTGATATTATTTCAGTAGAATAAATGTATTCAATATGTTGAAACTTTTATCTTATGGTAAAACTACCTTCCATAAGATTGGTTCTTAGATTATTGGTAAGTCTTAACCTGGTGGTTTGATGAATGAATATAAATATTTCTTTGTTATATAGAGATCATTGTATAGAGACAAACATGGTTTAAATAGAATATAATGACCCTGGTATTTATTATGAATTTAACTAAGATTTATTACCAAAAATTTCACTTAATACAACCCAAATTATTGATAGGTCTATTGTCTATGGGGCTTAAGAACATTACATAAAAATATAAAACATGAAATAAACATCTTTATTGAAATATTCGTTTACATGACCAAAATATTCATTGTACTTAGAATTTACTAGGACAACATGAAGACATACATAAGAAAATGGTGAGCAATATAGCCTTGTAAGGGAGTAAATAAGGCATAAAATGAATAATACAATAAATTTTAGGCAACAAGCATATTAATGGAGCATAAGGGAAACATGAACATAAATGCATAATATATCATGATTATCATAACATGGAAATGTGGAAAAAATATAACACATTTCATTATTAACATAAAGGAATCACATAAAACCATGTCCCCAGAAGATGTATCATGATACTAAACATTACCAAATCCCTTAGTGCACTATCAGGGGGAACCCTTTATAATCATTTCAATTTCATGCTTAGGTGTGCCACAATGATCATATAACATTGATTCATTCAACATCATCATCTATTCCTTGGTCAAGGAATGTGGAATTTATACATTTATTTACTCAATAAATTGTTATATGTGCATAATGGTGAACACACTTGATAGAGAAATGAGTCTAGTATTCACTACACGATGATTTTGTCATGGAAAATCATGGTGTAATTTCGGCATCATAATGACAAAAAATAGAAAATAAAAAAATCCCTAGATAGAGATAAAGGTGCCTCTCATGATTTATAAACGAAATGGACATTATGGTGGTTAATATAAACTAATGTCCCAACATAAGAAATGGATTTTAAGATGCATTATACAAATAGTTTTCTTGAAATGAAAATGAGAAGAGATAAATCTCTTTCGGAATATAGGCATAACAACGACATAGGTAAGGGTATAAATAGGGGAGGATAAATGATCCCTAATTGAAATAACATAAAATGAAAATTTTTTAATTGATTATAAATGGATTACAATATAACCAATTGAAATCAAAATGACTAATTTCAAACAAGTTTCTTGAATTGAAAGGAAGAGAGAAAGGCGAGGATCGCTTTCTTGCATGTGTGATGCCAAAGGCTTGGGACAGGATTCTTGGGAGCATTGTGTCACCATGGGAGGACTTTGGGGAGCATGGGTAAGAAGTTGGTCAATCATAAAATAGCATGAGGGATGAGGAATGGGTTCATGGGTGGGTTTATATAGGAAAGGTGGGTGAATTATGTATTATTATTTTTTGGACCCTATACACTAAAATAATCAAAAACACAAACCATCCTATGGTTTTGACCATATTTCCTAGAAATGGGGAGTTTTATACATATTTTTAAAAGACTGAGGTCTGAAGATATTGAAATATTTCTCTTTCTTAGGTGGAAGTGACTCACATTTTCAAGGAAATGATTTTTAAATCGTAAACTATTTTATATGTCTTGGAGGATTCATTAAGGCTTTATAGAAGAAATAAAATAAACCTAAAATTATATTATATTAATGTAAAACATATTTTTGGATGAAGAAACCTTCTATAGTATTTTATTACATCACTATTTGGTCATTATGATGTCAAAAAACCATTATAAATTTATTCGGTATTTAATTTTTATCCACAAATATGATTGTCTTAGAAAATTATGAAAAATTGAACATTGGATAATTTAGACATATTCATTCCAAAAATAATATTAATTTTATCTAAATAATTTTCTAAATATTTTAATTTTTACTTCTAAAATAAAAACAAATCTTTTATTTAAAATTGATGGGGTTTGATAAAAAAAATTCATACCTTAACAAAAATTACAATTGACTTCCTAAAATTTAAATGATCCTTTATATTAAATAAAATTTATATAATAACAATATTTTATTAAAATATTTTTTAATTCACAAATCCATTAATTAATCAAAATAGTTTTCTTAAATAAATTTGGATATTAACAAAAAAGTATTATATGTTATTTAAAAATTATTTAAAAAGTAACAATAATAGAATAAATGTGTCATTATTATTCTATAATAAAATAATGCACATAATCATAATGCTAAGATATTGTTACATATAAATTTATTACACCATCATATTCCCCATGAGTAAGGTGTGTAATTGTGGGTCTTTCATGTGGCCGTAATGTGGACATGATCTGGGCTGTGATCTTGATGATCTTGAACTTCTCCTATAAATGGTTTCTCTCATGCTTAAGTAGTTGGATCTTGAATTGGGATTTTTCTATGGAAAATTCTAGAAATATTATCTCTCTCGGAAGCTCCAAAAAATGGGATTCATAGGGTATGATCTAACTGGTAGAGGCAATCACATGCTTTGTTTTTGTCAAATGGATTTGTGAAAACCTTATATTTATACTATCCATTTGGTCACTATTCAATGACTATGTTATCAATGGTAAGGATACTTTATAGTAATATATATCCTATTAGATATAATAAAACCAAAGGAGTGACTGTGTTTTCAATATCTATAATACATTTAATTTAAATAAAGGGAATTTTATTCATCATAGTTTGGGTCATTAAAACCTTCCCCCCTTAAGAAATGTTTCCCTAAGAATTTCCTTTTAAAAAACTAAAACAAATGAGGGCGACTCTACTTCATCACATCCTATGGTTCCCAAATCTCTTCCTAAAACATGTGGTGTCTCCACAACACTTTTACAAGGGGTTTTGTCTTATTTCATTGAACTATTTCTCTATGATCTATGATCTTCACAAGATTCTCCTCATTGAAGAGGTTATTCTCTAACAGTACCACCTCTATATTGAGTACATGTGACTGGGTTGATATTTACTTCCTTAAGAGTGATACATGTAATACATCATGGAATTTAGATTGGTTTAGTGGGAGTTCTTGTCAATAGGCCGCTACTCTGATGTGATCAAGGATCAAAAAAGGTCCAATGTACCTTTGACTAAGCTTCCCCTTCTTAACAGATTTCACAACTCTCTTACATAGAGATATACATAGGAATACCATGTCCCCAAAATCAAATTTTTGGTCTCATTTATGATTTTCATTATAGCACTTTTATTGACTCTGAGCAGCTTTGATGTGATGCTCGATGGTCTTAACCTTCTCTACCATTTCTTTGACCTTTTTCAAACATAGAGGGTTTCGTTCCACAACAACATCCTAACATGGAGGTGATCAGAACCTCTTCCCATAAAGGCATTTGTAAGGATTCATTTAGATTCTTGATTGGAAACTATTGTAGTAAGATAACCCCACCAAAGAACAGGTTGGACCCATACACCATTGAAGTCCATTGAGAAAGCTCTCAACATTTCCTCATGTGTTTGAAATGTTCGCTCAGATTGGATATCAGTTTGAGGGTGATAAGACATGATGAAGTTGAAGTTAGTGTTCAGAGCTTATCAGATACTCTTCCATAACATAGAGGTGAATCTTGGATCTTGATCGGACATAATCGATACTGGTAATTAATGAAGCCATACCACTTCTCTGATGTATATCTATAAAAGTTTATCTGATGAGAAATCCTCTCAAATAACAGTGAAGTGTGTATTATTTAAGAGACGATCCACAAAAATACCAATAGAATTTATCCCTTATATGTATTTCTAAGTCTATTGAAAAAGTCCATAGTGATGTTTTCCAACTTTCTAATTGTTATGGGTAGTGGTTTCACCATCCCCTTATACTTCTTCCTCTCAGACTTCAATTTCTGACATACCAGGCACCTTGACGTATATTTAGTGATCTTAATATTAATTTTATCCCACCGATAGTGATCTTAGATATCTAAATACAACTTATTGTTTCATGTGTTAATGGGATAATTTGTACTATTTACATCATCCAAAATTTCATTCTTTTACTGTATATTGGATTAAACACATAGTGTTGACCCAAATCTCAAATTTCTTTATTCATTAACATTGAAATATATGTATTTCCTTATTCAAATATTTTCCACTTTATTCTCAATTACCTCATAATATTTTTGAGCATCCATTATCTTTTCCAAAAGACACTTTTAAGAAATTTTTTATGAAATGATTGATGATGTTACATTCTTTATGATTTTCATGTCCACATTTATAAAATATAATAAGTTTTGATCCTTTTCAATTCTAATCAATTATATAATTGTTGGTTCCTTTATACATAAATCATCCTCCAAATTTTTATATTTCCTCGGGTGGTAATGGATTGAGATTTTTTAATCCTTGATGTGATCTAACCATCATAGATGGTGAATATTAAGCACTTTATGAGTGAATATATATTTGAAACATTTTGGATCCATAAATATTTAAATCTTATTCCCAAAGAGATATTAACATGATATTTTCAACGCAATGATGACAGCTTCCAACTTGAGATTAAGCATGGGATAGTTTTTCTCATGAATTTTCAACTTCCTTGAGGCATAGGTAACGACTTGTGTCAATTTTCATCAACAAATAACCCATTCCACCATTCGAATCATATATGGAGATGAGGAATATACCTCCACTTGTACATAGAGTGAGCACATGGGATGTGATAATCCTTTTCATCAACACCATGAATAATTTTTCACATTCGTTATTCTATGTAAACTTGACTCACTCTGAGTAATCTTGGTAAGATGAATTGAAAATCATGAGAAATTTCTCAAAAATATGTTATAATATCTACCAAACCCAAGTAAGCTACAGATATATATCACAGATGTTGGTATCATCCATCCCTTAATTACTTTTGTCTTGTAAGGATACATAGATATCCCATTGATTTTAATGATGTTCCCCAAGAATGATACTTCATTTAACTATAACTCACACTTTCTATACTTTTCATGGAGCTTCTCCTTTCACAAGGTCTCTATCACAATGATCGTATATTCCTCATGCTCCTTGGTTTTGGAGTATATTCTAATATAATCTATAAATACTACCTAAAAAGTATCATGGTAATCTCTAAAGACATTATTCATCAATTCCATGAATATTGATATAGAATTGGGGTTTTTTAAAGGCATTACTATGAATGAATAGTGCTCGTACATTGTCGAAAGTTCCATATTGGGGATATACTCCTTCCTCACTCATACTTGGTAATATCCCAACCATAGATTCCCCTTGGAGAAGTATTATGCTCCACATAGCTGACCAAACAAGTAATCAATTTGTGAAAAGGGATATCTATTCATTGTCGTGATTTGTTTGAGGTCACGATAATCATCTCAAAGGCGCATTGACCCATCCTTCTTCTTAATGAAGAGGATTTTTGCACCCCATGGTAATGAAAATGAGCCTATAAACCCTTTATCCAGATTCTATTATAGTTGTTTCTTTAGTTATTCAATCTCTATAATATCTATTCAATATGGATTCTTGGATATTGGAAACTCTCCATGTATAAGATAAATCATGAATTAAACATCTCTTCTAGGAGGAAGACCATGAAATTCCTCAGGAAGAAAATCAGTGAATTCCCTCACTATAGGCACGTCTTCTAGGATGGTTCTTTTCTTATACTTAATCATCTGAGAAAGATATGCATGCTCATAGGGAAGTTGTATTCATTCATGAGATGATGGTGCTAAATAATAATCATCCCCCTCCTTGTAATGGTATAGAATTAGGGGATGATTCACCATATAAAGAGTGATTTCCCTCTCACGACAATTTATGTTGGCTTTATATATAGAAAGCCAGTCCATGCCAAGAATTGCATCAATTCCCATTAATAGAAGTGTGACGAGGATCACTAGGATGTTCAATCCAAAAATTGGGATATGAGAGTATTGATATTTGTGGGATGCAATAATTCGCCCATTTTCCCTTTTCACTAACATCTCTACATCCATTCTGTAACACCCCAAGCTTCCACGGTATGTTTCCCTTCGAATAATGCAATAGCGTGTGTTGTACGCAACCTCAAGCTCTAACACACACCACAACTAATTAAACTAGCCGTTGTGAATAGTAATACCTACTTTTTGAAATTTTATAAATTTTATTTATCAAAATGGACTTCATTTTTGGATTCGGAATATCGAAATTAGCCTATGTTGAATTTTTGGTATTTTTCTAAGAACTTCTAATTTTTTATGAATAGTGAAAAATACTTAAAATCACATTTTTTAATCAAAATAATTTATAGTGATAAATTATACTATTTAGTGGTTTTAAAGTATAATTAGAATATATTCTTACCATTTTATTCAATGGTGGTCATTAGAATTAATTTAACATTGAAATTGGACATAAACAATTGCCAATCTTTTGATATATATTATTATTTAAAAACATGCTATTTGATGTGACATAGGGAATTAATTATAAAATAAATTAATGAAACTTATATTTTTGGAATTTTTTAAAATAGACAACATTTTTGAAATCGGAATATCAATTATAGCTTAGGGTGAAATTTTGGCATTGTTCTGAAAAACTTCAATTTTTGATGAATAGTGAAACCACTAAGTGGTAGTTAAATAACTGATTTTTCATTTAAATGAAATATTACCACCTCTGTGATTTGATTTTTAAAAATCCGACATAAATGGTTGTCATTAATAAGTAAAATGTGGTTCAATGAGATTAAAATAATTTTTCGTGAATAGTAACTTTTAAGTTCTTAATCGCGATTAGAGGTAATTAGTGTAGTTTAAGGTAAAAATAATGTTTTAATAATATGATATGAGCTTGACACATGTCCTACCCTCATTGGATGTGTCATGGCCGACCAATACAATCCATGGGTCAACTTGGGGACCCCATGGAGCCACTTTAGTTGGAAAATGACATAAATACCTTTTATTTAATGTTAATGTAAAAAATGACACAAACATGAAATGTTTTACTAAACCAATTTTTACATGGGTTTATACAAGTCATATTTTTTACTATAAATAGTCATTGGAAATATAAAAATATTAACTACATCATAGTATTTTTTTATAATTTTTAGACATTAAATAAATTAAATTATATATGACATCATGATGATGCAGCGATGACCTCATTATTTAACGATTTAAATAAAATGAGAAGATAATGCAAAATCCAAGGCTTACACTTGTCAAAAGCCTATTGGATGAAGAGATTTCTAACCCTTATCACCTTACCCAAGAATTATGTAAGTGTGGGACCTTTAGAATCTGAAAAGCATAGTATAATAATGTAACATTTAAATCTTTCCAAAAGAGCCCCTCCTCTGCTCTTATAAAGGTCCCCACCTATATCACCTTATTCATACTTTCAAGCCTTTTTTTCGGCCAACCTCTGCCCAAATACTCTCCCAACTTCTCTCCCTTCATCCTAGAAGCTTTAATTTAGTCAGAAAGCCATCCTAAGCATTCCTTTTGATCAAATCAAAAGGAAGAACCCGAAGAAGAGGTAATGTTTTCATCACCCTCTATCAAGTTTCTTTCTTCTTCCACTCCCTCTTTGTTTATTATTTCAATTCTAAAATTATAACTCAAGTATCTTCTATATACTGTGATGTTATTATAAATATGGAACAACCATATTCAGTATTCTAGCCATCATTTGAATGACATGTCACCATACGTGCGTACGTACGGCTTACCGTCTCCACGTTGTGGTGTAATTGTTATTCAATATATTATTATTTAGATGGGTATAATAATGATATGTAATTCATGTAAATAATAAATATAACATGATAATGATTCTTTATATATGATATATTATCCAATTATATATTATTTTAATATCAAAATAATGATATTGTCGCTCGTGCGTACGTACGGACTACCGTCTCCACGAACGCGATGAGATTCATTCATCGTCGTATCCATTCAAGTATAATTATCATTTGATGATTTAAAAATAATGTTTAAGGACATGATATCATTCTGGATATGAATAAGATACAACCTATCCATTAAAAACACGACTTATGTAACAAAACATACAAAAGAAAACGAGTAAGTTAACAGCCCAAAACAACGATAAATCTAAGATATTGTTAACAAAGCAATGTTAAAAGATCATATATGATATCATATTAATGTATATGATTCTTGTATAATTTAATAACAATTATTTCACCACTATATAGGAGGTTAACCTACCCCAACCAAGGAAAAGTACAAGGTAAGGATTTACTTCACAACCACTTCATTATCCAAGGTTGTTTATACATAATTATCTACTGGGACCTCGTTATCATCCACATCCATGTTTCATAAAAATGTCCATCAAAACATTTTTACTATTAAATGGAAAATGGGTTAAAGTCATTTATACCCTTATAGGTTTTTTAAATGAATCTTACCGTTGTTTTCCAAACAATGTACGTTTTGACCTTTTTGACAAATTTAAGGTAAGAATGTTTTTTTAACTTATACGGCAGGTGCGGCTATTTTCCACCATTATAACTTCATAGAAGCTTCCCTTACAAGCTTATAAGAATATTTTCAAATTAAATGTATTATTTTATAATTATGGGACTTTTAAATGATTTCAAAAAAGAAAGATATTTCTCTCAAATAGCTTTGATTTCATCCATGTCAACATCCTTTGATGGGTTTTAAGTTTAATTGAAATTGATTTATGATACAAAACTCTCATTGAACATTTTGTGAAATATTTGACTATGGATGTGTTATTTTTATACCATCCATAGTTTATGGAGAAATTGTTGACGTTTCGTATGCTAGTTTTAATACGAATATTTATGTTATGTTTAAACCTATTCATATGAGGAATGTATTGGACTTAATAAGTGACGGGTGGAGCCCGATATAGCTCCTCGATGCATTGGTAGGTCTCATGAGACAACTAGACGTGGAATTGGCCGAGGCCCTTTCCGAATTGGATTTATGGTTTTGGCCGAGGCCTTAATCATTTTAGACGTCTTGGCTGAGGCCTTGACGAAATGTTTCAAAATTTCTGGCATTATACATTCCCTCATTATAAAAGTGGTTATTGATATTGCATGTGATTATTCGACCAGTGGAATATCCATGTGAAGAAGTGAATGGAATTATCTCATTTTACTTTTTCCATATTATGTTGAAGTTCATGTTTAAAAGGCTTTTGTTTTAGTTATACATTCCCTTAAATGTTTATGTTTATTGATGAAAGATTCCGCTATATTGTTATCCTTACTGAGCATCTGAGCTCACCCCTTTCAATGTTTTAATATTTTTCCAGGATGTGAAGAAGTATTTTATGAATGACCTGCAGGGGTAGTCAGAAAGGGATATGAGTGCGGACTATGAATACCATGTTATTGTAGTTTGTTTACTTTTTTATGTAATGAAAGACTTATGAATGTATCTAGTGTTTCCAAGGCTACTAAACTAATCGGTCTTTCGAGACATGATCTTTTGTGATCATGCCAATGTTACGAAGTAATGCACCGACTCAGGGTAGCTGGGGTCGGGGCGTTACAGTTGGTATCAGAGGCAGTATAGTACTATCCTTGGAAGCTAGATTTAGATAAACTCTGATTAGAGCACATAGCCCGAAGATAGTCTTTGAGGATTTTTATAGAAAAACTTCCAAGAATTTTGGTATTATAGATATTTTGAGAGTTTTCTGAGCAATACATCCCTGTTTGGATACGAGAAGGTAGAGGTGGCTCTGGCACAGATGTACCTAGGGGTAAAACCCGAAAACACTGCTTTGATCTAGACTCGAACGGGAACTAGTGCACGACAACGGGCCTTGCTGCACTCTTGGTTACGACACTCCCGGGGGATATGCTTAGGATAATTCTCATTTTCATTACAAACCACTATGAAGGGTTATGAGTATATACTTCCTCAAAGGAAACATTTCTTTTTATGATTATGGATTATATCCATAAATAGATCAATTTATGTAAAGTGTTTTACAAATATGGAATTATGTATTTTATTTAATAAACTAATCTAGTTTATGCCATTGTTTAGAAATGGCGCCTAGTGGAAGGAATTGAAACCATATCAATGCACGCACTCTGTGTAGGGATTGCCCTCCTGCTGAAGATAATTATGGTGGATCTAGTGATACAACTGCTACTGATCAGCTTCTCACCGTACTGGGACAACTCACGTAGGTTATGAATAATAACCTTACTCGTATGGAGCACCCTGATCCGCAACGTGGAGGATCAATGCTAGACCGTTTCATGGGGCAACAACCACCAACGTTCAATGGGAGTACAAATCCTATAATAGCTGAGCAATGGATAAATTCCTTAGAGAAAATATTCCATGCTTTGGGGGGTAGTGAAAGGGAGAAAGTTGTCATGGCAGTTTACCGCCTCACTGGATATGCCAATCAATGGTGGTCACTAATTCAAAACACAAAGGAAGATGATGAATTAACAAACATGGAATGGCAGGAGTTCAAAGAGCTGTTATTAGAAAAATTCTTTCCTCGAGACCATCGAGCGGATATGGAAAGGCAATTTCTGAGTCTGAGGAAGAAGGAGGATGAGAATGTCACAAAGTATGAGGCTAACTATACAAGGTTAGCGAGGTATGATGCAGATTACATACGTAACCCAAGAAGTAAGACTGATCATTTCTTTGATGGGTTAAAACCATTTCTCTGCCGAGATTTAGTATCACAAACCTTCTCTTCATATGAAGGTATTGTCTCGTGCGCTATCAAGACGGAAAAGGAATTCTCTATGTCTTATGACTTTAAATCAAAGCAAGATAAGAAGAGATCTGCTGAAAACACTAGGAAAGGAAATAAGGAAACAGGGAAGAAGGGTAGAAATGAATTTCTACTCAGTGATAATTGTGGTCGGAAGCACCCCGGTGCCTGTCTAAAAGGAAAAGGAGTATGTTACAAGTGTGGTGAAAAAGTCCACCAAGCTCATGAATGAAAGGGAAAGAAAGCGGCTGTCAACATGGAATGATATAATTGTAGAGAGAAGGGACATTATGCAAATGAATTTCCTAAGCGTCAGGGGAACTTACCTCAGAAGAGGCCAAGGGATCAGGGCCAGGCTTATGCTATCACTACTGCTGAGGTGGAAGCTCCGAAAGACGTGGTGGTAGGTAATTTAATGGTTTCCTCAAGTTTAGAAAATGCATTATTTGATTCTGGATCATCGCATTGTTTCATATCTTCCCAGTTTGCTAATAAAATTAGATATTTCCAATTTGATTTAACAAGGGAGTTGTCGGTCAAACCCCCTAAGGGAAGTATTGTTGCAACAAAGTTTTGTCGATTAGTTCCCATTAAAGCACCTAAATGTTCTTTACCTGCTGATCTCATCGTCATACCCATTATTGAATTTGATATAATCCTTGGTATGGATTGGCTTTCGGACCATGATGCAAAAATTTATTGTAAGAGGAAGGAGGTTACGATTCTTGATGATAATGATAAGGAACGCCTTATCTTTAAAGCAGAATCGTCGCCACCTAATTCTTATCTAGATCCACCCCCAGTAACTCAACTAAATTCAATTATTGGGGAGGAAGAGAAGGAAATTACTGAGGGTGAGGAAAGGAATATTCAAATAGAGGATGTACCTATTGTGAGAGAATATGTTGATGTGTTTCCAGAAGATTTACCTGGACATCCTCCAGAATGAGAAGTTGAGTTTTCCATTGATTTAATTCCTGGATCAAGACCCATATCGAACACCCCTTATAGAATGGCCATAGTGGAATTAGATGAACTAAATAAACAACTAGAGGAATTGAGTAATAAGGGATTTATTCTCCCTAGTGTTTCTCCTTGGGGAGCCCCTGTTCTTTTTGTTAAGAATAAAGATGGATCTATGAGGTTGTGCATCGACTATAGGGAGATCAATGCTATAACAATAAAGAACAAGTATCCCCTACCTCGCATTGATGATTTGTTGGACCAACTGCATGGAGCTCAATACTTTTCAATGATTGACCTTCGGTCTGGATACCATCAGTTGTGTGTGAAGAAGGAATACGTTCCAAAGACAGTATTTCGAACAAGGTACGGGCATTACGAGTTTACAGTAATGCCTTTTTGATTGACCAATGCACCCTTTGTTTTCATGGATCTAATGAATAGAGTTTTCAAGGAATATCTTTATGACATTGTAGTGGTATTTATTGATGATATCTTGATATACTACAAAAGCCATGAAGATCATGAAAATCACTTACGCATTATCCTGAAGGCTCTTAGAAGACATGAATTATATGGAAAATTTTGCAAGTGTGAATTCTGGCTTCAGGAGATTTCTTTTCTTGTCCATATTGTCTCTAAGGATGGAATTGTCGTTGATCCTTCTAAAACCAAGGCAATCCAAGAATGGCCAGCACCGACAAGTATAACTGAGGTACGCAGTTTTATTGGTTTAGCAGGTTATTATCGACGTTTTGTCCAGAATTTTGCCAGATTGGCTAACCCATTGACAAATCTCACACGTAAAGGGATTAAATTTGTCTGGAAAAAAGTGTGTGAAGAATGTTTTGAAGAACTGAAGAGAATATTAGTCAATGCCCCTGTATTGACTCTACCATCGGGGAATGATGGGTTTGTTATTTATAGTGATGCATCGAAGAAAGGACTTGGTTGTGTCCTTATGCATAATGATATGGTTATTGCCTATGCATCACGACAGCTAAAAATTCATGAGAAAAACTATCCTACTCAGGATCTTGAGTTAGCAACTGTGATCTTTTCTTTAAAGATATGGAGAAATTACCTCTATGGTGAAAAATGTGATATTTATACTGATCACAAGAGTTTAAAGTATATTTTCTCACAAAAAGAACTCAACACGAGGCAAAGGTGATGGCTTGAACTACTCAAGGATTATGATTGCACGATACATTACCACCCGGGGAAGGCAAACAAGATGGCAAATGCTTTGAGCAAAAAAGACCATGGAGTTTTGAATGTGATGAGAATTGAAAGGGATCCAATTTTCATGGATCTAGTGAAGATGGACATGGGAATAACTAGGGAAGGTGAAACATCAATGCTTTTTCAAATGGTTTCCAAACCATCATTACTAGAAAGGATTAAGAGTTCTCAGACCGATGATGAATAATTTCATAAGAAGATTAAAGATACGAATGATGGAAGATTGAGGGACTTTGTGTATAAGGATGGAATTTTGAAATTCAGGAAGAGAATTTTTGTTCCCGATATACCTGATCTAAAAAGGGAATTTCTGGATGATGCTCATAGTTCCAATTTCTCTATACATCATGGGAGCACTAAAATGTATATAGATTTTAAGGAACATTTTTTGTGGGACAATATGAAGAGGGAGATTGCTGATTTTGTGTCGAGGTGTATGGTTTGTCAACAAGTGAAAGCTGGAAGGCAACATCCTGGTGGAGTATTGCAACCTCTTCCCATACCTGAGTGGAAATGGGATAATATTACGATGGACTTTGTCATGGGACTACCAAAGACTCCTAGAAGGAATGATGCAATATGGGTCATTGTTGATCATCTTACTAAATCAGCACATTTTCATACTATACAGGAGGATCTACCACTTGAACGTCTAGCAAGACTATATATTAATGAAGTTGTAAGACTTCATGGAGTACCCCTATCGATTGTTTCTGATCGTGATCCTTGTTTTACCTCAAGATTCAGGAAAAGTCTTCAAAAGGCCTTGGATACTGAACTTCGTTTGAGCACTGCCTATCACCCTCAAACAGATGGACAATCAGAACGGACTATTCAAACCTTAGAAGACATGTTGAGATCATTCTCTCCTGACTTTCAGGGTATGTGGGATCAATATTTACCACTGGTAGAATTTTCTTATTACAATAGCTTCCATTAATGCATTCAGATGGCACCTTATGAAGCGTTATACGGAAAGAGATGTCGTACACCAACCTATTGGGATGACATCGGTGAAAGAAAACTTGTGGGACCAGAACTGGTGGAAGAAACAATGGAAAAGGTGAAGGTAATCCAAAACCACATCAAAGCAGCTCAAAGTAGGCAGAAGAGCTATGCCGATAACAGAAGAAAGGTTTTGGAATTTTAGGTGGGAGATCATGTTTTCCTAAAGGCATCTCCATGGAAGGGAGTTATACGTTTTGGTAAGAAGGGTAAGTTGAGTCCCAGGTACATCGGACCTTTCGAAATTCTATATCGTATTGGGGCTGTAGCTTATCGTTTGGCAATGCCGCCAAATCTCTCCAAAGTTCACGATGTTTTCCACATATCTCTATTGAGAAAATACATGCCCGACCCAATACATGTACTTACTTATGAGGAATTAGAACTGGAACTTGATCTATCTTATTGCGAAGAGCCCATCAGAATTCTTGATGTGAGGGAGCAGGTGCTGAGAAACCAGACGACTTGTCTGGTAAAGGTTTTGTGGAGAAATCATAAAATGGAAGAGGCAACGTGGGAACCTGAGGAACTTATGATTAAGAACCACCCGAGTCTTTTTATGCAGTAATACCCTAGAAATTGCGAGGAAGAAATTATTTGAATGAGGGGAGAATGTAACACCCCAAGCTTCCAAGGTATATTTCCCTTCGAATAATGCAATAGCGTGTGTTGTACGCAAACTCGAGCTCTAACACACACCACAACTAATTAAACTAGTCGTTGTGAATAGTAATACCTACTTTTTGAAATTTTATAAATTTTATTTATCAAAATGGACTTCATTTTTGGATTCAGAATATCGAAATTAGCATATGTTGAATTTTTGGTATTTTTCTAAGAACTTCTAATTTTTTATGAATGGTGAAAAATACTTAAAAACAACTTTTTTAATCAAAATAATTTATAGTGATAAATTATACTATTTTGTGGTTTTAAAGTATAATTAGAATATATTTTAACCATTTTATCCAATGGTGGTCATTAGAAACAATTTACCATTGAAATTGGACATAAACAATTGCCAATCTTTTGATATATATTGTTTCTTAAACACATGCTATTTGTTGTGACAGCAGGAATTAATTATAAAATAAATTAACGCAACTTATATTTTTGGAATTTTGTAAAATAGACATCATTTTTGAAATCGGAATATCAATTATAGATTAGGGTGAAATTTTGGAATTGTTCTGAAAAAACATCAATTTTTGATGAATAGTGAAACCACTAAGTGGTAGTTAAATAACTGATTTTTTGTTTAAATGAAATATTACCACCTTTGTGATTTGATTTTTAAAAATCCGACATACATGGTTGTCATTAAGAAGTAAAATGTGGTTCAATGAGAATAAAATAATTTTTGGTGAATAGTAACTTTTAAGTTCTTAATCGCGATTAGAGGTAATTAGTGTTGTTTAAGGTAAAAATAATGTTTTAATAATATGATATGAGCTTCACACATGTCCTACCCTCATTGGATGTGTCATGGCCGACGAAGACAATCCATGGGTCAACTTGGGGACCCCATGGAGCCACTTTAGTTGGAAAATGACGTAAATACCTTTTATTTAATGTTAAAATAAAAAATGACACAATCATGAAATATTTTACTAAAATAATTTTTACATGGGGTTATACAAGTCATATTTTTTACTATAAATAGTAATTGGTAATCTAAAAAGATTTCCGACATCATAGTTATTTTTTTTATAATTTTTACACATTAAATAAATTTAATTATTTATGACATCATGATGATGCAGCGATGACCTCATTATTTAACGATTTAAATAAAATGAGAAGATAATGCAAAATACAAGGCTTACACATGTCCAAAGCCTATTGGATGATAATATTTAGAACCCTTATCACCTTACCCACTAATTATATAAGTGTGGGACCTTTAGAATCCGAAAATCATTGTATAATAGTGTAACATTTCAATCTTTCCAAAAGAGCCCCTCCTCTCCTCTCATAAAAGGCCCCCACCTCTACCACCTTATTAACACTTTCAAGCCTTTTGGTTCGGCCAAACTCTGCCCAAATACTCTCCCAACGTCTCTCCATTCATCCTAGAAGCTTTACATTATTCAGAAATCCATCCTAAGGAGTCCTTCTGATCAAATCAAAAGGAAGAACTCGAAGAAGAGGTAACGTTTTCATCACCCTCTTTCAAGTTTCGTTCTTCTTCCACTCCCTCTTTGTTTATTATTTCAATTCTAAAATTATAACTATTGTATCTTCTATATACTGTGATATTATTATAAATATGGAACAACCATATTCAGTATTCTACCCATCATTTGAATGACATGTCACCATACGTGCGTACGTACGGCTTACCGTCTCCACGTTGTGGTGTAATTGTTATTCAATATATTATTATTTAGATGGGTATAATAATGATATGTAATTCATGTAAATAATAAATATAACATGATAATGATTCTGTATATATGATATACTATCAAATTATATATTATTTTAATATCAAAATAATGATATTGTCGCTCGTGCGTACGTACGGACTACCGTCTCCACGAACGCGATGAGATTCATTCTGCGTAATATCCATTCAAGTATAATTATCATTTTATGATTTAAAAATAATGTTTAAGGATATGATATCATTCTGGATATGAATAAGATACATCCTATCCATGAAAAACACGACTTACGTAACAAAACATATAAAAGAAAACGAGTAAGTTAACATCCCAAAACAACGTTAAATCTAAGATATTGTTAACAAAGCAATGTTAAAAGATCATATATGATATCATATGAATGTATATGATTCTTGTATAATTTAATAACAATTATTTCACCATTATATATGAGGTTAACCTACCCCAACCAAGGAAAAGTACAAGGTAAGGGTTTACTTCACAACCTCTTCATTATCCAAGGTTGTTTATACATAATTATCTACTGGGACATCGTTATCATCCACATCCATGTTTCTTAAAAATGTCTTTCAAAACATTTTTACTATTAAATGGAAAATAGGTTAAATTAATTTATACACTTATACATTTTTGAAAGGAATCTTACTGTCGTTTTCCAAACAATGTACTTTTTGAACTTTTTGACAAATTTAAGGTAAGAATGTGTTTTTTAACTTATACGGCGGGTGCGGCTATTTTCCGCCATTATAACTTTGTCGAAGCTTCCCTTACAAGCATATAATAATATTTTCAATGTAAATGTATTATTTTATAATTATGGGACTTTGAAATGATTTCAAAAAAGAGATATATTTCTCTCAAATAGCTTTGATTTCATCCATGTCAACATCCTTTGATGGGTTTTAAGTTTAATTGAAATTGATTTATGATACAAAACTCCCATTGAACATTTTGTGAAATATTTGACTGTGGATGTGTTATTTTTATACCATCCATAGTTTATGGAGAAATTTTTGACGTTTCGTAGACTAGTTTTAATACGAATATTTATGTCATGTTTAAACCTATTCATATGAGGAATGTATTGGACTTAATAAGTGACGGGTGGAGCCCGCTATAGCTCCTCGATGCAACGGTAGATCTCATGAGACAACTAGACGTGGAATTGGCCGAGGCCCTTTCCCACTTTGATTTATGGTTTTGGGAGAGGCCTTAATCATTTTAGACATCATGGCCGAGGCCTTGACAAAATGTTTCAGAATGTCTGGCATTATACATTCCCTCATTATGAAAGTGGTTATTGGTATTGCATGTGATTATTCGACCAGTAGAATATCAATGTGAAGAAGTGAATGGCATTATCTCATTTTACGTTTTCCATATTATGTTGAAGTTCAAGTTTAAAAGTCTTTTGTTTTAGTTATACATTGCCTTAAATGTTTATGTTTATTGATGAATGCTTCCGCTATATTGGTATCCTTACTGAGCATCTGAGCTCACCCCTTTCAATGTTTTAATATTTTTCCAGGATGTGAAGAAGTATTTTATGAATGACCTGCAGGGGTAGTCAGAAAGTGATATGAGAGTGGACTATGAAGACCATGTTATTGTAGTTTGTTTACTTTTTGATGTAATGAAAGACTTATGAATGTATCTAGTGTTTCCAAGGCTACTAAACTAATCGGTCTTTCGAGACTTGATCTTTTGTGATCATGCCAATGTTACGATGTAATGCACCGACTCTGGGTAGCTAGGGTCGGGGCGTTACACATTCTTTGTGGTAATGTTTGGATTGTTATACTAAACATTCAGGATATAAAATAATGTTTTTAACCATGGATGATAACCCTAACTTTATCTTTTTTCATTTAGGTTCTACTTTTTCCAATATAAACATAGGGATTAGTATCTTAAACTATTAAAATTGTAAAGGGGAATCTAATAACAAAAAGGTATTACATATAAATTATATTTATCTCCTTAAATTTTGAATTTCTAGGCTTTGATTTATGTTATCCATGATTTACTTCCAAACATATATTTTTAGGGGAATTTTTTATTCCCTTAATAAGGTTTCGTACTTATCTTGTGAATTTTACAAAGATTATCCATCAGGAGTGTCAAACCAAGGGTATAGAAAGGCCCATTTTCATGAACCCATTCCCATTCGAGTCTAACTCAAAGTGGTGTTTTCAGGTTTTACCCCTAGATACTTCTGCGCCAGAGCCACCTCTACTTATTCATATCTAGAAAGGAACATGTTTTATTGATAAAACACTTACTTTATAATCACAAAATTTTATGTATTACTCTATTATACTTATTCTTATCTATAAGGATTTGACTATAGTTTTCTAATCCAAATCCAAAAAATTACTAAACCCATCCTCAGATACAAACTTTGATGGTACTAGTATTTATTACACATTAAACCTGATTTATTACATAATCATGAACTTAATAAAAATCATACGATTGGGAGGAATAGTGTATTTGGGGCTTAGTAACATCACATAAAAACGTAAAACATGAAATAAACATCTTAATTGAAAACTTCTTTTTCATGGCGACAACATTTCCTGTACCTATCATTGCATGTGATGACCCGAGGACATATATAAGAAAAGGATGAGCTATAATTCCCAGTAAAGGAGTAAATATGGAAAAATTGAAGAATACAATAAATGTTAGGCAATCGGTATACCAATGGAGAATAAATGAAACATGAACATAAAATATTGATATCCCATGATTATTATAACATGGAAATGTTGCAACAACATAAAACCCTAAATCATTAACATATCGATAAGGTAAACCCATATCTAAACATGATGGAAATAAGTACTATAATGGAATTAGGTAAACCCATATCCCAAAATTATGTATCATGATACTAAACATTACCCAATGAATTGGAATGCTATCTGGGAACACCCTTCATAATCATTTCAATCTCATGCTTATGTGTTCCATATAGATCATATCACATGGATTCATTCAACATCATAATTTATTCCACAATCAAGAGATTTGGAATAAATACAATTTGGTCATTATATGTGCATAAAGTTGAATACCCTTGATTGAGAAATGCGTATTTTATTCACTACACAATGATTTTGGCAAGGAAAATTGTAGTTCAAATTCGACAGTATAACAATGTCAAATTGAAATTCATAAAAATGGGTAGATAATTGAGATATTGGTATCTCATAATTTATACACGAAATAGAAATTTTGGGTATCAGTTAAAATAATATCCCTCCATATGAAATGGAATTTAAGATGCATAATATAAAGGATGATCTTGAAATGGAAATAGGAAATAGGAAATCCATTAAGAAATTTAGGCATATTAACGGAATAGGTAAGTGTCTAAATAGGGGACTATTAATGAAAACTAATTGAAATAAAATAAAAAATAATGTATGAAATTGATTATAAAAGGATGAAAATATTACTAATTGAAATTAAAATTACTAATTTCCAACAAGGTTATTGAATTGAAAACAATAGAGAAAGGTGAGGATCCCTTACTTGGATGTGTGATCCCAAAGGCTTTGGAGAGGCTTCTTGGGAGCTTATGAGTACATTGGGAGGACTCTAGGGAGTATGGGGAAGTGGGTTGTCCAACTTAAAAGAGGTTTAGTGATGTTGAATGGGTTCTTGGTGGGTTTATAAAGGAAAGGTGGGGGAATTCATTATTATTTTTGTTTTGGACACTACACACTAAAATATTAAAAATCACAAATAATCCCATGGTATTTTATAATGGTTTCTAGAAAGGGGGAGTCGTATATATTGTTTTAAAATTATAATGGAAGAAGATATTAAAATATCACTTTTTCTTATGTGGAGGTGATTCACACATTCAGGGAAATTATTTTTAAATCTTAAAATATCTTATATGGCTTTGAGGGTTCAGCAATGCTTTATAAAATAAAAAATATATACATGAAATTATATTATATTAAATGAAAACATATATTTTTTCAAATATACCTTTTATAGTATTTAATTAAATCACAATTTGTTCATTATGATCTCATAAAACACATTATATATTTATACTATATTTCATTTTTACCCAAAATTTCGACTGTCTCAGAAAATTATGAAAAATCTCCATTGAATAATTTCCACATCCTAATTCCAAAAATAATATTAATTTTATCTAATTTTTTTAAATATGATATTTTCACATTTAAAATAAAAAGCCAATATTTTTTGAAAATTGAAGGGTTTTGAGAAAACAAAATTTCAAACATTAATAAAAATTACAATTGACTTCATAAAAATTATAAGATAATTTATATTCAATAAAATTAATATAATAATAATATTTTATTAAAATAATATTTAATTAAATATCCCTTAATTCATCAAAATATACTTCTTAAATAAATTTTAATATTAAACAAAAATAATATTTGTGCTTTAAAAATAATTTACAAAGTAACAATAAGAGAATGATACTATATTTATTATTCTATAAAAAAATAATTCACATAATGATAATGTTATGTAGTTTTTACATATCACTTTATTACAATATCGTACACCCTAATAGTAAGGTGTGGGATGGTGGGGCTTTCGTGGGGCCGTTTAGTGATCATGGTTTGGGAAGTGATCTCGATGAACTTGAACTTATCCTATATAAGTTTTAACTCATGCTTAAGATAATAGATATAATCATGTTATTTCTCTAGAGAAAAGCCCAGAAGAGCTATCTCCCTCAGAATCTTTGATAAATGGGATTCATAGGGTACAATCCTACTGGTTGAGGCCATCACATCAATTTTCAATGTCAAAAGGATTTGTTAAAACCCTATATTTATACGAGTCATGTGACCAATATTCAATGACTATATTATCAATGGTATGGATTCTTAGCGGTCATATTAATCGAATTGGATATTATAAAACAAAAGGAGTGAATTTGTTTTCTATATCCAAAATACATTTAATTAATAGAAATAAAATTTTATTCATAATAGTGTGGATCATTATATAGAATTTTTTAGCATGAAAGGTAAATAAAAAAAGGTATTTAAACCTAAGAAAAGTATATATGGTCTAAAATAGTCATTTAGGGAATAAAACAATATGTTTTAATCCTTTATAGTGAAAAATGAGTACAATAGAATAACTAATGATCACTATGTTTTCATAAAGCATTTTTATGAGGGTGATTTTATTATTCACGTTATTTATGTTGATGAGATCGTGATTATTGGAAAAGATATCACCAAGTTTGATAGGATAATTAATGTGTTGAAAAAATATTTGGAAATGAAGTGCTTAAGAGAAGATACATAGGTTATTGTCATGATGACTACTCTTGGTAGTAGGAATTAAAATATTTTGATATTTTATGAATGAAATTTTAGGAATGTTCTTGAAAGGTTCTACATGAGAAAGGAGAAACCAGTTAGTACACTAATAGAGATTAATTTTAGGATCTTGAAAAGTTAGAGTCCGTCAAATATAGAATAGAAAGTGGAGATAAAAAACGATCCTTATTAGTCAGAAGTTAGCCTTCATATGTTTGCATTATTTCACACCAGAATAGATATTTCCCACTTTATTGGTGTTGTGACAATATTAGTATTAAATATCCTAGAAAATTATTGGAAAATGGTCAAATGGATAGTGTGGTATATCTACATTACATCCAATGATTTTTTATGTTTTGGAAGTGATAAATATATTTTGAAAGGATGAATAGATTTAGAGATGACTATGTACGTAGACATAAGAAAATCCATATCTAGAGAGAAAATATCATTTTTAGAGGTAGTAGTCTTATGAAGATAAATATTTTAAAAAGTATTATTGTTTACCATAAATGTAGAGTATATTATTTTCACTGTTGTTTGTTGGAAGAAAATGGGGATGAAGAAATTTTTAAAGTAGTTGAGATATATTTAGGAGAATTAAATTCTCAATTATGATTGTAAGGGTGATATTCAACATAGCAGGAACTTAACATTTCATATAGGTCTAAACACATCAACATGATATTTACTGGATCTATAATGTGGCATAAGACAAATTGTTTAGAATTTTGAAAATACACCCAAATGATAATGTGGTATCATTGATAATGTATGATATACTAAAAGATAATATGAAATATTACAAAGAAAATTTATGTATATCTTCGAACCCATATTGGACATGAGGGGGAGATTTTTGGGGGCCACTCCCAACATGGGTATAACTTTTAAGCGTCGATTTCTATAGGAGTTTTTTGTCACAACATATTTGGGTAAAGGTCTTCAATTAGAAACGGTTTCTATAGTTTTGTATCCAACCCATGGATCATTAATATTTCTTGTGAAAGGGGAAAATCATGGGTTAATGAACCACCAAATTAACCCATATTCATACCATGAACATTGATCTATTAATTCATAATGATTCCCCCATAATCTCTAATTATGTTTCCTCTGAGATTTATCCTTAGAGGATATAAAGAACATTACTTATTTCACATATGGATGTAGGAAGTCCTTTATGATCCCATTAAATTGTTTTATTCTTAAATTTTCCTTTATTTTTCATCTGTGTTTCATTAGTTTGGACCTACTCTTACCCAATTATTCATATATATATATATACTTGAAAATTCTAATTAATTGTTTTTGTATAATTATAAAGGGATGTGATATTTTAAATAAATTGGTATATTTATAATCATTTACATGATAGATACAACCATAATATATGACTGAGACACCATCAAGAAATAACACTCATAGAGATGACAAGACGTGGAGATCCGAAATCACCATAGATGATGTGATAAATAAATATAATTAAAAGAAGGATATTTGATGAGAAATAATCCCACTAGGAAATCATATTGGTCATCACAATCATACTTCTAGAGAATAATAGTATATTCTACCCCATTCCATTAATATATATTAATGTAATTGGTAGAGAAACACCGTTTATCAAAAAATTTATTCAATTATACTCATTATATAACATTTCACCCTTATTATTAAATGTATCGTATGGTGTGGTTTGGCTGAATCTAAATGGAAAAAGTAAAAATCATATTGTTTGATATAGTTCATAATATATTGTGATATATATTTGATCATTCAATATATATATATCATATTTTAAATCATACACAATGATATTAGTGAACTTTTAAAACCCACCAACTCATCATATTCCTTAGATACACATATTTTAATTCCAAATAAAATTCAAACCATATTAGAATACATAATTCACCCAAATATCCGAAAATAAATTTCAATAAATAAAAATTTTATTTTGAGATAAATTATAATAATGAAAAATGAAAATATTCCTTTTATTATAAAACCAATAAAAGTAACACATATTTAATGAACATGGATTTCAAACATTTATTTTAAATTTTTGTACCCAAAATATAAAATTTATCCCACGTGACATGGACAAAAAAACTCGCTGAACGTGAACTATAACAACTAAAACATCAAATTCAATATACGAAACATAAAATAAAAAACAGAAATCATATAGATAGATAAAACACAAACTTTTACACATAGAATATAGACATTAATACAAGTACCAAAAAATTTAAACCAAAAAACATGAAATTTTGTGCATGATACGTGAACATAATCCAAGAAAAATAGACGCACATGACCTGAATTTATCACATTAATTTTTTTTATAAAATTTAATATCATCAACAGAAAAATGTTCAATTCGTATAAACTATAAATTTAAAATATAACCTTGGGAAAGTTAATATTTTATAAAAAACATAAATAATTTATATTCAAGATAAAATAAAAAAAACATAAATGCTAATTTGAATATGAGATAGTGAATGGGTTTAACTAAGGAATATCGTTGTCAGATAAAAAAGAGGAAATTGAAAAATGGAAAAACTATTCTAGTTTAAAATTAATCAAAACTATATAAAGGGGAATTATAAAACCTTGGAAGGAAAAATTTGAGGAAAGGTAATACTGACTTCATTATTTTGTGGATGAAAGATGTTTATGGGGGAATTGGGGAACAAGTTAATCAGGGAAGATAAGAAAACAGTATATGTCCTGAGATTCATTGATATCATTTGACTGAGAAAAAACTATTGTATTGTGGGGGGATTGATAGGGAAATTTCACCTTGCTAAAAAACATCATTTAGCAGTGTTTTTGTCATTTAAAAGTAATTTAAACTGTTTTGAAATTATTTGATATGTTTTTTCAAAACCATCATAGATTCACATGTCAAGGAAAATTTTATGACATAAAAAATGTTGTGAATATTTTCCTTTCACTTTTTAGAATAATTTTTTAATGTTTAGTCGCAATTTTATTTTTGAAAATTTTCTTATGAAAATAAAAAATATCCCTTGATGTTTTTTCAAACCTCTAATAGATGATCCAAACCACCTAGCCCAACCAAACCCATGACCTAGTTAATCTAATTGGATTAAAAATCGAATGGGTAATGTGGCCTACTTAGGGAAGGGGTTAGACATCACATGAATGGGATATTGAAAATTGAAAATATCTTATAGGATCGGTCTTAATCCATACCTTATGATGGGGGAATTCACGAAAAATTGATGAATTTATTTGTGGAAATGGATGGATGAATCCATTTTTATTTATAAAAAATATATTATAGAGAAAATTTTGAAACAATTTCATTATGGAGTGGAAGGAAAAAACTAGAAGGATTCCCTTTAATTGATATCGCATGGATAAGATATCAAGAACCCAAAATGTTGTAATTTTTTTGGGAAACCATTGTTTTTTTGGGGATATTAATGATGATGTATCACTACCCAAAAGAAATATTTAAAAGAATTTTTTAACCTTTAGAGGATATTTAAACCATCATGAAATGAATCATTATTGTTTTCAAAAATATTATAGTATTTTAATGTCAGTGATAATATTTAAATTCTTTTCAAAATTGTTGTAAATCATTTTGTGGTGATTTTTAGAGACATTTTTTAATGTTTTGTGGATATTTATTTATTTATTTATTTAA
Source organism: Viscum album (assembly GCA_963277665.1). Lineage (NCBI taxonomy): Eukaryota > Viridiplantae > Streptophyta > Magnoliopsida > Santalales > Viscaceae > Viscum > Viscum album. Next base: position 1,415,069,615 of record OY728145.1, read on the forward strand.
TGAAAATTAAAAAATATTGTGTGGAACTATTTAAAACTACTAGAAGTTATGCCCAGCCCACTTAGCCCATCCTAACCCATTGTCCAGTCAATCCAAGGGTGTTAAATAGGTAAGGGGTGATGGTCCTTAATGAGGGAAGGGGTTTATCATAAAATGAAGTATAAATTAAAAATAGATATGATTATGGATGATCATACATAATCAATACCATAGGAAGGGTAATTCAGAAACTAGTGAGGGAATGATTTGGGGATAAAGAATGTTAGATTCATTATTTCATGAATAGAAAATAATAGACATGGAAATTGGTCTATGAATTCATTATTCCAAAGAGGAAAAAAGATTAAATTTCTAACATTCCTAGATATTGCATGGCTGAGAAATCATGAACCCACAAAGTGGTTAATTATTCTAGAAAACATTTTTTTCTGGGGGGATATTTTTGGTGAATTTCAACAACATCGAAAAACAATTTAGAAATGATATTTTGAGTTTTAGTAGTGGTTAAAACATAATGAAATAATTAGGGATGGTTTTTTAAAGCCAACACATATTCCCGTGTTTGGAATTACTTTGTGATGCATTTAAATATTTGTTTTGAACCATTTCTTGGTATTTTTAGAAGTGATTTTAAAATATCTATTGGATGTTTTTAAATAAATTTATATATATTTAGCAGTGGATTTTAAAACCTATATTAGATTTCCCAATCCCACATAGCCCATCCCAACCAATGGCCCATCCAGCCCACACACACAACCAACTCGAGTCCATCCCAAGGACCACATAAATCCTATCACATATTAGAAGATAATGGAATCTGAACCCATAACATATTCCTAATATTACTACCCTTTTACCACATACATAATCTCATCATCTATTAATTATAATGAGTTAATAGTTAATATACTTATATATATACCCATAAATGCATCCTAATACAAATATATACAAAAATTCACAGACACACACACACACACATATATATATATATTACTTTATATAAACACACTCACACACACACCTATATATTCATATAAATATATATAAATATATATAAATACACATAAATTTAAATAATTATATAAAAATATATATTAATATATATATGTATATACATACATATAATTACACATAAAAACATATAACTTTCAATAAATATAAATAAATATAAAAAATAAATAAAAACAGATATAATACAATATATATGTAGAATTAAATATAAATGTATATAAATAAAAATATATATATATATATATATATAAATATATATAAACACATTTAAATATATATATTTAAACATATAAATATATGTATATATATATACACCGGGATAATATATATATATATATATAAGTATACATAAATACATATAAATATATATATATCTAAATACAAATAAATTCATATAAATATATGTAAATATATATAAAATATATAAATATATTTGAATATATATAAATATTATTCTATTTTAAAATGTATATATAAAAAGAAAAGAATTATTTAATAAAATTTATATATATATATATCTGTGTGTGTAATTATATATATAAACACATGTGAATACATACACACACAAATTTATATATTTATAAAAATATATAAATTTTGAAAAAGTATATAAATATTTATAAATAAATATAAATATAAATTCATATATATATATATATAAGAATAGGTAGCCATGGAGAGAACTCCCCAGCTCATTAACTAAAATGATATAATTATGAAATTCTGGTGACTTGGGTTCTTAATTTACATTTTTTTCACCATGGAATGGGAGTAACGTGGGAAAAAAATAATCCATACTATTGTTTAGAACCTCACACCATTTTGTAAGAAGACTTGTTATTAAGCTCATTTCCCTAAAGATGTGTATGATGATAATGTTGCATGAGTGAAAATCCAGAATGAATTCTATCCATTGAGGATGTAAATCTCATGAGATATTAAACATAATATTTTTGAAAGAATGTAAAATACCTGAAGTGTCATCCTCAATTCAAACATTAATCCCTTAATTTCGAATCAGAATATTGACAACATTAACGATTCTGAGCATCTCTGCTTCTAGATAATTAGTAACTTCATATATATCATAAAAATAACTAATCATATCACCTTGGAGATTCCTAAATATTATACCACATATTACCTCTATTCAGTTCCACCCTTATGTTGTATCAGTACTGATATTCAAACATCGTTATACCGGTGGTTTTTAATAAATTTTGATAACACCCTTTTCCAACTTGTTGTTGGAATTGAATCCTAGTTTTCTATAGATGTTGAATTCCCTAATGAAATTAATTTCATTCCAAAATTAAATGAATAAAACATCATCAATTATTTTTTATATGTCACTACATTATATAACTGATTAAAATAGATTGGTCATGGTAGATGTATTTACTAATAAAATACCTAATAAACCAACATGCTTTCACCAATGTGGCATTGAATGAAATTTCCATTTTGCAACATGTAGTGGATTCAATAAATAGATACAAAAATTCCTACAAAATATTATCCTTTAAAGGATATATAAAAAAAGATTAATAAGAATCTTCTGGTTAGTGTTAGAGGAATGGCAGTTTAAGCACAATTGGGAATCATCTTCCAAGACTGACCTACCAAAAATTTAGATAGGATATGAAAGTGTCCCCAATTTGTTCATTCTTTAATCAAATAGTATTTTTATGTGATGTATCTTCTACAAGTAGAAGGTTATGTATGGTTTAATACATGAGTTATTAATTATTAATCTAGTTCCAATCCAGGTTTTCCCTTCCACGGATAAATAGAAAAGATAATAACTAGGAGTTCTAATTCGAACAGGCTCCCATATAAGAGTATGTTGGTTTTCATGAAGTGTTACTCTATGGTCTCCAACTTAATAACATAAGGAAGGTCCCCAGTTTTATTCACAATATCTTATCTAATGAATATATCATGTATAATAATTTTCTAGAATTATTTATCAATTTATTTTATAGGAAAACAGATCCAATTATGATGCTTGAAATTAAGGTTGGAATACATTGTGACACACTATTTGGAATGAAACACTATAATATATTAAGATTATTTTTTATCAATCCAAACAAGAGGTTAAATTTGAAAAAAAAAGATCTATATTTAAGTATTTTAGTAAGACTACATTTAACATCATATAGTTTCCAGGATTTATCCTTAGTCAGCCTCCATATAAAATCAACCTGAAGATACATGTTAAAATTTTCCAGATTTTTAATGACTTTCCTCCAGACATGAAAAGCTTATAAAAAATCTTCTTTGAGACATTCACAAGTTTCATACCATAAATATTCCCACTCTATAAAATTTTTCCAATATTTGTTTTAATTATATTAATTTACTCATGTATCCATTTATAGATTATAAAGATATAAAATAGCCTAGTTAAAATCACAATATTATATAAACCATGAATTACATCCATTGAGAGGAAGTTTTCCTTCCATTTAGAAATATGATTTTTAATATATAATATAATATATGTTAAATGAGTCACCTTGGCGTTTTCCCAAAACATATGAACTAGTATACACATAAAATAAAGATACCCATCCCAAATTCCATGATTAATAAGAAATGATTATTTTTTATCATTAAAAACATTGTTTCTAAAATAAATAAAGGTATATTATTTTTTTTCATTGTCTAGAGACTTCTTCATAATGATTAAATATGATCATAACCTATTTGTTACCTTATATATATTAAAGATAGATCATGATGATATCATCAACATAATACAAATGTGAGGGTGATTCTTTTACCCTTACAACTTGATTAATATTTAGTTTTTAAAAATTTATCATATTCATGATGTATTTAGTTACACAATCCTAAATAATACCAAAACAAATGGAAGAGAGATGATCTCCCAACCTAAAAAATTTATTGCATGAGAAGTAACACTTAGCTAACCCATATAGGGGAAGTAAAATATTTTTTGAGGAGAACAATGTCCTAAATCGTTTAGTAAATCATCCATAGAAGATGAATTTTCATAGGATCTAAAAAATGAAGACATTTATCATCAAATAAAAGTTTTTTCTAAAATCCAATCTCAGATAAGTATAGTCAAAGCATTTCGATTTCATAAGGATGTTAACAAAATCTAAGGAAGTAGTAAGACAATTATATATTATCAGTCTATTAATGAATCCAAATTTGTTTTGAGGAATGATCCTATTGGTCATTAGAGTGAGTATGTAAGCTATCATGTCACAAATGAATCTGGTCATAATTTTCCACATTAGGAATAACAGATATGAATTGAGAGAAAAATATTCCTTGATGGAATCTATTTATATAAAGTATCATGAGAAATTTATATATAACCTGATGTAATATATTCTAGAAATCTTGAAAAAAGTGATTAGTGAGGACATCCATATTAGGAACACTATCTTCCTTAAGTATAAAGAATGCACCCATAATTTTAAATGATTTGTGAGGTTTGACTAGGATGTATTGTTTTATTTCTCATAAATATCCTATATCAGAGAATCTTTAATAAAAACCTTATTGGATCATTCCTCATTATTGAATAAATCCTTATAATATTATATAAAATTATCACCAACTTCTCCACATTATGATATAATTTTTTCACTAACCAATAGTTGAGATATTATCTTGGAGACCAATATATTCCAATGAAGAGACCCGAAAATTGATTTTTTTTCTATATCCTTCATTACGCCAACTATTTTAAACTATTCCGCTTAAATATCATGTTTGAAATTGAAGATCTTATTAAGGTTTTATGTGATGTTTTCCTCTTTATAAAAATCAAATTTATAAAGGTATATTATAGTGTATTATTCTATAAGAATGATATGATCCAACCGTAGTCCTTTTATATCATTATCCATAGTCCCAAAAATTATTTTATCTAATCTCTATGTTTAATATTTAAATATCTAAACTTCATATCTCAAGGAAAGGTGCCATTAGGAAAGCTAACTTCTCTCCTAACATCTTCTACAAACCTCTTATAATATGGATATTTCATTCATGCATGGTTAAATCTAAAAGAAAAATCGGATTCCTTTCCTTTTTAAACAGTGACCAAGATAGCGTGATGATCTGAGTTGTATATGAGCATACTGACATAGTCAAATGATTCAAAGTAACCCAAAATGAAATATTTATTGTCAACACGCTCTTTGAAATATTTACTAGCAATGTGAAGATAAATAAATCCATTATTTTGATTCATAAATAGTGTGAAATCAAAATCCACCACTAATAATCATGAACCATAAATAAAAGACTTTGTTTAATAAATATCTTCCCATTTGTGTATTATTTTTTAATATCTTTTATTTCCATAAATAAAATTGTTGAAGGAAACTATTTAATTCTAAGTAAAATAACAGTAATGATCCCTCCAATATTCTCACAAGATAGACATTGAGAACTCTACGATGGGCCAATACCCTTAAAGTTCCAACTACAACCTAAGTAGATAAATTATTGTAACACAGCAGTATTGTAACACAATAAGAGGCAATTCCTCTCTCTCTCTTTTTTGAATACCCTTTCAAATTTAATTTCATTTCTTCTCTTATCCTCAAATTATCTTATCTTAAGGACATGATTACACTATTATGTTTTATATAATGGTATGATATCATGTTAATGGAATAATTTTTTATCAAAATCCTTTCTCCCCATCTTTTTTTAATTAATGAAATCATCACCGATAATGTGCCAATTTACCGACATTGGGGGTGATGAAATTCCATTTTCCTCTAATGACTTCATGGCTATCAATAAAACCATTAAATGGTGGAAAAATATTTTAATATATTTTATATAACCCCTTTTATATTCTATAATGAACATATATACCTTATACTAAATGATAAAAAAATAAGTTTGTTGTGATTGAAAAACCACTCAAATTGACCTAAAACTATCATCATTAACTTTTATCTCATCAATTTCCTTGTGGTATATAAACAAAATCATTATAAAATAATTTAATCTTTAATAGCATGGCTAATAAAATATTATAAAAATTATTTATATTTATCCTAATTTTAAATGACCTCCATTCATGAGTATAAGTGAAAAGTTCATAAATATTAAGAAAAAGAACACACCCAAACAATGAATTTAAACTCTATAACTAATCCAAAATCCCATAAAAAACATAATGAAACCATAATGAACCATATTCATGTATAAAAGAGTATTTAAGTGTTAATTGATAAATATAATGTCATTATATAGGACTTTAAATTGAAGAAAGTGGTCAGATACAAGATAACATGAATTCTTGATCCCAACTCAATTTTTTGGGGTTTTCCCTATTTGACTTCATTTATAGTATGTTTATGTAATAAAAATGTTCTTCCTTTTATTTACATGTATTCTTATTCCCTTTTTATGGTGTTTTTGAGAAAATGGAGAAAAACTGGGCAGTTCTAGAAATTTCCAGGTTACACGACGTCTACTTCCATGTACATGTTGTGTGTATGTTAGGTATGTACTAACTGAGTGCTGACTTAGTACATTCCTTTTTTGACCATGTAAAAATAATCTACTACATGGTGTGTATTGTTTCATAACATGTTGGGTATTTTCCTTTTTGTGTACTGGCTGAGTCTAAGCCTTGTGTTGACTCGTGTGATGCGTCTAATTTATGTGATGACCTAGAAACCCGTGTGAGTCCGAGTAAGGATAAACTACTAGAAAGCATGTATTCCCTAATACACACCATGTAATTTTTTATTATCCACTTATACGGTAGAGAATAATTTCTCGTTTATGAAAATACTATTTCTTCCCCCTTTTGGGATTGTGACACTCCAGGAGGCCGAGAATGTTTCTTCTCCTTGCTTCTTCATCCGACATCTGTTCTTCAATCTGTTGGTGGCTACGTGATCTCATCAAGAAGGCTAAACACATGATCCTTATTCCATTCTTGATTCTTTTTATCACATTCCACAGTTTCCATTTTATTAGAATTTCCAGTATTTGTGGAATACTTAAATATACGAAGATCAGATTTGAATGCGTGCTCAATATCATGCGTCCTTACATCAATGAGTATAAGGTAGGGGGTGCATACCTTATTTTTTTGTTTTGATGGTCATTTGGGATCTGTGGATTATTAACTCAACATCGGGTATTGAGAATGAACCAGGTTTCCTTTTATTGAATCGATTTTATTCCTTATGGGATGTCATTGGGCATTCCCATAGCTTTTTATGCTTGAGCGAGGCTGGGTTAGAGGCTGTTTCTCATCTGGGGAATACTGGACGGGGACACCAAAATGGTTATAATTGAACTATTTTGATTAAATAGTTGAGTTAAACTATTTAGTGGTCTTAAAGTATAATTAGAATATATTTTTACCATTTTATCCAATGTTGGTCATTAGAATTAATTTAACATTGAAATTGGACATAAACAATTGCCAATCTTTTGATATATATTGTTTCTTAAAAACACGCTATTTGTTGTGACAGCGGGAATTAATTATAAAATAAATTAATTAAACTTATATTTTTGGAATTTTTTAAAATAGACATCATTTTTGAAATCAGAATATCAATTATAGGTTAGGGTGAAATTTTGGCATTGTTCTGAAAAACTTCAATTTTTGATGAATAGGGAAACCACTAAGTGGTAGTTAAATAACTGATTTTTTCGTTTAAATGAAATATTACCTCCTCTGTGATTTGATTTTTAAAAATCTGACATACATGGTGGTCATTAAGAAATAAAATTTGGTTCAATGAGATTAAAATAATTTTTGGTGAATAGTAACTTTTAAGTTCTTAATCGCGATTAGAGGTAATTAGTGTAGTTTAAGGTAAAAATAATGTTTTAATAATATGAGATGAGCTTGACACATGTCCTACCCTAATTGGATGTTTCATGGCCGACCAATACAATCCATGGGTCAACTTGGGGACCCCATGGAGCCACTTTAGTTGGAAAATGACATAAATACCTTTTATTTAATGTTAAAGTAAAAAATGACACAACCATGAAATGTTTTATTAAACCAATTTTTACATGTGGTTATAAAAGTCATATTTTTTACTATAAATAGTCAATGGAAAGCTAGAAATATTAACTACATCATAGTATTTATTTTTTAATTTTTAGACATAAAATAAATTAAATTATTTATGACATCATGATGATGCAGTGATGACCTCATTATTTAACGATTTAAATAAAATGAGAAGATAATGAAAAATCCAAGGCTTACACTTGTCCAAAGCCTATTGGATGAAGATATTTCGAACCCTTATCACCTTACCCAAGAATTATGTAAGTGTGGGACCTTTAGAATCCGAAAATCATTGTATAATAATGTAACATTTCAATCTTTCCAAAAGAGCCCCTCCTCTCCTCTTATAAAGGCCCCCACCTCTATCAACTTATTCATACTTTCAAGCCTTTTTGATCGGCCAATCTCTGCCCAAATACTCTCCCAAATTCTCTCCCTTCATCCTAGAATCTTTACTTTAGTCAGAAATCCATCCTATGCAGTCCTTTTGATCAAATCAAAAGGAAGAACCCGAAGAAGAGGTAACGTTTTCATCACCCTCTTTCATGTTTCTTTCTTCTTCCACTCCCTCTTTATTTATTATTTCAATTATAAAGTTATAAATCCAGTATCTTCTATATACTGTGATGTTATTATAAATATGGAACAACCATATTCAGTATTATACCCATCATTTGAATGACATGTCACCATACGTGCGTACGTACAGCTTACCGTCTCCACGTTGTGGTGTAATTGTTATTCAATATATTATTATTTAGATGGGTATAATAATGATATGTAATTCATGTAAATAATAAATATAACATGATAATGATTCTGTATATATGATATATTATCCAATTATATATTATTTTAATATCAAAATAATGATATTGTCGCTCGTGCGTACGTACGGACTACCGTCTCCACGAACGCGATGAGATTCATTCTTCGTCATATCAATTCAAGTATAATTATCATTTGATGATTTAAAAATAATGTTCAAGGACATGATATCATTCTGGATATGTATAAGATACAACCTATCCATTAAAAACACGACATACGTAACAAAACATATAAAAGAAAACGAGTAAGTTAACACCCCAAAACAACGATAAATCTAAGATATTGTTAACAAAGCAATGTTAAAAGATCATATATGATATCATATGAATGTATATGATTCTTGTATAATTTAATAACAATTATTTCACCATTATACTGGAGGTTAACCTACCCCAACCAAGGAAAAGTACAAGGTAAGGATTTACTTCACAACCTCTTCATTATCCAAGGTTGTTTATACATAATTATTTACTGGGACCTCATTATCATCCACATCCATGTTTCTTAAAAATGTCCTTCAAAACATTTTTACTATTAAATGGAAATTGGGTTAAAGTAATTTATACCCTTATAGGTTTTTGAAATGAATCTTACCGTCATTTTCCAAACAATGTACTTTTTGACCTTTTTGACAAATTTAAGGTAAGAATGTTTTTTTAACTCATACGGCGGGAGCGGCTATTTTCCACCATTATAACTTCGTCGAAGCTTCCCTTACAAGATTATAAGAATATTTTCAAATTAAATGTATTATTTTATAATTATGGGACTTTTAAATTATTTCAAAAAAGAGAGATATTTCTCTCAAATAGCTTTGATTTCATCCATGTCAACATCCTTTGATGGGTTTTATGTTTAATTGAAATTGATTTATGATACAAAACTCTCATTGAACATTTTGTGAAATATTTGACTGTGGATGTGTTATTTTTATACCATCCATAGTTTATGGAAAAATTGTTGACGTTTCGTATTCTAGTTTTAATACGAATATTTATGTTATGTTTAAACCTATTCATATGAGGAATGTATTGGAATTAATAAGTGACGGGTGGAGCCCGCTATAGCTCCTCGATGCATCGGTAGGTCTCATGAGACAACTAGACGTGGAATTGGCCGAGGACCTTTCCCAATTGGATTTATGGTTTTGGCCGAGGCCTTAATCATTTTAGACGTCTTGGACGAGGCCTTGACGAAATGTTTCAGAATGTCTGGCATTATACATTCCCTCATTATGAAAGTTGTTATTGATATTGCATGTGATTATTCGACCAGTAGAATATCCATGTGAAGAAGTGAATGGCATTTTCTCATTTTCTTTTTCCATATTATGTTGAACTTCATGTTTAAAAGGCTTTTGTTTTAGTTATACATTTCCTTAAATGTTTATGTTTATTGATGAAAGCTTCCGCTATATTGTTATCCTTACTGAGAATCTGAGCTCACCCCTTTCAATGTTTTAATATTTTTCCAGGATGTGAAGAAGTATTTTATGAATGACCTGCAGGGGTAGTCAGAAAGGGATATGAGTGTGGACTATGAAGACCATGTTATTGTAGTTTGTTTACTTTTTGATGTAATTAATGACTTATGAATGTATCTAGTGTTTCCAAGGCTACTAAACTAATCGGTCTTTCGAGACATGATCTTTTGTGATCATGCCAATGTTACGAAGTAATGCACCAACTCTGGGTAGCTGGGGTCGGGGCGTTACAGTTGGTATCAGAGGCAGTATAGTACTATCCTTGGAAGCTAGATTTAGATAAACTCTAATTAGAGCACATATCCCGAAGATAGACATTGAGGATTAGTATAGAAAAACTTCCAGGAATTTTGGTATTATAGAGATTTTGTGAGTTTTCCGAGCAATACATCCCTGTCAGGATACGAGTAGGTAGAGGCGGATCTGGCACAGATGTACCTAGGGGTAAAACCCGAAAACACTGCTTTGAGCTAGACTCGAACGGGAACTGGTGCACGACAACGGGCCTTGCTGCACTCTTGGTTACGACACTCCCGGGGGATATGCATAGGATAATTCTCATTTTCTTTACAAACCACTATGAAGGGTTATTAGTATATACTTCCTCAAAGAAAACATTTCTTTTTATGATTATGGATTATATCCATAAATAGTTCAATTTATGTAAAGTGTTTTACAAATATGGAATTATGTATTTTATTTCATAAACTAATCTAGTTTATGCCATTGTTTAGAAATGGCGCATAGTGGAAGGAATTGAAACTGTATCAATGCACACACTTCGTGTAGGGATTTCCCTCCTGCTGAAGATAATTATGGTGGAGCTAGTGATACAACTGGTGCTGATCAGATTCTCACCGTATTGGGACAACTCACGCAGGTTATGAATAATAACCTTACTCATATGGAGCACCCTGATCCGCAACGTGGAGGATCAATGCTAGACCGTTTCATGGGGAAAAACCACCAACCTTCAATGAGAGTACAAATCCTATAGTAGCTGAGAAATGGATAAATTCCATAGAGAAAATATTCCATGCCTTGGGGGGTAGTGAAAGGGAGAAAGTTGTCATGGAAGTTTACCGCCTCACTGGAGATGCCAATCAATGGTGGTCACTAATTCAAAACACAAAGGAAGATGATGAATTAACAAACATGGAATGGTAGGAGTTCAAAGAGCTGTTATTAGAAAAATTCTTTCCTCGAGACGATCGAGCGGATATGGAAAGGCAATTTCTGAGTCTGAGGCAGAAGGAGGATGAGAATGTCACAAATTATGAGGCTAACTTTACAAGGTTAGCGAGGTATGATGCAGATTACATACGTAACCCAAGAAGTAAGACTGATCGTTTCTTTGATGGGTTAAAACCATTTCTCTGTTGAGCTTTAGTATCACAAACCTTCTCTTCATATGAAGGTATTGTCTCGTGCACTATCAAGACGGAAAAGGAATTCTCTAAGTCTTATGACTTTAAATCAAAGAAAGATAAGAAGAGATCCACTGAAAACTTTGGGAAAGGAAATAAGGAAACAGGTAATAAGGGTAGAAATGAATTTCCACCCAGTGATAATTGTGGTCGGAAGCACCCTGGTGCCTGTCTAAAAGGAAAAGGAGTATGTTACAAGTGTGGTGAAAAAGGCCACCAAGCTCATGAATGCAAGAGAAAGAAAGCGGCTATCAACATGGAATGATATAATTGTAGTGAGAAGGGACATTATGCAAATGAATTTCCTAAGCGTTAGGGGAACTTACCTCAGAAGAGGCCAAGGGATCCGGGCTAGGCTTATGCTATCACTATTGCTGAGGTGGAAGCTCCGAAAGACATGGTGGTAGGTAATTTAATGGTTTCCTCAAGTTTAGAAAATGCATTATTTGATTCTGGATCATTGCATTGTTTCATATCTTCCCAGTTTGCTAAGAAAATTAGATATTTCCAATTTGATTTAACAAGGGAGTTGTCGGTCAAAACCCCTAAGGGAAGTATTGTTGCAACAAAGTTTTGTCGATTAGTTCCCATTAGAGCACCTAAATGTTCTTTACCTTCTGATCTCATCGTCATACCCATGATTGAATTTGATATAATCCTTGGTATGGATTGGCTTTCGGACCATGATGCAAAAATTTATTGTAAGAGGAATGAGGTTACGATTCTTGATGATAATGATAAGGAACACCTTATCTTTAGAGCAGAATCGTCGCCACATAATTCTTATCTAGATCCACCCCCAGTAACTCAACTAAATTCAATTATTGGGGAGGAAGAGAAGGAAATTACTGAGGGTGAGGAAAGGAATATTCAAATAGAGGATGTACCTGTTGTGAGAGAATATGTTGATGTGTTTCCGGAAGATTTACCTGGACATCCTCCAGAACGAGAAGTTGAGTTTTCCATTGATTTAATTCCTGGATCGAGACCCATATCGAAGACCCCTTATAGAATGGCCATAGTGGAATTAGATGTACTAAATAAACAACTAGAGGAATTGAGTAAAAAGGGATTTATTCGCCCTAGTGTTTCTCCTTGGGGAGCCCCTGTTCTTTTTGTTAAGAAGAAAGATGGATCTATGAGGTTGTGCATCGACTATAGGGAGATCAATGCTATAACAATAAAGAACAAGTATCCCCTACCTCGCATTGATTATTTGTTTGACCAACTGTATGGAGCTCAATAATTTTCAAAGATTGACCTTCGGTCTGGATACCATCAGTTGTGTGTGAAGAAGGAAGACGTTCCAAAGACAGTATTTCGAACAAGGTACGGGCATTACGAGTTTACAGTAATGCCTTTTGGATTGACCAATGCACCCTCTATTTTCATGGATCTAATGAATATAGTTTTCAAGGAATATCTTGATGACTTTGTAGTGTTATTTATTGATGATATCTTGGTATACTCCAAAATCCATTAAGATCATGAAAATCACATACGCATTATCCTGAAGGCTCTTAGAAGACATGAATTATATGGAAAATTTAGCAAGTGTGAATTCTGGCTTTAGGAGATTTCTTTTCTTGGCCATATTGTCTCTAAGGATGGAATTTTCGTTGATCCTTCTAAAACCAAGGCAATCCAAGAATGGCCAGCACCGACAAGTATAACTTAGGTACACAGTTTTATTGGTTTAGCAGGTTATTATCGACGTTTTGTCCAGAATTTTGCTAGATTGGATAACCCATTGAAAAAGGTCACACGTAAAGGGATTAAATTTGTCTGGACAAAAGAGTGTGAAGAATTTTTTGAAGAACTGAAGAGAAGATTAGTCAATGCCCCTGTATTGACTCTACCATCGGGGAATGATGGGTTTGTTATTTATAGTGATGCATAGAAGAAAGGACTTGGTTGTGTCCTTATGCAGAATGATATGGTTATTGCCTATGCATCACGACAGATAAAAATTCATGAGCAAAACTATCCTACTCATGATCTTGAGTTAGCAGCTGTGATCTTTGCTTTAAAGATATGGAGAAATTACCTCTATGGTGAAAAATGTGATATTTATACTGATCACAAGAGTTTAAAGTATATTTTCTCACAAAAAGAACTTAACATGAGGAAAAGGTGATGGATTGAACTACTCAAGGATTATGATTGCATGATACATTAACACCCGGGGAAGGAAAAAAAGATGGCAGATGCTTTGAGCAGAAAAGACCATGGAGTTTTGAATGTGATGAGAATTGAAAGGGATCCAATTTTCATGGATCTGGTGAAGCTGGACATGGGAATAACTAGGGAAGGTGAAACATCAATGCTTTTTCAAATGGTTGCCAAACCATCATTACTAGAAAGGATTAAGAGTTCTCAGACCGATGATGAAGAATATCAGAAGAAGATTAAAGATGCGAATGATGGAAGATTGAGGGACTTTGTGTATAAGGATGGAATTTTGAAATCCAGGAAGAGACTTTTTGTTCCCGATATACCAGATCTAAAAAGGGAATTGCTGGATGATGCTCATAGTTCCAATTTCTATATACACCATGGGAGCACCAAAATGTATAGAGATTTGAAGGAACATTTTTTTGTGGGACAATATGAAGAGGGAGATTGATGATTTTGTGTCGAGGTGTATGGTTTGTCAACAAGTAAAAGCTGGAAGGAAACATCCTGGTGGAGTATTGCAACCTCTTCCCATACCGGAGTGGAAATGGGATAATATTACGATGGACTTTGTCATGGGACTACCAAAGACTCCTAGAAGGAATGATGCAATATGGGTCATTATTGATCGTCTTTCTAAGTCAGCACATTTTCTGGCTATACGAGAGGATCTACCACTTGAACGTCTAGCAGGACTATATATTAATGAAGTTGTAAGACTTCATGGAGTACCCCTATCGATTGTTTCTGATCGTGATCCTTGTTTTACCTCAAGATTCTGGAAAAGTCTTCAAAAGGGCTTGGATACTGAACTTCGTTTGAGCACTGCCTATCACCCTCAAACAGATGGACAATCAGAACGGACTATTCAAACCTTAGAAGACATGTTGAGATCATGCTTTCTTGACTTTCAGGGTATGTGGGATCAATATTTACCACTGGTAGTATTTTCTTATAACAATAGCTTCCATTCAAGCATTTAGATGGCACCTTATGAAGCGTTATACAGAAAGAGATGTCGTACACCAACCTATTGGGATGATGTTGGTGAAAGAAAACATGTGGGACTAGAACTGGTGGAAGAAACAATGGAAAAGGTGAAGGTAATCCAAAACCAGATCAAAGCATCTCAAAGTAGGCAGAATAGCTATGCCGATAACAGAAGAAAGGTTTTGGAATTTTAGGTGGGAGATCATGTTTTCCTAAAGGCATCTCCATGGAAGGGAGTTATACGTTTTGGTAAGAAGGGTAAGTTGAGTCCCAGGTACATCGGACCTTTCGAAATTCTAGATCGTATTGGGGCTGTAGCTTATCGTTTGGCGATGCCGCCAAATCTCTCCAAAGTTCACGATGTTTTCCACATATCTCTATTGAGAAAATACATGCCCGACCCAATACATGTACTTACTTATGAGAAATTAGAACTGGAACTTGATCTATCTTATTGCGAAGAGCCCATCAGAATTCTTGATGTGAGGGAGCAGGGGCTAAGAAACCGGACGACTCGTCTGGTAAAGGTTTTGTGGAGAAATCATAAAATGGAAGAGGCAACGTGGGAACCTGAGGAACTTATGATGAAGAACCACCCGATTCTTTTTATGCAGTAATACCCTAGAAATTGCGAGGACGCAATTATTTGAAGGAGGGGAGAATGTAACACCCCAAGCTTCCAAGGTACCTTTCCCTTCGAATAATGCAATAGCGTGTGTTGTACGCAAACTCGAGCTCTAACACACACCACAACTAATTAAACTAGTCGTTGTGAATAGCAATATCTACTTTTTGAAATTTTATAAATTTTATTTATCAAAATGGACTTCATTTTTGGATTCAGAATATCGAAATTATCCTATGTTCAATTGTTGGTATTTTTCTAAGAACTTCTAATTTTTTATGAATGGTGAAAAATACTTAAAAACAACTTTTTTATTCAAAATAATTTATAGTGATAAATTATACATTTTAGTGGTTTTAATGTATAATTAGAATATATTTTTACCATTTTATCCAATGGTGTTCATTAGAATTAATTTAACATTGAAATTGGACATAAACAATTGCCAATCTTTTGAAATATATTGTTTCTTAAAAACATGCTATTTGTTGTGACAGCGGGAATTAATTATAAAATAAATTAATGCAACTTATATTTTTTGAATTTTGAAAAATAGACATCATTTTTTAAATTGGAATATCAATTATAGCTTATGGTGATATTTTGGCATTGTTCTGAAAAAACTTCAATTTTTGATGAATAGTGAAACCACTAAGTGGTAGTTAAATAACTGATTTTTTGTTTAAATGAAATATTACCACCTCTGTGATTTGATTTTTAAAAATCCGACATACATGGTTGTCATTAAGAAGTAAAATGTGGTTCAATGAGATTAAAATAATTTTTGGTGAATAGTAACTTTTAAGTTCTTAATCGCGATTAGAGGTAATTAGTGTAGTTTAAGGTAAAAATAATGTTTTAATAATATGAGATGAGCTTCACACATGTCCTAACCTCATTGGATGTGTCATGGACGACCAAGACAATCCATGGGTCAACTTGGGGACCCCATGGAGCCACTTTAGTTGCAAAATGACATAAATACCTTTTATTTAATGTTAAAGTAAAAAATGACACAATCATGAAATGTTTTACTAAAACAATTTTTACATGGGGTTATACAAGTCATATTTTTTACTATAAATAGTAATTGGAAATCTAAAAATATTTCCTACATCATAGTATTTTTTTTATAATTTTTAGACATTAAATAAATTAAATTATTTATGACATCATGATGATGCATCGATGACCTCATTATTTAACGATTTAAATAAAATGAGAAGATAATGAAAAATCAAAGGCTTACACTTGTCCAAAGCCTATTGGATGATAATATTTCGAACCCTTATCACCTTACCCACTAATTATATAAGTTTGGGACCTTTAGAATCCGAAAATCATTGTATAATAATGTAACATTTCAATCTTTCCAAAAGAGCCCCTCCTCTCCTCTCATAAAAGGCCCCCACCTCTACCACCTTATTCACACTTTATAGCCTTTTGGTTCGGCCAAACTCTGCCCAAATACTATCCCAACGTCTCTCCCTTCATCCTAGAAGCTTTACTTTATTCAGAAAGCCATCATAAGGAGTCCTTTTGATCAAATCAAAAGGAAGAACTCGAAGAAGAGGTAACGTTTTCATCACCCTCTTTCAAGTTTCATTCTTCTTCCACTCCCTCTTTGATTATTATTTCAATTCTAAAATTATAACTACTGTATATTCTATATACTGTGATGTTATTATAAATATGGAACAACCATATTAAGTATTCTACCCATCATTTGAATGACATGTCACCATACGTGCGTACGTACGGCTTACCGTCTCCACGTTGTGGTGTAATTGTTATTCAATATATTATTACTTAGATGGGTATAATAATGAAATTTAATTCATGTAAATAATAAATATAACATGATAATGATTCTGTATATATGATATACTATCAAATTATATATTATTTTAATATCAAAATAATGATATTGTCACTCGTGCGTACGTACGGACTACCGTCTCCACGAACGCGATAAGATTCATTCTCCGTCGTATCCATTCAAGTATAATTATCATTTGATAATTTAAAAAAAAAGTTTAAGGACATGATATCATTCTGGATATGAATAAGATACAACCTATCCATGAAAAACAAGACTAACGTAACAAAACATATAAAAGAAAACGAGTAAGTTAACATCCCAAAACAACGATAAATATAATATATTGTTAACAAAGCAATGTTAAAAGATCATATATGATATCATATGAATTTATATGATTCTTGTATAAATTAATAACAATTATTTCACCATTATACAGGAGGTTAACCTACCCCAACCAAGGAAAGGTACAAGGTAAGGGTTTACTTCACAACCTCTTCATTATCCAAGGTTGTTTATACATAATTATCTACTGGGACATCGTTATCATCCACATCCATGTTTCTTAAAAATGCCTTTCAACACATTTTTACTATTAAATGAAAAATGGGTTAAAATCATTTATACCCTTATACATTTTTGAAAGGAATCTTACCGTCATTTTCCAAACAATGTACTTTTTGAACTTTTTGACAAATTTAAAGTAAGAATGTGTTTTTTAACTTATACGGAGGGTGCGGCTATTTTCCGCCATTATAACTTCGCCGAAGCATCCCTTACAAGCTTATAAGAATATTTTCCAAGTAAATGTATTATTTTATAATTATGGGACTTTTAAATGATTTCAAAAAAGAGAGATATTTCTCTCAAATAGCTTTGATTTCATCCATGTCAACATCCTTTGATGGGTTTTATGTTTAATTGAAATTGATTTATGATACAAAACTCCCATTGAACATTTTGTGAAATATTTGACTGTGGATGTGTTATTTTTATACCATCCATAGTTTATGGAGAAATTGTTAACGTTTAGTATGCTAGTTTTAATACGAATATTTATGTTATGTTTAAACCTATTCATATGAGGAATGTATTGGACTTAATAAGTGACGGGTGGAGCCCGCTATAGCTCCTCGATGCATCGGTAGGTCTCATGAGACAACTAGACGTGGAATTGGACGATGCCCTTTCCCAATTTGATTTATGGTTTTGGGCGAGGCATTAATCATTTTAGACGTCTTGGCCGAGGCCTTGACGAAATGTTTCAGAATGTCTGGCATTATACATTCCCTCATTATGAAAGTGGTTATTGGTATTGCATGTGATTATTTGACCAGTAGAATATCCATGTGAAGAAGTGAATGGCATTATCTCATTTTACTTTTTCCATATTATGTTGAAGTTGAAGTTTAAAAGGCTTCTGTTTTAGTTATACATTGCCTTAAATGTTTATGTTTATTGATGAAAGCTTCCACTATATTTTTATCCTTACTGAGCATCTGAGCTCACCCCTTTCAATGTTTTAATATTTTTCCAGGATGTGAAGAAGTATTTTATGAATAACGTGCAGGGGTAGTCAGAAATGGATATGAGAGTGGACTATGAAGACCATGTTATTGTAGTTTGTTTACTTTTTGATGTAATGAAAGACTTATGAATGTATCTAGTGTTTCCATGGCTACTAAACTAATCGGTCTTTCGAGACTTGATCTTTTGTGATCATGCCAATGTTACGAAGTAATGCACCGACTCTGGGTAGCTGGGGTCGGGGCATTACACATTCTTTGTGGTGATGTTTGCATTGTTATACTAAACATTCAGGATGTAAAATAATGTTTTTAACCATGGATGATAACCCTAACTTTATCTTTTTTCATTTAGGTTCTACTTTTTCCAATATAAACATAGGGATTAGTATCTTAAACTATTAAAATTGAAAGGGGAATCTAATAACAAAAAGGTATAACATATAAATTATATTTATCTCCTTAACTTTTGAATTTCTAGGCTTTGATTTATGTTAACCATGATTTACTTCCAAACCTATATTTTTAGGGGAATTTTTTATTCCCTTAATAAGGTTTCGTACTTATCTTGTGAATTTTCAAAAGATTATCCATCAGGAGTGTCAAACCAAGGGTATAGAAAGGCCCATTTTCATGAACCCATTCCCATTCGAGTCTAACTCAAAGTGGTGTTTTCAGGTTTTACCCCTAGATACTTCTGCGCCAGAGCCACCTCTACTTATTCATATCTAGAAAGGAACATGTTTTATTGATAAAAAACATTCTTTATAATCACCAAATTTTAAGTATTACTCTATTATACTAATTCTTATCTATAAGAATTTGACTATAGTTTTCTAATCCAAATCCAAAAAATTAATAAACCCATCCTCAAATACAAACTTTGATGGTCCTAGTATTTATTACACATTAAACCTGATTTATTACATAATCATGAACTTAATAAAAATCATACGATTGGGAGGAATAGTGTATTTGGGGCTTAGTAACATCACATAAAAACGTAAAACATGAAATAAACATCTTTATTGAAAACTTCTTTTTCATGGAGACAACATTTCCTGTACCTAACATTGCATGTGATAACCCGAGGACATATATAAGAAAAGGATGAGCTATAATTCCCAGTAAAGGAGTAAATATGGAAAAATTGAAGAATACAATAAATGTTAGGCAATCGGTATATCAATGGAGAATAAATGAAACATGAACATAAAATATTGATATACCATGATTATTATAACATGGAAATGTTGCAACAACATAAAACCCTAAATCATTAACATATCGATAAGGTAAACCCATATCTAAACATGATGGAAATAAGTACTATAATGGAATTAGGTAAACCCATATCCCAAAATTATGTATCATGATACTAAACATTACCCAATGAATTGGAACGCTATCTGGGAACACCCTTCATAATCATTTCAATCTCATGCTTCTGTGTTCAATATAGATCATATCACATGGATTCATTCAACATCATAATTTATTCCACAATCAAGAGATTTGGAATAAATACAATTTGGTCCGAAATAAATAATTATATGTGCATAAAGGTGAATACCCTTGATTGAGAAATGCGTATTTTATTCACTACACAATGATTTTGGCAAGGAAAACTATAGTTCAAATTCGGCAGCATAACAATGTCAAATTGAAATTCATAAAAATGGGTAGATAATTGAGATATTGGTATCTCATAATTTATACACGAAATAGAAATTTTGGGTATCAGTTAAGATAATATCCCTCCATATGAAGTGGAATTTAAGATGCATAATATAATGGATGTTCTTGAAATGGAAATATGAAATAGGAAATCCATTAAGAAATTTTGGCATATTAACGGCATAGGTATGTGTCTAAATAGGGGACTATTAATGAAAACTAATTGAAATAACATAAAAAAGAATGTATGAAATTTATTATAAAAGGATGAAAATATTACTAATTTAATTAAAATTACTAATTTCCAACAAGGTTATTGAATTGAAAACAATAGGGAAAGGTGAGGATCCCTTACTTGGATGTGTGATCCCAAAGGCTTTGGAGAGGCTTCTTGGGAGCTTATGAGTACATTGGGAGGACACTAGGGAGTATGGGGAAGAGGGTGGTCCGGCTTAAAAAAGGTTTAGTGATGTTGAATGGGTTCTTGGTGGGTTTATCAAGGAAAGGTGGGGGAATTCATTATTATTTTTGTTTTGGACACTACACACTAAAATATTAAAAATCACAAATAATCCCACAGTATTTTATAATGGTTTCGGGAAAGGGGGAGTCGTATATATTGTTTTAAAATTATAATGGACGAAGATATTAAAATATCACTTTTTCTTATGTGGAGGTGATTCACACATTCGAGGAAATTATTTTTAAATCTTAAAATATCTTATATGGCTTTGAGGGTTCAGCAATGCTTTATAAAATAAACAAATATACCTGAAATTATATTATATTAAAGGAAAACATATATTTTTTCAAATATACCTTTTATAGTATTTAATTAAATCACTATTTGTTCATTATGATCTCATAAAACACATTATATATTTATACTGTATTTCATTTTTACCCAAAATTTCGACTGTCTCAGAAAATTATGAAAAATCACCATTTAATAATTTCCACATCCTAATTCCAAAAATAATATTAATTTTATCTAATTTTTTTAGATATGATATTTTCACATTTAAAATAAAAAGCCAATACTTTTTTGAAAATTGAAGGGTTTTGAGAAAACAAAATTTCAAACATTAATAAAAATTACAATTGACTTCATAAAAATTATAAGATAATTTATATTCAATAAAATTAATATAATAATAATATTTTATTAAAATAATATTTAATTAAATATCCCTTAATTCATCAAAATATACTTCTTAAATAAATTTTAATATTAAAAAAAATAATATTTGTGCTTTAAAAATAATTTACAAAGTAACAATAAGAGAATGATACTATATGTATTATTCTATAAAAAAATAATTCACATAATGATAATGTTATGTAGTTTTTACATATCACTTTATTACAATATCGTACACCCTAATAGTATGGTGTGGTATGGTGGGGCTTTCGTGGGGTTGTTTAGTGATCATGGTTTGGGAAGTGATCTCGATGAACTTGAACTTATCCTATAAAATTTTTAAGTCATTCTTAAGATAATAGATATAATCATGGTATTTCTCTAGTGAAAATCCAAGAAAAGCTATCTCCCTCAGAATCTTTGATAAATGGGATTCATAGGGTACAATCCTACTGGTTGAGGCCATCACATCAATTTTCAATGTCAAAAGGATTTGTTAAAACCCTATATTTATACGAGTCATGTAAATAATATTAAATGGCTATATTATCAATGGTATGGATTCTTAGCGGTCATATTAATCGAATTGGATATTATAAAACAAAATGAGTGAATTTGATTTCTATATCCAAAATACATTTAATTAATAGAAATAAAATTTTATTCATAATAGTGTGGATCATTATATAGAATTTTTTTGCATGAAAGGTAAATAAAAAAAGGTATTTAAACTTAAGAAAAGTATATATGGTCTAAAATAGTCATTTAGGGAATAAAACAATATGTTTTAATCCTTTATAGTGAAAAATGAGTACAATAGAATAACTAATGATCACTATGTTTTCATAAAGCATTTTTATGAGGGTGATTTTATTCTTCACTTTATTTTTGTTGATGAGATCGTGATTATTGGAAAAGATATCACCAAGTTTGATAGGATAATTAATGTGTTGAAAAAATATTTGGAAATGAAGTGCTTAAGAGAAGATACATAGGTCATTGTCATGATGACTACTCTTAGTAGTAGGAATTAAAATATTTTGACATCTTATGAATGAAATTTTATGAATGTTCTTGAATGGTTCTACTTGAGAAAGGAGAAACCAGTTAGTACACTAATAGAGATTAATTTTAGGATCTTGAAAAGTTAGAGTCCATCAAATATAGAATAGAAAGTGGAGATAAAAAATGATCCTTATTAGTCAGAAGTTAGCATTCTTATGTTTGCATTATTTCACACCAGAATAGATATTTCCCACTTTATTGGTGTTGTGACAATATTAGTATTAAATATCTTAGAAAATTATTGGAAAATGGTCAAATGGATAGTGAGGTATATCTACATTACATCCAATGATTTTTTATGTTTTGGAAGTGATAAATATATTTTGAAAGGATGAATAGATTTTGAGATGACTATGTACGTAGACATAAGAAAATTCATATCTAGAGAGACAATATCATTTTTAGAGGTAGTAGTCTTATGAAGATAAATAATTTAAAAAGTATTATTGTTTACCATAAATGTAGAGTATATTATTTTCACTGTTGTTTGTAGGAAGAAAATGGGGATGAAGAAATTTTTAAAGTAGTTGAGATATATTTAGGAGAATTAATTTCTCAATTATGATTGTAAGGGTGATATTCAACATAGAAGGAACATAACATTTCATATAGGTCTAAACACATCAACATGATATTTACTGGATCTATAATGTGGCATAAGACAAATTGTTTAGAATTTTGAAAATACACCCAAATGATAATGTGGTATCATTGATAATGAATGATATACTAAAAGATAATATGAAATATTATAAAGAAAATACATGTATAACTTCGAACCCATATTGGACATGAGGGGGAGATTTTTGGGGGCCACTCCCAACATGGGTATAATTTTTAAGGGTCGATTTCTATAAGAGTTTTATGTCACAACATATTTGGGTAAAGGTCTTCAATTAGAAACGGTTTCTATAGTTTTGTATCCAACCCATGGATCATTAATATTTCTGGTGATAAGGGGAACATCATGGGTCAATGAACCACCAAATTAACCCATATTCATACCATGACCATTGATCTATTAATTCATAATGATTCCCCCATAATCATTAATTATGTTTCCTCTAAGATTTATCCATAGAGGATATAAAGAACATTACCCATTTCACATATGGATGTAGGAAGTCCTTTATGATCCAATTAAATTTTTTTATTCTTAAATTTTCCTTTATTTTTCATCTGTGTTTCATTAGTTTGGACCTACTCTTACCCAATTATTCATATATATATATACTTGAAAATTCTAATTAATTGTTTTTGGATAATTATAAAGGGATGTGATATTTTTAATAAATTGGTATATTTATAATCATTGACATTATAGATACAACCATAATATATGATTGAGACACCATCAAGAAGTAACACTCATAGAGATAACAAGACGTGGAGATCCGAAATCACCATAGATGATGTGATAAATAAATATAATTAAAAGAAGGATATTTGAAGAGAAATAATCCCACTAGGAAATCATATTGGTCATCACAATCATCCTTCTAGAGAATAATAGTATATTCTACCCCATTTCATTAATATATATTAATGTAATTGGTAGAGAAACACCGTTTATCTAAAATTTTATTCAATTATACTCATTATATAACATTTCACTCTTATTATTAAATGTATCGTATGGTATGGTTTGGATGAATCTAAATGGAAAAAGTAAAAATCATATTGTTTGATATAGTTCATCATATATTGTGATATATATTTGATCATTCAATATATATATATATATATATCATATTTTAAATCATACACAATGATATTAGTGAACTTTTAAAACCCACCAACTCATCATATTCCTTAGATACACATATTTTAATTCCAAATAAAATTCAAACCATATTAGAATACATAATTCACCCAAATATCCGAAAATAAATTTCTATAAATAAAAATTTTATTTTGAGATAAATTATAATAATGAAAAATGAAAATATTCCATTTATTATAAAACCAATACAAGTAACACATATTTAATGAACATGGATTTCAAACATTTATTTTAAATTTTTGTACCCAAAATATAAAATTTATCCCACGTGACATGAACAAAAAAACTCGCTGAACGTGAACTATAACAACTAAAACATCAAATTCAATATACGAAACATAAAATAAAAAACAGAAATCATATAGATAGAGAAAACACAAACTTTTACACATAGAATCTAGACATTAATACAAGTACCAAAAAATTAAAACCAAAAAACATGAAATTTTTTGCATGATACGTGAACATAATCCAAGAAAAATAGACGCACATGACCTGAATTTATCACATTAATTTTTTTTAAAAAATTTAATATCATCAACAGAAAAATGTTCAATTCGTATAAACTATAAATTTAAAATATAACCTTGGGAAAGTGAATATTTTATAAAAAACATAAATAATTTATATTCAACATAAAATAAAAAAAACATAAATGCTAATTTGAATATGATATGGTGAATGGGTTTAACTAAGGAATATCTTTGTCAGATAACAAAGAGGAAATTGAAAAATGGAAAAACTATTCTAGTTTGAAATTAATCAAAACTATATAAAGGTGATTTTTAAAACCATGGAAGGAAAAATTTGAGGAAAGGTAATACTGACTTCATTATTTTGTGGATGAAAGATGTTTATGGGGGAATTGGGGAACAAGTTAATCAGGGAATATAAGAAAACAGTATATGTCCTGAGATTCATTGATATCATTTGACTGAGAAAAAACTATTGTATTGTGGGGGGATTGATAGGGAAATTTCACCTTGCTAAAAAAACATCATTTAGCAGTGTTTTTGTCATTTAAAAGTTATTTAAACTGTTTTGAAATAATTTGAGATGTTTTTTCAAAACCATCATAGATTCACATGTCAAGGAAAATTTTATGACATAAAAAATGTTGTGAATATTTTCCTTTCACTTTTTAGAATAATTTTTTAATGTTTAGTGGCAATTTTATTTTTGAAAATTTTCTTATGAAAATAAAAAATATCCCTTGATGTTTTTTCAAACCTCTAATAGATGATCCAAACCACCCATCCCAATCCAAACCATGACCTAGTTAATCTAATTGGATTACAAATCGAAGGGTAATGTGGCCTACTTAGGGAAGTGGTTAGACATCACATGAATGGGATATTGAAAATTGAAAATATCTTATAGGATCGGTCTTAATCCATACCTTATGATGGGGGAATTCATAAACAATTGATGAATTGATTTGTGGAAATGGATGGATGAATCCATTTTTATTTATAAAAAATATAATATAGAGAAAATTTTGAAAAAATTTCATTATGGAGTGGAAGGAAAAAACTAGAAGGATTGCCTTTAATTGATATCGCATGGATAAGATATCAAGAACCCAAAATGTTGTAATTATTTTGGGAAACCATTGTTTTTTTGGGGATATTAATGATGATGTATCACTACCAAAAAGAAATATTTAAAATAATTTTTTAACCTTTAGAGGATATTTAAACCATCATGAAATGAATCATTATTGTTTTTTAAAATATTATAGTATTTTAATGTCAGTGATTATATTTAAATTCTTTTCAAAACTGTTGTAAATCATTTTGTGGTGATTTTTAGAGACAGTTTTTAATGTTTTGGGGATCTTTATTTATTTATTTATTTAATGAAAATTAAAAAATATTGTGTATAACTTTTTAAAACTACTAGAAGTTATGCCCAGCCCACTTAGCCCATCCTAACCCATTGTCCAGTCAATCCAAGGGTGTTAAATAGGTAAGGGGTGATGGTCCTTAATGAGGGAAGGGGTTTATTATAAAATGAAGTATAAATTAAAAATAGAAATGATTATGGATGATCATACATAATCAATACCATAGGAAGGGTAATTCAGAAACCAGTGAAGGAATGATTTGGGGATAAGGAATGTTAGATTCATTATTTCATGAATAGAAAATAATAGACTTGGAAATTGGTCTATGAATTCATTATTCCAAAGAGGAAAAAAGATTAAATTTCTAACATTCCTAGATATTGCATGGCTGAGAAATCATGAACCCACAAAGTGGTTAATTATTCTAGAAAACATTTTTTCTGGGGGGATATTTTTGGTGAATTTCAACAACATCGAAAAACAATTTAGAAATAATATTTTGAGTTTTAGTAGTGGTTAAAACATAATGAAATAATTTGGGATGGTTTTTTAAAGCCAACACAGATTCCCGTGTTTGGAATTACTTTGTGATGCATTTAAATATTTGTTTTGAACCATTTCTTGGTATTTTTAGAAGTGATTTTAAAATATCTAGTGGGTGTTTTTAAATAAATTTATATATATTTAGCAGTGGATTTTAAAACCTATTTTAGATTTCCCAATCCCACATAGCCCATCACAACCAATGGCCCATCCAGCCCACACCCACAACCAACTCGAGTCCATCCCAAGGACCACATAAATCCTATCACATATTAGAAGATAATGGAATCTGAACCCATAACATATTCCTAATATTACTACCCTTTTACCACATACATAATGTCATCATCTATTAATTATAATGAGTTAATAGTTAATATACTTATATATATACCCATAAATGCATCCTCATACAAATATATACAAAAATTCACACACACACACACACACACACATATATATATATATTACTTTATATAAACACACTCACACACACACCTATATATTCATATAAATATATATAAATATATATAAATACTCATAAATTTAAATAATTATATAAAAATATATATTAATATATATATATGTATATAAATACATATAATTACACATAAAAACATATAACTTTCAATAAATATAAATAAATATAAAAAATCTATAAAAACAGATATAATACAATATATATGTAGAAATAAATATAAATATATATAAATAAAAATATATATAAATATATATAAATATGTATAAACACATTTAAATATATATATTTAAACATATAAATATATGTATATATATACACCTGGATAATATATATATATAAGTATACATAAATACATATATATATATATATCTAAATACAACTAAATTCATATAAATATATGTAAATATATATTAAATATATAAATATATTGGAATATATATAAATATAATTCTATTTTAAAATGTATATATAAAAAGAAAAGAATTATTTAATTATATATATATATATATATCTGTGTGTGTAATTATATATATAAACACATTTGAATACACACACACACAAATATATATATTTATAAAAATATATAAATTTTGAAAAAGTATATAAATATTTATAAATAAATATAAATATAAATTCATATAAATATATATATATATATAAGAATAGGTAGCCATGGAGAGAACTCCCCAGCACATTAACTAAAATGATATAATTATGAAAGTCTGGTGACTTGGGTTCTTAATTTACATTTGTTTCACCATGGAATGGGAGTAACGTGGGAAAAAAATAATCCATACTATTGTTTAGAACCTCACACCATTTTGTAAGAAGACAAGTTATTAAGCTCAATTCCCTAAAGATGTGTATGATGATAATGTTTCTTGAGTGAAAATCCAGAATGAATTCTATCCAATGAGGATGTAAATCTCATGAGATATTAAACATAATATTTTTGAAAGAATGTAAAATACCTGAATTGTCATCCTTAATTCAAACATTAATCCCTTAATTTCGAATCAGAATATTGACAACATTAATGATTCTGATCATCTCTGCTTCTAGATAATTAGTAACTTCATATATATCATAAAAATAACTAATCATATCACTTTGGAGATTCCTAAATATTATACCACATATTACCTCTATTCAGTTCCACCCTTATGTTGTATCAGTACTGATATTCAAACATCGTTATACCAGTGGTTTTTAATAAATTTTGATAACACCCTTTTCCAAATTGTTGTTGGAATTGAATCCTAGTTTTCTATAGATGTTGTATTCCCTAATGAAATTAATTTCATTCCAAAATTAAATTAATAAAACATCATCAATTATTTTTTATATGTCACTACATTCTATGACTGATTAAAATAGATTGGTCATGGTAGATGTATCTTCTAATAAAATACCTAATAAACCAACATGCTTTCACCAATGTGGCATTGAATGAAATTTCCATTTTGCAACATATAGTGGATTCAATAAATAGATACAAAAATTCCTAAAAAATATTATCCTTTAAAGGATATAAAAAAAAGATTAATAAGAATCTTCTGGTTAGTGTTAGAGGAATGGCAGTTTAAGCACAATTGGGAATCATCTTCCAAGACTGACCTACCAAAAATTTAGATAGGATATGAAAGTATCCCCAATTTGTTCATTCTTTAATCAAATAGTATTTTTATGTGAAGTATCCTCTAAAAGTAGAAGGTTATGTATGGTTTAATCCATGAGTTATTGTAATTATTAAGCTAGTTCCAATCCAGGTTTTCCCTTCCACAGATAAATAGAAAAGATAATAACTAGGAGTTCTAATTCGAACAGGCTCCCATATAAGAGTATGTCGGTTTTCATGAAGTGTTACTCTATGGTATCCAACTTAATAACATAAGGAAGGTCCCCAGTTTTATTCACAATATCTTATCTAATGAATATATCATGTATAATAATTTTCTAGAATTATTTATCAATTTATTTTATAGGAAAACAGATCCAATTATGATGCTTGAAATTAAGGTTGGAATACATTGTG
Source organism: Viscum album (assembly GCA_963277665.1). Classification (NCBI taxonomy): domain Eukaryota; kingdom Viridiplantae; phylum Streptophyta; class Magnoliopsida; order Santalales; family Viscaceae; genus Viscum; species Viscum album. Next base: position 1,415,099,136 of record OY728145.1, read on the forward strand.
ACACACTATTTGGAATGAAACACTATAATACATTATGATTATTTTTAATCAATCCAAACAAAAGATTAAATTTGAAAAAAAGATCTATATTTAATTATTTTAGTAAGACTACATTTAACATCATATAGTTTCTAGGATTTATCCTTAGTCAGCCTCCACATAAAATCAACCTGAAGATACATGTTAAAATTTTCCAGATTTTTAATGACTTTCCTCGAGACATGAAAAGCTTATAAAAAATCTTCTTTGAGTCATTCACAAGTTTCAAACCATAAATATTCCCACTCTATAAATTTTTTCCAATATTTGTTTTCATTCTATTAATTTACTCATGTATCCATTTATAGATTATAAAGATATAAAATAGCCTAGTTAAAATCACAATATTATATAAACCATGAATTACATCCATTGAGAGGAAGTTTTCCTTCCATTTAGAAATATGATTTTTAATATATAAGATAATATATGTTAAATGAGTCACATTGGGGTTTTCCCAAAACATATGAACTAGTATACACATAAAATAAAGATACCCATCCCAAATTCCATGATTAATAAGAAATGATTATTTTTTATCATTAAAAAAGTTGTTTCTAAAATAAATAAAGGTATATTATTTTTTTGCATTGTCTAGAGAATTCTTCATAATGATTAAATATGATCATAACATATTTGTCACCTTATATATATTAAAGATAGATCATGATGATATCATCAACATAATATAAATGTGAGGGAGATTCGTGTACCCTTACAACTTGATTAATATTTAGTTCTTAAAAATTTATCTAATTCATGATGTATTTAGTTACACAATCCTAAATAATACCAAAAAAAATGGAAGAGAGATGATCTCCCAACCTAAAAAATTTTTTGCATGAGAAGTAACACTTAGCTAACCCATATAGGGGAAGTAAAATATTTTTTAAGGAGAACAATGTCCTAAATCATTTAGTAAATCATCCATAGAAGCTGAATTTTCATAGGATCAAAAAAATGAAGACATTTATCATCAAATAAAAGTTTTTTCTAAAATCCAATATCAGATAATTATAGTCAAAGAATTTAGATTTCATAAGAATATTAACAAACTCTAAGGAAGTATTAAGACATTTATATATTATCAGTCTTTTAATGAATCCAAATTTGTTTTGAAGAATGATCATATTGGTCATTAGAGTGAGTATGTAAGCTATCATGTCACAAATGAATCTGGTCATAATTTTAAACCTTAGGAATAACAGATATGAATTGAGAGAAAAATATTCCTCGATGGAATCTATTTATATAGAGTATCATGAGAAAATTATATATAACCTAATGTAATATATTCTAGAAATCTTGAAAAAAGTTATTAGTGAGGCCATCCATATTAGGAACACTATCTTCCTTAAGTATAAAGAATGCACCCATAATTTTAAATGATTTGTGAGGTTTGACTAGGTTTTTTTGTTTTATTTCTCATAAATATCCTATATCAGAACATCTTTAATAAAAACCATATTGGATCATTCCTCATTATTGAATAAATCCTTATAATATTATATAAAATTATCACCAACTTATCCACATTATGATATAATTTTTTCACTAACCAATAGTTGAGATATTATCTTGGAGACCAATATATTCTAATGAAGAGACCCCTAAATTGATTTTTTTCTATATCCTTCATTACGCCAACTATTTTAAACTATTCCGCTTAAATGTCATGTTTGAAATTGAAGAGCTTATTAAGGTTTTATGTGATGTTTTCCTCTTTATAGAAATCAAATTTATAAAGGTATATTATAGTGTATTATTCTATAAGAATGATATGATCCAACCTTAGTCCTTTAATATCATTATCCATAGTCCCAAAAATTATTTTATCTAATCTCTATGTTTAATATTTAAATATCTAAACTTCATATCTCAAGGAAAGGTGCCATAAGGAAAGCTAACTTCTCTCCTAACATCTTCTACAAACCTCTTATAATATGGATATTTCATTCATGCATGGTTAAATCTAAAAGGAAAATTGGATTCCTATCCTTTTTAAACAGTGACCAAGATAGCGTGATGATCTGAGTTGTATATGAGCATACTGACATAGTCAAATGATTCAAAGTAACCCAAAATGAAATATTTATTGTCAACACGCTCTTTGAAATATTTACTAGCAATGTGAAGATAAATAAATCCATTATTTTGATTCATAAATAGTGTGAAATCAAAATCCACCACTAATAATCATGAACCATAAATAAAAGACTTTGTTTAATAAATAACTTCCCATTTCTGTCTTATTTTTTAATATCTTTTATTTCCATAAATAAAATAGTTGAAGGAAACTATTTCATTCTAAGTAAAATAACAGTAATAATCCCTCCAATATTCTCACAAGATAGACATTGAGAACTCTACGATGGGCCAATACCCTTAAAGTTCCAACTACAACCTAAGTAGATAAATTATTGTAACACAGCAGTATTGTAACACAATAAGAGGCAATTCCTCTCTCTCTCTTTTTTGAATACCCTTTCAAATTTCATTTCATTTATTCTCTTATCCTCAAATTATCTTATCTTAAGGACTTGATTACACTATTATGTTTTATATAATGGTATGATATCATGTTAATGGAATAATTTTTTTATCAAAATCCTTTCTCCCCATCTTTTTTTTATTAATGAAATCATCACCGATAATGTGTCAATTTACCGACATCGGGGGTGATGAAATTCCATTTTCCTCTAATGACTTCATGGATATCAATAAAACCATTAAATGGTGGAAAAAATATTTTAATATATTTTATATAACCTCTTTTATATTCTATAATGAACATATATACCTTATACTAAATGATAAAAAAACAAGTTTGTTGTGATCGAAAAACCACTCAAATTGACCTAAAACTATCATCATTTACTTTTATCTAATCAATTTCCTTGTGGTATATAACCAAACTCATTATAAAATAATTTAATCTTTAGTATCATGGCTAATAAAATATTATAAAAATTATTTATATTTATCCTAATTTTAAATGACCTCCATTCATGAGTATAAGTGAAAAGTTCATAAATATTAAGAAAAAGAACACACCCAAACATTGAATTTAAACTCTATAACTAATCAAAAATCCCATAAAAAACATAATGAAACCATAATGAACCATATTCATGTATAAAAGAGTATTTAAGTGTTAATTGATAAATATAATATCATTATATAGGAATTTAAATTGAAGAAAGTGGTCAGATACAAGGTAACATGAATTCTTGATCCCAACTCAATTTTTTGGGGTTTTCCCTATATGACTACATTTATAGTATGTTTATGTAATAAAAATTTTCTTCCTTTTATTTAAATGTATTCTTCTTCCCTTTTTATGATGTTTTTGAGAAAATGGGGAAAACCTGGGCAGTTCTAGAAATTTCCAGGTTACACGACATCTACTTCCAAGTACATGTTGTGTGTATGTTAGGTATGTACTAACCGAGTGATGACTTAGTACATTCCTTTTTTGACCATGTAAAAATAATCTACTACATGGTGTGTATTGTTTCATAACATGTTGTGTATTTTCCTTTTTGTGTACCGACTGTGTTATGCCATGTGTTGACTCGTGTGATGCGTCTAATTTATGTGATGACCTAGAAACCCGTGTGAGTCCGAGTAAGGATAAACTAATAGATAGCATTTATTCCCTAATACACACCATGTAATTTTTTATTATCCCCTTATATGGTAGAGAATAATGTCTCGTTTATGAAAATACCATTTCTTCCCCCTTTTGGGATTGTGACACTCCGGGAGGCCGAGAATGTTTCTTCTCCTTGCTTCTTCATCCGACATCTGTTCTTCAATCTGTTGGTGGCTACATGATCTCATCAAGAAGGCTAAACACATGATCCTTATTCCATTCTTGATTCTTTTTATCACATTCCACAGTTTCCATTTTATTAGAATTTCCAGTATTTGAGGAATACTTAAATATACGAAGATCAGATTTGAATGTGTGCTCAATATCATGCGTCCTTACATCAATGACTATAAGGTAGGGGGTGCACACCTTATTTTTTTGTTTTGATGGTCATTTGGGAGTTGTGGATTATTAACTCAACATCGGGTATTGAGAATGACCCAGGTTTCCTTTTATTGAATCGATTTTATTCCTTATGGGATGTCATTGGGAATTCCCATAGCTTTTTATGCTTGAGTGAGGCTGGGTTAGAGGCTGTTTCTCATCTGGGGAATATTGGACGGGGACACCAAAATGGTTATAATTGAACTATTTTGATTAAATATTTGAGTTAAACTATTTGAGCATGATTATTTTTATCATAGGCTTTCAAGACCTCAGTGCTGGTTTTGGACAACACACAGCTAGTAAAAATCACCTGTTTAATTTGTTTTTCCTATTTAATGTGATTATATTGATTATATATATATATATATCTGTGTGATTACTAATATTGAAAATGATGGAACACTTGGGGTTGTGTTGGTAATGGCCTGGATATTCTTGAGGGATGTTGATCACAAGTTTGGCTTGGCTCAGATTATTTGAGTGGTTTCACCATAGGATTGGGCATCGTGGTGGTCAGTTTGAGTAGTGTAACTATCATGATTAGCATGTCCTGATATTATTGGATAATGATGTCGTATGGTGTGAGTGACATGGTCGTAGGGACACAAGGTGTCAGATAAATTGTGGCTTGGGTTATTTATTTGGTGATTAATGCTCACCTGTTATTTGGGTCATATGCATATAGGATGACTCTGTGACGAGGTGTTTTTGACAACTCGTGTGGGTAGAGGCCCTAGATAGTTTCGGTTTAGGTACTATTGGTTTGGGGATTCTTTATATATGAATCCATGTGGAAGGTGAGGAGCCCTCAGTTTGAAGCGATGAGGATATTGAGTTACAAGATTGAGGGAAAATATCCTTGTTTCCTCCAGTTATTTATTTTAGGACATACATCAATGTTCCTCCGAGTATTATTTAAGGACATGAATCATTTTTCTTCTAGATTTTGTCCCATGGGAAGAAATGAGATTTAAATCATTTGTTACTACTTTTCTTCATGCCATTAGGATGTCGATACTTGAGATGAGGTGATAGGAGGAACGTGGTGCCAGGTTATATGACTGGGATTCATGTGTTCTCTAAACTAGGGTACACTCCTTGGTGGTTCTTTTGCACCAGTGGAAGTTGTGATTATTTTTACATTGTACTATTTGATTATTTCCTATTTAAACACTAATACTAGGTATTCACCATTGGTTGGAATGATTCATATATTCCTCCATTACACTATATGGGCCCTTCACGACATATGTTGAATTTATGGATATTTGTGCAGGAAATAGATCCTCTTAAAGAGATGGATCATATTAGCTATTTCATGGAGATCGGTTATAGACCCTGAGGTCATGCCTAGCTTGTGATTACTTTGTTTTTATTTCCATCCTGTACCAACATGCATACATCATATTGATGTTACTTTTGGCTAGCCATTGGCACCTTTGTTTATTTACCTGTATGAACTACTATGGATGCATGCATTGTTGTTAAAGCAGTTTTTGAAAGGTATAGTCAACACGTTGTTCTGTTTACCTTTTATTGCACTAGTGTTCCTATATTACTTCCACTAGGTTATCTACCTTTAATTGTTCTTCCATTATGGGGGTCTGGTTTGAGTTTGCTGAGTCTTTAGTGTAGTTTCATGTTTTATTATTATGCTCAGACTTGAACCTTATTTTACTGAGAGATTGTATAGTCCCCCCACTATAACCATTTACACCCTCGCTTCTAGTCAACATCCTTTGGAATTTAGGGAGGTGTGGCTAAGGTTGTAACACCTGACCTGTCTATCACTGTTTGGGTGGCTTCTTGGGTCTGGGATGTTACAAAGTGGTAGCAAAGGAGGTTATTCTTGATAGGTATTTAGTAGCAGCTTTTGACTGATTACTAATAATATATGGACTACCTTTTTATTTATGCTAGTTTCATTATTAGGGATATGTTAGACTGGATATTGGTTTTTATAGGAACATGGTTACTAGCATGTTCATGGGTGCCTAAAGCCCCATGTATGAAGGTTGGACCAAGTTACCTTGGGTGAGAATTGCAGTTTTTTATTTTTCACAGATTAATATTTATATCATTTCAACCATGGTGGCTCACTTTTGTGTGATATTATTGGTTGTGATATGTTATCCTTGACACGGTGTGGTAAGGGAGAATTGGACCTTGGCCTTGTATGGCAAGCAGAGTTTGATTGGATTTTTGATAGGCACACTTTTAGGGTATTTAAATTTTATAACTACACTTATTCTTTTTGAAGTTATAATATCATGTGAATAATATCAATTTCCATGCTATATATTCTTTTGTAATGTGAAGGGTCAAATTCCTAATAGAATTTTTTGTTTATTACAATGTAATATTCCATGATTTTAATTATGTAAAATTAGATGTGGCATGTTATTTGGGACTAGATCATGTACGATAAGTATTTTACTATGACTGCGTTGATGTTGATCACCATGGTTGGGCATCCTAGACCTCGGTTTGAGCTTGTATGAATTTACAGATTGGGCAACCTGGTCATCAGTTTGAGGCAATGATGGTTGTACGGACGGGTGTGACCTGAGGTTACTATGATACCTGAATCTGTTGAGGGAGGGTAAGAAGGCCTTGAGGCCAGGATGCCATGAGCATGGTTGTGGTGAGGGGATAGTAAGGGTAGTTTTTATTCGCATCCTCTTTACTACATTCCTTATCTACAATATATATATATATATATATTGATATATATATATATATATATATTTCTATATATGTGGGATTTTTGACCATTTATGGTATTCAGTGGGTTCCTCTTTGGATTCTCGATGTAATATTAGGCGGGTGATGGTATACTGACGTAGTTTAATGATCAAGTTTAGACCCATCAGGGTCAGCTATATCAGGAGCCGAAGGTACATGCTCATGGACATGATCAGGTTTATGATCCAATGTAGGAAGAATAACTACTTGGATTGATAGAGTTTGGTCCATGTCTGTAATAGAATCTCTGAACTAGTATGGTATGTATATTTCAGGATATCGAAAATGGTGCTCAGGGAACAGAGCCTTATATGGCGTACCTTACGTGAGTGTTCCAGTCGTATTACCCGCCGCTTTTCTAGGGTGAGGGTGGACCACAAGTAGAATAAAAATGGATAGAGATGAAGCAGATGATATTCGAGAAACTTGAGATGCCTCCAGGGAAGAGGTTCAACCTAGTGATGTACATGCTTAGAGGACTAGTGAAATGTTGGTGGTATGTGAAGGTACAGGCTCGCATACACGAAATACTATCATGGAAAAACTTCAATGACCATCTTCTTGGGAACTTTTCCCAGAGACACCGAGGGAAGTGATAGATCTGGAGTTCATGAGCCTCTAGGAGAGTCACATTTCCATCATGGACTATGTAGATACCGTCACTATGTTGTCTTTCTTTTCCCCAGATATTTTAAGAAATTTGACCTTCAGGTTGTGGCACATCGAGGATAGCTTCTGGAATTCCATTAAGGTACATGTAAGAATCCATAGGTTGACCTCGTTCTCGGAGGCAGTGAATCAGGGGATCATATCCATGAGAAACATGACCTAAAAATCTCTTTAATTCTAATTGGTGGCTTTAGGTAATGTTTTTGATAGCAAGATGTGTGGTTGGGATGAGTTCTAGTAGGGCAATCTGTCCATGGACACAACTAGTCAACCTCGTGTCAGTTCATCAGTGGTTTTCTTTTAGTTTGGGAATCCAGTGAATGTCCAATCTCAGTCTGATTGGCATTCAATGGAGTGTAGGTCATGAGGATATGTCAGAAATCTGGAGAGGTTCTGTTGGTTTCATTATTAGATAAATGTAAGGTAGGGACCCTGGAAAATGGTGGAATTCGTGGTCTATTCAGGATTTGTAATATGTGATGGATACTGAGGATCAGATGCATGTGGAGGATGTGGAAGAGACCACAAAACCCAACTAAGGGGTCAGTGTCTGGTGACTGAAGTATCACTGCATGGAGGTTAGGCTTCTGGCTTTCATTCTTCAAGCTAGGTGCATGTCGTGGTGCTGCTAGAGGCTGATCAGGCTAGTGAGCCAATGACGGTCAGAGGTACACCATAGGTGTGGCCTTGATTTTCCTTACATTCTTTTTGGAATGTCATGCTGAGTCATTCCCATTTATAGTGAATGAGTTGCACAAGATATATTTGGACTAACCGGATTATATTTAGTGTTATTGGATCTATTTTGGGTGCATGATATATTTATATATAAAAATATGAGATGTGTGTCATCAGAAACATCAAGGATGTGGAATACTTAATGTTTCGTAGGCATCGAGGCATCAAAGATGCATAATAAATAAGGTGTAAGGCACCCAATTTTATTTTGAGAATCCGTGGGATGATGGACCTTGTGGAGGTGGACACCGATGCAGTGCATGATACGTTTATGTGTCGATAATGAAATGGGGGAACCTGATAGGGTGCTGGGGTGACGATATGTCATGGGATGGCCTTGGGTTCAAGTAATAGGTCAGTGAACCTTTTATTTATTTGAGTTTTGACCTAGATTTGTTATAAAATATTTCATCACCACCCTTGGAAGAGTAATTCAGGGAAAAATTTCTTTAAGGGGTTTTTTTGTAAGAAACATGTTCTTCCTCTGATGTATGAGTCTTCTTTTTTTCATTTGTTTTTTCATTTTTTTGAGAAAACGGGGGGAAATAGGGTAGTTCAAAAATTTCTAGGTCAAACACCATGTACTTCCAAGAACACATCATTTTTATGTAAGGCATGTACAAACTGAGTGATGAATTAGTTCATTCTGTGTGGTAACCGGGTAAAAATAATATATTTGACATCATGTAGTGTTCTTTAACATGCATTTTATTTTTCATTTTGTGTACCAGATGAGTCCTAGTCGTGTGTTGACCTGTGTGATGCATCTATGTAGTGTGATGACCTATAAACCCACCTAATTCAGAGTATGGGAAAACTACTACATGGAATCTGGTTCCTAATTCATGTTGAGTAGATTAATTTTTTTATTAAATGGGATAACATCATGTCTTGTAGCTGAAAATATATTCTTCTCTCCCATTTTTAGACATTGATGCTCCAAGAGGATGAGAACAATTCTTCTCATAGATTCTTCATCCATCATCCATTCTTCAATATGTTATTTGTTGCAGGATCGTATCAGGAAGGCTAAACCCACACACCCTATTTTGTTATTGTTTATTTACCTCACATGCCGCAGTTACCATCTGAGTAGAAATTCCGTGATTTGACAGAAATGTAGATCTACGAAGATCATATTTGAATTGGAGCTTGATATTGGGTGTGACTACATCTATAAGTATAAGGTAGGTGATGCCTATTTTGTTTTGTGTTTTCGCAGTCATTTTGGGGTTGCATATTTTTAGCGCAATGTCGAGTATTGAGAATGACCCATGTTTCTTTATATTAAAATGATTGTATGCATTATGGGATTCCATTGGGAATTCCCCTACCTTTTTATGATTGAATGAGGTCGGGTTAGATGCCACTAATCATCTGGGGAATTTTGGTCAGGGTTAAAAAATCATTTTAATTGGGTTTTTTATTAAACTCTTGAGTTGAACTATTTAAGCATGATTTTGATTATTAGAGGCTTTAGAGACCTCAGGGCTAGTATTGGACAACACATGGCATGTGGAAATAAATTGTGTAACTTATTTTCCTATTTAATGTGATTCTTTTTATTATATATATATATTTGATACCTGATATTGCATATGCTGGAACCCATGGGGTGGTGTAAGGGATGAACAAATTATTCTGGAGTGATGTTGATCACATGTTGGTCATGGATCAAAATGCATTTATTACTTGACTATAGTATTGGGTGTCATGGTCGTCGATTTGAGGGACTGTAACTGTTAGGTTATGCATGGCTAGAGATGCTTGAATAGCGAGGCAATCATATTTGAGCGATATGGTCATAGGGACATGAGGTGTCATAGATATTGTGGGTTCGGTTCTTTAAGTGGTGATTAACTTTCACCAGTGACTTGAGTCATTTTCAAAAATTATGACTCTCTGATGTGGAGATTTTTGACCACTCATATGGGTAGAGGTGCCCAATAGATACAGTTTATGTAGTATTTGATTTGGGTGCTTTCTATAGAATGCCATGTGGAAGGTGAGGATCCTTTGGTTGGTAGCGATGATGATACCAAGTTATGAGATTGAGGGATGATATTGTGGTTTACTTCGATTATTTATGTGTGTACAAATATATTTGTTCCTCGAAGTATTATTTAAGGACTTTAATCATTGTTCCTATTGATTTTGTGCCATGGGATGACACAAGCTTTTGAGAATGGGTTACTATAGTTTGGGTGTTCCATAAAATTGTTAGTATTTAAGACATGAGGTGACCGGAGGCATGTGGTAACGAGTTATATAACTGAGATTCCAATGTTGGACGAAGCAGGTGACACTCCATGGTGGCTACTGTGCACTAGGGGAAGTTATGCTTATTTGTGAATCATACTATTTTCTTATTTCATGTTTAAATACTCATACTAGGTATGCACCATTGGGTGGTATCCTACTAAGATTTATCACACACACTACAATGGCCATTCAGGGTGTGTGTAGACTTTATGGATTTACGTGTTTGAAAGAGATCGGCTTTAGGAGATGGATTGTATTAGCTATTTCATGGAGATTTGGCATTGACCTTGAGGTCATGCCTAGCTGCAGATTACTTTGTTTTTCTTTCTTTCCTGTATCAACATTCTTACTTGTTATTGTAGATATTGTTGGGTAGCCATTGTCTCTTTGTTATTTTAAATGTAAGACCTGCTATGGATTCATGATTTGTAGTTCTAGCATTTGTTTCAAGTGTTGGTCAGCATTCCGTTTGGTTTACCTTCCACTGCACTTATGTTCCTATATTGCTTCCGCTTGCTTTTTTCCATTGATAGTGATTCTACTATACAGGCCCTGTTCGAGTCTGCTAAGTCTTTAGTGTCGTTGCATTTATAATTATTATGCTTGGACTAGTATATTATTTTCCTCTGAGAGGGTATAACCTCCACACTCTACCAATTTACACCCTCACTGCTAGTCGGAAGCCGTCGGCATTTGGGGTGGTGCGCCTAAGGTGGTAATACCCGAAACATTTTACACAGTTCAGGTGGTTGTTCAGGTTTGATAAATTATATTTTATTCCTTAAAAATCAATTATTCATCATTATATTACCTTTTTCTAGTATATAAATGTTTACCTATGGATTTTATGTCAAACCTAATGTTTTGAAAAAGAACTCTTTTTTCAAAAATACACCTTTTACATTCCACTTAATGTTCATGGTTCTTGTATCAAGTATGTTATTCCCTCTTTCATTTGGAAACACAAATTTTATGAATGTATTCTTTATGAAGTGAAACCCATTACTTTCCATGGGTATTTTTTATATTAAATATTGATATATTCTCTTTATGGCAAGCATGATAGTGTAAATGTTATTATGTGATGGGTGCACTTAGAATAACATAGAACAATGAAATGTAAGGAAGGGATGGGTGTGCCCGGAATTATAGAGCGCTCCAATGTGTTATATAATGTGAAGAACAATAGTATTAATGTGAAATATGCATGAAAATGATGCTAGGTTGGTTCAAAAATATCAGTGGTGGTTATCCACAAAGACAAGATGTTTCAGTTTTTTTATTTCCACATTCCATGTCTTTATATAATTATTCCTCTCATGGATTTGATAATGATTTTATGACTATGCTCACCCCATGTTATGTTGTTTCATGTAATTATATATCCTCTTAATGAGATATTATCTTAACCCTTTTAATGTATATCCTCCAGTGATTACATGAAATAAGGATAACTCAAGAGAAAATAAGAATCTTGAAAATAAGAAATTAAATAAATGTTTATGTCTTATGCTGTAAAAGTTGTGTATCGTCCTAGTATTTCAGAGACACAAAACCATTGGATCCTGATTGTGTAATTTTTTTATCTTGTTTATCATTAAAATGATGTAATGTTAATGAAATAAAAGTAGGGTCGCTATAGTAAGAATAATAAATTTCAATATTCTAAAATATAGGAAGGTCACATGGTTTACTAAATCATGCTACAACCATGTGTATCTCATTTGACAAGAAAAGCATCCCTCGTGGTTTGGCTACTTGTTTTTGCAAACTATTTTCCAACCATGAAAAATAGCTATACTAAAATCTATAGGCCCATGGCTTCATTATTACTAACCACACAACAATCGTGCGACTTCACCGATACTTACAAATTATAAAAATTTGGGGAAAATTGTCATAAGACTGTATGAAAAGGTTAAAATAAAATAAATAAAATAATATTGGAAATAAGGGAAGATATGTGACAATTCTATCCATCATAATGTGTTTTCCCTTAGAATGATTCGGTTGATTCACCTAATCTTGGAAACAAAGAGGTTCCACTCTATTAAGGATAGATCAATTCTAATGAAAACCAAGGAACACCATGAAATAGAAAAAAATGAGATCCATTATATAGACAACTACTAAATTATTCAACCAAATAATTTTAAAAATTACATTCGTAGATCATCCATCTCATTATCGTCATAAATTTTGAGCTCACTAGAATTAACAAAATTCATTGCATAAGGAAAAATGAGGGATTAACCTAATTATATTATTAGAAATACCAAGGGTCCACAAGAATGAAACCCATCTTAAAGAAGGGTTCTGTCATCGAAGTGAAGCACTACTATCTACAAGGAAATAAATAATGTTCAACAAGGAAAGGCCAACTATGGTGGTCTCTCCACTATATTTAGAATTCCCTTAAAACCTATACTCTCCAAGAATTAACATTAACTCTCCAAAATTATTTTATAGAATGAAGGACTCAACTATGAAAGAGAATATGTTAAAAACATTACCAAATTAAGAACAAACATTTCCTAAACTAAAGGACTATCTACAAGATAGTAAAACCTCAAATGTATTCACTGATTGATCAAAATATTAGTGAGACAGTACCACAACAAAAAGATATATATATATATATATGTATATAAATATATAATGATTTGGTTAACAAGTTCCAATAAGAATTTAGAACATAAGGATAAATGAGATCCAAAATTAAAAGTTAACTCATTTAGGTTAAATACCCTGAGAGGGGGGAGGTGAATCATTGTATGACAGATGAAAACTCCTACCCATTCAGATCATGTTTCATTGTTAAAAAACACTCTTCTCTATCTTTCCCATTGAAATGTATGAATAGAATTGAAATCATGACCATGACACAAAAAACTTAATTAGTTCACCATCCCTTGTCTGCATTCAAGGAGTATACAACGATGATGTGACAATGTACCAAATCCACTATACCTCACTGAAAAATTACAAGGTTGGGCAAGATCACTTCAATGATCAGGCTCACTTCCTTTACCATATTTAGGGTCAGCTCACTGCTTTTCCAAAGTTCACTCCCTATGTATCTTTCTCTGGCTCACTGCCAGTGGAATGGATCACCGTCTTCCTCTTCCTTTGCTAACTACTCTAGAAGGGATCCACAGAAACTGTATGGACTTGTAGGTCCCTTAATTTTCATGAATGAATGCATTCTCAACTAAAGGTATATGCCCTATTGAAGTTCCACTTTTCTGTGCACTGTTAGTTTACAAAAATTGATTTCACAAACTGTGTTTGTCACTACAAAAAAAATGATGTATTGCGATTAGAATTTTGTCCCATTGCAAATGGTACATAAAAATAGGAATTTGCAATAGTCCGTCGCAAATACCTTTTGTGTGATGCGTGTATTTACATTGGATGAGTATTTGTGATGGGGACCAATCCCCCATCACAAATACTCATCTATGGTATTTTTATTTGCGACCGGGAAGGATACGCATCACTAATAATATATCAGTAGGCTATTATTTGAGAAGGGTCGTCACAAATAATTTTTCCCCGTGATATTATCTGTGACAGGTCTTGTGGAAAAACTATCTTTTATCACCACATCAATTAATAATAGTTGAGCTATTTGCGACAAGTCACGTCACATAAACTAATATTTATGATGGTTCATCTAAAATAATTTGTCGTCATCAAAGTATTTGTGATGGGACCCATATAAAATACTAGTTTTTTTTACCACCGCCTCATTTAATAAACACATAACAATCCGCAATGGGTCTTGTAACAAATAACCCCATAGGAAATGGTCAAATATATATATACCCCCATCTATTTTTTCCAATTTTACAGTTCTCTCAAGTCCTGTCTCATTCTATACTCCCATATTTCTCTATTCAAACCATGTAATGAATAAATAAGGGATGATGGGTAGCTTACCCTTAGAGGGGGCTATGACATGCATTTCGGGCATGTGTGTGCGGTGTGTGTGTGTTTAATTTAATTATACCATCAAGTACCTAATATATATATATATATATTAATTATTATTAAATAGTATTGATCATTATAAATTAGTATAAATTAGTATTAAATAATAATAATTAATAATTAATAGAAAAAATAGTAATAAATAGTAATAAATAGTAATAAAAAGTAATAAATTGTAATAATTAGCGGTAATTAGCAGTAAATAGTGGCAATTATAATTAATTAAAAATAAATAGCAATAATTAGTAATTAATAGTTTATATAGTAATAAATAGGAAAAAATAGTGGTAATTAGTAATAATTAGTAATAATTAGAAATAAATAGTAATAATTAGAATTAAATAGTAATAAACAGTGATAATTAGTATTAAAAAGTATTAAATTGTAATAAATTGTAATAACTAGTGGAAATAAGTTATTATTAATTGTAATTATTAATAATTAGCCCTAATTAGTAATAATTAGTAGTAATTAATAACAATTAATAATAACTATAAATATTTTGGAATAATAAGTAGTAATTAGGAATAATTAGTAATAGTTAGTAATTAGTAGAAATAATTTGGTATAATTTGGTTTGAATAGTAATAATTATGAATAATTAGGAATAAATAGTAATAAATAGTAATAAATAGTACTAATTAACGAAAATTAGAAATAATTCGTAATAATTAGCCATAATTAGTAATAACAAGTGTTAATTATTAATAATTAGTAATAAATAGCGGCAATTAGTAACAATTAGTAATAAATAGCGGTAATTTGTAATAAATAGTGGTAATTAGTTATAATTAGTAATAAATAATCATAATTAGGAATAATTGGAAATAAATAATAACAATTAAGACATATTAGTAATAACTAGAAATAAATAGTAATAATGAGTAATAAATAGTAATAAATAAAAATAAATGGTTATAATTTGTAATAATTAGTATTAATTATCAGTAATTTCTGCTAATAAATAATAATTAGTAATATATTTTTAATATTAGTAATAAATTGTAATGATTAGTAAGAAATAGTAATAAATAGTAATAAATATTAATCAAAAGTAATAAATAGTAATAAATAATTATAAATAGTAATAAATTGTAATAAAAAGTAATAATGAGTAATAAATAATAATAATTTGTAATAATTTATAATACATAGTAGTAATTAGTAATAAATAGTAATAAATATTAATAAATAGTAATAAATAGTAATAAATAGTAATAATAGTAACAAATAGTAATAAATTGTTATAAATTATAATAAATAGTTATAAATAGTAATAATTTGTAACAATTGATAATAATAAGTAACAATTAGTAACAATTAGTTACGATTTTTTACAAATAGTAATAAAATATAATAAATGGTAAAAAATAGTTAAAATAGGTAAAAATAGGATGAAATAGTTAAAATAGTAATAAATAATAATAAAAATTAAAAAATAGTTAAAATAGCAAAAATTGTAACAATTAGCAGTAATTAGTTATAATTAGAGGTAATTACTCCTAATTAGTAGTAAATATTAATAAATTGTAATAATTAGTAATAAATTGAAAAAAATTGTAATAAATTGAAATGAATTTTAATAAATTATGAGAAATTATAATAAATTGTAATGGACTATAATAAATTGTGATAAATATAAATAAATATTAATAAATAGTAGTAAATAGTAATAAATAGTAATTATTATTAATAAATAGGAATAAATAGTAATAATTTGAAATAATTAGTTATAAATAGTAATAATTAGTAATAATTTTCAATAAAAAGTAATAAATATTAACAAATAGTAATAATTAGTAAGAAATAGAAATAAATGAAAATAATTAGAAATAATTAGTAATAATTAGTAATAAAACTTAATAAATAGTAACTAATAGTAATAAATAGTAATAAATAGTAATAAATAGTTGTAATTAGGAATAATTAAAAGTAATTAGAAATAATTAAAGGTAATTCAGAAAAATTATAAGTAATTAGTAAAAAATAACACTAACTAATAATAATTACCAATAACTACTAATAGTTATCCATAACTACTAATAATTAGATATAAATTGAAATAAATTGTTGTAAATTGTAATAAATTGTAATAAATTGGGATAAATTGTAATAAATTGCAATAACTTGTAATAAATAGTAATAAACTGTAATAAATAGTTAAAAATAGTATATATTAGTGATAATTAGTAATAAATATTTATAAATATCAATAAATAGTAATTAATAGTTATAAATTGAAATAATTAGTAATAAATAGTAATAATGAGTAATAAATAATAATAATTAGTTATAATTAGAAATAATTAGTAATAAATAGTGATAATTAGAGATAATTAGCAAAAATTAGTCATAATTAGTAATAAATATTAATAATTTGTAATAATTAGTAACAATTATTACTAATTAGCTATAAATAGAAATAATTTGAAATAATTAGTTGTAATTTGGAATAATTATCAATAATTAGTAATAAGTAACACTAACTTCTAATAATTAGCAACAACTAATAATAATCAATATTAACTACTAATAAATAGAAATAAATACTTATAATTGGCATTCACTACTAATAATTAGGAATAATTAGGAATAATTAATAAAAGAATCTTAATTTTAGATCGTGATTTTCTTATAAGAAATTAATGATATAAAAATTAATTTTTTAATTTTTTATTTGACAAATACAGAACAAAAAAGTTGAAAATAGTAATAATTAGATGATCGGGCTTGGATAAATCATTAATGAAACCACAAGGGTTTTGGTATAAATCTTTTATAATTGAGGGTGTTGAATTTTGTTTATCATTTGCATCATCGAAACCGATTTTTTTTCAAAAAGGAATGATTAAGTGTCTATGTAGACAATATGACAAGCATACGTTTGACACATTTGAAAATATAGGGGGTCAACTATTAATTTTGTGGGTTTTGAATGGATTTTGTTTTTTGGTATCAACATAGTAATCCCAATTCTAGAGAACATACTAATAAATTGGTTCTTAATCCATCATAATATCAAAATTTAGTACATAATGTGTTAGGTCCTTCTTTTCAATAAAATGAAACTCTTAATGGTAATGATTTAACTCATGAGTTAGAACCATCTCAATTTAATGAGTTATTCAGATCTGCTAATGATAAGTATAATCGTGGTCGAAAGATAAGTAAATTTGAAGTTGTTTCAAACTTTTTGGCCATTAAATCATATAATGGAACATCCTATAGATTATTTATCATATATTCTCTTTGGTTAAAACATTGTTGCGTGAGGAAAATGTTTTACCTACAAATTTATATGAGGGAAAGAGGTTAGTTTATAACCTGGGTCTTGGTTATCATAAGATTCATGCATATTCAAATGATTAAATTTTATATTATGATGAAAATGAGTCATTGGATAATTTTCCTATATGTGGAAAATCGAGGTATAAAGTGGCTAAAATTTTTTAATAATGGATTGATTTCTATAAAACAATTGAGGTATTTTCTACTTACACCAAGATTACAGTTTTTTTTTATGTCTCGGAACACAAAATTATTGATGTCATGGAATAAAACCAACATTTCAACCCGTAAAATATTAAATCATCTATCTAATAATGATACATAGATTAATTTTGTCATAGAATATCTATCTTTTTCTTAAAAAGATTTAAATGTGTGATTGCGTCTTTCTACTGATGGTTTCTATCCATTTGGTTCTTATGGTAGTTAATATTCTTGTTGGATTATCTTTATGACTCTATAATGTTTACCTCCTTTGATGTTGATGATGGAGCCATATATATTTTTAACCTTATGAATGCAGGACATCCAAAAAAGAATATTTGTTGTT
This sequence comes from Viscum album, assembly GCA_963277665.1. Taxonomy (NCBI): domain Eukaryota; kingdom Viridiplantae; phylum Streptophyta; class Magnoliopsida; order Santalales; family Viscaceae; genus Viscum; species Viscum album. The sequence goes on from OY728145.1 coordinate 1,415,117,462, forward strand.
TGTATGAATCCATTGGTTAATGATTTAAACTTATTTTAGAGTAATTGTGTCAGAACATATGATGTTCTTGAGAAAAATAATTTCCTACTAAAGGTGCATTGATTAGGAAAATTATTAAATTCCTAGAATATGACATGTTATATGGATAGAGTGAACATGATCCGAAATAATTTCCAAAATTTATGTGAGAAAATGAATCATTTATTGTCAATAATGAAAGAAAACTTTGTTTTCTCGACTCTCATCGCTGATTTCTTTCAACCGATCATCCTTTTCGGAGGAACTAATAACATTTAAAAAAAGGAACAATTAAATGAGATGAAACTTAAAAATTATCTTAGGTATAGAGTTTAAATCATGTGTCTTCTCATTACATACGATTGTATTTAGACCGACTATAAACAAATAGAAAATTGATGGATTTGGGAAAAAGATCAATTGGACAAAGTGGATAATTTTTTTGGGATCTTCTATATTGGTCTAATTTATTATTCCTTTACATGTTGGAAGTCATGCATATTAAGAAGACCAATTTTGGTAATATATTTTAAAAATTTCCGGATACGCCATGTAAGACCAAAGATAATATAGATGCATGATTAGATCATTCCAAAATTTATAGGTGACTAGAAGTTGAACTATTTGAAAATGTTAGATCACAGAAGTTAATGAAGCCTACAGAAGATTATATAATTTAAAAAGAAAATCATTTATAATTTTTCAGTGGATTGAGTATTTGAGATTTCCAAATTGTTATGATTTCAATTTGACCAGATGCATCAGAAATTGTATTATTACTAGATTAAAAAGTCATGATTGTCATGTTAAAATAGAAATAATACTTCTTATTGGATTAAGATGTTTATTTAATTCTATGACTTTGGATGCTCTACTAGAAATATAATATTTTTCTGAGGCATTTGTGCGGTGAAAAAAGACTGAAATGCACTATATAGACTATAAGAAGATGTTGTTTAAATTTTATGTAAAATGGAAAAAATATTCTCATGGGCTTATTTTGACTTAATGTAAATTTTGATATTACATTTTCAATACAAAAAAATTCTAGAGGTATGTTACAGTTCTGTTGGATGCAACCATTCGAGATATGCATGTATAATTTAATGAAAAATTTATGTAACAATGTATGAGTAGACGGATCAATTGAAGAAGCTTATTTGCTGGAGAATTTTTTTTTTCTACTATCATTATTTTTAAACTGAATATCCCTCAAAACATAAATGCAAGGGCCACAATGAGGGAAATTTTGATGATGAAATGAAAAATAAATTATCATTTTTCAATTAGTCAAAATGTTTCTTCAGTGGAGTTCGTGAACGATGGATTTCAGATGATGAACATCACAGAGCTCATACATATGTTCTGATCAATAGTGAATAAATGAAACAATTTGTACTATGATTTCTCCTACAACATTCCCTATAATATTTTTTATAGTAATTTAATATTATTTTATTTGTAGATGACATGATAATCATGTCAAGAAATAGATTCCACATATTATAGCCTCTTCTCTTGACGAATGTTGGAAAATAAGTTTTCTTGTTTCAAAAACTAGTAAAATAAATTTTTTATGGTTTAACAAATAAAATAAATTTATATATTATTTTATTCATATTCCATTTATAAATTATCAGGTATCTCAATATGAAAATTAAATTAATAATCTATTTTTCATTTATTAACCCACCATCCAATATGGATAAATCTTATAATCAAAAGGTTGTGAATGGTATTCGATTTCATACATGTGTAAATGGGGAATCAATAATATATTGAATAATGGTGTTTTCATGCGAGGATCTCATCATCAAGAAAATAACATTTAATTTTACTTAATACTAGAAAAAATAATTAAACTATGTTATCTGAGACTGATTTACAAAACGATGTTTAAATATCTATGGTTGGATACTGAGAGATTCTTGCATGTTCATGAAAACTATGGAATCATTAATATTAAATATAAAACAATTATTTCAGAAAATGAACCATTTTTATTGGATTATCAGGTACTTCGAATTTAGTATGCAAATTATTGTGTTGCTTCAAGAGGGTCATGTGATTGGTGGAGCATAATACAACTGAAATATCAAGAAAATAAGTTTACTCAAAGTTCATGTGGTTCTACTAATGTGAAAAGAATAGAAATTTTTAAAAGACTACCCCAAATCCATATTTTCCATGAAGAGACATGAATATCGATGATGTCACCCCATAGTTAAGGTTCGACGGTGACGATGATATTATTGAGGTAAAAAATTAATTTCAAATGATAAGAGATGATGAAACTGAAACTCATATAGAAATTGATGACATTGAGAAGGAATATGAGGATATTGATAATTTCATATACATAGATGAGCATGGATATGTGGATTAAAATCGTTAAATGATGTTAATAATCATATATAATATACATATATATATAATTTTTGTTTTCAACTATTTGCAAACAAGAGTCCTTAAATATTTTTTAATAGTAGTTATTTTATTTTTCAGATGGACTTGGATCTATTTTGTGAGTTGGAGGGGGCTGATCTACCTAGTGAAGATCAGGATGTTGGATCATCTGACCTTCAGACTACTAGGGATTCATCTATGACTTGTAGGGGTTTTCGTCTTAGGAAATTGATGATTTATGACCCTATCCCCATGAGACGTCCACATATTGGCTTCGATCCATACATGCGTAAGTTTGTTTACATGTTTAATTTTGTTAGTATTCATTAATTATAATTAATTTATTTATATACTAATATTTTTGATTATTTTTTCAATTTTTTATATCCATTCACATATAGATGTTAGACAGGGGATTGCAATATTGTAGAATTATATTTCTAGAGCATGGGCTACATGGGACCCGATGTCCATTGATGTTCAGCACCTCATGTTTGATCGTCGGATGGTACATAAATAAATAATATTTATTTTGAAATTTATTTAATTATTAACATTATATTATAAATTATTTATTGGGTTTATGGTATCACGTCGATGATTTCATATGTGACACTATATATGAGACATGGGATGGAGGTATATGTGAGCATTTATATTAGTTTTTACACAATTTGAGGACTACATTGATGAAATCCAGAGTCACAGAGTTTAATCAGTCTTGTTGTACCCACCGACCTGAGTATAATTCATCTCAGGCTTGAAATGGATTATGTTAATTCTAGATGAGTGGTCTTTTTCAGAGGAGATCATCGTTAGGTCTACTGAATTAGGGGAGATAAGATATGACACATCAAACTGGTATTCGTACATTTAGTAGAAAGAGGGAATATATAGTTAGTACCTTTTGTAAATAATTTATATAATTTTAACTATAATCTATTTATTTTATTTTTATATTGGTATTATAACATCCCGATGTTATGAAGTTAAAAATTAATGGGATTATTTATAGTCATCTTTTCACTAGATAGATTAAAGGTGATTTCTAACATTAGATTGAGGTCAATATAATTTTTTTGACTTTTAAAAATTAACTGCAAATATAATTTAACTATTTTAATTTTAAATTGCCACTAAATAATTCTTATGATGTAAAAAAATTTGAAAAATAGACTAAGAGTTAATCCGAGATAGAGGATTAGACCAGTGCATCAAGATTCACTAATGCACTATGGAAACAAATGACCTAGTATGCCTTCGAGAGAGACTGAGTTTTTGGTATCAGTTCTCTATTGATGCCTGAGTGTTATTATGGTTTTGTTGAGATGTTATCATGATGCTATAGTGGAACTCATGGAGAGTTATCATCATCTATTACCCAATATTCGGAGAAGCTATAAGCTCATGGTGAGCTTATAGAGAGTATGAGTAGGGAGCATGATGATATTTTTTGACTTTAGTAGCTGTAGCAGCATGAAGAGTTTTGTTTTTCTATTTTTATTATTATAATTTTATTATAATTATTACCCCATTTATTTTTTATATTTTTTTTATATATAAATATATTTATTATTATTAAAATATTATTATGATAAGAATTATATTAATATTAAATTTTATTATTATTATTTATTGTATTTTTTTGCAATTGGATCATTGTAAATAAAAATTTTCTAGTAACCCATTGTAAAAAGTTTTTTGAGACAGACACATTGTGAAAGATGTTTTTAAAAACCCAAGATAATCTATATTCAACTGGATGTATTCTCATCACAAAAAATATAATTGTGATTCCATTTTCCACAATTGGGAAATTGGGAAGGGACACTGTCACAATGACATTTTGTTATGGTCTCCCATTACAATTTCTCTAATGCAAATGGTTAAGTTATCAGTTGTGAGTCCCATCATGAACTACCATGAGTCTTCCACGAACTATATTGCACCATGTGGCATGAGTGATTCGCAGACCACCTCTTCTTCCACAATCTACTCCGTTTTCTGTGGAATGCTTCTTTTCAATGGACCATCTCCTCTTCTTCAATCCATTTACACTTCCATGGACCTCTTGTGCTCTGAGGATTACTTGTCCATTATGGTCTATAGAGCCTCACAAAACCAAATTTGATGATTTATTCTCACAAATTACTTTAACCTTCATGAAATCATTCCTCACGAACTCTTTCATATTTCAACAAATGTTTTCCCGAGAAAATATTTTTTTATAATGAAAATCACTCTACATAATGGTATGATTAGAATTCCTTATACAAGAAAATATTTCCACAAAACCCACTAATCCAATTTACCAGAAACTTCGATGCAATACATCCTTCCCTCTAAACTATGCTATATGGTCTCCATACCACTTTTCTTCACCCTTATGCATTTTTATATTAAGATAGGGATCAAATATTTAGTCAACACAAACATTAAGAACACATGAGCTGTGATCGACTTGAGAAACAAGATTATAATAAAAATTCCATCAATGAACCACTTCTTTCAATTCCAAAACCACTCATTTTATATTATCATCACCCTTATTTGTCATTATATATAATCATTGATTTGTCACCTTTAGAATTGTTATATTTAAAACTCCCACTACTTAAATTATACCCAATAAAATTCTCCCCTTTCTTGATTAAGACATTTTCTACCTTTTTAAAACTATAATTTCTCTACCTTTGTCAACGAACCCAGAGGAAACACTTTTGAGGTCTATAACAGGGTAAAGGACATAGATCAGCACAATAGTAGAAAAATCCATAACACTGGGAGAGGGGTTCCCACATTCAGACCTTTTCAAGTGAAGGAAGACGAATAGACTCCAAGATCCATATGATTACATTAAAATTCTTAATTGAGTAAGACCTTCGTTATAATCTCGGGAACCTATTGTTCTATAGGAACATGTACCAAATTCACATGCCCTTGACCCACCTTCACTATAGTAAAATGAAACTTTATTTCCATGTGCTTTTTCCTCTTGTGATGGAATATTTTTTTCTAAGATATATATTACATATATTATAAAAATTGATTATGATCAAAGACTTTAAATTATCTCGCATATCATCATGATACTGCTTCATCCACAATAACTGCATGGATTCATGAGTGGCCGAAATATATTAAATTTATGCAGTGCTCTATGAAATGAAATATTGTTTATTTATTATCCATGAAATACACAATAGTTAAAGATAGAATGCACCCACTGATGTTGATTTTTTATCATATGTTGATCTGGCCCAATCTGCATCTATATATCCCAATAAATCTTATTGTGATTTGACATTGTACAGTAAATTGAAATCCATTGTTCCACTGATATACCAAAGTATTCTTTTTTTCACTTCAAGTAAGTGGGATTCATCGGAAATAATTTTATACCATGGTTCTTGAGCTGTGTCAAAATAATATCTTGTCGTTTCACTTTTAAGTACAATAAGCTTCCAATGATCTATTGGAATTAAGAGATATTAACTTCTTTTCCCTCATTATCCTATGATAGAATCACCTTGGTCACCACAAGGGTCATCCAATCATTATAATTATCCATTAAAACTCTTCAAAAAACATTCTTGGAATATTTATATTGAGAAATGAATTTGTTATTATTTCTTTATGTCACTTGTAACCAAAGGAAAAATGTTAATTCACCAATCATTGACATTCCAAATTCAATTTTCATGAATTCTATTAATTTATTACACTGAGATTCATTTGATCCACTAAATATTATTTCATCTACATATACATGAAAAATAATCCTTTTATTACTATCATAGTTTACATATATATTGTAATCAACTCCACCACAATAAAAAGTGAGCAACATAAAAACTGATCTGAACATTAATAAAATGCTCTTGGTGATTGCATCAACCCATATATTGCATTATTTTTCCCAAAAACTATATTCTCTTCTTCATGAACGAGAAAACCATCTTTCTTATCACTATAAAATTCTTCTTCCAAATCACAACTAGGAAATGAAGAATTAACATCCATTTGGAAAACATTGATTTTTTTTGCATTTCTATGGACAAGAATAATATCATTGACTATAACCATGAAAATTGTTCAAATGTTTCATCTACATCGATACTCTCTATTTTGGAGTAACCTTTACACACTAGTCTTTTTTTTTTGAATATAAACTCCATCTACATTCATCTTATTACTAAAGACTCATTTAGTCACAATGAAATTATTATCTTTTGCGATTGAAATAATCTATCATGTTTGTTTCATCCAATTTGGTCTAGATATACATTCATATCCTAAACCCAAATATTCTCTCTTTCTACTTCATTAAAACATTTAGGCTCTACCTTTGATAAATATGATTCTTACTATCGAGTCTTTATCCTATTTGTTTTCACTAGCAATTTGCGATCCCAAATTATGTTCTTTATGTCAATTTTGGCATGTTTCATTGGTCTTTGGGAAGATATGAACTTATGAAAATGATTTAAATTATCTAAATATTCTTCTGATTCACCCTATTGAATAAGAACATCTTATAATCTACTTATATATTCATCATTATCCTCCTAAGTCCGATCATGAATATTCTAAAAAAAATTACATAATGTATTTTAACAACCATTCTGATACACTCATTGAAGCATTAATATTCTTTTGTTTTCATTGTGTATCCAAGAAATATCCCTTCATCTCAATGTGATTGATACTTCCACCTTGTTTAGAATTAGACACTTACTTTGGATTACTCAAAAATACTTTAATGATGTATTCTTTCCATAACACATCTCATACAAAATATTCTATTATTTTTGACACAAAAAATATATATTTGATGTGTAGACTGAAGTCATTACAAATTATTTACAAAACATATCTAGAATGTATTTCTCTATCAGTATTTTTCTACAAATGTTCAATATTTTTTCTTTTCTCAACCACTCCATTCTGATGTGGATTTATTATTGCTGAAACTTGGGTGGATTATCCCATGTTTCTCAATATATTCTTCCACTTGGATATTTGTTAAATTTGTTCCATTATCTATTCAAATATTCCTAATTTTTTGATCCAATATCTTCTCAACATCCCCTCAATAAGTTTTTATGAAATTTCACAACTTAGATTTGTGAGTGACATCTGAAACCCATGAAATTCTGCTAAAATCATCAATTAAGTGAACATTACATCTCCTCCTATAAATATATATTATTGAAATCAATCCAAAAAAATAAATATGCACCAAATCAAGAATATTTGTTGACATTTTCTCTTTCCTCGTATATTTATTTTGAATGATTTTCCATTGTAGAAAAGAATCACACATATCGGTATAATCATCGGATAATCTAGGGAGTTCTCGCGCAGAGTAATATTTCACCAGATCTTACAATGACATTTGGATCAAATGACCATGTCATTTTGATATATATTTTTTTGATTATTTCTTAATAAATACATATATCATACTCCACTTATAATGTAGATATTTACTTATGCGTGTTTTCCCAATAAAAAAGATGCACTATCATTTTCCATAATGAAAAATACTTTAATTAAAAATATTATGGCTTGTGTTTAGTCATATAGCTGACTAACAGTAAGAAATTTGTGATTGTGACCTTTAACAAAAAAGATATTCGAACAACTTTTATCTTTTTCACAAAATAATTCTTTTCTAGGTCCAATTACTTTCAAGGATTCATCTGTAGAAAATATCATGTTACCTTCTTTGTTGTATCTAATTCCGGTCACCAGATCAATATTTCCTATCATATATGAGGTTCAACCATTATAAATGATTCATTTTTCAATGTGATCTGATGCTATAAAATAAATCTATGTCACCACTTTCAGTTCATCAATTTTCTTTCTAATCCACGTTTTTGAATTTATACCTGGTATGTATTAATAATATTGTTATTACTCGAATTATTATAGACTATATAAATCCTACAAATCCCTAAATCAGTTGTTCAATTTCACCTCATTTGAAGATACCTTTTTCTTCTTCTTTGGTCTATATTTACACTACCATGGAACATTACTCTACATTGTTGATGTGAAATATCATTCCGTGTGTCTGATTCCTCCACACTTGAAGTAGTGTGATATCCAAGAATATTGAGTTCAATATAGATTCCTCTATTGTTCTTATTCCCTTCGATACATCATGGCTATGGAACATGCATTTTTTGAGTGTCCCATCTTTCCACATCAATATCACTGGACGCGTGGTACATTTCTATGTGTGACTTTGACACCTCTAGTTGTCCCCTAGGTTATATGAATAGTCTATTTCATCTTTGTACCAAAATAAATCATCAATATTAGAGTGGGTGCTTGTGGAATTACTATAACCATGACTACTTTCTATTTTCGATCAAGACCCATACTTTCCTTAACATTTGGGCTTGACTATTGCTTCTATTCTGTTGGATGACTATACTACACATTCATCTTTTGTGAATCCTATATGATATTATTTCCCAATTTTGTACCAAGAGTCTACAGTTTTTCGTGATCCATAACACATCTTCACATATAGACGACTACCTCTTCGAGTGCTTCAACATGTTGGATTTTGTTCTTTCTAGTTTTAGTAAAAATATTAAATTTTGTTCTCTATTATTCAGTTTTGAATGTATAATCAACAACCTTATCTAAGGTCTCTAGCATTGAAGACTATAGTTTTTCAATTTATTCACTTATTTCAGACATTTATTCTTCCTTCTAATACATATACAGTATTGTATCATGAACCAAATTATTTTATTTCTTCATTTTTTCTCTCTCGACTTCTATTTCCTCAAGAAAGGCTTCTAGTTAGACCTAAAGGTTAGATCTTCTATTAGTTTTTTCATTCATCATTGTCAATTACTTCTCTTGTTACATATTTTCTATTAACATTCACCATAGCATCTTATTCATGATCCTCACTGTTATATAATTATTTTTCCTCATATTATTTTGAACTGTCATCTTCGCTTAACTAAAAATTCGTCATTTTGAATAAATTCCTCATAACAATTTTCATACATTTTATAAATGTTAAAATCCAATTCATGGGAATTTCAACAGCATCCTGTTCATCTTATTGAAACTTATGGGGGAACCTTGATACATAAAGTCTCATCATTCCACATTGAAATCATTGAAGTGGATGTTTCCCTTTGAACTATATTTTTTCTATTTAACGATTTTAGGAAAGTAATGGAATGAATTAATCTTTCTATTCTTCTTTTTTTTTCATCCTACCCTTCTTAAATAGTGAGCCTCTTTAGGGATTGAAATACACTTCTTCAAACACAACATTTTTTATAGCATCAGTATCATAATTTCTCATATCATATGAAACAAGATTACAATAGAAGCTATCATATTTCATCACATTTGGATATTTGTCTTCAAATAGAGAAACCTTTGGATTCGACTGATGTGGAATTGTTTTCTAGATGTTCTTAACAATATTTATATCTATAATTATTTCTATGAGATTGCGCATGCTATACACAACAACATTCACTTCATCAAAAATTAAATCAATAGACTCATTAGGGTGAATTCTTAGATCCTTATAATTATTATATATAACAATTATCTTTTCTTATCTTATTTTTGAGACATCCTAATAAATGTTAAACATATTTTTCCTCAAGTAATGGGATGATATTCATGACGTAACCATCATATATACATTGTTTGATAGGGCACACCTTTAGGTATTTATTCCATCAGCATCAACATCCTATTCCATTTTTCTAGCTTTTCATAAAGCACCACTATTAATATTGGCCAAAATTCCATGCATCGCTACGGTAAAAAAATTGATTATTAATGATAATAAGTAGTTCTATATCTGATTATTCTATAATTTAATATTGTTTCCCTAAAAAACCAAAATCCATTTGTGAATGAAAACCTTGTTTTTTATACTGGGAGAAAACCATACAATTTTACCATTTACCAATTATAAAACATTTCTATCCTATTATATTAAATACCCTAGGGGATGGATTGGGGTATGATAGATTATAAATCCTACCCCTTAAGATCATGTTTCATTTTAAAATAAACACTTTTATCTCTATTTCCCATAAAAATGTATAAACGTAATTGAAATCAATCATGAGAAATAAAAATTTTACTTGGTTCAACCTCACTAGGCTTGTCCTGGGAGCATACAATTGCGATGTTCAAAAGTACCAAATCCACTATGGCTGACTTCCAAATTACAGGGTTCAGGCTAGGTCACTTCTATGCCCAGGCTCACTTCCTTTACAATGTTTAGGAGTCACTCAGTACATTCCCAAGGGTCACTGCCTATGTCTCTTTCTCTATCTCAATGTTGGTGGAAATGATCATTATCTTCCTTTTCCTCTACTTACTTCTCTAGAAGAAATCCTCACCTAGTTTATGGACTTTTAGGTCCCTTAATTTTAATGACTAAATGAATCCTCAACTGTAGGTAGATTATCTATTGAGGTTTTACTTTTCCGCATGGTGTTTTTTTATAAATTACATTCATTTATTGTTTTAGTCCCTTCATGAACTTCCTTGAATATTTTACGAACAATGTTTTATCTCATGGCGTGAGTGATTAACGGACCACATCTTCTTCCGTGGACCTCCCCTTCTTCCATAGATCGCTTCTTCTTCCCCAAACATTCTCATCTTTCCCAGATGGTTCCACTTTTGTGGACAACCCTTGGTTTGTGTATGCCTTTTCCATTTCATATGACATAGCCTCAAAAAACACTTTTAATGGAATTCTTCCCATGATCAGCTACAACCTTCATGAAATCCTTCCCCAGTAACTCTTTCAGACTTCATTGAATTTTTCACAGAGAAATAATGTATTCTAATGAAAACCACTCTACATAATGAGATAATTTATGGTAATTATATAGGAAAATAGATCTTCAAAACCCACTAATATGATTTACCAAAAACTGGGATGTAGTACACCGTTCACTGAAAACTATACTACATGGTTTTTATAACAATTTTCTTCCCTCACAGTGGCTGATGTCTTCCGTAAAAAATTCATTGTCTCTCAACCCCAAAAGACAACTTTCTGATGAAAAAACAAATCCTCCCACAAACATTGAGTCACCCAAAAACTATTTTTGTTATGTTTTCCTCATAGAAAGCTTTCCAGCCTACATAACACTATTACGTGGAAATGTTTCCTTTTCCAATTTTCTTTATCATTCTTCATACCTCCTTATAGTTCACAAACTCTACATTACGGTCCGTGAACTATACTATGTGGTTTGAAAACAGTAAATTCCTTTTTAAATAACATTCTTTTTTAAATAAAGTCCCTATTTTGAGGCCCCAAATTTTGGAAAGCACTGGGAATCTCCTCCAATTTAAAAATATACTTCCGTAATACCAACCACATTGGTTTGGGGTAATTTCTATTTTTCAAAAAATATAATCAACCCAAACAGAACAATAGGATTCTTTGATGGATTTTTTCCCATAAAACAACTACATAAAATCATAATATTACCAATGGATTAACATATTGGTTAATATTGGTTGATAAAGAATCCTAATTCGGAATTAAAAAAATTTAAAATAATATCTATGAAACATAATCAATATTCTAAGAAAAATGGAATCAAACAAAAATTTCAATTAACGGAGTATCCATTGCTTCATGGAATAAATAATTCCATTTTACAAATAAGCGTAAAGTTGAGAATGTACCATTATATGAGGCAACAAATTTGTAAAGGAAAGAATAAGTGGTGATGAAACATGAGAATGACATATTGACCAAAATTCCTTATGTGTTTTACCTAGATCCAATCAACTCAACCTGAAGCCACTAGACCCCCAAATATGTCCTAGTAAATCATTGTGGTAATATTTTCTATAATTTCAAATACAGTGTTCTGGGGTACCAAGAAGGAAATGGACGGTTTACCCAAATGAAATAAAAATTCCAACTAATTCAAGATGAAAGGAGAATGGAGGTAGATCTGCCAATCCTATCAAAGTATGGTAGAAAAAAAAAGAACGAAGAACTACAGTTTAATCCTTGGAGATATGATTCATAGTAATTTTTTATGGTACTAAATCCATACCATTACATAGGTATATAATTTGAAAAATAATTCAACGAATAAATGAAGCATAAAAACCCATAAATAATATGAAATTAAAATCAGATTCAATTAAATATAAATCCCAAAATAGACAAATAAAATTAAATAATAAATCCCAAACACAAAAAAAAACGATCAAAAGTTGTTTCAAACCATTTAAAAACCATAAACCTTACGATTATATCTTATGTTAAATTTTTAGAATTAAAATAAAAATATTACGTATTATTTATAAAAAAATTTCATGTTTCTAAAATATAAAAATTTACTTTAGTTTCTCAGCAAATTACATCTTTACTATTTCTAAAACTTCCCTAATAAAACTTTTTTTAGTTTTTAAAAAAGTCCTATATTAAAATCCATTTTTAAATTTTCCAAAAATTACCTTTATTTCAAAACATATTAGAATATTTCTTTATTAATTTCCAAACTAATCATTCAAATTTAAAATGAAGCTTACATCTCAAAAATCTATCAAATTTCCATTCAATAAAAAATGAAATATCATAATAAATTTAATTTAATAGTTATAAAATTTTCTCTTATCATTTAAAATAAAATATCCATTTATCTAAGAGTCCACTTTATCAAAATAATGTTTAATATTCCGAGAAATAACACCTCTCAATTTTTTTAATCACGTTTTTCCTAATAAAATACCATGATAATAAAGTTAACTGACACCAAATAATCACAATAATTTCCTTTAACTCATCACAAAAATCATTTACACATTACCAAATTAAATTGAATATCAAATATCATCCAAAAAAACTAATAATTCAATAGGGTTAGTGGTTATGAATGGTTTTGATACAGGGTTTGGAATATCATGTACCAATGATGCAACTACCACTAGAATGAAAAATAGAACCATTATCGAGATCTTCATACAGTATCCCAGACCATTTAGGAAAACTTTATGCCTGTAGATATTCTTCCATTTTCACTTCAAAAGATATAAAATATCTCAATCACCCTTAAGACTGTGAAATAATCTAAAAATCCCATGAATCTAAATAGAAAATTGGATATATATATATATATATATATATATATATATTACCCAAATAACAACAATAATTTCCTAACATTCCATGGAAACTCGAGGCTGAGACCATGTAAGAGCTAGCTAGACTATTCCAGCACCTACCAGTGAAGTTTTTAAAGTCCTAAATCCTATGTACCAGTCAGATAGAAATAAAAATTGTGTTGTGACACAATTTTATCCAAAGAAAACCTAGGCCACCCATGATCTGAGAACCTGATCAAGCTCGTGACATCACATGAGGGGCATCCTCAATCCCCACTATTTGGAATCCAGATCCCAAGGCATTAAAATATACACTACAAGAATGATTTCTCTAATTAATCATAATAATTATGAAACTTCCCGTAATAAGTTTTAAATGAAAAATTTGTACATTAGAGTCCAATGAATAAAAATATAAATAGGAAACAAAAAAAGTCATAAGAAACATAAAATGTAAATAATAAAATCTATAAATAATATATAATTCTTGAAATAATATTTATTACAATGAATAATGAATTGTATAATAAAACTATAATGTAAATAAAACTAAACTCTCTTCTATATCTCCATGTGACTCCATGGGGCACCCTTCAATCCTAATACCATAGATTATCTATGTGTAGCAATAATTGAACCAGAACATAAAATGTAAATAGTCACAAGCAAAAAGTCCTTTGTTTCAAAAATCAAACCTCATGTATAATAATTAAATAAAATACCAATTACATGGTAGTTTCTAATAAATTTTTAAAAATAGTTTTTATCATTATTGATTTATTAAAAACTATTAACAACTTGGTGGAATTCTAAACCAATTCATTTAAAAATTCAAATGGTAATTTTTAAATAAAAATATCATTTATTACCATTATAAAAGAAGGGTAAGATTAAAATATTGGATATGAAAAAATGTTTATTAAATTTTAAATTGAAGAAACCCATTTTGAGTGAAAATAGTGAAATTTGACTAGAGTCATTATCAATTTTTTTTCTAAATAAATAAAATTTCGTTTACACATTTAAAATAGAAATATAGGTGATAAAAAATGATATAAGTAATTTCATAATTTATAATAAGGTTAATTACATATCAACTAATAAAATATAATTAATTTAATCAATGCATCATAAACAATAACCAAGGATTAGGTTAACACCTATGTGAATGGAATAAAATATTGAACAATAATAAAATAAGATCCATCCAATCAACATGCCCAATGTCGTCCAATAACCAAAGCACTCGATCTTTCCCAACCTGACCTAACTAAGGGACAAATTCTCGTAGAGGGGTGAACACCATACCAAGGAACACTAGCTATAACATAATTCTAAACAACTGAATCTTGTATATCCAAAAATGTCATTTTCTACTATCAGTTTCCCATGATAAATAAAATGGAAGTGTGGAAATTTATTATTAACAAAAATTTGTATAAATAAATGAATGAATGAATAAATAAATAAATAAATAAATAATTTTATTTGATAAAAATAATCCATAAACAAGTCATCACCCCTAGGAACACTTTATAAGAAACCTCTTATTCATCAAAAATAATAATACATTAAATATGTCTGATAACAAGGTCTATTCAATCTATTTTAATAATAAAAGGATAGTTTAAATTTACAAGGGTGTGTTTCGATTAAAAAAATACTCTTTATAATGTATTTACTGAGCCACATTGTTTTTTAAATATGAAATACCTTAATAAATAAAATTTAAAAATATTTCCTAAAATTAAAAGAGATAAAAGTCCATTTTAAAGTGTCAATCCGTCTAATCAGATAATAATTTAAAATTAGTAGTATTAAAAATTTCTTATAAAACTAATAATTTAAAAATAAAAATCATCTAAATCATTTATGTAGTACAGAACATCACGATTAAAAAATTAATAACACCTTCAAATTCAAGTAATAATTTTATAAAACAGTCATTTTGAAGACAAAAACAACTCTCAAGGTTGAAAAATCCATTTAAGAAAATTAATGAACGATTTTTCGTCAAGTTAAGTAATAATATATTTATACGATATATTTAAATGTAAAAACATTGCATCCAATGAAAATAAAGTGAAAACTAATTTTCCTTCTTCATTAATCATCAAAACATTTAATACTTCCATTTGATATAGAAAATATGAATTTAATAATAAAACCATTCATGGTTCAAGAATTTGAAGGCTAATACAAGTGGAAACGTAACTCAAATTGTTGCTCTTAAACATGAGGTTATAAAAAACAATAAGAGGGAAAGAATGTCCCTTAGAGAAATAAATCTAACCATCAAATCAGGGGAACCCCAATTTAAAATTGATCGAAAAAGTACACTATGAACCTATGTCCTCACTAGGATTAGAAAAAGGATAATGAGGAAATAAATGAGGTTTGGAGGAGATTAAAAAGAAATCACCTTAATGAGATTACTTAAAATCACAAATAAAGAACATGAAACCCCAATATAACGGAAAAATTTGATAGTGGGGGTGAACATGGGGCCTTAGATTCTAATAAGGTGTAAGAAGAGAAGTTAGGGTTTAAATTTGCTAAATGAAAAAATGGTAAATTTCACGATTCTAAATTTTAGGGTAGTTTGCATGATTTACCAAACCATAAACCAATTGAGTTCCCCTCACTAGACACACCTAAGCTCCCACATGGTTTGGAATAAGGTTAAGAAAACGATGTTCCAACTGTGAAAAAATAATCTGTTGAAAAATAATATCCATTTGCATGATTTCTATATTTCTAGTAAAAACCATGGATAAAACGTGAACCCTATGATAAAACTCCATAATTTCATAAAATAAATTAAATTCAACACAAAAATAATGAAATTTAAAAAACTATTAAATAAAATAAAATAAATGGTGATATATTCTTTATGGTGTGATAGGGTTACATCTAATTTCTTCTTCAAAAAGGATAAGGTTTTGTGAAAAGAATCATATAGGAATATCACACATGATGGGAGGTGATATCCAAATTCCCCGATACACAACATACACCTCAATAGAAGACATAATAATACAGAATAAAAAAATAAAACTATCTTCAATATATATATATATATCAAATGTGTAAAATGATAATATACAATAATATAAAACAATGCATAAACTATAATGAAAAACATTCAAGATACATTCCCCAAGAACAAAAGGAAAAAACCAATCCAATAAGTTAAGGTGATGATGTGATAGCAATGATATATCTCTAGTAATGAATGTGGAATGATACTACTAGTTATAGGTTCCCCTAGGCTACAACAACACCATTTACACCAATTCTATATCCAAAATTTTCATTGACTATATAATAAACTACATGTTCAGGAGGAGACTCACATGTCGGGGTATGTATATACAAACCATGTTGGATGCCTCAAAAACTAAAAAGGAAGAAAAACATATGATCAATTATCTCATATTCAAAAATACGTGAAAGTAAGGGTGAACAATAATAAGAAAACAGATATTACCTAAATATAATATAATGAGATATAGGATTGGGTATCAGTCTTCACAACCCATTAAAAAGAGATCCAGTAAGGAAATCCCAGATTCAGGTCTTCCCAAACCTAGCAACTCGTATCATCTGTAGAGTTGTGGTGGGGGACCAATACCTTTCCAAAGGATAAGTATTTATTGAGGTAGTAACCAAATCTGTAGATAGAGGACCCATACCTTGAGTATGTGGGGGATTACCACACTATATCATTGATCATGGTGACCTATGCCCTAGAATAAGCATGTATAAATTTGAGTACCTACCCTAGGAAAACTCTTATTAACATAACAAATCCATGTCATCGACTCAAAATATTTATGTAGACTAACCACACAATTCACCTTATGCCCCACATCTTATATCTAAGAGAAGGGAACAATACCATCCCATGTAGTAAGGAAAATAATATCCCAATGACTCATATCCAAGATGCCATCACATCATGATCATGTTTGTTAAACTTCGAGCGATTACACACGTATCACCAAGTGACTTAGAAATATTATTATTTCCAATTTGTTCTGAAAAGAAGTTTTATTAAATTTTGTTTGATTTTTAAAAGTTAAATAAAAAAAATAAATAAATAAATTAAAAAAATAGTAATGAAATGGTGAATGTGTTAGGTTTGAAGTTATAATTGTAATTCTATCAAAGAACATTAATTATTGGCTCTTCTCTTCCTAGTTAATTGATCATTGATAGGATAAAAAATTGATTCACCTCTTACCCTATATTGAATACTTTTTTTTGAGAATTTACAAAACAAAAATTTTCTCTTTATCTACCCACTTTCTATTTGTGAAAGTGGTACAAAAACACCTCCCAAATTACCCAATGAATGACCAACCAGGTCTTTTTCCTCCAAAGAAAATAGAGATAAAATTCGTACGCGTTTGCATGTACTAGAAAATTTAAAATCATTTGTCCACTGAAATAAAATTATTCAACCATATATAGACAGAAAGCGATTAGATGAAAATGATATATGAATAAAAAATTAATTAAAAAATTAAATTGAAAAAAATAATATTCAAAATGATGAATCAACATTGAATAACAGACATAGTTAACAAGATAATGATATTTTACCAATTAAAGTGTGATAGATCATTCATTAGAAAATGGATGTGTTTACTACCATGATCAAATAGAATTTACCCCTCAATTTTTAGGGTAGCAGGGATGAATAGAGAATAAGAAATAATTAAAAATATTTATAAAAATAGAAAAAATAATAATAACAGAAAGAATAGTATCCATTGTGGAATCAAGACTCCAAACTCTAGATATACCCCAATACCCAAACGTTTTGTCTTGATATCCATCTTAAAGACCCTTGTTTTCCCTCTTTTTCTTCAATAGTCAAACATCCAGGAACATATTTTTTGAAATTCATGAAATTTTATTTTCTCACATGACATAAAATTTCTACGTAATACTCTCTTCTTAAATATATGAACCTTTTTTTACACTTTCTTGATCTAAATATTTATTATATTATGGTACACATTGTATCATATAAATGGTTGGATTTTTACTGATGCAGAATCCAAAATATTTGTCGTAACCATGAAGTTCACCACAACATCTTTTCTTGATATGTTCTATTTCAAAAAATTCGTAGTATATTTTTTATCAAAATATTATATTAAATAGAACATCATATTAATGAAAAAACCTCTTATTCATAATTTTAATTTTTTATGCTAAACCATAATTTCCTATGAATATGTTAAATTGAGAACACAGAGATAAAATTTCATACACATGGAAAAAAGTTTCATAAAAAATGATGAAATATGATACAACCTTTTAATTTTTCCTTTTTAAAATCCTAACTTAGTTTAACATCATTTGGTGGATCAAAATATTTTCCATCGTCCTTAAATTTATTACACATAGTATAATTATACTTTGTTTCTCACAAATATTCTTATAATGGAACTGTATGACATTTTTGTCTTCCAATTTTCTAAACCCCGGTTTAATACTTATAGAATATTTTTCAGTAAGCTAAGAATATCTTGAAATAAATTAATTCACTTGAAAACAAGCTAAAAAGATTTTACAATAATACCAAAACACCCTATGCTTGTTATAATATTTATTACAATAATTCCAATGATGAAATAATTAATTAATATTTTTAGGAAAATTATGAACTAAATTACAGATTACTCCTGAAACTAATAAACATGATATTTATACAATAATTGTTAAATATTAAAGAATTAAAATAATATTTATATATATATATCAACGTGAAATATTTGAAAATATTGGCTATGTCAATTCCCCAACACTTATAATTGGAATATCGTGTAAGTAGACATTAAAAAGATTACCGAAGAAATATAAACACAATATCCAATATAAGTCCCTTTTCAATGACACAATCATCAAGTAATCTAGCCTTTTTAATGAACATAATTCCATATTCATCATTATGTTCCCTAAATGAAATTCCATTTCATTTTTGCTCACATGAATATATATATGTACCTTTCAAAAAAATCACTCAATACTCGTGTTTGGATTTCATGAGATGTTTTTATCATTCCAAGCTAATATAAGGTTCACCATATAATTGATGAATTTATTCATGTCCATCCAAGAAGTTAATTGTTTTTTAATACCATTTGGTATTTTATGTATTTTTATGATTCTTAATGAAGGGTATGTTTTAAAAATAATATTCTAAGTAAGATTTTGAGGGTTGGTTCAATATTGAAAAATAATTCATATTTTTTATTTTACTTCATGAATGGTTACCTTTTACTATTTATATATCACTAATACATATCCAATACCTTGATATTATTGATAATATATCTCACAACCTAGGTATTGTAGCTATTGAAATAAATTTCCCTCTATTTTTCCTTTAATACATTTCTAAAAATTTATTTTTTAATTTTTCATTACCACTCATTATGGTAGATGGGGGTACTAATTTCATCAAGTATTTTTGAAATCATAACTTCCCCAGTATAGAAAATCCTTTCTATCCTAATTTTAAAACTTAATGGGACTTTCTTTTATAGGTGTAGATAATCATTAAAACAGCTATACCAATAAATATTTTCGAGCATATTTTAGATTCAAGTCTCCAATAAAATCATACCTATATTAATGGATAATACATATTAGGATTCTATTAGCATCAATGATATATTTATTATATATTTCTACTTTTGAGGAATTATTTTAGATTGAATTCCGATTTAGAATTGAGGGTAAATTTTAATTTTTATTTAGAATATATGGTATATTCTACAAAAAATATTGGTAAAATTAAATTCCTAGACTTAGATGAATTGAGGCCATCCTCCAATCATTACCATCATGTTTTTTCACCAAACCATTATAAAAATATTGAATCACCTCCACTCTCTATTTCCAATGGATTCTAAAAAATAAATTTTTTCATATCACTTTCTCTCTCCCTAACACATTAATTTTACAAAGATTATACATAAGATTATAAAGGATAGTTAATATGGAATTTTTTCTTGAAATTTGTCTACCTAAAAGTTTCATTCGTGGATGTAAAGGTATATAAGTATTAAATGTAAAGGATGGAATGAAATTAATGTTCAATTGAAAATAGGTCTTAAGAATAAAAAGAATACCTCAATTATATATAGAATAAATCCCTTAATGATCTTTCGGATTTACTATATTACTGATGAAATTTTTGTTATAAAAAACATGTATTAATTTCTTTAAAAAGTTAATTGTAAAGAAGATATGAAAACTTGTTCAAAATCCTCTCAGGTAAGTGATTTAAAATGGTTGTTAGTATAACATGTCACGAGATTTAAGCATTAGTGTTATTTTCTTGAAATTCCATTAATTAAATTTGGAAAGAAATAATATTTTACGATTCATTTATTTGAGTAAATGGATTAAATTAGTATTCCATAATTAGAATAAATTGAATTTTTGAAATGGTATTAATATTTTCTCGATAGGTTAAAACCCACATAAAAATTAAAAAGATTCTTTTTTTTAAAAAAATACAAAAAACAAAATATGTGAAAACAATACTTGAAATTTATAAACTACTAGAGTTCTCTCCCCCAATCTTAAATGATATAGTTTTGATTATTAATTTTTACAAATTCATCATGAAATAAAATTTTAAATTTAATCATAATAATAAATCAAGTTTTAAGGTAAGTTACATACATATTGGTCTTTATTGATAAATTAGTTGAAGGAGTATTATATCCTCTACGGGTTCTTTGGGAGTGTTTCGATAATATTTCTTGAACTAGTTCCCATTAATAATAAATGTATTTTATCTACTTATTTTACCATTTTCACAACATAAAATGGATACACATGAGTGATTATTTATGGAATATTCCATCTTTTTTTTTACCAAATATCATTTTAGGTCTTTTTTTAAATAAAAACATTTTTCTAAAAATGGAAGTATTTGGTTGACTAATACTATCATGTTCCACTTTAGTCCTTTATTTATAAATTTAAGAATCCTCAAAATATTATCACCTAATTTCTTCCATATCCTACATTTATAGTTTTCTTTTCATTTCATATGTATTTTTGGCACAAATTCATCTCTCTGAATGCCCTGTTTTCTTTTTTCTACAGCTCTGGAGGTATGTGAAAAATCCTTTTATACTATAGTTTGTATGAACTCATTCTAATGGGGGTTTTATAGGATGTACTATATTCCCATAAGGTGTGTTACAACTATAACAACAGGCCTTCAAATATAGTAAGAAAAAATTTAATTTTCATGGAAATATAGTATAATCCATATTTTAATATTTCTTTGCACAAAATTTAAAATTTCAATTTTAAACATACTGTGTCAAAATAATAATGGAGTGATATTTTAAAATTTTCTATTAGAAAAATGATTTTAATAACAATTGATGGTGTAGTACATAGATGTTATTATTTTTATAATATTTTACTATAATATATATGAGTAAACATATATTTATTATTTATTTGGTAGAAATAAATACATTACCATTTAGAGATAAAAGTGATATTTTTTTAGAGAACCATTTTCAAGGGCATAATAATTTTTCATTTCAATTAATTAAAATAATCCCTAAGAAAGAATTTTATAAATAAAAATTATAGATTTTCAATTTTTATATTTGAATTGATTTTTATATAATTATTATTAATAGAAATAGTGTTAATTTAGGTTTATCTTATGCTTAAACAATGCATTTTCCTTTAAAGCCATTTTTTCATATTCTTCGGGTTTACATTAAAATTAATTTTTCCCAGTTATATAAATTTAATTTGATAAAATAGATTCCAAATTTAAAATTATTAAGTTCAAATATGATAAATAGTGACATTTAATTTTAATTTTTCTGAGTAGTAACTGTTGTAAAATTTATCACATCGATAAAGGACAATTTGTGATAAAAAAGAATAAAACTATTGAATATTGCATCAAAGTAATACATAAACCTGATTATATTTCATTTTTGAGCATAATTAGATTTAAAAATTCATATATTATAAAATATGGAATCTTGGATACATTTTTCTTTAATAAATACGTTTATATTATTTTTTGTAAAGTAAAATCCCAAAATTTCACTCTCTTGTTTTTAATTTATCTTATATATTACAATATTGATAATAACAAGTTATGAATCATTATAAAAGTAAATTAAAAATATATTATAATTTAAAATTGTTATGCTAATTAATTTTTAATTTTTATGGATGGTATAATTATATTAAATTCTTACACAACATTGTCATAGTGGTTGTAGAAGAAGTAGAAAAATCAGTGAAAATGATTTTAAAAACATCAAAAGTCATATTGTTTTCGTGAATTACAAGGTATAATTTTTTATAGTTTTTTATATTGTTTAATTTTTTTTAAATTTATTTACATTTGAATTCTATACCATTCATGATTTATTTTAATTCAAAATATGTGAATACTTATTTAAATGAATTTAAAGGTATTTTGTGTTAAATAATATATTATTAAATAAACTTAAAAATCAAAAAAATGTTTAAATAGGACAATGGGAGAGTATATTGTATAAAACTGCATCCCTTAACTTTTTTTGAGATATTTTTTACATTTAAAGTATAATTTATGACCCTTAAATATATAAAATGATGTTAGCCTTATTAATTTTAAAAATGATTGAAGGTGGTGTTAACCCAATAGATAAGGATTAAAATACCATAAAAACCTATCAAAGTTTTATTTAGGAAAGTTATATAAACCTTGTACTATAATATACTTTAAATTTTTTACACATGAATCCACTTTTAAATGAATAATAATTTATTATATTTTAATATATTATGTAATTAAAGGTGAGTCATTTCCATTACTACAAAAGGACACCACCTATCCTCTATTTTTAATACCATATTGAGAAACTTATCTTCACTAAAACTAAAAAATGTATCTCCCAAAAATCCTTTTCAACAATAAAGTGGGTTTTTTCATCCAAAAATCCCTAGAATAGTGTTTTAAAGAGGATATCTAAATGAACTCTTTCAAAGGAGTCATAATAATCTTAACTGAACACTATCATTTTTCTTATTCTTCTTTGAACACCCTAAATTATTTCCTAAAAAATATAAAAAAATAAAATGATTATATGTAAAAAATTATTTGTTTCTTTATGCCATTATTTTTAGGTATCTTCTTCTCCATCAAATTGGAATGGAAACCAATGCTCGTCTGTATGATAGATTATCATGTCACGAAATGATGTATTTTGTATCCAACACCACCTCACATTAATATTACTAATGATGTAACTAATGATTATATATGATATATATGACATAATTATGACTCTTAAAATTTAATATATATTTTTATTATTTAAAATTCCACCCATTAAATAATGATAACATTGCAATAGTGTATGTGTGGACTACTAACTCCGCGAAGTGATGTGATTCGTTTTTCATACCCACTTTTCACCGATGAATATAAATTTGTAAATAAGGAACATTTATTATGTTAATATTATTAATAAAATTTTTTAGACTATATAACCATTATAAATACACAACGACCATAACTACCTAATCCATATATATATGAAAAAATGAAAAAGTTAACACTTGAAACCATGATTATTAAAGGTTGTTGTTAACTAACAGGTTATAAGATAAATTAGTTGATCATATATGATATTATAGTAATTTATATATTTATAATATGTAATTATAATAAATAAAATTTTATTATTATTGGGGTTAAAACATATTTAACTTAGTGGAAGCATGTGGTAAGGGATTTTTTCTCAATTTACACTCCATTATGAAATATTGGGTATTATAACACTATTTTTATGTGGTGTTTATACCTCCAAATTGATTTATAGAAAAGGATTACATATTTTTTCCTGGTAATTAAATATTATATTCTGGTTTACTCTTTCATAGGGTTAGAAATTAAATGTTATAGATGATGTATGCATTTATTTTACAATCTCATTTTTTGGGATTTATTATTTTTTTATTGAAGGAATATTACAATCCATCCCTCTTAAAATATACCTATATTATTATCCTATAGATATTTTATTATTTTCATCATTTTCATACAAATTTTCCTTAATTTGGAACTTTAATCAAGAAAATAATTTTTAAAAATAAAATCTTATCATATCATTCTTTTTGATTGGGTATATTTTTTCTTTTATGTACATACATTTGAATTTTTTTTTATAAATATAATTTTTATTTAAACAAATGATTTATTAGGGAAAATTTTGGTTATATTTAAAATTCATTCATGTTTTAAAGGAACTATTCAATTTTTTAAAGTTTAATTTTTTAAGTTCATTACAACAAATCAAAAGGAAACTTTATTTTTAACATATAAGAAGTTAAAAAATTTTCTAGTTTCCATAACTAATTTACTCTATTTAACTAATTATACACGTTTTAAATGGTTTTAAAAACAAAATTCATAACTAAAAAAATTTATATTAAATGTTTCTCATTCTTTTTTTTCAATTCTATAAAAGTCCTAATTTTACTAAAAAACATACCTTTATGATGAATCATTCATCATATCCTATATCTTGATTTATTTTGAATTAACTAAAATTCTGATGAAACATTTAATTTATTGTGATCATTTTTTATTATATAATAAATTTATCATCCTTATTTATATTATTTATATAAAGGATATTCTTTTTTCTTAAATTGTATACCATTATAAAATATTGTTTTTTCAATGATAGTGAATTTATTGACTATGGGAATATTGATATTTCATATTCTTCACTCAATATTAATAATTTTGATAAGGAATATTTTTTATGGAATTAATTTTTTATTATATATATGAGGGTTTTTTTGGAAATGAAATTATGGGTGGTGAAAAATTATAGACAACCCCATGATGGATTGATATGTTTTACAAGACAACACAATTTTCTGGCCTTTTTAAATGGGTTTTTGGTGTATACCTTACCATATTTGAAAATATATTTGAACATGGCAACAATCATGACATCCTACATTATTCATTTCCTTTATAAATAATTTTTTCATTGTTATCCATGAAATTATTACATTTTTTATTTTTCAAAGAAGAATTTCATTCAAGTTAATGGTTAAATGGATTGTGTTTTGAGATATATACATTTCCATAAAAATTCAGAATTATTTATCATTGGTAGAAACCACTGTATGCAAACCATACTGAGCATTTGAGATCACCCTTATTTTGTTTTTGTTTCCAAAAGATATGAAGACAAAATATTTTAATGAGCTTCAAGGATTCCAAATATTAAAAAAATAATATGTTTTATAATTTATTTTTAATTTAAAATTGGAATTATGCATGTATCTATATTTTTAAGACAACTAAACTGATTTTGTAATGGTGATGTGATCCCTTATATCTTATGTTAATGTAATAAAGTATATATTGACTCCGAGTTCCCCGAGTTGGTGTTTTTATAGTTGTTATCATAGATATTTTAGTAAAAACCATTTGTACTATATTTAAAAAAACCTAGATTAGAGAACAAAAAAATATGCCAGACTTTCAGAATAATTATATGTATATGATAATATCAATTTTTTTGGTAAAGTAAAGAATGTGTTATTTTATTAGAAATTACATCTCTATATTAATACTATCACATGGAATATATTTTTTCATATATGAAGCATAGAGTAACAAATTAAAATGAGAAATAATAAGTTTATCTCAATCATCATAGGTGCATGATGAGTTGGCCTAAGACAGCACCTGTAGTTAGACACTCCAAGGAGATGTGATTTGGTTGATTCACATGATCATTACAAACCATTATGAAATATTTGAAAATATTTTTAATATTTTAGGATATTCATATGGAAAATATGTTTTTGATTATGATATTATATATATAAAAAATTCAATTTATGTTACATGTTACAACATATTGTGAATTATAAACAATGATTTCAAATTCATAATGTTATAAGCTAATTTATTATAAGAATTTATTTGAAATGGAACTGGGTGGAAATAATGGTATCAATACTCATGGATTATATAGAGATATTCCTATCGAGAAATGTAATACAATAATCGTTAGAGATCATTATGTTGTGGCGTTATTAGGGTACCAAACATAGTTATGAAAATCATTATTTCATATATAGAGCTACATGATGTTTCATGAGATGATAAAACTGTACTAAATTGTTTCATTTAAAAGAAGACTCTATAATTTTAGAGCTCCTAAGACACTATTTGATATGAAATGAATTAAGTCACATTGAAAGATATTTCTTGACTACAAAAATATTTATTAGGAAAATTTAAAGTATGAAAATCTCTATTATGAAACTTTTAAGTACTAAAATATTCATTCCAATAATTTTATGTATGAAAATAATAATTAAGAATGTTTTTATAAAGAAAAATTTAAGACTACAATTTTTTTTAGAAAAAAAAATTACAAAAACATAGAAAGAAAAAAGTATAACTATCAAGGAAATGTACTCCCCCAATGAAAAGGAGTTTCTTATTATAAGGATAAATGTTTCAAAAAGATTTTAATAAGAAAGATTACCTTACAGTTATCATTCCTAAAATCTATTTAAATTATTCAAATCTATTGGAGGGTAAAGATTTTGTGAAAATATCTGCAAGTTGATCTTGCGTTCCAATAAATTTAAGAATTATATCTCCTTTTGGTGTGTGTTCCCTAAGAAAGTGATTCCTAATATATATGTTTTTTGAACAAGAGTGATGTGATCGTTTTTTACTTAAGGTAATGGAACTAGTATTGTCACACAATATTGGTGTTTTGATAAAACTCATACCATAAATCGTTAGTGTGTGTTGCATCCACAACACCTGAGCACAAAAAAATCCAGTTGATGCATATTCAACTTCAGTTATGGAAAGTGCTACTGAGTGTTTCCTTTTGAATGACAAAGAATATAATGATTCTCCTAAGAAAAGAAAAGTTTTGTATGTACATTTTTTATCCATTCTATATTCACCAAATTCATTATCCGTATTGTTTTTAAAAAAAATCATATCCAGAGGTATAAAAGAGTCTTGGATCCATGGTTCCCTTTAAGTAACAAAATATTCTTTTCACTAAAGTTAAATAAGATTCCTTAGGATTGGATTGATATCTTTCACATAAGCATACTGAAAACATTAAGTCTGAATGACTAGCTGTCAAGTAAATCGGACTTCCTATCATACCTCTAAAAGATGTTTGATCTATTGGTTTCCCAGCTTCATCGAGATCATGTGAATTTGAGGTACCAATGGGAGAACTTATACTCAATGTTTGGTCATATCCATACTTTTTAAGATGATTGTTAATATATATATCTTGAGATATATAGACTCCTTCTCGTTTTTACGAAATTTAAAAACCATGGAAAAATGTTAACTCTCCCATCATACTCATTTCAAACTCAAATTTCATTAGATCCACAAAGGAATCAGTTAATGATTATTGAGTTGAACCAAATATAATATCATCAAAATAAATTTGAAAAATCAAAATAGTTTTCTTTTCATTCATTATAAAAAGGCTTGGATATGCATTTCCCTTAACAGAATTATTTCGAAGAAAAAATCCTATAAGCCTATCAAACAAGGCTCTAGGGGCTTTCCTAAGACCATACAGAGATTTAGTAAGTTTGAAAAAATGTTATGGATGTTTTATATCTTCAAAACCAAGAGGTTGTTCTAAAAAACATCCTCCTAAATAAAACCATTAAGGAAAGAACATTTAACATTCATTAGAAAATGTTTGAAATTGAAGAATGTTGTAAAGGCATGTAGAATATGAACAGATTCATGTATAGTTATTGGAGCCTAGTTTTCTCATAGTCTATTCCTTCTTGTTGATTATAACATTTTGTAACCAATATAGCTTTATTTCATAAAATTATTCCATTTTCATCACAATTATTTCCGAAGACACATTTTACTCCAATAAGTGAAGTTTCCTTATGTCATTCAATAATGGTCGAGACATTATTTCTATCAAATTCGTTTAACTCATCCTGCATAGATTTTATCCAATTATTATCACCTAATGATTTATCGGTGAGTTTTTGTTCTAATTGGGAAAGTAATTCTAGATGTTCGACTTCATTTCATAAGGAACTTCTAGTCCTTGTAGGTTGATTTAAATCACCAATGATACTAACACTACGACGATTTTTAAGAAACAACTAATTTGGGTTTTGTAAATCCCATTCATCATCATATGGTAGAAAATCAACTGGGGTAAATATTTCAGAAATAAATCCTTGAACATTTTAATTATAAGAAGGATCTTCTATCAAGGGTTGATAATCAGTTTTTGAAAATACATTCAAGGATGTAGGTTTAGGATGTTGGAATGTTCTTTCATCATATTTATTTGCAAATTTGTGTACATTGTCATTAGTATTCATAATTAATACCTTTTAACCAAAATCCTTGAAGTAGGAATGTTTAGTTTTTCTACCATTCCATAACACATAAAGAGTTTATTAAGAAAATGTCTAATCAAAACATGATTTATAGTATAGAAAGTAGTACTTACAGCTTCAGCCCAAAAATATTTAGCTACTTTATATTCACTCAACACGGTTCTTGTTATCTCTTGAAGAATTATATTTCTTCTTTCAAGAACACCATTTGGTTGAGGTGTTCTTGGTGCTGACAAGTTATGAATAATGCATTTTATACTACAAAAAGTTTCAATATCAAAATGTTGAAATTCACCTCCATGATCACTATTAATAGTTATCAAAGGAATGTTTTAACTTTTTTAACTTGGTATATAAAACTTTTGAAATAAGAAAAGGCTTCATATTTTTTTTTCTAGTAAATAGACCCACGTAAATCTAGTGTAATCATTAACTTAGACAAATACATAATATTTGCCTCTAATGCTTCAAGTTTGCATTAGACCAAAAAGATCCATATTCACAAACTGTAATGCATCAGTGGTAGAGGCTTCACCAACTAATTTAAAGCTTGATTTATGTTTCTTTCCATATTGTAAAGGATGAAAAACTTTTGAAGAATCAAATATAAGCTCCAGTAGATCACTATCTATTCTTTTCTTAGAGAGTTTTCATATTTCCTATTATTTTAGTTTCCAAAACTTCTATTCCAAAACCAAATATGATCTTCTATTAAACTAAGTCAACGTAGGTCTTGTATCCTAAGGTCTTATATGTTTAGTGTGTAAACATTCTCATGCCTATTGGAAGAAAGAATATACTCTTCCTTGGAATTGTGTACTATGAACTTGTCATTTGTAAAATTCACAGGGTAACCTTCATCACATAATTGACTTATTCTAATGATGTTGTGATTAAGTCCCTTAAAAATACAACATTTGAAATCAATGTTTTTTCAAGAATAACAATGCTATGTATACAAATAATTTCGGCCTTAGCATTATCTCTAAAAGATTATTTTCCTCCTTTCATCTTGATAATCTTTTCAAAGAAGTTTTTGTTACCAGTCATATGCTAGGAACATCTACTAACAATGTACCATGTATTTCTATTGGTACTATCATTATTTTCTTGAAAATAAAAGAGTTCCACTTTCAGAACCCAAACTATATTGGATCCGAAAACATCAGAAAGAAAGAATTTTAGGAATCCACATTTTCTTTAAAAAAACAAGCTTTATGAAATCCTAAGTTCTAAATTTTGTTTAAGGAACAATTTTTTCCCAATTCCCAGCACACTGAAATTTTGTACAGAATGGAGCACTCTGAGGAACAAAATAATTGTTACTGAAAATCTGTTTTGAACTAGTACAACCAAAACTAGAATCATTCCTTAGTGGTTTAATTTGAGATTACATTTTATTAAAAAAAAATACTTAACGTAATCTTTGAAAAAAAATTCCTCAAGGAAACAGTTATGGACTTTAGTCTAATAACTAAGTTTTTATCCTCAAAAACAATGGTTTTAGCACTAGAGTTAGGCTAGATAACATTTTTCATAAAAATTAATTTTTCTAGATCCTTAAAATTTTATCCTTCTCATATTTATCATTCTCAAGGTTTTTTTGAAACACTTTCAAAATCATAATTATTCTTATAAATATCATTAGAAATAACTAATTTTTGTTTTTTAATATCTAAATCCTAGAATTTTCCTTATCAATCTTTTTCTAGACTTTAGAATTTTCATTTCACTAGGAACTTATCAAACATAGAAACATATTTATAATTAGGTAAATTATTATCTTTATCAGAAGAAGATTCTTCATCTGAGGATTCATAATATTTACTATCACTATAATTATAATTCAAGAATTCATCGGTTTTTTATTCAACATTGTTTACCTTAGCCATTAAATAATGATTATTTATAGGTAATCTGGCTAGTAAATCAAGATTATTATGTCCAGAAGAGTCATAATCTGAGGATTCATCAGAAGAGTCCCACCAATGGAACTCCGGGTTTCATTAGCTTTAAAAAAATTCTTAGATTTACATTTGTATTACTTGTTTCTATTCCTCTCATAATTCTTTTCCTATCTATCTTTTCTCTTAAGAATAGGACAATCTGGCCTTATATTCCCTGGCCTTTTGCATTCATAAAAAGTGACTTCAGAGTCTTTATTGTCCTTTCTTTATTTATTCTTATATCTATACAAAAATTCATTCTTCCCAACTATATTTTTTATCCTTCAATAAATATTAGAATGTTCATTCTCAGAATGTTCACTTTCACTTGATTCAGATAAAACTGTTACCTTATTAGATTTAGATCTTGTATCTCTCTCAAGAGTATTGGATTTCAAATAATTAGAAGTAGTTGTAAAAGAAACATTGACATTCCCATTATTCTTTTTAATATTATCTTCATATCTCTTCATTCTAGTCTCATGCTGAAGAATGGTTCCAAAAATCTCATCAAGAGTAATCTGTGAGACTTTTCTATTCTCACCAATAACTATTCTCTTTGATTCCATCTGATTAAGAATGGTGTCTATAAACCTTTCTACAAGTGCCTCATTATCCAAATCTTTTTCACCAATGGATTGTAATCGGTTGATAATTGTAATTAATCTATGTTGAACTTTACATATAGGTTATCCATAAGGAAAGAAAAAACCATGATACTCATCTCAAATCATATATCTTCTAGTTTTAATAACTTTGGATGTAACAAAAAGAGTTACTTAGAGCTTCTTCCAAATACAATTTGTAGCTTCACAAGAAGAAATCCAGCTATATATATTCCTAGTCATGGAACAAAACAATGGATTGTGTATCTTATAGTTCAGTTGATATTCTGACTTTTCTAGATTAGTAAAATTTCTGACTTCCTTATCAAGAACCATGTAATGTCCATTAATAATAACAATTTTTCCACTCGATTATTAATAACAAAAGTCTTCGTATGATCTCTCTAATATTCATAATCATTTCCATCCAATATAGGTGGTCTAGTTGGATTAATATTGTTTATTGAACAGACATTAATTCCTTCTATCTCAAATAAAATTTCATTCCACACAAGCATTTTAGTAATAAAAGTTTGTAAACAACGATAAAAATATCCTAAGAAGGGAATATATAGAACAATGAAAAAAATTGAGCTAAAAACATATATGTGAATATAAGTATTTTAGAGACCAGCACTGATAAAAATTGTAGGATAAAAATAATGATGTAGATGCTCAATATACAAAATGGGGTGGGTGAATTGTATACATTAAAAAAATTCATTTGGAACTTTTAAAGATGGTAATGTTTAACAAAGTTAACCAAGGTAAATTCACAAGACATCTTAGTTATAAAAATTGCTTGATTCTGGAAAAATGGTTCCAGAAAGGAAACTTAAGAAATGTTTACATGACAAATATTTTACCTCAAAGCATATATAATCTTACTAATTATAGTATAGAAGAATTAGATAGTATAATATAGTTATACTTTCATTATCAATAAAAATGTAGCAGATAACAAACTATAAACAATTAAAGTAACCAATAGTATATCGTTTAACCCAAAGAGTAGGGTATCCAGCAACCTTGGATAAAGGTCCCTTGATTAATACTTTCATGAAAGTATATCTTACCCATACTAGGGTAATCCCTCGATATAAATATTGAAGTATGTATTGCTCTAACCACAAGACCACTAACTTCAAGGTAGTCATCACCTCTTTATTCTTATCCCTAGAAGCCCTCAAATGTACTCAGCAACATTCATAGTAGCACGAAGAAATTATGAACAAGATGTTCAGTACACACAAAGCATGATAATATATCTCTAGAAATCACTTCAGCAGCATGTAATCTCTAGAGTCGTAGAACAATATTGAGATCGTTCAAATGGGCTCGTATTTATAGGAAAATTTCCAAAGGTGGGCTCTGTCCTCCAACTTTCATAATATCCATTGAATTTCAGAGGGACCTGTACACGTGTCAATCAAACAACGGATAGTTAGTCACTAAATGCATGACAACGGTTTATTACTAAAACAAGAGTAAGTAAAAAAAATATTTTCACACCCAAATTAAATTTTTTGGAGTCTTAGAAAAAATAAAATTAGGAGTCTAAACGATTCGTCCTTTATAGTATATGTTATATAGAAATACAGATTCAGTTTTTTCAAGTAATTTAGAATCAAAATTCTATAGACATCAGAGTCTGAATTCTATGGAATTCGGAGTATAAATTCTGAGAAATTCAGAACCTAAATTCTAGGAATTTAGTGTCTAAATTTGGATGAATTCAGAGAAATAATTCTGTGGAATTCAGAAACTATATTCTAAGGAATTCAGAGTCTGAATTATAAGAAATTTAGAGTTTGAATTCTGAGGAATTTGGAACCCGAATTCTAAGGAATTTGAATTCTAAATTATGAGGAATTCAAGGTTCATATTCTGAGGAATATAGAGTCTGAATTTTGAGGAATTCAGAGTCTGAATTATAAGGAATTCGAAACTAGAAATATCAATAATTATTATTTTGAATTTTAGAGAATCCGGGTTCTAAATATCAGAGAATTTGGAATCTAAAATTTAGGGAATTCAGAGTCTCAATTTTAGAGTATTTGGATCCGGAATTTCAGAGAATTTGGAGACTGAATTTCAGAAAATTAAAAACCTAAATTCAGATCCTGAAAACAGAATACTCTATATCTAAGTATTTATAAAATTCTAAGATATTAGATTTGAAACCTAATTTTACACATAGAAATAAAAGGTGGAAGATTTAGAGAAATTAAAAATATGAATAATGAGAAACATTGTAAGGATAAATTTTATTTGGGAAGAAAAATTTTCCTTATCAATATAAAACATATGGAAAATGATATTTGCCTTAAGATAAAGTGTTTTTTATTTTAAAAACATAATGGAATGGAAAATTCATAAGCAATCCTTATTGAATCAATAGTTTGGTTATATTAATCTCTTATTAGCCAAGAGATATCCATGTGATGATGATTATTATGATGCACAACGAATTGGATAAAAGATATCAAGTCTATTGATTTTATCTATCTATAAGAACACTCTCAAGAATAAGAGAGATCCTCCTCTATAGGGTCAATGAGAATTCATTAGATGTGGTTGTGAATGTGATCAAAGGTGGGCATCAAAATTTTATGGATATTATATGCTATCACACGGTGATTCCTTTGGTGACATCCTGAGATATGTGGAACATGTGTGGATCTCCGCTAGAGGAGATATACCCTTGATCTCTATAATGCAATGAAGGCACACTATAGATTTGTGGTTGAAAACATCAATGAAGAAAGAATCACCTTGAAGGTAATTCATTAATTTAATTAAATTAATTATAAAAAATATATATATTGATCGTCTATCTTGGTTCCAGTTTTTTATTCCTTTTCCTAAGCCCGTGATTCAATTCTGTGGATACTATCCTTCATTTTCGTATTGATCCCATATTGCTAATTTAATATAGAAAAATTAAAATTTTGGGCTCTATCCATTCCGTTCTTCGGATGTGCTCAGAACCTATATTCCTAAGATAATAACACCTTAGGATTTTATGTTTTTTTAGATATAATTTCTTTGACATCTCGTGCTACATGCAAGAATATGTTTCAACAAACCACAGTATACTATCATTTAAAACTAACTGTTATTACCTACTCATTGAACATGAAGATATGAATAATACTAAAAAGTGTAATATTTATTTATAAATGTTTTATAAAAAATAATATATATTGATAGATAAGCACTTATTTTTTTAATATTCTTTAAAATACTTCGAAAATATATTATTTCTCCAAAAATATTTTTATTTACTTTTGTGAACACATAATAATATTAATTATTTCCACTTTTAGAAAATGTATTCGAAAACCCAAGACTCATTTTTGGAATCAACAAGTCAAAATAATTTAGGACGATTTTTTTTGGTTTTTTATAAAATGGTTTATTTTTTAATAAATACTGTAAAATGTGGATTTTTATTGAAGTCTTCTATTTTCATTGAATCATTTAAAAAGTTTCATTTTATTTCAAAATTGTTAAAAGGTAAAATCATTTAAATTATATATTCATTAATACAATTTACTCCATTAAAATTAATTTAAAATTAATTTTTTTTCTATATATTTTTATACCATTGAATGATTATTTCTTGGGAAAACTATTTTTTCAATGTGCCTATGGGTTTGAATTTAAATTAAAATATACCAATTCAATGAATTAATTTTTTGAAATTGCATTAGATTTTTTTGAATCAGAATAATTTATATTATATAATAAGGAAAACTGAATTTTTATTCATAATTAACTGTGGTAACTGTAAAAAATAGTCATTGTAGTTAAGTTTAAAACAGGTTTTTTGGGGGGTTAGACTAAAAATATATTGGTTACAATATCCTAAAAAACTGTCTAGTTCATATTTAAAGGAAATATTTAGACCCTTGTAACTTACAAGGTATAATAATTATCCATTCTGATCATTTTTCATGTGAAAAATGTGGGTATAATTTTTTATTTAAAAAACCCAATTATGTCATCTTCCTCACCTATAAATGGCCACTACTCTCCTCTCAATACACACATTCAAAGCCTTTTGATCCAGCCGAGACCTACCAAAATCAATTCATTAATTTTATACCCATATCCTATATTCATTTATTTGATTAGTAGACACTCCTAATAAAAATTTAGGTATAAATCTGTTAATGTCCTCCAAAAAAGAGGTAAAATTAATTACCATTCATTTTTATTTTTTTTACTCTTGCACCTATTTGAAGTATCTTTCAACCATTATGATATAATAAACTAGTATTTAAAATATAATGAGATTTTATTATGGTAATTTTATAAACTATATCAATATTATCATCCATCAAATGGAAACTGAAATTGACGATCATGTGTTTGACGGACTACCACCACATGAAATGATGTATTTCTTTTTCCATCTCCACCTATCGCAGATGAAAATAAGTATGGACATAATTTTTATAAACAAAATTTAAGAAATTATAAAACTTGTGGTATTATATTATATAATCTACCTTCTTAACTAAAAATATTTTGGAAAATGACGATGTCACTCATATGTATGTCTGGACTACCTCCTCCATGAGTAGTTCTGAATTTTTTTCCTTTTATTTTTACATTGATAGTAATAAGAGAGTATTTGATTAAAATAAATGATATATATGACATAATAATAGATTTATATAGTTTAATTTTTATTTACTTCTATTTTATTCCATCTATCATGAAAATTGTAACAACATTCAAGCATACGCACGACTTGTCTTCTCCATGTACGGTGTAATTCAGATTCTATCTCTAACGTTTATGGTTTAATATAAATACATAGATAAGGAATATGTATTACATTTATAACATGGATAATGTTATGGAGATGATAGAAACATGATACATATAAAAGTACCAATTTTACCAAACCAAAACATGCATGAAAAAGTAGCAATTATTATCCATAATGTGATTTTAACTATGAATTGTTAATAAATATGTGATAAAAGGTTATTAGTAAATCATATATGGTATGATATATTTGAGTAAGATTATGAAAAATATATATAACAACCCAAATGTTTAAAAAATGAAACTCTAATACAATTTAATTTTATTATATAGTGTATGTGATATGAAACACCGAGATTAAAATACTATAGAAATATATTTAATTAAATTTATTCTCTTTGATATCTCATAGAACATGGAAAACATTGTATAAATAAACCATAATAATGTTTTCCATTAGAAGCATGATATTAAATTGGTGGGTATGAATAGTAAAAACTAAATTATGAAATGTGTATGTTTAAAAAATTAAAAAACAAATTCATTGGTCATCTATTGATTATAATGAAAATAAGAATCATTTTACCGATTAATAGCTGTTTTCTGAAAAATTGTATTCTTTCTAAAATACGTATTTTCACACATTGTGTACGTAATTTAAAATTAAATTTTACCAATTTTTGAAAATTTATTGGATAAAATTACATCATTTTTTTAAATTATAATAACAAAACTATCTTATGTTGATTTTTTGGGATATTTTTGAAATGTTTTATATTTTCAATGAATATTAAAAAATACTAATTTTTTATGGAGAACTTCATATTGGATTATATAATTTACCAGGATAAATTATATTTTATATTAGTTTAAAAGTAAAATTAGTTTTAATATATTATATTGTAACTAATTTATTCCATTGGAAAAAGTTTTTTATAGATTTTTAATATTTTAACCTTTTATACTTATAAAAATTTTCTTCATGGAAACACACTTTTTCATCACGTTTGTGGGTTTTGATTTAAATTTATTTTTTCGAACTCTGTAATTTATCTTTGTTAAATAGATCCATAGTTGGAATAATAATAATTTATATTTTCTAATAAGTTCATCATAATTTTTTACCATAATTAATTGAGAAAAAAATTAAAGTTAATTACCACAGTTAAAGGAAAAATATGTTTACCAAGGGTGGTTATACTAAAATAATAAGAGTTAAAATAACATTAAACTTGTCTAAATACTATTCGGTGGCAATATATATACATTATAATATCTAAATCTTGATAATTATCCATTTTATACCCTTATTTAATGTAAAAAACATGGGTACACAATTTTCATTTAAAAAACTAAAAGTGTCCCACTCACCTCACTTATAAAAGAACACCTATACACTATCTTCTTCACAAACTGATACAGTTTCCGATCAGAAAATACTTTCCAAAATAACTTATGAATTTCTATCCCTTCAAACTTGGGGCCTTGTGTTGTTCATAAATCCATTCTAGAAATACGTTCGGTATAATCCGTGGGAGGTGATCCGAGAAGTTGTAAAAATTCCACCCTTTGCATTTTTTTAATATTTTATCATGAAAATACGTAAAATATTCTAAATTTATGATTGTTTAATAAAATATTAACTAACATATATTGGAATTTTATTTTGTTTTGGTCATGACCATGATGGATATCTTCTTTTCTCAAATGGGAAATGGTATCGTCACTCTCATGTACGGCAGACTACCAACTCGCGAACCGATGTTGTATGTTTTCCATAAACACATCCCACTATAGAGTATGATTATGGATATAAATTATATATATGATATTTATAACATTATTATATTTCTATATCCATTATATCATATATTAATTTTACATTAAATTCTATAAGGGATAGGATAACGCCACTTGAGTGTACAGAGATATACCACCTCAAGAAATGATTTCATTTATTTTTTACTAACACGTTACATTAAAGGAAATAAGGATAAATTTAAGGAACATATATTATATAAATGAAACTATAGTGATATTCATGACATATTTATCATTTTTAAAGGACAATATTTCATTTTATTTCTTCCCTTTTCAGTCATTGAAAGTTGATGACGTCGTCCATGTACGTGTGGACTACCCCATCAAGAAGAGATATGAAACTCTTGTAATCCACACACCACAATTATGATATATATAATTATATTTAAATAAATAATATGGTATTTATAATATTATTATAATTATTTAACTAAAAAATATTTATTACATCTTTTCCACAGTGATGTTTGAAAAATTAAAACATTACTCATGCGTACATTCGACCTACAATATCCATGATTGTTTCGTAATACATTTATAGATAGAATATTTCATGATGGGTATTAAAATTATAATTTATCTATAAATATTATAATTATTCAATAATTATAATGTTTTATATGTTGATATAATGACATATTATACAAATAGTCCACCTAGTGAAGTCATTTTTGACACAAAATTCTAATATCGTCGAAATACACAATTGATACATAGTTGATTAATTAAATGTATATAAAATGATAATAAATGAAATGTAATGAATAAAACCCATTAAATTTTTATTATGAGAATAAATAATAAATATAATTTTATTATTCATGAATATAAATAATGTATGTGACGAGTATGATTCGAGGTTAGGGATTTCATTTCAATTTCTCAATATTGTTGGTTATTGTAATGTTATGAATCTAATTTAAATTATATTGTGTATATACAAACTATTTATCATTTAATATCATGATTAATAAATAAAAAATGGTATTTTAGGATTCAATTTGAATTATTTCATCCTAGGGGTGTTGTAAATAATTTCATGACGCAATGTATTTTCATTGGGTTACATTACATTTTTCATTTTCCCTTGATATTCTAAAAGTATGTTTATAATTACCTTTTATTATATTATGATTTTTTTAAAAATTTCAATTTGGATTTAAATTTTATACAAATAATATATTCATTGATTAATTCTCTCATCAATTTTATGACCTTTGTAAGAGATTATATCACAATCCAATTTTAAACAGGATTGTTTATGCTTGATTTTCCATTCAATAGAATTATTTGATTAGTGAATAATATCTAAATTTTATTTACTTCTCTTATAGTTATCCATGAATTTTTCAAATAATAGTAACATTTTCGTATAATTGGTACATGACGTTATTGAAAAAACGTTTTTTAGTGAAATATAATTTCATTTCTCTATTCAGTTGAAAATACTTTCTCTTATTAAACCATGTTTTCTAATAATGTTATCAATTTTTTTTGGAAATTTTTAAAAAAGATTTATTAAATATATTTTTACCTATATTTGAGTCATTATATCCTTTCTTAAAAAGGAACTTCTTGTCTTTTTCCAAAACATGCCTATTTATAGTTTTCTAAAAAACTAAAACATATTATTGTTTTAATGGGTATAACATATATTTAATTTCCACCTATGATGAAAAATAAATGATTTAAATATTAAATTATATGTATCAAAGGTTATTTTCAAGAAAATAGTTTTTTTAACAAGTTTATGAACATTTATTTTTAAAATGTGAATTCTAAAATGAAAATTTTATATTACTCTGGAAAACTTTTGAATATATTTTGTGGTATTATTATTTATAAATAACATAAACCAGTTATTTTACATATATTCCACTAGGGATATGTTGTATTGATATCATACTTATTATTCCTCTAGATGGTTTAGGATTATTTTTAACAAAGATAATATTAACATTGATTTCCATGATTCACTTTTGTAGTCATTAACTTTCCTTTACATTATTCACTTTCATATGATCAATAGACATTAGATTTACCATAAATATACCTTTTATTTATCATATATATGATTATTGATTAAACCATATCTTATTTCTACATATGGTGTTTTACATTTAAGGTTATTTGATTGAATGGGGAAATATTGAAAATTCATATTCCATCTTCAATATGGATATCTAATTTTAAGGCATATTTTCCATGAATTAAATTTATTATTACATATATGAGGAATGATTTTTTAATGTAGATAAATATGGGTTATGATTTTAGAAATATCTTTCATGAATCAGTATTCTCATGTGGTGAATCAATTTTCCTGTCTTCTTAAAATAGGTTTCTAGTGTATACATACCCATCATATTTAAACTGTCTTATGAAATATCTTGATAGTAGTTGTACCATGTTATAAAGATAATTATGTCCAATAATTAAGAATTTTTTTCATTTAGTATTATGTTATTATTATCCATGAGACTTTCATAATGATATTATCACTAAATTCATTTCATTATTGGTTTATTAATTAAATGGAATGTGTTTTTAGTTATACTACTTTTTTAATTGATTATGTTTTATCTTGTAATGATAGTGACATTATTTAAATTGTATGTTTGTTCAAATATTTATATATCAATGTAGATTATTATTATTTATTCATGATACATTATACATTAATTAATCATTATTAAGAACATGAACTAACTTTTTTTGTATCATTTACCAAGAATAGATGATGTTTACTGTGATTAATATTAAAGGATATTCTATAGGGAATATATGATTTCAACAAGAAACTATATTTTAATTTCTATTTTCAAATTAATTTGGGAATCATGTATATATCTATTTGACCAAAACTACTATACTATTTAGACATTTGGGATGAGATTCATTATATCTTATACCAATTTTGTAATATAGACACTGGATCTCGGTTACTGGGGTCAAAGCCATTATTGTCAGAATCAATGGAAGTTTATTAGAAACCTTAAGAACATGATTTAGGAAAATATAAAGAAGGGATCAAAACCCAATGATAGTATTTTCTGATAAGTATAGTTGAAAATCCTAAAGATTAGTTAAGGAATAAAGAATGCGGTTTTTACATGCAATACATCCCTATCTAGATACTATTAGTTGATTTGGTTGAGAAACATTTTTACATAGGGGTAGTATCTTTGAAAATGTAACATTGGTATTGAATCGATCATCACCTTGTGCATGAAAACTATTCTTACTATCCACTTGGTTGGACACTCCTAGGGGATATTAATAGGATAATTCAAATTTTCATTAAAAATAATATTAAGGACTTGAATAAATGATGACAATGAAAGACTTAGGTAAAAACTAAGGTTTATTAGAATGAATATATCATTTTATGATTTAAACATAAAAAATGATTATATGGTTTTCCAACTAGAATTATTGTTGATTAATCTATACTTTTAGATTTTTTTTCAATGGATGAAACCTGAAAGAATCATTTAAACATTGATGAAGAAGTAAAATGAGTTGATTAAATGAAATAAAATGGGATAATTTTAGGATTGAAATAAATTGTTATTATTTATAATAAGTTATACTAAAATATAATTAACAACTTTTACCATACCTAACAATAAAACTCACCAAATAAGAGAAGGATGGTGTTTCTTACAAGATGCAGTGGTGGAGACCATGGATGAAAGAATTACCTATTTATATCTTGTGAGAAATATATAAATAGACACATATAAAATTGTATAAATTGAACATGAGAATGTTTTATGTATAGAAAACTAGGGCCTAAAATATTTAATTGATGAGGGAAAATGATAATTGTTATGCAATAAAATAAATTTCACCCTAGGGATTCATTTATTGTTTTATTTATTAAATTTAGAGAACCCATGCATTATCTAAATCAATGTACCCTTTTAAAGGTTAACCCCAATACTAAAGAATGAGTTATATTGAAAAAAATGGCCAAAATATTTATGCATCAGGAATCATGATTTTAATTATAGAAGTATTTTCTCCAATGATATTTTGGTTATAATAATCCCAAACTATATAAGGATTGCGTTAAATTTTAGAATAATATATGATTTAATTAACATAAGATTTATGGACACCATTATGGGTTAATGAGTTTAAGGTTTATAATATGTTTAAATTATTAGACACCCCTTTTGAAATTTAATGTGGTAGTAATATTACATGATTACAGATAGATTTTCTAAACATGAATGGGAATACAACCCATTGGTTTATTATATCAAAAACATATTTGAGGAATAAACACATAACATTGTAGACATAAGATTAAAGGTATTGTTAACTATTATGGATTATCTTGCCTTTTATATTGTAGTAATTATGGTTCACCTCAATTTGGTATTGTTTTAGAAATTATATTAATATATTTTTATAAAAATAAATACTCATTTAATATAGATAAGGTCATCAAACTTGAACCCACAACCGAGGGACAACAAGCGTTTATAATCTATCACTAACTTATGTGAGGTCTTTGTTAATATTTAATTTTTTAGTTATTTTATTTTATAAATAAATATTAATGATCAACTATGAATGTTACTATTGAGGTTTATAGATTCATTTAATGTGTTGTATAACATTTTCTAACAATAATGATTTTTAAAATATTTATAGACAAATTAAAAAAAATTGTTCCTCTTTTATGGATGTTATGATCTTTTAAAGTTGAATTTTACTGCTTCAAGAATTTTGTTTTTAAAAATTAATTTCTGGGATTAAGATATGAATAGTAAATTTATATAAAACCAAATAAAGGATGTAATTGTGATAATTAACTAGAAATGTACCAAGGAGGTATATTCCATTATATTGTTAGTCAGTAAAAGAATTAATCAAATTTATGATGAATATTTAAAATCTAAAATATTATCTTATTACATTCATATCAAAAAAATAATATGGAATTTAATGTCATCATATATTTATATTTTCTATGTACATACTTTTCCATTTTACATTTATTTTATTTTGATCAATGATCTCTATCACTCTATTTAATTATTCTTGTTTTTCTTTCTTTTTTTGTATCTTCATTTTCCACCAATGTCCTCTTAATTATAAACATAGTTATGTATTGTTACATATATCGTATTTAATATATTTTATAAATTATCAAGAGTATTTTTTTAAACCATTTTAAAATTTGGGTTTTCAGTAAAGGAATTTTCAAGTTACAATCCCTTGATTTCTGAGTGCAAGATTATATTTTTATGATGAAATTTATTAAAAGTGATGAGAATTTCAAAACCATAAATTATAAAAGAATAAAATTGTATTATATATCATATGTGACATGAAAAAATTATCTTAAATAACCCACTGAATATATTTCTTTAAATTTAGTCTCCTTGATCGCTTCCGGAACATGCAACCCAATGTCTAAATGAATTGTAATATAGTATACCGTTATAACCTACACATAAAATTAGAGAGTATAATGTTTAATAACTATATTATAAAAAAATTATGGTTTAAAAATGAAAAAAAGTAACTGGTATTATATTTATTATAAATAAAATAAGACCCATACTATAGAAAAAGAATCTTTTTTTGAAAACTATATTTTTTTATGAAACCTTTTTTGGTCATGTTTTATGCGCATAATTTTAAAAAAATACATACTTTATAAAATTTATTTGATAAAATTATATTTTTTAAAATTAAAATATCTAAATTATATTAGGGTGAAAAGTTTTTGTTTGTCTAAAAAGTGTAATTTTTCAATGAATAGTTAAAAATACCGATTTTTTTTAAACGACATTATCATTTGAATAACTGAATAGGTTAAATTCTATATTAAATAGGTTTAAAAGTATAATTAGTTAAAATATATTAAAATTTTATAAATTTAGTTCATTATATCAATTTTATATTTAATTTTGATATTAAAACCTTCTTTAATTTATAGAATTGTCTTTTTGAGAACCTGTTTTTTCCTTACGTCTGCTAAATTTTGTTTTAAAATTAGTTTTTACAATTATATAAATCTATTTTTTTATAATGGATTAAATATTTTTAATGATAATAATTTCTATAATATAATAATTTCATCTTTAATTTATGGTCATAATAAACAGCGAAAACAAAAAAATTTCTCACCATAGATAAGTTAAAATGGTTTTACTAGGGGTTTAAACTAAATATATAAGGGTTACAATCACCCAAAACAATTTACAAAAATCTACTGTATAGACATATTTAGAACTTATTATGTCAAATTATAGATAATAAACCATTTTTGAAACATTTTCATGTTAGAAAATTTAGTTCATATTTTTCTTCTGAAAAATTTGATGTGTGTTACTAGCCTCACTTATTAAAGGACACCCCATCTACTCTCTTCTTCACACCATCAATTTTTTATTATACAATAACTAGTAAATTTATTTCTAAATTTCATAACTTTTTCCTAGAATAATTTTTGGTGTTATAAATCCATTCTAGGCATACATTTGGTATAATACTAATGAGGTGATCCAAGAAGAGGTAGTATTCCTAACTTTGTGTTTTTTTATTATTACTCATTATTAAAATATTATTCATTTAAGAGTATATAACAATAATATTATATGCCATATTTTGATGTGATATTATTTTTATGTAATGAACTTTATCCATATCATATTTCCTCACTTGGTAAATGATAACGTCACTCTTGAGTATGAAAGACT
Organism: Viscum album; assembly: GCA_963277665.1. Classification (NCBI taxonomy): domain Eukaryota; kingdom Viridiplantae; phylum Streptophyta; class Magnoliopsida; order Santalales; family Viscaceae; genus Viscum; species Viscum album. Next base: position 1,415,162,375 of record OY728145.1, read on the forward strand.
ACCGCCTATCACATCAATGTGACAGATTTCCATCAAAACAACCAACGGTAGGGCATGATGTTGATTATAAAGAATATATATATGATATTTATGAAAAAGTTACACTTTTGGAGTCATTATATCATATATATGTTTTTTACATCCCAATTTATAGGGGAAATGATAATGTCGCTCTGGTGTATGGTGGACTACTGCCTCACAAATTGATGTGATTCGTTTGTCACTATCACTTTACATGCAAAGGAATAAGGATAATGCTAATGAGTATATGTCATATTTATGACAAAATTATTATATAAATTACATATATATCATTATTAAATCCTAATCCCTCATTTTATTTATTCCCTTTTAACTCATTAAAAGATGACAACATCGTTCGTGTATGTGTGGAGAACTTCCTTCACGAGCCAATGAGTCTCTATTTTCACCCCCACACCACATGTATAATATATATACTTATATGTAATGGTATAATATAGGATTTATGATATTATTATAATTATATAGTGTTAAAATTGAACTTACCTCTTTTTAATAATGATCATTAATAAATGGAAACGTTATTCATGCATATGTATGACCTACCGTCTTCATGATCGCAAAATAGATAATTTCTCAAAAAAACAATTGAGGATTGGTATTAAAAGTATAATTTATTTATAAATGTTATAATTATTTAATTATAAATATTATTTAGATTTTTTATTGATGGAATCTGAGAACCATAGTCAGCCTACAAAATTTATTTTTGACATAAAAGTCAGATATCATCAAAACACCCAACATTAACTTAATTGATTAAATAATTTTATATAAAATTGATAAGGGAAATAAAAATAACAGTAAGATTAAATTTTGTTATTATTAATGTAAATAATTAGCCTATTTTTATTACTCATGATGATAAATAACGTGCCTGGGGAGTGAGACTCATGGTAAGGGACATCGTCTTAATTTGTCTTAATTAATGCATATTATTATGTAATGAACCTATTTTATTATATATGGTTTATATGATGCTCATTTATCCTATAATGTCATGATGAATTTATAATTTATAGTATTTTAATTATAAAATTGAATTATTTCATCCTAGAGTTTTTTCAAGAAAGATACCAAGTGTTAAGGAGTTTCATAACTCAATTTATTTTCATTGGGTTTTATTAATTCTTATTTTTTTCCTTTTATAATATATAATTGTGTATAATGAATTTTTTTATCTTACTCTATATAAACACTTTTTCTATGGGTACTTATCTCTTATACACATAATTTACCCATTGATTAATCCTCACTACAACATTATCATCTTTGTAAGGGATTATTTCACAATCGCATTTTAATTGGGATTGTTTATGCTGGAATTTCCACAGAAGTAATTTATTTGATTATTGGATAATAACTAATTTATTATAAATTTACACAATTTATTAATTATGTTTTCAATTTATATTACCATTTTTAACTATTTTTTACTTAAAATTATTGATATTTTCTTTTAGTAAAACCTGACTTTATTTACATGTTCGGTCAAAAATAAGTTTTCTACCAAAACCGTTTTAGAAAAAAATTAAAAATATATTTTAAATTATTAAAAATTATTTATCAAATACATTTTTACCAATTTCATTGTTTTTAAAAAATGTTTTCTAAGTAATCATCATTTTATTTTCTAAACAATGCCCATTTTGTTTTACAGAACAAGTGAACAAAATATTTATTTTAAAATGTGTGATCTGTATTAATTTTTTTACGATCTTGACCATTAATTGTTTTAAGAATTCCATTATATGTTTTAATGTTTTTTCAAGGAAATATATATTAAATTTTTTACAATTTTTTGGGAAAATAGATTTTTAAAATTAAATTTATGTTTTCTTCAAAAAAAAATTAAAGATCTTTTTATGGTATTTAAATTATGAATAAAAAAACAATTTATTTTATATATACTCCACTATGGATTTATTGAATATATACCATAATTATACTTCATCTAGATTGTTTATTATAATTTTTTTCAAGGATAGTATTGAAAATAACTTCCATGATTAATTTTTTTATTCATTAACATTCCCTTAATTACTCACCTTCTTATGGTCATTGGAAATATAATTTCTGCTAATTATACATATAATTTTTCAAGGATATTTTTATTTATTAAATTTTATCTCATTTCTTTATATAATATTTTACTTTGAAAGGTATTTTATTTATTGGGAAATATTGATAATACTTATTCCTTATTCAATTTGGATATTTAATGGTAAAAAAATTATTGAGGAATTAGATAAATTATGTAATATATTAGGCCTGAAGATATTGGTGGGGTCTGATTAAAGATAGCCCCTCAATGTATCAATAGTATCATGAGATGAATTATTTTGATATAATTAGTTAAATGTATTTCTAATGTACACCTACCATTTTTCAAAAAAAAACCTTGTAATATATGACGTATCATGTGACTAAGATCATGATGTCCAACAATTTATAATTTCCACTATAGAAAAATTATTTATTACTATCAATGAAATTTTGGAAATGATATTATCTATGGATTCATTTCATTTTTAGTTTTTTACTAAATGGAATGTTCTTTTTTGCCTGTATATATTAGTTATGACTTTTATTATCAGGAGATTCATGTTATTTAAATTAATAGTGTGTCCAGTTATTTACCTTTCTATATTGATTATTCTTATTTATTCATTATAGCTTAAAATTTAATTCAGCCTTAGGGAGAATTTCACCTCACCCATATTTTTTTCCATTCCCATGAAACCATGAAGTGTATTGTGATTGATATGCCAGGGTATTATAGATGGAATAATGTTATTATAAAAAAAATTATGTTTTAATTTTTGTTTTGAAATGTAATTTTGGAATCATGTTTGTATCTATTTTAGAATGAATAATACTATTTATTGGTCCATTGGGATAAAATTACTTGTATTTTATACCATTATAATAATGAAAACATCATCACTAGGTTACTGGGGTTAGTTTTGTTACATAAATTTAATATATAGGGGGGCCCAACATGTGTGAAGAAATTGCAGACTTAATGTAAGGAATTTCTTGTTCCCCTTTTTTTTCTGGGAGACATATGCCATATTCACTATTTTTTTCTTTATTGTGGTGTATATACTACCACATTAATATGTTATATATTTAATATCACTATTTTAATGATATTTAAAGTTTCATTTTATGTTATATAGTAATGGAGAATAAAATTCCAAATTTATCAATGTGGTAAATGTTTTATTATATAGTCTCATTATTTATCGATAATATTTATGATTATGATTATAATGATTAAATATTATGATCTATATCTCAATAAATTAATAATTATTTTTATCTTCATAGTTATTTCCTAAAAAAACATATTTTACCATATTTTCCCCCCTTTATGCACTCAATATTCCAAATAGTTTTTTAATTAAAACCAAAGTTATTTCTCTCTTCAGTCAAAAATATTTTTCATCTATGTCTATGGTTCCAAAGTAAATTAAAGAAAATCTTTAAAATTATTCATATATTTTTAAATCTTTTATTACCCATGTCTGTGTACTTAAAAAAGATTTTGAGAGGAATCTTCTTTTCATTTACTGAATTAGTTGCTTTTGGATTTTTTGGAAAACATGAATGGAATATTTTTTTAACATGTAGAACAAAAATTTATTTAATATACTTAACATAATAAGTCGACCCATTTCTATTAATAATTGTTCAAAATGTTGTAGGATTATATATAATGACCCCAAATTCAGTACCCTAGAGCCAGTTCCTTTCTTTATTACATTAGCATTAATAAAATATTCAAATCACAAAGTACCGATTAGTTTACCAGTATTTAAGAACATGATACATATAGGGTGCCCTTATTTCATTGGTAATTAAAAACAAAACATAACAATGATAAGAAATTTTCAAACTTGAACTATTTCAAAATATTCTTCTTTATAACCTTATGGAAGGAAATATAATAATGGTGAGATCAAATGCTCAGTAAGGTTAAGTAAAATGGGAGAAATAATTAATTAATAAGAATAAAACAATGTGGAAATGTAAAAAATGATAATACATTCCATTTAATCAATAAAATGAAAATAAAATGCTTACATAGATTTTATCTTATGAAAAATTCATGGATATGAATATGAATAATTGATAATTATTTGAAATAAATGATTCATTATTGGACATTATGTCTTAGGTGCATAAAAACATATACCGTCAATTCCATTCACAAGATGGTTTAGAACCATAGATAGAAACCCATTTAATTTGGCCAAATAATTTGCCTCATGATAATATGTTAATGCATCAAGGGAATATATAAGGAATGTGCCCCACCCATCATTGTTAGTTTGCATCATTCCACATAAATAGAAGAAATGATTTAAAAATCCATACATAAATCATAGTTTCCCATACCACTTTGATACATTTGAATTATAACAACCATGATGGATTTTGTTAAGAAATCATAAAATAGATTTTGGAATGAATTAATTTGGATATTACATATAAAAGGGATAGTATATACCCCACATAGATGTGAGTTTGTGTACAATAACAAATAATTCTCAATGAAATGTAAGTTGAGTTATAATCAATTACTACTTGTAATCAATCGAATCATATGCCCCATAAAATTCAAAAATAGAAAAATAAACATGGAATGTAACAACCAAAAATTTATATAAATGAAAATTCCATACTTATAATAATTTTATAAAGTATAAATCACATATAGAAAACAATAAAAACATTATAGATGAATAAAGAATGAAAAAAAGTAATTATAGAAATTAAGGAACCTAAACCAATAGAATAGTAGCATGACCTTTAGAATAGTAACATGACTCTTCTAAATATTAAATCGACCCATAGAATAGTATACTCACCTATGAATGTATGAAAGAAATTAGGAATATTCTAAATCATAATGTGTTATAATTTTATCATAGTATAAGTCAATAAATATTTTAAAAATTATTAATTAAGTGTTAGTATTGTCATAAGAAATTACTTTTTATTTTATAAATAATATAATTATTTAAACAAATTTTTTTTCATAAAATGTATTTATAAATTAATATTTTGTTTTCTTATGATTATAAGATAATTTTACGAGACCTTAATTAATTTTTCAAAGTGTTATAAAATCAATTATAAATTTTAAATCAGTATTTTCCAAGTAAATGATGATTTTAATTAAAAATTAAATGTATCATATTTTGAATAATAAATTCATAAATTTGAGTTCATTTTTTAATTCTATATGTTAAAAAATAGTTTGTTTTAATTTTATGGATTTTTTTAAAATACAGGATTTTTTGGTGAATAGTAAAATATGATAATTTATGAACAAAGATAAATACATGAATTATTGAGTCATATGTGATTTATAGTGGATTTTAGCCCAAAATATTAATTAATAATTAATTATTTTGATACAGTTTTTTAATAATTATCAAATTATTGATAGTCTTGCCAAAAATATTAATCTAATGAATAAAATAATTAGAAAACACCCCCCTCCTCGATAAATACCACCCATTCGCCTCACACCTATAAATATTTTAGCATAATAACTATTATATCTATACCTATTACCATGTCCTTATACTACATAAAATAGCCATTGTTATCAAAAAAATATGAACATCATTTCCGTAATGAGGTTCTCGAGGATAAGAAATTCAAGAGGAAAAACCCAATTTCATATACTTTTAATTTACTATTAATTTTCCATTATTATTATCTCTAGAAATCCCCTTGTCCAAGTGGAATTAAAATTACAGTATATTATATATTCAATAATTGTATCATTTTAATTAATTAATTCATCATAAAACCTCTTCTCCTACCCTTTCTTGTTCTAAAATATAGAAACATTGTTTGTGATTTGTTAATTTATTAGATTCCTTGATGAAATTTTTTCAATTTTCTTTACCATCATTATGGATGATCATATAAACATTTTAAGGTTAAATAAATTATAATATTTTTATTAGGACCTATTTAATTTTATGTGCCCATTATATATAGAAAATATTAATTAATAAAACAAAACTAGTTTCTGATAATCCAAAAACCAGAAAAATAATCTAATCTATTATCACAGACATCTTATCTATCAATTCATCCTCATTCTAAATAAAAAAATGAATTATATCATAATTTAATAGGATGAATATTCATTAATAATATATAATTACAATTTTGGACAACAATTCTCATTTTACCTCATTTTCATTTGATGTATACATGTAAACTTATCATGAAAACCAAGAAAACCAACACTCCTGAGTGATGAAATCGAATCTCATAACCCTCCAAAAGGCCATAAATGAACATAAAAATAGATAATAAATAAAAATACTTTATTAAAGGATATGAATTAATTAATTTATTTATTTAATTTTTCTATCCGGGACATTATGTTCAAGTAAAGAACACTTTCAGACCTGAGTTATGCGATTCTTTCCAAAACTCTATTTTTCGGCTTATTGTTTCAATCTCTTTACCCTAATGAAAATATAATATATTTTAATATTGTAATAAATTATGTTTATATGTTCCAAAATCATTAATCCCTATAATTTAATACTTTTTTCATGGATATACATATTTATAAAATGATCCCTTCTCAATTCTTCTCGATAAGCAAGCCCAATTCAATGGAAGTTGTCGATTTCCTTCAAATTTTCAAGTAAAATATATAATATATTTTATTCCACTATTATATTTATGTAACCACTAATTTTATCATGAAATCTTATCTTGGTACATTTCCTATTTTATACAAATAATTATTCCATTGTGTGTTTTAAATATTCATTAACATTTTTCTTAAACCACACAAAAATGTTTTATTTATATAGTTTCAAAAACACCTTTTTACATGTTTTAACTTAATTTTTACATCACATATCATGATATAATCATATTATCCATTATTATTTACCATGTATTATTAAAATCTATTATTTCATGGAAACTCTTATGATATTCTATTTTGGTATTCCCTGTGACATGATTATGAATCCCAATTCATTCCATGGTTAACCCTTATATATATGTTTAATTAATTATGTATGATTCTTTTTATGGAAAGAATATTCATGAATATGTTATATTGTGTGATCCTAGATATCTTTTCAATTCATTGGGTAATTTTTATTCTCACGAGATGTCATATGCAAGGGTCTTGGTGGTCTCCTCATCCATATGAAACAGTCTTGGTGGTTATTCATGACTCATTCTCCTCCATGATAAATTATCCTTGAATCTGGTTATTTTATGTTTTATGTTGATTCAGGATTAGTATGATTCTATGATTATATTATCCCATGTTTTATATTTAATGGTTCTATATGTTTATTCATGTTGTTTGACTTTTTAATGTCATTGCATTGTTCCTTCTAACCAAAATGTTATGCATATTCCTATCTTTATTCCCTTACTGAAATTTTCAGCTCATCCATTTGGTCATGATTACCTGTAGTTATATTGTATAGATTTTAGGGCTCAAAGGGTTTTTATATCTCATTATGAAGATTAAATAAAATATGTCTTTATTTTGGTTTCATGTTTTTAGATTTATTTTCTTTATCCTCCGAAGACACTAGACCTTATGATCCATGGTTTATATTTAATTGTTAATTATTCTTAAAATCATGTAATAATTTTTGAAAAGCTCTAAGTGTGTTATATTTGGTATTATAAGATTATCTAGTTATTTTTGGATATCAAGACTAGATCACTTTATTGATTACCCTAGATATAATTCTATCGCCATGGATATCCTAGATTGAAACATACAAAATCGCGATTTAGGCTAACATTTTCATATAAAATATTATCTTTATACATTAAATGTTTTAGTATCATATGATTATTATCTATTTTTTCAATCCCCCTGATTGTTCTTTGTTTTTTAGTAAATGGTTTGAAATAGAGGAATCCATGCGAACAATCACTATGATTGGAAATGGGATGATTTCCCTAATGATATTCTAGATGGGATGGTAACGAATACTAAAAAATACATGAAATTACATGATATGTTGTCTCATTTTATTAATAATAACATGAATTATGTATAACACCCTCCTTGTCATAATAAAGATAAATTTTAAATCGATTCCTTTACAAAACAAAGGCCTCCTTTTTTAGTGCATCTTTTAATCCCTTCCTTACAGAAAAAAGGATTGACCTAACTGAGAAGTTATTCATTGTCCTCTAGTTCTCAGAAGAATTGAATGTAGTGCTAGTGGTCAATTGTTTTTATGGGGAGGCTGATTAGTCATGGACATTGATGAATAAGTGAATGTACAAAGAGAAACGGATTCCTTTGAATGGGAAGATTTTACGAAAATATTTTTCAATAAATATTTTATCTAAATCCCCTTCTCATTATGGAATGATAGTTCCTCAAACTAAAGAAGATAGAAGAAGAGTCAATCAGGGAGTAAGAATCAATATTCATAATAATTTCCGGATATTCCTCCAGCTTTGTCAAGACCATTGAATGAAATTTGGATCTCGTATTTAGTGGATAAAATCTGATTATATAAAAAGAATTGGTTATTTGAGACTTTGATATCTATAAGAATATTCTCAATTATTCCCTTAATACTGAAATAGAGATCAAAGAATCTCATTAGTTTCATGGGAATATGGGTGAAAAATTGAAAATGGAGCTTAATATGTGAGGATAATGAGATAAACCCCACAATGGAATGGAAACCTTGCATCCCACATGTCAAAATTGTGTGGGGAATCATCCTAGAAACTACTTTATGAGAACCATAAAATTCATAAAATGTGTAAGAATGGGGTGTCCATCTAATAAATTTTTAAGGGATTTGAGTAATCCAACATTTTGGAAGAATAAATGATGTTTCAAATCAATACTCATCTGATAGTATAGTTCTTCAACTGTAAGGAACATTTGCATTACCCAAACCATTTACTTAAGTCAATGTTTTTTTGGGAAATATATAAAACAACTTTTAAGGTAGCAAGGGAGGGAATTTACTATCACTATTGCTAAGGTGGATCCTAGCAATGATGTGTGGATAGGTATGTTGTTTATTCATTCAATAATATTTCATATACAATTTGAGTATGGTTATACACATTCTTCATATCTTGAATGTTTAGTATAACTCTTCAAACACTAAATCAAAATATGGATGTTGATTTATCAATGAGAACAAAAAATGGTAAATGTATTGGATATTTATGTAATATTGGTCATATATTGGACATATTTTTAAAATCCAACGTTATATCTAGGAAAAGGGTGATCACACTTCACATCCTGAGACATACTCCAATTCTGTACAAGTTTAAGTAGTAAAATTAACCTCTTTTAGAATAATCATATCAAATGTGGATATTATTTCATTATTATAATGAATATATGACTCCAACGATTGAGACAAAGAATAGAATCATGCTTGATTACATTCCAATTACGAGGTACTGTACATATGTGTTCCTATAAGAATTGTCTACTCATCCTCCTGACAGAGAGGTTGAGTTCATAATTGAACTTATTCCTGGATCTCTTCCTTTCTCAAAGACAACATGTCAAATAGCCACAAATGAGTTGGAGGAACTAAAGAAGTAGTTACCAGAGATTATGTACAAGGGTTTCATATACCAAAGTGCTTCTCTATGGGGTGCACCATTCCAATTCATCAAGAATGTGGATGGTTCAAGGTTCTTATACATTGATTGTCTTGATCTCAAAACAATACTTATAAAAAACAAGTATCCAATACCCAAGATCAATGACAAGTTATATCAGCTATGTGGGCCAAGTTATTTAACAAAGATGGATCATCATGAAAAATTCACCAATTAAACCTGAGGTAGGAATAAATTCCCATGATTTCCTTTTGAATGAGGAATGTGAACTATGATTTCATAGTTATTCCCTTCACACTCACCAATGATCCAAACATTTTCATGGATTTAATGAATATAGTATTTATAGATTATATATAAAAATTTGTGGTATTATTTTTTATTGATATTCTGATATACTCTAAGAGCATGGAGGAACATGAGGAGCATTTGAATATTTTTCTAAATTCTTCACAAAGGGTGAAACTTTATGAAATGTACAGTAAATTAGTGTTCTAGAAGGAGGAATTTTTATTCATAGGGAATGTAATCACTAGATTATGGATACATGTAGATGGTTCCAATAAGATTGAAATCAATGAGTGGCCAATGGTAATATCAGTAATGGATATACATAGTTTACTTGGTTTAACATGGAATTACTAGTGATTTGTGAAGAACATTTCAGGATTATCAAACCCACTAACCATGATGACTCAAAAGGGAGAAACGTCTTTCTAGACCCGTCAATGTGAAGAGTGTTTCGAAGAGTTAAAAATTATTCTTATCACTACACTAATACTTACACTACTGATAAGTGCGGAAATCATTGTGGTGTACAGTGATGCTTCAAAAAGGGGATTAAGATTTTTAATAATGAAAAACCATAAAGTGATATACCACACCTCATGGTATTTGAAAATTCATGAAAAAAACTATCCCAGATATGATCTGGAGATGGCAGTTATGATCATTGCGTTGAAGATCTGGTGAAATTATCTCCCCAGGGAGAAGTGTGAGATATATGTTGATAATAAGAGCCTCAAAAGTATATTCACATTGAATGAGAATAATATACTCTAAAAAATGGATAGTGCTCACCAAGTATTTTGGATGATCAATCCACTACCATCTTATTATTGAAAATGAGGTGGTGGATTCTATAAGTAGAAAGGAACATGCATCTTTATCAGTGATGATAATTGAGAAGAATCCACTATTCTTATACCTACAAAGGATAGAAATTGTAATTTTTGAGGAAGGAACTTTTTCAATCCTTTCTCAAGTTATCACTCAACCATCCCTTATGGAGAAAATAAATGATGTGATAATTCAGAAGATGGTGGATGATGTCAAAAAGGGGAAATCCTTCGAGTTCAAAATGGTTGAGGAAGGAGTCGTGAGACTTGTGTCACAACTATGTGTACCATCTAGTCAAGAAATAACGAAATATATTATATATGATACACATAGATCAACCTTCTATAATCATATTTGGAGAAAAAATATGTATCAAGATCTCAAAGAGAACTAATGGTGGGGAAATATGAAAAATGATATGACTGAAAATAAAAAAAAGTGTCTGGTTTCTGAGAAAGAGAATGTTATAAGACAAAATTCTAAGGGGATAATGAAACTATTACCCATACTAACATGGAAATGGTAAAAAATCATCATGGAATTTGTTATCAGGATTCTAGAGATATTTAGAGGATACAATGTTATATGGGTTATTATGGATCATCTCACAAAGAAATATCATTTTATCACAATTTGAGAGGAATTATAATTGGATCAGCTTGAATGAATATACATCTGAGAAGTGATAAGGGTTAATAGAGAAACATTATTGATTGTATCTGATCGAGATCCAACATTCTTCTCCTTGTTTGGGAAAAGTCTCCCACATGCTCTGAACACTGATTAGAGCTTCAGTACTTCCTATCACACTAAAACTAATGGCCAATATGTATGGAATATTCAAACTGCAGAAGACATGTTTAAGGAATGTTCTTGAGTTTAAAAGAGGATAGGAAAAAATCTTCCTCTGACCAAATTCTCTTACAACAATAGTTTCTACTTGAGAATCTAAATGGCTCCATGGGAAGCCCTTTATGGGAAAATATGAAAAACACCAACTTGTTGGCATGATGTTGGTGAACCTAAGATACATGGATGTGAAATTGAAGAAGAAATGGTAGAGATGGTGAAAACTACTCAAGATCACATTGAGGAATCCAAAAGTCAAAAAATGATCTATATAGGCAATCATCGATGATACATAGTGCTTATGGATGAATAAATAGTACTCTTATGCATATATCCTTGGAAGTGGATCCTGAGATTTGGAAATAAATGAAAGTTGAGTCACAGGTACATCGGCCACATAGAGATTCTTGATCATGTTGGTGTTGTGACCTATCGACTAAAACATCAACCTACTATGTCTCAAGTACATGATGTACTCTATATATCCCTCTTGAGTAAGAATTTACAAAATTCCTCCTACATACTGAATCTAGATGAAGTACAGTTATAAAATGATCTCTCTTATGAGGATCATCTGGTGAAGATCTATGACTATAATGATAAATTTCATTATAACAAAAATTCTCACATGGTCAATGTACTATGGTAAAACCATATGTACAAAGAGGAAACATGGGAACTAGAGGAAGTGATTAGGTAGAATTATCCTCATTTTTTTCACCAAAGTATGTGAAATTAATATTGGAGGGTAAAATTTCATACAAGGGGGGTGGACAATGCAACGAACACAAATTTTATTGAAATAAAATTAACATCTTATAATTAAGTTATATATTATAAATAACATAAAGTAACATATTGAACACAATACAAAATTTTTAAATTAATAAGGAATTACATATGATGTATTTATATAAATTAATAAACCTAATATAATGGAATGTTAAAATGACCATTGGAATAGTAATATGACCCTAATAAATAGTAAATCAGACTATAGAACTTCAACCCCATATTTGATGATATAAATAGAATTTATGCATCTTATAAATCATAAGATGATATAATTAGATCTTAGTATAAGTGACTAAATATTTTAAAATTTATAAATTAAGTTTGAGTATTTTTATAATACATAAATATATATTTTATAAAAAAAATATGATTATTTAAAAGGAAATTTAATTTTATAAAATAGATTCATAAATGAACATTTTTTTTTCTTATGATTATAATATAATTATATGAGACCTTAATTAATTTTTTAAAGTATTATAAAATCATATATAATTTTAAAATCCATATTTTCCAAGTAGATGATTATTTTAATTAAAAATTAATTTTCTCTTATATAGGAAATTAATTTCCAAAAAACAAGTTCATTTTTGATTTATTTACATAAAAAAGGTATTGTTGAATTTTTGGGATTCTTCTAAAATACTTGTATATTTTGTGAATAATAAAATGATATAATTTACCATTAAAGAAAAATACATGATTCATTGAGTCATAGATTATGTAAGCACAAAATCTAGAATTCTACTTCATTATTTTATTGTGAATATTCTTGAAGTATTCATATTCTTGTGACAAAATGATAAACTAATAAATAAAATAATGATAAACACCCTCCAATCATTAATAAATAACACCCCTCGCCACCCCTTCTCCTCGCATATTTGGAGATTAAATCCCTATCGAAATTATTCCAAAAAATCATACCAAGTATCTCCCACACATCTATGAACACTTTGTTTCAATAAAAGGCCAAACCCCTTTCCCTATTGATGTTCTCAATGAGGTGAAATTCAAGAGGTATACCATCTTTCATTTTCATTAATGTTTTTTGAAATTTATTTTCTTTTCATATTCTCTCCTCACCTTTCGTTATCCAAGTGACAGGAAAACTCAAATATATTACATATATAAGAATATTATCATGTTAATGGAATAATTCATCAGGAAACCACATCTCCACTATTTAATAAAAATGAAAACATCACCCATGATGTGTTAATTTATCGCATTTATGGTTGGAACTTTTTCAATTTCCTTTACCTCCTTTGAAGACGATAAAAAACCATTTGAATGGTTAAAACAATTTATAATATATGTATTCCATCAAATTTAATGTTTTAGAACCATTATATTTAAATAATATAAAAAAATAAAAAAAACAATTTGGATAATTGAAAAACTACAGAAACAATCTTAACGATTATCATATTGTATTATCAAATGATCCATCCTCACTAGAAATAAATAAATGAATATAGCCATTTAAAATTATGTATACCAATTAATAATGTATAAATTCAATTCTAGACTACAATTTTTTACACGATTTTCTATACTTTTATACAAGTAAACCAATCATGAAAACTGAAAAATCCAACACTCCCAAATGATGAAATTGAATTTCATAAGCCACCAAAAAGGACATAAATGATCTTAATAAAATTATAATATTTCAAATAAATTTATAAAAGGTAAATAATTATTAAATAAATGGATTTAATTTTATTTTCCAAGACATTATCTTCATGGTTAGAACACTTTTGGTCATAAGTTATGAGATTAATTCTGAACCAGAATTTTTTTTTCGGGTTACACTTATTCTATCTTTACCCAAATTCAACTCCTATTATTTTTATATATTACTTATTATACTCTATTTATATGTTCCAAAATCATGTATTCATTTCTGTAACACCCTAAGATGTTAAAATATTTTTCATGTTCGAATATATATTATTTTGTCTCTATTTATATGCAAAGCCATGTTATTCTTATACTAAACAACAGAATGATTTAGTTTGTGTTACACTAAAGACTTTTTTTACAACCTTTTAATGGTGAATTAATTCTAAAATTATTTTTTTTGGAATTTTATAAATGTATTTCAAAATAAAATTATTTATTGTCTTCAGTATGTCAAAATTATCTTAGTTTAACTATTTGGTACTTTTCCATGAGGTTTCATTTTTTTATGAATATTTAAAAAGGGTGCATTTTATTTAAAAACACCATTTTTGGTTTAAATAATTATTAGTGTTAAATTAAATTTTAAATTTTTTTATTAAAGTATTAATAAATTAATTATACATATGTTAATCAGATTCAGGTAATTTAAATCATTTATATATTAAAATTAGATATAAAAACATATTGGAATTTTGAACTATTCTACTTTAAATAACCTGTTTTCTCGCCTCTTCATCAAGATTATTGTTAATCATAATTTTTCCACTTATGTGATTCAAATTTAAAAAAAAATTAAATTCATGTATTTATTATGTAGAAAAAAATTTATTTAATAATATTATAAAACTTTTTGACCAAAAATATTAGTTAACGTGATTAAAATTAATTATGGTAATTAAGGTAAAATTAAGCTTAATAAGGGACTAAACATTGATATTAAGGAATAAAATGACCTAGAAACATTTCCAAAATCCATTTTATACCAATAAGTATACCGTATAACCAATTATTTAAAAATTTTGGGTTATTGGGATATTATTAAAAGGAAGATCCCTATTTAAAATTTTAAGTAAGGGAAAAAAGAAAAAAAGGAATGTTACGTACCTTTAACATTTGAAAGACATTGAGATATGTAAATAAAATAATATTTTCTGATATTTATAAATTATTTTGGAAGGTAAATCATTTATTTTTATCATAAAAATTTATCAAACATTTTTAGAGATGATTTAGTTTCTTAAATTTCTTAATAAACTCCAATGTAGTGGTTATTTCGTTAATCATTAACTAAAATAAACGATACTATAAATATTAAAGGTGAAGTGAATTCATTTAATTAACATGTTTATTTAATTTTTTAAATTAATATTCAATTTTAATAAATTTTTAACTTAATAAATTTTAATTCCAATATTAGATTGTTATTTAATTTATAAAACTATATAAATAATTTCAAAATTGGCATTATTGTTGTTTTACGAAAAAAAAATATATTATTTTATTAAGTGATTTATAATTAATAACAAACCTATATTCAGAAATTTTATTTGAAGTTGTAAATAAATATTAAATATTATGTATTTATATACCATTTTATAATTTATATTTAACATATTCAAACATTTATTTTAAAAATGTGGTTAACAAAGTCCAGGTTTAAGCGGTGTTTTACCGCGTCACATGTGCTTGTTTTAAAGATAATTTCCTAAGCATATCTGAATTTTATTTTATAAATTAGAAATAATATGAATAATTTAATATATCTTTATTTTATAATAAATCATAATTTTTTTAGACTCTATGGTAACATTACTTATATTAGAATACAACATGATTTAATAAAATCCAAAATGATAAAATTTGGGAATCATAGAAGTTAAAGAAAAAAGTTATTTATACTAAAATATTTTTGTGTAATGGAGGTTTTAATAGAGCATTATTGTTATTTAATATATTATTTGTAAAAATTTTAGTCACTTTATGTATGTTAAACCTCATATTAATGGATTCCTTTTTGAATTTATAAGAGTGCCACTCCTTATCCTCTATAAAAGAACACCACTTCCCCTATTCTTAACACCTATCAAAATAAATAGGTTTAGAAAATATACTCCCAAATAGCTTCCAAAAATCCTACCCCTAAACTTCGATGTTTAAATTTTTCCATAAATCGTTCCAAGGAATCCCTTTGGTATAAACCAAACTGAGATACCCGATTTTATGGTAACATTTTCCAATGATATATTTTCATTCATTTCATTCTCCCTTCCGTGAAATATTTTTATTATATTCTAACCTAAAAAATTTTTATAATAAATATACTAGGAATATTTTTTGTTAATATTTAAACCTACACATACACACACCACCATCTTATACGTAACGAACATACTTTTTTCTGTGTACGACAAACTACTACCTCATGAAACAATGATTACACATTTTCCATTAAAACCTTTCATGGTGGCCATTATGATGGAAATTTTTTTTATATATTATATATATGACATATATAATTTCATTATTCTTCTTTATGTTTTATTTAGAATATACGTGTATTATTTCCATCTTGCGTAAATATGAAAATTTCATTTGACGTGTGGACTACCGCCCCATCAAAGTGGTGTGATTCATTCATTCCATAAATAGATTGTATAAATGGTTTTAATTATAAAAATAATTAACATATATAGAATAGATATGATACCATAATTTTAATATACATATATCATTTATTCTTAATTATTTTAAAATAACATAGAAATGAATGTATTGTTCATGTGTATGTATGACCTGCCATCTCCATGAACGAGGTATTTCATTTCTTGTCCCCAAACCTAATAGATTATACTAAATGAATATTTACAAAATATATATTATAATTAAATCATTTTTATGTTCTAGATATTATTAAATCATGATTTATGTAATAAAAATAAAAAAAATGGCACGTCAAAACATAATTGAAAAAACTGACATCGAAAATAGATTATATAATGAATGAGTTTAAAAAAAGGATAATAAAATATTACAAGAAGTTAATATATGATATTATAAACATGATAATTTTTATAGTATAATTTATTAAAATTTATTAAATCAATTAATAGGAGTATAAAAAATACCCAACATAAGAAAGTTTAAGGTTATGAATTTCATATCAATATACATTCAATTCAGACTTATTTTTACTATGAACCAATTCACTTTTATTTAGTGTATATTCTACCCTTTTACAAGATATATCAAAAATGTACTTATTTTAATTATATTACATGTTTCATGGAATTTACATTTATTTATTATTTAAAATTTTCAAAGTTGTGTGGGACACATTGGATTGTTTAAAGATTATTTTCCATTAAAAAATGTTTTAATTTCAACAACCCATGTTGTTACTTGACATCCTTTAAGTTAGTATCAATACATTTGTGTCCATTATTCAATATGGCAATTTGATAAGGAAAATTATTTATTTTTTATATGAGGAATGATTTGGAATGGTACGACAATGGTGTGTACCTATTATAGATATCCCCTCAATGCATCAGTAGTCTCATGAGATGAATCATTTGACCGGATCAGTTGGGTTTTTTACACAATATTTTATAAGAGATATTCTAGATGACATAGATTGTAAAGGTACCATTTACCTAGTGAATGTGGTGTCCAATAATTAATCATTTAACTTATATAGATTCAGTTATTATTCATCCATTATATTTTCCATCCCCTAATATACGGATACATTTAATTGTTAGTTTATTGATTTAGATGGATTTAGTTTCAGTTTCTTACATTCCCATAATAATATTTCCATAACTGTTTATTTTAATGGAATTTTTATTTTTTATTTACCTTTATATGTAAATTTATTCATATTTATTCTTTATTTCATCTGCATTACGTACCTTTATTGAGAAATTGATCACACCCTTATTATGTTTCGTTTCCATTGGATATAAAGATGAAATGTTTAAATATGTGGTCATGGATGCATTTTATTTCATTATATTATGTATCATGTTTATATATTCTCTATAATAATGTATTATGGGTATCATGTATGTAATCTATCTTTGCAAGAATTCTAAACTAATTACCCCATTAGGATTTGATTCTTTCAATCATGGTAAGGTAATAAAATAATGCACCAGATCTGATGTTTTGGGGTCCGGGTGTAACAGTTGGTATCAAATGATGTTTAGTAGAATCCTTGGAATCTAGATTTAAAAAACATATTTTAGGGAGCACAACCCTAAGATATAAATTGATGATATGTATATAAGAACATACTTGAATTTTGGTAAAATAGTTATTATGTGTGAATTCCAAATAATACATCCATGTCTGGAAACTATTAGTGGCCGCGGTACTAGAATATATGTACCTAGGAGTAATAACTTCAACAAGGTGTTATAGACCTAACATGGGGTAATTGGCTACATGTCATCAGGCCTTACTACACAGCAAGTTTAAAATCTAGGGGGATATGCTTTGAATAATTCACATTTTATTTACCTATCATTATAAAGGATTTAAAATTAATTATTCCCTTTAAGTAACCATTTTTTATGATTGTAGGATTCATGAAAAAAAATTATGCTATGTGATATACCTTATTAAGTGTTGTAAAATGTTAATAACTTTATAATCCAATACAGTATATGAAATTTTTTAGAAATGGTGCATGGAAGGAATAATGATATC
Source organism: Viscum album (assembly GCA_963277665.1). Taxonomy (NCBI): domain Eukaryota; kingdom Viridiplantae; phylum Streptophyta; class Magnoliopsida; order Santalales; family Viscaceae; genus Viscum; species Viscum album. The sequence goes on from OY728145.1 coordinate 1,415,181,215, forward strand.
AATACTCATGGATGATGTATAGGTTTCTGTATAAAGAATTTCAATATAGCTGGTATTTGAACTGAGCATGTTATGGAAATATTAGGTAATCTTAGTTAGTTTATTAAAAATAACCATGCCCGAATGGAGAAAACTATTCCACGAAAAGAATCGTCTATGTTGGCGGCAGTGAGTTCCCCCGCGGGGTGTCCTTCTGTGGCGACTGGAATTCCAGTGAGCGGAGCTCCTATGCAGGATTAAGGTCTTCTTTCAGGAGGCGGTGGGACAAGGACCGGGGTCGGGCTGCTTTGAAGGCTTCTTTTAAGGATGTTCTGTGCGGTTCAGATCCCAGGAGCTCTGGTGGTGGTCCTATTCTGGGGGCGTCAGTTTCTGAGATTCCTCCGGTGGAGGTGGCGAGTCGCACACCTCGACAGGTAGAGGGGGTCCCGGTGGTGAGTTTTTCAGCGCAGGAGCTCCGAAAGGCGGCTGCTTTCCATGATCTTTCTCTGGTAGCCCGCTTCGGATGCAATAAACCCTCCTTGAGTTTTTTCCGAGGCTTTGTGGGTTCGTGGGGGTTGTCCCTTCTGGCAGCGGTTTCGGAGTTCTCTAGGGTGGATTTCTATATTCACCTCACTTCCAGGGAAGACTTTGTTAAGTCTTGGATGATGAGGTCCAGGGTTTTTGGTGCTTGGTGCTTCTCTTTGACGAGGTGGTCTTGGGATTGCCACTACGGGTGGGAGTCCCCTCTGGACGCTATGTGTTAATATCTTCCAGGATTACTGCTTCCCTTACATAACCCGGAGATGCTGAAGGTTATGGGGAACTCTTTCAGTTCTTTTCTGTGTGTAGATGACAATACTAGGAGTCTCCAAGCAGCCTCAAATTCTTGTATCTGTGAGGAGATGGACTTATCAGTGGAACGACCTTCTTGGGTTCGGATTGAGTCGGATGATGGTTTCTTTTGGAGACAGAAGATACTTTATCTATAGGGGTCTCAGTTTTTTGTTGGTTGTGGTTTGCATGGACATGGAGTGGCGACTTGCCGGAGATGACAGGGTGTGGAGGAGACTTCCCGACAGGACAGGGCGGGTGGGTCGGATCAGGATCCTCTAGGTCCGGTTTCTAAGGAGTTGGGTGTGCCTAACGTTAATCTTCGGCCCGCTCCAATTTTAAATTCAAATTTGTCTGGCAACCCTTGTGTGGTGGAAATAGCGGGCGGAGTAAAATAAACTGACACGCTCAGCTTATAGTCGGCTTTTTCGGAGGAGTTTTTGGACTTCATTTCCTGGTCTCCTGGGCCGGTCCAGAAGTTGTCTCCCTCTCACAATAGGGGGTCCTTCTCTCTTCCGGATTCGGATGTTCACTTTGCTTTTACGTTAGGAATCCCATTTAGATATTTGGCTCTTCCTCGCTCTCCTTTCTTTATCTCTTCTCAGCTGTCTCCTGAGGTGATCCAAACGTCCATGGTAAGTAAGCTGACCTTATCGCCTCTTGGAGACGAGGAGGTTCCTGGCTTGACGAGGGGTGTTGAGAAAGAACTGTCGGTCATCCGCCGGTCACCTCAGAGGTGTCTGTTGGACTCTTTGGCTCGTGGGTACTTGGAGGAAGGTGGATCGGAGGTTATCCTTTTGAGAAGGAAGCCTCGCTTGGATGAGGAGGTTACTCCTTTTAAGAAGGTTATCCTTTCACAGAAGCAGAATTTTGGTGAGGATGGATGTGCTGGCCCAACAACACAATCTAAGGCCAAAGAGAAAGGCTTGGTTGTTTTTCCCCTTATACCTTCCTCCCCATTACAGAAGGCCCGAAAGGGCTCATGGTGATGCTCTCGCTCATCATTTGGAATTCACGTGGGTTTGGGGCTCAAGCCGAGCGTGCATACTTGGCTTCCAAAGGTAGGAAAGCTAGGGTGTCGTTAATTGTGATTTTAGAGCCGAAGCAGAATCCATGAAAGTTGGATGGGTTTTCCAGGAGTATGGGATTCCCTAACTCCTTTTATGGTGGATCAGTTAATTCACAGATCTGGATAGGTTGGAGAAGCAATATTTTGGTGGAAGTCAGGAGCGTCATGCCTTAGTGTATTAATGCAAGGATTGATGTGGGCAGTCTTTCTCTTCTCTTCACGTTCGTCTATGCAAGTACGCTGGTGAATGGAAGAAGGGAGTTATGGATCCATCTGGAGACTTTACAAGCTGGTTCTACTCCGTGGTTCGTGGGAGGGGATTTCAATGCCATTGCGGACTTCTCTGAGAAAAAAGGTGTGTCGGGGTGGAACCAAGAGAGCATCCTTGAGTTTCAGGAGTTCTTGACGTGAACGGGGTTGTTAGATTTGGGTTTCAGGGGTCCTAAATTTACATGGTGCAATAACCGAACAGGATGTAACCGTATCTGGAGTAGGCTGGATAGATGCCTCACAAATATTCATGGTCTGGATCTGTTCTCAAGTTCCTCAGTCACACATCTTCCACGTTTACTTTCAGATCACGCTCCTCTTCTGATTGAAGTACGTCGTAAGGCGGTGATGGGTAGGTCCTTTCAATATTCTAGTGAATGGCATCGTGACCCGGGTTTCATGCATCTACTAAAGGTATCCTGGATGAAGGAGGAGGAGGGGTGGTCTTGGGGAGGGCTCGTGAATCGTCTCAAGCGCATGAAACATGATATTAGAAACTGGATAATCATGCAGCCGGGCCCTTCCAATGGGGTGGCAGGTCTGCAGGTGGAGGTGGGAAGACTGGACGAATCCCTTCAGGACTCTTGGGATGAGAAAATCTTTGTTATTTTATTTGATAAAAAGGTTCTGCTTGATGAAAAACTCTTAGAAATGGAGAGAGTTTTTAAGAAGAGGCCTCAGGTACGTTGGTTAAGGGAGGGTGATCGGAACACAGCCTTCTTTCAGGCTTGAATTAAGGAAAATAGAAGTATGAAGATAAATATAAAGCTTGACGACGGATCCTACACGTCTGATGTGAACACCATTGGGAAGTTGGCGCTGGAGCATTTTGAGGGTCTGTTGGCTGGGAGGGAGAATTCGTGTTTTGAGAGAGAGGCTGTGGATCATCATTACTTCTTCCAGTGTATTCCAACACTGGTTAAAGAAATGGACAATTCTTATCTATCCTTGATTAATAATAAAGAAGAGATCTGGGAAGCCTTGAGGAGCATGCCGCAGGAGAGTGCTCCGGGTCCGGATGGCTTTCCGGCTTCTTTCTTCAGTGCGGCATGGGATGTGGTGGGGTCGTAGTTTGTGCATGCGATCCAGGACTTTATTGGTGGTGGGGCATTGATAAAGGGTGTCTCTGCGTCTCAGGTGGTGCTGGTTCCAAAGATCAAGGACACGAGCCTGCTGAATCATTTCCGGCCTATTTGTCTTTGTAATGTGATGTATAAAATCCTGGCCACGGTTATCAATAGGATATTATCCAGACTGTTGACTAGGGTGATCTCGGTAGAGAAGCATGTTTTTATACAGGGTCGTATCATTCAAGGGGAAGTTGGCATAGCAGGTGAATTGGTGCATGATATCAACAAACGTATAGTGGGTTCGAATATCATTTCCCAGGATGACATGAATAAAGCATATGACAGAGTAGAATGGAGTTTTATCATTCGGGTCATGAGGGAGTTTGGCTTCCAAGAATGGTTTTGTGACCTTTGTTTCGGGTGCTACTCTTCTCCTTGGTTATCGGTCTCCATGTTGGGGAAATGTTTCGGTTTCTTTTAATCTATCCGAGGTTTTCGGCAGGGAGATCCGTTATCACCAACTATCTTCGTTCTAGCTCAAGATGCGTTGTCCAGAAATCTGGTTCGAGGCATCACGAAGGGTATGTTGAAGCCCTTCTTTGGGAGAAGGAATGCCATCTCCGTCTCTCATTTGATGTTTGCGGATGATATTTTGATTTTTATGAACGGCTGTAGTAGATCCTTGAAACACCGTGATGACACTTTGGCCAGGTATGGACGGTTTAGTGGAAAGTCTATTAATCCTTTGAAGAGCCACATCTTTATCTCAGATAGGTGTTCCGGGAGGAGACGCAAGGTGATCCAGGGGATTTTGGGGTGCAAACAGAAACAGCTTCCCATGTTCTACCTTGGGGTTCCGTTGTCCAGTGGGCGCATCAAAAAGGAACATTTAAATGAGACCCTTGATCTGATTTGGAGCAGGATTTTGAGTTGGAAGAATAGATTGCTTTCGTTCGGAGGTCGGGTGATACTCATAAATAATATTCTCTTGTCCATTCCCATGCACGTTTTTTCTGTTGTCAATCCACCAAAAGGCACGGTAGAGAAGGTGAAGATTGTTTGTTCTTCATTCCTTTGGGATGATAAAGGGGAAGGAAGATGCCATTGGGAATCTTGGAAGCGGCTGGCTCGTCCTGTGGATGAAGGTGGAGTTGGCCTTCGCGATGTGGAGGACACTATTTTGGGATTGCAAGCACGGTTAGCATGGGAAGTTATTGTGGGGGAGACTTTCTGGGAAAGGTTTTTTAGAGCATGATATGGCTGGCAGGGGGGATTTCGCATCCAGGGCGCGACTGCTTTAGCGAAGAGCATGTTTGCTCACATTGAGAGGCTATCTGGCTATGTCAGGTGGGTCGTTGGACGGGGGAGATCAGCTTTTGGGAGGATAATTGGGCCGGCAAAAAACTGTCTTATGTTGGTTTCCCTTCGCCGAGGATCTCTTTCAGCGAGGTAAGAGGCAGGTATGATCTAATACAGGAAACTCTTACTCCTAGCCAGCTTGAAATGTTTGGTGGCATCGTGATGAGTGAGGAGCCGTACCGGTGTTGTTTTATGAAGACAAGAAGTGGAAGGTACACTGGAGGGGGCTACATGGAAATCCTACAGGGAGAAAGCTCTATGGGGGAGTGGTGGCCAGTTGTTTGGTTCAAGGAGTTACCTGTAAGAATGAGCTTCTTGGTGTGTCGGGTGTTAAACAGAGCAGTCCCGATGGAGGATAATATACAGAGTAAAGGGGTCTGCATGGTTTCGCATTGCTACTGTTGTGAACATCCGAAATCAGAGACGATGGCCCATCTATTTTTTCAAGGGAAATGGGCCTATTACATCTGGTCTCTCTTCAGCCATCCACTCTTTCTTTTTGGTGAGTCCTTCTGTATCCAGTATTACATGTACGTTTGGCTACCAGGAAGTGAAAGGAGGGCAATGGAGTGGACTATCAGAACGCTCATCTTAGTGGCTATCTGCTGGGTTATTTGGGAGGTGAGGAACCAGGTTCGGCTGGGGAATAGTAGGTCTTTGGTGTCTATCCAGGTCCAGTTGAAGTCACTCATTGTCGAGCTTGCATCTCTTGTCAAAGGAGGGATAACTTCATAGACAGTGTGCAACCTGCTCAATCAACCCCTCATTCAGCATAGAGGTAGAGGAAGATGGGTGAGGTGGCTACCACCGAACCAGGGTCTGAAGTTGAATTTTGATGGATCTTGCATGGAGGGGGTCATGAGGGGTGGTGGGCTGCTCAGGGATTGTTGAGGATTGGTCCTACTAGCTTTTAGTGCCATTTAACTTACAGGTAACTCGCTGGGTGCAGAGGTCCGGGCGCTTGCATCTGGGTTGGCGGTGTGTAGGCGGAGAGGAATGCATGTGGCATAGGTGGAATCTTATTCTGAGTTTCTTGTGAAGATGTTACAGGTAGGTCACTACATTCCATGGGGTTTGACTTATATCATTCGTAGATTCAAGGTGGATACGGACCATGGAAGGGCCATTCATCACAGTTGGAGGGAATCCAACTTTGTGGAAGATTCTCTAGCTCGCTTGGGCAGACAGGAAGAGCCTCTTGTAATTTTTGGAAGTTTCCATTAAGTTCTTTTCTATTGTGCAGGGAGATTCCCTTGGACTCCACCACTTTCGACCTCCTTGAAGGAAGGCCTCTTGTTTTGTTGTTATATTCTGAATAATAATAAAAAGTAACTTATAGGCAGGTAATAGAAAAGTATTAACTTGTGGTGTATTTCCACCAGGGTGATTCAAATCAGTGATTGACTCTGATCTATAATACATGAAAAGAAAAAGAAACTGAAATCATATAATGTATTAATTTTAAAGATATTTTTTTTATAAGTACATCCCATGTCATCAGAAAATTGAGATGAAGAGAAATTTTCTTACTATAAAGAAAAATAAAGAGATTATTATTGTCAATTATGAAGATACCATTATATAGTTAACTTGGTTTTCTATGGATTACATACATAATGGGGATTAAATTATTGACCACTTATTTGAAGGTATTAGGATAAGTATTCAAATGGTTCTAGTTTCTCATAATTTCTCATCATAAGAGGAGTTAGTTTTATTTGTTATCAAGATAATGAAAAAGTTCTCTATGTCCTATGGCTTCATGGGAATTCTAGACAAGGAGAAGTCTTCTGAACACCATAAAAAAGGTAATGAGTCACAGAAGATGAAAGGAATTAATATTTTCCAACTCAGGATAACTTTTGAAATAATCACCCTGTTAAATTCATGAATGGATTGAGAGTTTGTTTTAAGTGTGGAAAAAAAGTTCATTTAAAAATGTTATTTTTTAGAAAAAAAAGGATAATATTTAGAGTTAAAATAGCTAGGTGATGGGTCAATATATAAATTAATTCCCCAAACATAAAAAAGATATACCTTAGAATAATCTAAGGGATTATGGTAAATAATATGTTACTGACACAACATAATTGGGATGATTAATGTACTTCTATTTTTAGTTTTATGAAAATTGTTGTAAAAGTATTTCATTTAGTATTTTTCATCATATGATTTTTTTAATTACATAAGGATTGTATTGCAGTAATTTTTATTAAGGATTTGATATCATATATTGAATGGTACCAAGAAAATTTATTCAGTAAAAATTTAAACTTTTATGAAAACAAATTATCCAGAGAAATAAAACCCTTCACATGTTCTTGATGATGAGATAATGATTTATTGGGATATGTGTTGACAACCTTGGAAATAATTAATTTTTTAAAAAGGGTTTCATGCTATCATTGATGGAATTTATGACACATTTTTATTTATAGAATATATCCAATAACATAAGTCTTAAATAATAAATAATGAATAATTTATGTCTCTAATGAGTTTTTATAGTGATTCTAGTTATTAACATATTTTCAGAAGAGATTTTATTAGTTTATTCACTTGTTTGAAATGTAAAAATTTGGAGCTACTTTACCATTATTATAGGGTAATGATAAGTTCATTTCAAAAATTCAGAAAACATCCTTAAAAAGTGTTTGATCATAATCTGTTGGAAAATATAACCATTAATGGGTTATCTTTGGATGATATGTTATAGTTTAATGTATTACATCACTATATAATGTATCGTATGTTAAGAGGTGAAGTAAAAATAGTTCAAGTTGTACTAGGAGTTATTTATTGTGATTATAGAAATATATATTTACTTATATTCTTAGAGAGTAAGTAAATTCCTCAAAATGGTCTTTAAATTGAAACCATGTCCTATTAAAATCATTTTGATGATATCAATGGCCTTTATTCACTCCTATGGTTTATTTTTTTGTGGTCAACAACTTTCATCTGAACATGTTCCCTAGAAATCTACCTCAGAACATGATTGTATGATTATTTATCTATATAAATGCTTCTATTTCTTCCAACCTATGTTATCATACTAGGGAACCTCAATTCCTTATCATTGTAATTTTGATTCTATATTATGAATAATAAATTTTATTAACCCTATTTAATATGTGGGTTTTTCAAAAATTGTATTTTCAACAATCAATTCCCTGATTTCTAAGATCAATTGTAAATTTCTAGGATGTAACTCAATTAAGGTAGGGAGAATGTAACACCGAATTACATTAAAATATTTTTATTTTAGAATATATATTATTTTTTCTCTCTTTATATACAACACATTGTTAAGGATATGATACACACCACAAAGAGTTATCTTGTGTTACACGTAAGACTGGGTTTTACTGCCTTCTAATAGAGCATTTATTTTAAAATTAAAATTTTCATATATTTTAAATTTTATTTAAAAAAAATTAATTTTTAAATTGGTAATATCAAAATTATATTAGGGTGAAGTTTTGGTATTTTTTCGAGAAGTATAATTTTTTATGAATAGTGGAAAATACAACATTTTAATTAAAAACACCATTTTTGTTTAAATAATTATTAGTGTTAAATTATATTTTAAATTGGTTTTTAAAGTCATAATACACCAATTGTAAATATATAAATCCAATTTAGGTCATTTAAATCATTAATATAGTAAAATAAGATATAAGAACTTATTGAACTTTTGAATGTTTCTACTTTAAAAACTAGCTTTCTCTCCATGTGGGCAGGATTAACGTTAATCTTAATTTTCTGAATTTTTTTTTTTGAAATTTAAAATGTTGACATATATTATTATATTCATTGCAATATTTTTTTATATTAAGATCAAAATAATTATTGACCAAAATGATTAGTTAAGGTGATTAATATTAATTAAAGTGATTGAGGAAAAATTAAACTTAATAAGGGACTAAACCTTAATCTTAAGGGACGAAAAGACTTGGAAACCTATTAAAAAGCCATTTACTACAAATAATTAGACTATATACCAATTTTATTTGAATTTTAGTGGTTATTGGAATATTTTTAAAAGGAATTTCCCTATATAAATGGTTAATTAAAGAAGAAGTCAAAAATGGAATTTTCCTTACCTTTAACAAATATAAATATTTGAGACAAGTAAAAAATATCATATTTTTAGATATACATATAATTTTAAAATATAAATGGATTATTTTTATAATAATAATTTATCATTAATTTTTAGAGATAATTTGGATGCTTAAAATGCTTAAGAAACGACAAAATAGTGATTATTTAGTTAGTAATTAACTAAAATAAATGATAATGTAAATATTAAAAGTGAAATGAATTGATTTATTTATTGAAATAATTTATTCTTTGAAATGAATATACCATGTTAAAAATATTTAAAATCAATATATTTTAATCAAAATATTATATTAAAATTTTGAATATAAAATTAAATAAATAATATCAAAATTGACATTGTTGTTATTTTATAAAAAATTATACATTATTAAATGTTTTAAAATTAATAAAAATTATATATTAGGACAAGATATTTTTTAGGTTTAATAAATATAAATTATTATGTGTTAATGGATCTATTTATATTTTATAATTAACATATTGACCCATATATTTTAAATTTGTTGTTAGCACGATACAAGATTAAGCAGTGCTTTAGCGCATCACATGCGTGTGTTTTAAAATTGATTTAAAAAACACATGGGAATTTTATTTTATAATTTATATCTCAAAATAATAATAATTTATCTATATATTTTCAAATATATATCAATTTAGTTTATTTTTTTCTGTTAAAATTACTTTGGTCAGGAAACTAAATTCATTAATAAAAGCCAGAATAATAAAATTATAGAATCATAGAAATTAAAAAACCAAATTACTAAAATGCACATATTTTTGTGCGGTGTAGGTTTTCATAGACTATTATTCACATTTTATCCATTATTTTAACATTTTGGAGTCACATTACGCATGTTTGGCCACCCATTTTTGAAAACCTTTTGGTATTTACAATAGTGCCACTCCTCCACCACTATTAAAGGCCACCACTTATCCCCATTCCTCACATCTATCAAAACACATACTCTCATCCAATATATTCCAAAATAGTGTCCTAAAATCTACAACCTAGGCATTTTAGATTAACTATGGGCATAAATCTTTCCTATAAATTCCTTTGGAATAAACCAAAAGGAGTTACCCGATTTTAAGGTAATGTTTTCCAACGATATCATTTCTTTCAATTTCTTCTCCACTCCATAAACTATTATTATTCTCTGATTAAATAAAAAACAATATCCAAAATATAATAGGATTTTTTTATTTTAATATTTCTATCTACACATACACACAAATCAATCTAATGGGTAATGAACATATTGTTTCTGTGTACAGTGAACTACTTACTCACAAAATTATGATTGTTCACATTTCCTTTACCACCACTCATGATGGCCATTATGATGAAAAAATGTTTATATATAATATATATTCTTTATAATGTATTAATTGTTATTTAATTTTTATTTATAACATACATTTATTCTTTCCATCTTGTGTAAATACAATAATTTTGTTTGAGGAAGTGCAGATGATTTCCCCCTCAGTGTGATATGACTCATTCATGCCATAAATTAAATGTATATATGATGGTATTAATAAAATTATGTAACATATATAACATATATATGATAATTTAATTTTAATATATATATATATATATATATATATCATTTACCAGTAATTCTGTTAATACAATAAAAAAAGAAAGTAGTGTTCATGCATACATACGACTAATCGTCACCATGAACAATGCATTTCATTTCTTATCGCCAAAAATTACATATTATGATAAATGAATGTTTACTAAATATATATAATAATTAACCCAAGTTTTATATTATTTATATGATTAAATCATGATCTCTGTAATATAAACTACAAATGAAAAGTCAAAACATACTTGAGAAAACTAGGAAACTAAGAACCGAAATAGTTAAAATAATGAAAGAGTGTTGAAAAATGTGTAATAAAATTTTAAAATGAGTTAATATATGACATTAAAACATGATTATGTTTTTGGTATGTGTACTTAATATATTTCAATCCACTATATAGGATAATTAACACCACATCACAAAAGGAGGGTAAAGGTAATAGGTTTCATCTCATTTTATAATCCATTGAAACTAATATTTTTTATACCCCAATACACTATTATTTAGTGTTTACAATAACCTTTTAAAAGATATATCATCATTATATTTATTCTCATTATATTATAAATTTAATTTAATTCACATTGAATTATTATTTAAATGTTTGAAATTTGTATGGGACCATTTAGAATATTTAATGATTATTTTTCCATAAAATTGTTTTAATGTGAACAACCCTTATTGTTATTTAACCTCCCCTAAGGTATTATTGATAAATACAATTTATTTATTCAATATGGTTATTTGATCAAACATATTATTTATTTAATATATGAGGAATTCTTTGTAATACTATGACATGGGTGGGCCTAGTTATAGAAATCCAATTGATGCCTCGGTAGTCTCATGAGAGAAATCATTTGGACAAATCAGATGGTTTTTAACCAATATGTTGTAAACTAGCTTGTGAAAGATCCAGATAGTAAAGGTACCATATACCTATTAAACATGGAATCTAAAATTTTTTCATTTCCCCCATTTATATTCATTTATTAATCATCCATGAGATTTTTCATCCAAATATCTATGGATACATTTCATTCTTAGTTTGTTGATTTAGAAGGATTGAGTTTAAGTTTCCTAGATTTCAATATTAATACATCACTATCATGTTATTTTATGCGAATATGTAATTATTTATTTACCTTTACATGTTAATTTATTCATTTTGATTCATTTATTATTCCTCTTCACTTACCCTTACTAATATTTTGAGCTCACCTTTATTATGTTTCATTTCCCCATGTTATGAAGAATAAATATTTGAATAAAAATTAATAGATGTGTTTTATTTTATATTATTATGTATCATGTTTTTTTTTCTATTTCCAAATTTTTTATTGGTATCATTTATGAAATCATTATTTTCAAGACTGCTAAACTGATCTGTCCTTCGTGATTTGGCTCCTTGTAATAACTCCAATGTTATAAAATAATGCCCCGACTATAGGATTCTAGGGTCAGGGTGTTAAAATATAATTTTTTAAAGGTTGGGGCCAAATCCTCATTTATTATTTAATCAAAGAAAATGCCTCTTTTTAAGGGGTGTTAAAATATCATTGTATCCCTCTTTTAAGGATATACATGTTGTAAAAAGGATAACTTCTGAAGTATTCCCTATAAGAAATCCCAATAATGGGGTCCATTCTGATTTATTTACCAATTTCAAGTACACTCGATAATATATTTTAACCCAACATTATTTTTCTAAAATAAATAATTTTATAATGACAATATATCATTGTTCATTTCTAGTCTTATATAAAAAAAATTATTCCTTTATCTATTTTAAATAATCATCAATATTTTCCTTAAACCACAATAATATGTTTTAGTTCTGAAGTTCCAAAACACTTGTTAAATTTTTTCAATTCAATTTGACATCACATATCATGATTTATGACTATTTTCCCATATGAATGTCCATGTATGATTTAAATCCATTCTTTTATGGACACCATTATGATATTCCATTTTGATTTGCCTTTTTTACATGAGTATGATACCCAATTCATTACATGGGTAACCCTTATGATTATGTTTGATTCCTTATGTATGAATCATTTTGTGGAATAAATATTCATGAACGTGATATAGTGGGTGCACCTAGATAGTGAACTAATTCATTGGGTAATTATTAGTCTCGTTATATGTATCACAACTGTATTTTTATTTTTGGAACTCTGTTATTGTTTATCGATATTCCTTGGGTTTTTCTCTCCAGTTTAGAGAGTGATGGGTTTAAATTTTGACTTTTTGGGTGGATTTTTATTAGCCATCAGTTTGGGAAAATCATGTGTCTTACTCTAGAAAATTGTGAAAACCTTGGAGTGCTTCTGGTTGAGGGTGTGTATCCCAGGAATGGTTAATCAATCCATGATTAAAATGTGTCGGAAGCCACTATCTCAGGAAAAAAACATTCTGAATGGTTGGATCATGGTTAAAAAATTGTGTGCCCTAAACCGTATATGTTCCTAGGTGTGTATTGTAAGGGGACCACATTTGGAATATGGTTTGAAAAACTATGTGACCAAACCTTCTAAGTTTCATAGATCGTAATTGTTTTGAAATTCCTAAACTAACCATTGGGGATTTTTAACCCAACACACCCATTTTCCAATCATCCTTGTCCACATATTGAAAATTAGGCTTCTCCTTCATTTATTAAGCCTCTAGTCCCCCAATATGGAAAATCGCGGGTGACTCTTCATGTTGGGGATTGATTTCTTATGGTATCCCTCTCTTCTCTTCTCCCTATTCCTATTTATTTCATTTTCTATTGATTTATACTCCTTGGTAGGTCATGTGGATATGGGGTTCATTTTTCAATTGATTTATGTTTGTTTTTCTAAGGTTATTCTTATTATATCATGACTCTTGGAGCCATGGTATGGTTTTTTTGGGTCTTTATTATTGATGAACTTGTTCATTGAGGTGGGTTTCCCTTTTCACTTTCCTTTTTTAATTAAAGATTCGTTGTTTTTGTCCTCTTAAAACCATTATTATATGATAAAAATATGCATTTAATCTTTTTAATATTTATTTTATGTGAAAATGGGTGACTACTTCCATGTTTTGTGTTAAATATCATTGTTTTGTGAAATGTCACATACAAAGTGTTCAGTAAAATTCGTGATAAGATTTTATGGGTATTTTGTGGTATTTGAAACATGGATTGTATTTTAAATGTTTTTGTGATTTATTGGTTGTGGTTTTCGGGTCCTAAAATGGGTATAAAAATTGTTTTATATTTGAAAGTGGTCTGCATTTGGTTCTAAAAAAACTAATGTCATTTGATGATAATGTGTGTCCCAATTGGTACATGCTGATAATGGTTTTGGTTTTCACATGTGGTATCAGTACATAAATGGGGCATTATAAATTATTTTGAAAGGTAAAATTGCATGTTTACCCCCTTTTAGAAAGGTGTATTTAGTTATTTTAAATTGATGGTTTTGTGACGAATGCTTAATCGCATGTTTGGATGTTTTGTAAAAATTGTGAAAGTGTTTAACATTTAAATTCTACTAGGAAAAAAATAATGATTTTCTTATAATTTAATGTTTTTGGAGTCCCATGATAATATTTTGCGTTGTACTTTATTTTTTTAAAGACAATAGGTTGTTCCTTGAGGTGATCAGGTGATGTCGACTGTGTTAATTATTATTATGCATGTGCATGTTATTGGATGCTTAGTTGGAATTAGTTGTCTCACCCTATTATATATTCATGATCTGGATAACCATTCATAGCTATTGAATTTTTTATTAATGAATTCTATACTAGTACGTTTATGCACTAACTATTAGCATGTAACATGAAGATATATTTAGTTTTGTTGCTCTGGAATATCACCCCTATTTCTATGCCATGTGTGGGATGGAAAAACATATTGGGGTGTATTGATTTCATCAAGGGAGGAATGATTTTTGAGATGATTCAACATATATTAGTAGGTTCTGTATTATTCACTAGCTCCAAGGATCCTCCAATGTCTATTGAAACATAGTTACTTATGATGGATGATAGAGATGCATGATTATTGGGATAATCGTATGTGATGTTTTCTATTTCCCTTGTCATATAATTGTTGTTCTTGTTCCTTTGAATAATGTGGATTCCCATTAAAAATGATAAATTTATTCTCTAGTTTTTATTAATATTTTTATTTTATTTTAAATGTTTTATGACATCTTATTTTAGTTTTGTAATACAAGAACTAATTTACTTTTTGAAAATGTAAATGGCTACTTATTTAAATAGAAAATGTATTTGGGAAATGAAAAGTGATATGGGTTATGTTTTGTTTTAAAGTGGTATAATTGTGTGTAAAAGATTAATTTTAATATATTGTATTTCATTATTGAGTTTTATGTTTTATTTATTTTAAAGGAAATGCATTTGGTATATATTATTTAGGAATATCTGCCAAATTTTAATACTCAGGCCTATAATTATTCATATTTTTAACATGAGGTGCAGGTTGTTGATTGGTATCAATTGACTTGGGAGATTGTTTTTATCGGTGTTGGATAGTGACCCTCGGGGTCACATAAAGTCCCAAAAGTCATCAGATCGATTTTGGTTTTGTTGTACATTCATTTTCTATTGAAAATGACATTTTTATCCATTTATTTATTTATTTTTGGATTCTCCATTCACTTCCATTGTTTAGTTTATATATTTTAATTAAGTCAAATCATTCCCTTAGTATACTTTGTTGATGACAGGTACTAGTTTCCATCCGGTAGTGATCAGGAACACCCTTCTTGCCTTGCCATGAATCGAATCAGGTCACCAGTTCAGGGTCGAACCGATTTGGTTCGTGACAGAATGGTATCAGAGCAGGTTTCCCTTATCTGACATTGTTTTCAAAGATCCCTATGTTATTCATGATTTCATGGTAGATATAGCAGTATTATTAGAACATTGGGGTTTAGGTTTTGGGGAGTTTTTGGCCAACACTTTTTAGACCGAACCGTGAGATTCCATTGGAAGTTTGGTTTCTTTTTCTTCGTCTGGTTCTAGTTGTTGATTAGTGTTTGGGATATAGAAATGGAGTTAATATAGTGATATCTATGAGATTTCAAGGCGTAGAAATCCATGTGGATTTCGGGACATGCTCTTAGAATAATCTGAGTGATTGTGGTGTGTTTGGAATATGGCCACCAACTATATGAACAAGTCACCCATTAACACTAGTTTCACCCTTTTTATTTTACTTAAGTTCCTTATGATTATGAAATTTGTTTTTAGAAATTTTTCATTGGAATTATTAAAAATATATTTTTAAATGGAAATGGATTGATGTTGGAAATATGGAAAATGAGTTTTTATAATCATTTTGAAGAAATTTTTTAAAAAATTAGATGTTTGTTTTGTAATTTGGTTTATATGAAAATGATTGGGTTTTTAATGAAATGAATTTTGTGGATTTGGATTTGTAAGCTTATGAAAATGTTTTTAATGGTATGAAATGAGACTTTTAATGAAATAAAATCAATTTATATACAGTGTTTAGATTTTCAAAAATTGGTTGGAATGTTTTGATTTGGAAAATAGGAATATTTTTTTCGACTGTTGGTATCTTATTGGGTTCTCACATGAATGAGTGTGTGTGAAAATAGGTTGGATGATGAGGTGAATGTATTAGTTCTTGGTATGGCATGAGTTTATGGTTCCTGGGTTGTCCATGGAATGTGAATGTGAGTGAGACTCTTTAAGGAATACTACTTGTATGTGTGTAAATAGACCAAGTTTATTCACTTCATGAAAGTGTTTTAAAGTGGAACAATACTGATTCTTGATAAGCAGTGGTTATGTGGTTCTTTTATTATGATTTGTGGTGTGTTTTTATGAGGTGTTTTGAGTTTGATAACTCTTGTTTATAAGATGGTTTTGATTTAACTCCTAGTTTTCATGTTACCTAGTGATTTCCACCAAAAATATTTTATTGATGTTTTATGTGTAACTAAGGGAGATTTCATATTAGTTGAATTTCTAGTTGATCAACTTAAGGATTTGTTCTTGAGTTTCAAAAGTTAAAGACATCACAATTTTATGATCAATAATATCTTCTCAATAAGTAAGATTTGATTTGTAAGATTGAAAAAAACATTACCCTCATCGATTTTATGGAGTCATTGAATGTTATGTTTTTTACTATCATTTTAAAGAATATCCCTAGATGTAGGGGAAGTCGGTCTCTTAGAAAAATCATCAGAAAGATTGTAGTTGGTAGTTATTGAAGGCTTCGTTGATATAAAAATAATTCTTTGAGATGAAAAAGGTAGGTAAGGGAATGGAGAAGTGTTTCCTAAAACTGGTTGATGGTTTGATGTTGTAATTTTATTGTATATTTTTAGACATATTTACATATGAACCAGGGTATGTTATGGATGATTCCACAAAGTCACGATTTTTTATGTTTGGGATCCATCCTAACCTATAGTCAAATGTGTTGGAGTTCAACGAAACCTCATTTTTGAACATTGTGAGGAAAGTTATTCTTCATAAAGGTATGCTAGTAGGGGTTCTTGTGGTAGACTATCCTTCTTCTATTCCTAGAATTAGTCATGGGAATTATAGTAGACAATTGGGGAAACGACCATAAGCTATCAGAGTTGGTCATGGAATTAAAAGGCCCCGAGATATTTCATCAGTTTTTTCTTGGTGTGAAATTGTGTTGTGTTATCAGGATGGATAGTCAGATTATAAGATGTCATCATGCTCAAATACACCAAAGAAATATCACAATTTTTGTAACCTAATTCACTTCCAATGGTTCTATCAGGGTGTTTATAGTATGTAATGTGGAGTGAGTTTGTTTGAGTAGAGTCAAGTTTTGGATCAGTTTAAATTCCCTTTACATTATAATGTTTCCCTCTTCTACAGTGGTTATGCAGGATGGTATTCTATTTTTTTGTAATGTAAGGGGATTTATTGGATCTACTTAGAACTCCTCTTTAAATTCAATTGTTTTCTTCCTTAAAAAATTATGAATCATTATCCATTTTAAATTGAGGTGTCTCCTGTTTGTATATTTCAAATTCATCTATTAGTGATCAGAGAGTATCACCTTTTGAATGTGAGATAAGAGATGAATCAGACATCAATGATCTAACCATTATCCTTGGATTGAAGCTCATGTGAAGTTAGAAATCCAAGGGTTGTATGGGATCTTGGTCTTGTTTTGTCTTCAGTACATGAATGGATAAATTTTAATATTCCCTGTTGTTTTGGTATTGGTTCATTTCATGGGTTAAAGTTTCTTTCTTCAAGTTCATCCCCCTTATAGTGGGGGTATGATGGATGGTGGGTGTTTTTTGGTCAATGTGCAGAATGTTTCCAAGTTATTCAATGGACGGTTTTCCATTTTGGTTCAATCGAGTTGGTTCTTAATGGTGGGGAGACCCACTATGGGTATCATTGTGATCCCTTTCATAGTGGTTGATCTTAATTGATTTTTTATGGTGGGTAGTCCATTATAGAATCTATTGTTGAGAATTTTGTTTGTTTTCAGATAGTGTTATAGTATTTTGTAGCTTTAGTTTTGAATTAGTTTGAATCTGAACTATTTTTCGGCTGGGAGAACATTTTGTTTTTCGGAGTGTGTTGAATGATTTTGTTCGAGTCATGGTTATAGAGATCGTGGCTTGAGTTCCCATTGATTCTCATGGAATGGTTTCATTTTTTATACCAAGAAAGTGGAATAAGTTATATTTTCATATGTTTTTTGTGTTATGAGTTTATGAGGTGGAATTGTGTGGTTGTGAAATCATTAGTCTTTGATTGATCAACATGAAGATATTGTTGCTTTCTGGGGGTGGAAAGGGTTAATAGTAGGTAGAATGATAACACTTGATTTTTTTATTGATGGAACTATGTTCTAATTTATATTTTGGCCTTGGGGTTTTCTATCATGTTTCAGGTCTTATGGGATTAATTTTTGAGTTTAGGGGCGTTCAACCGTTGGCTATGGCCAGTGTACGGTTTTAAAAAATGATGCGGAACGCTCCATGAAACAATGAAGGCCTTTTTTGCTTATATATTATGGTGAATGACCCACACATAGTTAGTAAAATTTTTCTTAATGCCTTTTAGAATCCTCTTTCTTAAGAAAAAACCATTCTTCATAGTTAGCTCGTGGTTTGGTAAACCGTGCGGCCAAACCGTGTGAGCTGTAAGTATCGTAAAATTATTGAAATGCCTAAACTAAACTCTTGGTTTTTTAAAACCCAAAAAGCCTATTTTACTCTCCCCATAGTTCTTGTTACCCAAAAATGGCTCCTATATCTTTATCCAAGCATCCACTCTTTCTTCCATGGTAGATGTAAGGTGATTCTTAATGTTTGGGGATAGATTTCTCAAGGTAACCATCTCCTTTATTCTCTCACTTCCTCTTTCATTCATTTTCATACGAGGTCCTATCCTTCATAAGACATAAGGATATATGTATCATGTTTCCCATGATTTATGTTGGGGGTTTTTTTGTTTTCGATTCATCTTGGTAGATATTGTATCTTAGAACCTTGGCATGGTTTCTTCAGGTGTGTGTTATTGATGTGCTGGTGGTTTGAGGTAGCCCCCCCCATTTAAATTACCTATTTATTTAACATACATTGGTTTTTTTAACTTATAACCTTATATTATAAATATTGACATTTTATCTCTGGAATATTTATTAGGTGTGAAAATTTGTGAATTTAACCCTTTATTTTTGTTAATTTTCATTGTGTTGTGAAATGATGCACAACAGGTGTTTCATGAATTTACCGATTAGATTTTGGGAGTATTTTATGGTGTTTATAACTTGGATTTTTTTTTCAAGGTTTTTGTAACATCTTGATGGTGGTTTTGTGTTACTAAAATGGTTTTATGAAGGGTTTCGGATTTAAAAGTGGTGTATGTTGGGTTTTTTAAAACTAAATGACATTTGATGATAATATATGGCTCAATTACCACTTGGTGAAAATGGTTTTCATTTGCACATGTGTTGAAGATATTTAAATAGGATTTTCCAAAATATATTTCAATGGAAAATGGTTTGTTTACCCCCTTTTGGAATGGTGGATTTTATTTTTTTTAAGTGATGGTTTTGTGAATAATTCTTAAAGTATTGTTTAGTAATTTTATGAAAATATTTAAATTGTTTAATAAGAAAAAAACTCCTTGGATAACACACATGACTGGGTTATGATTGAATGTTTTGGGAAGCCCTTTCTGAGAGGATTTATTGAAATAAACTTGTTTAAAGACAAGATGTTGTTACATGGTGTCACCGAGTTATCCCTATTGTGTGAATTATTTTTAAATAAGTGCATGTGATTGAATGATCAGTTAGTATCGGTTGGATCAGCCTATTCTATAATATTGACATAGAAAACCTAGCATAGATATTTAATTATATGATAATTATTGCTTCAATAGTGATTTTAGGCACAGTTAGTGGACCATAGTACAAATATATATTGATTTTTATTATTATGGGATAGTGTCCCTCGGTCTGTACCATGTGTGGGATGGTCGAGCGTGTTAAGGAATTATTTTGTAATCTATTGTGGGATTCTTTATGGGATGATTCAATATGTTTTAATATGTTTTTTATTATTCATGGGCTCCTAGGTTCCTCCCATGTCTATTGGAAGATGGTAACTTATGATGGATGATTGAGTTGCATGATTGGTTAACTACTATTATGTGACGTTTTCCATCTCCCTTTTCGTATATTTGTTTTTCTTGTTCATTTTCATGATGTGTATTCACACTAAAAATGAGAAATTTATTTTCCAATTATTATGAAATAATTTTTTCCATTATAAATTATTTATTCCATCTTGTTCCAGTTTTTATATTAAATCAACCCTTTCCTTCTTGAAAATGTAAATGGAGGCTTCCTGGAAAATAAATTGTATTTGTGAAATTAAAAGGGAAATGGACTATGATTAATTTTAATGAGTAAAAAATGTGTGGAAAATAATTTATTTATATATTGTATTTCAGATATCAATTTGATATTTCTTTAATTTTAAAGGAAGTTTATTTGGAATAGAATTGTTCAGGAACACTAACTAAGTTTTAGAACTCATGCATATCGTTCTTCTTGTTTTTTATCTTATGGTGTAGTTTTCTTCTTGGTATAGGTCACCATGGGGGATGGTTGTTCTTATTACTAGAATGTGACCCACAAGGTCACGTTGAGTTGTTGCAGTCATCAGAACCATGGTGGTTTTTTTCTAAATTTTTTTACTTTCAAATTATTCTGATGAATATGTTCAGTTTGAGCATTTATATATGTTTTGGCTCCCCTGTTCGTTTTTTCTATTTATTTTATTTATTTTTATTAGGATTAATTGTTCTTTTTTATACTCTATTGATGCTTGGTACTATTTTCCCGCATATGGGGATTGGGAACACCCTTCATTACCTTCCACAGATCGGCTCAAGTGACCAGTTCAGGGTCGACCCAAAAATGTTTATTACAAGACTTTATTTTGAATAGTTTCGGTGTTTAGCCTTGAATCTCTATTGATGTGCCACATTCTTTTTGGTTATCCATGAATTGTGTTCCAACATGTGAAATGATCCTTGAATCATGTATATTTCATGTTTTATATTTCTTCAACATTACTATAATTTGATGACAATATGATCTCATGTTTTATATGTCCTGATTATATATGTTTATTAATGTTCAATGTATTTTTTAGGTCATCAGGTTGTTCCTTCTAACCCATGATCTATGTATTATTATTATGTCCATTCCCTTACTCAGTTTTTTAGCTCATATCATTGTTCATGTATTTCCCATGTCATCCTATGTATATTTGAGTGATAAAATGGTATTAATAGCTAATTATAAAGATTAAATATATGATATTTTTTATATTGCTTTCATTTTTTTAGTTTTGTGTACTGAATCCACCAATAGAGTAAACTTTATAATCCTTGGTTTGTATTTAATGGTTAATTACGCTTAAAATCATGTTATATTTTATGTAAAAGTCTAGGCCCATTATATTTAATAAAATATAGATAACTATTTCTATAATAAAATATATTAAAGTTCATTATACATACACTACACACAATGATTAAGTGTCGAATAATTCATATATCCCATAGATGTAAAAGTGAGATGAGAAAATCAACACCTCGCGCTTCCATTTAGTGGTAGATACTTTAACCTTCTATATAATGGCTAAAATAATATTATTGAATCATTAAATAAATATATTAAAATTTATAGTACCTTATATTATGAATTTATAAAATATTATGGCACATTCATTAATAAAATGTTTGTAATTGCATAGTTTCAGGTGCGTTTATTCCATTATTTCATGATTGGTCGGTTTTTTTAAAGTTATGGATGCTTTTATAAAATTACATTACCAATATATAAGTGGAAAGAAATGGTGTTATTTTAATTCCTTAATTATAGATGGTCCCATATATCATTTTTATTTGTTACATGATATTTATTCATTAGATAAAACATTAATGATAAACGTTAGGTTTGTTTTGGTGTTTTTCTAAGAACCACATTTTAGTTTCATTTTATTTACTATTATGAGTATATATTAGTTATATAACATGAAATAGGATATAATATTCTAATTAAAATATTATTGAACTAGAAAAATATTTTTATGACCAACCATAAAGGCGGTAATGGAAAATAAATAAAAACATTATTCATAGAGACGAGTAACCGGCATATCCTGGACAATAGTTTCAATTTTTGAATAAGATGAGGTAATAAAAAGGGTGGAAATTACATTATATTTTTAATTATTATTCCATTATGGATTAATTATATGATTATAACATTTAAGATTAATATAAAGTAAGATAGGTGTTTTGGGAAAATTATATCTTGAATATTACATCCTTAAGAGACCATTGATGTCCTTTGATTTTGAATTTTGGTTAGACCAGAAGCCCTTGGACATGGGGAGATTGAGGAGGATATGTTTTAAATGATATTTAGGGATGTAGAAGGATTTTGGGTCAAAAGTGTTTAGTGAGGGTGGTATTTATTCTTAAGGATAGGTGGTTTTAAGTGATTAAAATAATGAATATTTTATATTTAAAGCCAACCAAATTATGATGGAATTAAATTCCAAAACCTTAGCTAAAAATTAATATTTTAGAATAATTTTAGGGTCAATCAAAACCACAAATAAATATTAATTTTTTTTAATTTTTAATTAATTTTAATCTTGTACATTTTAACTTTAACATTTGTTACTATTTTACTCATTCTACGGTAAATATTTATTTTACCATGTGATCTTTTTTTATGCCTAAAAACAAAAATGACCATACAGAATAATTTGGCCATTATGATTTCAAATATTTAATATATTATACGAAATTAAATAAACATAATTTTCAAAAATTTATAAAAATAAAACCCTATTAAAATTACAAAAAAGTGGATTTTTAAAGTGTAAAGTCCAAATGTATGGAATCTTTTTATATACAATTTCATTTTAAAATTGATTACAATGATCTGAATTAAATTTAACTATGAATAATTGAAATAATTATAAAATAAAATCAGTTTAAAAAATAATTAAACTATATAAATAATGTAGATAAAAAATTAGTTTTTTAATTAAAATTCAGCATTCTTCACTATTCGTCAAATAATGAAACATATTTGAAACTTAAAAAATATTTTACATTAAGATATATTTGAAATTATATTAAAAAAACTAACTTTGATTCTTTAAATAAAAATTATAATATTTTAAAAACTTATATTTAAAAGAAGTATGAACTCAAAAGGTGTTAAGACTACCTTTGGAAATTTATAGCTTTTATGCATAAAATAGTATTTATTCCTATATTAATCCTATAAAATATAATATATGACGAGAAAAAAAATTATTAAATATATAAAATATAATTTACATTAATATATTTCGATAATTGAAATTAATTTAATTTATTATGATAAAATTCTATTTTGGGTGTAAAAATAGTTTTCTTATTTAAACACATACTTTATATTAAATTGGATTTTATTTTCATTTCTAAATAATTAGAAACCAAATATTTCTTTTTATAAACACACAATAAATATATTTTCAAAATTTACAAAACCTCATTCATTTACTCCATTCTAATGACTAGGTGATAACTGTCACAATTAAATAATAATATTTAATCCTTTATTTAAGCTCGATGTTCTCTGATACACAATCCATCAAAGAGATTGAATTTAGAAATGTGAATACCATAAAATAATCGAATGTAAAATTTTCCAACACATTAATAAATTTAATCCATGAAATTTGAATATGACTTTGAAAATTAATGGTTGATACTTGAAAATACCATTGTGGGAAACCCACATAATAAATATGGTTAATGAAACATCACCTTAATAAGTGGGAAAGGGAAATGAAAAGGGAACAAAAAATATGGATTTAAAACATTATAACACAAGTGGGAACTCAAAGCATATAAATTTGAGAGGAA
Organism: Viscum album; assembly: GCA_963277665.1. NCBI lineage: Eukaryota > Viridiplantae > Streptophyta > Magnoliopsida > Santalales > Viscaceae > Viscum > Viscum album. Next base: position 1,415,205,010 of record OY728145.1, read on the forward strand.
TCTAACCACCACATTATGATTGATAGTGATAGAGAACACGTTCTTCAGAAAGGCTACCATCAGAAAATTGTAAATCTGTGGTGGGTTAAAGAGGTCATTGATATCTCATTAAAAAATTAAATGTATATAAATTTTATTATAAATTCATTTCCTATAGTTGACGTATTATTTTACTATCAAAATAATAAATTTAAAAAAAACATAGGTGATTTATTTCCAATGTAATCAGAATAATATCATCATTTGGTTGTGTTTCGATAAACTTTTACTTAATTAATTATAGTAGGAAATGGATATTCATATTGAATTTTTCATACATAAATAAAATTAATGATTCATAAGATCAAAAATTAAATCCTTCAGCCTTTAAATATTTACTAAAACCAAAATGGTTATAATATGAAAAGATAATTAACAAAAAGAACAAACCATTATATGAATAAATCAACTTTATTCTCCCAATTTTCAATAGTAATACCAAACAATAACCATATAACATTTAATATATTATTATACTTAAATGTCTACAAATATATTCTAGATTATGATCGAAACCAAGAAATTGAATGGATTTTATTTCAAGGTATCTCAAGATAAATTCAATATTTATATCCACAAATATATATTACTTAAACATATAATTTCCATGATTCGATAATTGTTTCCATAAATAACATGAATCATAATAAATCCAAAATAAAATTGTATATTCCAAATAATACCATTCAACCTTTATTACTCAAATAAAATTACACAACATTATATTTACCTTAATCATATAGGGTTTCCAAAATGATATTATCCTTTATCTCTCCTATAATTTAACAAAAAAGGAAATTTTTAAATTTATTAGAACATTATGAGGTTCACTAGTAGCTACTACACCATTATCTCCAATCAGTTGCACGTTCATGCCAAGTGGCCTTTCTGGACATGATAGGTTATCACCTCACCTACTACATGACCTTTTTTGAGACTATATTAATATAATCTATTCAATATTTCTTATAAAACTTTGATAATATTTTTTTAAATATCCTTAATATATTCATCATTAATGCGATGTTTTAACCTTGAACTTTATCTAATAAATTTCATTTTTCATTCTGAAAATATAATAACCCCTAATTTCCTAATAATACAAGATTATATAAACAGTAAAGAATATCGCTACAATTAAACATATTTTTTCATAGAATAAAGTCATTCTTCCTCAAATGTCCCTTTTTCAATTGTTAAACATAAGTGATACATACACCTCAAACGTTTATCAAATCCCAATAAATGTCTCCCATATATTATCACATTTCCATTACACCACTTTTATAATGTATTCATTTCATCAAACACATGTTTCAAGAAATTTATAACTAAACATATAATATAATATTTTGTTGGTGTTTCCTACCTTTTATGATATTTAGGATATATCCATATATCAGTGATAAAACATCCTTCACAAGATATCCTTATTAAACGCTTAACAATTATTTTTTTAGCCCTATAAAAATAAATGATATGAAATATATCATTATGATGAATCAACCAAAAAATATTCCTTCTTATATCATATGAAAATAATATATATTTAATCCAGATATATGTCTCTTACTTTATTCTATTGAGGTATCATTTTTCATCCAGTATGAATTTTATATCTCTAGAAAATAAATATTCATATATTTAGTGGAATTTCCCTTGTTTAATTGTATGGATCAATTGAGTTTATGAAATTAGATAGAAGATACTCCATGATACACTGAAATTTTTAAGAATTAAAAATTTATTAGATAGATCAAATAGGTTCTTTTATGTTTTTTTATGATAAAGAAGATTTAAAAATAATTTTATCAATAAATTTCAGTGATATTGATGATTAAATAAACTTGTAGGAATGAGAATGTAATGGGATATTCTTTCCCTTTAATCTTGATGAATTATCTTTAATCTATTGAAAATAAAATAATAAAAACATGAAATGAATTATTTCATGTTAGAATTTAAATGGTTTGATACCCTTAAAAACATTATAATACTTTACCCTTCAAATATTTTATACATAAAAGAATTACCACACTAAATCTAATATCAAAATATGTCATTAATTACCTCAAAATCCATCACTTAATCAATAAATGGGGTTGTAATAATTTAACATTATGACCAAAATTAACCTCATAAACCCATTGTGGTGTCTATAATTTTTAAATTAAAACAATTCCTTAGACATTATATGATTCCTATAACCATAATACCATCAGTTAAATACTTATTCAAAAAAAATTATTCAACCATTTCCTTCCGGTTCGACCATTGACTTAAACAAAAATTCAATGTGTAAGAATCAAACTAAATTAATTAGAGTGATTTATCAAATAATAATGAAATATTACTCATAGTTGGTCTATGTTATGAAACCATATTCTCTAATGATATGTCCTTACATTTAACCTAGTTTGTCAATGGTCATTATCCAAATTTATAGGGTGTTTTCCTATATTTATACTTACCCTCAAATCCAATCAAAGAGATTTGATTCATAATCAAATGTTCCTCCTAAACCTCTTTCCCAAGGTTTCTACTAAACGTCATATGTTAACAACTATGTTGTACCCAACTAATGTATCAAGGATATGGTTCCTTTTTTTAATAAATATTCATTTATATAAGATTAAAATCCCAAAGGTCCTAATATTTTAGTAGTCTTGAAGAACAATATACATACATGGTACCATTATTAGATAGGAATTAAAAAAATCATAAAAACTTTTTCAACCGTGAAATCATTAAAAATTCACTACTTTCTACACTTTAGAATGAAAAAAACATATTTGTGAGCTCAAAATCATAGTAATTGTAAGTAATGAAAAATCAATAATAAATTAATGAGAATTAATCAATATGAAAGGGTAAATAACTCATAACACATTACATATAATCAATAAACTGTTAACGAAATGAATCCATAAATTGTTAATATAAAACACTCATGTATAATAGTAATGTTAACTGAAATTTCTTTAAAGTAAATTCTTAATTATTTGAGGTCATGTCTAAGGTACATGAAAACCTATAACCTCACTCCCTTTCTCAATATAATTTAGAACCACTGGTAGAAACCTGTTTGACATGGAAAACATATTTTTATTAGGAGAACCTATTTATTCATCAAGTGATATATAAATTCTAGGCCACACCAATAATTTTTATTCTTCATAATTCCCCATATATTGAATAATCTTTTTCAAATTTGAATTTTAAACCAAAGTGTCTCATACCCATACATACATATTGATTATAAGAAACATAAAGGGAAATAACTAAAAAAACTAACAATACCATTTTTAATGAATATTACATGATACTACATACCAAAGGAACAATATATACACTACAAAGAAGTTAATTGGTGTATAATAACAAATAAATTTCAATGGAATGTATGTTGAGAATGAATCCCTTATCTCAAGTAATCAGTCAAATTGTATGCCCCCTAAAAGTATTAATTAAACAATCTAACATTATATACCATGATTATAAAGATATTCATGTTATTATATATCAATGGGTGGTATAATTACACCACAGACAATGATTATGTTTTTAATAAGGCATAAATCTCACAAAAGTAGTAAGATGAGAAAATCCTTTTCTCGGGTTTCCCATTAATGGTGTATACATTAACCTCATATATAATGGTATAAATAAAAATATTATCTTAGTATGGAAATATATCCACATTTATAGCATAATATAATATGGTTTTACCACATATTATGACCAATTCTTTAATAATATTTCGTTATTTTATGGTTTATGTGAGTTTGTTTTATAGTTTCCTGATCGGTTAATCTGTATAGTGTCATGGGTGTTATTAATAAATGAAATAAAAACCAAATAAGTGGAATTAAATAGTATTAATGTAATTTTATAAATATAAATTATCCCATATATCAATTTTTTTATTACATCAAGATTCTTTAGTAGATAAAAAATTAATGATAAATGTTATTGATGTTCTTTCCAAACACCATAAACTATTTTCATTTTATTTACTTTTATGAGTACATATTAGTTATTGAATATAAAAGATGATATAATATAATTATTAAAATTATATTTAAATATAATAATAATTTTATGACCTTCCTTGAAGGTGCTGCTGGAAAATAAATGTAAACATTATTAACAGAGGTGATTAACTAACAAGACATGGAAAATTGTTTCATTTCATTGAATAAGTGGAGGTAGTAGAAAGGATGAACATATGATATTACGTTTTATAAATAAACATATATTATTTAAATTTTTATGGCATTATTAACCTTTGTGGATGAATGATATGAGGAGAAAGAATACGAATAAAATAAAGTAAGAGAGGCGTTTTGAGAAAATTACCTCTTGAATATCATCTCATTGAGAGACCATTGAAGACCTTGTATTTGGTATTTTGGTGATTCCAAAAGAAATTATACAAGGGGAAGGTGAGTATGAGTGGGTTTTTCAGATATTTTGGAATACATTAGGTTTTTTTAGAAATGGGGATTTGACTAGTGGTATTTATGTTTGAAGAGAGGTAGGTTATGTCATTAAAATAATGAATATTTTATATTTAAAGTCATCCACATTGGTGTAGAATTCAATTACAAGACATTGGATGAAAAATAATATTTTATAGTGTTTTTATGTTTAATTAAAATATAAAAAACGCAAAAAAATTATATATTTATTTTTTAATATTTTACCTTCTAACATTAACATTTTTCACTATTTTACCTCAATTGCGGTAAATAATGTTTTTACGACAATATTTTTTTATACATAAAAATGAAAATGGACATAAAATTTAATTTTGGTGTTTATAATATAAATATGGAATAAATTTTACAAAATTAATTTCACATAATGAGAAAAATTATATTCAAAACTAATCCTACATAACAAATGAAAAGGCGTGTTTTTAAAGTGAAAAGTTCAAAAGATTAAAATTGTTTTATATCCAATTTAAATGAAACATTGATTCCAGTTACCTATATTAGTTTTAATGATGTAAATGTGATATAATAATAATTTAAAATGAATCTAAAATATGATTTCACTATATATATAAATTACATTAAAAATACATTGTTTAATTAAAATTGATAATTTTTCACTATTCATCAAAAAATGAAACTTCTTTGAAAAATACACAAATTTTACCATGTGATAATTTTAGTATTAATATTTCAAAAATGAACATTAGTTTTTTTTATAAAACTTATTAATGTTTTGAAATTTATATTTATTATAGGGGTTCCATCAAAATGTGACAAAATTGCCTTTAGAAATATATAGACTTTTATGCTAAACATTGGATTTATTCCTATATTAAGCCTATAAAATAAATTGGATGAATTAAAAACCTATATTGAACATATAACAAGAAATTTAATTAATACCATTCACTAATAGTTATTAATTCAATTTATTAAGATAAAATACAATTTCTGTCATAAAATTAGTTTTCTTATAAAAATCACATCTTTTATGTTGAATTGGATTTTATTTTCATTTATAATTAAATGGAAACTAATAAACTCATTTTATAAAAATTTGTAAACTATATTTTGAAAATTTATTAAATCTCATTCATTCCACCCATTCCAATGGCTATGTGTTAGCTGTCACAATTAAATAATATTATGTGATCATTTGTTTAAGCATAGTGTTTTGTTTAATATAAGCCATCAAAGAGATTGAATTTAAAAAGATCCATACAATAAAATAGTTTTTTTGTTACATATATGTATGATAACGATATATATCTTTTTACATAGATCATTTTCTTTAATTCTTTTATGATTCATGTCTTATAATCCTCAAATATTTATGGAATCACTCAATTATATTTTCGATGATATGTTGGGTGTTATTTTCAAATGTTATTATCATGTTATCATACCATCATTCTCGTGCTATGTTGATATCTCCCATTTTCCCTTACAAATCATATGAGCTCACACTTTCATTTTTTCATTCCCCAAGTGTGTGAAGAATTATTTTTGTGGGGTATTTCTATGAGGAGTATTAAATGTTAAGATCATTATGGGAGATGTCGGTGGACATTCAGGAAATACAAAGATTAAATAATTTGTCTCAAAAGAGACTAATCCTTTAAAATACTTGGATTTTTATCTAATAATGGTAACAAATATTCATATAAAAATATTTTATATTTATCTATTAAAATATTGGTTCACTATAGTGTTTTTGAGTGGAAAATATTAGTTAACCTTTTAAACCTGGATGAGAAAACTATAGTGAGAAATAGAGTGATGATTCTAAAGACAGGTCTAAGAATAGGAAAATATCCTAGAATTTTAGTGAAGAATAGAGAAATTTGTTTCAAATAAATTAAATCTATTTCTGGATAAAATTAGTGGATGTGGTTACAAAAAAGTTTTTCCTTAGGGTAATAACTCTAAAAAGGGAACATTGGCCCATAATTTGATCATCACCAGGTGAATGGCAACAAACCTTGTTAAACACTCGATTTGAAGCTCCATGGGGATATTATTTTTAAATTCAAAAACTCATTATAGAATTTCATAAATGGGTTTTTATATATTATAAACATGCATGATCAATTTTAAATGCAAGTTGTCATAAATTAAAAGGAATATGTTAGGATATAGACATCTAACGAATGATTGATCACTCTGATCAAAGATTTATGATGGTATTGATGACCATTTTTGTTCTATAAGGGGATTTAAAATATAAAAATTATGTTGTTGTGGTGATAGGTATGTTTAAATATTTATGTATCTTATATGGAATTAGTTATATAAATTCTCATATATCATAAAAAGTACAATGAAATTTTAATTTCTATTCCCAATGATTATATATTATATTTTTAGTGAAAACCCATTATGACATGATGATACCATCTCAAGTCTACTATTCTATAGTTAATGTATTTTAGGAATAGTTTTATCTAATTATTGTTAATGTACCACCCGTTTAATTGGATTTCATTTTAGTCATGTATTGTATTTCACTTTTTAAATCCCATATGAGTTGATGAGGAAGAGAATTCATGTTTAATATTCAAAACCAACCTATGATCGTTTATTAATGTGATGATAGATAATAAATTCTTATTTAAATCAAATCCATTATATGTGGATTGATTCCAAATCAATATGGGCTTTTATCTCACGTGGATGGGGAGAAAATCAAAATCGAAGACATGCCAATTATGCATGTGTTTGTTGATGTTTTCTAGAATTGTTTCCTAAGCTTCCACCAAAACATGAAGTTGAGTTTTAAATATTACTCATATCTTATACTACATATATTTCAAAGTCTCTAAATATAATGGAATCTATTGAGTTGAAATAATTGAAGAATAAACTCTATAAGAATATTGAAAAGTGATTTATTCAGCAAAGGGTGTCACCATGGGGTACACATATACTTTTTGTTAAGAAGAAAGATGGATCAATGTGACTCTGCATTGATTATTGGGAACATAACATGTTAACAATCAATAACATGTATCATCTACCCTTTATTGATGACGTTTTTTATTATCCTTGTGGATTTCAATACTTTTCAAAAATTGAACTTTGTGTTGGAGATTATCAATTAACGGTCAAGAATGAGGATGTACCCAATAAAACATCCCAAATAAGATGTAGAAACTTTGAATATATATTGATTCCATTTGGTTTTACCAATTACCCTTCTATCCTTATGTATTAAATTAAAAAAGACTTTAGGGATTACCTAGATCAATTTTTGGTAGTATTTATAAATTTTATTATTATATATTCAAAGGGTAAGGAATTGAATGAAGATCACTTGAGAATTGTACTGAAGACCCTAATGAAAGATAATATATATGTAAAATTTACAAAGTTTAAATTTTGTATATAAAAGGATTCATTTATGGGTCATATAATCTCATTCAAGGATATATCGGTGGATTTATCTATGATGGAGGATTTTTAATGTTGTCTTATACTAACCACTATGATTGAGATCTGAATCATTCTTATTTTTGAAAAATATTTTTGTTGTATTGTTGAAAATTTCCAATGATTGTATAATACACTAAATAAGTTAACTCATAACAAATACAACTTACTTTTGATAAATAAATATGAAGAAAATTTCGAGGATTTAAAGATAATGTTATTCAATAGACTTGTGATCACATTACCCTTATTTGGAGAAGTTATTTAATCTATAGTGACACTTCAGAGAAGGTATTAGGATGTGTTCTATTGAATAATGATATGGTTATACGTTATGTCTCTTAAAAATTTAAGTTTCATGAAATACAATTATCCAACTCAAGATTTAGAGTTAGCTACGTTAATTTTTAGATTAAATATGAGGATTAATTATATTTCTGGTGAAATAAGTGATATATATAGTTACCATAAACGTTTAAAGTATATATTCACATAAAAGCAGTAGAATATGCACCATAGAATATGGTTGGAACTGATTAAATGACCATAATTCTTGGTACATTTCTATCATTTGAAATTCAACAAGGTGTATGATACATGGAGTAGAAAGTATCATGCTATTTTTTATATTATGAGGATAATAAAGGATCCAATATTTATGGATTTCCAATATAAAAATTTTGAAATCCTGAAGGAAGTGAATAAATATCTCATTTGTTAAATGAGTATTCATTCATCTATTCAAGTGAAGATTAAAGAAGAAAAAAATTATGATGTAGAACTAAATAATAAGGTTAGAAATGTTTCTATGTTTAACCTCTATTATGATGTGATGATATGGTTTAGGAACTACGTAGGTGTTTCCCCCATTCCAAATTTAAAGGAGGTATTATAGGATGCTTAATGTTATTTATTATCCATTCAACATGTATGTAAGATGATATATAGAGATTTGAAGAAGTATTTTTGTTCAATATGACATGAAGAGACATATTATATAGTTTATATATTTGTTATTTGTACGTGATAAAACTGTTGCTGATATGAAAAATTGTATGTGGACATTACCACCAATACCAACACCAGAATTGAAATGGAAAAACTTTAACATTGATTTTGACTTGAAACTCCCAAAAACATATAAAGGGTAAAATTATATATCGGTTGTAGTTTATCACCTTAAAAATTAAGCACACGTCATTATTATAAAATATTATTTCTCTATAGATAAATTTTCTAGGATATAAATTATGAAATTTGTAAGGTGTCATTGGTTACAGCTTCTTATAATATGTGATTGAGATAAAAGGTTTACATAGATGTTTTAGAAATTTTTTCAGGAAGTTATTGATAATGACTGTAGTTTAATCACTATGTATCATCCTCATAAAAGTGTTCATTCTATGAATACTATGAAGAAACTTTATGATATGTTGTGAAGTTGTTCTATTGATTTATAAGGATGTTGGTATCAACACCTACCTCTATTTGAGTTTTCTTACAATAATAGAGTTCACATGAGTATTCAGAGGGATCCTTATAAAGCCAACTACGAAAAGATGTTTATAACTTGAACATGTCTGGGTGATGTTAGAGAACGAATGATTTTGGAACCTTATAAAGCCAAGAAAATAGTATAATGGGTTTTTTCTATTTATAAACATAAAAAGGAAACCTGGACTCATTAGAAAATATATGTTGACAATAATCAGTGTGATATAGAGTTTGAAGTTAATGAGAAGGTTTTCTTATAAATTTCACCATTGAATAGGGCTATTATTTTCAAGATGAAAGGTTATATAATCCCTTGGTATATTGTATCATTCTAGATTCTTGTTTGACTTTGGACAGATTCTTATCACTTTGCACTTCAACAAAACCTTTATCAATATCTAAAGTTTCTCCATGTATCTCTCATGAGGAATTATATATTGGAACCTTCAGATGTAATGAACTCACATTTATTACTAATAGAGAATGATATTTAATATAATGAGTAACTAATAGAGATTATAGATTCTAAGGGTGAATTTATAAAACAATACTACTCACCTTGTCAATGTTTTATAGGAAATCCACTAATTTTAAGAAGTAGCGCGTTAACCTAAGGATGTGATGAGGAAAAAGTATCCTCATTACTTTGTATTGGAGTGATGAATTTAAAGGTTGAAATTAATTTTATGGTTGTTAGAACTAAACACCCTAATATTTTATTATTATTATTTTAAATAATATCAATCTCTTCAATAGCTTGTGTTACACACAACACCATGTTTAAATAAACCACACCATACTATTATATAAATACGAACATTATAAAATTAATTATACACTTGGAGGAATGGATATTAATAGCCAAAATTTTAGAAAAAAAATTATATATGTTTTATATAAATAAAATTTATTCATAGATAAATACTTATTTTTTATTAAAACTTTTAAAACCCTTTGAAATTACATTTTCTCCCAAAATTTATTTATATTACTTTTTGTGATCAAAAAGTAAAATTTATTATTTCTTATTTATAAAATGTATTTGAAAAATCAAACTCCATATTTGGATTTAAAATTTCAAAATTATATTATAGTAAATGTTTTTTGGATATTTCTGAAAAGAATTATTTTCTAATGAATAGTGAAAATAATTTTTTTATTTGAAACATTCATTTCAACTATATCATTTAAAAAGTTAAATATTATTTTATAATGGTGTATAAGTAAAATTAGTTATATATATATTAATCTAATTTAGGCCATTGGAATCAATTTCATATTAAATTCTTATATAAATTTTTTTATACTTTTGAAACATTTTTCTATGGAAAACAGATTTCCATCACATTTTCTATATTAATTTTAAATTAGAATACTCTAAATTAATGAATTTAATCTGAAAAAAATTTATTAAATATTTAGAATCATAATAATTTATATTTTATAATAATATCAACAAAATTTTTAATCATAATGAATAGATCGAAAAATAAAAAAGAATTATATCTGTTAATGTTAAAATTAGTTTACTAGGGTTTAAACTAAAACAATAATGGTTAAAATAACCTAAAATATTTTAAATTAATATTTTATGGAAATATTTTGGCTTTATAGATTTTAATTATATAAAACTATCCATTTTCTGTCATTTTGGAAAGTGTAAAATATGGTTATAACTTATAGTTTTCAAACATTCCAAGTGTGTCATCTCCACTGCCTATAAAAGGCCACCCCTATTCTCCCCACCACGCATCTTAAATTAATTTTTTGGAAAATTAGTTAAAACATATCTTCCTTCAATCCATCATCACATCATAGAGTTATTATTTTTATTATAAAACCCTCCTATGAAGGGTTTATGTATAAACATGAATAGGTTCTCTGAAGAAGTGGAAAAATTATTAACCTTTCATTTCGGTATTATTTCATATTAAAGATCCTCAAAATATTTGTAAAATATTATGATATAATAAAACCATTATCTAAAAGGTACTGGGATTTTATTATGTAATTTAATTACCTATAACACCCCGACCCCTCTAGGCTAGAGCCAGTGCATTACTTGTGATATTGGCATGGTTTGAAGGAATGAAAATCCGGAAGGAATGATCAGTTTAGTAGTCTCAATGAAACAAGACACATAGAATTAACTCAAATTACATTGGAAAAATGGTTACAAAATACAATAGATAACAAAAACTAAAAACTGCATCCAGGAACTCAAAAGAAGACCTTCTCTTCATCACCTGTCGATGGTAGACAATGAAAGGGGTGAGCTCAAACGCTCTGCAAGGGTTAAAAATAGCAAAAGCATGAGTACAATAATAAGTGAATCGTAATTAATCTGACATAATCAATACGGCACAATGAGTAAATGAAAAACTAATTCCATTAATAAACTAAAAATGAAACTGCCTCTATACATTTTGTCATAGTGAAAACATCATGGATAATAATAATAACTGATAATGAATAAGGATAATTCTTATTAATTATAGGGAATGCATCTGGAACATGAAACCATAATACTTTAAAAACGGTTTAGTTCTGTGGCTAGAAATCCTTCTGATTTTTGGAAACAAACTCGAAGGGTTTGTTGCCAAACTGTTTTTTTCTCATGAGACCTACCGATGCATCGAGGGGCTATAGAGAGCCCCAACCACCAATACATGCCCAATAATTCTCTATACATTGATTCAATACAAGAGAAATATTCCCTTTCAATGTCTGTACAGAGTAGTGTATACGGATTCATCAATATTTCAATAATTAAAATAACATTGCAAATTAACATCGTATGTAAAATGGTATACAGTTTAGACAAAAAAAATATCCATGACATGAGAATATGGATATTTAATATAAATATAATTTCAAATGAAAAGTGATATAAAATAGGAAGTATTTACACCACATAAGTATTATTAAGTGCACAATAAAAAGATAGTCACAACGAAAACGACAGCTGAGACAAAGTCTCTTACAACAATGTGATCGGTCGAATCATATGACCTGAACTTAATAAATATTAAGTAAATCATTGAATAAAATGAATATAAGTAAAATCATGTTATTATATATCAAATGGAAGTACACATATACCAAATATAAGTAATAATTGGCGAACAATGGAAATGTCACAGAAATGAAAGTGAGATGAGAAACCCATGACCTTATGCTCTAGTGTGTTCTTCGTTTATTTTAATGACCTAAATATTCAAATTTAGCTTCATCAATTAAAATGTTCATAACCTCATATACATTTAATTGATTTAGTATAACCTTATTAGGTTTATTCACGGCCCTTTCTATTGGTTCAATTTGTTCAATTTTCATTCCTTGGAAGCATTTTCTCCCTTGATTTTCATGGTTTGTTACTTGTTTCCATGAATGGAAGATCATTTGAAATATTGTTAAACATCCATAATTGTTAATACATCTTATTAATGAAATTATGGATATATAAATGATCTTATAATGATTTTGGGTTATATACCATGAAGATGATTCATTAGTTAAAACATTAATGATTTTTGTTTATATCGTTTTAGTGGTTCTTTGATAATAACAACCTCATTTTGTTTTATAAATTAGAACCATGAGTAAAAAATAATTCCAGAACCATGGGTGATTCCTAACACATATATTATAACCTGGTTCATCCATATTAATTTTTTCATTACTAGAATTTAAATAATTAATGTGAATTGAAATCACATTGTCTACGATGTCGGTAATTCGACACATCACAGACAATGTTTTTAATTCCTTGAACAAGTGGGGGAAATAAGAAGATTGATGATGAATTTTTCATGAACATTAGAACATCCAGAATATTAAATATTCTAGAGATTTCATTCCCCTTTGGTAATAATATATGAAGAAAGAAAAAATAAAGAACTCAAAATAAAAGAATAATTTGGAAATCTCTTACAAAAATTCAACAGCCTAATGGCTATGCAATATGGTTTTAGAAAATATTAAAAAAAGGCATGGTTTGGGAACATGAAATACATAACTCATAAAAGAGAACACGAAAGGAAAAAAAGAAATAAATTGATACCTTCAATGAAATGATCAATCTTGTCCATCGAGTCACAAATGTAATTCACAGCATACTTGGCTAGACATGTGATGGTATCCTCATACTCTGCAACACTGTCTTCTTCCATTTGTTTCAAACCAAGGAATTTCCTCTTCATTTCACTTCATTTCTCATGAGGGAAATATTTTTCCTAGAATCTTCCTTTGAATATCGTTTATTTCTTCTTCCTCTGTGGTATTTTGAATCAGCAACCACCATTGATCAGAATCAACTTTGAGAAAATATACCGCCAGTACTACCTTCTCATTTTCATTGCATCTTAACCCCATGAATATTTTGTAAGGGACTTGATCCATTGCTCAGCTACCACTGGATTAGTAGTCCCGCTGAAAGATGGGGGATTCTGCCACATGAAACGATCGAACACTTGTGTGGAATGGTTATTCGTTATAGCTTGAGTTAGTTGTCCCAATATATTCATGATCTGATCTTATCCAATGTTTATTTTGTTGACTTTCTCAGTAGGGAGATCCCTACCTTTCCCGCGTGTATTGATTCCCCTTCTTCCATTAGATGTTGTTTCTAAATATTGGGAAACACTAGATTAGTTTATGAATCTCATATAAAAAACACTCAACATAGATTGATATTCTAGGAATAGATAATCTTATAAGCATGGTTCTTCTGAGGAAAAATTTATATTATACTCCTTCATAATAGATTGTAATGAAAATAAGAATTATCATAAGCATATCTCCTGGGAGTGTCGTAACCAAGAGGATATCAAGTCCCGTCTTCATGCACCAGTTCCCATTTGAGTCTAGCTCAAAGCATTGTTTTCAGGATTTACCCTTAGATACATTTGTGCCAGAGCCGCCTCTACCTGCTCGTATCCAGACAGGGATGTATTTCTTTAAATATCCACATAATCTATTCCTTACCAAAATACCAGGACATTCTTGTAAGTTAATCCTCATATACTACCTTAGGTCTTTGTTCCCTACTATACATTTCCTACTCTAGTTTCCAATTTTTCTTCTTAACTTCCTCTGATGCCAAATATAGCACCCCAAATATTTTATGGTATGTTTTTGTGAAATACATTATATTCATCACTGTGTTCCTTCCAAACGACACTAGGTTATTTAGGATATATTCAAAACCTAGCCATTAAATTTAAATTTTCCACTTTAATGTTTTGAATTTCAAAAAATTGTCATCTAGAGTTGTGATCAGTAAGTCATTTAGAGTCTGATAGAACAAACAAAATTTTTGGTGTATAGTAACATACCCTTATGAATAGTAATATAACCCTTATAAATAGTAAATAATATTATTTTTTCATTTTCTTAAGGCAACAAGGTAATGAGAACATACTTAGATTATCAATGAGAAATAAAACAAATTGCACTTTAAGATTGTTATTTTTCAAATTAAATATGACTTTATTTAAAAATTAATATAATAGTATTAAAAAATTATTTTTGAAAAATGGATTTCAGTTTTTAATTCTACACATCAAAAAATGGTTAGGGTGAATTTTGGGAATTTTTCTGAAATAGTTGATTTTTCAGTGAATAGTAAAATATACAGTTTTTAGTCTTGGTGTCTTAATTACATCATTAATGATGTAATAATGACTTCATAAATCTTCTAGACTTGTGTATTGTTAAATAATATGTGAGGTGTCACAATTGACTTATACGATAGAAAAATACCATGGGCAAGCCCATGGTTTTGCAAAAACGACTCATGAGGTGTCCCTTGGAAATTATTAAAATAATCCCTCACTTTTCCTATAAATACCAATTGTTCCCGTCATTGAATTCATTTCCAATTCTCCCTAAACGATTTTCTGGCCTCCTTACATTCATATAAGCCCTCACAATTTTTCCCCAAGATCCCATGGTCCCATCCTTTATGTTCTAAGGGTTACTGTACAATGTAAAAAATATCTCAATTTCTTTCCTTTTCCATTCAAGTTCTCTTTTATGAGATATATCATTCAGGATTCCATACCATGTTCTTATTTTTTATTGTTATTATTGATCTAATATATATTATAATTCATTTATGGATAAATAACCCTTTCCCCCTCTCTTTTTAATATTTTCTAAAACCATGTTGCGTAGCTGCTAGGCTGCCAAATTTTTGTAAGCGATTTCAAAATTATTCTTTTATTTTGAGTTCATTATTTATTCTTTCTTCATCTCTTCTAACCCAAGAGGAATTAAATCTCAAGAATCATGTATATTCTGTATGTTCTTATTTTCATGATAAATTCATCAGCAATCATCTTCTTTCCCCAACTTGTTCAAGGAATTAAAAACATTGTCAGTGACGTGTCGAATTAACGACATCGTAGATGATGTGATTTCAATTCGCATTCATTATTTCAAGTATGGTCATGAAACCATTTATATTGTTGAACCAGGTTATAATATATGTGTTATGACTCACCCATGGTTATGTAATTCTTTTTTACTCATGGTTATAATTTATAAAACAAAATGATGTTGTTATTATCAAAGTACCACTTAAACGATCTAAACGAACATCATTAATGTTTTAACTAATGAATAATCATCATGGTATATAACCCAAAATCATTATAAGATCATTTATATCTCCATAATTTCATTAATATGATTTATTAACAATTATTTATGTTTAACCATGTTACAAATGAACTGCCATTCATGGAAACAAGTAACGAACCATGAAAATCAAGGGAGAAAATGCTTCCAAAACATGAAAAGTGAACCAATGGATCCCATAGAAAGGGCCATGAATGAACCTAATAAGGTTATACTAAATAAAATAAATTTATTTGAGGTTATGGACATATTAATTAATGTAGCTAAATTTTATTATTCAGGTCATAAAACAAACGAAGAACACACTCGAGCATAAGGTAAGGGGTTTCTCATCTTACATTCATATCTGTGAGATTTCCATTGTTCACCAATTATTCCTTATATTTGTTACATTTGTACTTAAATTTGATATATAATAACATTATTCTCTTTATATTCATTTTATTCAATGATTCAATTGATATTTATTATGTTCTGGTCATATGATTCGACCGATCACATTATTGTAAGAGACTTTGTCTCAAACCATGTTTTCTTTGTGACAGTATTTGTATTATGCACCTAATAATCCTTATGTGGTGTACCTACATTCCATTTGAGATCCCTTTTCATGTGAAATTGTATTTATATTAAATATACATAATCTTGTGTCATTGATATGTTTTTTTTCTAATCCGTATAACATTTTACTTATGGTGTTTATTTGAAACTTATTTTAATAATGGAAATATTGATGAATTTGTATACTGTACCCTATACGGATATTGAAAGGGTATATTTCTCTTTTATTGAATCAATTTATATTGTATTATTTGGACATGATGTGGTGGGGGCCCACTATATCCTATCGATGCATCAGTAGGTCTCATGAGACAAAACTGATTGGCGACAAACCCTTTGAGTTTGTTTCAAAAAATCAGAAGGGTTTCTACCCACAGAAATAAACCATTTTATGGTATTATGGTTTCATGTTCTAGATACATGACTTCAAATTAATAATCATTATCTTTATTCATTAGCAGTCATTATTATTATCCTTGATGTTTTCACTAAGATATAATCTATAGATGTCATTTCATTTTCAGTTTATTAATGGAATTAGTTTTTCATTTACTAACTATGAAATATTGATTATGTTAGATTGATTATGATTCACTTATTATTGTACTCATGCTTCCACTATTTGTATCCCTTAATGACCATTTTATCTCACCCCTTTCATTGTCTACCTTTGACATGTGATGAAGAGAAGGTCTTCTTTTGAGTTCCTGTGGATGCAGTTTTTAATTTTTGTTATATATTGTATTTTTTAACCATTTTTCCAATGTAATTTGAGTTACATATATGTATCTAGTTTCTTCAAGACTACTAAAATTATCATTCCTTCGGGATTTTAATTCCTTCTAACCATACCAATATCACAAGTAATGCACCGGCTCCAGCGAAGAGGAGTCAGGGTGTTACAGTTGGTATCAGAGGGAGTTTAGTAGAAAACATGGAAACTAGAGTAGTAAATGTATAGTAGGGAACAAAGGCCTAAGGTAGTATTTGAGGATTAACATACAAGAATGTCCTGGTATTTTGGTAAGGAATATATTATGTGGATATTTTAATCAATACATCACTATCTGGATACGAGCAGGTAGAGGCGGCTCTGGCATAGATGTATCTAGGGATAAAACCTGAAAACACTATATTGAGCTACACTCGAACAGGAACTGGTGCATGACAATGGGCCTTGCTGCACTCTTGGTTATGACACTCCTAGGGGATATTCTTAGGATAATTTTTATTTTATTTAGAAACCACTATGAAGGATTTTAATGTAAATTTGTCCTCAGATGAACTAGGTTCATAATATTATCTATGCATATAATTTCAGTATATGTTGTGTGTTTTTTTATTTGAGATTCTTAAACAAATATAGTGTATACCATTATTTAGAAATGACATCTAATGGAAGAAGGGGAATCAATACTCGTGGAAAAGGTATGGATCTCCGTACTCAGAAAGTCAATACAGTCAACATTGGAGTAGATCAGATCATGAATATATTAGGACAACTTACTCAAGATGCAACGAATAACCATTCCACAATAGTGTTTGATCGTTTCATGTGGCAGAATCCCCAAATTATCAGTGGGAGTAATAATCTAGTGGTAGCTGAGAAATGGATCAAGTACCTTGAAAAGATATTCATGGCATTCAGATCCAATAAAAATGAAAAGGTAGTACTTGTTGTATATTGTCTCATGGGAAATGTTGATCAATGGTGGTCCTTGATTCAGAAAACCATAGAGGAAGAAGTAATAGAAGATATATAATGGAGTACATTTAAGGAAATATTCTACGAAAAATATTTCCCTCCTGAGCAACAAACTGAAATGAAGAGGAAATTCCTTGGTTTGAAACAAAGGGAAGAAGATAGTGTTGCAGAGTATGAGGCTACCTTAACAAGGCTAGCCAGGTATATCGTGGATTACATTCATGACTCGGCTAAAAAGATTGATCATTTCTTTGAATTTCTTAATCCATGTCTTCTAAGGGCACTGGTTTCTCAATCATTTTCATCATATGATGAAATTATATCAAGTGCCATCAAAATAGAGAAAGAATTTGCTAGATCAATTTTTTTCAAAGGAAACCAAGATAGGAAGCTGTATTCTAATAAAAAATTAAAAGAAGAAGCTCTAAAGAAGAGAAAGTGAATGAATAGTTTCCCATTATGTGAGAACTATGGAAAGAATTATCTCGGAAAATTCTTGAAAGGGAAGGGAGTCTTCTATAACTGTGGAGAAAAGGGTCATCAATCTGATGAATGAAAGGGGAAGAAACAATTAAATTATGTTCAATGATTCAATTGCAGGGGGATGGGACACTATGAAAATGAGTGTCCTAAGCTCCAAGGATACATTCCTCAGAAAAGGCCAATAGAGAAAGGGAGATCCTATGTGATTACAACTGCGGAGGTTGATGTTCCTAGTGAATTGGTGGAAGGTACTTTAATTGTTTCCTCAAACATAGCCAACACTTTAATTTATTCTGGATCATCACATTCATTTATATCTTCTCAGTTTTCCAAGAAAATTAGATATGTCCAATTTGATTTAAGAAAGGAGTTGTCAGTCAAAACTCTCATGGGATGTATCATTGCAACAAAGGCATGTCGACTAGTTCCCCTCCAAACACCAAAACATGCTTTAGTTTCTATCCATATCATCATTCCCGATATTGAATCTGATATAATTTTTGGTATGGATTGGCTATCAAATTATGATGCATGGATTTATTTCAAGAAAAATGATGTTACAATTTTTGGAAATGTTGTATAATCCCTTATCTTTAGGGTAGAAGCTTCGCTACCTGATTCTTATCTTGAACAAACCCTAGTAGCTCTATTGAATGAAATACTTGGTGAGGAAGATAAACCAATATCTATGGGAGAGGAAAGGAATCTTAAAATTTAAGATGTTCACATAGTGAAAGAGTACATTGGTGTATTTCCAGAGGATTTACCGGGACATCCTCCAGAGTGGGAAATTGTGTTTTTCATTGACTTAATTATTGTTGTAAGACCTATATAAAATACCCTATATAGAATGTCCAATGTGGATCTAGTGGAGCTGATGAAACAACTACAAGAGTCGAGTGACAAAGGATTTATTCATCCTAGTATTTCTCCATGGGGAGACCTGGTCTTGTTTGTAAATAAGAAAGATGGATCCATGAGGCTATACATTGATTATAGAGAAATCAATGTTATTACAATAAATAATAAGTATCCTCTACCTTGGATTGATGATTTATTTGACCAAAATCATGGTGCTCAATACTTTTAAAAGATTGACCTTCGATCCGGATATCATCAACTGAGTACGAGGAAGGAAGATATTCTGAAGACAGCATTTTGAACCAGGTATGGGCATTACGAGTTTACAGTGATTCCTTTTGGACTTATGAATGCACCATCTGTTTTCATGGATTTTATGAATAGAGTTTTCACAGAATATCTTGATAAATATGTTGTGATATTTATTGATGATATCCTTGTATACTCAATAATCTATTAAGACCATGAGAGTCACTTGCGAGTTATTCTGGGAACTCTTAGAAAAATCAATTATATGAGAAGTTTAGAAAGTGCGAATTCTGGATTCAGTCAGTTTCTTTTCATTGACATATTGTCTAGAAGGATGGAATCCTAGTTGATCATGAAAAGACAATGGTGATCCAAGATTGGCCCAGTACAACAAATATAACTGAGGTATGTAGTTTTATTGGATTAGCAGGTTATTATCGGTGTTTCGTGCAGAATTTTGCCAGACTGGATAACCCGCTAATGAAGATCACACATAAAGGGGATAAATTTGTTTTTACAAAATATTATGAAGAATGTTTCGAAGAACTGAAGATAAGATTATTCAAAGTTCCTATATTGACCCTACCATCAGGGAATGACGGGTTTGTTATTTATAGTGATCACTAATACAAAATAAGGCTACATCCACGGACCTATATCCGTGGTTATATAGGTCCATGGATATAACCAATTTATAGCCACGGTTTAATTAAGAAACCATGCCTAAAATAAAGCATGCCCCTTTTTCCCCCAATATCCGTTGGGCTCCTCCTCGAACCTCCTTCCCTCGCCATTTCTCTCCCCCGCGATATCCTCCTCGTCGTGCCCTCCTCCTCGTCGCGACCCTCCTCCCAGACACCTCCTCGATGCACCCTCCTCCTCGCCTCAACCCTCCTCCCCGACACCTCCTCGCCACACCCTCCTCATCGATGCAACTATCCTCCCCGATGCCTCCTCGCCGCGACCCTCCTCGTCGACGTCACTCTTAAGAAGCCTCCTCACCATGACCCTCCTCTTCGCTGCGAACCTCCTCCCCGACACCTCCTCCCCAACGCCTCTCTTCTAACAACGTGGTCGACACACCCAGCAACCCTGAAAACCCTTGACCCCTCCTCGCTGTGACCTTCCACACCCCGACCCTCCTCCAGCAAAGCTGATCCAAGCTGCCTACCCTCCTCCTCCATTCCTGATGGTTCTCCCCCACAACCAGTGGTAATCCCATGTCTTCTTCCCAATCCACCATTATTTACCCTCTATTATTTTGTTTCAATATAACTACCTATTGGTTCTTTAATTCTTGATTTTGGGGTGTGCTACTGGTTATATTTATACTAACCCTTACGTGGGTTCATGTTGAACATATAATGTATTATGAAAATGGTTGTTTTTATGGAGATTTAGGCAGACATAGTGTAGATGGTGTGTATTGGTGCTTGGTGGATGTGGTGTTTAGACTGTTTTTAGAATGGAGGCATCATGATTAGACTGTATTATAAATTTTGGTTAGATTAGACCTACCTACTAGAAATTGGGGCTATATTGTTTCCTCTTTACATTGATTAAGTGCTTTATACTTTGTTGTGGGATGTTATAGGTTTTCCATTCATTTAAAAAATTCAGTTTTTACTCTTCCAAATTACTCTACTGTGCTTGGAAATATGTGTGCAAATATATAGGTTCATTAGTTTAAGTTCTCCCATATATTTAATATGCCTACTCAGTGATAGTCATCAGTCCCTGTCCAATTACATGTGGTTTTACATTGAATGGTATTAACTATTTTTAATCTTTATCTTGACTTGCAGCAATCAACGTGGGTTACCACAAGAGCATTATGTTTCTATTGAAAAATTTAATAAACTAGAGATATAATTATTCACTGGAAACTGGTATGTTGTTGTTCAATTTTTATTTTATTTTCTTTATCGCATTGTCCACTTAGGATTTTACTTATTTCTACAGATGGAGGGTAGTTATATTCAGCGAAGGGGGCCAGAAGGGCACTAGAGGCGGCTACGCGGTTTTCTTTGTAGGGGAGGGAGATCGGGGTAGTGGAGAGATTAATTTTTGTGTTTCATTTTTTTGTCTTTATAATATGTTTTTTTTTGTTTTGTTTTTGTTTTATTTTCCTTTGGCGTGGACATCAAACATACGGATGAGTCATGCCGAAATATTACCATTTCACCACCCATGCCTTCTGGATTTACATGTTTAGTTCAATTTCACTTAGCCTTTCTGAGCCCACTCATTGACCACAATTTGACAGAGATTCAAAGAGTATGAGGGGGGTGTGAAGGGGGTGATGGGGAGTGTTGTGGGAAAATAAATATCATATAAATGAAATAGAAATTGAACAAATGAATAATTTGGGAATTGATAGATACCCCTATGAAGTTTCATAAAATTGGTTCTGCCCGGGGGTGCACATGGGGGCTATCCGTGGGTGCACGTGGGGCTGTCTGGGGGTGCAGGGGGGCTGTCCGGGGGTGCACGGGGGACTGTCTGGGATTCTGTGCCGAGGGAAGTGGGGATGCATTATATAATTTGGGAAATGATTTAAAAATAAATTGGATTTTAGGATATTTTTTGGTCTTATGATGAAATTCATGAGGTGTTTTGAAAATATAGGAGAACTTTATGAAGTTTGAGTGACACATCATACTTGACCCTTTTTATATCCCTATAGGGGGTTTCCCTCTTTTTATTAAAACGGTTGTTTGAACCAAGACATTCTTTAAGTAATGTTAGACTTTTAAGATGGGTACCATGTTGTGTGACTATGTCACATGGGATGTGATATTTAAAAAACACATTGTCTAGGAAACAGAGGCCATTCCATAGTGCAGTTAGAGTTTATTTTGTTCTCTACTGAAAAACAGTTCAATGTTAAATAACACCTTGTCTAGAAACAGAGGCAATTCCATAGTGAACTGCTAGAGTCACGGTCCAAAGGTATATTCAAGGATTAATATAGCACTCATCTTGATGGTTAACATGTGTTTTATGCTTCTCCAGCTGGAGAGTCACCGGATACCAACGGTCCTTTGACATAATAATACATTCAAGGGTGGAGGAGGGCAGGGGGCAGGGTGGGGGAAGGGGGAAGGGGCAGGGTGGGGGGTAGGGGGGAGGGTGAAGTGGGGTACAGGGCAGTGGGTAGGGTGCAGGGTGGAGGGGTGTAGGGGGGAACAGGGGAAAGTTGGAGGGGGGGGGGGAGGGGGCAGGGGGTAGGGGTCAGGTTGGAGGGGGGTAGGGGGCCAGGTTGGAGGGGGCAGGAGGCAGGGGCAGGGGGAGGGTGGAGGGGTGTAGCTGTGGATAGGTTAATTAAATAATTCATCAATCTATAATATAGGGAAGTGATTATTTAGAATCCCATGATTCATGTGAGGATAATTTATAGACAAAAACATACATCATTTACACTATATTATAAATTGAACTGATGCTTTCCAAGGGGACACACTTGAAAGAACAAAACCACACTTCAACAGACCATCAATTTATACATGAATTTACATAAAATTAAAAGGAATCATCTAATATGAAGTCTTAGAGTTCATTAATTCAAATAGTAGTATCTTTATAAAAAAATGTCACATTAAGTAGGTGACACAAAAAATATAATAGAAAAACATCATGATTCTACTACATCAACTAAATCATCTAAAATAGTAGATCCTAGAGCATAAAACTGACCACAAACTCCACAATAAAATTTTTTGTAAAAGTTAACAATTGATTAATATATACTATACAAGAAAAGATAAAAATTTCTTTCGTAGGATCCAATGGGAAAACCCCACTAGATTAAATAGATAGCAATGGATGAGACATACTCCAGAATGATTGGCTACAATTTTTTCCAAACAGCTGGGAACTAATGATAGTAGATCATTAATGTAGAAAATCGTGATGAGTAAAAATTCATGATAATATTGTCATAGATTATGACCTCCCATGACCTATGTTGTTTCTATATGATCGACATATAGTAGAAACATAAATAGTGTGACAAGTTCCTTGATCTGAAAAAAATACACCCTGTAAATTACCCTCCAGAGCCTCCTCATCAGGAATATAGGTTTGAGTAGTTTTTATGTTGGTTCATGAAATATATCTAAAACTCTCACTTACTGATTCTTAACAATTGAAGGGTAAGAAACTTTTAGAAACTACCTACCATCATGGTTGAAGAAATAAAATTTTCACCATACTATACCAATATTTCTACAACGAAACAATCTAATCCGCACAATATCTAAAGAACAAGAACAACCATTTCCAATCTTTTCCAAACAAAATTTTCACCAAAAATGAATCATATTTCCCCTTTTTACCAGAAGTTAAAATGAATGATATGTTAACCTCCTCTGAAAATTCATTTTTCAATGCATATAAAATCAAGCACCCATACATTGGAACTCGGGTGTTATTTTTTTTAACATTGTCTTCTAATTCTAACCATCATTTGAATCAACTCGATGCTGGTGTTATGAATCAAAAAACATATCATCTACACCATGATGCTAATTTTGATATCATACTGGGTATATAACTAAAAAATATTAAAGGAATATAGACTCATAAACCTATAATTTAGAATATTCATGGTTTATTATTATTATTATTATAATATTACAGTTACACCTAATCTCATGGACTACCCATTTTAAAATGCGTATGAATTGAATAATGATTATGTATCCTCTCTCATATTTATACTCATAAACTAGTATCACTTCACTTAGTTGTCCAATTATAGATGAATGTGTTTTCATTGGATCATTAGGGACCCAAAATACATGTGTTAAAGCTGAAATCCCTTATTTACGTTTGGTATATGGATCATCTAACAATATTCCGATAACTAATTGTCCTCAATAGTGCCTACCTCTAATTTTTATCTCTTCCCTCTATCTAATCTTTTTATATCAACTTATCATGATCGTCCCCCCCTTGGTAAAACTCCAAAACGTCGTGGTCACGCCGCGGTCACGCTATGGTCACACTGCGTTCACGCCGTGGTCACGCTGCGGTCACGCCACTGTCACGCTGCGGTAATTCCATGATTTGGCCCCACTCCGGACACATCCAACCCACACCAGCCCCCTTCCACATTTATTTCAGCGCACTTCCACCAGCATTTCAGCCCGCAACAGCCCCCCCTTCCACCATCAACTCAGCCCGCACAATCCCCCCAACACTTGAAACCATCCCCCTTCCACCAGCATTCCAGCCTCCTCCCGCTCCCTTTGCTCCTAGCCAGAAGATGCTGCCCCCCAGATGTTGCTCGACTAGGCCAACACACCACGATCACGCCCCGGTCACGCCGCAGTCACGCCACGGTCACGCCGGGGTCACGCCGTGGTCACGTCGCGGTCACGCCATGGTCACGTTGTGGTCACGCCGTGGTCACGCCGCGATCATTCCTCGGTAATTCTGTGATTTAGCCCTGCTCCAGCCACATCCAGCCCACACCATCCCCCTTCCACTTACATTTGTATTCTCCTTGGAAAAATATTCCATTATGCTATTTCTTGCCTCTATTTTCACATACAAGCACGGCTTTTTGGCATGAATCTATGATTTTATCCTTCTTCCATGATAGAAGTACGGATCCATTTATATTTAGCACTTGGCTTAGACTTCTTAGGTTAATTACCAATGGATGTATGATCTGCCTTATTTAAAAACTTCTTGGGAATAGTATTTCCAACATCATTTTTTTAAAATTTTACAAAGGAATTTTTCTTACATTTTTCATCATCAGTGGTCTTCATTATCCATTTTTTTAACACATTCTTAGATGATCATGCTCCATTCTATTGACCACAATCAATTGAAATACAATAGAGATCTTAAATCTTTTTTTAATCATGCATATTTATCTATTACCCATGGTTTAAAAACAAATTCTGTACAAATATGGGTGTGATTAAATAATGATAATCCATTAATGGGGGTGCAGGGGGATGTCATAAAAGAAAACTGAGAAAAATCACTAAACAACTCAACCACACTAGAAATTCCCAAGGATTTTAGTAGAATGAGAACAATGTAGAGTAGGGTAGGATGAAAGTTAGAGTGGGGGACTATTGCGGTATATCGGTACTCATAACACTGATAGCACTTCACCACCCATCCATAAAATAAATGATACGGATCACTAAGGAGATGTGGGGATCCTCATTTCTGTTTTTGACCCAACAGTTCATAGATACGAGCAAGGGTGGGAACAACCATGTTGATGGGATATCCCTTTCCTAAGGTGACCACCATCATTAAAGTATAGATTCAGACATTAGTTATTATTCAAATCTTCTTAACATTGTAATTCTTATCCAATTATTTAATATTAATTCTTGGTATATGATACGGTTTATATTTTCAAAATGTCTCTAAATTTAAATTATTCTTTGTAGATTTAATACAAAACATCAAAACTCGTTATGAATTAACCCAGAAACTTTTGGTAATTGATTATTATTGTCTCTTATATTTCATATAAACTCTTTTTACTATAATAAATCCTCATGCTTGGAACTTATGTATGACTATTTGTGAATTTTTATAATTTAAAACATTTGTGAATTCTCTATTCCATAACTTTAATATTTTTGTTATGATTTTTTTATTAACATGTTATAGATGATTACATAATATCTTATGAAACAATACATATAATGTTAAGTCATTTTCTAGATTATTTATTTAATATATGTTTATCTGTTTTAGAATGTATAGAAACATGATGTACAACATTGATCGGATCACAAATGAATTTCAGAAGGAGTTACAATATTTTTTGGACTTTGAATTCACTAATGATTCAGATGGCGGATTGATTCGATGCCCATGTTTTGATTGTGTTGGAAGACCTTGGTTATCTCGTGAGGAAGTGAGTTACCAAATCACTAAAAGTGGTTTCCAAAAAATTATCATGTGTGGTATCACAATGGAGAAAAATCTCAAGTGTTGAATGACATCGATTCAGCGGAAAAGATTAGATTGAAAAATCTGATTTCTGATCGGTTTCCTTTTGTTTCTGAAGCTAGCTCCTCATGTAGACCAGTGAAAGAGGAAATGAATACTGGAACACAGTTCTCATTTATTAATCAGGAAGATGAGCTGAGAGTGTTAGAAAGCTGATGGAATATTCTATTACCCCAGTATTTCAAGCATGTGGAAAAATGAGAAAACTTGAGTTTTTAATGCGATTATATCATGGGAAAACAATGTGTGGATTTAGTAATACTGCAGTCAACTATCTCCTTACATTTATTAAGGATTTACTGCTTGATGATGCATGTATTCCAGAAAATGATTACATGGCATCAATGTTGGTTGACAAGTTTGGATTTTCATCTAGTAAGATTCATTCTTGTCTCAAAGACTATTGTTTTCTGGAAGGAGATTCCAGACTTGAGTCAGTGAAAACAGTGTGGCACATCATGGTGGAAGACTAATAAAGACGGATCTCAATCTTGCATTCCACAGAAAGTGATGTGGCACTTCCCATTAATTCCTAGGCTTCAAAAAAATTTATGTCAGAACAAATGGAAAAGAATATGAGATGCCATGTAGATGAAAGAAATAAGGATAACGATGAAATAGTGCACCCTGCAGATGGGTTGGCTTGGAATAAATTTAATAGGTTACATCCTGATTTTGCAGCCGACCCATGAAATGTTAGATTGGGATTATCATGTGATGGTTTCACCCCATTTCACCAAATTCATATTGCACACAGTTCTTGGCCTGTTTTCATTCACATTTATAACTATACTTCATGGATGTGTATGAAGAAGCCGTTCACTATCCTGAGTATATTGATATCTGGACCTAGTTATCCTGGAAATTATATTGATATATACTTGCAGCCATTAATAGAGGAGTTAAATGAGCTTTGGATTGATGGTGCACAAGCGTATGATGCATTCAGAAAGGAGTACTTTATGTTTCATGCCGCTTTATTATGGACGATAAATGATTTCCCTACCTACGGAATGATGTCTGATTAGTGTACTAATGGAAACATATCCAGTCCTATTTGTATGAAAAATACATCTTTCTGATGATTAACGTTTCGGCGAACTTTCAGCTTCATAGGGCATCGACGTTTTCTACCAATGGATCATCTATACAGGAAAAATCGGAGACAATTCGATAATTCCATCGAGACAGATGAGACACCTCAACGAATTTCAGGGGCTGATATTGTTAAAGAACATGATGATTTGAATTATGTTCTTGGAAATAGTCAATCAAATATCAGAAAGCGAAAGCATGCTAATTTGAATTCCAATAGAAATTGGTGTTTCTGTATTGGTCATCGAATTTATTAAGTCATTGTTTGGATGTAATGAATATCTTGAAAAACATTTGTGAGATGTTACTTGCTACTATTTTAAATGTCAAAGGAAAAAAAGAAAAGATGATTTGGGGTGTCATCGTGATTTTATGGATTGGGGTATAAGAGAAAGACTTCATCCTGCGTTAATTGGTCAAAAAACGTGGAAAGTACATGCTTCCTGTTATTCAATGACAAATTTGGAGAAAAAACAATTTCTTCAGGTCATGGAAAGTTTGATGTTTCTCGATGGTTATTCATGTAATATTTCAAAAAGGGTGAATACACAAGATGTGAAACTCAAATCTCTTAAAATCCATGATTACCATGTCTTGTTACATGAGTTGATTCCCATTTACATTCTCCATTTACTTTCACATAATTTTAGACTTACAGTGATTAATTTATGTCGATTTTATCGAGATCTTTGTTCCAAAAGATTGAGCAGAATGGTTGTTCAAAAATTGAAGAGATATGCAGCGATTATTCTTTGTGACTTGGAGAAAATTTTCCCACCGTCCTTTTTCAAATGTATGTTACATTTGACTATGCATCTTCACATGGATGTTCTCTTTGGTGGTCCTGTTTCGAGCCGGTGGATGTATCCTACCAAAAGAATGCTATTTAAATTGAAATATTATGTGAGAAATAAATATCATCCTGAAGGCTCTATTGTGAAATGCTATTTAGCACAAGAATGCATGGATTTCTGTTCATTGTACATGGCTAACGTCACTACGAGGTCTAATCGACTAATGAGAACTAAAGATGAGAAATATGATCCCATTGAGCCTGTATTTCCTTCACTGCCCCAAACAGGGGGGATATCTGGATCATACTCGTTGTGTACTTTAAGAAGGGAAGAGTGAGAAATGGCACATCGCACAGTATTATTCAACGGTGGTGTGCTTGATGATTATATCAAGTAAACTAATAAATATGTATTTTTTTCGTTGTGTGATTTCTTTATATCTTCTGACATTTTATTGATTTCATATCTCTAGAGACCATTTAGAAATTATAAAAAAGAGACATCTCCCTCTATCTATTAAGAGGAAGGAACTGTTGCACAACAAAAAATTTGATTCCTGGTTAAATTCAAAGGTAATATATTTTTTCTTCTTCTTCTCATAACATTATCACATGTCTCTGTTTAATATTCTATGCTGGTATCTTTTAGGTTTCAACTCTACCAATGATTGAAGTATCAGATGAAATAAAAGAATTGTCCTTTGGTCCAAACGATGTGGTATGTGATTGTAAGTCAATGGTTGTTAATGGATTTAAATTTGTTGTAAATAGTTGTGAAAAAAATGGCAACACAGCATGACGATGTCACGATAAGAACCACAACAGATTGTTATGTGAGTGCATTGGGCATGCATCCTCGATCAGAAAATATATCATATTACAGTGTTGTTGAAAGAATAATTTTATTATATTACTAAGAAAATGGTTGTGTCGTAATGATGAAATTCAAGTGGTTTGATTCAATGACACGACAAGGAATACATATTGATAACTGTGGATTTGGATTGATTGATATGAACCGCCAGCTTTGTACCGATGAACCTTATATTCTTACGTCACAAGGTAAACATGTGTTTTATGTATGTGACCCATTACAATAACAATCTGGTGTTATTGTTGATGTTATTCCAACACATATTTTTGACGAAGGCATGGATGACAATGATGTTGTGGGTGATCCTGTCGATATTTATTCGAATGTTGCATTTGATGATAAGGATGATGAAATTGTTAGAACAGATTGTGAACCATAAATTGTCGCAGACCCAAATTGTGTTAACACATTTGTAAGTATTTACCTGATATTATCGCAATATTGTATGTGTTTTTTGAACTTCCATACATGATATTAAAATAACTAGTATATTTTATACCATTATCGAATATAAAACTATTAATAGCCTCACCAATTTATGTTTAAGTACTTCTCTAGTAAATCTTGAACATAGAAAATTCATGATATTTTATCAATATAAATATCACACATGAAAATGTATCTCACTGTTTTATGATAAAATTGTATTATTTAACATTTTTCATTATTTCTATTTATTTGAGAATATTATTTTAAATTTCTAGGTCAAAATGTCTGATTATGATGATACTAGAAGGAGTAGAAGAATACCAAGAAATGAAAAACGTAGGTCTCCTCCTGGAAACAATGTAAGTACAAATTATGTTTGAATATTATGGTCCTTCATATTATTTATCTTTTTATCGTTCGTTTTATTTTTTTCATCTATGTTATTTTAGGCTGCATCATCGAGGAGATGTATGGATTATGCCAATGAGGATGATATTGTGTGGGGGGTACTTATTCTACAGGTTAGCCTACTACTACGCCGCTTGAGACACCTGGAGGCCATCCTCCATTTATGCCACCTCCATATTATGCTTACCCACCTTTTCTGTATCCATTTTTGCCCACACCCACATCAGATGGTAGTTCTCAGACTCCCGTCCCTCCTTTTCCATTCCCACCATCCACTGTACAGGGTACTGTGCCCCCATATATCCCACCTCCATATCCATATCTGTATCCACCCTCATCTGTACAGGGTTATCCATCGGGTTTTCTACCTCCATTAGTACACTTTGCATCTACTATACATAGTACTCCTATAGATATCTAACCTACCATGGAGGTTGCCCCCCCTCCAAACGCAACACTTCAGGGGTCAGCAGATCCCCCATCTACTGGGATTTGTTTAAAAATTATTTTTACTGATTAATGATAAATTCATATATATTATTTTCCTTTATTTTTGGTTTCATGATTATCTCCAGCCTCTACTAGACAACGAGGCCGCACAAAAATGCGCGTGTTTTGGAATTGGAACATGAAAATCATAGTTTATTACAATGAGGAAAATGCTATAATTAATAAAAATGGCACGAAATGTAAACGTTTAATGGGAACACTTGCTAGACACAGCAATATCGTTCCGGTTCAACCGATAAGTTGGAAGGCAGTTGGACAACAAATAAATGACAATGCCTGGGCAGAGATTTGGGTAAGTAATGTTAATCACCTTTTATATATATATAAATTTATAATATTTTCTTAAAAAATATTATTTCCATTTCAGCTTCGATATAATTTTCCTAATGGACAAAATGAAAAGGATGCAAGGATAATGGATTAATGGGAAATGTGGCAAGCCTACAAGTATGATTTATATCTTGGTTGGAAAAAGAGGGTTGGTACAGAGCTTGAAGAAGTACATGTTTTTAAATATTGCCCAATATCACAATATAAAGAGATGATCAGCTATTAGAAGAGTCCAGCGTTTATGGTATTTGTTAAATTTATATATATATTCATTTATTTAATTGAAAATGATTTTAAATTACTTGTTTTATTTATGTTAATTAATTTATATAATTATTGGTTTCTAGGAGAAATCAAATATAAATAAAACAAAAAAGAGTTCAATGATACACATTTATACCCGCGGACACACTTCACTACCAGATCATGAGCACACGCATGAAATTTAACATTTAAAATATTTATCTTTGTTTAATGTAATTTTTTAAACATCCAATTTTGATTTATTTCTTTGTTTTTTTTCAGAAAAAGGATTTGAATATCGAGGGTCGTGTTCCTCGCTCAACTTTGTTTTATACAAGCCGGAAAAAGAAAGATGGTACTATGCCAAATCCCGACACCGAGAAGGCGATTTTAAGTATATGTCAATTTCATTGATTTTTACTGAATTTAATTCCTTATATTATTTTATCATATCATTTTATGATATATATCAATCAACAGAATGCTTTAGAGGCATTGGAAAAAAAAGAAACTGACAATTTGGGCCTAAACGATCATTTACATCAGGTATTTGGAGATGAGAATCAGGGTAGAGTGTGTTGTCGACCTGGGAAGAAGATAGTACCATCTCGATACTGGTACACTAACGTTTCTTCGAGTACCAGATCTAGTTTTGTCATAGTGGAAAAAATGAATGCTGCAATAAAAGAAGAAAGTCAAAAATCAGAACAGGCGATAACTGCAAATATGATGAAATTTATGTCTTCCCTATCTTCAACACTTCCACCAAAACCAGCTGCAACGGTTGATGCCTTTTTGATGTAGATGCATTCTGCTAATGTAGATTCTTCTGTTGGAGCTGGATCCAGACCTAGTGTTGGACCTGATGCTGGTGCCGGTTAGGATGCAGATATCGATGATGATGTTTGTGGTGTGAGAGGTGGTGATGGTGTTTCTGTAGGAGGTGTGGATGAGGGTTATCATGATTCTGATGATACTGATATTGAGACTCACTTTTTATGTAAATTTTATTTTTGGATTGTTAATTTATGAAGACTTCCATGCATCAGATTACACTGCTTTTTTGATCAATATCATTAATATTTACCATATCTTATTGGGAATGAGAATAACTACTAACCTGTAGATCTACCTTATGATAACTATGTCTAGTATTAGATATACCCATACCATCATGACTTCTCTATCGATAAGTTTCTTTAACTACCTCAGTTATAGCCATGTATTCAAATTT
Organism: Viscum album; assembly: GCA_963277665.1. Lineage (NCBI taxonomy): Eukaryota > Viridiplantae > Streptophyta > Magnoliopsida > Santalales > Viscaceae > Viscum > Viscum album. The sequence continues at coordinate 1,415,237,881 of OY728145.1, forward strand.
AGTAGCTGAAAGTGCAACAATAGATTACATATTTCAATTCTATAAATGAAACCTCCAAATTCAGTAAACACATTAATAGTTAAGGATTTAGAATTTTCAACATTAACAGTATAGTTAGCATCAAACAAACCAAAAATAATTGAAGTAGTACCCACAAACTCCATTTTCATGTGAGCATCAAATGTCGCTATTTTCCTCCTCCTAAAATTGAAACTACTAGACAGCCAGTGCTTCATCTCCCAAGGATGTATCCGTATTTGATTTGTGCTGTTTTGTATATGTTTTTTGACCTTATGTCTCTTAGTGAAAAGATATATTTTCCCCCACAAAACCTAAAGCTTCGTGATCTACGTTAATGCATTGAGACTTATTTAATTTTGTATGTGACATTCAAGGAAGATTTCAGAAAGCAGTTCAAAGAAAAAAACCCCAACAACAAATCTGTATCAGTGTTAAGTGACTTCATGTTCCTTGTTGAAGCTGTGGGGGTATTTGATTTGATCTCTCACAGATGCTTACAGCTCAAATATCCATGTTTGTATCATGAAAACTAGGTGGGAAAAGCTGGTGGAGAGAAATGGAAGTCCATGACCTAAGCCATAAGTTAATGTTATTCACAGCTCGTCATGTATTCCACTGCTCACTTTTGAAATTTTGAGGAAAAACATCCCTTCATGGTGAAGGCTGAGAAGCGGAAAGCTGAATATGAGACTACTATGGATGTGTACAAAAAGGGACAGGGAGCAAGAAATGGCGAGGATGAAGATTCAAACAAGTCAAAATCAGAGGTCCATGATGAAGATGAAGATGAATAAGAGGGAAGTGAAGAGGTTTGTGATAACTTGAGCTATGTGTGTTTCATGGTGTCTTGCATTTATTTGAATCTCTATTTTGCAGGGGGTGAGGAGTTGCTGTTGGGAGAGAGGAAATACATGGTGTACCCTTTGTTTATTTTTGTGTTTCTCATTAATATGTTTCGTACTAGTTATGAGTAGCGATGTGGAGTGTTAGAGAATAAATATTTTGCTAATTGTAATTGACGGTCAGAGCACCGTCTAGGTCTTATAAATCCTTGAACAGATTCTACTATCTCCATTTCATCATAACTGCATGTTTTTCTACTTCGTTGTGTTTTTTAAATGTTGTTGCTTTACTGGATCCAATTTATTTATCTAATTATCTATTCTAACTTGTATCCTTTAAAGCATATCTTATCTTGAGGGCCTTATCATTTACATTAATAAAAGATTACTTTGTTGGAAGATCTCACATATAGTGCTCAGTTAGTGGTGCAGTACCATGTTAAAATGCCACTAGTTTTCTATTGAAGTTTATAATATATCCAAAACATTGTGTACTAACTGTAATCCTTCTTAAGTGATAACTTGATCCATTGGTTGCTTTTCATTATGACTGTGCCTTGTGTATTGCCTTTATTCTCATTATTGTGGTGTATAGGTTTAAATTACATTCTAATGGGATGCTATGGGGAATTTCATATCATATGAGCACTGTTGGGTGAACCTTTGGGCTACAGTTTTAGGTTTTGTGATTCTCTAGGACTGTGTGTAGGTGGGGGGCAGGGGGAGGGGGGTGTGCAGGTGGGAGGGCAGGGGAGGGGGAAGTAGGGTGTGAAGGTGGGGGCAGGGGGGTGTGTTGGGGCAGGGGGAGGGGTGTGTGCAGGTGGTGGTGGGGGGAGGCAGGTGGGGTGGGGGTAGGGGCAGGGAGAGGGGGAGGGGGCAGGGGGTGTGTAGGTGGGGGGGGGGGGGCAGGGGTGTGCTAGGGTAGGGGGAAGGGTGTGCAGGTGGGAGGGCAGGGGAGGGGTGTGCAGGTGGGAGGCAGGGGGTAGGGAGACGGGGCAGGGGGTGTGCAAGTGTGGGGGGGCAGGGGGTGTGCTTCAGCAGGGGGAGGGGTGTGTGCAGTTGGGGGGGAGGCAGGTGGGGGGGTAGGGGCCAGGCAGAGGGTGTAGGGGGTGTACAGGTGGGGGGTAGGGGGTGTGCTGGGGCAGGGGGATGGGTGTGCATGTGGGAGGGAAGGGGAGGGGGTGTGTAGGTGGGAGGTCAATTCTCCCACCACCATAGAACGTAGTGGGTTCAACATCAGATTCTGGTAAGGATCCTTCCATTTTTATTCTTTGGCTCAGTTTTAATTTGGGTTTTTGTGATTTTTGGGTTCCCTAAATTTTTGCAGTGCGTTTTTGATCTTGTTGAGGACAGTGAAGCACCACATGATTGGGATATCCTCTCAACCTGCGGGCATGAGGCCTTCTAAATGTTCATCACAAGACCTGGCTCCTTGGTTCAGTTTGGGCCAGGTTAGGTTTGCTAAGTTATTTTTAATGGGGTTAATTTTTTTGGTTTATGTCAATTTTAATAGGTTCATTTTGTTCGATTTGGGGCTATTCGGTTCAATTAAATTAATTTTAGATCCAATCAGGTATGTTTCATTAGTTTCATTTTTTGCATGCTCAATTATGATTTTTTGAAGTTGGTTTTGATTAGTTTGAGTATGTTTGGATACATTGATTTCAGTTCGGTTCAGTTTTATCTTTTTCTAACCCATTTGGTTTGGTTCCACTTTACTCAAATTGGCTTGAAGATGTTTGATTTAGTTCTAGTCATATTAGTATGTTTTTTATTAGTGTAGTTAATTTGACTATAATTTTTTGTATCATATTATATATTAGCATGTTTCTGGTTTTCGCAATTCAATTCCTCGCCTCCTCCCGCTCCCTTCGCTCCTGGCCGGAATCTGCTACCCTACGGATGTCGCTGGACCAGGCCAACACGTCGCAGTAATGTCGTGGTCATGTCGTGGTCACGCCATGATGACGCCATGGTAATGTCATGATTTGGCCCTTCTCCAGCCACATCCAGCCCACACCACCCCCCTTCCACCTTCATTTCAGCCTGCTGCCACCAACATTCCAGCCCGCAACAGCCCCCATGCAACCTTCAAATCAGCCCGCACCATCCCCACAGCACCTGCAACCAGCCCCCTTCCACCAGCATTCCATCCTCCACCCGCTGCCTTCTCTCCTGGCTGGAAGATGCTGCCCCGCAGATGTCGCTGGACTAGGCAAACACGCTGCGGTCACGCCAAAGTCACGCCATGGTTACGAAGCGGTTATGCCGCTGTCACTCGAGCACTGTAGGACATCACTTATGAACTCATAGAAAATAACGACAGAAAAACACATTTACCCAGCAAGAAAGACCTACAAGTGAAAATAAGATTCAAAAAAGGAACAAGCCAACCAAACCGAAAGCCAAACTCAGAATCTATATCAACAAAATCGATAAACGCACACTCTAACACACCACCAACCACTGACACTACCCAATCCACTAACTCACACACACATAGACGCACACACTCACTCATGAAACACCACCCAAGAAAGATCCACTTGAATCCAAATAAAGTAGCAAAAAGAAAAGAAACTGGAGCCCCCCCAATCAATGACCAACACCTAACCACCTATAAGAAACCACTCCCACACACCAGTCCATATGAGCATGCACCGCACCAAACAAAAAAATAACCAACAAAAACATTCACAATGTGACAAAAAAGAACAACTCTAGCACACCCATGACACCTGACCACCGAACCCAGTGAAGGCCAGCCCCATGCAAAGCAACCTGCAGACCAGCTAATTCCCACCCAATATACTTCTAACCAAACTACTCCCAAACCATCCTAATCTACACCTCAAACCAGCCAACTCCACTCCTCCATCCATCAACACCCATGCACCATTGGAAACCTTATCCCGCACCAGCACTAGCACGACCACCAATAAATGACCAAGGAATCCCCAAGAACTTATAGAAAACCTAGGAAAGTAGGCATGATATTCCCTTCACCCCACCAATCCACGAGCACACTAGAAGAAATATACAACTGAAATTCCCCTAGAAACCTACTCTAAAAAACACAACATGAAACCTCACTAACCAAGAGACACACACCATCCACATGCCCCATCAATAAACCACCTGCACTGAGAAACCCATCCAAACCATCAACTGAGAAACCATTAATAAAATATCCAGACAAGAAACATTGCAAAATACTACAGCCTACCCAATGAACAACCATGAAAAAAGACCAAGCCACATAATAAGCTGCCTAAACCAAATACCATTCAAGGGAATCCCACTCCAACCAAGCCTGCATCCATCACAAGGGTAGCCATAAGACCTACAAGAAAACTACAACCAAGGAGGAAGCATTCATCCCCAATAGCCCCTGTCAAACTAGAAGAACACACCTCTAGGGGTCGGCCACACTAAGATGCACCAAACACAGCCTATAATGAGAACCCAACCAAAGATATCTGAGACCAACAACAACAAAAAACACAAAACCCACAAAAAACCATCAAATCCACTTCAAGATGCTCCAAAACTAGCATGCTTCATGCCTCGATGAGAAACCAGTGGAACGAAAGACAACCAGTAACAACGGAAGCCAGCAACCAGCCTAAGCATCACAAAAACTGCACCGCCAACACATCCCCTCTACCCTGCAGAAGATCCATTGCTAGCAGCACCGGTAGCTCCATCTAGAGATCCCAACACCACAAAATCAAGGTTACCTATAACTGGATGAAGTCATGATAAGAAAAGTGTCCCACAACACATGAAACCACACCTACAAGTACCACAAATCCACCCGTAGCCAACTCCAACCACATGAAACAATAGCCAACGACATCATGAGTCCAGAAACCAAAGAAATAAAAATGGAAGGCACAACATCAAACATCACCAGATCCAAGACACTCCATGTACACACATCCAAACCCTGCACTAACAATATTATCCCAACCCCATCCAACATCACCTGAACAAAACCCTCAAGTCCAATAACCATAACCCTCACCCAAATCCCAACAACAAACATCTAGTTCCCTCTCAACCCAACAAGGGGAGAGGGGTGTTGTCCAGGGGAGGCTTTGCAGGGGGAGGGGGCTGCAGGTGGGTGGGATATGCAGGGGAGAGGGTGGGGGTATTTTTTGTGGGGGAGGGGAGGTTATCCAGGAAGGGGGCAGTCCAGAAAGGGCTTTACAGGGGGAGGGGGATGTCCAGGGGGCATTGCAGGGGGGTTGTCTACTACAAGGGGAGTGGGGGGGGGGCTATCCAGGGGGTCTTTACAGGGGGTGGGGGCTGCAGGGGTAGAGGTCTGCAAGGGGAGTGGGGACCGATAAGGAGATTATGATTCATTAAAGGATTGGTACCCACCATACATTAAGTAAGGTGATGATGGATTGATTATCTAAATCTATAATAATTGACCATATTCCCTCAACCTTGCACCTATTAGTTTTTCCTAAGAATACATCTACTTCTCCCTTTTTGACCAGCTCTAAAAATGACTCTCTCTGTTGGAAAATATGAAAAGATCAACTAGAGTCTAGGACCCAGTCATGATTGAGTGTATAAATGGGAACATTGAACATTTAAACAATTTTCATAGCCTGAATAAACCAGAAAATACAGGTTAGTGGGCTATTTGGATTCCAACTCACACATGAGTTTCCTACGCTCGGGCTTAATGTGACCAGGTTTACCATAGTGAAAACATATTACTTTTCTATACATAGAGCTTGTCCTAGATTTGGGTTATTTATTAATATTATTTTTGTCCCTACTGAATTGTTTTATCTTACCTTTATTTTAAGGTCTCCCCCTTGTGAAAAACTCTTATCCTCGCCTTTTATTTTTGTTCTAGAATGAAATTCCTTAGACAGATGGGGTGCTTTGATATATTATAATGTTAAATAGACTCAACCATACATCATGGTCGTAACAACTGTTCTATATATATTTTCATGAGTGATTAAAATGATCATTTCTGGATCCTCATCATCTACATAAACATTAATATTGTCTAAATCTAAAAAATATTTATTAACATCATCTAAATGGTATTTTATAGATGTACTAGGGGGTGTGATGGGGCAGGGGGAGGGGTGTGCAGGTGGGGGTAGGGGGCAGGGAGAGGGTGCAGGGGGTAGGGAGAGGGGGCAGGGGGTGTGCAGGTGGAGGGGCATGGGGGTGTGATGGGGCAGGGGGAGTGGTGTGTGTAGGTGGGGGGAGGTAGGGGAGGGGGTGTGCAGGTGGGATGGTAGGGGAGGGGGTAGGGAGGTGTGTAGGAGGAGCGGGTGGGGGTGCTGTGGCAGTCCTCCCAAAAGCCAGCACGGTTCACCATGCTGGCTTTTTTTTAGGCTGTGGAAAGCCCTATAGCCACGGTTTCAAACCGTGGATATAGGGTTTTAGCCAAGGTGATCGTGGATTTTACTGGCATCTATCAGGGTGACCCTATAGCCACGGTTTGGAACCTTTGTTATAGGGTCAGACCTATAGCCACGCCAATACCAGCCACAGTTCATGAAACTATGGCTATAACCTATATCCACGGTTCATGAAACCATGGCTATAACCTATTGCCACGGTTTTGGGGCCTATATCCATGCTTTAGAACTATGGATATAGCCCAAATTTCCAGTAGTGGATTCTTCAATGAAAGGATTTGTTTGTTTCCTTATGAAAAATGATAGGGTTATTGCTAATGCATCACGACAGCTAAAAGTTCATGAGAAAAACTATCCTACTCATGATCCTGAGTTAGCTGCTGTAATATTTTCTTTGAAGATATGGATAAATTATCTCTATGGTTAAAATGTGACATTTATACTGATCAAAAGAGTTTGAAGTATATTTTCTCATTGAATGATCTCAACATGAGGTAAAGGATATGGCTTCAACTACTCAAAGATTATTATTTCACGATACACTAATACCCGGGGAAGGAAAATAAGTTGGCAGATGCTTTGATCAGAAAGGATCGTGGAGTTTTGAACAAGTTGAGAGTTTAAAGGGATCCTATTATCATGAATCTAGAAAATATGGATATGGGAATATCCATGGAATATGAAACATCAATGATTTTTCAAATGGTTTCCAAACTATCTTTACTGGAAAGGATAAAAAGTTCTCAAGATGATGATGATGAGTTTCAAAAGAATATTAAATCTTTGAATGATGGGATATTGAGTGACTCCGTATATGAAGATGTAATTTTGAAATTTTGTAAGAGACTTTGTGTTCCTCATATTCCTGATCTAAAAATGGAATTGTTGGATGATGCTCATAGTTCAAATTTCCCTATTCACCTTGGTAGCACTAAGATGTATAGTGATTTGAAGGAACATTTTTTGTGGGAATACATGAAGTGGTAGATTGCTGATTTTGTGTCAAAATGTATTGTTTGTCAACAAGTGAAAGTTAGAAGGAAATAGCCTGGAGGAGTATTGCAACCTCTTCCCATACCTGAGTGGAAATGGGATAATATCACGATGGACTTTTTCATAGTAATACCAAAGACTCCAAGAAGGAATGATGAAATATGGTTCATTGTGGATCTTCTTACCAATTCATCACATTTTATTGCTATAAGAGAAGATCTACCACGTGAACTTATAGAAAGACCATATATTAATGATGTTGTGAGACTTCATGGAGTTCCCCTACTGGTTATTTTTTATTGTGATCGATGTTTTACATCAAGGTTCTGGAAAAGTATCCATAAGGCTTTGAATACTAAGTTTCATATGAGTACTGCATATCACCCTCAATCAAACATATAGTCTGAAAGTACTATTCAAACTCTGGAAGACATGCTGAGATCATTCTCTCTAGACCTCCAAGGTATGTGGGATCAATACATGCCTTTGGTGGAATTTTCATTCAATAATAGTTTCCATTCAAGTATTCAAATGGCTCCATATAAAGAATTTTATCAGAAGAGATGACGAACTCCAACCTTTTGGGACGAAGTTGGTGAAAGGAAACTTATAGGCACAAAACTTATTGAAGAGACCACGAAAACGGTGATGAAAATACAAGCCCATATTAAAGAATCCCAAAGTAGGCAGAAGAGTTATGCTGACAACTGGAGAAAGGACTTGGAATTTCAAGTGGGAGATCATGTATTTCTGAATGTATCTCCATGGAAGGGCATCTTAAGGTTCTGTAAGAATGGGAAACTGGGCCCTAGGTACATCGTACCATTTGAAATCTTGGGAAGAATCGGAGCTGTAGCTTACCGTTTAGAGATTCCGCAAAATCTCTCTAGAGTTCATGATGTGTTCCACGTATCATTGATAAAGAAATACATGCCAGACCCAACACATGTACTCACATATGATGGAATAGAACAAGAACCAGATTTGTCATACTGTGAAAATCCAATCATGATTCTTGACCCAAGGGGGTAGGTATTGTGAAATTGAAGAACTCATCTAGTAAAGGTTCTTTAGAGAAACCAGAATATGGAGGAAGCAACATGGGAACCAGAGTATTTCATGAAGAAGAACCACCAATATCTTTTTGGTGGGATATGTACATAAAATTTCGAGGACAAAATTTCCCAAAGAGAGAATAATGTAGCACCCCAAACATTTTATGGTATGTTTCTGTTAAATACATTCCATTCATCACTGTGTTCCATCGAAACAACACAAAGTTATTTATGATATAGTCAAAACCTAGCCATTAAATATTAATTTTCCACTTTAATGTTTTGAATTTCGAAAAATGGTCATCTAGAGTTGTGATCAGTAAGTTATTTGGTGTCCGATATAACAAACATAATTTTGGGTGAATAGTAACATACCCAGATGAATAGTTATATGAATAGTAATATGACCCTTATTAACAGTAAATAATATTATTATTACATTTTCGTAAGGCAACAAGATAATGAGATATTAATTACTTTTTCAATGAGAAATAAAACTAATTTCACTTTAAGATTGTCATTTTTTGAATTAACTATGACTTTATTTAAAAATTAAAATAATAATATTTAGGAAATTATTTTTGTAAAATGGATTTCCCTTTTGAATTCTACACGTCGAAAAATGTTTAGGGTGAATTTTGGGAATTTTTCTGAAACAGTTGTTTTTTCAGTGAATAGTTAAAAAATACCGTTTTTAGTTTCGGTGTGTTAATTACATCATTAATGATGTAATAATGATGTAATTGTAACATCCCAGTTCCGGGTGCCACTCAACGGGTGCCCCGAACCCGGTTGGTCACTTGACCTCAAGTGTATTTCCCCAAACGCCAGAGGTTGCCGACTAGAAGTGAGGGCCCAGGTCTGATAGTGGGGAAATTATTCCCTCATTTGTCAAATTGTAGAGTAGCGGAATAAAATATACAACATAAAACAACAGCGGAATCAATTAACCATATACATTAAAATTAAACAACTGTATTAAAAGATAACCAACCGTTATAAATATAATGATGCAACATATCTTAAGTTCTAAGAAAACAACCAAAACATGTTACACAACAGTACAATATGATACAATAGAAAGTACAGGTACAACAGAACAGAACAAAATAGCTGGCAACATTGTGAGCCTAAACTCAGTCCCATACTCCTCTACTTCACAGTAACAATCAAGTACCAGTATAGGGACCCTTTCCCTTATCCATACCTGCAGAAACGTAATCTGTTTGGGCTGCAGACATGACCCAAACAAGGTGTGAGAAATAAATCCTAGTAGGCACCCACCAAAGGCCCGTGCTCAACTGTGAATAAACATGCAACAACAATGTGAAAAATTAAATGAAATAAACTAATCAGTACTCAAAAGTAACTACCTTTACCAGTTATATTGCCATTTTAATATTCATTTAGTCATTCATTATAAGGAAACCACCACAGTGAATTTCTTTGTAAACAGTCTGTGTCCTCAGACACGCAAACCCTTACCCTTAGGTAATCAAAAACGTAAGCCATAGGTAATTTCTCACAGGCATAATAGATATTTCCCTTAGGGTTACAAAGTGTCGCCCTCAAGCACAAAGTCTATTTCCCACAGGCACGAAAGATGTTTCCCACAGGCCAAAATAACCACTTCCCTCAGGCTAAAGGAAACATTTCCCTTAGTCTAGTCAAGTAACTGGTCCATTCCCAACCTATAAAAAATAAATTCACATAAAATTCCTCTCAAGGCATAAGTAATTCAAAAAATAAATATGGCATACCCTCGGGTATCCTACCCAAATGGGTAAACAGAGGAACGCACCCCTGGGGTGGTCCTCGATCCAAGCAGTGATCCTTAACAACAGTTTATTATCACATTTAATTACCTATACAATTATAGGTATTTAAAATATCTAATTCCTTAGCCACATGACACCCACAACATGGGTTTGTAGCTCAATGATACACAAAAAAGCAGAGTGGTTGGAATTTAAATACTAATCCACCTACCTTAAATGCCCCAGAATGGTATACGTGAACGACGATACTCTAATCATCCAAGAACGGCGTAGATATGAGGTGAATGAAAACCTCGTTCAAACTAAAATAACATCACTTAGAGGAATAATTATAAATAACTATGCAAGGAGGTGGAAGAACTCGCCCGTGCGGTTCCAGGGAGATCGATGGTGCAGGAAACGGATTCTCGGTACTCGATCAGGGGATCTCCAAAGGTCGGGCCCTCTCTTCCGACTCCTTCCTCCAGTTCTAAGACAATCATATGAATAGGAATGGCTACTGCCCATTTTAAGTGAAAAAAAAACAAACTACACAGCATGTACTTTTCATGTACACGGCATGTACTATTCATTTAACTGTTCATCTGGCGGCTACCCGGCACTGTTCATCATTCGACATGATTATACCACATGTAATACATGCATACACGGTGTGTAATAATGTTCAGATAGTGGTTGCCTCCACCACCTTACTGTATCCCTGCTGACTAACTACACGGCGTGTACATACCCATTACACGGCATGTAGTCGGTCTTTACACCCTTCATCGCCAACATGGCTACACACCCTCTCTATAAATCCCACACGGACAAAGTACACAGTGTGTAGAATAGTACACAATGTGTAGTCCCAAAATTTAATATTTTCCCCCACATTCCTTATTTTCCTAAAAACACTTAAGGAAAAGAGAAAATAATAAATATATACCTTAAAAGAAGAACCGGGTTCCTACAAACTTCCCCCTTAATGAAATCCATCCCCGAATTTCCCTTCCAAGGGTGGAAAAGATAAAAATCAGAACAGCTCTGGCCACTGAGCATGTACGTCGGTCTCCCGCTCCCAAGATTCATCCTCCACTCGGCCATGCTGCCATAGCACCCGTACGAGAGGAACCGACCGGCCTCAGAGTACCATCATGCTCCTATCAACTATACGAATCGGATGCTCCACAAAGGACACATCTACCTCAAACTAAACCTTTTGGGGATGAAATATGTGAGATGGGTCTGAATGATAGTGGCATAACTGAGATACATGGAAGACGTGGTGCATGGCTCAGTACCTCTATTGTAACTACAAACGATAGTCAACCAGCCCGACTCTCTCCAGAATCTCATATGGCCCCACATACCTCGATGAAATTTTACCCTATCTTCTAATCCGCCTGTGTCCCAACCTCGGAGAAACATGAAGGAACACCTGATCCCTGACCATGAACTCCAAGGGTCTTCTATGTCGATCAACATAAGATTTATGACGAGACTATGTGGTAGCCATCTACTTCTGAATCAACTGGACATGCTCAGAAGTCTCATGCACGAGACATGGTCCCAATAAGGCTACCTCACCTACCTCTAACTAGAACAAAGGTGATCGGCATGGCCTACCATATAAAGCCTTTTATAGTTCCATCTCTATGGTTGCATTAAAACTGTTATTGTAGGAGAACTCAACTAGTGGTATATGCTCTCCCAAGAGCCTCCAAAGTATAGGATGCATGCACGCAACATGTCCTCAAGCACCTGTATCGTACGCCATGACTAGCCATCGGTCTAAAGGTGGTAAGTTGTGCTCAGAAGCACCTGTGCTCCTAGGGCCCTCAGAAAACTCTTCTAGAGATGAGGCATAATATGAGAATCTCTATTTGAAAGGATATAATGAGGAACCCCATGAAGACGTACGACCTCTCAGATATACAACTTCTCATGCTCATCAACTCTTAAGGTCTCCTTGATCGTCAAAAAGTGAAATACCTTTGTGATTCTTTTTACTACATCCCACACAAAATCGTTGCCTCGAGGTGACCTCGACAATCCAGTCATGAAATCCATCGCGACAACATCCCATTTCCACTCTAGAATAGGTAACTACTATAACAGTCTGGCTGGCCTCTGATGCTCTGCCTTCACCTACTGACAAGTGGAACACCTCGTAACAGAACTAGTTACATCCCTATTCATTCCCAGCCACCAGTTTTGACGTCTCAAGTCTTGGTACATAATGGTAACCCTGGGATGAGTTGCCCAAGATGAAGCATGAATCTACTGCATCGACTCCTTGTGTATATCCCATGGAACCCACACTCGTCCATGGAAACGTAGTACCTCGTCATCGCCTATAGTCCAACCAGGAGGAGGGTCCACACTTTCCACAGACACCCGTAGAACTAGGCCTTTTGAATCAAATAGTTGTCTCATCCTCACACTATCCAAGAGGGTAGAAGTCATAGTTAAAGATGAAAGATAGGTTTTCCCCTGACTGTCATGAACCTCCAAATGCATCTTAGAAAACAAATCCATCACTGACATTCACCACTACCCTCATGAACCGTTTGTGTATGATTCTTCTAGCTCAGTGCATCAGCTACTGAATTACCCTTACCAGGTGTATAGGAAAGTTGCAAATTGAAGGACTAACGGTATTTTACCCACCTTCTCTACCTCAGATTCAAGTCACGCTGAGTAAATATATACTTGAGACTTTTGTGGTCGGTGAAAACCAAAAAATTCTTCCCAAATATATAATGTCTCCAATAGCGCAATGCATGAACAAGTGCAGCAAACTCGTGATCTTGTGTCGGGTAATTCCTCTCATATAGTGGCAACTGCTGAGACCCGTACATAACAACTCGATCTCCCTGCATCAACACAGCTCCCAGCCCAATACCTGATGCATCACAATAAACTGTATAGCGCTTCCCTTGCTCTGGAAGTATCAGGACTGGTTATGATATCAACCTTCCTTTCAGATCTGGAAAGGCTGCCTCACAAGCTTCTACCCAAATGAACTTCACACCCTTCTTAGTCAAACCATCAATGGCACTGCTAAGCAGGAGAAGTCATGTATGAAGTGTATGTAGTAACCAGTAATCCCCAAGTAACTTAATATCTCAAACACGTTCTTGGGATGCTCCCAAGAAACTACTACTCTCACCTTCTCTGGGTCTACTGCAACTCCTGCCTCTGATATGATATGACCTAGGAAGGGAAGCTGGTCCATCCAAAGTGGCACTTTGAGAGCTTAACATATAGCTTATGCTCTATTAGTGTACTAAATAAGATCTCAAGATGGGTGGCATGGTCATATCGAGTGTGAGAGTACACCAAGATGTCGTCCATGAATACTAAAAAAAGAATTTAGATAAGGATGGAATATATGATTCATCAGAGCCATAAAAATGGTTGGCATGTTCGTGAGTCCGAACGGCATAACCAAGTACTCGTACAGACCATATCTGCTCCAAAAGGCTGTAAGTTGTATATTTGATGGTCTCACACACAAATAATGATATCTTGACCTTAAGTCAATATTTGAGAACACTCGTGCTCCACGAAGTTGATCAAAAAGATCATAAATCCTCGATCCGGGATATCGGTTCTTTACCGTCAACTGGTTCAACTTCCGATAATCAACAGAGAGTCTGAGGGTACCATCCACCTTTTTCCTAAAAAGGACTGGTGAACCCCAAGGAGAAGTAATATGTCAGATAAAACCCTTTGACTGTAACTCATCTAACTGCATCTTGATCTCCTGTAACTCTAGTGAATCATTCTTATAATGAGGAATGGACACAGGAGTTTCCCCTGGAACGAGATCAATAGCGAAATCCACCTCAAGCTCTGTAGGTAGACCTGAAAAGTCATCTGGGAAGACATCCCTGAAATGATCAACCACTGGAGTGAAATCCATCTGACAATCCCCTGATCATCCAAGTATAAACACAAAATCTAGGTTGTCACACCACCTCATCCACGATGTTTTGTTCTAACTTGACACACCTGAGCATGCCACTCGCCCTTGTATAGAAGCTCTTTTTCCTATGGTGACGTGAAACACACCCTGCGACGATATCAGTCTACAAAGGCTCGAAATGGAACCAATGTAACACCCCAATCTTTCACGATACGCTTCTCTTTCAATAATTTAATAGCTTGCATTGTACGCAAGTTCGAGATTCTAACACACCGCGACCAATCAAAGTAGTAGTTATGAATAGTAATAACCACTTTTTGAAATTATATAGATTTTATATTTCAAAATGTAATTCATTTTTGTATTCGTAATATCGAAATTATCCTAAGTTGAATTTTTTGTAATTTTCTGAGAACTTCTAATTTTCTATGAATAAAGAAAATACTTAAAAACAACTTTTTTAATCAAAATAATTTATAGTGATAAATTTTACTAATTAGTGGTTTTAAATTATAATTATAATGTATTTTTACCATTTTATCCAATGGTGGTCATTATAATTAATTTCACTTTGAAATTGGACATAAACAATTGTCAATCTTTTGATATATATTACTTCCTAAAAACAATCTATTTGTTGTGACAACGGGAATAAATTATTAAATTAATTAAACCAACTTATATGTTTTTATTTTTTTAAAATATACAACATTTTTTAATTAGGAATATCAAATATATCTTAGGGTGAATTTTTGGTATTTTTCCGAAAAACATCAATTTTTGATGAATAGTGAAACCACTAAGTGGTACGTTAAAAACTAATTTTTCATGTAAATGAAACATTACGACTTCTATGATTTGATTTTAAAAAATCCGACATACATGGTTTTCATTTGGAATAAAAATGTGGTTCAATGGGATTAAAATAATTTTTTGTTGAATAGTAACTTTTATGTTTTATTAATCGCGATTAATGGTAATTAGTGAAATTTAAGGTAAAAATGATATTATAAAAATATAAAAATATCTTGAAACTTTTCCTACACTTATTGGATGAGTCATGGCCGACCCATACAATCCATGGGTCAACTTGGGGACCCCATGGTGCCACTTGGGTAAAAAATGACATTAATAACTTTTTATTTAAAGTAAAAATAAAATTGTCACAAACATGTGTTGTTTTACTAAAACAATTTTTAATTGGGATTATTTAAATTGGAATTTTTACTATAAATATTCATTGGAAAGATAAAAATATTTCCTACATCATGGTAATTTTGTTATGATTTTTAGACATTTAATAAATTAATTTTTTTATGACACAATGATGATGCATCGATTACCTCATTACTTAACGATTTAAATAAAATGAAAAGATAATGTAAATTCTAAGACATAAACATGTAAAAACCTATTGGATGAGTTTATTTATAACTCTTATCACCTTATCCTATAAATATATCATTTTTGGACCTTTAAAATCCGAAAATAATTTCGTAATAATGTAACATTTCATGACGTTCCAAGAGTGCCCCTCCTCTTCTCTAATAAAAGGCCCCCACCTCTACCACCTTATTAACAAAATAAAAGCCATTTGGATCGGCCAAACTCTTCCCAAAAACTCTCTCAACTTCCCTCTGTTACTCCTAGAAGCCACACTTTGGGCAGAAGTCTACCCAAGGAAGCCTTTGGCTCAAATAAAAAAGAGTTGCCCGATTTTAAGGTAATGTCTTCTCTTGTGCTCTTTTGTTTTATTTTGCTTCTCCACCCCCCTAAAATATTTTTATTAAATTAATTTGTAACAAAAACAATATCCTCAATATACATGGATGTTTTTATGAGATGTATTTTTTTTTCACTTACACACAAATTCGTCTAATGGTTAAAGAACATACTGTTTCTGTGGGTGGCGAATTACTGTCTCACGAAACGATGATTGTTCAATGTTCTTTTAACACATCTCATGGTGGCCATTATGATGAAACTATTTTTATATATGATATATATTATGTTTTGTTTCTTTATGATTCTGTATTTTTCATTTATATCATACCTTTATGATTTCTATTATGGGTAAACACGATAATTTCATTTTAGGAAGTGCGGACTACCACCCCCTCAAAGTGATTTGAATCGTTAATGCCATATATGGGATTTATAAAGGATAGAGTAAATGGTATTATACAATATATTATAATAGAATTATATTATACCTTTATATAATTATAATTTCATTCCATTAAATACGAAATATAAATGAAAGTAGCATTCATGCGTACGTACGGCTTACCGTCTCCATGAACGGTGCATTTCATTTCTTACCTTTAAATGTTATGTAATATTATAAATGCATGTATATACTAGATATATGTGATATATATGAAATTACATCATGAATATAATTCTGGATATAATAGATATTTCACCACATGAACAACTAGTAATTATAAGAAGTTTATTTTTGACTCAAGTACCAAAGATCGACAAAATGACCGTTATTAACTTAAATAATTACATAATGTTCATAACATGGTAATAAGTGATATAAAAGTAATAATGAACATGAAAAAGGTTCTTAAGAAAATATAAATTAACTCTAGATTATTATTCAAGAGATTAAAGATCGATCGAGTCAAGTCTAACACGAGGTAAGGGAACTTCTTAACCCAATTTCCATTATTGGGGTTAATCTCCTACTTTCAAATTATGTCATGATGTTATTATGTCCTATCCTGTATTTGTACATTCATTATGTGTACATATAGTGAATACACATAATAGATCTATTTTATTTATAAAAATTATCTTTGTAAGGCCTTTGTCTCAATCTCCTTTCATTGAGGCATATTTTGTTTTATACACAACTTTCATTTATACTATGTATAAACCCCTTTGACTTTTACGTTTATTCAAAAGGATTTTTTTTATAATAATAGTTTTACTAAATGACCAAATGGATTGTTTTTTTGTCGTACGTATGCGGAAACAACGACTTCTCCGCTGCCGTGACCATTATTTGAGTTCCGACTTCCTCTACAAGCCATATATTTTATTTAAATGAAAAATAAATACCAAGATTTAATTTTCTTTTATTTTGGTATCGAAAATGGTTTTTAAAGTGTTTTTATTATATCAATGTGTTGTATTGATATCTTTTGATTGAAATGTGGAAATGTTAAGTTACCTTGATGCATGTTATTTGTGATACGACTATGTTATGGTTTATGATATGTTTAAACCTGTTCATATGAGGAATGCATTGGACTTAATAAGTGATGGGTGGAGCCCGCTATAGCTCCTTGATGCATCGGCAGGTCTCATGAGACAAACTAGTGTTTTGGCATGAGGCCTTGAAAAAATCTTATTTATAGTCTTGGAACGAGGCCTTGGCTACGTGTTTATGATAGTCTGGCATTATGCATTCCATCAATATGAAAGTGGATATTGATATTGAATGTGATTATTCGACTACTAGAATATCAATGTGAATAAGTAAATGGAATTATTTAATTTTATTTTTTCCATATTATGGTGAAGTTCAAGTTTAAAAGGCTTTTGTTTTAGTTATACATTTCCTTAAATGTTAATGTTTATTTATGAAAGCTTCTGCTATATTGTTATCCTTACTGAGCATCTGAGCTCACCCCTTCCAATGTTTTAATTTTTACAGGATGTGAAGAAGTATATTTTGAATGACCTGGAGGGATAATATGAAGGGATATGAAGACAATATCTTGTTTTAGTTTTGTTTTACTTTATGTTGTAATGTATGACATATGAGTGTATCTATTGTTTCCAAGCCTACTAAACTAATCGGTCTTTCGATACTTGATCTTTTGTGGTCATGATAATGTTACGCAATAATACACCGACTCCGGGTAACTGGGGTCGGGGCGTTACAGTTGGTATCAGAGGCAGTTTAGTAATAACCTTGGAAGCTAGATTTTGATAAACTCTGATTAGACCACATAGCCCAAAGATAGACTTTGAGTATTAGTATAAAAGAACTTCCTAGAATTTTGTTGTTGTAGAGATTTTTTTGAGTATTCTGATAAATAGATCCATGTTTGGATACGAGCAGGTAGATGTGGATCTGGCACAGATGTACCTAGGGGTAAAACCCAAAAACACCTCTTTGAGATAGACTCGAACGGGAACTGGTGCACGACAACGGGCCTTGCCGCACTCTTGGCTATGACACTCCCGGGGGATATGCTCAGGATTATTCTCATTTTCTTTACAAACCATTATGAAGGGTTTATGAGTGTATACTTCCTTAATGGAAACAATTTTATACTTAGGGATTATATCCATAAGTAGTTTAATTTATGTTAAGTGTTTTTCAAGTTGTTATTGTGTATTTCGATTCATAAACTAATATAGTTTATGACATTGTTTAGAAATGGCACCTAGTGGAAGGAATGGAATCCATATCAATACATGCACTCCATGTAGGGATTTCCCTCCTGCTTATGATAATTATAATGGAGCTGGTGATACAACTGGTTCTTATCAGCTTATCATCATACTAGGACAACTCACTCAGGTTATGAAGAATAACCTTACTCGTATGGAGCACCCTGATCCACAATACGGGGGATCAATGTTAGACCGCTTCATGAGGAAAAAACATCCAACATTTAATGGGGGTACAAATCCATTAGTAGCTGAGCAACAGATAAACTCCATAGAGAAAATCTTCTACGCCTTGGGAGTAGAGAAAGGGAGAATGTTGTCATGGTAGTTTACCGCCTCACTGGAGATGCCGATCAATGGTGGTCGCACATTCAAAACACAAAGGAATATGATGAATTATCAAATATGGAATGCAGGGAGTTCAAATATATATTCTTAGAAAAATAATTCCCTCGTGACCATCGAGAAGATATGGAAAGGAAATTTCTGAGTCTGAGACAAAAGGATGATGGGAATTTCACAATGTATGAGGCTAACTTTAAAAGTTTAGCAAGGCATACAGAAGATTGTATATGAAACCCAAGAAGTAAGATCGATCATTTTATTGATGGGTTAAAACCATTTCTCCGTCAATCATTAGTATCACAATCTTTCTCAACATACGGTGATATAGTCTCATGTGCTATCAATACAGAAAGGAATTCACTAAGTATTATGAAAACAAATTAAAGAAAGAGAAGAGAACGGTGGAACAAGAGACAGATAAAGGGAAAAAGGGAAAGAAGGATTTTCCATTTTGTGATAATTTTGGGAAGAATCACCTCGATAATAGCCTAAAAGGAATGTGAGTTTGTTACAAATGTGGAGAAAAAGGTCACCAGGCTCGTGATTGAAAGGGAAATAAAGAGGCTATAAATGTTGAATGCTACAATTGTAGAGAAATGGGGAATTATGAAAATGAATTTACAAAGCGTCAGGGAATCTTACCTCAGAAATGGCCAAGGGATCAAGGCCAAGTTTATGCATTTACTAGAGTTGAAGTGGAATAATTAATGTATTGGTGCTTTTGGACTCATGGATTATATACTGGTTATAAGATTAATGTGATATATATAAGGATTTTAATACAGTACTTGTTGTTTTCATTAAGGTTTTAATATGATGAAGGTAATCATATTTTTGTATGTGACAATAAGAGAAACTTTACTTTGTTTGAGGAATCTGATGATATAATTGATTTTGGAATTTATAGACCTTTTTGAAAAAGTCTGGACACAGGTATTTTGGATAACTATAAATGTTAGGATGGATTAAGTTGAACTTTGGGTAGTATTGTTTAAGGTTAAAACATTTTTGAAGATTATTTTTGGAATATTATAATACTATAGTTTTAGGAAAAGGACAGCCTATAGGTCACGGGATAAACCATCATGTCAAACAAAGCTGTAAGAATCGAACCCACAACCACAGTGCGACAAGCTTTTATTACCTACCTCTAGCCTACAGGAAGTCCCTGGTTATTACAAAATATTTTTCCTAATCTAAATGGTATGTGTTAATATTTGTAACCTTATAATATTAGGATAAATATAATATTTTTTAGTTCTATTATCTTTTTGAGTGAAAGATGGGTTTGTGGTGAAAATTTATTAAAGAATGAAAGTCTACATGACAAGTATGTATATTTCCCTTACATTATTAGTAAATATCCTAAATAAATTCCTCAACTTTATAAAAGGTAACTTAAAAAAACGCTGTCGGTTAACTTTTCTTACTGGGGAATCAATGATTATTTAACCAATCACTAGTTTGTGATTTTCTTATAGTTAACTTTCTCCTAACCCTGTTTTCTACAGCTCTCCATCAGACCTTGATGGTATGTTTTTCCTCCATATCCATATTTTCATAGAATCCTAGTATGGGCTATCTCGGGTGACCTTTGTACTTCTCTTTCTTTCTTTTAATGTTATATTTTTATTAACCCTATTTCCATTGTGGGTTTTCCACAAAGTTATTTTCTATTTTAAACCTTTTATTTTTTATGAACATTTTCAAATAGTGAGCACGCAATTTATGGAAGGAGGGGAGAATGTAACAGCCCAACCTTTCACGATACGCTTCTCTTTCAATAATGCAATAGCTTGCATTGTACGCAAGTTCGAGATTATAACACACCACGACCAATCAAAGTAGCTGTTATGAATAGTAATACCCACTTTTGAAAATTATATAAATTTTATATTTCAAAATGGACTTCATTTTTTTATTCAGAATATCGAAATTATCCTAAGATGAATTTTTTGTAATTTTCTGAGAACTTCCAATTTTCTATGAATAGAGAAAATACTTAAAATATTTTTTTTAATAAAAATAATTTATAGTGATAAATTATACTATTGAGTTGTTTTAAAGTATAATTAGAAGATATTTTTACCATTTTATCAAATGGTGGTCATTATAATTAAATTCACTTTGAAATTGGACATAAACAATTGTCAATCTTTTGATATATATTGCTTCATAAAAACATTCTATTTGTTGTGACAGTGGGAATTAATTATTAAATTCATTAAACCAACTTATATATTTTGAATTTTGTATAATATAAATCATTTTTGAATTAGGAATATCAAATATATCTTAGGGTGAATCTTTGGTATTTTTCTAAAAAACTTCAATTTTTGATGAATAGTGAAACCACTAAGTGGTAGTTTAAAAACTAATTTTTCGTGTTAATGAAACATTACAACTTCTATGATTTGATTTAAAAAAATGTGACATAAATGGTTTTCATTAGGAAGAAAAATGTGGTTCAATGGGATTAAAATAATTTTTTGGTGAATAGTAACTTTTATGTTTTATTAATCAGGATTAAAGGTAATTAGTGAAATTTAAAGTAAAAATGATATTATAAAAATATAAAAATATCTTGACACTTTTCATACACTTATTGGATGAGTCATGGCCGATCAAGACAATCCATGGGACAAGTTGGGGACCCCATGGAGCCACATGGGTATGAAAATGACACTAATATCTTTTTATTTAAAGTAAAAATAAAATTGTCACAAAAATGTGTTGTTTTACAAAAACAATTATTAAAAGGGGTTATTTAAGTTAAAATTTTTACTATAAATATTAATTGGAAAGATAAAAAGATTTCCTACATCATGGTAATTTTTTATAATTTTTAGACATTATATAAATTAAATTGTTTATGACACAATGATGATGCAGCGCTTAACTCATTAATTAACAATTTAAATAAAAATAAAAGATAATGTAAAATATAAGACTTAAACTTATCAAAAACCTATTGTATGAGTAGATTTATAACCATTATCACCTTATACTCCAAATATATCGTTGTGGGATCGTTAAATTCTCAAAATAATTTCATAATAATGTAACATTTCACGACATTCCAAGAGTTCCACTCCTCTCCTCTTATAAAAGGCCCCCACCTCTACCACCTTATTTACACAATAAATTTTTTTTGGCTCGGCCAAAATCTTACCAAATACTCTCTAAACTTCCCTCTCTTACTCCTAGAAGCCTCATTTTGGGCAGAAGTCTTCCCATGGAAGTCTTTGGCTCAAATCATAAAGAGTTACCCGATTTTAAGGTAATGTCTTCACTTGTGTTCTTTTGTTCTATTTTGCTTCTCCAACCCCCAAAAATCTTTTTATTACTTTATTTTGTAACAAACCCAGTATCCTAAATACACATGGATTTTTTTGAGAGAATTATTTTATTTACAGTTACACACACCTTCGTCTAATTGTTAAAGAACATACTGTTTCTGTGGGTGGTGAATTACTGCCTCATGAAACGATGATTGTTAAATCTTCTTTTAACACCTGTCATGGTGGCCATTAAGATGAAACTATTTTTATATATGATCTATATTATGTTTTTGTTTTACTTATGATTCTGTATTTTTCATTTATTTCATACCTTTATGATTTCCATTATGTGTAAACGAGATAATTTCATTTTAGGAAGTGCGGACTACCGCCCCCTCAATGTGATTTGAATCATTAATGCCATATGTGGGATGTATAAAGTACGGTTTAAATTGTATTATATATTATATTATACTGGAGTTATAGTATACCTTTATATAATTATAATTTCATTCCATTAAATATGAAATATAAATGAAAGTAACGTTCATGTGTACGTACGACTTACCGTCTCCATGAACGGTGGATTTCATTTCTTACCTCTAAATGTTATGTAATATTATAAATTCATGTATATAATGGATATATATGATATATATGATATCTAAGTCATGAATATAATTCTGTATATAATGGATATTTCACCACATGAACTACTATTAATTATAAGAAGTTTATTTTTGACTCAAGTACCAAAGATCGATAAAATTACCGTTATTAACTTAAATAATTACATAATGTTCATAACATGGTAATAAGTGATATAAAAGGAATAATGAACTTGAAAAAGGTTGTTAAGAAAGTAGAAATTAACTCTAGTTAATTATTATAGAGATTCAAGAACTATCGAGTCAAGTCGGACACGAGGTAAGGGAACTTCTTAACCTAATTTCCGTTCTTTGGGTTAATCTCATAATTTCAAATTATGTCATGATATTATTATGCCCTATCTTGTATTTTTACTTTCTTTATGTTTACTTATAGTGAATACACATAATAGATCCATTTTATTAAAAAATTATCTTTTTAAAGGACTTTGTCTCAATCTCCTTTCATTGAGGCATATTTGGTTTTATACACAACATTCCTTTATATGGTGTATAACCCCCTTGGACTTTTACTTTTATTCAAAAGGAATATTTTATACAAAGAATTTTTACTAAACAACAAAAGGAATTTTTTTTCTTATGTATATGGTGACAATGACTTTTGCACCGTCGTAACCATTATTTGTGTTTCGGCTTCCTCTACAAGACATAACATTTTTTAAATAAAAAATAAATACCATGTTTTACTCTTATATTATTTTGGTATTGAAAATGTTTTTGATAATATTTTTATTATATCAATGTGTTGTATTGATATCTTGTGATTGAAATGTGGAAATGTTATGTTTCCTTTATGCATGTTTTATGTGATATGATTATGTTATGGTTTAGGATATGTTTAAACCTGTTCATATGAGGAATGAATTGGACTTAATAAGTGATGGGTGGAGCCCTCTATAGCTCCTCGATGCATCGGAAGATCTCATGAGACAAACTAGTGTCTTGTCATGAGGCCTTGAGAAAATATTATATATAGTCTTGGCATGAGGCCTTGGATACGTGGTTATGATAGTCTGGAATTATGCATTCCATCATTATGAAAGTGGTTATTGATATTGCATTAGATTATTCGACTAGTAGAATATCCATGCGAATAAGTAAATGGCATTATATAATTTTATTTTTCCATATTATGTTGAAGTTAAAATTTAAAAGGCTTTTGTTTTAGTTACACATTGCCTTAAATTTTAATGATTATTTATGAAAGCTTCTACTATATTGTTATCCTTACTGACCATCTGAGCTCACCCCTTCCAATGTTTTAATTTTTCCAGGATGTGAAGAAGTATATTATGAATGACCTGCAGGGATAATATGAGGGGATATGAATAAAAGATGTTGTTTTTGTTTTGATTTAATTTATGATGTAATGTAATACTTATGAATGTATCTAGTGTTTCCAAGGCTACTAAACTAATCGGTCTTTCGAGACTTGATCTTCTGTGATCATTCCAATGTTACGCAATAATGCACCGACTCTAGGTAACTGGGGTCGGGGCGTTAAAACAAACCATTCAATCCCGATAGTGAAATCATAGCTCGTCATCTCTAAGACATAGTGGTCCCAATGAAAGTGACACCCACCAACCTCAAGGGGGCACTCCTTACATTGATGCACACCAGCCTTTATAGCTCCCAACGGAGTGTCTAGAGTCATAACATAAGTAGAAAAAGAAACACAGAGCCCAAGGCTCTCCACAATGGGTACAGATGTGAAGATATGTGTATCACCTGTATCAAAAAGTAATGAATACAAAACAGAAGCTACTAGAATAGTACCTCTGACAGTAGAAGGTTCGAGATCCTTCTCCTGTCGGGTCTGTTTCACTGCATATGCCTACCCAGTGCTGCAACACTGTGATATAGCCTAACTACCCTAAGCTATCCCACCCTACTGCCTCTGAGATCCTGCTGTCTGGCTACCATGGCCACGACCACTATCTCTGCCTGCATGCCCTGACGTATTCCAGTTTCCCGACTGATCAGAAGTTGTTGGTCCTGCTCCTGCACGTGGATTATGCACAGAGCCCTTCTCACTAGCCACTGGTGGAAACTCCCTCCAAAAGCGTTGTAGATCACCCATCTTGTTGCAAGCTGGGCACTCCACTGGGTCTCGTGGACACTGAGGTCTCTTGTTCACCTCCTTACCACAATAGTATCACATGACCTGGCCACCTACAACATTCTCATGGCTAGTTCTTCCACCCTGAGAGAAGTACATCTATATCTTCCTCTTTCCATTAGAAATAGTACCATAAATTGATGCTAAACTGCCCTGGACAACACCACTATCTTACCGCAGGTTCCTCTCTATAACCAGCACCTGGTTCATAATATCATGTACTGAAGGAAACCTGAAAACATTCCCCAGTGCTCATATGTCATATCGAAGACCATCCTCAGAGCATCTGGCTCTCAACGTATCATCACCCACCAGAACAAGTGAAAAACATTGATGCTCGGTGAAGCAAGTAGAATAATCCATCACCGACATAGCGCCCTACTGCAGGTTCTTGAACTCTGGAGCTCTATCTTCCCTCAGTGTCTCTAGAAAGAAGATTTTATAGAATTCTTCCTGAAAATATTCCCATTTCATGTCTCTGTGATTCTCTGACTGGGTTGTAACATCCCACCACCTCGTGGCGAAATTAGTAGAATATAAGTCACGAGCTTGACCCTCCACCTTGGAGGCGTCTCAATATGCTCGAAGATAGTCTGCATAGACAACAGCCAAGACTATGCATCCTATGGTCCACCATCCCCTGAAAATTTCAGCAGCTGCTGCTGCTGGAATATAAGAGTTAGCTATGCCATAGATGTGGAAGCCGTCGGTGCTCCCTGAAAGGACTGCATGAACCGCATAAAGCCTTTATGGAACTACGCCTTCGCGCATGTGTCTGGTATGATGGATGGCGTTGCATCTGGCTCTGCTGGAGGATCCAATGATAGCCCATGGCCCACCATTTCTGGAGTATAATCATCACCGCTCTCAGGGAAAACATCCGGTGTTCTTCACGACGTCATGACTCTACAAGGTCAAACGCACACCATAGATCCAGATTATCAAAGACTGAAAATGAAGGGACCAAAAAGGGAATAGGAGGAAGAAGGAATTTCAATATTTTCAAAACAGGACTACACGACATGTATAATGACTACACGGCATGTACTTGACTTTTCTTCCCCTTCAGGGGTCCTTCTACATGGCTAAGCCACACAGATCCCATTGAACAAGGCTACACGGCGTGTAATCTAAAAATTCCAACTACCCGTGTCATTTGTGACACAGCCGACTACTCTGCTAAAGCTACATGGCGTGTTACACCCATACATGGAGTGTACCCTACACCGTCTTCCTAGCCACACAGTCAGGTCCACACGGTCTGTCCTCAG
Source organism: Viscum album (assembly GCA_963277665.1). NCBI lineage: Eukaryota > Viridiplantae > Streptophyta > Magnoliopsida > Santalales > Viscaceae > Viscum > Viscum album. The sequence continues at coordinate 1,415,263,985 of OY728145.1, forward strand.
ACAAGACTACACAGTGTGTCCCATAGGTACATGGTGTGTACTAGACGATCTTCGCCGACCCGTGTTGTCAGTTACACGGTCGGGTACACAGCTAACACTACATAGTGTGTTCCAGATAGACGCATCGTGTACATGAAATGATTATACCAACCCGTGTTGTTATTTACACGTCCATACCCAAGTCAGACTACAAGGCGTTTTCCACAGTGGGCACGGCGTGTATGTCTATGGTCTCCCCCATCCGTGTTGTTAGTTATACGAGAAAACTCTGGGTAAACACTACACGACATGTACATCCGGTACACGGTGTGTTTTTCTCAAGCCTTTCCCTTCCCCGTGTCCCCTCCCACACGGTCTATGATACAGGAAAAGACTACATGGTGTGTACTGAGGGTAAACGATGTGTACTCAAAAATTTTTCTTTTCTTTTCGAACAGAAGAACACACATCGTGTGTCCAAGGAATTACACAGTGTGTATCCTAGGTTTTCCAGAAATTAAGCCTCTGAAACAACTATAGAACACAGAAAATACTGAAAAACAACACCTAAGTGTCAAATTCCTATCTGTGTGGGTCCATACTCCCCACAAATCAAAGATTGAAATCTTATATCTGTTATTACAAGATAAACAGTCAATGATCCACCAAATTCCGGTCAATGAGGGCCCATACTCTCCAAAAACCAATGTTTGGAGACCACTCTATCAAAAAGATTATACAAAAATACCATATCACATAGCAGGTATTTTATCAAATCAGCTATCACAACAACATGTTTTTTCTAGTACAACAACTATCACAACAACATGCAATTTATAATGCACCTACATGGTATAGAAACTATGCATGGAATGCGATTCCTATCATGTTCCTAAATGATGCATGAGATGGAATACCCTCATCTCATCGGGTTGGAACTAAATATAACCCATGGATAAAACAAAAATAGAACAATCACAAGTTTGTCACCCAATGGTGAAAATCAAAAGAACTGTAAAATTTCCAACTCATAAAAATTGCAAAAATACGCGGTAGAATGGATTTTCCCTATACATGGGTTAACTATGACTGGGCACAACATATAACCAATTACCTTTACCATCTTATCCCTAACTAAGGTTCCAAATAGTATGTCAAAGGAAAAACCCCTTTGATACCACTTTGTAATGTCCCGGTTCCGGGTGCCACTCAATGGGTGCCCCGAACCCGGTTGGTCACATGACCTCAAGCGCATTTCCCCAAATGCCAGAGGCTTCCGAATAGCAGTGAGGGCTCAGGTCTGATAGTGGGGAAACTAAGCCCTCATTTGTCAAAGTGAAGTGTAGCATAGCATAATAAAATATACAACATACAACAACAACAGAAGAAAAAAACCATACACATTAAAATTAAACAATTGTAGTAAAAGATAACCAATAGTTATATATATAATGATGAAACATGTCTCAAGTTCTATGGAAATATCCAGAACAAGTTACACATCAATACAATACAATTCAATAGAAAGTACAGGTACAACAGAACAAAACAAAATAGCTGGCAGCATCATGAGCCTAAGCTCGGTCCCACGCTCCACTACTCCTCAGCAATAATCAAGTACCTATATAAGGACCATTTCCCTTATCCATACCTACAGAAACGTAATCCGTTTGGGCTGAAGACATGACAGAAATAGGCTGTGAGAAATAATAACTAGTAAGCACCCACCAAAGGCCCATGCTCAACTGTTTGTAAACATGCAACAAAAATGTGCAAAAGTAAATTAAATAAACTAAGCAGTACTCAAAAGTATCTAACTTTACCAGTTATATTGAATTTTAATATTCATTTAATAATTAATTATAGTGAAACCACCGTAGGGAATTTCTATGTAAATAGTCAATGTCCTCAGACACACAATCCCTTACCATCAGGTAATTAGAAATGTAACCTGTTGGTAATTGCCCACATCCATAACATATATTGTCCTGAGGTATACAAAATGTCACCCTTAGGCATAGAGACTATTGCCCATAGGCATGAAAGATGTTGCCCTTAGGCCGAAATAACCACCGCCCTTAGGCTAAAGGAAACACTGTCCTCATGCTAAGAAAGTAACCGGGCCATTCCCAACATATAAAAAATAAATTCACATACAATTTCACTCAAGGAAAATGTAATGCTCAAAATAAACATGGCATACCCTAGGGTATCCTTCCCAAATGGCTAAATAGAGGAAGGCACCCCCGGGGTGGTCCTGGATCCAAAGAGCAATCCCAAACAGCAGTTTATTATGATATTTAATTACCTATACAATTCTGGGTATTTAAAACTACTAAGGCCTCATCAATATGACACCCCCAAAATGGGTTTGTAGCTCAACGATACACAAAAACGCACAGTAGTTGGAATTTAAACACTAAGCCACCATCCTTAAATGCCCATGAATGGTATACACGAACGATGATCCTTGAATCATCTAAGAATGACGTAGATCTGAGGTGAATGAAAACCTTGTTCAAACTCAAATAACTTCCCTTAGAGGAATAATTGTCAAGAACTATGCAAGGAAGAGGAAGAACTCACCTGTGTGGTTCCAGGGAGATCGATGGTGCAGAAAATGGATTCTCGGTACTCGATCAGGGGATCTCCAAAGGTCCATCCCTCTCTTCCGACTCCTTCCTCCGGTTCTAAGCCAATCATGTGAATAAGGTTGGCTACATCCCATTTTATGTGAAAAAACAAACTACACGGCGTGTACATTTCAAGTAAACGATGTGTAATTTTCATTTAACTATTCTTCTGGCGGTTACCCAGAACTGTTCATCAGTCAACATGCATACATAGAATGTAATATATGAGTACATGGCGTGTAATGATGCTTAGCTGGAGGGTGCCTCCACCACCATTCTGTATGCATGCCGACTGACTACACGGCGTTTACATACCCACTACACGTCGTGTAGTCGGTTTTTACACCCTTCATCGGCAACATGGCTACACACCCTGTGTACTCATCCCACATGGACAAAGTACATGGTGTGTGAAATAGTACACATCCTGTAGTCCCAAAATTTAGGATTTTTCCCCACATTATTTATTTTCCTAAAAACACTTGAGGAAAGGAGAAAATAAGAAACAAGTACCCCAAAAAAAGAACTGGGTTCTTACAGTCATAATTCTGGTTGACTTGGGTATAGTTAAATAAGAAGTGAGGTGTCTCAAGTGGCTTATACCATGGGAAAATACCATGGCCAAGCCCGTGGTTTTTCAAAAACCACTAATGAGTTGTCCCTTGGAAATTATTAAAATAATCCCTCACTTTTCCTATAAATACCAACTCTTCCCATAATTGAATTCATTCCCAATTCTCCCTCAACGAATTTATGGCCTCATTACATTTATATTTTTCCTCCCAAGTTTTCCTCAAGCTCCCAAGGTCCCAACCTTCATGTTCTAATGGTTACTCTACAATGTATGAAAATTATAAAATTATTTATTTTTTCCTTTCAAGTTCAATTTTATGAGGTATATCTTTCAAGTTTGCATACCATGTTCTTATTTTTCTTTTTATTCCTCCTCTAGTATATATTATGATTCATTTCTGGATAAGTGACCCTTGTCCCCTCTCTTTTTAATATTTTCTAAAACCATGTTGCGTAGTCGTTATGCTGCCAATTTTTTGTAAGTGATTTCAAAATTCTTCTTTTATTTTGAGTTCTTTATTTATTCTTTATTCATATCTTCTTACCCAAGAGGAATGAAATCTCCAGAATCTTTTATATTCTGTATATTCTAATGTTCATTAGAAATTTATCATCAATCTTCTTCTTTACCCCACTTGTTCAAGGAATCGATAACATTGTCTGTGATGTGTCGAATTACCGACATCGTAGACGATTTGATTTCAATTGGAATTAATTCTTTCAAATCTGGTCATGAAAACATATATATGGCTGAAACATGTTATAATATATTTTTTATGACTCACCCATGGTTCTATAATTCTTTTGTACTCATGGTTCTAATTTATAAAACAAAATGAGGTTGTTATTATAAAAGAACCACTAAAATGATCTAAACGAACATCTTTAATGTTTTAACTAATGAATCATTATCATGGTATATACCCCAAAATCATTATAAGATAATTTATATCTCCAAAATTTCATTAATAAGATGTATTAACAATTATGGATGTTTAACCATGTTTTAAATGAACTTCCATTAATGGAAATAAGTAACGAACCATGAAAATCAATGGAGAAAATGCTTCCAAAACATTAAAATTGAACAAATTGAACCCATAGAAAGGGCCATGAATGAACCTAATAAGGTTATAATAATAAATTAAATGTATTGGGGGTTCTAGATATATTAATTAATGAAGCTAAATTTTATTAATAATGTCAATAAAAAAACGAAGAACACACACAAGCATAAGGTAAGGTGTTTCTCATCTCACTTTCATTTCTTTGAGATTTCCATTATTCGCCAATTATTCCTTATATTTGGAATATGTGTACTTAAATCTGATATATAATAACATTATTCTCTTTATATTCATGTTATTCAATGATTAAATTGATATTTACCATGTTCTGGTTATATGATTCGACCGATCACATTGTTGTAAGGGACTTTGTCTCAAACTACATTTTCTTCTTGACCATCTTTGTATTGTGCAACTAATAATCCATATGTGGTGTACCTACTGCCTATTTTAAATAACATTTCATGTGAAATTATATTTATATTAAATATCCATAATCTCATTTTATGGATATGTTTGTTGTCTAAACTGTATACCATTTTACATACGGTGTTTATTTGGAATGTTATTTTAATTATGGAAATATTGATGAATCAGTATACTCTACCCTATACGGATATTGAAAGGGCATATATCTCTTTTATTAAATCAATGTATAAAGAATTCTTTGGACATGCAGTGGTAGTTGGGGCCCGCTATAGCTCCTCGATGCATCGGTAGGTCTCATGAGACAAAACATTTTGGCGACAAACCCTTCGAGTTTGTTTCCAAAAATTTGAAGGGTTTCTACCCACTGAACTAAATAGTTTTTACGTTATTATGGTTTCATGTGCGAGATACATGACATCAAATTAATAATCAGTCTCTTTATTCATTATCAATTATTATTGTTATTATCCATGAGTTTTCACTAAGAAAAAATATTTGGATGTAGTTTTATTTCCAGCTTATTAAAGGAATTAGTTTCTCATTTACTCACATATGATGAAATTGAAATAGAACATGATTTTTCATACTGTGAAAATCCCATCAGGATTCTTGACATAAGGGAGCAGGTATATAGAAATAGAACAGCTCGTATAGTAATGATTCTTTGTAGAAACCAGAATATGGAAGAAGCAACATGAGAACCAGAGGATTTCATGAAGAAGAACCACCCATATCTTTTTAGTGGGCTATGTACATAAAATTTCGAGAACGAAATTTCCAAAGGAGGGAATAATGTATCACCCAAAACATTTTATGGTATGTTTATGTTAAATACATTCTATTCATCATTGTGTTCCATCGAAACAACACTAGGTTATTTAGGATATAGTCAAAACCTAGCAATTAAATATAAATTTTCTACTTCTATGTATTGAATTTCGAAAAATAGTCTTCTAGATTTATGATCAAAAAGTCATTGGGAGTCTGATAGAACAAACATAACACTACCACAAAAACAGTTTTTCGCAGCGCCCCGCTTTATCAGTGCTAACGAAAAAGTGCTCATAAAGGGGGGTCCCTTTATCAATGCTCAAAAAAGAATTGATAAAGGGTGCCTTTATCAGTGCTAAAAAAAGTGTTGATAAAGGTACCCCTTTATCAGTGCTTTTTTTAAGCACTGATAAAGTGACCCCCCTTTATCAACACTTTTGTTAGCGCTAATGAAGGCCCCCCCCCCCTTTATCAGCGCTTTTGTTAGCGCTGATAAAGGGTCGTCTTAAAAAAAATTTAATAATTATTTTATTATATTAATATATTAATATATAAATATAGTTATATTGTTATATAAATATAATATATAATTTTTAAATATATTTTAGATAATTATAAATGTACATTTTCACTTATTATACTTAATATATAAGATATTTAGTGGAAATGACTTCTTAAAAAATTAAAAAAATATTTTTAATTAATAATTTGATAATCATTATAGAGTAATAGTCATTTAATAAAAATTTGAGGACTAAAAAAATTAAAAAAATTAAAAAAAGATCCAAAATATGTTGAAAATGCAACTCAAACATCAAACGACCATAACTTTTGATCCGGGTGTCCGTTTGAGCTCTACCACATATCAAATCGAAGCCTGCGACGAGTTCTACGTCACTTTGACCCGGGAGGACCCGGTCAACCATTTTCCGAGGCCAAAAGAGGCCCATAAGGCCTCCAAAACTGAGTTTTTTGTCGGGGTACCCAGATTTTTTAACATTTTGTGGATTTTCAAACTCGTTTAATGGGGTATTATTGGCTTTTTTTGGCGGGGACTGAATTTATTCGAAGGTATTACATTCATATTGATATTATGTCTTTGAAATTTCATCCTTTTTTATAATGAACTACTATTTATAATCAAATATATAACTATATGTACATATTTTTTATATATTCGCACCTAAAAATTAAATTTTTAAAAAAAATAATTAAACATATTTACATATAAAATATATTAGCTTTATCTAAATAATATCTAATATCCATTTTATTTAAAATACAAATATATGAATATTTATATACCTATATATTAATCTAACTATATATATATATTAATCTAACTATATATATATATATTAATCTAACTATATATATATATTAATCTAATAACTATATATATATTAATATAACTACATATATATATATTAGTATTACTATAAATTTATGTATTAATATCACCACAAATATATATATTAATATAACTATATATATATATATATTAATATAACTATATAACTATATAAATATATATTCATATAACTATATATATGTTAATATAACTATATATATGTTAATATAACTATATATATATATATTAATATAAATATATATTACTATATGAATAAATATAACTAAATATATATATATATAGATATATATTAATACCACTATATATATATTAATATTACTATATATATTATAATATAACTATATATATATATATATTATAATATAACTATATATATATATTATAATATAACTATATATATATATTAATATAAATATATATTACTATACGAATAAATATTACTAAATATATAAATATATATATATAAAGATATCATGAATTGGAAAACAAATCAAAATAGAGTAGTGGTAAGGGCTTAGGCGCGCAGGGGGGGGGGGGGTCTTGAGTTCAAAGCCTGGTGGAGGTAGGGGTGCGCGCGCATAGGGAATATTTGAGCAAGTGCTTTTAAAGGGTGGAGGGGGGAGCGTGGGGTCTGTATAGGTGCCAAAAAGAACTATAAAAGGGGGGGTTCAAGCGCTATAAAATCCCCCCGATTGGAAGTATTTTTTAATGTGTTTTTAAATTTTTGTAACTTTTTTCAGCGCTTTTTTAAAAGCGCTGATAAAAGGGTCATTTATCAGCGCTAAAACGAAAGCGCTGATAAAGGAAGCGCTGATATAGGACCCCTATATCAGCGCTAAAAAAGCACTGATAAAAGACCCCTTTTATTAGCGCTTTTCAGAGTGCTGATAAAGGGGACCCCCCACCCCTTTATCTATGCTGGCTTTAACAGCGCTTTTCTAGCGATGATAAAGGACAATTTTTTGCGCTGATAAAGGCCGTGTTTGTAGTAGTGTAATTTTTTGTGAATAGTGACATACCCATATGAATAGTAATATGACCCATATGAATAGTAAAGTGTATTATTATTTTGTTTTCTTAAGGCAACAAGATAATGAGATCTTAATTAGTTTTTCAATGAGAAAAAAAACAAATTCCACATTAAGATTGTTATTTTTTGAATTAACTATTAATTTATTTAAAAACTAAATTAATAATATTTAAAAAATTATTTTTGAAAATTTAATTTCACTTTTGAATTCTACACGTCGAAAATTGGTTATGGATAATTTTGGAAATTTTTCTGAGATAGTTTATTTTTCAGTGAATAGTAAAAAATATAGTTTTTAGTTTTGGTGTGTTTATGACATCATTGATGATGAAATAGTGATGTCATAAATATGGTTGACTTGTTTATAGTTAAATAATATTTTAGGTTTCCCAAGTGGCTTATACCATGGTCAAATACCATGGTTAATCCCATGGTTTCGCAAAAACCACTCATGAGGTGTCCCTTGAAAATTATTAAAATAATCCCTCACTTTTCCTATAAATACCAACTCTTTCCTTCATTTAATTCATTCCCAATTCTCCCTAAACTATGTTCTGGCCTCCTTACTTTAATATTATCCCTCCCATGTTTTCTTCAAGCTCCCAAGGTCCCAACAATCATGTTCTAAGGGTTACTCTACAAGGTAAGAAAATTCTCAATTTCTTCTTTTTTCCTTTCAAGTTCTCTTTTATGTGGTATATCACTCGAGTTTCCATACCATGTTCTTATTTTTCTTCTTATTATTGATCTAAAATATATTATTATTCATTTTTGGATAGGGGACCCTTTTCCCATATCTTTTTAAAATATTCTAAAACCATGTTCCGTAGCCGTTAGGCTGCCGAACATTTGTAAGTGATTTCAATTTTTTTTTTTAGAGTTCATTATTTATTGATTCTTCATCTCTTCTTACCAAAGAGGAATGAAATATACAGAATATTTTATATTCTATATTTTCTAATTCTCAAGATAAATTCATCATCAATATTCTTCTTTCCCCCACTTTTTTAATGAATTAAAAACATTGTATCTGACGTATCGAATTACCGATATCGTAGACGATGTGATTTCAATTCGCATTAACTCTTTCAAGTCTGGTCATGAAACTGTTTATATGATTGAACCATGTTATAATATATGTGTTATGACTCACCCATTATTCTGGAATTATTTTTTACTCATGATACTACTTTATAAAACAAAAATAGTTTGTTATTATCAAAGAACCACTAAAACAATCTAAACGGACATCATTAACATTTTAACTAATGAATCATCATCATGGTATATTACCAAAAATCATTGTAAAATCATTTATATATCCATAAATTTTTTAATAAGATTTATTATCAATACTGTATGTTTAACCATGTTTCAAATAAACTTCCATTCTTTGATACAAGTAACGAACCATGAAAATCAAGGGAGAAAATGCATCCAAAACATGAAAATTGAACCAATTGAACCCATAGAAAGGGCCATGAATGAACATAAAAAGGTGATACTAAATCAATTAAATTTATAGGAGTTTTTGGAAATTTTAATTAATGAATATAAATTTGATTATTCAGGTCATTAAAACAAATGAAGAACACACTTGAGCATAAGGTAAGGGGTTTCTCATCTCACTTTCATATCTATGAGATTTCCATTGTTCGCCAATTATTCCTTATATTTGGTATATGTGTACATCCATTTGATATATACTAACATGATTCTCTTTATATTCATTTTATTCAGTTATTCACTTCAAATTTATTAATTTCTGGTCATATGATTCAACATATCACATTGTTGTAAGGGACTTTGTCTCAACTGCCGTTTTCATTGTGATTATCTTTGTATTGTGTACCTAATAATCTTTATGTGGTGTACCTACTGCCCATTTGAGATAACTTTTCATTTGAAATTATATTTTTATTAAATATCCATAATATCATGTCATGGATATGATTGTTTTCTAAACCGTATTCCATTTTACATACGGTGTTTATTTGGAATGATATTTTTATTATGGAAATATTGATGAATCTGTATACACTAGTCTATATAGATATTGAAAGGCCATATTTCTCTTGTATTGAATCAATGTATAAATAATTATTTGGACATGCACTGTCGGGTGAGTCTCGCTATATCCCCTTGATGCATCGGTAGGTCTAATGAGACAAAACTATTTGGCGACAAACCCTTCGAGTTTGTTTCCAAAAATCAGAAGTGTTTCTACCCACAGAACTAAACTGTTTTATGGTATTATGGTTTCATGTGTCAGAAAAATGACTCCCAATTAATAATCATTCACTTTACTCATTATTATTTATTATTTTTATACATGAGGTTTTCACTATGACAAAATCTATGGATGTAGTTTCATTTTCAGTTTATTAATTGCATTAGTTTTTCATTTACTCATTATGCCGTATTGATTATGTCAGATTGATTATGATTCAATTATTATTTTCCTCATGTTTCTGCTATTTTTAACCCTTAATGAGCATTTGAGCTCATCTATTTCATTGTCTACCTTCGACAGGTGATGTAGAGAAGGTCTTCTTTTGAGTTCCTGGATGCAGTTTTTAGTTTTTGTTTCATATAGTATTTTGTTACCATTTTTCCATTGTAATTTGAGTTAAAACTATGTATATTGTTTCTTAAAGACTACTAAACTGATCGTTCCTTTGGTATTTTCATTCCTTCTAACCATGCCAATATCACACGTAACGCATTGGCTTCAGCCGACAAGGGTCGGGGTGTTATAGTTGGTATCAGAGGAAGTTTAGTAGAAAACATGGGAAGTAGATTAGGAAATGTATAGTGAGGAACAAATCCCTAAGGTAGTATCTGAGGATTAACATACAATAATGTCCTGGTATTTTAGTAAGGAATAGATTATGTGGATATTTTAAGCAATACATCTATGTCTGGATACGAGCAGGTACGGGCGGCTCTGGCACAGATATATCTAGGGGTAAAACCCGAAAACACCGCTTTGAGCTAGACTCGAACTCGAAATGGTGCACGACAATGGGGCTTGCTGCACTCTTAGTTACGACACTCCTAGGTGATATTCTTAGGATAATTAATATTTTATTTACAAGCCATTATGAAGGAGTTAATGTGAATTTTTCCTCATAGGAACCTTGTTTATAAGATTAGTTATGCATAGAATTTCAATCTTTGTTGAGTGCTTTTCTATTTGAGATTTATAAGATTAGATATGCATATAATTTCAATCTATGATGAGTGATTTTATATTTTAGATTCATAAACTAATCTAGTGTATCACATTATTTAGAAATGGCATCCAATGGAAGAAGAGGAATTAATACTCATGGGTAAGGTAGGGATCTCCCTACTGATCAAGTAAACATAGTCAACGTTGGACCAGATCAGATCATAACCATATTTGGAAAACGTAATCAAGTTGTAACAAATAACCATTAAACACCTATGTTGGATCGTTTCATGCTACAGAATCCCCCTTTTTAGCGAGACTCCTAATCCAGTTATTTCTGAGCAATAGATCAAGTCCCTTGAAAAGATATTCATGGCGTTAATATGAAATGAAAATGAAAAGGTAGTACTTGCGGTATATTGTCTCAAGGGTGACCCTGATCAATGGTGGTATCTAATTAAAAATACCACAGAGGAAGAAGAGATAGTGGATATGTAATGGAGGACTTTTAAGGAAATATTATTTGAAAAATGTTTCCCTCGTGAGAAAAAAACTGAAATGAAGAGGAAATTACTTGGCTTGAAACAAAGGTAAGGGACAGTGTTGCAGAGTATGAGGCTACCTTCACAAGGATATCCAGGTATGTTGTGGATTATGTACGTGACTCGGCGGACAAGATTTATCATTTCTCTGAAGGAATTAAGCCAAGTCTTCGAAGGGAACTAGCTTCTCAATCATTTTCATCATATGATTAAATTGTATCAAGTTCCATCAAAACAGAGAAGGAATTTTCTATATCAAAATTTTTAAAAGGAAACCAAGATATAAAGTGTCATTTTGATAACAAATTAAATGGAGAATCACCAAATAAGAGAAAGGTAATGAATAATTTCCCATTATTCAAGAACTGTGGAAACAATCATCCTGGGAAACGCTTGAAAGGCAAGGGAGTCTGCAATAAATGAGGTTAAAAGGGTCATAGATATGATGAATGCAAGGGGAAGAAACAATTTAAGTATGTTCAATGCTACAACTGTAGAGATATGGTACACTATGAAAATGAGTTTCCTAAGCTCCAAGGAAACATGCCTCAGAAAAAGCCAAGAGAGCAACGGGGAGCCTATATGATTACAACCGTGGAGGTTAATGTTCCTTGTGATGTGGGGGTAGGTACTTTAATTGTTTCCTCAAACATAGCCCAAACTTTATTTGATTCTGGATCATCGCATTCATTTATATCCTCTCAGTTTTCCAAGAAAATTATATATGTCCAATTTGATTTAAGAAAGGATTTGTCAGTCAAAACTACCATGGGATGTATCATTGAAACAATGGCATGTCGAATAGTTCCCATCCAAACACCAAAAGGTGCTTTAGTTGTTAGCCTTATCATCATACCAATGATTGAATTTAGTATAATTGTCATTATGTATTAGCTATAAAACTATGGTGTGAGGATTTTTTTGCAAGAAAAGGGAAGTCAAATTTTTGGAAAGGGTGTAGAATCCCTTGTCTTTAGGGAAGAAACTTCGCCAAATGATTCTTATCTAGAACCACCCACAATATCTCTGTTGAATGCAATACTTGGAGAAGAAGATAAACCAATATCTATAGGAGAGGAAATAAATATTCAAAACGAATATGTGAAGATAGTGAAAGAGTACATTGATGTATTTCTATAGGATTTACCTGGACATCATCCAGACCAAGAAATTGAGTTTTTATTGTATTGATTCCTTGTGAAAGACCTATATCAAAGACCCCATATAGAATGGCCACTAAGTGGCTAGTGGAGATGAAGAAACAACTCGAAGAGTTGAGTGAAAAATGATTTATTCGACCTAGTGTTTCTCCATGGCGAGCCCTGGACTTCTTTGTAAAGAAGAAATATGGATCCATGAGGCTATGCATTGATTACTGAGAAATAAATGCAATGATAATAAAGAATAAGTGTCCTCCACCCTATATTGATGATTTATTTGACCAAATACATGGCTCTCAATACTTTTCAATGATTGACCTTCGATATGGATATCATCAACTGAGTATGAGGAAGGAAGATATTATGAAGATAGCATTTCGAACATGGTATGGGCATTATGAGTTTATAGTGACGCCTTTTGGACTAACAAATTCACCCTCTATATTCCTGGATTTATTGAATAGTGTTTTCAAGGAATATCTTGATAACTTTTTTGTGGTATTAATCGATGATATCTTGGTATACTCAAAATGATATGAAGACCATGACGATCATTTGTGAACTATTCTAAAAACTCTGAGAAGAAATAAATTATATGGGAAGTTTCACAAGTGCAACTTCTGGCATCAGTCAGTTTCTATTCTAGTCCATATTATTTATAAGGATAGAATCCTAGTAGATCCTGCAAGGAAGAAGGCAATCCATGATTGTCCCATGGAAAAAAACATAACTGAGGTAGGCAGTTTTATTGTCTTAGCAGGTTATTATATGCGTTTCATATAGAATTTCGCTCGACTAGCTAACCCACTAACAAAGCTCACACGTAATGGGGTTAAATTTATTTGAAAAAAATATTGTGAATAACTTTTCGAAGAACTTAGGATAAGATTAGTCAATGCTTCTATATTGACTCTACCATCTGGGAATGACATGTTTGTTATTTATAGTGATGCTTCTAAGAAAGGACTTGGTTGTGTCCTTATGAAAAATGATAGCGTTATTGTTTATGCATCACGACAACTAAAATTTCAGGAGAAAAACTATCCTACTCATGATCTTGAGTTAGCTTCTGTAATCTTTGCTTGGATGATATGGAGATATTATCTCTATGGTGAAAAATGTGAGATTTATACTGATCACAAGAGTTTGAAGTATACTTTTTCATATAAAGATCTCAACATGAGTCAAAGGAGATGGCTTGAACTACTCAAGTATTATGATTTCATGATTCAATACCACAAGGGGAAGGAAAATAAGGTGGCAGATCCGTTGATCACAAAAGATCATGGAGTTTGGTACAAGATGAGAGTTGAAAGGTATCTTATTTTCATGGATCTAGTAAATATGTATATGGGAATAATCATGGAAGGTGAAACATCAATGCTTTTTCAAGTAGCTTCCAAACCATCTTTACTTGAAAGGATACAAAGTTCTCAAGCTGATGATGATGAGTTTCAAAAAGAAAAGATTAAATATATGAATGTTGGGAGATTGAGTGACTTCGTATATGAAGATATAATTTTGAAATTTTTGAAGAGACTTTGTTTTCCTTACATTCTTGATCAAAATAGGGAATTGTTGGATGATGCTCATAGTTCCAATTTCTCTATACACCCTAGTAGCACTAATATGTATAGAGATTTGAAGGAACATTTTTGGCGGGACAACATGAAGAGGGAGATAGCTGATTTTGTGTCAAGATGTATGGATTGTTAATAAGTGAAAGTTGGAAGGCAACAGCCTGGATGAGTATTGCAACCTCTTCCCATACCTGAGTGGAAATGGGATTATATCACTATGGACTGTGTCATGGGACTACCAAGTAATCTTGGAAGGAACGACACAATATGGGTTATTGTTGACCGTCTTACCAAGTCATCACATTTTCTTACTATAAGAGAAGATCTACCACTGAAATGTCTAGCAAGACTATATATTAATGAAGTTGTGAGACTTCATGGAGTTCCCATGTCAATTTTTTCTGATCATGAACCACATTTTACATCTAGGTTTTGGAAAAGTCTCTAGAAGGCTTTGAATACTGAGCTTCATATGAGTACTGCATATCACCCTCAAACTGACGGACAGTTTGAAAGGACTATTCAAACCCTGGAAGAAATTGTGAGATCATTCTATCATGACCTCCAAGGTATGTGGGATCAATACATGACTTTGGTGGAATTTTCCTACAAAAATACTTTCCATTCCAGTATTCAAATGACTCCATATGAAGAATTATATGGAAGGATATATTTAACTCCAACTTGTTGGGATGAAGGTTGTGAAAGGAAATATATAGGCCCATAACATATTGAAGAGACCACGACAATGGTGAAGAAAATATAAGCCCATATTAAAGCAGCCCAAATTAGGCAGGGGAGTAATGCTAACAACCGGAGGAAGGAATTGTAATTTCAAGTGGGAGATCATGTATTTCTGATAGTATCTACATAGAAGTGCATCTTAAGGTTCAGTAAGAAAGGGATACTGAGCCGCAGGTACATCAGACCATTTGAAATCTTTAAAAAATTCGGAGCTATAGCTTACATTTAACGATGCCGCCAAATATCTCCAGAGTTCATGATGTGTTCCATGTATCATTGTTAAATAAATACATGCTAGACCCAATGCATGTAATCACATATGATGGAATAGAACTGAAACCGGATTTGTCATACTCTGAAAAGCCCATCAAGATTTTTGACACAAGGGGGAATGTATTGAGAAATCGAACAACTCGTCTAATAAAGGTTCTTTGGAGAAACCAGAATATGGAGGAAGCAACCTGGGCACCATAGGATTTCATGAAGAAGCACCACCCATATCTTTTTGGTGTGATGTGTACATAAAATTTCGAGGATGAAATTTATGAAGGAGGGAATGATGTAGCACCCCAAACATTTTATGGATTGTTTCTGTTAAATACATTTTATTCATCACTACATTCCTTTGAAACAACAGTAGGTTATTTAGGATATAGTCAAAACCTTGCCATTATATATAAATTTTCCACTTCTATGTTTTGAATTTCGAAAAATCGTCATCTAGAGTTGTGATCAGTAAGTCATTTGGGGTCTGATAGAACAAACATAATTTTTAGTGAATAGTAACATACCCTTATGAATAGTAATATGACCCTTATGAATAGTAAATAATAATATTATTTCATTTTCTTAAGGAAATAAGATAATGAGATCTCAATTAGTTTTTCAATGATAAATAAAACTAATTGCACTTTAAGATTGTTATTTTTCAAATTAACCATGACTTTATCTAAAATTTAAATTAATAATATTTAGAAAATTATTTTCAAAAAATGAATTTCACTTCTGAATTCTACACGTTGAAAAATGGTTTTAGTGAATTTTGGAAATTTTCTGAAACAGTTGATTTTTTTGTGAATAGTAAAAAATACAATTTTTAGTTTCGGTGTGTTTATGACATCATTAATGTTGAAATAATGATGTCATAAATCTTGTCAACTTGTGTATATTTAAATAATATTGAGGTTTCCCAAGTGGGTTATACAATGGGAAAATACCATGGGCAAGCCCATGGTTTTTCAAAAACCACTAATGAGGTGTCCCTTGGAAATTATTATAATAATCCCTCACTTTTCGTATAAATACCAACTCATCCCTTAATTGAATTAATTCCCAATTCTCCCTCGATAATGTTTTTGTCCTCCTTACTTTCATATTAGTCCTCCCATGTTTTCCTCAAGATCCCAAGGTCCCAACCATCATGTTCTAAGGGTTACCGTACAAGGTAAGAAAATTCTCAATTTTTTTTCCTTTCATGTTCTCTTTTATGAGGTATATCTTTCATATTTCCATACATTGATCTTATTTTTTTTCTTATTCTTGATCAACTCTATATTATGATTTATTTCTGGATAGGTGACCCTTGTCCCCTTTCTTTTTAATATTTTCAAAAACCATGTTGCATAGTCGTTAGGCAGCCGAATTGTTGTAAGCGATTTCAAAATTATTTTTTATTTTGAGTTCTTTATTTATTATTTCTTCATTTCTTCTTACCCAAGAGGAATGCGATCTCTAGAATCTTGTATATTCTGGATGTTCTAATTTTCATGAGAAATTCATCATCAATATTCTTCGTTCCTGTAACACCCTGAGATTTTATGAGAAATATTTTTTTATGTCTTATGTTATACACAACACCAAAGGAATCTTTCACAGCACACAATACGGACATGGCTTGCATTACATGCAATCGTGACCTTCCTCGATAGCGTGTGTAGTACGCAATACCGGGTTTCAAAAAACAATGATATATTGTTATGGACTAGCCCTTATGAATAGTATTAACTATATTTTGAATATTATAACATTATTATTTATCATACACATTTTCTATAACATGGTAAGAGAACAAAATAAATTTTTTGGATAAAAGAAGTATTTTTCAAAAAATATTGTTTTGCCGCCTTTTGATAGCACACCCACATTAAATCTAGTTATTGACAAGTTTATAAGTACAATTTGACAAAATTAAATTCTTATTTGGAGTCACGATATAAAAATTTACTTTGGATAAATTTTACATATTATTCTGATAAATTTCATATTTTAATGAATAGTAAAAACACGCTATATTTTAATTAAAAATATCTTTTTTCATCGCAATACTTTATATGTTTAAATTATAATATTGAATGTTTTTAAAGTATAAGTAGAGTATATTTTTACCATTTAATAAAATTTATCTCATTAGCTTTAATTTTACATTGAATTCATAGGTAAAAACATTTCAATCTTTGGCAATGTTTTAACTTTTAAAACCTGTTTGCTTAACAAAGGGATTAATTTTAAATTATTTACTTCAAATTATGTGTTTTTAATTTTGAATAATAGATTAAAAAATTGTGATCAGTGGATCCAAATTATGTTAATAGGTTACTTTTATTTTTTTTGATATTATGAATAGTAACTACGGTAATTTTTATTTTCTATGATTAAAGGTAAATAGGGTAATTCAAGGTTAAAAAATATTATTATAATTCATAATTACATTGAAACTTGTCCTAACCTTATTGAATGAGTAGTGGCCGACTATGGGCATCCTAGGGTCGATTTTGGGACCCCATTGAGCCACTTGGTAGTGACAATGACAATTTGGATTAATTAATTTAATGTAAAGACAAAATTGACATTAACAAAAATCTTTTAGTAATTAATTTTTATAAGGGGTTATATAAATTATATTTTCGACTATAAATATTCATTGGAAAGATAAAACTATTTCCTACATAATGATATTTGTTTTATAATTTTTAGACTCCAAATAAATTAAATTATTTATGACACAATAATTATGAAGTATTTACCTCATTAATAAATGATTTAAATAAATAAGATTATAGTGATTAAAATATTTTCAAAAACATATCCAATTCTGATTGGATGATTTTATTTCCACCATGAGTCATCTTATCGTCATCTTTAATGATCTGTGGACATCTTGAAACCGATGATAAGTTTATAATAAAATAATATTTCCACACTTTCCAAAGGTGCCCCTCTCCTCCGTTATAAAAAAACACCTCCTCCCTCTCCTCCTCACACCAATTTGAGCCTTCATGCTCGGCCAAACCCGTCCCATTTCACTTCCCCACTTCCTTAGAAACCTACTAGAGTTACTGGGCTTCTCAAAAGACCATCTCTATTGCCTTAAGAGAAAGTTTAAAAGAGGCACTTCGAGAAAGAGGTAATACCTTCTACCGTTTTCTTCAAGTTCCATTCTTCTTCTACTCCCACTTCTTTAGTTTTTTAATTATGAGGTAATAACATCACTATCACTCGTATACTGATATATTATTATAAATATGAAACAGCCCTATTTCACCTCTTATCCATCCTACGGAAAATGAAATCACCGCGCGTGCGTACGTACGGAATACCGTCTCCACACCGTGGTGTAATCTGTTTTCAACCACCACCTTAATTGGATGGGTATAATGGTGAAAATAAATAACTATATATGATTATTGTAAATTGGTATTGATTATTAAATAGTATACATACTCTCCAATACAATTCTATGATCATGGGAACGATATCATCGCTCGTGCGTATGTACGGCCTACCGTCTCCACGATGTGATGCGACTCGTTCTATGTGATCTTTATTGAATAATGATTATATAAATGAATTTAATGAATTAATATGATATATATTACACTAATATGATTCTTTAAATTATGTATCTATATCCTATAAAGAGGAATAAGAATTTATTCGACAAAACAGGCATAAGAACAAAAAGTAATAAACACCCGAATAACAAGTAGAAATGAAATATTACTAATAAGAAGATAAGAATATGACCATATATGATATCATAACAATATTTATGATTCCAGAATAAGTCAATAACATTATTTAAATCATTATACATGAGGTTCGGACACTTACGAAGCAAATATGACCTAAGGTAAGGGACAATCTCACAATCTCAATTTTTATGCGAGATTGTTTATACATCATAATTTACTTGGGAATATTTATAATCCACATCCATGTTTCCTCAATATGTAATATTATTTATATCATCCTAAAATTGTTTAATTCCATTTTTACCCTTCTGTGAGTTTTTAGTAAAAGATATGAAAGGAATCTTTTGTCATTTTTCGTACGAGGTACTTTTTGAATTTTCTGAAAAAAGTATTAGAAGAATGTTTTTTTAACTTATATGGCATGAATGGATTTTTAGAAAATTATTTCCAAGAATCTTTTTTTACAAGTTTTCAAGTTTATTTTTAATTAACTTCTTTTAGTTTAAAATTGTATGACATGTTATGAAAGGAAAAATGTTTTTGAAGCAGAAATGATATTTTACTCAAGAATGGAGTTCAAGTGTTTTATCAAAATTATTTTCCATCTAAGATAATATTGAGTTCTATTTCGATCCCTATTATTAAATTGATTTGATTATGTTGTGTTGGATATATTTTTTTGAATTCTTTTATCTTATATGAATTTTTTTATGATGTCACGATGTTTAAGATTTCGATTTTTATTACATGGGTTATGCTATGATGTATGGTTTATGATTTTGTGGAACACATAAGCATAGTATAATTATGAGATGGGTGGGACCTATATCTCCCTAAAATGCATTGGGTAATGATTTTATATCTCATGAGATAGACATGGCTGGAACGGCAGGTAAAACCGGTTCAGTGAAATAGGACTGAAACGAGGAGTGAACTGGGTTCAGAAATGGACTTTGTCCACTAAGATAGTCTTGTAAATGAGTCTTGACTAATAAGAAATGATTCTCTACGATCATGTGTGTATTCCACAAAGTATCATGTTTTAATTTATGATTATTGGGATTACATTTCACTACAATAATTTATCCCATGTTATGAAATTATGATCTCTTTTGCAGGGTAAGATTTCCAAAATGTTATGTTCTTATGAATTTGATGTGATTGATATTTCTTTTGTTTACCCTTAATGAGAATTTGAGCTCACCCTTTTGTATGTTTTCTTTCCACAGGCCAGGAAGAAGGTTATTAAGTAATATATGCCAAAAAGGGACTATAGATATGATGAAATAAATGGGAGACAATGTAGATGCTTTATGAACTAGTTGTTTATGTTTCCCAATTTCTAAATACACTATAGCTATACGGTCCTTTCATGGTTTTGTTATATGTTGTAATAAGTATGCTTCAATTTTGAAGTATTAACCATGTATGTAAAGTATGGGTCTCTATTGTTGGTATTAGAGGAAAGGTATAATCAACCTTTGGAAACTAGGATATGAAATCCTTAGTAAGAAAGAAAAGGATATGTCTAATCATAGAACACAATCTTAGTGTTTTAGAAATTTCCATGAACAACCAATGATAAGACCTTAAGTGTAAAATTTTAATCTTGATTATGTGGTTTTCCTATTATAATTAGTGTTGCTCACACTATTGTTCTTGGTTTTAGTCAATGGCTGGAACCCGAAGGAATGTGTTAATGCAGAATGCGATGGGAAATGCAATGATTGTCCCCCTGAGCAACCAAACGTTATAGGAGCTAGAAGGAAAATCTTGTAGCCATGCTCACACAACTTTATCAAGCTATGAATCATGCAGAACTTCCAAATGAGCAATGGAAGGAGCAAAATTCTGTTGAATCTTTCATGAGGCAGCGTCCACCTTCATTCAGTGGGTCTTCTAATCCATTAGTGGCTGAACAATGGATCAGTACCACTGAAAAGAAATTTTCCATTATTCAATGTTCTGAACATGATAAATTCATCTTAGTAGTGTATCATTTGGAAGGTGACGCTGATCAATGGTGGAATATTATTAAGAATATGAGGCAAAGGGATTAAATTGAGTCCATGGAATGGGACGAGTTCAAGAACATATTTTTCCATAAGTACTTCCCTCGTATTCTTCGAACAATGATGGAGAATGAGTTTCTTAAACTGAAGCAAAAGGATGATGAATCTGTTGGTACCTAAGAAGCAAATTTTACAAGACTTCCAAGGTATGCTTCTAGAATTATTATCCAACCTGAGAGTAAGATCGATCGATTCTTTAGTGGCTTAAAACTAATCCTTTGAATGGTGTTAGCCATAAGGGACTTCAATAGATATGAGGAAATTGTTCGATGTGCTCTCAATGTTGAGATTGAGATTGGTGTAACACATCCGTCACATGGGTTTGATAAGAAGAAGAAAATGGAATTCAAAGGAAAATCTAAAGACCATACTGAAAAGAAGAGGAGTTTTCCCTTATGCTCAATGTGTGGAAAGAAACATGGAGGAAATTGTCTTAAGGGGACAAGTAAATGTTATAAGTGTGGAAAGAAGGTCATCAGGAAATTGAATGTTGAAATAATGGGAAGAAGATGTCTAATGATGCAAACAAAGATAGGGATACACAAAATGAACCTACTACACTTCAATGTTTCAAGTGCAAGGAGATGGGGAATTATGCCAATCAATGCCCAAATCCAAGGGTTAATGATGATGATCGACGTCAACAAACTCTTAAGGCCAAAGACAAAGGAAAGTCACATGCAATTACTATCGGCGATGTGGAGTATAATAACGAAGTGGTGAGAGGTACACTTACCATCCACTCTAAAGTAGAAAATGTTTTATTTGATTCTGGATCCACCCACTCTTTTATTTCTGAATAATTTTCTAAGGGTATCGTCATATTACCTCAACAATTAGATGTTGAGTTGGCTGTGACAACTCTTAATGGCACAACAGTTTCCTCAAATGTTTACAATTCCTCTCTGATTGATGTTTGTGGGAATGTACTTCCTGCAAATCTTATGATCCTTCCTATAGTGGAATTTTATGAGATTCTTGGCATCGATTGGATTTCTTTAATGGATCTCATATAAATTTTCAAAGAAGGGAAGTCACATTTCATATTCCAGATCAATCTATGATCGTCTATCGATGAAAGGATGAACATAACCTTCCAGTGGAAATTTTTTCTATCTTATGGGTCTTGATTCCACTAAATGAAGGTCATTTATCTCAAATGGTTGGTGATAAACTCACGATTAAGAATATTCCCATTGTACGG
The DNA here is from genome assembly GCA_963277665.1 of Viscum album. Taxonomy (NCBI): domain Eukaryota; kingdom Viridiplantae; phylum Streptophyta; class Magnoliopsida; order Santalales; family Viscaceae; genus Viscum; species Viscum album. The sequence continues at coordinate 1,415,286,287 of OY728145.1, forward strand.
GAGTTTGGTGATGTCTTTCTAGAGGAATTCCTAGGTATTCCACCAAATCGTGAAGTTGCGTTTTCAATAGAACTCGTACGAGGTGCTTTACCTATTTCAATGACACCTTATAGAATGTCCCCAATTTATATGCAAGAATTGAAGAAGAAAATCCAAGAGAAATATGATAAAGGATTCATACGCCCTAGTCCGTCACCTTGGGGAGCACCTGTTCTGTTTGTCAAGAAGAAAGATGGATCAATGAGACTCTGTATTGATTATAGAAGAAATAACAAGATCACTATCAAGAAAAAATATCCTATCCCACACATTGATGACTTATTTGACCAACTACGCGGAGCTCAATACTTTTCCAAGACTAATCTTTGTTCATGATATCATCAATTGAGGGTCAAAAGAGAGTATATACCAAAGACGGCTTTCCGTACAATGTATGGACATTATTGATAGAGAAAATATTTTCTATAAATTTATATTGAATATCATTGTTTTAAACTCACAAAAGTGTTCCTCTGAGATGAATTGTTTCATTTTTATGATTTTGGTGTTATTTTGAGATGAATAGTAAATATTGGCCATTTTGGATTTTTAACAGTTTTAACCTATTTCTGTATTTTGTCCATAACATTATCTACATTGATCCAAATTAAAAACTTTTTTCTTTTCCAGATTCTACAAATCCAGGGATTCATTTACTATTTTTGGACTAAAAGCTGAATCGGCCATAAGGAAGCTCAAAAGAAGCTCACAATTTGTCTCAAGAAAACTGTTTTCAGTTCTGCCTAGTTTTAGTGTGGGATCCATAACTCATCCATTGTGGGCCCAACCCTTGCACAATTTGGTGGGTGGACGCGCAAGGAGTTTTGGAGAATCCTTTATTAATGAAGAACTGTAGGATTCGTCCGTTTGAGGGTCCATTAAAGCTGCCTAATCTGGGGTTTGGCGTTTTGGAGATTCTGACTGGACATAATATATGATCAGAGTAAAATGGCCATAACTCTTGGCATACCTGTCGAAATCCGATGGGATTTTGAGGGAACACGACCAAGACAATGTTGAACAACATTGAAGAAGGGAGAAACACGTGAAGAGGTCATTTATTGGGTCCAAAACGCTACATCATTTGGAGAATAGAAATCTGGCTATAAAAGGAGGATAGCTCCTCCTCCTCGACACATCTCATTCTCCATCCCATTCCTTCTCGGACACCAAGGAGAAGAACGTATCAGAATTTTCTTTTATTTATTTTATTTTTAAATGTCTCTCCTCTCCCGCATTATCTCTCTTACCCCATCCATGGAGGGGTAGTTTCATTTGAGTGATCGGGAAGAGGGGAGGCTGGACCTATGTGATGTGTTTGAGTTTTTGTTCTTGAAATGAATAAAATTTGTTCTTCTTTCTTCTTCTGGTTCCAATTCTTAATTCAGTATTAAATTCCGAATGCGGTTGTGTGAAGGTTTTGATTCTGAAATTATAAATTGCTTTGGTCGATGATCACATCTCCCTCCACCTAATTCTAATCTGTATACGGTGGAACATGATTAGGGTTGGGTGGTGATTGCTTGACGGTTGTCAAGCACGTGTGTAGGATTGTATGTCGAAATCTTGGTTTATTAGGGAACAAAAATTCCAGGTCTGGTATTTCTCTAATTAATCAAGAGACCATCTACAACCCTAAACACATTGGAAGGAGGATAGACCAATCTACGGTTTTAGAAGGGAAAATTCTCATCACATCTCTTTTACCAGTTTAAGGAAGAAGAATAGATAAAATTTGGAAACCATGATGGCACAACACTAAGTCTAGTCGAACCCAATCCGATCACTACCTTTATAATTTGTTAAAATCAATCAATTTCTGTTGTTTGTTTCTCTCATAGTCATTCAAATTAATTAAAATCAATCTTTTTATGAAAACCAACAAAAAGTGACTACCTTGTTTTGTGTGCACTCCTCTTCGGGAGACTACCTAGGATCAACTGCTATACTATACTTAGGTAAATAGAATATTATATGGCCACGCCCCATGACAGGCGTGCGTCAAACATGGCACCGTTGCTGGGGAGGAAGTGCCTCAAACTTTGGTTTTTTTTAAATCTCTTTTGAATGACCCGAAGTTCAAATAGCAATTTATTAGAATTCGATCCAGAAATTGAGCGCACAATAATAAAATTGAAAAATCAAAATCTTCCCAATGAATTTGAAGAAACCAATCTCACAAATTCAAGTGATACCTTGAGTGAAGACTTTGAACCTTTAATAATGGCTATAAATCCCAACTGAACCCTACGTGACATCTGTGCACCTCAATTTGTCAATCAAAATTATCAAATTGCAATTCCTGCCTTAGAAAATGATTTTGAATTGCGAATTAACATGATCTAAGTGGATGGTCTTGCAGGTGAAGACCCGAATTGACATATTCAAGAATTTACCTATGTCTTCTCCAGCTTCAAACCTCAAGCAGTCGCGGAAGAGCATGTGAAGTGGAGGGATTTCCCCTTCTCACTAGAGGGAGCAGCAAAGGAATTGTTGTACAATCTACAACCGGGGGAGATAAGTGACTGGGAAGATCTAAAAAAATGCTTTCTACAAGGATTCTTCCCAACATCTAGGAGCACTGCAATAAAGAAGGAGATTTATGTCATCCATCAATCAATTGGAGAAACACTCTATGAATACTAGGAACGTTTCAAGAAGCTTTGTGCAAGTTATCCACACAAAGAAATAGAAGAGGACCAATTCCTTGTGTGCTTCTACCAAGGATTGCTTGACAATGACAGGAATCTACTAGATGCCTCATCGGGAGGATCCCCCATTGATAAATCACCTGCAGATATACGAATTCTGATTGAAAAGATTGCACAAAATTCACAGCAGTTTGGCACTCGAGTTACGATCACCAGAGGAATCCATGAGGTAAGAACATCTGATTCAGTAGATTTAATTAGGAATGAAATGGGTGAACTCACCAGGTTGGTGTGACAAATAGCTGTGAACCATGTGAAGGAACAACAAGGACCGAATCAGGTATGTGGTTTATGCTCTTCTAATTCTCATTACACTGATCAATGTCCAGAACTGCAGGGGAAAGAAAGTTGTGCTGCAACCTATCAACAAAGACAATACCAACCGAAAACCCAACCAGGGTATGGGTTTCAACAGAACCAAGCCAGAGCACCTTTTCAGCAGCAATATCAGAACCTGATAGCATTCCAACAACCTTATCAGAATCCCTTCCAACAACAACAAACTTTTCAACCACCGCTTTTCCAGCGGAAGAATTATGAGCAACCATCCACAAGTGCACCGACAAATGAAGACCAAAAACTGAATACAAGATTTGCGGGAATAGAAGATACGATGGAAAGCTAGCTGATCAATTTGCAAGCTTTATGGATGCTATCACCAAGAACCAGGGTAAGCTTCCTGCACAAAAAATTCCCAATCCAAAGGAGAATGTTGGTGCAATCACAACCCGAAGCGGGAAGGAGCTCAAACCACCATAACAATATGAGGAGGATGAATCTAGGGAACCTGTTGAAGCTCGTCCTGTCCAACCAAAAGATGGAGTCAACAACAATGTAGAAAGAATAAGGTTCAATAAATAAAGACTAGAAACACCATTGCAGAAACAACAAAGGGAGAAAAAGGATATTCCAGCACCATTCCCATCAACATTGGTTGAGTCAAAGAAAGGAGAAGAACTTCTCAGCTTTTTCTTTTATTTCTTTTATTTTTCAATGTCTCTCCTCTCCCGCATTATCTCTCTTACCCCATCCATGGAGGGGTAGTTTCATTTGAGTGATCGGAAAGAGGGGAGGCTGGACCTATATGTTGTGTTTGAGTTTTTTGTGCTTGAAATGAATAAAATTTGTTCTTCTTTCTTCTTCTGGTTTCAATTCATAATTCAGTATTAAATTCTGAATGTGGTTGTTTTATGGTTTTCATTCTGAAATTATAAATTGCTTTGGTCGATGATCACATCTCCCTCCACCCAATTCTAATCTGTATACGGTGGAACATGATTAGGGTTGGGTGGTGATTGATCGACGATTGTCAAGCACGTGTGTAGGATTGTATGTAGAAATCTTGGTTTATTAGGGAACAACAATTCCAGGTCTAGGATTTCTCTAATTAATCAAGAGACCTTCTACAACCCTAAACACATTGAAAGGAGGATAGACCAATCTAAGGTTTTATAAAGGAAAATTCTCATCACATCTCTCTTACCAGTTTAAGGAAGAAGAAGAGATAAAAATTGTAAACCATGATGGCACAACACTAAGTCTAGCCAAACCCAATCTGATCACCATCTTTATCATTTGTTAAAATCAATCAATTTTTGTTGTTTTTTTCTCTCATAGTCATTCAAATTAATTAAAACCAATCTTTTTTCAAAAACCAAAAAAAAAGTGACAACCTTGTTTTTTGTGCACTCCTCTTCGGGAGACTACCTAGGATCAACTGCTATACTATACTTAGGTAAATAAAATATTGTTTTGCCACGCCCCACGACAGGCATGTTTCAACATAGTAAGAAGCGTCTCAGCATTGATCACACCACCGATACAACAAAAATGTCATGATCCAGGTAATTTCTCTATTCCCTGCACTATCGGTTCAATAAATTTTACTGATGCAATATGTGATCTTAGGGCTTCGATAAATGTGATTCCTCACTCTATGTTTTCATCTTTTCAGATCTAAGAACAAAAATCAACTTGGGTGGTGGTACAATTAGCAAACAGATCCACCGTTTTCCCAGCTGGAGTCGTTGAAGATGTACTTGTAGGAGTGAGAGGATTAATCTTTCCTGCAGACTTTTATGTCCTTACCATGGAGGAAGACCGAACACCATCCCAATCTCCCATCATCCTAGGGAGACCATTCCTGAAAACATCAAGGAAAATCATCAACGTGCATGAAGGAACACTCACCATGGAGCTCGGAGATAGTATGGTAAAGTTCAATATTCTTGATACGATGAAACACCCGTCCAACAATCACTCACTTTTTGCAATCTCCCATGATGAATGTATAGAACCAATTGAATACTCAGGTATTCTTCATGACTTTTTATCTATGGGAGAACACTATTCATTTGAATTTTATAACTCCCATGAACCTGAAAATTCCGATATCATGTTGGAGGATGAGGTAAAATCTGATTTTTTCGATGATTTATTAAAAGGAGGTGAGATTATTGCTAAGAATTCAACATTAGAAGTAGGAAACCTAAATGCAATATCATCCCTTGAACAACCCCCATTCTTAGAGCTGAATCCTTTGCCATGTGACTTGAAGTATGCTTACCTAAGGGAAGGAGATAAATTTCCAATAATCATTGCCAATAACCTATCACATTTACAAGAACAAACATTGATTGACCTTCTCAAAAGGAATGTAAAAGCTGTAGGATGGAGTTTAGGTGATATTCCTAGAATCAACCCTAAGGTTTGCTCTCAAATGATATTTTTAGAAAGTGATTCTCGGCCAGTTAGACACCCTCAAAGAAGACTCAATCCCACAATCATGGAGGTTGCTAAGAAAGAGATTGAGAAATTGTTAGTAGCTGATATCATTTACCCAATCTCTGATTCTCAATGGGTCAGCCCAATTCATGTAGTCCCCAAGAAAACTGGCCTGAACACTGTTACAAATGAAAGAAATGAACTGATCCCCATGAGAATACAAAACAGCTGGAGAGTGTGTATAGATTACAGGAAGCTAAATCAAGTTACCAGAAAAGACCACTTTTCTATTCCATTCATTGATCAGATTCTTGACAGGTAAGCTGGAAATACTCATTACTGTTTTTTAGATGGATTCTCAGGATATTTTTAGGTACCAGTTGCACCAGAAGACCAGGAAAAGACAACCTTTACCTGCCCTTTTGGAACATTCACCTACAAAAGGATGCCTTTCAGGCTATGCAATGCCCCAGGTACATTTCAACGGTGTATGGTGAGTATTTTCTCGGACCACATTGAGGATTTCTTGGGGGTTTTTCTTGATGATTTCACAACTTTTGGAAATTCATTTGATCATTTCTTGGGAAATTTGGAAAATGTTTTGAACACATGCATTGAAAAGAACCTTGTCTTAAATTTCGAAAAATGTCATTTCATGGTTGAAAAAGGAATAGTGTTGGGGCACATAATTTCACAAAATGGGATTGAGTTTGATAAATCAAAATTTGATGTAATAAATTCCGTTCCATGTCCAACTTGTGTCTAACATTTTAGATCCTTTTTAGGGCATGCAGGATTTTACAGAAGATTCATCAAGGATTTCAGTAAGATTTCTCTCCCTCTCTCAAGATTACTTTTAAAGGATTCTAACTTTAATTTTGCTTGTGCATGTAGGGAATAATTTGATGTATTAAAGGAAAGGTTGATAACACCACCAATAATGCAGCCACCAAATTGGGATTACCCTTTTGAGATACTTTGTGAAGCATCCTACCAAGCAGTGGGAGCCGCTCTATCACAGAGAATTGACAGCAATCCTCAAGTCATCTCCTACGCATCAAGGACCTTGGATGAAACACAAATAAATTACACAACCACAGAGAAGGAGTTCCTTGCAGTCATTTTTGCACTAGATAAATTCCGATCATATCTTCTGGGCACTAAAGTTGTTGTTTTTTCTGATCATGCAGCGCTTAGGTACTTAATGAAAAAGGAGGATGCTAAACCACGGTTGGTGAGATGGATGCTACTCTTACAAGAGTTAAATTTGTAAATCAAAGATAAGAAGGGGATTGAAAATCAAGTGGATGATCATCTGAGTCGACTACCCCACACCACTGAAACAGAAATACCAAAGCAGAACCCACGTAATGATGAGCTTCCTGGAGAACAACTCTACATCATAAACAGTGAAGTACCATGGTATTCCAAGATTCTAAACTATTTGGTAACATCTCAGGTACCCGCTCATTTAAGCTCTCATAAACAATATTAGCTTAAATCTGAATCAAGATTTTACATTTGGGAAGATCTGTTTCTGTGGAAAATTTGTAATGATCAAATCATAAGAAGATGCTTTCCAAGAAGTGAAATTGAATCAGTTTCTGAATTTCGTCATAAATTATCTTGTGGGGGCCAATTTGGACCTCAGAGTACTGCCCAAAAAGTTTTAGAATCTGGATTCTACTGGCCCACCTTATTCAAGGATGCATATGAATTTTTTAAAAGATGTGAAAAATGCCAATTTTTTAGTAACATATCCAAACAAAATGAAATGCCACAAAAACCAATAACCTTTTGTGAAATTTTTGAATTTTGGGGCATAGATTTCAGGGGACCATTCCCAATGTCATTTGGAAATTCATATATTCTTTTGTCTGTATACTGTGTTTCAAAATGGGTGGAAGAAAAAGCAACCAGAACTGATGATGCAAAAGTTGTTTTTGATTTTGTTAGGGATAACATTTTCTGTAGGTTTGGCGTGCCACAAGAAATCATCAGTGAGAAGGGAACTCATTTTTTCAACAGGAAAATGGAAGCGTTACTGAAGAAGTATGGGGTGCATCATAGAACATCTACCCTATACTATCCCTAAACAAATGGCCAAGCAGAAGTCTCTAATAGAGAAATCAAAGCCATTCTGGAGAAGACTATTAAACCCAAAGGGAAGTACTGGAGCCAAAAGTTAGATGATACATTATGGGAATATAGAACGGCCTACAAAACACCGATAGCGATGAGTCCCTATATATTGATCTATGGAATGAGTTGCCACCTTCCTGTGGAGTTGGAGCATAGAGCCTACTGGGCGGTCAGAGAGATGAATCTGGACCTTGAGAAAGCTGGGAAAGAAAGAAGATTGCAGTTGAAAGAGTTAGAGGAAATTAGAAGGGAATCTTTTTAAAAAATCAATGATCTATAAAGAGAGAACAAGGATGGACCATGACAAGATAATTCAACCAAGAACCTTCAACCCTGGAGATCACATGTTACTCTTCAAATCTAGACTTAAGCTTATGCCAGGTAAACTTCGTTCCATATGGGAAGGCCCCTTTACTGTTATTCATGGATATCCCTTTGGTGTTGTGCATATTCAAAAGGAAGGAGGATGAAACCCATTCATTATAAATGGGAAAAGGCTGAAGAGGTTCCATGGGACAGTACCTCAAGAACCAGTGGAGGAGATCACACTCCTTCACCCTGAATACAAATGAACACCTACCAGGTTGCATCATTCCTTTACACTTGATTAAATGCAGTAACTCCATCATTTTGAAACATACATAAAAAATTCCATTTACATGCATTGAGGACACTGCATCAATTAAGTGTGAGGTAGTGAATCTTGTAGTCCAAGATATTTTTCAAAAATTTTAATTTTTGTTTTTTTTGGGTTTATCGAGCCAATGACATTAAACAAAGGCGCTACCGAGAGGCAACCCACATTTTCCCCCATTCTCCACTTGACTTCTTAGTCATTTACCAGAATGATTGAATGGGCCTGCACTTTCAATTGTTTTCATTTTTTTTATTTAAGGTCCATTAATGAAGAGGGTGTAGCGGGATTATATGTCATGAAGAAAAGGATCCATTTGACAGGGGAGTATGAGTTTCAATTCTATATTATCCGACTTTATTCCCTACATTTTTAGTCTTTTAAAGAATTAATAAAAAAAGGCATGCCCACGCTTGAATTCATGTTTTACTTGACTTCTCTAGGAGACATGAGTTTCACAGAAATCCAGTGATTCTATGTTTTAGATTTCAATGATTTTGAGATTGAATGATTAAAATAGAAAATTGGAAGATTAAAGTGAAGCAAGGATATTGAAATAAGGACTCATGATTTAAGGGAATTAATTGATTCATGTAAATGAAATTTCCCTTCCATTTTTCATTCTTTGAATTTCTGAAATTCATGTGAATTAATTTGTTATTATTAATCATGCCATGAGTGATTTTCCTATATCATATTTTCATTCCTGAGAGGATTTCTAGACAAAATGTTTCCTATTTTATCTTGAGCATATTTCTTGAGTGATCTTGGGATGTGCCACTTGCTAGAACATGTATTGAAACTTGTCAAAGCTATGACTGTACAAAACCACATTTAAAATGATGGAGGCATCTCTTTGGCAAGCCGCATTTTATCCTAAGACCCACCTTTACACTTATCCTTCGTAAGCCCTTAGATGCCATGAATTGCCTTATAGGTTTAAGCCACATTTCAATCCAATTTTTCCTTACCTACCCGTACTTTTAGTATTGTTGCATGGTTATTTCAAGTTTGAGTGTGGGGGAAGGGCCTTTCGTGTGCGTTCCTTGGGATATGTATCATTTTTGGGTGGTGTAATGTGTGTGTCATCATTTTGGGCAATGTATTATTAGAAAATTGGGCATGATTCATCATTTCATTATTCTTCTTTCATTTCATCCGGTTCTCCATAAAAAAAGAAAATAATTCAAAATAAAGTTGTGCCTTTCTGGAGATTTACAAAAAAAAAAGAAAATAAAGTTGTGCCTTTCTAGAGCTTTACAAAAAAAATAGGGAGAACATGGATGATATCATTCTTTTTAATCATTTATTGACTCATGACCCATGTCATTGAAAGGGGAGTGGTGTTGTGATTCACATTTCAAGGAGATTTGAGTGAGGTTCATCTTGTGTTTTCACTTGATTAATGATGCATTGTACTTAAAAGTCAAACCTTCTACTTCTGGCCTTAAATTATTTCAATCATTTACCCACCAACCCTAAGCCACAGAGTCATTTTAACCTTTATTGCAAGTCCTCATGATTTTATGTGTGTTTTGTCTTTACAAAGTGGAGAAAGTAGTTACTTTACAAGCCTACGGGTAAGGAGCATGTTCTCATGATATGAGCATAACTCCACTATTAATTGTATCATGACTGATGAGGGAAAAGATTCAAAAGTGAGGTAGGTAATGATTTGGCATGTTTAATAATAATAAATTGAGAAGCTTTATGAATGAAAGGAGAAGCTTCATTATTTTTCAAAGGGGAAAAGTAAAATGCATGAATTGATTGTTTCTTTGAAAAATGGGAAGTTAAATTGTTATTTTTTGTGGAACGGGAAAATTTGATTGGAAATTTATAGTCATTTGATTTTATTCCATTTGAAATTTAAATATTGGTGACATTGGTGCCCTTTGAATTCCATGTTGAGATTTTATGCTTGAGGACAAGCATAGTTTAAGTGTGGGGGAATTGATAGAGAAAATATTTTCTATTAATTTATATTTAATATCATTGTTTTAAACTCACAAAAGTGTTCCTCTAAGATGAATTGTTTCATTTTTATGATTTTGGTGTTATTTTGAGCTGAATAGTAAAAATTGGCCATTTTGGATTTTTAACAGTTTTAACTTATTTCTGTATTTTGGCCATATAATTATCTATAGTGATCTAAATTGCAAAATTATTTCTTTTCCAGATTCTACACATCCAGGGATTCAATTAATATTTTTTGACTAAAAGCTTAATCGTCCATATGGAAGCTCAAAAGAAGCTCACAAGTTGGCTCAAGAAAAATGTATTCAGTTCTGCATAGTTTTGGTGTGGGATCCATAACTCATCCACTGTAGGCCCAACCCCTTCCGAATTCGGTGGGTGGATGCGCACGGAGGTTTGGAGAATCTTTTATTAAGGAATCACCACGGGATTCGTCCGTTAGAGGGTCCATTAAAGCTGTCTAATCCGGGGTTTGGCGTTTTGGAGATTCTGACTGGATATAATAAATGATCAGAGTAAAATGGCCATAAATCTCGGGATACCTGTCCAAATCCGATGGGAATTTGAGGGAACACGGCCAAGGAAATTTGGAAGAACATTAAAGAAGGACGAAACACGTGAAGAGGTCATTTATTGGGTCCAAAACGCGACAACATTCAGAGGACAGAAATCTGGCTATAAAAGGAGGAGAGCTCCCCCACCTCAACACATCCCATTCTCCATCCCATTCCTTCTACGACACCAAGGAGAAGAACTTATCAGCTTTTTCTTGTATTTCTTTTATTTTTAAATGTCTCTCCTCTCCCGCATTATCTCTCTTACCCCATCCATGGAGGGGTAGTTTCATTTGAGTGATCGGGAAGAGGGGAGGCTGGACCTATGTGTTGTGTTTGAGTTTTTCTGCTTGAAATAAATAAATTTTGTCTTCTTTCTTCTTCTGGTTCCAATTCTTAATTCAATATTAAATTCTGAATGCGGTTGTGTTAAGGTTTTGATTTTGAAATTATAAATTGCTTTGGTCGATGATCACATCTCCCTCCACCGAATTCTAATATGTATACGGTGGAACATGATTAGGGTTGGGTGGTGATGCTCGACGGTTGTCAAGCACGTGTGTATGATTGTATGTCGAAATCATGGTTTATTAGGGAACAACCATTCCAGGTCTGGGATTTCTCTAATTAATCAAGAGACCATCTACAACCCTAAACACATTGGAAGGAGGATAGACCGATCTAAGGTTTTAGAAAGGAAAATTCTCATCACATCTCTTTTACCAGTTTAAGGAAGAAGAAGAGATAAAATTTGGAAACCATGATGGCACAACACTAAGTCTAGCCAAACCCAATCCGATCACTGCCTTTATCATTTGTTAAAATCAATCAATTTCTTTTGTTTTTTTCTCTCACAGTAATTCAAATTAATTAAAATCAATATTTTTACGAAAACCAACAAAAAGTGACAACCTTGTTTTGTGTGCACTCCTCTTCGGGAGACTACCTAGGATCAACTGCTATACTATACTTAGGTAAATAGAATATTGTTTTTCCACGCCCCATGACAGGCATGCGTCAAGTATGAATTTATAGTGATGCCATTTGGTCTTACTAATTCCCCTGCTATCTTCATGGATCTGATGAATAGAGTCTTTAGAGACTATCTTGATCAGTTTGTGTTAGTCTTTATAAATGATATTATTGTCTATTCAAAGAGAAAGGAAGAACATGAATATCACTTGAGAATTGTATTAAAGACCCTAAGAAAGGAGAAGCATTATTCCAAATTTACCAAGTGTGAATTTTGGCTTAAAAAATTTTCATTTTTGGGTCACATAATCTCAAAAGAGGGGATATCTATGGATCCAGCAAAAACAGAGGTTATCGAAATATGGTCGACACCAACAACAGTAACTACGATCCGAAGTTTTCTTGGTTTGGCTAGATATTATCGATGTTTTGTGAAATAATTTTCACAATTATCCAATCCACTCACAAGGTTGACTCGAAAAGGAGTTAAGTTCAGGTAGACGGAGGAATGTGAAGTGAATTTCAAGGAGTTGAAATGATGGTTCTCCAGTGCACCTGTGCTCACACTTCCTTGTAGTGGAGAAAGGTTTTTGATCTACAGTGATGCATCCACAAAGGGGCTGGGGTGTGTTCTTATGAAAAATGATATGGTGATAGCTTATGCCTCACGATAACTGAAAATCCATGAGAAAAATTAACCAACACATTATTTGGAGTAAGCTGCGGTAATCATTGCATTAAAGATTTGGAGGCATTATCTTTAGGGAGAAAATTTTGAAATTTATACTGATCAAAAAAGTTTAAAGTATATTATCACACAAAAGGAGCTGAATATGCGCCAAAGAAGATGGTTGGAGTTGATTAAGGGTTACGACTGCTCAATTCATTACCACCCTGGGAAAGCAAACAAGGTGGAAGATGCATTAAGTCGACAAGACCATGCTACCTTATCCATGATGAGGATCACAAAAGATCCAATATTTATGGATTTACAAAGGATGGATCTTGAAATTATAATGAAAGGGGAAAATCGTATCTTTCACTAATGAATGTTCAACCATCTATACATGTGAGGATTAAAGATGCGCAGAAAGAAGATGTCGAGTTACAAACAAATGCGAGAAATGTTCCTGAATTCAACCTTGATTGTGATGGGATAATAAAGTTCAAGAATCGGGTTTGTGTTCCTCATATCCCAGAATTAAAGGAGCTGCTGGATGAGGCTCATAGTTCTTCATTCTCTATTCATCCTGGAAGCATGAAGATGTATAGGAACCTGAATGAGTACTTCTGGTTTGATGTCAAGAAAAGAGATGTTGCTAAATATGTCTCTCGATGCTTGGTTTGTCAGCAAGTTAAACCTGAGAGACAGAAGTCTAAGGGGATGTTTCAACCATTACCCATACCTGAATGAAAATGTGAAAACATCATTATGGACTTTGTCACTGGACTTCCTAAAACATCTAAAAACAATAATGCTATCTGGGTCATAGTTGATCGTCTTACAAACTCTGCACACTTCATTGCTATTAGAGAGGATTTCTCTCTAGATCAGCTTGCCATGATATATGTAAAGGAAGTGGGAAGATTGCATGGAGTACCACTTTCTATTATATCTGATCGGGATCCGAGTTTTACCTCAATGTTCTGGCGAAGTCTTCAGTATTCTCTGGATATAGAGTTGAGTTTCAGCACTTCTTATCATCCTCAGACAGACGGTCAGTCTGAGAGGAAAATTCAAACTCTAGAAGATATGTTGAGAGATTTCCCTATAGATTTCAAAGGTGGTTGGGATCAACAGCTACCATTGGTGGAATTTTCGTATAATAATAGCATTCACTCCAGTATTCAGATGGATCTTTATGAAGCTCTCTATGGAATGAAATGCAGGACTCCAACTTGTTGGAATGAAGTTGGGAAAAGAAAGCTATTAGAACCTAATCTTGTTGATGAAATGGTAGAAAAGGTCAGATCTATTCAACAACACATAAGAGCAGCTCAGAGTTGACAAAAATGTTATGCCGACAACCGAAGAAAAGACCTAGAGTTTGAATTGGGTGATAAAGGGTTCTTACGAATATCTCCTTGGAAGAGAGTAATGAGATTTGGAAAGAAGGGAAAGTTGAGCCCTAGATATATCGGTTCTTTTGAAATTATGGATCGTATTGGGAAGGTAACTTACTGATTTCCACTTCCACTGAATCTCTCTCAAGTTCACAATGTGTTCCATGTATCTCTCCTGAGAATGTACATACCTGATCCTTCACATGTATTCAGTTCAGAAGTTGTACCGCTGGAACAATACCATTCTTATGAAGAACAACCGATAGAGATTCTGGATCATAGTGAAAAGTCCTAAGGAACAAGACCACTCTCTTGGTGAATGTTTTATGGAGGAACCACCAATTAGAAGAAACTACAGGGAACTTGAGGTTATGATGAGGGATAGGTATCCTCATCTGTTTGTAATTAAGTGACGAATTTTGAGGGTGAAATTCATTTTAAGGAGGTAGAATGTAACACCCTGAGAATTTATGAGAAATATTTTTTATGAATTATGTTATACGCAACACCAAAGGAATCTTTTACAGCAGACAATACGGACTTGTCTTGCATTACACGCAATCACAACCTTCCTCGATAGCGTGTGTAGTACGCAATACCGGGTTTCACTAGACAACGATATATTATTATGGACTAGCTGTTATGAATAATATTAAATAAATTTTTAATTTTATAACATTATTATTCATCTTACACATTTTCTAGAACATGGTAAGAGAACAAAATAAATTTTTTGGATAAAAGAAGTATTTTTCAAAAAAAATGCAGTTTTTCCACCTTTTGATGGCGCACCAACTTTAACTCTAGTTTTTGAAAAGTTTATAAGATCAATTTGAAAAAATAAAATTCTTATTTGGAATCAGGATATAAAATTTTACTTTGGATTAATTTTTCATATTATTCTGATAACTTTCATATTTTAATGAATAGTAAAAGCACGCTATATTTTAATTAAAAACAACTTTTTTCATCTCAATACTTTATATGGTTAAATTATAATATTGAATGTTTTTAAAGTATAAATAGAATATATTTTTATCATTTAATATAATTTATGTCATTAGAATTAATTTTACATTGAATTCATAGATAAAAACATTTCAATCTTTGGCAATGTTTTAACTTTTAAAACTCGTTTCCTTAACAACGGGATTAATTTTAAATTAATAACTGAAACTTCTGTGTTTTGAATTTTGAAAAATGGATTCCATATTTGGAATCATTGGGTCCAAATTATGTAAATAGGTTACTTTTAATTTTTTTTGATATTATGAATAGTAACTATGTTAATTTTTATTTACTACGGTTAAAGGTAAATAGGGTAATTCAAGGTTAAAAGAATATTATAATAATTAAAAATTACATTGACACTTGTCCTAACCTTATTGGATGAATAGTGGCCGACCATGGGAATCATTGGGTCGATTTTGGGACCCCATTGAGCCACTTGGTAGTGAAAATGACAATTTGGATTAAATAATTTAATGTAAAGACAAAATTGACATTAACAAAAATCGTTTAGTAATTAATTTTTATAAGGGGTTATATTAATTATATTTTCAACTATAAATATTAATTGGAAAGATAATAATATTTACTACATAATTATATTTTTTTTATAATTTTTAGACACCAAATAAAGTAAATTATATATGACACAATAATGATGAAGTATTTACCTTATTAATAAATGATTTAAAGAAATAAGATTATAATGATTAAAATATTTTCCAAAAGATCTCCAATTATGATTGGATGATTTTATTTTAACCATGAGTCATCGTATCTTCATCTTTAATGATTTTTGGACCTTTTGAAACTGAATATAAGTTTATCAAAAAATAATATTTCCACACTTTCCAAAGGTGCCCCTCTCCTCCCTTATAAAAGGGCACCTCCTACCTCTCCTCCTCACACCAATTTGAGCCTTCAAGCACGACCAAACCCTTCCCATTTCACTTACCCGCTACCTTAGAAACCTTCTAGAGGTACTGGTCTTCTCAAAAGACCAACTCTACTGCCTTAAGAGAAAGTTTAAAGGATGCACTTCAAGAAAGATGTAATACCTTCTACCGTTTTCATCAAGTTCCATTATTCTTCTACTCCCTCTTATTTAGTTTTTTCATTATGAGGTAATAACATCAGTATCCCTCATATACTGATATGTTACTATAAATATGAAACAACCCTATTTCACCTCTTATCCATCCTACGGAAAACGAAATCACCGAGCGTGTGTACGTACGGAATACCGTCTCCACATCGTGGTGTAATCCGTTTTCCACCACCACCTTACATGGATGGGTATAATGGTGAAAATAAATAACTGTATATGATTATTGTAAAGTGGTATTGATTATCAAATAGTATACATACACTCCAATACAATTCCATGATCATGGAAATGATATCATCGCTCGTGCGTACATACGGCCTACTGTCTCCACAATGTGATGTGACTCGTTCTATATGATCATCATTGAATAATGATTATATAAATGAATTTAATGAATTAATATGATATATCTTACACTAATAACATTATTTAAATGATATATCTATATCCTATATAGAGGAATAAGAATTTATTAGACAAAACACGCATAAGTACAAAAAGTAATAAACACCCGAATAACAAGTAGTAATGAAATATTATTAATAAAAAGATAAGAATATGACCATATATGATATAATAACAATAAGTATGAATCGGTAATAAGTCAATAACATTATTTAAATAATTATACAGGAGGTTCGGACACTTACGAAGCAAATCGGACCTAAGGTAAGGGACAATCTCGCAATCTCAATTTTTATCTGAGATTGATTATACATCAGATTTTACTAGGGAATATTTATCATCCAAATCAATGTTTCCTCCATATGTAATATTATTTATATCCTCCTGAAATTATTTAAATACAATTTTTCCCTTCGGTGAGTTTTAGTAAAAGATATGAAAGGAATCTTTTTTCGTTTTTCGTATGATGTACTTTTTGACTTTTCCGACAAAAGTACGAGAAGAATGTTTTTTTAACTTATACGGCATGAATGGATTTTTAAAACATTATTTCCAAGAATATTCCATTACAAGTTTTCATGTTTATTTTTAATCAACTTCTCTTAGTTTAAAATTTTACGACATGTTAAGAAAGGAAAAATGTTTTTGAAGTAGAAATGATATTTTCCTCAAGAATGGAGTTCAAGTGTTTTATCAAAATTATTTTCCATATAAGTTAATACAGGGTTCTGTTTCTATCCCTATTATTACATTGATTTGATTATTTTGTGATGGAAATATTTTTATGAATTCCTTTATCTTATATTAATTGTTTTATGATGTCACGATGTTTAAGATTTCGATTTTTATTACATGGGTTATGCTATGATGTATGGTTTATGATTTTGTGGAACATATAAGAATGATATCATTGTGAGATGGGTGGGACCTATATCTCCATCCAATGCATTGGGTAAAGATTTTATATCTCATGAGATAGACCTGGCTGGAACGGTAGGTTAAACCGGTTCATTGAAACAGGACTGAAACGAGGAGTGAACTCGGTTCAGAAATGGAATTTATCCACTAAGATAGTCTTGGTAATGAGTCTTGAATAATAAGAAATGATTCTCTATGATTATGTGTGTATTACACAATGTTTCATGTTTTATGTTATGATTATTGGGATTACATTTCCCTATCATGACTTATCCCATGTTATGAAATTATGATCTCTTTTGCAGGGTAAGATTTCCAAAATGTTATGTTCTTATGAATTTTATGTGATTGGTATTTCTTTATTTACCCTTACTGAGAATTTGAGATCACCCTTTTGTATGATTTCTTTCCCCAGATCAGGAAGAAGGCTATTAAGTAAGATATTACAAAAATGGACTGTAGATATGATGAAATAAATGGGAGACAATGTAGATGCTTTATGAATGAGTTGTTTATGTTTCCCAGTTTCTAAAGACACTATACCTATACAGTCTGTTCATGGTTTTGTTTTATGTTGTAATAAGTATGCTTCAATTATGAAGTATTAACCATGTATGTAATGTATGGGGCGCTATTGTCCCCCCACTTGTTCAATGAATTAAAAACTTTGTCCACGACGTGTCGAATTACAAACATCATAGACGATGTGATTTCAATTCGCATTAATTCATTCAAGTCAGATCATGAAACCATTTCTATGGTTGAACCATGTTAAAATATATGTGTTATAAATCACCCATGGTTCTGTAATTTTATTGTACTCATGGTTCTAATTTTTAAAACAAAATGAGGTTGTTATTATCATAAAACCACTAAAATGATCTAAATGAACATCATTAATGTTTTTACTAATGAATCATCATCATGGTATATAACCCAAAATCGTTATAAGATTATTTATATCTCTATTATTTCATTAATAAAATGTATTAAAATTTTTGGATGTTTAACCATGTTTCAAATGAACTTCCATTCATGGAAACAAGTAACGAACCATGAAAATCAAGGGAGAAAATGCTTCCAAAACATGAAAATTGAAACATTTGAACCAATAGAAAGGGCCATGAATGAACCTAATAAGGTTATAATAAATCAATTAAATTTATAGGAGGTTGTGGAAATATTAATTAATTAAAATATATTTGATTATCCATGTCATTAAAACAAACCGATAACACAGTCGAGCATAAGGTAAGGGGTTTCTCATCTCACTTTCATTTCTATGAGATTTCCATTGTTCGCCAATTATTCCTTATATTTGGTATATGTGTACTTAAATTTGATATATAATAACATTATTATCTTTATATTCATGTTATTCAATGATTCACTTGAAATTTATTATGTTCTGGCCATACAATTCGACCGATCATATTGTTGTAAGGGACATTGTCTCAGCTGCTGTTTTCATTGTGACTGCCTTTGTATTGTGCACCTAATAATCCTTATGTGTTGTACCTACTTCCCATTTGAGATAAATTTTCATTTGAAATTATATTTATATTAAATATCCATAATCTTATGTCATGGATATGTTTGTTGTCTAAATTTTTTACCATTTTACATACAGTGTTTATTTGGAAAGTTATTTTAATTATGGAAATATTGATGAATCTGTATACACTACTCTATATGGTTTTTGAAATGTAATATTTCTCTTGTATTGAAACAATGTATAAATAATTATTTGGACATGCACTGGCGGGTGGGTCCCACTATATCCCCTTGATGCATCGGTATATCTCATGAGACAAAACAGTTTGGCGACAAATACTTCGAGTTTATTTCCAAAAATCATAAGGGTTTCTACCCACAGAACTAAACCATTTTTAAAGTATTTTGTTTTCATGTTCCAGATACATGATGTTCAATTAATAATAATTCTCTTTATTCATTATGAGTTATTGTTATTATTACCCATGAGGTTTTCTCTATGACAAAATCTATGGATGCAGTTTCATTTTCAATTTATTAATGGCATTAGTTTTTTATTTACTCACTATGTCGTGTTGATTATGTGAGATTGTTTATGATTCACTTATTATTGTACTCATGATTTCACTATTTTTAACCCTTACTCTGCATTTTATCTCAACCCTTTTCGTTGTCTACCTTCGACATGAGATGCAGAGAAGGTCTTCTTTTTAGTTCATGTGGATGCCGATTTTAGTTTTTGTTATGTATTGTATTTTGTAACCATTTTTTCAATGTAATTTGAGTTAAATATATGTATATAGTTTCTTCAATACTACTATTCATAACGGTATGTACTATTCAATAAAAAATTAAGTTTGTTCTATCGGACTCCAAAGGACATACTGAACACAACTCTAGATGACCATTTTTTGAAATTCAAAGCATTGAAGAGGAAAAGATGTATTTTAATGGCTATATTATAAAATTTAATTCTATATTTATTTTCAAAACCATTTGGTGATACATTCTCCCCTCCTTAAAAAAAATTTTTCCTTGAAATTCCCATAATATTACCTAAAAAGATTCGGGTATGTATTTAACATAAGCTCCTCAGGCTCCCGTGTTGCTTCCTCCATCTTATTATTCCTCCATAGAACCTTCACCAGACAAGTCAACTGATTTCTCAATACTTGTTCTGTAGAATAAATAATCGTGATAAGCTCTTCACAGTAAAATAGACTGGGCTCAAGTTCCACTTCTTCATAACTGAGTACATGTGTTGGGTCTGGCATGTACTTTCTTAACATTGACATGTGTAACGCATTGTCAACCTAAGAGTGACTTGGCGGCATTGCCAAACGGTAATCTACGACTCCAATTCGGTCCAGAATTTCAAATGGTCTGGTATACTTGGGACTTAACATTACCTTCTTACCGAATCATATAATACCCTTTAATGGAGATAACTTCAAGAAAACATGATCACCTTATTGAAACTCCACATCCTTCCTTCGGTATCTGCATTTCTCTTTTGCCTACTTTAAGCTATTTTGATATGGTTCAGGATAATCTTCAACTTTTCCATTGTTTCTTCAACAAGTTCTAGGCCCATGAGCTTTCTTTCACCAACATCATCCTAGCAAGTTGGTTTACGACATCGCCTTCCATTTAATGCTTCATAGGGTGCCATTTGTATACTTGAATGAAAGCTATTGTTTTCAGGAAAATTCTATGAGAGGTAAATAATGATCCCACATGATTGGAAAATTAAGTGAAAAAGTCCTCAACATGTCTTCCAATGTTTTAATTGTCCATTCTGATTATTTATCAGTTTGTGGGTGGTAGGCAGTGCTCAAATAAAGATCAGTTTCTTGGGCCTTCTGAAGACTTTTCCAGAATCTTGATGTAAAACGTGGATCACGATCAGCAACAATCAATAGGTGTACTCCATGAAGTCTCAAAACATCAATAATATATAGCCTTTCTAGATGTTCATGTGGAAGATCTTCTCTTATAACAAGGAAATGTGCTGACTTGGTAATACGATCAATAAAGACCCATATTGAATTCTTCCTTCTAGGAGTCTTTGGTAGTCCCATGACAAAGTCCATCGTGATATTATCCCATTTCCACTTAGGTATGGGAAGAGGTTGCAATACTCCTCCAGGATGTTGCCTTCCAGCTTTCACTTGTTGACAAACCATACATCTTGACACAAAATCATCAATCTCCCACTTCATGTTGTCCCACCAAAAGTGTTCCATAAAATCTCTATACATCATATTCCTACCGAGGTGTATAGAGAAATTGGAACTATGAGAATCATCCAACAATTCCCTTTTTAAATCTAGTTTATCAGTGACACAAAGTCTCATCCCAAATTTAAAACTTCATTCCTCATATACGAAGTCACTCAATCTCCCATCATTCACAACTTTAGTCTTCTTTTGAAACTCTTCATCATCAGCCGAAGTACTTTTTATCCTTTCTAGTAAAGATGGTTTGGAAACCATTTTAAAAAGAATTGACATTTCTCCTTCCTTGGTTATTCCCATATCCATCTTTACTAGATCCATGAAAATATGATCCCTTTCAACTATCATATTGTTAAAAACTTCATGATCCTTTCTTCTCAGAGCATCTTCCACCTTATTTGACTTCCCTGGGTGGTAGTGTATCATGAAATCATAATCCATGAAGAGTTCAAGCCATCTCATTTGCCTCATGTTGAGTTCTTTCTGAGAAAAAATTTATGTCAAACTCTTGTGATTAGTATAAATCTCACATTTTTCACCATAGAGATAATTTTTCCATATCTTCAAATCAATGATTACAGCAGCTAACTCATTATCATGAGTAGGATAGTTTTGCTCATGAATTTTTAGTTATCATCATGCATAAGAAATAAACCTATCATTTTTAATAACGACACAACCATGTCCTTTCATTGAAGCATCACTATAAATAACAAACCTATCATTCCCCGATTGTAGAGTCAATATAAGATCATTGAATAATATTCTCTTCAGTTCTTCGAAACATTCTTCACAATATTTTTACAAAACAAATTTAACCCCTTTACGTGTGAGCTTCGTTAGTGGGTTAGCCAGTCGGGAAAAATTCTCTACGAAACGCCAATAATAACCTGCTAAGCCAATAAAACTGCATACCTCAGTTATGTTTGTTGGCGTGGGCCAATCTTGGATTGTCTTTTTTCTTGCAGGATCAACTAGGATTACATCCATAGAAAAAATAAGGCCAACAAAAGAAATCTCATGACCCCAGAATTCACACTTGCTAAACTTCACATATAATTCATGTCTTCTAAGTGTCTTCAGGATAATGCGCAAGTGATTTTTATGATTTCCATAGCTTTGGGAGTATACTAAGAGATCATCAATAAATACCACTATAAAATAATCAAGATATTCCTTTAAAACTATGTTCATTAGATCCATGAAGATATGGGGTGCATTAGTCAATCCAAAAGGCATTACTATAAACTCATAATGCCCGTACCTGGTTCAAAACGCTGTTTTCAGAATTTCTTCCTTCTTCACACTCAACACATGATATCCAGATCGAAGGTGAATCTTTGAAAAGTATTGATCTCTTTGCAGTTGGTCTAATAAATCATCAATGCAAGGTAGAAGATACTTGTTCTTTATTGTTATTGAATTGATCTCTCTGTAGTTGATACATAACCTCATAGATCCATCTTTCTTCATGACAAAAGGACATGAGCTCCCCTTGGAGAAACACTAGGGTGAATAAATCACTTATTACTCAATTACTCTAGTTGTTTCAATAGTTCCACTAATTCCACAGCGGCCATTCTATACGGGGACTTTGCCATGGGTCTACCAAAGACTCATAGAAGGAATGATGTAATATGGGTTATTGTTGATCATCTTACCAAGTCATCAAATTTTCTTACTATAAGATAATATCTACCACTTGAACGTCTAGCAAGACTATATATTAATGAAGTGGTGAGACTTCATGGAGTATCCCTATCGATTGTTTCTGATCGTGATCCATATTTTACATCAAGATTCTAGAAAAGTATTCAGAAGGCCCTATATACTGATCTTTGATTGAGCACTTCCTACCACCCACAAACTGATAGAAAATCAAAACTGACTATTAAAACTCTCGAACACATGCTGAGATCATGCTCCATTAACTTCTAAGGTATGTGGGATCAATACTTTCCTTTGGTGGAATTTTTCTACAACAATAGTTTCCATTCCAGTATTCAAATGGCTCCATATGAAGCATTATATGGAAAGAGATGTTTAACTCCAACTTGTTGGGATGAAGTTGGTGAAAGGAAACATATAGGCCCAGAACTTATTAAAGAGACCAAGACAATGGTGATGAAAATACAAGCGCATATTAATGCAGCCCAAAGTATGCCGAAGAGTTATGCTCACAACTGGAGAAATGACTTGGAATTTCAAGTGGGAGATCATGTATTTTTGAATGTATCTCCATGGAAGGTCTTTTTAAGGTTCAGTATGAAAGGAAAACTGAGCCCCAGGTACATTGGACCATTTGAAATTTTGGGAAGAATCGGAGTTGTAGCTTACCATTTAGTGATGCCTCCAAATATCTCCGGAGTTCATGATGTGTTCCCCGTATCATTGTTAAAGAAATACATGCCACACCCAACACATGTACTCACATATGATGGAATAGAACTGGAACCGAATTTGTCATACTGTGAAAAGACCATCAGTATTCTTAACACAAGGGAGCAGGTAATGAGAAAACAAACCACTCGTCTAGTAAAGGTTCTTTGGAAAAACCTGAATATGGAGGAAGCAATATGGGAACCAGAGGATTTCATGAAGAAGAGCCACCCATATTTTCCTGGTGGGCTATGTACATAAAATTCTGAGGATGAAATTTCTGAAGGAGGGAATAATGTAGCACCCCAAACATTTTATGGTATGTTTCTGTTAAATACATTCTATTCATCACTGTGTTCCTTTGAAACAACACTATGTTATTTAGGATATAGTCAAAAACTCTCCATTAAATATAAATTTTCAACTTCTATGTTTTGAATTTCCAAAAACAGTCATTTATAGTTGTGATCAATAAGTCATTTGGAGTCTGATAGAACAAAATTAATTTTTGGTGAATAGTAACATACCCTTATGAATAGTAATATGACCCTTATGAATGGTAAATAATAATATTATTTCATTTTCATAAGGAAATAAGATAAGGAGATCTTAATTAGTTTTTCAGTGAGAAATAAAACTATTTGCACTTTAAGATTGTTTTTTTTGAATTAAATATGACCTGTTGTAAAAATTAAATTAATAATATTTATAAAATTATTT
The DNA here is from genome assembly GCA_963277665.1 of Viscum album. NCBI lineage: Eukaryota > Viridiplantae > Streptophyta > Magnoliopsida > Santalales > Viscaceae > Viscum > Viscum album. The sequence goes on from OY728145.1 coordinate 1,415,310,373, forward strand.
TTTAAAAATGGATTTCACTTTTGAAATCTACACGTTGATAAATGGTTAGGGTGAATTTTGGGAATATATATGAAACAAATGATTTTCTGTGAATAGTAAAAAATACAGTTTTTAGTTGTGGTGTGTTAATGACATCATTAATGATAGAATAATGATGTCATAAATCTGGATGACTTGTGTATAGTTAAATAATATTTGAGGTTTCCCAAGTGGCTTATACCATGGGAAAATCCTATGGGAAATCTTATGGTTTTGCAAAAACCACTCATGAGGTGTCCCTTAAAAATTATTAAAATAATCCTTCACTTTTCCTATAAATACCAACTCTTCCCTACATGGAATTCAATCCAAATTCTCACTCAGTTATGTTCAGGCCTCCATAATTTTATATTAGTCCTCCCAAGTTTTCGTCAGGCTCCCATGTTCCCAACCTTCACGTTCTAAGGGATACTCCACAAGGTATGAAAATTCTCAATTTCTATCTTTTTCCTTTCAGGTTCTCTTTTAAGTGGTATATCGTTCATGTTTCCATACCATGTTCTTATTTTTCATAGTATTCTTGATATAAACTATATTATGATTCATTTATGGATAGGTTAACCTCTTCCCCTCTCTTTTTAATATTTTCTAAAACCATGTTGTGTAGCCGCTAGGCTGCCGAATTTTTGTAAGTGATTTCAAAATTATTATTTTATTTTGAGTTCTTTATTTATTATTTCTTCATATCTACATTCCCAAGAGGAATTTAATCTCCAGAATATTTTATATTCTTGACGTTCCAATTTTCATGATAAATTCATCATCAATCTTCTTCATTCCCCACTTGTTCAAGGAATTAAAAACATTGTCCGTGATGTGTCAAATTACCGACATCATAGACGATGTGATTTCAATTTGCAATAATTCCTTCAAGTCTGGTCATGAAACCATTTATATGGATGAACCAGGTTATAATATATGTTTTATGACTCAGCCATGGTTATGTAATTCTTTGGTACACATGGTTCTAATTTATAAAACAAAATGAGGTTGTTATTATCAAAGAACCACTAAAACTATCTAAACGAACATCATTAATGTCTTAACTAATGAATCATCATCCTGGTATATAACCCAAAATAATTATATAATAATTTACATCTCCATAATTTCGGTAAAAATATGTATTAAAAATTATAGATGTCTAACCATGTTTCATATGAACTTCCATTCATGGAAACAAGTAACGAACCATGAAAATCAAGGGAGAAAATGCTTCAAAAACATGAAAATTGAACCAATTGAACCCATAGAAAGGGACATGTATGAGCGTAATAATGTTATAATAAATCAATTACATGTATAGGAGGTTCTGGAAATATTAATTAATGAAGCTAAATTTGATTATTCATGTCATTAAAACAAATGAAGAACACACTCGAGCATAAGGTAAGGGGTTTCTCATCTCACTTTCATTTCTGTGAGATTTCCATTGTTCACCAATTATTCCTTATATTAGGTATATGTGTACTTACAATTGATATATAATAACATTATTCTCTTTATATTAACGTTATTCAATTATTCACTTGATATTTATTATGTTATGGTCATATGATTCGAACGATCGCATTGTTGTAAGGGACATTGTCTCAAACTACGTTTTCGTTGTGACTATATTTGTATTGTGCACCTAATAATCCTTATGTGGTTTACCTAATGCCCATTTCAGATCAATTTTCATGTGAAATTATATTTATATTAAATATCCATAATATCATGTCATGGATATGTTTGTTGTCTAAACCGTATACCATTTTACATACGGTATTTATTTGGAAAGTTATTTTAATTATGGAAATATTGATGAATCTGTATACTCTACCCTATACGGATATTGAAAGGGAATATTTCTCTTGTATTGAGTCAATGTATAAAGAATTATTTGGACATTAATTGGTAGGTGGGGCCCGCTATAGCACCTTGATGCATCGGTAGGTCTCCTGAGACAAAACAGTTTGGCGACAAACCCTTCGAGTATGTTTCCAAAAACCAGAAGGGTTTCTACCCACAGAACTAAACCATTTTTACGGTATTATGGTTTCATGTGCTAGATACATGAATTAAAATTAATGAAAATTCTATTTATTCATTATCAGATGTTATTATTATTATTATTATCCATGAGGTTTTCACTATGACAAAATCTATGGATGCCGTTTCATTTTTATTTTATTAATGGCATTAGTTTTTCATTTACTCACAATGTCATATTGATTATGTTAGATTTATTATGATATAATTATTATTGTACTCATGCTTCATCTATTTTTAACCATTACTGATCATTTGATCTCACACCTTCCATTTTCTAACTTCTAAAGGTGATGAAGAGAAGGTCTTCTTTTGAGTTCCTGAATGACGTTTTTTTGTTATGTATTGTATTTTGTAATCGTTTTCCAATGTAATTTGAGTTACATCTATGTATCTAGTTTCTTCAAGACTACTAAAATGATCATTTCTTCAGGATTTTAATTCCTTCTAACCATTCCAATATCACAAGTAATGCACCGCCTCCAACCTATAGGGGTCAGGGTGTTACAGTTGGTATCAGAGAAAGTTTAGTAGAAAACTTGGAAACTATAGTAGGAAATATATAATAAGGAACAAATCCCTAAGGTAATATCTGAGGATTAAAATACAAGAATTTCCTGGTATTTTGGTAAGTAATAGATTATGTGGATATTTTAATCAATGCGTCATTGTCTGGATATGAGTAGGTAGAGGAAGTTATGGCACATATGTATCTAGGGGTAAAACCCGAAAACACCGCTTTGAGCTTGACTTGAACGAGAACTGGTGCATGACAATGAGCCTTTCTGTATTCGTGGTTACGACACTCCCAGTGGATATTCTTAGGATAATTCTTATTTTCATTACAAGAAATTATGATGTAGTTTATTGTAAATTTTTCCTTAGAGGAACTATGTTTATAAGATTAACTATGCATAGGATTTCAATCTATGTTGTGTGTTTTTTTATTTGAGATTCATAAACTAATCTAGGGTGTCTCATTATTTAGAAATGGAGTCTAATGGAAGAAGGAGAATCAATACTCGTGGGAAAGGTAGGGATCTCCCTATTGAGCAAGTCACCACAATCAATGTTGGAGTAAATCAAATAATGAATATATTGGAAAAACTTACTTAAGCTGTAACGAATAACCATTCCACACCTGTGTTGGATCATTTCATGTGGTAGAAGCCCCCATATTTCAGCGGGACTACTAATCTAGTGGTAGCTGAGAAATGGATCAAGTCCCTTGAAAAGATATTCATGGTGTTAAGATGCAATTAAAATGAAAATGTAGTAATGGTGGTATATTGTCTCAAGGGTGATGCTGATCAATGGTGGTCCCTGATTCAAAATACCGCAGAAGAAGAAGAAATAAAAGAGATGGAATGGAGGAATTTTATAGAAATATTCTATGATAAATATTTCCCTCATGAGCAACGTACTCAAGTGAACAAGAAATTGCTTGGTTGGACACAAAGGGAAGAAGACAGTGTTGCTGAGTATGAGGCTACCTTCACAAGGATAGCCAGGTATTTCGTGGATTACATTCGTGACTCGGTGGACAAGATTGATCACTTCTTTGAAGATCTTAAACTAAGTCTTGTAATGGCACTGACTTCTCTATCATTTTCATCATATGATTAAAATGAATCAAGTGCCATCAAAATAGATAATGAATTTGCTAGATGCAATTTTTTCAAAGGAAACCAAGATAAGAAGTGGTATTCTGATAACAAAGGAAAAGAAGAAGCATCAAACAAGAGAAAGGGAATGAATAGTTTTCCATTATGCGAGAACTGTGGAAAGAATCATACCAGGAAATGCTTTAAAGGAAAGGATGTCTTCTTTAACAATGGAGAAAATGGTCATTGATCTGATGAATGTAAGGGGAAGAAACAATTCAATGATTTTAAATGCTACAATTGCGAAGATATGGGACACTATGCAAATGAGTGTCCTAAGCACCAAGGAAACATGCTTCAAAAAAAGGCCAGAGAGAAAGGGAGAGCCTATGCGATTACAATGGAAAAGGTTGATTTTTCTAGTGACGTGGTGGAAGGTGCATTAATTATTTCCTAAAACGTAGCTAACACTTTATTTGATTTTGGATCACCTCATTCATTTGTATCCTCTCAGTTTTCCAAGAAAAATAGATATGTCCAATTTGATTTAAGAAAGGATTTGTTAGTCAAAACTCCCATGGGATGTATCATTACAGCAAAGGCATGTCTACTAGTCCCCCTCCAAACACCATAATGTGATTTAGTTTCTAGCCTTATCATGATACCCATGACTGAATTTGATATAATTCATGGAATGGATTGGCTATCAAATTATGATGCAAGGATTTATTTCAAGAAATAGGAAGTTAAATTTTTTGGAAATGGTGTAGAATCCCTTGTCTTTAGAGAAGAAACATCAGAACCTAATTCTTATCTAGAACCACTCCTAGTAGATCTATTGAATGCAATACTTGGAGAGGAAGATAAACCTATATATATGGGAGAGGAAAGAAATCTTCAAATTGAATATGTGCACATAGTGAAAGAGAACATTGGTGTATTTCCAAAGGATTTACATGGACATCCTCCAGAGTGGGAAATTGAGTTTTCCATTGACTCAATTCTTGGTGAATGACCTATATCAAAGACCCCATATAGAATGGCCACTGGGGAGCTAGTGGATCTGAAGAAACAACTAGAAGAGTTGAGTGAAAAAGGATTTATTCTACCTAGTGTTTCTCCATGTGGAGCCCCGATCTTGTTTTTAATGAATAAATATGGTACCATGAGCTTATGCATTGATTATAGAGAAATCAATGATATTACAACAAAGAATAAGTATCATATCACCCAGATTGAAGATTTATTTGACCAACTTCATGGAGCTCAATACTTTTCAAATATTGACCTTCGATTTGGATGTCATCAACTGAGTATGAGGAAAGAATATATTATGAAGATAGCATTTCGAACCAGGTATGGGCATTGTATGTTTACAGTGATGCCTTTTTTACTGAGAAATGCACCCTCAGTTTTAATGGATTTAATGAATAATTTTTTCAAGGAATATCTTGATAACATTGTTGTGGTAGTAATCAATGATATCCCAGTATGCTCAAAAATCTATGAAGACCATGAGGATCATTTGTGAACTATTCTGAAAACTCTTAGAAGAAATTAATTATATGGGATGTTTAGAAAGTGAGACTTCTAGCTTTATTCAGTTTCTTTTCTAGGCCATATTGTCACTAAGGATGGAATCCTAGTAGATCCTGCAATGACAAAGGCAATCTAAGATTGGCCCATGCTGTAAGATCCTGGTTTTGGATGGTATTTTTTTCCTTTTATTTTGGTTAAATCCCTTTTTTTGGGATTCAAGGGATGTATATTGAACGTATGAGAGGCCTTGGGGTGTTTCAGGGGATCAGGGCATGGAAGAAAGGAAAACTGGGCAAGACAGGCCAAGGCGCACAGCCTGCGCACGACCTAGAAAACCGTGTGGCCTGCCCAGGTGAAACTGTGTGACCCTTCCTCTTCCAGAAGGAAGCATGTTCATGGTTTTTGAACGGTTTTCCAAACCATTTGGATGGATCGTGCGACCCTCCCACTCCAGGCAGTGGCATGAGCACATTTTGCGAACGGTTTTCCAAACTGTGCGGACAAACTGTGCGGCCAGTTAAAGTTGGGAAAAATTACAAGATTTCCACTCTTGGATTATTAAACCTCACTCGGGATATTCATCCTATCTCCCCCTCTTCACCTTAGTCATGAACCAAAGCTCCCAAGGATTCCAATAGATCAAACTTCTTCTATTCTATTTTTTTTGGTGTCGTTGGTTGTGGATTGAAGTTCTAGGTAAGGCTAATCTCCTCCTTGGTTGTTTTCTTTGTTTAGGGTTTGTGTCTTCTCTCCCTCTTGTTCAGAAACCCTAAAACCCTATCTTTTGGGTGAGTTCTAGGTTGAAGCTCCAAGGTTTGGTCAAATCGAGGTCTAAGGGCTCGATTGAGGGTGCGTTCAACCGCAGATTCGATGTAGGTGGTCTACAAGTTATATCCCATGGTTATTTAGGGTTTTTGTGCATGTTAAATTGTGTTCTTGCTTTTCCCTGGTTATGTTTGGATATCCTTGGCATGTTTGAGAATAAAGGTGTTTAAAATGGAAAATGGGAACCCTCACGATCCCCATGGGATGTTTTAGGATTGACTTGACCAAAATGAGGGTCATCCATGGGATGTGCCGGATTTTCCCAGGTTTACAGATTGTTATTAAACAAGTGATCTTGTTGTAAAAAATGGTAGATCCCTTGATGAATATGTATGAATGATTGGTTGAATGTGGAATAGATGTTAGGTTATTCACCTAGACTTGGTAATAATAAAAGGGTTATTTGAAATGGAATGAATGGTTGATTCATGGAAATGACGAGGGTTTTAAATGGGTTAATGTGTAAATTTATTAAAGACCATAATGGGATAGATTATGGGTCTAGGATGGAATTCTCAGTGAGATAGGCATAACACATGTGAATTCGGTGAATGGATAAATGATGTGAAATGGTAATGTGTTAATGTGTTAAGTCATGATGTGGTTTCCCATGTGGGTTGTTGTGAATGATGTTTTCTGATGGGAAATTGTTGGAAGGGTGATGGTTACATATATATAAGCATGTTCACATGGCTTGGTAGAGTGGGGTATGACTTGAGGATCTACGCCCATGGGTCGAGTGAAGACTGATGCTCTAAACTCCACCCTAAATGCACGGTTTAGGAAAGGGGACTGCGGGTCTATTCTCCTAATGGTTCCATCCACCCGGAGTGAGGCATTGAGGTGAGGATATGGTTGCTATGAGGGAGTTAGATCTAGTGAGATAGGATAAATATGTGTTTACCCTATTGCATGTGATTGTTTTCCTTAGACACATGTGACATAATGTATGTGATTAACTCATGGAAATGTGATGTAAGGGTAAGTGATGGTAAATGGTAATAAATGGATGGTAATGGAATGACAATGGAATTGGATCTGAAGTGGTTACTGGAACCTCAATAGATTACATGGAATTTATCATTCATTTTCCTATTTCATGCACTACCTTATTATACTAGATATTTTGTAGACACCATTGGTGGTGGCCTACTGAGTTTTACTCACACCCTGCTGGGGCCGTCGTTGGGTACCCGAGTAGACTTCATATTTGCAGGTCAGGACAAGGTCAAGGGTCCTTTCTAGATAGCAGAGTGGGCATGGGTAACACTTAGTGGAGGATCCAGACTTGGTGTCGGGACCATCTTGGGTATTTTGGTTGTTGTCCTTATTTTTGGGCTTTTGTTCACTCTTTAACTTGTAGTATGACATGGCATATTTATTATTAGAAATGGTTGTTATATATGTTCCATGTTTATTGGTTATTGTTTCTGCTATTTGGTTATTTTGTTGTGACTTACTCTGATAAAAAGGGAGTATAGTCTCCCCACTTGACCCCATAGACCCATACTACTAGTCGGCAGCCTTTGACATATAGGGAGGCGTGCTTAAGGTCATGTAACCACCCAGCTCGAAGCACGAGTTTAGTGGCTTCTGGTTCGGGGCATTACAAAGTGGTATCAAAGGAGAACTTTCATCTCATTCTCTGAGGTCTCGTTATTTGGGATTGGTAGCCAAGGGTTAGGATGTTTCGGGCCTTTTCTTTGAGATTGTGATTGGGAGTAGCTAACCCAGGTATGGGGGAAAACCCAAGTCACCCTGGGTGGGAAATGTTCTTCTTGGTTTTGTGTTGTTACATTTGATGATATTTCACCGTTGGGTGATGCACATGTGGTTTGATGTGACTGTTTTATGATATTTGGCTCATGCCCTTAATGGCATGAGAATTTACACTCATGCATCATTGTAGGCACCAAGGGAGATAGGTGACATACATTGTGTTAGGCACATGCACAGGATGGGTGTGTGAGGCTAGAAGGTAGGGTGCATCATGCATTTCATGGAACCAAGAAACAATGGGAAGAATGAAATGAAAAAAGTGGGTAAATGACATTTTATTAAATATAAGGGTTTGAAAAGTAGTGGAAAATGTTTGGTAAAATGTTGTGTGAGTTTTGTGGGAGGTGTGCTAAATCTGGTGCTTGGAAATATAGAGAAATGCCATCACAACGTTGGTTACCATTTGAGAAAAGGGAGGATGTTGCTAAGAACACTCCTCCAGTAGAGGAGAAAGAAAACGTGGCGATCAATGAAGGTATAGATGACCAGTTCCGAGGGAAACTGGCTCGCCTTATACAGATGATGGATTGGGACCCAGGGCAGGTTGCACTGAGTATGTTTGAGCTGACCAGGGAGTTTCAGCTGCAACACCCTCCGACTATCACTAGAGAGGGTGGGCTAGAAGCTGCGGAGTTCTAGTTAGAGTCTGTCCAGATGATATTGGATCATCTCGAGATCCCTGTTGAGAAGCGAGTAATACTGGCCGCTTGTATGTTGCGGGGCCAAGCTAGGCGTTGGTGTCGCATTCAGTCCCAAATCGAGCAGGCTGAGGGAATGTCGTGGAAAGCCTTTCAGGAAATTTTTCTGGAGAATTTCTACCCAGATAATTTGAGGTAGGAGCGGGTTGCAGTGTTTATGATCCTGACTTAGGGATCTCTATCGGTGATGGACTATGTTAGTCCCTTCACTGATTTGAGACACTTCGTCCCAGTGTTAGCAGGGGATGAGGCAGCGGTAGCAATGCATTTCCAGGATGGGCAGAGACATAAGATCAGGTCTCAAGTAAACATATTTCACTTGAAGAGGTTTGAAAAGGTAGTAGATTAGGCATTGATCTCGAACGGAAACCTATAGGGAGCTTCAGGTAGTGGGCTTGTGGTTCTAGTGGGGCATAAGAGTAGTGCAGCTACCGAGGGTTGGAAGTGACTCCATGAGGGCTCACATCATGGTGGAAGTGTGCAAAGCTGCTGGAAGAGAGGGTACACCTCTCAGAGTGGGGATCAGGTGTTCTTCTATCAGTGTGGTAGGCTAGGGTATATGTGTGGTCAGTGTCCTCGACCTCTAGTTGAGTGTCATTCGTGCGGAAGGATGGGACATGTGCAAAGGTTCTGCAAGAATCCTCGACAGACAGGTGAGCATGATGGTGGAAGGAAGGTACTAGATACGGGATGGGGATCAGTTGCCCCGTATCAGGTAGCCAGTTGGATCTCCATGGGCCGTACTAGTAGGGGCGGTGGATGTGGAACATCCTAGAAAGATCACTCACACCAGTAGGGCAGTGCAGCATAGGGTGTTCCGGATGGAGCTCAGTGTAGAGGGGAAAGTCATCTTCAGGCAGTTCAGTTTCCGCCGGATTTTGGTGAAGCTGGACCGTCGACTGTTAGAGGTACGATCCTTGTAGATTCTACATTTTCTAGTGTGTTGTTTGACATAGGTGTCACACACTCCTTTATATCTTCTAAACTTGTGGTGGTTCTAGGTTTACTAGTGGAGGGGGTGTGTTGAGTTATGTCAATTGACACTCCGTTGGGAGTATGGGTTGAGGATATCAAGCAGTGCAAGGGATGTACCTTGGAAGTTGGTGGGTATCGTTTTCTATGGAATTTTTTCATTCGTGAGATGTTAGGGTTTGACCTAATCTTGGGAATGGATTGGTTGGTGTTGTATCAGGCGCACATAGACTGTTATAAATGCAGAGTATTGTTCAGGTTGCTTGAGGCTGATGTTTATGCCCACCGTGGCGAATAGGATATCCGAGCAGGGCGTGCGGGGCCATTTTGTCAACAGATGAGTGGAATCATGGCTCACATGGCATGTCTCATGCTTGATGATGGTGAGGGAGGGGAACAACCTAATTTTCCACCCGTTTTGGATCGATTTCAGGATGTATTTCCTAAGGATTTCTTGGGGTTACCACCCGAGAGGGATGTTGAGTTCACGATCGAGTTGCTGCTGGGAGTGGAGCCAGTTTCTATTCCTCCATACCGAATGGCACCAGCAGAACTTTAGGAACTTAATGTTCATCTTGAGGAGATGGAATGTAAGGGGTTTAACCGTCCTAGTACGTCTCCTTGGGGATCTCCCATGGTTTTGTAAAGAAGGATGATGGTTCATTAAGGCTGTGCGTGGACTATCGAAAGTTGAATCAGATGATAGTGAAGAATCTGTATGCTATTCCTAGAATTGATGACCTGTTTGATCAGTTCAGGGGTGCATCGGTGTCTTCTAAAATAGATCTGAGGTCAGGTTATCACCTGTTGAGGGTGAGGGCTTCTGATGTACCGTGGACCGCTTTCCGAAGTAGGTGCGGGTTGTTTGAGTTTGTAGTAATGCCTTTCGGCTTGACCAATGCTCCGACAGTGTTTATGGTTTTGATCAACCAGATCTTTCATCCCTATCTAGATCAATTTGTTGTTGTCTTTTTTGACGATATCTTATTATGCTAAAAAACTCACGACGATCATGCCCAACACCTTGACATCATCTTGAGTACGCTAAGAGAGAATTGACTATAAGCCAAGCTACCAAAGTGTCAACTCTGGATAGGTGAGGTTCTTTTTCAGGGTCACATAATCTCGGAGGCAGTTGTGACAGTGGATCCAGAGAAAGAGCAGGCAGTTGTATCTTGGGAGTAGCCCAAGAGTGTTTCTGATGTTCAGAGTTTTCTAGGTCTGTTCGGGTATTACCGAAGGTTCATTCAGGATTTCTCTCGCTTGGAAGCACCACTCCCAGTCTTGACCAAAAAGGGAATTAGGTTCGAGTTTTCGGGGGCTTGTGAGGATGCCTTCCAAGAGTTGAAGAAGCGGTTGATGACCACACCTATCTTGATCTTACCTGAGCCAGGTATAGAAGTACATCGTGTTTTGTGATGCGTCCAGAATCAGACATGGGGTTGTGTTGATACAGGATGAGGAGATTGTGGATTATGGGTCAAGACAGTTGAGACCACATGAGCAGAACTATCCCACTCATGATCTTGAGTTGGAGGTATTGGTGTACACCTTGAAGTGTTGTATGCACTATCTGTTGGGGGAATGATTTACCGTGTTTACGAACCATAATAGATTCAAGTACATCATCTCATAGCAGTATCTAAATCTTCGGCAGTGAAGATGGGTTGAATATCTCCAGTCTTTGACTTTGAGTTGGTTTACAATCCGGTAATGGGAAACAGTGTTGCTGATGCTCTGAGCAGGAAGGTTCAGAATCTGGTATTTCAGGAGTCCAGCACCGAGTGGAGGGTGATGGATTTGTTTGCAGAGATGCAACTGGAGGAGGAGGAGGAGGAAAGTGGTCAGGTCACTCTTGATTACATAACGATGGATTTGACACTTTTGGGTTGAGATAAGGAAGGTCAGCTTGATGATCCTGAGTGTTTGGACATGAATGAAAAGCTTAATGGTGAGGAGCTACATTCTGGTTGGGCCATCGACGCAGAAGGTGTTGTTCGCGTTCGTGATCATGTGGTTCTGCTAAGGTTTGTGGGGAAAGAGTTGATGTGTGAGTTCGATTCATCAAAGTGGGAAGTGCATCCTAGTTTGACCAAGATGTACCGTGATCTCCAAATGCAGTTTTGGTGGCCTGGAATGAAGAAGGACGTTGCGGGCTTTGAGGTACGGTGCCTTACCTGTCAACAGGTGAAGGCCGAGCATCAATGCCCAGGTGGTTTATTGCATCCATTTTCCATCCTGGAATGGAAGGGAGATGATGTAATAATGGATTTTGTTGTGGGTATTCCAAGGATGTCGCGGTAGAATGATGCAATTTGGGTGGTCATGGATTGATTAATGAAAGTGGTTCATTTCTTTCCGATTCAGGAGACATATACAGTCTACCAGTTAGGTGAGATGTATGTTCGGGAGATAGTGTTGTTGCATGGGGTGCCGCAGAGCATAGTTTCGGACCGAGATCCGTGTTTCATGCCGCGTTTCTGGAAAGGCTTGCAGAAGGCGCTTGGTACGCAGGTGTTTTTGAGTACGTCTTTCCACCCGCAGACGGATGGGCAGTCGAAGCATACGATCCAGGTGTTGGAGGACATGTTAACAAATTGTGTCTTGGACATTGGTGGTTCTTGGGAGAGACATCTATCATTGTCTGAGTTTTCCTACAACAACAGTTTTCAGGATACGATTCAGATGGAACCGTTTGAGGCACTCTACGGGAGGCCATGTAGATCTCTGTTTTGTTGGCTAGAGGCCGGTGAATCTGAGTTGTTGGGGCCAAGTATTGTGTAGGATACTTCTGAAAGAGTTATGTTGATTAGGAAGCAGATGTCTACGACTCAGAGTAGGCAGAATTCATATAAAGATCGGAGGTGTAGACCTCTTGAGTTTGCGGTGGGTGATAAAGTGTTCCTTCGGGTGTCGCAAAGGTTGGGTCAACATCAGATTCAAAAGCAGGGCATGTTGGCACCCAGGTATGTGGAACCTTTTGAGATTGTGAAGAGGATCAAACCAGTGGCTTACCAATTGGCTCTTCCACAGCGGTATAGTGGGATGGATGATGTGTTTCATTTGTCGTAGCTTTAGCTGTATCACCCTAACTCATCTCACGTGGTTGAGGTTGAGGATGTGGAGATTGAGGCTGATGCGTCCTTTGAGGAGCATCCAGTTCGTGTGGTGGATCATAGTGAAAAGGTATTGCGAGGAAAGGTTGTTCCATTAGTACGTGTACTATGGTTGCATGGGAAAGTTCAATAAGAAACTTGGGTGAAGTAATCGGATATGCGGGCCTAGTGGCCCGAACTCTTCTCTTTGGTGGAGCAATGAGACTTGGGAACTCGGCTCGAGGAAGAGTCGTTATAAGGTGGGGAGGTTGTAAGATACAGGTTTTGGACTGTATGTTTTGCCTTGTGTTTTGGTTAAATCCCATGTTTTGGGCTTCAAGGGATGTTTTTGAATGTATGAGAGACCTTGGGGGTGTTTCAGGGGCTCGGGGCATGGAAGAAAGGAAAACTAGGCAAGACAGGCCAAGGCGCACGGCCTGCCCACGTGAAATCGTGCGACCCTTCCTCCTCAAGACAGAATCATGTACATGGTTTTTTCATGGTTTTCCAAACCGTGAAAATTGATCGTGTGACCCCTCCCACTCCAGGCTGTGGCATGCGCACAGTTTGCGCACGGTTTTCCAAACCGTGTGAACAAACCATGCAACCACTTAAAGTTGGGAAAAATTACAAGATTTCCACACTGGGCTTTTTAAACCTCACTCTGGATTTTACACCCATCTCTCCCTATTCACCTTAGGCACGAACCAAAGCTCCTAAGGACTCCACGAGATCAAACTCCTTCGATTCTAAGGCGTTTTTGGTGCTGTTGGTTGTGGATTAAAGGTCCGGTTAAGGCAAATCACCTCCTTGGTTCTTTTCATGGTTTAGGGTTTGTGTCTTTTCTCCCTCTTGTTCTGAAACCATAAAACCCTATCTTTTGGGTGAGTTCTAATTTGATGCTCTAAGGGTTGGTCAAATCAAGGTCTAAGGGCTCGATTGATGGTGCGTTGAACTGCGGATTCGAGGTAGGTGGTCTACAAGTTATATCCCATTGTTATTTAATGTTTTTGTGCGTGTTAAATTGTGTTCTTTCTTTTCCTTGGTTATGTTTGGATAGACTTGGCATGTTTGAGAAGAAAGGTGTTTATAATGGAAAATGGGAACCCTCACAATCCCCGTGGGATGTTTTGGGATTGACTTGACCTAAATTAGGGCCATCCATGGGATGTGCCGGCTTTTCCTGGGTTTAGAGATTGTAATTAAACATGTGATCTTGTTGTGATAAATGGTAGAGTCCTTGATGAATATGTTGGCATGATTGGTTGAACGTGGAATAGATGTTAGGTGATGCACCTAGACATAGTAATAATCAAAGGGTTATATTAAATGGAATGAATGGTTGATTCTTGGAAATGATGAACGGGTTAAATGGTATAATGTGTAAATTGATTAAAATACCATAATTGGATAGATTATGGGTCTAGGATGGAATGATTAGTGAGATAGGCATAAAACATGGGAATTGGGTGAATGGTTAAATGATGTTAAATGGTAATGTGTTAATGGGTTAAGGCATGATGTGGTTTCCCATGTGGGTTTTTGTGAATGATATTTCCCCATAGGAAATGGTTGGAAGGTTGATGGTTAATTATATATAAGCATGTTCACTTGGCTTGGTAGAGTGTGGTATGACTTGAGGATCTACACCCATGGGTCGAGCGAAGACTGATTCTCTAAACTCCACCCAAAATGCATGGGTTAGGAAAGGGGACTGAGGTTCTATTCTCCTAATGGTTGCATCCTCCCGGACAGAGGATTCGAGGTGAGGATATGGTTTCTATGAGGGAATTAGTCCTAGTGAGATAGGATAATGACCTGTTTACCCACTTGCATGTGATTGTTGGCCTTGGACCCATGTGACATAATGTATGTGATTAACACTTGGAAATGTGATGTAAGGGTATGTGATGGTAAATGGTAATAAATGGATGGTAATGGAATGACAATGGCCTTTTTAGTGAACTGGTTACTGGCACCTTAATAAATTACTTGGCATTTATCATTCATTTTCCTTTTGCATGAACTACCTGCTTATACTGGATATTTTGTAGACACCGTTGGTGGTGGCCTACTTAGTTGTACTCACACCCTACTCAGGCCACCATTGGGTACCCAAGCAAACTTCATGTTTGCAGGTCGGGACAAGGGCATGGGTCCTTGCTAGATAGCTGAGTGGACATGGGTAGCACTTGGTGGAGGATCCGAACTTGGAGTCGGGACCATCTTGGGGATTTTAGTTGTTGTCTTTATTTTTGGGATTTTGTTCAGTCATGCACTTTTAGTATGAAATGGCATATTTATTATTGGAAATGTTTTTTATAGAAGTTCCATGTTTATTGGTTATTATTTCCGCTATATGGTTATTCTGTTGTGGCTTACTCTGATAAAAAGGGAGTATAGTCTCCCCACATAACCCCATAGACCCGCGCTGCTAGTCGGCAACCTTTGGAATATGGGGAGGCGTGCTTAAGGTCATGTAATCACCCGGCTCAGAGCACCGGTTTAGTGGCTTCCGGTTCGGGGATGTTACACACTCCATCAAACTGAACTAAGGAATGTAGTTTTATTGCATTAACAGGTTATTATCAGCATTTCGTGCAGAATTTTTCCCGACTGGATAACCCGCTAATAAAGCTCACACGTGAAGGGGTTATATTTGTTTTGTCAAAAGATTTTGAATAATATTTAAAAGAAATGAAGAGAAGATTAGTCAATGATCCTATATTGACTCTACCATCGGGGAATGACGGGTTTGTTATTTATATTTATGCTTCAAAGAAGGGATCTGGTTTTTTCCTTATGCAAAATGATATGGTTATTGCTTATGCATCATGGTAGCTAAAAGATCATGTGAAAAACTATCCTACTCATGATCTTGAGTTAGCTTCTTTAATCGTTGATTTGAATATATGGAGACATTATCTCTATGGTGAAAAATGTGAGATTTATACTGATCACAAGAGTTTGAAATAAAATTTCTCACAGAAGGATCTCAACATGAGGCATAGGAGATGACTTGAACTACTCAATTATTATGATTGTAAGATACACTACCACCTGGGGATGGTAAATACGGTTGTAGATGCTTTGAGCAGAAATGATCTTGGGGTTTTGAACAAGATGAGAGTTGAAAGGGATCCTATTTTCATGGATCTAGTAAAGAAGGATATGGGAATAACCATGGAAGGTGAAACATAAATTATTTTTCAAATGTTTTCCAAAAAAACATTACTAGAAATGATATAAAGTAATCAAGATGATGATGAGGAGTTTCAGAAGAAGATTAAAGTTATGAATGATGGTAGATTGATTGACTTCGTATATGAAGATGGAATTTTGAAATTTGGGAAGAGACTTCATGTTATAGATATTCATGATCTAAAAATGGAATTGTTGGATGATGCTCATAGTTCCAATTTATCTTTACACCCAAGTAGCAGTAATATGTTTAGATATTTGAAGGAACATTTTTGGTGGGACAACATGAGGAGGGAGATTACTGATTTTGTGTCATGATGTATGGTTTTCAACAAGTGAAATCTGGAAGGGAACCACCTGGAAGAGTATTGCAACCTCTTCCCATACCTGAGTGGAAATTGGATAATATCATGGTGAACTTTGTCATGGGACTACCAAATACTCCTAGAAGGAATGATGCAACATGGTTCATTGTGGATCATCCTACCAAGTCATCACATTTTCTTGCTATAAGAGAAGAACTACCACTTTAACGTCTAGAAAGACTATATATTAATGAAGTTGTGAGACTTAATGGATTTCCCCTATCGATTGTTTATGATCGTGATCCACGTTTTACATCAAGGTTCTGGAAAAGCCTCTAGAAGGATTTGAATAATGAGCTTCATATGAGTACTGCATATCACCATCAAACTGATGGACAGTCTGAGAGGACAATTCAAACTCTGGAAGAAATGTTGAGATCATGCTTTCTTGACATCCAAGGTATGTGGGATCAATACTTGCCTTTGGGGGAATATTAATACAACAATATTTTCCATTCTAGAATTTAAATGGCTCCATATGAAGCATTATATGGAAGGATATGTCTAACTCCAACTTGTTGGGACGAAGATGGTGAAAGGAAACTTATTGGCCCAGAACATATTGAAGAGACCACGACAATGGTGAAAAAAATACAAGCCCATATTAAATCATCCCAAAGTATGTAGAAGAGTTATACTGACAACCGGTGAATGGACTTGGAATTTCAAGTGGGAGATCATGTATTTCTGAAAGTATCTCCATGGAAGGGCGTCATAAGGTTCGGTAAGAAAGGGAAAATGAGCCCCAGGTACATCAGACCATTTGATATATTGGGATGAATCGGAGATTTATCTTACCATTTAGCTATGCTTCCAAATCTCTCCATAGTTCATGATGTGTTCCATGTATCAATGTTAAAGAAATACATGCCAGACCCAACGCATGTACTCACTTATGATGAAACAGAACTGGAAGCGGATTTGTCATACTGTGAAAATCCCATCAATATTCTTGACACAAGGGAGTAGGTATTGAGAAATAGAATAACTTATCTAGTAAAGGGTTTTTTTGGAGAAACTAGAATATGGAGGAAGCAACATGGGAACTATAGGATTTCATGATGAAGAACCACCCATATCTTTTTGGTGGGCTATGTAGATAAAATTTCGAGAACAAAATTTTCAAAGGAGGGAATAATGTAGCACCCCAAACATTTTATGGTATGTTTCGGTTAAATACATTATATTCATCATTGTGATCCTTTGAAACAACACTAGGTTATTTAGGATATAGTCAAAATCTATCCATTAAATATAAATTTTCCACTTCTATGATTTGAATTTTAAAAAATGGTAATCTTGAGTTGGGATCAATAAGTCATTTGGAGTCTGATAGAACAAAATTAATTTTTGGTGAATAGTAATATACACTTATGTATAGAAATATGAATAGAAATATGACCCCTATGAATAGTAAATAATAATATTATTTCATATTCTTAAGGAAAGAAGATAATGAGATCTTAATTTGTTTATCAATGAGAAATAAAACTAATTGCACTTTAAGATAGTTATTTTTCACCTTAAATATGACACAATTTAAAAATTAAATTAATAATATATAGAAAATTATTTTTGAAAAATGTATTTCACTTTTTAATTATACACTTTAAAAAACGGGTAGGGTGAATTTTGGGAAATTTTCTGAAACAGTTGATTTTTTAGTGAATAGTAAAAATACAGATTTTACTTTTAGTGTGTTAATTAAATCATTAATGATTTATTTATGATGTCATAAATATGGTAGACTTTTATATAGTAAAATAATATGTGAGGTTTCCCAAGTGGCCTATAGCATGGGAAAATAACAAGGTCAAGCCCATGGTTTTGCAAAAACCACTCATGAGGTGTCCCTTGGAAATTATTAAAATAATCCCCCAATTTTCCTATAAATACCAACTCTTCCCTTCATTTAATTCATTCCAAATTACCCCTAAACGGTGTTCTAGACTCCTTAATTTCATATTAGTCCTCAAAAGTTTTACTCAACCTCCCATGGTCCCAACCATCGTTTTCTAAGGGTTACTCTACAAGGTACGAAAATTCTCAATTTCATTATTTTTCATTTCATGTTCTCTTTTATGTGGTATATCATTCAAGTATCCATATCAAGTTCTTAATTTTCTTCTTATTCATGAACTAATCTATATTATAATGAATTTTTGGATAGGTGACCCTTGTCCCCTCTCTTTTTAATATATTCTAAAACCATGTTGTGTAGCCGTTAGGCTGCCGAATTTTTGTAAGCGATTTCAAAATTATTCTTTTATTTTGAGTTCTTTATTTATTCTTTATTAATCTCTTCTTACCCAAGAGGAATGAAATATATATAATCATTTATATTATATATTTTTTAATTTTAATTAGAAATTCATCATCAATCTTCTTCTTTCCCCCACTTGTTCAAGGAATTAAAAACATTGTCCATGACATGTCGAATTACCAACATTATAGACGATGTAATTTCAATTTGAAATAATTCATTCAATTATGATCATGAAACCATTTATATGGTTGGAAAAGGTTATAATATATGTTTTATGACTCACCCATAGTTCTGTAATTCTTATGTACTCATGGTTATAATTTATAAGACAATATGTGGTTGTTATTAGGAAAGAAACATTAAAACGATTTAAACAAACAGCATTAATGTTTTCACTAACGAATTATCATATTGGTATATAACCCAAAATCATTATAAGATCATTTATATCTCCATAATTTCATTAATAATATGTATTAAAAATTCTGAATATTTAACCATGTTTCAAATGAACTTCCATTCATGGAAACAAGTAAACGAACCATGAAAACAAAAGAATAAAATTCTTCCAAAACAGGAAAATTGAACCAATTGAACCCATTGAAAGGGCCATGAATTAACCTAATAAGGTTATAATAAATAAATTACATGTATCAGAGGTTATTTAAATATTAATTAATGATGCTAAATTTTATTATTCAGTTCATTAATACAAATGAAGAACACACTCGAGCATAAGGTAAGGGGTTTATCATCTCACTTTCATTTCTGTGAGATTTCCATTGTTCGCCAATTATTCCTTATATTTGGTATTTTTTACTTCCATTAGATATATAATAAATTGATTCTATTTATATTCATTTTATTCAACGAATAACTTGATATTTATTAAGCTCTGGTCATATGATTTGACCGATCACATTGTTGTAAGGGACTTTGTCTCAACTGTCATTTTTGTTGTGACTATATTTGTATTGTGCACCTAATAATCCTTATGTGGTGTACCTACGGCCCATTTGAGATAAATTTTCATTTAAAATTATATTTATATTAAATATCCATAATCTCATGTCATGGATATGTTTGTTATCTAAACCGTATACCATTTTACATATGGTGTTTATTTGGAAAGTTATTTTAATTATGGAAATATTCATGAATCCATATACACTACACTATACGGATATTTAAAGGGAATATTGATCTTGTATTGAATAAATGTATAATGAATTCTTTGGACATGTAGTGGCGGGTGGGGTCCGCTATAGCCCCTCGATGCATCTCTAGGTCTCATGAGACAAAACAGTTTGGCGACAAACCCTTCGAGTTTGTTTCAAAAAATCAGAAGGGTTTATACCCACAGAACTAAACCATTTTTATGGTATTATGGATTCATGTGCCAGATACATGACGTAAAATTAATAATCATTATCTTTATTCATTATCAATTATTATTATTATACATGAGGTTTTCACTATGACAAAATCTATGGATACAGTTTCATTTTCAGTTTATTAATGGAATTAGTTTTTCATTTACTCACTATGCCATATTTATTAGGTAAGATTTATTACGATTAACTTATTATTGTACTAATGATTCCGTTATTTTTAACCCTTACTGAGCGTTTGAGATCACCCCTTTCATTGTCTAGCATCGACAGGTGATGAAGAGAAGGTCTTCTATTGAGTTCCTGGATGCAGTTTTTTGTTTTTGTTATGTATTGTATTTTGTAACCATTTTTCTAATGTAATTTGAGTTTTATATATGTATCTAGTTTCTTTAATACTACTAAACTGATCATTCCATCAGGATTTTCATTCCTTCTAACCATGCCAATATCACAAGTAATGCACCGACTATAACACCCTGACCCCTCTAGGCTGGTGCTGGTTCATTCCTTGGGATATTGGAATGGATATAAGGAATAAAAATCCCAAATGAACGATCAATTTAGTAGTATTGAAGAAACTAGATACATAGATATAACTCAAATTACATTGGAAAAATGGTTACAAAAAACAATACTTAACAAAAACTACATCTAGGAACTCAAAAGAAGACCTTCTCTTCATCACCTTTCAAAGGTAGACAATGAAAGGGGTGAGATAAAACGCTTAGTAAGGGTTACAAATAGCGGAATCATGAGTACAATAATAAGTTATTCACAAAAAATCTTACATAATCAATATGTCATAGTGAATAAATGAATATCTAACGCCATTAATAAACTAAAAATGAAACTGCATCCATAGATTTTTTCATAGTTGAAATCTCATGGATAATAATAATAACTGATAATGAATAAATAGAATGATTATTAATTGGACGACATGTATCTGGAACATGAAACCAAAATACAATAAAAACTTTTTAGTTCTGTGGGTTAAAACCCATCTGATTTTTGGAAACAAACTCAAAGGGTTTATCACCAAACTGTTTTGTCTCATGAGACATAATAATGCATCGAGGGGCTATAGTAGGCCCCACTTGCCACTGCATGTCCAAATAATTATTTATAAATTGATTCAATACAAGATAACTGTGACAGTTCAATATCCATATATAGTAGAGTATACAGATTCATCAAAATTTCCATAATTAAAATAACCTTCCAAATATACACCATATGTAAAATGTTATATGATTTAGACAACAAACATATCCATGACATGAGATTATGGATATTTAATATAAATATAATTTCACACAAAAGTGATTTCAAATGTTCAGTAGGTACAACACATAAGGATTATTAGGTGCACATACAAAGATAGTCACAATGAAAACGACAGCTGAGACAAAGTCCCTTACAACAATGTAATCGGTCGAACAATATGACCAGAACATAATAAACATCAAGTGATTCATTGAATTACATGAATATAAACAGAATCATGTTATTATATATCAAATTTAAGTACACATATACCAAATATAAAGAATAATTGGTGAACAATGGAAATCTCACAAAAATGAATGTGGGATGAGAAACCAATTACCTTATACTTGAGTGTGTTATTCATTTGTTTTAATGACATGAATAATAATATTTAGCTTCATTAATTAATATTTCCAGAAACTCCAATAAATGTAATTTATTTATTATAACCTTATTAGTTTCATTCATAGCTCTTTCTAGTGGTTCAATTGGTTCAATTTTCATGTTTTGGAAGCATTTTCTCCCTTGATTTTCATGGTTCGTTACTTATTTCCATGAATGGAAGTTCATTTGAAACATGATTAAACATAAATAATTGTTAATTAATTTTTTTAAATAACTTATGGAGATATAAATTCTTTTATAATGATTTTGGGTCATATACCATGATGATGATTCATTAGTTAAAACATTAATGATGTTCATTTAGATCATTTTAGTGGTTCTTTGATAATAACAACCTCATTTTCATTTATAAAATAGAACCATGAGTGAAAATGAATTATAGAATAATGAGGGAGTCCTAACACATATATTATAACCTGGTTCAACCATATAAATGGTTTCATGACAGGACTTGAAAGAATTCTAGAAAATTGAAATCACATCGTCTATGATGTCGGTAATTCGACACGTCACGAACAATGTTTTTAATTCCATGAACAATTGGGGGAGGAAGAAGATTGATGATGAATTTATAATTAAAATTAGAACATCTAGAATATACAAGTTTTTGGAGATTTCATTCCTCTTGGGTAAGAAGAGATGAATAAATAATAAATAAATAACTCAAGATAAAAGAATAATTTTGAAATCAGTTACAAAAATTCGGCAGCCTTACGACTAAGCAACATGGTTTTAGAGAATATTAAAAAGAGAAGGGACAAGGATCACCTATCCAGAAATGAATAATTATATAGAGTAGATCAATAATAAGAAGAAAAATAAGAACATGGTACGAAAACTTGAAAGATAAACAACATAAAAGAGAACATGAAAGGAAAAAGAAAGAAATTGATAATTTTCTTACCTTGTAGAGTAACCCTTAGAACATGAAGTTTGGGAACTTGGGAGCTTGAGGAAAACTTTGGAGGACTAATATTAAAGTCAGGAGCCTAGAATATCATTGAGGGAGAATTGGTAATGAATTCAATGAAGGTAAGAGTTGGTATTTATAGGAAAAGTGAGGGATTATTTTATAACTTTTCAAGGGACACCTCATGAGTGGTTTTTGGAAAACCATGGGCTTTCCCATGGTATTTTCCCATGGTATAAGACACTTGGTAGACCGCACATCTCATTTAACTATACATATGTCCACCAGATTTATGACATCATTATTTCATCATTAATGATGTCATAAACACACCGAAACTAAAAACTGTTTTTTTACTATTCACTGAAAAATCAACAGTTTCAGAAAAATTTCCAAAATTCACCCTAACCATTTTTCGATGTGTAGAATTAAAAATTGAAATACATTTATCAAAAATAATTTTATAAGTACTATTAATTTAATTTTTAAATAAATTCATAGTTAATTCAAAAAATAACAATCTTAAAGTGAAAATTAGTTTGATTTCTCATTGAAAAACTAATTAAGATCTCATTATATTGTTTCCTTAAGAAAATGAAATAATAATATTATCTACTATTCATAATGCTCATATTACAATTAATATTACTATTCATAATGGTATATTAATATTAACCCAAAATTACGTTTCTTCTATCAGACTCTAAATGACTTACTGATCACAACTCTAGATGACCATTTATCGAAATTCAAAACATAGAAGTGGATAATTTATATTTAATGTCTAGGTTTTGACTATATCCTTAATAACCTAGTGTTGTTTCAAACGAACACAATTATAAATAGAATTTATTTAACAGAAACATACCATAAAATGTTTGTGGTTCTACATTATTCCCTCCTTCTGAAATTTCGTCCTTTAAATTTTAATTTGGAATAGTGAATAAATGAAAAACTAATGCCATTAATAAACTGAAAATAAAACTACATCCATAGATTTTGTCAAAGTAAAAACTTCATGGATAATAATAATGACTTATAATGAATGAAGATAATTCTTATTAATTGGAAATCATGTATCTGGCAGATAAAACCATAAAACCATAAAACGGTTAAGTTCTGCGGGTAGAAACCCATCTGATTTTTGTAATCAAACTCGAAGGGTTTGTCACTAAACTGTTTTGTCTCATGAGACCTACCTATGCATCGAGGGGCTATAGCAGGCCCCACCCACCACTGCATGTCCAAATAATTCTTTATAAATTTATTCAATACATTTTACATATTCCCTTTCAATATCCATATAGAGTAGTGTATACAGATTCATCAATACTTCCATAATTAAAATAACTTTCCAAATAAACATCGTATGTAAGATGGTATATGTTTTAGAAAACAAACATAACCAAGACATGAGATTATGGATATTTAATATAAATATAATTTCAAATGAAAATTGATCTCAAATGGGCAGTAGGTTCACCACATAAGAAAAATTAGGTGCACAATACAAAGTTAGTGACCACGAAAACGACAACTGAAATAAAGTCCCTTACAACAATCTGATCGGTCGAATCATATGACCAGAACATAATAAATATCAAATGATTCATTTAATAAAATGAATATAAATATAATAATGTTATTATATATCAAATGGAAGTTCACATACACCAAATATAAGGAATAATTGGCGAACAATGGAAATATCACAGAAATGAAAGTGAGATGAGAAACCCCTTAGCTTATGCTCGAGTGTGTTCTTCGTTTGTTTTAATGACCAGAATAATCAAATTTATCTTCATTAATTAATATTTCCATAAACTCATATACATGTAATTGATTTAGTATAAACTTTTTAGGTTCATTCATGGCCTTTTTTATGGGTTCAATTTGTTCAATTTTCATGTTTTGGAAGGATTTTCTCCATCAATTTTCATGGTTCGTTACATGTTTCCATGAATGAAAGTTCATTTTAAACATGGTTAAAAATCCATAATTTTTAATACATATTTTAACGAAATTATGGAGATACAAATTATCTTATAATAATTTTGGGTTATATACCATGATGTTTATTCATTAGTTAAAATATTAATGATGTTCGTTTAGATCATTTTATTGGTTCTTTGATAATAACAACCTCATTTTGTTTTATAAATTAGAACCATGAGTACCAAATAATTACAGAACAATGGGTGAGTCACAACACATAAATTATAAACTGGTTCAACCATATAAATGGTTTCATGACCAGACTTGAGAGAATTATTGCAAATTGAAATCACATTGTCTACGATGTCGGTAATTCAAAACGTCACGAACAATGTTTTTAATTCCGTGAACAAGTGGGGGAAAGAAGACGATTGATGATTAATTTCCCATGAAAATTAGAACATCCAAAATATACAAGATTCTTGATATTTCATTCCTCTTGGGTAAGAATACATGAAGAAAGAATAAATAAAGAACTCAAAATAAAAGAATAATGTTGAGATCGCTTAAAAAATTTCAGCAGCCTAATGGCTACGCAACATGGTTTTAGAAAATATTAAAAAGAGAGGGGTGCCCCAATCTTGTTTTTAATGAAAAATGATGGATCCATGAGGGTATGCATTTATTATAGAGGAATAAATGCTATTACAATAAATAATAAGTATCCTCTACCCCGGATTGGTGACTTATTTGACCAACTTCATGTAGCTCAATACTTTACAAAGATTGACCTTCGACCCGGATATCATCAACTGAGTGTGAGGAAGGAAGATATTCTGAATACAGCATTTTATGCCAGGTATGGGCATGATGAGCTTATAGTGATGCCTTTTGGACTGACAAATTCACCCTCTGTTTTCATGGATTTAATGAATACAATTTTTACGGAATATCTTGATAACTTTGTTGTCTTATTCATCGGTGATATCCTGGTATACTCAAAAATCTATGAAGCCCATGAGGATTATTTGTGAACTATTCTGAAAACTCTTAGAAGAAATAAAATATATGGGAAGTTTAGCAAGTGCGACTTCTGGATTCAGTAAGTTTCATTTCTAGGCCATATTTTCTCTAAGGATGGAATACTAGTAGATCCTAAAAAGACAAAGGAAATTGGATAATATCATGATGGAATTTTTCATGGGGAAACCAAAGAATCCTAGAAGGAACAATGAAATATGGGTCATTGTTGATCGTCTTACAAAGTTAGCACATTTTCTTACTATAAGAGAAGATCTACCACTTGAACATCTAGTAAGAAAATATATTAATCAAGTTTTGAGACATAATGGAGTTCCCCTGTCGATTGTTTCTGATCATGATCCATGTTTTACATCAAGGTTATGGAAAAGTCCCCAGAAGGCTTTGAATACTATGCTTCATATGAGTACTGCATATCACCCTCAAACTGATCGACAGTCTGAAAGGACAATTTAAACTCTGGAAGATATGATGAGATCATGATATCTTGACATCCAAGGTATGTGGGATCAATACTTGCCTTTGGTGGAATTTTCCTACAACAACATTTTCCATTCCAGTATTCAAATGGATACATATGAAGCATTATATGGAAATAGATGTCGTACTCCATCTGTTTGGGATGAAGTTGGTGAAAGGAAACATATAGGCCCAGAACATATTGAAGAGACCAGGACAAAGGTGATGAAAATACAAGCCCATATTAAAGCAGCCCAAAGTAGGAAGAAGAGTTATGCTGACAACCGGAGAAAGGACTTGGAGTTTTATGTCGGAGATCATGTATTTCTGAAAGTATCTCCATGGCAGGGCATCTTAAGGTTCAGTAATAATGGGAAACTGATCCCCAGGTACATCGGACCATTTGAAATCATGGAAAGAATCAGAGCTGTAGCTTACCATTTAGAGATGCCGCCAAATCTCTCCAGAGTTCATGATGTGTTCCACGTATAATTTTAAAATAAATACATGCCACATCCAACGCATGTACTCACATATGATGGAATAGAACTTGAACCAGATTCATCATACCATGAAAAGCCCATCAGAATGTAGCTCCCAAACATTTTATGGTATGTTTCTGTTAAATACATTCTATTCATCACTGTGTTCCTTTGAAACAACACTAGGTTATTTAGGATATAGTCAAAACCTATCCAATAAATATAAATGTTCCACTTCAATGTTTTGAATTTAAAAAAATTGTCATCTAGAGTTGTTATCAGTATGTCATTCAGAGTCTGATAGAACAAACTTAATTTTTGGTGAATAGTAACATACCCTTATGAATATTAATATAAATAGTAATATAACCCTTATTTATAGTAAATAATATTATTATTTCGTTTTCATAAGGAAACAAGATAATGAGATCTTAATTATTTTTTCAATGAGAAATAAAACTAATTCTACATTAAGATTGTTATTTTTCGAATAAACAATGAATTTATTTAAAAATTAAATTAATAATATTTAGAAAATTATTTTTGAAAAATGGATTTCACTTTTGAATTCTACTCGTCGAAAAATGGTTAGGGTGAATTTTTGGAATTTTTCTGAAACAATTTATTTTTCAGTGAATAGTAAAAAATATAGTTTTTAGTTTCAGTGTGTTTATGACATCATTAATGATGAAATAATAATGTCATAAATCTGGTCAAAATGTGTATAGTAAAATATTATGTGAGGTGTCCCGTGTGGATTATACCATGGTCAAATATTATGGTCAAGCCCATGGTTTCGCAAAAACCACTCATGAGGTGTCCCTTGAAAATTATTAAAATAATCCCTCACTTTTCCTATAAATACCAACTCTTCCCATCATTGAATTCATTCCAATTTCTCCCTAAACGATGTTCTGGCCTCCATACTTTCGTATTAGTCCTCAAAAGTTTTCCTCAAGCTCCCAGGGACCCAACCTTCATGTCTGAAGGGTTACTTCACACGGTAAGAAAATTGTCAATTTCTTTCTTTTTCCATTCAAGTTCTATTTTATATGGTATATATTTCAAGTTTCCATACCATTTTCTTATTTTTATTCTTATTCATTATTTACTCTATATTATGATTCATTTATGGATAGGTGACCATTTTCCCCTCTCTTTTTAATATTTTCTAAAACTATGTCGCGTAGTCGTTAGTCTGCCGAATTTTTGTAAGCGATTTCAAAATTATTCTTTTATTTTGAGGTCTTTATTTATTCTTTCTTCATATCTTCTTACCCAAGAGGAATAAAATCTCCAAAATCCTCTATATTCTGTATTTTCTAATGATCAAGAGAAATTCATCCTCAATCTTCTTCTTCCCCCCACTTTTTCAAGGAATTAAAAACATTGTCTGTGAGGTGTCGAATTACCGACATCATATATGATGCGATTTCAATTCGCAATAATTATTTCAATTCTAGTAATGAAACCATTTATATGTTTGAACCAGGTTATAATATATGTTTTATGAGTCACCCATGGTTCTGTAATTCTTTGGTACTCATTGTTCTAATTTATAAAACAAAATGAGGTTGTTATTATCAAAGAACCACTAAAACAATCAAAATGAACATCATTAATGATTTAACTAATGAATCATCATCATGATATATAACCCAAAATCATAATAAGTTCATTTATATCTCCATAATTTTTTTAAAAAATATGTATTAACAATTCTCGATGTTTAACCATGTTTAAAATGAACTTCCATTCATGGAAACAAGTAACGAACCATGAAAATCAAGGGAGAAAATGCTTTTAAAACATGAAAATTGAACCAATTGAACCCATATAGAGGGCCATGAATGAACCTAATATGGTTATAATAAATAAATTAAATGTATAGTAGGTTCTGTAAATATTAATTAATGAAGCTAAATTTTATTTTTCATGTCATTAAAACAAACGAAGAACACACTCGAGCATAAAGTAAGGGGTTTCTCATCTCACTTTCAATTCTGTGAGATTTCCATTGTTCTCCAATTATTACTTATATTTG
Source organism: Viscum album (assembly GCA_963277665.1). Classification (NCBI taxonomy): domain Eukaryota; kingdom Viridiplantae; phylum Streptophyta; class Magnoliopsida; order Santalales; family Viscaceae; genus Viscum; species Viscum album. The sequence continues at coordinate 1,415,338,729 of OY728145.1, forward strand.
GTATATTTTTACTTCCATTTTATGTATAATAAAATGATTCAATTTATGTTCATTTTATTCAATGATTCACTTGATTTCTATTATGTTCTGGTCATACGGTTCGACCAATTACATTGTGGTAAAGGACTTTGTCTCAGCTGCCGTTTTCATTGTGACTATCTTTGTATTTGAACCTAATAATCCTTATGTGGTGTACCTACTGCACATTTGAGATAAAAATTCATCTGAAATTATATTTATATTAAATATCCATAATCTCACGTCATGGATATGTTTTTTTGTCTAAACTGTAAACCATCTTACATACGGTGTTTATTTGGAAGGTTATTTTAATTATGGAAATATTGATGAATTTGTATACTCTACTCTATAAGGATATTGAATAGGATTATTTCTCTTGTATAGAATTAATTTATAAATAATGATTTGGACATGCAGTGGTATGTGGGGCCCTCTATAGCCCCTCGATGCATCGGTAGGTATAATGAGACAAAACAGTTTGGCAAAAAACCCTTTGAGGTTGTTTCGAAAAATCAGATGGGTTTCTACCCATAGAACTAACCCATTTTTATAGTATTATGGTTTCATGTGCCAGATACATGAATTCCAATTAATATGCATATCTTTATTCATTATTAGTTGTTATTATTATCCTTGAGGTTTTCAATATGAAAAAATAAATGGATGCAGATTCATTTTATGTTTATTAATGGAATTAATTATTCATTTATTCACTATGCCATATTGATTATGTCAGATTGTTTGTGAATCACTTATTATTGTACTCATGCTTCCTCTATTTGTAAACCTTACTGAGAATTTGATCTTACCCCTTTCATTGTCTACCTTTGACAGGTGATGAAGAGAAGGTCTTCTTTTGAGTTCCAAGATGCAGTTTCTAGTTGTAGTTATGTATTGTTTTTTGTAACCATTTTTACAATGCAATTTGAGTCACATATATGTGTCATGTTTCTTCAAGAATACTAAACTGATCGTTACTTCGGGATTTTCATTCCTTCTAACCATGTCAATATCACAAGTAATGCACCGGATCCAGCCTATAGGGGTCGGGGTGTTACAGTTGGTATCACATGAAATTTAGTAGAAAACTTTGAAAATGGAGTAGGAAACGTATAGTAGGGAATAAAGCCCAAAGGTAGTATCTGCGGATTAACATACAAGAATGTCCTCATATTTTGGCAAGGAATAGATTATGTGGATATTTTAAGCATATGTCCCTGTCTGGATATGAGCAGGTAGAGGTGGCTCTGGCACAGATGTATCTAGGGGTAAAACCCAAAAAAACCACTTTGAGCTAGACTCGAATGGGAACTGGTGCACAACAACGGTCCTTGCTGCACTCTTGGTTACAAAAATCCAAGAGGATATGCTTAGGATAATTCGTATTTTTTTACAAGCAATTAAGAAAGAGTTTAATGTAAATTTTTCCTCAGAGGAACCATGTTTATAAGATTAACTATGCATAAAATTTCAATCTATGTTGATTTTTTTAATTGAGATTCATAAACTAATATAGTGTATCCCTTTATTTAGAAATGGCGTCTAATGAAAGAAGGGGAATCAATACTCGTGGTCAAGGTAGGGATCACCCTACTGAGCAAGTCAACACAGTCAATGTTGGAGAAGATCAGATCATGAATATATTGGGAAAACTTACTCAAGCTGTAATGGATAACAATACCACACCTGTGTTGGATCATTTCTTGTGGAAGAAGCCTCAATCTTTCAGAGGGACTACTAATCTTGTGGTAGATGAGAAATGGATCAAGTACCTTGAACAGATAATCATTGCGTTAAGATGCAATGAAAATGAAAAGTTTGCATTGGTGGTATATTGTCTCAATGGTGACGCTGATCAATGGTGGTCCCTGATTAAAAATATCACATATGAAGAAGAAATAGAAGATATGGAATGGAGTACTTTTAAGGAAATATTCTATGAAAAATATTTCCCTTGTGGGCAACGAACTAAAATGAAGAGTAAATTCCATGGTTTGAATCAAAGGGAAGAAGGCATTGTTGTAGAGTATGAGGCTACCTTCACAAGGCTCGCCATGTATGTCGTGGATTACATTCATGAATCAGCAGAAAAGATTGATCATTTCTTTAAAGGTCTTAATCCAAGTCTTCGAAGGGCACTGTCTTCTCATTCATTTTAATCATATGAAGAAATTGTGTCAAGTTCCATATAAACATAGAAGGAATTTTCTAGATCAAATTTTTTCAAAAGAAACCAAGATAAGAAGCGGTATTCTGATAAAAAAGGAAAAGAAGAAGCACCAAAGAAGATAAAGGGAATTAATAGTTTCCCATTAGGCGGGAATTGTCGAAGGAATCATCCCGAGAAATGCTTGAAAGGCAAGGGAGTCTGCTGTAACTGCAGAGAAAAGGGTCACCGATCTGATGAATGGAAGGGGAAGAAACAATTCAATGATTCTGAAGGCTACAATTGTAGAGATATGGGTCACTATTCAAATGATTTTCCTAAGACCCAGGGAAACATGCCTCAGAAAAATCCAAGAGAGCAAGGGAGAGCATATGCGATTACAACTGCAGAGGTTGATGTTCCTAGTGACGTGGTGGCAGGATCTTTAATTGTTTCCTCAAACTTAGCCAACAATTTATTTGATTCTAGATCATCACATTCATTTATATCCTCTCATTTTTCCATGAAAATTAGATAAGTCCAATTTGATTTATGAAAGGTTTTTTCAGTCAAAACACCCATGGGATGTATCATTAAATCAAAGGCATGTCGACTAGTCCCCAACCAATCAACAAAACGTTCTTTAGTTTCTAGCCTTATCATCATACCCATGACTGAATTTGATATAATTATCGGTATGGATTGGCTATCAAATTATGATGCGAGGATTTACTGCAAGAAAATGGAAGTTACAATTTTTGGAAATGGTGTAGAATCCCTTGTCTTTAGGGAATAAACTTTGCCACCTGATTTTTATCTAGAACCACCCCCAGTAGCTCTAATGAATGCAATACTTGGAGAGGAAGATAAACCAATATCTACAGGAGATGAAAAAAATATTCAAATTGAAGATGTGCACATAGTGAAAGAGTACATTGATATATTTCCAGAGGATTTACCTGGAAATCCTCCAGAGCGGGAAATTGAGTTTTCCATTGACTTAATTCCTGGTGCAAGACCTATATCAAAGACCCCATATATAATGGCCACTATAGAGCTAGTGGAGATGAAGAAAAACTATAAGAGTTCAGTGACACAGGATTTATTCAACCTAGTGTTACTCCATGGGGCTCCTCGGTCTTGTTTGTAAAGAATAAAGATGGATCCATGAGGCTATGCATTGATTACAAAGAAATCTATGCTATTAAAATAAAGAATAAGTATCCTCTACCCCGGATTGATGATTTTTTTGACCAAATTCATGGAGATCAATACTTTTCAAAGACTGACCTTCGATCTGGATATCATCAACTGAGTGTGAGGAAGGAAGATATTCTGAAAACAACATTTCAAACCAGGTATGGGCATTACGGGTTTACATTGATGCCTTTTGGACTGATGAAGGCACCATCAGTTTTCATGGAATTAATTATGAGAGTTTTTAAGGAATATCTTGCTAACTTTTTTGTGGTATTCCTCGATGATATCCTGGTATACTCAAAAATCTATGAAGACCAAGTGGATCATTTGTGAACTATTCTAAAAACTCTTTGAAGAAATCAATTAAATGGGATGTTTAGAAAGTGTGACTTTTAGATTTAGTCAGATTCTTTTCGAGGCCATATTTTCTTTAAGGATGGAATCCTAGTAGATCCTATAAAGAAAAAGGCAATCCATGATTATCCCATGCCAACAAACATAACTGAGGTACATAGTTTTATTGGCTTAGCAGGTTATTATCGGTGTTTCGTGTAGAAGGTTTCCTGAATGGCTAACCAGCTAACGAAGCTCACACGTAAAGGGGTTAAATTTGATTGGACAAATGACTGTGAATAATGTTTCAAAGAACTGAAGATAAGATTATTCAATGCTCCTATATTTACTCTACCATAGGGGAATGAAGAGTTTTTTTATAGTGATGTTTCAAAGAAAGGACTTGGTTGTGTCCTTAATCAAAATGATGGGGTTATTGCTTATGCATCACGACTACTAAAAGTTCATGAGAAAATCTATCTTACTCATGATCTTGAGTTAGCTACAGTAATATTTTCTTTGAAGATATGGAGACATTATCTCTATGGTGAAAAATGTGAGATTTATAATGATCCGAAGAGTTTGAAGTATATTTTCTCACAGAAAGATCTCAACATGAGGCAAAGGAGATTTCTTAAACAACACATGGATTATGATTTCACGATACACTACCACTCGAGGAAGGAAAATAAGGTGGTAGATGCTTTGAGAAGAAAGGATCTTGGAGTTTTGAAAAAGATGAGAGTTTAAAGGTAACCTATTTTCATGGATATAGTAAATATGGATATGAGAATAACAATGGTAGGCGAAACATCAATGATTTTTCAAATTGTTGCCAAACCATCTTTACTAAAAAGTTAATAATTTCTCAACCTGATGATGAGGAGTATCAAAAGAATATCAAATCTGTGAATGATGGGAGATTGAGTGACTTCATATATGAAGATGGAATTTTGAAATTTGGGAAGAGACTTTGTGTTCCTGATATTTCTGATCAAAAAGGGAATTGTTGGATGATGCTAATAGTTTTAATTTCTCTATACACCCTGGTATCACTGAGATGTATAGAGATTTGAAGGAACATTTTTTGTGGGACAACATGAAGAGGGAAATTGCTGATTTTGTGTCAAAATGTGTGGTTTTGAAATAAGAGAAAGCAGAAAGGAAACAACCTAGAGGATTATTGCAACTTCTTCCCATACCTGAGTGGAAATGGGATAATATAATGATGGAATTTGTGATGGGACTACAAAATACTCCTAGATGGAACGATGAAATATGGGTCATTATTGATTGTCTTACCAAGTCATCACATTTTATTCCTATAAGAAAAGATCTACCACCTGAACGTCTCGCAATACTATATAATAATAAAGTTGTGAGACTTCAGGGAGTTCCTCTATCGATTTTTTCTGATCGCGATCCACATTTTACATCAAGGATCTGGAAAGGTCTCCAGAAGGCTTTCAATACTAAGCTACATATGGGTACCGCATATCACCCTCAAACTGACAGACTATCTCAGAGAACTATTCAAACTCTGGAAGACATGCTGAGATCATGCTCTCTTGTCCTCTATGGTATGTGGGATCAATACTTTCCTTTGGTGGAATTAGCCTACATCAATATTTTCCATTCCATTATTCAAAGGGCTCCATATGAAGCATTATATGGAAAGAGATGTTGAACACCAATTTGTTCGGACAAAGATGGTGAAATGAAACTTATAGGCCTAGAACTTATTGAAGAGACCATGACAAAGGTAAAAAAATACATGCCCATATTAAAGCATCCCAAGGTAGGCAGATGAGTTATACTGACAACCAGAGAAATGACTTGTAATTTCAAGTGGGAGATCATGTATTTCTGAAAGTATCTCCATTGATGGGCGTATTAAGGTACGGTAAAAAAGGGAAACTGAGCCCTAGGTACATTAGACCATTTAAAATATTATGAAAAAAAGAGCTTTAGCTTACCATTTTTGGATGTCGCCAAATCTCTCCAAAGTTCATGATGTGTTCCATGTATCATTGATAAAGAAATATGTTCCAGACCCAATGCATGTACTCACATATTATGGAATAGAACTGGAACCGGATTTGTCATAATTTGAATATCCCTTCAGGATTCTTCACACAAGGGAGCAGGTATTGAGAAATCGAACACTCATCTAGTAAAAGTTCTTTGCAGAAACAAGAATATGTAGGAAGAAACATGGAAAGAAGATGATTTCATGAATAAGAACCACCCATATCTTTTTGGTGGGCTCTGTATATAAAATTTCGAGGACAAAATTTCCAAAGGAGGGAATAATGTAGCACCCCAAACATTTTATGGTGTGTTTCTGTTAAATAAATTCTATTCATAATTGTGTTCCTTCAAAACAACACTTGGTTATTTAGGATATAGTCAAAACATATCCATTAAATATAAATTTTCCACTTCTATGTTTTGAATTTCAAAAAATGGTCATTTTAGTTGTGATCAGTATGTCATTTTGAGTCGGATAGAAAAAAAATAATTTTTGGTGAATAGTAACATACACTTATGAATAGTAATATGAATAGTAATATAACCTTTATGAATAGTAAATAATAATATTATTTTGTTTTCTTAAGGAAACAAGATAATGAGATCTTAATAAGTTTTTCAATGAGAAATAATACTAATTCCACTTTAAGATTGTTATTTTTTGAATTTACTATGAAATTATTTAAAAATTAAATTAATAATATATAAAAAATAATTTTTGAAAAATGTATTTCACTTTTTAATTCTACACGCCAAAACATTGATAGGGTGAATTTGCGAATTTTTCTAAAACAATTGATTTTTTTAGTGAATAGTAAACAATACAGATTTTATTTTCGATGCGTTTATGAAATCATTAATGATGAAATAATGATTTCATAATTCTGGTCGACTTTTGTATATTTAAATAAGATGTGAGGTGTCCCAAGTGGCTTATACTATGGGAAAATACCATTGTTTTTCAAAAACCACTCATGAGGTGTCCCAGGAAAATTATTAAAATAATCCCTCAGTTTTCCTATAAATACCAACACTTCCCTTCATTGAATTCATTCCCAATTCTCCCTCAACAATGTTATGAACTCCTTAATTTCATATTAGTCCTCCCAAGTTTTCTTCAATCTCTCAAGGTCCCAACCTTCTTGTTCTAAGGGTTACTCAACAAGGTATGAAAATTCTCAATTTCATTCTTTTTTCCTTTAAAGTTCTATTTTATGTGGTATATATTTAAAGTTTCCATACCATGATCTTATTTTACTTTTTATTATTGATCTAATATATGTTATGATTCATTTCCGGATAGGTGACCCTTTTCCCCTCTCTGTGTAATATTTTCCAAAACCATGTTGCGTAGCCGTTAAGCTGGAAAAGTTTTGTAAGCGATTTCAAAATTATTCTTTTATTGTGAGTTCTTTATTTATTCATTCTTCATCTCTTCTTACCCAAGAGGACTGAAATATCCATGATATTTTATATTCTGGATGTTCTATTGTTCATGAGAAATTAATCATCAATCTTCTTCTTTCCCCAACTGGTTCAAGGAATTAAAAACATTGTCCGTGAGAGGTCCAATTACCGACATCGTAGACGATGTGATTTCAATTCGCATTAATTATTTCAAGTCTGGTCATGAAACCATTTATATGGTTGAAAAAGGTTATAATATATGTGATATGACTCACCCATGGTTCTAGAATTCTTTTGTACTCATGGTTATAATTTATAAAATAAAATGAGGTTGTTATTATCAAAGAACCACTAAAACGATCTAAACGAACATTATTAATGTTTTAACTAATGAATCATCATCATTTTATATAACCCAAAATCATTATAAGATCATTTATATCTCCATAATTTCATTAATAATATGTATTAAAAATTCCTAATGTTTAACCATATTTCAAATGAACTTCCATTCATGGAAAAAAGTAACGAACCACGAAAATCAACGGAGAAAATGCTTCCAAAACATGAAAATGGAACCAATTGAACCCATAGAAAGGGCCATGAATGAACTTAATAAAGTAATACTAAATCAATTAAATGTATATAAGGTTCTGGAAATATTAATTAATGAAGCTATATTTGATTATTCAGGTCATTAAAACAAATGAAGAACACAGTCGAGCATAAAGTAAGAGGTTTCTCATCTCACATTCATTTCTGTGAGATTTCCATTGTTCGCCAATTATTCCGTATATTTGGTATATTTGTACTTACATTTGATATATAATAACATTATTCTATTTATATTCATGTTATTAAATGATTCACTTGATGGTTATTATGTTATGGTCATACGGTTCGACCGATTACATTGGGGTAAAGGACTTTGTCTCACCTGCCGTTTTCATTGTGACTATCTTTGTATGTGAAGCTAATAATCCTGATGTGGTGTACCTACAGAATATTTGAGATCACTTTTCATGTGAAATTATATTTATATTAAATTTCAATAATCTCATGTCATGGATATTTTTGTTGTCTAAATTGTAAAACATTTTACACACAGTATTTATTTGGAAGGTTATTTTAATTATGGAAATATTGATGAATCTGTATACACTAATCTATATGGATATTGAAAGGGAATATTTCCATTTTATTGAATCAATGTATAAATAATTCTTTGGACATGAAGTGGTGGGTGGGACATGCTATAGCCCCTCGATGCATCGTTAGTTCTCATGATACAAAACAGTTTGGTGACAAACCCTTTGAGTTTGTTTCAAAAAATTAGATGGGTTTCTACCCACCGAACTAAACTATTTTTACGGTATTATGGTTTGATGTGCCAGATACATGACTTCCAACTAATAATCATTCTCTATATTTATTATCAGTTATTATTATTATCCATGAAATTTTCACTATGACAAAATCTATGGATGCAATATCATATTTTGTTTATTAATGGAATTAGTTATTGATTTATTCACAATGCCATATTGATTATGTCAGATTATTTGTGAATCACTTATTATTGTACTCATGATTCTGCTATTTTTATCCCTTACTGAGAATTTGAGCTCACCCCTTTCACTGTATACCTTTGATAGGTGATGAAGAGAAGGTCTTCTTTTGAGTTCCTGGACGCAGTTTTTAGTTTTTGTTTTGTATTGTTTTTTGTAACCATTTTTTCAATGTAATTTGTGTTACATATATGTATCTAGTTTCTTCAAGACTATTAAACTGATCGTTCCTTCGGTATCTTCATTCCTTATAACATAATCAATATATAATAGTGAGTAAATGAACCACTAATGCCATTAATAAACTGAAAATGAAACTACATCCATAGATTTTGACATAGTAAAGACCTCATGGATAATAATAATAATTGATAATGAATAAAGAGAATGATTATTAATTGGAAATCATGTATATGTCACAAGAAACCATAATACCGTATAAACAGTTTAGTTTTGTGGGTAGAAAACTGTCTGATTTCTGGAAACAAACTCGAAGGGTTTGCCGCCAAACTATTTTGTTTCATGAGACCTACCAATGCATCGAGGAGATATAGCGGGCACCACCTGCCACTACATATCCAAATAATTCATTATAAATTTTTTCAAAACAAGATAAATAATCCCTTTCAAAATTTGTATAGTGAAGAGTATACATATTTATCAATATTTCCATAATTAAAATAACTTTCTAAACAAACACCGTATGTAAAATGGTATAAAATTTAGACAACAAACATATCCATGATATGAGATTATGGATATATAATATAAATATAATTTAATGTGAAATGTGATCTAAAATTGGATGTAGGTACACCACTTACGGATTATTAGGTGCACAGTAAAAAGATAGTCACAACAAAAACAGGAGCTGAGCCAAAGTCCCTTAAAACAATGTTTTTGGTCGAACCATATGAACAGAACGTAACAACCATCAAGTGAATCATTTAATAACATGAATATATACAAAAATGTTTTTATATATCATATTTAATTACACATATACTAAATATTAGGAATATTTTATGAACAATGGGAATCTCAAAGAAATGAAAGTGAGATGAGAAACCCCTTACCTTATGCTCGAGTGTGTTCTTCATTTGTTTTAATGACCTGAATAATCAAATTTACCATCATTAATTAATATTTCCTGAACCTAATATACATGAAATTGATTTAATATAACATTATTAGGTTCATTAATGTCCCTTTCTATGGGTTCAATTGGTTTAATTTTCATGTTTTGGAAGCATTTTATCCCTTGATTTTCATGGTTCCTTACTTGTTTCCATGAATGGAAGTTCATTTGAAACAAGGTTAAACATCCATAAATGTTAATAAATATTTTTAACGAAATTATGGATATATAAATGATATTATAATGATTTTGGGTTATATTCTATGATGATGATTCATTAGTCAAAACATTAATGATGTTCGTATAGATCGTTTTAGTGGTTTTTTGATAATAACAAACTCATTTTGTTTTATAAAATAGAACCATGAGTACAAAAGAATTCCAGAAAAATGGGCGGGTCATAAAACATATATTATAACATGGGTCAACCATATAAATAGTTTCATTACCAGACATGAAAGAATTATTTCAATTTGAAATCACATCGTCTACGATGTCGGTAATTCGACACATCACGGGCAATATTTTTAATTACGTGAACAAGTGGGGGAAGGAAGAAGATTGATGATGAATTTGTCATGAAAATTATTAAAACCAGAATATACAAGATTCTGTATATTTCATTCCTCTTGGATAAGAACATATGAAGAAATAATAAATAAAGAACTCAAAATAAATGAATAATTTTGAAATTGCTTACAAATATTTGGCAGCCTAACATCTACGCAACATGGTTTTAGAAAATATTAAAAAGAGAGGGGAAAAGGTTCACCTATATATAAATGAATCATAATATAGATTATATCAATAATAAGAAGAAAAATAAGAACATTGTATGGAAACGTGAAAGATATACTTCATAAAAGAGAACTTGAAAGGAAAAAAGAAAGAAATTGGGAATTTTCTTAACATGTAGAGTAAACCTTATAACATAATGGTTGGGACATTGGGAGCTTGATGAAAACTTGGGAGGACTAATATGAATGTAAGGAGTCTACAACTTCGTTGAGGGATAATTAGGAATGAATTCAATGAAGGGAATAGTTGGTATTTATAGGAAAAGTGAGGGATTATTTTAATAATTTCCAAGGGACACCTCATGAGTGGTTTTTGCAAAACCATGGGCTTGACCATGGTTTTTTCCCATGGTATAAGCCACTTGGTACACCTCACATCTTATTTAACTATACACAATTTTACCATATTTAATACATCATTATGATGTAATTAACACACCGAGACTAAAAACTGTATTTTTTACTATTCACTGAAAAATCAACTATTTTAGAAAAATTCCCAAAATTCACCCTAAACATTTCTCAACATGTAGAATTGAAAGGTGGAATCAATTTTTCAAAAATAAATTTCTAAATATTATTAATTTAATTTTTAAATAATGTCATAGTTAATTCGAAAAATAACAATCTTAAAGTGCAATTAGTTTTATTTCTCATTGAAAAACTAATTAAGATCTCATTATCTTATTTCCTTAAGAAAATGATATAATAATATTATTTACTATTCATAAGGGTCATATTAATATTCATATTACTATTCATAAGGGTATGTTACTATTCACCAAAAACTAAGTTTGTTCTATCAGACTCCAAATGACTTACTGATCACAACTCTCGATGAAAATTTTTCGAACATCAAAACATAGAAGTGGAAAATTTATATTTAAGGGATAGGTTTTGACTATATCCTATATAACCTAGTGTTGTTTCGAAGGAACACAGTGATGCAAAGAGTGTATTTATCAGAAACACACCATAAAATGTTTGGGGTGCTACATTATTACCTCCTTTGGAAATTTCATCCTCATAACATTATGTACATAGCCCACCAAAAAGATATGGGTTGTTCTTCTTCATGAAATCCTCTGGTTCCCATGTTGCTTCCTCCATATTCTGGTTTCTCCAAAGAAACTTTACTAGGCGAGTTGTTCGATTTCTCAATACTTGCACCCATGTGTAAAGAATCTTGATGGGATTTTCACAGTATGACAAATCTGGTTCCATTTATATTCCATCATATGTGAGTACATCCGTTGGGTCTGGCATGTATATCTTTAACAATGATATGTGGAACACATCATGAACTCTGGAGAGATTTGGAGGCATCACTAAATTTTAAGCTATAGCTCTGATTCTTCTTAATATTTCAAATGGTCCGATGTACCTAGGGATCAGTATCCCTTTCTTACCGAACCTTAAGATTCCCTTCCATGGAGATACTTTCAGAAATATATGATCTACCACTTGAAATTCCAAGTCATTTCTCCGGTTTTCAGCATAACTATTCTACCTACTTTGGGTTGCTTTAATATGGGCTTGTATTTTCTTCACCTTTGTGATGGTCTCTTCAATAATTTCTGGGCCTATAAGTATCCTTTCACCAACTTCGTCCCAACAAGTTGGAGTCCGTCATCTCTTTCCTTATAATTCTTCATATGGAGCAATTTGAATACTGGAATGGAAACTATTTTTGTAGGAAAATTTCACCAAAGGCAAGTGTTTATCCCAAATACCTTGGAAGTCAAGAGAGAATGATCTCAACATGTATTCCAGAGTTTGAATAGTCCTTTCAGACCGTTCGTTAGTTTGAGGGTGACATGCAGTACTCATATGAATCTTAGTATTCAAAGCTTTCTGGAGACTTTTCCAGAACTATGATTGTAAGATCTCAGTTTTTGGAAAGGTATGTTTTTGTTGTGTTCTGGGATAATCTCTTGATTTTGGGGCTTTAAAAGGTTTCTTGAAAGTGCGAGAGGCCTTGGGCGTGTTCCGAGGGCTTGGGGCACGGAAGAAGTGAAGTCTAGGCAAAACAAACCAGGCGCACGGCCTGGGCATGGTCATCCACACCGTGTGGCCATCCCAGACTAAGCCATGTGACCTTCCCACCTTTGGACAGAAGTGAGTGCACGGTTTGCACACATCTTCCCAAACTGTGGGGCTAAATCGTGTGAATCCCCTTCCTCCGGGTAGTGGCGTGCACACGGTTTGCGTACTATTTTCCAAACTGTGCGGCTAAATCGTGTGGCCACTTAAAGATGGAGAATTTACAAAATTTCCACTCCAATCATTATAACCCCAACTAGGGATTTTCCTCCCATCTCCTCCTCTTCACCCTACGTGCAGACCAAGCCACCCAAGGACTCCAAGAGATCAAACTCCTTCGATTCTAAGGCGTTTTTGGTACCGTTGGTTACATATTGAAGCTTCTGGTTAGGATAATCTCCTCTTTTGTTCTTCTATTGGTTTAGCGTTTGTGTCTTCTCTCGCTCTTGTTCTGAAACTCTAAAACCCTATCTTTTGAGTGAGTTCTAGGTTGAATCTCCAAGTGTTGGTCGAATCGAGGTCTAATGAGTCAATTGAGGTTGCGTTCAACCACAGATTCAAGGTAGGTAGTCTATAAGTTATATCCCACAGTTATTTAGGGTTTATGTGCATGTTTACTTGTGTTCGTGTTTCTCTTGGTTATATTGTGAATAACCTCAGCATGTATGGTTTTAATGATGTTTAAAATGGTAAATGGGAACCCTCGCGATCCATGTGGGATGTGTTGGGATGGACTTGACCTAGTTGGGGCCATCCATGGGATTTTCCGGCTTTTCTTGGGCTAGGGATTGTTAATTAAACAAGTGAACTTTTTGTAATAAAATGTAGATCCCTTGATGAATATGTTGTTATAATTGGAGGGACTTTGGAAAGAAGTTAGGTGATGCACCTAGACTTGGAAACTAACCTTAGGGTTATTGGAATGGAATGAATGGTTGATTAATGGAAATGATGAACGGGTTAAATGGGTTAATGTGTAAATTGGTTAATGACCATAATGGGATAGATTATGGGTCTAGGATGGAATGCTTAGTGAGATAGGCATAACACATGGGAATTGGGTGAATGGTTAAATGTTGTGAAATTGTAATGTGTTAATGGGTTAAGGCATGATGTGGTTTACCATGTCGGTTTTTGTGAATGATGTTTGCCGATGGGCAATGGTTGGAAGGTTTATGGTTACTTATATATAAGTATGTGAACATGGATTGGTAGAGTGGGGTATGACTTGAGGCTCTATGCCCACGGTTCAAGTGAAGACTGAGGCTTCTAACTCCACCCTAAATGCATGTGTTAGGAATGGGTACTGATAATTTATTCTTCTAACGGTTGCATCCACCCGTATAGAGGCTTAGTGGTGAGGATATTGTTTCTATGAGGGAGTTAGTCCTAGTAAGATATGATAATGATATGCTTACCCTCTTGCATGTGATTGTTGGACTTATACCCATGTCACATAATTTATGTGATCTACCCATGGAAATGTGATGAAATGGCAAATGATGATAAAAGTTTTGAAATGAATGGTATAGAAAGTGGAAATGGCTTTGGCTATGAACTGGTTACTGGAACCCTAATAAATTACTTGGCATTTTTCATTCATTTTCCTTTCTCATGCACTACCTGTTTATACTGGATTTTTTGTAGACATCATTGGTGGTGGCCTATTGAGTTGTACTCACACCCTGCTCAGGCTGTCGTTGGGTACCCGAGCAGACTTCATGTTTGTAGGTCAGGAAAAGGGAAAAGGTCCTTGCTATATAGTGAGTGGACATGGGTAGCACTTGTTGGAGGATCTGGACTTGGAGTCGGGACCATTTTGGGGATTTTGGTCATGTCATTATTTTTTGGGATTTTGATCACTCATGCACTTGTAGTATGACCTGGCATATTTCTTGTTATTTGGAATTGGTTGTTATACATGCTCTGTGTTGTTGGTTATTGTTTCCTCTATTTGATTATTCTGTTGTGGCTTACTCTGATAAAAAGTTGGTATAGTCTCCCCACTTGACTCTATAGACCCTTGCTACTAGTCGGTAGCCTTTGGCTTATAGGGAGGCCTGCTTACGGTCATGTAACCACCCGTCTTGTAGCACCGGTTTAGTGGATTCCGGGTCGGGGACGTTACAAAGTGGTATCAGAGGAGTTCTTTCTTCTCCTTCTCTGAGGTCTTGTTATTTGGGATTGGTAGCCGAGGGTTATGATGTGTAGGGCCTTGGTAATGAGCTTGTTCTTGGGAATAGCTAACCCAGTTACTGGGGAAAACCCAAGTCACCCTAGGGTGGGTAATTTTGTTCTTGGTTGTGTGTTGTTACAGTTGATGATATTTCACCATTGGGTGATGCACATGTGGTTTGATGTGATTATTTTACGATATCTGGCTCATGGCCTTAATGGCACGAGGATTTGTACTCATGATTCATAGTAGTAACCTAGGGAGATAAGGGACATGCATTGTATTAGCACGCGCACGGTGGGGGTGTGTGAGGCAGGAATGTAGGGTGCATTCTACATTTTATGAAACCAAGAAATAATGAGAAGAATGAAATGAAACAAGTGGGTAAATGATGTTTAATGAAACCTAAGGGTTTTAAATGAAGTGGAAAATGTCTTGAAAAATGTTGTGTGAGTTGGTGGTAGTGCATGATTGTTTACCCCATGTGGAACATGTCCCACGGTAGGGATGGTTGGGGCAGTGAATTTGAGGTGTTGATGTTGTTGAAAATGGGTGGTTGTGGCTGTGTGTTGACTATAGAAAGTTGAATCAGATGACGGTGAAGAATAGTTACCATCTTCCTAGAATTGATGACATGTTTGATCAGTTGAGGGGTGCATCAGTGTTTTCTAAAATTGGTCTGAGGTTGAGTATGGTGAGGTCTTCTGATGTACCGTAGACCGCTTTCATTAGTCGTTACGGGTTGTTTTAGTTTGTGGTAATGCCTTTTGTCTTGACCAATGCACCATCGGTGTTTATGTCTTTGATGAACCAGATCTTTCATCCCTATCTAGACCGGTTTGTGGTTTTCTTTGTTGACGATATCGTAGTGTACATGAAAACTCACAATGGTCATGCCTAACACCATGACATCATCATGAGTATGCTAAGAGAGCATCGTATATATGCCAAGACATCAAAATGTCAATTCTGGATGGGTTAGGTTCATTTTCTGGGTCACATCATCATGGAGGCAGGTGTGACAGTGGATCCATAGAAAGTACAGTCAGTTGTATCTTGGGAGCATCCCAAGAGTGTTTCTGGTGTTCTATATTTTCGGGGTTTGTCCGTGTATTACCGAAGGTTCATTCCGTATTTCTATCGCTTGGAAGCACCACTCTCAGGCTTGACCAAAAACGGAATCAGGTTCGTGTGGTCTGGGGCTTGTGAGAATTCTTTTCAAGAGTTGAAGAAGCGGTTGACGACCGCACCTACCCTGATCTTACCTGAACTGGGTAAGAAATACGTCATATTTTGTGATGCGTCCGTAATCGGACTTGGGGCTATGTTGATGCAGGATGAGCGGGTTGTGGCTTATGGGTTGAGGCAGTTAACACCCCATGAGTGGAACTATCCCACTCATGATCTTGAGTTGGCTGCAGTAGTGTACACCTTGAAGTGCTGGAGGCACTATCTGTTGGGGGAACGGTTTACTATGATTACCAACCATAAGATTTTAAAGTAAATCTTCTCACAGCGAGATCTGAATCTTTGGTAGAAAATATGGGTGGAATATCTTCAGTAATTTGACTTTGATTTGGTGTACACGCTTGGAAAGGGAAATAGTGTTGCTGATGCTCTGAGTAGGAAGGTTCAGAATCAGGTGGGTCAGGATTCCAGCACCGAGTGGATGGTGATGGCTTTGTTTTCAAAGATGCACCTGGAGGTGCAGGAGGAGAATGGTCAGGTCACTCTCGCTTCCTTAATGGTGGAGTCGCCGCTTTTGAGTCAAGTTTAGGAAGGTCCTCATGATGATCTGGAGTTCTTGGCCGTGAAGGAAAAGCTTAAAGGTGGGGAGATACCTTTCGGTTGGGCGGTCGGCATGGATAGTGTTGTTAGCATTCGTGATCATGTGGTTGTGCCAAAGTGTATGCAAGAAGTGTTAATGTCTGTGTTCCATGCATCGAAGTGGGCAGTGCATCCTGGTTTGACCAAGATGTATCGTGATCTCTGAAGGCAGTTTTGGTGGCCTGGAATGAAGAAGGAAGTTGTGGGCTTTGTGGCACGGTGCCTTACCTATAGATACCCAATGCTTTATGTACATGAAAATTACATTACTTTTGCGGAATACATAATAAAGAACAAAAAAACATGCATGGACTGTAATAGTTTAGTGTCTTTGGAAATTCGGAATATAAAAAACTAGTCATGTTGAAAGATCTTCAACATCTCACATAACAATATTCCCCTTTTTTTCCTTACCTAAAACCTTTCTTTATTTCCTGGGGAAAATAAAACACAAAAAGGGTGAGCACAAATACTAAATAAGGGAAAACACAGAGAACATAACACAATCCATAAACATTTGAAAGAAAAAACTTGAACAAGAAATATAAACATTAAAACCTTGAGAAAAGAAATAAATCTTGGAAGTACATAAGGAATATATCATAAAGTAAAATCAATAACTATAAAATAGCATGGGAATAAAACATGTAATTGTTGCAACCATTCAGCACTTGTTATGATTTCCATAGCAGACAAGGCATTTCTTCCAAGACCATCTTAGTGGACAAAGTCCCTTTCTGGATCGAGTTCACTCCTCGTTTCAGTCCTATAACACTGAACCAGATTAAAGTATCGTTCCAGTCATGTCTATATAATGAGATATAAATCTTTACCCAATGCATTGGAGAGAGATATAGGTCCCACCCATCTCATAATGAAATCATTCTTACTTGTGCCACAACATAAATAGAAATCATTCATCATAACCCAAAGAATAAAAATGGGTTTCATAAACATCATCTCATCATAACATAATCCATATAAAACAAATGGATATCATTTCATCATAAGAAAATTGAAACCATGTAAATCATAGAGACTTTATACTTGAACCATACACATATGAAATAATGTTATCTTAGATGGAAAATGGTTTTGATAAAACATTTGAAATGAATTCTTGAGGAAAATATACTTTCTTCTTCAAAATCAATTTCTTTTCACAAAACATCATGAAATTTTAAAAGAAAATGTTTTTTTTAAAATAGTCATGAAATATTTTGGAGGAAGCTTCATGAAAATAAGGCTTTATAAAACCGTGAAAATCCATTCATGCTGCATAAGTTAAAAAAACATTCTCCTCGTACTTTTGTTGAAAAAGTCATAAAGTACCTCGTAAAAGAAAGATTTCATACATAACATGTAGCTAAAAGTCAAAAATGGGTAAAAAGGAAATTAAACATACATGAAAACATTTTTATAAAACTTGGACATGGATGATAAATATAACCTCGGTAAATACTTACGTATAAGCAATCTCGGATAGAAAACAAATGAGATTGTAACCTTATCCCTTACCTTATGTCCGATATGATTCGTATGTATCTGAACCTCCTGTATAATGATTTAAATAATGTCATCGACTTATTACAGAATCATATTCATTATTATGATATCATATATGGTTCACTTATGACTTTATATTACCCGTTCTTTTGTAAATTCTATGTTAAAGAGTGTTTTGGGTAAAATTGTTTCATTTGTCGTCCGTGTTTTGTCTTATAATTATTAATATGATTACATAGATCATGGTTACTTAATTCCATAATATAAAACATGATTTATATATAATTTATATTCCGAATATACATATATATAATAGATCTATAAATGGAAAGAAATACACAGTTCATGGAGACGGTAGGCCGTACGTACACATGAATGTTGTTTTCGTTTCCTTATTGAGTTGAATGGAATTAAGTAGATGACATACATATTTATATATACATAAATACAATGTCTTTATAATGTCATATATTTCATTATTATTTCTTATATATATACTTTATAATCATTCTTAAATGGTTAACATGGAGAATGAATCTCATCACGTCGTGGAGACGGTAGTCCGTATGTACGCACGAGCAATGATATCATTTCCATAATTATTGAATTGAATTTGAGTGGATGATACAATATATAAGAATATGTATGATGTTATAATAACTATGTATATTTATTCTTTACACCATTATACCCATCCATGTAAGGTGTTGGTGGAAAAACATATTACACCACGGCGTGGAGACGGTATTCCGTACGTACGCACGCGTAGTGATTTTGTTTTCCGTTGGATGGATGGAAGGTGAAATGGGGTTGTTTAAAATTTATAATAACATATCATTATATTAGTGATAGTGATGTTATTACTTTATAATGAAACAACTAAAGACGAAGAAGTTGAAGAAGAAAGAAGCTTGAAAGAATCGGTAGAAGAAATTACCTCTTCTTCGATACGCCTCTTTGAAACCTCCTCTTAGGGCACTAATATTGGTCATTGAAGTAGATCAGGACCTCTAGGGTGTTTATAGGGAAGTGGAGAAGATAATATTTCATGGGTTTGCTGATCTTAAAGGGTCAATGTAGTGTGAGGAAGAGTGGGAGGAGGTGAACTTTTATAAGGGAGGAGAGGGGCACCTTTAGAAATCTTAAAAATATTAAATTATAATAAATCTAACCCCACTTAAAAACCTCCAAAAATGACTCATATTATAATATCAGATGAGATAGGGTTGTAATCTCATCAACCAAAAAAATGTAGACATGTTTGGAATTTATTTTAAACATTATCAACTTGATTTATCCTTATTTAATCAATTTAATTTTATTTGTGGCAATAACATTCTAAATATTAAATTATAAAAAATAATTACTTATTTGTTGTGAATTGTCCATAATAGGATATATTATAACATTTTAGAACATATAAATTTAAATTTATAATTTTTAAATATTTTTGTGATTTTTAAACTTTTTTATAATATGTTATTTTTATAAAATAACAATAGTGTCAATTTTGACACTATTCATTTATTTGAATTTAAATAAAATATATACAGAAGATTTGTTCGAAATAAAAGCTTTAATAGATTTATCAATGTTCATATATATCTAGAAAATTAGTGGAGAACATTAAATAGTTCATATAATATTTATTTTAATGTTTTTAAAACCATTTATTTGATATTTCTCTTAATAAAATAATTTCAACACCACTATTATGTCACCTTTAATGAAAATTATTTAATCCCTAAAAATTCTAAATAAATTTATATGATGTAGATAATTTTATTATCTTTCTGGATAATACATATATCCGAAGATTCATGACGTTTATCATGAAACTAAAACTATTATACTTATAAATTTTAATAAAGTGACATGTTGTCACTTTCTTTGGTTTTAATAATAATTAAATTATTTCCATTGAAAAAAGTCCATTAAATGTATCTAATCCGACCCTTAGGTGATATGGGTATACTTTTAGTCATCCAATAGAATTTTGGCAGGTGTTAGGGTAATTTTATAATCTTATATTACCCTTAATTACCCAATTTACCTTTAACTATGGTAAATAAATTTTACCGTAGTTACTATTCATAATGCCCTAAAATAAAAAGTAGCCTATTAACATAATTTGGACCCACTGATTCCAAATATTGAATCCATTTTTCAAAATTAAAAACACATAAGTTGCAGTAATTAATTTAAAATCAATCCCGCTGTCGAAAGAAAACAGGATTTTGTTTAAACCATTAAAAAAGATTGAATTGATTTAACCTACGAATTCAAGGTATAATAAATGCTAATGAAATAAATTGTATTAAATGGTAATAATATTTTCTATTTATACTTTAAATCCATTCAATATTATAATTTATCCACATAAATTATTATGATGAAAAAAGTTGTTTTTAATTAAAATATAGCGTGTTTTTACTATTCATTAACATATGAAAGTTATCAGGAAAATATCAAAACACTATCCAATGTAAATTTTTATATCCTGATTCAAAAGAAGAAGTTTATTTTCTAAAATTGAACTTATTAACATGTCAAAAACTAGATTTAAATTCGGTGCGCCATCAAAATGCAGCAAAACTGCATTTTTTTAAAAATAATTATTTTACACGAAAAATTTATTTTGTTGACATAAAATGTTTTAGAAAATTTATAAGATGAATAATAATGTTATAAAATTCAAAATTTGGTTAATAAAATTCATAACGGCTAGTTCGTGATAATATTATAACCATATATCGTTGTTTAGTGAAACCCGGTATTGCGTACAACACACACTATCGAGGAAGGTCGCGGTTGCGTGTAATGAAATCCAAGTCAGGGTTGTGTGTAGAGCAAGACTCCTTTGTTGTTGCGTATAACAAAATCCAACCATATTTCATTTATACATTGAATATATATATATATATATATATACAATCAATGTTGCGTAGAATGACTATTATCAAACGAACTTGAAATTGTGTATAACACGATCCAAGAATTGTGTTGCGTATAGTGCAAGCTAATACGGTGATGTGTATAGCATAAGATAATCTTTGTGTAGCATAAAACACATGAAATCAAATAAATTAAAAAGAATACTTTTCATAAAATATCGGGTTGTTACATTCTACCCCCCTTAAAATGAATTTCGCCCTCAAAATTCGTCGGGGTTATACTTGGTTTTCTACTTGAACGTTTCATTAATTGAAACCCACATCGTAAAATGAAATACCAAAACATAAAATTAAAAATAAATTATGAAACGTAATGGTTACCCAAATTAACTCATCACTGGGTTTCCTCGTGGGAGAACATAGGGGAAAATATGGATATGGAAGAGAAATCTAAACATCAAGTTCTGATGGAGAGTGGTAGAGAACAGGGCTATGAAAAAGCCAAAAATCAAAAAGCCATAGATTTGTGATGATATATGGTTCCATCTGATTCATCGGATATAAGGGCACTATGACAACATTTTTGGTTTTCAGGATCATTTCTCTAATTTTGAATAATTTTCGAATCAAAAGAAATACATATTTGAATTTGGTACAATCTCACCGTTGTTCATTCCATGAACAATTTCCACTTCATCTCTTAATGAAATGAAGTTTAATTTGTCATTCATGCAGTGATAGCAGGTCATGTGATAGAATGACGGGTCATTCCATCTGTCTCAAACAAAAGGTTAGCAAAAGTTATTAAATATACATAAGTCGATTAATCGTATATGGTTCCTAAAATGGACTTATACTTCATATCTCATACCACTTAAAAATTTTAAAACTAATTTATACTAACCAAGGACATCCTGTAGACCAGTTGTAGGTGATAAAGGCATGTCGCACATCGGTTGTGGGTTTGATTCCCACAGCCTTGTCCGACGTGATGGGTTGTCGCCCGTCCTGCAGGTTGTCGTTTTTCTAAAACTAAATTACTATGACATCCCATCAATAATACTGAAAGAAGTACTATCCTTAAACAATACTAACTTATGTCCAACATAATCCATGCCAATCTTTAGGATTATCTATAATATTGCAGTCTATTCTCATATTATAGTGAAGATGATTACTAGAGATTTCATATAACAAGAATGTTAATACCATCATTGATCCCCATATATCATAAGATTTGTTTTGTTGGTCACATTCCAAACATTCAGAGGCCTTAATAATGTATTCTCTTGAAAAATGAATACCCATAGAATCTTAGTGAAAACATGAGTGATGTCAAAAGTATACTCTTTCTACATACCAAAACCCCAAAATTCTATATACTCAAACCATGATAAAACTATTTCCTTATATCAGTCATGAGCTCATGAATACTATCAAACATTTCATTTTCTCCTTATCCCTTCATTATGTGCAGATCATCTTCTTTCCAAAAATATCTCAATCACTTTCCATGGTTACCAGTACCATAAAATTATTGAAAACCACAATAGACCAATACATAAATATTCTAATATTCCACGATACTGTATACAACAATATTTTGGAATCCCATTACATAAACACTTAATCATTACACAAATTCATTTTCATACTCAACATCACAAATAGTGATCGCATGAGACTTCCCTTTATCCTTTTCCTTAAGAGGTTGCTCACGTTGATCATCATTAACCCGTGGATTAAGGCATTTATTAGCATAATGTCCCATTTTCATGCACTTGAAGCATTGAAGTGTTGGTGGTGCGTTCTCTGGAGTCTTTTCATTATTCACATCATTAGCAACACTTTTTCCATTACTTCGACACTCAGCTGCTCGATGACCTTATTTTCCACACTTAAAACATTTTCTAGTCCCTTTAAGACAATACCCACCATGCTTCTTTCCACACTTTGAGCATAATGAAACATTCATATTCTTCTCACCATTATTCTTAGATTTCTCCTTGAACTCCATATTTCGTTTCTTGTCGAAACCATAGATAGATATTTCACAACAACTTCCAGTTCTACCTTGATAGCACAACGTACAATTTCTTCATAGCTACTGAAGTCTCTTATAGCTAATTCCATTCAGAGACTTGGTTTTAAGCCACTGAAAAATCGATCAACTTTATTTTCAGGTTGGATGATAATGCCAGATGCATACCTTGCAAGTCTTGTAAAATTCACTTCGAATATACCAAAAGATTCATCATCCTTCTGCTTAATCTCAAGAAACTCCTTTTCTATCTTTGTTCGATGAATACGAAGGAAGTACTTACTAAAAACAAGTTCTTGAACTCGTCCCATTCCATGGACTCAATTTCATATCTTTGCCTCGTATTCTTGATAATATTCCACTATTGATCAGCCTCACCTTCCAAACGATATACTACTAAGATGAATTTATCATGCTCAGAAGATTGTAAAACTGAAAATAGCTTTTCAGTAGTACTGATCCATTGTTCAACCACTATGGGATCAGAAGACCCACTGAGTGGAGGTGGACGCTGCCTCATGAAAGATTCAACAGAATGTTGCTCCTTTATCTGCTTATTTTGCAGTCCAGAATGATTCATAGCTTGTGTAAGTATACAAATAGTATTGTTCTCTCCATCTCCCATGACATTGGTTTGGTAAAGAGTACAATCATTTCATTGTCCATTACATTGATCAACAGGGTTCCTTCAGGTTCCAGCCATCGTCTAAAACCTAAAAAGAATAGTGTGAGAGGAAAACAACATTCTAGGGAAAACAACATAATAAAGTGGGAGTACTATCAATATCTAACATCTTAGGTTAAATTCTAAGATCGTTACTGTAGTTCTAAGACAATATCCTATACATAAAATTATCCTTAGGGACATCCCTAGACATACCATAAAAATATCTCTAGGGATCTCACTAATGTTTTCACATCCTAGTTTTTAAAGGTTGAATAAACCTTTCCTCTGATACCAACTGTAGAGACCCGAAGCTTGACGTACATGGACATTACATTACTTTTGCAGAATACTTAATACATAACAAAAAAACAAAAGGACCTTAATAGTTTAGTGTCTTTAGAGACTCGGAATATAAACAACTAATCATGTTGAAAGATCTTCAACATCTCCCATAATGATCTTCCCCGTTTTGTTTCCTTACCTAAAAACTTTCATTATTTCTTGGGGAAAATAAAAAATAAAAAATGTGACCTCAAATGCTCAGTAAGGGCAAACATAGAGAACCTATAACAATCCATAAACATTTGAAAGCAGAAACTTGAACAGGAAATATAAACATTAAAACCTTGAGCAAAGAGGAAAATCTTCGAATTACGTAAGGCATATATCATAAAGTAACATGAATCATGATAAAATAGAATGGGAATAAAACATGTAATTGTGGCAAACATTCAGCACTTGTTATGATTTCCATAGTAGCCAAGGCATTGCTGCCAAGACCATCTTAGTGGACAAAGTCCATTTCTGAATCGAGTTCACTTCTCATTTCAGTCCTGTAACACGGAACCGGATTAACTTACCGTTCCAGCCATGTCTATATCATGAGATATAAATCTTTACCCAATGCATTTGAGGGAGATATAGGTCCCACCCATCTCATAATTAAATCATTCATACTTGTGCCACAACAGAAACATAAACAATTCATCATAACCCAAAGAAGAAAAATGGGTTTCATAAAAATCATCCCATCATAGCATAATCCATATAAAAACATGGATATCAATTTATCATAAGAAAAGTGAAACTATTTAAATCATATGGACTTTATACTTGAACCATAAACATATGAAATAATTCCATCTTAGATGGAAAATGGTTTTGATAAAACACTTGAAATGAATTCTTGAAGAAAATATACTTTCTTCTTCAAAATCAATATCTTTTCACAAAACATCATGAAATTTAAAAAGAAAAGGATATTTTTTAAAATAGTCATGAATTCTTTTGGAGGAATCTTCATGAAAATGAGGCTTTATAATACTGTAAAAATCCTTTCATGCCATATATGTTAAAAAAACATTCTCCTCGTACTTTTGTCGGAAAAGTCATAAAGTACCTCGTAAAAGAAAGATTCCATACATACCATGTAGTAAAAGTCAAAAATGGATAAAAAGGACATTAAACATACATGAAAACATTTTTATAGAACTTGGACATGGATGATAAGTATAACCCTGGTAAATACTTACGTATAAGCATTCTCGGATAGAAAACAAATGAGATTGCAACATTATCCCTTACCTTATGTCCGATATGCTTCGTATGTATCTGAAACTCCTGTATAATGATCTAAATAATGTAATTGACTTATTACAGAATATTATTCATTGTTATGATATCATATATGGTTAACTTATGACTTTATATTACTCATTTTTTTTGTAAATTCCATGTTAAAGAGTGTTTTGGGTAAAATCGTTTCATTTGTCGTCCGTGTTTTGACTTGTAATTATTCATATGATTACTTAGATCATGATTACGTAATTCCAGAATATTAAACATGATTTATATATAATATATATTCAGAATATACATATATATAATAGATCAATAAATGGAAATAAATACACCGTTCATGGAGACGGTAGGCCGTACGTACGCACGCAAGGTGTTGGTGGAAAAACATATTACACCACGGCGTGGAGATGGTATTTCGTACGTACGCACGCGCGGTGATTTTTTTTCGTAGGATGGATAGAAGGTGAAATGGGGTTCTTTAATATTTATAATAACATCTCAGTATAATAGTGATACTGATGTTATTACTTTATAATGAAATAACTAAAGAAGAAGAAGTTTAAGAAGAAATAAGTTTGAAAGAATCGGTTGAAGAAATTACATCTTCTTCGATACGCCTCTTTGAAACCTCCTCTTAGGGAACTATGATTGGTCTTTGAAGTAGACCAGGACATCTAGGATGTTTATAGGGAAGTGGAGAAGAGAATTGTGCAGGGGTTGGCCGAGCTTGAAGACTCAATGTGGTGTGAGGAAGAGGAGGATGTGCTCTTTAATAAGGGAGGAGAGGGGCACCTTTAAAAATCTTAAAAATATTAATTTATAATAAATCTGACCCCACTTAAAAACCTCCGAAAATGACTCATATTCTAATATTAGATGATATATGGTTTTAATCTCGTCAACCAATAAAATTTATACATGTTAGGAATTTATTTTAAACATTATCTACTTGATTTATCTTTATTTAATTAATTTAATTTTATTTGTGGTAATAACATTCTAAATTTTAAATTATAAAAAATAATTACTTATTTGTTTTCAATTGTCCATAATTGGATATTTAATAACATTTTAGACCATATAATGTTAAATATATAATATGTAATTTTTTTTTGTGATTTTTAAACAATTTTATAATATGTTATTTTTATAAAACAACAATAGTGTCAATTTTTACACTATTCATTTATTTCAATTTAACGAAACTATATATAGAAGATATGTTCAATATAAAAGTTTTAATAGATTTATAAAAGGTCATATGTATCTAGAAAATTAGTGGATCACATTAAATAGTTCTTATAATATTTATTTTAATATTTTTAAAACAATTTATTTGATATTTCTCTTAATAAAATAATTTCAACAACACTATTATGTCACCATTAATGATAATTATTTAATCCCTAAAAATTATAAATAAATTCATATGATGTAGATAATTTGATTAGATTTCTGGAGACTACTTATATCCGAAGTTTCATGAAGTTTATCACTAAACTAAAATTATTATACTTATAAGATTTAAGAAAGTGACATGTTGTCACTTTTTTTGGTTTTAATCATAATTAAATTATTTCTATAGAAAAAAGTCCATTAAATGAATCTAATCCGACCCTTAGGTGATATGGGTAGACTTTTAGTCATACAATAGGATTTTGGAAGGTGTTATGGTAATTTTATAATATTATATTTACCCTTAATTACCCGATTTACCTTTAACTATGGTGAATAAATTTGACCATAGTTACTATTTATAATGCCCAAAAATAAATAGTAGCCTATTAAAATAATTTGAACCCACTGATTCCATATATGGAATCCATGTTTCAAAATTCAAAACACATAGGTTGCATTAATTAATTTAAAATTAATCTCGTTGTCAAAAGAAAACAGGTTTTTGTTTAAAACATTGCAAAAGATTGAATTGATTTAACCTACGAATTCAAGGTAAAATCAATGCTAATGACATAAATTGTATTAAATGGTATAAATATATTCTATTTATAATTTAAAAACATTCAATATTATAATTTAACCACATAAATTATTATGATAAAAAAAGGTGTTTTTAATTAAAATATAACATGTTTTTACTATTCATTAAAATATGAAAGTTATCAGAAAAATATCAAAACTTTATCCAATGTAAATTTTCATATCCTGATTCGAAAGAAGAAGTTTATTTTGTAAAATTGAACTTATAAACATGTCAAAAACTATATTTAATGTGGGTGAGCCATCAAAAGGCGGCAAAACTGTATTTTTTTAAAAATACTTATTTTACCCGAAAATTTTATTTTGTTCACATAAAATGTTTTATAAAATTTATAAGATGAATAATAATATTATAAAATTCAAAATGTGGTTAATACTATTCATAACTGCTAGTTCATCATACTATTATAACCATATATCGTTCTTTAGTGAAACCCGATATTGCATACAACACACGATATCGAGGAAGGTCGCAATTGCGTGTAATGAAAGCCAAGTCAGGGTTGTGTGTAGTGAAAGACTCCTTTTTTGTTGCATATAAATAAATCCAACCATATTTCATTTATACATTGAATATATATATTTATACACTCAATGATTCGTAGAATGACTATTATCAAACGAACTTGAAATTGTGTATAACACGATCCAGGAATTGTGTTGTGTATACTACAAGCTAATACGGTGTTGCGTATAGCACAAGATAATCATGGTGTAGCAAAAACACATGACACCAAATAAGTTAAAAATAATACTTATCATAAAATATCGGGTTGTTACATTACCTGTCAGTATGTAAAGGCCGAGCACCAACGACCAGGTGGTTCGATGCATCCATTTCCCATTCCAGAATGGAAGTGGGATGATGTGACAATGGATTTTTTCATGGGTATTCCAAGGAATCTGTGGAAGAATGATGCAATTTGGGTGGTCGTGGATTGGTTAATGAGAGTGGCTCATTTCTTACCGATTCAGGAGACCAATATAGTCAACCAGTTGGGTGAGCTGTATGTTCAGGAAGTAGTGATGTTACATGGTGTTCCACAGACCATAGTTTCAGACCGAGATCTGTGTTTCACATCGCGTTTCTGGTAATTGTTTCAGAAGGCACTTGTTACACAAGTGTTTTTGAGTATGGATTTCCACCCACAGACGGACGGTCCGTCAGAGCATACGATCCAATTGTTTGAAGACATGTAGAGAGCTTCTGTCTTTGACTTTGGTGGTTCTTGGGAGAGGCGTCTATCGTTGGTTGAGTTTTCCTACAACAATAGTTTTCAGGCTACAATTCAGATGGAAACGTTTGAGGCACCTTATGGGAGTCCATGTAGATCTCTGTTGTGTTGGATAGAGGCTGGTGAATCTGAGTTGATAGGGCCAAGTCTCGTGCAAGAGGCTTCAAAGAGAGTTAAGTTGATTAGGAAGCGAATTGTATAGCTCAAAGTAGAGAGAAGTCGTATGAATATCGGAGGAGTAGACGTATTGAGTTTGGGTGGGTGGTAAAGTGTTCCTTTAGGTGTCGCAAAGGTTGGGTCACCGTCGGATTCGAATGCATGGAAAGTTGGAACCCAGGTATGTGGGACCTTTTGAGATTGTGGAGATGATCGGACAAGTGGCTTACCGATTGGCTTTTCCACAGTGGTATGGTGGGATGCATGATGTGTTTCATGTGTTGCAGCTTCAGCGGTATCACCCTGACCCATCTCATGTGGTTTATGTTGAGGATGTGGAGCCTGAGGCTGATGCATCCTTTGAGGAGCATCCAGTTCGTGTGGTGGATCATAGTGAAATGGTATTGGGAGGCAAGGTTGTGCCATTAGTGCATGTACTATGGCAGCATGGGAATGTTCATGAAGAAACATGGGAGCAGGAATTGGATATATGAGCTCAGTGGCCTGAACACTTCTCTTCGGTTGGGCAATGAGGCATGGGACCTTAGCTCGAGGACGAGACGTTATAAGGTGGGGAGGTTGTAAGATCCCGGTTTTTGGGAAGGTATGTTTTTGTTGTGTTCTAGGTTAAACTCTTGATTTTGGGAATTTAAAAGGTTTTTTGAAAGTGTTAGAGGCCTTGGGGGTTTTCCGGGGGCTTGGGGAACAGAAGAAGGGAATTCTGGGAAAGTAGACCAAGCCACACGACCTGTGCACGGTCAGCCAAACCGTGCGCCTGCCCATACTAAGACGTGTGAACCTCCCTCCTCTGGATAGAAGCGAGAGCATGGATTGTGCACGGTTTTCCAAACTGTGTGGATAAATCGCGCAACTCCCCTTCCTCCGGGCAGTTGCGTACGCACGGTTTGTGCACGGTTTTCCAAACCGTGCTGCTAAACCATGTGGCCAATTAAAGTTGGAAAATTTACAAAATTTCCACTCTGAGCTTTATAACCCCAAATCAAGATTTTCCTCCCATCTCATCATCTTCACTCTACGTCCGGACCAAGCCTCCCAAGGACTCCAAGAGATAAATCTCCTTCGATTCTAAGAATTTTTTGGTGCTGTTGGTTGCGGATTGAAGCTCTGGGTAAGGCTAATCTCCACCTTGGTCATTTTCATGGTTTAGGGTTTGTTTCTTCTCTCCCTGTTATTTCGAAACCCTAAAATCTTATCTTTTGGGAATGTTCTAGGTTGAAGCTCTAAGGGTTGGTCGAATCGATGTCTGAGGACTCGATTGAGGGTGTGTTCAATCGTGGATTTGAGGTAGGTGGTCTACAAGTTATATCCCAAGGTTATTTAGGGTTTATGTGCATGTTTACTTGAGTTCTTGTTTCTGATTGTTAGGTTGTGAATAACCTCAGAATGTATGGTTTCAATGATGTTTAAAATGGTAAATGGGAACCCTCACGATCCCTGTGGGATGTGTTGGGATGGACTTGACCTAGATGGGGCCATCCATGGGATGTGCTGGCTTTTCCCGGGATAGGGATTGTTAATTAAACAAGTGACCTTGTTGTAATAAAATGTAGTGCCCTTGATGAATATGTTGGTATAATTGGTGGGACTTGGGAAAGAAGTTAGGTGATGCACCTAGACTTGGAAACTAACCTTAGGTTTATTGGAATGGAATTACTAGTTGATTCATGGAAATGATGAACTGGTTAAATGGGTTAATTTGTAAATTGATTAAAGACCATAATGGGATAGATTACGGGTCTAGGATGGAATGATTAGTGAGATAGGCATAACACATGGGAATTGGGTGAATGGTTAAATGATGTGAAATGGTAATGTGTTAATGGGTTATGGCATGATGTGGTTTCCCATGTGGGTTGTTGTGAATGATTTTTACTGATGGGAAAGGGTTGGAAGGTTGATGGTTACTTATATATAATCATGTGAACATGGCTTAGTAGAGTGGGGTATGACTTGAGGCTCTACGCCCACTGGTTGAGTGAAGACTGAGGCTTTGAACTCCACCCAAAATGTCACACCCCGAACCGTGATTTTATTTTATTTTATGATTTCTTTGGTTTTAAATTATTTTTCTCTGGTCCGCGTTCAGTCCTGGATGATATTTTTGAGTCTTTGATAAAAAGTGAACTTTTGGGTTCGACAACGTTGGACGTGCGGGAAGAGAGCGATGCCGCACGGCTTCACCCATGAAACTGTGTGGCCTTTTTCGGTTTTGAAGAATTAAAATAAATAGATATCATTTTAGTATGTCGTGAATTTTTTTTGGTTATTAGGAATTTAAATATTTTTATGAAAACTGAAATTGTTATTTTTATTATTATCAAAATAAAGTAAATACTTTTATTATTTTTATTAGTGTTATTATAAATACTGCAATTAAAATTAATGCTTCTTTTTATTTTATTTATTTTTTTGTTTAATATTTATTGTTATTGATATTTATACTTTTATTTATTTATTTTTTTTCATATCCTTTGGGCCTAGGGTTTTATCATGTAGCCCCCTTGAGCGCTTCCCCTATCTCTCTCCCATGTCTCTCTTCTTTTTCCTGCACCCCCTCCTAACCCTATCTGCCTCCCCTCTTTCCCCTCTGTCTTTCTCACGTGACTCCCCTCTGCCTGTGAAGCCGCCCCGCTCCACCTCCTCTCCCCTTCTCCCATGCAGTGCTCGGCCACAATAGCACGAACCGGCACCCCTACCAGCCGACACCCTAACGCCTCGGCTCCCTCCTCTCCTCCTCCCCATAGCCACCGCGTTCCCTCGCATCTCCCCTGTAGCGCCCTCCTCGTCCAGCCACCTCAACCCAGCTGTGATGCTCCCTCCCACCCATTGAAGCGCACAGCCCCGGTTTTCCCTATTTCAGTGCCCCACTCCGGTGCCTCGGCCTCCTCCCTTCCTTTCTCATCACTCACCCGCAGCACCCGACGACTCGGCCTTCCCCTCCTTCACCTCGCATTGTAGCTGCGTCACCCAACCCTCCTCCCTCCTGGTGCAACGCACACCCCTCGGCCGGATCCTCCCAGCAGCCGCGCGACCCAGCTCGGGCTCCGCTTGGTTCGCCGCTGCTCCACGGCCAGCCTCATACCCCCCCAAGGTTTCTTTTATTTTTTTTCTTTATTTATTTTATCTTCGATTATCATTAGAATTATTATTAGAATTATTATTATTATTATTATTATTATTATTATTATTATTATTAATCTTATTATTGTTATTAGTTTCATTATTGTTATTATTATTATTATTGTCATTATTATTATTATTATTCTTTTTCTTATTATTATTATTATTATTATTATTGTTATTGTTATTATTATTATTATTATTATTAATCTTATTATTATTATTATTATTATTATTATTATTCTTGCTTTGGCCTCTGCTTTGTTAGGGGGTTTTATTAAATTATGTTTTTTTGGTAGGATTATTGTTTTAAAACCCATGCGGCGTGATTCCGAATTTACATCGTTATCGCGCTTCAGTTTTGAGGTGTGCATTTCTCCCCGACACATGGTTTTTCATGCTTTAATGAGTTTTTGTATGTGTTTTGAGTCCTTCATATTTATTATGTAGGGCGTTGGACTTTGCCTCACATTCTCGAATGTGTGTAGCTTCATCGTGTCGTGTATCTGAGGTAGGTCCCCTTTGCACTGCTTTTGAATTTTAAGTTACGTTATTTCCTTCTTTTTTCGCACACTATCCATTCAAATTAAGTATTTTATTAATCTTAGTAAACATGAAATAGTGTTGGAGATTTTTTTTATAATTACCCTATGTAAGAAAGTGTTGTTTATTTTATACATGACACATGAAACATCCTGTTGACGAGAGGACACCCAATAATGAAAGAATGCCCATTTTTCTTTTAAACATAATTCACAGAATATAAAATAGAGTTATGGTTTAATGATAAAATATTTCTTTTGAAGTGTGAACAAGTAACTTGGATCGTTTGAGAAATTTCCCGGTTGGCTCTTAAAGTTTATTTGGAAAAATAAAATGGTTTGGTTTGGTTTTATAAAAATGTTGGAAGCCTACGAAGTGGTGTTTTGGGGGTTCTTTAAATGGTTTTAAACTGGGTTTTGTCTTATAAATAAGTTTTACTTTTTTTAGTAGTGATTGTGAAATATATTTATTACCCGTTTGGCACTTTATGGAAAGTGATGAAAATGTTTTGATAAAATCCCTCTTAGGAAAACTCTCATGCCTTGGTTGCAATTGATTGTTTGGGAGGCCGCACTTAGAGGATCCTAGGTAGTTGAGTAGTTAAAGGCAAGAGGTTGTCCCATGGAGTGGCTCAGGGTGATGTATGTTGTGCTTTATATATAGATATATCTGATTGGATGCACGGTTGGCATCGGTTGGCTCAAAACCCTTTTTAAACACTTGAGACATGGGAATCTGGCATATTGAGAGAATATTCTAAGAACGATTGTTGCACTGGTAGGTTGTGGTTCTAACTAGTGGCCCATATTAGGTGGATATAATGGGTTTATTACTATGGGATTTTCCCTCAACCTGCCTGAGGGAGGATGGTTGACCGTATTGTTCGTTTTGATTTCATTGTGACATGTCGACAATGATGATTTGACATGTATTGGTGTCTTCTGGTTTATTCTCGATCTCCTAGGTTCACCCATGTCTATTGAGCTTTTGTTTCTTGTAGTAGTGATTATGATGGTCACATGTATACCTACATTGCCCTTGCTGTGTGTTTTACTTTGTGCATTCTGGTGTATTGTTTTCCTTGGAAAGTGGTAAATTGATTTTGATTAGGTTTCTAAAAATGGTTTTCAAATGAAAGTGCATATTCCTCTTTGTAAAAATTTGAAGATATAAACATCACTTTTCCCTTTTCCTAAAATGTCATTTACACTAATGAATTGAACCCAAATTTGGAAACGGTTAAGGTCAATGGTTCGTACTTTTTTTAGGTAGATTATTTAGAAAAACATGCTTTTATAAATTATAGTTCAAACTTGAAATGATGTTTCTTTTATTTTAAAGGTAGTGCATTGGGAATAGATATCGGGCTAGCCTACTGAGTTTTAATACTCGCACCTATAGTTCTTTTCTATTTTTAGTGTTTGTGTCGGCTATAGCTTAAGTGTGCTCGCCTAGGGAGACGCTTGATTGTTGAGTCGGAGAGCGACCCGCGAGGTCGCATGAAGTTTGTTCGGATGTTGTGTTTGGTCCGTTTTATTTTTCTCATGTTCTAGTTTAGTAACTTTTTTTGGTTTATCTTTTCTGTGCTGCTCTGTATTATCTTTTCAGTCTTATTTATTTATATTGGACGAAATCTTTCCCATGAACTATGTTGATGCCCTGGGGCTTGTCGCCAGCCCGGGATGATCTGGAATGCCTCTCGGGCCATGTCTCGGGCTAGCGTGGGTGACCGGTTCAGGGTAGACCCGGGTTGGTTCGTGACAAAATGGTATCAGAGGAGGTCAACTCTTAGTGGACCTTGCTTTTCAGAGCCCCATTTTGTTATTTGGATTGTCAAGGTAGACGTAGTAGGATTGTCAGGACTTGAGGGGTAGGTGCGGGAAGAGCGTCACGAACTCTTCCCGGTACTGATCCTTAGGTTTCCATGGGAAGTCTGGTTTAATTTGTTTGTTTGGGTTTTTATATAAATGTTTAGTGATTGGGATATGACAAAGGGAGTTTGGGCCACTAGTCCTCTTAACCCGCATGACCTGGAAAGCCATGCAGATCTAGGGGCATGGTCCAAGGAGGCTCTCTGTGTCGGTGACTTGTTTGGCATATGGCCGCCAACCATATGGTCATGTCACTCACTGACACTAGTTCCCTGCTTGAGTTGTTTTGGGTTCCCTTTGATTTCTAAAAGTGGTTTGAATCAGAAATGTTGGTTTTGAAAGAAAAGGGGGTTGTTTGAAATGAAATGTTTAATTTGTGAATTGTTTTAAAAGAATTTGTATGAATGATTTGTTTTTGGGAAAAATAACGTTTTTTTGTTTTGGCCCTGGTGTTCCTATGAGTGCTCACATGCATAGTGGTAAGTTGAGAATGTGGATCGATTTCTGGTATGGTGGATGGATGCCCAGGGAGGCACAGATACATGCATGTGAGTGAGACACTAAGGGACACCAATGGCGAGGGTTTAACCCACTAAGCTTGTTTTAAATTAAAGATGTTTACAAAGAGAAAAGTTTTGATGTTGTGATAACTTGCTTCCTTGTGTTTTGACCTTATCACCTATGCAGTGTTTGATTTTGAGGTTTTTATTCACACATTGAGTTGGCCTTGATTTGGATTTTTTTACTTTTCCTTGTCCAGCGGTTATCCCTTTGAAGCTTCGATGGGTGATCGTAGTGCAGATGATCAACCTAAGGATATTTTTCTTGAGTTTTGGAAGTTGGATCCACCTCTCTTTTATGGTCAAGCAGAAACTTCCGTGGAAGAGGAGTGGATGCGGAAGATTGAAAGGTACTTTAACCACATTGAGTTTCCCGAGTCGTTGAAGGTCAAGTTTGTGACCTTCATGCTTGAAGGTTCACCGTGGATGTGGTGGAAGTCAGTGTCTCAGAACAAGCCCCATCAAGAGATTATTTGGGAGTTTTTCAAGACATTGTTCATTCGTTAGTATTTCTCTAGGGAAGAAAGGGTGAGAAAGGGGATGGAGATGTGTTGTCTGTAGTAGGGCGACAGACCCGTGTTGGAATAATTCCAGCGCTTTGTGGAGCTAGTACCTTATGATTTAGGGTATGCCAGGAATGACCCAATGAAAGCTCGATTCTTCGAGGTAGGTCTCTTTCCTGATCTACAGTCGAAGGTGTCAGATTACAACCTAACTTATTTTGTTGATGTGGCAAGAAAAGTTTTTCATGTCGAAGCCGCGATGGCAGGAGTGCTCGAAGTAGTTCTCCCTCCTTCGATCCCTATGAGAAGTGGTGAAGATTCCGGAAAGGAAATGAGTAAGAAAATGAAGTGGATGGATTAGGTCGTGGAATCAAGAAGCCTCAGGATCTTTCATCAACCTCTTTGGAGATAAAGATTACTGTGTGTTATCAGTGTAGAAAGCGGGGTCAGAATAAGTCATCGTCCCCAAGCACTCCGAAGCCCTGCCAGGCATGTGGACGCCTGGGTCACTTGTGATGATTTTGTCGGGGAGTTGCAAGAAAGCATCGAAGAGGAAGTTCTCAGAAGTAATGTGTTGTTGGGTCATTGTTCAAAGATTCTGGTGTAAGATTCCTTTCAGTTTAAGGGATCATTTATCGTTGTAGTTATTCTGATGGTGTTCTGGGTTTGAAATTTATGGGAATGTCATGGGTCTTTCGATGAACTTCAGCTTTCAATGCTGCTATGTTTTTAAATTATAAAATCTTGTCCTTTATTTTTTCAAATCAAAAGATGTATGTTTCTCATTGGGATTATTAGAACCTGACTGCGATGCATAAGATTCTTCATCCATCAGAGCTCCAGCCAAAAGGTCTCGGAGTGAAGTCGACGCGTAGTCAGGAACCCCCTGGGGAATTTTAAGGAGTCTGGTTAAAGTTGTGCCTATACCGTGTGGTGAGATAGTTTTGGTGTTTCTGTTCTGGTTTCTCTATCATTATAGTTTTCCTCTTGTCGTAAAGTGCGCGACAGACTTATCCCTCACGTAATTTAGGGAATTGTGCCTTTTGGATGTAAGTTGCTGATCAGTGGGGCGACTGATGTGAAACATTTACAGCTTTGGTTTTTGTCCATCCCTAAGCGATGGGACGTGAGTAGTTTTTCGTCCATGTTTCAATGATCCAATCCTTAGGCCCTCCCTCCCCACCCATGGGGTAAGGGTTTTTGGTTTGGACAAACTTTTCAAATCAACTCGGATCCCTTTTGGATGGGAGTAAGTGGTTTAAAGGACCTTGCTGTGGTTTTTCTAGCTTGAGTAAGTCCTCATGCACGTCTAGGATAGTTTTTCTATTTGGTCTCTAGTAGGTCGGTTCTTTAGGGTGGGGAGACCCACTATGAGTCTCCTTGAGTTTTCTGTTAAGTCGTTATCACGTGCTAGTTGAGTTCTTATGGTGGGGATCCGTTTAGGCCTCCCCTCTACTGGGGATTTATTTCGGAAAATGTGGTTGAGTCCTGTAGATGGTTGATGAAATGTCATTTGGTTAAGAGGTTGGATCATGTTAATTTAGAATCCTTAGACATCGATCGATCGGCTGGATATTATTGTGGCTTTCTGGGGGCGGAAAGCATTATGGTGGGGAGGATTGTCACACCTCGAAGAAATATTTTATTTTATTTTATGATTTCTTTGGTGTTAAATTAGATTTCTCTGGTTCGCGTTCAGTCCCGGATGAAATTTTTGAGTCTTCGATAAAAAGCGCACTTTTGGGTTCGACAACATTGGATGCACCGGAAGAGCGTGACATCGCACGACTTCGCGCATGCAACTGCGTGGCCTTTTTCGGTTATGAGGAATTAAAATAAATATATATCATTATAGTATGTCATGAAATTTTTTTATGGTTATTAGGAGTTTTAATATTTTTATGAAAACTAAAATTGTTATTTTTATTATTATCATAATAAAGTAAATACTTTTATTATTTTTATTAGTGTTATTATAAATACTACAATTAAAATTAATGCTTCTTTTTATTTTATTTATTAGTTTTTGTTTAATATTTATTGTTATTGTTATTTTAACTTTTATTTATTTTTTTTCCCTATAGTTTTGCACTAGGATTTTATCACATAGCCCCCTTGAGCGCCGCCCCTATTTCTCTCCCATGTCTCACTTCTTCTTCCTGCACCCCCTCCCAACCCTAGCCGCCTCCCCTATTACCCCCCTCTCTCTCTCTTACGCAACTCCCCTCCGCCTGTGTAGCTGCCCCGCTCTACCTCCTCTCCCCTTCTCCCTTGCAGCGCTCGGCAGTAGCAGCAACAACCAGCACCCCTGCCTGCCGGCACCCTAACGCCTCAGCTCCCTCCTCTCCTCCTCCCCATAGCTTCCGCGTTCCCTCGTATCTCCCCTGTATAGCCCTCCTCGTCCAGCCACCTCAACCTAGAAGTGGCTCTCCCACCTCCCCATGTAGCGCACAACCCCAGTTTTCCCTGTTCCAGTGCCCCGCTACGGTGCCTCGGCCTCCTCGCTTCCTTGCCCATCACTCACCCGCAGCACCCGGCACCTCAGGCTTCCACTCCTTTACCTCGCGCTACAGCCATGTCACCCAACCCTCCCCCCTCCTGGTGCAGCACACGCCCCTCTATCGGATCCTCCCAGCAGTCACGCGACCCAGCTCGGGCTCCTCTTGGTTCGCCGCTGCTCTACAGCCAGCCGCATACCCCCTAAGGTTTCTTTTATTTTTTTATTTATTTATTTTTATTTTGATTATCATTATAATTATTAATATTATTATTATTATTATTATTATTGTTATTATTATTATTATAATGGTGATGATGATGATGATTATTGTTATTGTTATTATTGTTATTATCATTTTTATTTTTATTATTTTTATTTTTATTATTAATCTTTATATTATTATTAGTATTATTATTATTATTGTTATTATTATTATTATTATTATTATTTTTCTTATTAGTATTATTATTATTATTAATATTGTTATTAATATTGTTATTATTATTATTATTATTATTATTAATCTTATTATTATTATTATTATTATTATTTTATTCTTGCTTTGGCCTTTACATTGTTAAGGGGTTTTATCAGCTTATGATTTTTTGGTAGGATTATTGTTTTAGAACCCATGCGGAGCGATTCCGAGTTTACGTCGTCGTCGCACATCAGTTTCGAGGTGTGTGTTTCTCCCTGACGGTTGGCTTCGCATGCTCTAGTGAGTTTTTGGATGTCTTTTGAGTCCTTGAAATTTATTATGTAGGGCGTTGGACTTTGCCACACATTTTCAAACACGCGTAGCTTCATCACGTCGTGTATCTGAGGTAGGTCCCCTTTGCACTGCTTTTGAAATTTATGTTACATTATTTCCTGCTGTTTTCACACACTATCCATTCAAATTAATTATTTTATTGATCATTGTAAACTTGAAATAGTGTTAGAGAATTGTTTTATTTATAATTACCCAGTGTAAGAAAGTGTGGTTTATTTTATACACGACACATGAAATATCCTCATAACGAGCGGACACCCAATAACGAAAGAATGCCCATTTGTATTTTAAACATAATTCACAGAATATAAAATATAGTTCTGGTTTAGTGCTAAAATATTTCTTTTGAAGAGTGATCAAGTACCTTGGATCGTTTGAGAAATTGCCCGGTTGGCTCTTAAAGTTTATTTGGAAAAATAAAATGGTTTGGTTTGGTTTTATAAGAATGTTGGCAGCCTGCGAAGTGGTGTTTTGGGGGTTCTTTAAATTGTTTTAAACTGGATTTTTTCTTATAAAGAAGTTGTACTTTTTTTGAGTAGTGATTGTGAAATGTATTTATTGCCCGTTTGGCACTTTATGGAAAGCGATGAAAATGTTTTGAAAAAACCCCTCTTAGGACAACTCTCATTCCTTGGTTGCAATTGATTGTTTGGGAGGAAACACTTAGAGGCTCTCGGGTACTTGAGTAGTTAAAGGCAAGAGGTTGTCCCATGGAGTGGCTTGGGGTGATGCATGTTGTGCTTTATACATAGAAATATCTGATTGGATTCTCGGTTGGCATCGGTTGGCTCACCCCTTTTTTAAACACTTGAGACATGGGAATCTGGAATATTGAGAGAATATTCTAAGAATGATTGTTGTACTAGTAGGTTATGGTTCTGACCAGTGGACCATAGTAGGTGGATATATTGGGGTTATTACTATGGGATTTTCCCTCGACCTTCCTGAGAGAGGATGGTTGAGTGTATTGTGCTTGTTGATTTCATCGTGACATGTCGATAAGGATGATTTCTCATGTATTGGTGTCTTCTGGTTTATTCTCGATCTCCTAGGTTCACCCATGTCTATTCATCTTTTTTTGCTTGCAGTAGTGATTATGATGCTATCATGTATACCTACATTTCCCTTGTTATGTGTTTTTCTTTGTGCATTCTGGTGTATTGTTTTCCTTGGAATGTGGTAAATTTCTTTTGATTAGGTTTCTAAAAATTGTTTTCAAATGAATGTGTTTAATCCACTTTGTACAAATTTGAAAATATAAACATCACTTTTCCCTTTTCCTAAAATGTCATTGACACTAATGAATTGAACCCAAATTTGGAAATGGTTAAGAGGAATGGTTCGTACATTTTTTTTAAGTATAATATTTAGAAAAACATACTTTTATAAATTCTAGTTCAAACTAGAAATTTTGTTTCTTTTATTTTAAAGGTAGTCCATTGGGAATAGATATCGAGCTAGCCTACTGAGTTTTAATACTCACACCTATAGTTCTTTTCTGTTTTTAGTGTTTGTGCAGGCTATAGAATGAGTGTGCTCGCCTAGGGCGACGCTTGATCTTTGAGTCGGAGAGCGACCCGCATGGTCGCATGGAGTTTGTTCGGACGTCGTGTTTGTCAGTTTTATTTTTCTCCTATTCATGTATAGTCACTTTGTTTGGTTTATCTTTTCTGCAATGCTCTATATTATCTTTGCAGTCTTATTTATTTATATTGGGAGAACTCATTCCCACAACCTCTGTTGATGCCCTGGCGCTTTTCACCAGCCTGGGAGGATCGGGAACGCCTCTTGGGCCATGTCGCGGGCTGGCTCGGGTGACCGGTTTAGGGTCGACCCGGGATGGTTCGTGACACTAAATGCATGGGTTAGGAATGGGGATTGGTGATCTATTCTCCTAACGGTTGCATACACTCGGACTGAGGTTTCTAGGTGAGGATATGGTTGCTATGAGGGAGTTAGTCCTAGTGAGATAGGATAACGATATTCTTACCCTCTTCCATGTTATTGTTGGCTTTACACCCATGTACCATAATGTATGTGTTTGACCCATGGGGAAATGTAATGAAATGGAAAATGATGATAAAAGTTTTGAAATGAATGGTAATGGAAGTGGAAATGGATTTGGCTCTGAACGGGTTAATGGAACCTTAGTAAATTACTTGGAATTTATCATTCATTTTCTTTTTGCATACACTACCTATTTATACTAGATGTTTTGTAGACACCGTTGGTGGTGGCCTACTGAGTTGTACTCACACCCTGCTCGGGTCGCCGTTGGGTACCCAAGAAGACTTCATGATTGCAGATCTAGAGAAGGGAAAAGGTCCTTGCTAGATAGTGAGTGGACATGGGTAGCACTTGGTGGAGGATCCAGACTTGGAGTCGGGGCCATTTGGGGGATTTTGGCCGTGTCTTTATTTTTTGGGCTTTTGTTCCCTCATGTAGTTGTAGTATGACCTGAGATACTTCTCGTTATTTGGAATTGGTTATTATACATGTTTTGTGTTGTTGGTAATTGTTTCCGCTATTTGGTTATTCTATTGTGTCTTACTCTGATAAAAAGGAGGTATAGTCTCCCCACTAGACTATATAGATCCCCGCTGCTAGTCGGCAACCTTTCGCATACGAGGAGGCGTGTTTAAGGTCATGTAACTACCCAGCTTGGAGAACCGGTTTAGTGGCTTCCATTTCGGGGACGTTACAATGATGTAAAACGTGGATCACGATCATAAACAATCAATATGGGAACTCCATGAAGTCTCATGACTTCATTAATATATAGTCTTTCTAGATGTTCAAGTTTTAGATCTTCTCTTATAGCAGGAAAATGTGCGGATTTGGTAAGACGATCAATAATGACCCATATTGAACCCATAGAAAGGGCCATGAATGAACCAAATAAGGTTTGACAAAATCAATTACATGTATATGAGGTTCTGGTAATATTAATTAATGAAGCTAAATTTGATTATTCAGGTCGTTAAAACAAACAAAGAACACACTCGAGCATAAGGTAAGGGGTTTCTCTTCTCACTTTAATTTCTGTGAGATTTCCATTATTCTCCAATAATTCCTTATATTTGGTATATGTGTACTTACATTTGATATGTAATATCATGATTCTATTTATATTCATGTTATTCAATGATTCACTTGATGTTTTTTATGTTCTGGCCATACAGTTCGACCAGTTACATTATGGTAAAGGACAGTGTCTCAGCTGTCGTTTTCATTGTGACTATCTTTGTATGTGCACCTAATAAGCCTTATGTGGTGTACCTACAGCCCATTTGAGATCACATTTCATATGAAATTATATTTATATTAAATACCCATAATCTCATGTCATGGATATGTTTGTTTTCTAAACTGTATACCATTTTACATACGGTGTTTATTTGGAAGGTTATTTTAATTATGGAAATATTGATAAATCCACATACTCTACTCTATACGGGTATTGAAAAGGAATATTGCTCTTGTATTGAATCAACGTATAAAGAATGATTTGGACAAGAAGTGGCGGGTGGTGCCCGCTATAGCCCCTCGATGCATCGGTAGGTCTCATGAGACAAAACAGTTTGACGACAAACCCATTGAGCTTGTTTCAAAAAATGAGACAGGTTTCAACCCATAGAACTAAAACATTTTTACGGTATTATGGTTTCATGTTCTAGATACATGACGTCCAATTCATAAGAATTCTCTTTATTCATTATCAGTTATTATTATTATCCATTAGATTTTTTCTACGACAAAATCTATAAATGCAGTTTCATTTTTAGTTTATTAATGGAATTAGTTATTCAATTATTCACTATTCCATGTTGAATATGTCAGATTGTTTGTGAATCACAGATTATTTTACTCGTGCCTTCTCTATTTGTAACCCTTATTGAGAATTTGATCTCACCCCTTTCAATGTCTTCCTTTGACAGGTGAGGAAAAAAAGGTCCTCTTTTTTAGTTCCCGTGGATGCAGTTTTGAGTTTTTGTTATGTATTGTTTTTTGTAACCATTTTTCCCATGTAAATTGAGTTACATCTATGTAACTAGTTTCTTCATGACTGTAACCCCCCGAACCCTCTAGCAGGAGCCAGTGCATTACTTGTGATATTTGCATGGTTAGAAGGAATGAAAAACCTGAAGGCACAATCAGTTTAATAGTCTTTAAGAAACTAGATACATATATTTATCACAAATTACATTGGATATGGTTACAAGATACAATACATAAAAAACTCAAAACGGCATCCACAAGAACTCAAAAGAAGACCTTCTCTTCATCACCTGTCGAAGGAAGACAATGAAAGGGGTGATCTAAAATTATCAGGAAGGGTTACAAAGAGAGGAATCATGAGTACAATAATAAGTGAATCACAATCAATCTGACATAATCAATATGGCATAGTTAATAAATGAAAAACTAATTCCATTAATAAATTGAAAATGAAACTTCATCCATATATTTTGTCATAGTGAAAACCTCATGGATAATAATAATAAATGATAATGAATATAGTGAATTATTATTAATTGGACGTCATGTATATGGTACATGAAACCATAATATGGTAAAAAATGGTTTAGTTTTGTGGGTAGAAACCCTTCTGATTTTTGGAAAAAAACATCAAGGGTTTGTTGCCAACTGTTTTGTCTCATGAGACCTACCGATGCATCGATGGTCTATAGAGGGCCCCAACCTCCACTGCATGTCCAAACCATTCCTTATACATTGATTCAACAAAAGATCATTATTCCTTATCAAAATTCGTATAGAGTAGAGTATAAAAATTTATCAATACTCCCATAATTAATATAACTTTCCAAATAAACACCGGATGTAAAATAGTATACGGTTTAGACAATAAACATATCCATGATATGAGATTATGGATATTTAATATAAACAAAATTTCAAATTAAAAGTGATATCAAATGGTCTGTAGGTACACCAAATTAGGTTTTTTAGGTGCACAATACAATGTTAGTAAAAAAAACGCAGTTGAGACAAAGTCCCTTACAACAATGTGATCGGTAGAATCATATGACCAGAACATAATAAATATCAAGTGAATTATTAAATAACATGAATATAAATAGAATCATGTTATTATATATCAAATTTAAAAACACATATACCAAATATAAGGAATAATTGGCAAACAATGAAAATCTCACAGAAATTAAAGTGACATGAGAAACTCGTTACCTTATGCTCGAGTGTGTTCTTCGTTTGTTTTACTGACCGGAATAATCAAATTTAGCTTCATTAATTAATATTTCCAGAACTTTATATTCATGTAATTGATTTAGTATAACCTTATTATGTTCAGTCATAGCCCTTTATATGGGTTCAATTGGTTCAATTTTCATGTTTTGGAAGCATTTTCTCCCTTGATTTTTCATGGTTCGTTACTTGTTTCCATGAATGGATGTTCATTTGAAACATGGTTAAACATCCAGAATTGTTAATACATATTTTTAATGAAATTATGGGGATATAAATGATCTTATAATGATTTTGGGTTATATACCATGATGATGATTCCTTAGTTAAAACATTAATGATGTTCGTTTAGATCGTTGTAGTGGTTCTTTGATAATAACAACCTCGTTTTGTTTTATAAATTAGAACCATGAGTAAAAAAGAATAACATAACAATGGGTGAGTCCTTAAA
The DNA here is from genome assembly GCA_963277665.1 of Viscum album. Lineage (NCBI taxonomy): Eukaryota > Viridiplantae > Streptophyta > Magnoliopsida > Santalales > Viscaceae > Viscum > Viscum album. Next base: position 1,415,383,064 of record OY728145.1, read on the forward strand.
TATATATTATAATCTGGATCAACCATATAAATGGTTTCATGACTAGACATGAAAGAATTATTTCAAATTCAAATCACATCTTCTACGATGTCGGTAATTCGACACGTCACAGACAATGTTTTTAATTCCCTGAAAAAGTGGTGGAAAGAAGAATATTGATGATGAATTTCTGATGAAAATTAGAACATCCATAATATAAAAGATTCTAGAGATTTCATTCCTCTTGGGTAAGAATAAATGAAGAATTAATAAATAAATAACTCAAAATATAAGAATAATTTTGAAATCACTTACAAACATTTGGCAGCCTAACGGCTATGCAACATGGTTTTGGAAATTATTAAAAAGAGAGGGGACAAGGGTCACCTATCCAAAAATGAATAATAATATAGAGTAGATAATGAATAAAAATAAAAATAATAACATGGTATGGAAACTTGAAAGATATTCCACATAGAAGAAAACCTGGAAGGAAAAAGAAAGAAATTGAGAATTTTCATACCTTGTAGAGTAACCCTTAGAACATGAAGGTCGGGGCCTTGGGAGCTTGAGAAAAAATTGGGAGGAAAAATATGAAAGTAAGGAGGCCAGAACATCATTGAGGGAGAATTGGGAATGAATTCAATAAAGGGAAGTGTTGGTATTTATAGGAAAAGTGAGTGATTATTTTAACAATTTCAAGGGACACCTCATGGGTGGTTTCTGATAAACCATGACCTTCCCCATGGTATAAGCCACATGGGACACCTCACATATTATTTAACAAAAGAAAAGTTGAACAGATTTATGAAATCATTATTATATCATTAATTATGTCATTAACACACTGAAACTAAAAACTATATTTTTTACTATTCACTGAAAAATCAACTGTTTCAGAAAAATTCCCAAAATTCACCCTAACCATTTATCGAAGTGTAGATTTCAAAACTGAAATTCATTTTTCCAAAATTATTTTGTAAATATTATTAATTTAATTTTTAAATAAGGTCATAGTTAATTCTAAAAATATAAATCTTAAAGTGCAATTAGTTTTATTTCTCATTGAAAAACTAATTAAGATATCATTATCTTGTTGCCTTAAGTAAATGAAATAATAATATTATCTACTATTCATAAAGGTCATATAATTGTTCATATTACTATTCAAAAGGTTATGTTACTATTAACCAAATATTATGTTTGTTCTATCAAATTCCATATGACTATGATCACAACTCTTAATGACCATTTTTCGAAATTCAAAACATAGAAGTGGAAATTTTTTATTTAATGGCTAGGTTTTGATTATATCCTAAATAACCTAGTTTTGTTTCGAAGGAAAACAGTAATGAATAGAATTTATTTAACATAAACATACCATAAAATTTTTGGGGTGCTACATTATTCCCTCCATCGAAAATTTTTTCCTAGAAATTTTATGTACATAGCCCACCAAAAAGATATGGGTGGTTCTTCTTCATGAAATCCTCTGGTTCGCATGTTTCTTCCCCTATATTCTGATTTCTCCAAAGAACCTTTACTAGATGAGTTGTTTGATTTCTCAATACCTTCTCCCTTGTGTCAAGAATCCTGATGGGATTTTCATAGTTTGACAAATCTGGTTCCAGTTCTATTCCATCATACGTGAGTACATGAGTTGGGTCTGGCATGTATTTCTTTAACAATGATACGTGGAACATATCATGAACTTTGGAGAGATAAGGCGGCATCACTAAACAGTAATCTACAGCTCCAATTCTTCCCAAGATTGCAAATTCTCTTATATACCTGGGGCATAGTTTCCCTTTCATAACGAACCTTAAGACGCCCTTCCATGGGGATAGATTTAGAAATACATGATCTCCCACTTGAAATTACAAGTCCTTTCTCTGGTTGTCAGCATAACTCTTATGCCTACTTTTGGCTGCTTTTGTAACACCCCGAGATTTTATTAAAAATATTCTTATAATTTCATTAATGTCTTGTGTTGTATTCTACACCATGATTACCTTGCGCTATACGCAACACCGTATTAGCTTGCGGTATATGCAACACTATTCTTGGATCGTGTTACACACAATTTTGAAAATAGTTATTCTATGCAACATTGAGTATATATATATATATATTCAATGTATAAATGAAATATGGTTGGATTCTATAATACGAAACAACGAAGGATTCATTCACAACACGCAACCCTGACTTGGCTTGCATTACACGCAATCGCAACCTTTCTCGATAGCGTGTGTTGTACGCAATACCGGGTTTTAATAAACAACGATATATTATTATAATATTGTTATGAACTAGCCGTTATGAATAGTGTTAACTAAAATTTGAATTTTATAACATTATTATTCATCTTACACATTTTCGAGAACATGGTATAAGAACAAAATAAATTTTTTAGGTAAAATAAGTATTTTTAAAAAAATGCAGTTTTCCCCCTTTTGATGGCGCACCCACTTTAAATCTAGTTTTTGACCTGTTTATATGTTCAATTTGACATAAATTAGTTTTTAAAACAAATATTATATTATTAATTGTTATTTATTTCCTAAAAACCTAAGGTTCGGCCAAATGACTTAGATAAGGATAGATATATCAATAATAAACAACTTGGGGTTCGTTTGGCTTGTTATGGTAAGTTTATTAAAAATATAGTGTAAGAAAACGAAAAGACACGGTAAAAGTTAAATTATTAAACTTAGAGTTAAATTTAATTGATAAGGTTAAAATACTATCCTAAACTTGTCTAAATCCTATTGGATGAGAGGATTTCGACCCATCGCCACTTTATCTTCGAAATAAGACCCTTTTTAACCATTATAAATCGAATTTGACAATAATGAAAAATAATATTTTGAGATTTTCCTAAGGTGCCCCTCTCCTCCCTTATAAAAGGGAACCTCCTCCCTCTCCTATTCACACCAATTTGAGCATTCAAGCTCGAACAACACCTACCAAAATCTCTTCTACACTTCCCTAGTATCATCCCAGAGGTCCTGGTCTTCTTCAAAGACCATCCTTAGTTCTTTAAGTGGAGGTTAAGTGAAGGCGCGTCAAAAAGAGGTAATATCCATTACCGATCTTTTTCAATTTCATTCTTCTTCAACTTATTCTTATTTAGTTGTTTCATGATAAAGAAATAACATCAGTATTTATTATATACTGATATGTTATTATAAATATGAAACAACTCTAATTAACCTTATATCCGTCCTACGGAAAAAGGAAATCACCGCGCGTGCGTACATACGGAATACCGTCTCCACGCCGTGGTGTAATCTATTTTCCGCCACCACCTTAATTGGATGGGTATAATGGTGTAATGAGTAACTATATATGATTATTATAAATTGATATTGATACTGAAATAATATACATACACTTCAACACAATTCCACGACTATGGGAACGATATCATCGCTCGTGCGTACGAACGGACTACCGTCTCCACGACGCGATGAGATTCATTCTCCATGTTAACCATTTAAGAATGATTATAAAGTATATATAAGCAATAATAATGAAATATATGACATTATAAAGCTACAGGATTTATGTATATATGTATTTCATCTACTTACATCCATTCAAGACAATAAGGAATGGAAAACAACGTTCATGCGACGTACGGAATATCGTCTCCATGAACGGTGTGTTTCATTTCATTTATATATCTATTATTTATATATATATATATATACTGAATATATATGATATATAAATCATGTTTTATATTCTGGATGTACGTAAATCATGATATAAGTAATAATAATGTTAAGAACAACAAGTCCAGACACCTACGATAAATGAAACAATTTTACCCAAAACGCTTCTTTAACATGGTATTTACAAAAGAACGGGTAATATAAAGTCATAAGTGAACCATATATGATATCATAACAATGAATATGATTCTTTAATAAGTTAATGACATTATTTAAATCATTATACCGGAGGTTCGGATACGTACAAAGCATATCAGAAAAAAGGTAAGGGAAATATCACAATCTCATTTTTATCCGAGGTTGTTTATACTTTGGTATTTACTGGGGTGTATTTTATCATCCACATCCATGTTTCTTGAATATGTAATTTTATTTTCATCCACCTACAATTTTTTAAATCCAATTTTACCCTTCGGTGAGTTTTTAGTAAAGGATATGAAAGGAATCTTTTGTCATTTTTTTCGTACGAGGTACTTTTTGACTTTCCGACAAAAGTACGAGAAGAATGTTTTTATAACTTATACAGAATGAATGGATTTTTAAAACATTATTTCCAAGAAGCTTACTTTACAAGTTTTCAAGTTTATTTTTAATCAACTTCTTTTAAAATTGTATGACATGTTAAGAAAGGAAAATGTTTTTGAAGTAGAAAGGATATTTTCCTCAAGAATGGAGTTCAAGTGTTTTATCAAAATTATTTTCCATATAAGATAATATAGGGTTCTGTTTATATCCCTATTATTACATTGATATGATTATGTTGTGATGGATATATTTTTAATAATTCCTTTATCTTATATGAATTGTTTTATGATGTCATGATGTTTAAGATTCCCATTTTTATTACATGGGTTATGCAATGATGTATGATTTATGATTTTGTGGCACACATAAGAATGGTATCATTATGAGATGGGTGGGACCTATATCTCCCTCCAATGCATTGGGTAAAGATTTTATATCTCGTGAGATTAACATGGATCGAATGGTAGGTTATACCGGTTCAGTGAAACAGGACAGAAACGAGGGTGACTCAGTTCAGAAATGGACTTTGTCCACTAAGATAGTCTGGGCAATGAGTCTTGACTAACAAGAAATGATTCTCTATGATTATGTGTGTATGCCACAAAGTTTCAGGTTTTAAGTTATGATTATTGGGATTACATTTCACTTCTATGATTTATCACATGTTATGATATTATGATCTCTTTTGCAGGATAAGATTTCCAAAAGTTATGTTCTTATGTATATGATGTGATTGATATTTCTTTTGTTTACCCTTACTGAGCATTTGAGCTCACCCTTTTATGTTTTCTTTTCCCCAGGATATAAAGAAAGGATTTAGGTTGAAAAAAAGGAAGATCATTATAGGAGATGTTGAATATCTTTCACCACGATTAGAATATTATATTCCGAGTTTCCAAAGACACTAAACTATTAAGATCCCTGTGTGTGTGTTTTTGTTATGTACTAAGTATTCCGCAAAAGTAATGTAATGTCCATGTACGTCAATCTTCGGGTCTCTACAGTTGGTATCAGAAGAAAGGTTTAGTCAACCTTTGGAAACTAGGATGCGAAAACGTTAGTGAGATCCCTAGAGATATTTCTAAGGTATGTCTAGGGATGTCCCTAAGGATAAGTATACGAACTACAATAACGATCTTAGAATTTAACCTAAGATGTTAGATATTGAGGGTACTACCCCTTTACTATGTTGTTTTTCCTAGCATGATTTTTACCTCCCACAAGATTCTTTTTGTGTTTTAGTTAATGGAGGGAACTAGAAGGAATTCGGTTAACATTGAATCGAATGGACAAATTGGTGACTATGAGAAACAAAATTGTGTAATTCCTAGAGAGAAAGATCTTTTGATTATGCCAATTTAGTCATCGCGATATATGATTAACAAGGTGAAATGTAGTGGTATGCCTAATTCATCAAAGAAGAGGAAGATAAATTGTTATGCATGTTTGCATGTTGAGGAGCATAAAGAAAGGAAGATTGAGATTTATAAAGAAGGGAAGAAGAACCTTGAGGAATACCTCAAATGGAGGGACCGATGCTATCTGTGTGGAGAAAAGGGTTATAGAGGGACAGACAGTTTTGGAGTTCAATGACTTATTTGTGGAGAACATGGGCATTAACCAACTCAATGCCCTGACCTAAAAAGTTACTTCTAAATCAAGGAAGGACTTATTCCAGGACAATAATTAAAGTGGATGGACCAAAGTGTTTATGTATTGGTATTCAGGAATAATGTTTTTGAGGTACTTTTATGGTGTATTGAAATATTTATGTATTGGTCTATTGTGGTTTTCAATAATTTTAAGGTACCGGTAACCATGAAAAGTGATTCAAATATTTTGGAAAGTAGATAATATGCGCATAATAAAGGGATAAGGAGAAAATTAAATGTCTGAAAGTATTCATGAGCTCATGATTGATATAAGGACTAAGTGATATCATGGTTTGAGTATATAGAATTTTGAGGATTTTGGTATATGTAAAGTGTTAACTTTTGACTGCATTCATGTTTTCACTAAGGTTCAATGGATATTCATTCTTCAAGATAATACATGATTAAGGTATTCACATATTTGTAATTTGACCAACAAGATTTATCTTATGATATATGGGGGATAAATGATCGCATTCACGTGATCATTTTATTTATACTATGAGCTTGGACCGAAGAATTTCAGATAAGCCTAAAGATTGGAATGGATTATGTTGGACATAATTAGTATTGTTTAAGGATAAATCTTTATTGATATTGTTGATGGGATTTTATAGTAATATAGTTTTAGAAAAAGGACAACCTGCAGGACGGGCGACAACCCATCACGTCGGACAAGGCCGTGGGAATCGAACCCACAACCGAAGTGCGACTGGCCTTTATCGCCTACCACTGGCCTACCGGAAGTCCATGTTTAGTAGAAACTAAGTTTTATTATATTAAGCAGTATGATATATGAAGTATAAGTCCATTTTAGGAACCATATATGATTAATCTCACTATAGATGGACTTATGTATTTTTTGATAACTTTTCTAACCTTTTGTTTGATATTGATGGAATGACCCATCATTCTATCACATGATCTGCTAACACATTACGAATTACAAATTCAACTTCATTTCTTTAAGAGATAAAGTGTAAATTGTCCAAAGAACGACAAACAGTGAGACTATACCAAAATCACGAAAGTATTTCTTCTAATTCCAATTTCATCAACTTTAGGGAAATGATCTTGAAAACCAAAAATGTTGTCCTAGTGATCTTATATCTGATGAATCAGATGGTAACTTATATCATCACAAATTTATGGCTTTGTGATTGTTGGCTTTTCCATAGCCATGTTCTCTACCACTCTCCATCAGAACATGATGGTTAGATTTCTCCTCCATATCCATATTATCACCTATGTGGAAACCCAGTGATTAGTATATTTGGGTAATCTTTATATTTCATACTTCGGTTTTTAAAGCCAAGTTTTGGTATTCCTTTATACTATGTGAGTTTCTATTAAAGAAACTTTCTAGTAGTAAACCATTTATAACCCCGACGAATTTCGAGGGCGAAATTCATTTTAAGGGGGGTAGAATGTAACACCCCGAGATTTTATGAAAAATATTATTTTAATTTCATTAATTTCTTGTGTTGTATTCTACACCAAGATTACCTTGCGCTATACGCAACACCGTATTAGCTTGCAGTATACGCAACACTATTCTTGGATCGTGTTACACACAATTTTGATAATAGTTATTCTACGCAACATTGAGTATATATATATATATATATATTCAATGTATAAATAAAATATGGTTGTATTCTGTTATATGAAACAATGAAGGATTATTTCACAACACGCAACCCTGACTTGGATTGCATTACACGCAATCGCAACCTTCCTCGATAGAGTGTGTTGTACGCAATACCGGGTTTTAATAAACAACGATATATTATTATAATATTGTTATGAACTATCCGTAATGAATAGTGTTAACTAAATTTTGAATTTTATAACATTATTATTCAATTTACACATTCTCTAGAACATGGTATAAGAACAAAATAAATTTTTAGGGTAAAATAAGTATTTTTAAAAAAATTCAGTTTTGCATCCTTTTGATGGAGCACCCACTTTAAATCTAGTTTTTGTCATTTTATATGTTCAACTTGACATAAATTAGTTTTTAAAACATATATTATATTATTAATTGTTATTTAATTTCAAAAAATCTAAGGTTCGGCCAAATGACTTACATAAGGACAGATATATTAATAATAAACAACTTCTGGTTCGTTTGGCTTGTTATGGTAAGTTTATTAACCATATAGTGTAAGAAAACGAAAAGACACGGTAAAAGTTAAATTATTTAACTTAGAGTTAAATTTAATTGATAAGGTTAAAATACTAACCTAAACTTGTCTAAATACTATTAGATTAGAGTATTTCGACCCATCCCCACTTTATCTTTGAAATAATACCCTTTCGAACCATTATAAACCGAATTTGACCTTAATGTAAAATAATATTTTGAGATTTCCCTAAGGTGCCCCTCTCCTCCCTTATAAAAGGGCACCTCCTCACTCTCCTCTTCACACCAATTTGAGCATTCAAGGTCGACCAACCCCTGCCAATATATCTTCTCCACTTCCCTAGAATCATCCTAGAGGTCCTGGTCTTCTTCAAAGACCATCCTTAGTTCATTAAGTGGAGGTTAAGTGAAGGCGCGTCAAAAAGAGGTAATATCCATTACCGATCTTTTTCAATTTATTTCTTCTTAAACTTCTTCTTATTTAGTTGTTTCATGATAAAGTAATAACATCAGTATTTATTATATACTGATATGTTATTATAAATATGAAACAACTCTAATTATCCTTATATCCATCCAACAGAAAAAGTAAATCACCGCGCGTGCGTACGTACGGAATACCGTCTCCACGCCGTGGTGTAATCTATTTTCCACCACCACCATAATTGGATAGGTATAATGGTGTAATGAGTAACTATATATGATTATTATTAAGTGATATTGATACTGAAATAATATACATACACTTAAACACAATTCCACGACCATGGGAACGATATCATCGCTCGTGCGTACGTACGGACTACCGTCTCCACGACGCGATGAGATTCATTTTCCATGTTAACCATTTAAGAATGATTATAAAGTATATATAATCAATAATAATTAAATATATGACATTATAAAGCTAATGGATTTATGTATATATTTATTTCATCTACTTACTTCCATTCAAGACAATAAGGAAAGGAAATCAACGTTCATGCGTACGTACGGACTACCGTCTCCAGGAACGGTGTGTTTCATTTCATTTATCTATCTATTATATATATATATATACTGAATATATATGATATATAAATCATGATTTATATTCTTGATGTAAGTAAATCATGATATAAGTAATAATAATGCCAAGAACAACAAGTCCACACACCTACGATAAATGAAACGATTTTACCCAAAACGCTTATTTAACATGGAATTTACAAAAGAACGGGTAATATAAAGTCATAAGTGAACCATATATGATATAATAAAAATGAATATGATTATTTAATAAGTTAATGACATTATTTAAATCATTATACAGGAGGTTCGGATACGTACAAAGCATATCAGACATAAGGTAAGGGAAATATCACAATCTCATTTTTATCCGAGGTTGTTTATACATTGGTATTTACTGGGGTGAATTTTATCATCCACATCCATGATTATTGAATATGTAATTTTATTTCCATACACCTACTATTGCTTAAATCCAATTTTACCCTTCAGTGTGTTTTTAGTAAAGGATATTAAAGGAATCTTTTGTCATTTTTTCGTACGAGGTACATTTTGACTTTCTGACAAAAGTACGAGAAGAATATTTTTTTTAACTTATACGGCATGAATGGATTTTTAAAACATTATTTCCAAGAAGCTTCCATTACAAGTTTTCATGTTTATTTTTAATCAACTTCTTTTAAAATTGTATGACATGTTAAGAAAGGAAAATTTTTTTGAAGTAGAAAGGATATTTTCCTCAAGAATGGAGTTCAAGTGTTTTATCAAAATTATTTTCCATCTAAGATAATATAGGGTTCTGTTTGTATCCCTATTATTACATTGATATGATTATGTTGTGATGGATATATTTTTATGAATTCCATTATCTTATATGAATTGTTTTATGATGTCATGATGTTCAAGGTTCCCATTTTTATTACATGGGTTATGCAATGATGTATGATTTATGATTTTGTGGCACACATAAGAATGGTATCATTATGAGATGGGTGGGACCTATATCTCCCTCCAATGCATTGGGTAAAGATTTTATATCTCATGAGATAGAGATGGCTGGAATGGTATGTTATACTGGTTCAGTGAAACAGGACTGAAACGAGGGTGACTCGGTTCAGAAATGGACTTTTTCCACTAAGATAGTCTTGGCAATGAGTCTTGACTAATAAGAAATGATTATCTATGATTATGTGCATATGCCACAAAGTTTCAGGTTTTAAGTTATGATTATTGGGATTACATTTCACTTCTATGATTTATCCCATGTTATGATATTATGATCTCTTTTGCAGGATAAGATTTCCAAAAGTTATGTTCTTATGTATATGATGTGATTGATATTTCTTTTGATTACCCTTACTGAGCATTTGAGCTAACCCTTTTAGGTTTTCTTTTCCCCAGGATATAAAGAAAGGTTTTAGGTAGAAAAAAAGGAAGATCTTTATAGGAGATGTTGAAGATCTTTCACCACGATTAGAATATTATATTCCGAGTTTCCAAAGACACTAAACTATTACGATCCTTGTGTGTGTGTTTTTGTTATGTACTAAGTATTCCGCAAAAGTAATGTAATGTCCATGTACGTCAAGCTTCGGGTCTCTAAATCTTTAATATGGGCTTGTATTTTCTTCACCTTTTTTGGGGTCTCTTCAATATTTTCTAGGCCTATTAGTTTCTATTCTCCAACTTCGTCCCAACAAGTTGGAGTTCGACATATCTTTCCATATAATGCTTTATATGGAGCCATTTGAATACTGGAATGGAAACTATTATTGTAGGAAAATTCTACCAAAGGCAAGTATTGATCCCACATACCTTGGAAGTCAAGAGAGCATGATCTCAACATGTCTTCTAGAGTTTGAATAGTTCTTTTAGATTGCCTGTCAGTTTGAGGGTGATATGCAGTAATCATATGGAGTTCAGTATTCAAAGCCCTCTGGAGACTATTTTAGAACCTTGATGTAAAACATGGATCACGATCAGAAACAATCGATAGGGGAACTCCATGAAGTATCACAACTTCATTAATATATAGTCTTGCAAGATGTTCAAGTGGTAGATCTTCTATTATACCAAGAAAATGTGCTGACTTGGTAAGGTGACCAACAATGACCCATATTGCATTATTCTTTCTAGGAGTAGTTGGTAGTTCGATGATAAATTCCATCGTGATATTATCCCATTTCCACTCAGATATGGGTAGAGGCTGCAATACTCTTCCAGGTTGTTACCTTCCAGCTTTCACTTGTTGAAAAACCATACATCTTGACACAAAATCAGGAATCCCCCTCTTCATGTTGTCCCACAAAAAATGATCCTTCAAATCTATATGCATCTTAGTGATACTAGGGGGTATAGAGCAGTTGGAACTATGAGCATCATCCAACAATTCCCTTTTCAGATCCGGAATATTTGGAACACAAAGTCTCTTCCCAACTTTCAAAATTCCATCTTCATATACGAAGTCACTCAATCTCCCATCATTCACAGCTTTATTATTCTTTTGAAACTCCACATCATCATCCTAAGAACTTTTTTACCATTTTATTCAAGATGGTTTGGCAACCATTTGAAAAATCATTGATGTTTCACCTTCCATGGTTATTCCCATATCCATCTTTACTAGATCCATTAAAATAGGATACCTTTCAACTCTTATCATGTTCAAAACTCCATGATCCCTTCTTCTCGAAGCATCTCCCAACTTATTTCTCTTCACCGGGTGGTAGTGTATCGTGCAATCATAATCCTTGAGTAGTTCAGGCCATCTATGTTTCCTCATGTTGAGTTCTTTCTGTGATAAAATATACTTCAAACTCTTGTGATCAGTAAAATCCCACATTTTTCACCATAGAGATAATGTCTCCATATCTTCAAAGCAAAGATTACAACAACACACTCAAGATCAAGAGTAGGATAGTTTTTTCAGGATCTTTTAGCTATCGTGATGCATAAGCAATAACCTTATCATTTTGCATAAGGACCCAACCAAGTCTTTTCTTTGAAGCATCACTATAATTAACAAACTCATCATTCCCTGATGGTAGAGTCAATATAGGAGCATTGACTAATATTATCTTCAGTTCTTTGAAACATTCTTCACAATCTTTTGTCCAAACAAATTTAACCCCTTTACGTGTGAGCTTGGTTAGCAGATCAGCCAACCAAGAAAAATTATGAAAGAAACTTCGATAATACCCTGTTATGCCAATAAAACTGCATACCTTAGTTATATTTGTTGGCATGGTCCAATCTTGGATTGACTTTGTCTTCACATAATCAACTAAGACTTCATCCTTCGAGACACTATAGCCATGAAAATAAATTTACTTAAGCCTGAATTCTCACTTTCTAAACTTCCCATATAATGGATTTCTTCTAAGAGTTTTCAGAATAGTTCCAAATGATCCTCATAGTCTTCATAGATTTTTGAGTATTCCAGGATATCATCGATGAATACCACAAAAATGTTATCAAGATATTCCTTGAAAACTCTACTCATTAAATTCATGAAAACAGAGGGTGCATTTGTTAGTCCAAAAGGAATAACTATAAAATCACAATTCTCATACCTGGTTCAAAATGTTGTCTTCAGAATATCATCCTTCCTCACACTCATTTGATGATATCCGGATTGAAGGTGAATCTTTGAAAAGTATTGAGCTCCATGAAGTTGGTCAAATAAATCATGTTTTAGGGGTAGAGGATACTTATTCATTATTTTAATAGCATTTATATCTCTGTAATCAATGCATAGCCTCATGGATCTATCTTATTTCATTACAAATAGGACCGAGGCTCCCCATAGAGAAACACTAGGTAGAATACATCCTTTTTCACTCAACTCTTCTAGTTATTTCTTCAGCTCCACTAACTCCATAGTGGCCATTCTGTGGGGTCTTTAATATAGGTCATTCACTGGGAATTAATTCAATGGAAAACTAAATTTCCCACTTAGGAGGATGTCCAGGTAAATCCACTAGAAACACATCAATGTATTCTTTTACTATATTCACATATTCAATTTGAATATTTATTTCCTCACCCATAGATATTTGGTTCTCTTCCTCTCCATGAATTGCATTCAATAGAGGTACTAGGGGTGGGTCTAGAAAAGAAATAGATGGAGAAGTATCTTCTCTAAAGATAAGAGATTCTACACCATTTTCAAAAATTGTAACATCCTTTTTCTTGAAATAAATCATTTAATCAAAATTTGACAGCCAATACGTTCCAAGAATTATATAAAATTCATTCATGGGTATGATGATAAGGATAGCAAATAAATCACGTTTTGGTGTTTGGAGGGGGACTAGTCGACATGCCTTTGTTGCAATGATACATCCCATGGGAGTTTTGACTAAAAACTCAATTTTTAAATCAAATAGGACTTATCTAATTTTCTTGGAAAACTGAGATGATATAAATGAATGCGATGATCCACGATCAAATAAAGTGTTGGCTATGTTTGAGTAAAAAATTAAAGTACCTACCACCACATCACTAGGAACATCATCCTCCGCGGTTGTAATCGCATTGGATCTCCCTTGATCTTTGGTTTTTTCTAAGGCATGTTTCCTTGGTGCTTAGAGAACTCATTTGTATAGTGTCCCATCTCTCTGAAATTGTAGCATTGAACATCATTGAATTTTTTCTTCCCCTTGCATTAATCATATCGATGACCCTTTTCTCCGCTGTTATAACAGACTCCCTTTCCTTTCAAGAATTTATCAGGATGATTATTTCCATAGTTCTCACATAATGGGAAACTATTCATTCCCTTGCTCTTCTTTGGTGATTATCCTTTTTCTTTTTTATCAGAATACCACTCCTTATCTTGGTTTCCTTTTAAAAGATTTGATCTAGCAAATTCCATCTCTGTTTTGACGGAACTTGATAGAATTTCATCATATGATGAAAATGATAGACGAGCCAGTGCCCTTCAAAGACGTGCTTAAGACCTTCATAGAAATGATCATTCTTTTCTACTAAGTCATGAACGTAATCCACGACATACCTGGCTTGCTTTGTGAAGGTAGGCCTCATACTCTACAACACTTTCTTCTTCACATTGTTTCAAAACAATAAAATTTCTCTTCATTTTAGTTTGTTTCTCATGAGGGAAATATTTTTTGTAGAATATTTCCTTAAAATTCCTCCATTCCATTTCATATATTTCTTCTTCCTCTGTGGTATTTTGAATCAAGGTCCACCATTGACCAGCATCGCCCTCGAGACAATATACCACCAATACTACATTTTCATTTTAATTTCATCTTAACGTAATGAATATCTTTTCAAGGGACTTGATCCATTTCTCATCTACCACTGGATTATTATTCCCGCTGACAGATGGGGTCTTCTGCTGCATGAAATGATCAAGCACATGTGTGGAATGGTTATTCGTTATAGCTTGAGTAAGTTTTCCCAATATGTTCATGATCTTATCTAATCCAATGTTGATTGTGTTGACTTGCTCAGTAGGGAGATCCCTACTATGCATACGAGTATTTATTCCCCTTATTCCATTATATTCCATTTATAAATAATGGGATACACTAGATTAGTTTATGAATCTCAAATAGAAAATCACTCAACATAGATTGAAATTCTATTCATATCTAATCTTATCAACATGGTTCCTCTAAGGAAAAATTTACATTAACTCATTCATAATGGATTGTAAAGAAATCCGGAATTATCCTAAGCATATCCCCCAGGAGTGTCATAACCAAGAGTGCATCAAGGCTCGTTGTTGTGTACCAGTTCCCGTTTGAGTATATCTCAAAGCGGTGTTTTGGGATTTACCCCTAGATACATCTGTTCCAGAGCCGCCTCTACCTGCTTGTATCCAAACGAGGACATATTTCTTAAAATATCCACATAATCTATTCCTTACCAAAATACCAGGACGTTATTGTATGTTAATCCTCAGATACTACCTTATGACTTTGTTCCCTACTATACATTTCCAACTATAGTTTCCTAGTTTTATACTAAACTTCCTCTGATACCAACTGTAACACCACGACCCCTATAGTCTGGAGCCGGTGCATTACTTGTTATATTGGGTTGGTTAGAAGGAATGAAAACCCTGAAGGAATGATCAGTTTATTAGTCTTGAAGAAACTATATAAATATAATTAACACAAATTACATTGGATAAGGTTACAAGATACAATACATAACAAAAACTCAAAAGTACATCCACAGTAACTCAAAAGAAGACCTTCTCTTCATAACCTGTCGAAGGTAGACAATGAAAGGAGTGAGCTCAAACACTCAGTAAAGGTTAAAAATAGTATAATCATGAGTACAATAATAAGTGATTCACAATCAATCTAACATAAACAATATGGCAGAGTGAATAAAGGAACAACTATGGTAATTAATAAACTAAAAATGAAACTGCATCCATAGATTTTGTCATAGTGAAAACCTAATGGATAATAATAATAACCGATAATAAATAAAGAGAATGATTATTAATTGGATGTTATGTATCTGTCACATGAAACCATAATACCATAAAAACGGTTTACTTATGTGGGTAGAAACCTATCTGTTTTTTGAAAACAAACTCGAAGGGTTTGTTGCCAACTATTTTGTCTCATGAGACCTACCGATGCATCGAGGGGCTATAGAGGGCCCCACTCTCCACTACATGTCCAAAGAATTATTTATACATTGATTTAACACAAGAGAAATATTCCTTATCAATATCCTTATAGAGTAGAGTATACAGATTTATCAATACTTCCATAATTAAAATAACTTTCCAAATAAACACCTTATGTAAAATGATATACGGTTTAGAAAATAAACATATACAGGATTTGAGATTGTGGATATTTAATATAAACACAATTTCAAATGAAAAGTGATCTCATATGGGCAGTAGATACACCACATAAAGATTATTAGGTGCAAAATACAATGTTAGTCATAACAAAAACATAGTTGAGACAAAGTCCCTTACAACAATGTGATCGGTCGAATCATATGACCAGAACTCAATAAATATCAAGTAAATAATTGAATAATAGGAATATAAAAAGAATAATGTTATTATATATCAAATTTAATTACACATATACCAAATATAAGGAATAATTGGTGAATAATGGAAATCTCACAGAAATGAAAGTGAGATGTGAAACCCCTTATCTTATGCTCGAGTGTGTTCATCATTTGTTTTAATGACCGGAATAATCAAATTTACCTACATTAATTAATATTTCTAGATCCTCCTATACATTTAATTTATTTAGTATAACCTTATTAGGTTCATTCATGGCCCTTTCTATGGGTTCAATTGGTTCAATTTTCATGTTTTGGATGCATTTTCTCCCATGATTTTTATGGTTCGTTACTTGTTTCCATGAATGGAAGTTCATTTGAAACATGGTTAAACATACAGAATTTTTAATACATCTTATTAACGAAATTATAGAGATATAAATGATCTTATAATTATTTTGGGTTATATACCATGATGATGATTCATTAGTTAAAACATTAATGATGTTCGTTTAGATTGTTTTAGTGGTTGTTTTATAATAACAACGTATTTTGGTTTTATAAATTAGAAACATGAGTAAAAAATAATTCTAGAACCATGGGTGAGTCCTAACACATATATTATAACCTGGTTCAAACATATAAATGGTTTCATGACCAGACTTGAAATAATTATTTCAAATTGAAAACACATCGTCTACGATGTCGGTAATTCGACACGTCACGAAAAATGTTTTTAAATCCTTGAAAAAGTGTGGGAAAGAAGAATATTGATGATTAATTTATCATGATTATTAGAACATCCAGAATATACATGATTCTGGAGATTACATTCCTCTTGGGTTAGAAGATATGAAGAAATAATAAATAAAAAATTAAAATAAAAGAATAATTTTGAAATCGCTTACAAACATTCGGCAACCTAATGTCTACGCAACATGGTGTTAGAAAATATTAAAAATAGAGGGTACAAGGGTCACCTATCCATAAATTAATCATAATATATAGTAGATCAAGAATAAAAATAAAAATGAGAACATGCTATGGAATCCTAAAATATATACCACATAAAAGAGAACTTAAAAGGAAAAAAGAAAGAAATTGAGAATTTTCTTACCTTGTAGTGTATCCCTTAGAACATGAGGGTTGTGACCTTGGGAGCTTGTGGAAAAATAATGAGGACTAATATGAAATTAATGAGTCCATAACATCGTTGAGGGATAATTGGGAATGAATTCAATGAAGGGAATATTTGGTATTTATAGGAAAAGTAAGGGATTGTTTTAATAACTTCCAAGGGACACCTCATTAGTGTTTTTTGAAAAACCATCATCTTGCCCATGCTATTTTCCCATGGTATAAGACACTTGAGAAACCTCACATATTATTAAACTATACACTAGTCGACCAAATTTATGACATCATAATTACATCATTAATGATGTAATTAACACACCAAAACTAAAAACTACATATTTTTCAGAAAAATTCCCAAAATTCACCATAACCATTTTTTGATGTGTAGAATTCAAAAGTGAAATTTAATTTTCAAAAATATTTTTCTAAATACTATTAATTTAATTAGTAAATAAAGTCATAGTTAATTCAAAAAATAATAATCTTAAAGTGCAACTAGTTTTATTTCTCATTGAAAAACTAATTAAGATCCCATTATCTTGTTTCTTTAAGAAAATGAAATAATATTATTATTTACTATTCAAAAGGGTCATATTACTATTCATATTACTATTCCTAAGGGTATGTTACTATTCACCAAAAATTAAGTTTTTTCTATCAGACTCCAAATGTCTTACTGATCTCAACTCTAGAAGACCATTTTTTGAAATTCAAAACATCGAAGTGGAAAATTTATATTTAATTAAAAGGTTTTGACTATATCCTAAATAACATAGTGTTGTTTAGAAGGAACACAATGATGAATAGAATGTATTTAATAGAAGCATACCATAAAATGTTTGCGGTGGTACATTATTCCCTCCTTCAAAAATTTCGTCTTCGAAATTTTATGTACATATCCCACCAAAAAGATATGGGTGGTTCTTCTTCATGAAATCGTCTGGTTCCCATGTTGCTTCCTCCATATTCTAGTATCTTCAAAAAAACTTTACTAGATGATTTGTTCGATTTCTCAATACTTGCTCCATTGTGTCAAGAATCCTGATGGGATTTTCACAGTATGAAAAATCTGGTTCCAGTTCTATTCCATCATATGTGAGTACATGTGTTGGGTCTGGTATGTATTTCTTTAATAATGATACAGAGAACACATCATGAACACTGGGGAGATTTTGAGGGATCTCTAAACGGTAAGCTACAAATCCGATTCAACCCAAGATTTCAAGTGGTCTGATGTACCTGGGGCCCATTTTCCCTTTTTTACAGAACCTTAAGACACCCTTCCATGGAGATACTTTTAGAAATACATGATCTCCCACTTGAAATTCCAAGTCCTTTCTCCGGTTGTCAGCATAACACTTCTTCCTACTTTGGACTGCTTATATATGGGCTTCTATTCACTTCACCTTTTTCATTCTCTCTTCAATAATGTCTGGGCCTAAAAGTTTCCTTTCACCAACTTCTTCCCAACTAGTTGGAGTTCGAAATCTCTTTCCATATAATGCTTCAATGGAGCCATTTGAATACTTGAATGGAAACTATTGTTGTAGGAAAATTACACCAAAGGCATGTATTTCTAGAGGATTTACATGGACATCATCCAGAGTGGGAAATTGATTTTTCCATTGACTTAATTCCAAGTGCAAGACCTATATCAAAGAAATCATATAGAATGGCCACTATAGAGCTAGAGCATCTGAAGAAACAACAAGAAGAGTTCAGTGACAAAGGATTTATTCGACCAAGGTATTCTCCATGGGGATCCCTGGTCTTGTTTGTAAATAAGAAATATGGATCCATGAGGCTATGCATTAATTACGCAGAAATAAATGCTATTACAATAAATAATAAGTATCCTATACCCCGGATTGATGATTTATTTGACCAAATTCATGGTGCTAAATACTTTTCAAAGATTGACCTTCAATATGGATATCATAAACTGAGTGTGAGGAAGGAAGATATTCCAAAGACATCATTTCAAAATGGGTATGGGAATTATGCGTTTACAGTAATGCCTTTTGGACTGACAAATGCACCCTCGGTTTTGATGGATTCAACAAATAGAGTTTTCAATGAATTTGTTGATAACTTTGTTGTGGTATTCATCGATGATATCCTGGTATACTCAAAAAACTATGAAGTCCATGAGGATCATTTGTTAACTATTCTAAAAACTCATTGAAGAAATCAATTATATGGAAAGTTTTAGAAGTGTGACTTCTGGCTTCAATCAGTTTCTTTTTTAGGCCATACTGTAAGGACCCGACCCTAGTTGCCCAAAGTCTGTGCCTTATTTTATTATGTTGGCATACATAAAAGGAATAAAAATCCCAAAGTATTGAGTAGTTTAGTATTATTGGAAACCAGTTACATACATAAGTTCAAATTTACATATGTAATGGAAAAACAATAGTAAATTATTCCACTAGCAACATCATTTCTCCTAGATTATGCTTTCATGTCATTCACAATTTAATTCTTCATATCCTGGGAAAAATGAAGAATAAGAAAGGGGGATCTCAAATGCTCAATAAGAGTAAGAAATACAGTGGAAGATAATATAAACATTAGACATGGTGAATAATTGAAAACAGATGCCTTTAATGATAAACATGAACACATTATGGCAGGAAAACATGATGAGTAAATAATGCCATAATAAAACACAATCAAGGGCATTCTAGTAGTCGAATATCCACACGAACTTTCAATTACTAGCTTCATAATTAGAGAAGTGCATATGTCGGACATTCTAAATCAATTTTTCATGGCCTCGTCCAAGACATCTAGTGATTAAGGCCTCGTCCAAAATCCATATCACATTGGGAAAGGCCTCAGCCAATTCCACGTCTATTTGTCTCATGAGACCTACCGATTCATATAGGTGCTATAGCAGGCCCCAACAATCACATAATAAGTCCAATGAATTCTTCATATGAGTGGGGATCAACATAAACAACATATACATTCATATTGAAACTATCATATGAAATGTAACTAACTTTCCACAATCATTAAATATAAAACACTAACAATTCCAAGTAATATGGTGGATGGATTTAGGATAGATCATCCACAATAGAGTTAGTCATAAACCACTAAATAAAATATGGTATATGAATTCATAAATTATTAAAACCAATAATACCATGGAATCAAAAATAGCATCAAACGAAAATACTCTTATAAAATCATTAATCAATTTTGAGATAAATACTCTTTTATTTTGAAAAGAAGAGTTCTTTGGGAAAATCCTTCTATAAAACCATAAGTGAAGTAATATAGTATTTTCATAATAAAATAACTCATTTTTTTAAAGACAATGGATTCCAAAAATATATTATAGAGTGCCCTTGTAAATAGATATGAATGGATGAAATTACCTTGAATCAGGCTTGTATTTTGGAAACAATTTTGAAAGTTATTTTTAAAATGTGTAACTATCCATAAAATAAGTAAGGATTAAGTTTTCGGTACATATATATAATACTCACACAGAATTTATGAAGAGAAAATAAAAATACGTAATAATTTCATTAAGAAATTTAGACAATAAAAGTAACCTGAATTAAAATGGAAGTTCGGGTGGAAAACCCTTACCTTAACATCAAATGTGTTCCTATCTTGTATTTAAGCTCCTGGAATATGAAATTATACTTTTCAATAAATCATTTCATAACCTATTAGACATGTATTTAGTTTACCATAATTATCATTTGTTCATTTATGGATTTGTTGATATGTTATTGTATTGAATTTTGTCATTCTGGAGTGTTCGTTTCCTTTATTTTCATATTCGGTACACTTGTTTTTAAGTAATGAAGTTCATGTGGAATGGTCATAAATATCCAAGATTGGAATTATATATTATTAATGAACATAAATAATTTATAATGGTCATTTATATCATTTGGTTACATGGAATGAGGATGAATCATTAGATGACAACCACTTTTATTATTCGGTGGTATTTGGAATATTATGAACTACTTTGGTCATATAACTTAATTATGTGATCATATTCGGGTTCTTGAATATTAATTAGGTTATAACACATATATTATAGTATGTTTTGACCATGAATATGGTTTCATGGCTAGTAATGATGAATAAATTGAAGAACGGAACTTCGTCGTCCACGAAGGTTATAAATCGGAACCTTATCGATGTTGATTTCGTTTATACAAATAAAAGGGAGGGAATAAAGAATATTTATGATGGTTCATCCATTAACATGATATAAATCCAGTATAAATCTGTTACTGGATTTATCATGATCATTTGGACATAGGAGGTGAGAAGATAAAAATAAAAGAGGTGAACTTGAAAATAAAGAAAAGTTAAGAGATCCCTTATTAAAATTTGGTAGCATAACGACGTCACATAGAATTTCATAAAATAAAATGATGAGAAAAAATGTGCATCTCATCATATTGAAAACAAAAGGAAGGTAAGAAGAATAAACAAAATCAAACCCCAACATATGAGAAAGGAATTTCAAATTGCTAACATAAAAAGAAGTGTCGACTTAAAGAAAAGAATGAAGGATTCCCTTCCCTTGTTGAAGAACTCCTAGATCTTGAAGGATGGGACCTTGGGGGCTTAGGTACACCTTTGTAGGCCTCCTAGAGAGGTAAAACAACTATATATTCTAGGATTAGGGATTTGTAATTAATGAAAACGAATGGATGAGTGGGTATTTATAGGAAAAGAGAGGTAATTTTTTAATAATTTCAAAGGGACACCTCATTAGTGGTTTTTCCAAACCATGGGCTTGACCATGGTTTTTTCCCATGGTTTAAGCCACTTTGGACACCTCATGTCATAAGGTACTATAGAAAAGTCTACCATACTTTTATATTTAATTATTACATCATTATGATGTCATTAATCTATAAAAAAACTCAAAACTATATTATTACTATTCATGAAAAATCATGTTTTTAGAAGAATTCCAAAAATTCCCCCCTACAATATTTCGACATGTAGAATTCCAAAGTTAAATCCATTTTTCAAAAAAAAAATCTTAATATTATTAATTTAATTTTTAAATAAACGCTTACTAAATTCAAAAATTTACAGTTATAATTCTACAACTACTTCTTTATCAAAATGAAAACTTAACCAAGATGTTATTATCTTCTATCCTTAAGAAAATAAAAAAAATTAAAATTTACTATTCATTAGATCCATATTACTATTCATATTATTATTCATAAGGGTATGTTACTATTTACTAAAAAACAAGTTTGTTCTATCGCACACCAAATGACTTACTGAACACAACTCTAGAAAAACATATTTCGAAATTCAAAGTATTAAAAAGGAAAAGTTGTGTTTTAATGGATATATTATAAAATTTCATTAAATATTTAATTTCAAAACCTTGGGGTGTTACATTATCCCCTCCTCACAAAAATTTAATCCCCGAAATTCCCAGAATATTACCTAAAAATATTCGGGTATGTCTATAACATAAGCTCCTTCGGCTCCCATGTGGCTTCCTCCATCTTATTATTCCTCCATAGAACCTTCACCGGATGACTCATCCAATTTCTCAATACTTTTTCTCTAGTATCAAGAATCTTGATAGGCTCTTCATAGTAAGATAGATCAGGCTCAAGTTCTACTTCTTCATAAGAGAGTAAATGTGTTGGGTATGGCATGTACTTTCATAACATTGACATGTGGAACACATTGTGAACCTTGGAGAGACTTGGAGGCATTGCGAAATGGTATGCTACGACTCCAATTCAGTCCATAATTTCAAAAGGTCTGATGTACCTGGGACTTAACTTCCCCTTATTATCGAATCGTATAATACCCTTCCATGGAGATACCTTTAAGAAAAAGTGATCACCTTCTTGAAACTTTAAATCCTTCCTTCTGTTATCTGCATAACTCTTTTCTCCAACTTTGAGCTATTTTGATATGGTTCTGGATAATCTTTACCTTTTCCATTGTTTCTTCAACATGTTCGGGGCCCATGAGCTTTCTTTCAACAACATCATCCCATCAAGATAGTGTATGACATCACCTCCCATATAATGCTTCATAGGGTGACATCTGTATACTTTAATGAAATCTATAGTTGTAGGAAAATTCTACAAGAGGTAAATAATGAGCCTACATGCCTTGAAAATCATGTCAACAAGACCTCAGCATTTCTTCCATTGTTTGAATTTTCTGTTTCGATTGTCCATTAGTTTGTGGGCGGTAGGTAGTTCTTAAATGAAGATCAGTATCTAGGTCCTTCTAAAGACTTTTCTAGAATTTAGGTGTAAAACGTTGATCATGATAAGAAACAATCGATAGGTGTACTCCATGAAGTCTTACAACTTCATTAATATATAGTCTTACTAGACGTTCAAGTGATAGATCTTCTCTTATATCAAGAAAATGTGATGAATTGTTAACACAATCAACAATAAAACATATTGCATTGTTCTTTCTAGGAGTCTTTGTTAGTCCCATGAAAAGGTCCATCGTGATATTATTCCATTTCCACTCAGGTATGGAAAGAGGTTTCAATACTTCTCTAGGATATTGCCTTCTAGCTTTCACTTCTTGATAAACCATACATCTTGACACCAAATTAGAAATCTCCCTCTTCATTTTGCCCTACAAAAAATGTTCCTTCAAATCTCTATACATCATAGTGCTACCAGGGTGTATAGAGAAATTGGAACTATGAGCATCATCCATCAATTCCCTTTTAATATCATGTATATCGGGAACACAAATTATCTTCCCAAATATTAAAACTCCATCTTTATATATGAATTCACTCAGTCTCCCATCATTGACAGCTTTAATCTTCTTTTGAAACTCCACATCATCAGCATGAGAACTTATTATCCTTTCTAGTAGATATAGTTTGGAAACCATTTGAAATAGAATTGATGTTTCACCTTACATGGTTATTCCCATATCCATCTTTACTAGTTCCCTAAAAATAGGATCCCATTAAACTCTCATCTTGTTCAAAACTCCATGATCCTTTCTTCTCATGGAATCTACCACCTTGTTATCCTTCCCCAGGTGGTAGTGTATCATGAAATCATAATCCTTGAGTAATTCAAGCCATCTCCTTTTCCTCATGTTGAGTTCTTTCTGTGCGAAAATATACTTCATACTCTTGTGATCAGTATAAATATCACATTTTTCACCATAGAGATAATGTATCAATATCTTCAAAGCAAAGTTTACAGCAGCTAACTCAATATCATGAGTTGGATAGTTTTGCTCATGAATTTTTAGCTGTGGTGATGCATAAGCAATAACCCTATCATTTTACATAAGGAAACAACCAAGTCCTTTATTTGAAGCATCACTATAAATAACAATCCCTTCATTCCCTGATGATATAGTCAATATAAAAGCATTGACTAATCTTCTCTTAAATTCTTTGAAACATTTTTTACAATAATTTTTTCTTACAAATTTAACACCTTTACGCGTGATCTTCGTTAGCGGGTTAGCATGTCAGGAAAAAATCTCTATGAAACGCCGATAATAACCTGCAGAGCTAATAAAACTACATCTCTCTGTTATGTTTGTTGGCGTGGGCTAATCATGGAATTACTTTGTCTTTATTGGATCTACTAGTATTAACTCCTTAGAAACAATATGGCCAAGAAATTAAATATCATGAAGCCAGAATTCACACTTTCTAAACATCCCATATAATACATGTCTTCTAGGAATATTCAGAATAATGCGGAAGTGATTTTCATTATCTTTGTAGATTTTAGAGTATACCAAGATATCATCAATAAATACCACTACAAAATCATCGATACATTCCTTGAAAACTCTGTTCATTAGATCCATGAAGACAGAAGGTGCATTAGTCAATCCAAAAGGCATTACTGTAAACTCGTAATGCCCGTACCTAATTTGAAATGCTATCATTGGAATATATTCCTTCCTCATATGCAACTGATGATATCCAGATCAAAGATCAATCTTTGAAAAGTATTGAGCTCCATGAAGTTGGTCAAATAAATCATCAATACGAGGTATAAGATACTTCTTCTTTATTGTTATAGCATTGATCTCTGTGTAGTCGATACATAACCTCATAGATCCATCTTTCTTCTTAACAAAAAGGACAGGCGATCCCCATGGAGAAACACTATGGGTGAATAAATCCCTTATTACTCAATTCCTCTAGTTGTTTTTTTAGTTCCACTACTTACATTGTGGACATTCTATAAGGGGTCTTCGATATAGGCTTTGAACAAAGAATTAAATCAATGGAAAACTCAATTTCTCATTTTGGAGGATGTCTAGGTAAATATTCGGTAAAAACATCAATATATTCTCTCACTATAGGCACATCCTCTATTTGAACATTCCTTTCCTCACCCACAATTATTTCATTATCATCCTCCCAAATAATTAAATTTATTTGAGCTGTTGGGGTTGGATCTAGATAAGAATTAGGTGGTGACAATTCTGCTCTAAAGATAAGGAGTTCGTTAGCATCGTCATAAAAAATAGTAATTTCCTTCTTCTTACAATAAATTTTTTTCATCATGGTCCGAAAGACAATCCATACTGAGGAATATATCAAATTCAATAATGGGTATGATGATGAGATCAGCAGATAAAGAACATTTATAATCGCTAATGGGAATTGATTCACAGAACATTCTAGCAATGATACTTCCCTTATGAGTTATGACTGACAACTCCCTTGTTAAATCAAATTGGAAATATCTAATTTTCATAGAAAACTGGGAATATAATTAACAATTAGATGATCTAGAATCAAATAAAGAATTGGCTAAATATGAGGAAACAATTAATGTACCTTCCACCACGTTATTAAGAACTTCAACCTTTGCAGTTGTGATTTCAGAAGCTTTTCCTTGATCCCTTTCTATCTTCTATTGTATATTTCTTTGACATTTTGGAAAATCATTAGTATAGTGTCCCATATCTCGACAACTATAGAATTGAAAATCACTTTATTCCTTCTTCCCTTTGCAATCACCAACAAGATGGCCTTTCTGACCACATTTGTGACATACTCCTTTCCCTTTTAAGAATGCACCAGGTTGTTTCCGTCCACAATTTTCACATGGTGGAAATTCGACTGTTCCCTTCTTCCCCATTTCCTTATTTCCATTCCCAAGGTTTTATGCATCCCTCTTATTTTATTTCATTCCCTTGAAGTCATAAGACTTAGAGAATTCTTTTTCTGTATTGATGGCACATGAAACTATATCCTCATATGATGAAAAACGTTGGCCGACCAGTGCCCGCCAGAGGAATGGCTTTAGGCCATCAAAGAATTGATCAATTTTTCTCATCGAATTTTGTATATAGTCCACAACATGCTTTTCAAACCTTGTGAAGTTGGATTCATACTTGGAAACATTCTCATACTCCATCTTCCTTAGATTCAAGAATTGCCTCTCTATATCCTCTCGCTGGTCACGAGCAAAATATTTTTTTAAGAATATTTCCTTAAAATCCCTCCATTCCATCTCTTCTATCTCTTCCTCATCCTTTGTGTTTTGGATTAATGACAACCACTGATCTTCATCTCCTGATAGACGATATACTTCCATGACAACATTCTCTCTTTCATTACATCCAAAAAAAGAAAATATCTTCTTATGGTAACATATCCACTGCTCTACTACAAATGGGTTTGTAGTCCCGTTGAATGATGGAGGCCATTGCCGCATAATGTGATGTAGCATGGCTCCTCCATGTGGTGGATTCAGATGCACTATTCTGGTAATGTTATTTTTCATAACCTGAGTATGTTCTCCTAGTATAGTTATGAGTTTCTCAGCACCAGTCACAACACCAGAGCCAACATCATTTTCTTGCATCGGAGGAAAATCCCTACTGGGAACACGTGCATTCATGCGATTTCCATTCCTTCCACTAGGTTCCATATCTAGATAATGGAATACACTATATTGGGTTATTATTTATAATGTATAATCATAACTTAAAAATACTCATAATAAAATTGAGATCCTATGCATGGCTAATCCCATATTCACAAAAATGGTTTCTTTGAGGAATATTTACATTAAACTCCGTCATAATGGCTTGTAATGAAAATTTGAATTATACTAAGCATATCCCCTGGGAGTGTCATAACCAAAAGTGTAGCAAGGCTTGTTTTTGTGAAACAATTCCCATTCGAGTATAGGTCAATGCAGTGTTTTCGGTTTTTACCGCTAGATACATCTATCCCAGAGCCTCCTCTACCTGCTCTTATCCAGACAAGTATGTATTTCTTGAAATATCCACATAATCGTTTCCTTACCAAAATACCAGGACGTTCTTGTATGTTTATCCTCAAAGACTATCTTAGGGACTCTTCCCTAATTCTTCTTTTTCTAAATTTAGTTTTCACGTATTCTACTAAACTTCCTCTAATACCAACTGTTAGGACCCGACCCCAATTGCCTGAAGTCGGAGCCTTGTTTGATTATGTTGGAATACATACAAGGAATACAAATCCTGAAAGATCGAGTAGTTTAGTATTATTGGAAACAAGTTACATACATAAGTTCAAAATTACATATGGAAAGGAAAAACAACACTATGTTGTTCCACTAGAAACATCATGTCTCCTAGATTATGCTTGCATGTCATTCATAATTTAATTCTTCATATCCTAAGAAAAATGAATCAAAAGAAATGGGTGAGCTTAAACGCTCATTAAGAGTAAGCAATACAGTGAAAGATAATATAAACATTAGACATGGTGAATATTTTAAAGCACATGTCTTTAATGATAAACATGAACACATTATGGCAGGAAAACGAGCTGAGTAAATAGTGCCATAATAAAACATAATAAAGGGTATTCTACTAGTCAAATATCCACATGAGCATTCAATTACTAGCTTAATAATGAGGTAAGTGAATATTCCAGACATTCTGAATCATTTTCTCATGGCTTTGGACAAGACATCAAGTGATTAATGCCTCGACCAAAATCCATATCACATTGGGAAAGTCCTCGGCCAATTCCACGTCTATTTGTCTCATGAGAACTACCGATGCATCGAGGGGCTATAGCGAGCCCCACCAGTCACATAATTAATCCAATGAATTCTTCATATGAGTGGGGATCAACATAAAAATCATATACATTCATATTGAAACTATCATATGAAATGTAACTAACTTTCCCCAATCATTAAATATAAAACACTAACCATTCTGAGTAATATGGTGAATGGTTTTAGGATAGATCTTCCAAAATAGTGTCAGTCATAAACCATTAAAAAAATATGGTATATGACATCTTAAATTATTAAACCCAATAATACCATGTAATCAACAAGAGCATCAAATGAAAATACTCTTATAAAATCTTTAATCAATTTTGAGATAAATACTCTTTTATTTTGAAAAGAAGAGTTCTTTTGGAAAATCATTGTATAAAACAAGAACTTAAGTAATATAGAAATTTCATAATAAAATGAGTATTTTTATAATGATAATGGTTTCCAGAAATATATTATAGAGTGCCATTGTAAATAGATATGAATTGGAGAAATTCCGTTGAATCAGGCTTGTATTTTGGAAACAATTTTGAAAATTCCTCTTAAAATGAGTAAATATCCATAAAATAAGGAAGGATTATGGTTGGTGAACATATATATAATACTCACATATAATTTATTATGATCACATAACAATACATAAGAATTTCATCGAGGAATTTAGACAATAAAACTAACCCGATTGATAATGGAAGTTCGAGTGGAAAACCCTTATCTTAAATCCAAATGTGTTCCAATATTGTAAATAAGATCATGGAATATGGAATTATACTTGTTAATAACTTATTTCAGAACCTATTATACATGTATTTAGTTTACCATAATTCTGGTTAGTTCATTTACGTCTTTATTGATATGTTATTGTATTGAATTTCGTCATTTTGGAGTGTTTGTTTCCATTATTTTCATATTCGGTTCACTTGTTTTTAAGTAATTAATTTCATGTGGAAGGGTTATAAATCTCTAGGATTGGAATTATATTTTATTAATGAACATAAATAATTTATAAGGATCATTTCTATCATTTTGTTACATAGAATGAGGATGAATCATTATATCACAACCACTTTGATTATTCGGCGGTATTTGGAATATTATGAACTACTTTGGTCATATAACTTTATTATAGGTAAATATTCTGGTTCCTGAATATTAATTAGTTTATAACACATATATTGTTGTTTGTTTCTACCATTAATATGGTTTCATGACAAGTAATGAACAATAATTTAAAGAACGGAACTTCGTCGTCCACGAAGTTTATAAATCGGAACCATATGGACGTCGATTTCGTTTATAAAAATAAAAGGGATGGAATAAGAATATTTATGATGGTTCTTCCATTAACATGATATAAATCCAGTATAAAGACGTTACTAGAGTAATCATGATCATTTAGATAGAGGAGGTGAGGAGATCAAAATTAAAGAGATGAACTTGAAAATAAAGAAAAGTTAAGAGATCCCTTATGAAAATTCGGTATCCTAACAACGTCACTTAGAATTTCATAAAATCAAATTATGAGAAAAAAAAGGGTATCTCACCATATTGAGAACAAAATTACAGTAAGAATAATAAATAAAATCAATCCCAAACATATGAGAAAGGAAATTCAAATAGCTAACATAAATGAAGTGTGGACTTAACGAAGAGAATGAAGGATTCCCTTAACTTGTAGAATAACTCCAAGATCTTGAAGGATGGGACCTTGGGGGATTAGGTACACCTTGGGAGGACTCCAAGAGAGGTGAAACCAATAGACATTCTAGGATGAGATATTTGGAATGAAATAAAATGAATGGATGAGTGGGTATTTACAGAAAAATAGAGGTAATGTTTTAATAATTTCAAAGGGACACCTCATTAGTGGTTTTTGCCAAACCATGTGCTTGACCATGGTATTTGGACATGGTTTAAGCCTCTTAGACCCCTAATTTCATAACTTAATATAATAAAGTTTATCATACTTTTATATTTAATTATTACATCATTATGATTTCATTAATCTACCGAAAACAAAAAACTGTATTTTTACTATTAATGAAAAATTCATGTTTTTTAGAAAAATCACAAACATTAACCCATACTATTTTTCTACATGTAGAATTAAAAAGTGAAATCCATTTTTCAAAAATAATTTTTTAAATTTTTTAAATTTATTTTTTAAATAAAATCATACTAAATTCAAAAATTAATAGTTCTAATTCTGCAACTACTTCATTATCACAATGAAAACATAACCAAGAAGTTATTATCTTCTAGCCTTAAGAAAATAAAATAAAAATAAAATTTACTATTCATTAGGGTCATATTACTATTCATATTTAAATTCATAAGGGTGTGTTACTATTCACTAAAAAACATGTTTTTTTCTATCGTACTCCAAATGACTTACTGAACACAACTCTAGTTGACCATTTTTCGAATTTCAAACCATTGAAGAGGAAAAGTTATTTTCTAATGGCTATATTATAAAATTTTGTTCTATATTTATACTCAAAACCTTGGGGTGTTACACATATTTTCTCTAAGGATGGAATCCTACTAGATCCTACAAAGACAAAGGAAATCCAAGAATAGACCACGCCAACAAACATAACTAAGGTATGTAGTTTTATTGGCTTTGTAGGTTATTATGGGTGCTTCATGCAAATTTCTCCCGACTGGATAACCCGCTAACGAAGCTCACATGTAAAGGGGATAAATTTGTTTGGAAAAAATATTGTGAATAATTTTTCAAAGAACATAAGAGAAGATTAGTCAATGCTCATATATTGACTCTACCATCGAGGAATAACGTGTTTGTTTTTTATAGTGATGCTTCAAAGAAAGGACTTGGTTTTTTTTATGCCAAATGATATGGTTATTTCTTATGCATCATGACAGCTAAATGTTCATGAGAAAAACTATCATACTCATGATCTGGATTTATCTGCTATAATCTTTGCTTTGAAGATATGGAGACATTATCTCTATAGTGAAAAATGTGAGATTTATACTGATCACAAGAGTTTGAAGTATATTTTCTCACAAAAAGATCTCAACATGAGGAAAATGAGATGGCTTGAACTAATCATGGATTTTGATTGCACAATACAGTACCACCTAGAGAAGGAAAATAAGGTAGAAGATTCATTGATCAGAAAGGATCATGGAGTTTTTAACAAGATGAGAGTTTAAAGGTATCCTATTTTAATGGATCTAGTAAAGATGGATATGGGAATAAACATGGAAGGTGAAACATCAATTCTTTTTCAAATGGTTTCCAAACCATCTTGACTAGAAAGGATAAAATGTTATCAAGCTGATGATGAGGAGTTTTGAAAGAAGATTAATGCTGTGAATGATGGGAGATTGAGTGACTTCGTATATGAAGATTCAATTTTTAAATTTGGGAAGAGACTTTGTGTTCCTAATATTCCTGATCTAAAAATGGAATTGTTGGATTATTCTCATAGTTCCAATTTCTCAATACACCCTCGTAGCACTAAGCTATGTAGAGATTTGAGAGAACATTTTTGGTGGGACAACATGAAGATGGAGATTGCTAATTTTGTGTCAAGATGTATGGTTTGTCAACAATTGAAAGCTGGAAGGCAACAGCCTGGAGGAGTATTGCAACCTATTCCTGTACCTAAGTGAAAATGGGATAATATCACGATGGAATTTGTCATGGGACTACCAAAGGCTCCTAAAAGGAACGATGCAATATGGGTCATTATTGATCAGCATACCAAGTCATCACATTTTCTTGCTATAAGAGACGATCTACCACTTGAACGTCTAGCAAGACTATATATTAATGATGTTCTAAGACTTCATCGAATTCCCCTATCAATTGGTTCTGATCTTGATCCATGTTTTACATCAAGGTTCTCTAAATTTCTCCAGAAGGATTTGAATACTGAGCTTCATATGAGTACTGCATATCACCCTCAAACTGACTGATAGTCTAAATGGTATATTCAAACTCTGGAAGACATGCTGAGATCATGCTCTCTTGACCTCCAAGGTAAGAGCCAATGCATTAATTGTGATATTGGAAAGGTTATGACGAATTAAAAACCCAAAGTAATGAACAATTTAGTATTCCTGATGAATCTATATACATATATTTAACACAAATTACATTGGATAAGGTTAAGAGACACAATATATAAAAAGAACTCAAAACTGCATCCACAAGTACTCAAAAGAAGACCTTATCTTCATCAACTGTCGAAGGTAGACAATGAAAGTGGTGATCTCAAATGCTTAGTAAGGGTTACAAATAGTTGAAACATGAGTAAAATAATAAGTGAATCACAATCAATCTGACCTAATCAATATGGAATAGTGAATAAATGAATAACTAATTCCATTAATAAACCTAAAATGAACCTTCATCCATATATTTTGTCATAGTGAAAATCTCATGGATAATAATAATAACTGATAATGAATAAAGAGAATTATTATTAATTGGACTTCATGTATCTGGAACATGAAACCATAATATCGTAAAAACGGTTTAGTTCCTTATGGTAGAAACCCTTCAGATTTTTGGAAACAAACTTGAAGGGTTTGTCGCCATACTGTTTTGTCTCACGAGACCTTCTGATGAATCATGGGGATATAGAAGGACCCTCCCACCATTACATGTCAAAATAATTCTTTAAAAATTTAATAAACATAAGAGAAATATGCACTTTCAATATTCGTATAGAGTTGTGTATACAGATTCATCAATATTTCCATAATTAAAATAACTTTTCAAATAAACACTGTATGTAAAATGGTATATTATTTAGAAAACAAACATATCCATGACATGAGATTATGGTTATTTAATATAAATATAATTTCAAATGAAAAGTGATCTCAAATGGGCAGTAGGTACACCACATAAAAAATTTTAGGTGCACCGCAATGGGCCTTTCTGCACTCTTGGTTATGATACTCCCGGGGATATTCTTAGGATAATTTATTTATTTTTACAAGCGATTATAAAGGAGTTAATGTAAATTTTTTCCTTAGAGAAACCATGTTTATAAGATTACCTATGCATAGAATTTCAATCTATATTGAGTGTTATTCTATTTGAGAATCATACACTAATTTAGTGTATCCCATTATTTAGAAATGGAATCTAATGGAAGAAGAGGAATCAATACTCGTGGGCAAGATAGGGATATCCCTACTGAGCGAGTCAACACAGTAAATTTTGGAGGAGATCAGATCATGACCATATTGGGAAAACATTCTCAAGTTGTAAAAAATTACCATTCGACACATGTGTTGGATTGTTTCATGCAGCAGAAGCCCCCTTATTTCAGTGGGACTACTAATCCAGTGGTTGTTGAGAAATGGATAAAGTCCCTTGAAAAGATATTCACGGCATTAAGATGCAATGAATATGAAAAGGTAGTACTGGCAGTATATTGTCTCTTGGGAGATGCTGATCAATGGTGGTCCTTGATTCAAAATACCATGGAGGAAGAAAAAAATAGAGGATATGGAATGGAGGGATTTTAAGGAAATATTCTACGAAAAATATTTCCCTCATGAGCAACGAAATGAAATGAAGAGGAAATTCCTTGGCATGAAAAAAAGGGAAGAAGACAGTGTTGTAGAGTATGAGGCTACCTTCACAAGGCTAGCCAGGTATGTTGTGGATTAAGTTCGTGACTCAGCGGACAAGATTGATCATTTATTTGAAGGTCTTAAGCCATGTCTTCGAAGGGAACTAGCTTCTCAATTATTTTCACCATATGATGAAAATGTATGAAGTGCCATCAAAACCGAGAAGGAATTTGCTAGATCAAATTTTTTCAAAGGAAACCAAGATAAGAAGTGGTATTCTGATAACAAATGAAATAGAGAAGCACCAAAGAAGAGAAAGGGAATGAATAGTTTCCCATTATATGGGAACTGTGGAAGGAATCAACCTGGGAAATGCTTGAAAGGCAAGGGAGTCTGTTATAACTGTGGAGAAAAGGGTCATCGATCAGATGAATGTAAGAGGAAGAAACAATTCAATGATGTTCAATGCTACAATTGATGAGATATGGGACACTATGCAAATGAGTTCCCTAAGCTCCAGGGAAACATGCCTTAGAAAAATCCAAGAGAGCAAGGGAGAGCCTATGCGATTACAACTGTGGAGGTTGATGTTCTTATTGACGTGGTGGTAGGTACTTTAATTGTTTCCTCAAACTTAGCCAACACTTTATTTGATTCTAGATCATCGCATTCATTTATAACCTCTCAGTTTTCCAAGAAAATTAGATATGTCCAATTTGATTTAATAAAGGATTTTTCAGTCAAAACTCCCATGGGATGTATCATTGCAACAAAGGCATGTCGACTAGTCTCCCTCCAAACACCAAAACTGCTTTAGTTTCTAGCCTTATCATCATACCCATGATTTAATTTGATATAATTATCGATATGTATTGGATATAAAATTATGTGCATGGATTTA
Organism: Viscum album; assembly: GCA_963277665.1. Classification (NCBI taxonomy): domain Eukaryota; kingdom Viridiplantae; phylum Streptophyta; class Magnoliopsida; order Santalales; family Viscaceae; genus Viscum; species Viscum album. The sequence goes on from OY728145.1 coordinate 1,415,417,788, forward strand.
TTGCAATAAAAATGAAGTTACAATTTTTGAAAATGGTGTCGAATATCTTATCTTTAGAGTAGAGACTTCACCATCTGATTCTTATTTAGACCCACCCCGAGTAGCACTATTGAATGCAATTATTGAAGAGGATGAGAACCCGATATCTCTGGTTGAGGAAAGAAATATTCAAATTGAAGATGTTCATATAGTGAAAGAATACATTGATGTATTTCCAGAGGATTTACCTAGACATACTCCTAAGCGGGAAATTGATTTTTTGATTGATTTAATTCCTGGTGCAAGACCTATATAAAAGATCCCATGTAAATAGCAATTGTGGAGTTAGTGGAGATGAATAAAAAACAAGAAGTGTTGAGTGACAAAGGATTTATTCAACCTAGTGTTTCTCTATGGGGATCTCCAGTCTTGTTTCAAAAGAATAAAATGGATCCATGAGGCTATGAATTGATTACAATGAAATCAATGCTATTACAATAATGAATAAGTATCCTCTACCCCAAATTGATGATTTATTTGACCAAATTCATGGATCTCAATAAATTTCAAAGATTGACCTTCGATCTGGATATCATTAACTAAGTGTGAAGAAGGAACATATTCTGAAGATAGCATTTCGAACCAGGTATAGGCATTATGAGTTTACAGTGATGCCATTTGGATTGACGAATGCACCATCAATTTTCGTGGATTTAATGAATCGAGTTTTCAAGGAATATATTGACAACTTTCTTGTGATATACATCGATGATATCCTCATATACTCAAAAATATATGAAGACCATGGGAGCCACTTGCGAGTTATTCTGGGAACTCTTAGAAGAAATCAATTATATGGGAAGTTTAACAAGTGTGAATTCTGGTTTCAGTTAGTTTCTTTTCTTGGCCATATTGTGTCGAAGGATGGAATCCTAGTTGTTCCTGCGAAGACAAAGCCAATCCAATATTGGAACACACCAACAAATATAACTGAGGTACGTAGTTTTATTAGATTAGCAAGTTATTATCGATGTTTTGTTCAGAATTTTACTCGGTTAGCTAATACGCTAACCAAGATCACACGTAAAGGGGTTAAATTTGTTTAGACAAACGATTGTGAAGAATGTTTCGAAGAACTAAAGAGAATATTAGTCAATTCTCCTATATTGACTCTACTATCGGGGAATGATGGGTTTGTTATTTATAATGATGCTTCAATGAAAGGACATGGTTGTGTCCTTATAAAAAATGATAAGGTTATTGATTATGCATCACGATAGCTAAAAGTTAATGAGAAAAACCATCCTACTCATGATCTTGAGTTTGTTTCTATAATATTTGCTTTGAAGATATATAGACATTATCTCTATGGTGAAAAATGTGAGATTTATACTGATCACAAGAGTTTGAAGTATATTCTCTCACAAAAAGAACTCAACATGAGGCAAATGATATGGATTGAACTACTCAAATATTATGATTTCATGATACACTACCACCTAGGGAAGGAAAATAAGGTGACATATTCTTTGAACAGAAAAGATCATGGAGTTTTAAACAACATGAGAGTTGAATTGGATCCTATTTTCAAGGATCTAGTAAAGATAGATTTGGGAATAACCATGTAAGGTGAAACATAAATTATTTTTCAAATGGGTTCCAAACAATATTTACTAGAAAGAATAAAAATTTCTCAGGCGGATGATGAGGACTTTCAAAGAAGATTAATGTTGTGAATGATGGGAGTTTGAGTGACTTCGTATATGAAGATGGAATTTTAAAATTTGGGAAGAGATTTCGTGTTCCCAATATTCCTGATCTAAAAAGGGAATTTTTGGATGATTCTCATAGTTTCCATTTCTCTATACACCCTGGTAGCACTAAGATGTATAGAGATTTGAAGGAACATTTTTAGTGGGACAACATGAAGAGGGAGATTGGTGATTTTAGGTCAATATGTATGGTTTTTGAACAAGTGAAAGATGGAAGGTAACATCCTAGAGGATTATTTAATCCGCTTCATATAATTGAGTGGAAATGGGATAATATAATGATGGACTTTGTCATGGGACTACCAAATACTCCTATGAGGAATGATGAAATATGGGTCATTGTTGATCATCTTACCAAGTCAGTACATTTTATTGTTATAAGAGAAGATCTACCACTTGAACATCTAGTAATACTATATATTAATGAAGTTTCGATACTTCATGGAGTTCCCCTATAGATTGTTTTTGATCTTGATCCATGTTTTACATCAAGGTTCTAGAAAAGTCTAAAGAAGGCTTTGAATACTGAGCTTCATATGAGTACTGCATATCACCCTCAAACTGACAAACAGTCTGAAAGGACTATTCAAACTCTGTAAGACATGCTGAGATCATCCTCTCTTGACTTCCAAGGTATTTGGGATCAATACATTCCTTTGGTAGAATTTTCCTACAACAATAGTTTCCATTCCAGTATTCAAATGGATCCATATAAAGCACTATATGGAAAGATAAATTGTACTCCAACTTGTTGGGATGAAGTTGGTGAATGAAAACTTATAGGACTAGTTCTTATTGAAGAGAACACGAAAAAGGTGAAGTAAATACAAGACCATATTAAACAATCCCAAAGTAGGCAGAGGAGTTATGGTGACAATCAGAGAAAGGACTTGGAATTTCAAGTGGTAGATCATGTATTTTTTAATGAATCTCTATGGAGGGGCGTCTTTAGGTTCGGTTAGAAAGGGAAATTATGCCCCAAGTACATCGGAACATTTGAAATCATGAGAAGAAGCGGAGATGTAGCTTACCATTTAGCGATGGCTCCAAATCTTTCTAGAGTTCATGATGTGTTCCACGTATCATTGTTAAAGATATACATTCCAGACCCACCCATATCTTTATGGTGGGCTATGTACATAAAAGTTCAAGGACGAAATTTATGAAGGAGGGAATAATGTAGCACCCCATACATTTAATGGTATGTTTTTGTTAAATACATTATATTCATAACTGTGTTCCTTCGAAACAACACTAGGTTTTTTAGGATATAGTCAAAAAATATCCATTAAATATATGTTTTCCACTTCTATGTTTTGATTTTCGAAAAATGGCCATCTAGAGTTGTGATCGGTAAGACATTTAGAGTCTGATAGAACAAACTTAATTTTTGGTGAATAGTAACATACCATTAGTAATAGTAATATAAATAGTAATATGAACCTTATGAATTGTAAATAATAATATTGTTTCATTTTCTTAAGGCAACAAGATAATGTGATCTTAATTAGTTTTTCAATGAGAAATAAAACTAATTGCACTTTAAGATTGTTATTATTCGAATTAACTATAACCTTATTTAAAAATTAAATTAATAATATCTATAAAATTATTTTTGAAAAATGGATTTAACTTTTTAAATCTACACGTCAATAAATGGTTAAGGTGAATTTTGGGAATTTTTCTGAAACTGTTGATTTTTCAGTGAATAGTAAAAAAATACAGTTTTTAGTTTCGGTGTGTTGATGACATCATTAATGACATAATAATGATTTCATAAATCTTTTAGACTTTTGTATAGTTAAATAATATGTGAGGTGTCCCATGTGGCTTATACCTTGGGAAAATACCATGGGCATGCCCATGGTTTTTTAAAAACCACTCATGAGGTGTCCCTTGAAAATTATTAAAATAATCCCTCACTTTTCCAATAAATACCAACTCTCCCCTTCATTGAATTTATTCCCAATTCTCCCTCAACATAGTTATGGCCTCTTTAAATTTATAATAGTCCTCCGAAGTATTACTCAAGCTCCCATGGTCCTAACCTTCATGTTCTAATGTTTGCTCTACAAGGTAAGAAAATTCTCAATTTCTTTCTTTTTTCCATTCACGTTCTCCTTTAACTTGTATATATTTCATGTTTCCATACCATGTTCTTATTTTTCATCTTATTTGTGATCTACTCTATATAATGATTTATTTCTGGAGAGTTTACCCTTGTCCCCTCCCTTTTTAATATTTTCTAAAACCATGTTGCGTAGCCTTTAGGCTGCTGAATTTTTGTAAGCGATTTCAAAATTATTCATTTATTTTGAGTTCTTTATTTATTCTTTCATCATATATTATTACCCAAGGGGAATGAAACCTTCAGAATCATTTATATTCTGGATTTTCTATTGGTCATGAGAAATTCATCTTCAATCTTCTTCTTTCCCCCACTTGTTCAAGGAATTAAAAACATTTTCCGTGACGTGTCGAATTACCGACATCGTAGACGATGTGGATTCATTTTGAAATAATTCTTTCAAGTATGGTCATGAAATCATTTATATGGTTGAAACAGGTTATAATATATGTGTTATAACTCACCCATGGTTCTGTAATTATTTGGTACTCATGGATCTAATTTATAAAACAAAATAAAGTTGTTATTATCAAAGAACCACTAAAACAATCTAAACGAACATCATTAATGATTTAACTAACGAATCATCATAATGGTATATAAAACAAAATAATTTTATGGTCATTTATATCTCCATAATTTCGTTAAAAATATGTATTAACAATTCTGGATGTTTAACCATGTTTCAAATGAACTTCCATTCATGGAAACAAGTCAACGACCCCTGAAAATCACGGGAGAAAATGCTTCCAAAACAAGAAAATTGAACTAATTGAACCCATAGAAAGCGCCATGAATGAACCTAATAAGTTTATAATAAATCAATTAAATGTATATGAGGTTATGGAAATATTAATTAATGATTCTAAATTTGATTATTTAGGTAATTAAAACAAATGAAGAACACACTCGAGCAAAAGGTAAGGGGTTTCTCATCTCACATTCATTTCTGTGAGATTTCCATTGTTCACCAATTATTCCTTATATTTGGTATATGTGTACTTAAAATTGATATATAATAACATTATTCTATTTATATTAATGTTATTAAATGATTCACTTGATATTTGTTATGTTCTGGTCATATGATTCGACCGATCACATTGTTGTAAGGGACTTTGTCTCAACTACGTTTTTGTTGTGACTATCTTTGTATTGTGCACCTTATAATCCTAATTTGGTGTACCTACAGCCCATTTGAGATAAATTTTCACTTGGAGTTATATTTCTATTAAATATCCATAATATCATTTCATGGATATGTTTGTTGTGTATACCATATACCATTTTACTTATGGTGTTTGATTTGAATGTTGTTTTAATTATGGAAATATTGATGAATATGTATACTCTTCTCTATACAGATATTGAAAAGGCATATTTTACTTTTAATTAATCAATGTATAAAGAATGATTTGGACATTCAGTGGTGGGTGGGGCACTCTATATCCCCTCGATGCATCGATAGGTCTCATGAGACAAAACAATTTGGCGACAAACCTGTTCGAGTTTGTTTCCAAAAAATGAGACATGTTTCTACAGACAGAACTAAACCATTTTTACGGTATTATGGTTTCATGTGCCAGACACATAAAGTCTAATTAATAAGTATTCTCTTTATTCATTATCAGTTATTATTATTATCCATAAGGATTTCACTATGACAAATCTATGGATGTAGTTTCATTTTCTGATTATTAATGGAATTAGTTGATCATTTATTCACTATGCCATATTGATTATGTTATATTGATTGTGATTCACTTATTATTGTACTCATGCTTCCGCTATTTGTAACCCTTACTAAGCATTTGATCTCATCCCTTTCATTATCTACCTTCGAAAGGTGATGAAGAGAAGGTCTTCATTTGAGTTCCTATGGATGCAGTTTTGAGTTTTTGAGATGTATTGTATCTTGTTACCTTATCCAATGTAATTTGTGTTAAATATATGTATCTATTTTTTTCAAGACTACTAAACTGATCGTTCTTTCATGTTTTTCATTCCTTCTAACCATGACAATATCACATGTAATGCACTGGCTCCAGCCAAGAGGGGTCGAAGTTACTTGTTTCCATGAGTGGAAGTTCATTTGTAACATGGTTAAACATCCAGAATTGTTCATACATATTTTTAATGAAAATGAAGGGAGAAAATGCTTCCAAAACACGAAAATTGAACCAATTGAACCCCTATAAAGGTCCATGAATGAACCTAATATGGTTATAATAAATCAATTACATGTATAGGAGGTTGTGGACATATTAATTAATGATGATAAATTTGATTATTCAGGTCATTAAAACAAACGAATAACACAATCAAGAATAATGTAAGGGGTTTCTCATCTCACTTTTATTTCTGTGAGATTTTCATTATTCGGCAATTATTTCATGTATATGGTATATGTGTATTGAAATTTGATATATAATAACATGATTCTTTTTATTCATTTTATTCAATTATTCATTTGAGGGTTATATGTTCTGGTCATATGATTCGACCAATTACATTGTGGTAAGGGACTTTGTCTCAGGTGCCATTTTCCTTGTGACTATATTTGTATTGTGCACCCAATAATCCTTATGTGGTATACCTACTGCCCATTTGAGATCACATTTCATGTGAAATTATATTTATATTAAATATACATAATCTCATGTCATGGATATGTTTTTTGTCTAAACCGTATACCATTTTACATATGGTGTTTATTTGGAATGTTAATTTAATTATGGAAATATTGATGAATCTATATACTCTACACTATATGAATATTGAAAGGGAATATTTATCTTATATTTAATCAGTGTATAAATAATTATTTGGACATCCAGTGGTGGGTGGGGCCCGCTATAGCCCCTCGATGCTTCGGTAGGTCTCATGAGACAAAACTATTTGGCGACAAACCCTTCGAGTTTGGTTCCAAAAATCAGACGGGTTTCTACCCAAAAAACTAAACCATTTTTACGGTATTATGGTTTCATGTTCTAGATACATGACATCCAATTAATAAGCATTCAATTTTTTAATTATAAATTATTATTATTATCCTTGAGGTTTTCACTATGACAAAATCTATGGATGTAATTTCATTTTCAGTTTATTAATGGAATTATTCTTTTCATTTACTCACTATGACATATTTATTATGTTAGATTAATTGTGATTCACTTATTATTGTACTCATGATTCTGCTATTTGTAACCTTTACTGAGAATTTGAGCTCACCCCTTTCATTGTCTACCTTCGATAGGTGATGAAGAGAAGGTCTTCTTTTGAGTTACTATGGATGCAATTTTGAGTTTTTTGTTATGTATTGTCTCTTATAACCCTTTCCAATGTAATTTGAGTTACATATATGTATCTAGAATCTTCAAGAACACTAAACGGGTCATTCCTTCTAGATTTTCATTCCTTATAACCATGCCAATATCACAAGTAATGCACCGGCTCCAACTGTAACACCCTGACCCCTCTAGGCTGGAGCCGGTGCATTACTTGAGATATTGGTATGGTTAGAAGGAATGAAAATCCTGAAGGAACAATCAGTTTAGTAGTCTTGAAGAAAATAGATACATAGATGTAACTCAAATTATATTGGAAAAATGGTTACAAAATACAATACATAACAAAAACAAAAAACTGCTTCCAGGAACTCAAAAGAAGACCTTCTTTTCATCACCTGTCGAAGGTAGATAATGAAATTGGTAAGATAAAAAGATCAGTAACGGTTAAAAATAGCGGAATCATGAGTACCATAATAAGTGAATCATAATCAATCTAACATAATCAATATTTCATAGTGAGTAAATGAAAAACTAATGCCATTAATAATCTGAAAATGAAACTGCATCCACAGATTATGTAATTGTGAAAACCTCATGTATAATAATAATAACTGATAAGAATAAAAAGAATGATTATTAATTGGAAATCATTTATATGTCTCATGATACCATAATACCGTAAAAATGGTCTAGTTCTGTGGGTAGAAAACCTTCTGATTTTTGGAAACAAACTCGAAGGGTTTGTCACCAAACTGATTTGTCTCATGAGACCTACCGATGCATCGAGGGGCTATGGCAGGCCCCACCCACCACTGCATGTCCAAAGTAATATTTATACATTGATTCGATACAAGATAAATATTCCCTTTCAATATCTGTATATGATAGTGTACACGGATTCATCAATATTTCTATAAATAAAATAAATTTTCAAATAAAGACCGTATGTAAAATGGTATACGGTTTAGAAAAAAAACATATCCATGAAATGAGATTATGTATATTTAATATAAATATAATTTCACATGAAAATTTATCTCAAATGGGCAGTAGATACACCACATAAGGATTATTAGGTGCACAATACAAAGATAGTCAAAACGAAAATGTAGTTTGAGTCAAAGTCCATTACAACAATGTGATCGGTCAAATCATATGACCAAAATATAGTAAATATCAATTTAATCATTGAATAAGATGAATATAAATATAATCAGGTTATTATATATCAAATGGAAGTACACATATACCAAATATAAGGAATAATTGGCAAATAATGGAAATCTCACAGAAATGAAAGTGAGATGAGAAACCCCTTACCTTATGCTCGAGTGTGTTCTTCGTTTGTTATAATGACCTGAATAATCAAATGTAGATTCATTAATTAATGTGTAAAAAACCTAATATACATGTAATCTATTTATTATAACCTTATTAGGTTCATTCATGGCCCTTTCTATGGGTTCAATTGGTTCAATTATCATGTGTTGGAAGCATTTTCTTCCTTGGTTTTCATGATTCGTTTACTTGTTTCCATGAATGGAAGTTCATTTGAAACATGGTTAAATATCCAGAATTTTTAATACATCTTATTAATGAAATTATATAGATATGAATTATCTTATAATGATTTTTTTTAATATATCATTATGATGATTCTTTAGTTAAAACATTAATGATGTTTGTTTAGATCGTTTTAATGGATCTTTGATAATAACACCCTCATTTTGTCTTATAAATTAGAACCATGAGTAAATAAGAATTCCAGAACCATGGGTGAGTCATAAAACATATATATAACCTGGTTCAACCATATAAATGGTTTCATGACCAGAATTGAAATAATTATTTCAAATTGAAATCACATCGTCTTTGATGTCGATAATTCGACATGTCACAGACAATGTTTTTAATTCCTTGAACAAGTGGGGGAAAGTAAAAGATTGATGATTAATTTCTCATGAACATTATAACATGCAGAATATTAAATATTATGGAGATTTCATTCCTCTTGGGTAAGAAGAGATGAAGAAAAAATAAATAAAGAACTCAAAATAAAAGAATAATTTTGAAATTTCTTACAAATATTCGGCAGCCTTACGGCTACGGAAAATGGTTTTAGAAAATAATAAAAAGAGAGGGGACAAGAGTAACCTATCTAGAAATGAATCATAATTTATATTAGATAAATAATAAGAATAAAAATAAGAACATGGTATGGAAACATGAATGATATACCACATAAAAGAGAACATTAAAGAAAAAAGAAAGAAATTGAGAATTTTCTTACCTTGTAGATTAACCCTTAGATCATGAAGTGTGGGACCTTGGGAGCATGGGGAAAAATTGGGAGGACTAATATGAATTTAAGGAGGCCAAAAATTTGTTGGGGGAGAATTGGGAATGAATTCAATGAAGGGAAGAGTTGGTATTTATAGGAAAAGTGAGGGATTATTTTAATAATTTACAAGGGACACCTCATGAGTGGTTTTTGAAAAAACGTGGGCATGCCCATGGTATTTTCCCATGGTATAAGCCACATGGGACACCTAACATATTATTTAACTATACAAAAGTATACCAGATTTATGACATCATTATTACATCATTAATGATGTAATTAACACACCAAAATGAAAAACTTTATTTTTACTATTCACTAAAAAATCAACTATTTCAGAGAAATTTCTTAAATTAACCCTAACCATTTTTTGACACGTAGAATTAAAAAGTGAAATCCATTTTTCAAAAAGTAATTTTCTAAATATTATTAATTAATTTTTTTAAATAATTTTATAGTTAATTAAAAAAAATAATGTTTTTAATGTGCAATTAGTTTTATTTCTCATTAAATACTAATTAATATATCATTATCTTGTTGCCTTAAGAAAATGATGTAATATTATTATTTACTATTAATAAGGGTCATATTACTATTCATATTACTATTAACAACCCGAATATTTCAAAACCTAATAAATAGAAAATGTGTGTTTAATGCCATTAATGTTTTCTCCTTTTAACCAAATAGAATATAAAAGATAAAACACAGAACTTTTTATTTAAGAACATAACACAAAAGTTTCTTACAACATTCTGAGTTTACAAGGAATGCTCACTAACCATAAATGCCAAATAAAAACCCCAGTAAGTTCACTAGAAGGATTCCCATGATAAAAACAATCCCAACATCATAATATGGATCATTAGGACCCATCATGAGCATCAGAATAGCTAGTGCCACCGCGGCTGTGTTATGTACCAGTGGGATGATGAGAACCACTCTTCTCCCAAAGAAACTAAGACACCCCCATGTCTTGGTTGTATAGGGAACCTATTAGACCATTACCTCTTGTAGTCGTTGGAATCTCAACGGCTATAATTATAACCGGTGGAGTCTTTAAATTTCACAACGGTTGGGTTTTAATGTAATGAAGTTTATCTTCTTTATAAAAAACATAGTTTTTATAATTATTTTATAATTTTATTTTATGTTTTTAAATTATGTCTTTAAATGTCATAGTTTTAAAATTAAATAATACTTTTATGAACATAGTTGTTTTCACAAACCATAATGTTTATTTATATAGTTCAAAACCTGGTAATTTTAAATATTCTTTAAATAATATAAATATTATAACTCCTAAAGAGGGAATTTTATAAGTATGGAACCAACATACCTTTAAAAAGTGTTATGATGGGGTATTTTTGATACCCTAATGTTATATTGTTAACTAAATGAAACTATTTTCAAAACCTAGAAGTATTTTATAATATGAATCCTTGTTTTATAAAACCATTACACTTTTGAATAATTTAATAAGAATGAATTCAATTGTTAATGTTTTGAATAATTATTTTAACTTATGTTTATATATACTCAATGTTTTAAATAACATATATGTTTATATAGATGTACATATTGTTTTCAAATGTAAATGTTTATCTAAATTTTTTGAAAAAATATAAGGGAACCGGCCAACCGAGGACAGCCTTGAGGCCAAGCCCTCAAGGTCAAGGCCAGTCCCCTACACCCAAGTTGCCGAACAGGGGTGTCTCGGGGTCCCAAGTGCATGTTTAGAGGAGAGCCCGAGCATAGCTCGTGCCAGGTACCAGTGTGCACGCACAGGCCCGTGTCTAAGGCCCGTGGTGTGTAGGGTGTAAAGGTGGGCTGAATCCCACAAGGGTCTCATGTATAAGGCCCTGTGGTGTCTGTGCGTGTGTTATTTCCATGAAGTGGGAGCGTTGAGGCTTATAAGCTGCGTCCAAATCTCAGTTTGTTTCGATGAGGGAACCATTTTATTCAGCAAAAATGAGATCTTGGCTGTTGGATCTCTTAACGCGTGATCTATGTAGAGACCCCAAACATGACATAGATGGACATTACATCACATTTTCAGAATAATTAATACATTAAAAATATAGACACACAAGGACCGTAATAGTTTAGTGTCTTTGGAAACTCGGAACATAATCGTCTAATCGTGGTGAAAGATCTTCAACATCTCCCATAAAAATCATACCCTTTTGTTTTCTTACATAAAACATTTCTTTAAATCCTGGGGAAATGAAAACAAATAAATGGTGAGCTCAAATGCTCAGTAAGGTTAATCATGGAGAAAATAAAACAAATCATATACATTTGATCTCAAAAACATGAACATAATGATTAAACATCAAAATCTTGAGCAATGACATAAAACATTGTAGTACGTAAGGCATAGATCATAAAGAAACATTAATCATAATAAAATAGCATGGGAATAAAACAACTAATTTTTGAAACCATTAAGCACATGATATGATTTCCAAAGTAGCCAAGGCATTGCTGCTAAGACCATCTTAGTGGACAAAGTCCCTTTCTGAATCGAGTTCACTCCTCATTCCAGTCCTGTATCACTGAACCGGATTAACTTGTTGTTCCAGCCATGTATATCTCATGAGATATAAATCTATACCCATTGAATTGGTGGGAGATATAGGTCACACCCATTTCATAATGAAATCATCATTACTTGTGCCACAACATAAACAAAAATCATTCACATAACCCAATGATTAAAATGAGTTTCATAAATATCATCCCATCTTAACATAATCCATATAAAACATATGGATATAATTTCATCATAATAAACGTGAAACCATGTAAATAAAAGAGAAATTATACTTGAAACATACACATATGAAATAATGTCAACTTATATGGAAAATGGTTTTGATAAAACACTTGAAATGAATTTTTGAGGAAAATATCGTTTCTTCATTAAAATAATTTTCCTTTCACAAAATGGCATGAAATTTTAAATAATGTAATTGACATATTACGTATTCATATTCATGTTTATGATATCATATATGGTTCACTTATGACTTTATATTACCTGTTTTTTGTAAATTCATGTTAAAGTAGTGTTTTGGGTAAAATCGTTTCATTTATCATCCTTGTTTTGACTTGTAATTATTCATATGATTACATAGATCATGATTATTTAGTTCCAGAATGTAAAACATGATATATATATATATATATATTCAGAATATACCTATATATATAATAGATCGATAAATGGAGTGAAATACACCGTTCAGGGAGACAGTAGGTTGTACGTACCCATGAACGTTGTTTTTGTTTCCTTATTAAATTTAATGGAAATAATTGAATAACATAAACATAAGTCCAATATCATTATTATGTCATATATTTCATGATTATTTAATATATATACTTTATAATCATTCTTGAATGGTTAACTTGGAGAATGAATCTCATCGCGTCGTGGAGATGGTAATCAGTACGTACGCACGAGCGATGATATCATTCCCATAATTATTGAATTGAATTGGAGTGAATGATATAATATCTTAGAATCTGTATGATGTTATAATAACCATATATAGTAATTATTTACACGATTTTACCCATCCAAGTAAGGTGGTGGTGGAAAAAAAGATTACACCATGGTGTGGAGACATTATTCCATACGTGCGCACGCGCAGTGATTTCGTTTTCCGTAGGATGGATAGAAGATTAAATAGGGTTGTTTCATATTTATAATAACATATCAGTATATTAGTGATAATTATGTTATTACTTTATAATGAAACAACTAAATAAGACGAAGTATAAGAAGGAAGAAACTTGAAAGAATCGGTAGAAGTGATTACCTCTTCCTCGACGTACCTCCTTTAAACATTCTCTTAAGGGACTAGAGTTGGTCTTTTGAGAAGACTAGAACCTCCAGAATAATACTAGGGAAGTTTATAAGAGTAATGGGCATGGGTGGGAAGATCCTGAAGGCTCAATGTTGTTTAAAGGGGAGAGGGAGGAGGTTCCCTTTTATAAGGGAGGATAGGGGCACCCTTAGAAACCTCAAAAATATTAATTTATAATAAATTCAAAACCAACATAGAAATATCCAAAATTACTCAAATCCGATGCTTATATGATATGAGGTTGTAATATAATCAAAAAATAAAAGTTAGACATGTTGGTAATTTATATTAAACATTATCAACTTGATTTATCATTATTTAATCTATTTAATTTTATTTGTGGTAATAAGATTCTAAATTTTAAATTGTTATAAATAATTACTTTTGTGTTGTAAATTGTCCATAATTAAATAATTTATGACATTTTAGACCATATAAATTTTAATTTATAATTGTTAAATATTTTTGTGATTTTTAAACAATTTTATATTATTTTATTTTTATAAAATAACAATACATTCAATTTTGACACTATTCATTTATTTGAATTTAAATAAAATTCTCACAGAATATATATTCAAAATAAAAGATTTAATATATTCATAACATGTCATATTTACTTATAAAATTAGTGTATCACATTAAATACTTCATATAATATTTATTTTAGTATTTTTAAAACCATTTATTTTATATTTCAATCAATAAAACAATTTCAACATCACTATTGTGTCACCTTTAATGATAATTATTTAATCCCTAAAAATTCTAAATAAATTCACATGATGTAGATAATTTTATTATATTTCGTGAGACTATTAAAGTTAGAAGTCTCATGAAGTTTATCAGAAAATTAAAATTATTATACTTATAAGATTTAAGGGAGTGACATGTTGTCACTTTTTTTGGTATTAATAATAATTAAATTATTTTCATGGTCAATAGTCCATAAAATTAATATATTCCGACCCTTAGGTGATATGGGTCGACTTTTAGTCATCCAATATAATTTTGGAAGGTGTTAGGGTAATTTTATAATCTTATTTAAATCCTTAATTACCTGATTTACCTTTAACTGCAGTAAATAAAAATTACTGTAGTGACTATTCATAAAATCAAAAAAATAAAAGTAAACTATTAACATAATTGGGACTCACATAATTCAAATATGGAATCCATTTTTCATAATTAAAAACAAATAAGTTTCATAAATTAATTTAAAATTAATCCTGTTGTTAGACAACAGGTTTTAAAAGTTAAAACATTGCCAAAGATTGAAATGTTTTTACCTATAAATTAAATGTAAAAATAATCGTAATGAAATACATTATATTAAATGGTAAAAATATATTATATTTATACTTTAAAACACTTTACTATTATAATTTATCAATATAAATTATCTCAATGAAAAAATTTGTTTTCAAGTAAAATTTATCGTGTTTCTACTATTCAGCAAAATAAAAACGTTGTCAGAAAAATATTAAAACTTTATCCAATGTAATTTTTTATATCCTGATTCAAAAGAAGAAATTTATTTTTTTAAAATTGAACTTATGAAATGGTCAAAAATTATATTTAAAATGGGTGCACCATCAAAAGGCGGCAAAACTGCATTTTTTGAAAAATACATATTTTACCAGAAAAATTCATTTTGTTCTCATACCATGTTATAGAGAATGTGTTAGATGAATAATAATGTTATAAATATAAAAATTTAGTTAATATAATTCATAAATTCTTGTTCATAATAATATTACAACTATATATCAAGGTTTAGTGAAACTCGATATTGCGTACAACACACGCTATCGAGGAAGGTTGTGATTGCGTGTAATGAAAGCCAAGTCATGATTGCGTGTAGTGCAAGACTTATTTTTTGTTGTGTATAACAAAATCAAACCACATTTAATGTATACATAGAATATATATATACAAACACTCAATGATGCGTAGAATAACTACTATCAAACGAACTTGAAATTGTGTTTAACACGATCCAAGAAAAGTGTTACGTATACTGCAAGCTAATATGGTGTAGCGTATAGTGCAAGATAATCATGGTGTAGTGTACAATAGAATAAATCAAAGAAAATAAAAGATTACTTTTCATAAAATCTCGGGGTGTTACATTCTACCCCCCTTAAAATGAATTTCTCCCTCGAAATTCATCGGGGTTATTAATGGTTTACTACTTGAAATTTTCTTTAATAGAAACCCATATCTAAAAACTAAAGTATGAAACATAACAGTTACCTAAATTAACTAATCACTGGGTTTCCTCATACGATATCATAGGTGTAAATATGGATATAGAAGAGAAATGTTACTATCATGTTCTGATGGAGAGTGGTAGAGAACATGGCTATGAAAAAGACAACAATCACAAAGCCGTAAATTTGTGATGATCTAAGGTACATCCTGATTCCTCAGATATGAAGACACTGGGACAACATTTTTGGTTTTCAAGATCATTTTCCTAAAGATGAAAATTTGAATTAGAAGAAATACTAACTTTATTATAGTACAATCACACTGTTGTTCATGCCTTGAACAATTTCCACTTTATCTCTTTAAGAAATGAAGTTGAATTTGTCATTCTTGAAGTGTTATCAGATCATGTAATAGAATGATGGGTCATTCCATCTGTCTCAAACAAAAGGTTAGAAAAAGTTATCAAATAAAAATATGTCCTTCTATGTTGAGGTTAATCATATATGATTCCATAAAATGGACTTATACTTCATATATCATACCTCTTAATAAAATTAAACTCGTTTCTACTCACCAGGGACTTCATGTAGGCCAGTGGTAGGCGATAAATGCATGTGGTACTTCGGTTGTGGGTTTGATTCCTGCAACCTTGTCTGACGCAATGGGTTGTCTCTCGTCCTGTAGGTTGTCATTTTTCTAAAACTATACTATCATAACATTCCAGAAATAAAAACAAAAAGTTATATCCTTAAGAAATACTATATGATGTTCATTCCAACATTTATGCCTATCGAATATACTTATGTTCGATTACTAGAAATTTCATCTACAGAGCATGTGAATTCCTTCATTTGTCCCCTATATATCATAAGATATATCTTGTTGTTGGTCATATTACAAACATGTGAAAACCTTAATCATGTATTCTCTTTAAAAAGGAATACTCGTTGAACTTTAGTAAAAAAATTAATGCTTTCAAAAGTTAACTCTTTCCACATACTAGAATCCCAAAATTTCATTATACTCAAACCATGATATCACTTTGTCCTTATATCCGTCATGAGCTCATGAATACTATTAAAAATTTCATTTTCTCCTTATCCCTTCATTTTGCACATATCATCTGCTTTCCAAAAATATTTCAATCACTTCTCATGGTTACCGGTACCATAAAATTATTGAAAACCACAATAGTCCAATAAATAAATATTCCAATATTTCATGATACTATGTACAACATTATTTTGAAATCCCATTACATAAACACATAATCATTCCACCACATCGTTTTCATATTCAACATCGCCAATATTGATTTTATGTGACTTCCCTTTGTCCTTTGTCTTAGGAGGTTGTTGATATCTATCATCATTAACCCTTGGATTAGGGCATTGATTAGCATAATGCCTCATTTCCTTACACTTGAAGAATTTATGTGTTGGTGGAGCATTCTCCATATTCTTTTATCTATTCACATAATTAGCTACAGTTTTCCCATTACTTCAACACTCAACTGCTCGATGACCTTCTTTTTCACACTGAAAACATTATCTAGTTCCTTTAAGACAATATCCATCATGCTTCCTTCCACACTTTGAGCATAAAGAAACATTCGTCTCCTTTTCACCATTGTTTTTATATTTTTCCATGAACTCCATCTTTTTTTTCCTATCAAAACCAAGAGATGGATATGTATCACCAACTTCCAGTTCTACTGTGATAGCATGACACAAAATTTCTTCATAACTATTGAAGCCTGTTCTAGCTAATGCCCTTCGAAGACTTGAATTTAAGCTACTGAAAAATCGATCTACTTTACTTTCCAGTTTGATGATAATGCCAGATGCATACCTTTCAAGCCTTGTAAAAATCACCTTGTATGTACCAATAGATTCATCATACTTTTTCTTAATCTCAAGGAACTCATTTTCCATCGTTGTTTGAAGAATACGAGGGATGTACTTATCGAAAAATAAGTTCTTGAACTCGTCCCATTCCATGGATTCAATTTCACCTTAGGGCCTTGTATTCTTATTTAGAGTCCACCACTGGTCTACTTCACCTTCTTAATGGTAAACAACCAGAATGACTTTTTCATGTCCCGAACATCGAGGTATGGAAAATATATTTTCAATGGTACTGATCCATTGTTCAGCAACAAGTGGATCAGAAGACCAACTGAAAGAAGGTGGACATTGCCTCATGAAAGACTCAATAGAATATTGTTCCCTTCTCTGGTCATTTAGATGTCCAGAATGATTCATAGCTTGTGTAAGTATAACAATAATATTTTTCACTCCATCTCCCATAACATTGTTTTTTCAGAAAGACAATCATTGCATTGTCCATTACATTGATCAACATGGTTCCTTCGGGTTCCAGACATCGTCTAAAACCCAAAAATAATAGTGTAAAAGGAAAAATTCATGCTAGTAAAACAAAATAATAAAGAGGGAGTACCTTAAATATATAACATCTTTGGTTTAATTATAATATCGTTACCGTAATTATAGGACTATAACCTATACTTATACATAATCTTAGGGACATCCCTAGACATACCTTAGAAATATCTCTAGGGATCTCACTAAAGTTCTCGAATCCTAGTTTCCAAAGGATGACTAAACCTTTCCTCTGATACCAACTATAGATACCCCAAACATGATGTACATGGACATTACATTACTTTTACGGAATACTTAATACATAAAAAATTGACACACAAGGACCGTAATAGTTTAGTGTCTTTGGAAACTTGGAACCTAATCTTCTAATCATGGTGAAAGATCTTCAACATATCCCATAAAGATCTTCCCCTTTTGTTTTCATACATACAACCTTTCTTTAAATCCTGGGGAAAAACAAATAAAGGGTGAGCTCAAATGATCAGTAAGGGTAAGAATGGAGAAAATAAAACAAATCATATACATTTGAACTTAAAAAGATGAACATAAATTTTAAACATAAAAATAATGAGCAATGACATAAAACATGACATTACGTAAGGAATAGATCATAAAGAATCATTAATCATTATAAAATTACATGGGAATAAAACAAGTAATTGTGGCAACCATTAAGCAAAAGTTATGATTTCCATAGTAGCCAAGGCATTGCTGCCAATACTATCTTAGTGGACAAAGTCCCTTTCTGAATCAAGTTCACTCCTCGTTCCAGTCCTGTATCACTAAACCAGATTAACTTTCCATTCTAGCCATGTCTATCTCATGATATATAAATCTTTACCCAATTCATTTGTGTAGATATAGGTCCCACCCATCTCATAATGAAATCATCCTTACTTGTGCCACAACATAAACATAAATCATTATCATAAACCAATGAATAAAATGGGTTTCATAAACATCATCCCATCATAACATAATCCATATAAAACAAATGGATATGATTTCATCATAAGAAAAGAGAAACCATGTAAATCAAAGTGACATTATTCTTTTAACATACACATATGAAATGAATTGTTGAGGAAAATATCCTTTCTTCTTCAAAATCATTTTCTTTTCACAAAATGCCATGAAATTTTAAAATAAAAATATTTTGTTGAAAATAGTCATGAAATATTGTAGAGTAATATTCATTAAAATAATCTGTCATAAAATGGTAAAAATTTGTTCATGCTGTATAGTTAAAAAAACATTCTCCTCATACTTTTTCCAGAAAAGTCAAAAAGTTTCTCGTATGGTAAAAAAAAGAACGATTCCTTTAATAACACAATGTAAAAGTCAAAGAGGGGTAAACATGACTTTAAGCATACATGGAAGAATATTAAACACTTTATGATAATTTTTTTCTATGTATATGGATGAAAAATATAACCCCAGTAAATACTTACATTTAAGCAATCTCAGATAAAAATGATATTGGAATAGTTATCCCTTGCCTTAGGTCTGATATGCTTCATACGTATATGAACCTCATGTATAATGATTTAAATAATGTCATTAACTTATTACTGAATCATATTCATGGTTTTGATATCATATATGGTTCACTTATGAATTTATATTACCCGTTCTTTAGTAAATTAATGTTAAAGTAGCGTTTTGGGTAAAACCATTTCATTTATCATCCGTGTTTTGACATGTAATTATTCATATGATTACTTAGATCATGATTATTTACATTTATAATATAAAACATGATTTATATATATATATATTCAGCATATAAATATATATATATAATAGATCAATAAATAGAAAGAAATACACCGTTTATGGAGACGGTATACCATACGTATGCATGAACGCTATTTTCGTTTCCTTATTAAATTGAATGGAAAGAAGTAAATAACATATAAATAATTCCATTATCATTAATATTTCATAAACTTCATGATTGTTTAATATATATACTTTATAATCATTCTTGAATGGTTAACTTGGAGAATGAATCTCATCGCGTCGTGGAGACGGTAATCCGTACGTACGCACGGGCGATGATATCGTTCCCATAATTATTGAATGGAATTGGAGTGGATGATATAATATATCAGAATAATTATGATGTTATAATAACCATATATAGTTATTCTTTACACCATTATACCAATCCAAGTATGGTGGTGTAGGAAAAACAGATTACACCACGGCGTAGAGACGGTATTACGTACGTACACACATGTGTTGATTTCGGTATCCATTGGATGGATAAAAGATGAAATAAGGTTGTTTCATATTTAAAATAACATATCAGAATATTTGTGATACTTCTGTTATTACTTTATAATGAAACAACTAAATAAGATGAAGTATAAGAAGGAAGAAACTTGAAAGAATCTGTAGAAGAAATTACCTCTTCCTCGACGTGCCTCCTTTAAAATTCCTCATAAGGGACTAGATTTGGTCGTTTGAGAAGACCAGAACTTCCAAAATATTACTAGGGAATTTAATAAGAGTAATGGGCAAGGGTTGTCCGAGTTTGAAGGCTCAATATTCTGTAACGAGGAGAGGGAGGAGGTGCCCTTTTATTAGGGAGAAGAGGGGCACCATTGGAAACCTCAAAAATATTAATTTATAATAAAATCAAACCCCATATAAAAACATCCAAAATGACTCAAATCCAAATCTTAGATAAGATAGGGTTGTAATATCATCAACCAATAAAATTTATAAATGTTGGGAATTTATTTTAAACATTATCAACTAGATTTATCCTTATTTAATCTATTTAATTTTATTTGTGGTAATAAGATTCTAAATTTTAAATTGTTATAAATAATTGCTTATGTGTTCTAAATTGTCCATAATTGGATAATATATTTCACGTTCGACCATATAAATTTTAATTTATAATTGTTAAATATTTTTTTTGATATTAAAACAATTTTATATTATGTTATTTTTATAAAATAACAATAGTGTAAATTTTGACACTATTCATTTATTTGAATTTAAATAAGATACTCACAGAATATATGTTCAAAATAAAAGATTTAATATATTCATAACATGTAATATTTATCTATAAAATTATTTTAGAACATTAAATTGTTCATATAATATTTATTTTAATATTTTTAATACCATTTATTTGTTATTTCAATCAATAAAATAATTTCAACATCACTGTTGTGTGACCTTTAATGATAATTATTTAATCCATAAAAATACTAAATAAATTCACATGATGTAGATAATTTTATTATCTTTTTGGAGAATATTAATTTTCTAAGTTTCAAGAAGTTTGTCAATAAATTAAATTTTTTATATTTATATGATTTAAAAGAGTGACATGTTGTCACTTTCTTTGATATTAATAATAATTAAATTATTTTCAAGGTAAAAAGTCCATAAAATTAATCTATTAAAACCCATAGGTGATATGGGAATACTTTTATTCATCCTATAGAATTTTTTCAGGTGTTAGGTTATTTTTATAATCTTATTTTTACCCTTAATTACCCGATTTACCTTTAACTACAGTAAATAAAAATTACCGTAGTTACTATTCCTAATATCATAAAAATAAAAGTAACCTAATAACATAATTTGGACCCACTAAATTCAAATATTAAATCCATTTTTCAAAATTCTAAACATAGATGTTGCAGTAATTAATTTAAAATTAATCATGTTGTTAAGAAAATGAGTTTTAAAAGTTAAAACATTGTCAAAGATTGAAATGTTTTTATCTATGAATTCAATGTAAAATTAATGGTAAGGACATAAATTATATTAAATGGTAAAAATATATTCTATTTATAATTTAATACAATTTACCTTTATAATTTTACTATATAAATTATCTCAATGAAAAAAGTTTTTTTTTAGTAAAATTTATAGTGTTTTTACTATTCATCAAAATCAGAACGTTGTCAGAAAAATATCAAAACTTTTTCTAATGTAAAATTTTATATCCCGATTCAAAAGAAGAAATTTATTTTGTAAAATTGAACTTATAAACTTGTCAGAAATTATATTTAAAATGGTTGTGCCATCAAATGGTGGCAAAAATGCATTTTTTGAAAAATACATATTTTACACGAAAATTTTATTTTGTTCTAATACCATGTCCTAGAGAATGTGTAAGATGAATAATAATGTAAAAAAATTCGAAATGTAGTTAATATTATTCATAACATCTAGTTCATAATAATTTTACAACCATATATCATTGTTTAGTAAAATCTGGTATTGTGTACACCACAGGCTATCGAGGAAGGCCGCGATTGCATCTAATGCAAGAAAAGTCATGGGGCCGTGTAGGGAAAGACTTATTTGTTGTTGCGTATAACAAAATCCAACCATATTTCATTTATACATAGAATATATATTTATATACACACACACACTCAATGTTGCGTAGAATAACTACTATCAAACGATCTTTAAATTGTGTGTAACACGATCCAAGAATAGTGTTGCATATACTGCAAGCTAATACGGTGTTGCGTATAGCACAAGATAATCTTGTTGTAGTGTACAACAGAATGCATCAAATAAAATAAAAGAATATTTTTCGTAAAATATCGGGGTGTTACAATCTCGGTCGTTGAAACCGATCCCAGGTTCAACCCTCAATCAACCGCGGTATATCACAGTGTTTTTGGGAACCGTTCAATCCTACACAATCTAATCCCAACCGTCCAATGTTTTTAAAATTCCGCTTTGTTTTTCATCCGTCCGATCAGATCTAGACTCAATCCAAGCCATCGAACCATTTTTATAACCGTCGAGAATTCACCAACCGTTAGTTCAAGATCGGCCCAATCTGGGCCGTCTATTTCCTTCAGATTTCTCCCTCCTATGTCATTTTCTTCCTCCGCGGTGTAGTTATCTTCTCCGTGGAATGTCCCAGAATAGTGTCCTACTCCCCAATATTTTCCCCATTTTTCTTCACTTCTTTAACCATCGGACCCTCCACTTTTACTGGGTTTCCACAACGGTCTCTTTCCAGACTATTTTTTTTAAAACATGTTGCCTCATATCCCATTCTTATTAAATTAAAATAATCATTATATAAATAGTTTATATAAACCACTGAGTCATTTTAAGAACCCTGGTTTTTTTCACTCAAGTCTTCAGTGGCCCTCCACGAATCCTCCAGTTTAATTTCTAGCAACTCTCGAGCCCTCTTTCTCCTTTATTTTGGTAAGGGTTTACTTTAAACATTCTATTTTATTAAACCTATAATTTGTAGTTCTGTATATACAGTTTTTTAAATATATATATATATGTGTGTGTGTGTGTGTGTGTGTGTCAATTCGTTTGGTATTAAATGTTTTAAATTAAGATTATAGAATTTTTTCTGTGTAAGGGGATATATTGACCTTCCTCTTTGATGCAAAACCCAATATACACACATGTTGTATAATAGGTTATATATTATGTTTGTATATATATATAAATATATATTTTTGGTATAAGCATCAATCCTCCTCCTCTTTTTTAATTTGGGTGTATTGGTTTAGTATGGTTCTTCCTAAATGATTTGAAGGATTGTTTATGTTGGGTTTCTATTTAATATCCCATATGAAACAAATCTGTATATATATAATTGTAAATCATGTATATCTGTATATATGCAGGAACCGTAAAACCCTTCATGTTTAAGGGCTTCTAGAGAGGTTGTTCATGGTTTGTAAACTCAAGTAGTTTATGTTGGTTTGTCTTGAATGGTTTCAATTAAGCAAAACCCATTATATACTATGTGTATAATCGGGTATAAAAGTATATAAATATATATAACCCTAATTGTAATGCCCTGACCCCAGTTACCCAGAGTCAGTGCATTATTACATAAAATTAGCATGATCACAAATGATCAAGTCTCGAAAGACCGATTATTTTAGTAGTCTTGGAAACACTAGATATATTCATAAGTCTTACATTACCTCATAATGTCTAAAAAAACTTCAAAAACATCTTCTCTTTATATCCCCTCATACTATCCCTAAAGGTCATTCAGAAATTACTTCTTCACATCCTGGAAAAAATAATACATTGAAAGGGGTGTTCTCAGATGCTCAGTAAGGATAAATATATAGCGGAAACTTTCATAAATAAGCATCAACATTTAAGGCAATTTATAACTAAAACAAAAGCCTTTTAAACGAGAACATCAACATAATATGGAAAAGATAAAATGAAATAATTCCATTTACTTATTCACATGGATATTCTACTAGTCGAATTATCACATGAAATATCAATAACCACTTTCATAACAAAAGAATGCATAATGCCAGACTAGCATAACCACATAGTGAAGGCCTTGTGCCAAGACTACAAATAAGATTTTGTCAAGGACTTGTGCCAAGACACTAGTTCGTCTCATGATACCTACTAATTCATCGAGGAGATATTGCGGGCTCCACCTATCACTTATTAAGTCCAATGCAATCCTCATATGAACAGGTTTAAATATAACAGAAACATTCGTATTAAAACTATCATAAGAAATGTCAATACTTTCTCCATAAACCATGAATGGTATAAAAATAACACTTCCACAGTCAAACATATCACAAAACCTTCAATACTATATGTAATTTTTGTATCGTAATAAATAATCTTCAAATAAGCTTAAAATCCATCAAAGGATGTTGACATAGATAAAATCAAAACTATTTGAGAGAAATATCTCTTTTTTTAAATCATTTACAAGTCACATAATTATAAATGAAAAAATTTTCTTTGAAAATATTCTTATAAGCTTGTAAGGGAAGCTTCGATGATTTTATAATGGTGGAAAACAGCATCACCCACCGTATAAGTTAAAAAAAGAAATGTCTAACATAATTCTGTCGAAAAGGTTAAAAGGACCTTGTTTGGAAAATGGCAGAAAGATTCCTTTATAAACTTCTTATAAAAATTAAACAAGGGTATAAATGATTCTAACACATAGTATGTAAAATAGTAATAATTATTTGAAATACATTTTTATGAAACATGGATGTGGATGATAAAGAGGCCCCAGTAGATAATTAAGTATAAACAACCTCGGATACTGAAGAGATTGTGAAATAAACCCTTACCTTGTACTTTTCCTTTGTTGAGGGTAGGTTAACCTATTGTATAATGGTGAAATAATTGTTATTAAATTATATAGGAATCATATACATTAATATGATATCATATATGTTTTTTAAACATTGATTGTTAATAATATTTTTGTATTATCATAGTTTCGGGTGTTAACTCACTCGTTTTCTTTTATATATTTTGTTACATTAGCCACGTTTTTTATGAATAGGTTGTATTTTATTCATATCCAAAATGATATCAAGTCCTTAAAAATTATTTTTAATCATCAAATGAGAATTATAATTGCATGGATACTATGGGGAATGAATCTCATCGCGTTCGTGGAGACGGTAGTCCGTACGTATGCACGACCGACAATATCATTATTTTGATATTAAAATAATATATAATTGGATGGTATATCATATATACAGAATCATTATCATGTTATATCTATTATTTACATCAATTAAATATCATTATCATACCCATCCAAATAATAATGTTTTTGAATAACAATTACACCACAACGTGGAGACGGTAAGCCGTACATACGCACGTATGGTGACATGTCATTAAAAGGATCGATAGAAAATTGAATATGGTTGTACCATATTTATAATAATATCACATTATATAGAAGATACTGGAGTTATTATTTTAGAATGGGGATAAAAAATAAAGAAGAAGTTGAAGAAGAAAGGGACTTGAAAGAGGGTGGTGAAAACATTACCTCCAAATCGAGTTCTTCCCTTTGATTTGACCAGAAGGGCTCCTTAGGTTGGATTTATGATCAAAATAAGGCTTCTAGGTCGTAGTGAGGGAATTATAGAGAATATTTAGGATGGGGTTGGTCGATCCAAAAGGCTTTTAAGGTGTAAAATTTAGTGAAGGGTGAGTGCCATTTTATAAGAGGGGTGAGGGGCTCCTTTGGAAAAGCAAGAAATATTATATTATAATAAATCCATATTCAGTTTCCAATGGCTCCAAACTGGATTATTTAAAGGTTAAGGTGGGGATGGGTATAAAACCTCCAAACCAATTGATTTTAGATAGGTTTGGGTCACTATATTAACCTTATATTTTAGTTTTAACTCTTAGTTAATTAGTTTGACATTTACCATGTCACTTTTTATTTTTATATTATATAGTTAATAAACTTACTATAAACTTCCAAGAGACCCCCAAGTGGTCCATTAATGATACAACTATAATGATACAATTCCTTTGGACAAACCTTATATTTTTCTGAATATAATATCAATTAATAATATAATATTCGTTTTAAAAACTCTTTTGTGTCAATTTTGACACTATTAGGAATTTTATTTTTGTGAAAAACATAAAAGCATGATTACTTCGAAAAAAAGTTAATTAAATCAATCATATAATGTAATAGTATCCTATAAAATTATTATAATTCATAAAATGTTTCAAAATATATTTATTGGGATATTTATAATATCAATTATTTTATTATTTCATTAATTCAGTAATTACTCCATCACTATTGTGTTATAAATAAATTAAATTATTTAATGTATAAAAATTATAAATAAAATACCATTATGTAGGAAATATTATTTTTTTTCTAATGAATATTTACAATCGAATTTATCTTATTTATAATCCAATATTAAAAATATTTTAGTTAATAAACTCTGTTTTTAACCCTTTTAACTCTTTTTTGAATTAAATAATAATAAATGTCCTAATCTAATCCATGGGGACCTAAATGATAATATTTAATCCTAATGTTGTATTTGGTCGAGATACACTTGTGTAATAGAATTAGGACATGTGTTAGTTTTATATTAATATAATTTTTACCCTTCATTACCCTATTTACTTTTAACCGTGGTAAATAAAAGTAAAAAGTCACTATTCACCAAAAATTATTTTTATCTTACTGAACCACATTTTACTCTCTAAAATTAACCTTGTCTTCTGGATTTTCAAAATTCCACTCACAGAAGAAAAAAATTAAGTTTTATGTGAATTTGCAAATTATCCTAGGAGGTGGGTAAAAGACGGTGAAAAGTTCAATAAAATTTTTATATATCTAAAATTGTTCTAAACTAACTCCAATGAATTACATTGAACTTATATAGGTATTATGTATCTATTTTGACATCAATTAAATTTAAATAAAATAAATTATTATTTAAATAAAAATTCAGTTTTAAACTATAATTAAGCTTTTTTTACTATTCATCAAAAATTGAATGTTTTCAGAAAAATACCAGAAATTCACCCTAAGCTAATTTTGATATTCAAAATCAAAAAAAAAGAAGTACATTTTAAATATAAAATTTATAATATTTCCAAAAAGTGGGTATTACTATTCATATCGGCTAGTTTGATTGGTTGTGGTGTGTGTTTGAACTCGAAGTTGCGTAAAACACACGTTACTGTATTATTCAAAGGGACGCATACCCTGGAAGCTTGGGGTGTTACGCCAATAAAAATTTGTTTTAATATTTCTAAAGTGACCCGGCATGTTTTCTAGGGGCTATGTAGTTATAATGGTTGATCTGAATTTACTTTTAGCATGAATAATCCTCTATGTAGACTTTGTATACATATATATATATATATCTCTATACATATATATATTTATTTATTTCAATACAAAACAATTATTATTTTTAAGAGATTAATACTCATTTACAAATAATATTTTATGTCTGAACCATGTTTTGGGTTAAATGGAATTGAGTTTCTGAAACCTAAATATATATACATATATATACATATATATATATATACATATTTATGTATCGCCACTCAAGTCCATTTTATAATTCCTAAAGGATGAACTCCAAGCCTTAGGTAATGTTTTAAATGCGACATGCCATTTGGGCTTATTTGAATTGATATTTAGTATGCGAGACCCTAATTTGTACATATGATTATACATTCGGTCACACAAGTTATATACCTTACATGGTTTTGCTTTCAATCAAGAATTATTAGTGATTATTTATGTTTTGAATTATTTATTACATTTATAAAATTATTTGGCTATGAGAAACGTAAGTGTACACCTTTCGTATATTCAGTTATATGTATTTATATAAATATTTGTATAATTACCAAACCATAATTCAATATGATGATCATCAAAATATAATTGGTGTTTTGATGCAAATAGTATTGAAGGTTATTTAATAAATTTTAATTTTGGTGCTTGCTAAATTAAATTGTATTTGTGTCAAACATACATTATTTTTTAATAGTTTTAATTATATAAACTTCATATGTTTTGAATTTGTGAGATTAGGTTAAAAATGATTTAAAGTTACATGTCCAAATGGTGCTTTACCTAATGCAGTGAATGTTGTTGATAAATCAAGTTATGTTTGAATCTAATTTGATATTCATTGACACTTTTATCATTATAATGATTGACATGTTTTTTAGTAGTAATTCATCTCCATGAATAAGGTTCCTTATTTAAGAAGCTATCATTTAATGTGACAAACCCTAATCACCCATTATATCATGTGTTATCTTATGTGCAAAGAATTTTTACCATACCATGTATGCCTTTGATTATTTATTCCCATATATTCAATGTTATGTCGATGTGTAAATGGACTACTTCAGAACAAGAAGATAAATTCTTATGAATGTATATATATATATATATATGTGTGTGTGTGTGTGAACATGTATATGCATTACTTTTGTATCAAATGTTGTTTAAACTTTTAATATATGAAAACCCAGTGTAAATGTATACATATTTAATTCAAGATTAAAAACGTTTTTAGAAAACCCGACTCTCGAGTGTGTTAGACAGGAAGGGATTGGGCGTGGATCCATCATGGACTGTCATTAGTCAAGCAGTCTCAGAATTCGTTATTTTATTTTCAGAAGCTTCCCTAATGTTTTCAGAAAAACAATGGAGTATTTTTTGGGTAATATCAATTAAAAATTAAATATTCAAAGTGTTATGGGACTCCTTGAATATCTGACCTTTTTGACATATGTGGAATGTATTGGACTACTGGGTTGGGGTCCAGTTAAAAGAAATCCCTCCAGGTTGGGGACTGGTTAATGTAATCCATTCGATGCATCGACAATTCTCAAGACAGTCAGTTTGGGTTTTTTTACCCTTAGGTCATTGCATGAGGCCTTGACATTCAGACATGAGTCCAGAATCATACGTTTCATCACTATGTTTTAGTATATGACCAACCAAGCGATTATTTCGACTAGAGAAATATCCTTGGTTATAAAACCATTCCCTATGAGTATGATATTAAAGTGCACATGAAATATGATGAGATAGTAATGATACATAATCAGTTTTCCTTTCCATAATGAGAATATTGGCATTACATTTATCATGTTTTATTATGAATTTTTATATGTTTTAGTGAAATATTTTATGTGCAACTTTGATAATGTTCATGCTTAGTAGTACTATCACACCTTGCATGTTATGTTTATTTTTACTTAGTATAATTCATGCGCTTTTGTACAAACATGATTACTTTTTACATTTATAAGCTTTCAGTTAAATGTTCAAACACTTGTGTATGAAATGCATTAATTGTTTTATAACAACCTTAGAAATGTTGTGACGTTATCCTTTAAGGAATAATTTTTTAAGTATGTGAAATTATTATCAAAGGTGGTTTTCAAAAACTGTATTTATGTACTTTCGAAACCCCTTACTAGGTATTTCAATGGTCACTCTACTTTTTGAATGAAAAATTTTCAGGTATCAGCCATGTCTTCAAATAATTTTCAGATGCTGCTGGTTTCCTAGAACCTGAACCTCCTGAGCCACTATATTATTGGGACATGATGTGATATTTTGAAAATGATTGTAATGTAATATTTTGAAATTTATTATAATGTAATATTGGTACATCATGTCTCATAGGCACCGGATCAGGGCATTCGGAGGACGGGTCCTTACAGTTTGTATCATAGGGTGGGTTCAGATAACCTTGGAAAACTAGGTAGTATAAATATATGACTGAGCATTACTAAGTAATTATATTGTAATTTTTATATGGGAGTCGAAAGATCACTAACAAGTCTTTCGTCCCTTCCCACTGAAATCCTTGAGATTATTATCGTTATGTCATGTATGGAGGACTATGAACCCTTTGGGAACCTCCGACTGTCCTGCAAGCCTCTCTACCAAGTGTCGAAGAACTCAAATATGCTTCAGCTCTTTTGAGGATA
Organism: Viscum album; assembly: GCA_963277665.1. Lineage (NCBI taxonomy): Eukaryota > Viridiplantae > Streptophyta > Magnoliopsida > Santalales > Viscaceae > Viscum > Viscum album. Next base: position 1,415,448,083 of record OY728145.1, read on the forward strand.
GATTCATGTTTACTATCTTATAACTTATGCACAACTTCCGTATAGTACGAGTAGGGAGAAATATTATGAAGGACTTTGAATATGTTTTACCCTATCTTCAAACTATCTAGCTAAAAGGGTTTTCCAGTAATCTGTAGAGGAGGGAAATCTATGTGTAGCCCATCGTTTCCAAGTATTGAGTTTTAGTCTGTACGAGATACTCTTTGACATCAAACCCCTCGATTTTGAGGTAGTACGATGCATCTGTACGGACTAAGTTCTTCTGAATATTACTGATCTTTACACTGCTCATGCCTCTATCTCGAATCCCAATTGATTTATCCACGAGTTTAACCTCAATTTCCCAAGGTGTGTTTGGAAAAGACAGATCAAGGAATTGGGAACCACCCTGGGAATAGAGTTAAGGACATCAACAAACTAGTTATGGAGGTGGGCTTTGTAAATGTACAACCTAGTTACTTTATGATCTCTTCTTTTTTAGTTGCTAATTCCTAGAGTATTTTAGTAAGGACATCACTAAGGATGTTAGGGAGGCTCTGTCAATGAGTTTGTATGAGTTTGTATGGTATACTTAGGCAATGATGTATAAACATATGTGTTATTGAAATATTATCTATCATCCTTTCCTGTCTATACTTTATCTGAACTGTTAATTTAATTCTCATGATTGTTTTTTCAGATGGCATGAAAAACAAATATCTCATCCCTACCCTATAAAATTTTGGAGGAAATCATAATCAGGATGTGCACTGTGGACTATCTTTCTTTCCTCCATCTATGAGGATCATGTCAAAAAATGTTTGATTTTTCCAACAGCCATGAAATTCTTCATTCCTATCAATGGGTCGACCATGTATTCAACCTCATCACCAATACCCAACTACCTTATTATAGGCATAGGAGGAGATACTTCGAAGGAATTTTTTGATGTTTCAATCTGGCATAGAATTTTTCTACCAGAGCATGTTTCTTGGTAGCTGCTCAAGATGGGAACCATAGAGCACCCTTCATGTATCGGATTCTAAACCATAGTCTATCTGATCGCATGGTTCCAATGGAATATCTTGAGTGTGATGTAGTCTGGCGGAGCACCAGAGAATATGTCCAATCGGACATCCCCAAAATTATTACTACACGAGCCTCCCAATAGAGGCTTGTGCAAAGAACACATGAGCAGGAGTTCATGACCTACTGCTCAAAGTGTATCTGGGCTAGTGAATCAGAGGAACTGAGTACCAACCTGGGTATTCAATTGATAGAGCCAAATCTACCATTTTTGGGATGATGATCGTTTGGGAGTTTTCCTTTTTAGTTTATGAATATAATTGTGAGGATACAATTCTTTGAAGGGGGGAATAATGTAACACCTTGAATATTTCAAAACCTTATAAATATCAAATGTGTGTTTAATTCCATTAATGTTTTCTCCTTTTAACCTAACAGAATATAAAAGATAAAACACAGAACTTATTATTTATGAACTCAACACAGAATTGTCTTACAAAATTCTAAGTTTACATGGAATGATCACTAACCATAAATGCCAAATAAAAACCCTAGTAAGATCACTAGAAGGCTTCCCAAGATAAAAAATCCCAACATCATAATATAGATCATTAGGACCCATCATGAGCATCATAATTGCTAGTGCCACCGCGGACGTGCTGAGTACCAGTGGGATGATGAGTACCATTCTCCTCCCTATGAATCTAAGACACCCGATGTCTTGGTTTTATAGGGAACCTATTCGACAGTTACCTCTTATAGTCGTTGGAAGCTCAATGACTATTATTATAGCCGGTGGAGTATTTAAATTTCATAACGGATGGGTTTTAAAGTAATGATGTTTATCTTCTTTATGAAAAACTTGGTTTTTATAATTCATTTAAAATTTTATTTTATGTTGTTAAATTATGTCTTTAAATGTCATAGTTTTAAAATGAATGAATACATTTATGAACCTAGTTGTTTACAGAAACCATAATGTTTATTTATATAGTTCAAAACCTAGAAAATTAAAATATCCTTTGAATAAAATAAAGTTTATAACTATTAAAAAGGGTATTTTATAAGTATGGAACCAACATACCTTTAATAAGTATTATGAAGATGTATTTTTGATACACTAATGTTATATTTTTAACTAAATGAAACTATGTTTTCAACCTAGAAGTATTTTATACTATGAATCCTAGTTTTAGAAAACCATTACACTTTTGAATAGTTTAATATGAATTAATTCAATTTTTAATGTTTTCATTAATTATTTTAACTTATGTTTATAGATACTCACAGTTTTAAATAACATATATGTTTAAATATATGTAAATTTTGTTTTCAAATGTAAATGTTTATCTAATCTTTTTTAAAAAATATAAGCCAATCGACCAACTGAGGGAAGCCTTGAGGCCAAGCCCTCATGGTCAAGGCCAGTCCCCTGCACCCAAGGTGGCGAACAGGGGTGTCTCGGGGTCCCAAGTGCATGCTTAGAGGAGAGCCCCAGCATAGCATCCGCCAGGTACCAGCGCGCACTCACAGGACAATGTCTAAGGCCCATGGTGCATTGGGTGTAAAGGTGGGCTGAAGCCCGCAAGGGGTCGTGTATAAGGCCCCGTGGTGTGTGTGCGTGTGTTATTACCATAAAGCGGTAGTGATGAGTCTTATAAGCCATGCCCAAAGTTAGGTTTGTTTCAATGTGGGAACCATTTTCTTTGGCCAAAACAAGATCTTGGCTGTTTGATCTTTCAACCCGTGATCTCAGCCGTCGAAACCGATCCTGGGTTCAACCCTCAATCGACCGCAATATATCACCGCGTTTTTTGGAACCATTCAATCCTACACGATCTAATCCCGGTCATTCGATGTTTTTAAAACCCTGCTTTGTTTCAGAGCCGTCCGATCCGATCTAGACTCAATCCAACCCATCCAACCATATTTATAACCCGTGAGTGTTCACCATCTGTTAGTTCAAGATCGGCCCAATCTTGGCCATCCGTTTTCCATCATATTTCTTCCTCCCATGTCATTTTCTCCTCCGCAGCATAGTTATCTTCTCCATGGAGGGTCCCAGACCAGTGGCTTACTCCCCTATATTTTCCCCATTTTTCTTCACTTCTTTAACCACCGAACCCTCCACTCTCACTCGGTTTTCAAAACGATCTCTTTACCAACTCTTTTTTTAAAACAATTGGCCTTGTATCCAATTATTATTACATTAATATAATCATTATAGGAATAGTTTATATAAACCACTGAGTTATTTGAAGAACCCCGGTTCTTTTCACTCAAGTCTTCAGCGACCCTCCACGAATCCTCCGGTTTAATTTCAAGCAACTCCTGAGCCCTCTTCCTCCTCTGTTTATGTAAGGCTTTACTTTAGACATTCTGTTTTACAAAACCTATAATATGTAGTTCTGTATATACGGTTTTGTAAATATATATATATATATTTATGTATCAATCTCTTTGGTATTAAATTTTTTAAATGAATATTATAGATGTTTCTCTGTGTAAGAGGATATATCGACCTTCCACTTTGATGAAAAACCCGATATACACACATGGTGTATAATCAGGTATATATTATGTTTGTATATATATACATATACATATATATTTTTAGTATAAGCATCAATCCTCCTCCTCTTTTGAATTTTGGTGTATTGGTTTAGTATGTTTCTTCCTAGATGATTTGAAGGATTGTTTAAGTTGGGTTTCTGTTTTATAACCCGTATGAAACAAATCTGTATATATATATATATATACTTTTAAATCATGTATACATGTATATATGTTTGCACCTTAAAAACCTTCATTTTTAAGGGCTTCCATAGAGGTTGTTCAAGGTTTGTAAACTCAATTTGTTTATGTATTTTTGTCTTCAAAGGTTTCCATTAAGAAAAAACCCATTATATACTATGTCTATAATCTGGTATAAAAGTATATAAATATATATAACCCCAATAAAAATTTGTTTTATGATTTCTAAAGTGACCCAACATGTTTTCTTGTGGCTATGTATTTATAATGGTTGTTCTGAATTTACTTTTAGAATGAATAATCCTTTATGTAAACATTGTATATATATATATCTATATAATTATATATATGTATTTATTTAAATACAAAATAATTATTATTTTTAAGAGATGAATACTCATTTATAAATTAAATTTTATGTGCGAACCAAGTTTTGGGTTAAATGGAATTGTGTTTCTAAAACCTATATATATATACACAAATATTTATGTAACACCACTCAAGTCCGTTTTATAATTCCTAAAGGATGAACTCCAAGCCTTAGGTAATTCAAAAAGCACCAAAAATATCATTTATTAAATATCCGTCAATATTATTTGCATCAAAACACCAATTATATTTTAATGATCATATTATTGAATTAGGGTTCGTGAATTATGGAAATATTTATATATATAAATATAACTGAATATACGCAAGGTGTACACTTGAGTTTCTCATATCCAAATAATTTCTTATATGTAATAAATATATAAAAACCTAAATAATCACTAATACATCTTGATTGAAAGCCAAACCATGTAAGGTATATAACTTGTGTGACCAAATGTATAATCATATGTAAAAATTAGGGCTCACAAACTGAATATCAATTCAAATAATCCAAAATGGTATGTCGCATTTAAAACATTACCTAAGGCTTGGAGTTCATCCTTTAGGAATTATAAAATGGACATGAGTGGTGATACATAAATATGTGTATAGATATATATACATATATATATATATATTTAGGTCTTAGAAACACAATTCCATTTTCCCCAAAACATGGTTAGCACATAAAATATTATTTACAAATGAGTAGTCATATCTTAAAAATCAGAATTGTTTTGTATTGAAATAAATACATATATATATATAAGTATTGATCTATATATATAAACAATGCTTAAATAAAGGATTCTTCATGCAAAAAGTCAATTCAGAACAACCATAATAAATACATAGCCCCTAGAAAACATGTTGGGTCACTTTAGAAATCTTAAAACAAATTTGGATTGGGGTTATATATAATACATAATTTAATACCCGATTATACACATAGTATATAATGGGTTTTTCTTAATGGAAACCTTTCAAGGAAAACCTACATAAACTACTTGAGATTACAAACCAAGAACATCCCCTTTGGAAGCCCTTAAACATGAAGGGTTTTAAGGTGCATACATATATAAATATATACATGATTTAAAATTATATATATATATATATACAGATTTGTTTGATACAGGTTATAAAATAGAAATCCAACTTAAACAGTCCTTCAAATCATCTAGGATGAATCATACTAAACCCATACACCCAAATTCAAAAGAGGAGGAGGATTGATGATTATACCGAAAATATATACCTATATATATATATACAATCATAATATATAACAGATTATACACCATGTGTGCATATCGGGTTTTTCATCAAATAGGAAGGTCGGTATATCCCCTTACACAGAAAAACTAATATAATATTCATTTAAAACATTTAATACCAAAAGGATTGATACATAAATATATATATATTTACAAAACAGTATATACAGAACTGCATATTATAGGTTTTGTAAAACAGAATTTTTAAAGTAAACCCTGACATAAACAAAAGAGGAAGAGGCTCATTTGTTAACTATTATGAAAACTCTTAGAAGAAATCAATTATATTTGATGTTTAGAAAGTGTGGCTTATGGATTCAGTTAGTTTCTTTTCTAGGCCATATTGTCTCTAAGGATGGAATCATAGTAGATCTTGCAAAGATAATGGAAATCCAAGATTGGCCCACACCAACATACATAACCGAGGTACACAGTTTTATTGGCTTAGGAGGTTATTATCGGTGTTTCATGAAGAATGTTTCCCGACTGGCTACCCCGGTAATGAAGCTCACACGTAAAGGGCTTAATTGTTTTTGGAAAAATGATTGAGAAGAATGTTTCGAAGAACTGAAGAGAAGATTAGTCAACGCTCCTATATTGACCTTACCATTGGGGAATGACGAGTTTATTTTTTATAGTGATGCTTTAAAGAAAGGGCTTGGTTGTGTCCTTATGAAAAATGATAGGGTTATTTCTTATGCATCACAACAGCTAAAAGTTAATGATAAAAATTATCCTACTCATGATCTTGAGTTATCTGCTGTAATATTTTCTTTGAAGATATGGATACATTATCTCTATGGTGAAAAATTTGAGATTTATAATGATCACAAGAGTTTGAAGTATATTTTCTCACAGAAATAACTCAACATGAGGAAAAAAATATGGCTTGAACTACTCATGTATTATGATTGCATGATACACTACCACCCAGGGAAGGAAAATAAGGTGGCATATGCTTTGAGAAAAAAGAATCCTAGAATTTTGAAAAAGATGAGAGTTGAAAGGGGTTATATTTTCATTGATCTAGTAAAGATAGATATGGGAATAACCATGGAAGTTGAAACATCAATGATTTTTCAAATGGTTGCAAATCCATCATTACTAGAAAGGATAAAAAGTTCTCATGCTGATGATGAGGAGTTTCAAAAGAAGATTAAAGTTGTGAATGATGGGAGATTGAGTGACTTCTTATATGAAGATAGAATTTTGAAATTTGGGAAGAGGCTTTATGTTCCCGATATTCCTGATCTAAAAAGGGAATTGTTGGATGATGATCATAGTTCCAATTTCTATATACACCCTAGTAGAACTATGATGTATAGATATTTGAAGAAACATTTTTTGTGGGACAACATGAAGAGGGAGATTGTTGATTTTGTGTCAAGATGTATGGTTTGTCAACAAGTGAAAGCTGGAAGGCAACAGCCTGGAGGAATATTGCCGCCTCTTCCCATACCTAAGTGGAAATGGGTTAATATCATGATGGGCTTTGTCATGGGACTACCAAAGACTCCTAGAAGGAACAATGCAATATGGGTCATTGTTGATCGTCTTACCAAGTCAGCACATTTTCCTCCTATAAGAGAAGATCTACAACTTGAACATCTAGAAAGACTATATATTAATAAAGTTGTGAGACTTCATGGAGTTCCCCTATCGATTGTTTCTGATCATGATCCACATTTTACAACAAGGTTCTGGAAATGTCTCAAGAAAGATTTGAATAGTGATCTTTATATGAGTACAGTATATCACCCTCAAACTGAAGGACAGTCTAAAAGGACTATTCAATCTCGGGAAGACATTCTGAGATCATGCTCTCTTGACTTACAAGGTATGTGGGATCAATACTTTCCTTTGGTGGAATTTTCCTACAATAATAGTTTCAATTCCAATATTCAAATGGCTCCGTATGAAGAATTATATAGAAAGAGATGACGAACTCCAACTTGTTGGGACGATGTTGGTGAAAGGAAACTTATAGGCCTAGAACTTATTGAAGAGACCATGAAAAAGGTGAATAAAATACAAGCCCATGTTAATGTATCCCAAAGAAGGTAGAAGAGTTATGATGTCAACCGGAGAAAGGACTAGGAATTTCAAGTGATATATCATGTATTTCTGAATGTATCTCCTTGGAAGGACATCTTAAGGATCGATAAGAAAGTGAAAATGAGCCCCAGGTACATCGGACCATTTGAAATCTTGGGAAGAATCGGAGCGGATGCTTACTGTTTAGTGATGCTGCCAAATCTCTCCATAGTTGATGATGTGTTCCACCTATCATTGTAAAAGAAATACATGCCATCCCCAATGCATGTTAACACAAAAGATAGAATAGAACTGGAACCGTATTTGTCATACAGTGAAAAGCCCATAAGGATTCTTGACATAAGGGAGCATGTATTGAGAAATCGAACAACTAGTCTAGTAAAGGTTCTTTGGAGAAACCAGAATATGGAGGAAGCACCATGGGAACCCAAGGATTTCATGATGAAGAACCACCGATATATTTTTGGTGGGCTATGTACATAAACTTTCGAGGATGAAATTTCCACAGGGGGAATAATGTAGCACCCGATACATTTTATGCTAAGTTTCTGTTAAATACATTCTATTAATCACTGTGTTCCTTCAAAACAACACTAGTTTATTTAGGATATAGTCAAAACCAAGCCACTAAATATTAATTTTCCACTTTTGAGTTTTGAATTTTGAAAAATGGTCATCTAGAGTTGTGTTTAGTAAGTCATTTGGAGTCTGATAGAAAAATATTTATTTTTGGTGAATAGTAACATACCCTTATGAATAGTAATATGACCCTTGTGAATAGTAAATAATGATATTATTTTGTTTTCTTAATGCAACAAGATAATGAGATCTTAATTAGTTTTTCAATGAGAAATAAAACTAATTGCACTTTAAGATTGTTATTTTTAGAATTTACAATGATTTTATTGAAAAATTAAATTAATAATATTTAGAAAATATTTTTGGAAAATGGATTTAACTTTTTAATTCTACACGTCGAAAAATGGTTTGGGTGATTTTTGGGAATTTTTCTGAAACAATTGATTCTTTAGTGAATAGTAAAAAATACAGTTTTTAGTTTCGGTGTGTTAATTACATAATTAATGATGTAATAATGATGTCATAAATCTGGTCGAATTTTGTATATTCAAATAAGATGTGAGGTGTCCTAAGTGGCTTATACCATGGGCAAATACCATGGGCAGGCCCTTGGTTTTGGAAAAACCACTCATGAGGTGTCCCTTGGAAATTATTAAAATAATCCCTCACTTTTCCTATAAATACCAACTATTCCCTTCATTTAATTCATTCCTAATTCTCCCTCAATGAATCTATGGCCTCCTTAATTTCATATTAGTCCTCCCAATTTATCCTCAAGCACCCGAGGTCCCAACTTTCCTATTCTATGGGTTACTCTACAAGGTAAGAAAATTATCAATTTCTCTCTTTTTTTCCTTTCAAGTTTTCTTTTATGAGAGATATCATTCAGGTTTCCATACCATGTTCTTATTTTTATTTTTATTCTTGATCTAATCTATATTTTGATTCATTTCTGTATAGGTTACCCTTGTCTCCTCTCTTTTTAATATTTTCTAAAACCATGTTGCGCAGCCGTTAGGCTGCCGAATAATTGTAAGCGATTTCAAAATTATTCTTTTATTTTGAGTTATTTATTTATCCTTTATTCATCTCTTATTACCCAAGAGTAATGAAATCTATAGAATCTTGTATATCTTGTATGTTCTAATGTTCATGAGAAATTGAACATCAATCTTCTTCTTTCCCCCACATGTTCAAGGAATTAAAAACATTGTCCGTGACGTTTCAAATTACCGACATCGTAGACGATATGATTTTAATTCGCAAAAATTAATTCAAGATTGGTCATGAAACCATTTATGTGGTCGAACCAGGGTATAATATATGTGTTATGACTCACCCATGGTTATGGAATTTTTTGTACTAATGGTTCTAATTTATAAAACAAAATGAGGTTGTTATTATCAAAGAACCACTAAAACGATCTAAACAAAATCAACAATCTCCATCTTCATGTTGTCCCAACAAAAAAGTTCCTTCAAATCTATATACATCTTCATGATACCAGGGTGTATAGAGAAATTGGAACTATGAGCATCATCCAATAAATCCCTTTTTAGATCAGTAATATCGGGAACACAAAGTCTCTTCCAAATTTTAAAATTCCATCTTCATATACAAAGTCACTCAATCACCCATCATTCCCAGCTTTAATATTCATTGGAAACTCCTCCTCATCATCCTGAGAAAATTTTGTCCTTTCTAGTAAAGATGGTTTGGAAAAAATTTGAAAAAGAATTGATGTTTCACCTTTCATGGTTATTCCCATATCCATATTTACTAGATCCATGAAAATATGATCCCTTTCAACTCTCATCTTGTTCAAAACTCCATGATCCTTTCTGCTCAAAGCATCTGCCACCTTATTTTCCATCCCCGGGTGGTAGTGTATCCTACAATAATAATCCTTCAGTAGTGTAATCCATCTCCTTTGCCACATGTAGAGTTCTCTCTGTGAGAAAATATACTTCAAACTCTTGTGATCAGTATAAATCTCACATTTTTCACCATAGAGATAATGTCTCCATATCTTCAATGGAAATATTACAGCAGATAACTCAATATCATGAGTTGGATAGTTTTTCTCATGAATTTTTTTTTGTCATGATGCATAAGCAATGACGCTATCATTTTTCCTAAGGAAAAAACCAAGTCCTTTTTTGAATCACCACTATAATTAACAAACCCATCATTCCCCGTTGGTAGAGTCAATATAGAAGCATTGAATAATCTTTTCTTTAGTCCATCGAAAAACTCATCACAATATTTGGTCCAAACAATTTCAATCCCTTTTCATGTGAGCTTCGTTAGTGGGTTAGCCAGTCTGGAAAAATTCTGAAGGAAACACTGATAATACCCAACTATGCCAATAAAACTACGTACCTCGGTTTTGTTTTTTAGCGTGGGCCAATCATGAATTGCCTTTTTCCTTGCAGGTTCAAATAGGATTGCATCTTTCAAGACACTATGGCCAAGAAAAGAAACTAACTGAAGCCAGAATTCACATTTTCTAAACTTCCCATATAATTGGTTTCTTCTAAGAGTTCCCAGAATAAATCGCAAGTGACTCTCATGGTCTTCATAGATTTTTGAGTATACGAGGATATCATCGAAGAATATCACAAAAAAGTTTTCAAGATATTCCATGAAAACACTATTAATTAAATCCATGAAAACAGATGGTGCATTCATCAGTCCAAAAGGCATCACTGTAAACTCGTAATGCCCATACCTAGTTCAAAATGTTGCCTTCAGAATATCTTCCTTCTTCACACTCAGTTGATGTTATCCGGATCGAAGGTCAATCTTTGAAAAGTATTGAGCTCCATGAATTTGGTCAAATAAATCATCAATCCGGGGTAGAGGGATATTATATTTTATTATAATAGAATTGATTTCTCTGTAATCAATGCATAGCCTCATGGATCCATTTTTTTCTTTACAAACAAGACCGAGGCTCCCCATGGAGTAACAATAGGTTGAATAAATCCTTTGTCACTCAACTATTCTAGTTGTTTCTTCAGCTCCACGAACTCTACAGTGGTCATTCTATATGGGGTCTTTGATATAGGTCTTGCACCAGGAATTAAGTCAATGGAAAAGTCAATTTCCCTCTTGGGGGGATGTCCAGCTAAATCCTATGGAAACACATCATTGTATTCTTTCACTATATACACATCTTCAATTTGAATATTTATTTTGTCACCCATAGATATTGGGTTCTCTTTCTCTCCATGAATTTCATTCCATAGTGCTATTGGGGGTGGGTCTAGAAAAGAATCAGATGGCGAAGTCTCCGCTCTAAAGATAAGAGATTCTACACCGTTTCAGAAAATTGTAACTACCTTTTTCTTTTAATAAATCCTCTTATCATAATTTTATAGACAATCCACACTAAGAATTATATCAAATTCATTCATGGGTATGATGATAAGGCTAGAAACTAAAACATTTTTTGGTGTTTGGAGGGGGACTAGTCGACATGACTTTGTTGCAATTATACATCCCATGGGAGTTTTGACTGACAAATCCTTTCTTAAATCAAATTGGACATATCTAATTTTCATGGAAAACTAAAAGGATATAAATTAATGCGATGATCTAGAATCAAATAAAGTGTTGGCTAAGTTTGAGGAAACAATTAATGTACCTACCACCACGTCACTAGGAACATCAACCTCCATGGTTGTAATCACATATGATCTCCCTTGCTCTCATGGATTTTTCTGAGGCATGTTTCCTTGGCGCTTAGTGCACTCATTTGCATAGTGTCCCATCTCTCTGAATTTTTATCATTGAACATCATTTAATTGTTTCTTCCCCTTGCATTCATCAGATCGATGACCCTTTTCTCCAAAGTTATAACAGTCTCCCTTGCCTTTCAAGTATTTCTTGGGATGATTATTTCAACGGTTCTCACATAATGGGAAACTATTTGTTACCTTGCTCTAATTTAGTGATTTTCCTTTTCCTTTTTTATCATAATACCGCTTCTTATATTGGATTCCTTTGAAAAAATTTGATCTAGAAAATTCTTTCTATGTTTTGATGGCCCTTGAAACTATTTCATCATATGATGAAAATGAATGAGAAGCTAGTTTCCTTAAAATACATGGTTTAAGACCTTCAAAGAAATGATCAATATTTTCCATCGAGTCACGAACGTAATCCACGACATACCTGGCTAGCCTTGTAAAGGTAACCTCATACTCTGCAACACTTTCTTCTTCCCTTTGTTTCAAACTAAAGAATTTCCTCTTCATGTCAGTTCATTTCTCATGAGGGAAATATATTTCATATAATATTTCTTTAAAAGTACTCCATTACATATATTCTATTTCAACTTCTTCTGCGGTATTTTGAATCAGGGATAACCATTGATCAGCAACACCATTGAGACAATATACCACCAGTACTACATTTTCATTTTCACTGCATCTTAACGCCATGAATATCTTTTCAAGGGACTCGATCCATTACTCAGCTACCACTGGATTAGTAGTCCTACTGAAAGATGGGGGCTTCTTCCACATGAAACGATCCAATATAGGTGTTGAATGGTTATTTGTTACAACTTGAGTAAATTTTCCCAATATGGTCATGATCTGATTTGCTCCAACGTTGACTATGTTGACTTGCTCAGTAGGGATATCCCTACCTTACCCATGAGTATTGATTCCACTTCATCCATTAGACTCCATTTCCAAATAATGGGATACACTATATTAGTTTATGAATATCAAATAGAAAAGAACTCAACATATATTGAAATTCTACACCTAGCTAATCTTATAAATCTCAAATAAAACATCACTCAACATATATTGAAATTAAATGTATAGATAAACTTATAAACAAGGTTCCTATGAGGAAAAATTTACACTAACACATTCATAATTACTTTTAATGAAAATATGAATTATCCTAAGAATATTCCCTTGGTGTTTCGTAACCAATAGTTTAGCAAGGCCCGTTGTCGTGCACTCGTTCCCGTTTCAAAAAATGGTATTCTAGAGTTGTGATCAGTAAGTCTTTTGGAGTCTGATAGAAAAAAATTAATTTTTGGTGAATAGTAACATAACCTTATGAATAGTCATATAAATATTAATATAACCCTTATGAATAGTAAATAATAAAATTATTTCTTTTTCTTAAGGCAACAAGATAATGAGATCTTAAATAGTTTTTCAATGAGAAATAAAACAACTTTCACATTAAGATTAATATTTTTCAAATTAACTATGACATTATTTAAAAATTAAATTAATAATATTTATAATTTTTTTGAAAAATGGATTTCACTTTTGAATTCAACACATCGAAAAATGGTTAGGGTGAATTTTGGGAATTTTTCTGAAACAGTTGATTTTTAAGTGAAAAGTAAAAAGTACATTTTTCTGTTTCAGTGTGTTAATTACATCATTAATGATGTAATAATGATGTAATAAATCTGGTAGACATTTTTATAGTTAAATAATATGTGATGTGTCCCAATTTTCTTATACCATGGGCAAATACAATCGGCAAGCCCATGGTTTTTCAAAAACCACTCATGAGGTGTCCCTTGGAAATTATTAAAATAATCCATATCTTTTCCTATAAATACCAACTCTTCCCTTCATTGAATTCATTCCCAATAATCCCTTAACAAAGTTATTCCCTACTTACTTTTATATTAGTCCTCCAAAGTTTTTTTCAAGCTCCCAAGGTCCCAAACATCATGTTCAAAGGGTTACATTGCAAGGTAAGAAAATTCTCAATTTCATTCTTTTTTCATTAAAGTTCCCTTTTATGTTGTATATCTTTCATGTTTCCATACCAAATTCTTATTTTTATTCTTATTCTTGATCTAATTTATATTATCATTCATTTATGGATAGGTGACCCTTGTCCCCTATCTTTTTAATATTTTCTAAAACCATGTTGCATAGCCATTAGGCTGCCAAATTTTTGTAAGCGATTTCAAAATTATTCTTTTATTTTGAGTTCTTTATTTATTCTTTCTTCATATCTTCTTACCCAAAAGGAATTAAATCTACATAATGTTTTATATTCTATATGTTCTAATTTTCATGATAAATTCATCATTAATATTCTTCTTTCCCCACTTGTTCGAGTAATTAAAAACATTGTCTGTGATGTGTCGAATTACCGACATCGTAGATGATGTGATTTCAATTTGAATTAATTCATTAAACTCTGGTCATGAAACAATTTATATGATTAATCCAGGTTATAATATATTTTTTATGACTCACCCATGGTTCTATAATTATTTTTTACTCATGAATCTAATTTATAAAACAAAATTAGTATTTTATTATCAAAGAACCACTAAAACGATCTAAAAACATCATTAATGTTTTAACTAAGGAATCATCATCATGGTATATAACCCAAAATCTTTATAAGATAATTTATATATCCATAATTTCAATAATAATATGTATTAATAATTCTGGTGGTTTAACCATGTTTCAAATGAACATTCATTCTTGGAAACAAGTAACGAACCATTAAAACCAAGGAAGAAGATGCTTCCAAAACATGAAAATAGAACCAATTGAGCCCATAGAAAGGTCCATGAATGAACCTAATAAGGTTATAATAAATCAATTAAATGCATAGGAGGTTTTGGACATATTATTTAATGAATAAATTTTATATTATTTAGGTCATTAAAACAAATGAAGAACACACTCGAGCATATGGTAAGGGGGTTCTCATATCACTTTCATTTCTGTGAGATTTACATTATTCTCCAATTATTCATTATATTTGGTATATGTGTACTTCAATTTGATATATAATAACATTATTCTGTTTATATTCATGTTATTCAATGATTCACTTCATATGTATTAAGTTCTGGTCATATGATTCGACTGATCACATTGTTGTAAGGGACTTTGTCTCAACTACATTTTTGTTGTGACTATCTTTGTATTGTGGACCTAATAATCCTTATGTGGTGTAACTACTACCCATTTGAGATCAATTTTCATTTTAAATTATAGTTATATTGAATATCCATAATCTCATGTCATGGATATGTTTTCTGTCTAAACCGTATACCATTTTAAATACGGTGTTTGTTTGGAAAGTTATTTTCATTTTAGAAATATTGATGAATCTGTATACTCTACTCTATACAGATATTGAATGGGAATATTTCTATTTTATTGAATCAATTTATAAAGAATGATTTGGACATGAGGTTGTGGGTAGGGACCACTATAGCCACTCGATGCATCAGTAGGTCTCCTGAGACAAAACAGTTTTGCGACAAACCCTTCGAGTTTGTTTCTAGAAATCAGATGGGTTTCTACCAACATAACTAAACCATTTTTACAGTATTATGGTTTCATGTGGCAGATACATGACATCTAATTAATAATCATTCTTTTTATTCATTATCAGTTATTATTATTATCCTTGAGTTTTTCACTATGACAAAATCTATGGATGCAGTTTCATTTTCAGATTATTAATGGAATTACTTTTTCATTTACTCACTATGCCATAATGATTATGTCAGATTGATTATGATTCACATATTATTGTACTCATGCTTCTACTATTTTAACCCTTACTGATCATTTGAACTCACCCATTTCATTGTCTAACTTCACCAGGTGATGAATAGAAGGTCTTCTTTTGAGTTCCTGTGTATGCAGTTTTGAGTTTTTTGTTATGTATTGTATTTTGTAACCTTTTCCAATGTAATTTGAGTTACATCTATGTGTCTAGTTTCTTCTTGACTACTACAATGATTATTCCTACAGGATTTTCATTCCTTCTAACCATTCCAATATCACAAGTAATGCACCGGCTCCAGCCTAGAGGGGTCGGGCTGTTACAGTTGCTAACAAAGGAAGTTTCATATAAAACTTGGAAACTAGAACAGGAAATGCATAGTAGGGAAACAATATCTAAGGTAGTATCTGAGGAATAACATAAAAGAATGTCCATGTATTTTGGTAAGGAATAGATTATGTGGATATTTTAAGCAATATGTCCTAGTCTGGATACGAGCAGGTATAGGTGGATCTGGCACAGATGTATGTAGTGTTAAAACCCAAAAACACTGCTTTGAGCTAGACTCGAATGGGTATTGGTGCACGACAATGGGCCCTACTGCACTCTAGTTCAAGACACTCCTAGGGGATATGCTTAGTATAATTACTATTTTTATTACAATCCATTATGAAGGAGTTAATGTAAATTTTTCCTTAGAGGAACCGTGTTTATAAGATTAGCTATGCATATAATTTTAATCAATGATGAGTTCTTTTCTATTTGAGATTTATAAGAATAGTTATGCATAGAATTTTAATCTATGTTGAGTGATTTTATATTTGAGTTTCATAAACTAATATAGTGTATCCCATTATTTAGAAATTGAGACTAATGGATGAAAAGGAATCAATACTCTTGGGCAAGGTAGGGATCTCCCTACTGAGCAAGTCAAAACAGTCAATATTGGAGTAGATCAGATCATGACCATATTGGGACAACTTACTCAAGTTGTAACAAATAACCATTCAACATCTATTTTGGATAGTTTCTTATGGAAGAAGATGCCATCTTTCAATGGGAATACTAATCCAGTGGTTGCTGAGCAATGGATCATGTCCCTTGAAAACATATTCATGGCATTAAGATGCAATGAAAATGAAAAGGTAGTTCTGGAAGTATATTGTCTCAAGGGTGACGTTGATCAATGGTGGTCTCTGATTCAAAATACCACAGAGGAAGAAGAGATATAAGGCATGGAATGGGGGAATTTTAAGGAAATATTCTTTGAAAAATATTTCCCTCGTGAGCAACGAAATGAAATGAAGAGGAAATTCCTTGGCTTGAAACAAAGGGAAGAAAACAATGTTGCAGAGTATGAGGCTACCTTCACAAGGCTATCCAGGTATTCCATAGATTATGATCATGACTCAGTGGACAAGATTGATCATTTCTTTGAAGGTCTTAAGACAAGTCTTCGAAGGGCACTGGCTTCTCAATCATTTTCATCATATGGTGAAATTGTATCAAGTTCCATCAAAACAAAGAAGGAATTTTCTAGATCAAAATTTTTCAATGTAAATCAATATAAGAAGTCATATTCTGATAAAAAAATTAAAAATAGAAGCACCAAATAAGGTAAGGGGAATGAATAGTTTCTCATTATGTGAGAACTGTGGAAAGAATCATCCTGGGAAATGATGGAAAGGCAAGGAAGTCTGTTATAATTGCAGAGAAAAGGGTCATCGATATGATGAATTCAAGGGGAAGAAACAATTCAATGATTTTCAATGCTAGAATTGCAGAGATATGGGACACTATGAAAATGATTTCACTATGTGCTAAGAAAACATGCCTCAGAAAAAGCCAAGATAGCAAGAGAGAGCCTATGCGATTACAACTGCAGAGGTTGATGTTCCTAGTGACATGGTGGTAGGTACATTAATTGTTTCCTCAAACTTACCCAACACATTATTTGATTCTGGATAATCGCATTCATTTTTATCCTCTTAGTTTTCCATGAAAATTTGATATGTCCAATTTGATTTAAGAAAGGAGTTTTCAGTCAAAACTCCCATGGGTTGTATCATTGCAACAAAGGCATGTTGGATTGTCCCCCTCCAAACACAAAAATGTTATTTAGTTTATACCCATGATTGAATGTGATATAATTCTCGATATGGATTGGATATAAAATTATGATGCGAGGATTAATTGCATGAAAAAGGAAGTTATAATTTTTGAAAATGGTGTAGAATCTCTTTTCTTTAGAGTGGAGACTTCACCATTTGATTCTTAACTAGACCCACCCCCTGTAGCTCTATTGAATGTCATTCTTGGAGAATAAGAGAACCCAATATCTATGGGTGGGGAAAAAATATTCAAATTTTAGATGTGAATATAGTGAACGAATACATTGATGTGTTTCCAGAGGATTTACCTGGACATCCTCCTAACGGGGAAATTGAGTTTTCCATTGAATTATTCATTGTGCAAGGCCTATATCAAAGACCCCATATATAATGGCCACTGTGGAGCTAGTAGAGCTGAAGAAACAACTAGAAGAGTTGAGTGAAAAAGGATTTATTCGACCTAGTGTTTCTCCATGGGGATCCCCAGTCTTGTTTGTAAAGATGAAAGATGGATCCATGAGGCTATGTATTGATTACAGAGAAATCAATGCCATTACAATACAGAACAAGCATCCTCTACCCCAAATTGATGATTTATTTGACCTAATTCATGGAGTTCAATACTTTTCAAAGATCAACCTTCGATCCGAATATCATTTACTGAGTGTGAGGAAGGATGATATTCTGAAGATAGCATTTCGAACAAGTTATGGGCATTATGAGTTTAGAGTGGTGCCTTTTGGACTGACAAATGCACCATCTATTTTCATGGATTTAATGAATAGAGTTTTCAAGGAATATCTTGATAATTTTTTGTGATATTCATTGATTATATCATCATATACTCAAAAATATATGAAGACCATGAGAGTCACTTGCAAGTTATTCTTTGAACTCGTAGAAGAAATGAATTATACGGGAAGTTTAGAAAGTTTGAATTCTGGCTTCAAACAGTTTCTTTTTTGGGACATATTGTCTCTAAGGATTGAATCCTAGTTGATCTTGTGAAGACAAAGGCAATCCATGATTGGACCACGCCAAAAAATGCAACTGAGGTATGCAGTTTTATTGGTTTAGCAGGTTATTATTGACGTTTTGTTCAAAATATTTCCCACCTTGCTAATCCGCTAACCAAGATCACACGTAAAGGGGTTAAATTTGTTTGGAAAAAAGATAATGAATAATGTTTCCAACAACTGAAGATAAAATTAGTCAATCTTCTTATATTGACTCTACCAGTGGGGAATGACGAGTTTGTTTTGTATAGTGATGCTTTAAAGAATGGACTTGGTTTTTTCCGTATGCAAAATGATAGGGTTATTGCTTATGCCTCACGAAAACTATAAGTTTATGAGAAAAACTATCCTACTCATGATCTTGAGTTAGCTTCTCTAAAATTTTCTTTGAAGATATATAGAAATTATCTCTATGGTGAAGAATTTAAGATTAATAGTGATCATAAGAGTTTGAAGTATATTTTATCACAGAAAGAACTCAACATGAGGAAAATGAGATGGCTTGAACTAATCAAGGATTATTACTGCATGATACACTACCACACGGTGAAGGTAAATAATGTTGCAGATTCATTGAGCAGAAAGGATCATGGGGTTTTGAACAAGATGAGAGTTAAATGAGATCCTATTTTCATGGATCTAGTAAAGATGGATATGGGAATAATCATGGAAGGTGAAACATCAATGCTTTTTCAATGGTTGCCAAACCATTTTTACTAGAAACGATTAAAACTTCTTAGGCTGATGAGAGGAGTTTCAAAAGAAGATTAAAGCTCTGAATGATTGGAGATTGAGTGACTTTGTATATGAAGATGGGATTTTGAAATTTGGGAAGAGAATTCGTGTTCCCGATATTCCTAATCTAAAAAGGGAATTGTTGGATGATGATCATAGTTCCAATTTCTCTATACCCCCTGGTAGTACGAAGATGTATAGAGATTTGAAGGAACATTTTTGGTGGGACAACATGAAGAGGGAGATTCCTGATTTTGTGTCAAGATGTATGGTTTGTTAACAATTGAAAGCTAGAAGGCAACATCCTGGAAGAGTATTGCAACATCATCCCATACCTGAGTAAAAATGGGATAATATCATGATGGAAGTTGTCATGGGACTACCATAGACTCCTAGAATGAATGATGCAATATGGGCCATTGTTGATTGTCTTACCAAGTCAGCACATTTTCTTGCAATAAGAGAAGATCTACCATTTGAACATCTTGCAAGACTATATAATAATGAAGTTGTGATAATTTATGGAGTTCCTATATCGATTGTTTCTGATCGTGATCCACATTTTACATCAAGGTTCTGGAATTCTCCACAAGGCTTTGAATATTGATCTTCGTATGCGTACTGCATATCACCCTCAAACTTACTGACAGTCTTAAAGGACTATTCAATCTCTGGAAGACATGCTGAGATCATGCTCTCTTGACTACCAAGGTATGTGGGATCAATAAATTTCCTTTGGTGGTATATTCTTACAACAATAATTTTCATTCAAGTATTCAAGTGGATCCATATGAAGCATTACATGGAAAGATATGTTGATCTCCAACTTGTTGGGACGATGTTGGTGAATGGAAACATATATACCCAGAACTTATAAAAGATTCCACGAAAAAGGTGAAAAAATACAAGCCCATATTAAAGCATCCCAATGTAGGCAGAAGAGTTATGCGGACAACCGGATAAAGGACTTGGTATTTCATGTGGGATATCATGTATTTGTGAAAGTATCTCAATGAAAGGGCATCTTAAAGTTCAGTAAGAAAGGGGAACTGAACCCCAGGTACATCGGACCATTTGAAATCCTAGGAAGAATCAGAGATGTAGCTTACCATTTAGTGATGCCGCAAAATCTCTCTAGATCTCATGATGTGTTCCACGTTTCATTGTTAAAGAAATACATGCCATACCCAACGCATGTACTCACATATGATGGAATAGATCTGGAACCAGATTTGTCATACTATGAAAATCCCATCATGATTCGTGAAATAAGGGAGCAGGTATTGAGAAATCAAACAACAGATATAGTAAAGGTTTTTTTGGAGAAAAAAGAATATGGAGGAAGCATCATGGGAACCAGAGGATTTCATGATGAATAACCACCCATAACTTTTTGGTGGGCTATGTACATAAAATTTCGAGGATGAAATTTTTGAAGGAGGGAATAATGTTGCACCCCAAACATTTTATGGTATGTTTCTGTTAAATACATTCTATTAATCAATGCTTTACTTTGATACAAAAATATTTTATTTAGTATATAGTCAAAACCTATCCATTAAATATAAATTTTCCACTGCTATGTTTTGAATTTCGAAAAAAGGTCATATAGAGTTGTGATCAGTAAGTCATTTGGAGTCTGATAGAAAAAACCTAATTTTGGTGAATAGTAACATAACCTTATGAATAGTAATATGAAAAGTAATATGAACCTCATGAATAGTAAATAATAATATTATTTCATTTTCTTAAGGCAACAAGATAATGAGATCTTAATTAGTTTTTCAATGAGAAATAAAACTAATTCCACATTAAGATTGTTATTTTTCGAATTAAATATGACATTATTTAGAAATTAAATTAATTATATTTAGAAAATTATTTTTGAAAATTGGATTTCTATTTTGAATTCTACACGTTGAAAAATTGTTAGGGTGAATTTTGGGAATTTATCTGAAACAGTTGATTTTTCCGTGAATAGTAAAATATACAGTTTCTAGTTTCAGTGTGTTTATGACATCTTTAAGGATGAAATAATGATGTCATAAATCTGTTAGACTTGTGTATAGTTAAATAAGATGTGAGGTTTCCCAAATGGATTATACCATGGGCAATTACCATGGGAAAGCCCATGGTTTTGAAAAAACCACGCATGAGTTGTCCCTTGAAAATTATTAAAATAATCCCTCACTTTTCCTATAATTACCAACTCCTACCTTCATTTAATTCATTCCCAATTCTCCCCCAACGAAGTTCTGGCCTTCTTAATTTCATATTATTCCTCCAAAGTATTTATCATTCTCCCAAGGTCCCAAACATCATGTTCTAAGAGTTACTCTACAAGGTATGAAAATTCTCAATTTCTTTCTTTTTTTCCTTTCACGTTCTCTTTTATGTGGTATATCTTTCAAGTTTCCATATCATGTTCTGATTTTTCTTCTTATTCTTGAAATAATATATATTATGATTCATTTCTAGATAGGTTACCCTTTTCCCTTCTCTTTTTAATATTTTCTAATACCATGTTGCGTAGCCCTTAGTCTACTGAATTTTTGTAAGCGATTTCAAAATTATTCTTTTATTTTGAGTTCATTATTTATTCTTTATTCATATATACTTACCCAAGAGGAATTAAATCTCCAGAATATTTTATATTCTGGATTTTCTAATGTTCATGAGACATTCATCATCAATTTTCTTCTTTTTCCCACATGTTGAAGGAATTAAAAACATTGTCTGTGACTTGTCGAATTATCGACATCGTAGACGATGTGATTTCAATTTGCAATAATTTTTTCATGTCTGGTCATGAATACATTTATATGGTTGAACAAGGTTATAAAATATGCATTTTGAATCACCCATATTTCTATAATTATTTGGTACTTGTGGTTCTAATTTATAAATAAAAATGAGGTTGTTATTATCAAAGAACCACTAAAATGATCTAAACGAACATAATTTTAACTAATGAATATTCATCATGGTATATAAACCAAAATCATTATAAGATCATATATATCTCCATATTTTTTATGAAAATATTTATTAAATTTTTTGGATGTTTAACTATGTTTAAAATGAACTTCCATTCATTGAAACAAGTAACGAACCATGAAAATCAAGGGAGAAAATGCTTCCTAAACCTGAAAATTTAACCAATTGAACCCATAGAAAGGGCCATTAATGAACCTATTAAGGTTATAATAAATCAATTACATGTATTAGTGCTTCTGGAAATATTAATTAATGAAGATAAATTAGATTACCATGTCATTAAAATAAACGAAGAACACACTCGAGCATAAGGTAAGGGGTTTCTCATATCACATTCATTTCGGTGAGATTTAAATTGTTCGCCAATTATTCCTTATATTTTGTATATGTGTACTTCCATTTGATTTATAATAAAGTTATTATATTTATATTCTTTTTATTTGATGATTCACTTTATATTTAATATGTTCTGGTCATATGATTCAACTAATCACATTGTTGTAAGGGACTTTGTCTCAACTACGTTTTCGTTGTGACTAACTTTGTATTGTGCACATAATAATCCTAATGTGGTGTACCTACTACCCATTTGAGATCAATTTTAATTATAAATTATATTCATATTAAATATCCATAATATCATGTCTTTTATATGTTTGTTGTCTAAACTGTATACCATCTTACATACGATGTTTATTTGGAAAGTTATTTTAATTATGGAAGTATTGATGAATCTGTATACTCTACTCTATACGGATATAAAAGAGGAATATTACTGATGTATTGAATCAATGTACAAAGAATTATTTGGACATACAGTGTTGGTTGGGACCCACTATAGCCCCTCGATGCGTCAGTAGGTCTCATGAGACAAAACAGTTTGGGGACAAACCCTTCAAGTTTTTTTTCCAAAAATCAGACCAGTTTCTACCCACAGAACTAAAATGTTTTTATGGTATTATGGTTTAATGTGCCAGATACAAGACATAAAATTAATAATCATTCTCTTTATTCATTATCAGTTATTATTATTATCCTTTAAGTTTTCAATATAAGATAATCTATAGATGCCATTTCATTTTAAATTTATTATTGGCATTAGTTTTTCATTTATTCGCTATACTATATTGATTATGTCAGATTTATTGTGATTCTCTTATTATTGTACTCATGATTCTACTATTTTTAACCCTTACTAGCCATTTGAGCTCACCCCTTTCATTTCCTACCTTCGACAGGTGATGAAGAGAATGTCTTCTTTTGATTTCCTGTGGATGCAGTTTTGAGTTTTTTGTTATGTATTCTATCTTTTAACCATTTTCAAAGTAATTTGAGTAACATCTATGTATCTAGTTTCTTCTATACTACTAAACTGATAATTCCTTCGAGATTGCCTTCATTATAACCTTTCCAATATCACATGTAAGGTACCGGCTCCATCCTAGAGGGGTCGAGGTGTTACAGTTAATGTAGCACCGAAACATTTTACAGTATGTTTTTATTAAAGAAATTCTATTCATCACTGTGTTCCTTTGAAAAAACATTAGGTTATTTAGGATATATTAAAAAACTAGCCATTAAATATAAATTTTCTGCTTCTATGTTTTGAATTTCAAAAAATGGTCATCTAGAGTGGTGATCAGTATGTCATTTGGAGTCTAGTATTACAAACTTAATTCTTGGTGAATAGTAACATACCCTTATGAATAGTAATATCAACTGTAATATGGCCCTTATGAATAGTAAATAATGATATTATTTAATTTTCTTAAGGAAACAAGATAATTTGATCTTAATTCGTTTTTCAATGAGAAATGATAGTAAATGTACTTCACGATTGTTATTTTTCGAATTAACTATGACATTATTTAAAATTAATTTAATAATATTTAAAAAATTATATTTTAAAAATGGATTTCACTTTTGATTTCTAAACATCGAAAAATGGTTAGGGTTTATTTTGGGAATTATTCGGAAATAGTGGATTTTTAATAGAATAGTAAAAAATACAGTTTTTAGTTTCGGTGTGTTTATGGCATCATTAATGATGAAATAATTATGTCATAATTCTGGTAGACTTGTGTAGATTTAAGTTAGATGTGAGGTATCCCAAGTGGATTATACCATGGGAAAATACCCTGGGAATTCCCATGGTTTTGTAAAAACCACTCATGAGGTGTCCCTTGAAAATTATTAAAATAGTCCCTCACGTTTCCTCTAAATTCAAACTTTTCCCTTCATTTAATTCATTCCCAATTCTCCCACAATGATGTTATGGCCTCCTTACTTTCATATTAGTCCCCCCATATTTTCCTCAAGATCCCAAGGTCCCAACCTTCAGGTTCTATGTGATTCTCTACAATGTAAGAAAATTCTCAATTTCATTCTGTTTCCTTTAATGTTCTTTTTTAGGTGGTATATCTTCCATGTTTTCATACCATGTTATTATTTTTATTTTTATTATTGATCTAATCTACATTATTATTCATTTTCGGATAGTTTACCCTTGTCCCCTCTCTTTTTAATAATTTCTAAAACCATGTTGTGTAGTTGTTATGTTGCCGAATTTTTGTAAGTGATTTCAAAAATATTATTTTATTTTGAGTTCTTTATTTATTATTTCTTCATCTCATCTTACCCAAGAGTAATTATATCTCCATAATCTTTTATATTCCGGGTATTCTAATGTTCATGCGAAATTCATCGTCAATCATCTACTTCCCCCCACTTGTTCAATGAATTAAAAACATTGTTTGTGACGTGTTGAATTGCCGACATCGTAGATGATGTGATTTCAATTTGAAATAATTCATTCAGGTCTGGACATGAAACCATTTATATGGTTGAAACAGGTTATAATATATGTTTTATGAATCACCCATGGTTCTGTAATTCTTTGGTACTCAGGGTTCTAATTTATAAAACAAAATGAGGTAGTTATTAGCAAAGAACCAGTAAAACGATCTAAACGAACATCACTTTAACTAATGAATCATCATCATTGTATATAACCCAAAATCATTATAAGATCATTTATATCTCCATAATTTATTTATAAATATGTATTAACAATTCTGGATATTTAAACGTGTTTCAAATGAACTTCCATTCATGGAAACAAGTTACAAACCATGAAAATCAAGGTAGAAAATGCTTCCAAAACATGAAAATTGAACCAATTGAACCCACAGAAAAGGTCCATGATTGAAACAAATAAGGTTATAATAAATCAATTAAATGTATAGGAGTTTCAGTAAATATTAATTAATTAATCTAAATTTGATTATTCAGGTCAATACAATCAAACGAATAACACACTCGAGCATAAGGTAAGAGGTTTCTCATCTCACTATCATTTCTATGAGATTTCCATTGTTCTCCTATTATTACTTGTATTTGGTATATGTGTACTTCCATTTAAATATAATAATATTATTCTCTCTATATTCATGTTATTCAATGATTCACTTGATATTTATTAAGTTCAGGTCATAGGATTTGACCAATCACATTGTTGTAAGGGACTTTGCCTCAACTAAGTTTTCATTGTGACTATCTCTGTATTGTCCACGTAATAATCCTTATGTGTGTACATAATGACCATTTGAGATCAAATTTTATTTGAAATGATATTTATATTAAATATCCATAATCTCATGTCATGGTTATGTTTGTTGTCTAAACTGTATACCATTTTACATATGGTGTTTATTTGGAATGTTATTTTTATTATAGAAATATTGATGAATCTGTATACTCTACTCTATACGGATATTGAAAGGGAATATTGATCATGTATTGAGTCATTATATAAAGAATTATTTGTACATGAAGTGGTGGGTGGGGACTTCAACAGACCCTCGATGCATCAGTAGATCTCATGAGACAAAAGAGTTTGGCAACAAACCTTTCGAGTTTGTTTCCAGAAATCAGACGGGTTTCTACCCACAGAACTAAACCGTATTTATGGTATTATGGTTTCATGTGATAGATATGTGATGTCAAATTAATAATAATTATCTATATTAATTATCACTTATTATTATTATTCATGAGATTTTCACTATGACAAAATCTATTGATGCAATTTCATTTTCAATTTATTAATGGAAATAGTTGTTCATTTATTCACTATTGTATATTGATTATGTCAGATGGATTGTGATTAACTTATTACTGTACTCATGATTCTGTAATTTTTAACCCTTACTGATCATTTGAGCTCAACTCTTACACTGCCTACCTTCGATAGGTGTTGAAGAAAAGGCATTCTTTTGAGTTCCTATGGATGCAGTTTTGAGTTTTTGTTATGTATTTTATCTTGTAACCTTTTCCAATGTAATTTTGGTTAAATATATGTATCTAGTTTCTTAAAGACTACTAAACTGATCATTCCATCGGGTTTTTCATTCCTCCTATCCATTCCAATATCACAAGTAATGCACTAGATCTAGCATAGAGGGTTGGGGTGTTACAGTTGGATCTTAATTAGTTTTTCAATGAGAAATAAAACTAATTTCAATTTAAGATTGTTAATTTTAGAATTAACAATGACCTTATTTAAAAATTAAATTAATAATATTTAGAAAATTATTTTCGAAAAATGGATTTCACTTTTAAAATATACACGTCGATAAATGTCTAGTGTGAATTTTGGGAATTTTTCTAAAACAGTTTATTTTTCAGTGAATAATAAAAAATACAATTTTTAGTTTCGGTGTGTTAATGACATCAATAATGATATAATAATGATGTAATAAATCTGGTAGAATTGTGTATAGTAAAATAAGATGTAAGGTATCCCAAGTGGATTATATCTTGGGAAAATACCACGGGTAAGCCCATGGTTTTGCAAGAACCACACATGAGGTGTCCCTTGAAAATTATTAAAATAATCCCTCACTTTTCCTACAAATACCAACTCTTCCCGTCATTTAATTCATTCACAATTCCCCCTTAACGATGTTATGGCCTCCTTAATTTCATATTAGTCCTCCCAAATTTTTCTAAATCCCCCAAGGTCCCAACATTCATGTTCTATGAGTTACTCTACATGGTAATAAAATTCTCAATTTCTTTCATTTTTCCTGTCAAGTTCACTTTTATGTGGTATATCTTTCAAGTTTCCATACCATCTTCTTATTTTTCATATTATTCTGGATCTAATATATATTATGATTCATTTATGGATAGTTGACTCTTTTACCCTCTCTTTTTAATATTTTCCTAAAACATGTTGTGTAGTCGTTAGGATGCGGAATTTTTGTAAGTGATTTCAAAATTATTCTTTTATTTTGAGTTCTTTATTTATTATTTCATCATCTCTTCTTACCCAAGTGGAATGAAATCTCCAGAATCTTCTATATTCTTGATGTTCTAATTTTCATGATAAATTCATCATCAATATTCTTCTTTCCCCCACATGTTCATGGAATTGAAAACATTGTTCGTGATGTATCGAATTACCGACATCGTAGATGATGTAGTCTCAATTTACATTAATTCTTTCAAGTCTGGTCATGAAACCGTTTATATGGTTGAACTAGATTATAATATATTTGTTATGACACATCCATGGTTCTGTAATTCTTTTGTACTCGTCCTTCTAATTTATTAGACAAAATGAGCTTGTTATCATCAAAGAACCATTAAAACGATCTAAACTAACAACATTAATGTTTTAACTAACAAATCATCATCATGGTATATAACACAAAAACATTAAAAGATAATTTATATCTCCATAATTTTATTAATAATATGTATGAACAATTCTGTATTTTTAACCATGTTTCAAATGATCTTCCGTTCATGGAAACAAGTAAACGAATAATGAAAACCAAGGAAGAAAATGCTTCCACAACATGAAAATTGAACCAATTGAACCCATATAAATGGC
The DNA here is from genome assembly GCA_963277665.1 of Viscum album. Taxonomy (NCBI): domain Eukaryota; kingdom Viridiplantae; phylum Streptophyta; class Magnoliopsida; order Santalales; family Viscaceae; genus Viscum; species Viscum album. The sequence continues at coordinate 1,415,476,419 of OY728145.1, forward strand.
CATGAATGAACCTGATAAGGTTATAATAAATAAATTAAATGTATAGGAGCTTATGGAAATATTAATTAATGAAGATAAATTTTATTATTCGGGTCATTAAAACAAACGAATAACACACTCGAGCATAAGGTAAGGGGTTTCTAATCTCAATTTCATTTCTGTGAGATTTTCAATGTTCGCCACTTATTTCTTGAATTTGGTATATGTGTACTGAAATTTGATATATAATAACATGATTCTATTTATATTCATTTTATTCAATGATTCACTTGATGCTCATTAAGTTCTGGTCATATGATTCAACTGATTACATTGTGGTAAAGGACTTTGTCTTAGCTGCCATTTTCGTTATTACTATCTTTGTATTGTGCAGCTAATAATCATTATTTGGTGTACCTAATGCCCATTTGAGATAACTTTTCATTTGAAATAATATTTATATTAAATATCCATAATCTCATGTCATGGATAGGTTTTTTTTGTCTAAACTTTATACCATTTTACATACGGTGTTTATTTGGAATGTTATTTTAATTATGTAAATATTGATGAATATGTATACTCTACTCTAAACGGATATTGAAAGGGCATATTTCTCTTGTATTAAATAAATTTTTAAATAATTATTTGTACAATTAGTGGTGGGTGGGGCCCACTATAGCCCCTCGATGCATCGATATGTCTCACGAGACAAAACAGTTTGGCGAGAAACCCTTTGAGTTTGTTTCCAAAAATCTGACTGGTTTCTACCCACAGAACTAAACCATTTTTATGGTATTATGGTTTCATGTTCCAGATACATGACTTCCAATTAATAAGCATTATCTTTATTCAATATCAGTTATTATTATTATCCATGAGGTTTTCACTATGACAAAATCTATGGATGCAGTTTCATTTTCAGTTTATTAATGGCATTAGTTTTTCATTAACTCATATATTGTATTGATTATGTCAGATTGATTATGATTCACTTATTATTATACTCATTATTCCACTATTTGTAACCCTTACTTAGGCTTTGATCTCTCCCCTTTCATTGTCTACATTCAACGGGTGATGAAGAGAATATCTTTTATTGAGTTCCTGGGGATGCCATTTTTAGTTTTTATTATTTATTGTATTTTGTAAACATATTTAATGTAATTTGAGTAACATCTATGTATCTAGTTTCTTCAAGACTACAAATCTGATCATTCCTTTGATATTTTCATTTCTTCTAAACAAGAAATATCACAACTAATGCACCGGATCTAGCCTAGAGGGGTCGGGGTGTTATAGTTGGCCCACAGGTTGGAGAATCGAAACCTCCCTCTGATACCAACTGTAACACCCCGACCCCTCTAGGATGGAGCTGGTGCATTACTTGTGATATTGGAATGGTGATAAGGAATGACCATCCCGAAGGAACGAGCAGTTTATTATACATGAAGAAACTATATATATAGAAGTTACACAATTTACATTTGAAAAATGGTTACAAAATACAATACATAACAAAAACTAAAAAATGCATCCAAGAACTCAAAAGAAGACCTTCTCTTCATCACCTGTTGAAGGTAGACAATGAAAGTGGTGAGCTCAAATATTTTGTAAGGGTTAAAAATAGTAGAATAATGAGTACAATAATAAGTGAATCATAATCAATCTAACATAATCAATACAACATAGTGAGTAAATGAAAAACAAATGCCATTAATAAACTGAAAATGAAACAGCATCCATATATTTTTCCATACTGAAAACATCATGGAGAATAATAATAACTGATAATGAATAAAGATAATTCTTATTAATTTTACCTCATGTATCTGGCACATGAAACCATAATACCGTAAAAACGGTTTAGTTCTGTGGGTAGAAACCCTTCTGATTTTTGGAAACAGACTCGAAGGGTTTATCGCCAAACTGTTTTGTGTCATGAGACCTACCGATTCATTGAGGGGCTATAGCGGGCCCCACCCTCCACTGCATGTCCAAATCATTCTTTATATATTTATTCAATACATGAAAAATATTCCCTTTCAATATCCATAAATAGTAGTGTATACGGATTCATCAATATTTCCATAATTAAAATTACTTTCCAGATAAACACCATATGTAAAATGGTATACGGTTTAGACAAAAAACATATCCATGACATGAGATTATGTATATTTAATATAAATATAATTTTAAATTTAAATTGATCTCAAATGGGAATTAGTTACACCACATAAGGATTATTAGGTGCATAATACAAAGATAGTCACAACGAAAACGGCAGCTGAGACAAAGCCCCTTACAGCAATGTGATCGGTCGAATCATATGACCAGAACATAATAAATAACAAGTGAATCATTAAATAACATGAATATAAAGAGAATAATGTTATTATATATCAAATTTTACTACACATATACCAAATATAAGGAGTAATTGGTGAACAATGTAAATCTCACAGAAATGAAAGTGAGATGAGAAACCCCTTACCTTATGCTCGAGGGTGTTCTTAATTTGTTTTAATGACCTTAATAATCAAATTTACCATCATTAATTAATTTTTACAGAACCTACTATACATTTAATTGTTTTATTATAACATTATTAGGTTCATTCATGGACCTTTCTATGGGTTCAATTCGTTCAATTTTCATGTTTTGGAAGCATTTTCTCTCTTGATTTTCATGGTTCGTTACTTGTTTCCATGAAAGGAAATTCATTTGAAACATGGTTAAACATCCAGAATTGTTAATACATATTATTAATGAAATTATGGAGATATAAATGATCTTATAATGATTTTGGTTTATATTCCATGATTATTATTTATTAGTTAAAACATTAATGATGTTCGTTTAGATCGTTTTAGTGGTTTTTTGATAATAACAACCTCATTTTGTTTTATAAATTAGAACCATGAGTACAAAAGAATTACAGAACCATGTGTAAGTAATAACACATTTATTATATCCTGGTTCAACCATATAAAAGGTTTCATGGCCAGATTTGAAAGAATTAATGCGAATTGAAATCAAATTGTCTAAGATGTCGGTAATTCGACAGGTCATTGACAATATTTTTAATTCCTTGAACAAGTGGGGGAAAGAAGATGATTGATGATGAATTTCCCATGAAAATTATAACATCCCTAATATACTATATTCTGTATATTTCATTCCTCTTGGGTAAAAAGAGATGAATAAATAATTAATAAAGAACTCAAAATAAAATAATAACTTCGAAATCGCTTATAAAAATTCGGCAGCCTAACGGCTACGCAACATGGTTTTAGAGAATGTTAAAAAGAGAGGGGAAAGGGGTCACCTATCCAGAAATGAATAATAATATAAAGTAGATAAACAATAAGAAGAAAAATAAGAACATGGTATGGAAACATGAAAGATATACCTCATAAAAGAGAACATGAAAGGAAAAAAGATAGAAATTGAGAATTTTCTTACCTTATAGAGTAACCCTTAGAACATGAAGGTTGTGACCTTCAAAGCTTGAGAAAAACTTGGGAGGACTAATATTAAATTAAGGAGGCTAGAACATAGTTGAGGGAGAATTGGTAATGAATTCAATGAATGGAAGAGTTGGTATTTATTGGAAACGTGAGGTATTATTTTAATAATTTCCAAGGGACACCTCATGAGTGGTTTTTGCAAAACCATGGACTTGCCCTTTGTATTTTGCCATGGTATAGGCCAGATGGAAAAACGGACATATTATTTTACAATAAACAGGTCTACCATATTTATGAAATCATTATTACATCATTAAATATGTAATTAACACACCGAAACTAAAAACTGTATTTTTTACTATTCACTAAAAAACCAACTGTTTCAGAAAAATTCCCAAAATTCACCCTAACCATTTTTCAACGTGTAGAATTCAAAAGTGAAATCCATTTTTTTAAAAATAATTTTAAAAATATTATTAATTTAATTTTTAAATAATGTCATAGTTAATTCAAAAAATATCAGTCTTAAAGTGCAATTAGTTTTATTTCTCATTGAAAAACTAATTAAGATCTCATTATCTTTTTTCCATAAGAAAATGAAATAATATTATTATTTAATATTCATAAGGTTCATATTACTATTCATATTAATATTTATAAGTGTATTTTACTATTCACCAAAATTTATGTTTGTTTTATCAGACACCAAATGACTTACTGATTACAACTCTAGATGGCCATTTTTCAAAATTCAAATCATAGTAGTGGAGAATTTATATGTAATTTCTAGGTTATGACTATATCCTATATATCATAGTGTTGTTTCGATGGAACACAGTGATGAATAGAATGTATTTAACAGAACCATACCATAAAATGTTTGGGGTGCTACATAACCTATATATTTGTCCTCTTTTATCAAATGGTAAACAAAACCATCGATCGTTTGTACGACAGACTACCACCTCACGAACCAATGTAATTTTTGTTCCCTATCCACCACCTCTCAATGCAATACATAATGATGGATATTTTTTTTATATAGGATATTTATGAAATTACTATACTTATAAAATTATAATATCACACATATATTCCATTCTATCAATTTGTTGTAAGACGACAACACTACTCGTGTGTACGTGTAGATTATTGCCTCCATAAGGCGATGTGAATTATTTTTTCTTTTTTTATTTAAAAGGATGGTAATAAATTGGAATTTTTTTAAAATAATATATATATTAAATAATTATTTTTATATAATCTTTAGTTAATATTTAATTTTATTTTCTTATAAATATCAAGAAAATAGAAAAAACATTAATGCTTATGTACGACCTATCATCCATATTAACGGTGTAATTAATTTTCTATGTATATATTTTTCAAATTACTATAAATAAATATATAATAAATAAACATTATTTTTATATCATTTTTATAACACTCGATATGATGAAACCACGATCGGTGTAAGAGGATTGAATTTAGAAAACAAAAACATACATGAAAAACAAAGCAATTGTTACTCAAAACATAATTTTAATAAGAAATTATAAAAAAATGATAAACTTTTATAAGTATATAATATATGGTTAGATATATATGTTTATGGTTCTATAAAATATGTACAATATACATATATTTATTATATACATGGTTTTAATGTGTGTGTGTAAAGCTGGTAGTTAAGGTACACGATTTTTAGTATATCTATTATTTCAGATAGATATTCCATATCCATCACTCAATTATTTTTTGTATGGTATATTATGATACATTTACTTGTAAAATCATTAATATAATTATTTTAATGACATTTAATGTTGCCTTTTATGTTATTATTTAATAAGGATTTTCTTTCAAATGTTTCCAATGTGGTAAATGATTTTCCCCTTACTTTTATTTATGCGGGACATGTTCCATATTCAAAACATGTTTATTTTATACAATGTATATACAAATTTTTATGATTAAAATGTTTGTTTTACATGTGAAAATATGATATCTGAAGTTTTAATGTTACATAATCATTCACTTTGGGTTCTCTATTTTCTATCCTCTTCCTACTTCTATTTTTCATCGATCCAAAAACACCAAACAATTACCTTATTCAAGATGTTTTAAAGACATATTTATAAATGTAGGTGGTCATTGGGAAATGGATCCAATGATTCTTAAAGAGTCACATATGTTTATATGATGAGAGGTCAGTCTCAAATAACCCTTTTAGATAAATAATTTCATATTATTGGGATCTTTTATAGATTTAAGATATGTTTGAAAATGTTTTCTTAAATCCCAAACATGACTTTGTATTTTCTTAAATTAACAATAAATTATTAGCATTTTCGAGATTTTGAGTAAAATGTATGTATCTGAGGTTCTTCTTTGATAGATACATCTTTATCTATATGAGGTTCTCCATTAGTGGAGCCATTTTGTAAATGGATTAGATATTCTAATGTTGTACATTTGTTTTAAACCACATAGTGGGACACTCTAGAATTTATCATCATCTATCGTGATGTGTCTTATTTTAATATAAGTATTTGGATCATGAGGCCAGATTCCTATGTAACCACTTGAATTAAAATAGAACCCACATATTTTGGTGCAACTTAGTAGGACCCATAATACCATTTAGTGTTAAGTGATGTGGACCTGACCATACAACTTGATGTGATGCGATAAGGATGTCTAGGGGAAAGAGGAATATTCAATGGATAGTGTGGGACTTACACCAAAGTGTCCTAGGGTAATTGGACGTTATGTGGGATCCTGGGCTATATTGGAAAGTGGAATATTGAAAATTAGGGTTGATTTTGGGGTGTTGTGTTTGAACCTCAGTGAGGCTTCCACTATATCCCATTTGGATGGTAATAAAACCCCTAATAGTTTGGTCACGTAGAGGAACCATGCATATTGATATCCTTTGATGGTTTTTACCATAGAGAGTTTTGCATTTTGATAGTATTGTTAAATGGTTCTAGGACTTTCATGAAAGAGGAGGAAAATTTGAGTGGGTACTATTGGGGCATATACAAGTAGGAGTCCCTTTTGATGTATTATAGGGGATATGACCCATTGAGATGGATACATGGTTTTTAGGGTCCATAGATTCAGAGTCCCTCTTAAGGAAGGAGAGAGGAAGAGCGTGAAAATGATCATATGCCATGACATGCATTTTATCATGTAGATTTCATGATCTCTACCAACATTTTCGCCCATGTGAGTCATGTTAGGTAGGAGAAACAATAGTAAGAGTAAGATATGAATAACCAATGTATCAACTTCAACTACATGTGGATTAGTCTATGTATATAATGGAGTGAGAAAAGGATATGTTGTAACATTCACATCTATTGTTTTTTTAACCTAAGGGGATGGAATAAGGGAGGGGTTGACTTACTAAATGAAATAAAAGGGGATTACTCTATGAGGTATTCCATAATCTCAGCTTCAAAAAATAGACGAGGATATGAAACTAACCCATATCAAAATGAATGGAAGTGTTCCTCCCCTCACCATAAAAAACAAGAGGTCCCTTTTCTTATAGAAAACAATTGAAAGGAAAATATCCAACCCTTATATATGAAAATATAATGTCACTAGCACTTCCACTAGGGTTGGGTTGCTGGATACCAAAGGGATGAAATAGTATACATAGCCTGATGACCCTAAACCATCAGTTACAAAAAGATCAGAACAACTCTTAATGATGGAATTCAAAACCAAATGGGAGACATGTTGGTGTTTCTTTTTCCAATGATTGTGGAAGTTTAGAGTCTTTGATGGGGGTTTTGACATGGGCTCACTCGGATGGGGGTCCCAAGATAAGAGGTTATTTTCCATTGGTGGCATGAAAAAGGGTCCAAAAGGAGGCTAACATAGGTGAAGGCTGGGAAAGATGAAGATGGATCACTTAAGTAAAGGTTAATTGAGCTGATTGGAGATCGTGTAGGTGAAGGATGGGTGATATTAAGGGTGTATCCCAAAGTGAATCCTGGGAGACAACACTTGGGGAAAACCATGATCAAAGATCTAAGGGTCCCCTTAGTTTTTTAGGTCTGACTGGAACTCAAGTTTTTGGATAGGGAAGATGACTTCTCCCTGGTGATCTTGAATTAATGTAGGTGGATCATATAGGTGATGTTGGGTTTAAAACACTAAGGTAACATTAATCATACTACACATCTTATTTTCCTCTTCATTAAATGATTTAAAATCTACCTAAAAGGTTCTCAGGGTCAGAGTGAAGGTCTATGGTGGGAAGATCTTCAAGGATTCTATGGATTTTTCAATTATTTCAAATCAGGATCCCCAAGGTCTTATTAATAGGAATTATAGGAATCTGTGGAAAATGAGGCACCTCATGATGTTATGTCATAGATGTCACTATGTAGGTGTGCATTGCATGAGTCTTCTAGGAACACCTCTATAGGACCATTGCGGTGATGCTGGCGGACAAGCTAGATATGCATGGTGATTCTACCATGCAGTCAGTATTGAATAGGAGACTCTACATCGGTCATGTGTGGTTCACCAAGGAAAGTGTATGTGATCATTGATATTCTTCACTTATAAGGGATTCAAACGCCCATGTGTGACACCTTAGGAAGAACTTGTTTTATTTGTTAAGAATAAATATGGATCAAAGAGACTCTGCATTGATTATTGAGAACTTAACAAGATCACTATAAAAAATAAATATCATCTTCCATGTATTGATAACTTATTTGACGAACTACGTGGAGCTCAATATGTTTCCAATATTGTTCTTCATTCAATATATCATCAATTAAGGGTCAAAAAGTAGGATATAACTAAGATAATATTCCATAAATGGTATGGACACTATGAATTTATACTTATTACTTTTTGATTTACTAATTAGACCGCTATCTTCATGGATATAATGAATAGAGTATTTAGATACTATCTTGATAAGTTTTTGGAAGTCTTTGTAGACGATATTCTAGTCTATTTGATGAGCATTGAAGAACATGATGATCACTTGATAATTGTACTAAAGACCCTATGAAAATATAATCTTTATGAAAATTTTACCAAAAGTGAATTTTGTCTTTAGAATGTTTTATTTTTGGGTCACATAATCCCATGAGATGGGATATTTGTGGATCCAACAAGAAGAGAGGTCATTAAAAGATAGTCAAAACCCATAATGGTAACTGAGATCGAAATTTTTCTTGATTTGGATAGATATTATCAATGTTTTGTGAATTAATTTCCACTACTATCTTATCCAATCACCATGATGAATTAGAAAGGAGTTATGTTTGTTTTGATGGAGGAAGGTGAAGGGAATTTCAAATAAAAAAATAAAAGGTTATCCAGTGCACTTGTCGTCACACTACCTTGTAGTTGTGAATGGTTTGAGATATATTGTTAGGCATCCAAGAAGGGGTTGTGATGTGTTCTCATGAAAAAATTATATGGTGATAGATTATGCCTCACAGAATTTGAAAATCCATGAGAAAATTTACCCAACTCATTATTTGGTGTTAGCTATGGTAATATTTTCACTAATGATATGGTGAAATTATATTTATGGTGAAAGGTGTGATATTTATACTGATCATAAAATATTAAAGTATGTTTTTAAACAAGTGGAGTTAAATATGCGCAAAAAAAGATGGTGTGAGTTGATTAAATATTATGAATTCTCAACACATTAGCACCCTGGGAAAGTGAACAAGGTGGCATATGCATTATGTCAACAAGATAATTCTATCTTATCCATAATTAGTATCACGAAAGATAGAAAATCTATCGATTTTAAAAGGATTTATCTTGAAATTTTAATGAAATGGGTGAAATATTATCTCTATCAATTTAATGTACAAACAGGAAATCAAGTAATTATTAAGGAGGAAAATAAAAAATATGTAGAGATAAAAAAGAAGGTGAGAAATGTTCTTGGATTCAACCTTGATTGTGATGAAATAATAAGGATCAGGAACCATTTTTGTATTCCTCCAATGGTAGAATTAAAGAATGAGATATTGGATGAGGCTCATAGCTATTCATTCTATATTCATTATAGAAGCATAAATTTGTATAGGGACCTCAAATAATACATCTGGTTGGATGTCATTATAAGAGATATCCCAAAATATGTCTCTCGATTCTTGGTTTTTCAGCATGTTATGTATAAGAGACAGAAGTCTAAGGGGATGTTTCAACAATTAACCATGCCAAAATGGAAATGGGAAAAATTCACTATTGACATTCTCATTGGAAATCCCAAAATATCATATGGAAATAATGCAATCTGGGTTATATTTGATCACATTATTAAGTCAGCACACTTAATTGCTATTAGAGATGATTTATATCTTGATCAGGTTGACAAGATATATGTAAAGGAAGTTGTAAGATTGTATTGATTACCAATTTCCATTATATATGATCAAAATCCATGGTTTACCTCAATATTCTAGTGAATTAATCAGCATGCTCTAGATACAGAGTTATGTTTCATCAATTGTTATGATCCTTACATAGATGGTTAGTCTGAGGGTATAATTTTATATCTGGATGGAAAGTTGAGAGATTACTTTGTGGGTTTAAAAAGTGGTTGGGATCAACACCTACCACCAGTTGAATTTCCTTACACCTATAGATTTCAATCCAGTATTCTTGTGTCTTCTTATGAAACCCTCTATCAAAAAAGTGTAAAACTCCCACATTCTGGGATAATGTTGGGGAAAGAAACCCATTGGGACTTGATCTTGTAGATGAAATGGCAGAAAAAGTCAGATATATTCAACAACGCATTAGCGCTGTGCAAATTTCAAAAAAAAGGTTATGATGACAACCGAATACATTTCCTAGATTTTAAAGTGGGTGATAAGCTGTTCTTATGAATATCTCCCTAGAATAGAGTAATTTGATTTGGGAAGAAGGGAAAGATGGGCCTTAGGTTTATCGGTCCTTTTGAAATTCTAGATCATGTTGGGAAGGTAGCTTACTGATTGGCGATTCTAGCAAATATGCCTCGTTTTTATGATGTATTTTATGTATATATCCAGAGATATTACATACCCAATCTTTCACATTTACTAACCTCATATGTTGTGCTTCTAGAGCCAGATGTTTCTTTTGAAGAACAATATATAGAGATTCTGGATCATAGTGAAAACGTTCAACAAAACCAGACCATTTGTTTAGTTAATGTTCTATGGAGGAACCATACATTTGGAGATGCTACATGGGAACATTATTATATGTTGTGGGAGAGGTATACTCATCTTTTTGTTTTAAAGTGTCGATTTTCATAGAAGAAATTTATTTTAAGTGGTGTATAATTTAACACCATTATGTTTTCAAGAAATATTTTCCATAAATAATTTTTATTCTTTGTCATCATTATTTTCACACAATCATGAGCATAAACAAATTATGAGACACCCTTATTAAAAAATTACCATTATATTTAAGATTTTATGTTAGTGGGAATAATGATAACAAACATAAGCAAATGAATTTTGAACTCATTGGCTATAAATTATTTATGAAAATTATAAATCAATAAGATATTATTACACATAAGTTAATTAATTTTGGTAATTAAATTAATGTGATATATATGTGTTATATACTTAATAAAATATTTTTTATATTCATCCAATGTGTATTTTATTCATAGGGTATGAAAAAAAACCTTATTTTATTTATAAAAACCTATTTTAAATGTTTAATTTTACACCTTTCATTTGTGAACCAATTTTAAATTAAATGTTTTACACATTAATAACTTTTAAATGAAAAAATATACATATTAGTTATATGAATGATATAAAAATTTACTTTGTATGAATATTTGATAATTTTCTGATAACTTTCTTGTTTTGAGTAATAGAAAAAATATGCTAAATTTTAATTGGAAATAATTTTTTCATTGATATAATTAATATGATTAAATAAAATTATTTATTGTTTTCAATGTAATAATATAATTTATTTTACCATTTAATATTATGTAGGTAATTGGAATTAATTTTACATTAAATTCTGATGTTAAAAAATTTCAATCCTTTGTAATATTTTATCTTTTAAACCCATTTTCACATTTAAAAAATGGGATTAGTTTTACATTAATTACTAAAACTTCAATGTATTGAATTTTGAAATATATATATTTCATATTTTGAATCAGTAGGTCCAAATTATTTAAATAGATTTATTTTATTTTTGTAAAATATGAGGAGTAACTTTGGAAATTTTTTTATTACCATGGATGAAGGTAAATCGAGCAATTAAAGGTAAAAATAATATTATAAAATTACCTAAAAACCTATATAAATCTTATTAGATGAATAAATTCGACCCTAATCATCTATTGTTCAAAATGGAAATAATTAATGTTCACTTACCTGTTAATATGATGTTAATATAATAAAAACTAATGAATGTGACAAAATTTCACAGTCTCATTTTATATAAATATATTAATTTTAATATAGGGATAAATATAATATAATATATACTATATATAGTTTATAGAAATATAAAATAATTACCAAAATCATGTAAAATTATTTATAATTTTTAGAGGATTTATAATTAACAATAATTATGATATAATAGTGATGATGAAATTATTTTTTTAATAGAAATATATACAATATTATTTGACAAATATTAAAAGAAATATTATATGAACTAATTACTATTATCCATGAATTTTATAGCTTACTATGACATGTTATGAGTGTATTAAATATTTTGGTTTGATTTTATCTTTTAGGTGTATTTTATTTAAATTCAAATAATTGAATAGTGTCAAAATGGACACTATTGATATTTTATAAAAATAACATTTTATAAAATTATATAGAAATAATAAAAGTATTTAAAAATAACAAATTGATAATTATTTGGACTAAAATTTTATAAAATATCTATTTATGGTCAATTAATATCATATAAGTAAATACTTATAACCATTAAATATTTAAAATATTACTACCACAATTAAAATTAAAGAGAATAACTAAGTGTCCATTAAAAAGATATGGTTTATATTGAAAAAATAACTTCTCAAAAAGTTATTGGATGATAAGATTGAAATTATATCTCATATCAAATTCTAAATTGTGAAATTTTGGAGGTTTTTGTGAAGGGTTTTACTTTATTATAAATTATTATTTATGGAGTTTCCAAAAGTGTCTCTCACCTCAATTATAAAAGGGCACCTCCTCACAATCTGTTCTCTTTATTTTGAGCCTTCAAGATCTTCCATCCCATACCATTTTTCATTTTCAACATTCTTATTTTTATCCTAGAGTTTTTGGTCATCTTCAAAGACCATCTCTAGTGCTCTATGAAGAGATTTAGAGGAAGCGCATCGAGGAAGATGTAATCTCTTCTTCTGATACATTCAAAATTCTTTCTTATTCTAATTTACCTTCATTATTTTTGTCACTATAATTTAATAACGTCAGTATAAATAATATAAGGATATAATATTATTAATATTAAACAAACATATTTGACCTTCTATCCATCATATGAAAAACTAAATCACCGCATGTGTGTACGTACGACTTACCATCTCCACATCGTGGTGTAAAATGTTTTTCACCACCACCTTACTTGGATGGGTATAATAATGGAAATAATAACTATATATGATTATTATAAAATTTTTATAATTCTGAAATATTATACACCATCCACTTCAAACCCATTGAACAATTATTGGAATGATATCATCGATTCTACGTAAGTACGACATATCGTCTCCACGATGTGATGCAGTTCATTCTACATGATATTTATTAAACCATTATAATATTCATGAATATATTGAGTCAATATGGAATATATTATAATAATATCATTCTGTAAATTATTTTACATTAACATAATAAGTGTAATATGAACTAATCTGAAAAATCTTGCTTAAAAACATAATGTAGTTAATATCCGAATAACGAGTGACTAAGAAATGTAACAAAAAAAGAATCATAATTTAATCATAAAGGATATAATATAAATTATTATGGTTATGGAATAAGTAAATTACTTTATTTAAATCATTGTATCGGAGGTTCTGATACATACAAAGGATATCAGACCTAAGGTGAAGGATAATTTTACAATATCATTTTTATCCGAGATTGTTTTTATGTTTGTATTTACTAGGGTATATTTATCATACACATCCATGATTAAAAATTATGTGAAATTACTTGTATTCATATAAAATACTTTGAAGTTAATTTTACCATTTGGTTAATTTTTATTAAACGGCATTAAAGAAACCTTTTGTCCTTATTTTATTTGAGGTACTTTTTGACTTTTTCACAAAAGTATGAGGATAATGTTTTTTTTAAAATACATGGAATGAATATATTTTTATTATTTAATAAAACATTATTTCCATGAAGCTTCCTCTAAATTATTTCATTATTATTTTCAACTAACTTGTTTCTTTTAAAATTTCTAGGAATTTTGAGAAAGGTAAACATTTTTTAAAAAGAGAGGATATTTTCCTTAGGAATTAAGTTCAACTATTTTATCAAAATTATTTTCCATATAAGATGAAATAGGTTTATGTTTCCATCCATAATATTAAATTTATTTTTTTGTGTGTTCATGATGGTATTATTTTTGTGAGATCTATTTATTTTATACAGATTAGGAATGAATGATGTTTAAGAAATCATTTTTATTTCATGGGTTATGCTATGATAAATTATTTAGGTTTTGTGGAACATGTAAGAATGGTTTCATTATGAGATGATTGAGACCTATATATCCCTCAAATTCACTGGGTAAACATTTATATCTCATGAGATAGACTTGAATGGAATAGAAAGTAATTTTTTAGTAATACAGGGCTGGAAAAAGGAGGGAACTCGGTTTAGTATTGGACTTTCTCCGCTATAATGGCCTTGGAAGAAAGACTTGAATAATATGAAATGATTTTATATTCTTCGGTGTGTCTTCCAAAAAATATAATTTCTTATTTTAAAACGGTTGGGATTACATCTCACTTTTATGATTTTTCCCATGGCATGATATACATATATTTTATATATAGGATAATTTTTTCAAATGTTATGTTATTTTGATTATGATATTATTGATATTTCCAATTTTTACTCTTATTGGGAATTTGAACTCACACATTAATATGTTTCCTGTACCCTTCTCATGAGGAATGATATTAAGTAAGACATGTCAAAAAAATTGTAGTTTTAAAGAAATAAGTGAGAAACAATGTAGATGTATTATGAACCAGTTGTTTATGTTTACCAGTTTTAAAAGACACAGTAACCTATATGGTCTTGGCATGGTTTTTGTTGTGCTATTTAATAAATATACTTCAATATTGACGTAATATGTATGTGTAATGTATTGGTCATTATATCGGTTCTCAATATGGAATAATCTAATATTTGATTATCTACTGTCAGGTCATGAAACCCTCATGTAAATTACATAGGGATGAGTGGAGTGTACAACCCATCATGAAGATTGTTTATAATGATGTAATACAAGTCTAATTGGGGAATTAATAGGTTTGTGGTGTAGGTTAACCCCTTTCACTGGGAATTTAAATCTAATACACTATCAATATACTATTTTTTATATTTTTTTAGTTATGTAATATCTTATCATATAGCATTAAGATGAACTGAGAGAGAAATTGATGATAGAGATCATCTCATCCCATTGTTGGATGAGTTGAAAAAATGGTATACCATATGACTTATGATCCTTTAAGAGTTTTCATGAAGCACCTAAGCGTCAATAATTCACATTTTTTTATCCCATCATGAGATCACAATCAGACATTAAATTCATAAAATTCTACTCTCAGACCCCAGATCCTAAAGAATTTAGAAATGTATAATTCCAAATGTTTTGCGGGGCAGGGGTCAGATCAATCCATTCGGGGTAAGGATTTATTTTTGGACTCACTAGTTAATTTCACTCTTACATAACATCCAATAAAAATTACAATGAATCAATATTATTGATAATATATTAAGGGATTTATTTTTGAAAAAGATATTGAGAAGGGGAAGCAACTGGTGGGGCCATGTGTGGTTGTTATGTTTCTACCCATGGTGTGTATCTTGTTGGGTGTGGTTTGTGAGGATTTCTATAACCAAACCCTAGTTTGATACTAAAGTGATTGAAATCCAAGTATCATGCAATAGTGGTGTCTAAGTATATTGGTTTTTGGTACAACAAATTGAGTGAGTCTTCTACCTCTATTTTAGCTGCCGGTATGAACCCTCTTTGCTGAGGAATGTCAACTGAGAACTCGAGTTGAGGTTCTTCATAAAAAACAGATCTAGTAGGGATTTCTCTAGAGAGTATTTCTTAATTTATTTCTCAACTACGAAATATCTTCATGTTGTTTAGAAAATATTTCCTTACGTGTGAGGAGTTCAAATTCATCCAGTGGCAAGTCATATATTTCCATACCTATACCATTCTTTTAGTGGATTCTCATTGAGGAGGTTGTAGTGGAGCTGTTTATGGAATAAAAAAATCATATCAATATTATAATGACCTAGGCATAACATATAGGGATATCACATCATTTTATATCAATATTACTAACATAAAAATATATCTTCCATGGGACTATAATTGTTTTGTGTCTTTGGAAACATGGAAACATAATATTCTTACTTGGTAAAAAATATTCAAATTATACCTTAAATATATCCCCCGTTAAAACCCCTAAATAAAACTATTATTTAGAACCAAGGGAAATGAAACATAAAAAGGGGAGAGCTCATATGTTTAGTAAGGGTAAACAAGGGAGACATATAAGAATAAATATGATAATAAGGGAATGTGAACATGATTATAACATTAAAAATTACACACTCCATATCAAAGATCACAAAAAATAATCATTTCATTAATATTTTCAGTTAACATACAAGGATATCAAATCATTTTAAATGAATATTCCCCACATTAATAATGAATATTCTTGAGGAATATAATATTTTGGTGTCTTCAGAAACTTAAAAACATTATATTCTAACTTGGTGAAACTTTTTTAACAACTACCTAAAATATATTCCAATTTAGTACCCCTAACTAAAACCATTCTTTATAACTAGGGGACCAGAAACATAAAAATGGGTGAACTCAAATGCTCAGTAAGAGTAAACAAGGGAGATATATAAGCATAAATATGAGAATAAGGGTATGATAACATAATTAAAAATTAAAAAAATAATACCCTACATATAAAAGATCATAAAAACGAATCCTGACATGAATATTTGTAGTTAAGAAATCAGGAATCATAAGGGAACCAATAACATAAGACATGAAATCATAACATATGAATATGTAATATAGTTGTGGTAGATAAATAATCATATAAAATGATTCAATAGTTGTCAAAGAATCAATTATAGGTCCATATTTATAGTATGGGATCCCTCCCCATACCATCATGGTTGACATGGTTCACTGCCATGACCATATAAGTAGTCAAGGTTCACTCCCAAGACCATCTTCATGGATAATGTCCTTTACTAAATGGAGTCCACTCCCCATTCCAGCCATGTCCATCTCATGAAATATAAATCATAACCCAGTTAATTTTAGAGAGATGCATTCCCCCACATATCATAATTAAATAATATATACATGTTAAACAAGATCATAAACATTAATCATATCATATCCCATGAAATGTAATGGGTATCATAAACATGTTGTCATAATATAACCTATGGAAAAGAAACATGAATTGTATTATTTTCATCAAAGTATAACCCATTAAATGATGTAGTTTTCATAAGAAAATAACCCATGAAAGAAAAATGATATTAAAAAATATATAACTTGTGAAAGAGAAACATGTTTCACAAACTTATAACTCATGAAATACAAATGAGATTCAAAAACATAATGAAATAAACACATTAACCATTTAGATAATGAATAGGAATTTATCCATTAGATCATCTCCCTAGTACATCATGAATAACACCAACTGATGTTATACTATATAAAACATAATTCATGGAAAACCATTTAAAATCAATTCTTGGAGAAACTATCCATTATTCTAAAAAATAGTTTTTTTAGAAAGAAAACATTTTTAAACCCATTTTATTTGAAAATAACATTGAATACAAATAGATTAATGTTGAAAACATTTTTAAAACCTTCTCACATGAAAAATTATAAAATTATCTAAAATATTGAAAACCAATTTCAATTAAAATTTATAAAATATGCTTAAAAACATTTTTTAAACATATCTTCATAAAAACATATAAATGAATCTTGAAAAAAATGTTTGGGAATTTTTTTGAAAAAATATATTTGAATATTTAAGAATTTTTGGAAAAAATATCTTTTAAAACATATAAAGGAAGCATGGAAACATTTTTATAATATCTTTCCTTAAAAACATATAAAAATTTTGGAAATTTTTTTGAAATACTTTTTCTTTCAAAAATATTGAAAACTTATAAATAATTATTGAAAACAGTTTTAAAACATTTTTCGGAGAAAAATAGAAAAAAATATTTAAAAAATGTTAAACTCTTTCTAAACATAAATCAATTTTTAAAACATTTAAAGAAAACAAGATTTTCAATGAACATAAATTTCTGACTGAAGGAGAGATAATGTTATATTTTCATAATAAACACATTCTTATTTATCTTGAGTACCAAAGCGTGTAATAATGGTACCATTACAGTAAGATATCATGACTAAATAGTGGTGGATAAAATTTGTGAGCATTCCTGAAGGATGGATCAAAATATTTCATCAATGAAATCATAAACATAATCTATCCCAATAAACAATGTCATTGTTCAAATAAACTCTTACCATTTGACAACATTGAATCGTGCTTGTAATGCCCTGAACCTAGATTTCCAGCGTCAGTACATTATTTTAATACACTGGCATGATTATAAGGAATCAAGTCCCGAAAGACCGATCAGTTTTAGCAGTCTTTGAAAATAGATTAAATACATGAACGTTACATTACACTTTCTAACATAGAACAAAAAAATAACAATCCATTGAGAATGCCAGTGTTCCCTTACCTTAACCCTGCATCTCAAACATAAAACACTTCTTGGGATCCTGGGATAGTAAAACATAAGAAAGGGGTGATCCCAGATGCTCAATAAGTGTAAATAATTTAGCAGAATCTATAAACTTTTAAGGCAAGATGTGTAATAAAAACAATATCCTTTTAAACATAAACATGAACATAATAATGAAAAAAATAAATAAAAAATATCATATAAACGTGGACATTGATATTCTACTAGTATAATAATCACATGTAATTACAAATTTCACAATGAGTGAATGTATAGTACCAGACATTAATTTTTGTGTCAAGGCCTCATGCCAGGACCTATGGGATAACTGTAACCAGACCCAAAATCAGAGAGCCTCTTTAACCATACTGCATCCCAGAGAGCCTCTGTAACTGGACTCCAACCCGAAGAGTCTTTGTAACCGGACTCAATCCCATAGAGCCTCTGTAATCGGACTCCATCCCGGAGATCCTCTATAACCGGACTCCAACCTGGAGGGTCCGCTGTAACCGGAACCCAACCTAGAGGGCTTACTTTTACTAGTCCCCAACCTGCAACATACTAGTCCAATACATTTATCATAATAAAATGTTTAAATATAACGTAAACATTCATATTAAAAGTAGTATATGAAATTTAAATACTTTAACCTTAAACCATGAATGGAATAAACATAGTACATGCACATTCAAACATATCATAACCCATTCAATACAATATTGAATATTTTATTTATAATAAATCAACTTCAATCAAATTTAAAATCCATTAAATGATTTTAACATAGATGAAAATGATCAGTAAAATTCTTTTGATATAAATACCTCCCTTTTCATGAAATCATTTAAAATTTTCACTATTTATAAATATAGTATTTTAAAAGGGATATTTGAATCAAAGTGTCCCATACCAATTTGAAATTTAATAAAATGATAATCATTTCAAAAAATTAATGTCCATATAAATAAATCCATAAAATCATTTTGAAAAAACGTACATTAATTAAAAGGGTTTAAAAATATTAGTCTTTAAAATATTTAATATGATGATCTAGTCAAATAGACCCTACCATAAAACCATTAATGATTCATTTTGAAATAATTTTTATAAAATATGGGCATCTATGATAACTTTGTCCCAGAAAATACATACACATGAAAAATCTCAGATAATAATGAGATAGAGTAAATAACTCTTACCTCGTTGTAATCAATCGAGTCGTGTAAACAATTTTCAATAACCACTAAATGAATCACATAATATGATGAATATAAAGATATTCATGATTATATATATCAAATGGCAGTACACAATTCACCACATGAAAAAAATAAATGGTGAACAATGGAAATCTCACAAAATTAAAAGTGAGATAAGAAACCCGTTACCTTGCACTTTCATTTGGTCGAGGGTACATTTAAATTATTGTATTAAGAACATTGTTTGTTATTAGAATATACCGAGACCATATTAATATTTATTATATCATACATGATTCATTTATAACTTTATACTACCCATTTAATAATAATTTTCATGTTAAATTAACATTTCGGGTAATAATCGCTTTCTTTATCGTAAGTATTTTAACATATTATTCTTGAGAAAATAATTTATGTCAGGATTTTAATACTTCCATAATATAAACCATGATTCACATATCATATAAATTTAGAATATAAATATTTATAATAGATAGATATATGAAATTGAAAACACCATTTATGGAAACGGTAGGTCGTATGTACGCAGAAACACTGGTTCTGTTTTCCTATCATATTGAACGAAAGTAAGTGAATAAGATATATGTAAGTAGATAAATACATAAATATATATATATATATATATCCATTAGCATTATTAGTAATATATATTTTTATAATTATCAATGAATGGTGAATGTGGAAATGAAACTCATCACGTTATGGGGACGGTAATTCGTACGTACGCACGAGCGACAATATCATTTACATAAAGGTGTGGAATTGGATATTATATTAGTTTTACAGAGACATTATCATGATATTTTAATTATTTATATACATATTACTCATCATTATATCCATCTAAAAAACATTGTGTTGAATAGAAAATTACACCATGACGTGGAGACGTTAAGTCGTTCGTACGCACGCATGGTGACATTATCATTCATAAGATGGATAGAATAATGAATATTGTTGTGGAATATTTATAATAACATCAAATTACATACAAGATACTAGATTTATTATTTTATAATGGAAACAAAAAAGAAAGAGTATGTGGAAGAATAAGAGAACTTGGAAGAGGGTGGTGAAATCATTACCTCTTCTTCGGATTCTTCCTTATGATTTGATCAAAAGGGCTCACTAGGTTGGATTTCTGACTAAAGGAAGTCATCTAAGATGAATATAGGATAGTTGATATAGTATTGGTTAAGATTTTTGCCTATCCAAATGGCCTTTTAGTTGTGAATTTGATATAAGGGGAAGTTCCCATTAATAAGAGGGGTGGGGGCACCTTAGGAAAAACATAAAATATTATTTTATAATACATCCCTTTTAGGATTATAATGGCTAAAAAATGGATTATTTAAAGTATGAGGTGTATATGGGTCTAAAACCACTCAAAAAATAGGTTTTAGATATGTTTGAGTCATTATATTAACTTTATTATTTATATTTAACTCTTAGTTAAATAGTATGACATTTACCATGTCTCTTGGTATTTTTATATTATATGGTTAATTAAATTACCATATACTTCCAAGATAAACCCAAATGGTTCATTAATGATCCACCTATAATTATATAATTTTTTGGCCGAACCGTACAGTTTTAGGAATTGAATATCAATTAATAATATCATATTTGTTTTAAAAACTCTTTTATGTCAATTTTGACACTATTTGGTATTTTGATTTTTATAAATTTATAACAACATTATAACTTCGAAAAAAAAATCATCTAACCAACCCTAGTATGTCACAGTAACCTATAATATTAGTTTTATTCATTAAAAGTCTCAAATTACACTTATTTGGATGTTTATAATATCACTTATTTTAATATTTCATTAATTAGGTAATTACTACATCATCATTGTGTCGTAAATAAATTAAATTATTTAATGTCATTTTTTTTAAATAAAATAATATTATGTAGGAAATAATTTTATCTTTCTAATGAATATTTATAACAGAATTTATATTATGTATGACCTTATATTAAAAATGGATTTGTTATTAAACTTTGATTTTAACTCTTTTAACTCTTCATTAAATAAAATAATATTAAATGTCTTAATCTAATTAAAGTTTATCTAAAGTATCATATTTTATTCTTAAGGTTGTTTTTTTTCTAATTACTCTTTTACAATAGAATTACGAATGTGTTAGGGTAAGAATAATATCATTTTTACCCTTAATTACCCTATTTACTTTTAACCGTGGTAAATAAATGTAAAAAGTTACTATTCACCAAAAATTATTTTCATCTTATTGAATGATATTATTCATACTGATATCAACCGTGTCTGTATTATTTTTTAAATTCCACTCACAGAAGTGGTAAAATTATGTTTTATGTCAATTTCAAAGAATTTCTAAGTGGTGGGTAAAAGAAGGTGAATAGTTCAATAAAATTTTTTATATATACAAAATTATTATAAATTGACTCCAATGAATTACATTGAACTTATATATTTATTATGTATCTATTTTGACCTAAAATAAATTTAAATAAAATGAATAATTTTTAAAATAAAAATTCAGTTTTAAACTATTACTCAGTATTTTTCACTATTCATCAAAAATTGAATGTTTTCAGAAAAATACCAAAAATTTACCCTAAGCTAATTTAGATATTTAGAATTAAAAAATGAAGTCTATTTTACCAAATGAGAAACATAGAATTTTCATTTATTAATTTAAAATTAATTCATGTTGTCAAAACAAAAAGGCGGGTTTCAAAAAAGTAAAAACTATCAAAAGATTGACATGTGTTTATGTCAAATTTAAATATGAAATTACTTATAATGACATAAATTGTATTAAATAATAAAAATATAATCTAATTATACTAATAAACCATTCAAATTATATATTTATCACTACAAATTATTTCAATTAAAAAAGTTGTTTTTAGTTAAAATTAATTAATTTTCACTATTCATCAAAATATGAAAGTTATTAGAAAAGTACAAAACATTTATCCAAACTAAATTTTTATGTCCCGATTCTAAAAAAATAATTTAATTTCATTAAATATAATATATAAAAGAGTCAAATATTACATTTAGAAAAGGATCTCCATTAAACGGCATATAAATATATTTTTTGAAAAATACCTCTTTTATCTTAAAAATTGAATTTTTCTTATATTATGTCTAAGAAACACAAAAGATGAATGTTAAAACTATATAATATATATATATAATTTAGAATGTGGTTAATACTATTCATAACCTTTTTTATGGCTAGTTTGGTAAGTCGTGGTGCGCTCGAACATGATGTTGCGTGTAGTGCAAGTTTTTGAAATAATTTGAAGAGATAACATACTATGAAATCTTGGGGTGTTACATTCTCCCCTACATCAATAAATTTCATCCTCACAATTTGAATGTTTTTGAAGATAAAAGGTTTAAAATAAAGAAATATTTTTGTGCTAAACCCACATCAAAAATTGGGATTATAAAATTTAGTCTTAATAAGAGGGAAAGAGATATGAAACAGATACCAAAAAATTACGATCTAGATTAGGAGAACATTGGTAGAAATTAGAGACATAATTTGGGGGAATACATAAATATTTATAGGGACTGATTGAGGTCATCAATCACAATATATCATTTAAATATATTGACATAAAAAATCCATTATCAAAACCATTTTCCATACAAAAATACGTAAAAAGAGTATATAGTATTTATTTTCATTATTTTTAATTTTTTGGCTTTTTAAGAAAGCCAAAGATCAAATAAAACATGAAGCGGTAGAAGGTTATTTTCACCACTTAGGTTAAGAAAACATTTCATTTTTGTCGTTTAGTAAAACGCTTCATAGAAAAAGATTCCCCTTGTAATGAAAAGGGAATAAATTTTATATATCATATAAAAGAATGTCGTTTAGAAATCAAAGGACGCCTTAATGAAAGGACATTGAGACGAGGTCCTTTAACTAAAGAATAAAAATTAATTTAGTCATATAATAAAAGGGGAATATATATATATATATATACTTGACAAGTAGAGTTATATCTTTTAACTAATTCCTACTACAACTAATATTTCACTACAGAAGATTTCAAAAAAATATTTTATTTATTTTAATCATATAGGGTTCCAAAAATAATGAATTTATAATTCACCTATCAGTTCTTTTAAAAAGGAAACTACATTATACAATCCAGGACATCACGTAGGCCAGTGGTAGGTGATGCAACCTTGGCACCCTTCGGCTGCGGGTTCAAGAATTGCAACCTTCCCGGACGTGATTGGTTATCGCCCGACATCTGGTTTGTCTTTTTTATGAAAATCCAAAAATAAACATTACTATTGTCTCCAATTTCAAACATAATCCATTCCAACCTTTAGACTTATCCAAAGTACTTATATCCAAACTCATAATCCAAAATATATAAGGAAGTTAAACATAATGAAGATCCTTTTTTCCACGTAATAACCTGTGAACACCTTCATCGTGTATTCTTTTAAAACATGGCAACACCTTGAATTACCATAAAACCTTATTGATTACATACATGCTCCGTTATTATTTAGAGAATACTGGATATATTCCTTATATACAAAAATATTGAATATTCCAACAATAATGAAATAAACAAACAATAAATCAGTTCCAAGGATGTCAACAATATCCAATATAATTTATCGAAATCAATCATCTCTTATTCCAAAATACCTACCTCATTATTATGGAACATATTAAGGATTACCTTTCTTTCAACCATGTATTTTCCAAAAAGTGTAGCTTACTATTTAGTCACTTTTATTAGAACCATATAATCTCAAATCCTCAATAAAATTGAACTACAGTACAATCCTTTTTTATCACCATAATTCATATAACCAGTATATTGTTGATACAAAACTCAAATAAAACAATTCTATAATAAGAACAATAGTCATTGCTCTTTATCTGAGGTAGTATCATAACTTGATTATTATCCAATAGCATCATTTTCGGTATACTCTGATGACTGGGACATTGATTCGCGTAGTGTTCCAACGCCTTATAGATGAAGCATTTTACATTTGAAACCTTTTTCTTACCCTTGAAATCATGTATTGGGTGTCTTTTTTCTCCACACATATTGCGAATTCTCATTCCATTTAAGAATTTACCAAGGCGATTCTTTCCACAATTATCCCATATGGGGTAATACTACTTTCCCTTCTTCCCTTTATAGATATTTCTCTATACCATCTTTTTTCATCTGGCTTCCCTTAAAATCCATTTGACTTAGAGAATTATTTACTAATCTTATTAACACATGATATTATTTCTTCATATATTGAGAATACATGGGATACTTTTTCTCTTCTTAATGTTGGATTAATATCATTAATGATATGATCCTTATTACTCTTTGGATCATACGTATTGCTGGAGTTCGCATTCCTTCTACTGGGTGCCATTTCTAAACAATGGCATACACTAGGTCAGTTTATGAATCACAATGAATAATTCCAAACATGTAAAATACCTAACATAAACTAACTAGTTTATGGATATAATGCATAATAATAAAATAAATTTCTTTGAGAAAGTATTTACTCCTAAATCCTTCATATTTTCCTATAATAAAAATGTGCATTATCCTAAGCATATCCCACAGGACTGTCGTAACCAAGAGTGCAGCAAGGCCCTTTTTCATGCAGCAGTTCACGTTTGAGTCTAGATCCAAGCGGTATTTTTTTGGGTTTTACCCCTAGGTACATCTGTTCCAGAGCCACCTGTACCTTCTCATATCCAGACAGTGATGTATTTATTGGAAATATCTCAAAATATCTAAAATAAAAAAATTCTAGGAAGTTATTCTATTATAATTCTCAAATTCTGTCTTATGGTTATATGCGCTAATCAGAGTTCATGTTAATCTAGTTTCCAAGGTTATTACTTAACTTCCTTCGATACCAAATGTAATTCCCTTAACCTAGATTCATAGAGTCGATGCATTATTTTAATAAATTGACATGATTACAAGAAATCAAGTCCCAAAAGACTGATCAGTGTCGATGTCTTGGAAAATAGATTACATAAATGAATGTTACATTACACTTTCTAACATAAAAAAAATTTGATGATGACATTTTTACCTTAGCTTTACCCTATATCTAAAACATAAAAAACTTCTTGGGATCCTGGGAAAATAAAACATAAGAAAGGCGTGAGCTCAGATGATCAATAAGGGTAATTAATATAGCAGAAGCTATAAACTTTTAAGGCAATATGTGTAATAAAAACAATAGCGTTTTAAACATAAACATAAACATAATAATGAAAAAATAAATCAAAAATTTCCATATAAATAGGCACATGGATATTCTAATAGTCGAATAATCACATGTAATAACTAATTCTATAATGAGTGAATGTATAGTACTAGACATTAATTTTTGTGTCAAGGACTCGTGCCAGGACCTATGGGATAACTGTAACAAGACCCAAACATGGAGAGCCTCTATAACCGGACTCCATCCTAGAGAACCTTTGTAACTAGAATCCATCCCAGAGAGCCTTTGTAACCAAACTCAATCCCCGAGAGCCTCTATAAACGGACTCCATCCTGAAGAGCCTCTATAACCGGACTCCAACTCGGAGGGTCTGTTGTAACTAGACCCCAACCCGAAGGGCTTACTTTTACCTATCCCCAACCTGGAACATACTATTCCAATACAATCATCTTAAGAAAAGGTTGATATATAACATAAACATTCGTATTAAAACTAGCATGCGAAATATCAATACTTTAACCATAAAACACAAATGGCAGAAAAATAGCACATCCACATTCAAACATATCATAACATATTAAATACAATATTGAATATTGTATTTATAATAAATCAACTTCAAACATGTTTAAAATCCATTAAAGGATTTTTACATAGATGAAAATGATCTATAAAATGCTTTGAGGGAAATACCACTTTTTTCATGAAATTGTTTAAAATTATAACTATTTATAATGCTGGTACTTTAAAAGGTATTTTTTAATCAAAGTGTCCCATAAAACTTTTAAAATTTTTAAAATAATTATCATTTCAAAACATTCATGTCTATATAAATAAATCCTTAAAATCATTTTGAAAACACATACATTAATTAAAAGGGTTTAGAAATTTAAATCTTTAAAACATTTAAAATGATGATCTAGTTCAATAGAACCTACCATTGAAACATTAATTATTCATTTTGAAATCAATTTTATAAAAAATGGGTATCTATGATAAGTATTTCCTAGAAAATACTTACACATGAACAATCTCGGATAATAATTTGATTGAGGAAATAACCCTTACCTCGTTATAATCAATCAAGTCATATGAACATTTTCAATAACCACTAAATGAGTCACAGGATATCATGAATATAAAGATAATCATTATTATATATATATCAAATTTCAGTACACAGTACACCACATGCAATAAATAAGTGGTGAACAATAAAAATCTCACGGAATTAAAAGTGAGATAAGAAACCCCTTACCTTGCACTTTTCTTTGGTCGAGGGTATGTTCAACCTCATGTATAATGACCATTTTATGTTATTAGATTATACCAGGACAATATTCAACTTTATTATATCATAGATGATTCATTTATGACTTTATAATACACATTTATTAATTATTTTCATGTTAAATTAATATTTCGGATAATAATCGATTTCTTTATCATACGTATTTTAACTTGTTATTCTTGACCGAGTCTTTTAGGTCATGATTTAACTACATCCAGAATATAAACCTTGATTTAGATAACATATATATTTAGAATATAAATATTTATAATAGATAGATATATGAAATGGAAAACACCGTTTATGGAGACGGTAGTCCGTATGTATGCATAAATGTTGTTTCTATTTTCATATCGTATTGAATGTAAGTAAGTGAATAAGATATATGTAAGTATATAAATACACACACACACACATATATATATATATATCTATTATTATTATTATTATTATATATTTTTATAATCGTCGATGAATGGTGAACGCGGAAATGAATCTTATCACGTCGTGGAGACGGTAATCCGTACATACGCGCGAGCGACAATATCATTTACATAAAGGTATGGAATTGGATAGTATATTAATTTTATAGAGACATTATCATGTTATATTCATTATTTATATACATATTTCTCATCATTATATCCATCCAAATAACATAGTGTTGAATAACAAATTACACCACTACATGGAGATGGCAATCCGTATGTACGCACGCATGGTGACATTATCATTCATAATATGGATAGAATAATGAATATAGTTGTGAAATATTCATAATAAAAACACAGTATATAGAAGATACTTGAGTTATTATTTTATAATGGAAAAAACAAAGAAAGAGTAAGTGGAAGAATAATAGAACTTGGAAAAGGGTGGTGAAATCATTACATCTTCTTCGGGTTCTTCCTTTTGATTTGATCAAAACAGCTATTTTGGTTGGCTTTATGACTAAAGTAAGGCCTCAAAGATTAATGTAGGATTGTTAAGAGGGTATTTGGGTTGATTTTGGATGATTCAAGTGGATTTGTTGGTGTGAATGTGAGAGAAGGGGAAGTTCCCTTTTATAAACGGGGTGAGGGGCACCTTTAGAAAAACATAAAATATTATTTTATAATAAATTTATTTTAGGTTTATAATGGCTCAAAAATAGATTTTTTAAAGGATAATGTTGTTATGAGTCGAAAAATACTCAACCAATAGGTTTTAGACAGTTCTGGGTCATTATATTAACTTCATCTTTTAGATTTAACTCTTTGTTAAATAGTTTGACATTTACCATGTCTCTTTGCATTTTTATATTATATGGTTAATAAACATACTATATACTTCAAATCAAACCCCAAGTTGTTAATTAATGATAAAACTATCGTTATATAGGACTTTTTTCGAAACCGTAGAGTTTTAAGAATAAAATATCAATTAATAATAGAATATTTGTTTTAAAAACACTTTTATGTCAATTTTGACACTATTTGGTATTTTGGTTTTTCAAAATTCATACCAACATTATTACTTATAAAAAAATTTATCTACCCAACCGTAATATGTTATATTAACCTAGAAAACTAGTTTAATTCATAAAAAGTCTCAAATTACATTTATTTGGATATTTATAATATCAATTATTTTAATATTTCATTAATTTAGAAATTACTGCATCATCATTGTGTCATAAATAAATTAAATTATTTAATGTCTAAAAATTATAAATAAAATTCCATTATGTAGTAAATATTTTTATATTTCTAATGAAAATTTATAATGGAATTTATATTACCTATAACCCTATATTAAAAATGGTTTAGTTATTAAACATTGATTTTAACTCTTTTAACTCTCCATTAAATAAAATAATATTAAATGTCTTAATCTTATTAATGTTTTTCTAAAGGATCATATTTTATTATTAGGGTTGTTTTTGGTCTAATTACACATATCCAATAGAATTATTCCATGTTTTAGGGTAATAATAATATCATTTTTACCCTTAATTACCCGATTTACTTTTAACCGTGGTAAATAAAAGTAATAAGTTACTATTCACCAAAAACTATTTTTATCTGATTTAACCACCTTTTTTTACTGATGTCAACCATTTATCTTGGATTTTTGAAATTCCACTCACAAAAGTGGTAAAATTATGTTTTATGTGAATTTGCAAATTCTCCTAGGAGGTGGGTAAAAGAAGGTGAAAAGTTCAATAAATATTTTCACTTAATTACAATTATTATAAATTG
The DNA here is from genome assembly GCA_963277665.1 of Viscum album. Lineage (NCBI taxonomy): Eukaryota > Viridiplantae > Streptophyta > Magnoliopsida > Santalales > Viscaceae > Viscum > Viscum album. Next base: position 1,415,505,946 of record OY728145.1, read on the forward strand.
ACTCCAATTAATTAAATTGAAAATATATAGGTATTATGTATCTATTTTGACATAAAATAAATTTAAAAGAAATAAATAATTATTTAAATAAAAATTCAGTTTAAAACTATAACTCAGTGTTTTTCACTATTCATCAAAAAATTAATGTGTTCAGAAAAATACCAAAACATCACCCTAAGCTAATTTTGATATTTAGAATTCAAAAATAAAGTCTATTTTACAAAATTAAAAACATAGAAGTTTCATTTATTAATTTAAAATTAATTAATGTTGACAAAACCAAAAAACAGGTTTTTAGAAAGTAAAAACTACCAAAGATTGACATGTGTTTATATCAAGTTTAAATGTGAAATTAGTTATAATGACCTAAATTGTATTAAATGATACAAATATAATCTAATTATAATTATAAACCATTCTAATCCCTAATTTATCACTATAAATTATTTTGACTAAAAAAGTTGTTTTTAATTAAAATTTAGTAATTTTCACTTTTCCTCAAAATATGAAAGTTATCAGAAAAGTACAAAAAATTTATCCAATTTTTTTATTTACTGATTCTAAAGAATAATGTAATTTCATTAAATTTAATATATAAAAGTTTCAGATAATGGATTTAAAAAGGATTCACAATTAAAAGGCATAAAACTGCATTTTTTAAAAAATAAATCTTTTATCTTAAAAATTGAATTTTTCTTATATTATGTCTAAGAAACAAGAAATATGAATGTTAAAACTATAAAATATATATATATAATTTAAAATGTGTTTAATAATATTCATAACTTTTTTTGAATGGCTGTTATGGTAAGTCTTGGTGTGCTCGGACACGGTGTTATGTGTAGCGCAAGTTTTTGAAATACTTTGAAGAGATATCATATTATGAAATATTGGGGTGTTACAGTACTAACCGTGTAAGAAAATGAAATCAAATGAAGTATAAAATATCACGAAACTAATCAGAGTCATTATATAATAACTAATGTGAAAGTAAATTCAAATTTTAAATGATTAGAGGTGCAAAACAAAACGTGTGTCTCAGATAAGGTAAATTGAGGAAAAATTAATTTACCAATTTATTACTTCTGAAAAATAAACTCCATGAAAGAGGGATCATAAAATGGATATTTAAATAACGATTAATTTAAGTATAATATTAATATAATATAGTTATACTTATTATATATAACTCAAAAAATAATTAACTAGTGAAGTAAGAATAAATCAGATGGAAATAAATTGAGAGGTGAAAACCCTTACTACTTGAGTGACATTAGAATCAGAATACCACTAAAATAATAAAATAAACATAGGATTTTCATACCATTAATTAAATTAAATTAATTATATAAAATTTCATATTGTAGTACATAAACCACAAAAAAGAAGTGAGTGGTGAATATTACGTGTATCCCACAGAAATAAAATTTGAGATGAAATTCTCTTTCCTTATGTCTTGAATCACGTTGTTCTCATACAAACCACCAATATAGTTAATACAAGTTTTTTATAAACATAATTAATAACCATATTATTATATTTAATATCATATATTATTTTATTATGAAATTATATTACCTTTTTATTGGCAATTTCATGCTAATGTTACACTTCGGGTAATATAAGGTTCGTTTTTATTACAGATTTTGATTTAATATTATTTATACTATTACTTAGACCCTGACTTACTTATTTATAGAATATAATAAATGAAATAAATTTCATATATATATTCATAATAAAAATATTTATAATAATATATAAAATATATAAATATTAAATGGAATAAAAATTTCATAGAGAGGTTTGGGTATTCGTACGCATGGGCACATTCCCCATTTAATTATTGTTTTGAAAGAATAAATGTAAATGAAATAGAGGTATATATATAATATAACTACTGTATAATTATTATTTCATATTTATCAAATATGTTAACCAATCATATCTTAAATATATATTCAATCTAAAGTGTGAACAAACCACATCTTTTTGAGGAGGCGGTAGTCAACAAATCTAGAAACGAAGTTATCATATTTAAAAAACAAACAAATCATGAAGTTATGTTTTGTATAATAATTGAATAAGTATACAGAAATAATAAATATCATATATATCATATAAAGAATGATTTTAAATCATAATTCTCATCCAGGATAGGTGGTAAATGAAGGAAGAACAACATCATTTTGTGTGGTTCTAGTTCATCATACACACGAATGATAAAGTCCATTACCCATTAGTTGGAAGTGTGTGTAAGTGTATGAATATCCAATTGAATAAAAAAAATATAAGTACATTGAGGATATTTTTTTATTATATAATCATATATTAATAATTTTAGAGGTGTTGGAGATTTAAAAAAATATAAAGGATCTTGTGGAAGGATGTTACATCTTCATTTGGTTACTCTTCTTGGTTTGCAACAAAGGGATTATTTGTGGCCTTTATTATCCAATGGATTCTTCTAAGATGAACAGAGTGAATTTGGGATTTTATTTGGGAATATCAAGGTAGAGAAATATGTAATGATATTTTTGAATACATGGGATGATCAGTTTCATTTTTATAGTAGAGGAGTGGAATTCTTATAAATCATTGAAAATGAAATTCCACCCATGTTTTCCCATTTTTGTGTCTAGAATAATATTCCAAAACTTATAAAAGCTAGAATTGGGTCTAAATATGATATAATATGGATTTTAAAAAGTTTATAAGACATTTTCTCCTTATTATTTAGATTTAGTCTTTTGTTATGGTAATTTTTCTCTAAATCACAATAATTAATTTTAATATATTTCTCTAATATTTTTGGTAAAAGAATCTATTTAAATAATGAAATATTATAAATTATGATAATGAAAAATATGGAATATGTTTTTTGAAATTATATTCATAGAAGTGGTAGAGATTAATTTATTTTTAATCTAGTATAAGAGATAACAATTTAAGTTTTTAAAGTAAAAAATTCCAGGAGTTTGAAATGTTTTTATATCCAATTTAAAAATGAAATTTGTTACAATGATAGAAATTTAATTAATTGAATTATAATTTATCAAAATATATTTTGAAATAAAATTAATATATAATTTATCTATAAAAATTTATCTAATGAAAAAGCAGTTTTGAATTAAAATTTAGTATTTTTCACTATTCATCAAAAGATGATGTTTTTTTTCAGAAAAAAGATTCAACAAAAGATATTTTTTACATTTTGATTTCCAAAATAAAGTGTATTTTACAAAATAAAAATAATAAATAGTTACAAAATTATATTTAAAACATTTTATCCATTAAAAGGAGGTAAAATTACATTTTAGAAAATTTCCTCATTTTATTTATAAAATTAGATTTATTCTTATATAATACATATAAAATTAATTTGATTAGTTTCAAAAATATATATTGAATATATAATATATAAATTTTATTAAAAACATTAATCAAAAGTGGTGTGTTTAATTTATTGAGTTAAAATTGTATTTGTATATAGATATGTATTTTTCTTAGAAAGATACTTTTTATATTTTCAAATAATTTCTACATTAATTTATAAAAAATTAATAATAAAAGGTTTTATTTTATATATATGATTAAATATAAATTTTAAGATATAGTAAACATTACTCACAATTTCCATTCCAAGGGTTAAGTGGTAGATATACTAATATTTTAATATGAATATTAATAATAATTTGTAGTTTGGTAAAACATGGACTTAAGTGTAACACAAGCTATCACAGATACTCAATATTGTCTATAACACAAAACAAATATAGTTTTGTATGTATTTCGAGATAATCCAAGTGTTTTTACAGTGAAATATCAACATAGTGTTTCATAAAAAGAAAGAATAACATGACACTTTTATATTTCACAAGATACATTGAGTTTTGTGTGAGATGAAAAATATCAAAACAATTTAATTAATTTAACAAAAATATTTCACAAAATATTGGGGTGCTACATTCTACCCCCCATAAAATTAATTTGTCCATCAAAAGTCATATGTGTTACCAAATGTTTGCTACTTCAAATTCCCTCTCAGAGAAGCATATATCGTAAATTGGACTACTGAAAATTCCTTTAAAAGGGAATGTTGGAACCATAATAGTTATCCAAAGTAACTCATATGTAGTATAAAATGGGTGGAAATTTAAAACATTGACATGGAATAAATTCATAATTAGTTATAAGGATTGATAAAGATAACCAATCGAAATAATGTTAGTGATTTATAGAATGTTAATAATCACAAACAATAAAATAAAGAATAATGAAAGTGGTTATTGATATTATAAAAATTGACGACAATAGGAAAAAATATTATTTCATGACTTTTTTCCTAAAGAAGATATAGATACTTTATTTTATTCCATTCCTTATGGAAAATATCATCCTTTAGTTATACCTTGATCAACTTCCACATCATCTATTACTCTAGGGAATAAATGTAAACTTTTCAATCCTAAAGAACTAAAAGATTATGAGATCCATAAATAGAATGATAAGACATTACATATGTATTTAGTTAACATAAAAAAATGTTATCATAAGTTATCCATCATGAAGAGATATATATAGGGTGAGATTATATGTTAGACTCTAATACCTCAAAAAAAGATTGAAATAATCCATGATATAATTGGTTAAACTTACAACCATTCTAAAAGAAGAAATTCCAAAAATATATAATTAAGGTCACCAAATTTCTAAAAATAAGCCTATCATTGATCCCCTAAATATAATTATTTAGATCTTATTTTACACATACTGAATAAGTTAATTCCTTAATCATGTATTCTCTTAAAATAATTTAATAACTCGAATTACCAATAATCTTTTCCGAAGACTTTAATGTTTCATTATTAAAATGTTTATTAGATATATTCCTTAAATACAAAAATTTTGAAAACTCCATCAATGATAAAAATAACTAATTTCTCAAAAAACCCATTATCTATTCTAATGTAATCAATACTTCCCAATTTACTTATTCATATCCAACATATCTTTATCCTAACATAATTATCTAATAATTAGGGACATATTGATGGATATATTTCCCTTAATGATGTGTTTACCATGAATATCACTATATCAATCTTTTTAATTTTTTATTCCATTATAACCATTCAACATATTCTTATAAATCCTTATTGAAATACATAAACTGAACAATCATAATTTATTTCACAACTCATAATTCATGAATTAAAATGAAAAAACACTTAAAATTTTCCACATCATCTCTAATACATTAACATAGCTACCATATCCTATTACTTTATACCTCTATATTTTCACATTTCACCTTTATTATCATCATCATCCACGATATAACCATTACTCAAATAACCATGGAGATTCTTTTTAATGGATTCAAACTTGGGATATTAATTTTCATAATGACTACTCCTTCAAAATATAAAACATTAAACAATTTATAATAATTTAGGGGAAAAATATTTAAATCCATTTCATTAATAAAAACATTTCATTTTCCCTCTGCAGTTACCTACTTTGTTCCCTTCTTCTCAACAGTCAAAACATTTTCATGTTCCTCTAATACATTCACTTGGGTGCATCTTCTCACAATATTTACATGGAAGAAATTGAATCATGTTTCCTAGATAGTATTCATTAACCAAAACCTTAGTGAACTCTTTTCTTATCTTTTTTGGTTAGTACAAGAGTTGGTTAATCTACACATTGTGAATCATGTTATGTGACAGTAGATTATGAATGATCAGAACATCCTTCACACTAGTGATAATCCAACTTGACTTCTCATCAGCAAATTTTTAGTCAGATTCAATTTTGACCTAATTTTATTGGTTCCTTCCATTGACTAATACTATAGAGTATAGTGTTAGAATCCCTTATCATAGGTAAAACCACATAATCATGAAAAATCACTTATAGTATGTCTAAATTATGGTGCAATGTAAACTCTAAGAGACCTTGAGATTATCCTTAGATACATCCACATAAATAAACTTAAAAATATCTCTATAGATCTCATTAATGATTTCTCATCCTTGATTCCAAGGGTATTTAAAATATTTTATCAAATAGAATCTATATAGATATTACATCATTTTAGATGAATATTTATCTCATGAAAAAAACATTCTTGAGGACTATAATAGTTGAGTGTCTTTGGAAACATGGAAAAATAATCTTCTAACATGGGGAAAAATATTCAACACATACTATAATTTCCATTCCATTTAGTAACCCTTCATAAAAAAATTCATTAAATAATGATGAAAAGAAACGTAAATGGGGTTACATTGGTTGCTCAATATGGGTAAACAAAGATATATATAAGCATAAAAATTGTTAATAAAATAAAAATAAAATGCTACTAACATTATAAAATCATATAAAGAATATCAAGGATCATAAACATGAATTATGGAATAAATATTGGCAGTTCATAAGACATTAACCATAATAGAATGAAGAGCATAATCCATGAAATCATTATACATGGATTAGTCATGGAGTTGTTGAAGACACATATGCATATAAAATAATTTTCATAGTAGTAAATTCATCAATTGCAAGGCCTTGTTAGTAGTATGGGTACACTTCCCATACCATCATGGTAGTAATGGTTATCTCTCAAGACCATATTAGTAGTAATGGTTCACTACAAAGACCATCTTATTGGAAAAATTCTTTCACTAAACCAATTTCACATCATGTTCCAGCCTTGTCTATCTTATGAGATATAAATCTTTTCCCAATGAATTGGATGGTGATATACCTCCCATGAATCTCATAATGAAATCATACATACATTATACACAATATCATAAAAATTCATACTATCAAAACCCATGAAATGAAATGGGTATCATAAACACGTTATCATATCATAACCTATGGAAGAGAGATAGGTTTCATAATCATTTCATCAAAGAATAATCCATGAAAATAAGTGGTTCTCATAATAATATAACAATTTAATGGTAAATGGGTTTCTTGAATATATAACTTGTGAAAGAGAAATGAATTTCATAAACTTATATGCTATGAAAAGGAAATAGTTTTTATAAAATCATTCCATAAAAACATAAACCATTTAAAGAAATAATATGAATTAGTCCCTTGAATCATATCCCTAATAAGGAATGTGTAACAGCAAGTGATTTCATCCTTTATAAAATAAAATTCTTGAGAAATATATTAAAATCATTTCTTGAGGAAAATATTCATTCTTCTAAAAATAATTTTTTTTGTAAATAATAAACCTTTTAAAACCCATTTTATTTGAAAATAACCGTGATAACATTTAAAAAAATGTTTCAAGAATTTCTAAAACTTTTTTCTATGAAATCAAAAAAAATAAGATTAAAAAATATTGAAATCAATTTTTCTTCAAAACATATAAAATAATATTAAAAACATTTTGAAAAACTTGTTTCTTTAAAACTTATAAAATATTCCTGATTATTTTTTAAAAACATTTTTTTAAAATATTATAATGTATTATTGAATTAAATTTGAAAATATATTTCTTTGAAAAAATATAATTGAAGAATTCAATAATTTTTTAAATCTTTTTCCTTGAAAACATATATAAAATATGATTGTAAAAATTTTGAATACATATTTACATGAAAAATTATAAAATAATACTGAAACAATTGAAAAGAATTTATAAACATAAATTAAAAAAAATTAGAGAACATGGTTTTTAAAAAACACAATTTTTTACCGAAGAGTGACATAAAGTCATATTTTCATAAAAAACATTCAAAATTTTCCTATGTACTAAATAGTGGAATAATGGTACAAATACATTGAGATATCATGAATAACCATTGTATAATAAAATTCCTGAGTTTTCATGAAATGTGAATCATAATATTCCATAAATGAAATCATAATCAGTTACATTCTTTATAAATGATGGGATTGTTTCGAAAAACTCATACCACTTAGTAACGTCAAATAATACTCCCAATGTATGAAAATGAAATTAAATGAATATTAAAATATCATGAAAACGTAATGATTCATGATATAAAATTTCGGAATTTTGTATGTATACTAAATAAAATAATATAAGTTCATAAAACACATTTGTCTCAAAGAAGGAAAATTGAGACAAAATTACATTAGAAAATTGGTAACTTTTGAAACAAAAAAACCAAGAAAGATAGTTCATAAAATTAAAATTTAAATACCCATTAATTTAACTATGATAATCATAGAATATTTAAATTGGTAGTATATAAACCAAACAAAAGAAATGAGTGCTGGATAAGATATACAAATCGCAGAAATAAAAATGACATGAGAAATAAATTACTACTTGAGTAACATTAGAATCATGATCCCTAGGAAATAATAACATGAATAAATTAATTTAATATTATTATATAATGGTTATTAATGATATAACATTTCATAGAGTTGTATATAGAAAATATAATATAATCAAGTGGTTAATATGAAATGCATCTCATAACAATAAAAAATGATATGAAATTCCCATAACTTCTTTATTGACTCTCATCATACTCCTAAAAAAACCCTACATAATAAATATATGTTTATTATACATAAATTAAATAAATTTATTCATATAGATAATAAAATATATAATTTTTATCACATTATATTTCATGTTTAGTAACACATTCATGTATATGATACGCTTCGGGTAATATCCACTTTCTTTTTCATACATATTTTGACTTTTTATTCATGATCCACATACTTATATCACTAATTAATTATTTATAGAATTTAAATAAATATATAAATAAAATTTATATTCATTATGTATATATTAATTATAATCATTAATATATGTAAATATTAAATGGAATACACAGTTTATGGAAGTGGTAGGTCGTATGTACGCATGAACGTTGTATCAATTCAGTTATCGTTTTGACAGAAAAAAAATGAAATATATATGTGTATAAATATAAAATAATTATAGTAAAATATTATTTTATATTTATCATATAATTTTACTGAACTCATCCTCAATATATCCTATATAATGCATGAATGAATTACATCTCTTTAAGGAGACAGTAGTCCACATGTCCCCAAATGAAGTTATCATATTAACACAAAAGAGGAAATAATGAAGCTATATTTTATATAATAGTCGCATAATTAGGAATTCATCATAAATATCATATATATAATATAAAAACATATTTTTCATAATAATTATTATATATGAGTGTTTATAAATGGAAAACCAACAACATCTTTCGTGAGGTGGTACTTTGTCGTACACCCAAATGATATGTTTGTTACCCATTAGATAGAATTGGGTGTAAGTGTAGGTTGAAAACTTAGAATAAAAAAATACTATATATTAATGATTACAGGTTTATTATATAATCATGTAACAAAAACAATTTGGTGGTGGAGAATGAAAATAAAAAAAATGAGCTTTAGGAAGGATTTTACTTCTTCTTTGGGTATCTCCTCTTGAATTGCAACAAAGGGCTTCCTTGGATGGATATCGTCTAAAAGGGATTATTCTATGATTAATTTAAGGGATTTTGGAGGATATATGGGCATATATTAGATTACATAAAGATCATTATAGTTATGAATTATCAGGAGGGTTGATTATTGTTTTATAGTGGAGAAGAGTGGCATTCATGTAAATTTATGAAAAGGGAATTGCACCTACGTTTTCACCATTTAATGTGGATCCAATAATGGTAAAAAACCAATAAAATATTTTTTATGATTTAAAGAAAAAAAATAACACAGATTTTGGATAAATGTATAGGTGATTTTTTTAGAGACCCAAAACTTGACGTACATAGACATTGCATTACTTTTGTAGAATACATAATACATAAAAACACCAACACTCAAGGACTGTAATATTGTAGTGTCTTTGGAAACTAAGAACATAATCATTTAATCATGGTGAAAGATCTTCAGCATCTCCCATAATGATCTTACCCTTTTTTTCTTACCTAAAATCTTTCTTTATATCCTGGGGAAAGGAAAACATAAAAAGGGTGAGCTCAAATTCTCAGTAAGGATAAAAATAGAGAACATAAAACAATCCATAAACATTTGAATGTCAAAACATGAGCATAAAATCTAAACATCAAAATCTTGATAAATGACATAAAATATTGCAGTGCATAAGGAATAGATCATCAAAGATCATTAATCCTGATAAAATAGCATGGGAATAAAACTTTTAACTGTGGAAAAACATTAAGAACTTGATATGATTTCCATAGTAGCCATGGCATTGCTTCCAATACCTTCTTAGTGGAAAAAGTCTCTTACTGAAATAGGTTTACTTGTCGTTCCAGCCCTGTATTACTGAACCAGATTTACTTTCCATTACAGAAATTTATATCTCATGAGATATAAATCTTTAACAAATGCATTTTAGGGATATATAGGTCCCACACATCTCATAATGAAATCATTCTTAAGTGTGCCACAACATAAACATAAATCATTCATCATAACCCAAATAATAAAATGGGTTTCATAAACATCATCACATAATAAAGTAATCCATATAAAACAAATAGATATCATTTCATCATAAGAAGAATCAAACCATGTAAATAACAGAGACATTATACTTGAAACATAAACATGCTAAATAATGTCATCTTAGATGGAAAATAGTTTTTATAAAACACTTGAAATGAATTCTTGAGGAAAATATCTTTTCTTCTTCAAAATCATTTTCATTTCACAAAATTCCATGAAATTTTAAAATAAAAGTATTTTGTTGAAAAAATTAATTAAATCTTGTAGAGTAAGCTTCATGAAAATAAGGTGTTATGAAACCGAAAAAATCTATTAATGTCGTATAAGTTAAAAAAACATTCTTCTCATACTTTTTTGGAAAAGTCAAAAAGTACCTCGTATGGTAAACAAAAAAAGATTCCTTCCAAACCTTGTGGTAAAATTCATAAAAGGTTAAAAATTACTTTAAACATACATAGAAAAATACTAAACATTTTATGAAAACATTTTTAGAAAACATGGACATTGATTATAAACATAACCCTAGTAAATACTTACGAATAAACAATCTCGGATAAGAATGAGATTGGAATAATTAACCCTTACCTTAGGTCTGATATGCTTTGTAAGTATCCAAACCTCCTGTAAAATGATTTAAATAATTTTATTGAATTATTACATAATCATATATGGTTCACTTATGACTTCATATTACCGGTTCTTTTGTAAATTCATGTTAAAGTAGTGTTTTGGGTAAAATAGTTTCATTTATAGTCCGTGTTTTGACTTGTAATTATTAATTTGATTACATAGATCATGATTACTTAATTCCAGAATATAAAACATGATTTATATAATATATATTCAGAATATCAATATATATAATAGATTGTTAAATGGAAAGAAATACACCGTTCATGGAGACGGTAGGCCATACGTATGCACGAACACTATTTTAGATTCTTTATTGAATTGAATGGAATTAAGTAGATGAAATACATATATATATACATAAATCTAGTAAAATTATTATTTTATATATATTTTTATAATCATTCTTGAATTGTTAACATGGAAAATGAATCTCATCGCGTCATGGAGATGGTAATCCGTACGTATTCACGAGCGATGATATCATTCCAATATTTATTGAAAGGAATTGGAGTGAATTATATAATATCATAGAATTAAGATGATGTTATAATAATAATATGTAGTTATTCTTTACACCACTATACCCATCCATGTAAGGTGGTGGAGGAAAAACAGATTACATCACGGCGTGGAGACGGTGTTCCGTACGTACACAGGCACGGTGATTTCGTTTTCCATAGGATGGATAGAAGTTGAAATAGGGTGGTTTCATATTTATAATAACATATAATAATATGAGTGATACTGATTTTATTAATTCATAATGAAACAACTAAATAAGAAGAAGTACAAAATGAAATAAATTTGAATGAATCGGTAATGGATATTACCTCTTCTTTGACACGCTTCTTTGAAACCTCCTCTTAGGGCACCAAAATTGGACATTGATGAAGACTAGGACCTCTAGTATGTTTCTAAAGAGGTCAATAGGAGAAATGGGTAGGGTTTGTTCGAGCTTGAATTCTCAAAGTTGTGTAAAGATGAGAGGGAGGAGGTTCCTTTTTATAAGGGAGGAGAAGGGCACATTTGGAATCCTCAAAAATATTAGTTTAATATAAATTAAAACCCCACATAAAAACCACCAAAAATGACTAAATTGGAATATTAGATGACATAGGGATTTAATCTCATCAATAAAATCAAATTTAGACATGTTTTGATATTATTTTAAACCTTATAGGTTTGATTTATCCTTATTTGTTCTATTTAATTTTATTTGTGGTAATAGAATTCTTAATTTTAAATAGTTATAAATAATAACTTATGTGTTGTTAATTTTACATAATTGGATACATTATAAAATTTTAGAATATATAAATTTTAATTTATAATTTTTAAATATTTTTTAAATTTTTATAAAATTTAATAATATGTTATTTTTATAAAATAACAATAGTGTCAATTTTCACACTATTCATTTATTTGATTTTAAATAAAATACAAATAGAGGATATATTCGAACTAAAATATTTAATAGATTCCTAACATGTCAAATCTATATAGAAAATTCGTGGATCACATTAAATAGTTCATATAATATTTATTCTAATATTTTTAAAACCATTTATTTGGTATATCTCTTAAGAAAATCATTAGTACATTATTTTTGTATAATTATTTAATATGCTTATTTGTTGCATAAAAATTAAAAATAAAATCCTATGATTAAGATAAATCACATATAATTCATAATAATAATTTTACTCTAATTTATCATCTTAAAATAACAACATTTAAATTGTTAAATTTATTAAATTATGAAGATGAAAACTTTGGAATCATTTAAAATAAAATAATATACGTGTCATAATCGCTTTTATATGGATCCAAATGGTCCATAATTCGGCCAGTGGATGATTAGGGTTTATATATACACTACCATTAATTTTTCTTTCAGATTTATGAGCCTTTTTATATGCATTACTTTTTCAATAAAAACTATATTATTGTGTTTTTACTAAATAAATAATTTCTGCATCATTAATGTATAAGATAATAAGGTAATTAAATAACACTTAATAATTACAAATAAATTACCATGATAAATAAATATATTTTAGATTTAAAATAAGTATCTATAACCGAATTTATATTCTGTATAACCTTATATTAAATATACTTTAATTGTTAATTTTTGAGTGATACATATTTCACTTTACATTAAATAAAATAAACTAAAGGTCATAATCAAATAAAAGTGGGTTCCAATGGATTCCATTTCGACCGAAATATGTAATAGGAAGAAATATAATCATCCAATTATATTAAGACAAGTGTTAGGGTAATTTTATAATATTATATTTACCCTCAATTACCTGATTTACCTTTAATTATTGTAAATAAAATTTACCGTAGTCACTATTCATAGTGCCCAAACATAAAACGTATACTATTAACATAATTTGGACCTACTAATTCAAAATATGGAATCCATTTTTCAAAATTCAAAACACAGAAGTTGCAGTAATTAATTTAAAATTAAACCCGTTGTTAAGAAAACGGGTTTTAAAAGTTAAAACATTGCAAAAGATTGAAATTATTTTACCTATGAACTAAATGTAAAACAATGATAATGACATAAATTATATTAAATTGAATAAATATATTCTATTAATACTTGAAAATCATTCAATATTATAATTTAACCGTATAAATTATTACTATGAAAATTGTGGTTTTTAATTAAAATAAAGCGTGTTTTTAATATTCATTAAAATATGAAAGTTATCAGAATAATATGAAAAACTTATCCAAAGTAAATTTTTATATCATGATTCCAATGAAGAATTTTATTTTGTCAAATTGAAGTTATAAACATATCAAAAACTAGATTTTAAGTGGGTGTGCCATCAAAAGGTGGAAAAACTGAATTTTTTTAAAAAATACTTATTTTACCCAAAAAATTTATTTTGTTCATATACCATGTTCTAGAAAATGCGTAAGATGAATAATAATGTTATAAAATTCAGAATTTAGTTAATACTATTCTTAATGGAATGGTCATAATAATATTATAAAAATATATCGTTGTTTAGTGAAACCTGGTATTGCGTACAACACACTCTATCAAAGAAGGTCACGATTGCGTGTAATGCAAGCCAAGTCAGGGTATCATGTAGTGAAAGTCTCCTTTGTTGTCCCATATAACAAAATCCAACAATATTTCATTTATACATTGAATATATATGTACATATACATTCAATGTTGCGTTGGATAATTACTATCAGACAAACTTGAAATTGTTTTTAACACGATCCAATATTAGTGTTGCATATATTGCAAGCTAATACGGTGTTGTGTATAGCACAAGATAATCTTGGTGTAGCATACAACAAAATATATGAAATAAATTAAAAATATTATATCTTATAAAATCTTGGGTTGTTACATTCTACCCCCCATAAATTAAATTTTTCCCTCGAAATTCATTGGGGTTGTAAATGGCTTATTACATGAGAGTTTCATTCATAGAAACCCACATCATAAAAAGGAATACCAAAACTTATCTTTAAAAACTAAATTAAGAAATGTAACAGTTAACCAAATTAACTAATAACTGGGTTTCCACATAGGAGAACATAGGTGAAAATATGGATATGGAAGAGAAATCTACCTATCAAATTCTAATGGAGAGTGGTAGAGAAAATGGCTATAAAAAAGACAACAATCACCAATCCATAAATTTGTGTTGATCTAAGGTACCATCTAATTCATCAAATATAAGAGCACTAGGAAAACATTTTTGGTTTTCAAGATATTTTCCCTAAAGTTGATGAATTAAAAGAAATAATTTCATGATTTTGGTGCAATCTCACTATTGTCCGTGCCTTGAACCATTTACACATCATCTCTTATAGAAATGAAGTTTAGTTTTTATTCGTGAACTTTTAGCAGATATTGTGATAGAACGATGGGTCATTCCATCTGTTTCAAACAACTGGTTAGAAAAAGTTATCAAATATACATCAGTCCGTCTATGGTGAGGTTAATCATATATGATTCCAAAAAGGAACTTACAATTCATCTATCATAATGCTTAATAAAATAAAACTAGTTTCTACTTACCAGGGAATTCTTGTAGGCGAGTGGTATGCTATAAAGGCATGTTGTACTTCAGTTGTGGGTTCAATTCCCGCATCCTTGTTCGACATGAAGGGTTGTCACTCGTACTGCATGTTGTCCTTTTTCTAAAACTACATTATTATAACATCCCATCAATAATTTTGAAAAAACGTTCTAGCCTTAAACAATACTAACTTATGTCCAACGTAATCCATTCCAATCTTTAGGCTTATCTAAAAAACTTATATCCAATCTTATAGAATAACGAGAATGATTACTAGAAATGTCATTAAACAAGCATGAGAATACCATCATCTATCCCCCATATTTCATACAATATATCTTGTTGGTCACATTCCAAACATGTGAATATCTTAATCATGTATTCTCTTGAAAAATGAATTCCCATTGAACCTTACTGAAGACATGAATACTGTCAAAAGTTAACTCTTTCCACATACCAAAATCCCAAAATTTCTATATACTCAAACCATGATATCTGTCATGAGCACATTTCATTTTCTCTTAATCCCTTCATTATGCGCAAATCTTTTTCTTTCCAAAAATATTTCAATCACTTTTTCATGTTTATCAGTACCATATAATTATTGAAAACCAATACATAGATATTCCAAAATTCCATGATACCATAAATGAGATTCCATGATACTATTTTGAAATCCAAATACATGAACACTTAATCATTAAAAAACATCATTGTCATACTCTACATCACAAATAGTGATTGCATGTGACTTACCTTTATCCTTTTCCTTAAGAGGTGGATCAGGTTGATCATCATTAACCCTTGGATCAGGGCATTGATTCGCATCATGCCCCATTTCCTTGCACTTGAAGCACTGAAGTGTTGGTGGTGTTTATACATTATTTTCTTTATTCACATAATTATCAACCCATTTTCCATTACTTCAACTCTCAACTGCTCGATAACCTTCTCTTACACACATAAAACATTTTCTAGTCCCATTAAGACAATCTCCACCATGCTTCTTTCCACACTTTGAGCATAAAGAAACATTCATATTCTTTTCACCATTATTATGAGATTTCTCCTTGAACATCATCTTTCATTTCTTGTCAAAACTATGATATGGATATATTAAACCAATATCCAGTTCTACCTTGATTGCAAAACTCACAATTTCTTCATAGCTACTTAAGTCTCTTATAGCTAATTCCCTTCAAAGACGTGGTTTTAAGCCACTAAAGAATCGATCAACTTTACTTTCAGGTTGGATGATAAAGCCATATTCAAACCTTGCAAGTCTTGTAAAATTCGCTTCGTATATACCAACAGATTCATCATACTTATTCTTGTGATCAAGGAACTCGTTTTCCATCTTTTCTCAAAAAATACAAGGGATGTACTTACTGAAAAACAAGTTCTTGAACTTGTCCCATTCCATGGATTCAATTTCATCTTGGGGCCTTTTATTCTTAATTAGAGTCCACTATTGATCTGATTCACCTTCCAAACGGAAAATAGCCAGAATGACTTTTTCATGTTCTGAACAGCGAAGTATGGAAAAAATAATTTCAATGGTACTGATCCATTGTTCAGCAACAAGTGGATCAGAAGACCTACTGAGAGAATGTGGACATTTCCTCATGAAGGACTCAAAAGAATACTATTCCCTTTTCTGGTCATTTGGAAGTCCATAATGATTCATAGCTTGTGTATGTATAACAATAATATTTTTCACTCCATCTCCCATGAAATTGGTTTGTTCAGGAGGAAAATCATTGCATTGTCCATTACATTGATCAACAAGATTCCATCGGGTTCCAACCATCGTCTAAAACCAAAAAAGAATAACGTGAGAGGAAAACATCATGATAGGGAAAACAACATAATAAAGGGGGATTACCTTCAATATCTAACATATTAGGTTTAATTATAAGATCGTTAGCTCAATTCTAGGACTATAACCTATACGTATACTTAACCTTATGAACATCCCTAGACATACCTTAGAAATATCTCTAGGGATCTCACTATAGTTTTCGCATCCTAGTTTCTAAAGGTTAACTAAACCATTCCTCTGATACCAACTGTAGAGACCCAAAGCGTCACATACATGGATATTATATTAATTTTCCAGAATTCATAATACATAACAAAAACCAACACTCAAGGACCGTAATAGTCAGTTTCTTTGGAAACAAGGAACATAATCATCTAATCATGGTGAAAGATCTCCAACATCTCCCATAAAAATAGTCCCCTTTTGTTTTCTTACCTAAAACCTTTCTTTATATCCTGGGGAAAAGAAAACATAAATAGGGTGACCTCAAATGCTCAGTAAGGGTAAACATAGAGAACATAAAACAATCCATAAACATTTGAATGTAAAAACATGAACATAAAATCTAAACATAAAAATCTTGAGCAATGACATAAAATATTGCAGTGCATAAGGCATAGATCATAAAAGATAAATAATCATGATAAAATAGTGTGGGAGTAAAACTTATAATTGGGGAAAAACATTAAGAACATGATATGATTTCCATAGTATCCAAGGCATTTCTTCCAAGACCATCTTAGTAGACAAAGTCCCTTACTGAACCGGGTTTACTTGCCGTTCCATCCCTATATTACTGAACCATATTTACTTGCCGTTCCAGCCATGTCTATCTCATGAGATTTAAATCTTTACCCAATGCATTAGAGGGAGATATAGGTCCCACCCATCTCATAATGAAATCATTCTTAAATGTTCCACAACATAAACATAAATCATTCATCATAACCCAATGAATAAAATGGGTTTCATAAAAATAATCCCATCATAACATAATCCATATAAAACAAATGGATATCATTTAATCATAAGAAGATTCAAACCATGTAAATACTTGAGACATTATACTTGAAACCTAAACATGCTAAATAATGTCATCTTAGATGGAAAATAGTTTTGATAAAACACATAAAACGAATTCTTGAGGAAAATGTCCTTTCTTATCAAAAATAATTTTCTTTTCACAAAATGCCATTAAATTTTAAAAGAAAAATACTTTTTTGAAAATAGTCATTAAATCTTGTAGAGTAAGCTTCATGAAAATAATGTGTTATGAAATGGTAAAAATCCGTTCATGCCGTATAAGTTAAAAAAAATTCGTCAAGTACTTTTTCTGGAAAAGTCAAAAAGTACCTCATATGGTAAACAAAATGAAGATTCCTTTCAAACCATGTGGTAAAATTAATAAAAGTGTAAAAATGACATTAAACATACATGGAAGAATACTAAACATTTTATGAGTTTTTTTAGAAAACATGGAGAAGGATGATAAACATAACCCTAGTAAATACTTACGAATAAACAATATCGGATACGATTGAGATTGGAATAATTATCCCTTACCTTAGGTCCGATATGCTTCATATGTATCTAAAACTTATGTATAATTATTTAAATAATTTCATTGAATTATTACAGAATCATATATGGCTCACTTATGACTTTATATTACATGTTCTTTTGTAAATTCATTTTAAAGTAGTTTTTTGAGTAAAATCCTTTCATTTATCGTACGTGTTTTGAGTTGTAATTATTAATATGGTTACTTAGATCATGATTACTTAATTCCAGAATATAAAACATGATTTATATAATATATATTCAGAATCTACATATATATATAATAGATCGATAAATGGAAAGAAATACACCATCCATGGAGACGGTAGGCCGTACGTACGCATGAATGCTATTTTCGATTCCTTATTGAATTGAATGTAATTAAGTAGATTACATATATATATATATATATAAATACAGTATCATTATTATGTCATATATTTCATTATAATCATTCTTGAAATGTTATCATGGAAAATGAATCTCATCGCGCCGTGGAGACGGTAATCTGTATGTACGCATGAGCGATGATATCATTCCCATATTTATTGAATGGAATTGGAGTAAATTATATAATATCTTAGAATCGGTATGATTTTATAATAATCATATGTTTTTATTATTTATACCATTATACCCATCCAAGTAAGGTGGTGGTGGAAAAACAGATTACACCACGGCGTGGAGACGGTATTACGTACGTACGCACACGCGGTGATTTCTTTTTTCCTTAGGATAGAAGGTGAAATAGGGTTGTTTCCTATTTATAATAACATATCATAATATGAGTGATACTTATGTTATTAATTCCAAATGAAACAACTATATAAGAAGAAGTAGAAGAAGAAATAAATTTGAATGAATCGGTAACAGATATTACCTCTTCTTCGACACACCTCTTGGAAACCTCCTCTTAGGGCACTAAAATTGGTCTTTGAAGAAGACCACGACCTCTAGTATGTTTCTAAGGATTATAATAAGGGAAATGGGCAGGGGTTGGGCGATCTTGAAGGATAAAAGTTGTGTAAAGATGAGAGGGAGGATGTGCCCTTCTATAAGGGAGGAGAGTGTCACCTTTGGAATCCTAAAAAATATTAGTTTAATATAAATTCAAACCCCACATATAAACTTCCAAAAATGGCTCAATTCGAAGATTATATGTGATAGGGTCATAATCTAGTCAACTAATCAAATTTAGACATATTTTGATCTTATTTTAAACCTTATCAATTTTATTTATCCTTATTTAATCTATTTAATTTTATTTGTGGTAATAAAATTATAAATTTTAAATGGTTATAAATATTCACTTACGTGTCGATAATTATCCATAATTGGTTACATTATGAAATTTTAGACTACATAATTCTCAATTTATAGTTTATAAATATTTTTCTGATTTTTAAACAATTTAATTATATATTATTTTTATAAAATAACAATAGTGTCAATTTTGACACTATTAATTTATTTGAATTTAAATAAAATCCACACAGAGGATATATTCAAACTATAATATTTAATAGATTCCTAAAATGTCAAATATTCCTTGAAAATTCGTGGATCACCTTAAATAGTTCATATAATATTTATTTTAATATTTTTAAAACCATTTATTTTGTATATCTCTTACTAAAATCATTAGCACATTATTTTTGTATAATTATTTAATATACTTAATTGTTGCATAAAAATTAAAAATAGAATCCTATGATGAAGATATATCCTATATAATTCCTAATAATACTTTTACTCTAATTTATCATATTAAAATCACAACATGTAAATTGTTATATTTATTAAATTATGAAGGTGACAACTTTGGATTCATTTAAAATAAAAGAATATAAGTCCCATAATCGCATTTCCAAAGATCCAAATGGTCAATAATTCGGCCAGTGGATTATTAGGGTTTATATATACACTAAAATTATGTTTTGTGAAGATATTTGAGCCTTTTTATATGCATTACTATTTCAATAAAAACTATATTATTGATTTTTCACTAAATAAATAATTTCTGCATCATTAATGTATCAGATAATAAGGTAATTAAATGACACTAAAATATTACAAATAAATTACCATGATAAATTAATATATTTTATCTTTCAAATGAGTTTTGATAATGGAATTTATATTCTGTATAACCTTATATTAAAAATACTTTAATTATTAAGTTTTGAGTGAGTCATATTTCACTTTACTTTAAATAAAATAAACTAATGGTCATAATCAAATACAAGTGGCTTCCAATGGATTCCATTTCAACCAAAATATGTCATAGGACGAAATATAATCATCCAAATATATGAAGACATGTGTTAGGGTAATTTTATAATATTATATATTACCCTCAATTACCCTATTTACCTTTAACTACTGTAAATAAAATTTACTGTAGTTACTATTAATATTGCCAAAAAATAAAAAGTAGCCTATTAACATAATTTAGACCTAATGATTCCAAATATGGAATCCATTTTTCAAAATTCAAAACATATATGTTGCAGTAATTAATTTAAAAATAATCCCGTTGTTAAGAAAACGGGTTTTAAAAGTTAAAACATTGCAAAAGATTGGAATGGTTTTACCTATGAATTCAATGTAAAATCAATGTTAATGACATACATTATATTAAATTGTAAAAATATCTTCTATTTATATTTTAAAATCATTCAATATTATAATTTAACCATATAAATTATTACGATGAAAAAAGTTGTTTTAATTAAAATATAGCATGTTTTTACTATTCATTAAAATATTAATGTTATCAGAATAATATGAAAAACATATCCAAAGTAAATTTTTATATCCTGATTCCAAAGAATAATTTTATTTTGTCAAATTGAACTTATATACATGTCAAAAACTAGATTTAATGTGGGTGCACCATCAAAAGGCTGCAAAACTGCATTTTTTTTGAAAAATACTTATTTTACCCGAAAAATTTATCTTGTTCTTATACCATCTTCTATAAAATGTGTAAGATGAATAATAATGTTATAATATTCATAATTTAGTTAATACTATTCATAACGGATAGTTCATAATAATATAATAATAATATATCGTTGTTTAGTGAAACTCGTTATTGCGTACAATACACGCTATCAAGGAAGGTTGCGATAGCATGTAACGCAAGCCAAGTCAGGGTTGCGTGTAGTGCAAGACTCCTTTGTTGTTTCATATAACAAAATCCGACCATATTTCATTTATACATTGAATATATATGTATATATACACTCAATCTTGCGTTGAATAATTACTATCAAACAAACTTGAAATTGTTTTTAACACGATCCAAGATTAGTGTTGCGTATACTGCAAGCTAATACAGTGTTGCGTATAATGCAACATAATCTTGGGGTAGCATACAACAGAAGATATGAAAGAAATTAAAAATGATATATCTTATAAAATCTCTAGTTGTTACATTCTACCCCCCTTAAAATGAATTTCACCCTCGAAATTTGGTGGGGTTACAAATGGATTATTACATGAGATTTTATTTCATAGAAACCCACATCGTAAAAAGGAATACCAAAAATTTTCTTTAAAAACTAAATTATGAAATGTAACAGTTACCCAAATTAACTAATCCCTGGGCTTCCACATAAGAGAACATAGGTGAAAATATGGATATGGATGGGAAATCTAACCATCAAATTCTGATGGAGAGTGGTAGAAAACGTGGCTATGAAAAAGACAACAATCACAAAGCCAAAAATTTGTGATAATCATATTGAGTAAAATATTGTTTTCAACAATACCTAATAATGTTATTTAAAGGGCGAGATTATTGATAATAATAATCTGTCTCTTTATGATAATTTTGATGCTCACAAATACCGTTAATTATTTTTTAATGATTTTATTTAGTATTTTTTAGGACTTTATTAATTTATTTTACTTTTGAAATAACGAGAATTTATTACTTGTTCGGAATCTGCTTTAAGCGTGTCTTGGAATCACTGTTCATACCTTACTTGTTCAGAATTTGCTTTAAGCGCGTCTTCGAATCATTGTTCATACCCTACATGGATAAATGTAGCGTAAGGATGAAAATCATGTATACCTTTTTAGATAAGAGAAAAGTATGGTTAAACAACCATACATTATTAGAAACGTATGGAAGAAGAACCTTACATTGGGAAGGATCCTTATGTTTTGGTTATTAGCAAAGTATGGAAGGAGAACCGTACGTAGGTACTATACATTACATTTGTTTCTAAAAAGTATGGTTTATGAACCTTACTTTTGTGAAAAACCATATGTTCATAGAAAAGTATGGATTAAGTAAAAGTATGGATCTTTTACCATATGTTTGAGATTTGAAGGAAAAGTATGGATGATCAACCCTACATTTATAAACAATCTTACACTATGAACCTTATGTTTGAAGACTATGTTATCAACCCTACATTTGGAGGTCATGTCATCAACCTTACGTTTGGCGTCAGAAAGCTTTGAAAGACGATATTTTTATGCAATGGTCAGCAAAGTGATTATTGGGAAGATTTTGAGATGGATTTAAAGGTTTTTTTAAAAGTAAGACATTGACTGATTCAAAGCCGATTTATCAGTAGATTAAAGATCAAATTAAAAGGATCTTTTTATGCCGAGTCTTCACGAAAGTTATGACTACTCTGTAAGTTCAAATTTTTGAATATCACGAATAAGAAGGCGACTTTTATGGATCTAAATGTGCAGAAGATATGCTCAGCTTTAATATATATGTTCTCTATTAAAAACACCATATACTAGTGGGTGGTGATCAATCTTTTTTTAAGGTGAAAAACAGAGACTGCAAAAAATCATGTTGATATGATGATTCAAAACAAAAAAGGCACGTCAAATCTCTATTCATTTAAAGAAGAAGAAACTCGATAGAAGATTCACTTGTTCTGCATCGAATATCAATAGTGGATCTACTACTACTGAAGTTGTGAACTATATCTTTATATCTATTGCAACTGGATCGACTCAGAACTGCTTCGACTTGAAAATCAATATTTCTAGAGGCGATGATCCATCTGCTGTCAATTGAATTCCATTGCAATTGTGGAGATCATCTGGAAAAGATTATTTCTGAAATTCTTTTTATTCTTGAGTAACCAACCTCTCGTACTAAGCTGAGCATGTTCGGGTTTGAACAAGAAGGCTTTGTTTTTCCATGGATTGTAAAGGTGTCAACTACCTGTATTCAGTTGTGGACTGGTCTATTGAAACGAGGACCAGATAATGAAAATCATCAAGCTCGTGGAGTTGAGCATTGGTGGAGTGGACTAGGGGCCTTCTGTTCCCCAAACCACTATACATCTTTGTGTCCCTGCTTTTATTTATTTCCTATGTACGACCAAATATGATAAAGAAAAGAGGATAGAACTATTTTAATTGAAGAGATAATAAAAAATCATAAAAAAACAATACCCCCCCCCCCCCCTCTTGCGTATAATCTGTATATTCAGGATCCAACAATTGGTATCAAAGGAGGAGATTCTGATAGATCCTTAGAACGCTAGAAGCATTTAAAGATTATAACATATCATTATGACTGATACAAGATAAGGGATGTCAATGGTCAGAGCACCATTTTTCAATGGAAACAACTATGGCTGCAAGAAATCGTGCATGATAATATATCTGAAAAACCTCATATATAAAGTCTATTCAATGATTCTGAATCCTTATGAAATTCCTAAAATTCCTGAGACATGGAGTGCTGCTATAGAGGAAGATTATGATATTAATTTTAAGGCGATAAATGCAATCATCTACAGTCTTGGACCAGATGAATTTAACAGAGTATGTCAATGACCGACATCATATTAGATGTGGCAGACAATAGCTATGGCATATGAAGAAACAGACAGTGTGAGACAAATGAGATATGCAACTAAAAAACTAAAATTTTATACATTCAAAATGTTTGAAGGAGAAATCATTACCCAAATAAATGGGATATTGACAAGAAATTGTCAATAATATAACAGCTCTAGGAGAACCTATCAAGCATGCTGATCAAGCATTAATAGTACTGAGGGTACTTCCTACTCGATGGACTGGTATCTCTACTGCAATCAGAAAATCAACACCTGTAAAAAATATAACCACGAGAGAGCTGATTGGTACACTGAAGATGTATAAATCTGAAATCCAAATTGAGTAAAATGAGCATAAATTATGAATCAGAAAGTATGATACTGCATTGAGAGTAACTTTAGAACAAAAAAATAGAAAGATGAAGAACAATGAAGTTAAAGCTAAATTAGAGAGCTTGGACTCATCAAACTCAGATGAAGAACTGGCTCAGCTAGCCAAAAATTTAGAAAGTTCTACAATAAGAAAAGATGCTTCAAAAAATCCTTTATGAAAGATGATATGGAAGTAAGATTCTATGAATGCAAGAAGATGGGGAATATCAGACCAGATTTCCCAAAATTAAAGGAAGCAAAGAAGAAGAAATTATTCAAAAGAAATGACTATGAGCATAAAGACAAGAAAGCTATGAAATCCACATGGAGTGTATCTGAAGACTCTATTAGCCCTCTTAAATCATGCTCAGAGAAAGAAGAATTCAATATAAAATCAAACATCTTTTTTCATGGCAGAAAATGATGAGGTGCACTCATATTACTCCTCTGACTCAAATAGTGAATCAAATTTTGAATCAAGCTACAAAAATGAGAAACTTGCAGCCTACTGCAATATGCTTGAAGAAAAATATGACTCACTGTTTAAGAAAAATATGTCACTAAAGAAAAAACATAAATCTATTTCATATTAAAGAGATACAATACTGAAACAACATAACGAATTAACTGATAAATAAAATTCTATTAACACTAACCATATTAATTTTGAATCAAGAATAAAAACACTGCAGGCTGAAGTAGAATCTGAGAAACAGGTTGCATTGGTTTTTACAAAAGGAGAGAATTCATTAAATGAAATTCTTGGAAAAAATATCATTAAAAAGGAGAGATTTGGAATTAGCAATAAAGGAGAAAAACATAAGCTATATAAAAATTATTTTGTTCCTAACTCTAAAAAGGTTAATTGTTACTTTTGTGGGACAAAGGGACATATAGATAAATATTATTTCTTAAGACAACCAAAAATTTGTGGAATTAAGAATGTTTATGTTTCAAAAGACTTATATGATTTATCTGATTTTAAAGGAACAAAGAAAATCTAGATACCCAGATCATTGCTAGCTAACACCTCTAGACCCATCAAAATATGGGTACCAAAGCAATTTGTTTGAATGTCTTTTCAGGTGGCAGGCCACAAGAGTAGAAAAGATATATGGTACATGGAATGTGGCTGCTCAAGACATATGAGTGGAAACTCATTGAATTTATCTTCACTCACTCAGAAGGAAGGAGGACTTGTCACATTTGGTGACAATGCCAAAGGAAATATTGTTGGCATTGGAACTAATGGAGATCCCAAAACAGTCTCAATCAACAAAGTACATTATATACAAGGATTAAAACACAATATGATAAGTATCTATCAACTTTTTGATGATGGATATACTGTTTACTTTACTAACAATTATTGTATTATTTCTATAGATAAACTGTTTAAATTTAAAGCAACAAGAACAGATAATGTCTATACTTTGGATTTAAATTCATTGTGTAAACAACAAGTAAACTGCATGACTGCTAAAGTAATTGAATGTTGGATCTGGCATAGGAGACTTAGACATTGTAATATATATGTTTTACATATGTTATCTAAGAAAAATTTATTTTCTTATTAACATAGTCTCAAATTTGAATGTGACCAATTTTTTGATGCATGTCAACTTGGCAAGAAACACAAATCATCCTTCAAATCTGTTAATAAAGTTGCTACATCTAAACCTCTAGAACTTATTCATATGGGTTTGTTTGGACCCTCAAGAGTAGAAATCTTAGCTTGTAAATTATATTTATATGTTTTAGTTGATGACAATTATATATTTACATGGATTTTCTTTCTAAAATTTAAAAATAAAGCTTTTACGTTTTTTGAATGTTTCTGCAAATCTATTCAAAATGAAAAAGGTTTTAATATAATCTCATTGATAAGTGGTCATGGTGGACAATTTGAGAATCAAGAATTTAATTCCTTTTTCTCAAACATGGGTATTAAACATACCTTCTCTGCACCAAAAACACCTCAACAGAATGGGATTGTAGAAAGAAGAAATAGAACAATTCAAGAAATGGCTATAACTATGTTAAATGAATATAATCTGCCTATATATTTTTGGGCATAAGCTATGTATACAACTTGCTGTATAATTAATAGAGTTTTAATTAGACTTATTTTTAAAAAGACACCATATAAACTATTGAATAACAGAAAACCTAAAGTAAATTACTTTAAAGTTTTTGGATGCATGGTTTACATCTTGAACACAAAAGATAATCTTGGTAAGTTCGATCTAAAATCTGCTGAAGGTATTTTCATAGGATATTCTACTACCTCCAAAGCTTATTGAGTCTACAATAAGAAGTCAAGTATTGTTGAAGAACCAGTTCATGTGAGATTTGATGAATCTGATCCATTTGAGAAAAGGACAGATCAAATGGATGAACTTGACTCTAATGATAACATGAGACTTGAGAACATAAAGAATGATTTTGAAAATGATATAAAAGAAATTCAGTCTAGTTCAGAGGAACATGATATTGAAGAACCTTTAAATGTTTTTCCTAGACAGTCTAGAACCCTAAATAATCACCCTTTAGAAACTGTGATAGGTGACTTAGATACAGGAATTAAAAATAGAAGAAACATAGGAATCCTAGTGTAATTCCTTGCCTTCCAATATCAACAAGAACCCAAGACTATATAAGAATCGTTAGATGATGATAGTTGGGTAATAGAAATGCAAGATGAATTAAACTAGTTTAAAAGAAATAGAGCTTGGGAATTAGTTTAAAGAACTAAGAATTATCCAGTAATAGGAACCAAATGGGTCATTAGAAATAAATAGGATGACCAAGGAATAATAACTAGAAATAAAGAAAGATTAGTACCTAAAGGATACAATCAAGAAGAAAGAATAGATTATGATGAGACTTTTGCACCTGTAGCAAGGTTAGAAGTCATTAGAATCTTCTTAGCCTATGCATCTTATATGAATTTTAAAATATTTAAGATGGATGTTAAATGTTCCTTTTTAAATGGTTATTTAATGAAGGAAGTTTATGTTGAGCAACCTCCTAGTTTTGAAAATTCCCAAAAACAATATTCTGTTTTTAAACTTACTAAAGCTCTTTATAGCCTTAAAGAAGCACCTAGATATTTGTATGAAAGATTATGTTCTTTTCTTTTGAAAAATTATTTTTTCTGTTGGAATGGCAGACCCAACACTCTTTAAGAAAAATGTAAAAAATAATGTTTTATTTGTTCAAATTTATGTTGATGATCTAATTTTTAGATCAACTAATAAAACCATTTCTCATGAGTTTTCAAAGTTAATGAAAAAATAATTTGAAATGATTATGATGAGAGAACTAAATTTCTTCTTAGGACTTCAAATTTATCAAAATGATTTTGGAAATGTTTTCAATCAATGAAAATACATTACTGATTTACTTATGAAATTTGGACTTCAAAACAACAAGACATTTACGACTCCTATGTGTACTAATATAAAACTTGATTTGGATGAAACTGGAAAATCAGTTGACAACAAGTTATATAGAGTTATGATTGGTAGTTTGTTATATCTTACTACTAGCAGACTAGATATAATGTATTCAGTATGTCTTTGTGCTAGATTTCAATCAAATCCTAATGAATATCATCTAACAGCTATTAAAAGAATTTTTAGATATTTAAAGGATATATTATAAATATCTTCTTTATCCTAAAACATCTAATTTTAATTTGATTTCATATTTAGATGCAGACTTTGGACGTTTTTGGTTAGATAGAAAAATCACATCAGGAACATGTCACTTTTTAGGAAAGTGTTTAGTGTCATGATCTAGTAAGAAACAACATTCAGTTGCCTTGTCAACAGCCGAGGAAGAATATGTTTTTGCTGGCAGTTGTTGTAAAAAAGGGTTGTGGATGAAAAACACTCCTATGGACTTTGGATTAAATTTTAATAATACACCTATTTTATTTGATAATACAAGTGCAATTAATATTTAAAATATCTTATTAGTCATTCTAGAACTAAACACATTGATATAAGGCATCACTTTTTAATAAATCATGTTAATAAAAAGGATATATTATTAGAATTTATAAATACTGAAATTCAATTTGATGATATTTTTACTAAACCACTTCTCACTACAAGGACTGATTTTATTAAGGGGGAGCTAGGTTTATTTGATTTTAAATAAAATTTTACTTCACAATTTTTTTTAATCTCCTTAAAAATAATTTTACTATTTTGTTTTTAAAACAAAATATGTTTCTTTTATCCATGTAACCTATTTAATTTATTTTTAAATATATGTAATGATTATTAAAAACACAAGAATCAGGGTTGTTAGAAAACTCTTTCGACATCTAAACCATTTTACTTCTATCGAAACCTTTTCGAATCCGCAAAATGCACCTCTACTCATGAACCCTAATCTTCGATCCTATGAAACCCTAACCTTCAAACCATCAACGATTCTCACACAGATGGTAAGGACTAAAATATCTAGTGAAGCCGAGCCAAGAAATTTCAAGAGACAATGCTCATAATGAAGAAAAATCTTACAGGGCAAGGTAATCGATCTCGACTGGTTATTTCAGACAAATCTACTGTTGAAACAAGCGCTGTCATTTCAGAACCTTGAGTAGACATTCAACAATGAAAATACAGAATTTCTGTATGAGGTAGAACTTAGATACTTCTTGAAATCTGTACAGTTTAGTCTGGGGTATACTGAGGATAGTATGATGGCTAAGATAGAGGATAGAGATTTCTCAATCTCGTCAGTAGAAATTGGTCAGATTCTCAACTGCCCTCATGAGGAAGTTTTTCATTTTGATTTGAAGAATATAGGAGATGTTGTCCATAAATCCTAGGACATTATGTCTTTTTTGTTTGGAGCATCTTATATTATGAAAATGATGGTGAATGATTTATAACCAGATCAGAAGATCCTGGTTAAATTTGTTCGGACTGGAATAGCTCCCAGAATGGAAGAAATGGAAAATATTTTGTACCTTGATATGTAAATAATGTATCTTTTGTTATGTGATATCATGTTAAAATTTCCAAGGTACATGGTCAGGTACCTCAATTACTGCTATAAAAGTGACGCCCGGATGAAAATTTACCATTTTGGTCGATTAATTTCTAAACTATTGCTTAAGAAAGACATGGTGAGATTAGTGGATGTATGAGTACACTATGATCACATTAATATGTTTAATGCTGGAACTTTGAGGAAGATTGGATACTTCTAGAGCACCATTAATGGAATACTCTTGCCAGTAGGAGATGAAGAAGACTCACCGAGTTCTCAGGCTCAACCTGCAAAGTCAAAGGAGGGACAGGCTGAATCAAGAGTCAGCAATGTAGTAGGAAGTATCTGATTTTATGTGGAAGATGTTGAAGAAGAAAGAAGTGAAGAGGGACTTCAATATTGAAGAACTCGAGCTGTTAATGAGAAAATTACATCCCCTCCGTTGGCAACAACAGAAGCTTTAATTGCTTATTCTTTTGTAAAAGAAGTTGTTATTGATAAGACCATGGAAGCTGTTAGTGAAAGGAAATCACCAGTAGAGGGATCAGAAGCTCAAGAAGAAGCTAAATGGGATAATCAAGAACATATTGTAGCTGATGTTGAAGTTACACTTCAACAGGACCACGATAAAGAGGCAGTGCCGGGTGAATAAGTGGCGAGACCTCAGAAAACTCTTGAAAATGTAGTTCTATAAAATCCAGTGGAAGGCCAAGATGATAATGTTTGTGGTGAGCATGCTTCTGAAGATCACATAAAAGTAATTCAAGAGGATTTTTCTATGGAGGAGTCTGGAGACTCTAAGGAAAAATATGCGGACCAACCTACTCAAAACAAAGAGAATGAAAAATCTGATGCTGAATAATTAACTTTGGTACTGCTGCATCATCCAGAGCCTGAGTATGTGAATCCAGCATAGGGTGCCTCTGATTTAAGGAAGAAAAAAGTTTAAGAACTGTACAGAAAGGTGTCTCAGTTGGACTCTATGAATATATCTCTAAGAAATTCCTTAACCTTCGAACAATTAATATTTCAAAAGATGAAAGAGATTACAGTGTCAAGGTAAGAAGTTGAAATGTTTAAAGAGGATATTGCTGAATGTAGTTGCAAATTTGAAATCTGAAATGGTTATGAAGACATATTTATCAGATCTGAAGTTTTTTATGGAGAACCAATTTGCATTAGTTGCAAATAGTGCTGTTAGTGGATCAGGTACTTCACCTGATTTAATCTGAAGATTTCAAGCCATCATAGCTGCGATGAGCGACATGAATGACCGGTTTCCAGATCTTCAATGTAATAGTGATCCATTATCAGTGTTGCTGGAAAATCATAAATTTTTAGTGGATCAACTGATATCTAGTGAGCCACCAATCAAGAATATGTTAAATTAGATGTCAGAGAAGCTGTCAGTGTTTATCTAAAAATAATAAAGGATGCATGAGTTTTTTAGAGTCAATTTAATCGAGGATATTCATATGACTCAAGAGAATAGAGGGATCATTATCAAACATGGAGATGGAATTATGAAGAGACTCAAGGAACAGTTCACAGAAATCAAGTATGCAATACAGAGGAGATATAACCTATTACATATCTTTCCCAAACCATGATTCATGTGTTTATCATACTTGTATCTATTTTTCATTTTTAATGAAAATCTATTTCTTCCTTTCTATTTGTTTTACAGTCTTTATTTTTGATATGCCAGTACTCCAGATTTAATTATTGATAAAGAGTTAATAATATCATTTACCTACAGTTCAGTGCAACATTAAATGTGTTCAAATCCATAATTTGTCATTCTTTTTGATATCACAAAAACTGGGAGAAATTTGGATAAATGCAACATTTTATTTTAAAAACCCTATTTTTATTCAGAGGGAGAAATTTGGAAAGAAAAATTATTTTATTTTTCAGGGAGAGAAATTTTTTATTTGTTGGAATTTTTATTTATTTTGTTAAAATTAATTTTTTTTATTCTCTCAAAATTCTAAAACGTTATGTATCTAATTTTGAGAGTCAATTTCATTTAATTTTTTTATTATCTTTTCGGTTTTTTGATCATCAAAAAGGGGGATACTGATGAGAAAAGTATTGTTTTCAACAATACATAATAATGTTATTTAAAGGGTGGGATTACTGAAAATAATACTCTTTCTCTTTTTGATAATTTTGATGCTCACAAATACCATTAATTATTTTCTAATGATTTTATTTAGTATTTTTCTGGACTTTATTAATTTATTTTACTCTTGAAATAATGAGAATTTATTACATGTTTGTAATCTGCCTTAAGCACGTCCTGGAATCACTGTTCATACCTTACTTGTTCGGAATCATTTTTAAGCGCGTCCTGGAATCATTGTTCATACCTTACATGGATAAACGTAGCGTAAGGATGAAAATCATGTATACCTTTTGAGAAAAGAGAAAAGTATGGTTAAATAACCATACATTATCAGCAACATATGGAAGACGAAGCTTACGTTAGGAAGTAACCATATGTTTTGGTTATCAGCAAAGTATGGAAGGAGAACCGTACGTAGGTACTAAACGTTACGCTTTTTTCTAAAAAGTATGGTTTATCAACCTTGATTTTGTGAACAACCATACGTTCTCAGAAAACTATAGATTAAGTAAAAGTATGGACCTTTTACCATACGTTTGAGATTTGAAGAAGAAGTATGCATGACCAACC
Organism: Viscum album; assembly: GCA_963277665.1. Taxonomy (NCBI): domain Eukaryota; kingdom Viridiplantae; phylum Streptophyta; class Magnoliopsida; order Santalales; family Viscaceae; genus Viscum; species Viscum album. The sequence continues at coordinate 1,415,538,454 of OY728145.1, forward strand.
CTACGTTTATGATCACCCTTATGTTATAAACCTTATGTTGGAAGACTATGTTATCAACCCTATGTTTGGAGGCCACGTCATCAACCTTACTTTTGGCATCAGAATGTTTTGAAAGACGATATTTTTATGCAACGGTCAGTAAGCTAATTATTGAGTGGATTTCAAGCCGGATTTAAAGTCATTATTAAAAGTACAACTTTGACTGATTCAATGTCGTTTTATCAGTAGATTAAAGATCGAATTAAAAGGAAATTTTTATGTAGAGTCTTTAGGGAAGTTATGACTACTCTGTAAGTTCAAATTTTTAAATATATTGAATCAGAAGGCAAATTTTATGGATCTAAATGTGCAGAAGATATGATCAGCTTTAATATATATGTTCTCTCTGAAAAACACCATATACAAGAGGGTGGTGATCAATAATTTTTTAAAGGTGAAAAACAGAGACTGTAAAAAATCACGTTGATCTGCTGGTTCAAAACAAAAATGAGCGTCGAAGCTCTATTCATTTAAAGAATAAGGAACTCGATAGAAGATTCACTTGTTCTGCATCGAATATAAACTGTGGATCTACTACTGCTGATGTTGTGAACTATATCATTATATATATTGCAACCGGATCGACTCAGAACTACTTCAACTTGAAAATCTATATTTCTAGAGACGACGATCCATCTTCTGTCAATTGCATTATGGTACAATTATGGAGATCATCTAGAAAAGATTCTTTCTGAAATTATTTTTATTCTTGAGTAACCAGCTTCTCGTACTAAGCTGAGTAGGATTGTGTTTGAACTCGAATGCTTTGTTTTTCCTTGGATTGTAAAGGTGTCAACTGCCTGTATTCAGTTGTGGACCGGTCTATTGAAATGAGGGCCAGATAGTGAAAATCATCAAGCTCGTGGAGTTGAGTGTTGGTGGAGTGGACTAGGGGCCTTCTGTTCCCCAAACCACTATACACCTTTGTGTCCCTGATTTTATTTATTTACGCTGTATGACCAAATCTGATAAATAAAAGAGGAAAAAACTTGTTTAATCGAAGAGTTAACAAAAAATCTTAAAGACACAAGTCACACCCCTCTTGCGTATAATCTGTATTTTCAAGATCCAACAGATCTAAGGTACCATATGATTCATTAGATATAAGAGAACTAGTACAACATTTTTGGTTTTCAATATCATTTCCTTAAATTTGATGAATTAATAAAAATAATTTCATGATTTTGGTACAATCTCACTGTTGTTCGTTCCTTGAACAATTTCCACTTCATATCTTAATGAAATGAAGTTGAATTTGTTATTCGTGAAGTTTTAGTGGATCATGTGATAGAATGATGGGTCATTCCATCTGTTTCAAACAAAAGGTTAGAAAAAGTTATCAAATATACATATGTCCGTCTATGGTGAGGTTAATCATATATGATTCCAAAAATGAACTTATACTTCATCTATCATATAACATAATAAAATAAAACAAGTTTCTACTAACCATGGACTTCCTATAGTCCAGTGGTTGGTGATAAAGGCCTATCGCACATCGGTTGTGGGTTCGATTCCCGCAACCTTGTCCGACGCGATGGGTTGTCACTCATCCTGCAAGTTGTCTTTTTTCTAAAACAACATTATTATAACATCCCATCTCTAATATTGAAAAAAATTTCTAGCCTTAAACAATACTAACATATGTCCAACATAATCCATTCCAATCTTTAGGATTATCTAAAATACTTCTATCCAATCTTATAGCATAAAGATAACGATTACTAGAAATGTCATCAAACAAGCATGTGAATACCATCATTTATCCCCCAAATATCATACAATATATCTTGTTGGTCACATTCCAAACATATGAATATCTTAATCATGTATTCTCTTAAAAAATGAATACCCATTGAACCTTAGTGAAGACATGAATGCTGTCAAAAGTTAACTCTTTCCACATACCAAAATCCCAATATTTCTATAGACTCAAACCATGATATATGTCATGAGATCATTTCATTTTATCATTATCCCTTCATTATGCACATATCATCTTCTTTCCAAAAATATTTCAATCACTTTTTCATGGTTACCAATACCATATAATTATTGAAAACCAATACATAGATATTCCAAAATTCCATGATACCATAAATGAGATTACATGATACTATTTTGAAATCCCATTACAGAAACACTTAATCATTACAAAACATCATTGTCACACTCAACATCAAAAATAGTGATCTCATGTGACTTCCCTTTATCCTTTTCCTTTAGAGGTTACTCACATTGATCATCATTAACCCTTGGATTAGGGAATTGATTATCATAATGTCCCATTTCCAAGCACTTGAAGCATTGAAGTGTTGATGGTGCATTCTCTACAGTCTTTTCTCTATACACATCATTAGCAACCCTTTTCCATTACTACAACACTCAGCTACTCGATGACCTTCTTTTACACACTTAAAATATTTTCTAGTCCCTTTAAGACAATATCCACCATGCTTCTTTCCACATTTTGAGCATAAATATACATTCATCTTCTTTTCACCATTATTCTGAGATTTCTCCTTGAACTCCATCTTTCGTTTCTTGTCAAAACCATGATACGGATATGTTACACAAACATTCAGTTCTACCTTGATAGAATAACACACAATTTCTTCATAGCTACTAAAGTCTCTTATAACTAATTCCCTTCGAAGACTTGGTTTTAAGCCACTGATGAATCGATCAACTTTACATTCAGGTTGGATGATAAAGCCAGACGCATACTTTGCAAGTCTTGTAAAATTCTCTTTGTATATACCAACAGATTCATCATCCTTATGCTTAAGCTCAAGGAACTCTTTTTCCATCTTGGTTCAAAAAATATGAGGAAAGTACTTACTGAAAAACAAGATCTTGAACTCGTCCCATTCCATGGATTCAATTTCATCATGGGGACTTGTATTCTTAATTCAAGTCCACCATTGATCTTCTTCACCTTCAAAATGGTAAATATCTAGAATGAATTTTTCATGTTCTGAACAGCGAAGTATGGAAAATATCTTTTCAATGGTACTGATCCATTGTTCAACAACAAGTGGATTAGAAGACCCACTGAAAGAAGGTGGAAGTTGCCTCATGAAGGACTCAATAGAATATTGTTCCCTTTTCTGCTCATCTGGAAGTCCAAAATGATTCATAGCTTGAGTAAGTATAGTATTAATATGATTCACTACATCTCTCATGACATTGGTTTGTTCAGGAGGACAATCATTGCATTGTCCCTTACATTGATCTACACGGTTCGTTCGGGTTCCAACCATCATCTAAATCCCAAAAAGAATAGTGTGAGAGGAAAAGATCATGCTAGGGAAAACAACATAATAAAGGGGGAGTACCTTAAATATCTAACATCATAGGTTTAATTCAAAGATCATTAGCTCAATTCTAGGACTATAACCTATACGTATACTTAACCTTAAGGACATCCCTAGACATACCTTAGAAATATATCTGGGGATCTCACAAAAGTTTTCGCATCCTATTTTCCAAAGGTTAACTAAACTATTCCTTGGATACCAACTGTAGAGGCCCAAATCATGATGTACATGGACATTACATTACTTTTTCAGAATACTTAATACACAAAAAAACCAACACTCAAGGATCGTAATAGTTTAGTGTCTTTGGAAACTCGGAATATAATCTTCTAATCATGGTGAAAGATCTTCAACATCTCCCATAAAGATCTTCCCATTTTTTTCTTACCTAAAACATTTCTTTATATCCTGGGGAAAATAAAACATAAAAAGGGTTAGCTCAAATTCTCAGTAAGGGTAAACATACAGAACATAAAACAATCCATAAATATTTGCATGTAAAAACACGAGCATAAAATCTAAACATTAAAATCTTGAGTAATGACATAAAACATTGTAGTGCATAAGGCATAGATCATAAAAGATCATTAATCATGATAAAATAGCATGGTAATAAAACTTTTAATTGTGGAAAAACATTAAGCACTTGATATTATTTCTATAGTATCCAAGTCATTACTTTCAAGACCATCTTAGTGGACAAAGTCCCTTACTGAACTGGGTTTACTTTCCATTCCAGCCCTGTATTACATAACTGGATTTACATGTTCTTACAGCCATGTCTATCTCATGAGATATAAATCTTTACCCAATTCATTGGATGGAGATATAGGTCCTACCTATCTCATAAGGAAATCATTCTTATGTGTGCCACAACATAATCATAAATCACTAATCATAACCCAAATAATAAAATGGGTTTCATAAACATCATTTCCTCATAATGAAATCCATATAAAACAAATGGATATAATTTCATCATATGAAGAATCAAACCATGTAAATAATAGAGACATTATACTTGAAACAGAAACATGATAAATAATGTCATCTTAGATGGAAAATAGTTTTGATAAAACACTTGAAAGGAATTCTTGAGGAAAATATCCTTTCTTCTTCAAAATAATTTTCCTTTCACAAAATTCCATGAAATTTTAAAAGAAAATGATTTTATTGAAAATAGTCTTTAATTATTTTAGAGTATGCTTCATGAAAATAATGTGTTATGAAACCGAAAAAATCTGTTCATGCCGTATAAGTTAAAAAAACATTCTTCTCGTACTTTTGCCGGAAAATTCAAAAAGTACCTCGTATGGTAAACAAAAGAATGATTCCTTCCAATCCTTGTGGAAAAATTTATAATGGGGTAAAAATGACTTTAAACATTCATAGAAGAATAATGAAAATTTTATGAAAACATTTTTAGAAAACATGGACATGGATGATAAACATAACCCCAGTAAATACTTACAAATAAACAATCTCGGATAAGAATGAGATTGGAATAATTATCCCTTACCTTAGATCTGATATGCTTCATACGTATCAGATCCTCCTGTATAATGATTTAAATAATGTCATTTAATTATTACAGAATCATATATGGTTCACTTATGACTTTATATTACCCGTTCTTTTGAAAATTCATGTTAAAGTAGTGTTTTGGGTAAAATCGTTTCATTTATCGTCCGTGTTTTGACTTGTAATTATTAATATGATTACCTAGATCATGATTAATTAGATCCAGAATATAAAACATGATTTATATAATATATATTCAGAATATACATATATATAATAGATCGATAAATGGAAGGAAATAAACCGTTCATGGAGACGGTAGGTCGTACGTACGCATTAACGCTGTTTTCGAATCCTTATTTAATTGAATGGAATTAAGTAGATGACATACATATATATGTACATAAATACAGAAGCATTATTATTTTATATATTTCTTTATAATCATTCTTTAATTATTAACATGGAAAATGAATCTCATCGCATCGTGGAGACGGTAATCCGTACGTACGCACTAGCGAGGATATCATTCCCATATTTATTGAATGGAATTGGAGTGAATTATATAATATCATAGAATCAATATGATGTTAAAATAATCATATTTACTTATTCTTTACACCAGTATACCCTTCCAATTAAGGTGGTGGTGGAAAAACAGATTACACCACGACGTGGAGATGGTATTCCGTACGTACACTCGCCCGGTGATTTCATTTTACTTAGGATGGATAGAAGGTGAAATAGGGTTGTTTCATATTTATAATAACATATCATAACATGAGTGATACTGTTGTTATTAATTCACAATTAAACAACTAAAAAAGAATAGGTAGAATAAGAAATAAATATGAAAGAATCAGTAAAAGATATTACCTCTTCTTCGACACGCCTCTTTGAAACCTCCTCTTAGGGAACTATCATTGGTATTTGAAGAAGACCAGGACCTATAGTATGTTTCTAAGGAGGATGATAATGGAAATGTTCAGGGGTTGGCCGAGCGTGAAGTCTCAATGTTATGTAAATATGAGAGGGAGGAGGTGCCTTTTTATAAGGGAGGAGAGGGGCACCTTTGGAATCCTCAAAAATATTAGTTTAATATAAATTCAAACCCCCCATAAAAACCTCCAAAAATGACTCAATTAAAAATTTGATGAGATATGGTTGTAATATCATCAACCAACCAAATTTAGACAAGTTTTTATCTTATTTTAAACCTTATCATTTTGATTTATCCTTATTTAATCTATTTAATTTTATTTGTGTTAATAAAATTCTAAATTTTAAATGGTTATAAATAATCACTTATGTGTTGTTAATTTTCCATAATTGGATACCTTATGAAATATTAGACTATATAAATTTCAATTTATAATTTTTAAATATTTTTGTGATTTTTAAACAATTTAATAATATGTTATTTTTATAAAAAAACAATAGTGTCAATTATGACACTATTCATTTATTTAAAATTAAATAAAATACACAGAGAGGATATATTCGAACTAAAATAATTAATAGATTCCTATCATGTCAAATTTGTCTATAAAATTCGGGGATCACATTAAATAGATCATATAATATTTATTTTAATATTTTTAAAACCATTTATTTGGTGTATCTCTTAATAAAATCATGTGTACATTATTATTGTATAATTATTTAGTACACTTATTTGTTGCATAAAAATTAAAAATAAAATTCTCGGATGATGATAAATCTCATAGATTTCATAATAATACATTTACTAAAATTTATCATCTTATAATCACAACATGTAAATTGTTATATTTATTAAATTATGAAGGTGACAATTTGGAATCATTTATAATAAAATAATATAAGTGTCATAATCATCTTTATAAGGATCAAAATGGTAAATAATTAGGCCAGGGGATGATTAGGGTTTATATATACACTACCATTATGTTTTGTTCATATTTTTGGGCCTTTTGATATGCATTACTATTTCAATAAACTATAGTATTGATTTTTCACTAAATAAATAATTTCTGCATCATTAATCTATAAGATAATAAAGTAATTAAATAATAATTAAAAATTACAAATAAATTACCATGATAAATAAATATATTTTATCTTTAAAATGAGTATTTATAACCGAATTTATATTCTTTATAACATTACATTAAAAATATGTTAATTATTAATGTTTGAGTGAGACATATTTCACTTTACTTTAAATAAAATAAACTAAAGGCCATAATCAAATACAAGTTGGTTCCAATGGATTCCATTTCGACCAAAATATGTCATAAGACGAAATATAATCATCCAATTATATTAATACATGTGTTAGGGTAATTTTATAATATTATATTTACCCTCAATTAAAGGATTTACCTTTAACTATGGTAAATAAAATTTACCATAGTTACTATTTATAGTGCCCAAAAATAAAAAGTATCCTATTGACATAACTTTCACCTACTGATTCCAAATATGGAATCCATTTTTCAAAATTCAAAACATATAAGTTGCAGTAATTAATTTAAAATTAATCATGTTGTTAAGAAAATGGGTTTTAAAAGATAAAACATTACGAAAGATTAAAATAATTTTACCTATTAATACAATGTAAAATCAATGTTAATGACATAAATTATATTAAACAGTAAATATATATTCTATTTATACTTTTAAATCCTTCAATATTATAATTTAACCAAATAAATTATTACGATGAAAAAAGTTGTTTTTAATTAAAATATTGCGTGTTTTTACGATTGATTAAAATATGAAAGTTATCAGAATAATATGAAAAACTTATCCAAAGTAAATTTTTATATCCTGATTCCAAAGAAGAATCTTATTTTGATAAATTTAACTTATAAACTTATTAAAATCTATATTTAATGTGGGCTCTCCGTCAAAAGGTGGCAAAACTGCATTTTTTTGAAAAATACTTATTTTAACCGAAACTTTTATTTTGTCCTTATACCATGTTCTAGAAAATCTATAAGAAAAATAATAATGTTATAAAATTAAAAATTTAGTTAATACTATTCATAAAGGCTATTTCATAATAATACTATAATAATATATCGTTTTATAGTTAAACATGGTATTGCGTACAACGCACGTTATCGAGGAAGGTCGTGATTGCGTGTAACGCAAACCAAGTCGGGTTTGTGTGTAGTGCAAGACCCCTTTGTTGTTGTGTATAAAAAAATCCAACCATATTTCATTTATACATTGAATATATATGTATATATACACTCAATTTTGCGTTGAATAATTACTATCAAACAAACATGAAATTGTTTTTAACACGATCCAAGATTACTGTTCCATATACTGCAAGATAATACTGTTTTGTGTATAGCGCAAGATAATCTTTGGGTAGCGTACAATATAAGATATGAAAGAAATTAAAAGGAATATATCTTATAAAATCTCGGGTTGTTACAATTTTGGACATTGTGCTTAAGATTTAGTCAATTGTTATGCTAATTTTTCTCTTAATCGTTGTAATTAATTTTAGTCACATTCCCTAATAATTTTTGTAAAAAATATGTTGAATTCATTAAAAATTATAAAATATTATATAATATTAATATAATCCATTTATTTAAATTCTAATAATATAATTGACAAAAATTACCTTAAATTTAATCATGAAGACGGGAAGATAAAGGAGGGTTTTGAAGTAAAAAAGTCCAAAAGATTGAAAAGTTTGAATGTCAAATATCAATGTGAAACTGGTTATAATCACCTAAATGTAATTAATTTATTTATACATGATCAAATTAATTTTTTTTTAAAAAAAATTATATATAGTTTAACTATATAAAACACTAGAAAAAATATGTTTTGAATTAAAATTCAGTATTTTTCACTATTAATACAAAGATGATGTATTTCACAAATTTGTGAAAAACATTAACCAAACCAAATTTTGACACTATGAATAAAAAAAGCAGTTTATTTTATCAAATAAAAATTTTAAATGATTCAAAAATTATATTATAAAGGTGATTCCATTAATATCCTGTAAAATTACATTTTCAAAAAATACCCCCCTTTTTAGTAAAATTAAATTTATTCCAATCTTACACATATAAAATCAATCGGATTAGGATAAAAAATATTGATTGAATATATTATATAAAATTATTATTGAAAACATTCATCAAAAGTGGGATGTTTAATCTATTAAGTTAAAATTATGTTTTTATATAGAAAAATAGTTTTCTTAAAAAGGTAACATCTATATTTCCAAATAATTCTTAAATCCATTTCTAACTTATTGATAACCAATAGATTCATTTTATATAAATGTTTAAATAATATTTTCACAATTTAGTTAATCATGTTCATGACTTCTTATCCAATGGCTAGGTGGAAGATAGAATACTATTTTAATAATAATATTAATATTATAATGTTGTTCAGTAAAACACTAACTTACATGTAGGAAAGGCTATCAAACAGACTCATTACTCTGTGTAACAAATTTCAAACATTGTGTTTCATGTACTGAATGTTAATCTAAGTGCTTTGTGTAGTGAAATATCGACATTTTTCTGCGTACAATGTATGAATAACTAGGTTTGTTTATATATAAAATTCTATATACTACACTATGTGAAACTGAAAATATCAAAAATAATAAATTAACTAAAAAACATTTTTACACAATATAAAGGTATTAAAAATAATCAAGTTTTGAGTATATAGACCTCCTTAAATTGAATTTTTCTGCACCATATTAGGAACAGAAACTTCCTCCACAATATTATATTTATCAATCTCATCCTCTGTAAGTTTTGTATGGGTGGTGTTAACGAAGCTCAATAATGGATAATGAATTATGGAAATTTTTTACGTTTCTTTCAGAGATGAATTTTTTTAACCCACCTAGGCTTCATCCTATACTATTCTAGTCCATTTGGGATATTCTAAAAAATGTAGATCTGAAAGGAATATATGGATAATTATTTTATTCATGTCTAAATCAAGGATAATGAATCACAAGATATGATTGGGTCTGAACATTTATTTGATGATGTTCCTCATAATGAGAAGAATATTGAATTCTAGTGAGGAGGAAGAGGTTGGGGTAAAACATAATTGTTACTGTGTTACTAGGATATTCTTTTTTACTTTCCACAACCATTTTAGTATGGGTTTTCAATATCATGTTTTTTTTAATATTGCCATCCTCATGGTTTAGTGTTGCTTCTCAATTGTCATCGATGCTGCTGTTGTGACTACATTCTTGATATTACAAAGCCATGTTTGAATATGGGAAGGTTACATTTTTTTGTTTTCAACAATTAAATTAGAGAATTTTGATGATTTTACTCTCTTAGGTAGCATACTATTCCAATATTTATGGATACTTGAATCAGTAGTTCTTCTTCTTTTTGACCGCTTCTGGCTTGACATTGTTTGGGAGTCTATTTGTGCTGGATTTTTTATAGTGTACCATTTGTTTTGAAGGGAGCCTACTTCTTGAATTTAACATGAGCCTATAAAATTTCATAAAATTACCATTGGAAAAAAATTTTGATTAGGGGGAGTGGTGAAATAAATTCCCAGTGGTTTCCCCATCCTATGATATGAACACCAGATGGGGCATCAATGATCAGATGACAATTTTTTTTAAATGTGTTGAGACATGCATGTTTAAGGGATATTTTCTATTTTTTAATTTCATGTTTCATGTGGCTATGTGATCGTACAATATTATTTTAATGAGTATATATATTATTACCTTTACATGTATTATAGTTTAGTTATAAAAAAATACTTATGATTTTTAATAAAGTATATTTGGCATACATTTTGGTGGATGTCATGTAAAAAATATCGCAACAATTCCTCTAGAATGTTGTATTGGGGAGTGGTTATGGTCCGAACCCAACATGTATAGTGTTTTTATACAACTATCCAATCATTTTCAACATGTATTCTTTATATTACTTAAGAGGATTCTCCACATGGTATGACAAAAGGGGACGCTTCCTTGCTACTTTATTATAAACAGCCAGTTTGACATGGATTTTCACCATCATATTAGATGGAAGTAAGTCTAAGGATGGTTTAAATAATGTATTTTTCCTTGGGTTATATTATATTTGAAAATTATTCCAATTTTAAATAATTATTAATCAATCATGAATGTCCTCATCTTCCCAAGTACCTCGTGGTATGAGGGATTTCAAATAGATAAATTTACAAGCGGAGGTCCTCCTTTATGAAGTGAAGTGTCACTATGGGGAGGACGTATGCATAAAAATATACCATGCAGTGGAATAAAATAATGAATTAATGTTCATCCAAAATTAAATTTATTTTAGTGAATACCCTAGTGATGAACATTAGTAAAGGTGATTGTAAGGGGAGAACCTCTTTGTTGTTTGATCTTCTTACCACATAGACGGCTGCTGTGACAATCATGAGGAGATGAGATATCAATATTGATCATATTATGGACTTGAAGAAATACATTTGAGTAATATTTCTGAGGAGTAACTTTAGAGATACTACTATTATTTCTATAATTTGGTCATAAAAGTGTAGGATCTTGAGATTCTACAGATAAATGTATGAGGGCTTCATGAACTCTAGCATTAAGAAGAGTTAGATCATTTATAGACTCTTCATTTCTAGTTTCCATTTATCACGATTATTTTATGATGACCTATTACGAGTGAATGGTTCCACTTGATGGGGATAATTAATTTCAAATATATAATACTTTTTTATTTTATCATCTTTCACTGTTGTAATTTTCTAAAATGTCATATGAATTTTGGAAAGGGATTGTGCCTACCCTAGAGTAACCATTGAGATAGAAACATTACCTAAAATTTTAATTTGGATATGGGCCTGATCTGATTTTCTGTATATTATGAGGATTTTCTTTCCCAAATCCCTCAGAGATAGAAGTAGATATTCATATATACTCTAGAGTAACCCTAAATGTGTATTGGTGAGTCACCTAGATTTTTGGGGAAAAGTAGTGTATCTGACCCTATTCCAATACGGCTTCCTTTATTATATCATGGATGTTTTGTATGATGTGTTTAGAAATCAACATCTTACCTTTCACCATTATAATTTTAGTACCCCTGGTTTCTTGTATGAAGCCCTTTCTTGATGATTTTAATGGTTATAAAGTTAAGGGTGAAAAATGGGAGAGTCTGGAGAACTTGGAATGAGTATTGGGGCAAAAAGGGAAGTCACATGGGAGGTGCACGGTTTTTCTAAACCGTGCGGAGTTGGTATGGGAGGCATTAGCTTCTCTATGGGCGGCACACGATTTGTCTAACGGTGTGGCCAAACCGTGCGAGAAGGGTGGAAGAGGCAGTAGCTAATTCACAGTTTGCACATGGTTTGTCAAACCGTGGGAACTAACCGTACAACAACTTAAATGAGATCTTATAAATATGGATCTCTTGCGTTTTTGCCTCTAAGTGGCTCATTTTTTCTCCTAAGTGGCCCTAACTCTGGATTTGGGTTCTCCTAAGGCAAAAGAGGGTTCTCCCATCATTCTGGAGGCCATCCAAAGGCTTCTCTTGGAAAATCGAAGCTAGATTCTTGAGGTATGTGATCGTTCTTGTTCGGTTTCTTAGATCTACATAGATCTACTTCTCATCTTCTATCAGTTTTTTAGATCTATACCCTTTATGGGTAGATCTAAGTGTGTGGATTCCAAATATGATGATATTTGGTCTTGGTTGTGTTAGGAGAAGAGATCTAAGGAGTATCCTTGGTGAATCGGCCCGGTTTCCTTGTACGTTCTCTGTTTGTTAGGGTTTTTGTCAAAACCTTTGAGGTAGGTGGCTTCACTCTTGAATCCTCTTTTTAGAATTGGTTGGATTAGTTTCAAATTGGTTATTTTAATGATTTTAATTGTGAAAAGTATGTAATAAATCATTTTTAGTGATGATTTATGGTTTTGATGAAATTGTGAAATCTTGGTGAATTGTTGTGCAATGTGATTTGGCTATTTGAATTTAAAATGTTGATTTTAAATTATTAAATTTCTGAAATTGTAAATGGTTTGATTAGAAATGGGATTTCAATAAAAAGGTTGTTTTATTGAAATGGTTTGAGATTGAAATGACTTTGATCGATTTGGTTTTCCATAAAAAGTGAGTTTTATTGAAATGTTTTGAATTGGTTGAACACAATTAGTTTTGATAGAAAATGGTTTTCAATAAAAGGTGTTTTATTGAAAGGATGGTTTTTGCATGATTTTTGGGAATTTGTGGTGCGTGTTCATGTTGCATATACGAGGCTCGGTTGAAATAGGACCTTGTGCTCGGTGCCAAAATTTTAATGGCACATGGGACTTTTAAGAATGAGTATTGGTTGAAATATATCCTTGTGCTCGGTGCCAAAGGATTAATGTAACATGGGAAATAATTACCTTGTGATGACTCAGTAGATCAACGAGAGACCACTTATGAGTATGGAACTATCATAACAAAGAATGCATGGTTGATTTCACGGGTTAGTGAAATGGTTGGGTATGAAACGAGATGTTTTTGAAATGGTTCGGAAGGTTGTTTGGTTATTTTTCTCGAAAAATAACGTGTTGGAAAAGTTGGTATAACATGCACTTGGATGCTTTTGAGCATGGATGGTTTTGGAAAACTTATTTATATTTAGTTATAAACTGCTTTGGTGAAAATGTTTTATATAAACTATTTTTATATAAATGTTTTTATCTCTTCTATCCTAGTGGGGTGAGTAGAGAATTCATTGGTAAAAAACTACTGAGTTTTATATTCACCCCTACTTTGGAACTTTGGTGATTTTGAATATGTCGTATTTTGAGATATTGGTAAAGGTCATGCATCTCATTGTTTGTGGCTCATGGTGATGCTTGGGAGATGTTGTGGAGCTTGGAGCTTGTGGACCATGGAGTCGTGGTGTCTTTTGAGAGTCTTGTGTTGTTCTTCCACTGTTTACTTTGATGTTTGGTTTGGTCTTCCACTGTTGTGTACTCTGATGTGGTTTAATATAAATATAGTTGTTGATTGGTCTTTCATTTTATCATGAATCATATAGTGAATGGTTAATGGATGGGTTTATTTTCTTAAAGGGTAAGTCATCTCCAAATTATATTTCAAACCCTTCTGAATTTATTGCCAGCCTTCGGTGTCTTGGGGATGTCCCTTAAGGCCAAGTAACCGTAACCGTCCTCTCAAGCCAATGAGGTAGGGGCAGGGTGTTACAAATGGTATCAGGTTGATTGGTCCTGGCCTAACAAGCCGTCATCGGTGTTCTTGGTCTTGGAGTTGAAATTCATTCTTGTCTATTCCTTGGGTGGTCATCTTATCCAGGAGTAGGATTGTCGAAACATGAAATGTATAGCATAAAGGGACATAGCTAACCCGTTTATTCTCAACATCAATTTACCAGGGTGTTGGGTACATAAGTGTTTTGGATACACTTATAGAATGTTGGAACTCTCATTGCCATGGGTTTAGCCAATGAAATGAGTATGACATGCATTATAGAGGAATGAATTCCCACTTGGATTGCATATTTCTTTGAGAGGAATGACTAAGAATTTTGTGTAAGGTTCTAATTTCAGAAAAATGTATAAATTATTTTCAACCGAATGACTTTGAAAATAGGGTATTTGGTGTATTTTGAAAATGGATTGATTTTAAAAAAGTATGTTGAATGTTTTCAAAAATGGTTGAACATGGAAAAAAGTTGTTTGAGGACAATTTTTTGATAGTTAATGTTATAAAATTTTAAATTCTAATCCAACAATTTCTAGAGAGTGAGATTGACGGAGTTTGTTGTTGGTTTATAAAATGGAACCCGGTAGGCATTGTCGAAACCAACTCGATGAAGCTGCGGAGAATCTGGTTTCACCAGAACCACTTGAGAACCAAGAGCTGGTTCAGAGTATTGTCCATGCTTTCAAGCTATGGATACGGGGAACTGGAGGAATGAGCCACGACATGTGGATCATACTATCCAGTTCATGAAGCAAAATCTACTGAACATTCGGGGTGATGCTGAACTCGAGAAGGTAGAGGTGTGGCTAAGAAGGATGAATCGTATATTCAATTTTATCGGCACACCAGTAGAGATGAATGTAATGCTGGGGACGTATATTCTCGAGGATCTTTCACATCACTAGTGGGATTTAGTGGTTCAGGATATATTGGATGAAGGCTTGGAGGATTTTGAAGAATAGTTTAAAAAACAAATCTATCCTCACACGTTCAAGATCAAGAAAACGACAGACTTCTTCAGCTTGAAATAGGAGAGCCTCTCTATCATAGAGTATGCAGTTTTGTTCCTGAATTTAGTCTATTTTTCATCAGAGGTTGTGGAAAGTTTTTCATTGAAGGCATGCATCTTCGAATCGGGACTAAGGGAGGAAATTCGATCGATGATTGCAATGATCTGTATTACAGATTATACAATGATGGTGAACAGAGCAACTGTTGCTGAACATGATATCTCAGGATCTATAGGAGGAGGCTTAATGATACCCACTTGAATGGGTGGGATCATTAATGTTGGAAACAAGAGAAAGAGGGACACCTAATTCATTGGTGGGAGTGCGAATCAGAACTAGACAACAGGATCAGTCAACCTTCCTCCACGAACCAAGAGCAAAGAAGGTTGCTTTGAATGTGGTTCAACTAATCACATAAAACTAGAATGTACAACACCACCGAGAGCATGCCACAATTGCAACAAGATGGGGTATCTTCAGCGATATTGTCGCAGTGCTCCATGGTCGGGTGTTTGGGACACTTCCCAGGCATCGAAAGTATTGTATGCTTCGACAGGACGAGGAAAGAAGAATCAGTCTCATCAACCTAACAAATCAAGCCATGGTGACTCTAGAAATACCATGACTCCTCAACTAGGGAAATATTAACAAGGAAACAAGGAGAACATTGCAGCGATGAAACAATTGTATGGAGTTGATCAGATGATGGTCGATGATCAGGCTGGACAATCTAGAGTAAGAGGTACGATTATTTTGAATTCTACCTTTGAGCAAATGTTGTTTGATACTGGTGCATCTCATTCCTCCATTGCTTCTCGTGTTGTATATTTTCTATGTTTAAAAGTGGAAATGATGCCTTCTGTCATGAAACTACACACTCTTCTTGGTGAAAGAGAATGTCAATCCTTTATTTGTAGAGCATGTGCTATAACTGTTGATAGAGCTGAGCTGAAATGGGATTTTTCTATACTGTAGGTGGATGCCTATGATATAATCCTAGTTATGGATTGCTTGACAAGGTTTAAGGATCACATCGACAATTATAGGATGACGGTTAGTTTCGCAACATATAACGGAATCCACCATCTATTTAGAGGAGGAAGAATGGTAAAGAAAGGTGAAAAGAGCATGTTGGAACCAATGGTGGGAACAATATTTTATCAATTGGTTGTGTTGACATTAGAATCAAATAGAGGAGAATGAGGAAAATAGTTTTCCAGCTGTGGTGGATTAATTTCCTAATTTTTTTCCTGAAAACTTCTCAGGGTTACCACCTGTAAGAGAAGTGGAGTTTATGATTGATCTCCTTCCGGGGACTAGTCCTATCTCACTTACATCTTATAGGGTGGAACGAACAGATTTAAAGGAATTGAAGGTGCAGTTAGAGGAGCATGAAAGCAAAGGTTTTATTCATCCAAGCACTTCACTGTGGGCAGTACTGGTTTTGTTCGTAAAGAAGGTAGATGGAACTCTTAAACTATTTGTTTATTATTATAAGCTTAACCACGTTATGATAAATAATATATATCCACTTCCATGCATTGATGAGCTGTTTGATCAATTTTGGGGAGCTCAATGGTTCTCCAAAATTGACTTGCGATCAGGATACCACCAATTGTGAGTTAGGAAGGAGGAATTCTAAAGACAACCTTTAGAAGTAGATATAGAAAATACAAATATGTTGTCATGCCTTTTGGTCTAATGAATTCACCAGCGGCCTTCTTGGCTTTGATGAATTAGATATTTCAGCGATATCTAGATTCATTTGTTGTGGTGTTTTTGGATGATATCTTGGTGTATTCAAGAACAAGGGCTAATCATGAGAAACACTTTGAGATAGTGTTGGAAATATTGAGAGACCCTCAGTTGTATGCCAAATTATCAAAGTGTGATTTTTGGATACAAGAGATATTCTTTCTGGGCCATGTTTTTTCTGAGAAAGGTGTTTTAGTGGATCCATAAAAGATAAAATCTATTCTTTCTTAGAAAATACCGAAGAGTGTCTTTGAAATACAATGTTTTTTGGTCTAAATGGTTATTAGCATCTCTTTTTCTGTGACTTATCATGACTTTATTCACCTATGATTACATTAACAAAGAAAAATAGTGCATTTCAATGTACTAAGGAATGTCAGATATCTTTTCAAGAGTTGAATGTTCGACTTACATCAGCACCCATCTTGATTTTTCCAGAATCAGGATAGGGGTACATGGTGTATTGTAAGGATTCAGGATCTGGTTTGGGATGTGTTCTCATTCAAGGAGACCATGTTTTTTATTATACCTCAAGGCAGTTGAGGGTGCATGAGAAAATTTACCCAACACATGATTGGGAGTTTGCTGCAGTTGTCCATGCTTTGAAAACATCGAGACACTATCTCTTTGGTGAGTAATTTACTATGTTTACAGATCAAAAAAGCTTGGAACACATTTTATCAAAGAGGGATTTGAATCTAAGGTAGAGGAGATGGACGGAGTATCTTTAAATTTTCGACAAAGACATAATGTATACACCGAGTAAGGGAAATTCGGTGGCCGATTCATTAAGATGGAATTCGTATGATCTGTTGGAACAGGAAGCTTCAGATGAATGGTAGTTGATTTCGTTCTTAGCCGATATGCATGTGAAATGTGAAGACTGAGGTGATGTTTCTATTTTATTTTCAGCTACACTTGTTCTTGATTTAGTGGATATAGTAAAGGAGGCACAAGCGTCTGATGTAGACTGCGTTGCATTGAGTTCAAAACTCAATGGTGGGGTGAACATTGAGGGATGGAAGTTGAATGGGTGTTTAGTCTTGTTTTTCAGAGATCAGATAGTTGTACCCATGGATTGTCATTAACAACTTCTTCATGCTTACAACCATTCGAGATAGGTTGTACATCCGTGTACATAGAAGATGTATAAGGCATTGAAGGCACAATTTTGGTGGAGCGACATGAAAAGGAAAGTGGCTGAGTTCATCTTGTAATGCTTAACTTGTCAGACAGTTAAAGCAGGGCATCAGAGACTAGCTGGTATGTTAAAGTCCTTACCTATTCCAGTGTAGAAATGGGATCAGATAACAATGGATTTTGTTACAGGTCTTCCAAGAATGGTCCAGAAACACGATGTAATTTGGGTGATAGTGGATCATCTAACCAATTCGGCCCATTTCGTCCCTATTAAGGAAACCCATACGGTGAAATATATTTCAAAAATTTATATCTTGGAAGTGGTAAAGAGACATGGTGTACCAGTGTGTATCATCTCAGATAGAGATCCGAGGTTCACATCTCGTTTTTGTAAATCCTTAAAACAAGGCCTTGGAACTCCGTTGACTTTGAGTACGTTGTATCTTCCCTAGATGGATGGACAATTCGAAAGGATGATACAAAATTTGGAAGAAATGTTTCGACCCTGTGTAATGGATTTTGGTGGCTCATGGGAGGATCATATTCCCTTAGTGGAGTTGTTATACAATAACAGCTATCAAACATCAATACGCATGGCTCCATTTGAAGCATTGTATTGGAGTCCTTATCATTCTCCACAATGTTGGGTGGAAATAGGTGCGACCTCACTAGTAGGGCCAATCCTTGTTCAAGAAACAATGGGGAAGATCCAATTAATTAGAAATAGGATGGAGACGGCTCAGAGTCATCAGAAATCTTATGCGGATCATCGCTGAAGACCGTTGTCGTTTGCGGTGGTTGATCATGTCTTCTTGAGAATCTCTCCAAGGCTTGGACATCGTCATTTTTGGAAGAAGGTCAAATTATCTCATCAATATATAGTCCATTTTGAGATTCTAGAATGGGTTTGTGAGGTGTCATATTGGTTGGCTTTACCACCATATTTCAGTGTAGTGCATAATGTGTTCCATGTATCTCAGTTGAAAAAGTATCAACCTGATCCTGATCATGTGATCAGATGGGATCATGTTGACCAAGAGCTGGATGATTCATTTATACATATCCCGTTATGGATTGGGGATGGGAAAGTGAAAGTCATGCATTGGAAAATCATCAGTCTAGTGGGGTTTTTATGGAAGCATGGTAAAATTAATGAAGAGACTTGGGAACACGAGAAAGAAATGAAGGAGCGGTGGCCAGAACTCTTTTAAGAAAGTGATGGTTTTCTACTTTCTGGGGATGGAAATTCCAATGGTGGGGAGAATGTAGTACCTCCAATTTCTGGTATGTAACCCTTTTTTGATTCTTTTAATGGTTATTAAGTTATGGGTGACAAATGGGAGAGTCGAGATAACATGGAATGAGTTTTAGGGAAAAAAAGGGAAGTCACACAGGAGGTGCACGATTTGTCTAAACCGTTAAGTCAAACAGTGCAGAGTTGGTATGGGAGGTATTAGATTTTACATGGGTGGCACACAGTTTGTCTAATCGTGCGGCAAAACCATGCGAGAAGGGTGGCAATGATAGTAGCTAATGCATGGTTAGCACACGGTTTGTCAAACCGTGCGAACTAATTGTGCGGCCACTTTAATGAGATCCTATAAAAGTGGATCTCACAAGTTTTTGCCTCTAAGTGGCACATTTTTCTTCCTAAGAGGCCCTAACTCGGGATTTTGGTTCTCCTAAGGTCAAGGAGGGTTCTCCCATCATTATGTAGGTGATCCGAAGGCTTCTCTTGGCGAATCGAAGACATATTCTTGAGGTATGTGATCATTCTTGTTCGGTTTCTTATATCTACATAGATCTACTTATCCTATTCTCTTGGTTTCTTAGATCTACACCCATTATGGGTAGATCTATGTATTTGGATGCCAAATATGATGAGATTTGTTATTGGTTGTGTTAGGAGAAGAGATCTCAGGAGGATCCTTGGTGAATCAGCCTGGTTTTCTTGTACGTTATCTGTTTGTTAGGATTTTCGTCAAAACCATTGAGGTAGGTGGCTTCACTCTCAACTCCTCTTGTTAGAATTGGTTGGCTTAGATTAAAATTGGTTATTTGAATGGTGTTGATTGTTAAAATCATGGAATAAATCTTCTTTAGTGATGATTTATGGTTTTGATGAAATTGTAAAATCATGGTGAATTTTTGTGCAAAGTGATTTGGCTATTTGAATTTAAAATGTTAATTTTAAATTATGAAATTTCTGAAATTGTAAATTGTTTATGATAAATTGGATTTCAATAAAAATGTTGTTTTACTTAAATATTTTGAGATTCAAATGACATTGATGGATTTTCTTTTCAATAAAAAGGGAGTTTTATTAAAATGTTTTGAATTGGTTGATCACACTTGGTTTTGATGGAAAATGGTTTTCAATAAAAGGTGTTTTATTAAAAGGATGGTTTTGGAATGATTTTTGGGAATTTGTGGTCTGTTTTCATGTTTCATATATGAGACTTGGTTGAAATAGAACCTTGTTCTCAGTGCCAAACATTTAATGGCACACGAGAATTTTAAGTATGGGGCTTGGTTGAAATATGACCTTTTGCTCAGTGCCAAAGGTGTAATGGAACATGGTATATAATTACCCTATGATGACTTGGTAGTTCAACGAGAGACTACTCATGAGTATGGAACTGTCATAACAAAGCATGCATGGTTGATTTCACGGGTTTGTGAAATGGTTGGGTATGAAACAAGATGATTGTGAAATGGTTCAGAAGTTTGTTTGGTTATTCTTATGAAAAAATAATGTGTTGAAAATGTAGGTTTAACTTGAACTTGGATTCTTTCGATCATGGACTGTTTTGAAAAAATTGTTTATATTTACATATAAACTGCTTTGGAGAAATTATTTTATATAAACCGTTTTATATAAATGTTGCTAACTCTTCTATCCTAGTGACATGAGTAGGGAAGTCCTTAGGGAAAACCTACTGAGTTTTATACTCACCCTTTCTTTGGCACTTTGGTGCTTTTACGGATGTTGTATTCCTAGACATAGGTAATGGTAAAACATCTCATTACTAATGGCTCGTGGTGATTCTTGGGAGATGTTGTGGATCTTGGAGCTTGTGGACCACAGAGTCGTGGTGTCTTTTGAGAGTCTCGTGTTGTTCTTCCGATGTGTACTTTGATGTTTGGTTTGGTCTTCCACTGCTGTGTACTATGATTTGGTTTAATATAAATAAATTTTTTGATTGGTCTTTCATTTATTCATGCATCATATAGTGAATGGTTAATGGATGAGTTTATTTTCATAAAGGATAAGTCGTCCCCATATTTTATTTGAAAATCATTGGCATTTATTCCCAGCCTTTGGCATCTTGGGGGTGTCGCTTAAGGCCAAGTAACCCTCACTGCTTCCTCAAGACAATGAGTTAAAGGCGGGGTGTTACAATCATCATGTGATGGGTAAATTTTGCGGATAGAATAGGGATATATTTCTATTTTGTTGCTGGAGAAGGGGTGTGTTCCTACTTCTATTCTCTATTTACTATTGTTATCTATGAAAAATACTTAGATAAGGGGTAGTGATATGGGTATGCCTACTGATTTTTTTGAGACATGTTATATGTTTTCTCTGAATGATACCGAACTATGCCGTAAGGTTTAATAGATGCATCTAGGTGTTTACTCCTGCTCAAA
Organism: Viscum album; assembly: GCA_963277665.1. Taxonomy (NCBI): domain Eukaryota; kingdom Viridiplantae; phylum Streptophyta; class Magnoliopsida; order Santalales; family Viscaceae; genus Viscum; species Viscum album. The sequence continues at coordinate 1,415,560,123 of OY728145.1, forward strand.
GGTTCTTCTATATTTTTTTGTGGGCCTAGATGATTTGAGTTGGTGTCTATTCGTACTCAAAGTTTTCCTCTTAATTTAACTAATGGGATTCACTATATGATTCCAATAAATTCTGATACGCATGGATCGTGGAGGAATGTGTTTGATCCTAAACACTATTTTCCATTCAAATTGGTCAGAGGAATTTTTTATAGGGGACATAGGTTAATACCTGCTAACAAGTTCCTAGAAACCACCCTCACTTGGTCATTTTGTATGTCCCAGTCTATGTGACCATGGATGGACTCCTGGAGATGACACCATCTTTATGCTGATATTTTGTCACCTTGTGGTGTTGGTGGGAGCGACTGCTTGTATGAGCCCTTTGGAAGGACCCCTATCTCATCTGTGTTGGAGTTGGTTCCCTCGAACCACCTTCTTTGTAGTTTATGAAAACTTTTATTCATAGTTCTGAATATTAAAAAAATTATTATCACATCATGCATTTTCTTCCGTATAATTTTCAATGTGATAATTTCACAAGATTAGATCTCACACTAAAAGGTCATAGTAGTTCCTCAATATGAAGATAAATTCAAAGTACTACTATAGTATTCTTAAATATTTTTCTATATCCAGATGATATGATCTAAGGGACAGAAATGACACAGTCTATCATGGCTGGAGACTTGTAAAACATAGAAACAACATCTCATAGTGTATGTCCTTGGTAGTATCATGTGTAGAATATTATGAGAATGATCCATAGGAGTAGGAAATAAAAATTTATATGTGTTAATGGATATTAAAATTTGCAGACATATTTTTTTATCCATAGAATTTAATATTATTATTAATTAGTCTAATTATTCACAGACTTTGATGTATTGATAAAACATATGATGATATATGCCCGCAATGTGGTAGGCTACGTTTGGTGCATCACGAGTAAAATTACATTAATGAGAAATGAGGGAATGGATTTTACCCTTATGTTAGTTAATAGAAGTTGATATCTATATCCATTTTATGGAAATTATATAGACTAAATAAATACATGTCCATGATGATCTGTTGGAATGTTCTATTTATGGGGAGTCAATGAAAGATAATCAAACACAGAGGTTGATGGCACCGATGTGAAACTTGAATGATTAGATATATTTTGATAAAAGAATTTTATTACACAATAAGAATCTGTATGAGGTTATATGTCATTTTGGAAATAAATTATTTCACTCTGGGTTCCTTAACATATTTCTAGATGCCAACCATAGACATTAGCCTACTTCTCTTAATGCCAATGAGAAAGAGACCAAGAGGGTCACACAATAATTGTATCTATAATCATAGTTCCATCATAATAATATAAATTTTAGTTAACTAGTTGAATAAATATTATTTTCATATGTGTATTAATAATTATTAATATTTTTTGATCACATATATTCCATCACTACTTATTCAGGAGAATATAACATGAGTAGAATATTAAATAAATATTTCTTAGCTATCAAGTAAATATAATATTTATTTATTTGTTGGATAATAATAAAATGATACTTATTTAATAAATAAATATTTATTATTCAAGGACTGATAAATAATATGGAGGAAAGGGGGACCGATTTTAATGGTCTAGTGATAAATAATAAATATTGAATATTATATGATTAAATAATATTTAATTTAATTCTCACATTAATCACACATCTCGAAATAATGATAATAATAATATTTGACATGAGGTCCCATATAGATTAATTAAATAATAAATGGCCACTTAGGCAATTATTGTTTTCTTACCCTAGTAATATAGAATCCAAATTATGTTATTTTCTCAGAGAACCAATTCATTTGTTCTGGCTATGAATAATGACTTTGGAGAATCCTCTCAATCCTTATAGAGCATCCTTCTCAAAAAACCCTCCCAAGAAAAGAGAGTGATATTTTTCCACATCCCACTCTCAATTTAAGAGAGATTATGGAGAACTCATTCGATGTGGTTATCGAGGTGATCAAAGGTGGATGATGTAAGTGATATGATCAACAGTTCAAGAAACCATTGATTCCTATAACAAAATTTGGAGATTTTTGGAACACATGTAGAATATCGCTACAGATAATATTTTTTGTTTACTACAACACAATGACTGTAAAATGTAGATTTATTGTCAGATCCACCAAGGAAGAAATGATTCACACAAGGTAATTCTTTAATTAATTAAATTAATTATTAATAATATGTGATAATCCTCTCTCATGTTTCATAATTATATCACTTGTTATTTTTCATTGATTCAATTCTATTAATCACCAAGATTATCATTTTTTAAATATTAGATAGATAATCAATCCAAACAAAAAGAAAATTCGGGTATGAACCATCACACACTTCTATTGTTCCTGAAACCTACATGTGGAATCTAAGAAGTCACAAAATTCTTATAATTATTTAATTTTATTTTATTCATTTAGGAATTTTGTATTTAGTTTTAAATTATAGATTAATCATTCTTTTAATATGAATTGAGAGATCTGATTATTCCTAATTTTTTATCATAGAGCTAATGAAAGTGATTAATTTAATTAATGAATTGAAATTGATGAACTCATCTGTTGGTTCCTAGGATTATACATAAATAAAATAGGATTACAAATCATTTATCCATAGTTACATGGCATGTACTTATGTTCAATGCATTAGAAATTAATTCAAACTGTGTGCATTGATGACATGAGGTGTATTTATTTCATACATCATGTGTTGAACTGGACAACCAGGAACACGGTCAGGCAGTGTACATGACGTGTAGCCCATGTACACTACATGTAGTCCCTTTGAGTCATAGATGGGACATGTATTAGAATACATGATAGACCTGACTGGATACTATGTAACTCAAGGAACACATTCCATGTAGTCCTTTATTCACACAATGTTCCCCAATTTTCCAAGGCATTATTTATTGGCCTAGTACCTAGGCATTTTCTTAGGATTGATGGAGATAGATTTACATGTTGTGTAGCTTGCTGATACACATTGTGTACATATAAAAAACTATGTTGATTTAGAAAAAATTTATTATATTATTTATTATTTATAAACATATTATTTTCTTTGTTCATTAATTTAATAGAAAATTCCATGTGATGGATTTTAATATTTATATTTATATTTATATTTTTAATGAACATCTATGTATTTTTTAGATATACATATCATGTATGAGTTATATTTTTGTTGTTACTCTATGTGTATTGAAGTGTAACATGTGAAAGAAAAATCATGTAATTCATGTAATAATTAAAATTTATAGTACACATCATGAGGCTACATGGAATGTCATAAACACCATACGTCACAAGATTATATTGTATAGGAGTATAATTCATGTGCGGTAGATTCAGATTGGTATTCACAATGTTGACTCCAAGGTACATTTATGTACAAATATAATTTAAAATAATCATATTTATTTTTTTTAAAATTTTGATGGATGAGAATCTCAAGTAAATTTGGATGAGAATTAAGATTAAATCATTGATTAATTAAAGAAGATAATTAATTGATTGGAGGATGATTTATATTAAATAATAGTGATTAGTAATGAAATGCTATTTTTATTAAAGGTTTCATTTGTTTCATGCATTTGGATGATCATTAGCATATAAAAAACCTTTTTATGTGATGAGTTTCATTTAATTTATTATTAAATTTAATTGTTGTCCAATGTACCTTCTCTCCTATAATTATGTACGGTACTACGTTCTAGTGGTTTATTTTATGTTAAAACTTTTCCCCTCTCATGAATTTGATTAAAGGAATATTTAATGGATGGAGATCCCAATATAGTAGAGGTGGTTCATGTTTGGAGATGATGAGAAACAAATCCAAGAGAGAAACATAGGTTTATCAGTGGATAGATGTAACCCAAACCATAATTTTTTCATGGTTATTTTCACATAGGTCATTAGTTAATATGCCAATTTTTAGAAAGACTAACTATTTGTAAATGCTAATGATTATAAAAATTTATTATTTTATTTTTATCATGTTTAATTCTTATTTCATTATAGCTGTTTTGTCGCGATTTCATGAATAAATGAAATTATCAAGCATAAAAGATAAATCTGAAATAAATTTTGTTATGCATAAATATTATCCAACACATGGTTAATCACTTATGTAAATAAACTTAATATTGAAAAGAAAGTTATAAATATGATGAATGTATATTTATACCTAAAATATTAAAATCCCTCAATAATATATATTATTTTTTATAGCCATACACTACTACAGTTAAAATCTAATCATTGTTCAATGTTCATGAACATACATTGTTGAGGTGATTTCAATTATTTAGGAATTCTAAATTGAAGTCTTGGTTTTAATTAGCTATGTTCACATCAAGGGTTGAATTCCAAATAAGGTCATGTTGTATCATAGAGGAAAGGATTTTAGAAATCCAATTAAAGGACTTTTTTAATGGGGAGTCCACTCAATATATCAAGGAAATGTGAGTTAATGTAGTTGTTATTTGGAATTCCTACCAAAAACCATTACCATTTCATGATGAACAAAGTTTGGGGTAATGAGAAGGGGAATATGGATCCTTACTACTAGAATGCCTGAGAATGTGGATATTATGAAGTCAATCGTGAGAGCTATTGGGTTTTGATAAAATAGTGGGAGACTAATAATTATAATATTTATTTATATTTATAAATATTATCAAGTAATGTACTAAAATAATTCCAATATTATTTGTGAAAACCCCATTAAAATCATGTCAGACATATCACTAGAATCCATACATGAGAAGGTTAACCTTCTCATTAGAACAAATTTCAATGAGTGGAAAAGGCAGTTACGCATTATCCTTCTCCATGAAAAAAAATTATATATACTAGAAGAACATATTCCAAATGCACCCTGTAAATAGGATAGTGATGAATAATTATCTATCTATGAGAAACATTTGGTTGATGCTATAGTTGTATAGTGTTTCATTCAATCACCCATGACTAATGACCTTTTCAAGAAATATGAAGACACAGATGCATATAACATGATTTCTCAAATTTGGTATATCTATCAAGAGAATGAAATGTTTGAGTTGGTGGCCTAGAAAAAACTACTCAGTACATTATTCATTAATAAATACCTTATCACATCTTGAAAGTTCTTCCACGTAACAATGCATGTGATAATACCCTAAGGATATCTATTACACTAAAAGGATATTGAGGTTCCCAGCTATCATGAGAACCCGGAAGGGCCATAACACTGTTCTTGAATATATGTTCTATGGCCGGATGTTGTTATTTGAGGGACACAAATAATACAGGACAATATGGTTGAGGACTCATAAAACATTGAGGCACATTCTCATGGTGTAGGCCCTTGGAAATATCCAGGAGGATATTATGAGAATAATACCCTCCAATAGGAAATCAAATTTCATAGTGTAATTGTATATTCCTATCTAAAGACATGTGTATTGGTCCTGGAAATTTAAGATTATTATTAATGGGTATTAAAACACGCGCACATAGATGTATTGATGAAAATTGTGATGAAACACTATTCACAGTGAGGTATGATATGTTGGGGGAGTCACGAGTAAAATCGCATTAATAGATAATGTCAAAAAGATTTTTTTCCTTCTATACAATAACAGAATTATATATCTCAAGCCCTCTTACAGAATTGATAAAGCCTAATAAAATCCATGTCCATAGTGAGGAATGAGAATGTTCAATTACGGGATGTCAAAGAAATAATAATCAAGAACATGGGATGATGACACTAGAATGCAACCCTCTTGATTCCTGATATTAGTAAAAAATTAGTTCATTACATGGTAATCATTCTTAGGAGGTGACACGTCATTGTGGTGTTAAATTATTTCACTATGGGTTACATGGCATGTTTCTAGACACTATCCTTGGACTTTAGGCAGGATCTACCTAATTCCATTGAGAAGGAGTCCTAGAGGGTCACACACTAAGTGTGTTGAAGTATCATAGTTAAATATTAATTTAAAAATTTGAATAAAGATTATTCTGGATTGTGGTTTAATAATTATTAAATTATTCCTAATCACATTTATTTTGACACTTGTTATTAGAGATAATATATTGTGGGTGAAATAATATTTATATTAGCAAGTAATGTCGTGACATTTATTTGAGAAATAAATATCCATTATTGAAGGTATAATAAATGCGGAGGAGGGAAATAACGAAAATAGATAAACCAATGTACATTCTATGTATATTAATATAAATGTTGTGTAGTTTTTATGGGGATTATTGAGAAATAATATTATTTATTTAAATAAAAAATATTAGCTGTGATTCACTAGGTTAATGTCAAATAATAATAATAGTCGACTATTATTCTTAGCCATGGGGTCTTACTAAGAATTAAATGATATGAATAAATTATTTTAGGTAATTAATTATTTTTATTATTCTAAGTAATTAAAATTTGAATAATATAATTCTCATTAGCCAAGCCATTTTGTGGGGTTGTGCACAATTGATCTATAGAATGCTCTCAAACTAAAGAGCTTTCTTTTCTTCCAAGAATGTTGTAAAGCTACGAGAGAGATCCTCCTCCACCAGATCAAGGAGAGTGCTTTTCAAGTGGATATCAAGGAGATCAAATATGGACATCACATGTGATGTTTTTTCCATTCTAGCACCCAGAGATCCCTTCAGCGACATCCAGAGATTCGTGGACCAGATGTAGATCACTACTAGAGGAATCCTACACTTGGATTCTACAACGCAAGGAAGGATCACATTATATCAAGACCGAAAACATCAACAGAGAGAGAATTCCATCAAGGAAATTCTTGAATTTTAATTAAATTAATTATAACCAACATATGATGATCCTCTCTATGGTTCTGGGACTCCCTTCCTTTCATTCATTTTTCGTTCTATTCTGAATATCCGACATTTTATTATCGTATCAGATCTCGGATTGATCATTGTTTATGGAAAAAATAATGTTGGGTACACCCTCTAACGCACTTTTGGTAAGCTCGAAACGTGCTAGTGGTATGAGAGGGGTCACATCACTGATTATAATTATTTAGTTATTCTTTAGTGATTTACACATTTAATAATTTAGGTTTTTCAATTCAAGTTAGTCATTCTATAAATATGAATATCGAGAACTATTACTCCTCTTTAGTTTCTCATTCAACTTACAGAAATAGTTATTATTTTGTTTTTGATTAATATAAAAATGATGATCTCTTCCAGAGTTGAATAGGCTTCCTAGCATACAACACCATAACACACAACTTTTATCTGGTTGCACGCACCATGTAGTATAGGTTCCATGCGTCAGGATAGTCTACCAAACCAAGTTGTGTCATTAGATTCTATCTAAGTATTTAATTCTCCATGTGTTGAAGAGGAAGAGGTGGCACATGGATTTTGGATTACATGTTGTGTGGCCCACTATAAGTGACATGTATTCCCTTTCAAGTTAGTGTTGGAATGTGTACCCCGTAGACAGATTGTCAGGCTGGAAACCGTGTAACGCAGTTACTACACGACATAGGTCCCACTGAACATTCCATGTACTCCAATGAATTCCTAAATACGTCTAAATGTCATGTCCCCAGGCATGTACTTGGGATGATTGGTGAACAAAAGTACAATCTGTGTTGTCATAACTACATGTCATGTACTCATCCAAATTACGATAATATATTAAAATTTATTATTATAATATACCAATCATTGAGATGTGTACCATAGTGTAGGTGTAAATCTAAGGCACAACACCTGATATTTGTTATAAATATATGTGTTTAATTTTACATTTTTGTAATGTTCATTTCTACTAACTGGATACTTATGAATATGAATTCACTAGGTTTCCTCCAAGGTACACGTTACGTACAAAGATAATTTTAAATGTATTTGTTTGTTTAAAATTATAATGGATGAGAATCTCAATGAAATCCATAAAAGGTTTTATGATAAAAAAGATTCATTACTTAAAGATAATTAATTTATTAGAACGTGATTTATCTTTAAAAAATGATTAAATAATTGAATTATATGTTATATTTATGCGTAAATATCATAGCATATATGGATGATCATGAGCAAGGCCCAGACCTTTTTATGGGAATGGTTCGTTTTAATTTATTAATTTAAATTAAATATGTTGGCATGTGATCCTTTTCCTCATTATTATTAACAGCCTATGTTCCCAATAATTCATTTATGTAAGACCCTGTTTTACCCATCACTTTCAAGTGGGATAGAAGAATATGTAATGGATGGAGCTTACAAGCTAGTGGAGACGGCTCAAGTTAGTAGTCATGGTGAAACCAATCCAAGGAGATCCAAAGGTGGAAATGTGGAAAACTGTAAATACAGTTCGAGAAGGTTCAAGGTGTTTCTCCCCTATGTATTGGGTTGATTTATAAACAACAAGAAAAACTAACTAATAGAACATGATCATGATCATACCCTTTATTTTATTTCAATCAGTTTCATGGTTTATTTTTTGTGGGTGTGTCGTCATGATCACAAAATTAATGAATTAAAAAATTAAGCAATATATAACTAAAATAAGAAAGGCTTATGGATAAATATTATCTTACACATGGTTAATAACTTATTTATGTCCCACATAATATTTAAAAGAATGTAATCAAATATAATACAAATGAAATTTACGTATAACCATTAAATAACTCAAAAAAAATATTTTGTTGGTATAGAATTCCATAATATTGTTTAGAATCAATTCGTAGTTCAAAGTGCTCGACCAAACCTAGATGGGGTGAATTCAATTATCGGGGAATTTTAATTATTTGTTTTGGGTTGAATTGAATCGGTTCACATCAAGGATTTACTTCCACAGTAGGAAATGGTTTGACCAAGATTCAAATGTTGAGGAAATCCTAATTAAAAGGATTTCTGGATTGGGGAGTCCACTTAGTAGATGAATGAACTATGAGTTAATGTTTTTGGAATTAGGAATGCCTAACTAAAACAAGTCATGTTTCTTGACCCACCCTTGATGGTGTAATGCGAATGGAAATATGAATCCTTCCCACTAGAACATTCAGGAAAAAAAATATTCTAAAGTCAATGGAGAGGGCTATTGGATTTTGATAAAATGGTGGGAGACTAGTAAGTATTAATTTTTTTATATGTCTTAGTTTTATCATGATAATGTACTAAACCATTTCTAATATTAATTTTTTGAAACTGAATGAAAGATTACTTCAAACATATCATTGTGAACCATATTCGATAGGGAAAACCTTCTCACCAACACCAATTTCCATGAATGGAAGAGGTGTTGACACATCATCATTTTCTGCGAGGGAAAGTTGTACGTGGTTGAAGAGCCTAATCCAATTGCTCCTAAAAAAGAGGCAAGTGATGAGGATTTATCTCTCAATATCAAACATATTGATGATGAAAAAAATGTCCAATGTTTCATGCTATTGACCATGTCTAATGATCTCTTAAAGCAACATGAAAACCTGGATGTGTATAGAATGATGTCTCACCTTAAAGATCTCTATTAAGAGAAGAACATACATAAGATATATGATATCCCCAATTAATTGTTTAAAACTATGCTTGGAGATTATATGCCAGTTGGGCCTCATGTAGTCAAGATTATTGGATACATTGAACGCCTGGACATCTTGGGGATTAAGTTCACAGATGAGTTGTGTACTGATCTAATCCTATCGTCCCAACCGAATACCTTCTATAGATTTATTGTCCACTATAACATGAGATACAATGAGAAGATTCTATTGGAACTTATGAAATTGATTTCCTAGTTAGATAAGGGAATGGGGAATCAAAAAACCAACAGTTCTTATGGTGAAAAAGAAAAGGTAGGACAAAGAAAATGGTCTAAGGACATCAAAATGGTCTGAAGCCCCTGATCACTATCCCTCCAAGAATGGGAAGATCCAGAGAAAGGGAAAGGAACAAGAGGTGATATGTTTTTCATCTGGCAAGTAAGGCCACTATATGAGGAACTACACCCAAAAGCATGGGACGCTAATGGTACATTCATTATCAGGTGTAATATTTCGTTTTATACACACTGGGTAGTACATAAATCTTGTGGGGTTCACAACTGTATTCAATTGCAGAAGCCATGTATATTTAGAAAGATTACCAGAGGATAGGTGGATCTTTTAGGTGCCAATGGTGCGATTCTAGATGAATTGTCCATTGGTGATTACCATATCTCATTTCCAGTTGGGATTCTTTTGGTTTTACAGAACTGTTATTATATGCCTAGTGTTACCAAGAACATAATTTATGTATCTTGTTTTCATATGGATGGATTTATTTTTATGTTTGGAAATAATGGTTGTTTCTTTTATAAGAACAATGTATGTTATGGTATGACACATTAAAAAAATGGGTTGTATGTATTAAATTAAGAAAACAAAATATTCGAAATCGATAATGAAACAAACTCACATGACTCATACATCACCTAGTTGTGGCATCACCGTCTCAGTCATGAAAACAAGATGTTATAGAAAAAGGTCTTCCAAGATGGTTATTTATATTTTTCTAAGTTAAAACCACTTGATAGATGTCACACTTGTTTATAAGGTAAAATGACCAAGATACCTTTCGGTGGATAGAGTGAAAGCGCCATAGAGCTACTATGATTAGTACGTACAGATTTTTTCAAACCATTTCCAATAGAATCTAGAGGTGGATATTCATACATCATTACATTTACTGATGATTTGTGTAGAAATGTCTATGTCTACTTTAGGAGTTATAATATATAGTCCTTATAGAAATTTAAGGATTTCAAGAATGAATTAGAGAATCAACTGGGTAATAATATAATGAATCTTTGATCGGATCGGGGTGGATAATATCTAAACGAAGAGTTCATCATCCTTCTATGAGAGTATGGGATTCTATCTCAAATCACTCCTCCTTATACACCATAGTGGAATGGTGTTAGGGAAAATAGAAACCAGACATTGTTGTATATGGAGAGGTTGATGATGAGTCATGCCGATCTTCTATTATCCTTTTGGGGATATGCATTACAAACTGAAGCATACACATTAAATTTAGTAACAACTAAAGTGGAAAATGGAATTTCCTCCGAGATACGGATTGGAAATATACCCATTTTCCACACACATGTGTATAGGGATGTGAGGTGTTTGTTATGGCCTTATAAGTTATCAAAATATCACCCCTATCTTGATCTGTATATTTATATGATATCCCAAGGAAACAAAAGGATATTACCTATTAAACCTTTAGACAAGAAATCCACTATCGCTAGACACGACGTCTTTCTTGAGATGTAGAACATCCATAAAATGGATACTGGGAGTTTGATTGAATTCGATGAAGTTGATGCTCAATATACACATGAGTTGGTATAGGAACATGTTCCATAGGTCCCTATGGATGAAGTTTCTGAAACACAAGTGCTGCGTATGAGATCAAGAGAGTTAAGGGAACCAAAAAGATATGGTTCCCTAGTCACTGAGGATGGTGAATCATTATTGTTGGACAATGATGAACCTCTCTCCTACAGGGAAGCAGTAGAAATTTCAGAAGCATCCGGATGTATAGGAGATATGAATTCTTAGATTCATTCCATGTATCAGAACCATGTCTAGGATGTGGCTGATGAGCCATTTGATGTAAATCCTATTGGATGAAAATGAATATTCAATGGAATACTGGACGTGGAAGGTCATGTTAGCACCTATAAAGAAATTCTATTAGCTAAAGAATTCTGACAGGGTTAAGGAATTGACTATGATGAAACCTTCTTGCCATTTTCCATGTTTAAATCCATAAGAATAATATTTTCTATAACAGATTACAATAGCTACGAGATTTGGTAGATGGATGTCAAAACAGATTTCCTTAACGACAAATTATAAATAGATGTCTATATGATCCAACGAGAAGGTTTTGGGACACCAAGTGAATCCAAATAGGTTTTCAAGTTGTATAAATTCATTTATGGATTAAGGAAATAATCCAAGTCCTGAAACATTTGATTTGATGAAGCCATAGAGGAATTTCGTTTCATTAGAAATGAATGTGAGACCTGTGTTTCAAAGTGGTTTAATGGGAATGTGGTAGATATCCTAGTAATATATGTTGTTGAAATATTACTTATAAGAAATGATGTACCATTCTTACAGTTAGTTAATGACTGGTTGAACAAGTGTTTCTTCATGAAGGACTTGGGAGAAGCAGCCTACATTCTAGGGATCAAGATCACTCGTGATAGATCTAAGAGGCTTCTTGGACTAAGTTAGGGCACATAAATTAACCAGATATTAAAGAGATTAATTATGGAACAATCCAAGAGGGTATTGGATCCAGTTTCACATGACCTACATCATTCTATTAAAATGTGTCCTCAGATTCAATAGGATAAATATATGATAAGTGAGATCCCATACACTTCGGCTATAGGATGCATCATGTATGTCATGTTATGTAGAAGGTTTTTCATTGATATCTTCCTACCATGACCAGTGCAACATGTATTTCATGTTATGTACAAGGTTTTTTGATTCCTATGCATTGATCATGGTAGGCAGATATCAAGAAGATCTACGAGAATAGCATTGATCTACTGTAAAGACTATCCTTAAGTATCTGGGAAGAACTAAGGATACGTTACTGGTGTATGGAGGAGATAGGGAGCTTGTCATAGAGGGTATGCAGATGCTAGTTTTCAGAGAGAATAGAACAAGCAGATGTTGCAATCTGGATTTGTTTTATTGCTCAATGGAGGAGTTATGAGCTGGAATATTTCAAAGAAACCAGTTATCACCGATTATACAGAGGAGTTCAAATATATAGTGGATTCGGATGCATCCAAAGAAGTTTTCTTGATTAGAAACACTATCCATGAGCTTGATATGGTTCCTAGAAGTAACGCTCTTATCACATTGTATTGTGAAAATATTGTAGCAATGTCTCTAGAAAATGAACCAATGTCACATCAATGTATAAATAACATACTTCAAAAGTATCACCAATTAGGGTATTTCTATTAAAGGGGTAAAGTTACAGCGAGCAAAGTGTCCACATATGAAAACATGGTAGACCCCATGACTAAAGTCTTATCTTAGTAGAAACATGAATATCTTGTGAGAGCTTCTGGGTTGAAGGTTGTTAGCACTTGGATATAGTCCAAGTGGATGTCTATTGGTGTTGGTGGCATAAAACCAATTACTTTGTACATTATTCATTAATAAATACCATATCACATCCTGATTGTTCTTTTGTGTAAAAATTCATGTGATAATGTCCTAAGGATATCTGTTGCAATGAAAGGTCATAGAGGATCCCTACTTTGATAAGAACCCAAAAGTACCATAACACAGTTCTTCAATATATGTTCTATGGGTGGATGATGTTATTTGAGGGAAATAGATAATATAGGTCATTAGGGGTGAGGACTCATAAAACATTGTGGCACCTTTTCTTGGTGTGGACCCTTGGTAATATCTAGGAGGATATTATGAGAACGAGACCCACCGGTAGGATATCCACATTTCATGGTTTCATTGGATGTTCTTATATATGGATATGGGTATTGGTCCTTATAATTTAAGATTATTATTAATGGTAATTACAACTCAGTAACTTATATGTATTGATGAAAACTGTGACGAGACACTGTTCATAGTGAGGTTGGATAAGTTGGGTGTGTCATTATTAATACTGAATTAATAGATAATATGAGAAAGGATTGGTCCATTCTGTTCCATAACAGATGTAGGTATCTCTGTTCCTTTGATGGAATTGATATAGCCTAAATAAATCCATGGCCATGGTGAGGAATGGGAATGTTCAGTTATGGAATTTCAAAGAAAGAATAATCGAGCATATAGGATTATGGAAATAGCATGAAACCCTCTTGATTCGAGATATCATGACAAAGGGATTACATTACATGGAATGGGTTCATAGGAGGTGACACGTCATTGCAGTGTTAACTTCTTTCTCTATGGGTGCCTTGTCGTGTTACTAGACACTATCCTTGGAATTTAGGTAATCTCCACCTAATATCCCTAAAAAAGATTCCTAGAGGTTCTCACACTATATATGTCCAAGTATCTCATTTAAATGTTAATTTAATAAGTTGAATTAAGATTATTCCCAATTGGGGTTTATTAATTATTCAAGTATTTCTGAATGAATTTATTTCGAAATTAATAATTCGAGAAAATATTCATTTTGGGTGAAATAATATATTTATTAGCGAGTAATGTAGTGATATTTATTTGGGAAAAAAATTTCCATTATTCAAGGACTAATAAATGTTGTGGAGGAAATATAGAAAATAGAAAAACAAAAGTACACGTCGTGTATATTAATATACACTCCATGTAGTTTTTCATGGGATATGTGAGAAATAATAATATTTATTTAATTAAATAATATTTGTTGTAATTCGTGTGGCACATGTCATGTAATAATAATAGTAAACTGTTATTATTAGACATGGGGTGTTACTAAGAATTAAATGAAATGAATAAATGATTTTGGGTAATTAATTCATTTTATTATTATATGTAATCAAAATCCCAATTAAATATTTCTCATTAGACTAGCCATTTTTTGGGGTTATGCACAAAGGATCTAGAAAATTACCTCAAGCTGAGAGAGAATTTTTTTCTTCCAAGAATGTTCTCAAGCTACAAGACAGATCCTCCTCCACTGGATCAATGATAGAGCTTTGCAAGCAGATCTCACGGTTATCAAAGATGGACATCACAAGCGATGTCTCTTCTATTCTAAAACCTAGAGATCCCTTCGGTGACATCCAGATATACGTCAACCATTTTTGGATCACCCCTAGAGGAATCTTACACTTGGATTATATGATGAAATGACTGATCACATCATATCATGACTGGAAACATCAACGGAGAGAGAATTCAGTCACAGTAATTCTTGTATTTATTTAAATTAATTATAACCAACATATGATGATCATATCTATGTTTCTGGGACTCCCTTACATTCATCTTTTCTTTTTTCTATTCTGAAGATCCAGAGTTTTAATACCGTGACGGATCTCAGATTGATCATTTTTAATTGAAAAATTAATGTTTGGTACACCCTCTAATGCGCTTCCACTATGCCCGGAACCTGCATGAAATACATGAGAGGTAACAGATCTACAATTAATTTTTTACCACTAATCATGGAGAGTATGTTCCAGCCGAGCCTTATGTATCCAGGTTTATTGGATATATTGGACACTTATACAACTTGAGGATTAAATTCATATATGGGTTTTGTTCAAATTTCATACATTTAACTCTTCCCAATACCTTCTCTAGTTTAATTTTTAATTAAAATATGAGAAATAACAAGAATATTATTTCATAAATTCTTAATTTTATTTTTTAAGTGGATATGACATGGGGTGTGATAGACCCACATCATTTATGGATAAAACGAAATGGAAGAACAAGGAAAAGGGGCCCAAAACTCATCACAAATATAAATCTCTTGATAACCAACCTTCTAGAAGATGAATATTCATATATAGGGAAAGGAAATAGAGATAGTATGTTTTGTATGTGAAAATCCATAAAACTGGAATAGGAAGTACACCTAGAAATACGGGTATGTTAAAGGTGAAATTATTATCGAGTGTAATCATTCAATATCTACACATTGGGTATTAGTTATAGCTTTTCATTCTCACATATGCACCCAAATATAAGAACCAACTAGATTTGAAAATATATATATATGAGAGGTGGATTTAAGACATCTAAATGGTGTGAGGATGGCTGCACGAGGAATTGGGGACAACCACCTTCAAATCCCCAAATGAATGATTCTAGTTTTAAAAGATTGTTATAATTTAAAAGCAGTTAGCAAGAACATAATCTCTACTTCATTCCTAAATATAGATGGGTTTGTTATCATGTTTGTAAAAAAAATGTTTGATAATTAAAACATATGTTATGGAATTTCATATTTGAATAATAATATTTATGTGTTAAATTATGTAAAACAAGTGTCAGAAATTGATAAAGAATCTTGTTCACTTGATTCATATAACACATTTATGTGGAATCACCATCTATGTTATGTAAATGAGAATAGTCTGACAATGCTCTATTAAGATGGATATTTAAACTCCTCTGAGCTAAAACCACTTGAAATACATCATTCCAATTTACAAGTAATAATGACAAGCCATTCATTGGAAAGGATGAAAGGGCCATAAAGAATCAAGGATTGGTGCACAATAATTTGTGTGGGAAACTTTTCTATAGAATCAAGATGTGGATAGTCATACTACATAACCATTACTAATGACTTTAGTATGTAAGAACCCATATCTTTTTTTCATGTATGTTTTATTCCTCTTCTGGTCGTTTATGATAATAAAAAAGAAAATCTGGAAATTTTAAAAGTACACGTCGTGTACTTTGATGCAGCGCAAAGCCGTGTGATGGCCATGTTCGGGCCACACACATTGTGTGTAGGGGTGATGTGGATGCTGCTTAAAGCGGAGTACAGAAAGGCCAAGTAAATTCCATGTACCCCAGAAGTACACTCTGTTTAGTTTCTTTTATTTCATTAAAAGTACCGGGGTCACGCCTAATTGACGGAAACACCTTCTTCTGCAGGTTCGTCGACCAAGAGTGCCCGTACAACCACAAAAATCCTATGGTCCCCCGAGCCTCCATCTGTTTTCTGAATCGACCACTGTCGATTGAGTTGGAACCATAGCAGTGAGATGTTCTTTCTTCATGAGTCTCATTCCACTATTCTTCTTCTTTCTCAAGATATCATGGGTTAAAAATTTTGTGTGTTTTTGTAGATCTATGACGTTTTTTGGAGAATCAAGCCTCGTGGTTCTAGTATACTAATCTCCTGGCATCGAGGTAGGTGGTTTGTTCCTTACCTTTCAATATATTTGAGTTTTATGTGCAAATTCTACCAATACCCGTGAACAGGGTATTGCGTGTTTACCTTTTTGACCTTGTTGTTTTCCTACCTCGCTTGTATGCTTGATTAGAGGTAATAGAATCATGTGTGAGGATTTTTTCTATTATTAGACGTTTTTCCCTTGCCATTTTTCTTTTTACGACGTTTGGGACTTGTTGGCCTTTGGCCATTATACCTATTTTCCATACCTTGTGACTATAGGATGGAATGATATTCTTGAAATGCTTGTTTTGTTGTAGACTAGTTAGCCAAGTAGCTCTGTAGGTTTAATTTGGCCTTATATAATTTTTATGCACTGACATACACAAGACTGTGAGAACCTGGTGCTATAGACTATAAGGGATAGA
Source organism: Viscum album (assembly GCA_963277665.1). Lineage (NCBI taxonomy): Eukaryota > Viridiplantae > Streptophyta > Magnoliopsida > Santalales > Viscaceae > Viscum > Viscum album. The sequence continues at coordinate 1,415,577,468 of OY728145.1, forward strand.
CCGAGTGAGCTTCCCAAAGAGTCTTGGACACTATAGACTATGAGGGATAGATCGAGTGAGCTTCACAGAGAGTCTTGGACATTATAGACCATAGGGGATAGACTGAGTAAGCTTCTCAGAGAGTCTTGGATATTGTTGACTACAAGAGGGTATACCAAGTGAGCTTCCTTAGAGAGTCCTTACATGTTTGAATTTCCTTAAACCATTCTAGGATAGAGGAGGAATTGACCAGGAGAGATTCCTCAAATTGTTTGTGATAGACCTGAAACTATCGGAGGAATTGACCAAGTGCGCTTCCATAGAGAGTTTCTATACCTTGGGTCTATAAGAGGGTTAGACCACATGATCTTCCTCAGAGATTCCAGACTACACTAGACTATAAGGGAAATTGATTGACCGAGCATCCCCAGAGAGTCATATAATTTCTTATGACCAAACCCGAGGGGTTAGTCTGAGTGCAATGCCTAGAGGGTTGTTGGTACTTCTTGGATAGGACCAGAGGGGTAGTCTATGAGTACTTCCCAGAGGGGTTCCGGTTGTGGATAGCTATTTGTTTCACTACTGCCTATTGTTCTATGGATTGATTATTGTTTTATATCATCCTGTTACTTCTAACTGATTATTGCATGTTGTTTACTGTTATTGTTTACTACTTACTGTACAATTACCTTCTATATGCTCTCTAACTGCTAAGACCATATCTTCGGGTGGTTGCCTACTAGGATTTAGCCTCACACCCTGTTTGGGACATGCTTTTGGGCCCAAGAAGACCATGTTTTTGCAGGTATAGACAAGGTAAAATTCCCTTCAACATCAGGTACTTGATTTCTTTGGATCCGAGGAGCATGGAACCAAGCTTAGTCTTGCGATGCTATAGAGTTGTTTATCTTTTCTTTTGTACTTGTTTTGGTTCTGTTTTTATTTCCAAAATTGTGACCTGTTTGGCTGCTTTCGTAGATATGTATCATGCATCACTTATTTTATAGATATGTGCTCTAGTTGTTTATTTTTTTAGTCTTCCACTGTTTACTGTTGTTGGATATTTAATTCTTCTGTTAATGCATGTTTTATTTACATCCACTGTGTACTCTGACAATGAGGGCATAGTTTCCCCACAATCACACCCATGGACCTCGCTGCTAGTCGGTAGCGTCTGGCATTTGGGGTAATGCTCTTGAGGCCATGTGACCAACTGGCTATGGGGCGCCTCTGGGTGGATTCTATAAACGGGACGTTACAATGTGGTATTAGAGGAACTCTTTTATCTAGAATTACTCTTTATAGCCTTTAGCCAGGGATAGGATGGATTTGTACTTGGTAATAAGCTGTTCCTGGGAGTAGAAAACTCGTGTATAGGGAAACACCAATCTACCTCGTTTATTGTAGTTTTTGGGTTTTGAGATTTACGGTTGATTCGATTTCACCTTGAGTGACTCACATGATTTGTGTTGTTGTTGTTGTTGCTATTGCGGTTCTATTTCCATCACAACCCCATGAGATGAGGGTATTCCATCTCAGGCATCATATAGTCACTTGTTAGAAATCACATTCCATGCATTCTTTCTAGGCCATCTAGGGTGCATTAACAATTGCATGCTGTTGTGATAGACATTGTGTAAATTATGCATGCTGTTGTGATAGATAATTTGATAGAATTCCTGCAGTTTTATATAGAAATCAGTTGTGTTATAACTTTCTTAAATGAACTCTAAATTTTGTTTCTTGAGGTGTTATGGGCCCTCATGAATTAGAACATGGTTGATCATTGACTTGTTTCTCATGTATATGGATTATATGAGATTCCAAGCATTGATTCAAGGGGAGTATGGTCCCTCACGGATCAGAATTTGGCACCTCTATGTTTGTTTTTCAGTGTTTTGTGGGCTTCGGTGTAGTCTCTAAGCTAATACCTAGAAAAACCCAGAATACACGGCGTGTACTTGACTACACGCCGTGTAGTTTTAAACTGTGTCACTAACTGTGTGAGGAGAAACACAGGGTGGTGAAAAATGTTTCAGGAACATGTCGTGTACCATAGATACACGTCGTGTAGTAGTGAGCTGTGTACTTGACCATGTCAGTAACAACACGGGTCCGGGAAGCTCGTATAGTACACATCATGTTTTGTATGAACACGCCATGTAGCCTTGTTCTAGGTACCGTTCCTTGTAACTAACAACACGGGTCAGTGTTATCTTCTCTTATACACTCCGTGTTTGTTCGAAAAATGCCGTATAAGGGTCAACCGTGTAGTCGACCGTGTAACTAACAACACGGGTTGCCAAAACCTTGTCTAGTACACGCTGTGTCCTTAATGAACATGCGGTGTAGTCTAGGGTTAAGAGGATTGTATGGGGAAGTCTTGTAAAGATACTCAGGCAGGGGAATAGAGTTCAATTACATGCCGTGTGTGGGGACAACACGCCGTGTAGTCGAGGGTGTTACACGACCAGAGGTGGCAGATGTACACACCCATGTGAATGTCGTTACGGAACACATTATGTAGTTTTATACACATCGTGTCAATGTGTTTGTTAAAATTTGAGTTTTTCTTTCTCCTGTTCCCATTTTTTACTCTTGTGTTCTCTTTCCTTGATAATCCTGATCTAAGGTGTGCTTTGATCTTTCACAGCTACGCCTCTGAGACATCCTCCGGTTGTATGTAAGCTACCAGATAATGATCAGACAACGGATATGGCCGATCCGGGACCTCCTACAGATCCTCTTATTTTTTCAGCCGTGGTAACAATAGTTATATCCATTGCAGGCACCGATGAACAGTTTAGGGAGGAATTCCTGAGGATGATACAGACCTTTTAGAGAGCGTCGCCTCCTGCCCTGTCAATGGCTGAGTTGATGCGGGTTTTCCAGTAGCAGCATCCTCCTACTTTCTCATGGGATGGAGGACCCCATGTTGTAGAGTCGTGGCTAGAGGCCACACTAACGATCTTTGAGGACCTAGAGATACCTCCAGAGAAAAGGGTAAAGTTGGATACTTATATGCTCTGAGACACCACCAAGAGGTGGTTGGAGGTGATCTCACAGTCAGGGAGCTAGAAGATTATGACTTGGGATGAGTTTTGGCGCATATTATATGATAACTTTTATCTGGAGACCTTTAGGGTCGATCGAGCCCTTGAATTTATGATTCTAGAGCAGGGTACTCTTTCTATTATGGAGTACTCGTCTCGCTTTACCGAGCTACAAAGCTTCACGCCGATTTAAGCAGGTGATGAGTTATTCCTTGCTAGGATGTTTGAGGATGGTCTCAGGTAGGAGATCCATTCCTAGGTGAATATATTTAGGTTGACATCGATTTCATCTATCTTCAACCAAGCATTGATCACTGAGCGCAATCTGAGAGATTCTGGAGCAGTGAGCCAGGGTTGTTCGACATCCAGAGTCAGTGTTCCTTCTACTGATAGTAGGAAGCACCTCAGGGAGTCTGCTCAAGGAGAGAAGGGTAGGCGGAATTTATCTTCAGGTGGCCAGGTAGTATGCTACTAGTCCAGTAGGAGTGGGCATACTAGGCCTCAGTGTCAGAGAGACCCGATGGAGTGCCGATCTTTCGGCAAGATGGGCCATATTTAGTGTTTTGTTTCAGATCTTATCACATACAACTGCTGGTAGGGGTTCTTATATGACCCTGTGTACAAGAGATGTGTCACTAGTTTCTCACCAGTATGGGAAATGGAGTTCTTCCGGACATTCGGGCCGAGGTGGAGGTCACGATCGTGGTGGTGAGTCACCAGGTTACCAGTGAAAATAGAGTGGATTAGCTCAGAGTGTTCAGCCAGGGGTGCAGGGCCGCGGTACAGGCCTGACATTCACTGTGGAGAAGACCCATCAGTAGCAGGATCCAGGCCCTTCCACAGTTCTAGGTACGATCTTAGTATCCTCAGTTTTATCTTCATCCCTTCTCGATACTGGTGCTTCGCATTGTTTTACCTCTATTGCTGTTTTGGAGAGCCTTGGGATCTATATCTTCTCATATGACGAAAAGTTGACTCTAGATACACCACTGGGATCGAGGAAATCAAGCATATGACAGTGCAGAGAGTGACCTCTTGAGGTTGTTGTGTGTCACTTATTATGGTACCTCTAAGTACTAGAGATGGCAGGCTATAATGTCATTCTCGGTATGGACTGGTTGGTTCCCTTCCAGACAGTCGTCGGTTGCTATCGCCGTAGGGTGAGTTTCGTATCACCAGAGGGCAGATCGTTTCTTCAGAGAGGTGAGTGGGATGTCCAGGCAGGTAGAGCTGGACTAGAGCATCATAGGATAGGAGGAGTTACAACCCACATTTCTAGTCTTTATCTCGAGGACCAGGGGACTTCACAATTAGACTTTCCTCTACAGGGATGTATTTCTATAGGAATTTTCGTGTTTTCCTCTACAGAGAGAGATAGTATTTTCGATTGTGCTCATGATAGGAGCGGCACTGGTGTCCATTCCTCCTTATAGGATGGCTACACCTGAGTCGTAGGAGCTCAAGAAGTTGTTGGAGGAGTTACAAGAAAAGGGTTTCATCCGACCCAGTACATCTCCTTGGGGTTCGCCTGTCCTATTTGAGAAGAAGGAAGACGACACCCTTAGGCTTTGCATGAATTCTCGTAATTTTATCCAGTTGATGGTCAAGAACCGATATCCATTTCCAAGGATCGATGACCTCTTTGACCAACTTCGAGGAGCCTGAGTGTTCTCATAGATCTATTTCATGTCTGGTTATCATCAGTTGCATGTTAGACCATTGGATATACCATTTACAGCCATCAATAGTAGTTATGGTCTCTACGTGTACACGTCATTCCATTTGGTCTCACGAATGCGCCAACAACTTTTATGGAACTGATTAACCGTGTGTTCCATCCATACTTAGAATCTGTTGTGGTGGTTTTTGTGGACTACATCTTGGTGTACTCACACAATCGACACAACCAGGATACCCATCTTGAGATTGCAATGAGTACATTGAGAGAGCCTTATTTATATTCTAAGATCTAGAAATTCCACTTTTGTATGGATCCAATTCACTTCTTCAGACACATTATCTCAGAGAAAGATGTATCAATAGACCTAGAGAAAGTGAGAGCTGTAGTTTCTTGGGAGCAGATGAAGAATGTATTTGATGTGAAGAGTTTTCTAGGGCTAGATGGATACAACATGCATTTCATACAGGACATTTCACGCCTTGCATCACCACTAACAGGTCTGACGAAGAAAGTTGAGAAGTTCTTATGGTCATATTCTTGTGAGTCATCCTTTCAGGATTTGAAAGGGAGGTTGACGTAAGAATCAATACCAGTCTTTCCAGAGTTAGTGAAAACTATACAGTCTGCTGTGATGCTTAATGTGTCAAACTGGGAGGTGTTCTTATGGAGGGAGATTGAATCGTTGCGTATGGGTATCAGCAGTTGAGACCACATGAGAGAGACTACCTGGCACACGATCTAGAGTTGACATCTATTGTCCATGCCTTACACTATTGGAGATATAACCTTCTAGGAGAGAACTTTTTGGTTTTTAGTTACCACAAGAGTCTCAAGTACATCTTCACTCAGTGTTACCTAAATCTGAGATAGTGTTAGTGGGTCGAGTATCTTCAGTCCTTTGACATTGATATTTCCTATATGCCTGGAAAGGGCCACTTAGTGGATGATGCGTTGAGAAGGGGAACCCAGATTCAGAAAGTTCATGAGGCCAGCAGTGATCAGAATCTTATGGCTTTGTTCTCTAAGATGCATTTGGAGGTACATGACCAATAGGGACAGACATTTCTATCTTCTGTAGTTATTACATCTACCCTTCTTGATCGGGTATAGATGAGGAAACTATCAGATTCAGAAGGCCTAGTCTTGCGGGAGAGTGTGTCAGGAGAGGACCCTCTTCCTGGATGGACAGTGGGTGAGGATGAGATATTGCATTTCCAGGGACGTGTATGGGTTCCAGTAGACATACATAGGGAACTGATGCGGGGTTTTCATTCTTCAGTTTGGGAAGTTCATCCTGACATCACCAAGATGTATCGTGATCTACACCTCAAGTACTGGTGTCTAGGTATTAAGAAGGATGTTTTCGGGTTCGTCATGAGATGTTCCACTTGTCAGCAGGTAAAAGCGGAGCATCAACAACCAAAATGGATTTTACAACAGTTACTCATTCCCGAGTGGAAGTGGAATGATGTAGCGATGGACATCGTAACCGGGTTACCGAGGTCACATCGAGGGATTGATGCTATTTGGGTTGTCATCAACAGTCTTACGAAGTTTTCTCACTTCTTTCCGATCAAGGAGACCTTCAGTGTTGTTGACCTAGGGCGGTTGTACATCTGAGAGATTGTACATCTGGATGGAGTTCTACACTACATTGTTTCAGATAGTGATGCATGTTTTACTTCTCGGTTCTCAGAGTGGATTTAGAGGGCTTTGGGTACACATGTACTTTTGAGTGTAGCATACCATCCCCAGTAAGATGGCCAGTCTGAGCATACGATCTTGCTGCTTGAGGATATTCTATGATCTTTCATTCTATACTTTGGCGGTTCTTGGGAGAAGCATATACCTCTTGAAGAGTTTTCCTATAACAACAGTTTTCAGTAAACTATTCTAATGGAACCTTACGAGGCATTTTTTGGTAGGCCATGTCAGTCACCTTTGTGCTGGCTGGTGGCAGGAGAGGCAGCCTTGCTGGGACCTTGTCTTGTTCAAGAGACCTCAGAGCAGATAGAGTTTATTCGGAAGAGGATGCCTTCAACATAGTCTCGACCAAAGTCTTACGATGATCAGCGGAGATGACCTCTGGAGTTCGAGGTTGGGGACCAGGTTTTCTTGCATGTCACACCGAGGATGGGACACAAGTGGATTCGGGGACAAGGTAAGCATTTACCATGATTCGTCGGACTATTTGAGGTGTTGGAGAGATTTGGGCCGGTTTCCTATCAGTTGTAATTAAATTATAGGTAATAGGATATGCATGATGTCTTCCATGTCTCTCAGCTCTGCCGTTACATTTTAGACATGTCTCATATCTTTCATCCTTAGGAGGATGAGCTCGAAGCGGATGTGTCATTTGAGGAGCATCCTATATGGATTATCGATCGTAGTACGAGGGTTCTCTATGGCTGGTCTGTTCCTCTAGTATGGGTGCTATGGTAGTACAGGTGAGTATAAGATGAGACTTGGGAGAGGAAGTCCTATGTACAATTGTAGTGGCCAGAGCTGTTCGGGGTTTCTTCTTCTACGCCTCGCTAGGGAAATTAGGGGATGAATTTCTTTAAGGGGGAAGTTTGTAAGAACCCGGATCATCGTTTCAAAAATGTTTTCTTCCTCTTCTCTTATTTTTTTTAGAAAAAAATGAAAATCTTGAAATTTTTAAAGTACACTTCGTGTACTTAATAAGTACTTGCCATGTACTTTAATGCAGTGCAAATCTGCGCAGTAGTCATGTCCGGTCCACACACACGGTGTGTAGGGGAGATGTGGAGGCCGCTTAAAGCGGAGTACATAAAGTCCAATTACAAGCTGTGTACCCTAGATGTATACACCGTGTAGTTTATTTTTTCATTAAATGGACCGGGGTTGCACCTAATCGACAAAAACACCTTCTTCTACCGGGTCTTCGAATGAGAGCGCTCGTACAGCCACGAACATCCTAAGATCCCCCCATGCCTCCATCTTTTTGCCAAATAGAATGTCATCTATTGATTTGGAACCGCATCGATGATCTCTTATTTCTTATTGAGTCTCATTCCATGATTCTATTTATTTCTCAAGATATCATGGATTGAACTGTTTGTGCATTTTCGTTGATCTACGATGTTCTAAGGAGAATCAAGCAATTTGGTTCTAGTATATTGATCTCCTAGCATTGACGTAGGTGGTTTGTGCCTTAACATTCGATGTCTTTGAGTTTTATGTGCAAATTACACAAATACCCATGAACGGGGCATTGTGTGTTAACCTTTGTGACCCTGTGGTTTTCCTACATTGCTTGTGTGATTGAGTAGAGGTAATTGTATCATGTATGAGGAGTTTTTTTATGCATGTATATTTTGACCGTGCCATTTTTCTTGTTACAACCTTTTGGTCTTGTTAGACTTTGACCATTATACCTGTTTTTCATGCCTTGTGACTGTAGGATGGAATGATATTCTTCACATGCTTGTTTTGTTATAGACTGGTTAGCCAAGTCGCTCCGTAGGTGTACTTTGGCCTTATAGCATTATTATGCACTAACTGGCACGAGACCATGGGAACCCAGTGCTGTAGACTATACGGGATAGACCATGTGAGATTCCCAGAGAGTCTTGGATACTATAGACTATAAGGGATAGAACGAGTGAGCTTCCCAGAGAGTCTTGGACAATATAGACCACATGGGATAGACCGAGTGATCTTCCCAGAGTGTTTGGGATATTATCACTACAAGAAAACGGAATATTTGCGATGGGAGACTTGCGACGGGATCGTGTCGCAAAAGACATTTTGTGACGGGGCTCCATCAAAAATCGCCCGTTGCTGAAAACGACATCGCAAATAGGAGTTTTTGTGGTGATCCTGTCGCAAAAATAGTATTTGTGACGGTATTTTTCACCCATCGCAAATTAGTTTTCGTTTACATATAAAAAAGGTATTTGTGACGGGCCGTCGTAGATATATTAGTTGTGACGGGTTTCTGACCCATCACAAATGGGAAATTTAAAAAATATTTGTGACGTCGGTATTTGCAACAGACCGTCGCAGAAATAGTTTTTACGACGGGTATTCCTCCCGTCACAAATGGGACAGTAAAAAAAATTTTACAACGGGACACCCCGTCGCAAATACTCCCATCGAAAATACTAAAAAAACTTCAAAAATTAAAAAAATTAATACAAATCGTATAATATTATATAAAAATAATAATAATATTAATAATATAAAAAAAATATATTATTATAATATAAATAAAAAAATATAAAATATTATTACGGAATATTAATATAAAATAATAATAATATGAATATAAATAATATTATATTATATAATAATAATAATATTAATAATATAAAAAATTAATATAATATTATTATTATTAAATTATGTATATAATAATAATAATAATATTAAAAATATAATGAAATTATATTATTATAATATTAATAATAAAAAATATATATAATATAATTATGAAATATTACTATCAAAAAATAATAATAATATGAATATAAATAATATTATATTATATAATAATAATACAAATATTAACAATATAAAAATTCATATAATAATATTATTATTAAAATAAACATACATATTTAGGAAAAAATAATGTTAATAATATTAATATTAATAAAATTATAAAATTATAATCTTCTCAATATTAACAATAAATATAAAATTTTAAAATTAATATTACTAAAATAAACAGACATTAAAAATAATACTAATATGTAATAAAATATTTAAAAAAATAAAAACAAATTAAATCATACAATATTCATACCAATATGAAAGAGGAATTGTAAATAGTTAATATGATAATAAACTACGAACTCAAATGTTAATTATATGTAAAAAAATCACTGGGTGGTGGATAATCTGGAGGACCTGGAGGAGGTGGTGGAGGAAACTCCATCCCTAAATTGTGAGTCAGACGACGCATATACTCCATCTGCTCCTGATTTTTCTCCTGATATCGACGACTATTCTCATCCTGCTGCTGACGCATCTTCTCCTACCATCGACACATTTCCTCATCGTGATGCTGACGCATCTTCTCCTACCGCTGACGCAAATCCTCTATAAGCTGACTCTGAGCACGCAGCTGCTCCTGATACTGTGAGGCATAAGATGATGTATCTCTACGAGCTCCTCTCGAGCCAGACGCCAACATCACAACAGTACCATAATAAGCTACGTGAGTCAAATGAGAGCCGATACCAACTACTCGGCCCTTTTTGAAGCCATACTAGGTTGACTGTATCCATGCCGTCTCATCAAAATGGTGGCACTGGTCTGATCCCTTGTCTCATCATGAATCTCAGCCTGTGTCTGAGAGGTCACGACCTCATATAACTCCTTAAGTTTAAATTAGAAATTAAAATAATGAAAAGATTATATGCATATAATTTGCAAACTGAAAAGAAAATAATACTGACCACAATCTGACGTTGGCGGTCACCTCTAATCTCTCTAGTAGCTGGATCAATGTACATCCTCCGATAATCGCCGTACATCATAATACTAGGCTGGTCGGCTTCCTATATGAATATAAAATAACCTTTTTATATTTAATGTTGTTTAAAATATTAAAAAAGTACTTATCAGACACTCTCTATGCACACTGAATGTACGACTACCAGCTTGATGTGTCACCTCTTGTCTCCCCCGATTCTGTCGACCCAATGCAGATCTCCTCTGAAACCCACAACCCAACTAGTGTGTATATAATCCATCCCAAACATGAGATGAAATGTAATCTTTTTGGTGGGCTCTAGAGGACTCATCAAAATTTGTCTCTCCGGATTTCCTCACAGCCGCCTTTCTCAAATTATGCAAAAAATGACGGAACCGGTCATGCATAGACACCACCCATGACGCGTGGATAGTGGCACACATGCCCTCGTCTATGGGATACTATAAACCCTAATATAATGTTATTATTGAATTAAATTTCAAAATAAATAATATTTAATTACGAACCAGTCTCTTGCTCTCATAATAACTAGCAGGCAGCACATTTCCTTCACGTAACAGTGCTTTAACCAAAGAAAATATTTGATCAAAATAGTTATTTGACATTACATTATCTGATTTAATAGCCATAGAATTTTTCAACTGCTTATAATTTGCTTATCATGCAACCAGGATATATTGCATCCTCAACAGACCTGAACAACTCTGCAAATTCAGATGGGGCAAACTAAGGAGGTAAATCAACATCATCCTCGATTTCAGTTTGTTGAATGGATGACCCTGCAACATCATGTACTAAATTCTGAAACCGTGATGGATCCAGAATAAAATTATTAGTATCTTCTCTGGACCTACATTCACCATGTTGATACCAAAAAATATAATCTTATTGGAAACCATAACGCAAGAGAAGTTTCCCAACGATGTCAAATGTCTCAAACGTTCTCAGATCACATTTTCTACATAGACACTTAATTATCCCTTTTGAAACAAATTGCTGGTTTGATGATGAAAATGATAATAAAGCTTCAACACCATCAATATATACATGATTTAAACTAGAACCGTTTGGTTTTCTACACTGATTTATACAAGTGCGGACATCTAATAATGATTGATGTTTATTTTCTTGTTCCATATTCATATATATGTTTCTACAAAATATAAAACCATTACTATTGTTAAATAATTTGATATAAGAAAAACAACAACCTAAAAAGAGAAGATACCTAATTACAATTATTTCTTATTAATTACCAATAATTATAGGCGACACAGTTAGTTTGTAATGATCCCCACTAATTATTAGTAATTTATCAATACATAGCAATACTTGGAAAAATTAAATATTCTTGAATAATGAAATAAAATTTTGTAATCATAACTGTGAGGACTTTATTACTAATTATTCTTATTTGTTTCCAGTGGATTGGCGGCAGCTATTTTTCCTGACGACTCATCTCCTTGCAATGAGACGAGTCTTCAGGGAAAAGAGCCTCTTTTTTTCGATGGGTCATATCCTTTTAACTTTCTCCAGACTGAAATTAGTATGAAAAACTAGCTCTGAAAAATGTTGGAGCACATTTTTCATACTGATTTCAATGGGAGAATGTATCAAATATATGAGACATTGAACAAAAGGTAGCTGCCAATCCACTGGAAATTGTGCCAATTTATAACCATATACTTGAATTTATTTGATTTTTGATTAATTATTACTAATTATTACAAATATAAATATTTCCAATAGATTTTTCTCTATTCTTAACATGTTCAAATCATAGAGTGTCGTCAATTTTCAGGTCATGCCCAATAAAAAGTTTGTGTCAGCCATATCTAATGTAAACTCTATAATTGTCCTTACATGGTTGATCACCTCACAAGTAGTGTTGCAATTGGACGACACATGTAATGCCATTCGCGTCTTTAAGAATCATTTCGCATGACCCTTTACATAGAACATTCTTCCTTGAAAAATTAAGAGAACTTTGGTATCATTCCCATAATTATTCAATAAAGAATGGTTTATGTAAAAGGTCATGTGATAATATTATTATAGATGAGAAAGACATGACTTGGTTTGTCCTATTGCAATGCTACTTGCGAGGTGATCAACAAAGAAAGAACAATTATAGAGTTTACGTTAGACACAGTTGACGCAAACTTTCTATTAGGAATGACCTGAAAATTGGTGACCCTTTAAGATTTGAACATGTTAAGAATAGAGCAAAACATGTTTAAAATATTGATATTTTTAATATTTTATAAATTTTTTATAATTTTAAAAATATTAATATTTTTTTTATAAATATTAATCATATAATAATAAAATAATTATATTATTCGTATTATTTAATGATTAATATTAGAGTAATATAATATTTTATATTATGTTAATATTTATGTTACTAATTATATCACTAATTATGTTACTAATTAGTAATGTGAAGATATGCATATAGGTCAGGTGGTTAATCAATCATTGAATAGAAAAAAACGTGATTGACTGCTCATCTACCTCAACTTTATTTTCATTTGTGTGTTGAGGTTGACAGGAAACTTCTGCCTCCACATGTAATATATTCTTTTACTGTCAAAATTATAAACCCCCTCACCTCTATGCTGGTGAGGAGGTTGATAATTTTTACAGTAAAAGAAAATATTACATGTGGAGGCAGAAGTTTCCTGTCAAGCGTCAAAACAAAAATTAAAAATAAAATTGAGGTAGATGAGTAGTCAATCATGCTTGCTAATTTTCCTAATTGTTTTTAGTTGTTTCCTAATTTATTCTAGTTGTTTTCTAATTCTTTTTAGTTGTTTCTTAATTCTTTTTAGTTGTTTCCTAATTCTTTTTAGTTGTTTCCTAATTCTTTTTAATTGTTTCCAAATTATTTTTAGTTATTTCCTAATTCTTTTTAGTTGTTTCTTAATTCTTTTTAGTTGTTTCCTAATTGTTTTTAATTGTTTCTTAATTCTTTTTAATTGTTTCTTAATTTTTTTAATTGTTTCCTAATTATTTTTAATTGTTTCTAAAGTATATTTAATTGTATCCTGATTCTATTTAATTTTTTTTCAAATTCTTTTTAATTCTTTCTTAATTCTTTTAAATTGTTTCCAAATTCCTTTGAAATGATTCCTAATTATTTTTAATGTTTTTTAATTATTTTCAATTGTTTCTTAATTCTTTTTAATTGTTTCCTAGTTATTTTTAATTGTTTCCTAATTATTTTTAATTATTTCATAATTATTTTTAATTTTTTCCTAATAATTTTATTTTTAATTGTTTCCTAATTATTAGATTTTTAATTTTTTCCTAATTCTTTTATTTTTCATTGCTTCCTAATAATTTTATTTTTAATTTTTTCCTAATTATTTTATTTTTAATTGTTTCCTAATTATTTTTAACTATTTCTTAATTATTTCTAATTGTTTCGTAATTATTTTTAGTTGTTTACTAATTATTTTTAATTGTTTCCTAATTATTTTTAATTGTTTCATAATTATTTTTAATTGTTTCGAAATTATTTTTAATTATTTCTTAATTATTTTTAATTTATTCCTAATTATTTTCAATTGTTTCCTAATTATTTTAATTGTTTCGTAATTATTTTTAATTTTTTTCTAATTATTTATAATTTTTTCTTAATTATTTTATTTTTAATTATTTCTTAATTATTTTAATTGTTCCCTAATTAATTTTAACTATTTCCTAATTATTTTTAATTATTTATTTATAATTGTTTCCAAATAATTTTTAATTATTTCTTAATTATTTTTTAATTGTTTTCTAATTATTTTTAATTATTTCCTAATTATTTTTATTTGTTTTCTAATTAATTTTATTTTTTTTATAATTATTTTTAAATTTTCCTAATTACTTTAATTGTTTCCTAATTATTTTAATTGTTTCTTAATTATTTGAATTATTCTAATTATTTATAATCAATTAAATCTAATTATTTCCTAATTATTTGATAACTATTTTAATTAAATATAATTAAATCTAATTAAATCTTAATTATTTGATAATTATATAATTATTTCTAATTTAATATAACTATTTCTAATTATTTCTATTTAAATATATTTATTTCTAATTATTACTAAAACATCCTTCGGGACTGTCGAACCGAGAGTGCAGCAAGGCTCGTTGTCGTGTACCTGGTTACCCCGAGTCAAGCTCGAAACACCTTGTCAGAGTTTTCACTCATATGTACATCTGTGCTAGGGCCGCCTCTACGTTTTTGTATCCAGACAAGGATTATTTGGTACAACCACTTAGTCTAATTATACTATATAGCTAAAAAACATTGTTTTAAAAAAAATAAACAATTAAAAATAAAATAAACAATTAAGAATAATTTAACAATTAAAAATAATTTTAAAAATAAAAAAGTATAAATACCTTCGATATTTTGAAGCAATTTGCGCCTCCTAACTCTTTATCTCCTCTTCTCATAAGAAAAAATTAAAATGAAAGAAATTTTCTACTTAGAACTGAAAGTTAAAGAGAAAGAGGAAGAGAGATCTGAATGATTTGAAAAAAACGGGCGAGGGTATATATAGGTTAGATTATTTGCGATGGTCTTATTTGCGATGGAATACCGTCACAAATACTAGATATTTGTGATGGGAACCCTTCGCAAAAACCATCACCTGCATTAATTATGGGTGGCGGTTAAAAGGATTTTTGTGACGGGCCTATCGCAAATAGCAGCATGCCGACATACTATTAGAGACGGGCGAATATCCCCTTTGAAAATTCTTATTTACCACCACCGGTATTGGCGATGGGCCCCGTCGCAAAGACCTTCACCCGCATTCATTATGGGCGGCAGTTAAAAGGGTTTTTGCAACGAGCACGTCACAAGTAGCTTCCTGCCGACGTACCATTAACGACGAGTGGATATTCCCGTCGCAAAATCCTATTTACCGCTGCCAGTATTGGTGAAGGGACCCATCGCAAATAACACCTGCTGAATATTTTTGTGTGACAGGACAATTACCCATCTCAAATACGATTTACCACCATCTGGTAGTTGCAACGGGTAGAAGGTGACCATCACAAATAGGCTTCCTGCATATTGTCATGAAAACCATGCCATATCTATTGCAACGGGAATAAATTCTCGTCGCAAATACACTTTTCGTTGGAGTTTTTGCGACGGGAATAAATCCCGTCGCAAATACCCCATCACAATAATCGGTTTTTCCCATAGTGTATAGACTACAGGAGGGTAGGCCGAGTGATCTTCCTCAGAAAGTCTTTACTTGTTTTAATTTCCATAAACCATTCCAGGCTAGAAGAGGAATTTACCGAGCGAGCTTCCTCAGAGAGTTTGTGATAGACCTGAGACTATAGAAGGAATTGACCGAGTGCGCTTCCTCATTAATTTTCTAGAACTTGGGACTATATGAGGGTTAGACCATGTGATCTTCCTCAGAGAGTCCCTAACTACCCTAGACTAAAAGGGGAATTGACCGAGCAAGCTTCCCCAGAGTGTCTTATAATTCCATATGACCAAACCAGAGGGGTTAGGCTGAGTGCACCCCCCAAAATATTGTTGGTACTTCTTGGATAGGACCAGAGGGGTTGGCTGTGAGTACTTCACAGAGGGGTCCCTATTGAAGTTAGCTATTTTCTTCACTAATGCTTGTTGTTCTGTGGATTGATTACTAATTTATATCATCCAGTTACTACTTACTAATTACTGCATGTTGTTTACTATTACTATTTACTACTTACTATATAATTACCCGCCATATGCTCTCTGAATGTTATGCACAAATCTTCGGGTGGTTTCCTACTGGGATTTAGTATCAAACCCTATTTTGGCCATGCTTTTGGGACCAAGCAGACTCTGTTGTTGCAGGTATAGGCAATGGAAAGCTCCCTTCTACTTCGGGAACTTGATTTCTTTGGACCAGGGGAGCATGGAACCAAGCATAGGCTTGTGATGCTGCAGAGTTGTCTATCTTTTCTTTTGTACTTGTTTTTGGTACTGTTTGTATTTCCAGCATTGTGACCTGTTTGGCTGCTATCCTAGATATGTATCATGCATCACTTCTTATATACATATGTTATCCAGTTGTTTATTGTTTTAGTTTTCTGTTGTTCATTGTTGTTGGATATTTACTGCTTCCACTATTGCATGTTTTATTTACTTCTGTTGTGTACTATGCAAATGAGGGTATAGTTTCCCCACTATCACACCCAAGTCCCTCACTTCTAGTCAGTAGACTTTGGTGTTTGGGGAAATGCGCTTGAGGCCATGTGACCAACTGGGTATGGGGCGTATCTGGGCGGCTTCCGGAACCGGGGTGTTATAGAGTAGATATAGTCATATCTAATTGATGATGTATAAGTCCGCGTCCTTTGAGAAATTCAAGGAATTCAATAATAAAGTAGAGAATCAACATGGAATGAAGATAAATAATTGTTGATTGTATCTCAGTAGATAATATATTAGCCATGAGTTTATCAACATTTTTTTGAGATTTTGGGATTCTATCTCAACTCCATTCACATTACACATCACAGTGGAATGTTGTTAGTGAATGGTGCAATCATAAATGGTTATACAAGGAAAGTTTGATGATGGGTCATGCAGATATTCCATTATACTTTTAAGGATATGAATTACAAAATATGGTATAGAAGTTAATTAATGTACCAAAAAGAGAGAAATGGAATTCCATTATGGTTATGGAGTGTGAAGAAATGTGTTTCCCACATAAACGTGTATCTGTTTGCTAAGAATTTGTTAAGGCCACCTTAGGAAACAAACTAGAACATCGGGGCACAAAGTGTATCTTCAAAGGGTATCGCAAGAAAAAAAGTGTTACTACCTATAGAACCCCTCATACATGAATGTGAATTCCACTATGTTGTACCTCTCGTATCCCCTCATGGTTTAATTTTCATGATCACAATCACTTTCATGTTTATCTAATTGTGTTTTAAGTGTTTTTGTTGATAGGCAATTGATTGCCAAAGGATTGGCCCAAGAAAGAACATCAAGTGGACTGAAACTCAGTCCACCGGCCAACCGGTGTGATAGCACCGGCCAGCCGGTGGACCTGGCAGAGGCATTGCCCACTGCCAGGCTCCACCGGTCAGCCGGTGGCTCTGTCACCGGCCAGCCGGTGGAAACCTGATGCAACAGTGGTTGCTACTGTCTGCCCACCGGCCAGCCGGTGTCTCTTGAACCGGTCATCCGGTGCTGCCTGGGTAGAAGGGCTTCTCAACAGCCAAGGCACCGGCCAGCCGGTGGAGCTGTACCGGCCAGCCGGTAGCCCAGTCAAACTAGCCGTTGTCTTTGACCAGTCAACCCTCTTTTGGCCTCCAACGGCTCCGAGGCCTTTTCCAACGGCTCCGAAGACTCCCCAAGGGTTCCATGCCTATAAATAAAGGCCAAGGAAGCCCCGGACACCAACTGGATCATATACCAAGCGCTCGGACATATTGTTGAACATTTGGCGAACCTCCGGCGCTCCACCTTCAAGGATCCTCAAGTGCTCCAGCCAATTTCCAATCCAAGGAGCACCTCAAGAAGCTTGGGAGAGCACGCTACATCAACTCCATCATACTTTGGCTCCCAAGTCTTCCTCAATTACGGTTTTTCTTGTTTTATATATTTTGAGCTTAAAATTGGGTTTGTGCCTACAAACCCCAACCTTTTCTCTATCCCCTATTTCTTTTGGGTTTCACATCACCACTAAGGTGTGAAGAGGTTCACAAGCTTTTCCTTTAAAAATCTTGAGACATAGGTAAGCTATCCTTCACCTATAAGAAGGATAGTGGGTTCTTGCTAAACCATTAAAAGCAAGTGGGTTCTTGCTCAACCATCAAAAGCAAGCTGTAATAGGTCCTAGTGCTACCTCAAAGCCTAGTGGGTTTCTTGCTAAAACCATTGAAAAGAAAGCGGTAGGAATCTCTCAACGGTTGAGTTGGGAGCGGAGACGTAGGCCGGGTTTTGGCCGAACTCCGTTAATAATTTCTTGTGTGATTGCCTCTTTTATTTCCGCTGCATTTCAACTTTGATTTTAATTTGTTAATCTTTTTTTAAAAGGAAATTCACCCCCCCTATTGCCATCACTTCCCTTTTTCTCTGCCCAACAATTGGTATCAGAGGGAGTATTTGAATAATTCCCTAACCGGTTTCAAATTAAAGATCCCTTTTGATGGCATCTACTTCTTTCGCCCCCGAAGGCTTTTCATTGGGTCGTGCTCCATTTTTTGATGGGACCGACTACACTTATTGGAAAACCCGCATGACTACCTTTCTTAGAAGCATAGGATATCCTATTTACAAAATTGTCATGCAAGGTTATACTTTGTCTACCCCCGAAGAATCCAAATGGACCCCCGCCGATATTAGAAACTTTGAGCTTGATGGCAAAGCCATGAATGCTCTACATTGCGGCCTTGACCGAAATGAGTTCAACCGAGTTTCCACTTGCACCTCATCTCATGAAATTTGGAAACTATTGGAAGTGACCCATGAGGGCACTAACAAAGTTAAGGATACTCGGTTAGACATGTATAGACAAGATTTTGAAAGCTTTACTATGCATCCTTCCGAATCTATTACCGATATGTTTACACGCTTCACTGACATTTGCAATGGAAGGAAATCTCTTGGTGATGATGTTTCAGCCGAGACGATGGTCAAGAAGATCTTATGGGTCCTTCCGAGCTCATGGGCACCTAAGGTGACGGCTATCCAAGAAGCTAAGGATGTCAAAAACATGCCGGTCGAAGAACTCATCGGATCTCTCATGACGTACGAGATCACAATGAGGAGGAAAGCACAAAAGGAGGGAACCCCAATCAAAACTCCAAAGAACATCTCCCTCAAGGTACAAAAGGAAGAAAGCTCCTCCTCATCATCCTCTTCATCTTCTTCATCATCAAGCGGCGATTCGGAAATGGAGAATCTCACCCGCCAAATGCACAAATTTATGAAGAAGCACAAGAAGAAGAAGAAATCCCGCAAGCACCGAAAGCAAGAACCCACCGCAAGATCCGAGCCCAAGGTAAAATGCTACGGGTGCGGCCAAAAAGGGCATTACAAGCCCGATTGCCCACTCAACAAAAAACGGGCCACGCAAAAGGAAAAAGGAAAGAAAAAGGTCCTCAAGGCGACATGGAGTGACACCTCATCATCCTCCTCCTCCTCCTCCTCCTCAAGCGACCAAGGTACAAAATTCCTAATGGAAAAACATGAGGTATCTTCCTCCTCTTTCTCCTCTAGTTCTTCTAATTCATTTAATCATTTATCATATGAAGAACTCCAACATGCTAGAGACCAATTAAAAAATGGTTTTCATGAACTCTCTTCAAAATTTGTTGCTTTAAAAAAGAATTTCAAAAAGCTTTCCTCCGAAAAAGACCAACTTCTCAAAGAGAAGGAGGAACTCTCCCTAAAAATCCAAATTTTCCCAAATGTTGATTCTTTGGAATCAACCATCAAGGATCTTAGAGAAACTCTAGCCAAGTTCACCCAAGGGGAACAAAATTTGAATAATTTACTTGGTTCCCAACGCGTTTCCCGAACCACCCAAGGGCTTGGCTATTCCAAGCAAGCTTCCTCCTCCCATGCACCCACTGTTTTTGTAAGGGGGAGCTCTAGTTATAAATTTTGCAATTATTGTAAAAAACCAGGGCACCTCATTTATGAGTGTGATTGCAAAAATGCCCGGTATGGCCAACCCAAGTCTATTTACTATAGTGACGAGTTTTATAGGAGAAGACCCGCCATGAAACAAATTTGGATTGAAAAATCCCTTTTGGCGAGTCTCTCCGGGCCAAAAATAGTTTCCTATCCCCGGTGACTTATTGTTTTTATTTAGGGGGAGAAATTTTCTTAAATTCAAAAATCTCTTTCGATTCATTTTTCAAAACTCTCAATTTCAAAAATTTCATCTGGTTTTAAATTTCAAAATTTCAATTTGTTTTTGATTCAAAACTTTCAATTCAAACTGTTATTCAAATTTTCATTTCAATTTCAAAAATCTCAATTGATCTTTCAATTCTCATTTCTTGTTTTTCAAACCCTTTCCCTCAATCAAGTTTTATGCCCCACGCTATTTTGATAATCACAAAGGGGGAGAAATTTCTTGATTGATTGGGGGAGAATCCTTTTCATCGTGCTTAGCATTTCCTTTCAATTTCAGTATTTTACATTAATTGTTTTGGTGATTGTGATCATCAAAATAGGGGGAGATTGTTGTACCTCTCGTATCCCCTCGTGGTTTAATTTTCATGATCACAATCACTTTCATGTTTATCTAATTGTGTTTTAAGTGTTTTTGTTGATAGGCAATTGATTTCCAAAGGATTGGCCCATGAAAGAACATCAAGTGGACTGAAACTCAGTCCACCGGCCAACCGGTGTGATAGCACCGGCCGGCCGGTGGACCTGGCAGAGGCATTGCCCACTGCCAGGCTCCACCGGTCAGCCGGTGGCTCTGTCACCGGCCAGCCGGTGGAAACCTGATGCAACAGTGGTTGCTACTGTCTGCCCACCGGCCAGCCGGTGGCTCTGGCACCGGTCAGCCGGTGCTGCCTGGGCAGAAGGGCTTCTCAACAGCCAAGGCACCGGCCAGCCGGTGGAGCTGTACCGGCCAGCCGGTAGCCCAGTCAAACTAGCTGTTGGCTTTGACCAGTCAACCGTCTTTTGGCCTCCAACGGCTCTGAGGCCTTTTCCAACAGCTCTGAAGACTCCCCAAGGGTTCCATGCCTATAAATAAAGGCCAAGTAAGCCCCGGACACCAACCGGATCATATACCAAGCGCTCGGACATATTGTTGAACATTTGGCGAACCTCCGGCGCTCCACCTTCAAGGATCCTCAAGTGCTCCAGCCAATTTCCAATCCAAGGAGCACCTCAAGAAGCTTGGGAGAGCACGCTACATCAACTCCATCATACATTGGCGCCCAAGTCTTCCTCAATTACAGTTTTTCTTGTTTTATATATTTTGAGCTTAAAATTGGGTTTGTGCCTACAAACCCCAACCTTTTCTCTATCCCCTCTTTCTTTTGTGTTTCACATCACCACTAAGGTGTGAAGAGGTTCACAAGCTTTTCCTTTAAAAATCTTGAGACATAGGTAAGCTCTCCTTCACCTGTAAGAAGGATAGTGGGTTCTTGCTAAACCATTAAAAGCAAGTGGGTTCTTGCTCAACCATCAAAAGCAAGCTGTAATAGGTCCTAGTGCTACCTCAAAGCCTAGTGGGTTTCTTGCTAAAACCATTGAAAAGCAAGCGGTAGGAATCTCTCAACGGTTGAGTTGGGAGCGGAGACGTAGGCCGGGTTTTGGCCGAACTCCGTTAACAATTTCTTGTGTGATTGCCTCTTTTATTTCCGCTGCATTTCAACTTTGATTTTAATTTGTTAATCTTTTTTTAAAAGGCAATTCACCCCCCCCTCTTGCCATCACTTCCCTTTTTCTCCGCCCAACACACTAGACAACCCATATTTCTTGAGAAGTAGAATATCCTCAAAATATATATTGTTAGAAAGATTGACTTTGATGAAGTTGATACTCAAGGTACACAGGAGTTAGTATAGGAACAGATTCTATAGCCCCCCATAGAACAAGTATTTCCTAAATGATAAGTACTTTGTAAGAGTGCAATATAGGTAAGAGAACAACAGAGATGTGATTGTCTAGTACCTGAATAAGATAAATCTTTATAGGTTGAAAATGATGACCATCTCTCATATAAAGAGGAAAAGGAGATCTCGAACACTATAAGATGGAAAGAGTATATGAATTCTGAAATTGATTCCATATATCAAACCCTAGTTTGGGTTCTAGTAGATTCTTCAATTGATGTAAATTCCATTGGTTTCAAATGGTAATTCAAGAGAAAACTACACATGGAAGGTATATTAAATACCTATAAAGAAAGAAATGATTTTAAAGGGTTTAAACCACATCATGAAATTGACAATGATGAACCCTTTTCACCATTATCCATGATAAAAGGCATAAATATTATAATTTCCATAGTAGTGTACCACTAATAAGAGACTTGGATGATGGATGAAAACATTTCATTCCTAAATGGGAACTTTCAGGAAGATGTCTAAATGAATTAACAAGATGGTTTTGGCACTTCAGGTGATGCCACAATGTTTTTTAATTTGTAGAGATCCATTTATAGATTGAATAAAACATATAGCTCATTGAACATTTGATCTAAGGAATCCACAAATGAATGTATTTTCAAATAAATAGAATGTGATCAATGTGTTTATAGGTGGTTTAATGGTAATTAGGTCATTATCCTAGTAATATATGTTGATGGAATATTACTTATTGGAAATGATATACCAGTCTTAAAATATTCATGGAATATTTAAATAAGAATTTCTCTTTGAACGAATTAGGTAAAGAAGCACATATTATAGGGTTCACGATCATTCATGGTAGATCGCAGAGGATTATCATAATATATCAAAGTACATATGTTGACTAGATTCTGACGAGAATTAGTATGGAACAATCTGATAAGATAATGGTTCCTTTTTCACATGGTTTACATCGTTAAAAGAAAATGTGTCCTCAAACACAACAAGAGAAAGAGAGAAAGCATAATACCCCATATTCTTTAGTGAAAGGATTAATAATTCATTCCATTTTATGTACTAGATTTGATGTTTCCTATGCATTGAGAATGGTAGGAGTATATCAAGATGATCAAGGAGAACAATATCAGTAAGCTATCGAGGCTATCATTATGTATAAAAGAAGAACTAAGGATATTTTCTTAGTGTATGGAGGATACGATGAGCTAGTCATCAGGTGTTATAATGTTGCATGTTTTTAGATAGATCTATAAAAACCCTTATTTTATTAGAAACATAAACATTATTTATTAAATAAACATCACGTGATATAACATAAAAGATAGATATGTCCAGTGTTTTTGGGGCTTATGTTCATTACATAACAACTTAAAACAAGAAACAAAAAATCTTTATTGAAAACCTATTTTTCATAACCACTACATTCCCTCGTACATAGCATTGAATGGGATAACCTGAGGACATGCATAAGAAAAGGGTGAGCAGTAAAACCCAATAAGGGAATAAACATGGAATAAAATGAGAAATACAATACATGTTAGATAATAGTAATATCAATGGGTAACAATAGAAACATGAACATAAAGGCATGATAAATCATGATAATTATAATATGGAAATGTGGAAACAACACTTGACATGGAATTAGCATGATCCAAGGCTCATTGCACATGGAGTATGAGTAAACCCTCATTTCATATAAAGAATGAGAAAAACCTAGTTTCACTTGAATCACTATGAGTCAAAACCCATTGCTCATAACCTATCATGATACTAAACATTACCCAATGCATTGGAGCGCTATCAGGGCACATACTTTTTAAACATTTCATTTCATCCATAAGTGTGCCACATGGATCATATAACATGAAATAAATCAAAATCATTAGTTATTAAATTATTATGTAATTTGGAATAAATACATGAAAGTAACATTCAATATGTATATGTTCATAATGTTGAATACCCTTGATAGAGACATGGTTATGGTATTCACTACATAATGATCTTGTCTTGGAAAAACGTGGTGCAATTTCGGCAGGATAACAACGTGACAAAAGGATTCATGAAAATGGTTGATGAGAGAGAAATGGGTGTCTCATCATATGTACTTGAAATTTAATTTAATGTGGTTATATATATAATTTTTCCAACAAACGTAATGTAATATAGATGCGTAATTCAAAACAATTACTTGGATGTAAAAGAGAAGAGAGAAATCTCTCATGGAATTTTTACATGGTAATGAGTGTACATAGGACGCATTAATGAGAGAGAAATGGGTCTTCCACAATCCAAAAATAAATATGGAAGTATGGGGGAGTTGAAAAATCATACCCCAGCATTTTTAATTGAATAAAAACGTGCATAACAACTTAATGAAAATTGAAAAAAAACGAGAAAGGAAGAAATCCTTTACTTGGATGTGTGCTTCCAATGGGTTGAGAGAGGCTTCATAATGTCTTCTTGGGATCTTGGGAAACCAAGTTAGGATTGAAGGGAGAGGAGGGAAGAGGTTGGAAGAACTCAAAATGATTTTATTGTAGAGGGAGTGGGATCTTGGGTGGGTTTATATAGGAAATGAGAAGGACTTCTTTATTATTTAGGTTTGGGACAACTCACATTAAACTAATCAATAAATCAAACCATACCATGGTTTTTACCTTGGTTTTTAGCAATGTGGAGTGGAAAAAAATATTTTATATGTGTAATAGAATAGAATTTTAAAATAATTGGGTTGCTTATGTGGAGGTGAGTCACACTCTATAGGAAAAAAATTTAGAAAGACAAAATGTTTTATTACTCTTGGAGGGCCCACTAAACCTTTTTAAAATAAATCAAAAAAACCCAAAATTACATTATTTTAATGGTTAAACATATATGAGCCCAATATTATGTTTATAGTATTTTATTACATCACTATTGGGTCATTATGATGTCATAAAACACATTATATTTTAAACGTTATTAAATTTTTACACAAAAATTATACTGTCTTAGAAAATTATGAAAAATTCACCATTGGATAATTTTGAAATCCTGATTCCAAAAATAATATCCATTTTATCTAAATAATTTTCCAAATATGTGAATCTTTACTTTTAAAATAAAAACAGACATTTATATAAAATTTATGGGTTTTGACAAAAACAGCTTTCAAAACATAATAAAAATTAAAATTTCATTCATAAATTTTTAAGATCATTTATATTTAATAAAAAGTAATTTAATAATATTTTTTATTAAACTAATATTTAATTAGAAAATAAATTAATTCATCAAAATATATTTCTTAGTTGAATATTAACTAAAAATACAATGTGTGCTTTAAAAACTATTTACAAAGTAACAATAATAAAATGAATGTACATTCTTTATAAAAAAAATAATTAACATAGTCATAGTGATAGGGTCTTGATACATGAACCCTTATAAACCCCTCATAAGACCGAACGGAAAGGTATGCGATAGAGACAGACTCTTAGGGTGGCTCAAATAACATTTCTCGGGTGGTAATCTCTATTAACATCCACTTCTCCCGTAGTCAGTTCCCCTCAAGCTTAACGTGTTCAAGATCGGCTTGGGATTGGTCAAGAGTAAATCCCAATGACACCATATCCTTTCCGATCAATGAAAAATGGGATTCATTTAGGGAATGTCTGCTGGATGAGGTCATTGCTTCCTTTTTCTGAGTAAATTGGATTTGTTAAAGACCTATATTTATACTAATCATGAGATCACTGTTCAACGACTATATTAGCAGTTGTCACAATTCTTAATAGTATTTTAAAATCCAAAAACCAATGAAGTCCACATTTTATTTAAACATAATAAACATATAATTTAATCAAAAGGAATTTTCTTTATTGAATGTTTGGGTCATTACAATCTTCCCCCTTAAGAAAAATCATGTCCTTTTAATTTTATTACACACAAAAGAACAATGAAATTTAAACACGGCTTTAGGGTTTCATACCGACCACCATTAAGAATTCCTAAAACCTCATTATCACGTCGATCACAGAGATCTAGGTTCTACTTAGTGAAACAATACTTCAATGCACATTCATATTCTTCTACTTCGCTAGTCCAGACACAGTCCATGTAACATGGATCATACCGATGGAAAATATGACGCAATTTTCCAAAAAATTATTTCTAATGTATAGTTTCAAAACATCACCAAGTTCCATGTTTTGTTTAATTAGTCTGACATAGCCAGATTTGGAATTTCTGAAATTTGGAACTTCTAATATATTTTCTCTGTTCCCAAAAAACTAGAATACAATACTATATATATATATATAAAGGATATTCGGAGGTCTCCCTCTTCGATAGATATTCTAAAATCAAATAGTGCATCATACTCTTTGGATAGGGTGAAATATTTGAATATACCCTGATGGTACCTCCCTCATCATGAAAGTGGTAGAGTTGGGAGATTAATATTTTATCATAGGTGTTCCATGATCCTTGATGATTTCGTGGTATGGAGGAGGTGTTTGATATGTTGTAGAGTGTCTTGTAATAAAGTTGGACATTAGAAATGGTTTTTATTCTATGTGGTCTTTACCTTGCCATAATTATATCTTGTATGTCCTCAGAATGGGACAAGAGTGTTGTATGAGGTTCTTCCCCTTACATTTCGAAACTATCATTTATCCTGCTGACGAAACATATCAAATTTTGAGTTACCTTCAAGACATGATAAAATTTTGATATAAAACTACTTAAAGTATAACAATTTATTATTCCATAATGAAAGGAAAATTAGGGGTAACATATAAAGGGTAATCCAAGAAAATATTACTAATAATTTTTTTTATTTCTATAACTTATGAATCTATAGGCTTCAATCTATGTTATCCATGATCTATTTTCTAACATATATTCATAGGGGCATTTTTTTAATTCCCATAATAAGGGTTCATACTAATCTTGTGAATTTACCAAAGCATATCCCCTAGGAGTGTTGTAACCAAGAATGAAACAAGGACTGTTTTTGTGTACTAGTATACCCTAAGTCAATCCTGAAACTCCTTGTTGGGGTTTTCAACCCTAGGTACATCTTTACCGGAGCCGCCTCTACGTGCTCGTATCCAAACAAGGTTTAATTTTCTTGATAGGACACTTACTCAATACTCACAAAAAATTTGGGATGTTTTTATTATACATAGTATTTTCTCTAATTCTTCACTAGGGTTTTCTAATCATAATCTCAAAAATAACTAAACCTATCCTCTGATACCAACTATAACAAACCTGCAATTATTAAAAACATAAACATGATTTATTACATAAACATCACTTGATAAAACATAGAAGATATAGATGTATAGTGTCTTTGGGGATAAATATCATTACATAACAACTTAAAACATGAAATACATTATCTTTATTTAAAACTTCATTTATTGATCACTACCTTCCCTCGTACTTAGCATTGCATTGGATAACCAGAGGACATGCATGAGAAATGTTAGAGCTATAAATCCCAGTAAGGGAGTATACATTGAATAAAATTTGTAGTACAATACATGTTATACTATAGTCATATCAATTGAGAAGAAGAGAAACATGAATATAAAGGCATGATAGGGCATGATAATCATAACAAGGAAATGTGGAAACAACACTTAACAAGGAATTAGCATTAGCAAAGGATTATCACACATGGAGGATGAGTAAACCCTCATTTCACATGAAGACCGAGTAAAACCCAGTTTCACATGAATTAGAATGATTCAACACCCATTTCACATGATATATCATGATACTATACTTTACCCAATGCATTGGAGCGCTATCAGGGGACATCCTATTTAAACATTTCATTTCTTGTATAAGTGTGCCACAAGGACCATATAACATGAAATAAATCAAAATCATAAGTTATTATATGATTAATTAATGTGGAATAAATACATGAAAGTACTATAAAATATGTATATGTTCATCAAAGGTGAATACACTGGATAGAGAATAGGGAAATCCCTCACGGAATTTGGGCATGTTAACGCGTGTAAATGGGAGAAATTAATGAGAGATAATGGGTTCTCCCATAATCCAAACATAAATAGGACATTATGGGGGAGGTTCTAAGTCATACTTGATTATTTTTATTTGAAAACACAAGTTAATAACAACTTAAAGAAAATTGGACAAAAATGAGAAAGAATAAATCCTTTTGTTTGAAGTGTGCATCCAAAGGCTTGAGAGAGGCTTGAGAGAGGCTTCTTGGGAGTTTGGGGATTTTTGAAAGGTTTCTAGAGAGATGAGGGTAGATATTGAATAAACTCCAAAGTTTTTTAGTGAAGAGGAAAAGGTATATTGGGTGGGATTATATAGGAAAAGAGAAGGAATTCATTATTATTTAGGTTTGGGACACCTCACATTAAACTAATCAATAACAAAAACCAGTCCATGGTTTTTTACAATGTTTTTTGATATAGGGGAGTGGAAAACAACTTTTTAAAACTCCAATGTCCTATATTCTTAAAATAAAAGTGTTTCTTATTTGGAGGTGAGTCACACTCTCATGGAAAATTAGTTAAAAAGAAAAAATGTTTTAAAACTCTTGGAGCGTCCACTAAGGATTTTTAAAATAAATCAAACAAACCAAAAATCAAATTATTATAATGTTAAAACATATGTGGTCTGAATATTATGTTTATAGTATTTTAATACAACATTATTGGGTCATTATGATGTTATAAAACATATTATATATTTAAACAATATTTAATTTTTACCCAAAAATTCGATTGTCTTAGAAAATTATGAAAAATTCAACATTGGGTAATTTTGATGTAATAATTAAAAAAATAATATTCATTTTATCTATTTAATTATCTAAATATTTATATTTTTTATTTTAAAATACAAACTGAAATTTATCAAAAATTCATGGGTTTTGACAAAAACAGCATTAAAACTTTAATAAAAAATACAATTGAATTCATAAAATTACATGATCATTTATATTTAATAAAAAGTAATTTAATAATAATATTTTAATAACATATTATTTAATTAAAAAATTCATTAATTCATCAATAAATATTTATTAGTTGAATATTAACTAAAAAAACTATTTTTTGTTTAAAAACTATTAACAAAGTAACAATAATAAAATGAATGCACATTCTTATTCAAAAATAATCTATTTAGTAATAGGTCCAGAGTCTTCTTACATAACCCCTTATAACACCCCCATAAGACCAAAGGGTATCATGTGCGATGGTGATAGACTCCTAGGGTGGCTCAGATAACATCTCTCGGGTGGTAATCTCTATTAACTTCCACTTCTCCTGTAGTTAGTTCCACTCAAGTTTAACATGTTCATGCTCAGCTTAAGCATGATCAAGAGCGATGCCCATTGACACCACCTCTTTTCTGAGCTCTGGTAGATGCACTTTTTACGAGGAAAGTCTACTGGATGAGTTCATCTATTCCTTTGTTGGAGTAAATTGGATTTTTTAAAGCCATATATTTATACTAATCATGTGATCACTATTCAACGACTATATTAGAAGCGGTCAAAATTTATAACAATATTTTGAAATCAAGAATCCAATAATGTTAAAATTTTATATAACCATAATAAACATCTAATTATATCATGATAATTTATATTAATGAATTTCTGGGTCTTTACAAGATCAAAATGATCTATGGTTATAGTCAGGACATGTTTTATGTCTCAATGGAGAACTTGTGAGTTGGAAGAGTTCAATACAGCTAGATTTCACAGATTCTACAATGAAGTATGAGTATATAGAGGTAAATAATGCAGCCAATGACGCCATTTGTATATGAATAACTTTCTAGGATCTTTATATGGTACCTACCAGTAGAGACCTATTATTTTATTTTTTTATAATACTACAGCGGTAGCTATTGAAAAAGATCCAAGGTCACAACAACAGACAAATCATATACTATGGAAGTAACACCTCTTGAGGGAATTTTATCAGATGGGTGAAGTAGTAGTAAGAAGAGTACTCATGGACAAGAACACGGGGAATCCCTTTATTAAAAACCTTCATCAAGAGACACATGAGTATCATGTGAGATCTGTAATATTGAAGTATTTTCATAGTTCGTTCTAGTGAAAGTGGTAATCAATTGGAGTTGGTTCCAAAGAACCAACTTCTGTTCAATTTATGATAATTTGGATTCATATTTTTGAACATTTATAAACTTCATATCACATCATTATTGTTCTTCTATGTAACATAGTATGTGATAATGTCCTAATATAAGTCATCACACTAAATGGTCATAGTCGTTCATTTATATGCTTGGAACCCGGAAGTCCTACGAAATTATTCTTAAATATATTTTATATACCCAAATGGTATAATTTGAGGGATAAAAAAGATACATTCTACCTTGGGTGGAGACTCGTATGAATTTGATAAACCTTCCCATGGTGTACACCCATGGAAATATTGAGTTTGGGATATTATGAGAATGAGACCGCCAGTTGGAAATCCACATTAATATATGTCATTGGATGTTCCTATAAGAAGAAATGTGTTTTGATACTTATACTTTATTATTATTATTAATGAATATTATGAGTCTCACACTTTGATGTATTGACAAAAACCATGATTATAGATGTTTGTAGGAAGGTAGGATATGTAGGGGGAATCACAAGTAATATTACATTAGTTAAAAATGAGAATAATGATATTTTATTTCTATTATTTAATGGATGTTGATATATTAGTCCCTATGATGTAAATTATATAACATAAATAAATCTATTTCCATGGTATTCTATAATAAATTTAAATTTACAAGAATCTAAATAATGTGATATCGAGTGCATAGGTTGATTGCACTAGCATGCGACCTGTTTAAATAGTGATATCATGATAAATGTATTATATTATATAGTAATCATCCATATGAGGTATTATGTCATTTTATAATTAACATATTTCACAAAGGTTTTTTAGCATGTTTCTCGATACTACCCTTGTACTTTAGGCTTCTTTTCCAATTGCCACTGAGAAATAGGCCTGTAGGGTCACAAACAAAGTGTACCAAAAATATCAGTTAAATAAAAATTATATCATTTACTAATTACAAGTTGAATAAATATTATTGTAACACCCCAATCTTCCACGATATTCTTCCCTTTCAATAATGTAATAGCTTGCATTGTACGCAAGATCGATATTCTGACACACCGCGACCAATCAAAGTAGCCGTTATGAATAGTAATACCCACTTATTGAAATTATATAAACTTTATATTTCAAAATGGACTTTATTTTTGGATTCAGAATATCGAAATTAGCCTATGTTGAAATTTTGGTGTTTTTATGAGAATTTCCAATTTTCGATGAATAGTAAAAATATACTTAAAATCAGATTTTTTAATAAAAATAATTTATAGGGATAAATTATACTATTGAGTGGATTAAAAGTATAATTATAATATAATTTTACCATTTTATCCAATAGTGGTCTTTAGAATTAATTTTACTTTGAAATTGGACATAAACAATTGTGAATCTTTTGATTGATATTTTTTCTTAAATACACACTATTTGTTTTGACAATGGGAATTAATTATAAAATTAATTAATGCAACATATATGTTTGGAATTTTGTAAAATAGGCATCATTTTTGAATTTGGAATATCAAATATAGCTTAGAGTGAATGTTTGGTATTTTTCTGAAAAACATAAATTTTGATGAATAGTGAAACCACTAAGTGTTAGTTAAAAAACTGATTTTTCGTTTAAATGAATCTTTACCGCTTCTATGAATTGAATTTCAAAAATCTGACATAAATGGTTCTAATTATGAAGTAAAATTTTCTTCAATGGGATGAAAATAATTTTTTGGTGAATAGTAACTTTTAAGTTTTATTAGTTGCGATTAAAGGTAATTAGTGTAATTTTAGTTAAATATAATGTTATAATAATATGAAATTACCTTTACAATTGTCCTACCCTTATTTTATAAGTCATGGCCGACCAATAAAATCCATTGGTCAACTTGGGGACCCCATGTAACCACTTGGGTATGAAAATGACATTAATAACTTTTTATTTAAAGTAAAAATAAAATTGTCACAAACATGTGTTGTTTTACTAAAACAATTATTGAATGGAGTTATATAAGATAACATTTAGACTATAAATATTAATTGGAAATATAAAAATATTTCCTACATCATGATATTTTTTTTATAATTTTTAGACATTAAAAAAATTAAATTTTTATGACACCATGATGATGCAGCGATTACCTCATTAATTAATGATTAAAATAAAATTAAAAGATAAAATAAAATCTAGGACATAAACTTGTTAAAAAACTATTGGATGAGTATATTTCAAACCCTTATGACCTTATCCTCGAAATATATAATTTTGGGAACTTTAAAATCCGAAACTCATTATATAATAATGTAACATTTCCTGACATTCCAAGAGTGCCTCTCCTCTCCTCTTATAAAAGGTCCTCACCTCTACCACCTTATTAACACCATCAAAGCCTTTTGGCTCGGCCAACCTCTGCCCAAATACTCTCTAAACTTACCTATATTACTAGTAGAATCCTCTCATTGGTCATAAGTCTTCCCAATGAATCCTTTGGCTCAAATCAAAAAGATTTACCCGATTTTAAGGTAATGTCTTCTCTTATGTCCTTTGTTTTATTTTACTTATCCAACACCTTAAACTCATTTTATTCCTTTATTTTGTAACAAGAACAGTATCTTAAATATACTAGTATGTTTTCATGAGAATTATCTGATTTACAGTTACACACACCTTTGTCTAATGGTTAAAGAACATATTGTTTCTCTGTGTGGCGAATTATTGCCTCACGAAATAATGATTGTTCAATCTTTTTTTAACACCTCTCATGGTGACCATTATGATGACACTGTTTATATAAATGATATATATTATGTGTATGTTTTCTTTATGCTTCTATATTTATCATTTATGGCATAACTTTATGATTCCCATTATGGGTAAACGCGACAATTTCATTTTAGAAGTGCGGACTACCGCCCCCCCAAAGTGATTTGAATCGTTAATTCCATATGTGGGAAGTATAAAGGATGGATTAAATGAAATTATATATATATATATATATATGATATTATAGTTTAATTATAATATACCTTTATAAAATTATGATTTCATTCCATTAAATACGAAATATAAATGAAAGTAGCATTCATGCGTACGTACGACTTACCGTCTCCAAGAACGGTGCATTTCGTTTCTTACCTCTAAATGTTATGTAATATTATAAATTCATTTATATACTGGATATATATGATATATATGATATCTACATCATGAATATAATTCTGGATATAATGGATATTTTACCATATGAACAACTTGTAATTATAAGATGTTTATTTTTGACTCAAGTACCAAAGATCGACAAAACGACTGTTATTAACTTAAATAATTACATAATGTTCATAACATGGTAATAAGTGATATAAAATGAATAATTAACTTGAAAAAGGTTGTTAAGAAAGTATAAATTAACTCTAGTTTATTATTCTGGAGATTAAAGAACGATCGAGTCAAGTCGGACACGAGGTAAGGGAATTTCGTAACCTAATTTCCGTTCTTTGGGTTAATCTCATACTTTCAAATTATGTCATGATATTATTATGCCATATCTTGTATTTTTTACTTTCTTTATGTTTACTTATAGTGAATACACATAATAGATCCATTTTATTAAAAAATTATCTTTTTAAAGGACTTCGTCTCAATCTCCTTTCATTAAGGCATATTTGGTTTTATACACAACTTTCCTTTATATGATGTATAAACCCCTTGGACTTTTACTTTTATTCAAAAAGAATATTTTATACAAACAATTTTTACTAAACAACAAAAGGAATGTTTTTTATTACATATATGGTGATAATGACTTTTCCACCACCGTGACCATTATTTGTGTTTCGACTTCCTCTATAAGACATAACTTTTTTTAAATAAAAAATAAATACCATGTTTTAATTTTATATTATTTTGGCATTGAAAATGGTTTTGATAATATTTTTATTATATCAATGTGTTGTATTGATATCTTGTGATTGAAATGTGGAAATTTTATGTTTCCTTTATGCATGTTTTACGTGATATGATTATGTTATGGTTTAGGATATGTTTAAACATGTTCGTAGGAGGAATGCATTGGACTTAATAAGTGACGGGTGGAGCCCGCTATTGCTCCTCGATGCATCGGCAGGTATCATGAGAAAGACTTGTGTCTCGGTATGAGGCCTTGACAGAATCTTATTTGTATTCTTGGCATGAGGCCTTGGCAACGTGGTTATGATAGTCTGGCATTATGCATTCCATCATTATGAAAGTGGTTATTGATATTGCATGTCATTATTCGACCAGTAGAATATCTTTGTGAATAAGTAAATTGCATTATCTCATTTTAGTTTTTCCATATTATGTTGAAGTTCATGTTTAAAAGGATTTTGTTTTATTTATACATTTCCTTCAATGTTTATTTTTATTTATGAAATCTCCTGTTATATTGTTATCCTTACTAAGCATCTGAGCTCATCCCTTTCTATGTTATATTTTTCCCCGGATGTGAAGAAATATTTTATGACTGACTTGTAGGGATAGTCTTAAGGGGATATGAGTGTGGACAATGGAGACTATGTTAGTGTAGTTTTTCACTTTCTGATGTAATGTAACATTTATGAATGTATTTAGTGTTTCCAAGGCTACTAAACTAATCGGTCTTCCGAGACTTGATTTTTTGTGGTCATGCCAATGTTACGTAATAATGCAATGACTCTAGGTAACTGAGGTTGGGGCATTATAGTTTGTATCAGAGGCAGTTTAGTACTAAACTTTGGAGATAGATTTAGAAAAACTCTTATTAAAACACATATCCCTAAGATAGACTTTGAGGATTAGTATAGAAGAACTTCCTAGAATTTTGGTATTATAGAGATTTTGTGATTTTTCCGAGAAATATATCCCTGTCTAGATATGAACGGGTAGAGGAGGCTCTGGAACATATGTTCCTAGGGGTAAAACCCGAAAACACCACTTTGAGGTAGACTCGAACGAGAACTTGTGCACGACAACGGGCCTTGCTGCACTCTTGGTTACGACAATCCTGGGGGATATGCTTAGGATAATTCTCATTTTCTTTACAAACCCTTATGAAGGGTTTATGAGTATATACTTCCTCAAAGAAAAAATTTATTTTTATTATTAAGGATTATATCCATAAATAGTTCAATTTATGTTATGTGTTTTACAAGTATTGAACTATGAATTTTGATTCATAAACTAATCTAGTTTATGACATTGTTTAGAAATGGATCCTATTGGAAAGAATGGAAACTGTATCAATGCATGCACTCCATGTTGGTATTTCCCTCCTGCTCATGATAATTATAATGGAGATGGTGATACAACTGGTGCTGATCGGCTTATCACCATACTGGGACAACTCACTCAGGTTACGAATAATAACCTTACTCAAATGGAGCACCCTGATCCGCAACGTGGAGGATCAATGTTAGACCGCTTCTTGAGGAAAAAACAAAAAACATTTAATAGGAGTACAAATACTTTAGTAGCTGAGATATGGATAAATTCCTTAGATAAAATA
Organism: Viscum album; assembly: GCA_963277665.1. NCBI lineage: Eukaryota > Viridiplantae > Streptophyta > Magnoliopsida > Santalales > Viscaceae > Viscum > Viscum album. Next base: position 1,415,612,897 of record OY728145.1, read on the forward strand.
TTCCATTCCTTGGGGAGTAGTGAAAGGGAAAAGGTTATCATGGCAGTTTACCGCCTCACTGGAGACGCTGATCAATGGTGGTTATTAATTCAAAACACAAAGGAAGATGATAAAGTATCAAATATGGAATGGAGGGACTTCAAAGTGTTTTTAATAGAAAAATACTTTCCTCATGACCATCCAGCAGATATGGAAAAGAAATTTCTAAGTCTGAGACAAAAGGAGGATGAGAATGTCGCAAAGTATGAGGACACCTTTACAAGGTTAGAGAGGTATGGTGCAGATTATATACATAACCTCAAAAGTAATATTGATCATTTCTTTGATGGTTTAAACCATTTCTCTATCGAGCTTTAATATCACATTCTTTCTCATCAAACAAAGATATTGTCTCATGTGCTATCAAGATAGAAAATGAATTCTCTAAATTTTATGACAATAATGTAAACAAAGAGAAGAAGAGAACGGTGGAATAGAAGACAGATAAAGGGAAAAGGGAAAGAAAGATTTTCCATTATGTGATAATTGTGGGAATAATCACCCCGGTACTTGCCTAAAAGGAATGAGAGTTTTTTATAAATGCAGATAAAAATTTCACAAGGCTTGTGATTGTAAGTGAATGAAAGAGGCTATCAATGTTTAATGATATAATTATAAGGAATTGGGGAATTAGGAAAATTAATGTCCTAAGTGTCATAGAAACTTACCTAAGAAAAGGCCAAGGGATCAAGGCCAATCTTATCCTGTTACTACAGCTGAAGTGGAATAATTAATGTATTGGTGATTTTGGACTCAAGGATTATACTCTAGTTATAAGAATAATGTGATATATATAAGGATTGTACTGCAGTACTTATTGTTTTCATTAAGGTTTTAATATGATGAGGGTAATCATATTTTTAGTATGTGACAATAAGAGAAACTTTTTCTTGTTTGGGGAATCTGATGTTACAATTGATTTTGGAATTTAGAGACCTTTTAGAGAATGTATGGATAGAGGTATTTTGGAAAAATATAAAGGTTGAAATGGATTAAGTTTAAATTTGAATAGTATTGTTTAATTTTAAAACATTTATGAAGATTATTTTTGGAATATTATAATATTATAGTTTTAGTAAAAGGACAACCTGTAGGTCGGGGGATAACCAGTCGTGTCGGACAAAGCTGTGGGAATCAAACCCACAACCATTGTGTGACATGCCTTTATTACCTACCACTATCCTACAGGAAGTCCCCGGTTGTTACAAAATATTTTTCCTAATCTATATGGAATGTGTTAATATTTAGGACCGTGTACGATTAGGATAAATATAATATGTTTGAGTTATATTTTCTTTTTGAGTGAAAGATGAGTTTGTGGTAAAATTAGTTGAAGGTTGAAACTCTACTTGTCACGTATATATTTATATACCTTTCTATTATTCAATGAATAAATTAATTATTTAACTTTAGGAAAGGTATATTAAAAAAATGTGTTATCCTAATACCTTATGTTTTTTTGAACTGATGATATTTTAAATCACCATAGATTGAAGGCTTTGAGGCCCTCAATTTTATACTTGTTCATGATTTATGACCTCCATTACTCCCTACTAATATTTACATTTTCCCTCCAATTATTTGTCTCTAATTTACACCAATGTTCTCCTAATTGAGATCATAATTTGGTGGTGACTTTTTCATTTCCCATTTCCCTCTTATTAAGTCTAAATTTTATTGACCTTATATTCGATGTGGGTTTTCCACAAAGGTATTTTAACTTTGAAACTTTTATTTTAGAAGAACAATTTCAAATTGTAAGGAAGTAATTTATTGAAGGAGGGTATAATGTAACACCCCAAGCTTCCACGATACGCTTCTCTTTCAAGAATTCAATAGCTTGCATTGTACGCAAATTCAAGATTCTAACACACCGCGACCAATCAAAGTAGCCTTTATGAATAGTAATACCCACATTATGAAATTATAAAAATTTTATATTTCAAAATTGACTTCATTTTTGGATTTGGAATATCGATATTATCCTATGTTGAAATTTTGGTATTTTTTTGAGAACTTCCATGTTTTGATGAATAGTAAAAAAACATACTTAAAAACAATTTTTTTAATCAAAATAAGTTATAGTGATAAATTATACTATTGAGTGGTGTTAAATTATAATTAATATAGAATTTTACCATTTTATTCAATTGTGGTCATTATAATTAATTTCACTTTGAAATTAGAATAAACAATTGTCAATCTTTTGATTGATATTGTTTCTTAAAAACATGCTATTTGTTTTGACAACGGAAATTAATTATAAAATTAATTAATGAAACTTATATGTTTGGAATTTTGTAAAATAAAAAATCATTTTTTAATTTGGAATATCAAATATATCTTAGAGTTATTTGTTTGGTATTTTTCTGAAAAACTTCAATTTTTGATGAATAGTGAACCCACTAAGTGGTAGTTAAAATAATGATTTTTTGTTTAAATGAAACTTTACCACTTCTATGAATTGAATTTCAAAAATATGACATACATGGTTATAATTATGAAGTAAAATTTGATTCAATGGGATGAACATAATTTTTGTTGAATAGTAACTTTTAAGTTTTATTAATATCGATTAAAGGTAATTAGTATAATTTAAGGTAAATATAATGTTATAATAATATTAAATTACCTTTAAACTTGTCCTATCCTTATTTGATGAGTCATGTCCGACCAAGAAAATCCATGGGAGAACTTGGCAACCCCATGGAGCCACTTGGGTATGAAAATGACATTAAAAACTTTTTATTTAAAGTAAAAATAAAATTGTCACAAACATGTGTTGTTTTAAAAAAACAATTATTGAATGGGGTTATGTAAGTTAACACTTAGATTATTAATATTCATTGGAAAGATAAAACGATTTCCTACATCATGATATTTTTTTATAATTTTTAGACATTAAATAAATTAAAATTTTATGACACAATGATGATGCAGCGATTACCTCATTAATTAACGATTAATATAAAATGAAATGATAATGTAAAATATAAGACATAAACTTTTCAAAACACTATTGGAAGAGTATATTTATAATCCTTATCATTTTATCCTTTAAATATATAATTGTTGGACCTTTAAAATCCGAAACCCATTATATAATAATGTAACATTTCATGACTTTCCAAGAGTGCCCCTCCTCTCCTATTATAAAAGGACCCCACCTCTACCAACATATTCACACCATCAAATCCATTTAGCTCTGTAAAACTCTTCCCAAATAATCTCTCAACTTCCCTCTCTTACTACTAGAATCCTCACTTCGGGCAGAAGTCTTCCCAAGGAATCCTTTGGGTCAAATCAAAAATATTTACCCGATTTTAAGGTAATGTCTTCTCTTATGTTCTTTTGTTTTATTTTTCTTCTACAACCCATTAAACTGTTTTGATTCCTTTATTTTATAAAAACAAAAGTATCTTCAATATACTTGGATGTTTTTATGAGAAGTATTTTATTTACACTTACACACACCTTCGTCTAATGGTTAAAGAACATACTGTTTCTGTGGGTGGTGAATTACTACCTCACGAAATGATGATTGTTCAATCTTTTTTTAACACCTCTCATGGTGGCCATTATGATGACACTATTTCTATATATTATATATATTATATTGATTTTTTCTTATTTCTTTTCTATTTTTTATTTATGGCATACCTTTATGATTTCCATTATGGGTAAACGCGATAATTTCATTTTAGGAAGTGCGGACTACCACCCCCTCAAAGTGGTTTGAATCGTTAATGCCATATGTGGGACGTATAAAGGATGGAGTAAATGATATTATATATGATATTATACTGGAATTATAATATTCATTTATATCATTATGATTTCATCCATTAAATACGAAATAGAAATGAAAGTAGCATTCATGCGTACGTACGGCTTACCGTCTCCCGGAACGGTGCATTTCATTTCTTACCTCTAAATGTTATGTAATATTATAAATCAATTTATATACTGGATATATATGATATATATGATATATAAATCATGAATATAATTCCGGATATAATATATATTTTACCACATGAACAACTTGTAATTATAAGAACTTTATTTTTGACTCAAGTACCAAAGATCGACAAAATGACCGTTATTAACTTAAATAATTACATAATGGTCATAACATCTTAATAAGTTATATAAAAGGAATAATGAACTTGAAAAAGGTTATTAATCAAGTAGAAATTAAATATAGTTTATTATTTAGGAGATTAATGAACGATCGATTCAAGTCAGACATGAGGTAAGGGATCTTCTTAACCCAATTTCCGTTCTTTGGGTTAATCTCCTAAATTCAAATTATGTCATGATTTTATTATGTCCTATCTTGTATTTTTAATTTCATTATGTGTAATTATAGTGAATACACATAATAAATCTATTTTATTTAAAAAATGATCTTTGTAAGGGACTTCCTCTCAATCTCCTTTCATTGAGGCATATTTGGTTTTATACACAACTTTCTTTTATACGGTGTATAAAACCCTTTGACTTTTACTTTTATTCAAAAGGAATCTATTTATATGAAGCATTTTTACTAAATGAAAAAATGAATTTTTTTTCTTATGTATACGGAAACAATGCCTTCTCCGCCGCCGTGACCATTATTTGAGTTTCGACTTCCTCTACAAGCCATAACTTTTTTAAAATGAAAAATAAATACCATGTTTTACTTTTCTTTTATTTTGGTATTGAAAATGGTTTTGATAATGTTTTTATTATATCAATGTGTTGTATTGATATGTTTTGATTGAAATGTGGAAAAGTTATCTTTCCTTAATGAATGTTTTATGTGATATGATTTTGTTATGTTTTATGATATGTTTAAACCTATTCATATGAGGAATGCATTGGACTTAATAAGTAATGGGTGGAGCCCGATATAGCTCCTCGATGCATCGATAAGTCTCATGAGACAAACTAGTGTCTTGGCATGAGGCATTGAAAAAAAATTATTTGTAGTATTGGAACGAGGCCTTAGCTATGTGGTTATGATAGTCTGGAATTATGCATTCCATCATTATTAAAGTGGTTATTGATATTGCATGTGATTATTCGACATGTAAAATATCCATGTGAATAAGTAAATGGTATTATCTCATTTTACATTTTCAATATTATCTTGACGTTCAAGTTTAAAAGGATTTTTTTTGTTATACATTTCCTTCAATGTTTATGTTTATTTATGAAAGCATCTGTTATATTTTTATCCTTACTGAGCATCTGAGCTCACCCCTTTCTATGTTTTATGTTTCCCAGGATGTGAAGAAATATTTTATGACTAACCTGTAGGGATAGTCTGAAGGGGATATGATTGTGGACTATAGAGACTGTGTTATTGTAGTTTTTCACTTTATGATGTAATGTAACATTTATGAATGTATCTAGTGTTTCCAAGGCTACTAAACTAATTGGTCTTTCGAGACTTGATCTTTTATGATCATGCCAATGTTACGTAATAATGTACTGACTCTGGGTAACTAGGGTAGGGGAATTACAATTATTCCCACATGTGATTTAATAATTATTCATGTTTTCTGGATCACATATATTTCATCACTACATATTCGTGATAATATATTATAGGATGAATATTTAATAAATATTTATTTTATATTTAGTTAATATAATATTTATTTATATATTGAAGAATAATGAATTGATACTTACTTAACAAATAAATAGTAATTATTCAACGACAATGATAAAAGAAAATATTATTTAATATTTTATTCATAATAAATTGTGTAATTTAACCACATTGTGATAAATATGTTTATTTATAGAGTAGTTGGGATTAGATTATTCATTTGAAAATTTGATGAAAATTACAGTTTTAACATTTAAAATTCACTTTAGTTTTTTAAACATAAATATTTCTATTTTATTTATTTAAATCTAAAATTTCATAACATTGTTACCCAAATAATGGGGTAAAACATTCATTTAGGACATATGAGATGAGTTGTGATTATTTTAGACTAAATGTGCCGTGATGTAAAAAAAAGGATAGGACTCACCAAATTGGAAACAACTTTAGTATATGGGGAATAACCTTTTCATCCATTCTTGGAATAAGCCCACACATTTATAGAAGATCCATATAAATGTTTTCAAAAATTATCTTTCTATAAGGGCAGCTGAGTCGCGTGTTTCGGTTATCAAGGATGTGGGGTCAGTTGTATTAAAATATTTGGCCGAATTTTCCCATTCACATAGGAAACCACTTGTAACCAAGACTCCCCTATACTCTATAAAGATGTATTTTTATTATTTGTATGGGTTGTAATGTGATATCAGATATTGAAGGAATATTATAATTGCTTCAATCCATAACTATAATAATCTCATGAAGAAGATCTCTTGATGCTTGGATCCTTTCATAGAAGCCATCTTCTTCTTCTTCTTCATCTTTTGTTAATGTCTTTGTTCTAGAAATAAACTTCTTAATTGATATTTTATTTATTTTCTATCTTATGTTTTATTAAATTTTATTCTTCCATAATCTTACTATTTTTTTCAATTCAAGAGGAGAAATGTAACTGGTTTATCCCGTTTCTAAATCTTTGCAAATAAAAAATGTTTCTATGATGACTACACCGCCCATAGAAGTGTAGTAATTTTTAGTTATAGGTCTAAATCTTACCTTACTTATTCATTTATTTTTTAATAAAAGAGATACTATTATTCACATAAAATGATATATGAATTGATTTTCAAAATTAATAGAAACTATGAAATAAATTGAATGATTTATGCAAAAAACAGACGAGGGTGACTAATGTGTGAATTGTGAAAGTGAAACTTTAACTGTTGAAAAAAAGCACACTGGATAAATTTTTAGTGTTAAATTATAATCACTAAAAAAATTCATACTCATATTTCCAAATGGATGTATCTACTAATTTCCCATTTATTATATGCTAGACCTAGAATGAGAAACAAATCATGGGTGATGACTTCATCTTCTGAAGCTAGCCTAGGGTTTAATTCACACCATCTTTTTTGTAAATTTATTTATCGTAGGGTTCAGAAATTAACAAATCTGTGGATAATAATTATGTGAGTATAAAATTAAATGATAATGATTAATATGTGAATATGTAGAGTTATATCAATTACTCCATTTATGATATTTTGAAAAAAAAATCTTTTTATTGTATCTTTTTAACCAAATTTCATATCAAAAGTAAAAACAAATAAATTAAATCATAAAACATAACACTTATTCATCGTTTTTAAATAAATCCCCAGATAAATTTAATTATATTTTTTATTCCCTATTATTTAATTTTCAATGTAACTTTAATATGTTTTATAATTTCATCCTCCTTCGAGATACAACCTTGGTCCACCGCTCTGTTGCACCTAGGTACCCAGAAATCCAACAAAATTTTAGAGCGCCCACAATAGCACCCTTCCAAATTGGAAGTCTTGTTGGGGAGAAAATTATATTATTCAACTAATTAGAGGTATTTTTTAATTTTATTTTAAACTTTTATTTTCACCTCTTTCCTCCTTTATCATTCCCCTTTCTCAATTGTTGTTTTCTTTTTTTTCATTATTCTCCCTATCTCTTTTATTAATTGTTATTCCATCAATTTAAAATTATTCTCAGGAAATTATGGTATATAGTTCTAAATTTCTAGGATTCATTATGAAATCTCGTCTAGAGGATCTATTTGATCAAGACCCCATGAAGGAACGCAACCTTATGGCTCAAATCAACAAATCTCAATCTAGGGGAAGTGTGGACATTTACCCAACTAGTGAATTCCACCACTATAAGAATACTGAAATTAGAAAAACATTTTATATAAAATATAAAATAGGAACTAATGGATTATAATTATGTAAATTTACTAAATAAAACCATTTGAGAATTATTTACACCCATTATTAATTATCAAACAAATTGTATTACATACCGAAATCTCAAACAATACTTTTAACTAAAATCTTTGTTAATTACCCATATTCCAAAATTTCATGGATTATATGGTGAGTATAGAAAAAATAATTGAAAGAATTTAATGTGGTTTTCTCAACCCTTAAACAAATAAATATCTCTATAGATCAAATAAAACTAAGAGCATTCTAATTCTCACATGATGGAACTGAAAAATACTGGATGAATTATTTACTACCTGATAATGTATGTTGTGGGAATGATTTGAAGCATATTTTCTTGTAGAGATATTTTCTAGTATCAAGCACCAGTTAAATCCCAAAATAAATCTTAGGAATAAATTAATCCCAATGGGATTCAATGTATGAGTCCTGAGAGTGATTCAAGAAATTGTATAGAAGCTATCAACATCACCAAATTTGTGAGAAATTACACATCTAGAACTTCTACGAAGGCCTCAAAGCTATGGAGATAAGAATGGTGGATTCCATGTCTAAAGGATAATTAGTGTACAAAACACTAGTAGTCTAATTTTCATTGATCAATAATATAGAACAAAACTACCAAGAATATAACGATCGAGGTACACCAGAAGTTAGAGAAGAACATCAGGTATGCCTATCTTCTCATTAATGTCATTTAACTGATACCAAGTTGGAAGAATTGACTACTATTTTGAGACATATTAATTTTTCTCAAAAGACATCTAATCCCTCTCCTATAAGGTTTTGTGGCATTTTCCCTAAAAAAACCACCCATGTGACTATTACCCCTAACTACAAGATACAAAAGATTTTGCAACAGTATTCCCTAGGATACCATATCAACAAAAAAATATCAACATCCATAGTAGAAGTGTGATTCCTTCTATCCAATATAAAACCATTTTTGGAAGGGTCAATCATACATGAGATATGGCTCCGGAAAACGAAAAAGTCCCCCCTTTGAAATAAAATTTCTAGCAGCCTCCGCCTTACCAATAAGGCTTCCAATAACCCCAAAAGAGATTTGAGGATCAAAAATAAACAAGACAAAAATAAGGAAATCCCAAAAAATGATTATTTATAACAATGATTAATTTCTGATAAAATATTTCTTAATCCAAAAAATTAGATGAAGAGTCAAGGGTCAAAGTTTAGGGAGTTGAAGACACTAATGAGCTAGATTTCCATCACTCTCCATGGACTGGTAAGTAAAAACTTCAAAAATCATCCTTCCCAACCTACTCCAAAACCCAAAAAAATGTCAATTCCATGAAATTGAGAAGTGGATGCAAACAACTGATATGTATACACCTATCATTCAACTAGGATTCACCTCAACCCCGTAGAATCCCCATTCCATACCAATTGATGAGAAACTTATAGGGAATGATAATGTTAATAAAAAAATTGATTACGTTCCTCATAAACATAATACATTTCCAAATAGAGTAGTACAAACCATGAATAATGTCGAGGATGAGATGGAAGGAGAGGTTTGGGACACAATCAAGCATGTGGAGATAAACATCCACCTTATTAAATCCATTAACCAAATAAAAAATTAATTCCAAATTTTTAAAGAACTTTATACCCATCGAAGAGGGATCTATGGAAATAAATGGATCAATCTTGAAAAAATTTATTATCACTCATTACACCAACTCTAGAAATTCCAATAGAATGAAAGGACCTGGGGAAATTCACCATCCAAGGCAACATAGGTGAGTTTCACATTTATAATACTCTGTAAATTAGGAGCTTCTATAAATTTAATGCCTCACTTTGTATTCTCTTCTTTAAAAGTCAGTGAGTTGATGCTGATGAGACTAGTGGTGTATTTAGTGAATAGATATACAACATCTCTAGCAGGAGTCTGTGAGGATATACTAGTTCAAGTAAGAGGAATGATATTTCCGACAGATTTCTATATTGATAACATAGAGGATGAGTAGTTAAGTTCTCATGTTCCCATGCTCGTTGGTAGGTCTTTCATCAAAACTAAATAAAAAATCATAAATGTCAATGAGGGTACACACTAGATAGAGTTCGGGGATGATGTTTTAATATTTAATGTTATGGACTCAATAAATTACCCCCTATTGCACCATTCTACTTTTGTTATCTCCCATTTTAAACAACCATGTAAAAACCCCATTGTTTTTATTGTCCTATACATGGGAAAATTATGAGTATTGGCTTTAGATTGATGTCTAAGAAACTTCTAAATCTTCTTTTAATGCATAATCCTCCCTTCGATTTGATTTTGAAATTCATTCATGTTCTAATAATTTTCACTCAGATTATGATATGGATATTTAGTATGATGATGTATTTGATGTAGTATTCTCTAATTTAAATGATTTCTATTCTGATATTGATGTTCTTTTGTCACAAATTAATGTCCTTAAATGTCTCCACCCATACTACACCCCCGTCATTGGAACACAATCCATTACAACCAAATATCAAATACTCATAATAATTATGTGGTGATAAATTACCATTTGTCATTGTTAACAATATCCCTTTTGAACATGAAGAAAAACTTTTGAATCTTTTGAGGGACAATGTTAGGGAAATTAGGTGGTCCTTGGTTAACATATCATGTATTTTACCCTCTATTTTCATGCATATTATTCTTTTGAAGGATTGTGATAAATTAGTAAGGAGGCCATAAAGTAGAATGAATCCAACTCATCTTGAAGTTGTTAAAAAAGAAGTTAAAAATTTACTCAAGGCAAGTATAATTTATCCAATTTCAGATTCCTAGTGGGTGAGTCATATTAATGTTGTGCCAAAGAAAAATGGTGTTACAATTTTTAAAAATGATAAAGATTATTTAGTTCTAATGAGGGTGAAAATTAGTTGGAAAGTGTGTACAAATGATAGGAAACTAAATCAGTCCACTCGCAAGGACAATTTCCCCTCTTATTTATTGATCTAATTCTTCAAATACTAGATTGGAAGACACATTATTGTTTCTAAATGGACTTTATGGATATTGTTCTATTATTATAGCTCCAGAGGATTATAACAAACCAACATAAACTTTTCCATTGGTGAATTCGGCTACCAAAGGATGGCATTTGGAAATTACAATGCCCCATGTACCTTCTAATGATGCATAGTTGAATTTTAATATGATTATGTTGATACCCACATGGAGGTATTTATGGATAATTTTACCTTTAGTGGGTCTTCATTTGATTATTGTATCGATATTTTGGGAAAGGAGTTGAATTGTTGTATTGAGAGGGATCTGGTCTAAAACATTGAAAGTTACATTTCACAGTAGAGAATCAAATTGTCTTGGGGTATATAGTGTCAAAACATAGAATAGAGGTTGATAGATATATGATATATATTATTTCATCATTACCCTATCTTTCATGTGTGTGTGATGTTAGATATTTCATAGGGCATGCTGGATTTAATGGCACTTCATCAAAGATTTTTGTAATATTTCTCTTCCCATTTTAGGATTACTTAAAGGTATTCTAATTTTTTTATGATTATTTCTAGACAGCATTTGATGATCTAGAATAGTGTCTCACAACACCACCAATCAATCAACCCCCATAGAAGGACATTCCATTTTACATGATGTGAGATCCATCAAACTTTTATGTTGGAGAAGACTAATCACAAAGGGTGGAGGGACGTTCACGTGTTATTGACTATGGATCGAGGACATTGGATTAAAAAAATAAAATTAAAAGACCATGTAAATGGGGTTTCATGATATCATATTTACATTAGAAAAATTATGTTCACAATTATTGGGCTCTAAAGTTATTGGTTTTTCTGACCATGAATCTCGGAGGAACCTATTAAATGTTCCAGATGCAAAACCCATACTTATTTGATTGATGCTGCTTCTTCAAAAATTTAATATCAAGATAAATGATAATAATGGATAAGAAAATATGGTGGAGATCCACCTGAGTACGCTTACTCACACATTAGAGGCTGACACCATAGGCCAAGTAGCACTTCAAAAAACATTCCCTAATGAGCAGCTTTATTCCATCGCATGTACACATCCTTGGTATGTTGATTTTGTTAAAAACATTATTTCCTATGAAATTACTACAATTTTAAAGAAAGATCAAGTCCAAAAGATAAAAATTGAGTCAAAATTTTATGTTTGGGATGATCCCTACATTTGGGGCATGTGTAGTGATCAAGTTATTAGGAAGTGTGTTCCTGATACTATGTTTGAGTCTGTTCTGCATTTCTTACATACACATTCTTAAAGAGGAACCACTAGACACTAATAAACAAATAATAATTTCATAGAATCTATATTATATTGGCCAAGCATATTCCAAGATGCTCATGTATTTTTTAAGTCCATCTCACATTTCCAATGCACTGGGAACATTTCTAGGATACACAAGATGCCCCAAAAAACCATATTATTATGTGATATTTTTTAGGTATGGGGCATAGATTTTATGGGACATTTTCCAAGTACATTTATTATTTTTTTAAATGTTGGTTTTTGAAGATTATGTGAGTAAATGGGTTGATACAAAGGCAACCAGTACCGGTGATTCTCATTTTCAGTGAATTTTTTCAAGGAACGTATTTTTTGCTGGGTTGGAGTGACAAAGTCCATCATCAATGATCAAGGGACACACTTTTGTAATAATATTTTATCTTCCCTCCTTAAAAATTGTAGGGTGACACAAAAAACATCAACACCATACCACCACTAACCAAATGGACACACAGATATTTCAAATCATACGTTGAATTTTTTTTAGAGAAAAGTATGAAGCCAAATATGAAGTATTAGAGCCAACACTTGGATGATGTGTGATGGTCTTATAGGATAGTATAAAAGAACCCCATCAGTATGTTCCCATTTTAATTGTTTTTGGTAAATATATTCATCTACCCATGGATGAATATAATTAGGAATATTACATTATAATGAAATTTATCATGGTCTTGGCCCAAGACGGAATTCAAGGGAAGATGAAAATTCAAGAGCATGAGGAGATTCAATTGTCATCATATGAGATCTCAAGGCTATACAAGGAAGGATAAAAATAATATCATGAGTGAATGCTCAAAAAAAGTGAGTTTTATGTAGGAGAAAAAGTTCTACACTATAGTTCATAACTGTATCTGATTCCTAGTAAACTGTCTTCTATGTGGTTATGCCCTTATGTGGTGTCTAATTTTTTTCCTTATCGTGCAGTGGAGATCACATAAGAGGAAACTAGAAAAAGATTTATAGACAATGAGAAACGTTTTAAGAAATACATTGAGGGACTTCCTACCAAAGATGTGGATTTCATCACACTGCAAGACCCCATAATCACTTGATAATATCATTCTATTGCTAACCCTTTCACATTAAAATCAATTTTCGTTTTTATAATTATACATTTCATATTCACATATATTCTCATTGGTTTCTATTTAGGACAATGCAATATATTATGTTTGGGGGAGGGTGAAACATTTTGGGATAGATATTTAAGAATTTTTTTTTCAGTTTTTTAGTATTTCTCTTATGTTTTGTGTTATATTTTAGAAAAACACATATCATGCACCATGCTCATTTAGTCTTGGAATATATGGAAAATAAATGTTTTCAAAATTCATTGGTTCTATGATAATAACGAGCAACATCATATCCTCAAAGGTTGATTTTTATAAAAATTTATGTCATCGATGATATGATTGGTTGTGTGATTATAAAACATTTTATATGTTGAAATAATTATTTATGATATTTTTTCATGGTAAATTGTGTCATTGATTTCGCTATAATACATTTCACTCAACCATGATTTTAAAATTTTCCAACTCAATTTAAGGGATAGTCATGTTAGGTAAAAAATAATTAGTTGATCAATAAATTTTTTTCTCTTTTTATTGGTTTCATTAAGCTACCAAATTGACCTATGCAAGTGTACATATAATCCAAAGTTTGTACATCCTCAAAATAAAAAAAATAGTTTTTGTGTCTTTAGAGTGTCAAAAATTACATTTTCTCGGACTATGATCTTGTTAAAACTGTTACAATTATTGTCATGTGGATATTTTGCAAGGGGTGATATATGAGTGAGAATGTTTTCCACGTTCAATTTATTAAAAACACCACAAAGTTGGGGAGTGATGAAATGTACAAAGCATGGGGATATCTAGGTCAAGAGCTTATGGTTTGAATTAATGGAATAATTATGTGAGTAGGTCTTGAAATTTGATTGCAATGGAATCTAGAATAGTCTTGGGGAATTAATCATGGTAATAATAATTTTTTTACTTGATCTGAATATTCAAGACAAAGGGTGGAGATATGAGCTTGAAATGGTTGTCACACACACATGCGGGAAAGTAATCACATGGTGGACCCATAAAATGGTTCACTATGATTAATGTTACTAATATCACTGGATTTTGTTTTGATGTAGTTTATGAGACATTGACGTTCAAATTTATTGATAATTACACTTGATTGAATTCTTATTTTTCCTATTTTTTCATTGTGGATTGAGGAATACGAACATGAATATCTTGTCAATTTCATTTGAATACATAATATGGCGTTTTCCCAGGAGTGAAAAAGTGTATGATTGGGGGAGGTGATAAAACACAAATTTATTAAAGATTTTATTAATAATAAATTATTTAATTCCCTAAAATTGTGCTGAATAGGTTTATTTATAGAATACTTGGGATTAGATCATTCATTTGATAATTTGTTGAAAATTATTGTTTTACCCTTTAATATTCACTATAATATTTTGAACATAAATATTTTAATTTCAATTATTTAACAATATTTTTTTAACTATATTCCTGACATAATTTTATAGAACCTTCAATCAATACATATGATCTAAATCATGCATTTTATTGGACTAAATGGGCTATGAAGCCATGATGGGATGGACTCGCCAGATTGGACACAACATTAATATTTCAGCCATCACATATAATTTCGTCCTTGGAATTGGCCCAAACATGGATAGGATCTTGAAAGAAATTTCACATGATTTATACATTTGGAAGGATTTATGATTCTTGAGTTTTTTTGTTCAAGAAGGTGGTGAAATTTGGATTAATTTTTTTTCTAAATTTCCCTATTCACAGTTGAATGAACATGTAACTTATCCTCCCCTATACTCTATAAATGTGTATTTTTATCATTTGGAGGGGTTTTAACATGAATTAGGAGATTGAAGGTAGAGTATAATTGGTTTCACTTCATTTACCTTGGAATTTCATGAGGGAGATCTCTTGAGGACATGATCCCTTCATTGAAACCTTCTTCTTCTTGTTCTCCATCACTTTTTAATGAATTTATTCAACTAATAAACTTATTAATTACTATTCTATTTATTTTGGTTATTCTATTTTCTAAAATTCCATTCTTCCTTAATATTTCTTTTATGATTGGAATTCAAGAGTAGAAAAGAGATTCAGTTATACCCTTTCTAAACCATTGTGAATACTAAATGATTCATTGATGACTACAAAACCCAAGGAAGAGTAGTTCTTTTTAGTAATAGGAATACCTATTACCTTATCCATTCAATTATTTTGAATCAATGAGGTACCATAATTAACATAAAATGATCTAGGAAATGAGTTTTAAATTTAATATAAACTAATTTCTCAATTGAATGATTCATGTAAAAACACACAAGGTCGAGTAATGTGTGAATTGTGAGAATAAGACCTTAACCAATGAAAGAAAAAAATATGAGATAAATTTTTAGAGTTCAAATATAATCCCTAAACACAATTCATCCTAATTTTAATGAATGTATATGTTCCCTAATTTACCACTGACCATAAGCTAGTTTGAAAATGTCCATCAAAACATGGTGCTACGATTGCAAGTTCAAATTCATTCCTAGGGTTTAATTCACTTCATCTTTGTGGTAAATTTATTTCTTGTAGGGTACATGAATTAAAAAATTAGGGGATCATAATTAAGTGAATATTAATTTAAATGACAATGATTAATAATTATGTGGAGAGGTGGAGTTAGATCTAATATTCCTATTAAATTACATTCTAAAAGACAACTTCTTGTTGCGTGTTTTTAATCACATTTCATTTCCAAAATAAACAAAATAAAATATTATTCTAGAATACTTCTTCAAATTTTATAAATGGACCCCCTATCCTTTTAAGTAGTTTTTCTATTCCCATTTATTATATTTTAAAAATAACTTGATTATGTTTTTAAATTACTTCCTCCCTTGAGAGATGACATTAGTGATCCACTGCTACACCTAAGTACCCTAAAATCACACTTTATTTGAGAGAGTCCATGAGTGTTCCCTTGCTGACCAAGAAATATTATGGTGTAATGGAATATTGAGTTTAACTTTTTGATGAGATAATAAATATTGAATATTATTTGGTTAAATAATATTTAATTTAATTTTCATGTTACGTGCATGTGGAGAAATAATAATAATAAAATTAATATTTGACATGGGCTTCCTCACATGTTAAATAAATATTAATGTAGAAATTATGAAATTATTTATTTCTAACCCTATAAATATATAAAACCTGTTAATTTTTTTTCAGAGATCCAATTCATTTATCTTGGTTGTGAACAACAGATTTGGAGAATCCTCACAAGACCTAGAGAGTTCCATTCTCTATGAACTATCCCATGAATAGATAGTGATCTTCCTCCACCTACCACTCTCTAGTCTAGAGAGATCTAGGATAACAAATTGGAATAGGTTCTGGAGATGATCAAATTTGGAAAACATAAGAGATATGATCTTATATTCTGGAACTTGATGGTTCCTATAGAAACATTCAGATATTTGTTGAACACCTCAATATCACCACTAGAGGGAATCTATTTTGATTACTAAAATGCAACGACCATACAATTAAGATCAAATACCAGATCCTTAGATAAATAAATATTCCACAGCAGTTAATTATTTAATTGATTAAATTAATTATAAATAATATACTATGATCTTATATCTAGATCAGATGTTATATCCTTTGTCCATTTTTATTGGTTCACTCTTATTGATGGCCATATTATCATTGTGTTAATCCCAGATTGATCATCGATCATACCAAAAGGAAAATTTCGGATTGACCCATCACACACATTAACTACGCCCCAAATCTAAAATATGAATGGGAATGTTTATGATCTCTTGATCTGTCTCCCAAAGATAATGGATGGGATAATTGTTTCATTCTAAGGATCATCTCCCAAAACTTTTTGAGGTGGAAACTCGTGAGATCTACTTCAGGGCCACTGGTCATCAGTGAGTGCCTGACTATTGGAGAATCATGATATGGGGGGATTTTCAAGATAATTATTGGGTTAGGATTATACTCTTTAAGTGGTACTCTCAAATTAGAGGATTTCAAATTAGTCATTGGAGATATTGGGTTGTTGACAATGACCTATTATTAAATGATGAACCAACATTTTTTGTTAGATTTTCTGTATATGTGAGAATTCTAAAAGGATTCTATTTTATTAAAGGGAGTTATGGATTAATGTTCATATATTTTATGTGATAAACTCAAAATATAACGCCCTGTTAAAGCATCATCTTAAAAAATTAACACATACAAACATAATTGTTTCAGATCCATGTTTTTTCCTATTTAATTTTTATTTGAATGTGACCTAACATATGGGTGAAAAAATCATCTTGGTCAATGATTATTTTTAGTTTTATCATTTTTCTTTAAGATGAAAATGTTTTTGAAACACATGAAAATATGATTGTGGGGGTTTTAGAGAAGCACAATAATTCATATTGGGTCCACCATTTTTTATTTCCTTATAACGGGTTTTTATTATGGGGAGTAAAACACTAGTTTTCCCCTTATTTGATATATTTTAGTAACCTACATTCCATAGGCTGGTGGCCTTTAAGAAATGGATCTAATGGTTCTTAGGCACTCACATTTTTTGAGAGGATGGGAGGTTGGGATCATCGCTCCATTTTGGGGAGAATTATTTCCTATACCAATAATCTCTTATATATTTAAGATATAATAACAAATCAATTATTTAATCCCATACATGACATGAGTCATCCAAAAATTAACAATTAATTATTAGAAAGTATGAATTCTGGAATCATCTATATGTATCCACGTTTCTTCACCAATAGAGATATCTCTATCAAATGGAGGTTTTCCATCCATGGTACATTTTGTTAAACATATTACGGATTATTATGTCATTTTTTATTATGATATTGGTTTTAGGCCACATAGTAGGGTACTATGGAATATATCATCATCTTTGGAGAAAGGGTTTTCTGATGTTTTGATTTGGGTCAAGATACAGAGTTCATATCTATCATTTTGAATGGAATCAGAACCAACATAGGTGTGTTTCACTTAATGGGACACATAAAAAGATTTTACTTTACAAGAAAAGGGCCAAACCTTGATGTTTAACATCTTATGAGAAGTAAATCTAGGAAAACTATTCATTGTCAATGTATGGTTCGGGACATATGTTAAAGGGGCCCATGGTAAATGGAAGGTATGTGGGATCCCAATTCGGATATGACATGACTGGCAATGTGGATCCAAGAAAATTGTGGTTTCTTTTAGAAAGTTAGTTTTGATTCTTCGGGATGATGCATATGTATCCAATTTTTATAGGAATTAGAGCTCACATAGTTACGCTAGGTTAAGGAAGAATACCTAAAGAGTCACTCTGATGATTTTTTCTCATAAAAAATTTGGACCTTTAAAAGGATTATGACATGGTTCTAAGACTTACACATAATAGGAGGCCCATTTTTGTGGGTATAGATAGGACATATAGAAAATAAGAGGCACGTTTGAAGTCTCACTAGGTATATATCCATTTAAGATGCATACATGGTTTGGAGGGACCATGGCTATATAGGCCTATTGTTGGAAAGTAAGAGGAATATCAAGAAAATGATTATCTTCTAAGCCATGCAACTATTTTTATGGATTTTATGATCTTCACTAAACTCTAATCCCACAAGAGTAATGATCTATGTGATCCACAAGAAGAAGTAGAAGATATAAAAACCCAGATAATCTCCATCATCCCCTGGTGAAAGAGGCCATGTCTATGGGGGGGAGAGAATGATATTTTCTGTCCATGTCTACTCAATTATTTTGGTATACCTGGGGTATGAAATACTAGAGGGGTGTGACCTTCTACATGATATACTTGAGGATTACTCTAGGAGGGATTCTGTAGTTACAAAAGAAAATAGTAGGGGAGTATAAGTCACTAACCCTCATCAAAGAGAAATGAAACCACCCACACCCCTCATTGTCTAAAATGGGGATTCCATGATATTAAAGATGATAAGGGATAAAGAAAGCATCACCCCTTATTTCTAAAACTGATAGGTCCCTGGAACTACCACTTGGGTTAGGGTCCTCATTACCGAAGGGATACACAACTGTACATACCCCAAGTAACCTAACCATCCGGTAGGATCGATGGGGGATAACTCTTTCTAATGGAATTCAAGACATAATGGAGTCAAATTGGGGTGTATTTATTCTTGATCATGTAACTAAGGAGGATTTAGTGGCGGTTTTGATTTTTTATCCCTCATATAGGTGTCCCGAGAGAGAACATTTACTTCCATAGGTGTATGAAAAAATTGGCCCAAAGGATTCTTGTGTAAGTGAAGGATGAGTGAGATGAAGATGTATTTCATAATTGATCAATGGGAGACATGGATGGGGGTCATTCAGGTGAAGTATATGGGGTATGAAGAGGCATTGCGCATGATATACGAATTAAAACTGAATAGATCCTTCAGATATGGTAAAACTGTGCGAAAACCCACTAGTGATGCCTTTCTCTAGGCTACAAGGGTCTACTCAGGTATCTTGGGATGATTTACACTCAAGATTCAGGATCTAGAATTGTACTTCTCAATATTCATTTTGAATTATGACAGGTGGATCACACTATTCATTTTCTTTTTAAAACACTATGGGATGTTTAATCCTACTACCCCTCTTAATTCCCTCTTCATTAAATGCTTGTAAGTCTTCCTGAAATGATCTGATGGACTGAACGAAGTACTAGGGAAAGAAGAGACTTGATTCTTCTATGGGGTTTTCAGTCATTTAAAAAAAGAATATATGTAGTAATATTTATAGGAATATTAATAATCATAGGTGATGGAGGCATCTCATGAATTTATGTCACTCTAGAAAGAGCATAGGTGTAGCCGTCATGAGTCACGTAGGCACACCTTAATGGGGCATGTCCGGTGATGCTGTCATGTATGGTTGAATTTTGCGGTGATGCTACTATGTGGGTGGTATCTATGTAGTGATTCCACTCTAGGCTCTTGATGTTCACCTAGGTGAGTGTGTGCAATCCTTGACAGTCATCACTAACTATTTCTCGAGCAATTCCACTGAAAACTATCATTATCGCATGATAAAAAGAAATTTCAATAACTTCCCATGATTTTTTTGATAATTATCATTAAAATTATGAGATATAGATATCCATATGAGTCTCATTCTTTAATAGGGAATATGATTCAAAAGACACAAAAGTGGATATGGATTTTTGTTAAAATATCATCATTTATCAGAATTATTTATCATTATTCTTATGATAATGAAATATTATTATCTACCTCTAATAAAACTCACAAATTTTATTCTCATATGTTTATTTCATGACAATACATTGGTTTTCTATCATTTTACTCTCCGGAAGTACTGATGAGGAAAATTATGTTTTTTAATAAAAACATACTTTATTTCTCTCTTCGGTCGATTTGTTTTCTTCTATGTCCATGATTTCACAAAAGGATTTAAAGAAAGTTGTTACTAGTTTCAAAAGACTGTTCAATTTATTTTATACCTATTTTTGAATTTGTATAAAAAGGTATTAAAGTAATTTTATTAATATTTACAAAATTATTACTTTTGACTTTGACCAAAAAATTTATAGGAATCTCCTCTCTAACATTTATAGGCTGAACAATATATTCTTTCATCATTAACACTAAATATTTTAAACGTTTCTTAATAAAATTTAAAGGATATTTTTCACATAAATGGACTTCCTAAATTTTTTGGGATATTCTAGTATTAAAAATTTTATTTTAGATGTTTAATTTCATTTTTCATCAATAAATGTTTTATGTGTTCTGTCAAAAATAATCTATGTAAGTTGAAGGTATTGGTTTTTACATAATATTTACTGGGGATATGATCCTATGACTCCATCCTTATTTTTTTAGCGTGGTTTATGTTTATGATAAAATAACAGTCTGGAAACCCATTTTTTCTCTATGGGGATTTCAATTATGAAATGATGAAATGTTTATAAAACCCATTTCTTTTAAATGGGTTATTCTATGATGAAAGTTTTATTAAACCTATTTCTTTTCCACATTTTATTATATGATGAATTTTTTTTGAAACCATTTTCTTTTCTATAGGATTTTATGTAATAAAATAATTATGGCTTACTAAAAATTGACTTTTTATTTAAAGTAGTATGAAAAACCAAGTACAATACAAATCATGGAGAAAAAAATTAATTAAGAAATAAAGAATATTCCTTCAAAAATATTTTACAAACATACTTTAGAAATACTAAGAATGAATATAAAGTAATACTCCCTGTTATTGTTTTTTTACTGGATAGAGAACACATTGAAATGTTCCATTCCCTGCATAAGTGTCAGATATGAATACCCTAGTTGATATGTCATCAAACATTCTTAATGATATATGGAAAATGCCACAGAGATCCATTTTGTTGATGTAGTAAAAAAACCATGGTTGATATGTTGAATATTTAATAATCTTCCATCACAAATATATTTTGTTTCCATTATGTGATGGTTCTTATATTATTACCAATGATTATGATTATGTTATAAACAAATATGATGGTTCCATTAAAACCAAGGATGGGGGACACATTATAACCAAGTATGGTTGGGATATTTATCTCCCTCTAATTCATTGAGTAATGAATAATAACTCATGAGTTTAATATATTACGCATGAAGATGATTTCAAGTTCACAATTTTATTCAAGGACTTGTATTTCATGTTCATAAGGTTATGTGAGGACCTGATCTCATGTCCATAATTTAATGAGTATATTTTTCTATTGATAAAAGTTCAGAATTTCCTAATATTCTGTGTATTCAAGAAATCTATGTCTTATAAAACTTTTCTGCTCTCATGGATCATGTTCTTTTTTAATTTTATGATTCATGAACTATGAACTACCAATATTTATTCCTTAACTCTTGTTTACAGTCTAATTTTTTATAGTAAAGAGATTACTGGAGGTTTGGCCAGGTATGATGGTTGATTGTGTGTGTGTGGGGGGTGATTTATTTTAAAATAATTAACATTAAGTAAGTTTAGTTATTAACGGAAACTCCCAATGCTTCCCTCATCCATTAATAGCTATGTAATTACTTTTCAAAGGTAGGTGGTCAGCTGGGGTTTGACCAAAATACACTTCGAGACTCACAATGGTTGAGAGGATGGGAGTTATAGATCATCACACCATTATGAGGGGAATTGTTACCTACTCTCAGACTCTCTCATAGATTTAATATATCTTCTTGAATCTCTTTATAGTCTTGATATATGACAATTTTCCCCAAAAAAGAATTATATTATAACTTCCCTTATGATAAAAATAAAAGGGATATCGTTAATGAAAAAAGGAGAGGTGATCTGATTAATGAATCAGCCTATATGTGTACAAGGTTCCCCATCCATTTCCTTAATGATGGGTAACTTCTTTATATGAAAAAACCATATTTCCAGAAGCTTTAGAATATATTTCCATGTGAGGAGGTTGTCTAATAATTTGAGGAGGGGATTGAGCCATAATGAGGCATCCTACATATCATGGTTATTACAGGAATCAAAACTCATATAGTTAATTAAGCCAATGATGTTTAATGTCATTAATATAGGACATATGTGTGGGTACTAAGGCACCAAATATATTAACTTGATCCTCAAGGATATTTCCTATGTATACTGGTTATGGAAAAATCAGAGTGATCATAGTTCGGTCATGCCCTTGTCACCGGAACCAAGGTAGATACCCTTCTAGGAGGGGTGATCATATTTTTTACTCACCGGGGTTCATATATTAGAAATTCCTTATCTAGTGTAGATTCACGATACCAATTAGATGTTCATTGTGAATCCCAAAATCACACTTGAGCTATACACTTTGTGAGAAACAAGGAATGAGAAATGACCAACCTCAGGATGTATCGGTGGATGGAATTATGTATTGATACCTATCTATAGATGTTTTAACAAGGAAACATGTCTTTAAATAGGAATCCAAAGTATCATTATTATGGTGGGTATTAGAGGAATCATAGCTTGTTTGATATATCAGTCAACCAATGGTTGAGGTGTAGTGTTCAGTCCATGTGAATTATTGGGACCCAATGGTTGAAATTTTAGAGACATAGGGATTGAATCAAATTGGATGATTATTTTAGCTAGTGCCTTAGGAAGTCATACTACATATCCTAGTTGTTTTTGGATTCCTAGTTCTTATAGTTCTTGAGGTTCTCTTTCCACTAGTGGAAGAGGAATGATGATCATCTCAAGGGAATGATTGGGTCCTGGTGTTTGAAATGATGAAGATATGGCCTGACATATTCTGATGTGGATTCCCATTTCAATTTGGACTCATGAATTATAAGGTTTCCTACATATTCTTATTTTGGAAGGAATTGTAGTCATCATAGTTCCCTTTATTTAGGATTAAACAATGATGTTTCCTTTTGCCTTTGTGGAGGCTTATA
Organism: Viscum album; assembly: GCA_963277665.1. NCBI lineage: Eukaryota > Viridiplantae > Streptophyta > Magnoliopsida > Santalales > Viscaceae > Viscum > Viscum album. Next base: position 1,415,636,656 of record OY728145.1, read on the forward strand.
ATGAAAATGATATGATTATTGCACCTCTCTAATCCCACATGATTGATAATCATTGTGAAAAACAAGTTATATTAAATGATCATTCTCATTTATTAGTTAGTGAGTGACTTATGCATTGGGATAACCATCTACAGATATTATATAGAGCTTAGTCCTAATAAAGGCATGCTACGTATCCCGATTTTGGAGGGAATTCAAGTTCTCATAGTTCATTAGATAGGGGCTTACAAACTAAAAATTTTCTATGGTCAAGGATTACACACCAAGGGTGGAAAATGTTATCAACTCTCGGGATTCAATATTGACCTGGCCTACTTAATTACCTATAATGGGATAATTTTTCCATTCGACATGCCTTGGTTGTCAAGTTGATATGTTGGAGAATATATTTGTGATATGTTAAAATTTAGTAATGTTATCGAGTTTTCTTGTCTGTATAACATCATATATCCTAGAAGGAATGTCTATGGGTTTCTATCATGATTATGGTTGAATTGTTCGAAGGATCTCACAATACCCATGTGGTTTTTCCTAGAGGTCATCGCATGACCTAGCTAGCCTGTTTTGATGGTGTCACATGATCTAAATGTATTTACTAGGTGTCATTATAAAAGTTGGTTGAAACATATGGATGGTGTCATGGGAGTCTGTGTGATGAGTCCCAGAGGGTGTTGCACGTCTTAGAGGACATGTATAGAGGGCATCATGAGATTGGGTTGGGTTGTTTGGAGGGCGTCGTGAGGGCCAAATGACATGCTCAGGCACTACCGTGAGACTCAGAAGAAATGAGTGGGTGCCATTATATGAGCTGGGAAACATTTATGAAGGACATGATGAGACATTAATTGTGAACCCATAGGCTTTCACGATACTTGGTTGGCACACTCGATGGATTCTGTGTGACTTGTTTTGACATGTCTATAATACTTCACATGATCCCAGTAGTACGCCCACGAGGTGTTATGAGACCTGGGTGGCATACCCTGATTCTGTTCACATGTCCTGGATGGTTCATGTGAATCCTGTGAGGATTATTGTATATTTCCTAACTTGTGCATCCCACTTATTTGTCTTAGTAACAACCTTTATGTTGTGAATGTCTTAGATTTATTATTTTTCAGTTTACTCTCATGTGATCTAGAAGGTGTGTGGGATGTCTTGCACATGTCCTATCATAATTCCTTCTCATGATCTATAAGTGATCATTTCAAATTCCTATGTTGGTTTCATGGTCTCTCTATCAATTCACCATTATCATACCCTATGAAAAACATTCTAGTCTCGAGATCTACCACTCTGAGAAGTCCTCTCTATAGATGGGTCGATGATTCAATATTTTTCCTATTGATCAAAATAGGTAGAGCTTTGGTGCAATTTTCATGATGGGTTGGAGAATATATAGGCCTTTTGACCCTAGTTGTATGATACTTCTCATGACATATATAAAACAGATCCAGGCTGTATTTAGAAAATGACTCTAACACCATGTGTCTTCGCAATTATCTATCATGGATCACTCTAAATGCATCATATAATTTTCAGTGACCATGAGGATACTTCATAAAAGTCACCTTTATTTTATTATTTAATATTAATGGGAACATGCTTAACTATTTAGGCATGATAAAGGACCTACATAATTTCGTATTGATATGTCGAAGTTCCTTCACGATAACAAAGCACCTAATAAATGGAATTAGAAATATGGTTAAATCACAGTCCGTGACATTTTCTGAGACCAATATGAATTTTAGAGGATTTTTCAAGATCCGGTCAACTTTGTAGGGGGTATCATGAAGGTGAAATTTGGAAAACCATAGCACATCATGATAGTCTTACAACTGTGAGAGGCTACATCCTCCGTCCCCATTTTATTTATTATATTTATTTTCAATTTTTTGGGGTTCACGAGAATTCATGAGTATTATCAAAGTCAAATAATCCTCCTTTTGATAATACATTGCATGAAAAATAAAGTTATTATGGATAAGTGCGATCATTTCTTGGATTAACCCATCAAATAGTCCTTAGGGATCCATAGGGGAAGCATGAGGCCTCCTTGATATACCTGAGGGCCTTTTCATGATGAGGATGAAAAAGCCAAATGGATTTGGTGAGATAAGTCAAGTAGGTCACTATGTGCTGTTAGAGTCTTTTAGAATACTAGGGACACATCACATGTCTTTTACAACATTAAGTGGATCCCACCACCTCCCCTTTTATTTCATTTTTATTTTACAATGTATTAGGGGGGTTTTCAAGTTTTATCTAATATTGTCAAGGAAGACCATCCTTTCCATTAGTGATCCATCATGTGTGTTTTATGATATCAATATGACTCTAAATTTTGGATATTTTATTTCTATTTTCAAATATTTTTTGGATGGGTTGTTATGTGTTTGCTGGTTAGACAACTGTGTGGCCTAGGAGTGTTTGTCTAGTTGCCTCTGTATGAGCACTAACTGTTTGAGACACCTTCATAAGAGTTAAAAAACCTTTTTTAAGGTTCTTCATATATCCTTCTATTTTTATGTTCTGAACATGGTAATTTTGTGTGGAATTATGGTGGTAACACAATCCCATGTCTCTTAGAGGCTTACACAATCTGTGTTCCTCAAACACCTACCCCATCCTTTTGTTTTGAAAGAAAAATAATTCCTGTATATAGGTATTTCATCCTATGTGAACATTATTATTCTCATTTGGAAGGAATCAACCAATTCCCCCCATCAAGAGTGACATCCATGTGGACCAGAGCTCAGTTATGAGGAATGTAAATTCTCACTTGAGTCTTTGGTTTTTTCATGAATCAACATCTTGGGAAACACTTGGTATTTTGGGAAATTCTTGGTATTCAATGTATTGCCCTATATATAGTGGAGAAGAAGGAAACATTATCCACCAGTTACCATTTCTCTATATCTATTTTCATGCTTATGTTTCATGCTTTCATTTCATTCCCCTTCTGTAAGACCATATTGGGAGTCCCTGATACAGACTTCCTTTCATTAGAGCTCCTCCACAAAACAATATTTTACTCAGGCGGTCATTCGAAAAAAACTAAGACGTTTATCTTGGGAACTGTTTAGAATTCATCCATGATGATTGAAATTTTCTTGGTGATTTCATGGGGTCTGTTGATTTGATCATATGATTGACTAATTATAATGTGATTCGCATGAACATTCCAAGGTCACATGATCATGAGTCTTCAAGTGGTCATGTGATTCTGAGATTCCCTGAGGCATTAATGTGACCTGTGAGACCTTCATGAGTTAGGGAATTCATGAATCACTTACTGATTCATGTGATTTTCATGATGATAGTTTGGTATTATGTATTTAATTTTACAAGATTTTATATTCTCTTTTTCTGACATATGCCTTTTAATTTTATTCAGATGGCCTCCTGTTCCCATCTATCATCCTCAGCAACTTCCAATTAATGGGCCATGCTTTCTAGAAATATCATCATCGACCACTACTATAATTTTTATTCTAATAGTGAGTTTCCCAAGATATTCCTCTCATTTGATCTCCAGGACTATCCTTTATCTCAACAGCATCCTATATATGGGCTCAGTTTACTACACAACGTTGTCATCCCTCTACCAAACATTAAGCTTCAACCTATCTGGGTGATATATTATTCTATATGTGTTTAGATGACAATTTATGGGGAAGGATATATAGTATTAGTTCCACACGAGTGTTCGCCTTATATTCTAGAAAATTCATCTTTAGGCCCAAATGGTTGTAATTACTCTAATCATCCTATCAAATATAACTATTCAATTATATTTTCATCCACACTAATAACCCTAAAAGTGGATGCAGATTGAAGATAGATCTATATCCCAGTGGTAATTTATCTGATGAATGGTAATGTCCCTTTTGGGTCAGACAAAGTTTCATAGTGTTTTATGATCATCTATATAGGGTTCATATTTACAAATCATTGTGGATTTTCAAGTTCATCATTTATCACCAAAATGACCTTTTTTGAGAGTTTAACAATCATTTTTCATTAGTACTAATACATTCCATATCACCCATGATGATGTGGGAATCAACCTATGGTATATACAACAACTGGGTGGGATTCCCACTTGGAGAGATGTGTGATGAATTCCTCCCCACTATTGATGTTTGGGATGAACCATTTCAATGTTCAGTATTGCGGAGGGAGATTCTTATCATTGTGGAAGAGAATTAAATTAATGAGGTGAGGATGCAGTCACTCATTTATTTCAAGGGTGGATCAACATTTTTCATTTCTGCAAAATGTTCAGGGAAACTTCCATACACCCTCATTGGTGACCTTCTCAGAAGGGTTGTGATAGTGCTGGCTCGTATTGGGATATCTTGAAAATTGGGGATTATACCTCATGTGGATTTCAAGTGAATGAAAATATCTCCCCAGACCTTAGGCTAGATAGATTTATGGACATGTTTTTAAATGGATGGATTTTCATGGTTGGAGATACATGTTCAGGTGTTTGTGTGAGTACATTGTTGATAGTGGCATGAGTTCGGGGAGGATAGTTTGTAAACATGTAAGTGATGATCCTTGCACAGCTATATAAAATCATAGTCCATATTTGACAAGGTAGTACACCTCATAGGATTAATTCCCCTCTCAAGTTTTTTTGGCTTGATAGGGGGAAATTTACATTTTAAAAAAAATCTAAAATGCCACTAGGATCTCGCATACCTTACCCCATCTAACGCTGTAGAACTTATCGGGGGTTATAACCATGACTCTAATCCATGACGAGGTTAAGGTTGAACTGATAAAATAGGATGGCTTTGATTTGATCCCTTTTTGTACATCAGTTGGAATGATTATTGATAATGGGAGAAGTTACCATGTTGAATGGTCAATTATGATCTTACTTCAAGATGGGATTTTTGTAGCCATGATGGATGAGATAATTATATATGATCCTTTTACACCCCATCGACTCCCTCATTATTTGGATTATAACTAACGGGTCTCCCCTCTTCCTTTGGCTGGCGTTCAAGGAAAATGATATCCTTGAGTAATCCATCAATTTGAGATGATACTGGCATGTGAAGATACTTTGGCTATAATCGTAATTTCTCCTATTGATTCTCCAACATTCGTATCCCATTATTATGATAAGGAATAGGTAATATCTTAACTAGATCATGTGCTTAGATAGATGGTCCTTCATGTGGACATTCCTTTTTCCTGGAAAACCCCATTACCAATTGAGATGATGGAGTTGATTAAAGACATGCGAGAGACCTCAAGAATGTTTTATTACTCCAGTGATGACCACCTCAATAGTGAGAAAAAGTCTATTTAGGATGTTAGTTTTCCTACATTGGATACAAATGATATACCTATTGATAGAAGGGCTTATAAGTCTTATTCTTCCGCTTCATTCTCAGCTCAATTGGTCACTCATCCCCCATCTATCCCTAATTCATCGGTTATATAAGACTATATGAAATTTATGAAGTTTATAAAATTTATTCATTCATTGATTACTAATAATCCCATTGAAACATTTCATGACCAAAGGGACCATCTCCATCAGTTGTTCAGGAAATTGGGGGGAAGGTGGTTTTGATCGATAACCATGTCATAATATCATGATAAAAATCACCCTAAATCAATGATATTTATCCATAAATGAGAGGTACCTACATTATTTTTATGATGAGGATCCTCTCACTATGCAGATAAAGGAGGCGTTAGAGGCATTGTAGAAAGGACTCCAGTTTATATCTAAACTGCAATCTCATATGGATTTCTGTCTAAAAAGATATAAATATATGAGGAGATCACTTTCAATCTGAGGGTTAACCTTAAACATTCACATTTTTATTGGATACTTCTTAGAAGAGTGTCAAATTGTTTACTATTTTGGTCAATACTCTATTTTTTGGGGTAGAAGAAGAATTGGTGGGGATAGTAGCACTCCAAAAATCCATCGATACTTCTCATAAGACAATTGATGATCATGCTAGTGTGAACGATCATATTTTAACATAGTTCATCCTTTGTAATGAATTCCAATTTTGACAAGACTTAGGATAGAATCCGAAATGTGAAGATTTGTCCACCTTTTTGTACACTATAAATGATTTTTGTAACTTTCTATTATTGTAGACCAATTTCCTTTCATCCATGATTAGAACGATGTTTCCTTGATCCGATATTATATTCCAATGACACCCAAACATTGAGTTATATCAAATAAAAAAGAATTTATGTAATTTAATTATTTAATTATTATAAATTCCTTCATGAAAAATAATCCTTAATTCCCTCATGCATAATATGCTATATGGATATATATGTTCAAGCTATCTTGAGATCACCCGATTTGTAGTAGGACAGTTGGGTAGAATGTGTGTAACGGAGGGAGAGTTCACCTCATATTCTGAAGCCTATTGTCTTGGAAATAATAGATTGATGGTGATAAGGCCATGTAATGGGCCTTATGTTCTTTATACGATAAATTTCTAATGTGCTATAATTTAATTTCTTTTAGCTCAGACCATCTATTGACTTTGTTTATAGTCTCCAAACTCTGATCTGACATTTCTTTAGTTTCTATTATCTTCTCTTTAATATGATATTTATTTAGTTTAGAGTTGTTTAACTTGAATAAAATTTATATTTAGTTAAGGTCTATTTATCTTGGACATCATTGTTCATTAGTTTATAGATTTCTATCATGAACTACATTTTTCTTTAGTTCAGTGTATTTTATCTCAGACCTCATTTTACTTTAGTTTAGGTTATTTTAGCTCAAACCTGACCGATGATCATGGGATATGTTGTAGACATTCTAGAAATAACACAAAACACACTTTGGTGATGGGTTCTTTCACTGTATTGTAAGGGCTCACAAGGACCAAAAATACCCTTTTCTAAGGAGACAGATTTGGTTCAAGACCATAGGTGCATATGAATGAGCCATTGGAGTACATACATAGTCAAGCAAAGGGTTATTGAAAAAGATATGTTTTCCATGATATATGAAATATTTATGGAGGTAATATTGGTTGGAGGGTGAAATAATATGGATTCTAGGTCCACTTTTATAGATGAAATATGGGTGATGTAAATCATAACAAAAAAGTTTGAGTTTGTGAATATGAGATGTGGCATACATTCTGGGTATGTCTGAGGACATTCTACATTTCTAGGTTCATCCATAGTGTTTCTAGTGATCAAAAGGATTGATTCTCCTTTATAGTAAGGAGAAAATAACATTAATTGTTTGGTCAAGACCATTATGTGTTGGTATCATTGAGAAGAAAAAATGATCTCTTCTCCACTATGAGGGCCATGAAAGATTTTCAAAAACTCAAAAATCTAGATGTTGAGGTTGGGTATTGGGAGAAAGGCTATCTAGGAAGGGTTCTAACAACCTTGGGAATTTCATCTCTTAATTGTGATGCTAGATCCCTAGGCTCTATGGTTTTCAATCACAAGACCGGTCCATCAATGGCTTTGGAAATAAGTGTAATAATCTGACCTTGATAATGTTTAACAAACATGTTGATTTAATGTTGAGGATGTTGACTCTACTTGGATTTTTTGTTTTTCGAGATAGTAAGTCATGACCCAAAGTGCTTTGGGTAAAGAGAATGATATAAAACAGTTGTAACACCCCAAGCTTCTACGGTACGTTTCCCTTCGAATAATGCGATAGCGTGTGTTGTACGCAACCTCGAGTTCTAACACACACCACAACTAATTAAACTAGCCGTTGTGAATAGTAATACCTACTTTTTGAAATCATATATATTCTATATTTCAAAATGGACTTCATTTTTGGATTCGGAATATCAAAATTAGCCTAGGGTGAAATTTTGGTACATTTCGGATAACTTTCATATTTTGATGAATAGTGAAAATTTCTAAATTTTAATTAAAAACAACTTTTTTAATCAAAATAATTAATAGTGATAAATTATGAATTTGAGTGGTTTTAAAGTATATTTAGAATATATTTTTACCATTCAATTTAATGTTTATCATTGGACATAATTTTACAATTAAACCGAACATAAACAAGTGTCAATCTTTTGATAGTTATTATCTCTTAAAAACACGCTTTTTGTTTTGACAGCGGGAATTAATTTTAAATTAATTTCTACCACTTCTGTGTTTTGAATTTAGGAAAATGGATTCCATATTTGGAATCAGGATGTTCAAATTGTGTAAATAGGTAACTTTTATTTTTACACATTTTGAATAATTACTGCGGTAAATATTTTATTTACCATGGTTAAAGGGTAAATCCGGTAAATAAGGGTTAAAAAAATAATATTATAATAATACTAAATTATCCTAAAACGTGTCTTAACCCTATTGGTTGATACATGGTCGACCATGGGCATACTTGTGTCAATTTTGGGACCCCATGGATCCACTTGTAAGTGATAATGACACTTTATTTTAATTAAGTCAAAATGAATACAAAAATGACACAAGCATATATCTTTTAGCAAAACAATTGTTACATAGGGTTATATAAGTTGGATTTTAGATTATAAATATTCATTAGAAATATAAAAAGATTTCCTACATAATGATATTTTATTTATAATTTTTAGACATTTAATAATTTATTTTATTTATGACACAATGATGATGCAGTAATTACTAAAATAGTAGAAAATTAACATAATTGATATTATAAATACCCAAATAAATATAATATGAAACTTTTAATGAATTAAACTAATTTTCTAGGATAATATGATATATTAGGATTGATTTAATTTACTTTGTTCGAAGTAATCAATCTGTTATGAGTTTCAAAAAAATCAACTATTGAATAGTGTCAAAATTGACATAAAAGAGTTCTTAAAACAAATATTATATTATTAATTGATATTGAATTCCTAAAAATCTAAGGTTCGGCCAAGAGACTTATATTATGATAGGTTAATCATTAATGTACCACTTGGGTGTCGCTTGTATGTATATGGTAAGTCTATTAACCATATAATATAAAAATACAAAGAGACATTGTAAAAGTGAAACTAATTAACTTAGAGTTAATACTTAAAGATAAGATTAATATAAGTACCCAAACCTGTCTAAATTCTATTGGTTGAGTGGTTTTCGACTTATCCCCACCTTAACCTTTGAATAATAAGCTTTGGAGCCATTAGAAACCGAATATGAATTTATTATAAATTAATATTTCTAACTTTTCCAAAGGTGCCCCTCACCCCTCTTATAAAAGGGCACTCCTCCTTCTCATTTCTTCACACCTCTAAAGCCTTTTGGTTCGGCCAAACTCTGCCCATATACTCTCCCAACATCCCTCACTACAACCTAGTGGCCTTAGTTTGATCAGAAATCCAACCTAAGGATCCCTTTTGATCAAATCAAAAGGAAGAACCCGAAGAAGAGGTAATGATTTCACCACCCTTTTCTAAGTTCATTTCTTCTTCCACTTCTTCTTCCTTTGTTCTTACCATTCTAAAATAATAACTCCAGTATCTCACATATACTGTGATGTTATTATAAGTATGGTACAACCATATTCAGTATTCTATCCACCCTTTGAATAACATGTCACCATACGTGCGTACGTACGGCTTACCGTCTCCACGTCGTGGTGTAATTGTTATTCAATATAATATTATTTGGATGGGTATAATAATGATGTGTAACTCATGTAAATAATAAATATAACATGTTAATGATTCTGTATATATGATATAACATTCATTTATATATTATTTTAATATCAAAAGAATGATATTGTCGCTCGTGCGTACGTACGGACTACCGTCTCCACGAACGCGATGAGATTCATTCTCCATCGTATCCATTCAAGTATAATTATCATTTTATGATTTAAAAATGATGTTTAAGAACTTGATATCATTCTGGATATGAATAAGATACAACAAACATGGCTTATGTAACAAAACATATAAAAGAAAATGAGTAAGTTAACACCCGAAACGATGATAATTCTAAGATATTATTAATAAATCAATGTTAAAAGATCATATATGATATCATATTAATATATATGATTCTTGTATAATTTAATAACAATTATTTCACCATTATACAGGAGGTTAACCTACCCCAACCAAGGAAAAAGTACAAGGTAAGGGTTATTTCACAATCTCTTCATTATCCGAGGTTGTTTATACGTAATAATCTACTGGGATATCTTTATCATCCACATCCATGTTTCTTAAAAATGTATTCCAAAACATTTTTACTATTTACAAGAATATGGGTTAAAGTCATTTATACCCTTGTTTGACTTTTTATAAGAGGTTTATAAAGGAATCTTTCCGTCGTTTTCAAAACAAGGTCCTTTTTAACCTTTTCGACAGAATTGAGGTAAGAATGTTTTTTTAACTTATACGGCGGGTGCGGTTATTTTACGCCGTTATAAAATCTTCAAAGCTTTACTTACAAGCATATAAGAATATTTTCAAAGAAAATGTTTTATTTTATATGGATCTTAAATGATTTCAAAATAAAAGGAGATATTTCTTTAAAAACAATTTTGATTTCATCTATGTCAACATCCTTTGATGGATTTTAAGATTATTTGAAGTTGATTTATTATGATACAAAACTTCTATATTGTATTGAAGGTTTTGTGATATGTTTGAATGTGGATGTGCTATTTTTATACCATTCATAGTTTATTGTGAAAGTATTGACATTTCGTATGCTAGTTTTAATACGAATGTTTATGTTATGTTTAAACCTTTTCATATGGGAATGCATTGGACTTAATAAGTGACGGGTGGAGCCCGCTATAGCTCCTCGATGCATCGGTAGGTCTCATGAGACAAACTAGTGTCTTGGCACAAGGCCTTGACAAAATCTTATTTGTAATCTTGGCACGAGGCCTTGGCTATGTGGTTATGATAGTCTGGAATTATGCATTCCAACATTATGAAAGTGGTTATTGATATTGCTTGTGATTATTCGATTAGTAGAATATACATGTGAATAAGTAAATGGCATTATTTCATTTTTATTTTTGCCATACTATGTTGAAGTCCAATTTTAAAAGGCTTTTGTTTTAGTAATTCATTGCCTTAAATGTTTATGCTTATTATGAATGTTCCGCTATATTGTTATCCTTACTGGGCATTTGAGCTCACCCCTTTTCTATGTTTTATTTTTCCCAGGTAGTGAAGAAGTAAATTATGAATGAATTGCAGGGATATTATGAGGGGTTAATAGTGTGGATATGAAGACTTTGTTGTTGTAGTAGTTTTTCACTTTGAAATGTAATGTAAAACTTATGAATATATCTAGTGTTTCCAAGGCTACTAAACCAATCGGTCTTTCGAGATTTGATCTTTCTTGTGATCATGCCAATGTTATGTAATTAATGCACCGACTCTGGGCAACTGGGGTCGGGGCATTACAGTTGGTATCAGAGGAAGTTTAGTACAAACCTTGGAAGCTAGATTTAGATAAACTCTGATTAGAGCACATAGACCTAAGATGAACTTTGAGGATTAGTATAGAAGAACTTCCTAGAATTTTGGTATTGTAGAGACTTTGTGAGTTTTCCGAGCAATACATCCCTGTCTAGATACGAGCAGGTAGAGGCGGCTCTGGCACAGATGTACCTAGGGGTAAAACCCGAAAACACCGCTTTGAGCTAGACTCGAACGGGAACTGGTGCACGACAACGGGCCTTGCTGCACTCTTGGTTACGACACTCCCGGGGGATATGCTTAGGATAACTCTCACTTTCTTTACAAATCATTATGAAGGGTTTATGAGTATATACTTCCTCAAAGAAAACATATTTATGATTATGGATTATATCCATAAATAGTTCAATTTATGTTTAGTGTTTTATAAGTATGGGATTATGTATTTTGATTCATAAACTGATCTAGTTTATGACATTGTTTAGAAATGGCGCCTAGTGGAAGAAATGGAAACCGTATCAATGCACGCACTCCATGTAGGGATTTCCCTCCTGCTCAAGATAATTATAGTGGGGCTGGTGATGCAACTGGTGCCGATCAGCTAATCACCGTACTGGGACAACTTACTCAGGTTATGAATAATAACCTTACCCGTATGGAGCACCCTGATCCGCAGCGTGGAGGATCAATGTTAGATCGATTCATGAGACAACAACCACCAACGTTCAATGGGAGTACAAATCCCTTAGTAGCTGAGCAATGGATATTTTCCCTAGAGAAAATATTTCAGGCTTTGGGGTGTAGTGAAAGGGAAAAAGTTAACATGGCAGTTTACCGCCTCACTGGAGATGCTGATCAATGGTGGTCATTGATTCAAAACATGAAGGAAGATGATGAAGTATCAAACATGGAATGGATGGAGTTCAAAGATCTGTTTTTAGAAAAATACTTCCCTCGCGACCATCGAGCAGATATGGAAAGGCAATTTCTGAGTCTGAGACAAAAGGAGGACGAGAATGTCACAAAGTATGAGGCTAACTTTACAAGTTTAGCGAGGTACGCTGGTGATTATATTCGCAACCCAAGAAGTAAGATTGATCGTTTCTTTGATGGGTTAAAACCATTTCTCCGTCGAGCATTAGTCTCACAATTCTTTTCATCGTACGAATACATTGTCTCATGTGCTATCAAGACCGAAAAGGAATTCTCTGTGTCTTATGACTTTAAAGCAAAGCAAGAGAAGAAGAGACCTGCTGATCAATCTGGGAATGGAAATAAGGGGAAGAAGGGAAAGGTTGAATATCCATCTTGTGGTAAGTGCGGGAAGAAACACCCCGGTGCCTGCCTGAAGGGAATGGGAGTCTTTTACAAGTGTGGTGAAAAAGGCCACCAAGCTCATGATTGCAAGGGGAAGAAGGAAGCTACCAACGTTTAGTGATACAATTGCAGGGAGATGGGGAATTATGCAAATTCATGTCCTAAGCGTCAGGAGAACTTACCTCAGAAAAGGCCAAGGGATCAAGGCCAGGCTTATGCTATCACTACTGTTGAGGTAGAAGCTCCGAAAGACGTGGTGGCAGGTAATTTAATGGTTTCCTCAAGTTTAGAAAATGCATTATTTGATTCTGGATCATCGCATTGTTTCATATCTTCCCAGTTTGCTAAGAAAATTAGATATTTCCAATTTGATTTAATAAGGGAGTTGTCAGTTAAAACTCCTAAGGGAAGTATCGTTGCAACGAAGTTTTGTGAATCAGTCCCCATTAGAGCACATAAATTTTCTTTATCTGCTGATTTCATCGTCATACCTATGATTGAGTTTGATATAATCCTCGGTATGGACTGGCTTTCGGACTATGATGCGAAGATTTATTGTAAGAGGAAAGAGGTTACGATTCTTGATGATAATGATAAAGAGCACCTTATTTTTAGAGCAGAATCGTCACCACCTAATTCTTATTTAGATCCACCCCCTGTAGATCAACTTAATTCAATTATCGGGGAGGAAGAGAATGAAATAACTGCGGGTGAGGAAAGGAATGTTCAAATAGAGGATGTACCTGTTGTGAAAGAATTTGTAGATGTATTTCCAGAAGATTTACCTGGACATCCTCTAGAACGAGAAGTTGAGTTTTCCATTAATTTGATTCCTGGATCGAGGCCTATATCGAAGACCCCTTATAGAATGGCCACTGTAGAGTTAGTCGAACTAAAGAAACAACTAGAGGAATTGAGTAATAAGGGATTTATTCGCCCTAGTGTTTCTCCATGGGGAGCCCCTGTTCTTTTTGTTAAAAAGAAAGATGGATCTATGAGGTTATGTATCGACTACAGGGAGATCAATGCTATAACGATAAAGAACAAGTATCCCCTACCTTGTATTGATGATTTATTTGACCAACTGCATGGAGCTCAATATTTTTCAAAGATTGACCTTCGATCTGGATACCATCAGTTGTGTGTGAAGAAGGAAGACATTCCGAAAACAGCATTTCGAACCAGGTACGGGCATTACGAGTTTACTGTAATGCCGTTTGGATTGACTAATGCACCCTCTGTATTCATGGATCTAATGAATAGAGTTTTCAAGGAGTATCTCGATGAATTTGTGGTGGTATTTATTGATGATATCTTGGTATACTCCAAAACCTACGAAGATCATGAAAATCACTTGCGCATTATCTTGAAGACTCTGAGGAGGCATAAATTATATGGGAAGTTTAGCAAGTGTGAATTCTGGCTTCAGGAGATTTCTTTTCTTGGCCATATTGTCTCTAAAGATGGAATCTCTGTTGATCCTTCTAAGACCAAGGCAATCCAAGAATGGCCATCACCTACGAGTATAACTGAGGTACGTAGTTTTATTGGTTTGGCAGGTTATTATTGACGTTTTGTCCAGAATTTTGCCCGATTGGCTAACCCATTAACGAAGCTCACACGTAAAGGGGTTAAATTTGTTTGGACAAAAGAGTGTGAAGAATGTTTTGAAGAACTGAAGAGAAGATTAGTCAATGCTCCTATATTGACTCTACCATCGGGGAATGATGGGTTCGTTATTTATAGTGATGCATCAAAGAAAGGACTTGGATGTGTCCTTATGCAGAATGATAGAGTTATTGCCTATGCATCACGACAGTTGAAAATTCATGAACAAAACTATCCTACTCACGATCTTGAGTTAGCAGCTGTGATCTTTGCTTTGAAGATATGGAGGCACTACCTCTATGGTGAAAAATGTGAGATTTATACTGATCACAAGAGTTTGAAGTATATTTTCTCACAAAAAGAACTCAACATGAGGCAAAGGAGATGGCTTGAATTACTCAAGGATTATGATTGTACGATACACTACCACCCGGGGAAGGCAAACAAGGTGGCAGATGCTTTGAGTAGAAAAGACCATGGAGTTTTGAACAATATGAGAATTGAAAGGGATCCAATTTTCATGGATCTAGTGAAGATGGACATGGGAATAACCAGGGAAGGTGAAACATCAATGCTTTTTCAAATGGTTGCCAAACCATCTTTACTAGAAAGGATTAAGAGTTCTCATACCAATGATGAAGAATTACAAAAGAAGATTAAAGCTGTGAATGATGGGAGATTGAGAGACTTTGTGTATGAAGATGGAATTTTGAAATTCGGGAAGAGACTTTGTGTTCCCAATATACCTAATCTAAAAAGGGAATTGCTAGATGATGCTCATAGTTCCAATTTCTCTATACACCCTGGGAGCACCAAAATGTATAGATATTTGAAAGAACATTTTTGGTGGGACAATATGAAGAGGGAGATTGCTGATTTTGTGTCAAGATGTATGGTTTGTCAACAAGTGAAAGCTGGAAGGCAACAGCCTGGAGGAGTCATGCAACCGCTTCCCATACCGGAGTGGAAATGGGAAAATATTACGATGGACTTTGTCATGGGGCTACCAAAGACTCCTAGAAGGAACGATGCAATATGGGTTATTGTTGATCGTCTTACCAAGTCAGCACATTTTCTTGCTATAAGAGAAGATCTACCCCTGGAACGTCTAGCAAGACTATACATTAATGAAGTTGTGAGACTTCATGGAGTACCCCTATCGATTGTTTCTGATCGTGATCCCCGTTTTACTTCAAGATTTTGGAAAAGTCTTCAGAAATCCCTGGATACTGAACTTCATTTGAGCACTTCTTACCACCCTCAGACAGACGGACAATCAGAACGGACTATTCAGACCTTAGAAGACATGTTGAGATCTTGCTCACTTGATTTTCAGGGTATGTGGGATCAATATTTACCACTAGTAGAATTTTCCTATAACAATAGCTTCCATTCGAGTATTCAGATGGCACCATATGAAGCGTTATACGGAAAGAGATGTCGTACACCAACCTGTTGGGATGAAGTTGGTGAAAGAAAACTTGTAGGCCCAGAACTGGTGGAGGAAACGGTGGAAAAGGTGAAGGTAATCCAAAATCACATTAAAGCAGCTCAAAGTAGGCAGAAGAGCTATGCCGATAATCGAAGGAAGGATTTGGAATTTCAAGTCGGTGATCATGTTTTCCTGAAGGTATCTCCATGGAAGGGAGTCATACGTTTTGGTAAGAAAGGTAAATTGAGTCCCAGGTACATCGGACCTTTCGAAATTCTAGAACGAATTGGGGTTGTAGCTTACCGATTGGCAATGCCGCCATGTCTCTCCAAAGTTCACGATGTGTTCCACGTATCTCTGTTGAGAAAATACATGCCTGACCCAACGCATGTACTCACCTATGAGGAATTAGAACTGGAACCCGATCTGTCTTATTGTGAAGAGCCCGTCAAGATTCTTGATACGAGAGAACAAGTGCTGAGAAACCGGACGACGCGTCTGGTAAAAGTTTTGTGGAGAAACCATAAGATGGAAGAGGCAACGTGGGAACCCGAGGAACTTATGATGAAGAACCACCTGAGTCTTTTTATGCAGTAATACCCTAGAAATTGCGAGGATGCAATTATTTGAAGGAGGGGAGAATGTAACACCCCAAGCTTCTACGGTACGTTTCCCTTCGAATAATGCGATAGCGTGTGTTGTACGCAACCTCGAGTTCTAACACACACCACAACTAATTAAACTAGCCGTTGTGAATAGTAATACCTACTTTTTGAAATCATATATATTCTATATTTCAAAATGGACTTCATTTTTGGATTCGGAATATCAAAATTAGCCTACGGTGAAATTTTGGTACATTTCGGATAACTTTCATATTTTGATGAATAGTGAAAATTTCTAAATTTTAATTAAAAACAACTTTTTTAATCAAAATAATTAATAGTGATAAATTATGAATTTGAGTGGTTTTAAAGTATATTTAGAATATATTTTTACCATTCAATTTAATGTTTATCATTGGACATAATTTTACAATTAAACCGAACATAAACAAGTGTCAATCTTTTGATAGTTATTATCTCTTAAAAACACGCTTTTTGTTTTGACAGCGGGAATTAATTTTAAATTAATTTCTGCCACTTCTGTGTTTTGAATTTAGGAAAATGGATTCCATATTTGGAATCAGGATGTTCAAATTGTGTAAATAGGTAACTTTTATTTTTACACATTTTGAATAATTACTGCGGTAAATATTTTATTTACCATGGTTAAAGGGTAAATCCGGTAAATAAGGGTTAAAAAAATAATATTATAATAATACTAAATTATCCTAAAACGTGTCTTAACCCTATTGGTTGATACATGGTCGACCATGGGCATCCTTGTGTCAATTTTGGGACCCCATGGATCCACTTGTAAGTGATAATGACACTTTATTTTAATTAAGTCAAAATGAATACAAAAATGACACAAGCATATATCTTTTAGCAAAACAATTGTTACATAGGGTTATATAAGTTGTATTTTAGATTATAAATATTCATTAGAAAGATAAAAAGATTTCCTACATAAAGATACTTTATTTATAATTTTTATACATTTAATAATTTATTTTATTTATGACACAATGATGATGCAGTAATTACTAAAATAGTAGAAAATTAACATAATTGATATTATAAATACCCAAATAAATATAATATGAAACTTTTAATGAATTAAACTAATTTTCTAGGATAATATGATATATTAGTATTGATTTAATTGACTTTGTTCGAAGTAATCAATCTGTTATGAGTTTCAAAAAAATCAACTATTGAATAGTGTCAAAATTGACATAAAAGAGTTCTTAAAACAAATATTATATTATTAATTGATATTGAATTCCTAAAAATCTAAGGTTCGGCCAAGAGACTTATATTATGATAGGTTA
The DNA here is from genome assembly GCA_963277665.1 of Viscum album. NCBI lineage: Eukaryota > Viridiplantae > Streptophyta > Magnoliopsida > Santalales > Viscaceae > Viscum > Viscum album. The sequence continues at coordinate 1,415,654,378 of OY728145.1, forward strand.
ATCATTAATGTACCACTTGGGGGTCGCTTGTATGTATATGGTAAGTCTATTAACCATATAATATAAAAATACAAAGAGACATTGTAAAAGTGAAACTAATTAACTTAGAGTTAATACTTAAAGATAAGGTTAATATAAGTACCCAAACCTGTCTAAATTCTATTGGTTGAGTGGTTTTCGACTTATCCCCACCTTAACCTTTGAATAATAAGCTTTGGAGCCATTAGAAACCGAATATGAATTTATTATAAATTAATATTTCTAACTTTTCCAAAGGTGCCCCTCACCCCTCTTATAAAAGGGCACTCCTCCTTCTCATTTCTTCACACCTCTAAAGCCTTTTGGTTCGGCAAAACACTGCCCATATACTCTCCCAACATCCCTCACTACAACCTAGGGGCCTTAGTTTGATAAGAAAGCCAACCTAAGGAGCCCTTTTGATCAAATCAAAAGGAAGAACCCGAAGAAGAGGTAATGATTTCACCACCCTTTTCTAAGTTCATTTCTTCTTCCACTTCTTCTTCCTTTGTTCTTACCATTCTAAAATAATAACTCTAGTATCTCACATATACTGTGATGTTATTATAAGTATGGTACAACCATATTCAGTATTCTATCCACCCTTTGAATAACATGTCACCATACGTGCGTACGTACGGCTTACCGTCTCCACGTCGTGGTGTAATTGTTATTCAATATAATATTATTTGGATGGGTATAATAATGATGTGTAACTCATGTAAATAATAAATATAACATGTTAATGATTCTGTATATATGATATACCATTCATTTATATATTATTTTAATATCAAAAGAATGATATTGTCGCTCGTGTGTACGTACGGACTACCGTCTCCACGAACGCGATGAGATTCATTCTCCATCGTATCCATTCAAGTATAATTATCATTTTATGATTTAAAAATGATGTTTAAGAACTTGATATCATTCTGGATATGAATAAGATACAACAAACATGGATTATGTAACAAAACATATAAAAGAAAATGAGTAAGTTAACACCCGAAACGATGATAATTCTAAGATATTATTAATAAATCAATGTTAAAAGATCATATATGATATCATATTAATATATATGATTCTTGTATAATTTAATAACAATTATTTCACCATTATACAGGAGGTTAACCTACCCCAACCAAGGAAAAAGTACAAGGTAAGGGTTATTTCACAATCTCTTCATTATCCGAGGTTGTTTATACGTAATAATCTACTGGGATATCTTTATCATCCACATCCATGTTTCTTAAAAATGTATTCCAAAACATTTTTACTATTTACAAGAATATGGGTTAATGTCATTTATACCCTTGTTTGACTTTTTATAAGAGGTTTATAAAGGAATATTTCCGTCGTTTTCAAAACAAGGTCCTTTTTAACCTTTTCGACAGAATTGAGGTAAGAATGTTTTTTTAACTTATACGGCGGGTGCGGTTATTTTACGCCGTTATAAAATCTTCAAAGCTTTCCTTACAAGCTTATAAGAATATTTTCAAAGAAAATGTTTTATTTTATATGGATCTTAAATGATTTCAAAATAAAAGGAGATATTTCTTTAAAAAGAATTTTGATTTCATCTATGTCAACATCCTTTGATGGATTTTAAGATTATTTGAAGTTGATTTATTATGATACAAAACTTCTATATTGTATTGAAGGTTTTGTGATATGTTTGAATGTGGATGTGCTATTTTTATACCATTCATAGTTTATTGTGAAAGTACTGACATTTCGTATGCTAGTTTTAATACGAATGTTTATGTTATGTTTAAACCTTTTCATATGGGAATGCATTGGACTTAATAAGTGACGGGTGGAGCCCGCTATAGCTCCTCGATGCATCGGTAGTTCTCATGAGACAAAATAGTGTCTTGGCACAAGGCCTTGACAAAATCTTATTTGTAGTCTTGGCACGAGGCCTTGGCTATGTGGTTATGATAGTCTGGCATTATGCATTCCAACATTATGAAAGTGGTTATTGATATTGCATGTGATTATTCGATTAGTAGAATATCCATATGAATAAGTAAATGGCATTATTTCATTTTTATTTTTGCCATACTATGTTGAAGTCCAATTTTAAAAGGCTTTTGTTTTAGTAATTCATTGCCTTAAATGTTTATGCTTATTATGAATGTTCCGCTATATTGTTATCCTTACTGGGCATTTGAGCTCACCCCTTTTCTATGTTTTATTTTTCCCAGGTAGTGAAGAAGTAAATTATGAATGACTTGCAGGGATATTATGAGGGGTTAATAGTGTGGATATGAAGACTTTGTTGTTGTAGTAGTTTTTCACTTTGAAATGTAATGTAAAACTTATGAATATATCTAGTGTTTCCAAGGCTACTAAACCAATCGGTCTTTCGAGATTTGATCTTTCTTGTGATCATGCCAATGTTATGTAATTAATGCACCGACTCTGGGCAACTGGGGTCGGGGCGTTACAACAGTCATACTGGGATAGGTTTAAGTAAAAAGGGGGTATTTAGTTCTAACACAACTGTGTTAAGGCTCACAAGGATTGGGAATCCCATTTTCCAGAGTGACTCATTTTGTTAATGATCATAGAAACATATATAGAAGCCATGGGAATGTATGAATAGTCAACCAAAGGGTCTCATGAATTCATGTATGCTTTACAGGGAAAATGTAAGTTTGTGGTGATCCGAGGAACCCAAATCATGAATTGGGATTTGAGGAAAGAGTAATATCCTAGATGGGTTCGAGTACACAAAATGTATTTACACTTTGTAGTTAACATATTCTCATGGCGAGGATATGTGAAAAATCATTACACTAACTTTTTCCTGAACTAGGGGTTCTAGTGAGAATATCATTATTTTTATTAGGGTTACTGAGTATACATTATAAGCTTTATGGATTATTTATTATCACCCTAATTTTTTCAAAAAAGATGACTATTAATAGTTTAGTGAGTTAATAATCGATGTTTTCTCAAGTCACCCTTTGCAAATTTTCCACTTGACAAGTTTTGAGTCTCCTTAACCAGTAGTTTACAATTTTCTATATAGACCACTGTAGGCTAGATTTTTAGGATATATATCATTGACCAAAGTGAAGTTTTTTCAAGGTTAGGATGCACATAGACCTAATATGGGGGATGATACACAATATCATAGTTAGGATACCTAGGGATAAGAGTACCCCATCCCTCTTCCAAATGAAGGAAAAAGATATTGTAAATCATGGATTGATGTTATCAGGTCATGAGTGATGATATAGGGTAGTAATACTGGGATAGGATTAGATCACACTAGGATGTTGAGTTCTTCGCAACGGTGTTAGGGATCACAATGATTGTAAGTCCCTTTTTTCAGAGTGACGCATTTGGCTGATGGCCATAAGAACATATTCAAGAGACATTATCATGCACTCATAGTCAAGAATTGGGTCTTTTGAAGCTGGATATAATTTCAACTAGCGCTGAAATATTTTTTGTTAGCTGAGGTGCTTGAGGAATTAAATATGGTTTATTGATTGAGGTTATTTAAAATACACTGGTTTTCCCCACACTCTGGTTGACCGAGGTATGGTTCTTATATACATTTGATAAGGAATGAAACATGGGTTATGGTCTGCATAGTTCATTTTCATATAGTAGGGACATATTTTCCTCTGTGCAATTGAATGTAATGTGGTAAGGATGTGTTACGTGAATTTTACATCATGTGGTATGGAAACATTCCATGTAGTTTCATGTCATGATATAAGGACATTTTTGTCATTGCGTTTCAATTTCATTGGGAATGATATATTACATGAATTTTAAGGTCATGTGGTAAGGATATGTGAACCTATGTGAATATGTAGAAGTGTTGCACCTGGGCCCAAGGGTGTATGTAGGAGCATCACCACATACCTCATGAAAATGAGAATCAATCTACATGTTGTACTTGAATTTAAAAAATTCTATATGTGTGAGACCAATATACAGAGGTAGGAATTACATCCATTGATTGATGTATTTGGACTTAGGAATCGTGATCATGGAATAAGTATGTATCCTGTTATGATATGAATCATGAAACATGTAGTTTTTAGAAACCACATAGTTTAACATCATGTTGTAAGTATGAAGATGGACCAATGTGAAAAAATGGAGATGTTAAGACTAGGTCCAATGATGGATGTACGTGTGTAACTACATACCTCTTGAAAATGAGAATCAAAACACATGTATTTATTGATAATGAACATCCTATGCATGTATGGCCTATATGAATAGAGGATTAATTTTTAAAACTATTTTTACTGGACTTGGGATTGAAGAACCAGACGTCACTACATATCATGTGATGTAAGGAATCAATTCACACGTAGTTCTTGGGGATGGAGGTTTGGTAGAAGAACAATACCAATCGTGGTGGTCCTCTTAGGTGAGGTCCAAATGAGTGTTTATTTTTATGTCATAAAAGGGACATTAACTATGTAGTTTAGCATCATGTGGGGAGGACTCATGGCATGCCTCTCAAACTATTGAATTTCGAACTAAGATGAACATATTGAAATATGTGATTCCATGTTCTTTTGGGGAAGACCATTCCAGAACTCCTAATCCCCCATGAGCTATGTCCGATGTGGGAAAAAATAAAAAAATGGTTCATCTCACCAAGGAGAGTCATTTAATAGCAGGACATGGGAATTCGACATCATGTGGTGGTCAGGATAGGATATAGAATCGAGGAATCCCAAATCATCTCATAGGAATGAGATGTAGTTCTAGGAAATTCTTGTAGTTTAATTTCTAGAAAAATGGACATATTATGCGATGTTTAATGTCATGTGGCAATGACATGGATCGCATAAATGGAAAGGAATTAATAATAAGGATCCGTGTAGTTTAACATAATGAGGAAAGTAAGTCTTTGTATAGTTTGACATCATGTGGTTAGGAAAAGATAGTATAGTTTAACATCATGTATCCAGGATGAATGGAGGGATATACATTGTCATGGATGACCATGTGATCCTATCTATTAAAACTATTTCTGGTGAAACCTCACATTTTTGGGGTGGTGTGACATGCACCCCATATATGGTGGCTAATGAGTAGGCTCTATTATGATAATCATTACATGTGATGTAAGACCCCTCCCATTTGGGTTCCAATATAAGAGGCTTCTTCCCTAGTATCATTAGGGTTTCTGAGAGACAATATAAATTATCTTTATAGGAATGAATAGAGGCGTTACGTCTTATTGGAGGATCCAGTGATCCAATTATAATGGGTTTCATGGTTTTGTAGTGTATGCATCATGTTCTCTTCGAGTCACTTCAATTCACTCTTCTTATTTTGTGTCTATAAATCAGCTAATATCATTATGAAAATGGTAATTTTGAGTAATGTAAACTAGACCACTATAGGTAATATTGCCTCAGTCCAATACACCAATGAGTATGGATTTTTATGTATGGTAAAAATGGTGGTATGGTAGGGCCATAAAGCATGAAGAATATTTTCTATTCAAGGCGTCTTATCATTGTTAACCATGTACTAGAGAATATTTGATAGAGTATTATTGAAGGCACTTACCTATTCATAATCTATTACATTATACAAAGACGTGTGATTAGAATCTATGTTGTACTCCTGGTAGAGTTTCTTCAACTCAATGGAACAGAAGTTGGTACCATTTTCTATTAATATTGTGTGAGGGACCCTGAACCTGGTGATAATATGGGACATTATGAATTAGATTATATTATTCATCTCGACTACTTTGAGGAGTATCAACTCATCTCATTTTGAAAAATTCTCAGAAGTAGTAAGGTTGAACTTGAACTTCTTATCCCAAGCTGCGGTATATGGCCTCAAACATCCATTACCCAAATGGAAAATTTCAAGGAGTATATAGCTTCATGTAGTAACATTGAGAGTTGATTGATGAAGTTTTCATAGATCTAAAATGCAAGACATTCCTTGCTGAATTCCACTCAGTATTGTATCATGGTTTTCCAATAATATCCTACCTCATGAATTGATGGGAGATACTATTTCTAGATTAATAGAAGCTAGAAGAGCATACATAGACATCTTCCATGATTGTAGAAATATGTCCTTCTATGCATTTGAAGAGGTTTTTATCAAAGAATCATTTTTAGAGGACTTTATTGTCATTTGGTCCATCTTGTCGTGTGAAATTCGATGCATGATACTGGATCTTTCCCTTTTTATTGGTCAATTGCGAATGTCCAATTTTGGAGATGATAGAATATGGGTGACATCCATATAGGAGGTAATTAATTCATCAAGCTCTAGGGTTTTTTTGATATAATTGGTTTCTTCCATCTGATATACGATGAACATCAAGAACATATATAAATGTGTAATACAGAAGATTGGTTCCTCTTAATCCGGGTTGTATAGGATGTTGGCGGAATTATACAATGCATCAAAGAATGAATTCTTTGATCAGGGAACATGATTCAATGTGGGCTCAAGAGGTAACTTTTCCATCAGCCCCCTACCATAGCCAGTGAGAGGGGACAATTTTTCCTTTCTAATGAAATATTCTCCATTGATCATGTTTATCACTAGTTATGAGTCCCCTTTGATATGTAGTTAGTATATTTATAGTTGTATTCCTAGATCCAAGAAAGCAAGAAGGTCTTGGTATTCTGCCTCTTTATTCATACAACCTTAATATAGAGAGAAATAGTATGAAACTACTTCTTTGTATATAGATAAAAATTCAAACCCCTAGCCAAACTGATTAATCATTGGGTTTTCCACCCTTTTGTAGATAGGACATAGAGAGGTACCATAAAAATATATCTCCCATATTCAAGGATTTTCGTGGGATTATAAGACCTCCATTTCAGGAATCTTGGTCTCCTCTTATGTATTTTTTGGGTAAGGATGTGATGCAAGGAATTACACCAAGGCCTTACATTTAACTAACATTTGTGATATAGACTAAATATAGTATTGTTGCAGAATGACCTCCCATAAGGTCTAGCACGCAGTCAACATAGTTTAGTGAAGGATTCACCTGAGCATATCAATATATGAAACCAGATGGACTTCAGGGTGCTGTATGTATTGCCTCATCTTATGGAATGTGGGGATGAGTGTGAGTTAGTTCTTCTCGACATTGTAATATCTAGTATCTATTCCTAGAATCATCCAATTGAGGTAGTATATACTATTCAAACACCATGTATCATTTTTGGTGTGATAAGGGTACCTAATGAGCATTCCATTGCGGATATATATAGGATGAGTGACCTCTCTCCCACTAGAGGCATCTGAACAAATGGGTGTAGAAATTACTTCTGGAGACTTTTGAAGGAGTTTTGGAATTCATCATCTCATTTATAGAAGATTCACATCTAAATTTGACTCGTGAAGGGGAGATTTATTTTGGAAAGGTTTGAAATGAACATCCAAATGTTGCTGAGTTTACCTTGGATCCCCCTCAATTCAATGAGATTTCTTAGTGTGATATTGCTAATATATTTCTAGTCTTCGCTGGGTTTACATTGATGTTTGGGTGGTGTACCAAAAATATAAGGAACTTCCCTGATGTTACACTAAATGTTTATTTCTGAATATTCATCTTTAGGATTTGAAATCAAATCGTGTCAAATATTCTTTGAAGGTCAGTGAATTGATCACATTGATTTCAGTATTTTTCCACCAGATTGTTGACATAACATTCCGCTATATTTGAAAAGTAAATCTTAATGATATGATGCATGACACATTGATATGTGGAACTATAAATATTCAATAAAAAGTACTTCAAATGATATAGAAAGATACCCTTGGTCACTTTGAGGGTAGTGGATTATTCATCTTTAAGGCCATCTTAATCTAATTGTACCCCATGTACCCATCGAGGAAGGAAAGGTATTGGAATCTAGTATATTAATTGATCAAGTGTTTCAATATTGGATACTAGAAATCATCCCTTGGGCAGTTTCGATTAATGTATCAAAAGAAAATGTTGACCCTAATTTTTCCACTATTCTTATTGATGGGGATGAAGTTGGAAAAACAGCTTGGATATTGCGTTTATGAGATAATGTACGATTTTACCAACTTGTCGACCTCCTACTATAAATTTGTGGCATGGGATGGTTGCATCCTTCTACCTTCTATTTTTAAAGACACACTTCTCATCGGGTAATCTGAGTTGGTCTGTAGCCTTATCTAGAGTTAGTTGGAGCATTCTATGTAATTACAAGAAAACACATATTAGTTATTCTTTAGAAATGAAATATAAATCTATTTCTCATCAAGTGGAATGATGATAGTAATTAGAGTATGTTGTATGAATTCTTATGTTCCCATATTATTTTCCTGATCTCATTGGTGGTGGTAGAGACAACTTCCTTTTGTGCAGGAGGTTTTTTCCTAAGGTCATCTTCATATTCCATAAATTCTGATTCCATGGAGTCATTTTTAGATGGAGATGGAAGTCTTGGTGCTTCTCCATCACTATCAGGGTGAGGGAGGGTATGATAAGAGACATTATTATCCCCTACGATCTGAATCATTATAGAAATCTATTTGATATGATTATTATCTACACTATCACTGGGGGATGGAGGGGCTTGGATCTCTAAGACGAATCTATTTCCTCAACCATATTTCTGGGGAGCACATAGTCATTGTCGAGTTTACTCTAGGGATTCATAGTGTATTTCTATAATACATTGAGAGATCCAACTTATGTATCATCATCCACAATTATTTCCATTCCTCTCTTTTTTGTAGATATATGCTTCATCATATGTGGCTTTGAATGTCTCAATGTGTGTTCTATCATTTTATAGTATGGATAATTTTCCATAAATGAGGTATTTCAAGGATTGATGGGATGTTGAAGGTATCGCTAGGTAGCTATGGATGTAGGTACTTCCAAGAAGGACTTTGTATGAGATGACTTGTAAGAAAACATTAAACTCAAAATCTCATGTAAGATCCCTACACCGAGCTTCATGTTTGACTTTTCTAAGAGTCATTTCTTACAATTATCATAACCTTTAATGGTCAGACTTGTGGGTGACCATATCCTGAACATCATAGTGTTCAAAACAAGATGAAGTTGATGATGAAATTATTATCAATATTATCTGTCAGGAAATAGACAATATTGAGTCTGATCGAAACATATCGTGGCATGATGTTCCCTTGGATGATCTCTTCCTAATCCTAGTTAGTGAATGGGTGTGAACATAGACATCTAAAAGAATGTCCTCCACTCGATAAACCTCAGCTATAATGACTTTTTTCTCAAACTTCTATGGTGACTAGGTGGATTCAATGAGTGGATCCTTGAGTTATTTTAAAATATGGAGTGCATCTAATTTTGAGTGAATGGCTGGGTCTTTTACCAGCTATTTCAGAATGTCATACTTTCGAGACATAGTCCAGCACTTCCTTATTTGGGTTTTCACTTAGATATGTACATTAAGAGCTTGGTAATTTGAGGTGGAGGGGTCTGGTAGTTTTTCAGAGTTCATGGGAGCATCTTTTACCAGGGGTGTGAGTCGTGGTGGAATCCATCCTTATCTGGGTTGATCGGATGACCGAACTCCATATAAGAAATCATGCAAGACAATTAGGTGTCGATTGCCGCTAGATGGTCCTTAGATGCCTCCTTTCCTATTTTGATCCTAATGAAGAATTTTACCTTGGGACTCAGTTTCACATGTATTTTCCATGGGGAAATTACCAAAATATTGTGTTTTTTCCAGGTTTGTGCTATCCCTTGTATCCTCAGTTCTGGTGCATGTGGCCTCCCATTCCCCGATAATGTGTGGGAAACTCATTCTCTAGGGCATATTAATAATTATAGAAGTTTTATTTCAACTATATATATTTGAATAAAAAAATATGAGCTATTTTTATGATGGGGTTTTTTTGGTGGGGTGGTGCACATGTTACAGATGTTAGTCTGCAAGGGTAAGAGCTTGTGTTTGAGTAGGATATGACTATTTTACGTTTTCTACTTCTTCTTGTGGTCATTTCGACATTTTTTAGGTATATTTTATGATTAATCCACGAGTGGTGAAGCTATTCATGTTATGAGTATATATTCTCTCCGGTGGTATGATCTTGGTCAACTATATTTTGAGTCATCTAGTCATCAAACTTTCGCACTTTCCTGGACAAAACAATATACCAATCATCATATTTTTTAATTGGGAAACGGTTATGTAAGAACCCTTATATGAGGAGTTATCTTACACGTTTTTCCAAAGTTTACCAATCCTTGAAGAATTTCATTATAGACACATCAATCCATGATTTTATGACACATCCTTCTGTGGAATGGGAAATGGTCAAGATGGTCAGTTAGGTTGACCTCATCGGGCTTCCAGGGGTGTGGTTGTGTGAGAAGGTTGTCATACTTGGATACCATGAAATAACTGGGGAATTGTTCATTTTGGAAGTAGTATGACTTATTCATCCATTCTTTAAAAATTGGGTTACCCTAATTTCTATGTGCTTTGGGCCAATGGAAATTTTTTTGGTTAACACTACTAGGCAGGAAGTGTTGGGTAGTTTGGTATCTTCTTAAGAGATTGAATGGGAGAAACTACTATCTTTGGAGTTATGGATATAACTTCTTCTTTGTTTGGAATCATCAACTATTATCAATACATGAGTCAGAGTTAGTATTGGGTTCTCTAAATGGTGTCTTCGAGATGTTTTTCTTTTTTTGAAAACTCATGGAACCCACTTAGATTTCATTAGGATTAGACGAGTCTACAAATCATCAGGAATTTTTTCAGAATAGAGTTCCTGCTGTTTTTTAATGAGAGAGGTATGTTGATTGAAGAGGATGAACTTTTTCATATCTCTATGAATTCAATCACCCTCTCATTTTTTTTGTTTCATGATGTTCATTAGGTTGATGTTCATTGATTTCCTTAGTGTAAAACTGAATTGATAAAGATACTAAAGGATAAGGTCTTCCCATCTGGAAACATATCCTTCTAGTAGGCTGATATACCAAACAAATGGTGACTCTATCAGTGTTTGTAAAAAACACATCATATTTTTTACAACATATTGACCTCGAGGATCCATCATTGACACATATTGAAATACGAATTGTGTGATATATAGTTCGTTCTCACCTGCACCGTCAATGGTTGAGAATATATGATTGCAGAAATTGGGTGGAGGCATAGTGAAAACCACCCATTTGGGATATGGGTTTCTCTTAGGTTTAAGAGGTGTGTGTTTCCCTTCCATGGCTTCCATTCACGTACTTAGGGACTCAATAATGTTAAGAAACTCTTGTGGGACTGCTAGTTGATCCCCCTCTCATCTACAAGCAATGGGAAGGGGTTTATTAGGTGGATCCATGATTAGGCACTGAATTAGGATAACATTCATAGTCAATATATATAATATTCACATGATTCATTTTTCATAGACACCATTTTTATTTCATTTTACAAATTGAACATTTATATACATTATGACTGTAATTCCTTCTAAAAATTCACTATTTCATGGTACATTGTTGAACACATCATAAAATAGAAAATGGTATTGATTTTATTTTCTAATTTAATTTTCAGGTCTCCCATTATATAAGGAACAGTTCATCCTTCTAGAGCACTTAAATATACACATAAGAATACCAATATTTTTTACTTTCAACCCATGAAATTTTGGGTGAAGTATCCTGGATAGAATACCAATAACATTAATGTAGAGGAAAATATCCATGACCAAAGATTATGGGATTTTGGAAAAAGATGGATGAAATGATGAGGAACGTTTCATACAATAGTGTCTAGAGATAACTAATATGATTAAAGGAAGTTCCAGATGTCCCAATTTGAAGATGTAATTCTGCGATTGATTTTGTGGGCCAAAAAAGTTCTCCCCATTTCAACCATATCTCGAACACCAAAAACTTTTATTGAATAAAACATTGACAAAAGATAGGGTCCCTTTAGAGAGTCATTTTCTACATCAATGGGACTCTCCAATTAATCCATCTAAAAGATAATTTAGGCGCCTCTATTTGGTGGATGAATGCTTGAGTCCATTTTGTGTCAAGGGTGGAAACGTCTAAAATCCACAGGCCTTCCAGTACACAAGGTAAACCATAAACAAGTGGGAAGACTTGGAAGGTTGGGATTTCAAACAAAGCCTCTTGAAATGAGTATTTAATGAATTTTATTGTGAATAAGTTATGGATATTTTGTTCTTTGTTTCATTTTAATGTTATGTTTCCACTTTGTGGTTGTAATCACATTCCTTTCTAATGTAAGTTGTTCAATTCACCTTATATGCATAATAAAACTTATTATTATACTCTTATTATATTATTATTCATATAATGTTGATATCTTTTCCTCATGGTGTGAATTTATTTACACCAACCCTTGTTATGTTTATTACACAATGGTGGAGTGATTGATTATTTATTTACGGTTTTCCTTTTCTTCAATTCCTCCCGCACAAGTCTACTTCCTTCTTCCATTGATAAGATATAATCAATAGAGGGATAACCATATTTCTCTTTGATCTAAGGGAGTATAAAATGGATATATTGAATGTCAATTCTTACTCAACAATTGTTTAAAAACTTCTTTTATTTCGGGTTTTCATTTAATGATCTTTTCTCTTCCACTTCCTTATTGAATTTAACAAAAGAGTTTTGATGATCTAAAAAGATAATTTTCCTAAGAGTGCTCATGAATATGATCCTCCATGTGTATCGGTTATTATAATGTTTATGTGAATGTGTTAAACCTGTTAGTGATGAGGTTACAATGATTTTATTGAATGGATCATTCTCGAGTTAATGAAATCGAAATTTTCCAAAATGAAATTCATCTAGTACACCTTCGAATGATAAAATAGAATCAACTCATTTTTTGTAATTTGAATTCACTTAAATATATATATTTCTCTATTAGTCCAAACAAAAATCAACCCCCCAAGTTGGACCAATCATAGAAAATGAATCCATAGAATATACATGTTTGTAGGTTTCTTTATTGGTCACTGAGGATTCGATAACACCAGCTACACTACATGCGACCAACTAACCCTAATAACATGGGTAAATTAAGGTGAAACAACATTTTGCATACATAATTGGAGACCTATGTATGTTATATTATAAAATAGCATTCTTTTATCACATTAAAATCTCTATTCTCACCCCACTTCTCTTTTCTCAGCCCGATTTTATTCTTATGGATGTCCATTTTGAACAAATCCCAACACTGGAACTGTCTCCCTTATTTGACTACCCCACACCAAGTGTGATGTAAAATGACCATCCTAGTATCTATTGGTGGAAAAATAAAAGTAAAAATCAACCACAATGTTTTAAATCCTATGATCAAAAAAACATACCCACCAATAATGAGTTTCAATCAAAAAAAGATAATATAAACATCCACCAATACAATTACAACAACATTATCCTCCTCCTAGAGTAGTCCATTTGGATCAACCATTTTATAGAATGATACAAAACCATCACATGAAAAACTATTTTAGTAAATTGAGAGAATTACATTTGAGGTTTCATCGTTGAGATTAGAACTACAAAGCAATGAAATGGTTATGGAACCCATTCCCACTCATGTTGTCCCTTCCTCGTCATGAGTAGAAGAATATTTTCTCCCAAAAACCACTCATGAAATTAGGAAAAAACCAAAATTTAGATATTGGATATAAGAATATGATGAAATAATTTTTTAAGTGTCTTTAAATCAAGATAAAATTGATTTTTTAGATTCTGTAGATGAGAATTTGACATCATGGATTGAGTCTCCTAAATAAAACTCCATTGATGAGTTTTAAAAAACACCAATCACTAAACCACTAAGATAAATCACCATAATTGATCCTATCTCCATTAATAACTGTTATATTTCCATATTTTTGGTTGATTCTTCTATTCAAAACTACCAAATTCTTTTTTGAAATTTTGAAATTGAAACTGATTTAGATTCAAAGTCTCGACCTGAGTCTAAATGTTTTAGCCAACCCATTCAAGAACTCATGGTCCGTCATTCCTCTAAAATTTATTAAATCATTGGGGATAACAAAAAACATCAATTTTAATTTCATCCTCTCTCAGTTATAATGATAATAATATTAACCATGATGTCTCAAGGATTTTTAGTAATGTAATTGGATGGGCCATTTTTGATATTCATGGAAATATCCTATTCACTGGTACATATATTATTTTTCTTGAATCAATTACTGAAGCTCCCAGAAAACCCCAATAGAGAGTAAATACTTATATAATAGAAGTGGTGAAAAAATTAATCATTATGATGCAAAAAAGTTGGTATTGTGTATGTGGCGGGGGGGTCCGAGTCAAGCTAACGACATTAAACTAAGCCCTTTCTAAGAGGCAACCCAGCATCAACATGAGTTTTATTTAATTTTATTATTATTTTTGGTTTTGTTTGTATTTATTTAAATCAATTTTAAAAATGTAATATAAAAAAATAGTTTCGCCTCTTTTTTCATTCTTTTACCCTTTTTTGTTATTTCTTTTTACATTTTCTTTAATTTAAATTTTTTATTCATATATGTATTATATATTTTATTTTATGTTCATATATATATATATATAATTAAAAATTAGGAATAAAAGAAGGAAAAAAAGAAAATAATTATATATTTATAATTTTATGCAAAAGTATGCATCACATGTCAATGGCGGGCACGACAGGACTTGAACTCACAACCATTGCGAAAGAGTCACATGCTCCATTTAATAACCTACAAGGCATACTACTTCCACCATCCTATTTTTAAATATATATAATAATAAATGAATAATAACAATAACAATAACATTATATATATATATATATATATATGTGAAAAAGAAATATATGTTTGTGAAGGATGAAACCCCCCCACTATACTCGAACCCACAACCTCAGGGTGATAATAGAGCACGCCTTCCACTAAACTATGACTTTCTATACACACAACATCCATAATATATATATATATATATATATTTATATAATAGTGTTTACATATATATATATATATATTATATTTATACATATTTATTTTTAATTTTTTATATACCTCACTTCTGTGTTTTGTATTCTAAATTTAAGAAGTCTATTTTCTTCCATTCCTTTTATTTTTTTAGTTAAGGTAACCTCTCAAGGATTACATGGTTTCTAATTTTGTTGGTTTATAGGATTCAGTGGCTACTGAGATTCATGCATTTATAGGCTTATCGTTGGTGTACAAATACAAACATCCATCATTGATGTAATTCCCTTACCCCAGTTACCAAGGGTTGGTGCATTATTACATAACATTGGCATGATACAAGGAATCATGTCCTGAAAGAATGTTTAATTTAGTAGCATTGGAAATACTAGATACGTTCATAAGTTTTAAATAACATTATAAAATGAAAAACTAAAATAGCATTGTTTCCATATTCCACACTCATATCCCTTATATTATCCCAGCAGGTTAGTCATAATATACTTTTCGCATCCTTGAAAATAAAAAACATAGAAAGGGGTGAGCTGAGATGCTCAGTAAGGATAAAAATATAGAAGAAACTTTCAGAAATAAGAATAAACATTTAAGGTAATGTATAAAACTAAAACAAAATCCTTTTAAACATGATCTTCATCATAAAATGGAAAATATAAAATCAAATAAAGAAATTTCCTTATTCACATGGATATTCTACTAGTCTAATAATCACAGGAAATATAAATAGACACTTTTATAATGATGGAATGAATAATTCCATACGTCATAACCACATAGTCAAGGCCCTTTGTCAAGACTAAAAATAAGATTTTATCAAGACCTTGTGCCAACACATTAGTTTGTCTCCTGAGACCTATCGATGCGTCATTGAGTTATAGGGGGCTCCACACGTCACTTACTAAGTCCAATTCATTCCTCAAATGAAAAGGTTTAAACATATCATAAACATTCATATTAAAACTAGCATACGAAATATCAATAAATTATTCATAACCTATGAATGGTGTAAAAATAACACACCCACATTCAAACATATCACAAAACCATCAATACAATATGGATGTTTTGTATCAAAATAAATGATCTTCAAATAAGCTTAAAATCAATCAAAGGATGTTGAATGAGATGAAATCAAAATTTATTTTTTTAGAGAAATATCTCTTTTTATTTTGAAATCATTTAAAAGTAATATAATTACAAATGAACACATTTATTTTGAAAATACTCTTATATGATTGTAAGGGAAGATTAAACAAAGTATTAAAAGGGAAAAATAGCCGCACCCGCCGTATAAGTTAAGAAAAACATTCTTAACTTAATTTTGTCGAAAAGTTCATGAAGTACCTTGTTTGGAAAATGACAGAAAGATTCCATTCAAAACATATAATGTCAAATATGGGTATAAATGAAATTAACACATTGTCTAGTAATTTTTTTTGAAATACATTTTTATGAAAACACCAATGTGGATGATAAAGAGGTCCCAGTAGATACTTACGTAAAAACAACCTCAGATGATAAAGAGATTGTGAAATTAACCATTACCTCGTACTATTCCTTGGTCGAGGGTACGTTAAACTCTTGTATAATGTCCATTTTATGTGATTAAATTATTCCATAACTGTATTCATATTTTTTATGTCATAAATGAATCATTTAGGGATTTATACTACCCATTTAATAATTATTTCTATGTTAAATTATCATTTTGGTTAATAATCGCTTTCTTTATCGTACGTGTTTTAACTTGTTATTCTCGACCGTACCATTTTGATCAGGATTTAAATATTTCCAGAATAAAAAAGATGATTTATATATCATATATATTTATAATATAAATATTTATAATAGATAGATATTTTAAGTGGATTGAACCGTTTATTGAGATGGTAGGTCGTAAGTACGCATAACCGTTGTTTCTGTTTTCATATCGTATTGAACGAAAGTAAGTAAATAAGATATATGTTAGTACACAAATACATACATATATATATATCCCATAGAATTATTATGTCATATATTACATACTTATTAATAATTAATATTTTTATAATCATTGTTGAATGGTGAACGTGGGAATGAATCTCATCGCGTCGTGGAGACGGTAATCCGTACGTAAGCATGAGTGAAAATATCATTATATTGATGGTTAAATCGTATGTAATTGGACGTTATATCATATATACATAATAATTAACATGTTATATTTCTTATTTACATATGTTATATTCATTATTATACCCATCCAAATAATGAAGTTTTTGAATAAAAAACTACACCACGATGTGGAGACGGTAATCATTACGTACGCACGTATGGTGACTTTGTCATTTATAGGATGGATAGCATAATGAATTTAGTTGTGACATATTTGTAATAACATAAAATCATATAGAAGATATTGGAGTTGTTGTTTTATAATGGAAAAAACAAATAAAGAGGAATTGGATGAAGAAAATAACTTGATAGAGATGATGAAATATTTACCTCTTCTTCGGGTTCTTCCTTTTGATTTGATCAAAAGGGATCCATAGGTTAGCTTTCTAACCAATGTAAGGCCTCTAATATGAAGGTAGGAATGTTTTGAGGATATTGGGGTTTGTTTGGATAGATTCCAAACGATATGGATGTGTAAACATAAGATAAGGGGATGTACCCTTTTATAAGAGAGGTGATGGTAACTTTTGGAAAAGCTTGAAATATTATTTTATAATATAATATTTTATTTATAATGGCTCAAAAATGCATTATTTAACATCCAAGGTGGGTATGGGTCGCAAATATCTCATCTAATAGGTTTTAGACAGGTTTAGGTCACCATATTAACGTTATCTTTTAGATTTAAATCACAGTTAAATAGTTTGACATTTACCATGTCTCTTTGTATTTTTATATTATATTGTTAATAAACATACAATAAAAATACAATTGAACCCCAAGTGGTTCATTTATAATACACCTATAATTATACATGTCTTTTGGCATATCATGAGATTTTTAGAAATATTATATCAAGTAATAACATAATATTTGTTTTTAAAACACAATATGTCAATTATGAAACTATTTGGTATTTTATTTTTTTACTCATTACAACATGATTAGTTCAAAAACTAATTATTTAATCAACCCTAAAATTTCATATGAACCAATAAAATTCGTGGATGGCATCAATACTTTCAAATTATACTTATTTTAATATTTATAATTTCATTTATTTTATTGTTTCATTAATAAGGAAAATATTGAATCATTATTATGTCATATACAAATATATTTATTAGATTTCAAAAAAAATTAAATAAAATATCCTGATATATAAAATATTTTTAGCTTTCTAATGACTATTTATAGTTGAATTGATCAATTATATAACCTCATATAATTTCTCATACTAAATGATATTCTCTTTTTTTATTTTTGTCTTTACATTAGATTATTTAATATAAAATGTCATTATCACTTCCTATTGTCTCATTGGGGTCCCAATATCGACCAAATGATGCCAATGGTTTGAACTTTATCAACCAATATCGTTAAGAAATGTTTTAGGGTTATTAAGTATTATTATAATATCATTTTTTAACTTTATTTACATGATTTACCCCCTTAACCACGGTAAAGAAAATATTTTCTGAACTAAATATTCATAATGTCTAAAAATAAAAGTTACCTAATTACACAATTTGTACCTCCTAATTATTAAAATAGAATCCATTTTTCTAAATTCAATACATATTAGTGGTAGAAATTAATTTAATATTAATTCTTATTGTCAAAACAAAACACGTGTTTGTATGAAATAATATCTATCAAAAGATTGACACATTTTATGTCCAGTTTAATCGTGAGATTACACCATCTAACCTAAATTATATTAAATGATAAAAATATAATCTTATGATACTTATAAACCATTTAAATGTATAATTTAACACTATAAATTATTTCTATTAATTTTTTTTAATTAAAATTTAGTGTTTTACACTATTTATCAAAATTTGAAAGTTTTCAGAAACGTACCAAATATTCACCCTAAGATTATTTTTACATTCTGAATTAAAAAATGAAGTCCATTTTGAAAAATTAAATTTATAAAATTTCGAAATGTTTGTAATACTATTCATGAGGGCTAGTTTCATTGGTCGCGATGTGTTAGAATCTCGAAGTTGCGTACAATGAAAGCTATTGAATTAATCAAAGGGAATCGTACAGTGGAAGTGTGGGGTATTACATTATACCCTCCCTCAATAAATTGCGTCCTAGCAATTTTAAATTTTTCTTCAAAAATAAATGGTTAAAAATAGAAAAATACATATGCGGAAAACTCATATCGGAAATTGGGATAATAAAATTTAGTCTTAATAAGAGGGAAATGGATGGTTATTGTATACGTTTGATAAGGAATGAAACATGGGTTAGAAAAATATCATCTGAGGTGCTCTAGGAATGAAGTATGGTTTATGGATTGAGGTTATCTAAAATATAATTGTTTTCCCCCACACTCTGGTTGACTGAGGTAAAATTCTTGTATACATTTGATAAGGAATGAAACATGGGTTATGGTGTGTATAGTTTATTTTCATATAGTAGGGACATATTTTCCTCTATGCAATTGAACATCATGTGGTAAGGATGTATTACATGAATTTTATTTCATGTGATAGGGAAAAATTCCAGGTAATTTCTTATCATGGTATAAGGATATTCTTGTCATTGAGTTTTAATACCATTTTCCATGATATATTCCTTGAATTTTAAGGTCATGTGGTAAGGACATGTGAACCTATGTGAATATGTAGAAGTGTTGCATCCGGTACCAAGGGTGTATGTATGAGCGTCACTACATACATCCTGAAAATGAGAACCAATCCGCATGTTGTACTGGAATTAGAAAAACTCCATATATGCCAGACCAATATACAGAGGTAGGAATTGCATACATTGATTGATGTATTTCGACTTAGTAATTGAGATCATGGAATAAGTATGTATCCTTCGATGATAGGAATCAAAAAACATGTAGTTTTTAGAAACAATATAGTTTAACTTCATGTTGTATGTATGAAGATGGACCAATGTGAATAAAAGGAGACGTTAAGACAGGGCCCAAGGGTGGAAGTCTAGGTGTAACTACATACCTCCTGAAAATGAGAATCAACACTCATGTAGATATTGATAATGAACATCCTATGCATGTATTTCCTATATAAAGAGAGGTGAAATATTTAAAACATTATTGACTGGACTTGGGAATGAAGATCCAGGTGTTACAACATATCATGTGATGTAAGGAATCAATTCACATGTTGTTCTTGGGGATGGAGGTTTGGAAGAAGACCAACACCAATCGTGGTGGTCCTCTTAGGTAACGTCCACATGAGTGTGTATTTTTATTCCATACAAGGGACATTTAATATGCAGTTTAGCATCATGCGGTGAGGACTCATGTTATGCCTCTTAATGTATTGAATTTATGACTCAGATGAGTCTGTTGAAATATGTTATTCCATGATCTTGTGGGGAAGACCATTCCAGAAATCTTAAGCCCCATGAGCTATGTTCAATGTGGGAAGAAGGAATAAAAAGGGTTCATCTCACCAATGAGATTCATTTAAGAGTAGGACATGGGAATTTGGCATCATGTGGTGGTCAAAACAAGATATATAATCGAGGAATCCCTAAGAATATCATTGGAATGAGATGTAGTTCTAAGAAATTCATGTAGTTTAATTTCAAGAAAAATGGACATATTATGTGATGTTTAACATCATGTGGAAAGGACTTGGATCCCATAATGGGAAATGAATGAATACTATGGATCCGTGTAGTTTAACATAATGAGTAAAGTTAGTCTCTGTATAGTTTGACATCATGTGATCAGGACAAGATAGTATATTTTAACATCATGTATCAAGGATTAATGGAGGGACATTAATTGACAGGGATGACCAAGTGATCATATCTATGCAATTTATTTCTTGAGAAACCTCACATTAGTGGGGTGGTGTGACATTCACCCCATCTTTGGTGGCCAATGAGTAGGCTCCATTCTGATAGATATTACATGTGATGTAAGACCCCTCCCATTTATGATCCAATCTAAGAGTCTTCTTCCCCAGTATCATCAGGTTTCTGAGATACAATAGAAATTGTCCTTTTGGGAATGAACAAAGGTGGTCCTTCTTATTAAAGGTTCCAGTTATCCAATTATAATGGGTTTGAAGTTTGTGTAGTGGACACATCATGTTCTCTTCTATTCACTTCAATTCATTAATCTTATTTTATGATTGAAAATAAGCTATGATATTTATGAAAATGGTAATTTGTAGTGAAGGAAACTTGACCTCTATGGGTAATATTTCCTCAGTCCAATACACCAATGTGTATGGATTTTTATGTATGGTAAAAACGATGGTATGGTAGGCCCATAAAGCATGGAGATTATAGTCTATCCAAGAATTCTTATCATTGTTCACCATTTACTGGAGTATATTTGATAGAGTATTATTGAAGGCCTCTATCTATCCAAAATCCATTTCATTATAGCGAGATGTGAGATTAGACTCTATGTTGTACTCCTGGTAGAGTTTCTTCAACTCAATGGAATAGAAGTTACTACCAATTTCTATTAATATTGACTGAGGGACCCCGAACCTAGTGATAATATACGACTTTATGAATTTGATTATATTATTCATCTCAACAACTTTGTGTAGTATCACCTCATCCCATTAAGAAAATATGTCAGATATAGTAAGGATGCACTTAAACTTCTTTGACCTAGCTGGGGGATATGGCCCAAAACTTCCATTACCCAAATAGAAATTTTCAAGGAATATATAGCTTCATGTAGTAACTTTGAGAGATTATTGATGAAGATTTCATAGATCTGAAATGCAATATATTCCTTGGTGAATTCTACTCAATATTGTATCATGGTTTTCCAATAATATCCTACCTCATGAATTTATTGGAGATACTAGTTCTAGAACAATAAAAGCTATTAGAGTCTACATAGACTTCTTTCATGATAGTATAAATCTATACTTCTATGCATTTGAAGTGGTTTTTATCAATGAAACATTTTTAGAGGACTTTATTCTTATTTGGTCCATATTGTAGTGTGAAATTCAATGCACAATACAGAATCTTTCCCTTTTTTATTGGTCAATTGGGAAAGTCAAATTTTGGAGATAATAGAATATATGTGACATCCATATAGGCAGTAATTCATTCATCAAGCTCTGGGGTTGTTCTGATGAAATTGGTTTCATCCATCTGATATACGATGAATGTTAAGACCATTTCTCAATGTGTAATATAGAATATTGTTTCTTCCTTATCAGGGTTATATAGGATGTTGGCAGAATTATACAATGCATCAGAGAAAAAATTCATTGATCAGGGAACATGATTTAATGTGGGCTCAAGAGGTAACATTTCCATTAGCCCCCTACCATAGCCAGTGAGAGGGGAATGTTTTTCTTTTTTTGATGAAATATTCTCCATTGATCATGTTTATCACTAGTTCTGGGTCCCCTTTGATATGTAGTTTGAATATTTATAGCCGTATTACTACCTCCATGCAAGCAAGGTGGTCATGGTATTCTGCCTCTTTATTCATACATCCTTAAGATTGTAAGAACCCGATTCTTATTTTTGAGGAACGAGTTTCTTCTTTTTTCTTTTCCTTAAGTGATTTTTATAAAATAAGGAAATGGGAAAAATCCAAAATGTTGGGACTACACACCGTGTACTATTCCACACGCCGTGTACTCTGGCCAAGTGGGATGATTTCACAGGGTGTGTAGCCATGGTGGTGGTGAAGGGTGTAAAAACCAACTACACACTGTGCAGTGGATATTTACACACCATGTAGTCAGTCGGAAGACAAATAGTAAGGTAGTGGAAACAGCCGCTAGCCGGATGACATTACATTCCATGCGATCAGGAATACACGTCGTGTACTCATGTCGACGAATGAATAGTGATGCGGTGGAAAGAAGTCGCCGAAGGAATAGTTAAAAATTAAAAGTACATGCCATGTACTTGAGAACTACACTCCGTGTAGATGGTTATTTTCACTTAAAATTTGAAGCAGCCTCCCCTATTCATAGGGAGGGCTTAGAACCAGAGGAAGGAGTAGGGAGAGAGGGACGAACCTTCGAGGAGCTCCATATCAAGTACCAGGAATCTATTTTCTGCACCGTCGATCTCCTTGGAACCGCACGAGTGTGTTCTTCCTCCTCCTTTTGTAGTTATTTCCAATTATTCCTCTAAGGGAAGTTATTTGAGTTTGAACGACATTTTATTTCACCTCGCATATATGTCATTCTTGGACGATTCGAGGATCGTCGTTCGTGTATACCATTCAAGGGAGTATAAGGTAGGTGGCTTGGTGTTTAATATCCAACTGTTGTGCGTTTATGTGAATCGTTGATCCACGAACCCATGTTGGGGTGTCGTGTGGTAGAGGCCTTCACTGTTTTAAATACCTATATTTGTAAAGGTAGTTAAAGGTGATAATAAACTGTTGTTTGGGATTGCTACTTGGATCTAGGACCACCCCAGGGGGGTGCGTTCTTCTGTTTAGAAATTTGGCCAGGATACTCGAGGGTATACCTTTATAATAATGATTATATAATTTAATTTAGAGTAATTTCATGTGAATTGCTTGTTCATATGTTCGGCATGGCCCGATTAGCTTAGCCCGAGGGCAGTGTTTTACATAGCCTGAGGGCAGTGCATCTTTTAGCCTGAGGGAATCTTCTTCGGTGCATGTGGACAATAGACTTTGTGCCTGAGGGGGACACTTTGTATTGATGAGGGAAATATCTATTAGGTA
The DNA here is from genome assembly GCA_963277665.1 of Viscum album. NCBI lineage: Eukaryota > Viridiplantae > Streptophyta > Magnoliopsida > Santalales > Viscaceae > Viscum > Viscum album. The sequence continues at coordinate 1,415,678,259 of OY728145.1, forward strand.
TGTGGGAAAGTACATACGGGTTACATTTCTGATTACCTGAGGGTAAGGGTTTTCATGTCTGAGGACACTGACTGTTTAAATAGAAATTCACTGTAGTGGTTTACCTATAATGAATGATGACATGAATATTAAAATGTAAATATAACTGTTAAATTTAGTTACTTTTGAGTACTGCTTATTTTATTGCATTTAATTTTGCACATTATTGTTGCATATTTACACACCGTTGAGCATGGGCCTTTAGTGGGTGCCTACTGGGATTTATTTCTCACACCCTGTTTGGGTCATGTCTTCGGCCCAAACAGATTACATTTCTACAGGTATGGATAAGGGAAAGAGTACCTATTAAGGTACTTGATTTTTTATGAGGAGTAGAGGAGCATGGGACTGAGCTTAGGCTCGCGATGCTGCCAGCTGTTTTGTTTTGCTCTGTTGTCCTTGTACTATATGTTGTATCGTATTGTACTGCTATGTAACATGTACTGGCTATTTTCTTAGAACTTGAGGCATTTTGCATCATTATATATAACTGCTGGTAAAATTTTATTGGAGTTGTTTATTTTAAATTCCTGTGGTATATTGCTTCCGCTATTGTTGTATGTTTTATCTGGTATTCCGTTGTGCGACACTTTGACAAATGAGGGCATAGTTTCCCCACTATCAGACCTGGGCCCTCATTGCTAGTCGACATCCTCTGGCATTTGGGGAAATGTGCTTGAGGTCATGTGACCAACCAGGTTCGGGGCTCCCGGAACCGGGACGTTACAAAGTGGTATTAGATGAGTTATTTTCATTGACTTGATATTTGGAGCCTTAGTCAGGTATATGACTAAAACGGTAGTAGGTAATAAGCTCTTCCTGGGAGTAGCTAACCCGCGTATAAGGAAAATCCAATTTACCTCATATTGCAATTTTTTTATTTTTCAATTTATATTTGATTTGATTTCACCATTGGGTGACGCACTTGTGATTATGCTATTTAGATGTTATCCATGATTTGTATTTAGTTGCAACCCGATGAGATGATAGTATTCCATCTCATACATCATTTAGGCACATTGGAGAAATGACATCCCAGGCATAGATCCATGCCATGTAGGCACATTAGAAATTCCATGTTTTTTTATAGTTATTGTTCTATAAAAGCATGCTATTGTTACATATGGTTTGATAAATACCTTCTATGTGATAGGGTATTTTTGTGTGAGCCAGTTTATAGAATGAACACCAATATTTGGTTTTTGGGGAGTATGGGCCCTCATTGACCGAAATATGGGGGATCATTGACTATTTATTTTGTTATAACATGTATAAGATGTCAAACCTTCATTTGAGGGGAGTATGATCCCTCACAGATCGGAATTTGTTACTTAGGGGTTGTTTTTCAGTATTTTCTTGGTTCGGGAGTAGTTTTAGAGGATTACTGTCAGGAAAACCCGTGATACATGCCGTGTAGTTCCTCAGACACTCGTCATGTGTTCTCCTGTTTGGGAAGAAAAGAAAACTTTTTGAGTACATGCCGTGTACCCTCAGTACTCGCTGTGTAGTCACATCCCGTGTCATAAGATTGTGTGGGTGGGGACACGAGAAAGGGAAATGCTTGGGGAGAACATGTTGTGTACTGTAGACATGGTTTCTTCCCGTGTAAAGAACAACACGGATGGAGGATACCTTAAGACATACACGTTGTGTCCACTATGGAACACGCCGTGTAGTCTGACCTGGGATCCGGCCATGTAACTAACAACACGGGTGGTTGTAATCCATTATTGTACACGTCATTTGTATATGGAATATGATGTGTAATTTGAGCCATGTATCTGGCCGTGTAACTAATAACAGGGGTCAGAGGATCTCATCCAGTACACATTTTGTGCTTGAGGGACACGCCTTGTAGTCTTGACCGATGGTAGACTGTGTGGACCTGCCCGTGTGTCTGGGGAAACGGGGTGGTGTACACATCATGTGCATGTGTAACATTCCATGTAGTGTCAAGCCGAGTAGTCGTCCGTGTCACAAACGACACAGTTAGTTGGAGTTTTCACCTTACACGCCGTGTAGATTATATACACGCCATGCAGTTTTGTTCAACGGCAGCCATGGGGCTTAGCCTTGAAGAAAGACCCGGGCAGGGGAAGATATGTCAAGTACACGCCATGTAGACAATATACACACTGTGTAGTCTTGTTTTGAAAATCTTGAAATTCCATCTTCCTCCTATTCCCTTTTTGGTCCCTTCGTTTTTCAGTCTTTGATAATCTTGATCTATGGTGTGCATTGGACATTGTAGAGTCATACCGCCAAGACGACCAAACGTTTTTCTCCATGAGAGCGAGAACAATTATAATCCAGAGATGGTGGGCCATGTTCTACCAGTTGATCCTTCAACAGATCCAGATGCGGTGCTAGCTGTTATACCGGACACATGCATGGAGGCGCAGTTTCATGAAGGTTTTATGTGGTTCATACAGACCTTTCAGGGAGCACCGCCGGCTACCACATCTATGGCTCAGTTGACTCGTACATTCTAGCAGCAGGATCCACCTATGTTTTTAGGGTATGGAGGACCATAGGATGTAGAGTCTTGGTTGGGATCTCTGCAGATTATTTTTTGATCATCTTGAGACGCCTCCAGGGTGGAGGGTCAAGCTTTCGACTTATTTGCTACTTGATTCTACCAACAGGTGGAGGGATGTTACAACCCAGTTAAAGAATCATAGAGACATGATGTGGGAAGATTTTCAGGCAGTCTTCTATGACTTCTTCTTTCCAGAGACGCTGAGGTCCAATAGAGATTGAGAGTCCATGAACCTGCAGTAGGGCGCTATGTCGGTGATGGTTTATTCTGCATGCTTCATTGAGCTTCCACGTTTTTCACCAGTTCTGGTGGGTGATGAAACGTTGAGAGACAGACGCTTTGAGGATGATCTTGAATATGACATCCGAGAACTGGTGAATGTTTTGAGTTTTCCTTCAGTGCATGCTATTGTAAACCAGGCGCTAATTACAGAGAGGAGCCTTCAATAAGCTAGTGGTGGGGGCCAGGGCAGTTCTACATTAGTTTCTAGTACTATTTCTACTAAAAGAGGAAGAGACAGAAGGAATTATCTCAGGGTGGTAGTACCATCCATAAGAATGTTTCGGGTGGCTAGTTCATGTGCTACCAGTGTGGTAAAGAGGGTTAAAAGCCACCTTAGTGTCCCAGGGACCCAGTGGAGTGCCGATATTGGGAAATATGGGTCATCTGCAGCGCTTTTGTAGGGAGTTTCTACTAGTGGATAGTGAGAGGGGTTCTGTGAAGACTCTGTGTGAAGGATTAGGACCAGCAGCTTCTTACCAGTCGGGAAACTGGAATACGTCAGGGCGTGCAGGCCGAGATGGTGGTCGTGGCCGTGGTAGGCAGACACCAGGATCTCAGAGGCAGCAGTGTGTGACAGCTCAGGGTAGCCAGGCTGTGTCGCATGTCTGTGACACTGGGCTGACATATATAGTGCAACAGACTCAACAGAAGCAGGATCCTGGACCTTCTACTGTATGAGGTACTATTCTAGTAGCTTCTGTTTTTTCTTCAGTACGTTTTGATACGGGTGCTACACATAGTTTCATATATGTGCCCTTTTTGGAGATCTGTGGGCTCTATGTTTCTTTTCATTATTCTATTATGATGTTAGTCGCTCCGTTGCGGACTAGAATTGCTGTTGTGCATCAGTTCAAGGAGTTCCCCCTTGAGGATGGTGGGTGTCACTTTCTATGGGACCACTATGTCTTAGAGATGATGAGCTATGATGTCATTCTCGGGATGGACTAGTTGGTTCCCCTTCGATCCTTTGTAGATTTATATCATCACAGGGTGAGTTTCACATCACGAGAGGGTGGAGAGTTTCTATAAAAAGGTGAATGGGATGTTCAGGTGAGTCGAGCTGGACTAGAGCATCATGGGCGAGGAGGAGTCACATCCCATATTTCAAGTTTATATCTGGATGATCAGGGGACCTGTCAGATGAATTTTTCTCCAATGGTTGATCGTCTCAAGGATGTCTTCCTGGAAGACTTTTCAGGTCTACCTCCAGAGTGTGAGGTGGATTTATCTATTGATCTTGTGGCAGGAGCAACACCGGTGCTCATTCCTCCTTATAGGATGGCTACACTAGAGTTTTTGGAGCTCAAGAGGCAGTTAGAGTAGTTATAGTCAAAGGGTTTTATCTGACCCAGTACATCTCCTCAGGGTTCGCTGGTCCCCTTTGTGAAGAAGGCAGACGATACCCTCAGACTCTCTGTGGATTATCAAAATCTGAACCAGTTGACGGTTAAGAACCGATATCCCTTGTAAAGGATTGAATATCTTTTTGATCAACTTCATGGATAACGAGTGTTCTCAAAGATTGACTTGAGATTAGGATATCATCAGCTGTGTGTGAGACCATCAGATATACTGCTTACAACCTTTCGGAGTAGATATGGTCTGTGTGAGTATTTTCTTATGCCTTTTGGACTCACAAACGTTCTAGCATTTTTCATGGCTCTGATGAATCATGTGTTCCATCTAAACTTGGATTCTTTGGTGGTAGTATTCGTGGATGACATATTGTTGTACTCTCACACTCGACATGACCATGCCACCAATCTTCAGATCGTAATGAATACAATGTGGGATCATCAACTATATGATAATCTCTCAAGGTTCCACTTATGGATGAAATATATACACTTCCTAGGTTATATCATCTCAGAGTCAGGGGTTTCCGTAGAACCAGAGAAGGTGAGAGCAGTAGTTTCCTGGGAACATCCTAAGAACGTGTTTGAGATACGAAGTTTCATAGGGATGGCTGGTTACTAAAGAAGTGTCATACTGGCCTTTTCCTACTTAGAAATTACATTTAAGGGTTTGACTAAGAAGGGTGTAAGTTTGTTTGGTCAGAAGCTTGCGAGATAGCCTTTCAGGACATGAAAGGAAGGTTGACATCAACACCAGTCCTGATACTTCCAGATCAAGGGAAGAGCTATGTAGTTTACGATTATGCATCAGGTATTGGAATGGGTGTAGTGTTGATGCAGGGTGATCATGTTGTTTCATACAGTTCTCGGTAGTTGTGGCCACATGAGAGGAATTACCCGATGCATGATCTTGAGTTGGCTGCAGTTGTTCATGTGTTGCTCTATGGGAGGCATTATCTCTTGGGAGAGAATTTTGTGGTTTTCACTGACCAAAAGAGTCTCAAGTATATCTTTACCTAGTCTGAAATGAACCTGATACAACAAAGGTGGGTTGAATACCTTCATTCCTATGATTTTGATCTTTCCTATACACCAGGTAATGGTAATGCAGTAGCTGATGCACTGAGTAGGAGGACTAAGATACATGATGTGTAGGAGGCCAGTGATGAGTGGCAGCTGATGTCTTTGTTTTCTGAGATGAATTTTGAGGACCACGATAGTTAGGGGAAGACCTATCTTTCTTCTTTAGCTGTGACTTCTACCCTCATGGATAGAGTGAGGATGAGACAACTATCTGATTTAGAAGGCATAGTTCTACGGGAGTCGGTGGCAAGTGAGGAACCTCCTCCTGGTTGGACGATCGGCGATGACAAGGTACTGCATTTCCATGGATGAGTGTGGGTTCCATGGGATATAAGTGAGGATTTGATGTGGGATTTCCATGCCTCACTTAGGTCTGTTCATCCCAGAGTTACCAAGATGCACCGTAACTTGAGACGTCAGTACTGGTGGCCGAGTATGAAGAGAGATGTAGCTGTTTTTTTATGAGATGTTCCACCTATCAGCAGGTGAAGGAAGAGAATCAGAGGATAGCCAGACTGTTATGTAAATTACCCACCCTGGAGTGTAAATGAGATGATTTCATGATATACTTTGTGATAGGGTTGCCGAGATCACCACGAGGCAATGAGGTCGTGTGGGTTGTTGTGGACAGACTCACGAAGGTAGCTCACTTTTTGCCGATCAAGGAGACCTTCGGTGTTGACGAGCTCCGGAAGTTGTATATCTGAGAGGTCTTACGTCTTCATGGGGTTCCTTTTTCTATCATTTTAGATAGGGACTCCCATTTACGTCTCATTTCTGGCAGAGTTTTCAAAGGGCACTGGGTACATAGGTGCTTCTGAGCACAGCTTACCACCCTCAGACCGATGTTCAGTCAGAGAGTACTATACTGGTACTTGAGGACATGCTTCGTGCATGTGTCCTAGACTTTGGGGGCTCTTGAGAGAAGAATATATCCATAGTTGAGTTTTCCTACAATAATAGTTTTTAGGAAACTATCGAGATGGAAACTTACGAGGCTTTATATGGTATGTCATACCGATCACCCCTGTGTTGGTTAGAGGTAGGTGAGGCAGCCTTACTAGGTCCACATCTCATGCAGGAGACTTCTGAGTATGTCCAGTTGATTCAGAAGTGGATGGCTACCATACAGTCTCATCATAAATCTTATGTTGATCACCCCAGATGACTGTTGAAGTTCGTGGGGGGGGGATTAGGTTTTCCTACGTGTTTCACCAAGGTTGGGACATAGGCGGATCAGGAGATAGTGTAAACATTCACCGAGGTGTGTGGGTCCATTTGGTATTCTGGAGAGAGTCAGGATGGTTGCCTATCAGTTGCAGTTACCACAGAGGTACCGAGCCATGCACAATGTCTTCGATGTATCTCAGGTGTGTCTCTATCATTTAAACCCGTCTCACGTCTTTCATCTTGAGGAGGTTGATCTTTAGGTCGATGCATCCTTTGAGGAGAATATGATTCGTATCATGGATAAGAGCACAGAGGTTCTCCGAGGCTAGTCAGTTCCTCTAGTATAGGTGCTATGGCAGCATGGCCAGGTGCAGGACAAAACCTGAGAGTGGGAGACCGATGTATGTGCTATGTGGCCTGAGCTGTTCGGAGCATTATTTTTTCCACCCATGGAAGGGAAATTCGGGGATGAATTGATTAAATGGGGAAAGTTTGTAAGAACCTGGTTCTTATTTTTGAGGTACGAGTTTCTTCATTTCTCGTTTCCATAGTTGTTTTTTGAAAAAATAAGGAAAATGGGAAAAATCATAAATTTTTGGACTACAGGTCGTGTACTATTCCACACACTGTGTACTCTGGCCGTGTGGGATGAGTACACAGGGTGTGTAGCCATGTTAGTGATGATGGGTGTAAAAACTGACTACATTCCATGTAGTGGATATTTACAGGCCATGTAGTCATTCGCCAGGAAAATAGTAAGGTGGTGGAAACAGCCACCAACTAGATGATAGTACACGCTGTGTGATCAGGAATACACACCGTGTACTCATGTTGACTGATGAACAGTTCTACGGTGGAACGAAACCACGTTTACCTGAGAATTACATGCCGTGTAGTTTGTTTTTTTCACTTAAACTGGGTAGTAGCCTCCCCTGTTCACATGGGAGGCTTATAACTAGAGGGAGGAGTCGGGAGATAGGGTCGGACCTTCGAGGAGCTCCAGATCGATTACTGGGAATCCACTTTCTGCACCATCAATCTCCCTGGAACCGCACATGTGATTTCCTCCTCCATCTTACATAGTTCATGCGAATTCTTCCTCTAAAGGGAAGTTATTTGAGTTTGAAATAGGTTTTTTTCACCTCAGATCTACATCGTTCTTGGATGATTTGAGGATCATCATTCGCGTAAACCGTTCATGGGCGTTTAAGGTTGGTGGCGTGGTGTTTAATTTCCAACTGTTGTGTGTTTGTGTGAATCATTGTGCCACGAACCCATGTTGGGGTGTCATGTGGTTAAGTCCATGGCTGTTTTAAATGCCTAGATTTGTAAAGGTAATTAAATGTGGTAATAAAATGTTTTTTGGGATCACTGCTTGGATCCAGGACCACCCCGGGGGGTGCGTTCCTCTGTTTAGCCATTTAGCCAGGATACCCAAGGGTATGCCTTTATAATGATGATTATCTAATTTCCTTGAGAGGAATTTCATGTGAATTTCTTGTTTATATGTTGGGCATGGCCCGGTTACTTGCTTAGCTCGAGGGTAGTGTTTTACTTAGCCTGAGGCACTGCATCTTTGATCCTGAGGGCAACTTCTTCCATTCCTGTGGTCAATAGACTATGTGACTAAGGGTGACACTTTGTATACCTGAGGAAAACATCTATTGTGCATGTGGGAAATTACCTGAAAGTTACATTTCTAATTACCTGAGGGTAAGGGTTTGCATGTCTGAGGACCCAGACTATTTACATAGAAATTCACTCTTGTTATTTCCCTATAATGAATGATTAAATGAATATTAAAATGGAAATATTACTGGTAATGTCAGTTACCTTTGAGTACTGATTTGTTTATTGCATTTACGTTTTCACATTTTTGTTGCATGTTTACACACAGTTAAGCACCGGCCTTTGGTGGGTGACTACTGAGATTTATTTCTCAGACCCTATTTAGGTCATGTCTTTGACCCAAAAATATTACATTTCTGCAGGTATGTATAAGGGAAAGGGTCCCTATACATGTACTTGATTGTTGCTGATGAGTAGAGGAGAATGGGACCAAACTTAGGCTCACGATGCTGCCAACTGTTTCGTTTTGTTCTGTTGTACCTGTACTTTTTATTGTATCGTATTGTACTGTTGTGTAACATGTTCTGGCTATTTCCAAAGAAGATGTGGCATGTTGCATCATTATATATAGCTGTTGGTTAACTTTTACTGTAGTTTTTTATTTTAAATGAGTATGGTTTATTTCTTCCGTTGTTGTTGTATGTATTATCTGGTATTCCGCTGCAATAAACATTGAAAAATGAGGGCATAGTATCCCCACTATCAGACCTGGGCCCTCACTACCAGTTGGTAGCCTCTAGAGTTTGGGGAAATACACTTGATGTCATGTGACCAACCAGGTTCGGGTCACCCATTGAGTGGCACCCAGAACCAGGACATTACAAAGATAGAGAAAAATAGTAGGGAACAACTTCTTTGTATATAGACACAAATTCAACCCCCTATCCAAACCGATTAATCTTTTTTTTCACCCTTTTGTAAATAGGACATAGAGAGGTACCATAAAAATATATCTCCTATATTCAAGGAGTTTATTGGGATTATAAGACATCCATTTCAGGAATCTTGGTCTCCACTAGTGTATTCTTTGGGGAAGTATGTGATGTGAGGAATTCCGCCAATGCCTTCCATTTCTCTAACATTTGTTTTATAAACTAAATGTCATATTGCTGCAGAATGACCATCCATCAAGTCCAGTAGCCTGTCAACATAGTTCAATGAAGGAATCACTTGAGCATATTAATATAAGAAACCAGATGGAATTCAGGGTGCTGTATGTAATGCCTCATCTCATGGATTGTGGGGATGAGTGCGAGTCAGTTATTCTTGACATCACAATGTCTAGTATCTATTCCTAGAATCATCCAATTGAGGTAGTGTATACTATTATAACACCATGTATCATTTTCGTTGTGATAAGTTCACCTAATGACATTCCATTGTAAATATATATAGGATAAGTGAGCTCTCTCCCATTAGAGTCATCTGAACAAATGGGTGTAGAAAGTACTTCTAGAGACTTTTGAAGGTTTTTTATAATTCATTATCTCATTGATAGAAGATTTCCTTCTAAATTAGCCTCGTTAAGGGGAATTTTTTTCTTGGAAAGGTTTGAAATGAACATCCAAATGTTGCTGAGTTTACCTTGGATCCCCCACAATTCATTAAGATTTCATTGGGTGAGATTGATAATATAGTTACAGTCTTCCCTGGGTTTACATTGATGTTTGGGTGGTGTACCAAAAATATAAGGAACTTCCTTGATGTGACACTAAATGTTTATTTTTGAAGACTCATATATAGGATTTGAAATCAAATCTTGTCAAATATTCTTTGAAAGTCGGTGAATTGATCACATTGATTTTGGTATTTTACCACTAGATTTTTGACATAACATTAAGCTATATTTCTAATGTACATCTTAAAGATATGATGCATGGCACATTAAAATTGTGGAAATAAAAATATTCAATAAAAAGGACTTGACATGATAGAAAAATATCCCCTTTGGTAGTTTGAGGGTAGTAAATTATTCATCTTTAAGGTTCATCTTTATCTAATTGTACCCCATGTACCCATCGATGAAGGAAAGGTATTGAACTAGTAGTTTAATTGATCATGTGTTTCAATATTGTATACTAGAAATCATCCCTTGGGCAGTGTCGATTAATGTATCGAAAGTCACTGTAGACCATAATTTTTCCATTATTGTTATTGATGGGGATGAAGTTGGACAAACATCTTTGATATTGTGCTTAAGAGATAATGTTGAATTTTACCAACTCGTCGACCTCCTCCTCCAAATTGGTGGCATGATATGGGTGCATCCTCATTCCTTCTATTCTTGAAGACACACTTCTCATCGGGTAATCTGAGTTGTTCTATAGCATCATCTACATTTAGTTAGAGCTTTCTATGTAATTCCATGTGATCACATATCAGTGATTCTTTAGAAATTAAATATAAATCTATTTCTCATCAAGGGGAATGAAAATAGTAATCAGATTATGTAGTAGTTATTCTTATGTTCCCATATTATTTTCCTAATCTCATTGATGGTGGTGGAGACACATTCCTTGTGTGAATGAGTGTTTTTCCTGAGCTAATCTTCATATTATTTAAATTATGACTCCATTGAGTCATTTTTAGATGGAGATGGAAGTCTTGGTGCTTCTCCATCACTATCAAGCTGAGGGAGGGTATGAGAAGAGATAATATTATCCACTAAAATCTGAGTCATTATAGAAAGCAATTGGGGATGGTTGTTATCTACACTATCACTAGGTTTTGGAGGGGCTTGGATATCTAGGACGAAATCAATTTCCTTAACCATATTTCTGGGGAGCACATAGTCATTGTCGATTTTACTCTAGGGATTCACAGTGGATTTCTATAATAAGTTGGGAGATCCAAATTATGTATCATCATCCACAATTAGTTTCTTTCCTCCCTTTTTGTAGAAATATGCTTCATCATATGTGGCTTGAAAGTCTCAATGTGGGTTTTATCATTATACAACATGGAGAATTTTCCATAAATGGGTTATTTCAAGGAATGATGGAATGTTGAAGGTATCACTAGGTAGCTATAGATATTGGGCCTTCTAAGAAAAACATTTTATGTGATGACTTGTAAAACAACTTTAAACTGAAAATATCAGGTAAGATCCCTAAACTGAGCATCAGGTTTGACCTTTCTAATAGTTGTTTCTTACAATTATCATAACCTTTAATGGTCAGACATGTGGGTGACCATTTCCCAAAAATCATAGGGTTCAAACCAAGAAGTAGTTGATGCTGAATTTTTTATCAATATTATCCATCAAGAAATAAACAATATTGAGTCTGATAGAAACATATAGTGGAATGATATACCCTTGGATGATCTCTTCTTATCCCTTGTTATTGAATGAGATGTGAACTGATAATTCTGACAGAATAGTCTCCACTCTATAAACCTAGGCTGCAATGACATTTTTTCCAAACTTCTATGGTGACTAGGTGGATTCGATGAGTGGATCCTTGAGTTATTTCAAATGATGTAGTGTATATAATGATTAGAGCATGGCTGTGTCTATCACCATCTATTTTAGAATGGAATACTTTCGAGACATAGGTCATTACTTCCTTATTTCAGTTTTCACTTAGATATGTACATTATGAGCTGAGGAATTTGAGGTGGAGGGGTCTAGTAGTTTTGCAGAGTTCATGGGAGCATTTACTACCAGTAGTGTGAGTCTTGTGGGAATCCCTCTTTATCTAGGTTGATCGAATGATCGAACACCATCTATGAAATCATGCCAGACAATTAGGTGTCAATTGCCTCTAGATGTTCTGTAGATTCATCCTTGCCTATTTTGAGCCCGCTGAAGCATTTTACCGCGGGACATAGTTTCACATATATTTTCCATGGGGACATCACCAGATTATTATGTTTTTCCATATTTATGTTATCCATTATATCCTTGGTCCTAGTGCATGTTACCTCCCATTACTCGATAATGTGTGTGAAACTCATACTCCAGGGAATATTAATCATTATAGAAGTTTTATTTCATCTATATATCATTGAATGAAAAAAAACATGAGCTTTTTTTATGATGGGTTTTTTTGGTGGGGTGGTGTGCATGTTACAGATGTTATAGGGAAGAGGTCTGCAAGGGTAAGATCTTGTGTTTGATTAGGATATAACTCTTTGTCTTTTTCTACTTCTTCTGGTGGTCATTCCAGCATTTGGTAGGTTTATTTTATGATTACTCCATGGGTGGTGAAGCCATTAAAGTTATGAGTAGATATTATCTCAGGTGTCATGATCATGGTGAACTATATTTTGAGTCATCTAGTCATCAAACTTTCTCACGTGCCTAGACAAAACATTATACCAATCATCATATTTCATAACTGGGAAACGATTTTGTAAGAAATATGATATGATGATTTATCTTACATGATTTTTCCAAAATTGACCATTCCTGGAAGAATTTCATTATAGAAAAATCAATCCTAGATTTTATGACACAACTTCTGTGGAAATTGAAATGGTCAAGATGGTCAGTGAGGTTGACCTCATCAGGTTTCCTGGGGTTTGGTTGTGTGAGAAGGTTGTTATACATGGATTCCATGAAATAACTAGGGACTTGTTCATTTTGGAAAGAGTATTACTTATTCATCCATTCATCAAATATTGAGTGACCCTAATTTCTATGTACTTCTGGACAATGGAAAATTTTTTGGTGGACACTACTCGGCAGGATGTGTTGGGAAGTTCGGTACCATCCTTAGAGATTGAATGGGTACCTTTACTATCTTTGGAGTTATGGAAATAGCTTCTTCATTGTCTGGAATCTTCAACTGTTATGAATACATGAGTCAGAGTTAGTATTGGTTTCTCTAAATGTTGTCTTTGAGATGTTTTTTGGTTTTTGAAAACACATGGAACCCACTTGGATTTCATTAGGACCAGACGTGTATGGAAATCATCAAGAATATTTTCAGAACAGAGTTCTAGCAGTTTTTCATATGAGAGAGGGATGTTGAGTTAAGAGGATGATATTTTTCATTTTTATATGAATTCAATGACCCTCTCATTTTATTGTTTCATGAGGTTCATTATGTTGACGATCATTGTTTTCCTTAGTTTTAAACTGAGTTGATAAAGCTACTAAAGAATAAGGACTTCCCATTCGGCAACAGATCCTTCTGGTAGGCTGTTATACCAAACAATGGATGACTCTATCAGTGTTTGTTAAAAACCCATTGGATTTGTTGCCACATATTGATCTCGAGGATCCATCATTGACACATTTTGAAATATGAATTGTGTGAGATATAGTATGATCTCACCTGCACTGTTAAAGGTTGAGAATATATGATTGCATAAATTGGGTGGAGGCATTTTGAAAACCACTAATTCGAGATATGGATTTATCTTAGTTTAAGAGGTGTGTGTTTCCCTTCCATGGCTTACATTCATGTAACTAGGGACTCAATAATGTTTATAAACTCATGTGGGATATCTAGTTGATCCCCCTCTTATCTATAAGAAATGAGAAGGGGATTATAAGGTGGATCCATGATTAGGCACTGAAGTAGGATAACATTCATAGTCAATATATATAATATTCACATGATTAATTATTCATAAACACCAATTTTATTTCATTTTACAAAATGAAAATTTATACACATTATGATTGTAATTACCTCTTATAATTCACTATTTCATGGTACATTGTTTAACACATCATAAAAATGAAAATGGTATTGATTTTATTTTCTTCTTTTATTTTCCGGTCTCCCATGATTTAAAGAACTATTCATCCTTCTAGAGCACTTAAAGATTAACATTGGAAGAACACTATTTTTACATTCAACACATGAAATTTTGGGCAATGTGACCTGGATAAATCCCAATAACATTAATATAGAGGAAAAGATCCATAACCAATGATTCTGTGATTTTGGAAAAAGATGGAGGAAATGATGAGGAACATTTCATACAATAGTGTCTTGAGATAATTCATATGATTAAAGGTATTTCCTGAGATCTCAATTTTAATATGTATTTCTGGGATAGATTTTGAGGCCTAGAAAATGTTCCCGCCATTTTTACCAAATCTCGAACACCAAAAACTATTTTTGAATGTAACATTGCCGAAAGTTATTGTACCTTCATAGATTTATTGTCCACTTCAATGTGACACTATAATTAAGCCATCTAGAAGATAATTTAGGTGCCTATATTTGTTGGATGAAATCTTGATGCCATTTCGTGTCAAGGCTGGAAAAGTTCAAATTCCACAAGCCTTCCAGTACACAAGGCATACCATACAAAAGTGGGAAGACTTGGATGGTTGGGAGCTCAAACCAAGCATCAGGAAATGAGTATTTAAGAATTTTTTTGTGAAGGAGTTAAGGATATTTGGTTCTTTATTTCATTTTAATGTTATGTTTCAACTTTGTGGTGGTATTCACATTCTTTTCTCATGTAAGTTGTTCAATTAACCTTATATGCATAATAAAACATATTATAATAATCTTATTATATTATTATTCAAATCATGTTGATATATTTTCCTCATGGTGTGAATTTATTTACACTAGCCCTTGTGATGTTTATTACACAATGGTGGAGTTATTGTTTATTTATTTATGGTTTTTCTTTTCTTTAATTCCTCCCTCATGAGTCTACTTCCTTATTCCATTGATAAGATAGAATCAATGGAGGGAAAACCCTATTTCGGTTTGATCTAAGGGAGTATAAAAGGGCTATATTGGATGTTCATTCTTACTCAATAATCATTTAATAACTTTTTTTATTTGGGGTTTTCATTTAATGATCTTTTCTTTTCTACTTCCTTATTGAATTTATCACAACACTTTTGATGAGCTAATAAGATAATTTAACTATGAGTGTTCATGAATATGATCCATAATGGGTATAGGTTATTATAATGTGTATGTGAATTTGTTAAACCTGTTATTGATGAGTTTACATTGATTTCACTAAATGAATGTTTCTTGAGTCAATGAAATTGAAATGTTCCAAAAATAAATTCATCCAGTACACCTTTGAATGATAACATAGGATCAACTCATTTTTATTAATTGGAATTCAATTACATATATATTTCACTATAAGTCCAAACAAAAATCAACCCCCAATGATAGACACAACATTAAAAAAATAATACATAGAATGTGCATATTTGTATGTTTCATCAATTGTCTCTGAGGATTCGATAATCCCAGCTACACTAAAAGAGACCACCTAACCCTAATAACAAAGGTAAATTAGGGTGAAAAGTTTTTTTGGATACTTATTCAGGGACCTATGTATGTTATATTATAAAATAGAATCCTCTTTTCGCATTAAATTCTCTATTCCTTCCCCATTACTCTTTTTTCAGCATGATTTCACTCTTATGCATGTCCATTTTTAACAAATCCCAACACTGGAACACAGTCCCTTATTTGACTACCCCACACCAAGTGTGATGTAAAACGACCATCCTAGTTTATATTGGTGTTAAAATCAATGTAAAAATCAACCACACTGATCGAAATACTATGCTCAACAAAACACCCCAACTTATAATGAGTTTCAATCCGAAATAAACAATCTAAACATCCACCAATACAATTACGAAAACATTATTATCCTTATAGTGTAGACCATTTGGATCAACCATTTCCTAGAATGATACAAAACCATCACATGAAAAACTATTTTAGGAAATTGAGAGAATTACTTTGGAGGTTTCATCATTGAGATTAGAACTACAAAGCATTGAAACGAATTTGGAACCCATTCCCACTGATGTTGTCCCTTCCTCATCACTGGAAGAAGAATATTTTATCCCAAAAACCACTAATTAAATTAGTAAATAACCAACCTTTGGATATTGGATATAAGAAGAATATCATTGACTTTTTTAAGGGTCATTAAATAAAGAGGAAATTGATTTTTCGTACTCAATAGATGATAATTTGACATCATGGATTGAGTCTCCTAAATAAAACTAAATTGATGAGTTTTAAAAATCCCTAATAAGTAATCCAATGAGATAAATCCAAATCATTTATCCTATATACATTAATAACAGTTATATTTCCATATTTTTGGATGATTCTTGTATTCAAAAGTACCCAATTCTTTTTTGAATTTTGGAAATTGAAATTGAGTTAGATTCAAAGTCTCGACCTATGTGTAAATGTTTTTCCCAAACCATTCTCAAACTAATGGTCCACCATTCCTCTCCTATGTATTCCATAATTGTGGATAACAAAAAATATTCAATTTTTATTCCATCATATCTCCTTTATAATGATAAGAAAATTAACCTTGATGTCTCAAGGATATTTACAAATGTAATTGGATGGACCCTTTTGGATATTCATTGAATTATCCGATTCAATAGTACATATTTTATTTTTCTTGAATCAATTACCAAAGCTCACAGAAAACCCCAATAGAGAGTAAATACTTATAAATATATGTGGTGAAAAAATTAATCATTATGATGCTGAAATTTGGTATTTTGTATATGGGAGGGTCTCAGTCAAGCTAATGACATTAAACTAAGCCCTTTAGAGGAGGCAACCCAGCTTCAACATGATTTTTATTTAATTTTCTTATTAATTTAGGTTTTATTTGTATTTATATAAATCAATTTTCAAAAAGTAATGTAAAAAAATATTTTCGACTCATTTTTCATTCAATTACATTTTTTTGTTATTTATTTTTTCATTATCTTTAATTTCAATTTTTTATTCCTCTATATAATATATATTTTATTTTATGTTCATATATATATATATAATTAAAAATTAGGAAGAAAATAAGAAAAAAAAATGAATTATATATTTATAATTTTATGCAAAAGTATGCATCACATGTCAAAGGCGGGCATGACGAGACTTGATCTCACAACCTTTGGGAAAGAGTCACATGCTCCTTCTAATAACCTATAAGGAATAATACTTCCAACTTATTATTTTTAAAAATATATAATAACAAATGAATAATATCATTAATAATATATATATATATATGTGCAAAAGGGAAATCCGTATGTCAAGGATGAAAACCCCCCACTGGACTCAAACCCGCAACCTCATGGTGATAATAGAGCGCCCCTTCCATTGAACTATGACATTATATACACACAACATCCATAATATATATATATATTTATTTAATAGTTTTTACATATATATATATTATATTTATTCAAATTTCTTTTTAATTTTTTATTATACCTCACATCTGTGTTTTGTATTCTAAATTTAAGAGGTGTGTTTTTTTCCATTCCTTTTGTTTTTTTAGTTAAGGGAACCTCTCAAGGATTCCATGGATTTTAATTTTGTTCGTTTATAAGATTTTGGGGCTACTTAGATTCATGAATTTATTGGAGTATCATAAGTGTACAAATACCTACTACCATCATTGATGTATTTTCTCGACCATAGTTACACAGAGTTGGTGCATTATTACATAACGTTGGCATGATACAAGGAATGATGTCCCGAAAGACCGATCAGTTTAGTAGCCTTGGAAATACTAGATACATTAATAAGTTTTACAGAACATTATAAAATGAAAAACTTCAAAAACCTTGTTTCCATAGGCCACAGTCAAATCCATTATATTATCCATTCAGGTTAGTCATAATATACTTTTTTGCATCCACGGAAAAATAAAACATAGAAAGGGGTGAGATGAGTTACTCAGTAAGGATACCAATATAGGAGAATCTTTCATAAATAAGAATAAACAATTAAGGAAATTTATATAACTAAAACAAAAGCCTTTTAAATATGATCTTCAGCATAATATGGAAAATATAAATCAAATAAATCCATTAACTTATTCACATGGATATTATACTAGTCTAATTATAACATGAAATACCAATATCCACTTCTATAATGATGTAATGTATAATGCCATACATCATAACCACACAGTCAAGGCCTTGTGCCAAGACAACAGATAAGATTTTGCGAATGCCTTATGCCAACACATCAGTTTGTCTCATGAGACCAACTGATGCATCAAAGTGCTATAACGGGCTCCACCCACCACTTACTAAGTTCAATGCATTCCTCAAAAGAAATTTTTTAAATATAAAATAAACATGCATATTAAAACTAGCATACAAAATGTCAATACATTATTCATAACCAATAAATGGTGTAAAAATAACACACCCACATTCAAACATATCACAAAACCTTCAATAAAATATGGATGTTTTGTATCATAATAAATCAACTTCAAATAAGCTTAAAATAAATCAAAGGATGTTGACAGACATGAAATCAAAATTATTTTTTTGAGAAATACCTCTTTCAATTTTGAAATCATTTAACAGTATTATATTTATAAAAGAACAATTTTATTTTGAAAATATTATTATAATCTTTTAAGGGAAGATTCGACGATGTTATAACAGAGAAAAATAGCCACACCCGTCGTATTAGTTAAGAAAAACAATCTTACCTTATTTTTGTCAAAAAGGTCATGATTTATCTTGTTTGGAAAACGACTGAATGATTCCTTTCAAAACATATAATGTCAAATAAGTGTATAATTGGCATTAACACATTGTATAGTAATTTGTTTTGAAATAAATTTTTAAGAAAGCACCGATGTGGATGATAAAGAGTTCCTACTAGATACTTATGTAAAAACAACCTCAGATGATAAAGAGATTGTGAAATTAAACATTACCTCATACTTTTCCTTGGTCGAGGGTACGTTAACCTCTTGTATAATGACAAATGTTTGCGATTAAATTATTCCAGAACCATATTCATATTTATTATATCATACATGATTCATTTATGACTTTATAATACCGATTTAATAATGATTTCCATGCTAAATTATCATTTTGGTTAATAATCGCTTTATTTATCGTACGTGTTTTAACTTGTTATTCTCGATCGTACCATTTAGATCATGATTTAAATATTTGTATAATTAATACATTGATTTATTTATCATATATATTTATTAAATAAATATTTGTAATAGATAGATATTTTAAATGGAAGGAACCATTTATTGAGACAGTAGGCCATACGTACGCATAAACGTTGTTTTGGTTTTCATATCTTATTGAACGGAAGTAAGTGAATAAGATATATGTAAGTACATAAATACATACATAGACATATATCCAGTAGAATTATTATGTCATATATTACATACTTATTAATAATATATATTTTTATAATCATTGTTGAATTATGAACGTGGGAACTAATCTCATCGCCTCGTGGAGACGGTAATCCGTACGTATGCAGGATCAAAAATATCATTATATTGATGGTTATGTCTTATGTAATTTGATATTATATAATATATAATGAATAATTAACATGTTATATTGGTTATTTACATAATTTATATTCATTATTATACCCATCCAAATAATGAAGTGTTTGAATATAAAACTACCCCAGGGCATGGAGACGGTAAGCCAAACGTACACACGTATGGTGACTTTGTCATTTATAGGATGGATTTCACAATTAATTTAGTTGTAACATTTTTATAATAACATCAATGTATATAGAAAATAATGCAGTTATTATTTTATAATAAAAACCTCAAAGAAAGAGGAAGTGGAAGAAGAAAAGAACTTCATAGAGATGATGAAATATTTACCTCTTCTTTGGGTTCTTCCTTTTGATTTGATCAAAAGGGCTCCATATGATGTATTTATGACCAAATTAAGGCCTCTAAGATGAAGGGAGTAATTTTTGGAGGATATTGGGGTAGGAGTTTTCTGATCCAAAAGGATTTGGATGTTTAAACATAAGATAAGGGGATGTTCCCTTTTATAAGAGAGGGGAGGGTCACTTTAGGAAAAGTTTGAAATATTATTTTATAATAAAATTGTTTCTATTTATAATGGCTCAAAAATAAATTATTTAATATCTATGGTGGGGGTGGGTGTAAAACCTCTCAACCAAAAGGTTTTAGAAAGGTTTAGATCATTATATTAATGTTATATTTTATATTTAACTCTTAGTTTAATAGTTTGACATATACCATGTCTCATTATATTTTTATATTATATTGTTAATAAACATACTATATACATCCAAGTGACCAAAAAGTGGTTAATTAATAAGACACCTATAATTATATATGTTTTTAGGCCTAACCTTAGTTTTTTAGAAATATTATATCAATTAATAACATAATATTTTTTTTAAAACACATTTTGTCAATTTTGACACTATTTGGTATTTTGTTTTTTTAACACATAACAACATGATTACATCGAAACAAATTCATTTAATCAACCCTAACATGTCATATGAACATATATAATTTGTGTACGACATCAAAAATTTCAAATTATATTTATTTTAACAGTTATAATATAATTTATTTGATTGTTTCATTAATAAGAAAATATTGCATCGTTATTGTCTCATAAACAAATATATTTATTGGATGTCTAAAAATTATAAATAAAATATCCTAATATATAAAATATTTTTAGTTTTCTAATGACTATTTATATTCTAATTTATCCATTATATAAACTCGTATAATTTTTTTACTAAAAGATATTTTCTTTGGTTATTTTTGTTTTTTAATTTATATTATTTAATATAAAATGTCATTATCTATCCTATCTGGCTCCATGGGGACCTAAAACCGACCCATGGATGCCCATGGTTGGACATGTATCAACTAATAGGTTTACGACATGTGTTAGTGTTATTTAATAATATCATAATATCATTTTTTAACTTTATTTACTAGATTTACCCCCTTAACCACGCTTATTAAAATATTTACTGAACTAAATATTCACAGTGTATAAAAATAAAAGTTACCTATTTACATAATCTGAACCTCATTATTCTAAATATGGAATACATTTTTCTAAATTCAAAACACAGAAGTGGCAGAAACTAATTTAAAATTAATTCCTGTTTCCAAAACAAAAAGCATGTTTTTATGAAATAATGACTATCAAAATATGGACACATTTTATATCCAGTTTAATCATGAGAATACATCCACTAACCTAAATTATATTTAATGATAAAAATATAATATTATCATACTTAAAAACCATTCAAATGTATAATTTAACACTATAAATAATTTCTATTAAAAAAAATTTTTAATAAAAGTTTAGTATTTTTCACTATTTATCAAAATTTGAAAGTTTTCAGAAAAGTACCAAAAATTATCCCGAATATAATTTAGATATTATAAATTCAAAAATGAAGTCCATTTTTAAAAATAAAATTTATAGAATTTCCAAAAGTGTGTAATACTATTCATAAGGGCTTGTTTGATTGGTCTCGGTGTGTTAGAATCTAGAAGTTGTGTATAATGAAAGCTATTGAATTAATCAATGGGAAATGTACAATGGAATCCTGGGTTGTTACATTATCCCCACATTAAATAAATTTCATCCTTGCAATTTGAAATTGTTCTTCAAAAAAATAAAAATAAAATAAAAATACCTATGTGGAAAACCCATATCGAAAATTGGGTTAATAAAATTTATTCTTAATAAGAGGGAAGGGAAATAAAAAAGTCACCACCAAATTATGATTTCAATTAGGAGAACAATGGTGGAATCTAGAGAAACATAATTGTGAGAAATTCTTAAATATATATAGGGAGTGATTGGGGTCATGAATCTAAAACAAGTGTAAAATTGAGGGCCTCAAAACCATCAATCTATGATTATTTAAAATATATTCAGTTCAAAAAAACATAAAGTATTAGGATAAAACATTTTTGTCATTAAGATCCCTTCCCTAATTTTTAGGAATATTTTTATTTATAGAATAATATGAAAAAATATACTTCATATGTAGAGTTTCATCATTTATCTAATTCCTACAACAAACTAATCTTTCACTCCAAAAGATAATGAAAATATTCGATTTATCCTAATTATATAGGGTTCCAAAAATAATGGATTTATAATTAAATTTTTAGACTATATTAAGAAAAGGTACATTATACAAACTAGGACATCACGTAGTCCAGTGGTAGGTGATGCACCCTTATCACCCTTCAGTTGTGGGTTCATGTCTGATGGCCTTGCCAGACGCGATGAGTTTTCAGCCAACCTCCGAGATTTCCATTTTATAAAAATACAAAAAAAATATTAAAAAAGACATTATCATTAATAATAGTATCCAATGTCAAACATAATCCATTCCAACCTTTAGAATTATCCAAAAACCTTCTGTCCAAATTTACAGTCCAACATTTATATGGAAGGAAAACAGAATGAAGATTCTTTTTTCCACATAATAACATGTGAATACATTCATCATGTATTCTTTTAAAAGCACAGTAACCCCCTGAATTACAATAAATCCTTATTGATTATATTCATGCTACCATATTCCTTAAATTATACTGGATATACTCCTTATATCCAAAAATGTTGTAAACTCCAACAATGATGGATTATACAAATCTTTAATCAGTTTCAAGTTAGTCAAGAATATCCAATATAATTTATCCAAATCAATCATATCTTATTCCAACATCACTACCTCGGTATCAAAATAATATTATGGTGTATATTTAATTTAACCATATATTTTCCAAAAAATTAACCTGCTATTGAGTCACTTTTCTAGTTTCCACACAATCTCAAGTCCGTAATGAAATAGTACTGCAGTAAAATCCTTATACACTCTATAATTATTATAACATGTACATCATTATTAAAATAATAAAATGTCACAATAATTTAATTACAACATAAGAACTCTAATAATTCTTCTTCATCATCAGTATAATCATAACTTTATTATTATGAAATAGCCACATTTTGGGTATAGGATGATGATTTGGACATAGATTTTCATAGTGTGTCATCTCCTTAAAGATGAAACATTTTACATTTGAAACATTCTTCTTAAAAATTCAATCATGTACTTGGTGTCCTTTTTCTCCACACTTATAACAAACTCTCATTCCCTTCAAGAATTTATCGAGGTGATTATTTCTATAGTTATCACTTAGGGGAAAATCACTCTTACCCCTCTTCTATTTTTCCATCTTACTATCTTTCATCCTTTTATTCTCTTTATTCCCTTCAAAACCATAGGACTCGGAGAATTCCTTACCTATGTTAGTAACATGTGATACCAGTTCTTCAAATGATTTGAATATGTTGGAGAGTATTTTCCTTTTAAATGCTACCTTAATACCGTGAAAGATATGATCCTTCTAAATCTTTTAATTATGAATATTTCTGAAATTCGCATTCCCTCTACAATGATCCATTTATAAACAATGGAATACACTAGGTTAGTTTATTAATTGCAATGAATAATTACAATCTTGTAAAATATCTAATGTAAATTGAAAAGATTGTGCATATAATATATAATCATAAAATGTTTTCGTTGAGGAAGTAATTACTCCAAAATCCTTCATAATAGATTATAATGAAAATGTGAATTATCTTAAGAAGATCACCAGGTATTGTTGTAACCAAGAGGGTAGCAAGGCCTATTGTTTTGCACCAGTTCCTGTTGGATTCTAGCTCAAAGAGGTTTTTTTGGGTTTTACCCCTAGTTACATTTGTGCCAGAGCCGCCTCTACCTGCTCGTATCCAGAGAGGGATGTATTACTTAGAAACCTCAAAAAATCCCCTATAGTACCAAAATTCAATAAAGTTATTCTATACTAATCCTCATAGTCTATCTTAGGGTAGTGTTCTCTAATTAGAGTTTTTCTAAAACTAGTTTCCATGGTTTGTACTAAAATTCCTCTGATACTAACTGTAACACCCCGACCTCATTTACCTAGAGTCGGTGCATTATTACTTAACATTAGCATGATACAAGGAATCATGTCCCCAATGACCGGTCAGTTTAGTATCTTTGGAAATACTAGATAAATTCAGATGTTTTACATTACATTATAAAATCAAAATTTACAACAAAATAGTCTCCATATTCCATAATCATAACCCTTAAACAGTCCCATCAGATGAGTCAAAATATACTTCTTCGCATCAATGTAATATTAAAACATTGAATGGGGTTAGATCAGATGCTCAGTAAGGAAAAAAATTATAGTGTAATTTTTCTAAATAGGTATAAACATTTAATGAAATGTATAAGACTAAAACAACTTCCTTTAAAAATCTATGTTCAACAGAATATGGTAATGATAAAATCACATAATTCCATTTACTTATTCACATGGATATTCAACTAGACGAATAATCAAATGAAATATCAATAGCCTCTTTTATAATGATGGAATGCATAATTCCAGACTTCAAAACCACATATTCGAGGCCTTCTCCCAGGACTACAAATAAGACTTTTTAAAGGACTTTTTCTAAGACACTAAATTGTCTCATGATACCTATCAGGGAATCGATGAGTTATAGTGGGCTCCAGACATCACTTACTAAGTCCAATTTATTCCTCAAATGAAAAGGTTTTAACATAACATAAACATTAATATTAAAACTAACATACAAAATGTCAATACTTTATTCATAACCCATGAATTGTGTAAAAATAACACATCAACAGTCAAACATATCACAAAACCTTCAATACAATATGGAATTTTTTTATCATAATAAATCAACATTAAAAAAGCATAAAATCCATCAAAGGATGTTGACAGAGATGAAATCAAAACTTATTTTTTATAGAAATATCTATTTCTATTTTAAAATCAATTAAAAGTCATGTAATTATAAAAGAAAACATTTATTTTGATAATATTATTATAAAATTGTATGGGATTCATCGATGATGTTATAATGGTGGAAAATAGGAGGACCCACTTTATAAGATAAAAAACCATTCTTACCTTAATTTTGTTGAAAATGTTTTAAACTACCTTGTTTGGAAAACGACAGAATGATTCTATTTAAAACATATACGGTCAAATAAAGGTATCAATGAATTTAACCCATTTTCTTGTAAATTTTTTTTAAATAAATTTTTATCAAAACATGGATGTGGATTATAAAGAGGTCCCAGTAGATACTAACGTAAAAACAACCTCGGATGATAAAGAGATTGTGAAATTAACCCTTACCTTGTACTTTTCCTTGGTCGAGGGTACGTTATCCTCATGTATAATGACCATAGTATGTTATTAAATTATACCAGAACCATATTCCTATTTATTATACCATACATAATATATTTATGGCTTTATACTACCCATTTAACAATGATTTCCATGTTAAAATACCATTTTTGGTAATAATCGTTTTCTTTATCGTACATATTTTAACGTGTTATTTATGATCGTATCATTTAGATCATGATTTAAAGACATACAGAATATAATCCTTGATTTATATATCATATATATTTATAATATAAATATTTATAATAGATAGATATTTGAAATGAATGGCGCTGTTTATGGAGACGGTAGACCCTACGTATGCATAAATGTTGTTTCCGTTTTAATATCGCATTGAACAAAAGTAAGTGAATAAGATATATGTAAGAACATACATACATAAATATAAATATCCATTAGAATTATTATGTAATATATTACATACTTACTAATAATATATATTTTTTTAATCATCATTGAATGTTGAACATGGGAATGAATCTTATCGCGTCGTGGAGGGGAAATCCATACGTACACATGAGAGACAATATAATTATATTTATGGTGAAATTGTATGTAATTTGATGTTATATCATATATAAAGAATAATTTACATGTTATATTTTTTATTTACATCATATATACTCATTATTATACCCATCCAAATAATTAAGTGTGCGAATAACAAACTACACCTTGACGTGGAGATGGTAATCCGTACGTATGCACATATGGTGACTTTGTCACTTATAAGATGGATAGAATAATGAATATGGTTGTAAAATTTTAATAATAAGATCAATGTATATATAATATATTTGATTTGTTATTTTAGCATGGAAACAACAATGAAATAGGAAGTGGAAGAAGAAAAGAACGTGAAAGAGGTGATGAAATATTTACTTGGGTTCTTCCTTTTGATTTGATAAAAAGGGCTCCATAGGGTGGATTTATGACCAAAGGAAGACCTATAGGATGAAGGGAAGAATATTGGGAGGATATTTTGGCAGGGTTTGGCCAATCCAAAAGGCATTGGATGTTTAAAATTAAGAGAAGGGGATGTGCCCTTTTATAAGAGAGATGAGGGTCACTTTTAGAAATGCTTGAAATTTTATTTTATAATGAAATAATTTTCGTTTTCCAATTTCTCCAAAATGAATTATTTAAAGGAGAAAGTGGGGATGGGTCGAAAACCTCTCAAAAATAGGTTTTAGACATGTTATGTCATCATATTAACATTATATTTTATATTTAACTCTTTGTAAAATTGTTTGACATTTACAATGTCTCTTTGTAGTTTTATATTATATGGTTAATAAACATACTATAAACTTCCAAGAAAACCCCAAGTGGTTAATTAATTATACACCTATCATTATATATGTATTTTGGTATATCCTTATATTTTAAGAAATATTATATCAATTAATAATATAATATTTGTTTTAAAACAATTTTATTTCAATTTTGACACTATTTGGTAATTTTTTTTTTGTTAAAGTCATAACGGAATTATTATGTCAAAAAAAATATATTTAATCTACCCTTACATATCATATTAACCTATAGAATTTTTTTATCGAATCAAAACATTCAAATTATATTTATTTTCATATTTATAATATCATTTTTCATGATTGTTTCATTAATATGGAAAATACTGCATCATTATTGTGTTATATATAAATATATTTATTTTGAATTGAAAAATTATAAATAAAATATACTGAGGTCAGAAATGTTTTTTTTAATTAATATTTATAGACAAATAGACAAATTATATAACCTCTTATAAAAATTATTTTACTAAAAGATATCTGCTTTTGTTATTTTTGTCTTTACTTTAGATTATTTAATATAAAATTACATTATCACTCCCAAGTGGCTCAATGGGATCCCAAAATGGGCCTATGTATGAAAATGGTCTGAAATTTATCATCCAATATGGTTAGAACATGTGTTAGGGTAATTTAATATTATTATAATATTATCTTTTAACATTATTTATTGTATTTAACCCTTTAACCATGGAAAATAAAATATTTACTGAACTAAATATTCATAATGTCTAAAATAAAAAGTTACCCTTATACAAAATTTAGACCCCATAATTATAAATATAGAATCCATTTTTATAAATTCAAAACAATGAAGTAGCAGAAATTAGTTTAAAATTATTATTTTTTTGTTAGAACAAAAACCTTTTTTATGAAATAATAACTATCAAAATATTGACACATTTTACATCCACTATAATTGTAAGATTACATCCACTGACCTAAGTGATATTAAATTATAAAAAAATATCATTATTATAATTAAAAACAATTCAAATGAGGAATTAGAAGAAGAAAAAAAAACTTGAAAGTGGTGATGAATTATTTATCTCTTCTTCGAGTTCTTCCTTTTGACTTGGTCAAAAGGGCTCCATAGGTTGGCTTTACGACTAAAGGAAGGCCTCTAAAATTAAGGGAGAACAGTTGAGAGGGTATTTGTTAAGGGTTTGGCCGAGTCAAAATGATTTGAAGGTGAGAATATGAAGGAAGGGCGAGTAACCTTTTATATGAAGGGTGAGGGTCACCTTTGGAAAAGCTATAAATATTATTTTATAATAAAATAATTTTCAGTTTATAATTGCTCCAAAATAAATTATTTAAAGTATAAGGTGGGGATTGGTCGAAATAAAGTCAACCAGTAGTTTTTAGACATGTTTGGGTCACTATATTAACTTTAAATTTTTGATTTAACTCTTACTTAAATAGTTTGACATTTACCATATCTCTTTGAATTTTTATATTATATGGTTAATAAACTTACTATAAACATCCAAGTGAACTAAAAGTGGTTCATTAATTACATATATAATATTATTTATGAAATTTGGAATGAACCTTATATTTTTAAAATTCTATTATCAATTAATAATATAATATTTGTTTTAAAAACTCTTTTATGTCAATTTTGACACTATTTGGTATTTTGTTTTTTCTAAATTCATAAAAGCATTATTACTGCGAACAAAATTCATCTAACCAATCCTAATATGTCATATTAACCTAAAAATTAGTGGAATTCATAAAAAGTCTCAAATTACATTTATTTGGATATTTATAATATCAATTATTTTCCAATCTCATTAATTAGGTAATTACTACATCATCATTGTGTCATAAATAAATTAAATTATTTAATTTATAAAAAATAAAAATAAAATACTATTATGAAAGAAATATATTTATATTTCAAATGAATATTTTTAGTTGAATTTATCTCATGTGTAAACCTATATTAAAAATGGTTCATTTATTAAACTTTGACTTTAAATATTTTAACTCTTCTTTATATAATATTTTTATAAATTTCCTAATCTAATCCAAGTGGACTTAAAGGATTAGATTTTATTCTTACAATTGTTCTTGGTTGAATTACACTTATCCAATAGGTGTTTGATGAATGAGACGGAAGACGCACCAGGTGTCGTCTTGATAGGTGTTTGATGAACGCGGTGACAATCTCTATTTTCTCGGACACCAAGGTTTCTCATCTGGTACGATGTTTGTCTGACAATTCTCTATTGTGCCTCACCATGGGATTATGTTCTTTTAGGGAGGAGTATCTTCTCTTTTTGGGAATGTGGATGGAGAAACCATATTTCATTGATCAGGTAAGGATATCTTGGTACCTCGCTTATACGAGGAATCCATGGTTTACATTTCACAGGAAGTTGAGGCATCATAAAAACGTACTACGCAAATGGTGGAAGTCACTCCAACATCGTGATCAGGTTTTTGTTGATGTCAGTTGGGAGGTTGAATGCCTCGAGGCAGGTCTGGAACATGAATGGAATGAAATTGTGTTTAAAGAGATACAAATAACGAAGGATCAACTCATAGATATCCTTATGAGGATAGAACGGTTGGCGAGGGAGGAAGCCAGAGTACAATGGCTTCACGAGGGGGAGAGAAATAAAGGGTACTTCCATGCCTGCATTAAAGAAAAATGATATTGCCACTAGCCTAACATTATCAGAGGGGATGTAACCTATACTAATGACCGCGAGGAAGTGGGGGAATTGGCTAATGTTAACATTCAGGCACTTCTGGCAGTCTCCAATCAAAACTCAATTGCAGGGTATCTGAGTGGGGATGTTGATTTGTTTGTGGAGATTCCCGGTTGTGATTCGAATTAAATTGATGGTATTTTAAGAAGGATTCCGGAGGAAGATGATGTGCATGAGGCAATCATGACCTTAAACCCAGATAGTGCACCGGGGCCAGATGGAATTCCAGGATAGTTTTATAGGGAAACATGGGATATTGTCAAAGGTGACCTTGTTAGAGGAGTGAAGGATTACTTCCAAAGGGAAAACATACTGCGTATAGCAAGTGAAACCAAATTAGTCCTTCTTCCAAAGGTGTTCAAACCTCAAACCATTGAAAAATATCAATCTATAAGTTTTTGAAACTTCCCATACAAGGTTCTTGCGAGTATTATCAGTAGAATGTTGTCTCCTCACTTGACTACCTGGATGGATTTAGAACAAAATGGTTTTATCAAAGGGCGGTCTATTCAGGGGTGATTGGAGTTGTGCAAGAAATGGTCAGTGACATCAATAAAAAATTCTTTGGGAGCAATCTAGTGATCAAATTATACATGACCAAGGCCTTCAACTGGATTGAATTTGTTTTTATCTAAAGGGTTATGGCCTGTATGGGGTTATCATCATGGTCTTGGGATCTTCTGTTTCAGTGTTTCAGCTCGTCGTGGATCCCAACATTGTTTATGGGTAAGAAATTTGGATTATTTAAGGCGTTCCAAGGCCTCAGGTAAGGGGATCCACTCTCCCCCACTATTTTCATCCTTACCCAAAATGCCCTCAGTTATTCCATCAACCTGGGCCTTCACACCGGAAAATTCCTCCAGTACAAGAACCAACATGCCGCAGGGGGCATCTCACACTTGATGTTTGTGGATGACATGATTTTGTTCATAAATGGCAGTCGAAGATCAGTGCAAGGGATGAATAAGGTACTAGATGAGTACAGTAAATGGAGCGGGCATCAGGACAATAGGGAGAAAAGCCTCTATTTCACTACTAAGAAGATCTTAGGCATGAGGGAATGGGACTTGGACATCATTCAGAGGATGCGAAGAGGGGCCTTCCCTATAGAGTACGTAGGAGAGCCGGTTAGTCTTGCCTCTATGTGTGTGCATCACTTTGGTCACATTGTTATCAAGATCACCGGGTGCATATTCAACTGGAAGAAAATATTTTTATCTTTCGGCTGTCACATTACTCTTGTGAATAGTGCTCTGGTGTCTATTCCCATGCATGTTCTCTCTACCCTGGTGATCCCTAAAGGGGTTATCTATAACATGGAAATGATTTTGGTTTCATTTATATGGGATTGATAAATGGAAGGCATGCATCACTGGGCTTCAGGGGAGCGTCTAGCTAGACCTTTATCAGAAGGGGGCATCAACATGAGATGTGTCTCCTCATCCATGCAAGGGTTTCATGCAAAACCTGCATGGGAGGCCATGGAAGGTAGGACTCATTGGGGAAGAACCATGTATGGAAGATATAGATAGGATTTGAGTGTCCAGAGGCCATAACCTTCGATGTTGTGGAAAATGATTTATCCATAACTGGATTCTTTGAAGCCGCCCACACATTGGCTGGTTGGGAGAGATGAAATTAGCATCTAGATGTATGATTCAGGGGAGGCAGGTTGTGGTTTCCAGGCTGTCCCGCATCATTCATGTCCTTTAGAGAGGCATGGGACCACCCCAGTTTTATCCAAGCTATACTCAATGATAGAAAACAAGATTTTTTCAATAATATCTTCATGAGTGATGATCTAGATAGGCTCCTCTTTACAGGTTCCACGTCATGATATTTCTCACCCAATTCCAACACTCAAGTGAGGAAGAACCCAGCTAATGGCGATCCGTGGTGGGATATATTGTGGTGCAAAGAGGTGCCCTCCAAGTTCAATTTCCTGTTGTGGTGGGTGAGACACAATTCTTTAACCATGGATGATAAACTTCAATGCATGTTCATGAATTTGGAGTCAATATGGTTTTTTTGCAGAGCTCATAACCAAGAAATGTTTTTCCACCTCTTCGTCGCAAGTGATTGGGCGAGATGGGTATGGTAGGAGGTAGGGGTCTTCTTAGGTCGTGATAACCACGGAGGCTCTCTTGGATGTTTTTTCACCTCATGGCTTTAGGGGTCCAGTGAATGGAGGCCTGAGAGGAAAGGTCGGGCTATCCTCTTCTTGGCAGGAAGTTGGGTCATTTGGAAGTCCCAGAACGTTGCTCTCCACAGCACTGCTAAAGGAACCAAAACTAGTATCACCTTCAATGTAACAAATATTTTACTGGACCTGGTCAGCTTGAACACTGAATGGTAGGTTGCTCTGCCGATCAAGACATTTCACCTGAATCAAGATTCATCAAACCTAGACAGCAGGCTGGGGTAAGGGCATTGGGTCCGTTGGCGGCACCCAACTAGCGGGCTCAAACTTAACTCGGGCGGGTCTCTTCTCAATAGGGTGATGCATGGTGGTGGTGTCATTCAGGATAGGGACGGTTTGGTCTTAGAGGATTTTTCTACTGGTTACGGAAATGACAATGTACTTCAGGAAGAGGCACTAGCAATGGCCACTAGGATGGAGTTATTCAAGAAGAGACACCTTAGGCTGAAGTTAGTGGAAATTGACTCTCTGACTCTCTTTAATGCTCTCTTTGGAGTGGCTAATTATCCCTGAAACATCGATTATATTATCATGATTTTTAAACATCTCTTTGTTACTCACACTGAGATTGCTCAATCATGGCAGAATGGGAACAAGGTAGCAGAATATTTGGCCTCTAGGGCCCCCTCAATCCAAAGTATTTCCTACTTCTTCAACATGGCTTCCTTTCCCTGGGAGGGATTCGATTTTCTGGTTAATGATGCTTTGTGACTACATTATTTTAGACCCCCCGTTATGTATCTCTTTTATTTCCTGCTTGAAAAAATCAATAAAAAAGATAATGATTAGCTCAGTGTTTTTCATTATTCATCAAAAATTGAAAGTTTTCCCAAAAATACCAAAAACATCACCCTAAACTAATTTCGATATTCCGAATCCAATAATGAAGTCCATTTTGAAAGATAAAATTTATAAAATTTTAAAAAGTGGGTATTACTATTCATAACGGCTAGTTTGATTGTTTGTGGTGTGTTAGACCTCGAAGTTGCGTACAACACACGCTATTGTATTATTCAAAGAGAAGTATACCGTCGAAGCATGGGGTGTTAAATTATCCCCTCGTTCAAATAATTTTTCCCTCGAAATTTCTAGAGTATTACTGCGTAAAAAGGATCGGGTGGTTCATCATCATAAGTTCCTCAGGTTCCCACATTGCATATTCTATCTTATAGTTTCTCCATAGAACATTTACCAGATGAGTCATCTGGTATCTCAACAGCTGTTCTCTAGTATCAAGAACCGTGAAAAGCTCTTTGCAATAATACTGATCAGGTTCCAGTTCTATTTCCTCAAAGGTGAGTACATGCGTTGGTTCAGAAATATAATTTCTCAATAGTGATACGTGGAATACATCGTGAAGTTTGGATAGATTAGGAGGCATTGCGAAATGGTAATTTACAACCCAAATTCCTTTTAGAATTTTGAAAGGTCTGATGTACTTGGGACTCAATTTTCCCTTCTTACTGAAACGTATAACACCCTTCCATGGGGATACCTTCATGAAAACATGATCTTCTACCTGGAATTCAAAATCCTTCCTTCGGTTATCAACATATCTCTTCTGCCTACTTTGAGCTTCTTTGATGTGGGTTTGGATTACCTTCCCCTTTTCCATCATTTCCTCCACAAGTTATGGGCCTACGAGTTTTCATTCACCAACATCATCCCAACAGGTTGGTGTGCGACATCTCTTTCTGTATAACGCTTTATATGGTGCCATTTGAATACTTGAATGGAAGCTATTATTATAGAAAAATTATAATATAGGTAAATATTGATCCCATATACCATGCAAGTCAAGTGGGAATGATCTCAATGTGTCTTATAAGGTTTGAACAGTGTGTTATTATTGTCCATCAGTTTGGAGGTGGTAGGGTGTTCCCAAATGAAGTTCAGTATCTAGGGCATTCTGAAGTCTATTCTAGAGTCTTGATGTAAAACGTGGATCACGATCAGAAACAATCAATAGGGGTACTCCATGAAGTCTCAAAACATCATTAATATATAGTGTTTCTATACATTCAAGTGGTAAATATTCTCTTATATCAAGAAAATGCGTTGACTTGGTAAGAGGATCAACAAAGACCCATATTGCATCCTTCCTTCTACGAGTCTTTGGTAGTCCCATGACATATTCCATCATAATATTATCTCATTTTCACTTAGGTATGGGAAGAGGTTACATGACTCCTCAGTGATATTGCCATCTATAATTCACTTATTAAAAAACCATACATCTTGACACAAAATCATCAATCTCTCTCTTCATGTTGTCCCACCAAAAATGTTCCTTCAAATCTATATACATCTTAGTGCTACCATGAGAAATTGAAACTGTGAGAATTATCCAACAATTCCCATTTTAGATCAAGTATATTGGGAACACAAATTCTCTTCCTAAATTTCAAAATTAAATATGTAAACATAGAGTCACTCAATCTCCCATCATTCAAAACATTAATCTTCTTTTGAAAGTCTTCATCATCGGTCTAAGAACTCATTATCCTTTCTAGTAAAGATGGTTTGGAAACCATTTGGAAAAGTATTGATGTTTCACCTTCCATGGTTATTCCCATATCTATCTTTACTAGTTCCATGAAAATAGGATCCCTTTCAACTCTCATCTTGTTCAAAACTCCATGATCTTTTCTGGTCAAAGCATCTCCCACCTTATTTGCCCTCCCTGGGTGGTAGTGTATATTGCAATAATAATCTTTGAGTAGTTCTAGCCATCTCATTTACGTCATGTTGAGTTCTTTCTGTGAGAGAATTTACTTTAAACTCTTATGAACAGTATATATCTCACATTTTTCACCATAGAGATAATGTATCTATATATTCAAAGAAATTATTAATGCTTCTAACTCAATATCATGAGTATGATAATTTTTCTTATTAATGTTTACCTTTCGTGATACATAGGCCATAACCCTATCATTTTTCACAAGGATAAACAGAGATTCTATCCATAGCGACAATATGGCCATGAAAAGAAATCTCTTGAAGCCATAATTCACATTTTCTAAACTTACCTGATAATTCATGTCTTCTAAGTGTTTTCAGGATAATGCGCATGTGATTTTCATGATCTTCATATCTTTTGGAGTATACCAATATATCATCAATAAGTACTACTACAAATTCATCAAGATATTCTGTGAAAACTCTAATCATTAGATCCATGAAGACAGTGGATGAATTAGTCCATCCGAAAGGCATTACTGTAAACTTGTAATGCCCATACATGGTTCAAAATGCTATTTCTTGAATGCCTTCCTTTTTCACACACAACTGTTGATATCCAGATCGAAGGTCAGTCATTGAAATGTATTGAGCTGCATGAAGTTGGTCAAATAATTCATTAATGCTATGTAGGGGCTACTTGTTCTTTATTGTTATAGCATTTATCTCACTGTAGTCAATGCACAACCTTATATATCCATCTTTATACTTAACAAAAAGGATAGGAGATCCCCATGGAGAAACACTAGGGCAAATAAATCCTTTATTACTCAATTCATCTAGTTGTTTAATTAGTTACACTAATTCCACATTTTCCATTCTATAAGGGGTCTTCGATATGGGCCTTCAACCATGAATTAAATCAATGGTAAACTCAATTTCTCATTCTGGAGGATGTCTAGGTAAATCCTCTGGAAACACATCAAAAAATTCTTTCACAATAGGTGAATCCACTATTTGAACAGTCCTTTCCTCACCCACAGTTATTTCATTATCTTACTCCCCAATAATTGATTTTAGTTGAGCTACTGGGGGTGGATCTAGATAAGAATTCTGTGGTGACATTTTTGCTCTAAAGATATAGTACTTCCTATCTTCAAAAAAATAGTAACCTCCTTCTTTTACAACAAATTTTTGCATCAGGGTCCGAAAGCCAATCGATACTGAGGATTATATCAAATTAATTCATTGGCATGATGATGAGATCAATAGTTAAATAAAGTATATATGCCTCAATGGGAACTGATTCACGAAACGTTGTGGCAAGGACACTTCCCTTGGGTGTTTTGACTGACAACTCCCTTGTTAAATCAAATTGGGAATATATAATTTTCATAGCAAACTAGGAAGATACGAAGAAATACAATGATCCAAAATCTAGTAATTCATTAAATAAACTTGAGGAAACCATTAAATTACCTAACACTATGTCTTTCAGAGCATTAACCTCAGGAGTAGTGATAACATAAACATGGCCTGGATCCCTTGTCCTTTTCTGAGGTAAGTTCCCCTGATTCTTAGGGAATTCATTCACATAATTCCCCCATTGTCTACAATTGTAGCGTTCAACATCGAAAGCCTCTTTCTTCCCCTTGAAATCATGAGCTTGGTGGTCTTTTTCACCACAATTGTAATAGACTCACATTCCCTTCATACAAGTACCATGGTGTTTCTTCCCACATTTACTACATGATGGATGTTCAACTTTTCCCTTCTTCCCCTTATTTCCATTTCCAGAGTGTTCAGAAGACCTATTATTTTAATTCATTTATTTATTGTCGTAACACTTAGAGAATTAATTTTCTGTCTTGATAGAAAATGAGACAATATCTTCGTACAACATGAAGGAATGTGAGACTAATACTCGACAGAGTAATGGTTTTTACCAATCAATGAAATGATCAATCTTACTTCTTGGGTTACGTATATAATCTCTAGAATTCCTCGTTAACCTTGTAATGTTAGCTTCATACTTTGCAACATTCTCACCTTCCTTTTGCCTTAAACTCAAAAATTGTCTTTCCATATACGCTTGATGGTCATGAGGAAAGTATTTTTCGAAGAAAATTTATTTAAACTCCCTGATTTAAATATTTGATAGTTCATCATTTCATTTGTGTTTTTAATCAAGGAATACCATTGATTAGAATCTCTAGTGAGGTGGTAAACTACCATTCCAACTTTGTCCCTTTCACTACTCCCCAAGGCATTAAATATTTTCTCTAAGGAATTTATCCACTGCTCTGTTACTAGTGGATTGGTACCCCCATTGAATGTTGGTTGTTGTTGTCTAATGAAGCGATCTGACATTGATCCCCCACACTGCGGATCAGGGTGCTTCATATGAGTAATGTTACCATTCATAACCTGAGTGAGTTGTCCCAGTATTGTGAATAGCAGATCAGCACTTTTTGCATCAATATCTCCACTATAATTATCTTTATTAGGAGGAATATCCCTACATGGAGTTCATGCATTGATACAGTTTGCATTCCTTTCACTAGGCTCTATTTCTAAACAATGGAATAAACTAGATTAGTTTATGAATAACAATACATAAATCCAAACTTGTAAAAAACTTAACAAAAATTGAACAGTTTATGGATATAATCCATAATCATAAAAAAAATTTCTTTGGGGAAGTATATACGCATAAACAATTCATAATGGGTGGTAAAGAAAATGAAATTTTTTTTAAGCATATCCCCCATGAGTTTTGTAACAAAGAGTGCAGTAAGACCCATTTTCGTGCACCAGTTCCCATTTGAGTCTAGATCAAAGTGGTGTTTTCAGGGTTTACACCTAGGTACATCTGTGCTAGAGCCTCCTCTACCTGCTTGTATCCAGACAGGGGTGTATTACATGGAAAACTCACAAAATCATTAAAATTCAAAATTCTAGGAAGTTCTTTTATATTAATCATCAAAATTTATCTTAGGGATACATGCTCTAATATGAGTCTATATAAATCTAATTTCCAAGGATTATACTAAACCTCCTCTGATACCAACTGTAATGCTCAACCCCAGAAGACCAGAGTCGGTGCATTATTATGTATCATTGGCATGATCACTTTAGATCATGTCTCGACTGACCGATTAGTTTAATATCCTTGGGAGTACTAGATACATTCATAAGGTTTACATTACATAAGAAAATGTTAAAATAAAAAACACTATCGTAGTGGAAAACGCTAAGATCCCATAGACTATCCCTACAGGTCAGTCATAATATACTTTTTCGCATCCTGGTAAAAATAAAACATAGAAAGGGGTGATCTCAAATGCTCAGTATGGATAACAATATAGCAGAAACATTCATATATAAGCATAAACATTTAAGGAAATGTATAAAACTAAAACAAAAGCCTTTTCAACATAAAATTTATCATAATATTGCAAATATAAATCAAAATAATTCCATTTACTTACTCAAAAGGGTATTTTATAGTCGAATAATCACATGCAATATTAATAGCCACTTTCCTAATGGTGTAATGCATAATGAAAAAATATCATAACCACATAGTCAAGGCCTTGTGCCAATACTACAAAAAAAATATTTTGTCAAAGCCTTCTTCTAAGACACTAGTATGTCTAATGAGATCTACCGATGTATCGATGATCTATAGTGGGCTTTACCCATCACTTACTAAGTCTAATGAATTCATCATTTTTAAAGGTTTAAACATAACAAAAAAATTCATGTTAAAACTAGCATATAAAATGTCAAAACATTATCCATAAACCATGAATGGTTTAAAATTAACACATCCATAGTCAAACATATCAGAAAACCATCAATACCATTTGTAATTTTTGTATCATAATAAATCAACTTCAAATAAGCTTAAAATCCATCAGAGGATGTTGACATTGATGAAATCAAAATAATTTTTAGAGAAATAGCTCTATCTATTATGAAATAATATTATGAAAACATTTATATTGAAATTATTCTTGTAAGTTTGTAAGGGATTCTTCGACGATGTTATAAGGGGAGAAAATAGCCGCACCCGCTGTACAAGTTTAAAAAACATTCTAACCATAATTTTGTCCAAAAGGCCATAAAGTATCTTGTTTGGAAAATCATGGAAGGATTCCATTAAAACCATTTAATAAAAATTAAAACAAGGGTATAAATGACATTAACCAATTTTATATTAAATAATTCAAATGTTTTGGAATACATTTTTATGAATCATGGATGTGGATGATAAAGAGGTCCCAATAGATACTTACGTAAAAACATCCTCGGATAATAAAGAGATTGTGAATTTAGCCATTACCTTGATATTTTCCTTGTTTGAGGGTACATTAACCTCCTTTATAATGGTCAATAATTTTTATTAAAATATACGAGAATCATATAAATTAATTTGATACCATATATGATCTTTTAATATTTATTTGTTAATAATATTTTAGTATTATCGTCATTTTGGGTGTTAACTGATTCATTTTCCCTTATATGATTTGTTACATATGTAATGTTTGTTTTGGATATGATGTATCTTATTCATATTTAGAATGATATTATTTCTTCAGACATTATTTTTAATCATCTAATGAAAATTAGTCTTGAATGGATACGATGGGGAGTGAATCTCATCGCGTTCATGGAGAGGGTAATCTGTACGTACTCACGAGCAACAATATCATTCTTTTATATTAAAATAATATATAATTGGATTGAATATCATATATACAGAATCATTTTCATGATATATTTATTATTTACTTCAATTATAATCATTATTATACCCATCCAAATAATAATGTATTGAATAACAATAAAACCACGACGTGGAGGCGATAAGCCGTACGTACGCACGTATGGTGACATGTCATTAAAATTATGGATATAATAATGAATATTATTGTAACATATTTATACTAACATCATATTATATATAATATAATGTATTTATAATTTTATAATGGAAACAACAATGAAATAGGATGTTAAAGAAGAAATGAACTTGAAAAAGGTGATGAAATATTTACCTCTTCTTCGTGTTCTTCCTTTTCATTTGGTCAAAAGGGATCCATAAGTTGGCATTATGACTAATATATGTCCTTAAGGATTAATGGAGGACGATTGGGATGGTACTTGGGAAGGGTTTGGCTAAGCCAAAAGGCTTTAATGGTGTGATTTTTAGGGAAGGGGGAGTGCCCTTTTATAAGAGTGGTCAGGGGTACCTAAGGAAAAGCTAGTAATATTATTTTATAATAAAATACTTTTTGGTTTATAATGTCTTCAAAATGATCTATTTAGAGGATAAGGTGGGTATGGGTCGAAAACCACTCAACAAATAGGTTTCAGACAGGTTTGGGTCACTATATTAACATTATATTTTAGATTTAACTCTTAGTTAAATAGTTTGACATTTACCATGTCTCTTTGTATTTTTAAATTATGTGGTTAATAAACATACTATTAAATTCCAAGAGAACAAAAAGTGTTTCATTAATGAAATATATAATATAATTTATGTCTTTTTTCTGATCCTTAGATTTTTATGAATATAATATCTATTAATATTATAATATTTGTTTTAAAAACTCTTTTATGTATATTTTGACGCAATTTGTTATTTTGTTTTATGATCAATTAATATGAGCATTATTACTTTGAAAAAAATTCATCTAAGCAACCCTAACATGCAATATTAACCTATAAAATTAGTGGAATTCATAAGAAGTCTCAAATTACATTTATTTGGATATTTAAAATATCAATTATTTTAATATTTCATTAATTAGGAAATTACACCATCATAATTGTGTCATAAAAAATTAATTTTTTTAATTTTTAAAAAATATAAATAAAATAACATTATATAGGAAATTTTATTATACTTCTATTGAATTTTTTAGTCAAATTTATCTTATGTTTAACCCTTTATTAAAAATGGTTTAGTTGTTAAACATTGATTTTAACTCTTTAATCTCTTCTTTAAATAAAATAATAATAAATGTCCTAATCTAATCTATGTGGAACTAAAGTATCAAATTTTATTTTAAGGTTTTTTGGGTCGAATTATGCTTATCCAATATAATTAGGACATGTGTTAGGGTAATAATAGTTTCATTTTTACCCTGATTTCCCCTATTTACTTTTAAGCGTGTTAAATAAAAGTAAAAAGTTACTATTCACTAAAAAAAAATTCATCATATTGAACCACGTTTTATGTACTGAAATCAACCATGTCTCTTGGATTTTTTAAATTTATCTCACAAATGTGGTAAAATTATGTTTTATGTAAATTTGCAAATGCTCCTATGAGGTGGGTAAAAGACGGTGAACATTTTTATATATCTAAAATTTTTATAAATTGACTCTAATGAATTACGCTGAAATTATATAGGTATTATGTATATATTTTACCTAAAATATATTCAAATAAAATAATTTAGTATTTAAATAAAAATTTGGTTTTAAACTATAGGTTAGTATTTTTCACTATTCCTCAAAAATTGAAAGTTTTCAGGAAAATACAAAAAATTCACCCCAAGCTAATTTTGATATTCTGAATCCAAAAATGAAGTCCATTTTGAATGATAAAATTCATAAAATTTCAAAAAGTGAGTACTACTATTCATAACGGCTAGTTTGATTGGTTGTGGTGTGTTACAACTCAAAGTTGTGTAACACAGACACTATTGTATTATTCAAAGAGAAGAGTACCGTGAAATCTTTGGGTGTTAGAATGTGAAGGTGTAAAACCCATAAGTGAAGAGGTTATATTGATTTAATTGAATGAATCATTCTAGAGTTAATGAAAATGAAATATTCCAAATAGAAATTCTTCAAATCCATCCCAAATAAATAACATAGGACCACCTCATTCTATTATTTTGAATTAAGTTAAATATTTATTTATCTAGTAATCAAACCAAAAATAAACCCCAAATTTGGCGACTACATAGCAAAAAATCCATAGAATGTATGTGTCTATATGTTACTTTTTATATCTATGATTATTGAAAAACCCAAAGCTACACTACAAGAATCGACTTAACCCAAAAAGCACGGGGAGTTTTTGGTGAGACCACTTCACCAATGTCTCCCACTAATTTTTGATTTCTCCCAAGACATAATGATTTACCTTATGTTGTAGACGCTTTCACCCTAATGGAGGAAAGTCATGATTGTTTTTGACTTCTTCATTTATGTAGACCGGCTACGTGGTTCAAGAGATAGTTTATTGATTGGATTCCACTCTTTATGGGGGAATCAACTATGGGAGGGAGAACATTCATCTATGGATAAAGATGATACCCCATTGGAATATTTCTTGTGAGTATCTCCTTGTTGTGTTACCTGAGAACTTGTATCTAACACTCACATTGTGATAACTATTCTTCAATGGTAGGAACCTCAACTATACTTAGTGGTGGTTGGGATGTGGAAATACCTTTTCCTTTTTATTTTCATTGTTCAACCGAAGAGGTGGAAACTGATTATACAATGGTGCCATATTTTGGATCCTTCTTTGGTTCTGGGTGAATGGATCCCCATTTGTTGCATCCAACTCGCCCTTCTTCCATGGGTATTATTTTAATGTTGTGACACTCTTCATTTATGTCTGGATCCATAATTTCCACTACATTAAAAGTGATAAAATTCACTAAGGAAAAATTCGCAATGGTAAATGTACCATTACTTTCGACGTAATAGGCTGAATTTTCACTGTCCGTCTCAGTGTCATTATTCAATTCCTTGGCCATATTAGGCCATTTTATCTTACAATCCTAAAAGAGGCTAATTTTTTTCTCTTATTCCTCCCTTCTTGGTCTATGAGAACTGACATTGAGAGAGTTTACTATCATGATTTATAAAAGGGACCTGACTAGTAGTGGTCTGTCTAGTAGGGAGAGGAATATATGGGATACCGATCATTGATTTTTACCTCATAATATGGAGAATACTGATTCTCCTTGTAGTGATGATGGTGATGAAAATTCCCCTAGCACTATAAGATGTGGGTTATTTAGGTTAGAAATTACATAGATTGGTCCTTCTTTTGAGGATCCAAAACTCCATTTAGAGAATTGACGCCTATTACAATGCCCATGAAGATACAAATTCTCTCATCCCAACAAGGTGGGGTTGATATGGAATCATTGTTTATCTCTAAATGACCCTCTTAGTGAATGATAAACCTACAGATGGTGATTCATATAAAAATTACCCCATTCTAGTGGGATGTGGTTTGTTCATATCTATTACTGATGTGTCCCAAACACTCCCAGGAATTGAAAATCATATAGGTGGAGGCAATGGTATATATTCACTCTACCCAATAATCTTGGTCTGTTGTTGGATGGAAAATATAGTAGCTACTATTTTAGAAAATTTGATTCAGCATATATGGGCTTTCTTAGGAGATGAGTGAGATAAAATCACATTATGAGAACAATTCTTTATTGGAAGTTTCCCGAGTGATTGAAAATTAAATCTCTATGAATAAAATGAATTTCTATTGGTTTTAATGTTCTAGATTGAAAGACTATTGGAGATCATCTCTCTTAATTGTTTTATGTCTGGGCATCGTTGAGGTGGGTGAATTCTATTGTAGTTACCAACTTGCCAAAGAAATGCCTAGCACCTTGATTTACCAAAAGGATGTGAAATTACAAGAAGTTGTATCTAAATAGTTCCTATATTCCTTGGGTGTAGAAAATATTAACACTCCACACATTCTAAAACTTCAAATTAGGATACATGATGTGGCTTTAGAGATCATCTTCCAATGAGTTGTGATGCAATGGTGGAAATGGTGTTACCGATTTGTGCTTTTCTTTTCCAGCTTTGGATCTCGATCTATAGATATAGAAGAATTCTATAGATATCAATATATTATCTTCATGGTATGAAAGTGAACCTAATATCCTGGGTAAGGGAGGTGTCATGCCGTCAACCACTGATGAGTTACCCACATTTTTTTGTAGATAATGCATGCACTCCTTTTCTAGATCATCTAGGATCTCAGTGTCAAATGTTGAAAGGGGCCACAACAAGATGGGGAGGTTGTTTCTGGATATATTTCTCCATATATCTATTCAAGCCTCCTCTTCATCAAATTTTCATGACTCCATCTCGTCGGACAATAAAATATTGTTATGAAGGACACATGCTGATGAGATTGGAGTGCAGTTGTACATTTATGGGGAACTATATATTGTTGAACCGGATGCTTCAAGTTCTACTCAATACGATGGTGTTATAGTTTTGGAAACTTATCTACACTCAGGTGTGTGGGATAGTGGAAGATTTATTTTTTTTTCTGTGGTATATATCACCCTGGGGATGTTTACCATAGTGGATGTCAGGAGTAGAGTCCTTGGGATCCATCTCCATAGTACCATGGGAAGGAATATTGGGGAAATGATTGTATTATACTTTAGTGATCGATTTTATGAACCAGTGTGGGGTTGATAATGTATCTAGTGTGACCACAAGGACATTGATATTGATAAGATTAGAAATATATTTCATGTTCCACATCGTGGTCAGAGTATACTGAACAAGATTTTAGGAATATGTGGAGATATGACACTACTGTATGATGGTTTATGAAACATGATTATAACCTTATGGTATTGTAGAAATACGAACCTACTGCTAAGAATATTGAAGAGTATTCTATTGGGAGATCATAGTAATTATAGTAATATGATCATGTACTGAGGCAAGTTCCATTCTCACTTGGTGAGCCTCTGTTAGGATGGGAATATGATCCTGATCCTTAGCCCTTGAGATATTTCGCTGGTCTTTCGTGGTAAGGATACAAGCCTTTTCTAAGGCATGTACCAATCTCACATGATGAGCCCCAGTTGGAACATGAATATGAACCTGGTCTGAATATGAATTCGTCACCAGAATATGTACATAGAACTTTAGAAGGGGATAAGTGATATAAGAATCCTCTAATATTGCCTCATAATGGTGATGGTGTAGTAATTTATTAGTAGAAATTGGAATATGTTAATATATTCCATGATATACTATAATATAAAATTGGGTTGAGATGTCATGGTTGTAGGGATAGGAATATGTTCTTATCCCTTTATCTGCAACAGTTTCAGAATATTTCGGTGCCATTCTTTAGCGATTGATAAAATATATTGACATTTTAGAAAAGTGTTTGTAAGAATACAATACTTCACATTTTTCATATCCAATATACAATGTCATATGTCTTCGATTTAATATGTAATATGTTCTAATTTCTATCCATCTTGGGACACTAGAATATGCCAATAGACTTATTGCACGAGGGTAGGGTTATGTGCCTCCCCAATTCTGGAAATAAGAATATTCCAATAGACATTTTCTTAGGGAGTAGGGATATGAACCGCCTTACAAGTTCATACTAGAATATGCATCTAAGAATCATCAATAGGAGTGGAGATATGAGCTCTATCAATGGTATCTAGTGAATTCCTCCCCCTATGAGCCTCCCTTATTACCCATACATAGGTGTTAGAGGTTGTATTGTGTCGGGTGGTACCATCCATCCAACATTATGAAA
The DNA here is from genome assembly GCA_963277665.1 of Viscum album. Taxonomy (NCBI): domain Eukaryota; kingdom Viridiplantae; phylum Streptophyta; class Magnoliopsida; order Santalales; family Viscaceae; genus Viscum; species Viscum album. The sequence goes on from OY728145.1 coordinate 1,415,722,956, forward strand.
ATTTACTAAAAATGGGCATATCCCAAAAAATATCACAGGGGGTTTAAAATAAAGAATCCCAAGAGAATCAAAATTCACATGATTAGAAAATTCTGGTAGAGGGAAACTAGTTGTATTAAAAATGATAATAATGTTGTTTGAATATCCCTTCGAGGCGAGGAAGTCCACAAACATATTACCCTCAGGCCATGTATGAGTAATAGAAATGCTATTGGAAAGTATGATATTGCATCTACACACTAAATAGATGATAAAATAGTATATTGAGATGTTCCCATTCTATGATATGTGAAGGATAGATGATAATGTTTCCACCCCATATAACATAATAACATGGGAAAGACACATTTCCAATACTTTAGCATAGATAGAGATTCTGCAAAGAAAGGATTCACCACTGCTAAAATTAGCACTAAAAAAAGAATAATAAAACCATCCCGGTGAAAAAAAGTCCACCCATCTCATAATACAGAAGATGCATGACCCATCAATATTTAATTTAAAACCATTATCAGGAGGATACCATTGAACAAGATTTCCTTGTAAAAGGGGTCAGTGACCTATGCCCTAATTAATCATACCATGAAGGAAGCATTGTAGGGAAGGTAAGGATTCTCGATGATTGAGATAAGGATCTATTATAATTGATAAGATGTGATCGTTAATTAACACAAACATACGAGAGTAGAAAATCCATTCATGCCACACCTTTTTTCAAGCATTCTAGAGGATCCAGCATCTAGGAACCAGAAGAAGGGATCCCACCATGTGTTTATGGGATTATCAGGGGATTCATGGAACCAATATTGAAGGAAGTCATTGTTTATATGTTGTAATCCGGATAGTCCACTTCATTTGAGAAAATAAATCCACATTGTGAATGGCCTGTTAGCTTTGAAAAAAATATTATCCATGATCACTTTTTAGGGAAGATGACATCAACTACAACGGGATTCCGAATGAGAACCTCTCCTACAAACCATTCCATCTATTGGTAAGGGTTGATTATGCAACATTCTTAATAATAAATTAATCTTATACATTATTTACTTTCTCCATAGAGATTCACCCCTTTCATCGATATCATATTCCACATGCATGATGCACCTTTATTCCTCCATCGAGAAATACCCAGAGGATGATCTTGTGAAAACAAATCAATCATTCTTGGAACAAATGATGAATCTATTAAAGACATACTGCTGCTACTGATTAAGAGTATAACTAATAAATAGAAGGTAGGTACTATCTAGGGAGAAAGAAATATCATGTATTGGACAACCCCAAAATGGATAAATATTGCCTGCCCAGTTGTCATTCATATAACTGATAGAACCCCGACCAATGACCCAACAAGAGTGATGTTGGAGAGAAGGTAAGTGTTTTTCAATCGAATTCCATTGATTAACACTCCTTGTCCCTAGTCCATTACAAAAATCCCATATTTAATAGAAATATGTTTTTCCTACGGTGATATACCATCCATTAAGACCCATGCTAATCTAGCATGGAGGCTACTCACAGATTCAACGACATATCAATAATTGATGCCACCACCTTCAATTTCACAATCCATCCTATGCCATAATGTCAAATGATACTTTCATTCACCATGAACATCCTAAATGAAGTCGGTAAGTAATATTTAAATTTTTATAAGGGAAATATTAGGAGAAACAAGAGAGAAATGTCATGTATAGGAATCAAGGAATGGACGCTACTAACTAGGGCGATGTGACTGCCAAAAATTTTTTTGAGCGCTATTAAATTGGATGCTGAATTAACTCTATGTCGATAAAAAGGTGCCCCAAATATTCCATTGGAAATGATCATATTTTTACTCCCAGTTTATCAAAAATTCTTCTTCCCCTTGATTATGAACATGATTTTGATAAATAAACCCAACTCTTTACTAACTTGATTGATTGACCACTCCAATAAGAATATTAAAAAAGAGTACTATCAAGATCATGAATATTTTTGATATCTTAATTTAGGAAGAAAATTATATCATCTGGAACAAAAATATGAAAGGATCTCCTGATGATACGCTTGCACCGAAAGGCTCTCAAACACCCCTCATCAATATTCTTGTTAAAATATCTTCGAAAAGAGTCTTGATCCACGATAATGATAATGGGAGAGAGGGGATCTCATTTCCTAAGTAACGAGACTGATTTGGATAATTCATAGCTTATCCAAATGAAGGTGATAAAAAACTAGGGGGAACTCATGCACTTGCAAATAAGATCAATAAATTTCTCTGAAAAAACCCATACCTCATATAAATTTATTTATGAAACACCACTCCATCCTATCATATGACTTTTCCATATCCAAATTGGAAAATATTTTGGACCTGGGGATCTTCTTATTAATATCACTGATCATTTCATGAGAAATTGAAATGGAAAGCTGTGTAGATATTCCATAAAACACCCTTTTATTCCTTAGATATCCATTTCAGGAGGGGTATGGAAAAGATCTTGTTAATAATAAAAGCAAGTACTTTATACGGAATGTTACACATTCTAATTAGATGAAACTAATTGAGTGAGAATGGATTAAATAACTTTTGAATGAGGATCGAAGAAGTGGAAAAAGAAACTATAGGTAGACTCCAACCATAAGAGAAATCCTGAACTATTTCAACAAGTTCATTTTTAACAATGTCCTATGATTTAATTAGAATGACCATGGAAAACCATCTAGACCTGAGGTATATTCATAAATCTAGAAGGAGACAACCTCCCTAACATCTATATCATCTGGAATTACCTCTGGAATACCATTTGAATCAGCAGATACACAATTATGTATGCTTCCAATGAAATCTATTGTCCTTGTAGGATAACCATCCTACATGCAAGGATTAACACCAACAAGTAATTAGAAAAAATGAGAGATGGAAAAACCTCATACAACTTGTGGGTTGGAAGAAAAGGAACCATCTTCAAGCAATATGTTTGGATCAATGTTTCTTTTCTGCTCTCGTATACATACTTGGAAGAATGAAGAATTACAGCCTCCCTCTCTGAGAAAAGTCACTCTAGATCCCTCTCTAAATTTTATTACTTTTTCAAGTATAACATCATATGTATGGGACTTCATGTTGACTGAATTGTTTAAAATTTCATCACCCCAATGTGATTCAAGATTCTTCTCATCCTGTTCTATATCCACATTTGGAGAATCAATGTTATCAACACAAGGTGGTTTATTGGCCTCCCAAATAATGATACACCCTTTCAAGCATCTAATATTATTATGAAAGCTGACCTAAGTTATTTCATCCTTAAATTTACCCCATCAAGACTAAACCAAAACATTATATCTAGGGACAACTGGCTGCCTCCCTAAAAAGAAAAAATTATTGATCTATGAAGAATTATCACCCAGGATAATGAAAAAAGGAGAATAACTAGATAAGGCCCTCAAAGGGTGATCACCATTCGCATTGAAAATAGATGATATGTATTGACTGTTAGAAAAAAAAATGATCCAAACGACACCACCTACGATGACCCCCTTTTGGATATTTTGGAGTGCGAAATTATCACATTTAAACTCTATGTCAAGAAGATTGTTACAGGCTATAAATCTTGAAAAATATTATATGTCCTTCCATGGGTAAACCCCTCCTACCTTCTTCTTAAATGGATCCATTATGATGTTGAAATCTCCACCAAAAATCCAAGACATATCACCCATATCATGATTTTCCAGCTACTACCGGAGAAGTTCTCTCTCCCTCAAATTGCTAATCTCATAAGAAAAGGATATAAAAAAACTGGAATTATCCAAGATGATCTTTATAGGATGATGTTGATATGAGGAATCCAATTTCTCCAATGTGATATAATTTTTCCAAAATAAATCAAATGTGATGATTTTCAGGCCCCCCATTAAAGATATTTTGTATACCAAGATGAATGTGAAATTATTAATATTCGCAAACTATTGTTTGTGGTATAGAACAAAATCCAATGAAGATTTATGAAGACTGATTTTTGAATAAATAAAATCAATCATCACCTGGGAACCTACTACATGGGAATTAAAAATGAAAAAATATATAATTGGAAGAGAACTGATGGGAATATTCCCCCCCCCCCCCCCCCCCCGTGACACAAGCCTCATAGACATAAGAGAAAAGAACTCCTCCTCCCATTTTTCACGGCCTCTAGTTTATGATCTGATATGAGGAAGAGACTGAACTATTATTTTAACCAATTCCACATTGTATAGAGCACTAAACCCATTAAATACTTGAATAGGTGGAGTTTTTGAATGTTTTGGGATAATTGAAAATACCTTGAGAGAAGTGACCTCCTTTCCTCTAATGTTATCTTTCATAGTAATATATGTAAGAGAATAAGGATCAAAAAACTGTTGGTACATCTAAACTATTTTCATAAACTTTTTCAGAACAAAATATAACCATAATTGTGCTTGTAACCAGTGGATGATTCTATTGGGGAATGACCACTTCATCCTATATATCAGAAGGAATGGTTACATGGAAGGTAACCATAATCATCTCGACTGGAATGGTTGAAGGGGGACTGATTATAAAAAAGGACATGGAGAACACACACCTTTAGCCTGAAGATCTAGATCTGAAACTATAAGGTGCGTCAGTATCGTCTCTATAGTAATAGTGTTTTTCATTTCTTCCAGTGGATGTAATAATTATAACGAATCCAAGTTCTAATAAAAATATGAAGAATTCACAAGAGTTTGGATATCTGGTCTGGACCAAAAAAATCTATAGATGGGGATAGAGTGACCTTTAAGACAACATTATGTGTATAAGAATAATTGGGAGAGGAAGATCAGAGGTTTCCACAATGAAACTTAGTCTCCTGCATGGGGAAGGATTTGAGATGGTAGAGTGAGAGATAGATCAAGTTCAACATAGATACGTGCTACACCTACCTTTTGAAGGTGAGGTGTGTGTTCATCCATATAGAGGAAGGAACCAATGGTATTACCAATACCATAAAGAAAAATCATGGTTATTAAAGGGAAGTAGGAGACATAGTAAATTGACCCAAACCATGGCTTATGAAGAATCCCATCCAAAATGTGAGTCCATCGTACAATGGAAGAGATTTAATCTCCATTTTCTAAAAGGGAATGGGATATACAGCCATGATTTCATGATGTCCTTTTAGGAATCTATAACAATTCATAACACCTATCTATTAATGATCAAGACTCTAGCCAGAGAATCCAAATTCTACGAGGTGTTGGAAGTCTGAAATACTAGAAGATGTAGTTTATTATCTCAAGACCTGGTGACCAGAGTCCACCAATGAATATAAATGGCAACCCCAATTGTGTTGGTAGAGAAATCTAGAGCAGGAGATCTATCCACTACTGAAGAGTTTAGACCCCCAAATGGAATATCTTGGATATGGGATAAGTGATAAGAACTCAACAATGTCTATAAAAGAAAATCCTTTTTGGGAAGTCCCAATAAGACATCATTGAAAGAAGCTAGAGGGTCTCTATCTTCCAGATCTAGATTAGATGAGGATGATGGCAGAATTGATGAAGGAATAGGTTCTGATGCCTTTGGGATTGTGGAGAAGAAAAAACCGACAAGGGAGGAGGTGGGAAGACGGATGGGGAATTTTAAAAACCCGATGTGTGTGAATCACTTTCTGAAGTAAAACCATGGGTGACTCCATTCCATTATTCAATTCCCACAAAATTTTAGGGTGGTACCCTCTTCTGGTGACTGGTGGGTACTTGTGAGACAGTACTACCAATGGCGGTTGACAGATTCACTCCTTAGCGGCATCAGAACCACAAGAGATCTATATATATCTTCGTGTTCCATTTTTATTAGGCACTAAAGGTGGAAGTTATATAACATAGAGGATAAACTCCATAATCTATTGGTAATGTAAATGAGTTTGTAACGTCCCCGTCAGACTCACCATCGACCTGGTGGCCGGACCGGTTGCCACATGGCATCAAGCACGTCTCCCCGTATGCTAGAGGCTACCGACTAGTAGAGAGGGTCTCGGGATGTTATAGTGGGGAGACTATACCCTCTTATCAAAGTTTCACATAAGTAACATCAGAGGTAAACACAATATATATAGAGAAATCAGTGTAAAGTAAGAACAAAAGTAGCGGAAGATAACTAGTAATCATTTTATAAAAAGGTGGGCAATTCCAGTTGTCACAATATAGGGATGATGATACAGATATGGAAAGCAGTAAACAATACAACATGCATTCAATACAATTCAAATGAAAAGAGAAAAGACATCACATCCCAACGGGAAATCTCTTGAGCATCCCAAGCTCCCTCTTGGTCCTCTGCTCCTAACTCCCTAGGTACAAACAACACAGCATACAACTTAGGTCCTGCAAGCATGAAGGTCTACTCTGGTACCCTAGTGCAATGGTGGCCCAAGAAGGGTGTGAGATAATAATCTCAGTAGGCTGGCACCACCGATGTCTAATCCAATCCAGACAGTGTGAATTAAATTAACAGTAAATAGGTAATGTAGTAAACCATGAAACTAGCATGACCGAACCAAGCTTGTTCTTTGTCTTGGATTCACTTTAAGTACCCATTCCATACCTTAATCACTTCATTCAAGTGTTAATCTCGTTCCTTGAACCCATTCCTGGAATACTCAAATCGTAGACGAGGCATCGTTCAGGGATAAAATCCACCAACACCCTACAAGCCCGTTCTGGGGATCCTCTGAGGTACCCAACCTCGCTCTAGGTGCGGTATAGTCCATCATCTGAGCACGTCCCCAGAATCCAATAAATAAGATCCAGGTATCACCCATGACATATCATGCCCTGTGGAGTCCTTCCATGGCATCTCACATGGGATCCATGATTCACTCAGCATTTCAGTAACAAGCCATGTCTGATTCCGTCCATGGAATCTCACATGGGATCCATGATTTACTCAGCATTTCAGTAACAAGTCTTGAATGAGTCTGTCCATGGAATCTCAGATGGGATCCATGATTCACCCATAACATTGTTCACATTTAAAGCAGTTCAGTATCATTCAACTCATGTGGGCTAGAAATTCAAGAATTAGCATACAAGGGTCAAGGGGGAAAACTCCATCCCATACCCGAAACCATTCAAATACCATTCATATTCAATTTCCATTCATAATCATTATCACAATCACAATCAATCATATAGCCCATAACCACGTAAAATGTTATAATCACGTTCATACAAACATACATCAGGCAAACCATCTCATGTATCATTGTCATCTCATCACATTTATACTTAAGGCAACTTCTCTTAAGAATCCAAAACAATACATTAACATGTTCATCAAATTTATATATGGTACATGAGGAAACCCACTCATGTACGGTGTTGTCTAGCCCCCAACCCTTTCTTCATTATCATAAGCCATGCTTATTCCATTATCCTGAGGCACGGTCTTACCACCCTAACCCATTTCATTCAAGTTTAACCATTCCATATTGAAGGATATGTTTATCACTCTTTAACCCGTTGATACCTTCTAGATGAAACATGTCATGTAGTCTTAAGTCATCACACTATGGTCATCATCTCACTCAATTTGCCTAACATGGGAAATTGATCCAAACAAAAGTATCAAAGCGAAATTATTATATTTACCTAAACAAGGAAAAATCACCTACAAAGCCTCCAAGAGGCACCACAAAAATACAACAGGCAAGCATAAAGAGTCTATCACTATCATTTATCTTGTAGACAACGTATATCTAATTGAGGGGTTTTATTATTAAATCATGAGTTCAGTGACCAAGAAACCAATTTAATCTTGTCACTACAATTCACACTGTTTTCACAGAAACATTCATTCAAGACTAACTTGTAGAATTAAAAATTCTAAGTCCATGAAGAAATAACTCTTTACTACTTTACATTCAATTAAAGGGCAAGGAGAGGAACCCTACCTCAAGGTGGATCCATCCATCCACTTTGGCTCTTGGCGCTTTCTAACTAAGAGCAACCTAAGCTCCGGCAAAGCGAAACCTGACCAAAACTCCAAAGCACAAAACCAAACACACCAGGAACCCTTTCGAACTACTAAAGCACTTATTTAGAAGCTTCAAAAACAATCCATGGGTAAAACCATTACCTTGGAATCAACCAGGCAGATCGAAATCACTACAAACTGCCTCGCCATTGGCGTCCGACACCGAATCTCACCCAAATGAGTCCCAACGGGCCCTTCGCATTGACCTAGAACAAGAGAAAAAAAAAGAAGAACGCAAAAATAAATAACCCAGCCTAACCCTAGGGTTTGGCTAAATGAAAAATAGGGCATGGGGATGACCTAGAATCGGCCATGTAGGGAGGTTGAAGAAGGGAGGAGTTTACCATGGAGATTCGAAGGAGGAATCGCAAAAACAAAATGAAGGAGAGGAGGTCCGGTAGAGGGAGGGTTCGTATGGGTCTGGCCGAGAGGAGAGGGGAGAGATCATATAGATTTTATGTTTTTATTTTAATTTTATTTTAAAATATCTTGAAAACCCAAAACTGGGCACGGTGCACGGCTTGGGCCGCACCGTTTGGAAAATCGTGCGCCAACAGTGCGTCCCACACTGGATATCCTAGACACCCCGTACTGCTGGCCACATGGTTTGGGGAAACTGGACGTAGGCCCTGATGACTCCCCTATCTCCATGATTTAGGCCGCATAGTTTAGGCTGCACAGTTTTGGAAACCATGTGCCAACCATGTGCCTTCTGCTGCTCATTAAAAACCATCCCACTTCGGGAACGATGCACTCTAAACACCTCAAGCCACTCGAGACACTTAATGTGAATTCTCCCATGTCAAAAAACATTAAAAAGAAGGATCGAAACCTTAAAAAACTCATTCTGAAACTCGATCTTAAATCCGACCGGTTCAGTAAATGAAAATTTCAAAATCCTTCGCTTTTTAACCCGGTTCAAAATGCAGGTCCATATAAACATCCCACCATAGAACTTCTCATCCACGAGAATCCATTGGGAACAAAACACACCTCACCCAACCTAAAAGGGTCATGAAGATTCGTTCAAACTATCACGTTATGTTTTCAAACATCTCACGCACCAGAAAACAACCACTTAAGCACACGACAGTTAAGCTGTCAACACCCGAGACAATGCTCGTTTTCCAACCAAAACACCCAGACAAATCATACCCAAGCCCTTCATACCTGAGACAAAAACTCATCATCCTCTCATCAAAAAACAAATAAAGGTACTTCCCATCTTAGATTTTCAATGCTAAATGATCAAAAATCAAACCACAACTCCACCACCTTTGGAACTGTCTTTCAAAAGCACGCTCTAAGTGTTCCGACGACGCACCTAGTGTGATTTTGAAACGATCAAACGGTCGATTCCCAATCGACCCCAAACCCAAGATAAATGAAGCCATTCAACTCCAGATGACTATTCATTAAGACGCCCGGCTTAGGCGGCTGAAACTTTACAAGATGAACAACGATTCCTTCTCCCAAGGCATCCCGAACATACCACGATAACATTAACTGAAGCTCATACCCGACTCCTGGTGACATCTCTAAGATCAAACCATGATAGAAACCATGAATCCCGGAGGCAACGCCGAAAGAGAACAACTAAACTAGCTCAACATCTATAAAACTATAGCACGGTGTAAGACCAACACTATCTTAGCGCATCCAGGACGAAAGAAAGATAGGGGACAAGATTGTCGCGTAGCAGAGTAAAATAAGAGGGTTAAAACATATTCCAGTTAGTTACACCAGACTACTAAAAATAAAGAGGGTCAAACCACCACTGGTCGACTCTAAAGACAAAACTCGGCTTCTTGTAACGACACCTCAAGATTTCTAAACTGATCACAATGCCTTTTTTCACTTAAGGCATTCGATGACCAATCATGATACACCACCGAAGTCCTCCACGACCAACAGTGTTTTTAAATGGGGGGGGGGTTGTACATATAGAAAACTAGATTAAAGTCATGTGTTTGAGCAAGTAGTGACATACAACAACATCAACAATCCTTGAAGGACTTCCTGTACGCGTGAACATCTCCAAAATGGTTTTGTCTTGGCGTGTTCCTTCTACATGGAAAGAAACAATTCACTAAAATGACACAAGGATTCCCACCTTAGACGTGTCAATGTCATCGAAATAAGAAAAGGCCAGTTTCTCCTAAGGGAACTGGTTCATAACCAAATAAACAGACGTGTGTCACTCCTCCGATCCATGATCACCACATTGAAACATGCAAGGAAATCCAAGGCAACAAGACCAGTGTGTCAACCGCCCGAGTCTTCCAAAAACCATCCCGAGCATTGGGACATCTTCATTCTCAAACGCTAAGGTCACTCTACCATAGAAATTAACCAAGACCATACACAGCAGCACCATAGATTCATCTGAACGTCATATCACCTCATACAACCATTCACTAGAAAAAAGACATGTCAAGTCATCCATTACTAAGAAAAGAAAAGTTCAAAAAATAAAAAAAACTACCGACCATGCCTGAGGCATGTCTAACTAGCTGATACAGAGCATTACCTAATGCTCAAGCCCCTGACGAGGTCAAAAGAAACATGACCACCCATCCGAACAAGGGTGTCACTGGAAACCAAAATTCTTACAAGGGACAACGACACCAGAACGGTACCCAATGTTAGTAAACTCACTGTACAAGCAAGGTACAAAATCTCTAAGGGAACTACCTACCACAGGCTAGCCCCTTACGGAGAACAAGAGATGACCTAAGCATTTGGTCACACCAAAAAAAGTCATCCGGCTCAAAAACCTAACATTTAAGTCATTACTAAAGAAAACACGCCTAAGGTAAACTCTCGAACTACCGTTCTCAGGCCACACAAGAAAGACTTAAACTGCCCTCACATGGGTTTCAAATAGAGGATACCACTAAATGTTCCTTTTCCAATCCCTTTATATCTAACAAAATTTATTCTTTTAATCACTTTAAAATATTGAGTTTAAAACTTCATGTAACCATTCAAAACCAAAATTCATTGGGCACTTGATCTTTTTTTAACAAACTGCTCAAAGGAAAATAAGAAAGTTTCAAAAAAATTCCTTTTAACCACTACACATGTATCAGATATCCCATCTCTTTCGAAGAAATTTATCATAATAAATTCCTTTTAAACAAAACAGGTGACATGTGAGGGTTCCAACAAGCCAAAACATTCCAGATTAAAATCAAACATATTTTACATATATAAGAATTTCACAGAGCATCAAGTCATCAAATCCATTATGGGTTGCCAGTTACCAACTCATGAAGCGCCCTTACACACTATGGGTTGAAAATTGGCTCCCAACAGACAAAACCTAACACATTTCAGAATTTAACATGCTCAAAAAAATCATTCAGTCATAATGGTGGACACCTACCAATCTGTAAAGCAACCATACACTTTACAATTTGGCATTTGGCTCTATTAATTCAAAACCAATTTCAATTCATTCTACAATTTAAACTTTAACATCCCTTTTTATGGAGATTCAATTACATAGGCTACCCTTTCCCTTCCATAAGGCACCCATTGACCTTATAATTGAAAATTAGCTCCTATAATATTAACAATCACCTAATCTAGCAAAAGAAACCAATTTAATTTTAATCAAAACAACATTTTATCATAAGCAGTAACACATAACATGCTATATCACAAAATCATAGAATTACTACCACAATACCTGTCACAACAGCAAGCATTACCAATGCATCCTATATGGCATGGCATAATGCATGGTATGAAATTTCTTACATGGTGCCTGTACGATGCACAATATTGGTCACCCTCGTATAATCGGGTTGAAATAGAAATAGAACCCACAATTTCATCAACAATATCAACAGAAATCATGTGTGTCACCCAACGGTGAAATCAAATCAACCGTAATTATCAAAATAATTTGAATAACAATTCCATTTGAGGAAATTTGTATTTTCCCTGTACACAGGTTAACTACTCCTGAGAACATCTTATTACCTAATTCCATTTCCTCCCTATCCATTTCTAATGTTTCCAAACAATAAGGTAAACTAGAAAAGAAGGAAAATCCTCTGATACCACTTTGTAACATCCCGGCCCAGCTCACCATCGACCCGGTGGCCGGACTGGTCACAACATGGCCTCAACCACGTCTCCCCGTATGCCAGAGGCTGCTGACTAGTAGCGAGGGTCTCGGGAGGTGATAGTGGGGAGACTATACCCTCTTATCAGAGTTAAAAAGTGGTAACATCAGAGGTAAACACAATATATATATATGGAAAGCAGTGTAAAGCAAGAACAAAAGCAGCGGAAGATAACTAGTAATCATTTTATAAAAAGGTGACCAAATATAGTTTTCAAAATACATGGATGATGATACAGATATGAAAAGTAGTAAACAATACAACATGCTTTCAATACAATGAAAATGAAAAGAGAAAAGACAGTAAAGCCCAACAGGTGATCTCCAAAGCATCCCAAGCTCCTGCTTGGTCCTCTGATCCTAACTCCTCAGGTACAAACAACACAACATACAACCTAGGTCCTACATGCAAGAAGGTCTACTCGGGTAACCCAGTGCAATGTAGGCCTGAGTAGGGTGTGAGATAATAATCTCAGTCGGCCAACACCACTAGTGTCTAACCCAATATAGACAGTGTGTATTTAATTAATAGTAAACAGGTAAAGCAGTAAACCAAGAAACTAGAAAGACCATCCCAAGATTGTTCATTGGCTTGGATTCTCTTTAATTACCCATTCCATACCTTAATCAATTCATTCAAGTATTAAACAAGTTACCTGAACCCATTCCTAGAATACTCAAATCGAATACTTGGAATCGTTCTGGGAAAAAATCCACCAACACCCTACAAGCCTGTTCTGGGGAACCTCTTTGGTACCTGGCCCCGCTATAGGTGTGGTATAGTCCATCATCTGAGCCTATCCCCAGAATCCTATAAATATGATCTGGGTATTTCCCATGACATATAATGCCTTGTTGAGTCCATATATGGAATCTCACTTGTGATCCATGATGCACTCAGCATTTCAGTAACAAGTATCGTTTGAGTCCGTCCTGGGAATCTCACATGGGATCCATGATTCACTCAGAATTTCGGTAACAAGTCTCATATGAGTCCGTCCATGGCATCTCACATGGGATCCATGATTCACCCTTGACTTTTTTCACATTTCAAGCAGTTCAAAAGCATTCAACTCACGTGGGCTAGCAATTCCAGAATTAGCATACAATGGTCAAGGGAAAAAATTCCATCCCATACCTGAAACCATTAAAATACCATTCATATTCAATTTCCATTCATAATCATTATCACAATCACAATCAATCTTATATCCCATAACCACGTAAAAGGTTATAATCATGTTTATACATACATTCTTAAGGCAAACCATCTCAAGTATCGTTGTCATCTCATCACATTTATACTTAAGGAAACTCTAATTAAGTATCCAAAACAAGACATTAACATGTTCATCACATTTATATAAGGTACATGAGGCAACCCACTCATGTACAGTGTTGGCTAACCCCCAACCCATTATTCATTAACATAAGTTGTGCCTATTCCATTATCCTAAGGCATGGTATTACCACCCTAACCCATTTCATTCAATTTTAACCATTCCATATTGAAGGATACATTTATCACTCTTTAACCCTTTGATACCATCTAGAGGTAAAATGTCATTTATTCTTAAGTCATCCCACTATGGTCATCATCTCACTCAATTTTCCTAACATGGAAAATTGATCCAAACACAAGTATCATAGCCATATTATTATATTTACCTCAAAAATGTAAAATCACATACAAAGCCTCCAAGAGGAACCATAATAATCAAACATGCAAGCATAAAGAGTCTATCACTACTTTTTATCTTGAAGATAGTACACCACTGATTGAGGGGTTTTATTATTAAATCACGAGTTTAGTGACCAAGCAACCATTTTAATCTTGTCCCTGCAATTCACAATGTTTTCACAGAAGCATTCATTCAAGACTAACTTGCAGAATTAAAAATTCTAAGGCCATGTAGATATAACTCTTTACTACATTACATTCAATTAAAGGGAAAGGAGAGGGACCCTACCTCAAGGCGGATCCATCCGTCCACTCCGGCTCTTGGTGCTTTCTAACTAAGAGCAGCCTATGCTCTGAAAAAGTGAAACCCGACCAAAACTCCAAAGCACTAAACCAAACACACCAAGAACCCTTTATAAATACTAAAGAACTTATTTAGAATTTTTGAAAACAAGACACGGGTAAAACCCTTACCTTGGAATCAACCCGGCGGATCGAAATCACCACTAACCGCCTCACCTTTGGCGGTAGACACCAAATCTCACCGAAAGGAGTCCCAATGGACCCTTCGAATTGACCTAGAATAAGAGAAACAAAGAAGAACACAAAAATAAAAAACCCATCCTAACCCTAGGGTTTGTCCAAATGAACAATAGGGCAAGGGGAAGCCCTAGAATTGGCCAATTAGGTAGGAGGAAGGATGGAGGAGCTTACCATGGAGATTCGAAGGAGGAATCGCCAAGAAAAACGAATGAGAGGAGGTCCTGCCAAGGGAGGGATTTTGCGAGACAGAGGCACCATGGGAGGGGGTTCGTGCGGGTCTGTCCTAGAGAAGAAGGGAGATATCATTTATATTTTAGGTTTTTATTTTTATTTTATTTTAAAATATCTTAAAAACCCAAATCTGGGAACGGCGCACGGCATGGGCCACACAGTTTGGCGAACCATGCGCCAACCGTGTGTTCCCCACTGGACATCCCAGACAACCCACACCGATGGCTACACGGTTTGTAGAAACCATGCGCAGGCCGTGCGGACTCCCATATCTCCCTGATTTAGGCCACACGGTTTAGTCAGCACAGTTTGGGAAACCGTGTGCCAACCATATGCCTTCTGCTGCTCTTTAAAAACCAGCCCCCTTCAGGTATGATGCACACAAAACACCTCAAGCCACTCAGGACACTTAACGGACATTCATCCATGTCCAAAAACATTAAAAAGAAAGATACAAACCTTCAAAAACTCATTCTGAATCCCAGTCTTAAATCTGACCGGTTCAGTAAATGAAAAGTTCAAAATCCTTCGCTTTTTAACCTGGTTTAAAATGCGGGTCCTTACAGAGTTCCACTGGCTTAACTACAGATTTACCTTCGTGTTGTATACTCACAATTTTCCATGATTGGAGAACCTCATGGGAGATTCTAGGTTTGGGATTGTATTACATTTGTGGCACTCCCAAACAATGGTGATTTCCAACTAACATTAGAGATGTCGAGTAGGTGAAATCATTTTGTTACACATTTAGGTTGCATCCATAGGTGATTTCTCAAAAACATTTCTGGATGAAGAAGACATCATATCTAATCCTGATTCAGGTGATGAGTGTACTATATGCATTATTGTAATAAACAAGTACAAGCGCACCAACTATTGAAATATAATAGTGGTGATGCAGTCAATCAGATATACATTTTTCACATACTTTTTCTATTATTCTTGATCCATCCATTCGTCTTGTTTTTTACATGTCAAAATGATGATGGAATTGTTCTATAACAACCCTAGTTATTTTGGATCATTTGTATTATCATGCTAGTCTGAGTTATTTTTTATAGGGTATGAAAAAATGTGGCTTGATGCATGATTCACTGATCATTCTACTTCTTGAGATATTCACATTGATTTCTCAATTTTGTTTTCATTTGTTTGTCATACAAAAAGGATCAATAGATTAAACAAATATTTTTTTATTAGAGATATTCATGTTGGGTTCACCATTTCTATTTTCATGTAGAGTGAAAACAAAATGCCCCAATGGATAATAACCAATCATTTTTTATTTCAATGGTTCATGTAGGTTTTACCATGTCTATATTTATATATCGTGAAAAAAATGATCCAACATATAATATCAAATCATTTGTTATTTCAAGGATTCACATCACGTTCAATACTTCTATTTCTATGTGAAATAGACCACTCGGGAAACCGAGCCTGAGGCTGGTTCATCAGGTTTTGATAGTTGATTAGGGAGGGGGTTCAATTTCATTTATAATCTTTAACATCATGTAATTTTCATTCTTAAAAGAACTCCCAATTATTCCCTCATCCATAACTGGGTACACACCTAATTTCCAAGGTCGTTGGTCTGTTGGGGTTTTAGACCCAATGAAACTTAGGGACTTGCATTGGTCGAGAGGTTGAGAGGTTGGGCCCTTCACACCTTTAAGGGGGGGAATTATTTCCTACTTTGGGACACTATTATTGATTTAATATATGTTCATGAACCTTTTCATAGTCTCAATATATGACTGGTTATTCTTGAAAAATGATTATAGTTTACCTATCTTTATATGAAAAATAAAATGGCACTAAGTGATTATAAAAATGAAAGAGGATCTCATTAATGAATATATCTATATGTTTCTGAAGTTATCCATCTATTTAATTAATGATGGGTAGAATATTTATTTTCTAAAACTATAGTACCAGATGATTTTTGGATATATTTCCACTTTGGAAAGCATTTTAATATTCTATTGAGGAAATTGGGCCATTCTGAATCATCGTATGAATCACGGTTTTTGATGGAATAAAAAATTTAATATTTTATAAAACTAATGAAGTATAATGTAATGAGGAAAGGACATATGTGTGGGCACTAAAGAACCATATATTTCAACTTGAACCTCATGGATACATCCTACGTATCGTGTTTATGGATGGAATCAGAGTTATCGTAGGTTGATCACACCCTTGGGATTGAACACAGGGTAGATACCCTTATATGGGGGTGTTCATATAGTTCCACTCATCAAGGATTACTAGGATTACCCTAGTTGGTGGAGATTCATGATACCAATGAGACGTTCATTATGTCTCACTAAGGACACACGAGCTATACTCTGTGTGAGAAACAAGGAATGAAAGATGATCAACCCGGTGATTTATTGGTGTGGAGAATTATGTATTGGGACCACTTCAGAGATATTTTAAATTGGCGATTAGGCCTTAAACAAGCATCATATGTATCCATATTGTGGAAGAAATCAAAGAAATATAGTTTGGTCGATTTCTCAGTATACTAAGTGATGAGGTAGAGTTGTCATCCCATATGAAATATTTGGTCGTGATGGTTGAAATGTCAGATACGTAGGGATTACATAAAAATGGATGTTTATTTGTGCTCGAAACTTATGAAAGAATCCTACATGCCCTTGTTATTATAGGAATCAATGTTCATGTAGTTCAAGAGGTTCTCATTCCATTAGTGGATGAGGAATGATGATCAGGCCATGGGAATGATTGAGTCCTGATGGTTGAAACGATAATGATATGGCGAGACATATGCTGATGTGGTTTCCCATTTCAATTTATACATATGAATTAGTAAGGCTTCATTCATATCCTGGATATGATAGGAGTTTGAGTTGTTGAAGTTCCCTTTATTTGGGATTACACACTAACATTTACATTTTCCTTCATAGAGGCTTATAATGAACATTATATGATTATTGAACATCCCTATGCACATGTGAGCTATGTTCAGGGTGATAAATAAAGTATGGAGAATGAACAATCTCATTGATTAGTGGTTGATTGACTTATGTATTTGGATAACCCTCGGGAGATTTTATATGGAGCTTGGTCCATAGAAAGGTATCCTACATATCCATATTATGAAGGGAATCATAGTACTTACAGTTCATTTGATAGGGGCTTACACACTAACATTTCCCTATGGTCAGAGCATACACACTGAGCGTGGATAAAGTTTTCAAGCCATGGGATTCCTTATTTATCTATGATTATTTCCTTCTTATCACACATCAATTTTCCATTTGACACACCTTGGTTGTCTACCTGATATGTCGCATAATATCTTATAGACATGTTAAAACGATATCCTATTATACATTTTACATTCCATAGAACATCTCATATACTGGATGAAATGTATATGGATTTCATTCATGATTAGGTTTGTATTGTCTATAGGACTTCACAAGACCCGAATGGGTTGTCTTGGAAGCCATTAACTGTCCTTTCTGGCCTATATAGAGGGTGTCTCATGATGCAGGTGACATTCCAATTCGATATCACAATAGATGGAGGACACATATGAAGGGTTTTGAGAGAGTTATTTTAATGTGTCTTGGAAGGTGTTGTGTGTCCTGACTAACATGTCTGGAAAACACAATGAGACCTGGTTGGATTTCCCAAAGGGCATCGTCAGAGCTAGTTGACATTCCCATGTGCATGAATGAGACAAAGCTGACATGGTCGTGTGGCATTATATAAGTTAGGATACATGTTTTAAAGACATCATAGAACATGAACTATGAACACATTGGGGTTCATGAGACTAGGGTAACACGACTATGGTATTTTGTATGAATTTCCATCACATGTCCTGAATACTTCATGTGATACAAGTAGTACGCCCAAGAGATTTCATTAGATCAATTTGATATAATCACGGTGTTATTCTCATGTCCTGGATATTTTGTGTGATGCATATGAGGATTATCATATATTTCTTTACTTGAGTTTTATACTTATTATCCTTAGTTACAACCTTTATACTGTGAATTCCTTTGATTTATTTAGTGTCAGTTTACTTTATGTGTCATGATATCTTGATGTTGTGTTGGGTATCCTTCGTATTACATACCATAATTCCTTTTTCTGATCTATAAGTGATCATGTGATGTACCTGTATAGGTTTCATGGTCTCTCCGGTTATTCGATGCTATCATACCGAATGAAGAACATTCCGATCGTAAGATCCACCGCTTTGAGAAATCCACTCTAGTGATGATGTGAGGTTCCATGATTTTTCCCTCTTGGTAGTGATAGGTAGTAGTCCTTTTCATTTTTCATGATGGGGTGGAGAATTAATAGTCGTATCCACTATGGTTTTTTCCACATTCCATTGAATATCTGGAACAGATGTAGGCTGGAGTCGGAGATGCACTTTGGATCAACCTGTCTTCAATATTCTCTGTCATGGATCACTCCAAGGGTGTCGCCTAGTTTTCATTCAATGTGAGAGCACTCCATCAATTTCTCATTTTTTTTATTATGTATAATTAATGGGAACTCATTAAATTGTGAGGGCATGCTATTGTTAGTCTATATTGTCATATTGATATTTAAATGGGCCTTATTCTAATCAACATTCCTATTTAAAGGCATTCCTGAGACGCTCGAAGCCTTTCTTGGGACATTTTGTGAGAAAAAGATATAATTTAATGGAGTTTCATGATATTAGGTTGACTATTGAAGGAGTCTTTTAATGTCATGATAAAAAAATCCTTAGCACATTGTGAGAGTTTTACGACGCCGAGATGTACCCTCCTCCTCCCCTGTTTTATTTCTATTTTTATATTTTACAAATTCTAGAGGGTTAATTATGATACATTAGTACTTCCAAAGAACTCTACCCTTTTATAATTCATCACATAAACAATAATGGACTTATAGAGATGTGAAATAATTTCATGGAAAAAACCACATGTTCATCTATTTGGATCCCAAGGGGAAGGAATATGTCTATTGTACATACAAGATGAATTTCACTTTATGAGGATGATAAGAAAAATTGATTTTGTGAGATGAGTTAGGCACTCCACCTGGTGATGGTAGTGCCTTATAGGTCACCAGGTGAATTAAACATGTCCTTTATGACCGCAATAAGCTCCCACCTCCCAATATTATTTATTTTGTTTTTATTTTACAATTTATTGGGGGTTTCATTACTTTTTCTGAATATTGTAAAGGAATATCATCCTCTCGATTAGTGATCTATCATGCAAGATTCACAATTGAAAGGGGAGCCCCCTATTGAATATTTTTCTCCTATTTCTGAATATTTTTCTAGAAGGGTTGTTATAAAATCAGTGGGTGGAAAACCATACAGCATGGGAGAGATTATCCATTTTCATCTATGTGACCACTATTTTTCTAAGATTTCTTCACAAGAGAAAGAGGCTTTGTCAATGTTTCTTCATATGATCCTTCTCAGTTTATGAGATGAATATGGTTCATTTACATGATCTTACGATTTTCACATGATAACATGTCTCTTGGAGGATTACACAATCTATGAGATTTATCCTCATTTTCATCCTTTTCTTTTGCAGGTAAAATAAAACCCATATCTAGGTATTTCATCCTTTTTGAATTTTCTAATTCTCATTTTGTGGGGAAAAAAATTCGCCCTTTCTCAGGACCTATATCCATGTATAGAAGATATATTTTTTGCGCAAAGTAAATTCCCAAATGAGTCTTCAGCATTGTCATGAATAATCATCTTGGGGATTCATGGTCTATTGGGAAATTCTTGGTATTCCATGAAACTCCAAATATATAAGAGAGATGAGGGTGGCCTCTTTCACCAATTACCATTTCTCAAGAGCTATTTCCCAACTGTCATAGCATTCCTTCCACAATCCCATTCCATAATATATAATCGCGAGACCCATCCATAAATTTTTTTATAAGAAACATTACTCAATACTAAGTTTTACTCATGTGCATATTCAAATATACTACGAACATTATCTTGATAACTATTTGATCATGATCCCAGAGGACTGTGTTTTTCCTTAGGATTTTGCGGGGTCTACTGACTTGATTATATGACTGATTTATTATAATGTGATTCATGTGACCGTGTCCAGGTTACTTGATCGCAGGTCTATAAGTGGTTATGCAATTATGTGATACCCTGCAAGATTTATGTGACCTCTTTGACCTTTAAGAGTTAAGAGATTCATGAATCCCTTCCGGATTAATGTGATATGAATAATGATGCTTGTTTATTATGTATTTAATTTGACAAGATTTTATATTCTCTTTGTTTGAAAAATGTGTTTAACTTTTATTCAGATTGCCTCTGGTTCCAATCAATCTTTCTCAACATCTTCCAATCAATGGGCCATGATTTTTAGATATCTCAATGTTGACCCTCACTATCATGTGTATTCTGATAATGTGTTTATACAGCGGATCCTCTCATTTTAAATTACAGAATATCCATTATCTCAACAACTTCCTCTATACTGGATCAGTCTAATGGATGTTGTTGTAATCCCTCAACAAGACTTCAATTTTACCCATCACTGGGAGTCATATTCTTATCCATGTGTTTAAATGATAATTTTTAAGGAAGGACACCTAGTAGTTTTTTCAAACTAGGGTCTATCTTATATATTGGAAGACACTCTTGTAGGACTCGATGGTTGTGATTTCTATCATCATCCTATAACTCAGAACTATTCGAGCAAATTTTCTTCCTCTCTAAACAATCTTTGATGTGGATAGAGCTCAATGTGGTATCTCTATCCCAATGAGAATTTTTCTAATGAATAGGAATGACCCTTATAAGTCAGGAAATGTTTCATAGAGTTTGATGATAATCACTATAGGGTTCATATTTATAAATCTATCTGGATTTCTGAGTTCATAATTTATCACCAGTATTACCTTCTTCGAGAGATGATCAGCCATTTGTTCTCTAACACCAAAACATTCAATCTGCCAATACCAAAGTGGGCATCAACCTATGGTATATATAACAACTGGGTGGGTTTCTCCCTCTTGGAGATATGTATTATGAAATCCTCTATACTGTTGATATTTGGGAGGATCCATTAAATACATTGGTATTGGAGAGGGAGAGTCTTATAATTGTTAAAGAGAAGATAAAGAAGGATACAATGATTCACTTAGTCATTTATTTCAATTACTATGTCAATATTTCTCTTTTCTATAGTAGGGTCAGGCCAACTTCCATACACAATCACTGGTGCCCTTCCCGGTAGATATGTGACAGTTCTAACTCATATTAGGGAATCTTGAATATTGGGGATTACATATCATGGGGATGTCGATTAAATTCTATGATCTCTTTGGACTATAGGCAGAAATGATTGCTTGACAGGTTTTTAAATGGATTTATTTTCATGGATGGAGATACATTCTCAAGGATTCACATTAATAATTTGGTGGTGAAGGAACATATTATGGAAGGATAGTTCCTAAACATGGGTACAATGATCCTTGTATGTCTTTATCAAATCATGGGCCATATTTGACAAGGTAGTACCCCTCATTTGATTAATTCACCTCTCCAGTTTTTGTTTGGGTGGATAAAGGATAATACCCATTTTATGAAATCTAAAATGCCAGTAGGAAATTTGATGCCTTATGTCGTCCCGCACTACTAAAATATTAGTTTTTAGAATGATGTTTCTAAACCTTGATGAGGTAAAATATACAATGATCTAATCAAATGGCATTGATTTTATCGTTTTTCATGCACCGGTTCGGCTGATTATTTATTATGGCATTGGTTCCATGGATGAAAGGTTATATATGATATCTCTCATGGATGGGATTATTGCATGCAGGGTGGACGAGATAATTATCTATGATCCGTACACACCATATTGATTCACTCATCAGGTTGGTTGTACCCAAAGTGTCTCCCCTCATCCATTAGATGGCTATCGAGGGGAGCGATATCCTGGAGTGATTTTTTGATTTTGGATGATGCTGGCATGTGAAGATATTGAGTCTGAGATCATACTTCTACATTATAAGGCTCCTAATTTCATATCCCATGATTATGACCATTCTAGGGTAGCAGATTATCTAGATGGTGTGCTATGACAGCTAGTCCATCATGTGGACATGGATTTTTCCTCACCAACCCCCTGATCAGTGGCGATGATGGAGTTGATCAAAAATCTAAAGTGACATAAATAAAAATACCTTTATCTAGTGATAAATAACCTAATAGTGAAACTAAATCTATTGAGGTATTTGATCCCACTTCATAATCTACAGTTGATATGCCTATTGAGAGAAGGGAATATGATTCTTATTCTCCAACATCCTTCTCAGCTCAGTTGGATACTCCTCCTTCTACCATTCCAACATAATCAGTTAATGAAGACAATTTGTAATTTAGGCTAACCAAAAAATAGATTCATTACTTGATTACTAATATCCCCTAGAAACATTTGATGACCAAAGAGACCACCTCCATCATCTATTACACAAATTTGGGGGAAGGTGGTTTTGATCAGAAATCAATGTATGATATCATGATGCCAGTCATCCTGAACTAGTTATATTTGGACATAAATGTGATGGACTAACATGATATTTCATATGAGTCTCCTCTCTCTGAGATGATAAAGGAGGATTTGAAGGAATTTGAGTAGGGCCACCAACAGATATCTAAACTGAAATATAATATGGATGCATGGATGACACAATTATAAATATGTGAGAAGATCATTTATCATATGAGGTTTAGCCTTTCCACATCATTATCCACAGTTTATACTACTCAGAAGATCGCCATGAGTTGACTACTTTGGTCAAGACTCTTCGACTGGGGGTAGACGTTGAAGAGGCAAGGAGGTATACACTCCATCATTCCATCAAATATTCCCGTCAAACTCATTCTAATCATTGAAACGCAACTGATATACTTTTATCATAGTTTGACTTTTATAATAGATTCAATTTTTTAAAATTCATTAGAGAGAATCCAAAATGTCGAGATTCCTCTCCATTTTTATACATTATAAATGTATTAATTACTTGAACTTTCCAAATTGAAATCTAGTTTCTTTGATCTACTATAATCAAGTCATTTCATTAAACTGATATTATAATCCAATAATACCCATACCATGCATTATTTATATAAATATGAATGCATTGAATTGAAATTTTAAATTGTAATAGATTCCTTCTTGAGAAATACTCATGAATTCCCACCCTCATGAGATCCTTCATGGATATATATGTTCCATCTATCGTGAGATCACCAGATAAGTGTAATGATAGTTGGGTAGAATTAATGTCCCAATGGGCGGGTTTCTTCCATTCCAAATGTCAATAAGAATAGGCAATGTAGATTCATATTATTAATACCTTAGATTTATTCAGTGTTTGTTTATTTTATGTCTAAGGTGATCTAGATGATATGGAGGATGTCCTTCACATATCATACAAATACTCCTTCATGTAATTTATAAGGGATCAGAGAATGTGATTATACATATTTCATAGTGTCTCCGACTATTCACTGATATATTACATGATGGGGATCATTCTGGTCGCAAGATCCTCTGCTTCATGAAATCAAATGTTATATTGGTAAACGTTTTTGATGTTTTGTCTTCTTGGTGTTGATAGGTATGGTTCTAGTTCATTTTTCGTAATGGGGTGAGGAATTCACAGGCCTCGCCACCCCTGTTATATGCCTCTTGCATGGCATATCTCATGCGAATCCAGAAGAGAGTGTAGAAATTACTCTGGAACCACATGACTTTGTAAGTCTCTATCATGGGTTGATCGGAGTAAATCATATAATTTTTATTGACTAAGAGAGTACTATGTGAATTTTTCCTTTATTGGATTATTTATAATTAATGGGAAATCATTAAATTACGGAAGGCAAGCTAAAGGACTTCCATTTATTCATATTGACATGTCAAAGAGCCTTTTTGAGATCAATGTGACTATTGAAATGTATTCATGAGACACTTGAGTCATTTCCTAAAACATTTTTTCATACAAAGATTACTTATGGAGGCATTTAATGGGATATTATTGACATGTTAGGGAGTCTTGCGAAGCCGTGCTATAGAAAGTGTTAGCGCGTGAGAAGAGTTATATGACCGCGAGAGGGTCCTACCTCATTCTTCTTTTTATTTCCATTGTTTTGTACAATATTTTTGGGGTTCATGAGGTTCCATGAGTATTTTAAAATATAAATACTCAATATTATGATAATGAATCACCTGAACAATGAAGGTCTTATGCGGATACATAAGTATTTCATGGAAAACCCCATATGTTTTTTCATTATGGATCCAAAGGGGAAGCATGAGTTTTATTGGACATGCTTGAGGCCTTTCAGACAATGAGGATTACAAGACAACAAGCATTCATGAGATGAGGCGGGCATGTCCCCATGTTCTGGAAGTGCCTTCCAGATCACCAAGTGTGTATCACATGTATTTTATGACTGCAAGTGGCTCCTACCTCCTCCCCCATTATTTCCTTTGTTTTATTCTACTAAGTTATTGGGGTTTTCTGAGTATTATGAAATATTATCAAGGATAATTAGTCTCTACACCAGTGATAAATCACGTCATTTTTATGAATTCATGTGGACTCCACCTTTTAGATATTTTCCTCATATTTCCGATGGTTTTTTCAGATGGGTTTTCAGGTGCTCACCGACTGTAAAACTGCATGGCCTAGGGTAACATATCCAGATGTTGATTCAATAAGGTTTTTCTTAAGACTTTTCCATTCCTTCTTGTTTTGAAAATCACAAACACCTTATCCATAAGGAAAAATGATTTCTTAAGGGAAATTTTTTTTATAAGGAAAAATGCTTTCTTAAGGAAAATTGCTTTTATAAGGAAAATTGCTCTCTTAAGCAAAATTGCTTTTATATGGAAAATTGCTTTCTTAAGGAAAATCGTTTTTTTATGAAAAATTATCCTTATCTTATTTTCATCCATATTTTTCTTAAGTATGAGATTTAGATTCATTTCTATTTTCTCAGAATCATTGAAACATTGATACGAAGCATTTTGTTTTAGGATTCGGATTCTGGATAAAAACTATGAAGAAGTTTCATTCCGAATTCCGAATATGAACTATGACTAAGTTCTATTCCAGATTCAGGATACGAATTCTTATGAAGTTTGATAACGAAATATCAATATGAATTCTAATGATTAATTCTCATTACGAATTCTGAAGAAGAATTCTCATTACGAATTCTGATGAATAATTCTCATTACGAATTCTGATGACGAATTCTCATTACGAATTCTGATAACGAATTATTATTCTGAATCCTGAAGATGAATTCTCATTACGAATTCTGATGATGAATTCCCATTCCGAATTCTCATTCCGAATTCACTTATTAAACAGAATCTGGTTATCTTTGTTTTATACACTCTGAATTAATTCAGACTCCGAAAAATATTTTGGTTAGACTCTAAACTTTTATCCTGCTTACATTTCTATAATCTGTCTACTCTTTATTATTTCCATTACACTTCGAATCTTCACTACCGAAGCTTTCATTCCGAACTTTTATGTCATAATTAAAACGATGTTGTACATTCTGTTACACTTGTTTTGTTATAAAATGATGTCGTCTATTTTGTTATAAACTAACAGTTGTCTAAGTGACACGTGTACATGTCCCTCCAATCTATAAGGAAAATATGACCGTTGGAGAAGGAGCCGACCTTACCTATAAATATGAGATCATTTGAAAGATCTCGGTGCTGAAAGGCTGACAGATCTTCGACTCATGTGATTACATGCTTGAAGTGATTTCTAGAGAGAGAGGATCTTATTAACTCTCAAAGCTTCGTGTGAATCCGAATGTTGGTGATTACATTCGAGGACTTCCGGGGATAGGAAGACAGAGGTGCCGACTACCTTGAAGTTCGAGGGATTCCTTGCTGAGGAAGACAGAGGTTACCAACTACCTTGATGTTGAGGGCTTGCGGGGATAGCAAGACAGAGACTCCGATCTTTGTATCGAGGG
Source organism: Viscum album (assembly GCA_963277665.1). Lineage (NCBI taxonomy): Eukaryota > Viridiplantae > Streptophyta > Magnoliopsida > Santalales > Viscaceae > Viscum > Viscum album. The sequence continues at coordinate 1,415,749,636 of OY728145.1, forward strand.
CTTACCCTGGTGTGGGTAAGACAGACTTGCTTGAAAGTATAAATCAAGGGACATTTATCCAAGGTTGTTGGATACCCTTCTCTTTGGGTTAAAAGACTTATATCTTGTTATTTGTAGTTTAACTACTTGTTTTTATTTCCGCTTCATTTTGTATCTTAAGGAAAATATAACTTTCTTATACTTCCTTACTTTTAATCTGATTCATTTAGATTCTATATGCTTTAAGATAGAATCTCATATTGTAACTCTTGTTAAGTTTCAATTTCCGGAACCATATTTCCGGAACCCACTTTCGGAATCTCATTCCATGTTTGCATTCGGTGTTAGAGGTGTTGTGAATTTGCATAGTTTAACTTTGTTAAACTTAGCCCTTTCCTTTGCTTAAGGAAAACATAGTTAATCGTAACTAACTTTAAAGGTTCCAAAGGAATTATTAAAGTATACAATCACCCCCCTCTTGTATATTGAGCATCTACATCATTATTTAGATCCTACAATTGGTATCAGATGAGGTTTCTGAAATACTTATACTTACAAATATGTTTTTCTTGCTTATTTTCTCATTCCGAACTTTTCTATTCCGAACTTTTCCAATCCGAACTTTGTTATTACGAATCTTTTGCTACTAAAAAGTTTGTGTGTTGAAGTTTTCTAGTATGGAAGGAATTAACATTGCTTCGATTGATAATCTAAATCCTACAAGACCACCAATCTTTGATGCTAATGACTATGAGTACTAGAGAGATCGCATGAAGACTTTTGTTATCAACACTGGAGTAGATAATTTTGTTATGCTTACTGGTGATTATAAAATTCCTGACAAGGAAGTTAGAACTTTTACTAACCAGGAAAAGAAGGAATATCAACTCAACAATAAGGTACGTAATACTCTACTATGTTCAATGACTAGAAATATATATAGCCAAATTTCTTCTTGTGAAGCAGCTAACTGTATCTGGAAGAAGTTAGAGGTTACACACTTTGGGACTTCTAAGGTGATTGAGACTAGAAGAGCTATGCTTAGAGCTGAATATCATGGCTTCAATTTTCCTTATGGTGAACCAATCCGTAAAGTTCAACAGAGATTCGTGACTATAGTCAACAGTCCACAGTCTATCGGAGAAAAAGGCTTAAATGATGAAGCTCTTGTGGATAAAATAATTGATATTATGCCCAATGAGTGGGAATCCAAAAGAACAGCTATAGATGAGAACAGGAAGGTCACTCATATCTCTATTGATGAGCTTTTTGGAACTCTTCTACAACATGAGACTAGAATGAAGAGAGATTCAGACAACATCAAGAAGAAGAATTGAAATGGTACTGTTGCTTTTACTACAACTTCAAATCAGATGAAAGCTAAGAATCCTGAGAGAGTAACTAGATCCAAGTCTAAGAAAGTTATTTTCCAATCCGAATCTAGTGAGAGCGAAGTCTCAGAAAATGAAATAGCAAATCTTTCTCGAAGGATGAACAAGATAGCTGACCAGAGAAATTTCAAATCCAAGTATAAGAAAAAGGAAAGGAAAGATAAGAAATATGGAGAAGTTACTTGTTATGAATGTAAGAGAGCTGGACATATTAGACCAGATTGCCCTATGCTAAAAAAGAAAGAAAGAAAATATAGGCATTCAGATAGGAACAGAAAGAAATATTATAAAGCCAAAGTTAAGAATGTTTTGAAAGTTAACGACACCTGGAGTGCCAGTGGCGGTGACTCTTCAGATGAATCTTCTGATTATGAATCTTCGGGACAGAAGAATCTTGGTCTTATAGCCAGATTACCTATTGATAATCATTATTTCATGGCTAAGGTACGAAATGCTGAATCATTGACCAATGTTTCTTTAAATTCTAATGATAGTTAGTATTATAACTCTTCTGATGAAGAATAATCTTCTGATGAAGAAAATACATTACCTACTTATGAAGAAGTCTCTAGGTTTGCTGAACTTCCTGAGATTGAGAATTCCAAACTCAATAAGAAACTTGATAAGGAAAACTCTAGGAATTATATTCTTACAAAAGAGATATCAGATCATTCTAAAGATCTTAATAAGAAAAATTCTGATTTTGAAAGTATTTCAAAAAATCTTGAGGAAGTAAGTTCTGAGAAGAATAAACTTTCTAAAGAGTTAGAAAAAGTAATTTCTAAGAAAAATGTTTTCGAGCCTAACTCTAGTTCAAAAAATAATGATTTTGAGGATAAAAACTTGGTTGTAAAACTCAAGTCCGAAATTTTTTCCTTAAAGAAGTGTTTATCAAACTTTACCCATGGTAAGGAAAATTTTGATAAGATGTATTCCCAAATACTACCTTTAAGAAATAAATCCGGATTTGGTTATACCCATGCAAAACCTATTTTCCGTAACAATTATTTTGTTCCTCAAAGTGCCCCATTTTGCACCAAGTGTCAATGTGGTGGTCACTGGGAAAAGGATTGTTCCTTAAACAAAACCCAATCTTTAGGATTTCACAAAGCTTACTTTTCTAAAAAGATGTGGGTTCCAAAAAATTTATTATCTGGAAATCTCGGATCCAAACAAGTTTGGATTCCGAAAGTCTAATTTTCTTCTTAATTTCAGGAAAATAAAGAATGTACCAGCAACAATATATGGTATATAGATAGTGGATGTTCCCGGCATATGACTAGTAACAAAATCTTTTTTGAAAATATTATCAAAATGAAAGGAGGAAAGGTAACTTTCGGAGATAATGCTAAGGGAGAGATTGTTGGTATAGGTAATATTGTTCTTCTTGGTAAAACCTTGATTTCAAATGTTCTTTTTGTTAAAGGTCTTAAGCACAACCTTATTAGCATAAGTCAGTTATGTGATGATGGTTACCTTGTGAATTTTAGGAATGATAAGTGTTTAGTTCAAAATTCCATGGAAGAATTTATTCTCTCAGCCAATAGGCAAAAGAATGTTTACACCTTAAACTTAGAAGATCTTAGAAGCCAAGATTTACCTTCCCTAAGTGCAATAGAAGATCATTCCTGGTTATGGCATAGAAGACTAGGTCACTGTAACCTTAGGAACCTATGTAAACTCTCTAAGAAGAAACTAGTTAAGGATCTACAGGATCTTAGATTTAATTCTTCTAAAGTTTGTGATCCTTATCAATATGGCAAGCAACATAAATCTAGTTTTAAATCAATCGGTGAAGTCTCAACAACCAATGCATTATAGTTAGTGCACAAGGATCTTTTTGGTCCGACACAAACTGGAAGTATTGGAGGCAAATACTATGTGTTTGTTCTAGTTGATGATTACACTAGATTTACTTGGGTCTATTTTCTAGCAAAGAAGTCTGAAGCTTTTTCATATTTCAAAAGTTTTAGAGATCAAGTTAAAAATGAGAAAAACCTTCCATTGAAAACTATTCATAGTGATCATGGAGGAGAATTTCAAAATTCATATTTTGAAACTTTTTTGTAGTAAGAAAGGTATTACTCACAATTTTTCAGCACCTAGAACTCATTAACAGAATGGTGTAGTTGAAAGAAGAAATAGAATTCTTCAAGAGATAACTAGAACCATGTTGAGTGAATATTCTATTGCTAGACATTTCTGGGCTGAAGCTGTAAGTACTGCTTTCTATACTATAAATCGAATTTTGATTAGTCCTTTTCTTAATAAAACTCCTTATGAGTTATGGAATGGTAGAAAACCTATACTATCCTACTTCAAGGTTTTTGGTTGCAAAGTATTAGTTTTGAATACTAATGATAACTTACATAAATTCGCACCAAAATATGATGAAGGGATTTTCTTAGGATATTCCACAACTTTTAAGGCTTATAGAGTTTTTAATAAAAATACTTATACTGTTGAAGAAACAGTACATGTAAAATTTGATGAGTCAGATCCTTTTGTTTTTAAACCATCCCTACCTTCTTCCTCGGATGTGTTTTCAAAAACTGATTATCAACCTTTGATAGAAGAACCTTCTGATAAAGAAATTGTTCAAGAAGATACTTTTGAAACATTTACCCCAGAAGACTTTCTACCCTATGTTGATGAACAGGTTTTACAAAACCCAAATCAGGTGTTTCTTAAGAATCATCCTAGTGATAGTATCATTGGTGATGTAAAAAAACCTGTAAGGACTAGAAGTTCTTTATGAAATGAAGTAGAACATCTAGCATTTCTTTCCCAATTAGAACCTAAAAGCACTGATGATGCTTTAGGTTATGATGATTGGATTAAATCCATGCAAGATGAACTAAATGAATTCGAAAGGAACAAAGTATGGACCTTGGTTGAAAGACCTAAGGAAACATCTGTTATTGGAGTAAAATGGGTTTTCAGAAATAAATTTGATGAAAATGGAGTCATAGTAAGAAATAAAGCTAGACTTGTTGCTAAAGGCTATAATCAACAAGAGGTAATAGACTATGAAGAAACCTATGCCCCAGTAGCTAGACTTGAATCTATCCGTATTCTACTTGCCTTTGCAGCATTCTTTAATTTCAAACTTTTCCAAATGGATGTGAAATGTGCTTTTCTTAATGGTTATGTTCAAGAAGAAGTCTTTGTTGAACAACCTCCTGGTTTTGAAGATACAAAATATCCTGATCATGTTTTTAGACTTACCAAAGCATTGTATGGCCTTAAAAAAGCCCCACGAGTATGGTATGATAGACTCACTGGATTTTTGCTTCAAAATAACTATGTTAAGGGAAATGCAGATCCAACTCTTTTTATAAAGAAATATAAGAAAAATGTTTTTATTGTTCAAATTTATGTTGATGACATCATATTTGGTTCAACTCAGCAATCTTTGACTGACTCCTTTGCATGTCTAATGAAATCTGAGTTTGAAATGAGTATGATGGGTGAGCTAACATTTTTCCATGGTTTTCAAATTTCTCAAAAACCATAAGGAACTTACATATCTCAACATAAGTATATTAATGATCTTCTGAAAAAGTATGGTTATGACAACACTAAGAGTATAAATACTCCCATTGGTACCTCAAACTCATTAGATCTTGATGAAGCTGTGAAACCATTAGATCAAACATCTTTTAGAGGTATGATAGGAAGCCTACTATACTTAACAGCTAGTCGACCAGACTTAATGTTTTCAGTATGCTTATGTGCAAGATATCAATCCAATCCTAAGGAATGTCACTTAAAGGCAGTAAAAAGAATTTTTCTCTACCTTAAGGGAACCATGGATATAGGATTATTTTATACTTATGGAAATGATTTTGTTCTAAAAAGATTTTCTGATGCTGACTTTGGTGGATGTAGAATAGACAGAAAAAGTACATCCGGAACTTGTCACTTCTTAGGAGATTCTTTAGTTTCTTTGTCCTGCAAGAAGCAAAATTCTGTAGCACTCACCACTACTGAAGCTGAATATGTGGCACCTGGAATTTGTTGTGCTCAAGTGTTGTGGATGCAACACACACTCACAGACTATGGTTTGAGTTTTACCAAAACTCAAATTTTGTGTGATAACACAAGAGCCATTGCACTTTGTAAGAACCCCGCACATCACTCCCGTGCAAAACACATAGATATTAGGAATCACTTTCTTAGGGATCACACACTCAAAGGAGATATTATTCTTCAGTTTATCGCAACGCAAGATCAACTTGCTGATATTTTCACAAAATCAGTGCCTTCTGATAAATTTTAATATATCAAATAGAATTTAGGGATGATAACCGTAAGGTAATTTTCCTTAAGTAACTTTCTGTTGAAAAGGTCTCCTTACAGTAATAAACTCCTTTTCATAGGGGGAGTACATTTGTTTGTTAGTTTAACAACGTTTTTTTTTCAAAATTTTGTTTTCAAATTTTTCAGAACGAAGATTTCCAGAATGGAATTTCTGGAACTACAATTTTCTAGAATGGACATTTTCGTACAAAATAATTCTGGATTAAAAGTGTTTGTATTGGAAAACATCCAGAATAGAAAATTTCGTATTGGTATTTTCATAATGGAACTTTCGTACTAAATCTTTCATAATAAGTTTTTCATTTTGAAAATTTCAAAATGAATTTTTCATACTAAGTTTTTCCTTACTAAGTTTTTTTTCGTACTGAGTTTTCCGTAATGAGTGTTCCGTAATGAGTTTTTCGTACTAAGTTTATTTTCCATAGTGAAGCTTTTGCGAACTCTGTCTTCTCATAATAATGTTTTTTTTTCGTATACATTTTTATATTACCCATTACGAATAATCCTCCTAAGCTAATCCGAAAGGTATGATTACCTTAATCAAGTTTTCGTAGTCATATTTTACTTGCTGGAATTTTCTTGTATTATGTTTTCGGATTATAGTTTTCTTAATTCCTTGTTTTAATAAAAACCTCAAAAAGATCGGATTCAAGTTTTCAACCGTCAGATCTGATCTCAGCTTCTCCTAATCATTAGATCAACCGACGAAGCTGAATCGTCGTTCCATTGCCTATATAAAGGGGACCCAATTACTCGTCCCACATTGTTTTCAAGATCTCGCGTCCCGAATATCTTCCCCTCTATTTTAAAGTCATTCCGAACATCAGATTTCTCCGTTCCGAACTACTCATAGAACATCATATCCGAATGTTTGTGGAGTTAGCGTCTCACAAAATGTCATGCACTAAGACTATTTCACAATGGATAGTTTACAGACAAAGGTTAGTCCATCCGGATTTCTTCAGCAACTACGATTCTCTCATTTCGAAGAACATTAAGTTGAATGGCTGGGAAGATATTTCTGTATCCAAACTGGGGAACCAAGATGATGTCTTTTCGGAGTTACTTGTTGAGTTCTATGAAACAGTTTCCTGCTTTCAGGAATATAATAGGGAGAAATTTTTTTTTAAGTCTTATGGTAAGACTTACAAAATTTCTTATACCAATGCAACAAGCTTGGTAGGTCTGACCTATGAAGGAGAAACCGAGTTCATATCTCATGTTTTGACGGATTCTAAGGGTAGCTTCGACAAAGAAAATGCCTTGAAAACTCTCGGACTCTCAGATGACAAAGCTCCGAAAATTGCAAGTTTGCCTACAAATTTCCGGATTCTAGAATTGTGGGTGCAAGGTCTTATTTTACCAAGGAAAGGTGATAAAGATAGCTTGAAGAAGAGTGAGATCTATATCATAGATTTCCTGATAAATATAAGGAAGTTTAACTTCATGAGGCACATTCTTATAACCATCGAGAATCTTATTAAAGGAAATCTCAGAGCCCAGATCGTAATGTACCCAGCAATATTATCAATGTTGAGAGTTCGGTGCCTTGACTCCTTAAAGGAAGCTTGCAGATCTAATCCAAGGGTTTGCAAAATTTTATTGGTCAGTGATGATACTCTTAAGAGGATGGATGTGGATTTCAACAAGGAGACTGGTGAGTTCTTCGATCTTCCTAGCTAAGAAGAAGTGGCTCCGAAAACTGCTGAACCGCAATCGTCCAAGCCAGTAAAGAAAAGAAAGTTGAAGGAAGTTGCAGCTGAGGTACAAGATCCAAAATCTAAGGAAGCTCAAACCGCACCTCCCAAACCAAATAAGAATAAGGCTTTTCCTGATGAGGTTGTCGCCAAGTGGAGAGAAGATAAAGAGAAAAGGAAAGAAGGGGATCCGCAGTTCGGATTGGACCCTTTGGAAGCTAAAGCCTTAAAGGAGAGAACTGCTGATCAGCTTGAAAAACAAGTAAAGGAGAAGAAGCTCAAGAAGAAGATGTCAGAAGCCGAGGCAGCCCAAGAGTTGTTAAAATTTAATGAGATGGTATCCAGAAGCATTCCAGTTCTGAGATCTTTCTCCTTGGAATCTCTACCTGAGACTCCCGGAAGAAACCTTGCTTTTCCGGAAGAGGTTACAACCGAACATGTTGAGCAACTCTATCCGGTTCAACAAGTGCAAGATGAAGAACAGGTTGCTGAAGCAAGTGGTGAAACAAGAGACTTATTGAAAGAAGTAGATGAGTATAAGGGGTCACCTTCGGAACACCTATCACTCCGAACATCAGAGGCTGAATCCTCTAAGTTAGTAACTCCAGAGAAGGATAAGAATGAGGAAGATGTTGTTCAAAAACTAGTTGATGATATTGTTCAAGTGTCTACTGGCGAGCAGAAAACCCCTGATCAAGAATCAGTTCTGAAAAAAGACAAGGGAAAGAAAATTCTTGCTGATACTCCGAGCTCAGAAGTGAAGAAGAGGAAGGAAGTTGGTAGTTCTTCAAAGAGAAAGCTTGACCTTGTTGAAGAAGAAAATTCTCCAAGAAGAGTTTCGGATTCGGAGTCATCCTCGGTGGGGCATGACTTTGTTGTCCAGTCTTTAATGTAGTTGGTGGGATCCATTCCGACCTTCTCAAGTATTGACTCAAGGTTCCAGATGCTCCAACATGCATTAAATCAGAAAACTGACTTCGTATCTATGGTTATGGAAAAGTGTGTTGAGATTGAGGCTCAGTTCAAAACCTTCTTTGTTGGCTACAAAGCTCATAGAAAATCTTGCAAGAAGATGAAAAACTGGTCGAAGAAGACTGTTGAAGATATGTGGTTATTCGATGAGTTTCAAGATAATGTTAAAGATTCCTTCAAGACTGAGGACTGGAAGATAAATGAGCTGACTTCCTCCTTTGAAGAGAAGCTGACTGATGAAAAGAACTTTCGGATTCAAGAAGTCAGAGATCTGAATGAGAAGTTGAATTCTGTTTCTCAAAACTGGAAATTTGAATGGGATCATCGGATTGAGTTTCAACATAGGATGAAGGCTCAGGAAGAAAAGCTGAAAGCCCAAGAAGAAAAGATTGAAGCTCAATCTTCAAGGATAGTGGTCTTAGAGAAGCAAGCTGAAGAAGATCATAAAGACCTGAAAAAGATCAAGACTATTCTTAAGGGGATCATTTCAAAGGAAAAAGATCCGAAATAACCAAATCCGATCTTTTTGTTGTATTTTTTTTGTTGCCGAGATTTCAATGAAATTTGTGTTTGTCGTTCCTTTTGTTGTTACTACTAATGTTTCAGGTACTTTGTTATTTCTTTCCATTCCCTCAATTTCTTTTTGAAAATCACAAAGGGGGAGAAGGAAAAGATCCTTAAGAAAAAAAGAAACTTTATCTAAAGGGGAGAAGGAAAAGATCCTTAAGAAAAAGAAGAAAGTTTATCTAAGGGGGAGTTTTTTTCATCAAAGAAGACTTTCTTATTCATAATGAAATGTCACTCCGGAAATAATAATACGATCCTTAGAATTTCAAGGCCTAAGGGGGAGTTAGTCGTATTCATCAAAATCCTTAAAGAAAAGGGAGATAAGCTTTATTGTTTTTCTTTCTTCCTAGAATTTATTTTTCGTAAGGATGTTTGTGCTTTCCAAAAAGGGGGAGATTGTTGAGTCAATAAGGTTTTTATTATGACTTTTCCATTCCTTCTTGATTTGAAAATCACAAACACCTTATCCATTAGGAAAAATGATTTCTTAAGGAAAAGTGATTTTAAAAGGAAAAATGCTTCCTTAAAGAAAAATTGCTTTTATAAAGAAAATTTCTCTCTTAAGGAAAATTGCTTTTATAAGGAAAATTTCTTTTCTTAAGGAAAATCGCTTTTTTAAGAAAAATTATCCTTATCTTATTTTCATCCATATTTTTCTTAAGTATGAGATTCGGATTCATTTATATTTTCTGGGAATCATTGAAACTTTGATATGAAGCATTCTGTTTTAGGATTCAGATTCTGGATAAAAACTATAAGGATGTTTCATTCTGAATTCCGAATATGAACTCTGATTAAGTTCTATTACAGATTCAGGATACGAATTCTTATGAAGTTTGATAACGAATTCTCAATACGAATTCTAATGATTAATTCTCATTACGAATTCTGAAGAAGAATTATCATTACGAATTCTGATGAATAATTCTCATTACGAATTCTGAAGAAGAATTCTCATTACGAATTCTGATGAAGAATTCTCATTATGAATTCTGATGACGAATTCTCATTACGAATTCTGATAACGAATTATTATTCCGAATCCTGATGATGAATTCTCAATATGAATTCTGATGACGAATTCCCATTCCGAATTCTCATTCCGAATTCACTTGTTAAACAGAATCTGGTTTTCTTTGTTTTATACACTCTGAATTAATTCAGACTCTGAAAAATATTTTGGTTAGACTCCGAACTTTTATCCTGCTTACATTTCTATAATCTATCTACTCTTTATTATTTCCATTACACTTCGAATCTTCACTACCGAAGCTTTCATTCCGAACTTTTAGGTCAGAATTAAAACGATGTCGTACATTCTGTTACACTTGTTCTGTTATAAAACGATGTCGTCTATTTTGTTATAAACTAACCGTTGTCTAAGTGACACGTGTACAGGTCCCTCCGATCTTTAAGGAAAATATGACCGTTGGAGAAGGAGCCGACATTGCCTATAAATAGGAGCTCATTTTAAAGAGCTTGGTGCTGAAAGGCTGACAGATCTTCGACTCATGTGATTACATGCTTGAAGTGATTTCTAGAGAGAGAGAGGCTCTTATTAACTCTCAAAGCTTCGTGCGACTCCGAATGTTGGTGATTACATTCGAGGACTTCCGGGGATAGGAAGACAGAGGTGCCGACTACCTTGAATTTCGAGGGCTTCCTTGCTGAGGAAGACAGAGGTTACCAACTACCTTGAAGTTGAGGGCTTGCGGGGATTGCAAGACAGAGACTCTGATCTTTGTATCGAGGGCTTACCCTGGTGTGGGTAAGACAGACTTGCTTGATAGTATAAATCAAGGGACCTTTATCCAAGGTTGTTGGATACCCTTCTCTTTGGGTTAAAAGACTTATATCTGGTTACTTGTATTTTAACTACTTGTTTTTATTTCCGCTGCATTTTGTATCTTAAGGAATGTATAACTTTCTTATACTTTCTTACTTTTACTCTGATTCATTTAGATTCTATACGCTTTAAGATAGAATCTCATATTGTAACTCTTGTTAAGTTTCAATTTCCGGAACCATATTTCTGGAACCCACTTTCGGAATCTCATTCCAAGTTTGCATTCAGTGTTAGAGGTGTTGTGAATTTGCTTAGTTTAACTTTGTTAAACATAGACCTTTCCTTTTCTTGAGGAAAACATAGTTAATCGTAACTAACTTTAAAGGTTCCAAAGGAATTTTTAAAGTATACAATTCACCCCCCCCCCCACTTTTATATTGAGCATCTACATCATTATTTCGATCCTACACCAGATACCTCCATGTGAGCACTAATTTTCTTAGATTCCTTTAGAAGAGAAAGATGACATTATTGAGGGGCCCTCATTGGGTCCTTCATAGGTGACACACTACACATTTTTCATTTATGTGACCTTATGATTGTCATGTGATTGCAAGTCTCTTGGAAGCATACATCATCCGCGATCTATGGCCATAGTATTCTTGCTTTTCTTATGCAATCAAAATAAATCCCATAAACCTGTATTTCTTCCTTCATGAATTTTTTGATTCTCATTTTGTGGGAATCAACATATATTATATGCTGGATATTGTTTTAAAATGTTATTCTTATATACTCATACCCTTGTTGTCATGTTATATTGATATTTACCACATTTTTCGTTACTATGAAGATTATCTCACTCATTCATATCTTTCCATTACCCATGTTGTAAATAAAGGTGTAAGTAGGGTATGTATAGGAAGACTAATAAATAGGAAAAAATTTATAGGTGATATTTCAAATCATTCATGAAATAAGAATATTGTGTAACTAGTTTCCAAAGAATGTAAACCTTTACGATCCTCAGGTTAGTGATATTGAAATATATTGAATATTCATATAATATTTTTTAATATTTATGTTTTTAAACACCATTTTGTTGTTAAGATGAAATTTTTTACGTGGTATGGTCATTTGGGATTCATATTATGGCCATTTGGACTTTCCAAAACTTTTATTATCATTATGTATTTAATGTATAAAATATTCAAGGATTATCATGATTAATTTTTAGTTGTCTTTATGTATAATATTATTATATATTAAATGATAATGGAATATCATAAATAAAATTTTAGAATTTTATTAAATATCTTCATGATAGAAATTATGTATTCTAAAATTCCAAAATTTGATTTTTTTGATTCATAATGTTTCATTCTTGCTTATGTGAGGGTATATTAATGGACATCTCAAAGACCAATGTTACTGAATAATTGTCAAGACCAATAATTGTAACCAAAATAAATAGTTTTATTAGAATATATGGATACTACTATCACTTTATGAAGGATTTATCAGTATAATATTATCCACTAACCAATTGGACTAGGAAGGTGGCTAGGGTTTTGTGGTAGCTAAATATGAAGAGAGTTTCAATAAATGAATGAGAAGGTTCATCAACATGCTTATGATTAATCTACCTAATAATGAAGATGAGATTGTGATATATCATTAGGAATCAAAAGGGTAATGATATTCATCCTTATTTCTAGTGATATATTGATGGATTATGGAATACAACAATTGAAGTTTCATTAAAAAAAATTACCTGAATCATGATTTGGAGTTTCAAGATTTATTGTTTTCATTAAAAATATAGGTTCATTGTCTATATGATGAATTGTGTGGTATATATATAGATCATAAAATTTTGAATTATATATTTACATAGATAGAGGTGTATATGAATAAGATAATATGGCTGGATTTAACCAATGATTATGATTTCTAAATACTCTACCACACTGTGAAGGAAATTAAAGTGTCTAATGCTATGATTTAGAAAGACTATTCTATTTTTTACATTATGAGGAAATAAATAGATCCAATATTTATGAATTAATTTAATACCAATAAATCGATCACAAGGATTTGGGAAATTTATTATCTTTATCAGATGAATATTCAACCATCCATCCATGAGTGGATTAACAAGGAATAGAAGGAGGAGTTGGAATTACATAAGAATGTGAGGAATATTCTTCCGTTCAACCATGACCATACTAGAATGATATGGTTCATCAATTGTGTATGTCATCAAACTATAACTGATTTTAAAAAGGATCAATTGGATATGGATCATGTTTCATCATTCTCAATTAGTCCCAGAAATTAGAATATGTATTGAGATCTTGATGAGTATTTCTGGTGGGAGAAAAAGAATATAGGTATTATTGACTATGTATGTTGGTGTTAGGTATTTTAATATTTTAAGGCTGAGATATTGAAACCAAAGGGTTTTTTTACAACCATTACCCACACAAGAGTGGAAATTAAAAAAATCACCATACATTTGGTCATTGGTCTACCCAAGACATAAAAAATCCATAATATTATTTTGGATGTAGAAAATATCCTTATGATGTTAGCACACTTTTTTGATATCATAAAAGATTTATACCATGATAAAATTTAAAAAATATAAACTATGGGTTCCTCCCTCGATGATGGGGGTGCCATCCTATAGACTCCTCTGATCTCTTCTCTCTTTTCATTTCCTCTGCATCATTTAGATTGTTCTATATACTTCAACGATCTCATTTTCTTGCGCATCTCTTGGATAGTGGGTAGTTCTTCCTTTACCCTCCCACTCTCTTTCTTAAAGTTCTCACCCTAGGGTTTCACCTTACCATTATTTCATTCTCTTGTGTTGTGTCTCTTATTTTGAGCCTTCTAATATGATCCAAAGCTGCTCTTATGACCGGATACGTCACACTAGACACCATTTTTTGTCTTATTTGGTGTTCTTCTTAGTGGTATGGAATGTGCGGGTGGCTCACAGTCGATGCCTAATACTGAGTCCCTTGTCCGTATTTTCCCATGTTCTTCTTTTTTTTTGAGTTTTGGATTAGTGGTTCGTTTTTTTCATATTTGACACTGTCATATTTTATTGGTTATGTTTTTATCTTGTGGGAAATGGGTTTTTGGTTTTTATGTTTATTTCTGTACGAGCTATAATTTTTTTGTTCAGTCATCCTTCATGGTGTGGCTCGTTGTGATGCCCTTTTTCCGCACAAATATTTCATGGCCTCAGGTATTTAAGCTCCCGATTGAGTCGGTATGGTGTGTTGGTTCTGAAGAAGGATTTTGGAGGTGTTGTTCAAGCAGTCGACAATATTCTATGAGGTGCTCTGGCATGGGTTGTTCTCCTTTGTCTATCGGTGTGATGCCTCCATCATTGATGAACATAAAAGTGCCGTTGGGGTGGTGTTGCCTCTCCTATGATGATTGTTTGTTTCATATTTAATGGAGGTTACTTTGGGTTGATCTATTTTTCAACGATATTTTGATTTGGTGATTCAATGCACATTGTGTGTTTCTTGAGCCTAATGATGGTGCTCTGCGAAGCCGAAGATGGTTTCCGGAGGCTACGGAACTGGCGAACTGGTATGGAGAAGAGTCTAGTTTTCATCTGGGTTCTCTTCAGGATGTGGGATGTGGCCCAAGATGTTATGTTGGAATTGTTTGAATTATCAATTTTGAAGTTAGAATGTTGAATTTTGAAACGGGTATTGGGGTGTATTCAAGGTTGTGAAATGTACTATATGGTTCCCACTTTTCCAAAAAAAATGGTTTCTCAAAATAATAATAAAAAAATGTAATTTCATGATGGAAGTTGTTTTAGATCAATACCTTCCATCATAATAATTTTTTACAACAATATCCTTCACTCGATTATTAAGATGGATCCTAATGATTACTTCTATATAATGTATTATAGACCTCTATCCTACTGGAATGATGTTGGATAAAAAAAATCTATTTTGAACTAACAATAGTTTGTGTGAGTTGAAACATAATTATTGTGTAAATAGATTTCAAGTAATTTCTATATGTAATAATGATATGATATTTGGAAATATGGGAAATATAAAAACCTTTTAATATCAGCCGTTTCAAATGTCTTGATTGAGTTGGGAAGGTTGCTTATCGGTTGATGCTTCCACCAAACCACTCTCAAGTTCATGATGTGTTATATATATCTCACATGTCGAATTATATACCTTATTTTTCAAATTTACTAAAATAAGATGTCATACTATTGCATCATTAACCATGTTATGAGAAACAACTAATAAAAATCCTGGATTGTAGAGATAAAGTGCTACTAAAGAACACTACTGAACATGTTAAAATTATTTAGAGGAATCAAAAATTCAAAGAAATTGTAATGGAAATTGAGGATTTAATGAAATAATGATATCCTCATTTTTTTGTATAGTAGAGATGAAATTTATTGGTATAAATTCGATTTAAGGGGAATTAATATAATAACATTATATTTTATGAAATATTTCCTTAATATAAAATTTCTTTTTTGATAGTTTATGATACATATAACCTGAAGCATAAAAGAACCGTAATGCTATATCATGTTATAACCATGCCATTAAATTGGTGGGTATTATAAGGAATAAATAAATTATAAAAAATTAATGCATAAAAAAATTCATTGATTATTAGATGATTGGAAAAGAAAATAAAAAACATTTGAAAATAAAATATTGATTTTTTATGAATAATTATTTTTTCCAGCAATATGTTTTTTTGTAATAAATTTAATTAAACAATGTTATTAAATAAATTTAATTAAATCTATATATAATTTATACAGTATAGTTTTTTAGCATTCAACTAATATTTTTCTTATACATTGGGTAAAAATTAATAAAATTTTATGCTTAGAAACTATATTATTCTAAATGGAATTTTCATCATGTTTTCGAACTTATTTTAAAATTAATTTATACCACATATAATAATTGAATTTTAAAAAAAATTATTCTATATTTAGAATTAAGAGGATAATATTTGTTAAATATACCCATTTTATTTGTAAAAATTATCAATTATAACCATAGTAAAATTTGTGACCTCAATAAAGGGTAAAATTGGTTAATCTTGGCTAAAAATAAGTGTTAAGGTTTACATTTTTCATCCAAATTCTTATTTGTTGTATGGAATTATAACCATATCACCTTAAACTTGAATTTTAAATTTTATGGCACACGTTTCCATGAAAATGACTGAAATAATATTTAAATGAATGAAAAATGTGAAATATCACTCTCTTAATATTAAATATCTATAATGTGTCAACATAGGAAAAAAAGGTTATAAAGGAATCTGAATTCTGTTATGGGAATAATGAAATTACTATCATGATGTAAATTTATTTAAAATGTTACATTATTAATAAATTTCCTTAAATTCTTATTCAACACCGACACAATATTCATTCAATTAGTAGAAAAATTAAATAAATAATTTTTAAAATATCCAAAGTGGTATAATTTGAATTATATATAATATTCCAATAATTAAAAATATTATTATGAAATATTCTTATATATTTAAAGTATTATATTCAAAATAAAACTGTATATTTATGTATATTATGTCAAATTAAAGGAATAATGTCAAAATTTCCATTTTTGATATTTTATCCAAATAATAGTTAATTTATTTATTTTAAAATTAACAAAATATTGAAATAGTATAATTCAGATAATATATTGTGTAAACATTTATTCATTTTCCATTAATATTCGAAAATTCCCCTTATATGTAAAATTATATCCCCTTATGAATAAAAATAATGTTACCACGGTTAAGGTAAAAATTGGTTCACTAAGGACTCGTTTGGAAGCGACCCTTTGAAATGAAAATAAAAGAGTAGGGATGACTGAAATTTGTTTCTTCTTTATTGGAGGACAAAATGATTGAGAGAAATGAAAACCGTAGAAATGAGGTGAAATAGATTTTTCCCCTATCAATGTTTTCTTCACATTTTGAATCGTCCCAAAATTGGGACAATTCTAATGAAAAATTTCCCTTCATTGAAATATTTATGACGATTCCGAGGAAAATGCTCCCTCCTTTGAGATATTTTATAAATTCTCCATATTATCTCTAGAAATGTATATAAAAAACATCTTCATAACTTAACTTATAAAAAATAACTAATGATTTCTCTAAATGAAACATAATTTATAAGTAATACTAACATTCAAATATTTTTTTATAATGTGTATATAATTAATTTTGATTACAACTAATTATTTGTATATAAATAATCATAAAAAATTAAATTTTTTTTAATTATAGATAATTTTGATTATAAATAATTATGATTATCGTGAATTAATAGTCTATATAAATAATTTTGAATTAATAAATATTATAAATTAATAACCCTGAATCAATAACTGTTTTGAATTTGTAATTATTTTTAAATAATAATTAAATTGAATTAAAAATTTTTAATTAAAATTTTTTATTACATTGAATTAATAATTTTGAATTAATAAATTATATAAATAATTTTTATTATGTTTAATTACCTTTTTAAAATTTTAAAATTTGTATTAACATATGTTCGTAATGTAATGTTTAACTAATTTTAGTGATATTAAAGATAATGATTGATTAAAAAAATTATTATTTTTTATTTTTTTAAAATGTAACAGGAATAATTTTTTTAAAAGGTTATTCGGGTCATTTAACATAATTTGTTGATGTTGGGTAGGCATGGTGGAAAGTGTGGTGTCCATGGGGATCTAATAAGTGGTTGTTTTTTAATTCACCAAGTATGCCCCTTAATCCTATGTGTATGTGTTATTTTTTAACATAGGATATTTATGCCATTGGCACTAAAACAATTTCTTTTATTTTCCATTATAAAAAGTCAAAAGAACATTATGAAGATAATTCCAAATATTTTCTTTTCTTTTAC
The DNA here is from genome assembly GCA_963277665.1 of Viscum album. Lineage (NCBI taxonomy): Eukaryota > Viridiplantae > Streptophyta > Magnoliopsida > Santalales > Viscaceae > Viscum > Viscum album. The sequence continues at coordinate 1,415,767,312 of OY728145.1, forward strand.
TATGTTATTGATCCAAACCCAATGAGAGAAATCACAATCATTTATTTTCATTTCTTTTATTTTATAAACAATCAATTATTTTCATTTCATTTACTAAAATCTCACCAAACATAGTGTAAGGGTTTAAACTAAATGATACGGTTTAATATTACACATAAAACTATCTATATATTATTATTTAATGACAGATCATCAATATCAAACCTTATATTTGATTCTAATTCCATGGGGAATCATTTTTCTTGATAATTAATTATTTATATTTTCTTATTTTTTGTAATAAATGGTGTATCCTTTCAATAGATTATTAAAGGACACCCCTTCCCTCACATATATATACCACATTGATAAAAATAGATTGGCCAATCTATGAGAAATCATATTATCATACATATTTTTCCAATTTCTGGATTTCTCTTCTCCTAGAAGACCAACATTGGGTTCCTTAACAATGGATCTGAAGGAGGTCTCTAGAAGAAGAGGTAATGTTCTCACCTAAAAAAATTCCAATTATTTATTCCTATACATCATGTACATTTGAGAAATTTATCCTAAAAAAATAAATATAGTGTTAAATAAACTTATATTTTACTATGATTATGAAACCATCATTATCCGCAATAATTTCCATCAAATGAGAATTTATTTTATTCCTCGTACATACATACGGATTCCCGTCTCCACATAGAAATTCAATTATTTTTTCATAAACATATTTTTTGTATACTTATTATGAAGTATTAAATGTTTATATATGATATTTATGATAAAAATATTCTTATTATTAAAAAATTTCATATCATTTATCTTACCATCAAATCCATTGTAAACAATAATGTTGCTCATGCATACATGAGGAATACCACCTTCATGAGACATACTAGTTTCCTTAATTTATATTTTACATGAATTGTAATAATGATTAATTTAATTAATATAAATGATTCATATGATATAAATTTTTTTTATAGAATGGAAATTTTTTATTTACCCTTATTTCATTTTATCCATTGAAAAGTGAAAACCACAATCATGCGTTCTTATGTCTTACAGTCTCCATGAACACTATAATTCATTTTTTGATCTATATATTTTATGTATTGTAGTATATATATATATAATATAATATATATTATATTTAAATAATTTTTAATTTTTTTAGGTGACGGATCTATAATAAAATTATAAGAACCACAACTATCATACCAAGACATACACGGAGAATGGAGTAGTTATCACACAAAAATATTATTTTAATATGTCAATGATAATAAATGGGTGGTAAAAGATAATAAGTAAATAATATATCATAATTTTATATTATTATGTTTATATAATATTTTTATAATAAATAAATACTTATTATATATGTGGTTTAATCACATACAAATGATGTCAGACTAGAGGTAAGAATTTATTTCGCAATATCATCATTATTCAAAATTATTAATGTTAATGTCCACATTGTGGGGAATTTTTTAACATTTCTATATTAAAACCCATATATTTTCTTAACAACTTATTATTTGTATAATTTAAACGTTTTACTTTCATTTTCCACTCTTTAAATACATAAGAGGCTGATACCATTTTTTTTAAGGAAAATTAACTCTGTTTTTTGACTCGATCGGGAATCTGTTTCATCTATATCCATATTTCATTACGATGTTTTGAATAATATTTTTATTTCCCCAAAATAATACTCCTTTTTTTCTATTTATAAGTTATTTAAAAGAATATTTCTTATCATTTCACAAAGGAAGTACATTTTGAGTTTTCTTGTAGTATCATGAATGAAATATTTGTCTTTATTATAAAAAATTAATGGAGTCTCCCACTTTGATGAACAATAAATATATTAAATATTATTTTAATATTATATAATGATATGTCAAAGAAAAGTTTTTACAAGATATTTTGGAAATTTTTATTTCAAAATCAAAAGGGTATAATCCTTAATAAATAGTTTTATAAGAATTTTAAAGTATATTCATCTATATCTAGATTCATTAGTGAATATTATGTTTTAATAGGTATGTAATTTTTTATCACTCTCTATTTCACTCAAAAAAAATTGTATGATTATGTTTATTTATTGGGATACTTATAAACATCTCATATTATAGTCATTCAATACCAATATTTTCATAGATTATGTCAAAACCATTTATAATGATGAATGAATTGGGATTAGTAATTGACATATGGGTACAAATATAACATTGATGCATTGGTCGGTATTATAAGAATAACTAGTTTTTGGATACTATAATTAGGTTCATTTAAATTATATAACATTATATAGATCTTTTTTGTAAATATAACAAATCTAAATTAATTATAAAAGAGTTAAAATCTTGTTCAACTAAGTGGAACCATGTGGTACATGATTCTGGGTTGATTTTAACTCCATCGAGATATATAGGGTATTATGCACCTATTTTATTAAATGTGGTGTGTATGCAACCATTTTTTTGTATATTACATGAAAACTTATTTTTTACTGGTAATTAATGTTTAAAATAATTTATACTCTTCTAAGGGGTTGGAATTCAAAAATTACCAAAAAGGAAATATTTTATTTTATAATATAATTTTTTGGGATTTATTATATTTTCATTGAAGGAATCATATAATATATCCTTAATATAATCAATGAATGTTTTATACTTCATATTGTTAATGGATTTACCAGGTTTCATTCAGAATTTCCAATATTTGGAATTCTAATCAATAAAATAAATGTATAAATGAAAAGATAATATTGTTTCACTTTTTGATTTGGTATATTTTTCATTGAGTTACATATTATTGAAATTTTTTTTACAAATTTAATTATAAATTACTCAAAATATATATTAAAGAAATTTAATAACCTCTGTGAATTTGTATAAGGTTTTACGGGAATATTTTTTTTTCTCAAAAGGTTTATTTTAGTATTTCTTTACAAATATAAAAATTAATGTTTCTTATTTATGTCTATGATGTGAACACATTTTCTAACCACAATTATCGTTTTATGCTATTAAGATTATTTTAAAAGGTTTCAATTTTTTTTTAAAATAAATTGAATAATTTATGTTAAATTTTATTCTTCCATATATCTTCTATTATCCAGAAGAATTTATTTAACTATAAAATATTACATTAGGATTAATTGATGCACATCTCTCAAATCCTAATTAATTCTATGGATATTGACTTTCTCATGGAACAATCACTTTATTCTGATCATTTTTGACAGGATAATACATTTTTATTCTATATCATCATTCTTTTTATCATATACATTCATATTTCATAATCCATATATAATTTATTCATACATCATTTTTGAATGAATTTTATTTGATTGACATAGGAAATATTGATATTTTATATTCTTTACCCAATACAATTATTTATTATCAATATATGTTTTTTATTAATTAAATTTTGTATTAAATAAATGAGGACTCATATAGACACTTACGGGTGGACGTGATTCTATGTAACCTCTCAATGTATTGACTAGTCTCAAGTGGGAAGTCAATTAGATAACCTTATTAATTGGATTATTTTGGTGTATACCCTACCAATATTAAAAAACATATTGGAAAAAGTCCGTGATCATGAAATCTAGAAATATGAATTCCTTTCAATTAAAATTAATTTAATATTATCATTGAGAATGTTATATTAATATTATCAATGGATGTATTCCAAACTCAAGTTATTGAATAAATGGGATGTTTTTTATGTTACCTACCCTACCATATTAAATGTTCCTTATTTACTCTAGATAACTTCCATGGTATGAAACCCTTACTATGAATTTCAATTCATCCATATTTTTATGATTTCTCTAGGATATGATGTATCAATCATTGAAAGATTTTCAAGGATATATAATATTTAATTTTACTAAGTTTTATATATGTATTTCAAATTAAAAATAGAATCATTTATGTATTTAGTTCTTCAAAAGTACTAAATTAGTTTATCCTTGCAGAAGTGAAACCTTGCAACTTATTCCAATATAATAATTTTGGCACCCAATATGGGTCACGAAATTTTCATTTTTTACACAAACCCTCGTGTCTAATATTTTCAGTCGAGTTTAGTAGTTTTTCCAAAATCTATTTGATCAGCCTAGTTGAAACTTTATATTAGACATTTTTCTGACGATAATATTGTCTGGATTCCTTATTATTAAATAAAAATTTTCTCATCAAATCCTTCTTTTTTACTATAAGAAATTTGGATCCCTAGATCACTAATTATGGATCTTGGAACTCCATATATATAAAAAACTGTATCTCTAAAAAAATTCACACCACATGTGAAAAATTAGTTTTGGTGACATGGGATGTCAAATATTCAGAATCATAATTGACTTATTTGAAAATTTATTAATTTATAAATAACATGGTAAAGGAATCTATAAAATATATTCCCCATTCATAAAAAATATCGAAAATCTGATTAGTTTTTTGGGAATTTCTTATCTTTTAGGTAAGTTTCTAGTGAATTGTTATTTATCACTTTACATTTTTCTCAAAAATCAGGTATGTATTTTTAAAACACTATCCAATTAATTAAATATCCTAAAACATTTATTGTTGTCCAATGGGGTCCAAATTGGACGCCAATAGCTAGAGTGATGGAACTTTTTGAAATAGATTGGATATCACTCTTATGTATATATCTTCTTAACTCAATTTCATTAAATTTTCTACAAATATCAGGATCTTTAAAAATTTAAATATTTGAGTCATATTTATGTTGTTTTAATTTTAGGGATACTAGTGGGATGATACTTAAGAAACCACTAGACAATTGATCATGTTAGCATACTCGGTCATTTCTCTTTAAACCAAGAAGAACTGATCGATATAATTTGATCATTCTAGAGGTATTTTGTTTAAAAATAAAAATCATCTATTTTGGAAAATTTGATCAAGTGATTATTCACTGGGTTATCAACTACCTTATTATTGATGATCCCTATATTAAAACCATAATGTAGTATCATACACCTGATATGTCTAGGTTTTTATTTAGTCTTCTTCCTCAAGTTCTGATGTGGTGGTTAATTAGAATAATTTATAACTTTAGTTCCAATAAAATATGGTATGAATTTATCTATGAGAAATAAAACTATATAAAATTATTTTTATGTGGCTATTTAATTCATATGGGTGGTATCTAGTGTCTTTGATACATGTACAATTGATTGTGAAATCCCTTGAATCTTTTTGGATTTAACTACATCAAAAACATGGTTGGAAACATCATAGACTAGTTGAAAGTGTTGTCCTAAATTTGGTGTTGCATCTTTGGTGGGGCAATAAATCTTATCATTAAATCAAATAATGATTTAACAAGATCATAATAAATAATAAAACCATCATCATTCAAAAGAACCCTGGAAGAAAAAAAATAACTCTTGATAAATTCATTAATTAATCTCATATAAAAATATTATTGTCCAAGAAATTGTCTAACATGTTTTATGTTAGAAATTTGATGAAAACAATGTATTACATATATATTTTTATTTTTCCACCTCAATTTATTTTTGTGAAAATACATTCTTGGAGACTATATCTATTTACCCCATAAAATAAAACTACTTAAAATTCATATCCATGTTCATTTAAATACAAATTTAAAAAAACAAATTTTATATTTTTCTAGAACTGTTCAAAAGAATGAAAAAATATATTAAATTAATTTATAAAAAATATAAGAAATATTTAATGTGATCAAAATAGATACTCACCATGATCTTATGAATGTAACCTTGTGAATTAAACAATCCAAAAATAATACTCCTATTGGAAATGGTGTGACATGGATATGATAAATCTTTCTTTTCTTGGTCCTCTAAAGCAATGAGCACCTAATTTTAAATAAGAAATAAAATTATAAAACAATAGTGAGTTAGGATAGATAATTTATTTAAATAATCATCAATTAATGGTATTGGGAAATTATTTTCCAAAGTGACCTTATTTCATTTTCTATAGCCTATGAAAACTCTCTAGCTATTCAGAATTCTCCTAGGGATTAACTCATTTTTTTCATTACTAAAAATGAAAAATAATATTTTCTTAAGAATAATGTCAATGGGGAAGACTAATTATTATTAATAAATGGGTTATACGATGTATACTGATAAAATATTCTCTCTCGCCTCATTAAAAATATCCATTATAGCGAGAGTTTTCATCCTATGGGGATTCCTAACATGTCTTCTATTTTTTCTCATGTAAAATTATATTCCTAAAGATTTCAATGATAATGCCTATGATATCTTCAAAAAACTAAAACATTACAAAAAAATTATCCCTAAAAAGATTAATAATTTTATGTTCATCATTTATGTTCAGGTTATTATCAATGACCAGTATTAGTTTCTGTTTTTCGGTGGGATATACATATTTAAACTTTGTGGGTAATTTTATTAATTTACGATTTTGGGTTTTTTTTATAATGTTGAAACTTGAAAATTATTTTTTACCTCTAAATATTGTATATAATTCAAATAATATGACATAATAGGGTATTTATCATGGAACAATAAATCAAATATTTCAAAAACATTATATGTTACCTCTTCCATTAATTTAAACATAGCTTTTTGATATTTCATGAAAACATAATTATCCATGGTATTTTAAATCATTAATTGTTTTAATATGTATATAAATTTATCTGATATACCGATATCATCAATAGGATATACATATTCTATGTGGTAAAATGTAATAATTGAATGATCCACTAATGGATTCTTTATGGAGTCCAAGATGTTCAAATGATTACTTGAGTCATCAAAAACCATGGTGAGTAGTACCTTATATACAATGATGATTTTCATTGATATATTCATGAATTTAATTACTAATATAATGGGTGAGTGGGGTCTTTATGTATCCTCATCCATGTTGAGTACACCAAAATCTATTGGGAAAATCTAATTTTTAACGCTAACTAGCACATACTCTGAAACCCTACTTGAAAGCCTTTGGATTTATTAGAAAGTTGTACAACCATAATTGATTCCTTTGTTTATCCCAGAAGCAAAGATATCAACATGGATTAAGGAATAAAATTGATGAAGCTACTAATTTATATAAATAATTTCAAAACTATAAAGATCCAATGGTGGAAGTAATATACAATATCGCTAGATATTTAGATTTTGTGGGAAACCACAGAGTGATCATGGCTGAGAAACTTATTATTAAATTTATTTTTTAATCCCTGTGATTATTTTTATTCTTGGAGTAATGATATTTTTGGAAATTTTAATATTTTTTTTATATATTCCAAAAAGGGAATGTTAATCTCAAATTTCTATATAGACTCTAGAATTTCACATTGAAGTTATTTTTCTTAAATTATATTTGGTTGAATATTTATTAATGTTAGTTTATGTATATGTTCTTTATTATCACATAACTTCCTATTAAAGGGTGTTTCATTATTTATTCTCCTTGTACCATATTTCTCTTCATTATATTTCTTTTTTTATTCCCTAGACGGATTCTAAAATTCCATATTAAATTTCATAATTTTTAACTTCATTCTATTTATTTATTTTGATTATTTTTCTCAGGTTGATGTTACTCTAGTAATGTAAGTTCTTTTATACTACAATTTTTCTTTATTTTAACATTTACCATTGTATTAGGTAATAATTTTCCTTGAAGTTCCTCTTAGTTTTTGGATAGAATTTTCTATAAACCAAATATTTGGTTTCATAACACTATTTATTCAAATGATTCTCAACTTCAGCCTCTTGTTGCTACTATTAATGAGGCGATGAACTGGTGGAGGTTTTTTTTAAAATTTATTCTATTTAAAGGGAGGTGGATAGTGGTAATATGGTTTTGATGTAAAAATGGTTTTATTGTTCTTTGAAACATTCTGGTGATGGTATTGTTTGTTTTTCTACTAGAATAACGATTGTGACTAAAAATAATTTTTATAGAGAATTCTATCCTGATTATGTTGTTTATAAATAAATATAGTTCCTTCGAAGTGTCTCTATACCCTTGATTAGTTAGTTTTAATTTAATTTTTTGAAATATTATGTTATATTTATTTTTTAACCACTCCTTAAAATTTTTTCCCATACAATGGTGAGGTGATGAAAAAAACAATATACAATGGATGATTCTTATTTTTCATTGGTATTTGTCAAATCTATTTTTCTAAAAAGTTAGGTTATTTTTTACAATTTTGATTATGGAAATTGGTATGATTTTTATGTTCTTACCACATGAATACCTATAGAAATGATACATATAATCCTAAATATTTGTGACCCTTGTTAAATATTCTCAATCAGTTTCCAACATATTAGCGATGATATTTATATGAGATCGCTTCCAGATAATTTGGTTATTATCATTGTCTAATAATTATTAATCATATATCATAAGAATGTTTTTTACTATATATCATGATGTGGGGAACTTGTATAGTTCTTTCTAAAACTCTCATACTATTTATAATGATTAAGTGTAGTGTATTTTAAAGTGGTATAAAACCCTTTCGCAGTATATGTATCAAAATGGAGGGGAAGCGTGTCTGAAGAAACCATTATTGGATGTCATCTCAAACAAAGAATTCACCATGTTTTAGGATGTAAAACCACTCATTATTTTCCCCTTAATGTGTAAATGGGAATACCCTCCTCAATAATTGTTTTTCAGCCACAAATTTTGGATCCAATGTGGAGTACACTGGGGAATACTATTTGACGTGGTTTCTATGATATCTTCTATAAAGAAATGAAATTTTGGCATATTTATTTTATATTAGTTATATATTTGTAAGTTGTTTTAAAATAATTCATGGAAATTTTCGGGTTAGGATTTTCAAAATGTTGGTCACATAGATCCATTAGATTTTTGTTTGGTTTTCCTACCATTGAGGAAGGATTATAGGGAACACTTCTGGTTACACCGGGGTCTATGAGTGATGTTTCTTTAAAATAGGTTTGAAAATTCAAATTCCTCGCCTTTGGAAGCAGTGTTGTTAGAATTTTAGTTTCAAAATATCAATGTTGGTTTATATGGGATGTCATTATAAAAAGGATAAATAGTGATTTGGAACTACCACCACAAAAATAGTGACATTTTGTTGAAACACTTCTCACTAGGTGGCTGAAAATCATATTATTAAAAGGTTATGTATAGTAATTATGTCTACCATATGGTTATATCTATATAGGGGGGCACAAAATCAGTTGTCACTTGGGTTTGAGAAGTTTTTTTTGAATTGTTTATAAAACATTAAATGAAAATTGTACACATGTGAATAAAAAATATTGTTAAAAGGTTAATTGGGCCTAGATTGGATTTCCAATTATAATGTTGTCATAAAACTTATGTTATAATATATTATCTTTTTGATTAATAGATAAATGATAGGATCGAAAATTGTTTCACCTCTCACCCATTGTTGAATGGTTTTTTGAGAATCGGATTATCAAACACCTTTTTTAGATTTAAATTCCATACAATATGTTTAAGTGGTGTAGAAAATCACTCCCATGTTACATAGAAAACAAGAAACATGGTCTTGTTCCTTAAATGAAAATTCAGAGAAACTAATTCTCATTACACATATTATTTTTAATTACATGAAATTCACCAATAATATACTAATGTTCCACCATATATCTCATAAAAATATGTGGAGGAAGTTTATGTTCTATCAAACAAGTACAAGAAAAGTAAATTTAATTAAATCATAATTAATTTAATTAAAAAAACTGAATTGATACCTAATATTAAAACTAGACAACATGATAAATGGAGTTTGATAGTTTCTGTGTAAAGAAACATGGTTTAGAAAATTTAAACCTTCCCTTTCTTGATCACATAGAATTCACCCCTTTATTAAAAGGTAAATATAGGATAATGGATAAGAAGAAATAATTAAATAAATCAATCAAACAAAAAATAAATCAAAAAGTAGTGAAAACCATCAATTTTAGACTCCAATAAGAACTCAGGACTCCAAAAACTCGATAAACCTACCATGTCCTAAAATCTTTGGCCCTATATTATTCATATAGACCCTTGGTCTCCCACTTCTTCAACCATTTTCAATCATCATAGATCCTTTAACTTGAATTATTAAAATGTTTCATATTCCCTTATGAATTATAATATACAAAAAAAAATATTTTTTTAAAATCTAGAGCTTCATAGCTTATTAATGATCAAAATATTTTGTATATTATTATTCACATGGAATAATTTAATTGGTTTTATTCATATTGAATCGACATCCAAAATCCACATCCTGATGATGTTGTTTATTGGAGCTATTTTTTCATAGTTTTTCTTCATTTCAACATTCTCATAATTTCTCAAATTAAAATATCTAATGCTATAAATCCTCATAAATATAAAAAACCTATTATGAATAGATGAAATTTCTCATGAACACCCAAATTTTCATATTCATTACAAAAATATTATGTACACATATGAAATTTCTTATGTATAGCTGAAATCATATACATAAGAACAAAATTTTATATGTATATATGAAATATATTATTCTTTATGAAATTTTAGATATCTGAAATTTTGAAATTGTTGAATGTAATATGGTGGATATAATATCTTTTATCCATATGGAGTGTCTTATGCATGGGATAATTCTTCTACATAGTTCCCTAATTTTCATATGAATGCATCACAACACATTTTATTCCACCAATTTTCTCATCATCAATACAGTGTTTCTAGAATATGTTTAAATAGGATCCAAACATCTTGAAAGAAATTATAAGCCTTTAAATTCACCTCATTAAATATAAAATAACATCTAAATACCCAAATTTACGTTTATAATTTATTTTATTTATTTTAAATAATAAAGTGAAAAAATAAATTTTTAAGACTTTTAATAACTAAATTCATGAATATTTTTAAAAATGAATAATGTGATATTTACACAATAAAGGATCAAGAAGATGGGATTAAAACTACGAATATCCAACTGATATATATAAAAATATTATATCCATAAATGACATATCCTAATGGGGTGTGTCATGATGAAAACCTTCCTCTTACTACCAATGAACCTACCTATTTCTATGACTAGAAACAATGGAAACCTCCATCACATAATGTCTTCTCAGCCTTCACCATATCTTTAATGTTGAGGTATTTTATACCACACTTGGAACACATATATGGGTTAATAATTGTATAGGATAACCATTACATATGATATGGGACTTGTTCATTTTATTCATCCAAGACTATCATTGCATGGTTTCCCACTACTATTTCTTGACCTCTAACCCTTATTCAATCATCATGGTGTGCCTTCCTCTAGAATTTCATTCCATGCATCCCTAGTGGATGATGATAGGACAAGACTACCATTCTTTATTCATGAAATCACCTGTAAAAAAAATAGGAATGAATGCAATATAAGAGAAAGGTTTTCAATAAAGGATTTGAATATAGATAAATGAAAGTGAAAAATAATTTAGAAACTATCCGATGAAAAAATTCGATTATTGAAATAATAAAAAGTAGTGAAAGATAAAAATAAAAATACATATAAGAGGCGTGGATTTATCATTGATAATTCTTTTTTCGATTTTTCATGATTTATGAAGAACCTCCATATATATTTTATATTTGTCGGCTCGTAGGTCTCTGAATGGTTACCTACTTTATTCTCTTTAATAAGATTTTATGTCCAGTCCCAATTTGAGGAAATAAATAAGATTAAAAACAAGAGGATTTGGTTTATTAGATATAACATTAATTTAATCAATTAATAAATCATAGAAATGTAAGGATCATAGAATTATACATCCGTAAGGGTTTCATACCACAATAGTCATGCCAATGCTATGAGGGAAACCCCCATGTCATGAAAGAAACCCTTCACATTGTGATCATATTTTCTCATTAATAAAGCAGGGGACCAAACTCTCATGTCTTACATCCCACATGAGCATACACGGACTTTATAATGGCATAATACATCATACCATGACACCAAAGTCCATAATGTTACATTGATGGTGACACTATGAAGACATACCTAGTTCAATTTTTTTATTATATATATATGTGTGTGTGTGTGTGTGTGTCTAGAATACCCACAAAACCAAAATAGTAGAAATGGATCTATGAACAAGATAAAAATTTATTACTTATAATATTCAAATGGTTTTAATAGGAAAAAAGAGGTTTGTCACTCTAAGAACCCGCGTTCTTATAATGGATAAAATACGAGATTTTTTTTAAAATTTTCATTTATCGGTGGGTCAGTTTTAAAACCACGCTTTGGAACAATGTTCTAAGTGCACGAACTGGTTCAAGCGGTGACATCAGGCTGCGCATGGGCGGTTAAACCATGCAGGTCAAGTCGCGCAGTTGACCATTTGTCAAAACGTGTTGTCTAATTAATTTTAATTAATGGATGTTTTAAAAATAATAATAGTGAGATATTATTGTTAATAAATGTTTTGAAAACCTGTATAATAAAATGATAGTCAAACGATATTAAATGTGGCTGTTTTAATAATAATAATTTCAGAAGATTATTATTATTAAATTTTATGCAGATGTGTTTATTTAAGTGGCAGTCAAACTCCATTAAATGTGACATTGTAGTTTGATAAAAAATGTCAATTTAAAATCAAGTGTTAGCTAATTTTAATTTACGGTGGATTTTAACTAAAGGCGTGTTATTTTAATAACGCGTTATATTAATTATGGCGGCTTCACAATGAAGCGTTTAATTAAACGAGAGCGTTTAATTAAAATTTTGGTTATAATTATTGGTTGTGATAATTATTATTATTATTTTAGATAATAATAATATTTGTATAATTAAATAAAGGTTATGGTTTACTTAATTAATTAAATATATGGGTGAAGAATCCATTTAAGGATTTAAGTGGAATTAATCCTAATAATAAATATTGTTGACCATTATTATTTTAATTATATTCCTGTGAATGGTATTATTAATATAACATTAATGATGGCCTATAATATATATATATATGTATATAAATTATTTGTAATATATATATATTAGTATATGGGATAAAAAAACAGGAAAACAAAGGGCTAAAGAGAGGTGCTGGGAAAGGGGGCAAGACTTCCCCATCCCTATTTCTTATTCAATCACGTAGGCCCCCCACGTGTATGGTGTTCTTTATTTTTTTTTATTTTTTCTTTCCTCTTATTTCTTCTTCTCCCCAAACCCGCAAAAAAAGCCTCCCTCTTCGAATGGTGAGACTCTCTGCTGCGCGAACAGCCCCCAAGACCAGACCTCCTCCTCTCGTGGGTTCCCCTACTGTAGCATGCCGATGGATCTCTCTCCTCCCATAGTGGCGACCAAATTCTCTTCTCCCTTGCATCGGCATAGGGCCTCCCTCGGCAGACCTCCTTTTAGAGTGGTGCAACTCCGAACAGTCGGCATGGCCCCCCTGTAGTGCGACTCTCCCTTTGACACACAGACCAGCGGCCTGTTCCCCCTTTAGTGCACGGACCAGCAGCCTGCTCTCCCTCTCCTTTGCGCGACCTAGCCCGGGATGGACCTCCTACGATAGCCATGGGACACCCTAATCTAAAACCCTGGGTGCGATGGAAATATGCAGCTGCAACCTGAGTCGGGAAGCCCTTTGCATGACTCCCCTGCTCCAGGTTCCACTTCCCATGGCTTTTCCTTTCTTTTTCCTTGAGAGTTTTGGTTCGATTATCCAAGGTAAGGATTTTCGTGACGTCTTTATTCATCTCTTTGAAGTGTTGATGCAATTTCGGTTTTTGGTTTGGAATTTCCTGAAACCCACAATTAGGGTTTTGTTAATAATTGTGTTTATCTGTTCAATGATTATACAAGAGATGTTTCAGGATCGTCGGACCATGCTCCGAAAATCACAGTTGGGTGCGATTACATTTTATCACTGATGTTGGGTAAGAAAATGCATATACATAATTATGGTATATTTTACTTTTTTTATTATGAATTTTAGTCTGCGAACCCTAGCAGCCTTCATTTGGTCCAGAGATAGTTTACCTGAGTTGTTAATTTTAGAAATATATTGATGTTTACGTTTCATGTTATATATATGCATCAATTTTATGTCTATAGGTATATATATATATACATACATATATATATATATATATATATATATGCACATCAAAGTCGCACGGGTGCGACTGCATGACCGATAAAGCAAGCCGTGTAAACTTGTATCCACTCCGAGGGAAAACTGAAAGCCAACATCCGAGTATACCGTCCTTCTCACCTCTAGGTAGGTGGGTTTTTCCTTCCATTCAACGTCTTTGAGTTTAACGTGCAATTTCCACCAATACCCTTGAATGGGGTATTACGTGTTTCCTGTTTTTCCCCTGTTATAACCTGCTATTCTTGATTGCTTGAGTAGAGGTAAATGATGGTAAATTTGGATAATTTATACTGTGTTCATGTGCTTTTACTTGCATGTTTTTCTTATTAGGCATTTTTCCATTTTGCATGCCTAGTTTTAGGATAGTGTAACTATTGTACTGTTATTATGATATTCCTTATAATGATAGCCAAGTAGTTCATGAGGTTTACTTGTGCCGATACACGCGCTATGCATGTTTATTTTACATAGGGCTGTGAGAACATAGTGTAGTGGACCATAGAGAGAATGGATGGAAGGGTTTCTCAAGAGTGTATTTTATTTACTATGCGAGACCACATGGGGAATTGATGTTGAGTGCTTCCTTAGGGAGTCTGTAGTTCCTCAATGCGTTCCACATGAGGAATTGACGTTGAGTGCTTCCGAGAGAGCCTTTAGTATGATATGAGAATATAGGGGGAATTGACAGTGAGTGCTTCCCCAAAGAGTCTATTTATAAGATGAAATAGAGGTGTGAGACTGTGTGTGCATCCCAGAGGGTTTCTAGTGATTTTAGGTTAAACCATAAGAGTTAGGTTGTGGAAACTACCCAGGGGGTTACGAGTTGTTCTACTTGTTGATTGGCTGTTACTTGTGTGATTTTTATGCAAGACACTGGATTGTGGTTTCTTTGTGCTTTCCTATTTACCATTACCTTTATTTTTCTGCCATGTATTCATTGACTATTAGGCACAGATCTTTGTGTGATTTCCTACTGGGACGTTGTCTCACACCCTATTTGGGCCATGCTCTTGTGTCCAAACAGACTATGTTGTTGGAGGTATAGATAAGGTCATGTGCCCTTCTACTTTAGGTACCCGACATACTGTGGAGTTGGGGAGCATGGAACCAAGATAAGGCTTGCGATGCTGAGGAGACTTTTCACTGCTTTATTTCTCCTTTTCATTGCTAATTTATTTCATCCATCCTTTTGTTTGGTTTGGCTATTTTGTTAGACTTATAACATGCCATGAATCATATCTTCAGTTCCAGTTATTTATTATTTTATAATGTCTTCCACTGTTAAATTCTGATGAGAATGTTGTTTCTGCTTCCGTAGTTATATATTGTTTTATTCCTTTTATTTTCATAACATATGAGGGAATAGTTCCCCCAACTACCTTACCCAAGGCCCTCACTGCTAGTCGGAAGTCTCAAGCGTTCGGGGGAATGCTCTTGAGGTCATGTGGCGAACTGGGTACAGGGCACTAGTTGAGTGGCTCCAGATTCGGGTCATTACAAAGTGGTATTAGAGGAGGTTGTTCTTTCTTTTCCTTTTGTCTTACTGTTTCGGGGTTGGTAGACATGAGACTAGGAATGTCTCAGCGCTTGGGTTAATAGCCGTTCTTGGGACCGATCACCCCATGTATAGAAAATGATGAAGTGACCAGGGGTTGTGATTGATATTCATATTGTTTCCTGTTGCAGTTGATATGATTTCATCTTGGGTGAATGTTTTACTTTCCGTTGATTATTGATAATGAATGTTTTTAAGAAACTTTTCCTTAGCCTGTTATGGCAAGAAAAAAATTTGCATTAAATGCATCATATTAGGAACTTATTGATTCATATGCATGCATATGTGCCATTCCATATAGTTGCATTAGTAAATTTCCTACTAATATTAATTGTGTGCCTTGAATATGTGACATGTCTTGCATTTATTTAGTATGTATTGATTAGATAGCATGATTCAGTGATACAATTGACATGATTATGTGACAAAATGTCATGCTTCCTATCTTGTTATATTCCATGATTTTATGTTATAACATGTTTTGGTGATTTAAACATGTTGTGTTGTGATAGTTATTTGTAGTGACATTGTAGCTTAATGATAAATGATACGTTTTTACGGTTAAATGCTATCGGTTGCGAATATGACAGAACTAGTTTTTTTTAGTTGAAAGATGTATGGGCGCCTTATAACTGGGAAAAAGGGTAACCCATGTATTTGAACTTATGAAAAAGGATTCTAAAGTAAATCATAATGTGAATTGATTGTGAATGGGAGCCAAATGTCATCAGTAAGCTGCATGAGTGCCTTATCGATCGGTATGTGGCCACCCATGTGACTGTGGATTTTATAAATATGTGTGTTTTAAAAGGATTATATGTATAAAACTATTGATTTTTAATTGAAATGAACTATATTAGGGTTGATTTTTTTTTGAAGAACCTGGATTAAATGAATGGAACCCACGGAGGCTGCCTTTTCAGTAAAAGGAATTTAGATGCTAAATTTCCTGCTAATGTTTGAATAACATTGAATGATTAAATGTTAAGAGGAAGTTTGTTATAAATTACTTGTTTTGCTATGGGTGTTGATTGAAAACGAAGTGAACTTGTTGTGAACAATGCTGGTGTGTTTTTAGAATTTTTTCAAATGTTTAAGGGTTGAAATGAATTAAAATTAAATGGTTAAAATGAAAATGTCTCTTTACCATGGTATTTAACTTTATTTTTGTGACCAAGAGATAAAGTCAATGCGTGGGCTTCAAAAGGTGCCATCCCATGGCAGATATCACCCTTAGAGCCTAATATTACTTGTTTCTACTTTGAACTTTTAAGGTTGGTTCCTTTCGTGACGTTTTTCCTAGTAGGACTTTTTCAGCTTAGAAATACTTCCTCATTGGGATGGGTGGTCGTTGACCCATTTGCTCCTTATTAAAGGGATGACTTTTTATTATGTCAACTAGGACAATCGTCATGTGATGTGACATGACCCTGATGTAAACCTCCTTTCACTGTTGAGTATAATTTCGGGTTTCCTCCGTGGAAGAGTGACCTATGCGTTAAGGAATAGGTTGTATCCTACAGCTCGGGAGAACTTTTGACTCGGGTATTTTGACACGCAGACCAGTTTAATTATCATATTCCCTGTAATATGTTCACGCGGTTATTAAGGTTCTTGGAACATCCCACATGGGTTAAGATATTATCATATAGGATGCTGGTTAGCAACTGATCTCTTTTTTCGATGACATATAAGATCTTAAGGTGGGTAGTGTCGCTTTTGATTCCATAAACGTGTCGATACTTACATGGTAACACGATTGATCTTCTTGATGATATTGTTTTCCTCTTAGTGCACTCTCTCGAAAGCGACGATCATGTCCCCCATTTTGAACTCATGATTGAGGAACTAGGATAGCTTCGGTTATACGCCACACTATAGTTTTAAAGCTGTAGGCTTGTCTTGCGATCTCCTTCGTAGCTGTTCACGGAATGTGTGATTTCCATAATATTTGACTTTATTCATGCTAAGGCACCGTTTTTTTCAATAACCTTGTGAATTTTTGACTTCGGAACATCCACGAAGATCAGTTCAGCACTTCGATTTATGCAGAGTTGGTAATCTAATGGTTTTAAAGACACATCGTCAATTAAAGGACGAGTGTGGGTTTTGGGTCAGTGATGTCTTATGAGGAAGAATGTGTAACCTCTTTTTGTTGGTTGATTGAGATTGACCATTTTCATTGATGATTTCCCTTTAATGGCCTCAGATGTAACGATTCGTTTTTGTGTTTGAGTTTTAAAGTGAGTGTCGGTTCGTGTTTTGAAATCTCAAGGGCAGTTTTCATAGGAAAAACATAAGATTCATAGGGCATTGGGAACGCAATGAAATCTTTTTGAATGGAAATTCACAACCCTTGTAGGTCGGGTGATGTTTTCATTATTTCCCGAAGGCTTCTTGGGGATGAGAAGTTTTTAAGGTGGGTAGTTATTAAGAACCTGCATTCTTAGACCGGATAAAATCTAATATTTGTTTTAAAATTTTCATTTATTGGTGGGTCAGTTTTAAAACCGTGCTCCGGAATGAGGTTATGAGTGTGCGAACCGGTTCAAGCGGTGACATCAGGCTGCACATGGGCGGTTAGACCATGCGGGTCAAGTCGCGCAGTTGACCGTTTGTCCAAACATGTTATCTAATTAATTTGAATTAATGGATGTTTTAATAATAATAATAGTGAGATATTACTGTTATTAAATGTTGTGAAAACGCATTAAATAAAATGATGGTCAAAAATGATTAAATGTGGATGTTTTAATAATAATAATTTTGGATTCTTATTATTATTAAATTTTACGCATAAGTGTTTATTTAAGTGGTGGTCAAACGCCATTAAATGTGAATTTATAGTTTGAAAAAGAACATAAATTTAAAATCAAGTGTTAGAGAATTTTAATTGACTTTGGATTTTAACTAAAGGCACGTTATTTTAATAATGCATTATATTAAATGCGGCAGCTTCGCAATGAAGCGTTTAATTAAACGAGAGCATTTAATTAAATGTTTGTTTATAATTATTAGTTGTGATCATTATTATTATTATTCTAGATAATAATAATATTTCATTAATTAAATAAGGGTTATGGTTGACTTAATAAATTAAATAGATGGGTGAAGAATCCATTTAAGGAATTATGTGGAATTATTCATAATAATAAATATTGTTGACCATTATTATTATTACAATATCCTTGTGAATGTTATTATAAATATAACATTAATGATGGCCTATAATATATATATATATATATATACATAGAGTGTAATATATATATATATATGTATGTATATATATTAGTTGTAATATATATATATATATTACTATATGGGATTAAAAAAGGAAAAGAAAAACAATGGGTTAAAGAGAGGTGCTGGGCAAGGGGGGCATGAATTCCCCTTGCCTATTTCTTCTTCAATATCACAGGGCCCCTCACATGCATGGTGTTCTTTCTTTTTTTATTTTTTATTCCATTTTTTTTCTTCTTCTCCCCAAACCCGCACAAGAAGCCTCCCTCTTCGCATGGCGTGATTCTCTTCTACGCGAACGTCCTCCATGACCAGACCTCCTCCTCCTGCGGGTTCCCCTACTATAGCACGACAACGTCTCTCTCTCCTCACACGGTTGAGGCTAGCTTCTCTTCTCCCTTGCAGCGGTGCAAAGCCTCCCTTCGCAGACCTCCTTGTAGAGCAGTGCAACTCTGGACATCCGGCGTGGCCCCCTGTAGTGCGGCTCTCCCTTTGGCACACGAACCAGTGGCCTGCTCTTCCTTTGGCACACGGACCAGCAGCCTGCTCTCCCTCTCCTCTGCGTGACCTCACCCTAGACAGACGTCCTACGACAGTCATGGGACCCCCGAATCTAAAACCATGGGTGCGACCCGATTCTGCAGCTGCAACCCGATTCGGGCAACCCTCTGTGTGACTCCCATACTCAGGGTTCCTCTTCCCATGGATATTCCAATATTTTTCCATGATGGTTTGGTTTGATTATCTGAGGTATGGTTTTTTCTGACTTTGTTCTTCATCTCTTTGAAGTGTTGATGCAATTCCGGTGTTCGGTTTGGAATTTCCCAAAACCCACAATTAGGGTTTGGTTAATAATTGTGTTTATATGTTCAAGGATTATACAAGAGATGTGTTGGGATCGTTGGACCATGCTCCGATAACAATAGTTGGGTGCAATTTCGTTTTATTTCTGATGTTGGATAAGAAAATTCATATACATAATTATTGTATATTTTAGTTTTTTATAATGAATTTGATTCTGTGAACCCTTGCGTCCTTCATCTAGTCCAGATATAATTTACCTGAGTTGTTAATTTTAGCAATACATTGTTGTTTACGTTGCAGGTTATATATACTCATCACTTTTATGTGTATAGGTATATAATTATAAATATACATATATATATATATATACACACATCAAAGTCGCGCACATGCGACTGCGTGACTGATAAAGCATGGTGTTTTAACCTGGGTCCACTCCAAGGGAAAACCAAAACCCAACATCCGAGTATATCATCCATCTCACGTCGGGGTTGGTGGTTTGGGCCTTCCATTCAATGACTTTGAGTTTAATGTGAAATTTCTACCAATACCCTTGAACAAGGTATTGCGTGTTTCCTGTTTTCCCCTACTATTTCCTGCTTTTCTTGACTTCTTGAGTGGAGGTAAATGCTTATAAATTTGGATAATTTATATTGTGTTCATGTGCTTTTCCTTGCATGTTTTTCTTATTAGTTGTTTTTCCAGTTTTAATGCCTAGTTGTAGGATAGTGGAACTGTTGTACTGTTATACTGTTTTTCTTTATAATGATATCCAAGTAGTTTTTGAGGTTTACATAGGCCGATATGAGCACTATGCATGTTTGTTTTACACAGGGCTGCGAGAACCTAGTGTAGTGTACCATAGTGAGAATGAACAGAAGGGATTCTCCAGAGTGTCTTTAATTTACGATGTGATACCACAGGGGGAATTGATGTTGAGTACTTCTTCAGAGAGTCTGTAGTTCCTCGACGTGGGACATAAGGGGAATTGACGTTGAGTGCTTTCCCATAGATCTTTTAGTACAATAAGAGACTATAAGGGGAATTGATGGTGAGTACTTCCCTAGATAGTCCATTCGTTAGCTGAACCAGAGGGGTTAGACTGTGTGTGCATCCCAGAGAGTTTCTAGTGCTTGTAGGTTAAACTATAAGGTTTAGGCTGTGGGAACTACCCAGGGGAAACCAATTGTTCTACTTATTGATTGGCTATTACTTGTGTACTTTATATTCTAGACACTGGATTGTGGTTTCATTGTGCTTTCCTATTTACTGCTACCTGTATTTTACTGCCATTTTTCATTGTTTGTTAGGAACAGATCTTTGGGTGATTGCCTACTAAAAATTTGTCTCACACCCTGTTTGGGCCATGCTTTTGTGTCCAAGCAGACTATGTTGTTGCAGGTATAGATAAGGGAAAGCACCCTTCTAATTCAGGTACCTGACTTGCTGTGGAGCTGGGGAGCATGGAACCAAGCTAAGGATTGTGATGCTGAGGAGACTTTTGGATTATTTGTTTTTCCTTTTCATTGTTACTGTATTGCTTCCGGCCTATTGTTTGGTTTGGATATTTTTTTAGACTTATATCATTCCATGCAGCATATCTTCAGTTCCAGTTATTTATTATTTTATAAAGTCTTCCACTGTTAAATTCTGATGAGAATGTTGTTTACTACTAATGCAGTAATATATTGCTTCCTTCCTTTTATTTTCATAACCTATGAGGGTATAGCTCCCCCAAATTCCTTACCCAAGGCCCTGGCTGCTAGTCGGCAGCCACTAGCGTTCAGGGGAATGTGCTTGAGGTCATGTGGCAAACCAGGTAAGGGGCACTATTTGAGTGGCTATGGATTCGGGTCGTTACAATCACATCCTCCCCACCTATGTCTATTTTCATTACAGAAAGAACAACCTACATAAAAGGGTGAGGTTACTAATATTTCATATTGTACATATGGTAACAAAAGATATCATAAAGGTCCATGTGGTTCCAAAGGATACTGATCAGTGGATTAGTCTGCCCACAACAAGTCCTCTAATATCAGTCCTTGCTCACCACTAGGTATTCCATGAAAGTGTAATCGTCACTTATGTCTATCTCAACATAGTCTATGACTTGTGATGGGACACACATGGTTCTAAGTGGTATGAAATGTCTCTCATTATATGCATTATCTGGCATAAAGTTAAGCATTTATGGAAAACAATATTCTATAATTAAATTAGGAAAAATCATACCATGTAATTACCATTAAGAATTCATTATCTAACAAATTGAACTCCAAATGACTCCATTTTCAATTATTTTAGGACATATGAAGGGTACAAGTAGTCTTCATCCACTTTTGGATCACTTACAATTCTATGTAACCACCGAAATAAAATTTTTCCGAATGAGTGATGAATCTATTACCACTATCTGATGCCAAGGGTGGGTGGAATAGAAGTTCTACCATATAAGAACAAAAATGGTTCCATCCCAATAGTAGAGGGGTAATTATTATTGTATGTGAGCCCCAATAATGTAATGTGATCCTCCAGGATCCATCCATAAACCAACAAACAATCCCTTAGAATATTTTTGAGAAAAAGATTAGTTTACTCAGTTTGACCATCAATCAAATGGTAAAACAATGTACTCAACAAAAAATGATCCCTAAATACATCATATAAAACCCTTTGTGTCGCATATGAAAATTTTTCACATTATTGGGAAATTATTTTTCAGGGTATCCCATATAGCTAGATAACCACCTCTATGTACAATTATTCCATGGTCTTGACCGAAATATTCTCCCATATAATTATTACGTGGGTCTACACATTCATTTTGTTGATGATTTCCCAGATAACATCATGAAATATCACATGTCACGGGATATCCATCATAAAATCCTTCTTATATTTTATTCCCCTTCCACTATAGGGCATAAAGGGGTTGGGCTAGACTTGTTAGAAATTAGTTCTCTTCCATCACTTGTGGACATGTTAAGAATCATGAGATAAACCTAAAAATACTGTATTTTATAACTTACTATCTAAATTGATACATGAATAATTTTTATATATTCTTTACAGATAGTTGAAAAATATTAGTGAATTATGGAACTCCCCCAGTACATCCTCATGCAGCATGATTGGAACTATTGTCCATCTTCAAAAGAAGATAACACTTTCCCCACCTTTGGAATATCCTTTTAGTGCATCAACGAAATCTATTTGGCCACAAAAATCCTCAAAATTGATGTATCTCATATGGATATATGTCACATGAAACAAATAATTGGTTCCACCAACTACTGTTGAAGATAAGTTGATTCTCCCTCTTCCACTATGGACATATACAATGGGTTTAATTTTTAATATTCTTTAATCCAAAAATAAAAACATTTCTTTTTTCATAGAGAATTTTCCCCAACATTTCACATTCCTTGAGTGTGGAAAATTTTAAATTCATATTCCTCTAGGAACCCCATCCAGCAAAACCACCTTAGTTAATTTAAATCTGTAAAAATATGTATGCGATATTATTATGCCCATATAGACTATTAAACATTCTCTTAGCATGTAGTGTCTCTAATTACTCAAGGAAATAGGTACTACTATAAACTATAAATCATGGTCATTGTAGTCCTTCTATTGATGTCCCAAATTTTTAGACACATATGAAATAAATACCTACCTTTTATATAGAGGAACATCTATTAGTTAAATGCCATTTTTTTCATGAAACTCCGGAATTATTTCATCATAAAACCTCATCGTCCACAAAAAAAATCAAAATCTATAAATAACATGGACGAATCCCTATGAGAGTCCTACACTATTGATCCTTAGTTAAGATAGAAAACCGTGGAATGCCTCTTACACTGTCACTTAGATTCTTATAGTTGTACAACCATAAGTGGGGACTATGCATTTGGGTGACCACCACCATAACCTTTCTCATTCTTTCCCTTGACCTAAAAGATCTATATCACTATGTATCACTCCATAATCCTGACATAAGTGGGGATAAAAAGTTAAATAATTCTAGAATAAATGTATGTATAGAGGCCACACGAAAACATCCAAGCTCTAGTGAATCTATCAAAAATCATGAAAAGTGATCACCTTACGAGATAAGATAATAGTAACATGTACTAAAAAATGTCACAAAAATAGTTAAAAAATTATATTATAGATTCCAACAGACCTCAGCACCCCCAGGTAGAAGTCTTCATGGAAAAGAATCTCAATATATATATATGTAAGAGTTTCCTCATCGTGGATTTTGATGATCCAGTTTCACCAGTGAGTCGTCACACCATAGAGAATGATAGACACTAGAACTAAAATAAAATTAGTAAAAATCTAAATAAGATAGAATATATTAACCATTATCTTAATAAAATCCCTGATCTCTAGAAGGTTACTATTGTCTCAAAACATGGTTGGTTCCTATAATTGGAACACAAAAAACACAGTCATCATATGCATATTCTCATTTTATCACACTTGAATAATTGTATTAACTATTGGTGAAGGATCACTAACCAGAAATGTAAGGGGTGTGTATTCATACTACACAATAGGTGAAGGTACTTCTCCCCCCATGCCCAATGAAATCACCTCATGAATTTGTCATTGTAGGGAATAATTATCACATAGGTAGCTAATTAAAAGAGTCTCAATTACTAAAATTTTCATGTCACAACCATTCCACAATATCTGAGATGATTGATAATCAATGTGGAAACATCCTACAATTTAACAAGATATGTCATTTTCATTAAATCATATTTATAGATGCTAAACTAGAAGGATATATAATCCAATGAACCATTCTAATATGATTCATTCACCATATATTTATTACATAAAAGTTATGTCTCACTGCACCATGTTCACAAGTAGTTTAACGAAATCCTTGTGAATGGATATGTTAGTCATCACATCATCATTGTGCTTTGTAGTATGAAATCTAAACTCCAGACCCTTTACCACTATTTACCTAAATTTCCAAATATATAATCCCCAAACATCTAGCTATAATCTTTATCCAAAATACAACACAAAATTTGATACAAATACCTCATGAACCCACCTTAACATACTCCTCCCAGTTAGAGGTACGTCAATCGTCCTGCCATAAGACCACCTACAATAGGAAAAGGCTTAGTTACTTTCTCCAAGTAGGTTTATCACAAATGATGGGTGGAATTAGTATAATGTACATGTACACAATTAAAACATAATGAAGTGATTAATAAAACTCACTATAATATATATATATATATATATATATATTATGTTGTAAATTATAAGATCCACAAAGGTAAACTAGTTCATAATCCAAAATAAAAAAGTGAAAACATATACACCAAATAATCCAATGGAAAAACTACCCATGTATATGGGTTAAGGAGGTACACATAGTGAGGTAACTCTACAAAAGAAAACCATTAGATATTACCACCTCTAGGTAACACTGGGATCTACCAATATCCTACCACCAATGTCCCCACTAAACTGTACATAATATATATAATACATGATATATGTGGTCAACGGAACCCATCCATATATGAGTATATACATAGATACTAATCTTTTTTGACGACCACAAAGGAAATACAAAGGATGAATAATCTTTTCAAACCCACCAAGGTAAGAAGTGAATAGTAATACAAAATAAAAACATAGATATGACGTAGAATTGAGATCCCATGATATATGAGAGAGTTCAACTCTTCATATCCTAGATAATAGAGAACTATCCAAGAACCCTGAGAATCAATCCAACCCAAACCAAAAAATGAACCTCACGACCTTAGAACTATTATTGGGGACCTATGCACCTCTGATGGATAAGTATCAGTTGACGATGTAATTCACCCAATGATGTACCCATTCTCCTTTTGAGCTCATAGTTGTGGCGAACTAAATTCATAGAGAGAGTATCCATTCCAAAATTATATAGGGAGTACTAAATATTATTAGTGATATGAGAAAACAATTCCCTAGAATAAACCCAATGTTATGGGATAATCCACCTCGATAATGCTTTAATGTGAAATATGGATCCCCGTCATTGGCCCTATTGATCAAAAAAATAAAAAACACATGTATTATCTTGTGTATCCCCTAACATGCCTATAAGAAGTGAAATATTTGAACCCATGTCGAAATTATAAATCAAGAATATTGCCATGCTAGGAAAAAGGTATCATGATATGACTTTTTTTGTCACACCTTTATGGCCTTCCTCGAGTAGGGGTCTCATGGGTTGACCCCTACCACTACTACCCATGAGGCTACTTATTTTAAGGTAGTTATTCTATGTACCCACCACTGTTTAATAATCTCTCATAGAACTCCAAACATTTTTTTGGCACCATCTATGACTTCATGACCATATGTAAGGGTAATTCCTCACACAAGATGGACCTTACATATGATATGAGGCACATAATTTTTCTCCACATATGATCGTCACTTTGTATTACCCCTAATCAATGTTGGGACATCCAAATATTATCTATCCATCATGCCAAGTCATCCTCTAACACAACATGACCCTAGATCATCCACCACATCATGATGTGACACCCTAAATCATGAAATGAGACATATCTCAAAGTAGAACACCAGTAATTATGCTACGGTTTACTCATTTTCCTCAAACTAGACCAAAAAACATCTAAAAGGCCAGCCAACATTGGTGGACCTCTGGAATTTGATATCTAGCCATGCCCCATTAAAAAAATAGTCCCTATCCAATTTATATATTGTCATGATTCCAATAATGAAACATATGTTTGAAGAACCACATCCCCGTACCTTTTAATTAATTTATTCTTATAATAATCATTCTTTTATGCCTATATCAATACATTCACATCCCAATCCACTGACCATAAAACATGAATCTCAATTTTACATTGATCCAGATCTTATTTTTTGATCCATCATCCATAATGGTGGAAGGTGGAAGAAACCCAAAAAATGGTAGGGGTGAATAAAAAAATTGATATGATATTTTGAATTATATGCTTGTATCATTCCACCATTCATCAGACATGGAGTCACTAGTGGAGGTGAACACAATAGAATTAAATACAAGAGTAAGGGTTTCATATATGGATTAGGGGGAAGAAAAATTATAGGGAAAATGAATTTATAAAATCGTATGGAAAATAATTTCCATTCACTAAATAAAAATTATATAGAATCATAATAATTATAGATTCATACCTCACGCTTGAATTGATCATTGAATGAGAATGTGTTAAATTTATACGTTTGATTTTGATCCAATATATAGTTCATTTTTGGTAGATCATTTATCTTCACATCCTTCCCACCCCTCTCTTATCTAATTAGTGATTATGTAAAACTATAATTATCTCCTATAATACGAATAAAATAATAGAGTATTATGTTTAATGAATATATCATTAATTTATACAATCGATTTGTTAATTCAATCAAACAATACATTAAAGTACATGAAATTGTAATCACTCTACCACCAAGGTGTAATGTCACAATAGTTATAACAAAACTATGAAGGAAACCACTATGTTGTGTCCAATTCCATACACACAGTTACAAGACATTCTCTTGAAAATAGCATGACGCCAAAAAATCAAGAATTACCTCCCATGATGAGACACAATAACCACACCATGACCCAATAATATTTTCATAGTTTGGTCAATATGAAATTAGAGAAATATATTCAGTTTTTAAACCTTATAAATAAAAATATAACTCTATATATTACATTAAATCCTTCAAATTAGAAACCCTCTTGTAAATTTTATTTCAATTTTGATTTAAATAACTCAATTCCTAGAACAAAAATTTGTAATGTTATAATTATTGATATTTTTTGGATTAACGGGGGTCTAATTACACTTACTAGAACCAAGAAAAGTGATCCAAATAAAAATCCACAGATTTCCATACTTTGGAATATGAAATATTATATAACTTGAACTGAATAATATTATAAATGTTCATAACATAAATAAAAATTTCCAATGGTTTCTCATTCATTTTTTATGTTGATCAGAATAGAATTATCCAATGATCATTCCCAATATTTTTATTCCCAAAATGGATTTTGAGTCATCTATCTCACACATGGGACAATGTTTCATGAAATATTGTTCTAGAACAATGTATACAAATAAGAAATAAGAGAGATCTTTTGGTAACCTAGGATAATTGATTATATCCCTTGTGAGGATACACACTTACCACTACCATAACATTGAAGTTGTATTTATATATCCACAAGGAAAGTCCTAAAGGATGAATAAATTAACTCATTATTTATATTTAATGAGTAAATTACTTGGTTAGTTCATGCCTTATATGAAAGAATGTAATTCATTTCTCACAGTACGTCACCTGTAATGCTACATTAAATTATAAATATCTTTTAATATTAAACTAATAATTGTCTTTTGATATCCATATGCTATGGAAATATCGTATGTAGTCCAAATGAATCATAAAATATAGTTCATAACATGGTAGTGGAAAAGCTTCATAACAATAATCCTTATGACATGACCTCATATAAACCCTATGATTGGGAATTAGTAGTATCAAGGAATCTAATTCTATCCAAGCATTATGATTTCATAATCAATTGTAGACTATAATTTTGAAATTATTTGTATAAAGAAAATGTATTGAATAATCTTTATTTATTTAATACCATCATAAACATTGGCAATAGGTAAAACTATAGGATAATGCAATATTATAAAGAAAAATATACCTCATTTTGTTATATACATTATAATATAACAACTATAATAATAAATATAATTTTTTAGAGGTGTTTTGGGAAATGGAAACTAAATATTTACACATTTATTTAGTGATTGATTTTAAAAGGCCATAAGTTAAAATATAAGAAATTAAAAATAACACATTTCTCCCCAGTTCCAGGTCATCCTTCCCAGATCCCATATGATACATTCTCTCCCCAAGACAAACCCCTACAAGATTTTTCACCTCATTAATGATGTCTATAAGAATAATTAGATTTTGTTATAGTGAAAATAATTTGAATAATTAATGGCCATTTCATAGAATCCCTATATTCTTCCTCATTATTCTCTTTATATTTAGAAGAGAATGTAATCTATTCCATCCAAATTATAGTGCTTCGATAATTTTTCATTTCATCATGATTTAAACCTATTTTTTTTGAAAAAATTTCAATCTTGTTATATAAAATAAATTACTTGATTTCTTCTCTACTTTCATATCCCATATTAAAAATGTTTCACTCCCAAATTCTGTAAAGACCTGGAAATTTCAAGGAATATTTTTTCTTAATTTTCTTTGGAATTTTACTAGAACGCAGTTTCTAACGGCGCCTAATTCCGAGGCCCGGTGTTCCCGGAATTAATTTCCAATGTTTGGCTCGGGTACGTTAAGTGAACGAGCGAGCGAGAATTTCTATCTATTGAATCGGTGCCCGGAATCAAATTCCGAGGGCACCGATGGAACCGCATCGCCGGTAATTTCTTAGGAACTCCTGTTCTGGAGTTGCGTTTTCACGAGTGTTGATAATAAAAATTGTGGAAGTTTATTTTATAACTACACTACAATTTTTATTAACTTACTCTAAGTGTTAGATCATGGTGGAAGTTGGGTAGCCACCCAACCTCCCTTGGGAGGTTATGAGGGTGGTGGGGCCCACACGAACCCCACCTCTTCATATCCTCTAAAACCCCTCAACTCCCACTTAAATGATTTTAACTTAGTTATAACTTATGTCTTAAATGAGTTGATTTTAATGTGGTGAGTTGTGTGAGTCTTTTGAATTTCAAACATTTGAATTTCAAAAGCCATGTGAAGTTAATTAAATAAGTGGAGAACTTATTTCATTTGGTTGGGTTGTGTTGTTTGAGAGCTTTTGGAAAGAAGTCTTAGAAGTCTTGAAGTTTCTTCACCCTCTTGACAAAGAATGCGAAGAACAATCGGACATCGACGAAGAATGCCACGTTCTCGGGAACTGTCTTCCGCGACGCCATACCCGCAAAACCGACGATGTATTCTTCCGCGACATCTCTTTTCGCGACGCCGAAACTCGTCACCTCTTAAATCAAGGTAGGGGTTTTAAATTTTTAAAGTTATGTGGATCTCTCCTTTGAACTTGAAGGTTTATATTTGTCGGGCCTTAATTCCAAATCTTTTTATTTAATTTAAAAGATTGTGAAAGTTTATCATTCATTAAAGGCCGATTGTTACCAATAACACGAGGGGGCCGGACCGCACGAACACGGCCGACCCTCCTCCTATTGATGTTGATTTTGTTGTGGATTGAAACGGGTGTGGCGCGGTGCCGTCGCACTGCGCAGGATCATGCGGCAAGAAACGCGTGGCGCCGTCGCGCCGCATCGTTAAATAATGCAAGGACGCGACGTCGTCGCGCCGCGTCGAAGAATGTTGAAGGCACCGCAGCCAGAGCGGGGCCGCGGTGGAGGGGCACGGTGTCGTCGCACCGCGCCGGACAACGAAGGTCGCGGCTGGTTCCGGGTCGCGGCAGAAGGAGAAGACCGGTGGCCAGTCGGGCCGCCGGTGTCGGAAGCCGGAAGGGGGACCGGCCTTGCCGGTCCTGTTGAGGAAGAACCGGCCGGCCTGGTCGGGCTGACCGGAAGGGAGAAAACTGGGGGAAATAATTTCCCCCGGCCAGCCTTAATGGACCCCCATTATGAGGAGGGCCGGTTTCACAAAGCGGGGCAGGCGACCCCCCGTTTTCTCGAAGGCAGGCCCCCACGTGAGGGGGGCCGTTTTTCTCTAGGCGCGGCAGGTTGCCGCGCCACTAGCTGAGGAAAGGCGGGGGCTTTGCCCCCGCGCACGGCACACGAACGACGCACAGGTCGCGTCGCCGTGCCGGCCCGCGCCGGGCCGGGTCGCCGCCCGGGGCGGGTCGACCCGGTTCGGCCGACCCAGGGGGGGGGGGGTCGGCCCGGGCCCAGACCCCCAGTTTCGGTCCACTTTCGGTCAAATGCCCGTATCTTGGGCTACGGGCCTCCAAATGAATCGCCGTCAGCGGCAACACGATCCTTGGATCGAGACGGTCGTTTCGGTATACTATACTCAAGGTGCACCTTCCTTTTCGAGAGCCTGTGTGGTTAAAACTCCATAGTTAAGCGTGCTTGGCCTAGAGTAGTGATCAGGACGGGTGACCTCCTGGTAAGTTTCCTCGGGTGGGTGTGAGACGGAAAGGGCAATAACTAACAAACCGGGCGTCCGATTGACGCGCCGTCTGTTTCGTTGAATTCCTCTTAGTGAGACGGATCTTTTGGCATACTCCGCCCGAGGTTTGGACGCAGGTGGAGTACGGTCGGGTTGGTTTTGCCTTAAAAACTAACCGGGCCCCTAGAACGAAAAAGAAAATAACTCTCAGACCGGGCGTCCGATTGACGCGCCGTCTGTTGCGTTCAGTTCCTGTTGATGATACGGAACATTTGGCATCCTCCGCCCGAGTTTTGGATGTAGATGGACAGTGGCCGAGTTGGATCGCACAGAAATCCAACCGGGCCCCTTGAACGGAAAAGATGATACCTTTCTGAAAGAACGTCTGTTTGACGAACCGTCAGCGACGTTGGTGATCTCGTTGAGAAACGGTCCCTATGAGTATACCCTATGAGAGTTCAGGGTACATTTGATATGCAGCCGGGTTTGGTTCTCTCACGAAACCAACCGGGCCCCTGGGATGAAAAGGCTAATAACTCACAGACCGGGCGTCCGATTGACGTGCTGTCTGTTGTGTTGAGACCCCTATGACGAGGCGGTCCATTGAGATACTTCTTCATGGGACTTTGAGATACTTGGAGTATCGACCTGTAGCTCGTGGAGCGGACCCTCCTAGTGACGAGCGTGCAGAGTACGGAGACCGTGTAACTGGCTGAGACCTGACAACTGCTTGACCGACTCGACTTGGAGTGAGTCGACTAGTCCAATGGACGGAGCACTACTTTCTGCGGTGCAGACCCATGGCGGACGGAGCACTACCTGTGTGACAGTGCAAACCCGTGGTACTCGTCCGGAGAGTACTTCAGCAGGCTACTAGGGGGTGTGCACTACTGTGTTTGGGTGACATACCTCGGTGGGAAGCACTACTGTGTCTGGGTGGTTGACTCGCGGTACTCGACAGGAGGAGTACTTCAGTAGTCTTAGGTTAGTGAGCAGTACCTCAGAGTCGTGACAGGACCACTGTACACTCTAGAGACGGAGCTCTTCAGCAGTTACGGTTTTGATAAAGAAAATCATGGTTTGAGCTGAGAATTTTGACCTTTGTGTTTACCTCATGATTTAGATGGGCCACTTGATAACTTAGGTATATGTATGGGCATATACCTGGGTAGTAGTTATCCGTTGATTTCACAATCCTTGTGTTTCCTCATGATTGAGATGGGTTACTTGATAACTTTGGTATATGTATGGGCATATACCTAAGTAGAGGTTATCTGTTGAGATCATCTATGTGGTTATACTTGTTGGATTTAGTGAGACCTTGAGGGTCTCGGGGTCCCTACTAAGTATCATTATACTCACCCCTGCACGGGCTATGGCCGCACCTCGTTGTGTTGGTTGCAGACGACGGGCAGTGCTGACAGAGGCTGAGTGTTTGAGGACTGGACAGTACCTGGAGGTGGACTATATGATGAGAGGGTACCCGGAGGAGGACCTCATGACGAGACGGTACCTAGAGGTGGACGTGGCGACGAGGCGGTGCCCGGAGGTGGAAAACTGGGCGGGACATACTCGGAGCGGACGGCGGGACCCGAGGAGCATAGGAGCTATCTATACCCACCCTTCAGGTGTGATTTCCAATGGACAGCTCGGCGTAGCAGATTTTCTTCTCAGTTGCTGTTTTCCCTTTCGAGTTGTACTTTATAGTTGGGCTTGTATTTCCGGCCCCTTTATACTTTCGGCACTTACTGTTGTACTCAGTTTTTACATAGTATTTACTACTTCCGCTTGTACTCTGTGTGATTGTTTACTTTACAAAGGGAATTCCTTCCCTTTTTACCGGGATTTACGCCTTGGTGATAGTATCCAGCCCCTAGCCTATGGAAGGCAGGCTTGGGGTAGTCACGGCACGGGCCCCGAGGACGGGTCGTGACAAATTGGTATCAGATGAGTTCGGTTCTACCGCAGAACTTATGACTCTGACTTTTTCATTCTGTGAAGCATTAGTGTTAAGAGTACCGAGTGTGGATTTCAGTTCAGGGAGTCCAGTGTTGGTGCGGGCGGCCGACGTATCCATACACCAGGACCCTGACAACTGATTTCCGACTTTGTGCACGAAAACACTTATTGCGTGTGTGTTTTCAAAGGTTTTCCCTTAAAACAGCTCAAACCAGGTCAGCTCACCAGGTATAAACATTTGACCGTGTCACGATGTTTCTTTCAGGATGCCTTTTCACGGACGACCAGCTAGATCCCAAAGGGATGTGCGTGCTGACATCCTATCAAGCGACGAGGCTTCGGTATAGGGCCCTCTTGCAGTTGAGGAACTAGCGGAGGCACCAGCGGTACTGCTACCCGTTGGGCCACCGATGCCACCAGCCCCAGCAGTAGGCGATGCACGACTCTTGAGCGCGCTGCACGAGTTCCAGCATCAGAGGCCACCCAGGTTCCGGGGAGAGATGGACCCACAGGCGGCTGAGGTTTGGCTGGAGGCTGTGGTGAGAGTCTTCAGGCTAGTGGGGACGCCGGCAGACTTCATGGTGATCTTTGCTACCAGCCTCTATTAGGCAGCAGCAGGCAGGTGGTGGAGCCACTTGTTCCATTTTTGCGATGATATGAACTTCGCATGGGAAGACTTCGAGACCTTCTTCAGGGTGGATTTTGTGCCAGTATCTCTACACCCCGAGCGTGTACAGGAGCTTATGCCTTTGCCGCGTTCTTTTCAATCAGTAGCCGAGTCATCTGTGGGCAGTAGACAGATGATGCAGAGGTCCAGGAGGACCAGGCCAGCAGTTAGACGATCTCGGGTTTTAGGACCGGTGGTGCGGGGCACCCGAGGTGGGGTCAGAGCCAGGCGTGCCAGAAACGGACAATGTTACTCATGCCGTAGAAAGGGTCACCTGGCACGTGACTGTCCGAATCCTCGTACGGTTGATCAGTGGGTGTTGGAGGAGCCACCGAGACAGAAGCTGCGACTACTGCTTGAGCAACAGCCGAGCCGTGGACAAGGCAGTAGAGCTCCAAGAGCAGGTGGGCAGGAGAGGAACTAGTGGATGCTTCCATTGTACTTCTAGTTCCATGTTGCTTTTGTATTCGTGTCTTTGTACTATGAGTTTCAATAATAAAAAGACACTTATCTTTGTTTGCTTTCATGTCCTTTTGTTTGGTTGATACTGAGTGGTCCCGGTTAAACTGTTGACTTGACCCTCACTTTCTAGATTTCTACTAGAGGGGACCCAGTGACCTCACACTGATGCCGATAGTGTGACTCGACCCTTAGAGGTGAGAGTGACAGTTGGATCTCTTAGTAGATTCGTCGAGGCCTTACGACGTCATCCCTGGCATGAATGCATCATTCATGTCAGGATTGACTGTATTAGGCAACGAATGTGGTTCATCTAGGGGATGAGACCGGGTTTTCTCTTATCGGAAAAGAAGAAATCATAGCAGCTCTTGTGAGACTAAAGGAGGTCCAGGGAATCCAAGAGAGGATGAAGACTGCACAGTGCAGTAAGAAACAGGAAACCGGTGCTAGTCTTAGAGACTAGGGTGTGTTAAAGAAGATGAAGCTTAAAGGAGAGATGATTCTATGAAGTAGCAGACGTGGAGGCAGAGCTAGGAGAGCAGCATGATGTAGTGTACATCCTAACATTGTACAACCACCCGCCTTAGTTATTCCTGCCAGGCTCAGGGAGCTGGAGGGAGGAGGAAGAGTGCGGCTGCATGCGGTCAAGGAGTGTGACCCAATGGCACTAGAAATGATTCAAGGGACAATCTGTGTCCACTACTAGCTGTTGTAGTAACAGACGTCGATGTGAATCATTTCTTGCTTTCACAAATCTTGTTACAGACCTAGAGTTTCCGGTAAGCCGTGGACTTGACCCTCACGTCTGGAGATACTTTGGGAGGAGACTCGATAATCACACTTACACCGATGGTGTGGTCAGACCCTCGAGGCGAGAGTTTTGGTTGGAATATCTTGGTGACAGCGTCGAGGCCATACGACGTTAGTTTGAGTATGGAATGGGCAATAACTGTTCATACTCAAATTGACGGTTTTAGGCAAACGTCGGGATGGGTTTTCCTTGGTCGGCGAAAAGGAAACCCCAGGCAGCACGGGATAAACTCTTTCACGGGAGAGTGCGACCGATCACTCTTGAATCGGCCAACCATAGCCTCATGGCAGCAGTCGTTTGAGTTCCAGTTATAACAGGAATTGGAAACCTCTGGAGTTTGAGGATGGCGACCACATTCTTATACGGGTCTCACCTCGATGAGGTTTACGGAGAAGTGGCCAAGGCGGCAAGTTATCTTCAAGGATCAGCGGGCCTTCTTAGGTCCCCAGCTGGGTAGGCGGGGTGGTTTACCGCTTGACCCATTCACCGTAGTTGCACTAGGTGCACGACGAATTCCACGTATCTCAACTGAGGAGATACGTGCTCGACCCTTCGCATACCATCGACCATGAGGAACTGGACGATGGTGATGGGGTGTCTTTCACGGAGGTTCCAGTGGGGATCGAGGATCGACAGGAGCAGATCCTACGAGGATGATCGATTCCTCGGGTTCACTTTCTTTGGCAGTACGGATCCTCCAGGTAAGCACATGGGAGAGGACGGCTCAGATGCGTGCTCTGTACCGCTATTGTGACCCTAGTTTGTGTTAAAGCTTTACGGGGACGTAAAGACCTGAGGTGGGAGTAATGTAAAGACACCGAAATTTCAAGGAAATTTTTTTCTTAATTTTCTTTGGAATTTTACAAGAACGCAGTTTCTAACGGCGCCTGATTCTGAGGCCCGGTGTGCCCGGAATTAATTTCCGAAGTTTGGCTCGGGTACGTTCAGTGAACGAGCGATCGAGAATTTCTCTCTTTTGAACTGGTGCCCGGAATCGAATTCTGAGGGCACCGATGGAACCGTAGAGCCGGTAATTTCTTAGGAACTCCTGTTCTGGAGTTTCATTTACACGAGTGTTGATAATAAAAATTGTGGAAGTTTATTTTATAACTACACTACAATTTTTATTAACTTACTCTAAGTGTTAGCTCATGGTGGAAGTTGGGTAACCACCCAACCTCCCTTGGGAGGTTATAAGGGTGGTGGGGCCCACACGAACCCCACCTCTTCATATCCTCTAAAACCCCTCAACTCCCACTTAAATGATTTTAACTTACTTATAACTAATGTCTTAAATGAGTTGATTTTAATGTGGTGAGTTGTGTGAGTCTTTTGAATTTCAAACACTTGAATTTCAAAAGCCATGTGAAGTTAATTAAATAAGTGGAGAACTTATTTCATTTGGTTGGGTTGTGTTGTTTGAGAGCTTTTAGAAAGAAGGCTTCGACGTCTTGAAGTTTCTTCATCCTCTTGACAAAGAACGCGAAGAACAATCAGACATCGACGAAGAACGCCACGTTCTCGGGAACCGTCTTCTGTGACGCCATACCCGCAATACCGACGATGTCTTCTTCCACGACATCTCTTTTCGCGATGCCGAAACTCGTCACCTCTTAAATCAAGGTAGGGTTTTTAACTTTTTAAAGTTATGTGGATCTCTCCTTCGAACATGAAGGTTTATATTTGTCGGGCCTTGATTCCAAATCTTTTTATTTAATTTAAAAGATTGTGAAAGTTTATCATTCATTAAAGACCGATTGTTAGCAAATAACGCGAGGGGGCCGGACCGCACGAACACGGCCGACCCTCCTCCTATTGATGTTGATTTTGTTGTGGATTGAAACGGGTGTGGCGCGGTGCCGTCGCACTGCGCAGGATCATGCGACAAGAAACGTGCGGCGCCGTCACGCCGCGTCGTTAAATAATGCAAGGACGCGACGTCGTCGCGCCGCGTCAAAGAATGTTGAAGGCGCCGCGGCCGGAGCGGGGCCGCGGTGGAGTGGCGCGGTGCCGTCGCACCGCACTAGACAACGAAGGTTGCGGCCGGTTCCGGGCCGCGGCAGAACGAGAAGACTGGCGGCCAGCCGGGCCGCCGGTGTCGGAAGCCGGAAGGGGGACCGGCCTTGCCGGTCCCCTTGAGGAAGAACCGGCCGGCCAGGTCGGGCCGACCGGAAGGGAGAAAACCGGGGGAAATAATTTCCCCCGGCCATCCTTAATGCCCCCCCCCCATTATGAGGGGGGCCGGTTTCACAAAGGGGGGGGGGGGGGAAGGCGGCCCCCCGTTTTCTCGAAGGCAGGCCCCCACGTGAGGGGGGCCATTTTTCTTTAGGCGCGGCAGGTTGTCGCGCCGCCAGCTGAGCAAAGGCGGGGGCTTTGCCCCTGCGCGCGGCACACGAACGGCGCCCAGGCCGCACCGCCGCGCCGCCGCCCTGGCCAGGTTTTCCGTGCCGGGCCGGGTCGTCGGGCCGGGTCGCCGCCCGGGGTGGGTCGACCCGGTGCGGCGACCCGGGGGGGGGGGGTCGGGCCTGGTCGGCCTGGGCCCAGACCCCCAATTTCGGACCACTTTCGGTCAAATTCCCGTATCTTGGGCTATGGGCCTCCAAACGACTCGTCGTCAGCGGCAACACGATCCTTGGATCGAGACGGTCGTTTCGGTATACTATACTCAAGGTGAACCTTCCTTTTCGGGAGCCTACGTGGTTAAAACTTCATAGTTAAGCGTGATTGGCCTAGAGTAGTGATCAGGATGGGTGACCTCCTGGGAAGTTTCACAGGGTGGGTGTGAGACGGAAAGGCCAATAACTAACAAACCGGGCATCCGATTGACGCGCCGTCTGTTTCTTTGAATTCCTCTTAGTGAGACGGATCTTTTGGCATACTTTTCCCGAGGTTTGGACGCAGGTGGAGTACGGTCGGGTTGGTTTTTCCTTAAAAACCAACCGGGCCCCTGGAACGAAAAAGCCAATAACTCTCAGACCAGGCGTCTGATTGACGCGCCGTCTGCTGCGTTGAGTTCCTGTTGACGATACGGAACTTTTGGCATCCTCCGCCCGAGTTTTGGATGCAGATGGATAGTGGCCGGGTTGGATCGCACAGAAATCCAACTGGGCCCCTTGAACGGAAAAGCTGATACCTTTCTGTCAGAACGTCCGTTTGACGAACCGTCAGCGGCGTTGGTGATCTCGTTGAGAAACGGTCCCTATGAGTATACCCTATGAGAGTTTGGGGTACAGTTGATATACAGTCGGGTTTGGTTCGCTCACGAAACCAACCGGGCCCCTGGGACGAAAAGGCTAATAACTCACCGACCAGGCGTTCGATTGACGCACCGTCTGTTGTGTTGAGACCCCTGTGACGATGCGGTCCTTTGAGATACTTCTTCGTGGGACTTTGAGATACTTGGAGTAGCGACCTGTAGCTCGTGGAGCGGACCCTCCTAGTGACGAGCATGCAGAGTACGGAGACCGTGTAACTGGATGAGACCTGACAAATGCTTGCCCGACTCGACTTGGAGTGTGTCGACTATCCT
The DNA here is from genome assembly GCA_963277665.1 of Viscum album. NCBI lineage: Eukaryota > Viridiplantae > Streptophyta > Magnoliopsida > Santalales > Viscaceae > Viscum > Viscum album. The sequence continues at coordinate 1,415,805,732 of OY728145.1, forward strand.
AGTGGACGGAGCACTACTTTCTGAGGTGCATACCCAAGGCAGGCGGAGTACTACCTGTGTGATAGTGCGGACCCGCGATACTCGTCCGGAGAGTACCTCAGCAGGCTACTAGGGGGTGTGCACTACTTTGTTTGGGTGACATACCTCGGCGGGAAGCATTACTGGGTCTGGGTGGCTGACCCGCGGTACACGACAGGAGGAGTACTTCAGCAGTCTTAGGTTAGTGAGCAGTACCTCGGAGTCGTGACAGGAACACTATACACTCCAGAGACGGAGCACTTCAGCAGTTACGGTTTCGATAAAGAAAATCCTGGTTTGAGCTGAGACCTTTGACCTTTGTGTTTACCTCATGATTGAGATGGGTCACTTGATAACATAGGTATATGTATGGGCATATAACTGGGTAGTAGTCATCCATTAATTTCACAATCCTTGTGTTTCCTCATGATTGAGATGGGTTACTTGATAACTTAGGTATATGTATGAGAATATACCTAAGTAGAGGTTATCTATTGAGATTTTCTATGTGGTTATGCTTGTTGGTTTTAGTGAGACTTTGAGGGTATCGGGGTCCATACTGAGTATCTTTATACTCACCCCTGCACGGGCTATGCTCACACCTCGTTGTGTTGGTTGCAGAAGACGGGCAGTGCTGACAGAGGCCGAGTGTTCGAGGACTCGACGGTACCTAGAGGTGGACTATATGACGAGATGGTACCCGGAGGAGGACCTCATGACGAGACGGTACCCAGAGGTGGACGTGACGACGAGGTGGTACCCGGAGGTGGACCACTGGGCGGGACAAACTCGGAGCGGACGGCGGGACCCGAGGAGCAGAGGAGCTATCTGTACCCACCCTCCAGGTGTGATTTCCAGTGGAAAGCTCGGCGTAGAAGCTTTACTTCTCAGTTGCTTTTTTCCCTTTCGAGTTGTACTTTACAGTTGGGCTTCTATTTCCGGCCCCTTTATACTTTCCGCACTTACTATTGTACTCAGTTTTTACTTAGTATTTACTTCTTCCACTTGTACTCTGTGTGATTGTTTACTTTACAAAGGCAATGCCTTCCCATTTTACAGGGATTTACGCCTTGGTGCTAGTCTCCATCCCCTAGCCTATGGAAGGCGGGCTTGGGGTAGTCACGACAGGGGCCCCGAGGACGGGTCGTGAAAAATTCCTCCAAGGATTTATGTAGGTTCTAATACTGAAATGACAGTTTAGAATTTATCGTTGGGACCCAATGTTTTGTTCTATAATTAATTTGGTTGGAATACAACAATTTCCTATCATACTCATTATGATAATGTTGGGAATCAATACATAGAATACATATATTGACTTAAATATTGTTTTTAAATGATAAATGAGCTCTTAAATTAAATTTATCAACATAAAAAGTTTTTTCTATATTGAATTTTGTCTTATTTTTCTCAATAAATTGTTTAATAGTCCAATTATTTATTTTACTTATGTTAGTGCCCTTATATTGGTCTATGGAATGTAATATCTTACTTCAACCATTATTCATTAGAATATAAGCATATAATTGCGTGAGTTTGTATTCTTAAGTAAAATGTCCTGGTATCCATGAAATAATAGTTTTTGGAACGACCATTACTGATTGTATTAATTTCTCATTCATATACTATTATGAATTTGATATCGAATTTTCAATAATAGATGGTGATAATGGGTTTTTTTAGTTATAAATAATTATATTAAAATATTATTTTTGAATGTTTAGGTAGTCAGAGAAATAAGGATTATAGTTGGATCATATTACCGAGGAACACACCTTGGTATGCTGAAGTATTGGGGGTGTTTTCACTTATTTAATGGAAAACTAATATGTGGATGGAAAAATAAAATCCCCATGTCCTAAATGTATATTTATATCATGGTTGAGGAGATATGAAATTAAAAAATTCATTTTATTGATAAAATTATATGATCTATATGTTAATTTTATTTAGCATGGAGAAATAAATATTAAATAAAGTTTGAATACTAATGTCAATTAGCAGAATCAACACACTACATCCTCAGTAGTAGTGATTGATATTTAGAACATGATAAGTTATAGTTTCATAATTATAGGGAAACATAAAAAAAATAAAAACATATAAATAAAAACAATATAGTATACTTAAGTTATAAACTTTAAAAATTATTATTTTTTAACTTTTAAATAAATATGTATACATAATAGTGGCTCTTATTGCTTTTGTTATAGTGAAAAAATAAATAGATAGAGTTTCAGTGTATAAAATTTAATTTCATGAATTATTTGATGGAAATAATGTGATCAATATAGGATATCTAAATTATTAAAAATTCTCTTTTCTAATAATATCATGCCACGTAAAGTAACTATATATAATTATAAATAATGAAATTCCTATGATATTGGAATTTTTGTGTCCGATATTTAATGAATCTAAGACCCATAATTTTTTTTATGACTAGAATATTTTTGTTCAAATGCTTTGAATAAATTATAAAATATTTATATAATTCTCCCTACTATTTTACAAAATATTATGTAGAATATTAGAGTAAATAAGATAAAAATGATATGTTTCTTCTAGATATAAGTCAATGAATATTGTTGAAAATTTGTTTCAATATACTATTATGAATTAGTATGGAAATAATAATCATGTCAATGTTTTTACATCACTTCCCTTTAGAACTAGAATTTTAAGTATTATCATTGACATCTAAAAATACTAAGAACATGAAGTGGTATGAGATTAAAAATAAAAATGATTGGTTAATAGGACATCTAATAGATTTAAAATAATCAAAAATATTTGATTTCTCACATCCATATTTCTCATCCAATCATATAATTGTGCTTCTTGGATTTTCTACTGAAGGATCCAACACATTTAGGACATTTAGTATTAATTGCAGTGTTTGTATAGGTGTTTTCTCCCCTTATATGTTTCTTATTGGGATTTTTATACAATAACAATCCATTATTATTTCTATGATTATTATTGGAAAATATAGTCCAATTAATTAATTGACCTCTACTTTTATACACTAATTTTATAAATGTAGTTGTTATAGATATTTTTTTCATACATACTATTTATCTAATGTGGCTATGTTAAAACTACAAGATGCTATAATGTAATCCACCGATGATGCTATAATGTAATCCACCGATGTATTTCTTAGTCTTGTGATATATTTGTTTGAATGCTATTATTCTGTTATCCTGGATAGTCTATAAATATGATTTTGAGTTAGATTAGCATAGAAAAAAAGATGTTTCATATGTCATTATAGATTTCTCAAAACATGTAATATATATTTGATGAAAAATTCAAAGTTAAATAGACTCATTTATTTTAGACCAACACCAATGTCACTCACATGTTTATAAATATTTTTTCTACTCATAAAGGATGATGCATTTTTTTTTGAAGATATATATTTTAAATGATAATGAGAAATGAGTTCAAATTTCATTATTAATTGAATATTGAAGACAGAAATAGAAGAAAATAAGTATATTCTTCATAATTACATATTATGAATTTAATTTTCAATGTCATAATATTTATTCAATACATATTTAGAATAATGTTTGTGAAAAATTGATGATCAAAATATTTAATAAGCATGGGATATTAAATTACTATATTAAATATCGAAAGGGCTTTAAAGAAATGAATAGAAACTGTGCACTTTGGAATGGTTATAATAGAAGGTATGATACAAAATCTTCTGAAATGAGAAATAAGTAGAAATATATATTCATTATAGTATTAAAACATGTGAATGTAATTTATGGGTAATCAAGTAATATTAAATTCGTTTTGAATTAAAGAAATATAAGATGAATGGATTAAAAATTTAGGATTCACATATTTTTCTAGAACTATTTATATTTATTATTACGTAAATTATTTCCTAAAATGGTTAAGGATGTTGTAAATGAGTTGTAAATAATCTTGAGAGAACTTTTTGATTAAACACTACAACTAGTTTATTTCAAAAAGAGTTCAAAAATATTCGTAGTAGCACTTTGTTATATGTAAATGATTCTCCCCTCCTCATTTTTACTATCACAAAATATTCAACTATAAATTTGTTAAAGGAAAATAAATTAGGAGGTACGATATATAGGTGATGTTTATATCCAAATAGAATTAATTTATATATAGACTTTAATTCATTAATAAAATATTATTTTAAATTAAGTTCATATATAGTTAATTTTGTATTATTATTAATTTATATTTTCATTCTTTAATTTTAAATCTAATGTGAAAAAATCCCATCCATTAGACTCTATTTAGGATGGTTATATATTAGAGGAGTATCCCAAAAACATTTCTAGGAACATGAATGATATTGAGACACAATTCAATCAACATGGTCATGTTGATTGTATGTCCACTCAATTAAAACCTGATAAAACATCAAAAATGTTTCCTTCTATTTGATGGATATTTAGGAGAAGATAAAATATTAAATTGACAAAACTAGAATTTTAATAGGAGTATATATATGATCTACCAAATTGAGAAATATTATTTCCATTAATTGAAGTAAGAAAAATATAAATGAAGAGACATCATTAAATAATAATATAGAATTAGAGAAATATAACAAAATATGTTAATAACAGACATGTAGAACGGTTTTCACATTATTTTTTTCATAAATTGGGGGAATTATTTTTAATTGGTCGATTGATATATTCTATAATTTCAATAATTTATTTTATTTTTTAAAGATTATTTATATAGATATTATTACTAAAGTATCATAGGATTCTAATTATGTTTACTCAGGTTACTTTAATGAAAAGCTATGAAATTTGATACTTACAATGTAAATGGTTCCCAAGTTTATGTATTTTAGATGTAAGAATTATTATAAAATAGAATAGTTCAATACATGCCGTTTTTGTTGTTAGATATTATGGGAATTTTACTCATATTATCAAATTAAACTAGCATATTTATTTTTATCTATTTTATTCAAATAAATTAAGGATAATATTTAGATATTTAATAAATCAGATTTACATAAATTTATTTCTATAAACTCATATTTTTAGTGGATATATATTTACATAAAGAACATGATCTTTTTCTCATGAAATCACCGGGAACAATGGTATATTCGGTGCAAGACATAGTAGGTGAATGGTGGAGTGTAGCTATGCATATAAATCAATGATACTTGTTCAATATTGGTTATAATGTGGAAAACATATCTTGTTCCATTGAATTATAGGAGGTGAAATACATTGAATTATTTTTCCCTGAAGATATTGAAAATACTGATCTTGCAAGGGAGGCTGATGTTGGAAAATTACTAACGTATGATGATTATAGTTTAACCATTGAAAGTTAAAATGATTATTTATGTGGTAATCCATTAAATTATCAATTAACAATGTATTATATTATTTATATTTAGTATTGTACATCTATTATTGTGATAAATATTTTTATTCCTTAAGTGTCTAATTTTAAAAAAATAAATATAAAATTGGTTTTAAAATATATATTAAAAAAATGTACTTATTTTAATTAATTGAATTAAAAGACAAAAATATTTCAGTTACAATAGTTGATTGATAATTTATGGTCATCTCAACTTCCAGAAAAAATCTAATTTACCAATTGATTCCTTGCATACTCTCTCTTGAAATCTTTTGGATCCATCTCGATGGATTCTACCATACTTCCTACATATATATAAAAACTAACAGATCATGATGCTCAATCAACATATTGTGATGGTGATATTCTTACATAGAGGGAGTATTTGGTCACACAAGTTACCTCATGTGGATATTGGAGGGTCATGATTATAGGTTTGAGTTTTAATATAATTTTTTTTCATTTTGTTTCTAATAAAATATATTTCCCATATAGATGGTGAAAATAATTATATGGAGGAAAAAATTAATATTTTAATATTTTGGAATATAAATGAAATGGATTTAGTGGTACAATGTGATAGATTTGGGGTTTCAATATATGATTATGTTTGAATAGTCTTTTAAATCATGGTCAAGTCATCTTGTGAGCCGTTGACCCTTTCTATTTATTCATCATAAGATATTTCACCAATGGTTGGATTCAGTTTATAGGTACACCATTAATTGTGTTAGATAAATTTAATTTGAAATATTTTTTTAATCATTAAATTTCATTTTGGGTTAGTAAACATATGAATGTATTTTGATTTTTATATTAGTGATTTATAATATTTTTCTAATTGATAGATTAGCTTAGTTGGGTTTCTTAGTATATATCATTTTGTTTAAAATTCTGTTTCAGTTAGAAAATTAATTTCATTTTTTGTTCATATTACCCTCATATTTTAGAACTGAATGGTTTTGGAATGTTATATTATGGGTATATTTCAAAAAATTATTGGGGGTATTTTAAAATTAATATTACTATTCCATTCAAGTAAATGTCAAAACTGCATGGTCAAAAACCATGGGCGTGTATTTCCTAAAATGTTCACATTTCTATTCTATGATTGATTTGTTTCAAAGTCAATCCCTTAATAGAGTTATATTTAAATGGGGTTTTTAATTATGAGCGTGAAATTTGAGTCTAACAAGAATTCTTGATTCATTTTTTTCATGCTTATTTATATTTAATACATACAAGGGGTTTCATTGGCTTGTATCAATGGTTTCTGTTGTATAAAAATTTTATTTATGCTTTAAATAATATGTTTTCCATTTATTTTATTTTGAACTAGAACTTTTAATGGTTTTATGTTTTTTGGGTTCATTTTATTTTTTCTAATTCATTATATACATTGGTATTCTGAAATATTTTTGAGATGTGTTTGAAACTATTAATAATATGCGTTGTTAATCACTCAGTTTAGAGTGCATATAACCTTTTTGATATATGCAAGGTTCGGAATGATATGTGTAGTTTATATCAAATAAGAAATTTAAAATAAATCTTGGATAAATTTATAATGTTTTAAGATTTATAATAGTTTTCTAGAATTATAAATTCATGGATTGTATTATTATTTAATTGAAATATTATTTTAAATTGAATTATATTTACTAAAATTACCATATTATGTGACCAGTGAGAAGTTATTGGGCTATTCATTGAAAATTTAATGAATGGATCTATTGGTCTAGGTAAATATACTTTTTTAGGTATATGTATATATTGATGTATTTGGAAGCTATGTTAATATATATATATATATATAGAAAATTCTCACAATGGTTTAAACAATACAGTATATACTTAAAAATGAATAAATAAATAATTATATTTATTTATTATTTTTTTAAACTACCAGATGATAGAAAGGAAAAATTAATACAAAAACAATCAATATATGTGTTAAAACCACTACTAAATGTTCTTTTTTATAATTTCTACAAGACCAAGACATAATTCAAAAAATATCCTTGAAAAATATACCAACTTCTTATTTTATGGGGGTTTATAATAACAATCCTGAAACCATTTATTGTTGGTTTGAAACATTTTCGAAATTATAAAAAACATACCATGAATGGTTATTTTTTGTAGTGTCACATATATATAGGATCTTTTGGTAATATTTTGTTCAATATAATTGTTTCACTAAATCCATATCGACATATGCGGTGATCCACATTATATCATGTCAAATAGGATAAATGATAAAACCATATATATATATATATATCTTTTTTAAATCATCTAAAATAAATTTTGAAAGTAATCATCAAACCTTAAAGTGTATTACAACTTATGAAATGCATTTTTAGTTCCCCTAAAATCCACTTTTTTATTAAACATTATAACACTTTTAGAGTATCAATTTGAGACAAACTCAATCACCATTAATTCAACTCCAAATTTAGATCCCACTATCTTTTATAGCATTGAATCAAATATGAATCAATATATCCAATCATGTATGTAATTAACGACCACTAGTAAATAATAAATGATACTCAAGATTAAAATCGATAAGGAATGTCCTATATCAAACACAAGTGTCTTTATACATATGTCCACTAGTCGCTTCTCATACTATTACATATTCTCATTAATTAAATTTTCCATAGAATCGAATGACCTTGAGGCATGAGCTATATCACTCCCATATAGAATACTCTTAAAATCTAAAATATATAAATGTATATTGATTTATATGATTAATACATCACATGTCATTCACCTTTTTGTAGGAGTTCATCACACCCCACTCACCTGAATATATAATAATATCTTATGTATCATCTAGGTGAGGCCAAAAACTCTGCAGTATATCTCAATTATTCACCAAAATTTTATTTCTACTATATGAATGGCCAAATCCAATCTTGGTTGATCTCTAATTGATGAAATAATCTATACCAATCCAAAATACAACTATAGAACCCCCGATTTGAGGTATGTAGCCTTTTTATTCCTTTTTATGTGATTAAACTGCTTGGGTTGTATTCTGAATTGGTTGGTATAGTTTGTAATGGGTTTGGAATGTTTCAGAGGCCTTTTGAGGGATGCACATTTTGTGCAGGGGTAACGGAAACCATGCAAGAATCCATAGAAACCATGAAACTCGAGGCAGTGGGGTCCCAAAAGGTTTATATAAGATTTTTCTAACCATGAGGGGAGCCCATTAGAGATTCCTTTGAGTTAGTAGAATCCAAAAAATTAGTGAAATATTTATAGAAATGGGTGTGCCAATGTGAAATGGTAAACCATTTTGGAATGGTTGTTTGGATCTCCTATGTGTTGTGGGAATTTGGGTAAAAATGGTCTGATAATGGAGTGTTTTTCATGTTGTAAATTGTCGAACTATTTAATTTTTTATATAAACTTTTTTATATAAAGGCGCTAATGGATTTATCCTAGTGTAATGTGTTGGGATGTCATTTTGGGAAATCATACGGAGTATTATTGCTCACCCCCTTCTTTAGAACCATTGTGATTTTGTTGATATAATTTTCTAGGACACATGTAAGGTTAAAGAAACCCATTTACCTAGTGGTTCATCATGATTCTTGGGTGGTATAATGGTTCTTGGAGCATGGAGCTAGGGGTGGAGCCATGGATTATGGCATGGATTCATTTGGTGGTTTGTTATTTCATATTCAGCTTTGTATTCTGATCATCGTTATTATTGTTGTTATACTGGTCTTTTATTCTCGTTGAGGTTTTAAGACATTATTGACAAGCATCATGTAGAGTTCGTATTTTATGCAATGTTTTTCTGAATGGTTTGATGCTTAGGGAAAAACTGTTCCACAATTCATCATGACACCCTCCAAATTTATTTCAAGCCTTTGGAGCCTTGGGAACGTCTCTTAAGGCCATAAATCTTTTTGTAACATCCCAAGTAAGTAATGAATAATAGATATTTTTATCTATGTCTATTAATGAACTAGATAGTGTTTTAGAGGCTTAAAATGAAAATAAATCCAATCTTAAGCATGGAATACACTAATATTTTTAAAAGATTGTTTTACTGCCTTTTGATGGAAAACCATTTTTAAATCTATCTTTTGACAATTTTATAATATATGTTTGTCAAAATAAACTTATTCTTTATGTTTGGGACATAAAAATTTACTTTGTGTGAATTTTTGGTATTTTTCTGACAATGTTCATTTTTTAATGAATAGTGAAAAATACTGCATTTTACATCAAAATTGCTTCTTAATCTAATTTATTTATATGATTAGATTATCTTTTGAATTGGTCTTAATGTGTAATCTGAATATATTTTTACCATTTAATCCAATGGTGGTAATTGGAATCAATTTCACATTGAAATTAGACTTAAACTAGTGTCAATCTTTTGATACTTATTGTTTTATAAAAACACGCTATTTGCTCTGACAGCGGGAATTAATTATTAAATTAATTAATGTGACTTATATGTTTTTAATTTTGTAAAATAGACTTCATTTTTGAATTTGGAATATCAAATATAGCTTAGGGTGAATTTTTGGTAATTTTCTGAAAAACTTCAATTTTTGATTAATAGTGAAACCACTAAGTGGTACTTATAAAAACCGATTTTCCGTTCAAATGAAATTTTTCCATCATTGTGTTTTGAATTTCAATAACCAGACATACATGGTTGTCATTAAGAAGTAAAATTTGGTTCAATGAGATTAAAATAATTTTTTGATGAATAGCAACTTATTAAGTTTTTAATCGCGATTAGTGGTAATTAGTGTAGTTTAAAGTAAAAATAATGTTTTAATAGTATGAGACGAGCTTGACACATGTCCTACCATAATTGGTTGTGTCATGGCAGACCAAGAAAAGCAATGGGTCAACTTGGGGACCCCATGGAGCCACTTTGGTTGGGAAATGACATAAATAACTTTTTATTTAATGTAAAAGTAAAAATGACACAAACATCATATGTTTTACAAAAACAATTATTACATGGGGTTATAAAGATTAGATTTTTTATTATAAATAGTAATTGGAAATCTAAAAGTATTTCCTACATAATAGTATTTTTTTTATAATTTTTAGGCTTTAAATAAATTAAATTATTTATGACATCATGATGATGCAGCGATGACCTCATTATTTAACGATTTAAATAAAATGGAAAGATAATGTAATATCTAAAACCTACACATGTCCAAAACCTATTGGATGAGTGGATTTTGAACCGTTATCACCTTATACTCGAATTATAGAAATGTGGGACCTTTTGAATCCGAAACTCTATTTAAAATAAAGTAACTTATCTTTACTTTCCAAGAGTGCCCCTCCTCTCCTCTTATAAAAGGCCCCCACCTCTACCTCCTTACCCACACACCCAAAGCCTTTGGATCGGCCAACCCCTGCCCATTTTCTCTCTCCACTTCCCTATATTACTCTTTGAAGCCTCAATTTGGGCAGAATACTTCCCAAGGAAGCCTTTGAGCTCAAACCAAAGGGAGTTACCCGGTTTTAAGGTAAAGTCTTCACTTGAGTCCGTTTGTTTTATTTTTCTTCTCCAACCCCCTAAACTCTTTTTATTCTTTTCTTTTGTAACAAATCCAGTATCCTAAATATACTAGGATGTTGTTATAATAATTATTTGAGCTACCCTTACACACACCTACATCTAATGGTTAATGAACATACTGTTTCCGTGGATGGTGAATTTATGCCTCCCGAAACGATGACTGTTCAACTTTCTTTTAACACCTTCAAAGGTGGCAATTAAGATGTCACTATATTTATATATGATATGTGATATGTTTATGTTTTCCTTGAGCTTCTGTATTTTCTTTTTTTGGGCATACCTTTATGGTTTCCATTATGGGTGAACGCGATATCTTCATTTAAGGAAGTGCAGACTACCGCACCCTCAAAGTGATTTGATTCGTTAAATACCATATATGAGACGTATAAAGGATGGAACTATGATATTATATATGATATTATACTGGAATTATAATATACATTTATATCATTATGATTCCATTCTATAAAATACGAAATAGAAATGAAAGTAGCGTTCATGCGTACGTACGGCTTACCGTCTCCATGAACGGTGCATTTCATTTCTTACCTCAAAATGATTATGTAATATTATAAATGCATGCATGTACTGGATATATATGACATATATGTTGTCTACATCAGGAATACCATTCTGTATATAATGGATACATGAACAACATGTAATTATAAAGGGCTTATTTTTGACTCAAGTACCAATAATCGTTAAAACGACCGTTATTAACTTAAATAATTACATAGTGTTCATGACCTGGCAATAAGTGATATAAAAGGAATAATGAATTTGAAAAAGGTTCTTAAACAAGTAGAAATTAACTTAAGTTTACTATTCAAGACATTAAAGAACGATCGAGTCAAGTCGGACCTGAGGTATGGGACTTCGTATCAATCTCCTTTCATTGAGGCATATTTTATTTTATACACAACTTTCTTTTGTATGGTGTATAAAACCCTTTGACTTTTACGTTTATTCAAAAGGAATCTTTTTTATATGAAGCGTTTACTAAACAACAAAAGGGAATGTCTTTTTCGTACGTTTGTGGCGACAACCACTTCTCCACCGCCGTGACCATTATTTGAGTTTCGGCTTCCCCTACAAGCCATACCTTCTTTTTAAAAGAAAAATAAATACCATGTTTTACTTTTCTTTTATTTTGGTATTGAAAATGGTTTTCAAAATGTTTTTATATCAACGTGTTGTATTGATATCTTGTGATTGAAGGTGGGAATGTTAAGTTTCCTTTATGCATGTTTTATGTGATATGATTATGTTGAGGTTCTTGGGAATTATTATGAAAACGGGTGGTTCTGTGATAAAATAAGGGCAGGTGAGCCTGATATAGCTCTCCAATGCATTGTGTAACGCGAAGGAGTGAAATGTTAAGGTTTCTCCGAAGAGATTTAGGGAATATAATTTGATGGGTATTCCAAACGTAACCAAGAGGGTTACGCCCTACGTAAGAATGTTATGAATGCCTCAAGTAACCTTTATGTCTTATGATTTCTTTGATTATTCATGATTTTATGAGGTATGTTAAAGTGCTTATGTTTTATGGGTAAAGTATGATCTCATCCTTATGTATATATGTACCCATGTTTCCTTTCCATATTTTTATATCCCTTACTGAGCTTTTTATGCTCATCCCATGTTTTTTGAAATTTTTTTCACAGGTCAAGGGAAAGGTACATGATATGATGATAGTGTCAAGGAAGTGTCAAGAAAGAATCCATGTTTATTTTAAATATGTTTCCATTGATGGGAATGAAGAATACTATCTTTATGTAACCACTTTGTTTATATGTGGAATGTGATGCATGTTTCATGATCTAATTCTCTAGAACTCTAAACCCAAAAAGATCCTCAATGTGTAATCTTGTAATAACTCAAGATTAAGTATGTTTTAAGGCTGGGGCCTTATAGTTGGTATCAGAGGTCGGTTTAGATAACTTTAGGTGTTAGAATTCTATTAAATGATTATCCAAAAATATATTTTTTTGAAATGATATAGAATTTAAGGATTACCATGTTGCTTCACCTAAGGTATTTCTATGATAAGAATGGTTTTCCATAGAGGATGGAGAGCAACTTTTCTGGGAAGGCATATAGAGGGAAATGACCTTTCAAATCAGTATCCTGAGATGGTCAGAATCAGAACTAAACAGTTTACTTGCAGTGATGGCTCAGTTGACTCAGGTGATAAATCATGGTTGTTTTTATTGATGATATTTTGGTGTTTTCAAAAAGTAAAGAGGAGGATGAAAGTCATTTAAGGGTTATCTTTCAAACCTTAAAAGAAAAGAAAATATATGGAAAATTCAGCAAGTATGAGTTTTGGTTACAACAAATTTCTTTCCTTGGTCACATTGTTTCAAAAGATGGCATAACCGTTGATCCTTCAAAGACAAAAGTTGTTGAAGAATGGCCAAGACCCACAAATGTAACTGAGATTCGTAGCTTCCTTGGTTTGGCAGTCTATTACCGAAGGTTTGTTAGAAATTTTTCATGGTTATCTAGTCCAATGACTAAGCTAACTTGGAAGGGTGTTATGTTTATCTGGACAAAAGAATGTGATGATTGTTTTCAAGAATTGAAAAGAAGATTGGTGAATGCTCCAGTTTTGGCACTACCTTCCAGGAATGGTGAGTTTGTTATCTACAGTGATGCTTTATTGAAAGGACTTGGTTGTGTCCTTATATAGAATTATCAGGTAATTGCTTGTGCTTCACATCAGTTGAAAACTCATGAGGTAAATTACCCTACACATGATTTTGAATTAGCTGCTGTTGTTTTTGCTTTAAAAATTTGGAGGCATCATTTGTATGGAGTAAAGTGTGAAATATATACCGATCAAAAAAGTTTAAAGTATATATTCACTCAGAAAGAATTGAACATGAGACAAAAGAGATTGCTAGAATTAATCAAGGATTACGATTGTACAATTCATTACCATCTGGGAAAATCAAATAAAGTGGATGATGCTTAGATTTAAAAAAGTAATGCTTCATTAACAATGTTGAATTTGGAACGTGATCCTTTGGTTAAGGATTTGATGAACTTTGGAATAGAAGTTGTTGGTGCAGGAAGTTCTTCTGTTTAGTTTCAGGTATCAGTGAGATCTTCTCTATCAGATAGAATCAAGCAAGCACAGAAGCAATACAGTGAGTTGCAGAAAAAGGTAGAGCTGGTTCAGAAAGGTAAGTTGCCTGAATTCAACATTGATAATGATTGTGTTTTGAGATTTGGGAAGAGATTGTGTGTGCCTTGTGATTCACAGTTGAAGAGAGAGTTGTTATGTGAAGCTCGTAGTTCTCCGTTTTCAGTTCATCCTAGCAGTACTAAGACGTACAGAGATCTGCGGGAGTATTACTGGTGGGATGGAATGAAAAGAGATATTTCTGATTTTACTATGAAGTGTTTGACATGTCAATAGGTTAAAGAGGAGCAGCAGTTACCGAAAGGGATGCTTCAACCTTTACCAGTGCCAGAGTGAAAATGGGAGAATATATCCATGGACTTTGTTGTGGGATTACCGAAGCACATCTCGGGGTAATAATGCAATCTGGGTTATTATTGATCGCTTGACCAAATCTGCTCATTTCCTTGCTATACGAGATACTTTTTCCCTGGATCAACATTCCCATTTGTATCTTAAAGAGGTAGTCAGGTTACATGGAGTTCCTCTCTCCATTGTATCTGACCATGATCCCAGGTTCACTTCTAACTTTTGGAAAGGCCTTCAGAAGTCATTGGGTACTGAATTAAATTTTAGTACAGCTTTTCATCCTCAATCAGATGGGCAGTCAGAACGAACAATTCAGACCTTGGAGGATATGCTACGTTCTTTCTCTATGGATTATCAGGGAAGTTGGGACCAACATCTTTCTTTGGTTGAATTTTCATATAATAACAGTTTTCATTCTAGAGTACAGATGGCACCATTTGAGGCGTTATATGGGAAGCGGTGTCGAACTCCAGCTTTCTGGGATGAAGTGGGTGAAAGGAAGTTGATGGGACCAGAATTGGTAGAAGAGATGGCAGAAAAAGTTCAGCTGATTCAGAAGCACATGAGAACAGCTCAGAGCAGGCAGAAGAGTTATGCCGAAAACAGGAGGAAGGATCTCTCTTTCGAGGTAGGTGATCATGTTTTTCTCAAGGTTTCTCCTTGGAAAAGTGTGATGAGATTTGGTAAGAAAGGAAAGCTGAGTCCAAGGTTTATTGGACCATATGAAATTCGGGAGAGAGTTGGATCAGTTGCATACCGAGTGGCTTTACCTCCAAGTTTATCTCAGGTACACAATGTTTTTCACGTTTCGATGTTGAGAAAGTATATGCCAGATCTATCTCATGTTTTGAGTCCAGAGGTAGTTCAGCTGGAAGAGAACCAAACTTATGAGGAACAACCGGTCTAGATTCTTGACCATAGGGAGAAAGTGTTATGGAATAAGGTGATTAAGTAGGTAAAGGATTTGTGGAAAAACCACATGATGGAAGAGGCAACATGGGAATCTGAAAATGCAATAAGGGATAAGTACCCCCATTTATTTGATAAGTAAATAAATTATGGGGACAAAATTTTCTAAAGGGGGGAAGGATGTAACATCCCAAGTAAGTAATGAATAATAGATATTTTTATCTATGTCTATTAATGAACTAGATAGTGTTTTAGAGGCTTAAAATGAAAATAAATCCAATCTTAAGCATGGAATACACTAATATTTTTAAAAGATTGTTTTACTGCCTTTTGATGGCAAACCATTTTTAAATCTATCTGTTGACAATTTTATAAGATATGTTTTTTAAAATAAAATATTATTTATGTTTGGGACATAAAAATTTACTTTGTGTGAATTTTTGGTATTTTTCTGACAATGTTCATTTTTTAATTAATAGTGAAAAATACTGCATTTTACATCAAAACAGCTTCTTAATCTAATTTATTTATATGATTAGATTATCTTTTGAATTTTTCTTAATGTGTAATATGAATATATTTTTACCATTTAATCCAATGGTGGTCATTGGAATCAATTTCACTTTGAAATTAGACTTAAACTGGTGTCAATCTTTTGATACATATTGTTTTATAAAAACACGCTATTTGGTCTGATAGCGAGAATTAATTATTAAATTAATTAATGTGACTTATATGTTTTGAATTTTGTAAAATAAACTTCATTTTTGAATTTGGAATGTCAAATATAGATTAGGGTTAATTTTTTGTAATTTTCTGAAAAACTTCAATTTTTGATGAATAGTGAAACCACTAAGTGGTACTTATAAAAACTGATTTTCCGTTTAAATGAAATTTTTCCATCATTTTGTTTATAATTTCAAAAATCCGACATACATGGTTGTCATTAAGAAGTAAAATGTGGTTCAATGAGATTAAAATAATTTTTTGGTGAATAGTAATTTATTAAGTTTTTAATCGCGATTTGTGGTAATTAGTGTAGTTTAAAGTAAAAATAATGTTTTAATAGTATGAGATGAGCTTGACAAATGTCCTACCCTCATTGGTTGTGTCATGGCCGACCAAGACAAGCCATGGGTCAACTTGGGGACCCCATGGAGCCACTTTGGTTGGGAAATGACATAAATAACATTATATTTAATGTTAAAGTAAAAATGACACAAACATCATATGTTTTACGAAAACAACTTTTACATGGGGTTATAAAAATCATATTTTTGATTATAAATAGTCATTGGAAAGATAAAACGATTTCCTACATCATAGTATTTTTTTTATAATTTTTATACTTTAAATAAAGTAAATTATTTATGACATCATGATGATGCAGCGATGACCTCATTATTTAACGATTTAAATAAAATGGAAAGATAATGTAATATCTAAAACCTACACATGTCCACAACCTATTGGATGAGTGGATTTCGAACCCTTATAACCTTATCCTAGAATTATATCAGTTTGGGACCTTTTGAATCCGAAACTCTATTTAAAATAAAGTAACTTATCTTTACATTCCAAGAGTGTCCCTCCTCTCCTCTTATAAAAGTCCCCCACCTCTACCTCCTTACCCACACTCCCAAATCCTTTGGCTCGGCCAACCCCTTCCCATTTTGTCTCTACACTTCCCTCTCTTACTCCTTGAAGCCTCACATTGGGAAGAAGGCTTCCCAAGGAAGCCTTTGAGCTCAAACCAAAGGGAGTTACCCGATTTTAAGGTAAAGTCTTCACTTGAGTCTGTTTGTTTTATTTTGCTTCCTCAACCCCCTAAACTCTTTTTATTATTTTCTTTTGTAACAAATCCAGTATCCTCAATATACTAGGATGTTTTTATAATAAGGATTTGAGCTACACTTACACACACCTAAATCTAATGGTTAACGAACATACTGTTTCCATGGATGGAGAATTTATGCCTCCTGAAACGATGATTGTTCAACATTATTTTAACACCTTCAAAGGTGGAAATTAAGATGTCACTATATTTATATATGATATGTGATATGTTTATTTTTTCCTTAAGCTTCTGTATTTTCTTTTTTTGGGAATACCTTTATGGTTTCCATTATAGGTGAACGCGATATCTTCATTTAAGGAAGTGCGGACTACCGCCCCCTCAAAGTGATTTGATTCATTAAATACCATATGTGGGATGCATAAAGGATGGGACAATGATATTATATATGATATTATACTGGAATTATAATATACCTTTATATCATTATGATTCCATTCTATAAAATACGAAATAGAAATGAAAGTAGCGTTCATGCGTACGTACGGCTTACCGTATCCATGAATGGTGCATTTCATTTCTTACCTCTAAATGATTATGTAATATTATAAATTCATGAATGTACTGGATATATATGACATATATGTTATCTACATCATGAATACCATTCTGGATATAATGGATAATGAACATCATGTAATTATAAAGGGATTATTTTTGACTCAAGTACAATGATCGTTAAAACGACCGTTATTAACTTAAATAATTACATAGTGTTCATGACATGGCAATAAGTGATATAAAAGGAATAATGAACTTGAAAAAGGTTTTTAAACAAGTAGAAATTAACTCAAGTTTATTATTCAGGACATTAAAGAACGATCGAGTCAAGTCGGACCCGACGTATGGGACTTCTTCTCAATCTCCTTTCATTGACGCATATTTTATTTTATACACAACGTTCTTTTATACGGTTTATAAACCCCTTTGACTTTTATGTTTATTCAAAAGGAATCTTTTTTATACAAAGCGTTTACTAAAAAACAAAAGGGAATGTTTTTTTCGTACGTTTGCGGCGACAACGACTTCTCCGCCGCCGTGACCATTATTTGAGTTTCGGCTTCCTCTACAATCCATACCTTCTTTTTAAAAGAAAAATAAATACCATGTTTTACTTTTCTTTTATTTTGAAATTGAAAATGGTTTTCATAATGTATTTATATCAATGTGTTGTATTGATATCTTGTGATTGAAAGGTGGGAATGTTATGTTTCCTTTATGCATGTTTTATGTGATATGATTATGTTGAGGTTCTTGGGAATTATTATGAAAACGGGTGGTTCCATGATAAACTAAGGGCGGGTGAGCCCGATATAACTCTCCAATGAATTGGGTAACGCGAAGGAGTGAAACGTTAAGGTTTCTCCGAAGAGATTTAGGGAATATACTATGATGGGTATTCCAAACGTAACCAAGAGGGTTACTTCCTACGTAAGAATGTTATGAATGCCTCAAGTAACCTTTATGTCTTATGATTTCTATGATTATTCATGATTTGATGAGGTATGTTAAAGTGCTTATGTTTTATGGATAAATTATGATCTCATCCTTATGTATATATGTACCCATGTTTCCTTTCCATATTTTTATATCCCTTACTGAGCTTTTTATGCTCATCCCAAGTTTTTTGAAATGTTTTTCACAGGTCAAGGGAAAGGTACATGATATGATGATAGTGTCAAGGAAGTGTCAAGAAAAAATACATGTTTATTTTAAATATGTTTCCATTGATGGGAATGAAGAATACTATCTTTATGTAACCACTTTGTTTATATGTGGAATGTAATGCATGTTTTATGATCTAATTCTCTAAAACTCTAAACTCGAAAAGATCCTCAATGTGTAATCTTGTAATAACTCAAGATTAAGTAGGTTATAAGGTGGGGGACTTATACTTTTCGTCTTGCATCATTGATTTTTTTGGGTTTACATATGGAAATGATGCCTTCTTTTTTGAAACATCAAACTCTTTTGGGACAAAGAGGGTGTCAATCCTTCCAATGTAAAGAATTTTTTTAGTTGTGGATGGTATTTAATCGATGTGGGATTTCTCTGTGCATGAGATAGATGCTTATGATATCAACCTGAGAATGGATTGGTCGGTGATGTTTAAGGACCACATTGATTTCTATGCGTGAGCGGTTAGTTTTATGAAGAAAGATAGTGTTGGAGATCACTTTATAGGGTAGAAAAAGAAACTCTAGGTGAAAAAGATTTTTTGGAACCATATCATGGCATGATATCATATCCGTTAGTGGCATTGTCCTTAGCATCAGTAGAAGTAGTTGAGAAGAGAGTTTTTCCAGTTATTGTTGATCAGTTTATGGATGTATTTATCGAAAAATTATTAGGGGTTCTACTTGTGATTGAAGTGGATTGTACGATTGATCTCCTTATAGGGTCTAGTCGTATATCACTTATATCACACCTAATGGAACTAGTAGAATTGCAATAATTGAATGAGTAGTTATAGGAACTAGAAAAGAAAGTGTTCATCTGGCCTAGCACGTCTCCATGGGCAACACCAGTTTTGTTTGTCAAAAAGGCAGATGGATCTCTGTGGCTCTATGTTAATTATCATAGACATAATGTAACATCTCAGATAAATAAGTAATAAGAAACTTTTCATATTTATTAATATTTTGGAATTAAATATTAATTTTATATTAAATGGGACACTATGTTCAATGGAATACCTGATACACAACAACAGGTTTCATTGAAATCTTATGTTGCACACTAATAATATAATATTATTATTTTAAGTGGTAGTTAAATCCTAGACATTGTATTGGAGGGAATGAAAAACAATAACAATAATATGATTATACATGTTTGTTAAATGTATTTACATTTATCCAATAAAATTTTAGAGGTTTAAAATATGAATAAATCTAATTTTAAGTATAATTTTCATTAAAAGGTGTATTTACCATGTTTTAATGGATAAAACTCATTAAATCTAGTTTTAGTCACCTTAATACATTAAAATTGACCAAATAAAATCTTTCTATAGAATGGGGACATCAGAATTTTCTTTGTGTAATTTTTTGGAATTTTTCCGATAAAGTTCATTTTTTGAATAGTGAAAATATTGTATTTTAATTCAAAACTGCATTTTAATCATATTTATTTATATGGTTATATTATATTTTTAATTGGTTTTAAATTTTAATTAGAATTTATTTTTACCATTTAATCCAATGTTGTTTATTAAAATTAATTTTACTTTGAAAGTGGACATAATAAAGTGTCAATCTTTTGATAGTTATTGTTTCTTAAAATCATGCTATTTGTTTTAACAACGAGAATTAATTTTAAATTAATTAATTCCAACTCTATGTGTTGAATTTAGAAAAATATTCATCACTTTTGAATTCATAATATCAAATATATATTAGGCTAAACTTTTGGTATTTTTCTAACAACATTCAATTTTTGATGAATAGTGAAAACACTTAGTAGTAGTTAAGAAAACTGAATTTTTCATTTAAATGAAAATTTACCACTACATTAAATTTAATTTAAAAAATCTGATATACTTTTTTTTTATTAGTATGTAAAATTTGGTTCAATAAGATGAAAATAATTTTTAGTGAATAATATCTTTTGACTTTTATTTTCCGCGGTTAAAGGTAAATATGGTAATTCAAGGTAAAATGAATATTGTTATAATTTAAAATTATCTTAACACTTGTCCAAACCATATTGGTTGAGTCATTAATGACCATGGGATAATTTTCGTCGATTTTGGGTCTCCATTGAGCCATATGGGAGTGATAAGGACAATTTAGATTAATTAACTTAAAGTAAAGCAAAAAATGACAAAAACAAATATCTTTTATTAATGTAATTTTTATATGGTGTTATATAAGAAATATTTTTGACTATAATTATTCATTTGAAATCTATAACTATTTGATACATCATGGTATTTTTTTATAATTTTGAGACATCAAATAATTTAAATTATTCGTGACACAATAATGATGCAGTGTTTACCTCATTAATAAATCATTTAAATAATAAGATTATAAATTTTAAAATAAAATTAAAAACTTGTCTAATTCTTATTGGATGATTCTATTTCGACCTTGTGTCACCTTAAATTTGACTCTAATTATTTTGGGACCTTATGAAACCAAATATCATTATATAATAAAATAATATTATCACACTTTCCAAAAGATCCCCTCCTGCCCCTTATAAAAGGAGACCATTCTAACCAATTCCTCACACCTCTAAAGCCTTTACTATTGTCCAAACTCGGCCCAATTAAGTTCCCAACAACCCTCCCCTCCTCCTAGAAGCCTTACCCTAGGCCGAAGGCACTTTCAGAAGTCCGTTTGGTTCAAACCAATGGATGTAACAAAAATTTAAGGTAATCGTTTCTCTTAAAATTTTTAATTTTATTTTATTTCTCAAACCCTATACTATTTTTATTCCATTATTTTATAACAAAAAAAGTATGCACAATATAATAGGTTGTTTTTATGAGATTTATTTTAACAACCCTTACACACATCTCCGTCTAATGGGTGAAGAACATACTGTTTCTATGGATGAATAACTAACACCACACGAAACAATGGTTGTTCGATTATCTCATATTTCCTCTCATGGTGTCCAATAAGATGGAACTATATTTATATATGATATATATTATGTTTATATTTTCATTATTCTTCTGTATTTTACATTTCTAGCCTAACGTAATGGTTCTCATTATGGGTAAAGGTGATAATTTCATTTGAGAAAGTGCGGACTACCGCCCCCTCAAAGGGATATGATTCATTAATTCCATATGTGGGTCAAACAAAGGAGGGAGTTAATGATATTATTTATGATATTATACTGGAATTATAATATACCTATTCATCATTATTTTTTAATTCCCTTAAAATAATAAATAGAAATGAAAGTAGTGTTCATGTGTATATACGGCTTACCGTCTCCATGAACGGTGAATTTCATTTCATACCTCCAAATGTTATGTAATATTATAAATAAATTTATATAATTTATATTTATGATATATATGATATCTAATTCACGAATACTATTTTGAATATAATGAAATTTTGACTATGTGAACAACTGGTAATTATAAGAAGTCAATTTTTGACTCAAGTACCAAATATCAACAAAACGAACATTATTAACATAAAAGATCGCATAATATCTATTGAATGGTAATAAGGGATATAAATAGAATAATAAACTTTAAAAAGTATATTAGGCAAGTATAAATTAAATTTAGTTTATTATTCAAGAAGAACAAGGAACAAACAAGTCAAGTCGGACACAAGGCAAGGGATTCTCTTATCAGAATTTTAATTCCGTGAGATTTCCCTTGTTCGCCACTTATTCATTGAATGTTGTGTATTGTGTACTTACATTATATATATATATTATAAATATTCTCATTATATTCATGGTATTATGTGATTCATTTTTTTATTAACTTTTGGTCATACGACTCAGTAGATTACAACGTGGTAAAGGGTTTCATCTCATTTTTTATTCCCGTAAGATTCATGCTATATTTTACACTTGTTTCTTTTGTGTGGTGTATTTACTTCCCATGATTGTACTATTTTTGTAACATACTTTAATTTATGAGTATTTATATCATCATTTTATGATCCTTCTTTCATGTGGCATATGTTTTGTATGTTACCAAATCGGTAAGGGAACCTTTCACCCTCCGCTTTTTAAAAGACTTATTTTTGTTATGTCATTTATCATATATCTTATTATGTTCGGATATGTTCTTTTATACCCTTATTGATGTAAAAATTATTTCCAAGTGATGATATACCCTTTTTATCTCATCAACTCATTTTCTGAATTTTAAAGTAACGCCGTTAGGCTGTCGAATTTTTACAAGGGAACTTTTTAACCCCATTTCAATTATTTGGGTTCAACTTGTACTTAATGAATATGACATCCTATGAATATGTGTAAAGGACCTCTGATTGTTTTACACATAATATCCACTTATATTGGGTGTATTTATATACGTCACACAAAGTTATGGGATTCATTTATTCTTAATTTAAGGATACCATCTTTATAAGGGATTTCATATCAATTTCCATTTCCATTGGGACTTCATCATTGTTATGAACCAATACACTCTAATAAGGTCTACATACTGTCCTTTGACATTTTGTACCATGAATCCATTTATTCTCATGATATTATAATGTTCTCATTAAATTTTATTCCTCAATGATTTGTATTCAAGCGTCTCTCTTTTTGGTAGAAAAACTCTTCAACTAAAATATCATTTTAAATTTTTTGATGACATATTTTTCTAAATATTTATCATTAATGTCCATGTTTTCAAAATGGGTTTAAGGATTTATTTATATGGAAATTAATTTTTTCATATGATAATTCATTTAAAATATTCAAAGTGGTATGGGACACTTTGATTAAAAAATCTCTTTTTAAATGGGTTTGAAAATGATTTGATAAAGAATTGTTTATTTCAATATCTTGATTCAATATATTGTAATGTGGAAATGTTATCTTTACTGTATACTTGTGATAAGTTTTATGATTATTTTATGGTTATTGGGCATTGTTTTACGTATACGGGTGGTTCTGTGATAAACCTAGGGCAGGTGAGCCCGATATAGCTCTCTAATGCATTGGGTAACGTGACAGAGGTAAATGTGATGTTTCTCTTAATAGATTTAGGGAATATACTGTGATGGGTATTCCAAGTGTAACACCCTATGTAGCTGTGATAGATACAATTCAATTTTGATATGGATGCCATATGTAACCATTATGATTTATGATTTTGTGTGTGTTATTCATAAATATAATGACTTCATAAGGTATGTTATGTTTGAAAAATATAGTTTCATAGAATTATATTTATTGATGGGATAATTTTTTCCTTCCTTATATTATAATCCTTACTAAGCTTTTTATGCTCATCCCAAGTTTTTGAAATTTTTTCTACATGACTTAAAGATGAATAGGGTCAAGGATGGGATCAAGGAAAAGTTATGTTGTCTAAAATATAGAAGTAGACATGTTTCTTTTTTAGAGTTTTTATTTTATGAAAAAATGGATACTGAGTAGTAGTGTCTACTTGTAATATTCAAGTTGTTATGTAATAGTTATGGCCTAATTATCTAAAACTCTAAACATTAAAATATCATCGATGTGAATTATTCATTTAATTCAATATTATGTAATATGGTCGGGTCCTTATACTTAATTAGGTTACGATAAAGAACTGATATCTACTTCCACGTATTGATGTTTTTTTGACCGTTTGAGGGGATGTCATTTGTTCTACAATATTTAATTGAGGTAAGGATATCATCAATTATGTGTAAAGAAAAAGGATATACCCCAAACAGTTTCTAGAAGTAGATATGGCCATTAAGATTATGTGGTTATGCCCTTTGGTCTAACGAATGCACTAATTGTGTTCATGGGATTGATGAATCAAAAATTTAAAAGATATCTATATTATTTTATGGTGCTATTTGTTGATGATATACTAGTTTATTTGATGAAAATAGTAGAGCATAAATAGAAGTTAATGATAGTTTTGGAGATCATGAGGGATCATCAATGGTATGACAAATTATCATAGTGTGACTTTTGGATATAGGAGGTTCAGTTCCATGTCCATGTTATTTCTGAGAATGTTGTTTTAGTTGATATGGAAAGATATAGGTCATTATCACATGGAAAAATCCATGGAGATATTTGAAATATGGAGTTTCCTCAGTCTTTCTGGGTATTATCAGCATTTTGTTCATGACTTCTCACGATTGGCCTCCCCAATAAAAACATATACAAGTAAGAATATCCAATTTCAATGGGATGAGTAGTTTGATAAATGTTATGAAGTGATAAATAGTAATCTTACAACAGCACCAATAATTGGTTATCAAGAACCATGTAAAGGTAATGTGGTGTATTTTTTAAACATTGGGATCAAGTTTGGGATGTGTTGTCAATAAAGATGATCATGTGGTTGTATATGGATCACAAAAACTGAGGTGGCATGAGAATAACTACCCAACACATGTTTTGTATTGGAAGTAGTGGTTCATTCATTGAAAATGTGGCATCATTATATCTTCAGTGGGAAATTTACTGCCTTTATAAACTATAAGAGCTTAAAGAATATTTTCTCACAATAAGATTTGAACATTAGGTAATGGAGTTGGATAGAGTATCTCCAAATGTTTCTTTTTGACTTGATGTACACACTGGGTAAGGGAAACGTGGTGGTGGGATTCACTATGATTTAAATCATATACTTAGGTGGTATAACATTCATCATATTAGTGGTAGTTGATGCCAGTCATAACCAACATGCGGTTGGAATGTGATGACTGGGGTGACAGAGTGGTATTCTTCCCAGTTTCCTTGGTTCTTAACATGGATGATTTTTTGAAGAGGCGCATGCATCTAATTATAAATATATGGAGATGAGGTTGAATCCCAATGGTGGGGACACTAGTGTGGTATAAGAACTGAAGCGGATGTCAGTATCGTGTTTTCCGAATCATATGGTTGTACCATTGGATTGATAAGAGGAAATTTTTAGGGATTATCATCATTCTTGATGGGATAATCATCTTGGAATTCAGAAAATTCATAATGCATTGAAATCATAGTTTTGGTGGGTAGGTATAAAAAGGAATGTTCTAGAGTTTGTTTCGAGATTCTTAGCTTGTCAGTAGGTCAATGTAGAGAATCTGTGGCCAAGAGGCATGTTGTAGTCCTTACCTATCCTAGTGTAGAAATTGGATCATATAGAAAAGGAATTTGTGACGGGACTCCAAAGAACAGTCACGAAACATGATTCAATATTGGTGATTGTGGATTGAATCAAGAATTCGGTCCATTTAATCCTTATTCATGAATCTCACATGGTGGAGAATTCATTTAAAATATATATCTTGGAAGTGTTAAAGAGTCATGGTATTCCAATTGGAATTATATTAGATAGAGATATGAGGCTCACATTAATTTTTTGTAAATCATTGCAACAATCCATTGGGACATAGTTGACAATGAGCACGACTTTTCATCCTCACAAGGATGGCCAGCCTGAGAGAATGATAAAAACCTTATAGGATATGCTAGGGATTTCATGATGGATTTTGGTTGTTCATGGGAGGATAACTTATCATTGGTGGAGTTACGTTATAATAATAGTTACTAAACTTTAATAAATATGTATCTGTTTGTGGCAATGTTTGGACATCTGTGTCATTCTCTACTATGTTTGGTGGAAATGTGTGAGACTTCGATGATTGAACTGACCCTTCTCCAAGATACTACAAAGAAAATCATGTTTATCGGAAAGAGGATGAAAAAGGATAAAAGTCTCCACAACACGTATTTAGACCATCGTCAATAACTTTTGTCATTCGAGGATGGTAATCATGCATTTTTAAGATCTTTTCTAGGTTGGTACATTATCATTTCGAAAATAAGGTTAAGTTTTATAAGGATTATTAGACCGTTTGAGATTCATATGAATATTGGGGAGGAGTCTTATCAATTAGCCTTTCCACCATGTTTTAGTGTGGATCACAATGTGTTTCAGGTGTCACAGTTGACAAATTATCAGCTGGATCGTGACCATGTAATTCGTTGGGATCATGTTGAGCTAGAACTAGAATCTTCTTTAGTGCACATACCAGTACAGATTGTTGGTAGGTAAGAAAATTTAATGTGTGGTAAAATAATCTTTTTAGATCGTGTTTTATGGAAGCATGGTTAGATTCAAGAGGCGACATGGGATCAAGAGAAAGAGACGACCGAGAAAAGGACGAAACTCTTTAAACAAATAGATTGTTCTATGCTTTCAAAGGATAGAAAGTCCAATGGTAAAGAGAATGTAGAACTCTTAGTTTGAGGTATTTTTCCTATTTTATAAGTGTTTATTTGATTAATGTTCTTAGGATGAGTTTTGAAGAGTATGGGAGAGTTTGTAATGGTTTTGGAAGGTTTTTGAGGCCTTTATTGTGTGGCAATGTTTTAGCATGAAAAAGGGAAATCGGGAATGAATCCCCAGAAACTATGAAACGCAAGGCAGTGGGGTGACACATGGTTAATGCACGGTTTCTCTAACAATGTGGGTAGACCGTGAGATATTCCTTCAAGGAAGAAACATCCACAAAGTTAGTGCATGATTTTTCAAACCCTGTGATCTAACTGAGCGGCACATTAATGTTTTTCTTTAATGGGAATGCTCAAGACTGACCTAGATCACTCCAAACATTCTCACAATCGATCCTAAACTTAGATATTAAGTTATCATGGGGGTTTGGGGATCTCCCACTCATTTTAGATGTTATTAGAAGAGGATTCAAGGTTGGTTGAAGGTGGTTCCTCTCAGATAAGTCTCTCATCTTGGCTTCATCTTGGCTTCTCTCTAGATCTATTCTACTCCATTTCTTGGTTTTCTTAATCTAAATTAGTTTCATGTATATATTTGGTGTTTATAGACATAAGGGTTTATTTTAGGGATTATAGATGACATTGAAGAGTATCTTGAGCGGTTTTGATGATGTGGTCGCCAGATTTGGGTTTCGGTTGCGTGCATGTTGATTTGTCCACAACCATAATGGTATGAGTCTTCTCTATTGACTACATTTTGTAATAAAATGAATCCTTTCATGGATATAATTGGTTCTTCTAGAATTTAATTTTTATAATGATGTGTGAATCTTGTTGGAAAACCATTTTGTGATGATTTGGGGGATTTTGGGGAAAATGGGTTATTTTTTTAAAAAAGGGGCTTTGTTGTGTGCTTTTAAAATGTGTATTTTAAAATCATTAGTGGTTAATTATGAAAATGTTTGGGAAAATTGGGATATCAAAAATATTCTTTTTTATTGAAAGTTGTTTGGGTATGGAAATGGGTAAAGGTTGTTTTAAATAATGGGTGGCTTATTGATGAGAATTGGATTATGTTGGAAATTCTTGATGAGTTTAATGTTTTGTTTGGGGGTAGATAAATTGTTGGCATAATTTGGTGA
Organism: Viscum album; assembly: GCA_963277665.1. Taxonomy (NCBI): domain Eukaryota; kingdom Viridiplantae; phylum Streptophyta; class Magnoliopsida; order Santalales; family Viscaceae; genus Viscum; species Viscum album. Next base: position 1,415,834,027 of record OY728145.1, read on the forward strand.
CGTTGATGTGATATAGTTATTGATGTTTTAGTGTTATGTATTATGGGAATTTTGTTTTTGAATTTTGAGGGGAGTACCACTCTAAAAAGGGGATGGATAGTGGATGGAAGGGAAACCATCAAAGGATAAGTGGGAAGAAAGTACCACTAGATTGGGAAAGGATAACAGGCTTGGATGTATGATCCACCATGGTTGATTACAGATTAAGGCCTGAGAGTCCCCATTGTATGATTGTTTTTATAATGTTATTAAGGATTTAAATGGGTTTGATACTTTGAATTAGTAATTATTGTGTCATGGATGTTTGGATCTCCTATGTGTTGAGGGAATTTGGGTGAAAATGGATGGATAAATGAGTGTTTGTCTTGTGGTATATTGTTAAACTATGGAATTATCAATAAAAAAATTTATATAATGGTGCTAATAGTTATATCATAGTGGCATGTGTATGGAAGTCTTCTGGGAAAATCATTCTGTGTGATATTGCTCAACCCCTGCATTGGCACCTTGGTGCTTTTATAGATGTCATTTTTCTGGGACACATGTAATGGTAAATCATCCCAATTTTCAATAGGTTCATCATGATTCTTAGGTGGTATGGTGGTTCTTGGAGCTTGGATTTTGGTTTGGAGCCATGGATTTTGGAACAGTTTCATTTGGGGGTTTTTGTTGAGTCGCCTGCATTGTACTCTGATTAGGGTTATTGTGGTTGTTGTACTGGTATTTTGGTCCTATTGATTTGTAAGACAATGTTGACATGTATTAGGTAATGTTGGTAGTTTATTAATTGTTAGTTTGATTGGTTTTATCCTAAGGGAAATACTACTCCCCAAATTTTCTTGAAGCCCTCCCCATTATTTCTAGCCTTTTGCGCATTTGGAATTTCACCTATAGCTAAGAAACATTCCTTCACCCACTCAAGAAAATGGGATGGGGAAGGATGTTACAAAAAGATTACTATCTAAGCCTCAATTGAAAAACCTGGATATTTTATAAAGAAAACATTGTATGATATTGTGTACAATAAGCAACAATTTGCCTAAAGAAATCCTGAAATATTATTATTAAAACATGACCATTATAAAATAGTTGTTAAATTTGAGGGTATGGACAAGGTTAATAAATTTATGATATATATATAATTTCCCCAATAAACAATATATATTGATAAAAAATTTGAAAAGAAGAATAATATTTTGAAGTAATACATTATATTTTTAAAAAATACGTTTTCATAAAAAATGATATTTATTGATTTTTGTGAGATAATATTATAATTACTTTATGAAACATTTGGAAGTATTATTCGATAAAAGGATATAATTTATAAAATTAGAATAGAAAAATTATTATGTGGTGAAATTTTGATTTCTTTGAAATTAATTTTTATTAAATATTTAAAAATAATGATTATAATAGAAAAATTTATTTTCTTTTAGATTATTTATAAATTAAAATTATATTTTGTGTTATTTTTAAAATTTAATAAGTAATTTTTTATTTAAATTGTTAAAATTATTGTTTTTAATATTAATTATATACTTTAATTTAGTTTAAAAAGATTTTGGACATAAAATGGTATTTTTTTGAAACATAGTTTTTTTCCTTCTTTCATGGGCATAATTTAAAAATAAATTCTTTCATTTATGTGATTGGAATTTGAAAAATGTATACCATATTTTTAATTATTGGATAATAATTTAATAAATATTCCCCTTTTATTTTTGGACATTATGAATAGATAGTTAGTACATTATGTTACAACTACAAAGGTTAAATCAAGTGATTAAGGTCAAATATAAAATGAGATAGGGTCAAAAATTTCTATTTTATTTTCCATAATTTTATTTTACATGTATCAGTCATCCATAATCATCTAAAAGTCACATTTATGTCCTTTGGATTCTATTTGGACAAGATTTTGAAATTTGTAATATTCAAGGGAATATACCGAAAAAAATTTCACAATCTTTTTTTCAATTTTAACTAGGTTAGGGTTGAGTGCCATTTTTTTAAACACCGAAATTAAGTTATAATTAAAATAAGGTTGAGAGGAGACCCTTACATGACCTAAAGGTGTAAATCCACATAGTCCTAAAATGATATGGACCAAAATACCAGTGGCCCTAAGACGAAAACATGGGCTAAATTCCAAGAGTGAGAAGAGTAAACATGTCATGTCATCAGTCAAATGACATGATGCCCCCTAACAGAAGTCATCACCAAAAAATTCTAGTCCAAAAAATGAATTTACTCCTACCACATGACATTGCATCTTGTAATGTTTACTCAACAAGGACGTGTAACCAAAAATTCACAATGTTGTAGGAGAGATGATAATGAATTCTTGTACATTGATCTCCCTTTTGAGCCCCCAAACCATGAATCAAGCATGGCCTTGCTTGCATCAACATCCCAGTACAATGCATTGTCAGACTAGAATCAAGTGAGGACACAATTTATGGAACCCCTCCAACAATGATGGGAACTGATGGTCGATGATTATTTTCAAAATGTCCATTCATCCAATATACTCCTCCCTCTCAAATGTGTCATTGTACTACCAACCTGATGTCCCAAAACATTTTTTCGATTATAGTCCAACTGTTAGAAAAATAGAAACATATTGTTAGGTCCCAAGTCCAAATGAACAAACCAAAATGGCCTAAAGTTACAAAACCAAAACCAATATGACCATAGGTAAAAGAAATCCTCCTGGTGAAAAGTCACCATTGATGTTACCATGCCTTGAATGTGGATGAAGTGATTTCCCAATGATAACATTTATTTCATTGATGAATCCACAAAAACCATCAACCACCATCTCCATAAAACAAAAGTGACATAACTATCATTTTCTTATACACATTCCCAAGAATAATCTTGTTACGATTTACCCACCATGACAATAGGCCGACGCTATGAGACCAACATCCATCAATGGAATTGCCACCCCACTGTAGTCGAATGCCTACAATAGACACATTTTTCAATGAATTCAATTCACTTCCAATAAGGAAAAAAACTCATCCCCATCCCAAACTATTCCAGGCCCTAGAAGCTACAATCAATACTGAATAGGGACATAGATGTCATTTCCCTTCACCTGTGACAATATAAGGACCATGAAACCGCCACTATTTTGACTAGATCTAAAACAGATCTGATCCTAGATACTTAATAATGAAGCCAAATCACCTATCCTAGAATGAGACACAAGGGAGATACTATAAGACAAAGGATCAAAATCTAGTTGGGCTAGAGAATATCTGATGTCAAAGAAGCAACCATCACTAACCGATGATCCTTGGGTGTACAAAACATTCCCGTAAGCATAGTGGAACCACCTCAGATGACCAAAAAATAGATTTAAAAACATTTCACACCTATCACCATACTGAGGGCATCTAAAACTACTATAGGGAAACATCAAATAGAATAATTCCACCCCCTTGTATACACTAGAAACCCGACCATGGCGCTCCCACATGCAGAGCTCCCATGTGATCCCCAAAAAATGTCTCACCCTTGCTTTTAAAAACAATATTTTTTTAATATAGAGATAAAAATGGTTATTTTCAGTTATAAATAGTAATTTTAAATCTAAATAAATTTTTTAATTTTCATTAATTTTTAATTTTTAGAGAAAAACCAATTACCCTAAAATCTTATACAGTGTTAATGTCGTAATTAATGAATAAATGAAAAAATAAAATAATTTATCTTAAAAATGTGAAGAAGTATTTTTTTATTAATTATAATTTGTGTTCCATGAATTTTTTGATAAAAATCACATATTACCTAGCCGTGGCTTAATTTTATTTGAATTTCATTGTTTTATTGTATTTTAAAAAGACAAATTTAATAAATAGTTCCAAAATTAACATTAATTAAATTTTATAATAAATAATATTATATTAAATGATTTAGAATTACTAAAAATGTTATATTTCGAAATTTGAAATGGATATGGGTGATTTAATCACCCATGGCCCATTAATGGGTAGTTTTTTTATAGTAACTATATTAATCCCTTAATTTTTGGAAACATTAATATCACCAAAATTGTCAAAAGCGTTAAACCAAAATTTATTAGGGTAGAAATTTGATTAAAAATTTTACAAATATTTTTGGATATCTGAATTTAGAATCATACATATATTATATTATAAACTTATTTATTTTGATCCTTTTGTAAATCAATATTAAATCATATTAATTTTATATCTTATGAAATCCTATGAGTGCATATCCCCTCTTTTATAAAATGGAACCTCTTCTTATCATTTATTCTAATATAAAAATCTATTGGAAATAGCAATGAAATACCTATATACCTTAATTTAATACCTATACATTTTTAGAGGACATATTTAGTGCAGAATACAAACTTTATAGAGATTAAGGTGTAATGAAAATAATGTTTTCCGAAGAGTGCGTATCGTTCTTAACCGAGCATTTTTTATTTATTATTCCACCTCTTTAAAATATTACAAAAACATGATAATATAATAAAATAAGTGTCTCAAAAATAATTATACTTTATTATATTAATTACATAACCAATATCCATCTCTATCCTCCATCAAATGGGAAAGGCACCCAATGTTTTTGTGTATGGAGGACTACCACATCATAGACTGAAATAATACATTTTCCATCACCACCTCTCACGATTAATTATAATGGTGGATTTAATATATATGTATATATATATTAATTGCATATTTATAATTTTTGAAAGATACTATAACACATATTTTGTCACCTTTTCTTTCACTAGAAAATGATATGGTAATTCATGTGTATGTGTGGATTACCACCTCTATGAAGCGTTGTGATTTTTTATCATCACCTCATCACATTGATTAATAATATAAGAATATTTAAATAAATAATATGGTATTTAGGATATTTTGACCACCATATAATGGAAAATAGTAGCTACATTCTTTATGTAATGATCATTGAAAATGGAAACTTTAGTCAGGCATATGTACAACCTACCCTCTCCATGATTGTATCATATTTTATTTTTCATAAATATATTCTAGGATCGGTTTTAAAATTATAAATTATATATAAAAATGATAATTATATCATGAATATTATTCTAGAGATGTTTAATAATGAAATATTTCACCATAATTAACCTATTGATACCATTTTAGACTTATGATCTGAATATCATCGAAACACATAATGTGGAATTAATTTATTACTGAATTTTATATAAGATTTTGGTAAATGATATAAAATGAATAATAAAATTGGAATTTTTCTAATGAATGTAACAATTAAAATATGTTTATTATTCAGTAATATAAGGAACACACATATTAATTTTGGCACAAGTTAGGATATACTTAAAATTATAACCTCATTTTAAATGTTTTAAAGATTTATTTTGAATAATTTTATACCATGTACATGTTATTATTAATTTTTCATTGAAATTATTATTTATTATTTAAAGGATGATAAAGGACATTTGTGGAATTTTTTTTATTTATAATGTATTTTATAAGAATTATTTTTATGTTTTTGCGTATGGGACATTATTATTTTTAAATCTATTATAAAGTTTTCCCTTTCAACAATTATTCTTCCGTGAAAATATTTCTAAAAATTATTTTTTGTATGCATTCAAATAGGCATAAAAGAATTTTAAATATAAATTTATATTTACTTTGAATTTAGTTCAATGTTTTTCTGAAAGAATATTTTTATGTGTTTTATAGGAATAATTAAATAAAAAATGAGTATTTTATTTTAATGCATGAAACATCGAAGGATTTTACCAATGCATCAAAAATTATTTTAATTTTCGATTATTTTAAAATATTTCATGTTCTATTCAATAGAGAAACCACATTCCATTTTCCCGGGTATTTTGGTATTCGGAAAGGGGTTTTAAACGGAAATATAATTTCAATATCTTAAAGAATCTTTCATATGTGTTCAAAAGAGTTTTAAAAAAGTTTTATTTTTTGAAATTGAATGAATAAAACCTTTTTTTAATTATATAAAACTAGATCCACATATATGAGAAATTAATGTGCTCGAAATAGCCTATATGATAGGTTCAATTTGAGAAAAAGGCTTTTCACGATGGGTAACTTACGAAGGGCCCATGGACCAACACTAATAGACGACGATAGAGACTATTTATTGATGGAATTTTCTTCCCAACTCAAATAGTTGTTTTAAAAATTATATACGATATGAATGTTTTACCATCGTAAATAACTTTTCCACGCACTGTGCACCAAAACCCAAAAGACTATTTTGCTACCAATATGTAACAACCTGATATTTTATGATAAGTATTCTTTTTAATTGATGTCATGTGTTTTATACTACAACAAGAGTATCTTGTGCTATACTCAACACTGTATTAGCTTGCAGTATACACAACACTATTCTTAGATTGTATTACACACAATTTCATGTTCGTTTTATAATAGTCATTCTACTCAACATTGAGTATATATATATATAAATATATATATATATATATATATATATATTCAATGTATAAATGAAATATGGTTCGATTCTGTTATACAAAACAACGAAGGATTCTTGCACAACACGCAATCCTGACTTGGCACGCATTACACGTAATCGCGACTTTTCTCGATAGTGTCTGTTGTACGCAATATTTGGTTTCACTAAACAATGATATATGGTTATAATATTATTATAAACTACCCATTATGAATAGTATTAACTAAAATTCGAATATTATAACATTATTATTTCATCTTACACATTTTCTAGAACATGGTATGTGAACAAAATAAATTTTTTGGGTAAAATAAGTATTTTTCAAAAAAAATGCAGTTTTGCCGCCTTTTAAAGGCGCATCCACATTAAATATAGTTTTTGACATGTTTATATGTTTAATTTTACAATTTATACTTCTTATTTTGAATCAGGATATAAAAATATACATTGGATAAAGTTTTGATATTTTTTTGATAACTTTCATATTTTAATGAATAGTAAAAACACACTATATTTTAATTAAAAACAACTTTTTTCATCGTAATAATTTATATGGATAAATTATAATATTGAATGGTTTTAAACTATAAACAGAATATATTTTTATCATTTAATATAATGTATGTCTTTAGCATTTATTTTACCTTGAATTCGTAGGTTAAATGAATTCAATCTTTTGCAATGTTTTAAACAAAAACCCGTTTTCTTTCGACAATGGGATTAATTTTAATTTAATTTATGAAACACTTGTGTATTGAATTTTGAAAAATAGACTCCATATTTTGAATCACTGGGTCCAAATTATGTTAATAATCTATTTTTTATATTTTCGGCATTATGAATAGTAACTACAGTAAATTTTATTTACCATAGTTAATGATAAATGGGTAATTAAGGGTAAATAAAAGATTATAAAATTACCCTAACACCTTCCAAAATCCTATTTAATGACTCAAAGTTGACCCATATCACCTAAGGGTCGTATTAGATTCATTTAATGAACTTTTTTCCATGAAAATAGTATAATTATTATTTAAACCAAAGAAAGTGACAATATGTCACTTTCTTAAATCTCATAAGTATAATAATTATAGTTTAGTGATAAACATCATGAAACATCAGATATAAATAGTCTCCAGAAATCACATAAAATTATCTACATAATTTGAATTTATTTATAATTTTTAAGGGATTAAATAATTATCATTAAAGGTGACATAAGAGTGATGTTGAAATTCTTTTATTAAGAGAAATATCAAATAAATGGTTTTAAAAATATTAAATAAATATTATATGACCTATTTAATGTGCTCAACTAATTTTATTGATAAATATGACATTTTATGAATCCATTAAATCTTTTATTTCGAACATATCTTCTGTATATTGTTTATTTAAATTCAAATAAATGAATAGTGTCAAAATTGACACTATTGTTATTTTACAAAAATAACATATTATATAATTGTTTAAAAATCACAAAAATATTTAAAATTTAAAAATTTAAATTTATATGGTCTAAAATGTCATAAAGTGTCAAATTATAGAAAACTCACAACACATATGTAATTATTTATAATAATTTAAAATTTAGAATATTATTACCACAAATAAAATTAAATTGATAAATAAGGATAAATCAAGTTGATAATGTTTAAAATAAAATCCTAACATGTCTAAATTTGATTGGTTGATTATATTACAACCCTATATCATCTAATCATCGTATATGAGTCATTTTGGAAGTTTTTATGTGGGGTTGGGATTTAATATAAACTAATATTTCTTATATTTTCAAAGGTGCCCCTCTCCTCCATTATAAAAGGGCACCTCCTCCCTCTCCTCCACACACCAATTTTATCCTTCATGCTCAGCCAACCCATGCCCATTTAACTTCCCCACTTTCTCAGAAACCTACTAACGGTACTGGTCTTCTCAAAAGACCAACTCTAGTGCCCTAAGACAATGTTTAAAGGAGGGACTTCGAGAAATAGGTAATACCTTCTACTGTTTTCTTCATGTTCCATTCTTCTTCTACGCCCTCTTCTTTAGTTTTTTTATTATGAAGTAATAAAATTAGTATCCCTCATATAATTATATTTTATTATAAAAATGAAACAACCCAATTTCACCTTCTATACATCCTACGGAAAACAAAATCACCGCGCGTGCGTACGTACGAAATACTGTCTCCACGCCGTGGTGTAATATGTTTTTTCACCAACACCTTACATGGATGGGTATAATGGTGTAAAGAATAAAAATATATGGTTATTATAACATCATATTGATTATGATATATTATACCATCCATTTCAATTCTATTCAATAATTATGGGAACGATATCATCGCTCGTGCATACGTACGGACTACCGTCTTCACGACGCGATGAGATTCATTCTCCATGTTAACCATACATGAATGATAATAAAGTTTATAAAATGAATAATAATTAAATATATTAAATAATAATTCTACTTGATTTATGTATATATATATTTATATCATCTATTTAGTTTCATTAAATTCAATAAGGAAACGAAAACAACGTTCATGCGTACGTACGGCCTACCGTCTCCAGGAACGGTGTATTTCATTCCTTTTATCAATCTATAATATATATGTGTATATGATGAATATATATTATATATAATTCATGTTTTACAATATGGAATTATTTGAATCATGATATAAGTAATAATATCAAGAACGACAAGTCGAAACACATAGGATAAATGAAATGATTTTACCCAAAATGCTGCTTTAACATGGAATTTACAAAAGAACGGGTAATATAAATTCATAAGTGAAACATATATGATATAATAACAATGAATATGATTATTTAATAAGTCAATAACATTATTTAAGTCATTATACAGGAGGATCAGATCCATACAAAGCATATCAGACCTAAGGTAAGGGATAATTATTCAAATCTCATTCTTATACAAGATTCTTTACTCGTAAGTATTTACTGGGGGTTATGTTTATTATTCATGTCCATATTCTCTCAATATGTTTTCATAAAATTTTACATTCCTTCCATGTATGTTTAAGACATTTTTACCTTTTTCTTACTTTTACCACATCATATGGAAGGAATCTTTCTTTTGTTTACCATATGAGGTACTTTTTGACTTTTCTGACAAAAGTACGAGGAGATTGTTATTTTTAACTTATATGGCGTGAACGGATTTTTATGGTTTTATAAAGCCTTATTTTCATGAAGTTTCCTCCAAAATATTTCATGACTATTTTCAAAAAAATCCTTTTCTTTTAAAATTGCATGACATTTTGTGAAAAGAAAATGATTTTGAAGAAGAAATGATATTTTCCTCAAGAATTCATTTCAAGTGTTTTATGAAAACCATTTTCCATGTAAGATGACATTACTTCATATGTGTATGTTTCAAGTATAATGTCTCTATTATTTACAAGGTTTCACTTTTCTTAATATGAAATTATATCCATTTATTTTATATGGATTGTGTGATGATGGGATTATGTTTATGAAACATATTTTATCCATTGGGTTATTATAAATGATGTATGTTTATTTTGTGGCACAAGTAAAAATGATTTCATTATGAGATCGGTGGGACCTATATCTCCCTCCAATTCATTGGGTAAAGATTTATATCTCATGATATAGACATGGATGGAATGGTAAGTTAATCCGGTTCAGTAATACCAGACTGGAACGAGGAGTGAACTCGATTCAGAAAGGGACTTTGTCCACTAAGATGGTCTTGGAAGCAATGCCTTGGATACTATGGAAATCATATCATGTTCTTAATGGTTACAAAAATCACATGTTTTATTCCCATGCTATTTTATCATGATTAATGTTTCTTTATGATCTATGCCTTATGTACTACCATGTTTTATGTCATTTCTCAAGATTTTGATGTTTAAACATTATGTTCATGTTTTTAAGTTCAAATGTATAAGATTTGTTTTATTTTATCCATGCTTACCCTTACTGGTCATTTTAGCTCACCCTTTATTTGTTTTCTTTTCCCCAGGATATAAAGGATGGTTTTAGGTAAGAAAACAAAAGGGGAATATCTTTATGGTAGATTTTGAAGATCTTTCACCACGATTAGAAGATTACGTTCCGAGTTTCCACAGACACTAAACTATTACAGTCCTCGTGTGTCTGTTTTTGTTATGTATTAAGTATTCTAAAAAAGTAATGTAATTTCCATGTACATCATGCTTCGGGTCTCTACAGTTGGTATCTGAGGAAAGGTTTAGTTAACCTTTGGAAACTAGGATGTGAAAACTTTAGTGAGATCCCTAGAGATATTTCTAAGGTATGTCTAGGGATTTCCCTAAGGTTAAGTATAATTATAGGTTATAGTCCTATAATTGTGCTAAAGATATTATAATTAAACCTAATATGTTAGATGTCTAAGGTACTCCCCCTTGATTATGTTATTTTCCATGTATGAATTTTGCCTCTCACAGAATTATTTTTGTGTTTTAGTCAATGGAGGGAACCAGAAGGAATTCAGTTAACATTGAATCCAATGGAAAAATTGGTGAGTATGAGAAACAAAATTGTGTAACGCCTAGAGAGAAAGACATTGTGATTATGCCAAATCAGTCATCTCGATATATGATTAACAAGTTGAAATTTAGTGGTATTCCTAATTTATCAAATAAGAGGAAGATAGACTATTATGCATTTTCGCATGTTGAGGAGAATAAAGAAAGAATGATTGAGATTTCTAAATAAGGTAAGAAGAACCTTGAGGAATACCTCAAATGGAGGGAAAGATGTTATCTGTGTGGAGAAAAGGGTCATAGAGTGACAGACTGTTATGGAGTTCAATGTATTATTTGTGGAGAAGATGGGCATTACCCAACTCAATGCCCTGACCTAATAATTTACTTCTAAATCAAGGAAGGACTTATTCCATGAAAATCATTGAAGAGGATGGATTGAAGTGTTTATGTATTGGTAATAAAGAATAATGTTTTTGAGGTACTTTTATGGTGTATTGGAATATTTTTGTATTAGTCTCTTGTGGTTTTCAATAATTTTATGGTATCGGTAGCCATTTAAAGTGATTCAAATATTTTGGAAAGCGGATGATATGCGCATAATGAAGGGATAAGGAGAAAATGAAATTTTTCATAGTATTCATGAGCTCTTGACTGATATAAGGAGTAAGTGATATTATGGATTGAGTATATAGAATATTTGGGATTTTGGTATGTGTAAAGTGTTAAAATTTAACAACATTCATGTTTTCACTAAGGTTCAATGGGTATTCATTCATTAAGAGAATACATGATCAAGGTATTCACATGTTTGTAATTTGACCAACAAGATATATCTTAAGATATATGGGGGATAAATTATGGCATTCACATGATTGATATGTGACATTTCATGTAATCATTTTATTTATACTATGAGCTTGGACCGAAGTATTTTAGATAAGCCTAAAGATTGGAATGGATTATGTTGGAAATAAGTTATTATTGTTTAAGGATAAAACGTTTTTTCATATTATTGATGGGATGTTATAGTAATGTAGTTTTAGAAAAAGGACAACCTTCCGGACGGGCGAAAACCCACCGTGTCGGAAAAGGATGTGGGAATTGAACCCACAACCGATGTGTGATTGGCCTTTATCGCATACCACGGGCCTACAAGAAGTCCCTGGTTAGTAGAAAATAGTTTTATTTTATTAAGCGGTATGATATATGACATATAAGTTCATTTTTGAAATTGTATATGATTAACCTCACCATAGATGGACTTATGTATATTTGATAACTTTTACTAACCTTTTGTTTGAAACCGATGGAATGACCCATAATTATATCACATGATCTGTTAACACTTCACGAATAACAAATTCAACTTCATTTCTTTAAGAGTTGAAGTGGAAATTTTTTAAAGCACGAACAACAGTGAGATTGTACCAAAATCAAGCAAGTATTTATTCTAATTCAAAAGTTCTAACTTTAGGGAAATGATATTGAAAACAAATAATGTTGTCCTTGTAGAGACCCGAAGCTTGACGTACATTGACATTACATTACTTTTGCGGAATACTTAATACATAACAAAAATACACACACAAGGATCGTAATAGTTTAGTGTCTTTGGAAACTCGGAACGTAATCTTCTAATCCTGGTGAAAGATCTTCAAAATCTCCCACAAAGATATTCCTTTTTTTTTACCTAAAACCTTTCTTTATATCCTGGGGAAAAGAAAACATAAAAGGGTGAGCTCAAATGCTCAGTAAGGGTAAACAAAAGAAATATCAATCACATAATTTTCATAAGAACATAACATTTTTGGAAATCTTAACCTGCAAAAGAGAGCATAATTTCATAACATGGGATAAATCATAGTAGTGAAAATGAAACCCTTACTTAAAACATTACTCATTGTGGCATACACACATAATCATAGAGAATCATTTCTTGTTAGTCAAGACTTATTGCCAAGACTATCTTAGTGGACAAAGTCCCTTTCTGAATCGAGTAATCCTCGTTTCAGTCCTATTTCACTGAACCGGTATAACCTACCATTCCAGCCATGTCTATCTCATGAGATATGAAATCTTTACCCAATGCATTGGAGGGAGATATAGGTCCCACCCATCTCATAATGATACCATTCTTATGTGTGCCACAAAATCATAAATCATACATCATTGCATAACCCATGTAATAAAAATGGGATTCTTAAACAACATGACATCATAAAACCATTCATATAAGATAAAGGAATTCATAAACATAATTCCATCACAACATAGTCAAATCAATGTAAAAATATGGATAGAAAAAGAACCCTTTATTATCTTAGATGGAAAATAATTTTGATAAAACACTTGAAATGAATTCTTGAGGAAAATATCTTTTCTTCTTCAAAATCAATTTCTTTTCACAAAACATCATACAATTTTAAAAGAAAGAGATTTTATTAAAAATAGTCATGAAATATTTTGGAGGAAGGTTTATGAAAATAAGGCTTTATAAAACCGTAAAAATCCGTTCGTGCCGTATAAGTTAAAAAAAACATTCTTCGTACTTTTGTCGGAAAAGTCAAAAAGTACCTCGTACGGAAAAACGACAAAAGATTCCTTTCATATTCTTTACTAAAAACTCACCTAAGGGTAAAATTGGATTTAAACTATTGCAAGTGGATGGAAACAATATTACATATTGAGGGAACATGGATGTGGATGATAAAATACACCCCAGTAAATACTTACGAATAAACAATCTCGAATAAAAATGAGATTGTGATATTTTCCCTTACCTTAGGTCCGACTTGCTTTGTACGTGTCCGAACCTCCTGTATAATGATTTACATAATGTTATTGACTTATTACAGAATCATATTCATTGTTATGATATCATATATGGTTCTCTTATGGCTTTATATTACCCGGTCTTTTGTAAATTCATGTTAAAGTAGCATTTTGGGTAAAATCGTCTTATTTGTCGTTCGTGTTTTTAACTTGTAATTATTAATATGATTACTTGGATCATGATTACTTATATCCAGAATGTAAAACAAGATTTATATATAATATATATTCAGAATATACATATATATATAATATATTGTTAATGGAATGAAATACACCGTTCATGGAGACGGTAGTCCGTACGTACGCATGAACGCTGTTTTCGTTTCCATATTGAATTGAATGGAATTAAGTAGATGACATACATATAAATATACATAATTCCAGTATCATTATTATGTAATATATTTCATTAGAACTTATTATATATACTTTATAATCATTCATTAATTGTTAATCATTGAAAATGAATCTCATCGCGTCGTGGAGACGGTAGTCCGTACGTACGCACGAGCGATGATATCGTTCCCATGGTCATGGAATTGTGTTTAAGTGTATGTATACTATTTCAGTATCAATATCACTTTATAATAATCATATATAGTTACTCATTACACCTTTATACCCATCCTATTAAGGTGATGGTGGAAAATAGATTACACCACGGCGTGGAGACGGTATTCCGTACGTACGCACGCGCGGTGATTTCATTTTTCCGTAGGATGGATAGAAGGTGAATTAGGGTTGTTTCATATTTATAATAACATATCAGTATGTAAGTAATACTGATGTTATTACTTTATCATGAAACAACTAAAGAAGAAGAAGTCGAAGAAGAAAGAAATTGAAAAGATCGGTAATGGATATTACATCTTCTTTGGAACGCCTCTTTGAATCCTCCACTTAAGGAACTAAGATTGGTCTTTGGAGAAGACCAGGACCTCTAGGATTATTCTAGGGAAGTGGAGAGGAGAAAATGGCAGGGGTTGTCCGAGCTTGAGTGCTCAATTTGGTGTGAGGAGGAGGGGAAGGAGGTGTCCTTTTATAAGGGAGGAGAGGGGCACCTTAGGAATTCTTAAAAATATTAATTTATAATAAATCTAACCCCACTTAAAAACTTCCAAAAATGACTCATATTCGAATATTAGATAAGATAAGGATGTAATATCATCAAAAAATAGAATTTAGACAAGTTTAGGATAATATTTTAACCTTATCAATTAAATTTAACTCTAAGTTAAATAGTTTAACTTTTACCATGTCTTTTTGTTTTATTTCACTATATGGTTAATAAACTTACTATAACATGCCAAACGAACCCCAAATTGTTTATTATTAATATATATATCCTTATCTAAGTCATTTGGCCGAACCTTAGATTTTTAGGAATACAATAACAATTAATAATATAATATTTGATTTAAAAACTATTTTGTGTCAATTTTGACACTATTTGATATATGATTTTTGTGAAAGTCATAACAGAATTAAATGTTCGAACCAAGTTGATTAAATCAACATTAATATATCATAGTAACCTAGAAAATTAGTGGAATTCATAAAAAATCTCAAATTACATTTATTTTGGTGTTTATAACATCAATTATGTCAATATTTCATTAATAAGATAATTACTGCATCATCGTTGTGTCAGAAATAAATTAAATTATTTTATGTCTAAAAATTACAAATAAAATACCATCATGTAGGAAATCTTTTTATCTTTCTAATGAATATTTACAATCGAATTTATCTTATGTATAACCCCATATTAAAAATGATTTACTTATTAAACTTTAACTATTTTAACCCTTCTTTAAATAAATTAATAATAAATGTCCTAATCTAATCCAAGTGGGCCTAAATGGTCATATTTTATTCCTAAGTTTGTTTTTGGTCGAATTACACTTGTCCAATAGAATTAGGACATGTGTTAGGGTAATATTAATATCATATTTACCCTTAGTTACCCTATTTACTATTAACCGTGGTAAAACAAAGTAAAAAGTTACTATTCACCAAAAAATTATTTTCATCTCATTGAACCACATTTTAGTCCTTGATATTAACCATGTCTCTCGGATTTTCGAAATTCCATTCACAGAAGCGGTAAAATTAAGTTTTATGCAAAATTCAGTTTTTAACCTACCACTTAGTAGTTTCACTATTCATCAAAAATTGATGTTTTTCAGAACAATGCCAAAATTTCATCCCAAGCTATATTTCATATTCCGAATTAAAAAATGAAGTCTATTTTACCAAATTCATAACATAAAAGTTGCATTAAATAATTTTATAATTAAATCCCGCTGTTAAAACAAATAGCGTGTTTTTTAAGAAACAATATCTATCAAAAGATTGACACTTGTTTATGTCTAGTTTAAATGTGAAATTACATCCAATGACCAACATTGTATTAAATTGTAAAAATATATTCTAAATATACTTTAAAACCACTCAAATTAATGATTTATCACTATTAATTATTTCGATTAAAAAAAGTTGTTTTTAATTATAATTTAGTAATTTTCACTATTCATCAAAATATGAAAGTTATCCGAAAATCACCAAAATTTCAACCTAAGCTAATTTCGATATTCCGAATCCAAAAATGAAGTTCATTTTGAAAAATAATATTTATAGAATTTTAAAAAGTGGTTATTACTATTCATAACGGGTAGTTTTAATAATATTTTAATAGCATAACGTTGTTTAGTGAAACTCGGTATTGCGTATTACACACGCTATCGAGGAAGGTCGCGATTGCATGTAATGCAAGGCAAGACAAGGATGCCTGTTGTGCTAGCTCCTTTTGGTGTAGCGTACAACACAAGACATTAATAAAATTAAAAAGAATATTTTTTTTATAAAATCTTGGGCTATTACATTCTACCCCCCTTAAAATGAATTTCGCCCTCGAAATTCGTCGGGGTTATAAATGGTTTACTATTCGAAAGTTTCTTTAATAGAAACCCACATTGTAAAAAGGAATATCAAAACCAATCTTTAAAAACAAAAGTATGAAACGTAACGGTTACCCAAATAAACTAATCATTGGGTTTCCACATAGGTGAAAATATGGATATGGAATAGAAATCTAACCATCATGTTCTGATGGAGAGTGGTAGAGAACATAGCTATGGAAAAGCCAGTAATCACAAATCCATAGATTTGTGATGATATAAGGTACCATCTGATTCATCAGGTATAAGATCACTAGGACAACATTTTTGGTTTTCAAGATCATTTCCCCTAAAGATGAAAATTTGAATTAGAATAAATACTTACTTTATTTTGATAAAATATCACTGTTGTTCGTGCCTTCAACAATTTCCACTTCATCTCTTAAATAAATGAAGTTGAATTTGTTATTCGTGAAGTGTTAGCAGATCATGTGATAGAATGACGGGTCATTCCATCTGTCTCAAACAAAAGGTATGCAAAAGTTATTAAATATACATAAGTCATTCTATAGTGAGATTAATCATATATAGTTCCTAAAATGGACTTATACTTCATATATCATACTGCTTAATATAATAAAACTAGTTTCTACTAAACAGGGACTTCCTGTAGGTCAGTGGTAGGTGATAAAGGCCAGTCGTACTTCGGTTGTGGGTTCGATTCCTACAGCCTTGTCCGAAGCGATGGGCTGTCGCCCGTCCTGCAGGTTGTCCCTTTTTCTAAAACTACATTACTATAACATCCCATCAATAATATCGAAAATCTTATATCCTTAAACAATACTAACTTATGTCCAACATAATCCAGTCTAATCTTTAGGCTTATACATAATACTGCAGTCCACTCTCATAATATAGTGACATCGATTACCAGAGATTTAATACTGTCGTTGATCCCCACATATCATAAGATATGTCTTGTTGGTCACATTCCAAACATTCAAAGTCCTTAATCGTGTATTCTCTTGAATACCTTAGTGAAAACATGAGTGCAGTTAAAAGTTAACACTTTCCACATACCAAAATCCTCAAAATTCTATATACTCAAACCATGATATCACTTAGTCCTTATATCAATCATGAGCTCATGAATACAATCAGACATCTCATTATCTTCTTATCCTTTCATTATGCACTTATCATCTACTTTCCAAAATATTTTAATCACTTTTCATAGTTATTGGTACCTTAAAATTATTGAAAACCACAATAGACCAATACTTAAATATTTCAACACACCATAAAAGTACCTCATCAACATTATTCTTGAATACCAATACATAAACACTTCAGTCCATCCACTTCAATGACTGTCCTGGAATATGTCCTTCCTTGATTTAGAAGTATCTTTTTAGGTCAGGGCATTGAGTTGGGTAATTCCCATGTTCTCCACAAATAAGACATTGAACTCCATAACAATCTGTCACTCTATGACCCTTTTCTCCACACAGATAACATCGGTCCTTCCATTTGAGGTATTCCTCAAGGTTCTTCTTCCCTTCTTTAGAAATCTCAATCTTCCTTTCTTTATGCTCCTCAACATGCGAACATGCATAATAGTCTATCTTCCTCTTCTTTGAAGAATTAGGCATACCACTAAATTTCACCTTGTTAATCATATATCGCGATGATTTATTCGGCATAATCACAACATCTTTCTCTCTAGGCATTACACAATTTTGTTGATCATAGTCACCAATTTGTCCATTGGATTCAATGTTAAATGAATTCCTTTTGGTTCCCTCCATTAACTAAAACACAAAAATAATTTTGTGAGAATCAAAAATCATGCTAGAGAAACAACATAGTAAAGGGAAAGTATCCTCAATACTTAACTTCTTAGGTTTAATCTAATATCGTTACCATAGTTCTAGGAATATATCCTATTCGTATACTTATCCTTAGGGACATCCCTAGACATACCTTAGAAATATCTCTAGGGATCTCGCTAACGTTTTCGCGTCCTAGTTTCCAAAGGTTGACTAAACCTTTCCTCTGATACCAACTGTAGAGACCCGAAGCTTGACGTACATTGACATTACATTACTTTTGCGGAATACTTAATACATAACAAAAATACACACACAAGGATCGTAATAGTTTAGTGTCTTTGGAAACTCGGAACGTAATCTTCTAATCCTGGTGAAAGATCTTCAAAATCTCCCACAAAGATCTTCCTTTTTTTTTTACCTAAAACCTTTCTTTATATCCTGGGGAAAAGAAAACATAAAAGGGTGAGCTCAAATGCTCAGTAAGGGTAAACAAAAGAAATATCAATCACATAATTTTCATAAGAACATAACATTTTTGGAAATCTTAACCTGCAAAAGAGAGCATAATATCATAACATGGGATAAATCATAGTAGTGAAAATGAAACCATTACTTAAAACATTACTCATTGTGGCATACACACATAATCATAGAGAATCATTTCTTGTTAGTCAAGACTTATTGCCAAGACTATCTTAGTGGACAAAGTCCCTTTCTGAATCGAGTAATCCTCGTTTCAGTCCTATTTCACTGAACCGGTATAACCTACCATTCCAGCCATGTCTATCTCATGAGATATGAAATCTTTAACCAATGCATTGGAGGGAGATATAGGTCCCACCCATCTCATAATGATACCATTCTTATGTGTGCCACAAAATCATAAATCATACATCATTGCATAACCCATGTAATAAAAATGGGATTCTTAAACAACATGACATCATAAAGCCATTCATATAAGATAAAGGAATTCATAAACATAATTCCATCACAACATAGTCAAATCAATGTAAAAATATGGATAGAAACAGAACCCTTTATTATCTTAGATGGAAAATAATTTTGATAAAACACTTGAAATGAATTCTTGAGGAAAATATCCTTTCTTCTTCAAAATCAATTTCTTTTCACAAAACATCATACAATTTTAAAAGAAAGATATTTTATTAAAAATAGTCATGAAATATTTTGGAGGAAGGTTCATGAAAATAAGGCTTTATAAAACCGTAAAAATCCGTTCGTGCCGTATAAGATAAAAAAAACATTCTTCGTACTTTTGTCGGAAAAGTCAAAAAGTACCTCGTACGGAAAAACGACAAAAGATTCCTTTCATATTCTTTACTAAAAACTCACCTAAGGGTAAAATTGGATTTAAACTATTGCAAGTGGATGGAAACAATATTACATATTGAGGGAACATGGATGTGGATGATAAAATACACCCCAGTAAATACTTACGAATAAACAATCTCGAATAAAAATGAGATTGTGATATTTTCCCTTACCTTAGGTCCGACTTGCTTTGTACGTGTCCGAACCTCCTGTATAATGATTTACATAATGTTATTGACTTATTACAGAATCATATTCATTGTTATGATATCATATATGGTTCTCTTATGGCTTTATATTACCCGGTCTTTTGTAAATTCATGTTAAAGTAGCATTTTGGGTAAAATCGTCTTATTTGTCGTTCGTGTTTTTAACTTGTAATTATTAATATGATTACTTGGATCATGATTACTTATATCCAGAAAGTAAAACATGATTTATATATAATATATATTCATAATATACATATATATATAATATATTGTTAATGGAATGAAATACACCGTTCATGGAGACGGTAGTCCGTACGTACGCATGAACGCTGTTTTCGTTTCCTTATTGAATTGAATGGAATTAAGTAGATGACATACATATAAATATAAATAATTCCAGTATCATTATTATGTAATATATTTCATTAGAACTTATTATATATACTTTATAATCATTCATTAATGGTTAATCATTGAAAATGAATCTCATCGCGTCGTGGAGACGGTAGTCCGTACGTACGCACGAGCGATGATATCGTTCCCATGGTCGTGGAATTGTGTTTAAGTGTATGTATACTATTTCAGTATCAATATCACTTTATAATAATCATATATAGTTACTCATTACACCTTTATACCCATCCTATTAAGGTGATGGTGGAAAATAGATTACACCACGGCGTGGAGACGATATTCCGTACGTACGCACGCGCGGTGATTTCATTTTTCCGTAGGATGGATAGAAGGTGAATTAGGGTTGTTTCATATTTATAATAACATATCAGTATGTAAGTAATACTGATGTTATTACTTTATCATGAAACAACTAAAGAAGAAGAAGTCGAAGAAGAAAGAAATTGAAAAGACCGGTAATGGATATTACCTCTTCTTTGGAACGCCTCTTTGAATCCTCCACTTAAGGAACTAAGATTGGTCTTTGGAGAAGACCAGGACCTATAGGATTATTCTAGGGAAGTGGAGAGGAGAAAATGGCAGGGGTTGGCCGAGCTTGAGTGCTCAATTTGGTGTTAGGAGGAGGGGAAAGAGGTGTCCTTTTATAAGGGAGGAGAGGGGCACCTTAGGAATTCTTAAAAATATTAATTTATAATAAATCTAACCCCACTTAAAAACATCCAAAAATGACTCATATTCGAATATTAGATAAGATAAGGATGTAATATCATAAACCAATAGAATTTAGACAAGTTTAGGATATTATTTTAACCTTATCAATTAAATTTAACTCTAAGTTAAATAGTTTAACTTTTACCATGTCTATTTGTTTTATTTCACTATATGGTTAATAAACTTACTATAACATGCCAAACGAACCCCAAATTGTTTATTATTAATATATATATCCTTATCTAAGTCATTTGGCCGAACCTTAGATTTTTAGGAATACAATAACAATTAATAATATAATATTTGATTTAAAAACTATTTTGTGTCAATTTTGACACTATTTGATATATGATTTTTGTGAAAGTCATAACAGAATTAAATGTTCGAACCAAGTTGATTAAATCAACATTAATATATCATAGTAACCTAGAAAATTAGTGTAATTCATAAAAAATTTCAAATTACATTTATTTTGGTGTTTATAACATCAATTATGTCAATATTTCATTAATAAGATAATTACTGCATCATCGTTGTGTCATAAATAAATTAAATTATTTTATGTCTAAAAATTACAAATAAAATACCATCATGTAGGAAATATTTTTATCTTTCTAATGAATATTTACAATAGAATTTATCTTATGTATAACCCCATATTAAAAATGATTTACTTATTAAACTTTAACTATTTTAACCCTTCTTTAAATAAATTAATAATAAATGTCCTAATCTAATCCAAGTGGGCCTAAATGGTCATATTTTATTCCTAAGTTTGTTTTTGGTCGAATTACACTTGTCCAATAGAATTAGTACATGTGTTAGGGTAATATTAATATCATATTTACCCTTAGTTACCCTATTTACTATTAACCGTGGTAAAAAAAAGTAAAAAGTTACTATTCACTAAAAAATTATTTTCATCTCATTGAACCACATTTTAGTCCTTGATATTAACCGTGTCTCTCGGATTTTCGAAATTCCATTCACAGAAGCGGTAAAATTAAGTTTTATGCAAAATTCAGTTTTTAACCTACCACTTAGTAGTTTCACTATTCATCAAAAATTGATGTTTTTCAGAACAATGCCAAAATTTCATCCCAAGCTATATTTCATATTCCGAATTCAAAAATGAAGTCTATTTTACCAAATTCATAACATAAAAGTTGCATTAATTAATTTTATAATTAAATCCCGCTGTTAAAACAAATAGCGTGTTTTTTAAGAAACAATATCTATCAAAAGATTGACACTTGTTTATGTCTAGTATAAATGTGAAATTACATCCAATGACCAACATTGTATTAAATTGTAAAAATATATTCTAAATATACTTTAAAACCACTCAAATTAATGATTTATCACTATTAATTATTTCGATTAAAAAAAGTTGTTTTTAATTATAATTTAGTAATTTTCACTACTCATCAAAATATGAAAGTTATCCGAAAATCACCAAAATTTCAACCTATGCTAATTTCGATATTCCGAATCCAAAAATGAAGTTCATTTTGAAAAATAAGATTTATAGAATTTTAAAAAGTGGTTATTACTATTCATAACGGGTAGTTTTAATAATATTTTAATAGCATATCGTTGTTTAGTGAAACTCGGTATTGCGTATTACACACGCTATCGAGGAAGGTCGCGATTGCGTGTAATGCAAGGCAAGACAAGGATGCCTGTTGTGCAAGCTCCTTTTGGTGTAGAGTACAACACAAGACATTAATAAAATTAAAAAGAATATTTTTTTTATAAAATCTTGGGCTATTACAGTCCTAGTGCTCTTATATTCAATGAATCAGATGGTACCTTATATCATCACAAATTTATGGCTTTGTGATTGATGGCTTTTTCATAGCCATGTTCTCTACCACTATCCATCAGAACATGATGGTTAGATTTTTCTTCCATATCCATATTTTCACCTATGTTCTCCTATATGGAAACCCAATGATGAGTTACTTTGGGTAATCTGTATGTTTCATACTTTAGTTTTTAAAATTAATTTTTAGTTTTCCTTTTTACGATGTGGTTTTCTATGAATTGTAAAGGATTTATAACCCCAACAAATTTCGAGGGAGAAATTTATTTTAAGGGGGTAGAATGTAACAACCTGATATTTTATGATAAATATTCTTTTTAATTGATGTCATGTGTTTTATTCTACAACAATATTATCTTGTGTTATATGCAACACCATATTAGCTTGCAGTATACGCAACACTATTCATATATTGTGTTACACACAATTTAATGTTCGTTTTATAATAGTCATTCTACGCAACATTGAGTATATATATATATATATATATTCATTTTATAAATGAAATATGGTTGGATTCTATTATACGAAACAATGAAGAATTCTTGCACAACACGCAACCCAGACTTGGTTTGCATTACATGCAATCAAGACATTCCTCGATAGCGTGTGTTGTACGCAGTATCAGGTATCACTAAACAATGATATATGGTTATAATATTATTATGAACTAGCCTTTATGAATAGTATTAACTAAATTTTGAATTTTATAACATTATTATTTCATCTTACACATTTTCTAGAACATGGTATATGGACAAAATAAATTGTTTGGGTAAATAAGTATTTTTCAAAATAATGTTGTTTTGTCGCCTTTTAATGGCGCACCCACATTGAATCGAGTTTTTGACAGGTTTATAAGTTCAATTTTACAAAATAAACTTCTTATTTTGAATCAGGATATAAAAATATACATTGGATAAAGTGTAGATATTTTTCTGATAACTTTCATATTTTAATGAATAGTAAAAACACGCTATATTTTAATTAAAAACAACTTTTTTCATCGTAAAAATTTATATGGTTAAATTATAATATTGAATGGTTTTAAATTATAAATATAATATATTTTTATCATTTAATATAATGTATGTCATTAGCATGGATTTTACCTTGAATTCGTAGGTTAAATCAATTCATTCTTTTGCAACGTTTTAAACAAAAACCCGTTTTCTTTCGACAACGAGATTAATTTTAATTTAATTTATGAAAATTTTGTGTTTTGAATTTGGAAAAATGGATTCCATATTTTGAATCAGTGGATCCAAATTATGTTAATAAGCTACTTTTTTTTGTGCATTATGAATAGTAACTACGGTAAATTTTATTTACCATAGTTAAAGGTAAATCGTGTAATTATGGGTAAATATAAGATTATAAAATTACCTTAACACCTGCCGAAATCCGATTGGATGACTCAAAGTCGACCCATATCACCTAAGGGTCGGATTGGATTCATTTAATGGTCTTTTTTCAATGAAAATATTTTAATTACTATTAAAACCAAAGAAAGTGACGACATGTCACTTTCTTAAATCTTATAAGTGTAATAATTGTAGTTTTGTGATAAACATCATGAAACTTCAGATATAAATAGTCTCCAGAAATAAAATAAAATTATTTACATCATATTAATTTATTTAGAATTTATAGGGGATTAAATAATTATCATTAAAGGTGACATAAGAGTGATGTTGAAATTATTCTATTAAGAGAAATATCAAAAAAATGGTTTTAAAAATATTAAGTAAATATTATATGAACAATTTAATGTGATCCACTAATTTTCTAGATAAATATGACATTTTATGAATCTATTAAATCTTTTATATCGAACATATCTTGTGTATATTGTTTATTTAAATTCAAATAAATGAATAGTGTCAAAATTGACACTATTGTTATTTTATAAAGATAACATATTATAAAATTGTTTAAAAATCACAAAAATATTTAAAAATTATAAATTTAAATTTATATGGTCTGAAATTTCATAAAGCGTAAAATAATGGAAAATTCACACCAAATTTGTAATTATTTATAATAATTTAAAATTTAGAATATTATTACCACAAATAAAACTAAATTGATAAATAAGGATAAATCAGGTTGATAGTGTTTAAATAAATTCCTAAAATGTATAAATTATATTTTTTGATGATATTACAACCCTATATCATCTAATCTTCGGATATGAGTCATTTTGGAAGTTTCTAAGTGGGATTGGGATTTCATATAAACTAATATTTCTTATATTTCCAAAGGTGCCCCACTCCTCCATTATAAAAGGGCACCTCCTCCCTCTCCTCCACACACCATTTATATCCTTCATGATCGGCCAACCCCTACCCATTTCACTTCCCCACTTCCTTACAAACCTACTAAAGGTACTGGTCTTCTCAAAAGACCAAATATAGTGCCCTAAGATAAAGTTTAAAGGAGGCACTTCGAAAAGAGGTAATACCTTCTACCATTTTCTTCAAGTTCCATTCTTCCTCTACTCCTTCTTCTTTAGTTGTTTCATTATGAAGTAATAACATTAGTATCCCTCACATGCTGATATGTTATTATAAATATGAAACAACTTTATTTAACCTTTTATCCATCCTACTGAAAACAAAATCAACGCGCGTGTGTACGTACGAAATACCGTCTCCACGCTGTGGTGTAATCTATTATTCCACCAACACCTTACATGGATTGGTATAATGGTGTAAAGAATAACTATATATGGTTATTATAAAATCATATTGATTCTGATATATTATACCATCCACTGAAATTCTATTCAATAATTATGGGAACGATATCATCGCTCATGCGTAGGTACGGAATACAGTCTCCACGACGCAATGAGATTCATTCTCCATGTCAATCATACATGAATGATCATAAAGTTTATATAATGAATAATAATTAAATATATGAAATAATAATTCTACTGGATTTATGTATATATATATTTATTTCATCTATTTAGTTTCATTCAATTAAACAATGAAACAAAAATAGTGATCATACGTACGTATGACCTACCGTCTCCATGAACGGTGTATTTCATTCCTTTTATAGATCTATAATATATATGTGTATACGATGAATATATTTTATATATAAATCATGTTTCACAATATGGAATTATGTAAATCAGGATATATGTAATAATATTATGAACGAAAAGTCGAAACACATATGATAAATGAAATGATTTTACCCAAAACGCTACTTTAACATGGAATTTACAAAAGAATGGGTAATATAAAGTCATAAGTGAAACATATATGATATCATAAAAATGAATATGATTATGTAATAAGTCAATGAAATTATTTAAATCATTATACAGGAGGTTCGGATCCATACGAAGCACATCAGACCTAAGGTAAGGGATAATTATTCCAATCTCATTCTTATAGGAGATTGTTTACTCGTAAGTATTTACTGGTGGTTATGTTTATTATTCATGTCCATATGCTCTCAAAATGTTTTCATAAAATGTTTACATTCCTTCCATGTATGTTTAAGACATTTTTACCTTTTTCTTACTTTTACCACATCGTATGAATGGATTCTTTCTTTTGTTTACCATATGAGGTACTTTTTGACTTTCCCGAAAAAAGTACGAGGAGATTGTTATTTTTAACTTATACAGCATGAACAGATTTTTACGGTTTTATAAAGCCTTATTTTCATGAAGATTACTCCAAAATATTTCATGAATATTTTCAAAAAAAAAATTTTCTTTTAAAATTGCATGACATTTTGCGAAAAGAAAATTATTTTGAAGAAGAAATGATATTTTTCTCAAGAATTCATTTCAAATGTTTTATCAAAACCATTTTCCATATAAGATGACATTATTTCATAAGTGTATGTTTCATGTATAATGTCTAAATTATTTACATGGTTTCACTTTTATTATTATGAAATGATATCCATTTCTTTTATATGGATTATGTGATGATGGGATTATATTTATGAAACCCATTTTATTCGTTGGGTTATTATGAATGATGCATGTTTATTTTGAGGCACAAGTAAGAATGATTTCATTATGATATGGGTGGGACCTATATCTATATCCAATGAATTGGGTAAAGATTTATATCTCATGAGATAGACATGGCTGGAACGGTAAGTTAATCCAGTTCAGTAATACATGACTGGAACGAGGAGTGAACTCGATTCAGAAGGGGACTTTGTCCACTAAGATGGTCTTGGCAGCAATGCCTTGGATACCATGGAAATCATATCATGTTCTTAATGATTCCCACAATCACATGTTTTATTCCCATGCTATTTTATCATGATTAATGTTTATTTATGATCTATGCCTTATGTACTGCCATATTTTATGTCATTGCTCAAGATTTTGATGTTTAAACATCATGTTCATGTTTTTAAGTTCAAATGTATATGATTTGTTTTATTTTATCCATGCTTACCCTTACTGAGCATTTGAGCTCACCCTTTATATTCTTTCTTTTCCCCAGGATATAAAGAAAGTTTTTAGGTAATAAAACAAAAGGGTAAGATCTTTATAGGAGATGTTGAAGATCTTTCACCACGATTAGAAGATTACATTCCGAGTTTCCAAAGACACTAAACTATTACAGTCCTTGTGTGTCTGTTTTTGATAGGTATTAAGTATTATTCAAAAGTAATGTAATGTCCATGGACACCAAGATTTGGGTCTCTACAAATATATACCATCATCACAATTTCCCTTTCATCTTTTTTGTTATTTTTCTTATGAGTTTACTCTATTTGCGTATAAACTTTTAGCATGAAATCATTTTCGATGAGAGTTGTCACAAATACTTTCCATCATTATATGTTATTTTCATGTGAATTATCTACATTCACAATTAAATTGTATATAGAGGGTATTTTTGATGACACACATCCCAAATACTATTATTTACTGCCACCATATTTAATTAGAGTGGTTTTATCTATAATGGGACGCATCACAAATAATGCTATTTACGATGGGATTTCCAACACAACTAATATAGACTATATATACCCCTTCCCCATATTTTTTTCATTCCATTATTTTATGAACTCCTTTCAAATTATACTCTCATATTCTCCTTCTTTATTTTTTTATGATTAATTTTACACGGGAGTAATTTTTAGGCTTTGCCTCCATATAAATATTCAGTTTTAAGGTAATTAATTAATGTTATTAATATTTATTTTATTTATTTTATTTTATATTAGTAATATATATTTTTAATTAGAATAAATTATATTTAATTATAATTATTTTGCTTTATTTTTCATTAATTAGTTTTAAGTAATAGTAAATATTTTTAATTATATATATTTCGTGAGAATTTTTAATATTTTTTCTAATCAAAACTATTTCGTAGAAATTACTTATAATTGGTAGTACTTAGTAATAATAAGTAATATTTTAAAGTAACTGGTAATAATTATAAAAAATCAACTATTATTTAGTTGTAAATTTTAGTAATTTTTTGTAACTAGTATCAAATTGTTATAAACTAATATAAATTAGGAATATCAAGAGGCAACTGGTAATAATTTGCAGTAATTATTAATAATTACTGGAAATTATTAATAATTAGAGGAAATTGGAAATAATTATTAGTAATTATTAACAATTAACTATAACTAGTAATAATTAGTACAAAGTAGTAATAAATTGTTATAAATTAAAAAAAATTGATAAAATATACAATAAATTGATAAAAAATAGTATAAATTAATAAAAAATAGTATTAAATTAGTAATAATTTTTCTAAATTTAGAAAAAAAACAAATTATAAAAAATTTGTATATTTTATTATAAATATTTTACATTAGTATAATTTATTAAAAATTACTATGAAATAATAGAAAATATTATATATTACTAGAACACTGAAAATGAAATAGGTCATCAATTTTCAGGTGAAGATAAATGGAAATTTTTGATGTTCCTGGCATAAATTGGTTTCATCACCTCAAAACTGTAAAATGTATAATTAATATATGTTAACCAAGTCTAAATTTGTTATTAAGTTTGCATAATCGGGGCAAGAAAGACATGACACGTTAGTGGCAACTAGAAGAGGGGGTGATGCGTTGATAGAAAGTGTATCAGCACACATATAAGATAAAGCACATGTGATAGTTATATGAAATTAGAAATATTTGGGTTTAATTAGAAATAATTTATTTAATTAAATTTAAATTCTTTTAATTTTAAATAATTTATTTTAATTATCAGTATTTGGTTGTTATTAATAGTACTTGCTTATAATTTAAAAAATGATTGTATTTATCAATAGATATTAGAAAAAATGAAAATATCTTTGGAATAATTAGTGATAATTAGAAATAAATAATCTTAATTAGCAGTAATTAGTAATAATTAGTGGTAATTTTTAAATAATTAACAACAATTAATAATAATTAAAAAAAATAAGTAAAAGTTAGTAATAAATTGTTATCAACTAAAAACATTAATAAATTAATATAATTTACCACAAAATGATATATAATAGTATAAATTAATATGTATTTCTCTAAATTAATAACATTGTTAGTAAATTTATAAAAATATTAAACATATAAATTTTTTATATATTACTTAAAATATTTTATGTTATTAAAATTTATTATAAATTACTATAAAATAATATAAATTACTAGAAAAATAGAAATATAATAGCTCTTCAAATTTAATGTGATGAGAAATGATAATTTTAGACGTGGTTGATATAAATTGGTTTCATCAACTGAATTTTATAAAATCTATGAGTTACACATTTTTTGTAATTTATAATATATTTTATTACATTATATAAAATTATACACTGAATTAGAGGCAATTAGTGACAGTTATTTTAAATTACGAGAAATTCTTTCTAAATTTTTAAATCATTTAAAATATAAATTTTTATAATTTATAAATTATTAAAAATGGGTAAATCATAGAATTTCATTCGTCCCAATATAAGAAATGACCAATTTTTTCACCAATGATTACATTTTCCAATAGGTCGGAAGAGCCGGGGAAAACAGTATGTGACACGTCAATGAAAGTTAGAGGCGGAGAATGGGATGTGTTGATGATAGAAGCAACAACACATGCAGATGATGAAGTACAATCACTTGTTACTGTAAATCATAAATATTTAGTTTTAATTAATATTAAAATTTTTAATTAAATAATAGTTTTAATTTTTAATAAATTGTTTCCATAATTATTTTGTCGGTGAAATTAAAATTAATTACTTATAATTGATAAATAAATGGTATAAATTAATAGAACCTAGTAATAATGTATATATCTTATAGATATGTAGCATTAATTTATAATATTATTATTAAAATAGTAGAAATTAGTAAAAATGATTGTTAGAACACTATAATTAGTAAAAAAATTAATATTAATTACTAATAATTAATATTAAATCACAGTAATTTTTAAATATTAACATTATTTATAAAAATTATCATGAATTTGTAATAATTATTTGTAAACCACTATATTCTTTTATAATTTTCGTTTGTAGAATAAATTTGTAGTGATTAATAAAATGTTGTAAAAATTAGTAGAAACGAATAAATATTAGTGAAAATAAGTGGTAATGAATAAAAAATAAACAATATTTGCACTGATTAATAATGATTTGTACATTTTTTAAGCCATTATAATTAGTAAAAAATTGTAGTAATTAGTAAAAATTAATACTTAATCAATATAACTATTAAAAATTACCATAAATTTCATTTATTATTAAAAATTAACGATAAATCACTTTAATTATTAAAAATTTGTTGTAATTATAAAAAAATAGCAAAAAACTGCAGTAATTAGTAATGATTATTAAGAAACATTAAATCACTTTAATTAGTAAAAACTAACTATTATTAGAAATTTTTTGCTGTAATTAGTAAAAATTAGAATTACTTATTCAAAATTTGCTATAACTCACTATATATATTAAAAACATGTTGTAATTTGTATTTTAAAAAAAACATTGTAGTAAATTAATCAAATTATTACAATTTTTTTAGTAAATAGTAAAAATCAGTGGAAATTATAGGTTATTTAGTAAAAAATAATGTCTAATCACTATAATTAGTAAACATTAGCTGGATTTGAAAATATTTATGGAAAATATATGTAATTAGTAGAAACTATCACAATGTAGTTTTAGGTGAAAAAATTTAATATCTAATCCTTATAATTTTTCAAAATTAGTTTTTATTAGAAATTATTATTAAAAATTAGGAGTAATTATTAATTATTAGTAAAAAATAGTAAATCACTTTAATTTGTTAAAATTAACTATACTTAGTAAAAATTCAAGGAAATTGGTGAATAATAATGGTAATTAGTAAAACATAGTTTATATTATTGGTAAATTAGTAATAAATTACTTTTAATCACAAAAATTACTGAAAAGTAGAAGTAATTAGGAAAAAATAATGAGAAATCACTATTATTATTATTAAAAGTTAATGGTAATTAGTAAATATTAGTATTAATTAGCATTAATTAGTAAATATTATTAAAATTAAACACTAAATTAATATATTAAGTAAAAAATAAATTTTTAATAGTTAAAATTGTTGTAATTTGAAAAAATTATAGATAAAACAATATAATCATTAAAAATTATTAGTATAGTATCCTTAATTACTAAAAATTATAATTAAATCAAAATAATTATTAATAATAAGTTTTTATTAGAAATAATTAGTAAAAAGTTTGATTTATTATTAACGATTATTAAAAATTAATATTAAATCACTAAAAGCAGTCAATAATAATGATAATTAGTAAATATTAATGGTAATTAGTAAAAATAATTTGTAAATAGTTAAAATTGTCAATATTTATATGTAAATTATTATTTTTTAATTTTATTCTCTTTTTTATCAATTTTTTCTAATATCAAAAAAATCATAAACAAATTATTTGTTATATATTTTTAGGGAAATACGGAAGTGGGAAGTTGAAAACAATAATATGTTTTAAATAAATAAAATTGACAATATATACATATAAATTATGAAATTTCAATTTTATACTATTTGTTATTATTATTTTTCTTAAATAAAATTAATCACAATTAATTTTTTAAAACATTAAAGAGAAATATGAAACATGAAATTTGAAAATATACTTTATTATATGATCAATATTGGATAAATCATTATAAGAATCCAAACGGTTCTTGAATATAACCTTAATATATTGAGGACGTTGAATATTTATATCAGTTGAGTCATAAAAACTATAGTTTTATAGAAGATTAACTTAAGTGTCATTGTAAGAAATTTAATCTAAGGATGTTTGACACTTTTGAAAATGTTGGGGGTTAACTATTTCATTTTGGTAATGAACAGATTTTGCTTTTTATTATAAAAATAGTGAACATAGTTTCAGATTAGATACAAATAATTTGGTTCTAGATCCATCATTGTTTCAAAATTTAGTATATGATGTGGCAGGTCCAACTTTTCAACAAACTGAAACTCAGGATGATATTGATTTAACTCTGAATTTATAACCATCTCAAATTTATGAGTTGTTCTTGTATTTTGAGGATTCCTTATATCCTATTTGTAAGATATAAAAATGTGACGTGATTGTAAAATCTTATGTTACTAAATCAGAAAATTTAATGTCTAACATTCATTTTGATTAGATATTCTCTTTGGTATATGCACTCTTACCAGATGGAAGTGTGATTCCTACAAATTTCAATGAGAGAAAGTGGCTCATTAGTAATCGGGTTTTTAGTTATCATAATATTAATTAATTTTCAAATTATTAAATATTATATTATTATTAAAATGAGAGATTAGTTAGTCATTCAACTTATAGAAAATCAAGGTACAAATAGGGCCAACTTGGAATGTCTGTTTTGAATCATGTGAAATAGTTGAGGTTTTTCCCACTTACACCCATATTGTAGTGTTTATTTATTTCCTACAACATAGTGGAATTGATGTTATCAAATAAAACAAATATTTCAAATAATATAATATTAAATCATACATATGATGGTGATTCATGGAAACATTTGTAATAGGTACTTCGGTATTTTTATTTAGAAGCCTCAGAAACATGCTTTGGTATATCTACTAATGGTTTCTATCAATTTGGTTCTTATGATAGTCAATATTTTTATTGGACCATCTTAATAACTGCGTATAATTTATCTCCTTTGATATTGATGAACGATCCATAAATCATTTTGAAATGATCAATTATATGAATTCCAAAAAATAATACCAATATTTATTTTATTGCATTTGATAGATTACTTAAATTTATTATTGAGTAATTGTGTAAATACATATTATGTTGTTGTGAAAAATATTTTTCTAATTAAATTAGCATTGATTTGGATAATTAGTAACATCCTATAATATGAAATATTATATGGCTAGAGTTAATATGGTAATGAATAATGTCCTTACTGTATGAGAGACAACAAATCATTTATGCTCATTAATGGAAGATGACATTGTTCTTTTGACTATCATATAATATTTCTTCCCAACAATCATCATTTTTACAAAATAAATATAATTTGAGAAAATGTAAAAGTGAAAGAGATGGTCATCTAGATATCATATATTGAGTTAATATCTATTGTCACTTCTATTCCACCAATTTCCTTTGGACAAACAATATACCAATAAAAAATAAATGGCTTTGGGAATGAAACCTATTGGAAAAACTTACATTGTTTTGAGATGTTATATATTGGTAAGATTTGGCAGCCTTTCACATGTCCTATGTCATGTATATAGAGAGGAACTATTTTGATATATATTTTACAGAGTTTTGGGAAAACATAGTAGGTCTAAAGAAAATGAAAAGGCACAATTAGATCTCTCCCAAATATATAGGCAACAAGGACTTGAATTGTTTGAAAATAGTATATACTAGAAGTTATTGAAGAAAAAAGTGGACTATATATTTTCCAATGAAAATATTTTTTTATTTTGTTAGTGGATTATAATTTTGAGGCATCAAGATGGAAATATTTTCAATTTGTAAAGACATTTCAGAAATTTTCATATTAACAGATTAAAATTAAATGTCTAGAATGTTATAATGGAAAGGAATATAGTAATTGAATTTGGAGTTTTTTAAATTATATGATTTGGGATGCGCTAACAGAAATATTATATTCTATCTATGACATTTGTGTGTTGAAAATAGATTATGATACATTAAGTAGTTTGAATGGAGATATTGTTTTAAATTTAAGTAAATTATAAAAACATTGTTACATAATTTTCTTTATTTAATGGAACATTGGATTTTATATTTTAAATATGAAGAAAAATTTGGAGGTATAATACAGTTCCAATGGATGTAATCATATGAGATATGAATATAGATTTTGAAGAAAAAGGTATGCTACAAATAATCAGTTGAAGGTTTAATTGATGAGGCTAATTAACATGATGAATTTTTTTTTCATGCTCTCTTTATTTTCAATCTAAATATACCTCAATATATAAACACATGTGACATAGAAAGGGAAATGTTTATGGTGAAATGAAAATCAATTATCAGTTTTTAAACAGACCAAGTACCGAATTTATGGTGTTCATGAATGATGGCTTACAAATGAAGAACATCACAAGGATCATATATAGGTTCCACTCAACTATGAAGAAATGAAAACATTTATACTGTGTGTGGTCCTATAACTTATTGTATAATTTTATTAATGTAAATTAAAAACAATTTGTTAGATCATACAATTATCATATCATGAAACAGTTTATGGAAATTACAAGAGATTCTCCAAAAGAATGTTGCTAAATCAATTTTTCCTACTAGTTTCAAAAACTGGTAAAGTAAATTTTTTATGTTTTAATATATAAAATTAGTGTATTAATTGTTATATTCATCATTATTTTTCACATTTTATGTATCTTAACATGATGAAAAATTTGTTAATCGACTGTGTATATTGGATTATCCACCATTCAAAATGTTTAAATCATTTAATTCATATGTGGTGATTGGTTTTTTATTTCATACATGTGTATATGGGGAATAAAAAAATTCATGAATATTGTTGTTTTCTTGAGGGGATGTTATCATAGATAATTTAATGTTGAATTTTATGGATAAATTAATGAAATAATTGAACTGTGTTATCTAGGATAGAATTAAGTAATAGGGTTTTAATTTCATTGATTGTATACTGATATAGGATTTTATGTTCATCCACACTATGGAATAGTTGATATTAAATATAAAATACTTCTTGCTACAAATGGACCATTTTGGGATAATTGAGCTCATCAAATTTATTATGAATATTATATTGTTTCTTCAAAAAGTTATGTGAATGGTGGAGCATAATAAAAATGAAATCTCTTAAAATTCAATTAATCCAAAGTGAATGTTGTTCCAAATAAGTGTAGGAAAATGATAATTCTCAATAGACTACTCTAAATCCATATTTTCCATGGGGAGACATGAATATATGTGATGACAGCCCACAGTAGTTTGTAGGTGGTGGTGATGATGTTGTTGATTTGATAAAGGATTTTGAAATAGAAAGATATGATGAAGCTGAAATATCAACGGAAATCGATGATACCGATGGGGAATATGAATATATTGAAACCTTAATATACATATATGAGGATAGAGATCATGATTGAATCAATTAAATATGGGTTATAATCATATGTTATATATATAAGGATATAATAATTTTTTTAAATTACTTTATGACAATAGTTATTTCAGGTTTTAAATGGTTGATGACTATTTATCTGATCTATTTTATGTGTGGTATGAGGTTTCACTACATATTAACCAGCATGATGCTACACCACCTAACCCATAGGATTCTTACGTTTCAAGAACAACTCAGAGGGTTCATCGTCCTTCATGATTGATGAATCTTGACTCTATCACTAAGTGACATCTATGTCTTTAGTTTGATCACCACATGTAGAGGTATGATTAGTTGTGTATCTTAGTTAGTTTTCAATAATTTTCATTAATTTATTTATATACTATTTTTTTATTCGTTAGGTTTTTTCATCGATTTTATCATATAAATATTGGAATAGAGAGTTCTATACTGTGGAATTATATTTCTAGAGCATGAGTGACATGGTATCATATTCCTATTATTGTTCGACACTACAAGTTCGATCATTGGATGGTACATTAATAAATAATTGAATTTTTTTTAATTTTTTAATTAATAACTTGTTATTATTATTTATTTGAAGTTTTTAGGGTATCCCATTGATTTTAATATGAATGTCACTATGTAAGATGTATGGGAGGTCTCTATTTGTGAGCATTGTCATCAATTTTTTCCCTATCAAAGGAGAACAACCATGCAGAAAGAGGGAGTCAAAAATTTTGATGAGTCTTTCTATGCCCACTGACCAAATTACATATAATCTCATGTTTGGGATGGTTTATTAGCATTATAGATGATAGAAAATTTTTAAAGGAGAGTATCATTAGTTCGATAGAAAAGGGGGAGGTAGGATGTGACACATCGTCCTAGTACACATACATTTAGTATGCATTAATGACACATGGTAGGTACTTTTTTTATAATTTATATAAATATAAAATAGAACTATATATTCTATACTCATATAGGCATTTTAACATCTCTTTATTACGTAGTTTAATGATTATAAGAGGGTGTAAAATGATAATGTCACTAGAAATATTACATGTTGTCTCTAGTATCATATTTTTGTTTGTATAATTTTTTATTATATAATAAAAATTAAAAATATTGTTTTATTTATTTTATTTTTATATTTCAATTTATTGATTCATATGAGGCCATGAATTCTCAACCATAGGATAAGATTCTTGTTGAGAATTAAGATCTGACCAAAAGTGCAGTGGGATTTGATGACACAACATAGATGGATGTGACTCAGAATACCATTGAGGAAGGATGAGTTACTGGAATCAGCTCTCGATTTATGCTAATGAGTTATTATGGAACGGCAGTGATGTTATCTTATATCTTGGTGGATATTGTGGAATTATCATCATCTTTTGAAAATTTTGAGGAGTGGTTGTGAGCTCAGGCTGGCCATATAGAGACCATGCATAGGGAGTGGAAATAACTTTTCAATATCAGATGTAGAAGTAGAAGTAGATACTTCGATGGTGGGAGAAACAACACAAGCAGACGATGGAGTACATGTGATATATGACATAGGGTTTATGGATAGTGTTTCTTCGGCCACCTCTCAAGGACCCACCAATTAGTAATTTATATATATTTTTAATAAATATTGTAATGTATATATTGTTTTTAATAGTTATTTTAATTCATATATTTACAGTTGTATATTGTTCATTTTTATATTGTTCAGAATAATTCTTTTTTATTTGTTATATTGGTTTAATTTTCTTCTTATTTATTATTTGAATAATTACCCATCACAAATAATTATTTTCAATTGGTGAATCGTCCCATTTTAATAAACTTTTTTGTATACTATTGTAGATTATTTTTAATGGGATACCTGTTTGTCACAAATAACCTTTCATAAGTACCTCAATTTTTAGTTGTGGTAGAGACTTATTATATCCCATCAAAATGGGTGAGCCCAAATAACTTATAAGATAGGTGCACCTAGATAACACTTCAATTCATTAGGTAATTTTTATTGTCTTAATTATTACAGAGGGAGTCACTGAATGGGTTTACCTATAGATTTAAGTTGGCCATCATTATTTCTGACAAGGGTTTAAAACTATTAATGAATGTGATTCTCTTTGTTTATAAAATGGGTTTTTAATTTTATTTAATGTGTTTTAATTATTTTTTGATAATTATTCTTATTTTTTTAAATTTAGAAATTATTTATTTCATTCACCGAAAGAACATTATGATAGTGGTAAAACATTTTGGGGGTTTCATACTTTTCATTAAAATAATAGATTTCTTTTTTATACCCTTTAACGACATTTTTGTACTCATCAATATTTTCTAAAATGTGGTTCACTAGGTTAATGGATATGTAATAACAATGAAGAATCCATGTTTAAAGTCTTCAGGATTATTCATGAAATGTTTTAAATTATAAGAAAATGGATATTTATTAGAAGTGTTGAATTTGTAAAATTGGTTTTTTATGTATGAGTTTTTATAAATTTATCTAAATATGTAAAACTAAAAAATATCAAAATATGTAACCAAAATATTTCTGTACATGAAACTCAAAATTCTATAATGTTTTTGGCTGGGTCGTCACATAAATGGTTTTATATGAATCTTATAAAAGTATAAAGGATCTCGTGATTGGAATCTTTCTAGTCTCATGTAATATGGACTCATATTTGATCAATGTACACCTAGTACGTCAATGGAAGACTGTATGACAATCAATGTGGTGTAAATAGAGGGTTCTCCAATAGATAAAAACAAATTCTCCATCACTATCTAATTATTTATATTATTTAACAATAATACTCACATTAATTATAACTTATCATCATGACCTATAATACTCCTTCATGAACATCTGTTAGGTATTACTCAATGACACACATTGAATGGTTATGTACCATCATGCATTAGAAAAATTTATATTAACATATACATATAACCACCCAAAATTAAATAATGATAAATTGGAGATTTCCATTTATATAATTCATTTCCCCAAAAATATTTTAAGAATATTTAGGTAAACCATATATAAGAACTAGTTTAACATATCATATATGTTAACCTTCTAGATTGACCATATGTTCTCTCCACTTTCTAGGGTTTTCATACCTCAATAATTTATCATTTAATTACAATTACCTATCTCTGTGGGCATTTGATTGAACCCTTAAACAAAATTCATTAGTTTTTGACATGCATGAAGAATTAAGGTTTGAATACTGATGAATTATATAAATCATAATGGTCATCTCCATGAATATATTCAAAATTCTTAACACCATAATAAAAATTGTTAAGATGTCATCCTTTGTTGTCCTGTTAAAAATATTTCTAAAATTAACTTCATCATCCTTGGAACCCTTTTCATAAATGTTCTCTAGGAAATATTTTGATAAATAATATGAAAATTTACATTTTCACCTATAATAACTTCCTAAAACACCTTTAGGCTATGATTATATTCACATAGTCATGGAATCTAAAAGTAAATTTCTATATTTTTCTTTATCACCACACACTAAAATTATTTTAGGATATAAATTGAAGTCTAATTTTTAATTTTAATTAAATAATACTTTATGAAATAGTGAAATTCAATTTTATCGACAAGTTAAATCAACATTTTTATTATTTTTAGATTCATACATCCTAAAATTTTTAGGATATTGAGTGGAAATTACTGTGACTATTATAATAAATTATTTTTTAAATTTTAACATGATAAACCCCAATAATAATACCAATATACTGTTAAATATATTATTATATTTATAATATATTGCTAAGTATTCCAAAATAATCGTTGTTCGAGGAAATCTCTCCATTCCATTATGTTGGAATACTTAATAAATAGACTATTTTTCCATATCATATATGGTATTTTATGATTTTGGAGCACATTACTCTAAAAACAATACCTCTTAAAAATATTTTAATATTGTGTGATGGGAAAATATTTTGTTATATATAAAAAATATCCAAAAAACATTTTATCATTGAAAAAATAACTTTATACATTTTACTTTTTTCATATATGTTATAGAGTATAATGAATAAAACAAATTGTGTATAAAAATAATCACCTTAATCTATTAACAAAAAAATATTTAATGAAAATACCCTATACTAACAAACGATAAATGTGATGAATATAAAAATTCTAGTCTTAGATCCATTTGAGATTGAGAAATTATTTTACATTCAAATATTTGAGGTAGAAAATATATGTTTCAACACTTAAATGAAAACTAAAATATATATCAAACTCCGATTTATATAATAAAATTGAAAAATATAGATTCTTCATCATATAACATTAAAAAAAATATATTTCTATAAAAATGATACATGAAATATAGATTATATGGAGTTTCGAAAACTCTTTTAGGTATCTCATATAATTCTATCCTAGGAAATCATTAATATCTTGTTCCTACTTTCACCTAGAGGTTTGAAAGATCATGACTCGCTAGTGAGTTAACCTTCATTGGAAATTCCAACTTACATTTCTTCTTCCTATTAAAATTTAACCCACCTATACTATTTACATATCATTATAACACATATATATAATATATATTTTATATATTCTAATCACATAATATTTGTGGCTAAATTTTTATTAAACTCATTCACATTATTGGATGATTTTCATAAATGATGATAGGATAACTTATTTAACAATAAAAATCATTTATGAAACAATCACATTGAATATCACCAAGTAATTAACATTCACAATCATATTGAATATCATTTGACATACCTGAAAACATTGAATATATGCGATTAAACAAATGAGGTAATTTAGAATTTGATTCCATTTAAACATTAAGATAATCAATGCTTCACAAGCATATAGATTCACCTATTGAATGACATTAGAACTTGGTTACCCATTAATACTTATCTATAACACTTATAATTTTTACTACTTATGAACTATTATTAAGTAACTATTTGAAGGATTTTCCTATATTAACAATCTCCATCCTTTAATATTTTTCTGAGTGATATGTTTAAAAATCACCATGATGTTATATGCTTTAGAATATTTTATTAGGTGAGTCCATGTTTTATTACCATTTAAAAATATTGTTTTTAGTAGGATCCCACTAAAATTATATCCCCTTTAAAAATTATATTATCCACCAGTAGAGAAAGATCTATATTTCTATAATCCTTGTTTCCACCTTAGTGATCATCACGTCAATTAATATTTAGGTTTAGAATCATCCCAATCATAATAATTATGATTGCTATATATATGTGTGGATAAATATTTATTAAAATCCATTATATGGATTCACTATAATCTATTTGTTTTGTATACTAATGATTAGGGTTTAGAATACAAGTGTAAGATAATGAAGAAAAAGACTTAATATTTAGGTTAATATCATTAATTTATTTATTTAAAAAATATAATCCTAGGGTACATGAAATTAGAACAACACTTCCTAGTTGGATGATCGACATCTTGATAGGTACAAAATTTGAAGAAATTAAATATTTTGTATTTAAATGGTTTCTAATCTCAACACCTGATCAAATATTACTCCATTAATATAAATATTATTACAATGATATAGAATTAAGAATCCAATTCCATACTCTAAATTAATATTTTAAAACAATGTTAATTTGATACTCTCTAGAAAAACCAAAAATTTATTTTACCAGATGAAAAATTCAGACCAAACATATTTACACACATCCAAATGTTTCTCATGCAGAAGGTGCATGCACTATTCATGTGAAGGGTTAAAATAATATAACATTGATATTTTCCACATGAGTGTGTCCATATCCACGTATATCTAGCACCCACCTATCTTGAAAAATGTACGTGTCTCCATGTCAATGGTATGTTAGATCCAAGTCCCCTATATCTAGGGATACTTTACTCAAGAGAATATACAATCGATGATAAATCTAAAAACTAAAATGAAAAAAAATTGTTTAAAAGCATAATTCAAGAAATTAACATGATTTAAAAACCAAGGTCATGGTAGATGGAAACTAAATATAATTTTATTAAACATAACATGAAAATATTAAACTTGATTATATAAAATTATTTTAATAAATTTAATCTCAATTATACAAATATTAATAATTTTAACAATTTATAACTACGAATAAAGTAGATACTAACCATTAAATAAATTTAAATTTTAGATATTTAATTCTGGTTATAAAATTATAAATAATCCATATATATAATATTATTATAAAACTGTATAAATCAGCAACTCATTGTGGAAAATTCATAATCCATGAATTCAAAATCATTATTTATTTCTAGAATGGATTATTCAACGATAGTCATTTATTGGTGGTTTGACTAGTAGAATGTTGAACGAATCAATTATTTTCTTTCTGGTGGAAGGAGCATGTATTAAATATGGTGACGTCTTCCCAAGTAGGTGTTTTAACGAATGGTGGGGATGGACTGTGATGGTAGAAATTTTTCTTCTTTTTCAATTTTTAGGAAATAGGATTGTTTGGAATCCGATTTGGGGAATCCATATTTATTTTTGGTGTTAGTGATGGTAAAAATTTAGTGGTTCATAGTGTTTAATCCACCAAAATATTGACATTTCTTTTTTAATGTTCAATTTTCATTGGTGATCAATTTATTTTCACATTAGTGAGGGTTTTATTTTCCTCAATGTGCATTTAGTATGGAATACCTAATCATATTTATAGTTATTTTTGGTTGCCTTATTATTCCCTTGATTGTTATTTTTTGGTGATGATGATAGATATTTGTTGACGTGGCCTCGGCCATCAAATACGTACATGGACTGAGGCATGATCTTAGTGACCTCATGATCATTGTTTCCTACCAACCTCTTAATATTGAATTTTTTTTGTGTATTTACCTTTTGACTCTGATGTCTAGTATATTGGCATTCGAGGGTTTGTTGGTTTCCCCTATAATCATAAAAGTGTTTTCATTCAAAAACACTGACCATTGATTTAATGGAATAGAATCACGTTATATTAATTTTATAATATGAAATATTTATATTATTCATTATGAGGAATTTTACTCTAAGTATAAATTTTACATTGTAAATTATAAAAATTTGATTATACAATCTTTATTTTGTGAAATATTTATGATATCTAAATATCATATAAGTAACATTTTTTAACCATGATCAAATAAATCATGAAAACTATCTTGATTACATTTAAAAATTATCCCAACTGAGGTTACCAGATTTGAAAATTTAAAATTATGTATCATCAACCACTGATTAGCTTAAAATATAAATATTTATAATTTTGGACGTATTTTTTAATTTAGAAAACTTTATTAATTGCCCCTTTTTACGAATAAAAAACACTATTTCATATTAATAATGAATTCTATATACTTTTATAATTGGTAATTAAAAATTAAAAGATAATATTTTGAAATGTTTATTAATAAATATTTCATAATCATTTATCAATTAATTATAAATTATTTATAATTATTTAATTTATAAATGATTTATAAATGAAAAATATGCCTTATATATATTTTTTATAATTAATGAGAAAATATAATTAAATGATAAATTCAATTTATAATTGAATATAATGAAAAATGATTTTTTCTCAAACATATTTTATTATTCAGTCATAATCATAGAATTGGATATTGGTCACATATTGCGATCCATGGTGAATTATTATAAATGATAGATAAACTGTGACTTCTTCCACTAAATTTTGTATTTTAGGTCTCATAGCTTTTTCATATAATATAATAAGTATTAATATATTATGATTGATTATCCATATCACATCCCATGATTACATAATTTATATTGTGATAGGGGTCGATATCGCCTTAATGATCACATTATTTTTCCAAAAACATATTAGAGACAATCATATCATATGATTGGTAGGAATTACAAACCCAACTAGTGTACGTTCTAAATTTCAAATCATCTCATGGATTAAAATATAACATATAATATGGCACAAAACAAAACATTTGAAATAATACAACAAGATACATTTTATAAATATAATACATCTTAGAATAAGGATTGGAAGTTATTAATTTGACACATGATTTTAAAAATCTAATAACCTGGGATGCACTGATAAATTTTTTGGGATTTATTGAGGTCTAATAGAACTAATTAGAACACCCATAATAAATTAAAATCCCAATCCCAAGATCTACATTCTAAAAATATGAAATATGAGTGAACTAAAAATAAATAATATTGTAAATGTACTTACCTTAAATAGATGTAGAAACTACATGCACATTTATGATTGATGAATATCACTTAGAAATTATCAAATAACCGTTCAATC
Source organism: Viscum album (assembly GCA_963277665.1). Classification (NCBI taxonomy): domain Eukaryota; kingdom Viridiplantae; phylum Streptophyta; class Magnoliopsida; order Santalales; family Viscaceae; genus Viscum; species Viscum album. The sequence continues at coordinate 1,415,878,128 of OY728145.1, forward strand.
CATGCTATATATATATTGTTTAATCCTAATTAATCTATCACATGAAACAGAATTCTATTTATGACATGATGTTCTTTAACTATGTTTAACAAGAAGGGAGAAAATATAGACTTAGAGAACTATAGATCTTCAATAAAATTTCATGTGAGCAAACATAGATTCAACTTATATAACATTTTAGTGGGAATTATTAATACAAAAAGAAACTCCTCAGTGATTTTTGTGTTAACTCATTCAATATAAATCATGAGTTAATATGTAATATAGTTTACTCATCATGTGAAAAAATTTGACACCTCACTATGTTACATATCATTATATGCTTATTTAAATGAATAACAACATGAAAGATTGAAGTGGATTTTATCATTTATCATTCATATAGTAAAACAATATCATTGTATGAAAAAATTAATCATAAATTATAATTTATGGAATGAAACTAACATGTTATCAGAATAACATGACATATAACATGGCCCTAATAAAAGTTTATGATTTAGCACAAGAAGTATTATAGAATTTCATTCAGTTCATAAATTAAAATCTCCCCATCAATCATAGGCTATATTGAGTTGGATTTATCATTTAACATTCATATGGTAAAACAATATCATTGTGTGAAAAAATTAATCATAAATTATGATTTATGGAATGAAACTGACATGTTATCATAATAACATGACTTATAACATGACCCTAATATAAGTCTATGATATAGCATAAAAAGTATTATAGAATTTCATTCAATTCATAAATTACAATTTCCCCCTCAATCATAGGCTATAAATTGATTCTAAACATGTGAATGAATATTTGATCATTATTTTATTCATACAAGAAAAAAACTAGTCCTTGTATTAGGGGTTGGATGATTGATTGAAATTTGTGTTGTACTAATGGAGTTTATTTTCTTTTAAAATGTTTTAATTTATCCGATTATGTAACACTGGATAATCAATGATAAATCCAAGGAGAATATCCCATATCCATGTTGTTGAATTCTATTCATTGATGATAAATAAATATCAACTCAATTTCTATGGAGTTATTTTGACTATATTATATATTTTTATGTTTTCATTATTTATTTATTCAATGTATTTTTCCCATCATGACAATGTTTTACACATATGACACCCCTAATGTCTTAATTACCTATAATAGTGAGTAGTGGGATGATCCTGGGGAGATTTGAGATACCTAATCACTAGATTAGGTATGATTAGGGGATTAAGTTATTATTTAATTACCTTATTGAATCCAAAAATAATTGGTGAGAGTGATATATGAGGTTTCACTTTTTTTGGTGGAAGTATTTTGGGGATATAATTTGAATAATTATTTAATAAGATAGTGAGGGGATTATTCATATTTAAACTATTGTCTTTTAAAACAGATTTTAGTAGTAATCTTATTTCCTTCCACAATAAATATGTTCATGATTATTTTTTAATGAATTAGAACCATATCAAATATTAAAATCATACCCATAATACTCACCAATATAAACAAAACATGAGTCCCACTATCACTAAATTAATATCGGGATAATCTTGTAGAGGAAGAATGAGAAAGCCCCCTAATATACATAGATATTTTGTTGGGGTGGTATGTATGTGTTATTAGTTTTCTTTTTCATTTCTTTATTTAAAATTATTTTGATACATAACAATATCTAGTTTATACCACCTCATTTGTTTTGATCAAGTTGATGGGGGAGCTGTAATAGAAATACTGAGGACTCAAATGATCACTAAACAAGGGAAAATGGGCATGTCAAATTACTATTGAAATATTATGCATTCCTGTGATATTTTTCTATCATAATTAACATTGTTAGTGAAAATATGGAAGATAACATTGATAATTTAATAATAGATTAAGGTAATTATATTCTCTTTATTTCAATAACATCAATCCACTCCAATGACCAAAAAATATTTTTTTTTGAATGAAAAAATAGAATGATATGAATCATGCCTATGTTCCATGGATTGGAAATAAGGAAATCCTAACTAAAAGTTACAGTAATTTTTTTATTGTTTTTAGTAATTTTAAAACAAGTGGAATCTCATAATATTCGAACAGTTGGATGATGTATTTGTAAAGAATGGCTATATATTATTTTTCATTGAGAAGTCAACATCTAGGATGAACACTATAGGTAATTTCTCAATATTTTTTCCCTACCACAACTAGTAACCAACTGAGAAAGGATATATATGGAATAAAAAAAGAACCTGCAGAAAACTCTATGTGTTTTGGAAAATATTCAATAAATTGGCATCACCCTTCCCAAGTTATAGTTTTAAATACCCTAATTTTTTTATTGATTTAAAAATTATTGATTTATATTTACTCAAACATACTAGATGATTTTTCTTATTGAGTACTGATTGAAAAGTCACCAAACTAATTCAGAGCGATAAAATATTATATTTCACTAAATGCCCATTAATTTAGCAGAATATCCACAACTAGAAGAATTCATGGGGTAAATTATTATACCTCTCCTTCAGAAAAAATATAAATTAAATAAATAACCACTTCTATAGGACCACTTGCATTAAGTAATGACTAGATAGTACCACCTACAACACCCTTAAGAGTTTTTGCTATCTTTGTCACTCAATGGAAAAATATGAATATTTTTTACGTCATGTTCAAGGAATAGAAGATAATAATGGTTTGTAACAATGTTAATACTAAAAATATCCAATCAACAACCAATGATTCAGTGTGTAACATAATAATTAGTGTGGATTTTAAAAAATAATTCCACATAATTCACTATTCCAAAAGACCATTCTACCATATGTCCATCCCCCACCCTCTAAAAAAATTAGTTTTCAGCCTTCTCCATGTTACACACAAGTACAATATGAGGAAAACTCTATAAAGGACCGAATACGAATTTTTTTAATCCCATAACAAAAAAAAAACCTACCCCTAACACTCATATATTAAAACTGAATGTTCTAAAATGATAGTTCAACTAGATTATATTTACCCTCACCTACCTCGTAAACCAAGTCCTTGGTGAACTCCCTAAACACTATTTTTTCAATACCTAGGGAAATATTAGTCAATATATTTAAGATGTTATAAAGTAGTAAGAATAAAGGAATATAAACCACTGGAAATTGGAGAAGGAATGTTAAAAAACCAGGGAATAATAAATATCTTCCCTTGAGAATGAAATATAAGTGGAATTACCCATGAAAAAGAACATGTGAGTAAATAAAATGAAAAATACAAAATAGAGGAACTTTATCAATCCCATGATCCATTACCTAAAATAACAATACCATATTATAATACCAGTGAATAAAACATAAAATAAGTGGTTTGGGAAATTGTTAATACGGTTGAGATTCAAAACCCAATGATAAATGTCATCTATCAAATTACTAGATGTTGAAAATTTCCCATGAAAATTTGAATAAAGGATAGAAAAATAAAAGAATATTAAATTTCCTTACTAGGTAAATATGGTTATGCTCTAATAATACCAAAATAACTTAATAGATTTCATGTCTGATGCATATTAACTATCCCATACACAAAAGAAAAAATTACTTTTTCAAATGCAATGTGGGATAAAAGGTTCATAAATTAATGTCATTCCTTACTTTCTTTATTATCATTTGAATGCATGAGAACATAAAAGAACATGAGTTATTGTTTCACATACTAAAAGAACCAATAAATACAAATGGGAGTCATGGATTATGACTTGGTATGAATAAAAGTACAGTTGTTTTCTGATGTCTTTTATATTGGTATCATGAAAGAATATGTTGTTAAATCTCACTCCCCAATTATCATTATTTTTATATTTCTTAAAATTTAAAAATTCATAATAAATTTTCATGAAGTGTATCGTTCAATGGATCTTAGTGGTGAGATTGTTAAATTCAGTATTCTAGATTCAATAAAGCATCCTTAAGATGAGAAATCTAATTTACACTTATCAATTTAAAAATATTTTTTTCTCTAATGAAGATATGTAAATATTCAAAGAAATAATTCAACATTGATATTACCTAGAATATCTTAATTATTCTAATATATTTATTTTATAAAATGAGGAAAATATTGAATTAGTTGTTTGTATTGAACAATTTAAGGGGCCAAATAAATATTATTTTGATTATTTACATAAAATTTACCACTGTCACATCTTCCTTAAATATGTGGGATGAAAATAGGGAGAATACTGAGTCTATACCATCTTTATAACAACCCTTAATGTAGAACTGAGGCTTTTCCCCTCTAAAATAAATTATTCCTTTACTATGGAAAATGAAAAAAATTCTGTCATAGTTTCAGACAATATAGAATATAATAAATAGAATCCCATGAAGGAAATATTGAATGAAAATTATAGGGAAATTTTTTGTTCATTATGACAATTATAGGGATTATTTATATAACCACTATCTACCAACATTTTCTTCAACCTATGATTAATACCATGAGGTAGTCCCATAAACGACTCAACTCGACTCATAGTAATGTTTTAAAAATATAATTTGAAGTATTTTCCGGATGTGGAGTCCTATAACCTATCATAGACTCTGAATGGGTAAGTACCATTCATATATCACTAAATATAAATGGATTCATAATTTCAAATGAATATAATAATTAGTTTTTTCCAACTAGGATTCAAAATAGTTGTAGGAACGGTATTGATTGTTGTATATTTAATCATGTAGCAAGAAATTAACACTTACATAACCATTTTATAGACCATATTTTTAAAAGTCTAGATCAGAAATTGTGATGACCCAGACTCTCTTGGTCCTTCCCTTTGCCAAAAATCCGGGTTCTAAAGGAGTGGCGTCTCGGAGAGACCAATCGGCGAGACCGATCGGTGAGACCGATTGGCGTCACCCGGCCTTGTCAAGTTGTTTCCAGTAGCGCTCCTTTGCGTAAATAGGGTTTTAAACCCTATTCTGACTCGTTTAACCGTGTTTTTAAGACCCGTAACTCCCATAAGAGTTTTAATTAAATGCTTCATCAATTCTTGAGTCAGCTTAAACCACCCGACCCCCTTTTGTGACGAGTGGAGCCGCGTGATCAACCCACGACCCCCGCACCTTACGCGATTTCGCTTTTTCACCTCAACCTTCCCCGTCTCTTATAAACTAAGGGTTAGCCGTGGTTTCTCCTTTCCTCGATCGTGACTTTTCACAAACAACTTCTGGTGCATTGGTCCTGCCGCATCGTTATCCGTAAAGTGTTGCGCCCCCGGCCTAAACGTCGATCATCTATCAAAAATTAGGTAATTTCTCCTTCGTCTCTCTCTTTTGCGTATCATGTGGGGTAGGCGGGCTTTTGATCCTATAGAATTGGGTGAACCAGAGCTAATTAAAGATAACGAACGAATTCTATAAAGAAAGAGAGGGGTGGTTGTGATCGTTGATGGTGTTTTATATTTTGATGTTGTTTCTTCTATGACCATCTTTTTGAGTTGTGCTGTCTTATGCCTCCTGAATATTGAGGCCGTTGGTGGTCGTTGTTTATGCACTAATAAACCCTGCTGATGTTTTAAATGGCTTGTTTGTGGTTGTAAACTCCTGCTGTGAAAAGTGAATCGGTTAATCACGTATATCCGGCTGAATAACTGAAAGCACCAGGATCAACCCTTCTGTGATAACCCCCGGTTAGGACACACGGAATTTGAAATCATGGAGTGTGTTAAGTCGATTAAATATGAAAATCCCTGACTTGTGTTGGTGGTGGTAGTTGGTTTTTTTCCTTTCGGGCGGATTGCTCGAAATGTGGGAGGGGATGGGATCCCCTGTTCATTTATACTCTCGATGGTTGTGTGAATTTGGGGGATGGGATCTCCTATTGGTATGGATTTGGTGGTTGTGAGTTTTAAATCCGGGTGGTTACTTGTTTATATCACAAATTGGGGTGGAATCCTCTGTTGTTGAGAACCAGGTGTGGACTTTTTGGTTGATGTTTGACTGTTTACTTTTCTGGACTTATGCCTATGCCTACTAGTTTCCCAGTAGTGCTTAAACGTAAACGTTATTACTGAACGTGAAATAATAAAGGGGAAAAATGGGTTGTTGGCGTGAGTCGTGACTCGGACTTGAGTGTTGTTGTGATCTGTAGGATGTCTGAAGAAAAACCTAGCTTTGGGTGAGTGCGTGTTACATATATATATATATATATATATATATATATATATCTGTAGCTTTGTGTTTCTTATTCGCGCCCCACCCAAGTTGAGCACTTAGTGACGAACATCCCCATTTCACGGGGGAGGGTGTTTTTCCCAACACTATTCTTAGTGGATGGTTATTATCTCCTTTTCTTCTCCCTTTCCCGGATAGCCCAAGTATCATCGGGCAGGCTGTGATGGCCTGAAGTCCATTATTAGCCCAAGAACCTTCGGTCGGGGTGGTGTGGTGGTTGGCTAGGTGTGTGCAGTAGGTGGTTTCCCAAGTGTCTTCGGGATGAGGCCCAGGTGTCTTCGGGCGTGGTGGTGGTTGTTCTGGCCTAGGTGTTTGAAGGAATGGTTACATGTGACAGTTGTGGCCCAGGTGTGTGCGGGCGGGATTCAGCAGTGGGACTGCGTGCGGTTGAGGCCCAGGTGCGTGCGGGCGGGATTTCGGTAGTGGGACTGCGTGTGGTTGTGGCCCAGGTGTGTGTGGGTGGGTGTGGCAGTGGGACTGTGGTGAGAATGGCGGGATTGGTCTGATGCGTAGGATGTCTCAATAACCAGTGGGAATGTGGCGTGGGGTACCCACACATCGATGTGCTCTTATTATATATATTACTTGACTTGCGTTATTTGGGGAGTGAGCCTTGGTGAGGCCTAGGATGGATAGTTTTCCTTGTTAGGTGTTTGGTTTACTCTTTTTCTCACGGGACTTTAGTACGTTCCCCCACTTGTGCACGAGAGTCTTGGTTTTCCCTACTGAGTGTACTAGTATGCTCACCCTACGTATATAAAACTGCTATCAGGTTTCCAGGAGGACTTTGGGGATCACGCAGGACCTTAGTATTTCAGACTTTTGGAGCAGTTGCAGTTTTTGTTTTTATTTTTGGTACTTAACTTGTAGTCACCTTTTGCACTATGTGGATTTTACTTTTGAAACATGCATGTGGGAATGGTTTACTTTTGGCTTTACTTTTCTTTATACATTGGTGTTCTTGGGTTTTCTTCTTCTTATCTCTTGATCCTATAAAATAGAAAGGGTAATGCCTTCCATTTGCGAGAATTTTCTATACCCTTGGTGCTAGTCGCCACTCCGAGACTTATTGAAGGAGGGTTTCAGGGGTCATTATCTCTCCTTCAACTTAAAAAAGGAAGGGCTTGGCAATCTGCTGACCCTTCCCTCCTTTTGGTGAAGGCGGGTCGTGACAGAATGGTATCAGAGGTGATGGTTGAGAGATAGGATGGAGTCTAGAGTTAGGCACAGTGAGGATTTCATGGGATGGTAAGTCAACGGTTTTGGGTGACCTTGGAGCCTGAATTAGGCCAGGGAAGACCGGCTAGGACACGGGATTTTAGGGCCCCCCGTGATCCGATGCAAGTACTCTAGACCTACCGAACGACCAAGAGCGGCCACACTGATTGCAGGGTAGAGACCTTAGGAAAGTTAAATGAATCATAATGACTTGTGTTCTTGAGTTTCTGGGATGTCTTGGGAATTAAGAATAAATTAAATCTTAAGAAGTTTTAAGAACGCTATTCTGCACTACTTGGGCTTAGGCATTCCTTGTTTACCTTGCAGCTATGGCACCTGGAAGGCGACCACGTGTGTTACCAGCGATCGAGGACCCTGAGACTACTTTGGCCAATCGGCAGAGAGCTGATCGAGAGGAAGAGGAAGACTAGTGGAAGAAGACTCTTCGAGCCTTCCAGCGACAGACCCTCAAGAAGTATGAGGGAAGCACCTCCGATATGAAGACGTAAGGCTAGCTAGAGGAGCTAGTTATAACCTTCGGCCTGATTCGGGCACTGACCGAGTACTGGGTTCCCCTGGCCGTTAGCTAGATGCGGGGAGAAGCACGTCAGTGGTGGATTCTTTACCTGGGGGAGAGGAGAGATTCTGAGGTGGCTTGGGTGGATTTCGAGAAGGAGTTCCAGGAGGAATTCCTCTCCTTGACGATGAATGTAGAAAAGAGGCAGGAACTACTCTCCCTCCAGCAGGGGAGTATGTCTGTGAGGGATCTAGGGATAAAGTTCAAGGACCTCCTACGTTTTCCTCCGGACCTCTTTCCGGACGAGGAGTCTCGGGGAAGACGTTTGTAGGAGGCACTCCGACCCTCCCTCCAGTATGTTGTTACCCCCTTTACCCTGCCGACGTACTTGGAGGTCCAGAAGAAGGCCGAAGTCGTGGAGCGGATGCATGCTCTTGGGGGAGTGTTGTGAGAGGGGATCCATCTGGGACCATCAAAGGGGAAATCCTTCAGCAACAGACCTCTAGCGTCAGTACCCTCTAGGTTTCGACCCGCAGGGAGCAGGCCGCAAGAGTTTCAGTTTCGATCCCCCGATCCTCGCCCTTTTCCTATGGGCCCAGGACCACGGTGCTTCATATGTGGGAGACCTGGGCATCTCCTGAGTCAGTGCCCAGACCGGGTGCAGTACAGAAGTGGCAGTTAGCCCCAGCACCCGCCCTAGCAGCAGCTTCCAGCCAGACCTTTCCAGCAGCAGCAGTAGGGATAGCATGCTCCCGCTCCTCCGAGGCAGACATAGGAGGAGGCCGACCTCAGGGCGCTCCGCAGGGACCTCGACTAGGGCGTGGTCAGGGAGGTGGCCGATAGCCGAGGGGCAGGGGAGCTAGGCGTGGACAGTTGCACGCTGCAGAGGCAGCAGTCCCAATAGGTCCAGAGGTTGTTCGAGGTATGATAAGTCTGTTTAGCACTCTTGCTTATTCTTTGTTCGATACCGGAGCTTTGCACTCCTTTGTTGCACCCAGTCTAGCCCGTGACTTGGGTATAGATGTCGAGATACTTCCAGTTCCCCTGGTGTTGAGCACACCAGTTGGAGGTCAGACAAACTTGTTGTTTTTTTGTCAGGGATGTGTCTGATGATAGGGCCACATCAGTCGGTTCGGGATCTTCTTCTGCTACAGATTCAGCCATAAGATGTCATCCTAGGCATCGACTGGCTATTTTCAGTGTGCGCCGTCATCGACTGTTTTCGAAGAAGGGTGGTGTTCTCGGACTTGGACAGCCGGCGTGTTACCTTCACCGGCGTGCAGAGCAGTCTGAAGGGAAACAGGAGTGTGGAACCTCTCCTCTCCTTGTTGACCGAGCTGACGGTAGAATCAGTAGATGCAGAAATGGTGGAAGTGCTAGAGATCGTCCGTGAAATTATGGACATCTTTCCTGAGTAGGTGACGACTCTACCCCCTCGACGTGATATCGATTTCGGGATAGACTTGCAGCCCGACGCTCGTCCAATCTCGATGGCTCCTTACCAGATGGAACCTTCAGAGCTACGAGAGTTGCGGATACAGATTGACGATCTGATGAAGCGGGGTTATGTTCTTCCGAGTGCGTCACCGTGGTGTGCTCCGGTCTTGTTTGCAAAGAAGGCAGATGGAGGTCTTAGGCTGTGCATAGTCTACAAGAGGTTGAATCAGGTGACAATCAAGAATCGCTAACCTCTCCCAAGGATAGATGATCTTTTTGACCAGATGAAAGGGGCGGGATGGTTCTCGAAGATCGACCTGTGGTCTGGGTACCACCACCTGAGGGTGAAAGAGAGCGACATCTCGAAGACAGCGTTCAGGTGCAGGTATGGACACTTCGAGTTCGTAGTCATTCCCTTCGGTGTTACGAATGCCCCAGCTGTGTTCATGGGGCTTATGAACTCCATCTTCCGGGAGTACCTGGATCGGTTCGTGGTTGTGTTCATCGATGAAATCCTGGTCTACTCTAGATCAGATGAGGACCATGCAGAGCACCTGAGGACAGATTTGGAGGTCCTCCGACAGCACCAGCTATATGGGAAGTTGTCAAAAAGCATGTTCTAGACACAAGAGGTGCACTTCATCGGGCACGTAGTGTCTGAGCATGGGGTAGCGGTCGACCCATCAAAGGTTGAGGCAGTTGTTTCTTGGGAAGCCCCCAAGAATGTGGCAGAAGTACGATGTTTCCTCGGGCTGGCAGGTTACTACTGGAGATTCGTACCCAACTTCTCCCGAGTAGCAGCCCCTTTGACGGCTCTGACCAAGAAGTATCGGGCTTTCGTATGGAGTGAGCAGTGCCAGTCAGCCTTCAGCTATCTGAAGGAGAAGTTGGTCAGTGACCCAGTGATGAGATTACCAGAAGAAGGGGTGGCCTATGAGGTATTCTTCGATGCTTCGGGACATGTCCTGGGATGCGTGTTGATGCAGAAACGAGGGGTGATCTCTTATGGGTCCAGGCAGCTGCGTTCCCATGAGCGTAATTACGCCACCCATGACCTAGAGCTTTTAGAAGTCATTTTTGCGATAAAGTTATGGCGGCACTACCTCATTAGGGAATGCTTTGTGGTCTTCATGGATCACAAAAGCTTGAGTTATATCTTCTCCCAGCGGGACTTAAACTTCCGACAGCGGAGATGGGTGGAGTTCCTCCAGGTTTACGACTTCGAGATCTCTTATACTAAGGGCATGGGAAATGTGGTGGACGATGCTTTGAGTAGGAGGATGCAGAAGGATGCGGTCCGAGAGTCGGCGGACGCCTGGAAGGAAATGGAAGAGTTGGCTGCCTTACACTTGGATGTGACGATTGATAGCGGCAGAGGCTGCCTATATCAGATGACAGTGCAGTCATCCCTATTTCAGTAGGTGGAAGTATCTCAGTGGGGAGACCTAGAGTGCGAAGTGATGCCTGACCAGGTTGACCAGGGAAATGCTCCGGAAGGATGGACCGAGGATGGTCAGAACCAGATGATTTTCCAGGGAAGGTTGTTTGTCCCAGAGGCGATGCACGGTAGGGTTCTCAGTGAGTTCCACAACTCACCCCTGGCAGTACACCCTGGAGTTTCCAAGATGTACCAGGGTTTGAAGAGGCAGTTTTGGTGGCCCGGAGTTAAGCGAGCGATGGCAGAGTTTGTGGCCAAGTACCTAGTGTGTCAGTAGGTGAAGGCAGAACACTGAGTTCCAGGCGGCCTACTACAACCCCTAGGTTTCCCCGAGTGGAAGTTGGATGACATCTCAATGGATTTAGTCACAGGACTACCCAAGGCCCAAGGAGGGTATGACGCCATCTGGGTGGTAGTGGACAGGTTTACGAAATCGGCTCACTTTCTGGTGATCAGGGAGTCGAGTGCTGTGGGTGCTTTGGGACGAAAGTACATGGATGAGGTGGTGCGGTTGCATGGAGTCCCGAGGTCTATAGTCTCAGATATGGATGCACGGTTTACGTCGCGGGTCTGGAGAGGATTGCAGCATGCGTTTGGCACCCAGTTACGCCTTAGCACTGCTTTCCATCCCCAGACAGATGGACAAATTGAGCGCACCATCCATACCTTGGAGGATATGCTGCTAGCATGTGTTATGGACTCAGGAGGGTCATGGGTGCAATACTTGCCTCTGGTAGAGTTTTCCTACAATAATAACTACCACTCTACCATTAGCGTGGCCCCGTTTGAGGATTTGTATGGGAGGCCATGCCGTTCGCCTCTGTGTTGGACCGAAGTAGGAGAGGTAGACATCCTTGGTCCAAAGGTGGTTAAGAACACGACAAAGAAGGTTCAGCTCATACGGGAAAGGATGAAGGCATCCCAGGACCGACAGAAGTCGTATGCTGATACCAGGAGGAGGCCCTTGGAGTTTGAGGTTGGGGACCACGTGTTCTTGACGTTCTCCCCTCGGTGTGGGAAACGGAGGTTCAAAAAGGGGAGTAAGCCTTCCACTAGGTTCATCGGGCCCTTCCATGTGTTTCGGCGGGTCGGCGAAGTGGCTTACCAGCTAGCGTTGCCACCGCTGCTACTAAGGATACATGATGTCTTTCATGTGTCCCAGCTCCATCGGTATCTGCACGACGATTTGCACGTCCTTGATTAGGGTGAGCTAGACATCGAGGACGACGTGACCTTTGTGGAGAGACCAGTGATGATCGAGGATCGCAAGGAGAAGGTGCTTCTTGGGCAAACCATTCCGTTGGTTCGCGTGTTGTGGAGACATGGTGGGCTTGAAGAGAGTACGTGGGAGAGGGAAGCACAGATGCATACCCAGTTTCCAGAGTTCTTTTGAGTTTTGTTCCTTGTTGTACCTGTTGTGATAGAACGTTTTGTCTTTTGGCTATGAAATGTACTAGTTTCTTTCCTCTACTTGTGTGTGAAAACCCCCGGCTATAGGGAAGGAGAGAACCCAACCCCTAATCAAGACGCATTAAGGTGGATGCGATTAAACCCGTGCGGGCGAGTCAATGCCTCCCAAGGCGGAAAATATCTTTACATGGGGGAAGAGACTCCCCAACCCATGTGCCCGGGCAGTTTGGCATGGTATGTTTCATGGTTCGTGACAGGAAGATGTTCATAGTTAGCGATGAGTTTCACTCTTGAGAGGTATCTTTTGGGGTGGTTGTTCGGACCCACCCTTTCCTTCTGGGTTATCTAAATTCTCGGGGACGAGAATAGTTTCAGAGGTATCTGATGTGATGACCCAGAATCTCTTGGTCCTTCCCTTTGCCAAAAATCCAGGTTCTAAAGGAGTGGCATCTCGGTGAGACCGATCAGGGAGACCGATCTGTGAGACCGATCGGTGAGACCGATCGGCGTCACCCGGCCTTGTCATGTTGTTTCCAGTTGCGCTCCTTTGCGTAAATAGAGTTTTAAACCCTATTTTGACTCGTTTAACCATGTTTTTAAGACCCATAATGCCCATAAGAGTTTTAATTAAATGCTTCATCAATTCTTGAGTCAGCTTAAACCACCCGACCCCCTATTGTGACGAGTGGAGCCGCTTGATCAACCCATGACCCCCGCGCCTTACGCGGTTTCGCGTTTTCACCTCAACTGTCCCCGACTCTTATAAACTAAGGGTTAGAAGTGGTTTCTCCTTTCCTCGATCATGACTTTTCACAAACAGCTTCTGGTGCATCGGGCCCGCCGCATCGTTATCCGTAATGTTCCGTGCCCCCGGCCTAAACGTCGAACATCTATCAAAAGGTAGGGAATTTCTCCTTCGTCTCTCTCTTTTGTGTATCATGCGGGGTGGGCGTGCTTTTGATCCTATAGAATTGGCTGAACCAGACCTAATTAAAGATAAAGAACGAATTCTATAAAGAAAGAGAGCGGGGGCTGTGATCGTTGATGGTGTTTTATATTTTGATGTTGTTTCTTCTATGACCATCTTTTTGAGTTGTGCTGGCTTATGACTCCTGAAAATCGAGGCCGTTGGTGGTCATTTTTTGTTCACTAATAAACCCTGCTGATGTTTTAAATGGATTGTTTGTGGGTGTAAACTCCTGCTGTGAAAAGTGAATCGGTTAATCACGTATATCCGGCTGAATAATTGAATGCACCAGGATCAACCCTTCTGTGATAACTCCCGGTTAGAACACACGAAATTTGAAATCATGGAGTGTGTTAAGTCGTTTAAATCAGAAAATCCCTGACTTGTGTTGGTAGTGGTAGTTGGTTGTTTTCCTTTCGGGCCGATTGCTGGAAATGTGGGAGGGGATGGGATCCCCTATTCTTTTATACTCTTGGTGGTTGTGTGAATTTGGGGGATGGGATTCCCTGTTGGTATGGATTCAGTGGTTGTGAGTTTTAAATCCGGGTGGTTACTTGTTTATATCACAAATTGGGGTGGAGTCCTCTGTTGTTGAGAACCAGGTGTGGATGTTTTGGTTGATGTTTGACTGTTTACTTTTCCGGACATAAGTCTATTCCTACTAGTTTCCCAGTAGTTCTTAAACGTAAACGTTATTAATGAACGTGAAATAAGAAAGGGGGAAAATGGGTTGTTGGCGTGAGTCGTGACTCAGACTTGAGTGTTGTTGTGATCTGTAGGCTGTCTAATGAAAAACCTAGCTTTGGGTGAGTGCGTGTTATATATATATATATATATATATATATATATATATATATATATATATCTGTAGCTTTGTGATTCTTATTTGCGCCCCATCCAAGTTGAGGACTTAGTTCCGAACATCCCCATTTCACAGGGGAGGGTGTTTTTTCCAACACTATTCTTAGTGGCTGGTTATTAGCTCCTTTTATGCTCCCTTTCCCGGAAAGCCCAAGTATCTTTGGGCAGGCTGTGATGGCCTGAAGTCCATTATTAGCCCAAGAACTTTCAGGCGGGGTGGTGTGGTGGTTGGCCAGGTGTTTGTGGCAGGTGGTTTCTCAAGTGTCTTCGGGATGAGGCCCAGGTGTCTTTGGGCATGGTAGTGGATCCTTTGGCCCAGGTGTCTCGTGCGTGGTGGTGGTTGTTCTGGCCTAGGTGTTTGCAGGCATGGTTACATGTGACAGTTGTGGCCCAGGTGTGTGTGGGCGGGATTTAGCAGTGGGACTGCATGCAGTTGTGGCCCAGGTGTGTGTCGGCGGGATTTCGGCAGTGGGACTACGTGTGGTTGTGGCCGAGGTGTGTGCGGGCGGGTGTGGTAGTGGGACTGCAGTGAGAATGGAGGGATTGGTCCGATTCATAGGATGTCTCAATAACCAGTGGTAAAGTGGCGCGGGGTACCCCAACATCGATGTGCTCTTATTATATATATTACTTGACTTGAGTTATTTGGGGAGTGAGCCTTGGTGAGGCCTGGGATGGATAGTTTTCCATGTTAGGTGTTTGGTTTACCCTTTTTCTCACAGGACTTTAGTACTTTCCCCCACTTGTGCACGAGATTCTTGGTTTTCCCTACTGAGTGTACTTGTATGCTCACCCATCATATATAAAACTGCTTTCAGGTTTCCAGGACGACTTTGGGGATCATGCAGGACCTTACTAGATCAGACTTTTGGAGTAGTTGCAGTTGTTGTTTTTCTTTTTGGTACTTACCTTGTAGTCACCTTTTGCACTTTGTGGCTTTTACTTTTGAAACATGCATGTGGGAATGGTTTACTTTTGGCTTTACTTTTCTTTCTACCTTGGTGTTGTTGGGTTTTCTTCTCCTTATCTCTCGATCCTATAAAATTAAAAGGGTAATGCCTTCCATTTGCGAGAATTTTCAATACGCTTGGTGCTAGTCGCCACTCCGGGACCTATTGAAGGCGGGTTTCGGGGGTCATTATCTCTCCTTCAACTTAAAGAAGGAAGGGCCTGGAAATCTGCTGACCGTTCCCTCCTTTTGGTGAAGGCGGGTCATGACAGAAATGTTAGTACAATTTTCATGTTGTATCACCTGAATATTTTTAGGTTCCCATATATCTATAAGACCATGATAATATGATATTCATACATCCCATTGATATATTTTAATTCTAATGAATTCACATGGGGTTAGGAAATTCCCTTGATACCTTTTAACCCTATATGGTAAGTATATTTTAAGATATTTTCAAGATATTTTGGAGGTATTTATTGATTATTTTATTCTTATAGAATATAACTTGAAATATGTCTTGAAAATCAAGAAAATATTTTAATAAAATTTATGGAGGAAAATATACCTTCTAATATTAATATATTTAATTTAATAATATAATAAAGTTCAATTTTGGGGCACAAAATGTATAAGTATGAAATTAATGTAGATAAGTCCAAGGTCAAAATTATTTCTACACTAATTTGGTGCACAACTGTGAGATATATTAAATAATTTTAAAGCCGTCATAGATTTTATAAATGGTATATAATGTAATTTACAAAAATTGATTCCCCACCTAAGTAACCAACATATGAAAGTTGAAATTTTATAATTAGGATTCATGTAGGATAAATTTGGACAATGATAAATGGATCCTTACTATACCCCCTACAATCCCTCCACTAGAGAAGGAACTTGCCTTTGAGATGCTTTGTGATGCCTAAAATAAATTGACAGGAGTTGTGTTTCCCCAAAGGTTTGATGTGAACTTATATGTGATAACCTATAATTCATGGACCTTAGACAAAACACAAAACAACTATATAAAAATAGATATTTTTTTCATTTTTTTGATGAAAAGTTTTGGTCATATCTTTGCAGAATTAAAATAATTATATTCTTTGATTATATATTACTCAAATTTCTGATCATGAATGATTAAACAAATCTATGTATTGTGATATAGATACTAATATTTTAAGAAATTGATTTAGAGATCACAGAAAATAAAGGCTATGAATATTTTGATGTAGACTGTATGAGTATTTTACCTCACACTATCGAGGTTGAAACAAAAATCACAAATAAATTTAATTAAATCTTCCATGGTGTGTCGATATACAAAGTTAACCATGTTCCCTAGCAAGCAGACATGATGCTTTTTTTTCTTAAATCAAATGTACCCTCCTTTCTTTATAAGAGTCAAACCCATTAACTAAAATCATAGTTAATGTTTTTTCATAATATTCTCCTTATTTATAGATTTTATTTAGGGATCAAGTAATTCAGAGATGTATCCTTAAATAAGAGGTTAATTCAGTTCATTTTTTTGGTTATACACTTACATGGGGAGGAATTTTTATACCTCAATTAAAGGATAGAAATATTATATAGGAATTTTTGTTTTATAAATTAATTATTAATGACTCAAAAGCGATTTATAAAGATATTCTAAATATTAAATATTCTAGTGGTGTTTAAAAAAAGATGAAAATTCCCTCAACAACCTTTTGATTTTTTGTGATACATGTTTTGTCAAGGGATTTTTTTTGTCAAATTGTATATCTATTTTGTGTTTTCTAATATTCTATTATATGTAAAAGTTTCTAATTGGATTTATGATAAATAAAAATAAATTAATGATATAAAATTTGTTATTGAGTCTCTAAGATCATATATTTTTTTAGGTTCAGAGTGTCTTAATCACAAAGTAGTGATCAAGGGACACCTTTTTGTAAAAGAACGTAGAGGCCCCTATAATGATATATTGAATGAACTAAAAGTACTAATGTTCATAACACTCATTTAAAAATGGTAATGATGATTTATCCAATTTAGATATAAAAAATACTATAAAATACAATGCAGCATACTAAAAGTACTAGAGGAAAAAGCATATGGATTCACTATAGGGATATTATACTACTTTTAGAACCTAATAGTTTTGCACACTTATATAATTTTATATGTAATGAATTACTAATTTCATATTTCACTATAAAACACGATGTATAAGGTCTTAAAGAAGGTAATGATGGATTTTTATAAAGATAGACAACATAGGAGGTTCCAAACAATGGAACTTGAGGATCTGAGAAGGGAATATAATGTGAACACTATACTATTAATAGTGAAATACAGACCAATCCATGTACTTCCCCACACCCATAAAGTGTGGGGATGGTGTCATGTTACCATTACATTTATATAAGATACATGTAAATGTCATCCCATAGGACCTAAAATTTTAGTATTGGTAAAGAACATACATACATGAGTATTTTTATTAAAATGAATACACTAATATGAACATAAAATATTTTTCATTCGATGATAATAAATTTATCACAACTAGAGTATTCTTACATATCTTTCTTAGTACTATTTTGGAAATTTTGGGGAATTGAAACATAATAAAGTTGAACTTAAATATTCAGTAAGGGTAAAGTATAATGGAAGCAGTAATGAATCATTGATAATAATAAACATGGAAATGTAATAATGGAAGACATATTCGATGAAATTAATAAACTAAAAATGAAATGAATCAATATAGATTTTCATAGAGAAAATATCAAGGATATTAAATATTGACTCCATATTATTGTAATTCTTAATTATTTTACGTCATGGCTTAGGCACATGAAAACCATTATTTTCAATATATATCGTAGAAACACTTTAAAAAAATCGATAGAAACTTCTTTAATTTTTAAAAATGATTTGTCTCATGAGACCCTATAGATGCATAGAGGAGACATATAAAATTTTGTGTCCACATGTGACTAAACTTCCGGAGAATTCTTCATATCAAATAATCGGGTTAATCAATAAATAATACAACTTATGAAATATCCATATTGAATAAAACATGTGAATTTAGCAATAATTACCATGTTAATAAATTAACATTCAAAGTAAACACCATATATTAAAATGATAGCCAGATTAGGAAATAATAATATTCATCACCTAAAATGGGTTGTATTTAATCTACCACAATAATGTGATTGTTTTTTTAGGAAAGTTAATAATCACAAAAGAAAGTGAGATTCTAATGTTTACATTCACAACTATATAATTTTCATGATAAAACCATTAGGTAAGATATTTCAGTGTGAAACATAAAATACAATTAATTATGATAAAATCTATATATTAAATGAATATTTGGGATTATATACCTAACACAAAATAAGTTACTATTGATAATAGTATATACCTCACGGAATGAAAAGTGAGACAAGAATCCCTTACCTTGAATTTAATTTTGGGTGAATACCCTTTAAAATCATGTATAAGTGTTTGAAACGTCAAAATAACTTATACCGAAACCATAAAAATATTTATAATTAAATAAATTAACTTATTAAAATATCATATTTCCCATTTGTTAATAATCATTCATTATTTTCACTATTTTGGTTGTTAATTACATAGTTTTTAGAATGTTTTAACTTCTTACATGTTGTTATTATTAATTACATCATTATTTCATTATCTCTAGTATGTAAACCGTAATTTAAATATAATATATTTCCATTATTTATATATGTATAATTATCCATAAAATTTGTTGACTCGAAATGAAATGTGCCATTCATAGAGATGGTAGGCCGTATATACACATGAATGCTAAATTCATTTATTTTACCTTTTAAAAAAATAAATGTAATTGATATATATATATATTAATTAAAGTATCATATATTTTTCATATATGTTACATAGGTCTATTAAAATCATTTCTTATATGTTCCTTTTATAGCATGAACGAACGGCGTTGCTTTGAGGAGGTGGTATTCCACACATCCACAAACGATGTTATCATATCCCCATAAAATTTAAAGAATATATGTGTGTGTTATAAAAAAATTAAAGAATAATAATGAATTTATAAATATCATATATATCATATATAAAAATTGTGTTCATCATATTTTCCATCCATGAGAAGTGGTAATGGAAAAAACGAACAATCCTTATTTCATGAGGCAGTAGTTTTTCGTACATGAACAATATTATTGACACTAATTATATGAAATTGTGTGAAAGTACAGGAACAGACCATAGAATAATTTAAATTAATTATTTTTATTATACATATGGAATTATTAAATCTTGATATAAAAATAATTTAAGCGGTAGAGATGTTAATGAACGAAAAGTAAATGTTGGAAAATGATTCCTCTTATTCAGGTTGCTCCTTTTGGTTTAAACCAATAGACATCATTGGTTTTAATTATTCCAAAATAGAGGCTTATATTATTTTGGGAGAGATGTTTGGAGAATTATTTTTAGATTTTGGGTGATCTGAAGGGCTTGATAGGTTTTAATAAGTGGGAGGGGTGTGTACATTTATATAGTATAGGAGTAATGGAATTGTTATAAAATTTATAATAAAGAATTCCACCAATGTTTTTTATATATAAAATAACTAAAATAAGGAAAAAATTATCTAAAATGAATTATTTCTTAAAATAATAACATAAAATGTATTTTTGACAAGTTTCTGGTTCATTTTCCACTTCTGTTTAAGTTTTAGTCCCTTTTTTAAGAACATTTTCATCTTAATTTCTTTTATTAAATTTGATTACTTTCAGTATTATTGTGGGTAAAAATATAATTATACATAATTATATATTATAATAAGTTATTTATCCAAATATTGAATCCATTCAGATAAATATCAATAATATATGTAGCTGAAATTAATTTATAATTAATACTGTAGATGGGATGATAAAGTAGGGTTTTAAATTAAAAATGTTCAAAAGATTAAAATAGTTTATATTGAAGTTCATAGTGAAACTTATTATAATCAACTAAATCAGACATATTTATGTTTAAATTATATATATAATCTTTTAATCAAATAAAAAATATAATTTTTCCATATAAAGAAATTAGTGAGAAAAGATGTTTTGAATTAAAATTCATTATTTCTCAATAATCATCAAAAAATGAAACTTCCAAGAATAATACAAAAAATTAAACCTAACATTATTCATATGTTTCTATTTTAAAAAATTAATTTTATATTGAAATAAAAAATTTATAAAAGGTCTATAAATTATATTTAAAATATTTTTTCAATTAAAATACGTTAAAACCATATTTAAAGAAATAGAGGTTTGTATACATAAAATTGGGTTTGTCCTTATCATATGCCAAAAATTAATTTTGTATGAATGTAAAAAAATCGACTGAATTTATAGCGTTTATATTTCCTTATTATCATTAACCAATTGTAACTAATTTAATTTACTGAGATAAAACACCTTTGATAGAATAATAGTAAATTTTTATATTCATTAATTTTATATGGTCATTTCTAATTAATTGGTAACCAATGAATTCATATAATATTTTTATAGATGATATATTTTCATAAGTCAGTTAAAACTATTCATAGCTGCTAATTTAACATCTATATTATATCTTTTTATTCTAAATAAGAATTTTTAAATATATTATTGTTTGGTAAAACATGGTTATGATTGTAACAGAAGCCATTGAAGAAACTCATTGTGGTGTGTGATGTACAAAAACTCAGTATCATGTTCAATACATGATATATAATGGGTTAGTTTTTAAAAAAAATTAAAAATATTTTAATGTCTCAGGATATTATTTTCCCTTTTACGTTTGGTATTGTGCTTTATTCACACTATCAAATAGAATGTTCTTACTTTAAAATTTCGGGGCGTTACATTTCCCCTCCATAAATAAATTTCATCCTTGTAATTTAAACATGAATTTGGAAATATATTTCATGATATTTATGGTGTTTAAATTCCAAACCATGAGTAGGGTTTTTGAAACATCCTCTAGAAAAGAGGGAATGAGAATTACAAGGGTCACATGGACTAACTTGATACCATGTCTTTATGTAGGAGAACATTAATGGATCGTGGAGAAACATACATAAAGGGAAAACATATATATTTATAAGGATTGATTGAGATCATAAATTCCAAACATGTGAATGAATGATGTAATTTAGGGGCCTAAAATTCATAAATATATGTTGATTTTAAAGGAATCCAGTTTATCAAAATTGAATGTATTATAATAAATATTATTGTTCCACAGTACTTTTTATATTGTTTAGGAATTATTTTATTTAACAAGAATATAAATAAGTATATATAATTGATATATTTATGTTTTTTAAATCTAATTTTTCTCTTTTGTTTCTTCATGGATAAAATTTTAATTCATCCATTACTCCATGAAATGAAGATCCAAAATTTAACATTGATGCATGAATCACTAAAATACATTTTTAAAATATTGTAATACACATAAAACAAGTCCTTATATTTTTCTATAACTATTTTACAAAAAACAATTGTTATGAAAATAATCTCTAAACCTAATATCTATCATTACTAGTGCATAATTAATATATATTCATCATTTTTTTGACTAAAAATAATTACACCATAAATAGGACGTCACATTGGCCAGTGGTGAAATGAAAACTATTATCATCCTTCATTCATGGGTTCATGTCATGAAGCCATTCTAGAATTGATGTATTTTCACCTAGAATGTATGATTTCCTTATATTAATATAATTTCAAAAATAAATATTACATAAATTTTTGATATTTAATCAGTAAATATCCTTTTAACTAAGGTTTCCTACATAACTTTAATAAATAATTAATTTATCCATTTATTTCCATATATATTATTCCTTGGTCTTGTTTTTATCTTATAGAAGAGGAAATTTAGTATGACAAAAAACCATAGTCTTACCATCAATTATCATATTGAAAAAACCATATAATCATTTTTAAGATGTTAAAAATCACGACCTAGTATTCTCAATCCATGAAAAATCAGGTTTAAATGATGTATTTAATTTTTTTTATTTATTCAAAATCCATTATATTGTTGTGTAAAGAGAATTTAAATGATACAATGAAAATTTTGGGGTGGTTTAGGTCGAGTGTGTAGTATGTCTTATTATCACATACTAGGATACGCTCACGTCAGGCATGAAACACATTCTTAGAGTATTTACTCCTAGGTACATCAATACCAGAGCCACATCCACTTGTATTATTTATAAAAGTATGTAGTTCTATGAAAACAGCATAATCTAAATCTTAATTAAACTGTTGTGTGTTATTCTATTATTATCCTCAAAGTCAATCATAGGGTTATTTTCTCTAAAATATGTTTTCCGAAATCATGTTTGAATGGTTTTTACTAAAAATTCTCTGATACCAACTTTAGTTCCCTTGCACTAGAAATATTGAAGATGGTGTCGTGTAACTATTACATCAACATTAGATACAAGAAAATAACATCTCAATTGACCTAATGGATTATTAAGATTGGTAAAATAGATAAATACATGAGTATTGTTTTATATATGAATGCACTATTAATAACATAGTTTTTTTCATTTAATTATAATCAATTAATTCCATCTCGCATATCCTTTAATATATTCCACAATATACTTAACTAAATTCTAGGAAAAATAAACATATTAAGTGTGAGCTCAAATGATCAGTAAGGGTAAAGAACATAGGAAGAAATATTGAATCAATGAGAATAGTAAAATAGAATGGTAATAATTATAGACACATACCATGTACTCAATAAACTAAGAATGAAATTCATTCACATATTTTTTTCATTTTCAAAATTTTATGGATAATAAATATTTAATCTAAATTAAAGAAATGTTTAATTATTTGGAATCATGTCTTATTCATATGAAAGACTCTACTCTCAAGATCTATCATCATGACAATTTAAATATATAGTTAGAAACATTTTTTATTTTCAAAACTAATTTGTATCACAAGAAAAAATTGATGAATTGAGGGCATATATAAAGTGTGGTCTCAACACTCCACTGCATTTCCAAATCATTCCTCACTTTAAAAAATTTATTTAATCAATAAAAAACATTTGTTATCAATTATCCATACTGAATAAAAGATACGAATTTATAAATAATTTCCTTATGAATACAAAAATTATCAAAGTAAACAACATATGTAATAATGGTTCATTGTTTGGGAAATAATGATATCTATCACTGAAGAAGGTGGATATTTTAATGATCACAACAATGTTATTGTATCAATGTGAAGATAATAATCACAAAAGAAATTTAGATTAAAAAGATTACTTTTTCCAATAATTTATTTTTGTGCTAAACAAATTAGGTGAGATAATTCAATCTGAAACAAAAAATACAAAGAATTATGATATTATTAGACAAACAGGAAGTATATAAACAATAAAAATAATTAAATGGAGAATATGACATATGCATCCTGGAACAAAAATTGTGGAAAGAATCTATTACATTGAATTTCCTTTTGAGTGAACTTCCATCAACCTCTTGTATATCGGTTTTATGAATTTAAATAACTTATAAAAAACCGTAGTGATATTTATAATATCATATATTTAATTCTTCTAATATGTTATTTCCCATTGGTTAATAATATTTCATTAGTTTGACTATATAATTTGTTAATTTCCTAGTTTTTCAATTATTTTAACTTGTTACTGGATGCTATTATTAATTAGATAATTATTTAATCATCTAAACAATTTAAACCAGTATTTAAATATCACATAAATCTATTATATATGAATTTATAATAATCCATATTATTTTGAAAAAGGAAATACAATTAACTTTTCTTGGAGATGGTATGTAACACAATGAGCTTCCACAATACGTTTCGCTTTAAAAAACCGAATAGCGTGCGATGTATGCACCATGAAGTTCAAGCGCACCACGACCTATCAAACTTTCCATTAAAAAAATCATTTATGAATGTTTATAACCACATTATGATTTTTATATATATCTCATATAATTTTAACATTCATATTTTTGTTTCGTATATATAATATAAGGACAAATTATATTTTTTTAGATAAAAGAAATATTTTAAAAAAAATTGTTTACTTACCTGATTTTAATAGAAAAAAATTTTTAAATAGAATATTTGACAGTTTTATATATTCAAATTTACAAAATATACTTCTTATTTATAATGAGGACATAAAAATTTAGTTTTGTAATTTTTTTGGTGTTTTTATAATAACTTTAATATTTGGGGGAAGAGTGAAAAATACTAAATATTAATTGAAAACATCATTTTTAATGAAAAAAATTTATAGTTTTAAACTATAAATTTGAATAGTTTGGAAATTATATTATATTTTTACAATTTAATCTAATGTTGGTCATTGTAATTAATTTCACTTTGAAATTATAAATAAACAAGTGTCAATGTTTTGATAGTTATTATTTATTAAAAACACAGTATTTGTTTTGACAATGGGAATTAATTTTAAATTAAATTTTGAATGTTTTCTATTTTGAATTTGGTAAAATAGAAATCATTTTTGAATTAGGAATATCAAATATGGCTTAGGCTGGATTTTTGGTATTTTTATGAAAAACACCAATTTTTGATGAAAATTAAAACCACTTAGTAGTAGTTAAAAATAGACTTTTTCATTTATATAATCTTTTCCTACATCTTTGAAATGAATTTCAAAAATACAAGACACATTATTGTTATTAGTAAGTATAATGGGGTTCAATAAGACAAAAATAATTATTGGCGAATAGTAACTTTTGACTTTATTTACTGTGGTTAAAGGTCAATAGGGTAATTCAAGGTAGAAAAAAGATAATAATAATAAAAAATTACCTTAAAACTTGTCCTAACCTTATTATATGAGTAATGGACGACCATGGGAATCCTTGGGTCAATTTTTTCTCCCCATGGAGCCACTTAAGAGTGATAATGGCACCTTAATTTAATAATGTCAAATTAATGAAAAAATGACATTTTCAAACATCTTTTAGTGTATCAATTTTTACATGGGGTTATGTAAGTCAATTTTTAAACTATAAATATTCATTGGAAAGATAAAAAGATTTCATACATTATTTTATTTTATTTATAATTTTTAGACATCCAATAAATTATTCTATATGTGACACAATAATGATGCAGTATTCACCTCATTAGTAAATGATTTAAATAAATAAGATTATTAATATTAAAAATATATCCAAAACCTGTCAAATTCTTATTAATTGATTTTATTTCAAACATTAATCATATTAAGTTGTTCTTTAATGAGTTTTGGGATTTTTTAAAATGAATAAATTTATAATAAATTAACATTTTCACCCTTTCCTAAAAAGCCCATCCTCTCCCTTATAAAAAGAAAACCACTTCTAACCTTTTCCTCACACCTGTAAATCCCATTGGATCATCCAACCCATGAAAAAATAAGATATCAAGATCCCTATCTTCCACCTATAAGACATACCTTAGTAATAAGTCACTTCTACATGTCTGTTTGGTTCAAACCAAAGGGAGTTACCCGAATTTAAGTATATGGTTTCCCTTAACTTCTTTTCTTTAATTTTATTTCTCCAACCACAAAACTCTTTTTATTAATATCTTTTATAACAAAAATAGTATCCTAAATATACTATAATTATTCTTTGAGAAGTATTGAAACTACACTTGCACACACCTTCATGTAATGGGAAAATAACACACTATTTCTGTGGATGACAAACTAACGCCTCACGAAATGATGATTGTTCAATTATCTCCCACTGCCTCTCATAGTGGCCATTAAGATGGAACTGTATTTATATATTATATATATAATGTTTATGTTTTTTTGATTATGTATTTTCTATTTATATCATACCTTATGGTTTCAATTATGGGTATATGTGATAATTTCATTTGAGGAAGTGCAGACTACCTCCCCCTCAAACTGATATGACTCATTAATGCCTTATGTGGGATGTATAAAGGATGGAGTTAGTTATATTATATATGATATTATATTTTAATTATAATTTAATTATGGATTATTATGTTTTAATTAAATTAAAATACAAAATATAAATGAAAGTAGCGTTAATGCGTACGTATGGCTTACCGTCACCCTGAATGGTGAAATTCATTTCTTATCTCCAAATGCTATGTATTGTTAATAATACACACATATATATAGCATATATAATATATATATGATATATAAAAAATTAATATCATTCTGGATATAAATTACTTTTGACCACATAGACAACATGTAGTTATAAGATGTTTACTTTTGACTCAAATACCAAATATCAAAATAAAGATTTTATTAACTTAAATGATTTTAAAATGTTTATAACATACAAATAAGTGATATAAAATGAATAATTAAATTAAAAAATGTTCTAAAGAAAGTATAAATTAACTTTATTTTATTGTACATGAGGTTAAAGAACAAATAAGTCAAGTCAGACACAAGGTAAGGGTTATTTTCACAATATCTTTATTATCTAAGGTTGTTTTTATCTAAGTATCCACTGGAGCCTCTTTATCATTCACATCCATGTTCCATAAAATGTATTCCAAATTTTTTTTGGACTATTTACTAGATTATGGGTTAAAGTCATTTATACCCTTGTTTGATTTTTTATATATGGGTTTAAAGGAATCTTTCTATCATTTTCCAAACAAGGTACTTTATGACCATTTTGACAAAATTAAGGTGAGAATGTTTTTTTAACTTATACAGCGGGTGTAGTTATTCTCCGCTGTTATAAAATTGTTGAAGCTTCCATTACAATCTTATAAGAATATTTTCAAAATAAATGTTTTCTTTTATAATTACATGACTTTTAAATGATTTCAAAATAGGCAGATATATTCGTATTAAATAATTTTCCTTTCATCTATGTCAACATCCTTTGATAGATTTTAAACTAGTTTGATTTTGATCTATTATGATATAAATCATCCATATTGTATTGATGGTTTTGTGATATGTTTGACTATGGAAGTGTTATTTTTATACCATTCATGGATTATGGTTAATGTATTGACATTTCCTATGATAGTTTTAATATGAATGTTTATGTTATATTTCAACCCTTTCATATGAGGAATGTATTGGACTTAGTATGTGAGGGGTGGAGCCCGCTATAGCTCCTCAGTGCATCGGTAGGTCTCATGAGACAATTAGACGTAGAATTGGCCAAGTCCTTTGCAAATTGGATATATGGTTTTGGCCGAGGCCTATATAATTTTAGAGGTCTTGGTCTAGGCCTTGACAAGATATGTTAGAATGCACAACATTATAAATTCCATCATTATGAAATAGTATTAATGGATCATGTCGATATTAGACTCGTAGAATACCAATGGCTTTTTTTATTATGGAATTATTTACTCAGCTCAAATTCCTGCCACAAATTGTTCTTGTTTATTAATTGTAAAGGCATCTGTTTTCAATTATTCACCATGCCTAATGTTTATGTTATCCTATGATGTATTTCGTACCCTTACTGAGAATTTGGGATCACCCCTTTCTTATGATTCATTTTCCAAGGATATGAAGAAGTTATTTTTGAGTGACTTAGAGGAATAATCTTGGAGACTTGGATGTTTATAATGAAATAAATTAGTGTTGAATTAATTTTCAAGTAGTAATGTTTAAAATATGTATGTATCTTGTTTCCAATGCTACTAAACTGATCGGTCTTTTGGGATTTGATCACTTGTGATCATGCTAATTTTATGTAATAATTCACCGACTCTGGGTAACTAGGTCGGGAAGTTACAATTGGTATCAGAGGAAGATTTTTTCAGACCTTGGAAACTATGTTTAGAAAAACTCTTATTAGAGCACATTATCCTAAGATATACTTTGAGGATTATTATATAAAAGATTCCTAGATTTTTGGTAATGTAGATATTTTGTTTATTTTCCGAGCAATACATCCTGGTCGGGATACAAGCAGGTAGAGGCGGCTCTGGAACAGATGTACCTAGGATAATTTTGATATTCCAAATTCAAAAATGAATTTCATTTTGAATGATAAAATTTATAAAATTACAAAAAGTGGGTATAACTATTCATAATGGCTAGTTTGATTGGACGCAGTGTGTTAAAACTCGAAGTTGCATACAATGCAAGCTATTGCATTATTGAAAGGTAAACATACCGTGGAAGCTTGGGGTTTTACATTCATTCCTCCTTCAAATAATTTTCCCCCCGAAATTTCTATAATACTACCGCACAAAAAGATTCAAATAGTTCTTCATTATATGTTCCTCTGGTTCCTACATTTCCTCGTCTGTCTTATGGTTTACTATAGAAATTTTACCAGACAAGTCATCCGGATTCTCATCACTTTCTCTCTTGTATCAAGAATTTTGACATGCTCTACACAATATGACAGATCATGATATAGTTCAATATCTTTATAAATGGGTACATGTGTTGGGTCATTCATGTATTTTCTCAACAGTGATACATGAAAAACTTCATGAACTTTATAGAGACATGGTGGCATTGCTAAATGGTAAGCCACAACCCCAAATCATTATAGAAATTCGAAAGGTCTGATGTACCTAGGACTCAATTAACCCTTTTAATAGAAACCAATAACACCCTTACATGGAGACCCCTTTAATAAGACATGGTATCCTACTTGAATTTCCAAATCATTCCTTCGGTTATTGGCATATCCCTTTTGCTAATTTGGGATTCTTTTATGCGGGTATGGATAACCTTCACCTTTTACATTGTTTCCTAAACATGTTCTAGGCCTACTAGTTTTCTTTCACCAACATCATCCCAACAAGTTGGTGTGTGACATCTCTTTCCATATAAAGCTTCATATGGTTCCATATGAATACTTGAATGGAAGCTATTGTTATAGGAAAATTATACCAGAGGTAAATGTTGATCCCACATAACTTGAACGTCATGTGAGCGAGATCTCAAAATGACTTCTACGATTTGAATAGTTTGTTATGATTGTCCATCAGTTTGAGGGTGTTAGGTAGTGCTCAAATGAAGTTCAGTACCTAGAGATTTATGAATAATTTTCTAGAATCTTGATGTAAAATGGGGATCACGATCAGAAACATTCAATAAGGGTACTCCATAATGTCTTAAAAAATTATTAATATATAGTCATTCTAGACGTTAAAATTGAAAATCTTCTCTTATAGCAAGAAAAAGTGTAGACTTGGTAAGATGATAAAAAATGAACCATATTGAATCTTTCCTTCTAGGAGTCTTCGGTATCCCCATGACAAATTCCATCATAATATTATCCCATTTCCACTCAATTATGGGAAGAGGATCCATGAATCCTCCAAGCTGTTTCCTTACAGCTTTCACTTGTTGACAAACCATACATATTGACAAAAAATCAGCAATCTCTCTCTTCATGTTGTCCCACCAAAAATGTTCCTTTAAATCTATATACATATTAGTTCTACGAGGGAGTATATAGAAATTGGAGCTATGAGCATCGTCCAATAATTCAATTTTAGATCAGGTATATCGGGAAAACAAAGTCTATTCCCAAATTTCTAAATTCCATCATTATATATGATGTCACTCAATCTCCTATCATTCAGAACATTAATCTTCTTTTGGAACTCCTCATCATCATCCTGATAACTTTTTATCCTTTCTAGTAAAGATGGTTTGGAAACCATTTAAAAAAGTATTGATGTTTCACCTTCCATTATTATTCCCATATCCATTTTCACTAGATCCATTAAAATAGGATCCATTTAAACTCTCATATAGTTCAAAAATACATGATCCTTTCTTCTTAATGAATCTTCCACATTATTTTCCTTCCTTGGGTGGTAGTATACTGTGATATCATAATCCCTAAGTAGTTTATGCCATCACATTTGCCTCATGTTGAGTTCTTTTTGTGATAAAATATACTTCAAACTCTTGTGATCAGTGCAAATTTCACATTTTTTACCATAGAGATAGTGTCTCCATATATTCTGATAAAATATTGCAGATAATAACTCAAGATCGTGTGTTGTATGGTTTTCTCATTAATTTTTAGCTGTCATGATGCATAGGTAATAACTCTATCATTCTGCGTAAGGAAACAATCATGTCCTCTCTTGGAAGCATCACTATAAATAACAAGACAATCGTTCCCTGATGGTAGATTCAAGATAAGAGAATTGAATAATATTCTATTAAATTGTTCAAAACATTGTCAAAATAAATTTAACAGCTTTACGTGTGAGTTTGGTTAATGGGTCAACCAATTGGGGAATATTCTTGAAAAAACGCCTATAATAACCTGCTAAACCAATTAAACTACGTACCATAGTTATAGTAGTCGGTGCTGGAAATTTTTGGATTGCCTTGGTCTTCAAAGGATCAACAGATATTCCATCCTCAGAGAAAATAATTCCATGAAAGGAAATCTCTTGAAGCCAGAATTCACACTTACTAAACATGTTGTATAATTCATTTCTTCTGAGTGTTTTCTGAATGGTGTGAAATTGATTTTCATTATCTTCATAGATTTTGGAGTATACTATGATATCATCAATAAATACCACTACAATGTCATCAATATATTCCTTGAAAACTATTTTCATTAGATCCATGAAATCATAGGGTGTATTAGTCAACCCAAAAGGCATTACTGTAAACTCGTAATGCCCCTACCTGGTTCAAAATGATGTTTTTGAAATGTATTCCTTCTTCACACACAACTTATGATATCCAGATCAAAGGTGAATCTTTGAAAAATATTTAGCTCAATGATGTTTTTTGAATAAATCATTAATGCAAGGTAGGGGATACTTGTTCTTTATTGTTATAGCATTGATCTCCCTATAGTCAATGCACAACCTCATAGATTCATCATTATTCTTAACAAAAAGGATAGGGGATCCCCATGGAGAAGCATTATGGTATATAAATACCTTATTATTCGATTCCTCTAGGTGATTCATTAGTTACACTAGTTTTACAGAGTCTATTCTATAAGGGGTCTTCGATATGGGCCTTGAACAAGGAATTAAACCACTAGAAAATTCAATTTCTAGTTCTGGAGAATGTCCAGGTAAATCCTCTGGAAACACATCAACATATTTTTGCACAATAGTTATGTCTTCTATTCGAACATCCTTTTTCTATCCCATA
Organism: Viscum album; assembly: GCA_963277665.1. Taxonomy (NCBI): domain Eukaryota; kingdom Viridiplantae; phylum Streptophyta; class Magnoliopsida; order Santalales; family Viscaceae; genus Viscum; species Viscum album. Next base: position 1,415,909,361 of record OY728145.1, read on the forward strand.
ATTATTTCATTCTCATACTCCCAAATAATTGAACTTAGTAGAACTACTGGGGGTGGATATAGATAAGAATTGGGTGGTGACGTTTTGGCTCTAAAGATAAGGTACTCCTTATCATCATAAAAAATTGTAACCTCCCTCTTATTATAATAAATATTCGCATCATGGTCCAAAATCCAATCCATACTAAGGTTTATATCAAATTAAATCATGGGTATGACAATGGGATCAACAGATAAATAACATTTATATGCCCTAAAGGGAACTATTTCAAAAAAACATTGTGGCGATGATACTTCCCTTATGTTTTTTGACTGACAACTCCCTTGTTAAGTTGGATTAAATATAGCTAATTCTCATAGAAAACTGGGAAGATATGAAACAATGCAATGATCCAGAATCAAATAAATCATTTTCTAAACTTGAGGAAACAATTAAATTACCTGCCACTACATCTTTCATAGCTTCAACCTCAGTAGTAGTGATTGCATATGCTTGGACTTACTCCAATGTCCTTTTTTAGGTAAGTTCCCATGGAACATAAGATATTCATTTTCATAATGACCTTTTTCTCTACAATTGTAGAATTCAACAACCTCTTTCTTCCCCTTGAAATCATGATCTTTGTGGCCTTTTTCACCACACTTGTAACAGAATCCCATTCCCTCCAGGAAAGTACCAGGGTGTTTCTTAACACATTTACTGCAGGATGGATATTCAATATTTACCTTATTCCCCTTATTTTCATTAACAGAGTGTTCAAAATATCTCTTATTCTCTTGTTTTTCATTATTGTCATAAGACATAGAGAATTTTTTTTCTATCTTTATAGAACATGCGACAATATATTCATACGGAAAGAAGGATTTTGATACTAATGCTCGATGAAGAAATGGTTTTTACCCATCAAATAAACTATCAATATTACTTCATAGGTTATGTATATAATTTAAAATATAACTTTATAACCTTATAAAGTTATCATCGTATCTTGTGACATTATCATCATATTTTTCCCTCATACTCAAAAATTGTCTTTCCATATCCGCTCGATGATCATGAGGAAAGTATTTTTCTAAGAAAATATCTTTAAAATCCCTCCATTCTATATTTTATACATTTTTATCTTATTTTTTGTTTTGTATTATTGACCACCTTTGATCTGTATCTCCTGTGAGGTAATAAACTTCCATAAAAACGTTTCCCCTTACACTACTCACAAAGAAAGAAAAATTTTCTCTTAGGAATTTATAAAATTTTTCATCTACTAATGGATTTGTACTATCATTGAATGTTCGTGGTTGATTCCTCATGAAGCGGTCTTACATTGATCCTCCACGTAGTGGATCAGGGTGCTCTATACAGGTTAAGTTATTATTCATAACTTGAGTGAATTTTCCCAGTATGGTGATAAGATGATCATCACTAGTTGCTTCACCAGCTCTACTATAATTATCCTGATTAGGAGGGAAATACCTACCTGGGTTACATGCATTGATACAGTTTCCATTATTTCCATTAGGAACCATTTCTAAATAATAGCATACACTAGATTAGTTTATGAATTGCATTACATAATTCCACACATTTAAAAGAGTTAAGATAAATTGAAAAGTTTATGTATATAATCTATAATCATAAAACTGTTTTCATTGAAGAAGTATATACTCATAAACCCTTCAAAATGGTTTGTAAAGAAAATGAGAATTATCCAAAGCATATCCCCCGAGAGTGTCACATCCAAGAGTGAATCAAGGCCCATTGTCATGCACCAATTCCCATTCTAGTATATCACAAAGTAGGAATTTCAGGTTTTACCCCTAGGTACATCTGTGCCAGAGCTACCTCTACCTGCTCGTATCAAGACATGGATGTTTTTCTTAGAAAACTCAAAAAACCTCTATAGTGCAAAAATTCTAGGAACTTCTTATATACTAATACTCAAAGTCTATCTTATGGTAATGTGATCTAATCAGAGCTTATCTAAATCTAGTTTCCAAGGGTTGTAATAAACTTCCTATGATACCAACTGTAACGCCCCGACCCAAGTTACCCATAGTCGGTGCATTATTACATAACATTGGCATATCCCAAAAGATTAAGTCTCGAAAGTCCGATTAGTTTAGTGGCCTTGTAAATACTAGAAACATTTAGAAGCTATATATTATATTATAAAATGAAAAAATACAAAAACATAGTCTCAAAAATCCACACTCATATCCCTTATACATTCCCTTTTGGTCAGTTATAATATACACCATCACATCCTGGGAAAAATAAAACATTGAAAGGGGTGAGATCTGATTCTCAGTAAGGATAACAATATAGCAGAAACATTAATAAAAAAGCATAAAAAATTAGGGCAATGTACGACAAAAGGAAAATCCATTTAAACTTAAACTTCATCATAATATGGAAATGATAAAATTAAATAATTCCATTTACCTATTCATAAAGATATTCTACTAGTCGCATAATCACATGATATATCAATAGCCACTTTCATAAAGATGGAATTCATAATGCCAGACTTCATAACCACATAGTCAAGGCCTTGTGCCAAGACAACAAATAAGATTTTTCCAATGTCTTGTGCCAAGACACTAGTTTGTCTCATGAGAACAACTGATACATCTAGAAGCTAAAGCAGGCTTCACCAGTCATTTAATAAGTTCAATGAATTCCTCATATGAAAAGGTTTAAACATAACATAAACATTGGTATTAAAAATAGAATATGAAAATTCAATAATTTATGCATAAATAATGAATGGGGTAAAAATAACACATTCACAATCAAACATATAACAAAACCTTAAATATAATATAGATGTTTTTATCAAAATAAATCATCATGAAATAAGCTTACAATCCATCAATGGATGTTGACATAGATCAAATCAAAAACTTTTTTTATAGAAATATCATTTTCTATTTTGAAATCATCTAAAAGTCATATTTATATAATAGAAAAAATTTATATTGAAAATATTTTTATATTCTTGTATGGTAAGCTTCGACAATGTTATAATGGAGGAAAAAACATCACCCAATATATATTTTAAAAAAACATTCTTAACATAATTTTTTTCGAAAAATCCATAATATACCTTGTTTGGAAAATGATTGAATGATTCCATTCAAAACATATAAGGACAAATAAGTTTATTAATTTCTTTAACCCATTGTTTAGTAAATAGAAACCAAATTTTGGAATGAATTTTTAAGAAACATGGATTTGGATGATAAAGAGGTCCCATTAGATACTTACGTAAAAACAACCTCGGATAATAAAGAGATTGTGAAATTAGCCCTAACCTTGTACTTTTCTTTGGTCGAGGGTATGTTAACCTCTTGTATAATGGTCAAATAATTTTTAATAAATTATACAATAACCATATACATTAATATGATATCATATATGATCTTATAATATTTCTTTGTTATTAATATTTTAGTAGTATCATGGTTTCATGTGTTAACTGGTTCGTTTTTCTTTATATGACTAGTTATAGAATCCATGTATGTTATGGATATGATTTTTTCTATTCATATATAAAATGATACTATGATTATATATATTATTTTTAATCATAAAAAGAAAATTATTCTTGAATGTTTATGACAGGTAATGAATCTCATCGCGTTCGTGGAGATGGTAATCCGTACATACGCACGATCGACAATATCATTATTTTTATATTAGAATCATATGTAATTGGATGGTATATCATTTAAAAATAATCATAATCATGATATATTTTTTATTTAAATCATTTATACTCATTATTATACACTACCAAATGATGAGGTATTTGAATAATAAACTACACCCCGACGTTGAGACGACAATCCGTACGTACACACATTTGGTGACTTCTTCATTTATAGGATTGATAGAATAATGAATATGGTTGTACCATTTTTATAATAAAATCCCAGTATAGACAATATACTGGAGTTATTAATTTAAAATTGAAACAACAATGAGAGAGGAATTGGAAGAAGAAAAAAACTTTAAAGAGGTGATGAAATATTTACCTCTTCTACGGGTTCTTCCTTTTGATTTGATCAAAAGGAATCTTTGGGTGGCTTTTTGACTAAATGAAGGACTCTAATAAGAAGGGAGGATAGATAAGAGAAAATTTGAGAAGTGTCTGGATGATTCAAATGGCCTTGATGGTGAGAATTTGAGAGAAGGGGAAGTACCCTTTTATAAGAGAGGTGAGGGTCAATTTAGGAAAAGCATGAAATATTATTTTATAAAGAAAATCATTTTCGGTTTTTAAGGGATCAAAAATAATTATTTAGAGGATATGGTGGGTATGTGTCAAAAAACACTCAACCAATAGGTCTTAGATAGGTTTAGGTCATCATATTAACCTTATATTTTAGATTTAACTCTTAGTTATATAATTTTACATTTACCATGTCACTTTGTATTTTTACATTATATGGTTAATAAACATAATATAAACAAAAAAGAGAACCTAAAAAAGTTATTTAATGAAATATATAATATTATTTAAGCCCTTTGTCCAACCCTTATATTTTTTGGAATAGAATACCAATTAATTATATAATATTATGTTTAAAAACTCTTTTATGCCAATTTTGACAGAATTTGGTATTTTGTTTTTATTAAATTCATAAAGAATTATTACATAAAAAATAAATTTAATCAACCCTAAAATGTCATATTAATCTAGAAAATTAATGGAATTAATTAAATGTCTGAAATTATATTTTTTCGATATTTATAATATCAATTATTTTAATCATTCATTAATAATGTAATTACAACATCATCATTATGTAATAAATAAATTTAATAATTTAATTTTTAAAAATTATAAATAAAATACCATTGTTTAGGAAATCATCTCATATTTATAATAAATTTTTATAGTCTAATTTATCTTATGTATAATCCTATATTAAAGATGGTTTAGTTATTAAACTTGGATTTTATCTTTTTTTACTCTTCCTTAAATAAAATAATAATAAATGTCCTAATCTAAGCCATGTAAATCTAAAGGATAATATTTTATTACTAAGGTTGTTTTTGGTCGAATTAAACTTATCCAATATAATTAGTACATGCGTTAGGGTAATTATGATATCATTTTTACCCTTAATTACCCTATTTACTTTTTACTGTGGTAAATAAAAGTAAAAAATTAATATTCACCAAATATTATTTTCATCTTATTGAACAAAATTTTTCATTATGATATTATTCATGTCTCTCAGAATTTATATATTCAACTCACAGAACCAGAAAAATTATGTTTTAAACAAATTTACAAATGCTCCTAGGAGGTGGGTAAAAGACGGTAAATAGTTGATAAAATCTTATATATGTAAAAATATTATAAAATGACACCAATTATTTATGTTGAGAATATAAATTTATTATGTATATATTTTTACATAAAATAAATGAAAATAAAATTACTAATTATTTAAATAAAAAGTCTGCTTTAACCAATAATGCAGTGTTTCTTCACTATCCCACAAAAATTGAAAGTTTTCAAAGAAATACCAAAAAATCAACCGATGATAATTCTGATATTCCAAATCCAAAAATGAATTCCATTTTGAAATATAAAATTGATTAAATTTTAAAAATTTTGTATTACTATTCATAACATCTATTTTGATTGGTCGTGTTGTGTTAGAATCTCGAAGTTGCGTACAATCTAAGCTATTGCATTATTCCAAGGGAAACATATTGTGGAAGCTTGGGGTGTAACATTAATTATGTTTTTCTGAAATCGATATCAAACACCTATTATATATCTTAAATTTTGAAATCAAATAATATGCAATCATGTCCATTACACGATTTAATTAGTTAATATTTTTAATTCACCTAAATTTGTTATTATAAACCATTATTCAATAATATATGACTCTTTAGGGTAAATAATAAGTATATGATATTTTGTATATGATATTTTTTTGAATTCGTATATATATATATATATATTTAATATTCAAAATTTATTAACATTATCATAATTATTTCATTAATAACATGTTTAATATTTTATTCAATTTATTTATTTTTATTTTTTATTTTTTTATATTTCATGTTAAATATATCTATATATTTAATATATACTACTAATTAGTATTTATAGTTTATAAATAGTATAATATATTTATTTATTGTTATCAATAATTATTTAAATAATAATATAAAATATTTTTTAATAGACTCACTTTCATTTTAAATTTTTTTAATTTTTTCATTTTATTCAAACCCTTTTCAGCATTAAAAAGTAGTGATAAAGGATTCGGTTATTAGAACTAAAAATAGAGCATAAATAAAGGGTACTCTTTATGAGTGCTAAAAATAACACTCTAATAAAGGTTACCTTTTATCAATGTGAAATAAAATCATTGATAATTGTTATGATTTATAAATGCTAAATGAAATGCTAATAATGGATTGATTTTATCAAGTTTTTTTCTAGAACTAATAAAGACCATCATGTTGAAGGCTTGTTTTGTAGTAGTTCAGTTTATACATATCTGACCAATATTTGGAATTCTATATCTATCTGTTCACTCTTGATTTTAACATGTACTTAGACATTATTTCAGATAAAAACATTGAGATATTAACCATAAAAGGATTCCAAATCTTTGGGTCCCTTGTTCATTTTATCAATATCGTACAAAGTTGTTTTTTTAGTGAGGAAAAGAATGACTAGAGTAAGAAAAAAACATATAAACTCTATACAATAGACTATTGTATTCTCCTTTACCATTTCTCTTTGGGGGAAATATATAGTTAATTCCTTTTAGATCTACATTATTCTGACAAGAAAAAAACATTATATATAGGTTATCCTGGGAATTTGGAAACAAATGAAGAAGGATTCTATAATATGTAACTAAATCAACCCACTACTTATTGTTGTATGATTCAATCAAGAATAATTATTTGTATTAATAACTGAAACCACCATTAATCATGTAGAGTATTTGTTTGATTATGATGTTATATAATAGTTATCTGAAAAGATGGTTTATTTTGCCTCACGATTCTGGGACCATGTTTAAGAAGATCATTTTTAAAGACATATTTAACAAACAATCTTATTAAATTATAGGTATATTTTCATCATGAAGCTTGAATGTTTGGTGGATTCTCTAGTAAGTTCCTATTTTCATTCATTATACTTTATATTGTCTACCTATTTTTGTCCTCCAAAACGTTTGGATGAGTTATCCAGATGTCATTCCACTGTTTTGTTTCTTACTTTCATGTTTTAATCCATTATGTTTCTAATATTTCATATTTAACATAGATAACGAATGATCAACTCTCTATACAAGAGATTTTAAGAGTGATATAGGATTCCATAGAGATATATGTTGATCTGTTAGTGGCCAATTAGTTTTTAGTGTTTTGTTTTATAAAATTTGTTCAACATCGTATCTTGGAATAATTATACTTGAAAATATTAATCTTAAATTCATACTGACACACTCATGTTCTAAATGATTATTAGTCTAAATAATATTATATTAAATTTGATGTTTTTTTAAATTTGAGAGAGCCTCAGGAGTGGAATTTTAAAAAATTTAATGTTTTTTAGTGTCACATGGATTGCTCAAACGGTATAGTAAACCATTATATTTATCAAATAAAATGTTTAATTCTAGAAAATTAAAAAAAAATAGTTTTTGCATGGTTAGTTAAACAATGTGAATACAATAGTGGAAACCATGTGGGAATATTATTACTTGGCAGTGCAAGACACACAATTACTGCATGATTTGTTAAATCGTATAGGCTATCCACATTGGTTATTATAATTCAATTAAATGATTAAATTATCCATTTTACCATGAACATTTTAAAGCATAAAATCCTCATTTTCCCCTCCCATTTCTCATATGACTTAGGGAACACCATGAAATCTTTCCTCCTTTCTTTTATCCTCAATTCATAGCCTTGAACCATCAATTTCAAGTGTATTTTCTCTGTTAAGACCACTTTATATTTATTTTATATTATTATTATTTCCCTCTCCAATTTATACTGTATTGATATCTCCCATGAATCCTAATAGGGGTTTTTTACTAAATATAATGTTATAGGTGGGTTATAATTCCATTTGTTTTCTAGGGATCTTAGAGTTCACATTCTTTCTTCATTGGGAGTTCACTACCTTATGAAACATATTTTGAAATGGTTTTATAATGGTTCCACCCCAAATAAATATACGTGTTTTTTTAATTTCCTTTATATTCAATTTAATTTAGATATTATGGGGTTTAAATTTATTTTTCTAAATTAGTGGTATATGTTATAATTACTAGAGATTACATAAATGTTTTTTATAATTTAATCTGTTATTATAATTGTGTAAGATATGATTCCTTAGTTTTTATTTCTTTTTCTGAATTATTTGTGTTTTAAAATGATTCCACAGAACTCCATTAAATTGTATGTAATTATTTAATGTATTACACCGTATCTGGTTCCATGAAGGGAAAGTGTGTGTTTCCTTTAAAATAATTGTTTTGAATTAAAGATGAGATAAAGAAATTTACAAGGTTTTATGGGAAAATTTATATTTTAAATTATATTATAAATGATTTATAAATGAGGGTATGTGTCTCGTAACATGAAGTTTATTTTAATGTTATATTTGGAAACATTAATAAGTTTTCCCGAATGTATGAGATCCTCAACTAAGACCTTGATATTGGGTTCTTCTATTGGATTGAAACCCCTTATAATAGTTTTAGGTTGCTTCATGATTATTGATGAATATGGATTGATTTCAGAAAAGTGGGTTTATCTTGAGAGGGTGTTGGAGATTATTTTTTATTTATTTAATGTTTTTTTTCTAATGATCTGTGAAATGATTATGTGGCATGTATCCTATTTATCACCTTCACATTTCCTTATAATAAGTGTCTTTGAAGTTAATATATGTTTATTGTGCACGTTACACTAGTATGTTATTTCTCACTAGAAATTTACTAAGGATAATTTCCCCTACATCGAGTGTGTTCTAATGATGCATGGACATGTTCAGTTAAAGTTAGATCCCTAGGTGTTTCACATGAGGCTAGATCGTTTTTAGGATGACTTAGGGCTTCATTGTATGTCCAATTCTTTTTGTTTCATTTAATGTTGGGATTTTTACTTAATTATTGTTTTAATGGGGTTCTTTTTCTGTTTTTATTGATATATGGTTCTTTTGGGTGTTCACTATTTTTAGAGAATGTGGTCACATTGATATGGATTTAAAAAAAATTAGGAATTGTATTTTGATATTAAAATGATTCTGTTTTCCGAGAAATGATTTTTGAAAAACATTTTTGAAATAAGAAAGGGTTTTGGGTTGATTTCATAAATTTTATGGAGAATATTCATTCTATTTGAATTGGAGTTTTAAGTCAAAATGTTTTGGATGTACAATTTTCCAATCTATTTATATTCGATCTAAAAATAATTAATTTTTTTAAATAAACTTTAATGAACTCTTTGGTGAAATAATATTGTTATTATTTTTATCACATCATGTATTCACCAATCATTGAATGAATATATTATGTATTATATCAAGTTACCTAGACATGATTCCATCTCTATGGTCATTTTATTCATTTGGAACCCTAATAGTTTGTTTTGGATCAAAGCGTATGATAATGGGTTATAGGGAGATGATGGTATATTGATTTTTTATTCATATTTTTTGGATCATTATTTATTTAACTTATATTAAATACATCTATTATAGTTTATTTTCATTTTTTTATATGTTACATATGATCAATTTATGTTATGATGCATCTTCTGGGTTTTTTTATTATTGTTGTTATGGAATGATTTCATTCACTTATTGTTTCATTTAAATGTATTTTAGTTTTTTGTTATGGTGGAATGTCTTTAAAATGTGTGGATTAGTTATGAAATATTCCTTTGGGGGATCAGGGATTATTAATTTGATTCACCAGGTGAAATCATCCCCTAGTATCTATTATCAACACCCATGAACTAATATCCAACCCATAGGGACCAGTAACAGCCTTGGGGATAATGGAAGACTATTTCGGGTATTGATTCTTGAGGTAGTTTGGGATTTTTTGTTACAAGTTGTATAGTTCTAGATCCTAGGTTTTATATATGTCTTGATTCTTGAAAATTATATATTATTTCATTGTTATTTAGGTTGTACAGAGACAAGACTCTCTAGACTCAAGAGGTACATGTAGCGAAAATGTCATAAACTCTTTATAATCCTATGAACAGATCTACACTGTGAATTTTGGGTTTTTATATTAATTTGAGGTTTTTTATTATTATCATTTATGGTTTTTAATATGATATTTTGGTAATTTTATCACCATTAAGTGCACTTGTGATTTTGGTTTTTCCTCAGGGCTTTTAAAGAGATAATGAGAGAAGAACCAGAGTCACATAGTTAGCTAGAAAACCTGGAAAACCGTATAGATCCCTTGGAAAAGGGTTATTTATCAAGATAATTTTATTTTTAAAGGTCAATATAAAATTAACAAAACTTTTTTTTCAAATCATTCATGGTTATTAATTTTCCCTATATTTTATGTTTTGGTTCCCTTACCGTCGAAATTAACCATAATGGTGGCACAATTTCTATATGGACAATTATGGATTCTTTGTTGTGGTTTTATGTTATTTAATGATGTATTTTATTTCTATTTAGATCCTCATTGTTTTTAATTTAATGTTATATGATTTGTTTGGTATTTTGAAAAAATAGAATGTTGAATAAAAATGAAACTTTATAGGAAAATTTGATTTCAAAACCAAATTGGAAATGGTTTAGAATAACTTTTTATATGTTGAATGTTTTAATTATATATACTATTCTATTTTAATTTATTTGGTAGTTTTTGTGTATAGAATATATTATGGTAGTTTTAGTTTATAATACCTAGTTTAATGGTATAATTGGAAAATGACTTTTTAAATTTAAATGTCCTCAAGTTGTTGATTTAATTATGTTAATTAGAGAAAAAATTTATAAATAATGGAAATTATTTGAAATGAAAGTGGGGTTTTTTATATAAGACTAATGTTTTATGGGTATGTTTGTATTGGTGAGTACATTATTAATGTGGAAGAATTATGGATATAGATTTGAAAAAAATTTATAAGTGAAGTGAGGTGGTAGTAAAATGAAATTTGTTCTCCATTGAAGAGTTGTTGTTTCTTAATAATGAATTTGAAAAACCTTATGATATTTGAGTGGTTTAAAGTGGAATAAATTTTTAAATAGGTTTAGTTGTGTGTTTTACCTTGTGGATTGTGTGTTTAAATTTTTCCCCTAGGTGTAAATTGGGATTATATGTATGGAGTAGATTATGAAAAAATGAAAGGGTTGTGATCAAGTTTTTATTTCTTGATAATGACACCTAGTAATGTGTTAATATAATCTATAATTGACATTCCAAGGAGAAGTGTTTAGGTAACTCCTCTTGTTAAACAAGTGTATCATTTTTACTGATTTCCTTTTCTATGACTCTAGATAGAGTGGTGGAGTTAGAATCCCCTTTTCATAAGATATTATTTACTCCCCATCATCATTTTCATGGATGATATGGCCTTTTGTTGTTATTATTTCTTTTTCTATATTAAATGATCTTCTAGTTTGATATTTTCAAAGTGATTTTAGGTAATTATGGAATATTTTCTGTTGGAACTCGTTGAGTTAGAATGAATTCAAATATGAGGTGTGATGTTTGTTAAATGAGTTCTTTTGGGTTAATTTTCATGATGTTTTGAGGTGGATTTATTTTATGTATTTGTTATTACTTTTGTGGTTCCTATTTTTTGAGATGTTAATTTTAAAACTTTTGTTTATTCCAAAATAATGGAAATATTTTCTTGAGGACTGTGTGTGACGCTTCCTTCAGTTTGGTTTTGATTTTTTGATGTGTGTTATTTTTATGGGAGAGTGTGTTGGGTGATCTGTGTTTTCATTTGTTTGTGGATATTGAGTATTTTTTCAATTTTTTTAATGATTTTAAAGTGAGATGTATTTTCATACTGTACAACTCATTTTAGTTTACCCCTACCCTATTATGTCTGGTGTAGGTGTTTTAGTTTGTAGTTTACCCTCTCTTATACTCATATAATTGTGTTTGTGATGGTAGAAAGTTGAATGTTTGGGGGAAATATGAAACTCACTTGTCACTTTTGTTTATTATTTGATATTTTTTGATATTTTTTGATTTGATTTAAATTTTAGTGCATTTCATTCTAAAAAATTGGAAATTTTGATTTGTTTTTTTATGTAAAACCATTATCTCACAACGTTATGTAAAATTTTCTGTTTGAATGTGATAGTGCTACATTTTTGGTTTAGAATGGTTAGAAAACAATTAGTTACACTATTTAGACTATCCTGGGCAAATCCTATTAATATATTATGACTAAGTTGTGTAGGATATTATGTTTCTATATTATTTGGTAAACCATGAGATATATCTATTCTGGTTTTCCATATTACAATTTTTGGTCAAATTACCCATTCTACATTGTGATTTTTAATGGGTAAAAGCCTACTTCTGTTCTACCTCTTCCTGGATGACCTTGGATACAAGATTGAAGATCCATTCCCTTATTATTCATTTAATTTATGCTACACATCCTTTTATTTACAGTCGCTTCTCTTTATTAATACATAAATTTGGGGCTTCTCCATTTTATCATGTCTCAGATGACATTCATAAACCATAATAGCGTTTTTTTCATATATATTGTTTTGGGTGGTCTCTAATAATTAGATGTAGTTGTTTGGGATTATAGAAACAATTTTATTTTATTTTTTAGAGATTAACATTGTAGACTACTTGTTTCAAAATAGGTACACCCGATATGAGGTTGGTGTTTTTGTTAATATCATTTAGATTACATGTCATTGAATTCATGAGTGTCTTAAATTCATTATTTTTTTTCAAATTAAAGATATATGAGATATTTAAAGGAGTATTAATAAATTTATAGATAATATTTATACTTGGAATAATTGATTTAATGGTTTTCTCTATTTTAAATTCAATTTTAATTCCATGTGTTTTTACATTATTATAAAGAGGATTATCTAAATATAATGTAATGGTTTAAAGTGTATGATCTAGTTTACGTTTGTGTGCAGGAATGGTGTGTGTTATTAAAAACATATATTTAATTAGATAATTGATCATTGAATTTAAATCAGTTTTAATGAAAATATATATTTTAAATGATATATAAATGCGGTTAAAATATATTGGAACTCAAAGTATATTTTAATGGTCTTTTTGGAACCATTTTTATGTTATATCAAATGTGTGAGACCCTCATTTGAGCCATTCATGTGGCTTTCTTGTTCAAGATTCAGTCAACTTGTGAGAGTGTTAAACCATTTCATTCTTATTTAGGATTGTTCATTTCTTAAAAAACGGGTGTTATTTCATGCATGGTTGTCCGAGGTTTTTTGTGAATTATTTAATGTTATTTATTAATATATTATCAAATTATTTTATGGATTTTTTGTTATCTCACTACTCCAATTAGACTTTTCATGGGAACCTAGGTTGATAATAAATTTTTTGAATGTTTGTAAGAGTAGAATTTTTTCACAAACTATATTGTTCCCTTGGAGAGTTTTGCTTCATAAGGATTAACATTTGATCAGTTACCTAAACTAGTGCTTTATGGCAAGACTCAATTACATAATAAGTCCCCTAAATAGATTTTATTCTGATTATACATGGTGGAATGTTTTTATTCTTTGAACCTTAAGTGAATTTCATGATTATGTATCATTTTCAGGATGACATTGGCTATCTCAATATATCCACATCATATGTATGCCCTAGTTTACAATTGTTCATGGAACCTTTGTTCTGATGGGGTATATAGGAATAATTTATTTATGGTTGGTACCGTGTGTGTTTGGTCAATATTTTAATTAGGATTTTTACTCAATTTCAAGTTAAATCTAGTTATTTTAATATGTGTATTAAATAATGAAAATGATGTAGTTTCCATGAAAGTGATTTTTGGAAGACTCTTTGGAATGTGGATTGTTTTTTTAATTTTTATATGTTTTATAAAGAATCATCGTTATATTTTAAAATCTATTTTTAGTAAAAAAAAATCGAATTCCTATTTTCTTTTTATTTGAAGGGGGACACAATTATGAAGTTAACAATGAATGGATGTTTTGTTTTAACACATTTTCTATGGAATCCATCTTTTATGTCTATTTAAACTGAAATTAAAGAAATAATCTTTTGAAAAAAAGTTAAATAAATGCATTAGGGAAATCCAACTAGGGGATTTTTAATCACACCTTTCATAAACCATGTGTTGTATATATCACTTATGTATTATCTCATCTTCCTTGGATATAGTTTAGTCCTTTTTAGAGTTTAGTTCATGTTAGACCACTGATGTCTAGTTTTGGTTCATGGTGTATGATTGTGGGTCATGATATAAAATCGGTATTGGTCTTATCTTATTCATATTCTTTCGATTGTTGTATATTTTCATTGTAGTATATAACCCACTTTCGGTTTATTTTAATATGCAGTTACCTACCAAATGATCAGTTAATGTTATGATGATTCTAATGGGTAATTTTTTAATGTTTCTCCATTATTAAATGGGTCAATTATTGTTTCAGTAATATTTATTTTGGTTTACTTATTTTTTGGGCTTGTACATCTATTGTATGGATGAGTTATGTCATATATCAATGTTGGATCATGGGTGGATAATTTGATATAGAGGGTGAAATTTCTACCAAATTTGTTCTTAATATTCATTCAATAATTTACATCATATGGTGACTGAGAATACCCCATCATTCTAGTGCTAGACTTGTTCATATGTATGTTTAGTTTGAAGATCATGTGAGTTTGTTACACATGTGGTGATGTTTGTCTAGTATTTAAGCATGTATTCCTATGTTTATTAATATTTAATTAATATATCATATATTTTTTATAGGATCAACATTTTTGATATTAATTATTAAAATTATTTAGTGTTTATATGATATGAAATTTTTATAAATTTTCAATTAATCTTCATTCAACATGTTTGAAAAATAAAAAACTATGCAACTAGTTGGGAGGGTCTATGTAAGTGTCCTAATTGTAGTTTGCATCTTCTCATACTCATTCTAATGAAAATATTTTGCGAATAATATAACACAAAAGTCACTACATGGATAATGTGAATATATTTGTTTTTATTATGGAATGGGTGAAGGCTCTAAACAAACATGAAAAATTGGAATACCATTTTACATAAACAAAACCATAAAATTAAATTAATTTTTTTGATCTTAACATAATTTTAAAATGTTTTTTATTACAAATTGATATTTTATTTTTGTTAAAATTTTATACGATGTGGAAGACAATACCAATAATTTTATTTTTCTCTTGATGGACTAACCAATTTTATAATTACTACTTGAAATATTTATTGGAATATGAAGGCATAATTTCAATAAAAATATTATTAGGGTTATATATTTTTTCTAAAATGGAATGAAAAATACTATGATTCATTTTTTATTTTTGATATATCATTCCATAAATAGTAATTATGTATTTTATCTATATAGTATGTTTTACATAATATTTTCCAACCTTTGTCTATTTCATCAATTACTTTACCTAGAAATATGTGAATTAGTTGAGAAAATGTTCTTTTTCTTGTTTTTTGTAATTATAACAATATGTGGAATGTTATAATCCATATAGAGGCTGAATAGAAAATCACACTAGTTTCAAATAAGTTTTTATAATAATGGTATTTATTTTTTAAATTATTTCTATTTTTGATAGTTTTTATGTTGCATTGTTTTTTATCATAAAATTGTATCGAATTTTATGGATTATTTCTATGATAAGAAGATATTATTAGATACTACCAAATACTTTAATAGATTTTCAAGCCTAGTTCATCTCTCTTATTTGCATATGTAATTCAATTTTCTATTCATGTTTTCTATGTTTTCCAATTCATGATTTGAGGAAGTTTACTAGTTTTAAACCTTTATTTATATCTTATTTTATTTGAAAGTTTATTTTTTATTTTTTATATAGAATATTTTGAAAAAATATGATTATAATTTTTTCAATAAATTTTTTCAAATAAAAATATCATATTTGATTTAATTCGTTTTGTATAGGGTTTTATAATTTGTTGTTTTGGTTCTTATAAAAAAATTATTATCTGAATTTGTTTTCATTATAATGATGTTATTTCATAATTGCATGTGTTCTAACAAGGATTTATGATTTAAGACCATTTTTATAGTTTTCTTCATTGTGTTGTCTATTGGGATTATATGGGATAAATTAACTCTTAATAGGAGCATTAATAACACATAAATCCCATGCTCCTGACAGGAAAACATGGAAATATAAAAGACATGAATTGTTTGAAATAAAGAACTTATAATTGAATTATATATCATACACTGAATTAGTTACTTCATTTTGTTCATTCATCAATGAATTTATTTGATAAGGATTATAATAGCGGAGATAACATCCATCTATGTGTTGTATCCATGGGTTGTTGAATCATATAATATTTGAATGGATATCTTTATCCTCCATAACATGGTAGTGTAATAGCATCAAAAGGAGTTATAAAAATAATAACTCTATGTTAGTGAGAATGGACTGAGCTTTGGATAGTTTCACACACATATCATATCATATATCTATTGGGCATGATTAACTCATGTATTATAATGAATGGGTTAGTGACTAAACAAACACATTCATCTCATGAATGCATTAAAATATCCCCCTCAAACTACATTTAATATACTTTATATTCTTAATAACATGGATTTAGGGGATTACTAAAATTAGAGATATTAATATTTTTCGCCAACACTCTTGAAAGAAAACACATTCCACACCACTTATGATATAAGAAAGAATAATTCAATTTGATAACATGGGTAACCACACTAAATATCATTTCTTGCTATTACAACATTTAAAATCATAAGAGGAGAGACATCATCTTGTTACAGAGTTTATAATGAAAATATTATTCACTCAACCGTACTCTATGATTGATTGGTGGTGGCATGCATTCTCGTTCCTTATGATATTATCTAATCACAACATTTTATACGGTCAAATCCTATCTGAAGAAAAAGGCATTATGACATATATATGTGTCTTATAATCTCACGCTTATACTAAATCATAAATGGGGTTTTCCAATTTCACCTTATATCATACCATATATAACATCTTGTAAAATAATACTAAAAAATAATTTGAATATGTAACAAAAAAAATCTTGGAATGTTATCATTAACATTACCTGGTGTGAAGCTACATCTGATACCCTGTGAATGTTCAAACAAATAACTTTCAGTTTAAGTATAAAAAAGATTTAGAGTAGATAAATGAGTAAAAAAAATTACTATTTAGTCAAACAAAAAGGGTGACCCTATGGTCCATTTTAAAATTGAAAAAACAATTAATTAATAGATCCATAAATTGAATCAAAGAGAAGCCACTTTGAAATAATTAATGCTAATAAAGATATAATATGATGTATCACGATCTTCATCAAAACATGGATCTCTACAACTATTCTACCCATCTGCATTTTATGCTATCATGAATTCTAATATTCTCCCTTTTTTCGAGACATCATGTGACCATTAGACAAAAAGAATATTGGATAAAAATATGTTGATATAAAATATGTCTGTTTTTATTTGTTTTGATGATTTTGAAAATCCATAGTTTTATTTAAATTCTTTTTTCATAAGTGTTTTAGATTCCATTTAGTTATAAGTTATGACCTAATTGTTTCACAGGATTTTATTCTCCACATAATATAAGTGATTATCTAATAGTTTGTAAAATGTTCAAATTTGTGAAAATGTATGTTATGTAAAGGGGATCTTGTTCTGTTCGTTTATCTTATATTTTCCCATGATTTATTAAATTCATTGTTGAAAATTTATCTTACTATGTAGGATAATATCATATGGAGAGTGTAAATTAGAAACTGCATGTGTAAAGATAGTTTTTTTGTCATAGAGTAGTTATGAAAAGTATTTATCTTAGATACTGTATATTAAAAATTATTAACTTGTGAGAAACAATATAAGTTGTGAATTTTATGTAGCATACTTATGTATCATAATTCTCTTGAACATAAGAATTATTCTATATAAAGTTTAATTCAGTTTATCTTACAAACTCTAGAAGTCAAAGATCTATTTAATCATCCAAATAATCTACGAATTTTACTTTTATTGAATAGTACAATAATTTTTTATGTAATAAAGAACAATGATTTGTGAGAATCATTTGGATTTCTTTCACAATATTTTTATAATTGTTTTTATGTAATTTTAGGATTTCAAGAATATCAAAATTATAGTGTATAATTAAGGAGATAATTATGTGTACAATGTGTGGGTTTTCAATGAATGGAATGGTTCAAAGAGGATTATTCTGGACATTGTTAGTTTAGTAGTATATCTCATATTTGGATGGATTAGAAACATGAATTTAGGAGCTGGTATCATCAAATTTTTATAGGATTATTCAACAAAATGTTGTAATTATCGCATAAGATTATGTTCAAAATAAATTTGGATATTTAAGTAGGGGAGATATCTTATATAATAAATATAAGTAATGCCATCATTTATTAATTAGTTGTAATGACTAAAAGAGTACAACAAGGAACAATGAATGAAATAATGAAAATTATGGGGGTCGACAATGGTTTAACCCTAGACCATCCCCTTTAACTATGTTATCTCCCACAAGATTCACATAAATTATATCTAGATAGAAAATGAGTTTCCTCCCATAGGTTGAAAAGGAAGATAAATAATCAACAAAATTTTGAACCTAAGTCCAAATATGATGAATTTTCAAGTGGGTACCCATGAGGTTTGAAATTAATGAATGATTTAGTAAATTGACCATCATGTGGTGCCCTAACCTGTTAGAAAGTTATTGATGATATTAGAGTCGGTCTCAACAACATTGTGTGTAATATTTCTCTTCTTTGATAAGCAGAGGCCAAATAATGCTCTTATCATTTTCCTAAAAAAAATTTAGTTGAAACCAGATTTCATCAAGAGTTGTGATTTATAGATCATATTGTTCTGTGGAAGTATGTATATCTCATGTTAGTGGTAGCTTAAAATTGTCTGCGGTATGAATTAATTAAATTTCATTCCTAAAAATATATCTACACTCATTTTAGGTGAGTGTGTTATGACCATGGATAGGTCTTATAAATGGGGAGCTTGATTAAAGCTCATATACCTTTATAACAAGTAACAAATACTTTTACTCATACATGATCCCTTAATTAATGAGATCTCATAGTGGAAATAACCAAAATCATGTAGTAAAATGATGGTGTAGTGAAGTGGGGGATTTTTATTCCCAAAAAATATAAATAGATTATATTAAATATATTTACACCAAGGTTTTATGTTTATGATTCTTGTTTTTAATAATTATACCATTAGAACTCACATACCTTGAAGAGAGTGGTATTATTATAAATAATGTTTGGGGAACTCAATTCACCCTATTCTGGAGTTTTAATTTATACATTATCTATGACAATAATTAGTATCACCAGTCGTGATTTTATGTTCAAAACTATATAAGGTTTATGTAAAAATATATTCTTTCAAATGGATGGTATGGATAAAAATAGATGCATTATATTAGTGGTTATAGATCATTACCTAAATGGTGATAATTTTTGTTGTGGAATGGAAGGAATGACCATTTATTTAACGAACATTGGATTACAGGTTAATCAAAATGAATTAAATAATTATGAAATTTGATGGGAAGAGTTGTGATATTGATACTTAAGTATGATATGATCTAGATTATGAGGATGTGAATGATATAATATGTGGACTAGTTTCATATGAGTTCAACTAAGTGTCTCGATGTTAAAATAATCATGAAATGCAGACCAATATAAGTTTTTTGAGGGTATAAAAATTTTATGTCCCTTAGATATGATAATATGAAACATAAGTTTGATACCTTAAAAATGGATGATGGATAAATACTCAATCAGTTGATTGGAAGAAACACTAAGAGTGTAAATAATGCTTCCAATTGAGGAACAGAAAATATAGAGCCTAGGAAATCAATTAATGTTCAAATAGTTCTACAAACTTATTGGATTGGAATCCCAACAGCCCTAAAACAATATACATTGGTATTGAATTTTAAAATAAAATTTCATATTTTAATTTATATTATGCACGATGAAGAAATTGAAGTTGATGTTAGAGAATATAAAATGGTTAAGAAAGAAAATGATTCTTCCAAGGTCTCTAATTATAATTTTGAAAAATATAATTAGGGTGTATAGATTTTTGAATCAGAAAAAGAAGGAAATCTATTAATCAATTTTGGATAAAATGATGAACTCTCAAATTTTTTAGGAAGTTCATAGAGTTCTATAACAAGAGAATAGGTTTCCGAAGAACCTTCAAAAATTATGATAAGAATGGTGAAAATTCTAAAGATGCAAGATTCTATGAGTTCAATAATCTTGATATAATAAAGAAATACTGCAAAAAGATCATGAAAAATAAAAATATTGATGAAAATTTTAGTAAGAAGACCAGATATAAGAAGAAATAAAAGAAATCTATGAAGGTCACTAAGAGTTACTCTGAAGAATTTAGTGAAGGTACATCAAAAATATTAGAAGGTGAAGAATTTAATCAACATGAAAACAAATGTTTTATTGAACATGGAGGTGAGTTAAATAGACACGTGAACAATAATTAAAACTTATGTATGAAAAGTTTATATTCATAGAATGTGAGAAAAGTTTTCTAAAATATTACCTCAGTATCTATGTTTGATGGGTGGCATTTAAAATTTGGTGAAATGAAAAAAGGAAACAATGATTGTATTGGATCATTTGGAAATCTATAATCTATAATCTTAAAATATTATGTTGAAGTATTAATCAACAACCTAATAATTATTTATGATATTTGTGATTATGGTAAGTCAATTGATTTTTATAAAAATTCTTGTTCATTTTTCAATGAAAATCTATTAGGGTTAAATCACTAAGATCATTTAATGTCTATACTATATATTTTAATTATTTAAATTGACAAAATATAAATTTTTTAACATTTCAATTAATGGATTTTGGATTTGTCATTTAATACTTGTGAATTATAAGTAAAATTTTCAAATATTTTATCTAAAAGAAATTTTGATTTTGATTTTCCTAATCTAAAATTGTATAAAAAGAATCTATGTGATGCATGTCAAATGGGAAAGAAAAAAAAGTTATCTTTTGAACCAATTAAACATTTTTATACATATAAGTCTCCATAGATTATATTTTTGGATATTTTTAGACCTACTAGAACTGTAATTCTTAACGGAAAATCCTTTTTCTGTGTTTTGTTTCATGACATTTCAATTTGTAATTGGATTTATTTTTTTTCACTTAAAATTGAAGGGTGATCTATTTGATTGAATTTTTGTAATCTTGGATAAATTAAAATGATTAAAAAATTATGACATTGTGGATTGATCATGGTGGGAATTTTTTTAATTATGAATTTAATTCATACTAATAAAAATTACATATTAAACATAATTTTTCTTCCCCCAGGACACCTCAACATAATGGTATATTTGAAATTAGTAATATGAAATTCCATGAAACATCTAGAAAAATTTTACATGAATATACCATGACCACATATTTTTGGGGATAAGTTGTTAGCACAAAATATAATTTCATTATTGGAGTTCAAATAAGAGATATCTTAAAGATAGTACTATCAGAATTATGGAATAATAGATAATCATGGACTGGGTGATTTAAAATATTCAGATGCAAGGTTTACATATTAAACACCAATAACAATCATGGTATTTTTCATTCACAATATAATGAAGGTATCATCCTATTTAATTCTACTACTTATAAATCATATAGATATTTAAAAAATGCCCAAGGAATGCTAAATAATTAACTCATGCGATGTTTGATGAGAGTGATCCTTTTGATGAAAAAATGAATCAAACTGATGAGCTGACTGATTCTTTTAAGAACATGAGACCTAATCCCTTATACAACAAAAAATATGGATGATGATTTTGAAATTGATTATCAACATCCAAATAAAATATGTGATGAAACAAGTGAACTATAATGTTTGATTCCTAGAAATCATAGAAATATTAAAGACTATCCTTTTGAAATTTTTATGGGATTTTTAGATAATAGAGTTAAAAATATAATAAATATATAAAATAATGTATAATTATATTCCTTATTATATCAAGTATAACCTTTAACTATAGAATAATTATTATTTAATGAAAGTGGGTGTTGGGATTTTCCAAAATAGTTAAACCTAGTAAAGAGGAATAAAGTTTGTGAATTGGATGATAGAACCTATGACTTTCCTATTACTAGAAATAAATGATAATTTAGGAATAAATATAATGATCAAGGATTTACCCCTATAAATAAGCATAGATTGGTTTCAAAATGATACAATAAAAAAGGAGTAGATTATGAGGAGAAATTTTCCCATGTATCTTGGTATGAAGTAATTATAATCCTTCTAAAATATTTATTTTATATAAATTTTAAATCATATCAGATGGATGTTAAATTTGAATTTTAAAATTGGTTTTAAATTGAGGAATTTTATATTTAACAACATATATTTTTTATGGAATCTCACTTTAAAAGTTCTATTTTAAACCTTCCACAGAACTCTACAGAATATAAAAGGATCCTAGAGTATCGTATAAAAGATTAATTTATTTATTTATCAAATGGACCTTCAATAGAAATGGTATATTATAAATTATTTAATAAAATTTCATCCTTAGATTTTTTTCCTACAACTATATATTGATGTTGTTATATTTAGTTCAACAAGCCAAAAATCTTGTAATTATAATTTTGGCATTTGATGAATTAAATTCAAATGAGTATGGTGGGTGATTTGAACTACCTTCTATGATTTATAATTAATGATTTTTTTTAAATATCTAAAATAATTGAAAATAAACATGTTTTTAATTAAAATTGTTGGACTTGAATAGAATAAATTTTATTCATCTCCTATGAGATCCCAAATTCAAAATCATATAGATGAGACTTGAAAATAAGATTAAAATAAGTGGTATAGAGGAATCATTGGAAGATTACTTCTTGTTATTTGAAGTAGACCCAACATTTTGTTTTCAGTATTTCTTTATGTAATATTTCAACGCAATCCAATAGAATGAAATTTTAATGTTTCCATAATAATCATAGGATATTTAAATGGAATAGAATGTCATTATTTATTATTTTTTGAAAAAATATAATTTTAATTTAACATCATATTCGGATGTTGAATTTGGTGTATTTAGACTATATAAGAAAAGTACCTCAGGAATATTCAAATTTCATAGTAAATGTCTTGTATCTTATCGAAGTATGAATTAAAACTCTGTATCATTATCAACCACCAAAGCTAAATTTATTATAGTAGGAAGTTTTTTTGTAAATGTTTTATAGATAAAGAGCCCTAAAAGATTTTGGATTTCATTTTTATTGCGTTCTAATCAAATGTGATGATACAAGTGATTTAAACATTTCAATGAAACCAAAAAATAATTTCAGAATAAAGAAAATGTATTTTAGATAGTACTAATTAAGATATCATGCACAAAACGGTGATATCTCTCTAGAATTTAATTTCAGAAAATATAAATAAGTAGAAGTATTTACAAAACCATTCACTACTTACAGATTTGATTTTATCAAATACAATTTTTTTAATTTTGGTTATTTTGTCTTTATTTTAAATATTTATTAGCATTAATTTCTAATTAATGGATTATTTTATTTTCATTATTACATTTGATATTTAATGTCACCATTTTAAGTATTGGTCACATAAAAATAAGACACATCACTTGATATTACTATGATTACTTTCCACAGAATACTACATTACTCTTTGTATAATGTAAATAAAAATATGGTATGTTTATTATATATGCGGAAGTCTTCAACACATTCGTATCTTCATCTCATTACCAACTAAACCTATCTTCCGTATGTATCCAATTCTCCTTCCCCATTTAAAAATGGTGAAATCTAAAATAACTGATGGTGTTGCATATACTAGAATCTATCTTCCAAGGACATATAAATTTTTTCTATGGAAGATCCATAGATATAATTTATATGGATGGTGCATATATGTTACTTAAAAGAGTTATAAATAGCCATGGTTAGGAATTATTTTTTTTAGAAAAAAACAATCAGTTTTATTTATGAAGAATAAGTTAGAGAGTTTTATGTGTAATTAAAACTTGGGGGGATTATTGGGATTAAAAATCATTAGAAACTCATAGAGGATTAATTTTGAGTGAAGGGGAATAGTGAAATGGGTGGGTATTTATTGAAAAAGTTAAATAATTATTTAATAATATCTGAATATAAGACTTATAACTCTAGGTTGAAGAAAATTACAAATCATTATCTTACCCATGGTTTTTTTCATGGTTCTAGAAATTTTGATCAAATTTAATATTATTTTACTACAACAAAACATAAACTGATTTTTTAAATCTCTTTCTGGCATAGAAAATTAAATATTCAATTGGGTATTTATTTTTTTAAAAATCAAAATTTTCATTTTTAGACTTTGGAAGTTGACATATAGTTTTATGAATTGATTAAAATATATTAAAATACATAATATTAAAAAGATTATATATTTTTAGTCATATTTCTTATTTAATTAAGTAACACAACATTATAACATAACTATGATGACAAAAACTGTACTGAAATCCCGACACATTATTTTATACAATTCATTAAAAAATAAAATATTTTACAGACTTCTCAGCCTACCCGAATTATGATGTGATGATTTAAAATATAATAACTCTTTTTATAGTGTAATTCTATAAATTTTATAATTTTATCATTTAAATATAAAATCCATATTTATTTAAAAATAGTAGTATTTAAGGAATATTAAGATATCTGACGCTTATAAAAAACACTATAGCCCATTATAAAATTATTTTAATATTTATATTTACATAAGACTATTTTAAATGATTATTTAAATAAAAATATATTTTTCAAAATAACTTGGTTTATTATAAAAATGTATATCATTTAATAAAAAAATATGGTTTATTTGTTTCCCAAAATCAATTTATCAATTTTTTCTCAATCAAATACATGTTTTATTATCAAAACTATTATTAAAAGGAATTTATAGTATTCAAATTATATTTATACAAAGCAAATTTCACTTTATGTAACTATGGCCTAGACACATAACCCTTTATTACTCCTACGTATTCCCTATGGGTGAGGTGTACGATGGACATGGTTTTATGGGGTGGATTAGATAACATTTACCAATTGGTAATCTAAAATAACCATAACTTCTCTCATAGGTTATTTATATCATGATTCTCATGTTAAAGCTCAATTTCATAATTTTAAAGGGATAAAACAATTTACTATACCTCTCATGTCTTTATAAATGAACTTAAAAAAAGACTCTACTAGTTGAGACCATCGATTCTTCATTCAATATTAATTACGATTTTTCATTACTACATATAAAGACTAATTATATTGTTATAATTTTTCTTCCAAGGGTATTATTTCTTGTGGTAATATTGACTGAAAATTATATTGAACATTGGTGATATTTGATCAATGTTCATATAAAAACCGAATCCCAATTAACACATTTCCCTATATACACTATAAAAACACTTGAATAATACATTCAAAATTCACTAAAATTTCTACATAAAGATATATTTTTGTTTCCTAATATGTTGATTATTTTACTGATATTTTTTCATTTATATATAATTTGTTTTGGGGGAGATGATTCTAGCCAATAGGGTAGATCCATACCATACCATTTTAGATATTCTATTTTATAATTATTGTCCATCTATAATGTTTAACACATTATTTGGTTTCATAATTAAATAATGCAATGATCATTATTAATAAAATTTTACAGGTTTCTCATTATTTCTTACTTGTATAATTTATATAATATGTAAAAAAGATTTATTCCAGAAAAAAATATCATATAAAAAGTTTGGATCATTACATTATTCTGCCCTTAATGAATTTCATCCTTGAAATTTCAACTCATTCTCTATGTTGAGAAAAGGTAAGGGAAATTTGGTTTCATTGTCTCCTCTGGTTCTCTTGCCGCTTCTTCATATTTATGGTTCCTCCAAAAAAAATTCGAGATGGGTAGTATTGTTTCATAGAAAGATGCCTCTATGGTCTATGATCTCTACCATATTCTCCATATAAGAGTGGTATTGTTATGATTACACCATCAATGAATTAATTACACATGAGGGATTGTGAATATACTTCCTCAAGAGAGTAATGTGTAATAGATCATGACTTTGAGAATGATTTTATGTGATTTCATTCTGATACTCTATAGATTCTATGAGATCATGGATTTCAAAGGGGCCAGTTTTCCTTGGGCTAAACTTCCATTTCCTTTTATAATGCATTAATCTATTACTTAATGACATCTGAACGAAAAATTATAAACGAAATCAAACTCCAATCCCTTCAATTACACTCTATGTAGATTTTCATTCTATTCCAATAATTATTTATATGTCTTTCTATGTCATGAACGTTTTCTATTATCTCTTGCAGAATATGTGGCCCATGTTTCTCCCTCTCAGTAACTTCATCCCAACATGTAGGAGTTATACATTGTTTTTACATGGAGTGATTCATATGGTGCCATTTGAATAATCCAGTGGAATCATTTTTTGTATGACAACTCAAATAATGGGAGTTGTTGATCCCATAATCCTTTAAATTCCATTGATAATGTTCTCATTATAATCCAATGATTTTTTATAGTTCTTTCAATTTTTACATTAGTTTAGCGGTGATTGGCCATATTGAAATTCAATTCTGTATTTAGATAATGTTGAAGAAATATCCAAAATTTAAATGTGATCCTCAGACTATGATAATAATTTATAGAATGTAGAACTCCATGCAATATCACCACTTCCTTTAAGTATATTGTGGAAATTTGATCAATAAGTAAATCTTCCCAAATATCGACGAATTGGAAATTCATGGCGATTCGATCCACTATATCCCATATCACAATGTTTTTTGGATGTTTTTGGGAGACTAGGGATGATATCCATAGTGATATTGTCCCACTCCAATGTTGGTATTGGAAGTATTTACAATACCCCATTGAGAAGTTATTGTGCAACATTCACATGATAACCCACCAAACACCTTGTAGTGTAGTCTATAATATCCCTTTTAATATTATCCCTATAATAATGATAAATAGTTCTCTATATATTTTAGTTATTTTAGAATGTATAGAGATTGTGTAGCTATGATATTTATTGTTCAGATACTTTTTTATTTCTAGTATAGATGGAACATATAGCCTTGTTTGAAATTTCAATACACAACCATAATAAATATATAACATAGGAAACACCCCATTATTCAAAACCATTATATTAATTTATAACATAGTATTCTCACTTGGATATTTTTGGATCTTCTAAAGTAATGATAGTCGAGAAATCATTTGTAATAGGGTTCATAATGTCCCATCATATATTATTACCATGTCCAATTTTACTCTGTCCGTGGTAAAAGGATCTCATCGAATCATCAACATTTTTGGCATAATAGGATTTTTCTTATTAATGAATTAGAAATTTTGTTTTCTCTTCTAGGATGACAAAGAATTGAAATTTTATAGTTTTGAGATGTTCATACTATCTTCATTATATCATGTAAAAATTATTTTTCATGAAAATATACATCAAACATTGGTGGACTCTATATATATCAATTATCTCAAAAAAATCACTACATCTATATTTTTAGAGAAATAATAACTACAACTAATTCCAAGCCATGCATTGCATTATTCTACTCATGAATATTTAGTTTTCGAGATGAATAACATATCCCATTTTTATTTAAAATTACTGTACACCCAAGAAATTTTAGGGATGAATCACTATAAATAAAATATTATTCTTCTATAGAGGGTATAATTAACACCGGTTCAGTATCCAATCTATTCTCTAGTTCTTGTAGACATTTTTCACACTCCATTATCCTGGTGACCATTTCCCCTTTTCGAGTTAACCTAGTTAATGTATTATAATTCCATGAACGCCTTTTCACAAAAATCCTATAATATTAAGATAAATCAAGTAAAATGTGAATCTCATTTACTATTATAGGATTATTTCACTCTTATACATCCTTTTTATTCAGTGGGTAATCTTTGATTACTTCCTGGGATACAATGTTCCCATGGAATGCCAATTATTGTAACCAGAGTTCATATTTTCTAAATTTTCTAATTAGTTTCCCTTTCGTAAGAGTTCATATTATGACACTTATATGATCCTCATACTCCTCAAAACATTAGGAATATATCATAATATAATCAATAATGTAACGTCCCGAATCCGGGTACCACTCCACGGGTGCCTCAAACCCGGTTGGTCACATGACCTCAAGAGCATTTCCCTAAATGCTAGAGGATATCAACTAGCAGCGAGGGTCTAGGTCTGTTAGTGGGGTAACTATGTCATCATTTGTCAAAGTGTAGCACTTCGGAATAAAATAAAATGCATACAATAAAAATAAAAGCAATAAACCATACACATTTAAAATAAACAACTACAGTAAAAGATAGCCAATAGTTATATAGATAATGATGAAACATGTCTCAAGTTCTATGAAAATAGCCAGAACATGTTACACAACAATACAGTACAGTAAAATACAGAGTAAATCAAAACAAAACAAAACATATGGTAGCATCGCGAGCCAAATCCCGGTCTCAGGCTCCCCTACTCATCAACAACAATCAAGTAACTATATAGAGACCATTTCCCTTATCCACACCTGTAGAAATGTAATCTGTTTGGGCCGAAGACATGGCCCAAACAGGGTGTGAGAATTAAATCCTAGTAGGCACCCACCAAAGGCTCGTTCCCAACTGTATGAAAATATGTAACAAAAGTGTGCAGTAGTAAAATGAAATAAACCAAGCAGTACTCAAAAGTAACTAAATTTACCAGTTAGATTGCCATTTTATTATTCATTTAATCGTTCATTATAAGGAAACCACCACAGTGAATTTCTATGTAAACAGTGAGTTTCCTCAAACACACAAACCCTTACCCTCAGGTAATTAGAACTTATCCCGCAGGTAATTACCCACAGGCATAACATGAATTTCCCTCAGGCGTACAAAGTGTCTCCCTCAGGCGTAGAGTCTATTTCCCACATGCATGGTAGACGTTCCAGTATGCTAAAAGATGCACTGCCCTCAGGCTAATTAAAACACTGCCCTTGGGATAAACAAGTAATCGGGCCATTCCAAACATGTAAACAAGCAACACACATGAAATTCATCTCAAGGAAAATTTTATAATCGTTATTATAAAGGCATACCCTCAGGTATCCTTTCCAAATGGATAAACAGAGGAATGCACCCCCTGGGGTGGTTCTGGATCCAAGCAATGATCCCAAACAATAATTTATTATCATGTTTAATTACCTATACAATTCTAGGTATTTAAAGTAGCTATGTCCTCAGCCACACGACACCCCAACATGGGTTCATGGCATAACGATACACAAACACGCACAACCATAGGAAATTAAACACCAAGACACCTACCTTAAACTCCCCTGAACGGTATACACGAATGAAGATCCTCGATTTGTCCAAGAAAGACGTAGATCTGACGTGAATGGAAACCTCTTTCATACTCTAATAACATCCCATAGAGGATGAATTGGAATTAATGACTTAAGGAGAGTGGAGGGCTTACACGTGAGGTTCCAACAAGATCGTCAAAGGTGAAAATGGATTCCCGAGTCTCGATCGGGAGATCCTCGAAGGTCCGGCCTCCTCTCTTAACTCCTTCCACCAGTTATAACCATTCTTTATGATCAGGGGATGGTACTTCACATTTAAGTGAAAAAACAAACTACACGGTGTGTACTTCTCAAGTATATGGAATGTACTTTTAATTTTTTTAACTGCTCCTTCGGCGGCTTCATTCCACCGCAGCACTGTTCATCCATCGACATGAGTACACGACGTGTATTCCTGATCACATGGTGTGTACGGTTGTCTAGCTGGTGGCTGCTTCTACCACCTTACTATTTGGCTACTGACTGACTACACGGTGTGTACATAACCACTACAGGGAAAATAGTAGGTATTTACACCCTTCTTCTCCGACATGGCTACACAACCTGTGTACTCATCCCATAGAGCCAAAGTACACAGTGTGTGGAAAAGAACATGGTCTGTAGTCCCAAAATTTAGTATTTTCCCCATTTTCTTTATATTCTCACAAAAACATATGGAATAGAGAAAAGAAGAGACCCAAACCTAAAAAATAAGAACCAGGTTCTTACAATCATCCCCCATTAAAGCAATTCATTCCCGAATTTCCCTTCCAAGGGTGGAAAAGATAAAGCTCAGAATAGCTCTGGCCACTGAGCACGTATGTCGGTCTCTCGCTCCCACGTTTCGTCCTACACTCAGCCATGTTGCCATAACACTTATACGAGAGGAACTATTCAGCCTCGGAGAACCTTCATGATCCTATCCACGATATGAATCAAATGATCCTCAAAGGAAGAATATATCTCAAGCTCAACCTCCTCTAGCTGAAAGACGTGAGATGAGTCTGAATGGTAGCGGCACAACTGAGATACATGGAAGACGTTGTGCATGTTATGGTACCTCTGAGATAACTACAATCAATAGGCAACCGGCCTGACTCTCTCCAGAATATCAAATGCCCCCACATACCTTGGTGAATGTTTATACTATCTCCTAATCCTCATGTGTCCCAACCTCGGAAAAACACATAAGAAAACCTGATCCCCGACCACGAACTCCAAGGGTCCTATGCGGCAATCAACATAATATTTCTGACGAGACTGTGCGGTATCCATCTGCTTCTGAATCAACTGGACCAGCTCAGAAGTATCCTGCATGAGACGTGGTCCCAGTAAGGATGCCTCTCCAACCACTAACATGCACCAAGGTGATCGGCATGGCCTACCATATAAAGCCTCGTATGGTGGAATCTCTATAGTTTCATGAAAACTTTTATTGTAAGAAAACTCAACTAGGGGTATATGCTTCTCCAAAGAGACCCCAATGTCTAGAGCGCATGCACGCAGCATGTCCTCAAGAACATGTATCGTATGCTTTGACTGGACATCAGTCTGAGGGTGGTGAGCTGTGCTCAGATTCACCTGTGTACCCAGTGCCGTCTGAAAACTCTTCCATAAATGAGACGTAAAATGAGAGCCTCTATCTGAAATGATAGAATGAATAACCTCATGAATACGTACAACCTCTCGGATATACAACTTTGCGAGCTCGTCAACACCGAAGGTATCCTTGATCGGGAAAAAGTGATATACCATTGTGAGTCTGTCCACAAAAACCCACAAAAAATCATTGCCTTGAGGTGACCTCGACAACCCAATCACGAAGTCCATCACAACATCATCCCATTTCCACTCCGGAATGGGTAACTATTGTAATAGTCCGGCTAGCCTCTGATGCTCCACCATCACCTTCTGACAGGTGGAACACCTCGTATTAAAACTAGCTACTTTCTTCTTCGTACCTGGCCACCAGTACTGACGTCTCAAGTCTCGGTACATCTTGGTAACCCTGGGATGAACTTCCCAAGATGAAGCATGAAACTCCTGCATCATCTCCTTGTGTATATCCCCTGGAACCCACACATTTTCACGGAAATTCTGAATTTCATCATTGCCTATCGTAAAAAAAGGAGGAGGGTCCTCACATGCCACAGACTCCCATATAACTAGGCCTTCCAAAATAGATAGTTGTCTCATCCTCACTCTTTCCGAGAAGGTAGAAGTCACAGATATACAAGAAAGATAGGTCTACCCCTGACTATCATGAACATACAGATGCATATCAGAGAACAAATCCAAAAGCTACCACTCATCACTGGCCTCCTGCACAACATGTATCTGAGTCCTACTACTCAGTGCATCAGCTACTGCATTACCTTTATCAGCTGTATAGGAACGATCAAAATCGAAGGACTGGAGATATTCAACTCACCTTCGCTATCTCAGATTCAAGTCACGCAGAGTAAAGATGTATTTGAGACTTTTTTGGTTGGTGAAAACCAAAAAATTATCTCTCAAGAGATAATGTCTCCAACAGCGCAACACATGAAAAATTGTATCCAACTTGAGATCATGCGTCGGGTAATTCCTCTCATGTGGCCTCAACTACTGAGAACCATACACAACTACTCGATCGCCCTGCATCAACACTGCTCCCAGCCCAATACCTGATGCATCATAGTAAACTGTATAGCTCTTCCCTTTCTCTGTATGTATAAGGACTGGTGCTAATGTCTACCTTACTTTCAGATCCTAAAAGGTTGTCTCGCAAGCTTCCGACCAAAAGAACCTCACACCCTTCTTAGTCAAACTCGTCAACGACACTGCTAAGTGGGAGAAGTCCTATATGAAGCGTCTGTAGTAACCAGCCAGCCCCAAGAAGCTCTGTATCTCAAAAATGTTCTTGGGTTTCTCCCAAGAAACTACTGCTCTCACCTTCTCTGGGTTTACTGATTCTCCTACCTCTAAGATGATATGACCCAGGAAGTGAATATGGTCCATTGAAAAGAGGCACTTTGAGAGCTTAGCATATAGCTTATGCTCTCTTAGTGTACTCAATACGATCTCAAGATGGGTGGCATGGTCATGTTGAGTTTGAGAGTACACAAAGATGTCGTCCACAAATACTACCACAAATGAATCCAGGTATGGATGGAACACATGATTCATCAGAGCCACGAAAACTGCAGGTGTGTTTGTGAGTCCGAATTGCATAACCAAGTAATCGTACAAACCATATCTTCTCTGAAAGGATGTAAGCAGTATATCCGATGGTCTCACACGCAGCTGATGATATCCTAATCTCAGGTCAATCTTCTAGAACACTTGTGCTCCATGAATTTGATCAAATTGATCATCAATCCTCGACAAGGGATATCGGTGCTTGACCATCAACTGGTTCAACTTCCCATAATCCACACAGAGTCTGAGGCTATCGTCCTCCTTCTTAAGAAATAGGATAGGAGAACCCGAAGGAGTAGTACTGGGTCAGATAAAATCCTTTGCATGTAACTCCTCTAACTACCTCGTGAGCTCCCGCAACTCTAGTGTAGCCATCCTATAAGGAGGAATGGACACCTGTGCTACTCCTGGCACAAGCTCAATAGAGAAATCCACCTCTCGTTCCGGAGGTAGAATAGAAAAGTCGTCTAGGAAGACATCCCTGAAATGATAAACCACTGGAGGGAAATCCATATGACAAGTCCCCTGATCATCTAGATATAAACTCACAATCTGGGTTATGACTCCTCTTCGCCCACGATGCTCTAGTCCAGCTCGACTCGCCTGAACATCCCATTAACCTTTGTATATAAACTCTTCAACCTCTGGTGACATTAAACTCACCCTGCGACGATGGCAATATAAAAAGGCTTGGATGGGATCCAACTAGTCCATCCTAAGAATGACATCATAGTTCGTCATCTCTAAGGCATAGAGGTCCCATAGAAAGTGACACCCACAAACCTCAAGGGGTCACTCCTTGCACTAACGCACAGTAGCTGTTCTAGCTCCCAATGGAGTGTCTAGCGTCATAAAAATACAAGAAGAAGAAGAAAAATATATCCCAAGGCTCTCCACAAGGGTAACATATATGAAACTATGTGTAGCACCCATATCAAAATGTACTGAAGATAAGACAGAAGCTACTAAAATAGTATCTCTGACTATAGAAGATCTGGGAACCTTCTCCTGCTAGGTTTATTGCCCTGCATATGCATGCCCAGTGTTGTGGCCCTGCGACACAGCCTGGATACCCTAAGCTGTCCTGCCATGCTGCCTCTTAGATCCCGATGTCTGGGTACCACGACCATGACCACCATCCCTGCCTACACACCCTGACGTATTCCAGTTTCCCAACTGGTCAGAAGCAGCTGGTCCTTCCCCCGCACGTGGAGTCTGCAAAGAACCCATCTCACTATCCACTGGTGGAAACACCATAAAAAGTCACTACAGATGATCAATATTGCCGCAACATCGGCACTCCACTGGGTCACGTGGACACTGAGTTCTCTTGTGCCCCTCCTCACAACACTGGTAGCACATGACCTGGCCACCTGAAAAAATTTTCCGGCTGGTACTGCCACCCTGAGATAAGTCCATCTATCTCTTCCTCTTGCCAGTAGAAATAGTACAAGAAACTGGTGCTGAATCACCCTATCCCACACCACTAGCTTCCCATAGGTTACTCTATGTAATCAGCACCTGGTTCACAATAGCATGTACTTAAGGAAACCTAAAACTATTCACCAGTTATTAGATGTCATGTTGAAGACCATTCTCAATGCGTCTGGATCTAAACATCTCATCACCCACCAGAATGGGTGCAAAACACTGAAGCTCGGTGAAGCGAGCAGAATAATCCATCACCGACATAATGCCCTACTGTAGGTTCATGAACTCTCGAGCTCTATCTGCCCTCAGCATCTCTGAAAAAAATAAGTCATAGAATACTATCTGATAATCTTCCCACGTCGTCTCTATGATGCTCTGACTGGGTGTTAACATCCCACCACCTCTTGGCGGAATGACGCAGCATATATGTCACGAGTTTAACCCACCACCCTGAAGGTGTCTCGATATGCTTGAAAATAGTCTAAATAGACCCTAGCTAAGACACTGTATCTTGTGGTCCACCATCCCCTGAAAACATAGGCGGATGCTGCTTCTTGAATATATGAGTCAGCTCAACCATAGATGTGGCAGCCAGCGGTGCTCCCTGAAAGGTCTACATGAACCACATAAAGCCTTCATGGAACTGCGTGTCTGCACCTGTGTCCAGTATAACGGCTGACACCACATCTAGATCTATTGGAGGGTCCACTGGTAGACCATGGCCCACCATCTCTGGAGTATAATCGTTGCCGCTCTCTTGGAAAATAACGTGTGGTCGTCTCGGCGGAATGAATCTACAAGGTCAAACTCACACCTTAGATCCAAATTATCAAAGAATGAAAAATTAAGGGACCAAAAATGGAACATGAGGAAGAAGGAATTTTAAGATTCGGAAATAAAGACTACAAGGAATGTATACTAACTACACAACATGTACCTGACTTCTCTTCCCCTGCCCGAGTCCTTCTACACGGCCAACCCACATGACTCCCATTCAAAAAAACTACACGGTGTGTATACCGTCTACATGGCGTGTGTGGTGTAATTTTCTAACTGCCTGTCTCGTTTGTGACATGGTTGACTACTCATCATGATACTACATAGTGTGTTACACTCGCACAGGTCATGTACACCACCCCATTTTACCAGCCACATGACTTAAACCACATGGTCTGTCCTCAGAAATGACTACATGGCATGTTCCAAAGGTACACAATGTGTTCTAGAGAAGCTCTGCTAACCCATGTTGTTAGTTACACTGTAGGATACATGGCTCAAACTACATAGCATGTACACGAAAGGGTTACTCCGACTCGTGTTGTTAGTTACACGGCTGGATCCCAGGTCAGGGTGCACTGCGTGTTCCACAGTGGACATGGCATGTATGTCTTAAGTTCTTCTCCATCCATGTTGATAGTTACACGGGCGAACTCCAGGTCAACACTACACGGCGTGTACATCCGGTACATGGTGTGTTCGCCCCAAGGATTTCCCTTTCCCGTGTCCCTTCCCACACAGTCTATGACACGGGATGAGACAACACGGTGTGTACTTTGTGTACACAACGTGTACATAAAAAGTTTTCTTTTATTCCCGAACAGAGGAACACACAGCATGGGTCCAAGGAACTACACGCCGTGTATACTGGGTTTTCAGGATAGTAAGTCTTAGATACTATTCCGAGACTGAGAAAATACTGAAATATTACACCTAAGTGACAAATTCCAATCTGTGAGGGCCCATACTCCCCACGAATCAATGTTTGGCATCTTATATGTGTTATAACAAGATAAACAGTTAATGATCGACCGAATTCCGGTCAATGAGGTCCCATACTCCCCAAAAACCAAAGTTGGGGTCCATTTTATTAACAGGCTCACACAAAATACCCTATCACATAAGAGGTATTTATAAAGGCAGCTATCACAACAACATGCTTTTCTAGTACAACAACTATCACGACAACATTAAATTTCTAATGCGCCTACATGGCATGTGATTTCTAGCATGTGCCTAAATGATGCATGAGATGGCATACCATCATCTCATCAGGTTGCAACTAAATAGAACCCATAGATAAAATATAAACAGCACACCATATGTGCTTCACCCATCAGTGAAAATCAATTCAACTGTAAATTGAAAATTCAATAAAATTGCAATACGAGGTAAATAGGATTTTCCCTGTACACGGGTTAGCTACGCCCAGGAAAAAAATATTACCAACTACCGTTTCCGTCCTATCCTTGACTAAGGCTCCAAATAGTAAGTCAAAGAAAATAATTCCTCTAATACCACTTTGTAACGTCCCGAATCTGGGTACCACTCCACGAGTGCCCCGAACCGGTTGGTCACATGACCTCAAGAACATTTCCCCAAACACCAGAGGCTGTCGACTAGCAGCGATGGCCCATGTCTGTTAGTAGGGAAACTATGCCTTCATGTGTCAAAGTGTAGCATAGCAGAATAAAATAAAATGCATACAGTAACAGCGAAAGAAATAAACCATACACTTTTAAAATAAACAACTACAGTAAAAGATAACCAAAAGTTATATAAATAATGAAGAAACATGTCTGATCTTCTATGAAAAAAACCAGAACATGTTACACGATAATAAAGTACAGTACAATAATGAGTACAAAAAAAAGAAAATAGCTTGTAGCATCGTGAGCCTATACCCAGTCCCATGCTCCCCTACTCCTTAGCAGCAATCAAGTACCTGTATAGGGACACTTTCCCTTATCCACACCTACAGAAATGTAATCTTTTTGGGACGAAGACATGTCCCAAACAGGGTGTGAGAAATAAATCCCAGTAGGCACCCATCAAAGGCCCATGCTCAACTGTGTGAAAATATGTAACAACAGTGTGAAGTAGTAAAAATAAATAAACAAAGTAGTACACATAAGTATCTAACATTACTAGTTATATTTCCATTTTATTATACATTTGTTCATTCATTATAATGGAACCACTACAGTGAATTTCTATGTAAACAGTCAGTGTCCTCAGACACATAAACCCTAACCCTGAGGTAATCAGAACATAACCCGCGGGTAATTGCCCACATGCATAACAGGTATTTCCCCTAGGCGTACAAATTGTCTCCCTCAGGCACAGGGTCTATTTCCCACATGCACAGAAGAAGTTTCCCTCAGGCTCAATGATACACTGCCCTCAGGCTAATTAAAACACTGTCCTTGAACTAAACAAGTAACCGGACCATGCCCATCATGTAAAAAAGAAATACACATGCAATTCCACTCAAGTAAAATTTTATAATCATTATTATAAAGGAATACCCACGGGTATCATGGCCCAATGGCTAAACAGATTAATGCACCCCCCGGGGTGGTTCTAGATTGAAGGAGTGATCCCAAATAACAGTTTATTATCACGTTTCATTACCTATACAATTCTAGGTATCTAAAATAGCTAAGGCTTTAGCCACATGACACCCCAACATGGGTTCGTGGCACACCAATCCACACAAACACAAAAAATTAGGAAATTAAACACCAAGCCAACTAACTTGAACACCCCTGAATGGTATACATGAACGACAATCCTCAAATCGTCCATGAATGACCTAGATCTGACATTAAATAAAACCTCAATCAAACTCCAATAACTTCCCTTAGAACAAGAATTGGAAGGAATGGCTTAAGGAGAGTGGAGGGCTTACCCGTGTGGTTCCAACAAGATCATCAGAGGCGAAAATGGATTCCCGACGCACGATCTGGAGATCCTCTAAGGTCTGTCCTCCTCTCCCAACTCCTTCCTCTGGTTCTAACCCTTCCCTGTGAACAGTGGAGTCTACTTCCTCTTTAAACAAAAAAAAAACTACACGACGTGTACTTTTCATTTTTTTAACTTTTCGTTCGGCGACTTCATTCCACCGCAGCACTGTTCATCCTTCGACATGAGTAGATGGTATGTATTACTAATCACATGGCGTGTACTATCATCCAGCTGCCAGCTACTTCAAGCGCCATTCTATTTTCCTACCGACTGACAACACAATGTGTACATACCCACTACATGGTGTGTAGTTGGATTTTAAACCCTTCATCACCGACATGGCAACACACCCTGTTTACTCATCCCACACGGCCAAAGTACACGGCATGTGGAAAAGTACATGGCGTGTAGTCCCGAAATTTAGGATTTTTCCCATTTTCTGAATTTTCTCACAAACACGTAAGGAAAAGAGAAAAGAAGAAACTCGTACCACAAAAATAACAACCGTGTTCTTACAAATAAAATCTACCATGAATTTATCAATGTGTTACTTAAAGACTGTATTTACCAAATCTAAAAATACAACAAGATAATAAGTCAAGTAAAAGTTTATAATCAAAAACTCACATTTATCAAATTATTTTCATATGAAAATATTT
Source organism: Viscum album (assembly GCA_963277665.1). Taxonomy (NCBI): domain Eukaryota; kingdom Viridiplantae; phylum Streptophyta; class Magnoliopsida; order Santalales; family Viscaceae; genus Viscum; species Viscum album. The sequence goes on from OY728145.1 coordinate 1,415,948,216, forward strand.
GGAATATCATCTTTCATAACCATCAATTGATGATACCATGATCGAAGGCCATTCTTGGTGAAACATTTATCCCCATGAAGCTTTTAAAATAAATCATCCATCATTGGGAGATGGTAATTTTTCATCACAATGATCCCATAATGTTCTATATAATCTATTCATAACCATATTGATTCATCCTTCTCCATAAGAAGAACATGTACTCCCGAAGGAGACACACGTGTTTGGATAAATCCATTATCCAGAAGTACAAGAAGCTGTTTATTTGATTCATCTAACTCTATCATTTCCATTCAATATGGGGTATTCGATATCAAATTGGATCTAGGAATAATTTCAATGGATAACTCTACATCTCTTTTTGGGGGTGGTCTGGGTAACACTTTAGGGAATATTCCACTGTATTTCGGAATAAAGAGTTAATTATCAACCTTTTTTACATTCATTTACATCCACCTTTTTTTGTGATCATATTCATAAAAAAGGTTATGGGAAGTTCTTATAGAAAATGGTTAGGTCAAGATATTTCACATTTTTAAATTACTATAGGTTGTCTGTTCAATTTTACTATAATTTTATTGCTTTTGAATTTATTCATAACATTAAAAATTGAGATCCAATCTGTCCCAAGTATATTTTTGAATTCCACATGGAAATGATGACTGTATTTCTAAGTGGATTGTACACACCAATGATTATACAAGAGTTTCTATACATTGTTGTGGCTAGGATAGTTTGTCTAGGCATCCTGACTAATATTAAAAATTATAGAAGTATGGGGATTGATTATATGCTATTTTTTAAAACTGGGATGAAATAAAAGAATGCATAGAACTAGAATCAAACAATTTACTTTCTTACTTTGATAGCACAATGAGTGTACCTGACATCACATTATTTGGAGTCTCTAATTCAGCTGTTGTGATAGAAAATATCCAATATTTTTACCTTGTCTTATAAAGAGGTTGATGGTGGTCCCCATACTTTAGTTTCTAATTTTGGAAATTTATTGAAAAAAATGACAATATGTCTACACATGAAGAGTTAAATGTATGGCTAGTACTACATCATATTCCCTCTATAGATACTATTAAGAGGTTAAGGCATGTCCTTACAATTATAATTCCATGATATATGAAAATATCTTCTTCATTTTTAGCACATTCTACTACCAAACAAATAGTTCCACTAATGAATATTCCCACATTTTTTCATGTAGTAATTTGAACATTATTTCCCCATGTTCCATGATCGAAATTATTCCCTCATTTTTTTCTAAATTTCTATATTCTTTTCATTTGAATTATATGGTTTCTATGTCTCCCCAAAATTCAATTCAGAATTTATAGTGTTCTAAACTATCTCCTCATAGATTATATTGTCCCAATTAGCTAGATTGCACAATTGATGTTGTCTAAATCCACCTGAGAATATATCAACCTTTTCATTGAGATCCATAAAAAATTTACTGGTGTAACGAAAAAATCATGAAAAGTTTGTATAACAGATTCCAACTAATTTATTTTCCCTTGACTTCAATACTCATAATTATATATCTATTTTGGTATACGTAGATATGGGGAAATTAACTCTTCCCACACCATAGCATCGATCAAACATATTTGTATCAAGTTATAAATTAGTGTCCACCACTAATTATATTCTCTATAAAAGTGGTATAATTTTAGGGATTCTTTCTCTAGATCTAAACATTAGAGTACATGAAATATATTGTCAATACATATTATTCATTGTTTAGTAATCAAATGGTCTATAGATCGACTAAAATAAGGTGGTTGTTTATTCCAATGAGACTCAACATAAAGTTGTTCCTTTCTAGGTGAATCAGGTATCGCCACTTGATTCAAGTTATTATTCACAACTTGAATTATTTGGTTCAACATCCTCATGAAATTTATATTTAATTTCTAACAGAATGTTATCTGTGCAAGGTCGGTTTCACATATTATTTAGGTGGTTCATCCTTTTTCTAATGATTTTTTAAAAGAAAACCTTAGTATTGGTCGAGGTGGGAAATCATGTGAAGATGAATTTAGTTCCTAATTATAATTTCTGTTAAAAACCATATGATGAAATCCCCAATTTGAAATATCCCAATTAATTATGGAAATAGAGATATTAATGTCCAATTCCTCAACATGTCTGTAAAAGGTTTATTAGTCCTCAGTTGAATCTATCTAACAACAGTTATCTAAATTTTGAAATAGGTTTACTGAATAAAAAACATATACAAACTGACCAAAACTAACTATCGAATTCAATGTAAAATAGTTGTATATTTTTATAATTGTAAGAGGTGGAAAATAGAAAAACAAAGTATTACAAAATAAAGTACACAATATAATTAAACCAGAGGTTCATTCTCAAGAAGAGACTTAATCCTATCCACTGGGTGATCAGCATCCACCAAATAGTTTATATTTACAATAAACATGATACATAGCCTGTATCAGGATTTACAGTAGTTTTCAGAAACTGTTCAAGTCCCACAAACTCTACCATAGTACTTTGTTGGAAAAACAAACATCTTGGAAACACATGGCTTCTTCCACAGCTATACGTGGGAAACCTTAGTGCAATTAATGTTTTATGTGAGTATTTTTAGTATCCACAAGATTAAGAACACGAGACAGTGTGTGTGTGTGTAAAAACACACACACTACATAGAAATGTAAATTAAATAACACAATAGAGATAATATTATGAGATTTGAGTTTAGAAGTCTCTATGTGTTTTCAGTTAAGCTCTCTGCTCCTTGGTGTGGAGAAATTGTTGTTCGAGTCCTTCTTTGGAAGTTGTCTCCATAATAGAGTGTATCAACTTCAGTTTCTGGCTTCATGTTATTGAAGTGTTCAGTAGATTGGTTTAAAAGTGATTTTATGAAGCACAGAAAGGAAACGTTGAATTTGTTCTCCCAAATGATCATTGTGTAGCTCTTGGATTCACAGAGTAAGTGATGGTGTGGTTTCCTTGTTATTTAGGTATTTTGTGTAAAGACTCTCTATCTCTTAGTGTTGTATTCTATAGTTTGATCTACTATTTTATTCTTGCGGTTCAATCATATGAATGATAAATCCACATGCATCCTTCCTTGTACCTCATACGGTCTCCAGATATAGTCTCCAGATATGTCTACAAAAACAATAATTAATGTCAGAATATTTAATTTTGCCGAATATGAATGTTATAATAATCATAAGAAAATTGAAAAAGTATAGAGTAGAATGGTATAGGTATTGGTAGACTGTTAGCGGTAGCCTTCTCAATGGTAGGATACATCAACAGACTTATCAACGGTAGTCTTCACAATAGTTAGCTTATCAGTGGTAGCCTTGCAACGAAAATATCATTAGCAGTAGCCTTGAAATGGTAAGATCATCATCGGTATCGTTGCAACAGTATGCTCATAAGAAGTATCATTACAATGGTAACCTCATCAGTAGTAGCCTTTCTATGGTAATATATTAGTGGTGACTTTATTAAGATTGTAAAGTAGGTTTCCCATCAGTGAACTTGTACCACAAACCTCTAGTGGTAACCTCTAGTAGTAACATCTAATAGTAACCTCTAGTGGTAACCTCTATAAGTAACCTCATGTGTTAACTTAAATAAAAGGCTCATAATAGAGACCTTCATATCAGAGAGCTTTTACTTAAAAAATATAACACTGAAAACTCAATAAAAAATGTAGTGATATTGAGAATACATAATTGTTACAAGATAAAAACTATAAACAATAAGGAAACATGATTAACATATAGGGGGAAAAGATTTGGGAAAAATCCCCCCCTTTTTGATAATCACAAATTATGGCAGTGAAATTTTGGGTAAGTAGTGTTGTATCAGAGTTAATTAAATTTTCTATTCTCTTCTGGCGTATCAATATACATTGTATCAGGGCCAAAATAGCATAAAATTTAACTAGTTTTATTGTTGAAAATAAATACGAGCATAAATGTATAGGCATATAATATATGTAGGAATGTCAAATATGCAAGGGATGAAATCTGAAAAAAAATTGCCACCTTGTGATTAACAAAAAAAGTCAAAAGGAGAAAAAACAAGTTTTTTGTATTAATATAATAATATTACATTATTAAAAAAATACAAGGATCCCTATCAAATAAGATAGTCTACATTCGGTCCATGTCAGAAATGTCCAAGTGAGCTTTCTCTTTGAGAGCTGAGGAGGTATGTGATGAAGAGGGAGGTACAGGATGAGGTATAACAGTATGAAAGGTAAAAGGATGTAACACCCCACCCCTCCCTCATTGGATTGAGGATTAAGTGAGGGTTACTTGGACTTAAGTGATGTTCCCAAGGCACCAAAGGCTGGAAATAAATGTTATGGGCTTTGAGTAAAAATCGGGGAACGATTTTCCCTTAAGAAAAAACCAACCAAACCATCCTCTAAAAACCAATATATGATGGATTTCAATAAAACATTCAAGCATGTATTCCCAAAAGAAAACCATGTTGTTACAAAATACAACCCATACCCAATGCAATCAAACACGATATCAGAGTACTATGTGGAAGACTAAACAAGAGACCCAAAATAAACCAACACACACTCCAGAACTCCACACCAACCTTCAGGCTCTAAGAAACACCACATATCCAAATAATCACCACGAACCACTAGCAATTAGATGCCTTACCTTTACCTGTGTCTCGAAAAACATCATCTGCAAAAGCACCAAAGTTCCAAAGAAAGGAGTTAGTACTGATACAGAGTAGCTTTTCCCAAATTGACATCCCTACACATACCACAAGGAAAACCCATTAGCACATTTATACTGATAAGTTTATATAAAATAATCACAACTGCAACCATTAATATAAGCCAAACACACCCTTACCAAGCCATCTCAATCAAACCAAGAAACCAAGGGAAAACCAAACAAACATGCCACAAGAAATATCATCATTTACACATTAGCACAAAAATTTTCATCTTGAAAAGCAATGAAAAACAAGACAACCAAAGCGATGTGACTTCTACCCATCATGTTCAACCCATTCTCAACTAGCGGTACTTTTTAACCACTACCCATAATTTTGGTACTTCCGACAACTATCCATCACCTTTTATTGTGAGACTTCCTTCCCACATCCACACAACCAAAAAAATCCATAACACTCATTCAACCAACAATCACAAATCACCAAGGCCGCAACAATACAAAATTTCCAATTTCAATCGCATATTAATCGACTTCAATAAATCACCCATTTATTGAAATCACTCATTTATCATTTTTCATGCCAACACCCCAATTAAATAAAACAACCTATTTATTGAAAAACATTTCCATAAACCATTTACTTAACCCAGTCCATCCAAAAAACTTTAAAATCTACATTTTAAAATTTAACAACCAGAACATTCTACCGTAAGACCGATTTTCCCCCAAAAATACCCAAAACATGACAAAGTGATTTCTGACCTATTTTGCACATCAAAATCACAATTAATTTCAATATAAAAAATTTAATTTTAACCAAATAACTGGTTCTAATCAAGTGGATTCGAGAGAGAAGCCACCTACCATTAGGGTTCCGGAAAAATTGACCCACAAACAACCACACCCCAATCTGTGAAAACACTTCACGAAAACTGCTCTATATCTACTTCCCTATAATCCACCAGCTATAAAGTCAACACACGAGGAATCCCCAACAATAGATCTACATGAAACATATGTATATCTAGAAAACCAATAGAGAGAGAGAGGGAGGGAGATGACGATCTAGTGGAAACCACAAAGAAACCAATATGAGAGACTTACATGGGATAACCTAACTTGAAAACACCAAGAAACCCCTTTGAATCGCTTCCAAAATGAGTCGGAGAGAACCTTTAACCTCTAAGAACCCAAAATCCCAAGTGAGGCTCGATTAGGAGAGAGTTTTGAGTGAAATGAGGCATCCTCGAGGGAGTACGAATTTAGAAACCCTATTTTTAAGTTGTCTCAGGGTGAGTATGCATGCTTTGGTAAACCATGAACTAACCATACACACTCCACTACCTCGAGAGGAGGGGTCCGCATGGTTTCCTCGAACGGGTTGGTAAACCGTGCGTAGGCTGTGCGAAGCCCACTATCTCCTCTTGCATGCTTTCCTGGAGAACCTGAATGATTTCCCCTAACCGTGCTCAAACTGATCTCCGTAAGAAATGCCTCCAAACATATTCAAAACCATTCCAAACTCTCCCAAACTCTTCCCAACTCATTCCATACACTTTAAACACATAGAAAACATAAAAAAGGATACATACCTCAAACGGGGGGTGCTACATTCTCCCCACCATTGGAAATTCCATCCTCAGAATGTAGTGAACCCACCCTTTGTCGAAAGATCTTAGGCCATTACTCAACCATCTCTTTATACTTCTCCCAAGTCTCCTCTTGGATCTGGCCATGCTGCCACAAAACCCAAAACAGATCGATGCTTCTACCGCACAAGACATTCTCTTGCATATCCACAACATGCACTGGGACTTGCACCAACGAAGCATCTGTCTCTAGCTCAACATGATCCCATCAAATAACATGGCCCAAATCCAGATGATACTTTTTCAAATATGATACATGAAACAGATTGTGCATTGCACTGATCATAGGTGGAAAATCCAAACAATAATCCACCTCACCAACCCACTCAAGAATCTCAAAAGGTCCAACATACCTTAGAGATAACTTTCCCTACTTCTCAAACTAAAGATGTCCCATCCTAGGAGAGATCTTCATGAAAACATGACCACTCACCTTGAATGACAACGACCGTCAACGATGATCGACATATGATTTCTGACGACTCTATGACGTCTCCATTCTCTTCCTAATTAATTTGATCTTCTTCGTAGTCTCCTGGACATGGCTCGGTCCAACCATCGAGGACTCACCCGTTTCCACCCAGTATTGTGGCTAACAACATGGCCTCCTATAAAACGCTTCAAATGGAGACATATATATGGATTCCTGATAAATGTTATTTTAAGTGAACTCAACCAATGAAAAGGTCTCCTTACACAAGACACCAAAATCCATGTTCCAAGCCCACAACATATCCTCTAATGTTTTTATCGTCCTCTTAAATTGAACATCCGTATGAGGGTGATATGTCATACTCATGGTAAACATAGTTCCAAGGGTTTTCTATAAGGATTTATAGAAACGAGATATAAACCTCAGATCTCTATAAGATATGACCAAAACTGGAACACCATGCCTCTTTACCACCTCTTGGATATTGAATTTGGATAGATCCTCAACCATGTGTGATTCACGAATTGAAATGAAATGGGCCGACTTCGTTAGCTGATACACTATCATCGAAATGTCATCATGATTTCTAACCATTCATGGGAGACCTATGACCAAATTCATCATTATTTTCTCCCACTTCTAAACATGGATTGGTTAAGACTTCAACATTCCCACTGGCCTCTGATGCTCTTCCTTGACCTACTGGTTGGTCAAGCATTTCGATACAAACTCAACCACTCTTCTTGTCATACCAGCCCACCAGAACTACGCTTTCATTGATTTATACATTTTCTGAATTCTAAGATGAACATCCCACCTGGAATGATGATACACCCTGAGAATATCCTCTTAACAAGAATATTGTACAACCATCGGATTCCGAAAACACAAAACTTAATCACAATTCAGTTTCCAACCCTCAATGGTCTCCCCACCAATTAGTTTTGACCTCAAGGTCACACACTCAGAATTAGATATTTGTTCCACTTTAACCAGGCCAACCAAGTTAGGAATCAATAAAACTGGAAAGAAGACTGCTCTATCGCCTTGGTCCTCACATTCCTACTGCATGTCAGCTATAACCGACATCAACTTCCATGGGTCTGATGCATATTTCACCACCTGAGCATATGATTTTCTACTTAATTAATCTTCCACCGAATTTCCCTTAATCAGTGTGCACATAAAGTAAAAATAAAACATCAAGAGTTATTACATCCATCTCCTATGACTCAAGATCAAATCACTATGTGAGAAAATGTGTTTCAAGGTATTATGATCTGTATATACCAGGAATTTCTCACTGATGAGATAATGGTGCCACACTTTCAAAGAATGGTCCACTACAGCCAATTTCCAATCATGTGTTGCATGGCTCTTCTCATGCACCCTCAACTGTCGTGAGCCATACACAACCACATTATTCCCTTGCAAGATAACACATCACAACCCTGATCAAGATGCATCACAATACACCTTGTAACCTTTTCCAGGTTATGGGAAAACCAATATTGGGGCTGATGTACGGTGACCCTTTATCTCTTAAAAACATTTGTGAAACTGCCCATACCATTGAAATGGGACATTCTTCATTGTCAATGTTGTCTTAAGTGAATCCAATCGTGAAAAATCATGAACAAAACGTCGATAATATGAAGCTAGACCATGGAAGAACTATATCTCGAAAACATTCTTTGGCGGTTTCCATGAGATAATAGCCTCTATCAGTTTTAGATCCACTGAAACACCCCTTTCCCAAATCACATGGCCAAGGAAATGGACTTTTTCTATCCCAAAGTCACACTTTGACAAATTAGCATACAACCAATGATCCCTCAAGATCCCCAAAATGATCGTCAAGTGATGCTCATAATCAAACCTTGTACTCGAATACACAAATATATCATCAAAAAACAACACCAAAAATTAATCTAGATATCTATAAAATATTTGATTCATAAATTCCATGAACACCGCTGGAGCATTCATTAGACCAAAGGGCATAACCACATATTCATAATGGGCATATCTACTTTTGAAAGATGTTTTAGGAATATCGTCCTTCCTCACCTACAAATGATGATATCCCGTCCTCAGGTCAATCTTAGAGGGCCACTGGACTTCCCTAGACCAGTCGATCAAATCATCAATTTGTGGAAGTGGATATTTGTTCTTTATCTTAACTTGGTAAAGTCTATGATAATCAACAATGTTCATCAAGATTCCATCCACCAGTTTCTGAAACAACATCGGCGCTGCCCACGAAGATGTGTTAGGATGGATAAACCCTTTTTTTCTAACTCTTCTAACTATACTTTCAATTCCCACAAATCAGTAGGTGAAATTCGGTAAGACGGAAGTGAAATAAGACTTGTCCCCAGAAGGGGATCAATCTTAAATTCCACATCTCTTACGTGAGGTAACTCAGATAATTATTTAGGAAAAACAACCATGAACTGATCCACCATTGCATGAAGAACACTCTGCTCAACACCCTCTATCGATTCCAACGACAACACCACCAACTAATACGATAACTTGCCCACTGCTTGTGCCAACGAACCCGTTGCACCCTGCCTTTCATGCCTATCTCCTCTAAAGATATTTCTAATGCCATCGTGCATCATAAAATCCAATGTTCATGCATTACAATCGATGTGGGACTTAAATGCCACTATCCAATCCATACTAAGGATTACATCATACCCATCCCTCTCATGCAATGAGAAATTCCACATTAGCTTAACCTCTCCCACAATGATACAACATGTTCAACACAAGAAGGCTCGACACTCACTTCGACCCAAAGGATATTGATGTTTCACAATCAAAGTCATCATTTCTACCCTTAAACCCTGCAACTCAACCACATGTGTAGCAATAAAAGAGTGTGAAGCACCCGTATCAAACAACCCTTGCATCAAGGTAAAATTTAAAAAAATTATACCTCGCACCTTGGATGGTACCGACTGATCATCCACCACAACCTTATCAGCTCCAATAAATTGTTTGGTTGTCACAATCTGGTCTTTATTGCCATGCTGAGGAGTTGTGGTGTTCCAAGAATCACCATGAATCACTTTACTCTGTTTCTGAGGGGTATGTTGCTGCCCCTGTCCTGTCGAGGCATAAGACCCCTACGACCCCTAAGGAGTGTCACAGACACCCAACCATGAAGCATTACAAAAATAACCCTACAGATGCCCCATATTCTTACAGTTATGACATGATCGAGGTTGTGCTACACAATCCCGCTTGATGTGTCTCATAAAACCACACTAAAAACATCTTGGTTTTCTCTCGGTATTCAGAGGATGATTTACAGATCCTACTGTCAGATTATGTGCCATAATCTCACCCTATGAATAAGTGATCCTACTTTAATTTAACTGAGTGTTATATTTCACATTATTCCCCATGGGTATGACCATGATTTCTCTGCCTGGAGATCCCAATAGATACCGCTCATTCACCGATGCTCGATTCACCATCTCTATGTAATCACTGATACACTGCACTACTATTTTTGAACGGACCTCTTGACTAAAACCCGCTTCGAAGATCCTTGATTTCAATGATGCGCTACCCGAAACCTCAAGTGAAAACTGCACTAAGCTCATAAACATAGAGACATAATCTGTCACAGAAATATGCTCTTGCTTCAGACTGAAAAAATCTTTTGTGTGCTAAATTCTGAATGTATGTGGGTTGAATTGTTTATTAAACAATTCCTCAAAGCCTTCACATGTCATAATCTAGTTTTTCCTCGCATGTAATACCAACTCCCACCATTGAAGATAACGATCCTCTATCTTATACGTTGTTACCATTACTTTCATCTCTACAGTCATCCCTAAGAATTTGAAAATTCTGTTCAATCTATTCAACCAAGATTCTTCCCTTTCTGACTCTGAATCACCCCTGAAGATGGGTGGATTATTCTTTTAAAACTGAACATCATGATCCACATGCCTTGGTTCATCCACTTTATTTCCACTTTCTATAGCTTTGAAAACTTTCACTATACTCAGCACTTGATTTTGGTTTACCTGGGGCTCAAGTGCAACCATATTTTCAGCAGCCTCCTCTGGTTGGTCTCTACAACGCCTAAATAGTGTCATTTCTATAAACATAAAACCAAAAAATATGAGTCTAAATCTTGAAGAGATCAATAATTCCCATTTGAAACCACATTAATCAACACTATAACAAAGTGGCTTTCCACCTTTCTACATTTTCCATGCTTCACCATTTTTGAAAATCAATCCTTTTTCAAACTACCAAATTTATTCACATTACAATTTCACACATTGAAAAGTCATTTCGCAATTCAGAAGATAAATCATTAGTCCCAATGAAATATGCATCATTGAGGGAAGTCATTTATACCATATATTCCATGTACATCTCATTGGATACACCCATGACAATGAGATTGTCAATGCCTATAAGTGTCTCCAGAACACGTATGTACCCAACTCCCTGGTAACTTGAAGTTCAGCATAAAAGGGCTAGCTATGTCCTTTTACGATATATATATTCCATGTTTTGACATTACTACTCCTTTCTACCATCCCAACACAAGGAATATACCACAATGAATGTCAAATCCAAATACGAGAATCATCTCTGAATGAAAGAACTAGCTGATAAGACTTGTAACACCCCACCCATACCTCATTGGATTGAGGAGGCGATGGGGGTTTCTTGGTCTTAAGAAACGTTCCCAAGGTTCCAATGGATAGAAATAAATGCCGAGGGCTTTGAGAACAAAATGGGGAATGATTTTCCCTTAAGAAAAAACCAACCAAAACATCCACCAAAAACCACTATATGAAGCATGTCAATAAAACATTCATGCACGTATTCCAAAAATACTACCAAGTTGTTCCACAATACAACCCACACCAAATACAATCCAAAATGATATCAGATTACTATACGGAAGAGTAATAAGATCCCCAAATTAAAACATTACACACTCCACGACTCCACACCAAGTTCCATGCTCTAAGAACCATCAAATCTCCCAATCATCACCAGAAATCACTAGCAATGAGGTGCCTTACCTATACCTGTGTCTTGGAAAATGACATATGCAAAAGCACCAAAGTGCCAAACCAGGGGGTGAGTACTAATACTAAGTATGTTTTCCCCAAATGACTTCCTTACACTTTCCACTTGGAATAACCATAAGCACATTTATATAAAGTAGTTTATATAAAATAATCACAAGTGCAACCATTACCATAATCCAAACACACCCTTACCAATCCATCTCAACCAAACCAAGCAACCATGGGAATGCCAAAAAAACATGCCACAAGCCATTTACAAATTTACAAATTAGACCAACAATTTACATTTTTCAATGAAATTCACAACAAGGCAACCAAAATTGTGAGACTTCCACCCATCCCGTTCACCCGATTCTCAACTAGAGGTACTTCCCGATCACTACCCATAATGGTGGTTCTTCCGACCACTATCCATCACATTTTATAGTGAGAATTCCCGCACACTTCCACAAAAACAACACAATCCATAACACTCAATCAACCGACAAGAAAAAATCACAATGGCCATAATAATATACAATTTCTCATTTCTAACACAAGTTAATCCACTTCAATAAATCACCCATTTATTAAAATAACTCATTTATCATTTTCCATGCCAAAACACTGATGCAATAAAAAAACCTCTTTATTGATTTTTTTTCATAAACCATTTCCTTAATCCAATCCAAGAAACAGACTTTAAAATAAACATTTTAAAATATAACAACAATAACATCCAACCTTATGACCCATTTTCCCCAAAAATATACAAAACACGACCAATGGGATTTCTAAAAAATTTCGCACATTAAAATCACAATTAATTCCAAGCCAAAAAATTTAATTGTTACCAAAACTTTCAGATCTAACCAAGTGGAGTCGATAGAGATGCCACCAACCTTTAGGGTTCTGATGAAATTGACCCACAAACAACCGCACCCCAATCTGAGAAAACGATTCCCAAAAACCGCTCTGTATACCATTCCTTATCATCCACAAGCCTTAAAATCAACACCCAAGGCAACCCCAACACAAGATATACAGGACACAGATATAGATCTAGAAAACTGAGAGAGAGAGAGAGAGGGAGATGAAGATCTATAGGAAAACACAAAATAACCAAGATGAGAGACTGGCCCAGGAGAAACCACCTTCAAAACACCAAGAAACCACTTTGAATCAAATTAAAAAATGGGTGGGAGACCACCTTCAACCTCTATGAACCCAAAATCTGGAGTGACGATTGAGTCGGAGAGAGTTTGTAGTGAAATGAGGAACCCTCGAGGGAGCCTGGATTTAAAATCCCAATTTTTATGTTGCCGCACAGTTAGTAGGCACAGTTTAGAAAACCGTGCGCTAACCGTTTGCATGCCACTACCTTGAGAGGTGGGGTCTGCAGGGTTTCCTCACATGGATTGGAAAAACATGTGTAGGCCATGTGATGCCCATTGTCACCTCCTACATGGTTATCTATAGATCCCGCACGGTTTCCCTTAACCGTGCTCAATCTTTGATCCCTAAGAAAAGCATCCAATCTTATTCAAAACCATTCCAAACTCTCCCTTCCATTTTCCAACTCATTCCATGCACTATAAACACATAAAAAACATAAAAAGGCTACATACCTAAAACCGGGGGTGCTACAGAAGATCTACTATAGAAGAATCAATATAATAATAATGAGTATATCTATGAGGAATAATAGGAGTCAAGCTTCTGAAGGCCTATGCAGGTGACATAAAGGGGAAACACTGGTAGATCCTGATGCAGTATAGGAAGAAACAAATGATGGAGGGAAAATAATAGGAGTAAAATACCCATGTAGAAATGGAAAAAGAATTTTTTTTCAGCCCATAATGATTCTTCCTCCACTTTCCAAAGATGTTGTGAAATCATCCTTATTCCCCAAGAACATTTCTGAAACATGGGTCAACTCTCTATGCCGTATAAGTTGATCCTTAAAAGCTTGTGTGAAAGGAGGTATCCTCAAGTTCTCCAACATCATCTGGAAGTGACTATCCATCTGCTTCATAGTATAAACCCTTTTATAATAAACATCAATCTGCTCTTTGAGTGATTTCTTATCATGGGTAGCCTCCCTCAGGTAATCACCTACATCCTTATGAATGTATCTGGTAGTGGAAATGACCTGTGTCAATGGCTGAGGGTATGAGGTAATTTCACTAGAGAGCTTCCCCATTTTGTCTCTAAAAATAGATATGAAGGTTTCTAGATCAATAGGAGGAGATGCAGATGAGGTATCAGAAGCACATAGAGGTGTTATGGTAAAAGCTACTATCTTCTTTAAAGACTTGATCAATCCACTGATCAACCTCTTCAGATCACCATCCTGACCAGTTCGATGTGCCTCCACAGACATCTTAAAGTACTCAAATACATTTACCATTTTCTGAAAAACACTCTTAACGTACTGAATGACGTTTTCCAATTGATCTTTTGAATCCATATATGATCCTAATCTCACAATTGACGGTTTCACAGACTCTATAGTTTGGTCCACAGTTCTAACATTATTCTGTAATTCCTTCACTTCTTGTATTATATTTTATTGAAATCTAGTAATTATATTTTTTAAAATAGATGCCACAAGATCTTCATTCATAGCCATTATTCTCTCTAGAGTAATGGATCTTTCATTAATGTATCTCTAAAAATATGATTTCAATGACTCAAGGACATTATTTTTTACATAATATTGAGGTAAAAGAACCACTAGTGGCACTATAGTGGTCTATGAAACAAAATGAACAACAGTTATTCTGTTAGGTCTATCATCTTAAGAATCTTTATTGTCTAAGACCAACATAATGAATCCAGGGTCCTCTGACATGTTTTCGATCTCAAGACTAACAGAAACTGAACCTATAGAAATTGGTTCGTCCCCCCACACTTGGAACTTCCTCCTTGACAAACTAATTATCTTCTTCCATTCTTACATGATAAACTAAATCAACAGTAGAGTATACTGCTACTTCTTCAACATAATATTAAACTCATTTAATATCAATAACATCTGGATAAAATTCAACATCATTTTCCTTTTCATTTTCCTCCATTAGTGTAATTCCTATCAAAGGACTAAGACATGGGAATTATTTCTCAATTTCATCACTAGTAGCTATTTCAAACCTCTCAGGATCAGAGTAAACTTCATCTTCCTCTTTTGAGGTCTCTCTAACAGTAATGTCTCTTAAGAAATTATCTTCATATTCTTCTTTGGAAATTTCCTCATCATCAGTGTCCCTTAGGATAGTCTATCTTCAAGGAAATAACATTGGTGTACTAAGATCACCAAATGATGCAACACCAACATGAGGAATTGATGGAAGATCATGATCACTCATATCATCTACAGGGGAATCCTCTCTTTCTTGCACAACAACTACCAACTCTTCTACATCTGAAAACACTGGATCCACTTAATCATATTTTAAACATGGATATATTTTATCCATTGGCCTAATAGGATTGGATAAAGTGTTCAATTCTTCATATAGATTAGCCTCATCATTCACCCATTCCATTTTCCATGGGTTCCTATTTATCTTCATAAACTTTCAAATAATTATAGTAATATAGAAGTTGTATTTTACAAAGATTGTTTCTTCCTTATTTCTATCCACACATTTAACATTCAAAATCAATGATATCAACATTAAATAAAATAATGCATTTGACAGGGAACCAAGCCTAGTCATATTATCTAACTGAACCATCATAAGTCTACAAAGGTTTATCATTTGTCCATGCTTCAACAAATACAACAAGAATATGTCCTGATATTTCAAAGTAGTAAAATCCCCTCTCGTTTGACTGAATACATGTTGATAAAATTTAATTAGTAACCTATTTTTCCCATCCATATCAGTATCAATTACATTTATATGAATTCCACTACCTTTCTGTTCTTCCACGGCCTCTTTATAGCAAAAAAACTCACCAGATGGAGGAATCACGCCAGAATAATAGTCGAATAGGACTTCAATTGGTAATCCTAAGAATTTATCCAATTCAATAGAAGATAAGCTCAAACTTACTCTATTTACCATATAAATAATTTGGTTCTCATCCTAAAACTATTTGAGCTTTAGAAACTCATAATACTCTTTTACTAGCTTCGGGTATA
Organism: Viscum album; assembly: GCA_963277665.1. Classification (NCBI taxonomy): domain Eukaryota; kingdom Viridiplantae; phylum Streptophyta; class Magnoliopsida; order Santalales; family Viscaceae; genus Viscum; species Viscum album. The sequence continues at coordinate 1,415,964,214 of OY728145.1, forward strand.
ATGGTCCATTATTGTTTGTGAAGCATTCAACCCAATCTCGAGCATTGAGTGCCTTCAGCACTATAGATTTACTCGACAACAAAAACTCTAAACATCATTATTTCTTGACCACAATTTTCCTCTTTGAAAAATTAGGAATGATCAGCTTTACCACAAACATGATTCCAAAACTAGACCCAACTCTAGGTCTCTTATGAATTGGTGTGTCACCTTCATCACCAATAATTATTCTTTTTACTATTTCCTTTGCAATCTGATGTGGTTTCAGTGTTTTAGAAGAATGTTAGGTTTAATGTATTGGGATAAATAGGATTGGTAGAGGATTTAAGGGTATCCAAATGTGACTTTTAATTTGTTTTTATCAATTAGGGATCAAAAAAATTGAGTAAATAAAATTAAAATGTTTTAGTCTCTGGAAGAAAACATGATTTCCCTAACATATCTGTAAGGTCAACTAGTAGTAAGGTTCCAATAGTAACGTCTATCAGCAATGTCCAATTGTAAGGTATCCTAACAGTGAGATCCAACAGTGAGGTGTCCTAACGGTGAGTTCCAATGGTGAGTTGTCTTAAAGGTGAGGTCCAATGTTGAGGTTCCCTAACAGTGAGGTCCAACGGTGTGGTTTCCTAACAACGAGGTCCAAAGGTGAGGTGTCATAATGGTGAGGTCCAATAGTGAGGTGTCTTAAACTAAAATTAATAAAACCTAACTCATGTTTGATGAAATTTAATCTCTCAAAATTCAAAGGATTGGTGAATATATCAGCCAATTCATGCTCAGTGATAATGATTTCAAGAGTGATATCACGTCTTTGATAATGATCTATCAAAAAGTGATGCCTCAAATCAATGTGCTCTGTCGTAGCATACGATACTAGATTTTATGAAATTTTAATAACACTTGTATTAAATAATTTATAGTGACTTGTTTGAATTGATATCCATAGTTTGCAAAGTGTGTTTCACCCACAAAATTTGAGAACAACAACTACCAGAAGCTATATATTCATCTTCAAAAGATGGAAATGCAACAGAATTATGTTTCTTACTACACCATGATAGTAGTGACTTTGCCAAAATTTGACATGTTCTAGAGGAACTAATTCTTTCTAACATGAAACCGGAAATTTCAACATCAGAATAACTTATCAAATCAAATGATTCCTATTGGATAAAAACGTCCTATGTTAGTAGTATACAAGAGATTTAAAAATAATATTAACACTAGTTAAATGAGATTCTTTGGGATTGAGTTGAAAATGAGCACACATACATACACTGAACATAATATCACGTCGGAAAACATTAAGGTAGAGAAGACTCCCAATCATACCTCTGTAATAGTTTTGATCTACTAGTAAACCAGTTTCATCAGCATCCAAGTTAAAAGTAGTACACATAGGTGTATCAATACCCTTATTACTATCAAAACCAATCCATTTCAAAATATCATCAGTATATTAACTTTTATTTAATAGAATGCCATTTTAATTTTGAGAAATTTTAAATGAAATGAAAAAGTTATGTTCCCCCATTAGACTCATTTCAATTTCATTTTGCATCATCTTTTAAAATCAGTACATAAATTTTTTTTAGTGGATCAAAAAATAATTTTATCTATATAAATATGTAATATTAAAATATCTTTGGAAATCATTTTAATGAAAATAGTGTGATCATCTATTCCATTAGAAAATCTATTGAAATAATAAATTACTAGAGTTTATCATACCAAGCACTAAGATCCCGTTTTAGACCATATAATGCTTTAAAATGTTTAAAACCGTGATTTGAAAAAATGGGTGTTTGTAAATATAGGTGTTATTTAACAAAAACATCCTCAACTATATACCCATTTAGAAATGCCCTTTTAAAATACATTTTATAATGTTTGAAGTTCAGATGAGCTGCATAAGAAAGTAGTACCCTAATGGATTATAGTGTTTCTATAGGTGAAAAGGTTTACTCATATACTATTCCTTCTTATTGATTATATCCTTGTGTAACTAATCTGGCCTTATTTCTAACTATGTTTCCAGAATTATCAACTGTGTTTCTAAACACCCATTAAGTTCTTTTGGACAAAGTTTCCATAGATATTTCTACTAATTCCCAAACATTTTTTATTTTAAATTGATTTAATTTTTTTGCATATCTATCACCTAAAATTCATCATTGATAGAGTCATTAATATTTTGGTGTTCATAATGCGAAAGAAAAACTTGATTTTCAACCTGATTTCTTAGAGATGCTCTAGTTTGTGTCCCTATATTTATATCACCTACTACAACATCAAAAGGATGATTATTGAGAGAAATAATACCTATATAAAGTGTTTGACAAGACTCCTTATGGTTGTCTATAAGTTTAGATTCAACAGCCTTAGATTCTAGAATATTTCCAGAACTAGTTGTTTTCACTAGGGCTTTACTACCTTTATCATTTAGGTGTAAAATTGGAATATTTTCCTCATGATATTCAAGAGAGGATTTAGGTTCATGTGGTTCAGTATCATCAAATTTCAAATGAACTAATTCTTCCACACATTTGGTTCTCTTATTGAATACTCTATTGGCTTTACTAGAGATTGAGTAACATAGGAAAATTCATTCATCTATTTTGGATGCAAATTTGTCAAAGATTATCCCTAGTGTTTAGGATACAGAATTTGCAACAAAAAACGCTAAATTAATTAACCTTAAGCTTAATATTTTTCTACAGATCATAAGGGGTCTTTTTAAGAATAGTTCTAATTAATACTCTATTGATGATGTAACAATTTTTATTAAAAACTTCGACAAAAAAATAGATAGGCATGTTATACTCATTTGAAATATTTTGGGAAATCTCATGAAGTTTCCTATTTCTTCTTTCTACAACTCAATTTTCTTGAGCTATTCTAGGACCATAGAAATTACAGTTATAGCCATTATGTGAGAAAACAAATTTGAACTCTTAATTTTCAAAATCACGACCATGATCACATCTCATGGTCTTAAGTATTTGTCCACAATGAATTTCTACAGACTTGGAATATTTAATTAAGTAAGAACATGTTTTACTTTTTTGATCAAGAATGTATACCAAAGTGTGTATAGAAAAATCATCTACAAGAACTTAGATGTAGTTCTTACCATTTAAACAAGAAACACTAGATGGTCCAAAGAATTCATGTGAACAAACTCAACCAGTTGAGAAGTTGAAACTTCATTGTTTGGTTTGAAGGAAACATTGTGTTGCTTTTATTGGAGTTGGCAGCCTAGATACAACTACTTTTTACATTATTTATTAATTAAAGCCTTATCACATCTTGTTTGTTCTTCTTCATGACAATGCATGTGATAATGTCTTAAGGACAACTGTTGCATTAAAGGGTCATAGAGGATCCCTCCTATGATGAGAACCCGAAAGTACCATAACACTGTTCTAGAATATATGTTCTATGGCCAGAAGATGTTATTTGAGGGACAAAAATAATATAGGCCATTAGGGGTGAGGACTCATAAAACTTTGAGGCACCTGTTCATTGTCTGTGCCCTTGGTAATATCCAGGAGGATATTATGATAATGAGAACTGCTAGTAGGAAATCCACATTTCATAGTGTCATTGGATGTTCCTATCTACGGACGTGTGTATTGGTCTTTAGACATTATGATTATTATTAACGGGTATTACAACTCTCGCACTTAGATGTATTGATGAAAACTGTGACGAAACCCTATTCTCAACGAGTAAGGATACGTTGGGTGCGTCAAGAGTAATACTGCATTAATAGATAATGAGAGAAAGCATTTGTCCCTTCTGTTCTATAACATAAGTAGATATCTCAGGCCCTTTGATGGAATTGATATAGCCTAAATAAATCCATGGCCATGGTAAGGTATGGGGGAGTTCAATTCCGGGTAGTCAAATAATGAATAATTGAGCACATGGGTAGATGGAATGAGCATGCAACCCACTTGATTAGAGATATCGAGACAAATGGATTGTATTACACGGTAAGCGTCTGTAGAAGGTGATATGTCATTGTGGCATTAAATTATTTCTCTATGGGTTCCTTAGCATGTTTCTAGATGCTAACCATGGACTTTAGACAGGCTCCACCTAATTCCACTGAGAAAGAGGCCTAGAGGGTCACACACTAAGTGTGTCCATGTATCCCAGTTAAATATTAATTTAACAAGTTAAATAAATATTATTCCCGACTGTGGTTTAATAATTATTTAAGGATGTCTGATGGAATTTATGTCGACACTAGTTATTCGAGAGAATATATTGTGGGAAAAATAATATATTTATTAGCGAGTAATGCAGTTACATTTATTTAAGAAATATGTAGCCATTACTCAAGGTCTAATAAATTAGATGTAGAAATTGGAAAATAAAAGTACACACTGTGTATATTAAATATACACGCCGTGCAGTTTAATGGAAAACAAGTACACACCGTGTATTAATTATTACATGACGTGTAGTTTTCCATTCGGAATTATGAGGATATAATATTGTTTTATTAAATGATAATAATTATAATCAGTGTGGGAACATGTCAAGGTATTAATAATTTGACATGGGGTTTCAATAAGAGTTAATGAAATAAATAAAACGCGTAACACGCTCATTTATTGTTATAACTCTATTAACCTCAAACCCGATTATAAATATCCTCACAACCCTAACACTTTTCCTGTGCCATTTTGCTGTGCACAACAGATTTGGAAATACTCTCAAGCTAAGAGAGAATTCACTTTCCACCAAGAATGCCCTAAAGTTACGAGAGCGAGATCCTCCACCGGATCAAGACAGTTAAAGGCAGACATCGCAAGCGAAGGCTCCTCCACGCTAGCACCCGTAGATCCTTTCGGTGACGTCCAGAGATACGAGGCACATATGTGGATCACTCTTAGAGGGATCCTACCCTTGGATTATACAACGAAATGACGGATCACAGGATTGTTACTGGAGACATCAACGAAGAAATAGTTCCACCAAGGTAATTCGTGTTAATTAATTAAATTAATTATAACCAATATATGATGATCCTATCTATATGTGTCTGATATTCCCTCTTAAGTTTTTCATTATTCGTTCTATTTAGAAGATTCAACATTTTAAATCGTGAAAGATCTCGGATTGAACATTGCTTAACGATAAAATTATAGTTGGACAAACCCACCAACACGCTTCTGCTACGCTCGGAACCTACAAGGGATATTAGAGCGGTAATATTGTTGAATATAATTATTTAGTTTTTCGTTGGTGATTTAGGCATTTAATAATTTAGTTATTTCAATTCATGTTTAATCGTTCTGGAAATCTGAATTTTGAGATCTGTCCCTCCTCCATCGTTTCTCATTCACCTCAAAGAAATGAATTTTTCTTTTAATTTTGATTAAAAAAAATAGAGGAACTCATCTAGAGGAGCCAAATGTTTCTAGCCACACAACACCAGAATACACAGCGTGTATTCGGAAGTACACTCCATGTAGTCTATGTTCAATGCATTGATTGATATGCCAAATCAGGTCTTGTATTGGATTCTTTTAAAGAATTTAAGACACTGTGTGTTGACCAGAAATAGGTGGCACACGGTTTCCAGATTACACGCCTTGTGGTCCAATGAAAACGGCGTCTAGTCCCATCAGGTTAGGGTTGCGCCTTGTATCCCATACACAGCTTTCCCGGCTAGAAACCGTGTAACGCGGAAACTACATGGCATGCATCCCACAGAACACACCGTGTATTCTAAAAATTTTTGAAGTACCTTAACACGCCCTGTCCTCGAGCATGTACTTCAGATGGATGGTGAAAAAATTACAGGTCGTGTAGTCATAACGACATGCCATGTACTCACCCAAATTACACGGATTTATTAAAATTTTATATTATATTATACAAACCCTTGAGACGGGTACCATGGTGCAGGCATAAAGTTGAGTCACAACACGTGATAGGTGTTTTATATATGTGTGTTTAATTTAACATCTTCGTAATGAATGGGAATTCACCAGGATACCTCCAAGGTACAAGTTACATACAAGGATAATTTTTAATTAATTTATTTGTTTAAAATTATGATGGATGAGAATCTCAAGTAAATTCAAAAAAATGTTTTCAAATAAAAGGATTGATTAATTAAAGATAAATAATTGATTCGAGCGTGATTTATCTTAAACAAGAACGATTAAAGAATTGAATGATAGTTATATTTATGTATAAATATCGTTGCATGTATGTATGATCATGATCTAGACCGAGACCTCAGTATGTGAATGGTTTCTTTTAATTAATTTATTATAATTAAATTTGATAGCCTGCAAGCCATCTCCTCTTTAATATGTAGGGTCTGCGTTCCCAAGGATTCTTTTATGTAAAACCCTTTTTACCCCTCACCTACATGTGAGATAAATTCATACGTAATGGATGGAGACCCTAAGCTAGTAGAGGCGGCTCAAGTCAGGATCCAAGGTTAAACCAATCCAAGGAGATATAAAGGTGGACATGTAGAAAGTTGTAAACATGAACCTGAAAGGTAAAAGTTGTTTCTCCCCTAGGTCTTGGGTTGCTTTATCTACCACTATATAAACTAACTAATAGAAAAAGCTCATGATCATTCCATTTTTTATTTCTATGAGTTTCATGGTTTATTTATTATGTGTGTGTTGTCACGATCACACAATTAATGAATTAAATAAGCATGCTAGATGGAACTAAAAAAACCTGCTTATATGTAAATATTATCTTAGACATGGTTAATCACTTAAGTATATCCCACTTAATATTAATAATCATGTAATTAAAGATAATAAAATGGAAATTTACGTATAAGGATGAAATCCCTCAAAAGAAATATTAAGTTGGTATAACCTTCCATAATCTTGGTTAGAATCTAACCATAGATCAAAGTGCTTGACCAAACCTAGTTGGGGTGCTTTCAATTATTGGGGAATTCTAGTTCAAGGTTATGGGTTGACATGAGTTGGTTTACATCAAAGGTTGACTGCCACAGCAGGACTTGGTGTGACCAAGAGGCAAAGGTTGAGGAAATCCAAAATAAAAGGATTTCAGGATTGGGGAGTCCACTCAGCAGATCAATGAGCTGCGATTTAATAGTGTTGGAATTTGTAATGCCTACCTAAAACCCTTCAAGTTTCTTGACCAACCCTAGTTGGGGTAATGCGAAGGGAAATATGGATCTGTGCCACTAGAATATTTAGGCAAGAGAATATTTCGAAATCAATGGTGAGGGATATTGGATTTTGATAAAATAGTGGGAGACTAATAAGTATTTATTTATTTATTTGTCTCAGTTTTGTAACAAATTACATAACTTTTTCTCATCTTAATTTGTAGAAATGACAAGAAATTGACTTCAAACATATCATTGGAAACCATACTTGAGAAATAAATCCTTCTCACCGGAACCAATTTCCAAGAGTGGAAGAGGCGTTTACGCGTCATCCTTCGCCACGAAAGGAAATTGTATGTGCTGGAAGAGCCTATTCCATTTATGCCTAGGAAAGAGGACAATGATGAAGAATTATCTCTCTATATGAAATACATGGATGATAACACAGATGTCCAGTGTTTCATGCTATCATTCATGTCCAATTAGCTCTTGAAGAAACATGAAAACATTGACGTGTATAGAATGGTGTCTCACCATATGTATATCTACCCAGAGAAGGCGAGACAAGAGAGGTATGAGATCTCCAATGATTTGTTTACAACTAAGCTTAGAGATTCTGCGCCAGCTGGGCCTCATGTAGTCAAGATTATTGGCTACATTGAATGCCTAGATATCTTAGGGATTAAATTCCTAGATGAGTTGCGTACAGATCTCATCCTATCATCACTGCCCAAGACCTTATATAGTGTCATTGTCAACTATAATATGAGAGGAAATGAGAAGAGTTTATCAGAGCTTCTGACCTTGAATTTCCAGGTAGATTAAGACATGGGGAATGAAAAACCCGCTGTCCTTATGGTGAACAAGAAAAGGAAGGGCAAGGCAAAGGGGCCAAAGACTTATAAACGGTCTGAAGTCCCCGAGAACCATCCCTCCAAGAAGGGGAAGATCCAGAGGAAGGGAAAGGAATGAGAGGTAGTGTGTTTTGAATGTGGCAAGCAGGGCCACTAACAGAGGAACTGCACCAAGAATCATGGGGATGCTAAAGGTGTGTTCGTTATGGAGTGCAATCTTTCTATTTCTACACATTGGGTATTAGATACAACTTTTGGGGCTCACCACTATTTTCAAATGTTGGAACCATGTAGATTTAGAAAGATCGCCATAGGAGTGGGGGATCTTCGAGCTGCCAATGGCGCTATGCTAGCTGCATTGGCTATTGGTGACTACCACCTCTCATTGCTGACTGGGATGATTTTGGTTTTACATAAGTATTATTTTGTGCTTAGTGCTTCCAAGATCATAATTTTTGTATTTTGTTCGTATATGGATGGATTTTTTTTTCATGTTTGGAAATAAGGGTTGTCTCTTTTATAAGAAAAACGTGTGTTATTGTATGGAACATTTGAATAATGGTTTGTATGTATTAAATTACGAAAACCAAGTGTTGGTAATCGATAATGAAACAAACACTCATGACTCTTACATCAACTAGTTATGGCATCACCTCCTTGGTCATGAGAACAAGAAGCACTTGACAAAGCTCTACCAAGATGGCTATTCAGAATCAACTGAGCTAAAACAACTTGATAGATGTCACACAAGTTTACAAGGTAAAATGACCAAGCTGCATTTTGGTGGAAAGGTTGAAAGGGCCACAGATCTTCTAGGATTGGTACACACGGATGTATGTGGACCATTTTTAGTAGATGATAGAGGTGGATATTCTTACTTCATTACATTTACTGATTATTTGAGTAGATATTTATTTGTCTACTTAATGAGGTATAAGTTAGAAGCCTTAGAGAAATTTAAGGAATTGAAGAATGAAGTAGAGAATCAACTTCGTATGAAGATAATGAAGCTTCAATCTGATTGAGGTGGAGAATATCTGGACCAAGAATTCATCGATCTTATATGGGAGTCTGGGATTCTATCACATCTCACTCCTCCTTATACACCATAGTGGAATGGTGTTAGTGAAAGGAGGAACTACATCTTGTTGGACATGGTGAGGTCGATGATGAGTCATGCAGAAATTCCATTATCCTTTTGGGGATATGCATTACAAGCTGCAACATACATATTAAACCAAGTACCAACTAAGGTAGAAAATGGAAATCCCTATGATTTTAGGAGTTAAAAGAAACCCATTTTGTCGCATACACGTGTATGGGGATGCAAGGAATTTTTTAAGGCCTTCTCAGGCAACAAATTAGCACCCCGGGGGACGAAGTTTATCTTTATAGGATATCCCAAGGAAATTAAAGGAAATTACCTACATAACCATCAAGACAATAAAGTGATTTTCGCCAGACAATCTATCTTTATTGAGAGGGAGAACATCCTCAAGAAGGATAATGGGGGTAATATTGACTTCGACGAAGTTGATGCTCAAGATACACAAGAGTTGGCACAGGAAAAAGTTCCACAGGACCCTATGGAAGAGGTTCCAGAAACACAAGTACTGCATAAGAGCTCAAGAGAGGTAAGGGAACCCGAGAGATTTGGTTTCCTAGTCACTGAGGATGGTGAATCATTATTGTTGGAAAATGATGAACCTCTCTCCTACAAGGAACCAGTTGAAATCTCAGAAGCTGCAAGATGTCTAGAAGCTATGAATTCTGAGATGGATTCCATGTATCAAGAACCATGTTTGGGTTCTAGTCGATGAGCCAGTTGATGTAAAGCCTGTTGGATGCAAATGGGTATTTAAGAGAAAGATGGACATGGAAGGTCAAGTTAGCACCTATAAAGCAATGCTAGTGGCTAAAGGATTCAGTCAGCATCAAGGAATTGAATATGATGAATCCTTTTTTCCAGTTCCCATGTTTAAATCCATAAGAATCATACTTGCCATAACAGCTTACCATGACTATGAGATTTGGAAGATGGAAGTCAAAATAGAATTCCTTAACAAGAACCTTCAGGAATATGTCTATATGACACAAACAGAAGGGTTTCTGACACCAGGTGAAGCCAATGAGTATGCAAGTTCCAGAAATCCATTTATGGATTGAAGAAAGCTTCCAGGTTATGAAACATTTGATTTGATGAAGCCATAATGGAATTTGGTTTCATTGAGAACAAATGTGAGACATGAGTTTATAAGCGGTTTAATGAGAATGCAGTCATTATCCTAGTAGTATATGTTGATGACATATTGCTTATTGGAAATGATGTACCAGCCTTACAGTCATTTAAGGAATGGTTGAACAAGTGCTTCTCCATGAAAGATTTAGGTGAAGCAGCCTACATTCTAGGGATCAAGATCATTCGTGATAGATCCAAGAGGCTTCTTGGACTAAGTCAGGGTACATACATTGACCAGATACTAAAGAAATATAGTATGGAACAATCTAAGAGAGGATTGCTTCCAGTGTCACATGGCTTACATCTTTTATTGAAAATGAGTCCTCAGACACAACAAGAGAAAGATAGGATGATAAAGATCCAATACACCTCATATATAGGATCCATCATGCATTCCATGTTATGTAACAGGATTGATGTTGCCTATAAACTGAGCATGGTAGGCATATATCAAGAAGATTGAGGAGAACATCATTGCATTACGGTTAAGACTATCCTTAAGTATCTGAAAACAACTAAGGATATGTTCCTGGTGTATGGAGGAGATGAGGAGCTTGTCATCAGAGGGTATGATGATGTTGGTTTTCAAACAGATCAGAGTGATCTGAAGTCGCAATCTGGACATGTTTTCTGTCTCAATAGAGGAGCTGTGAGCTTTAAGTGTTCAAAGCTGCCAGTTGTCGCTAATTCTACAGCGGAGTCTGAATACATTGCAGTTTCTGATGCATCCAATGAAGATGTCTAGATTCGAAACTTTTTCAAGGATCTTGATGTGGTGCCTAGCAGTAAATATCTCATTACACTGTATTGTGATAATACTGCAGCGGTGGTTTTTATAAAAGAACCAAGGTCACATTAATTGACAAAACACATACCCCAGAAGTATCACCTCTTAAGGTATTTCTATCAAATGTGTGAAGTTGGAGTGAGCACATTGTCCACAGAAGAGAACATGGTGGACCCCATGATTAAAGGCATATCTTAGCAGATGCATGAATATCTTGTGAGAGCTAGCGGGTTAATGGTTGTTAGCAGTTGGATCTTGTCCAAGTGGGATTCTATTGGAGTTGGTGGCCTAGAACCAACTACTTTGTACTTTATTCATTAATAAAATCCATATCACATCTTGTTTGTTATTCTGTGTGACAATGCATGTCATGTTGTCCTAAGGGCAGATGTTACATTTAAGGGTCATAGCGGATCCCTCCTATGATGAGAACCCAGAAGTGCCTTAACACTATTCATGAATATATGTTCTATGTCCGGATGATGTTATTTGAGGGACACAAATAATACACGACATTAGGGGTGAGGACTCATAAAAAATTGAGGCACCTTCTCATGGTGCGCACCCTCTGTAATATCCAGGATGATATTATGAGAACGAGACCCGCCAGTAAGAAATCCACATTTCATAGTGTTATTGGATGTTCTTATCTGCGGACGTGTGTATTGGTCCTTATACTTTAAGATTATTATTAATGGGTATTACAACTCGCGCACTTATATGTATTGAAAAATACTGTGACGACACACTGTTCGCAGCGAGGTAGGATACATTGGGTGTGTCATGAGTAATACTGCATTAATAGATAATGTGAGAAAGGATTTGTCTCTTCTGTTCCATAACAGAAGTAGATATCTCAGGCCCATTGATAGAATTGATATGGCCTAAATAAATCCATGGCAACAGTAAGGTATGGGTGATTTCAATTCTGGGAAGTCAAAGAAAGAATTATCGATCACATGGGTTGATGGCACTAGCATGAAACCCTCTTGATTAGAGATATCGAGACAAAGGTGTTATATTACACGGTAAGCATTCATAAGAGATGACACATCATTGTGGCATTAACGTCTTTCTCTATGGGTGCCTTGGCTTGTTTCTAGACCCTGACCTTGGATTTTAGGAAGGCTTCGCCTAATTCCACTGAGAAAGAGGCATAGATGGTCACACACTAAGTGTGTCCATGTATCTCAGTTAAATATTAATTTAACATGTTAAATAAATATTATTCCTGAATGTGGTTTAATAATTATTTAAGGATGCCTGATCACATTTATTTCGACACTAGTTATTCGAGAGAATATATTGTGGGTGAAATAATATATTTATTAGTGAGTAAAGAAGTTACATTTATTCATGAAATTAATAGCCATTACTCAAGGTCTAATAAATACGGTGGAGAAAAACGAAAACAAAATTACATTCCATGTATATTAAATATACACACCGTGTAGTTTAATGGAAAACAAGTACACTTCGTGTATTAATTATTACACGCCGTGTAGTTTTCCAATCAGGATTTTGAGGATATAATATTATTTTATTAAATGATATTAATTATAATCATCATGGGAACATGTCAATGTATTAATAATTAGACATGGGGTTTCAATAAGAGTTAATGAAATAAATAAAATGCGTAACACATTTATTTATTATCATAACTCTATTAACCACAAACCTGATTATAAATATCCTCACTACCCCAACATGTTTCCTGATCCATTTTGTTGTGAACAATGTATTTGGAAATACTCTCAAGCCAAGAGATAATTCCCTCTCCTCCAAGAACGCCCTCGAGTTACGAGAGCGAGATCCTCCACCGGATCAAGACGGTTGAAGGCGGACATCGCAAGTGAAGGCTCTACCGCGCTAGCACCCAGAGATCCCTTAGGTGATGTCCAGAGATACGTGGAACATGTGTGGATCACTGCTAGAGGAATCCTACATTTGCATACTATGACACAATGATGAATCACATGATCGTGACCAGAGACATCAACGAATAAAGAATTCCAACAAGGTAATTCTTGTGAAATAATTAAATTAATTATAACCAACATATGATGATCCTATCTATATGGTTCCAGGATTCCCCCTTACGTTTTTTGTTTTTCGTTCAATTCTAAAGATTTGGAATTTTAAATCGTGATGGATCTCGGATTGAACGTTGCTTAACAATAAAATTAAAGTTGGGAGAACCCACCAATGCGCTTCCGCTGCGCCCGGAACCTACAACTTTCCCTTTTGAAAAGGATTACAAACTTTGCTAAGTAGAAATTAAAATTTAGGTACGTCCCTAACTAAACAATTCCCAATTACTTTCCTAAGTGATTTCACATTGCAATGTCCTAATCTTATGTGCCATAACCAAGATCCCTTATAAAATTCATTTAAACAAGAAATGTTTTTTTGGCTAAAGAGGTTAAATCAATAGTATATACATTTTCATTTCTATGAGAACTGAATATTAAATAATTTTTAATATTATAAACATTGCATGTATTATTTTCAAACTTAACATTAAAACCATCATCACAGAACTGAGATATACTAAGTAGATTTTACATTAACCCATCAACAAAAAGAACTTTTGAAATTAATATAGTATTAGTGATTCTAATTTATCATAGGCCAATGATATTTACCATAGCATTATCACCAAATGAAACATGTACACCATCATCATTGATTACGATCTTGAAGCATTAATAATCTCATTTCATATATACTAAACATGCATTGTCCATGTACTATCGGGTTTTACAAAAACACATTAGTCAATTTTCCTGCAAATTAGATTCTGAACAGGGTAACATTTGTCCCCATATTTTCATGGGTCTAGAGAGGTTATGAAGTAATTCTTTGGGAACCCATATTTTTTATAGGTTTCCTAAAATCAATAAGAATGTTTTGAGATATATACACTTTGTTAGGTCCGTTATATTTTTTTTCAAGAGATGATCCATAACTTGAACTAGCAGTGATCTGTCCAGATTTTTGAAAAAACATGTTTTTAAAACCCCATCTATGTACTGGTTGATATCCTAGACCAGTTGTGTATTTTTGAGCAATTTGTTTCCCTATAAACTAATTCAAGGATTCTCTACTATTAGTAAACTTCTCATGATATATTTTTAAATGCTCATTTGATAATTTAAGTTCAGTATTTTGTTTTAACAGCTTAGAATGTTTTTTCTTCTCAATATCCTAATCAGACTTCTGATTGGCATTTAAATCATGTTGTCTTTTCAATAATTTATTCTTTTCCTTGAGCTCGTTAAATGTATCCTCAATAATTCCACAGTATTCAAATTGTTCGTCCTTAGTCATATTTTTATCATTACTTGATTCATATACATTACCAGAATAGTAATAATTATGTATAGAAGAATAAATTGTTACCTCAGATGTTTTTGTCATGAAAAACATGTTTGCATGATTGTTATTTTTAGTATCAGAAGTGTCAGATCCATCGAAGTAGTTGTCTGAAACACAACAAGTAGAATTCATATCCTTTTTATATCCATTTCCATAATCTTCATATTTCTTTTTAAATTTTATCTTGGGAAAATGAGCCTTCACACGACCTTTTAGTTTACGATCAAGGAATATTATCTCATTTTTGTTGTCATTCCATTTTCTATACTTTTTCAAATGTTATTTACTATCATTCCTTCCTGTATAGTCAGAATTTCTAAAGAAATTCTTCTTTCAGTAGAAATTTTTGAAAATTCTTGTAAGATGATCCATCAACTCATCACTATCATAATATGAATCTTCACTGGTGGAACAGTATAATGAAAATTGACCTTTTGCATTTATTTTCTCATTGAGGTAGCAATCTCAAATTCTATATATTTATTTCTTAGTTATTCATCTTCTTTTTTGATTCACCATAATATCTTCTTCATAAATAATGTGTTTTCCAATTAGTTCCTTCATGGGTATCTTGATTATGTTACATGACTATTGGATAGAAATAGAAGTTCCTCTCTATCTGTGAGGTAGTCATCAAAGCAATCTCGTAATATTATTATTGTTTTCCACTGGTTTCCCAAGAAGACTCATCATATTTACTATTTCATTTAACCTGAGATACATTTCAGATATAGGTTCATCAGGCTATATTTTAAAATTATCATATTTAATAGTCTATGTATTTAATCTCATTTCTTTAACATTGTTTGTTCTATCATGGGAAACATCCAAAGTATCCCAAATTTCAAATGCAATTTTATAGGAAGATATTCTATTGAATTCTTCATCACATAGATCATAGTATAATTCATTCATTTCATTACAATTATTTTTATACAAAGCTTTAACCAACTAAGACCATGTGTCCCTAGTAGTAACAGGTAATGCATGTTGTTCTCAAATTGTCTCCCAGATTTTAGGACCTACACTCTCTAGATCCATTTTCATTTTCATTTTCCACTGACCAGAGTTATTACCATTAATCAAAGGTTTCCTATTAGTAGCCTCACCCTACACTAAGTTATCTATAGGTAATTATAGTTTAAAGAACTAAAAATTTAGATATGATAAGAATTTAATATCATCAATATACAAATAATATCACAATTGAAAATAATGTAATGCATAAAAATAGTTCTGGTGATATCCATAAACACTCTTCTAATTCCTAATTTTGGACGAGGTGGAAACTCAAGAGGGGTGAATTGAGTTCCTACTTTAAATTTATGTTAAAAACATTATAATAAATTCCACAATTTGATACGTCCCAATTAATAAAGGAAGCAGATATATAAATGTTCAATTTCTCAATATGTCTCTCAAAGGTTGATTAGTTCTCAGTTGAATCCATGTAGGAACACATATCCAACTTTTGAAACAAGTTTACGGAATTAGACATCTATACACACCAATTAGAACTAACTATCATAGTTAATGTGAAACAATTTTTTATTTTTGAAATTGTAAGAAGCATAATATAGTTAAATATAGTATTACAAAATAAAGTACACAAAAGAATTAAACAGGAGTTTCAGTCTCAAGAAGAGACCTAATCCTATCCACTTGGTGATCACCTACCACCAAGTAATTTATATTAACAATAAACTTGATACACAGCCTGTATCAGGATTTAAAATAGTTTTCACAAACTTTTCACATCTTACATCCTCTACCATAGTTATTTATTGAAAAAACAAACAACCAGTACACACATGGTCTCTTCCACAGTTATACGTGGGAAGAATGAGTGTAATTAATGTTTATTGTGTGAATTTTCAGTATCTTCCGGTTTAAGAAAATGAGGCAGTGTGTGTGTAATAGACAAACACATATTTCCAAAAAAATGTATAATAAAGAAAAAAATAGAGGTAGTATTATTATTATTGAGTTTAGAAGGCTCTATATGTTCTCAATTCAAATTTTGAATCTGTGGTGTGAAGAAATTGAAGTTGGAGTCCTTCACTAGATGTTGTCTAAAAAACAGAGTGTCACATCTTCAGGTTCTGGAATCGTGGTACTGAAGTGTTTAGATTCTTCGTGTAAAATATATTTGATGATAAACTACAGGGAAGCATTGATTTTTTTTCTCCAAAATTATCATCATCATGCTCTTCGGTTCATAGAGTAAGTGATGTTTTGTTCTCCTCCTTCTTTAGGTCTTTTTTTGTAAAGTCTATCTCTCTCCCTTCCTTTTCTTTGCTAGTTAGATCTATTATTTGTTTCTTGAGGTTGGACAATTGGAATAATCAAACCACATGTGGTCTTAATCATACCTCGTACATTCTCTAAATATGGTCTCTAGATTTTTCTACTAACAAAATTAATTAATGTCAGAAGATTTAATTTTAACAAATATGACTACTAGAATAATCTTCAGAAAATAAAAAAAGTATAGAGTATAAGGGTATAGGTATCGGTAGACTAGTTGCGGTAGCCTTATCAATGGTAGGCTTCATTGGTAGACATATCACTAGTAGACTTCACAACATTATTCATATCAACGGTAGCCTTGAAACTGTTTTCTCATCAACGATATCCTTACAATGATAAGCTCATCTGTGGTGGCCTTGCAATGGTAATCTCATCAATGGTATCCATGCAATGGTATTCTCTTAGTGGTGACTTTATTAAGCTTATAGAAGTTAGATTCCCATATGTGACCTTGTACCAGTATCCTCTAGTGGTAAACTGTAGTGGTAACTTCTGAAAGTATCCTCCAGTAGTAACCTCTAGCGGTACCCTCTAGAAGTAACCTCAACTTGTGACATAAACAGAATGTTCATAATAGATACCTTCACACCAGTGACCTTTTACATAGAAAATGATACATAGTAAACTCAGTCAAGAATGTAGTGAGATTGAAAATACATAATTGTTACTTGATAAAAACAAAAAACACTAATTAAACATGAATATCATTGAGATGAAACATGATTTGGGATTATCAAAACAGGTGAGTCCAGTACGTAGTTATAAATATATTTAATTTAAGAACATTATAATTATAATGGGATTAAATATCCTAAAACATATTTCGTAAATATGATTTTAGCATCCTTTAATAACAATTACATTTTTTATATATCTTTCACAATGGCTCATAAAAATCATCAGATTAAAAAAAGATAACTCGCATGGGTTTTACACCATGTGTGCAGTAAGGCCCATTGTAGTGCACCCGTTTCTAATTGATTATAGATCAAAGAAATGTTTTCATGTGTTACCCTTAAGTAAATATGTTTCAGGTCCACATCCACTTGTATCATATAGATAAGGATTAATTTTTTTGAAAAACCACATTATTAATAATTAACAAAAATATTATGATTTTATTTTATGTTTAATCTTATCCATAAGGATTTTTTGATTATGTAATGTATTAATTTATTCAAATAAATAGACCATTATTTGATACAAACTATTGAATCAAAAAAATTTATAACATAAAATTTAATTAAATTTTACAAAAAAGAACATTTAATATCTAATTTTTTGGATATAAGGTTCATAAAACATGAAAGAATATATCGTTCTTCCAAATACACTAAAAAATCAGCATGTGTTATCCTAAAGTTACTTTCACTATATCTTATATTGTGGGGACATAAATCAAGGGAAAGATGTGATCATGAAGCATAGTATAAGAATATATAAGAGATAAAAAACATGTGATCATTAAAAATATCAAAAACAACATGAGGCATAATAATGAGGCATGAAAAATAGGTATATCATAATAATATGAATCATAATATAGAAATTTAGCTTCAGAAATAAAATAATACATTCAAAATCATATGACCAAGGTTTAAAAAAAGGTGTTATAATTGAAAAATAAGCATGTTTATTCAATAAGGTATCATAAAACATTTCCTTTATAGAGATTAAATTCATTACCAAATGTATTGGAGAACTATCAGGTTGTACCCATCATATTTATTAATTTTATGTGATCCATATAAATCATAATAAATCATTTCACTAATAACCCATAAGAATTAATAAATGGTTTTATTATCAAAATCATATCCTACAAAAGACTTTAAGGATATGATAATCACATATTTCTACCCCCAAAAAAGAAAATATTGGTTTCATATTTGTAAAATAACTGAATAAAAATAAATTTTCAAATCTATTTCAATACTTAATTAAAATAAAAGAGGTTTGTGTATTCAAATAAAATAGAAAAAATAATTTATTAAGTAAAATGGGTAAATTTGACAACCAAATTTGGTAGGATAATGCATTTTATGTTTGGTTTTTGAAATTGGTAAAATGAGATGGCCAAGGGATTACAATTTATAAATGATGGTTAAAATAGTAATTATACAATAAAAAGTGGAAAAAGAACCTAGTTTGGAAATTAAGAGACATACAACAAAAAATTATAACTTGAATGGAAATTAGAAGTGGGGATTTCCCCTATGTAGATTAGTTGTTCCCAAATCATGAGGAAGAGACCTTGGTGGATTGAAATAATAGTGAGGGGAATTATTAGGAGGAAAATTAGTCTAAATTTTTGGATAATGGATATTAACAGAAATGTAATGGTGAAATTGGTGGGTATTTGATTTAAAAGAGAGGAATTGATTAATAATTTTTATATAATTGTCTTGGAAATCTAGGTTTTCGAAAAAGAAGAACCATTGGCTTACCAATTATTTTTTCTCAGGGTTTGGGAAATTTTGGTAAAATGTAATGATATTTTAATAAAAAATAACCTAAAACAATTTTAATACATATTTTGGAATGGAATACAATATATTTCACAAAGTAATGTTAATAAAAAATTATGTTTTACTTTTTGGACATTAGAAAGTGACATGTAGTTTTCTAAATTGATGAAAATATATTAAAATAAATAATATTAATAAAATAAAATATTTTAGGCTTTGATTAGTGTTTATATTATTTTTACATAATTATTACATAAATATGAATCATAGAATATACTGAAAACCCAAAACATTATTTTTTACAATTCCTAAAAAAATATTGTATTTTAGTAAATTACTATAAATTAACCCTAACATATTTTCAAAATGCTGATTTCAAAATTAATTTCATTTTTCTCAGAATAATTTTTTATACAAGATAATTTTTTATTTTAAATATAAAAGATTTATATATTGAAAAATTAGCAGTTTTATTCATTTCGATAGAATTCTCTATCGGAGTAATTGTTCTAGCAGACTAGGGTGACAAATAATATCCCTTTTTACTATTATATTTTATATTTTTTGTCCAATTATTATTTTTGGAATTTTAATTATTTTGATATATAATTAATTTAATGATATTTTTTAATAAAATATAATTTGCTTTCTTTTTATTTTTTTGGTCTATAATATTACATAATATGTAAAACAATTCTTTAGAAATCAAAAACATTTTAAAAACTATTGGTGGTTACAAAATACGAGAATTATGATTGATGGAAGGGATACATTTCAATGAATTTGAAGAAACCTGTATTAAATGATTGTCATAAAGAGATAAATTCTTAAGAAATTGAAACAACACAACCAAAGATATTGGATAATAATTCTAAAGCATGATAATATCTGAATTCTAAATCATTGAATGCTTTAATATGTGGAATAAGATTTGATGATTTCAGTTGAGTTTCCCAATGTAAAATACCTCCTAAAATTGGGAAAACTATATTAGTTTCTTATTACGGTATATAAAATGTGATGGCCCTAAGTTATGATACTGGGAAAATTAAGTTTAACATATTAAAAATGTTTAAAAGGGAAATAATTAATAAATTTAATGGATGAACCACAAAAATTGTGAATAATTTTATTTTTCTATGAAATAAAATTATATATCATGAGAAAGAATTGACTTTTATAGGATTTTTACTACATTTTTGAAGTGAAAACTCAACTATCTTTGGAAATATACAAAGTTCAATAGTTTTAAAATAACAAATATCATTGTAACTAATATGTTTTTTTATAGAAAGAATTTTTTTAATATGGAGAATATAAAATGGTTAAAAAATAAACAGTTGAAAAGAAGTATTCTATATTATATAATAAAAATACATCCTAATTTATTTATTTGGAATAAATATATGTTTATGTTGTTTTTATTAGGTCATAAAATCAAAAATTCTGCAATGATTTTATAAGAAATATGAAAAAATGAATTTTAAATAAGTATGGTTGGAGAGATAAACTAATATATATTATTTAAAATTTCTCATAAATATTTTCAAAATCTAAAAAATAATAATAAAATACAGAAATGACTTACATAAAAAAAATATTTACATGAAAACAATAGGACTTATTCAACTCCTATGATATCCAGCATTAAAATTAATATTGACGTGGAAAGAAAACCAATAGAAAAAAATTTGTATAGATTAATCATTGTAAGAATAATATAACTTATTGAAATTTGAATATAAATTGTGTTTTCAATATTTATTTATAAAATATTTATATCAAATCCAAAATAATATAATTTAAATAAAGAAAATAAATTATAAAATATTTGACGGAAACTATGTATCTTTATTTTCATTTTCCAAAAATATCTAATTTTAATTTATCTATGTATTTATATTTTGAGATTTATTGATATAATATTTAATCTAAAATAACACCCGGATCATTCCAATTTCTTGGAAAATATCTAGTATCATTATCATGTATGAAACAAAACACTATAGTCTTATCATCTACCAATGTTGATTATATTATAGTAGGAAGTTTCTTATATGATGTTCTATAGATAAAAAACACCATAATGTGTTATTGATTTCATTTTAATTTTGTACTAATCAAATGTGACACCATGAGTTCTAAAAACATATCAATTAATCTAATACAATATTCTAGAACCAATCATATTGATTTTATACAACATTTAGTAGGATATAATTAATAAAATATTAATATCTCTCTAGAATTTGTTTCTAGAAAAAATACATTTGTAGATGTATTTAAAATATCCATTGACTACTGATATATTTGATTTTTTCAAATACACAATTTCTTAAATTTTGGTTATTTTATTCATGATTTTACTTAATTTGAATAATGAATTTTTAATTAGAAAAATAATTTATGTTGATTATTTCATTCAAGATTTTATGTATACTTTTTCAGTATTAGTCGCATAAATTATTACACATCGTATAGTTTATTATGATTAATCTCTATATAACACTACATAAACATTCAATTACCATAAAATAGAAGAAGGTATATTTTTTATATTCATGAAACACTTTCAAAGCTCTGAATCTTCATCTCATTGATATCTAAACCACTCTTCCCTAATAATATAGTCTTACAAAACCCTTTAAAAAAGGTGAAATCCAATAAAAATAGTGCTTCGACCACTACTAGAATCATGATTACAAGGAATAACAGAAACATTCTGAGTGGAATAGCCACATATTTAATTTGGATTGAATGGAATGATTTTTTACGTAAAAATTTTATAAATAATCATGGTTGGGAATTGATTTTTGAAAACAAACTAAATTATTTATTTATGAAAAACTATTCTGAGAGTTTTATGTTACAATTGTATTGAATTTAAGTGAAAATGATGATTTGGTTACAATGTCTGTGAATTAAAAACTTTCTTCAAATAACATCTTTTGTAGTGCATGAAGAATTCAAATTCCCTCGTCAAGGTTATTTTTATACATCTATACTTCTCTAGTTACTACAGATGAAGAATGTCCACCAGATATAATTATGCCTCTATATAGAATATTTTATGCTGAAAAGTATGTAGTGAAATATTTAGATACCAAGTGAAAGGTTATTATAAAATTCATTGAGTTTTATCCTATGAAATTGAATAGTGATATTGAATAATTTATTTTTCAAGATGTTACATTGTTATATCCATATATGACTGAAAACCTGTGAACAAGGCATGCTAAATTATGAGATATATTTTTTATATTAATGAAAAATCAATAAATTTTTATCCCTTGAGAAGGATTTCATCCATTCTCTTCTTCAAATTTTGAATCTATCTAGATGACACCATCGGTACACGATGTCACCGACAGATAATTTTCAGTGAATTATTATTAATGTGGAGTGGTTTTTACTAGATTTAATTATTGAATAATATATTTACCTTAATTTTCAGAACAACTATTTCTGATTTACACTAATACTACTCAACAAGAGTCATCCTGTGTGATAATCGCTGGTGTTGTTTTTGATAAAACTCATGAAAATAATCATATTTATATGGATGAACCAGAACATGGTATGGATTTAAGAGACATTCCAGGAAATGAAAATATCACTGGAATGGGATGAATATTGGGATTTTGTTTTTTAATATAGTTAATTAACTAATCCAAAAGTTATTTCATTTTTGGCTCCAATAATAGTTCAACCTGATTCCGTACCTATTTCTTATGTTATAGAATCATTGGCCTTGAGCATTACTATAATGTTTAGTGATAAAAAATAAATAACTATATCAATTGTATTTAGTTCTATTCCTATTTGTGAAGTGTATATCTCTAGAAAGACAGTTCAAATAAATTATAAAAAATCAGTTGGTTTGTTAATCAAAACGTCTCTAGTGCAGTAGAAGAACAAGAACCAATAGGAGGAACTCATATTGTGGAAAAAAGTGAGACATGTTAGAATCAGGAAAACTATAATGTGTTTGGTTAGTACCTGATGCTAGTGATAATAAATATTTTTATTACAATTGGAGTACATAAGTTTACCAGGCTAGGTTCTTTCCTATTCAAACAACATATACATGTTCAGAAAGTCCCACACTAGAATTGGATGCTTCTGATTCAAGTTTGTGATAGATATATTCAAAATTGATATCTGAAGTGGTGACTTTGAAAAATTAGTTAGTTCAGTCTAGAGGTGAAACCACAACATTTCATTATCAATTTGTTTCAAATTAAATTTTTTTAATTGAAGTGGTTAGTTCAATCATCTTTGGAGATTTTTTGGGAAAATTATACTAATGACACTTAAATTCAAATAAAATGAATTTCAAAATTGTGGGGAGTGTTTCAATAGATATTCATGATTAATTCCATGATTTCTTCCATGAATTATGATATTCTTTACTGAGAAACATTACATGACCTTCAATGATACATGATTTCTGAAGTCCGAAGGATGCCTACATTTATGAAAACCTATATATTTCCTATCGATTAATCATATATGTAACACTCCAAGAATTTACAAATAGATTTACTATAGAATGCATATATCGTTGTGTCTCTACAAACACCATTTTCTTATAACCTATCCAAGTAAACATATTTTTTTTCCCTTCAATGAGGTGAATTCGGAAAATATGACATATCTGATTGTGATCAGTACGATATTTGGAGTCTGATAAGAAAAACTCAATTTTCGGTGAATAGTAACCTACCCTTATGAATAGTTACTTATCCTTATGAATAGTAACATACCTATATGAATAGTATTATGAATCTTATGAATGGTATCCATACCCTTGAATTTATATATAGATTTAGGCACTGTTAAAATGAAGATGAATAATTTATGTGTTTATATTTTTTGATTAAATAATGACTTTAATTAAGTATTTAATTAATCATATTTTGAAAATTATTTTTGAAAAATGGACTTAATTTTTTGGATTCTACATGTCAAAAAATGGTTTGGATTAATTTTTAGTATATTTCTGAAATAGTTTAATTTTTTATGTATAATGAAATTTAATAATTTAAAAAATAAGCTAAATACAGTAATTATAGAGTCATGTATGATATTCTACTGATGTAAGCCCAATTGATACAGATTCACATGATAAAATTACTATTCTTGGTCATGGAATATTCACTATTCCTTGTCTTTTAGAAAATAAAAAATTAATGAATATAATATTGAGAAATCCCCTCCCCCCAACACTATATAAACAACCCCTCACCCCCTCTTCCTCCGACACCACTCAAGCTTCAAGAATTGCCAAAATTCTTCCAAATACTCTTCCCAAGACCTCTCCCTACGTCCATGTCCTTATGATCCCACTAAAATTACAAAATAAAAGTTATTATAGAGTTTCTAAATGAGGAGTACTCAAGTGGTGAACCTCTCTTCCTTTTTCATTCAATTTCTTCTACAAGTTCCATTATTTTGTTCACTCTTCTCAACTCACCCCATCCAAATTCCATGATAATTGTTGTACCATACATGTAATGTATTTTCATTGTGACAATGCAATATACAGTTATAATCTCTCTTTACCCTCCTTTTATACTATAAATGCAAACACCATCCAAGATGTGTTAATTTATCACACTCCAGGAAGACAGATATTCAATTTGCATTAATATCTTTAATACTAGTAAAGATGACTTTTCAATGGTTAAACCATATCATAATATATGTATTATCTTGTTTAATGTTTTTGAATCCTTACACACTCATAGTATGGAATAATAATACCAAACAAGTTCATTGTGCACAAAACCACCAAGCGTAATCCAAGCATTTATCATTAACTCATCAAATGAGTCATCCTCATGGTATATAAATAGAATCATTATAAGACCATTAATTTTTTTTAATGTAACTAATAATATATATTAACAATTTTGGATGTTTAACCACGTTTCAAATGAACTTCAATTCATTAATACAACTAAATTGGTCATGAAAACCAAGGAATAAAATGTTTTCAAAACAATAACATTGAATCTCTCAAACCCTTAAAAAAGGTCATGAATGGACATAATAAGGTTACACCATATCAATTACATGTTTATAAGGTTCTAGACTTATTAATTAATGAAGCTAAATTTGATTATTCAGGTCTTTCAGAACAATCAAGATGTCCTTAGAGATTAAGGTAAGGGATTTCTTAACTTAAGCATCAAGTCTTGCCTAAATTCTACCAAAAAATATTTCCATTCCCTCTCCCCACGTCAAAGACCTTCTGGTCTCACCAAAAGGACAAAAGAAAAGTTCATAAAGAGTTTCTCAAGGAGGAGTACTCAAGAGGTCAAATCTCTTCTCTTTTCTTTCAAATTGTTTTACATGTTTTATTATTTTTTTGCTCTCTTCTCACCTCACCTTATCCAAATTCCATGATAAATCTAGTACATTACATGTACAAAATTTTCATTTTTATAATGGAAAATTTCATCATAATTTCTCTTTTCCCCTCCATTTATACAATAAATTAAAACACCATCTGAGGTGAGTTAATTTATCACACTCTAGGAAGGTGGGTTTTCAATTTGCGTTACTATCTTAAAAACAAGGCATGTAACCATTTCAATGGTTAAACCAGATCATAATATATGAATTTTAATTTGATTGATGTTTTGAAATCCTTACACATTCATAATATGAAATAAAAATACAAAACATGTTTATTGTGCACAAAACTGCCAAGCCAAATCCAAGCGTTTATTTTTAACTCATTGAATGAGTCATCCATATTGTATATAACCAGAATCGTTATAAGATAATATATATCTATATAATGTTTTAAATATTAAATATTAACAAATCATAATGTTTAACATCATTTTAAATGAACTTCCATACACGAATTCAAGTAAATAGAACATGAAAACAAAAGAAGAAAATCAACCAATACAATAAAAATGAATCTCTTAAACCCATTAAAATGGACATCAAATAACCTAATAATGATATAAAATATCAATTAAATGTTTATTAGGATCTGAAATTATTAATTAATGATGTTAAATTTTATTATTCAGGTAGTTAAGAATAATCAAGAACACCTTCAAGCGTACGGTAACAAATCCTCTCCCCCACTTTTGTTCAAGAATCTCTCCTATATTGTGCCCAATTATTTTTAATACATTATGATGGGGTATGTTTTAACACCTCCACATACTACACTTATGGTATAAAAATAATTCTATAATTATTTACCTCTCATCAATCCCTCGCATTTTCAATTGTTACCATGCCAAAATATTTGTAAGGGGTTTTATCTTCTTACTTTCAATTGTGTGGGATTTCCATTGTTCGCCTCTTATTTATTATATCATGTTTAGGTGTACAACCATTTGATATATACTATAATGATTATATTTATATTCATGGTATTTTGTGATATGTTCTGTGGTTATTAACTTTTGTCCGTACGACTCAATTGATTAAAACATTGTAATACGATTTGTCTCTATTTTCACTTCATTTTGAATTGCTTAGTATTGTTTACCTACTCTTTCTTATGTGGTGTACCTACATACCATTTGAGATCACATTTCAATTGAAATTATATTCTATTTAAATTTCCATATTCTCATATCATGAAAATAATTATTTTCTATGTTTTATACCATTTTACATACGATATATACTTTGAATGTTGTTTTGATTGTGGAAATATTGATGAACCCGTATCCCATATTTTTTATAAATAATGTAATGAAATATTTTTCTTATGTTTAATCTATTTATAAAAAATTATTTGGACATGTTGGGCATGTTGGGCCTACTAAATCCCCTCGATGCATCATTAGGTCTCATGAGACAAATCATTTGGGGACAAACACTTCGAGTTTGTTTCCAAAAATAAGACAGGTATCTCCACAAAACTAATCAATTTTTATGGTATTACGGTATCATGTACTAGATACATGACTTCCAATTAATAATAATTATATCTATTCATTATTAGTTATTACTATCCAATAGGTTTTCACTATGACAAAATTTATTGATGCAGTTTCATTCTATGTTTTTTATTGGTGTGAGTTTTTCATTTATTCACCATGACAAATTGATTATGTCACACTGTTTACAATTCCGTTATTATTTATTAATGATTTCACTATTTTTTACCCATACGTAGAATTTGATCTCACCCCTCTCATTGTTTATGTTCAACATGTGATGAAGGAAAGATAATTTATTTAGTTCTTGTAGATACAGTTTTTAGTTTTTGTTATGTATTGTATTTTTTTACCCTTTCCAATGTAATTTGAGTTACTTTTATATATCTAGTTTCTTCAAGAATACTAAACTGATCATTCCATCAGGATTAAAATTTCTTCTAACCATGCCAATGTACTTAGTAATGCATCGGCTCCGGTCTAGTGGGTTCGTGGTGTTATATTGGCAATTAGAGAAATTTTAGTCGAAAACATGGAAACTAGATTTAAAAGATGTAGATTAGGGAAGAGTCCCTAAGATAGTATTTGAGGATAAACATACAAGAACTTCCTAGTGTTTTGGTAAGGAATTCATTTTGTGAATATTTCTAAAAAATACAACAATGTGTGGATACAAACAGGTAGAGGTGGCTTTGACACAGATATACCTAGGAGTGAATGCTCTGACGAAGAGTTTCGGGCATGACCTGATATATCCTGGTACACAACAATGGGCCTTGATAATCTCTTAGTATTGACACTCCCAGGGGATATTATAAGGATAATTCAAATTTTCATTAAAAGCCATTATGAAGGATTTTAATGTAAATTTTTCCTTAGAGAATCAGTGTTTATGATATTAGTTTTTCAGAGAATTTCAATCTATGTTAAGTGATTTTCTATTTGATATTCATAAACTAATCTAGTGTATGAAATTATTTATAAATAGCGGCTAATGGAAGAAGGGGAAGAAATACTCATAGACAACATTAGGGATTATGAGTTTTCATTTAACATATTTTTAGTGTCTACTTCTATTATTTAAGTTAAATCATTGTTTTATAACTTTTCAGATCAAGGAAAGTCAGTTACAAATAGAAGGAGGAGGATCGAAAATGAAATTACTATCCCTTCTGAATGACTTGCTTGCAATAAGTTTTGAAAAGTCATGTCCAGAAAATTCTGAAACATTTTATAACATACAAATCACATGCAAGTAATTGTTTTGAGATATGAAACACCTCCACTATACCTCGATGCCATAGTGGATCATTGTTTGTATTTATTCAAATCCTATTTTCCCAATATTCACATATTTTCTAAATAGTTAAATATTATCATGGTATTTTTTAAATATTTTTTCTTATCACAATATTTTAAAGCATTTTATGATTTTGAAAAGGTGTAGAAGAAGAGACCCTTCTGCAATCTATTTATTTGTTTTTAAAATATAATCTTTCATCATATATTTATATAATTTTAAAAAGACCATTGTTTGAATCTTTTAAATAAAACTATGTCTTACTATTTTATAAAAATCAAGTTTTATCAAATGTTTTGAAATTATATGTCATACATGATTATTTTCAGAAACTATTTTTCGATGAACACCCATATGACCCAAGTTATACCAGAAGTATCTTGATGAAGGAAGAAAATGATTTTTGAAGGATCTCTAAATCATTTTTGAATTTCATATACCTTCTATTTATGTAAGCAAGATGATTATGAAACCAAATAGGCACTATGATCAAGGTACCCTCAATTTTTAATAAGTAAATAAAATTTCGAGCACGAAATTTCCAAAGGTGGGAATAATGTAACACCCAAAAAATTTTCAAATAGATTTATTATAAAATGCATAGATCACTAAGTCTCTACAAACACCACATTGTTATAACCTATCCTAGTAAACATAATTTTTTCAATTCAATGATGTGAATTTCGAAAATTTGATTTACGTGGTTGCGATTAGTAAGTTATTTGGAGTCCAATAAGTAAAACTAAATTTTCAGTGAATAGTAACCTACCCTTATGAACAGTGACCATACCTTATGAATAGTAACTTACCCTTATGAATATTAATATGACTTTTATGAATGGTATCCATACCAATGAATGTATAAATAAATTTATGCACATTAAAATGAAGAGCAAAAATTTAACCGTTTATATATTTTGATTAAATAATGATTATAATTTAATATTTAATCAATCATATTTAGAAAATTACTTTTGAAAAATGGAATTCATTTTTGGATTCTACATGTCGAAAAATGGTTTAGGTGAATTTTTTGTATTATTCAGATATACATGAATTATTGATGAATAGTGAAGTACCATAATTTACCAAATAAGATAAATATACTAATTATAAAGTAATGTATGAAATTCTGCTAATGTAAGCCCAATTGATTCAGATTCAAATAATAATATAAATGTTCTTGGTCATCGAAGACTCGCTATTCCTAGCCTTTTGGAGGAATAATAAATTAATGAATATAATATAAAGAAATCCCCTCTCCCCTCGATTATATAAACCACCCCTCACCCCCTCTTCCTGCCACACCACTCAGGCTTCAAGCCTTGCCTAAATTCTTCCAAAGACTTTTCCAAATCCCTCTCCCATGTCCAAGACCTTATGTTCTCATCAAAAGGCCAAAAAAAGTCTGAAAAAGTTTCTCAAGGAAGAGTACTCAATAGGTGAACCTCTCTTCTCTTTTCATTCCAATTCTCTTACGTGTTTTATTATTATGTTGCTCTATTCTCACATAAACTCTTACAAATTCCATGATAATTCTAGTACCATACATGTACTGTATTTTCTCTTTTATAATGGAACATTTCATCTTAATCTCTTTTTTTCCACCTTTTATACAATAAATGCAAACACCATCCGAGATATGTTAATTTATCACATACAAGGAAGACGGGTTCTCAATTTACATTACTATCTTAAATACTAGTCATGAAACCTTTTAAATGGTTTAAAAAAACCCTAATATATGTATTTTATATTGTTTAGTGTTCCGTAATCTATATACATTCATAAAATGGAATAATAATACAAAACATATTTATTGTGAACGAAACCGCTAAACCAAATACAGGAATTTATTTTTAACTGGTCGAATCAGTCATCCTCATGGTATATAACTAGAATCATTATAAGATAATTTATATCTCATTAATTTCACTAATATTATATATTTAATAATCTGAATGTTTAACCACATTTCAAGAAAACTTTCATTTATGAATACAAGTTAACAGATCATGAAAACCAAAGAAGAAAATACTAACAAAACAAAAAAATTGAATCTCTTAATCCCATCAAAAAAGTCACTAATGAAGCTAATAAGGTTATAACATATAAATTAATATTTTCTGAGGTTTTGTACCTGCAAATTAATTATGATAAATTTGATTATTCAGGTCGTTTAAAACAATCAAGACCACCTTCAAGCAAAAGGTAAGGGATCCTCTCTCTCACTTTTGTTCAAGAATCTCCCCTATGTTGTGCGCTTTTATTTTTAATACCCAATGAGGGGTATGTTTTTGTACAACCCCCATACATACCTTATGATATATAAATAATGGGATACACCTTTACCTCTCATTAATCCCCCGCAAGAACACTCGTTACCTTGGCGAAAGGATTGTAAGGGGTTTTCTCATCTCACTTTAAATTATGTGGGATTTCCATTGTTCACCTATTATTTCTTATATGTTGTTTATTTTTACTGAAATTTGATATATATTATCATTATTATATTTATATACATTGTATTCTGTGATTATCTTGGTTTTTATTAACTTTTGGTCACATGACTGAATTGATTACAACATGGTAACGAGCTTTACCTCAATTTTCACTTCGTTGTGACTTGCTTAGTATGTTTCACCAACTGTTTCTTATGTGGTATACCTATATCCCATTTTAGATCCCTATTACATTGAAATTATATTACATTTAAATTTACATATTTCAATATCAGGGATATGATTAGTTTCTAAGCCGTATACCATTTTACACATAATATTTGTTTTGAATATTGTTTTGACTGTGGAAATATTAATGAATCTGTATCCTCTATTCTATACAGATAATTTAAAGGAATATTTTTTTAGGTTGAATATGAGTATAAATAATGATTTGGACTTGCAGTGGAGGGTGGGGCCCACTATATCCTCTCGACGCATCAGTAGGTCTCATGAGACAAATAAGTTGGCGACAAACCCTTCGAGTTTGTATCCAAAAATCAGACAGGTTTCTTCACACCAAACTAAACCATTTTAATGGTATTATGGTATCATGTATTAGATACATGAAGTCCGATTAGTAATAATTCTCTTTATTCATTATTCGTTATTATTATCCATGAGGTTTTCACTATGAAAAAAATCTATGAATGAAGTTTCATTATCAGCTTGGTAATGTCGTGAGTTGTTCATTTATTCACCATGTCATATTGACTATGAAATGTTGTTTGTGATTCAGTTATTATTGATTCATGACTCTTCTATTTTTTTAACCCTTACTGAGAATTTGAGATCACCAGTTTCATTTGTTTAACTAAAATAGTTTATAAAGAGGAGATCACTTAATGAGTTTCTATGGAAGCAGTTTTTAGTTTTTGTTATCCATTTTATTTTTTACCTTTCCAATGTAATTTGAGTTAAATATATCTATCTAGTTTCATATGTTCTACTAAACTGACTATTCCATTTGGATTTCATTCCTCTTATCCATTCCAATGTACATAGTA
The DNA here is from genome assembly GCA_963277665.1 of Viscum album. Lineage (NCBI taxonomy): Eukaryota > Viridiplantae > Streptophyta > Magnoliopsida > Santalales > Viscaceae > Viscum > Viscum album. The sequence goes on from OY728145.1 coordinate 1,415,996,109, forward strand.
ATGCACTGACTCCGATCCAGAGGGGTCGAGGTGTTACACTTGGTTTCAGAGGAAGTTTAGTAGAAAACATGGAATCTGGATTTAGATGATGTAGGATATGGAATAGTACCTAAGAAAGTCATTGAGATTAAACATACAATAACGTCCTGATATTTTGGTAAGGAATTTATTATGTGAATAATTATAGAAAAAACATCCCTGTCTCGATACAAACAGGTAGAGGTGGCTCTGGAAGAGATGTACCTTGGAGTGAAAGCTCCGACAAGGAGTTTCGGGCTTGACCTAGGGTATCGTGATAAATGAAAATTGGCCTTGCTGCAATCTTTTTATTGAAACGTTCAGGAGATATTCTTAGGATAATTAACATTTTATTTACAAGACATTATGAAGTTTTTTAATGTAGATTTTTCATCAGAGAACACATATTTATGAGATTAGTTATGCATTGAATTTCAATCTCTGTTATGTTATTTTCTATTTGATATTCCTAAACTAATCTTGTGTATGAAATGATTTAGAAATAACTCTTAATGAAAAATGGGGAATCAGTACTCGCAGAAAACTTTAGGGATTATGAGTTTCCATTAAACATATGGTTTCTCTCTTTGCCTATTCTTAAAGTTAACTTCTTGTTTTATAACATTTCAGGTCAAATAAATTCAGTTACAAATGGAAGTAGGATGATATAAAACAACATTCTAATCCCTTCCTGATGACTTGCTTGCAATAATTATTGACATGTCATGTCCTGATAATTATGAAACATTTTCTAACATATAATTCAGTTACATGCAATTGTTTGAGATATCAAACACCTCTACAGTAACTTGATACCATCAGGGATCATGAGATGTATTCAATAAAATCATATTTTCTAAATATTCACATATTATCAAGGAAGGTAAATATTATCAAGGTATTTTAAAAAATTTGACCTTATCACAATAATTTGTAGCATATTGATGTTTTGAAAAAGGTATTGAAGAACAGAACCTTGCACAACCTATTTAAATTTTCCATTAAAATATAATATATCAGTACGTACTTATATAATATTAAAAGGACCATTGATTGAATGTTTTAACTCAAACTTGGTCCAACTATTTTATAAAAATCATGTTTAATCAGATGTTTTGAAATTATATGTCATACATGATTATTTTCTAAAAATATTTTTCCATGAAAACCCATATGACCCATGTTGTACATGGTGTATCTGGATGAATGAATCAAATGATTTTCAAGGATATCTAAATCATTTTTGCAGTGTTTGAACCTTCAATTTATTTTAGCAATATAATGATGAATCCAGATGGATCCCATGATCAAGGTACCCTCAATTTTTAATATGTAAATAAAATTTCAAGAATGAAATTTTTGAAGGTGTGAATAATATATAACCCCAAGAATTTACAAATAATTTTTTTATATAATTCACAGATAACTAGGTATCTACAAACACCACTTTGTTATAACATTTCAATGTAAACATAGTTTTTCACTTCAATGATGTGAATTTCAAAAATTTTACATATAGAGTTGTGATCAGTAAGTTATTTGGAGTCTAATAAGAAAAACAAAATTTTTGATGAATATTAAATTACACTTATGAATAGTAACCTACCCATATGAATAGTAACTTAACCTTATGAATAGTAATATGACTCTTATTAATGTTATCTATACTAATGAATGTATAATAAAATTTTGGAACATTAAAAATGAAGATGAATAATTTAAGTGTTTATATTTTTTGATTGAATATTGATTTTAATTAAATAGTTAATTAATCATATATAGAAAATTATTTATAAAACATAGACTTCATTTTTGGATTCTAAATGTCAAAAAATGGTTAGGCTGAATTTTTGATATTTTTCTGAAATACTTGAATTTTTGATGAATACGGAAATACCATAATTGCTAAAATAATGTAAATGCCCTAATTATAGAGTCATGTATGAGCTTATGATTCTGTAATACTAGTTGATTCGGATTAACGTGACTAAATTCCTATTATTGGTCATGGAAGGCTCAAAAATATGTTTCTTGTGGAGAAATAATAATAAAATGAATATAATATAGAGAAATCCCCTCTCCCCTCCACTATATAAACCACCCGTCAGCCCCTCTTCTTCCCACACCACACAAGTATCAAAACATGCCTAAATTCATCATAATACTCTTCCCAATACCTCTCCCCACGTTCAATTCATTATGGTCTCACCAAAAGTCCAAAATCAATTGTCTTATGAAGTTTCTCAAAGATGGGTACTCAAGAGGTGAACCTCTCTACTTTTTTCTTTCAATTTCTTTTTCAACTTCAATTTTTTTGTTCTCTATTCTCACCTCTACTCCTCCAAATTCCCTGATAATTATAGTACCGTATATGTACTATATTTTCATTGTGATAATAGAATATTTCATTATAATATCTCTTTCCCTATCCTTTTATATAATAAATGAAAACACCATCCGAGATGTGTTAATTTATCACACCCAAGGAAGATATGTTTTCAGTTTGCATTAAAATCTTCAATACTAGTCATGAAACCTTTTCAATGGTTGAAATAAATCATAATATTTTTATTTTACCATGTTTAATGTCCTGGAATCCTTAAACACACATAATGTGGTATTATAATACTAATCAATATCATTGTGCACAAAACCGCCAAGCAAATCCAAGCATTTATCATTAAATCATCGAATGAGTTATCCTCATGGTATATAACCAGAATCACTATGAGATAATTTATATGTCTTTAATGAAACTAATAATATATATTAACATTTTTTGATTTTTATCCACATTTCAAACGAACATCCATTCATTAATATAAGTATATGGATTATAAAAATCAAGGAAAAAAATGCTTCCAAAACCATAAAATTGAATCTCCTAAACCCATAAAAAACAACATGAATGAACCTAATAATGTTAAACCATATCAATTACATGTTTATGAGTTTCTGGACTAATTAATTAATGAATCTAAATTTTATTATTCTGGTCGTTAAGAACAATCAAGAACACCTTCGAGCATAATGTAAGGGATTGCATAACTCAAGCTTCAAGACTTACCTAAATTCTGCCAAATACTCTTCCATGAACTCTACCCACATACAAGACCTTCTAGTCCCACAAAAAGGCCAAAAACAAAGGTCTTATGGAGTTTCTCAAGGACGAGTACTCAAGAGGTGACCCCCTCTTCTCTTTTTATTCAAATTCTTTTACATGTTTTTTTATTTTGTTTCTCTCTTCTCACCTCACCACATTCAACATCAATGATTATTCAAGTACCATACATGTACTGTATTTTCATTATTCTTGAGGAATATTTAATCATTATATCTCTTTTCACCTCCATTATAAAATAAATACAAACATTGTCCGAGGTGTGTTAATTTATCGCACTCAAGGACGAGAGGTCTTCAATTTCCGTTACTATCTTCAATACAGGTCATAAAACATATTCAATGGTTGAAAAAGATCATTATATATATATTTTATCTTGTTTAATGTTCTATAATCCTTACACATACATAATATGTAATAGTAATAAAAATCATGTTTATTGTGCACAAAATCATCTAGCCAAATCCAAACATTTATTTTTAACTCAACGAATGAGCCATCCTCTTGGTATATAACTAGAATCATTATAAGAAATTTTATATCAATTTAATGTCATCAATATTATATATTAAGAAATAGGAATGTTTAACCATAGTTCAAATAAACTTCCATTCATGATTACACGTAAAAAAATCATGAAAACCAAAGGATTAAATTATACCAAAACAATAAAATTGAATATCTAAAATCCATAAAAAAGGACATTAAAGAACCTAATAAGGTTATAACATATCAATTAAATGTTTATGAGGTTATGAATGTATTAATTAATGAAGATAAATTTGATTATTCAGGTCATTAAGAACAATCAAGAAAGTATTCAAGCATAAGGTAAGGGATCCTCTCTCTAACTTTTGTTCAATAATCTCTCCTATGTTGTTCTCTTTTATTTTTAATACCAAATGACAGGGTATGTTTTATAACCACCCCCATACTTCCCTTATGATATATAAATAATTACATACACATTTAATTCTCATTAATCACTCTCAGGAACCCTCATTACCCTAATGAAATATTTGTAAGGGGTTTTCTTATCTCACGTTCAATTCGGGGAGATTTCCATTGTTCGCCTCTTATTTCTTATATGTGGTATAGGTGTACAGACATTTAATATATATTATCATGATTATTTTTATATTCTTGACATTATATGATTATTTTGGGGTTTATTAACTTTTGGTTATATAAATCAATTGATTACATCATATTAACAAGCTTTTTCTCTATTTTCACTTCATTTTGACTTGCTTAGTATTGTGAACCTAATATTTCTTTATGTGGTGAACCTTCTCCCCATTTGAGACCACATTTCAATTGAAATTATATTCAATTTAAATGTACACATTCTCATATCATGGATATGATTATTGTCTAAGTTGTATAAAATTTTACATACGGTATTTATTTTGAATGTTGTTTTGACTATGGACATATTGATGAATATGTATCCTATATTCAATATGGATAACGTAAAGGAATATTTATCTTTTATTGAATCTATGTATACAAAATTATTGGGACATACAGTGGTGGGTGGGGCACAATATAGCCCCTCAATGCATAACCAATATCATTATAAGATAATTTATATCTCTATAATATCACTGATATTATATGTTAACATATCTAAATGTTTAACCACATTTCAAACTAACTTCCATTCATGAATACAAGTAAACGGATAATGAAAGCTAAAGGAGAAAATCCTACAAAAACAATAAAATTGAATCACTTAAACCCATAAAAAGAAATTAATGAACCAAATAAGGTTATAACATATCAATTAAATGTATATGAATTTATCAAATCATTAATTAATGATGCTTAATTCTATTATTCATGTCGTTAAGAACAATAAAGAACACATTCTAGACTAAGGTACAAGATCCTCTCTCTCACTTTTGTTCAAGAATCTCCCCTCTGTTGTGCTCTGTTATTTTAAATACCTAATGATGGGTATGTTTTTCCACCTCCCCATACTTCCCTTATGATATATAAATAAGTGGATACACCATTACCTCTCATTAATCCTTCACAAGAGCACTCGTTACCATGCTGAAATTTATGTAAGGGGGTTTCTCATCTCACTCTCTATTCTATGGGATTTCCATTGTTCACATCTTATTTATTATATGTGATATATATGTACTTCCATTACATATGTTTTATCATTATTATCTTTATATTAATGGTATTGTGAAATTATTTTGGTGTTTATTAGATTTTCATCACACGAATCAATTGATTACAACATGGTAATAGGCATTGTCTCAATTTTCACTTCATTGCGACTTTCGTAGTATTGTGCATTTACTCTTTTTTATGTGTTGTACCTACTGACCATTTGAGATCAATAATCAATTGAAATTATTTTACATTTAAATTTCATATTATAATATCATTGATATGATTATTGTCTAATTCGTATAACATTTTGCATATGGTATTTTTTTAATGTTGTTTTGACTGTCAAAATATTGATGAATTTGTATACTCTATTTCATAAGGATAATGTAAAGGCATATTGATCTTGAGTTGAATCTCTTTATAACAAATGATTTTTATTTACAGTGGCGGGTGGGGCCCATTATATCTGTTAGATGCATCGAGAGAACTCATGAGACAAATTAGTTGGTGTCAAACCCTTCTAGTTTGATTCCAAAAATAAAATGGGTTTATACCCATAGAACTAAACTATTTTAATGGTATTATGGTATCATATGCCAAATACATGACGTCCAATTAATAATAATTATCTTTATTCATGATCCATTATTACTATCCATGTTGTTTTCACTATGATATCATCTATGGATCCAGTTTCATTCTCAGTTTGTTAATGGTGTGAATTTTTCATTTATTCACCATTCCATTTTGACTATGCCATGTTGGTTATGATTTAGTTATTATTTATTCATTCTTATTCTATTTTTATCACTTATTGAGATTTTGAGCTCACCACTTTCATTTTTTACCACTAATAGGTTATGAAGAGATATCACTTACTGAGTTTCTATGGAAGTAGTTTTTATATTTTTTTATGAGCTGTAGTTTTTTTCCTTTCCATTGTAATTTGAGTTAAATATTACCAATTTATTTTCTAATTTTTTACCATATCACACGATTTTGAAGAATATTATGATTTTGAAAAAGGTTCTGAATAAGAGACCCTTTCACAACCTATTTTTATTTTCTTTTAAAATATAATCTCTTAGAACATATTTATGGAATATTAAAAGGACCATTAATTGAATGTTTCAACTCAAACTTAGTCCAATTGTTTTATAAAAATCATGTTTTATCAGATGTTTTGAAATTATATGTTTTGCATGATTATTTTCTGAAACTATTTTTCGGTGAACACTATAAGACCCATGTTATTCAAGGATTATCTGGATGAAGGAATAAAATTATTTTAAAGGATATCTAAATCATTTTTGCAATGATTGGACCTTCTATTTACGTGAGCAAGAAGATGATGAAACCAGATGGACATATGATCAAGATTCCCTAAATTTTTAATAAGTAAAGACAATTTTAGGATGAAATTTTCCGATGGTGGGAAAAATGTAACACCCTTAGCATTTAAAAATAGATTTATTATAGAATACAAAGATCACTAATCTCTACAAACACCACTTTTTTATAACCCATCAATGTAATCATAATTTTGTCACTTCAGAGATTTAAATTTTGAAAATTTGACATACACGATTGCGATAATTATGTTATTTGGATTCCGATATGAAAATCTCAATTTTTGTTGAATAGTAACCTACCCTTATGAATAGTAACCAACACTAATGAATAGTAACTTACCTTTATTAATAGTAATATGACACATATGAATTGCATCCATACCCATGAATGTTTAAATAAATTTAAGCACCTTAAAAATTAAGATGATTAATTTAAGTGTTTATATTTTTTGTTTAAATAATTATTTTAATTAAGTATTAAATTAATCATATATAGAAATATTTTTTTTGAAAAATGGACTTCATTTTTGGATTCTAGATGTCGAAAAATGGTTAGGGTGATTTTTTGGTATTTTTCTAAAATACATGAATTTTTTGTGAATAGTGAAATACAAAAATTTACAAAATAAGCTAAAAACACTAATTATAGAGTCAGGTATGATGTTATGATGTTGTTAGCCCAATTTATTCAGATTCACATGATAAAATTACGATTATTGGTCATGTAAGACTATATTTTCCTTATCTTGTGGATAAATAATAAATTAATGAATATAATAGAGTGAAATCCCCTCTCCCCTTCACAATATAACCACCCATCAACCCTTCTTCCTCCCACACCACCCATGCTTCATGACATCCTTAAATTCTGCCAAATACTATTACCCAGACATCTCCCCATGTCCAAGGGATTCTGGTATCACCAAAAGGAAAAAATTAAAGGCTTTATAGAGTTTCTCAAAGAGGAGTACTTAAGAGGTGAACCTATCTTCCTTTTTTTTAAATTTCTTTTACAAGTTCCATTATTTTGTTTTCTCTTATCATATCACCTCATAAAAATTCCATGAAAATTTCAGTAGCATACATGTAATAAATGTTCATTGTGCTAATGGAATATTTCACAATAATATCTCTTTACACCCTCCATTTATACTATTAATGCCAATACTGCCCGAGATGTGTTTATTTATCACACTTAAGAAAGACGAGTTTTTAATTTTCATTACTATCATCAATATTGGTCATGAAACATTTTCAATGGCTGTAACATATCATGATATATATATATATATTTTATCTTGTTTCATGTTCTGGAATCCTTACACAGTTATAATGTGGATTAATAAAACAATACAAGTTCATTGTGCACAAAACCGCCAAGCCAAATCCATGCGTTTATCATTTACTCATCGAATGAGTCATTCTTGTGGTATATAACCAGAATCATTATAAGATCATTTATATATCCTTAATTTAAATAATTATATATATTAACAATTCATAATGTTTTACCATATTTCAAGCGAACTTCCATTCATTAATACAAGTAAATGGATCATGAAAACCAAGGAAACAAATGCTTCCAAAACAATAAAATTGAATCTTATAAACCCATCAAAATGGTCATGAATGAACCTAATAAAGTTATACCATATCAATAATTTTTTTTAAAGTTATGGAATTATAAATTTTTTAAGCTAAATTTCATTATTCTTTTTGTTATGAACAATCAATAACACCTTCGAGCTTAGGGTTAGGGATTGCTTAACTCAATTTTCATTCATTGAGTTAAACATCAATTTCATTTGTTACATTTTTCTAACAATATGTGTGAATGACCTATAATTATTTTTATACTATATATCCACTTATATTTTGGGTATTTATATTATTCACACTTAAATAATTCATTGATTTATTGTCACTCTAATGACACAGTATTTGTAAGGGATATCTTAACTCAACTTCTATTCATTGAATAAACATCATTGTCTTTGGTTTTGTATTTTATGAGAATATGTGTGAATGATCTATGATATTTTTATTTGTAATATCCAATCATATTTTGTGGGATTATGTATTTCACACATAATTATGTTATTTATTTTTCCTTAATCTAATTATATGTTCTTGGTAAGGGATCCTCTCTCTCACTTTTATTCAATAATTTCCACTATGTTGTGACCTTTATTTTTAATTCCCAATGATGGGGTATGTTTTCAATCTTCCCCCAAAATTACCTTATGATATATAAATAATGGGATACCCCTTTACATATCATTCATCCCTCATAAGAACACATGTTACCATGCTTAAAGGTTTGTAAGGGGTTTTCTCATCTCACCTTCATTTCCGTGAGATTTCTAATGTTCTCCACTTATTTCCTAAATGTGTCATATGTGTTATATCATTTTTTATATAATATAATGATTATATTTATATTCAGGTTATTCAATGATTCATTTGATGTTTATTATGTTTTTGTCATATGATTTGACTGATTACATCGTGGTAAGGGACTTCGTCTCAACTATCATTTTGTTGTGACTAGCTTTGTATTGTTCACCTAATAACCCTTAGGTGTTGTACCTAATTCCCATTAGAGATCAATTTCCATTTGAAATTATATTTCTATTAAATATCCATATTCTCATATCATGGATTTTTTAATTGTTTAAACCATATACCATTTTACATACGATGTTTATTTGGAATATTGTTTTAATTGTGGAAGTATTGAATAATCTATATCCTCCACACTATGTGGATATTGAGAAGATAGATTGTACTTGTATGAAATATATATATATATATAATTCTTCGGAATGTTAGTTAGAAATGTACCTGCTATGGACAAGAGGTGTCAGGGTGTTACAATAGATGTAAACCAATTTCATACTAAATAAAAATGTACAGAAATTCATAATTATTTTGTTCAAGTACATAAATATTCCATATTAATTATCATAGGGTTCCAAAAATGGCTTGATTGATGGAAACAAATGTTCATGTGTTGGAGTAGTGGTCTATAAATTTTCATCAGTCAGTAAAAAAAATTTAATGTAATAATATTAGGATGACACAAAATATGAATAAAAATATGAATTTGGGGAACCCCATAAGATTCTTGTGTCCTTAAAAGAAAAACAGATAACTCTAATGTATTGTCACGTTCTTCTGTTGGAAAATCAGATTGAAATTTTAAAAAAATCACTTTTTAGTTGTTCAAGGAATGGAGGATTTTAAATTCTCTTTGCGCATTTTTCACTAAGCATTTGGAAAAGTATTATGGTAGTATCAGAAAGTTTCAATAATTATATGGTGAAGGGGATTGACCCATTTTTTGGAGGCTCTATTTCATCTTCTGAGAATAAATCATCATAGAAATCCTATTGAAGGCCGTAATTTAAATATATATCATCTACCCATGTATATTTTCAACCCATCTAAATTAATTTAAGGGGAAATAGAAAAATTTAAAATAAATTCCACTGCATCAACCTGAATTCTCTTCAAAGATATGTTTTTCTCCCAACAAATAGCATTAATTCAGAAAAGGAACAATAAACTCATCTCATCATTCAGTAAACCTCAATAAGGATTTATCGAGGTGATAAATATGGACATGGAGGATCATTTATAACACTAGATGTTTCTATAAGATAATATTTTGGTCCTCCTATGAATACATCCTACTTATGTTTTTTCCATTCATAATTGTTCAAAATACCCCATCTAAAAAATTGGTTTTCACCTTAAAACTAACATAATGTTATGAATTTATTATTTTTACAAATTGAACCTAAAAAAAATTATGTGAATTTAAAATACATTTTAATTGTTTCGTAATTATATATATTTTTTAAGGGATTTATTTTTTTAGTTATTATAAATGTTTACAGAGAATGAATTTTTATCTATTCTCATTGTTTTTGTATTTTATTGTTAGAATTTTTTCATTATTATTATTTTATTTTTATTTACTATGTGTTTATTTTATTTAATTATTTAATGGTTTATGCTTCTCAATAATTTCCTCAATATAAATTAATGCAAAATTAAATTCATGTTCAGTAGTGCTAAATATTCACTGTTGTTCGTGGACCACACTGATTTTATTATATTTTCCTTATTATACATCTATTTCATATCACAAAATGTTGGTGATTAAAAACTAGAATTCGAAATTTAAAATCAATTCTATAGTTTGTTGAATTAAATTATTTTTTTTATTCGATGTTGTTTGTGATCATCAAAAAAGGGGAGTTATTTTCGATATGATTCTTTTGTTCCAACATATCCCAATTGTTTTGTGTTTTGATGATTCAAAAACGATTTATTTTTATTATAATGAGATTATCTTAACTGTTTCTAATTGTTTTTTGTTATATGATATGCACTATTTTTTAAAAATAGTTTATTATATCCAAAATATAATTTAATATCGTATGCTGAGTAAAATGGTCAAATCTAGGGAAAATTATATTATCTTATGGGATTCTAGTTGTATGTGTTTATCTTATATTTAACAAGTTTCAAAAAACTCAGTGTTGAAAATTTATCTTACCACATATGATTTTATATTATGAAGAGAGTAGATTAGCTACCACATGTTCAATGGTTAATATTTGAGTTAAAGAGTTGTTATAAAAAACCATTATCTTTTTTTACAATATATTCTAAAAATATTAACTTAAGATCACCCAATGAAGTTGATAATGTTAACTATCAAACATTAGTAACATTACACAAAACAATTATTCTACAAAAATTTGAATTCACCGTAGATTTTAAACTTTAGAAGTCAATGATCTGTTTTATATTACAAAACCTCTCAAAAATTTATTTTATGATAATAACACTATCAGTTTATTCTCGTATGATGAACATTCTATTTTTCATATTATCATGATAACATTTATAATGTTAGAATAATCACTTGATAATTCATTTCATGATTTTAAGAATATTAGAAAATATGTGTACTATTAAGGGATGTTCAATTTTTATAATATGATGTTCTTCCAGGTTCTAAAATATTCGAAGAGATATATTGTTGACATCACTATTACAGAAATATATTCTTTATTTGGATGGAATGGCCACATGAAATTAATTTCATTAATCATAAAATTTTAAATGGAATAATCACTAAAATATTGTTAATATCTTATATGATTAAGATAAAAATCAAGGATCATATATAAATAAGAGGAGTTAGCTGATGTAATTAACATATACAGATATATATCCACATGTATATATAAATTTCTAATAACACTAACGAACAATGCATCTAAAAAGTCAAAATATCATGAAATGCTCGCATTTTTTGAATTCTAGTCTATCAGTTGCAACTGAAGATCATACATAGCTATGATTTAAAGATAATCATCTTCTCATGATTCATTTTTTATCTACTATCAATTGATTCCTACAACTGAGTACTACAATAATTCTTTAATTTTAATTAATCTCTATTTTATCTATAATCATTATAAGTGATTACCTTAATACCAAGTCTTTTTATTATAAAGGGTTAGCCTAGTTTAAATATCATGTACATTTTAACAAGTTATATCTTTTATACATAGTTCGGAGCCCCCAAAAAAGGACTGTCAATGTAAAAATCCACAAAATATGATGTAGAGTTTTGGTGGAGTTGACAAGGAAATTTTTTCCTGAACCACATTAAATCAATTGTCTTAAATCTCTTTCCACTATGCTTTTATATTTCCAAATCCTATTTTTATTAAAGAAAATATTGGAACTCACAAACCATGAAGTGGGTGGCTCTAATGTAAGAAGATTTTATGAGCACAATTAACCACTCTTTATTTTTTTGTTATCTATTTTCTTGGATAACAAGTCTTTCATTCCCAGATTGAAAACATTTATAGTCTTTAATTTATGAGTATAGACTGACAATGTCAATGAATACATCACGTTTAATTCATTTTTTTGGATGATCACAACACATACCTCTAATTTGAATAGATAATCACATCATATATACTATCTTGGTTTTCTAACACACTACCTGGCCTATCCAAATCAAAGCCCCAAATTTCATACTCACCATATGAGATAAAAAATCCCATCTGGGTTGAGCTATAACTAATGAAATAATAAAAAACATTCTCAAACCTCTATTGTATTAGATAATAATTATGTATCTCATAAGAAATATATTAATGTACGAAGGATACCATGATAGACATCACACAAACCTCACTTAATGAGGTATTAAATATATTCCATGAACACCTAGATTACAAAATACCTAATTTATAAACCTCCATGTGCTACACCTGGGGGGTTATCTAGCTCACAAGAATACTTTTTGTGCTTAGAGATCATATTAAATATATCATTAAATAATCCTAACGATGTCAAAATTAAACATTCATCGTCATCTATAATAGTCAATAATGTATATCAGTAAGTGGTAAATAAAATTCATAATTTGAGAGGATAATTATCAATAAAAATACCTAGATTTATATCACCACACGAAAAAACATATATATATATATATAGAAAACTAAAATATTATTACATAGATAATTACTTTAATATTTTACATTTTATATTCTTTAACTATTAAATATTAATTAACAAAAATAGTAATAATCACCTTTCTTTCATATCATATATGATATACTGGTACATCAGCTATATGGTTGCTACACTCTAGGGTTTTGTAAAATTATTTCTTCTCTATGTAATTACCATTACATAGAATATTCCGACGAAAATATTCTATGATTAAATTATATGTAGTAATGAAGTTTGAATAATTGTGAAATTTAAGAATAATATTCATAATATTAAATAGCAAAAATATATTCAAACTCTTTAATCCCACGAAATTAAATGTTGTGATTTTATATTCTATTTTCAACTTATTACTTTTATAAATTTGACATCATTATACATAGATTCAATTCAATTAAAATTTATTTAGTAAATAATGTAAAATTTTAATTTATTTCATACTAGTACACACTAAACAGTTTTGGTACAAAGAGTCATTCATTTTATTTTAATTACTAAATGTAAATATTTTTATTTTTACCATCATACCCCAATACCCTGTTAGGATATCATGTGAAATTAAATTTATAAATTTTAACCACACAATACATTAGTAAAAATTGGTATTATATTTCTTATTGTCATAAATGTAAATAGTTTTTTTTCTTTAATTCCACATATCACACAATATTTCGGATATTAAGTGGATGTTATTTTTTTTAAAGAATAATAATCTTTTGTTAATTAAAATTGAACTTATATAAGTCCAACAATACTCCATATATTTCTTATACATTATATTTTATTAAAAATATATTTCCTTGATAAAAAATACTTTTATGTTTGGGAAATAACTCATATTTGCAATTAGATGATAAATTTAACATATAAACTATAAATTCCATATAATATATGTTATTTTTTGTGTTTGAATAATTTTACATTGAAAATATGACGATTAAAATATCACAATGATGGGTGGAGGGAACAACATCCCTTATTTTTTAAAATATTCTTTGATAAAAACTTTTCCAATAAAAAATATTTTTATCATTGTCTCCATTTAAAAAATTTGTTATAATATGATGAATCATATACCTTGTTTTTATAATTAATCGCCTAATTTTTTAACAATAACACATTCGTATTAAAAAAATATATATTTTCATATAGGAGAAATAATATAAATTCAAACATCCTTTTCCTCGATCCGTCTAATCTTGATAAATTCATATACATCCAAATAGATGATGTATCAAATATTTACATCTTCATTTAAATGGAAATTATATGCTCCATAAATTGTTACAATGATTTTGAAGTCTTGAATTTTTATTTAAAATGTTATGTTTCCATTAAGTATCAAATAAATTTCAAAATAAATGGGATAATTTCTATTACACAAATACCTATCATTTTTATACAATAGAGTTTCAAAACACCCTAAATAATATTTAACAATTCTATAAAATGAAATTATTATTCATCATTGTTGATAAAAAATTCATGTTTTAGTGACCATGACTATCTGAATAATAAAATATTATTGGAATCTTCAACCATGTTTTTATTCGTTAGGTTTAAACTTCTACCCACTTATATATTTAGTACATCACCAGATAAAAGACATTACATGTCTTGTTCACTTATTTTTAGTACATGAGAATATTGACTAAAACTATGTTGAATTCATTAAAATTATTAGAATATTTCCATATATTAGAACATGATGAATTTCTTTAATAGAATAAGCCTTAAGTAAGAATTTATTCACACCACATAATGAGAATACAATATCATTTTTAATATTATTAGAATACCAAATCATATTGAATATATGAGACAAATTTTTTTTTCATCATGTATTTAATGAATTTAATACCATATGTAAATTAAACTATGCTTCTTATAATCCTATATAACTACCAATTGAACAACTGATACTCTTGGTTATTTAGGAAGGTTTTCCCACGATACCAATAATTTCACCTAGTTATGAAATTTTATTATGTTACCAGGCTTATGTGTTTCATACAACATGCTTGTAGTTCAAATGGATTAATTTCACTGTTTATTTTATAGATGATAATGCATTGATATATAATAATGTATTTATTAGATGAGTGTCATATTTTATTACCACTTAGTGAGGAATTTAATCAAACAGACTATAATTATAATAGTGAATCCTTTTGAATTCATCATACACATTAGTTGGCAAGGCCAATAGTTTACTAGGAAATGTGTCTAATTTAGTGTTAATTTTTTTATTATCTATTTAATAAGGACATAATATATATCATATAATATATATATTTTATAAAGGAGAGTGGAAAACACATTTCGAAAATCCATCATATAGAAGTAAACAATACTATATTCATCTTGTATCTTAACATTTATACTTTCCAGATATGTGTTACTCAAATCTCTCTTGGGTACCTGGTTACCTAAACTATTAGAAAAACCATTTCCACCATGCCTTAATCAATATAATCCACGGTCCCATAACATTATCTTGAAACTAACTATTTGGATGATTAGGTACTTGACATATGTTTTCTTTGGATGGAATACAATACTCACTATTTTGAGTTAAATTTAGTCTCCCCATGTTTTATCATGTTTTTACCATTATATTTGTGTAATTATAAAGAATTTGTTTTGGAATACTATTCAAGCCAGTAATCCAAATTGTTTAAACCATATGGATTTGTAACACTTTACACATCCCATAATTTTGTTTTAATTACCATAAAATAGAATAAAAACACCTAAAAATATCCAAATTCATCTCATATAAAAGTAACATGAACTCTTCATATAGGGGCATAAATTAATTTTTGATCCGAAATATACATATGAGTAAGCCTAGAATAATAGATAGCCAACCCCAATATTTATAGAATAAGGTATGATAATCCAATATAGTGGAAAATATGTCCCCAATCCCCTCTGATGGAGGTGAATTTACTGAAGTGGGAATTCAGTGCATCATATGGTTAAAACGTTGAATGTATAAAATATAATCAGCAATTAAATTCAAGATCAGACATCTACTAAAACCCATGTTCTGGTTATATGAAAACAAAATATTATATCATCATATGTAGTATGTAATTCGTGGCTTGAAAATATTAAAAGAATTAATTTTGCAACACTAAAATAAGGAATAAGAATATTCTCAATATCAACAATTTTTATCCACGGATAAAAAGAAATGAATAGCCTTAAAGTTAATAAACTATTCATGTAATTAATTATGAGATTAAATTATGAACAAATAATAATAAAACTAATATAAAAACATTTTAATTCATTCCGTAATAAGTTTAATAAAAACAATATATATTTATTTCTAATATGAACTCATTCATATTCATTATATAAAAATTTATATTAATATATCACCTTTCATGAAATAAAAAAATTATATTAAAATTTTCTATTACGTAAATATTTACAATACTCTAGATATTTGATATTAATTTTATTAAAAACTTTGATCTTATAAATTAATAAAAAATCATTTGATAAGATTAAAATAATTTCAAAAGAATAATCTTATAATTTGATCATTCTAAATAAATAATTATGAAAAAATATGTATTTTTATAAATCTTAATTCTTTATATTATGAATTATTTAGTAATTTATACAGTCATTATGATTTCATCATATATTTTTAATATAAAGATATTATATTTAAATTATATGATTTTCAATTAAAATTTAATGAAGATATTATAATATTGATACATAATATTAATTTAATATTTATAATAAACATCTCAACACATTTAATATAATAATTATTAATATTTTATAATTAATTAATTTTTATTACACATTTATAAATTTATAAGTAGTCTAAAATAATTTTTTACATTATTTATAAAAAATTTAAAAGAAATGTTTTCCATTTCATAATTGAAATTTTTGAAAAATAATTTTTTATCATGTAATCATATTATATAAAATAAAAAAGCACAGAAAATGATTGTTATCATACATAACAAAGGAGTAGGAGGAGTTCTCTAAAATTGATAAAACAAATATGGGTGTATTAACAATCGTATCTTAAAATAGATACTCCTATTGTCCATTCTTAAATAAAATATATTATTTTATAAAATGCTAATATATAACATTTATGTTGTAATTATATCTTTTTATAATCTAACTAAAAGTTATCATTTTTTACGATGGGTGAAAGTTATAGTGTATAACTAGTGAAAATTTAGAATTTTAAATCGTATCACTGCTTATTTTATCACATATCATATACTTTCATATATAAATCACATAATAATATAACTAGTCATTGTTTTATACTACCATTATGACCAAGAATACAATATACCAATGTTTAATTTTCTATATAGTTTCATAAATATAATAACTCTAGATTCTCTCATACCATTATTGAGATTCATTGGGGTATAATAATTCTTATGGATGCATCAAAAATGATATAAATCCTTATCCAATTATCAACATGAATTAACTATGAAATACATTCAAAACTAGAAATGAATAATGTGAAAATTTACTTCTTCATTTTAATGATGTAGTCACTTCTACTTAATCACACATACTTTAATGAGTTTCATATTGATTCTGCCAGAGAAAAACACATCCAATAAACATTATGTATCAATTAGATACTAAATCATTCATTGAAATGATGATACATTTAACCCTTTATAAGAATCTAGTTCCTTAGGGTTATAAAATACCATAAGAAAGAGATATTCAGATTAGGGAAATTCATCCATTTTTAAGCTAGTGTCACACAAATTTCATCTCATAGTTATACCCATTTTATAGCACCTAAGAATGATCTTAGATAGAGCATACATTGAATTATTAATTATATTTTATGAGTTAATTACTCGACCAAAACATACATCACTTGAATTTTATCAAATATATCCACCATTTATATGTAATGTGATAATTATATATCATATATTAGATATATTGTATTACGTAAATGATAACAATTATAATTTTTTAAGAGAACCCTCGAATGTAGTGGCATTCCATATTCCTAACAATATATGAAGAAATCACCTTATACAATTATATGACAAGATAAATGAAATTTCAATTAATGATATTACAACATACCAAATGATAAAATATAATACAAAAACTATTTGTTTTGTTTACTTGAAAATCACCATCCACTCAATCATACTCAAGTATTGAAAGAGGATATTGAGTGGTGTTAATTATAATGATTTAAGTTATCACACTACCATAACCCTCAAAATGGCATATTTAAATCTCATATAATATTATTTTGTAGACATCCATCTCCTTTACAATCTATTCATTTAATTTTTTCCCATTAATGTTTAGCGAAGGATGATGATGTGTATTTAATTAGAGGATACACCCCTTACTTCATTGGTATTTTTTCATGTTTGGTTCATTAATATTTTAATTATATAGTAATATTAATGTTTTTTATATAAAAACTATTCAATTTATCCATATATACGAATATTTTTTTCTTAATGGGGAAATTTTAATCTTAATTTTGATATATATTGCGGTTTTATGCCCATTTCTAGTACTAAATTATTTAATAAATCATTAAAATTTTATAATTGAGAAACATGTTGTTTATGAAATATATTTTTTTAATTAAAAAATATTTCAATTTTATATATTATGTTTTATTTTATATTTTTTTTATATATCATATCTATAATTTGTATTATTATAGAAAAATATTAATTTTAGGATATAAATAGATTAATAATTAAGAATAATTATAATAGATAACATGTGTTAAAAATTATAAATTTTTTCCATCATAAAAATAATGATGTTAAAAACGTTAGAGAAACGACAAAAAGTTCCTTATAATATTATTATATTTTTAAGAGATTTATACAACACAGTACATATTTTTTATAAAATATATAAAAAAGTAAATCAATGTTATTGAATTTTTTTTTCATTTTAATCGAATAAAACCCTATAAAACTTGAGGTTTTTTTGTATTACCATTGACAATATAAATTATGTGTTGTTAAGATTTAATTATCATAGATTAACTAATATGGTTCAATTGTTATGAAAATGTTATTTTAATAGGGGGAAGAAAATTTATCGGCTGTCATAAATAACATCCAATACCACTATTTGGGACTCTTTGAGTAGGATTCTAATTTATTTTTCCAAAAAAAAAACTAATTTTATTTATAAGTATTATTAAAAAACATATAAATGAATATGTTTATAGAATAAATAATAATATATGAAACAAAAATAATATTCCTACATTGTGTGATTGATAAGATATATATGTCAAACGATTATAATAATATTACATTTAAATTCCAATTGTAATAAATTTTTTTAAATAAAATATAAAATAACTACAATTTTAAAGTTAGAAAACATTTATTCTATTTTATAAATACAAATAAATAACATATTTAATATGAATAACACACATTTTTAAAAAAATGATAATTTTATTAATTTTATAAATATTTCTCCTCATATTGTTGTATTTCTCTTTCATGTTCTACTCACATATTATCGTCCTATGTTTTTTTGATAAACCAATTTCATTTTATTTTTTATTTATGTTAGTTTGTAGTATATTTCCTAGGGAAACACTATTAACTAAAAAGAAATTTTAAAATTCTAAGTACCCAACCATCCATTCCATGTGGGTTCTCTTCCTAATAGCTAAACAAGAAATTTTTTCAATTGGAATGAATGTTCAAAATTAACGATATCATTTTTTTGTTTTCATTATTTTTCATTCATTTTCTATTTAAAAAATATATTATAACATAATATATTTTTTCATTCATTTTGATTACATTTTAATGCCATATTAATGAACAATTTTCTCATATATGTCACAGACTTCACAAACAATTATTGATATTTTTTTGTCTACATATTATGAAAATGTGTTTATTCACCAATGATCATGCTTTGAGTATTTTTATGTAAAGAAATGGATGCACTAAAGGTTCATATATAGTATGTCTAAGACTTTTTTAATGTTGCATGTTGTGTTGAAGAATACAAATCATATATCATGTTGTGTAAATGACATCATAGTTAGAACAATATCCCTAAAATATTTTTTATATATTTTTTGAAACAATATCAATGTTTATGGACTGAGACACCATAGTAAAAAAACAATTTTCTGATAGTTTTGTAATTTTTCAATGAATGTTATTCATTATATTTTATTAGTTGTTTTTAAAACTTCCACTAATTAATTATTATATTTTTAAATAACTATTCTGAATTAATAGTGATTAAACCATTTATAAATGATAAATTTGAATTTTAAATTTAATTTTACACATGGGTTTCTAAAATATGTATCAAATTATCTTACATTGGAGCGCTTTTCATTGGAAATAACCCAATTTTTTAAAATAAATAGTATTTTATGATATGAAATTAATAGTTTATTATAGAAAATATATATGATTTATAATTATTTATAATAAATTCAAACTTGATATTTAACAACTATAGGTACCTGTTCAGAAATCAATTTTTTTAATAACATTTAAAATTTAATCTTTAATCATTGTGAATTTTATAATATATTTTATTAATTAGTAAATAATAATTATAATTTTTTTTTAAATTTTTATTAAAAAAATATAAAATAATTATATATTTGAAATTATTTATTACAAAATTTTATGAAAATATATGTGTGTGTGTGTCCATGTTTTTGTGTGTCTAAGTACATACACACACACATAAATACCCCCCCACCACCCAACACACACACACACACACATATATATATATATATTAACTTTTACATATAGACACACATATAAAATATAAATATCTAAACACACAGACTCACACTCATACATATATATTTATATAATTGAAGATTAATATATCATAATTAATATATATATGTATATATATGTTTTCAAATTGATATATATAAATATATATATATAATTTTAAAATATTATAGATTTATATAATTATAAATATCACACACAAATATACACTGATATATATTATTTTCTTTTGTATTTATAAGTATGTATAAATATATATGACGCTGATAAAATATATATAACTAATGATATATACATATTTATAATTGTTGATAATAAAGACACATAAATCTTGGTATATTGGTTAGGACACTATAGTTTAGAAGAGAACATTATGGTCTAATTATTGGTATTGACTAATATAATGGTTTTCAATAACTTAGTCGAGGGGAGGCAAGTAGGTCTGGGATAGGGTCAATATGTGCAAGGTGGTTTGGAGTGAAAATAATAATATAATAAATATTTTCAAATTCGAAAAGGTCAAAATGAAAACAATATCTAAAAACTACCATGAAATAAATGACCATTTTTAAAAAACCAATGTAAAAAACCATCACTAAATGATTAACCAAATTATTATTCCTGATCTAATAATTTGACACATGTTTAAATTTCCATATTTTTTATTGTGATATAAGAGTATAAACATGTTGAGGATGTGTTTGAGAATACATATAAAACTCCAGATGAAGAAAAAACATGAAACATATTAACATAGATAAATAATACACGTGTTCTAGGAATATTAAATAGAACATATTGTATGCATATTTTTCATGAGGTGTCCCAGATGAGAACCCATCCGAGTTAGTAACAAAATTATGTGTCCCTTCAAAATTTTATTCAATAAACCACATATCGATAACTAGAAATGAAACGTATAATTCACAGGAATAAATGTTAGTAACCATTAAATTACTACATGACTGGATATATAAACATTACAAAATCCCAAATTCAAATGTGTATTACTCAAATATTTGAAATATTGAATGAAATTTATACAAAAAATATCAGATAAACAACAATATAAATTCCTCAAAATGATGCTCAAAAATTCTAGTAGAACCCTCAATGTTCTATATCAATCAACTCTATTATATAACTAATATCTTAATGAGTTATTATAAAATTATACTCGGAAGTTATAATAAATTCATTATTAAAACACTATATACAAAACTAAGAGTGATTATACTCAGTGTGTTCTTTCTTTTACCTCCTAATTTTCAATGGGAGATGAGCAAAATAATGTGTTTTTATTGAATTTCATGACATCCAACAAACTATCTTTTAAATGTTTCAATTACAAAAATATTAATAAATGTGTTATAAAATGATAATATTTCTTATTTTAAACAATAATGTGATAATTTTCTTTGATTAATTATAATATTAATAGTCTAGAGAAATTACCATATATAATAAAAAACTAGATATATTATCATAAAATTATGAAAAATAATGTTTAAAAAAACATTTTTTATGGGAAACATAAGATTTTTTGATATCAAGATTTGGGGCCTTATAAGACAACAAAAACATTTCTCATAATGTTTTCACCTCGTAATGTAAAAAATGGAGTTTATGAGTACATTTATAGTAATATAAATTCTGTATGTTTTATGTGACATTAGATGTTCTCTAAATAATGTTTTGTATACTGATCCATAGAACTGATATTATGTATGAAAACTGTGATGTTATATTCATGTGATGAGTTTTGAAACATTGTTGTGTCATAACTTGATTGAAACTAATTGAATATTCCAGGAAAATATTTTCCCTTAACGTGTTAATTAAATATAATTTCATTATGCTTTAATTGAAATTTAATTATCTGATTAAATCCATATCCATGGTAGTTCATGAGTGAATTCCTTTCATAAATTCAAGTAATGTTAAATCAAACTTATCAGGTGATGATATATGTGTAAATCATTCCTGATTTGATATTTAGACAAATGGATTAAATTATGTAATAGTTTTTGTAAAAAGGTTGTTTTGTTACATCATTATATCCTTTCTCTATGGGCCCCTTAAAGTGTTTCTAGATACTTATCTTGGGATTTGGTTATGCTCACCTAATTCCATTGAGAACGAGGTCTAGTGGATTAGAAACCAAGTGTATCTATAATTATTTCAAATTCTATTGAATATAATATTAATAATTTCTATATTTATTTGATTTTTGAATATTAATTATTCATGTATTATTGATCAAAAAATATTAATCACTATATATTCATGTTCTTAATGTGTGAGTTGAATTTGATTTCTTATTTACAATTCACATGATAATTAGTAAATAAATACTTATTCAATAGCTTAGCGAATAGAATAGTTTATTTATTTATTTTGTGATGTAAATATAAAAATATATATTTTTTCCCCGATGTTAGTGAATATGATATTTATTTATTTACCAAATCATATTTTTTAAAATCAATACTTTAGTATACAATGTTTGAAAAATTTCATCAGGGGCTATCCGTCTAACTTATGGGGCCAACATAAATGTTATATTTAGTTAATATCTTTTAAATAAATACTAATATATATATATATATGAATAAATATAATTAAAAAATTCATGTAATGAGAAATAATAATAATGATTATAATAAAAATAATAATAATAACAATAGACATGGGGAATAACATAGAGAAAATATTTGAGGAATGGATATTGTGTAATTTTGAAATGTTAACCTTAAGTGTATATTATTATTTACATCATTTTGGGTAGTTGTTTCTAAAAACAATGTGTCTTTATAAAATTCCTTAAAGTCATGAACAGAAGAGATCATTATCGCTACCTCTCATGAGTAAGAGAGAATAAGATAATACATTTATGTTTTCATCCACAAATGATGTAAACATACATGTTCCTCCAAACTAGAATGAAAAATTCCAATGACATCATTAAATGTTTTTTAGAGAACATGAGGATATAAATAAATATTCTACTACAATGGGGATATGAAAAGAGGGTCACCAAATAATTATTAAAAGTAATTCCACTTTTTGGGTAATTCTTATTTTAAATTAATTATAAGTTAAATGTGACAAATAATATTCGGAATATTTTTTTGTTTTTTCCTCTTGTTTCGGAAGATTTATCTTTTTGAATTGATGAAAAACTAAAAACACGAATTTTCACTCAACTTTTGTTGTTCCATAAAACCATCAAGTTGTATCTGAGCACATGATAAATTATTAAAGCTTCAATCTTAAGGTTACAAGGCTACTAGCTACATGATACAAATATAAAATGTAATAATAAGGTACATATTGTGTACCCATGGTCAACTACACAAGTCATGAGCCATAATAATTATGATATGCATTTTGGATTGGTACACAATGTAACTAAACAAAACATATTGACTACTATTGTGGAATTATGTTTGACAATGATTACATGGACACTATCTAGAGTACAGTTTGTGTAACCCCACATTGTTTAGATGCAACATGATTTGTGTAAGGCCTTGTTGTCAACCGCCTGGTGTCATTACATTACTTGTATTGACTTCTAACAAGGTAATGTTTCAAGATGTGTATTAAATTGAACGTGGATGGCCAATAACATTGTGTGACATGTAAAAGTCATGAAATATGGACATTGATATTATAGGGTTTTCATATTGGTCAATAATAATATAATTAAAGTGATACATGAACTAGAAAACATGTATCTATATGTACACATCATGTGATAGGTGTAATTTCACCCAAGGTACATTCAAAATTGTTTTTTCATGCTGTATAGATATAAATATATAATAAATATTATCCTTTTAACCTCCACAACTACACTAGGTATAATTTTCATGTAAATATTATGTAATTCATATACATTTCCAATGGTACACATCACATGCCTTCATGGTGTACCATATGTTCACAAATGCTATGAAATATAATCTATTTGACCAAAGAAACTACAAATTGTTTATTTCATGAAATCTCATGTGGGAAACATGACATGTTTATTTCAGATGCTTTTTCTAGGAAACATATCAATCTTTTGAGGAGGACGTGCTGCTCTTTCCCCTCATTATCACATTCCAAAGGTGATCAACATCCCTCGCTTATTCAGGGATGTTTGATCTTTGACCTAAATGGGATGATTGGATTTCAGTTCATCCTTCAATGGAATCCTCCTAAAAAATCCTTTCTTAGTCTGGGACTCCCTAATTTACTTGTGTTGTTTTTTGTGAAACTCATTCCTGGTTCCATATCATTGTGGTTGCCTGTTAATTACACTACCTCCATCTAGACATTCCATGGGGTCTTGACTTGGTAGTAACATTTGGTCAGATTAGATTTCAATATCAGGCATTTCATGGCATATCTGGATGCCATGACATTGGGTAACCTATATTCTTACTCATTAGAGGTCACCTCAAGCATGTAGAACCCAAGGCATAACACTTCAGTTGTACGTTATCTTATGCTAATAGAATGTCTATGTGGTAAATTCCCAAGTTTAACATAGGTATTTCACAAGTTTAACATCTTGAAAAGCTGGTTTCGCTAAAGGAGTATCTTTCTAAGATTTCCTTAGTCATCTCATGTCTAACACGAGGTAGGCCAAGAGTTTAGCATCTAGCAGAGATGGTGACACTAAAGGTGTATATTCGGAGATTTTCCACAAGAATCTCATGTTTAGAAGGAGGTTGGCTACGAGTTGAATATCTAGCGAAGACAGTTACGTAAAAAGAATATCTTCCAAGGTGTTACATAGGTTTCTCATGTTTAACATTAGGTAGGCCGCGAGTTTAATGTCTTTCGGAGATAGTTATGCCAAAGGCATATCTTCCGAGACTTTCTTCAGGCATATCATCTTTAACCTGAGGTGGGACTTGATATTAACATCTATTGGATCTAGATTGGACTGATCAGAACACTAATAAGAGTGGATAAGATATGCACCCATTGGAGGGAACACTGATACTGTGGCTAACACGTAGTTAGTTTCTTGGTTGCTGCTAGGAGCAGCAAGAAAGTGAGTGACATGATTTCAATGAGATGTGGCAGCCCAGTTAAGAATAATGATGGGAATGGATTGATGAGAGTGGATGGGAAATGATATGGAGCTAATGTGTTGGCGATGGTGATGTTGGGATTGAGCCACGAAGAGACTTCCTATGTATCCCTGTGGCAGGGAATCAGAGTCTGCGTAGTTCGGTGAGGTGATTGGACACCTGAGTAGGCGACTCATGAGGATGAGAATATGGATGGGACCCGGAGGAAGTGGGACCCCTTGGTTGGGGCATGACCATAAAAAACACATAGTCTCGAGGGAAAGGGAAAACGATGATACATGGGAGCCTGGCCTTCACAAGGATCAAAGTACAAGTAGTTCAGGATGGGGGTATAGAATTAGGGTGTGAATAGAGGATAGCAACCCGATGATAAATGAGGTCTTACACGTGGTTAGTATCCTGTGTTGGTCTAACTTCACTGGGATGGACTAGATATGTGGGTCCCATAAAAAGGGACAACAACGACTTGCCGATTGATGGGGATTGCAATGAATTACTGTCGATTGGGGAACACAACAGCTTATCATCGATTGGGGTACTCAACGGCTTACCTTCGGTTGGGGTTGGACCTCAGAGAGGCCTCCTACGTACCCTGCCTAAGAGACAAGGATTAAATCCCGCATACTTCTAATGGGTAGAATTTAACGTCTAGTGGGAATAAATGGGTATATATTTTAACATCATGTGGGATGAGGATGGACCGACTTGAAGGGGTCAGGTCTACTATGTGTTGGTATTGAACCTCAGGTAGGATTCCTACATACCATGCCATGGCAAGGATCAAATTCCATGTAATTTGGAATAATGGATGGTGAACAGATGTGAAGGGGATCAGGAAAATTAGGAGTTTAGCGTCAATATCATGGAGGTTTCCTACGTACCTTGCCTTGGAAGGGATCAAAGTCAGAATAGTTCATATGTGGTGTTGGTGAAACGAATTGATGGGTGTCGGGACCAATAGGTGTTGGAATTGAACCTCGGGAAGCCTTCCTACATACCATGACTTGGTAAGGATCATAGTCAATGTAGTTCAGGATGGTTTGGTGAACCCACGTGAAGGAGGTGGGAACCAATAGGCATTGGGATTGAAACTTAGGGAGGTTTCTTACGTACCTTGTCTTGGCAAGGATCAAAGTCCATGTTTTTTATTAGAGATTGGTGAACTAACATGAAGGGGGTCGAGACTAATAAGTGTTTGTCTTGAACCTCATAGAGGCTTCCAACACACCGTGCCTTGGAAAGTATCAAATTCCATGTTGTTCAGGAGAGTTTGGTGAACCCACGTGAAGGGGGTCGGGAGGAATAGGTGTTGGGATTGAATCTTGGGGAGGCTTCCCATGTACCTTGCCTTGGAATGGATCAATTTACACGTAGTTCAGAAGTGATGTTTGGAGATTACATGCAAGGGGTCTAGAGATGATGTCATGGTCAATGCTTACTCTAAGCTCATGTGAGTCATGCTCGATGTGAGAAACAACAGGGTGCAACATACCTAACGATCATTTCACAAAAGCTGCGTCTATGGGAAGTGGAATGGGGCTTACCCAGGGTTAGTAGACCAAAGAGGAAACAGGGGATCATGTGTGGTTAGCAGCCTAGTGAGATGGAGATTTGGACATACTCCATGATGGATGCCTGAGTGGAGACAAAGAGCAATGGGAGAGGTATGGGATAACAATGTCCCTGGTTCCCATCCCTCCTCTGGTATTTGGCACCAAAGAAGAAAGGAGGAGAAGGAATGCTACATCATATAGGAAAGTCTTGGGGATTAGACAAAAGTGGTTTCCCTTCCCCAAAAACAGATGTCGCTCTAGAAAAGAGGATCTCATTCCATGTGAAGAAGATCTCACTCCCATGGAGACCAGTGGTCATGGAGAATATCTAAGACAGGGAACCCCACGTACAGTGTATGGGGTGAGGGAACATTTTAATGTCATTTGTTGAGGATGATGGTTCTTGGAAGTTTAACATCTTGAAGCTCGGATGATGTAGGTTCACTCCACACCCATAGGACGTACATAATAAATACATATCTAACCTTGGGGAAGAAAAGTCATCAACAATGATGTGGTGAGGTGGTGTCATGGAGTGATCCATTAAGGGGCGCACGTTAGCTTGGCTATACGACGAATCAATACCTGTTAGCATGCTTGGTGCTACTAAGGAGCAGCAATGGTGAATGGGGATTATACAAGGAAGCTTCCCCTAATTCCACTATTGAACGATAATGGTGGATGGGGATTACACATGGAAGCTACCCAGATGCCGCTATGGAGCAGCAATGGTGGATAGGGATTACACATGGATTCTACTCAGATGCCACTATGGAGCGGCAGTAGTGGATGGGGAATATGCATGGAAGCTTCCTATAATGTATTTCTCTTGTATGGCCAGGGGGTATCCCATGTTACTGGTGGGTTGAGGAACAAAATTGGTGCCAAAACCTATGCACTAGCGCAAAAGTGGGATAACGCCAAGTTTGTTGGAATCAGTCCAAAAAAGGGATATGAAATGTGTGATTCATAAGCCTAACATTCAGAATGTGGTGAGAGTGGAGGGATGATGTATCATAACTGTTGACCATGTTCTAAACATATCATCCAGATCGTGTTAGCTTGAAATGGGGACACACAGATGATCATTGACTTTTGATCATATTTGAAACACATGACCCAACTAAAAGTTTCTTCCAAAGACTTTCAGGGTGTTGGCCCAAAACTGTAGCTGATCCGAGGATCCATGGGACCATGCATTTATGGGGTCCCTTCAGACACTAATGATGATGAAGATACGAATGTAGGACACAAGATGCATGATGTGGTGCGATGGAATGTTTGAACGGATTCCAATACTCTTCAAATTACACCACTATAATCATGTCATGAGGCATCATAAGCCTATCACATAACCCATATCGTATTTGGAACAAGATGCATCATATTATTGAATTAAATGGCATAAAAAACCTAAATTCTTATAGATGGGACTATTGGCATATTATGCTTGGTGAATAGGGCATCTCTTGTGAGGCATCCTATAAGTCCCCAGCCTTAAACATTACTTGATCTTGAGTTACTTCAAGAATACACGTTAATGATCTTTTCAGGTTTAGAGTTTTAGATAATTAGATCATAAAACATGCATTACATTGCACATTTAAACAAAGTGGTTACATAAAAGATATTACTCATTTTTCCATCAACGGAAACATATTTATAATAAAACATGGAATCTTTCTAGACACTTCCTTGATACTATCATCACATCATGTACCTTTCCCTTGACCTGTGAAAAACATTTCAAAAATGTGGGATGAGCATAAAAAGCTCTGTAAGGGATATAAAAATATGAAAAGGAAACATGAGTGCATGTATACTTAAGAATCAATGAAATCATACTTTACTCATAAAATATAAGCACATTAACATACCTCATCAAATCACGAATAAAACAAATAAATCATAATACTTAAAGGTACCTTGAGTCATTCATAACATTCTTACGTAGGGATTAACACTCTTGGTTACGTTTGGAAAACACATCACAGTATATTCCAAAAATATCTTCGGAGAAACCTTAACATTTATCTCCTTCGCGTTACCCAATGCATTGGAGAGCTATATCGGGCTCACCCGCCCTTATTTTATCACGGAACCACCCGTCATCATAATAATGCCCAAGAACCATAACATAATCGTATCACATAAAACATGCATAAAGGAAACATAACATTTCCACATTTCAATCACAATATATCAATACAACACATTGATATAATAAAAACATTATGAAAACTATTTTCAATACCAAAATAAAATAAATGTAAAACATGGTAATTATTTTTCATTTAAAAAAAGTATGGCTTGTAGAGGAAGCCAAAACTAAAATAATGGTCACGGTGGCGGAAAAGTCGTTGTTTCCACATACATACGACAAAAACCTTCCCTTTTGTCATTTAGTAAAATGCTTCGTATAAAAAATTATTATTTTTGGCTAAACGTAAAAGTGAAAGGGGTTTATACACTATATAATTGAATGTTGTGTATAAAACAAAATATGCCTCAATGAATGGAGATTGAGACGAAGTCCCTTACAAAAATTATTTTGTAAATAAAATAGATCGCTCATGTGTATTCACTACAACCTCACATAAAGAAAGTATAAATACATGATAAGGTATAAAAATGCATTTCTCACATAATCAATGAAAAACATAAATAAGATAGATAAGTTCAACCCAAAGAATGGAAATTGGGTTAAGAAGTTCCCTTACCTCGTATCCGACTTGACTTGATCGTTCTTTAATCTCCTGAATAATAAACTTGAGTTAATTTATACTTTATTGATAACCTTTTTCAAGTTAATTATTCCATTTATATCACTTATTACAATGTCATGAACACTATGTAATTATTTAACTTAATAACGGTCGTTTTAACGATCATTGGTAATTGAGTCGAAAATAAACTCTTTATAATTACAAGTTGTTCATGTATCCATTATATCCAGAGTTATATTCATGATGTAGATATCATATATATCACTTATATCCAGTATGTACATGCAATTATAATATTACATAACATTTAGAGGTATGAAATGAAATGCACCGTTCATGGAGACGGTAAGCCGTACGTACGCATGAACACTACTTCCATTTATATTTCATATCGAATGAAATTAAAACATAATGATACATAATATTATTATATATCCAGTATGTTACCATATATAATATCATTAAATCTATCCTTTATACGCACCACATATGGTATTAATGAATCAAATCACCTTGAGGGGGCGGTAGTCCGCACTTCCTAAAACGAAATTATCGTGTTTACCCATAATGGAAACCATAAAGGTATTGAATAAATGAAAAATATAGAAGATAAAGTAAAACATAAACATATTATATATCATATATAAATAGAGTGACATATTAATGGCCATCATGAAAGGTGTTAAAAGAAGATTGAACAATAATCGTCTCGTGAGGCGGAAATTCGCCATCCACGGAAACAATATGTTCTTTAAACATTAGATGTAGGTGTGTGCAAGTGTATCTCGAATACATCTTATAAAAACATCCTACTATATTGAAGATACTAGTGTTGTTACAAAATAATGTAATAAAATAGTTTAGGGGGTTGGAGAAGAAAAATAAAACATAAGAACACAAGAGAAAACACTACCATTAAAACGGGTAACTCTTTTTTGATTTGAGCTCAAAGGCTTACTTGGGAAGACATCTAACCAACGCGAGGATTCAAGGAGTAAGAGAGGTATGTGGAGAGTGAAAAAGGTCAGGGGTTGGCCGAGAAAAAGGCTTGACATGTGTGGGTAAGGTGGTAGAGGTTGGGGCCTTTTATAAGAGGAGAGGAGGGGCACTCTTGGGAAGTTATAAAAGGTTACTTTATTATAAAATGGGTTTCGGATTTAAAAGGTCCCAAAAATATATATTTCTAGGATAAGATGATAAGAGTTATAAATAAACCCATCAAATAGGTTTTTTGCATGTGTAGGTCTTAGATTTTACATTATCTTTTCATTTTATTTAAATCGTTAAATAATGAGGTAATCACTACATCATCATGGTGTCATAAATAATTTAATTTATTTAATGTCTATAAATTATAAAAAAACTATAATTATGTAGGAAATATTTTTATCATTATAATGAATATTTATAGTCAAAAATATGACTTCTATATCCCCATTTAAAAATTGTTTTAGTAAAAGGACTCATGTTTGTGGCAATTTTATTTTAACTTTAAATAAAATGTTTTTACTGTCATTTTCCTACCAAAGTGGCTACATGGGGTCCCCAAGTTGAACCATGGATTTTATTGGTCATCCCTGACACATATAATAAGGGTAGGACATGTTTCTAGGTCATTTCATATTATTAAAACATTATTTTTATCTTAAATTACACTAATTACCTCTAATCGCGATTAAAAACATAAAAGTTACTATTCACCAAAAAATTATTTTAATCCCTTTGAAACAAATTTTACTTCATAATGAAAACTATTTATGTTGGATTTTTGAAATTCAAAACACAGAGGTGGTAAAATTTCATTTAAATGAAAACTCAGGTTTTTAAGTACCACTTAGTGGTTTCACTATTCATCAAAAATTGATGTTTTTCAGAAAAATACCAAAACTTCATGATAAGATATATTTGATATTCTGAATTCAAAAATGATGTCTATTTTAAAATTTTCAAAACATATAAGTTACATTGATTAATTTAATAATTAATTCCCGCTGTCAGAGCAAATAACATGTTTTTATGAAACAATAAGTATCAAAAGATTGACACTAGTTTAAGTCCAATTTCAAAGTGAAATTAATTCCAACGACCACTATTGGATTAAATGGTAAAAATATATTCTAATTTCACGTTAAAACCAATTAAAAAGATTATAAAATCATATAAATGAATTAGATTAAAAAGAGGTTTTGAATTAAAATACAACATTTTTTATTATTTATTAAAAAATGAACTTTATCAGAAAAATACCAAATGCTATGTATTTATAATCTCACTACAAGTTATCATTTTTTACGATGGGTGAAAGCTATAGTGTATAACTACTGAAAATTTAGAATTTTCAATCATATCACTTCTTATTTTATCACATATCATATACTTTCATATATAAATCACATAATAATATAACTAGTCATTGTTTTATACTACCATTATGACCAAGAATACAATATACCAAAGTTTGATTTTCTGTATAGTTTCATGAATATAATAACTCTAGATTCTCTCATTCGATTATTGAGATTCATAGGGGTATAATAATGCTTATGAGATTCATCAAAAATGATATAAATCCTTATCCAATTATCACGATGAATTAACTATGAAATACATTCAAAACTAGAAATGAATAACGTGAAAATTTACTTCTTCCTAATAATGATGTAGTCACTTCTTCTTAATCACAAATACTTAAATTAGTTTCAAATTGATTCTGGCCAAGAAAAACACATCCCATAAACATTTTGTATCAATTAGCTACTAAATCA
Organism: Viscum album; assembly: GCA_963277665.1. Taxonomy (NCBI): domain Eukaryota; kingdom Viridiplantae; phylum Streptophyta; class Magnoliopsida; order Santalales; family Viscaceae; genus Viscum; species Viscum album. The sequence continues at coordinate 1,416,029,227 of OY728145.1, forward strand.
TTCATTGAAATGATGGGACATTTAATCCTTTATAAGAATCTAGTTCCTCACGGTTATAAAATACCACAAGAAAGAGATATTTAGATGAGGGAAATTCATCCATTTTTAGGCTAGTGTCACACAAATTTCATATCATAGTTATACCCATTTTATAGAACCTAATAATTCTCTTAGATAGAGCATATTTTGACTTATGAATTATAATTTATGAGTTAATTACTCAACCAAAACATACATCACTTGAATTTAATCAAATATCTCCACCATTTACATGTAATGTAACAATTATATATCATATATTAGATATATAATTTATTACATAAATGATAACAATTATAATTTTTTAAGAGAATCCTCGAATGTAGTGGAATTCCATATTCCTAACAATATATGAAGAAATAACCTTATACAATTATATGACAAGGTAAATGAAATTTCAATTAATGATATTACAACATACCCAATGATAAAATATAATACAAAAAGTAGTTGTTTTGTTTACTTGAAAATCACCATACACTCATTCATTCTCAAGTATTCACTACTAAAAAAACGTCATATACCCACGGTTCAAAACCGTGGGTATAGCCCCCAAAACCGTGGGTATAGCCTATACCCACGGTTTTGGGAACCGTGGGCTGGAACGACATTGGTATAGGTCCCCAGCCTATACCCACGGTTTTCCTAAACCATGGGTATAGGTGTCCGGCCACCGTGTCACCAAAACATAGCCAATTTTCCACGATGTCAACGACTTTTACCCACGGTTTCAAAACCGTGGGTATAGGTCCTAAATTAATGAAGGCCCCAAGTTTCGATCCTGTAACCTCTTTGCGGCACACACCGTGCCTAACTACTACCCTAACATCACCTATATGTATATATACTTATATTTAGTTAAATATAGTTATAAAAACCATGGGTATAGAGGGAAGAACTGTGGGTATAGGGTTCCCGCCAAAAAAAATTCCTTCCCGCGGAAAAAATAAATTTCCCATGCACACAAAAGTGACCTATACCAACGGTTTTTCATAACCGTGGGTATATGTATTTTAACCCAGACCTATCCCCACAGTTTTCCCCAAAACCGTGGGGATAGGTACTCCTATACCCACAGTTTTGGGAAACCTTGGGTATAGGTCACTTTTCGGGACCTATCCCCACGGTTTTGGAAAACCGTGGGCATAGGTCTTGAAATGTCACATATACCCACGGTTTTCTAAAACCGTGGGTATGGGGGGGGGGCTATCCCCACGGTTTTGTAGAAAACCGTGGGGATATGTCCATTTTCTAGTAGAGATTGAATGAGTATATTGAGTGGTGTTAATTATAATGGTTTATGTTATCACACTACCATAACCCTCAAAATGGCCTATTTAAATCTCATATAATATTATTTTGTACACATCGATCTCATTTACAATCTATTCATTTAATTTTTTTCCCATTAATGTTTAGAAAAGGATGATGATGCGTATTTAATTAGGGGATACACCCCTTACATATTAGGTATTTTTTCATGTTTGGTTCATTTATATTTTAATTATATACCAATATTAATGTTTTTTATATAAAAATTATTCATTTTATCAATATATACGAATATATTTTTCTTAATGGGGAAATTTTAATCTTAGTTTTGAAATCTATTCCGGTTTTTATGCCCATTTCTAGTACTAAATTATTGAATAAATATTTAAAATTTTATAATTGAGAAACATGTTGTTTATGATATATATGTTTTGAATTAAAAAATGTTACAATTTTATATATTATGGTTTATTTTTTATCATTTTTATATATGATATCTATAATGAATAATATTATAGAAAAATATTAATTTTAGGAAATAAATAGATTAATAATTAAGAATAATTATAATAGATAACATGTGTTAAAAAATCAAAATTTTTTCCATCACAAAAATAATGATGTTAAAAATGTCAGAAAAAAAAAGTTCTTTATAATATTATTATAATTTTAGAATATTTCTACAACACAATACATATATTTTATAAAATAATTAAAAAATGAAAATTAATGTTATTGATTTTTTTTAATTTTAATCAAACAAAACCCTATAAAACTTGAGGTTTTTTTGGATTACAATTGATAATATAAATTATGTGTTGTTAAAATTTAATTGTCATGGAGTGACTAATATGGTTCAATTATTATGAAAATGTTATTTTAATAGGGGGAGGAAAATTTATCGGCTGTTGTAAATAACATACTATACCACTATTTGGGACTCTTTCAGTAGGTTTCTAATTTATTTTTCAAAAAAATCTAATTTTATTTATAAGTATAATTAAAAAACATATAAATGAATATGTTTATAGAATACATAATAATATATGTAACAAAAATAATATTCTTATATTATGTGATTGATAAGATATATATGTCAAACAATTATAATAATATTACATTTAAATTCCAATTGTAATAATTTTTTTAATATAAAATATAAAATAACTACAATTTTAAAGTTAGAAAACATTTATTCTATTTTATAAATATAAATAAATAACATATTTCATATGAATAACCCACATTTTTAAATAAAATGATACTTTTATTAATTTTATGAATATTTCTCGTTATATTGTTGTATTTCTCTTTCATGCACTACTCACATATTATCGTCCTATGTTTATTTGATAAAACAATTTCATTTTGTTTTTTATTTATGTAAGTTGGTAGTATATTTCCTATAGAAACAATATTAACTAAAAATAAATTTTATAATTCTAAGTACCCCAACCATCCATTCCATGTGGGGTCTCTTCCTAATAGCTAAACAAGAAATTTTTTCCATTGGAATGAATGTTCAATATTAATGATATCATTTTTTTTGTTTTCATTATTTTTCATGCATTTTTTATTTAAAAAATATATTATAACATAATATATTTTTTCATTCATTTTGATTACATTTTAATGCCATATTTATGCACAATTTTTTCATATATGTCACACATTTCACCAAAAATTATTTCTATTTTATTTTTTGTCTACATATTATGAAAATTTGTTTATTCACCAATGATAATGCTTTGAGTATTTTTATGCAAGAAATGGATGCACTAAAGGTGCATATATAGTATTTCGAAGACTTGTTTAATGTTGCAAGTTGTGTTGAAGAATACAAATCACATATCATGTTGTGTAAATGACATCATTGTTTGAAAGCTATCCCTAAAATATTTTTTAGATATATTTTGAAACAATATTTATGTTTATGGACTGAGACACCATAGTAAAAAACAATTTTGTGATAGTTTTGTAATTTTTCACTGAATGTTATAAATTATATTTTAGTATGTGTTTTTAAAACTTCCACTAATTAATTATTATATTTTTAAATAACTACTCTGAATTAATAGTGATTAAACCATTTATAAATGATAAATTTTAATTTTATATTTAATTTTACACATTGGTTTCTAAAAACAATAACAAATTATCTTAAATTGGAGTGGTTTTCAATGGAAATCACCCAATTTATTAATATTAATAATATTATATGATATGAAATTAATAGTTTATTACAGAAATTATATATGATTAATAATTATTTATAATAAATTCAAACATGATATTTAACAACTATAGGTACCAGTTCAGAAATCAATTTTTACGATGAAATTTAAAAGTTAATCTTTAATCATTGTGAATTTTATAATATATTTTATTAATTAGTAAATAATTATTATAATTTTTTTAAATAATTATTAAAAAAATTATATATTTGAAATTATATATTACAAATTTTTATGAAAATATATGTGTGTGTGTGTATGTGTCCATGTTTTTGTGTGTCTAAGTACACACACACATAAATACCCCCCCAACACACACACACACACATATATATATATATATTAACTTTTATATATAGACACACATATAAAATATAAATATCTAAACACACAGGCTCACACTCATAGATATATACTTATATAATTGAAGATTAATATATTATAAATAATATATATATATATATATGTTTCAAAATTGATATATATATATATATATATATATATATTTTTAAAATATTATAGATTTATATAATTATAAATATCACACACAAATATACAGTGATATATTTTATTTTCTTATGTATTTATAAGTATTTATAAATATATATGACACTAATAATATATATATATAACTAATGATATATAAATTTTTATAATTGTCAATAATAAAGCCACATAAATCTTGGCATGTTGGTTAGGACACTATAGTTTAGAAGAGAGCATTATGGTCTAATTATTGGCATTGACTAATATAATGGTTTTCAATGACTTAGTCGAGGGGAGGCAAGTAGGTCTGGGATAGGGTCAACATGTGCAAGGTGGTTTGGAGTGAAAACAATAATATAATAAATATTTTCAAATTCTAAAAGGTCAAAAGGAAAACAATATCTAAAAACTACCATGAAATAAATGACCATTTTGAAAAAACCAACATCAAAAAACCATCACTAAATGATTAACCACATTATTATTCTTGATCTAATAATTTAACACATGTTTAAATTTCCATATTTTTTTATTATGAGATAAGAATATAAACATGTTGAGGATATGTTTGAGAATATGTATAAAACTCTAGATGAAGAAAAAACATAAAACATATTAACATAGATAAACAATACACATGTTCTAGGCATGTTAAATAGAACATATTGTATGCATATTTTTCATGAGGTGTCCCAATTGAGAACCCACCCGATTTAGTAACAAAATTATGTGTCCCATCAAAATTTTATTCAATAAACCACATATCGATAACTAGAAATGAAAAGTATAATTCACAAGAATAGATGTTAGTAAAAAATAAATTACTACATGACTGGAAATATAAACATTACAAAATCCAAAAATCAAATGTGTATTAATAAAATATTTGAAATATTGAGTGAAATTTATACAAAAAATATCAGATAAACAATAATATAAATTCCTCAAAATGATGCCCAAAAATTCTAGTAGAACCCTCAATGTTCTATAACAATCAATTCCATTATATGACTAATATCTTAATGAGTTATTATAAAATTATACTCAGAAGCTATAATAAATGCATTAGTAAAACACTATATACAAAAATAAGAGTGATTATACTTAGTGGGTTCTTTATTTTACCTCTAAATTTTCAATGTGAGATGAGAAAAATAATGTGTTCTTATTGAATTTTGTGACTTATACCAATATATCTTTTAAATGTTTCAATTACAAAAATATTAATAAATGTTTTATAAAATGATAATTTTTCTTATTTTAAACAATAATATTATAATTTTCTTTGATTAATTATAATATTAATATTCTAGATAAATTACCAACTATAATAAAAAAATAGAAATATTATCATAAAATTATGAAAAAATAATGTATAAAAAACATTTTTTTATTGGAAACATAAGATTTTTTGATATCCAGATTTGCGGCCTTATAAGACAACAAAAAAATTTCTCGTGATGTTTGCACCTCGTAAGGTACAAAAATGGAGTTTGTGAGATCATTTATAGTAATATAAATTCTCTATGTTTTATGTGACATTAGATGTTCTATATATAATGTTTTGTGTACTGATCCGTAGAACTGATATTATGTATGAAAAACATGATGTTATATTCATGTGATGAGTGTTGATACATTGTTGTGTCATAACATGAATGAAACTAATTGAATATTCCAGGAAAATATTTTCCTCTGACATGTTAATTAAATAGAATTTCATTTATCCTTCAATTGAAATTGAATTATCTGATTAAATCCATATCCATGGAAGTTAATGAGATAATACCTTTCATAAATTCAAGTAATGATAAATCAATCTTATCAGGTGATGAAATAAGTGTAAATCATCATGATTTGATATTTAGACAAAGGGATTAAATTATATAATAGTGTTTGTACAAAGGTTGTTTTGTTACATCATTATATCCTTTCTCTATGGGCCCCTTGATGTGTTTAAAGATACTAATCTTGGGATTTGGTTATGCTCATCTAATTCCATTTAGAATGAGGTCTAGTGGATTAGAAACCAAGTGTATCTATAATAATTTCAAATTCTATTGAATATAATAATAATAATTTCTATATTTATTTGATTTTATAATAGTAAGTATTCATGTATTATTGATCAAAAAACATTAATCACTATATATTCATGTTTTTAATGTGTGAGTTGAATTTTATTTCTTATTTACAATTCACATGATAATTAGTATATAAATACTTATTCACTAGCATAGTTAATAGATTAATTTAAATATTTATTTAGTGATGTAAATATAAAAATATATATTTTTTCCCTGATGTTAGCGAGTATGATATTTATTTATTTATTTATTTACCAAATTATATTTTTTAAAATCAATACTTTAGTATATAATGTTTGAAAAATTTCATGGGGGGCTGTCTGTCTGACTTATGGGGCCAACATAAAAGTTATATTTAGTTAATATCATTTAAATAAATACTAATATATATATATATATATGAATAAATATAATTAAAAAATTCATGTAATGAGAAATAATAATTATTCTTATAATAAAAATAATATTAATAACAATATACATGGGGAATAACATAGAGAAAATATTTGAGGAATTGATATTGTGTAATTATGAAATGCTAACCTTATGTGTATATTATTATTTATATTATTTTGGGTAGTTGCTTCTAAAAACAATGTGTCTCTATAAAATTCACTAAAGTCACGAAGAGAAGAGATCCTCCTTGCTCCCTCTCATGAGTAAGAGATAATAAGATAATACCTTTATGTTTTCATCCACAAATGATGTAAACACATATTTTCCTCCAAACTAGAATGAAAAATTCCAATGACATCATTAAATGTTTTTTTAGAGAACATGTGGATATAAATAAATATTCTACTACATTGAGGATATGAAAGAGTCACCAAATAATTATTAAAAGTAATTCCACGTTTTGGGTAATTCTTATTTTAAATTAATTATAAATTAAATGTGAAAAATAATATTCGGAATATTTTTGTGTTTTTTTCCTCTTGTTTCGGAAGATTTAACATTTTGAATTGATGAAAAACTAAAAACACGAATTTTCACTCAACTTTTTTTGTTCCCTAAAACCATCAAGTTGTATATGAGCACATGATAAATGATAAAAGCTTCAATATTAAAGTTACAAGGCTACTAGATACATGATACAAATATAAAATATATTAATAAAGTACATATTGTGTACCCATGGTCAACTACACAAGGCATGAGCCATAATAATTATGATATGCATTTTGGAATGGTACACAATGTAACTAAACACAACATATTTACTACTATTATGGAATTATATTTGACAGTGATTACATGGACTCTATCTAGAGTACAGTTTGTGTAACCCCACATGGTTTAGATGCAACATGATTTGTGTAAGGCCTTGTGGTCAACCATCTGGTGTCATTACATTACATGTATTGACTTCTAACAAGGTAATGTTTCCAGACGTGTATTAAACTGAACATGGCTGGCCAATAATATTGTGTGACATGTGAAAATCATGAAATATGGACATTGATATTATATGGTTTTCATATTGGCCAACAATAATATAATTATAGTGATACATGAACTACAAAACATGTATCTATATGTACACATCATGTGATAGGTGTTATTTCACCCAAGGAACATTCAAAGTTGTTTTTTCAGGCCGTCTAGATATAAATATATAATAAATATTATCCTTTTAAACTCCACAACTACACTAGGTTTAATTTTCTTGTAAATATTAGGTAATTCATATACATTTCCAATGGTACACATCACATGCCTTCATGGTGTACCATATGGTCACATATGCTATGAAAGCTAATCAATTTGACTAGAGAAACTACAAATTGTTTATTTCCAGACATCTCTTGTGGGAAACATGGCATGTTTGTTTCAGATGCTTTTTCCAGGACACATGTCAATCTTTTGAAGAGAACGTGTAGTTTTTTCCCCTCATTCTCACATTCCAAAGGTGAGAAACATCCCTCGCTTATTCAGGGATGTTTTACCTTTGACCTAAATGGGATGATGGGATTTTAGTTCATCCTTCCATGGAATCCTCCTAAAAAATCCTTTCTTAGTCTGGGTCTCCCTCGTTTATTTGTGTCGTTGTTTGTGAAACTCATTCCTAGTTCCATATCTTTGTGGATGCCTATTAATTACACTACCTCCGTCTAGAAATTCCGTGGGGTCTTGACATGGTAGTATCATTTTTTCAGATTAAATTTCAATATCAGGCATGTCATGGCATATCTGGATGCATGGACATTGTGTAACCTGTATTCTTACTCATTAGAGGTCATCTCAAGTGCGCAGAACCCAAGGCATCACACATCAGTTGTACGTTACCTTATGCTAACAGAATGTCTATGTGGTAACTTCCCATGTTTAACATAGGTATTCCACAAGTTTAACGCCTTCTAAATATGCTTTCACTAAAGGAGTATCTTTCGATGTTTTCCTCAGTCATCTCATGTTTAACATGAGGTAGGCCATGAGTTTAACATCTAGCAGAGATGGTGACTCTAAAGGTGTATATTCTGAGTTTTTCCACAATAATATCATATTTAACAGGAGATTGGCTACAAGTTCAATATCTAACAAAGATTGTTATGTAAAAAGAATATCTTCCAAGGTTCTCCATAGGCATATCATATATAACATTAGGTAGGCCGCGAGTTTAATGTCTTACGGAGACAGTTATTCCAAAGGCATATCTTCCAAGACATTTTTCAGGCATATCATCTTTAACCTGAGGTGGGATATGAGTTTAACATCTATTAGATCTGTATCGGACAAATCATAACACTAATAAGAGTGGATAAGATGTGCACCCATTGGAGGGAACACTGATACTGTGGATAACATGTAGTTAGTTTCCTGGTTGCTACTAGGAGCAGCAAGAAAGTGAGTGACATGATTTCAATGAGATGTGGCGACCCAGTTGAGAATAAGGATGTGAATGGATTAATGAGAGTGGATGGGAAATGATATGGAGCTGATGTGTGGGCGATGATGATGTTGGGATTGAGCCATGAAGAGACTTCCTATGTATCCCTGTGGTAGGGAATCAGAGTCTGCGTAGTTCGGTGAGGTGATTGGACACTTGAGGAGGAGACTCATAAGGATGAGAATATGGATGGGACCCTGAGGAAGTGGTACCCCTGGGTTGGGGCATGACCATACAAAACACATAGTCTCGAGGGAAAGGGAACACGATGATACATGGGAGACTGGCATTCGCAAGGATCAAAGTCCAAGTAGTTCAGTATGGGGGTATAGAATCAGGGTGTGAATAGAGGATAGCAACTCGATGATATATCAGGTCTTACGCATGGTTAGTATCCTGTGTTGGTCTAACTTCACTAGGATGGACTAGATATGTGGGTCCCATAAAAAGGGATAACAACGAATTACCGCTTGATAGGGATTGCAACGAATTACTGTCGATTGGGGAACACAACAGCTTATCATCGATTGGGGTAATCAACGGCTTAACTTCGGTTGGGGTTGGACATCAGGGAGGCCTCCTACGTACCCTGCCTAAGAGACAAGGATTAAATCCCACATACTTCTAATGGGTACAATTTAACGTCTAGTGGGAATAAATGGGTATATAGTTTAACTTCATGTGGGATGAGGATGAACCAACTTGAAGGGGTCGGGTCTAGTATGTTTTGGTATTGAACCTCAGGGGGGATTCCTATGTACCATGCCATGGCAAGGATCAAATTCCATGTAATTTGGAATGATGGCTGGTGAACTGATGGGAAAAGGATCATGACAATTATGAGTTTGGTTTCAATCTCCTGGAGGTTTTCTACGTACCTTGCCTTGGAAAAGATCAAAGTCACAATAGTTTAGAAGTGGTGTTGGTGAAACGAATGGATGGGTGTCAGGACCAATAGGTGTTGGAATTTAACCTCGGGAAGCCTTCCTACGTACCATGACTTGGTTAGGATCAAAGTACACGTAGTTCAGGATGGTTTGGTGAACCCACGTGAAGGGGGTGGGGACCAATAGGCATTGGGATTGAACCTTAGAGAGGTTTCCTACGTACCTTGTCTTGGAAAGGATCAAAGTCCACCTTTTTTATTAGAGTTTGGTGAAACGACATGAAGCGGGTCGAGACTAATAAGTGTTTTTCTTGAACCTTAGAGAGGTTTCCAACATAGCGTTCCTTGGAAAGGATCAAATTCCACATAGTTCAAGAGAGTTTGGTGAACCGACGTGAAGGGGGTTGGGACCGATAGGTGTTGGGCTTGAATCTTTGGAAGGCTTCCCATGTACCTTGACTTGGAAAGGATCAATTTACACATAGTTCAGAAGTGATGTTTGGGGATTACATGCAAGGGGTATAGAGATGATGTCATGGTCAATGTTTACTCTAAGCCCATGTGAGTCATGTGTTGGAACTAGGGTCTTCTTCGCATGATTTGGTGTACGGTTTGTGTTTGTTTTCAATCCTCAGTGGAAGTTCTGATTGTGTGCCAGCAAAGTGATCATACCGTTCAAGAAGACAACAGTATTGAAGGTGGCGCTGTTTCCAAGTCTTTGCCAACTTTTTGGGCCTCAAAATCGGAAAATGAAGACATGGATTGTCTGCAAAAGGAGGTTCGCACAAAAAGGAAGTGGTGTGCGAAATATAAGAGTCATGCACGAAATACTTAAGTTGGGTGCGGAAAACAGCGGGATGCGTGAAATAGGGGATTGAGGTTTTTCACGCGAATAGTGTTTCAGAATCAAATTGGTGAAAAATGACAAAGGCATGGTCTGCGCGGAAAATAAGGGATGTGCGCGAAATACTTGAGCTGGGCGCGAATAATAGCATGGTGCGCGAAATAGCGGAGTGAAGTTTTTTGCGCAAATAGTGTTTCAGAATCACACCTTCGAAAAATGGCTAAGGCATGGGTTGCACGAAATAGCTGGAGAGGTGCGCGGAAAATGATACCTGTGCGAAATATTACACGCCAGATGAGAGGTTTTCCATGCCGAAGGGGTTTTTGCGTGCGGGGGTCTCAGTCACCTATAAATATGGGGTGACCCCCTTCATTCACAGTATTTGAAGACTTAGTGAAGATCTAAGGTCTGATGCATGAAAAAGGATCGCGTAATGGGGATTGCGCGAAACATTCGGAGTTGCGCGGAAAATTTCGGGATGCGCGAAAAATGAAAAGTTGCGCGTAAAAATTGGGTCTGCACATAAAAGATCCAGTAGCGCAAAAAAGGGGATTTTTGTGCGAAATATTTTTCCACACAAAAAGTAAATTTTGCGCGTAATAGGAATATTTTGCGCGCAAATGGTTGGTGTTGCGCGCAATTGTCAGTAAGGTTTGTCTGCACGTTTTGGTTATCCAGTTCCGTGGTTCTGTGCCTTCTAGTGCATCTCTTCCAGACTTTGATGCAAGAAGAGTCTCGTGCTGAGCAGAGGCAAAGAAATCAATACAAATATATTGAAGAGACCTTAACGTCTATAAACTGAGTGAGACTTCACCAACAGCAGTGAGCCAGGGGGAGTCAACGAGAGTGACCCGAGGGAAGCAGTGAGCTATCCCTGAACCTTTGTAAAGGCAGTGAGCCTGGGATAGAGTGTCTGTGCCCAAAACTTTGTAATCCACAGCTAGTGAAGATTAGTGGAATTGGGTACGACTGACAACTTGTCGGCGTATGCTCCTTGGACGTAGCCCTTAGTGGTGAACCAAGTAAAAAAGTGACGTGTCTTCTCTTTGCATGTGAATGTTTGCTTTATAATCATAATCATCATACAGGTTCAACAAGTTCTTACCAACATGGGAACATGATCCATCACTTTAAAATAAAAAGTGGTCACCCTGATTCACCCCTCCCCTCTTAGGGTGTCCCGGGGTCCTTCATGTGGTATCAGAGGGAGGTTGCTGGTGGTGAATCTGACCTTTTTCGTCATGGAAAACGCGGTCAATGTCAGGGGAGTCCCTCACTTTGATGGAAGCAATTTCCAGATCTGGAAGAACATAATGAGATATCATCTAAGATCCCTTGGAATGGAAGCTCTTTTTTCTACTATGCAAGGAATACAAGTCACTGATCCAACATGCATGGCTATGACTAAAACAGACAGGAAACTTCTTGATGCAGATGCTAAAGCATAGAATGCACTCACTGCAGCCCTTTCTTATCAGATCTAACTAATGGTGATGAATTGCACCTTAGAAAAATCCATGTGGGATAAACATTAGAATATTTATGAAGGAGATAGCAAAGTGAAGGAGGTGAAACTACAAGTGCTTCACAATTGGTTTGATGATCTGAAGATGCATCCAGACGAGAATGGAGACTCTTTCTTCAATCGAATTACTGAAGTGGCTGGAGCAATTTGGGGTCTAGGTGAAGAAATCAAGGATATTGATATTGTAAATAAAATATTGAGAAGACTTCCACCTCTTTATAATGCGAAGGTGTCAGCCCATGAGGAAAGAGATCTTTCCAAACTTTCTCTAGATGATCTACTGAGCAGCTTGGTATCATATGAAATGAGAGTCAAACCAGAAGATGCTACGAGTCGAGTGAGCAAAGAAATGGAATTCAAGGCCATGGATAAACTGAAAATCTCAAAGGATAGTAGCGGTGAAGATGAAAAAGAAAAATAAATTCTTTCTCTCATTGCAAAGAAGTTCTAGAATGGGAAAAGGAAATTCAAAGGGAAGTTACCTCTCGCATGATTCCGTTGTGGAAAAGTTGGTCACATTGCCTCTTAGTGTTTAAAAATGATCAATGATGAAGATAGTGAAGGTGAAAACATCAAGAAGCCTCAGAGAACGTTCTTCAAAAAGGGAGACTACAAATCTGGTAAGAAAATGCAAAGGAAGACTTTTGTCTATGAAGAGGAAGAAGATGATAATGAATTTTGTGATGAAGAAGAACCAGAATTCAAAACTAGGAACCATGCTTCTATGATGGACACTGTTGAAAAGTCAGAAGATAATGATGGAGAAAAACATCTGAAGACTTGTTTAGATTCTGAGATGCAACTTAAGGATGCAGTTAGTAAGCTTAAGATTAAATGTAAGAGCTGCAATAAGTGGAAATCAATTGTAGAAGAATCAACTGAATACGTTGATCAACTTGAAGCTGAAATTGAACGACTGAAAGAATTTGTGAAGGTACAGTCTAAAATAATTAATAGCAATGATGATGTAGTAGATCTGAAGCTGAGAATTGAAGAGCAGGAAAAGGTCATCAATGACCTCACCTCCAGACTAGATGAAAAATCCAAGACTACTGAGGTTCTTGAGGTGGAAGTAGTTACTCTAAGGAGTAAACTCGAGACTGAATCAATTCCAAAATAATCGAGGAAGAAAATACAGTTTGGAAGATTCTCAAATGCAGAATTACTAGCAAGAGCTAAGTGTGGTTCAGATGGGGTTGAATAAATCTTGAGTAATCAAAGTCCCGATTTCATGGGAATGAGTGGAATTGGCTGTGAGGCTGAGACATCAACTGTTGGAAGTGAAAAAATCCAAAAGAAAGATAAGATGAAAGTTGAACATGTTGAAACGTTACCTAGAGTTCTGAAAAATGAACCCTCAATCCAAACTAAAAGGAGACTAGAATATTATCCTCAAACATTCAGATGTGACAGACAGTCTTACTATTCTCCCAAGGAAGAAGGTATGAGGAGAATTCAAGTGAGAAGACATTTCCTCTCATGAATTTTCAGTTCTGTGGCTATCTGGGCCATACCATGTCTTATTGTGAAGAGGCAAGAAGCTATATGAATGGAGAAGATATAGAAGATCAACAAAGGAGAACAATTTCATATCCTAATTCTTATAGAAGAAATAATTTCAATGGATATTGTTTTCGTTTTTCTAACTTTGGTCATAAGGCTGCTAATTGCAGGCAGAGAAGGGACATGGACACCTCATACTGAAGTTCAAGACAAGTCAAGTCTCGTAAGCAAGACATTGTTGCTCTTTCAAAAAACATTTCACCTCTCAATGAAGACTTTGATTATGAAGAACCTCGGTATGCGGAAGAGATAATTGAAAGGTCATAAGTTCTATATACTCAATATAATGTCTCATGGAAGGAAAGTAAGTATATTGAGAAATCAAACCTTGTAGAGGTGGCCCTCAAATCTACAAAGAACAACAGTACCTGGATTCTGGATAGCGGTTGTTGATCTCAAATGACAGGTGTTTGTGCCAAAATATTGTGTGAAAGGAAGGGATGAAAAAGAAGGCCGGCACGCTGCCTCGCGAAGCACCGACGCGAAGCACTACCGCAAAGCACCCCGAGAATCGCGGTCTCGCGAAGATCTAGAGGCAGTAACTCTCTGCGAACTCATTTGACGTTCGCGAGCCCACCGCGAAACTCTAGGGGCGGTAACTATCCGCAAACGCATTTGATGTTCGTGAGCCTGCCGCGAAGCTCCAGAGGAGGTAACTCTTTGTGGACGACGTTGACGTTCGCGAGCGCGCCGCGAAGCACCTGAGGCGGCGCGCGAGTTCTACTTCGCGGTGCCCCTTCCCTATAAATACTGGACTCCCCCTGAGTCTCAGAGATGGACAATCCGACCTTTCGGCTTCTCCTCTCCCGAATCAAGAAGCACTCTTTTCCCCGAAATCATGAGCTCCGCGAGGTACTTCTACTTCGCGAGACTCCTTTACCTTGTCTCTTTTTGAGCCCCTCTTCCAAGAAGGATTCCCTTCGCGAAGCTCAAGGGAATTCGTGAAGGAAGGGGATTCCCAAGGGAACCCGGGTAGCCGCGGAGCCTTTATGCTTTGTGAAACACCCATGTTGTACTAGTGATCCCAATGCTAAGGCAGGATCGCTACGCATCGCGAAGCACACTGCTTCGTAGCACCCTTCTTCACAGCACACTGCTTCACGAGGCACCCCTTCATCGCGAGGCAGTGCTCCGTGAATACTGTTCCACTTTGCGAAGCACCCTCCACTCACACATATTCCCCATGCTAAGACCAATGCACTCCACTTCGTGAAGCACACTCCTTTGCTTGGCAATTCCACTTCCCGTGCGACCCTCCTGGTTTGCACGATGTGATTTCAAAGTCCCATGGACAATACCACTCGTAGCATTGATTCGCCTAATGCTTCTTTGCATAGGCACGCTAACGGCTATTGCTTCTTCGCATAGCCACGCTAACGTGGACCCCTTGATGGTTCGCTCCACAACCCCCTTGACTATGGCCTTACTGGTACATTCCCTTCCCCAAGGACCAGAGGGTACCGGTTATGTATGTTTTAGGGGTGCGGAGTGAACCCACCTCGTCCGAGCTGCAAGACGTTAAAATACCAAGCACCACATCCTCAACACATGACGTTAAACTGTGACCCAGCCTCGTGCCTCTCACGAAGGGTCCCCCCAGCTCGAACATTTTTTACACAACTCGTCCCCACAGGAGCGGACTTCCCCTCACATGGAATGATATCCTCCTTGTCGGAGCGGCGTTTGTCAGTGTGGGAAGGGCTTCCTCAGAGCGTAATCCCCTAGCCTTTCCAACGGATGGTTTCACCCCTGCATCTCCGTACTTCCCCACTACAAAAGTTAGTGGAGGGAATAATAGGGAACGAGGCACCTCCCATCATTGGTCCCGAGTCCCTCTTTCGCTGCTCTTTGTCGCACTCTGGGCCTCCATCCTGGAATAAGTCCCAACACTATGGGCCGCCTAACGCATAAGACCCTCTTCGCTTCTCACGGACGCATCCTTCGCGACGTGATCGTCAGGTCCTTGTAACCTCTTGTTTCTCACACCGAGCATGACTCACGTGGGCTTTAAGTGAGCACGGCCCCTGACCCCCACCCATAACGAACTACGAGGAATTTGATCCATGTCAAGGCATGGTACGTAGGAAGCCTCCATGAGGTTCGACCCACATTACTCGGTCGTTAATTCACGACGGGTTTCTCCCTCGTCCATCATGACGTTAAACTGCACGCCCTATCCCGCATGACGTTAAACTGCATACCCTCGTCCAACATGACGTTACACTGTATTCCCTCGTCCAGCATAACGTTAATCTGTATGCCCCCTTTTCCCGCATGACATTAAACTGCACACCCATACGAACTACGAGGTCTTTGATCCATGTCAAGGCATGGTACGTAGGAAGCCTCCCTGAGGTTCAAGCCCACCCATCATTTATTCACGTTAAGTTCTACCTTCGTCCAACATGACATTAAACTGCATTCTAGTCCGACGGAAAGCCGTTGTGACTAACCCGAACTACAAGGACTTTGATCCATGTCAAGGCGTGGTACGTAGGAAGCCTCTACGAGGTTCAAACCCACCATTCGGTCGTTCCGACCTCATTCACGTCGGTTCACCCCCGTCCCGCATGACGTTAAACTGTATTCCACAACCCTAACTACGAGGACTTTGATCCATGTCAAGCCATGGTACGTAGGAATCCTCCCAGAGGTTCATCCCCATCTCTCATCGGACCAAGGTCCATCATTTACGTCGGTTCACCGAAACCCACTGCCCGTCATTTATTCACGTCCGGGTTCACTACCGTCCCGCAAGATGTTAAACTGTATTCCATCAATACTTTGAACTACGAGGACATTGATCCATTTTAAGCCATGGTACGTAGGAAAACTTCCCAAGGTTCAAGCCCACAACTAGTGGAACCATGGGTATACTTTCACATCGGTTCACCGATGAAACCCTTTGAACTACGAGGTCTTTGATCCATGTCAAGGCATTGTATGTAGGAAGCCTCCCTGAGGTTCAACCCCACCACCCATCGGACCATGGTCCACATTCACGTCTGTTCGCTGACAATGCCCATCGGACCAAGGTACACCTTCACGTCGGTTCGATGACGCATCGGACTAAGGTCCACCATTACGTTGGTTCGCTGACGACATGTAACACCCCAAGCTTCTACGGTACGTTTCCCTTCGAATAATGCGATAGCGTGTGTTGTACGCAACCTCGAGTTCTAACACACACCACAACTAATTAAACTAGCCGTTGTGAATAGTAATACCTAATTTTTGAAATTATATATATTTTATATTTGAAAATGGACTTCATTTTTGGACTCGGAATATCGAATTTAGCCTAAGGTGAAATTTTGGTACTTCTCGGATAACTTTCATATTTTGATGAATAGTGAAAATTACTAAATTTTAATTAAAAACAACTTTTTTAATCAAAATAATTAATAGTGATAAATTATGAATTTTAGTAGTTTTAAAGTATATTTAGAATATATTTTTACCATTTAATATAATGTTGGTCATTGGACATAATTTTACAATTAAACCGAACATAAACAAGTGTCAATCTTTTGATAGTTATTATCTCTTAAAAACACGCTTTTTGTTTTGACAGCGGGAATTAATTTTAAATTAATTTCTGCCACTTCTGTGTTTTGAATTTAGGAAAATGGATTCCATATTTGGAATCAGGATGTTCAAATTGTGTAAATAGGTAACTTTTATTTTTAGACATTTTGAATAATTACTGCGGTAAATATTTTATTTACCATGGTTAAGGGTAAATCCGGTAAATAAGGGTTAAAAAAATAATATTATAATAATAATAAATTACCCTAAAAACGTGTCTTAACCCTATTGGTTGATAGATGGTCGACCATGGGCATCTTTGTGTCAATTTTGGGACCCCATGGATCCACTTGTAAGTGATAATGACACTTTATTTTAATTTAGTTAAAATGAATACAAAAATGACACAAGCATATATCTTTTAGAACAACAATTGTTAAATAGGGTTATATATGTTGGATTTTAGATTATAAATATTCATTAGAAAGATAAAAAGTTTTCCTACATAATGATATTTTATTTATAATTTTTAGACATTAAATAATTTATTTTATTTATGACACAATGATGATGCAGTAATTACTATAATAGTGAAAAATTAAAATAATTGATATTATAAATACCCAAATAAATATAATATGAAACTTTTAATGAATTAAACTAATTTTCTAGGCTAATATGATATATTATGATTGATTTAATGGACTTTGTTCGAAGTAATCAATCTGTTATGAGTTTCAAAAAAATCAACTATTGAATAGTGTCAAAATTGACATAAAAGAGTTCTTAAAACAAATATTATATTATTAATTGATATTAAATTCCTAAAAATCTAAGGTTCGGCCAAGAGACTTATATTATGATAGGTTAATCATTAATGGACCACTTGGGGGTCTCTTGGATGTATATAGTAAGTTTATTAACCATATTATATTAAAATACAAAGAGACATTGTAAAAGTGAAACTAATTAACTTAGAGTTAATACTTAAAGATAAGGTTAATATAAGTACCCAAACCTGTCTAAATTCTATTGGTTGGGTGGTTTTCGACCTATCCCCACCTTAACCTTTGAATAATAAGCTTTTGAGCCATTAGAAACCAAATATGAATTTATTATAAATTAATATTTCTAGCTTTTCCAAAGGTGCCCCTCACCCCTCTTATAAAAAGGGCACTCCTCCTTCTCATTTCTTCACACCTTCAAAGCCTTTTGGTTCGTCCAAACTCTGCCCAAATACTCTCCCAACATCCCTCACTACAACCTAGAGGCCTTAGTTTGATCAGAAAGCCATCCTAAAGATCCCTTTTGATCAAATCAAAAGGAAGAACCCGAAGAAGAGGTAATGATTTCACCACCCTTTTCTAAGTTCATTTCTTCTTCCACTTCTTCTTCCTTTGTTCTTACCATTCTAAAATAATAACTCCAGTATCTCACATATACTGTGATGTTATTATAAGTATGGTACAACCATATTTAGTATTCTATCCACCCTTTGAATAACATGTCACCATACGTGCGTACGTACGGCTTACCGTCTCCACGTCGTGGTGTAATTGTTATTCAATATAATATTATTTGGATGGGTATAATAATGATGTGTAACTCATGTAAATAATAAATATAACATGTTAATGATTCTGTATATATGATATACCATCCATTTATATATTATTTTAATATCAAAAGAATGATATTGTCGCTCGTGCGTACGTACGGACTACCGTCTCCACGAACGCGATGAGATTCATTCTCCATCGTATCCATTCAAGTATAATTATCATTTTATGATTTAAAAATGATGTTTAAGGAATTGATATCATTCTGGATATGAATAAGATACAACAAACATGGCTTATGTAACAAAACATATAAAATAAAATGAGTAAGTTAACACCCGAAACGATGATAATTCTAAGATATTATTAATAAATCAATGTTAAAAGATCATATATGATACCATATTAATATATATGATTCTTGTATAATTTAATAACAATTATTTCACCATTATACAGGAGGTTAACCTACCCCAACCAAGGAAAAGTACAAGGTAAGGGTTTACTTTACAACCTCTTCATTATCCGAGGTTGTTTATACGTAATAATCTACTGGGATTTCTTTATCATCCACATCCATGTTTCTTCGAAATGTATTTCAAAACATATTTATTATTTACAAGAATATGGTTTAAATTAATTTATACCCTTGTTTGACTTTTTGTAAGAGGTTTATAAAGGAATCTTTCCGTCGTTTTCAAAACAAGGTCCTTTTTAACCTTTTCGACAGAATTAAGATAAGAATGTTTTTTTAACTTATACGGCGGGTGCGGTTATTTTCCGCCATTATAAAATCGTCGAAGCTTTCCATACAAGCTTATAAGGATATTTTCAAAGAAAATGTTTTATATTATATGGATCTTAAATGATTTCAAAATAAAAGGATATACTTCTTTAAAAAGAATTTTGATTTCATCTATGTCAACATCCTTTGATGGATTTTAAGATTATTTGAAGTTGATTTATTATGATACAAAACTTCTATATTGTATTGAAGGTTTTGTGATATGTTTGACTGTGGATGTGCTATTTTTATACCATTCATAGTGTATGGTGAAATTATTGACATTTCGTATGCTAGTTTTAATACGAATGTTTATGTTATGTTTAAACCTTTTCATATAGGAATGCATTGGACTTATTAAGTGACGGGTGGAGCCCGCTATAGCTCCTCGATGCATCGGTAGGTCTCATGAGACAAACTAGTGTCTTGGCACAAGGCCTTGACAAAATCTTATTTGTAGTCTTGGCACGAGGCCTTGGCTATGTGGTTATGATAGTCTGGCATTATGCATTCCAACATTATGAAAGTGGTTATTGATATTGCATGTGATTATTCGATTAGTAGAATATCTATGTGAACAAGTAAATGGCATTATTTCATTTTACTTTTGCCATACTATGTTGAAGTTCAATTTTAAAAGGCTTTTGTTTTAGTAATTCATTGCCTTAAATGTTTATGCTTATTTTGAATGTTCCGCTATATTGTTATCCTTACTGGGCATTTGAGCTCACCCCTTTTCTATGTTTTATTTTTCCCAGGTAGTGAAGAAGTAAATTATGATTGACTTGAAGGGATATTATGAGGGGATTATAGTGTGGACGTTGGAAACATTATGTTGTTGTAGTAGTTTTTCATTTTATGATGTAATGTAAAACTTATGAATATATCTAGTGTTTCCAAGGCTACTAAACCAATCGGTCTTTCGAGATTTGATCTTTCTTGTGATCATGCCAATGTTACGAAGTAATGCACCGACTCTGGGTAGCTGGGGTCGGGGCGATACAGTTGGTATCAGAGGAAGTTTAGTACAAACCTTGGAAGCTAGATTTAGATAAACTCTGATTAGAGCACATAGACCTAAGATGAACTTTGAGGATTAGTATAGAAGAACTTCCTAGAATTTTGGTATTGTAGAGACTTTGTGAGTTTTCCGAGCAATACATCCCTGTCTGGATACGAGCAGGTAGAGGCGGCTCTGGCACAGATGTACCTAGGGGTAAAACCCGAAAACACCGCTTTGAGCTAGACTCGAACGGGAACTGGTGCACGACAACGGGCCTTGCTGCACTCTTGGTTACGACACTCCCGGGGGATATGCTTAGGATAACTCTCACTTTCTTTACAAATCATTATGAAGGGTTTATGAGTATATACTTCCTCAAAGAAAACATATTTATGATTATGTATTATATCCATAGATAGTTCAATTTATGTTTAGTGTTTTATAAGTATGGGATTATGTATTTTGATGCATAAACTGATCTAGTTTATGCCATTTTTTAGAAATGGCGCCTAGTGGAAGAAATGGAAACCGTATCAATGCACGCACTCCATATAGGGATTTCCCTCCTGCTCAAGATAATTATAGTGGGGCTGGTGATGAAACTGGTGCTGATCAGCTAATCACCGTACTGGGACAACTTACTCAGGTTATGAATAATAACCTTACCCGTATGGAGCACCCTGATCCGCAGCGTGGAGGATCAATGTTAGATCGATTCATGAGACAACAACCACCAACGTTCAATGGGAGTACAAATCCCTTAGTAGCTGAGCAATGGATATTTTCCCTAGAGAAAATATTTCAGGCTTTGGGGAGTAGTGAAAGGGAAAAAGTTACCATGGCAGTTTACCGCCTCACTGGAGATGCTGATCAATGGTGGTCATTGATTCAAAACATGAAGGAAGATGATGAAGTATCAAACATGGAATGGAGGGAGTTCAAAGATCTGTTTTTAGAAAAATACTTTCCTCGCGACCATCGAGCAGATATGGAAAGACAATTTCTGAGTCTGAGACAAAAGGAGGATGAGAATGTCACAAAGTATGAGGCTAACTTTACAAGGTTAGCGAGGTACGCTGGTGATTATATTCGCAACCCAAGAAGTAAGATTGATCGTTTCTTTGATGGGTTAAAACCATTTCTCCATCGAGCATTAGTCTCACAATCCTTTTCATCGTACGAAGACATTGTCTCATGTGCTATCAAGACCGAAAAGGAATTCTCTAAGTCTTATGACTTTAAAGCAAAGCAAGAGAAGAAGAGACCTGCTGATCAATCTGGGAATGGAAATAAGGGGAAGAAGGGAAAGGTTGAATATCCATCTTGTGGTAAGTGCGGGAAGAAACACCCCGGTGCTTGCCTGAAGGGAATGGGAGTCTGTTACAAGGGTGGTGAAAAAGGCCACCACGCTCATGATTGCAAGGGGAAGAAGGAAGCTACCAACGTTCAGTGCTACAATTGCAGGGAGATGGGGCATTATGAAAATGCATGTCCTAAGCGTCAGGAGAACTTACCTCAGAAAAGGCCAAGGGATCAAGGCCAGGCTTATGCTATCACTACTGCTGAGGTAGAAGCTCCGAAAGATGTGGTGGCAGGTAATTTAATGGTTTCCTCAAGTTTAGCAAATGCATTATTTGATTCTGGATCATTGCATTGTTTCATATCTTCCCAGTTTGCTAAGAAAATTAGATATTTCCAATTTGATTTAATAAGGGAGTTGTCAGTTAAAACTCCTAAGGGAAGTATCGTTGCAACAAAGTTTTGTGAATCAGTCCCCATTAGAGCACATAAATTTTCTTTATCTGCTGATTTCATCGTCATACCTATGATTGAGTTTGATATAATCCTCGGTATGGACTGGCTTTCGGACTATGATGCGAAGATTTATTGTAAGAAGAAAGAGGTTACGATTCTTGATGATAATGATAAGGAGCACCTTATTTTTAGAGCAGAATCGTCACCACCTAATTCTTATTTAGATCCACCCCCTGTAGCTCAACTTAATTCAATTATCGGGGAGGAAGAGAATGAAATAACTGTCGGTGAGGAAAGGAATGTTCAAATAGAGGATGTACCTATTGTGAAAGAATTTGTAGATGTATTTCCGAAAGATTTACCTGGACATCCTCTAGAACGAGAAGTTGAGTTTTCTATTGATTTGATTCCTGGATCAAGGCCTATATCGAAGACCCCTTATATAATGGCCACTGTAGATCTAGTCGAACTAAAGAAACAACTAGAGGAATTGAGTAATAAGGGATTTATTCGCCCTAGTGTTTCTCCATGGGGAGCCCCTGTTCTTTTTGTTAAAAAGAAAGATGGATCTATGAGGTTATATATCGATTACAGGGAGATCAATGCTATAACGATAAAGAACAAGTATCCCCTACCTCGTATTGATGATTTATTTGACCAACTGCATGGAGCTCAATACTTTTCAAAGATTGACCTTCGATCTGGATACCATCAGTTGTGTGTAAAGAAGGAAGACATTCCGAAGACAGCATTTCGAACCAGGTACGGGCATTACGAGTTTACTGTAATGCCATTTGGATTGACTAATGCACCCTCTGTATTCATGGATCTAATGAATAGAGTTTTCAAGGAGTATCTGGATGAATTTGTGGTGTTATTTATTGATGATATCTTGGTATACTCCAAAACCTATGAAGATCATGAAAATCACTTGCGCATTATCTTGAAGACTCTGAGGAGGCATGAATTATATGGGAAGTTTAGCAAGTGTGAATTCTGGCTTCAGGAGATTTCTTTTCTTGGCCATATTGTCTCAAAAGATGGAATCTCTGTTGATCCTTCTAAGACCAAGGCAATCCAAGAATGTCCAGCACCTACGAGTATAACTGAGGTACGTAGTTTTATTGGCTTGGCAGGTTATTATCGACGTTTCGTCCAGAATTTTGCCCGATTGGATAACCCATTAACGAAGCTCACACGTAAAGGGGTTAAATTTGTTTGGAAAAAAGAGTGTGAAGAATGTTTCGAAGAACTGAAGAGAAGATTAGTCAATTCTCCTATATTGACTCTACCATCGGGGAATGATGGGTTCGTTATTTATAGTGACACATCAAAGAAAGGACTTGGATGTGTCCTTATGCAGAATGATAGAGTTATTGCCTATGCATCACGACAGTTGAAAATTCATGAACAAAACTATCCTACTCATGATCTCGAGTTAGCAGCAGTGATATTTGCTTTGAAAATATGGAGGCACTACCTCTATGGTGAAAAATGTGAGATTTATACTGATCACAAGAGTTTGAAGTATATTTTCTCACGAAAAGAACTCAACATGAGGCAAAGGAGATGGCTTGAATTACTCAAGGATTATAATTGCACGATACACTACCACCCGGGGAAAGCAAACAAGGTGGCAGATGCTTTGAGCAGAAAAGACCATGGTGTTTTGAACATGATGAGAATTGAAAGGGATCCAATTTTGATGGATCTAGTGAAGATGGACATGGGAATAACCAGGGAAGGTGAAACATCAATGCTTTTTCAAATGGTTGCCAATCCATCTTTACTAGAAAGGATTAAGAGTTCTCAGACCGATGATGAAGAATTTCAGAAGAAGATTAAAGCTGTGAATGATGGGAGATTGAGAGACTTTGTGTATGAAGATGGAATTTTGAAATTCGGGAAGAGACTTTGTGTTCCCAATATACCTGATCTAAAAAGGGAATTGCTGGATGATGCTCATAGTTCCAATTTCTCTATACACCCTGGGAGCACCAAAATGTATAGATATTTGAAGGAACATTTTTGGTGGGACAACATGAAGAGGGAGATTGCTGATTTTGTGTCAAGATGTATGGTTTGTCAACAAGTGAAAGCTGGAAGGCAACAGCCTGGAGGAGTCATGCAACCTCTTCCCATACCGGAGTGGAAATGGGACAATATTACAATGGACTTTGTCATGGGGCTACCAAAGACTCCTAGAAGGAACGATGCAATATGGGTTATTGTTGATCGTCTTACCAAGTCAGCACATTTTCTTGCTATAAGAGAAGATCTACCCCTGGAACGTCTAGCAAGACTATACATTAATGAAGTTGTGAGACTTCATGGAGTACCCCTATCGATTGTTTCTGATCGTGATCCCCGTTTTACTTCAAGATTTTGGAAAAGTCTTCAGAAATCCCTGGATACTGAACTTCATTTGAGCACTTCTTACCACCCTCAGACAGACGGACAATCAGAACGGACTATTCAGACCTTAGAAGACATGTTGAGATCTTGCTCACTTGATTTTCAGGGTATGTGGGATCAATATTTACCACTAGTAGAATTTTCCTATAACAATAGCTTCCATTCGAGTATTCAGATGGCACCATATGAAGCGTTATACGGAAAGAGATGTCGTACACCAACCTGTTGGGATGACGTTGGTGAAAGAAAACTTGTAGGCCCAGAACTGGTGGAGGAAACGGTGGAAAAGGTGAAGGTAATCCAAAATCACATTAAAGCAGCTCAAAGTAGGCAGAAGAGCTATGCCGATAATCGAAGGAAGGATTTGGAATTTCAAGTCGGTGATCATGTTTTTCTGAAGGTATCTCCGTGGAAGGGAGTCATACGTTTTGGTAAGAAAGGTAAATTGAGTCCCAGGTACATCGGACCTTTCGAAATTCTAGAACGAATTGGGGTTGTAGCTTACCGATTGGCAATGCCGCCAAGTCTCTCCAAAGTTCACGATGTGTTCCACGTATCTCTATTGAGGAAATACATGCTTGATCCGACGCATGTACTCACCTATGAGGAATTAGAACTGGAACCCGATCTGTCTTTTTGCGAAGAGCCCGTCAGGATTCTTGATACAAGAGAACAAGTACTGAGAAACCGGACGACGCGTCTGGTAAAAGTTTTGTGGAGAAATCATAAGATGGAAGAGGCAACGTGGGAACCCGAGGAACTTATGATGAAGAACCACCCGAGTCTTTTTATGCAGTAATACCCTAGAAATTGCGAGGACGCAATTATTTGAAGGAGGGGAGAATGTAACACCCCAAGCTTCTACGGTACGTTTCCCTTCGAATAATGCGATAGCGTGTGTTGTACGCAACCTCGAGTTCTAACACACACCACAACTAATTAAACTAGCCGTTGTGAATAGTAATACCTAATTTTTGAAATTATATATATTTTATATTTGAAAATGGACTTCATTTTTGGACTCGGAATATCGAATTTAGCCTAAGGTGAAATTTTGGTACTTTTCGGATAACTTTCATATTTTGATGAATAGTGAAAATTACTAAATTTTAATTAAAAACAACTTTTTTAATCAAAATAATTAATAGTGATAAATTATGAATTTTAGTAGTTTTAAAGTATATTTAGAATATATTTTTACCATTTAATATAATGTTGGTCATTGGACATAATTTTACAATTAAACCGAACATAAACAAGTGTCAATCTTTTGATAGTTATTATCTCTTAAAAACACGCTTTTTGTTTTGACAGCGGGAATTAATTTTAAATTAATTTCTGCCACTTCTGTGTTTTGAATTTAGGAAAATGGATTCCATATTTGGAATCAGGATGTTCAAATTGTGTAAATAGGTAACTTTTATTTTTAGACATTTTGAATAATTACTGCGGTAAATATTTTATTTACCATGGTTAAGGGTAAATCCGGTAAATAAGGGTTAAAACAATAATATTATAATAATAATAAATTACCCTAAAAACGTGTCTTAACCCTATTGGTTGATAGATGGTCGACCATGGGCATCTTTGTGTCAATTTTGGGACCCCATGGATCCACTTGTAAGTGATAATGACACTTTATTTTAATTTAGTTAAAATGAATACAAAAATGACACAAGCATATATCTTTTAGAAAAACAATTGTTAAATAGGGTTATATATGTTGGATTTTAGATTATAAATATTCATTAGAAAGCTAAAAAGATTTCCTACATAATGATATTTTATTTATAATTTTTAAACATTAAATAATTTATTTTATTTATGACACAATGATGATGCAGTAATTACTATAATAGTGAAAAATTAAAATAATTGATATTATAAATACCCAAATAAATATAATATGAAACTTTTAATGAATTAAACTAATTTTCTAGGCTAATATGATATATTATGATTGATTTAATGGACTTTGTTCGAAGTAATCAATCTGTTATGAGTTTCAAAAAAATCAACTATTGAATAGTTTCAAAATTGACATAAAAGAGTTCTTAAAACAAATATTATATTATTAATTGATATTAAATTCCTAAAAATCTATGGTTCGGCCAAGAGACTTATATTATGATAGGTTAATCATTAATGGACCACTTGGGGGTCGCTTGGATGTATATAGTAAGTTTATTAACCATATTATATAAAAATACAAAGAGACATTGTAAAAGTGAAACTAATTAACTTAGAGTTAATACTTAAAGATAAGGTTAATATAAGTACCCAAACCTGTCTAAATTCTATTGGTTGGGTGGTTTTCGACCTATCCCCACCTTAACCTTTGAATAATAAGCTTTTGAGCCATTAGAAACCGAATATGAATTTATTATAAATTAATATTTCTAGCTTTTCCAAAGGTGCCCCTCACCCCTCTTATAAAAAGGGCACTCCTCCTTCTCATTTCTTCACACCTTCAAAGCCTTTTGGTTCGTCCAAACTCTGCCCAAATACTCTCCCAACATCCCTCACTACAACCTAGAGGCCTTAGTTTGATCAGAAAGCCATCCTAAGGAGCCCTTTTGATCAAATCAAAAGGAAGAACCCGAAGAAGAGGTAATGATTTCACCACCCTTTTCTAAGTTCATTTCTTCTTCCACTTCTTCTTCCTTTGTTCTTACCATTCTAAAATAATAACTCCAGTATCTCACATATACTGTGATGTTATTATAAGTATGGTACAACCATATTTAGTATTCTATCCACCCTTTGAATAACATGTCACCATACGTGCGTACGTACGGCTTACCGTCTCCACGTCGTGGTGTAATTGTTATTCAATATAATATTATTTGGATGGGTATAATAATGATGTGTAACTCATGTAAATAATAAATATAACATGTTAATGATTCTGTATATATGATATACCATTCATTTATATATTATTTTAATATCAAAAGAATGATATTGTCGCTCGTGCGTACGTACGGACTACCGTCTCCACGAACACGATGAGATTCATTCTCCATCGTATCCATTCAAGTATAATTATCATTTTATGATTTAAAAATGATGTTTAAGGAATTGATATCATTCTGGATATGAATAAGATACAACAAACATGGCTTATGTAACAAAACATATAAAAGAAAATGAGTAAGTTAACACCCGAAACGATGATAATTCTAAGATATTATTAATAAATCAATGTTAAAAGATCATATATGATACCATATTAATATATATGATTCTTGTATAATTTAATAACAATTATTTCACCATTATACAGGAGGTTAACCTACCCCAACCAAGGAAAAGTACAAGGTAAGGGTTTACTTTACAACCTCTTCATTATCCGAGGTTGTTTATACGTAATAATCTACTGGGATTTCTTTATCATCCACATCCATGTTTCTTCGAAATGTATTTCAAAACATATTTATTATTTACAAGAATATGGTTTAAATTAATTTATACCCTTGTTTGACTTTTTGTAAGAGGTTTATAAAGGAATCTTTCCGTCGTTTTCAAAACAAGGTCCTTTTTAACCTTTTCGACAGAATTAAGATAAGAATGTTTTTTTAACTTATACGGCGGGTGCGGTTATTTTCCGCCATTATAAAATCGTCGAAGCTTTCCATACAAGCTTATAAGGATATTTTCAAAGAAAATGTTTTATATTATATGGATCTTAAATGATTTCAAAATAAAAGGATATACTTCTTTAAAAAGAATTTTGATTTCATCTATGTCAACATCCTTTGATGGATTTTAAGATTATTTGAAGTTGATTTATTATGATACAAAACTTCTATATTGTATTGAAGGTTTTGTGATATGTTTGACTGTGGATGTGCTATTTTTATACCATTCATAGTGTATGGTGAAATTATTGACATTTCGTATGCTAGTTTTAATACGAATGTTTATGTTATGTTTAAACCTTTTCATATGGGAATGAATTGGACTTATTAAGTGACGGGTGGAGCCCGCTATAGCTCCTCGATGCATCGGTAGGTCTCATGAGACAAACTAGTGTCTTGGCACAAGGCCTTGACAAAATCTTATTTGTAGTCTTGGCACGAGGCCTTGGCTATGTGGTTATGATAGTCTGGCATTATGCATTCCAACATTATGAAAGTGGTTATTGATATTGCATGTGATTATTCGATTAGTAGAATATCTATGTGAACAAGTAAATGGCATTATTTCATTTTACTTTTGCCATACTATGTTGAAGTTCAATTTTAAAAGGCTTTTGTTTTAGTAATTCATTGCCTTAAATGTTTATGCTTATTTTGAATGTTCCGCTATATTGTTATCCTTACTGGGCATTTGAGCTCACCCCTTTTCTATGTTTTATTTTTCCCAGGTAGTGAAGAAGTAAATTATGATTGACTTGAAGGGATATTATGAGGGGATTATAGTGTGGACGTTGGAAACATTATGTTGTTGTAGTAGTTTTTCATTTTATGATGTAATGTAAAACTTATGAATATATCTAGTGTTTCCAAGGCTACTAAACCAATCGGTCTTTCGAGATTTGATCTTTCTTGTGATCATGCCAATGTTACGAAGTAATGCACCGACTCTAGGTAGCTGGGGTCGGGGCGTTACACGACATCCATCGGGCCAAGTTCCACCTTCACGTCCGTTCACCGGCACCATCCCGAACTATGCGGACTTTGATTCCCTGCCACGGGAATACGTAGGAAGCCTCTCCAAGGCTCAAGACCAACTTCACTGTCGCCCCTTGCGATGGCCCCATTTCATTCTCCCTCCACTCCATTCATCCATCTATCACCCATCCTGATTCTCGCCCGGACCATCATATCTCGGTGAGACCATGTCGATACGCTCCTCTTCATAGCCGCCCATGGGCTGGTCCCGGTATCGGCACCCCTTCAAAGGAAACCCCTCAATCTGATCTATTCTAGCTATTGCTCCGATCGGGATGATCTGTCTCCGTTGGACATTAAACTCGCGGCGTACCCTGTGTTAAACACGGGAAGCTAAGGAAAACCTCAGATATGTGTCTATGGCATATAATTCCCCGCGCTCGATGTGGGATGCCTCGGGCTTCCACGCCCTCGAGAAGCCCTGTGACCAGGGATAATAGACAGACATGCCAGGTTCCCCAGTATCCAGACACGTGATTGATGCCTCAACGTGACTACTCCCCCGACTGAAGGTTGCTTCCCTGACCGGACCCATTGGAATGTCCCGACAGAAGAAGTGTAATTAACCGGCGTCCAGGGAAACATGGCACTGGGAAGAGTTTAACGAACAACATATTAAATCTATGAGGGAGACATGGACTAGGTGACGAGTTCTGAGGGGGAATCCACAGAAGGAAGAACTAACATCCCATCATCTCGTTTCGATAAAGGAGCAGATGTCCCTGAATAAGGAGCGAATGCCGCCCACCTTTGGAAAGCGGGAACGTGGGGCAACAAGCGCAGTGTGTCCTCCTCCGTGGACGGACGGATGTGCACGCCCCGGAGAAAGCGTCGGAAACAGAAATGGTGAACCCGACGTGAAATTCTTCTCCTCAATATGGAGATTAGTAGCGTTCGAGGCACCAGTAGATTGACGTGTCACCGGATCCAGATATCTGGCTCCTGGTCCCGCCAAGCAAATAGCGGGCCTGTCGTGAAACTCACTGGATGTCGGGGCAGTAGAACGTGGGGAACTCCGTTCTGTAGCGTGTTGGCGTGGATCCTTCTTTCAGACATGGAGAATGGAAGGACACTAGGGCACTGGCTGTCAATCCTTTTCCTCTCCGTACTGATGAGTTGATCCCTTCGTTTCTCAAGAACCAGGTTGCTATTACAGAGAAGTGATCACTGCCCGCTCGCCTACGTAGGGGCAGGGGCAACATCGCCACATCCACCCCACATGGCACTGCTACCGCCACGAAGGTTGCCACATCGCGGAATACGGGGTGCCCACTTCCCCTTTCTCCATCAGAGGTCATCCAGAGAAGGGTTATCAACAACCTCATGCGCAGGTATGAGGTGGAAGGGGTCATCCCAACACGGGATATGGCCTGCCTGGATCTGGAGGCATCCAGGCCCAGCCGTCAACGCCCCGCTAACAGGCCGCGCAGGGAGCCCCTGCTCCCCACCCCAACATTCAACCGTTTTGGGAGCCTATCCCTGGAACGCCTTGACGACTCCCCGCCTTACTCTGATGAGGCGGGCTTCGTCTGGCTCAGCCCGCTCAGGGTCTCGACCCAAGGGCTCCAAGAAAGAGCTCCCGCCCGGCCGCATCAGCGCCACCATCTGACTCCGTAGGAAGAGCAGGCAGGCCATGATTCTACACCAACTGCACCCGCTCGCCTGACCCGACGTCAGCGCTGGGCCCGAGCTGAGGATGCTCGCCCAGATGCGTCAACGGCGACAGCTACAGTGGCTCGCGCCACCGCCGACGTGCATCATGAAGTCCCTGAATACACTGAGTAGGTGCACTCCTACAACCAACCAGGATAGAGACCCCAACCACCCCACGGGCAGGCTAGGTTGACTATCCGGGTTCCAGGCCCGAGTGGTAATCGCCGCGAACTAACCCGCGGTGATGTCAACCCATAAGGAGGCTCTCCCCGTACCACTATTCCACAGAGCGTGGGCCTTCCCCGCTCCGAAGATCGTCATGGAGGTATGCCTCATGCTACCCATATCTCGAAGGAAGACCTGCCCCGCAGCAGTGACGCTCGGCGCGGAAACCTTTCCCGCGCCCACTATACAGGGTATGGAGTTCATCCTCCTGCCCATGACCGCCGATCTGAAGGCACTACCCATCCAGTCTTTCTCCAACATGGGGGCCCTCCCTACGTCCTCTCTGCAACCGGCGAAGGTCCTCCTCGCCCCATCAACTTGAGAAGTGAGGGTCAGCCTTGATCCGCCCGTATCAACCACGGAGGTCCTCCCCATGCTCCTGTCGATTCCAACAGAGGATCTGCCCACATGGGTGTTGTCCATGGAGGTCCTCCCCATATACCCTTCGACATTTTCCCTGGTGCCCCTCGCACATCGGCTATCTCGAGTGGGGGCCCTCCCCACCCCGGCGCCAGCGCCACCGCGAGACTACAGTATAGGGATCAACCCTATCCCAAAGAGCCACCCCGGGGCAGGAGAGCGGGTCGTCGCCACCACAAGAAGAGTCCTGGGAAGGCCCGGGTGGAGATCAAACATGCCCGCTTCTCCGACTCTGAAGCAGAATGCGACATAGCGATGGAACCTTCTCCCCTCTCCTCCGTATCAAGGACTGAGGCAGGAACCAGACGTGTTAGTCTCATTCTCCCGGAATATGAGGTCCACCAGATTCCCATCTCTCTCCGTAGGTACATCCAGGAGGAAGAAATCATGGGAATTCTGTAGGTCTCGACCACGCAATAACCGCCATTGTCACCAGAAGCACCCTCTACATCTACCAGAGATCACGAAGAGCTATTTTGGGGGCCAACGGTGGTAGAGCGACGACATGACCTATCAGCAGTTGCCGAGATTCCTATGCCGGAAGTTGTGGCTATCAGGCCATCGTATCATGACATCGTGGCCAGGTCACCTCACTCTTCGGAGGATGGCCTGGAATTCGGCGGCCAATCAGCTCATTCGTTGTATTCTCCGCCGCTGAGTTTAATATCCCAGAGGTCCGCCTCAGTACCGCTATCGGTCCCTCAGCCGCCCCCGGTTGATGTGTGGGGAAATACAGGGCCAGACCCCGAGTCCTGATCCAGGAGCTTCTGGAGCATTCTTGCAGTGGATTAATTCCCGGAGATGTTCTGGTTGACGGCAGCACTAAATTTTCGCTCACCAGAGTCCCTTACCCCTGAATAAGTGGGGTGGTTTTGTCGAACCCTATGGGCGACACACTTCCGCCTTCGTTACGAATGGGTGGTGTACCTCAGAAGTCGAGAGAACTTCGATGAAATCGGCGAGCAATGCCGCCTGATCGATTCGGCCGCACTCCTTGTGGCCCAGCACACCGAGTCACCAGGCTGTCAGAGCTCCCTTCAACGGAAATGTGTTCAGAGTTTTGAAGCACTCTGCAGAATCGTCAGGGAACCTAGCCCCCATGTGCAAGTCCGTGGTTGGGGACACTATGCCGCTCTCCTCTTCGACCCTATCTGACGGTAGCCTGATTCGCTATGTGACATCGAGGACATGCCCTCGAGAGGGGTCGCGGTCCACATGGCTGACGTAGTGGACAAGGAAGACAAGATTTAATTCCTTGATGGAGACTTACCCCCTGAGGGCGTACCACCACTGTTGGACCCATCCCGGAGGGTTACCCATCAGCAGAGGAACCTGCTAGGACTCCCCGTACCCACCGAGTCGCTGGTACTCGGTCGAAATACCGGCAAGGGTAAGGAGCACGTCGGAACTGTCAAGCACTCGGACTCGTCTACCTTTGTGCAGAAAACTGACGAAGATCCCGAGAAGGCCACGTTACGCCAGCAACATGCTGAGAAGAAGAGGATGGTTGATGAACATTTGGTTGAGTGCGCTGCAGAGCGGCGACCCGACTATGGTAATCCCAGGCCGGGGCAGCAGGGGGAGGAACAATTTCCCCCCGGTGAGCTGCCTCTGGGAAACCCTGATCATGCTACTGCCGTAGACAGGGCAGAAGCCGGAACTTACGGAAAGAGGACGCGATATGTATCGCCAAACCCCCTCGAAAGATAGGGAAATCAGAAGAATCTAGTCCGGGTTCCCCCAGTCGCCCCGCAGGTCTTTCCGCTAGTTGATCCACGAGCTGCCGAAGCCATCTGCCGTGTTGAATAACCTGGCAACGCACTTGTGGTTAGGGATCCCCGTCAATACAGGGACCCCCACCCAGATGATCTTATTGCGGCACTCACATCCTGTCTCGAAACGTTGGAAACGCGCCAGGTGGCGGTCCCACCGGATGGCACGCCTTATCCTGCGTGGGTGGATGATATGCCCGCACCTCCGGGTTTTGGGAACCCCACTTTCTCGCCCTTCAACGGGACAGGGGACCCACCACAACACTTGGCACATTTTTCTTCTAGGTTTGGCCCCATGCTGGGGACCCCGGCTCATCAAGAAGCCACCAAAATCTGGTGTTTCGTGCAGACATTGGATGGTCCAGCATTCGTCTGGTACAGCCAGCTCCCTATCGGATCAGTGACCGGTTGGGAGGATCTCCGCCGGCAGTTCCTATACCAGTTCAGCTCCACCACACGGAAGACCAGCATTACAGACCTCTTCAAGTGCGTGGAATGGCCTGATGAACGAGTCGCAGATTTCATCGCCCGGTGGAAGGGACTTACGTATTCCATCGATATGCCACTGACTCAGGAGAAATTACTGACGATGTGTGTGGGGAACATCAAAACGGAGCTGGTACCCTCCCTGATTACCCAGAACTACCCAAGAGGGTTCAGTGATTTCTCAGATAAAGCTCAACGGCTTGAGGAATCTCTACAACGGGCTTTCAGGCACGTTCGTTTCCCCCTATGATCCCAGCCAGGAGGACCGCCAGAGCCGAACCCGCCATGGTGGCCCAAATAGAAGCCCCTAGGTAGCTAGAATTACTGCCGGCGGCACCACCCCCGCAACCCCGCAGAGGTCCTCTACCTCAAGCACAGGCTCCTGCCCAACATCGACCGCCTCAGAACCGAGAGGTTCCCCCGCGCAATGCGCCACCGCCACCCAGGTGAGACAATTAGGCACCGCCTCCTTGGAAGGCCCCTCCGGCCCCTCGTCAGGGCCAGGCCCCCAGGGCCCTCTATCCAGAAAAGAGGCACCAGACTTATTTTTTCAACGAAAATTAGGTCCCTGGATACCTCTGAAGTGCTTTAGAGCAAGGGATTGTGCGCCTGCCCGAGTGCAGAAGGCTGGCAGAGGCGAATCTCACCGATCACCCCAACTACTGCCCTTATCATCGGATTCTGGGGCACACCCTCAAGAAATTCTATGTGTTTAAAGACTGGCTTCAAAAACATGTCAACAACAACATAGTCAAGTTGGGCCCGACACCAATGCAAGTGGAAGGTGTCTTTGCAGGATCATAGATCAGCAACGACAGCGAAGTCGAGTGGCAACAGGTTCCCAGCTGCGGATCCCAGAAATACGACGACTAGATGGCTCGAAAAACCATCGTCCGTGCCCACGGTATAATCCAGGCGCTCCTGAAGCAGCCGAAACCTTCAGAAGAAGTTGCTGGTACCTTCACATTGTCTTCACAGTCGAACTCTTCCCAAAAGGTCAAGCAGCGGCGATGCAAGAAGAAGCAACACACACCGCCATTGTCGTCATCATCCCGCACTCTCGGTGACTTTATGCCCCCTGAAATGGGGTTCCTTCAAGAATCTTCCAGGTACTGGATGACTCCTCGAGCGACAGCCAGGGTTACTCTTCGGTTAACACCGTGGAGCTGGTAAAGTCCTATATGACCCCCGCCGAGGGGGAACGCCAGGAAATCCTCCCCAGCGATTCTTGCCGACGTCAACGTCAGCGGAATCACAACCGCGCCGGTCATCGAGGTACGTCAGCAGGAACCTTCAGCCAAGCTGTGCACGCTACTGAGACTAGACAGCAGGCTCAGCGCAGGGCTCAGCACGCGCAACCCCATCTAATGCCCTCAGCTCTACCTCCACCACTGTTTGTGCTAATAGATCAGGGAGAGCTGCCTCGTTCGTATCACAGTCAGTCTTGCCCGGCTACAGGCCAGCCTCCGCTATCCAATCCTAGTCCAGCGACTACTCTCCAGGCTTCAATTAGAAGGCAGCAAGACGTAACCAGTACTAGTCGATTTCCGGTTCAACCGGTAGGACCCGCTATGCCTCCAAATGCCAAATGACCTCCTGTAAGCAGAGGTTCACGTTTGGCATGAAAGTATGATGTACTGAAGCACCTGGTCGGAATTCCGGCAAGGATTTCTATCCTTGAGGCCCTTCTCCTATCATTGTAA
Source organism: Viscum album (assembly GCA_963277665.1). Lineage (NCBI taxonomy): Eukaryota > Viridiplantae > Streptophyta > Magnoliopsida > Santalales > Viscaceae > Viscum > Viscum album. The sequence continues at coordinate 1,416,065,029 of OY728145.1, forward strand.
ATGTGCGAGGAACTTGCCGAGGCCCTAAGGATCCCCCTCCAGTTTGAGACAGAGGTAGCAGTTGCAGAATCCGTCCATACTGAGACTATTGAAAACGCCGAATGTCAGGTGGTTATCTCGTTCTTCGGTGAAGATGAGGACCCTCCTATACAGGGGCACATTCTCCCTCTGTACATCACTGGCCACTTCAATGGTGTGGAAGTCCGTCGTTTCCTCGTTGACATGGGTTCCGGAATCAATCTAATTCTGACTCAGACGTTGCGGAAGCTAGGTCTGTCTGAAGATGATTTAACTCCCTATGACCTCAGAATCCATGGGTATGACAGGACCGAGAAAACCCCAGTCGGCAAGATCCACCTGAAGACTCAGTTTGGTGGCTTAATTGCCAGCACCGAGTTCATGGTCGTCTCTTAGGACACCGCCTACAATGCGTTGATGGGTAGGCCATGGATCCATCTGCATGCATCGGTCCCTTCATCATATCACTAGTGCCTCAAATACTCACTCAATGGTCGAGTAGGCGTGCTTCAAGGAGACGCATCCCCTTTCTCCTCTTGTGAGGCCCGCTATCTGGATGCGGGTTATTACAAAAGTAAGGATAAGAAAATCCTAGTAAGAGAGGATGAACCCGCCCCGGTCACAAGTGATCCCTGGGCAAGCATGGATGACGCCTACGTCCTCCCGATCCACCGATTGGAGGCCACGACCCCCGGCATGAGGCAATGTTTTGTTGTTTCGGGTACACAAGGAAGGCATGTTCCCGTGTCCAAGCGACGGCGGAAAATCACCTCGTACTCCTACATCAACTAGGCTCTGGTGATCCCAGAACCTCCTACCCCTGTAGGGTACCGAGATGTCAAGCTTATGACAACGGCGGTATGCCATACGTGTCTCTTCCGCCGGGCTCGAATCCACCATCTCAGGCCGAAACGTCACCACTGATTTGATATCATCAAACGTGGCCCCTTAGGCCGAAGGCCAGATGGGATAGGGTCGACTGCCTTCATTGTTATGGTCTCAATGGAAAGTTTGTCTCCTGATATGATGACCACTGCTTCCCGAGCCGGCACCAGATGCCCCTCAGGTTTTGATAGCCCATAAGTATCTCCTGTCGCGGGAAATACCCCCACGGGTGGGGAGGAAGACCTGGAGGATGCTCCCCCCACCATTGAGGAAGGCGTCTCTACCATGGTTGATGAACTGGTACAGGTGAACCTTGGTAGTGATCCAGATCCGAAACCCACATTGATCAGTGCAGTGATGTCCCCCAAGGAGTGACAGCAGTACGTAGACTTCCTCAAACAACACCGTGACGTGTTTTCCTGGAGTTACAACGAGATGCCAGGACTAGATCCCCAGGTAGCCGTTCACCGTCTGGGTCTCCCGGCAAAACATCGTGGGTTTAAGCAACCTCCCAAGAAAATGCACCCTTCTAATGGTGCTATGGTTGAGGCTGAAGTTGACATGCTTATCAGAGCCAACATCATTATGGAAGTCCAGTACCCCAAGTGGCTAGCCAACATTGTGCTAGTCAGAAAGAAGAATGGGAAGATCAGAGTCTGCATCGACTTATGTGATCTTAATCGCCACTTCCCAAAGGATGACTTCCCACTCTTGGTGACAGAGTTATTGATTGATGCCACAGCCGGGTTCCAATCTCTCTCTTTCATGGATGGGTATTTCAGGTACAACCAGATCCGGATGGCCCCCAAAGATGAGGAGTCCACTGCCTTCAGGGCTCCCCAAGGTACCTTTTTCTACCAGGTTATGCCATTCGTCTTGAAAAATGTAGGTTCCACATATCAGAGGGACATGCACCGCATATTCAAGATGATTCTCGGGAAATTGGTGGAATGCTACATAGATGATCTCGTAGTCAAATCATGTCAGCGCCAGGACCATCTCAAAGACCTTGAGAAGGTGTTCGGTTTCCTCTGTTCCCATCACCTGAAGATGAACCCATTGAAGTTTGCCTTCGGGGTCACCCCTGGGAAGTTTCTGGTCGTTGTTGTCAGATATCGAGGTATCGAGGTCGACCTGGAGGAGATCACGGCCATCATCCACATGCCTCCCCCGAGCATCATTCGGGAACTTCGAGGCCTCCAAGGCCACTTAGCCTAGATACGCCGATTCATCGCGAATCTGGCCGGCAAGTGTAAGCCCTTTTCCCAACTCATGAAGAAGGGTGCCGCCTAGGATTGGGATGAGGAGTGTCAGACCGCCTTCGAGGAAATCAAGCAGTATCTGATCCAACCTCTAGTCTTGATGCCACCTCTCTCCGGAAAGCCACTGGTCCTTTACGTGACCGCCCTGGAAAGATCCCTCGGTGCGCTGCTCGCCCATATGAATAACGAGGGTACTGAGAGAAGTCTCTACTATCTCAGTCGCATGCTTCTCAATACGGAGGTCAGATAGTCCCCTATCTAAAATAGATGTCGTGCGCTCGTCTTCACTGTGAAGAAGTTGCGACATTACCTGCAGCACCATGAGGTGCAATTGGTCTCCCGGGTAGACCCACTGAAGTACATTCTGAACCGCCCCATGCTGACTGGCCGACTAGCACGGTGGGTAGTGATTCTCCAGCAGTTCGATATCAGGTTTGTACCTCAGAAGGACATTATGGGATAGGCGTTGGCAGACTTTTTAGCTGCCCATACAACCTCCGCGGATCAATCCCTGGACCTATATTTTCCTAATGAGACGATCCCCTCAGTCGATCTTGTCATCCTGTGTTGGAAAATGCATTTCGACGGTGCCTCCCAGAGCCCCACCGGTAGGCGGCTCAACGATCCCAAGCTCAACAGAGTGGGCATGGGTATTGTCTTCATTACCCCGGCGCAATCCATCCTGCCATACTCGTTCCTGTTGTCAGAAGGTTGTACGAACAATGAGGCAGAGTACCAGGCTCTCATCACTGGCCTCGAGTTGGCCCTTGAGATCCATGTGTCCCATCTACATGTGAAGGGAGATTCCGAGCTGGTAATCAAACAGGTTAATGGCGACTACGTCTTCAGGAAGCCAGAGCTTGCACCGTTGCTGGAGTACACCCTCCGCCTAATGGCCCAATTCTCTTCTCGACCAGTGGTTACCCATATCCCACAGTCACAGAATGGTCATGCATACGCCTTGGATGGCTTGGCTGCATCACTCGCAGAACCTGAGAAAGATGATTTGATCATACATGTGGCACACCGGAGATTCCTTTCCCCAATCACCCAAGAGGACAATGATGGCCTGCGGGTAGGTCATCTCACCGCTGGACCCTCCACGTCAGGGGTCCCGGGTTCGTCAGACACAGTGGTTGAAGCCACTCCCGACTGGAGGGCGCCTTTTGTCGAGTACCTCCAAAATGGTTTCCTCCCGGACGACCGGGCCGAGCACGAACAAATCTGACGCCGCACACTGCAATTTACCCTCAAGAGCAGCCCCAGTCTTGAATAGATCCTATATAAGCGGAGTTTTGATGGTATCCTCCTCCATTGCATCCAAGGAGTAGAGATACCTCGTGTTATGCAAGAGGTTCACACCGGTTCCTGTGGCGCCCATCAAGCTGGGCCGAAGCTGTCCCATCAAATCCGGAGGTTGGGGTACTTCTGGCCCTCTATGATCCACGATTGTATTGGGTATGCCAAGAGATGCCACACATGCCAAGTTCACGCCAACTTCCTGCATCGGCCGCCAGAGCCCCTCCACCTTACCAAGTACGCTTGGCCATTTTTGGTATGGGGACTTGATGTAGTGGGACCGTATCCACCGGCAACAGCCCGCCAGTGTAGGTTCATCCTGACTGCTACAGATTTCTTCTCCAAGTGGGCAGAGGCAGTTCCACTCAAAGAGGTCAAGGCCCATTCCATCGTTGACTTTGTGAGCTCCAATATTATCCACCGGTTTGGGGTCCCTCATGTCGTCCTCACCGATAATGGCACCAACTTCCGAGCGGCTGAACTAAAGAAATTGTACGCCAAGTACGACATCTGGTCGAACCATACCTCCCGCTACCACGCGCAGGAAAATGGACAGATCGTGGCGTTCAACAAAACCCTCTCTAACATTCTGCAAACGATGGTTGGTCAGAACAAGAAAAGTTGGTTGGAAAAGCTCCCCAACGCCCTCTAGGCTTACCGGACGACGACTCGCAACTCTTCCCAGGTGACCCCATATTCCCTGGTGTATGGAGCTGAGGCCATCCAACCCATTGAGATCTAGCTGCCATCGTTACGCACTACAATCTATGATCACCAGACATTAGATGAGGTAGCCGAAATCCGTCTAGCTGAATTAGAAGCACTGGACGTGAACCGTCTCCGTGCCCTTCACAATCTAGAAAGGCATCAGGATAAGATAGCGAGGGCCTTCCACAAGAAGGTTCGTCTCTGTTCTTTCCTACAAGGCGACCTAGTACTGGCCCTTCGAGCACCAATGATTACTGGTAGGAAACCACACAAATTAGAACCCAAATGGGAAGGGCCTTATATCATCCATAAGGTTTACCCCAATGGATCATACTCCTTGGTGACCATGTATGGAGAGCGCATAACCCCTCCCACCAATGCCAAATTCCTCAAGCGATACTTTGCCTAGGGCAAAAGGGTCCCGCACGACCTTAAACTGCATCTTCGTCCTGCAAGACGATTAACTATGAAATGGTCCCGCATGACCTTAAACTGCACGTTATGGTCCAACACGACCTCAAACTGTAAAGTCCTGCATGACATTAAACTACATCTTCGTCCTGCAAGACGATAAACTGCAAAATGGTCCAAGCTCTATGACTTTAAACTAAGATCTCCCCCCGTCCTTACTGTAAGACGTTAAACTACAAGCCAGTCAGGCCTTCTTGACCGAGGATCAGCCTCAGGCCCCTTGGCCACCTTGGGCCCCCGACCCCCCGTCCTGACTATAAGAAGTTAAACTGAAATCCAGTCAGGCCTTCCTGACCAAGGCTTAGCCTCAGGCCCCTTGGCCTCCTTGGGCCCCCGACCCCCCGTTCTTACTATAAGATGTTAAACTACAATCCATTCAGGCCATCCTGACCAAGGCTTAGCCTCAGGCCCCTTGGCCTCCCCAGGCCCCTGGCCCCCCGTCCTTACTGTAAGACGTTAAACTGCAAGCCAGTCAGGCCTTCCTGACCGAGGCTCAGCCTCAGGCCCCTTGGCCTCCTTGGGCCCCTGGCCCCCCTTCTTCACCACGAGACGTTAAACCGCAAGCTGGTCAGGTCCCCCTGACCGCGGTCCGGCCTCAGGCCCCTTGGTTTTCCCCGACTTACCCTCTTGCGATATTGTACAGTATGGTGTGGGATTACGTCCTCATTCACGTCATATTACTTGTCATACCTTACATATCCCCAAATGAGATGCATCCTCATCCTGCATGATGTTAAACTGCATCTTAAGAAATACGTGCGGCTTGATTCCCATCTTCATGGGATACGTAGGAACGCTTAGATGCCTCGTCTTGAGCCCAACCCCGATCTTTTCTCTTCCACTATCCCCATGGGAATAGTTTCCTCGGAGGATCGTTGTGTATCGTGGGGTAGGTTTTTATCCCCACTCATACAACCCCGCTCACCCAAGGATTTTAAGGGTCGCACCATGTGCCCACTCCCATTCTTCTATCCTCCTACGTCCTCACCGCATGACGCTAAACTGCATGGCCTTCAAGAACTACGTATGTCTTGATTCTCATCCTCATTAGATACGTAGGAACGCCCATACATTTTGTCCATTGGCCCAGCCCAAAAGCCAAAATCTTACCCTCGAGTCAAGACATATGTTAGGGTGCACACTTTTTCCCCAACTCACATCGAGAAAGCCTCGACCCGGCTGCACATCCCCCCTGGAGATGTTTTCCTCTTTCATGGATGGATACAGTTATGATTTACCCACTCCTTTACTGGGATTCCATCATTTTTTCTCACCTAGAGGGACCCCCAAGAACGGCCTGGATACAATGCCCAAGCGCTCTCCTACCGATACAGGCCAACGCCCCCGAGGGTTTTTAATCAACAAGCCGATACAAGTCCTGCGTTGCGAATTTGGTTGGCGGTCGACGCTCATTTGTTGCTCCCATATCACTTTACCATAGGAACAATGTGTTTCGAACATGGTCAATAGTATCCTGGATCTTCGGGTCCACCCCGATATGTCCCAGACATCGAGTGCAGTGATTCATTCTACCCCATCCCGAAGAAACAAGCTCCTCCCTGGGTGGCACTAGCAATCGGGCCCACGACCCCGATTCCCCCATAGGGGTGTACGGTGTGGTGTAGGACTACGTCCTCATTCAAGTCGGGATCATGTACCATTCCGTACACCTTCTCTTACGAGGCCCATCCTCAGGCCCCTTGGCCTTCTTGGGACCCTGACCCCCGTCCTCATGTAAGACGTTAAACTACAGACCCGTCAGGCCTTCCTGACAGATGCCTGACCTTAGGCCCCTTGGCCTTCTCAGGCCCCTCTGCCCAACCTCTTACCCAGGGTGTACGGTGTGGTGTGGGACTATGTCCTCATTTACGTAGGGATCATGTACCCTGCTGTACGGCTTCCCTTACAAGGCCCATCCATAGGCCCCTTGGCCTCCTCGGGTCCCCGACCCTCGTCCTCACTGCAAGATGATAAACTGCAAGCAGGTCAGGCCTTCCTGACCAATGCCTAACCATCAAGCCCCTTGACCTTTCCAGGCCACGGCCTAGTTCCTCTCTTATAAGAGTGTATGGTGTGGCGTGAGGTTGTTTTCTCATTCACGTTGATCTCGTAATGACCACGCCATGTACCTATCTCTCATGAGCTGTTTATTCGATCCATTTTCGGCAGTTCACCGATGTGCCTAAGAGTACTCCGGTTTATTACCTGGAATTCCAAGCTTTACTCGGACACGTCCGCACCCGCTTTCCAGGCTTTGTGTATCCCTGTATCAGGGCTTTCATCATCTTTCACACCTGGAGAGACCCCCAAGAACGGCCTAGATACTACGCCCAAGGGCTCTCCTATCGTTACGAGCCAACGCCCCCGAGGGTTTTGGACAACAAATTGATAAAATCCCGTGTTGTGAATATGGTCATCGGTCGATGCTCGTTTGTCATTCCCACCTCAGGCTAATGCGATATGGACGCTGCATTTCCACCATGGTTAACAGTTTTCCTCTATCTCCACGCCAACCCATTAGGCCCAGAATGTTGGGTGCACAATTCACACCCTTCATCACTTCACCGTGTCCAAGTAGAGTCTCGGAACTTTTGGTACTTTTTTTTCCGTGCACATCCGCGCATTGGGGGAACAAGCCGCGTCAAAGGTCTCCTTCGGGGATCTCTACCAACTCCTGTTTGACTCTCCCCATGTATTTCGATGAGGATACCCCCCTTGTTTCCCACACCGAGTTTAACCCACGTGGGCTTAGGAATCGGGTTGACATCTGTGATTACTCGGGAAGTTTTCACCATTCACTGTCCTCTCTATGACCATAAACTAAGATTCTCATCTGGAACTACATTCAGCTTGATTCCCATCTTGATAGGATACGTATGAATGCCCAGACCCCTTGTCTTTGGGTCCATCTTGAGTTCATCAAATCCACCTCTCTGGTCCTGCCTTCAGGACCCCGAATACGGGACCGCGTGGCGTAGTGAGGGATTATGTCCTCATTCACGTCAGGTTTTCAATAGCTGCACCACGAACACCCCTGTTCGGAGAGTTATCCCTCATATTCATTGTCCATCATGACATTAAAAGGCACCCTTCAGAACTACGTGTGGTTTGATTCCCATCCTCATGGGATACATAGGACCGCCCGGACGCCCTGTCTTCAGGTACATCCCATTTAGGGAACCTGTCTCTCCCCCTATTTCACCTCTTACCTCTATATAGGCCCCTCAGCCTAAGGTCTCCCTCTCCGATTGGCGTACAATGTGATGTGGGATCATGTCTCCATCAAATGTGTTTTATAACACTATGCACATTCCCCACCTAGCATTGTCTCTGCTACGTCTGCGCTGCATGACGATAAAATGCATGCTTGGTCCTATCATATGAACCTAAACTGTGACATTATCGTCTTGGACGCATGATGAAAAACAGCACTACATTGTGGTGACCTCGTTGTAGAGGACATCACGTTGGGTATTGGTCATGTGCCATGCCATTGGTCAATGCCCATCATGACTTGATCCTTTTGGCGACACCACGACCTACTACTCTAGGCATGTCGCTTCACAAAAAAAACCACTCACCTTAAAGAACAAACAAGATTTATCAAATTCCGCTTCTTTTAGTGCAAGGGCCACACCCGCACTCCCCTTTTCCGCCGACACTGGTATCTTACCATGCCACCTTTCAGAGATACGTATGGCTTGATTCTCATCCTTATGATATATGTAGGAGCGCCCGGGAACTTCCCCGCGGGCCCAGCCAAAACTTTGTGTTCGGTCCCTCGACTCGAGCATTTCCCCAGAAAATGCATGGTATATAGGGCTTAGGTCCTCCTTTACGTCGGGTTTTGTTGCCATGTGTCCCCTGATCCCTTTACCCATTTATGGCCTAAGGTCCATCAAGAACTACGTGAGGCTTGATTCCCATCCTTATGAGATACGTAGGAGCGCCCGAGCCCTTCCCCGCCGGCCCATCCTAACTTTCGCTTTCGGTCCCTTGACCAAAAAACTCTCCTAAGGAGGTCGTGCGGTGTGGTATGGGATTACATCCTCATTCACGTCAGGTTGTTCATCGCACCGCACACACCCCCTATTCCCATTCACGCCAGGTGTTTGAGTTACTCCACCATGTGCCTCTTATGCCTCCTCCCATCCATGGTCCGAATTCTACGACCCTAAACTAAGATCTCCCTATGGGAAAGGAATCTTCTCCCTCTATCTAATACGTCTCGTTGTCCTATTCAGACGTGTTTTGACAAAGAGCCCGAAGTGTGGGATTTTCACAGGGACTTCCTCCTCATCCCATAACCATGCTTCATGAGCTCGCTATTTGGATCCTCATCCTCTTCCATATCCGAAAGGACCGTCGGACGACATGGATACTAGGATTAAGGGATCTCCATGAATGGTGGACCTAAGGGCCCTCCAATCGTTTTGGGCCAACGTCCCTACGGATATCTGACAACATTTTTGACATGGTCCCGTGTTTCAAACATGGTCAACGAACAACCCTCATTTGTTTGTCCCCATTCTAGGATAACGCGATATGGATGCTGGGTTTCCGCCACGGTCAACAGTTATCCTCTATCGTCACGCCTCCATCATCGTGATTTGAATCTCGTGCTCCATGATTCACAAATTTCCACTTCCTCATGTTCAAGTGGAATTCCATCATACTCGGCTCTTTCTCTTCGCGCATCTAGGTGCACTAAATGATCGCGTTAGTGTCATTGGGTCGATATTCACCGAGCATCCCTTTTCCCTAACCTACCCCTTTCTGTGTCATGAAATTCCCACCACTACTGCTTGTTTCCCACACCCAGCACGACTCACGTGGGCTTAGTAGTTTTGGAGGGATGTGTACCAACACGGCCAGGCTTCTCATCGTCTCGCACGTGGTTAAACTGCGCTTTTAGAACTACGTATGGATTTATTCCCAACCTTTTGGGGTACGTAGGAACGCCCGACCACTCTGATTTGGGCCCAACCTAATCCTCACTGTTGGTCCCTTGACCTGAAGAGTTTCCTCCGAGGGTACGTGGTGTGATTTGGACTCCAAGTCCTCATTCACGTCGGTTTCATATCTCCTGCACCACACGATCCCTAGGATCTTCCCTTTTATTCCACGTCCTATCGTATGACATTAAACTACAGGAGTCCATGTGTCCTCAGTGCATGACGCTAAACTGCAGTTCTACCCTGAACAAGTTCAGAATGCCCCAATATTACATTGGGAAGTGGTAAATCCCCTCGCCAGAGAGGCCTTGTCTGAAAGAAGGAATGATCCAGGATCAAACCAATGCGCCCATATGGTGTACTCCCACCACGGTGGTGTAACTAGTTAAGTGTTGGATTCTGTTCGGACAAACCATCACTCCATATTCCACGCTTTTCGTGCCCCTTATTCGGACCCTCTTCCCCTTTTATGTCTCACGGGACCCCCTAACGGCCTGGTCTCATGCCACATCAGCTCACCTACCATCCTGGGCCAATGTTCTGGGAGACTGGTCATGTGTGGAAGGACCCCCTAACAGTATGGATGTTTGACCTATGGTCCGCCAACTGTCCTGGGTCAATGTCCCGAAAGATTGACTGACAATATTTGTGACATGGTCCCGTGTTTTGAACATGGTCAACGGTTGACCCTCATTTTTGTCCCCATTACAGGCTAACGCAGTAAGGATACCGCTTCTCCACCATGGTTAACGATTTTCCTTTATTATCACTCCATCCCCATAGTGCTCCGAATCTTGGGTATCGTGATTCACACTTCCCATTTTCATCTGTTTAGACCGATTTCAGTGCCCCTGGCGTTGCACCGTTTGTCCATAATAGCATGCTGAAGAAACGGTAATTCGGCTGTCCTGAAAAGCTCCTTCTCCGGTCAAACCTATCCCATCTTTCAGAAATCCGGACTGGTAATCCGAATCCCGGATGCTCGGAGTATGGTCTCCACTCCTATGTTAGGTGGGACGAGAAGGCAACTATCTCTTATTTCTCACAACGGGCTCAACCCACGTGGGCTTGGGAAATTATCGCTGAACATCCCACAAACATTGTAGGGATGTAACAAGGCAACTCAAACAGTGGAAATCGTGCGCACTACGGCATTCAAAACAATGGAAGAAAAAAAATTGAATCATGAAGGTACTAATAAAAGGTTTTTGGTTTTTTACAATACCTGAGGGTCGACTCCCCCCATGGACGGGTTGACCCCGTTAAAAGAGCGTTGCAGCTCCGCCACCCATTGGCTTGTGGTGTCCGAGGCTTGTTGCCGCTGACTTAGCTCCCGCTCCTCCTCTGCAGCAGCGGGGCACAGTTCGTCAGCCTTGGCATTGACCATCTCTACACCAGCTTGACCGGCATCCATCTTTCCAGAGGTCTGCCTCATATACTCTTCTGACTCTTCCAGCTGGGCCTTCAACCGTGAGACCAGCTCAGATTGTGCATTAAGAGCGGCTGAAAGCTCATCTGCCTGGGTCTGTATCTGTTGGACCTCACCTTCAGCTTCCTGGAGCTTCTTGATGTTGGTCGCCTTCCTACGCTGCCAACCCATGCTGAGCCCACGATCATGCTCCTGGATCTTCTCATCCATAAGATCTTGGATGAGGGCGTGAGGACTTTGGGAATCCACTCCCCCAGTGCACAGTTCGCGCAATCGCGAGTGGATTCTATCCATTTCGTCCATCCATTGCGCTTGGGGGGTGTCCTTGATGAAGCGCGTGATTAGCTTCCACGACCGGCGACAGACTATGCTGATGTCTTCCTCGTCATAGGCTGTTTCGTCCCAGTCTACGCGATTGGCAGGCTCGTACGCGGGATACACCCTTAGGAAATCCTCAGCAGGTTCAACATTTGGTGTTGAATCCAGTACGGCACCTGGCTCCAAAGCAGGCGTGACAAGACTGGGGCCGACCGGTTGATCCTCTTCCCCAGAGTCCACCTCAATGACTTCAGGTACGAACCTGCTGGTGGTCCCGCCAGTGATGATTTGCGTCGCAGCTTGAGGAGATGGGGGGACTATCACCACCATCACCGGCATGCCCCTAGGAGGGACGCCACCAGACATCCCGACCAGTCTTGCCGCAGCTGCCCACACCAATCGGAGAACTGTATGACAGAGAGGGACATAAACATTAGTTGGCAGGCATGGTCTACATATGACGACAGGGAAACTGGTAGAGGAGACTTACGGAGATCGACCTCCTAGCGCTGCTCTTGAGCCGGTACTGACGGGGGCCCAAGGCGAGGCCCTCCGTATACTGTTGGAAGGTCTGGAAATTCCAGAGGAGCCACCTCAGGTGCTCTGGTCCCACCAGACGCGGAACTGGACGCAGCCATGGGCGCGGGTTCTGAAGGTACCACATCATCACACGCCGAGGGGCGAGAACGAGGCATGCAAACAAGTTCCTCCTTCATGGACCAAACATTGGTGAGAAGTCCATAGTGACCCGAGAATGGACCGTAAGGAAAGAAGTTCAGAATGCTACCTCGAGAGCCTCTGCGAAGTCGTCGGAATCTGAGCCTTGATCTCCGACCTCGCCCTCCTCCAACGGGCTCCCTCCTCTAGCCTCATCCTCCCGAGAGGAGTCCTCTGATTATTCCGACAGGGGGAAGCACTCCTTCGGATCGGAATCCGATAACAATGGGGGGACCATTTGATTCAGCAACACCCTCACCCAATCTGTCATTGGGTGAGGGACACCACTGGAGTGGACATAATTTTACAGCTCGTCCAAGTATTGTTCTGCCTCCACCGGAGACGCCATGAATCCAGCCCGGACTGGGCCTATGACCGGTAATTCCATCCCGAGGCGATTCAGGTGGGCCCATATCTTGGGTTGGCTGAGGAACTGCCGGTTGACGTCCCAAATGTCCCAGGCTTCCAGGAAGACAGAATCCTCTGCCATGTCGATATGACGCAGGTGCTTCCCCGGAGCCTGAGTGGATATCCTATAAAATACCCTCGGTGGCTGCCCCTCCGGATGGCCCTGCTCTTCCGGAATCACCGGATCCGCTGCTTCTTCCATACCCTCGGACGGTGCGGGTCTCGCCGCCATGGAAGCCTCTCTACCGCGAGCGGCCCTAGCTGCCCTCCGACCCCGACCTCGAGATAGAGGAGGCCCACCGTCACCGACCCGAACATTTGGTTGCTTCAGCATCTCCCCTGGGTAAGCAGCCTCCCTACTAATGACATACTCCCTCACCAATCTGAAAGCAGCGGTGGATGGAGGCAATGCAATTCGCATCTTCCCATCTTCCCGTGTGAACATGTGCCATAATTTCCTCATCACACACGGGTGCTCCTCGTTACGCACCTACCAGTAGACCTGTGGTGTCACCCGTTGGAGGCACCAGAACTTCCTCGCAAACCGATGCGGGGTGTACGGTTCGTAGAGTGGCTCACGATCTACTCGTTCCACCAAAACTCCTCCTCGAAAGGCCAGGAGGTAAGCCCGATGATCTTCAATTCCCCGCCCATCAACAGTAAGTATCCCCATTGGAAATGGGAAGGGGTGGAAATTAAACTCATCCGCCCTCCACACTGGATTCATTATGATCGGCATGACTAGTTTGAACAGGAATCTCCCGACCGCATTCAGGATAGAGGGGAGGAAGTTTGATCCCGACAGTGAAATGGGGTTTGGATACTCGTAAATCCCCATGATGTGCGCTGCGATCCACCCATACAGGTGGTGGAAGGGCCCGCATATCCTTGGCAGCTTCTTACCCTCGCTAATGTGCCGCAGCATTCTGTACAGTTTGGTGAGCATCGGAATCCCCAGACTGATCCGTTGTCCCATGGCCAACATGGACGCCATAATAAACGAGCTGGGCCGCACCCCCATGCTTGTATCCCTCACTGGTAGGATCCAACCACAGATGAGAGCCGCGATGAAGGCTGCCAGCCTGACTATTGGCTGTTGTTCAGTGCTGACACTGAAACCCCAAGTCTTCCATTGGCTGTCCTCCAAGACCCGCCAATACGAGTGCCCCTTTCCCCATTGGGCCGCCCTTGGACAAGTTCAAGGCCTCGGAGGGAACTCTCGATTCTCTGGGAAATTCAGGAAGCACTTGAACAATCTCCTAAAGTGGACATCCCTCACTTCCTCCTTGTCCTCTCCAGGGACGAGCACCATCAGCGCTGACGCCAGTCGCGACATTTGCTCTGTATCCTCCCACGCGCTCATGACAGGGAGGAACTCATCATACATGACCCCCAAGATCAGAACCCCAGAAATATGGTGGACATCCCATAGGCTGATTCCCACCTCCCCGTGGTGCAGGTGAAAGGTATTGGTTCTAGATGACCATCTGCTCAGCAATTCCGGCATCAGTTGCTTTGGTTGGTAAATGTGGAATTGGGAGGCCCGTGCCGCCTCATACAACCCCACTCTCCTCATCTTGGCCCCAAAATCCTCACATGAGGCGCCTACCCAGTAGGCCCAGGCCCAGTCGTCAGTAAAGTGTCCGCCCTGGCGCAAGTCCCACTCATCAGACCAACCCTTCTTTGAATCCTGCAAAGCCGCCTTCCGCATGGTACGGTAGAGAGGAGGGGATGTCTCCGATTGCAGTGGCCTCCCGTCAATATCGTTCACATGGTTGTAGAGACAGTCAGCGGTGACGGGTGTGAAGTCCTCCTGTGTGTGACCATCGGCCGCCCTGAACCATTGGTGCTGGCATGGTGTACTCCTGAACCAGCAAGCTGGTTCGTCCCTACTCGCCTCAGGGATGAAGACGTTATCCCTCAGCTCGAAGTCGTACAATGGCAGCTTCCTACACTTCGGATAACTCTTATGACCCTCCGATAGCAGATCTGTCAAAGAAGTGTGGTCCGAATGGCTTCGGACCATCTCCCCAAGGCCTGGAAAGTTGGCCATCTCATCCCAACGAGCGGCATCTGCAAGCACCCCCAATACAGCCTCTTGATGGGCCATTTCGATTTCGTCCCTCAGAAAAGAATTTTTCAGAATGGATCACGAAGCTTGACCGCGAATCCGGATCGCGACGGTCGGTCGCGAGACCAAGCCGCGAAGTCTGGCCTAGGACGACAAGTAGAAGTTCGCTTAGCACGGACGCAGAGTCGGAGACCCGGGGTTCACCACGAAGCTCGATTCGCAGAGGGCTGTCGTGGAGTACGCAGAGCTTCGCGAAGTCAAGAGCACAAAAAGGCAAGGAAGCCGCGTGAAGACAAAATAGGCCAACCCCCCTATTTATAGGCGGCGACCCCGGAGCATTGCGGCGCGCCTCACCCGCACGGAGCATCGCAGCACGTCTGGATCCGTGGCCCCGGTCAGCACCGCGAGCCCCCTTCGTGTAGATGCATCGCGAACCACCGAAAATTTTGGAGATTTTCCCTCAGACTTTGACCCTTCAACCTCCGCGGGTCCAAGTCTGAGGGGGGTCATTTGTTGGCACCAAAAAATTGCGCGAAAGGAAGGGACGAAAAAGAAGGCTGTCACGCTGCCTCGCGATGCACCGACGCGAAGCACCACCGCGAAGCTCCCCGAGCATCGCGGTATCGCGAAGATCCAGAGGCGGTAACTCTCCGCGAACGCATTTGACATTCGCGAGCCCACCGCGAAGCTCCTGAGGCGGTAACTCTTTGCGGATGACTTTGACGTTCGCAATCGCGCCACGAAGCACCTGAGGTGGCACGCGAGTTCTGCTTCGCGGCACCCATTCCCTATAAATACTGGACACCCCCTGAGTCCCGGAGACAGACAATCCGACCTTTCGGCTTCTCCTCTCCTGAATCGCGAAACACTCTTTGCACCAGGAATCATGAGCTCCACGAGGTACTTCTACTTTGAGAGATGCCTTTGCTTTGTCTCGTTTTGAGCCCCCCTTCCGAGAGGAATGCCCTTCGCGAAGCACAAGGGCATTCACGAAGGAAGGGGATTCCCAAGGGAACCTGGGCAGCCGCAGAGCATTTATGCTGCAAGAAACACCCAAGATGTACTAGTGATCCCTATGCTAAGGCAGGATCACTTCGCATCGCGAAGCACAATGCTTCGCAGCACCCTGCTTCGCGAGGCACCCCTTTTTCGTGAGGCAGTGCTCCGTGAATACTGTTCCACTTCGCGAACCACCCTCCACTCACACCTACTCCCCATGCTAAGGCCAAGGCACTCCACTTCGCGAAACAAACTCCTTTGCTTGGAAATTCCTCTTCCAGTGCGACCCTCCAGGTTTGCACGATGTGATTTCAAAGTCCAACAGACAATACCACTCGCAGCGTTGCTTCACATAATACTTCTTCGCATAGGCACGCTAAAAGCTATTGCTTCTTCGCATAGCCACGCTAACATGGAACCCTTTATGGTTCGCTCCACAACCCACCTTGACTATGGCCTTACTGGTACCTTCCCTTCCCCAAGGACAAGAGGGTACCGGTTATGTAAGTCCTATGGGTGCGGAGTGAACCCACCTCATCCGAGCTGCATGACGTTAAACTGCCAAGAACCACGTCCTCAACACATGATGTTAAACTGTGACCCGGCCTCGTGCCTCTCATGAAGGGTCCCCCCAGCTCGAACATTTTTTACGCCACTCGTCCACACAGGAGCGGATTTCCCCTCACATGGAATGAGATCCTCCTTGTCGGAGCGGCCTTTGTCCGTGGGGGAAGGGCTGCCTCAGAGCGTAAGCCCCTATCCTTTCCAACGGATGGTTGCACCCCTGAATCTCCGTACTTCCTCACTACCAAGGTTAGTGGAGGGCATAATAGGGAACGAGGCACCTCCCATCATTGGTCCCGAGTCCCTCTTTCGCTGCGCTTTGTCGCACTCTGGGCCTCCATCCTGAAGTAAGTCCCAGCACCATGGGCCGCCTAACGCGTAAGCCCCTCTTTGCTTCTCACGGACGCATCCTTCGCGACATGATTGTTAGGTCCTTGCAACCTCTTGTTTCTCACACCGAGCATGACTCACGTGGGCTTAGAGTGAGCACCGACCCTGACCCCCATCCATAACGAACTACGAGGACATTGATCCATTTCAAGGCATGGTACGTAGGAAGCCTCCATGAGGTTCAAGCCACAGTACTCGGTCCTTCATTCACGACGAGTTTCGCTCTCGTCTAGCATGACGTTGAACTGCACGCCCTGTCCCGCATGACGTTAGACTGCATACCCTCGTCCAGCATGACGTTAAACTGTATTCCCTCGTACAACATGACGTTAAACTGCATCCCCCTTGTCCCACATGACATTAAACTGCACACCCATCCGAACTACGAAGTCTTTGATCCATGTCATGGCATGGTACATAGGAAGCCTCCCTGAGGTTCAAGCCCACACATCATTTATTCACGTCATGTTATACCTTAGTCTGGCATGACTTTAAACTGCATTCCATTCCGACGGCAAGCCGGTGTGACTAACCCAAACTACGAGGGCTTTGATCCATGTCAAGGCGTGGTACGTAGGAAGCCTCTGCGAGGTTCAAACCCACCATCCAGTCATTTCGCCCTCATTCACGTCGGTTCACCCTCGTCCCACATGACGTTAAACTGTATTCCACAACCCGAACTACGAGGACTTTGATCCATGTCAAGGCATGGTACGTAGAAATTCTCCCAGAGGTTCAGGCCCATCTCTCATCGGACCAAGGTCCATCATTTACGTCGGTTCACCGACACCCACTGCCCGTCGTTTATTCACGTCAGGGTTCACTACTGTCTCGCATGACATTAAACTGTATTCCATCAATCATTTGAACTATGAGGACTTTGATCCATGTCAAGGCATGGTATGTAGGAAACCTTCCCAAGGTTAAATCCCACCACTAGTGGACCCATGAGTCTACTTTCACGTCGGTTCACCAATGAAACCCTTTGAACTATGAGGTCTTTGATCCACGTCATGGCATGGTACGTAGGAAGCCTCCCCGAGGTTCAAGCCCACCACCCATCGGACCAAGGCCCACCTTCATGTCGGTTTGCTGACAATGCCCATCGGACCAAGGTACACCTTCACGTCGGTTCGACGACGCATCGGACCAAGGTCCACCTTTATGTTGGTTAGTTGACGACATCCATCAGTCCAAGGTCCACCTTCACGTCAGTTCACCGGCACCATCCCGAACTACGCAGACTTTGATTCCCTGTCATGGGGATACGTAGGAAGCCTCTCCAAGGCTCAAGCCCAACTTCACTGTCGCCCCATGCGATGGTCCCATTTCATTCCCCCTCCAATCCATTCATCCATCTATCACCCATCCTGA
Source organism: Viscum album (assembly GCA_963277665.1). Classification (NCBI taxonomy): domain Eukaryota; kingdom Viridiplantae; phylum Streptophyta; class Magnoliopsida; order Santalales; family Viscaceae; genus Viscum; species Viscum album. The sequence continues at coordinate 1,416,082,897 of OY728145.1, forward strand.
TTCATTCCCGGACCGTCATATCTCGATGAGACCATGTCGATATGCTCCTCTTCACAGCCGCCCATGGGATGGTCCCGGTATCGACACCCCTTCAAAGGAAACCCCTCAATCTAATCTATTCTAGCTATTGCTCCGATCGGGATGATCCGTCTCCGCAGGACGTTAAACTCGCGGTGACCCTGTGTTAAACACGGGAATCTGTGGAAAACTTTAGATATGTGTCTATGGCATATAATTCCCCATGCTCGATGTGGGATGCCTCGGGCTTCCACGCCCTCAAGAAGCCCTGTGACCAGGGATAATAGACAGACATTCCAGGTTCCCCAGCATCCAGACACGCTACTGATGCCTCAACGTGACTACTCCCCCGACTAAAGGTTGCAGCCCTGACCGGACCCTTTGGAATGTCCCGATAGAAGCAGTGTAATTAACCAGCGTCCATGGAAACATGAAACTGGGAAGAGTTTCACGAACAACGTATTAAATCTATGAGGGAGACCCGGACTAGGTGACGAGTTCTGAGGAGGAATCCACAGAAGAATGAACCGACATCCAATCATCCCGTTTCGATCAAGGAGAAGACGTACCTGAATAAGGAGCGAATGCCGCCTGCCTTTAGAAAGCGGGAATGTGGGGCAACAAGCGCAGCGCGTCCTCCTCCGCGGACAGACGGATGTGCGCACCCCGACAAAAGCGTCGGAAACAACAGGTAATGCATGCCTACTAACAAATATCATAAGGAATTTTGATGGTACAATAAAATTTGATAATGATGGGGCTCTGAAAATCAAAGGGAGTGGAAGCACTGAATTAGCTAATGGAGAACTAAAGAAGACTGGAGTCCTTCACGTAGATGGCCTACGTCATAATCTCCTTAGCCTGAGTCAAATCTGTGACTCAGGACTTATAGTTACTTTTAATCAGAATGGATGCACTATCAAGGGAAAGATAAGAAATTCACTTATGAAGGGATGCAGAACAGAAGGCAACTTGTATCAGGTTGAGAGTGAAGAAAATGTGTGTTACATGACTGTTGAAGAAGAAAACAATTTGTGGCATCGGATACTGGGACACATCAATCAACAAGACATGGAGAAAATATAAAAATTGAGAATTTTCATGGACATTCCCAACCTGAAGTGTGAGCGTGAAAAATCTTGTGATGCTTGTATTCGTGGGAAGCTAGTCTGCAGTTCATATTAGCCAAAGAAGAAAAGGGCATCTCACCTTCTTGATCTGATTCGTACAGATGTTTGTGGGCCAATAAATGTTTCCAGAACTCATGTAGAAATGTACTTTGTCCTTTTCATAGATGATTACAATATAATGGCATGTGTGATGGTCATTCACAGGAATCGAAAAGTCCTTGAATGCATGAAAACATATTGGCAAATCGCAGAGAATGATACTGGATGAACAATCAAAGTGCTGCGATCTGACAATGGACGAGAATACACATCCATTGAATTTGATAATTATATGGAGAAGCATGGGATACAACATGAGGTATCTGTTTTGAGAACTCCACAACAAAATGGATTTGTTGAACGTAGGAATCTATAGGTTAACAACATGGCACGAACTATGCTGATTGAGAGTCGTATTCCACGACATTACTGGAAAGAGGTTGTTCAAGCTGCAGTGTACATTCAGAATCGAATAGGTCTTTATATGGGTGAGATGAATACAACATATGAATTTTGGCATGGATGGAAGCCTTCTCTAAAATACTTTCGTGTCTTTGGAAGTAAATGTTTCATCAGGAACAAAGAAAGAAATCATGGGAAATATTGCGACAATGCAGATGAAGGAATTTTCCTCGGTTATTCAATAAACAACAAAGCCTACAAATGTTTCAACAAGCGTTTGGGAAGGATTGTGGAAAGAAGTGATGTTAAGATAATTGAAGATAAAATCACAAATGCTTCAAGGACGTCATAGGCGGATGTGATAGAAAGTTAGGAAGAATGTGAACGTGAAGAAAATACAAATGAAGAAATAGAATAAGTTGTTAAAAACACTCAGCAGTCACATTATGATGTTGAATCAGAAGAAGAATCTGATGAAGAAACTATGGCTAAAGAGAATGCTACTGAACCTCGCCAGAGAAATCGAAGAGCTGAGATTGATCCATCGAACATAATTGGGGACAGGATTGCACCCACTCAAAAAAGAAGGATAAGGAATAACACGCAATCTTCATTTCTATCAGTTGTAGAGCCATCCTCATTCGAAGAAGCTGTAAATGAGGAATCTTGGGTGAAATCCATGAATGATGAATTTGATCAGATTGACAAGAATCAGACATGGGATCTTTTCCAGAGACCCAAAGATCAAAATGTGATTGGTACAAAATGTATCTTAAAAAATAAGTTTGATGAGCACAAAAGTGTTATCAGAAACAAGGCACGACTGGTATGTAAAGGATACTCCCAGATTGAAGGCATTGATGTTGAATAAACCTTTACTCTAGTGGCTAGACTGGAGTCAATCAGGATTTTCCTTGCCATGGCACTCCAAAGAGGATATAAAGTATATCAAATGGATTTTAAGAAAAAATTCTTTAATGGTGCACTCGAAGAAGATGTCTACATTGAACAACCAGTGGGCTTTTTTTTGGGTACTGATGAAACACAGGTCTACAAACTGAAGAAATCTCTATTTGGTTTGAAGCAGGCACCACAGGCGTTGTATTCATGGATGGATTCAAATCTCAAGAAGTTGGAATTCAAAAGAGGAGTAGTTGATCATAATCCCTATGTGAACAATTCTCCAAAAGATCAATTAATGGTTCTTGTCTACGTTGATGATATCATTTTTGGTGGCAACAGGCAGAAATTAGTGGATGAATTTGCCAACCACATGAAATCAGAATTTGAAATGTCTATGATTGGGGAGCTCACATATTTCTTGTGGCTGCAGGTGATTCAAAAGAAGGAATACACTTTCATTTCTCAGGAAACAATATGCAAGAGAGTTGATGAAAAAGTTCAATATGCAAGACTCCAAACCAATGTCAACTCCGATTGTAGTTGGAAGTAAACTTGGAAAGCATGAGAATGGGGACTCTGTTGATCCCACCATGTAAAGGAGGATCATTGGAATTCTATTGTACCTGACAGTGACAAGTCCAAATATTATCTTTGCAACATGCCTTGCGGCCCGCTTTCAGAGTAATCCAAAAGAGAAACATATGGTGACAGTAAAAAGAATAATGAGATACATTAAAGGTACACAAAACTTCAGGTTATTTTTTAATGTAGGAAGGGACAGTGAATTATCCTCATTTTCGGATGCTGACTCGGCTGGTGATGTGGTTGACAGAAAGTCCACTAGTGGTGGAGCTTTCTATATTGGGCAGAAATGTGTTGGCTGGTTGAGCAAGAAACAAGAGAGTACTTCTCTTAGTACTACTGAAGCTGAGTATATCTCTGCCACAAAGGCATGCACTCAACTGCTTTGGATGAAGCAGCAACTAACAGATATTGGTGATATGGTGGAGCAACCAAAGGTGATTTACTGTGATAACAAAATTGCAGTTGATCTTACGAAGAATCCGGTTCATCATTCTCATACAAAACATATTGAAATACAGTATCATTTTATCAAAGAAAAGTTCGAACAAGGCATGATTAGAATGGACCATGTTGGAACTAATGTGAAAGTGGCTGATATCCTGACCAAGCCACTGTCCGCGGCTGTGTTTGAGAAGCATCAGTTGAAACTCGGTGTCCAACCACCTCCTACTGCATAATGAGGCTCCGGAAAACCCCTCTCCCCATTTTTTAAAACTGTTTTTATCTGTTTATGGATGTGATGCAAGTTTATGGGGGAGATACTATCCATGGGGAGTATGGTTTGAGCTGAACATTGAGCAACTTATCAGTCTTTGGATTTATTTTCAATGGGGGAGACATGAATAAATTCCAGGCATGCACTGCTTCTGTGATGAGAAGTATAAGACGGAAACAATTGGGAATCATGGTGAATTACAAAAATACTGGAACCCAATTCAAGCTTCCTCTCTTGTTTTCTACACCGAGCATTGCTCACGTAGACTTAGAGTGTTGGATGAGTTGATTCTTGCAGTTTTGAATTCCGCATTGATGATGATCTATTGAATTTATTTCTTGATTGCCAACAAACAGAAAGGGGGAGATTGTTGGAACCAGGGTCTTCATCACATGATTTGGCGTACGGTTTGTGTTTGTTGTCAATCCTCAGTGGATGATCCGAATGTGTTCCAGCAAAGTGATCTTACAGTTCAAACAGACAACAGTATTGAAGGTGGCGCTGTTTCCAAGTGTTTGCCAATTTTTTGGGCCTCAAAATCAGAAAATGAAGACATGGACTGTCTGCAAAAGGAGGTTCGCACAAAAAGGAAGGGGTGCACAAAATATAAGAGTCTTGCGCGAAATACTTAAGTTGGGTGTGGAAAACAGCGGGATGCACGAAATAGGGGATCGAGGTGTTTCGTTCAAATAGTGTTTCAGAATCAGATTGGTGAAAAATGAAAAAGGCATGGGCTGCGCAGAAAATAAGGGCTGTGTGTGAAATAATTGAGATGGGAGTGAAAAACAGCGTGGTGCACGAAATAGCGGAGCGAAGTTTTTCACGCAAATAGTGTTTCGGAATCACACCGTCGAAAAATGGAAAAAGAATGGGTTGCGCGAAATAACTGGAGAGCTGCGCGGAAAACGAACCTGCACGAAATATTATGCGCCAGATGAGAGGTTTTCCGTGCCGATGGGGTTTTTTCACGGGTGGGTCTCAGTCGCCTATAAATATGAGGTGACCCCCTTTATTCACAGGAGTTGAAGACTTAGAGAAGATCTGAGGTCTGATGTGCGAAAAAGGATCGTGTAAATGGGCTTGCGCGAAACATTCAGAGTTGCGTGGAAAATTTGGGGATGCACGAAAAATGAAAAGTTGCACGTAAAAATTGGGTTCTCACATAAAATATCCAGTAGCGCGAAAAAGGGGATTTTTGCGCGAAATATTTTTCCGCGCAAAAAGTAAATTTTGGGCGCAATAGGAAGATTTTGAGTGCAAATGGTTGGTGTTGCGCGCAATTGTTAGTAAAGTTTGTTTGCAAATTTTGGTTATCCGGTTCAGTGGTTCTGTGCGTTCTAGTGCATCTCTTCCAGACTTCTATGCAAGCCGAGTCTCGTGCTGAGCAGAGGCAATGACTTCAATGCAAATCTATTGAAGAGACCTTCACGTCTATAAACTGAGTGAGACTTCATCAATGACAGTGAGCCATGGGGAGTCAACGGGAGTGACCCGAGGGAAGCAGTAAGCTATCCCTGAACCTTTGTAAAGGTAGTGATCTTGGGACATCGTGTCTGTGCCCAAACCTTTGTAATCCACAACTAGTGAAGATTAGTGGAATTGGGTACGACTGAAAACTTGTCGGCGTATGTTCCTTGGACATAGCCCTCAGTGGTGAACCAAGTAAAAAAGTGTTGTGTCTTCTTTGTGCATGTGAATGTTTTCTTTCTAATCATAATCATCATACAGGTTCAACAAGTTTCCACCAACGTGGGAACATGATCTATCACTTTAAAAGAAAAATTGGTCACCCTGATTCACCCCTCCCCTCTCAGGGTGTCCCGGGGTCCTTCATCAAGCTCGATGCGAGAAACAATAGGACACAATAGACCTGATGATCATGTCATGACAGCTCCGTCCATGGGAAGTGGAATGGGTCTTACCCATGGTTAGTAGACCAAAGAGAAAACAGGGGATCATGTGTGGTTAACAGCCTAGTGAGATGGAGATTTGGACATACTCCATGATGGAGGCTCGAGTGGAGACAAAGAGAAATGGGAGAGGGATGGGATAACAAAGTCCCTGGTTCCCATCCCTCCTATGGTATTTGGCACCGAAAAATAGAGGAGGAGAAGGAATTCTACCTCCTATAGGAAAGGATTGGGGATTACAACAATGTGGTTTCCCTTCACCAAAAACAGATGTCTCTCGAGAAAAGAGGATATCATTCCATGTGAAGAAGACCTCACTCCCGTGGAGACCAGTGGGCATGGAGAATATCGAAGATGGGGCACCCCATGTAGAGTGTATGGGGTGAGGTCACAGTTTAACGTCATTTTTTGAGGATGATGGTGCTTGGAAGTTTAACTTCTTGAATCTCGGATGAGGTAGGTTCACTCCACACCCCTATTATGTACATAACAGATAAATATCCAACCTTGGGGAAGGGAAGTCATCAACAATGATTTGGTGAGGTGGTTTCATGGAGTGATCCATTGAGGGGTGCACATTAGCATGGCTATACGAAGAATCAATAACTGTTAGCATGCTTGGTGATGCTAAAGAGAGGAAATGGTGAATGGGGATTATAAAAGGAAGATTCCCCCTAATGCCACTGTTGAACGATAATGGTGGATGGGGATTACACATGGAAGCTACCCAAATGCTGCTATGGAGCAGCAATGGTGGATAGGGATTACGCATGGAAGCTGCTCAGATGCCACTATGGAGCGGTAATAGTGGATGGGTCATATGCATGGAAGCTTCCCGTAAAGTACTTTTCTTGTATGGTCATCGGGGTATCCCAAATCACTAGTGGGTTGAGGAATAAAATTGGGACCAACACTTATGCACTAGCGCACAAGTGGGATAACTTCAAGTGTGTTTGAATCAGTCCAAAAAAGGGATATGAAATGTGTGAGTCATAAACCCAACATTCAGAATGTGGTGAGGGTGGAGGGATGATGTATCATAACTGTTGACCGTTTTCTAAACACATCATCAAGATCGTGTCATCTTAAAATGGGGACAAACAAATGAGGGTTGACTGTTGACCATATTTGAAACACATGACCCAACTAAAAGTGTCTTCCAAAGACTTCCTGGGTGTTGGTCCAAAATAGTAGCTGATCCGAGGATCCATGGGACCATGCATTTATGGGGTCCCTTTAGACACTAATGATGATGAAGATACAAATGTAGGAAACAAGATGCATGATGTGGTGTGATGGATTGTTTGAACGGATTCCAACACTCTTAAAATTACGCCACTATAATCATGGAATGAGGCATTATAAGCCTGTCACATAACCCATATCTTATTTGGAACAAGATGCAACATATTATTGAATTATATGGCATAAAAAAAATCCTAAAGTCTTATATTTGGGACTATTGGAATATTATTCTTGGTGAATAGGGCATCTCTTGTGAGGCATCCTATAAGGCCCTAGCCTTAAACATTACTTAATCTTGAGTTACTTCAAGAATACAGGTTAAGGATCTTTTCAGGTTTAGAGTATTAGAGAATTAGATCATAAAACATGCATTAAATTCCACATTTAAACAAAGTGTTTATATAAAAGATAGTACTCATTTTCCCTATAAAATGAAAAATATTTAAAATAAAACATGGATTCTTTCTTGAAAATTCCTTGACACTATCATCACATCATGTACCTTTCCCTTGACCTGTGAAAAAACATTTCAAAAACTTTGGATGAGCATAAAAAGCTCAGTAAGGGATATAAAAATATGGAAAGGAAACATGACTACATGTATATGTATCAATCAATGAAATAATACTTTACTCATAAAACATAATCACTTTAACATACCTCATCAAATCATGAATAAAACATAGAAATCATAAGACATAAAGGTAACCTGAGGCATCCATAACATTCTTACGTAGGGAGTAACCCTCTTGGTTACGTTTGGAATACACATCACAGTATATTCCCTAAATCTTTTTGGAGAAACCTTAATGTTTAACTCCTTCGCATTACCCAATGTATTGGAGAACTATATTGGGCTCACCCGCCCTTAGGTTATCATGGAACCACCCATCTTCATAATAATTCCCAAGAACCATAACATAATCGTATCACATAAAACATGCATAAAGGAAAAATAACACTTCCACATTTTAATCACAAGATATCAATACAACACATTTATATAATAAAAACATTATGAAAAATATTTTCAATACCAAAATAAAAGAAAATTAAAACATGGTATTTATTTTTCATTTTAAAAAAATAATGGCTTGAGGAGGAAGGAAAACTCAAATAATGGTCACGGTGGCGGAGAAGTTGTTGTTGCCGCATATGTATGGCAAAAAAATTCCCTTTTGTCATTTAGTAAAATGCTTCATATACAAAATATTTCTTTTTGGATAAACGTAAAATTCAAAGGGGTTTATACACTATATAAGATAAAGTTGTGTATAAAACAAAATATTCCTCAATAAATGGAGATTGAGACAAAGTCCCTTACAAAGATTATTTTGTAAATAAAATAGATCTCTCATGTGTATTCACTATAATATCACATAATGAAAGTATAAATAAATAATAAGGTATAAAAATTCATTTCTCACATAATCAAAGAACAAGATAAATAAGAAATATAAGTTTAACCCAAAGAATGGGAATTGGGATAAGATGTTCCCATACCTCGTATCCAACATGACTCGTTCATTCTTTAATCTCCTGAATAATAAACTTGAGTTAATTTATACTTTATTAATAACCTTTTTCAATTTCATTATTCCTTTTATATCACTTATCACCATGTCATGAACACTATGTAATTATTTAAGTTAATAACGGCCATTTTAACAATCATTGGAACTTGAGTCAAAAATAAACTCTTTATAATTACAATTTGTTCCTGTATCCATTATATCCAAACTTATATTCATGATTTAGATATCATATATATCATATATATCAAGTATATAGATGAATTTATAATATTACATAACATTTAGAGGTATGAAATGAAATGCACTGTTCCGGGAGACGGTAAGCCGTACGTACGCATGAACGCTACTTCCATTTCTATTTCATATTTAATGGAATTAAAACATAAATATACATAATATTATTATAATTAAAGTATGGTATAATATATAATATCATTAAATATATCCTTTATACGTACCACATATGGTATTAACGAATCAAATCACTTTAAGGGGGCGGTAGTCCGCACATCCTAAAATTAAATTACCGTGTTTACACATAATGGAAACCATAAAGGTATGACATAAATGAAAAATATAGAAGATAATATAAAACATAAACATATTATATATCATATATAAATAGAGTGACATCTTAATGTCCACCATGAAAGGTGTTAAAAGAAGATTGAACAATCATTGTTTCGTGAGGCAGAAATTCACCATCCACAGAAACAGTATGTTCTTTAACCATTAGATGTAGGTGTGTGAAAGTTTAGCTCTAATAAATATTATAAAAACATCCTAGTATATTGATGATAATGTTTTTGTTACAAAAAAATGGAATAAAAGAGTTTAGGGGGTTGCAGAAGCAAAATAAAACATAAGAACACAAGAGAAAACACTACATTTAAAACAGGAAACTCTTTTTGATTTGAGCTCAAATGCTTTATTGGGAAGAATTCTAACCAAAGTGAGGCTTCAAGTAGTAATAGAGGGATGTGGAGAGACAAAATGGTCAGGGTTTGGCCGAGACAAAGGCTTGAGAGGTGTGGGTAAGGTGGTAGAGGTGGGGGCCTTTTATAAGAGGAGAGGAGGGGCACTCTTGGGAAGTTTTAAAAGGTTACTTTATTATACAATGATTTTCAGATTTAAAAGGTCCCAAAATTATATATTTCTAGGATAAGGTGGTAAGAGTTCTAAATCCACCCATACAATAGTTTTTTGACATGTGTAGGTCTTAGTGTTTACATTGTCTTTTCATTTTATTTTAATCGTTAAATAATGAGATAATCGGTGCATCATCATGGTGTCATAAATAATTTAATTTTTTTTTAATTTCTCAAAATTATAAAAAAACTATAATGATGTAGGAAATATTTTTATATTTCTAATGAATATTTATAGTTAAAAATATCACTTGTATAAACACATTTAAATTTTTTTCGTAAAACAACTCATGTTTGTGACATTTTAATTTTAACTTTAAATAAAAAGTTTTTACTGTCATTTTCCTACCCAAGTTGCTCCATGGGATCCACAAGTTGACCCATGGATTTTATTGGTCAGACATGACACATCCAATACGTGTAGTACATGTGTCTAGGTCATTTCATATTATTAAAACATTATTTTTATCTTAAATTACACTAATTACCTCTAATCGCGATTAAAAACTTCAAAGTTACTATTCACCAAAAAATTATTTTAATACCATTGAACCAAATTTTACTTCCTAATTAAAACCATGTATGTAGGACTTTTGAAATTCAAAACACAGAGGTGGTAAAATTTCATTTAAATGAAAAATCAGGTTTTTTAAGTACAACTTAGTGGTTTCACTATTCATCAAAAATTGATGTTTTTCAGAAAAATACCAAAACATCACCCTAAGATATATTTGATATTCTAAATTCAAAAATTATATATGTTTTAAAAAATTAAGAACATATATGTTACATTAATTAATTTAATAAATAATTCCCACTGTCAGTGCAAATAGCGTGTTTTTATGAAACAATAAGTATCAAAAGATTGACACTAGTTTAAGTCAAATTTCAAAGTGAAATTAATTCCAAAGACCAATATTGGATTAAATGGTAAAAATATATTCTAATTTCACTTTAAAACCAATTCAAAAGTTAATTTAATCATATAAATAAATTATATTAAAAAGTGGTTTTGAATTAAAATACAACATTTTTCACTATTTATTAAAAATGAACTTTATCGGAAAATACCAAATGCTATGTTTTTATAATCTCACTAAAAGTTATCATTTTTTCGATGGGTGAAAGCTATAGTGTATAACTAGTGAAAATTTATAATTTTAAATCATATCACTACTTATTTTATCACATATCATATACTTTCATATATAAATCACATAATAATATAACTAGTCATTGTTTTATACTACCATTATGACCAAGAATACAATATACCAAAGTTTAATTTTCTGTATAGTTTCATGAATATAATAACTCTAGATTCTCTCATTCCATTATTGAGATTAACAGGGGTATAATAATGATTATCAGATGGATCAAAAATGATATAAATCCTTATCTAATTTCACCATGAATTAACTATGAAATACATTCAAAACTAGAAATGAATAACGTGAAAATTTACTTCTTCCTCATAATGATGTAGTCACTTATTCTTAATCACAAATACTTGAATGAGTTTCATATTGATTCTGGCAGAGGAAAACACATCCCATAAACATTATGTATCAATTAGCTACTAAATCATTCATTGAAATGATGTGACATTTAATCCTTTATAAAAATCTAGTTCCTCAGGGTTATAAAATACCACAATAAAGAGATATTCAGATTAGGGAAATCCAACCATTTTTAGGCTAGTGTCACACAAATTTCATCTCATAGTTATACCCATTTTATAGCACCTAAGAATGCTCTTAGATAGAGAATACATTGACTTATGAATTGTAATTTATGAGTTAATTACTCGACCAAAACATATATCACTTGAATTTAATCAAATATCTCCCCCATTTTCATGTAATGTGACAATTATATATCATATATTAGATATATTGTATTACGTAAATGATAACAATTATAATTTTTTAAGAGAACCCTAAAATGTATTGGCATTCCATATTCCTAACAATATAAGAAGAAATCACCTTATACAATTATATGAAAAGCTAAATGAAATTTCAATTAATGATATTACAACATACCCAATGATAAAATATAATACAAAAACTAGTTGTTTTGTTTACTTGAAAATCACCATCCACTCAATCATACTCATATATTGAATGAGGATATTGAGTGGGGTTAATTATAATGATTTAAGTTATCACACTACCATAACCCTCAAAATGGCCTATTTAGATCTCATAAAATATTATTTTGTACACATCCTTCTCCTTTACAATCTATTCATTTAATTTTTTCCCATTAATGTTTAGCGAAGGATGATGATTCATATTTAATTAGGGGATACACCCCTTACTTCTTAGGTATTTTTTCATGTTTCGTTCATTTATATTTTAATTATATACTAATATTAATTTTTTTATATAAAAACTATTCATTTTATCCATATATAGGAATATTTTATTATTATTGGGGAAATTTTAACCTTAATTTTGATATCTATTATAGTTGTAATGCCCATTTCTAGTACTAAATTATTTAATAAATCTTTAAAATTTTATAATTGAGAAATATGTTGTTTATGATATATATTTTTTGAATTAATAAATGTTTCAATTTTACATATTATGGTTTATTTTATATATTTTTTATATATGATATCTGTAATGGCTACTATTATTAAAAAATATAAATTTTATTAAATAAATAGGTTAATAATTAAGAATAATTATAATATATAACCTGTGTTAAAAATTCTAAATTTTTTCCATCACAAAAATAATGATGTTAAAAACGTTAGAGAATTGAAAAAGTTCTTTATAATATTATTATATTTTTAGGAGATTTCTATAACACAGTACATATTTTTTATAAAATATATAAAAAAAGTAAATCAATGTTATTGAATTTTTTTAATTTTAATCAAACAAAACCATATAATACTTGAGGTTTGTTTTAGGATTACCATTGACAATATAAATTATGTGTTGTTAAAATTTAATTATCATGGAGTGACTAATATGGTTCTATTGTTATGAAAATGTTATTTTAATAGGGGGAAGAAAATTTATCGGCTGTCGTAAATAACATCCAATACCACTATTTGGGACTCTTTCAGTAGGTTTTTAATTTATTTTTCAAAAAAAAATCTAATTTTATTTATAATTATAATTAAAAAACATATAAATGAATATGATTATTGAATAAATAATAAGATATGTGAAAAAAATAATTTTATTACATTGTGTGATTGATAAGATATATATGTCAAACAATTATAATAATATTACATTTAAATTCCAATTGTAATATTTTTTTAAAATAAAATATAAAATAACTACAATTTTAAAGTTAGAAAACATTTATTCTATTTTATAAATATAAATAAATAACATATTTCATATGAATAACACACATTTATAAAAAATGAAACTTTTATTAATTTTATGAATCTTTCTCATCACACTATTGTATTTCTCTTTCATGCTATACTCACATATTATCATCCTATGTTTATTTGATAAACCAATTTCATTTTATTTTTTATTTGTGTTAGTTGGTTGTATATTTTCTAGAGAAACATTATTTACTAAAAAGAAATTTTATAATTCTAAGAACCCCAACCATCCATTCCATGTGGGTTCTCTTCCTAATAGCTAAACAAGAAATGTTTTCCATTGGAATGAATGTTCAAAATTAATGATATCATTTTTTTGTTTTCATTATTTTTCATTCATTTTTTATTTAAAAAAAATATTATTACTTAATATATATTTTCATTCATTTTGATTACATTTTAATGCCATATTTATGCACAAATTTCAGATATATGTCACAGATTTCACAAAAAATTATTTATATTTTATTTTTGTCTACAAATTATGATAATTTGTTTATTCACCAATGATAATGCTTTGAGTATTTTTATGCAAGAAATGGATGCACTAAAGGTGTATATATAGTATGTCGAAGACTTGTTTAGTGTTGCAAGCTATGTTGAAGAATAGAAATAACATATCATGTTGTGTAAATGACATCATAGATTGAACGCTATCCCTAATATATTTTTTAGATATATTTTGAAACAATATCGATGTTCATGGACTGAGACACCATAGTAAAAAAACAATATTGTGACAGTTTTGTAATTTTTCACTAAATGTTATAAATTATATTTTAGTAGGTGTTTTTAAAACTGCCACTAATTAATTATTATATTTTTAAATAACTATTCTGAATTAATAGTGATTAAACCATTTATAAATGATAAATTTGAATTTTAAATTTAATTTTACACATGGGTTTCTAAAAACAGTACCAAATTATCTTACATTGGAGTGATTTTCAATGGAAATCACCCAATTTATTAAAATTAAAAATATTTTATGATATGAAATTAATAGTTTATTATTGAAATTATATATGATTAATAATTATTTATAATAAATTTAAACATGATATTTAACAACTATAGGTACCAGTTCAGAAATCAATTTTTACGATGAAATTTAAAATTTAATCTTTAATCATTGTGAATTTTATAATATATTTTATTAATTAGTATATAATTTTTATAATTTTTTTAAATAATTATTAAAAAATTATAAAAAAATTATTTATTTGAAATAATTTGTTAAAAAAATTTATGAATATATATATATGTGTGTGTTTGTGTGTCTGTGACCATGTTTTTGTGTGTCTAAGTACACACACACATAAATACCCCCCCCCCCCCCAACACACACACACACACATATGTATACTAACTTTTACATATAGACACACATATAAAATATAAATATCTAAACACAAAGACTCACACTCATAGATATATATTTATATAATTGAAGATTAATATATTATAAATAATATATATATATATATGTCTTTAAATTGATATATATATATATATATATATATAATTTTAAAATATTACAGATTTATATAATTATAAATATCACACACAAATATACACTGATATATTTTATTTTCTTATGTATTTATAAGTTTGTATAAAAATATATGACCCTGATAATATATATATCTAATGATATATACATTTTTATAATTGTCGATAATAAATCCACACAAAGCTTGTTATGTTGGTTAGGACATTATAGTTTAGAAGAGAGCATTATGGTCTAATTATTGTCATCGACTAATATAATGGTTTTCAATGACTTAGTCGAGGGGAGGCAAGTAGTTCTGGGATAGGATCAACATGTGCAAGGTGGTTTGGAGTGAAAATAATAATATAATAAATATTTTCAAATTCTAAAAAGTCAAAATGAAAACAATCTCTAAAAACCACCTTGAAATAAATTGCCATTTTGAAAAACTAAACGTAAAAAAACCATCACTAAATGATTAACCACATTATTATTCTTGATCAAATTATTTAACACATGTTTAAATTTCCATATTTTTTTATTGTGAGATAATTGTATAAACATGTTGAGGATGTGTTTGAGAATATGTATAAAACTCCAGATGAAGAAAAAACATGAAACATATTAACATAGATAAACAATACACATGTTCTAGGCATGTTAAATAGAACATATTGTATGCATATTTTTCATGAGGTGTCCCAATTGAGAACCCACCCGAGTTAGTAGCAAAATTATGTATCCCTTCAAAATTTTATTCAATAAACCACATATCAATGACTAGAAATGAAAAGTATAATTCACAGGAATAGATGTTAGTAAACAATAAATTACTACATTACTGGAATTAAAAACATTACAAAATCCAAAATTCAAATGCGTATTACTCAAATCTTTGAAATATTGAATGAAATTTATACAAAAAATATCAGATAAACAATAATATAAATTCCTAAAAATGATGCCAAAAAATTCTAGTAGAACACTCAATGTTCTATAACAATCAATTATATTATATGACTAATATCATAACGATTTATTATAAAATTATACTCGAAAGATATAATAAATGCATTAGTAAAACACTATATACAAAAATAAGAGTGATTATACTCAGTGGGTTCCTTCTTTTACCTCTAAATTTTCAATGTGAGATTAGCAAAATAATGTGTTTTTATTGAATTTCGTGACTTATAAAAAACTATCTTTTAAATGTTTCAATTAGAAAAATATTAATAAATGTTTTATAAAATGATAATTTTTTTATTTTAAACTATAATGTGATAATTTTCTTTGATTAATTATAATATTAATAGTCTAGAGAAATTACCAACTATAATAAAAAACTAGATATATTATCATAAAATTATGAAAAAATAATGTTTAAAAAAACATTTTTTATGGGAAACATAAGATGTTTTGATATCCATATTTTGGGCCTTATAAGACAACAAAAACATTTCTCTTGATGTTTGCACCTCGTAATGTACAAAAATGGAGTTTATGAGGAAATTTATAGTAATATAAATTCTGTATGTTTTATGTGACATTAGATGTTCTCTATATATTGTTTTGTGTACTGATCCATAGAACTGATATTATGTATGAAAACTATGATGTTATATTCATGTGATGAGTTTTGATACATTGTTGTGTCATAACTTGAATGAAACTAATTGAATATTCCATGAAAATATTTTCCCCTGACGTGTTAATTAAATAGATTTTCATTTATCCTTTAATTGAAATTGAATTATCTGATTAAATCCATATCCATGGTAGTTCATGAGATAATTCCTTTCATAAATTCAAGTAATGATAAATCAATCTTATCAGGTGATGATATAAGTGTAAATCATCCTGATTTGATATTTAGACAACGAGATTAAATTATGTAACAGTGTTTGTACAAAGGTTGTTTTATTACATCATTATATCCTTTCTCAATGGGCCCCTTGATGTGTTTCAAGATACTAATCTTGGGGTTTGGTTATGCTGACATAATTCCATTTAGAACGAGGTCTATTGGATTAGAAACCAAGTGTATCTATAATAATTTCAAATTCTATTCAATATAATATTAATAATTTCTATATTTATTTAATTTTAGAATAGTAATTATTCATGTAATATTGATCAAAAAACATTAATCACTATATATTCATGTTTTTAATGTGTGAGTTGAATTTTATTTTATATTTACAATTCACATGATAATTAGTAAATAAATACTTATTCACTAGCTTAGTGAATATATTAATTTAAATATTTATTTAGTGATGTAAATATAAAAATATATATTTTTTTCCTTGATGTTAGTGAGTATGATATTTATTTATTTATTTATTTGCCAAATTATATTTTTTAAAATCAATACTTTATCATACAATGTTTGCAAAATTTCATGGGGGCTGTCTGTCTAACTTATGGGGCCAACATAAAATTTATATTTAGTTAATATCATTAAAATAAATACTAATATATATATGAATAAATATAATTAAAAATTTCATGTAATGGGAAATAATAATAATGATAATAATAATAATAATAATAATAACAATAGACATGGGTAACAACATAGAGAAAATATTTGAGGAACGGATATTTTGTAATTATGAAATGTTAACCTTAAGTGTATATTATTATTTATGTCATTTTGGGTAGTTGTTTCTAAAAAAACGTGTCTCTATAAAATTCACTAAAGTCACGATGGGAATAGATCCTCCTCGCTTCCTCTTATGAGTAAGAGAGAATAAGATAATACCTTTATGTTTTCATCCACAAATGATGTAAACATATATGTTCTTCCAAACTAGAATGTAAAATTCCAATGACATCATTAAATGTTTTTTAGAGAACATGTGGATATAAATAAATATTCTACTACAACGGGGATATGAAAAGAGAGTCACCAAATAATTATTAAAAGTAATTCCACTTTTTGGGTAATTATTATTTTAAATTAATTATAAATTAAATGTGAAAAAAAATATTCGGAATGTTTTTGGGGTTTTTCCTCTTGTTTCAGAAGATTTAACTTTTTGAATTGATGAAAAACTAAAAACATGAATTTTCAATCAACTTTTGATGTTCCCTAAAACCATCAAGTTGTATCTGAGCACATGATAAATGATTAAAGCTTAAATTTTAAGGTTCCAAGGCTACTAGCTACATGATACAAATATAAAATGTATTAATAAAGTACATATTGTTTACCCATGGTCAACTACACAAGGCATGAGCCATAATAATTATGATATTCATTTTGGATTGATACACAATGTAACTAAACACAACATATTGACTATTATTGTGGAATTATGTTTGACAGTGATTACATGGACTGTATTTAGAGTATAGTTTTTGTAACCCCACTTGGTTTAGATGGAACATGATTTGTGTAAGGCCTTATTGTCAACCACCTGGTGTCATTACATTACATGTATTGAATTCGAACAAGGTAATATTTCCAGATGTGTATTAAATTGAACATGGGTGGCTAATAACATTGTGTGACATGTGAAAATAATGAAATATGAACATTGATATTATAGGGTTTTCATATTGGTCAACAATAATATATTTAAAGTGATACATGAACTACAAAACATGTATCTATATGTACACATCATGTGATAGGTGTTATTTCACCCAAGGTACATTCAAAGTTGTTTTTTCATGTCGTCTAGATATAAATATATAATAAATATTATCCTTTTAAACTCTACAACTAAACTAGGTTTAATTTTCTTGTAAATATTGTGTAATTCATATACATTTCCAATGGTACACATCACATTCCTTCATGGTGTACCATATGGTAACATATGCTATGAAAGATAATCTATTTGATCAAAGAAACTACAAATTGTTTATTTCATGACATCTCATGTGGGAAACATGACATATTTGTTTCAGATGATTTTTCCAGGACACATATCTCTCTTTTGAGGAGGACGTGCAGCTGTTTCCCCTCATTCTCAAATTCCAAAGGTGAGTAACATCCCTAGATTATTCAGGGATGTTTGATCTTTGACATAAATGAGATGATGGGATTTCAGTTCATCTTTCCATGGAATCCTCCTAAAAAATCCTTTATTAGTCTGGGTCTCCCTCATTTATTTGTGTCGTTGTTTGTGAAACTCATTCCTAGTTCCATATCTTTGTGGATGCATGTTAATTACACTACCTTCGTCTAGACATTCCATGGGGTCTTGACATGGTAGTAACATTTGGTTAGATTAAATTTCAATATCAGGAATGTCATGGCATATCTGGATGCAGGGACATTGGGTAACCTGTATTCTTACTCATCAGAGGTCATCTCAAGCGCGCAGAACCCAAGGCATCACAGATCAGTTGTACGTAATCTTATGCTAATGGAATGTCTATGTGGTAACTTCCCATGTTTAACATAGGTATTCCACAAGTTTAACGTCTTTTAAAGATGGTTTCTCTAAAGGACTATATTTCGAATTTTTCCTTAGTCATCTCATGTTTTACACGAGGTAGGCCACGAGTTTAACATCTATTAGAGATGGTGACTCTAAAGGTGTATATTCTGAGTTTTTCGAAAAGAATCTCATGTTTAACAGGAGGTTGGCTACAAGTTCAATATCTAGCGAAGACAGTTATGTAAAAAGAATATCTTATAAGGTTTTCCATAGGAATCTCATGTTTAACATTTGGTAGGCCATGAGTTTAATTCCTTTCCGAGACAGTTATGCCGAAGGCATATCTTCCGAGACTTTCATCAGGCATATCATCTTTAACCTGAGGTGGGACATGAGTTTAACATCTATTGGATCTGGATTGGACTAATCAGAACACTAATAAGATTGGATAAGATGTGCACCCATTGTAGGGAACACTGATACTGTGGCTAACACGTAGTTAGTTTCCTGGTTGCTGCTAGGAGCAGCAAGAAAGTGAGTGACATGATTTCAATGAGATGTGGTGTCCCAGTTAAGAATAAGGATGGGAATGGATTGATGAGTGTGGATGGGAAATGATATGGAGCTGATGTGTGGGCAATGGTTATGTTGGGATTGATCCATGAAGATACTTCTTATGTATCCCTGTGGTAGGGAATCAGAGTCTACGTAGTACGGTGAGGTGATTGGACACTTGAGGAGGCGACTCATGAGGATGAGAATGTGGATGGGACCCGGAGGAAGTGGGACCCCTGGGTTGGGGCATGACCATACAAAACACATAGTCTCGAGGGAAAGGGAACACGATGATACATGGGAGCATGACCTTCGCAAGGATCAAAGTCCAAGTAGTTCAAGATGTGGGTATAGAATCAGGGTGTGAATAGAGGATTGCGACCCTATGATATATCAGTTCTTACACGTGGTTAGTATCCTGTGTTGGTCTAACTTCACTGGGATGGACTAGATATGTGGGTCCCATAAAAAGGGACAACTACGACTTACCGCTTGATAGGGATTGCATGGAATTACTGTCGATTGGGGAACACAACAGCTTATCATCGATTGGGGTACTCAACGGCTTACCTTCGGTTGGGGTTGGACCTCAGGGAGGCCTACTACGTACCCTACCTAAGAGACAAGGATTAAAGCCCACATACTTCTAATGGGTACAATTTAACGTCTAGTGGGAATAAATGGTTATATAGTTTATCTTAATGTGGGATGAGGATGGACCGACTTGAAGGGGTCGGGTCTAGTATGTGTTGGTATTGAACCTCATGTAGGATTCCTACGTACCATGCCATGGCAAGGATCAAATTCCCTGTAATTTGGAATGATGTCTTGTGAACCGATGTGAAGGGTATCAGGACAATTAGGAGTTTGGATTCAATCTCGTGGAGGTTTCCTACGTACCTTGCCTTGGAAAGGATCAAAGTCTCAATAGTTCATAAGTGGTGATGGTGAAATGAATTGATGGGTGTCGGGACCAATAGGTGTTGTAATTGAAGCTCTGGAAGCCTTCCTACGTACCATGACTTGGTAATGATCAAAGTCCACATAGTTCAGGATGGTTTTCTGAACCCACGTGAAGGGGGTGGGGACCAATAGGCATTGGGATTGAACCTTAGGGAGGTTTCCTACATACCTTGTCTTGGAAAGGATCAAATCCCACCCTTTTTATTAGAGTTTGGTGAACCGACATGAAGGGGGTCCAGACTAATAAGTGTTTGGCTTGAACCTCAGAGATGCTTCCAACATACCGTGCCTTGGAAAGGATCAAATTCCACATAGTTCTGGAGAGTTTGGTGAACCGACGTGAAGGGGGTCTGGACCAATAGGTGTTGGGCTTGAATCTTGGGGTGGCTTCCCATGTACCATTCCTTGGAAAGGATCAATTTACACGTAGTTCAGAAGTGATGTTTGGGGATTACATGCAAGGGTTCTAGAGATGATGTCATGGTCAATGCTTACTCTAAGCCCATGTGAGTCATGCTCGATGTGAGAAACAGCAGGATGCAACAGACCTGATGATCATGTCATGAAAGCTGTGTCCATGGGAAGTGGAATGGGGCTTACCCATTGTTAGTAGACCAAAGAGAAAACATGGGATCATGTGTGGTTAGCAGCCTAGTGAGATGGAGATTTGGACATACACCATGATGGAGGCCTGAGTGGAGACAAAGCACAATGGGAGAAGGATGTGATAACAAAGTCCCAGGTTCCCATCCCTCCTCTAGTATTTGGCATCAAAAAAGTGAGGAGGAGAAGGAATGCTACCTCCTATAAGAAAGTCTTGGGTCTTACACCAAAGTGGTTTCCCTTCCCCAAAAATAGATGTCACTCAAGAAAATAGGTTATCATTCCATGTGAAGAAGATATCACTCCCGTGGAGACCAGTGGGCATGGAGAATATCCAAGACGGGGCACCCCATGTAGAGTGTATGAGGCGAGGTCACAGTTTAACGTCATTTACTGAGGATGATGGTGCTTGGAAGTTTATCTTCTTGACGCTCGGATGAGGGAGTTTCACTCCACAACCCTATGATTTACATAACGGATACCTATCAAACCTTGGGGAAGAGAAGTCATCAACAATGATGTGGGGAGGTGGTGTCATAGAGTGATCCATTGAGGGGCTCACGTTAGCATGGCTATACAATGAATCAATAACTGTTAGAATGTTTGGTGTTTCTAAGGAGTGGCAATGGTGAATGGGGATTATACAACGAAGCTTCCCCCTAATTCCACTATTGAATGATAATGGTGGATGGGGATTACGCATGGAAGCTACACAGATGCCGCTACGGAGCAGCAATGGTGGATAGGTATTACACATGGAAGCTGCTCAGATGCCACTGTGGAGCGGCAATAGTGTATGGGGCATATGCATGGAAGCTGCCTGTAATGTATTTCTCTTGTATGGCCATGGGGGTATCCCAAATCACTGGTGGGTTGAGGAACAAAATTGGGTCCAACACCTATGCACTAGCGCACAAGTGGGATAACTCCAAGAGTGTTGGAATCAGTCCAAAAAAGGGATATGAAAGGTGTGAGTCATAAAACTGACATTCCGAATGCGGTGAGGGTGGAGGGATGATGTATCATAACTGTTGACAGTGTTATAAACACATCGTCCAGATCGTGTTAGATTGAAATGAGGACAAATAAACGAGGGTTGACTGTTGACTATATTTGAAACACATGACCAACTAAAAGTGTCTTCCAAAGACTTCCAGGGTGCTGGCCCAAAACAGTAGCTGATCCGAGGATCCATGGGACCATGAATTTATGGGGTCTCTTTAGACACTAATGATGATGAATATACGAATGTAGGACACAAGATGCATGATGTGGTGTGATGGAATGTTTGAACAGATTCCAACACTCTTATTATTACGCCACTATAATCATGGCATGAGGCATCATAAGCCTGTCACATAACCAATATCTTATTTGGAACAAGATGCATCATATTATTGAATTATATGGCCTAAAAAAGCCTAAATTCTTATATATGGGACTATTGCCGTATTATGCTTGGTGAATAGGGAATCTCTTGTGTGGCATCCTATAAGTCCGCAACCTTAAACATTACTTAATCTTGAGTTACTTCAATAATACACATTAAGGATCTTTTCAGGTTTAGAGTTTTAGAGAATTAGATCATAAAACATGCATTACATTCCACATTTAAACAAAGTGGTTACATAAAATATAGTACTCATTTTTCCAATCAACGAAAACATATTTAAAATAAAACATGGATTCCTTCTAGACACTTCCTTGACATTATCATCACATCATGTACCTTTCCCTTGACTTGTAAATAACATTTCAAAAACATGGGATGAGCATAAAAAGCTCAGTAAGAGATATAAAAATATGGAAAGGAAACATGAGTACATGTATACATAAGAATCAATGAAATCATACTTTACTCATAAAACATATGCACTTTAACATACATCATAAAATCTCGAATAAAACATAAAAATCATAAGACATAAAGGTAACTTGAGGCATTCATAACATTCTTACATAGGGAGTAACCCTCTTGGTTACATTTGGAATACCCATCACAGTATATTCCCTAAATCTCTTCGGAGAAACTTTAACGTTTAACTCCTTCGCATTACCCAATTGGTCAGAGTGCTATATTGGGCTCACCCGCCCTTAGTTTATCACGGAACCACCCGTCTTGATAATAATGCCCAAGATCATAACATAATCATATCACATAAAATATGAATAAAGGAAACATAACATTTCCACATTTCAATCACAAGATATTAATAAAACACATTGATATAATAAAAACATTATGAAAACCATTTTCAATACCAAAATAAAAGAAAAGTAAACATGGTATTTATTTTTCATTTAAAAAAAGTATGTCTTGTAGAGGAAGCCAAAACTCAAATAATGGTCACGGCGGAAGAGAAGTCTTTGTCGCCACATACGTACGACAAAAACATTCCCTTTTGTTATTTAGTAAAACGCTTCATATAAAAAATATTTCTTTTTGGATAAATTTAAAAGTCAAAGGGGTTTATACACTATATAAGAGAAAGTTGTGTATAAAACAAAATATGCCTCAATGAAAGGAGATTGAGACGAAGTCCCTTACAAAGATTATTTTGTAAATAAAATAGATCGCTCATGTGTATTCACTATATGCCCACATAAAGAAAGTATAAATACATGATCAGGTATAAAAATTCATTTCTTACATAATCAAAGAAAAACATAAATAAGAAAGATAAGTTTAACCCATAGAATGGGAATTGGGTTAAGAAGTTCCCTTACCTCATATCCAACTTGACTCAATCTTTCTTTAATCTCCTGAATAATAAACTTGAATTAATTTCAACTTGCTTAATAACCTTTTTCATGTTCATTATTCATTTTATATCACTTATTACCATGTCATGAACACTATGTAATTATTTAAGTTAATAACGGTCGTTTTAACAATGATTGGTACTTGAGAGTCAAAAATAAACTCTTTATAATTACATGTTGTTCATGTATCCATTATATCCATAGTTATATTCATGATTTAGATATCATATATATCATATATATCTAGTATATACATGCATTTATAATATTACATAACATTTTGAGGTATGAAATGAAATGCACCGTTCATGAAGACGGTAAGCCGTACGTATGCATGAACGCTACTTCCATTTCTATTTCATATTTAATGGAATTAAAACATAATGATACATAATAATATTATAATTCTAGTATGGTATCATATATAATATCATTAAATCTATCCTTTATACGTACCACATATGGTATTAACGAATCAAATCACCTTTAGGGGGCGGTAGTCCGTACTTCCTAAAATGAAATTATCGTGTTTAACCATAATGGAAACAACAAAGGTATGACATAAATTAAAAATACATAATATAAATTAAAACATAAAACTATTATATATCATTTTTAAATATAGTTACATCATAATGTCCACAATTAATGGTGTTAAATGAATATTGAACAATCATCATTTAATGAAGCAGAAATTCTCCATCCATGGAAACAGTATGGTCTTTAACCATTTGATGTAGGTGTGTGCAAGTGTAGGTCGAATAATTCATATAAAAAAATCCTAGTATGTTTAATATACAGGTGTTGTTATAAAATAAAGGAATAAAAGAGTTTAGGGGGTTGGAGAAGCAAAATAAAACATAAGAACACAAGAGAAAACACTACCTTTAAAATAGGTAACTCTTTTTGATTTGAGCTCAAAGGATTCCTTGGGAAGAATTATAACCAAAGTAAGGATTCAAGGAGTAATAGAGGGATTTGGAGAGACAAAATGGTCAGTGGTAGGCTGAGACAATTGCTTGAGAGGTGTGGCTAAGGAGGTAGAGGTGGGGTCCTTTTATAAGAGCATAGGAGAGGCACTCTTGGAAAGTTATAAAAGGTTACTTTATTATAAAATAATTTTCGGATATAAAAGGTCCCAAAAATATATATTTCGAGGATAAGGTGATAAGAGTTCTAAATACACACATACAATAGGTTTTTGACATTTGCAGGTCTTAGATTTTACATTATCTTTTCATTTTATTTAAATCGTTAAATAATGATGTAATTGCTGCATCATCATGGTGTCATAAATAATTTAATTTATTTAATGTATAAAAATTATAAAAAAATATCATTATTTATGAAATATTTTTATATTTCTAATTAATTTTTATAGTCAAAAATATGACTTGTATAACCCCATTTATTTTTTTAGTAAAACAACTCATGTTTGTGACATTTTAATTTTAACTTTAAATAAAAAGTTTTTACACTCCTTTTCCTACAAAAGTGGATCCATGGGGTCCCCAAGTTTACCCATTGATTGAATTGGTCTGAAATAACACATAAAATAAGGGTAGGACATGTTCCTAGGTCATTTCATATTATTAAAACATTATTTTTACCTTAAATTATACTAATTACCTCTTATCACGATTAAAAACTTAAAAGTTACTACTCAACAAAAAATTATTTTAATCCCATTGAACCAAATTTTACATCTTAATTACAACCATGTATGTCAAATTTTTTGAAATTAAAAACACAGAGGTGGTAAAATTTCATTTAAACGAAAAATCAGTTTTTTTAAGTACCACTTAGTGGTTTCAGAATTCATCAAAAATTGAAGTTTTTCAGAAAAATACCAAAACATCACCCTAAGGTATATTTGATATTCTGAATTCAAAAATGATGTCTATTTTAAAAAATTAAAAAAAATAAGTTACATTAATTAATTTAATAATTAATTCCCACTGTCAGAGAAAATAGCGTGTTTTTATGAAACAATAAGTATCAAAAGATTGACACTAGTTTAAGTCCAATTTCAAAGTGAAATTAATTACAACAACCACTATTGGATTAAATGGTAAAAATAAAATCTAATTGCACTTTAAAACCAATTCAAAATATAATCTAATCATATAAATAAATTAGATTAAAAACTGGTTTTGAATTAAAATACATCATTTTTCACTATTTATTAAAAAATGAACTTTATCGGAAAAATACCCAAAATTACACAAAGTAAATTTTGATGTCCCGATTCTAAAGAAGAATTTTATTTGGTCCAATAGAATGTATAAGAGTGACCAAAACTATATTTATAGAAGTTTCTCCATCAAAAGATGATAAGTCAACCTTTAGTAAATGTTAGAGTATATATGCCTAAAATTGAATTCTTTTCATATTTTAAGCCTTTATAATTTTTTGGATAAATGTAAAAACATTTAAAAAACATATATAATAATATTTTATTAATTTCTATTCATTCCTGCCAATACAACGACTACGTGTTAACTACCATTTAAAATAATATTGTTTTTATTACTAGTGTGCAACGTAAGAATTCAAAGAAAATCATTGTTGCGTATTGGGTACGCTATCAAACATAGTAAACCCTTTAAAATAAAAGTAATATTTAATTCATAAATATTAATAAATATGAAAATTCTTTATTCTTTATTTACCTGGGATGTTACATCTTTCCCCCCTTTTGGGAATTGCGTCCTCACAAATTTATTCACTTATCAAAATATGTGTGGGTATTTATCCCTCATAGAATTTTCAGATTCCCACATTGCCTCTTCCACCATATTGTTTTTCCAAAAAACCTTTACCTGATGAATTACCTTATTCCACAACACTTTCTCTCTATGGTCAAGAATCTGGACTGGTTGTTCTTTATAAGAGATATTTTCTTCCAACTGAACTACCTCTGGGCTCAAAATATGAGACGGATCTGGAATATACTTTCTCAACATCAAAACATGAAAAACATTATGTACCTGAGATAAACATGGAGGTAAATCCAATAGGTAAGCAACTTATCCAACTTTCTCTAGAATTTCATATGGTCCAATTAACCTTGGACTCATATTTCCTTTCTTTCTGAATCGCATCACACTTTTCGATGTTGAAACTTTGAGAAAAACATGATCACCTACCTCGAAAGATAGATCCTTCCCCTAGTTATCCGTATAACTCTTCTGCCTGCTCTGAGCTATTCTCATGTGTTTCTGAATCAACTGAACTTTTTTTTCCATCTCTTCTACCAATTCTGGTCCCATCAGCTTCCTTTCACCCACTTCATCCCAAAAAGATGGAGTTTGACACCGTTTACCGTATAATGCCTCTAATGGAGCCATCTGTATACTGGAATGAAAACTGTTATTATAAGAAAAATCAACCAAAGAAAGATGTCGGCCACATCATCCCTGTAAACTAGGGAACAAGCACGTAGCATATCCTCTAAAGTCTGAATTTTTCGTTCTGACAGCCCGTTTGATTGAGGATGAAAATTTGAACTAAAATTTAATTCAGTACGCAATGACTTCTGAAGGCCTTTCCAAAAGTTAGAAGTAAACCTGGTCTCACGATCAGATACAATGGAGAGAGGAACTCCATGTTACCTGAATATCTCTTTAAGATATACAAATGGGAAAGTTGATCTAGGGAAAAAGTATCTCGTATAGAAAGTAAATGAGCAGATTTAGTCAAGCGATCAACAATAACCCAGATTGCATTATTACCTCAAGGTGTCTTCGGCAAACCCACAACGAAGTCCATGGATATATTCCCCTATTTCCACTCTGGTACTGGTAAAGGCTGAATCATCCCTTTCGGTAACTGCCGCTCTACTTTAACCTGTTTACAAGTCAAACACTTTACAGTAAAATCAGTAATATCTCTTTTCATTCCATCCCACCAGTAATACTCCCGCAGATCTCTATGCATCTTAGTACTTCCAGGATGAACTGAAAACGGGGAACTATGAGCCTCAAATAACAACTCATTCTTCAACTGTGAATCACCAGGCCCACATAATATCTTCCCAAACCTCAAAACAGAATCATTTTCAATATTAAATTCAGTCAACATACCCTTCTGAACCAGATCTATATATTTCTACAACTCACTGTCCTGCTTCTGTGCTTGCTTGATTCTGTCTGATAGAGAAGATTTCACTGATACCTAAAACAAAATAAAAGGATATCCTGCAACAACAAACTTTATGCCAATGTTCATCAAATCCTTAACAAATGTATCACATTCCAAACGAAACATTGTTAATGAAGAATTAATTTTTCGACTCAAAGCATCAGCCACTTTATTTTCTTTTCCCGGATGGTAATGAATTGTACAATTATAATCCTTGATTAATTCCATCCATCTCCTCTGTCTCATGATCAATTATTTCTGAGGGAATATATACTTTAAACATTTGTGATCAGTATATATTTCACACTTTACTCCATACAAATGATGCCTAAAATTTTTTAAAGGGAAAACAACATCAGCTAATTCCAAATCATGTGTAGGGTAATTTACCTCATTAATTTTCCACTGATGTGAAGTATATGAAATTTATTGATCATTCTGAATTAGGATGCAACCAATTCCTTCCAATGATGCATCTCATGTAGATAAAAAACTCACCATTCCTGGAAGGAAGTTCCAAAACTAGAGCATTCACCAATCTTCTTTTCAACTCCTGAAAACAATCATCATAATCTTTTGTCCAGAAAAACATAACTCCCTTCCGTGTTAGCTTAGTCATTGGACTAGATAACATTGAAAAATTTTCAACAAACCACCAGTAATAACATGATTCAACTGAGCCATTAGTGTAGTAAACTGGTCAATTCTGATTCCGACCATCTCTGGTTACTAATTTGAAAGGTCATTTCCCTCAGTATGCCTTCCCAAAAAAGAATATCTGTTTTCTCTACGAAAAACCATTCTAAACACAGAAATATCTTAGGTGAAGAAACATGGTAATCTTTAAATGCTATATCATTTCAATCATAGAATAAATTAATTTATAATTTAACAATTTTCTAACTCCTAAAGTTGTCTAAACCGACCTCTGATACCAACTATAAGGCCCCAACCTTAAACGTTACTTAATCTCGAGTTACTTCAAGAATACACGTTAAGGATCTTTTTAGGTTTAGAGTTTTAGAAAATTAGATCATAAAACATGCATTACATTCCACATTTAAACAAAGTGGTTACATAAAAGATAGTACTCACTTCCCCATCAGTGGAAACATATTTAAAATAAAACATGAATTCTTTCTTGAAACATCCATGACACTATCATCACATCATGTACCTTTTGCTTGACCTATAAAAAACATTTCAAAAACTTGGGATGAGCATAAAAAGCTCAGTAAGTGATATAAAAATATGGAAAGGAAACATGAGTACATGTATATGTAAGAATCAATGAAATCATACTTTACTCATAAAACATAAGCACTTTAACATAACTCATGAAATCACGAATAAAATATAGAAATCATAAGACATAATTGTAATATGAGGCATTCATAACATTCTTACGTAGGGAGTAACCCCCATGGTTACGTTTGGAATACCCATCACAGTATATTCCCTAAATCTCTTCAGAGAAACCTTAACATTTAACTCCTTCGCATTACCCAATGCATTGGAGAGCTATATCGGGCTCACCTTCCCTTAGTTTTTCATGGAATGACCCGTCTTCATAATAATACCCATGAACCATAACATAATCGTATCACATAAAACACACATAAAGGAAACATAACATTTCCACATTTCAATCACAAGATATCAATACAACACATTGATATAATAAAAAAATTATGAAACCCATTTTCAATACCAAAAGAAAAGAAAAGTAAAACATGGTA
This sequence comes from Viscum album, assembly GCA_963277665.1. Classification (NCBI taxonomy): domain Eukaryota; kingdom Viridiplantae; phylum Streptophyta; class Magnoliopsida; order Santalales; family Viscaceae; genus Viscum; species Viscum album. The sequence goes on from OY728145.1 coordinate 1,416,112,546, forward strand.
TTTATTTTTCATTTAAAAACGAGTATGGCTTGTAGAGGAAGCCGAAACTCAAATAATGGTCACGACGGCGGAGAAGTCGTTGTCGCCGCATACGTACGACAAAAAAAATTCCCTTTTTTAGTTTAGTAAAATGCTTCGTATAAAAAATATTTCTTTTGGATAAATGTAAAACTCAAAGGGGTTTATACACTATATCACAGAAAGTTGTGTATAAAACATAATATGCCTCAATGAAAGGAGATTGAGACGGAGTCCCTTACAAAGATCATTTTGTAAATAAAATAGATCGCTCATGTGATTTCACTATAATCTCACATAAAGAATGTATAAATACATGATAAGGTATAAAAATTCATTTCTCACATAATGAAATAACAACATAAATAAGAAAGATAAGTTCAACCAAAAGAATGGGAATTGGTTTAAGAAGATCACTTACCTCGTATCTGACTTGACTCGATCGTTCTTTAATCTCCTGAATAATAAACTTGAGTTAATTTCTAATTTCTTAAGAACTGTTTTCAAGTTAATTATTCCTTTTATATCACTTATTACCATGTCATGAACACTATGTAATTATTTATGTTAATAACGGACGTTTTAACGATCATTGGTACTTGAGTCAAAAATAAACTCTTTATAATTACAATTTGTTCATGTATCCATTATATCCAAAGTTATATTCATGATGTAGATATCATATATATCATATATATCCATTATATACATGCATTTATAATATTACATAACATTTAGAGGTAATAAATGAAATGCACCGGTCACGGAGACAGTAAGCCGTACGTACGCATGAATGATACTTCCATTTCTATTTCATATTTAATGGAATTAAAACAAAATGATGAATAATAGTATTATAATTCCTGTATGGAATCATATATAATATCATTAAATCTATACTTTATATGTACCACATATGGTATTAACGAATCAAATTTCTTTGAGGGGGTGGTACTGTGCACTTCCTAAAATGAAATTATCGTGTATACCCATAATGGAAACCATAAAGGTATGACATAAATGAAAATACAAAATATTAGGTAAAACATAAACATATTATATATCATATATAAATATATTGACATCTTAATGGCCACCATGAAAGGTGTTAAAAGAATATTGAACAATCATCGTTTCATGAGGCAGAAATTCACCATCCATAGAAACAGTATGTTCCTTAACCATTATATGTAGGTGTATGTAAGTGTAGCTTGAATACTTCTTATAACAACATCCTAGTATATTTCAGATAGTGTTGTTGTTACAAAATAATTAAATAAAAGAGTTTAGTGGTTTGGAGAAGCAAAATAAAACATAAGAACACAAGAGAAACCACTCCCTTTAAAACGGGTAACTCTTTTGGATTTGATCTCAAAGGCTTACTTGGGAAGACTTCTTCCCAAAGTGAGGGTTCAAGTAGTAATAGAGGAATGTGGAGAGACAAAATGGTAAAGGGTGGGCCGAGCCAAAGGCTTGAGATGTGTGGGTAAGGTGGTAGAGGTGGGGGCCTTTTATAAGAGGAGATGAGGGGCACTCTTGGGATGTTATAATAGGTTACTTTATTATAAAATGATATTAGGATTTAAAATGTACCAAAATTATATATTTCAAGGATAATGTTATGAGTGTTCGAAATCAACCAATCCAATAGGTTTTTGACATGTTTAGGTCTTAGATCTTACATTATCTTTTCATTTTATTTAAATCGTTAAATAATGAGGTAATCGCTGCATCATCATAGTGTCATAAATAATTTAATTTATTTAATGTCTAAAAATTATTAAAAAACTAGCATGATGTAGGAAATCGTTTTATCTTTCTACATAATATTTATAGTAAAAAATATGACTTGTATAACCCCATTTAAAAATTGTTTTAGTAAAAAAACTCATGTTTGTGACATTTTAATTTTAACATTAAATAAAAAGTATTTAATGACATTTTCCAACCAAAGTGGATCCATGGGGTCCCCAAGTTGACCCATGGATTTTTGTGGTCGGCCATGAAACATCCAATAAGGGTAGTACATGTTTCTAGGTCATTTAATATTATTAAAACATTATGTTTACCACAAATTACACTAATTACCTCTAATCGCGATTAAAAACTTAAAAGTTACTATTCACCAAAAAATTATTTTAATCCTATTGAGCCACATTTTACTTCCTAATGACAACCATTTATGTGGGATTTTTGAAATTCAAAACACAGAGTTGATAAAATTTCATTTAAATGAAAAAATTAGTTTTTTTAAGTACCACTTAGTGGTTTCACTATTCATCAAAAATTTAAGTTTTTCAGAAAAATACCAAAACATCACCCTATGATATATTTGATATTCCGAATTCAAAAATGATTTCAATTTTACAATATTAAAAAAATATAAGTTACATTAATTAATTTAATAATTAATTCCCACTGTCAGAGCAAATAGCGTGTTTTTATGAAACAATAAGTATCAAAAGATTGACACTAGTTTAAGTCCAATTTCAAAGTGAAATTAATTCCAATGAACACTATTGGATTAAATGGAAAAAATATATTCTAATTGAACTTTAAAACCAATTAAAAATATAATCTAATAATATTAATAAATTAGATTAAAAAGATGTTTTGAATTAAAATACAACATTTTTCACTATTCATTAAAAAAATGAACTTTATCGGAAAAATACCAAAAATTTACACAAAGTAAATTTTGATGTCCCGATTATAAAGAGGTATTTTATTTGGTCCAATAGAATGTATAATAGTGACCAAAAATATATTTATAGACGGTTCACCATCAAAAGGTGATATGTCTACCTTTAGTGAATGTTAGAGTATATATGCCTAAAATTGAATTCTTTTCATATTTTAAGCCTTTATCTTTTTTTTGGATAAATGTAAAAACATTTAAAAAACATATATAATCATATTTTAGTTATTTATATTCATTCCCTCCAATACAACGGCTACGTGTTAACTACTATTTAAAATAATATTGTTTTATTACTACTGTGCAACGTAAGATTTCAAAGAAACTCGTTGTTATGTATCGGGTACGCTATTGAACATAACAACCCCTTTAAAGAAAAATTAATATTTAATTCATAAATATTAATAAATATGAAAATGATTTATTATTTATTTACCTAGGATGTTACACATCCTATGTTTGGAACATAGGGCATACTACATTATATAGTCGTGTAGATAGGACATTCGACATCTTATGCTTGGTGCATAAGGAATCTATCGTTTAGTTCAAGAGGAATCCTATATTTGACACATAGGGTTTACTATAGTTTATTTACTATAGATAGAACTATTAGTCATAAGGTTCCTAGTAATGGTTGGTGTTGGGGATTACGCAAGAGAAACCATTTCTGGTTCAGCCTGGCCTAGGAGCTATGCTATAGGGGTTGGATGAGTTACATGAGGAATGGTTTGATTCATGGTAATCAGGGAATTGATGATGAGATTCTGAACTCATGACATGGAAAATGAACCTAGAGGAATATGTCGACCCATGGTGTTTCATGGTGTGTGAATTATTATATCAAATCATGGTATTCCATAAGTTGAAAGTTGGTGCGCATAAGGGTGAAATGGAAAATGACGACATCCCGTCATGAAACGATTGTGGTGTGACTCTCCATTTTTCATGGGATTCATTGGCGGATGAAAAAAGACCGAGATGGGACTGTAGCCTGGCACGTATCCTAAGCGGGGGTGGGGGGGGGGGGGGGGGAAGCCCCCGCGGTATGGACCGTTGGACACGAATGCTGGAGATTCTCTAAAGATAGGGCTTCGTGAAGTATCTTCATAGACTAAAGGTTCTTGCGGAGAATGGGTTATGGTGATGCAGCTTTGTGAAGGAAAGATGCTCACAGACCATGGACTCGTGGAAAATAGGGGCTTGTGAAGTAATGGTTCTCATGAAACATGGAATCTCGGAGCATATACCTACAGAGTAAAGCAGCTCACCGAGCAAAGTGCCTCATGGAGCAAACTAGCTCACACAGCAAAGGGGCTCACAGAGCAAATTGGCTTGTAGAGAAAAGGGGCTCACAGAGCAAAGGTCCTCATGAAGCGATGCAGCTCATAGATCTCTGTAGCTTGCAGAGCCATGGGAAACCCAATGTAGCTACCTCCTTCAAAAATGGAAAATCCCTTTGTGAAGTGTATCACTTCACGGTGCTCTGGAGATTTGGGAAATGGGAGATCGATCACCCAAGAGGTGGCGTGACCGTGCTTATGATAGGGGTGAGATGACTATTTATAGGTATTGGAGGTCAGCAGAGCATGATCTAGAGCACATATGTGCACCGTGATGAGACAATAGCTAATTGAAAGACATCGTGCACCACAATCAAAAGGAGTTCCCTCTAGTTTCTTGTAATTTTGGAGTATACTTTCATTGACCTTCGCAGCACTAGTGGAGGCTCTGGTCATGTCCCCTCAAGTTCTTCATAACCACAGAGTTTACAGTCATTGACCTTCACGGTGCTCGTGGAGGCTCCATTCAAGTTCCTCTACTTCGTGATCGTGGAGGGAGCTTCGTGAACGGGCTCCACAAACTTGTTTTCAAACCCAAATTCAAATTTCCATAACTCCTAATCCATAACTCCATTCGGGATCTACGACCATTCAAATTGAAGCCTGAGAAATGGGATATGTTAATGGATCATGTATAGAAGAATTTGGAATATTTTTGAACATGTTTTATGATGTCAAAAAATTCCCCCCTATGAATGGGGTCCAACGAGGACCAGGAGGATGAGGCCGATCATCTTCTGAGGAAATGACTGAAGAAAAACACATGCCTTGGGTCCATTTTATCTCGAACACATTGAGGAAAAAGCTGGCTAAATCTATAAGCCCCCCTGATCCATTCTCGGCGCATTAAACAATAGATAATTGAATGTAATTCACCTATCTATGAGTGTTAAATAGTGGAATATGTTGTTTGGATTGGATAAGACATTTCTTTTAACTCTTATAATATATTATTTTCTCAACTCATATCATTTTCAAAGTTTACATTGGATAATAATTTTCATTAGAAATGTTGTTTGGATTGACTTTGAGTGTACTTATTCTTATTCAAGTTATGATTTAAATCATTTAAAAACCATGAACTTTCCTATATTGAATTCTAAATCATCATCCATTGGGGAATGCTGATATTCTTCTGAATCCACAATTGTCTCCTCTTGTTATATATTGACTTATTCATGGAAACAAATTCGATAATTCTCATATTTATTATATTGGAAAATTTTAACATTAAAAATGAAAAATATTTTTTGGTGTTTTGTTGAAAGATTTATTCGTGTTACCCTCTAATTTATAGCCGAGAAATGTTCCTTCAGCTATGAATATTTTATAATTTCTATAATTTCTCTATTTATTTCAATAGAAATATTTATTTCATAATACTATGAGATATTTCAATATGTTTTTCTTCCATTCCACCTTTTATATGCAATATGCTCTACTCTAGAATGAAGAAATGCTCAATTTGGAGTATACATATTAACCTTTATAACTTATTATCAATAATGACGACAGATAGGAATTTAAATAATAAAATTTACAAACATTATATTTACCTTATTATTCATTACTTCTCCAGCTCTATTTTATTAAAGAGTACCTACTGATATCAAATCATTATTTATTCTATGTTTCTATATATAATATTCAACATTAGTGAATGTATATTCAGTTCCATTATCAAACCATATGATCTTCATTTTTCCTATAGTTTCACTCTCCACTATTCATCAAATTTATTTATTGTATATCAAAACTAACTAATTATACATAATAAACATAACACCCCCCCCGCAACAAAAATCAAAAAATAAAATTAAATATTTCTTACCATATGTTTCAACATAGCTGATTAAACCTTATAAATGGATGTGGACAATATTCAATAGATTTTATTATCACTTATTCTTTGGACTATAGGGGGTTTCAGCTTCTTTCCCCATATGTATGAATATTATGATTCTCCATTAAAATCCAATGAATTAATTTCAATAACACCATTCAACTATGATTGATTATCCACACTCTACTAATTATATGGTAAATCCTCTAATAACATAAATTATTCCCATATTATATTTTAATTAGAAAATTATTATCCTTTTTATACACATGATACAATTTACCATCCAGTTAACAACCCATCATATGTTAGTTTGTGGCCCTTACAAGGATACATTAGGGTTTTTTGTTGTATGTATTTCCAATATTGAGTCACATAACAAAATTACACTCAAATATGTTTTATTTGTCACCAACCGATATGAAATACATGGAATTTAATTATACAATTTTTATGGAGTTATACTACTTCCTTTTAACTTTATATCACTATAGTTTCAAAATAAAATAATTTCATCATCTCTTCCTTTCAAATTAATGAGAATATTAATATTACCCATCACATGGGATGATAAACCACTATAGTTAATCAAATTACTACTATTTTTTATAGAAATAAAATATACCTCGCCAAAAATATCTTTCTCCTTTATCTTTAATATATTTCTTGTTCATGAATGTCTAGAATAAGTTTTAGAATAATTAGGTCTCTTCCCATTTTCATCCGCAAAAGAAATGTAGTTATATCATTATTCTTCAAATGGGGTAAATGTTATTTCCCAAATAATTTCTTTGGTTATACACGAATCTATTATTATTTTCAATTTATATAGAAAACTTCCTCTTTTCATATAATTTATTATCCTATGAATAAATTCATAATAATTGAAATAATATGTATAAAACTATTTTATATTTTTATTTTAATGAAATTTATTAATTATACATTCCTAAATTATAATTGTTTCTCCTTTCATATAACATTTATTTTCACCACAATAAGTTATTTTTCTGAAGTGACCAATTAGTTGTTATTTAATTAGATTAAATATACCATTTCTACCATTTATCTATATATCCCATTATTTTGAATAAATCCCAATTTTATCGAAACCCCTTGATGATGGAGAAATTCCACCTTTAATATTCCACCCTTTTCTTCTCATATTTTTTTCATTAGTTTTAATTTTTTTTAAATCATATCCATGACCAATTTTACTTGTGAAATTATTTATTTTCGAACCCAACACTTATTAAAAAAGTAGTATCCTTCATTATCCTAATTCCTTTAATACATCATTATAAAAGTTTCCATACATTAACTTCTTCCAAAAGAAACTATTTTTATGACAAAATCAATATTATTTTTAAATGATATTACTTATTCTTTTGAAGTATATTTATTATTTTCTTTCTATTCTATGGTTTACTTAGATTATCATAAATCTTTACATGTTACTCAAAATTTACCATATAGTTATCTACTACTATATATTATATTTAAAAAATTTCATATTCTTCCATAACATTCCCTATAATATTGATTTATATTAAAATTTTATCATCATAACCCAAGGATTACTTTATTAATCCTATAATATTTCTATTCTAATTTCATTTTTGATAAATCTATAAAAGATAAACTTTTAATTCTGTCTTGATATCAATAACTTTCTTTGATTTATCTATTTATTCTAATTTAACATTAAATTTATACATTTTAACAACATTATAATCTTAAAAATCTAATTTTAACCTAGTTTTAACAAATTATAATGGGCCTCCCTCAAAATATTATTCTACTTTTCTTAAAAACACATTTATCTAAAACATTGTTGTAATTGTATTTCCAAAATTTCTGTTCTTTCATGGGGAAACTTATTTCTTTTTTTATCTAAATTATATATTACCATCAGTTACATAAAATATTTTTTACACCAATAAAAAATATTCCAAATAATTACATAATGAATAAAATTAAAGGTTTTCTTACTCTCAAATAATTATTTTCCTCTCTAAAACTTTTTTTCTAGAAGAGATAAGAAATCATCTATAACTTCTTATTTAATTTAACTTTCCTGAATTACATTATTCTCCATAGCCATAAATTCCATTTAATTATATTTTTGTTTAATATAACAATTCAACTTCACTTTAATCTAATATGCGACCAACTATCTAATGTTGATCATGTGTAAATAATTCTCCAATATTTACATCTTCTAGTTTTGATACATTTGAATTATAAACTGTTGGAAATAATTGTAATATATTCTTCACTATATCAATCTCATTCATATGATAAAATATTACATATATATCCATATATATTTTGATAATAATATTGAAAAACATTTATAATTTTCAGTTAATATTATCTTCAAATCATAGAATCTGTTTTGAGAAACCTAAAAAATTGCATCTTTCACTTTTAATTCACTATCATTATATTAGTAATTTTGTATGAAATTTTCTCACCTATTATAAAATACATATTATTCATTTATATATAATGATATATATATATATATCTATAGATAATGAATTTTGATCCTTATAAAACCATTCTATATTTTTTTACATCATTGAAATTTTTTATAATCACATACTTAAATTCGACGAACCATAATAAAGTTAAAAAATCAATCCCAATAGATTGTAAATGAGATCAAAATATATAATTATAACCATAATAAATTAAAATAACCAAATAGGGAAACCCACTTTTCATTCACAATATATTTCCTGATAACAACATTCTCAAATAAATTCATGAAACAATCTATGGCTCTTATATAATTAGTTGAACCATGAGGCATGACTATAAACCCTATAATAGTGGGGGTGAATTATAGTGACCTGAAATTTCATATATATTAAGTTCATCGAGATCTTTTTCTATTTTTTGTTAGTGACACATTGAATCTACCAAAACGATCACTAAAAAATCACAACTAAATTTATTAAAGATAAATATGGATAAACATATGCATTATATATTCTACACCCACACTTGGATACATTCTAGGATAAGATATCACTAATGTGATGATATAATGAATAATCACTACAATAATTATTTATAATTATTATATAAAGAATAATATAAATTATCATATATGTTCTCAAACATCATACTCAATATTGATAACTGATTTTGAACAGGGTTAAACAATGAAATAACATCAATATGAAAAGGAAAAATCATAAATATAATAACTAAAAATAAAAAATAAAAAAATGGGATTCCCTGGAAATTCATCCAAAATAAATTCATGATCTGAAAATATAAGTAAAATTAATCTTTAATTTGATTCTGAATCTTAAATGGAAATCAATATTTTCATACATGTCTACTTAATACCAGATATTCAATAAATTCCACCACAATTTTAGTTTTATTTATTTCATCCTCTTATCCTTTTTCCTCTATCCTCTCTATATTCTTCTATAAAAAATATTCCAATATACCCTAGAAAATTTTTAATTTAAATTTAAAAACAAGATTTTAATATAAATTCCAACCTATTTTACTTAAAATCCTTCTATTAAATTGTTTTTAAGTAATTATTTGCTAGTGATATTTAAAATAATAGTCAATGTATGTTCTAGAAACTTCAAAAAAATCTTTATATTACCTTATCTTCATTTCTACTTTCACCATATAGATTTCAACAAAAATATTTTTGTATCATTTATCACGACATGGAAAATTAGATACTTTATTAGTTTTTATTTATCTTTCAATTAAAAAATATCATGATATTTATATAACAGTGTGATTAAAAAGAAATTTTTCTTAACCACTAATGTTAATGTGGTGTGAATCCTTTGTATAGTATGGGAATCTCCAAATAATCAGTACCACATCATTTTTAATAAGATTATTCGCAACATGGTTGATATATCATGCAGTGAATGATTGTTTAAAATTATAGAAAAGTAAGAAACCTTATATAGAACATATAAATACATATTTATTATTTATAACCATTATATGTCATGATATAAAAATCATACATATGGGAATTTCGTCCTTTAAAATTTTCTTACACATTGCTTAATTGTTTATCCTGTGTCACATATCATATAAGTCACATAGTTTATTTGGATTAATTATATATATCACTTCAACTACTCTTAAATATTGAACAATTTCCTTTTAATACTTTTTGACTCACATCATGATCCTTATTATAATGGTAAAATTTGTACCTTAAAAGCCATAATATATCTCCAACCATTTCATTGTGACTCCAAAATTCATCGCAAACTTCAAATTAGTTCAAATTAATTATAATAGAAATCCAATAGATAAAAAAATAAACAGTAAAACCAATTTTGGAAGAAAAAATAATTTAATTATTTAGTAAATTATTTTTTCCATCTTTAAAAACAAAATAAGATGTCTATATCTCTTTAATTAAAATGTAAACGTCTATTTAAATCATTGGCCATGTTATTTCAATGATGAGTTCCTTTTAAAAAAACATTAAATGATAAATCAGTAATATAGGGTGATGAAGCAATTAGGAATCCCTCCTAATGATATTCTAAGATGATGTGATCATATTTCAAATATGTATTCATTAAACGTTTATTATTATTTTTAAATTTACATCATTCTCTATGGATTCGGGGACATGTTTCTAGAATCTGATCTTGGATTTTTTTTTAATTTCACATAAATCCATAGAGAAATAGTCTTAGAGGGTCACACACTAAGTGTATCCCAAATCTTATTAAATAATATTTTATTTATTAAAATGGATATATATTATTTTCTAATTCTCAAAAATACTAATTCATGTTTTGTTGATTGAATAAATTGAAAAAAAATACTTCAGTGTGAAAAAATATTGTTGAGTTTTATATATGTTATTATTATTCATATGTTAATTAAAAAATATATATTTATACGCAGGTTTAAGTAATATTTTAATAGATTTTTTTTTCTATTATGTGAATACCAAAAATAAATATTTATTCACGATTATAATGATCACAATATTTATTTATACATTTATTTTTGAAAATAATTATTTAAATAAATGTTATATAATTCAGGATTCGGTGAATTTCATAGACAATTAATGTGAACATTTAAGGGACCAAAGAAAATGATATATTTAATTAATATCATATAAAATAATTTTTTTAATTAATATGTTGACCGTAAATAATCAAATGTTATGTGAAATAACATTCCTCATAATACAGTTTTAGACATGGATATTATCATAGAATAGTTAGTCGTTAAATTCTTACATTGTAATTAATATTTATTGACCGAAGGTAAAAATTCTAATTTTTATCATTTTAAAGATTTGTTGTGAAAAACAAAGAGACTTCATAAAATTCTCTTAATCCCTATAGATAAAAATCCCCATCCAACCCTCTCCAAAAAAAATAAAGGCAAAGAGAATCCATTTTTTTCAATGATGAATGATTTCAGTCACATGTTCCTTCACACCAATACTATGAATACAAATTACTTTTTTTGAGATTCATGGAGCCTATTTGGATACAACTAGAGGAATCATCTCTTGGATTTTCCACTATAATGACGAAATAAAGAGACAGACATAAATATTTATTAGAAGCAATTTCCAATTTTAGGATATTATTTTAATTAATTAATTATATATATATATATTCAAATAATTTAGTTTCTATACTATTCCTGTCCTTTATTAATAAATTTTATTTGGCTGATTCATTAGATTTGGTTAATAACCAAAAACATTTACTGACACACCTCTTTCTCTATACCCAATAACCTTCCTTTTTCTATTGAAATAAATAAAAAAACATAATCATCAAAGTCAAATTATAATTCATTCAAAAAAAATCACAATATAAATCAATATGATCAAAATTATGCATTATTTCGATTTATTAAAAAATTAAAATTCTATTGCACTAAATAATTAATAATATAATATTCCTAAAATATCCATACCAATTACCACATAACAACAACAACTCATAAATTCATAATATAATAAATATAGAATTATATTTCATGCTTCATAAGACATGAAATTTTGTGGCATACACACATAAGAATACAAAATCATTTCATGTTAGTCAAGGATCATTACCATGACAATCATAGCGGACAAATTCCATTACTGAACCGAGTTCACCACTCATCATAGCCTTTTATTACTGAACTGGATTTACGTTCTATTCAATAATGTTTGTCTCAGGAGATATAGATCTTTACCCAATGCAATGGAGGGAGATATATTTCCCACCCATCTCATAATGAAACCATTTCTTATGTATTCCAAAAAATAAAAAATAATTTATCATAGCCTATCCCATGAAATAAAATGGGTTTCTCAAACATCATTCCATCATAAAAAATTTAACATAAATGGATTTTATAAAATAATTTGATAACAAAAACAATAAAATTAGAATAATAATTGGTATATAAAAATAACCTCCTGTATAATGAATTATATAATTTTATTGAATTATTCTAGAATCAAAATCATTTTTATGATATCATATATGATTATATTATCATCCGTTTATTGAAAAAATTTCATTGTCACTTGTTATTTAGATATTAACTACATTATCTTCTTATGGATGATTTGTTAGATATGTTCATTATCCACTTCTTAGGATTTAGTAAAATAATTTGAATAATGATATTAGTATAATATATATCATATTTTTAAATTAAATTTATATATGTAATCATCGTTTATCGAAGATCATGTAGAATGAATCACATCACATTGTGGAAATGGTTGGTCGTAGGTATGCACGTGCGATGATATCATTCCCAAAACTATAGAATGGTATTGATGTGGTTTGTGTATTGTATTTAGGAATTTGTAAAATGTTATAATAATCATATATATATATATATTATTTACATCATTATACATATCCATGTAAGGTGGTGGTGAAGAATATATTACACCATGGCGAGGAGACGGTAAGCCGTACGTACGCACAAACGATGATTCTTTTCATAGGATGGATAGAATGTGAAATATGATTGATTCATTTTTATTATAATATATTATTATATTAGTGATACTGATGTTGTTACTTTATCAGGAAACATAAAATGAATATGAAGTAGAAGAAGAATTAAGTTTGAAAGAATCAGTAGAAGAGATTATCTCTTCCTCGACGTGATTCCGCAAAATCAATACTTAGAGTAGTAGAGTTTGCCTTTACAGATGACCAAAAAGAATAGAATAAAAATTTTAAAGTTTAGAAGGAAATATATCAAGGTATTTCCAAGCATGGAGTCTCAAAATTAAGTGAATATGTGAGGGAGGAGGTGCCCTGTTATAATTGAGGTGAGGGGCACTTTTGGAAACTCCATAAATAATAATATATAATAAATAAACCCCTACTCAAAAACATCAAAATGTCCCAATATATAATATGATATGATATAGGGTTGTAATCAAATCGACCAATAAATTTTGGAATGGGTTTTATGTCAATTTGAACCATATATTTTTAATTGACACGTAGTTATTATATATATTTCTAATTGTGGTAAAAACATTCTAAATATACAATGATAATAAATATTTACTTATATGGTGTTCATTTGCCATAAATTTATATTTAATGAAATTATAGACCTTATAATTATCACTTTGTAAATTTTATATATTTTTAGGATTTTTAATTAATTTAATAAGATTTTATTTTTATAAAATTTCAATAGTGTCAATTTCAACATTATTCGTTTATTTGACTTTAAATAAAATTCAAATTTAAGATAAATGCTAAATAAAATATTCAATACACTCTTAACATGTCATAATAATATAGAAAGTTTGTGTATCACAATAATTTGTTAATATGATATTTATTTTAATATTTTTTAAAAACATTTTTCTATATTTCTTTAAATAAAATAATTTCTACATCACTATTGTGTCATAATTAATGGTAATTATATAATATCTACAATTTAATAATAAATTTATATTTTTTAGGAAATTATTTTATATTTATAGAGTCCATATATAGTCTATATTATCACTTATTTATCCAGATATTAAAATTAACATATTTATATAACATGAGATTGCGACCTTTTGTCACATTCATTGGTTTTTATTATCGTCATTTCATATTCATAGGTAAGCGGCCATTAAGTGATTACATATCGAAACCTATATTATAAGAGTCGAATTTACTCATCCAATAGTATTTTTATAGATGTTAATGTAATTTTATAATATTATTTTTATTTTTAATTACCAGATTTATCTTCAACCATGGTAATAAAAATAATTACCAAAGTCACTATTCATACTGTCCAAAAATAAAATATAGATAATTTCATAATTTAGACCAACTGATTCCAAATTTAGAATCCAATTTTCAAAATTTAGAAACACAGAATATTCATTAATAAATATATAATTAATCTCGTTGTTGAAATGAGAAAAACGAGTTGTTAAAGTTAAAATATTGCAAAAGATTGAAATGTTTTAACATATAAAATTAATGAAAATTTAATTCCAATGTCCTATATTATATTAAAAGGTAAAAATATAATCTATTTAAACATTGAAATAATTTAATAAAATAATATAAACCTAAAAATTATTCCAAAAAAAGTTTTTTTCAATATAATTTCATCGTATTTGTACTATTCATTAAAAAATGAATGTTATAATAAATATATCAGAAAATCATCTGATATAATTTTTTATATCGCGCTTCAAAATAAAATTTTTATGTTTTCATATATAAATTATTAAATTATAAAAATCATAATTTAAAACAGTGTTTCTATTCAAAGGTGTAAAACATAACTTTTTAAAATATGTTATTATACATAAAATAGGGCTTTACTCATACCATATAAATAAAATTTAAAAAATATATTATTAAGTATTTAACACATATATTTTTCGCATTAACATTATTATCAAAAGTAATTCACTCAAAAATAAAAACATCTAATCGATTTAGGTTTTTCATAAATAATTGATAGCCAATGAATTCACAATGCATTTTTATATGTTTATTATAATTATTTTCTCTAACTTAATGACATGGCTATAATGGTAATTTTATAATAATTGAATCTTGTGGTTCTTTGAAACTCATGATTGTGTGCAAAGCATGATACAGAAGAATAAAAATTATTTAAATAAAATAATTCAAAAAAAAAAAATTGGGCGTTACATTCTACCCCCCTTAAACTGAATTTCACCCTCGAAATTCATCAAATGGAAAGAGACATATAAGTATACCTCTCCCTCATCATATCCTCAATTTACCATGTAGCTTCTTCAAATTGGTGGTTCCTACATAACACATTAACCAAGAAAATGGTTAGGTTTTGTAGAACTCTTTCACTATGATCTAGAATCTCTATCCATGGTTCTTCATAAGAATGATATTTTTCCAGCTGTATGACTTTTGAGCTTAGTACATGTAAAGTATCAGGTATGTAATTTCTAATGAGAGATAGAAAAAACACATCACAAAGATGATAATGATTCTGTGGAAGTACCAATCAGTACGATACCTTCCTAACATGGACTAGAATTTCAAAAGTACAGATATACCTAGGGATTAGCATGCCCTTCTTTCCAATTATCATTACTCTCTTCTAGGGAGATATTCGTAAGAACACCTTACCACCCATAATAAAATATAGTTTTTTTCTTTGATTGTCATAATAATATTTTGTCGACTCTAAGCTGATCTATTTTTTTAATAGATATGACCTTTTTTCCTATTTCATCAAAAAGATCAGGTCATAATATTATTCATTCCCTAACATTATATTAGAAAATTAGAGTTCTACACATTTTTATATAGAGGGGTTCATAAGGATCCATTTTAAGAATGGATTGAAAGCTATTATTGTACAAAAATTCCACCATTGGAGGTGTTGATCCCATCCACCATTAAAATTCATAGGGAAGGCTCCCAACATGTATTCGAGAGTTTTCATCATCCTATTTGACTGATCATATACTCTGTATTCAGAGCACACTGTTGACTTCCCTAGAACATCATGGTAAACCTTATATCCCGATCATATATAAGGGAAAGTGGTATTCTTTTAAATCCTACCATTTACTCTATATATATCTTAGAAATCACGAGATAAATTCCCTCTAATTACAATGATGTGTGCCGAATCTGTAAGGAGATCAACTATAACACATATAGAATTACTGCTTTGGATGTTTTGGGAAGTTCGATGAAAATGTCTGTAGTTATGTTTTCCAATTTCTATTTTGTTATGGGTAATGGTTGTAATATCCCCATAGGCATCTGTGTCTCAACAATAACTTGCTGACGAACCATGCCTCAAGAGACATATTTGGCGACATTGTTTTTCATTCTATCCCACCATAAGTACTCTTTAAGGTCCCTATAAATCGTTTTTCTTCTATGGTGAATGAAGAATGAATAACTACGAGCATAATCCAATAGATCCTTTTTTAATTCTAGTATGGGTGGAATACAAACCTAGTTCCTGAACCATATTATTTCATCACAATCATTGATGAATTTAGGAACATTTCACTCCTTTTGTAGCTCTACATATTTCTCATACACCTCCATAATCTTCACATTTATTGATGGTTGGTCATTCATTTTAGAATGATAATATTTACCACCATCAATTAAAATTTCAAGATCAATCCTTTGAAAATTGATAAATATTGGATCTTTTGGGATCCTTATCATGGATCAGCTAACATGGTTTGGTCGACATAATGCATCTGCCACCTTGTTTGTATTCTTAGGGTGGTAATTTATTGAGTTTTTATAATCTTTAATCAAAACCAACCATCTTAATTTTCATATATTCAAATGATTTTGTGTGAAAATATACTCTATACATTTATTAGCATTATAAATATCACACCTTTCACCATAAAGATAATGTATTCATATCTTTAATACAAAGATTACCATAGAAAACACCAAATCACTATTTGGGTAATTTTTCTCATGTATTTTCAAATGCGGCGAGGCATAAGCTATCACCATATCATTCTCCAGGAGAACACATACCAACCCCTTCATTGATGCCTCACTATAGATCACAAACCTTTCACCACTACAAGGCAGTGTGACCACATGTGCACTGCTTAAACTTCATTTTAGTTCTTGAAATGTCTATTCACATTCCTCCATCCAAAAAAACATAACTCCTTTCCATGTAAACATGGGGATTGGATTAGATAATCATGATACATCCTTCAAAAAATGTTGATAATATATTACCAAACCATGAGAACTATATATCTCAGTTACAATTGTTTTTATCGACCATCATTCAATAACATATGTTTTTTCTGGATAAATAGATATCATCCTCTTGAGATTATGTAACCAAAAAGAATCTTTTGGAAGCCCAAATTCATACTCACTAAGTTTGGAATAAAATGTATCCTTTATCATGTTCATCAATACAATTCTCAATTTACCTTCTTATTCATCCTTTGTATTTGAATAAAAAATAATATCTTCTATAAATACTACAAATAACTGATGAAGATGGTATCTAAGGACTCTATTCATTAGATCCATAAAGATAGCATGGGAATTAGTAACACCAAAAGGAATCAATATAAATACATAGTGTCCATACCTTGTATGGACTTCCATATTTTGTATATCCTCCTTTTGAACCTTAATTGATGATATCTTGAATGAATATCAATCATGGAAAACTGTTGAGATCCAAGTAGTTGGTCAAATAAATCATCAATGAGGGGAGGATGATATTTTTTCATGATATCTATCTTGTTATATTTTCAATAATCAATGTAAAGTCTCATTAAACCATCATTATTCTTAACTAACATAACAGGTTCTCCCCAAGGTGAATCATTAGGGAATATGAATCAATTATGAATATTATCTTGGGGTTTCTTATTCAATTATTTCAAATCAATTAGGGTCATTCTATACGGTTTATTTTAAATAGGTATATCATCTCTTGTGTGTTCTATTGAATACTCAACTTCATGATTTGGTGGAAGACCTAGAAATTCATCCAGAAAGACATCATCAAACTCCTATACAATTTGTGTGCTATTAATCATCAGTTTCTCTCCAACCATTTGAGATTAAAAAATCATATTCTATAGAAATCAAGACACATAAAATGGAATAAATTTCTATGGTAAGGTTATATTCATATTTTCATCAATACATGATGATTTATTGATCTAGAATATAAAATGTTACCTCCCTTCGTTGGAAATTGATATGATATCTATATAGAGAAATCCAATAATTGCTAAGAATCACATAAAATTCCACTATAAGAAGGATCACAATATTTGCAGGAATCCCATTCCCACAAACATCAATAATAGAAGTCTAATAAACATTATATACGACCTTTATGACATTAGGATTCGTCACAGATAATGGAACATCTAATTATATTGGTAATACGACGATGCCTTTAGAAAATTATTCTGAATGAAAAGTGTGGGTGGATCGAGAATCAAAGAAAACATTTCTTACTTTAGAGTGAACGGTAAGTGTACCCTTCACAACTTTATAATCGTACTCCACATCACCGATAGAGATTTAATGTGACATTTATTTATATTTTTATTTAAGAGTTTGTTGACATAGATCATCATCAATAACCCTTTGATTTGGGCATTGATTGGCATAATTTCCCATTTCCTTTCACATGAATCATTGAAGTGTATGAGATGAGTTCTTTGTATCCTTCTCTTTTTTCACCTAATTAAACTTATTTTCCCATCACTTCCGCATTCAACTACCCAATAACCTTTTTCGACACTAAAATCATTTACTTATCCTTTTAAGACAATTCCCTCCATTATTCTTTCCATACATTGATCATAATGGAAAACTCCTCTTCATTTCAGTGTGGTCCTTATATTTTCATTTCAATTTCATTTTTCTCTTATTATCAAACCCATATTACTAATGGGTTACTCCAATCTACATATCATCCATTAGATAACATTGAAAAATTTCCCTATAACTATTAAATTCCCTTGTTGCTAATTCTTTTCAGAGACTTTATTTCAAGCCAACAGAGAATCAATCAAATTTACTCTAAGGTAGGATAATAACTCCAGAATTATACCTTGAATGTCCAATAAAATTTTCATCGTAGGTACCATCAAATTCACTATCTTTTTTATTATATTCTAGGAAATCATTAACCATAGTAATTCAGAAAATATGAAGAAATAATGTATTAGAGAATATATTCTTGACCTCATCCCATTCCATGGAATAAATTTCATCACTTTTCCTTATCTTCTTGATAAGAGTAAACCATTAATCACATTCACCTTTCAAATGATATACTGCTAATATGAATTTATCATTTTCAAAACATTGTAGAACTGAAAATATATTTTCTGTGGAAATAATCCATTGTTCATCCACTAATTGAATAGAAGACCCATTGAATGAAGTTAGATGCTTCCTCATAAATGATTAAACAAAATGAAGCCCCCTATTTTTCTCATTTTGATGTATGGAATATTTCACAGCTTGAGAATGTTGTGAGAAAATAGCTATAGGATATTTCATTCCAACTCTAATAACATTTGATTTCTTAGGGGGATAGTCATTTCATTTCCTGCCATATTCAACATTAATTTCATTCATTCGGGTTCTATCCATTGTCAGAAACCAAAATGAATGGTTTAATAAAAAATACTAATAATAGGAAAACTACATAATCGATGAATAAAATTTCATTTTAATAAACAGTGGGTTTTATCCTAGGTTAATCATGAACATATCCATAACACTAGGACACGATTGTAACCAATACATTGGCATATACTTGTGGTTCCTACTATGGTTTTCTCATATTAGTTTCTAAAGGATAACTACACCTTTACACTGATACCAACTAAAACAGATCATAATTTACATGTAGAAATTAATTTAACATTGAATAATATTTATTATATAACATTACAAAAACCATTCCTGTATTTTATAGGTTTAGTGTCTTTAGATACTAGGAAACACAAACCATTGGTTCATAAAACATCTACATTGTCTCGCACTTATTTCTTAAAAACTACAATCCTCTTTTATAGATCTTACTTAGTACCCTTATTCATATCATGGGAAAACGAAACATATGTAAGGGTGAGAACAAATGGTCAGTAGGGGTAAAAATGGTTTATATCAATCATATCATAATCATAAGAACATAACAGTTGAAAATATTATCCTGTATATAAAAGATCAGAATATCATGTCATGGGAGAAATCATAAAAGTGAAATGTAATCCAAATAGTCAAAACATAACACTTGAATTAGAGTGGAATAAACACACACACATAAAAAATCATTTAATATTATTCCATGCTCATTACCAATACCATCAAAATGGAAAAAGTCCATTATTGATCTGAGTTTACTCATCGTTCCAACCATGTATTACCAAAGAAAATTTATTTTCCTTCCATTCATGTCTATATAATGAGATATAAATTATTACGTAATGCATTAGAGATAGATATAGGTCCCAACAATCTCATAATGAATCAATTCTTATGTTTTCCACAAAAAATATAAATAATTTATCGTAGCTAAACCAATGAAATAAAATGTCTATTGAAAAAATCATTCCATAATAATTACTATAAAATAAATGGATTTATTAAAAATTATTACTTCATCAAAAAAATAAAATAAAATTCATAATAAGGATATAAACGTAACCCTTTTTCATCTTTCATGTGAAATAATCTTGATAAAACACTTAAAATTACGTCCCGAGTAAAATATCCTTTATTTTTAAAAAACGTTTTATTTTATCAAAATTCCCCACAATTTGGAAAAAAATTAATTTAGTTGAAATTCATTATTAAAAAATGTAATTGAATATTCATGGAAATATGCAATAATGGAACCATAAAAAACCATTACTTTCGTGTATGTTCAAGAACATTCTCCTCATTTATTTGTTGGAAAAGTCATAATGTTCCTCAAATTGAATAACAACAAAAGATTCCTTTCATTCTAGTTAATAAAAATTCAACATATGGTAAAATTTACATTAAATATTTTTTGAATAATACAAATAATATCAAATAATTAAGATTCATGTTTGTGGATGATGAATATACCCAAGTAAATACTTACATATAAAAAATCTCAGATAAAAATAAGATTATAAAACTATCCCTTACCTTAGGTATGATATTCATCACATGTATCTGAACATCCTATAAAATGATTTATATTATGTTATTGAATTATTATAGATTCATAATCATTTTTATTATATCATATATGATTATATTTTCATCTATTTTTTAGTAACATTTAATTTCCACTCATTATTCAGATATTAACTACTATATGTTCTTATGCAAGATTTGCCAGATATGTTCTGGATCCACTTTTGGGTTATAATTATGTCATTCAAAAAATTATATTAGTATAATAAATATCATATTTATTCATTCAATTCTTGTATATATCCATGGTTTAATGATGATCATGTAGAATGAATCACAACGCATCATGGAGACGATAGACTATATGTATGCAAGAGCATTGATATCATTCCCAAAATTGTTGAATCGTATTCATGTGGATGGTTTATAATATTTTTTAATTAGTAAAATGTTATAATAATAATATATACTTATTATTTCCAACATTATAAACATACAACTAACGTGGTTGTTAAAAACAGATTACACAACAACATGGAAATGGTAAGTCGTACGTAATCATACATAATGATTTTACTTTTCCTTGGATACATAGTAGGTGAAATATGGTTCTTTCATATTTATAATAAAATGTAAGCATACGAGGGATACTAATTTTATTATTTATAATGAAACAAAAAATGAAGATAACGTAGAAGAAAAAAATAGTTTGAAAGAATCTGTAGAAGAGAATACAACTTCCTAAACTTTCTTTCTCTAAATCACTACACAGAGCACTAGAGATGGTTTTTTAAGATGACCCAAACCTATAAAATAAAAAATAAGTAATATGATATTGAAAATGGAAGGGGGTATCGGTGATTTAAAGATAAAAATTAAGTGAAGTAGTGAGGGATAATGTTATCTTTTATAATTGAGGCAAGGGGAACGTTTGGAAACTCCATAAATAAAAATTTATAATAAAATCAAAACCTACAAAAATCCTAAAAAATTTCAAAACCTATAATATTATAAGATATAGGGTTGTAATATCATCAAAAAATTATTTTTGAATAAGTTATTTTTTAAATTTAAAGCATATCGTCTTAATTGACACATAGTTATTCTATATTATTTTAATTGTGGTAATAACATTCAAAAAATTTAATAGTTATAAATATTTACTTATATGTTGTTAATTGACCATAAATATATATTTTATGAAATTTTATACCCTTAAATTTTAAATTTGAAATTTTTATATAATTTTACGATTTTAAATAATTTAATAAAATGTTTTTTTATAAAAAATCAATAGTGTGATTTTTTACACTTTTCATTTATATGACTTTAAATAAAATACCCATAGATGATAAATTCAAAACCAAAGATTTATACACTTATATCTAATCATAGTCACCTAGAAAATCAGTGTATAGCATTAACTGGTTCATATGATATTTCTTTAATTTTTTTTAAACCATTATCTATACATATTTATAAAATAATATGTACATTACTATTGAGTCATCATTAACATTAATTAATTAAAATCTAAACATTATAAATAAAATTCTATAAAGTAGGTAATTATTTAATCTTTAAATATATTATATATAGTTTATATTATCTCATAGTTATCCTTATATTAAAATTATTATATGTATATAAAATGAGAGTGTGACATTTTTTCATATTCATTAGTTTTTTTTATGTTGATGTCATATTCATAAGTAAGTGGACATTAAGTGATTTAATTTCAAAAAATAGATGATATGGGTCTAATTTATTCAACTAATTAGATTATTACAGGTGTTAAGGTAATTTTACAATTTTTGGTTACCTTAAATTACATGATCTACCTTTAACCATTGTAAAGAAATCATTACCAAAGTTACTATTCAAATTTCACAAAAATAAAATAATGATATTTACATAACTGGATCTAATTATTCAAAATTTGGAATCCATTTTTCAAAATTTTAAACACAGAAGTTGTAGTAATTATTTTAAAATTAATCTTGTTTATGAAATGAGAAAATAGGTTTCAAATGTTAAAATATCACAAAAGATTGAAATGTTTTTCAAATAAATTTAGTATAAAATTAATATAATGAACTAAAATATATTAAATTTTTAAAAAGTCTATTTATACTTTGAAACCATTTTATAATATAAGATATCCATAAAAATAATTTCAATGAAAAATGTTTTTCTTCAATTAAAATTTACCGTACTTTTACTATTCATCAAATCATGAAAGTTATCAGGAAAATATCAAAAAAATCATCAAAAGTAAATTTTTATATCCCTCTTCAAAATAAAATGTTTATGTTTTTAAATAAAAAATATTATTATGTCAAAATTTCAATTTAAACGCGGTTCACAATTCAAAGGTGTAAAATTAAAATTTTAAAATTTGATACTATATATCAAATAGGGTTTTATTCATACCCTAGGACTAAAATATCCATCAGATGAATATAAAAAATATTTTTATTGAGTATATAAAACATATATATCACATTAATTTCATTATCAAAAGTAATTCACAAATAAATACAAATATCTAATTGATTTACATTTTTCATAAATAATAGATAGCTATTAAAATCACAATGCATTTTCATAATTTAATATCACACTACTGATGAATAAAAATTATTTAATGAAAATATTTCATAAAAACATCCAAGTGTTGTATCGTCAGACGCTAGGTTTGGGAATGGTAGTGGGTGAAATTTTAGACATGTGATTAAATGATATTAATTAATTTTTGTAAACATTTATGACATAAAATTACCTATAAATATCCCTCTATGACTCAATCCCTTGGGTTAGACACAGAACATATAGATTGGAAAGAGCTGTTGGAGGATCGTTGGATGATGAAATTATATTGAGAACAGATCGAAGATCACTCAATAATGGACATCAAGGATCTCACAAATAATGACACTACATGAACATTCTTTATCGGTGATCAATCTAGGGAAAATGTTGAAAATTTTATTTTTATAATTCCATCCTTTTATTTTATCATAGTTGACCACAAATATATTCGATGAACAATAATTGATTTTTTCATCATTGGTAGATTAGCTTTGGGTGGATTTATTATTAGTTATTTATTTTTCTATTCATTTGTTTAATTATTTAACAAACGATCAAGGCCAAAATGAAAATATTTCTTGCATAGTTCTCCACATTTGGTGGTTTATGTATTATTTTCCCATTTATTCACACATTCATTGTATGGTAGTTATATAGTGTAACAGATTAATACCACATATACGACCCTCGATCAAGTATGCGATTAAGGTGAGATAAATAAGGAGTTTGATCAGAGGAATATCATAATATTATAATGGATTCCATTTATCCCAAATATATGATATGGATATAAACACTTCACACAGATGATTCCCAAGTGTTTTCAAAAGTTTAATCCCAGCCACCAGCGATGGCGATGTTCGGATATCCTGAATCCTTGTATCTTAATGAGGTAGGTGGTGGTGGTACCTCATATGATGAAAAAAATAAGAACATGTGGATTATGAAAAATAATTTGTTACATTTTGTCTAAAACGTAATTAATTTCCATGTGGGACACTTTATTTATCCTTCATTTTCCCATTGTGTGAAAAGTATCACATGGCAGGTTACATAGGGAACATACCATGTGAGCCATGATTGAAGATTGGAATGTATCATAAGGGATACATGGACATGGGAAGTGTTGGATATATATACTTTTATATAGTACATGGTAATTCCATTTAATTATAATGTACCCTTTATAGATTTGAATGACTAAGTGTAAATGGGTTGGTACATGGACAAGGACAATAGTACACCAGCATGGAAAGACTTATGCAGACTGTGAATACTTACACACTATATACATTGAGGTTTACATTCCTTGTTATGAATAACCAGATATAATGACTATGGGATGGATGAACACACTCTATACTCTATACTACACACCACATTCCCCCCTTTGAGGGTTTCCATGACTCTTTGTTCCTTCAATTTGGACTAATATCTATCCAGTAGGTACTCTTGGTCCATCCCCTCGAGGGTAAATTATAGTATTTCATACATATTTATATATTGTGATAACTTCTTTAGTATGTGTCCAATATAGATTTTATGTTTTCCCTTCAAAATACTAGACTATCATCCTCTATTTTTTATTCTTTTACAGAAGGTTAAATTTTTTGAATCAGTATGAACACTATTTGTGGTGTGTTTATCCTCCATCTAGAAGGCCATTTAAGTAATATTCATGGTATTGTTAGTATTTGAACTTATATATAGAGGTTTGATATATATTGGGTTTGTGGTGTACCCCATAGTTCTAGGTGTGATACCATATCAGATTACTGTGCTCTTCAGTGACTAGTGAGTTTTCATAGGTAGGGTCGAAAGTTCTTCACCTCTTAGAAGAGTTTCTTAAATGATATCATGTCTCATAGATTGGTTTATCCAAAAAAAAATTGTGTCTATGAAGTATAAAAATAACCTTGTGGCTGGGATATTAGTTATGACTACCTTGAGGTGAATGTTCTGTTCTCCTTATATCTGGGATTTGTTGTGAATTTATTTCTATATCATTATTATGATATAAATATTCCTAATTATATGTGTTTCGTGTTATTGTGGTGTCCCAATATTTATTTTTTTAATCACCATGGAATTTGATATTCCCACTATTGACCTATCTTATGTAGAACATGGTGCTTTTGATGGTCCACTAGGAGGATGTGGAGCTGGTGTGGAGTATCTTATGTTATATAGACTTAGGTGTTTTCATGGTGGTTGCTTTTGATTATAGTAATCACCTAATAATAACGTTTGAGTGTTTATATTTTGAATGGGATTGAACTTTCCCATTTATTTCTTTCAGTAATATACTTTCTTACTCTAATTGTGGGATTATTGGGGTATGCATGCATTGGTTTTAGTTGCTTTACATTTCATCACTGTATGGTCTTGGAGATGTCTGAATGCACACATGAAAATTAAGATAATGCCTCCAATGTGTCTGATATTACTATATGGTTCTTGTATCTTGACCCTAACTAAATGTATGCAATAATTGAGTAGTTTTGGATGAGTCCCCCTTTCTTTGGGTTATTACATTATATTTCATTTTACATTTATGAAATTGATGACATTATTTACTTCATTATTTTATTTATCTCCCACTATGATATTTAGTGTTGTTATATTTTATTACGTTTACGGTAAATGGATATGATTATTGAGAGAAAAGTCTATAAGCTACACCCTTAGACCATTGGGGATAGTCGATAGCTTCATTCCTATGATAAGGCACCCATGAGGTCTTATCTTCCTCCATGTGGGTTTTGTTCAGGAAATACCAGCTGAAGCATTAATCATGAGGGAATATAAAATGATTAACTATAGAATTGTTCTAATATTATGAAATACAGAATGGTTAAATGAATATAAAAGTGTGTTACATGATTTTCTGATGGGGTTGAAAATTTACCTTTAATAGGGTTTTAATTTAAAGAGGATATTGAGTAATGAATGTCGGGCTTTTATAGATGTAACAACTTTTGATTCAGTAAAACATTATCTTTAAATAAATACTATATTCAATAAATTTCCCCTCACACAACACCAAAATAGAAAATTTATATCCTTTTTTAAGGTAGTCATATAATTTTCAGGTATAAACATGGGAAATAGAATTATTATATATATATATATAGAAAAAAGTTCATTATAAATATTAATTGAATTAGTACAACCAAGTGAATTTTTTTTACAAATTTTACTAATTCTAAATTATGATATATTTTGATATGAATTGAATATTAAATCAACATTAATAATAATTTATATGAAATAGAAATAAAAATAGAGAATATACCAAAATTTATTTTAATATAAAATAACAATTTTTGATATATTATTAATTTTTTTTAAATAAATTTTTTAAATTTTTTGATGTGAAATTTTCTAAACAATAACCTCGCTATTTGGCTTATATTTTAAAAATTATCTGAACAATATTTTAGGTATTTTTCATAAAAGGTTGATTTTAGGTGGATGGTGACAAATACTATTTTTAAAAATATATTGACTTTATGATATAATTTGTATATAATATTTATTGGAAATTCATAAATTCTTTCTATATGAGAAAATATTTATTTTATATGTGAATTCATATCTTTAAAAATTTTGGGTTCAGTTTAGAAACCCATATTTTAAAATTTATAACATAATTTATATTTATCTAAAAAATATTTTTAGAACATTACAGAATAATTATTTAAAATTAATTTCTATCAATTTTATAAACATAAATATATAAAATGGATTATAAATTTGGAAAATATAGGTCCAATTTTTTTAAAATTGACCATTTTATATTTATATTTAAAGGGTATATTACTTAGGTAAAAATAAAAGTCTAAGTAAATTCTAAAATAGAAAATGTATAAGAATCCAAGTATAAATGACTATAATAATATTTAAAAGATATTTGGTAATGCGTGGTTGAATCCATTCCTTTTATTTTCACTTATCCACTGTATTAATTATTAATTTTTGATCCACATTTCTTATTTGTGACATCCTATTATTGAAATTTTTTGGCTATTTAAAAAAATGAGTTCCAATTTCACTAATAAAAGGGTACTCCTCTAGTAACTTTACCTCACAAAAAACCCCTTAAGATATACCGAAAATATACCAAAACATATAATAAACACTCTTATCCATCTATAATTGTTTAATTTATAATAATAAAAACATTCCTCAAGGGTTTTACCACCTTAACAAACAATATAACCCAAGTTCTAATATATATATTTCAATGCAGTTATACATATTTATATTTTATTTATGTTCACTTATTGGTGAGAAAATTTAATTTCACTACGATAAAATGATAATATAAGTTCCATTATTAAATTACTATATTATTTTAATAAATTTCCATAACATAATCTCATTAACATTATTTATTAATAAAAACGAAATTGACATTCATGCTTTGTATAGACCACCACCCCTACAATTCAGCATGTCTCATTTTCCTTCCCCACCCACCTAATTGGATGAAAATAGGAATTATATAAATTTTTATGACATATATACTTCATATTCAGTTTCTGAAATTAATAAACAATGTTACTTTTTTATTTCTTCCTTTGGAAAATGAGATGATTATTCATCAGCCGATGTGGACTATCTATTCTATAGAACAATGCTTTATGTTTTTTAAATCCACCAAAATGGATGTTTTTAGTTTATATATGATGAATATATATGACATATAATATTAATATGTATAATTAATTTCATTCTTACTGGATAATAAATAAATAATGTTCATTATAATTTAATCCATCAAGACCGGTATATAACCCAAAATGATTTGATCGTCATTTTTCATCAGAAAACATAAATAAAACTCGCACGTAATCAAATTATTAATTATAGATATTTATGAAACCTAAATTATAGTACATTTAATGGATTATAAATGATTATATATGGGGAAAAAATAAGATCGACACCACTTTTTTGAACTTATAGATTATTTGAATTTAATACATTCAGAGAATTACAATAAAGGATATTGTAAATTGTGTAATATTTGAATAATATTTAGAAATAGGTTATTAATATATTTAAATTTATTATATAGAATGTTAATTATCTTATACATAAATAAATGATAATGGAAATAGTCTTTCAAACGCATACTCTATTCTTTTAGTTTTTTGAACATTGTTTTTCCATGACTTTCCATTTTGAATGATGTTCTGTCGTTATATTTTGGGGAAAAGTGTTTTTAGTCTGAATAAATTTTCCTGAAAGGTATTATTTTCATGTATTAAAAATGAATAATTTTTTAATTTGAATCAAAACTTTATCTTTTAAAGATATGAATAAAAAATGATTTCAATACGAACTTTTCATTATTTGGTTTTCATTATCTTTATATTATTTATTTCTGTTGGGGTTATTTTTTATTTTTCTCCGTATATTTTATATAATTAGATTATTTTTCTAGTTTATCAATATTTTGGTATCAAAAAATTAAATTCATGATGTTATTTTATACCATTTTTTATCAAACCCATATTATTTCCATGGGTTTTTTGATAAGTCAATGATTTTCACTTAAATGTCTAAGAAACACAGTCTTTATCAATGGGGTTTTTAGGATATGATAATGATTATTTTTTGTGGCCCCCATATTGATGTATGGTGATGGGAGTGATCCAATATCACCTTCCATTGAATTGATTTATTTTGATATCCAATTAGATATTTAGGAATGGGGATATTGAGTTTTTCTACACAAGAATGATTACTATGGGTTTTCTTATGTTTTTAGGTGTTGTAATAATGCTTTTTCTCATGTAGGTGTGGGAATAAATTGATTTATCATAATGGTTTTTTTATTCATATTGTTATTCCACATAACTATGTATTGTCACAGGTTATATCATATTTTCAAGATTCATTTCATTTCTATGATATTCCTTATATTCACGATTAAACCTTATTTTTAATGTATTCCACACTTTTATATCATGATAACTTGTTTTGTTATTGTTGATATTCATTTTGATCTGTGTAATAACTTTAATTTTTCCCTAAAAATAATTTTATGATAATATGTTTCTCTATATATCATATTTATTATCTTATTTTTTGTTATGATTTTTTATTATGATATCCATTACTTCCGCAAGTTCTTATTCATTTTTATAATCTATAGAATTGAAATACATTTTTAGCTTAATATGTGTCTGATCATACACCTTTCTCATGGATCCATTCAAAAAATTATGATTATGATCATATCATGTGAAATGACTATAAATTATTCTATAGGACTATGAATATTAAATAATATTTGTAGTTGTTATAAAATTATATTTTAATGTAGCTAATCTTCAAGACACTAAACCTTTAGGTCCTTAGATTATGAAACTGTTTATGATACTTACTATTTATTTCATGATATTATTGTATTATTTATGATTTGTTATTCTAGGATAACATTATTTTTCATTAGGTAAGTGTTTAGTTATTTCTGGATATTAGTTTTTGAACATTATTGAAAATGATAGGGAATATTCTAAAGGATTACTGTATGTATTTTTTTTAACATAATGATGTTTTAGTAAATTAATTTTTTTTTGGTTCTCCTAGAAAATAAATACCTATCTAGATACTATAAGTGGATTCCGGATATTTTATAGAACATAATATAATTAATAACACAATAAATCATGTATTGGGTATTAAATCAATCATAATGCGGTGTAGGACCAAGAGAACTAAGTGAATACCAGGTTTTGATACTAACAGAGTGTATTCTTTAGTTAATTAAAATGTATTTATGTATCAATACAAGGGATTATAAAATATATAAATAGATTATACAGAATACCAACTATAGAATGTTCAGAATGAAAACAAAATATTCATATCATAACACATGTTCATCATTTATAAAATCCTCTTTCTTAGCTTAAAGTTACTTTTATGAATATTAATTAATTCACATATACACATTCCAAATTTTCCTTTATTCTAGGTAATTGTGCGAACCCGAAGTAAAAAATTATAAAATCGTTTTAATGAACAATTCATATATTTCCCCATAGATAAACCATATGGTAGTATTGATAGATTAGAATACATCCTAAAAATGATTAACCAACCATCTTCTGATGTAAGAAACAATCCGCATAATGTTGATCTATCAAACTCACAAAGGAATGAGAAACTTCCAATAGAGTCATTATTAATTTTATATCCACCCTATTTTATTTTTTCTTAAAATATTATAGTGGTTGATATTTGGGTCAGTGAAATAGAACATAAATTTATTATTATCTAGTGCTTGGTCCATGAAAATATTACAATTTAAGTATATCATTTAAGAGGTGGTTTTTTAATAATGGTGGACTCTCATTATGGATTCCATGGAAAAGGAGGATGTAGACTACATATAATGGAATGGGTTCAAGAATATATATTTTCACAATTTATTTTACTTAGACTATTATCAAAAAAAATGAGTGTATGTATCAATGATTGATGAAAAAATGAATTATTATAGTAGATCATATGAATCAAATTTAACAAGACTCGTGAGGTATACCTCTAGTTTCATATATTATGTGTAGAGAAAAATTAATTACTTTTTTCTAGATTAATGACTGTTATTTTATAGGTGTAAGCCAAGCTAGAGCTTGCTATATATGAAGACATTTTTCAATGTGATCATAAGGTAAAGATAGACATTGTGACACCTTTGTCTTCATGGAAAAATTTAAAAGTGGAGTATTGTGTAGTCACCAATGATAATACTCATGGGGGAAATAAATTATAAATTCCTACATTCACTAATTATGGGGAAAAACACCTGGGAAATTTCCTCTGGAAAAGAAGGATGCGTTTTAAGTTTTGTAAAGTAAAACACCAAGACCCAACATGTCGAACTATTGACAATAAAAATTAAATATAGAAGATAAGATTTTCCTTGACAATGTTATACCATTAGTACAATTATTAATGTTCATAGAGTATGGATATATGTGAATAAATTCCTTAACAATTGAGCTAATGAATAAAATATGCCACAAAAACCTCCCAATCCAGGGGAACGATGAATGGAATTTGGGATCCCTTCAACTGAGGAAGATCATGATAATGAAATGATGTGAGGTAAACTTGATCAGTTTTCTGAATATTATAACAACTTATTTGATTAATGTTCATCAAATAATTCTATATCACATAGTATTGCTAAGGATGTCGAATGACCACTGCTAGATATTTATATTGAACTAATTGTGAAAACCCATAATGGAACAATGATCAGGAAAAATATTATAAATATTATGTGATAATTTTTTTGGATATTTCCTATGAAACTACTTATTTTTTTCCTCTGTCAAATTGGATATAATTTTTGGATTGGATTGCCTATCTCCACATATTTCACCCATCAGTTGTCAGAAGAATTATAATTTCATGTATTATATCATTCTATAATCATGTATCAATACAAAGATATTTATGAACTCATCATGGAATCAAGATATTTAATATGAGTTAAGATATGAAAAAAAATTAGGAAATCTAAACTAAAATGAGCAAGGCGGAAATGAATATTGATTAGATACCTATTGTATGTGAATATACTGATTCATTTCAAGATGAACTACATAGTCTTCTACCGTATGAATAGCTTGATATTTTAATTAAATTCACACCTAGATCCATGACATTCTCAGAGATTCTATTGAGAATCATTCCAATTAAATTATTTGAGTTAAAAATAAACTACAAGATAAATTGGTTAAGGGATATATATATCCCATAGGGATTTATAGTCTGGTGTTCTAGTCTTTGTCATGACCCGTCCCCCAGGGATCGTATCGTGACTACCCCAAGCCCTCCATCCATGTGCCAGGGGATGGAGACTAGCAGCAAAGGTGTAAATCCCTATAACTAGGAATGTATTGCCTTTATAAAATGTAAACACACACAACCGGACTACAAGTGGAAGAAAACACTAATTAAAAACTGTATAACAAAAGATGTGCTAGAAAGTAGAAGGGGACGAAAATAAAAGTCCAATAGTAAAGTACAATGAAAAGAAAAAATAGGTAGAACTAAAAGAAAAACAGCTGGAAGGTGTCTAGTAGCTCATGGATCATCCACCATGGATCCTACCTGAAGGGTAGGTAAAGATAGCCTCCACAGCGCTCCACATCCGTCCGCCTCCTCCAGGTACCATCTCGTCGTGAGGTCTACCTCTACGTACATTTCAGTCCTCGCACAGTCCACCTCGGTCAACGCTGTCTGTCATCTGTATCCAACACAATGAGGTGTGAGCGTAGCCCATGCCGGGGTGAGTATAACAATACTCAGTAGGGACCCTGAGACCCTCAAGGTCTCATAAAATCTAACAAAGATAAACCACAAAGTAAGATTTCAACAGATAACCATTACATAGGTATATGGGCATACAAATACCTAAGTTATTATGTAACCCATCTCAATCATGAGGAAAACACAAAGGTCAATGACTTAGCTCAAACTATGATTTTTATTATCAAAACTAAATCTATTGGAGAACTCATCCTCTGTCGAGTAAAGTGGAATTTTCGCGACTCCGAGGAACTACTTACTAACCTTAGACTGCTGCGGTACACCTCCTGTCGAGTACCGTGGGTCTGCTGCCAAACCGAGCCCTCCTACGCTGTGGGTCTGATACTAAAATAGGCGCTCGGTCCATCAGGGGTCTACTTCCAAACTGGGTGCTCCGTCCATTGGTCTAGTCGAATCACTCTGAGTCGAATCAGTCATGGAGTCGTCAGGTCTACAGCTACTAGGTCTCCGCACTCTGTCTACTCGTCTCCGAGAGGATCTTCTCAAGGATCTACTTTTTGATACTCCAAGTTTCACGAAGTCTCATGTGGAATTATCTCAAAGGATTTCCACATCCAAGGTGTCTCAACGCAACAGACAGTGCATCAATCAGACGCTCGGTCTATGAGTTATCAGCTTTTCCGTTCCAGGGGCCCGGTTGGATTTTGAGTGCAATCCAACCCGGCCATACTGTAAAACCCCTAGAAAGGTGATACTTAAAAGGATAAATGTTACTACCCATTTCAACAAGGTGAACCTTTATTTTCGGGAGCCTGTCTGATTAGAAGTCCACAGTTAATCATGCTTGTCCTAGAGTAGTAATCAGGATGGGTGACCTTCTGGAAAGTTTCTCAGGATGTGTGTGAGTGAAAAAAACACACAGAAAGAACATGTGTTGGCCTGTGGGTATAGTCATTAGTCAGATAAGTGACCCTAGTGAGTAATAGCCTATGGTGTGTTGGGAAGGAAACCAAGGTATTACAGGAGACCCATGGGGTCAGATGAGAAGGTTCATGACCTGAGGATGGGTTGTAACAAATGGTATCAGAGCCAATACCCAGCCTGAAGTGCTTAGGCACTACCTGGGTTTGAGGCTTGTGCTCCACAACGAGGGCGTTGTGATTTAAATGGGTGGAGAATGTAACACCCCTAGAAAAGTGATACTTAAAAGGATAAATGTTACTACCCATGATAGAAAGGTGCACCTTTCTTTTCGGGATCCTGCCAGATTAGAACTCCACAGTTAATCATGATTTTCCTGGAGTAGTAATTAAGATGTGTGACCTTCTAGGAAGTTTCCTAGGGTGTGTGTGAGTGATGAAAAAACACACTGAAAGAACATGTGTTGGCCTGTGGGGAAAATCATTAGTTTGATAAGCGCCCCTAGTGAGTAATAAATTATGGTGTGCTGGGAAGGGAACCAAGGTATTACAGGAGACCGATGGGGTTAGATGAGAAGTTTTATGACCCGAGGATGGGTCGTGACTGTCCTCTTTGTCAAAAAAATAAGGATGTATTGATGTTTCTTTTCATTGGTTATCGTGTGTTCAATAAATTCACGATGAAGAAAAATTATCATATTCCACATATTGATGAAAAATTTATTCATATCAATAGATCTGGATACTTCTAAAAGATTGATTATCGATAAAATTATAATTATATTTGGGCTAATGGGGATGATATTTCAACAAAAGATATTTGTAAGAGGTATAAAAATGGAATTTATAGTGATAAAATTTTGAATAAAAAATGATCTAGTTATCATTATGATTAAATTAATATATTCTTTAGATACTACCTTTGAAAATACATGGTCTTGGGATCCATTGAACCGTTCTAAGAGCCCAGTTGGTCACATGACCGTAAGCACATATCCGTAAATTTTTAAGGAAACCAACTAGAATCGAGGGACAAATTTGTGTTCAAGGGGAGACTATTCCATAAATGGTTTAGGTATAGAACAATGGGAAATAATTTTATGAATACCTGAAAGCATAATCACAGTCAAAATACATTAAAAGTAAGCAGAGAGGAAATGTAATATAAATAAATTACTGAGAGAAGTATATAATTAAAATTAAATACAAAATTATAATCATGACATGATTCTATAAAAAATTGGACTATTGGAGAATATGGGTATTAGAATGTACTAAATTCTATCAAAAATGATAAAAGAACCCCAAAACTACTACCGAGTAACTCAATCATAAACTCTATAATATGCATAAAAATATCTATCTGATGAAGCAAAGAAGTCAATAATTGTTTGTATAATGAATTCCTTTATCCAAACTTATAAGCATATTGTCTACTCGGGTACCAAATGGTACCCCCATGTTGGGTGTGTGATATAAATATCAATAGGTTGGTACCCATGGAGTCTAGAACTTTCTATTTAATTATGTAATTATATAATAGTTTTCTAGATATAATAAAAATAGAACAATAAATAAATATTCATGAAAACCAAGGTCTAAGTTCTTAAGTGGACACCTGTCCAATACCATCTGCCTCAGCCTAAGACAGAAACATGAATAGAGTACCTGTTTAGGGAAATATATATATATATATACTTATATATATATATATTAATATTAATATAAAACAATCAATAAACAATTTATACCCTATGTTCAAACTTTTCATTGGGGTCACACTTTACATGTCATCTTGTAGGGGATTTACAATGCGTGGTAGTAGAATCAAAAGTTATCAAGAATGCTCAATCAATAATAATATGGAAAGAACTTATATGAGTAAGCTATCGATCAATGAAAAAATCAATTCAATCCAAAAAATCCATCAAAACCAAGGTGGAGTTACATGCCCATCCTTGGACATCATAATCTAAATCCCAAGGGTCACAACATAAACAACCCATAAAATCCAATACCTTGAGTCTATCCAAGGAATCCCCTAAGAAGTGCCTTTTATCACTCAAGGATGGTGACCCAGAGTCTATTATTAATATGTCACATAGAGGACCGGGTCTCACCCATGACATGAAATAAGAATCTTTCAAAAAGTTCAGTCCTCGTTTTTTCCCCTAAGTATCCAAAATTATTCGTGATCCTAATAAAACCCACCAGATAAGACCATAATAAAAATACAATGTATTTACCTTAGAAAGTGTAGTTGTAACCCACCGATCATAGTAAGTCCATACATTAAATCCTTAACTCATTATTCCTATTCTCTCCAAGACCATATCAAATTCTCTATACCATCCAAGTAATATAACACACAATAATGCACTTACGATTTCATTAGAACAAAGAAGTACCTCAATATCACATGCTTACCATTTAATCCAGATTTGAAATTTAAGAAAATAATGAATGGATGAATTTATATTATAAGGCAATAAAAATTATTCATAGAGGTCATAAACAATGAGAACAAAATTTAATCAATTTCATTTCATCATATACCGTATAATATAACAATCTAAAAATTATAAAATTTAATCAAGATATTCAATTTAATCCAAAAAAAATGGATTTGTAAATATATCATGTCATGAGGGCTTGTTTGAAAACATAAATCACTACATCTGTTTTAGAAGATATATGACCTCCATTGGAGGGGTTTTGTTGCAAAAATGTGACATTATTCATTAAAAATTTAATTATTCATATTTAAGGATTTATTCCACAATCATAATTCATCACTATTTGAAAGAAAGAAAAAGGTATTTAATAAGGGAAAAGCTTTGGAAAGAGTCATAAACAACAAGGAATAATCATTTGAAAAACAAAAAAACATAGGCATAATGTAATTTTCATGCCTCATACTAATATGTCATTAGTGAATTTTTTATCTCACAATCTACGAAACATTCCAGATAATGCAATCCCATTCATCAAGGATGACATGAGGAATTTAAATTGTACCTAATTAATTCACCATTTACACATGAATATAATACAACAAATCAAGGAACATAGCATGAAGTATAGACAATTATCATAAATAATTTTATTCATGTAACTTGAAATGGAAAATAGCGAATGTTAGGATGTTTATATTCAAAGAGAAAACAATAATTCGAAGGGAAAAAGTCATTACTCAAGCCTATTGTTTTTGAAACACACATGAACATTGTCAAAGGATCCTAATTCTTTGTCCATTACACAATCTAAACCATTTCTAAATACGAAAAATCAACCCTAGGATATTTACAACTCAAGGAAATATGTAATTCTAGATAAAAAGGATCGTGTCCCCAAACGAGAAAGTCAAAGTAGAATTGAACACCCCATGAATGGATTTCTCAAAATAATAGGGTCACTATGGACACTGAAAATCATTATAATCATTTTAATACGTGATATCACGCTTCACTGGAATGTTCCAAGGAGTGACATAATAACACGATTGTTAAAATGCAATGAAAAAATATGGAAAAGGAATTTTCATCATACAAAAACATCATAGAAATCCACATGTTTGGTAACGATACTTGATTCATAATAAAATGGAATTAATCAACAGATTTAGAAAAAACCCCACAATTTAAAAAAATACCATCACATATAAATAACATAGTGAATGATGGTGAAATATTGAAATATGTGGGTAATGGATAAATATATTACTGAGTGGTTTGTAATTCATCATATGATGATGAAAATGGATGAGAAACATGGGTCAAATATCAAAATCATTTTGGATGTTGGGTTTCATGTCCCATGCTTGGAGGGTGAGGGGGGAGGCGTTCTTGTAAAAGACGGAATAGTAGGAACACACATGGATGGAAAAAAGAGAAAAGTGGAAAAATAAAGAGGAAAATAATAAGAAAAAAGAAAAAAGAAAAAGAAAAATATATGAAATGAGAAAAAATAAACATGTGAAGTGCATTTAATTTTTCCCAAAAAATAACGTCACATAGGCATGGATAATAAGTTAAATTTTTGTGTGTGAACCTTCTATCTTTCCATTTTCAGATCCTAAAAAATGTTTTTTATGGAATTAAACAAAAATTTATAATGGTACACACCATTGGATAAATACATGATGTTACAACATCCCTACCTTAGAAACTCTCATCCACGATAAAATTTTAATAATAATCAAAAAATCACCCAACATACTAGGTTCGTGAAGTTTCATTTCAATGGTTGCAATCCATGTCCAAAAACCCAACTCAACCTCAAGATTCACCTTATCATATGGAACCTATTAAGTATAACTCAAACAAACATTCAAACTCAAAATTAAACATAGAGACAATGATTTTCTATGTTCATCAAACTATATACACAATGACAACATTGTATCCATGTCAAATGAGATAATAGAGTTACTCCATGGTTTCTGGGATTACTAGATAATTTCAAACCATGGTATCCTCACCATCAGAATTGTATTTTAACATGTGACTGTAACATTCCAATGATTCTAATGACATGGAACATGAAACAATATCTGATTAAATGGTCAAGTCAAGATTACCACTTTTATAAAAAACTAGAAGAATAAAATTCAAAAAAATACATGACTACCACTCCCATAACAGTTGTCTTAGATGGTCAATGCGTACTGAAAGTTAAACATGAATAATTTTAAACAAAATAAGTTAGGTATTTCATCAATGAAGACTCACTAAGGATTGAAATCAGATTATTGAAAAATCTCTATCCAAATGTTGCATAAGCTATCATTCCATGGTGTGATCAGAGAAACTAACCCTTGGTATGAGACACTTGGATATTCATTGTTAAAACACCCCCTTTTGAAAATGTCAAAAATCCAAGGTAATCTTGTAGTCAATAAATGGAATTCTAATATCCCTTATAAGGAGAACCATATTCATCACTTATGATCGAGATGCTGGTATAATCCAAACACCTTACCTCATGAAAATTGACTGAAACCATACAAGAAAATACCTAGAAGTCATGTCAAGAGAAAAACAACTGGTTTCAATGAGTCCATCCCAATAATCCATAATTAGGAAAACAAAGTATCACTCAAGATCAAACAAACCATTAAATTTTCCACCCTTTTATACCACAAATTTTATAAAAACTACTAGAAATAACCAACAAACTTTATAAAACATTATCATGGAATAATAAAAAACTATCTCAATTTACATAGATGACATCGAGGTTGGGGAAATGGTCACATTAATGTTTAGAGTACACAAAGCTATTTTAGAAATTTTAAAAAGGATCCAAGACACATTCACCATAATAGGGTCATAATACTATAGATATTTTTTAAAGAACCCTGGAAAGTAAAAAATAAGGAAAATAAAACCATTTCAAGTTGACTCTATTAAGAGGTTCTGAATGTAACTTTGAATAATATCATCGATTTCTCCATAAAGAACATACTAAAACAAATGATACCATTCACATGGAATTTCAAAACAAAACTGCCCATTTCAGACGGACTTCCCCAGTTCTTTCCCTTCAACTAAAAACTAACCCCCAAAAAATCAAATGAGATAATCCCTACCATATGAGTTTCCTTGACATCAGACTAATTGTTTAACACTAAACTCTACAGTTTAATACACCATTTAATGTAATTATGGGTACCAAAAATATCAATTCTTACTACCCAAAGGTTATGTAGAAAAATGAACATCCTTGATACCATCCATATGGTCATCAACTACATTCATCCAATAATTTGACGGTCACCACTAATGATTAACTAAATATCCAAATTACCTAAATCTCACACCTATGATGAGGGTAAAAACATCCAGTGACAACTAATCGTGACATGGGTATCGTTTTAAAATATTTAAGGGTCATAAGGGGGATGAAGACACCTAAATAACACAGGGAAATGGAAACTACTTATATAATGATATGAGATATTTAAGAGTATAAGGGAACTAATATAATGTATAGCCTCTAAATAAAGGAAAAAAATAACCTCAAACGATGTCAAACCCACAACGACCACTATATTAAAGGATTATAGTTAAATTCAGAAGAAGGAATGAAGAGGAACATGGAATAAATAAAATTCCATTTCAATTTAAATCCCAATAAAATAATAAAATGATTTATGATACCAATAAAAAATTGGGCCATATAAAAAAGAATATCTGCGAAAGGAAAAACTAAAGTAAAGGTAAACATAATAGTACCTCTAACTATAGATTGTTCTTGACACTACACATCTTGCATTGGCTACACTATATATACATGGATTGAACCGTGACCTTGAGGGGTTGCCTGACTACCCTGAGTATATCAACTCTACTAATGTGGAAGTTATGGTTCTTGGATTCCTATACCACTATCACTTTTTTTCTTCCAAAATAGCTTCTATATAACTAACTCCTAGACATATCTATAGTCATAAATCTGATACTAGGTGATGATGCTGGTACAAACCACATAGCACAAGATGATAGAGGAAAAAGTTGGGAAGAAGTGTCAAATATGAACCATCCTTCCATAAGATAAGCATTTGATCAGGTTCCTCGTTCACTAGTGTTTCTTGTAGCCTAGCCTTCTAAAATTATGAAACACTATTGAATCAGTGTGTGTCACCTGGTTGAAATAACCCCCATGTGCACCCTCGAGATGACAATTCTTACTTCCAGAAGAACCATCATCCAAATATGGAACAAAACTGGTTTGTATCCCAATTCCATTATCTCTAAGATTTATTAATTTAAATAGAGTATGGTTCACGATCTCTATAATGGAGACTATTTGAAGATTCAGGAAATCCTTGATTCCATTTTCTCACAGAGCTTGCCGAATGAAATGATTATAGAAACCCATTTACAAGTCTGACCAAACCATACCATGGTCTTTCTGTGAATGAGAAATGACATCCCACCGATGCTGGGAAGGGTCATATAACATATATGTAGCAAGCTTTAGCCTCTGCTCTATAGGAACATCTTGGTGGTCAAAGATAGATTCAATGGATTTTATCCACAACTCTACAACATGAGGACCCCCATCGTTTGAGATGGTGGTAGGATACTACTACAAAAGTCCCACGTAATCTATTCTATAGTCATGTCAGTCTTGAGAACACTATTCATTATCAGGATGAAATGTACAAATCTCTCACAAAACTAAACATCAGTTCCTAGAAGATGATCTATATAAGGGGCCTCTAGTGTCAATATTGGACATACTTTGGGTATCTTTGGGCCCAAAACCTTGGGAGTGTCTTCCTAACTACTCTCAAGGAGTAAAAAATGAGGGAATCATGGTGGCAGGACACTACAATAGCCAATATGAGCACCTTAGAGAGAAATACAAAATATTAGGAATTTGGATAGATGAACAGATTAGGAATTTTGTTAAAAGGGAGGGAACACGACCTACCTCTTAGCATAACACACCATCTAAGTTCCAGTTCCAGGAAAGAAGAAAATTTTCTAGAAATATCATAGAGACACACGAACTATGACCCTTTTCAATGGTAAAGGTCATGGTCAAGGCATCACATTCTCTTGTATAAAGTCTATTTAAAATTGGTCTATTTATTCATTTAAATTCATTTTTAAATTTGGATAAATTAGGTGGATCTCCATTCAAATTAATAATGGCCTACAGACCTTATGAATTGAAAGGGGGTCCACTTAACCCCAAAAAAAATCTTACTAGTTACGAATTTACATTTCAATTTAAAAGATAGTATTTAGTTTAAATCATATAGCATGTAAATAATTATTAAACATATTTAATTATGTGGATCATCGTTAAAAATTTTATGTTCCCATACACATTATAAATTGAAATTGTCGTTCCACTCAATCAAATTTACAACATGATCATACAAGGAAAACTAAAATCGATCCATTTTTTTAACATAGAAGGAACTACATGATATAACAACTTGTCACAACAAAAATCACATGCAAATAGGTTGGTGATTGTTTAAAGTAATCATGAAAAGGATATATGCATGGAAATTAATTTCTTAATGTAACTAGTATGATGTAATTAATAAAATTCCATCATTTTTATTGGCTGGTGTAATATAAATCAACCACATAATCATACCAATATAATTAACTACACAAGACAAGTGTTCCATCCACTAATGAAATCATATCAATGATAAATCGAATAATCAATAATGTCAATTCCCATCCATGAAAATTTTAGGTTACTCAGTACATGAATTAGGTATGTACAAGAAGATGGTAAATTCCATTTTACTATGTCACATTCTCTTGTATTTCACAAATAGTATGCCCTGAAGAAAATAATGCTCTCATACCATTTTATAAAATCCCAAACCTATATTCCACCCAAAATTTCCCTAATCCTGATTAGTCACGTGAAATTAGGTGAATCACTATGAACAAGAAATGAAATATACTAGAATATAAATCCTTATGTGTGTCCATTGGTATACTATTCCCTCATAGGGTTAGCTATATCATAGTGGGAAAGAATAAAATAAATAGAGGAAAAATAATGACAAGAAGACTATAGAGAATGTAAATAGATATCTAGAAAATTATTAATAAACAACTACTTGAAGAAGATAATCAATATTAGATACAAAATGACGTCCATGACATGATGGTATATGAAAATAGAAGTATCGAGGAAAATGGGTACAAGTATACAATACATACTATCTAAAACTAAAAAAGAACCCAAAAAATGATACCCAACATCTCCAGCATGGGATCAATACTCTGTCCTCATATATTCATCTTAAGCCGTAAAGCTACCAATAATCAAAATAATCCGGGTACCTTTTAACTATACCATCAATCATAAATTCTACTCATGTTCTAAATGACGCTCAAGAAAGGATTGAGATATAAATCTTAGTATGATTGACCCCACATTTTCTGGAACTTTTCATTTCGTGTTATAAACAGATAATAGTCATCAATATATAATAAAGACCAATAAATAAATAAACAAACATGCAAACATGGGTCCCAGTTCCTAATAGGACATTTCTCTCACACCACAATCTTTAGCCAAATCTCTAATCTTTAATAGAGTCCCAGTGAAGGAAAGAGTATTTATATATATATATATATAATACTCACGTAAATAAGGCATGCCCCAAGATGGAACGTTGGTTTGGGGTCTCACTTCCCATGTCAATGTACACGGGTTCTAATAAGCAATATAGTTGTATCACAAGTGACCAAGAATTACCAAATAATAATATTACATTAATAATTCATATGTGTAAGAAAAAAATCTAATAAATAATAAAATCAATCAAAATAATCCATCAAAACAAAGTTTTATTTTTTTGACCATATTTTTAAATCATAATTTAAATCCCAAGGATCGCAATAGAAACATACCATATAATCCAATACCTCAAGTCCATTCAAGGAAACTGATATGATGTCCCTTATCTCATTCACATTTGGTGCATCTAATTATGTGCAGATTATCTCACACAGGGACCTAGTCTAACTTGGGTCTTGGAATAACCATATTTTCAATAGTTCAATCCTTAGTTTTTCCCATAGAGAACCGGCGTCACTCATGATCATAATAAATCCTATGTGGAAAGCAAATACATAGAAATCCAAAACCTAGCAAGAAAATGTGTCTCTCATGTTCATTAAGTAATCAGCCACCAGGCACAGTGATTCCATCCATGAAATCCTTAACTCGAGATTCCTAATCTCACTTAGACTATTTCATATGGGCCATCTCATGAAAGACGTATAACACATGACAATGAATTTATGATTGTATTCCAACAAAGAAGAATCTCAATATCACATGCATACTATTTTATCTAGCTGGGTAATTTAATCCAATCAACAGTGGCACACTTTATATAACAATGAAATAAACATTATCACAGGAAGGGAATAAAAACAAGAACACTATTTAATCAATTTCATATCATCATGTGTATTTTTACATAACAAGATAAAAAAATTACCATTTAATCACGCTTTTTAATTTAATCTATTCAACAATGACATATTTCATATAATAAGAAGAACAAGAATTTTTAATAAAGAAAATTATTATATTTTTATTAGAAGAAAAAACACCTATGTTGGAAGGGGTTATTAACAAATCGTAACATTTTTAACCAAAAAATAATTTATATATATTTAAACATTTATTCCTAAATAATAATTCATCACTATTTTAGATAAATGAATAAATCCCATAATAAGATAAAATCATGGTAATAGGCATAATAAACAAGGCATAAGCTTTAAACAATGAATTTTTTTTGGTATAATGAAATTAGATTTCCTCTTAAAAATATTTCATCAATTAAATTTTAATATAATTTTATGTGAAGCTTTCTAGGTATTGAAATTCATGTCCTGGATCATGAAATGAGGTGTTAACATAGTAGATGAGGAATTAAGCATGTAAAATTGAATATAATAATAATATTCCAAACAAATTGCATGAACCATAGGCATTTTACATAACGTAAGGTATTCAGGTAAATTTAAATGAGTAATATAGAATGTAAGGAATTTTACATTCAAAGGGACATCAAGAAAACTAATGGAACAAGGCATTACTCAAGAGAAATTATTTATAAACAACTATGGTAATTGTCAAAGGGTCTCCATTCATGGTCCATTACTCATTTAAAATTTTATAAATTTTAAACTTGATACCATGGTAATGCACATCTCAAGGAAATTGGAAATTGAGGCTAAAAGGATGGAGTTCCACAATGAGGTGGCTGAACGATAAGTGAACTCCCCATGAATGGGGTTTGTTGCAAGTTAGGGTCACTAGAAACACCGCAAAGCATTCTAATTTAATAGCTACGTGATATCAAGATA
Source organism: Viscum album (assembly GCA_963277665.1). Classification (NCBI taxonomy): domain Eukaryota; kingdom Viridiplantae; phylum Streptophyta; class Magnoliopsida; order Santalales; family Viscaceae; genus Viscum; species Viscum album. The sequence goes on from OY728145.1 coordinate 1,416,157,313, forward strand.
CACCATATGGTTATACTGACCGAAACAATGTAATTATGTCTAAAAATAATTGAAATAATAAGAAAAAGGAATAATCACCATATATCAATGTCATAATACTCTACAAATCTTGTCAAAAAATTCAATTAATCCTAAAAAAAATTCAATTGAAAAATTTTAAAAAAATAAAAAAATTATGGAAAATATTATCACATAAAAATAGTGTCGCGAACGATGGAGAAAACATGAAATAGTTGGGTGTAGGAGAAATAACAAACCAAGATCTTTCTAGTGAACTTAAAGGAGATTAAAACTGAAGAGAAACTGGTCAAAAGATAAAAACCACTTGGGTGTTTATTATTTCATGTGCTACGCCTATAGAGAGAGGGGAGAGGTGAATCTGCCACCAGTAAGAGAGAAATAACATGTGTAGAGAGAAAAAATAAAAAGGAATAAAAAAGGGTAAAAATAAATAAGGAAATGAAAAAAATAAAACGGAAATGATAAGAAAAGAAAAAATGAAATGGGGGAACCACATTTCAATTTCTCTCTCAAAATAACAACACATGGGAAACACATACAGTTTAAATATTATAGCTTTAAATGAGCATCTTCCCACTAATGGATCATATAAAATTCAATTTTAAGTAATTAACCCAAAGATGTGAATTTACCTCAACATTGGATAAATACGAGACGTTATAGCCTTCATAAATTTTTGGATTTCATTATTTTCGATATTGTTATATATTCAATGAGGATAGTAGATCAGAGTGATAATTTACAAATTCTGTTAATGAACTCATGAAAGGAAAAAATTTATCGAAAATATAAGGATGATTAAATTGTAGTTCTAGAAAGTATCAATATTGGGTCATGTAATAACAAGTAAGGGCACATCAGTAGATCCAAAAAAAAAGTTATCGAGAAATGGATAAAACTTACCACTGTAACTCAAATACATAGTTTTATAATATTATAAGTATATTAATAAATCCTTTTTAGAAGTTTCATATGATTATAAAATTCACTAACAATGTTATCATACAAGGGAGTGATGTTCTTTTGGAGAGAATATTGTGAACATTGTTAAAAAGAACTCAAAGATAGGTTGTTTATTTATCCTATACATAGAATATAAGAAAGTGGGGAAGAATTTTTAATACATAGTAATACATTGTGAATGTTCTTTGGTCATATACTAATATATAATTAGGGTAATTTATTAGACTGTAATAAAATTAAATGTTCAGGAGAAAGATTACCCAACACATGATGTAGAGTTTGTGGTAGAGATGTTTTCTGTAATGATTTTTTGACATCATCTATATAGGGAAAAGTGTGATATATATAATAATCCAAAAGCACATGCAATATATATTCACATTGGTGTATCTGAGCATTTTACAAAGGATATGGTTGTAATTTATTAAAAATATTTTTTTTCAAGATATTACTATATGGGGAAGGAAAATAATGTGGTTTATTCCTAGTATTAGGAAGACCCCAAAAAGCTATCTAAAATGAGGATTGAAAAAGAACCAATAGTAATGAATTTATATATGATAAATATTGATGTAATATTGGGAGTATGTAAATACTTTCTTACCCAATATAATAATAATCCTTTCATTCACATAAATATAAAATAAAATAAAAAGATGATGTATAAATACAGAAAAACCTAGAGAATATTATAGATACTGACTTTGATGAATTTAGAATTATATATTTTGGATCTGGAATATGTGTACCATTAAATATAGTATTGAAGAAGGAACGTTTGGTTGATGCACATAACTCATGTTTTTCTATTCATATATGAAGTAAAATTATTTTTAGATATCTAAAACAAAACATCATTTGGGATAGTATTAATATAGAAGATCTAGAAAATGTATCTTGATGATTGGTATCCCTATAATTTAGGGATGAATGAAAAAATTCGATTGGTATATAATAATGATAACCAATAAATGTATTTAAATGGTAAAACATAATCATGGTATTCATGAGAGGACCCCAAAAAAACATTTAAAAGCCATAATTCTATTTTTTATGGATCTTCTTATATAAAGAACACATATTATTTCCATATAATATGACATCTCACTGGACTAGCTCTCCTATATTTTCATAAGGTAATTGATAAGGAAATATGGATTACCAATATCAATTATATCTAATTAGTATATTATTTAATAACAAAAGTTTCAATATAATTATTTTAAAAGTGTTGAAGAAATAGTTTATTTAGACCAATGCCTCCCCCTAGTATAGGTTTAATATAAAAAAATTTTCTATTCTTGAATTTAGATGGCACGATTTTTGCATTTTGTATTGGAAGAGATACAGCACCCCAACAGGATGGGTTGAAGATACAAAGTACAATATAATGGGTCCCAACATATTTCAGAAATTTAAGTAGATGTTTCAAGACATTATGAAACATATGGATGATAAAAAAAGATAATAGAATATTTATAAGGATAATAATCAACACTATATAGAGTTTGAAGATAAAAAAATGGTCTCCATACAAATATATCTATAGAAGAGAGTTATAATATTTTCAGAATAATGAGAATCTTATCCCTGGATACATTAGTCACTTTGAGATCCTTGATTATATTGGGGTCATATCCTATCACATTGAACTACCTATACACCTACATTAATGAACTATTTCTTACAAATATTAGTTTTTTGGATGTATATACCAGTTCCATCAAATTTACTAGGTTTAGAGCCTGTAAAACTGGATGATGACCTTTCATATGAATAAGAAACTGTGGAAAACATTTATCTATGTGAAATGTAATGCAGAACTATATCATCCATATAGTAAATGTTGTTTGGAGAAATCATAATTTTTTAGAGACTCAATGTTAACCTAAGGATGATATGTTTAAAAATTACTCTCACTTGTAGTCATTCATGTAATAAAAATTTGAGGAAGAAATTCTTTTTAAGGGGATTAGAATGTAAGAACCTGGATTTTTTGTAAAAAAATCTTCCTAAAATAAATAATATGATTAATAGAATTATCCACACATAAAACTAAAATCAAAAAAATATAAACCATTTTATGGTAATTTTAGAACTACAAATTAAAAACATTGGTAATGAAATTATAAAATTTCAATAAATAAATATTTAAATATATAAAAGAAAAAAATAATGATCTCTTTAAATATTGACTCAACTGCATAAACTGAGGAACCCATATTTTTTTTTAAAATTCATGTCTTTTAAATTATAATATTGTTTTATATGAGAAAAGGAATAATAATATTTTAATTATAAATTTATTAAAAATAGTACGGGAAATAATAATATACCGAATGTCATTTTCAGATAAAAAATTTTACCTATATTTTATGTTTTTATTTATAAATATATTTTTTAAATTTTATGATGTGATTTGGGAATAAAAAACTTCATAATTTTATTTATCCGATAAATTTTACATAGATGTTAATTTTTTAGTTTTTCTTAAAATGATTGATTTTTTTAGAATAGTGTAGAATACAGTTTTTACAAAATACATTACTTTTATGAAATTATTTGCATATAAGTATTATAAAGGAATTTATGAAATTATTTTCAATGAATAAACAAGTATTTATTAAAAATATTTAGAAATTTAAATCTTTTGGTTTACATTTGAGAAGTTATGTTGTATTTTTAAAATAATTTATTTTAATACATTTATCATTTACTAATGTAAAATTATATTATTTAACTTTTAAAAATATAATATTATTGAATGGATTTTATATTGATAATTAGATCATAAAAATTATTTTATATTGTCAAATTGACTTTTATAAAAAAATGATAAATTGGTTTGTAAAAACTAGTTATTAGGGTAAAAGTAAAAATGGAAAAAGTAAAAATCATAGTGAAAATAACGAAAAACATGTTCAACACATGTTTGGAAATGTGTTTTTCGTAAGTTATTGATCTCAAAATTTCTAAACTCTATTATTTATCAATTTCTTATTCATTTTCTTTAAAACATCCATCCTATTATTGCAATTTTTTTTATATTTATAAAAATTCCAACCCTTTTCACTTATAAAAGGGGATCTCCTCTCCTCACTTCCCTTGAACCGAAAATACCATAAGTTCAGGCCAAAATCTAACAACACCTCTCAAATAATAAAGACACCTTAAAGTGATTAGGTTCTTAAGAAAACACCACCCTCAAAAAGATTAACAACCATTTAAATGGAGACAATCCATGTAGTGTGGTATATATTTCTTACCGATCATCCCTTTTTCTATTTTATTCTGTGTATTTATTCTTATTGAAATTTTATTTCATCAAATTAAAATGAAATCAATAGTATCCTTATTATATTTATTTGTTAATATAATTTTGTTATAATCAATTAAAATCCTTCGGTTTTATATTAAGAATGTAAATCATCATTCGTGTATTGTGTAGACTATAGCCGCCATGATGCAATGAGGTTCTTCCATTCATAGACTATTCAGAGTGGTCCAGAATAGGAATGAAATAAATATTTATGATATAAATATACTTATATATTATTTAATTCTTTTAAATTATAAACCATATTAATTCCTTATTCCCCCATTGAATAATTAAACCATCATCTAGGTGTATATACAAACTTTCACCTTCATAGAACGTTTCATTGCATTTTTCACTGCCACCATCATGGATAGTTTAGATTATATTTCATCATTATATATGATATAAATAAGTAAAAAATAATATTTATATCACTATTTTTAGATAACAATAAATTTAACAACCATTATAGGGTAATCCATTGATATAGGTAAACAACAAAAAACATCTTCATAACCACTTTAATCTTCCTGAAACGTGACTAAAATTCCATTGTAATGTAATTATTAATTATATATATTTATATAAAGAAATTATAGTAAATTTAATTATTTAGAAATGATGATTTTAATATAAAAATGAAAATCAACAAAAAATATTTACACTTCGTGTAAAATGGATAAGATTATTGAAATCTATTGTTGAAATGAGAATATAATAATAAAATATATAAAAAGATTTATTATTATTTTTGATATTTATTTTGATCTATATCATTAAATTTACACATACATAATGATATTTCTATAATCATAGGGTTATCTATCATGTTTTATGATTATCATTAACGATCTAATGGTGTATTATTATTATATTTTTGAATTCCATGTGTTCTACGTTAGGTTTATGATCATATGCATTATGATATGTTTTTTCATTATAGAAAATATTAGCTTATGCCTATATTTTTTATTCATTCCACATGTTATTATGATTATTATATCATGTCATTGTTGAAGGAAATTTCACAAAGGAGTAAGATTATGGAGAATTATCTGAACGTATTAAAAAATAATATGTTTATGTTGCTAATATCCAAGAAAATAATCCATTAGGTCCTTGGGTTATGTAATAATTTTACGGATGTGTTATTTAAATCATGAGATTAATATATTAATTATGTTATGTTTAGCTTGGGTAACATTACGAACTCCATAAATGAAACGGTGAATAAGAATTTAACATATTTAAGACACCTATTAATGGAATTTAGAAGAACTAAATAATGTTTAATATGGAGAGAATCTATGGTAGAGTGAAAAAGGGTGTAACCATAAGAAATAAGGATGGTTCATAGAGTTCTCTTTCCTAAAGTTTCAAATTAATCTTTAATTTCTCTTAAAATACTAAATCATCAATCAAGATTTACAAAACATTTGATTGAGATGAAATTTAAAACATATTTGTATTATTAATTTGATTTAATGTTGTATTAAAGCAAAAAAATGATATTTTGAGTTTAGGTTCATTTTTATAAAGTTGTAATTGCCATTTCTGTAACATCCCAAGATTTCATAGTATGTTATCTCTTTTAAGTAGTTCAATAGTTTCTCCTACACGTAACACCGAGTTCAAGAGCACGACTTACTAAACTAGCCGTTCAAAATGATGTTATGAATAGTATTGACATAATTTTGAATTTTATATACTCCATATATTTTTAGAATCAATATTATGTGTTTCTTAGACATAATATAAGAAAAAATTCATTTTTTAGATAAACAAAGAACTTTTTTCAAAAAATGAAATTTTACACCCTTTTGATGGAGGACCTTTTTTAAATCATATATTTGACGTTTTTATATGTTAAATTTAATGAAATTCAATTATTCTTTTGAATTGGTACATAAAAATTGGTTTTGATAAATTGTTTGTACTTTTTTGATAACTTTTATATTTGATGATTAGTGAAAAATAGTAAATTTTAATTCAAAACAATGTTCTTAATCGGAATAATTTATAGTGCAAAATTATGAAATTGAGTTGTTTCAAAGTATAATTATTTTATATATTTATCATTTCATATAATTTTGGCCTTTGGGTTTAATTTCAAATTTAAATTGAACATAATCACATGCTAATATTTTGATAGTTTTTACTTCTTAAAAACATGAATTCTTGTTTTGGCAATGGGTATTATTTTCAAAATAATTAATGCAACTCATTTTTTTTGAATTTCATAAAATATATATCATTTATTGTTTCTGAATATGAAAATTATATTTGGGTTAATTTTTGGTATTTTTATTGAAAAGTTAAATTTTGGATGAATTGTGAAAAACACCACGTTATTGTTTAAAACTGACTTTTATTTAAATAATTATTGTTTTTATATAAATATATTTTAAATTAAAAATAGATATATAAAAACTATATTAGTTCATTTAAATTCGTTGGAGTCATTTTATAATAAGATTAGATGTATTAAATTTTATTGAAATTTTTAACGTCTTTTACCCACCTTCTAGGCACATTTTCAAAATTGCATAAAATATAATTTTACCAATTTTAAGAATTGAATTTAAAAACGTATAGAGATAAAATTGATATCATTATGTAAAATTTGGTTCAATAAGATGAAATTAATTATCAGTGAATAATAAATTTTGAGTTTTATTTACCACAGTTAAAATTAAATATTATAATTAAACGTAAAATGATATTACAATTACGTTATAACATGTTTTAATTCTTTTGGATATGTTCATTTCCACCTAAATTAACCTTAGGAAAAAATATGATCCTTTTGGTCCAAATGGATTAGATTATGACATCTAATATTATTTTATTTAAAGAAGAGTTAAAAGTGTTAAATTTAATGTTTAATTACTAAACCTGTTTTAATATAGGGTCACACACAATATAAATTCAAATATAAATATTCATTAGAAAGAAAAAATAATTTCCTATATCATGGTATTTTATTTAAAATTTATATACATTCAATAGTTAAATTTATTTATGACATATTGATGATGCAATAATTACCTTATTAATGAATGATTAAAATAGTTCATATTATAGATCTAAAAATAAATTTTAATTGAGACTTTTGAGGAATTACACTACTTTTATAGGTTAATATGACATTTTATGGTCTATATTATATAATTTTTTCTAAGTAAAAATATTTTTTTTGACTTTCAAAAAAACCCAATACTAAATAGTGTCCAAATTGATATAAATGAGTTTTTAAACAATACTATATTATTAAATGATATAATATTCTAAAAAATGTATGGTTTGGCCAGAGGACTTATATACTGATAGATATTCCATTAATTAACCACTTTATATTCACTTTTAATTTTATCGTAAGTTTATTTACCATGTAATATTAAAAAACAAGAAGACATTGTAAAAGATAAACTATATAACTAAGAATTAAATCTAAAATATAAGGTTAATATAGTGACCTAAACAATTATAAAACCTATTGGTTGAGATTATTTAGACTGATCCCCACCTTATCATCTAAATATATCCATTTGGAGCCATTATAAAATAAAAATCATTTTATAATAAAAATAATATTTCAAACTTTTCCTAAAGTGACCCTCACCTCTCTTATAAAGGGTTCTTCCCCTTCTCTCAAAATAAAACATCCAAATCCATTTCTCACCACCAAAACCTACTCAAATATCCTCCCAACTACCCTATCTTAAATCCAGATTCCTTTTTGATCATAATCAAACCAAAGGATCCTTTTTAATCAAATTACGAGGAAGAACCCGAAGAAGAGGTAATTACGTCATCACCTCTTTCAAAGTTCTTTTTTCTTCCACTTCCTCATTCGTTGATTTTTTCAATTATAAAACAATAAATACAGTACCATATACATAATTAGATGTTATTATAAATAATTTAAAATAATATTAATTATTCAATCTATCATATGAATGAAAAAGTCAACATACATGCGTACGTATGGCTTACCATCTCTACATTGTGGTGTAGTTTGTTATTCAACACTTAATTATTTTCCTGGGTCTAATGATGGGTATACTTGAAATAAATAATAAATATACATGTTAATGTTTCTTTATAAATAATTTACTATGAAATTAAATATTTGTCACCATCAATAGAATGATATCGTCGCTCGTGCATATGTACAGCTTACCGTCTCCACGACATGATGAGATTCATTTCCACGTTCACCATTCAACAATTATTATAAAAATATATGTTATTAATAATAATTTAATATATGAAATATTAAAAATAGTGGAAATATATATATATTTGTGTTTGTGTGTGTATTTTCATGTATTTCATTCACTTACTTCTGTTCAATACGATATGAAAACGGAAACAACATCTATGTATACGTAGGACCTACTATCTCCATAAATTGTGTTTAAAATTTCATATATCTATCTATTATACTTATTTATATTCTAAATATATATGTTACATATATATTGTTTTATATTATGGATGAAATTAAATCTTTATATAACTGATACTATCAAGAATAACATGTTAAAATATGTATGATAGAGAAAGTGATTATTTCCTGAAATATTATTTTAACATAGAAATTATTATTAAATGGGTATTATAAAACCATAAATGAATAAAGTATGACATAATAAATATGAATTTAGTTTTGGTATTATTTAGTAACATACTATGGTCATAATACAAGAGGATAAACGTACCCTTGACCAAAGGAAAGTAAAATAGTAAGGGTTATTTCTTTAATCTCATTATTATCTGAGATTGTTTATCTATAAGTATCTTATGGGATATATTTATCATCTATTTCCATGTATGATTAAAATGTTTTAAATATGAATATTTTATGTTTTTATAGAAGGGACCCTTTAAATATATCATCATTTTAAATGTTTTTGGTGATTTAGTTTTCTAAATCTTTTAATTAAAGTCCATGTTTTATAATTTATTTTAAGGATTTATATAAGTAGAGATGATTGTTTTTAAGTGTTAAATTATTTCAAATTATTCAAAGTGGTATGAGACACTTTGATTCAAAAATATATTTTATATATCTTACTTATATAACTTGTCCGACTTTTAAATGATTTTTTTTTGAAAATTGGTATTTCTCATAATGAGTTTTATTGATTATTTTCAACTATGTAAACATCCTTTATTGTAAATTATTCCTGATTGAGGTTTATTTACTATACTACAAGAATAAATATTGTATTTAATGAGTTGTGATATTTTTTTACTATGTATGTGTTATTTTTATGCCATTAGTGGTTTATGGTAAAAATATTAACATTTCTTATGCTAGTTTTAATACGAATGTTTATGTTGTGTTTCAACTCTTTCATATGAGGATTGAAATGGATAGGTAGGTCTCATGAGGAAAACTAGTTTATTGGAGAATGTCCTTGAAAATTTCAATTTGTATTCTTGGAATGAGACCTTGAGAATGTGGTTATGTTGTTCATCATTATGCATTCCATCATTATGAAATTAGATATTATTATTACATATTATTATTTTACTAGTAGAATATCTATGTGAATAAGTAAATGTAATTATTTGATTTATCATTTCAATATTATGTTGAAGTTTATGTTTAAAATTCGTCTGTTTTAGTCTTCTACATTGCCTTAAATTTTTAAGCTTATTTATGACAGTTTCCGCTATATTGTTATCCTTACTAGGCATATGAGCTCACCCCTTTCTTATGTTTTCTTTTTCCCAGGATGTGAAGATGTGTATTATGATTTTTATATAGGGTTAATCTAGGGGAATAATGTTGTTCTCAAATTATTATTTATGTTGTGATTTATTTTAGTAATTGTAATGTAACGTTCATATATGTAATCTATTTTCCAAGACTGAAAAAATGATCGGTTGTTCAGGAATTGATTTCTAGTAATCATGGAAGTGTATTAAAATAATGTACAAGCTTTGGGTAACTGGGGTTGGGGTTTTATAGTTTTTCTATAAGAAATATTAGCAAAAAAACATAGAAATATATTTCGATAAACACTAATTTTCAAACATTACCATAAGATAGACCTTGAAGATTAGTATAGAATACATTTTAGAATTCAAGAAATGTACATATATTGTGAATTTTACATGAATTACATCCCTGTCTAGATACAAGTAGGTAGAGGCGGCTCTGACACATATGTACCTAGGAGTGAAAACTCTAACATAGTGTTTCAGGCTTCACCTGGGGCATCTTGGTACATAAAAATGGTGGTTGCAGAAATCTCGGTTAAGACACTCCCGGGGGATATTCTTAGGATAATTCACATTTTCTTTAAAACCCATTATGAGGATTTATTAGTAAATACCACCTAATAAAACATTTATTATGATTATGGATTATATACATAAACTCTTCAATTTATGTTAGGTATTTTACACATTTGTAATTATGAATTGAGATTCATCGGCTAAACTAGTGTATTCCATTTTTTAGAAATGGTGCCCAGTGGAAGGAATGATAACTCCATCAATAGGCATGATCCAAAGAGTAATAAGTATCATACCATTCATGGTCTTTAAATGACATTTTTAAGGGAAATAGTCTTCCATGTATTCTTATCATATGACGAAATAATATCATGTGTCAATAAGATAAGTAATGAATTCTTTCAGTCCTATAGATTTTAAGGGAACCAAGAGAAGAAAAGGATGGTAGAGTGAAAGATAGATAACTGTAATAAAGGAACATATTATTTTCCCATACCTGATAACTGTGGAAAGAATCACCTTGATAAATTTTTGAAGGGAATGAGTGTTTTTTATATGTGCAGAAATAAAATGAAATAATTTTTTTGATTTCAAGGTTAATAAAATGGTTCAAATGTACACCACTTAATCTTCAAGGAGTTGGGAATCTATGCAAATCAATTTCCCAATCGTCAGAGTGTACCGCAAATGATGTTATTGGATAATAATCATGGTATGATACAACTATTGATGAATAGGGATGACTAGTGTTCATGTGACTTTATTATGTAATTATTTCATTTGAGTGTTATATCAATGATGTACTGGTTATACGAATTATGGAGAATATAAGGATTTAACTATAGTAATATTTCATTAAGTATTTGAGATTGTGTGGTACCAAGAAAAGTTACTCAATATAGAGTTAAATATTTTGAAAAATACATGGACGAAGGAAAGATAAACATTAACGCGTTCCTGATTCTGAGGTATTGACTTTGGAATAAGACATGATTGATTTTTATAAATTATATTGGATATAATTGACTACCTTGAAACTAATTAATTGTTTTTTTATTTCATCATTGTCAGAGATTACAACATTTTTGGATTTAAGGAGTATATCCAGTATTCTATTCTTTACATAAGGAATAAAGAAGTACCTACCTATTTAGTTATGGTTATCTGGTAATTCATTTTATTAACAAATTTTAAGAGAATTCATGATAAAGGTATTCACAAGTATATTATATGCATTCATTCTAAATTTTGTACTGTGAGTTCGAAAAGAAGTATTGTGGATATGTATAAAGGTTGGAATGGATTATGTTTGAAATTGGATAAATATTTTTTTATGTTAAATCATTTCTTATGATTATTTATGGATTTTTAGAAAAAGGACAAGACAAAGGTCGGGTGACAACCTATCACGTCGGGCAACTCCATGAGACATGAACCCACAACCAAAGGGAAACAAGAGTGGATCAGCTACCAGTGACATATGTGATGTACTAGATTGTATAATGTAGTTTATTAAAAGGTATGACAGATGAATTAGAAATAATTTTTTTTGGAACCCTCTATGATTACGACAAATAGAATATTTTTGTGTTCCATTATATTTATAATAGAATGATGAGTTTGTGGTAGTAATTAGTTAAAGGATGGAACTCTACTTGTCATGTATTATTTTTTTCCATGATTAAATTAATTCTTCAAAATTATGGAAATTATCTCAAAACAAAAAATGTGTTATCCTAATACCATATATTTTGTTGAACCAAATATATTTTAACTAATCATAAATTTATGGCTTTGAAGCCCTCAATTTTCCATATATTGTTCACTCGTTTGTGAATGATGACCTCAATATCTCTCTATAAATATTTATGTTTTCCTCCAATAACGTGTCTATAATTTTCACCAAGGTTTTTCTATTCAAAACCCTAATTTGGTTGTCACTTTTTCATTTCCGTTTCTGTATTATTAAGACTAAATTTTATTAACACTAGTTTTGATGTGGTTTTTCCAAAAGGTATTTTCAATTCTAAACCATTTATTTTAAAAAAATTAAATTTGTGAGGAAGAAATTTGTTGATGGAGGGGAGAAAGTAGAACCCCAAGATTTGATATGACGTATTATCTTTAATTTAATTCTATAGCTTTCACTACATGCAACACCAAGTTTGAAAACTCCATGACTTACTAAACTAAATGTTCAAAAAGTGGTTATGAATAGTATTAACTAAATATAGAATTTTATATACTCCATATAATTTTATAATCCATATAATGTATTTTTTAAACATAATATAAGAAAAAAATTATTTTTTCAGATAAAAGAAGTATTTTTAAAAAAAATGAAATTTTACAACCTTTATATAGTGATCCTTTTTTAAATCCAATATTTGAAGACATTATACATTAAATTAAATTAAATTAAATTCTTCTTTATAATATGGCTATAAAAATGTAGTTTGGGAAAAAATTGGTACTTTTCTGATAACTTTCATATTCTCATGATTAATGAAAATAGTAAATATTAATTGAAAACAAATTTTTGAAACGAAATAATTTATAGTGATAAATTAATAATTTGATGGGTTTTAAATTATAATTAGATTATAGTTTTATCATTTAATATATTTTAGTAAATGGGGTGTAATTTCGCACTTAAATTGTACATAAACACATGTCGATCTTTTGATAGTTTTAATTTCTTAAAAACCTGATTTCTTTTTTTGACAACATGAATAAAATTTAAATTAATTAATGTAACACACATGTTTTGAATTTGGTAAAATATAAATCATTTTTGGATTTATAATATCAAAATTATCTTTGCGTGAATTATTGGAATTTTTCTGAAAACATTCCTTTTTTGATTAATAGTGAAAAATACTCCCTTATTATTTAAAACCCTATTTTATTTAAATAATAATTATTTTAATTTAAATTTACATTACAGTAAAAATTGATACATAATACCAATACTTCTAATGTAATTCATTGTATTCATTTTATAAATAGATTATATGTATAAAGTTTTATTGAATTTTTAAAAGTCTTTTACCCAACTTCTAGGAACATTTTAAAATATAAATAAAACACAATTTTACAAATTCTGTGAATTGAATATAAAAAATCTGAGAGACACTATTGAAATCATTGAGTAATATGTTGTTCAATTAGATTAAAATAATTATTGGTGAATAGTATCTTTTTGAATTTTATTTACCCTGGATAAAAGTGAATTGGGTAATTAAATGTTAAAATCATATTATAATTAACCTAAAACATATCCTAATTGTATTGGATAAGTGTATTTAGACCAAAATAAATTTTAGGAATAAGAAATTATCGTTTTGGTCCACATGGATTAGATTATGATATTTATTATTATATTATTTAAAAAAGAGTTGAAAGTGTTAAATTCATTGTTTAATAACATACAAATTTTAATATAGGGTTATGCATAAGAAAAATTCACATATAAATATTCATTATAAAGATAAAATATTTAATAATTAATGTTAATTTATTTATAATTTTTAGACATTAAATAATTAAAATTATTTATGACACAATGATGATAAAGTAATTAGCTTATTCTTGAATGATTAAAATAATTGATATTATAAATATCAAAATAAATGTGAAATGAGATTTTTGATGCATTCCAATAATTTTCTAGGTTAATATGATATGTTATAGTTGACTTAATATTTTTTTGAAGTAATAATTTATTTTTTACTTTCCCAAAAACCAAATACTAAATAGTTTCCAAATTAACATAAATGAGTTATTAAAACAAATAATATATTATTAAATTCTATAATTTTATGAAAAAAGGATAGGAAAAATGACTTATATAATGATATATATTTCATTAATGATACACTTTAGGTTCTCTTGGAATTTTATATTATGTTTATTAACCATGTAATATAAAAATACAACGAGACATTGTAAAAGTAAAACTATTTAACTAAGAGATAAATCTAAAAGATAAGGACAGTATGGTATCCTAAAATTGCCTAAAACTTATTGTCTGAAAGTATATCGACCCATACCCACCTTAGCATCAAAACAAATAAATTTTGAGCCTTTATAAAATGAAAATTATTTTATAATAATATAACCTTTCAAGCTTTTCTTAAAATGTCCTTAACCTCTCTTATAAAATAGTACGTACCCTTCTATAACAATCACGCTTCCAAAGCCATTTGGAACGCCCAATCACTGGTAAAATATTCACCCAACTACCCTCAAAAAAACCTATAGGACTTAATTTGATTAGAAGTCAACATAAGGGGACCTTTTGGTCAAATCAAAAGGATGCACTCGAAGAATAGTTAATTACTTCATCACCTATTTCAAAGTTCGTTTCTTCTTCCACTTATTGATTATTTTATTTTTAACACTAAAATAATAACTCCAGGATCATCTACATACTGATATGTTGTTATAAAAATGGTACCACCATATTCATTATTCTATCCATCTTATTAATGAAAAACTCACCATACGTGCGTAAGTATGTATTACCGTCTCTACTTCGTGGTGTAGATTGTTATTCAACAGTTCATTAATTGGATGAATATAATAATGAGTATAATTGATATAAATAATAAATATAACATGATAATGATTCTGTATAAATAATATACCATCCAATTATATACTATTTCACGCTCAAATAGAATGATATCATTTCTCATGCATACGTACAGCTTACCGTCTTCATATCGTGATGAGATTCATTTCCAGGTTCACCATTCAAAGATGATTATAGAAATATATATTATTAATAAGTATGTAATATATGACATAATAATGCTACTAGAGAGATATATATATGTGTGTTTATTTTTGTGAGTATTTACACATATCTCATTCACTTACTTCTTATCAAAAAAACATGAAACCAGAAACAACGTTTATGCATACGTACGACCTACCATGTCCATAAACAGTGTTTTCCATTTCATATATCTATATATTATATATATTTATATAATGAATATATATGATACATTAATAATGTTTTATATTCTAGGAGAAATTAAATCATGATATATTTTATACGATCAAGAATAACAAGTTATAACAAGAACGACTGAGAAAGCGATTATTACCTGAAATATTAATTTAACATAGAAATTGATATTAAATGGGTAGTATAAATCCATAAATGATTAATGTATGATATCATAAATATGAATATGGTTCTTTTATAATTTAATAATATAATACAGTCATTATATACAAGGTTAAAAACACCATTGACCAAAGGAAAATACAAGGTAATGGTTATTTCTTCAATCTCATTATTATCCGAGATTGTTTATATGTAAGTATATTCTGGGAAATATTTTTCATCTATATCCATTTATAATTAAAAAAAATTAATAATAAATATTCAAAGGTTTTATGTAATGTAATGTTTCACTAGTTTATAATTTTAAATGTTTTAAAGATTTATTTTTCTAAATCTTTTAATTAATGTCAGTTTTTTTAAAATGATTTTAAGGATTTTCTTAAGTAGGCATGATTGTTTTAAAGTGTTAATTTATTTCAGAAGTTTCAAATTGTTATGTGACACTTTGATTCAAATATCTCTTTTAAGTTACCTTCTTTATAAATTATGCAACTTTTAGATAATTTCTTGAAAAGTTGAATTTCCTTCAAAGTGTTTTATTGATTATTTTCAACTGTGTCAAAATCATTTATTGGATATTGTTCTTGATTGGGGGTGATTTACTGTAGTATATGAATTTATATTGTACTTAATTAGTTTTCATATGTTTGACTATGGATGTTCTATTTTTATACTATTCATGGTTTATGGTTAATGTATTAATATTTTGTTTGTTTGTTTTAATACGAATGTTTTTTTATGTTTTAAAATTTTCATATGTGTAATTAATTTGACTTAGTAAGTGACGAGTGGATCCCTCTATAGCACTTCGATGCATCGGTAGGTCTCATGAGACAAACTAGTGTCTCGGCACAAGGCGTTGACAAAATATTTTTGTTTTATTGGCATAAGGTCATGACTTTGTGGTTATGATGTCTGATATTATGCATTTAGTCATTATGAAATTAGCTATTGATATTACATGTGATTATTCGACTAGTAAATATCCATGTGAATATGAAAATGGAATTATTTGATATATCTTTTCAATATTATGATGATGATTATGATTAAAATGCTATTTTTTCCTTCTATATTGCCTTAAATATTTATTCTTATTTATTATAATTTCTGCAAAATTGTTGTCCTTACTGAGCATCTGAGATCACTGCTTTCTTATGTTTAATTTTTCCCAGGATGTGAGGATGTGTATTATTATTGATATTCATGGTTAAGCTAGGATAACAATGGTGTTCTCAAAGGATTATTTATGTTGTAGTTTGTTTTAGAAATTGAAATTTAACGTTCATATATGTAATATAATATCCAATACATCTAAACTAATCGGTCCTTTGGGACATTGTTCCATGTAATCATGGAAATTCATCAAAATAATGCACCAACTCAAGGTAACTAGGGTCAGGGTTTTACTATTTTTCTACAATCTTATTATTTTTACTTAATTATGAGAGTTTAAATGGTATCGTTATATAATTATAGAAATGTGATTAAATATATTAAATAAACATCCATAAGTAACCGGGGATATTATAATGAATCATTATTAACAAATAGAAGTGATTTAGTGAATTTATGGGTTATTAATATATGTTTAGTTTATTTATGTGGGACCATGATGAAAATTAGTGGTTTAATTTAACTTTTGGAGATTTTAAAAATAAAAAAATAACAAGAAATATTATATATATATATTCTCTATTTTATTATAATACCTCGAATCCATTCTTTCGAATTCGATACTTAAAACATTTTCTCTATATTTTTTATAAAGGATAACAAAAAAATAAACAATGCTTTATAGAATAGAGGGACTTTTACTGGTCTATATTTTGGATGATTAAACAACACCATAAATTTATTAGATATGAACAAAAATAAAAATAATACCTAATATGATTCTACATGTGCTAATCCAAAAGCATTGATATCCTATTTAGATCTTCTTTGGTTCCAATGAAAAATACATAAAATAAATATATGAGAATTCTGTTTCCTAGTAAGGAGTTTAAAGAACATCAAAATAACTATTAAAAATATTTCTTATGAAAATAATTTTTGATAAAAAACATTGAAATGATATTTGAAAACATCCCGAAAATATTATTAATAACACTTATGATTGAAATTACTTTAATACTTTTAAAGTATTTATACTTTGAAAATGATTTTAAAAAATTAATCAAGTTACTTTCAAAAAATATTAAGAATGATTTTGAAAAAAAATGGTGTCGAAACATGAAACATTGAAAGATATATTGGACATACCCACTTGTCAAGGGATGGATTCACTACCAAAATCCATACCATATTTACAATGTCCTAGTTATGGATTTTATGAAAAATATTTTAATCCTAATTTAGTTTTATATATATTCAAAAAGGGGTTTCTTTATAAAAAATCATCGAAACCTAACAACTTACACCTATACATATACAAAAATAAATTATTTTATAAATTAATTTTCTTGTTTTGAAGAAATTGAATCCCATGGTCATTGAAAAAATACACGTTTTCTTTATGATTGAATAATCAACATACATGTATTATAGATTACTTCATTAAAATCACAATTATCAATTCAAAAGTAGTTTCTGATAAGTATATACATTATTAATCACTTGAAAAAAACTAATATAAATAGTATATGTATGCATGGAATTTATTGGGCTAAGATGATATCTACTATTTTTATTAAAAATCAAATTCATGATTTATTGTGAAATTTTATGACATGGAATGGTTGTTATAATAATTTAAAACAATAAATAATATATGTAATTAAAATCGTGAAATAATAAATTATTTTTAATGTAAACATTCATAATGTTACTTTATTTCAAAAATAAAAATCATATAATATTATTTTGAATATTTTAAAAACAAAATAAGTTCTTTTTGAAAACAAGAATGTACATAAAATTATAAAATACCTTTTAACATCTTTTAGAATAGAATATTTGTAACCAAAATAAATTCTCTTATGATAATAAGATAAATTCAGATTCTATAATTATAATTATAATAATATATATATTTTAAGAATAAATTCATTAGAATTTTTTTTACTTTCATATGATAAATGATTGAATGTAAGCAGCCAAACACCTATTTTTTCTAAAATAAAATATAAACCAATGTTAGAATAAATTTTAAAAGAAAATATTTTTCCCTTATCTATATTATTTATAGAAATTAATGATCTCCTCTTCTTGTAAGAACACTAAAAATAGATCCTCAGGATCACAGAAAAGAACGGGAACAAGGCAGTAGCCCTCTTTATTTCTCTACCAAGACTCGCCTCTCATTCAAATATTTATGTACTCAAAATTATGAGTATTTATTATTATTATTATTTAATTGATTTTAAAATATTCCATGAGATATAGATATATATAAAATGATATCCCTTATTTCATATTAAAAACTAAGGAAACACAAAATTGATGTTTTGTGATACCAAATTAAGTGATATGAGTAAATAAAACAGTGATGATGATGAATATATACATATTTAATTATTTTTATCTTATAATTGAATGGTTTCAGATTGAATATAAATATATGATTTGATTTTAGTCAATGACTAAATCAATTTAATAAGATAAGGAATGAAGAAAACATTGAAAATCGATACACAAACATTAATGTATATGAATCAATAATGATTACTAAATTGATAGGTATTGATATCCAAAGTTATTAATGAAGAAAAATAAAGAGAGTGAGACAATATGTTTTGTTGAAGTACATAGAAAATAACCATAATATATCACAAATAATATTGGAAAATGATGGATTAGATGGAGAAATAAAGAAGAATAATCAACAAGATAGATGAAAATGTTATTTCAAGGAGATTCAGATACTAAAAATCTAATAAAAACCCATACTTTCATAACACAACAATGTGAGGAGATATCCACAATCAATGGTAGATTTCCCCCAAATCAGGGTTGAAACCCTCACTAAATTCCAGATCTCATATTCAAACTTCTCATCTTCCTTCAATTTGATCACATACCTTCATCCTAGAACATGATAGACTTCATCCATATTGATGGAAGTCTAACCAACCAACAATGCTCAGCTCATCTCCTTTATCTTCGACTCCAAAGAATATACATTCGATCGTGGCATCCACCCTGATCTCTTTGTGTCCATGATTCAGCTTTCTTGATGTATCTTATACCTGATTGGGTATCCTAAGGACCATCGGCTTGCTCGACATGATCATTCCATGAATAAAGACCCTTCCCATAGTATACCCAAAAACAAGATTTCATGATTCACTATTTCTTTAGTTTTCACTTATTTAAATATAATTAGAACTCAGTAATAATATCCTCATAAATTGTAATATATATGTATATATAACATTAAAATTAAATGCAATCAAAATAAATGTAATAATTCATTCAATGATTTCTATTTTTCTATTATAAATTTTAAAACATTATATATACATATTTAATTAAAAAATTCAATTCGCTAACATTGTTTATTTATATTTTCTTAATTTTTTTAATTTTTTTTATAATTTTAACAATAACTATTTTCATAATTAAAAATAATCAATATCATGTAATTCTTTATATTTTATATGTCCATAATAATTATATGTTTAAATAAGTTTATTTTAATGATTACAACATTACTTTTTCTAAAATTTATAATATAATATCCTAATTTATATACATATAATACTTTTAATTGAAAATTTTAAAAGTTTAAACCAATATATATGATTTATCAGTCACAAATTTTTTATGAAATTCTATTAATGTTTATTCTTTACAAATAATATATATTTTAATAAAATGATTTGAAAATCCTCAATAAAAACTGAAATTTTACTAATTATATCAAAATTTATTTTTACCAGTTATTAATTGTGTCGATATCATTATTTGATAATATTAGCTGGAAAAAACATATTTAATAAATTAATACTCACTTTCAATTATTATTACTAATAATTAATTTTTTTTAGTTAAGATAATTACAAATAAAAAAAATATAATTTTTTATAAAAATCACGATGGTATATTCCCCCCCTCCACAAAAAATGATTTCCCCCCTCACAATTCATTCACAAAACTATAAAAATTATAAATTTCTATCTTTATAATTGCATAATGTCTAAGGAGGCTTAACTATTTACATAATATTCTATCACATAAGTTTTTTTGTTAATCAAAAGACAACGTCTAATAAAAAAATTTCTAGGCTATTCCTCAAATTCCATTTATAAGGCCACATATCCATGCTTCAAGATTCATTTAATAAAACATTCTAATTGTATTTTCTTTTATAAAAGTAAATTGAGAAATAAAATGTTCTTTATACAATAGAGGACCGTTTACCAGTCTTGGTTTGGGAGGACTAGGAAATACTTTACATTTATCAGAGTTAAACAAAAATAAAAAAAATACTGACTATGCTTCCCTCGCACTAATTCCAAAAGTATAGACATAAATTTTAAATATAATATTGTTCCTATGAAAAATATTTAAAATAATGGTATGCACATTTAATTTTTCAATAATGAAATTTAAAATCGTCTAAATACCGTTTACTAAATATTTATTTAAAAAATTTCATTTGAGAAATAACATTGTAATTTTTATAAAAACATCGGGAAAATATCGTTGATAACACTTATTTTTGAATGTAATTTATTAATTTGAAAATATTTACACTTTGAAAATGATTTAAAAAACATAATCTAGTGATTTTTAGAAAATATTAAACAATATTCTGGAAAAACAAATATTGTGTAAACATGAAACATTGAAGACTATCTTGGGCCTATACACTTTCCGATGGAAAGGTTCACTCCTCAATACCCTACAGTATTTTCAATGTTCAAGTGCTGAATTTGATGAAAACTATTTTATTCTTGATTTACATTTATATAAATTTCTTCTGGATTTTTTATTTATAAATCATGTAAACCTTAGTACAAACACATATGCACATGTACATATAAATTCTCATATAAAATTATTTTCTTCATTTTATGAAATTGAATCTCATCATAGTTGCAAAAATACATAGTTTTCTTATGTTTCAACAATTATTATTCATATATTTATGTTTCTTTCATTGAAATCATAATCATCATTTCAAAATTAATTTCTTATAAAGATATACATTAATCATTACGCATGCTAACACAAATTATATAACTATTATATGTATGAATTATGTGCCATGAGCTAAGATGATGGAAATTTATTATATTACAAATGAAAGTAATTATTTATTGTATACTTTGAGAAAATGACATGACAATTTTAATTATTTAAAACTATAAATAATAAACATAAAGAGATATCATGACTTAATAACTTATTTTGGATTTAAAAATACAAAAAGTTATTTTATTTAAAATATAATAATCTTATAATAATATTTTCAATATTTCAAAAAGAAAATATGGTTTCTTTTAAAATAATCATGTATACTTAATTACCAAATGAAATTTTACATAATGTAGAATATAATATTTTTTACACAAATAAATTATCTTGTAATAATAAGAGAAACATGGATTTGATATTTATAATTATAAAAACATATTAATATTCAATATAAATTTATTAATATGAAATATAAACTCCATTATGTTAAATTTATGAATCTAATTAAAAAATTACATGTTTGGTTTTAAAATAACAAATAAATGAATTTTTGTATAAATTTTAAAAGAAAATATTTTTCCCTTAACTATCTTATATGCAGAAATTATTGATCTCTTCTTATTGGAAGGACACCAAACATTGGTCTTAATTCTCCTTGAAAAGTAAGAGAACATGGCTTCAGTCCTCTGAATTTATATACCAATACTCACCTCTCATAAATATATTTATGTACAAAAAAATTTGTGTATTTATTATTATTTTTATTGTTATTATTATTTAATTTTCTTGAAAATATTCCACATGATACAAATATATATATATATATATATATATATATTCATATCCCTTACTACATCATAACATTTAAGAAAACACACCATTTGTGTTTTTTGATACCCAATAATGTGATATTAGTGATGAAAATGTATATATGAAATTTAATTATTTTCCACTTATAAATGAATGGTTTCAGATTGGAGATCAATGTTAGATTCGATTTTATTCAAGGTAAGAATCAATCAAACATGAAAATGGTATATTAAGAACCCTAAAACCATTACACAAAAATAAAGTATAATAATATATAATATTTATGTAATTTATATGTTTCGATATCAAAAGTTATTAATAAACAAAATATATAGAACAGGTAAATAAAATATGTTTTATTACTTAGAAATTACCCATAATTTATCAAAAAAAATACTGTAAATGATTGATATGATGATGAAATAATAATAAACAATCAAAAGTCTATTTGACAATCCTATTTCAAATAGATTTGGATACAAAAAAAATAATAAGTAAAACCTACTTGAATCACTCAACAAAAAGGGGAGACATCAATAATAAAAGGTCTATTTTCCACAAATCGGTTTTGAAACCCTCATCAAAGTCCAAAACTGGTGTTTGAACTCTTTATCTTCATTCGATACATGTTTGGAAGATCATCCCAAAATATGACATACTTTGTTATAATTTCTAGTTGTCAAACCATCCAATATCGTGAGCCTCATCTCCTTCAACTTTGACTCATACAAAGGAGGAACTGATCTCATACTACATCCCAATCACTATACGAGCAGGCTTATACTCTGTCAACTTATCCATTCCCTAAGTAAATCTCCTAGGGACCCTCAGCTCATTGGACTTAAATATTCCCTGAAAAAACTCTTCATTGTATTCCCAAAACTTTATTTCTTGATTCCCCATTTTTTAGTTTTCACCATTTCAATTTAAATTGGAGATAAAGAGTAATATCATCATAAATTAAATAATATTTTTATATACAATAATAATATAAAATAAATTCAAAATAAAATATATAATGATTTTAATAATTTAAACTTTCTATTATATAATTTATAACATTATATTTACTTAAATAATTAAAAAAAATTAATTATAAATAAAAATATATATATATTTTCACATTTCTTTTAAAATAAATTTTAATAATTTCAATAATAATACATTTAATAATTAAAAATAATAATACTCATCTAATTTCATATATTTAATATGTTTATAGAAATTTATATGTTAAAATTAATTTATTTTAATGATTAAAACGTTATTTATTCAAAATTTTATAAAATTGTAAAAATATTAATATAATTATAATACATTTAATTGATAATTTTAAAATATTAAATAATTTTATATGATTTTTATATCATATGAATTTTACTAAATTCAATTAATGTATATTAATTAAAAATAATACATATTTTAATAAATTGATTTAGATATGCTCAATAAAAAATAAAATTGTATGGATTATGTCAAAACACATTTTCTGTTGTTATAAATTTATCTATATAATTAGTTGATAAAATTATCTATTAAAATATTATATAATAAATTAATTATAACTTGAAATTATTATTACTACTATTGAGTTTTTATTTAATTAAAACCAAAACCACTAATAAAATTAATAATTATTTTTACTAAAATTTGGGGTGTTACATTTATCCTGAAATCATGAATATAAAACATCCAAGAAAGTGGTGGTAGAAAATGAAACTCATTTATCATTGGGGGAGGTTAATTTACCATAATATGAACCCCATTTTAATTTTAGGAAGGATTTTTGGGGTGGATAAATATGGATATTCTACCATAATAATAAATAATTAGTATATTTAGGATATCAATGTTAATATTTCCACATGGTTTTGAATTTATATTTCATGTGTTGTAAAATCAAATAATACAAATATATTATTTGATTATTTTACCTCTTTGGTACCCTATAATGCTCCTAGGGATGGTTTTTTTGTAACAATAGAACTCTTTTGACTTGGAGAGGAGAGATGGATTGAAATATGGGCAGACATTGTGCTAGCTCTAAGGTCTAGATTTTGTTAGGTGAATTGTTGGTGATGGATTGTTATTATGTGGGGAGAGGAGGGTCATTCCTAAATATCATATTACACTTATTTATAATTGACCAATACTACCAATAGATGTCAATCTACTAACTACATATAGTAATCAGGCGCATGTGGGAAAGATATAATGATTTCTTACATCACCCCTTATGAAATTTGTCATGGATTTAAATTATAAAGTAAAATACCATAAATATGTTTTATTACTATACAAAAAAAATCAATAATATTCCAAAAACTCACATAAAGCTATTTTTATGATATTATTCCAAAGTTTACATCAATTTTATCGAAATAATTATATAAAGACATGAAACATAATATTTAATAAAATCCTTTTTCATTAATAAATAGTTTTTCTGAATGATCAAATATATTACAAATAATAAAATTAGTTTTCATTTCATGAAATTTTTTCATCATATTTATAATGATATATTTTATTTCATTAAATTTTTTATTATCATGATATTTTATATAAACTTTTACATTTTTTAAAAAATATTATCTTAGTAATGTAATATCACATATATATTTTTCAAATAATATAGTTATGACATAATTTTTTCAAACATTTGTATTATAATATTAAAAAACAACAATTTCATTATATTATTATGAAAACAAAATATATTATTTCCAAAATATTATTTTACTACATTAATTCTAAATATACTATTTATAATAATGATATTACTATTCCAACTTTCATATAATGTTTTGATTAAAATAGTTATATAATTCTGAGTACTTAATGAACATATTGACATTTACTCTTTATATACACTCCACTAATATTATAACCATCATTTACTATATCATTTCAATGGTTTTATATTTTCCATAATAATTCCTTTATATTAAAGACCCCTCTCATTCTTTTAATAATCATTGGGGTATTAGATATCTTAAAGAACAATTATAGCCCAAGGTAAAAGGACCCAACCTTAAACATTACCTAATCTTGGATTCTGTCAATAATTCACATTAAGGATCTTTTCAGGTTTAGAGTTTTAGAGAATTGGGCAATAACTATTACATATCAACTTGAAATTTACATGTAGAAACCACCACTCAATATCAATTTTTTTCATACAATAAAAACTCTTAAAAAGAAACATGTCAAGGTCCATGTTTTAGACAACGTTAATTTTCCTTGATCCCATCCTTGACCCAATTCATCATTATGTCTAGTGGAAAACATTTCAAAAACATGGGATGAGTATAAAAAGGTCAGTAAGGGTTATAAAATAAGGAAGGAATTCATTATCCCATTATTAAATAAAAACCAATGAAACCATACTTTTCAATCATAACATACCTTACAGAATCATAAGATGTATGAATAACACACACAAATCATAAATCACAAAGTAGAATTTGGGAATTCATAACATACTTACATTGTATCAATCACAACTACATATGGAGTCACATTTGGATTACCCATCACAGTATATTCCCTAAATCTCGTAGAAGAAACAATAACGGTTACCTCTATCATGTTACCCAATGCATTGGAGAGCTATCTCAGGCTCACCACCTTAGGTTTATTATAGAACCATTCGTATAAAAAAACAATGCCCAATAACCATGAAATATTAATAACATATAACAAAATCATAAATGAATGATAAAATTTCCACATTCCAATTACAATATATCAAATCAAGTTGTTGAAATAAAAAATTCTTTATCAAATCATTTTCAAATCCAATTATATCATTTAATAAAGAGATTTTTAGAATCAAATTATCCCATACAAATTTGAAAATTTTAAAGTAATTGACATTCTAAAACATTAATTTCCAATGCAAATAAATCTTAAAACCAATTTTTAAAACATGGAAATTAATGAGAATTATTTTTAAGGATAAATCATTAAAACAAAATGTTAGTTAAAGGGTTCTTAACCAATATATATATGCTTGAATATAAATAATTGAAGAATAGCTTTAAATCAAAATTTTAAAATATCTAGAGAATAAATGGATTCATTATATTACTTTCCAAAGGAAAGTATATACACCACATAAGAGTGAATTGGTTCATAACAATAACGAAGTCTCACTGGAAAGTAAATTGAGATGAAATCCCTCATAAAAATTGTATCCTTACATTACATATAAATCAATTAAATAATAATGTGTGAAAAATAATAATACACTCAATATAAGTGGATATTAAGTGTGAAACAATTAGAGATTATTCACGTATATTCATAGCACGACATAATCAATAAGTATAACTTTAACCCAAAGAATTGAAATTTGGTGAAGAAGTTACCTTACAAAAATTTGACAGCCTAATGGCATCACTTTAAAATTAAGAAAATGAATTGATGAGAAAAAAATAGTATCTCATCACATGGACATAAAATTTAATGAAATAAAGATATGGAAGAACATATCCCAATATAAGAAGATGTAAATTAAAATACATAACAAAATGAAGTCTTTTAAAAAGAAGATGGTGAAAGGTTCTATTAATTATTTTATATCTTATGAATCTTACACCACATGAATGAAGGATCGTACAATTAATATGTAAATATCCATAAATTTATGTATATTACACAATTAATACAATCATGGGCAGTACATAAACCACACAAAAGGAATATAGTGGCAATATAACATGAATCTCATCGGAATTAAAAGTGAGATGAAAACCCCTTACCACATTGTAATCAATTGAGTGATATGACCAAAAGTTAACAACCACCAAATTAATCATAGAATACCATGAATATAAAAAAACATGATAATATATATCAAATGGAAGTACAAAATACACCAGATACAATAAATAAGTGGCGAACAATTGAAATATCATAGAATTAAAAGTGAGATAAGAAACCCCTTACCTTGTGTTCGACTTGACATGTTTGTTACTTGTTCTTCCAGAATAATAAACATAAGTTAATTAATAATTTATTTTTATATCACTTATTACCATGTTATAAATAATATGTAATCATTTAAGATAATAATGGTCGTTTTGTCGATATTTGGTACTTGAGTAAAAAAATGAACACCTTATAATTACAAGTTGTCCATGTGGTCAAGAGTCCATTATCTCCAGATTGATATTAATGATTTAGATATCATATATATCATATATATCGAGTATATATATGTATTTATGATAGTATAAAACTTTTGGAGATAAGAAATGAGATGAACCGTTAATAGAGACAGTAAGTCATATGTACGCATGAACACTAATTTCATTTCTATTTCATAATTGAATTGAATGAAAACATAATGATACATAGTTATATTATAAGTAATGTAAAATATCATATATTATTTCAATAACTCCATCCTTTATATATCCCATATATGGTATTAACAAGTCATATTACTTTGAGGGGGAGGTAGTTCACACTTCCTCAAATGAAATTATCGACTTTACCCATAAATAAAACATAAATGTATGCTATAAATGAAAAATATAGAAGAATAAAGAAAACAAAAAAAAATATAAATATCATATATATATATATATACAGTGTCATCATAATTCCCTTCATGAGGGGCTGTAGGAGATAATCGAACAATCATCATTTCATGAGGCGTTTGTTCTCCATCCACAGAAACTGTTTATTCTTCACCCATTAGATGGAGGTGTGTTTAAGTGTAGTTATAATAATTATCATAAAAACAACCTAGTATATTGAGGATACTAGTGATGTTATAATAGAAATAAATAAAAAGCGTTTAGATGTTGGAGAAGTAAATTAATTGAAAAGAAGTTATGAGAAACTATTACCTTTAATTTGGGTAAATCCCTTTGGTTTGAACCAAAAGGGTTTTTTTAAGTTACTTCTGCCTAAGGTATGTATAATAGGTGGAAGATAGGGATCTTTAGAGATTATATGTGCAGGTTATGGATGATCCAAGGGTCTTGAAAGGTGTGAGTAATGAGTTAGAAGTGAGGGATTTTAATAAGGGGGGGAGGGGCTCTTTATGAAAGTGTAAACATATTATTTTATTATATAATGATATTCCATTTATAAAGGTCCAAAACTAGTTAAAGTCGAAGATATGATGACTCATGGTCGAAATAAAATCATCCAATAATAATTCAATTTGTTTGGAATGTTATTTTAATATTAATAATCTTATTTATTTCAATGACTTTTTAAGGATATAAACACTGCATCATTTTTGTGTCATACAAAATTTTAAATATTTGATGTCTAAAAATTGTTAAAAAATAACATGAAGTAGGAAATAAATTTATATATTCAAAGAATATTTATAGTCTAAAATATATCTTATATAAACCAGTGTAAAATATAATTTAATAAAAAATATTTGATTTTTTTCATTTTTGTCTTCACTTTATTTTAATTAAAATTAAGTGTCATTATCACTACTATGTGGATCCATGGGGTCCCAAAATAGACCGATGGAAGCCCATAGTCGGCCATGACTCATCCAATAAGGATAGGACATGTGTTATTGTAATTGTTTATTATTATATTATTCTTTTTATCTTGAATCACCCTATTTACCTTTAACTGCGGTAAATAAGTCAAAAGTTACAATTCACCAAAAAAATTATTTTCATCTTATTGAGGAATATTTTGCATACAAGTATCAACAATGTATATTTTATTTTCAATATTTAATTCACAAAAGCGGTAAAGTTTCATTTAAAATAATAACTTAGTTTTTTTGTTACTACTAAGTGGTTTCCCTATTCGTCAAAAATTGACGTTATTCAGAAAAATACCAAAAATTCAGCGCAATATATATTTGATATTCCGACTTCAAAAATGATGTCTATTTTAAAAAATTAAAAACATTGAAGTTGCATTAATTAATTTAAAATTATTTTCTGTTGTAAAAACAAATAGCATGTTTTAAAGAATCAATATCTATTAATAGATTGATACTTGTTTGTGTCCAATTTCAAATTGAAATTAATTACAATGAACAACATTTGATTAAATGGTAATAATATATTATAATTAAACTTTAAAACCAATTAAAAAAAATGAAATCATATAAATAAATTAAATTAAAAGATATTTTTTAATTAAAATACAATATTTTTAACTATTAATCAAAAAATGAATTTTATCAGAAAAATACCAAAAGTTTATCCAAAGTAAATTGTGAAGTCCCATTTCCAAAGAAAAATTTTATTTTTTAAAACAAAACATATAAAAGAATCCAATACTAGATTTAAGGAGTTTTCTCCATCAAAAGGTGTTAAATAAACCTTTTAATGAATATTAGAGTGTTGTGCATAAAATCATATTTTTTCTTATTTTAAGCCTCTAAATTTTATTGGATAAATGTAAAAACAATTAAAAAACATGTATAATCATATTTTTATTAGTTATGTTCATTCTTGTCAATACACGATATAGGCATTAACTACCATTTAAAATAATAATATTGTATTACTAGTGTGAAACATAAGAATTCAAAGAAAACCATTGTTGTGTATCAGGTACGACTTTAATCATAGTATTTCCATTAAAGTAGAATTAATATTTAATTCACGAATATTAATATTTACGAAAATTTTATTGTTCATTATTTACTTGGGATGTTACATCCCTCCCACCATTTGGGAATTGAATCCTTTAAATTTTAAAACTTTTCTTGGAAACATCATTAAAATCCCCACATCAGGAAAAGAGTTAGTAAAAATATCACTTTAAATGAAATAAAGAGAAGTACAAAGGTCACCTGAGTTAACCTATACTAGGATTCCATGTTGGAAAAATTGGATATGGAAAAAAGAAAAAACGGTCAATTTCTTTTGGAGAGTGATAGAAAACATGATTAGGAGAAAATTAACTTACAGAAAATCACACAACTATGATGTGTTTAATGGTCATTGATTACATTATAGGAAACTTAAACCAACAAACTTTTTGTTTTACTCTTCATTTCATAATTTTTATGAATTCATTTATTAAATAGAATAAGAACATAAGTAAATATACTTACCTTCAAGTAGTGATTCATCCTTTAATAAGTTTCTACCAAAAACTAATCATTTCTCTAAAAAATGATCATTCAAAAAAAATTGGTCAGATCCAAAGAATAGGAATCATATCTTAGAGAATCACATAATCTAAAAAAGAAGAACTATATATCTCCCTTATCTTTATAAATAAACTAAAACCATAAATTTTAGTGCGAGATCAGATAATACCCAAAAGACAATCTTTTACAAAAAAACATCTCTTATTCTCTAAAAAATTTCAAAAAAAAATGAAAAGTTCAAAAAAGACCATTGAATAATCAATTGTCCATAAAATTATTCAAAAGTAATCCAAACTAAGATTGAAACCCAAATCTCATAAGTATTTAATTAAATTGTCTACCAAGATAAATATTAACATTTATCTCCAAAAAACATCAGTTACTCATAAAGTCTCATATTGAAAAGTAATTTACCCAATCCCATTTTCTCCATGATAGGTTAATCATTTTCATAAATAAACCAAATCATCATATGTCCACAATAAAAAAAGAGATTCTTCCAGACAAAATTTTCAATCATTATTCCACAATTGAAATCAATTGTGCATTCTATCATCCTTAGGCATATAGTGTTTCCTCAAAAGAGGGAATGTATTCCACAACAAACATTATCAATTAATCGCCAAATTATTTTCCTATACTATTTATATCCATTTGATAAAACATAATTTTCCAAAATCAATATATTCTTGTTCAAATTTTTTTTTACTAAAATAATAAGTCAAAATAACCACGGTCTTCAAGTAGGCCAGTGGAAGGTATGAACCCTTGTCACACTTCGGTTGTGGGTTCGATTCCTGTGGCCTTAATGGATGTGACGTGTTGTCACCCATCCTTTGGGTTTTCCAATTTATAAAACTCAAAAAAACCCTAACATGTTTTAACCTTAATGGTTTCCTTATAACTTTAATTTATTCCCCAATTCATTATGATCTCAAAATATTAATTACTAAAGCCTTATATATATTTTCATTTTTTTTTTATTTCACCACCATATGATAAAATAAAATGATCCCCAATATTAATAACATCATACATTGATCATGGTGTCTATTTGGGTTCATCGTTATATTGTTCATGTATGTAGAAGGTCCATGCATTGCAACAATGATTTAGAGATCCTTATAAATCATTTTCTTCCATAATCCAAATACACCTTGTACAACATTGGTAATATGGGTGTTCACAGAATTTTTTTTGGAAAATAATCATGTATGACATAGAATTTTAAAACATCTGATAAAACATGATTTCTATAAAACAGTCGAACCAAATTTGATTTGAAACATTCAATTAATAGTATTTTTAAAATACCATAGCTTTGTGCTGTGATACTATATTGTAAAAGAAAATATAAATAGGTTGTGAAGGGTCTCCTTCTTTGACCCCTTTTTCAAAATAATAATATGCTTCTAAATATTTTTAATAAGGTAAAACATTTGAAAATGCATTGATAATATTTACCTTTCTTGAAAATGTGAGAATTTAGTGAAAATAAGATTTGTTTAAATAAAACATATGATCCACGATGATAATGAGGTATAGTGGAGGTGTTGGATATCTCAAACAACTGCTTTAAAGTGAGTTGTATTCTAGAAAATGTTTCACAATATTCCAAACATGACTTTTCAATAATTATTTCAAGCAAGTCATCTGGAAGAGATAAGAATGTTGTTTGAGATCTTCCTCCGTCGATTTGTAACTGAGGTTCCCTGATCTGAAAAAGTTATAAAACAAAGATTTAACTGAAATAATAGACATAGGGACTAACCATGTGTCTAACAAAAACTCATAATCCCTAATGTTGTCTAAACTGAACTCTGATACCAATAATAAGGACTTGTCCTTAAACATTACATAATCTTGAATTATGTCAAGAATTCACATTGAGAATATTTTCAGGTTTACAGTTTTAAAGAATTAGTCCATAACTATTACATATCAACTTTAACAATACATTTACACACTACTACTGAATATACATTTTAAAAAATAAAAACTCTTAAAAAACATGTCTTGTTCCATGTTTAAGACAACATGAATTTTCCATGATCGCATCCTTGACCCTATTGATCTTAATTCCTATGTAGAAAATTTTGAAAACATGGGTTGAGAATAAAAATAACAGTAAGGGTTATAAAATTAGGAATGAAAACATTATACCATCATAAAATAAAAATAAATGAAACCATAATTTTCAATCAAAACATGCTTTAAAAAATCATAAGATTTATGAATAACACACAAAAATCATAAATAAAAAAGGTGACTTATGGCATTCAAAACATACTTAAATTGTTGATATGAAAGCTACATATGGTGTCACATTTTGAATACCCATCATAGTATTTTCCCAAAATCTCTTAGGATAAACATCAACATTTACCTGTGTCACATTACCCAATGCATTGGAGAACTATCTCAGGCTCACCTTCCCTAGGTTTATCATGGAACCAACTATATACATTAACAATTCCCAATAACCATAACATATTAAAAACACAAAACACAATAATAAACTACATATAACATTTCCACATTCCAATCACAATATATCAAATCAATATATTGAAATAAACAATGCTTTATCAAATCATATTCAAAACCATTTAAAACACTTACTAAAGTTATTTTGGAATCAAAGTGTCCCATACCACTTTTAAACCTGTAAAGTAATTAAAATTTTAAAAAATTAATTTATATATAAAAAAAATCCTAAAACCTATTTTTATAACATGGAAATTAATGAGATAAATATAGAAGGATAAATATTTAAATCAATATTTTAGTTAAAGTTTTATTAACCCAAAGATATTCTCTTGAATACAAATAATTCAGGAATAAAATTAAATGAAAACATTATAATATCATGATAATAAAGGTATTCATGTTATAACATGCCAAAGGACAATATATACACCACATAAGACTGAATTAGTTTATAACCACAATGAAGCATCAATGGAATGTAAAATGAGATGAAATCCATTATAAAAATTAACTCCTTAGATTAAGGATAAATAAATTAGATAATAATGTGTGACATGTAATAATACAATAAATATAATCGGATATTAAGTTTTTTACAATAATAGGTCATTTACACATATTCATAGCACGACATAATCAAGAAGTAGAAGTTTAACCTAAAAAATTGAAATTGGGTGAAGAAGTTCCCTTATAAAAGTTTGACAGCCTAACACGGTCACATTAAAACTCATAAAATGAATATATGAGAGAAAAAGGGGTATCTAATCACATGGAAAGAAAATTTAAATCAATAAGGATATAGAATAACATATCCCAACATTAGAAGATGTAAATTAAAAGACATAAAAAATAAGTCTTTTAAAAAAAGGTGGTGAAAGGTTCTCTAACCGATTTGGTAACTTACGAAACACACACCCCATGAAAGATTGATCATACAATGAAGATATAAATACCCATTAATTTATGTTTATTACACAATTAATATAATCCTGGGCAGTATATAAATAAAACAAATGAAAAATAGTGGCAATACCGCATGAATCTCACGTGAATAAAAAGTGACATGAAAACCCCTTATCAGGTTGTAATCAATCAATTCATATGAAAAAAAGTTAATAACCAACAAATGAATCAGAAATACCAATAATATAATGATAATCATGATAATATATATCAAATGTCAGTACACAATACACCACATGCAATAAATAATCAGAGAACAATGAAAATCTCACTGAATTAATAGTGTGAAAAGAAACCCATTACCTTGTTGCCAACTTGACTTGTTTATTTGTTTTAATTCATGAATAATAAAATTATGTTAATTTATATTTGATTTTTATATCACTTATTACCATTTTATAAACTATATGTAATCATTTATGTTAATAATGGTTGTTTTGTCGATATTTGGTACTTGAGTAAACAAATGAACATCTTATAATTAAAGATGACTATGTGGTCATGATTCTATTATCTCCATAATGATATTCATGATTTAGATATCATATATATCATATATATCCTGTATATATTTATTATAATAGTACATAACATTTTGTGATAAGAAATGAAATACCCCATCCATGGAGATGGTAAGTCGTACGCATGCATGAACTCTACATTCTTTTCTATTTAATATTTTAATTGAATGAAAACATAATTATATATAGTTATATTATAATTCCAATATAATATCACATATAATTTCAACAACTCCATCATTTATATGTCCGATATATGGAATTAATGAGTCGTATCATTTTACGGGGGCGGTAGTCCGCACTTCCTCAAATAAAATTTTCACTTTTACCCATAACGGAAACCATAAAGGTATTCTAGAAATGAAAAATAAATAATACTAGAGAAAACATAAACAAAAAATATATATCATATATAAATACACTGTCATCATAATGGCCACCATGATAGGCGGTAGGCGACAATCAAACAATCATCGTGTCATGAGGCGCTTGTTTTCCATATACAGAAACAATATGCTCATCACCCATCAGATGGAGGTTTGTATAAGTGTAGTTATAATACCTCACAAAAAAATCCTATTATATTTAGGATACTAGTGTTATTATAAAATAAATGAATAAAAAGATTTTAGGGGTTGGATAAGTAAAATAAAAAGAAAAGAGGTCAATAGAAATAGTTACCTTTATTTAGGGTAACTCCCTTTGGTTTGAACCAAAAGGGTTTGTTGAAGTTCATTCATCATAAGGTATGTATTCTAGGTGGAGGGCAGGGATCTTGAGAGCATATTTGGGCAGCTGTTGGATGATCCAAATGGTTTGAGAGGTGTGTGTAATGACATAGAAGTGAGAGCTTTTTATAAGGTGGAGGAGGGGCTCTTTAGGAAAGTGTGAAAATATTAACTTATTTTATCATTATATTTGGTTTCTAAAGGTCCAAAACATTTTAATGGAAACAATAAGATGACTCATTGTCAAAATAAATTCTTCCAATAATAATTGGATAGGTTTTAGATTTATTTTAATATTAATTATCTAATTTATTTAAATGATTTATTAATGAGGTCAACACTACACCATCTTTTGTATCATAAATAATTTTATTTATTTGATGTATAAAAATTATAAAAAAAATACCATTATGTATTAAATCGTTTTATCTTTCCATTGAATTTTGATAGTCTAAAATATAAGTTATATAACCCTGTGTAATAATTAATTTACTAAAAGGTATATGTTTTAGTCATTTTTCCCTATACATTAACTTAATTATAATAAAGTGTCATTATCACACCCATGTGAATCCATGGGGTCCCAAAATAGACCCATGGGTTCCAATGGTTGGCCATGAATCATACAATAAGTTTAGTACAAGTGTTACGGTAATTTTGTATTATTATAAAATTCTGTTTACCTTGAATTGCCCTATTTACCTTTAACTGTGGTAAATAAAAGTCAAAAGTAACTATTCCCCACAACATTATTTACATCTTATTGAACCAAATATTACATACTAGTAACAACCATGTATGTTGGATTTTCAAAATTCAATTCACAGATGCAGTAAAATATCATTTAAAAGAAAAATTCAGTTTTTAAATAATACTTAGTGGTTTCACTATTCATCAAAAATTGATGTTTTTCAGAAAAATACCAAATAATTCAGACTAAGCTATATTTTATATTCTGAATTAAAAAATTATGTATATTTTACAAAATTGAAAACATTAATGTAACATTAATTAATATAAAATTAATTTCCATTTTGAAAACAAATTGTGTTTTTTAGAAACAAAATATATCAAAAGACTGACACGTGTTTATACCCAATTTCAAAGTGAAATTAATTACAAAGACCAAAATTATATTAAATGGAAAAAATATATTCTAATTACACACTAAAACCAATTAAATTATAATATTAACATATTAATAAATTAGATTAAAATGCAGTTTTGATTTATAATACAATATTTTAAACTATTAATAAAAATGTGAATTTTATCATAAAAATACCAAAAAATTACCCAATACAAAATTTGATGTCCCGATTCTAAAGTAGAATATTATTTTTTCAAATAGAAAATATAAAAGGCACCAAAACTGGATTTAAAGAGGGTTCTCCATCAAAAAGTGGTAAATTGACCTTTTAATGAATATTAGAGTATTTATGCTTAAAATGAGATTCTTTTACTACTTTAATCCACTAAATATTATTTGATAAATGTAAAAACATTTAACAAACATGTATTATCATATTATAGTTAGTTATGTTAATTCCCTCTAATAAAATATATAGTCGTTAACTACTATTAAAAATAATAATATTATATTATTAGTTGCAATGTAATATTTCAAAGAAACCCATTGTTGTGTATCAGGAACGCCATTGAACATAAAATCCCCTTTGAAGTAGGATTAATATTTAATTCAAAAAAATTAATAATTATTAAAAATTTCATGTTCCTTATTTAGGTGGGATGTTACTCAAGGAGTTTACATTAGTGTATGCATATTCATTATGGTTTATCCCCATGTACTAATCCAAGTTATTGTAGTCAATATTTTTTATTTATGAGAATCATTCAAATGAAATGTGATATTCTTTAAATGTTCTATTATAAATCCTAATAAAATTGTAAGAGTAAATCCTTAATTCATTTACTAATAGTGTAAATTTGGAGGTGGATATATTCTTCATCCTAAATAAATTCCACCCTCTGAACTTCATTTCATATATGAGGGTGAAAATGATTGTATTTTTGTTTCATTTCATATTTGGGTTCTAAGGATCCATATTCATATTTATGACTGCACTTAAGTACATTGACGAGGTGAGTTGTCTTATTGTCTAGAGAATTATCTCAAATATCCATGATTATCACCAAATAATCCTAATATGATAAATCATACTCCAAATGGATAACCTGTAGGTTTATTAAAATTTAGGGGTATTGTATATACTTCCCTAGTAGTGATATATGTAACTTGTCATGTACTTATAACTTGTCATGTGGGAGTTAATTTTCATTGGCCATAGATTAAATTCAACCGAGAACCCTAAAGGGGCCATTATACCAAGGATATAACATTTCCTTATTCCCAAACAATGAGACTCTCTTTTATATGGACATATTAAGGAACACATTATCACTAACCTCAAAAAATATTTCTCGTCGATGGTTATCAACATTACTGTTCTGTCCGCACTGTACTGCCCTGATGAGTTGATGAATGGACTTGACAGTCTGAAAAAAATTTCTAGCACACGAGGTACCAATAATTTTAGTTATCCATCTTCATCCAAACATGATGGAGTATTCATTTCATTCTATAGTGGGATTCATATGGAGTAATTTGGACTCTTGAGTGAAACCAATTATTTTATGATTACTCTATGAAATGAATATGTTGATCCTAACCTATTTTGATGTCTATTGAAAAATATATAAATATATCCTCATATTTCTAGGTTTTCCACTCATATTGGAAATAAATTTGAGGGTGTTTGGATAGACTAAAGTTCAAATCATTGTTTTTATCATGTTATATAATCTTATAAAATTTTATTTGAGTCTTATATAGCTATCATACACAATTTATACTGAGGTTCCATAAATCCTAACAACATATCTTCTATATATCCTTATATGTTGATTAATTGAGAAGTCCTCCAAAAAGGAAATGAAATTAGTAGTCATTATAAGTCATTCAATTGTAACCCATACGTAATTATTCTCTTTTAGATTTAATTGGGTGGTTGGTGAAAAAATAAATGGAGATGTTATCCCATTTTTATGAATTATGGGTAATGGTTCTATTGTCCCCATATGATATTTTCATTCCACATAATTTTTGATGGAAAATGAAGAACTATGATGTATATTCCATGATATAAATCTTCATATTATAAAATAAATAGTTCCCTCATATATCATGATAAATCATTAATGCTCCCTCGGTGGAAGATCAATGTCTTCTTTGGTTTATCAAGCAAATAAGACCTCATTATCTCAGGTGTTGATGGCCCACATATCCATGACCCAAATCCTATAACTTCTAAATAAATTTTGACTCATAATGATTTCCCTTTTATTGTAGCTTCCTCCTTCCATGTTTCGAAATAATTCCATTGAGCATCATTATTATCCTCTATAATGTAAGGTTGTGAAATCATCTGAGATAAATGGTATCCTTTTTCATCTTTATGATGTCCATGCACTTCCTTTTAATGTATATGAAGAATAAATCCTTCTTAAATCTCATCATTGTTAAATTTATAAGATCCTTTCAACATTGATCATCTTCATGTTTATTCACATTCTGAAGTTGTAGTGAGTAATGTAGTCATAGTCCTTGATCTAATTTAACCATATTCATTATCACATATTTGGATATTTTGATGTGAATACATATTTATGGATCTCAGGACCTATATATATTTCAAACATATCATTATGAAGAATTTATTTCCATGTATTAAATGAAAAAATCACAATCACCAAAGCTAGATTTTTAATTTATCTGTTCTTCTTATGGTATTTAATCTAATTTAAGGCATAGGAAATCACGTTATCATACTTCCCAAGTACACATTCTAATCGCTTCATTTAAAATATCTTTTTACCATGAAAATATCCTCACATGAGGGTAGTGTGAGTACTGGCGTAGTGTGAAACTTCTTTTCCTATTATATAAATCGTTATTATCATTCATTTTTTCCAATACAATTCAATAACATTCAAGTAAAAATTCTTATAGGGTTCAAAAATCCTGATAAGTTTCTTAAAAACTATTTAAAAAGCCTATCCAGTGTTAGGAATCATTATATATCCATTAAAAATCTTTCTATAGTCCACTAATAAATGGCCTCAACCTTTCAAGGATATATATATACCCTTACTGTTGATAAAAACCACATTAATGACAATTCATCAATTAAAAAAAAATTATGTATAATTTATAGTTCATATCCTATATAAATGTCTTTATCAATATACTCAAATACTTCTCATATAAAACCATTATTTGAGCATATATCAAATTATCATAATTGAAGACTATCACTATGTGTTAAAGGGATTACCTAGAGACTATATTCCCTAGGACTGTGAATATTGTTGAAGAATTGTTGAGTCTTAAGGGAATCACTATGAACTCATAGAGTCTATATCTTTTTAAAAATTTAATATTTGGAATATCATATTTCTCATCCATTAATTGGTGACATCATAACTGGACGTCCATCATTGAAAAGTACATGATCTAAAAATTCTTGAATCCTTGTAATGGGATACATTTTCTTAATCATTAATTTCTCGAGTTTATTATAATTAATAAATATGTGCCTTATCTCATCCTTTTTCTAGATTAAGAGGACCGGTGCACCCCATTGTGAAGTAATTAGGCACATTAAACATTTTTCAAGGTTTTTAACAATTTATTCTTCAGTTCATATAATTCAATGGTGGCCATCCTCTAGGGAGCCTTGGATATTTTTAGATATAGGAATAACAATGATTGATAACATAAGTTATTTGCTAATCGTAAGACCATAATACTCGCTAGGAAATACATCAGTATAGTCTATCACAATTGAAATGTATTCAAAAATGATCTTATCCTTTATCTTCATAATTATTTCAATATATTCATCATTATAAGTAAATAATATCCATTCATGATATTATTATTTCAACAGGGATTCATTATCCCCTTACGAATTTATAAAATTGGGGGATGGTATGGGATATGAATTTTTA
This sequence comes from Viscum album, assembly GCA_963277665.1. NCBI lineage: Eukaryota > Viridiplantae > Streptophyta > Magnoliopsida > Santalales > Viscaceae > Viscum > Viscum album. The sequence goes on from OY728145.1 coordinate 1,416,197,796, forward strand.
TTTCCCTCTCCGAATAGTTTATTTTATTCATATATAAGCATTGTAAATTCATTCATAGTATAACATAAAATTCTACTAATGGTAGAATGAAAATATATTTTGGGAGTACTAGTACACAACATTTTACTAAGGATGAGTAAAATTATAGGGATGCAACAATTTCCTCCATGTGTCTTCTGATAGATAACCCAACATCCACATATTTAGGTGTTTTTTGAATAGTTATACATAATACTTTGGATATAGTAGAACATATATAATGAAGGAAAAATAATACATTCAAAATTATTGAATGAAGAAAATGTATACATGTCAACCATTATATATCATGGGATAACTTAGGAATAGTGATATCAAACTCTCTTATATTATCTTTTGGTACTAGAGGTTATTATCATTGATTTTTTTAAACCAATATTTTTGAATTTTTTGCATAATTTCAATGTTCCTTCTATTGAAAAACTAGACTAAATGATGAGGTTTGATAATAACCTAATTTTCTTCCACAACATTAGTTGGATTGTTCATCCCATTTTAGTAATGAATAATGTGATACCTAATAACACACGATAAGTTGATTTTTATTTCCTCTATGGTATTTATCCACTGATCATCTCAAATTAAATTCTATTTTTAAATATTTTATATACATACCCTTGATACAACTGATAATTGGGAATATCCATCACAACCTTATTGGAATAATTATAAATCCCTTTATAACTTTCAATGAATTAAAACACTAAAAAATTTTATAGACATGGCTCTAATATAGTAAATAAGTTTCCAAATTTTAAATTTGGTGTCTGTGAATAATATGAATTCATTATTTGAATTCCTTGTGATTTTTTCCACATTATCCCCAATAGACTCTTCATCAATTTTATTAAATCTATGGATCCCCAATTCTATTTTAATATGTAGGGTTTGTGAAGAAAATATATTGAATGAAACATTAAAGAATCCTTTACAATCCATATATTCAATTTCTTCCATGGTATTCTTGATCTTGATTAGTTCCAACCATTGATCATATTCTCCCTCTAGGTATTAGATGACCAAGATGAATGTATATTTATTTGAGAATTAGAGGAAAACAAATATATTATCTATTGTTTTCATTCATTATTATAAAATCATGGTAATTAAACACTCACTAAAAAGTTAGATGAAATTTTCATATATTGGACTGAAAAATAACATTTTCCTTTTTTGGATTAGGGAAAAATTCCACACGATTCATGTTAATATTTATAACTTCAGTCAATTTAGGAATTTCTATGATAAATATATCAAATCAAACTATAATTACCGTATAAATATTTTTACAGAAATAAATACTATGTCCATTTGATTTCGTATTATCAAGATTCCATAAATTTCCCCACTATATACTAAAATTAAGAATTATGGGTGAGAATACATAAACTAATAATCATATAAATGGAAAATAATTATCAAATAAGTTATAACTTATAAATTTTTTAATCATGATTTATGATCCTCTAGGATTAAATAATGTTTTCTATGTGAATTTTAATATTAGGGTTTCTAACATACCACACATTCATTTACTTCATAATGGTTTCTAAAGTTGTTGAGAATTTATCAAATAATATCCATCAAGAGTGTCAAAAAATGTGTATAACAATAAATATTTTTAAAGAACTAGATATAAGTCCAGTTAGATAAATACAATCCATTTCATGGTGATTACCACTTGAAACATCTATGGAAAATATAAATTTACATGTATTATACATAGAGGAATTTCATTTCATGGAAACCAAATGCTATATACAGTACTGAATTATCATGATATTTTCCAACACATAGAGTTTTCCCCATGGTTCTTACTAATGTGTTATTTTTATAATACCCATAAAATAAAAATACCCTAATATGCTACCAATAATAATAACAGAAGCCCCTAGAAAATAGTTTTACAAAATTGGGAACATAAATAGCCAATAAATACATCCCAAGGATCCAGAGGCATTTTAACATTCGGAAACATGGTTTTAAAAAATCAAAATCAATTATGAAATATATAATATTTTTTATAAACTCAATAATGTGATCCTAGATCCATTTGTTATTTTAAAATTTATAAGGATAACCTGGGGAAAAAATTGATCTATAAAGCCAAGTAAGTGAATCTCAATGAAAACAAAAGATAACTTATTAGTGAAATAACATAACATGGTATCAGAAAAGAAGAATATCATGAGTAATCATATGAAAAAATGACATAAATAGTGTGACATCTTATGATATTAGGATCATATGATTGTTGAAAACTTATAATACATGAATTTATTAACATATTTTATGGATTTCTACTATGACATCATAATTTGTCGGAAGGCATCCCAAAATGGATTTGGATTACTCCTTTATCTAATTCAAATAATATCAAGATATTTAAATCTATAAAATTCTTTTGAGTGATATCTAGTAACACCCATCATAACATATACATGAATATGAGTTCCTCATAATGGAATGAAGTCATATGTTTAAGAAATAACCATGGAAAGAAATGGGTTATACAATATTTCTTGAAATATCAATGAAATGATATTTCCTAAAGATAGAAAATATTATAATTAAGTATATAATATGGAAAATATATATTTTAATCAATAATAATTGGTCGCAAATATAGATTTAATTTGGAAAATTCATGAGAAAGGGTATAGAATTGAGTTTAAAAAGGATCCTTTATTATAGGGTTGTAAGAATTCAGTAAAAGACTTTTAATGAATGAAATAATATGGAATTTTCATTGATACAAGAGGTAAAAAGGTTAAACATAAAATAGTTTTTATTTAATGACATCATACAAGTTCAAAATACTTTAAATGATTGTTATATTAAAGGATTAACGGATTGAAAATTTTTCTTTAATAGGGAGGAATATTAAAAATAGATATTTATAAATTAATGTAATACATGATTATACCTATAAAATAAACTGATACAAGGATTGCTATATTTTTTAGGGACATTAATATATATAATATATAATAATTACATAATGTTATGTAATGATATAAAGTTATTTAAAAAGAAAAATAGATAACTCTCTGGAAAACGGGTAGTTCAGAGAGTTCCATTAACATATATTTTCATTAATTCTATATGTATAGGTAACATTCGGAATGATCAAATTAAATTTAGTAAACACTAAATTGAGAGATTAATTAAAAATTATTTTATTTTTTATTGTTATTTTATTTTATTTCTATTTTTTAATTGAGATAATGATACTAAATTTAATATCCCATGGTCATTTATATCATGTGTTCGATGACATATTAGTTTCAAGTAATTTTGAGAGTTCATATGTTTTGGTTCTGTATATCTAAAGATATAATGAATAAGATTTATTTAGTATCTAGATTTATAAAAGTTTCTAATATCCAAAAATATTCGGAAATAATCATTATTTAGAGAGAATAGGTTTTATTATTATATAGTTAGTTCATTTAGGTGGATTTTTCCTACCACGATGATAATATGTGGTTTAATATAACATTTATATTATTGAATAATTCTTGATAGTAATAAAAATTGAATATACTTATTAGTGTTAATTTTTATTGAAATAATTCAATTTAAACCATTCAGAATGATTATGGTGGAAAATGAAATTACAAATTCCTGGGAGAAGTGAATTGACCATAATATAAATTGAATTTTCCCTTTATAAGAAATTGAGGGGAGGGTATAAAATGAATATAATTCCATAATAATAATATATAATTATTTTTCAAATACATATGTTAAAATATCAGGTTGTATTTAATTCATATATGGGAGGAATAAGAAGAAAATAATTGGAAGATGCTTGGTTGAGCATTTTACATGTTCCCTTCGGAGTCTCTTTTTGGGTAATGCTTATGTCATTATAGGTCATGTTTTAGTAAGAAAATTACTAAATGTATGTGGGGAGGAGGGTCATGAAATTATTTTTTTTTGTTTTTACACCAGATCTAAGGCTTTGATGGTGTAAGTGTAAGTGTAGGTATTTATAAGGCAAAGTTAGGGGTATTTTTGGAAATTATATTCACTAGTTTTGTATTATTTCTTATGACTAAAATAATGATTAATCATGTCAATAAATATAGTAATTGGTGTTTGTGAGGCTATAATAATGATCTCCTATATCACCACATCTTCAAATAATCATGTATTAAACATATAATTTAAATTCATACATTTTTCAGTATATTTAAAAATAATTCACCAGAAGCTATTTCTGACATGGTTTGTTCCAAAACTGACATCCATTTTATAAAAATAGTTTTCTATATAGTATAAATTTAATATTGAAAAATAAATATTTATTAAGAAAATAGTACATATGAAATAAAAAAATTTCTAACAATTATAGTAATTACTTATGGCTTTAAAAAATTGTATTATCATATTTATACTAATATATATTGTGTCATGGAACTATTTTTAGTGTGAAATGTAATTTAAGACTTTTTTAATTTATGATAAATATTTATATCAAGAAAAGTAAATCACATATATTTTGTAAAGAATAGAGTTACAATTTCATTTTTTCAAAAATTGGTTTTAACAAATTTGAAAATTTTATTTAAATATATTAGGATAAAATATCATTAAATTGTCACGTAGACATTAGTTTATAATTGAGTTGTTCGTTTAAATTTCTTAATTGCCAGATTATTATTCCAATGATCATATAATTGTGTCATTGCAATTATCAGGTTACGGTTAGATCTTAATGGTCATATTTAACTTTACACACTATAAGTACTCTACAATTCTTATACCTTATCATTCAAAACATCACATACGAGATTCTATAATCCCCATAATTATCTCAATAGTATTTATGATTCTTATATATTTTTGAAAGCCTTTATGAATTGAGTTACCTTCAGGGGAGAATTTTTTCCTTTTGAGTTTAAATTAGTTTTTGTATTATTAATTTTCATTTATATCTCTACACTATTCTTAGATGTTACATTCAATATTGTTTTAGGTTTTTTAATGTTCATATAAAATATAAACGTCATTCTATGTTCATATATTGTGGAAAATAATAAAAAAATTAATACATAATAATGAATTTCATTTATATAGAAGGATTTTTAGAATGTAACATTCATACACCAACCCCAAAATTTTATATCTACAATATTACCTTTTCATATCCTTTATAAATATTTTCTACATTCTCCAAAATAAATAATCTATCTTAATCCCCTTGAGCATGTGAAACTACATTTTCTGAAAGATGTGACCTGATTAAAAATCAATGATTCCCATCATTACCAAAAAAATCTTTATATTTCATTTAGTAAAGTGCCATTAGTATAAGGAAAAGGCCATCTATTGAATAATACATTACATCTAGACTAATTGATATAATATATGGAAAAATTTAACCTTTCCAAATATAATAATTCCTTCCATCAAATTTGGTAACCCACTAGGAATGATCCAAAATCAACTAGACCATATGGTATTTTAGAATCACCATTTTGGATACAAAGATCGTGGTTTATCCATGAACTCAAGTTAAAAGAATATAAAATAAAATTTTCATGACAGAAGAATAAAATATTTCATCTTGATCAAGCTGGTTATTATAGTCGTCATGTACTTATAGAGGCAATGAATAACACTTTATATTGAATCATTATCTACAATAAGTTGTTTAGAGACCCTATGCTTCTCTAGGTTATAAAACTGGTTTTTATTCCTTCTTCATTGACACAATAGTAAGAATTATGATTATAGATGAACCATATGTGTTATATTATTCTACTTTATCACTTTCAATCAAATTAAAATAGAAATTTAATTGTAAGTACCCTTTCAATATAGCCTTATATAACATAATACACATATAAAATTTAGAATTTTAATTTTAAACTGAATTTTAATCTCACAACCACCTCCAACAACTCTTTATATATGTATTTATTATTTTTAAACCTTTAGACTATTATAGACCTCTGTTTCCCCATTTATTTGGTTAAATACTTGAGACATCATGTATGGGTGGTAGTTGAGATAACAATGTATTCATGTCACCATATCCACTAAAAATGTAGAACAATATTCTGAACATGACATGATCATTATTGACCATGACCCTTTTTAAAATATTTTTTTAACTCATCATTGACCATGAATTTCACCCCAAATTTCTGTAAATAATTTTAATTAAACCACTCTTAACTCAATAAAAACTATAATGAAAAACATTTAAATGGATTATATAACTACTTTTACAAAAAACATTCCATTTAATATTTTTATGGAATTTAATTTCTCACACTATTAGATGTTTGATGGAATGGGGATACCCATTTTGAACCTCAGTCCATATCCAAGTTATTTTCCTTCACTATTTATAATACTACAATAAATTTAAAGGGATCCTAAAAATAGACAAAATATCTTAAATATGGTGTGGGGATAAAAATTTTGAATCCCAAACAAACACTCACCCTTTAGAATATTATTAATCCTTATGTATTATTTATTTACTCTTACATATCTTCCCTTGGTAGTGAAAAGTTCTAGTTTTCCAAAAAACCACACACTATCCACACAAGCTTCACCATGATGTATACCTCTATAAACCCTTGTTCTAAGGTGCACTAAATCTTTATACATATTAATTTATGATTGATGAATTTGGAATAATTTATCTAATTTTTTGGTGTAAAAACTACAAAGCTAGGAATGTGCCTACTAGTGAATCTGGTAGGAAACATTTTCATTATGAATGGATTTCACGTCATGAATTGTTCAGAGCCAATATTGTGAATCCTTTAAAAGTGTGAATGGTTTCTTCTGTACTATTTAGTATGTGAATAACATTTACATAATGACATATAATTCTTGGAGAAAATAATATGATGAAAAATGAATATCAATGTAAATGGCCTTTTGAGGAATGCATTATGTGAATTCCTAATTCACATTATAATTCCATTAGGCCCTTACAGATTTACCTAGACTTCATGTGTAACATTTCCCATTTGACTTCACATTTTACATTTATCCTTCTTTGTTTTCCAATAATGATTTAAATTAATATTTTATATATTAAATCCATTGTAAATGAATTTTTTTATTTTTTTTATGAAATCAAATGTTAGTTATTATCCATTATTCCTCATCTTGGATATCATTGAGTTGTTTCTCCTAAAACAATAAATTTTTTGTCGGACCAGATCTATGGGATTGTATTTATAGTTAAGAGATGTTATCATTTTTTAATAGTGGAATGGATATAATGAGGTTATATACTGAATTGTCTAACACCCTTTGTAAGAAAATAATTTAGGTAGGTGGATTCATCCCCACTCCACCATTTTAGAACAAGTTGGTTGGATTTTTTCATACTTATTATTGTTCCTAGATAAAAATTATTTGTGAATTTTATGTTTCAAATCTATTTTTGATGTGAAATTAGAAGGGTACTTTTTTAAACCTGAAATTTATGTGTAAAAAATTATATTAAGGAATTTTTTCTTATAATACATGGTACTGTGAGTTGATATTTACTTGCACGGGCATTGGTGAATCAAAATAGAGCTCGGTGGCAAATTTGAACGGAACAAGTGGATATCAACTAGGAAAATCTTAGTGATGGATATATTTCTACTCATAAGTGTTGGTATTCACATTGAAATTATTTTTTGTTGGTGGGTTTAGAATACGAATGGGTATTCTTTGTAGAACATAAAAAATAAAGGGAAATTATTTATTTAGTTAAATTCCATTCTTACTTTTTCCCCTTTTAATAAATTGTTTTTCTATTATCACCATTGATTTTATAGAAAATATTCTAACTTGTTCTTATCCTAATAGTGTTTATTGGGATTGGTTTTGGAAAATACTACTTAGTTATATACTCACCCTCTACATGGGAACATTGGGTCATTTAATGATATTTTCTACCAAGAAATAGGGATGTTTCATGTTTCATATGTCCCTAGTGGTGATCGTTCATGTCATAATTGTGTTTCTGATGCTGGAGCTGGAGTGTGTCTCCACCTTGGTTTGAGATGGTTCCACATTGGTTCCAATACCTTTCTATTTTTATTCTTAAAATTTTATAATTATTTAATTTCCATTTCATTGTAATATTGTTTATAAATTTTATTCGATTGGGTTATTTACTTGAATATTCATCATTTCGTTGGATTTTTTTTGAATTCTTAATTTCTGGAAGGATGCACGTTTCTATATGAAACTTATCCCCCAATGGTTTACAAAAACCATGAAATTTAATAATATCCTCTAGTTTTATCAGTAACTAACCTAATATTAATTTCATTCTGTCACTTTTCATGGTAATAAGAAGGCGTGGGACATTAAAAATGGTTTTATTTTGGGTCAGTCAATTATTTCGGTTTGTAGTAAGAATATAAGATTATTAGTAATAGAAATGATAAGTATAAGTAGATATACATAACCAATTCATGATAATTATCATGTTACCTGGGTTTCCAGGTAAAATAGTTTTTTGAGACACTTCTGAGGTGTTTCTATTTCATCATTGTGGGTTTATTCAATGATTATTTCATTTCAAGAATTATTATAAGACAACCAACAAAGACTGCATTGTTAATATTTTATTAAAATAATTTTTGAAAATTGATAAAATAGGTTATTTTTTAATTGATAATTGTGTTGGTTATTTCACAAGGTATGTATAATTCTTTATAATGTTGAGGAATTTATTCAAGGCATCAATTATGAGAGAGAAACATTATAATTTTTTTATTATTCATATAAAAATAAAACTATGAAGTTTATGTAGAAATAAGAAGGATGAATATGGTAAATATTTGGTTGCAACTGAGCTACAGGGGAATCAACAACTTCTATAGAGAGTTTTGAATGTGTTTCAAGCCATTTAAATAGGAAAATTGAATGGAAAACTGAGGAAAGTGGATCATTAAATGTAGTTTCAGATGGAGAATCCACCTATGTTTCAAGGGGATTATAAATCTAAAGAAGAAGAATAATAGCTCAATTAAATGAATATAATATTTTATATCCATGTTACATTGGTAGAGTTCAAGATTAATTTGTAAACCTATATAATGGATTCTATTTCATGCCAATTGTAGGATTTAATAGTCCATGATAAACAAAGATAATGACTTATGTGGGATGATATTGTAGAATTTTTAAATAAACAATTCCAAACACAAACAACCGAAATTGAAAGATAAGTATGTTTCTTTAGTATAATTATTTAAAAACTATATGTGATAAAGAAATAATAAATGTTTATGAACTTAGTTTCTTTCACCCCAGAATTATTTATTTGTGTTTCTATAAAGGAGAGTATCATTAAGTTGGTATTGAGACCTGATATTTGATCAAAGGTAGATATTTTTTATATTAAATATTATGTAGAGATGATTAATAGGGTAATAGTTATAGAAATATATCTTGTTGGTAATCCTATGTGAGGTAGTCTATTTGTTCCGATATGGATATATTTCAACTATAGTGATGAAGTTAATTGAAATATGGATATCTACTGTCATAAAGGTTTCACACATCAGAGACAGACAATAGAATTAGTTAGTTTTCCAAAATTATTTTATGTTATTATTGTGTTTTTATACATTTCTTTAATGAAAAGTACGATAGAATGTATTGAACCATTAAGTAATTTCTATAATGACAGAGAGAGGACATATTAGAATGTTTTGTCTGAATATCTATGGATCAATAGGTGGAAAAAGCTCAAAAAAACCTATTATTCTATATGCTCGGAGGTGATAGTCCCACTATACTAATACATTTCATAGACAAAGGCAAAATAAGATGTTTCCTATAACATTTTGGTAGCTCTGTAGTAACCTTTGTATCGAATTAAGTGTTATCCAATAACAGTTTAGTGATACTTTTATGGAGAATAATAGGCTATTTCTATTGGGAATCCAAGCCCCCATAAAACCTTATTATTTCATCATATTAAAAAAATCAAAATAAATTTTATAGTGTCCCTATGAGATATTAAAAAAATATTTTTAATTTCTTATAGTCTCTAGTGTTCTGTGATGCACACATAAGGTCATATTACACCAATAGTTTCGATGTTATTTTGGTATGATGGGTTTTGATGATGGAAAATTCATTGAAATATATTTTAGTAAAAGGGAATGTTTTTTATATCTTGTCATATTAATTAATTTATGATTATTTATAGTTCATGAGAGGTTTTTTGATAGTAAAATCCTATATAAAAATCCCAATGATTATACCAAATTATTTTCCCTAGTTTTTTCATTTTTTTTAAATTGGGGAATTACGTAGGAGATAAATTATTTTAGAGGTTAAGGGATTTTATTTTTTTTGGAGAAAATAGAGGGGGAAAAGATAAGTGAAACTGTTTCTTTGTAGTGGGAGTCATGAGGTGATGGTAAATAAGTTTTGGAAAAGTTATTTTTTTTCAAATATTTCAAAAAATACTATTGTTGATTTTGAAGAACTCATGAATATTAGAGAATGTTATAATACTTGGAAACTAATTAAACCTAGTTATGTGAATTATAATATAGGGATATGAGAATATATAAATTAAAATAGGCTCAATAGTGTGTTATTTAATACACCAATGGAAGTAAAACTCTCAAAAACATCATTCCATAATATTGTGTGGTGTTTAGATATCTCTCACATTGGGGGAATTTGATGATTTATTGTTGAGAAGATTAAATCATATGAACTAATTAAAATTTAATATTTTATTTTTTTAAATACATTATAATGAGTAATTGAGACGATTTTTGGATCCAATATAGATTTAATGGAATTGAAATCCAAATGAATTAAGAATATTATGTGGTTTTCAACAAAAGATGTTTTAGTTGATTTGATAATGTGGAATGCAAAGAGTTAATAAAAATTTCTCAATTAAGGGGCCCTTATTAAATTTATTTAATATTAATGATAATGAGGATCATACTTAAATCATTTTGGATATCCATTATACCATAGTGAATGATTGAAATACCAAATTTTTTCTTGTTAGGGATTTATGAATTTGAGAGAAGAAATTAATGCCTGACCCCTACGGATTCATAGAACAAAATAGCATCATGAATTTAATTAAGGAATGAAAATATATTTTACACCACCCCCAAGAATAAAACAACAATATGTGTTGACTATTTTAGTTCTAGATATGAGATAATTATAGAAGAGTTGAGATAAATATACCATGGTTTTAGTTGAAAATATATTCAGTAGAAAAAAAAAGAAAACTATAAAATGAGGTGATAATGATATATTTAGCATTGGTAGAGTTATATTTATAAAAAAATTATGTGTCTCACATTATGTGGGAAACCATCATGATATAACAAACCATAACCTTTAGAGTACAATATTGGGAAATTTTCTCAATGATTGATGATGAGAACATTTTTGTACAGTTTTTCTACCATCTTGAGTCACATGGAAATGATAAATAATATTTGTCGATTTTATTTTTAATCATTATTATAATTTAAATCTTTTACAATCATATTTATTATATTGCATTATTATTATTGTTAATAATATTAGAATATGGTTACTAGGATAACAACATTTGGATATGAAGGATAGTATAGTTCATTGAAAGAGTGTTTTAACATTGTAAAAATATCTTGTGTTTTATAAATTATATCAATCTATGTATCTATATTTCTATTGATCACTTGTTTTCATTAATTAATAATAGATTTAACTTTGTAATTAGGGGCATAGGTTGACATTAAACATCACCGTAATCAGAGAGCCAGTAGGTCTAAAAGTCATTCGTGATGCTTAAGCATTGTAAACCAGTTATTGGGAATAAAAGAATGCCCCATGGGATTGTATTGACCCCTAAATAAGAGATAATAGATAACATATTATTTTAATGAAAACATGTATTTGAGCATCTTAAATTAGAGTTCCCTAAGAAATAAAATTAATTGAAAAGAAATAAAATAAAAAAACCTCCCCAGACAATTTTTTATTATACAAACTTTTATATGTTTACATACATCATTCAAAACAAATTCAAAACAAGTAAAAATCAACAAAAACTAAAGATATATATTATATCGTTCAAACTTGGAAATATATAGATATACAAAAAACAAGGAAAAAACACATACCATAATAACTCTTCAATGAAATCTAAGGATTCTCACAACCCATAACTCATTCATTTGACATAGGAAATGATATCCATGATTTATCAAATCTTATAACCCATATAAGACATTAGAGATGCCTACAAACACCTGAGGGTGTATTCAATAGGTTAGTTAATGGGATTTGAAATATCTCAACATAGAGACTGTGTAATTTTTTATATATAAGAACATCATAACTGATAATTTCAAATATAATAGAAATTATGATTTTTTTCATTTTAAATTTAGAAGAGAAAAAATCATATTCATTTTAAATCCCATTGAGAAGGGATACCATTCTATAAAAACTGATAAAAAATAACGACTTTTAAATACCAAAATACATATCTTAACCATTATGGAAAATAAAACAATGCCCCATTTTAATCCATTTCTAAAAAAAATACAAAAACCCGATTATAAAACTAGCATTCCATTACAAATTACAAAAACCATTCAGAAAAACATTTAAAATAATTTTGAAAACTGACCCAAACATAAATGAATAAAACAATAATAAATGCCCCAAAATCTCATGAAGTAGGAAGAGAAGAAAAAAATAAATGTGTGGCCACTATCCAGATAATAATATGTTAGTATGATAATAAAATAATGTTAATATGCTACAATATCCACCCATCACCAAAATGTCATGTGATATTCCCTTGGTATAAATGTGAGATGATCTCAATAGCATTGTAACCACATAGACCAATAGTAGGAACATGTTATGTCTTAAAATACCACATCCCACTAGATTAGCCTATAGAGGCCTCATTAGAATAGAAAATCCTCGCATCCATGGACTATAACACAATTATAGGGACCCTAGTAGTGTGTGTTCCTACTATGGTAGAATGAGTAAGGGCCTCACACATATAAAACCCAATTCTTATGACCAAACAATGATGTCGATGAGAAAAAAACCATGATATTGTCAATAATAAATAATAATCAATGAAACACACCTTAGTCCAGTTCCCTTCGTCAAAACAACCCTTTTCAACATCATCCACCACATAACAACAACCCATAAAAGTTAGAATAATTATAAAGGATTAACATACGAGGGATCACAAAAATTAAACCATTTTTTAAAATGTTCCAAATGGATATTTATACAATATTCAACACATGTTGTAAGTTCCTACACTTTTCAGTAAAATCCCACCATTTTAAAAAATTTAAAATTCACTACAACACATACCCCATTTTACTCTAAACCCAATATTTGAAAATTTAGAGAGATTCATTGAATACCCAAAACAAGGATAAAATATTATATTTTCAATTTAATTTTTTATATATCCACATATAAATTTTTAAAAACTCAAGGGATATAAAAAAATTATTTCTAAAATAGTAAAAAAAACCATAGGAAATTCATTTTTGAAAAGTCATAATTTCCATTAAGGAAATCTAAATTCTAATTCAAAATGTTACATAAAACAATAAATTCAATAATATTAGTATGGTAATTATTATAAAAACCATGACCTATGATATATAGTGACCATTTAGAAATAATTAACACAATTTAATTATAATCCTATTACAATATGTCGCATTCTGTGACAAAATACCAATAAAGAAAGAACCTCTCTCTATTATCCCTAGAGAGTTAAATATCCTTATAAAAACCCTCATATTTATTACCTAATTAAACATGATTTATTACATAAAAAATTACTTAATACAAATCTGAGGACTGATTGGTGTATTGTGTTGGGAAATTAGGAACATTACATGACAACTTAATATATATTAAATACAACATCTTTATTGAAAACTTGTTTTACATGACCACAACATTCATTCGTACTTAGCATAGAATTGGATAACCTGAGGACATACATAAGAAAATGATGATCTATAATGCCCAGCAAGGGAGATAAAAAGACATAACATGATGAATAAAATACAGGTTAAGAAATAGGCACATCAATACCGAACAAGAGGAACATGAACATAAAGTCGTGATATAGCATGATTATCATAACATGGAAGTGTGGAAATGACATACAACATGATATTAGCATGAGCTAAGGTTCAATCCAAACAGATTATCATGAATAAACTCTCATTGCACTAGAATTAGATTTTTTTAAACCCTCATTGAAATTGAATTAGTATTATTAATCCCTCATTGAAAATGGTGTATCATGATAGTAAACATTACCCAACTAATTGGAGCGCTATCATGGCCAACCATTTATTAACAATTAATTTCATGAATAAGTGTGGAACATGGGTCATATAACATGTAATCATTATAAATAATAATCTATTACACTATTAGGTAATGTGGAATACATACATGTAAGTAAAATTAAATATTTATATGTGAATGAAGGTGAATACCCTCGATTGTGAAATGGGTATGGTATTCACTACACAATGATTTCACATGGAAAATTGTGGTGCAATTTTGGCAGGATAACGGCGTGACATAAATATTCATAAAAATGGTTGATTGTAGAGAAATGTGTATCCCATCATATGTACATTTAATAGAAAGTAAGGAAGTCATATATATTCATGTTCTATCTCATGGAATTTGGAAATATAAAGTGAAACATAAAGAAGAAACATGATGAAAGAAGAGAAATGGAATAAATCTTTCTAAATTATAGAATGGTAATGGGTGCACATGGAAATGATTAATCAGAGCGACAGAGGTGTCTCATTAGTCAAACATAAGGAGGGATGTCTGTAGTAGAGGATAAATCATACCCCAACATTTGTAATTGAAAATAAAAGGGTATAAAAACAAACAAAACTTTGATAAAAATGAGAAATTAATAAATCCATTACATTAGTGTGTGACATCAAGGTCATTAAGAGGGGATTATTGAGTGTGTTGGATCCTTTAGAGTATTCTATAATGAAGAGTAATGTGTATGGATGTTCTCCATGTATTTTTAGAGATGAGACGTGGGATCTCGGGTAGGTTAATATAGGAAACAGGAGGGGAATTCATTAATATTTAACAATAATAGGATTTGGGATCTATATAATTAAATATTCAAAACCACAACCCTTCCCATTTTTCCCCATTTTTATCAAACGGGAGTGTAATAATTATATTATAAGTCCAATGGATGAACATTTTAAAATATTAGGATTGCATATGTCGAGGCGAGTCACACTCTCAAAGAAATCATTTTAAAAAAATTGAAATATTTATTAAGTCTTGGTGTGTCCACTATGTTATTATAAAATATAAAAAATATTATAAAATCATATTATTGTAATGTTAAAGCACATATTGTCTCAATAAATTTTTTATAGTAATTTATTACTTCATTATTGGGTCATTATCATATATTAAACATGTTATATATTTATAAGATATTTCATTTTTATCCGAAAATTTGATTGTCTCAAAAAATTATGAAAACATCACCATTGGATAATTTCAAAATACTGTTTTAAAAATATTACAGATTTTATCTAAATAACATTATAAATATGTTAATATTCACCTTTAAAATAAAAACGATATTTATTTAAAATTTACGGGGTTTGACAAAAAAATCAGTTTTCAAACCGTAATAAAAATTACAATTGTATTCATAAAAATTGTATGAATTTTTATATTTAATAAAAATTAATTTATTAATTATATTTTACTAAAAGATTATTTAATTTAAATATCCATTAATTCATAAAAATAGATTTCATAATTGAATGTAAATATTATGAAAAAAAAATACTATTTCTGATTTAAAAATCATTTGAAAAGTAACAATAATAAAATTAATGTATATAATTTATTCTATATGCACATAATAATAATGACGGGGTACTATTACATATACCATTATAACACAAGAATATGCCCTTATGAGTATCGTGTGTGATGGATGGGCTTTCTTTGGGCCGTTTAGTGAACATGGTTTGGGTTGTGATCTCGAGGTGCTTGAACTTCTCCCAAAAACAGTTTCTCTCATGATTTAGTTGTTGGATATCCTCATGGGCTTATTGTTGGGAAAATCCAATAAATTTTATCTCCCTCAAAAGATTTTATAAATAGGCTTTAAAGGGAATGATCCTACTGGTTGAGGCAATCCGTTCCTTTGTATGTGATAGAAGGATTTGTTAAAACCATATAAAATAGTCGTGTGATCACTATTCAATATCTATATTATCAACTGTAACATAGATACCAGTTATTTAAACCTAATAAAAAATTTCATGTGTTTTATATATCCATATATAATTTAATTAAATAAAATAAAGGTAATTTTATTCGTGATTTTTCAGGTTGTTACAACATCCCCTCTTCAAAAATTCCATCGTGACAATTTCCTTTTCCCACACTACAATAGATGTGGGAAACTATACCTCATCACTTCCTCTGGATACAAAATTGCCTCTTCAAACATGTGGTTTCTCCATAACACTTTGACTTGGGGCATTATCGTATTTTATAGAATTTTTTCCATACGATCTATGATCTTCACCATATTCTTTTTATAGAAGAGTTAATTCTCTAATAGTACCACATATAGATTGATTTCATGAAATGGGACAGGTAGGTACTTTCTGAAGAGTGAGATGTGGAATATGTCATGTACTTGAGATAGGTTCAGTGGGGGTCCTAGTCAATAGTCCATTTCTCCAATGTGATCAAGGATCTCAAAATGGTGGATGTACCTTAGAATAATATTTCCCTTCATCCCAAATACCATAATTCTTTTACATGGTGATATGAGTGGAATACCAGGTCACCAACATCAAACTATAGGTCTCATCGAAGATTATCAGTATAGATCTTTTTTCGACTCTGATCAGCTTTACTGTGCTGCTGGATGGTCTTAACCACCTCCACTATATCTTCAACCATTTCTATAAAAATGTGTTTTTTCTCACAAACATCATCCCAACATACTGGTGCTCTACACCTCTTCCCATAAAGGGATTCATAAAGAGCCATTTGGATGGTTGAGTGAGAATTATTATTATAAAAGAACCCAACTAGAGGAAGATGTTGATCCCATCCTCCTTTTAAGTCCATTGAGCATTCTGTCCACATGTCCTGAAGTGTTTGGAAACTACACATCGATTGGTTGTCATTATAAGGATGATAAGCCATACTGATGTTCAGCTCAGTATTCAGATCGTGTTGGAGACTCTTTTAGAACATAGAGGTGAATCTTGGATCTCAATCAGATACAATCAATAGTGGTACATGATGCAACCTTAACACTTATCTGATATATATCGATGTAAGTTGATCCATTGAAAAAGACTTCCGAATTTTAATGAAGTGTGCGATCATTTTAAGACGATCCATAAAAACCTAATTTTCATAGTTTTCTTTGGATGTATTTGTAAATCTGACGATGAATTCCATGGTGATGTTATTCCATTTCCATGTTTGTATGGGTAATGGTTGCATCATACCCTTAGACTTCAGCCCGTCATCCATCACTTGTTGACACACCAGACACATTGATTTATACTCAGTGATCTCCTTCTTCATGTTATCACACCAATAATGATTTTATAGATCTCATTACATATTTTTGTTTCTTAGGTTAATGGAGACATTCAAACAATGCAAATCATCCAAAATTACTTTTTTAACTTTGTATTCTATGGAACACATAGTATTGACCAAAATATCACAATTCCTTCTTCATTAACATTGAACTCAGAGGATTTCCCTTTTTTGATAGTTTACAATACCTTTTCAATTCCCACATCATCCTTTTTAGAATCATTTAACCTTTCAAAAAGTGGTAGTTGAGTAATAATTTGTAAAATTATTGATGATATTCCAATCTATATAATTACCATGTTCATCTTCATCAAATCTATGATGATTAAATCCTTTTAAATTCTAATCAACGAAATAATTGATGGGTCCTTTATACTTCAATCATCCACCGCCTTGTTCCCTTTTCAATGGTGGTAATGGATTGAGAATTCATAATCTTTGATCAGCTCTAACTATCTGCATTGGAACTTGTTCATCTATTTCTGTGTGAATATATTCTTGAGGCTTTTGTCATTCGTATATATTTCACACTTCTCCACAAAGAGGTAATGTTTCCACATTTTTTAAGTTAATATTACTATATCCATATCTAGATATAGTGTTTAATAGTTATTCTCATGAAAATTCAATTTCCATGAAGCATAGACAATGAATTTGTCATTTTTTATCAACACATAGCCCGACACCATTCTTCAAAGAATCAATTAATACCACAAATAGTTCTCCACTTGTGGGTAGTGTAAACACAGGTGTAGTTATAAGACTTCTTTTTATCTCCTTGATGTTACCTTCACATTCATCACTATATGAAAACATAGATCCCTTATGA
Organism: Viscum album; assembly: GCA_963277665.1. Classification (NCBI taxonomy): domain Eukaryota; kingdom Viridiplantae; phylum Streptophyta; class Magnoliopsida; order Santalales; family Viscaceae; genus Viscum; species Viscum album. Next base: position 1,416,216,325 of record OY728145.1, read on the forward strand.
GCTTGATGGGTATGTGGCTTTGAAAATCATGAGAAATTTCTCACAAATCAGCGATAATATCCAGATAACCCTAGGATGCAACGGATATCCATCATAGATGTTTCCCTTGGACATCCTTTAATTTCCATTTTCTTATAGGGATCCAAAGATATCCCATTTCATGTGATGATATAAACCAAGAATGAGTATCTCATCATATAGACTTCACACTATCCTTACTTTTCTTAGAGATTATCCTTTCGAAAGGTCTCTAGAACAGTGTTTAGATACTCCTCATGTTCCCCCATGGTTTTGGAGTATAATATAATAACATATATAAAGACTACCACATATTTGTCTAGATAATATCATAATACACTTTTCATCCTGTACATGAATATTTATGGATCATTAGTGAGTCCAAATGGCATTTATATCAGTTTATATTGATCATACCTTGTACGGAAAGTAGTCTTGGGTATATCCTCCTTATTCACCCTTACATGGTAATATACTGACTAGAGATCTAACTTGGAGAATTATTGTGTTCCACATAGCAGGTCGATCACATAATCAGTTCATGATAGAGGATGATTGTTCTTTATCATGATTTTTTTGAGCTCATGATAATCTATAAGGCCCCATCCTTAAACCTTACTTTATCTTGAGTTACTACATGATTACACATTGAGGATCTTTTCAGGTTTAGAGTTTTAGAGAAATAGATCATAAAACATGCATTACATTCCACATTTAAACAAATTCGTTACATAAAAGATAGTATTCATTTTTTCCCTCAATGGAAACATATTTAAAATAAAACATGGATTATTTCTTGACACATCCTTGACACTATCATCATTTCATGTACCTTTCCCTTGACCTGTGAAAAAATTTTCAAAAAAACATGGGATGAGCATCTAATGCTTAGTAAAGGTTATAAAAATATGGAAAGGAAACATGAGTACATGTATACATAAGAATGAAATCATACTTTACCCATCAAACATAAAAACTTTAACATACCTCATAAAATCATGAATAGATCATAGAAATCATAAGACATAAAGGTAACCTGAGGCATTCATAACATTCTTACGTAGGGAGTAACCCTCTTGGTTATGTTTGGAATACCCACCACATTATATTCCCTAAATCTCTTCAGAGAAACCTTATCGTTTCAATCCTTCACGTTACCCAATGCATTGGAGAGCTATATCGGGCTCACCTGCCTTTAGTTTATCACAGAACCACCCGTTTTCATAACAATGCCCAAGAACCATAACATAACTGTATCACATAAAACATTCATAAAGGAAACATAACATTTCCACATTTCAATCACAATATCACATTTTAGTATATTGAAACAATGAATCCATTACAAAATAAACCATTTCCAAAACTATTTAAAACATTTAATAAAGAGATTTTTGAAAAAAAGTGTCCCATACCACCTTGAAGATTTTAAAATTTTAAACCATTAATATCCATATTAATAAATCCTTAAAACCATTTTGAAAACATGGATATTAATAATAACAAATAATTAAAACATTTAAAGCGATATTTTCGTAATAGAGGTTCTACCAAAATTAGAGACACTTGAATACAATAATTGAGGAATAACATTTAGTCAGAACTTTATAATATCATGAGAATAAATGGATTAGTGATATAATATTCCAAAGGACAGTATATACACCATATAAGAGTGAATTGGCGCATAATAACAAAGAAGTCTCAATAGAAATATCAAATGTGATGAATTCTCTTATAAAGAAGGTATCCTTAAATTAAGGATAATTCAATCTCAAAATTATGTGTGACAAATATAAATACACCCAATATAAGTGGATATTAAGTGTAAAACAATAAAATTTCATTCACACATATTCAAAAGTTGACATATTCAATAAATACATGTTGAACCCAAATAAATCGAAATTGGGTTAAAAAGTTCCCTTGGTAAAATTCGACAGCCCAACGACATCCCTTCAAAATTTAGAAAATGAGTTGATGAGAGATAAAAAGGGAATCTAATCACATGGACATAAAATTTACATCCATAAGGATATAAAAGAACATATCCCAACATAATTGTATATGAATTAAAAGACATAACAAAATAAGTCTTTTAAAAAGAGGAGGGTGAAAGGTCCCCTTATCGAGTTGGGTAACTTTCAAAACATACACCCCATGGAAGAAGGTTCATACAATGAAGATGATAATACCCATAAATGAAATTATAATACACAAAGTTTATAATAATGGGCATTACATACACCACTCAAAGGAAATTGTGGAAAATGTAGCATAAATATCACGGGAATAAAAGTGAGATGAAAAACCCCTTACGAAAACTCGGCAGCCTAACGGCGCCACTAAAAACTTCCAAAACGGATTGATGAGATCAAATAGGGTCTCTAATCATAATACCATAAAATGTTCAGCAAGAAGAATATAAAAGAGAATCCCCCATAATAACATATGGGAGCTTAAAATAAGTGACATATAGGAGAGTACTTAAAGAGAAAGAGAGGTTAGATCTCTTACGAAAATTCGGCAGCCTAACGGCGCCACTCAAAACGTCCAAAATGGATTGATGAGAGAGAATAGGGTCTCTCATCACATGAACATAAAAATTAAAGTAAGATTAATATAAAATAACATCCCAATAACAAGAAATATGAGCTTTAAAAGGAATGACATAAAAGAGTGTACTTAAAAAGAAATAGAGGTGTATGATCCCTTACCTCGGGTCCGACTTGACTCGACCGTTCTTTAATCTCCTGAATAATAAACTTGAGTTAATTTATACTTCCTTAATAACATTTTTCAAGTTCATTATTCCTTTTTTATCACTTATTACCATGTCATAAACATTATGTTATCATTTAAGTTAATAATGTTTGTTTTGTCGATATTTGGTTCTTTAGTCGAAAGTGGACTTCTTACAATTACATGTTGTTCGTGTGTTCAAATGTTCATTATATCCAGAATTACATTCATTATTTGGATATCATCTATATCATATATATCCAGAATATACATGTATTTATATTACATAATCATTTAGAGGTAAGAAATGAAATGCACCGTTCATGGAGACGGTAAGCCGTACGTACGCATGAACGCTACTTTCATTTCTATTTCATATTTTTATGCATTGGAATAATAATTATATAGAGGTATATTAAAATTATAGTATAAAATCATATAAAATAACTTTAAATCCATCCTTTATACGTCCCACATATGGCCTTAACGAATCACATCAGTTTGAGGGGGCGGTAGTCCACACTTCCTTAAATGAAGATATCGCGTTTACCCATAATGGAAACCATAAAGGTATACCCAAAATGAAAAATACAGAAGCTTAAGGAAAATATAAACATATTATATATCATATATAAATATAGTGTCATCTTAATGGGCACCTTTGAATGTTTTAAAAGAATGTTGAACAATCATCGTTTCGGGAGGCCGAAATTCGCCATCCACGGAAACAGTATGTTCTTTAACCATTAGATGTAGGTGTGTGAAAGTGTAGCTCGAATACTTACTATAACAACATACTAGTATATTTATTATACCGGAGTTGTTACAAAATAAATTAATAAAAAGAGTTTAGGGGGTTGGAGAAGCAAAATAAAACAAAAGGACACAAGTGAAGACATTACCTTAAAATCAGGTAACTTCCTTTGATTTGAGCTCAATGGATTACTTGGAAAGGATTCTGCCCAAATTTAGGCTTCAAGGAGTTAGAGCGGGAATTTTGGAGACAAAATGGGCAGGGGTTGGCCGAGCCAAAGGCTTTGGGAGTGTGGGTAAGGAGGTAGAGGTGGGGGCCTTTTATAAGAGGAGAGGAGGGGCACTATTGGAAAGTAAAGATAAGTTACTTTATTTTAAAATAGTATTCGGATTTAAGAGGTCCCACATTGATGTGTTTCGAGGATAAGGTGATAAGGGTTAGAAATACACTCATCCAATTGGTTTTGGCCATGTGTAGGTCTTATATTTTACATTATCTTTCCATTTTATTTAAATCGTTAAATAATGAGGTCATCGCTGCATCATCATGATGTCATAGATAATTTAACTTATTTAATGTCTAAAAATTATAAAAAAAATACTATGATGTAGGAAATAATTTTATATTTCCAATGAATATTTATAGTCAAAAATAAGATTTGTATAACCCCAGGTAAAAATTGTTTTAGTAAAACATTTCATGTTTGTCCCATTTTTACTTTAACTTTAAATAAAAAGATATTAATGTCATTTTCCAACCAAAGTAGCTCCATGGGGTCCTCAAGTTGACCCATGGCTTGTCTTGGTTGGCCATGACACATACAATGAGGGTAGGACATGTGTCTAGGTCATTTCATTTTATTAAAACATTATTCTTACCTTAAACTACACTAATTACCTCTAATCGCGATTAAAAACTTAATAAGTTACTATTCACCAAAAAATTATTTTAATCCCATTGAAGCACATTTTACTTCTTAATGACACCCATGTATGTAGGAGTTTTAAAATTCAAAACAAAAATGTGGGAAAATTTCATTTAAACGGAAAATTAGTTTTTATAAGTACCACTTAGTGGTTTCACTATTCATCAAAAATTAAAGTTTTTCAGAAAATTACCAAAAATTCAGCCTACGCTATATTTGATATTCCGAATTCAAAAATGAAGTCTATTTTAAAAAATTCAAAACATATAAGTCAAATTAATTAATTTAATAATTAATTCCCGCTGTCATAACAAATAGCATGTTTTTATGAAACAATAAGTATCAAAAGATTGACACTAGTTTAAGTCTGATTTCAAAGTGAAATTCATTCCAACGACCACTATTGGATTTAATGGTAAAAATATATTCAAATTTCACTTTAAAAACAATTAAAAAGATAATATAATCATATAAATAAATTAGATTAAAAAGAGGTTTTGAATTAAAATACAACATTTTACACTATTCATTTAAAAAAAATGAACTTTATCGGAAAGATACCAAAAATTTACACAAAGTAAATTTTGATGTCCAAATTCTTAAGAAGAGTTTTATTTGGTCCAAAAGGATGTATAAGAGTGAACAAAACAATATTTAATGACGGTTCTCCATCAAAAGGCGATAAGTGAACCTTTAGTGAAAACTAGGGCATATACGCCTAAAATTGAATTCTTTCTGTATTTTAAGCCTTTATCTTTTATTGGATAAATGTAAAAGAATTTAAAAATATGTATAATCATATTTTAGTTATTTCTATCTATTCCCACTAATACAAAGACTACATGTTAACTACCATTTAAAATAATATTATTTAATTATTAGAGTGCAACGTAAGATTCCCAAGAAACTCGTTGTTGCGTGTTGGGTACGCCATCGAGCATAGCGTCCCCTTTAAAGTCATATTAATATTTTATTCACAAATTTGGATAAATATGAAAATTTTATATTCTTTATTTACCTGGGGTGTTACATCCTTCCCCCCTTTTGGGAATTACGTCCTTGAAATTTTAAAATTGTGCTTGGAAACATCATTGAAAGTCCCATATCGGAAGAAGTGTCGGTAAAACAATCACTTAAAAAAAAAGATAAGTACAAAGTTCACCCGAGTTAACCCATACTAGGATTCCAAGTATGAAAACATGGAAATGGAGGAGAAAACATAGGGTCATGTTCTGATGGAGAGTGATAGAAAACATGTTTAGGAGAAAGTTAACCATGCGAAAATCACAAACTTGTGATGGGTTAAACGGTATTCGATTCCCCAGCAGAAAAAGATAATAGAAATCATTTTTGTTTTAAGTTAATTTTTATTGAGGAATTTATTCATAAGGAAACATAATCACATATCATGTTGACTTTCAACTTTTATTAGATTCCTTACACAAACTCATTTTCTCTCCAAAAGGCGAGTATTTAGGAAGACTTGTTCACATTAAGAGTACTATAATCAACTTCTAGAGAATCTCCTATTCCACAAAAGAGAACTATATACTTCCCATGTCTTTAGACTTTAACCAAAAACAAAACCAAAAAGGCTAGTACAAGATCAGATAATCCAGAAAAGGATAACCCTTTATAAAAATAAAATCTATGCTTAATCTCCAAAATTTGTCCAACAAAACCCAAAGTTCAACGAGGACCATTAGATAAATAGTTTGTCAATAAAATTCTTCAAAGTAAACCAAAATAAGGTTGAAACCCAAATATTTGAAGGATTTAGTCACATAGTCTTCCAAGTTAAATCGTAACATTTATCTCTAAACAACATCTGTTGCTCCTAAAGTCTCGTATTGAAAAGTAATTAACCTAATCACATATCCTCCATGATAGGTTAATCATTTTCATAAATAACCCAAAATCAACTTAATCATAATTAATAAAATAATATAACTATAAAGAATCAGTCAAACTAACCAGGGACTTCACGTAGTCCAGTGGTAGGCGATAAATACCAGTCGCACTTTGGTTGTGGGTTCGATTCCCGCAGCTTTGTCCGACGCGACGGGTTGCCACACGGTCTGCGTGTTTTCCTTTTTCCAAAACTATATAATTCATAAATCATTCCCAAAAAGAGACAAAATCATCAAAAATGATCATAACATATTTTGACCTCAAGTTTATCTCATGCCTTTCATTTCCCAGCATATCATATAATAACCCATAATTACCTCAAAAGTAAGGATCATATAAACTCTAATGGTTACCTTTATAATTATTACCTGAACTTCCACATATATTGGTCATCTCGTACATGATGCATTACAGAACATACCAAGGTTCAAGTGGTTGATCATGACTCCTTGATATTTGGTTTAGAACAACCACGTGTTTCCTCATTGAATCCTCCATTTTATCAAGTATCTTAATCAGAGAACCACCACAGTTTCCTTCAAACCTGTTGTCTCTTTGGTGCATTCTAGATCCATCCATTCCCTAAAAACAGAAATGTCAGTGTGATTATATCAACAAAACCATCATGTACTAATGATGAAGGTAAACACTAAGATATACTTACTCATTCACTTTATCGAAAACTAGGACTCTTTCTGAAATCTTAACCATTATGGTAATGTCACTTATTCTTAAAGAATACCCTAACCTATAAAGTTATCTAAACCGAACTTTGATACCAACTATAAGGACCTAGACTTAAACCTTACTTAATCTTGATTTACTACAAGATTACACATTGAGGATCTTTTCAGGTTTAGAGTTTTAGAGAATTAGAACATAAAACTTGCATTACATTCCACATTTAAACAAAGTGGTTACATAAAAGATTGTATTCATTTTTCCCCTCAACGGAAACATATTTAAAATAAAACATGGATTCTTTCTTGAAACTTCCTTGACACTATCATCATTTCATGTACCTTTCCATTGACCTGTGAAAAACATTTCAAAAAAACTTGGGATGAGCATAAAAATCTCAGTAAAGGATATAAAAATATGGAAAGGAAACATGAGTACATGTATACATATGAATGAAATCATACTTTACCCATAAAACACAATCACTTTAACATACCTCATAAAATCATGAATAAATCATTGAAATCATAAGACATAAAGGTAACTTGAGGCATTCATAAAATTCTTATGTAGGGAGTAACCCTCTTGGTTAAGTTTGGAATACCCACCACAGTATATTCCCTAAATCTCTTCGGAGAAACCTTATCGTTTCACTCCTCGCGTTACCCAATTCATTGGAGAGCTATATCGGGCTCACCCGCCTTTAGTTTATCACGGAACCACCCGTTTTCATAACAATTCCCAAGAACCATAACATAACCATATCACATAAAACATTCATAAAGGAAACATAAAATTTTCACATTTCAATCACAATATAACATTTTAGTATATTGAAATAATGAATCCATTAAAAAAGAAACCATTTCCAAAACCATTTAAAATATTTAATAAAGATATTTTTGAATCAAAGTGTCTCATACCACCTTGAAGCTTTTAAAATTTTAAACCATTAATATACATATAAATAAATCCTTAAAACCATTTTGAAATCATGGATATTAATAATAACAAATAGTTAAAACATTTAAAGTGATATTTTGGTTAAAGAGGTTCTACCAAAATTAGAGACACTTGAATACAATAATTGAGGAATAACATTAAGTCAGAACGTTCTAATATCATGAGAATAAATGGATTCATGATATAATATTTAAAAGGACAGTATATACACCATATAAGAGTGAATTGGTGCATAAGAACAAAGAATTATCAATAAAAATATCAAATGTGATGAATTCCCTTATAAAGAAGGTATCCTTAAATTAAGGATAATTCAATCTCAAAATTATGTGTGACAAATATAAATACACCCAATATAAGTGGATATTAAGTGTAAAACAATAAAAGGTAATTAACACATATTCAAAAGTTGACATATTCAATAAATACATATTGAACCCAAGGAAATTACAATTGGGTTAAAAAGTTCCCTTGGTAAAATTCGACAGCCTAACAGCATCACTTCAAAATTTAGAAAAATAGTTGATTAGCGATAAAAAGGGAATCTCATCACTTGGACATAAAATTTAAATCCATAAGGATATAAAAGAACATATCCCAACATAATAGTATGTGAATTAAAAGACATAACAAAAGAAGTCTTTTAAAAAGAGGAGGGTGAAAGGTCCCCTTACCGAGTTGGGTAACTTTCAAAACGTACACCCCATGGAAGAAGGTTCATAAAATGAATATGATAATACCCATAAATGAAATTATAATACACAAAGTGTATAATAATGGTCATTACATACACCACTCAATGGAAATTGTAGCAAGTGTAGCAAAAATCTGACGGGAATAAAAGTGAGATGAAAAACCCCTTACGAAAACTCGGCAGCCTAACGACGCCACTTAAATCATCCAAAATGGATTGATGAGATCAAATAGGGTCTCTCATCATATTACCATAAAATTTTCATCAATATTAATATAAAATAGAATCCCCCATCATAACATATAGGAGCTTAAAATAAGTGACATAAAGGATACTTATTAAAGAGAAAGAGAGAGGTTATATCTCTTACGAAAACTCGGCAGCCTAACGGCGCCACTCAAAACTTCCAAAATGGATTGATGAGAGATAATAGGGTCTCTCATAACATGAACATAAAAATTAAATTAAGATTAATATAAAATAACAACCCAATAACAAGAAATATGAGCTTTAAAAGGAATGACATAAAAGAGTGTACTTAAAAAGAAAGAGAGGTGTATGATCCCTTACCTTGGGTCTGACTTGACTCGATCGTTCTTTAATCTCCTGAATAATAAAATTGATTTAATTTCTACTTACTTAAGAACATTTTTCAAGTTCATTATTCCTTTTATATCACTTAATACCATGTCATAAACGTTATGTTATCATTTAAGTTAATAATGTTTGTTTTGTCGATATTTGGTTCTTTAGTCGAATGTGGACTTCTTACAATTACATGTTGTTCGTGTGTTCAAATTTTCATTATATCCAGAATTACATTAATTATTTGGATATCATCTATATAATATATATCCATAATATACATGTATTTATAATATTACATAATCATTTAGAGGTAAGAAATGAAATGCACCGTTCATGGAGACGGTAAGCCGTACGTACGCATGAACGCTACTTTCATTTCTATTTCATATTTTTATGCATTGGAATAATAATTATATAGAGGTATACTACAATTCTAGTATAAAATCATATATAATAACTTTAAATCTGTCATTTATACGTCCCACATATGGCATTAACGAATCACATCACTTTGAGGGGGAGGTAGTCTGTACTTCCTTAAATGAAGATATCGCGTTTACCCATAATGGAAACCATAAAGGTATACCCAAAATGAAAAATACAGAAGCTTAAGGAAAATATAAACATATTAAATATCATATATAAATATAGTTTCATCTTAATGGCCACCTTTGAAGGTGTTAAAAGAATGTTGAACAATCATCGTTTCGGGAGGCCGAAATTCGCCATCCACGGAAACAGTATGTTCTTTAACCATTAGATATAGGTGTGTGAAAGTGTAGCTCTAATAATTCTTATAAAAACAACCTATTATATTGATGATACTGGAGTTGATACAAAAGAAATTAATAAAAAGAGTTTAGGGGGTTGGAGAAGAAAAATAAAACAAAAGGACACAAGTGAAGACATTACCTTAAAATCGGGTAACTTCCTTTGATTTGAGCTCAAAGGCATCCATGGAAAGGATTCTGCCAAAAGTTAGGGTTCAAGGAGTTAGAGTGGCAATGTTAGAGACACAATGGGAAGGGTTTGGTCGATCCAAAGGTTTTGGGAGTGTGGGTAAGGAGGTAGAGGTGGGGGCCTTTTATAAGAGTAGAGGAGGGGCACTCTTGGAAAGTAAAGATAAGTTACTTTATTTTAAAATGGTATTCGGATTTAAGAGGTCCCACATTGATGTGTTTCGAGGATAAGGTGATAAGGGTTCTAAATCCACTCATCCAATTGGTTTTGGACATGTTTAGGTCTTATATATTACATTATCCTTCCATTTTATTTAAATCGTTAAATAATGAGGTCATCGCTGCATCATCATGATGTCATAGATAATTTAATTTATTTAATGTATAAAAATTATAAAACAAATACTATGATGTAGGAAATATTTTTATATTTACAATGAATATTTATAGTCAAAAATATGATTTTTATAACCGCATGTAAAAATTGTTTTAGTAAAACATTTCATGTTTGTCCCATTTTTACTTTAACTTTAAATAAAAATATATTAATGTCATTTTCCAACCAAAGTGGCTCTATGGGGTCCCCATGTCGACCCATGGATTGTCTTGGTTGGACATGACACATCCAATGAGGGTAGGACATGTTTCTAGGTCATCTCATTTTATTAAAACATTATTCTTACCTTAAACTACACTAATTACCTCTAATCGAGATTAAAAACTTAATAAGTTACTATTCACCAAAAAATTATTTTAATCCCATTGAACCACATTTTACTTCTTAATGACAACCATGTATGTTGGATTTTTTAAATTCAAAACACAAAGGTGGCAAAATTTCATTTAAACGGAAAATCAGTTTTTATAAGTACCACTTAGTGGTTTCACTATTCATCAAAAATTGAAGTTTTTCAGAAAATTACCAAAAATTCACCCTAAGCTATATTTGATATTAAGAATTCAAAAATGAAGTCTATTGTACAAAATTCAATACATATAAGTCAAATTAATTAATTTAATAATTAATTCCCGCTGTCATAACAAATATCGTGTTTTTATGAAACAATACGTATCAAAAGATTGACACTAGTTTAAGTCCGATTTCAAAGTAAAAATAATTCCAACGACCACTATTGGATTTAATGGTAAAAATATATTCAAATTTCACTTTAAAAACTATTCAAAACATAATCTAATCATATAAATAAATTAGATTAAAAATAGGTTTTGAATTAAAATACAACATTTTACACTATTCAATTAAAAAAATGAACTTTATCGGAAAGATACCAAAAATTTACACAAAGTAAATTTTGATGTCCCAATTCTTAAGAAGAGTTTTATTTGGTCCAAAAGGATTTATAAGAGTGAAAAAAACTATATTTAATGACGGTTCTCCATCAAAAGGTGATAAGTGAACCTTTAGTGAAAACTAGGGCATATACGCCTAAAATTGAATTCTTTCCATATTTTAAGCATTTATATTTTATTGGATAAATGTAAAAACATTTAAAAACATGTATAATCATATTTTAGTTATTTCTATCCATTCCCGCCAATAAAACGGATACATGTTAACTACCATTTAAAATAATATTATTTTATTATTAGAGTGCAACGTAAGATTTCCAAGAAACTCGTTGTTGCGTGTTGGGTACGCCATCGATCATAGCGTCCCCTTTAAAGTCATAATAATATTTTATTCACAAATTTGGATAAATATGAAAATTTTATATTCATTATTTACCTTGGGTGTTACATAATCAATGAAAAGTTGGCTTGACCTATCCTTCTTCTAGAAAAAGAGGACTAGTGCACCCCACTGTGAAGCACTTGTGTGTACAAACCCTTTATCCAAATTCACTTTTAAATGTTTCTTTTTCTCCTCATGCTCCATAAAATCCATTCTATATGGATTTGTAGATATTAGAAATTCCCAAGGTACGTGATCAATCGAGAATACAACATATCTTCAAGAAGGAAGACCAGTAAATTCCTTAGAAAACACTTCAGCGAATTCCCTAAAACTAGGAATTTCATCAAGGATGGTTGTTTCATTTGATTCAGTCATTGGAGAAAGATACTCAGGCTCATATGGAAGTAATATTCATGATTGAGATAATGAAGAAAATAAAGATTCATCCTCCTCCTGGGACTTGTATAGAATCAGGGGTCAATTCGCCTTTTAGATATTCATTTCTTCTCAAGTCGATTTATGTTGGATCATTATAGGGATACCCAATGCATTCCAATAATTCCATCGAATTCCAATTGAGGGAGTATAAAAAGGTTCACTTTAATGTTCCATCCAAAAATTGTGATAGTGGAGGAGTTATATTCCGTGGATGCAATAATTTCCCCATTTTTCATTCTCTCTGACATCTATACATCAATGATTTTTGGTGTTGTTCGGATTGTTCTACTAAACATTCAGGATATAAAAAAATTATATCACAAGAATCAAAAAGTTACTTCACTGTTATTGAATAAATCACTAGTGTACCTATCACCACTTTATTTTAGGGATTTTATTTTGCGGTAGTGATAGAAAAAGCATGCCCTTGCGGCCTTGGAGGTTGTTGGTTTCCTCCTAAAATGCTTGGCTTAGAGAGATAGTTTGCAAAATTCCCAGGTTCATTGCATTTAAGGGAATGAACAATGTCTTGAGGGTTGAACATAGTGTTCCTCTCCTCTATCGCAACAGTAGGTTTTTGTTGTCAAAAATTAATAGCCATCTTCCCTTCTCATTCACAAGTAAATCATTTCCTCATCCTCTTTAGGCAATTTATGGGGTTCTTCTTTCTACACCATTAGCATGTGGGGTGATGGAATTTAGTAGCACTGTTTGATTTATCCATTTGACCACCACAATTAATGTCCACTCCCCTCTTCTTATCCTCATGATACCCCTAATATTATTCGATAGCCAATTTGACTTTGAGGGAACATGAAACAATTTTCTCATAGCCATTGAAATCATGGATCGTTAGGGCATTCCATAGGCTATGTTTTACCCTAACAAAGAAGAGGTCAACCTTGAATTTAGGGGTAACAAAAAATCCAGAGGCATATCTTGCAAGGCCTTTAATGTTTTCCTCATATGCTTTGATGGATTCCTCATCAATTATCTTATGGTAAGGGAAGTCCTTTTCCATCATATGTCATAACATGCGGGGAAAATATTTATCAAAAAACATTTTTCAAAAAAATACCTCGATTCTATCGCCTCAATATATTCCTTATGATTTGTATTTTTGATCAATTTCAACTACTAATCAGCTTCACCATCCATATGATAATCAGCCAAAAGAACCATCTATTTTTTAGAAAATTTAAGGATGGGGAAGATCATCTAAATTGATTTAATCCATTGTTTGGAAACTATGGGATAAAATAATCCCTTTAATGTAGGAGGAAACTGTCTCATGAAGCTCTCGATTACAACATGTTCTTTATTTGGTGGGGGGGGGGGGGGGTGGGGGTGGACGTTTTTCTTGACCAATTATTATATTCAAAACATGTGTTAACTAAGATAGTATCGTGGAAGAAGTTTGTGATTCCCACTCCCATATGATTGGGAATATCATTAGAATAGTCATCACATTGATCTTCTCATAGGTTGTTATCCCCAGTCTCCCTATCACCGGCCATTGGATAAAATAAAATGAAGCATTGGGGTAACACATAAATGAGAATACAATGAAAAAAATGAATAGCTAATAAATAATAGTTTATTTCCTAAACTTATGAATTTATAGGCTTCAATATAATTTATCAATGATCTACATCCCAATATATATTCCTTGTGCATTTTTTTATTTCCATAATAATGGTTCATACTATGATTATTAATTTTCCAAAACATATCCCCCATGAGTGTCAAAATAAGACTTAATAGAGTCCCATTGTTGCGCACTCGTACCTATTCGAGTCTAGATTAAAGTGTTGTTTTTGGTTTTACACCTAGATACATCTGTGCGAGAGCCACCACTACTTGTTTGTATCCAGAAAGGGATTTATTTTTTTGATAAACCACTTACTCCATACTCACCAAAATTTATCCATGTTTTTATTATACTTAGTCTTATACAAAAGGCTTTCACTAGGGTTTTCTCCTAGTCCCAAAAGTATCTAATATTTTATTCTAATACTAGATATAATGGCCCTGATCATTATTACATTATTAAACATGATTAATTACATAAACATGTACTTAATACAAATAAAAGGATCATGAGGTCATGTGTCTTGGGAAATTAGGAACATTACATGACAACTTAAGATAGAAAGTAAAAATTCTTTGTTGAAAACTTCTTTTACATTTCCACACCATCCCTTCATACTTAGCATTACATTGGGTAAACTGAGTACATGCATAAGAAAAGGGTGAGCTTTAAAGACAAGTAAGTGAGTAAACAAGGAATAAAATAATGATTGTATTACATGATAGGAAATTGGTTTATCAATGAGGAATAATAGAAACATGAACATAAAGGCATGATATTTCATGATTATTATAACATGGAAATGTGGCAACAACATACATCAGGAGATTAGCATGAGCCAAGGCTTATTTTACATTGATTATCATGAGTAAAACCTCATTGCACTTGATTATTCATGAGTAAGATCTCATTTAACATGAATGATCAAGATTAAACCCTCACTTCACATTGAGTATCAGGATACTAAACATTACCCAATTCATTAGTGCACTTTCAGGGCACACCCATTATAAACATTTCATTTCATGCATAAGTGTGCAACATAGATCATATAATATAGAATCATTAAATATAATTAGTTATTCCATGGTTTTGGAATGTTTAATAAAAACATGTAAGTACCATTCAATATGTAAATGTGAATAAACGTGAATACACTGAATAGAAAAATGGGTATGGTAGTCACTACATAATAAATTTTGTTGGGAAAATTCTATTGCAGTTTCAGCAGCATGAAGACGTGACATAAAATATTAGTAAAAATGATTGATAAGAGAGAAATGGCTATATAATCATATGTACATGAAATTGAAAGTAAGGGTTTCATATAGGTATAAGTCCCAACACCTTTAGTTCAGAAATATAAGGTGCATAATAATGATGAAATTTGATGAAAGAGGGGAAATTGAATAATTATTTCGAAATTTTGGCATGGTAACAGGTGTACATGGGAGGGATATATGAGAGAGAAAGAGTTTTATCTTAATGAATACATTATGAGGGAATTAAAGTAGATGTGATAAATCATACCACAATAATGTTAATTGAAAATAAAATGTTATAAAAATAGATTGAAACATCGACAAAAATGAGAAAGGAAGAAATCCAACACTTGAGTGTATGACTTCAAGAGGTTGAAAAGGGGATTCCTAAGAGTTTAGGGAACATTGGGAGGATTATAGCGAGAGGATTGTAGAGTAGTTATGATCTCTAAAGATATTTATTCATGATAAGTCGGATCCAGGGTGGGATTATATAGGAAATTAAAAGGGAATTATTAAATATTTCGCAAAATGTGATTTTTGAATCAATATAATTAAATATTCAAAACCACAAACAATACCATGGTTTTTTCCAAAGGGAAGTGGAAAACATATTTTTTAAGGAAAATGGTGGAATATATCAAAATATTAACCATGCTTACATGGAGGTTAGTCACACTCTCAAGGAAATCATATAAAAAGTTAAAACAAATTAAGTCTTGGAGGGTCCACTAAGGCATTGTAAAATTAATCCAAAAAAAATCTCATTCTTTTAATGGAAAACCACATATTTTTCGAATATACCTTTTATAGGTCCTTATTTCATCACTACATTGTCATTATTTTGTCACAAAACACATTATATATTTATAATGTATTTAATTTTTAACAATAAATTCAATTGTCTTAGAAAATAATGAAAAATTCATAATTGGATAATTTTGATGTCCTAATTACAAAAATAATATTGTTTATATCAAAATAATTTTCCTAATATATGAATTTTAAATTATAAAATAAACAGCTGCATTTGTTGAAAATTTGTGGGGTTTGACAAAAAACTCTTTTCAAACACTAATAAAAATTACAATTGTATTCATAATAATTATATGATAAACTATATTTAAAAAATGATAATATAATAATAATATTTTATTAAGTATTATTTAATTTATGAATACATTAATTCATTGAAATAGATTTCATAATTGAATTTAAATATTAACTAAAAGTATTATTTGTTCTGTAAAAAAATTTACAAAGTAAAAATAATAAAATAAATCTATGTTATTTATTCTATATGAACATAATAATAATGCCGAGGTATTTTCCCATATCCATTTATTACACTAGAATATTCCCTATGAGTTTTGTGTGCAATGGTGGAGATTTCATGGGGTTTTTTGGTGAACAAGGTTTGGGTTGGGATCTCGATGATCTTGAACTTCTCACATAAATAGTTTTTATCATGCTTAAGTTGTTGCATCTCCGTTTCAGATGTTTTTTTGAAAAATAATAGAAATGATATCTTCTTAGAAATGGTATCTTCTTAGAAATAGAAGATAAATTGGATTCAATTGGAACGATCATATAGGTTGAGGCCATCACATCCTTCAACTCTGTCAAAAAAGATTTGTTAAAACCCTATATACTAGTCCTGTGATTACTGTTCAATGGCTATATTATCATCCGTAATCATACTTAAGTGTTATTTAAACCCAATAAAATAGTTTATATTATTTCTATATCTGTAAGAAATATAATTTAATAATATAAAGATAATTTTATTCATGAATGTACGGGTTGTTACCACCTTGGTTAGAACAACCTCAAAACCAATCCATGTCTTTCATAGTTATTTAAGGTTATTTGGAGAGAAAATTTCCTAGGAAAAACAACTGACGAATGATGGAGAAGAGATGGAAGGGGAAAATGAAGAATAAATACTCAAGAAACCACCTCAAAATCAAAGAAGAGAAATAGATCAATAAATAAGGGATTCAATGGTCTCCCATCTAATACTGAAGGGTTAAAGAATGAGTTGGATATGATAGGAAAGTAAACATAAAAATCAGAGGGATTAAAAAGATAATTTCAACTTTAAATGATTTCTTTCTAACTCACATAGTTAGACTAAATGGTTTAGTAAATTGTTAAAAAATATTATCGATGTCACTGGAAAAGCCCTATACACCAACACAGTTTTTCTACACTATTTAATTAATCAATCTCCATCCCTAAAAATGGAATTTTCATCCACTGCAATATAAAATGCATTCTTGTCGAATGGTTTCTCCAAAATATAAAGAAGTTTTTCAACACCCAAAGACATAATATTTCTCAAAATTAATACATAAATATTATTAAATATAAGAAAATATAAAAAATATAAAATTAAATTAGAAACATGAATTGTTACATTCTCCCCACTATCCCACCATTCACTAAATAATGTCCATATTCAAGAATTAAGGGAATAAAAAGATGAAACCTAAACACCTCAATGTTTGTATTGGGTGTATTGGAAAAAACTATTGGGGGTATAACCATGATAAAACCATTAAATTAAATAAATCATTATACTAACCATTTCAATTAATCAATATAATGAAACCCATATCATAAAAAACCAATCTACATATATCTCAATCAATGCTTGGATTGGATGAAGACCTATTGTAGGTCTCCCCACTATTTGAAAATTTTCAATCACGGTTAAATGAAAGGGTAAAACTACTAAGAGGATGTTGTTTCCTCGATGAAATGACGTTCTCAAATAACAAAAATGGACTATTCTATGAAAATTTTATAGAAATATGTATTTTGAGAAATATGGAAATACGGGAAAGTGAATTACAATTTTGAAAATTAAAGACAAAAAGTTAAATGAAAATTTATAATTATAATGATTTAAATAATATAAAGAAAATTATGTGATGAAATAAATTATGTATTAATAGATAAATTTGATATGTGTCAAATATTTAACATAAAAATAGATAAAGTGTCAAAACGATCGTATTACATTTATTCAATTATTAAAAAATACATTGAAACATAAAATTGTGGAAAATTACAGAGAATAATAACTTGATTCAGTATTTAGTTCAAAATATATTTTAACAAGGACTATATTCCCACTATATTATTAGAATGATATTACTTATAAATAACATCCCTTGGTTTTAATAAAATACTATGTAATAAATCCCTTGGTTTAAAAATAAACATAAGAACTAGATTTCCATGGGTTTAGTGGGAACTGAGTAACCACATACATTGGTTTTAATGGAATCCTATGAACCAAATATATATGGCAGTTTGACAATATATTGATTTATGAAGAAAAAATAATTTACAATTTGGGTTTTATTTTTCACTAATGGAATTGAACAAATTGGATTGAGAGATATATAAAAAATATTTGGCATTTTCAATATATAAATGAAGAAGAGAACATGAGAGAATGAATTATATGACATTAAATATACTATATCTTGATTCATGTGAATACGTTAAGGATGCCCATTTGTCACATCTAAGACACCAATAGTTATATTTATAGGACCCAAATGCTTTGAAAATATTATAGAACTCATCAGGTGTATTGAAGTCTATCTGGACTCGATTCATTGAATTTTTTATCATTAATACTTTTCGTAGAGGCTCTATTGCAACTCTACTAGATTCAATTACTTTATGTTATATAGAGTGTATACCATGTGAAATTTCATACTAAAAATAATTCAAACTAAAAAATTGAAAACTCATAAATAACTAATGGTGTTCTAAGATAAACTCCACTATAAAATCTACTATAACATGTCATAAAATACATTTACTAGAATATGAAAATTTGAAAATTATTTAGTAATTTAAAAATCAAATTTCATTTTTAAATTTATTTTCCCAAAATTATATTCTTATGGAAACAATATTGTAATATATTTAAAATAATACTGAAACTCATAGAATATTCATAATATTAGGTTCATTATATTATTAGACATTGAAAATGTTTTTAACCATTATTCCATTTGAAAAATACATTGATAATTTCATAATATTTTTGAAAAATAAAAAATCATCTGAATTTGAAATTTATAGATCCAAATATCACTATGAAAATATATAAAAATTATTCCTTGAACAACATTTGAAAGAAATATTAAGTATTAGATTTAAATTTTAATAAAAAAAGACAAATTATAATAATATGTATTTCAATTAAAGGTAATTAATTTTCTTAGCTATATGTATCAATAATAATATCACCTTTATGCATTCAATATCACTTGTTATGATCAAAATACTAAGAAATAATGTAACATGAAATTAGAAAAAAAATTCCAAGACGAATTATGAATGTTAATGAAAATAATATAACAATTAAATTAAATATTATCTTCTCATATAAACTGAAATTTAATAAAAAAATCATAATGAAATTGAAAAAATATTTTTTTCTTCAAAATTATAAAAAAAATATTCAAAATAAAGTGATGAGAATCCACTCAATGAAAAACACCAAAGTTAAACTATAATGACAATATATATAACAAAAGATTTTGTTATCATAACCATCTGATAAATTGTTAAGCCACTTTCAACATTAGTAGGTCCAAAAAACTACCGTAACCAACCATAAATAAGAAACATCCTATGTTCCCAACACATGATATTACTCCATAAGGGAAATGTAAGACCTTATCAATGGTACTCCCCACCACCCATAATGAACCCTTGAAATAAAATACGTACCCCCATGTACTCACTAGAATGTAACATTGGTCATTGTTAACTAAGTATAAACCCATTATTTTCCACATTTAATACAAAAACAATTACAACATATGAAACCATACATCCATAATCATATATAGATTATGAAATAAGATTACATTGACCAATAAAAATCCCAAACATTAAATGTTCAAAATTCTATAATAATTTATCATGGGAAAACTGTAAATAATAATTCCAAGAAAATAATATTAATTATTTAAAAAAATAATAAACCAGTAAAAATTAAAGGCTAAAATATATAATAACACATCCAATATTACACTTCAGTTTTCTCCCAATATATTTTTCCCATTAATTCAAGATATTAAACAAAAAAAATATTATGGATTCCCCTACTAATAATAATAGGTAATAACTTCACTATGAATCAATTGTATGAGTCAAGAATCATTACTGATCCATTACTTTATATAGGTTACATGTATTTTTAACATCTATAATGTATAAAGTAAATGAATGGGGAATCATCTAAATGAATTTTTTCCATAAGAAAATTTAGACCCTTCTGTGAGGCTTATATTAGAAAATGTAAATAACGACTTTAGTCTATATAAAATTTATAATTATTATAAAATAGTCATGGCATATAGTAAAGTAAAAAATTTGGAAACCACATTTAATAAAATCAAGTATAACATCCCAATATACAGAATTTTTTTAGAAATTAATATGCATTTTGAAATCTATTAAAAAGACCATAAAAACTAGTAAACACAACATAAATTAAACTATCCAATTTTTTATCAAGGGGAATGTCCAAAAACACAATATGAAACACTCTAATATCATATCATAAAAATACCCTTCTTTAAAATCACCAAAATAAATTTCAGAATTTTAAAAATACCTCTTATAAAAGTACAATTATGAAAAAAATAAAAACATTACTTCAAAATATTCCCACCTTAATAATATTCTGATTTGAGTTTTAAAAATCAATGAGATTTATTTGATAATATTACCAAATATAGAAATAATTTACCACTCCATTAAAATTTCATTTTTGATTCTCTCTTAATGATATTTTACAACAAATGTTTTCCAATTCATAAAAAAATGATCACATTATAAAATCCATATGATGATACAAAGTCATTATTTTCAAAATAACAAATTAATATTATATTTATAATCATTGGTTTATTAAAAACCCTGTTTCAGGACTTGATCAAAATTTAAATCCAATTTGATGTAAACTAAAATCATTCCCAGTGGTTTTTATAATGTTTTGTATCTATATAAAATTTTCCCAAAAATCATAATAGAAGAATCTACTTTATAAAATAATCTTATGAAGAGAAGAAGTTTATTTTTAATATAGATACTAAAATTATTTTTACCTATTAAAATTTTAATAAAATTAGAATTTCCTCATCGAAATATACCATTATGAAATCAAAAAAAACAACATATAACACTGTTATTAAAAACTATATCAACTTAAAAACATTAAAACATCATAAAAACAATCATTAAATTACCTCTGGAAATTGGAAACCACTTTTGGAGAAATTCTGGATCCAAGGAGATCAAAATGAAACACTCATAAGGTTGTATAGATTTTCATGGTTTGACATAAAAATATTATAAGCGATGTTCCAAAAACGTGATAGCCTTTGAGATGTTTTAGATAACTACTACATGAGATCCACATGCTTTGACACACTTTGTTTTATAACAATACAATCTTAACTCTTCTTCCACATTCTCCTTAAAATGATAATGTGTCTGGAAAACAATCAAAAACAACTCATTAGGGCTACAAATATCATATTACCATAATAAAACACAACAAAAATATTAACAAATGAATTAAAAATTAAATAATCAATCCCAAAAACCCATCATAGATGATGGTTCATCATGTAGAAGATATGATCAATAACTAATCTACAATCACCGTAATATTATTTACACCTTTAGCATTAAACTAAAATGACAAATCATAGATAAAAAGATTAAATACTCAATAACCTAAAATGTTTTATGAACCGGGGCTTTGATACCATTTTTATTTTATATGTTTGGTCCAACCCAACACAAATTCGAACAAGGCACCCCACTATTCATGAATGGGGTTATCGTTCACTATGGGTTGGAAACTAGAAGCTAGGGATCAAGTATATTCTATTGGAAATAGGTTCAACCTTAACTCACATTTTATATGGTGTGTAATATTTTTTGAAACAATATAATAAGGTGTTCTATAAAATTCTTCCCTGAAAAAGTAGAAAATATAAGAAACCAAATGATTCATGGCCGATGGTTTTGATTTGAATAACTTAAATAACATAGAAGTATCCTTATTTTAATATTTTTAAAAGGATTAAAAAACTAAACATAGATAAAATAGTATGTATCTTGGATAATAAATAAATTCTCAAAAAAAAATTATTGAATTGAATAATTTAACAACTAATCTACCTTGCAAGCTAATGACACACACCACCTATGTACACACCCACTAAACTAACTAAATGATAACAAATCTTAAATGTAACATTGAACCTATGTATGATATTATATATATACACACATGAGTGTGAATAAAATAAATAGGATTATAAGTTGAGTATGATTACACCATAGACTCAATAAAAATTAGTTAAATAATAAAGTCATAACATTTAGTTTGAAAAAAATAGAAATGAATTTATTTTTTATAATAAATAATTATGTTTAAATAAATCAAATTTATAATTACAAAAATAAGGTAAACCATTACTTACAAACTAGAATAAATTGGACTCCTTAAAACCCCAATATTTTTATCTTCTTCTTAATGGAAAATAAAACAATATCTAATTTAATACAGTTTAAAAATTCTCAAATATTCCCACCATAAAATAAAAATTCTACTTTAAAATAAAAAAATCATTAAAATTAACCCAGAAACCATTTTAGAACAAACCCATCCATAAATAAAAGAACCATGGTAAAAAAGAACCACAATTTCCATAAGAAAAAAATAAAAAAATATAATAAAAATGGTTCCACTCTCCATACATGAATGATAGGGGATGATAATAATAGAATTCAAATGCTCTAGAAGAAATAACAATTATGATAATGTTCTAAGATACAATGTAGGTGGAAATATGATATGATCTTAATAGTGTTTTACCCACATAAATAAATAATTGGGTCAAGTCATGCCTTAAAATAATTCAATCCAACCGATTATTTCACATCATCCTCAACATAATGGCACATATCTACTACCCCAACCCTATAAGACAATTATAGTGACCATAGTAGAATATGTACCAACTAGGATATCATGAATAATGTCCTATTATTAAAAATATTAGGTTCCCTTGACTAAAAAACATTGTATGTGATAAATAAATCAATGTAATTAAAATAATAAAATATAAGAACATCTCACATGTCACCACTAACTCCATAAAAAACATACCCTTTTCACATTATCAATAACATAATAACATTATCTCATAATATTTAGAATATTTATAGAATTAAAATAATTAGGTTTTCAAAAATATAAAGAAATTATGTTCATATAGTGCCACACTGGCCTTACTATGAAAGATGGATCAGGATTCCATGGACTTCCATTTTCATTAAAATTTTAACATTTAAAATAATTTAAAAAAACTAAAATAGACACCCCATTTTAATTTTTAATCATTCTTTGAAAACAAGGAAACCTCATTTGAAAACATAAAATAATCTCTATGTATTATAATTTCCATCAAACCTATTTTGAAGATCACCATGGGAATTTATATAAACTCTTAGTAGATGAAAACATCTAGATCAAAAATAGTACATAAAATACACGGAGAAAACCCTTTCTTCCATGTCCTTAAATCTATAGAAAAAAAATTAATATTCCCATATAAATTGTTATATATAACTATAATTAAATTAATATTTAATTTATAATACTCATGAATCCCATTAATTTTTTAAAAAATAATCATATAAAATCACCTAATTCAATCATATAGAAATAAACACACAACATGTACCCTTTAATAGATACCCCCCAAAAATATTGATACCTCTATATATAGTCACTGATAAAAAATCCATTTTTTAGAAACAAATTAAACAGGAATTGTAGATTTTATCATGATTAATGGTTCATGGGAGTATAAAAACCTTAGAGAAAGCTATAATTAAGTAAGGATAAGAGAATCATATGGTAAATGAAGAAAGAAATACATTGATAAAAATTCATACTCATGGATGAGGATCCCAATATCAAATGATAATGCATGGAGACATTGCCCTTTTAATTCCCATGGTAAGAAAATGGGTGATAAGAGAGAGGAGGAGATAAAACAAAAAATCTATAATGACAAGTTATGTAATTTCACAAGTTAAATTAAATCTGGGAAACTCATATTATTCTACCACATGGTTTACCAAACCATGTGAAAAACATGGAAAATGCCTTTGTAACCAATTTAGCATCATTCATACAATTGAATAATGTTTTCTCCAAACATTTCAAAAACCATGTGAAACTGAAGAACTTCCATATATTCTATGAAAAGTCTAAATAATTCTAAAAATTTATAATTAACTAAAAATTAATGAATATAAAAATTATTACAATGACAAATATTGTTATAAACTAGAATGAGAATATTAATTTCTAAATATGGAGGTTTGGAAACAACTGATTCAACCCCATTTCAGTGGTTGTGAAATACTCATTAGGGTTTATAAAATAACCACGAACTTTTCCATATCTGAGTTAATAAAGGAATACATGATTATTCAATGTCCTTATAAAGATCTAAAATAATCCCCACAAATGCCTCCAAAATGATTATAATGTCCCATGATTAATGTACATATAAAATAAACCATTTTTACAGAATACTTAAAACATTATAGAAAGAGATGTCCAAAGGCCATGATAGGTCAGTTCCATAGGAACCATAGAAGCATAATCAATTGTACAAAAGTGATCTATAATATATCCCACTAGGATAATCATGACTATAACCCTTCTTAGATACATCATTCAATATACATATATAAAAAAATATGGGCATGAAAACATAAAAATGGGTGAACTCAGATGCATAGTAAGGGTAATCATTGGAGATATATATGCATAAACACGATAAAATGGTTATTAGAATGTGATCATAACATTATCAAATCATTCCATGAATAATAATGATTATAATAATGAATAATCAAATAATGATTGTCATTTAATAATACATCAATAATATTGGAATCAATAGAAAATCCATAAATGAATAACATAGGAATGAGACATGAATGTTTGGGAGACACATAAGCATAAATAATGATTTCCAAAGTAGTTAAGTAGTTAGTCAAATTCCTATATTAGTAGTATGGGTTATCTCTCCACATCATGTTTGTTGAAAAGGTTCACTCCCATGATCATATTTGACATCAAGGTTCACTCCAAAGACCACATTAGCACACAATGTACTTTATTGTACAATGTTCAGTCATTGTTCCATCCATATCTATATCAACCCTACTCTTTATTATAGACATAAACATGATTTATTACAAATACATGAACATTAGAAAACTCTAAGGATCGATAGGTCTGGTGTCTTGAAAAATTTTCAACATTACATAACAATATAATAACATAAAATAGAACATATTTATTGAAAACATCTTTTACATTACCACAACATTCCTTTATACATATCATTTCATGGGACAACCTGAAGAAATGCATAAGAAAAGAGTGATTTATAAGGACTAGTTAGGGACTAAACAAGGAATAACATTACAAATATAGTAAATGTTAAGAAATAGGAATATCAATGGACCACAATAGAAACATGAATATAGATGCATGATATATCATGATTATCATTACATTAAAATGTGGCAATAACATTTTTCATGATATTAGCATGAGCCAAGGCTCATAGCACATAGAGAATGTGTAAACCCCCATTAAACATGAATTTTCATGAGTAAAGCCTCATTTTAATTGACTTAGCATGAGGACACCCACATTTCACCTGAAGAATCATGTCATTAATCTTTACCCAATACAATAGAGATTTATCAGGGTGCACCCTTTATAAACATTTCATTTCATATTTAAGTGTTCCGTATGGATCACACAACATGGATTCATTAAACATCATAACTTATTCCATATAATTGATATCTGGAGTACATAAATTTAATTCCTCCATCAACAAGTACATGTTCATAAAGGTAAATACCCTTAATATATAAATGGGTATGGTATTCACTTAAACGATGATTTTGGCATTGGAAATGTTAGTATAACATTGGCAGTATAATGACATCAAATAAAAAATGTAAAATGGGGGATGAGAGAGAAAGGTGTATATCATCATTTATAGATGAAATTGACTATAAGGGGGTTAGGGAACATAATATCCCAACATATGTAACATAATTTAGATTCATAATATAAAATATATTATTAAATGTAAATGAGAAAATAGAAATTTCTTACAGAATTTCAGCATTGTAACAGGTGTACATGGGAGGCGTTAATTAGAGGTAAACATGTATCTCAACATTCAATCAAAAGGATGAAATTATGGGGGAGGTGAGAAATAAGACCCCATTATTTTTTATTTAAAACAAAAGGGTATAACAACATAAATAAATTTGGACAAAAATGATAAAGGAAGATATCCCTAACATGGATGTGTTATCCCAAAGTCTAGGGAGAGTCTTGGGAGAATCTAATAGGGAGAATGGGGATCCATGGAAAGATTTTAAAGAGAGGAAGTCAGTGTTTGGTCTAGCTTCAACGATTTTTAGTGAAAATGAATGGGAGATTGAGTATGTTTATTTAGGAAATGAGATGAAATTTGTTATTATTTTGGTTTTGGACACTACATATTAAACTAATCAAAACTACAATCCATCCCTTGGTTATTGCCAAAGTTTTTTTCTAAAGGGGAGGGGAAAACATTATTTCATAAGGAAAATGGAAAAAATAATTCAAATATTAGGCATGATTATGTAGAGGTGAGTCCCAATTTCAAGGAAAACATATTAAAAAGTTAAAATATATTATAAGCCTTGTAGGGTCCACTAAGGCATTCTAAAATTAATCCAAAAAAAACTAATATCACATTACATTAGTTGGAAAAAAAATATATTGTATGAAAATATATTTTATAGTATTATATTATATCACTATTATGTAATTTTGCAGTCAAAAAAACATTATATATTTATAAGGTGTTTAATTTTACCCAAAAATTTAATATCTCAAAAAATTATAAATAAATTACTATTGGATAATTTCAAAATCATAAATACAAAATTAATAGTCATTTTATCTAAATAATTTTTCTAATATATGATTTTTTAGTTTTTAAATAAACAAGGACATATATTGAAAATTCATTGGTTTTGAAAAAAACCTATTTTCAAACATTTATAAAAATTACAATTGTATTAATTAAAGTTATATGATCAACTATATTTAAAAAAATAATAATTTAGTAATAATATTTCGTTATATTATTACTTAATTCAAAATTTCTTTAATTAATCAAAATAGTTTACTTAAATGAATATTAACTGAAAATACTATTTGTTTGCTAAATATAATTTACAATGTAACAATAATAAAAAGAGTTTATATTATTTATATGAACAATAATGTACATAATAATAGTTCTAGGGTTTTTCTAACTAATCCCATATAAAAAAACATAAGACATAAGGGTATACTATGCAATGGTGACAGACTCTTGGGTTGGCTTTTATAACATCACTTGGGTGGTAATCTCTATTAACATCCACTTCTCCCATAGTTGATTTCATTAAAGATTAGTGCATTGAAGTTCGGTTTGGGATTGGTCAAGAGAAAAACCTTGTGATTCAACCTCCATTCTGAGCTCCAAAAAATCGGATTTGAATGGGGAAATTATACTAGATGAGGCCATCACTTAATTTTTCCGAGTAAATTGGACTTTTAAAGCCCTATATTTATATAAATAATGTGATCACTGCTCAATGGCTATATTAGAAGTGAAAACAATTCGTTATGGTATTTCAAAATGAAAAAACACAAAACAAGGGAAGTGCATCTGTTTTATATAACCACTTTACTTAATAATACATTTAATCCTCTCAAGAGGAATTTTAATTTATAAATGTTTGGGTCATTACAATCTTTCCCTTTATGAAATTTCTCCATCGAAATTTATTTTTACCAAAATAAAACAGATGATGGTAACATTGCTTCATCACTTCCTCTGATTCCCATGTTTCTTCTTCAAACTTGTGGTTTTTCCCCAACACATTGATGAGGGGAATTATCTTATTTCATATATCTTCTTTGCCTTCGATCAAAGATCATCCCCATGTTATCTTTATTGGAGATTTTATTCTTCAATGGTACAACCTCCGGATTGAGTACATGAGATGGTTTATGTATGTACTTCCTCAATGGTGATACATGGAATTCAATATGTTCTTGAGATAGTTTCGGTGGGAGTGTTAGTCGATAAGACACTTCTCTAATACGATCAAGGATCTCAATAGGTCCAATGTATCTTTCACTAATATTTCAATTCTTCCAAAACCTCATAACTCTCTTCCACAGTGATATGTAGAGGAATAACATATCTCTAACATAAAACTCTAGGTCTCGTCGATGATTATCAGCATAGATCATTTATCATCTCTGAGCAGATATAATGTGTTGCTGGATAGTCATAACCTTCTCGGTCATTTCTTCTACCATTTCTGGACCTATAATTTTTCACTCTTCAACATCATTCAAACATTATTGTGTTCTACACCTCATCCCATAAAATGATTCATAATGATTCATTTCGATGCTTGAGTGGAAACTATTGTTGTAAGAGAACTCAACTTGAGGAAGATGTTGATCTCATCATTATTTGAAGTCCATTGAGCATTCTCTCATCTCATCCTCATGTCTTATAATAGTATACTCATATTATCAATCATTTTGAGAATAATATGTTGTACTGAAGTTCATCTTAGATTTCAGAGCATGTGGGAGACTTTTTAAGAACATAGAAGTGAATCATAGTTCTCGATCAGATATAATAGATAGTGGCACTCTAAACATCCAAACCACTTCTCTAATTAATACCCATTCCAGTTGTACCAATGGGAAATCATTATGAATTAGAATTAAGTTTATAGTCTTTTTATGACGATCCACAAGAACCCAAATTACAATTTTTCCTTTGGATGTCTTCAGAAGTCCGATGACGAAGTCCATGGTGATGTTATCCCATTTCCATGATTGTATGGATAATGGTTGCATCATTCCACTAGAATTCTTCCCCTTCTCCTTCACATGCTGACATTCTGGGATTTTTAATGTATGCTCAGAAATATCCTCCTTCTTGTTATCCCGCCAATATTTCCCTTGGAGATCTCGATAGATCGTTGTGTATCCTTGGTTAATGGATAAATTTTAACTATGTTCATCATCAAAAATATAGTTATTTTTGTCGATAATTGATGGGATGCATATTCATGACCAAAATATAAAAATTCCTTCTTCATTAACATTTACATTCAAGGATTTCCCTTTTCTGATAGTTTCCAAAATTTTCTCAATTCCCATATCACGATTTTAAGAATTCTTTAACCTTTCCAATAGAGACACTTGATCAATAATTTGTGAAAGGAATGCTGATGTTCCATTATTTATGAATCCTATGTTCATATTTATCTAATATAAGAATATTAGTCTCTTTGAATTCTAATAAATTATAGAATTGTTGGGTCCTTTATACTTAGAGCATTTTCTACCTTGTTTTCTTTCCCCTGGTGGAAATGGATTGAGAAGTAATAGTCTTTAATAAGCTATAACCATCTTCCATATTGAATATTCTATTATTTCTATGCTAATTTATTCCTGAGGCTTTTGGGATCTATATAAATTTCACAATTCTCCCCAAATAGGTAATGCAGCCAAATTTTCAAGGTGAAGATTACTACATCCAACACCATATCAAGTGTTGGATAGTTTTTGCAATGAAATTTCAAATAACTTGAATAATAAGAAATTAATTAGTTATTATTCATCAACAAAAGCCTATGCCTTTCTTCTAAATATCATTAAATACCTCAAAACATTCTCCACTTGTGGGTAATGTGAGAAATAGCACATTAATAATCCATCTTTTCAAGTCCATAAAGCTATCTTCATATTCATTGCTCGATGAAAAAATGACTCCATTCTACATTTTTATTGGTGATATGGTTTAACAATCATGATAAATTTCTCACAAATAGACAATAATATCCAGCTAACCCAGGGATGCTATGGATATTCGTCACTAATGTTGGCATCAACCATCCCTAAGTTGTAGCTTTCTTGGTTGGATCCATAGATATCCCATTTCATGTGATGATATGAATCGATAATGAGACTTCCATTAACCATAACTCACACTTTATGTACTTTTCATAGAGATTATTTTTTTGAAAGGTCTCTATTACAGTGCTTAGATGCTACTCATGATCCTCCATGGTTTTAGATTATATTAGAATATCATTTATAAAGACTACCACAAATTTATTTAGGTAATATATAATAACAATATTCATCAACTCCATAAATATTGAGAGAGAATTAGTGAGTCCTAAATAAATTACTATGAATTCATAGTGGTCGTACATTGTACGAAAATTATTCTTGGGGATATACCCCTTCTTCACCCTTACATGGTTATATCCTAACCGCAGATTAACCTTGGAGAGGTATTGTGCTCCACATAGCTGATAGAACAAGTCATCAATTTGGGGAAGGGGATACTTATTTTTTTTTGTGATTTCATTGAGCTCACAATAATCAATGAAAAGGCACATTGGCCCATCCTTATTCTTGACAAAGAGAATTAGTGCACCCCATGGTGAAGAACTTGGTCCTATAAACCATTTATCCAGATTCTCTTGTTTTTGTTTCTTTAACTCATCAATATCCACCAAAACCATACTATACAGATTCATTGATATTGCAATTCACTATGTATAATATCAATCGAGAATTCAACATCTATTCTTGGGGGAAGTGTAGAAAATCCTCAGGAAAATTTTCAGTGAGTTCCCTCAAAATAGGAATATTTTTAAGGATGGTTTCTTACATATAATCAATAATTTGAGCAAGATACACTTTTTCAAAGGGAAGTAATATCCACACTTGAGATGATGGTGCTATGGAAGATTCATCATCCTCCTTGCACTTGTGTTGAATTTGGGGTCAATTCTATATATGGAGATTGATTTCCCACTCATGGAAATTTATGTTGAGTCTATATAAGAAAATCCAATCCATGCCAAGAATTTAATCAAATTCCACTATAGAGTGTATGATGAGGTTCGTTGGGAAGTTCAGAACAAAAATTTTGACAGGGGAGGAGTTATATTCATGGGTTGAAATAATTTACCTATATATTTTTCTCACTGACATCTATACTTCAATGATTTTTGGTGGTGTTGGGATTGTTCTACTAAAAATTAGGATATAAAAGTATGTGTATATACAGAATCCAAAAGATACTTCATTATTCGTGAATGAATAACTTGTTTCCCTATCACCACTTCATTGTCATGTTTTACATCATCGGTAGTGATGGAAAAACCTCTCCCCTATATCCTTGGAGGTAGTTGGTTTCCTCCGAAAACCCTGGTATTTGGGCACCGGTATGCAATGTTCCCTGCTTTTTTGCAATTGATATAATGAACAATGTGATGGGGGTCAAACAGAACGTTTGTATCATCTTTCATAGTAGTGGGGTTTTCTTTTTGGAAGTTAACGTACATGTTACAGTCTACTCAACACTTAAACAATGTCTTCATGCCCTTCATCAAATTTCTGTGGTGATTCATTCTACAACTTTGGAATGTGGGGTGCATAAATTTCTTAGACCCGTTGGATTTAAACATTGGACTGCTAGAATTAAATCCATCTTTCTACTTCTTATCCCCATGATACCCCTGATATTTTCTGATCTCCATTCCAAATTTGAGGGCACATCACACAATTTCCTCATATATATAAATTTCATGGATCTCTAGGGATTTCTATAGTATTGGTTATAGCCCAACAAAGAATGGGAAAACCTTCTATTCCCAAGCCTTGATCTCTTTCATAGGCATCGTATTTTTGATCAATGTCCAGCATTGATTAGATTCACCGTCCATATGATAAGAAACCAGAATAAACATCTCTTGTTCAGAACATTAATGGATTGAGAAGATCGTCTCAATGGAGTTGATCCATTGTTCGCTGATTGAGAGACTAGATAATTCATTAAAAGTAAGAGGCCTTCGTCACATGAAGATCTCAATTGTCGCTTGTTCTTTGGGGGGAGGTTGAACATTCCTCTTGTCCCATGTTTTTATATATAACATGATTTAACTATGAGACTGTCTTGATAAGGTTTGGGATTCCCTCTCCCACCGGATTGGGAATCACATTAAAACAATTATCAAATTGATCTTTACAATAGTTTTTAGGTCTATTCTTCCTATTACCGGCCTTTAGCTGAAATAAAAGGAAAGGTATGGATAAAAAATAAAGTTTAATTAAAATAAATAAAGGTATAAATTATAACTTTCATTTATTTCCTTAACATATAAATTTATGGTTTTCAATCTATGTTATCCATGATCTACTTCCCAATGTATATTCTTATGGGAAATTTTTTATTACCTTAATAATATTTTATACTAAGTTTAGGATTTTACCAAAGCATATCCCCCCTAGTGTTTTGTAACAAAGAGTGTAACACCCCTACCCCAGTTACACAGAGTCGGTGCATTATTGCGTAACATTGGCATGATCACAAAAAATCAAGTCTCGAAATACCGATTAGTTTAGTAGCCTTGGAAACACTAGATACATTCATAAGTCTTACATTACATCATAAAGTAAAACAAAACTACAACAACATCTTGTCTTAATATCCCCTCATACTATCCCTATAGGTCATTCATAATATACTTATTCACATCCTGGAAAAATGGAAACATAGGGAGGGGTGTGCTCAGATGCTCAGTAAGGATAACAATATAGTGGAAGCTTTTATAAATAAACATTAACATTTAATGCAATGTATAACTAAAAAAAGCCTTTTAAACATGAAATTCAACATAATATCGAAAAAATAAAATTAAATAATTCCATTTACTTATTCACATGGATATTCTACTAGTCGAATAATCTCATGCAATATCAATAACCAATTTCATAATGATGGAATGCATAATGCCAAACTATCATAACCACATAGCCAAGGCATCGTTCCATGAATACAAAAAATATTTTTTCAAGGCCAAATGCCAAGACACTATTTTTTCTCATGAAACCTATTGATTCATCGCGGAGCTATAGCGGGCTCCACCCGTCACATATTAAGTCCAATGCATTCCTTATATGAACAGGTTTAAACATATCATAAACCATAACATAATCGTATCACATAAAACATGCATAAAGGAAACATAAAATTTCCACATTTTAATCACAAGATATCAATAAAACACATTGATATAATAAAAACATTATCAAAACCATTTTCAATACCAAAATAAAAGAAAAGTAAAACATGGTATTTAATTTTCATTTAAAAAATTTTTATGGCTTGTAGAGGAAGCTGAAACTCCAATAATGGTCACGGTAGTGGAGAAGTCATTTTTGCCGTATAAGTAAGACAAAAAATTCCTATTTTCATTTAGTAAAAATTCTTTGTATAAAAACAATTCATTTTTAATAAAAGTAAAAGTCAAAGGTGTTTATACACCATAAAAAATAAGGTTGTGTATAAAACAAAATATGCCTCAATGAAATGAGATTGAGACGAAGTCCCTTACAATGATCATTTTTATAAATAAAATTGATCTATTATATTTATTCACTATAAGTACACATACATAATGT
The DNA here is from genome assembly GCA_963277665.1 of Viscum album. Taxonomy (NCBI): domain Eukaryota; kingdom Viridiplantae; phylum Streptophyta; class Magnoliopsida; order Santalales; family Viscaceae; genus Viscum; species Viscum album. The sequence continues at coordinate 1,416,250,262 of OY728145.1, forward strand.
ACAAATACAAGATAGTATATAATAATTTCATGAAATAAATGAATAAAAAGTGTTTAGGGGGTTGGAGACGAAAAATAAAACAAAAGAACATTAGAGAAGACTTTACCTTTAAATCGGGTAACTCCTCTTTGTTTGTCCCAAAAGGGTTTCGTGATGAGATTTATGCCTAAGGTAAGGCTCTTAGGATGAATAGAGGGATGTGGAGAGATAAAATGAGCATATCTTGGCCGAGCCAATAGCTTGAGAAGTGTGGGTAAGGAGGTAGAGGTGGGTTCCTTTTATAGGAGAAGAGGAGGGGCACTCTTGGAAAGTAATAAAATGTTACTTTATATTGAAATGTGTTTCAGATTTAAAGGGTCCCACATTGATATATTTCATGTATATGGTGATAAGGGTTCTAAATATACTCATCCAATAGGTCTTTGACAAATGTACGTTATAGATATTACATTATCTTTTCATTTTATTTAAATCGTTCATTAATGAGGTAATCGTTACATCATCATGATGTCATAAATAATTTAATGTATTTAATGTCTAAAAATTATAACAAAATACTATGATGTAGGAAATAATTTTAGCTTTCAAATTAATATTTATAGTCCAAATTATCTTTTATGTAGACAAAATTAAATTTTTTTACTCAGGTGATACATTCTTTGTTATATTTAGCTTTCTTTAAAAATAAAAAGATAAAAATTCATTATCACACAAAAGTGATTCCATGGGGTCCCCAAGTTTGGAACAAGGAATACCATGGTCTGAAATGACACAACAAGTAGATTTAGGACACATGTTGGGGTCATTTGTTTTTATTATGTTATTATTTTATTATCCTTAACTACTTGGTTACTAATTAATCAAGATAATTAAAGATAATTATCGTCGTTACTATTCATAATGTCCAAAAAACAAAAAAGACTTGATTACATAATTTGGAACTTATGATTACAAATATTTAATCCATTTTACCAAATTCCAAACACAGAAATTGCAATAATTAATTTAAAAATAATTCCCGTTGTCAAAATAGATAGCGGGTTTTTAGAAACAATATCTAAGAAACGTTTGGCACTTGTTTATGCCCAATTACGAAGTGAAATTAATACTAATGAACAACATTGGATTAAATGGTAAAAAAATATTCTAATTACACCTTAATACCAACTAAAAACATTATCTAATGATAATATTAAATAATATGAAAAAGCAGTTTTGATGTAAAAGGGAGTATTTTTCACTATTCATTAAAAAATTATCATTGTCAGAAAAATACCAAAAAATTATCAAATGTAAATTTCAATGTCCCAATCATAAAGAAGATGTTTATTTTGAAAAATATATCTTATAAAATTGTCAAAATTTTGATTTAAAAATGGTTTTCCATCAAAAGGCAGTAAAACAATCTTTTAAAAATATTTGTGTATTCCATGCTTAAGATTGGATTTATTCTTATTTTAAGCCTATAAAACACTATCTAAATCATAAATAGACATAGATAAAAATATATATTATTAATTACTTACTTGGGATGTTACATTAATCGACATCATTTTTGTTTTATGTTACCTTTCATAAAGTTGAGGAATTTATTTAAGAGATTTACTAAGAACATAAGGAAATATACTTACTTGTCATGTTTACTATCTTTCATTAATAATTTTTTACCACAAACCCATATTTAACTCCAAATGGTAACAGAACTCAAAAATATTTTATTTATCCTAATTTTATAAGGTTCCAAATATTACCACATACCATTTAGATTAGGAAAAGTATTTTGTAACAACCAGGGACTTCATGCAGGCTAGTGGTAGGTAATAAAGGCATGTCGCACTATCGATGTGGGTTCAATTCCTGCATCTTTGTCCGATGCGACGGGTTATCCCCCAACCTGTAGGTTGTCATTTTCCTATAACTATAGTGTTATAATATTCCAAAAATAATCTTCATAAATGTTTTAACTTTAAACAATACTACCCAAAGTTCAACTTAATCCATTCCAAACTTTATAGTTAACCAAAATACCTCTGTCCAGACATTTTCTAGAAGGTCTCTAAATTCCAAAATCAATTGTATCATTATATTTTTCAAACAATGTAAAGTTTTTGATATTGTCACATACAAAAATACGATTACCTTCATCATATTAAAACATTAATGAAAACAACAAGTATTGTAGTACAATCATTATATATATCAAATTATTCATATAACCAGAATATAATCCTTGAGTACAAAAGCACCAACACATTAATTATTCCACTTCAACTGTAGTAACAACATAAGATTGTCCCTGATCCCTTGGCCTTTTCTAAGGTAAGTTTCCTTGACTCTTAGGACATTCATTTGCATTATTCCCCATTTCCCTATAATTGTAGCATTCAACATTGATCGCCTCTTTCTTTCCCATGCAATCACGAGCCCGGTGACCTTTTTCTCAACATTTATAAAAAACTCCCATTCCTTTTAGGCAAGTACTGAGGTGATTCTTCCCACAATTATCGTATAATGGAAAATCCTAATTTCCCATTTTTTTTTATTTATCTCTTGTTAAACCATTCTCTTCTTCTCTTTATTTACTTTATTGTCCTAAGATTTAGAGAATTTCTTTTCTATCTTGATAGCAAATGGGACAATATCTTCGTACGATGAGAAGGATTGTGAGACTAATTCTCTATGGAGAAATGGTTTTAACCCATCAAAGAAATGATCAATATTACTTCTTGGGATACATATATAATCTGTTGCATGCCTTGCTAACCTTGTAATTTTATCCTCATACTTTGCAACATTCTCATCCTCCATTTTTCTCAGACTCAGAAATTTCCATTCTATATCTGCTCGATGGTCACGAGGGAAGTATTTTTCTATGAAAATCTCTTTTAACTCCCTCCCTTACATTCATGATACTTCTTCATCTTTCTTTTGTGTTTTTAATCAGCGCCCATCAATGATCGGCATATCTTGTGAGGTGGTAAAATTCCATGACAACATTCTCCCTTTCGGTACTCCCCAAGGAATTGAATATTTTCTCTAAAGAGTTTATCCATTGCTCAAGTACTAATGGATTTGTACCCCCATTAAATGTTGGCGGTTGTTGCCTCGTGAAGCGGTCTAACGTTGATCCTCCACGTTGCAGATCAGGGTTCTCCATACGAGTAAGGTTATTATTCATTACCTGAGTGAGTTTCCCCAGTATTGTGATAAGATGATATTCACAAGTTGTATCACAAACTCTATTATAATTTTCTTGGGCATGAGGGCAATCCCTACATGGAGTGTGTGCATTGATACAGTTTCCATTCCTCCCACTAGGCCCCATTTCTAAACAATGGAAAAAACTATATTAGTTTATGAATCAAAATACAAAATTCTATACTTGTAAAACAATTAACATAAATTGAACTATAATCATAAAAATGTTTTCATTGAGTAAGTATATACTCATAAACCCTTCATAATGGTTTTTAATGAAAATGAGAATTATCATAATCATATCCCCCGGGAGTGTCGTAACCAAAGGTGCAGTAAGGCCCGTTGTCGTGCACTAGTTCCCATTAGAGTCTAGCTCAAAGCGGTGTTTTCAGGTTTTACACCTAGGTATATCTGTGCCAGATCCGCCTCTACCTGCTCGTATCCAGACTGAGATTTATTGTTCAGAAAACTCACAAAATCACTACAACAACAAAATTCTAGGAAGTTCTTATATACTAATCCTCAAAGTCTATCTTAGGGCTATGTGCTCTAATCAGAGTTTCTCTAAATATAGCTTCTAAGGTTAGTACTAAACTGCCTCTGATACCAACTATAATGCCCCGACCCCAGTTACCCAAAGTTGGTACATTATTGTGTAACATTGGATTGATCACAAAATATCAAGTCTCAAAAAACCAATTGTTTTAGTAGCCTTGGAAACACTAGATAAATTCATAGGTCTTACATTACATCATAAAGTAAAACAAAACTAAAACAACATCTTGTCTTCATATCCCCTCATACTATCCCTGCATGTCAATCATAATATACTTCTTCACATCCTGGACAAAATAAAACATTGGAAGGGATGAACTCAGATGCTCAGTAAGGATAACAATATAACAGAAGCATTCATAAATAAACATTAACATTTAAGGTATTGTATAACTAAAACAAAATCCTTTTAAACTTGAACTTCAACATTCTATGGAAAAAATAAAATGAAATAATTCCATTTACTTGTTCAAATGGATATTCTAATAGTTGAATAATCTCATGAAATATCAATAACAACTTTCATAATGATGGAATGGATAATGCCAGACTATCTTAACCACATAGCCAAGGCCTTTTTCCAAGACTACAAATAATATTTTGTCAAGGCCTTGTGCCAAGACACTAGTTTGTCTCATGAGACCTACCGATGCATAGAGGAGCTATATAAGGCACCACCCATCAAATATTAAGTCCAATGCATTCTTCATATGAACAGGTTTAAACATATCATAAACCATAACATAATCGTATCACATAAAACATGCATAATGGAAACATAACATTTCTTCATTTCAATCACATGATATCAATAAAACAGATTGATATAATAAAAAAATTATCAAAACCATTTTCAAAACCAAAATAAATGAAAAGTAAAACATGGTATTTAATTTTCATTTAAATAAATGTTTTGGCTTGTAGAGGAAGCTGAAACTCAAATAATGGTTATGGCGGTGGAGAAGTCATTGTCGCCGTATATGTAAGAAAAAAATTCCTTTTTTCATTTAGTAAAAACGCTTTTTATAAAAAAAATATTTTGAATAAAGGTAAAAGTCAAAGGGGTTTATACAACATAAAAAATAATGTTGTGTATAAAACAAAATATGCCTCAATGAAAGGAGATTGAGATAAAGTCCCTAACAAAAATAATTTTTTTTAAATAAAATAGATCTATTATGTGTATTCACTATAAGTACACATAAATAATGTAAAAATACATTATAGGACATAATAATATCATGACATAATTTGAATATAGGAGATTAACCCAAGGAACAGAAATTGGGTTAAGAAGTTTGGTTACCTCGTGTCCGACTTGACTCAACCTTTATTTAACCTCTTGAATAATAAACAAGAGTTAATTTATAATTTCTTATGAACCTTTTTCAAGTTTATTATTCCTTGTATATCACTTATTACCATCTTATGAAAATTATGTAATTAATTACGATAATAACGGTCGTTTTTTGATCTTTGTTACTTGAGTCAAAAATAAACTTCTTATAATTTCAAGTTGTTCATGTGGTAAAATATCCATTACATCCAGAATTATATTCATTATGTAGATATCATATATATCATATATATCTAGTATATATATGAATTTTTATTATTACATAACATTTAGAGGTAAGAAATCAAATGCACCGTTCATGGAGACAGTAAGTCGTACGTACGCATGAACGCTACATTCATTTCTATTTCATATTTAATGGAATGAAATCATAATGATATAATGTTATATTATAATTCAAGTATAATATAATATGTAATATCATTTACTCCATCATTTATAAATCCTACATATGGAATTAACGATTCAAATAACTTTGAGGGGGCGGTAGTCCGCACTTCCTCAAATGAAATTCTCGCATTTTCACAACATGAAAAGAATAAAGATATTTTTTAAATGTAAAATACAGAATCATAGAGAGGAAATAAATATAATATATATCATAAATAAATTTAGTGTCATCATAATGGCCAAAATGAGAGGTTGTAGGAGAATATAGAACAATCATTATTTCGTGAGGCAGTAATTCACCATCCACGGAAACAGTATGTTCTTTAACCATTAAACGGAGGTGTGTGTAAGTGTAGCTCGAATAATTATAATAAAAACATACTATTATATTGAAGATACTTGTTTTTTTACAAAAGATATTAATAAAAAGATTTTAGGGGGTGGAGAAGCAAAATAAAACAAAAGAACCCAAGTGAAGACATTACCTTTAAAATCGGGTAACTCTTTTTGATTTGAGCCAATGGCTTCCTTGGGAAGAATTATTCCCAAAGTGAGGATTCTATGAGTAAGAGAGAGAATATGTGAGAGTTTCGGGGCAGATTTTGGCTTAGCCAAATGGATTTATGGTCTGAATAACGTCGTAGAGGTGGGGGCCTTTTATAAGAGGAGATGAGGGGCAATCTTGGAAAGTCGTGAAATGTTACATTATTATGAAGTGCATTTCGGATTTCAATGGTCCCAAAATTATATATTTATAGTATAAGGTGATAAGGGTTTGAGATCTACTCATCCAATAGGTTTTTTACAAGTGTAAGTCTTAGAGGTTACATTATCATTTCATTTTATTTAAATCGTTAATTAATGAGGTAATCGCTGCATCGTCATGGTATCATAAAAATTTTAATTTATTTAATAACTAAAAATTATTAAAAAATTACCATGATGTAGGAAATAATTTTATATTTCCAATTAATATTTATAGTCTAAATTTTAACTTATATAACCCCATGTAATAATTGTTTTACTAAAACAACACATGTTTGTGGCAATTTTATTTTCACTTTAAATAAAAGGTTATTAATGTCATTTTCTTACCCAAGTGGTTCCATGGGGTCCCCAAGTTGACCCATGTATTTTCGCGGTCGGACATGACTCATACAATAAGGGTAGGACAAGTGTAATGGTATTTTCATATTTTTATAATATCATTTTTACCTTAAATTTGACTAATTACCTTTATTCGTGATTAATAAATTTAAAAGTTATTATTCACCAAAATATTATATTAATCCCATTGAACCACATTTTTCATCCTAATGACAACCATGTATGTTTTATTTTTGAAAATCAAATCACAGAAGTGGTAATGTTTTATTTAAATGAAAAATTAGTTTTTAAACTATCACTTCGTGGTTTCAATATTCATAAAAAATTGAAGTTTTTCAGAAAAATACCAAAAATTCACCCTAATCTATATTTAATATTCCAAATTTAAAAATGATGTATATTTTAAAAAATTCAAAACATATATGTTGATTAAATTAATTTAATAATTAAATCCCACTGTCACAACAAATAGCATGTTTTTAAGAAGCAATATATATAAAATGATTGACAATTGTTTATGTCCAATTTCAAACTGAAATTAATTCTAATGACCACCATTGGATAAAATGGTAAAAATATATTATAATTATACTTTACACCCACTCAATATTATTATTTATCACTATAAATTATTTTGATTAAAAAAGTAGTTTTTATGTATTTTCTCTATTCATAGAAAATTGGATGTTCTCAGAAAAATACAAAAAATTCAACATAGGCTAATTTCGATATTATGAATCCGAAAATGAAGACCATTTTGAAATATAAAATTTATATAATTTCAAAAAGGTAGTATTAATATTCATAATTTCTATTTTGATTGGTTGTTGTGTGTTAGAATCTCGAACTTCCGTACAATGCCAGCTATTGCATTATTGAAAGAGAAGCGTATCGTGGAAGCTTGGGGTGTTACATTAACCCCACCTTAAATAAATTGTGTCCTTGCAATTTGATTTTTTTTTGAAAATATAAGGTTGAAAATAGAAAATAACTTTGTGGAAAACCTACATCGGAAATATGGTTAATAAATAGAGAAGTACAAAGGTCACCCGGGATAGCCCATACTACGATTTTATGAAAACATGGTTATGGAGGAAAAAAACCATCAAGGTCTAATGAAGAGTTGTAGAAAACATTATTAGGAGAATGTTAACCACAAGAAAATCACAAACTTGTGATTGGTAAAACGGTCATTGAATCCACAGTTGGAAAATTTTACTATATGGCACTAGCCTTAAACATTACTTAATCTTGAGTTATTATAAGATTACACATTGAGTATTGTTTCAGGTTTAGCGTTTTAGAGAATTAGATCATAAATCATGAGTTACATTCCACATTTAAACAAATTGGTTACATAAAAGATAGTATTCATTTTTTCTCATCAATGGAAACATATTTAAAACAAAACATGTATTCTTTCATGACACTTCCTTGACCCTATCATCACATCATGTACCTTTCCCTTGACATGTGAAAAACATTTCAAAAACATGGAATGAGCCTAAAAAGCACAGTAAGGGATATAAAAGTATAAAATGAAAACATTAGTCCATGTATGAAATCATACTTTACTCATAAAACATAATCATTTTAACATACCTCATCAAATCATGAATATATCATAGAAATTAGAAGACATAAAGGTAACTTGAGGCATTCATAACATTCTTACGTAGGGAGTAACCCTTATGGTTACATTTGGAATACCCATCACAGTATATTCCCTAAATCTCATCGGAAAAACCATAATGTTTAACCCCTTCAAATTACCCAATGCATTGGAGAGCTATATCGGGCTCATCCTCCCTTAGTTTATCACGGAACCACCCGTCTTCATAACAATGCCCAAGAACCATAACATAATCATATCACATAAAACATGCATAAAGGAAACATAACATTTCAACTTTTCAATCATAAGATATCAATACAACACATTGATATAAAAACATTATGAAAACAATTTTCAGCACCAAAAAAATTAAAGTAAAACAAGGTATTCATTTTTCATTTTTCAAAAAATTTATGGCTTGTAGAGGAAGTTGAAGCTCAAACAATGGTCACAGCGGAGAATAAGTCATTGTCGCCACGTATGTACGGAAAAAAACATTCCCTTTTTCCGTTTAGTAAACGCTTCGTATAAAAGAGATTATTTTTTAATAAACATAAAATTCAAAGGGGTTTATACACCATATAAAAGAAAGTTGTGTGTAAAACAAAATATGTCTCAATGAAAGGAGATTGAGACGAAGTCCCATACCTCAGGTCCCACTTGAGTCGATCGTTCTTTAAGATCCTGAATAATAAAAATGAGTCAATTTATACTTTCTAAGAACCTTTTTCATGTTCATTATTCCTTTTATATCACTTATTACCATATTATGAACACTATGCAATTATTTATGTTAATAATGGTCGTTATGTCGATCATTGGTACTTGAGTAAAAAATAAACCCTTTATAATTACAAGTTGTTCATGTGGTAAAATTTCCATTATATCAAGAATTATATTCATGATTTAGATATCATATATGTCATATATATCCAGTATATACATGAATTTACAATATTATATAACATTTAGAGGTAAGAAATGTAATGCACCGTTCATGGAGATGGTAAGTTGTACGTACGCATGAACACTAATTTCATTTATATTTTATATTTTATGGAATGGAATCATAATTATATAAAGATATATTATAATTGCAGTACAATATCATATATAATATTATTAATTCCATCCTTTATACATCCCACATATGGCATTAACGAATCAAATCACTTTGAGGGGGTGGTAGTTCGCACTACCTAAAATGAAGATATCGTGTATACCCATAATGGAAGCCATAATGGTATTCCATAAATGAAAAATACAGAATCTTAAGGAAAACATAATCATTTTATATATCATATATAAATATAGTTTCATCATAATGTCCACCTTTGAAGGTGTTATAAGAATATTGAACAATCATCGTTTCGTGAGGCAGAAATTCTCTATCCACGGAAACAGTATGTTCTTTAACCATTAGATGTAGGTGTGTCTAAGTGTAGCTCGAATAATTCTTATAAAAACATCCTAGTATATTGAAAATACTGGTGTTGTTACAAAATAAATTAATAAGAAGAGTTTAGGGGGTTGGAGAAGAAAAATAAAACAAAATAACATTAGAGAAGACTTTACCTTTAAATCGGGTAACTCCTCTTGGTTTGCACCAAAAGGATTTCTTGAAGAGCTTTATGCCTAAGTTAAGGCTTCTAGGATGAATAGAGGTATGTGGAGAGATAAAATGATCAGATATTGGCTAAGACAATGTCTTGAGAAGTGTGGGTAAGGAGGTTGAGGTGGGTGCCTTCTATAAGAGAAGAGGAGGGGCACTCTTGGAATGTTATAAAATTTCTCTTTATATTGAAATGTGTTTCTGATTTAAAAGGTCAAAAATTGATATATTTCAAGTATAAGGTGATAAGGGTTTTAAATATACTCATCCTATAGGTCTTTGACATGTGTAAGTTATAGATGTTATATTATCTTTTCATTTTATTTAAATCGTTCATTAATGAGCTAATCACTGCATCATCTTGATGTAATAAATAATTTAATTTACATAATGTCTAAAAATTATAAAAAAAAATACTATGATGTAGGAAATATTTTTATCTTTCAAATTACTATTTATAGTCCAAGAGATCATTTATGTAGACAAAATTAAAAATGTTTAACTCAGGTGATACATTGTTATATTTAGCTTTCTTTAAAAATAAAAAGATTAAAAGTTATTATCACACAAAAGTGATCCATGGGGTCCCCAAGTTTGGAACAAGGAATACCATTGTAATCCATGACACAAAAAGTAGAATTAGGACACATTTTGGGGTCATTTGGTATTATTATATTATTATTTTATTATCCGTAACTACCTGATTACTAATTAATCAAGATAATTAAAGATAATTACAGTCGTTACTATTCATAATGTCCAAAAAACAAAAGATTCTTGATTAAATAATCTTTACCTTATGATTCCAAATATTTAATCCATTTTACAAAATTCCAAACACATAAATTTCAATAATTAATTTAAAAATAATTCTCGTTGTCAAAACAGATAGCATGTTTTTAGAAACAATATCTATGAAAAATTTGGCACTTGTTTATGCCCAATTACAATGTGAAATTAATTATAATTAACACCATTGGATTAAATGGTAAAAACATATTCTAATTAAACTTTAATACCAAATTAAAAGATAATCTAACCATAATAGTAAATAAGATAAGAATGTAGTATTGATGTAAAATGGAGTATTTTTCACTATTAATTAAAATTGAACATTGTCAGAAAAATACCAAAAAATTGTCCAATGTAAATATCAATGTCCCAATAATAAATAATATGTTTATTTTGAAAAATAGAGCTAATAAATTTGTCAAAATTTTGATTTAAAAATGGTTTTCCATCCAAATGTAATAAAACAATCTTTTAAAAATATTAGTGTATTTCATGTTTATGATTAGATTTTATCTCATTTTACACCTCTAAAACACTATCTAAATCACAAATAGACATAGATAAATATATTTATAATTCATTACTTACTTTTAATGTTACATTAACCGACAAAGTTTTTGTTTTATATTACCTTTCATAAAGTTGTGGAATTTATTTAAGAGATTTACTAAGAATGTAAGGAAATATACTTACATGTCATGTCGACTTTCTTTCATTAATAAATTTTTACCACAAACCCATATTTAACTCCAAATGGAAACTGAATCCAAAAATATTCTATTTATCCTAATTGTATAAGGTTCCAAATATTACCATATACCATTTAGTTTAGGAAAACTATTTTTTAATAACTAGGGAATTCCTGTAGGCTAGTGGTTGGTAATAAAGGCCTGTCGCACTATGGATGTGGGTTCGATTCCTGCAGCTTTCTCAGACGCGACGGGTTATCCCCCAACCTACAGGTTGTGATTTTATTATAACTATAGTATTATAATTTTCCAAAATTAATCTTTATAAATGTTTTATCCTTAAACAATACTACCCAAAGTTCAACTTAATCCATTCCAAACTTTATAGTTATCCAAAACACCTCTGTCCAGAATTTTTCTAAAAGGTCTCTAAATTCCAAAATCAATTGTATCATCAGATTCCTCAAACAGAGTAATGTTTCTCTTATTGTCACATACAAAAATATGATTACCTTCATCATATTAAAACCTTAATGAAAACAACATGTATTTCAGTATAATCCTTATATATATCACATTATTCTTAAAACCAAAATATAATCCTTGAGTCCAAAAGCACCAATAAATTAATTATTCCACTTCAACTATAGTAACAACATAAGATTGTCCTTGATCCCTTGGCCTTTTATGAGGTAAGTTTCCCTGACTCTTAGGGCATTCATTTTCATAATGCCCCATTTCCCTACAATTGTAGCATTCAACATTGATATATGCTTTCTTTCCCTTGCAATCACGTGCCTGGTGACCTTTTTATCCACATTTATGACAAACTCTCATTCCTTTTAGGCAAGTACCAAGGTGATTATTCCCACAATTATTTCATAATGTAAAATCCATTTTTCCCTTTTTTCCCTTTATCTGTCTCTTGTTACACCGTTCTATTTTCTCTTGCTTTACTTTATTGTCATAAGATTTAGAGAATTACTTTTCTATCTTGATAACACATGAGACAATATCTTCGTACGACGAGAAGGTTTGTGAGACTAATTAACTATGGAGAAATGGTTGTAACCCATCAAAGAAATTATCAATCTTACTTCTTGGGTTATGTATATAATCTGTTGCATGCCTTGCTAACCTTGTAAAGTTAGCCTCATACTTTGCGACATTCGCATCCTCCATATTTCTCAGACTCAGAAATTTCCTTTCTATATCTGCTCGATGGTCACGAGGGAGGTATTTTTCTAAGAAATGCTCTTTTAACTCCCTCCATTCCATTCATGATACTTCTTCATCTTTCTTTGTGTTTTGAATGATTGACCACCATTGATCGGCATCTCTAGTGGGATTGTAAAATGCCATGACAACATTCTCCCTTTCGCTACTCCCCACGGCATGGAATATTTTCTCTGAGGAGTTTATCCATTGCTATGATACTAATGGATTTTTACCCACATTAAATGTTGGTGGTTGTTACCTCATGAAGAGGTATAACATTTATCCTCCACATTGCAGATCAAGGTGCTCCATACGAGTAAGGTTATTATTCATTACTTGAGTGAGTTTCCCCAATATGGTGATAAGCTGATCAGCACAAGTTGTATCACCAACTCCATTATAATTTTATTGAGCATTAGGGAAATCCCTACATGGAGTGTGTGCATTGATATGGTTTCCATTCCTCCCACTAGGCCCCATTTCTAAACAATGGCATAAACTAGATTAGTTTATTAATCAAAATACATAATTCCATACTTGTAAAACACTTAACATAATTTGAACTATAATCATAAAAATGTTTTCATTAAGGAAGTATATACTCATAAACCCTTCATAATGGTTTGTAAAGAAAATGAGAATTATCCTAATCATATCCCCAGGGAGTGTCGTAACCAAGAGTGTAGCAAGGCCCATTTTCGTGCACCATTTCTCGTTCAAGTCTTTCTCAAAGTGGTGTTTTCGGGATTTACCCCTAGGTACATCTGTGCCAGAGCTGCCTCTACCTGCTCGTATCCAGACCGGGATGTATTGCTCGCAAAACTCACAAAATCTCTACAACAACAAAATTCTAGGAAGTTCTTCTATACTAATCCTCAAAATATATCTTAGGGATATGTGCTCTAATCAGAGTTTATCTAAATATAGCTTCCATGGTTAGTACTAAACTGCTTATGATACCATCTGTAACGCCCCGACCCCAGTTACCCAGAGTCGGTGCATTATTGTGTAACATTGGCATGATCACAAAAGATCATGTCTAGAACGACCGATTAGTTTAGTAGCCTTGGAAACATTAGATAAATTCATAGGTCTTACATTACATCATAAAGTAAATAAAAACTACAACAACATCTTGTCTTCATATCCCTTCATACTATCCCTGCAGGTCATTCATAATATACTTCTTCACATCCTGGAAAAATTAAAACATTGGAAGGGGTGAACTCAGATGCTCAGTAAGGATAACAATATAACAGAAGCTTTCATAAATAAACATTAACTTTTAAAGCAATGTATAACTAAAACAAAAGCCTTTTAAACATGAACTTCAGCATAATAGGGAAAAAATAAAATGAAATAATTCAATTTACTTATTTACATGGATATTCTACTAGTTGAATAATCTCATGAAATATCAATAACCACTTTCATAATGATGGAATGCATAATGCCAGACTATCCTAACCACGTATCCAAGGCCTTTTTCCAAGAATACAAATAATATTTTGTCAAGGCCTCGTGACAAGACACTAGATTTTCTCATGAAACCTACCGATGCATCCAGGAGCTATAGAAGGCTCCACCCGTCACACATTAAGTCCAATGCATTCCTCATATGAAGATGTTTAAACATATCATAAACCATAACATAATTATATAACATAAAACATCCATAATGGAAACATAAAATTTCCTCATTTCAATCACATTATATCAATAAAACACACTGATATAATAAAAACATTATCAAAAGAATTTTCAATACCAATATAAAAGAAAAGTAAAACATGGTATTTAATTTTCATTTTAAATTTTTTTTTGGCTTGTAGAGGAAGCTGAAACTCAAATAATGGTCACGGCGGTGGAGAAGTCATTGTCTCCGCATACGTAAGACAAAACATTCCTTTTTTCGTTTAGTAAAAAATCCTTGTATAATTTGTTTTTGAATAAACGTAAAAGTCAAAGGTATTTATACACCGTAAAAAATATGGTTCTATATAAAACAAAATATGCCTCAATGAAAGGAGATTGAGACGAAGTCCCTAACAAAGATAATTTTTTAAATAAAATATATCTATTATGTTTATTCACTATAAATACGCATAAATAATGTAAAAATACATGATAGGATATAATAATATCCTGACATAATTAGAAAGTAGGAGATTAACCCAAATTACAAAAATTGCGTTAAGAAGTTCTGTTACCTCATGTTCGACTTGACTCGACCATTATTTAACCTCGTGAATAATAAACTAGAGTTAACTTATAATTTCTTAAGAATCATTTTCAAGTTTATTATTCCTTTTATATAACTTATTACAAAGTTATGAACATTATGTAATTATTTAAGTTAATAAGGGTCGTTTTGTCGATCTTTGTTATTTGAGTCAAAAATAATCATCTTGTAATTACAAGTTGTTCATGTGGTAAAATAACCATTACATCCAGAATTATATTCATTATTTAGATATCATATATATCATATATATCCAGTATATATATATGAATTTTTAATATTACATAACAATTAGAGGTAAGAAATGAAATGCATTGTTCATGGAGACGGTAAGTCGTACGTATGCATGAACGCTACTTTCATTTATATTTCATATTTAATGGAATGAAATAATAATGATATAATGTTATATTATAATTAATTTATAATATAATATATAATATAATTTACTCCATCATTTATACATCCCACATATGACATTAACTATTCAAATAACTTTGAGGGGGCGGTAGTCCACACTTCCTCAATTGAAATTCCCGCATTTGCGCAACATGAAAAGCATAAAGATATTTTTTAAATGTAAAATACAGAAGCATAGAGAGGAAATAAAATTAATATATATCATAAATTAAGATATTGTCATCATAATGGCCACCATGAGAGGTTGTAGGAGAAGATAGAACAATCATTATTTCGTGAGGTAGTAATTCGCCATCCACGGAAACAATATCTTCCATAACCATTAGACGGAGGTGTGTGTTAGTGTGGCTATAATAATTATCATAAAAACATCCTAGAATATTTAAGATACTGGTTTTGTTACAAAATATGGGAATAAAATGATTTTAGGGGGTTTGAGAAGCAAAATAAAACAAAAGAACCCAAGTGAGGACATTACATTTAAAATCGGGTAACTCTTTTTGATTTGAGCCAATGGCTTCATTGGGAAGAATCAATCCCAAAGTGAGGCTTCTAGGAGTGAGAGAGAAAATATGGGAGAGTATTCAGGAAGATTTTGGCCGAGCCAAATGCCTTTATGGTATGAATAGGGTGGTAGAGGTGGGGGACTTTAATAAGAGGAGAGGAGGGGGACTCTTGGAAAGTCATGAAATGTTACATTATTATGAAGTTCTTTTCAGATTTAAAAGGTCCCACTATTATTTATTTATATGATAATGTGATAAGGGTTCAAGATATACTCATACAATAGGTTTTTGACAAGTGTAAGTCTTAGAGTTTACATTATCGTTTCATTTTATTTAAATTGGTAATTAATGAGGTAATCACTGCATCATCTCGGTGTCATAAATAATTTAATTTATTTAATTTCTAAAAATTATAAAAAATATTACCATGATGTTGGAAATAGTTTTATCTTTCCAATAAATATTTATAGTCTAAAAGTTAACTTATATAACCCCATGTAATAATTGTTTTACTAAAACAACACATGTTTGTGGCAATTTTATTTTTACTTTAAATAAAAGGTTATTAATGTCATTTTCTTACCCAAGTGGTTCCATGGGGTCCCCAAGTTGACCTATGGATTTTCACGGTCGTCCATGACTCATACAATAAGGGTAGGATAAGTGTAATGGTATTTTCATATTTTTATAATATCAATTTTACCTTAAATTTCACTAATTACCTTTAATCATGATTAATAAATTTAAAAGTTATTATTCACCAAAAAATTATTTTAATACCATTGAACCAAATTTTTCATCCTAATGAAAACCATGTATGTTTTATTTTTGAAAATCAAATCACAGAAGTGGTAATGTTTTATTTACATGAAAAATTAGTTTTTAAACTATCACTTAGTGGTTTCACTATTCATCAAAAATTGATGTTTTTCATAAAAATACCAAAAATTCACTCTAAGATATATTTGATATTCCAAATTCAAAAATGATGAATATTTTACAAAACTAAAAACATATATGTTGATTTAATTAATTTAATAATTAATTCATGTTGTCACAACAAATAGCGTGTTTTTAAGAAGCAATATATATCAAAAGATTGACAATTGTTTATGTCCAATTTCAAAGTAAAATTAATTCTAATTACCACCATTGGATAAAATGGTAAAAATATATTCTAATTATACTTTAAAACCACTCAATAGTATAATTTATCACTATAAATTATTTTTATTAAAAAAGTAGTTTTTATGTATTTCCTCTATTTATAGAAAATTGGATTTTCTCAGAAAAATGCCAAAAATTCAACATAGGCTAATTTCGATATTCCGAATCCGAAAATGAAGACCATTTTGAAATATAAAATTTATATAATTTCAAAACGGTAGTATTAATATTTATCACGGCTATTTTGATTGGTCGCGGTGTGTTATAATCTCGTACTTGCGTACAATGCAAGCTATTGCATTATTGAAAGAGAAGGGTATCGTGGAAGCTTGGGGTGTTACATTCTCCCCTCCTTCAATAAATTGCATCCTCTCAATTTGAAAATTTTTTTTGAAAATAAAATGTTGAAAATAGAAAATACCTTTGTGGAAAACCCACATCGGAAATAGGGTTAATAAAAAGAGAAGTACAAAGGTCACCCGGGATAGACCATATTAGGATTCTATGAAAATATGGATATGGAGGAAAAAAAACCATCAAGGTCTGATGGAGAGTTGTAGAAACCATGATTAGGAAAATGTTAACCACAATAAAATCACAAAATTTTGATTGGTAAAATGGTCATTGAATCCACAGTTGGAAAAGTTAACTATAAGGCACCAGCCTTAAATATTACTTTATCTTGAGTTATTACAAGATTACACGTTGAGTATCTTTTCAGGTTTATAGTTTTAGAGAATTAGATCATAAATCATGCATTACATTCCACATTTAAACAAAGTGGTTACATAAAAGATAGTATTCATTTTTTCCCATCAACAAAAACATATTTAAAACAAAACATGTATTCTTCCATGACACTTCCTCGACCCTATCATCACCTCATGTACCTTTCCCTAGACCTGTGAAAAACATTTCAAAAACCTGGGATGAGAATAAAAATCTCAGTAAGAGACATAAAAGTACATAATGAGACAATATTCCATGTATGAAATCATACTTTACTCATAAAACATAAGCATTTTAACATACCTCATCAAATCATGAATAAATCATTGAAATCATAAGACATAAAGGTAACTTGGGGCATTCATAACATTCTTACGTAGGGAGTAACCCTCATGGTTACGTTTAGAATACCCATCATAGTATATTCCCTAAATATCTTCAGAAAAACCTTAACGTTTAACCCCATTGTGTTACCCAATTCATTGAAGAGCTATATCGGGCTCATCCGCCCATAGTTTATCACGGAACCACCCGTCTTCATAACAATGACCAAGAACCATAACATAATCGTATCGCATAAAACATGCATAAAGGAAACATAACATTTTCACTTTTCAATCACAAGATATCAATACAACACATTGATATAAAATTTTTTTGAAAACCATTTTCAATACCAAAATAAAAGAAAAGTAAAACATGGCATTTATTTTTCATTATTCAAAAAATTTAAGGCTTGTATAGGAAGTCGAAGCTCAAATAACGGTCACAGCGGCGGAGAAGTCGTTGTCGCCTCATATGTACGGAAAAAAACATTCTCTTTTGCCGTTTAGTAAATGATTCGTATAAAAAAGATTATTTTTGAATAAATGTAAAATTCAAATGGGTTTATACACTATATAAAAAAAAGTTGTCTATAAAACAAAATATGCCTCAATGAAAGGAGATTGAGACGAAGTCCCATACCATGGGTGCCACTTGACTCGATCGTTCTTTAACATCCTGAATAATAAACCTGAGTCAATTTATACTTACTTTAGAACATTTTTCATGTTCATTGTTCCTTTTATATCACTTATTACCAGGTTATGAACACTATTTAATTATTTATGTTAATAATGGTCGTTTTTTCGATCATTGGAACTTGAGTCAAAAATAAACTCTTTATAATTACAAGTTGTTCATGTGGTAAAATAAACATTATATCCAGAATTATATTCATGATTTAGATATCATATATGTCATATATATCCAGTATTTACAATAATTTACAATATTACATAACATTTAGAGTTAAGAAATGTAATTCACCGTTCATGGAGATGGTAAGCTGTATGTACGCATAACCACTACTTTCAATTCTATTTTATATTTTATGGAATGGAATCATAATTATAAAAAGGTATATTACATTTCCAGTATAATATCATATATAATATCATTAATTACACTGTTTATATGTCCCACTTATGTCATTAACGAATCAAATCACTTTGAGGGGGTGGTAGTCTACACTTCCTAAAATGAAGATATCGCGTATACCCATAATGGAAGCCATAAAGGTATGTCATAAATGAAAAATACAGAAGCTTAAGGAAACCATAAACATGTTATATATCATATATAAATATAGTGACATCATAATGGCCAACTTTGAAGGTGTTATAAGAATATTGAACAATCATCGTTTCGTGAGGCAGAAATTCTCTATCCACAGAAACAGTATGTTCTTTAACCATTGGATGTAGGTGTGTCTAAGTTTAGCTCGAATAATTATTATAAAAACATCCTAGTATATTGAAAATACTGTTTTTGTTACAAAATAAATTAATAAAAAGAGTTTAGGGGGTTGGAGAAGAAAAATAAAACAAAAGAACATTAGAGAAGACTTTCCCTTTAAATATGGTAACTCCACTTGGTTTATACCAGAAGGGTTTCTTGAAGAGATTTATGCCTAAGTTAAGGCTTCTATGGTGAATAGTAGGATTTGGAGAGATAAAATTATTAGAGCTTGGCCGAGAAAATGGCTTGAGAAGTGTGGGTAAGGAGGTAGAGGTGGGTGCCTTTTATAAGAGAAGCGGAGGGGCACTCTTGGAAATTTATAAAATGTTACTTTATATTGAAATGTGTTTCGGATTTAAAAGTTCCCACATTTATATATTTCAAGTATAAGGTGATAAGGGTTCTAAATATACTCATCCAATAGGTTTTTGACAAGTGTATGTTATAGATTTTACACTATCTTTTCATTTTATTTAAATCGTTCATTAATGAAGTAATCGTTGCATCATCATGATGTCATAAATAATTTAATTTATTTATGTCTAAAAATTATTAAAAAGATACTATGATGTAGGAAATATTTTTAGCTTTCATATTACTATTTATAGTCCAAAAGATAATATATGTAGACAAAATTAAATATGTTTTACTCAGGTGATACATTCTTTGTTATATTTAGCTTTCATTAAAAATAAAAAGATAAAAAGTCATTATCAGACAAAAATGATTCAATGGGGTCCCAAAGCTTGGAACAAGGCATCACATGGTCGGACATGACACAAAAAGTAGAATTAGGACACATTTTGAGGTCATTTGTTATTATTATGTTATTATTTTTTTATCCTTAACTACCTGATTACTAATTAATCAAGATAATTAACGATAATTATCGTCGTTACTATTCATAAT
Organism: Viscum album; assembly: GCA_963277665.1. NCBI lineage: Eukaryota > Viridiplantae > Streptophyta > Magnoliopsida > Santalales > Viscaceae > Viscum > Viscum album. The sequence goes on from OY728145.1 coordinate 1,416,270,550, forward strand.
GTCCAAAAAACAAAAGAGTCTTGATTACATAATTTTGAACATATGATTCAAAATATGTAATCCATTTTACCAAATTCCAAACACAGAAATTTCAATAATTAAATTAAAAATAATTCCCGTTTTCAAAACAGATAGCAGGTTTTTAGAAACAATATCTGTGAAAAGTTTGGGACTTGTTTATGCCCAATTACAAAGTGAAATTTATACTAATGAACAACATTGGATTAAATGGTAAAAATATATTATAATTAAACATTAATACCAACTAAAAAGATCATCAATCTATAATATTAAATAATATGAAAAAGTAGTTTTGATGTAAAATGGAGTATTTTCACTATTCATTAAAAAATTAACATTGTCAGACAAATACCAAAAAATTATCCAATGTAAATTTCAATGTCCCAATCATAAAGAATATGTTTATTTTGACAAATAGAGCTTATATAATTGTCAAAATGTTGATTTAAAAATGTTTTTCCATCAAAAGGTATTAAAAAAATTTTTTAAAAATATTTGTGTATTCCATGCTTAAGATTGGATTTATTCTCATTTTAAGCCTCTAAAACACTATCTAAATCATAAATAGACATAGATAAAAATATCTATTATTCATTAAATACTTGGGATGTTACATTAATCGACAAATTTTTTGTTTTATGTTACCTTTCATAAAGTTGACGAATTTATTTAAGAGATTTACTAAGAACGTAAGGAAATATACTTACTTGTCATGTAGACTTTCTTTCATTAATAATTTTTTACCACAAACCCATATTTCACTCAAAATGGTAACAGAACTCAAAAATATTTTATTTATCCTAATTTTATGAGGTTCAAAATATTACCACATACCATTTAGATTAGGAAAACTATTTTGTAACAACCAGGGACTTCCTGTAGGCTAGTGGTAGGTAATAAAGGCATGTCGCACTATCGATGTGGGTTTGATTCCTGCAGCTTTGTCCGACGCGACGGGTTATCCCCCAACCTGCAGGTTGTCATTTTTCTATAACTATAGTTTTATAATATTCCAAAAATAATCTTCATCAATGTTTTAACCTTAAACAATACTACCCAAAGTTCAACTTAATCCATTCCATACTTTATAGTTATCCAAAATACCTCTGTCCAGACTTTTTCTAAAATGTCTCTAAATTCCAAAATCAATTGTATCAATCAGATTCCTCAAACAAAGTAATGTTTTTCTTATTTTCACATGAAAAAATATGATTACCTTCATCATATTAAAACCTTAATGAAAATAACAAGAATTGTAGTAAAATCCTTATATATATCACATTATTCTTATAACCAGAATATAATTCTTGAGTCCAAAAGCACCAATACATTAATTATTCCACTTCAAGTGTAGAAACAACATAAGATTGTCCTTTATCCCTTGGCATTTTCTGAGATAAGTTTCCCTAGTTCTTAGGACATTAATTTGCATAATGCCCCATTTCCCTACAATTGTAGCATTCAACATTGATAGCCTCTTTCTTTACCTTGCAATCACGAGCCTGGTGACCTTTTTCTCAACATTTATAACAAACTCCCATTCCTTTTAGGCAAGTACTGAGGTGATTCTTCCCACAATTACCTCAAAATGGAAAATCCTTATTTCCATTTTTCTCTTTATTTGTATCTTGTTACACTGTTCTCTTCTTCCCTTGCTTTACATTATTGTCATAAGATTTAGAGAATTCCTCTTCTATCTTGATAGCACATGAGACAATATCATCGTACGATGAGAAGGTTTTTGAGACTAATTATCTATGGAGAAATGGTTTTAACCCATCAAAGAAATGATCCATCTTACTTCTTAGGTTACATATATTATCTGTTTCATGCCTTCATAACCTTGTAAAGATAGCCTCATACTTTGCGACATTCTCATCCTCCATTTTTCTCAGACTCAGAAATTTCCTTTCTATATCTACTCGATGGTCACGAGGGAAGTATTTTTCTAAGAAAATATCTTTCAACTCCTTCTATTCCATTCATGATACTTCTTCATCTTCCTTTGTGTTTTGAATCAGAGACCACCATTGATTGGCATCTTTAGTGGGGTGGAAAAATGCCATGACAACATTCTCAATTTCACTACTCCCCAAGGCATGGAATATTTTCTCTGAGGAGCTTATCCATTGCTCAGATACTAATGGATTTGTACCCCCATTAAATGATGGAGGTTTGTTCCTCATGAAGTGGTCTAACATTGATCCTCCACATTGCAGATCAGGGTGCTCCATACGAGTAAGGTTATTATTCATTACCCGAGTGAGTTTCCCTAGTATGGTGATAAGCTAATCAGCACAAGTTGTATCACCAACTCCATTATAAGTTTCTTTGGCATGAGGTAAATACCAACATGGAGTGCATACATTTATACGGTTTCCATTCCTCCCACTAGGCCCCATTTCTTAACACTGGCATAAAGTAGATTAGATTATGAATCAAAATACATAATTCCATACTTGTATAACACTTAACATAAATTGAACTATAATCATAAAAATGTTTTCATTGAGGAAGTATATACTTATAAACCCTTCATAATGGTTTGTAATGAAAATGAGAGTTATCCTAATCATATCTCTCGGGAGTGTCGTAACGAAGAGTGCAGCAAGGCCCGTTGTTGTGCACGAGTTCCCGTTCGAGTCTAGATCAAAGCGGTGTTTTCAGGTTTTACCCCTATGTACATCTATGCCAGATCTTCCCCTACCTGCTCATATCCAGACCAGGATGTATTGCTCAGAAAACTCACAAAATCTCTACAACAACAAAATTCTAGGAAGTTCTTCTATACTAATCCTCAAAGTCTATATTAGGGCTATGTGCTCTAATCAGAGTTTATCTAAATCTAGCTTCCAAATATAGTACTAAAATGCCTCTGATACCAACTGTAACGCCCCGACCCCAGTAACCCAGAGTCGGTGCATTATTGCGTAACATTGGCATGATCACAAAATATCATGTCTCGAACGACCAATTAGTTTAGTAGCCTTGGAAACAATAGATAAATTCATAAGTATTACATTACATCATAAAGTTAAAAAAAATACAATAACATTTTGTCTTCATATCCCCTCATACTATCCCTGCAGTTCATTCATAATATACTTCTTCACATCCTGGAAAAATTAAAACAATAGATGGGGTGAACTTAGATGCTCAGTAAGGATAACAATATAACGAAAGATTTCATAAATAAACATTAACATTTAAGGAAATTTATAACTAAAACAAAATCCTTTTAAACTTGAACTTCAGCATAATATGGTAAAATTAAAATGAAATAATTCCATCTACTTATTCACATGGATATTCTACTAGTCAAATAATCTCATGAAATATCAATAACCACATTCATAATGATGTAATGCATAATGCCAAACTATCCTAACCACGTAGCCAAGGACTTTTGCCAAGACTAAAAATAATATTATATCAAGGCCTCACTCCAAGACACTAGTTTGTCTCATCAGACCTACCGATGCATCGAGGAGCTATAGAAGGATCCACCCGTCACATATTAAGTCTAATGCATTCCTCATATGAACAGGTTTAAACATATCATAAACCATAACATAATCGTATCACATAAAACATGCATAATGGAAAGATAACATTTACTCATTTAAATCACATGATATCAATAAAACACATTTATATAATAAAAAAATTATCAAAACTATTTTCAATACCAAAATAAAAGAAAAGTAAAACATGGTATTTAATTTTCATTTAAAAAAATGTTTTGGCATGTAGAGGAAGATGAAACTCAAATAATGGTCATGATGGTGGAGAAGTCATTGTCGCCGCATACGTAAGACAAAACATTCCTTTTTTTCTTTTAGAAAAATGGATTTTTATAAAAAAAATTCTTTTGAATAAATGTAAATGTCAAAGGGGTTTATACACCATAAAAAATAAAGTTGTGTATAAAACAAAATATGCCTCAATGAAAGGAGACTGAGACAAAGTCCATAACAAAGATCATTTTTTTAAAATAAAATAGATCTATTATTATGTATTCACTATAAGTGCATATAAATAATGTACAAATACCAGATAGGACATAATAATATCATGAAATAATTTGAAAGTAGGAGATTAACCCAAAGAACAGAAATTGGGTTCAGAAGTTCTGTTACCTCGTGTCCGAGTTCACTTGACCTTTATTTAACCTCATGAATAATAAACTAGAGTTAATTTATAATTTCTTAAGAACCTTTTCCAAGTTTATTATTCCTTTTATATCACTTATTACCATGTTATGAACATTATGTAATTATTTATGTTAATAACGGTCATTTTGTCGATCTTTGTTACTTGAGTAAAAATAAACTTCTTATAATTACATGTTGTTCATGTGGTAAAATATCCATTACATCCAGAAATATATTTATTATGTAGATATCATATATATCATATATATCCAGTATATATATGCATTTTTAATATTACATAACATTTAGAGGTAAGAAATGAAATGCACCGTTCATGGAGACGGTAAGTCGTACGTACGCATGAATGCTACTTTCATTTCTATTTCATATTTAATGGAATGAAATAACAATGATATAATGTTATATTATAATTAAAGTATAATATAATATATAATATCATTTACTACATCCTTTATATATCCCACATATGGCATTAATGATTAAAATAAATTTGAGGGGGTGGTAGTCCACACTTCCTCAAATGAAATTCTCGCATTTGCACAACATGAAAAGCATAAAGATATGTTTTAAATGTAAAATACATAAGAATAGAGAGTAAAAAATTATAATATATATCAAAAATAAATATATTGACCTCATAATGGCCACCATGAGAGGTTTTAGGAGAAGATATAACAATCATTATTTCGTGAGGCAGTAATTTGCCATCCACGGAAATAGTAAGTTCTTTAACCATTAGACGGAGGTGTGTGTAAGTGTAGCTAGAATAATTATCATAAAAACATCATAGTATATTGAAGATACTGGTGTTTTTACAAAAGATAGGAATACGAATATTTTAGGGGGTTGGAGAACCAAAATAATACAAAATAACTCAAGTTAATACATTACCTTTAAAATCGGGTAACTCTTTTTGATTTGAGCCAATGGCTTCCTTGGGAAGAATTATTCCAAAAGTGACTCTTCCAGGAGTAAGATAGAGAATATGGGAGAGTATTTGGGCAGATTTTGGCAGAACCAAATGGCTTGATGGTGTGAATAAGGTGGTAGAGGTGGGGGCCTTTTATAAGAGGAGAGGAGGGGCACTCTTGGAAAGTCATAAAATGTTACATTATTATGAAGTGATTTTCAGATTTCAAAGGTCCCACAATTATATATTTATAGTATAAGGTGATAAGTGTTCGAGAGCTACTCATCCTATAGGTTTTTTACAAGTGTATGTCTTAGATTTTACATTATCTTTTCATTTTATCTAAATCGTTAATTAATGAGGTAATCGCTGCATCATCATGGTGTCATAAATAATTTAATTTAATTAATGTATATAAATTATAAAATAAATTACCATGATGTATGAAATCTTTTTATCTTTCCAATGAATATTTATAGTCTAAAAGTTATCTTTTATAAACCCATGTAATAATTGTTTTACTAAAACAACACATGTTTGTGGCAATTTTATTTTTACTTTAAATAAAAGGTTATTAATGTCATTTTCTTACCCAAGTGGTTACATGGGGTCCCCAAGTTTAACCATGGATTTTATCGGTCGGACATGACTAATACAATATGGGTTGGACAAGTGTAATGGTATTTTCATATTTTTGTAATATCATTTTTACCTTAAATTTCACTAATTACCTTTAATCGTGATTAATAAATTTAAAAGTTACTATTCACTAAAAAAATATTTTAATCCCATTGAACTACATTTTTCTTCCTAATGAAAACCATGTATGTTGGATTTTTAAAATCAAATCACAGAACTGGTAATGTTTCATTTACATGAAAAATTATTTTTTAAACTATCACTTATCAGTTTCACTATTCATCAAAAATTGAAGTTTTTTAGAAAAATACCAAAAAATCACCCTATTCTATATTTGATATTCCTAATTCAAAAATTATGTCTATTTTAGACAATTCAAAACATATAAGTTTATTTAATTAATTTAATAATTAATTCCCGCTGTCATAACAAATAGCCTGTTTTTATGAAGCAATATATATCAAAAGATTGACAATTATTTATGTCCAATTTCAAAGTGAAATTAATTCTAATGACAACCAATGGATAAAATGATAAAAATATATTCTAATTATACTTTAAAACCACTCAACAGTTAAATTTATCACTATAAATTATTTTGATTAAAAAAGTAGTTTTTAAGTATTTTCTCCATTCATAGAAGAAAATTGGATGTTCTCAGAAACATACCAAAAATTCAATATAGGATAATTTCGATATTCCGAATCCAAAAATGAAGTCCATATTGAAATATAAAATTTATATAATTTCAAAAATGTTGTATTACTATTCATAACTACTATTTTGATTGGTCACAGGGTGTTAGAATCTCGAACTTGGGTACAATGCAAGCTATTGAATTATTGAAAGAGAAGAATATCATGGATGCTTGGGGTGTTAAAAAGAGTGCATCAATGCCTGTTATCATGCACTAGTTACCATTTGAGTGTAGCATGAAGTAGTGTTTTCTAGTTTTACCCCTAGATACATCTGTACCAGAGACAACTCTACTTATTCATATCCAGATAGAGATGTGTTTTCTTGATAATCTACTTACTCTATACTTACCAAAATTAAGGGTTGTTTTTTTATACATTGAGTTATCCATAAGAGTTTCCCTAGGGTTTTTTTAATACTAATCTAAAAAATAACTAAACTTATCTGTTGATACCAACTATAATAACCCTACTCTTTAATACATACATAAACATGATTTATTATATAAACATGCACGTAAGATTACTCAGAGGATTAAGAGTTATAGTGTGTTGGTAAATTAAGAACATTACATAAAAAATTAGAACGTAAAACAAAACATCTTTATTGAAAACTTCTTTTACATGACCAAAACATTCCTTTATACTATGTATTGCATGGGATTACTTGAGGTCATGCATACGAAAAGTGTGATCTATAAAGGATAAAAAGGGATTGGAAATGGAATAACATGAAGAATATAGTACATGATAGGAAATAGGCATATAAATGGTGTACAACCGATACATTAACATAAAGTCGTGATATAACATAATTATCATACCATGGGAATTTGGAAATAACATATAACATGATATTAGCATGAGCCATGGATCATCACCCAAAGAGAATGACTAAACCCTCGTTGAACATGAATTATCATGAGTAAACCCTCATTTCTCATGAATTAGCATGACTGAACACCTATTGTACTTTACGTATCGTGATACTAATATTTACCCAATGCATTAGAGCACAATCAGGGTGCACCATTTATAAACATCTCATTTCTTGCATAAGTGTGCCACAAGGATCATACAACATGGATTCATTAAAAATCATAATTTATTACACATATAAGAGACCTGGAATACATAAATCTATCTCCTCAATCAAAAAGTACACATTCATAATGGTGAGTACCCTTGATAGTGAAATGGTTATGGTAATCACTTAGATGATTATTTTGGCATAAGAAATTTAGGTGTAACATCCGCTGCATAACGACATCAAATAGGAATTATAAAATGTGTTTATAAAAGAGAAAGGGGTATCCCATCATTTATTAATTAAATGGAATGTATTGGGGTTATGGAAAATAATATCACATAATATGTAACGGAATATAGATGCATAATATAAAAAAAATTCTTGAATGTAAATGAGAAGAGAAAATTAATTATGAAATTTTGGTTTGGCAATAGGTCTAATGTAGAGACCCGTATCCTGACGTACATGGACATTACATTACATTTGCGGAATACATAGTACATAACAAAAACACACACTAAAGGATCGTAATAGTTTAGTGTCTTTGGAAACTCGGAACATAATCTTCTAATCCTGGTGAAAGATCTTCAATATCTCCCATAAAGATCTTCCATTTTTTTACCTAAAACCTTTCTTTATATCCTGGGGAAAAGAAAACATAAAAGGGTGAGCTCAAATGCTCAGTAAGGGTATACAGATGTAATAAAAATCATATCATATCTTTTTGAAAATCACAACCTGCAAAAGAGATCATAATGGAACAAATCATAGAAGTGAAAATGAGATCCCCATAATCATAACATGAAACTTGAAACTTTGTGGCATGCACACATAATCATGGAAAATCATTTCTTGTTAGTCATGACTCATTGCCAAGACTATCTTAGTGGACAAAGTCCCTTTCTGAACCGAGTTCACTCCTCGTTTCAGTCCTGTATCACTGAACCGAAATAACCTTCCGTTCCAGCCATGTCTATCTCATGAGATATAAAATCTTTACCCAATGCATTGGAGGGAGATATAGGTCCAACCCATCTTATAATGAATCCTTTCTTATGTGTGCCACATAATCATAAAACATACATCATCGCATAACACATATAACAAAAATGGGATTCTTGAAACATCATGACATCATAAATCAATTCATATATGATAAAGGAATTCATAAACATAATTCCATCACAACATATTCAAACCAATTTAAAAATATGGATAGAAATAGAACCCTTTATTATCTTAGATGGAAAATAATTTTGATAAAACACTTGAATTGAATTCTTGAGGAAAATATCCTTTCTTCTTCAAAAACATTTTTCCTTTCATAACATGTAATACAACTTTAAAATAAAAGAAGTTGATTAAAAATAAACTTGAAAACTTGTAAAGGAAGCTTCTTTGAAGTAATGTTTTAAAAATCCATTCATGCCGTATAAGTTAAAAAAAACATTCTTCGTACTTTTGTCGGAAAAGTCAAAAAGTACCTCGTATGGAAAAACGACAAAAGATTCCTTTCATATTCTTTACTAAAAACTCACCTAAGGGTAAAATTGGATTTAAACTATTTCAAGTGGATGGAAACAATATTACATATTGAGGGAACATGGATTTGGATGATAAAATACACCCGAATAAACAATCTCGGATAAAAATGAGATTGTGATATTTCCCTTACCTTAGGTCCGATTAGCTTTGTACGTGTCCGAAGCTCCTGTATAATGGTTTAAATAATGTTATTGACTTATTCCAGAATCATACATATTGATATGAGATCATATATGGTCATATTATTAGCTTCTTTTTAGTAATATTTCATTGTTACTTGTTACTCGGGTCTTTATAACTTTTTGTTCTTATGCGTGTTTTGTCGAATAAATTCTTATTCTTATCTTTAGGTTATAGATAATTCATTTCCAGAATGGTATTAGTGTAGTATATACCATATTCATTCATTCAATTCATTTATATAATCATTATGAAATGAAGATCATGTAGAACGAGTCGCATCACATCGTGGAGACGGTATTCTGTACGTACGCACGAGTGATGATATCGTTCCTATGATCGTGGAATTGTATTGGAGTATATATATATATTATTTCAGTATCAATATTACTTAATAATAATCATATATAGTTACTGATTACACCATTATACCCATCCTTGTAAGGTGATGGTGGAAAATAGATTACACCACGGCGTGGAGACGGTATTCCGTACGTACGCACGCGCGGTGATTTCATTTTTCCGTAGGATGGATAGAAGGTGAATTAGGGTTCTTTCATATTTATAATAACATATCAGTATGTAAGTAATACTGATGTTATTACTTTATCATGAAACAACTAAAGAAGAAGAAGTTGAAGAAGAAAGAAATTGAAAAGATCGGTAATGGATATTACCTCTTCTTTGGAACGCCTCTTTGAATCCTCCACTTAAGGAACTAAGATTGGTCTTTGGAGAAGACCAGGACCTCTAGGATTATTCTAGGGAAGTGGAGAAGGGAAAATGGCAGGGGTTGGCCGAGCTTGAGTGCTCAAATTGGTGTGAGGAGGAGGGGGAGGAGGTGCCCTTTCATAAGGGAGGAGAGGGGCACCTTAGGAATATCTCAAAATATTATTTTATATTAAAGTCAAAATCGGTTTATAATGGTTCCAAAGGGTCTTATTTCGAAGATAAAGTGGGGATGGGTCGAAATCCTATCAACCAATAGGATTTAGACAAGTTTAGGGTATTATTTTAACCTTATCAATTAGATTTAACTCTAAGTTAATTAATTTAACTTTTACCGTGTCTTTTTGTTTTCTTTCACTATATGGTTAATACACTTACTATAACATGCCAAACGAACCCCAAATTGTTTATTATTAATATATATATCCTTATCTAAGTCATTTGGCCGAACCTTAGATTTTTAGGAATAAAATAACAATTAATAATATAATATTTGATTTAAAAACTATTTTGTGTCAATTTTGACACTATTTGATATATGATTTTTGTGAAAGTCATAACAGAATTATATATTCGAACCAAGTTGATTAAATCAATACTAATATATCATAGTAACCTTGAAAATTAGTGGAATTCATAAAAAGTCTCAAATTACATTTATTTTGGTATTTATATTATCAATTTTGTCAATATTTCATTAATAAGATAATTACTGCATCATCTTTGTGTCATAAATAAATTAAATTATTTGATGTCTAAAAATTACAAATAAAATACCATCATGTAGGAAATCGTTTTATATTTCTAATGAATATTTACAATCGAATTTATCTTATGTATAACCTTATATTAAAAATGATTTACTTATTAAACTTTGATTTTAACTATTTTAACCCTTCTTTAAATAAATTCATAATAAATGTCCTAATCTAATCCAAGTGGGCCTAAATGGTCATATTTTATTCCTAAGTTTGTTTTTGGTCGAATTACACTTGTCCAATAGAATTAGGACATGTGTTAGGGTAATAGTAATATCATATTTACCCTTAGTTACCCTATTTACTATTAACCGCGGTAAAAAAAAGTAAAAAGTTACTATTCACCAAAAAATATTTTCCTCTCATTGAACCACATTTTAGTCCTTGATATTAACCGTGTCTCTAGGATTTTCGAAATTCCATTCACAGAAGTGGTAAAATTAAGTTTTATGCGAAATTCAGTTTTTAACCTACCACTTAGTGGTTTCACTATTCATCAAAAATTGAAAGTTTTCAGAAAAATGCCAAAATTTCATCCTAAGCTATATTTCATATTCCGAATTCAAAAATGAAGTCTATTTTACCAAATTCATAACATAGAAGTTGATTTAATTAATTTTATAATTAAATCCCGCTATTAAAACAAATAGCGTGTTTTTACGAAACAATATCTATCAAAAGATTGACACTTGTTTATGTCAGGTTTAAATGTGAAATTACGTCCAATGACCAACATTGTATTAAATTGTTAAAAAATATTCTAAATATACTTTAAAACCACTCAAATTAATAATTTATCACTATTAATTATTTCGATTAAAAAAGTTGTTTTTAATTATAATTTAGTAATTTTCACTACTCATGAGAATATGAAAGTTATCCGAAATGTACCAAAATTTCACCTTAGGCTAAATTCGATACTCCGAATCCAAAAATGAAATCCATTTTGAAAAATAAAATTTACAAAATTTCAAAAAGTGGTTATTACTATTCATAACGGCTAGTTTTAATAGCATATCGCTGTTTAGTGAAACTCGTTATTGCGTACTACACACACTATCGAGGAAGGTTGCGATTGCGTGTAATGCAAGGAAAGTCAAGGATGAGTGTTGTGCAAGATCCTTTTGGTGTAGCGTACAACACAAGACATTAATAAAATTAAAAAGAATATTTTTCATAAAATCTTGGGCTGTTACATTCTACCCCCCTTAAAATGAATTTCGCCCTCGAAATTCGTCGGGGTTATAAATGGTTTTCTTTTCGAAAGTTTCCCACATCGTAAAAAGGAATACCAAAACTTGGATTTAAAAACTAAAGTATGAAATGTAACGATTACCCAAATAAACTAATTGTTGGGTTTCCACATATGTAAAAATATGGATATGGAAGAAAAATCTAACCATCATGTTCTGATGGAGAGTGGTAGAGAACATGGCTATGCAAAAGCCAAAAATCACAAATCCATAAATTTGTGATGATATAAGGTACCATCTGATTCCTCAGGTATAAGATCACTAGGACAACATTTTTGGTTTTCAAGATCATTTCCCTAAAGTTGAAAATTTGAATTAGAATAAATACTTACTTTATTTTGGTACAATCTCACTGTTGTTCGTGCCTTGAACAATTTCCACTTCATCTCTTAAATAAATGAAGTTGAATTTGTTATTCGTGAAGTGTTAGCAGATAATGTGATAGAATGACGGGTCATTCCATCTGTCTCAAACAAAAGGTTAGCAAAAATTATATGCATAAATCGATCTATAGTGAGATTAATCATATATGGTTCCTAAAATGGACTTATACTTCATATATCATACTGCTTAATATAATAAAACTAGTTTCTACTAAATAGGGACTTCCTGTAGGTCAGTGGTAGGCGATAAAGGCCAGTCGCACTTCGGTTGTGGGTTCGATTCCTACAGCCTTGTCCGAAGCGATGTGCTGTCGCCCGTCCTGCAGGTTGTCCTTTTTCTAAAACTATATTACTATAACATCCCATCAATAATTTCGAGAAAACTTCAATCCTTAAACAATACTCACTTATGTCCAACATAATCCATTTCAATCTTTAGGCTTATCCATAATACTGCAGTCCACTCTCATAATATAGTGACAACGATTACCAGAGATTTAATACTGTCGTTGATCCCCACATATCATAAGATATGTTTTGTTGGTCACATTCTAAACATTCAAAGTCCTTAATCATGTATTCTCTTGAATACCTTAGTGAAAACATGAATGCAGTTAAAAGTTAACACTTTCCACATACCAAAATCCTCAAAATTCTATATACTCAATCCATGATATCACTTAGTCCTTATATCAATCATGAGCTCATGAATATTGTTAAACATTTCATTTTCTTATTTTCCCTTCATTATGCGCATATCATCTTATTTCCAAAAATATCTCAATCACTTTGAATACCACATTAAACCAATACATAAATATTCCAATACTCCATGACACAACATTATTTTGGAATCCCATTACATAAACACTTAATCATTCCACCACATCGTTATCATATTCAACATTGCCAATAGTGATCGCATGTGATTTCCCTTTGTCCTTTGCCTTCAGTGGTTGCTCATGTTGATCATCACTAACCCTTGGATTAGGGCAATTATTAGCATAATGCCCCATTTCCTTGAACTTGAAGCATTGAAGTGTTGGCGGTGTGTTCTCTGCAGTGTTTGCTTTATTCACATCATTAGAAACCCTTTTTCCATTACTTAGACACTCAGCTGCTCGATGAACTTCTTTTCCACACTTAAAACATTTTCTAGTTCCTTTAAGACAATCTCCACCATGCTTCTTTCCACACTTTGTGCATAAGGAAACATTCATCTTCTTTTCACCATTATTATGAGATTTCTCCTTGAACTCCATCTTTCGTTTCTTGTCAAAACCATGAGATGGATATGTAACACCAACTTCCATTTCTACCTTGATAGCACAACGCACAATTTCTTCATAGCTACTGAAGTCTCTTATAGCTAATGCCCTTCGAAGACTTGGTTTTAAGCCACTGAAAAATCGATCAACTTTACTTTCAGGTTGGATGATAATGCCAGATGCATACCTTGCAAGTCTTGTAAAATTCGCTTCATATATACCAACAGATTCATCATCCTTCTGCTTCAGCTCAATAAACTCCTTTTCCATCTTTGTTCGAAGAATACGAGGGAAGTACTTACTGAAAAACAAGTTCTTGAACTCGTCCCATTCCATGGACTCAATTTCATCCCTTGGCCTCGTATTCTTGATAAGATTCCACCATTGATCAGCTTCACCTTCCAAACGATATACTGCTAAGATGACTTTATCATGTTCAGAACATTGAAGAACTGAAAATATCTTTTCAGTGGTACTGATCCATTGTTCAGCAACAAGTGGATCAGAAGTCCCACTGAAAGAAGGTGGACGTTGCCTCATGAAGGACTCAATAGAATATTGTTCCCTTCTCTGCTCATTTGGAAGTCCAGAATGATTCATAGCTTGTGTATGTATAGCAATAAGATTTTGCACTCCATCTCCCATAACATTTGTTTGTTCAGGAGGGCAATCATTGCATTGTCCATTGCATTGATCAACACGGTTCCTTCGGGTTCCAGCCATCGTCTAAAACCCAAAAAGAATAGTGTGAGAGGCAAAAATCATGCTAGGGAAAACAACATAATAAAGGGGGAGTACCTTCAATATCCAACATCTTAGGTTTAATTCTATGATCGTTAGCGTAATTCTATTACTATAACCTATACGTATACTTATCCCTAGGGACATCCCTAGACATACCTTAGAAATATCTCTAGGGATCTCACTAACGTTTTCGCATCCTAGTTTCCAAAGGTTGACTAAACCTTTCCTCTGATACCAACTGTAGAGACCCGTATCCTGACGTACATGGACATTACATTACATTTGCGGAATACTTTGTACATAACAAAAACACACACTAAAGGATCGTAATAGTTTAGTGTCTTTGGAAACTCGGAACATAATCTTCTAATCCTGGTGAAAGATCTTCAATATCTCCCATAAAGATCTTCCATTTTTTTTACCTAAAACCTTTCTTTATATCCTGGGGAAAAGAAAACATAAAAGGGTGAGCTCAAATGCTCAGTAAGGGTATACAAAAGAAATAAAAATCATATCATATCTTTTTGAAAATCACAACCTGCAAAAGAGATCATAATGGAACAAATCATAGAAGTGAAAATGAGATCCCCATAATCATAACATGAAACTTGAAACTTTGTGGCATGCACACATAATCATGGAAAATCATTTCTTGTTAGTCATGACTCATTGCCAAGACTATCTTAGTGGACAAAGTCCCTTTCTGAACCGAGTTCACTCCTCGTTTCAGTCCTGTATCACTGAACTGAAATAACCTTCCGTTCCAGCCATGTCTATCTCATGAGATATAAAATCTTTACCCAATGCATTGGAGGGAGATATAGGTCCCACCCATCTTATAATGAATCCTTTCTTATTTGTGCCACATAATCATAAAACATACATCATCGCATAACACATATAACAAAAATGGGATTCTTGAAACATCATGACATCATAAATCAATTCATATATGATAAAGGAATTCATAAACATAATTCCATCACAACATAGTCAAACCAATGTAAAAATATGGATAGAATCAGAACCCTTTATTATCTTAGATGGAAAATAATTTTGATAAAACACTTGAATTGAATTCTTGAGGAAAATATCCTTTCTTCTTCAAAAACATTTTTCCTTTCATAACATGTAATCCAACTTTAAAATAAAAGAAGTTGATTAAAAATAAACTTGAAAACTTGTAAAGGAAGCTTCTTTGAAGTAATGTTTTAAAAATCCATTCATGCCGTATAAGTTAAAAAAAACATTCTTCGTACTTTTGTCGGAAAAGTCAAAAAGTACCTCGTACGGAAAAACGACAAAAGATTCCTTTCATATTCTTTACTAAAAACTCACCTAAGGGTAAAATTGGATTTAAACTATTTCAAGTGGATGGAAACAATATTACATATTGAGGGAACATGGATGTGGATGATAAAATACACCCGAATAAACAATCTCGGATAAAAATGAGATTGTGATATTTCCCTTACCTTAGGTCCGATTAGCTTTGTACGTGTCCGAAGCTCCTGTATAATGGTTTAAATAATGTTATTGACTTATTCCAGAATCATACATATTGATATGAGATCATATATGGTCATATTATTAGCTTCTTTTTAGTAATATTTCATTGTTACTTGTTACTCGGGTCTTTATAACTTTTTGTTCTTATGCGTGTTTTGTCGAATAAATTCTTATTCTTATCTTTAGGTTATAGATAATTCATTTCCAGAATGGTATTAGTGTAGTATATACCATATTCATTCATTCAATTCATTTATATAATCATTATGAAATGAAGATCATGTAGAACGAGTCGCATCACATCGTGGAGACGGTATTCCGTACGTACGCACGAGTGATGATATCGTTCCTATGATCGTGGAATTGTATTGGATTATATATATATATATTATTTCAGTATCAATATTACTTAATAATAATAATATATAGTTACTGATTACACCATTATACCCATCCTTGTAAGGTGATGGTGGAAAATAGATTACACCACGGCGTGGAGACGGTATTCCGTACGTACGCACGTGCGGTGATTTCATTTTTCCGTAGGATGGATAGAAGGTGAATTAGGGTTGTTTCATATTTATAATAACATATCAGTATGTAAGTAATACTGATGTTATTACTTTATCATGAAACAACTAAAGAAGAAGAAGTTGAAGAAGAAAGAAATTGAAAAGATCGGTAATGGATATTACCTCTTCTTTGGAACGCCTCTTTGAATCCTCCACTTAAGGAACTAAGATTGGTCTTTGGAGAAGACCAGGACCTCTAGGATTATTCTAGGGAAGTGGAGAAGGGAATATGGAAGGGGTTGTCCGAGCTTGAGTGCTCAAATTGGTGTGAGGAGGAGGGGGAGGAGGTGCCCTTTTATAAGGGAGGAGAGGGGCACCTTAGGAATATCTCAAAATATTATTTTATATTAAAGTCAAAAATCGGTTTATAATGGTTCCAAAGGGTCTTATTTCGAAGATAAAGTGGGGATGGGTCGAAATACTATCAACCAATAGGATTTAGACAAGTTTAGGGTATTATTTTAACCTTATCAATTAGATTTAACTCTAAGTTAATTAATTTAACTTTTACCTTGTCTTTTTGTTTTCTTTCACTATATGGTTAATACACTAACTATAACATGCCAAAAGAACCCCAAATTGTTTATTATTAATATATATATCCTTATCTAAGTCATTTGGCAGAACCTTAGATTTTTAGGAATAAAATAACAATTAATAATATAATATTTGATTTAAAAACTATTTTGTGTCAATTTTGACACTATTTGATATATGATTTTTGTGAAAGTCATAACAGAATTATATGTTCGAACCAAGTTGATTAAATCAATACTAATATATCATAGTAACCTAGAAAATTAGTGGAATTCATAAAAAGTCTCAAATTACATTTATTTTGGTATTTATATTATCAATTTTGTCAATATTTCATTAATAAGATAATTACTGCATCATCTTTGTGTCATAAATAAATTAAATTATTTGATGTCTAAAAATTACAAATAAAATACCATCATGTAGGAAATCGTTTTAGCTTTCTAATGAATATTTACAATCTAATTTATCTTATGTATAACCTTATATTAAAAATGATTTACTTATTAAACTTTGATTTTAACTATTTTAACCCTTCTTTAAATAAATTCATAATAAATGTCCTAATCTAATCCAAGTGGGCCTAAATGGTCATATTTTATTCCTAAGTTTGTTTTTGGTCGAATTACACTTGTCCAATTAAATTAGGACATGTGTTAGGGTAATAGTAATATCATATTTACCCTTAGTTACCCTATTTACTATTAACCGCGGTAGAAAAAGTAAAAAGTTACTATTCACCAAAAATTATTTTCATCTCATTGAACCACATTTTAGTCCTTGATATTAACCGTGTCTCTCGGATTTTCGAAATTCCATTCACAGAAGTGGTAAAATTAAGTTTTATGCGAAATTCAGTTTTTAACCTACCACTTAGTGGTTTCACTATTCATCAAAAATTGAAAGTTTTCAGAAAAATGCCAAAATTTCATCCTAAGCTATATTTCATATTCCGAATTCAAAAATTAAGTCTACTTTACCAAATTCATAACATAGAAGTTGAATTAATTAATTTTATAATTAAATCCCGCTATTAAAACAAATAGCGTGTTTTTACGAAACAATATCTATCAAAAGATTGACACTTGTTTATGTCAGGTTTAAATGTGAAATTACGTCCAATGACCAACATTGTATTAAATTGTAAAAATATATTCTAAATATACTTTAAAACCACTCAAATTAATAATTTATCACTATTAATTATTTCGATTAAAAAAGTTGTTTTTAATTATAATTTAGTAATTTTCACTATTCATCAGAATATGAAAGTTATCCGAAATGTACCAAAATTTCACCTTAGGCTAAATTCGATACTCCGAATCCAAAAATGAAATCCATTTTGAAAAATAAAATTTACAAAATTTCAAAAAGTGGTTATTACTATTCATAACGGCTAGTTTTAATAGCATATCGCTGTTTAGTGAAACTCGTTATTGCGTACTACACACACTATCGAGGAAGGTTGCGATTGCGTGTAATGCAAGGCAAGTCAAGGATGCGTGTTGTGCAAGATCCTTTTGGTGTAGCGTACAACACAAGACATTAATAAAATTAAAAAGAATATTTTTCATAAAATCTTGGGCTCTTACATCTACATGGGAGGAATTAATGAGAGATAAAGAGGGCTCTCATCATACAAACATAAAGATGGAAGTATGTGAGAGGTAAAAAATAATACCCCAAACATTTTTTATTGAATATAACATCATATAACAACATAAGAAAATTTGGGCAAAATGGGAAAGGAAGTAATCTCTTATATGGATTTGTGATCCAAAAGGAATTAGAGATGCTTGAGAGAAACCTCTATGGAGATTGAGGTTCCTTAGGAGGATTCTAGATATATGATAGAAGAGTTTGGTCAAGGTTCAATGGTTTTGAGTGAAGAGTAAGGGGATATTGAATGTGTTTATATAGGAAAGGGGAGAGAATTATTTATTATTTAGGTTTTAGACACTGCATATAAAACTAATTAAAACCAAAAACCATACCATGTATTTTTTTCCCATGGGTTTTTCCAAAGGGAGGTGAATAAAATTATTTTATCAGTCCAATTCTTGAACCTATTACAATATTAGGCTTGATTATGTGGAAGTGAGTAACTCTCTCAAGGAAAACATTTTAAAGGGTTACAATATTTTATAAACTTCGAGGGTCTAATAAGGAATCATAATATTAAAAAAATCTAAAATAAAATTACATTCAGATTAATACATACATTGGCCAAAAATACATTTTATTGTTTACTATTACATCACTATTGAGTCATTATGACGTCATAAAACACATTATATATTTAAACGATATTTACGTTTTACCAATATATTTGACTATCTTAGAAAATTAAGTAAATTCACCTTTAGATATTTTTTACATCATGAATTGAAAATTAATATTCATTTTAACTTAATAATTTTATAAATATTTGAATTTTAAAAATTTAAAATAAGAATCAACATTTATTGAAAAATCAGCGGTTTTGACCAAAAAAACATCCAATCCTTAACAAAATTTACCAATTTATTTATTTGAAATTGAAAGATCTTTTATATTTAATAAATTTTAATGTAGTAATAATATTTTATTAAAATATTATTTAATTCAAAAATCTTTTTATTTCATCAAGATAACTGTTGTAACTGAATATCAAACTAAAAATACTATTTTTTCTTTAAAAACAATTTATAATGTAACAATAATAAAATTAATGTATATTATTTATAGAAAAAATAATTAACATAATAATAGTGCTAGGGTTTTATTACATTACCCTTTATTACACTCAAATAAGACTTAAGGGTAAGGTTTGTGATGGTGAAAGACTGTTGGGGTGGCTGGGATAACATCACTCTAGTGGTAATCTCTATTAAAAAACACTTCTCCTATAGGAAATTAAATTCAAGGTAAATGTATTGATGCTAGAATTGGGGTTGTTCAAGAGTGAAGCCCAGTGATGTTAACTCCTTTACGAGCTCCAAAAAATGGGCTTCATATGGAGCAATTCAACTGGATGAGGCCATCACTTCCTTTGTTTGTGTAAATTGGATTTGTTAAAGACCTATATTTATACTAATCATGTGATCACTGTTAAAAAACTATATTATCAATGGTAACAATTGAAAATGTTATTTTAAATACAAAAATATAAAACCAAGGAAGTTCATATGTTTTATAAAACCCCTTTACATTATAAGACATTAAATCTGATCAAGATTAATTTTCATTAACAAAACTTTTCTTTCTTCCAATATCAATTTCATTGATGTTAATCATTAAATATTTAATTGGAGGGATATATAGGTCATCCCTATCATAATTAAATCATACATAAATGTTCCAAAAGGTCATCACTTATCATATCATAACACATGAAATGAAATGTGTATCATAAACATGCAATAATATCAATGCCAATAAAAAATATATTGGTTTCATTATCATTTTATCAAAGAATAACCCATGAAAATAATATAGATTGATAATAATATGGGCCATGAAATGATTAATGAGTTTAATAAACCAATTACCCATAAAATATAAATATGTTTCATAATAATATAACTCATTAAAGTGAAACAAGGTTTCACAAAAAGATTAGACAAGAAAGAGAAAAATCATCTATAAGCATCACACCATAAAAAAAATTCATTTAAATAAAAAATATGGATTTAAACCTTGGATTAAATCCCAACAAGGCATGAGTAACACAATAAAATTACTTCTTAGATAGAACATATATTTTTTGAAATATTTTAAAAATATTTCTTCAGGAAAATATTATTTCTTCATAGAAATGTATCTTTTTAGAATTGAAACATTTTGAAAACCATTTTAATTGAAAATAACCTAGAAAAAACATAATGTAATATTGGAAGTATTCTGAAATACATTTTCTTTTAAAACATTTATTGTAATATCAAAACATATTTTTCCTCCAAAACATATAAAAGTATATTGAAAAAAAATCATGTAATTTTCATTGAAAAAAATAAATGACTATAAAAACATTTAAAATTTATTTTAAATATCAATCATTTTTGAAAACATTACTCATTTAATAAATATTTTAAAATATTTAATGGATGCTTTGAAAATGATTTTTAACACTTATTGAATATAAAAATTTTTGAAAACCTTTTTCTACGATGAAAAAATTAAAACCATTTATGTAAATATTTTACAGGAATGTAATTTTTATTAAATAAAAAAGTGATCTTTTAATCATGAGATGTAAAATTAAAAAAAATTACACTTATTATGGTGGATAAATTTACACATTCTGAACATTCCTTTTGAACGATAAAATATTTCAGAAAAGTGCCTTGATTTAAAAACAAAATGAAGTTTACTTTTTAAAAAACATTTTTTTAAAATGTAAAACATGTGTAAATATTTATTTTAAATATCTTAGGATAAAATTAGATCATTTCGTAGAAAACATAGTTTTGAATGAACACATATTTCCGACCAAAGAGAGTGACAAAGTAATTTGTTCTTTAAAAACCATCATAATTATCTTTTGTAAAAAATATAGGAAAACTTTTAACAACACTTGAAGATATAATAAGTAAGTAAAGCATAATATAAAATTAATTACTATTTTTTAGGGATGAATAAAAATATTTCATTAATGGAAATATAATAAAAAACAATCTCAATAGATTGTAAGATTGTAATAATAAACCATTATCACATTGGTAACATTGAATCATAATAATCATGAGGTAATAAAATCTAACAAATCATAAAATATCATTACAGAATGATATTCAGGATATAAAATGTCAATGTAGATTATATACACTCCATTGAAAAAATATAAACGGATAACATGGTATTTTTATAAAAAAAGTAAAATTGAGAAAAAACGTACTTCACAGATTCAATTATTTTTTAATAATAAGACCCATTAAAGAAAAATCCTAAAATTAGTATTAAGATAACCATAAATTTAATTTTTATAATATTTTAATATATTCGTGGTCATTATTAAGACCACAGAAAATAAATGAGTGGTGAATATGACGCAATTGTCATGAAAATAAATAGTGAGAAGAAATTCCCTTAGGTTAGGTGTAACACCCCAGGTAAATAAATAATATGAAATTTTTATATTTATCAATATTTGTGAATAAAATATTAATATTACTTTAAAGGGGACGATATGCTCGATGGCGTACCCAACACGCAACAACGAGTTTTTGGGAATCTTACATTGCACTCTAATAATAAAATAATATTATTTTAAATGGTAGTTAACATGTAGTCGTTGTATTGGCAGGAATGGATAGAAATAACTAAAATATTATTATATATTTTTTTAAATGTTTTTACATTTATCCAATAAAAGATACAGGCTTAAAATACGGAAAGAATTCAATTTTAGGCCTATATAACATAGTTTTCACTAAAGGTTCACTTACCGCCTTTTGATGGAGAACCGTCATTAAATATAGTTTTTTTCACTCTTATACATTCTATTGTACCAAATTAAACTATTCTTATGAATTGTGACATCAAAATTTACATTGTGTAAATTTTTGGTATCTTTCCGATAATGTTCTTTTTTTAATGAATAGTGTAAAATGTTGTATTTTAATTCAAAACCTAATTTTAATCTAATTTATTTATATTATTAGATTATCTTTTTAATTGGTTTTAAAGTTATATTAGAATATATTGTTACCATTAAATCCAATAGTGGTCGTTGGAATTAATTTCACTTTGAAATCAGACTTAAACTACTGTCAATCTTTTGATACTTATTGTTTCATAAAAACACGCTATTTTCTCTGACAGCGGGAATTAATTATTAAATTAATTAATGTGACTTATATGTTTTGAATTTTGTAAAATAGACTTCATTTTTTAATTCGGAATATCAAATATATCTTAGGGTTAATTTTTTAGATTTTTCTGAAAGACTTCAATTTTTGATGAATAGTGAAACCACTAAGTGGTACTTATAAAAACTGATTTTTCCGTTTAAATGAAATTTTTCCATATTTGTGATTTGAATTTCAAAAATCTGACTTACATGGTTGTCATTAAGAAGTAAAATGTGGTTCAATGGGATAAAAACAATATTTCGTGAATAGTAACTTATTATGTTTTTAATCGTGATTAGAGGTAATTAGTGTAGTTTATGGTAAGAATAATGTTTTAATAAAATTAAATGACCTAGACACATGTCCTACCCTCTTTGGATGTGTAATGGCCAACCCATAAAATCCATGGGTCAACATTGGGACCCCATTGAGCCACTTTGGTTGGGAAATGACATAAATATCTTTTTATTTAATGTTAAAGTAAAAAAGGACACAAACATGGGATGTTTTGATAAAACAATTTTTACATGGGGTTATACAAGTCATAATTTTCACTATAAATAGTCATTGGAAAGCTAAAAAGATTTCCTACATCATAGTATTTGTTTTATAATTTTTAGACACTAAATAAATTAAATTATTTATGACATCATGATGATGCAGCGGTGACCTCATTATTTAACGATTTAAATAAAATGGATAGATAATGTAATATCTAAAACCTAGACATGTCAAAACCCTATTGTATTAGTGGATTTAGAACCCTTACCACCTTATTCTATAAATACATCAATTTGGGACCTTGAAAATCCGAAACTCTTTTGAAAATAAAGTAACATTTTGTAACATTACAAGAGTGCCCCTCCTCTCCTCTTATAACAGGCCCCCACCTCTACCTCCTTACCCACACTCCCAAAGCCTTTGGATCGGACAAACCCTTCCCATTTTGTCTCTCCACTTCCCTCTATTACTCTTTGTATCCTCACTTTGGGCATAAGTCTTCCCACGGAAGCCTTTGAGCTCAAACCAAAGGAAGTTACCCGATTTTAAGGTAATGTATTCACTTGTGTCCTTTTGTTTTATTTTGTTTCTCCAACCCCCTAAACTATTTTTATTCATTTATTTTGTAACAAATACAGTATATTAAATATACTATGATGTTGTTATACGAAGTATTCGAGCAACACTTACATACACCTACATCTAATGGTTAAAGAACATACTGTTTCCATGGATGGCGAATTTCTGCCTCCCGAAACAATGATTGTTCAACATTATTCTAACACCTTCAAAGGTGGCCATTAATATGACACTATATTTATATATGATATATAATATGTTTATGTTTTACTTAAGCTTCTGTATTTTTCATTTATGGCGTAACTTTATGGTTTCCATTATGCGTAAATGCGATATCTTCATTTAAGGAAGTGCGGACTACCGCCCCCTCAAAGTGATTTGATTCGTTAATACCATATGTGGTACGTATAAAGGATATATTTAATGATATTATATATGATACAATACTTGAATTAAAATACTACTATGTATCAATATGTTTTAATTCCATTAAATATGAAATAGAAATGGAAGTAGTGTTCATGCGTATGTACGGCTTACCCTCTCCATGAACGGTGCATTTCATTTCTTATCTCAAAATGATATGTAATATTATAAGTACATATATATAATGTATATATATGTAATATATTACATCTAAATTATGGATATCATTATAGAATTATAACATATATATATCTCTCATTTTTTTATTTCCATTAAAATTACAAAAAAATGAAAGTAGCGTTCATGCGTACGTACGACCTACCGTCTCCATGAACGGTGATTTTCGTTTTTTATCTCCAAATGATATGGAATAGTATAAAATGAATATTTACTCGATATATATGATATTTTAATCATTAATACTATTCTGGAAATTATTTACTTATAACTACATGACCAATCTTTTTTCAAACAAGTTCATTTTTGACTCATGTACCAAACATCGGCAAAAACGGCTGATATGAACTAACATTATTAAAAAATTATTATAACATTATAATATGTGATATGAACTGAATAATAATCATTAAAGGATGTACTTAGGCAATTATTAACTGACCAAAGTTTATTATTCATGAATATAATGAAACGAACAAGACAAGTTGGACTTGAGGTAAGGGATCATACTCCTCTCTTTCTTTTTAAGTACGCTCTTTTATGTCATTACATTTAAAGATAATATTTCTTTTTATTGGGATGTTATTTTATATTACTCTTACTATAATTTTTATATTCATATGATGAGAGACCATATTCTCTCTCATCAATCCATTTTGAATGTTTTGAGTGGCGCCGTTAGGCTGCCGAATTTTCGTAAGAGATCTAACCTCTCTCTTTCTCTTTAAGTACTCTCCATTATGTCACTTCTTTTAAGATACATTTTTTTATGATGGGGGATGTTATTTTATATTCCTCTTTCTGTAAATTTTATTTTAATGTGATGAGATACCCTATTTGATCTCATCAATCCATTTTTGGAAGTTTTAAGTGGAGCCGTTATGCTGCCGAGTTTTCGTAAGGGATTCTTCATCTCAATTTTATTCCTATGAGATTTATGCTACATTTTCCACAATTTACTTTGAGTGGTCTATGTAATGACCATTATTTTACTTATTTTGTAATATTCTTTCATTTATGAGTATTTACATCAATGTTGTATTGTCCTTCTTTCACGGGGCGTATGTTTCGAAAGATACCCATGTCGGTAAGGGAACCTTTCAACCTCCTCTTTTTAAAAGACTTCTTTTTTTGGGTCTTTTAATTTACATATTTTTGTGTTGGGATATGTTATCATATATCCTTATTTATGTAAATTTTATGTCCAAGTGATGAGATACCCTTTTTTTGATGTGACGCTGTTAGGCTGTCAAGGGAACTTCTTAA
Organism: Viscum album; assembly: GCA_963277665.1. Classification (NCBI taxonomy): domain Eukaryota; kingdom Viridiplantae; phylum Streptophyta; class Magnoliopsida; order Santalales; family Viscaceae; genus Viscum; species Viscum album. Next base: position 1,416,296,278 of record OY728145.1, read on the forward strand.
CCCTATTTCTATTTCTTGGGGTTCAAAATGTAGTTATTAAATATGTCATCCTTTGAATATGTGTTAATGACCTTTGATTATTTTACACTTAATATCCACTTATATTTGGTGTATTCGTTTGTCACACATAATTATGTATTTGATTTATCCTTAAACCAAGGATACCGTCTTTGTAAGGGACTTCATCACAATCTCCTTTCATTGAGGCATATTTTGTTTTATACACAACCTTCTTTTATATGGTGTATAAACCCCATTTAATTTTATGTTTATTCAGAAGGAATATTTTTATACGAAGCATTTACTAAATGTCAAAAGGGAATGTTTTTGTCGTATGTATGCGGTGACAAGGACTTCTCCGCCGCCGTGACCATTATTTAAGTTTCAGATTCCTCTAAAAGCCATACCTTTTTTAAAAGAAATGTAAATACCATGTTTTACTTTTCTTTTATTTTGGTATTGAAAATGGTTTCCATAATGTTTTTATATCAATGTGTTGTATTGATATCTTGTGATTTAAAGGTGGAAATGTTATGTTTCCTTTATTCTTGTTTTATGTGATACGATTATGTTGAGGTTCAAGGGCATTATTATGAAGACGGGTGGTTCCGTGATAAACTAAGGGCGGGTGAGCCCGATATAGCTCTCCAATGAATTGGGTAACTTGAAGGAGTGAAACGTTAAGGTTTCTCCGAAGAGATTTAGGGAATATACTGTGATGGGTATTCCAAAACATAACCAAGAGGGTTACTCCCTACATAAGAATGTTATGAATGCCTCAAGTTACCTTTTATGTCTTATGATTTCTATGATTTATTCATGATTTTATGAGGTATGTTAAAGTGATTATATTTTATTGGTAAAGTATGATTTCATTCTTATGTATACATGTACTCATGTTTCCTTTCCATATTTTTATATCCCTTACTGAGCTTTTTATGCTCATCCCAAGATTTTGAAATGTTTTTCACAGGTCAAGGGAAGGGTACATGATGTGATGATAGTGTCAAGGATGTATCAAGAAAGAATCCATGTTTTATTCTAAATATGTTTCCGTTGATGGAAAGAATGAATACTATCTTTTAGGTAACCACTTTGTTTAAATGTGGAATGTAATGCAAGTTTCATGATCTAATTCTCTAAAACCCTAAACCTGAAAAGATTCTCAATGTGTAATCTTGTAATAACTCAAGATTAAGTAATGTTTAAGGCTGGGGCCTTATAGTTAGTATCAAAGGTCGGTTTAGATAACTTTAGAGGTTAGGGTATTCTTTAAGCATAAGTGACATTACCATAATGGTTAAGATTTCAGAAAGAGTCCTAGTTTTAGATAAAGTGAATGAGTAAGTATATCTTAGTGTTTATCTTCCTCATTAGTACATGATGGTTTTGTTGATATACTCACACTGACCTTTTTGGTTTTAGTAAATGGATGGATCTAGCAGGCACCAAAGTAACAGTGGATGTGAAGGAAACTGTGACAGTTTTTTGAGCAAGAAACTGAATGATATGGGAGATGCAATGAGAACTCTTGTGATTATCCTCAACCAACTATCTGGAGTCATGATTGACCACCTAAACCTTGGTGATTTCTCTAAGGCATTATATATGCGTGAAAAAAATACCTACGGAAGTACAGGTAATAATCATAAAGGTAAGTGTGTTCAAAAACCTTTGTATCAAAGATGTGGAAAGAAACACCTAGGAAAATGATTCAAAGGGACAAAAATATGCTATAGATGTGGAAATTAAGGTCATAAAGCAAGAACCTGCCATGGAAAAAGGAAGCATCCAGTTGACTCGAGGAAAGGGAAAGAAGTTCTTTCTGAGGGATCAATTGAATGTTTTAAATGTGGTGTCATGGTCATTATGCAAACACATATCCTATGAAGAAGTTTCATGAATTGGATCACCAAGAGCATACAAATGTTCATTTTCCAATACCTAATGCCATTCCGATTGAGGATGAAGAAACTGACAATGACCAATCAAAGGTATGTATTATTTCATTACTATTGTTTTCCTATTTTGGAATCTTAGGATATGATTCATAATTTTGTTTGTAGGAAAGTGGTATTTTGGAATAAGTTGGAAATGAATGGTTAATGGATCATGAAGAATGTTAAATGAGTAATATGTCAACATATAAGGTCTTCAAGAGTTATGGTGAAATTCTTAAGAGTATTAAGTCTCTTTTGATGATGGGGTTACATTAGAAGACTTTTTATATTATGTGTATCCCTAATGTTTAATATATGCAAATTTTATTCAAGGAGTAGTTATCTTTTCTTTTGTGGACATTGTTATAAAGAACCATTTGGGTTTATATGATCCTTACTTTTAAGGTAATTATGGGTTACTATATGTTATGATTGAAGTGAAAGGCATGAGATAAAATTGTGGTTAAATTATGTTATGGTTATTTTTGATGATTTTATCCCTTTTTGGGGAATGATTTGAGAAATATATTGTTTTGGGAAAAGGAAAACATGCAGACCATGTGACTACCCGTCGCGTCGGACAAAGCTGTGGGAATCGAACCCACAACCAAAGTGCGACTGGTATTTATCACCTACCACTAGACTACGTGAAGTCCCTGGTTAGTTTGATTGATTATTTTTAGTTATATGATTTTATGAATTAAGAGTAAGTTGATTTTGGGTTATTTATGAAAATGATTAACCTATCATGGAGGATATGTTATTAGGTTAATTAATTTTCAATACGAGACTTTAGGAGCAACTGATGTTGTTTGGAGATAAATGTTACGATCTAACATGGAAGACTATGTGACTAAATCCTTCAAATATTTGAGTTTCAATCTTTGATTGGTTTACATTGAAGAATTTTATGGACAAATTGTTTATCGGATGGTCCCCATTGAACTTCGGGTTTTGTTGGACAAATTATGGAGATTAAGCATAGATTTTATTTTTAATGGGTTATCCTTTTCTGGATTATCTGACCTTGTAATAAACTTTTTGGTTTTGGTTTTGGTTAAATTATAAAGACATGGGAAGTATATAGTTCTCTTTTTTGGATTAGGTGACTCCCTAGAAGTTGATTATAGTACTCTTAATGTGAACAAGTCTCCCTAAATACTCATATTTTGGAAAAAAATAGGAGTTTGATTAAGGAATCTAGTAAAAGTTGAAAGTCAACATGATACGTGATTATGTTTCCTTATGAATAAATTCCTCAATAAAAAGTAACTTAAAACAAAAATGTTTTCTATTAACTTTTCCTACTGGGGAATAGAATACCATTTAACCCATCACAAGTTTGTGATTTTCTTATGGTTAACTTTCTCCTAGACATGTTTACAATCACTCTTCCTCAAGAACATGACCCTTTGCTTTTTCTTCCATGTCCATGTTTTTCTACATGGAATCCTAGTATGGGTTAACTCGGGTAACCTCTGTACTTATCTTCATTCATTTAAAAGTGATTGTTTTACCAACTCTTGTTCCGATTTGGGACTTTCAAGGATGTTTCCAAGCTCAATTTTAAAAATTGTGAGGACGCAATTCCCAAAGGGGGGGAAGGATGTAACACCCCAGGTAAATAAAGAATATGAAATTTTCATATTTATCCATATATGTGAATAAAATATTAATATGACTTTAAAGGGGATGATATGCTCGATGGCGTACCCAACACGCAACAAAGAGTTTCTTGGGAATCTTACGTTGCACTCTAATAATAAAATAATATTATTTTAAATGGTAGTTAACATGTAGTCGTTGTATTGGCGGGAATGGAAAGAAATAACTAAAATATGATTATATATGTTTTTAAATGTTTTTACATTTATCCAATAAAATATAAAGGCTTAAAATACGGAAAGAATTCAATTTTAGGCGTATATGCCCTAGCTTTCACTAAAGGTTCACTTATCACCTTTTGATGGCGAACCGTCATTAAATATAGTTTTTATCACTCTTATACATTCTATTGGACCAAATAAAACTCTTCTTATGAATTGGGACATCAAAATTTACATTGTGTAAATTTTTGGTATCATTCCGATAAAGTTCTTTTTTTAATGAATAGTGTAAAATGTTGTATTTTAATTCAAAACCTCATTTTAAACTAATTTATTTATTTGATTAGATTATCTTTTGAATTGTTATTAAATTGAAATTAGAAAATATTTTTACCATTAAATCCAATAGTGGTCGTTGGAATTAATTTCACTTTGAAATCAGACTTAAACTAGGGTCAATCTTTTGATACTTATTGTTTCATAAAAACACGCTATTTGCTCTGACAGCGAGAATTAATTATTAAATTAATTAATGTGACTTATATGTTTTGAATTTTTTAAAATAGACTTCATTTTTGAATTCGGAATATCAAATATATATTAGGATGAATTTTTGGGATTTTTCTGAAAAACATCAATTTTGGATGAATAGTGAAACCACTAAGTGATACTTATAAAAACGGATTTTTCCGTTTAAATAAAATTTTTCCATTTTTGTGTTTTGAATTTCAAAAATCCGACATAAATGGTTGTCATTAAAAAGTAAAATTTGGTTCAATGGGATAAAAATAATGTTTTGGTGAATAGTAACTTATTAAGTTTTTAATCGCGATTAGAGGTAATTATTGTAGTTTATGGTAAGAATAATGTTTTAATAAAATTAAATGACCTAGAAACATGTCCTACCCTCATTGGATGTGTCATGTCCGACCAATAAAAACCATGGGTCAACTTGGGGACCCCATGGAGCCACTTTGGTTGGGAAATGACCTAAATATCTTTTTATTTAATGTTAAAGTAAAAATGACACAAACATGAAATGTTTTATTAAAACAATTTTTACATGGGGTTATACAAGTCATATTTTTGAATATATAGTCATTGAAAAGATAAAAAGATTTCCTACATCATTGTATTTTTTTTATACTTTTTAGACATTAAATAAATTAAATTATTTATGACATCATGATGATGCAGCGATGATCTCATTATTTAACGATTTAAATAAAATGGAAAGATAATGTAATATCTAAGACCTACACATGTCCAAAACCTATTAGATGAGTGTATTTAGAACCCTTAACACCTTATCCTAGAAATACATCAATTTGGGATCTTTAAAATCAGAAAAGATTTTGAAAATAAAGTAACATTTTGTAACTTTACAAGAGTGCCCCTCCTCTCCTCTTATAAAAGGCCCCCACCTCTACCTCCTTACCCACACTACCAAAGCCTTTGGCTCGGCCACCCCTGCCAATTTTGTCTCTCCACTTCCCTCTATTACTCCTTGAAGCATCACTTTGGGCATAAGGGTTCCCAAGGAATCCTTTGAGCTCAAACCAAAGGGAGTTACCCGATTTTAAGGTAATGTCTTCACTTGTGTCCTTTTGTTTTATTTTTCTTCTCCAAGCCCCTAAACTGTTTTTATTCATTTATTTTGTAACGAATCCAGTATCTAAAATATACTAGGATGTTTTTATAAGAAGGATTCGAGCTAAACTTACACACACCTACATCTAATGGTTAAAGAACATACTGTTTCTGTGGTTGGCGAATTTCTGCCTCTCGAAACGTTGATTGTTCAACATTCTTCTAACACCTTCAAAGGTGGCCATTAAGATGACACTATATTTATATATGATATATAATATGTTTATTTTTTACTTAAGCTTCTTTATTTTTCATTTATGGCGTACCTTTATGGTTTCCATTATGGGTAAACACGATATCTTCATTTAAGGAAGTGCAGACTACCGCCCCCTCAAAGTGATTTGATTCGTTAATACCATATGTGGTACGTATAAATGATATATTTAAGGATATTATATATGATACCATACTGAAATTAAAATACTATTTTGTATAATTATGTTTTAATTCCATTAAATATGAAATATAAATGGAAGTAGCGTTCATTCGTATGTACGGCTTACCGTCTCCATGAACGGTACATTTCATTTCTTATCTCAAAATGTTATGTAATATTATAACTACATATATATAATGGATATATATGTAATATATTACATATAAATTATGGATATCAGTCTAGAATTATAACATATATATATCTCTCTCATTTTGTTTTAATTCCATCAATATGACAAAAAAATGAAAGTAGCGTTCATGCGTACGTACGGCCTACCGTTTCCATGAACGGTGATGTTCGTTTTTTTATCTCAAAATGATATGGAATAATATAAAATGAATATTTACTGGATATATATGATATTTTAATCATTAATACTATTCTGGAAATTATTTACTTATAACTACATGGGAAATCGTTTTTCAAACAAGTTCATTTTTGACTCATGTACCAAACATCGGCAAAAACGTCTGATATGAAGTAACATTATTAATCAATTATTATAACATTATAATATGTGATATGAACTGAATAATAATCTCTAAAGTAAGTACTTAGTAAATTATTAATTGACCAATGTTTATTATTTAGGAATATAAAGAAACGAACAAGACAAGTTGGACTTGAGGCAAGGGATCCTACTCCTCTCTTTCTTTTTAAGTACGCTCTTTTATGTCATTCCTTTTAAATATCATCATTCTTGTTATGGGTAAATTATGAATTAATTCTTATGTATACATGTAATCATGTTTCCTTTCCATATTTTTATATCCCTTACTGAGCTTTTTATGCTCATCCCAAGTTTTTGAAATGTTTTTCATAGGTCAAGGGAAGGGTACATGATGCGATGATAGTGTCATGGATGTGTCAAGAAAGAATCTATGTTTTATTTTAAATATGTTTCCGTTGATGGGAAGAATGAATACTATATTTTATGTAAACACTTTGTTTAAATGTGGAATGTAATGCAAGTTTCATGATCTAATTCTCCAAAACTCTAAACCTGAAAAGAACCTCAATGTGTAATCTTGTAATAACTCAAGATTAAGTAAGGTTTAAGGATGGGTCCTTTTATTAGGTATTGATTTTTGTTGTACTCATACAATCCTAGTGCATAATAAATATAATTTCATTATAAATACATTTTATAATTATGTTATTTTATATAATAACATAAATTATTTTATAATAACATTATATCATCTTTTTTATAACATTTTCATGTTAATATTATTCGTCGGGTAATATCGACTTGTTTTTGTACATATGTTGATTTATTATTCATGATCTGATTACATAGATTATAAACTAATTATTTAAATAATATAAAATCACATATTAATATAATATATATTCATTAAATAAATATTTATAATATTTAATAGAATATATAAATATGAAATTAAATATAGTATTCATGGAGGAATTATGTTGTACGTACACTTTAACATTGTTTCTGTTTTATATTTCTATTTAATGAAAGATAGTAAATTGTATATTTGTATATTTATATATAATATAATTCACTTTTCATTATAATTATTTATATATAATACAATTTAAATTAAACAATCCTTAATACATTTAATGTAACGTGTTAATGAATAATATCGCTTTGAGGATGTGAAAGTCTTTACATCCAGAAACAAAGTTATCATATTTACACAAAATGTAAAACATGAAGGTATATTTTATATAACAATTAAATAAGTATAATGAGATAATAAATAACTTATATATAATATAAAAATATATTTTTCAACATAAATCTCACCCAATAGAGGTGGTAATTGATAAATGAACAATATTGTTTCACAGGATGGTAGTCCATCTTTCAAACGAAAGATAAATTTGTTATCCATTTTATGGATGATTATGTAGGATTCTGTTTAAAAATAATAATAAGTAAATATCAGTATATATATGATGTTTTGTTTATTATTTAATCATTTAATATGAATTTTTTAGGAGGTGGAGAATGAAAAAAATGTTTGATGAAGAATGTTACATAATCGTTGGGTAACTCTTCTTGGTATGCACAAAAGGGATTCCTTCATTGGATTTCATCCAAATGTAAAGATTTTAGGATCATGATAGGTTGTTTTTTAGGATATTTGGAAATTTTTTATCTGAGAAAAATATTTTTATAGTTGTGAATAAGTGGAAGAGATGAGTGAATTTATTTTGGAGGAGGAGTTTCATTCTTGTTAATTTTTTAATGTGGAATTCCACATAATTCTTTTCCCTCTACGGTGACTCCAATAATTGTCCAAAACTATCCCAATAGATGATATGGTATAAATAAGAACATATAATGTATTTTTTAATTGTTTATATATAATTTTGAGCCTTATGTTTATTGTTTGGACATTTTTTAGTAACGTTTTCTATTAATCACTTTAATTAATTTAAATAACTTTCAAAAATATTTTGGGTAGAAAACTAAAATAAAATTTTGATAAATTATAAATTAGGATGATTAAACATATTGAATCATTTTTTATAAATTATGAAAATATAAGTGGTAGAAATTAATTTAAAATCAATCTCATATGAGGGATGACATAGTGGGTTTTTAAAGTAAAAGATGTTTCAATATTTGAAATGATTTTTTATCCAATATAAATTTGATTTTTTTTAATAAACTAAATTATTTTATTTGATATAAAATAGATCTATTAAAATTTTAAATGCAAATTAAAATTTAATTTAACTATATATATAAATTAGATAAAAAAAAATTTGAATTAAACTTCAGTAATTTCTAATATTCACCAAAATTAGAAACTTCAATGAAAAATACCTAAAAAATTAACCAAAGTAAAATTTTATATTTTTATTTAAAAATGGAATTAATTTTTTATATAATTTACATAATTTTTAAAAATTATATTTAAATACGGGTTATCCATTAAAAAGAAATAAAATTACTTTATAAAAATAGATCTTTTTATTCATAAAATTGGATTTATTATCATATTATTCCTATAAAACAAATTGTATTAGTGTTAAAAATTATATTGAATATATAATATATTAAGTTTATTAAATAAATTATACATATTTTTTTTTAATTTATTGGGATATAATTTTATTTATACATCAAAAAAATATATTTATAGGAAAATTATTTTCATTATATTCAAATAGTTATTTTATTCAATTCTAATAACTTGTAACAAAATGATTCAATTTATAGACATGGGAAATAATATTTTAACAATTTATTTGACCGTATTCATAAATACAATTACAGTAGATAAGTGGTATATTTATTAGTATATTAATAGTAATATTAATAGTATATTGTAGTTCGGTAAAAAATTTGGTGGTACATGTATGCAGGTCATCAAAGGGATACAGTATTGTGTTTAATAAAATAAAAAAATGTGTTTCATGAACCACTACTTGTACTATTTTTTTCTTGTAATGAATGATTAATATGGTTTTTAATTTATCGGAACCAAAACATATTTCTTTTATATAATAAAAACTATACTCTATGTTTTGTAACTGAAAAATATTAAAACAATAAACTAATTTGAAAATAAAATTTCCCAAAATTTTTTGGTGGTACATTCTACACCCATAATGTTAATTCAAACCTAAATTTTTCTTATGTTATAATACATTAATGATCCGTTCATAGAAACCCACATCATAAAAAAGAATAATAAATCATCCATTAAAAAGGGAATTCTTTAAACACAATGATAACCCAAAGTAACTCATAACATCATTTCCATATAAGATAATATAGATGGAAGCTGAAAAAATGACATGTAAGAGAAATATAACTATCATGTTCTAATCAACAGTGATATAAACCATGGTTAGGAGAAATTTAACAATCACAAAACCATAACCCAATGAGGATTGAAAAGGTTATTGATATCAGCATTGAGGTTTATAATATGAAAAAACATCAAAGCAATTTTTTCCTCTATTGTGGAATAATTTTCTTGAAAAAATATACTTATATGATTTTTGGAAAAACATACCCATTTTAAACCTTGATCAGCTTCCATGTCATCTCTTATTTGTATAATTAAAACTAAATTTTCCATTCATGAATCGTTAAGAGATCATGAAATCCATAAATATAATGATAGGTCATTCAATATGTCAATATTTATCCCAAAAAATTGGTTATCACAAGTTATCAAATATGCATAAGTACATATTTGATATTATAATTCTTTGTTATCTAAATTATCATATGAGGTTTATAATAAACCAATATATAAAGTGGTAAGAATATAACCCTTCAAAAAGGTGGATGTCAACATATTTAGAAATAAGTTAACTAAAATTATTAAAGTCGTCATATCATTGTTACATCATTTATCATAAAGTCGTATTTTGTTGTCGCATTACAAACATTTGAATAACATTATGATTTATTATTTTAAAACATAGTAATAAAATCATTTTCCATGCATCCTTATTGATAATATTCATGTGTCATTTTTCCAAATATTATTGGATATATCCCTTAAGTAAAAATAGATATAAACTTAATTCATGATAGCACAAACTACTTCGTCAACAAATCCTTTATTAGATCTAAGGTAATTATTACCCTCAAATTTCCTTATTCATATTCAATATATCTTTTTACAAACATAATTTTCCTAATATTAGGAACATACTATGTGTTATATTTCCCTTAATCTTGTGATCCCCATGAATATCACACTTCCATTAAATAAATTTTCTATCCCATATGAAGCACTCAATATATTCTTGTAAATAGTTAGTAAAAAAACTAATGTGAACAATCCTTATATATATAATATACCTCATAATTATTGAATAAAAACACATAAACACTTCAATTATTTCACTTAATCCATAATAAATTAACAAGGATACCACATATTACTACTTAATAACCCTTGTATTTCACATTTTACCTATATTATGATCCTTAGTATAAATATCACCATCACTCATTTCGACATTCTAATTCTCTTCCAGAGGATTCAACATGGGATATGGATTTTAATAATGGGCATTCATTCAAAGTATTAAACATTAAACTTTTGATAATACCATAGGGATGAAAATATTTCCATCCATTTCATTAAAAAAACTTTTTTCATTCCCTTAGAGGGTTACATGATTTGTGTCCTTCTTTTCCAAAGTCAAAACATTATCATTTTCCTCTGATTCATTCAATTGTGTGTTTATTTGATAATTCGTGACATGTAGGAAACTGAATCTTCGTTCCTCAATGGGCTTAATTACCCAAACTCTCAAATAAAATTCTTATGTCATTAGCAGATCCATACAGTTGGTCAAGGTACATGTTTTTAACCATTTTTCATGAAAACTAATTAGGCATGATCACAATATCATTCAATCAAGTTATAATTCCATTGGAATACTCATCAATAAAGTTTCCATCATAATAAATGTCAACCAATTTCTTTATAGTTCCTACTAATAACTAATACAAGAAATCAAAGTGTGACCTACACTAATTAAAGAAGAAAACAAGATAATCATGTAACATTACTCATTGGGTGTCTAAATTATGAATTTTTTTCAATCTACGACACATAAGACATATCTTTAGAGACATCCCATGACAATTGATTAGAACTATTCCGAGTAATATCACTAATGATTTATCTTAATTGTTTCCAAAGGTTTCCTAAACCTTTTCTCTGAACGTAACTAAAATGACCACGTATTAATATACCTAGATATTGCATCATTTTTCTAGATTACTTAAAATATTACAAAAACATATTCCTAATGACCATGTTATTTTAGTCCCTTTAGTAACATTAGAATATTAACATATATACATAAGTTAGATACATTATCCCACAGTATATGTTTCATGACTAGAAAACTTTCATAGAAATATCGTACATAATACATGTCTTCATCACATGGGGAAAGGAAACAAAAAACGGGTGATCTTAGATGCTCAGTATGCATAAAAATTGGATTTATGTAATAATAAACTTGAGAATAAGGGTATGATAATGTGATCATAACATTTAAGGATCATACCCAACATATAAAAATTACAAACATGAATCATGGTTTAAATATCAGTAGTTTATAATACTTTAATAATATTATAATAAACATCAAAATACATTAAATCATAATGTAGGAATGAGACATGGAATATGGTAGACACATAAAAAAATCGAATAATATCTCTAGTAGTAAATTAATCACAAAAAAGAACATATAAGTTGTATGGATTCACTCTTTATACCATCTTGGTATTCATTGTTCTCTCTCATTACTATATTAGTACTAAATTTTCACTCCCAGGACCGTCTTAGTGTAAACAGACCTTTACTGAACCAATTTCACTCCCCATTCAATCCATGTATATTCCATGATATATAAACCATTACCTAATGAATTAGTTGGACATATAGGTCCTAACCATCTCAGAAAATATTAATACATATGTGTACTAAAATAAAAAAAACAAAAAAATCATAACCAATGAAATGAAACAAGTTTCATAAAAATTTCATCACATTATAACTTATTGAAAAAAGATAGGTCTCATAATCATTTTATCAAAGCATAACACATGGAAATAAGTGGGTTTCATAAGAATATAACCCATTAGAAGATATATTGGATACGTAAAAATATAACCCATGATAGAAAATCAGTCTCATTAATATATAACCCCTGAATGTTAAATGGGTTTCATAAAAAAATATGCCATGGAATTCATATTGTTTTATAAATAATAATTCCCTCCAAACAATAACCATTCAGGAACAGAATATTAATAGAACACTTGGATATTATTCCACTAAGGCATGAGTAACACTGACCCATGTCTTCTTAAATAGAACATAATTATTTTCTAATCATTTAAAATTATTTCATTAAGAAAATATACATTATTCATTAAATCATTTTTTTCTAAAACAATAAAAATTATGGAAAAAAATTTATTTTAATATATCTTTGAAAACATATTAATAATGTTGGAAAATTTTTTATACACATTTTATATGAAAAATTATTTAGTAATTCCGAGTCCATTTTTCCTTGAAAAATTATAAAGGCAGATTGAAATTTATTTTAAATTTTTTTTCTTGAAAACCAAAAATAGATTAATAAAAAACATTATAAATAATTTTAGAAAAGAGAATACTTTTTAAAACATTTTTCATTTAAAATTTATTTGAAAAAAAGTAAATGATGATTTGAAAATAATTTTAAACACTTCATGAATATATATTTTTTTAAACCATTTTATTTTTAGACAATATTAAAATGAATGAATGTAAAGAATATTGTGAAAAAAATTCTTTAAAAAATCTGTATTTTAAAAATGAAATGGAATCTCAAATGAAATTATGCTCATGATGGTTGATAAATCCTAACATTCCAAACATTTATATTCTGCCATAAAATGTTTTAGAAAAGTGCCTAGATAGGAAGTTTATAGGAAGATTCATTTTTGAAAATAAAATTTAGAATGAAAAACATGGGAAAAAGTATCTTTTAAAGATCATTTGAGAATATAAGAAAAAAAATTATATTTTTTTAAGAACATAGTTTTTATAGAACAAATATTTATGGACGAAGAGAGGGATAAATTGGTTTTTTCATAAAAATTTATTAACTATATTATTTAAAAAAGATGGGAATATTGGTACCAATTAATGGAGATATAATAAATAAAAAAATGAAAATAAAAAATCATGAGTTTTTTAAGGATGAATCATAAAACATCATCTATGAAAACAAAATTGTAAACTATCTAAAAATGGTGAGATTATAGAAATAAACTATTTCAACATTGGTTGCATTGACTCATAATCCAAATGAGAGGGTAATATTTAATAAAGCTTAAAATATCATGAAGAAAGGGGGGTCATTATATAAAATTTAAAAGGATTTTATATACACCTTCTATAAAATATTATGGTGCATAACATGACATGTATGTCAAAGAAATAAAGTTGAGACAAAAATTAGATCCCCGATTTGGTAACTATAGAACCAAATTACCTATGAAATAATGATAATATAATAGATATTTAAATTACCAAAAATATTATTATAAGAAAAATAGAATATATTCCTGGTCAGTATAATCAACACAAAAATGATATGATTGGTGAATAAGGAATAAATCTCCTGAAAATAAAAAGTCAGATGAAATTCCATTACCTTATGGCCTGAATCTCATCATACTCATACAATAATCATGTATAATAAAAATAAGTTTATTATAAATATATTAAAGAACCATATAATTATATCTAATACGATATTTAATTTTTTATTATATTATATTACCCTTTTATTAAAAATTTCATGTGAACGTTATGCTTCTGGTAATAACCACATTGTTTTTTTACATGTTTTTATTTATTATTATTAATATAATAAATTTGATCATAACTTTATTATTTCACGAATGTAAAACATGATATATATAATATATTTTTATTATATATATATATATATTTTTATAGTTTATAAAATATATAAACATTAAATAGAATAAACCATTGATGGAGAAAGTAGGTTATACATACAAATAAATGTTGTTTTAATTTTATTGTTCAACTGGACGAAAGAATGTAAATGAAATATATGTATTTATATATAATATCAATAAATTATAATTATTAATTCATATATGTCATATAATTTTACTAAACACATCCTAAATAAATTATATTTGATTTTTGAATGATGCACATCACATTGAGGAAGCAATAGTCCATACGTCCATAAACAAATGTATCGTATTAACTCAAAATAGAAATAAAGAAGGTATGTTTTATATAATAATTAAAGAAATATAAGAAAATTATTAATATCAATTATATCATATAAAAATATCATTCCCATAATAACCCCCACCCATGAGTGGTGATGAATGAAAAAACAACATTTTTTTGTAAGGCGGTAGTCCTTCATACACACGAATGATAAGTCCATTACCCATTATATGAAAGTGTGTGAAACTATAGGTATAATATGTATAATAAAAAAATTATCTTGATTTATAATTATATTTAATGTACACTAATATAATGTTGTTATTTTTTAATCATGGAGTAAGTAGTGTTCAGGTGGTGGGGAATAAATATAAAACCAAGTATCTTGACGAATAATGTTACTTGTTCTGTGGGTAACACCTCTTGGTTTTCCAAAAATGTATTCCTTTGATTACTTTAAAAAAATTGAGGATTATAGGATAAAGGGATGTTATTTTTGAAGATATTTGTAAAGATATCAGTGGTGTCAAAATGTCATTTTATGTCTGAATAATTGGGAGGGTTGATTGACTTTATATAGTGGAGGAGTGGCATTCTGGAATGTTTTGAAAAGGGAATTCCACCCACATTTTTACCATGAAAAGAGGCTCCAATAATGGTACAATAACCTATAAAATATTTTATATGTTTAAAATTTTATCATCTAATGAGTTTATTAAAATTTTCTAGATCAATTTGAGCCTTATATTTATGGGTTTTCAATTTTTTAGGAAAACATTTCTCCTAATATCCAAATTTAATTTTAATCACCTTCACTAATATTTTTGACAAAAAACTAATATGTCTATATTATAAATTATAAATTAATATGAATCCATATATGGAATCAATTTTTAAAAATGATAATAAAATAGGTGACAAAAATAAAATATAAATTAATCCTGTAGAAGGGACAAAAAAGAGGGTTTTTAATGTAAAAAATGTTCAATAGTTTGAAATTATTTTATATCCAGTTTTATTGTGAAATTGGATTCTATAAAATAAATTATACTAATTTATTTTAAATTGATATAATTACACTTTTAATCCAAATTAAAATATAATTTAACTATATAAATAAAATAAAATAAAAATATGTCTTAAATTGAAATTTATTCGTTTTCACCATTAATCAAAATATAAAACTGTTTTGAAAAATAAAAATAACACTTCCAATGTAAATTTTGATATCCGTAATTCAATAATATTTCTTATTTTGTCAAATAAAATTATAAATGATTAGAATGTCATATTTGAAATTTGATCCCCATTAAGAGGTGATAAAATTACATTTTTGAAAAATACATCTATTTATTAATAAAATTGGATTTATTCTTATCATGTTCCTATAAAACCTATTAGATGAGTTTAAAAAAATAAAATAAATATATAATATATAAATTTTATTAAAAACATTCATAAACATTGTATTGTTTAATTAATTTAGATAAAATGGTGTTTTTAATTAAAAATCTTTTTCCCAAAAACGGTATTTCATTATTTTCAAATAGTAATATCATTCACATACACTAATTGATAACCAAATGTTTAATTATAAATATATATTAAAATTATATTGTCACAATGTTGTTAATATTATTCATAACATCCATTATAATTCATAGGTAGTAGATATAAATTATTTTAATGATAATATTAAAAATATTTTTTAGTTTGGAATAAAGAAAACCTTGTGTGTAACATAAAAATCAAAGGGACATGGTATTGTGTGAAATATAATCTAAACATATTGTTTCATATACCAAAAGATAATATATTTTTTCTATGAGAAGAAAGAATAATATGTTGTTGAATATGACGCAAGACAAAATTTTAGTTTTTATTTAAAAATACTATATTCATTATTGCATGAAATGAAAAATATCATAATTATAAAATAAATTTGAAAAAATTATTTCAAAAAAAATTAGTGTGTTACAATGATTGATTAACTTGAAAAATATATATCATTAAAAAAATTTATATAGTAATAATTTCATGATAGTCGTTATTTATAATAATGAAATCTCCCTATCATAGAAATTAAAATATTAAGGATATTTTGATAACTTATCATGACACTATTCCATTTTATCATTACACCATTCAATCCACTACTTTTACAAAATATTTATAATATCTGTAAAATCATTCTTATAACACTATTAAATCTTTTATATAAACCATGATATCCTTTTCTGAAATCCTAGAATAATAATGAAATACTGATATCTTTGTCATATTATTGGTCATTTATAAGCCATTTGTCGATACATATACCTTCAGTTGTTATGAATAAAATTATATTGATAAAAGTAAATTGATATTTAAACTCACACAGAGAAAAATATTGAATAAAAGGTTTATAATCTCCCGAAATAAACTCTTATGCGGTACCAATGTTTTTCCATACCATTTTTTATCTTCCTTGCTTCAGCACATTTATGCCCCTCATGGAATCTTTTGAGAGGATATCCACTAAAAGAATCTATAATTATAGAATAATTTCCCCAATATGGGAAATAACCATTAATTATCTTTTATTTATGTTCCATAATGCATCCAAGGCATTAAATACTCTCTTTTTTACTATAATTGAAACCCTAAACAGTGACATTGAGTTTTGCAGTCAAAAATAAAAACACATAGAATGAAATTAGGTCCATTCACACCCTACTGGCTTTGCCAGTAGAAAAACCTGGGTTGTTTGTTTCCAATTTTTACTCAGTATCTAGAAAGGTGGGTTTGTAGGGGCAAAGGTGCAGGAGAGGGATCCAGTGGATTTAGGCTCAGAAAGAGAGGAGGGGAAACTAAGGGAGGGGAGAGAGAGTCAGTTGGTTCGATTGTCTCCACAAAAGAGGGTTCATACGGGATGCCTAGTGAGCCTGTAGGAGAGGTGGATCTTAAGGAATCGACATGGGAGATGCTTTCACAATCTGAGGAAGAGATGGTAGAGAAGGTGTTAACCATATGTGCTAATGCTGGGGATGTGGAATGGATGAATTAAAGGATGAGATGAGTAGACACAAACAAAGAGTAATAAGAGTGGATTGAAAAACAACATCTAGTACTATTGATAGGTTTGAATAACATGAATATTGTGTTGGAAGAGTTCTTGAGAATCTGGGACAGGCTAGCTTCCCATGTATTAGAGAGCATCAAGTACAATCCCAACAAAAGGTAACAACTCAATCCTAGAAATTATTTAATGGTTTTCTGTATAATGGGTTTAAGCTGGTCTTTGATAATTTTTTTATCTGTAATAGTGTTTGATGGATTGGTTAGACTTATTGGTTTCACACTATTTCCATAAAAGTGTCCTTTCAATAAAAAATATATATTTGGCTGATATAACATGTTCAATATCACATATTTAATTTATTTCACCAAGAATCCTACCCCATCATTTTTATAATTCCATTCATATCATATATTATTATGTTTCTATAATTTTCGTACACATTTATCAAATATAATATTATATTATATTTATAACAAAGAGAAAACTCATTTAACAATGAATTCAATAAAAATACATAATAATAATTTATAATTTTCTTAATGATTATCATAAATCAGAACATATCCCATTTTTATGAAATCCTATTTTTATTAAATAAATAATTATAATTAAATTAAAAAATTTGAAAATTTTATTATATTCCACTTATAAATAATAAAATAATATTTCAATGACATCCTTTTATCCCTTGTTATTTCCCTTTTATATTTATAATCTTGTACTATATTTAAAATTTCTCATTAAATTATCTTCAATATTTTCAATAATATTTTATTATTTAAAACAATAATCATATTATTAAAATTTATTAGATTATTTCCACTAAAAAATAATTGAGGCTAAAAATAATTTAATTTAATATAAAAAACATTTTACTTGTATCTATAAAATTTTCGAAGTCCTGTTTATGGTCCGAAAAATATAAACAATTATTTTATGATATATTAAAATGGTCTGACAAAACATATTTTTCATGTTTCTTCATAAATAAAATAAATAAGAGTTTGAGAAAAATAAATGTTAGTACATTATTGTAGTGATTCCAACATCTAGATGTTTTTTTCTAAAAAATGAGGATGTAATCTGGAAAAATAATAACAAAGTTATTATACAAATGGACAAAAGTGATAATACATTTTTTTGAATAATAATATAAAAGCATTCATATGTTTCCATTTAATTATACCCAAGTGATTGGACAATTATTTTCAATATAAATATTCAGAAACTACCTTGAAGAATTAAATATGGTGATGGACTGAAAGATCAAACACTTTATCTAGAACCAATAGGGGCCTATATACCCTGAGAGGGAGGGTGAATTAGTGTATGGATATTGTTTTTCAAAATTATTCCTGCCCCACTAGATATTGACCTCTTTATTACAAGGGCCACTTTTTTGCACTTGTGTGTTTATTATGATTACTACATTTCTTCTTTATCTAATGATGATGCTTTAAATGAAATCCAGGGAAGTAAGAAGGTAGACATAGATATTTTTAATTGGTTCACCCACACTGGGCTACGTCCAAGGAGCATTCAACGACGATGTACCACTGTACCAAATCCACTAAAGACCACTTAAATTTACATGGTTCGGCCTAGATCACATCTATGCCCAGGCTCACGGCCTTTACAATTATCCTGGTCATCTCACTGCTTTCCCAAGGGTCACTCCCTATTTCTATCTCTCTCTGGATTACTACTGGTGGAGAGGATAACCTTCTTCCTCTTCCATTGCTCCCTACTCTGGAAAGGATCGCATCATAGTTTATAGACATTTAGGTCTCTTAATTATCACTAATGAATACATATTCTATCGTATGTAGATGCTCTGTTGAATTCCAACATTCACCCGTATATGAATCTCACTTTGCACAGATGGTATATGGCAATCTTCATGATTTCACGCAGCCCTAAAATAAATATCGTGCTTCAACCATACCTGGAACCCTTATCCAAGCCGGTGCGCAAGTCTCGGCGCGCAAGTGAAAACTGGCGCACAAGTTCACCTCAACCACTTGCACGATACTTGCTTCTTTAACTCCAAACTTGCATGACTCACACCCTTTTACGCCCAAACTATTTTTGGTGCGCAACCATCAACGATCGTGCTTCATCAAAACCTGGCGCACTTCTGTCACCAAACCACCAGCGCGTCACCCCCTTCTTCAACTCAAAAACTTGGGCGACTCCCTTACATTCCCACCCAAACCACTCTGGACATGCAACAATCGTCAAGCGCAGAACTTCTACTTGTGAAACCACACCACCACTTGTGCGACCACCACACATGCGCGAAGGGAGATCTGATTTTCCCTAAGTAATGAACTCGTACCAAATGAGGAGGGGTTGACCTCAATTTATTGGAATTTGGACACCCTGCGCGATGGCTCACATGTCTACTCTTGGCACTCAAGTCTCGGTGCGCATGTCACTTGTGTGACCAACCCTAGAACTTGGGCGCCACTTTTCACATTTTCAAATTTTGATGTTACGCTCTTTTTGTACTGCCTCCCGATAAACCATTCCTTTTTCGACCTTTTGATTCAACCATGGAACGTTAACCACATCCCTTGAACTTGACTTGCCACCATGAAATCTCCATTGTCAACAAATTTTTATGTCATGGTTTCTTTGTCATCAATCACAACATAGATGTACCCTTTGTCAAAAAATCATAATCACCTCAAAAATGCTTCAATGATACCTTGAGGGATTTTTTCCCACCAAAATTATATTCAAGTGATTGTACAATTATTTTCAATATAATTGTGAAGACACTACCTTGAAGAATTAAATATGGGAACAGAATGAAAGATCAAACACATTTGATAAAATGTTTTAAAATAGTGGTATGTGTAGTATTTTTGCTGGGTGAAGAAGTTGCAGTTTGTTAAACCTAAGAGTGAATATACATTGAGAATATTTCTCCAGTATAAGTAATGTGTTTTTTTGTAAATCTATGAAGTAATAATGTAAAAAGTTATACATTTAATAGAATAATGAAAGGATGAGTATGGAAGATGTGATATGTGTATAGTTAAATGAATTTCAATTCCTTGTTACCAATAGTTTCAAAATTTTAGTCAATGAAAATCTAACAAACATATTTAATACCAATAGAAGGGAAATCCTACCAAATGTGGGTTATTATATAAGGTATTTTATAGAGACATGAAATTAAATTTCTTAGATCACATTTTAAATCTTTGTAAATCATAGATATTTGGATATCTTTGTTTTCGAGACTGTATAGTTTAATGCTATTTTTTTTTAAATTAAATGAAATAATTATATTTATTTAATCAATTAAAAATTTTATTGAACATTGATATTTTCAAAATTAAAAAAATTATAAAATTTTATTACAGGATTATCATTGGTTTTGAATCACTACATACTCAAAAGTGAATTATGAAATATTATAATATGATAATATATGTTTGAATGAAGTAAAATACTATTGATACTATTTATAATGATCAATGTCAGACTATAGTCATTAATATTTGATTATGCAATGTAATTTATTATTATAGTTGATAATGGTTATAAATGTATTGAAAGTATTTTGAGAAATAATATTTTGATAAGGTCAATATTGATGTTAAATTATGGTTTAAATTATCAGATATTATTTTATTTAATATTGTACAAGAATAATATTTGAAATAAATATTGTGTATTAACTTTGGGTGTTAAAATATATTTTTATGTGATAATTTAATTGGACTTATTTCTAAAATATAAATGACTATTATTATGCTTTTTTTTTCATAGGTAACAATTATATTTGACTAGATTTGATGTAAAATGTTTCATGTGACTTATCGATTTAATATTTAAATATTGGGATTTTATAAATTTATTACATATAATTATTTATGGTGGATAAATTAGTTCTTTTTAATTTTTAAATAGTGAGACTTATTTTTTCAAATATTGGATATAATTTATTTAGATAGAGATATCTTATTATTTTATTAGAGGTAATGATGAATTATTTTTAATAAGATATGTGTAATATGAATATTTTTTTGGAAATATAATTGCATATCCAGAAATTACTATCTATTTTAGAGTAATTATTTAATTCATTATATATAGAATGTATATAATAAATTTATACTATCTTTAATAGTAAATGTTTTTTTTATTTTTAATAAATCAACTCTTTGGAGAAATATCAGTTAATGAATTTTTATGTGGTTAATTATATATTAATAAAAGAGAGACTTAATAGGGGTTGGAACTTGAACATTCATAAAAATTATTCTATAACTCAATGATTATAAGCCCATGAATTCCATAATATATTGGAATTTATTTCATATTTAGTGGTGTGACTGTGTGTTTAACATAAAAAATGGTAATAAATTAAGATTTAAATTATTTAATTGTTATTCTATAAAACACTACTGTGGATGTACTTAAATTGAAAGTTTGGCGATGTGTAGGGTGAAAAATAATCCAAGGAAACTATAAAGTATTTTTAAATGAAATTAAATATTATCATGGTATTATGGGAAATATATTAATATGTAAGAAGATATCATTTTTCATTTCAATTACATAAAATTAGGTGGAATGATATTAGAGCATGCATCCCAGACTAATATAGAGAAATCCATGTTTTATTTCTAGTTTACCTACTAGGTGACACTTGAAGACCATGAAACACTTCCCATTTTATGTTGGTGAGCCCCCCCAAACCTGAATTCTATTCTGGACTCTAATACATGAGGCATTATCAACATGTCACTACTAGGATGTTACTCAAGGAAAGTGAATTGATCACAATTCTAACTGTTTTTCTTCACAATACAATTCAAATATTCCCACACTAGTGTAGATATTGTATAAAACAATACACACCCATTGTGGGTTTTAATACATGATCTATTTTAAAGATACAAGATACATTTTCCATGAATATGTCATTATAATCCATAATGATATATTAAGTCATATGATTCCAATAATGATAAGAATAGAAAAACTTCTTCAATCCATATCACATTCATAGAAATTACAATAATTATATTAATGTTCCAGAAAAATATTTGTCCACTACATAAAAAATCTATGATTCTTTCATATCATATAAGACAATTACTGAAAAATAGAAAGTAATAAACACATAAATATATTTCTGGGAAGCAAATAATTAGATTACTATGGTATTTTGAAAAATAATTACATGTGGCATATATAAACACACACACTAAGGATCCTAGTTTAATGACATAACACAAAGAAAGGGTGGGTGGAGGCACTAATGTAGTGGCACATTATTTTATATATTTTTTAATCTAACCCCTATGAATTTATATGGTTTTTAACCACTCTATATTTATATATTTCAAGCCTATATAAAACATTATTCAAAATAAAAACAAATAATTAGTTTTTTAAACATTCTGAACTATTAAATAAAAATACATTTATTATATTAGAGTTATACAGAGTCAAATATTATATCACTATCTAAAATTTTCTGTTATTACAATTTCATAACAATATAAACAATATTTAAGAATGTATAATCCAATTTTTAATTTTGATTAGGTGTTTCTTACACTGGTAACACTAATGTACAAGAATATATATCTCCTATTTAATGTAAATAAGTTTTATGGTATTTTTTGGGTGGATCATCACCAAATATTAGGTCTTCTTTATCTCAAAAGATTTTCACCTACAAAAAAATATAAATTCTATAATATAAAGTAATAATTCATTTTCAATATATTAGAATGTTTAAAAAGAGAAACAAATCATACATGCACTCTTTGATCTTCTTCCTCCTTAGTATGAATCCTCATGATATCCATGATCATGATTTCTTTTCTCACTATAAATGAGAAAATAAAATATAGAAACTTCATAAGTATTCTTCTACTTCTCTCTTTAATACGCTAGTTCACCAATCTTGTAAATGATTAAATTCAAACAAATTCTACTCTTTATTTATTTACTTATTTGATATTCCAAAAAAACTGATCAATATTTCCATATTTATATTTTGAACATCCCATTGATTCCCAGCATCATGAAATTTTATATTTAATAACATTATGAAAACACAAATTATAAAAATGAATAATAATTTTATATATTAAAATTTGAAATTCCCCTGAATTTCACTCATGATCTTCCCCTTTAATATATTTTGAACTCCCATGAATCTCATCTTGGGTCATGGATTTGACCAGTGTCCAAGGTGAGATCTGAGTTAAATCTAAGCATCATTAGGTTTTATGTGTATTCATATCATCTCAAATAAGTATATAACCATTAACAAGTCTGAATATCATAGTTAGACACATACTTTTTAAGTATTCAGTCATGCATGTGAAATATTATTGTTCTTTGTAATGTTAATATTTAATCATTTCAAACTATGGAAATCATCATTATGGTGTTCAAACTCATCCGTAAGATGTTATCTTATAAAGTCCTTCAATGACTCTTTCAAAACATGAAAACCATATATAGGATGTATTTAATTATCCTTATGATTTCATAATATATAGTGACATAAGCATCTTACACAAATCATAACATTATTTTTAAAATAAGAATCCCATAAACAAAACATGAGGATAGAGATGGATAGTGTATTTAGAATACTTTGTACATAAAACATAAAAGAGATGATAAAATAAAAAATCGTTATTTTAATCTCAAAATGAGATCAAAATACTATATAAGATAACGTATGGAATTTATAAACAAAAGTGGTGTGTTAAAGATACGAATAGGGGAAACAACATTATAACACAACATGACTTGAGTCGAACGGTATAAAATGATATCATAAATGAAAAGGCTCATGTGTAATCATCTGGGAGAATGAAATACATATTATGGAATCTTATGATCATGGAATCATAGGAATGTGTTAATAACATTAAACATGAAATAATCATAAATCATGGCTAGTGACCAAGCCAACATCACATGGTAGAAATATGCCTGTCATGCTTTAGGTTTACACCCTAATCCTATAAATATCATCTCATGATACCTAAACGTTGTCCAATTCATTAGATACATATTTAGTTAATCCATCATTACATTTACTTTAATATGATTTCCTTTTAAGGAAATAATTCATAAGACATATATTTTAGAAACCCTTATAAAAAGAAAGGGGAAATGGATGCATGCCTTTCATGGGGTTTGGAGAGAACAATTTGTTCTTCCTACTACAATATAATAGCTGACTATGGTTTTACACTTGAGGATCCTTTCATTTTTTCACTAGATTATTCTAAATAACCTAAGGTATCGATTTTTTTACCGGTTTACATATATAATATAATAATAATGAAAATAATATTGGGTTTTTTATTTATGAAAATAAAAATAAAAATTATAATTTATACATCCATGAAAATATAAACAGGATGAGTTATGTAAGGAAATGACATGTTCTTGAGTTAGTTTATTTGTTAAATCATTATTTTCCTTCATATGTTATATTTTAGTTTCATAAAAAAATGTAAAATATCGTGTTTGAACTACTGTTTTTATTTTGAAATAGTGGAATATGAAACACTCTCAATTCAACCTCCTTCATTAATCATGTTTGATGACATTACTTGGTCTTGGAGGTGTCATTCTCTAGGACCCAGCGTTATCAATTTTATTTCAAAAATTTATTATCTAAAATCCCAAATGTGATAAAAATAATTTTTGAAGAGAAGAAAAAATGATTATATAAAAGAATATATACAGATTTAGTTTCTTGTTATTGGGGGTAGAAACCACATATGGGACATTCGCCTCACCCATGAATGATACTCAAGTCTATCTACAAACATAAAATTATTAGTTAAATAAAATTTATGAACACATTGAAATCCCCATAATCTATGCATTGGGGTGATCCATTCATTTCCAAGAGTAAGATATCACTTGGTGGAGTGGGTGGAAGAGAAGAAAATGAAGATAAAGATGTAATTGAGTAAAGAGATGTTAATTTTAAAATAACAATGTTAAAATAAATATAATATTAATAATATTATTATAATAAATAAATTTTTTTTATTATTATTAATGATATTAATTATAATAATACTAATATAATTTAAATTGATGAATAATAATAAAAATAAGGATGAAACATTCTAAATATTCATGTAATTTATTTAACTAAATGGAATTTAAATTACAATTAAAAATAAAAATTCAAAACAAAACAAATAAAAAAAATAGAGAGGAATATGTTGTAATAACCTCCTACCCAACCGAGGATCCACATCTGGGAGTCGAGCTGATGATTTTGGAAGGGGGCATGACCCTCCTTTTATGGACAATGATGAATGTTTGGTTCCATATTTTTCTTATGAAAAAATCAATGTGTTATTTTAATTAAATGGTTAAATTCAGAAATTGGATCCTCATAATATTTATTTATAAATATATTTCTCACTTCTCCACCAATTTACATCTTACTCTTCTATGGATAGAGATATTAATGTCTATTTTACACTGAGAATTCATTCTTCCCAGGATGACTCTTCATACTAAAAATATCCAGGTTTCTCGTTCATTAATATCATTTTGAAGGACAATTCACCAATAGATGTCTTCATGAACATTATTATTAAGGGTAATTCATATTTCCCCCAATAAATTTAAGACTATTTAGTCAACGCTTTTAAGAGATATGATCCAAACATTAAAAATATCCAGATCGATGCATAGTTTTCATGGCCTAAATTGTGAGTTGGTTTTGGACATCTTAATACAAGATTTATCTTCGGGTATAGAATAATGAAATGAATCCCATATAACATAAAAACCTATAATAGAATATATTTTTTTCATTTTGATTAGTAATGAATATGGTATGTCCAAAATAAGAAAATAATTTAAATAGTTAAAATCCAAAACACACAACAGCTTCTTATTAAGCTCAAAATACAACTAAACCCATAAAATGTGAAATATTAACAAAAAATAACTATTTTTTGGATTAAAAATATTTAAATTCAATGTAAACTTATTGAAAAA
Organism: Viscum album; assembly: GCA_963277665.1. NCBI lineage: Eukaryota > Viridiplantae > Streptophyta > Magnoliopsida > Santalales > Viscaceae > Viscum > Viscum album. The sequence continues at coordinate 1,416,322,956 of OY728145.1, forward strand.
TAGTTTTCCTTCTAATTCCCACATAATAAAACAATTTTTTCCTCATGAATAAAATCCCAACATTGAAAATTAAAGGCCTCTAATGTTACCAAAATTAAATTATAAAAGAATTTAAAGTCAAATGAAATTTTAAAAATTCCACAAAATATATAAAACTAATTTCTAAATAACAGAAAAAATGATTACTTCATGAAATATAATTTTCCACTTTGAAAAAATATGGAACATATCCTTTCATTCATTGAAGTTCCTTAAATCGTTATTATTATTAAACTTTACAAATCAGGATCAAACTCCCAATGGATTATTTTATCACATCAGTCAGGAAACAATTCACGTAGAGTTTTGAAAATATCATGAGAACATACTACTTTTTCATATTCCTATAAAATAACTACTTTCCCCACTTTGTAATTAAAAAAGGAACATAAAAACATGAGGACTTTCAATAAAGGTTCAAATGAATATAAGGCTTATGGATGGTAGGATTTGATTCATTCAATAAACAATTAATGCACAAGAAGGTGGTTTAGTTATTAAATCATAAATCATGAAATTCAATGTATAAAACTAAATGAAATTATCCCCTTCCAATTCTATAAACTACCAATTTTCTCATAAATCAAAACAGCGATAAAGTACAGTTTAAGAATAAAAAATGATTTGTTCCCTCTCTTGAATTTTTTCTATTTCTATACCCCATATTTTTATTGAAAATTTTAATATTTTCCTTTTTTAAAAGTTATTATTTATAATAAGCCTCACATAAACCACCTATAACATTGTGTTAAAATAGTTGGTATAGTGATGGCGATTTTTAATTTTTTTATGTCACATCCAATTAACTTTTTTCAATTTTTTTGAATAATGGTAAAAAATTAAGTAAATTTAAGGAATAAAAAATTACATTATTCCCACAATAAATCCCCCACACATCTTCAGGAAATTAATTTCATCCTATACACTGTTATTTCCTTCACCCCCACACATCAACATTAAAATGTCATGCAAATAACATGAGTAAGATATAGTTAGATAAAAATGTATTGATAGATGGATCTTACAAATAAGGGTCCCTCATTGCTTCTACAGGATAAATGGTGATTTGTGTAAAGTTTTTATTTCAAGGATATGTGGTTTATCAATAGAAGATTCAATAATTATAAATATGTTTTTTCACATTCATCATTTTGAAAAGTTCAATTGCATGTTCTGGTAGGTGACATGTCCCATGATCACAAAAAAAATATTCCCGAGAATAAATTTGAAGTACATTGTCCAGAAATCCTCTCAGGAATGAGAAAATAATATTTTAAAATAACACAAAAAATTAGTAACATTGAAAAAATAAATTTATATAAATATTTGGAAATTATAATCATTGGAAATGGTTTGGAAATTTTACTTACATAAATCAGTCATTTACTTCAAATACCAAGTCCTAATTTTATAATTAATGATTTAATATAATCAACCAATTATCCATTTTACTAACTAAATGTTATAAAAAATTAAATCTAAAACATGACATGAGAGGATTACTAAGAAAATCATGTATCTTAAAAAAGTCATGTAAAACATGAATTCATGTGTGGGAATTCAGTTTTCACTTTAAATATCAATAAATGTTTTGAAAAAAATTTATAAATATTTCAAAAGATAATTATATATGTGAACTCTATTGGGAAATTAAACACAAAACTATTCCTCGATGGTATGAGGATTCTTTCTTCAATTAAAAATGTATAGAATATAATTAAACAATCTGGAATAGGGATCATGTAGTTAAAGTTAAAAAAATTGAGGGAGTGTGGATTTATGAAGGAATAATTCCCAAGAAATTAAATTTAAATCTAAATTACTAACATGAAAATTAAATAGAAAAGTCTTAGTATGATTCCCCATGTGGGACATGAATTTTTACTACCTCCAGAGGGTAGTACCATATGTTATCCATAGTCAATTTGTGTATTCAACATCATTGACCTAAACCACTACATGTGGTTTTTCTCAGATTGTGAATCATCTTTGTTATTGATGAATGATATAGGAATAATGTATTCTAGAGCACCACACACTACACAATTATGTATAGATGGCATAGTGGGGATATGATAAAGTAAGGATTTTACACTTCTTTTTTTCTACTTCTACAACCTCCTCTATTTCTGTTGACTTATTCTAGAAAACATGAATTGAATAATAAAAGGGGAAGTAAACAAATATTTTAAAATGAATAAAATTTTGATTTTGATTAAGTAATATCTACCCATTAATATGAGAAGCCTCTTGTATGATTTCATTAGGATTTTCTTTCTTGATCTATTAATGGGGCTCCTTTATTACAAGTTCATTGAAAACAAGGAGCTCTAAGTGTTCCTGAGTAGGGGAAGGTACCGTTTCTTCATCCTTCTCTAGGGAATAACAAATATTTTATAAATATAAAATTTTAAAATAATAGGGAGTGATTCATAATTTATTTTGAATAAAATAAAATTAATAGATATATTATAAAAAACTTTCAACTCCATGTCCTAGTTCAGATTCCATTACTGCCTCAGTGGTAAGTGATTCATAGAGTAGGTTCTCAGAGTATGGATTAAGGTAGTTAGGATCATGTATTTTCACTTCAAATATCATTACATGGGTAGCGTAATCCTTCGATAATTATGTATCTTATTCTTTTTAGGATTTATTGTGATCAATTAGTTCCTCACATTCATTCCATAATTCACCAAATTATTGTTGATATCCTACTTGTAGATCAATAGGAATGTTTTCCACATTTTATTCCTCATATAAGACAAGGGGATTATCTTATGGTTTAGATTATTATTCAGGTTCCGGTTCTTTTTATGATTCCTAGAAATATGTAGTAATCTAGTCCATTTTCCTTAGAGAACCTGCACTTTTTAATCATGGACTTTAATGTCGTGCTTGAGTTGGTTTTTCCCATTTCCCATGGAAATATTGTATGAAACTTCTTCAAATATATTAGTAGGTAATGAGGAGAACTCTTCTTGTGTCTTGTCACCATATTGGTAGAACACTGGAATGTATTCCTAGAATCTAATTTGCTCCCTACACAACCATCTATCGACTGGATTCTTGAGGGTCTCATTGAGATACTGGATGAGGACCTTGAATTCATCTTGTTTGACAATTAGGCTTCTGGCTTCCCTTAACGATCTAGCCCATAATGCAACACCAACTTCTATAGAACATGGTTATTTAGATACTAGTTCTTTCAATTATGAGTAATTTTTCATTGAATTGATGAATTATTCACTATAAAACAACATGTATATATATATATAGAGTTTTTTAGAAATTAAATTAAATCTATATAATATGTGAAATTGAAAATGATTAGAAAATTTATGATTGGGTCCCTGAAAATGTAGATAGTTTTGATGCATTCAATTTATAGTCTACTAAAAGGGAAAAAATCCCCTTGTGAAACATAGTGAATGACCATTTTTATCTCACTCGAGAATCCTTTTAGTTGTTTCACTTATTTTAAATATCCTATGATATATCATTTTTATGTTTTTAAGAATATAATGAAGAAAATTAAAATCATTTTGGATGTTTTATTTTTAACATGAAAAATATAAATTTTAATTTAACAACCATGAAAATCTAAACAAACAGAATTAATGAAAGAAATAACATGGTCATTGGTTTGATTTTTGATACTATTATTATTTTCTTTTATATTTTTTGATTTTGGTTTGATAATATGAAAATGAAATATCATGTTTTAACTACTAATTTTCTTTATAAATTGTGTAATACCATTAAATTCCTGAACACTGACAATTCTACCTCATAATTTAATCAAATTTGGATGAAAATTCTTAGTCATGAAGACTGTATCTTCTAGGATCTTGTTATATTAATACTGTTTCATCCATTGATTATCTAAACTCCAACATGTGAATAACTATCAAATGGAGATAGGGAAATGTGATTAAATAAAATGACATAGATATATTATGTTACATGTTATTTGGGGTAGTCACCACATGAGGGACATTCGCCCCTTCCATATATATTAATTATGTCTATTTACAATAAAAAAATTTGACATTAAACAAAATTCATGAACAACTTGACCTTTCTATGTGAAAAATCATGGGGACAGCCTATTATTTCTGAGAGAAAGAGATCACTTAGTGGAGTGGGTGGAAGAGAAGAACAAGAAAAATAATAAAATAGAATAAAGAGAATTTAAAAATAATGGTGATTTGAAAATAATAGATTAAAGTATAATTGAATTAGGAGGAGGTTGATAAAATATAAAAGAAAAGAAAATAGATATAAAATAATTAATCAATTATTATAATTTATAAATAATTTAAAAATAATAACAATAATATTAATTATTATTATTATTATTAAGAGAATAATTTATTTGTAAAGAAGAAGAAGATAAATAAGAAAATTATAAATGAAAAATTAATTTTAAAAAAGGAATATTAAAATAAACATATTATTATTATTATTATTATTACTACTACTAATACTAATAATATTAATTATAATAATTATAAAATGAATAAAAATAATAATAATTTGAGAAAAAGAAGAAAGAGATGGATGAGTCTTTATAGAAATGCGTGAATTTTTTTAACATAATTGAATTTAAATTATAATTAAAAATAAAAATAAAAAAATAATACTAAAACAACGAAATGGGAATAAATAAAGATTAATAAAATCGGTATAATTTTTATAAGCCTCCTTGTTTTCTTTATATCCTCATCTGGGGGTCATTTTGATGATTTTAGAAGGGACAACGACCCCCATTTTATAGGCAATGGTGCATGTTTTGATATACATTTTTACCTCTAATATTTCCCCATGTAATCCAAATTAAATGATTAAATTAGGAAAATATGTATTCTTAAAAAAAATCCACTAATGTCTTGAATTTTCCCCTCTAAATATTAGCTGCATTCAACATGTGAATAGAGAGTTATGTTTATTTTAATCCTATAATATATTCTTCCCATATAGACACTAGATATTTAAATTTCAAATGTTTCATTAATTAATGACCTTGGAAAAGTTTGATTAAAACATAAAATCCCCCATTAATGTATTTAATAATCATTTTTTATGGTTCCCTCAATCATTAAGCTTATCGGGGCCTTACATTCAAGAGTTATGAACCAAATATCAAAAATCGACAATTATGTTCACGGTTTTCAACGTCCAAATTGTGAGATGGATTTGGGATTATAAAGAGGGGATTTATCTGTGGGTAAAGTTTAATTAAATGAATACCCTATACCATAAAATTTAATGAAAGAATAATTTTTCAATTTGAATAAATTATTAAAATTTAAAAACTGAAATAGAAAAATAATTTTAAATAGTTAAAATCCCAATACACCATGTTTTCCAAATAAAGAAAAAATACCACTAAAACCATAAAATGTGATAATTACCCTTAAATAAAACTTTTTTGGGATTAAAAACATTGAAATTCATGGTAGAATTATTTAAAATACATTATCTATCTGTAACATAATCATGAATTATAACATTGAAAAATGGTATACCATAATGAATTATAGGAATGATGAGACTAAATTATTCTTGGAAATTATTAGTAATATATTGAATCATAGGTAATGAAACTAATTTCTAATAGAATTGAATATATAAAAAGGAATTGAAAAATAATTTTGGATATATCCTTTTTAGGTGGGGAGTTAGAACAAAGGGGTAAAAATAACTAAAATAGGAAAGACCATAATAATTTCCATAAAAACATAAATGAATAAAATGGATTTTATAATTAAATTAGTGTTTTTATAAATAATTTATTATTAAAAAAGTCACAAAAAATAATTTAAATGAGGTAATAAAATAGTGAAGCCAACTTCAAATAGTTCCGATTAATGAAAAAAATTGTGAAGGGATCCTTTAAACCTTGTTTCTCCCCGTGTAGGAAATAAAAATTAGACTACTTATATATGTGTCAGACCATATATAATGAATATATAATATTTATATAAAATTAATAGAGAAATATTTAGATAAATAGAGATAAATCATAACCCAAAGAAAACATATTTTTTGAGGAGATCACTTACCTTATCCTGAAAATCATTATTTACTTTCACTTAATAACATAAATAATCCAGTCAGTAAATTTTATTAATTAATTAATAACTATTTACTTATATATTTAATTTTTATAATTATTTCATTATAATATATTACAATTTCAATGAGATATCAAATTTTATTTTTCTATTCTAAGGGTGTTCATTTTAGGATTCCATGGTCCGATCACCTGTGTATAGTCATTGATGTTATTTAGAAATAGGTACATAAATTTAGAAGGTAAAGAAAATTATATTAATTTACATTGATAAGTATAAATGGTCCCAAATATCCATTTGTATTGTAAAAAATGGATGTTTAGTACAAATATCATCGTTATATGATTAGTTCAATTATGCGGTTTTTCTGACCATCAAGAAAAAGATACATTTTATTTAATTTTTTTATTATTAAAAATATATAGAACAATAAATTAGATATAATAAACCTTTTATCATCATATTTGACCATAATAATATTTCTATAACCATGCATTAAGGTATTGGAGATAAATGGAGTACACTATTTATTATGGTGGTGAACATTCCATATTTTGAATGATGTTTTCGTTTTTAGAATGTGAAATGAAAATAAGTTGATGGATGATAGATATTACATTAAAAAAAGTTATACTTCTGATACCATAATCATTATTTCATCTTCGATGGATCTCTTTTAAAGTATGAGGAGGAATAAAAATTTAAGGGCTTGTTGAAGTTATTATTGTCTCTGTTCGATGTCATCTCATAGGCTTCCCCTAAAGGCACATTTGTAGTGTATTTTTATGATATAAGTGATTTTAGAGATACGACAGAGATATGGGGATATACCATGGTTTATATTTTGTCAGGTAATGATGTTATAATGTGTGAGGGTATGAGTTGTGAGTGGTGGTACTTATATGGGGATGAATGGGGTATTTTGATAATTATATTTTTCAGTTTGTTATGTTGCATCAAGAATTACAATATTTATGAATATTGTACCCTATATATTAAATTATTCATGTGAGTTAAAAAAAATTTCTTACATCATTCTTTAAGTAATTTTTCTTGTATTTACCTTATAATTTTAAATATCTTATTTTGACATATTTCCCATTTCACCAAACATTAATCTATTTTATAAAAATATTGAAAATTAACCATTTTTTTAATTTATATTCCAAAAATTAAATCCACTATATTGAAATAATTTTATAAATAGATGGCCATTCATTTTTTTTAAATAACATCCTCATCTATTTGAATAATACCAATTTGAATATAATAGTCATTTTTTAACCCATTTAATATTTTACAATGGTCTCATAAAATAAAATTGTTTTTTAATGAATCATAATATCATTTTATAATTTTTTGGAAATTATTGCTATTTCAACATGTTTGATATTTATAAAATAAAATGAAAACATATAATTTTTACAAAAATATATAAAAATATTTTTCCCCTTTTTAATACATTAATTTTCTTGTATAATGATTTAAATATGTTATATATTGAATTTTAAAGGATTCCTAAATATTATGATACATGTCTATAAGTGAGGATAATAGTTTAATGTTTTGGTTACTATTATTAATGAACATATGACTATCCCAATAGGAATATTATTATTCTAATGAGTATACTTGTTGTAGTCAAATTTGATTATTATCATTTGTAAATTTCCCCTATTTGAAATTTTTTTTTGTCAGTTTTATTTTCACTCAATGATACCTATAATTTCATTTTATGAATTGATATTTCATTATTAATATTCTACATTATTTCTACATTATTTCTTATGACTATGATCAATCTCAAAGATCATGTATATCAATATTCACATGTTACAATTATCATATTTTCAATTTTTAACCCATTTTAATATTTGTAGTTCCTGTGGATATATTTATTCTATAAATTTAGTATAAATCAATATGAAATTTTTTTCTATTTTTGATTCTATATGCTATATAAATTTTATATTAATACATTTATATGTATGACATAAAAATATAATTAGAAGGAAATTCCACTGATTAAATTCTTGGATGTTACAATCCCCCCTGCAATAAAATTTAATCCTTCACATTTTATTTTACATACTAGGTTAAAAACAGGTGTGGGTACTTCTGATTTATTTCTTCCATTGGTTCGAATATCTCAACTTCACACATCTGGTTTTGTCATAATACTTTTACTAAGTGAGTTTTCTTGTTGTGTGGAATATTATATCTATAGTCCAAGATATTCACAAATTAATCCTTATAATGGGGATAATTTTCTTGTTTTTGGACCTTTATATTGAGTACCTATGAGGTATTTGGTTTATACCTTCTCAAGAGGGATAAATGGAACAACTCATGTAGTTTATCCATGGTTAGTGTGAGTGCTAGTTGATAATCAATAGATGTGATTAGATTGAGAACCTCAAATAGGTCAAGGTATCTAGGACGTAGATTTTATTTCCTCTCATATATAATGAATATAGATACACATTTATTTAAAATATTAGCATTAAATAACTTTTTAGAAGTACATAAATCAATATTAAAAAAATCCCAAAGAATTTAATACTCTAGTTCCATTAGAATCATGTAAACACAAAACCTGATAAGTATGTGAGCTACATGATCTCCCACTAGGTTCTTCTTGAATGTAACCCTTCTTTGACACTTAAAACCTAATACATATAAGGATTAAATGTGGAAGGAAAAATGAAAAATGGGAGAGATAAGATTCTTGGTAAGGGTAAACATTGGAGATATGTAATCATAATCTTGAGCATAAGGGCTTGAGAACATGATCGTGAAAATATAATATCATACCCATATATCAAAGAACATATGAAGGAGACATGGAATAATGTGTGGTAGTTTATGAGACATGAATCATAAGGATATAGATAATAGAATCTTTAAAATAATTACATATGAATAAAATATGGAATTGTGGAAGACCCATAAGACTATAATAATATTTCTATACAATGTAAGGAATTGCTTACAAGACTATCATAGTCTACAGGTTCAATCTCTATACCATCTTTGTAGTCATGGTTCACTCCCATGGTGATCATAGTGTCAAGGGTTCAATTATTATACCATGCTGGTAGTCATGGTCAACTTATAATGAAATAATAGTTGTCTAGGTACATTCCCAGTTCCATATTAATATATTTCATAATATATAGTTTTTAACCAATTCATTGGATTGAGATATTGGTCCCACCAATATCATTATGATATCATACATATATGTTCTAAAAGTTCATACCACAGTGTTATATTAACCCATGGAATTAAAGGGGTATCTTAAACTTGTAATCATATCATAACCTATGTAAAATGATAAATGTTCCACAATCATTTCATCAAATGAATAACCCGTGAATGAGAAATTTATTTCAAATACATATAAACTATTAAAGATAAATGGATTTAATATATATAAAACCCGTGAAAGATAAGAATGATTCATAAAGACCGTGACATTAAGAAAAACTATTCAGAGAAAGAATATGAATGGAACCATTTGATAATTTCCTAGAAATACATGAGTAACATCAATAGAACTCATATTATATATAAATTAATTTGGAAATATATTTCCAAAAACCATCTTGAGGAAAATATGATTTATTCCTTGAAAAAGGATATTTAATTCTTAAAACCAATTGAAAAATATTTTCATAGAAATTATCTTAAAAAATTATAAATAAAATATGAAATCATTTTAAAAACTTTTTTCCATTAAAACTTATAGATGTCAGTTTAGAGAAATTAAAAAAAAATCAAAACAAATTGAAAAATTTAGTGGGAATATTGAAAATATTTTCAACACTATTTCCCTTAAAGTTATAAAAATGAATTTAGAAAAAATCTTCAAAAGCATTTTATTTAAAAAATAAGTTGAAAATTTAAAGAGAACTCTTAAAAATGTATTTAAAAAAAATTTCATGAAAATATATTTAAAAATATATTTTATTATGACATTATATTACCCACTTGTTAACAATCATAAGTTAATGTTTCACATCATAAAATATTCAATTTGTTCTTCACATGTTTATTAATTTGTAATATCATTGGTCATTATAAATATATCATGATTTGAATAAAGTAAACCACGATATAAATGTCATTTATATTCATTATATTTTCATCATAATATTATATATCATATAGAATTATGAAATTAAACTCACCGTTCATAGATATGATAAGTTGTACATATGCATAAACATTGTATCCATCTTTATTTTTGAATTGCAAGAAAAATGGTCAATTAAATATTTAAATATATATATCGTTATCAAAATATAATTATTTAATCATATATATAATTTAATTTAATTTAACCATGCTTAATACATTCTATGTAGTGTGTGAGAGAATCACATCACTTTGAGTGGTGGTAGTCCAAACTTTCACGAAAGAAATTATCATCTTTATACCAAATTAAAAGTAAAAAAATATATAGTAAATTTATTTAATAAGATTAAATACATAGTAAATATAATATATTATATATATAAAAATATTTTTTACCATAATTTCTATTATTAGAGGTGGTAAAGTAAAAACAAACAATCATCATTAAGTGAGGTAGTAGGTCTCTATACACAAAAATAGTATGTTAATTACCCATTAGATGGAATTCTGTGTAAGTTTAGGTCTAAAAAACAACATAAAAAATAAAAGTATTCTAAATATAAATTTCTTATATAAAATAATGGAATAAATTATCAAGAGTTTTTGGAAAAATTAAATAAAATAAAAGTGATTGAAAAAATTTGTTACTTCTTAATTGGGAAACTCCTTTGGGTTTATGAAAAAATGCATCCTTGGATTTCATCTTACAAAAGGTTAGTCTTTCAGGAGGAAGTTATGGATGTTGGAATGTGTATTTGGAAGACCTTTTTTGATCCAATATGATATTATATGTGTGAAGAAGTGGGATAGGTGGAGGTCTTTTATAATGAAAGGATATGACACACATGACATTTTTTTAAAAAGTTCTGCATACCCACATTTTTACGCAATAAAATTCATAAAAAATAATAAATATTAATAATATAAGGTTCTTGGGAAATTATATCTAGGAAATGGGTTTTGTATCAGTTTCTTTGTTTTATTAGTTCTAAAATTTAAGTATTAGTACATTGATAACACAAATTTTCTCTAAACCATTATAATTAATTTTAATCTATTTCACTATTTTTTTTGTAAAAAAATTTATTCCATTTTGAGAAATTATATATTATTATTATTGAAAATAAGAAATCCATTTTCTCAAATTCGAATCACATAACTGGTAGAAATTAATTTAAAATTAATCATATTGACATGACAACATTTTAGAGTTTTATAGTAAAAACATCCAAATGTTTTCTAATTTTTTACATTGAATTTAAATTTTATATTTATTAGAATGAACCAAATTGTGTTTATTGATTAAAAAACATTCTAAATAAAATTCTAAGCTAATTTAAAATATAATTTAACTTTACAAATAAATTTTATGAAAAAGTCGTTTTGAACTAAAATTCAGTACTATTCATTATTCCTTCAAAAATGAAACATCATAAAAAAATAAGAGAAATTTACACTAACATAATTTTTATGCTTCTCTTTAAAAGATGAATTTTATACTGACATATATTATTTATAGAAAATACTGAATTTATATTCAAAATTGTTTCTCTAATAAAAGATCATAAAACATATTTAAAAAAATATTTTCTTAGAATAATGTTTTAATTCTTCTTATCTAATGTTTATCAAATTTATTGGATGAGTAAAAAATTTATTTCATTGAAATATAAAATATATATATTACATTAATATAACTCACTAATTTTAATTAATTTTAAATTTTTAAGTGAAAAATCCTTTCTGGTTATTAAAATAATAATACATCCTTTACTTTCGATCAGTTCTTATAATTTCATTTATAATTAATTGGTAACCTATGAATTCATATTATATTTGGGTAGACCTTATATTTCTCATGAATTAGTTTTTAATACTAATTTAATATCTAGATTATATTAAATAATATATCATTATATGGGAGGACACAGTCTTGTGTGTTACAAAAATAATTGAGGAAACTTATCATTTAATGTAGCACAAGATGACCACATTGTATCATGTAGAGGAAGTTAAAATATAGGTTTCTAGTGGTCCACAATTAACATGGTGTTTCATATAATTCAAGACAAACTTATTTCTCTAATATAAAATAAATAATAATTAGTTTTATGTAAAATGAAAAATATCAAAATGATTAATGAAATTTGGAAAAATAATTCCCAAAATCTCAGGGTGTTACATTCTACCCTCTTAAAATTAATTAACCCCCAAACATTTTATAGGTTATCAATGATTAAATAATTAAATTTTTTATTAATATAAACCCACATCATAAAATTTATAAATAAATATTACCTTAAAAATGGAATGTTAGAACCATTATAGTTACCAAAATTAACATGTAACATGGGTTCTAGAAAAGAGAACATTTGATAAGAGTGAAGATTGATCATTGAGGAAAAATATAGATATTTAAAGGTAATGATTGAGGTCACCAATCCCAAAAAAGTGAATGTTCTTAGATAATCTTAGGTCATTATAGTCAAAAATATATAATCATTTAAAAGGCTATCATTTTAACATAATTAAGGTACTGGGGAAACATATTTTATTTTAATATTTATCCTAGTGTTGAATATTTATTTTATTCTCTAAAAATAACAGAAAATATAAATATATGATATATTTGAATAAAAATAATTCATTCTTTAGTTGGGTTTCCATATATTTTTAATTCATGCATTTTCTCAAGAAATAGTTGTCTAGAAATAGGCTTTGTTTCATGAGGTGCTAAAATACACTTTTATTAGATCTTAAGTCCCATAAAATATTGAAAATTATAACTATTTGTACATAAATGTTCTTCAAAATCAATATGGTTAAAGAATTAATCAATAATCATGTCAAAAATGTGAATAACATCATCATATTTTATCTTATAACATTTTAAAAACAGTAATTACCATAAACAATTATGGAAAACATGCAATTTTCTAATTCTATAGATTACTATATATATTCCATAATTCAAAGAAGATGTATACTTCATCAATGGTAGAATAAACAACTATTATACATGTCCTTAAATAGTTCTATGGTATTTAGTACCATACAATTTACTTATATCCGATATATCTTTATCCAAAAAAATTATAAAAAAGATAATGTACATATTTATGGTTACATTTCTCTTAATCATGTGTTTTCAATGGATATACCCATGACATAAGTAAATTTTCTATTCTATCAGATTCATTCAACATATTCTTATAAATCATAAAATAAAATATATAAAGTGTAAAATCCTTATACATGTTATAATTTATAATTCTTGAATCCAAATACTTATAAACATTGATTAATCAAGTTCATCCTTAAGCCATAATAAGGATTCCACATCAAATTAATTGGAACATATTGCCTTTAAAATTTCATTTTTAGTATCATCATACTCAAAAATAAGACCATTACTTGTACCACCTTGCTTATTTTCTTTAGAATCATTCCTATTTGGATATTGTGTTGTACAATGAAATTATAATCCACTCAAAAAACACATGACCTGTGATGATACATTAGGGAGGAAAATATTTTCATCCATTTATTCAATATAAATAATCATTTTTTCCTTCTAGTAACTTGGTCTGTATCCTTTTCCACAGTAAATAAATCATATTATTCATCTAAGACTGTCACTTCAGAAATTATTTCAACATTATCGACACAATGGAAATAAATTCTTCTTTCATCCATGGCCACCATAACCCATACGCTCTGCAATCTCCTTCTTCCTTTTACAAGGGGAGTCCATGAGTTTTTTAAGGTCCACATTGTTAATTGTGTTCTACGAAAGATGATTAGGCATGATAAACACATATTTCACCATAGTGATCATGAAACATGATTTCTCATCATAAAATCAATTATCATATTAATTAATAATCTAGTTCATTTCAATTCCTACCATTGGCTAAAACTAGAAGCATCATGTGGGATTTACATATCATAGTATAAAACCACAAATTCATGAAAATATTTACTTCTAGGATGTATAAATAATAAATTTTTTTAATTTATAACACCCTAGGTTCATCCAAGGTTATTCATAGACAACATATATTTAAATCCTTCTTGGTGATTCGTGAAGAGTTTGTGAATTCCCAAAGAAAGTCTCCTAGGAGTTTCAAACCATCTTTTCAGTATGGATTGTTGTCTTATAAGAGATTACCCTAAGTCAGGCCCAAAATAACTTATCATATTTTTTACTCCTGGGTACATCTATTCAAGATCCACATCAACTTATATTATTCATACAGGTATGTATTTCTAGGAAACCACTCACTATAACCTTTACCAAAATTCTAGGAAATTTTAAAATACATTTCTTTATCCTTTCACTTATACCTAGACATTTCTCTTGGGATATCACAAAGGTTTTCTCATCCCATATTACAAATGTTAACTAATACATTTTTATTCCAGCAATTGAGACCCGTCCTTTTAATACATCATCAATAAATAAATTTTAAAGAATACCTATAATTTTCTAAGAACAAATTCCTAAACAACATTTTAGTATAGAGACATTAGAAACACGAAAAAATTAGTACTGATACATAGTTGATCTAAATTATCTCCCACTAGGTTCTTCATAATTAGCACCATTATTATATACATCAAACATAATAGATATATTCATTACCTGGGTAATGAAAAATTAAATAGTGCTGACCTCAGATTCATAGTTAGGTTAAATAAGGGAGATATGTAAGGATAACAATGAGAATATGGGTATGAGAACATAATAATGAAAAAACTAGATCATATGCTTCATATCAAAGATAAAATGCATGAAACATGGATTAAATCTAGGAAATTAATAAGACTTGAACTATAAGGAAATAAAGATCATAATCTAGGAAAGAATAACATAGTAATAAAACATTGATTTATTGTAGACATAAAATCATATAATATTATTTTCATATTAGCTATAACATCACTTCTATGACAATCTTGGTGGTATGGGTTCACGGCTCCTACAATCTTAGTAGTTATGGTTCACTCCTCATACCATCTATGTTCTAATTGATCTATCCCACAACCATTTAAGTTGTCATGGTTCATTCTGGAGACCATCACTGTCTTTCTCCTGAGATAAAAATATTTATCCAATGTAGTAGAGGGATATATAGGTCCTTCCACTCTCATAATTAAATCATAAATAACATTTACACAAATTTATTCAATAATATTATCTTAACCCATGGAATTAAATGTCTATCTTAAAATGTAATAATATCATATCCTATGAAAAAATATACAAGCTTTATAATCATTCCATCAAACAAATAACCTGTGAAAGGGAAAAAAGTTTCACAAGAATTAAACCTATGAAAGATAAAAGGATTTTATAAACATATAACCTATGCAAAAGAGGCATGTTTCATAATGACGCTGACATTAAGCATAACCATTTAGAGAAAGAATATAAATGGAACCACTAAAATATTACTTATAAAGGCGTGAGTAACATCAACCTATTTGATAGTATATGGAAAATAATTATGAAATATATTTCAGAATAAATTCATTGAAGAAAATATAGGTTTTTACTTGAAAAAAGTATTTTTAATGCATGAAACCATTTGAAAATTATTTTCCTATAATATATCTTGAAATCCTATAAATATTATTTAAAATTAGTTTGAAATCCATTTTCTTGGAAAACATATATAATAATCTTTGAAACATTTTATAAATATTTGTATTTCAAAAAACATTGAAAATATTTAAATAAATATAAAAGATGTTATTAAAACCAATTCATTGAAAATGAAGTTGTAGTCTTTTAAGGAAATCATGTAAAATATTTTTGAAAACAATTTTTCATGAAAACTTATAAAATAATTTTCATAATAGTTTGAAACCGATTATCATTGAAAAAAAATTGAATACTTATAAAGAAATATTAAAAATGTTTTGAAAAAAAATTAATTAAAAATTATATCAGTATTTTTTAATATTATCCTTTTAAACATGCAAAGGAATCTTCATTTAAATGATATTTAGTAAATACCTACATGTCATATGATGTAAAATGGAGACTCCATTTACAAGGTAAATTCTTAGAAAAATGAATAGTACAAAAAGTGAAAATAAGATTCCTTTGAGGAAATTGGTAAAATACAGAAGAGTAAAATGTAATTTAAATATTATAGGATAATATTAAAATATTATTGGATACACGTTTTAGAGAACAAACTTTTTAAGGAATACATATTTCTGACTAAAGAGAGGGTTAATTCCGGATTTCTTAAAATCACTTTATTAAATATATTATATAATAAATTGAAATGAAATGGTACCAGTACATGAATATATCATGAAAACTCATAGATGAAGAAAATTAAATATTTTTCTTGCGATATTAATTATTATATTTCAATAAATGAAGGGTAATCATAAACAATCTCGAAAAGCGCTGAAATCATTTCAATAAACCTTTATCACTTAGTAACGTTGATCAATACACACCATGTAAAAAAATTAAAGTTCAAAAATAATAAATTATAATTAAATTAATTGTATTAATCATATAAAATTTCAAATTGATGTATATATACCTTGAAAAAGAATATAGGTTCATAATTAAACATGTGTCTCAATTAAACAAATTAAAACAAAACTGTCTTTCTGATTTGGTAGCTTCTGAAACAATAACCACATGAAGTACAGATCAAAGAATCGATATGTAAATAAACATAAATTTAATTATAATAATACATTATTACCTCCATTAGTAGTATACACACCTCATAAAAGTAATGGGTGTATCTCATGGAAATAAAAAGTGAGAGGAAATCCCCTTACCTTCTGGCATGAATCTATTCATACTCATAAAAGATTCCTCTATAATAAATAGAATATTTTATAAATTTTATATAGAAAGATATTATTATATAATACCATATATGGTTGTAGTATGACTTTATATTACCTGTTTTATAATAATTTTATGTTAAGGTTTCACTTCAAGTAATATTCCAATTGTTCTTCACATGTGTCTTAATTTGTTATATCTTTGGTCATTTTAATTATATGAAGATTTATAGAATGTAAAACATGATATAGATATAATTTATATTCATTATATTCATTATATGTGTATTATAATAATTAATATATTATATAATTATGAAATGGAATACATCGTTCATGGAGACGGTAAGTCGTGCGTACGCATGACTGTTATTTCCATTTTTTGTCATATTGAAGTAAAGAAGGTAAATGAAATAAGGGTATATATATGTGTATATAATTTCTGACTCCCATATCATAATTATATCATATATATCATATAATATCTCTAAACCCATACTTATTACATTCCATGTATTGTGTGAGTGAATGACATCACTTTGAGGGGGCGACAGTCCACACAACCACAAACGAAATTAACGTGTTTACACCCAATGGAATGTTCAAAGATATGTATTATAAAATTATTATAGAAGCTTAATTACCTAATTAATGTAACAAATTAAATATATAAACATTTTTTACACAAAATTATAAACCACAAGAGGTGATAAATGAAAAATGAACAATCATCATTTAGTGAGGCGGTAGTTCGCTGTACACATAGATAGTGTGTTCGTTACCCAATAGTTGGAAGTGGGTGTAAGTGTAGGTATAACCCTTATCATATAAAAATAAATGTATATTAAAGATAATAATTTTTTATATAGGAATGGAATAATGATTGTTATGGGGTGAATAAATAAAATAAATGAATGTTTCTTGAGAGAAGATGTTACCACTTAATCAGGTAACTCCTTTTGGATTGTTCAAAAAGACATCCTTGGATTTATTTCAACCCAGGGAAAATATTCTAGTAATAAGTGGGGGATTCTAGGAAGTTTATTTCTTCTATATATTATTCATACCAATGTTTTTTGAGTGGTGTGAATAATAGGGAGATGTGGTGGTCTTTTTAGGGAAGGGAAATGACACACCTAGCATTTTCAAAAACAAGTTAGGTGCACCCATTTTTTACCAAAAAACTAATATAAAATACTGAAAATTATTTATTTAAGGTTTATGTTTTAATAATGTCCATGAAATTGGTTTGTGTTTGTTTATTGGTAATTTTTAATCTAATGGTTTAGGGTTTATACTTTGATAACCTTGTTTTTCTCTTAATCATTTTAATTACTTTTAATCACATTCACTAATATTTCTGAAAAAAATGTTTATATTATTATGACGTATAAATTATTATTAATCAAAATATGGAATACAATTTTCTAAATTCTAGTCATATAAATGGCTAAAATTAATTTAAAAATAATCTCGTTGATTGGACGACATTGTGGGGTTTTAAAGTAAAAATATCCAAAATATTACTACGTTTTTTTATTCAATTTCAACATGAAATTGATTCCATTTAACCACATTGGGATGATTTAAAACTATAAGTCTAATTAAACATTTAATCAAATTTAAAATATCATTAAAAAAATAAATAAATTATATAAAAAAATTGAACTAATATGTGTTATTTTTCACTATAAATTAAAAAATAAAACAACATTGAAAAATATCAAAGATATAACCTAAACTAGTTTTTATGTTTCCCTTTAGAATTTGAAGTTTATTTTGATGTATTATATTTATTATAATCCCAATATTTATATATAACATGGGTTCTCCATTAAAAGGCAGTAAAACATACCTTATAAAATATAGCTTTTATGTATAAAATTAGGTTTGTTTTTATCTTATTTTCATCAAATATATTTAATGAATAACAAATTAATTTATTGAATATTATATATGTATATTACATTAATATCATTAGAAAAATGTAATTAATTTATTTTATTAATGCAAAATTCCATTAGCGTCCTAAAAAATATAAATATATCCTCTATATTCAAAATATTCTTAAATTTTCATTTATAATTAATTGGTAACCTAAAAATTAATATTATATTTGTGTAAAACAAATATTTTGCTTTTTTAGTTATTAATACTAATTTAATGGAACTTTTTCAATAAAAAATATATCATTATTCAGAAATACTTGGTCTTGCATGTTAAACAAGACATAGTGGATAGCCATCGTTGGGTGTAATGAAAAATAACCTTAGTGTGGCATGTTGAGTAAGATAACATTTGTGGGATGTGTTGGGAATGATTAGCTTTGTGTTGTGTATAATGTAATCCAATCATAGTACTTTACTATACAATTATCTATATTTAGAATTCTATGAAATACAAAATATAATAAAGATAAAATTAATAAAAAAATTAATAATTCAAAAAATCTTAGGGAATTACAATGAATCTCTTTTATAGTGAGATATATTGGAACAATTTATCTGAAAACGTAAATTAAATGTCTCATTAATGATTTTCATCACACATATTCTACAAAATTTGAGCCTTCCTATTGTGATATTAAATATTCTTTAGCATTTCGAACCTTCCATTTACCATTTGGAGTGCCATCATCTTTCGTTCACCAAATTAATCATAGAAAATAAGTGAGTGAGGACTCTAATGATAAATGGATTCATATGGATCCAATTGTATTCTTGTGTTAATGATATTACTGTGTGATAACTCATATAGAATAGAATTTCATTTATATCCTTATTTTAAGTCCATTGAACATGATCTCAACATGAATTCAAGTGTTTGGATATTCTACAGATATTGGAATTTTTTGGAGAGAGATAAGTCACAAAAAATCACACAAAAAACATTAAAGTACATTGGTGTTTCTTCCAAAAGTTATAGATGAATATAATATATTTTTCTAATATAATCTAAAATGGTGTTCCATTTATCCTCAAAACTTCTATGATGTATATTATTTTTAGTAGATCGAGTGACAAGTCCTCCCAAATAACAATGAAATGGTTATATTTTTATGATCATCCACCAAAAAATATATTGAACTATTTCCCCTCGATTCATTTATAACACTAGTGATAGTGTCCATTGTGATGTTTTCCAGTCGTAAATAGGTATGGTTAATGTTTACATCACCCTCTTGTCTTTTTTCTTCATGTGTTCACATGTTAACATACTAGGAACAATGAATTATTTTATATGATCTGATTCATCATATTTGTAATTAACTAACATAGGTCAACCGATCATGTCACATGAGATGTCATACCATAATGTTGTAATCCTAAAAACAACCATACAATTCTCATGAATAACTATGAAGGAAACAAACAAATAGAATCAATATGGAAGAAGAGTATAAAGAAATGATATATACAACATAGCGCTAAAAAGGATTAAACTACAAATATAATAATAGAATAAAATGTAAAGTCCCAATGTGAAAATCACCAACCATCATCCGAAACCACTTTGAAGTTGATAATATTCCAAATAATTATCCATTCCTCATGTCGTAATCCCTTTAAAATGTTATCCTTATAACTAAGGCTAAAAATTCCTAACTGAAAATTTATAGTGTGAGAACTGAACTAAGTATAATACCTCAAATAATATATATAATTTCAATAACCAAGAAACCATTAGTTAGAAATTTAAAACATAAAAATCTAATAATAAAATTTCAAAATAATAAACATTTTATAAATCATTCATTGGTTTTATCTGAAAACATTCCATATTTATATGCGTAAAAATATGATTATAATCAATAACCAAAAAGAGGGTTGTAATCTAAACTACCATATCCCAAAATATATCATTTTATTTATATAAATTGTCTCACACAAAGGTAACCAAGAAAATAAAATCCAATAAGGATTTCCATGGGCCAAAAACGACATGATAAACCTATGATTATACAATAAATGTTATACATGTGGAACCATAATGCATGAAACTTTTTGGAATTTATATTATAGAATAAATTATTTTAAAAATAATAGGACACTAATATTGAAATTGAATCCTACTATATTGAGTCCTACTAGTGTCTGTTGATATCAAACATATTCACATGCCATAGTTTCCAAAATGATTTCATATGCTACCTTTTCAACAAAAAAATTGGTGAAAACGTCACGCATGGAAAAATATTGGGATCATGACTATGGGAATACTAAACCAAAGGACTCCAAATGTTTCAATTTTCCATGTTTCCTTAAAAATTGAATTAATCATTATTATAATTTTAGAAACATTTTCTGATTCAAAGTATCACCACTAATATTCTACGAGAATCGTCATTAATGTAAAAAAATCATAAAAATATTCAGAAGTTACTAATCATCCCTACCATGGTTTAAAAATTTATATAAAAAACTATTATATAGGATCTTTATAAAATAATATAATATGTAATTTATTTTTTAATATACCACACTCAAATTTTTTTCAAGACATATATGATAGTCTTTTAGATGGAAATTTCCTCATATATATCATATAAAAAGAATTATGAAGTCAATTAGAATTATTTTACAAAACAAATGTTATAATAGATTCCATATCTATTGGATAATTTTTTTGGATTATCTATTAGGAATATTACAATTTAATTATTATGAAGATCTTGTAATTCATGGTTTATAACAACTATATTGAAACACCAACATCAAATAAGATGAATAACACCCCTCTAGAAATCACTACCGGTGAGGAGGCGGAACCTACTAGAGAATGTGAAAGTCCATGAGAAACGCTCAATGAGAAACAACCTCAGAAACATCCCATTGCTTTCCGAGTAAAGAATATTGTAAAATGATCCAACCCATATTAAGTGAGTACCTAAAAAATCATGTTTATTGTGAGTTCCTATAATTATAACACTTGGTGATCATGCCCATTTTTAATAAAACTAGAAAACAAAATACACCATTTAATTTAATATTTTAATCATTTCATAATTGAAAATAATTTAAAATATACGATAATGGATTTATAACCATTAAAATAGATAAATTATGTGATTTACCATGATATTACATATTTTAAAAAGTTTTAAAGTAGTTATAGATTTTTCGTAGTTGTTTTGGAAGAAAAATATGGAAAAATTGTAAATAATCGTAAAATGGATACCCATACATGATAGTATATAATGATGTAATGGAAAAATGTTTTACAATTAAATATTGAAAAAAAATATGATAACTAAATGTGGTTAACATAATATCTGTAATGGTGGCTTCATTTACCGTTATATACAGGCATTGAATTTAGGATACACTTGCATATATGGGAATCTATCGAGACATTGCATGTTTAAAATAATGATTAGCCTAATGTGAGATACATATTTACCCTTACATAAAAAATTTAACCTAGAGGTTACCCTTATGAAACATCATGATAAATATTTATACACTTACACATCATCATTATTTTACTCATGCAACAGGTATTAACATGTCTAACCCTTACCAAGCTAGGGAAGAACCATATTACCATTACATAACCAATAAAAAACCATTTAACCCTTACACGTCTCATATAATTAAAGAATTACCCTTACAAAAACCACTAAAACATCCATCCATATGCATAAATGAATTTACCTTCATTTAGGCCTAATGTTTTATGTTTGGTTAAAAATAAAACATGATTTTTATAAAATTTTCATTAAAATAGAATAAAAATTAGAAAATAATTTTTCTTAATTATTATAAAAAACAGGATTACAGTAAAAATGTTGGTGTTGCAATTATCCATACTATAAAATCATTATTCCCCTACAAATTTGTGAATACTGTTAATTCATGAAGAGTGAATAAAACTACTTCATAAAAAATTATTTCCATTCCCATGTCACATGGATATATCATATTTATGGCCATATTAAGCATACTATAGAGATTTAATTAATACAAAATACTATATTTTATAGATTCATATTCTAATCTATATGAAAAAACATGGAGGTTACTGGTTTGAGGTTAATTTGAAAAAATTTATACACATGTAGGGGGGCCTTTAAATATTTCCTTACATGGGAAAATATGACAAATCATGAATCAATGGTAAAAAAATTAAGAGACTAAGAAATTAGTTAGCTTTCCAAGATATTCAACGATCATGAAAGGAAAAAAATACCTGATGAATAACTTATCTTACAAACTGACTTACAATATCCTAAATAGTGATATTTTCAATGAGATATACCCAACTAGTCACCTCATCCCCCAATAGAAAAATATGGATTTTACACAATATATCTATTTTATAACTAATTTAGAAAACCTTTACCAAGATAAACACACGATACCCATCATTATTTAACAATACTCACTCCGACCGATGACCATTCACCAATACATTCCCTATATAAATATGATTTACAAGGCCAACCATACAACACTGAAGATTCAATCCCATTGTTTTATAGATTTTTAGGATATGAACTTATAAATCCAATGAAAAAAGTTCCCCTTGTAATTTGTAAACCCATTGAATTGAATGTTTATTATTTTATATATTAATGATCATCCTTAAAGGAAAACCGTGATCCAATTTCATAAAAAAAATTATTAACCCAATCATAACATCTTTCCCAATAAAATCCTATGGTGGTGGAATTCTAATGTACATTGATTATTTTTCTAATGTGTATAATGGAATGTATAAGGATATGAAAAACTAGATTCTCAATGGAGTTCCTCTCTAATTTCCCAACAGATATATCATCATGATTAAAATTCTATAATTGAATATTTATCTCTAATTACTACGACTGATTTCTCAATTCATGACTCATACTAATAACCCTATAGTGTAAAGAAATAGACATACCATTATTCTTGATCCATAATAGAGATCAACTAGAACAACCTACTACATATATAGACCTAGGGGAAAGATTCTTACAATACAACACTTTAAACTAGCACCATCTAATTTCTCATATTGAACTAAATTATATAAGGATGAGACAATTGTATCATAGGATGAGAACACATAAGAAACTTTTTTCAAACACATACATGTGTATTTCGGAAAATGGTTCCATAAAGACTTATCATTTAATTCATTAAAGCCGACCTTAGTAACACCATGGTCATGATGTTCATGATTATACCTCATCTCCCAAGAGTATATATAATATTGTAATGAATGATCTATATTTACTTAAACAAATATTTGAATCATATTTTTTATTTATATGGGAAAAATTACACATCTAAAACATATGATCTGAATATAATCTAAACATATTATCAAGGGATTAACGCCATAATTTACTAAGATAATGTACAATTACTATCAACTAATTTGTAAGGTGATATTTATTATTTACAAGATTACCTATTTGAGAAACTTGTATTCCAACACCTATTTTTTATTATTAATTCATATAAGCACTCCAAAGAAGGAAGCGACCTAACATAGGTTTACTATCTTTTTAGATTCCTTATAAAATGGTGAAATAAGAAGTCCCAACTCATACATATGAAAATCCTAATATGAAAATTTAGGTTTTATATTAAATAAAGGAAATCCCAATGATTTCCTCATATAACTATGAAAAACATAACAAAGTGAAAAACTAGCCATTTTAATGGAAATAGGAGACCCAAATGAATATCCAAAAGATGAACGAAAAATATCATAAGAAAAGTACAATCTAGAGCACTAGATCTACCATGTATCCCATAACTAGGATATAGTTCAAACAGGTAAATTCCTCTACAAGTAACTCTATGGAAATAGTAATGGGTTATAAAATTAAATCTATAGTGAATTGGGTTTATAAAAATCTACCTAGTGGTCCGATTATCCAACTGATAATAATATATCACCCACATATATCTCATAAAATACTTCAACGAAACTAATTCCTATTAACCATACACAAACCCAATGTTTTACAAATATTGTAAACCAAGAAAATACCCATAGAATAGATTTTACCACAATGATATCTCCTAGAAAAATGTTTAAGTATTAAAATAAAAAAATGGGGCACATATAAAAATTGGATGACCACTACGCTTAATGAAGAAAACCATGGTAGATGTCTTAAACAACACATATACATATCCTTCCCATAACATTAACAACTTCCAAACTAGAATGTTAAAATCACATGAAGATTAATTATCATATCATAAGATACCCTCAAAGAAGACAACTAGGAAAATGGTCCTTTAAACCACCATATTATAATTTAATAAGGTTATTATACAAACGTACACATCATGATTTAGTTGAAGAACTTGGTTTATTAAAATATCAATCGGGGTACAATCACACTACCCCATTAATAGTTAGGGTGATTCTAAAGAGAGTATGATAAAATACTACTCTTGTAAAGGCCCAAACCTCTTCGGTCCATTAATTTGTGAAAATGTGATGTTAGATGTGTTTTGGGAGGCCATGGTGACTTATCCCTAACACTTTTCCAAATTTTCCAATTTAGTGAAGTGTTCTATAGGTGAGGTTTAGTTAACAGTGTTCTATCGGTGAGGTTCAGTGAGTAGAGTTCTATCGATGGGGTTCAGTGAACGGTGTTTTATCGGTGTGGTTCAGTGACCAGTTCTATTAGTGAGGTTCAGTGAACAGTTCTATTGGAGAGGTTCCGTGAACAGTTCTATCAGAGAGGTTTTGATAACAGTTCTATCAGTGAAGTTCAGTGAATAGTTCTATCAGTGAAGTTCAATGAACATGGTTTAATCGTTGAGGTTCAATGAAAAGTGTTCTATTGATGAGGTTCAGTGAATAGTTCTGTCAGTGAGGTTCAGGGAACTGTTCTATTGGTGAGGTTTTCTGAACAGTACAATTGGTGAGGTTCAGTGAATAGTTCTATCGGTGAGGTTCAGTGAACAGTTATATTGGTGAGGTTTAGTGAACAATGTTCTATCGGTGAGGATCAGTGAATAGTGTTACATCGGTGAGGATTAGTGAACAGTTCTATCAGTGAAGTTCAGTGAACAGTTCTATCGGTATGGTTTTGTGAACAGTTCTACCAGTGAGGTTTAGCGAACAGTTCTATTAGTGAGGTTCAGTGAACAGTTCTATCGGTGAGGTTCATTAAGTAGTTCTATCAGTGAGGTTCGGTGAACATTTCTATCGGTGAGGTTTTGAGAATATTTCTATCGGTGAGGTTTAGTGAACAATGTTCTATTAGTGAGTTTCAGTGAACAGTGTTCTATCGATGAGGTTTAGTGAACAATGTTTTATCAGTGAGGTTCAGTGAACAATGTTCTATCAGTGAGGTTCAGTAAACAGTGTTCTATCGGTGTGGTTCAGTGAATTGTGTTCTATCAGTGAGGTTCTAACGGTGACGTTCATGAACAGTGTTCTATCGGTGAGGTTCACGAACAGTGTTCTATCAGTGAGGTTTTAATCGTGATGTTCATGAACAGTGTTCTAACAGTGAGGTTCATGAACCGTGCTTCCAGCTTCCTACAAATTTTCTCCTTTGACATTTCCTTTGACATAAAATAAATTTAAAGCCTCATTTTATGGACTCTAAGGCCAATTCAAAGGCCATAACTAATATATTAATTATTCCTATGGCTCGGGATGTTTTTACTTAGTCAAACCACGTGGTTTAATGTGATATGCTTTTAATGAGAAATTAAACGTACCTTAAACCGTCACCCCGTTAAATATTCTAATGGGATAAGATATATTCCTCCCTTATTCAACCTCTTTGTTCTCAGCTATGAGACATTAGAACCTTTCAATCTATCCCATAGGAGTTGCACAATCAAACTTTAGTCCCTAGATTGGTTCCCCTCTATTTTGAAGCAACCAAGTTGTTTCGATCAGTCTTCGATATAAGGTATGTTTTATCGTCATTCCTTTGGGGATCAACTTCTCCTATTTCTCCTTCCCATGTTGTAGAATTTAATCTCTATGCTTATAATTGGGTTTTTATTGGGGTTTGGTTGGTGCGGTCGTACCATGGAATCCTCAGGTGGATGTAGTTGTCGCGAGAGGAGGATCGCGACCCGTTGTGTGGATAAAGAACGAGAGGAACTATTTGAGGTAGGGGATTTGTTGCATCACTTTCTTTTAGGAGTAACTTTATCTTTAGAATGCTTTATCTCACTGGATGACAATGGAATTGACATAATAAATATTTGAACCGGATAAATAAACTGATATCCATCATATGTTATTTCCTCTTATTTTTGCTAGATTATGTGATATTTATGCTTGTTCTTAAAGGAAATCGGTAAAGAACGTAAACTTGGATTAATTTATAATTGTTTTTCTAAAGATAAAGAGCCATGTAAACGAATCTAGTTCTTGTTGTTATTTGATGTTAATCAACTTGGTGTAGTATGTATGTTCATTATTTTGTGATAGCTTACTATTAGGTTTCTTGAATTTATAACCAATGAATAATAAGTCGGTGAATACAAGATGGATTAAAGAAATTTTGGATGTTAAAAGATAATTTCATGATGGGTTCTAATTTAACCTATTGTTTGATTAAGGGCAAGTGCCCAATTGTGAAGATGTTTATTTACTACTGCTTTTGTTTTGATGTGAGCCTGGCTGGTTGTGGTAATATGTGGAGGCATGGAGGCCTTTTTTGTAGTGGTAGAAGATGATTCCTAGAGTGGTGAGATGCATTGGTTTATGCATGTGGGTGTTAGGGAGGACACCATGGATGATCGAATGGAATGGATGTAATTATTAGATTATTGTTGTTTCTTTGATTGTTTATCTAATTTACTTTTCCCCATTGCACAATGTAGCGAGTCTTACTTACCCCTATTCTAAATGAGGCGAAGACACATGGGGTATGCCACGTGCTTTCCATGTTTAGATTCTCAAGTAACAATGGGTATATGCTCTTACTATAAGAAGAAATGACTTGATGGGTAGTACATCTACTCACTGTTTTTAGCCCCCTTTTTGTAGCATTGACTGTTTTTCTAGAATTTTTGGGAATTTGGGAAAGTATTTCTGTAATGAATAATTGAATAAATGGGTTTAACCCATGGGGATGGAGTTTCGGGAACATAATTATGAGGTTATAATTTTGAAGCAACAGTTGAATTGGGTATGATGATAATGAAATTTAATGTTAAATTGTTCATGGTTAATTAATGTTTAAATAATTAATTAATGTAAATTGAAATTGATAAAAATTGAATGAAGTAATCTAATAAACCTATGTAAATGGTTGTATTCTCATAGGATACTGAGTCTTAGAAGAGCATCTGAGAGCCTGAGAGACGTTAGCAGCAGTTGTGTCGAAGACTAGGTAATGCCCATAGTGTGGTTGTGAGATATAATATATCCTGTAATTGTTGTGTTTATATATGATACTCCACCTAGTCAGTAAGGAAAAGTGACACCCCAAGGATTTTGAGAACTGGGGGCTGTTTTCCCCAACATTCGGGTGTGAGGATGGATGACTGGCTACCCCCTTTGGTCCCACTCTATTCTCTTAGTAGTTACGTGGGATGGAATTCAAAATGGTTATTTTTCCTCATATATGTGTATGGAGGTATGTAATGGCTTGTGTTTATTCACACAAATATATTCTGGATATAGTATTTTATGGAATACTATAGGTGTAACGTGTATGAGTTGTGATGGCTTGAGGATTATAACTCAGTGTATGGGATGTAATGGCTTGAGGTATAATACCCGATGTATGATACCCATTTTACAGGCTGTAGTGTCTCCCAAAAACTACATGGTTACTTTGCTTTCGTGGATGTGGTGGTTTTTTTGCATGAGGTGCATGTTGTGGTGCTTCACCCATGTGTCTATGGGCAATCATTTTTTCAGATAGATGCTCAGGATGTACGACGTTGGGGAAAAGTAGAAAACCAGTGGGGAAGTAGTATTGAGGTACCCTGGATATTATTTATTATATGATATATTCTTATATGCGTTACTTGGTGAGAGTATCCATGGTGAGGATGGGAACTTAGTATACTTGTTTAGGTGATGAGTTATTTTCACATGTTTTCACTGTGATTTATCATGCTTTCTTTACATTTTCATGAGAGGCTTTGGGGAGGATCATATTGAGTATACCATTATACTCACCCTATGTATATATAAACTGTTTTTTTCAGGTCACATAAAGTAGGTTGGAGATCAAGCTATTTTCTACTAGCTTGGGGTTGCAGGAGCTGTTTGGGCTTGTGGTTGATTCTATTTTTACTTTCATTTGGGTACATTATGTTTTTCCCTTCCAGTTGTAGTTCTTTTGCAAGACATTTCATATATGCAGTTGGGTTTCTTTTATATTCCTTTTCTGAGTTGGAGTTGATTGGTGCCCATTTTATCTCTCTCTTCTGCATGTGTTATCTTATATGGTAATGCCTCCAATTTGTGTGTTTATTGTTCCCATTCTGCTAGTCGCCAACCCGGGGCCTACTAGAAACAGGACTCAGGGGTCATTATATAAGGCCCCAGCCTTAAACCTTACTTAATCTTGAGTTATTACAAGATTACACGTTGAGGATCTTTTCGGGTTTAGAGTTTTAGTGAATTAGATCATAAAACATGCATTACATTCCACATATAAACAAAGTGGTTACATAAAGATAGTATTCTTCATTCCCATCAATGGAAACATATTTAAAATAAAACATGGATTATTTCTTGACACATCCTTGACTCTATCATCTTATCATGTACCTTTCCCTTGACCTGTGAAAAACATTTCAAAAACTTGGGATGAGCATAAAAACTCAGTATGGGTTATAAAAACATGGAAAGGAAACATGAGTTCATATATACATAAGAATGAAATCATACTTTACCCATAAAACATAGGCACTTTAACATACCTCATAAAATCATGAATAAATCATAGAAATCATAATATGTAAAGGTAACTTGAGGCATTCATAACATTCTTACGTAGGGAGTAACCCTCTTGGTTACGTTTGGAATACCCATCACAGTATATTCCCTAAAATATCTTCGGAGAAACCTTAACGTTTCACTCCTTCGCGTTACCCAATGCATTG
The DNA here is from genome assembly GCA_963277665.1 of Viscum album. Classification (NCBI taxonomy): domain Eukaryota; kingdom Viridiplantae; phylum Streptophyta; class Magnoliopsida; order Santalales; family Viscaceae; genus Viscum; species Viscum album. The sequence continues at coordinate 1,416,353,086 of OY728145.1, forward strand.
GAGAGCTATAACGGGCTCACCCGCCCTTAGTTTATCACGGAACCACCCGTCTTCATAATAATGCCCAAGAACCATAACATAATCATATCACATAAAACATGCATAAAGGAAACATAACATTTCCACCATTCAATCACAAGATATCAATACCACACATTGATATAAAAAAATTATGAAAACCATTTTCAATACCAAAATAAAAGAAAAGTAAAACATGGTAGTTATTTTTCTTTTAAAAAGAAGGAATGGCTTGTAGAGGAAGCTGAAACTCAAATAACGGTCACGACGGCGGAGAAGTCGTTGTCGCCGCATACGTATGACAAAAAAATTCCCTTTTGTTGGTTAGTAAACGCTTCGTATAAAAAAGATTCCTTTTGAATAAACTTAAATGTCAAAGGGGTTTATACACCGTATAAAAGAAAGTTGTGTATAAAATAAAATATGCCTCAACGAAAGGAGATTGAGACGAAGTCCCATACAAAGATAATTTTTAAAATAAAATAGATACATTATGTGTATTCACTATAAGTACACATAAATAAAGTACAAATACAAGATACGACATAATAATATAATGACATAATTTGAAAGTAGGAGATTAACCCAAAGAATGGAAATTGGGTTAAGAAGTTCCCATACCTCGTATCTGACTTGACCCGACCGTTCTTTAAACTCCTGAATAATAAACTTTAGTTAATCTCTACTTGATTATGAATCTTTTCCAAGTTCATTATTCCTTTTATACCATGTTATGAACATCATGTAATCATTTAAGTTAATAATGTTCATTTTGTCGGTATTTGGATCTTAAGTCAAAAATAGACTTCTTACACTTACATGTTGTTAATTTGGTCAATGTTTCATTATATCCAGAATGGTATTCATGATGTAGATATCATATATGTCATATATATCCAGTACATACATGTATTTAAAATATTACATAATCATTTAGAGGTAAGAAATAAAATGCACCGTTCATGGAGACGGTAAGCCGTACGTACGCATGAACGCTACTTTCATTTCTTTGTCATATTAATGGAATTAAAACTAAATGAGACTTATGTATATATTAATTCCAGAATTATATTCATCATTTAGATATATCATTAATTATATATATCCATTATATACATGTACTTTTAATAGTACATTACATTTGGGGATAAGAAATGAAATGCACCGTTTATGGAGACGGTAGTCCGTACGTACGCATGAACGCTACTTTCATTTCTATCTCATACTTTAATGGAAATAAATGATAATGATATATATAGGTATATTATAATTCCAATATAACATCATATATAATAACTTTAAATCCATCCTTTACACGTCCCACATATGGCATTAACGAATCACATCACTTTGAGGGGGCGGTAGTCCGCACTTCCTTAAATGAAGATATCGCGTATACCCATAATGGAAGCCATAAAGGTAAGACACAAATGAAAAATACAGAAGCATAAGTAAAACATAAACATATTACATATCATATATAAAAATAGTGACATCATAATGGCCACCTTTGAAGGTGTTAAATGAGTATTGAACAATCATCGTTTCGGGAGGCAGAATTTCGCCATCCACGGAAACCGTATGTTCTTTAACCATTTGATGTAGTTGTGTAAGATTGTAGATAAAATAAATCTTATAACAACATCCTAGTATATTGATGATACTGGTGTTGTTACAAAAGAAGTATATAAAAAGAGTTTAGGGGGTTGGAGAATCAAAATAAAACAAATGAACATGAGAGAATGAATTACCTTAAAAAGTGTAACTCTTTTTGAGTTGAGCCTAAAGGCTTCCTTTGAAAGGATTATGCCCAAAGGGAATCCTCTAGGATGAGGAGAGGGATGTGGAGAGAGCAAATGGGCAGGGGTTGGCCGAGCCAAAGGCTTGAAGAGTGTGTGAAATGAGGTAGAGGTGGGGGCCTTTTATAAGGGGAGAGGAGGGGCACTTTTGGAAAGTAAAGAAACATTACATTATTTGAAAATGTGTTTCGGTTTTAAAAGGTCCCACATTGATAGAATTCGTGGATAAGGTGATAAGACATCGAAATACATTCATCCAATTGGTTTTGGACATGTGTAGTTCATAGATTTTATATTATCTTTCCATTTTATTTAAATCGTCAAATAATGATGTCATCGCTGCATCATTATTATGTCATAAATAATTAAATTTATTTAATGTCTAAAAATTATAAAACAAATACTATGATATAGGAAATCTTTATATCTTTCTAATGACTATTTATAATCAAAATTTGGACTTGTATAACCCCAATTAAAAATTGTTTTCGCAAAACATATTATGTTTGTGTCATTTTCACTTTAACATTAAATAAAAAGTAATTTATGTCATTTCCCAACAAAAGTGGATCCATGGGGTCCCCAAGTTGACCCATGGCTTGTCTTGGTCGGCCATGACACAACCAATAAGGTTGGGACATGTGTCTAGGTCATTTTATATTATTAAAGCATTATTTATTCCTTAAACTACACTAATTACCACTAATCGCGATTAAAAACTTAATAAGTTACTATTCACCAAAAAATTATTTTAATCTCATTGAACCACATTTTACTTCTTAATGACAACCATGTATGTCGGATTTTCAAAATTCAATACACATTAGTGGTAAACTTTCATTTAACTGAAAAATCAGTTTGCTTGATTACCACTTAGTGGTTTCACTATTCATCAAAAATTGAAGTTTTTCAGAAAATTACCAAAAATTCACTCTAAGCTATATTTGATATTCCGAATTCAAAAATGAAGTCTATTTTACAAAATTCAAATCATATAAGTCACATTAATTAATTCAATAATTAATTCCCGCTGCCAGAGCAAATAGCGTGTTTTTACAAAACAATAAGTATCAAAAGATTGACACCAGTTTAAGTCTAATTTCAAAGTGAAATTGATTCCAATGACCACCATTAGATAAAATGGTAAAAATATATTCTAATTTCACTTTAAAAACAATTCAAAAGATAATCTAATCATATAAATAAATTAGATCAAAAAGAGGTTTTGAATTAAAATGCAACATTTTACACTATTCATAAAAAAATGAACTTTATCAGAAAGGTACCAAAAATTACACAAAGTAAAATTTGATGTCCCGATTCTTAATAAAAGTTTTATTTGGTCCAAAAGAATGAATAAGAGTGATCAAAACTATATTTAATGACGGTTCACCATTAAAAGGTGATAAGTGAACCTTTAGTGAAAATTAGAGTATAAAAGCCTAAAATTGAACTCTTTCCGTATTTTAAGCCTTTATCTTTTATTGGGTAAATGTAAAAACATCTAAATGCATATCTATTCATATTTTATTTATTTCTATTCATTCCCGCCAGTACAATGGCTACTTGTTAACTAACATAATATTATTATATTACTAGTGTGCTACGTAAGTTTCAAAGAAACTCATCGTTGCGTATCGGGTACGCTATCGAACATAGAAACCCCTTTTAATTAAAATTCATATTTAATTCTCTAATATTAATAAATATGAAAATTATTTATTCTTTAATTACCTGGGATGTTACATCCTTCCCCCCTTTTGGGAATTGCGTCCTTGCAATTTTATTCACTTATCAAAATAAGTGGGGGTATTTATCCCTCATAGCATTTTCAGATTCCCACGTTGCCTCTTCAATCATGTGGTTTTTCCACAAAACCATTACCTGGTGAATCACCTTATTCCGTAACACTTGATCCCTGTGGTCAAGATTCTGGACCGGTTGTTCCTCATAAGATAGGTTCTCTTCCAGCTGAACTACCTCTGGACTCAAAACATGAGATGGATCTGGCATATACTTTCTCAACATCGAAATGTGAAAAACATTGTGTACCTGAGATAAACTCGGAGGTAAAGCCACTCGGTATGCAACTGATCCAACTCTTTCCAGAATTTCGTACGGTCCAATGAACCTTGGACTCAACTTTCCTTTCTTACCAAATCTCATCACACTTTTCCAAGGAGAAACCTTGAGAAAAACATGATCACCTACCTCGAAAGATAGATCCTTCCTCCGGTTATCCGCATAACTCTTCTGCCTGCTCTGAGCTGTTCTCATGTGTTTCTGAATCAACTGAACTTTTTCTGCCATCTCTTCTACCAATTCTGGTCCCATCAACTTCCTTTCACCCACTTCATCCCAGAAAGCTGGAGTTCGACACCGCTTCCCATATAATGCCTGAAATGGTGCCATCTGTATACTGGAATGAAAACTGTTATTATATGAAAACTCAACCAAAGAAAAATTTTGGTCCCAACTTCCCTGATAATCCATAGAACAAGCTCGTAGCATATCCTCCAATGTCTGAATTGTTCGTTCTGACTGTCCATCTGATTGAGGATGAAAAGCTGTACTAAAATTTAATTCAGTACCCAACGACTTCTGAAGGCCTTTCCAAAAAGATAGAAGTAAACCTGGGATCACGATCCGATACAATGGAGAGAGGAACTCCATGTAACCTGACTATCTCTTTAAGATACAAACGGGAAAGTTGATCAAGAGAGAAAGTATCTCGTATAGCAAGGAAATGAGCAGATTTGGTCAAGAGATCAACAATAACCCAGATTGCATTATTACCTCGAGATGTCTTCGGTAATCCAACAACAAAGTCCATGGATATATTCTCCCATTCCCACTCTGGAACTGGTAAAGGCTGAAGCATCCCTTTCGGTAACTGCCGCTCTGCTTTAACCTGTTGACAAGTCAAACACTTCACAGTAAAATCAGCAATATCTCTTTTCATTCCATCCCACCAGTAATACTCCCGCAGATCTCTATACATCTTAGTACTGCCCGGATGAACTGAAAACGGAGAACTATGAGCTTCACATAACAACTCTCTCTTCAACTGTGAATCACAAGGCACACATAACCTCTTCACAAACCTCAAAACACAAACACAAACTTATCCAAGAACTCATGGAAAATTTTATTCATAAGGTCCATGAATACAGCAGGTGCATTGGTTAACCCAAAAGGCATAACTACAAATTCATAATGGCCATATCTAGTACGGAACGCAGTCGTCTTCTTCTTTTACTTTCAACTGATGGTACCCTGACCTCTAGTCAATCTTCGAAAAATACTGAGCTACCTGGAGCTGATACCACTTCATTCGATGGCCCAACATCTGCTGAAGTTGTTGCAAATGATTTTACCACCCCTTTCTGCTTGTAGTCTAGCTGCTTCCCATCACTCAAGCTCCTTGTCGGACACTCGTTTGCATAGTGACCCATCTCATTGCACTTATAACATTTCACTAACTGTAAATCAAATTTATTCTTACCTTCACCTTGATCCTTGTCAATGCAATCACGAGCCTTATGTCCCATCTTACCACATCGGTAGCACTTCCCAGAATTCAGAAGACATCCCCCAGCATGCCTTTTTCCACATTTATCACAAACTGGAAACTTAGTTCTCTTACCATCAGACTTCTTTGAAGAATTCTTACCTTTCTCCTGCCACCTAGGTCTCTTCTTCTGCTGGTTGTTATAGAACACTTGGTCATCGGCAAACTCCATTTCCACCTTCTCAGCACATCGAACAAGCTTTTCATAACTTTTAAACTCACGAGAAGCTAATGCCCTTCGATACTTTGGCTTTAATCCTGAGTAAAAACGATTGATTTTACTATCAAGGTCTCGGATAAAATTGGGAGCATACCTTGCCAATCGAGTGAACCTTTCTTCATAGGCAGCCACTGAGTCTTCCTCTTGCCTCAATTCCAAGAATTGCTTTTCCATCCTAAGTCGAACAGCCTTAGGAAAATACTTCTCAAGAAACATACCTTTGAATTCATCCCAGTCAAGAGCATCAATCTCATCGGCGTCCCTGATATTTTTAACCATAGACCACCACTGATCTGCCTCACCCTCCAAATGATAAATAGAAAGACTAACCTTTTGATTGTCTGAACATCCCATGACATCAAAAATCTTCTCCAGTGATTTAATCCACCCTTCAGCTTGCACAGGGTCAGATGATCCTCTGAATGATGGTGGATATTGCCTCATGAAATGTTCCACCACTGACATGTTCCTCTGCGGTTGATCTGGCTGATCTCATGCATGGATACCACCACCATTTATAGACTGAGTCAACTGTGCCATCACTGCAACAAACTGTTCAGTTCCGATTCCGACCATCTCAGGTTGCTGATTTGGAAGGCTGTCTTCCTTCTGATGTCGTCCCAACATAGCTGCTTTGTTTCCCCTACGGAAAACCATTCTGAACATGGAAATATCTTAGGCGAAGCAACATGGTAATCCGTAAATGCTATATCATTTCAAAAAAAAAAATATTTTTAGATAATCATTTAATAGAATTCTAACTCCTAAAGTTATCTAAACCGACCTCTGATACCAACTATAAGGCCCCAGCCTTAAACCTTACTTAATCTTGAGTTATTACAAGATTACACGTTGAGGATCTTTTAGGGTTTAGAGTTTTAGTGAATTAGATCATAAAACTTGGATTACATTCCACATATAAACAAAGTGGTTACATAAAGATAGTATTCTTCATTCCCATCAATGGAAACATATTTAAAATAAAACATGGATTATTTCTTGACACATCCTTGACTCTATCATCTTATCATGTACCTTTCCCTTGACCTGTGAAAAACATTTCAAAAACTTGGGATGAGCATAAAAACTCAGTATGGGTTATAAAAACATGGAAAGGAAACATGAGTTCATATATACATAAGAATGAAATCATACTTTACCCATAAAACATAGGCACTTTAACATACCTCATAAAATCATGAATAAATCATAAAAATCATAATATGTAAAGGTAACTTGAGGCATTCATAACATTCTTACGTAGGGAGTAACCCTCTTGGTTACGTTTGGAATATCCATCACAGTATATTCCCTAAAATCTCTTCGGAGAAACCTTAACGTTTCACTCCTTCGCGTTACCCAATGCATTGGAGAGCTATAACGGGCTCACCCGCCCTTAGTTTATCACGGAACCACCCGTCTTCATAATAATGCCCAAGAACCATAACATAATCATATCACATAAAACATGCATAAAGGAAACATAACATTTTTACCATTCAATCACAAGATATCAATACCACACATTGATATAAAAAAATTATGAAAACCATTTTCAATACCAAAATAAAAGAAAAGTAAAACATGGTATTTATTTTTCTTTTAAAAAGAAGGAATGGCTTGTAGAGGAAGCCGAAACTCAAATAAGGGTCACGACGGCGGAGAAGTCGTTGTCGCCGCATACGTACGACAAAAAATTTCCCTTTTGTCGTTTAGTAAACGCTTCGTATAAAAAAGATTCCTTTTGAATAAACTTAAATGTCAAAGGGGTTTATACACCGTATAAAAGAAAGTTGTGTATAAAATAAAATATGCCTCAACGAAAGGAGATTGAGACGAAGTCCCATACAAAGATAATTTTTAAAATAAAATAGATACATTATGTGTATTCACTATAAGTACACATAAATAAAGTACAAATACAAGATACGACATAATAATATAATGACTTAATTTGAAAGTAGGAGATTAACCCAAAGAATGGAAATTGGGTTAAGAAGTTCCCATACCTCGTATCTGACTTGACCCGACCGTTCTTTAAACTCCTGAATAATAAACTTTAGTTAATCTCTACTTGATTATGAATCTTTTCCAAGTTCATTATTCCTTTTATACCATGTTATGAACATCATGTAATCATTTAAGTTAATAATGTTCATTTTGTCGGTATTTGGTTCTTAAGTCAAAAATAGACTTCTTACACTTACATGTTGTTAATTTGGTCAATGTTTCATTATATCCAGAATGGTATTCATGATGTAGATATCATATATGTCATATATATCCAGTACATACATGTATTTAAAATATTACATAATCATTTAGAGGTAAGAAATGAAATGCACCGTTCATGGAGACGGTAAGCCGTACGTACGCATGAACGCTACTTTCATTTCTTTGTCATATTAATGGAATTAAAACTAAATGAGACTTATGTATATTTTAATTCCAGAATTATATTCATCATTTCGATATATCATTAATTATATATATCCATTATATACATGTACTTTTAATAGTACATTACATTTGGGGATAAGAAATGAAATGCACCGTTCATGGAGACGGTAGTCCGTACGTACGCATGAACGCTACTTTCATTTCTATCTCATACTTTAATGGAAATAAATGATAATGATATATATAGGTATATTATAATTCCAGTATAACATCATATATAATAACTTTAAATCCATCCTTTACACGTCCCACATATGGCATTAACGAATCACATCACTTTGAGGGGGCGGTAGTCCGCACTTCCTTAAATGAAGATATCGCGTATACCCATAATGGAAGCCATAAAGGTAAGACACAAATGAAAAATACAGAAGCATAAGTAAAACATAAACATATTACATATCATATATAAAAATAGTGAAATCATAATGGCCACCTTTGAAGGTGTTAAATGAGTATTGAACAATCATCGTTTCGGGAGGGAGAATTTCGCCATCCACGGAAACCGTATGTTCTTTAACCATTTGATGTAGTTGTGTGAGATTGTAGATAAAATAAATCTTATAACAACATCCTAGTATATTGATGATACTGGTGTTGTTACAAAAGAAGTATATAAAAAGAGTTTAGGGGGTTGGAGAAGCAAAATAAAACAAATGAACATGAGAGAATGAATTACCTTAAAAAGTGTAACTCCTTTTGAGTTGAGCCTAAAGGCTTCCTTTGAAAGGATTCTGCCCAAAGGTAATCCTCTAGGATGAGGAGAGGGATGTGGAGAGAGCAAATGGGCAGGGGTTGGCCGAGCCAAAGGCATGAAGAGTGTGTGAAATGAGGTAGAGGTGGGGGCCTTTTATAAGGGGAGAGGAGGGGCACTTTTGGAAAGTAAAGAAACATTACATTATTTGAAAATGTGTTTCGGTTTTAAAAGGTCCCACATTGATAGAATTCGTGGATAAGGTGATAAGGCATCGAAATCCATTCATCCAATTGGTTTTGGACATGTGTAGTTCATAGATTTTATATTATCTTTCCATTTTATTTAAATCGTCAAATAATGATGTCATCGATGCATCATTATTATGTCATAAATAATTAAATTTATTTAATTTCTAAAAATTATAAAACAAATACTATGATATAGGAAATCTTTTTAGCTTTTTAATGACTATTTATAATCAAAATTTGGACTTGTATAACCCCAATTAAAAATTGTTTTCGCAAAACATATTATGTTTGTGTCATTTTCACTTTAACATTAAATAAAAAGTAATTTATGTCATTTCCCAACAAAAGTGGATCCATGGGGTCCCCAAGTTGACCCATGGCTTGTCTTGGTCGGCCATGACACAACAAATAAGGTTGGGACATGTGTATAGGTCATTTTATATTATTAAAGCATTATTTATTCCTTAAACTACACTAATTACCACTAATCGCGATTAAAAACTTAATAAGTTACTATTCACCAAAAAATTATTTTAATCTCATTGAACCACATTTTACTTCTTAATGACAACCATGTATGTCGGATTTTCAAAATTCAATACACATTAGTGGTAAACTTTCATTTAACTGAAAAATCAGTTTGCTTGATTACCACTTAGTGGTTTCACTATTCATCAAAAATTGAAGTTTTTCAGAAAATTACCAAAAATTCACTCTAAGCTATATTTGATATTCCGAATTCAAAAATGAAGTCTATTTTACAAAATTCAAATCATATAAGTCACATTAATTAATTCAATAATTAATTCCCGCTCCCAGAGCAAATAGCGTGTTTTTACAAAACAATAAGTATCAAAAGATTGACACCAGTTTAAGTCTAATTTCAAAGTGAAATTTATTCCAATGACCACCATTAGATAAAATGGTATAAATATATTCTAATTTCACTTTAAAACCAATTCAAAAGATAATCTAATCATATAAATAAATTAGATCAAAAAGAGGTTTTGAATTAAAATGCAACATTTTACACTATTCATAAAAAAAATGAACTTTATCAGAAAGGTACCAAAAATTACACAAAGTAAAATTTGATGTCCCGATTCTTAATAAAAGTTTTATTTGGTCCAAAAGAATGTATAAGAGTGATCAAAACTATATTTAATGACGGTTCACCATTAAAAGGTGATAAGTGAACCTTTAGTGAAAATTAGAGTATAAAAGCCTAAAATTGAACTCTTTCCGTATTTTAAGCCTTTATCTTTTATTGGGTAAATGTAAAAACATCTAAAAACATATCTATTCATATTTTAGTTATTTCTATTCATTCCCGCCAGTACAACGGCTACTTGTTAACTAACATAATATTATTATATTACTAGTGTGCTACGTAAGTTTCAAAGAAACTCATCGTTGCGTATCGGGTACGCTATCGATCATAGCAACCCCTTTTAATTAAAATTCATATTTAATTCTCTAATATTAATAAATTTGAAAATTATTTATTCTTTAATTACCTTGGATGTTACAAATTATCTCCCTTCTCACATTACCGACCATGGATAGGTACACTTTTTGGGGAGGGGGTCGTGACAACTCTCGAGTAAAGCATTATAGTGAAACTCAATACCTCCTCTAATGACTCACTAAAATCTCTCAAGTGATTAAATCTACCGAATGATGTATTTTTGAGAACATCAACTTATCCCAACAAAAAATAACAAGTTAGTCCAAACATAAATGTCATCAAGGGAAAAAACATTCAGAGAGGTTCCAAAAAACCCACATAGGATTCCAGAGCATCCTTGAGAGCATAATTATTTTAAAAGACCTCCAAAAATTAAATGAAAATAATTTTTCAATATAATATATTTTATGAGAAGACATAATTAAATAACTTATAAAATAAATAAAAATATAAACATCTTATAATTCCACATTTAAAAGATGAAACCTTGCACCCTTTTGAAGAAAAAGAACTAAATATGTTTTAATGAGTCACATTACCCATGATTGATGTTTTTATAAAAAGAAACCACCATTTAATTTATAATAATAGGAAATTATTTTAACTCTATATTATTCTTTTGAATCATTATAACAATTTTAGAAAACATTTACTCCACTAGATTTTAATATGAAAAAATTACACTTTTCACTATAAAAACGAAATCCCACTTTCTGAAACAAAATGGTAAACAACCATTCCTTTTAATAACATTTAAATATTATTAGAACCACTCATCGAATCTATGAAATTAACTCATGTATAATATTTAGCTGTTTTGAAAACCAAATCATTCACTATGTTTGAAAGAATAATTGACCATTACAAGGAGTCTATGAAATAAAGTATGATTCCATAAGAATGTAATAATGATTCTATTTAAAAAAGAAAGAATTTTCCAGAAATCCATCATTATATAATAAAATTTTTATTCCATTATATCACAATAAATGAATTATATATATTTTAGTCAAGATGATTCTAGATACAACATAGCCCGTGAACTAAATTGATTATTTTCATGTTAATGATAGTCAATAAAATATCCCATGAACCATGGATTCTAAATAAAAAAGGGCAAAAAATTCATGTTTATCTAGGAAACAAAGTTAATGACCACGTATTAAGAATTCATGTACCCCATAAATGATTTTAGAATCATCTTCCTAGTCATGAAATGGTTTTTCTAGACATCTAATTAGACACAAAATTATGTTTCATCTTTCAATTTACACACCAAATATTGGATAACCACTAAAGAAACAAACCTATGTCGATGAGGATCATAAAACGTTTCATAAAACCATAACTCATTAAAAATAACATAATGAAAATGAATCCCCAACATTCCCTAGTAACATAAGGTGAAACATGAAAGATTAAGATCAATATCATACTCACCATTTACAAATTGAGCCCTAACATGGCCAAGATATAGTAAACAATAAACTCTAAACCAATCCTAGGTTGTTTTATCACAATTCCATCATGTCATGAATAAGATATAATATTTTAATGAACCAGCCTCTGATAACCTGAACAATCAATCAAGATGGCCTGCTATAAGGTAGATATAAACCAAAAAATAAAACAAGACAAATGAATAACCAAGAAGTGGTCAAGAAAATTTAATACAATGTAGAAGAATACTACATATCCATGTGACATAAGCAATCGATATAAAATGGATAAATCTAAAAATAAAATAATGCAATAAAAATAAATGCCTCCATAGAAAAATTTGGCATCTCTATAAATACCTCTCTAACAGTGTGGAGAACTATGGAAAACTTCAATGCCACACGATTACCTCACTTTTAACTTTGACAAAAAAGGAAGGCCACAAATGCACTATGAAAAAAGTGGTGTATGAGAAATAATTCTAGTATGATACAACCAATAATATTTTCAATGTCTATAATCATAAAACAAATAGTTATATAGTTTCAATATAACCAATTTATTGAAATAATTTCATAATAAAATTAATTTTTTAAAACATCTGATATTTTTTTACAAAAACATCCATATTTTTATCTAGAAAAATAAATATATAACCATGAATGAGGAAAAGAGGGTACTAATATAAATAAACATGTCCCAAAAGTTAAAATTCAATTCCTATAAATGATGGTAGATAAACGTAACACGAAGAATACAATCCAATCAAGATGTTCATGGTCAAAATCCATAAGAGAAACTTATGATTATATAAAACAAGTTATATGAGTGAAACGATAATGCACGAAAAATTTTGGGCTCTAACTTACGGAATAAATTCAAGGATATATAATAGTACAATAACCTAGGAAGTTAATCCAATAATATTTATTCCTCTAATAAACAATCAATATCAACCATATATGTCAAAACCCAACCTAGGTCAACACTGATCTATTCACCCGAGGTGATCTGTGGCATAAACATAAGGTAGTTTTCTAGCACCATTTGTTGTCAACTTGTTTGGGGAATCAAAAGATTACCCAGAGGGTAACAATTTTCACTTTAAAATTTAAAAAACCAAATAGAAATATGGTCCAGATGAAATCCAATATATAAATGAAACTAAACTACACATTATTTGTAAAAGAATATAAACATAAGTATGAACCACATAATATATCAATCCGAAAGAGACTACTATACTAACTCCATGTTACACCATGGGTCACTCTCCAATAGATGATCAACCATCTCCCAAGGTGACTAAGCTCATTCTAAAACTTGCAAAACGGATAAAAACAAAAATTAACTATAGGAGTGAGTATTAAAACTCATCAAGCTATCTCGATTGTATATTCCCAATGAAAATTATTAAAAATAAAAGAAACATCATTTTTAGGATTCAAATAAAATCTATAAATATATAATTTTCTACACATATTAAATAAATATTATTTAAAAACCATTTCCCTTATTCATTTCACAAATCCATGTTCAATCCATTAGTGATACAAACAACATTTCAAGGGGAATGTGAAGCTTATATTTTTGACTTGAATAAAAGGGGATGAAACATTATATTTTTAATAAACTTTTCATAAACTATTTTAGAACTAACACATAATTTTCCAAGTAAAACACTGCAGAAGAAGACACTACCAAAATCGCGTAACAAGGGTATTGAAAATAATCATACAAGAATCTCAACCATAACTGCAAGAAACTAAGAGCTAATAGACATGGATGAACTGAGGGGATCCAGAATAATCCTAAACATACTATTACCTGAGACACCATCCCTAGTAGAATTCCACACCCAATGAAATCCAAAATACCATAACACTATAATCCACCCAAACTCAGAACATGCTAAGGGGAAAATCCCATAGTAATACACCCAATCATATTAACCTACAATGCTCCACCAGGTAGTTCGTAGACATTTCAGTTCAGTAATAATTCTCAGAAAACGATCTCAATATGTTAGGTTCCCATATCCCTTTTATAACATGTGTGATCCAACTAATGAAATAAAAAAATCCAATCACATGCATAAATATTAATAAATAATTAACAAGCCTCACCCCAGGCCACCCTAAATATTGATCTCATTCGATATAATAAATAGAACACAAAGATTCCAAACAGATTAACTCTGATATTGGATCTCAATGATTACATAGTGATTAAATATCATCCATTATACATAGAAAAGTCATCAGAAACATTAAATATTGTTTTTTTTATAAAAAACACTTTCATCATTTTCCCCATCCTTCCAAATATTCATTTAAGCATTTCAAAAAACAATCCCTTATCAATGATACAGAATCAACTTTTCATGAAGGGGTGTAAATACAACATTTTCCATTTCAAAATAATTTTTAAACTACTCTCAAGACATTCACACTACACATACAAGGAAAAATATTTCTTATAAATGTGTTAAATAGGCCATTCCTCATTAATATTTTCAAAAACACCTTAAAATCCTTTCTTGATTTCTTTATAAGTCCCCAAAAAAAATTAGTATACCCATATAAGGCCCCCAAGACATCATATTTTATAATACCAATATATTCCCAAAATGAAAACATGATTCCTACATATATAAATTACTCTTAAAATCTAAGAAGTCTTTTAATGGAGCACTTGGTGTTCCATATTTAACACAACAATTCCATTTTTCATAAACCAAGTCATAAAACACCACTTTTCACACCAAATAACTAATACATGGTCACCCATCAATATTTAATAATCAAATAAGGTGTGACAAACAATAAACTGATGATTCTTAAATTAAAAGGCATGTTTTTGGAATAACCAACCTCATATCCATGGAAAAACAACAATATATCACTGAAAACACTCCATGAGAGTTCAAAATACCTTGATATACAAACTGAAACAGTTAGTTAGAAATATCCACTATATAATTGAAGGAATGATGAAAACCTAGTTCAGTATGACCATGGGATAAGAGAAAACCAAAAGGATTAAGGGGAGGAGGAAGGGAGATAGAGGAGGGGTTTACCATGAGAGATCCACCCAATCCCTTGAATATTTCCACAAAAAATCACCCTAGAAAGAGTTAGTAGGCTTGCGTAAGAGGGGATAAACCACCTTGGGTCGATCCAGCCACATGGGAAGTAAGAGGGAGAGATATATTGATATCTAAAAAGGGGTAAACATGGAAACCCTAAACTTTTAGGTCTGGGAAAGGCACAGTTAGGCCACAATGTTTACCAATGCTTCCCTAACTGTGTGGTAGGAAGTAATTGTCGGTGGATCAACCACATGATTAACTTGGATTGACCACATGATTGTGTTCAAACCATGTGGTTGGTTATGTACCTACTACATGGTTACCTAGGTTCAGCCGCATAGTTTATCAACTCGTTCACCAAATGTCCACATGGTACTGTCAAGAAATTTTTTTTCTAGATTTCTCCAAAAATCACAAAATAAATATGGTCCAAACACGGGACCAAAACTAGATAATGGAACACTTAAACACTCAACACCTCTCACACTCATAACCTGAGAAAAAGACTAGGATTCCTATTAAACTAGAACATAATCCAAAACATGAAAAACTGTGTGTGAAAATTCTTTCCATCATTAATACATTCCACTGCCAAAAATCCAAAACACATTCTAGTTAATTGATCAATTCCTAAGGATTTCACATAAACACGATCCCAACTCTTATTCTTAGAACATTTCACCCCCAATAAGGGACCTATTGATTATTACTCAAAATGAGACTACAACCAAAAACTACATTCTGATAACCAAGTAATGAACAATCCTACACACACACACAACCTATAAAAAACAGGGCCATTGGGCCTTCTCCCAATAATCCCAACACTCTCCTAAAATGAGGAGAAAAATAATAAATCAACATATTTCAAATAAGACACTTAAATGAGATAAAACCACAAATATATCACCAGAATAGGGTGGCTTAAATGGACTCACACCATTTGAAATCAACAAGAACACAACTACTTCTTAAGAAAAAACTCAATGAGACCTAAAGTTTCTCTCTCATAAGTAGGGATACACTATGAATGGGCCAAAAAAATCAGCTCGAACCAGAACCAATCCCATTCCACACAGGCCAACCAAAACCCTTCCACTATGAAATATCCATGCTAAGAAGGACACATATTATGACGAACAAAACAATAGAATATTGAACTACCAAAAACTGAACGGAGGTGAAATGAACTAGTCTAGAACATCCCACAGTAACCACAAAATCCCACCACATGATGGGGGGATGGAAGGGGCCTAATGACTGTAATGTGGAAACCAAATTTGATAACCACCCAGCACTCACCTCATATAGACTGATAAAATCCAAGATTGATCTCGGTTCACAAGGGAGATCTATACAAGAACGCTAACTAGAAACCATCTTCTAAGAAGGTATAACCACAAACACTGTTTGAGGGGTATATCCACCATACTCTTAGTAATGATAGGAAATTAAAAGTGAGGAGAACCCACAATAAAAAAACTATAACTACATCACCACAATTATAATGTCATGAATTGAATAGAATTCCTTAAACCCCTGGTATTCTTAACTATGTTCCAACATCACTCCTAGACCTATGGCTGAAGCATTGATGTATGAATCATCTACATCCTCATAGTCAGGGGATACTAATCCCAAATTGGAAACCCATATTCTAGTGCCACATGAAGACACCTAAAAATCCCCAGTAGAAACAAAGGATTATGATACACCAAAAAGCTCAATTCCCCAAAAAATTACACTTTTACCCGCACAACGACTTAAGGATACACAACATCGTTATCTCTCAATCTGAATCAGGAAAAAACTGAACAAAGAATTTAGAGAAATACACAAAACATAACCATAAACCATTGCTATAACTTAGAGAATTATCATAATAAGAAATAATTTCAGATTGATCCCAAACAATAATTATTTCCATGAAATGGGCATGAGAATCCACCAAAGAGGAGGATTTGACTTATGAAACATGGAAACAAAATCCTTAGATTGATAAACTGTAAATCATGACAATAGGGAACCATTCATCATTGTACCACAACATCCATCGCATATCTATGAGGTAGAAAAATGGAAACAAAGAAATCACATGCTCTATCAAAACCTACTCCTCAACCCCAAACTTCACATAGAAACACAACCAACTCAGTTGGAATTTGGCTCAATGAGTTACCAAAAACATTCCTAAAATCTCGCTAAGACCTCTCTTCAAGATAGAGCTACCAATAGAATCTCAACACGATAAACATCATGAGTATAACTTATATATCACAAGAAATGGAATAAAAAATTACTTACACTTATATGACATGGAAAAACATGCCACAAAACCATTTTATTCTATAAACACCACTATTTCTAGATTAAAGAACACTTTGAAAATAAAAAAACATGGTGGATTTTTCATACTATCCTATGATGTTCATCCATGACTCAATCACATTTGTATTTCCTTGCCACCTCAGGCAACCAACCACCTTTCCATACTATGAATCATCAACATTTCTACAAACCACCACACTTATAAGTACCCATAAGAACACCAAAGGTGAAAACAGAACAATCTCATCTTCCAAACTAATTCATTTAACACATTTCAAAAATCAAAGAAATTACAAAGGCTCACTTACCACCATGTTAAAAATTAATTTTTTAGATTCCAGAAGAAAAATCATTTTATCATACATGAGAATGAAATACTATAGATTTCAGTCAAAATACATTTTCTTTTCATTTGAATGATTTTCAAAAAAATTAAAAATCTTATTTCATCCATACCATTTGATCAAATCACAAATTGTTTGCATTCATAACTAATTCAAAATAAAAATTTCCCCTTCAAAAAACTATTCTCTAATTTAAAACATTAACCAATGCCTCATTTCATAGTATTCTAGCCACAAAGGTCAAAAAAGATTTTGAATTCCAAAAAAACATCTTTCGAAAAAAATAACTATTCAAAAATGATTTCCAAAACCAATTTATCAAACACAAACACTTAAAAAATCTCATTCACACATTTCTAGAACCCACCATAAAATAATACATGCTTACCAAACATTTTATTTCAATAAACCATATGTTTAGATTAAGGAAAACTAATTTCATTAGTATGTTTCTGCTTTATCAAAATATTTGTTTCACAATAACCCGACTTTCTAAAACCACTCTAAATGTAAATATTAAAAATCTATTTTCCAATTTTCAAAATCTTACCATTCCATTAAAACCCATTTCCACAATTCTCACAAAAGGATTTTTGAAACCATTTTCTTGAAACTCATGAAGATTCAAGGAGACCCATAGGAGGGAACTGCTGTAAGTGGTGACTTGGTCGTGTGGTTCAAGGCAATATTCTAAAGACACCACCAACACAAAGATCATTCTACGATCATGCAGATTTCTCCACATGGATTTCCTAGCCCTACGATCCAATAAAGAGCATTTTCCCAACTCCCATAACATATCCCAATCATAAAAAAAAATCCATAAAGACCCAAAATATATAACAATTGGACTTACCCTTGAAACCCTATGATGAGAATATCCTAGAGGTCATGACACTCCTCTCGTACCTACCCCTTGAGTCCCAATAATTCCACCTCGTTTACCATGACATCCCTATGTAACAATGGGAAATCTGAAAATCAAGGTCTTCTAAGAGATTACCTCTTTTGATACAAATTTTCTTACAAACCAACCTAGGTTAACCCTAAACTGGAAACCCGAGATGATATGTGGCATGGGTAAACCGATATTCATGATCCCGAGGGGCTAGAAACTAGTGAAGAGAATCAAAAGAGTACACAAAGGGAACCCTTTCACCTAATAAAAATTAAAAAACTAAATAGCAGAAATGTGCATAAGAAATCTAATACATAAATTAAACTGATCTAAATAGAATTTGTAGGAGAATATGAAAGTATTTTTTATCAACAGAATACAACTAAACCGAATAGA
Source organism: Viscum album (assembly GCA_963277665.1). Lineage (NCBI taxonomy): Eukaryota > Viridiplantae > Streptophyta > Magnoliopsida > Santalales > Viscaceae > Viscum > Viscum album. The sequence goes on from OY728145.1 coordinate 1,416,372,064, forward strand.
AAACTACAGAAAATCTATGTGACACCACAGGTCTCTCTCTAACACAAGATCAACTATCTCCAAAGGCGACTAAGCTCATGATGAAACCTACATTACTGATAAAAATAGAAAATAACTATAGGTTTGAGTATTAAAACATAGTAGGGTAGACTGATTTTAAATTTCCAATTCACGTTCTCTAAAATAAAATAATCATCAATTTCAGGTTTGAATACAATCTATAAAAGTATTCTTTATACCAAAACCCTTTCAAGGTGAATGTGATACTTATATTTTCAACTTTCACCAAAGAGGATGATGAAATATTTTCTTTTAAGATAATTTTGATAAACTGTTTTTAAAAGAACACATCAGTTAACATGTATAAAAATAAACAATAAGGCGTTATTTTAATCACACAACAAGGGAAGCGGAAGTAATAATACAAGTATCTCAATCATCACAGCAAGAAAATAATATCCAATAGAAATAGGTGAATTGAGGAGATAATGATTAATAAAGAACATACTATTACACGAGACCCCATCACCGATAGCATTCCATAAATGATGATATCAATGAATCCATAACTCTCTTCACCACCCTAACTCTGGATAGACCGAGGGGGAAATACTATAGAAATAAAGCCTTTATATATCCACATAGTATGGGCCTCTAAGTACTGTGTAGACAAGCCAATGTAGAAACTATTCTAAAAGAATTCTCTAAATATTCATAGTTCTCATATTTCATGTATAATGGGGTCGATCCAACCAATTCCATCCGAGAATCCAATAACATATATATATATATATATAATAATAAATGAAAAACAAGCATCACCCCTAGCCACCATAAGGAATTATCTCATGCCATATAATAAATATAATAGAAAGAATCCAAACTGAGGAACCCTAGTAAATGATTACTTGGATTCTACAGTGAGAACATTCAATCCATTATACATGGGTAAGGCATGAGAAATATCAAACGAAGGTTTTCATAATAAACACTTTTATCATTTCCATAATGGTTCTAAAATGTTTTATAATCATTTCAAAAAATCAACATTTATCAATGGTAAAAAATATACTAATAATAAAGGAGTGTAAACACTCAAATTCATTTAAAAAATATTATTATCTCACCAGCATATTCTTTAGGAGAAAGGAGCATGATTGTGGGGATTTCATGGGGTTATTTAGTGAAAATGGATTGGTTTGTGATATAAATGAGATAGAACTTCTCTGGTAAATGATTTCACTCATTAATTAAGTTATTTGATCTCATATTGAGATTAGTATACTAAAAATACCAGAAATGTTATCTCCCTCAGAAGCACTAATAAATGGGATTCATAGGGTAAAATCCTACTAGTTGAGGTCGTCGCATACTTTGTCTGAGCGAAAAAATGTATTAAAACCCTATATTTATACTAGTCAAGTGATCACAATTCATTGACTATATTATCCGTAGTAATGATACCTAAAGACCAGTTAAATCCAATTGGATATAATATAATAAAAAAAGTGCATGTGTTTTCTAGATCCATAAGAAATTAAATTAAATCAAAAAATAGGTATTTTATTGATAATAGTTTGGGTCATGACAACAAAGTAGTCCATCCCAATAATTATGTCGAAACCCATCATGTTGAGAACGTATTGCTTCCCTAAAAAATTATAACCACCATTCCCAATGGAGATATTCTGATAGCTAGGAATGCCCTCTGAATGGATACTTAAGGTTGCATCTTGCATCATAGCGCTGTGATTAATCTTGATGTCAAGACCCAAAAACATACTGATTACCTCTGATAAAAAAGATTGATATGCCCATGTATCAGAAAATGTAGACACTAATGTGGATGTTATTATAAAATTACATCGTAGAGTAGATACCCCCATGGTTTTGTCCTATGGGATATGATGGACAACATGTAACAGTCGTGTACCATTGCCCTTAGTCACTTCCTAACTACAAGAGTAGACCTAATCTGGTGATATTAAGAATCATATGTCTGTTTACCTCAACCTTGACCACTACCTTCATAGTGACCCAAGCCTTTTACACATAACATTACATGGTTTTAATCATAAATATTCATTTGACTTCATACCAAGGATCATGAAGTCTAGTGTCTTAGAAAACGACGTACATAAATCATAATACATGGTCCAAAAAGAAACACTTCTTTATTTAATCTTAATAAATATCTCCTAACATTCTTTAATCCCTTATAACTTCATAGGATAACCCTTTGATAACATGAACAAAGGGATGTGCTAAATGTGTAGTAAGGTAATAACCATAAGAACAAATCTTTAGCACATGGGATAAAAGGTTTGACATGATGATATAAAAAGGCATGTAACATATGGAACTATAACATATAATAATGGAATAATATAAACATGTTGTCGTAATAATGTGAAAGAAACATAAAAAATGGTTTTATTATGAGTCTAGGATAACCACCACAATCATTTCACATAGTAGCACAAGCCAAGACTAATCTCCAAGACCATCGAATATAATATCTCATGACTCATAACATTACCTAATGTATTAGAGATTGATATGTGTGCTCACATCATAACTTATCATGAATATTCTTGCGACAAAAACAGTCATTCATAATAAATCTTACATAAATATAAGGGTTATCCTTGGAATGAATTGGGTACCACAATCATGTCATAAAGCATAAACAATTGTCATATAAAAAATGTATCCATGATAGAAAGGAATTAAAATTTACATGGACATTCAAAAGGTAATATATGAATATATCATTTCATCTGATTTCATATATAAGTGACCACTTGTAAAATAATTATTCAATAAATATTAGCATAAAAATATCTTTTGAGCAGTTTTATTGAAAATATTATCGAGCCTTTAAAATAGAAAAGAGTATAATCCTTTATAAAAAACACTAGTTAACATAGAATGTTTTTAAAAAAAATTCTTGTTTTATAAATACAATGGTGTCTAAAAACAGAAGTTAGGGTTCACTACAAATAATGTTTGAATTTGGGAATTTCCCCTAAAACATATGTTCTTATCCCGATGTATTGAGAAGAAAATCACTAAAAACATGGGTATCCCTGAAAGAGAATGATGAATGAAACATAATAAATGAGTTTGTGACATTAAAATATCATTTAGAATATGAAAATAATAATAATAGATAACCTCGTTTAGGTAAAGAGGATGAAAAATAAACCCTAAGGAATAAATGAGGTTTGGGTTGAAACCCATATAGAATATTGGCATGGTATCGCATGTACTTAATGTATAAGTCATGAGAATCATTCACTAGAGTTATTCATTAAAAACACTTTCGTCATTTTCCTCATGTTTCTAAATATTCATTTTTTCATTTCACAAAAAAAAATCTATTGTCAATGATACAAAATCTACATTTCATGAAGGGGTGTAAACACACCATTTTCCATATCAAAATCACTTGTTAAATACTATTTAAACTTTCACACTACACTGTCATGGAAAACTATTTCTTATAAATGTGCTAAATGGGGCATTCCTCGGTTATATTTTCCAAAACACATTAAAATTCGTTCTTGATTTCATTATAAATCTCCAAAAAAATATAGGATACTCATATAAGGAAACCAATATATCATATTGTATAACACCAATATATTCAAAAAACTGAAACATGATTCCTACATTAAAATTTATTCTTAAAATCCAATCAGGCTTTTAATCGAGCAATTGGTGTGCCATATTTAACATAACAATTCCATTTTTCATAAACCAAGGCATAAACCACCACTTTTCACACCAAATAACTAAAAAAAGGTCACGCATAAGTATTTATAAATGAAATAAGGTGTGAAAAACAAGAAACAGATTATTCATATATTTAAAAGGCATGTTTATGGGAAAACCTACCTCATATCCTTGGAAAATGACAACGTATCACCGAAAAAAACTCCAAGGGGTTCAAAATAACTTGATATACGAACTAAAACACTTAATGAGAAAACCACCCAACATAATTGAAGGATAAATTAAACCCTCGGTCATAATGACCATGGGATAATAGAAAAAGGGATATATGGGAGGATGAAGGGAGAGATGAGAGGAGGTGTTTACTATGAGAGATCCACCCAAACCCTTGAATATTTCCACTCGAAATCACCATAGAAAGAAGTAGTAGGCTTGAGTAAGATGGTATATACCTCCTAGGGTCGATCCAGCCACATGGGGAGTAGGGGAGAGATTTAGGTTGGTATCCAAAAAGGGGTAAACATGGAAACCCTAAATTTTAGGTCTATGTAAGGCATGGTTAGGCCACACAATTTAACTATCCTTGAACTAACTGTGTGGTAAGCACTAATTGTGGGTGGATCAACCAAATGATTACCTCGAATTGACTGCATGACTATGTTCTAACCATGTGGTAGGTTTTGTACCTACTGCATGGTTACCTAGGTTCATCTGCACAGTTTATAAACCTGTTCTCCAACTATGCACAGGGTACTGCCAGGAAAATTGTTTTTTGGATTTCTCCAAAATCAAAAAATAACTAAGGTCCAAACATTTGACAAAAAATGAGATTAAGGAACACTTGAAAAATCAACCCCTCTCACACTCAGAACCTTGGAAAATGACGTGGATTCCCATTGAACTAGAACATAATCCAAATCATAAAGAACTGGGTTTGAAAATTCATCCCATAATTAATTCTTTCCACCCCCAAAAATCCCCAACACTTTCTAGTTAATTGATCAATTACTATGTTTTTCACATAAACATGATCCCACCTATTATTTTAAGAACATTTAACCCCCCCAATAAGGGACCTCTAGCTCATTACTCAAATTGAAACAACAACTAACAACTATATTCTGATAACCAAGGAAGGAACAAGCCAACACGCCCACAACCTATCAAAAAACAGGACCATTGGTACTTCTCCCAAAAATCCCAACACTCTCTTAATCTGAGGAGGAAACAAAAAAATCAACATATTTCAAATAAGACAAATCAACTAGATAATACCAAAACCAAACCAAAAATAGATCACCATAATAGGGGAGGCCTAAATGGACTCCCCACCATTAGAAATCAACAAGCAGTCAACTACTTCATAAGAGAGAACTCAATGAGGCCTGTAATAGTTCTCCCAACATTAGGGATGCACAATAAATGACGAAAAAAAATTCAAATATAACCAGAACCAATACCTTTCAACACATTCTGAACAAATCCTTTCCACTAAGACATATCCAAGCTAATAAGGACACATGTTAAGAAGAACACAACAATAGAATTTTGAGAAAATCAATACTGAACGAAGGTGAAAAGAACTTGTCTATGACTACCCACAGTAACCAAAAAAATCCCACCACATGATGGGGGGGAAGGGTCCTAATGATTGTAATATAGAATCCAAATCTGATAACAACCCACCAATATTCTAAAATAGACTGATAAAATCCATGACTGCTCCCGGTTTATAATGGAGCTCCATACAAGAACACTAATATTTGAGGGGTATGTCCACCATGATATTTGTAATAAAAGGATATTAAAAATTATGAGAAACAACAATAAAAATATTATAACTACTTCACTATATTGGTAATGTCATGAACTGAACTGAATTCCTTAAACCCCTGAAATTATTAACTATGTTCCAGCTTTACTCTGGGACCTATGGCTAGAGCTTTATGTATGCATAATCTAAATTCTCATAGTTAGGGGCAGCTAATCACAAACTAGAAACCCATCTTCTAGTGCCACTCAAAGCCACATAACACTCCCAGGTATAAAAAAAGGATTATGATACACACAAAAAACTCAGTTACTGAAACATCACACTTTTACCCAAAGAGGGACTTGAGGAAACACATCATCATTCTCTCTCACTCTGAATGAGGAGAAAAATGAACAAGGAATGTAGAGAGATACACAAAACATCACCAAACACCATTGGTATAACATATATAATTATCATAACAAGAAAGAATTTATGATTGATCCCAAACAATAATCATCTCCAAGAAATGGGCTTCGGAATCCCCCGATGAGGAGGATTTAACTTTTGGGACATGCCAAAAAAACCCTCACATTGATAAACTGGAATGAATGACAATAGATAACCATTCCAAGTCATCCCAAAAGATCCATCAAATAACTATGGTAGAGAATAAATAGCCAAAAATAAATCACAAGTCTATAAAAAACTACTCTTGAACCAAAACATCACATAGAAAAACAACCAACTTAGAGGGAATCTGGCCCATGGAGTTGCCGAAAACATTCATGAAAGCTTGCTGGGACACCGCTTCAAGAAATATATAACAATATAATCTCAACACAATAAACAACATTAGTATCACTTCTAGATCTTGAGTAAGGGAATACAAAATAAATTACACTTCTATTACATGAAAACGAATGCCACATAACCATTTTCTTATATAAACACAATTATTTCTAGATTAAAGAACAGTTATAAAATGAAACAACATGGTGTATTTTTTACACTCTCCAATGATGTTCCATCATGTTACAATCACATTCTTATTTCCTTTCCACCCTGGGAGACCAACAACCATTACATACTTAGAAACACCAACATTTCCACAAACCACCACACTTGTAAGCACCCATGAGAACACCAAAGGCTAAAACAGAACAATCTCATCATCCAAACTTATTAATTTAACCAATTTCCAAAATCATGGACATTAAAAAGGATCACTAACCACAAAGATAAAAATTATTTTTTTACATTAAAAAAATCATTTAATCATGCATGAAAATGAAATACTATATATTTTAATCAGAATACATTTTCTTTTCATTTGAATGATTTTCAAAAAAATTAAAAAATCTTATTTCTTCCATACCATTTGATCAAATAAAATATTTTTTCCATTCATAACTAATTTAAAATAAAACATTCCCTTTAAAACAACCATTCTAAATTTGAAAAAATTCACCAATGCCTCGTCTCATAGTCTTTTATCCATAAAGGTCATAACTGATTTCGAATTGAAAAAAAACATCTCCCAAAAAAATAACTATTCAAACATGATTTCAAAATAAAATTTATTCAACTGAAACACATAAGAAAATTCTATTCACACATTTTCTGAACCCTCCATTAAATAATACAAGCTTTTCAAACATTTTATTTCAATAAACCATATGTTTAGATTAAGGAAAACTAATCTCATTAGTCTGTTTCTGCTTTACCAAAAAAACAATTTCACAAAAACCCATCATTCTAGGACCATGCATCTTTCTCCACATGGCATTCCCATCCTTGTGATCCCACAATGACCATTTTCCCAACTCCCTTATCATATACCCATCTTCAATAGTGACAAATATCATGTTGAAACCTTCATTAGGGATAAAAATAGAAAATAACTATCGGTGTGAGGATGAAAAGATAGTTGGGTAGCCTAATTTTAAATTCCCAATTCACATTCTCAAAAATAAAAGAAACATCATTTTCATATTTGAACATAAATCTATAAATTTCTATTTTTTAGAAATTTTATGTAAAAACAATGCACAACCCATGTCCCTTATTTATTTCACAAAACAGAGTTCATTCAATTAGTTATACCAAAACTCTTTCAAGGTGAAAGTGATACTTACATTTTTCAACTTGTAGAAAAGAGGATTAAATGATACTTTCTTTTATGATAATTTTGATAAACTTTTTTGAATCTAACACATCACTTTACATGTAAAAAAATAAAAAATAAGGAACTATCATAATGACCCAACAAGGGAAGTGGAAGTAGTGATACAAGTATCTCAGTCATCACATCATAGAACTAAGATCCAACAGATATAGGTGAACCAATGAGATCTAGAATAATACAGAACATACTAATACATGAGACCCCATCACTGATAGCATGCCACACATGATGAAATCAGTAAATCCATCACATTCTCGACCACCATAACTTGGGACATACCAAGGGGAGAATAACATAGAAATAATCCCAATATATATCCACTTAGTATGAGCCACCAGCTAGTGCATAAACTAGCCAATGTAGAAATTGAACTAAAATAATTCTCTCAATATTTCAGATTCCCTTGCATCGTGTATAATGGGGGTGATCCACCCAATTCTAGAAAATAATCCAATAATATGTATATATATATAATAATAAATAAACAACAAGAATCACGCCAATCCACTATAAGGAATTATCTCACTCTATAGAATAAATAGAATAGAAAGAATCCAAACTGAAGAACTATTGTAATCGATTGTGAGGATTCCACCGCGAGAACATTCAATCCATTATACATGGATAGGGAATGAGAAATATCAAACGAGGGTTTTCATAATAAACAAATTACTCATATACACAATGTTTCCCAAAAGTCCTATAAGTATTTCAAAAAAATCAATCTTTATCAATGTTACAAAATCTACTATTTTTAAAGGGGTGAAAACACACCATTTTTAATTTCAAATTCATTTAAAAAATCTTCTTATCACACAATCCTATTATCTAAGAGTAAGGTGCATCATTGTGGTTATTTCATGGTGTTGTTTGGTGAAAATAATTTGAGTCGTGATATTGATGAGCTTGAACTTCACCCATAAATGATTTCTCTCATTAATTAAGTAATATGATCAAATCATGGGATTGGTATACAGAAAATAAAAAATAAAGTTATCTCCCTTAGAAGCTCAAATAAATGGGATTCAAAGGGTATAATCTTACTGGTTGAGGTCATAAAATCCTTTTTTTGAACCAAAACTATTTATTAAAACCCTATATTTATACTAGTCATTTGATCACAATTCATTGACTATATAATCATTAGTAAGGAGACTACTTACCAGTTAAATCCAATTGAAAAAAATAAAATAAAATTAGTGCATGTGTTTTTCATATCCATTAGACCTTTAATTAAATCAAATATGGGGATTTTATTGATCATATTTTAGGACGTTACAACAAAGTAGTCCATCCAAATAATTAAATCTTACCCCATCATTTTGATAATGTACATGTTCCCTTTAAAAATTTAACCTGCAATCCCAATGAAGATATTTTGATTTCTAGGAATTCCCTCTGAATGGATACCTAAGGTTTCGTCTTGCGTCACGGCGCTATGATAAATCACGTTGTCAAGACCAAAAATATTAGTGAATACATCCGATATAAGAACTAATATGTGAATGTATCAAAAAAATTAGACACTAAATTGGAGGTTATTATAAAATTACCTCGTGCAGTAGAAGGTCTAGTGGTATGGTCCTATGGCATAAGATGGACTACATGTAACAGTCATGTACCATTTCCCTCAGTCACTACATAACTACCTAAGTAGGCCCGATCTGATGGTATTGAGAATCATATTTCTAGTTACCTATACCTCTTCCACTACCTATATAATGACCCAGGCTTTTTACACATAACATTACATGATTTTAAGCATAAATATACTTCAGAGTACAAGCGAAGGATCATAAAGTCTATTCTCTTGGAAGACTGGGTACAAAAAACAAAATACATGGGACTAAAATAAACAATTATTTATTTAATATTTACAAAGAGATCCAAACATCCTTTGACCCCTTACAACTGCATATAATAACCTTGTGATAACATGAACATGGGGATGAGGAAAATGCCCCGTAAGGTAATAACCAAAAGAACAAAGCATTAGCACCTGGGATAGAAGGCATGTAATGATGATATAAAACGACATTTAACATATGGAATCATAACATATAGACATGGAATAATATATACATGGAGTCATAATAATGTGGAAGAAACATAAAACCTGGTTTTATTATGAGTCAAGGAAAACCTTCATGATTGTTTCAAATAGTTGCACAAGCCAAGACAAATCGCCAAAACCATCAAACAGAACATATCATCACATATAACTTTACCCAATGCATTAGGGTTCTATCTGGGTGCACCCATATTAAATTTTCATGAATATTAATGTGAAATAATGAATCATAAAAAATAAATCTCACATAAACATAAGGGTTACCCTTAGAAAGAATTGAGTACCACAATCATGTCATAATGAAAAAAATGGACTTATCATATAATTCTCCACGAAATAAAGGAACTAAAATATACATTGGAATTAAAAAGAAAAAACAGTAATTTCTAATTGCATGTGATTTCATGTATAGGTGACCACATGTAATAAAATATTTCATGAAATTTTATCATAAACCATTTTTGAGCAGTTTAATGGAAAATATTGTAGAGCCATTAAAAATGAAAAGGGAAAATCCTTTATGAAAAACATAAGTGATCTTATAATGTTTTCAAAAAAATTATTATTTTATAAATACAATGGTGTTTAAAAATATATGCTAGAATTCACTAGAAATCAGGTAATAATTTTGGAACTTCTCTCAAAATAGATTTTCATATTAGGAAGTATTGAGGAGTCAATCACTAAAAAACACGTATATCTATGAAATATAATTATGAATGCAATATGATACATGAGTTTGTAACATTATAATAACACTTAAAATGAGAAAATAATTAGAATATATAACCTCTTTCAGGTAACGATAATGATAAATAAACCCTAAGGAATAAATGAGGTCTGGGTTGTATCCCTTATGGATGATTGGTATGGTATCATGTCCACTTAATAGTGATTAATGAAAGAGAAAGTGGTTTCTCAACATTTTAAAATATTTAAGACATTATGGGGGAGGTTTTAAATCATACCCCTCACTATTAATTTCACATAAAATTTCATAACAAAGAGGACAATCTTGAGTAAAAGTGAAATAGAGAGGATCTCTTACCTTATGTCTGATGGTGTTCTCACCTTGATATCAATGATATGAATAGTGAAATTAGGTTCATTAATTAAAAATTAATGAACATATTATTTATGTTGAATATTTTCTATTATCTTTTTAATTACATTTATAACAATTTTGATTGGTTATGAGGATAAATTTCATTGTACGGGTTTGTATGCTTACATGTTTTTAGGGATTCGTTCACTTATATTGATGTTTGGATAAACATGTATGATGAAGGGGTTCTCCAGAATTAAAGATATAGTTTATTATTGGTCATAAAAAATGTTACATGGATATAAATTTAATTTAATTACTTGGAGTGAATTAGAATCATTATATAAAACAGTAATTATAAATGCTTGAATTAATTTGGTGATTTTGCTCATAATTAACTTGTTTTACAATATTATTTCACACTTACTGTGAAACTGGATTCTAGAAAAACACCAAATATAAAAATCATATTTAATAGTCTGGTTCAAAATTAAAATTGGTTGCATGACTAGAATAAAAGATGGTAATAGAAATTGATAAACTGTCAACCAAGAATGTGATAAATTAACACATATCGGATGTTGTTTTCATATATTTCATATAAAGGAACATGAAAAGAGAGAATATTATGAATTATCCCATTATAATAATGAAATTATAATACATTTATGTTACTTAAGTTATCATACCATTTGGGTGATGGGAGGTGAGGAAATAAAAAACCTGAAACAAAATAAAATAATTGGAAAGAGTAATTTACCTCTTGATCTTATGGGGAGATTGTTTTTTCTTTTAGGGAGAAAAAATTATTCTAGACTTGGGGATGGATGTTGGGGAGAGATTTGGTTAGAATTTAATAATGGAACAATGCTATAGGGGAATGACGAGAATAGGTATGAAGGGGTGGTATTTTAATTGGAGGAGAGGAGGGTTTTCGTAATATTTAATTCCTATGTTTTTTATTTTTCCTCAAGACCAAAAATAGGGATGATTCCTGACCAAACAGAATAATGTGTACATGTAAGATCGAGATAATTTCCTTACATCTTCCATACATTAACTTATAACATCACAATTCATCTATTTAGCATTTATAGTAAATTATCTTATTTTACAATTCATAAAAAGTTGAAGTATTTTAGAAAAAAAAATTCACCCTAACCATTTTTCAACGTGAAGAATCCAAAAATAAAAAGAACATAATAATTTTCCAAATAATATTAATTTAAATTTTTAATTAAAATCATATGTTATTCTAAAAAACAAGTTATAAAACCTTTATTTACTTATTCAAAAATATAGGTACATCATACATTCACTTAAACCATATTTATATACTATAATAGGTAAGTTTACTATTCATTAAGTTATATCACTATTCATATGGGTAACATTACTATTCATAATGGTAAGTTACTATTCACCAAAATTATGTTTGTCCCATTCGACTCCAAACATTTTACAAATCATAAAAGTGAATGTAAAATTTTCAAAATTCATTACACATAAGTGTCAAAATTATGTTTAAAGGTCCCATAGTACTTAATATTTCACTGTGTTGTGATTTCATGTGGTTATATTATATATATATATAATTCAATAATTTAAATTGACAAACATTGGGTCGTTACATTCTCCCCTCCTTATGAAATTTCGAACTCAAAATTTCGTTTTACATTCTAAGCCATAAACATGTGCGATAAATTTTCCTTAATTTCCTCCTCTAATTCTCATGTTCTCACTTAGTACTTTTTGTTCTACCACAGTACATTCACCAGGTGAGTAATCATGTTACCTAGAACTTTATCTCTACTATCCATGATCTTTACTGGTTTCTCCTTGTAAAAAAGATCATTCTCCAATTGTACCACCTATAAAGAGAGTTCATGTGAAGGGTCTGGTATATACTTCCTTAAGAGGGATACATGGAGGACATAATTTACTTTGTCCATGGTCGGTGGAAGTGTTAGTTGATATGCCACAACCCAGACATGATCAAGAATCATGAAGGGGATGATGTACTTGGGACTTAGCTTCCATTTCTTCCCAAACCTCATAACCTTTTTCCATGGGGATATGTGTATAAATAATATGTCTCAAATGATGAAAAAATGTATCTTCCATGATTGTATGCATAAATCTTCTATTAACTTTGGATTGCCTTGACATTCTACTGAATGTTTTTCTCTTTCTCCACCATTTATTTGATGATTTCAGGTCATAGCAACTTATGCCCATCAACTTCATCCCAACACACTAGTGTTCTACACCATTTCCCATAAAGGGCCTCATATTGTTCTATTCTGATGATCGAGTAGAAACTATTGTTTTAGTAGAATTAAACCTATCAAAAAACTTCGTCTCATCCACCTCTAATGTCCATAGAACTTTCCCTCAACATATCTTCCATTGGTTGAATAGTTTGCTCATATTGACCATCAGTTTGAGGATGATAGGTCATACTTGTTGTACCTCTCGTACCCCTCGTGGTTTAATTTTCATGATCACAATCACTCTCTTATTTATCTAATCTTTTTTTAAGTGTTTTTGTTGATAGGCAAAAGGTTTCCAAGGAATTGGGCCAAGAAGGACCCAAAGTGGACTGATTTTCAGTCCACCGGCCAACCGGTGGATGACCACCGGCCAGCCGATGTTGCCTGGGCAGAAGGCATCCTTCTGTCTAGCCCACCGGCCAACCGGTGTCACATCACCGGCCAGCCGGTGGAACCCAGGCAGAATGGGTCAGCTACTACCTCAGTACCAGCCAACCGGTGGCCTCCTCACCGGCCAGCCGGTGGTGCCTGAGCCCGCAGGCCTATCCTTTTTCAAAGCACCAGCCAACCGGTGGCCTAGCACCGGTCCGCCGGTGGAGCCAGTCAAACTAGTCGTTGGGCTTTGACCAGGCTTGTACACTTCACTCCCAACGGCTCCGAAGGCCTCTCCAACGGATCCGAAGCCCCCAAAAGTCCATTTGAGGGTTCCCCCTATATAAATAAAGGACTAGGAAGCCCCGGAAACATACGGAAGCCCACAGGAACATTTTTGATCATTTGGAGAACCTCCGGCGCATTCCTCCAAGGAACCCCCAATTGCTCCAACTCACTTCCAAATCCAAGGAGCACCACCAAAGAAGCTTGGGAGCTCTCTTCATCAACTCCATCAATCCTTTGGTTCCCAAGGCTTCTCCCCATTAATGTTTTCATTGTTTTATTATTTTGAGCTTCAATCTGGGTTTGTGCCTACAAACCCCTCATTTCTATCATCCTCTCTTCTTTGGGTTTTCACACCACCTTCAAGGTGTGAAGAGGTTAGTCAAGCCTTCCCTTTAAAAGGCTTGAGTCATAGTTGAGCTAGCCTTCACCTGTAAGAAGGCTAGTGGGTTCTTTCTCAACCATTAAAAACAAGTGGGTTCTTTCATAAGCATTAAAAGCAAGCTGTAATAGGTTCTAGACTAACCTTAAAGTCTAGTGGGTTTCTTGCTAAAACCATTAAAAAGCAAGCGGTAGTAAATCTCTCAACGGTTGAGTTGGGAGCGGAGACGTAGGCTTTGGTTTAAGCCGAACTCCGTTATCAAGTTTTGTGTCTTGCCTCTTTTATTTCCGCTGCACATTGATAATTATTTTATATTGTTAATTATTTTTTAAAAGGCAATTCACCCCCCTCTTGCCATCACTTCTCCGCACAACAATTGGTATCAGAGGAAAAATTTGAGTAATACCCTAACCGGTTTCAAATTCAAGATCCTTTATGATGGCTTCAACTTCTTTTTCCCTCAAATGCTATTCTTTGGGTCGTGCTCCATTTTTTGATGGAACCGACTATAACTATTGGAAAACCCGCATGACCACTTTTCTTAGAAGCATAGGTTATCCTATTTATAAAATTTTCATGCATGGTTATTCTCTTTCTTCTCCCGATGAATCCAAATGGACCCAAGCCGATATTAAAAATTTCGAGCTTGATGGCAAAGCCATGAACGCTCTTCATTGCGGCCTTGATCGTAATGAATTCAATCGAGTTTCCACATGCACCTCATCACATGAAATCTGGAAACTTTTGGATGTTACCCATGAGGGGACCAACAAAGTCAAGGATACTCGATTGGATATGTTCCGTCAAGATTTTGAGCCTTTCACCACGCACCCACATGAAAATATTACCGAAATGTTTACTCGTTTTACTGACGTTTGCAATGGGAGAAAGTCCCTTGGTGATGATGTGTCTGCAGAAATGATGGTCATGAAGATCCTTTGGATCCTACCAAGCACATGGGAACCAAAATTCACGGCAATTCAAGAAGAAAAAGACATCAAGAACATGCCGGTCGAAGAGCTCATCAGATCCCTCATGACCTACGAGATCACCATGAGGAGGCAAGCTGAAAAGGAAGGAAAACCGATCAAAGTTCCAAAGAACATCTCCTTCAATGTTCAAAAAGAAGAAATCTCCTCCACCTCATCGTCTTCCTCTTCAAGCGGCGATTCCAAAATGGAGAATCCTGCCCGCAAAATGCACAAATTCACGAAGAAGCACAAAAAGAAGAAATCCCGCAAGGCTCAACCCAACGAAAAATCCGAGCCAGAGGTAACATGTTACGGGTGTGGCAAGAAAGGCCATTACAAGCCCGATTGTCCACTCAACAAGAAAAAGGCCAAGCAAAAGGAAAAGAAGAAGGAATTCAAGGCCAAATGAAGTGATAGCTCCACATCCTCCTCCTCCTCCTCAAGCGACAACGGTAAAAAATGCCTAATGGAATTTCATGAGGTAACATCTTCCGACTCCTCATCCTCTTGTTCTTCTAATTCTTTTAATCACTTATCTTATGAGGATCTCCAATATGCGAGAGATCAATTGGAGAAAGGTTTTCATGAACTTTCTTCCAAATTTGTTGCTTTAAAAAAGAATTTCAAAAAACTTTCTTCTGAAAAGGAACAACTTCTCAAAGAAAAGGAGGAGTTGTCCCTCAAGGTCCAAAACCTTCCCGGTGTTGATTCTATGGAATTAACAATCAAGGATTTAAAGGAATCTCTTGCCAAGTTCACCCAAGGTGAACAAAATTTAACCAAATTTCTCGGTTCCCAACACATATCTAGAACCACCGAAGGGCTTGGCTATTCCAAGGAAGCTTCCTCTTCCCATGCTCCAACTATTTTTGTAAGGGGAGCTCTCAAAATAAATTTTGTAACTATTGCAAAAAACCTGGGCACTTAATTTATGAGTGCGATTGCAAAAATGCCCGGTATGGAAGGCCTAAAACCGCTTCCCTTAGTGATGAATTTCTTAGGAGAAGACCCGCCACTAGACAAGTATGGATTGAAAAATCCCTTTTGGCGAGTCTCACCGGACCAAAATTTGTCTCGGTTTTAAAATCCTCTCCCCGGTGATTTTTTGTTTTTATTTAGGGGGAGTTAGGATTGTTTAAGCTTTTTGGCGTTTTTCAATTCAAAACTTTCAATTCAAAACTTTCAATTCAAAACTTTCAATTCAATTTCAAAAATTTCAATTGGTTTAAAATCTCTATCTTGTTTTTCAACTCATTCCCTCAATCAAGTTTTATGCCCCGTGCTATTTTGATAATCACAAAGGGGGAGAAATTCTTGGTTGATTGGGGGAAAAATCTTTATCTCATGCTTTGCTTTACTTTTCAATTTATCCTTTAAAGCATGCCTCTAATTTCAGTCTTTTACATTTCTTGTTTTGGTGATTGTGATCATCAAAATAGGGGGAGATTGTTGTACCTCTCGTACCCCACGTGGTTTAATTTTCATGATCACAATCACTCTCTTATTTATATAATCTTGTTTTAAGTGTTTTTGTTGATAGGCAAATGGTTTCCAAGGAATTGGGCCAAGAAGGACCCAAAGTGGACTGATTTTCAGTCCACCGGCCAACCGGTGGATGACCACCGGCCAGCCGATGGTGCCTGGGCAGAAGGCATCCTTCTGTCCAGACCACCGGCCAACCGGTGTCACATCACCGGCCAGCTGGTGGAACCCAGACAGAATTGGTCAGCTACTGCCTCAGCACCGGCCAACCGGTGGCCTCCTCACCGGCCAGCTGGTGGTGCCTGAGCCTGAAGGCCTCTCCTTTTTCAAAGCACCGGCCAACCGGTGGCCTAGCACCGGTCAGCCGGTGCAGCCAGTCAAACTAGCCGTTGGGCTTTGACCAGGCTTGTCCACTTGACTCCCAATGGCTCCGAAGGCCTCTCCAACGGCTCCGAAGTCCCCCAAAGGCCATTTGAGGGTTTCCCCTCTATTAATAAAGGACTAGGAAGCCCCGGAAACATACAGAAGCCCACGGGAACATTTTTGATCATTTGGCGAACCTCCGGCGCATTCCTCCAAGGAACCCCCAATTGCTCCAACTCACTTCCACATCCAAGGAGCACCACCAAAGAAGCTTGGGAGCGCTCTCCATCAACTCCATCAATCCTTTGTCTCCCAAGGCTTCTCCCCATTACGGTTTTTCATTATTTTATTATTTTGAGCTTCAATTTGGGTTTGTTCCTACAAACACCTCATTTCTATCATCCTATCTTCTTTAGTTTTTCACACCACCTTCAAGGTGTGAAGAGGTTAGTCAAGCCTTCCCTTTAAAAGGCTTGAGTCATAGGTGAGCTAGCCTTCACCTGTAAGAAGGCTAGTGGGTTCTTGCTCAACCATTAAAAGCAAGTGGGTTCTTGCATAACCATTAAAAGCAAGCTGTAATAGGTTCTAGACTAACCTTAACATCTAGTGGGTTTCTTGCTAAAACCATTAAAAAGAAAGCGGTAGTAAATATCTCAACGGTTGAGTTGGGAGCGGAGACGTAGGCTTTGGTTTAAGCCGAACTCCGTTATCATGTTTTTTGTCTTGCCTCTTTTATTTCCACTGCACATTGATAATTATTTTATATTGTTAATTATTTTTTAAAAGGCAATTCACCCCCCCTCTTGCCATCACTTCTCCTCCCAACAATACTAAAGTTCATTTCTGTTCTTATAGAATGTTGGAGACTTTTCCATAACATTGAGGTGATTCACAAATAATGAGCAGATACCAATGATAGTGGTCCTCCATAATGTGTTAACACTTCATTGATGTAAATCCATGAAATTTCATCCAATGTGAAGTCCCATAAAATTTCAATAATGTGATTTGTCTTCGTAAGATTATCCATAATGACACATATAGAATTGTTTCATCTGGATGGACTTGTATGTCCAATGATAGTTCCCTTTGTAATGTTCTCCCACTTCCATGTTTCTTTGGGTAGTGGTCACATCATCACCTTAGAATTCTGCCACTCATCCTTCACATGCTAACATACCAGGAACTTTGATGTATCATCAACAATATTTTTCATGACACAACCCAGTGGGGCCCACGCCGCAACTCCCCAAGACTGCCTTCAAATGGCCAGGGGTTGGTGACTAGCACCGAGTAGTCATATTACTAACATGGGAGGCATTACGTAAGTACCTGTACACACACGCATCTCCAAGCCCACAAATGATGAAATGTAAATGAACTACTAAGGAATAGAATGCATGAAAACAACCTAACCCAACAAACAGAGTACGACAGAAAGTAATGTACTGAAAGTAAACTAGGCCATGATACAGGCCCACCAAAAACAAGAGTATTAAAACAACAAAGTCCAGCCTGTAAATGCAAATATGTATTGGGACTACTGCTCATAGTCGTAGGAACACCTCGAACTGTAGGAATCTCAGAAGGCTCGGTCCTATCCTGGTCTACCCTAGACTCTGTAAAAACACTACTTGTCAGCACAAGACATGACACGTGCAGGCAATACCCATGCTCGGGTGAGTATAACAATACTCAGTAGAGGACCCCGAAAACCACAAAGCAATACACAAATAAAATTTATAGTTATCTCTAGATAGTATATGTCTACTAATCGTATAATAGGTGAAAAAAACTATATATACTGAAAACCTAGAACCGTAGTCTAGATACAAGTCAAACAACTTCATTCCCACACTAGGGATTTATTTTCAAGAGTCCACAAAGTACTCATCCGGGAGAACTCACTCCACGAGTTTGATAGCCTTGATGACATCAATTTGAGAATTATTGTCCATCATGATAAGTCATGAGATATATATACACTCATTCATGGAGAACACACTCTGGAGTGGGAAAAGATCATAATACCCAGATGAGGATCACTTCCAGGGCCTTGGCGGATACCTTGACTCATCCAAATTCAACTTCTAGGTAGAAGATCAGCACCCGGTGGGAATAGTCATGTAGATTCCTGACTCTACCTATGGCTAAGAATTTATATAGGATATCACTCTGGGCCTCTTGGAGTGATACCTAAATCTATCTCGGGAAGTCATGCTGATGGGATCATACTCATATAGAAGTAAACAATACCCGAAAATCAGTGGAATGGGAAAAAGGGTCACTAACCCGAACAAAACATGTCCAAGATAAAGTGTAGAAGAAGATCAAGGCATTTATAGAAATGCACACGGTGTGTTGTTCTATCACACGCCATGTCTTATGATCCCAGTTACTTCCTGTGTACAACGACACATGTAGAATGTTTTGTAATGTAAAATGAAACTACAGGGCATGTAGAAAGGATCACACGCTGTGTCAAAGTATATGGGGTCCGATCCGTGTATGCTGCCTATGTTCTCATACACAGTCTTAGTCCATGTACACCAACCCATGTACCTGGCACACTGGGTGACCCACATTACTATCCTAGCTATTTCTTGTGGTGGAGTACATAACCATGTACTCCACCTCAGGTCTGTGGATCCCCCGGATACACACCGAGTCTGACGTAGTTGCCTCTACCATGCCACGTAGGGTCTACACACTATGTTCCGAAGCCGTGTAGTCCATCCTGTGTCTGTTTATTTTACAGAATAGATGATGAGATTTGGGGAAGGTCCAAAATGATGTGTTACTAGGGTCACATTTCATGTGATACATGTCTAACACCTGAAACCCTTGCCACTACTGCCAGTACCACACGACGAGTTCTTTTAGATGCACGTCGCGTTCTTCATAAATTTCCGGAAATAGCATTATTTGTCGAGGCTCCTTGGGGATCCTCCAAATCATTGATTTGGCCTTCTGATCGTCGTGAAACTGAAGGGTTGATGTCGATGAATCATCATTAATCCGATTTCGCCAGTTTCGAGCCTCCAATCAGCACTAAAAACTCATTTTATTTCACCAGCACAAAGAATGGTAGATGAATGAGAAATCCCAAAAAATAGAGATTGTTCTTACCCCATAACCATCGCATCCCTATAAGGTCTTCATGATGTCAGATCTCCAATCTAGGATCATTGCATTTTAAAACAAAAGCACACTATCCATTGTTCCTCACCCCATGAATAATGCGAAGAATGCACGAGAAAAAGAAAATGGATAGAAGTAAAAAAGAAAATCTAGGAACTAACCTCCACCATCGTTCATCATGGCATTGATCCACTACCATTAGTAGTATCAAACAGAGAATAATGAAATAAATAATCTAACATGGATTAATTTCTTGAGATCAACCCAATAAAAACCCTCCCACAAAAACGTAGTAATTTGCAGATCAATCTGTTCGTGGGTTGATCCACGTTTGTCATTAAATCCATGAAGAAAGAATAAGAATTGAAATAAAAAACCCCTACCTCAGTCATCGAGGGAGGGGGATATTGATTGTCAGTTGGGATTCTATCTTACTATGAAAAAATACATGTGTGGTCGTTCGTCGACGTTCATAAAAAATCCTCCAAGGTTGGCTCCTCTCCAATGCTCTAGAAAATTCTAGGGGAAAACTCCAGGGTTATGAGTCTAACCATGTGCTCCTTCTCTTTAAAAAAAGCATATTTTCATTATAGAAACATTTAAAAATAAAATAAAATATTAATTTATTTTATTTAATCTAAAATGTTTCCTCCAAAATGGAAAAAAACTAACATTTGAAGTCAACCCGTGTCGGTCGATGTTAGGCCCCACCTAGGGTAAATTCACAGATCTGAATGCAATGGTTCCCATAGATTTCTGATTCGGGAACCAGTTTAAATTTTATTCAACTTTTTTACAAAAAATCGCTCACACACACTTTTTAATGATTAAATTAAATCAAACATTTCTTCTGGGCACTCTGGGCCTCATTATTTCATGTCATCAAAAGTTATGGTCTCGAAATAATTCCAAATAATATTTAAAAATAATACATAGAAATTATGATACATTACATTCTCCCTACCTTAGGGATTTACGTCTCCGAATGCAAAAAAAAGGAAACACAAAAATATGTTGGTACTGGGAACGAATAAGATCCTCTGGATCCCACATGATCTCTTGAATATTCTTGTGCTATCATCGAATGGGAACCAATGGAATCGATCGCCCATGAAGGATCTTCTCCTGCCGATTCACGATCTCCAACAGGTACTCAGCAAAGGTCTCTCCATCCTCGATGTCCTGCTCGCCCCAATTGATAGTGTTTGATGGGTCATACACATACCTCATTAGCTACAACACGTGGAATAAATCATGTAACTGATGCAATGGTGGTGGTAGAGCTAGGTGGTATTCATCCACTCCAACTCTGCGATGTATTTGAAAAGGTCTAATGAACCTCGTTGATAGCTTGCCCCCCCAGACAAATCTCTGTAACCCCCACCAAGGTGACACCCTAATGAAGACATGGTCTCCTTCCTCGAACTCCATAGGCCTTCAACACCTATCAGAATAAGACTTATGATGGATCTGTGCAGTCTTAATCTACTCTCAAATGATCTGTACCTTCTCGGTGGTAGCTCAAACCAACTCTGGACCCATGTGTGCTGACTCTCTGGCCAATCCAGTAGAGTGGTGACCCAAAGGGTCTCCTATATAATACCTAGAAAGGTTCCATACCAATAGAGGAGTGGTAGATGTTCTTGTACACAAACTCCACCAGTGTTAGGTGCTCCTTCCAACTGTGACCAATGACCAAGATACAGGCCTGCAACATATCCTCTAGAACCTGAATGGTCCTCTCCATCTGACCATCGGTCTTGTGATGGAACACAGTGCTCAAGTGTAGCTGAGTCCCAAAATCCTCCTACAACCCCTTCAACAATCAGGATGTGAAGAGAGCATTGTGATCTAAGAATATCATCCAAGGTACTCCATGAAGCCAAACTATCTCCTGCACGTAGAGGCATCCAAATCTCTCTATGGAACTCTACCACTGATATCTAGGAAGTGTGCCAACTTGTTGAGTCAATCAAAGATCACCCAGATGTAATTGTTCCCCTTGGAAGTCTATGGTAATCCCATCACAATTTCCATCGATATTCCATCCCACTTCCACTCTGAACTTATAGGGGTGAGCTACTCCCGCTGGAACTTGGTGCTCAGCCTTCACCTGCGGGCACGTAAGGCATCGTGAAACAAAAACTGCTACTGCCTTCATCATGTCTGATCACCAGAACTATCATCAGAGATCCTGGTACATCTTTTCCACTCTAGGATGTACCACCATGGTGGATGTATAAACTCCCTCAGGACCACCTCCTGCAACACCACTGGTACAACAGTGCGTCCTCTAAAAATTAGTATGTGGTTCCCACCTTTCGAATATCCATATTGAGCATGTATTGTGGATAAAAGAGCACGTAAAGCCTCACAGCAGACATCCCCATGATGAGCCCCCCTAACTCGCTGTATGAGTGGAGGGGTTATAACCATTGACTATGGGAAAGCTAAAACCTCTCTATCCACGAAGGATAAATGCATCATGGCTAACTTCTTGGTCGCCTCACTAAACAGGTGTGAACCTGACCTCCTACTAAGAGAATCTCCCACCTTGTTCCTCTTCTAAAGAGTATAGATGATATCAAAATCATTGTCCTGGAAGAACATAGCCAACACATTCGTCTAAGATTCAGATCATTTTACAAGAAGATGTACATGAAGCTCAGGTGGTCAGAGTAGACGATGTACCACTCACCCATAAGGAAGTGTTGCCACATCTTCAATGCGAAGACTACCGATGCCAACTAGATCTCATGGGATGCATAGTTATTCTCATGTGGCTTAGTCTGGTGCTAACCATAAGCAATAACTTCATATCACTGCATCAGGACACAGCCAAGCCCAGTCCCCAATGAGTCGTAGAAAACTTTGTACTCGACACCCTCCTCCGATAATTTCAAGATCGGGGAGCTCGTCAAAATCTACCTCAATTTGTCAAAATCCTATTGTCACTTCTCTGTCCACGTGAAGGGTTTCCCCTTCCCAGTCAAGGCTGTCGTTTGGGCTGATATTCGGGAGAAATCAAGAATGAATCTCTGGTAGTATCCTGCAAAACCATGGAAGCTCCACACCTCTGTCACACTCTGAGATGGTGCCCATGCTAACATTTCCTCCACCGTCATTGGGTCCACACCTACTCCATCTTCTGAGAGGAATTGTCCCAGAAAGTGGACCTCCTGAATCCAGAACTGGCAGTTAGAGAGCTTCCCATAAAGTTGGTTCTCTTGGAGTACATCCCGAACCAGCCACATGTGTCTCTCATGCTCCTCATTTGAAGATGTGTACACAAGGATGTCATTGATGAGGACCACTACAAACCAGTTTATGTATGGAAGGATGATCCTATTCATTAGTCCCATGAACACCATGGGGGCGTTTGTTATGCCGAAAGGAATCATCAAGTAATTATTGTGATCATAGAGGTATATGAAAGTCATCTTTGGTATATCTCAGTCTCGTACTTGTAATTAGTGGTAACCAGATCAAAGGTCAACCTTTAAGAACCACAGTTCCCTTCATAGTTGATCAAATATGTCATCCATCCTAGGTAGTGGATACTAATTATTCACCATTACATAGTTCAGGCGCCTATAATCCATGCACAACCTCGAACTCCCATCATCCATCTTGGTAAACAAAACTGAGGCCGCCCAAGGTGAAACACTAGGTCTCAAAAAACCCTTTCATTGAAAATCCTCCAACTTCACTCTTTTCTCGTAAATCTCTATGGGAGCCATCCGTTATGCTGGTGAGGAAATCACTACTTGTCCTGGGCTGTAAGTCGACGCAGAAGTCGATTTCCCAGCAGGGAGGTAGTCATGGAACATCTACGGGAAAGATGTCCTCATACTCTGCAACTACTGTAGGGAACTTGAATATCACAACATCTACTACTCCAATAGTAAGGCTAGCCAACTCAGGAGTGATTGGCTATACCCTATTATGCAATAGCCAATTTTGTGCTGCCTAAGTCTCCCTTTCACTGAAAAAGGAAAACCTTGTCCCATCGCTGCGGACACACCGAACACTTTTCCAAAATAAGTCAATCTGGGCATGGACAGAGGATAACCAATCCATACCAATAATGGCATCATAAATCATCGATGCTTCCACCACGAGGTTCCAACCGAAACTCTCACATCCAAGGGTAATAACACACTGTTTGCAAAAGTGTGTGATCATTGAGTCTCCTCTCAAAGGTGTCTCTAAGCATAAGGATAGAGTCAATGTCTCTACTGAAATCTCAAGGTCTCACACAAGGCATGTGGTGAGTAAGGAATGATAGTCACCTATGTCTATAAGTATGTCAGATAAGGTAGAGAACACACAGATCATACCATGAATCATCTGTGGAGTCCTTGGGTCCTATTCCTCAACCGCATGTAGTTATCCCAACTTCTGTCCCCCCGCTCCCTGATCCTGGTGCGGACCACCTAGGGGTGGTGGTGGAATTATATCAAAGTGTCTACCACCACCTTCACCACTCCCTACTCCTTTACCACATCCGCCACCTGGCGGGTCTTTCTGCTCCACTCTCTGCCTCTACCTCAGTGGTCTATCCACCACCTCCCTGTCAGCAACTCCACAGGTCAGACAATCTCTAGTGAGTTGTCCCCTACCATCGCACGAGTAGCATCGCCTGTCCCTAGGATGGATGGATCCAGCCTTAGAGCCATGGACTGTCAACCCCTGGTCCTGGGTCCTCCTATGATGTCTCCCATGTCCTGATCACAGTGCCTGACATTGGCTCCCTTTTGTCGAGGTATCCGCATGTGTTTGCCTGCTGCTCACTTTTGTCAACATTCTCTACTCTTCCAAGAAGCTCTCGATCACCAAGGCCCACTTGATCACTCCAGCATAAGTGGAAATGAAAAGAGGCACGACACTATCTCGAATGTCCCATCATAGACCTCACTCAAAGTTTCATGTTCTGAAGTACTAATCCCTAACCATATCCATCAAGTACATGGATTGGTTGGTAAACCTAAATGAATATTCGGATACCATCAAACCACCATATAGGAGTTGAAGAAGCTCCTGGATACGCACTTCTCTCAGCATGACTGGAGAGAACTCCCCCTAAAGAGCCTCTCAAACTCCTTCCACGAAAGACTATCCTCATCCTGAGTCTTTTTGGTCCAACTCCACCATCATCCCGCTGAACCCTGAAGAAGGATCTCTCCTAGGATCACCATCTGGTCTACAAGTGTCCTCAAAAGATGGAAAACTCTAGTCACTTCCGCAACCAGACATCAACAGCCTGAGGGTCGGGCTCGCATCAGAAACATAGGGGTCTCTATCTTTGGAACTCATGGAGTGTTCTCATCCTACACCCCTCATCTATCGGTACTATAGGTACAACGAGCTGCTCTAATGGTGGTGGTATAGCAGGTTCACCACCTGGAGGTAATTCCTGGGGAACTGGAACCTATATCAAAGCCTCGTCACTGATGAGGTCATCCTTGTGATCGCACTACTGAATCCTAGTAGGTATGTGTTGTGGAGGCATCCTCTAAGGAACAAGATGTACAATGCTCAAAGAGTATATCTGGAGAGATGACACAAAGGACATGGAAATACACAACCCACTCTTATATGATGCATGTGCCATTATCTTATTTCCCCAGAACAAGATTTTAAATGAACTGAGTCAAAAAGATGGTTATCAAAGTTCTAGTGTATGAATACATCGGCTGCTCGCACCAACACTGGAGTCTCTGTCCTGAAAGCTGAGCTTGAAACACTCAACACTATTTCCCCAAACCAAACACAAAAAATCTTAGTTCTATGGTAGAACCAACCACCTCTAATACCACTCAGACATGACCCGACCCAATGGGGCCCAGGCTGTGACTCCCCAATCCCACCTCGAATAGGCCCGGGGGAGGTGACTAGCACCGAGTAGGCATATTACTAACATGGGAGGCATTGCTTAAGTACCTATAAACACACACACATCTCCAAGGCCACAAATGATGAAATTTAAAAGAACCCCAATGGAATATAATGAATGCATAGTACTAATCCCAACATGAAAAGTATGAATGAAAGTAAATTACTTAATGTAAACTAGGCCAGAATAAAATCCCACAAAAATCAAGACTCTAAATACTACAATGTCCAACCTATAAACATAATGAAATATGGGGACTGCTGCTCATAGCCGTAGGAACACCTCGACCTATAGGGATCTCAGAAGGCTCGGTCCTTTCCTTGTCCACCCTGGACTCTGTCAAAAGGTTGCGCTTCTACCCAAGACACAACATGTGCGGGAAAAGCCTGTGAAGGGGTGAGTATAACAATACTCAGAAGAGGACCTCGAAAACCACAAAGCAATACATAGAGGAAATGTAAAGTCAGATCTACAGAGTATATGTCTACTAAACATATGATAGGTGAAAACAAACTAGATATAATAAAAAATAGACTCATTCTCTAGATAAAAGTAACACAATCGCATTCCCCCACCAACGATTTAGTTTAATGATTCCGTGAAGCATTCATCCAGGAAAACTCACTCCACAAGTCTGACAGCTCTGATGACGTCCGTTAGAGAAGTACTGTCTGTTGGGAAAAGTCACAAAAGATAGAAACACTCATTCTGAGATAACACACACCTGAGTGGGGAAAGATCATGATACATAGATGAGGATCACTTATAGAGTGTTGGAGGATATCATTACTCATCCGGATTCACCTTCTAGGCAGAGGGTCGACACCTTGTGGGAATATTAAAGTCGATACCTGACTCCACCTAGGGTCATGAATGGATAAAGTATCTTGCTTCGGGCCTCCCAGAGGCATACCTGACTCTATCTTTTAAAGTACTACTTAAGAGATCATACTCCTGTAGAATAAAATGATACATGGCCTTCAGGGGAATGAGAAAAAGGGGAACTGACCCAAATGAAACATGTCCAAGATATGGTGGACAAGAAGATCAATCAATGTACTAAAAATTACACGACATGTTGTTCTATCACATGTAGTGTCTTCTGACCCCAGGTACAACCAATGTAGTATGGCCTGTGTCGCATGCTTTTCCATGTAAAATGAAATTACATGGCATGTAGAATGGATCACACCCCATGTCAAAGTATCTGGGGTCTGCTCTGTGTATGCTGGCCATGTGCCCGTACACAGTCTTAACCCATGTATGCCAACCCATGTAACCGGAACATGGGGTGTTCCGTGTTACTGGACTCACCAGGCCATGTGGTGGAGTACATGGCCATGTACTCAACCTCGTGTCCGTGTATCACTTGGATACACATTGAGCCCCGTGTAGTCACCTCTTCCATACCGCATAGGGTATACACACCATGTTTTGAAGTAGTGTAGTCTATCCCATGTCCGTGTACTTTCCAGAATACACATAGAGCTTCAAGTATGGTCCAACATTCTATGTGACTGGGGTCACATTCTGTGTGATACCATTCTGACACCTGAAACACTAGGTGCCACCATCAGTACCACACAATGTGGTATTTGGTATACACGTCGTTTTCTTCAAAAATTTCTAAAACACATGTTCTTTTCCACCATGCCTCAAGGATCCATTGAACCTCAACCTGGTCATCCAATTGTTGCGAAACTGAAGGGTTGAGGTCACCTAATCATCATGAAGCTGATTCCATTAGTTTTTGTCCTCTGATCGGCCAAAAAATGCATTCTTGTAATGCCCCAACCCCAGTTACCAAGAGTTGGTGCATTATTATATAACAATGAATAATATAAAGAATCATATTCTGATAGACCATTCAGTTTCCTATCCTTGTAAGTACTAGACACATTCATAATTTTTACATTACACTATAAAATAAAAAACTACAACAACATAGTATCCATAGGCCACACTCATATCCCTTAGTCTATCCCTGCAGGCCAGTCATAATATACTTCTTCATATCCTGGGAAAAATAAAACATAGAATGGGGTGAGATGAGATGCTCAATAAGGATACCAATATAGGGGAAATGTTTATAAATAAGAATAAGCATTTAAGGAAATGTATAAGACTAAAACAAAAGCCTTCCTAACATGAAATTCAGAATAATATGGCAATGATAAATTCAAATAATTCTATTTACTTATTCAAATGGATATTCTAAAAGTCCAACAATCACATGCAATATCAATAGCCACTTTTAGAATGATGGAGTCCATAATGCCAGACTTCATAACCACATAGTCAAGGCCTTGAGCCAAGAATAAAAATAATATTTTGTCAAGTCCTTATTCCAAGACACTAGTTTGTCTCATGAGACATACCGATGCATTGATGAGCAATAGAAGGCTCCACCTATCACTTAAAAAGTCCAATACATTCCCCATATGAAAATGTTTAAACATAACATAAACATTCATATTCAAACTAACTTATGAAATGTCAATAATTTATCCATAAACCATGAATGGTGTATATATAACACATCTACAGTAATATATATCACAAACCCTTCAATAGAATATATAATATTTGTATCATAATCAATCATCATCCAACAAGATTAAAATCCATCAAAAGGATGATGACATAGATGAAAGAAAAACTATTTATAGTGAAATAACTCTTTCTATTTTGAAATCATTTAAAAGTCATATAATTCTTATAGAAAACATTTATTTTGAAAATATTATTATATGCAGGTAACCTAAGCTTCGAAGAGGTTATAACAGTGGAAAATAGCCACACCCACTGTATAAGTTAAAAAAACATTCATAACTTAATTTTGTCGAAAAGGATATAAAGTAACTTGTTTGGAAAACAACAGAAAGATTCATTTAAAAACATATAAGGTCAAATAAGGGAATAAGTGAATTTATCCAATTTTCTAATAAAAATGTTTTGAAATTCAATTTTATGAAAACATGGATGTGGAAGATAAAGATGTCCCAATAGATACTTATGTAAAAACAACCTCGGATGATAAAGAGATTGTGAAATTAACTCTTACATTGTACTTTTCCTTATTAGATGGTATGTTTTACTCCTATATAATAGTTATAAAGTTGTTATTAAAGTATACCAGATATATATACATAAATATGATATCATATATGATCTTATAATTTTCCTTTGTTAATAATATTTTAGTATTATCATCGTTTCGGGTGTTAACTGATTCGTTTTCCTTTATATACATGGTTACGTAAGCCATGTTTGTTATGAATAGGATGTATTTGACTCATATACAGAATGAAATTATGATCATAATTTTTTTTAATCAAAAAATGAAAATTATTCTTGAATGATTACGATGGGTAATGAATCTCTTCGTGTTCGTGGAGACGGTAATTCGAATGTACGCATGAGGGAAAATATCATTATATTGATGGAGAAATTGTTATCTAATTGGATGGTATATCATATATAAAAAATTATTAAAATTTTATATTTATTATTTAAATCATTAATACTCATTATTATACCCATCCAAATAATGACGTGTTTGAATTAGAAACTACACCACGACATGGAGACGGTAATCTATACGTACACAGGTATGATGACTTTACCATTTATAGGATGGATAGAATAATGAATATGGTTGTAGCATTTTTTAATAACATCAAAATATATACACAATATTGGAGTTATTATTTTAGAATGAAAAAAACAAAAAAAGAGTAAGTGGAAGAAGAAACGAACTTGAAAGTGGTGATTAAATATTTACCTCTTCTTCTGGTTCTTCCATTTGAATTGATCAAAAGGGCTCCTTAGGGTGGCTTTATGACCAATAGAATACCTCTAGGATGAAGGGAGGAAATTTGGGAGGATATTTGGGTAGGGGTTGGCTAATACAAAAGGATTTGGTTGTGTGAAATTAAGAGAAGGGGAAGTTCCCATTTATAAGAGAGGTTAGGGTCACTTTATGAAAAGTTTGAAATATTATTTTATAATAAAAATATTTTCAGTTTATAATGGATCACAAATAAATTATTTAAAGGAAAAGGGAGGGATGGGACAAAAACTATTCAACAAATAGGTTTTAGATAGGTTTAGTTCATCATATTAACCTTATGTTTTAGATTTAACTCTTAGTTAAACAGTTTGACATTTACCATGTTTATTTTTATTTTTATATTATATGATTTATAAAAAAACTATAAACTTCCAAGAGAACCCGAAGTGGTTGATTAATGTTACACCTATAATTATATACGTCTTTTGGCCAAACAATATACTTGTAGAAATATTATATCAATTAATAATATAATATTTTTTTTAAAACTCTTTTATGTCAATTTGGACACTATTTGGTAATTTTTTTAAAATTCATATAAACATGATTAATTCGAAATAAATTCATTTAATAATCCCAAAAAAGTAATATGAACATTTTGAATTTTTTATGGAATCAAAATGTTCAAATTATATTTATTTTATTATTTATAATATCATTTATTTAATTGATTCATTAATAAGGAAAATACTGCATCATTATTGTGTCATATATAAATAAAATATCCTGATGTAGGAAATATTTTTATTATTATAATTAATATTTATAGTTTTATAGATCAATTATATAACCTCATATAAATTTTTTTTTTCTGAAATATATTTTCTTTTTTCATTTTTGCCTTTACTTTACATTATTTAATATAAAATGTCATTGTCACTCCCAAGTGGCTCCATGTGGTCCCATAATCGACGCAAGGATGCCCATGATTGGAAAGTTATCAGCCAATAGGGTTAGAACACTTATTAGAGTAATTTAATCTTATTATATTAAAATTTTTTAACCTTATTTACTGGATTTACCCCTTTAACAACGTTAAATAAAATATTAACAGGAGTAAATATTCATAATGTCTAAAAATAAAAATTACTTATTTACACTATTTGGACCTCCTGATTCCAAATATGGAATCTATAATTTCAAATTCAAAACGCAGAAGTGTCATAAATCAATTTAAAATTAATTCATGTTGACAAAACATAAAAAGTGTTTTTATGAAATAATAAATATAAAATTATTGACACTTGTTTATGTTCAGTTTAATAGTGAGATTACATCCAATGACCTGAATTATATTAAATAATAAAAATATAATTTATTTATTCCTAAAAACCATTCCAATTTATAATATTACACTATAAGTTATTTTTATTAAAATAATTTGCTTTTAGTTAAAATTTAATATTTTTCACTATTCATAAAAAATTCTATGTTTTCAGAAAGGTACCAAAACTTTACCCTAAGTTAATTTTGATATTCCGAATTCAAAAATGATGTCCATATTTGAAAATAAATTTTATAAAATTTTAAAAAGTGAGTATTACTATTCATTATAGCTAGTTTGATTGGTCGTGGTGTGTTAGAATCTCAAAGTTGTGTACAATAAAAGCTATTTCATAGTTCAAAGGGAAACGTACCATGGAAACATGGGGTGTTACATTCTTACATCCTTCAAATAATTTTATCCTAAATTTTTTTAGAGTACTACAACACAAAAATATTTGGGTGGTTCATCATCATAA
The DNA here is from genome assembly GCA_963277665.1 of Viscum album. Classification (NCBI taxonomy): domain Eukaryota; kingdom Viridiplantae; phylum Streptophyta; class Magnoliopsida; order Santalales; family Viscaceae; genus Viscum; species Viscum album. Next base: position 1,416,403,619 of record OY728145.1, read on the forward strand.
GTTCATCTGGTTCCCTCGTTTCCTCTTCCATCTTATGGTTTCTCCATAGAAATTTTACCAGATGAGTCATCCGGTGTCCCAACACATGTTCTCTGGTATCATTAATCTTGAAAAGATCTTCATAATAAGTTAAATCATATCCTAGTTAAATTTCCACATAGGTGAGTAAATTATTTGGGTCAGGCATGTATTTTTTCAATAGTGATATGTGGAACACATCATGAACTTTGGAGAGACATGGCGGCATTTCCAAACAGTAAGCTACAACCCCAATTTGTTCTAGAACATATAAAGTTCCAATGTAACTGGGACATAATTTAATCTTCTTACCAAATATTATAAGTCATTTCAATAAAGATACCTTCATGAAAACCTGATCTCCTACATGAAATTCCAAATCCTTCATTCGGTTGTCGGCATAGCTCTTCTACCTAATTTGAGAAGGTTTGATGTGGGTTTGATAAACCTTACCATATCCATTGTTTCCTCAACAAGTTTTGGTCCTATTTGTTTTATTTCACCAATATCATCCCAACAAGTTGGTGTTCAACATCTCTTTCCATATAACTCTTTGTATGGTGCCATCTGAATACATTAATGGAAGATATTGTTATAAGAAAATTCTTCCAGAGGTAAATATTGATCCCACATACCATGAAAGTCATGTGATCAAGATCTCAAAATGTATTCTATGTTTTGAATAGTCCATTCTAATTTTCCATCAGTTTGAGGGAGGTAGGTAGTTCTCAAACGAAGTTCTGTATCTAAGGCCTTCTAAATACTTTTCCAGAATCTTTATGTAAAATTGGGATCATGATCAGAAAAAATCGATACGGGTACTCCATGAAGTCTTACAAATTCATTAATATACAGTCTTTCAAAATGTTCATGTGGTAAATCTTCTCTTATATAAAGAAAATGTGCTAACTTGGTAAGATGATCAACAAAGACCCATATTTGCATTATTTCTTCTAGGACTCTTTGGTAGTCCCATGCCAAAGTCCATAATAATATTATCCCATTTCCACTCAAGTATGAGAAGAGGTTACATGACTCCTCTCTAGAGTTTCCTTCCAGCTTTCACTTGTTCCAAAACCATAAATCTGGACACAAAATTAGCAATATCAATCTTCATGTTGTCCCACCAAAATGTTCTTTCAAATCTCAATACATCTTAGTTCTACCATGGTGTATAGAGATATCGGATCTATGAGCATGATCCAAAAATTTCATTTTTAGATCAGGTATTTCGGGAACACAATGTATATTCCAATATTTCAAAATTCCATCTTTATATATGATGTTAATTAATCTCCCATCATTCAAAGCATTAATTTTATTTTGAAATTCCCCATCATCAGTCTAAAAACATTATATCCTTTCTAGAAAAGATGGTTTGGAAACCATTTGAAAAAGAATTTATCCTTCACCATCAATGGTTATTCCCATATCCATTTTTACTATATCTATGAAAATAGGATCCTTTTCAACTCTCATCTTCTTGAAAGCTCCAAGATCTTTTCGGCTCAAAGAATCTGCCACCTTATTTTTCTTCCTTGGGTGTTAGTGTACAATGCAATCATAATCCTTTAGTAGTTCAAACCATCACCTTTGCCTCATGTTTAGTTATCTCTGTGAAAAATATACTTCAAACTATTGTTATCATTATAAATATCATATTTTTTCACCATATATATTGTGTCTCCATATCATCCAAGCAAATATTACATCTTCTAACTCAATATTATGAGTGGGATAGTTTTCCTAATGAAATTTTAACTTTCGCGATGCATAGGAAATAAATATGTCATTCTGCATAAGGACACAACCATGTTCTTTGGGTGAAGCATCACTATAAATAAAAAACCTATCATTCGATGATGGTAGTGTCAAGATAATAGAATTGACTAATATTCTCTTCAATTCTTCCAAACATTCTTCTCACTCTTTTGTCCAAACAAATTTATCCCCTTTACGTGTGATCATGGTTAATGTGTTAGACAATTAGGAAAAATTATGCACTAAACGCGAATAATAACCTGCTAAAAATTAAAACTATGTACCTTAGTTATACTCATTGGTGCTGGCCACTCATGGATTGCCCTTATCTTATAAAGATCAATAGTGATTCCATCCTTATAGAAAATATGTCCAAGAAAAGGAGATCCCCTAAAGCCAGAATTCAAACTTGATAAACTTCTCATATAATTCATTTCATAAGAGGGTTTTTAAAATAGTGCACATTTGATCTTCATTATCATCATCGATTTTGGATTATACTCGGATATCAACAAAAAATACCAGTAAAAATTCATCAAGATATTATTTGAAAATTATTTCCATTAGATGCATGAAAACAGTGGGTGCATTAATCAGCCAAAGAGGCATTACTGTAAACTCCTAATGCCCGTACCTATTTCAAAATGTTGTTTTCGGAATGTCTCCTTAGTTACACAAAATTTATGATAACAAAATCATAGGTCAATCTTTGAAAAATATTTACCTCCATGAATTTAGTCAAATAAATCATCAATGTGTGGTAGGGGATACTTTTTCTTTATTGTTATAGCATTTATCTCCCTGTAGTCAATTCACAACCTCATATATCCATCTTTCTTCATAACAAAAAGACCAGGGGAACCCCATGGAGAAACACTAGTCTGAATAAATCCCTTATTACTCAATTCATCTAGTTATTTATTTAGTTCCACTAATTCCTCAATTTCCATTCTATAAGGGGTATTTGATACGAGCCTTGAACCAAGAATTAAATCAATGTGAAACTCAATTTTTAATCCTAGAGGATGTCCTAGTAAATCGTCTAGATACACATGAACATATTCTTGCACAATAGTTACGTCCTATATTAAGGAATTCATTTCCTCACAAAAAAATATTTCATACTCATCCTCTCCAATAATTGAATATAGTAGATCTACTGGGGGTGGATATAGGTAAGAATCAGGTGGTGACATTTCTTCTCAAAAGATAAGGTACTTTTTATCATCATAGAAAATTGTAACCTACCCCTTCTGACAATAAATTTTGGCATCATTGTAAACAATCCAATGCATTTTCGAGATTATATAAATTTAAATCATGGGTATGAAGATGAAATCAGCAGATAAATGAAGTTAATATTCCCTAATGGGAACTGATACACAAAACATTGTTGTAATGATACTTCCCTTATGAGTTTTGACTGACAACCCCCTTATTCAGTAAAATTGAAAATATCTAATTTAAATAGCAAATGGGAAGATATGAAATAATGTGATGATCCAGAGTCAAATAAAGAATTGGATAAACATGAGAAAACCATTAAATTACCTGCCACCGTTCTTTTGGAGCTTCAACCTTAGCAGTACTGATCGCATAAGCTTGGCCTTCCTCCCTTGGCCTTTTCTGAGGTAAATTCCCTTGGTTCTTAGGACATTCATTTTCATAATTCCCCTTTTCTCTACAATTTAAGCATTCAAAAACCGCTTTATTACCCTTTCAATCACACGCTTGGTGGCCTTTTTCACCACACTTGTGACAAACTCTCATTCCCTTCCGGAATGTTCTGGGGTGTTTCTTCCCATATTTACTATAGGATAAATATTCACCCTTTCCCTACTTCCCTTATTTCCATTTCCTGAGTGTTCACAGATATCTTCTACTATTTCTTTTCTTTAAATTCATAAGACTTTGTGAATTGTTTTTCGTTCATGATAGATCATGAGACAATATCTTCGTATAATCAGAATGATTTGTGAGACTAATGCTCTCTGGAGAAATGGGTTTAAACCATTAAATAATCATTTAATATTTCTCATTGGGTTACATATATAATCTGTAGCATACCATGCTAACCTTGTAAGTTTATCCTCATATTTTGAGACATTCTCATCCTCTTTTTGCCTCATGCTCAGAAATTGTCTTTCCATATCCACTAGATGGTCATGAGGAAATTATTTTTCTATGAAAAGTTCTTTAATCTCACTCGATTCCTTATTTTATACTTCATAATCTTCCTTTTTATTTTGAATGAATGACAACCATTGATTTGAATCTCCCACAAGGCGATAAACTACCATGACAACTCTTTCTATTCAGTACTCCCCAAAGCATGAAATATTTTATCTGAGGAATTTACCTATTGCTCAGCTACTAATGGATTTGTACTCCAATTGAATTTCGGTGATTTGTTCCTCCTAAAGCGGTCTAACATTGATCCTATACATTGTGGATCAGGGTGCTGTATACGGGTAATGATATTATTCATAACCAAAGTGGGTTGTCCCTGTATGGTGATAAGATGATCAGCACCAGTTGCATCACCGGCTCCATTATAATTATCTTGAGTATAAGGGAAATCCCTTCATGTATTACGTGGGTTGATACGGTTTCCATTTATTCTACTAGGAAACATTTCTAAACAGTGACATACACTAGATTAGTTTATGAATCACAATATATAATTCCAAACTTATAAAACACTTAACATAAATTGACCAGTTTATGTATATAATCCATAATCATAAAAATGTTTTCTTTGAGGATGTATATTCTCAAGGAAACCTTTATAATGGATAGTAATAAATATTAAAATTATCATAAGCATATCCCTCGAGAGTGTCGTATCCAAGATTCTAGCAAGGCCCGTTGTCGTGCACGAGTTCCCATTCAAGTCCAGCTCAATGTGGTGTTCTCAGGTTTTTAACCTAGGTACATCTATTCCAGAGCCGCCTCTACCTACTCATATCCAGATATGGATGTATTTCTTAAAAAACTCACAAAATCTCTACAGTATTAAAATTATAAGAAGTTCTTCTATACTAAGCCTCAAACCCTATCTTAGGTTTGTGTTCTCTAATCAGAGTTTTTATAAATCTACTTTCTATGGTTTGTATTAAACATCCTCTGATATCAATAGTACCACCCTGACCCAGGTTACCCATAGTCGGTGCATTATTAAATAACATTGGCATGATATAAGGAATCATGTCCCGAAAGACCGGTCGGTTTATTAGCCTTGCACGTACTAGATACATACATATGTTTTACATTACAATATAAAATTAAAAACTAAAACAACATAGTCTCCATAGGCCACACTCATATCCTTTAGAATAAACCTACAGGTTAGTCATAATATACTTATTCGCATCATGAGAAAAATAAAACATAGAATGGGGTGAGCTCAGATGTTTAGTAAGGATAATAATATAGAAAAAAAATTCAAAAATAATCATAATCATTTATGGAAATGTATAAGACTAAACCAAAATAATTTTAAACATGAACTTTATCATAATATGGAAAATATAAAATCAAATAATTCCATTTATTTATTCACATATAAATTCTACTAGTCAAATAAACATATACAATATCAATAGCAAATTTTATAATGATGGATTGCATAATCCCAAACTTCATAACAACATAGTCAACCCTTGTGCCAAGACTACAAATAATAATTTGTCAAAGCCTTGTGCAAAGACACAAGATTGTCTCATGAGACCTAGTGATGCATCGATGAGCTATAGCGGGATCCACCCGTCAATTACTAAGTCAAATGCATTAATCAAAGGATTAAACATAACAAAAACATTTGTAACAAAACAAGTATATGAAATGTCAATACTTTATCCAGAAACCATAAATAGAGTAAAAATAACACATCCATAGTCAAACATATCACAAAAATTATAATAAAATATGGAAAATTTGTATCATAATGAATCAACATCAAACAAGCTTAAAATCCATCAAAAGGATGTTGACATAGATGAAATCAAAAAAATTTAGAAAAATAACTCATTCTATTTTGAAATAATTTAAAAGAAGAATAATTATAAAAGAAAAAATTTATTTTGAAAATATTCTTCTATTCATGAATGGGATGCTTCGATGATGTTCTAACGGAGGAAAATAGATGCTCCCTCCGTATAAGATAAAAAACATTTTTATAATAATTTTTTCGAAAAGGTCATAAAGTACCTTGTTTGGGAAATGAAGAAAAAATTCTTTTCATAACATATAAGTCCAAATAAGTGTATAAATGACTTTAACCCATTGTCTAGTAAATGTTGCTTGAACTATATTTTTAGGAAAAATCATATGTGGATGATAAAGAGGTCCCTAGAGATACTTACGTAAAAACAACCTCGGATGATAATGAGATTGTGAAATTAACCCTTACCTTGTACATTTCCTATGTTGATGGTATGTTAAAATCCAATATAATAGTTAAAAAACTTTTATTAAATTATACAAGAAATATATTTATATAAATATGATATCATATAGGATCTTCTAATATTTCATTGTTAATAATATATCAGTAGTACCATTGTTTCTGTTGATAACTGATTCATTTTCCAATATATGCTTGGTTACATAAGCCATGTTTTTTAGGGATAGTATGTATTTGATTCATATAATGAATGATATTTTCTTAATTGTGATGGTCGTGGTGTGGTCCATCCAAGTTATTATTGGGAGGAACCTTATAGAGTCATGCTGTCGGGGATCAATCCAAATTTAGAGAACCATCTAGCATCTGATTTAACCAAAACATATGTTCCTCAAGATTATATACCTACTTACTCAAAAGTGGTGGGTGTTTTGGTCGCCTGAAATAGGACATGGGTGTCCAGATTCGGATGTAGGAACCTGGAGCTGAAGAGGAACAGGTTTCTCGTTTAGTGGAATCAGGTCCAGAGGCAGTGTGCTTTGGTGAGGGTCAGAATGCTTCGGTAGGTGATCCTCCAGATGAGAATGGATAGGTTTATAACCATGTTGAGGTAAAGCTTACTGGAACTAGAATACAAGAGGGTTTTGTTTTTGATGAGGCAGTCTATCTAGACTCTGTTGACATATGATTGGAATTAAATTCTGTTTCTGAGGAGATGGTCTGCCTTCCAAAACCACGACAAGGAACATGAGGGTCAGATGAGGTGAATGTTTTGGGTTACCTGGACCCAAACACTTTCATATCAAAGTTCCCATCCTACATTAAGGATATGTGATCTATAATGAAGGAGGTCTTTGAGGTAATAGATGGAAGGGTGAAGTCATCAAGGAGCCTCATCAGAGATGTCCCGATTCGAAATCTGGGCAACTGATTTGATGGTGTGGATGTCCAAGACCCATTTCAGGTTCAAGATGAGGTTTAATCAGGTGATGATAGTTGTTGTCAAATGTTTGTGGATAGTTTGGAAGGGATTCAAGGAAAAGGACTTCACAGTCCAAGAAGGAAGAAATGACAAAAGGGTAATCGAGACTCAGGTAAATGCATTATAGCCAATGGGAAAATATCAAATGGTCGCAAAGACTATTCAAACATACCAAAACAGATGAAAATAATTCCGGCCAAGAAGAGTGTAAGAAAGGAAGGTCATGCCCTTAAAAATGGGAAAAATGCAGTGCAAATTAAGGACCAAGATAATGAGGAAAAAGTGGAAAGGATCAAGGAGGATGGTGGGGAAAACTGGAACCTAATTATTTATCTCTTATAATACATTCCAAATAAGATCTACCCTTATATCCATTCTAGCTGAAGACTATGAATGAAGAGAAGGTAAAATTATGGAAATAATCCTTCTGGTGGATGTCAATGAAGAGCAGAAGGCTTGGATCAGTAAAAAAGATAAAATTATGGTACAAGGTTTCAATTAGGGGAGGATTAATGTGGAGGAGTATTATCAGACATGGGACAAGCTGGCTGGCCACATTGATGATCTACACCAAGAGGATCTGAACATGATGCTGCATTCTCTTTTCTGGAAGCTCTACAAGGTATGTGACTCTAGAAATTTCATCCTTCTTTTTAATGATTTTTTAATTTCTTACAGCGTTTAACTTACTTTGTAGATCAGTTTTGGTTTCACACTGTTACACAAAAGTGTTTTTTTAGAACAAAAAATTTAAACATAGTAGTATTATTAGTAATGATATTTTGTTGATAAAAATTATTTTTAATCAAAAAAAAGAAAATTATTCTTGAATGATTATGATGGGGAATGAATCTCATCGCGTTCATGGAGACAGTAATCCATACGTACGCACGAGCGAAAATATCATTATATTGATGGGGAAACCGAATTCAATTTCATGATATATCATATATACAGAATCATTAACATGTTATATTTATTAATTAAATTTGTTATACTCATTATGATACCTATAAAAATAACAATGTGTTTGAATAACAAACTACACCACAACGTGGAGACAATAATCGGTACGTATGCACGTATGGTGACATTTTCATTTATAGGATGGATAGAATAATTATGATGGTTGTACCATTTTTATAATAACAAAACAGTATATAGGAGATACTAGATTTATTATTTAATAATGGATTCAACAAAGAATGATGAAGTGGAAGAAAAAAACAACTTGAAAGAGGTGATGAAATATTTACCTCTTCTTTAGTTTCTTCCTTTTGATTTGATCAAAAGGGATCCATAACAGTGATTTATGACTAATGGAAGGCCTCTAGGATGAAGGGAATAAAGATGGGAGAATATTTGTGTAGGATTTGGCCAATAAAAAGGCTTTGTATTTGAGAAATTAAGATAAGGGGAAGTTCCTTTTTATAAGAGAGGTGTGGGACACTTTAGGAAAAGCATGAAATATTATTTTATAATAAATAATTTCGGTTTCTAATGGCTCAAAAATAAATTAATTAAGTGATATGGATGGTATGGGTTGATAACCTCTCAACCAATAGGTTTTAGATAGGTTTAGGTCATCATATTAATCTTCTATTTTAAATTTACTTCATAGTTAAATAGTTTGACATTTACCATGTCTCATTGTATTGTTATATTATATGGTTCATAAACATACTATAAACTTTTAATAGAACCCCAAGTGGTTCATTAATGAAAAAAATATCATTATATAAGTCTTTTGGATGAACCATTGAATTTTATAAATATTATATCAATTAATAATATAATATTTTCTTTTAAAAGTCATTAATTTCAATTTTGACATTATTTAGAATTTTGTTATTGATAAAGTCATAGAGGCATGATTACATCGAAGAAAAATCATTTAATCAACCCTAACATGTCACATTAACCTATAGAATTCGTTTATGGCATCAAAACGTTAATATTATATTTATTTTAATATTTATAATATAATTCATTTGATTGATTCATTAATAAAGAAAATATTGCATCATTATTGTGTCATATATAAATATATTTATATTCTGTCTAAAAATTAAAAATAAAATATCCTGATGAAGGATATAAATTATATTTCTAAATAATATTTATATTCTAATTGATAAATTAGAAGGGAAGCGAATGAAGCCGCTCACAAGATGGCAGGCATTGGCCCTCCTTACGAGGATTTGCTGTGGTTCAATCATTTTCCCTCGTGGTTATGCTCCTGTATTTCTGCTGATCTCCATCATTAATGGATCCGTCTTCTTTTGTCAAAAAAAAAAATATAAAATATCATTATCACTCTCAAGTGGCATTACATGGTCCCACAATCGACCCAAAAATGCACATGGTTGTGCTTGTTTCAGTCAATAGGGTTAGGAAACGTGTTAGGTAAAATTAATATTGTTATAATATCATTTTTCTTAATCTTAATTAATTGATTTACTTGTTTAACCACAATAAATAATATATTTAGTAAAGTTAATATTCATAATGTCTAAAAATAAAAGCAACCTATTTATAAAATTTGGACCTCATGATTTCAAATATGGATTCTATTTTTCCAAATTCAAAACAAAGAAGTTGCCGAAATTATTTTTAAATTAATTCTTGTTGTCAATACAAAAAGAATGTTTTTATTAAATAAAAACAATCAAAAGATTGACACTTGTTTATGATCAGTCTTATCATGTGATTACAAACAATGAACTAAATTATATTAGATGATACAAATATAATCTAATGATACTTAAAACCCTTTCATGTGCATAATTTAACAATATAAATTATTTCAATTAAAAAAGTTGTTTTTAATTAAAATTTAGTATTTTTTCACTATTCATCAAAAATTGAAAGTTTTAAGAAGAGTTCCAAAAATTCACCCTAAGAAAATTTTTGTATTCTGAATTCAAATATGAAGACCAATTTGAAAAATAAAAATTTAAAAATTTTAAAAAGATGGTATTTCCATTCATAACGACTAGTTTGATTGGTCGCGATGTGTTATAATCTCGAAGTTGCGTACAATGCAAGCTATTGCACTATTCAAAGGGAAACGTACCATGGAATCATGGGTATTACAGTTCCGATTCACCCGCACATATAACACTCGAAGAATGATAAATCCCAAACTGTGTCGATTCAGCTACTTCCATCACTGTCGCGTCTCAGATAGGTCGTCATGATATCATATCTCTAATTTGGGATCATTGCATCGCAGAACAGATTCACAACAATCCGTTGTTCGTCTCCTTACAAAGAACGTGAATAATGAATGAGGAAAATAAAGGGGAATGAAATCCAATAGAAAATTGAGGATCGAACCTATACCATTGTTCATCACGGCGTTGATCTTCTCCCCTTAGTAGGATCATTAAGAGCATAATCAAAACAATAATCTAACATGGATTAATTTCCCAAGATCAACCCAATAAAAACCCTCCCAGAAAAACATACGAATCCGCATATTAACCTATTCATGGGATAATCTTAATTCGTCATTAAATCCATGACCGAGGAAGAATAATTGAAATAACGAACCCTTACCATATTTTTCGATGAAGAGGGAGACCGGTCATCCACTGCGATTCGATCTCACTGCACAATGATCCATGTGTCATCCTTCATGAGCATTCGTCAAAAATCTTCCAAGGTTGGCTCCTCTCCAAATCTCTAGAGTATTATAGGGGAAAATTCCAGGGTTATGAGTCTAACCCTGGCCTCCTACTCATTTAATGAAAATAATCATCATTGCGTTCTGGAAACATTTTCTAAAAAAATAAAATATTAATTTATTTTATTTCTTCTAAAATTTTTCCTCCAAAATTCCCAGAAAATAACTGTTGTAGTCATTCCACACTTGTCGATGTTAGGAACCGCCTAAGGTAAAGTCGCTACTCGTAACTCAACTGTGCCCTCATATTTTTTATCCATGAACTCGTTTAAAAGTTATTCCACTTTTTTTGGAAACCCGCTCACGCACACTTTTTAAAGTTTTAATTTATTCATACATTTTTTTGGGCACTCTATGCCTCAGAATCGCATATCATCAAATGTTTTGGTCTCCAAATAATTCCATATAATATTTATAAATAATAAACATAAAATTTGAGACATTACAAAATCCCTTTTCATATTGTCCCACCAGAAGGTTTCTTGGATATACCAATACATCTTTGTCCACCCTGGTTGAATACAGAAGGTCGAGCTATGTGTGCCATTAAAAATATCCTTCTTTATCTCTAGAAAGGATGGTACACATAATCATGTCCCAAAACATCCTACTCCATCCATGTTAAATTAGAAATTGTTGGATTTCCCATTTTTAATTGCTTCCACACTTTTCTGACATTACACCTCTATTCACTGATCATCCTTTATTTTTTCCTTGATGTATGGTTGAGCAATCATTTGAGAAAGGATTGATGATGTTACTCCCTTAATGATTCCTTTTTCTATCCTCTACAAATCTATAAATATCCAATACTTTTAACTTCTTATCACTGATAATGATGCATGATCCTTTCTACTTAGAGCATCAGATATCCTATCTGCCATACCTAGATAGTGGTGGATTGAGAAGTCATAATCCTTAATGAGTACTATCTATCTTCATCGGTGAATATTAATTTCATTTTTTAATATAAACTGTAGGTTATTTTTGTATGTATATATCTCACACTTCTCCCCATATAGATAATGTCGCTTGATTTTCAACACAAAGATCATAAACCACCAACTCTAAATCATGTGTGGGATAGTTTTTCTCTTGGATTTTTAGGTACCTTAGGTGTAAGCTATTAGTTTATCACTGTTCATTACCATATATCCTATGACCTTATTTGAAGTGTCACTATACACCACAATGTTTTCTCCACTTATTGGGAGTGTGAGTACTGGCACAATCATAAGCCTATTTTTCATCTCCGTAAAACAATCTTCACATTCTTTATTCCAGACAAACAATACTACTTTTCGTGTCAGCTGGTTCCTTGATTTTGACAATTGTGATTTTTTCATAAATCATCGATAATACAAAGATATAACAAAAAAAAGCGGTTCTCCATTACAGATATTGGCATTGGCCTTTCATCATTTGGATTTTTCTTAGAAGGGTCCACATATATCCATTTGCAGGTGATAACATTCACCAATTATGATACTTCCTATATCCAGAACTCATATTTACTATACTTTTCATACCACATATCCCTTAAAAATTTCTTAAACATTGTATTCAAATTCTCTTCATGATACCCCTTACTCTTGGAGTATATCATAATATCATCAATAACGACCACCAAAAATTTTATGAGGTAATCTTTAAAGACTCTATTAAATAAATCCGTGAAAATAACTTTAGAATTATTATGTCTGATGGGAATCACTTTGAAATCATAGTGTCCATACCTCATTTGAAAGTTAGTCCTTCTAATATCTTCCTTCCTCACCTTTAATTGGTGATATACTGATTGAAGGTCTACCTTAGTTAAATAACATGCCCCACGAAGCTGATCAAACAATTCATCTATCTGTGTCAGGTGATACTTATTCTTTATCATGATTTTATTGAGCTCAAGATAATTAATGTTGAGACGCATTGAACCATCCTTCATCATGATGAAGAGTACTGGTGATACCCAAGTGAAACACTCAGGTGTATAAAACCCTTCTTTGGATTCTCCAATAATTTCTTCTTTAGCTCTTTCATATCTATGATGTCCATTCTATAAGGTGTCTTTGATGAAGGAAGAGATCCAAGAATAAGTGAAACTGTGAACTCAACATCCCAATAAGGAATAAGACTAGTAAATTCATTAGGTAATCCATCAATGTAATCCCTCATGATGGGCATGCCTTCAAGAATTATTTTCTCTTTTGTCTCAATCATTTGATCTAGAAATGCTTGATTATAAAGAAATAATATTAACCCATGATACAATTATTATAAAAGTTATTTATCTTCATCCTTATACTTGTAAATATTTGGAGGATGTTTTTGGATTTGAAGAGTAATCTCCATTACCTGACAATTGATGTTTTCGTTGTATAATGATAACCAATCCATGCCCCTGATTTCATCAAAATCCACTAAAAGAAGTATGAAAATAATTTCTAGGAGGATCATTCCCAAACCATTAACTGAGGAGGAGTAATAAAACATGGATGAAATAATTGGAAAATTCTTTATAATCATAGATAACAAATCCCCCAAATTTTGAGGTTTTTCATGAATAGTTCTACTAAACATGAATGCTATTAATGAATGAGTAGAACTAGAATAAAATAGTATGTTCGCCATTCTTGAATGAATTACTGGAATACCTGTCACCACATGATTTTATGGCTCCACCTCTAAAGTAGTGATATCATAATCCCTTCCTTATTCCCTTGTAGGTCATTGTAGATTTCCTCCGACAAACCATGGCATAAGGAAATTATTTTCATAAATACCATGATCCATGTAGTTCTAACACCACACCACTGGATGAGTGTTGATAAGAACATTCCTTTATTATTCCAAATTAGTGGTATTTTTCTCATCCCTTTGGATGTTCCTGGATATATGTCCCAACTTTCCACATTTCATGTAATTCTTACTTTCCTTTAGGCAGTTCCAATGATGCTTCTTCCCACAAATTTTACAAGTGGGTTAGTCAAGCTTCATTTTGTCATGGGATTTTTTCCATTTTCCACTTCTTGTTATTGGGCCCATGAGACTATTGAGAGTCTCCAATCTCTATTTCATTATTGAGGGAACATCATAAAATCTCGTAATAACTGTCGAAGTATCAAATCACCAACATTTTTCGTAGACTCGAGTTCAGTCCTATAATTAAGTGATCCAACATACATTTGGTGTTCATGACACAGCTAGACGCGTATCATGAAATCCATGTAATGTTTTCCTCATATTCCCTAATGGAATCACCTTCTTTATTATTGATTTAGAGGAACACTCTTTCCATATTGAGATAGAGGGTTCGAGAGAAATATATATTGACAAACATCCTCTTGAATTCATCCCAATCCATGGAATAAATTTTCACTTAGTGATTTGTATTCTTGATCTTTGTCCACCACCAATCAGCATTCCCATTTAAATTATATACTATCAGTACAACATTATCTTCTTCAGAGCATTGTAGGATGGAGAATATAATTTAAATGGATTTAATCCACTATTCCACACGGATCCGATCAAGAGATCCTCTAAATATGGGATGCCTATTCCACATGAAGTATTATACAAAAATTTTATCTTTCCATTGAGGGGGGGGAGTTCCACTTGATTTATTTTATTATTCATAACTTCAGACAGATGGAAAATTACTGTTATGGAATTTTCGAAACCCATTACCATCATATCATGAATATTATTTGGTCAATCATTACATTCCCAATCAAATTGATTGTAATTAGGTGTTCCTATATTTCAATCCATTAACTATGAAAAAGAATGTAAAATTACAGGGCATGAATACTTATCTATTGAGAATAAAAAGCAAACCATGAACCTGAAAGGGTAAACATGTAGAAGGTGAAGTAGCTCTTAACATGTGATTCATATATTTTAAATCATGGTTATTCTTATGGGCTATTTTCCCTTAATAATAGTTTGTAATAGACTCGTGAATTTACCAAATAATATCCCCTTGGAGTGTCAAACCAAGAGTGAAAAAAGGCCCATTTTCATGTACCAGGATACCCCAGGTCTGGCCCAACACTCCTTGTCTGAGTTTTCACTCCTATGTAAATATTTTCCAGATCCATCTCTACAGTACTGTATCCAAACAAAGATGTATTTTTATGATAAACCACTTATCAAAATTTAGGGATGCTTACTTATAAATTGACTCATACATAAGTTTATTACTAATTTTATATATTCTTAATCTCCAAAAATAACAAGACCATCATCTGATACAAACTATAAAAGGTTGATCCTTTTACACATAACATTATGTGATTTTAAGAATAATCATACACCAGAGACGAAT
Organism: Viscum album; assembly: GCA_963277665.1. Classification (NCBI taxonomy): domain Eukaryota; kingdom Viridiplantae; phylum Streptophyta; class Magnoliopsida; order Santalales; family Viscaceae; genus Viscum; species Viscum album. The sequence continues at coordinate 1,416,418,800 of OY728145.1, forward strand.
CCAAGGATCGTGAAGTTTGGTGTCTTGGAAGACTGGAGACATAAAACATAAAACATGGGACTAAAAGTAACACTTCTTTATTTTTTCATCATAAAGAAATCTAAACTCCTTTTAATCCCTTACATCTACATATGATAACCAGGGGATAACATGAACAAAGGGATGATCTAAAATCACAATAAGGGAAAAACCATACGAACAAATCATTAACACATGGGATAGATGTAATGACGTAATGATATAAAAAGGAATGTAACTTTTAGAATCATGACATATAAAATGGGAATCATATAAACATGGGGTCAAATAATGTGGCAGCAATATAAAACATGTCTTTAGTAGGATTGAAGGCTAACCTCCAGGATTTTTTCATACTGTAGCACAAGAAAAGAAAACCTCCAAGACCGTCACACATAACATCTCATGAGACTTAACTATACCCAATGAATTGGAAGTCTATCTGGGTGAACCCATATTAACTTTTCATGATTATTATTTCCACATAAAGAATCATACATAAAAAATTTTACGTAAACATAAGGTTTACCCATGGAATGAATTGGATACCACAATCATGTCATAATTCATAACAAATGGTTGTATCATGAATGTGTCCATGAAAGAAAAGAAATAATATATATGTGGAAATTCATAAGGTAATATAGGAATGTATCATGAAATGTGATGTCAAGTAGAATTTACCACATGTTACAAAATTATTCAGGACATTTTAGCATGTGAATAATTTTTGGGCCGTTTTAGGGAAAATATTATAGAGCCCTTAAAATAGAAAAAGGAAAAATATTTTACAAAAAACATGAAGTAAACAAGAAAGGATTAAAAAAACGGAATATTTTATAAAGTCAACGGAGTCTTAAAAAATAAGATAGAGTGCATTTTAAATTAGGTAGGAATTCAAAAAGTTCCCTCAAAATATATTTTCTTATCTGGAAATATTGAGGAGGGAATCACTAAAAAACATATATATTGCAGAAAGATAATGATTAATGGAACATGATACATGCTTTTGGAATAATCACATAGAATTTAGAAGTTCATAAAAAAGAATAACATGGATCCTAATTTTGGTAAAGATAATTACAAATAAACCTGATGGGATAAAGGAGGGTCTGGTTGAATACCATACGGTATATCGACATGGTATCATGTGTATTTTAGAAGGATTAATGAGTGATAAAGGTGTTTATCATCATTTTAACATAATGGTAACAATATGGGGGAGGTTTTTAATTAGACCCCATAACTATGAATTCCACATAAAAGGGCATAACATATAGGCCAATTTTGAATAAAAGTGAAATATAGAGGGTCTCTTACCTTAAGTCTGATGGTGTTCTTACCTTGATATAATTGACTTGAATAGTCAAATGAGGTTGATTAATTTATAATCATAGATCCTATTATAAATTTATAATAGTTTTTTTATATTTTTATGTTCATTTATAACCATTTGATTGGTTATGAGGTTAAATTTCATTGTTTGGGTCTATTTGATTTCTTGGTTTTAATGATTGGTTCACTTATATTCATGTCTAGAAAAACCTATAAGATGAAGGTTTTTATCTTGAATTGAAGTTATATTTTATTATTGATCATATAAATGGAACATGATTGGAAATTTAATTCGGTTACATCAAGTTATGTTGAATCATTTTCTAAATCATTAATGATAAATGATTGAATTAATATGGCTATTTTTCTGATAATTAACTTGTTTTTCATTATTATTTTACATAAATTGTGAAACATGATTCCCAAAAAAAATTTATATAAAATAAATATTTACTAGTCTGTTTCAACCATAAAAGGGTTTCTTGACCAGAATTTAATATGATAATAGAAATCGATAAAACATTATCCTTGAATGTGATAAAATAACACATATTAGACGGCGTTTTCAATTAATTCATATAAAATAGGGAAAAAGAGACATGATAATGAACTAGCACATTAGAATAAAAAGAATTATAGTACATGTATGTTACGGTAGTTTTCATTCCATTTGGGTAAAGGGTGGTGCATAAAGAAATAAATTAAATGATATGAACTTGAAAGGAAATAAAATAATTTGAATGATGAATTTACCTCTTGAGTTTATCTCCATTGAGAACCTCTTAAAGGGAGAGGGGTTGGTAATTTTAGAGGAAAAAAGGCTGATGGACTTGGGGAAAGATGTTGGGGAGATATTTGGATAGGATTTCAGTAAGGTTGAAGGATTGAGGGGAGTGAAGAGAAAATCAATAGAGGGGTGTTATTTATGGTTGGGGGAGGAGGGTTTTCAAAATATTTAATTCCTTAGTTTTTTATTTTCCATAAAGACAGAAATAATTATGATTATGAGACCAAAATTAGTAATGTGTTCCTATGAGTTGGAGATAATAGCCTTACAATAACTATATATCATCTGATGACATCATTATTCATGTATTTAGTATTTATCGTATTTTAATATTCATAAAAAAATCATTTATTTTAGAAAAATAATAAAAATTAACACTTAACATTTTTCGACATTTAGAATCAAAAAATTATAACCATCTTTCAAAGATAATTTTATAAATACGATTAATTTAAAATTTTATTTAAAATCATAATTTATTCAAAAAAACCAATTTTAAAACATTTATTTAATTATTCAATGATATAGTTACATAATTATTTAACATAAATCATATTTATATACTATAATAGGTAATGATTCTATTCATTATGGTATAAGACTATTCAAAAGGTGTATGCTAAATATTCAAAAGGATATTCTACTATTAACCAATAATTAAGTTTGTTTCATTAAACTATAAACATCTTACTTATCACAACCATGATTATCAGTTTTTTTAAATTCAAAACACAGAACTATCAAAATTTTCACATCCCGACCTCACAGATTTGTTATTTTTAAATACATTAATTATTACATTGGGTTTTAGAAAAAAAGTAATTCCACTGTTTCACAGTCATCCCATGCTGTTAGGAGTAACAGCGCGGTGCCCGCACAGACTGTTGGGTGTGTCAGAGTTATGGTGTACGACTCAAGAGCAATTTATAGAACCGTGCGAAGAGCGTGTGACTTGACCATGCAAGTGGGTAGTACCGGGTGGCACGGTTCGGGTGCAGTTTGGTCAGTAGTGCGTAAGACTACAGGCGAGCAGTGCAACTACCATACTTTTCACAATAAATAATTGAATTGATTTAAATGGTAAATGGGGAAAAATATTTAGATAAACAAAAGTGTTCGTCAAAATAAATTAAACAGATTTTAATAAAGTGTTTAATAATTATAACAATAGAAATATGTTTTTATAATAATATTTTTATTTTTATTATTGTATGTTCTTTTAAAAAAGGGCCAAACCCTGGCCCCCCTTTTCACCATGCAGCTCCCCTTTCCTCCTCGCGTTCCCCCTATTCGCCGTCCTCCTGAGCAGCAGGCCACCTCTGGCCCTCTCCGCACTAGTCGCCCTCCTGGCCTCCTGTCCCTCCATTGATGTTTAGCATTGTGCCCCATGTTACGGCCTCCTGTGCGAGGTGTAACCCAACAGCGGCCTCCCTCTCCATCTCGATGGCCAACACCCCCTCTCCCCCTCTCTCTCCTATAGTTTCCCCACTCCCATCTTCCTACTCGCCTTCCCTGTTCCTACGCGCCGAGCCCAGACGCCTCCATCATGCCTTCCAGGTCTCCCCCATCCTTACTAGCATCTCCATCTGCAGCACCTCTCTCCCACAAGTTTCTTCACCCAACATCCTCCTACCCCCACCCCGGGGACCGACTGCTCTACCCGTCGACCATGCGACACACCTCTGGCCAGCATACCCCGCATTCCCCTGCCAAAGGCCTTCGCCTTCCATCATTCATGCCTCGGTCTCGTCCTTCATGCACGCCCCTGCTCAACGTGCATCCGGACAGCTTGTGGCCGCCCGACCTACAACACCCCATGTTCCCATTGTCCGTGACCTCTCCTTCTCAAGCCACACATCTTACCGGAAGCTCCTTCCAGTGAGAGATCTCCATTCCATGGTCCTTTGGTGGTTTTCTATTTTTAATAGACTCTAAACCTTAGGGTTTATATTCATGGGTAGTTCTCTCAATTTGCACGTTTAATCTTGTTTTGTTAAGTTGATTATGGCTACCCGCAGGTGTGGTTGCCATGCGAACGAGGTTTTGCACCGGCTTAGGGAGGTTCATCCGCGGTTGATGTAGGATCCTTTTCTTTTGGAATCCTTGTGATTACTTGAATTATCATTTGTTTTAATTTCATTAGTATTCATAATTATTTTTTATTTCAAGAATAATTGAGCCGAGTGAAATTATTTTGTTATGGTAGGATAACATAGTTTGAATAATTTTTTTATCCATCTTAGTTGAACTGATGTGTTTTTTGATTGATTAGTTTGGTGTGTAATTTATTTTTTAAATGAACTTGGTTTGTGTTTTATATTTGGTAGCACACTTATGTGAAATAGGGTGTGTTTTTCTGGAAAACCGTTTTTTATGATGTTTAATATCTTTTTATAGGAATGTGTATTTAGTTTTTGGAAATGCATGTCATGCGTTTTCTATCTTGGTTTGTTGTGGGTGTTCTTTTGTTCAAAAGTGTTGTCTTTGTATGAGATTTGGGTTAGTGTGTTGGGGGGTTACTCTTCAGAATTTGTTTTACAAATTTTAAAGTTGTTTATTAAATAGTATCGATGGTGCGGGTTATGTTTTGAAAGTATGTCGTGGTGGGTTTTTATGTCGTATGTTCATCTGGTTTGTTTTTAGACAATGGTTATGGATTTTTAGTGGTTGTGAGTTTGTTGAAGCGCATTGTCAGTGAAGAAAACCCGGTATAATGCGGTCATCGACTAGCGCGTGTTTGTACATTTGTGCGAAGTGTGACGTGCCCTTGTGTTTGGACTGTAAGATGAGGTAGGCCTCCCACTGCACTCACCTTTAAATTTAGAATTTATTAATTTCTTGATGTTTTATTTATTTTAATGAATGAGAAATAATTTAAGATTATTAATTTTTAAAATATTATTTAATGGGAAAAGAGACATTTATTCTATACCGAACACTTGACACATTTTCTTGACGAGCGGACACCCAGTATTGAAAAAATTCTCATTTTACCTTTAAACATAATTCACGGAATTTCAAATGTACTTTTAGTTTAAAAGATAAATTATTTATTCAGAACAAGTGTTTTGGTTTTTCTCGTGAAATGAGGTTTTGATTTAAAATTAGTGAAGGCCAGTTTGGCACATTAATAAAATAAATTATTTTGGAAAACCCACTAAGGGGTGATATTTGGTGTGTGTTGATTGTGGGAGTTGTGTGTGATATTTGTGCATCATGACTAATTAATTTACATTGTGGACGCACCCATTTGTATTGTATATGTTGACATGGGAACCAAGCATATTGAGTGAATCTTTAGAGAATGATTGCTGCACTAGTTTAGAATACGCACTGGATAGTGGCCTCATTGCAGGGGAATACTGAGTTATCGCTGTTATGGGGATTGGGCCCCTCAGTTAGTCCATGTATGGATATGGTGAGCATTAGGGAATTATGACGTCATCGAGCTAGGGAATGCCTTAAATATGAGTCACATGTATATTATGTTCTGGATTGTTCACGTTCTCCTAGGTTAAACCCATGTTTCTTTTAGTGTTTATTTTTATATGGCAGACAATTGAGAGGTCTAGTTCAGTTTCTGGCCCATGTATGCCACTTTTCATTTCCATTGCCCTTACTGTGTGTTGTTTATAGTGTGTGGTTTTCCCCTTTGACTAAAAATTGAAATTTTAATTTCAAACTTGCTCGCCAAAATGTCTTAAAATGCAAGACACTTGTTTATTTCAATCATTATACTTTTTTATAAATTAAAAAGGCCAATAGACTGTTACATGTTTTAGAAATGGACATGTGTGTGTGTGGAAATAAATGTTTTATATAATTTAGTTCAAAAATCGAATTGATAAATTGTATATTTAGTAGTAGTTCATTGGGAATAGATTTATCGGGCTACCCTACCGAGTTCTAATACTCACGCCTATAGTGTTTTCTTTTTTTTAGTTCTATTGTAGGTTCTAGATTTAGTTGTTCACCTTGAGTGACATTGGTTGCGGTATTGGAGAGTGACCCATGGGGTCACGTGAAGTTTTGGTTGTAGTCAGGTTAGTAGCTTTGTTGGTTTATCTTTATTTATTTTCTTTTGCTCTATTTATTTTCCACTTCTTAGTTATGTTCTTTTGGGCCAAATCATTCCCACTTGTTAAATTTTGTAGCCCGACACTAGTTTCCTACATGTGGGGATCGGGAATGCCCCTTGGGCCATGCCGTAGGCCGGCTTAGGTGATCGGTTCAGGGTCGACACTGGTTGGATCATAACAAAAAATATATATAAAGGTAACATAGTACTTAGTAGTTCATTTTCTAGAGATTTCATCTGATTATATGAAATATTTATAAGAAATTAATTTTCATTGAAAAACATTGTGTCATCGCATTCTTCCCCCCCTTATGAAATTTCTCCCTCACAATTTTGTTTTACATTATATGCCATAAATAGGTGTGGTTACTTTTCCTCCATTGCATCCTCCAGTTCCCATGGTTCATCTTCATACATATAGTTCTTCAACAACAATTTCTCTAGGTGAGTAATTTTGTTTTGTAGAACATTATCCCTACAATCCTAGATCTTCATTGGATTCTCCTCATAAGAAAGATCATTCTCCAATTGTACCACCTCTGAAGAGATTACATGCGAAAGGCATGATATGTAATTCCTTGAGAGAAATACGTGGAAGATATCATATACATTGTCCATGGCATGTGGAAGGACTAGTTAACCGGTAAAATCCCCGAAAAGATCAAGAATATAGAAGCGCGTGATGTACTGGGGACATAACTTCTCTTTCATCACAAACCCTTTGACATTCTTCTATGGAGATATGCATAAAAATACCATGTCTCAATCATTGAACTCAATTTCTCATCGATGATTTTCTACATAACTCTTCTCTCAATATTGGTCTTCCTTGATATTCTACTGACCAGTTTTCACCTTATCCACCATTTCATTGACCATTCCAGGTCCTATAATCTTACTCTCACTGACTTCATCCCAACACACTGGTGTTCTTCACCTTTTCACATAAAGGGCCACATATGGTTCCATTTGGATGCTCGGGTGGAAACTGTTTTTGTATGAGAATTAAACTAGTTGACGTTGTTGGTCTCATCCTCCTCTGAAGTCCATATAACATGATCTCAACATATCATCCAATGTTAAAATTGGTCGCTCATATTGGCCATTAGTTTGAGGATGAAAGGTCATTCTGAAGTTCAATTCAGTGCTTAGATCATGTTGGATACTTTTCCAAAACATCAAGGTGAATCTCATATCACAATCAGATACAATAGATAGTGGTACTCTACAAAGACATACCACTTACATGATGAAAATCCTTTGAAGTTGATCCAAATAGTAGTCCTCTCTAATTTTGATATAGTCAGTTGTCTTTGTAAGACAATCTACAACGACCAATGTATCATTTTTTCATTATATTTCCTAGGAATTCTAGTGAAAAAGACCAAAGTAATATTCTTCCACATATATTGTGTATGGGTAGTGGTTTCATTATCCCCATAGGACATTTCCCCTCAGGTTTCACTTGATGAAATGCCTGACACTTTAATGTATATTCAGTAATCTCTCTTTTCATATTGACCTAGAAAAAGTTTTGTTGGAGATCAGGATACATCTTTGTAATCCCTTGGTGAATTAAAAGGGTCGAGCTATATGCATCCATAAAAATCTCATTCTATATATCTGGATCAAATGGAACATATAATCATGATCCAAACCATAAAACTCAATCCTTGTCAGTTTTTAAATAGGTGTATTTACCTTTTAAGAAAGCTTCCAACCATTTCTGAATTTCCACATCTTTTCATTAAGGATCCTTTATTTTCTCCCTGAGGAATGTTTGAGCAATAATGTGAGAAATGATTGATGATGTTCCTTCTTTAATTATTCCCATGTACATCCTCTACAAATCTAAGAAGATCAGATCCTTTTCAACTCTCATCATTGATAAATATACAGGATCCTTTCTACTTTGAGAATCTACTACCTTATTTTCCGTAATGGGACAGTAGTGGATTGAGTAGTCAAAATCCTTGATGATTTCTATCCATATTCAATGATGATATCAATATCTCTTTCTGTGAATATATATTTGATACGATTTTGGTCGGTATATATCTTACACTTCTCCCCATAGATATTATTCCACCATATTTTCAAAGCAATGATCATAGCCGCCAACAGATGATCATGTGTGGGGTAGTTTTTCTCATGTATTTTTATCTTCATTGAGGAATGTAAAATCAATTTATCATTTTCCATTAGCACACATCTTAATCCCATATTGGAAGAATTATTGTACACCACAAAGAGTTATTCACTTGTTGGTAGTTTGTGTACTGGCATAGTGATAAGCCTTTTTAAACTCCTTAAAATAGTCTTCACATTCATAAGTCCAGAAAAATATTACTCCCATTACTGTCATATTGGTAATTGTGTTTTAAGATCTTGAAATGTTATTGAAAAATCATCGATAATACCCTAATATACCGAAAACGCAATGGATCTCTATTACTGATATTGTCCTCACCTTTGTCATGGAGGGGCCCTAAGATATCCCTTTGTTAGTGATAACATTCCGGAAGAATGATACTTCCTCCATTAGAAATACACATTTATATTACATTTAATAAAACTTCTCTATTCAAAAATTATTTAACACAATATTCAAATCCTTCTCATGTTCCACCTCGTTATTGGAGTATATAAGAATATCGTTAATAAAGAGTGCATCAAATTTTTCGAGGTAATATCGAAAGACTATATTCATTAAATCAATTAACATTTATGGAGAATTAGTGAGTCCTAAGGGAATACCTTTGAACTCAGAGTGTCCATACCTCATTTGAAAAGTTTTCTTGGGAATATATCCCTTCCTCAACTTTAATTTGTGATATCCCGATCAAAGGTCCACCTTAGTAAAATAACTATACCCCCAAAGATGGTTGGAAAATTCTTCTATCCATGGAAGGGGATACTTGTTATTTATCATGATTTTATTGAGCTCATGATAATAAATGTAGAGGCGCATTGAACCATCCTTATTCTTGATGAATAGGACTGGCGCTTCCCACAGTGAAACACACTGGAGTGTAACAACCATCCCTAGATTCTCATGTAGCTACTTCTTCAGCTCTCCAAGCTCTACGGTGGCTATTCTATAAGGTGTCATTAATATAGGTAGAGATCCAAGAATATTTCAATTTATAACTCTACCTATCAATCAATAGGAAGACCAGACAATTCTTTAGGGAATACATCAGTGTAATCCCTCACGTTGAGCATGTCTTCTAGTGTGATTCTCTCCTTCGTCTCAATCATTTGAGCTGAAATTCTTGCTCATAAGGAATTAATATCCACACATGAGACAATGATTATAATGGATATTCATCTTCCTTATTACACATTAAAATAATTAGATGATGTTTTGGGATGTGTAGAGTGATATCCCTTTCCAGACAGTTGATGATGGATTTGTATAATGATAGCCAATCCATGTCCATGATAGCATTGAAATACACTAAAGAAGTATGACAAGATTTTATGGGAAGTTAATTCCACAAAAATTAAATGGGAGAAGTTATAAACCATAGATTCAATAATTTTACCATTATCTATTCTCATAGATAACATATGCTACACATTTTGAGGTTGTGTTTGACAAGTTCTACTAAACATACAAGAAATAAAAAGAATGCGTAGAACCAGAATCAAATAATATGTTCACTATTCGTGAATGAATAACGAGAGTACCTATCACCACATCATTTTCTGAATTCCCCTCAGTAGTAGTGATAGCATAATCCCTTCCTTATTTCCATGAAGGTTGTTGTTGATTTTCTACGACAACCCATGGATTAGGGAAATTGTTGGCATAATACCCATGATCCATGAAGTCTTAACACTACACCACTAGATGGGAGTTGATCTGAACCTACCATTACTCTTAAACATTAGTGGTATTTTTCATATCCATTATTCCGTTAATTTCCATATGTCCCAACCTTCCACATTTGAAGAAATTCTTGGTTCCTTTTAGAAATTTCCTAGGATTTTTAGTCCCACAAATTTTACAAGTGGGATAGTCAGGTTTCATTCAATCATGGGATTTTTTTGTTAAACAACCCATGGTGTTCTCCATATTCTACTTCTTGTCACTGGGCACACAATACCATTGAGAGTCTCTAATATAAATTTAAACATAAAATAAAAAATCATTACATCAGTATAAAAATCTCAACCTTTCAACTCTTTTCATATACTCTGCATTAGTCCACTAAATAAGCGATCAACCTTACTTTTAGTCTTCATGAAAATTCTAAAGGTATACTATGTAATCCTTGTAATATTTTTATCATATGCCCTGATGGACTCATCTTCCATCAACATGAGTCTAAGAAAATCCCTTTACAAATTTAGATGAAGGGTTTGAGGAAAATAGTTATTGAAAAAAACATCTTGAATTCCTGCAAATCCATTGAATATATTTCCTTCTAGGGCTTTGTATTATTGATCAGCGTACACAAATGATCAGCTTCCCTATCAAAATGATATATCGCAAGTACAAATTTCTCTTCTTATGAGAAATGGAGGATGGAGAATATCTTTTCAATGGAGTTAATCCACTTTTCTTCAAGGAGGGGATCAAAAGATCTTGTAAACATGGGAGACCTTTTCCGCATGAAGGATTCTACAGAAACATGGTATTTCCATTGGGGGGGATGGATATCCACATGATTCAAGTTATTATTCATAAAATTATCCAACTGATCAAGTACTGTCATGATGTCTTGAGCATCTGTTCCCATCACATTAAGCATATCATTAGGTAAATATTCACATTCTCTATTACATTTATTTTTGGAACATGTTCTTCAATTTCCCACCAATAACTAAGAAATATAATTTACAATTAAGGGTGTTGAAAACATAGCTATTGAAAAAAAAGGAAACATTGAATGTAAATGTAGAAACTTGTATTGTAGAATTTTATCCATACATGTGATTCTTTAGGTTTAAATATATGTTATCCTTGTTCTATTTCATGACATTTATTCTTATGGGATTTTCTAATTAATAATGTTGTTTACAAAACTCATGAATGTACCAAAGCATATCCCCCAGTATTGTCAAACCAATAATGAATAATGTTCCATTTACATGTACCAGTATACACCATGTTAGGTCTGAAACTCCTTGTCGAAGTTTTCACTCCTAGGTACATCTATGCCATAGCCACGTCTAATAGTTTTTATCCAGACAAGGTTGTATTTTCTTGATAAACCACTTACCAACATTTAGGTATTTTTTCTCATACTGCATCTCATCCGTAACGCTCTTTCTAAAATTCTTTATTCCTAATCTCCAAAAATACTGGACCAGCCTCCGATGCCAATAATAGAGACCCAGGCCTTTTACACATAAAATTACATGATTTTATGAGTAATTATAAATCAGATTACAATCCATGTATAGTGATGTCTAGTTTGATTGAAGACTATATAAATAAACCATAAAAATGGCACAAAAATAAACACTTCATTTTTTAAATGTTATAAATATATTCTAACTACCATTGATCCTTTACATCTGCATAGGATAACCTGGGGATAACATGAACAGAGGGATGAGATAAAATCCCAGTAAGAGAATACCTATAATAAAAATTAATTATAACATAAAATAGAAGGAATGAAATGATGATACAAAAAACATATCCAACCATAAGATATAAACATAGAGTAAAAAAATGTGGTAACAACATAATACAATATTTTAGTAAGAGTCAAGGCTAACCGCCAAGATCATTTCACATTGTAGCACCAGTCAATGCTCCCTACCAAGACCGTCTCCCATAATATCTCATGAGACTTCACTTTAACCAATTAATTGGAGTGATATATAGATTAAACCATCTCATCTTTTCATGAATATGATATCCACATAAAGAATAATAAAAAATCAATCTTATATAAACATGAGGGTTACCCATGGAATTAATTGGGTACCACAATCATGTCATAAAGCATATCAAATGGTCGTATCATACAGGTTTCCATGAAATAATGGAACTAAAATATACATGGAAATTCATAAGGTAAAATATACATGTATCATGGTTCTTTATGTCATGTATAAGTGACCACTTTAATGAAAAATATTCATGAATATTAGAGGAAAAAATTTATATGTTTTAAGGAATATATTATAGAGCCTTTAAAATTGAAAAGGGATCAATCCTTTATATAAAACCATAAGTGAACCATGATTTTTTTCACAATAAAAATTCTAATTTTATAAATACAATGGTGGTTTAAAATAGGAGATATAGTTCACTTGAAATCAGTTATGATTTTAGGAAGTTACCTCAAAGAATATTTGCTTATCGGGAAGTATTGATGAGGGAATAACTAAAAACATATATATCCCAGAAAGAGAATGATGAATGGAAACTAATACATGAGTTTGTAACATTAAAATATAATTTAAAATATAAACATAAGAAGAATATAAATCCTCATTTAGGTAAATATAATGACAAATAAACCCGAAGGAATAAAGGAGGTTCGGGTTGAATCCCTTACAGAATATTGGCATGTTATCATGTGTACTTAAGAGGTATTAATGAAAAATATTGGGGTTTATCATCATTTAAAAATCATTAGGCTAGTATGGTTGGGTGAATAATCACACCCCATCACTATGAATTATATATAAAATGGAATAACAAAGAGGACAATCTTGAATAAAAGTGAAATAGAGAGGATCCCATACCATAAGTCTGATTTTGTTCTCCCATTTATATGGATCACCTGAATACTAAATTTAGGTTCATTAATTAATAATTAAACAATATATTATATATTTTTGATATTTTTTATAACCTTTTTATGTTCATTTATAACCATTTTTGTTGGTTATGAGATTCAATTTCATTGTTTGAGCATGTTTGCTTACATGCTTTTAATGATCGGTTCACTTATATTCATGTTCGAATAACCATTTATAAAGAAGATGGTTATCCTATATTGAAGTTATATTTTATTTTTGAAAATAAAGAATGTTACATGAATGTAAATTTAATTAGGTTACATGGAGTGATGTTGAATCACTATATAAAACATTATTGTAATGAGTTGAATTAATTTGGTTATTTTGTTCATATTTAACTTGTTTTGTATTGTTATTTTACATCTAGTGTGGAAGATAATTACTTAACAACATATAAGATAAAATACATATTTAATAGTCTGGTTCAACTATAAAGATGGATTCTTCACTAGAATAGAATATGGTAATAGAAATTGACAAATTTTCATCCTTGAATGTGATTTATTAACACATCTCGAACGGTGTTTTCATTTCCTTCGTATAAAAGGAGAAAAGAGGGATGATAATGTATTATCCCCCTAAAATAACAACATTATAGTACATGTATGTTACTGGAGTTATCATAACATTTGGGTGATGGGAGGTGACTAATGAAAAAAATTAAAATAAAATAACACGAAGGAAATTAAAGAATTGGAAAGAGGAATTTACATAATTAGTTTATCTCCTTTGAGAACCTATTAAGGGGAGAGGTTTTGAAAATTTGTGGAGAAAAAAGGATAATTTAAGTGGGTGAGGATTTTGGGGGGATATTTGGATAGAAATTAAATAAGGCACAAGGATACAGATGAGTGAAGAAAAGAGGTAAGGAGGGGTGGTATTTATTTTGGAGGAGATGAGGGTTTTTATAATATTTATTTCCTTTATTATTTTCCCTAAAGATCAGAAGTAATTATGATTAAATGACCTAAAATAGTACTTTATTCATGTGAGTTAGATATAATGTCCTTATATCATTAATACATTATCTAATGACATAAAATTTCATGTATTTATCATTTATTGTAAATTATCGCATTTTACTATTCATAAAAAATTCATCTATTTTAAAAAAATCCAAAAAATTCACCCTACCAATTTATCGATGTGTATAATCCAAACATTAAAATCATTTTTAAAAATTAATTTTCAAATATTATTAATTTAAATTTTTAATTTAAATCATACTTTAATCTATAAAACTTGTTTTAAAACATTTATTTACTTACTCCAAAACTATAGGTGCATCATACATTCAATTACATATTCTTTATATACTATCATAGGTAAGGTTTCTATTAATTAGGGTATATAACTATTCCTAAGGGTAACATTACTATTCATGAGGGTCTGTTACTATTCACTAAAAATGAAGTTTGTTTCATTTGACTCCAAACATCTTACGGATCATTACTACGAATGTCAAATTTTCCAAATTCAAAAACACAGAAGAATCAAAATTATTTTAAAAATTTACATAGTATATAATAGTTCATTATTTTGATATTTCATGTGATTATATGAAATATTTAAAAGAAATAAATTTCTATTGAAAAATATATGGTCGTTACAACCTCTTTTGAAATGATTGGTGGTATTCATATTGCCTGACTATATTGATCTTGATGAATATTCTCTTGAACGAGGAGTAAGTGTGGATCCCTACATGCTAGGTGATAGTGGAAAAGTATATTAAGAATATTGGAGATGGACCACCTTGGAAAGACATCTATACTAAACTACATTCTATGGAAATTTCCTCTTGATGTGACATGGTTCTCCACACTAGTGAATAATAAGATAAATTCCGACGAAAAGAATCTAACTAGTCCTACCTCCATGAGATTCTTAGAAGAACCATTTTCTTCTATAAGAAGATCCACTAGAAGCCTATGGTTCCAAACCACCCTAGCTTACCCCATCAATATCCCTCAAAAGTTTCTCAGTAATTACAGCCTAGTTGATGATCTTAGAAATTAATGTCATCATAACAACATTAACCTATGATCAGATGGCATAACTGTAACACCCCAGGTAAATAATCTTTATGACATTTTCAAATTTATCCATATTTGTGAATAAAATTTTAATATAACTTTAAAGGGGACGCTATTCTCGATGGCGTACCCAACACGCAACAACAAGTTTCTTGGGAATCTTACGTTGCACTCTAATAATAAAATAAAATTATTTTAAATGGTAGTTAATGCCTAGCCATTGTAATGGCGGGAATGAACAGAACTAACTACAAAATGATTATATATGTTTGTCAAATAGTTTTACTCTTAATAATAAATGTTAGAGGATTTAAAATGCGAATGAATCCAATTTTAAGCGTAAACATTCTAATATTCTTTCAAAGGTCGATTAACCGCCTTTTGATGGTGAACCTATTTTAAATCCACTTTTTGACAATTGTATGTGTTATATTTGACAAAGTAAAATTCTTCTACAAAATCGGTACATCAAAATTTACTTTGTGTAAATTTTTGGTATTTTTCTGAAAAAGTTCAATTTTTAATGAATAGTGAAAAATGTTGTATTCAAAACCTCTTTTTAATCTAATTTATTTATATGATTATATTATCTTTTGAATTGTTTTTAAGGTGAAATTAGAATATATTTTTACCATTTAATCCCATAGTGGTCGTTTGAATTAATTTCACTTTGATACCGGACATAAACTAGTGTCAATCTTTTGATACATTTTGTTTCATAAAAACACACTATTTGTTTTGACAGCGGGAATTAATTATTAAATTAATTAATTAAACCTATATGTTTTTAATTTTTTAAAATAAACATCATTTTTTAATTTGGAATATCAAATATATCTTAGGGTGAATTTTTGGTAATTTTCTGAAAAACTTCAATTTTTGATGAATAGTGAAACCACTAAGTGGTACTTATAAAAACTGATTTTCCGTTTAAATGAAATTTTGACATCTTTGTGTTTTGAATTTCCAAAATACTACATACATGGTTGTCATTAAGAAGTAAAATTTGGTTCAATGGAATTAAAATATTTTTTTTTGAATAGTATCTTATTATGTTTTTAATCGCGATTAGAGGTAATTAGTGTAGTTTAAGGTAAAAATAATGATTTAATAATATGAGATGAGCTTGAAACATGTCCTAACCTCATTGGATGTGTCATGGTCGACCAAGAAAATACATGGGTCAACTTGGGGACCCCATGGAGCCACTTTGGTTGGGAAATGACATAAATAACTTTTTCTTTAATGTTAAAGTAAAAATGACACAAAATGAGATGTTTTAATAAATCAATTTTTACATGGGGTTATACAAGTCATATTTTTGACTATAAATATGAATTAGAAAGATAAAAAGATTTAATACATCATGATATTTGTTTTATAATTTTTAGACATTAAATATATTAAATTATTTATGACATCATGATGATGCAGCGATTGTCTCATTAATAAAGGATTTAAATAAAATGAAAAGATAAGGTAAAATCTATGACCTACACATGTCCAAAACCTATTGGATGGGTATATTTAGAACCCTTGTCACCTTATACTCTAATAATATCAATGTTGGACTTTTTAAATACTAAACTCATTTTAAAATAAATGAACATTTCTTTACATTCCAAGAGTGCCCCTCCTCTCCTCTTATAAAAGGCCCCCACCTCTACCTCCTTACCCACATTTCCAAAGCCTTTGGCTCGGCCAACCCCTGCCCATTTTGTATCTCCACATCCTTCTATAACTCCTAGAAGACTCAATTTGGGAATAATTCTTACCAAGGAATCCTTTGAGCTCAAACCAAAGGGAGTTACCCGATTTTAAGGTAATGACTTCACTTGAGTCCTTTTATTTTATTTTGCTTCTCCATCCCCCTAAACTCTTTTTATTCATTTCATTTTTAACAAATACAGTATATAAAATATATTAGGATGTTTTTATAAGAATTATTCGAGCTACACTTACACACACCTTCGTTTAATGGTTAAAGAACATATTGTATCTATGGTTGGCGATTTTCTGCCTCACGAAGCAATGATTGTTCAATATTCTTTTTACACCTTTAAAGGCAACCATTATGATGTCATTGTATTTTATATATGATATATATGGTGTTTATTTTTACTATATTTTTATGTATTTTATATTTAAAATATACCTTTATTCTTTTCATGTTGTGTAAATGCGATAATTTCATATGAGGAAGTGTGGACTACCGCCCCCTCAAGTGATGTGACTCGTACATGCAATAAATGGAATGTATAAAGAATGAAATTAATGAACATATGTGACCTATATAACATATATATTATACTGTAATTATATAATATATATATATATATATCATTTATTTTTAATTCCATTAATATGACAAAAAATGAAAGTAGTGTTCATGCATACGTACGACCTACCGTCTCCATGAACGGTGTTTTTCGTTTTTTATCTCCAAATGATATGGAATAGTATAAAATGAATATTTACTGGATATATATGATATTTTAATCATTAATACTATTCTAGAAATTATTTACTTCTAACTACATGGGAAATCATTTGTTTAAACAAGTTCATTTTTGAGTCATGTACCAAACATCGGCAAAAACGTCTTATATGAACTAACATTATTAAACAATTATTATAACATTATAATATGTGATATGAACTGAATAATAATATTTAATGGATTTACTTAGGAAATTATAAATTGATAAAAGTTTATTATTCAGGAATATAATGAAAAGAACAAGACAAGTCGGACATGAGGTAAGGGATCATACTCCTCTCTTTCTTTTTAAGTACACTCTTTTATGACATTCCTTTTAAAGCTCATCTTTATTATTATTGGGATGTTCTTTTATATTAATATTACTGTAATTTTTATGTTCATATGATGAGATAACCTATTATCTCTCATCAATCCATTTTGGATGTTTTGAATGGCTCCGTTAGGCTGCCGAATTTTCGTAAGAGATCTAACCTCTCTCTTTCTTTTTAAGTACTCTCCTATATGTCACTTCTTTTAATATCATCTTTGATATGTTGGGGGATGTTATTTTATATTCCTATTTCTGTAGATTTTAATTTAATATGATGAGAGACCCTATTTGATCCCATCAATCCATTTTTGGAAGTTTTAAGTGGCGCCGTTAGGCTGCCGAGTTTTCCTAAGGGATTTTTCATCTCACTTTTAGTCCCGTGTGATTTATGCTACATTTTCCGCCATTTCCTTTGAGTGGTGTATGTACTTCCAATTATTATACTCTTTATGTAATATAATTTCAGTTATGGGTATTTACATATTCATTGTATGACCCTTCTTCAATGGGGTGTACGTTTCGAATGTTACCCAAGTTGGTAAGGGAAGCTTTCACCCTCCTCTTATTAAAAGACTTCTTTTGTTATGTCTTTTATTTTTCATCTTATTACATGGGGATATATTCTTATATATCCTTATTGCCATAAATTTTATGTCCAAGTGATGAGATACCCTTTATCTCTCTCATCAACTCTTTTTCTAAAATTTTATGTGACGCCGTTAGGCTGTCGAATTTTACCAAGGGAACTTCTTAACCCAATTTATATTTCTCTGGGTTCAAAATGTAGTTATTGAATATATCATCCTTTGAATATGTGTGAATGACCTTTGATTGTTTTACACTCAATATCCACTTATATTGGGTGTCTTTATATTTGTCACACATAATTATGAGATTGATTTATCCTTGATTTAAGGATACCTTCTTTATTATGGATTTCATCTCATTTTACATTTCTATTGAGACTTCATTGTTTTTATGCACTAGTTCACTCTTATATGGTGTATATACTGTCCTTTGTAATATTATATCATGAATCCCTCTATTATCATGATATTATAAATTTCTAATTAAATGTTATTCCTCATTTATTGTATTCAAGTGTCTCTCATTTTGTTAAAAACACATTAACTAAAATAACGTTTTAAATGTTTTAATGATTTACTCTTATAAATATTTCACATTAATATCCATGTTTTAAAAATGGTTTTAAGGATTTAATTATATGGATATTAATAGTTTAAAATGTTAAAAGCTTCAAAGTGGTATGGGACACTTTGATTCAAAAATTTCTTTATTAAATGTTTTATATGGTTTTGAAAATGGTTTTTATAATGGATTCATTATTTCAATATCTTAAAATGTTATATTGTTATTACAATGTGGGAATGCTATCTTTTTTTTGTTCTTAGGTTATGTTCTATGATTATGTTACAGTTCTTGGGCATTGTTTATGAATATGCATAGTTTCGTGATTAACTAAGGGCGGGTGAGCCCGATATAGCTCTCTAATGCATTGGGTAACGTGAAGGAGTGAAATGTTAAGGTTTCTCTGAAGATATTTAGGTAATATACTGTGGTGGGTATTCCAAACGTAACCAAGAGGGTTACTCCCTACGTAAGAATTTTATGAATGCCTCATGTTACCTTTTATGTTTTATTATTTCTATGATTTATTCATGATTTGATATACCTATGTTTTATGGGTAAAGTATGAATTCATTATTATGTATATATGAACTAATGTTTCCTATCCATATTTTTTTTATAACCCTTACTGAGCTTCTTATGCTCATCCCAAGTTTTTTTGAAATTGTTTTCACAGGTTAAGGGAAAGGTACATGATATGATGATAGTGTCAAGGAAGTGTCAAGAAAGAATCCATGTTTTATTTTAAATATGTTTCTGTTGATGGGAAAAATGAATACTATATTTTATGTAACAACTTTGTTTAAATGTGGAATGTAATGAAAGTTTTATGATATAATTCTCTAAAACTCTAAACCTAAAAAGATCCTCACTATGTAATCTTGTAATAACTCAATATTAAGTAAGGTTTAAGGCTGGGGCCTTATAATAACATATTCCAACCTCAAATCACCTAAAAGCCATTAGACCATAAATAGTAAGAGTAATAGTGAAACACTATATCTTAGTGAAAAATGATGAGTAATACATAATTAAAATTGTCCCTTATAAAATATTCAAGAAAACTCCAGGTCAATTGTCCCTCACGTTCTATGGAAATATGTAGTCGTAGATGATAGTTTGCAAGACAACCCAAACCATCTCTCTATGCTTTCCTTCCTGGGTGATGACATTGTAACACCATGTGATTTTATGAGATATATTATTTTTAATTTCTTTGATGTCTTTGTTTTTCTGTATTATGTTATATACAACTCCAAAGGAATATTTCACTACACGCAACACTTACTTGGCTTGCGTTACACATAAGTGTGTCCTTCTTTAAAAGCTTCTCTTGTACGCGATACCATGTTTCACTAAACAATGATATATTATTAAAATATTATTATTTAATGGCATATAAACTAACTGTTATGAATATAATTAACAAAATTTTTAATTTTATAAACATTAAAATTCATCTTACACATTTTCTATAACATGATATGAGAAAAAAATAATTTTTCCATATAAAATAAGTATCTTTCAAAAAATACAATTTTATCACCTTTTGATGGCGCACCAATTTTAAATATTGTTTTTTAAACATTTATAAGTTAAATTTAAAAATTTAAAATATTATTTGGAAAAAGGAAATAAATATTTACTTAGGTTGTATTTTTTATAATCTTTAAATAAAATTAAAATTTTAAGTAATAGAGAAAAATACTGCATTTTAATTCAAAACTAAAATATTATCAAATATATTTATATTGTTAGACTGTACTATTGAAAGATATTAAATTATCATTTTATTATATTTTTATCCTTTAATCCAATTTTGGTCATTTGAAGTAATATCACATTCAAATTGGAAATAAATAGATGCTTGTTTTTTGATAGTTATTACTTTTTAAAAACTCATTTTTGGTTTTGAGAACAAGAATAAATTTTAAATTAATTAATGTAAATTTTGTGTTTTTAATTTTGAAAAATGGATTCAAAATTTGGAATCAGGTTGTCATAATTGTGTAAATTGGTATCTTTTACTTTTAGAAAAAATGAATATTAACTCCAGTAATTATTTTATTTACCATGGTTAAAGGGTAAATCTGGTAAATATTTGCAACAAAATAATATTATAATAATATTTTACTATATAACACATTACCTAATCTTATTGGATGATATATTTTCGACCATGGTAATCCATGGGTCGATTTTGGGACAACATGGATTCACATGGATGTGAAAATGACATTTTATAAGAATCAATTTAATGTAAATATAAATATAAACTAAAAATATATCTTTTGAAAAATTGATTTTAATATGGGGTTATATAATTGATATATATTTATATGAATAGTAATTAAAATTCTAAAAATATTTACTATATCATGGTTTTTTATTTATAATTTATTGACATTATATATATATGACACAATTATGATATAGTGATTACCTCCTTAATGAAAGATTCAAATAAATGAATTTATAAATATTAAAATAAATTTAATTTCCACATTTTTATGACATCAAAGAAAATTATGTATGGAACTGATATATTAAGGATAATTTAATGAATTAGGTTCGAAGGAATCAGGCAGCTATAAATTTCTAAAAGTCAAGTATGAAAAGTGTCTAAAATTGACATAATTCATAACATAAATCATAAAACAATTAATTAAAGGATTTTAAATTCCTAAAAATAAATTATTATATAAAGGTTAATATAAGTCCAAATATTTCATAAATAAATTTTTTTTGTTTGTTTGACATGATATGGTATTTACATTGTCCCACGATGTAAAAAGAGGATGATATCATGGTAAGATTAAAAAGGAAACAATAAGGGTTAATCCAAAATGATAAGGATTAAAAAATATTAAAAACATGTCTAAAATTTATTGGATGATGGTTATTAAAACTAAAATCATCATATCATGGAATTAAATATGTTTTGGAACATTTTATATCAAAATTGAATTTATAATAAATTTATATTTTAGGACTTTCCTAAAGTGCCCATATCCCCTCTTATAAAAAGGCTCCTCCTCCCTCACCTCTTCACTACATTTTTATCTTCAATTCATGGACAACCAATACCCATTTATCTTATAAACTTCCCATGTTACATTATATAGTTTTTGGCCATCTCAAAAGAGAAACTCTACTGCCCAAAGAGAAATTTTAATGGAGGCATGTCGAGGAAGAGGTAATTTCTTCTACCGATTCATTCAAGTTTATTTATTATTCTAATTCCTCTTATTTAGATGTGTTATTATAAATTAATAACATAAGTTTCACTCTTACACTGATATTTTATTATAAATATGAAACAACACTATTTCACATTTTATCCATCCAGCGAATAATGAAATCATCGTGCGTGCGTGCATATGGCCTACCATTTCTATGCCATGGTGTAATCTGTTTTTCACCACCACCATACATGTATGTGTATAACAGTGTAAATAATAATTATATATTATTATTATAACATGATAATAAATTTGATATACTATACACCATCCACTTCAATACCATTCAATAATTATGGTAACGATAATGTTTTTCATGCGTACGTATGACCTACTGTCTACATAGTATGACATGATTCGTTCTACATACATTATAAACAAATCTCCATAGAGTGGATGTTTTTTTGGATATTGCGACGATTTCCAAAAACCACCACTAAATTAGGGGTCGACATAAAATATGAAGTAGTTTCTTGAATTTGACAGTAGTTTCTAGTAACTGTTGTATAAATCACATTTCACGTTGGTTTTTTGTGGGTTTAGTGGCAGTTTTCCGGGACAAAAGTTTATTCTTTTAACCGTGCTTAAAACAACCCCGATAAGAAATATCCTTTTGTCTACGAAAACAGCTACTAAACCCATGTCCAGTGCGATTGAAATGGTAATTGAAAATGAAAACAATATTGTGATGGTTTTACTCATAGCTAAATTATTTCATGTAGCAGAAATTTTAACTACCACGGGTAGTTAGCGGTGGTTTAATCCACCACTAAAGGTAGATTTATCAAAAAACGATCTCATTTTGTACCCTCAGTACAGTGCATGGAAAAAACGCCCCAATTTCACATACACATATATCCTACATCCATAATAATATAAGGAAACCAACATTTTC
The DNA here is from genome assembly GCA_963277665.1 of Viscum album. NCBI lineage: Eukaryota > Viridiplantae > Streptophyta > Magnoliopsida > Santalales > Viscaceae > Viscum > Viscum album. The sequence continues at coordinate 1,416,441,924 of OY728145.1, forward strand.
ATAAGAAAAATCACTTTCATATCCAAAAACTTATTCTGTAAAACTTTAAGTGTCCACGGTACGCTTGTCCTTCAACAATACAATAGTGTGTGATGCAGGCAACACTGAGCTCAAGAAAACCACGACCTATTAAACTAGCCATTTAAAAGAGGTTATGAATAGTAATAACAAAATTTTGAATATTATACATATACCATATAATTATAACATTCATATTTTGTGTTTCTTTGACATAATATATGGACAAATTCAATTTTTCAGATAAAAGAAGTATTTTTCAAAATATGCATTCTTCCACCTTTTAATGTCGAACCCTTTCTAAATCCAATTTTTGACACTTTTATATATTAGAATTTATGAAATGAAATTCTTCATTTTAAGCGGGAGATAAAAAATTTAATTTGGATATTTTTTTGTTTTTTTCGGGTAACTTTCATATTTTGATGAATAGTGAAAGATACTAAATTTTAATTGAAAACAATTTTTTTAATCAAAATAGTTTATATTGTTAAATTATACATTATAATGTTTTTTATGTATAATTTGATTATATTTTTATCATTTAATTCAATGTTGGTCATTGGATGTAATTTTCCTTTTAAACTGAACATAAACACATATCAATCTTTTGATTGTTTTTACATCTCAAAAACCCGCTTTCTGGTCATGATAATACAAATTAATTTTAAATTAATTAATGAAACTTATATGTTTTGAATTTGTTGAAATAGACATCAATTTTGGATTTTTAATATCAAAATTTTCTTTGGGTGATGTTTTGGTATGTTTTTTAAAACATTTAATTTTTTTAATAGTGAAAAACACAAGGTTATTGCTTAAAACCTGATTTTTTATTTTAATAATTATTTATTTTATTTAAATTTATTTTAAACCAAAATAGATAAATAATACCTATATTAGTTCAATTTCATTCATTGGAGTCATTTTATAATAAAATTAGATGTATAAAATGGTATTGAAATTGTTAACATCATGTACCCACCTTCTAGTCACATTAGAAAATTTGTACAAAACATAATTTTACAGCTTATTTGAATAAAATTTCAAATATCCGAGTTACACGGTTGACATTATTAACTAATATGTGATTCAATAAGTTGAGAATAATTTTTTTTGAATAGTAAATTTTGAATTTTATTTACCACAGTTTAAAGTAAATAGGGTAATTAAATGTAAAAGTGATATTATAATTACCCTAACACATGTCAAAATTCTATTTAACAAGTTTATTTTGAACAAAATTATCCTCAATTATAAAATATTATTATTTTGGCCCACATGGTTTAGATTAGGTCTTTTATTAATATTTTATTTAAAGAAGAGTGAAAAGGTTTAAATTCTAATTTTTTTAACTAAAACGTTTTTAATATGGGGTTATACATAGGATAACTTCTACTATATATATTCCTTTGAAATATAAAATTATTTCATACATCATTGTATTTTAGTTATAATTTTTAGAAATTGAATAATTAAATTTATGTCTGACACAATTATGATGCAGTAATTACCTTATTAACGAACGATTTAAATAATTTATATTATAAATATTAAAATAAATGTAACATGATACTTCTCATGAATTACAACAATTTTATAGGTTAAAATTACATGTTAGGGTTGATGAAATTTATTTTTTTCGAATAAAAGAGATTTTTATGACTTTCAGAAAAACCAAATACTAAATAATGTCAAAATTGACATAAATGCATTTTTAAAATAGATAATATGTTATTAAATGATATAATAGTCCTAAATATATAAGCTTCTCCCAAAATAATTATATAATAATAGATATGTCATTAATTAACCACTTGGGGTTCTCCTGTCATTTTATAGTAAGATTATTAACCATATAATATAAAAATTCAAGGTGGCATAGTAAATTTTAAACTATTTAACCAAGAGTTAAATCTATAAGATAAGGTTAATATGTTAACATAAACCTATATAAAATCAATTAGATGAGAGGTTTTCGACCAAAATTTTCTTGTTCTCATAATAATTATTTTTGGAGCCATTATAAACTAAATATGTTGATATAATAAAATAATATTTCAAGGATTCAATAAAGTTACCCTCACATTTATTTTAAAATGGTACTTCCCCTTCTTTTAAAATATCACCTACAAAGACTTTTATCATAGCCACCAGCTAATCCAATATCCACCAAACTACCCTCACTTCAATATATAGGACTTATATTGATCATAACTCCTATTTATGGATCCAACCTGTTGAAATCAAACAGAAGCACCTAAAGAAGAGGTAAAAATTTCATCACCTCTTTCAATGATCTTTTCTTCTTCCACTTCTTATTTCTTTTTTGTTTCTATACAGAAATAATTACTTCAATAACTTCTACATACTGTGATGTTATTGTAAATATATTATAACAATATTTATAATTTTATCCTTCTTATGAATGATAAAGTAACTATACGTGTGTACGTATGGCTAACCGTCTCTACGTCGTGGTGTAGTTTGTTACTCTACACATAATTGTTTTGGATGGGTATAATAATGAGTATAATTGATATAAATAATACATATAACAAGTTAATAAATCCTTATATATGATATAACATCAAATTACATACAATTTCACCATAAATAGAATTGTATTGTCGCTCGTGCATACATATGGATTACCGTCTCCACAAATGCGATATGATCCATTCCCCATCATACCCATTCAAGAATAAATATAATTTTTATGATGGAAAAAAAAATTAGGAACATAACTACATTCTGGATATGAATCAAATAAATCATATCCATCACAAACGTGAGATACGTAACAAAACATATAAATAAAAATGAATCCATTAACACCCGAAACAATGATACTTCTGAAGTATTATGAACGAAGAAATATTAAAAGATCGTATATGATATAATATTTATGTATATGGTTCATGTATAATTTAATAAAAATTATTTCACCTTTATACATGATGTAAATGTACCCTCAACTAACGAATGTACAATACAAGGGGTTTTCATCTCACTTTTATTCCTGTGAGATTCATGCTATATTTTCCACTATTACCTATTGTACGGTGTATAAACTGCCCATTATTTTATTCCATGTATAATATATATTAATTATTTTTATTTAAATCATCATTGTATGATCCTTATTTTATGGGGTGTATGTTTCTTAAGTTACCAAATTGGTAAGGGAATTTCATATTTCATTTTCCACTCATTAGGTTTTACGCAAACTTCATTGATTATATTACTCCACGATTATGTGTCAAATCACTATTTATTTACTTATGCAGTAATTTAAAATCCCCTTTTTGTGGATATACATTTGATACACATAATAACTCCATTTATAAATTCTCTCTTCATTGATATGAACTTGATAAGAGTAATTTTAACTCAATTTCTAGTTATTGAGTTAATCATCCGAGACATTGGTGTTGTTTTACATTAATATTTGTGAATGTCGTATAATTTATGTACACTTAATATCCAATGATATTGAGTGTATTTATATTTTTAACACATAATTATTTCATTAATTTATCCTTAACCTAAGGATACAGTCTTTATAAAGGATTTCTTCTTAATTTACATTCCATTGAGAATTCTTTGTTGTTATGTTCCAATTCACATTTATATAGTGTATATACTGCACTTTGACATAGTATATCATAAATTCCTTTATTATTATGATATTATAATGTTTTTATTACATCAATTATTTGTATTCAAGAATATCCCATTTGGTTAGGAACTCTAACTAAAATATCATTTTAAATTCTATAAATATTTATTATTCTAAATATTTTTTATTAATGTCCATGTTTTATAAATGGTTTTAAGGATTTATGTACATAGACATTAATTTTTTAAAATTAAAATTCATTTTAAAATTTTCAAATTGGTATGGGACACTTTTATTCAAAAATCTATTTTAAACAGCTTCTTGATAAATAGTGAGAATTTTAATTGTTTTCAAGAAAAAAGGTGATATTTATCTCAAATAGTTTTCATGATTATATTCATATATGTAAATATACACAATTATTATTGATTAAGGTTAATTTATTAAAATACAATCTTCCATATATTTTTAAATGAGTTATTTTTTACTATGGATGTGCTTTTTTTATACCATTCGTGGTTAGTGGTTAAAATTTTGACATTTTGTATGCTAGTTTTAATACGAATGTTTAGATTAGGCTTCCACCTTTTCATATGTGGAATTAATTGGACATCTTATGTGATTTTTGGAGCCCACTATAGATCCTTGAGGCATCAGTAGGTCCTACAATACAAACTACTGTCTTGGCACAAGGCCTTGACAAAATCTTATTTGTAGTCTTGGCACGAGGCATTGACTATGTGGTTCTCATGCCCGACATTATTCATTTCATAATTATGAAATTAGCTATAGATATTACATGATATTAATAAACTATTAGAATATCCATGTGAATAAGTAAATGACATTATTTGATTTAAAGATTCCATATTATACTGAAGTTTATGTTTAAAAGGCTTGTGTTTTAGTTTTATACATTTCTTTAAATGTTTATACTTATTTATAGAAGTTTTCTCTATATTGTTATCCTTACTGTGAATCTGAGCTCATCCATTTCTATGTTTTATTATTCACAGGATGGGAAGAAGTATATCATGATTAACCTATAGGAATATGCTAAAGGATATCGGTGTGTTCAAAGATGACACAATGTTGGTTTTTTTTGTAATGTAAAACATATGAATACTTCTAGTACTTACAAGGATACTAAAGTAATCAGTCATTCTGGATTTGATCTATTTTGATCATGCCAATGATATGTAATAATTCACTGATTCTCGGTAACTAGGGTCAGGGCGTTATAGTTTGTATAAGAGGATGTATAGTAAAACCCTTTGAAACTAGATTTAAAAAAATCCTATTAAAGAACATTACCCTCAGATAGGCTTTAGAGATTAGAATAGAAGAAAATCTAAAAAATTTTGTAATGTAAATATTATGTGGGATTTCCACAAAATACATACCTATTTGGATATGAGTAGATATAGGTGGCTCTAGAACACATGTACCTAGGGGTTAAAAATGAAAACCCCGCTTTGAGCTTGTCTCGAAAAAGAAATGGTGCACGACAACGGGTCTTGCTGCACTCTTGGTTACGGCACTCCCAGGGGATATGCTTAGGATAATACACATTTTCTTTAAAAACTGATTTGATGGATTTAAATATATGATGAGAATAAATGACCTTCATTAATCCAAATGTGTTTTAGATTGAAAATAATGTGTCATGATATTCTCTAAAAGATTTTATGACTATTGTTACTCACAAAATGCTATCTGGTTTTAGTCAATGTCTGGATTTCAAGGAACTCATTGTAAAATTGAAAATGATGTAAAAGTTGGGAATAGTGGTGGAAGTGAGAAATGAAATGGAATGTTGATAGACATAAAAGATATCCAGTTCATGCTGAATCAGTTTTCCCAAAAATATGACCAACAACATATAAATTAACCAAATCCCTAACTCAACAAAGAAGAAAAAGGAAGTGAATGATTAGATCTCCAGTAGTAGAGACCCTGGAGAAAAAAAATCTCAATTTCATTCATGAAATAAATATTGTAGGAGAGATCCAAGAAAGTGTGTCAATGGAAAAAATAAATTCTTTATGTGAGGAAAAGAAGGATATAAAGTAAATAATTGTTGGGAAAAAATGTAGAATACTATGGAAGAAAATAAAAATGATTAGAAGAATACATTTATAGTCATTTTCCATAAATGAAGGGTACTCGGACATTACGAAATTTAATTCCATATTTTATAGGATAACCTCCTAGCTAATGAAGAACCTATGTTGAAATAAATAGATGGAGAAATGTTTAAAAGTATTAGTGATCTTTTTTGACTGGATTACTTTAGATGACTTTTCTCATGTATTTGTAACCCTACAGCTTGTTATATGAAAATGCTATTCGAGGAGGAATTATATTTTCCATTGTGGATATAGTTTTATATTAACATTTGGGTTTATATGATCCTTGAATTTGAGGCAATTACATGTTATTAATTTTTGGGATGAAAATGTGCGAAATGTGATTAAATTTGTTGTAAAATTATTTTATGGTTATTTTGAGGAATATATCTCATTTTCGGAATGTTAGAAAATATTTTTTTTGAAAAAGGACAACACGCTGACCATGTGACTACCGATTGTGTCAAACAACGATGTGGGAATCAAACCCACAACAAAAGTGCCACTTGGACTTATCGCCTACCACTGGACTATGTGAAGAACTGGTTAGTGAGACTAATTATTTTTTAGTGAAATTATTTTATTGGTCAATAATAAGTTGATTCTCAATATTATGTTTTATCTAATAGATATCCGTACTGTAGGAAAATGATTTTCTAGTTATGTGTTAAATTCTATTTTAGAAGACGTTACCTCTTTTGGGAACACAATATGCCTAAAACAAATATAATTCTATAAGATTTCATTTGAGGAGTAATGATTTATTTTTATCCATGTTTTTATTATGGATTTAATGAGATTTGGGTTAATTATTGAAATTATTAACTTATCATACAAAATATGTGATTAGGTTAATTACATTTAATTATTTGACTTTAAGTGTAGTCGATGTTATTTGGAGATAAAATTTAACATGGACTACTACGTAATAAAATTTTTCTGAGTTTCAGGTTTCAATCTTAGTTTGTATTATATTGAAGGATTTTGAGTACAATTGTTCATTGAATGGTATTTATGTAACTATGTTTATTTTTTGTTTAATTTTCGAATTTAATATCTGTATTTTTTTTTTACATTATTATCCTTTTTCGGATCATCTAATATTATACTAACCATTTTGTTTTTGGTTAATCTTTAAAGGCAAAGAAAATATATAGTCCATCCTTTATGGATTATGTGATTCTCTATAAGTTGATTCTAACGATTCATGTGTGACCAAGTCATCTTGAACATACATCATTTTGACTAAAAGATATGTTTTTGGTAGAAATTAGTTAAAGGATTTAACTATACTTATCAAGAATTTTTTTGTTCTATGAAGAAATTAATTCTTAACCCTTAGGGAAACTATTTTTCACCCAAAAAATTTGTTATCCTAATACCTTAAATTATTCATCATAGATTTATGGCTTTGTGGACTTCATTTTTCCATTAACATTATTTTTATTGATTACTTCAATCAGTCCTAGTAAATATTTACATTCTTCCTCCAATTATAATTTCCACCAATGTTCTCATATTCGAAATCCTAATTTGGTGGTGATTTTTTCATATCCATTTCCCTCAAATTAAGACTAAATTTTATTAACCCAATTTCCAATGTGGGTTTTACATAAAGTTATTTTCTATTATTTCTGAAGAGAAATTTCAAATTGGTAGGAAACTATTTAATGAAATAGGGAAGAATGTAACACCCCTAGCTTTCTCGTTACGCTTCTCTTTGAATAATACAATAGCGTGCGATGTACGTAACACTGAGTTCAAGTGCACCACGACCAATAAAATTAGCCGTTTAAGAAAACAGTTATGAATAGTAATATTCACAAATTTAATTCTATATATATATCCCATATAATATTAACATTCATATTTTCTGTTTCGTAGAAATAATACAAGGAAAAATTCAATTTTTCAGAAGAAAGAAGTATTTTTAAAAAAATGTTGTTTTTCTGCCTTTTACTAGTGAACCCTTTCTAAATTCAATATTTGAAACATTTATATATTAAATTTGATGAAATTAAATTCTTCATTATATGTAGGATATAAAAATTTAGTTTGGATTAATTTTTTTTTCTGGAATCTTTAATATTTTGATGAATAGTGAAAGATACTAAATTTTATTTGAAAACTTGTTTTTTATTCAAAATAATTGAATGTGTAAAATTATACATTGGAATGGTTTTGAAGTATAACTAGATTATTTTTTTATATTTTAATCCAATGTTGGTCATTGGATGTAATTTCACTTTTAAACCAGACATAAACACATATCAATATTTGGATAGTTTTTACTTCTAAAAAACCTTCTTCCTGGTTTTGACAATAGAAATTAATATTAAATTAATTAATGAAACTACTATGGTATTAATTTCGTTAAATAGAAACCATTTTTTGATTAAGAGTATCAAAATTAGCTTAGGGTGACATTTTTGTATTTTTCTGAAAACATTCTACTTTTTATGGACAGTAAAAACACTACATTATTGTTTACAAACCGATTTTTTAAATAATTTTTATTTATTTAAATTTATTGTGAGTCCAAATATACAAATAATACCTATATTAGTTCAATTTAATTAATTTGAGTCATTTTATAATAAAATTATATGTATAAAAGTTTATTGAAAATTTTAATGTCTTTTACCCACATTCTAGGAACATTATAAAATTTGCATAGAACATAATTTTACTACTTCATTGAATTTAGTTTCAAAAATCCAAGAGACACGGTAGACATCAGTAAGTAAAATTTGTTTCAAGAAGATGAAAATAATTTTTGGGGAATATTAACTTTTGAATTTTATATACCATGGTTAAAAGTAAACAGTGTAATTAAAAGTAGATTGATATTATAATTACCCTAACACGTGTCATAATTATATTGGATAAGTTCATTTCGACAAAAATTAACCTTAGGAATAAAATAATATCCTTTTCATCCATTTGGATTAGTTGAGGAAATTTAGTATTATTTTATTTAAAGATGAGTTAAATGTTTTGAATTCAAATTTTAATAACTAAAACATTTTAAATATAGTGTAATACATAAGATTATTTCGACTATAAATATTCATTTTAATTCTAAAATCCTTTCTTACATAATGGTATTTTATTTAACATTTTTAGACATTAAATAATAAAATTTACGTATGACACAATGATGATGCATTAATTACCTTATTAACGAATTATTAAAATAATTGATATTATAAATATTAAAATAAATGTATATTGATTATTTTATGCATTACACAAATTTTCTAGGTTAATATTACATGTTAGGGTTGATTCAATTGATATTGTTCGAGGAAATTAGATTTTTATACCTTTCACAAAAACCAAATACTAAATAATATAAAAATTGATAGAAATGAGTTTTTAAAACAAATAATATATTATTAAAAGATATAATAGTCCAAAAAATCCATGTTTTAGCCAAAGGTCTTATATAATAATAGATATTTCATTAATTAACCACTTGGGATTCTCTTGTCATTTTATAGTAATATTACTAACTATATAATATGAAAATACTAAGAGACATGGTAAATGTTAAACTATTTAACCAAGAGTTAAATATAAAAGATAAGGATAATATGTTGACCTAAACCTATCTAAAACCTATCGGTTGAGAAGTTTTGAACCATACCCTACCATTTTATCCAAATAAATATTTTTGGCTCGGCCAACCCCTTCTAAAATATCCTCCCAACTAACCTCACTTCATCCTAGAGGCCATACATTGATCAGAATGCCAATCTAAGGATCTCTTGTGATCAAATCAATAAGAAGCACCCGAAGAAGATGTAATAATTTCAAAACCTATTTAAAAGTTATTTTCTTCTTACACTTCCTAGTTCATTGTTGTTTCTGTACCAAAATAATAACCCCAGTACCTTCTATATACTATGATATTATTATAAATATGGTACAACCATATTCATTAATCTATCCATCTTATGAATAAAAAAGTTACCAAATCTGCATATGTAGGACTTACCATATCCACGTCGTGGTGTAGTTTGTTATTAAACACATAATTATTTTGGATGGGTAAAATAAATTGTATAATTAATGTAAATAATAAATATAACTTGTTAATGAATCTGTATATATGATATACCATCGAATTACATATTATTTCACCATCAATAGAATTGTATTTTTTTCTCGTTCTTACATACAGATAACCGTCTCCATGAACGCAATGAAATCCATTCCCCATAGTATCCATTTAATAATAAATATTAATTTTATGATTTATAAATAATGGTTAAGAACATAATATCATTCTAGATATGAATCAAATAATTAATATCCATAACAAACATGACTTATGTAACAAAACATATAAAGAAAAACGAACTAGTTAACACCCGAAACAATGATACTGCTGAAGTATTATTATCAAATAAATATTAAAAGATCATATATGCTATCATATTTCAGTATATGTTTCTTGTATAATTTAATAACAATTATGTCACCATTATAAAGGAGGTTAATGTTCCCTCAACTAAGGAAACTACAATTAAGGGGTTTTCATATTACTTTAATTCATGTGAGATTCATGATATATTATCCACTATTACCTATTATGCGGTGTATGTACTGCACATGATTGTATTATCTGTATAATATAGTTTAATTATTGGTATTTACATCATCATTGGCTAATCTTTCTTTCATGGGGTGTATGTTTTTTATGTTACATAATCAGTGAGGGAATTTCATATTTAAATTTGCACTCATATGATTTTACTCAAAACCTCATTGATTATTTTTCTCCAATATTCTGTGTGAAATAACTATTTATTTACTTTTGTAGTAATTTCCACTTCCCTTTGTGTGGATGAACTTTTGATACACCTAGTCACTCCATAGATAAATTCTTGAGTCAATGATATAAACTTGATAAGAGTAATTTTAACTAAATTTCTAGTCATTGAGTTACACATCCAAGTCATTGGTGTTGTTTTTACAAGAATAGGTGTTAATGTATTCTGATTTATTTATAATTAATATCAAATCATATTGAGTGTATTTATATTTTCCACACAAAATTATGTCATTGATATATCCTTAATCCCATGATTCAATTTTTAATAGGGATTTCATCTCAATTTACATTCCATTGAGACTTCATTATTGTTATGTGTCAATTGAATTTTATATGGTGTATGTACTATAATTTAAAATATTATATAATAAATCCCTTTATTCTCATGATATTATAATGTTTTGAATAACTAATTCATTTTTATTCCTGCATCTCTCATTTGGTTAAGAACTCTAAATAAAATATCATTTTAAATGGTTAAAGATTTATCATTCTAAATCATTATTTTTAATGTCCATGTTTTCAAAATGTTTTTGAGGATTTGTTTATACGGAGATAAATGTTTTAAAATCAAAATTCAATTTTAATGTTTCAATGGGTTATGGGACACTTTGATTCGAAAATCTATTTTAAACAGCTTCTTCATAAACAGTGAGACTTTTAAATGTTTTAAAAAAAAGGGGGATATTTCTCTCAAAAAGTTTTGATGATTATTTTCATATATGTCAATATCCTTCATTATTATCGATTGAGGTTAATTTATTATAATAAAATATTCCATATTGTATTTAATGAGTTATGTTTGACTGTGGATGTAATATTTTTATACCATTTTTGGTTTGTGGTTAATGTAATGGGATTTTGAATGCTAGTTTTAATATGAATGTATAGATTATGTTTCCACCTTTTCATATGATGAATGCTTTGGAATTAGTATGTGATAGGTGGAGCCCGCTATAGCTTCTCGATGCATCGGTCAGACTCATAAGACAAACTAGTGTCTTGGCACAAGGCCTGGACAAAATCTTATTATTAGTCTTGGCACGAGGCCTTGACAATGTGGTTTTGATGTCCGACATTATGAGTTCCATCATTATGGAATTAGATATTGTAATTAAATGTGATTATTTGACAGGTAGAATATCCCTGTGAATATGTAAATGTCATCATTAGATTTATATTTTCCATTTTTTGCTGAAATTTATGTTTAAAAGATTTTGTTTTGGTCTAACATTTTATTAAATGTCTATGAATATTTATGAAATTTTCTGCTATATGGTTATCGTTACTGATAATCTGAGCTCATCCCTTTCTATATTTTATTTTTTCCAGGATATGAAGATGTATATAATGATTAACCTACGGGAATAGGATAAGGGATATTAGTCTGTTCAAAAGAGACACACCATTTCTTTTCATTAATTAATGATGTAATGTAAAACATATTAATGTATCTAGTACATCCAATGTGAGAAAACTAATCGGTCTTCCATGACTTCATCTCTTATAATAATTCCAATGATATGTTATAAGGCACTGACTCTGGGTAACTAGGGTCAGGGAATTACATATTCAATTTGGAAACACTTAATAGAGATAAATAATATGGTAGGGTGAAAAAATATGATATAATTGAATACCACATTGTGGTCTAAATATTTCACATTAAGTGTTCTAAAAGAAGCTCATTCCATGGAGGGAGTTACCATTCCATTTCAATTATAATGTCATATGGGACATGTACAAATCCACCCGTCTTCTGTGGAGACTAGGAAACCTAGTAATATGAGGAATATCTTTATCAGATTGACATGATCCTTAATTTCATGAATACTCATAAGGAGTTCAATGTGGGTTTCTCCATGTATATGCTCGACGGACCAGGTAGTAGATGGTCGGACTCCATCTTGCAACCTATGTTTCATGATGAAATTAAGTGGACATATTTCAAGAAAATATTCAACCAATAGTTTTACCCTGAGGAATTATGTTTAGAAATTATTAGTAGTTTTTAACCTTAGAGAAGGGGAAGTGTACCATTATGAATTATTCCACCCATTTTTTGGAGATGGTGCATCTAGCACCAGAGAAAGTCACCAATGAGTAGCTAAAGGGAAAATGTTTTGACTTAGGATTGTGTCAAGATATTCAATAAATATTGACTATCATGTGTATTTTGACCATCATATAGGTAGTCTAATAATAAGGTCTATATTAGGCAGATATATCTAGAAAGATATTTTTGGGTGGAGCTAAATTTGGGGCTTTTTACCCATGGTGTATTTTTGGACATAAAATAATACAGAGGGGGGATCAGTTTAATTTAGGATTTGTTTTAGGGGTTTCATTAGGGCAGCACAAAGATTTCTTATAAAAGGGTGGGTGGTGTGTTTATACAAAACCTAATTGTGTATATGATCCTAATATATGTCATCATTGTGGACCATTTTGTCATCTAAAGTGTTTTTGTGAATGGAAATATCGGGGTAGTAAGGAAGGATCCACTTTCAAGAAGGTTTCAAGGGTTCATAACTATTATTCCAAGGGTGGTGGGTCTAATCGTTAGGAAAATGTGGATTTTTATTTGGATAATACTAGATGGATTTATGTGGTAGAGTATGCGATATATGAATCAGAATAAGGTATAACTACTGTAAAAGGTACAATGTTTATTTAAACTTTTATGGTTCTAGATTGGTTTGATACATGTGCTAATCATTCATTTATATTTTCAAATTAACTTGACACATATGAATTAATTTTAGAACTTATTTAGTTCTTATTTTATCTCACCAAACCATTGCAAAAGAGGTATGAACTTGGTTTCAATTATCCCACATGTCAGGTGATGATAGCTGACATCAAGGTTTTGTGTGAATTTTTAGTTCTTGATGTTGACAAATTTAAAATAATACTTGGAATAGATTAAATGATAAAAATTAATTAAGGTCCAAATAAAAATTTATCCTCATAAGGTATAGTTTTTATCTTTTAGTGGGGTCACTCGTGATTTCTAGTGTGAGTGGGTTGCTAGATCATGGAGGGAGGGGCTTGTTGTAACTTATAATTGGGTAATATCATCGTAGATTTCAGTGATTGTTCTTGATGTCAATGAACCTTGTTGGGGATATTAATTTACTTATATGGGTTTTTCATACCCAAATGTCTATTAGTGTTGTTTTTCTAGTTTACCAAGACATTTAGAGGTAAAATTTACTATTTTTAGGTTCCAGGTGGAGCCGAAGCACGTTTGTGGGTGTAACCAACATTAATTTTAGCATTAACAACGATCAATCCAGGATCTGTCAGGATAATAAAACACTAGGTCTTCAGAATAGAATTAAGAACGAATAAGAAAAGAGGTGAGTCCCAAAACCATAGATAGAATCATGATATATTAGTTATAATTAATTTAATTAATTTACAGGAATTACTTTGATGGAATTCTTTCTCTGTTGATGTTTCCGGTCACGATCTGATGTGATCTGTCATTGTGTCATAGAATCCAAGTGTAAGATTACTCTAGCAGTGATCCACATGTGCTCCCCATATCTCTAGACATTGCTGAATGGATCTCAGGGTGCTATCATGGAAGAGCCTTCACTTGCAATGTCAGCCATCGATTGCCTTGATCCAGTGGAGGAGGATCTCTCTCTCTCTCATAGATTGAGAGTGTTATTCGAAGAAAAGGATTCTCTATTGGCTTGAGAGATTTATATAGATCTGTTGTGCACAACCAAAAAAATGTCTAGACTAATGAGGAATATATAATTGGTAATTTTATTTATATAGAATAATAAAAGGAAATACTTACCTGAAAGAATTTATTCATTTCCTTTAATTCTTAGTAATAACCCATGTCAAATAATAACAGTTGAATATTATTATTACATGAAACGTGCCCAATGAATTACACCTAATATTATTTAATTAAATAAATAATATCATTTCTCATAAATTCACAGAAAAGTACACTATGTGTATATTTAATATACACATCATGTAATTTTGTTTTTATATTTTTCTTTATTTCCTCCACCACATTTATTAGACCTTGAATAATGGCTATTTATTTACAAAATAATTATCACCACATTACTCATTAATAAATATATTTTTTCCCCCAAAATATATTCTGTCGAAAAACTAGTATTGAAATAAATGCAATCCGAAATTTTGAAATAATTATTAAACCACATTCGGGAATAATATTTATTCAACTTGTTAAATTAATATTTAACTTAGATAGTTATACACCCTTAGTGTGTGACCCTCTAGGACTCTTTCTCAATGGAATTAGGAGGATCATGCCTAATGACCTTGGTTAGCATCTAGAAACACGCCAAGGTACCCATAGTGAAAGAAGTTAATGCCTCAATGATGTGTCACCTCCTAGGAATGCTTACCATGTAATGTAATCCCTTTGTCTTGATATCTCAAATCAAGCGGGTTGTAATCTAGTTCCATCAATCCATGTGCTCTATTATTATTTCATTGAATTTTTGGAATTGTACTTTCCCATTCCTCACCATGTACATCGATTTAGTTAAGCTATATCAATTCCATTTAAGGGCCTGAGATATCTACTTCCATTATGGAACATATGGGAGAAATCCTTTCTCGCATTATCTAATAATGTTGTATCACTCATGACACACCCAACATATCATAACTCACTGCGTAAAGTGTCTCATCATATTTGTTTTCAATACATCTAAGTGTGTGAGTTGCAATACCTATTAATAATAATTATAAAGTCAAAGGACCAATACAAAAGTCCACAAATTGAAACATCCAATGACCATATGAAATGTGGATTTCTTGTTGGCATGTCTCATTCTCATAATATCCTCCTGGATATTACCAAGGGAGAACACCATGATATGATGCCACAATGTTTTATGATTCCTAGCCCCTAATGGCCTTTATTATTTGTGTCCCTCAAATAACATCATCAGGCCATAGAATATATATTCAAGAATAGTGTTATGGCACTTATAGGTTCTCATCATAGCGGGGATCCCCTATGACCCTTTAATGAAACAACTATCCTTAGGAAAATATCAAATTCATTGTTAAGAATAAGAATAATCAAGATGTGATAATGTATTTATTACTGAATAAAGTACAAAGTTATTGGTTTTAGGCCACCAACTCTAACAGACTCCCACATTGTCTAGAGCCAACTACTAACAACATTTAATCTACTATGTCCCACATGATATTTATGATTCTGCTGAGATAGTCCTTTAGTCATGGGGTCTTCCATGTTTTCTTCCGTGGACACTCTACCCACTACTTCTTTACCCCTATGATAGAAATCCCTCAAGAGGTGTTACTTACAGAGTATGTGCATTGTCTGTTGATGTTCCCTTTGTTCTTTTGAATGATCCACCGCTAAAATATTATCATAATATAATGTGATATGATCTTTACAACTAGGAACCACATAAAGAACCTCAAAAATGTTTCGAATCCATATGTCTTCATTGATTTCATCAGAAGTCTCGATACATTCGGATTCCACTTTAGAATTGGAAACAACTTCTTTCCTTGAACTCTTCCAACTCACAAATCCTCCATAGAGACAGAAAACATATCCAGATTGCGACATTAGATCTTTCTGATCTGTTCGAAAGCCAGCATCAATATACCCTCTGATAGGAAGCTCTTCATCTCCTCCAAACACCAGGAACCTGTCCATAGTTCTTCATAGATACTTAAGGTTAGTCTTTAAAATAGTCCAATGATGTTCTCCTAGATCTTATTGATATATTCCTACCATTCTTAGTGCATAGGAAACATCAATTCTGGTACATAACATGTCTTAGATGATGAATCCTATAGTCGAATCGTATGGGATCGTACTGATTATATCATTCTCTTGTTGTGTATGAGAATACATTTTCATAGAAAGATTTAGGCAATGGGACATAGAATCAATACCATCCTTGATTTTTCCATACTAAATCTCTTTAGTATATGGTCAATATATGTACCCTAACATAGTCCAAGAAACCTCTTGGGTCTATCACAAATTATCTTGATCCCTAGAATGTATGCTGCTTCACCCTAGTCCTTCATGGGGAATCACTTGTTCAACAAGTCCTTAACTGACTGTAAGACTGATACATTGTTTCCAATAATCAACATGTCATCAAAATATACTATAAGAATAATTTCCTAATTCCAATTAAACCACTTATAAACACAAGGATCATATTGGTTCTTAATAAAACAAAATTCATTTATGGATTCATCAACTCAAATATTCCATGACATGGATGCTTTATTTAATCCATAAATGTAATTTTTCAAATTGAAAACAAATTTGGATTTACATAGTGTTAAAAACCCTTCTGGTTGGGTCATATAGAGATCTTCATGATTGTTCCCATTATGAAATCATGTTTTTGAATCCATTTTCCAAATCTTGTAGTCATTGTAATCTACTATGGTAAGTAAGATTATTATGGATTTAAACATGGAAATTGGTGAGAATGTTTCATCATAGTCAATTATTGGATGTTGTTTGAATCCTTTATCCACTAACCTTACTTTATAGGTGCTAACTGGACCTTCCATGTCCAATTTTCTCTTGAATACCCATTATCATCCAACATGATTTACATCAGCTGCCTCATCGACCACAACCGAGACTTGGTTCTGAGACATGGAATCCATCTCAAAATTAAAATCTTCTATCCATCTTGCATATTCTGATATTTCGACTACTTCCTTATATGAGATAGATTCATAATTGTCCAAAAATAGTGATTCACCATCATCGGTGACTAGGAAACCCAATCCCTATGGTTCCTGTACCTCCCTTGAGCTCCAATATTGTACTTGTGTTTCCGGAAAGTCTTCCACAGGGACATGTAGAACTTGTCATATTCCCAATCTTGTGTATCTTTAGCATCATCTTCATCGAAGTAAATTATGATCCCACTATCCTTTTTGAGGATGTTCTCCCTCTCAATAAAGACGGCATGTCTGGCGATAGTCACATTCTTGTCTGAAATTTTATATAGGTAATATCCTTTTGTTTCATTGGGATATCCTATAATGATACACATCATGGCTCAGGGTGCTAGTTTGTTTCCTGAGTGGGACATAAATAATTTCTCGCATCCCTATATATGTGTTTGTGAAAAAATCAGTTTCTTTCCATTTCATAACACAGAGGTAATTCCATTTTCCTCCTTAGTTAGTATTCAGTTGAATGTGTTTGATGTAGTCTGTTATGCATATACCCAAAAAAATAATGGAAGATCTGCATGACTCAGCATCGACCTCATCATTTTCAACAATGTGGGGTTCCTCCAATCAATAACATCATTGCAATGTGGTGTATACGGAGGAGTGATTTGAGATAGAATCCTATACTCCCATAGGAGATCGATGAAATCTTGGTTCAGATATTCTCCACCTCTATCCGATCAAAGATTCATTATATTTTTACCAATATGGTTTTCTACTTCATTCATGAATTCCTTAAATTTACCTAAGGATTTGGAATTAAACCTCATTAAGTAGACACATATATATCTACTCAAATCACCAGTAAAATTAATATATTAAAAATATCCACATCTAGCTTCTACTGTAAGTGGTCCACACACATCTATGTGCACAAATCCTAGATGCTCTGTGGCCCTTACCCTTGTCCACCGAAAGGAAGCTTTGACATTTCACCTTGTAAAAATGCGTCACATCTATCATCTGGTTTTTGCTCAGTAGTTTCTAAATAGTCATCTTGGCATATCTTTGTAATGTGCTTATCATTTACATGACTGATATGGTGATTCCACAACTGGGTGATGTATGAGTCATGTGAGTTTGTTTTTTTAGTGATTTCCAACACTTTGTTTCATAATTTAAAACATACAAACCATTATTTAAATTCTCATTACCATAAAATATGTTGTTCTTATAAAAGAAGCAAGCCTTATTTCCAATCTGGAAAATAAATCCATCCATATCCAAACATGATATAGAAATTATGTTTTGGTAACATTAGGCGCATAATAAATGTCATGTAAAACCAAAAGTCATCCCAGTTGTCAATGAGAGGTGTTAATTTCTAATGGCCAATGCAGCCAGCCTCACACTATTGGAAGCTCTAAGATCCACCTCTCCTTTGGAAGTCTTTCAAAATTTAATTGTTTCCTGCATTTTAATATAGATGTGATCCCCCAATGCTGTATCTAATACCCGGTCTGTAGAAATGGAAAGATTGCATGTGATAACAAACACACCATTAGCATCCCCATTCTTCTAGGTACAATTCCTCTTTCAGTGGAATAGCTTTCCACATGTTAAACATACCACCTCTAAATTGTTTCCCTACCACTGGATCTTTCCCTTCTGGTAGGGACGACGCTCGGGGACTTCAAACAATTTATAATTCCTTGTCCCCTTTACCATGTCCATCATTTTCATATTCACCATAGGGAATACAGGTTTGTCATTCCCTATGTCCTTATCTACCTGTAAAATTATGGTCTGAATTTCCAATATACACTTCTCATTTTTGCTCATGTTATTGTTGATAATAAAGCAAGAGACGGTCTTGGCTAGTGATGATAGAATGAGATCTATATGCAACACATCTGGGAACGTAATCCCTATGTTATTAAGGGATTCAATGTAGCCAATAAGCATGACTACATGAGGCCCAGCTCGCGTAGACTCCCCAATCATAGTTGTAATCAATGATTTGGAGATCTCATATCTCTCCTATATCACCATCTCTTGGTAAGGATCTTTAAGGTGAGACATTATTCAATAAACATCCATCATTTCAAGTTACATCATGATCTCATTATACATGGATGATAGCATGAAACATTATACATCTATGGAATCATCCATATATTTTATATGGAGAGATAGTTCCCCATCACTGACCTCTTTCCCAAGTGAAACTAGAACATGATCTTCCAGCAATACAATTTCCTCTCTTGGAGAAGGATGATGCATAAACACCTCTTACACTCTTGGAAATTAGTGCTGGTGAGAAGGTTTTCCTTCTCAGGTATGGTTCGTAATGATATGTTTGAAATAATTTTTCTTTTTCTTTATAAAAATTAAGATAATAAAAGGATTATTACTTTATTATGATAATGCTAAGACAAATCAATTCATTAATACTTATTAGTCTCCCACTATTTTATCGAAATCCAATAGCCCTTACCATTGATTTCAGAATATTATATTTCATGAATATTCCAGTTGAAAGGATCCATTTTTTCCATTGCATTACCCCAACTATGGTTGGTCAAGCAACATGAAGGTTTTTAGGTAGGCATTCCAAATGACCACGGTATTAACTCACAACTCCTTGATCTGTTTAGTGGACTTCCCAATCCTAAAATTCTTTTATTTAAAATTTCCTCATCCTTTTCCTCTTGGTCAGACCAAGCCCTACAGTGGCTGTTGACCCGTGATGAAAACCATGTAATGTCAACCAAAAACCTTGAACTAGAATTCCCAGATAATTGAAAGCACCCCAACTAGGGTTGGTCAATCAGATTGAATTATTGTTCGATTCTAAGAAAGATTATAGAAGTCCATACCCACTTGATATTTTTTTGAGGGATTTCATCCTTATACATAAATTACCATTTCATTATCTTTGATTACATTCTTATTAATATTTAGTGTGATATATACTTAAGTGATTAACCATCTCTATGATAATATTTTACTTATTTTCCGGACTTAGTTTTGTTCCATCTTACATGATTGTTTAATTCATTATTTGTGTGATCGTGACAACACACCCAAATTAAATAAAACATGAAATGGATAGAAATAAAATAAATGGTATGATGATGAGAATGTTCTATTGGTTACTTTACCTCGTAGTTGATAAAATAACCCAAGACTTATGGGAGAAACACCTTGAACCTTCTGGTTTCATGTTTACATCTTTCTACCTATCCAACTTTGTATCTCCTTTGATTGGTTTCACCTTGGATCCTAACTTGATCCACCTCCACTAACATGGGAGATCTATCCATTATATATGCCTTTATCTCACACGTAGGTGAAGGGTAAAATGGGGTTTTACATAAAATAAACCTTGGGCATGCAAGCCCTACATATTAATGAGGAGAAGGCTAACCTGCCAGCAAATTTAATTTTAAGAAATAAATTAAAAGAAACCAATCATATACAATGGTCGTGGTATATCTCAGGATCATCCATTCATGCAACGATATTTATGCCTAAATAAATCTATCATTCAATTCTTTAATCATTCATGTTTAAGAATAATCATGTTCGAATCTATTAATTATCTTTAATTAATTAGTCCATTTATCGTAAACCATTTTTCTGAATTTCATTGAGATTTTCATACATCAGAATTTTTAAAAAATAAATTCATTTAAAATTTTTTAGTACTTTACTTTTAACATGGTGGTAATCTAATGAATTCACATTCATGACTACCCAATGAGTAGAAATGAACATTACATAGATGTTAAATTAAACCCATATATATATGTTTCGCACGGAATCCGGGGATGACCTCTTGGACGGGAGATTCAAACGTTCCGATCGGTTTTTAACGGGTTTGTTCGTAGAACCGGAAACATCAAATGATTCCACATCTGTTTGGACCTACTTTCCAAAGGCAGGCGCTCATTAGCTTGTGGACTAATGAGGCTTAGGAATTTGCATTGGTCGAGAGGATCGGAGGTCGGACTCATCACACCTTTTTGAGGGGAATTATTGTCTACTCCGGGACTCTCTTTATAGATTTATGTTATGTTCGTGATTCCTTATTATATTACCAAGTATAAAATGAGCTTTCCTTTAGTTTTAACAATCAATGATTAAATATGCAAGAAATCTAGAGAATCTTTTATATGTATTAGAGGTTCTTCATCAATAGAGAATCATCTATATCTATTTAGAGATTCTTGGTCAATGGTATCTTTCAAAACATTTATATAAAAGTCTCTTGGTCATTATGATGACCAGGCTGGTTTTAAAAGCCACTCAGTGGGGCACTTGATGTTTATCGTCATTCCGAAGGACATGGATTATTTCAAAGTTGGGATCGAACCCATAAATGGGCTACCTACATATCCTTTGTTTTGGAAAAGGAATCAGAACCCACATAGTTCGAGTTTATGGAGTATGATGTTTATGATTGATGGCTCAAAGATGAATGTCATAATTACTTTTACACTCTAATCTCACGTGAGTCATGCTCGGTGTGAGAAACAAGAGGAATTAGTAAATATTTAGACAATTGTGCAATGAAATATTCCATCATAAGAATTTGTTTGGGGCTTATGTATGGATGACTGCCCAGATAGATGAAGGTTTAGGATTTACTTTTAGGGAGAAAATCCATGAACAGGGTCCATAATGTTATATGTGCATCATGGAGATTTGAATACTCTAATCTTGGGGATTACTCCTAAGGAGAATGCCCAAGTTAGGAGTGGACTTATGATTGGGTTTTACTCCTAAAAAGGAAACACAAATCAAAGGTAAATTATGACTGGTTAAGGGAAATTTAAGGGGACTTGGGGCTTTATTCCTGAAAAAGAGACCCAAGGTTATGACTGAGTCTTTATTCCTGAAAAGGAGACCCAGGTTAGGGGACTTGGGGCTTATTATTTAAAAGGAAGCCCAAGGTTATGACTGAGTCTTATTCCTGAAAAAGGAGACCCAGGTTAGGGATTAAGGTTTGGGGCTTACTCTTGAGGAGGATGCCCATATTTGAGGTTGGGGCTTATTCTTAAGAAAGATGCCCAAGATTAAAGGACTTGATTGGGGCTTAATCCTGAGGAGGATGCCCAAGATTGGAAACTTTAAGAATTTGGGGCTTACTCTTGAGGAAGATGCCCAGATTAATGGTTTTGATTGGGGCATACTCCTGAGGAGGATGCCCAGATTAAAGGTTTTATAACTGGGGATTATTCCTGAAATGGAGACCCAGGTTAAGATTCTCTAATCTTAAAGGATGAGGTTGAATGAATGAACTCTCCATATTTTAGTGACATAAGGATATTTAAATCACTAGACTTTGAGAGAGATTCCACAGAATTCCATTCAGATAAGAAAGTCAAATCAAGAAATCATGCCATAAATGGATTTGAAGAGTGTCTTGAAGACTGAATCTTGAAAAGGAAAGGTGAAATGGCTTAAGAGGGGTAAAAATGGGCAAGATGGGCACCCAAAAAGATAGGGGCGCGCAAGTCTTGAAAGGCGTGCAAGTCTTCCGTGGGCACGCAAGTATTGGTCGCGCAGGTATACTTGCGCGATACATAGTGTACTTGCGCGATTTTCAACCAACATTGAAATATTTGAGCGACTCTTTTTTAAACCCTTTAGAATGTTCTTGAGGTTCTCCCAGAAAGGGGACGCGCAAGTTATATTGAAGGAAATAAGTCGGCGTGCAAGTGTTTGATAAGTTTCAACACTTAGGCCTTCCTCCTTCTCTTTAAATCTTCCGTTCTAGGTAAGAAATTACCATAGAAGTGTTCCGGAAGCTTTGAGAAGAGAGTTGGGCGTCGGGAGATTCAATCCGAGTTTCTGAAAAAAGATCCTCTTTAATGGGGGGCCCACAGGGTCTATTTATAGGCAGGAGAAGACCCCGGGCGGTTACCGGGCAGTTACCACTTTGGTCGCGCAAGTCACTTGCACGACCATAAGGCATCGCGCAAGTAGACTTGCACGACCACTAGTCAGCGCGCAAGTACTTGCACGACCACTATGCATCGCTCAAGTACATAGGTCGCGTAGGTCCTTAGGTCGCGCAGGTCCTTGCTGGAGCGCGGGTCTCTTAAGGCTACGACCTCTTCTTTGCACCCACTTAATGAGTGTGGTATTCACTTGGTACACACACAAGCCGTGGGTATGTTCTTCATTTGGTGTACAAGTGAGATTGGGCCTCGGCCTTTTACATCTTCTTTCATACAATTCTTTTACATTTTTGAAGGCAAGTGAGCTTGGCCTCTTCCACTTGCATAGCACACACAAACTCAAAGTGTGCTCTTCACTTTTCACCCACACAAGATATGGTCTCGGGTTCTCCTTCAAAGTGTGAACTTCTTATGAACACACTTGGTTCACCATTTTGCACACACAAGGGCATACGGCCTTCACTACTTCTTGTATACACAAGGGCCTCTCGGCCTTCACCCTTTGCACACCTACTTCCCATAGGATGTTCTTTGTGCAAGGGTCGCGTGTTGCTCAGGCCTCAAAGGGTGCAATATGGCCTACTGCCGCACAAGCCAAGTGCTTAGTCACGGACCACGCAACCCACAAGGGCGCAAGGGCGCACAAATTATTGGTGCAAGGGGCATCCGCGCAAGTGGTGTGCCCAAGGTATGCTTGATTCCAAGCCTCGGCCTCACTTCCTTAGCCGCGCATGTCATAATAGACAAGGCGACGCGCAAGTGGAGGCTCCTCGGGCCGCGCAGGGTGCAACCAGCTGCTTCCGCGCAAGGGTGTAAGGCACCTCGGCCACGGGGCGCACAAGGTGCTACCGTGCAGGGAGCATGGTGAACAGAGGGGGAGCGCAAGGGGTGTGGCCTTCTTCTCCCTGTTGCGCAAGTGGTAGCGCGCAAGGGATCCCTTCGAAGCCTCGGATGGCTCCGGGATAAACAGTCGCGCAAGTGTGCGCGGTGGTTTTTTTTCTTCACAAGGATCGGGAGCACCCAAGGGACTTTGGTTCTTCATCAGAACTTCATCCCCCTTCTCCATTGCCATGGCCTCTCTTTTTATAGGCAAGGGAGAAGCAGTTGTGAGAGAAAAAATACTTCAACCGCTGAGATATTCGGATCTTAACCGTTTTATCAAAATTTTGAAATATCCTCTGTTAAACACGAGTTCCTTTTATTATTTTCCTCCTTCACGTGCATGCGACGTAGAATGCATGCACGGACTTCCTTTGGTTCAAACCATGAAAAACGCGAACCTTCATGGCCTCGGCACTTCGTTTGCCTCGGCCATCCTCGAAATCATCCAAACATTGCATGCAAACCCATATTTATGCACGGATGAATTCCTTAGGGCCAGATGAACCGGATGGAGGTCTTAGTTTGTTCGGAAGTGGCCGGATGCTCGAATACCGGCTTCGGGAGGCGCCTGGTACACGGCGAGGCCGCAGGTGACAGGGGGTGTCCTCGGCTCGAGCTTGAGGTTGAAGACGGTCGAGGAGCCATCAGATCGACCATTTAATGAAGGCGGACGACTGCGATTAGATCATCTCGCGCGAGATGGATCGTGCGGCCTGGATCGACGCGGGATGAAGCGGACGGCCGAGATTAGACCCCGGCTGAAAATCCCGCGTCCCACATCGAAGCGGATACTAGTTTTTCCGCGGTTTATCAAAGTAGCGCTGCCGGCTACTCCTCGATTGAACTTCTCTCCTCTCGGTGCCGCCCCGCACCGAGTTCTTCTGCGGGCGCGCTCCAAGCGCCCACTATGCTCCTCGGGCGCACTATGCGCCCACCATGCGCGCTCCTCCGGGGGCGCGCTGCCTCAGTGTGTCACCTTGGCCTTGAGGACACCCCTTGAGCGCGGTTGACCCTCAGGTCCTGCATGAGCTCTAGGTGGTTGTCCTCGGCTGGCCTCCCTAGATGGCTTAAAATTTTTTCTAAGGAAATCTTAGGGCTTTGTATAAAACAAAGTATCCAAGTTTCCAATGCCAAATTCCATTTCCATTACTTCATAAGCTTGAATCACTTTGACTTCAAATCATTCCCAATTTTCTTCCCCAATTTCCTTGTTTTAGACTCTGTGACGAAAGGAGCGTCAACAAAAGTCCCCCTCAGAGTTGGATCCGGAGAGAAAAGAAGATTTGACTCTGAGGAAATCATACTTTGAATCATATAATTGCTCAATATTACCTAAATCATACAAAATGCATGTTTAGTGAGCTGGGACTTGACTTTTATTTAGAGTTCCTTTGTCTTTTTGTGGGTAGTTTAAAGTCATGCATGTCGGACATAAAGGGGCTAATGTTTAAGGTCGAAATAGCTTTGACCGCAATGTACTAAAAAGGATTAAATTCCTTGAAAATTTATCTGAAAACATATTACCATACTCAAGTATGAGAGAAAATATGTAAACTATGGCTTAAGAATATTTGAATCTGAGGAATGATATGAAAAAGAGCTAAAAGGCATTAGAAGAAGTAGTTTCCAAGAATGAAGTTACTATTATTTGACAAAAACCCGTTAGGGGGTTGAAATATGCAGGGCCACCGAAGGGCATTGGCTGCATGGTCAAATAAATAGTATCTTTCGGCTGACAAGTCTGTTATGTGGACTGTTTATGCAAGGCGACCTATGGGCACGTGCTGCATAGTCAGGCGAAATAACTCTCAAAAATTTACTTTCCTAGGGCTAAAATCCAGTGAAAGTTTATGGAGATTCAAATTTTCTAAAGTATAGAGTTTGTTGTATGAAAAGAGGTATTTGAATATGGAGAATATATTTCCGAACAAGAATATCGATGAACTGGATGAATATCACTCCTACGATGGTTTGACCCAAATGTAGGGAAGAAGAATAAACCATAGACTTGAATACTTTCAGATCAAGAAAAAGGATATGGGACAAATATGTTAAGGATGGATATTTTTTGCGGATCCCTACCTACTGTCGTTTAAGACAAATAAGGACAAAAGAGGCATTCTTCCCAAGAAAGAAGTTACTATTATTTAACAAAACCCGTTAAGGGGTTGAAATATGCAGGGCCACCTAAGGGCATTGGCTGCATAGTCAAATAAATAGCATCTTTCGGCTGACAAGTCTGTTATGTGGACTGTTTATGCAAGGCCACCTATGGGCACATGCTGCATAGTCAGGCAAACGAATTCTCAGAAGTTTGACATTTTTGTGATTAGAAGTCATGAAAAGGGTTATGAAGACCTGAAAATATTTAAGTTTAGGATTATAACACATAAAGATGGGTATTGTCCAATGTATATAGAGATACATAGGTCAATGAAAACCATAATCATGTTGTGGCTGGGTCCTGAATTGAAATTTTGGACTTCACTACGTATCTCATAAGAATGAGAATCAAGCCATACATAGTTCATGAAATGCAGTTTAACGTCGTGCAGGACGAAAGTCTGAGAAATCTTAGTTTAGGGTCATAGAATTCGGACCATAATAATGAATACATAGTGTGTGTTTTCATGAGGACTTTTCAGCTAAGGGACTTATAGTGAAATTTGGGGTTAGGCCCAAAAGACATGGGACTGGATTCGAGGGATACTCGAATGTTCCTACGTATCCCATAAGGATGGGAATCAAGTCCACGTAGTTCTAGAACTACCCTTTGTACAAATTTGGTTCGTACATGTGAAGGGTGAAAGGAGACTTTAGTGCAATGATGGTTTAACCTGAGATAAAGAATGTTGGAATTACCATGCATGCACGTAGTCTTTTGAAATGAAACATGATTGAAAAAAATCAATGTCAATAATGGTTCCTTCTCAAATGAGGAAATCAAAGAATATTGTAGTTTATTGGCGTACCGGACAAAAGTGTTGTATAGTTTAACGTCATATAACAAGGACTAAAGTGAATCAATGTAAAGATATTGATTCCAAGGGCGGTTTCACGAATCAACATCATATGAGAAGGTGGTGAACCGATGTGAAGAGATTGTTTTTGGGCTTGAACCCTGGGAGGTTGCCTACATACCCATCCTGGAGGGCAAGGATCAAAGTCCGTGTAGTTCAATTAAAGAATTAATTAATGATCAAGTTGTTCTTGGGGATAAAGATCTAATTAAAATGTTGTTGGGACTTACACATGGTTAGGGGCCCAAAGAGAGTGTTATGGTTGATGTTCGCTCTAAGCTCACGTGAGTCATACTCGGTGTGAGAAACAAGAGGTAATAACAACCTTAACGATGCACAGTTTAATGTCATGTAAGACATATTCAGGGACTATGCAGTTTAAAGTCTTGCAATTAAGACTATTGGTGCTGCATAGATTAGTGTCATGTAGAAGGGACAAAATAACAGTTTAATGTCATGTAGGACATATCAAGGACATTCTGTACAGTTTAGCTTCATGTAGTTAGGACGATGGGGACAATACATTTTAACGTCATATTGGACGAAAGGGGGATTGTGCAGTTTATTGTCATGCAGTAAGGACAAAAGAGTGTACCATTTTAACGTCATGTCGGACGAAAGTGCGAATAGTTTAAGGTCATATGCATGGACCGTGAATGGTGCAGTTTAATGTCATACTGGACCTTTGAGATTATATAGTTTAACATCTTTCCGGACGTAAGGGACTTTTATACAGTTTAGCGTTATGTAGTTAGGACGTCACAGTTTAACGTCTTGCTGGACGTAAGGGATTTTTATATAGTTTAGCATCATGTAGTTAGGACATCATAATTTAACGTCTTGCTGGACTTAAGGGATTTGCAAATAGTTTATGGTCATATACATGGACCAGGGATTATGCAGTTTAAGGTCATGCTGGACAGTTTAGGGAACTTTTTCACAGTTTAATGTCATGTGGGACGAAGTTGCAGTTTAAAGTCATACTGGACCATTGCTGTATAGTTTTAACGTCATATAGCAAGGATGAACTGGTTCTGTACAGTTTAAATTCATGTAGCTAGGACTAAGGTGAACCAATACGAGGATATCAGTTCTGGGGACTTTTTTACAGTTTATCGTCATGCTGGACGTTGGAAGTGCCACACAGTTTAATGTCATGTAGATAGGACATAATATAGTTTAATGTCATCTCGGACAAAATATAGTTTAATGTCATCTCGGAAAAAATATAGTTTAATGTCATCTCGGACATATAAGGAACTTCTGTACAGTTTAATGTCATGTAGATAGGACATAATATAGTTTAATGTCATCTCGGACAAAATATAGTTTAATGTCATCTCGGACATAATACAGTTTAGTGTCATGTAGGACATAATATATCTTAACACAATACAGTTTAGTGTCATGTAGGACATAATAGTAACCAATGTGACAGTTTAACGTCATGTTGGACGATAAGGGAACTGACACAGTTTAACGTCATGTTGGACGATGAAAGTGCCACACAGTTTAATGTCATGTTTCTAGGACACAATATAGTTTAATGTCATATCGGACAAAATATAGTTTAATGTCATATCGGACAAATGAGGAACTTCTGTACAGTTTAATGTCATGTAGATAGGACATAATAGCAGTTTAATGTCATGTAGGACAATATATAGGATCTAAAATGATCGTTTTAGATCTGGGAACAATATTTTGTGTTTATACAAAATACTTCTTCAGAAATATGGCATTAGTTGGAGTCGTGATGTGTTCTCCATCCATTGAGATCAGAGAATATGCTCCATTGGAGTAGACCTTATGTATAGAATAAGGTCCTTCCAATTTTGGTTCAATCTTGGGAGGCTTCTTTCCTGGTATCATTGGTGCTCTGAGAACCAATACCAATTCTCCCTGAATGAATGAACGAAGATGAACTTTTTTGTTAAAAGCTTGTGCTATCCGATTCTGATAGATTTCAAAGTGGTGCAAAGTGCACAATCTTTTCTCATCTAACTGTTCCAATTCATTCAACCGCTTTTGGGATTGCTCATCTGTTGATAACTGATCACAAATGGCTATTCTTAGTGAGGGAAATTGAACATCAATTGGAAAGACTGCATCTGTTCCATATACCAATGAATATGGAGTAGTCCGCGTTGCATTGCGAGTGGTAGTCCGATAAGCCCATAAAGCATGAAAGAGTTTATCAGGCCATGACATCTTATCTTTATCCACCATCTTTTGCAGTATATTTGAAAGAGTCTTGTTGAAGGCCTCTATCTGGCCATTAGCCGCTGCATGATATCGAGATGAATGGTTGGACTTGATGTTGTATTCTTGATACAATTTCTTTACCTTAGAAGAATAGAAGTTGGTGTTGTTGTCCGTCAATATGGTATGAGGGACACCAAATCTAGTAATGATGTTAGACTTGATGAAGCTAACAATGCATTTAGAACTGACTTCTTTGAGAGGTACTGCCTCTGCCCATTTGGAAAAGAAATCAGTAGCAGTAAGAATGTACTTAAACTGCTTGGCCGTAGCTGAAGGGTAAGGTCCCACCACATCCATTCCCCATGTGGAAAATGGCCATGAGTATTTAGCTGTATGAAGCAACTCTGGAGGTTTATGAATGAAGTTGGCATATACTTGGCATGAATGACACTTCTTTGTGAAATTAACACAATCATGTACCATTGAAGGCCAGAAGTATCCAAGCCTTCGAATTTGATCAGACAGTCTATGTCCAGACTGGTGGGCACCACAGACTCCTGCATGCACTTCTTTTATGACAGCCATTGTCTCTTCACCATCAATACATCTGCAGAGAACTCCATCAAAACCACGTTTGTAGAGAATTTTCTCGAGGTGGTTTGGGCCATCATAAAGAGTAAAATTGACCACACGTCGCCGAATTTGTTCTTTCTCGGCTCTATCAGGTGGAAGTGTTCCATTTTGAAGGTATTCCCTGATAGGTGACATCCATCCTGTAGTATGACCATACGGTTCAGGAATGATACTAATTTCATTAATTTCCTCTGTTCTGACTTAAACATAAGGTGAAATTGCACGACGGTGGGCAATACAGATGGTTGTTTCGTCCCGATTTGGATCTGCTAAAGCTGTGGCTATATTAGCTAGTGCATCAGCTTGAGCGTTTTGTGATCTTGGGACATAAAAAATGTCGGTTCTGAAGGTAATTCCGACATTAACTCTCTGACGTAATCATACAAAGGGATTAATTCTTCTTTTCTGATGGCATAATCCCCATTGACTTGTTTTATTACCAGGTCTGAATCACCTTTCACCTTTAAGTGATTCACTTGTGCTTGAAGCGCTAACTCCAAGCCTGTAATGAGAGCTTGGTATTCAGCTTCATTATTGGTACCACCTTCCCACAACAAAAAGGAATAAGGTAACACTACCTTATCTGGAGAAATGAGCACAATTCCTAAACCAACTTTGTTGAATTTAGGATTTTCCATTTTCTTCCCTACTGGACTTCTAGAAGCACCATCAAAATACATTTCCCATGTTTGAGGACTCTCTTGAATAGAGAAAACTTCCTCATCAGGGAGTTCGATATATGAATACGTGTCTTCCATTGAAGGATGTTCAGCTAGGAAATCAGCCAGATCTTGGCCCTTAATTGCCTTTTGAGACACATACTGGATGTCGAACTGCTGTAGAATAACCGCCCACCTTGCCAGACGTCCTGTAAGCATTGGACGACTAAGGATGAATTTGAGTGGATTATTATGAGATACCAATTGGACCTCGTGATGTTGCAGGTAGTGTCTCAGTTTTTGAACTGCAAAGATTAATGCTAGGCAGCACTTTTCTATACTCGAATACCAGGTTTCTGCTTCAAGCATAGTTCTACTGAGATAGTAGAGACTATTTTCATTCCCAGCATCATTCTTTTGAGTGAGAAAGGCACCCAATGATCGCTCTAAAGCTGTCACATAGAGGATAAGAGGTCTACCCTCAACAGGTGGCATGAGTACTGGTGGACTCAAGAGGTATTTCTTGAGAACATCAAATGCTTCTTGACATTCTTCAGTCCACTGGTAAGTGACTCCTTTCTTCAATAATTTGGTAAAGGGTAAACTTTTGCCTGCCAAATTGGCGATGAAACGCCGAATATAGGCTAAGTGTCCATGAAGTCCTCTTAATTCTTTTAAATTCTGAGGAGGTGACATACCAAGGATTGATTTGGTCTTCTTAGGATCGACTTCAATACCACGATGGCGTACAACAAAGCCGAGGAATTTTCCTGAGGTTACCCCAAAAGCACATTTTAAGGGGTTCATCTTCAAATTATGTTGTCGAAGCTTGTGGAAAACGACTTCCAAATCAGCCAAGTGATCAAAACGTTGTTTGGATTTAACCACCAAATCATCTACATAGCATTCAACAAATTTCCCAAAAAGAGGTTTGAAGATACGATGCATGGCGCGTTGATATGTTGCACCTGCATTCTTTAAACCAAAGGGAATCACCCGGTAACAAAACACACCTTGAGGAGCTCTGAAGGCTGTATATTCCTCATCTTCTGGGGCCATTCAGATCTGATTATATCCAGAATATCCATCCATGAAAGAAAGTACTTCATAGCTAGTCGTCGCATCAATTAAGAGTTCTGTAATCGGAATTGGGAAATCATCTTTAGGACAATACCGATTAAGATCTATGAAATCGATGCAAACCATAATTTGTCTGTTCTTCTTCTTTACAGGGACAATATTAGCCAACCACATGGGATATTGAACTTCTCTGATGAAGTTAGCTTTGATAAGCTTATCCACTTCAGCCTCGATTTTGGAAGCATAGGTTGGGTGTGTTCTTCTCGCGGCTTGCTTGAATCCTCGATGTTCTTTTGGAAAACCCAAATGATGGGTGGAAACATCAGGATCAAGACTAGGCATCTCTGTATAATTCCAAGCAAAAATATCTTTATTTTTCTTTAGAAAAGAAATATACATCTCTTGCTCTTCAAGGGTCATGTCCGCACAAATTAAAGTGGGGCGTGAATCTTTCTCTGTACCCAGATTTACTTCTCTGAGTTCATCCACAGTGGTAGAGATACCATCTTCAAATGCTGGAGGAGCATCTCTATGATCTTCCTCTTCCTCTTCATCACGTGTTATTTCTTCCGTTTCTACTTGCAAAGTAGATGAAAAAACGAAATTCTCATGATCATAAGAGATGTCAAAATTTTCACATTTTGAAGAAGAAGCTTCCATTTCCGACCCTATTGAGGATAAAGGGTCTTCTTTGGGAAATAAAGAGGAGATGATGGATTGAGAATCGACATCAATATTCACATCTGGTGTTGCTATAACTTCTTCTGTCCTGATTAGCGAAGTATAGACTTGTTGGATTTCAGGAGACGAAATGAAAACGTCACCACTTATGCTTTCATCACTTATTGGTAAGTTACCAATTTCTCCCATGTTGTCTGGCTCGATTTCCGTAATTGACATTACGGATCTTTCCATAAGAGTATTTTGAGTTGGGCCAATTTTGTCAATTTGATTGATAGGTAACACATAATCTGTACTCACATGTGAAAATGGATTTATTGGAATTTTTTACAAACCATATGGAGCATTAACTTTGGTAATTTCCTTCATTGTAGACTTTTCTCTTCCCTTCATGTGATAAAATTACGCCTCAATGTATTGAGACTCACATGTCTTGAACGGGGCCTTATCACCATACAATGTTCCAACTTGACCATCGAAACAGTATTTGAGACATTGATGGTATGATGACGGAATAGCTGCATGCTGATGTAGCCAGGGTCTTCCAAGCATGATATTGAAAGCTGAGTCTTGATCAACAATCATGAAATCCGAATTGGAAACAAGATCTCCAAACTGAGTTCTGAGCATAACTTCTCCCAGTGGTTCTTGTTCATTTTTATCATATCCTTGCAACATCATGGTAGAAGGAGATAAATCAGATTCCGTGAGGCCCAATCGACGAAGTGTACGAATGGGCATGAGGTTGACTCCTGAACCATTGTTAATGAATGCTCTTAGATCATATATACCATTGACTTTTCCAGATAAGTACAAAGGTTTTATGTTCCCATGCACAAGATCATCTTCATCTTTATCAGTAAAAGATATCACTGCATGGCATTCTGCAGGATTATTCTCTATGTGATAGATTTCAGCTGCAGCAATTTCAGCTTCAAACTCCTGAGGACTTGACAAAGCTTCGATGAGTGCTTCCCGAAGATCTTTTGACAGATTCAAAGCATCCAAAATTGATAACTTGGATGGTACTTGGGCCAAGTGTTTCAATATATCATACTTTTGATCTAGAGGTCTGTGTTTCCCAATAGGAATATGCGGTTTAGCAGGTACCTTGGAAGCAGATGCTTTGGAAGCTGATGCATCTTGTATTGAAGCTGGCAACATCCTTGGTTTTGGAAGATTAGACTAATTAGATCCATTTACTTGCTGAGATAAAGAAGATGGAACTTTTAATCGGTCTTCCAAAATAACTGTGCCAAAACTGAGTTGGCCATTGGCAGAAGAACTTGCTTGTTCTTTTTGAGCTCACTGAAGGGCTCTACCACAAGTTTCTGCTGCATATACAGTGCTAGCAGGGGTAGAATTAGAGTAGTGGCTTCGGAAAGATCCACGTCTTCCCCTATATCTTGAACCTCTAGAACTTCCTCGGGTTCCATTATTTGATACAGGGAATTCAGACTCATCAAGACTGGAATATGAATCTGTTAATTGAATCATATTAACATAACCAAAGATTAACTCTTCGTTTGATAAAGACTCTGCCTGGTTAGCCTGTTTAGGCTGTGCCGTTTGGTGGGACGGTGCCCGTGGCTTCGAAGTAGATGGCATGAAATCTGCCAGAGTCAAAGACAATTTAGGCTTTGCTACATACTCATCTTCTCCTGATTCTTATTTCTTCTTTGAATTGCGCTGCCCTTTTGAGGATTTGTCTTTTGATGGAGGCTTTACTGCAGCTTTTGTAGGAGACACAATTGGCTTCTTCAATTGTGTTCGCAAAATGGAATGGGTCCGATTGATTGTCTTTATGACCATCCAATCATCATATTTCTTCACGGTTTTTCTTTTGACATCCTGCCACTCGCCTCCTTCCTCTGGATCTGTAGCGGTAATACACGCTACATGAGCTGAAGAACCCTTCAATTTGACTTGTCCCAAGTCGACCATCTTTTGCAGGAGGTCTTTAAAGACAAAACACTCCTGGATGGGATGCCCCAACATTTGATGAAAGGGACAATAATTGGGACGGCCTTCATCTCCTTCCTTGTTTGGCCTCTTCGGCACTGGTAATTGAACCAAATTATTTTCCAGAGCTGATATGAAGTAACCAGGAACTTGCTCACTTTGGAAAGAGTATTTTTTACTCTTCATATCCTCAAATTGTTTTCATCGTTGATATTTTTGATCATTTGGACGAAACAGCCTTTGTTGTTGGCATTCAGGAGGTGGAGCCCTTCGAGAAGATGAAGGTTTTGAAGTAGAAATAGGTACAGGTGCCTGTTTAAGCATAACTGTAGTAGTTTCTGCTTTACCCATTCTTCTTCCTGGAGCTGATGGAATTACACGAGATTTAACCTTAGCCTGTATAAGGGAATCTTAAATCTGTTGAGCGATTGAAGTAAGGTCTCGAAACCCTCCTGTGTATTTCACAGGGATAAATGGCGTGCGTAATTCGTCACTCAAATTTGCCACACAAATTGGCAACAATTCCTCCCGAGGGAGTGCTAAACTCAAGGAATACGTTAATCCCTTCCAACGAGAAATGAAATCAGAGACTCTTTCATTCTCCCTTTGCTTGCAGTTTGTAAGATCGAAAACTGTCGTTTTTGGCAAAGTTGAGCTAAACTGAAGAAGGAATTTTTGACGAAGATCCTCCCATCCGATGACTGACCAGGATTGCAAGCTTGTATACTAGACAAAAGCTGGTCCTTGCAAGGTTCGCACGAAGCATCTGAGTTTCACTGCTTCTTGCTACTCTGGAGTTCCCATCATAGGATCACAACAAGACACGTAATGTGTCAAATGTTGTTCAGGGTCTCCTGACCCATTGAATATAGGGAAAATAGGGTTTCCAAAACTGGATGGAGGAGAAATTGAATCTACCCATTTAGGGTAAACATTCTTTTCAGGTTGAACTTGCGCCTGTTTCCCTTCCATAGTTTCTAACCGAGCTGTTAATGACTCAATAGTAGTTATTAACTTTTGAGAAATGTCAGGTTGAACTTGGTTTTGGGTAGGTGCAATGAATGGAGCTTGGACAGACGTGGTGGTTGGTGCTGCAACTGATGGTAGTGCTGCCAACCGTTGTTGCGTTTGACCCATAGGATTAGACCTCTGTGGGTGTACTGATAAAGGAGGATATTCTTGATCCATCTCAGTAGTTACAACTAATTCCTTCGGCTGTCGGACTTCAGAATTCTTAAGAAGAAGACTACTCTGAAGTAGTTCTGCATTCAACCTTCTTAATTCTTTCATTTCTTCCTCCTATTGTGCAAACCTTTGCTCTAATAAGAGCGATTGACCTCCTTCAGAGGAAAGGTGAGAAGTAACCTGATTCTTTCCTTTCCCCTTATTGGATCCTTTTCGGAGAGGGGGAAGTGGGTTACTTGAAGGAATACCCAGATTTTGGGTAAGCCTTTGATTACGTGTGCACACACCTTCTTCATTTAGGTCTGTGTGTGCAACTTCTTGAGCAGGAACCTCTTCGTCTGATCCTTCTGATTGAGCCTCATCTGGTGAATCAGCAGCAACGACATTGATGCCATTAATGGATGCATATTTCATGGAATCCTTTCTATCAGCATTTCTGTGATATTGTCTCCTTCCATGTCCATGATGAGACATGGCATTCCGTTGACTTGATCCCTCGGGAATTTCTTGGAGAACCGTCACTTGGAGAGAATCTCCTGACAGCTTGGCTCTTCGTTCCTCTTGAGGCTTATTCCCTAATTGAGAGAATACTGACTTTCTCTGAGGGAGGGATTGAGGATTTGAAAATGTCCCCAGTCTGGTGGACTGCGGATGTTCCTGCTGCTTCCGCTCAACTCCTCGAATCCCATTTGTTGACTCTGAGGGTTGGGTTAGAGAAGTCCCCAGTCTAGCAAGCTGGGGTGTCTCTTGACATGCTATGTCTGAGATCTTCTTGTAATCTCTCTTGATCTTGCGAATTTTAGTTTGGAAATTAGCTGGATGCATTAACCTGTATCCACTTTTATCACCTGGTTCAACAGACCGTTGGATGATTTCCGAAACTTCTGTCATTTGATGACGTGTTTGCTCCAGACGAGAGGCTTGTGCAATATTCTCTCCTGCTTGATGTAGGAGCAATTCAACAACTTGTTCTCTATATACTTGATTTTGAGAGGAACTAGTTGAAGCTTGTTCTTGAGCAAGCTTTTGATTATGAACAAAGCCCATTGACTGTGGCCGACCATGGGCAATAACATTGCATGAGACCATTTTCAGCGGGATTTGGTGACCGGAAAGCACTTTGAAATTTAGTGATCCGTGAAAACCCCATCCTCTGATATGAACATCAGATGGAGCATTGGCAATTAACTGACGCAATTTTCTTAGTGCGCCAAGGCATGAACGTTGAAGGGTTCTCTGTTGCTTTTTAGTCTTTGGATACCGAGAGACTGATAGAGATGCCAAATCAATCTGGCGTTGTAACCCTTCTATTATCTTAAGATGATTTTCATATTCATCGTAAGATAATACCTTCTTCTTTAATTGACAAAGATTTTTCCATATGTTGAGACGAATATCATGGATTCCATCATCCGTCAACATCTTTGGAATGTCGTACTGGGAGTCAGCCAAAGGCCAAAACATGACTGGTACTTCACCTTTTGCCAGTTTTTTCCTCATGTTCAGCATTTCCTCTTTATCATTAAATGAAGATTCTTCTACCTGTTTGGACCAGAGTTGGTGTTTCCTTGTTGTTTCATCGGATTCAACAAGATTGGTAGAGAAATCACTATTCATGCTGGAAGATGAATGACCCGGGGATGGTTCGGAGAATAACCTGAACCCCAGGCTATCTTCTGATGGAGAAAGAGTTTCACCTGCCGATAGTAATGCATCAGACATGACTGGTTTTACGTTTTCAAGTTCCTCGAGATAGGAGGGCTTTCTCGTCACTACATTGCCATCTGAAGAATTTTCGAGACAACGTGAATCACTACTGCGGAGAGGAATTTCGCAGCGAAGTTCATCACCATGAGGAGGACCGTCATGATGGGTTACAACAAAATATGAAATCTCTTGCTCCTTGGTCTTCTGAACACACAGAGGGTTCCTGTGGCTCTCATCTGAAGAAAAAACTTCAAGATTGACCGAATTTTAATGAAGCAAGTCTTCATGAGGAAGTGTCTGTTGAAGACCTTCAGAATTATTGTTCCCTTTATTGGGAACTGAGGGAGTTGAATCTTGAATTCCAATAGATAAATGTCTGAGGGCTTCAAGAACTCCAGCATCGAGCAAGGCCTTGTTGCAGATTGGCCTTTGATCTCCTGACTGTGCTGGGCAGATATTTTTCTTAGATGCCTTCTTACTCGCTTTAGAAACCACTTGATGACGAAAGTGATTGCTCTGAGCAGGAGTATGTGCCTGATCAAGAAAGATGGTCAGGATAGGCTGACGATCTCTACTCAAATCAGGTGTATGTGCCTGACTTGGTTGTCCGTATGATATGGGGGAGTATGCCCCATAACCCTCTTGGACTGGAACAGATGTGTGTGTCTATTCTGGAGTGAATCGTTGATGTGTCACTCCATTGCTAGGGATAGATTTATGTGTCTGTCCCTGAGATGATGCTGAAGCTGTTATGATATCCTGGCAAGCATCCAGAATATGAGAAGGAATTTTCTTCTGCTATTTCACCATTGACAAAATATGTTTGGTGACTTCAGCCGCCAGAACGGGAATATACGTCCATTCCGGGCTTGGAGTTGGTGTATGTACCTGCTCCTGTCCTCCTTTTCCTGTCAGTAAATCATGACAGTACTCAAGTGTGGAGGCAGAGAGTTGAGTCTGCCTCCTGTTTGTCGTCGGGACTTTCCGACTGACTTCTCCGGGTGCTACCAAGCGAGACTGTTGGTAGGCCTGATTAGTATTAGCAGGTGTATGTGCCTGCTGATTACACTTCTCCAAACGCGGTTGACGAGATCCATCATATGTAGTCAGACGAGCCTGCTGACTAACTGGTGATGTATAAGCAGGTGTATGTTCCTGCCTATGGTACTCCGCCAGAATTTCCTGGTGGGATAGGCTTGATGCTGTCAGACGAGTCTGCTGGACAGCGGAATTAAAACGAACAGGTGTGTATGCCTGCTCGTTGTTTGCCACCATGTTAGGTTGGTGGACTTCTCCGGAGATGGCAGGGATGACAACCTGCTTATTATTAACCGGATTCCGTCTCTGGCGGTTCATCTTGCCTGCTCGGGTTCGAGGAACCTGAGCTGAATGCCTGGAGTCGGTACCCTCATCACGTTGAGGGCGCACTACCGCACGAGTCTGGCGGCGATTGTTGATGGGAGCCCTTGAGAAGGAATCCTGTCTTTTTGAATTAAGGTCCTACGGGACCTGCTCATTCACTTCCTCAGAGTAAGGGAGTGAATGGAAATTGCGTTCCGGGGATAACGACCCGAAACGGTTGGAGACGGTAGTCAGCACCGCCTGCTTCTTGATTGTTGGCCGCCGTTGTCCGGACGACCAGGTAGATTTGTTAACTTGGAGGGCTTGACGAGTGGCCTCCAGAGTTGGGATAGTACCGTTGCGACGGTACTCCTTAACCAGTGCATTAGAAACACATCGTTGAAGACGCTGAGTTGGTGATGTCATCCTCAAAGCGGATGACGTTCCAGCAGGAGTAGCAGCA
This sequence comes from Viscum album, assembly GCA_963277665.1. Lineage (NCBI taxonomy): Eukaryota > Viridiplantae > Streptophyta > Magnoliopsida > Santalales > Viscaceae > Viscum > Viscum album. The sequence continues at coordinate 1,416,481,022 of OY728145.1, forward strand.
TTGGTTTTCACAGCAGCAGACCTCACAGTAGAGGTGTTCACAGCAGCAGTATTCACAGGGGTGAATTTGAGGAAAGCCATTTTTGAAGAAGATCTTGAGAAAAGAGTGCCTGTTCCATGTAACAGACATAATCAAGATGAATCTGGCCACTGCATCTTTTGGATGAGCACATGTCAATGATTGCTTTGTTGGCCCAAGGGGCCTAACAAATAAGAAGAACATCACATTCACTTGGTTAAGGATTCACGTCGGGTTCACCATTTTTGTTTCACACGGAATCCGGGGATGACCTCCTGGACGGGAGATTCAAACGTTCTGATCGGTTTCTAACGGGTTTGTTCGTAGAACCGGAAACATCCAATGATTCCACATCCATTTGGACCTACTTTCCAAAGGAAGGCGCTCATTAGCTTGTGGACTAATGAGGCTTAGTAATTTGCATTGGTCGAGAGGATGGTAGGTCAGACTCATCACACCTTTTTGAGGAGAATTATTGTCTACTCCGAGACTCTCTTTATAGATTTAAGTTATGTTTGTGAATCCTTATTATATTACCAAGTATAAAATGAGCTTTCCTTTAGTTTTAACAATCAATGATTAAATATGCAAGAAATTTAGAGAATCTTTTATATGTATTCGAGGTTCTTCATCAATAGAGAATCATCTATATCTGTTTAGATATTCTTGGTCAATGGTATCCTTCAAAACATTTATATAAAAGTCTCTTGGTCATTATGATGACCAAGCTGGTTTTAAAAGCCACTCAGTGGGGCACTTGAAGTTTATCGTCATTCAGAAGGACATGGATTATTTCAAAGTTGGGATCGAACCCATAAATGGGCTACCTACGTATCCTTTGTTTTGGAAAAGGAATCAGAACCCACGTAGTTCGAGTTTATGGAGTATGATGTTTATGATTGGTGGATCAAAGATGAATGTCATAATTACTTTTACACTCTAAGCTCACATGAGTCATGCTCGGTGTGAGAAACAAGAGGTATTAGTAAAAATTTAGACAATTGTGCCATGAAAGATGCAATCATAAGAATTTGTTTGGGGCCTATGTATGGATGACTGCCCAGATAGATGAAGGTTTGGGATTTACTTTTAGGGAGAAAATCCATGAACAGGGTCCATAAAGTTATATGTGCTTCATGGAGATTTGAATACTCTAATCTTGGGGCTTACTCCTAAGGAGGATGCCCAAGTTAGGAGGGGACTTATGATTGGGTTTTACTCCTGAAAAGGAAACCCAAATCAAAGGTAAATTATGATTGGTTAAGAAAATTTTAAGGGGACTTGGGGATTTATTCCAGAAAAGGAGACCCAAGGTTATGACTGAGTCTTTATTCCTGAAAAGGAGACCCAGGTTAGGGGACTTGGGGCTTATTCTTTAAAAGTAATCCCAAGGTTATGACTGAGTCTTATTCCTGAAAAAGGAGACCCAGGTTAGGGATTAAGGTTTGGGGCTTACTCCTGAGGAGGATGCCCATATTTGAGGTTGGGGCTTATTCTTAAGAAATATGCCCAAGATTAAAGGACTTGATTTGGGCTTACTCCTGAGGAGGATTCCCAAGATTGGGAACTTTAAGAATTTGGGGCTTACTCCTGAGGAAGATGCCCAGATTAAAGGTTTTGATTGGGGCTTACTCCTGAGGAGGATGCCCAGATTAAAGATTTTATAACTGGGGATTATTCCTGAAAAGGAGACCCAGGTTAAGATTCTCTCATATTAAAGGATGAGGTTTAATGAATGAACACTCCGTATTTTAGTGACATAAGGATATTTAAATCACTAGACTTTGAGAGAGATTCCACAGAATTCCTTTCAGATAAGAAAGTAAAATCATGAAATCATGCCATAAATGGCTTTGAAGAGTGTCTTGAAGACTGAATCTTGAAAAGGAAAGGTGAAATGGCTTAAGAGGGGTAAAAATGGGCAATATGGGCACCCAAAAAGATAGGGGCGCACAAATCTTGAAAGGCGCGCAAGTCTTCCGTGGGCGCGCAAGTATTGGTCCCGCAGGTATACCTGCGCGATACATAGTGTACTTGCGTGATTTTCAACCAGCATTGAAATATTTGAGCGACTCTTTTTTAAACCCTTTAGAATGTTCTTGAGGTTCTTCCAGAAAGGGGACGCGCAAGTTATATTTAAGGAAATAAGTCGGCGCGCAAGTGTTTGATAAGTTTCAACACTTAGGCCTTCCTCCTTCTCTTTAAATCTTCCTTTCTAGGTAAGAAATTACCTTAGAAGTGTTCCGGAAGCTTTGAGAAGAGACTTGGGCGTCGGGAGCTTCAATCCGAGCTTCTGAAAAAAGATCCTCTTTAATGGGGGGCACATAGGGTCTATTTATAGGCAGGAGAAGACCCCGGGCGGTTACCGGGCAGTTACCACTTTGGTCGCGCAAGTCACTTGCACGACCATAAGGCGTCGCGCAAGTAGACTTGCACGACCACTAGTCAGCGCGCAAGTACTTGCACGACCACTAGGCATCGCGCAAGTACTTAGGTCGCGTAGGTCCTTTGGTCGCGCAGGTCCTTGCTGGCGCGTGGGTCTCTTAAGGCTACGGCCTCGTCCTTGCACACACTTAATGAGTGTGGTATTCACTTGGTGCACACACAAGCCGTGGGTATGTTCTTCATTTGGTGTAAAAGTGAGCTTGGGCCTCGGCCTGTTACTTCTTCTTGCATACAATTCTTTTACATTTTTGCAGGCAAGTGAGCTTGGCCTCTTCCACTTGCATAGAACACACAAACTCAAAGTGTGCTCTTCACTTTTCACCCACACAAGATATGGTCTCGGGTTCTCCTTCAAAGTGTGCACTTCTTATGAACACACTTGGTTCACCATTTTGCACACACAAGGGCATACGGCCTTCACTTTTTCTTGTATACACAAGGGCCTCTCGGCCTTCACCCTTTGCACACCTACTGCCCATAGGATGTTCTTTGTGCAAGGGTCGCGTGTTGCTCAGGCCTCAAAGGGTGCAATATGGCCTACTGCCGCACAAGCCAAGTGCTTAGTCACAGATCACGCAACCCACAAGGTCACAAGGGCGCACAAATTCTTGGTTCAAGGGGAAGCCGCGCAAGTGGTGTGACCAAGGTATGCTTGAGTGCAAGCCTCGGCCTCACTGCCTTAGCCGCGCATGTCATAATAGACAAGGCAGCGCGCAAGTGGAGGCTCCTCGGGCCGCGTAGGGTGCAACCAGCTGCTGCCGCGCAAGGGTGCAAGGCACCTCGGCCACGGGGCGCGCAAGGTGCTACCATGCAGGGAGCACGGTGAACAAGGGGGGGAGCGCAAGGGGTGCGGCCTTCTTCTCCTTGTTGCGCAAGTGGTAGCGCACAACGGATCCCTTCGAAGCCTCGGATGGCTCCGGGACAAACAGTCGCGCAAGTGTGTGCGGTGGTTTTTTTTCTTCGCAAGGCTCGGGAGCACCCACGGGACTTCGGTTATTCATCAGAACTTCATCCCCCTTTTCCATTGCCATGGCCTCTCTTTTTATAGGAAAGGGAGAAGCGGTTGTGAGAGAAAAAATACTTCAACCGCTGAGATATTCATATCTTAACCGTTTTATCAAAATTTTGAAATATCCTCTGTTAAACACGGGTTCCTTTTATTATTTTCCTCCTTCAAGTGCATGCGACTTAGAACGCATGCACGGCCTTCCTTTGGTTCAAACCATGAAAAACGCGAACCTTCATGGCCTCGGCACTTCGTTTGCCTCGGCCATCCTCGAAATCATCCAAACATTGCATGCAAACCCATATTTATGCACGGATGAATTCCTTAGGGCCAGACAAACCGGATGGAGGTCTTAGTTTGTTCGGAAGTGGCCGGATGCTCGAATACCGGCTTCGGGAGGCGCCTGGTACACGGCGAGGCCGCATGTGACATGGGGAGTCCTCGGCTCGAGCTTGAGGTTGAAGACGATCGGGGAGCCATCGGATCGACCATTTAATGAAGGCGGACGACTGCGATTAGATCATCTCGCGCGAGATGGATCGTGCGGCCTGGATCGACGCGGGATGAAGCGGACGGCCGAGATTAGACCCTGGCTGAACATCCCGCGTCCCACATCGAAGTGGATACTAGTTTTTCCGCGGTTTATCAAAGTAGCGCTGTCAGCTACTCCTCGATTGAACTTCTCTCCTCTCGGTGCCGCCCCGCACCGAGTTCTTCTGCGGGCGCGCTCCAAGCGCCCACTATGCTACTCGGGCGCGCTATGCGCCCACCATGCGCGCTCCTCCAGGGGCGCGCTGCCTCAGGGTGTCACCTTGGCCTTGAGGACACCCCTTGAGCGTGGTTGACCCTCAGGTCCTGCATGAGCTCTAGGTGGTTGTCCTCGGCTGGCCTCCCTAGATGGCTTAAAATTTTTGCTAAGGAAATCTTAGGGATTTGTATAAAACAAAGTATCCATGTTTCCAATGCCAAATTCCATTTCCATTACTTTATAAGCTTGAATCACTTTGACATCAAATATTTCCCAATTTTCTTCCCCAATTTCCTTGTTTTAGACTATGTGACGAAAGGAGCGTCAACAATATAAAACACCTATAATGTGTTGTGATTCGCCTTTACGCCTGCACTATGGTAAACATCTCAAGGGTTTGTATAATGTAATAATAATTTTTAAAAAATCTGCGTAATTTTAATGAGTACATGGCCTACAGTTCCGACGACACTTAGTGTAATGTTTTTTACCATCCATCAGAAGTACAGACCCAGTGACATGGAGTGTAGTTGTACTTCATAAATTTTTTAGAGTACACGATGTGTTCTGTAGAGACCCGAAGCCTGACGTACATGGAAATTACATTACTTTTACGGAATACTTAGTAAATAACAAAAACACACACACAAGGATCGTAATTGTTTAGTGTCTTTGGATACTCGGAATATAATCTTCTAATCGTGGTGAAAGATCTTCAACGTCTCCCATAAAGATCTTCTTTTTTTACCTAAAACCTTTATTATATCCTGGGGAAAAGAAAACATAAAAGGGTGAGCTCAAATGCTCAGTAAGGGTAAACAAAAGAAATATCACTCACATCATAAGAACATAACATTTTGAAAATCTAGTCCTGCAAAAGAGAGCATAATTTCATAACATCGGATAAATCATAGTAGTGAAATGAAATCCCAATAATAATAACTTAAATCATGATACTTTGTGGCATGCACACATAATCATAGAGAATCATGTCTTATCAGTAAAAACTCATTGCCAAGACTATCTTAGTGGACAAAGTCCATTTCTGAACCGAGTCACCCTCGTTTCATTCCTGTTTCACTGAACCGGTATAACCTACCATTCCAGCCATGTCTATCTAATGAGATATAAAATCTTTACCCAATGCATTGGAGGGAGATATAGGTCCCACCCATCTCATAATGATACCCTTCTTATGTGTTCCACAATATCATAAATCATACATCATTACATAACCCATGTAATAAAAATGGGAATCTTTAACATCGTGACATCATAAAAAAATCCATATAAGATTAAAGAATTTATAAAAATAATTCCATCACAACATAATCAAATCAATGTAATAATAGGGATATAAATAAAACCCTATATTATCTTATATGGAATATAATTTTGATAAAACACTTGAACTCCATTCTTGAGGAAAATATCCTTTCTACTTCAAATTTTTTTTTCCTTTCTTAACATGTCATACAATTTTAAAAGAAGTTGATAAAAAATAAACTTGAATACTTGTAAAGTAAGCTTCTTGGAAGTAATGTTTTAAAAATGCATTAATGCCATATAAGTTAAAAAAAACATTCTTCTCGTACTTTTTTCGGAAAGCCTAAAAGTACCTCGTACGAAAAAAATGACAAAACATTCCTTTCATATCCTTTACTAAAAACTCACTGAAGGGTAAAATTGGATTTAAACAATTTTAGGTGGATTCAAATAAAATTACATATTGAAGAAACATGGATTTGGATGATAAAATACACCCCAGTAAATACCAAAGTATAAACAACCTCGGATAAAAATGAGATTGTGGTATTTCCCTTACCTTAAGTCTGGTTTGCTTCGTAAGTGTCCGAACCTCCTGTATATTGATTTAAATAATGTCATTAACTTATTACAGAATCATATTCATTGTTATGATATCATATAAGGTTCACATATGACTTTATATTACCCGTTCTTTTGTAAATTTCATGTTAAAGAAGCTTTTTGGGTAAAATCATTTCATTTATCGTAGGTCTTTGGACTTGTTGTTCTTGACATTATTATTACTTATATCATGATTTACTTACTTCCAGAATATAAAACATGATTTATATATCATATATATTCAGTATATATATATATAATAGATAGATAACTGAAATGAAACACACCGTTCATGGAGACGGTAGTCCGTACGTACTCATGAACGATGTTTTCCTTTTCCTTATTATCTTGAATGGAAGTAAGTAGATGACATACATATATACATAAATCCATTAGATTTATAATTTCATATATTTCATTATTATTTCTTATATATACTTTATAATCATTCTTAAATGGTTAACATGGAGAATGAATCTCATCGCGTCGTGGAGACGGTAGTCCGTACGTACGCACGAGGGATGATATCATTCCCATGGTTGTGGAATTGTGTTGAAGTGTATGTATATTTTTTTAGTATCAATATAAATTTATAATAATCATATATAGTTACTCATTACACCATTATACCCATCCAATTAAGGTGGTGGCGGAAAATAGATTACACCACGGCGTGGAGACGGTATTCCGTACGTACGCACGCGCGGTGATTTCCTTTTTCCGTAGGATGGATATAAGGTTAATTAGAGTTGTTTCATATTTATAATAACATATAAGTATATAATAAATACTGATGTTATTACTTTATCATGAAACAACTAAATAATAAGAAGTTGAAGAAGAAAGAAATTGAAAAAGATCGGTAATGGATATTACCTATTTTTGACGCGCCTTCACTTAACCTCCACTTAAAGAACTAAGGATGGTCTTTGAAGAAGACCAGGACCAATAGGATGATACTAGGGAAGTGTAGAAGAGATTTTTTCAGGGTTTGGCCGAGCTTGAATGCTCAAATTGGTTTGAAGAGGAGAGGGAGGAGGTGCCCTTTTATAAGGGAGGAGAGGGGCACCTTAGGAAAATCTCAAAATATTATTTTATATTAAGGTCAAATTCGGTTTACAATGGTTCCAAAGGGTCTTATATCAAAGATAAAGTGGGGATGGTTCAAAATCCTCTCATAAAATAGTATTTAGAAACGTTTAGGTTATTATTTTAACCTTATCAATTAGATTTATCTCTAAGTTAAATAATTTAACTTTTACCGTGTCTTTTTGTTTTCTTACACTATATGGTTAATAAACTTACCATAACAAGACAAACAAACCCCAAGTTGTTTATTATTAATATATGTATTCTTATATAAGTCATTTGGGAAATCCTTAGATTTTAGAAATTAAATAACAGTTAATAATATAATATTTTTTTTAAAAACTAATTTATGTCAATTTTGACAATATTTGGTACATGATTATTATGAAATTCATACCTGAATGATAATTTCGAACCAAGTTACCTATATCAACAATCACATGTCATATTAACCTATAAAATTATTTTATGTCATAAAAATTCTGAAATTATATTTATTTGTGCATTTATAACATCAATTATGTCAATATTTCATTAATAAGAAAATTGATGTATCATCTTTGTGTCATAATAAATGATAATTATTTAATCCCTAAAAATTATAAATAAATTCCTATGACGTAGATAATTGTATTAGATTTCTGGAGACTATTCATGTTCGATGTTTCATGAAGTTTATAACTAAATTAAAATTATTATACTTATAAGATTTAAGAAGGTGACATGTTGTCACATTCTTTGGTTTTAATAATAATTAAATTGTTTTCATGGAAAAACGTCCATAAAATGAATCTAATCCGACCCTTAGGTTATATAGGTCTACTTTTAGCCATCCAATAGGATTTTTCAAAGTGTTAGGGTAATTTTATAATCTTATATTTATCCTTAATTACCCGATTTACCTTTAACTATAGTTAATAAAATTTACTGTAGTTATTATTCACAATGCCCAAAAATAAAAAGTAGATTATTAACATAATTTAGATCCACTGATTCAAAATATGGAATCCTTTTTTCCAAATTCAATACACAAAAGATTCAGAAATAAAATTAAAATTAATCCCGTTGTCGAAAGAAAACGGGTTTTTCTTTAAAACATTGCAAAAGATTGAATTGATTTAACCTACGAATTCAAGGTAAAATCAATGATAATGACATACATTATATTAAATGGTAAAAATATATTCTATTTATTCTTTAAAACCATTCAATATTATAATTTAATCACATAAGATATTATGATGAAAAAAGTTGTTTTTAATTAAAATATATTGTGGTTTTACTATTCATTAAAATATGAAAGTTATTAGAAAATATCAAAACATTATCTAATGTAAATTTTTATATCCTGGTTCAAAAGAAGAATTTTATTTTGTCAAATTGAACATATAAACATGTCAAAAACTAGATTTAAAGTGGGTGCGCCATCAAAAGGCGGCAAAACTGCATTTTTTTGAAAAATACTTATTTTACCCAAAACAATTATTTTGTTCTTATACCATGTTCTAGAAAATGTGTAAGATGAATAATAATGTTATAAAATTCAAAATTTAGTTAAAAATATTCATAACGGCTAGTTCATAACAATATTATAATAATATATCGTTGTTTATTAAAACCCGGTATTGCGTACAACACATGCTATCGAGGAAGGTTGTGATTGCGTGTAATGCAAGCCAAGTCAGGGTTGCCTGTTGTGAAAGAATCCTTCGTTGTTTCGTATAACAGAATCCAACCATCTTTCATTTATACATTGAATATATATATATATATATATACTAAATGTTGCATAGAATAACTATTATCAAAATTGTGTGTAACACGATCCAAGAATAGTGTTGCGTATACTGCAAGCTAATACGGTGTTGCGTATAGCGCAAGGTAATCTTGGTGTAGAATACAACACAAGACACTAATGAAATTAAAAGAATATTTTTCATAAAATCTCGGGGTGTTACATTCTACCCCCCTTAAAATGAATTTCTCCCTCGAAATTCATCGGGGTTATAAATGGTTTACTACTCGAAAGTTTCTTTAATAGAAACCCACATAGTAAAAAGGAATACCAAAACTTGTCTTTAAAAACTGAAGTATGAAATGTAACGATTACCCAAATAAACTAATCACTGGGTATACACATAGGTGAAAATATGGATATAGAGGAGAAATCTAACCATCATGTTCTGATGGAGAGTGGTAGAGAACATGGCTATGGAAAAGCCAACAATCACAAAGCCATAAATTTGTAACGATCTAAGGTACCATCTGATTCATCAGATATAAGGGCACTAGGACAACATTTTTGGTTTTCAAGATCATTTCCCTAAAGTTGATGAAATTGGAATTAGAAGAAATACATTCGTGATTTTGGTATAGTCTCACCGTTTGTCGTTCTTTGGACAATTTCAACATCATCTCTTAAAGAAATGAAGTTGAATTTGTAATTAGTGATGTGTTAGCAGATCATGTGATAGAATTATGGGTCATTCCATCTATCTCAAACAAAAGGTTAGAAAAGTTATCAAAAAAATACAGAAGTCCATCTATAGTGAGATTAATCAAATATGGTTACTAAAATGGACTAATACTTCATATATCATACTGCTTAATATAATAAAACTAGTTTCTACTAAACAAGGACTTCCTATAGGCCAGTGGTAGGCGATAAAGTCCAGTCGCACATCGGTTGTGGGTTCGATTCCCACAGCCTTGTCCGACGCGATGGGTTGTCTCCCGTCCTGCAGGTTGCCCTTTTTCTAAAGCTATATTACTATAACATCCCATCAACAATATTAAAAAAGTTTTATCCTTAAACAATACCAACTTATGTCCAACATAATCCATTCCAATCTTTAGGCTTATCTAAAATACTTCGGTCCAAGATCATAGTATAGAGAAATGATCACATGAATTCCATCATTTATCCCTCATATATCTTGTTCGTCACATTCCAGTCATGTGAATACCATAATCATGTAATCTCTTGAAAAATGAATACCCATTAAACCTTAGTGAAAAAATGAATGCTGTAAAAAGTTAACTCATACCAAAATCCAAAAATTCTATATACTCAAACCACGATATAACCTTCTACTTATATCAGTAATGAGATCATGAATACTATCAAACATTTAATTTTATCCTTATACCTTCATTATGCTCATATCATCTACATTCCAAAAATATCTAAATAACCTTTCATGGATACTGGTACCATCAATCATACTCTTTCAAAACTCAAGGAAAGACAACAGTGTAACAATCCTTAGATGTCTCTTTATTCCATAGTACCATGAGATTACTTATACAACATTACACATGATAAACATGTAATCATTCCACTACATTCTTAAACCATTGACCGAGCTTCAACTACTCTTTCATCTCACTTATCATTTGTAGTCTCTTCATCATCATCAACATAAATACTACCCATACGACCGTACTGATTCTCTTCATGAGACTTTACCTTAGGGAATTGGTTTTCATAATTCCCGTACATTCCACATTTAAAACATTTAACCATTGTTGATGTCGTAGAAATACCATTATCCTCATCCCTGGTGTTAACTGAACCTTTTCCTTTGCACTTACTGGCTTTGTGTCCTTCTTTTCCACACCCAAAGCATCTTCCAGTTCCTTTGAAACATTCTCCTTGATGCATCTTCCCACATGATTTACATAGGGGAAATTGAAATTTGTTTCCTCTATGATCATCATGAAAATCCTTCTTTCTCTTATTAGCCGAGTCAGGAAACTTACCAAATTTGAGTTTATTGATCATATTATGAGATTGCTTATTGGGCATAATAATGATGGTTGGACTTCCAAATCCCATTTCATTTGGTTTCTCATGAAGAATATCATTACATTGTCCATCTTATCCTCCATTATCGTGAATCATCTTGTTTCCAGCCATTTTCTAAAACCCAAAAAGAATAGTGTTAGAGGCAAAAATCATAATAAAGGGGGAGTAACTTCAATATCTAACATCTTAGGTTAAATTCTAAGATCTTTACCATAGTTCTAGGACTATATCCTATACGTATACTTATCCTTAGGGACATCCCTAGGCATACCTTAGAAATATCTCAAGGGATCTCACTAACGTTTTTGTATCCTAGTTTCCAAAGGGTGACTAAACCTTTCCTCAGAATATAATATTCTAATCGTGGTGAAAGATCTTCAATGTCTCCCATAAAGATCTTCTTTTTTTTACCTAAAACCTTTCTTTATATCCTGGGGAAAAGAAAACATAAAAGGGTGAGCTCAAATTCTCATTAAGGGTAAACAAATGAAATATCAATCACATCATAAGAACATAACATTTTGAAAATCTAATCCTGCAAAAGAGAGCATAATTTCATAACATGGGATAAATCATAGTAGTGAAATGAAATCCCAATAATCATAACTTAAATCAAGAAACTTTTTGGCATACACACATAATCATAGAGAATCATATCTTATTAGTCAAGACTCATTGCCAAGACTATCTTAGTGGACAAAGTCCATTTCTGAACCGAGTCACCCTCGTTTCAGTCATGTTTCACTGAACCAGTATAACCTACCATTCTAGCCATGTCTATCTCATGAGAAATAAAATCTTTACCCAATGCATTAGAGGGAGATATAGGTCCCACCCATCTCATAATGATACCATTCTTATGTGTGCCACAATATCATAAATCATATATCATTACATAACCCATGTAATTAAAATGGGAATCTTTAACATCGTGAAATCACATAACTATTCATATAAGATAAAAGAATTTATAAAAATAATTCCATCACAACATAATCAAATAAATGTATTAATAGGGATATAAATATAACCCTATATTATCTTAGATGGAAAATAATTTTGATAAAACACTTGAACTCCATTCTTGAAGAAAATATCCTTTCTACTTCAAAAACATTTTCCTTTCTTAACATGTCATACAATTTTAAAAGAAGTTGATTAAAAATAAACTTGAAAACTTGTAATGGAAGCTTCTTGGAAATAATATTTTAAAAATCCATTCATTCCGTATAAGTTAAAAAAGCATTCTTCTCGTACTTTTGTCAGAAAGTCAAAAAGTACCTCATACGAAAAAAACGACAAAAGATTCATTTCATATCCTTTAATAAAAACTCACCGAATGGTAAAATTGTATTTAAACAATTTTAGGTGGATGGAAATAAAATTACATATTGAAGAAACATGTATTTGGATGATAAAATACACCCCAGTAAAGACCAAAGTATAAATGACCTCAGATAAAAATGAGATTGTGATATTCCCCTTACCTTAAGTCCGATTTTCTTCGTAAGTGTCCGATCCTCTTGTATAATGATTTAAATAATGTCATTAACTTATTACAGAATCATATTCATTGTTATGATATCATATATGGTTCACTTATGACTTTATATTACCCGTTCTTTTGTAAATTCCATGTCAAAGAAGCGTTTTGGGTAAAATCGTTTCATTTATCGTAGGTCTTTGGACTTGTTGTTCTTGACATTATTATTACTTATATCATGATTTACTTACTTCCAGAATATAAAAGATGATTTATATATCATATATATTCAGTATATATATATATATAACAGATAGATAAATGAAATGAAACACACCGTTCATGGAGACGGTAGTCCGTACGTACACATGAATGCTGTTTTCCTTTCCTTATTGTCTTGTATGGAAGTAAGTAGATGACATACATATATACATAAATCCAGTAGCTTTTTAATGTCATATATTTCATTATTATTGCTTATATGTACTTTATAATCATTCTTAAATGGTTAACATGGAGAATGAATCTCATCGCGTCGTGGAGACGGTAGTCCGTACGTACGCACGAGCGATGATATCGTTCCCATGGTCGTGGAATTGTGTTGAAGTGTATGTATATTATTTCAGTATCAATATCAATTTATAATAATCATATATAGTTACTCATTACACCATTATACCCATCCAAATAAGGTGGTGGTGGAAAATAGATTACACTACGGCGTGGAGACGGTATTCCGTACGTACACACGCGCGGTGATTTCCTTTTTCCGTAGGATGGATATAAGGTTAATTAGAGTTGTTTCATATTTATAATAACATATCAGCATATAATAAATACTTATGTTATTACTTTATCATGAAACAACTAAATAAGAAGAAGTTGAAGAAGAAAGAAATAGAAAAAGATCGGTAATGGATATTACCTCTTTTGGACGTGCCTTCACTTAACCTCCACTTAATGAACTAAGGATGGTCTTTGAAGAAGACCAGGACCTCTAGGATGATACTAGGGAAGTGGAGAAGAAATTTTTCCAGGGTTTGTCCGAGCTTGAATGATCAAATTGGTGTGAAGAGGAGAGGGAGGAGGTTCCCTTTTATAAGGGAGGAGAGGGGCACCTAAGGAAAATCTCAAAATATTATTTTATATTAAGGTGAAATTCGGTTTACAATGGTTCCAAAGGGTCTTATGTCAAAGATAATGTGGGTATGGGTCGAAATCCTCTCATCCAATAGGATTTAAACATGTTTAGATTATTATTTTAACCTTATCAATTAGATTTAACACTAAGTTAAATAATTTAACTTTTTCTGTGTCTTTGTGTTTTCTTACACTATATGGTTAATAAACTTACCATAACAAGCCAAACGAACCCCAAGTTGTTTATTATTAATATATATATTCTTATCTAATTAATTTGGCCAGACCTTAGATTTTAGGAATTAAATAACAGTTAATAATATAATATTTGTATTAAAAACTAATTTATGTCAATTTTGACACTATTTGGTACATGATTTTTATGAAATTCATACTAGAATGATAAGTTCTAACCAAGTTACCTATATCAACAATAACATGTCATATTAACCTAGAAAATTAATTTATGTCATAAAAAGTATCAAAGTATATTTATTTGGGCATTTATAACATCAATTATGTCAATATTGCATTAATAAGACAATTACTGCATCATCTTTGTGTAAAAAAATGATAATTATATAATCCCTAAAAATTATAAATAAATTCCTATGATGTAGATAATTGTATTAGATTTCTGTAAACTATTCATGTTCGATGTTTCATGAAGTTTATCACTATATTAAAATTATTATACTTATATGATTTAAGAAAGTGACATGTTGTCACATTATTTGGTTTTAATAATAATTAAATTATTTTCATGGAAAAAAGTCCATAAAATGAATCTAATCCGACCCTTAAGTTATATGGGTCTACTTTTATCCATCCAATAGGATGTTTCCAAGTGTTAGGGTAATTTTATAATCTTACATTTACCCTTAATTACCCGATTTACCTTTAACTATAGTAAATAAAATTTACCGTAGTTACTATTCACAATGCCCAAAAATAAAAATTAGCTTATTAAAATAATTTAGACCCACTGATTCCAAATATGGAATCCATTTTTACAAATTCAATACACAAAAGATGCAGAAATGAAATTAAAATTAATCCTGTTGTCGAAAGAAAACGAGTTTTTCTTTAAAACATTGCAAAAGATTGAATTGATTTAACCTACGAATTCAAGGTAAAATAAATGCTAATGACATAAATTATATTAAGTGGTAAAAATATATTCTATTTATACTTTAAAACCATTCAATATTATAATTTAGACACATAAGATATTACGATGAAAAACATTGTTTTTAATTAAAATATAGCGTGTTTTTACTATTCATTAAAATATGAAAGTTATCGGAAAATATCAAAACTTTATCTAATGTAAATTTTTATATCCTGATTCAAAAGAAGAATTTTATTTTGCAAAATTTAACATATAAACATGTCAAAAACTAGATTTAAAGTGGGTGTGCCATCAAAAGGCGGTAAAACTGCATTTTTTTAAAAATACTTATTTTACCCGAAAAATTTATTTTGTTCTTATACCATGTTCAAGAAAATGTGTAAGATGAATAATAATGTTATAAAATTCAAAATTTATTTAACACTATTCATAACGGCTAGTTCATAACAATATTATAATAATATATCATTGTTTATTAAAACCCGGTATTGCGTACAACACACTCTATCGAGGAAGGTTGCGATTGCGTGTAATGCAAGCCAAGTCAAGGTTGCGTGTTGTGATAGAATCATTCGTTGTTTCGTATAATAGAATCCAACCATATTTCATTTATACATTGAATGTATAAATATATACTCAATGTTGCGTAGAATAACTATTATCAAAATTGTGTGTAACACGATCCAAGAATAGTGTTGCGTATACTGCAAGCTAATACGGTGTTGTGTATAGCGCAAGGTAATCTTGTTGTAGAATAGAACACAAGACATTAATGAAATTAAAATAATATTTTTCATAAAATCTCGGGGTGTTACATTCTACCCCCCTAAAAATGAATTTCGCCCTCGAAATTCATCGGGGTTATAAATGGTTTACTACTCAAAAGTTTCTTTAATATAATCCCACATAGTAAAAAGGAATACCAAAACGTGGCTTTAAAAACTGAAGTATGAAATGTAGCGATTACCCAAATAAACTAATCACTGGGTTTCCACATAGGTGAAAATATGGATATGGAGGAGAAATCTAACAATCGTGTTCTGATAGAGAGTGGTAGAGAACATGGCTATGGAAAAGCCAGCAATCACAAAGCCATAAATTTGTAACGATCTAAGGTACCATCTGATTTATCAGATATAAGAGCACTAGGACAACATTTTTGGTTTTCAAGATCATTTCCCTAAAGATGATGAAATTGGAATTAGAAGAAATACTTTCGTGATTTTGGTGTAGTCTCACCGTTTTCGTTCTTTGGACAATTTCTACTTCATCTCTTAAAGAAATGAAGTTGAATTTGTAATTCGTGATGTGTTAGCAGATCATGTGATAGAATGATGGGTCATTCCATCTATCTCAAACAAAAGGTTAGAAAAGTTATCAAAAAAATACAGAAGACCATCTATAGTGAGATTAATCATATATGGTTACTAAAATGGACTTATACATCATATATCATACTTCTTAATATAATAAAACTAGTTTCTACTAATCTGGGACATCATATAGGCCAGTGGTAGGCGATAAAGGCCAGTCACACTTCGGTTGTGGGTTTGATTCCCACAGCCTTGTCCGACGCGATGGGTTGTCGCCCGTCCTGCAGGTTGTCCTTTATCTAAAGCTATATTACTATAACATCCCATCAACAATATCAAAAAAGTTTTATCCATAAACAATACCAACTTATGTCCAACATAATCCATTCCAATCTTTAGGCTTATCTAAAATACTTTGGTCCATGCTCATAGTATATAGAAAATGATCACATGAATGACATCATTTATCCCTCATATATCTTGTTCATCACATTCCAGTCATGTGAATACCATAATCATGTAATCTCTTGAAAAATGAATACCCATTAAACCTTAGTGAAAACATGAATGCTGTAAGAAGTTAACTCATACCAAAATCCAAAAATTCTATATACTCAAACCATGATATAACCTTCTCCTTATATCAGTCATGAGATCATAAATACTATCAAACATTTAATTTTCTCCTTATCCCTTCATTATGCGCATATCATCTACATTCGAAAAATATCTGAATAACCTTTCATGGATACTAGTACCATTAATCATACACTTTCAAAACTCAAGGAAAGGAAACAATGTAACAATCCTTAGATGTCTCTTTATTCCATAGTACCATGAGATTACTTATACAACATTACACATGATAAACATGTACTCATTCCACTACTTTCTCAAACCATTGACCGAGCATCAACTACTCTTTCATCTCACATATCATTTGTAGTCTCTTCATCATCATCAACATAAATACTACCCATACGACCGTACTGATTCTCTTCATGAGACTTTACCTTAGGGAATTGGTTTGCATAATGCCCGTACATTCCACATTTAAAACATTTAACCATTGTTGATGTCGTAGAAATACCATTATCCTCATCCCTGGTGTTAACTGAACCTTTTCCTTTGCACTTACTGGCTTTGTGTCCTTCTTTTCCACACCGAAAGCATCTTCCAGTTCCTTTGAATCATTCTCCTTGATTCCTCTTCCCACATGATTTACATAGGGGAAATTGAACTTTCTTTCCGCTATGATCATCATGAAACTCCATATTTCTCTTATTAGCCGAGTCAAGAAACTTACCAAATTTGAGTTTATTGATCATATTATGAGATTTCTGATTCGGCATAATAACGATGGTTGGACTTCCAAATCCCATTTCATTTAGTTTCTCATGAATAATATTATTACATTGTCCATCATATCCTCCATTATCGTGAATCATCTTGTTTCCAGCCAATTTCTAAAACCCTAAAAGAATAGTTTTAGAGGAAAAAATCATAATAAAGGGGGAGTGACTTCAATATCTAACATCTTAGGTTAAATTCTAAGATCTTTACCATAGTTCTAGGACTATATTATATACGTATACTTATCCGTAGGGACATCCCTAGCCATACCTTAGAAATATCACTAGGGATATCACTAACGTTTTCGCATCCTAGTTTCCAAAGGTTGACTATACCTTTCCTCTGATACCAACTGTAGACACACGAAGCCTGACGTACATGGAAATTACATTACTTTTGTGGAATACATAGTACATAACAAAAACACACACACAAGGATCGTAATAGTTTAGTGTCTTTTGATACTCGGAATATAATCTTCTAATCGTGGTGAAAGATCTTCATCATCTCCCATAAAGATCTTCTTTTTTTACCTAAAACCTTTCTTTATATCCTAGGGAAAAGAAAACATAAAAGGGTGAGATCAAATGCTCAGTAAGGGTAAACAAAAGAAATATCAATCACATCATAAGAACATAACATTTTGAAAATCTAATCCTGCAAAAGAGAGCGTAATTTCATAACATGGGATAAATCATAGTAGTGAAATGAAATCCCAATAATCATAAATTAAATCATAAAACATTGTGGAATACACAAATAATCATAGAGAATCATATCTTATTAGTCAAGACTCATTGCCAAGACTGTCTTAGTGGACAAAGTCCATTTTTGAACTGAGTCACCCTCGTTTCAGTCCTGTTTCACTGAACCGGTATAACCTACCATTCAAGCAATGTCTATCTCATGAGATATAAAATCTTTACCCAATGCATTGGAGGGAGATATAGGTCCCACCCATCTCATAATGATACCATTCTTATGTGTGCCACAATATCATAAATCATACATCATTACATAACCCATGTAATAAAAATGGGAATCTTTAACATAGTGACATCATAAAACAATTCATATAAGATAAAGGAATTTATAAAAAAAATCCATCACAATATAATCAAATCAATGTAATAATAGGGATATAAATAGAACCCTATATTATCTTAGATGGAAAATAATTTTGATAAAACACTTGAACTCCATTCTTGAGGAAAATATCCTTTCTACTTCAAAAACATTATCCTTTCTTAACATGTCATACAATTTTAAAAGAAGTTGATTAAAAATAAACTTGAAAACTTGTAAAGGAAGCTTCTTGGAAATAATATTTTAAAAATCCATTCATGCCGTATAAGTTAAAAAAGCATTCTTCTCGTACTTTTGTCTGAAAGTCAAAAGGTACCTCGTACGAAAAAAACGACAAAAGATTCCTTTCATATCCTTTACTAAAAACTCACCGAAGGGTAAAATTGGATTTAAACAATTGTAGGTGGATGGAAATAAAATTACATATTGAAAAAACATGGATGTGGATGATAAAATACAGCCCAGTAAATACCAAATTATAAACAACCTCGGATAAAAATGAGATTGTGATATTTCCCTTAGCTTAAGTCTGATTTGCTTCGTAAGTGTCTGAAACTCCTGTATAATGATTTAAATAATGTCATTAACTTATTACAGAATCATATTCATTGTTATGATATCATATATGGTTCACTTATGACTTTATATTACCCGTTCTTTTGTAAATTCCATGTTAAAGAAGTGTTTTGGTTAAAATCGTTTCATTTATCATAGGTCTTTGGACTTGTTGTTCTTGACATTATTATTACTTATATCATGATTTACTTACTTCCAGAATAAAAAATATGATTTATATATCATATATATTCAGTATATATATATATATATAATAGATAGATAAATGAAATGAAACACACCGTTCATGGAGACGGTAGTCCGTACGTACACATGAACGCTGTTTTCCTTTCCTTATTGTCTTGAATGGAAGTAAGTAGATGACATACATATATACATAAATCTAGTAGCTTTATAATGTCATATATTTCATTATTATTTCCTATATATACTTTATAATCATTCTTAAATGGTTAACATGGAGAATGAATCTCATCGCGTCGTGGAGACGGTAGTCCGTACGTACGCACGAGTGATGATATCGTTCCCATGGTCGTGGAATTGTGTTGAAGTGTATGTATATTATTTCAGTATCAATATCACTTTATAATAATCATATATAGTTACTCATTACACCATTATACCCATCTAATTAAGGTGGTGGCGGAAAATAGATTACACCACGGCGTGGAGACAGTATTCCGTACGTACGCACGCGCGGTGATTTCCTTCTTCCGTAAGATGGATATAAGGTTAATTAGAGTTGTTTCATATTTATAATAATATATAAGTATATAATAAATACTGATGTTATTATTTTATCATGAAACAACTAAATAAAAAGAAGTTGAAGAAGAAAGAAATTGAAAAGGATCGGTAATGGATATTACCTCTTTTTGACGCACCTTCACTTAACCTCCACTTAAAGAACTAAGGATGGTCTTTGAAGAAGACCAGGACCTCTAGGATGATACTAGGGAAGTGGAGAAGATATTTTGGAAGGGTTTGGCCGAGCATGAATGCTCAAATTGGTGTGAAGAGGAGAGGGAGGAGG
This sequence comes from Viscum album, assembly GCA_963277665.1. Classification (NCBI taxonomy): domain Eukaryota; kingdom Viridiplantae; phylum Streptophyta; class Magnoliopsida; order Santalales; family Viscaceae; genus Viscum; species Viscum album. Next base: position 1,416,501,121 of record OY728145.1, read on the forward strand.
TTCCCTTTTATAAGGGAGGAGAGGGGCACCTTAGGAAAATCTCAAAATATTATTTTATATTAAAGTCAAATTCGGTTTACAATGGTTCCCAAGGGTCTTATTTCAAAGATAAAGTGGGGATGGGTCGGAATACTCTCATCAAATAGGATTTAGACAAGTTTAGGTTATTATTTTAACCTTATCAATTAGATTTAACTCTATGATAAATAATTTAACTTTTACCGTGTCTTTTTGTTTTCTTACACTATATGGTTAATAAACATACCATAACAAGCCAAACGAACCCCAAGTTGTTTATTATTAATATATGTATTTTTATCTAAGTTATTTGGCCGAACCTTAGATTTTAGGAATTAAATAACAGTTAATAATATAATATTTGTTTTAAAAACTAATTTATGTCAATTTTGACACTATTTGGTACATGATTTTTATAAAATTCATTCCAGAATGATAACTTAGAACCAAGTTACCTATATCAACCTTAACATGTCATATTAACCTATAAAATTAATTTATGTCATAAAAAGTCTCAAATTATATTTATTTGGGCAATTATATCATCAATTATGTCAATATTTCATTAATAAGACAATTACTGCATCATCATTGTGTCATAATAAATGATAATTATTTAATCCATAAAAATTATAAATAAATTCCTATGATGTAGATAATTGTATTAGATATCTGTAGACTATTCATGTTCGAAGTTTCATGAAGTTTATCACTAAATTAAAATTATTATACTTAGAAGATTTAAGAAAGTGACATGTTGTCACATTCTTTGGTTTTAATAATAATTAAATTATTTTCATCAAAAAAAGTCCATAAAATTAATCTAATCTGACCCATAGGTTATATGGGTCTACGTTTAGCCATCCAATAGGATTTTTTCAAGTGTTAGGGTATTTTTATAATCTTATACTTACCCTTAATTAACCGATTTACCTTTAACTATAGTAAATAAAATTTACCGTAGTTACTATTCACAATGCCCAAAAATAAAAAGTAGCTTATTAACATAATTTAGACCCACTGATTCCAAATATGGAATCCATTTTCCAAATTCAGTACACAAAAGATGCAGAAATTAAATTAAAATTAATCCCGTTGTCGAAAGAAAACGAGTTTTTCTTTAAAACATTGCAAAAGATTGAATTGATTTAACCTACGAATTCAAGGTAAAATAAATGCTAATGACATACATTATATTAAATGGTAAAAATATATTCTATTTATACTTTAAAATCATTCAATATTATAATTCAAACACATAATATATTACGATGAAAAAAGTTGTTGTTAATTAAAATATAGCGTGTTTTTACTATTCATTAAAATATGAAAGTTATCAGAAAATATCAAAACATTATATAATGTAAATTTTTATATCCTGATTCAAAATAAGAATTTTATTTTTTCAAATTGAACATATAAACAAGTCAAAAACTAGATTTAAAGTGGGAGCGCCATCAAAAGGCGGCAAAACTGCATTTTTTGAAAAATACTTATTTTACCCGAAAAATTTATTTTGTTCTTATACCATGTTCTAGAAAATGTGTAAGATTAATAATAATGTTATAAAATTCAAATTTTAGTTAACACTATTCATAACGGCTAGTTCATAACAATATTATAATAATATATCGTTTTTTATTAAAACCCGGTATTGCGTACAATACACGCTATCGAGGAAGGTTGTGATTGCGTATAATGCAAGCCAAGTCAGGGTTGTGTGTTGTGAAAGAATCCTTCGTTGTTTCGTATAACATAATACAACCATATTTCATTTATACATTGAATATATATTTATATATATACTCAATATTGCGTAGAATAACTATTATCAAAATTGTGTGTAACACGATCCAAGAATAGTGTTGCGTATACTGCAAGCTAATACGGTGTTGCGTATAGCGCAAGGTAATCTTGGTGTAGAATACTACACAATACATTAATGAAGTTAAAAGAATATTTTTCATAAAATCTCGGGGTGTTACATGTTCAGTGGGACACACGTTGTGTAGTATACATGTTACAGAGTTTCTAGCTAGGAAACCCTTGTACGGGGACATAGTCCAACCCTAACCTGAAGGGACTGAATGCTTGGTTTAGTGGACCACACTGCATGTAATCTAGAAACTGTGTGCCACCTATTCCTGGTCAACACATGGGTTCATTTAAGACTTGGAAATACTCCAACACATGACCAAATTTGGCGGACCAGTATGATGAATTGAACCTATACTACACGGCGTGTACTATCGAATTCACATTGTTCATTCTATTTTTGTATTTCCAAGAACGTTTGGAGCCTTCGGATGAGATACTCTATATTATAAAAATTAAAATTAATAGAAAAATTTGTTTTTGTAAGGTGAAAGTGAAATGAGAGAGGAGGAATATATCTCAAGATTTAGATTTAAAGAACTATTAAATTTAATTAAAGCAAATAGATTATTAAATGTGTAAACCAGCAATGAAAAAATAAATAATTATAATCAATGATATAACCTCCCTCTGATACCACTTATAGGTTCCAGGAACTGTGGAAGCGCATTGGTGGGTGTACCCATCTTTAGTTTTAGCGTTAACAATGATAAATCCGAGAAGCGTCACGATAATAAAATGACTGATATATGGAATAGAACGAAGAACGAAAAAGAAAATATTGGAGTCCTAGAACCATAGATAGTATCATCATATATTGGATATAATTAATTTAATTAATTGAAAAGAATTAACTTTATTGAATTCTTTCTTCTTTGGTATTTCTGGTCATAATCTAGTGTGATCTGTCATTGCATCATAGAATCCATGTGTTGGATCCCACTAGCAGTGATCCACATGTGCTCCATTTATCTCTGGAGCTCGTCGAAGGGATCTCTGGGTGCTAGTCTGGAATAGCCTTTTCTTGTGATGTCTCCCTTCGATCACCTTGATTTGGTAGAGGAGGATACCTCTCTTTCATAGCTTGATAGCATTCATAGAAGAAAATAATTCACTCTTCACTTGAGAGCATTCTCTAGATTTGATTTGCACAACCTAAAAAATTTCTATACTAATGAGAAATATATAATTCTGATTTTTAGTTATATAGAAAAATAAAATGAACTAATTACCCGAAAGAATTTATTCATTTAATTTAATTCTTAGTAATACCCCATGTCTAATAATAAATGATGAATATTATTATTACCTAATATACGACAAGAGAATTACACATAGTATTATTTAATTAAATAAATAATATTATTTCTCATAAATTCCCCCAAACAATACACTCCATGTACTTTTTTCCCATTTTTCTTTATTTCACCCACCACATTTATTAGACCTTGAATAATGGAAATTTATTTCTAAAATAAATATCATTTCATTACACGCTAATAAATATATTATTTCACGTATAATATATTCTCTCGAATAACTACTGTCGAAATAAATCCGATCAGGCATTCTTGAATAGTTAGTAATCCAATGTTAGGAATAATATTTATTCAACATGTTAAATTAATATTTAACTGAGATAATTAGACACACATAGTGTGTGACCCTCTAGGCCTCTTTCTCAGTGGCATTAGGTGAAGCCTCCCAAAAGTCCAAGGATAGCATCTAGAAACACTCTAAGGAACCCATAGTGAAATAAGTTAATGTTTTGATGATGTGTCCGCTCCGCCAAACTCTTACCATGTATGGTAATCGATTTTTCCTGATATCTCGAATCGAGCGGGTTGCATGCTAGTTCCATCAACCCATGTGATCGATTATTCTTTATTTGAAATTCAAAAATTGAACATGCCAATTCCTCAACATTGACATTGATTTATTTAGGCTATATCAATTTCATAAAAGGGACTGACGTATCTACTTTCGTTATGGAACAGATGGGACAAATCCTTTCTCAAATTATCTATAAATACAGTATCACTCGTGACGCACCCAATGTATCCTACCTCACTGCGAACCGTGTGTCATCATAGTTTTCGTCAATAAATATAAGTGTCTGAGTTCTAATACCCAATAATAATAATCTTAAAGTATAAGGACCAATACACCCATCCATGGAAATGAACATCCAATGATACTATGAAATGTGGATTTCCTACTGGCGGGTCTCGTTCTCATAATTTCCTCTAGGATATTACCTAGGGAACACACCATGAGAAGGTGCTTAAATTTTTTATGAGTCCTCAGCCCTAAGGGCCATTATTATTTATGTCTCTCATATAACAACATCCGGCCATAGAACATATAATCCATAATTGTTTTATGGCACTTCCGAGTTATCCTCATAGCAGGGATCTGCTGTATCCCTTTAATGAATCATATATCCTTAGGACATTATCACATGAATCATCACACATAAGATCATGAAAGATGTTATTAGGTATTTATTATTGAATATAGTAAAATTTATTTTATTCTTGGACACCAATTCCAACATTTTTGATCTTCTCCCTAGTATAATATCTGTTTCAATTCCATCTTATCAAATGACACCTAATGTGTTAGCGTATTCTGATCATAAGAACCAGAAATATATTTTTTATTAGAGGGATATGAACTTGTGATAGAAAGACAGAGTGGTGTATCTTCATAATTTTTATTCTTACATTTAATAGAACCTTACTAAAGGGAATGCCATTTTATATTCATAGAGAATAAGTAAGTGAAACAAGTCATGAAGGAATCATTTATGGAGTGGTCTCTTGTGAGTTTGTTTCCTAAGATGATATTGGGAGTGAAAGAAACTGGTTGAATGGTGTTCATGGATTTGATGAATTCTGACTCACTCTTTAATGCGTGGGTTTCACAATAATTGGTGAAAAAATTGTGCTCAAATTATTTAGTAAAATCTTTTATGGTGGGGATACATTGGATGAGTTGTGTTAGTCTACCAGTGATACTTGGGGATTCTATAATAGGTTAGTTGTTTCATGTTATTTTATGTAATAGTTGATGAAAATGAACATTGATCTTGTTGGTTGGTTCACCCTAGAGATACTTAAATGTGTCATAACATGAGATGTATGCATTGGTGGGCATGGATGATGTGAAAAGTTTTATATTTTGTCTCATGGTGTCTCACATTTTAGAAAATTAAGGCAAAACAAAGAAGACCAACTAGTTTCGTTTAACCTTTACCCATTCTAATATGAATGTGCGATGATATTTCTATGGACTTCATTATTTTTTTTCCACCAAATCCTAATTGGGAGGATATGATTTGTGTGATCATTGATCAACATAAAAAATCGATGTTTTTCTTACCTATCAAGAAAATGATACATGTAGAGAACATCATAGAATTGTATGTCTGAAAGATTATGAGACTTCATTGGTATCCCATTATGAATTTCTTAATAGGGACCCAAGGTTTGCATCCAGATTTTGTATTGGTTTGTATGAGGTAATGGGATCCTAGATAAAATTGATTATGGATTATCATCAATAAATGGATGGATCGACAAAGAGAGTTATCTAGGTTTTTGATGATATGATTTAAGCCTGTGTGCTAGATTTTGGTGGATCTTGGGAAAAGCATTTCCCACTCGTAAGACATTACTATAATAATAGTTATTATGTTTCAATAAATATAGTTCCATTTGAATCATTATATAAGCATCCATATAGATCTACCTTTTGATTTGTAGAGTTGGAGGAGTAGTCCTTATTATGGATAAGTCTCATTCAAGAGATGATGGAAAATATATAGTTGATCAGGAAGAGGTTGGACACTACACATGTCTGTTGGAAATAAAGATGAGGTGGTCTAAGATTTTCATTTTACCTCTAGAAAATATTCAAATATCCAATAACTATCATTTTTTGATCCATATATGATTCATAAATATAAATATTCATTAATAATACATTTGGATCATAAATTGATAGTGTCTTTAGAAGACTAGGACCATTATACATAAAAGAAGACATGAGAAATCAAAAAAATGTTAGGTCCCAAAATTGTTAAGAGACAAATATGTGCCACACATGATGCATATACAAACTGACCGTTACAATATTTTTCCAACATATCAACAACACCACTAATCATTTTCTGATGATGAACACGTCTCCTCGCCATCTCCAACTCCATCTCTACATCCTTCTACCACCTGTAAACACATTTAATTGAAAATTAAATATAAATATAAATATATATATATTTAAATATAAAACCAATAAATGTTCGAAAAATAAATGATATTGAATTTTTGGGATATAACTTCTCACCGCCAGTTGATGTAATACCACTAGGGGAAGATCCGGTCATCTTCAGATGTAAGTCAATCACCTATTTATGCAAAGTAGATATCTGAGTCCCCTATTCTTGAACTGTGTTTTGTAGAAAAAAAATATCTCTATAAGAATCTTGGAGTGTGGGATGACTACAAAATGAGTAGATGTAGCTGCAATCCCCGATTTCCTGCCAATGACCTCTGAAGGTACGGGTCTCAAACCCATCCCACACACTCGACCAAGATTCTCCTTCCCAGGAACATTAGTAACTGGGTCATTCTTAGAGACTGGGTTAGACTGCGCAAGATTGGAATCCCATAGTTCATTAATTTTTACCTATAAATATAATACTAGTAATATTATAAGAAATATATATTAACATAGTGACCACAATGAATAAGTTATTATAGTGAAGAATGATTTCATGCCCCATCTTCTTTGGCAGGATCATTAATGAAACATCCATCATATTTTTGGTGAACATTCAACCACACATCTGTTCGGGATGCTGGGTGTTGTAAACTCAGTGACTGCATTAAACAAAGATAAATCAACAATTTATTATATTAAAAAAATTATATTTATTTATAAATATTTAAACTAATTGAAATATTACTAAAGATTACTGGCTTCTAGAAAAACGTTTTGACATTGTAGTGTGAGGGATGACTTTCTTAGCCCAGCGTGATGCATTCTTCCTTAAAATATCCTAAAATAAATAAAATGTAATTTTAATAGTAATGTATTCAATGTCATTTCCTATTCATATACACGTATATTTGTAAAATGAGATTAATATAATAATATATATTTACATACCATCTGTTTCTCCTCATGATGTCTGTCAACAAAAAAAATCCATTGCTCTTTGGGTACCCCTTCAGTTAACTTGTCATAAATCTATTGGGTGGTCAATGAAGCGTCATTTTCAACGATCCAAAATCTAAAAATAAAGTCATTACATTTCTTTCCCATATGTTCCAATTTCCACTTTCATACTAGCACATCAACAACTATAATGTGGAAAAACATTTTTTACACATAAACTCATTTTGAAAATATTATAATTTAATAAAATATTGAAATTCAATTATACCATTATTTATTGAAATTAATTTTATTTTGGAATCAAATACATAATTTTACAAGTTGAAGGCATATACCTCCAATGATCATACAAAGTAGGAAGAGAAACCAGCTTTGTGGCAAGCTGACCAAGAATCTGACCATGTAATCCTACTGTGTCAACCAGAGGGACCCTTTATGAATCAAATGGGACAATGATCTTCTCTCTAGTCAGATTCCATACATCTGAGCTTTTTATATTTTTCACCATCTTTACGATGTTTCCATCTTTATTGAACAAACATTTATTATAAAAAATTGCAATAAATTTATTCATATTAAAATTTGTACCTTTCAAATCCTCCCTCCAGAATCCCCAGGATGAACTAGAAGTGGTGTGATACTGTCTCACAGTTGAGGCTACTAAGGGGGGGGGGAGATGACTGAGATGCTGAAGGGATGCTCCCAGAGGGTGTAAGAGATAGTTTATGGGGAGATAGTGTAGAAGGGAAAGCCCATGGTGGCTCAGATTTCGTAGTGAGAAAGATAGATGGATCGTCATCTATCGGCGTTGTCGATGAAATAGTATGATGCTTCCTCCTTAGAATTCATTTCATTTAATCAAATAAAATTAAGTTAAGAATATATATTTCAAGAAATTTTGCAGAAAAAAAAATTAAAATTGATAACAGATGTACAATACTAACAAACAAAATATACATAATAATGACAATGAATGACTGCACAAATGAAATAATTGGATTCTAAATGATTACATAACTACACATACTATCTTTTCCCCCTTAAATCATGTCAGTTTACTATTCCTTTACGTCATACACTTTTATCCACCCTTTCTAGACTAATATTTTCAATATCAAGATACACAAATAAGTCTGCTACTTTCTGAGGATGAGATTCAATTTCATAGGTCAAATCTGCTACTTCATCACCCATATCATACAAATCTAATTCTTTTATGTGCAAAACTACACTCTACCCTTCATCCACAACATCATTCACATAATATAAAAATTTTTATTGTGATTATAAGATATATGGATCATACAACTCACTATCACCAACATCCATCATGCAAGAGAAGTTCACATAAGTGAGTTGCAAGAAATCTCTTTTAACACATCTGATAATATCGACCGAATTGAATTTGAATAAAACAAATGAAAAATTACTGTGTTAGTTTAATTAAATAATATTAGTAATCTTTAAATAGTATTACACTTATTTAAAGGTAAATATACCAATATTTTGTGTTTTGAAACCCTCTTCTCGATGGACTATATGAAATCTAAATCCATTCACATTTTAAACTTTGAACATTCTAACATGTTTTAGAGGACCTCGAGAAGGAAACGTCAATTATTTTGAAAATTTTGTTCAAGTATCAGTATTAATTATCTAATAAAAGAAAAAATTATTATATTTAAAAAATATATATGTCAACCTAATATCTTTATTTATCCCAATATTTAAGAACTTACACACCGTGAAAAAACTTATACAAGATCTTTATTAACAGATTTCATTATATATTTATCATTTAATATTTAGACTCTCATTTGACTATTTGTTTTTATCATAAACTATTCAATAAATGGATTTTCAATTGAAATATTCAGAAGCACTTATCTATGTGCCTGAAATAATTTTATTTCTCTCAGTGTAACATTTGAGGTCCTCTCAACTGATCGGCCAATATGAGGAAATATTTTTGATTTCCCATGTATTTGAGATTCATTTGATGTGACTGAAACATTTACAACTCGATTAAATCATCTCTCAATATCATCCAAGATTCTAGATAAAAAGGTAAAACACTCCTCTTCCAAATAGTTTTCAGAAATTGAGCTTTCATATTGAGCTTTATTTATCCCTTATGAATTCAAACTCCAAAGATATTTGTGATATAAAATAGGCAAACATAATTATGCATTTAATTAAGTTCAATTAATTTTTTAATTAGTGGAAAATCATATAAATATAGTACCTATCTATTAAATATATACCTCGATACTGTACATGCCCTCTGAATTTAGATTCCTCAACCAAATACACAATTAAATGCATCACGATAGTAAAAAATGGTGGAGGAAAGATCATATCCATTGAAAAAAATTGTCAATAAGAACCCCTCTTAAAGGTTGTCAAGCTAAAATGGATGTAGAAATTTCTCACATATTTGTCTCAAAATTGTGTTAAATTGGCGTACAACATCAATAAGTTTTTCAGGTAATAATTTATGTAATTCAATGGCCGTAACTACTGTAACAAAATATGAAAATCATGACATTTCAATCCATGTAACCTATGATGCCTTAAGTCAACAGACCATGAGATGTAACTTGAATACACATCATATATCTTCAAAAGATTTAAAATAAAAAGTAATGTATCTTTTTCATTATTTAACATTGCTAATATTGTCGAAGCATACTTCTCATTCTCATCTGGACAGATATCACGTTTTATGTTCATTAATTGTAGGTCTTTCAAGCACTGTGATGATCCTTAGAATTTATAAGCTCATTATGCAATGTGAAGATCAAATTGACCCAACCATTCATCTCATTATGACTCAAATCAAGATTATACCTCAAAAAGTTAAATTCCCCATATGGAAGATTGAAGAATATTCTTTTTTTCTTTAAAATTTGCATTTCTATTTCACTTGAAGATGCACTTTGAACTCGTTTCCCACTATAGTCAAATGATGCACATTTCTAAGTTCTGTTTTAAAATTTCCATGTTGTTCCAATATTTTAGAATAGGTTTACAACATTAGAGGTGGTCTACGTTCAATGAATCTGTTGAATTTTGATATGTTCAGCTGAAATCAATGAAATGCATTGAGAAATCATTGATGGAACAAGAAGCACCATTTTCTACTATGAGGTAGCCGTTTGGGCACAAATTCAAAGATACCAATAGGAAATTCCAAACCTATGTATCTGTTCTAAAAAAATAAATTACCAAGTCTAGGGGAGTCACTAATGATCCACATTATAGTAGCATGAATTTTGAACAATATTTTAGTAGAAGCATCATATATCTCAATATTGTTTCTCTATAATTCTTGTAATTATTTAATTAAAGGCTACAAGTATACATCAATATCATTTCCATGATTTTGTTTAATAGTAATAGTCATCATAATGATAGAAGACATTTTTTTCATACACATCGATGCAGGCATATTGTAAGGGATCAAAACAACTGGCCAAATGCTATAACTGGTACTCAAAGTCCCAAATTGGTTGAATCCATAGGAAGCTAATCCCAAACAAAAATTACTAGGATCAGCTGAGTGATCCGGATGTAATGAATGAAATTAAATCCAATATTTTGAATCTCATGTATTTTTCATTAACCCATCATTTTTATTATCTACAGAGTGACACATCTTGTGTTCGTCAGTTGTTGATGACATGAATAATCTTTACAATCAAGGATTTACAGGAATGTAACACCAAACCATTATAGGTTATTCCATTTATTCTTCTTCATTGATGTATATTGATGCATACATCTAACATCACCCATTGAATTCCATCTAGAAGAAGAAAAAATTTTAAAATCCTATCTACTTCAATCATCTCACCCATAAAGCATATAATCATTGTGACACACAAGTATTTTTTTATAATTTAGACCATTCCTGTTAACAACATTTTTCTTATCACAAATAAAATCACGATTCTTTTCTTCCATAAATGAATCACATAATAATTAGAATATCAAGGACATTTCTATATTCTTAATTCCATATAGGCATTTGATATGGTACAACTTTAGCATAAAATAATGTTTTGAATATTTTAAGCATCCACTCTACTACTCTTTATTTCCATTGTCAACTAAACCATGAAACATATTTTCATCGTTGATGTTTTCTTTTACATTAGTCTCCACATAATCAAGAGTTGGATCCAATGATATGTCAAAATCTTGATCTGGTTGTACAATAGTATCAAAAACATCATGTGTGACATTGGTATTTGTAGCACCATCATCTAGTTGTTATGATAAATTTTGATATTGGTGTTGGTGTCTTGCAATACCAAATGCATCATTTATAAGGTTCTGTATTTCATTTACCATTGTTGATGATTTCGGGAGACCTTTCTCAATATTTACATTAGTTCTCATCTATTCTGTAACATTCGATTCTCAATTCCAAATCCAACACAAATACTGAGTCGGAAATTGCTTCATTATTAAATGCTCATAAAATTCATCCCTCTTCAACAAAAATATTCTAAATTTACAATTTGGACCGGGAAATATTATTATCCCTTCAACAGATGGATTGGAAAATGAAAAATATAAAAACAAATCAAAACCCTTAGCATACTGAGGTGTGTTACTTGGTAATGTGTCCCAACTTTTTTCCATGTATAACAGAACGTGCCTACACAATATTAAAAATAATTAAAACACATATCTATTATTAAATAAGGGAAAAGATTCATATATGATAGTTGAAAAAAATAATATTTCAAATAAGATTTTTATATATAAATATATATATTAAATAATGAAATCACCCACTTGAAAACCAAATAATTCAAATTAAAAAAGTTCCATAAAAGAAAAGAAAAACATGGATCCCATCCTAGTAGTTTTTTATAGTTCATGCTACATAAAAGCATATGGTCAAACTGATGATGACATAACTTTGATATCACTAATGTAAGAGATTGATAAATCATATAATAATTGAATAGAAGTTGGGAATATGAATTGGTAACAAACTCATACCATAAACATCACTCGCTACATTAGAAAATATACAGCAAACCAGGATGTAAAACATGCTAGGAATCATTAGGTGAAAGGTTTAACGACTAGGGTATATGAATCCAAGGATTATGAGTAAGGTATTTTTTTTTACATAATCAAAGGAAACATGAAATTCCTAAGATTAATATAATCATGTATATTAAATTTACCAAAATAGATCATATAATAACACTGAAAATTATTTTTTTCAATATACATTTTCAATTTCCATTTTTTTGGAATTATAGAAAGTGGGATAACCTATTAAGTACATAGTTTTATGGAATTAAAATAAAATATTCAATCCCAAAAACATACCAATATAACATTAATGGTTAGATCATATAACAATATGGCTAACATGAGCATGGAATAAATAACTTATTAACAAATTCATGGATTCATGAGAGTTGATCACATGTCATGATAGAAGGACACGTAATCCCAAATGACCAAGCATATACAAAAGTGTATGATTACAGAAACATAATATAATAAATATGATCCATCGATCATAACATAGTAATTATATAGTGTGAGTTTAAATTATTACATAGAAATTATCATAATAAATCATAACAAATCAAACCAGATAATACTAATTGTTTCACCTAATATTATGGAGTATGCATTAACTCTGGATTCTCATTACATAGTAGAGAAGACATAATTACCTAATATCATGATATAAACCAATATTATTTATTTAATACTAAAGAATCAATATATAATTTCTCATATTTACACAATTCATGGAAAAAGTTTAGAAAGAATAAAATAGAAGGCCCACATAAAACGTAACCAATTTCATTTTCAAATTCATCTTTCAACCCATACACACCTCGAAACCATTTGAGAAAATATTACGATCCATAAAAAAGTTCATAAAACACAATTAAAAAGCATATAAAACATTCTAAATTCATTTAATAATGTTAAATTATGGAATCACATAACACAATCATGGAAACATCCAGAATCTTTTGGACAACCACAACCACACCACAATGGGATCGTATAAATGCCAGATCATTCAACAACCATCGAATTTGGAAATAAAGAACGAATACCATCTCCAAACCATTACATTTTAGCATGAAAATTATTAAATGGAGTAGTGATTTAGATCCGACTAGGCACCATTTCCATTGATATTTTGAAGTGAAACCACGTTAAGGCGCTATATTTTACGCACCCATGTTCATGCGCTATCTTCTTTTCAAGATTTAGCACAAAATATGGAGTTGGTTGGAGATCCTTCCAATAGCTGCACTATTATAGAGTAATGGATACTAAAATTAAATGTTGTGCATTGTAAATGATATAATATCCAACCAAAATAACCAAGAGTCATACCACATCACACCATAAAGGTATATAGACCAGTGTAGTGGGGCAATGTAGGTATTGACCAGAAGCGATGGGCGGTGGGGAGCAATGAGATGCGAAAAGGTGTGTCGTGGGCATAGGTGGGGGGGGGGGGGGGGTTCCATTGGTTTATAGGTTCATCGAGTTCATGGGGGTCACTGAGGTAGAGGGATCCAAGGGCTTCTAGGGGTCTCTTGGGTTAGGATGGGTTCCTCGAGTCACCAGGGTCGCACGGGTCATTGGGGTCGTAGGGGTTTCTGAGGTCACCGGGGTCTCCAGTGTCGGGATTTAGGTCTCCTAGGTCATAGGGGTTGGGGTGTATCAGGGATGTCAGGGGATTTAGGAGAGTTGGCCGGGGGAGAAGGTTCGTGGTTGTTAAATAAACTATGTTTAGCAGCAGTTTAATAAACTGCCGCTAACGATGAATAACATTGTAGTGATAATATCCATTGAACCCTGATTATATAAATGAATTGAATTAAAAAATATGATATATATTTTAATAATATCATGCAGTCAATGATATAACTATATCCTAAAAAGTGGAATAAAAACTTATCTGAAAAAACATACATAAGAACATAAAGCAGTTAATACCCGAATAACAAATAACAATAAAATGTTACTAACAAACGGATGAAAATATGATCATAAATGTTATCATAAAATTTTTTATGATTCCTGAAAAAATCTATAACATTATTTAAATCATTATACATGAGGTTCAGATACATAAAAATGATATCGGACCAAAGGTAAGGGATAATTTCTCAATCTTATTTTTATATGAGATTGTTTATACGTAAGTATTTTATAGGGATATATTAATCATACATGTCCATATTTTATAAAAATGTTTTCCAAAAATTTTTACAATACTTATATGTATGTTTAATGTAATTTATACCATTTTTTAATTTTACTACATGGTATAGAAGGAATCATTATTTTTTTACCATATGGGGTACTCTATGAATTTTATGGTAAAATTGGGGGGAGAATGTTTTTTTAACATATACATCATGAAACAAATGTATGAATTTTTAATGCCTTATTTACATGAGACATAATCTACAATATTTCATGTTTTTTTTCAACTATATTCTTTTATTTTAAAATTTCGGGGCATTTGGAGAAAAGAAAATGATTTTAAAGAAGAATAGATATTTTCTTCAAGAATAATGTTCAAGTGTTTTATCCAAATTATTTTCCATCTATGATTACGTAGGGTTTTTCCTCTACTAATATTATTACTTTTATTTTATTATGTTTATGAATGGATTTTTTTATTATGTCCCATTATACTTTTTGGACTATTTCATGATGGAATTATGTTTAGGATACCCATTTTATTTCATGAGTTTTTCTATGATGAATGATTTATGTTTTTGTGGAACATGTAAGAATGATTTAATTATTTTATGGTTGGGACCTATATATCCCTCCAATTCATTGGGTAAAGATTTATAGCTAATGAGATAGACATGACTGGAATGGAAAGTAAATCTGGTTCAGTAATACATGGTTGGAACGACAATTAAACCCAGATCTGTACTGGACTTTGTCCACTATAATGGTTTTGGGAGCAATGCCTTGGATAATATTGAATTCATATTATGTGATTATTAGTTTTCCATAATAACAAGTTTTTTCCAATGCTATTCTATCATGTTTAATGTTTTTTTATATTCCATGCCTTAAATACTACCAAGATTTATATCATGACTCAATATTTTGATATTTTAACTATCTGTTCTAGTTTTTACATGAAAATGTTTATGGTTTGTTTTATGTTCTCTATGCTTACCCTTACTGAGAATTTGAGCTCACGATTT
This sequence comes from Viscum album, assembly GCA_963277665.1. Lineage (NCBI taxonomy): Eukaryota > Viridiplantae > Streptophyta > Magnoliopsida > Santalales > Viscaceae > Viscum > Viscum album. Next base: position 1,416,516,438 of record OY728145.1, read on the forward strand.
ATATGTTTTATTTTACACAGGATATAAATAAATTTTTTACGTAGGAAACAAATGGGAAAATATTTTTGGTAAATGAAGAAGATCTTTCACAAAGTTAAAATATAATGTTCAATGTTTCCAAAGAAGCTAATATAATATAGTCTTTGGGATTAATTTTTGTATCTTGTATTAAGTATTCTGAAAAAGTAATGTATTGTATATATACTTCAATTTTGTGTCTTTATAGTTGGTATCAAAGAAAAGGTTTATTCAAACATTGGAAACTAGGATGTGAAAACATTATTGAGATCAGTAAATATATTTTTATGGTATATATAGGGATGTCCCTATGGACAAGTATAAGTATGGTTTAAAGTGATAGAATTATTATAAAAATCATGAATAATTTATAATTAAACATAAAATATTATATATTGGATGTACTCCCCCTTGAGTATGTTGTTTTCATAGAATTATTTTTTCCACTCTCATTATTATTTTTGGGTTTAGAAAATTGTCAGAACCTGATGGAACTATGTTAATGATCAATGCACTAGGAAATGAGAATAGTTTCCTCCTAAATAGCCAAATGTTATGGGGTATGGAGTTGAAAATCATATTTCTATTCATACAAAAGACATAAATCATTTTGAACATCCAAATGAGTTGATAAGTGAACAACATTCTATTGAGTCCTTCACGAGGAAACATCCACCTTCTTTTAGTGGGTTTCTAGTGAAAATGTTTCAGAAAAATGGATCAGTACCATTGGAAATATATTTTCCATCCTTTATTGATCATAACATAAAAAAGTGAGTTTGGTTTTTTACCATTTAGAAGGTGAAGCAGACAAGTGGTGTACAATAATTAATAATACAAGGCACCAAGATGAAATTGAATCCATAGAATGGGATGTGTTTAATAGATTATTTTTTAATAATTACATCCCTCATATTCTTTAAAAAAATTGGCAAAATATTTCCTTGAGATGAATTGGAAGGACGGTGAATATTTTAGTATATACGAGGAGAATTTCACAAGGATTGCAAAGTATGCTACTAGATTTATCATTCAACATAAAATTAAAGATGATGGATTCTTCAATTTCTTAAAACTAAGTCTTAAAATGGAATTATCTATGAGATACTTTAGTAGCAATGAAGAGATTTTTTGTTGTGATATCAAGGTAGAATTTGAATTTGGTGTTACATATCCATCTTGTGGTTTTGACGAAGAAATAAAAGACGATGTTCAAGAAAAAATCCCAAAAACATGGTGAAATGAATTTGAATGTCTTGTTATGCTCAATGTGTGTAAATAAGCATTTTTGAGATAGTCATAAAGGGGATATAAAATGTTTCATGTGTTGAAAATATGATCATGATCAATTGAGTGATGAAGTAATGGGAAAAATGTTCCTAATGATGTTAATAAAGAAAAACTACAGAGAACACACCACTAACACTTAAATGCTAAATGTGGACCAAAATGGGGAATTATGCTAACCAATTCCCTAATCCAAGGGTTAATGATGATCTATGTTAGAATCTACTTAAGACAATAGGCAAAGGTAAGTCACATGTAATCACTATTAATTATGATGAGTACAAAAAAAAAGTGGTAGAATGATAAAGTATTTATGTAATGGGATTTCAAAATACTGTTGTGGAATCTCATTTATATTATTATGGAATATTGGAATATCTATGTATTTTTTTATTGTGGTTTTAAATAATTATATCATTCCAATTACCATTAAATGTGACTGAAATATTTTTTGATAGAACATGATATGAAAATAATAAAGGGATAAATATGTAATGAGATGTTTGATAGTATTAATTGGATCATGACTGATTTAAGGACAAAATGATATTATGATTTGAATTTTTTAGTATTTTTTGTATGTGTAAAAAGTTAAATTTTATTAAATGCATGTTTTCACTATGGTTATCTAGAAAATAATGTTATTATTATGTTTAAATAGAATCCAAGATTATGTATTAACATGTTTGTAATGTGACAACAAAGAACTACCTTGTGTGATATTAGAGATAATTATTAAGTGGATTTTTATTGTAAAGACCCATAAAATTCAAGGGAAATTTTTTCTTAATTTTCTTTGGAATTAAAAAGGAGCGTGGTTTCTAACGGCACCTGATTCCGAGGCCCGGTGTGCCCGGAATCAATTTCCGAAATTTGGCTAAGGTAAGTTCAGTGAACGAACAAGTGGGAATTTCTAACTTTTGATCAGGTGCTCGGAATTGAAATCCGAGGGCACCGATGAACTCGCAGCGCCGATATTCGCTTAAGGAGACCTTTTCCGAGGTTGCGTTTATTTCGGGATCAGAGTTAGTTTTTGGGAGTTTAGAATAAGTTAAATAAAAATTGTGGATTACAAATTTTTATTTAAACTTGTTAGTTAACTTCTCTCAAAGGAAGTTAGGGGTGGGACCCACACCCACTTAACCTCCCTTGAGAGGATTAAGTGTGGTGGGGCCCACACGAACCCTAAACTTTTCATCTTCTCCGAAACTCCCTTAACCCCTCTTTAAATGACATGACAATTGTTATTTAATTTTGGAGTTATCCTTTTTGAATTTCAAACCTTTGAAATTCATTTGTTAAGTTTGTGAATAAAATAAGCTCTTATCTTATTTTGTTGGGTTAGAACTCTTTAGCCTTCTTGAGAGCTTTTGAGAGCTTTTCCTTCTTCTTCAAACTTTGACGAAGAACGCTCAAGCCTTGACGAAGAACGCTCAAGCTCCGACGAAGAACGCCGCTCCTCTCTTCTTCGTCTTCCGTATCAACGAGAGGGAACGCCGCTTCCTCCTCGGACTTACTTCGTCGGCATATGAAGATTCGCCAATGACGTACCTCTTCGGACGTACCTCTTCGTCATCGGATTTGATGAACGATTACCGCGACGCCCGACCTCCGCGACGTTGTCTTCCGCGGGACGTTTACAAATCTTCGAACCTAGACCCAAGGTAGGGGTTTTTGTTATTTGTTTATTTATTTATCCTTGTTCGTGGTTCTAGAATGACTAACGTCAGGTTTATAAATATGTGTTATTGTTTAACGTGAGGTGGCCGGACCACATGAACAGGGCCGAACCCCCTCCTTGTTCTTATTGATTTACCTTGCGGGAGAAAACAAGATGGCATGGTGCCGTCGCACCACGCGGATAATCGCACGATTATATTGCGCGGCGACGTCGCGCCGCTCCGTGGTAGAATCATCAAGAACGCGACGTCGTCGCGCCACGTCAAGGGGAATCGAAGGCGTGGCAGAGGGGCGCGGTGCCGTCGCACCGCGCCGGACAACGAACACCGCGGCCGGTACCGGGCCGCGGCGAGACGGGAAGACCGGCGGCAGCCGGCACCAGAGATCAAGAAGGGCCGTGGCCCTACGACCGTGGCGGAGCAGCCAGGGGCGGCCGGCTTTGCCGGCCGCCGGAGTTCAGATGAGCCGCGGCGGAGAGGGGGAAGGCGGCCGGCTGTGCCGGCCCCCGGTTCGGTCAGAAGGCGGGACCCGTGGGTCCCGTGTGTTTAATAAAAACGGCCAGCAAAATCCGGCCGTGATCCGAAAAGGGGGGGGGGGGTTTACCCCCCGCGTGTGGCGCATGCGCGGCACCCTGACCGCACCGCCGCTGGCCGGGCCGCGCCTCCACTGGCCGGGCCGGGTCCAGCGGACCGGGTCGGTCCGACCCGGTTCGGGTCGGATCCGGGTTGGGTCGACCCAGAACGGGTGGACCCGGTTCGGGTCGACCCAAGGGGGGGTCGGGCCGGGTCAGCCCGGACCCGGACCCCCATTTTCGAGACAGTTTCGGTCTTTTGACCATAACTTGAGCCACGGACCTCCGATTGACGAACCGTCTGCGGCAACACGATCCTTGGATCGAGATGATCGTTTCGGTATATTGCACTCAATGTTTCGGAACACTTTGAGTTCGGACGGGTTGGTTCGTTCACGAAACCAACCGGGCCTTCGGAGCGGAAACGCTCATATCTTGAGCTACGGACGTCCGATTGACGTGCCGTCAGCTTTGTTGTGTTCCTCTTAGTGAGACGGATCTTTTGGCATACTCCGCCTGAGGTTTGGACGCAGGTGGAGTACGGTCGGGTTGGTTTTTCCTTAAAAACCAACAGGGCCCCGGGGACGAAAATGCCAATAACTCTCAGACCGGGCGTCCGATCGACACGCCGTCTGTTGTGTTGAGTTCCTGTTGACGATGTGGAAATTTTGGATACATCAACTCTGGACTTTGTGACAGTTGATGTATCAGCCTCTCGACTCGTGGAGCGCACCCTCCGAACGAGCTTTCTGTGTGCGGGAACCCTAGTGCTGGCTGCGACTGTTACTGTGACCATTACTGCTACTGCTACTGTGACTGCGACGACGACAGTACAGAGATCCTATTTGGATTCGACGATGACGACTACTGCACTCAGCGATCCTACGTGGATCAGTGCTACAGGTCCTGTGTGGGCCCGATCCTGTGTGGGTCCAATCCTATATGGGTCTTTTCGCTCAGCGGTCCTGTGTGAACCAGCGCCTACAGGTCCTACGTGGGCCCGATCCTGTGTGGTTCTTTTGCGGGGGTTAGTTACCTATCGATCCCTCGTGGGTCCGATGACATAGATGGATCAGAGATCATCTTTATCGTCTTTCGAAGAAGTATACCTCTGTGAGCTGAATCCTGTTGCTTTCCTGTGTGGATTGTGTTGTGCTATCCTGTGTGGATTACGTTTTTCTTTCCTGTGTGGAATACGTTTACTTACCTATGTGGACTGAGTTGTACTTGGGCTCGGAGGTTGGAGCGTATTTGAAATTGATGATTTAGGTATATGTATGGGCATATACCTAAGCAGTGTCGATTGTTACTTCGTGATTGTACATTTCTTTGTGGTTTATCCTTTGTGAATTTTGAGAGACCTTCAGGGGTCTCGGGGTCCCTACTGAGTAGCTTATACTCACCCCTGCACGGGCTTTGCCCGCACTACGTTGTGTTGGTTGCAGATGACGGACAGCATTGACCTTAGCTGAGGCTTGCAGAGCAGGACGGTACCTGGAGGTGGACCACTAGGCGCGACGTGCTCGGAGCGGACGACGGGACCCGTGGAGCAGTGGAGCTATCTGTACCCACCCTTCATGTGGGATTTCCAGTGGACAGCTCGGTGTAACGGCTTTACTTTACAGTTTCTGTTTTCCCTTTCGAGTTGTACTTTACTTTCAGTTTGGGTTTGTATACTGGCCCATTTACTTTTCCGCACTTTCAGTTGTACTCTGATTTTGCTTAGTGTTTACTTTCCGCTTGCTTACCCCGTGGTGTTTGTTTACTTTACAAAGGCAATGCCTTCCCTTTTAACCGGGATTTACGCCTTGGTGCTAGTCGCCAGCCCCTGGCCTATGGAAGGCGGGCTAGGGGTAGTCACGACACGGTCCCCGAGGGCGGGTCGTGACAAATTGGTATCAGAGGAGTTCGGTTTACCGCGAACTCTGATCTTTTCTATGTGAAGCAATAATGTTTAGCGTATTGAGTGTGGTTATCAGTCCAGGGAGTCCAGTGTTGGTGCGGCGGCCGACGTATCCGTACACCAGGACCCTGACTTATGATTTCCGACTTAATGCACGAAAACATTGATTGTGTGTGTGTTTCAAAGTTTTCTTTGTGATTACTTATATCAGCTCACCAGGTATACTGTTCTGACCGTGGTGCACCTGTTTCCTTTTCAGGATGGCCCCACGACGGCAGCCAGCTAGGGTTCCGAGAGTCGAGCGTGACGACAGCCCACCGAGCGACGAGGCCTCGGTGCAGGGCCCTTTGTCAGCAGTGGCACCGGCGGTAGTTATACCCGCCGAGCCCCTGATGCTTCCAGCACCAGCCGCTGACGATGCACGTCGCCTCAGCGCACTGCATGAGTTTCAGCGCCAGCGACCACCCAGGTTTCACGGGGAGACGGATCCCCAGGCAGCAGAGGACTGGCTGGAGGCAGTAGTACGTGTGTTTAGGCTAGTGAGGACATCAGCAGACCTCATGGTGATACTCACTGCGAGCCTACTACACGCAGCAGCAGGACGATGGTGGAGCTTGATGCTCCAGGTGCACGATGAGGCATCTCTTCTATGGACGGACTTTGAGAGCCTCTTCCGCTCGGAGTTCGTCCCAGCCACCCTTCGTGTGGTGCGTATCCAGGAGCTTCTTCAGGTGCGGCAGGGCAGCATGACGGTCGCTCAGTACTCGGCGAGATTTACTGATCTCTCGCGCTACTCGACCGACATGGTACGTGACCCATTATTCCGGGCCCGGACCTTCGAGCAGGGTTTGAGACACGAGATCAGGGCATCGCTGATCTCCATCAGCATACCGACTCAGACAGGATTACTGGAGAGGGCCCTTTTGATCGAGAGCTTCATTGCTGAGTCTACACCAGCGCAGCGACCCACCGCAGGGCGGCACGTGGAAGAGTCATCTGCAGTAGGCAGTCGACGGATGACTCAGGGGTCCAGGCAGACCAGACCTTCGGGCAGACGACCTCAGGGCACTGGCTCAGCAGTGCAGGGCACACAGCGAGGACCCAGTCTTTCGAGAGGCAGACAGTGCTACTCGTGCGGCGGGCAGGGCCACATGGCTCGTGACTACCCGACCCGTCGTGCCGAGGAGCAGCAGTCGGTTGAGGGACCACCGAGGTAGAGGCAGAGGGTCGACCGTGGCGGTCCACAGGGAGGAGGCGGACGAGGCAGAGGAGCTGGACGAGCAGCCGGTGGTGGGGGACACTTTGAGGCTCTACCACCACCACCACCAGGAGGTCCACCCCGACCACAGGGAGCTGGCGGGCAGAGACATGCACAACTCCAGGCAGCAGAGGCCTACGACCACGGCGCACCCGAGATGATTCGAGGTACTATCTATGTCTATTCCACCCTTGCTGCAGTACTTATAGACACAGGAGAGAGTCACTCTTTCATAGCCGCTGCCCTTGTTCGGAGCTCGGAGATTCTGACAGAGCCGTTGGCTCGATCCTTACGGCTAGAGACTCCTACGGGAGCAGACTCGACGATTACGCACTGGTGCCGGTAGTGTGAGCTTACTCTAGGAGGCGAGAGCTTCGTCTGGGATCTTCTTGTAGCAGCGTTGAGGCCTTACGACGTCATCTTGGGCATGGATAGGATATCTACGGTCCATGCACAGATTGACTGTTTTAGGCGCAAGGTGCGATGTGTACGCACCGACGGTAGCAGTTTCACCTTCACCGGCGAGAAGGGAGCCTTAGCAGCACAGGATCGACATCCGCGGAGGAGAGGACAGCCCATCACTCATCATTTAGCTAGCCTCATCCTTGGAGCAGTTGACGTGCGGAGTCCTGGTTTTCCTGCAGTGGTGGATCAGTTTGCGGACGTTTTTCCCGACGATGTTCCAGGGCTACCTCCTCGTAGAGAGGTAGACTTTTATATTGACTTGTACCCCGGGACATCCCCGATATCCACTCCAGCATATCGGATGGCCCCCGCCGAGCTTCGAGAGCTACAGGTACAGTTGGAGGACTTGCAGGAAAAGGGGTTCATCCGATCCAGTGTATCACCCCAGGCTTCCCCGATATTGTTCGCCAAGAAGGCGGACGGGAGCTTGCGACTTTGTGTTTACTATCATCGCCTGAACCAGGTGACAGTGAGGAACAAGTATCTGCTACCGAGGATTGATGACCTCTTTGATCAGCTCAAGGGAGCACGGTGGTTCTTGAAGATAGACCTCGGGTCAGGCTATCATCAGCACAGAGTCAGAGACGAGGATGTGCAGAAGACGGCCTTCAGATGTCGGTATGGCCACTATGAGTTCTTGGTTATGCCTTTCGGTGTAACCAATTCTCTAGCAGTGTTCATGGAACTCATGAATAGGATCTTTCAGCCATACCTCGATCGGTTTGTCGTGGTCTTCATCGACGACATTCTGATTTACTCTACGACAGAGGAGGAGCACACCTATCACTTGAGAGTTGTACTAGACACACCTTGAGAGCACTAGATTTATGGTAAGCTCTCGAAGTTCCAGTTCTGGATACGTGAGGTCCACTTATTAGGACACGTTATCTCTGAGGCGGGAGTTGCAGTGGATCCCACGAAGATTGAGGCTGTGTTAGCATTGGGGCCACCCAGGAGCGTGACTGAGGTTCGGAGTTTCATGGGACTAGCTGGATACTATCGGAGATTCGTGCCAGACTTCTCTAGAGTTGCGGCACCACTCACATCTTTGAAGAAGAAGGGGAAACCCTTCGTGTGGTCAGATAGATTTCAGCAGAGCTTCGAGGAGCTGAGGCAGAGATTGACTAGCGCACCTATCTTGAGGTTCCCTGAGGAGGGAGTAGGGTACGTAGTCTACTGCGATGCATCAGGGACCAGAATCGGATGTGTTCTGATGCAGGATCGGGAAGTGATCGCCTATGGATCACGTCAGTTGAGGCCGCATGAGCAGAACTACGCTACCCATGACTTGGAGTTAGTAGCAGTGGTCTTCGCTCTGAATACATGGAGACATTATCTGATAGGCGAGCGCTTTACAGTCTCTTCCGATCATCAGAGTCTCAGGTATATCTTCTCGCAGAAGGAACTGAACCTGACACAGCGGCGATGGCTCGAGTTCCTCCAGGACTATGACTTTGAGATAGTCTATACTCCTAGGAAGGGGAACGTAGTAGCCGATGCCCTTAGCAGGAGGACGGGCATACAGCTACATGAGGAGGGGACAAAGCAGCTAGCCTCTTTGCAGATATCCTTCGTGGATAGAGATGGATCAGCCTTCCTTCAGTCTCTCACAGTCACTCCTCCACTACTGCAGTGGGTCAGAGAGGCACAGTGTGAGGACGCTGACTGTGAGACACAGCGTGCACAGATATCCTCAGGACAGACACCTGATGGTTTCTCCCTTGGAGCAGAGCACGACATCCTTTTCAGAGGACGTACCATGGTACCAGTCGCTTTGTGAGAAGAGGTGCTAAGAGAGTTTCACACTTCTCCTTTGGCAGTACATCCTGGAGTGGCGAAGATGTACTAGGACCTCAGACGACAGCACTATTGGTCGGGCATGAAGAAGGAAGTGGCAGAGTTGGTTTCTCGATGCCTCACCTGTCAGCAGGTGAAGGCAGAGCATCAGGTACCAGCAGGCATGGTACAGCCCTCGGAGGTCCCGGTGGAGATAGAGGATCGACAGGAGCGGGTCCTGCGTGGGCGATCGATTCCTCTTGTGCGCATCAGATGGCAGCACGGGAATCTCCAGAAGAGCACATGGGAGCGGGAGGCTCAGATGCGTGCTCAGTACCCTCTTTTGTTTCCCTAGTTTTTGATGTATCTTGACGGGGACGTAAAGCCCTGAGGTGGGAGTAATGTAAAGACCCGTAAAATTCAAGGGAAATTTTTTCTTAATTTTCTTTGGAATTATAAAAGAGCGCGGTTTCTGACGGCACCTGATTCCGAGGCCCGGTGTGCCCGGAATCAATTTCTGAAGTTTGGCTCGGGTATGTTCAGTGAACGAACGAGCGAGAATTTCTAACTTTTGATCCGGTGCTCGGAATTGAAATCCGAGGGCACCACTGAACTCGCAGCGCCGATATTCGCTTAAGGAGACCTTTTCCGAGGATGCGTTTATTTCGGGATGAGAGTTAGTTTTTGGGAGTTTAGAATAAGGTAAATAAAAATTGTGGATTACATATTTTTATTTAAACTTGTTAGTTAACTTCTCTCAAAGGAAGTTAGGGGTGGGACCCACACCCACTTAACCTCCCTTGAGAGGATTAAGTGTGGTGGGGCCCACACGAACCCTAAACTTTTCATCTTCTCCCTAACTCCCTTAACCCCTCTTTAAATGACATGACAATTGTTATTTAATTTTGGAGTTATCCTTTTTGAATTTCAAACCTTTGAAATTCATTTGTTAAGTTTGTGAATAAAATAAGCTCTTATCTTATTTTGTTGGGTTAGAACTCTTTAGCCATCTTGAGAGCTTTTGAGAGCTTTTCCTTCTTCTTCAAACATTGACGAAGAACGCTCAAGCCTTGACGAAGAACGCTCAAGCTCCGACGAAGAACGCTCAAGCTCCGACGAAGAACGCCGCTCCTCTCTTCTTCATCTTTCGTGTCAACGAGAGGGAATGCCGCTTCCTCCTCGGACTTCCTTCTTCGGCATACGATGATTCTCCAACGACGTACCTCTTCGGACGTACCTCTTCGTCATCGGATTTGACGAACGATTACCGCGACGCCCGACCTCCGCGACGTTGTCTTCCGTGGGACGTTGACAAATCTTCGAAGCTAGACCCAAGGTAGGGGTTGTTGTTATTTGTTTATTTATTTATCCTTGTTCGTGGTTCTATCATGACTAACGTGAGGTTTATAAATATGTGTTATTGTTTAACGTGAGGGGGCCGGACCGCATGAACACGGCCGAACCCCCTCCTTGTTCTTGTTGATTTACCTTGCGGGAGAAAACAAGATGGCGTGGTGCCGTCGCACCACGCGGATAATCGCACGATTATATTGCGAGGCGTCGTCGCGTCGCGCCGTGGAAGAATCATCATGAACGCGACGCCCTCGCGCCACGTCAAGGGGAATCGAAGGCATGGTGGAGAGGCGCGGTGTCGTCGCACCGCGTCGGACGACGAACACCACGACCGGTACCGGGCCGCGGCGAGACGGGAAGACCGGAGGCAGCCGGGCCGCCGGCGCCGGAGATCAAGAAGGGCCGCGGCCCTACGGCCGTGGCGGAGCAGCCAGGGGCGGCCGGCTTTGTCGGCCGCCGGAGTTCAGATGAGCCGCGGCTATGGCCGCAGCGGAGAGGGGGAAGGCGGCCGGCTGTGCCGGCCGCCGGTTCGGTCAGAAGGCGGGTCCCGCGGGTCCCGTGTGTTTAATAAAAACGGCCGGCAAAAGCCAGCCGTGATCCGAAAAAGGGGGGGTTTTACCCCCCGCGTGCGGCGCATGCGCGACACCCTAACCGCGCCGCCGCTGGCCGGGCAGCGCCGCCGCGCCGCCACCGGCCGGGCCGGGTCCACCGGACCGGGTCGGGTCGACCCGGTTCGGGCCGACCCCAGGGGGTGGGGGGGGGGGGGGGGGGTTGGGCCGCGTCGGCCCGGACCCGGAACCCCGTTTTCGAGACAGTTTCGGTCTTTTGGCCATAACTTGATCCATGGACCTTTGATTGACGAACCGTCTACAGAAACACGATCCTTGGATCGTGACGGTCGTTTCGGTATATCGCACTCAATGTTTCGGAACACTTTGAGTTCGGACGGGTTGGTTCGTTCACGAAACCAACCGAGCCTTCGGAGCGGAAACGCTCATATCTTGACCTACGGACGTCCGATTGACGTGTCGTCAGCTTTGTTGTGTTCCTCTTAGTGAGACAGATCTTTTGGCATACTCCGCCCGAGGTTTGGACGCCGGTGGAGTACGGTCGGGTTGGTTTTCCCTTAAAAACCAACCGGGCCCCAGGGACGAAAATTTCAATAACTCTCAGACCGGACGTCCGATCGACACGCTTTCTGTTGCGTTGAGTTCCTGTTGATGATACGAAAATTTTGGATACATCAACTCTGGACTTTGTGACAGTTGATGTATCAGCCTCTCGGCTCGTGGAGCGGACCCTCCGAACGAGCTTGCTGTGTGCGGGAACCCTAGTGCTGGCTGCGACTGTTTCTGTGACCACTACTACTACTGCTACTGTGACTGCGATGACGACAGTACAGAGATCCTGTGTGGATTCGGCGACGACGACTACTGCACTCAGCGATCCTATGCGGATCAGTGCTACAGGTCCTGTGTGGGCCCGATCCTGTGTGGGTCTGATCCTGTGTGGGTCTTTGCGCTCAGCGGTTCTGTGTGAACCAGCGCCTACAGGTCCTACGTGGGCCCGATCCTGTGTGGGTCTTTTGCGGGGGTTAGTTACCTATCGATCCTTCATGGGTCCGACGACTTAGATGGATTAGAGATCATCTTTATCGTCTTTCGAAGAAGTATACCTGTGTGAGCTGAATCCTGTTGCTTTCATGTGTGGATTGTGTTGTGCTATCCTGTGTGGATTACGTTTTTCTTTCCTGTGTGGAATACGTTTACTTACCTGTGTGGACTGAGTTGTACTTGGGCTCGGAGGTTGGAGCGTATTTGAAATTGATGACTTAGGTATATGTATGGGCATATACCTAAGCAGTTTCGGTAATTACTTCGTGATTGTACCTTTCTTTGTGGTTTATCCTTTGTGGATATTGAGAGACCTTCGGGGGTCTCGGGGTTCCTACTGAGTAGCTTATACTCACCCCTGCACGGGCTTTGCCCGCACTACGTTGTGTTGGTTGCAGACGACGGACAGCGTTGACCTTAGCTGAGGCTTGCAGAGTAGGACGGTACCTGGAGGTGGACCACTGGGCGGGACGTGCTCGGAGCGGACGGCGGGACCCGTGGAGCAGTGGAGCTATCTGTACCCACCCTTCAGGTGGGATTTCCAGTGGACATCTCGGTGTAGCGGCTTTACTTTACAGTTGTTGTTTTCCCTTTCGAGTTGTACTTTACTTTCAGTTTGGGTTTGTATACTAGCCCATTTACTTTTCCGCACTTTCAGTTGTACTCTTCTTTTGCTTAGTGTTTACTTTCAGCTTGCTTACCCCGTGGTGTTTGTTTACTTTACAAAGGCAATGCCTTCCCTTTTAACCGGGATTTACGCCTTGGTGCTAGTCGCCAGCCCATGGCCTATGGAAGGCGGGCTTGGGGTAGTCACGGCACGGTCCCCGAGGGCGGGTCGTGACATTTATAACCTCTTTTAATGTTTTATATTTTTGAAAAGATTTTAATTTTATACATTCATGGATTGTATAAGTTATATTCTAATTGAATTTTGTTAGATTATTATATTATCTCACAATAGGTGGACTTATTCATATTTGACTTCCATTGCTGACCATTATGTTGAGACAGATAGAATGACCAATCATTCTATTGCATTATCAACAAACACTTCATGAATGACATATTTGAATTCATTTTTTTTTAAATAAGAGATTATGTGGAAATTATTCAAGGCACAAACAATGATAATATTGTACCAAAAACAAGTAAGTATTTATTCTCATAAAAAATTATTCAACTTTAGGAATAGGATATTGAAAAAATATTATCCCAGTACCTTCTTATCTGATGAGTCTGATGGTCCATTAAATCATCACACATTTTTGTCTTTCTGGAAGTTACCATTATCTAATCCATATTCTCTATCACTATCCATGTGAACATGATGGTTATATTTAACTTCCATACACTTGTTTTCACATCCCAGCTGTGTTCTCCTATGTGTAATCCTGGGGATGAGTTACTTTGGGTAACAATTATGTTTCTATAATTCCTTTTAAATTTATTTTTTTTATTCCTTATTACGATGTGGGTTTCTATGAACGAAATATTCTAGAAGTAAACCATTTATAAACCTGATTAATTTTGAGGGAGAAATACATTTTAAGGGGGTAGAATGTAACAAACCTCAATTTTATGAGATATATTCTTTTAAATTTTTTTGATGTCTTGTTTTCTATGCTACACAAATATTAGCTTCCACTATTTGAAAAACCATATTAGCTTGCAGTATACACAACACAATTTTTTTCATATGTTGCACATAATTTCAAGTTCTTTTTACAGATCTCAACATTAAGAATATATTTTTTTTCATAGTAAAAAATGAACTGAGATTGGATTATGTTATGCACAACACCAAACGAATATTTCACTACATAAAACACTGACTTGGAATGTATTACATGTATGAGCGACCTTCCTCGATAGCTTGTGTTGTATGTGATACCGAGTTTCACTAAACATAGATATATTATTAAAATATTATTATTTAATTGTATATAAACTAGTCACTATGAACAGTATTAGACAAATTTTGAATTTTATAAAACATTAGAATTCATATTACAAATTTTCTAGATCATTATATGAGAAAAAAATAATTTTTTCAGATAAAATAAGTATTTTTGAAAATATATTTTTACCATAATTTGATGTCTTACCCATTTTAAAAATAGTTTTTGACACTTTTAGAAGAAAAATTTGATAAAATAAAATTTATCTTCGGAATAGGGGTATAAAAATATACATTTTTTGAATTTTTGTTATTTTTCTAATGAAAATAAAATTTTAATGAATAGTAAAAAATAATGCATTATAATTCAAAATGGAAGTTTTTTTTATTTATTTATGTAGTTATGTTGTACATTGAATTAGTTTTAAAGTATCATTAGATTATTTTTTTATCATTTAATCTAATGTTGGTAATTTTAAGTAATTTAACTTTAAAATTGGACATAAATATATATCAATCATTTGGTAGTTATTACTTGTTAAAAACCCACTTTTTAGTTTTGACAACGAGAATTAATTTTAAATTAATTACTACATCTTCTATATTTTGAATTTGGAAAAATGGATTCCACATATGGAAACAGTATGCCCAAAATATGTAAATAGGTTTCTTTTATTTTTATAAACTATGAATAATAATTTTTTTAATTATATTTTTTACCATGGTTATTGGTAAAATCTGATAATTAAGGGTAAAAAAATTACATTCAATAATATTAAACTACCCTAAAACATATCCTAATCTCATTATCTGAGATATGTCAATCCATGGGCAACCTTTGGTTGATTTTGGGACCTCTGGTATTCACTTGGATGTGAAAATAATATTTTATAAGAATTAATTTAAAGTAAAGATAATTATAACCCAAACATATATCTTTTAGTAAATCGATTTTAATATGGGGTTATATAACTGTTATACATGTCTATAAATAGTCATTAGAAAGATAAAAATATTTAATAAATCATTATGTTTTTTTATATTTTTTATACATTATATATATATATATATATATGTATATGAAACAATTATGATGTAGTGATAACTCATTAATGAAATATTAAAAGAAATGAATTTATAAATATTAAAATAAATTTAAATTAAAAATTTTGATGCCATAAAATAATTTAATAGGTGACATCGATGTATTAGGGATATTTTAATACATTATTTTCAAAGGAATTTTTTTGTTATAAAATTTTAAAAGTCAAGTATGAATAGTGTTCAAAATTGTCAGAATTCCTAACCTAAAACATAAAATAGTTCAAAAATGATTTTAAATTTCTAAAATTATAACATTCAAAAAAATGGTTAATATAAGTCCAAATATGTCATAGATAAATTTTTTTGGATTTTTTGACATGATATTTTAATTACACTAACCCACAATTTATAAATCACAAGATATCACTGTATGATTAAAAAGGGTAAAATAATGATTAAACCAAAACGATAAGGACAAAAAAACAATATTCACAACTTGTCTCAAAATTATTGTATGATTTTTATTCGGTATAAAATGTTCTTATCTTAGAATTAAATAAGTTTTGGACCATTTTAAATCAAAATTGAATTTATAATAAATAAATATTTTAGGGCATTCCAAAAGTGCCCCTCTCCCCTCTAATAAAAGGGTGCATCCCCCTCTCCTTTTCAATCCATTTTTAGCTTCCAAACTCGGTAAAAACTTGGCCATATCTATTATTAACTTACCTTGTTACATTCTAGAGGTTTTGGTATTCTATAAAGACCAACTCTTATGTCCAAAGTGGAATGTATTTGGAGGCACATCGAGGATGAGCTAATCTATTCTACCGATTCATTCAAATTTTTTTCTTCTTCTACTTCTTCTTATTTAGTTTTTTAATCATAAATTAATAACATCAGAATAAATGATATAATGATATGTTATTATAAATATTAAACAACCCTATTTCACAATTTATCAATCCTATGAACATTGAAATCAATGCACGTGCATATGTACATCTTACCATTTCCATGATGTGATATAATATGTTTTTTCTCCACCACATTTCATGGATGGGTTTAATGGTGGAAATAATAACTATATATGATTATTATAACATTAGACATACTATTATATATTATACACCATCCAATTCAGTACCATTAAATAATTATGGGAATGATAATGTCACTCAGGCATACGTACAACCTACTATCTCCACTATGTGATGGGATTCATTCTACATAATCTCCATTGAACTATGAGTATATAAATGAATTTAAATAATTAATATGATATATGTTATACTAATACCATTTTTTCAATGATATAAGTATAACCTAAAAATAGTAATAAGAACTTACCTGAAAAAACATACATAAGAACATAAATAAGATAATAACTGAATAACAAATAACAATGAAATGTAACTAAAAAACAAATGAAAATATGATCACAATTGTTATCCTAAAAAAGATTTTGTTTCTATAATATATTATTAAAATTATTTAAACCATCATACAGGAGGTTTGGATACATTTTAATCATATCAAACCTATGTTAAGGGACAATTTTGCAATCTAATTTTTTTCTGAGATTGTTTCTATATAAGTTCTTTCTGTGGATATATTTATCATCCATATCCATGTTTTATAATAATGTTTTTATAAAATATTTAATAGTATTATAATTATTTTTAGAGTCATTTTTACCCATTTTGTAATTTTATTACATGGTATGGAAGGTATACTTTTTTTTGTTTACCATACGAGGTACTTTTTGACATTTCTGTTAAAAGTATGAGAAGAATGTCTGTTTTTATCATATACGGCATGAATGGATATATACATATTCTTAAAGTATTATTTACATGAAGATTCCTCTACACTATTTCATTTGTATTTTTGATTAAATACTTTTTTTTAATTTGTGTGGCAGTTTGAAAAAAGAAAAGTTTTTTAAAGAAGAATGGATATTTTCCACACAAATAAATTTCAGGTGTTTTATCAAAATTATTTTCCATATATGATGACACATGATTATGTATCTATCCCTATTATTACTTTTATTTAATTTTTTTTATAATGGATTTATTTCTATGAATTCCATTTATCTTTTCTGGATTATTTCATGATGGAATAATGTGTATGAAACCCATTTTATTTCATGAGTTATGCTATGATGAATGATAAATGTATTAGTAGAACATGTAGGAATGATTTTATTATGAGATAGGTGGGACATAAATATCCCTCCAATTTATTGGGTAAATATTTATATCTCATTATATAGACATGATTAGAACGATAATTAAATCAGGTTCAGTAATACATTGCATGAATGGTAAGTGAACCTGACTCAGTAATGGAATTTGTCCACTATGATGGTCTCAGAAAAATACATTGGCTATTATGGAAATAATATTATTTGAATATTAGTTTTCCACACTTACATGTTCTATTCCAATGATATTCTATTGAGTTTAATGTTCCTTTATGATTCATTCCCTACAAACTACCAAATTTTATTTCATGACTCAAGATTTTTATGATTAATCATTATGTTCATGTTTTTATGTGAAACTTTTTATAGTATGTTTTAGGTTGTCCATGTTTACCCTTATTGAGAATTTAAGCCTAGAATTTCTATGTTTTAATTTCCCAAGTATATAATGAAATGTTTTTTGATAGGAAAACAAAAGGTATAAATCATAATGGAATATTTCAAAGATCATTCAAAATGGTAGAAGATTGTGTTTCATGTATCCAAAGACACTAAAATAATATGGTATTTGGGAATATTTTTGTGTCTTGTATTTATTATTCCACAAAAATAATGTAATTTGTATTTGTATCAATCTTAGGTTTTTACAGACATCCCAGAATATCTTGGGTAAATCATGTAGCATTTGAAATTCTAGCTTGACCATCTTCTCTAGATGAATATCTAGGTGCTTGAAAATATATAGGAGTTACTCCATCAATGAATTCAGAAAAGTGGTCTTCCATCCCTCAAGAAAGAGGTAAGATACAATTACTGAAACTCGTAAGTAAACTCTTCCATAATCGGGGCATGTCATAGTATTCCTTTCATATTATACATTATTCACATGAATATCTCTTGAAACTGGGTGTCAGTTCCCAAATCAAGTATTGGAGGAGGATCCACATTTGGCTCAACATGAAGAACTACTAGAAGATCAAGGAACACCACGATAGAAACATGATCGTCGCTACCTTCAAGGTGCACGACACAAGGAAACTCTGGATACATAATCAACAATTCCAAATTAATGTCTCATAACAAATTCAAAAAGTATAGATGTTTGGATTCAAGAATATATGATTGGTTATAAAGCCTTACTATATTAATTGACACACATATCTTCCTATATCAAAATCCATGACTATATTTTTGAACAAACCATAACATTATATAAGAATAGAGAAAACCCCACAACCCACTACTAAGGATGGGTTCAGGTCAATTTATTTTTAGGAATGTGCAAGGTGGTTGTTCTAATGTTAAATGTTATTTCTCATTTTAATGTGTTCCCCATATATAATTTGAATAATTTAAATTGGAATAATCCAATGATATGTCATATTTGTCCAACAAGGGCTCATACAACTTGTAAACCAAAAGATCACACACACTTGGATGAATTTTCATTTAAATTGTGCTTATCCATGTGATTATATAATTTCTAAAAAGATTGATGTAGCTAGAATAAAATTTTCTGATCCACAATGTCCCATACACATTACGGTTTAGAATGTGGAGCCCACTAAACTCACACCATATAATGATCTAGATCCTTCATATGTGTTATCACAATTGTATATATTTAACTAGGAACAACCAATTTTTAATAGGTAATTATTTCAAAAAAATTATATATGACATGGAAAAATTCATGGCATATTCATATTGTGTCGATCATTATACATGTTCTGAAAAATAACCCACATTTCATCGGGTCGATTATTCAAATACCATTCTCAATATCGTCAATATTAATAAAATCACAAAAATGTCAAGAAAAGAACAGGTAAATGATATCAATAGTAGTATCGATAAACAGAACAATAATAATTCAAGTAACACGGCCCATACCCCTTACATAGTTTTAGACCACCTAATAATGTATTGTGACCATTCCCAAATAAATCCCAATATTCAATATATTATTTCCACAAAGTAAATAAAGAAATGAACACACTCTAATAAAACATTGTGACATATCGTACAAGGATGCCACATAACCATTTCCCTTAGCCTAGTTGGCCACATGACCTCTGGTGCATCTCCCAATAAGCCATGTGCTACCAACTAGTAGTGGGGGTGTGTAGGTAGTATGTTGGTGAGACTATACCCCCATTTTAGAGTAACATAATAAATAAAATTAATAATAATCATTTTCATAAGCATAATAAATCAGACAGGTATAGAAAACTGAAGATGTCTATATAGATATAGTGGAAGTACGAATAATTTAATAAAATAGAAAAAACATCATAGGTATTGTCTGACTCAAACATTCATGCCTGACATGCTCGTTTAAATGGAAAAAGAAACCAACAATCAAGTACACTATAAAAAGTAAAATGTGAAGAAATTCCAAAATCCTCTCCATAGAATCTTTAACCAAAGCCTAATACTTAGTTCCTAAGCACAATTTATGTAATATGAGTCCACATCCATAAGAGTAGCATTTTCATTATCTATACCTATAGGAAAAAATTTTCTTAGGTTCCAAAGATAGACCAAGTAGTGTGTGAGATAAAAATATCAGTAGGAAACTGCTACTTATGTCTACATGTAATCTGACTAGGCGATCGTAAGTAAAAAATGTGCAACTAACAACATGAATATAGAAAAATACACAATTAAAAATTAACCACCCGCACTAGTTCTGAAAGTATACCTAGAAGTTCAAATGTATTTAGCTAATAGTTAGTATGTTTGATCACATTTCTATCTGCACACACACACACATAGATATATATATATATATATATATATATATATATCACTTGTGAGGGTTAAGAATAACTCTCATCCATACATGTATATAGTTATGGAAACTAGCATGGGTAAGTATTCCTCTCACACATACCCATATAGAGACTATAACTGGGGCAGGGTAAGACAGCCTCCCATCCATACACATATAGCGAATATAACTAGCGTTGGGTAAGAATTTCTCCCACCCATACATATATAGAGATTAAAACTAGTGTGGTGTATTAATTACTCCCCCCATACATATCATAAGCCGACATAGGGTATTAATGTATCCCGAACATTCTCATATCATATTCTCATATGAATAGTAGTGGCATCACTATCCACATCATATAACATAATAAAAAAGTGTCTTATATCATATCAATTTAAACAAACCACCCATTTATGTAATTCCTTTAAAATTTAATCATAACAATGGACATGCCAGGCCATCCCATGAAGCCATTCCATTAAACAAAAATCATTTTTAGGGTTTAAGGCATCACATCCTACCCATATTAAACATGTTTCAATTTCTATTTAAATTAAATATCCAGCCATGAGTTATTTTCAGTTCTATAAATTTTTAACAATGTGGCCCAAAGGGCCATTTTTAAAGTGGCTGCCATTTAGTGGTCCCTAAAGAGTATGGGTGGTTTCTAAACCCCTCAAACAATATTATACTATATCAATACACTAGTTTAATCTATACATGATGGAACCGACACTTCATGGTTTCTCGGAAGAGGCTTACTCACAGAAAGTAAATTTAAATATGAAATTGACAAAACTCTAATAGAAAAATATGTGGCCACCTACATTATGGAATATCACCTCTAGAATACTTGTAAACAAATGCTTCATGATAATAGGGCTTCATAAATAGTCCTTGATGTAAAAAATTTCACATAGTGGAAGAGAATATGGATTCTAGAATTTTGTCTCCAAATGTGATTAATGTTGATTCGGTTTTTTGTTTTTGATGTAGGAGTAGAAACTATTAAGGGTTTTAATTTTTCTGGCATCACTTTTTTTTAAACCATTTGTTTTTTGATATTTATTATGATATATCATGGAACATTTTTTGTGTCATCTGTGGATTAATGATTCAATAATGGTTTCATTCTTGATATTTTTTTTGTTGTTCTTTGGTGTTCCTATTGTTTTCACCTAGTGGTAAGAGCTCAATTAATCTTGATGGGTTATCTCCCTTATGAGAGTCTGGTGCCATTTTGTTCACTACTCTTATTGTGTGATCTCTTTTCATTTGGACGTGGAATGACTCAAGTAATGAATACATTTTACTAGAATGATGGGGATTTTTTTATAGCCAAGTCACATGGTGGTGTTGGAATTTTATTAATGACCAAATCAAGGTACGAGGCATGGTGTGGAAAAAAATATGTTCAAAATGAGTACATACCCTCGGAATAAATACTAATTAATTCTTTACCTTTGTTGTAGATTTTTTATCACTGATGTTTTTCCTTAGTGAATGGTTTAAGTATCTTCTTTGGGTTCATGGGAAATGTTATTCTTATTATACCCTTTTTGGGGAATCTTAATATACCAAGAAGACATTTCTAGGTCTCCAATATTTATCTTGTTTGGACACATGTGATAATATTGGTAATTTTATCCTATACTTGTGTGTGTTGTTATCTGTTGGGTGAGTTTCACATCTGGATGATGGGTCTTTAACCTCTCTAGATGTGTGAGGAAGTTCTTGTTGTGTCATCAAATTCTATCTTTCGGACTGTATGATTTCAAGGGGAAAAATTCCTATCATGGGGAGGTTCTAACATAATGTTACATTTTTTATATGTTTTTACCCAGTTATTTGATTACCTAATGATTGGGTATCATTACAGGAACTTTTTTGTGTTTTTCATACTTTTTGAGTGTTTCTGGTCCTATGTATGTTTTGTGCATGGGTTGAGTATGGATTGACAATTTCTGTAGCCTAGACATTACGGAGTCTCACATATTGTGTATAGATTGAAAAAGTGTGCAACCTAGTTTTTTGGGTCCCAAAATCTGTTTTTTTCACACAATTTGCGCATGGGTGGTTCTAACCATGTGACATAACCAAGGAAATCATGAAAACCATAATTAATGTTAAAAAATAAAAATTAAAATCCTAAAACACCATAATTAATAGTAAAATCATCCCATACACTCCTAAATCTATTATACTAATTTTTATATCCATTTATATAAATTTGTTACACCCAAAACTCATCGCTTGGTAGATCAATGCACCAAACGAAGGAGAGATATTCTCTTTTGGAAATATATTTTCTTCTTAGTCATTGATCTCCCTTATACTCATGATTCCTTACTCTTAAAGGACATGATAACCTCTAGATTTTTAAAATCATGATTGATTGATATGGATGTATATATCTAGGATCTTTTATCTCTTATTTAAAGATATTTCTTCTCGGATCAATTGATCACCATTGAAGGAGACACATCTCAGATTCATTATGGTTGGATTCATTATATTACAAGTAGGTGTTTCTATGATTTTCCCTCATATTTTGATACATTGTTTCTTGATAATGCCTAGATACTATTTCTTAATATCTAATAAATGTTCTGTGAAATTAAACCATAAAATTACTTATAAATTCTACGTTAAATCAATTCTAAATCAATTGATTATTGAATTAATTCAATGGATATAATTTCAACCGTTCGAACATTGTTGTGAATTATTTGAATTCAATTTTTGTTTGCATTTATTTTCAATAATATTTTAAAGGATATTGTGGGGAAATTCATGATTTTGGACTGGGTTTTGATATACAAAATGAACTTTTTTTATTTGTATTATATGAATTGAACTATTTCATGTTTTCAAAATAGTTACAAAATATTTAATTTGTTAAATGAACCTGAATCCCTTTAAAATGATTTTACCCTTATTTGGAAATTATGGCTCCTAGATTATATGAAATAATTGATTTATTCACATGGAAAGAGACTGTAGATACATGGTTTTTAAAATCATTAAATTATTTTGAGGTTGATATACCTCCTCTAAATGATTTTGGGATGAATAAAAATAAATGATTATTTTAAAGTCCAATTTGGAATTTTTAATGATGAATTATGAAATGAGCTAGGTATTTTTACCCTTTTTAAATATTGGATTATTTTATAGGGTTTGGAATGAATTTTTGATTTTTTTCAATGGACAGTATGGCATTTTAATGATGAATTGTATATGGAAGCATGGGTTTTTTACCCATTTTGAATGTTGAAATTATTTAAAAGGATTTGTAATTAAATTATGTTTATTGATGGCACTGTTGGAATTTTATGATCATCTTATCTTGTAATAATTCCTTTATGTGTCTTTATATTTATACTTATCATTTTTTGGAGTTTGAAAAGGTATTATTTACTACGAGTTAATTGGGGGTGAGAGTGAGATGCGTTTTTAGGGCCAGTTCATGTGTTTTAAAAGGATCACTGTGTGATCCCCCTTACTCGATTACATCACTCACCTCTTTTTGTTAGTCACGAGAACCTATATAATTAGATGGTAAAACCTATATATATGCTTTACTTGTAGAATCACACCCTTAGAGTGGATCCATATTGAATAAATAGTATTTCGGTGTTGGACGTGAAACCAAGAAAGCATTTGTGCTTGAATATTGACATTATTATACGCATGAGACTATATGTACGACTAATAAATGCTCATGTTGTATTTTATTATCTATTATAAGGTGGAATCACTATCATACCAAGGATTCACCCATGACATCCATATACTAGATATAGAAGAAAAAATCTGTTTCCACTATCCGACAATATATTTTTCTTCATCTCTTCATTTATTTCTTTTATGCACCTTGATTCAATTGTATTGACCATTATTCATATCTCAATATCGGTTCACATTATTTTCATTTCATTAAATTCTGAATTTTTCTTGTGAAATGGGTTTCAATTCATTTCAAAAAAATGATTATTTTTTACATTGTAAATGGGATGTTTTATTGGTTTAGTTTAATAAATGTTTTTTAAATGTTTAAAACTATATTTTAAAATAACCATTTTATGCTCCAACTGTTACTCATATTTTATCATATTTTCATTAAATTATGATGTAATTATTTATAATCTTTGTTGGATTTGTACTGGGTTATTTATATCACACAATGCTTCTAAATTATATTGTATTCAACATTTATTATCTTATATTAGTTGTTCATGATCTCACCTTCCTTTTTGGATTCATTCTTAGGTAACCAATGGTGGGTATCTTAGGACATAGTGGGAGGTCATGGACCACTATTATATGGTTTTCTGTTGTTATGTTCAACTTTTTGTTTTATTTGTTCCACATTGTACTTGTTATATATTTAATAATTTATATATATATATATATATTACAATTTCTCTATAATTGAAATCTGTTATTGTAATTTATTGAGGGATAAATCATTCCTTATGGTTTTTTATTAATTCCTAGAAGCTTGTCGTGGGCCCGTGGAGATTGCGAACACTCTCCATGTTAGTGGAGAATCAGTTTGGGTATTAGTTTAGATGGTATCATTGGTTTTTTTGTTACAAGAATAATATAATACATTCATGGGGAGTATATAAACCACAAAAAATAAATGAGTGGTCAATATGGAATATGTATGACAGAAGTAAAACTGTGACTAGAAATCCCCCTATTAATTGAGTATCATTTGATTCATGATACCCTTGAAAGCATAAAATATATTGAAACATTTTATATCATGAAATAATTGATATTTATTATATAAAAAGTCATCAGTAACTATACACACCACCCAAAATATGTGAGTACATAATTTGGCATGTATTCAATTGATATAGAAAATGAGATTAAATTTTCTTACCTTGCATCTTGAATTTCTTCATATACATGAAAATCTCTTGTATAATAAATATAAGATTATTATAAATAAAAAATATATTTCTATATATAATTCCACATATTTTTTATTAAATAAATTATATTACTAGATTATTAACAATTCAATGATAACCTTATGTTTCAGGTAATATACACACTGTTTTTTATATATTTTTTGAGTGGTTATGTGTTTTCATTTTTTTGATCATTATTTAAATAATTACATAATGAAAAAACAGATATAAATATAATATCTATTTAGTATATACATATTTATAATAATCTATAAAATAATGAAATTTAAAATGAGATAAACAAGACATGGAGATGGAAGGTCGTACGTATGCATGAAACTTGTTTTAATTTTCTATTTATATTGAATAAAAGAATATAAATGAAATATAAGAAAATATATTAATGTTATAATTTAATTATTATTTCATATATATAACATATTTATATTCAACACACAATTAATAAATTCCATATAAAGAATGAATGAATCACATCTCTTTGATGGGCTGTAATATACACATCCACAAATGATGTTGTCATATTCACACTATATGAAAAGAATTATGTTACATGTTATATAGAAATTAAAAAGAAAAGATGAATCATAAATGTCATATATATCATATAAAAATTTTATTTATATAATTATTAATAATATTGAATGGCTGTAATTGAAGAATAAATTTTTCTGATTTTCGAGTTGGTAGTCCACTATTCACACAAATGATAATTACATATCTCATCTTATAGATGTGTCTAAATGTGTAGATAATAACGATAAAAATATAAAAAATTAAGAATATTAATAATACTTACTATTTTATATTATAAATATATAATATTAATTGATGGGAAGGATAATGAATTAAAACTAATGTGTCCATTGGAGATTACTTTCTTTTCATTGGGTAACTCATTTTGGTTTGTACCAAAGGACTTCATCAGTTTGATTTCTACCATAGATAAGACATATATATTGGTATGGGGAAGTTGCGAGATTATTTGTGTAGGTTTTTGATGATACAATAAAATTTAGAGTTATGAAGATAGAGGAACATGAAGTTCCTTTTTATAAGGGAGAGAGAGGACACAATTTCCATTTTTGAAATGAAAGATAGATGTACCCAAGTTTTCACCTAACAAGTCTCTTTAAAAAACACTAAATTAGATAATATATTGGGTACAGTCTATATAAAGATATAAAATTCATGTTGGATAACTTTAAGTAAATTTTTATAATTTAATTTATATTTTTAACGACTATGTATTCTGGTTATTTTTTTGATTTCTATAATTAATTTGGATTGCTTTCAGTAATATTTTTTGTCAAAATTAATTTAATGTTAATAGACAATAATAATTATTATAATTCCAAATATGAAATAATTTTTTTCCAAATTCAGATCACAAAATTTTTATATATTTATTTAAAATCAATCCCACATAAGAGACATGAAAATGGGGTTTAAAGTGAGAATGATCAGAAGTTTGAATTGTTTTTATTACCAAATTCAATTGGAAATTGATTCCAATGACATAAATTGGAAACACTCATAAGGTCAGTGGGGAATATAATTATGTATCAGTTTTTATGGAAGACTAGGTTGGTTGATTATAAGGATCATATAATACATTCATTGTTAGTACATATGCCAAAAAATGAAATGAGTGGAAAATCTGAAATATGTGTCATAGAAGTAAAAGTGAGGATTGAAATACACTTACTAATTGAGTAAGTTTTAAATCATGATCCCTATTAATGAATAAAATATATTGCAACATTTAATATCATGCTATAATTTAAATTCATTATATGATAATTCATAGGGAATTATATAAACCAATCATTTTAAGTGGTGTTTTTTAATGATCTTAATGTGTATTTTATGTCAAAATAATATAATGAAGAACACATGGCCATATTTTTTAGTATATTTTGGGAATAATGAAAATATATTTATATTTGAAAATTTTATTTATTGATAATAATTTTACATTTTATTGGTTATGTAATTTCTATGAATGGGGTATAAATGTATCTTGAAAAGGTAAATAAATATTCTAATGAACACAAATGAAGAATATTTTTTATGATATGAACTTTTCATGGATTTTTGGGATACTAAATATGATATGCTCATAATTTCTCAAAACTTCCTTCACTAATGATATATTTCACAAAATAAATTTATTCATTTCAAATAGAATGAAAAAATCCAAAAATAATTCAATGATATTATGGTTAACCTTTCATCAAAACCTAGAATGTCAATATCTCGATCAATATAGATTAATGTGGTATTTTATGAGGTCTTGGGATTTGGTTTGGGTTGTGTTCTCATATAGGGAGATAATGTCATATATTTTATAGGATACCCCAAAACAAGTGTCATTGATAGGGGTCTTACATTGTTAAATTTGAATAATATATGAGTAATCATATCTTGAAGGACCAAATAGTTTAGTAGTATTTGTAAACATGATATAAACTTCATTACCATATTATATTTGAAAACAATATATATATATATATATTGAATGACATTATTCCCTTCTACCATATCCTTTATTACTAATCATAGTACCATTCATGGATTCTTGGTAAAGGGAAAATAATATCGAGAGATCAAATTACTTTTATGGTTTAATTGTTGTAGAAGTTATGATTGATTAATAAATAATAATCTACATAGTAAGGTAAATATATGAAAAAAGTTTCTATTTAAAATACTCGAATATTATGATAAGTTAAGGAATAACCAATATGGAAAAGTAAAATAAATGAAGTCACATTCCATTTAAATAATAAACTTATAATAAAATAGATCGAGATATAATATCATTGTGAAAATATCATTAACAGTAATTAATAAATTATTAATGAATGGAATTATTTATTATTAGATGTCATGTATCTATCACATGAAACATTTACCATCATAATCTGTACTTAATACTGTTTAAAACTAATGAGTAGAAACCCATTTAACTATCTATAAAGCACTAATTTGTCTCATGAGACACATAAATTCATTTTTGGTATATATATAACTAGTCTCCATATATTTATCCACACCCAACACATTCCCCATATATAGAATAATCAATTTAATTCATGATTAATGTTACTTGTCATCAAAAAAATTATATCGTAATTATTAAAAATTTATCAACATTTTTGCTGATAAAAAATAACTCTCCTTAAAGAGAAAAATATGTAGAAACAATATATGTTTCATGTAATAAATATCTATATTATAAAAAATGGATAATTGGGGGAAATTAAATGTCCATATTATTGTTAATAAATCAAGAGAATGATAATTATAATCCAAGGAGACAAATAAGTTAATTAAAATATATTCCCTTGTCAAAATAATAACAAAACAAGTCGAGGAAGAATAAGAATGGTATCAATAAAATGTATAATCGTTGTAGTAAGAATCAATGTTTGGTGACATTAATGAATATAAATTATAGAAAAATAACTTTAAAAACATTCTTCTATTAATTTTCCTTTTATTTTTCAATATCAATTTTTAAAACGAAAGGTTAGAAAATTTTGAAAATAAATTTCATTTAAAATAATATTTGAAACATATAATGGAACATTAAAACAATTGACTGGTCATGATGGCTAGAAATTATATTCATTCCATACATGTTAAAACAAAAACTCCATTCAGTAATTATTAAAACCTAAGAGAACATTTATTTGAAAATGAAATGAGTCATACTTTAAATTATTTTTAAAAATATATAAAATGAAAAAATGTTTTAATAAATATTTTGTAAAATTTTATAAAGATTATTGATAATATATTTAGAAGAAATTTATTTAGAATATAGATTATTTCGAACCAAATAAGGAAATGGAGTAAAATTTTTATAATTATTTTCAAACATGTCAAATACCAGAGTGTGTAGAATTGATAATATTAATTTATAATATAATTAATAAATAGAGCAGGAGAAGATGAAATGGGTTTATAATCTAATTATAAAAAATAAATGATCACGATTAGAATAATATTTTGAAATAAACTCTTATGATGATAATAATAGTTAGGTGTAAATTAATCAATGAATTTATTATATGTACAAAATTGTAAATCCAAATAAAACATGTTAAAATGAAAAAATATTGCAAAATATCCATTACAATCATAATCTTGGAATATCAAATATAGCTAAATAGAAATATAACACAATGAACCAAAATTTAGTCATAAAATTATTTAACAATTTGTTATTTCCCTGTAAAATTCCCTCAGATGAAATAATCCAAACTCAAACTCAAATAATCATGAATTGTTAATGAAACATGATTTACATGTCAAATGATTAATATATAAAACATATAAAAAATTATGTGTATAAAAATAAAATATTTCTTAGTAAAGGGAAACTGAGATGATGAATCTTAAAGATATCCTATCATTGATGGTAAAATTAACATATTAATAGATTATGTGAAGAAATTTAAAATCTATATAAAAAGTGGAACTAAATCCTCAAATAATCAAGGTTAATTACAATTATATCTTATCATTACATAAGAAATGAAGTACCTTTTGAACCCAATGAATATAAATTTAAATAAGAAATATCATACCTCAATCTTCCTTTTGGTTAAACTTGATTTAACATCATTTATAGTAATTTTAATAATTTCTTTAACTTATACAAGAACCATATTTATATTTAAAATATCATTTACATTCCTTTCATAACATATTATCAAATATTCATGAAAAATAAGTATTTTTTTATTATTTAATTTTTTTGGTGTTAATTGCCTTGTTTTATCATTCAGTTTTTATCATGATAGATCTATTTCATTTAGATTTATATATATACATCATATCCATAAAAATAATTACTAAATTTATTTTAATATTTACATATAAATTAGTCTTTCATCATGAAATGTGGTTTTGAAAATTTTAGTTTGTTATGATCATGAAGGCGGTGGGTGTTATGTAGACATGATTAATGTTTTCATATTATAAAAATCATTATATAAATGAGGTTAGAAATATTTTAAATTAAAAAAATTATAATAATATCTAATTTTACATTAAATATAAATATACATTTCACCCATGTATCATACTAATTTTATTATGAATTGTTTTTCAAATTAATTAAATTTTATTGATGGATTCGATTATATGCAACCAAAATTTATGCTTTCAATACACAAAAAACATAGTATAGTTTCCATTATATATAATAATATGTTTTAATTATATTACCCACAATTTATAATTCCTTATATAGATTTTGTAACATTTTTGACTAAGTTTTACCAAACAACAATATAATCATAATATTTTTAATAAATTATTTTTATAGTTATCACTTAGTAACTGGAGTGGTAGATATGAATACGACTAACTAAATTACGAAAATATTGTTTAGACATGATTATAAAAAATATTCCTTGGTTATCAATTAGTTATAAATGAAAATGAAAACCAGTTTAATATAAAGGGTGTGTTTTTTTGTAAAATACTATTTTATGCCCACAAAGGTGTTGTATCTTAATAAAGTAAACTAATCAATATTACTAATATATCTTAATGAACTTTATATATTATAAATTCATAAAAATTTTATTACATTCATATAATATGTTTTATATTCACACTATATGAAAAAAAATCCAATTTTAGACATAAAAAGATATATTATTCTAAAGGGCATTTTTACCACATTTTAATGAAATAAATTCCTAAAATATAATTTTTGACACTTTTATAATTTTAATTTGTAGAAAAAAATCATTTTTCTAATAATAATATCAAATATTACTTTAGTGGAATTTTTTAAAAATTATTCTCAAAATTTTCATTTTTCATGAATAGTGAAAAACCCTGATTGTGCATTCATGAGACCGAAAGGCATAACCTCATACTCTTAATGGACACATATGAACATTAAGAATATAATTGAAATTTAATACTTATGAATAAGTTTTAGTGACTCGTGGTTGACCTATATGTCTTTGGAATATTCAATTGAATATTTCTGAATCCAGATGTTGAGTTGGTGTGGGAATTGGATGCCTAGAGAGCCGTGACGTGGTGATTTTAAAAAATTTAATTAATTTTTAGAAAAAGATTTAGGTTTTATTAAAACATCAAGTAACTCTTGAGTTGATTTTATAATCTAAAATATGTGTTTATTGTTTAATTTATATTTTTTTTTACCTTCGACACGACATAATGTTTTCCACATTGATAGTTTTGGTTAGAGGCAAGTTTGAGGAGTGATTGGTGATGGTTTTATTAAATAAATTAAAATTTAGATAAAATATATAAAACATATCCATCGCAGTCTTGTTTAGGAACATGAAGCAACAAATAAGAGATGCTACCCTCCTATCCGCTTTGGAGCGAGAGAAAAACCGATCCAAATCCATGAAATGATGTGTGGCCGATCTCAATTTTAGGCGTCGAT
The DNA here is from genome assembly GCA_963277665.1 of Viscum album. Classification (NCBI taxonomy): domain Eukaryota; kingdom Viridiplantae; phylum Streptophyta; class Magnoliopsida; order Santalales; family Viscaceae; genus Viscum; species Viscum album. Next base: position 1,416,547,685 of record OY728145.1, read on the forward strand.
CGTCATCAGATTGACATGTAGCATGACCAAGGAACCATTATACACCTTAAGATTTTGATTTTTTCCATCAAGGTTTGAATATTTGTTTTTTGGTTTTGATGCCTTTTTTTGCTTGGTTTTTATGTTTTAGAGCCCCATTATAATTTCAGGTGACCCTATTCGGTGGATCTATTTGTTTTGTGGTAAAATTTCGGAATCACACATTTTCTAAGTAAATTCAGATATGTAATTACCATATAAGTTGTGTGAAGTCTATCGAGACAATACATATAGACCTTATTATTCCGGGAAGGTAACATTTTGGGACTACATGCCATGTACTGGGGTTACAGGCCATGCAGTGACCCCAAACCGTGTGGCCAGAGGACATTGTCTGGGAGGTCGGGTGAAAGTAAATGGTCATGAAAAGGTACATGAACAATGTATATAGAAATGGGGTTTCGTACACAGAAATGGAAAACCCCCATGGAAATGTGTCTGTTTATCCTAAACACACCATGTTGTATGCAGTACATGACATATAAGGGACACAATTGGCTGACTCTGTGGAAGAAGAAGACGACAAGAGGTTGGGTGAAGCATAAATATAAATATACAAGATGTACACATTGTTTACCTTTAAATGTATGGGAAAAATATGTAAATATGATACACGAGTAGGTTTTTTGGTAGGTTAACATGTCGTGTGAATCCCAATGCAGATCATGTACTACATTAGATAGCTTCTTGAATTCCTTCTCTGTAAACATCTCCTTCTCTAGAACATGGATTCATTCTTTTGATAAATCTATCCTAAGTAGTTTTTCATATAGAACATTATGGTGGCCTAAATTTAGGCCTATGTGATATGAGTTAAAATTTATTTAAAACATCACTATTGTAGTGATTATCAACATTCAAAGTATCATTGTGGATCCCTATAGTGACTATAGAGTCGGTATACTTCCATTTCGCCTTTGGATATGGTCACACAGGACTCTTCCAAATAGTAGATATGTGGGACACTATTGAATCGAGGTTCAGGTCACAAGATAATGGTAGTTTTTTGAAGGGTGGTACAATTAGAATGATTCCCCATTCAATAGTACTTGAACAATGTTATAAATAAGTTTGGTTAATAAATACATACACTATGACTCATACTCCACTATGGAAATAGGGAACATATTTCCCATACCTATATTCATAAGTTGATATTGGGATCCCCACTTAATGGGAATGATTTCTATACCTTTGGTTATGTTGTTTCAAGGTTTCTACTCCCTAGATGGATTAGAGAGTCGGTTCCCTGTATCATTCATGTAGTTTACAATATTGTTCCCTAGACTAGTCAGAGCACAAACCTTGCATACATGTTGGCTAGATAGAGTTGTTACTCACCTAGTAAAATAGGTTACGGGACCTTTATCTATGGATTTGGTACTCCCCTTAATTTTTAATGCACGGTTACTCTAGATGTTATATATAGTTAGAGTGGGTACTCCCCTAATGTGTTAAGGTGCAGATCGTTTATGTTTGGTGTCAGATCTCCTCTATTATATAGAGGTGGGGGTCCTCTATACATTTTATTCCGACAGAGATGGTACTCCCCCACCGTACCACAGAGCAGCTCCTCCAGTTTGGAGTCTTTACTCCCCTATCATGTCAGGGTATTGGTCCCCTATATGAATCGAGCTGGTAGAGTGGAACTCCTTCATGTAAGGATTTTTTTGGGATATATCTAACACTGATAGGGGAGGGGTAAATTAATTTTAGGGAATTTTTAATACATGTATTGTTTTTATCCCTTTACGTCCATAACCTGTTAGGATCTTAATTCTATTTTCTGTAACCCCTATTTCATGAAATAATATTAAATCAGTAATGAATAAAAGTTGATATTTATAAAAGGTTCTTTACTAAATAAGGGTACCCATTACTTGGTGAGGTTGAAAAAACTCCTGACCACAAAATAGACTTAAAAATGGTCCTTTTGAGTGTATTATAACAAGTAGTATATTCTATCACAATCATTATGATCATTGAAAACCATCAATATTTCACAATTTATATCACTGGGATGGATATTTATACTACCTACAAAGATAGCCTTATCCTGGTTGATGTGGGTTTTTAACACCAATAATGTACTCCATTAATTGAGTCCAGTGTGACACCACAGTTATGCTTTTTTCTTCCATAGCATTCTTCTTCACTTTGTTACTTGTAAATTAGCATACTAGAAACTCTTCTTATATATTCCCATACAATATGATAGATTAACTATATTATTCTTCATATAGTTACAATAATATTATTTTTTTGTGGATTGATGAACACTGAATTTTCTATACCCAAAATATGATCAACTGATATCGATTTGGTCCCCAAATATTCTTCTCTTATTCTCATTTTCTTAAACAGGTAAAATCCAACTACACTAAGATATATTCTTCCTGTTCTTATAAAAATTACAAAACTCATTTGTGATTACAAATTCAATTATGAACACCTCATCTTAGAATCATTAAAATTTTATTAATCTTATTTGATACACAACATCAGTAAAGCCTATAGTGTCTATTATTTTTAGATTGCATAAATATTTTCCCAATATTTTTTAGTCATTTTGCAGAATTTTTGTACCCATCATGAACTCTATGGTATCCACTATGAATTGTCATATCTTCATGAATTTTCTCTATAAACTATTACCATAATTTATTCCCATGAACTGTGTTAGTAAAATATGATTGGGAACTACATTGAACCACGTAGAACATGTGATTCGTTGTTTCCCTCTTCTTTTTTAGATCGACCATACAATGCAGAGAGCCTTTTCACCAATGGACCTTCCCTATTTCATGGATGTATTTTTTCTTCCACATATCATGCCTTCATTAAGAATGTATTTTTATTCCACATATTGTCACTCTTTCATGGATGACAAATTCATTACAGGATTACATCCCTTCAAGGAATTCTATTCCTGAACACTTTTTGTACATAACCAAATTCTTCAAGGAGCGATGATCATTTCATACAAAATTCACTCTTAAAATAATGATTTTATTAGGGCCCTTTATGTATGAAAATAAATCATGAAAATCCCTCTAATCATATTTCCCCAAAACATTGATGTAGGACAACCTTCAGTATGATTAGTACTCCTCCCACAAACCATTTTCCCTCTATGGTCCACGTATCTTTCATCTATCTTTATGGTGTCCAATTACATCTCTAAAAAAATCACAACCTCTAAACCACAAATGAATGCCTTGCTATAAACAAAAATCATATCTTGAACTATGATTCTTCTGGAAACCAATTTCCCTATGCGGTCTACATACCGTGCTTCTCCATCCATATAACACTGCTATTCAAAATCATTATTTTTTGATTTTCCTTCACTAATACGCATACCTCATTTGGGTTCTATGAAATGTGCTTCACGGTCTGAAAAATACTCTTTATTGAATCCTTTGTGAAAAAACATTCCTTAAAAATATGCTTTGGCTAACACAAATAATAATGATTTGTGGTCATATTATATTATCATGAACATTCTATATGGTGATTTTTAATTATTTATCAGTCACCTTTAGCATCTTCATTTTTTCATGGAATGTATTGTGACTTATATATCTTCCATCAACATCTCTATTTCCAATCAAACCAAAATAATATTAGATAACATTTTATCTCCCTTTAATTTATATGGAGTGCATCACATTTTATCCAAACAACTTATGATATATATAAAATGAAAAATAATAAAGCATCATTATATTTTACTATGATAATTATTCAACCCTGACACCTAATTTCACGTAATGAATCCATAACATTTCTCCAGGAATCACCTTCAAACATAAAGTCTTCAATAGATATTTCATGAATTATCAAGGCAAGAGGACATTATCCATTAACCATTAACTCTTGAAAAAAGTTCATTATATTGACCATAATGAGATCTTCTTATATCATTGATCACCATGGAAAACAGATCAAAATAGTTGATGAACAATACAATTCACACACATAGTGTTCTTTTCAATCTCTCTTTTTTATTTGTTGGAAACAAATTAATTTTTAATTCCAAATGAATGTGTTAATATGTTGAACAATTATCTTTTCTATCTCCTTTAACATTCAATCTTTCATTTCACACTCTCTCCTCATTGTTGAAAATAAATAAAATGATCATGGGAAAAAGGGTATCATTCCAAACTTAAGTAGGGTTTCATCCATCATTTTACTATAAACACGAATTGTGCTCAATATAGAAAATGAGAGGATTTGACCTAGACAAAAAAGGTCTCTATTACCAATAGATATGATACCATAAAAAGTGAAAAGTAATTTTCATGCCTCTAAGGATTATTTAAATTGAATCTAGGTTGAAATTGCTAAATGTAAGATGATTATTTTAAAGAACTATCAACTTGAAACTCCTGTACTCACATTAACAAATGGAGAGAAAATATTCAAGTACAATATGAAGTAAAGTGACATTAGGGGGAAAAAATTCTTCTTATATCACTGAATAATTCAATTTAGACCCCTTTTTAAAAGAATATTATATAAAATGAACAAGGATGAGATATTATGAAGCATAACATTACTAAAAACCTGATATTCCTAAAATATGTAGAATAATAATATTTGACAAAAATTGAAATAATAATTCTGCATGATTCATTATTTTTATCTCCAATAAGGGAAATACATCTCATAATATTCATAGTGGTTAACATCATTATGTATTAATTTTACGAAATTATAATATAGAGAATACATCATTAAGGGGTCTTGAACATGTGATCGTCCATATTGAACTAATATAACAACTTCACTAGGGATGATGTTTAGGAACATTTGATCATTAGAATTCCAATAAATAAGATCATAAAAAGATATAATATTCTTGATCCTAGCTTTCCAGAATAGGATATCACATTCCTAAACCTCATCACTAATGATCCTACATCATATTAGTATTTACATATCAATTGAGAGATCACTCAAGGATAGAAACATATTCATATTTTCTATAAATAATTGAAATCACTCACAACATCTCATGTTATCCCACTAATAATTTTCTTCACCATAAATTACCTATATTATAAACAAAAATACAATACAAAATTATTTAATGGAATAAGATGGATCCTATAAGGTTCATCAATATGAACCGAATGGTTGAGATAATATTCTCAACGAAGTTGATCCATTTTTAATAGTCTTTATGCATGAAAATTTGAATATCTATTAAGATTTATATTGAGGAAATATGGATCTATTAAAATCATATTCTTCATTGTGTGGTGATTTTTTCATTTTAATATCCTTCATTGATGACACTTTAATAATCCTATTAATGAATACTTCTTGTTGAGGTAGTAATGTTATACATCATTTTATAGTGTGATAGGATTTCTTACATCTCCACACAAAACTTTTTTAACACTAGATTTTCATTTTATTGACAAACCCTAGTGATTTTTTTCATCATGTGGAATATTTTCATTTCCTCTTTCACTAGAACCAGTTTTTTATATTCAAGTATTCTCATTGATTACATGTATTCATGAAAAATAACCATCATATCATTAAGAGCCATGTAACCATGTTTGGATCTTTCACAAGGGTTCTTCTGAGTGTCATCCCTCTCGGTCGTCTATTTGGATGCTCCACCCTTCAAATTCTTGGATTTATAATCCAATGTCTTCTCTCAATGCTTACGTGAAATAGTATTGGGATCATTGTTGTTTATAAAATTATTCAGATTTCATCCTAGGGTTCCTTATGCCTTCCAAAGAAGACTTTTCTATCTTCTTTTATTATCAACGTTGGATATATGTTGAGTAGAGTATGTACCAACATAGTGACCAACTCCATTTCATAAATCATAGATATTATTAGGAATTAAAAATATGTTTTTAGTATATAGATTCTTGTAGACATGGGGATGTTTCTTCTTCCTCTTTGGATTTCCACCTTAATATATGATTCCTTCATACGTTTACATTTTTATGATTATAAAATAATTAATTCATGATTCCCAAATATATTTTAGTACCAAAATTTACCCATAAATATTGATTTATTAATGTCTTCGGCATAAGCTAATTTGGTATTCATCATGATATCTTGGGATTTATACAGGGAACTATTTTACACACTTTTCCTTCTATCTAACTTAGTCTTGGTGGTAGGTTTATTCCCACCATTATTCATCCATACTTGTTTGGATTATGTTTTACAACATTCATTGTTAATAATAATAAATGTAGAGAAATCAGTGCATGATGGTGTGGATGATACCTATTTATTAGTTGATTCATGATATAGATCATCACAAGATGTCATGATCTTCATATCACATCTTTTAGGTCATCAAATAGTATAATCCTCCAATGAAAATTGAGTAATAGTAGAAACTCTAACCTACTTTTCTGAAATGTCAATATGTTTCCTCTCAATATTGGACAACTAATCTTACAATTCGAGACATTTCATATTGAGGATGATTTTTTGATCTTCAATCATAATCATATTCCATTCACAATCCATTATTAATCTTTGAAATTCATCATCATGAAGGTTAATACTATTTTGAATCAATGATTCATGTTCTTTGATCTTATTGGAAATTTCTACTATTTGAAAACCCTTAAAATAAATGATATTTTTTTAGTTTCCCTTATTGTGCCTGGATATTTTGTTCTGTTTTCTTTTTGCCTAAACTTTTCTCTACAACTTCTTTGATCCATTTTTGGGAAATTATTAAAATTTCTTTCTTTGTTTCATCAAATGAACTAACCTTTTTGCAGATCATTAAACATTAAACAATATTTACCTGCAATACCTTCTCTAAAACATTAATTTCTTCAAACAATATGGTGATATCTCCCTACAAATGTTGAAATATCCAAACAAAGGGATGATGTATCTTCATATATTCAATATAAAATGACACTAAATCTATTAGCAGATAAATTTAGAGAAGTTATATATACATCATCAAAACCACTTCTGATAAATTTTTCAACATTATGAATTATTTTAAATGTACTAACATGTATGTCCTAATCACTAGAGGTAGGAAGGTTATTAATATTCTTGGTGGAAACATGAGCCAACTAATAATTAATTTTTGTGTATGATATGTCTTAATTGTCAGAAAGTCATGGATAAATAGATAAATACTGATATTTCAAAAACATGGACTTTTTTATCAACATTCTCCTATCATTAAATTTCATGTGTATAAATGTCATGGTAGATATAAAATTCTTCTTAGAGGTAATTGAATCTTCTCCAAAACTACACTTCATTATTGTGGTAGGAATTAAACTAAAGTCATCAAAAGAGAATAAATTCACTATAATTAATATAACAGAGGTGAACCTACACCTGATACTAATTATAAGGACCTGTTTGGGATATCTATAACACTAAGAGTGGGGTGAATCAGTGTTAGGAGTTTGGTAATACAATTTTTCTTTTTTACCTTTACCTCATTAACCTGTTAGAATATTGATTATATTATTATTTTTTCCCTATATTTGGATATAATATTAAATATTTAAAGAAACAAAAACAATATTTTTACATGCATCACTAATCCATAAGATTATTTAGTCCGTATAATGATTAAAAACAATCCTAACCACACATTTCACTAGAAAAAAGTATATTTTTGTATATTACATCAAGTTGGATATTCCCTTATACTCATGAAGAACTTCGAAAACAATACAATAATGTTTTTTGTAGTACTTGGATGGATTATTATACTACCACCCAAGATAGTCTTCTTATTTTTTATGAGTTTTTCTAACACCAAGAAAGTCATCCACATTTTCAGCCCAGCCTGTTGTCACAGTAATTCTTTGTTCTTCCACAACATTCCCCTTCATATTATTAATTTATCAATAGAATGAAATCAAATCTTTCTATTCATAATAGAAAAATTGATAGGAGCATTATGTTATTCTTATATTAGTTGCAATAATATTATTGTGCTGTGGAATAATGAAACCATAATTTTCTCTAACCCAAATTATGATCAACCGATATCAATATCATGACCAAATGTTCTACTCCTCTTCTCACTTTCTTTTTCAGTGACAATCCTACTACACTGAGAACTTTTATGATTCTTTCAAGATTCATAGAATTCCAATGTTATTAAAAAATCAATGAATATCCTCTCTTATTAGAATCCTCACAATTATATTTTTCTTCTTTGATACAAAATATTAACAATGAGTATAGTATATTTCCTCTTTAGTTTTTTTAAATTTCATTCTCAAAATACTTTCTTCCTTTTGAAAACATTCTTCTACCAATGATAAACAATCCTATATCCTCTAGGAACTATCTTCACTTCGAAAACTATACATGCTAACTATTCCTATGAACTGTTACCACAAACTATGGTGGAAAACTGCTCCTCAAAATACCATACACGGCGTGGAGAGAGTGGTTCATGGTCACCCTCTTCTTCTGTGGACCGACCTTACTTTGCAGATAGACATTTCACCCATGGACATGGAAATTCCCTATATCACATACTGTTTTTTCTTCTATGGATCATCCCATATTCATGGGTAACATTTTCCATGGAAGATCATCCCTCCTATGTGAACGACTGATTCTTCTATGGTGGTACAACCTTCACCATTAATAGTGCTCCTAAGACGAACTATTTTCCCTCTAGGGTATGCATAGTGACTTTCATTACTCATGGTGGAAAATTCCCTATGAAAAAAAGAAATTCTTCTCACTCACCAATGATAGGATTCCAACATACAAAAATCCTCTCATAAACAACAATCCTCAAGTTATACAATTCCCAACATGGTCCATATAATGTGATTCACAGTCCACGTACTATGATTTGTGGTCTATATAGCACTACTACATAGAATCCTTCTTTTTTTTGATTTTCCTTCACCATTATGCATACCTAATATTTAGCCCATGAACTATGCTAAGTGGTATGAAAAATATGGAATGAAAACACTTTTGTAAATAATATTCATTTTATAAAAATTTAACTTCATATATGTAGACCCAAATGTTTGGAAAACATTGGGAAATGATGCCACCGTGAATACCTAATTAGAAAACTCCCACCATACTAATTCGGGTCAACATATCTTTTCGAGAACCTTATTGGTCAATATTTTTAAATATAGATCTATTTCCTTTACCATCATCTTTTTTATCATTGAAATTATTATAACTTCCCAATATTCCATAAAATATATTTTTTCCAATCAATCCTAAATTATAATGTTTCACCCTTTCCCTCTGTTTCCTTCATAACGATTTTATCAAAATTTCATCTAACAACTTATGATATTTGTGAAAAAAATTTAATGGATTTTAATATATAACTTTGACAATTATTCAACCATGAAATCCTATTTCATCAAATGAATCCATAAAAACAATCCAGGCATCACCTTGAAACATAAAGTCTTCAATAGAGTTATATTGAATTATCAACAATTGAGAACATTTTCCATGCCCCATTAGTTTTGGAACTAAATCATCAAATTTTATACAATGAGAGGCATTTATCTCATTGATAACAATTGATTACCAGAGAAAATTTGTGTATAATGAATACAATTAATACAGAACGTAATCTCTTCCCCATATCTTATCAGGGTACGGGTCCTCACATATGGAGAAGCATTCCACTATCTCTATATAGTTACAGGGTGCAGGTCCTCCATTGGAGTTAGTTCTACCTCAGCATTTGAGTGTAGTTTTGTGTAGAGGGCCCATAAAATAGTTACATGCGATACATTATTAGTAGTTTTTGCTCTCTTTATGAACATAGATTATGAGAACCCTATATATAAGTGATAGGCATTTCATGGGTTAGTAAAGAGCGAGTGTTCCCTCAATTTTTGGGTAGTGGTGAGGTGCAGTTCCCTTGGATATCTCTTGTTAGAGAGGATGCATGTGATATAAAGCCTTGAGAAGTGATCCCCCAAATGTGAGCAGTGGTTATAGGGTGGTACTATCCACTTCGGTTCTTAATGCTATTCACAAGGCACATTTTAGGGATGGTAGGACCTCTAGTGCTCGGAACTAGAGTTGGACCCATTAGACTGTTCCTGGTAGATCACATTCTCTAGGATGTACGACTGTAAATGATAGAGTTCTTCCAAATGGACTGTATCTATCAAATGGGTTCCATATAGGATGGGATATATTTTATAGTTTGTTGTATTAGATTTTTGTTACCATTCGTTCCTTGAAAAGAATAATGCTACTAGCTATGAGGCTAGAACCTCATAAGACATGGATTCCAAGATAAGTATATTTGTGTGATTCATGGGGTACTTTCTATTTTTTCACATGTCTACATTGACACCAAATTATGGGATGATATTAATTTTCATCTCCAACAGAGGATGGTTAAATATAGAGTCCCCTTTTGATTGGGTTCCCTCTGGCTAGGCCGAGCATAATGTTTCCATTATTTTCTTAAGTTTGAATTTGTATTTATAAGGTACCTACTATGTTTTTATACTCTCCATTGTAAAATACTTTCCTATATGTGTTTTACTTTGTGTAGAACATTGGACTTTCAACGGATTTCTCAGAGGAACTGAGGTAGGTAGAGCATAGTGTTCCATACCGACATAGGTGTTTATAGGATTTGGGTTGAGTAGATTTTTAGTAGATTCATTGGATAACGATCCACTATTTTTGAAAAATTATAATTATTTTAGTGTTTTATTTTTTTGGGGAATGTATTATTCCCATTTTTGATTGATTCATTCTATTATACTCTGTTTTGGGATTGATATATTAATGTATTTTAGATTCCACCTTTTTATATCTCTACATTATTCCATTGATGTGTTTCTGGGTTCATGCATATATGAAATTTAGGAAAATGCCTTCAATATATGTGATATCCCTAATTGGCACTAGTGGCTAGATCCTAGCCTATTGGGGTCATGCTTGGGGAGTTGTGGCCCAGGCCTTGTTGGGCCCGGTCCAGACATATGTCAATGGTGGTACCCCGAATGTATGTCAATTTTAGGGAAGCATTCATCTCACATAAATTGATCATCAAAATCGATGATTTGAGGAGTATATTTAATTTTAATCTTAGAATTGATATATTTATGAAAATGGACACAATTAAAAAGATTACCATGTTCCACCTTTATAAAAAGAACCAATTCTTTCTATGGGGGTGTGTTTGAAAAAATGAACCCTTTTATTTCAAACACTCTATGATGGAAAATCATTTATATAATTTATGTTGGTTCCATCCTATAACAAGGAAGGGAAAAATGAATAGTCCTTAGTATGAGATCATTTTTAAACTACAACTCTATTTATGAAAGAAACTATAGGAAATAATGAGGATAATCATTAGGAAACTGCTGAATTATGGTTAGAGAATATCTACTTGTGATCTCATTTATTGAATCTAATATAACTTATACAATATGTAATGATATGGTTATAACCACATGTACCAATGTTCCAAGTCTTCTTCCATCCATTATCTAATATCTATTAAAGAGATGATCAATTCCACTTGATGATATAAAAAACACTTATCTGACCTCACAATGGATAAGTTATTTTGTTATCAGCAACCAATACATTATATAAATCAAGTCATAGACATCTATATCCACGTAATTTAAGCCCATTCAAATTTCCCTCCATTATTTGCCATCATACATTATTTATATATAAATTCTCTACACTCTCCTTGGCCAAGAGGATTCTGCATTTTAAATGAATAATTCATCATGTCATCAAGATATCCTATAAGATCAATGACACTAGAAGAAGAAAATTAATGGGAAGCACATGCATCTAATATAGATTGTATAAGGATAATATTTTCAAGACTCATTTCTTTCACTATAGATGGATGAGATTGATCATCCAAGATCACCTTGTCTACCACATATAGTTTCTTACTCATTATTCCTTGATCATTTTTTTCTACTCATATTGCAAATCTATAAGAGTCATTGTATTTCCATAATCACCTTGGATCCTTCATTTCAACATAAGAGAGATATTTTTATATGATATTCCAGTTTATATGTATTATTCCCTGTATACAGTAGATTTATTCTCATCTCGAAGATTTGGAGAAATTAAAAAATAATGCTATAGTTTACAAATCTATTTTTAGTTGTGACCTTCTCTAGGTTGTGCAATGAAAAATATATTAATACGGTTAAGGAAACCGCATTGAATAAATTTCCTCTTAAATTTTGGTCATGGATTGAAATTTACTGATCACGTTGTCTAATTTCAATATATTCCACGAATTTTGAAGATGGTGTCCCACTTCTACATATTCATAACATTGGATTTCCCACCATTCCCATTAAGAAAAACATTATCCCTCCAAAAATATAGCAAGAGACATCCCTTTCTTTGATAGGATCTATATTTACCATCTCTACATAGTCCATATTACAAATATAGTAAATAATTTAATGAATTTATGGTTGTATGGACATCTGGAAAAAAAATTCTTTTAAGGGAACATTTACAACTATTTAAGTTGTAATAAGTAATTTGTTCATAAATGTATCCTAATATTCTATCACAAAGATATTCTTTTCCTTTAAATTAAATTATTTCATTATATTATAGATCATAAATTTGTGATGATATAATTTCTTGTTAGAAAACTCATAAAAATAATCTTCTGTCATTCCTAGGTTTGCTTCACCCTAAAAAAGAAAAACCCGATAATTGGAATGTCATATATTAAAACACATATGTTTTTAGAATTACCTTTATCCTAGCTTGTATACAAGGAAAATTGTAAATTTTATTCATTCATTCAATCCAAACTTTTTATTATTTTAGGATCAAATCCCCATTGAATGTGGAGGAATATTTTTCTTATATATTACCAAGTGATCCACGTTCTTTAGATTATAATTTCTATTTTATTGTGAAAATTAATTGTAAACTTTTATAAAACTCTATATTTTAATTGTCTTACTTGTGTCTAAGGAGAAACCAAATTCACACTATGCCATTCTGATTGATTTTTATAATTTCTAATTAGTTAAATTTTAAATAATTAGATTAAAAATATACTTTCCCTAACATTGTGGAAAACTAATGGCTTAAAAGTTACAAATTTACATAATAACATATACCAAAAACTATCACTTTGAAATTAAACCTTGGTATGATTATTAAATATTATTTATAAAACATAAAACTGATGATGATCAATGTATTTATTATGGTAAGTCTCACTTCCAATGAATTTTATGTAATCCTCATCAACTAAACCCATTATGATGAGATAATGACCCTCCTAGATGTGCGTAAAAATTTTCAGTACCTAGACAACATACTAACATGAAGTGAAGTATAGAAAGTATATATATGATTTTTTAAACTATATATTTCATGTTCCAGCATTCCAATCTCCTTGCTACCACCCTATAATGTCTGATTGATCAACTGAGACTGATAAATTTTTTAAAATACATAATATCCTAATTTAATTGACTAGTGATTGAGTGATACTAACCAAAGGTTACATCCCTATAAAAATATTTCATAGTAACAAATTTACTTGGACATAGATATTTTTAGGGGAAGTTTACAAAAATAACGCTAAAAACCCAATAACATAGATAAATAATCATCCAACCCCATAATATAATTCTTGTGTTCAAATAATAAAATAAAAGGTAAAAAATATAACACCAAAATATCATAGTGATAAGGAAAGAAGAAAAAAACTGAAATAAATAATCAACTAACTAAACTGGTATCAATTAACAACAGCATCTCAAACTCCATCTAATTGAATCTAAGCTCCAACACTCCTTGCCATTCCCAGTGTATTAAGATTCATTTATATAGAAATTTGATAAAATCCCATTTCTTATGTCTATATAGATGATATATAAAAACTCACTAAATTACCTAATAAGGGGTTATTATAAACTTAATATTCATTCCTCAATGACTTACCAAATCATTCCAATAAGACATAAACCATTTTTCACATTATATATAAAAAATTTAAAATTAAAATAAAACCATATATACCGAAACATTAAAAAATTCTATAAAAACCACATAATATGATCACAGCCTAATTCTCGTCCTTTTTCACACCCATTCAATTATTTAAAAACCCAAAAGTATACAATACCACACTTAAATAAATTCATTACATGTTATAGTTCCATACTCATGTGAGGTATCTCATTTTTTTCCACAGTTTGAAATGAAGAATAATGTTATGGATACCTAATGGATTGACCCCCTTTTCAATGGAAAAGTATAATAAATTAAGGTGACCAAATAACACACACCCCTTATTAAAGGTCATGTTAAAATAATGAAATCATGAAAAACAATTCCTCCCAACCAGTCACCAAATTTATTTTAAATTAAAAATATTATTTCTTGAAATAATTTCATGAATATTTTTTGTCAAAAAAATATATATTTATGAAGTAATAATTTTTAAATATTAAAATAAATGGGAATTCAAAAATTCGTCCAATTTCACAAAAGTTTGAATTCCATAAACCGAAAGCCGTTTCATTCAAGATTCAAATTGTTTTTGGAATGAAATATCATGAAACCAAACTATGAAAAAAAAACATTATGTTCTAAAATTTTTCACGAGGAGAGAGACGCCACAAAACACAAAAAATGTTATAATAAAAAATAATACAATTTAATCCTAGATCAAACATTGGATATTCTTTCTATCTAATGATTTTATCATATCTCAATAGGAATACCATCATGGGAATTTGATATATCTATAACTACCTAGATCAATTATCACAATATAAAGGAGAAGAGTAGATTTTTGAAAAATAGCAAAGACGAATTACTCACTGATGAAACTATATCTTCAAAGAGATTTTATTTACATAAAATTATCTTCTAGATTTAAGGAAAGTGTCTCTCAATCCTTGTTATGAATGAGAATTAAAGTACCTATGCGATTAAGAATATAATGAGTCTTCTAGTATTAATTCCGGTTAAAATAACAATTTTATGGGTTCTAACTATATATCACATGGTTAGGTTACACAGTTATTCCAATGATGTTCTTACGTGATAGGTGATTATTGTAAATCCATATAGATTCATTTTTTTGGAAATATATTTTGAAAAAATTCCCCAATATTGCATTGCTACTATCACAATTAAACACCATAAACAATTCTATTTCAAGGTTAGACAAAACATTCACCAACCAATCATTCACAATATTTTACTTTTTATGATTTTTCATGCTATCATATAGTTTTTAAAACCCATGTCATAATAGTGCACCATCTATAATTTTCATAATTTTTTAGAGGTTATTCTTGGTTTCCATTAAACATGTACAAGTCATACACCTCCATAAAAACATAAAACTGGTCAAAGCCTTACCATACCACCCAATATGTAACCCAAGCATTATATAAACTCAAAAAATGTAAAAAATGGTTGTGTACCTTTTACTAGGGGTGTCATTGAGTAAAACCATGGATCTTGTTTGGATATGATTAAGAGTGGAACTCTATGAAATCATATCACTTCATTAACAAACATCATTGCATTTTAGTTCGGTGAGATATATTATATGATGGAGATGAAATAACCTCTTTATGTAGAGTGTTTGAATACAACTAGAAATAGATTTATAGCCTTTATATGTCTTTGGAATATGTATAATATTATAGAGTGGGGAGTGTTTTCCCATTTACTTTAAACTATGTCTCAATGTTGGATCATCCTCTTTTACTTATATTATAAAACTCTAATTTTTTGACATTCCTCACATTGATATTAATACTGTAATATATTTATCATTATATTGTATCTCAATGAATTATCTTTAGGATTTCTATATATATTCATCTTCTCATGATATATAGAAATTTATGTGATTCAAAATATCTTTATTAAATTACAATATATATATGAAAATAGACCACCTATTTATGCACCAATTTAATATTTACATATATGGATGGTGTAATATTAAATTAAACATGATAGGATTAAACTCCTTAAATCATGATTTCACTATCAATCCTATAGGAATCCCAAAATATTTAATCTCATTAAATTATAATAATGGATACCATTTCATCATTCATAGAACTCAAAACATCCTACAAATAGTTTTCCATCATTGGGTGGAAATATACAAGGAATTCTTAATTTTTAATCAACCCATTCCATGTCATTTGGATCATACTCAACTCTATTTTATGAATCTGTTTTTCATGATTGTATGCCTAATATATATATACATATATATATATCAAAACATTCCCCAAAAATATAATTATTTTATATCTATAAGAAAAATACTACTATAAGATCTACATACAGAGTTGGATGATTATGGTTTTATACCATGAAATAGAGTGATCCATACACTTACACTTTTTTATTCTTTTTGAGAACACATCCTTGACCCTAATTCAGTTCATCTATATAGATCACAATACCCATAGTAGGAAATGTATTCATATCTGAATAGTTATACAACCAAATAATTAATATGGGGTAAACTATACTTATTCTTAATAGTGACCTTATTTTGTACTTAATAGTAAGTGAAAATAAATTTTCACCCATCAGTATTCATAATTAGAAGAGCTAGTTTAGCCCATGGTGAATAACTATATTTTTTATATTTTTCATTCTTAAACTACTATATTTGAACTTGGTTCATTCTATAATTACTCTATGAAAAAGGTGTAACACTTGGTATGAGTGAAATTGAAAAATCCACTTCATGATTTATGGGAATACTAAAAAACTATTATATAAATATATCAACATATTAATGTAAAATTTGAATATTATCAATGTTGATATTCTTCCAACGATTTGAGATAAATACCCCTCATGTTTTTTTTAAGAAGCATATAATTGAACTAATTTCATTTTTAATTTGGTGTTCATTTTCTAAACGATAAATGATCATAGATTGATTCCAAATAAAATTTGTAACTTCACTTCAAAATATAATTGAGATTTTATCAATATTGAGTGATCCAATCTATTCCTAGAAACACCAAAACCGTCAATTTTAGGGAGAAGAAAAATATTTTCAAGAAGAAAAATCCAATAAACATCTATTAGGTACAATAAAAACATGTGAGATTCAGTAATCCAAAAATTATTAGATTAAAAAAATAATCCAATATATTATTGAGATGGTTTAGTGATATTCATATCAAAATCATTATATATATTGGTGTGCATAGAGATGGAATCAAATAAGAAATTTTCAATTTCTGGGTGGATGTTATTCTTACCATTCACAAATTCATTCTAAATACCTACTATAACAGTTGTGATCCCTTGGTCTTTCAATTTTTCTCTTTGTATAATAATATTTTGATACTTATTTTCTTCAATAACCCTTATATTAATGAACTGTCTGGAAGAATTTCTATTATATTTTCAGCTAATAATTATATACCATCATTTCATTGAATTTCCACTTATAATACTTTATGAATATCGTTTTCTAATGGAATTCACTTTACAAAATAAAACATTTACTAGTCCCATTAATTCAATGTTTATCATTATTATCACCAAACACTTGACATCATAAGAGACTAATTTTATTATTTCAAGGGATTAATTATTATAATTTTTTTAAGAAATATAATATTCAATTATAATCCTCAAAATGAAACCAAAGAATTAGAGTATTCATCCTTCATTTGTACCTTGAGATAATAGATAACAATTTCATCATAGATTCTTATGTTTTTTATGACCAACACCATACAAAGATTTTTTTTAAGATATTATAAAATCAATATATTATTCACTAAGGTTTGACAAAGAAACCACATGTCTACCTCATAAATCTTTTATTATTTTCTTTATAGGTACTAATGGATTCAAAATACATCTACTTTAGCTTATTGATTTTTTAATATTTTTGACAAAAGTGTTTGGGGAAAGTACTAATTTCAAAATTACCATTCTATTCATTCTATTTAAATAAATTCATTTTATTATTCTTGTATCATTTTTTAATAAGGTTCCCTCATTGATTTTATTTATATTATAATCGATAACAAAACATAACATTTTCATTCATTGAGTATTTGAGAAATAAAAATGAATTTTCACTGGTACAGATTTGTGTCTTTAAAATTAGTGCATCATAGGACCTAAATAATATGGTGCATAATGACAAATTATTGAATAGATTATATATTTCCCATTCCATTTATAAGATGGAGGATCATCAAAATTTACAATATGTGCAATTTTTATAAGAATAAGAGTAATATTTTCCAATCAGGGCACATGTTATTTTGTTTCCCATGTGGAAAATCTATATATTTCCCTCCACATTCATTATTGACATGATTCCCATCAGTTATATCCATTGAAAAAATGGAATACCATAGTGTAATAATTGAGAATTATTAATGAAAGTGTGAAGTCCTTAACTAGGAAAACAAATACAATGATTTAGAAAATTATGAAACAATCTTATCTACATATGAAATTGTTTTTTTAATTATTAATTATTAGTTTTTATGTAATTTCAATATATTCATTATAAAATTTAATCTAAAATTAATTAAACCCCACTTTAATATTAACTATAGTGACTTAATTATTTTATATTAAATTATAATTTAATTTGAGATGAATAACTAATAATCCAAACAATAATACATAACCTAGAACCATAAAGGTTTTGTGTATTTGGTGACTAGAGACAATGTGAAAATATTTTCTGAATTATATTCAACATCAACTATTATTTTTCATTCAAAAAATAAACTACATTGATATATCCTACAGAATAACATTCACCAATACATTGGGAAATATAATCATAAGAATGGAAAAACATAGATTTTTAGTAAGTGTAATCAAGGGAGATGTCATTTAAATATCATTAGTGATCATAAAATAAGTATAAGGGAATAAGAGTTCAATAATAACTTATGAATACTATTTATAATCTTTCATAGTTGATAAAAACTAATTCATATCATAATACGTTTGAATAATAGAAGGAATGAATCATATCAGTTTAAAATCACTGATAATAAATAACGAGCTATTGGTGTATTTCAAAAGTATATAAAGAGGTCATAGGAATTTCGAACAATATTATCAATAGAATATAATTTAAGTAGTCAAGTATCATTTCCAATTCCATTATATCATAGTGGGAACAACCTTATAGTGTATTGGAATTACACCCTTAGTTACATTCTCATACCTATTGGATAGAGTCCAATATTGGATTGTGTTCATTGGATATTCATTTTCATATTATGTAATGAGAGATAAATATTCACATATTTCATGGGGATGATATTTAATACTAGGAAAACCAATTCTATACAAAGATAATACATATGTGTTCCATAATACCATTATATCATTTATCATTTCATCATGACTTAGTTAACCTTTGGAAAAGAAATGAGTTTCAGGAAATCATACATAAATTATCATCATTATAAGTCATCCATAGAAAATAAAGGTCGGCATAAAAATATCATATATTTTTTGAATCAAAACATTCCATAAATGTTTTTTATGTAGATATAAAAATATAAAAAAATATTTTATTATAATATAGATAAATCTTCTTTTCTTTTGGTATTTTTTAAAAATGAAGAATTTATATAAAATAAAAATGAGTGTTTTGTTTATAAAAACACACACACATTAAAATAATTAAAATTAATGAATTGAGTATGTGATGATGGGATTATATGTTCATGTTATATTCATTGAAAAAAAAATCATTTTTCATTATTATATATATTGAAAAAAGTGTCTCATAAAAAATATATTTGAATAGAAATCATTATCATCATTTTTAATGAAGGTAAATGGTTTCCAAAAATATATTTTTCAAACATTTAGTTGTAGGAAAAAATTTCAAGAAATAATTCTTAATAGATTGTTATTGAAGTGAAATATTACATAAAAAAGTATAAATAAGTGTCAATTTTAATTAAAAAATTATTCCATACTTTTTGATTTCAAAACATCAAACAATGGAAAGAATATCTGAAAACCATAGACACTACCACATGATAATAAAATATACATATTTAAATAGATATTGGGATACATAGAATATAATTTACCCAATGCATATTCTAACATGAACAATATCTATTAGAAATGAGATATCAATGAAAACTCATACCTTTAGTCTTGAGAAGATTCATGCCGAATATAAACTCAAATATAATAAATTACTATTTAATATACATATATAGAAGAAATATGTTCATATTTATCTTAACATATATGATAAATTTATTATTTTTAATCACACATATTTTTAGTAATTATCCACTAATCCAATATTCTTAGAATTAAATATATTTTTTATTACAGAAGTTTTAATCTTATAATTCTTCTATCTATTACATATTCATGGATTAATTATCTCAAAATAATTATTCATTTAGTTCATTTAAATTATTTATTCATTATAAATACATTTTGAAAATTCCTATATAGATGTGATGAAAATTGAATTACATCACATCATGGAGGTGATAGTCTGCGCATACACATGGGTGATGGTTTCACTTTTAGATGGATGTAATGAGTTAATGTTAAATAAAAATTTATATTTTTGGATTTAAATAATAATAATATATATAATATATATCTATGAAATAAATCAACATAATTTCCTTGTAAGAAGGTGATGAAAAAAAAACATGTCAATTCCCAGTGATGATTGTTCATATGTAAATATGATAAATGATTTTAATATACATTTAATTAATAGAACATACATTATAAGAAGTCTAATTTAAATATTTATTAACATACTAATGACTATAGAAGCGGTTTTTAGGGTCGAATGATAGAGAAAATGTGCAGTCACTAGGAATATCAATTTAGAAACAATTTCTGGAAGACTTTTTTGAAAATTGACTAATAACTAAAACATCATAAAACTAAAAAAATATTTAAAAAATACTATTTAAATTAAAAAAATATATTTATATGATCTTGGTTTTGTTGTGGATAAAACACCTATAGTTGAATTGGTATGATTTTTTATTTTAATTTTGGTGAAATCAATGCCAATTATTTAATTTCCTCATCAAAATATTTGTTTATGTAATTTTCACAATTTTTTGAGTACGAAAATACAATCAGTTATTTTCTGATGACATTATAAAATATTCCAATTTTCGAAAGAATCATCCCTCATTTTTTATTGGCCTGAAACATTATTTCCATGTCATTGAAGCATTCAATGAATTTGTAAAATACCATATTCCGCTTCTCACAAAGTGGATGTAGTTATCGACATTGGGTTCACTCAACTAAGAACACTCATTAAGTATCACTCATGAATGTATGAAGGATAAAATAACAAAAATATAATTTTCTCAATTAAAATATGTTATTCTTCATAATTTTCTAACTTGCAAATTATTATTCTATCACAAGCATTGGTGACTTCTAGGAAAATAAATTATGTGAGGATATTCCTTATAAGATTTCTTATTTACTATCACGTGAACAAAAATTGTATAAGTTTCCTAGAGCACAAATGACAATTGATAAAAATGAAGATAAAAATATACAATTTAACATCCTATTAAAGAAATTATTTAAAATTTCAATCAATCAAGGAAATAAATCAAGGAATGAATTTAATGTCCAATGCAAAAAAACATATACACAAAAAATATTAACCAACCATCACATATTAAAGGAACATAAAATAAATAATACTCATTATTATAATGTTCATGTTGAGGGGAATATCATCGCTATATTCATCAGATGATCATAAAATAATAACCTTCACTCCATTGATCACTGCAATATTAAACCAAAACATCATGAAATCGTAAATTCGTAAAGATATGAGTTCACTATAACTCTGTCTTATTGTTCCCATAAATAAAAAAAATTCCACAATGTGCATTGAAATCACACCCAGCATGAAAATCACTGAAATTTTTTGACCAACCCTGACCGAATGAGCGATGTAGTGCATCAGAATCGGGATAATGGAATTATGATTTCCATAACCTTAGAGGATATTAGATCCCCAGAAAAGGATGATACATATACCTGGGATTATCTAGAATAATTCGGGGGGGGGAATGTCAATATGGTAGCACAAAAAAAGAGATATGATGGTCAGGTCGGCATTTTATGATGCTTCATGAGGGATGAGATTTGTGATGGTCTGACTTTAGGAAGAGGCAGATCATGGGGGAGGAGATTTTTTAGTGGATAGTTGAAGGTAATTTGTGCATCATGGTTGTTTATAGAGAGGGAGCGGGTTTTAGTTACACCAACTATAGTAGTGGAGATGAGAGGGGGGGTACTCGACCTGATGGGTCACAACAATGGTTTCACTAAGATGATAAAGATGGATGAAATCATCACCCCCACTAGGGTTTATAGATGTCTCACCAAGACTAGATAAAGAAGGGGGTCTCCTATATTGATTAATACCTAGATAAAAATAAGTGTAAAACAAAATATTCAATATTCAATATTCAAATTAAAACTTAATTATGTTATAATGATAAATAATAATAACAGTAATAGTAATAATAATTTTGATTTTATAAAATTATTAATATAAATATATAATATATACATGAATAAAAAGTAAATTAAATTAATATTCTTATACATACTAAAAAGGATATTTCTGAATGTTAATGTAATTAAAAAAATAACTATGTAAATATATATAATTCTAAAAATTTTAAAAATATATAATTTTAACCAATATATAATACTAAAATAAAAAATTAATATAATAAAATTATGTAGTAATAAATGAAAATGAATTAAACTAAAAAAAATTCTAAATGTGATAGAATTGAAAGTTAATAATGTATGAAATTAATAATTACTAATAATAAAAATAAATATGAATATTAAAAAATAATTAACTAAAAATAAAAAAAAATACAAAAACACTACAAAATAATGAAAATCAACTAAAAAAATAAATTGGTTTGAATAATAATTAAAAGGAAATTTTAAATTAAAACAAAAATTTGTGAAATCCATTCACATCAAGTCTCCTGCACTTAAACTTTTGCGCTTCTAGGGAAAAGAATCAGAAAAATTACACAATTTGGCACATAGAAAATCAAAGCATCATAATTTAATGTTTAAAAATTCTCAATCCCTTTTTCCAGGAAAATATCATCCTTGATTTCATATCCAATATTTCTATTTTAGTTTCCCTTCCACTCATATTAATTATAGAACATGCATCAAAAATCATTCATCATGTGGCATTCCTTTCCATCATTCTCATTGCTCAAATAATTTAATCGAATCCTTTCCCAAGTATCATACACATGCATTTTGATGATATTATTTCTAGAAATTTCACATCTCTACTAGTATAAATCAAAATAATTCATTTACATAAAGGATATAACATATGGTAAAAAAACTTCTAGGCTACAAGATGGTGGTTCATAAATAATTAATGTTTGTAAATTTGATGGATGAATCTTGAAATATATTCATGAAAAATGTCAACCCATAATCCCCATAAAACTCCCACTCATAGACACATAAAACGTTTTTTACCTACAAGTATATGATAATCCCATGATTCTAAAAAATCGGATTTTTTGGAATTTCTATTTCTATTTTTCTTTTTTAGAACACAACTTACTCAAATAATATGGGAAAAAAACTGGTGAGTATCAACTCCAAAACCCCATCAAATAAATTTTATAAAAAGTATCAAAGAATGATACACCTGTTGTGTGTGCACTATACCATCTCATTGAAGGCATGTTATATAGAAACCTATAAAGGTCTTGGAGTAATAGATCATCATGTTAATAGATATACCTAAATGAGAGGGTTACCACATAATGACCAAAAATGTACTTTTTTCCAAATAAAAATATCTATATTCCCATATCAATGTGAATCTAATGAATATTACTACGGTCTACGGTAGTGTTACAAAAAAACATGTACATGGATTCATGTGTATTAAATAGATGATTGTAATGTTAATTTTTATAAATGTTTTTAGTTTTTTATATGACATTGTTATATTAGGAAGAATAAAAATAACTGGAATTAAAAAAAATTCGTAGGTAAATACAGATAAATACGAAAGGGATTCCTGTATATAATCAAATTATAGAAATGATGTACTTGTAAAATCTATAAATGAAGGAAAAAACCAAAATCATATAAAATAGATAATTGAAAAATATGTTTAAAATGTGTGTTGTAAAATTATTTAATATGAATGATCGTCTCTATGATAGTTCCAAGAGAAAATAAATTTAATTTAATGTATGAATTTTATTAATTCTGAAGTCAATAAATAGAAACTAAATGCAGTGAAAGGATGAAATAATAATTTTATGACTATCATTTATCTATATTTTACATCATATTCATTTACATGTTGATTTCCCTCCACTAGGGTCAAATAGAAATATATACCATGCATCTGCTTATTCATATGTGGGAGTATGGACTATATTCATAGAATGTAAATTTATCCCATATATTTCAGGATATCTCAATGATAACTTTTATGAAATATGTGGATATGTAATGATATGTAAATAGGCTATATCCTATGGGAATGAATATTTGTATCATAAAGAAAAATTCACTGAATAATTTCAGTGTTAGAAAAGGGAGTCATTAAAAAGATCAAGAATACTACCTCTTTAAATTTGAACCAATGAAAATATTTTCTTACTGATATCCTTGAATTGTTGTACTATATATATAATATCCCTGAATGTATTATTTGGTTTGATGATGTATAAAAATTCAATTTCAGCTCAAAAACAATCCTAATAAAATCCACCAGTTTCCAATTAATTTTATACTCCACAATTTCATTAACTCTATGAAAGTTATGAGTATTTCTTGAATATATAAATAGTTAAAGTGATGTTTTTTAACCTCAATGATTATAATATATGATGCGGGGTCAATTAGAGTAGGTGACACCACTGTGTTATTAATTACATATTTTTTAATAGTTGATTCTATAACTTATTTGTCATAGTTATCCATTAAAACATGCGGACCCACAAACTCATGATCCAACAGGAAATTTATTTCATCCAGTGTTTATAGAAAATTATGAGTGCTCCCTGAAATTATTTTGGGATTACATTATAAATCCATAAATGATTCAATTATCTTAATTTTGGATAAACATTACCATTCATAATTCTTTTCGTGTAGATATGATTCATTATAATTTTTAGTGACGTCATCTTGTGTGTAGAAATTACTATTATTTTGGATGAAACATGATATAATCACCTTAAATAAATTTCATTGTTAAATTTCATATTAATCCCCAAAAGGTGTGATTTCATAGACATTTAATGTTTTCGTTTTCACCTTGGGATGTATGAGTTTTGATCTCACATAATGAGAACATGGAATCAAATTTTGTAAGGGACCTTTATATTTGACAAGATGAATGAATAAGATTCTATATTATTGTAATGTTATTTTATAGGATGAGTCAAATAGTGACGAAGATGATCCATCAATGTTATTATAAGTTGAAGGACCAATAAAAGTAGTTTCATCCTTAGAATTAGATAGTGAATGTTTTTCCAATGGGACCTTTGCTATACTCTTCTCACAATAATTATTATGAATTGGACCATCAAGTGGAAGTGAGGAGGTTATTGTGGAAATATGGTTCATTTTATTTCCTAAAATATATAATTGGTTATATATATATATGAAAGAAATATTAAATTACATTCATTTTCAGGATAAAACCTCTAATTTTTCTTAGTGACTGTATAAAGAAACATGTGACTAAATATGGAATAATTTGTTTCACATAAATTATTGGGTATTATTATTTTTTAAATATTTGACATTAAAAATGATGGAAAATTGTATGAGTACTTATATCATGACATGTTGAAACATTATCTTAAGGATTATAACCCATATTTGGATAAAGATAATTAATTTAAGGTTGATTACATGCATATCTCATGTGCGATGTACGATTGTATTCCCTACCAAGAAATGTTGGTGAGTAGGGTGGGTGTTGGATGTAACTAGGATGTTTTGACCACTCCATTATGATGTTTTGGGTGTCTTGAATTTTTCATAAATGAGAGATTACAAAGAAGTAAAGTTAACTCTTTTTAATGTATTTATGTTCTTTATTGACACATATCACTCTTCTTAATGATATAACAAGGATACTAATCTCCCAAAAAATGGAGATAGAAATTTATCACATGGATTATGTAGCAATAAATTTTGAAACTAAATTACTTAATTACAAATTAAGAAGAAATGATTAGGGTCTAACTGAATAGATAATGTTCATAGAAACTAGGAAACTATTTTTTGAATAATTTCTAAGAAAAAACGTTATTCACGTTATTAACATATAAATATCAAATAAACCAAACAAATATTTTAAAATGAATATTTAAATTAACTAAAACTCTATATATGAAATAAATAAATATATTTATAACACTTTAGGAGATGGAAGTGAAATATTTGTGATGTCTTTTTAGCTACACACAATGCCAATTTTTTAATTTCCACATCTAAATATTTATTAATTTAATATTCACTTATTATATATTTAATAAAAATATTATCATGTATCATTCTATGGTATTAGTTATTATTTTAATTTTTACAAAAATCATATGTCAGTTCATTCTATGGCTGATAAATAATTTATGCATCATTATTGAATTTAATCACGTAGTAAAATACCATAATCTATTTCTATAAAAGTTAAAGTATCTATCTACATTGAGTTCAATTTAATTGGATCACCGGTTAAGTATCCCTAATGAATGTTTTAAGTATAATACAAAACCCATATTAATCTTTCAATTAATATATTTTTTTTTCTGAATTTATTCCGAAGTGATTTATGATTCTTTATCATGCATAATTGAATTATAGATAAATAAATTACTTAATGATATCCATCAATGATTACATAGTATGTATCCATGAAAAGGAACCAAAAATTTGAAGAGAGAAAAAAATAATAATTGACTCAATAAAGATGTAATAAAATAATTAATCATCAAATTAAAAAAATTATTTTAAAAGTGAATAATAATTGGGAATTAAAAACGCATGAAATTTCTATCATATGGATCACAACTACGAGACAAAAAACATCAGCCATCCATATCTCTTATAAGACTCATAAAATAAAAAATGAAGTTATCACTGTATTCATGCTTCCAAAAATATCATATAATGCACCCTTAGATGACCGTTAAGTATTGACATTCGCTCCATTAATCACCAGAATGTCCAAATAAACATTCCCACCGACGAAAAAATCAGTGGATCGATGGTCACATTAATTGTTCACTTTCATTATCTAGAATAAAAAATATTATATTGTTTCTGTTGATGTCATAGACAACATTGAAATATCAAACAATTTCACTCCCACCTAAACTGAATGTGCACTACTATGCAGAGAATGTGGGATAGCAGTGTCGTGGTGTCTAGCCTCTTATAGGGGGCTGTCGGTTTACTAGGAAGGGAGGAGGTGTCACCGTGGGTTTATAATGATGAGTTAAGGGAGGCTCACACTGGTTGTTCATTTGGATAGAGAGGGAGGGAATGATGGAATAGTGCAATGATACAGTAGTGGAGATGAGCGGTGGGAGGCCTGCCACTTGGCCAATTGAGGCTCTACAAAGGTTACATGAAGTGGATGAACATAGGGAAATTCACATACATGGGTTTTTAGTGATCTCGCCCAGAGAACATATAGAAGAGGGCCTCCCATTTGGAAAAAGACTAGGATGAAACAAATAAAAACTAAAATATTCAAAAATAATGATTTTAATTCATACATAATTATCTAAATAAGTTAAACAAAAATAATAATAACTATAATAATGATTATTGTTACAATATAAATAATTTTATTAATAATAATAATAGAAATATATATTTTATAAACTATCTTAAAAATTAAATTAAATAAATATGCTTATAAATATTAAAAAAACATCTATGAAAAGTAAATATAATTTAATATTAATAAAAAAATTAAAAAAATCATAAAAATACTATTATTTTAAATAAGATTCATAGTTAAATAAGATATATTAATATAATAAAAATATAAAATAATTATAAATAAATATTTATGTACTGAAAATAAATCACCTAAACGAATATTAAAGTGTATGAATTAAAATTTAATAAATAATAAATTTAATAAATACTAATAATAAAAATAAACTAAAATTATTATATAATTAAATAAAAATTAAAAAAAACCGAAAAAATGACCAAAATATGAAAACAAAATTAAAAAAAATTCAATAATTGCTATAAATGTATTATAAATTCATAAAACAATTGATATAAATCCATGAAAATCAATTCATATGATACAAAAAATGATTTTACAAGTTGAATAATTTTTTAGTGAATCATGTTTACTATTTTCATTATTGTTAAAATGATGATGAATATTAATGGGAGGTGGAGGAAGATAAAATCCTGAAATATATTAGAAAGTATGATTTTATCTTCGTTGGGTGTCTTCATATAACCTAGCGTATAAGAAATCCTAAAACCCCATGTTTCTTATGTTGTAAAACATCCATAAACACCATCACTAAATCATTTATAAGTGTTCCCTACTAGCTGTCTAATTAGAGTCCACTGGCTAGACGGTAGCCCACTAACTACCCCGTATAGGGTCACCAACTAGATGGTGAGACCTTTTATAAAGCATAGATCATTCCATTCCAATAGACTCATTAGTTAGAGATAACTCATTAATGTTTATGTTAAATTATCCTGATAGCTCCTAGTCCCATTCACAAATACATTATGATTTTACATGCACTTTTTTCTTCCATTTACACCCATAATAAAATAATTAAGATGCTTAAACTAAGATCGTCAATTTTAGACACCAATTTCAGGGATAAATTCTTCCACTAGGTGAAATTACAAGTTCCCTCTAAAAATAAAGACTCAAAATGAAATGGGTCCTTATTACATTAATGAAAAAAAGGATCATAGAGAGTATGAATTTTCAACAAATAATAGCTGACAATTCCATAGAGCCTCGGAATTCAAAATAGCTAAATGTATGAATAATACCTTTTAGATAAAATTTGTTGGGTGAAATAATTGAAATCATTGGTGTTCGATTTTTATGATACACTTTAATTTATTCTATTTTATATTCATTATGAATTTCATCCTCTAATAATTATGATATTAAATACTTAAATTATATAAATGAATTATGTCCATGAAAGTTACCCTGGTTAACATTTGTAGAATATTTATCTTGTTTATTGAATATGATATTAGGTAACTGAAAATTACATACATTTTTAAACTCTTTATAAAAGAAAATATTGGGGATATTCAAGAACCTAAAATTAATTAAACATCAATTTTTTATCCTTAAAAATTTGGAAACCAGTGTATGTCATGTTTTAAATCTAAAAGTGTAGTATCAATATATGAATATTTATTTTTAGTGTTTTTAGATTTATTGAGGCCAAAACAATGGAAGAAAATCACATGAAATGATATTTTAGAATGGAAATATATAATTTTATTGAAAATTACTCAAAAATATCTATATTTTTAATCAATTTTTAATTTTTTTTGAAATTTTTGAGTATTGAAGGAATACTATAAATAAATTTTATTCTTAGACCCTTTAGTAACTAACCACTTTATAATATTTGAAAAATAAGATATCAGAAAAATTCTAGATTTTTATTATTTTTTATGGAAAGTATTTATCCTATATTCTAGAAATTAACATCAATATATTGATCCAAATGATGAAGATGGAATATTTGTTGGATATTATATAACAAGAAGTTCTTATAGAGTTTTTTGTAAAAGGTTTTTTTGAAATGATTCATGGATTTTTTTTGTCAAATCATTTTTTTAATATCTAAAAGTATAAGATATATATGGGTTCTTTACAAAACTTTTTTTATAAATAATTAATTTATCTTCAGCAACAAATATTAAATCCTTTAGATGTTAGATTATTAGAAACTAAATATATAAATTTAACATCAATTTATGATATACATATTATACATGATGAATAACATATCATAATACCTAATTACCATACAATAACAATGATTCATCCTTCTAATTTTATAATTGGTAATGTAAGTCATCCATTTAAATCTAAAGTTTCATTACAAAACCAACATTCAAATTAGTTTTTTCCATCATAATACCTAAAATGAAAAAATAAATCTAAGAGGGTGATTGATGGATAAGGGGTGTTCAATAATAGATAAATATATATGAAAGAATAATTTTTAGACATTATTTTATTAATTTAAATACTTCATATATATGTATTAAAATACATTTTTAGGAAAATGTGTGATGAAAATAAAATTATTTATAGAAATAAACCAGGATATGTTTTCATGGGTTGTTATTTAGGTGGCGTCATAGATTATGGTGAACATTTTTTACCAATAGTAATATCTAATGTATCTGAATCTTACATTCCATTACAAGTAATTCAAATTTTGGGAAATTTAAAATTCATTTTAAATATTTTTCTCTATTTATATATTTTATAGGAAATTTATGTTGGACAACCTTAGAGTTTTAAAATAATAATTTTTCAAAAAATATATATTTAAAGATACCAAATGACTCTATGTACTAATATAATCCCCAAGATCCTGGCATGATAGACCTACATTAATTCACATCATGTTAGAAAAATCTCATTAAATTTAAATACTCATATAATAGGGTGGAGATAATTTTCATTTCATTTTTTTAATTTAATTTTAATTTTTAATTAAACATTTCTTCTCTTTTATTTACTTATTTTTTCATTATTTTTATATTTTAATTTATTTTTATATTACATCGAATTTTAATTTTAATTACATCTGTTTACCATTTTATCTAATTGGTTTAGAGTCTATTATGGACCAATGAGATTAATCTAATATGTTTTAATAGAATAATGAGAATTTTAATTTTAGTGTATTAATTTACATTTCACATGGTTGTTTCATTAAAATCTATTTAAACATTTCAAAATTCCCAGTGTGTTTGTAATTTCAAAAAAGAGTCATGTTTGTGAGTCAATGACTCACATTTTTTTGATTCACAACATACTTCATATAACAAAGATATTACATTTGTTAATTTTTATTTTTTGTTTTTATGAATAATAAAATTTTAGTCATGGAAATACTAGAGAAAATATTCATGTTTATGAAAATATAGAAATATAATAGTTTCTTATTATGTAAATTAATCAAATTCTCGAGAAAAACAATGGTGCCAGTTTAACTCATTAGTAGATGAAAAAGAATACTATGTACAGTAGTATACGATGAATGGTTTTTTGGTACGGTTTAAACAAAATCTTTTTTTAATTTTAACATTAATGTATTTACAATTCCATATATAAACAGAGTTTCACCGCAAGCATCATTTGTACATGATTAGATCTAGATAAATATTATAGTCCCATAAATTCTTCATGAGATTTTGGAATTTTGTGTTCATCCAGTTATTTATACATTTAATGGATTATTATGTAATATATATTATGAATATATATTGTAAATATCATACCATTTTTATTGTAATTATTTTTATATTGATCTCACATGATTGTGGGATTATATGCATAAAAATATAAAGGATTTTTAAATCTTCGATAATAAAGGACATTTATAGTTAAAGAGAAACAATTTTTGGGAATAGAAGAAAATAAATATAAATGATAAATGTCCTAGGTATCATGGGGATTGAATTAGATGATAGTATCTAATATGATAAAAATTATAGATACCAACTATTTTTTCCAGAAACTTCTTTTATAATAAAGTTAAATTTAGTGATTTCATAATATCATTTTATGGTTTATTTTTTATATTTACCATTACTCTCATTATTTTTATATATTTTATGTGTATTTATTATTTAGATATAATTGTTTTAAATGTCCATTTTTCATAATTTTGTATTAATTCTCTAAAATTTATGATATTATGAAAAAAATTATTTGAACTATTCTAATAATACTTCTTATTTTTAATTTATCATATACATGGAATTTTTTAACAATAATATTGATTTGTTTTTTATGTTCATTTAAATTAAATTTTTATAGATGATTATTTCTATGTTTGGGTTTTAAACTGAATTTATCTTATAATAAATGTTTCTACTTGAATAGAACATTGATACAATATCCTTTTCTCACTCCCACATCTAATGTACATAATTCATAATATTTATTACAAAATCAAATTCAATAATAATTTATTCTTTGAACTTATCCAAACATAGTTTTCATCTACCTAGTAACCTATACAATAATAATATTGTTTACAAATAGATGTATAATGTATTACTATTATTAAATAAAAATTCATCCAGATTCAAGTTCCTTACCATTTATCCTCAAGAATTGAGAACATATTCTTACAATAGGAAATGAAACATTTTGATATTTCATTTAGTCTTCACACCTATTTAAAGAATAAAATGAAAACTAATGCCTAGATGGGAGGAATAAGAACATGAAAATCTATTAGACTCCAATAATGTTACGTGATAGTATAAAAATAGGTTTATTTCCCATGAAATTCTTTGGTATGTTCCTACTTCTTCCGCATAAAGACTCACCAATAAATCCATAGTAATCAACTTTTTAATCACCCACAGATTATCCCAAATTTATTAATTGTTCCATAATAAACCAAATGGTGTTATATCTTACCAATACTCATTTTAAAAGTATAATTATATCAATAGATATAAACACGAAATTCAACTACCGAACCTCTAGGGGATGTAATAGACCATTAAAAACTAAATGAATCATGAAATTAGCTAAAAATCATCTCCATAATATATAAATTCCACCACATATTTCTAAGGATAAAAATTAGGGACATCATGATTTCATTTACTAGAACTCATTAATTTTTTATATAACTTGTATTGTAGATGGCTCAATTAGTTCCACTATTTGTTTTATACATGAATGTATCTCCAATAAAAAAATTAATTATCATTATTTTAGAATAATAATGACTATATTGTATACCAATATAATTCACTCTGATTAATCTAGAATCTGTACTTAATTTATTTAAGGAGAACATATTTATTATATATAATATTTTTTTCTATATACACCATAAATAATTGGAATACACCAATTCAATTATCCAAATATTATTTTTCAAGACTATAATTATCACAATATTCCTTGTGTTTTAATTATGTATTTATATTTATTTTCATGTTTCATGTTTTACAATATAGAATTTATTAATTTACTCAAAATTCATGATTTAATATTGAAGGTTATAAAATAAGTTTTTGGTATATTATTTTTTAATTATCCCTATACTGAATTTTCTTATGTTATTTATATTTTTAATTCCATTTTTTAGTAATGTGGTATTAGATAATTTGTATAATTTTCTAGGGAATGTATTGGAAGATTAACATAACTTACACGTACCTTTTTATTAATGGATACTCCTCAATTATATTTTTTAATTGGTTCTAATATTGGGGAAATGAGTTTTTATTTTTTTGAACAATATCGATTTGGTTGAATCTAGGGTGGAACAACAAAAATCAAAATTTGAATGTGGTTCAGGATCTTATTTATGGATATTAGGTGATATAAATGAGGGAAGTTTACCTCTATTACACTTCCAAAACATAAATAACTCAAATTTATTCAATTTTTATAATGAGGATATTTTCAAAAGTTTAATAAAATTAGAACTAAATTTATTTTGTTGTGTTATGGTGTCTTTTGTGTATAAATATTGTATATTGTCATGTGATTTTGATTTTATTCTAGAGTACTAAATTTTTTGGTTTACTACAGGAACAATTAATGTGTATATTTTAAAAAATAATTAATTGGATTAGAGAGAGTAAACATACACTAGAAAATAATAAATCTACTTTTCTAGGATATGTATCATGTACAATAAAAGTGTACTTATTTTTACCCATAATTGTTTCTATCATGTGATATGAAATGTTTCTATCTGAGATATAATAAATTTTCATAGTAAAAAAATAATGTGGTAATAAATTTTATTCTTAATTGTTATAGTGTTATCTATTTAATATAAAATATTTCCCTATATTCAATGGAATATTCGTTTTACTACATTATTTTTCCTAGAACACATTTTTATTCTCCGAAAGACCAGATAAAAACCATTATGATATCTTAAAGTCATTTTGGTTTTCTTATTGTGCAAAGAATAAATTACAAACACATAAAGGACATAAATTCATTAAACCCCAAAAAATCAATTTATATTTAAATGTATATTTTCATACCGTTTCATCATCTAATGTGTGTGATTATGTAAAAGTAAACATTTCATCACATTTAACTACTGAAGAAATTTAAATATATTATATCATTATTTTTATAAGGAATCTACCACAATATTCTAACACATTCAACAGATAACAATTTATGAATTTAACTACTACTATTTTAAAGGACTAGACTAGGTATTTTGTGACAAAGTAATTTTCAACTTATGACTCTATAAAATTAGCACAAAATAACTCCTTTGAATCTCTATACAACGATGATGTGAAGTAGATGTATTAACATGAATATTTCTCTTCTGAATTCCATTTAAAGAAGTCAGATAAAACCCTGGATAATGATATAGGATATATAAATCAATCAATTATTCTAAATGAAAATATAAATCTATGAATAATTATATGACAATATATATTTAAAATTTTATATTGAAAACTATATTTGATATATATATTCTGAAGAATCATATGAAAAATTAGGTTCCAAAATATGAGAGCCATTTATTAAAGATTCATCCATTAAGGAATGAACAAATAAGACTCCACTTTAATGATTTTAAATAAAAATTTATAGACTTATAGAATAAGGGTAGAGATAGAAATATTAATTGAATAAAATATCAAGATTCTTAAAAACATGGAATTTGATCATGAGAAAATGAAATAGTTATCTACCCATTTCACTTTATTTTTTTGATAATTATTTGTCTTCTATAAAATAAAATTCAATTAAATATAAACCATAAAAACATCCTTTTAAAATCAATTTGTAATGACTTGGTGGAAATCAAAAGTGGAAGATTTAACTAATCAAGATAAAATTATATATGGATGATAGAACATATAGATGATTTTCACATCCTATAATCCTATAATATAGGACCATGGAATCAAATTTCCCAAGGGTAAGGGATAAAATATTTGTAGTAATCCCATTATATTTAAAAATGTAACAAAACCTAAAAGGAATGTAACAAATAAGTAACAAAATAAAATCACAAATTTACACTATTATGAAAATTATATAGATCCAATATGATTTTAAACATAGATTCAATTGTATCAAATACTCTTTGTAAATATCAATTGAGATGAGGAAGGATTACCTTCCCCACACATCATCAATAAAAAAATTATCATTAGGTAAAACTATTTAATTTTCTTATAACATTTATTTGTTATGGATATTATACGAAATATATTATTAATATTTATTTTTTATTTTATGATTAATTATTTTCATTTTAAAAATATCATATCTCTATGATAACTATTTATTTTCACAATTTGTTCTCTAATAATTTAATTTGACAGCTAGAATTTGTGTGATCTTTCATTTTTCTAATGAATTCATACATTTATCAATTACTATCAAGATATTATTCTATGTTTACATGTTGAGTAGTTTCATATTCATTAAATTCATTAATTAAAAATCTATTCATTATCACATATTAAAATTCATCTTCATTTTATTGAACCAATTTGAAGAAATTCCATTAAAATTTGAGTTTCATTACAATTTTATTTTTTTCAACTTTTTTTTCATTTCTATAAGTATTTTGTTCCTTCCTACCATTTATTATTTTTCACATTTTTGGAACTTATTAATTTTTTTAAATATGTATTTATTATATCATATTTTAATTATATATTTCCATGATGATAAATTGAACCAATAAACTACCATCTATTCTACGTTCATAGATGCCTTTTACAAGTGAATGATTGAAATTATTCTTCCCAAAATACTAAATAACCAATATTTTCATCATCTTCTCATTGACCATCAAAAAATGACCATGAATACCAGGTCGAGATAATAATGGATAATTATATAATTGGATGGAATAACAAAAACAGTTATTCTCTTTATGAGATGGATATATGAATAGTTACCTTGTTGGATAAATCATTTTATTTTTTATTTTATTTTTTATTTTTAAATAAAATTTTATATAATATTCTTTCCAGTTAATTAAAATTTGTCAACAAATTTATTTTCTCATGATGAATTATTTTATATTATATATATATATCACACTAATCTCGGTGGAAATATATTTTTGGGGTTATGGGATTAATCATACCTAGATAATAATAAATCAACACATATGTGAAAACATATTAAAATAGATAATAGAATGTGATCAATTTTTTATCTTTGTTTCAAAATATAAATACATTTAAAATGAATTTATTAACACTCAATTTGTATACCTTCCATGGTAAAATACTTGAAAAATATATAAGAATTCTGATTTTATCTAAATATTGTGTTGGGGAAATTTCAATATAAAAGTTATGTTCTAGAAACAATTATGATGGTTAACAATTAAATTTTATACATTTTTAATCAATCATAATTCAATGAAAACCCATTTCAATATCAATTAGAATTTAAGAATTTATTATTTACTACATATTTCTTTATGTATTAACATTTTTTTAATTTCAAATGATTTGAACTCATATCAATGGTTATTTTCCATATAATATTATAATAATAAATCAATGAGAGTTCTTTACTTCTATTCTAAATTATTGATACTTTTTGTTTTACATAGGGGGATTTTCATCTATTTTCTCTATGAGGAGAATTTCCTTTTACTCTTATATTCCACTTCAATTCATATAGTTAAGGAGTTAAATTTTATGAATTTTACTTCATAAAATTCGTGGTATATTTCAAAGAGTGATTGATTAGTTTTTTCACCATTTCATGACCACAATGTTTGAAATAATTGATGAAAATTCCCATTTTCCCACATAATGGTGAGTGTATGTTAAAGGATAAGTATATATTACCCTAGAAAGTTTGTTATTCCAAAGATGAAATGTTTCATTGAAACCAAAATGAATGTTTTATAAGAGGTAAAAATAGGTTTATCTAATTGGGTTTAACTGATATATAATTTATCCAATCATATATACTGAAACTTTTGTATAGTTTTATGCATTATTAAAAAAATAATTTTTACCAAATATTTGGAGTTTATTTTCTCAATCACATGATATGAAAAAACATCAATTTGTATAGTAGATATAATATCCACTCAAAACCTATACATTTATATCATATCTTATTTTTAGTTATTAATAAATCATTTGATATGATCATCATAAGTACAATACCATTGGTTTTTACTCTAGATACCAATATTTTAATCCATTTAAAAGACATGTTATAAATTTCATAAGTTAATAATATTTTTATCTAAAAAATATAATTATGTGTGTTTAATGAAATAAAATGTAAAATAATAGATGAATGACAAAAATAAAAATTTATAGATAATATGTTAATAAAAATTACTGACAAGATAAAGGATAGAAATATTAGATGTAAAAAATAATAAATTATACATATGTTTGATAGATTAATAATGGATAGATATTATAGGTCACCAAAAACTACAACCAACTAAATAATTCAGGAAGCATATTTCAATCCAATACCATAACAAGAATAAACATTGTGATGAATGCCTTGGAATTATATTAAACATCAAAAAATAATTTATTAGATATATAAGAAGTGATGGAAAATAGATTAAATAGATGAAATATATTCTTGTTTGTACTTACATTGAATCAATATACTATATAATTTCACAAAAAAATGGATGGTATGATAAATGGAAATAAATCTACATCTACCTAATCATCCTTTTTATATTTATTGATTAAGTAGAAATAAATGTTGTTGGTATGGTGAATGGATAATGAACGATTAGTTTTTGAAAAATAATAAATCAAATTCATTATATTGATATTATATACTAAAACATTGGTTCATCTAATATTGTTTTGAATGATATAACTTCTACTGGACCTCGATACCTAGAAATTGATGAATGATAATGATAGAAAAACATTAATATTCAATCCAAATCAACATCACATTTCAATGATTATATTTCATACAATGAAAAATAGATATTTTATAGATAGGATAGCTGAAAATATAATTGATGGGAAATGATAGTAAATATAAATAAACATTGTATTTAATAATTATAAAGATGTAAAATAATACGAGGATATATAATTTATCAACTATATTATGTTTAATGATTATATATAAATCGATATAAAATTTTAAGTTCCATGTTTTTAAATAGTTGTTTTATATAGTCCAAAAAAGGATTTAGGAGACCTCAGTTGAAGAATGGACTAAAAGAAATATAAATATGATGAAAATATTGAATTATAGTAAAAATTTATTTATATAATTTAACATGCATACACTTTTTATCTTTCTGCATCTTTTGGTCAATTCAAAATAGTTAAACCTGTTTATTCTTTCATATCATACTATCCATCTATTTATTAAATATAAATTCACTATTTTTTAAATTCATTTCTATACATGGAACCAATCAATTAGGATCAATCCAGTACCATCATTAATTATTAGAAAATTAATAAGTTCCACATTTAGAAGCATTCCTTCAATATATCAGTTATCATAACGAAATAATTGGGATAGTAACTTTTCTTCTAGGAATCCACAATCAAAGAATTAAAAGTGTTATTTTATAGTTTCAATATAATCTATGTACTATTTTAGTACGTTAATATTATTATTATAATTCCCTTTTTCCATTTTGTGACAAAAAATTAAGGATGGGAACATGTACATAACATAAAAGAGTGTATGGTTTGTTTTTCTATCACAATCCATTATAATAATTTATGTCATATCCTTATAAAAATTGTGATAAATTTTAATTATTTGTTTTCCTTTATAATATCTCCATATTAACATTAAATAGATTTTTAATACATGAGAATAAACTTGTCTAAATATTAATTATCTAGTTTTTACTTAAATTCTGACAGTGTTTTATGTAAATTAAAATTGGTTTTTTGTTTTTCTCATATATCAATTATTTCTTTTAAAAAAAATTTTCAAGAATGTCACAAAGAAAATGATTTCATTTTATGTAAATTTATCTATTAAATACTCTTTATTTTATGAATTAATGCGATTAATTTTTATATTCCATTATAATTTAATAAGAAAATTTATTTTCATAATAATTATTATTTTAGTATAATTTTTTGATTTATCGAACAATGTTTTAATACAATTATTTGTATTATTTTTATTTAAAACCCTCTTGATGTCTCCAACAATATATTTTTCCTGTTCAATTGACCAATATAATATCATTAATTGAGATTAGTAGTTAATCAATGATACTATCTCTATATCCCATGACTATCTAAGTGGAAGGGAAGTTCTTTAAAGGGGGGAATCTCTAGAAATGTTATTTTTTAATTTTAAATTCTAATAAATATTTTATAAAAAATTCATTATGAAATTTTTTTGTTTAGTCAACTAGAAATATGAAAATAATTACAGTAAACCTAATTACCCCTTCAATGTCACTAACAAATTCCATTAAATTGATTATTTATAAATGAAAAAATGTGTAATATATAACACTATATTTTAATTTCCTCAATTAATTTATCAATAAGAAATTCACAACGCAAAAAGCTCTTTAGTGTAAACTATACCGAATTTTCATTTTAATTCAATTTATCTTATAAATAATAATTGTGTAATATATATTTCAATCATGTAATTCACAAAGACATATGAAAATCATGACCCAAAATTATGTTTTAATGATATCATTGTTATAATTACAACTAAAAATACTACACTATTTATGAATAACACATTGGTGAATAGTAATAATTGTTGTACAGTAATCCCTAAAAACATTGTTCTTTGTAAAATCCACCATAACTAGTAGTGACACATTCAATATACTCCAACATATTAGAAAAATCATTAACTATTAGAGAAAATAACATTATAAGGAATAATATTTCATATTGAATATATTATTGTTATAAATTTATCCCAATTATAAATTTTAATATTTATTTATATTCTATAGCTTTCAATATAGATTGAGAGGATAAAAACGCTAAATCATTACCTATATTATATAGAAATTATATATCTATTTTAGTAATGTATTAAATAAATTAGGTTTTGTGATTCTTCATAATGTAGGGATGTTTAATAGTGGTTAATTTATAACTTCATTGGATATTTTGATTACATTTTAATATTAAATTTATTATTTCCAATTTAATTGAATCAACATTCATTTTATTTTTAATTTTGAAGATGTGATAAATAAAAATTTGGAATTTAATAGTTGTATGATATTAATGTTTATTGTATTAGGATATGAACAAACTAGTTGGTAGAAAATTTAGTTTGGTGGGAAGGTATATTATACTATTCTAATGTTATTTAAAAATTTAAATGTCTTAAATGTTAACCATCACACATATCATCATGCTAAAACGAGCTGAAAAATATTATTATTGAAATATGTTCATAATAAACTAGCCATTAAATTTTTGGGTATGGAAAAAATTAAATACATTATAAATTATGTATAATGTTTATATGAAATAAAAACCTATTGATCAATTATTTAAAAATAATCAATCAATAGTAATGCTATTTTATTCAACAAGAATACTTTTTCTTCTCAAATTTTTTTTATTTTTTGTGGG
Source organism: Viscum album (assembly GCA_963277665.1). Taxonomy (NCBI): domain Eukaryota; kingdom Viridiplantae; phylum Streptophyta; class Magnoliopsida; order Santalales; family Viscaceae; genus Viscum; species Viscum album. The sequence continues at coordinate 1,416,588,647 of OY728145.1, forward strand.
TTTACAGTATTGTAATATATCTCTAGAGGTTTAAATTATTATTTTTAAATATATTTAACTTTTAAATAGTAAAATCTAAATTATAATGGTTTAAAATTTTTATATTTTTATGAAAAATTTGAGTTTTCAATGAATAGTTAAGAATACTAATTTTTATTGAAATGTTATTTTATTTTAACCAATTTATAATGTAAAATTATATTTTGAATTTTTTTGACATTTAATTAGTTTATTTTGATTTAAAATATTTAAATTATTGTTTTTAAATGAATTTTATTTTTTATTTTAGTATAAAAATATAATATTCATTACAATGAAACTATCTTTAAAAAATACTTTTTATTAAATTTTTCAGGATTTATTTTAAATGGAATTATTCTAATTTAGTGTTTTTAATATTTTGAAACATATTCCCCATTTTGATTCAATGTCTCCAAATTTATAAAATATATTTCCTTTATGTAGGTCTATATAGACAGTGTCAATAATAATTTTTTTAGAGTGACAAATGGAAAATCAGATCGTTGAAGTTAATAATAAAAATAAAATTACTACGAAGTGACCCTAACACTTGAATTAATTTTATTTTATGATTCAGTTTCATTCATAATCATCAAATATTATATTATATGTTTTTATCTATTTGGATGTGATTGTGAATTTTATAATGATTTACATAATAAACACTTTGAAATATCACAATCTCATTTTTATAAATATTAATATTCTTACGACATGGACAAAAAGGATGTGTTTAGATACAATTATTCATAAAAAATATAAATTATTTTTATTTGTCTTTTTAATTTATTTATAATTGTCATTAAATAAATAATAGCAATAATTGTTTACAATATTTTGATTCATTTATTTTGAATTAATTAAAAACATATAGAAATGATATTAAAAATACTAAAAGTACAATAATATCAATTAAATAATATATATAATGAAATTTATAGATAAAAATAATTTTTTTGGGTTGTATGAAATGATTTTATTATAATAAAATTTTAAATCATTGTGATAAAAAATTAAATTGAAATGAATAATTATATATTTTACATTATTGATATTTTATGAAAATAATATTTTAGTAAATGACAAGAAATTCATTAAAAATATTATCTTCAACCCATTTAATTGGATGTGGTTTATAGAATCAATCATGGTCCAATTATTTGTAGTGTTTTCATTTAGGGTAATTATCATTACCCTCAAGGAGTAAAACCCCATGGTTTCATTGTAAGCATGACGAGCCTCAAAAGGGGATTAAAACAACAAATATAATTATGAAAATCTAATCCTGAATTGGAAAAACATTATTTTATGAGTGTATTTAAACTCAAAATAATATTATCCTATAATATGGTCAATTTAAATTCATTTGGATATTAAAATTAATTTATATTATTTTAATATTTTATGATATTCAATCACTGGCCCACTCAAATCATCAAAAGGGTGCCACTACATTTCATTGATTCATCCTTTAAAACCCATTTTTTCGGACAATATCTTTAGAAATACCTTAGTTACATACCTTCACATGTTCTATAGGAAATATTTTATGAATATTTCAAATATCATTGATCTTAAAGTGGTATAGAAATGAGATATTTCTATGAAGATTCATAGTTATTTTCTACATGTATTTATATTTTATTTCATTACCCACCTCCATTATGCATTTATCAACAATTCTAAAATATAAATAACATTATTATCCTATAGTGATATGTTATTATGTAAATTTATTTCCTATATCCATCTCATATTTCATCAAATGGGATATGAAACCATTAATCATGTGTAATTTGGACTACCGCCTCTCAAACCGATTTCCTTATTTTACCCTCTAGGTATCTCATGGATGATTTATAATGATGGAATTAATTTCAATGTATGATTTTTATTATATATTTATACCTTCTAAAATATAATATATCATTTATTTTTTTTATATTTTAATTCACTGCCCAATGAGAATTTGATTCTTTCATATAGGTGGACTCCCAACTCCACGAAGCGATATGATTCGTTTCCCATAAGAAAATAACAGGGATGATATATATTAGTATACCTAAGTATGAAATATGATATTTTTTATATTATTATAATTATTTAATAATAAAATAATTCTTACCTTATTTCAATAGTGATCATTGAAAAATGTTAACATTAATCATGCGTACATATGACGTATCATCTCCTTAATTACAACATAGTTCATTTTCATAAGAATATTTAATTATTGAATTTAAAAGAATAATTTGAGTGTAAAGATGATAATAATTTTATTATTAATATTCTATAGATCTTACATTAATTACCTCTTTAAAAATAGTCAACCTATCAAATCCATTTTCGACATATAAACCATATATCATCAAACCAACCAACATGAACATAATTGATAAAGTTATTAATTAAAACTTATTAATAATTGAAATAAAATGAATAAAAACATAAACCTATTTACTAAATCAATTAATAAAATAACATATTTTTATTAATTAGAAATAAAATCCAATGTATATGACACATCAAACTCATGTTAGGATAAATTATTTTTTAAATATACACTTTTAAAGTATCCATTACTACACTTTCTCTTACATTTACATATTTTTAGAAAGTTTTTATGTGTGTTTATATATGGACATGATATAATTTTTAAGGAAATTTTATGTTTATTTTTTTCTTCATTAAATGTTTTCTATAGGATACATTTTAATAAAAAAAATTATGTTCTTTATAAAAAAAGGAATGTGGTATTTTAAGGTATAGAGTGACGATGAACCTTTCTACCACCACAACCAATGTTTTTTGGAATACATTATAATTTTAATGTATACATTAAATAAAACACTATTTACAAATATTTTTGTAGTTTTTGAAAATTGGTTATAAATGGAATAGAGATATCAATATCTAGAAATGTTTTCTTATGGATTTAAATGAGTCTAATGTAGAAATATTTTATATTATATGCATTTTTATCATGTAATGATTTTTGGGAATTTTTATGATGATGAATTCTTTATTTCTAATACATGGAAGTAAGAATAAATTATTATTAGATGATGGTTTGTTTCATGATAACCCACAAATGTAGGGGTCTATGATAGCCCCCACATGCAGGGGGTATGCATGTTAGTGGTATTGTTATTAAATTTTTATGTGTGATATTGAGAGTATATCTTCAAAAAATATATTTTTCTTCTCTATCTATTAGGTTTACATGGAAATTATGATTTTTTTATGAAGATATAAAAAACATATGTTTATAGGATTTTATATGAAACATTTAAGGGTGAAAATTACAACTTTTTTTGAAAACTTATTTTTAGTTTTTTAAATCTTAAAAAAACCATTACTAGTTTCATTATTACATTACAATTTATTATTATTTTTTTTTCTGAAATAAATTTGGAAGTGAAGGTAATGTCTTGGGTAATATAATTTTTTTGAGAAGAAGTTTTTTCTGAAAAGATGTATATTTATATGTATTCATGAACTAAGGGATATTCTCTTTCATTTTTTTCCCATACCAATTTTTTAATAATAGTACATCATTTTAAAATATTTTCAATTGTTTTTAATGAAGGTTAATGTAAAATATGAATTCATGAATAAATGCATGAATATTGTTCATGAAAAGAAATCGTCTTTCTTTTTAAAGGTTTATATTATTGTTAAAATGGATACTGATTAGTGTGTCTACATTTCAATATATTAAAATATTTATGCATGATTTATTATTTTACTCTCTAATTATATGAAACTAATGAGATCGTTTATAATTTAAGAAAAAAAATCATAACATTAAACTTGGTGCTATATAATATATAATTCTAGGTTCTTAATGTTTGAATCATAGTTTAGTTTCTAAAAATATAGAGGTTACAATGTTATTATAACATATGTAAATGTTCTTATATAAAAACCAATGTTAGTAAGAATGATAATTATTTTAGATAAATTGAAATAATTAAAGACACCTTAGTGAATGATATAATAGTTTTTATAAATATCAGAATATATTTTTTATATGATTTCATTTATATTCTTACAATAAACATTCTATTTTTATTAAATGAATATATCAAGAATGAACCATAGTAATAGTGAATGTCCAAGAAAATGTGGTGCTCTTTTCAATAAGGACTGAAAAAATTATAGTTAATAGGAAACCACTTCTAGTTATTAAAAACCAACGATCACTAGTTATTATTAAAAATATATACCTAGTTGAGTTTAAAAATGAATAAAATAAGAGATAAATGATTATATGTGGAAGTCCATATGAATATGTTCCTAAAGGTAATCATATTCATTGACCTATGTGTCAATAATGTGATACAAATCTATTAGGAAAATGAAATCAAGGAATTAAAAGATTCATTATATAATAAAATAATAATAATGTAAATATATTTTACATTATTTTTATGAAATACTTAAAACACTAAACACATAGACTCCCAAAGACCGTGTTATTTTAGTTACTTTGGAAACATGGAAACATAAACAATCATACAAAAGTGAGATATATTATCTCTCAATAGTTTCTTCATGAATATAACCTTTCATAGACAAATCCTACATAACACATATCCCACAACCAGATGGAAGGAAACATTAAAAGGGGATAGATCTAATGCTTAGTAATGAAATATATGGGATATATGTAAGCATAAACCTGATATTAAGTTTATGATAATATTATAATAACATAATAATATAATATGTTACATATAACACCCTGAACCTAGAATCCCAAAGCCAGTGTATTAATTTTTTACATTGGCATGATTACAAATAAACATATACTGGATGAATGATCGGTTTTTTAGAATTGAAGAAACTAGATTCATACATGGAACCCAATATACATTTTGAAAATTTGAAAAAAAAATATAATACACAACAGAATCCAATAATCAAAATCCATAAAAACTCTATGAATTATCTATTCATTATAACTGAGTTAGGGAAGAAATATTGAAATGGGTGAGTTCAAATTCTCATAAAGGGTTACTTATAGTAAAATCATTGAACAATAATAATTTAATCATAATAAATTATACATAATCAATAATGCATGGTGAATAATTGAAAAAACACCATCAATAACTTAGAATGAAAAAGAATCCATAGTTTGTTCATAGTGAAAAACTAATAGAAAGTAATAACTAAATACTGAATAATTTGAATTATTATTATTTGGACATCATTTATCTAGAAACATAATCATCATACCATCAAGGCAATTTAATTCCATAGGTAGAAACATGTCTGATTATATTTTGGAAACAACTCGAAGGGTTTATAACCAACTGTTTGGCATCATGAGACATGTCGATGCATCAAGGGGTTACAGTGGCCACCAACCATCAGATTAGGTCAAAATAATTCTTATATAAATATTTAATTACACAAAAATATTCCTTATCAATTTTGGAATTGAATAGAAGATACATATTCATAAATATTTCCACAGTTGAAAAAACAACCAAAACAATCACCATATATAAAAGGGTATACGAATAAAAAAATTATCAAATCCATTATTAAAGGATATTTATATTTAATTTTTTTTCAAATTAAAAGGAAAAAGTATCTCAAAAGGGCATTGGATACTCCCTATAAAAATTATTTTTTACACAATACCAAGTAAGTCTTATAGAAATAGAAATTAAGATGATGTCCCTTACCACATTGTAATAAATTAAATCTCTTGAAAAAAAATAATAAAAAAAAAATAAATCATTTAATACCATGAATATAAATATAATGATGATATTATATATAAAATTTCATCATACATACACCTCGTAATATAAATAAGTGGTGACCAATGGAAATTTCACGGAAATAAAAGTGGGATGAGAAACCCCTTACCTTATGTCTAAAAGTGTTCTTTATACGGTCTTAGTGTCCTAAATAGTAAAAAAATCAATTAATTAAATAATTTATAACATTATATACATGTATTTGACTAATTATAGTTTTATTAATTTCATTTATATCCTTCCTCATATGTTATAAGATTGAATTCTATCGTAGCTGAGTGTTCAATTACTTGATTTTCATTTTTCTTGACTCTGAGTAATGGAGTTTAGGATGAATGTTTATAATTCTCCATTATTGGAATGAAATGTTATTAATTAAAATATATAAGTTTAAATTTATATATATATATCAATATTTTATATATTATGAGGATTAATAATTAGATAATAAATATTGTCATAATCACATAGATTATTAAGACAGTTTTTCGATCAAAACAAACTAGTTTTGTTCTATTATTTAATATTATGCATCAATGATGGTTCAAGATTTATTAAATATTATATAATCCATATTTTATCATTTTGTTCAACCATAAAAATGGTTTCATGAAATTCCTTTAATAAGAAATTAATGAACGAAACTTCTTCGTCCACTGAGGTTGTAAATCGGCACCACCCGGACAATTATTTCGTTTTTGAAAAAAATAGATAGATTAAGTAAATTTATTATTTATTTTCTATAGAAATTATATAATTCCAGAGTTATCATGATCATTTTTATCAAGAAGGTTAGGTAGACTAAAAAAAAGAAGGTACTTGAAAAGAAAATAAACAGAATCAAGTATATCAGAAAAATACCAACAATTAAACATTGACATTTTTCAATGTGTATAATCCAAAAAATGGCCAACAATTTATGAAAATAATTTTTTATATATGAGATTTTTATTATTTATTTAAATAATCTATTTTCTCAAAAAAATATGTTTTTTAAAATATAATCTATTTTATAATACCCTGAAATTTTTTCCAATGTCTCATTAAATTCTCTCAAAAAATTTGGGAAAAAATATTAACTTATGAATACTTTCTACGAAAATTTATTATCTATTAAATTATTTAATTAATTATAAAAATGTAATTAACTATTTTTAATCACAATAGGACCACACTTAATTATTAATTTATAAATTTTTCTCTTTCATTTACAATTTTCAAAAAATTTATTTATACTTCCACAGGTGATGTTACTATTAATATGGTTCATATTACTAGTCATAAAGTTAAATTGCTCTTCATAGGGGTAACATTGCTATTCATATGGGTAATTTACTTTTCAGTAAAAATTATGCTAATATTATCTGTCTCTAAATATCTTACTGAACACAACCATGTATGTCCATTTTTTTAAATTCAAATCACAAATGTAGAAAAGTTAAGCATAAAGGATTTTTTATAACTATCACATATAATAATTTCTTTTTCACTGAGTCTTTATATTGCTTGAATAATAAAAAATCTAATGAATTGAAATTATTGAATTAGAAACATACTATAAAATCATGGGGTGTTATATTCTTCCCTCATTAATAAATTTCCTCCTCAAATTGTATCATGTATATATCCCTATATAAATATTTTTGTGGTTCCACATCACAAGATACTCTAGTTCCCACATTAGTTCCTTCATTTTTCTGTTTCTGCAAAGAACCTTACCAATCATGTTGTTGTATTTATAAATACATTATCTCTTGTGTAGAGAATCTTGATAGGCTCTTCACAGCATGAAAAATCAGGTTGAAGTTCTATTTCATAATAGGTGAGTAAATGAGTTGGCTATGGAATGTATTTCTTTACCACTGACACATGGAACATGTCATGAACTTTTTATAGACTTTGGGGCATCACTAAACGGAAATATAAAACTCCATTTACTTCAATAATTTCAAATGGTCTAATGTACCTGGGGCTCAGTTCCCCAATCGTACATAACCTTATGACACCCTTCAATGGTCATACTTTTAGAAAAACAAGATCTCCCACATGAAATTCACAATTATTTATATATTAATCAGCATAAATATTTTGCCTACATTGGGATTATTTAATATGGTCCTGATTTGTCTTTACCTTTTTGGTTGTATCTTCAATAAGGTCTAGTCCATAAGTATCCTCTCACGAACTTCATCCAATGAAGTTGGAGTTCGTCATCATTTTTCATATAATGATTTATATGGTGCCATTTTAATACTAGATTTTGAACATTAATTGTATGAAAATTCCACAAAATCTATGTACTTATTCCACATACCTTTAAAATCATGTCTGCATGACCTCAACTTGTCTTCTAGTTTTTGAATATTCTTTCATACTATCTGTTAGTTTGGGGGCTATGTGAAGTAATCATATGATTCTTAGTATCCAAACCCTTACGAATAGTTTTCAAAAATATTGATGTAAATAAGGGATCTTGATCAGACACAATCGATAGTGGTGTACCATGATGTCTTTCAACATCATTAATATAGAGTATTGTAAGGGAGTCAATTGGTAAATTCTCTCTTATATCAGGGAAATGTACTGATTTTTTATGACGATCAATAATTACCCATATTTAATCATTCATCCTAGGTGTCCTTGGTTTTCCTATGAAAAAATTCCATTGTAATGTCATCCCACTTCTACATAAGAATAGGTAGAGGTTGGGTGACTCCTCAAGGATGTTTTCTCTTAGACTTCACCTATTGGAAAACTAGACACCAAAGAACATAGTCATCAATTTCTCACTACACATTATCTTACCAAAAATATTCATTTATATATATATATATCATGGTGCCTCTAGGGTTTATAAATAAATTTGAGCTATGAATATCATGTAATAGTTCCTTTTTTAACTCATGATCTAATAGAATGTATAACCTCGTCCATGATTTCACAACTCTATCCTCAATCACGATGTCTTCCAATCTTCCATCCTCAATATCTTTAGTTACCTTTTTTAGATTCTCATTATCAAACTGAGATCTGATTATATTCTCTTGAAAATATTGTTTATCAATCATTTGAAAAAGGAATGATGGTTTGTCTTCCTTAACAATTCCTATATCCATCTTTACTATATCCATGAGTATAGGATCTCTCCCAATCCTCCTTTTGGTTAGAATTCCATGATCTTTTTTTCATAATGCATCTGAAACCGTGTTTTACTTTCCTAGGTTGTAGTGTATTGAATATTTAGAATCATTGACTTACTCAATCTATCTATTGTGCCACATATTGAGTGATGTCCATGTAAAAATGAATCTCAAACTCTTGTGACCCATATATATCTCACATCATTCATGATCGATATAGTGTCTCCATGTTTTTTGAGAAAATATTATAGCTGATACCTCATGATATTGAGATGGATAATTCTATCAATTATTCTTCATCTACGTTGATGCATAATAAATAACAATATCATTTTTCATAATGAAAAAACCCAATACATTAATTGATGCATCACTGTATCTAAAAAACTCAACATTTCCAGATAGAAGAGTCAAAATTGGGGCATTGAACAATATTCATTTATTTTTATCAAAAATTATGTATATTATTTTGTCCATATTAACTTAACCCCTTTACTTATGATCTTGGTACTTGGGTTACCCAATCGTACAAAATCCTAAATAAAATATCGATAGAAATCCGCTAATCTAATAAAACTACATTCCCCATTGATGTTTTTTTAGGTATAGTCAATTCATGGATTTCCTTTGTCTTTATAGGATCTAATGAGATTCCATACTTACAGACAATATGGACAAGAAAAGAAATATTTTGAAGCCATAATTTACATTTTCTAAACATACCATATAACTTTTCTCTTTTTGGTGTCTCTAGAAAAGTCTACATGTGGTTCTCATAGGAGTTATAGAATTTGTAATGTATAAATTTTTCATTAATAAAACCCCCAAAAAAATTCATCAACATATTCCTTTAAAACATTGTTCATTAAGTCCATAAATGAAAGGGATAATTAGTTAGTCAAAATGAAATTACTGTAACTCCTATTTCCCATACCTGGTTCGAAATGTTGTCTTTGTAATATCAACCTTCATCACAAATAACTGATTATAACCAATTAGAAGGTCAATTGTCCAAAAATGATGAGATCCATGAAGTTGATCAAAACGGTCTTCAATTGATAGGTATAAGTACATATGATTTTTTGTAATATCATTAATTTATCTGTAGTCAATTTTCATCCTCATGGATCAATCATTCTTCTTGATAAAGAGAACATGGGCTCCCTATATGGAAACCCTTGGGTGAATATATACCTTATCAATCAATTCCTCTATTTTTTTATTTATCTGCACTAATTCCACAATGGATATTCTATAGGGAGGCTTGTATATAGGACTTGCACTAGTAATTAAATCAATAGAGAACTCAACTTCCCACTTTAGAGGATGTACTAGTAAATCCTCTATAAATACATAAATTTATCCATGCATGATAGATACATCATCAATTTAAATATCTGTAGATGTTTTTTTCTCTTCCTCCACATGAAAACCATTTAGAAAATCTATAGAAGGTGGATTTGGATAAGATATAAATGATGATGTTTCTTCTATAAAGATAAGGGATTCTACACCATTATCCAAAATTGAAACTTCATTCTTCTTGTAATACATTTTCACATAATAATTTGATATCCAATCCATAAAAGAAATTATATAAAAGAGAATCATATTTTTTGTGATATGTTTAGCAACTAAAGTACGTTTATGTGTCATAGAGGGGATTAACCGATATATCTTTGTTACAATGATACTTCCCTTATGAGTTTAGACAAGAAAACACTTTATTAAATAAAATATTAAATTTTTAATTTTTTTGTAAAACTGGGATGATAAAAAAGAATGATATTATCAATAATCTAATAATACATTGGATAATTTAAGTAAATGATTAAAGTACCATAACCACATCATTAAAAACATCAATCTCTACAGTTGTGATCGCATAAACATTCCCTTTCTCTAGTGGCCTTCTCTGAGGAAATTTTACTTGATGTTTTGGAAAATCATTTATATAGTTCCCCATCTCCCTACAACTATAGCATTGAAAATAAATTGTTTATCTCTTAACCTTTAATTCATTAGATCGGTGACCATTTTCTCCACACTTATAAAAAACACTCATACCATTCAAGCATTTTACAAGATGGTTCATTCTATAGTTCTCACATAAGAGGAAATCCTACATTCCATTATTCATATTTGGAGATTCAACATTTCTATTATTATCATTATACCTCTTATTCTCTTGATTTCCATTGAAAAAGTTCAATATATTAAATTCTTTCTCCATTTTATGTCACATAATTATATTTCCTCATATGAAAAAAATTAGAAGCTATCTCCCTTCGAAGACATTGATTAAGAAATTCAATGAAATGATCAATATTTTTGTTCAAAAAATGTATGTAATCTATAAAATACCTTAACTGTATTTTGAAAGAAGAATCATACTCCACAACTCTATATTCTTTAAATTTTTTCATGCTACAAAATATTCACATCAATTATGTACATTTCTCATGGGGGAAACATTTTTCATTGAATACTTCCTTAAAAATTCTCAATTACATATATTCTATTTCAGCATACCCTATGGTATTATGGATCGAGAACCACCATTGATCATCATCACCCTTGAGACAATATACTTATAATACATCCTTTTTATTTTCATTTAATCTTAATGGTAGAAATAACTTTTCATGGGACTTAATCCACTGCTTAGTTTTCACTAAATTAGTAGTCCTACTAAAATATGGGGGCTTCTGTCACATGAAATGATCCAATATAAGTGTATCATGGTTATTCGTTCCAACCAAAGTATGTTTTCAAAATATAGTCATGATCTGTGCATCCCCATCTGTAACAGCGTTTACATGTTCATTGGGGAAATCACTAAATTTTCCATGGGAATTGTAATGGCCCAGACCCTCTTGTCCCATTACTTTTCCAAAAGTGAAGCTCCACCAAAACAGTGGCACCATGACGGTGGCACCATGACGGTGACACTGTGAGGGTGACACCGTGATGGTGGCACCATGTCCTCTTCGTTCTTTTTCATTTCTCGACCATTCCGATCTCACAGTAATTAATTCTTTTACCCTTATTAAAGCCCACAATTAATACCTAAAAATCCCGAAAAATGTCCCCAATGGGGTATATTAAATAACCACTTAATACCATCGTGTTTAACCACCCAAAATGCTTGGTAAACCACGATACGACATTCAAGTCATTCAAAATCCCCATATCCTGTAACAACCAGATTATATATATATATATCAAAGAGGAAGTTCTTATTTCTATTCTTCCTTTTGGCCGACTCCTCTCGTTCTCCTTGGTGTTCTTATGCTCGAGTCGTCTCCTCGTCCTTGGAGTTCTCAACCTCCCTCCCCTGCAAATCACGCATCCCATGTTCTTGGCACATGGAGAAAAATGATGATCCTTGATCAATCAGGTAGGGATTTTCTCCATCGTCTCTTCTTTCTATGTATCATGTAGGGTAGGAATTCTTTTGTCTCTGTTGGAATTGATGAAACCCAACAAAATGAATATAATTAACAGACCTTTATTGAATAAAAAGGGGTGTGATCGATATTTTTTTGTACACTTTTATGCTGTTATGTGTTGTGAATTGTATGAGCATGTGCTCACTGAAAATCATGGCTGTTGGGGGTCTTTATCTGTTCACTAATGAACCTCGGTGCTCCTGGATGTTTAAATAACCGTAACATGGAATTGGTTAATTACATATTCTCGGTTAAATAAAATTAAAGCACTAGGATCAACCCTTTTCTTTGATAAACCCAGTTTAAGCACAGTGTAATTGAAACCATGGAGTGTGTTAAATCATTTAAATCTAAAAATACCTGCATGGGCCTACCTTGTGTTGGTGGTAGAAGATTGGTTATTTCTTTCACGAGACGATTTCTTTGGTGATTTGGGTGGGGATGAGATCCCCTATTGTTCTACTTTCGGTGGTTGTGAATTTGAGGTTGTGATGGCCTGAAGTCTATTATTAGCCCAAGAATCTTTGGGAAGCGTAGTTGAGGTGGTTGGACTAGGTGTGTGCGGGATTGGCAGTGGGACTACAGTGAGGTTGTAGCCCAGGTGTCCGTGATTGGGGTTTGGCAGTGTGACTATGGTGAGGTTATGGCCCAGGTGTTTGCGGGCAGGGTGTGGCAGTGGGACTGTGGTAAGAATGGAGGGATTCGTTCAATGCATAGGATGTCTTTAATAACCAGTGGGAAAGTGGTGCGGGGTACCCAAATATAGATGTGCTATTATTATATGTTACTTGACTTGCATTATTTAGGGAGCATGCATTTGTGGGCTTCGGGTGGATAGCTTTTCTTTGTTAGGTGTTTGGTTATCTCTTTTTCCACGAGACATTAGAATGTCTCCTCACTTTTGCACGAGAGACTTTGGTTTTCGCTACTCAGTATACTTGTATTCTCACCCTACGTATATAAAACTGCTTTCAGGTCTTCAGGAGGACTTCAGGGATCATGCGGGACCATACTAGCTTGTACCTTTGGGGCAGCTACAATTGTTGATTTCCTTTTCATGGTATCTTTTTACCTTTGGAGTTTTGTGTCTTGTATCACTTAACTTTGAACATTCCTATGGGAATGGACAACTTTCATCCATACTTGTACTTTTAGTTTTGGTGTTGTGGAATTTACTATCTTATCTCTTGATCCTTCTAGAAGAAAAAGTGTAATGCCTTCCATTTAGTGTGTAATTTTATACCCTTAGTGCTAGTCACCACTCCAGGACCTATTTAAGGCCGGTCATGGGGGGTCATTATATCTCCTTCAAATTGAAGAAGGAAGGGTCTGGTAATCTGCTGTCCCTTCCCTCATCTAGGTGAAGGAAGGTCGTGATAGAATAGTATAAGAGGAGGGGTTGAGAGATAGGAAGGGGTCTGGAGTGAGGCACAGTGAAGATTGCATGGGATAGTTGGGAAATAGTGTTGGGTGACCATGGTGCGTGAGTTAGGCTAGGGAAGACCGGTTAGGACATGAGATTTTAGGGCCCACCATGATCCAATGAAAGGACTCTGGACCTACCGAACGACCAAGTGAGGCCACGCTTATTACAGGGCAGAGACCCTAGGAAAGGTACATGCATCATAATGGCTTGTGTTTATTTGTTTCATGCATGACTTGGGAGTTCAAATTAAATGAATAAGATTAAGAATATTTAAGAACAATATTCTACAATACTCGGGCTTAGGAATTCGTTGTTTACCTTGCAGCTATGGCACCTGGGAGGTGACCACGAATACTACAAATGATCGAGGCCCAAGATTTTGACTTGGCCGATCAACAGAGGATCGACCGAGAGGAAGAGGATAACCAGTGGCAGAATACGCTTCGATATTTTCAGCAACAGATCCTTAGGAAGTACGAGGGTAGCATCTCAGATGTGGTGATGGAGAGCTGGCTCGAGGAGCTAGTGATAGATTTTGGCTTTATCCGGGCTCTGATGGAGTACTGGGTGCCTCTGGCCGTTATCCAGATGTGGGGAGAAACACGTCAGTGGTGGACGCTTTATCTTGGAGAGAGGAGTGAGACTGAGGTTGCGTGGGCTGACTTCGAGAAGGAGTTCTGGGCAGAATTCCTCTCTTCCACAATGAAGGGTGAGAAGTGATAGGAGCTACTCTCCCTCCAGCAGGGGAGTATGTCAGTGAGAGAGTTAGGGATCAAGTTCAAGGATCTCCATCGCTCTACTACAGACCTCTTTCTGGATGTGGATTCTCGAGCGAGACATCTAGACGAGGCACTCCGAACTCCTCTTCAGTATTCTGTTGTTACCTTTTCCTTACCGACTTACCTGGAGGTACAGAAGAAGGCTGAAGTGGTGGAGAGGATGCACACGCTGGGAGGTGTGTCTTGAGAAGGGATCCAGTTGGGCCCATTGAAGGGGAAAGTCATTAATAACAGTCCCCCATCATTTGGACCCTCTAGGTTTCGAATGGAAGGAAGCATGCCTCAGTAGTTCCAGTTCTGATCCCCTGGTCCTCAACCCTTCCTTTTGGGCCCAGGACCGAGGTGCTTCGTTTATGGGATCCATGGACATCTTCGGAATCAGTTCCTAGACAGAGTGCAGTATAGCGGGGGTGGACAGGTTTAGCACCCACTTTAGCCACAATAGTTTCTAGCCAGGCCCTTTCTGCAGTAGTAGGGACATCAACCTCCCGCCCTTCCAAGGGTAGACGTTATAGGAGGAGGCCGACCTCAGGGCGCTCCTCATGCACCTCGACCAGGGTGTGGTTGGGGAGGCGGCCGATTGCAGAGAGGTAGAGGAGCTGGGCTTGGGCAGTTACAGGCCGTAGAGGCAGCAGTTCTAGCAGGTCCAGAGGTCATTCGAGGTACTATCAGTTTGTTTATGTAACACCCCGATCTTCCACGATACGCCTCCCTTTCAATATTGCAATAGCTTGCATTGTATGAAACTTCGAGTTCTAACACACCACGACTAATCAAAGTAGCCGTTATGAATAGTAATACCCACTTTTTAAAATTATAGAAATTTTATATTTCAAAATGGACTTCATTTTTGGATTCGGAATATCGAAATTAGCCTATGTTGAATTTTTGGTATTTTTCTAAGAACTTCTAATTTTTTATAAATAGTGAAAAATACTTAAAAACAACTTTTTTAATCAAAATAATTTATAGTGATAAATTATACTATTTTGTGGTTTTAAAGTATAATTAGAATATATTTTTACCATTTTATCCAATGGTAGTCATTAGAATTAATTTAACATTGAAATTGGACATAAACAGTTGCCAATCTTTTGATATAAATTGTTTCTTAAAAACACGATATTTGTTGTGACAACAAGAATTAATTATAAAATAAATTAATGCAACTTATATTTTTGGAATTTTGTAAAATAGACATCATTTTTGAAATCAGAATATCAATTATAGCTTAGGGTGAAATTTTGGCATTGTTCTGAAAAACTTCAATTTTTGATGAATAGTGAAACCACTAAGTGGTAGTTAAATAACTGATTTTTCATTTAAATGAAATATTACCACTTCTGTGATTTTATTTTCAAAAATATGAAATACATGGTTGTCATTAAGAAGTAAAATATGGTTCAATGAGATTAAAATAATTTTTGGTGAATAGTAACTTTTAAGTTCTTAATCGCGATTAGAGGTAATTAGTGTAGTTTAAAGTAAAAATAATGTTTTAATAATATGAGATGATCTTGACACATTTCCTACCCTCATTTTATGTGCCATGGAAGACCAAGAAAATACATTGGTCAACTTGGGGACCCCATGGAGCCACTTTAGTTGGAAAATGACATAAATACCTTTTATTTAATGTTAAAGTAAAAAATTACACAAACATGAAATATTTTACTAAAAAAATTTTTACATGGGGTTATAAAAGTCATATTTTTTACTATAAATATTCAATGGAAATATAAAAATATTTCCTACATCATAGTATTTTTTTATAAATTTTATACATTAAATAAATTAAATTATTTATGACATCATTATGATGCAGCGATGACCTCATTATTTAACGATTATAATAAAATGAAAAGATAATGTACAATCCAAATCTTACACTTGTCCAATGACTATTGTATGGGTATATTTCGAACCCTTATCACCTTAGACACGAATTATATATGTGTGGGTCCTTTAGAATCCGAAAAGCATTGTATAATAATGTAAAATTTCCTTACTTTCCAAAAGTCCCCTCCTCTCCTCTTATAAAAGGCCTCCACCTCTACCACCTCATTCACACTTTCAAGCCATTTTTCTCGGCCAACCTCTGCCCAAATACTCTCCCAACATCCCCCTATTACTCCTAGAAGCCTCACATTGGGATGAAATCTTCCCAAGGAAGCCTTTGGCTCAAATCAAAAAGAGTTACCCGATTTTGAGGTAATGTCTTCTCTAATGTTGGTTTGTTTTATTTTCTTCTCCAAACCCCTAAACTCTTTTTATTCATTTATGTTGTAAAATCACCAGTATCCTAAATATACTAGGATGTTGTTATAAGAAGGATTCGAGCTACACTTACACACACCTACATCTAATGGTTAAAGAACATACGGTTTCTGTGGATGGCGAATTTCTGCCTCACGAAACGATGATTGTTCAACACTCATATAACACCTTCAAAGGTGGCAATTAAGATGTCACTATATTTATATATGATATATAATATGTTTATGTTTTAATTATTCTTATTTATTTCTCATTTATGGCAAACTTTATGATTTCCATTATGGGTAAACGCGATAATTTCATTTTAGGAAGTGCGGACTACCGCCCCCTCAAAGTGATTTGAATCGTTAATGCCATATGTGGGATGTATAAATGATGGAGTAAATGGTATTATACACTATATTATACTGGAATTATATTATACATTTATATCATTATGATTTCATTCCATTAAATACGAAATAGAAATGAAAGTAGCGTTCATGCGTACGCACGGCTTACCGTCTCCATGAATGGTGCATTTCATTTCTTACCTCTAAATGTTACGTAAAAATATAAATGAATGTTTAAACTGGATATATATGATATATATGAAATCTAAATCATGAATATAATTCTGGAGATAATGGATATTCTACCACATAAACAAATTGTAATTATAAGATGTTTATTGTTGACTCAAGTACCAAAGATCGACAAAACGACTGTTATTAACTTAAATAATTACATAATGTTCATATCATTGTAATAACTGATATAAAAATGAAAATGAAATTGAAAATGGTTCTTAATAAGGTATATATTAACTCTAGTTTATTATTTCGGAGGTTAAAGAACGGTTGAGTCAAGTCAGACACGAGGTAAGGGAATTTCTTAACCCAACTTCCATTCTTTGGGTTAATCTCCTACTTTCAAAATATGTCATGATATTATTATGTACAATTTTTTATTTTTCCGTTCTTTATGTGTACCTATAGTGAATACACATAATAGATATATTTTATTTTAAAAAGATATTTTAAGGACTTCATCTCATTCTCCTTTCATTGAGGCATATTTGGTTTTATACACAATTTTCTTTTATACGGTGTATAAACCCCATTGACTTTTACGTTTATTCAAAAGGTATATTTTTTATACGAAGAATTTTACTAAACGAAAAAAGGGAATGTTTTTCTTTAGGTACATATGCGGCGACAATGACTTCTCTTCCGCCATGACCATTATTTTAGTTTCAGCTTCCTCTACAAGCCATCACTTTTTTAATGAAAAAAAAATACAAAGTTTTAACTTTATTTTATTTTGGTATTGAAAATGGTTTTGAAAGCGTTTTTATTATGTCAATGTGTTGTATTTATATCTTGTGATTGAAATGTGGAAATGTTATGTTTCCTTTATGCATGTTTTATGTGATACGATTATGTTATGGTTTATGATATGTTTAAACCTATTCATATGAGGAATGTATTGTACTTAATAAGTGACGGGTGGAGCCCGCTATAGCTCCTCGATGCATCAGTAGGTCTCATGAGACAACTAGATGTAGAATTGGCCGAGGCCCTTTCCCAATTTGATTTATGGTTTTGGCCAAGGCCTTAATTATTTTAGACGTCTTGGCCGAGGCCTTGAAAAAATGTTTCAGAATGTCTGGCATTATACATTCCCTCATTATGAAATTGGTTATTGATATTGCATGTGATTATTCGACCAGAAGAATATCCATGTGAAGAAGTGAATGGAATTATCTCATTTTACTTTTTCCATATTATGTTGATGTTCAAGTTTAAAAGGATTTTGTTTTAGTTATACATTGCCTTAAATTTTT
Source organism: Viscum album (assembly GCA_963277665.1). NCBI lineage: Eukaryota > Viridiplantae > Streptophyta > Magnoliopsida > Santalales > Viscaceae > Viscum > Viscum album. Next base: position 1,416,607,344 of record OY728145.1, read on the forward strand.
ATGTTTATTTATGAAAGCTTCCGCAATATTGTTATCCTTACTGAGCTTCTGAGCTCACCCCGTTCAATGTTTTAATATTTTCTAGGATGTGAAGAAGTATTTTATGAATGACATGCAAGGATAGTCAGAAGATGATATTAGTGTGGACTATGAAGACTTTGTTATTAGTTTTTCACTTTGTGATGTAATGTAACATTTATGAATGTATCTAGTGTTTCCAAGGCTACTAAACTAGTCGGTCTTTCGAGACATGATCTTTTGTGATCATGCCAATGTTACGAAGTAATGCACCAACTCTAGGAAGCTGGGGTTGGGGCGTTACAGTTGGTATCAGAGGAAGTTTAGTACTAACCTTGGAAGCTAGATTTAGATAAACTCTGATTAGAGCACATAGCCCGAAGATAGACATTGAGAATTAGTATAGAAGAAATTCCTAGAATTTTGGTATTGTAGAAATTTTGTGAGTTTTCCGAGCAATACATCCCTGTCTGGATACGAGCAGGTAGAGGCGGCTCTGGCACAGATGTACCTAGGGGTAAAACCCGAAAACATCGCTTTGACCTAGACTCGAATGGGAACTGGTGCACGACAACGGGACTTGCTGCACTCTTGGTTACGACACTCCCGGGGGATATGCTGAGGATAATTCTCATTTTCTTTACAAACCACTATGAAGGGTTATGAGTATATACTTCCTCAAAGAAAAAATTTTTATGGATTATATCCATAAATAGTTCAATTTATGTTATTTATCTTACAAGTATGGAATTATGTATTTTGATTCATAAACTAATATAGTTTATGCCATTGTTTAGAAATGGCGCCTAGTGGAAGGAATGGAAACCGTATCAATGCACGCACTCCATGCAGGGATTGCCCTCCTGCTCAAGATAATTATTGTGGAGCTGGAGATACAACTGGTGCTGATCAACTTTTTTCCATACTGGGACAACTCACTCAGGTTATGAATAATAACCTTACTCGTATGGATCACCCTGATCCACAATGTGGAGGATCAATGTTAGACCTCTTCATGAGGCAACAACCACCAACATTTAATGGGGGTACAAATCCATTAGTAGCTGAGCAATGGATAAACACCTTAGAGAAAATATTCCTCGCCTTGGGGAGTAGCGAAAGGGAGAAGGTTATCATGGAAGTCTACCGCCTCACTGGAGATGCTGATCAATGGTGGTCATTGATTCAAAACACAAAGGAAGATGATGACGAATCGAATATGGAATAGAGGGAGTTCAAAGAGCTTTTCCTAGAAAAATAATATCCTCGTGACCATCGAGCAGATATGGAAAGACAATTTTTGAGTCTGAGACAAAAGGAGGATGAGAATGTCGCAAAGTATGAGGCCAACTTTACAAGGTTAGAGAGGTATGCTGCAGATTATATTAGTAACCCAAGAGGTAAGATTGATTGTTTCTTTGATGGGTTAAAACCATTTCTCCATCGAGCTTTAGTATCACAATCATTATCAACATACGAAGATATTGTCTCATGTGCTATCAAGACAGACAAGGCATTATCTAAGTCTTATGACAGCAAAGTAAAGCAAGAGAAGAAGAGAACGGTGGAACAAGAGACAAATAAAGGGAAAAGGGAAAGAAGGATTTTCCATTATGTGAAAATTGTTGGAAGAATCACCCTGGTACTTGCCTAAAAGGAATGGGATTTTGTTATAAATGTTGGGAAAAAGGTCACCAAGCGCCTGATTGCAAGAGAATGAAAGAGGCTATCAATTTTGAGTGCTACAATTGTAGGGAAATGGGGCATTATGAAAATGAATGCCCTAAGTGTCAGGGAAACTTACCTCAGAAAAGGCCAAGGGATCAAGGACAATCTTATGTTGTTACTACAGTTGAAGCAGAATAACTAATGTATTGGTTCTTTTGGACTCATGGATTATATTCTGGTTATTAGAATAATGTGATATATATATAAGGATTGTACTGCAGTACTTGTTGATTTCAGTAAAGTTTTAATATGATGAAGGTAATTATATTTTTAGTATGTGACAATAAGAGAAACATTACTTTGTTTGGGGAATCTGATAAATTGATTTGGGAATTAAGAGACCTTTTAGAGAAAGTCTGGACAGAGGTATTTTGGATAACTATAAAGGTTGGAGTGGATTAAGTTGATCTTTGGATAGTATTGTTTAAGGTTAAAAAATTTATGAAGATTATTTTTGGAATATTATGATACTATAGTTTTAGGAAAAGGACAACCTGCAGGGTGGGGCATAACCCGTCGCGTCGGACAAAGCTGTAGGAATCGAACCCACAATCATAGTGCGACAGGCCTTTATTTCCTACCACTAGCCTACAGGAAGTCCCTGGTTATTTCAAAATAATTTTACTAATCTAAATGGTATGTGTTAATATTTGGAACCTTATACAATTAGGATAAATAGAATATTTTTGAGTTGCATTACCTTTTAGAGTGAAAGATGGATTTGTGGTAAAAATTTATTAAAGAAAGAAAGTCTACATGACAAGTATGTATATTCCCTTACGTTCTTATTAAATCTCGTGAATAAATTCTTCAACTTTATAAAATTTAACTCAAAACAAAAATGTTGTCGGTTAACTTTTCCTACTGGGGAATCAATGATCGTTTAACCAATCAGAAGTTTGTGATTTTCTTGTAGTTAAACTTTATCCTAATCTTGTTTTCTATAACTCTCCATCAGACCATGATGGTTTGTTTCTCCTCCTTATCCATATTTTCATATAATCCTAGAATGGGCTATCTCGGGTGACCTTTGTACTTATCTTGATTTCTTTTAAGGTTATATATTTATTAACCTTATTTCCGATGTGGGTTTTCCACAAAGGAATTTTCAATTTTCAATCTTTTATTTTCAAAGAAAAATTTCAAATTGCGAGGACGCAATTTATTGAAGGAGGGGAGAATGTAACACCCCGAGCTTCCACGATACGCCTCTCTTTCAATATTGTAATATCTTGCATTGTATGCAACTTCGAGTTCTAACACACCGCGACTAATCAAAGTAGCCGTTATGGATAGTAATACCCACTTTTTAAAATTATAGAAATTTTATATTTCAAAATGGACTTCATTTTTTGATTCAGAATATCTAAATTAGCCTATGTTGAATTTTTGGTATTTTTCTGAGAACTTCTAATTTTTTATGAATGGTGAAAAATACTTAAAAACAACTTTTTTAATCAAAATAATATATAGTGATAAATAATAATATTTAGTGGTTTTAAAGTATAATTAGAATATATTTTCACCATTTTATCCAATGGTGGTCATTAGAATTAATTTAACATTGAAATTGGACATAAACAATTTCCAATCATTTGATATAAATTGTTTCTTAAAAACACGTTATTTGTTGTGACAACAGGGAATTAATTATAAAATAAATTAATGAAAATTATATTTTTGGAATTTTTTAAAATAGACATCATTTTTTAAATCGGAATATCAACTATAGCTTAGGGTGAAATTTTGGCATTGTTCTGAAAAACTTCAATTTTTGATGAATAGTGAAACCACTAAGTGGTATTTAAATAACTGATTTTTCATTTAAATGAAATATTACCACTTCTGTGATTTGATTTTCAAAAATCCGACATACATGGTTGTCATTAAGAAGTAAAATGTAGTTCAATTAGATTAAAATAATTTTTGGTGAATAGTAACTTTTATGTTTTTAATCGCGATTAGAGGTAATTAATGTAGTTTAAGGAAATAAATAATGTTTTAATAATATGAGATGATCTTGAAACATGTCCTACCCTCATTGGATGTGCCATGGCCGACCAATTAAATCCATTGGTCAACTTGGGGACCCCTTGGACCCACTTTAGTTGGAAAATGACATAAATACCTTTTATTTAATGTTAAAGTAAAAAATGACACAAACATGAAATATTTTACTAAAACAATTTTTACCTGGGGTTATACAAGTCATATTTTTGACTATAAATAGTAATTGGAAAGCTAAAACTATTTACTACATCATAGTATTTTTTTTATAATTTTTAGAAATTAAATAAATTAAATTATTTATGACATCATTATGATGCAGCGATGACCTCATTATTTAACGATTTTAATAAAATGAAAAGATAATGTACCATCCAAGGAATAAACTTGTCCAAAGACTATTGGATGGGTTGATTTCGAACCATTATCACCTTAGCCACGAATTATATATGTGTGGGACCTTTAGAATCCGAAAATCATTGTATAATAATGTAAAATTTACTTACTTTCCAAAAGTGCCCCTCCTCTCCTCTTATAAAAGGCCCCCACCTCTACCACCTCATTCACACTTTCAAGCCATTTGGCTCGGCCAAACTCTGACCAAATACTCTCCAAACTTCCCCCTCTTACTCCTAGAAGCCTCATTTTGGGCATAACACTTCCCAAGGAAGCCTTTGGCTCAAATCAAAAAAGAGTTACCCGATTTTGAGGTAATGTCTTCTCTAATGTTGTTTTGTTTTATTTTTATTCTCCAACCCCCTAAACTCTTTTTATTCATTTATTTTGTAACAAAAACAGTATCCTAAATATACTAGGATGTTTTTATAAGAAGGATTCGAGCTACACTTACAGACACCTACATCTAATGGTTAAAGAACATACAGTTTCTGTGGATGGCGAATTTCTGCCTCACGAAACGATGATTGTTCAACACTCATATAACACCTTCAAAGGTGGACATTAATATGTAACTATATTTTTATATGATATATAATATGTTTATGTTTTACTTAGGCGTCTGTATTTCAAATTTATGGCATACTTTATGATTTCCATTATGGGTAAACGCGATAATTTCATTTTAGGAAGTGCGGACTACCGCCCCCTCAAAGTGATTTGAATCGTTAATGCCATATGTGGGATGTTTAAAGGATGGAGTAAATGGTAATATACACTATATTATTCTTGAATTATATTATAAATTTATATCATTATGATTTCATTCCATTAAATATGAAATAGAAATGAAAGTAGTGTTAATGCGTACGTAAGGCTTACCGTCTCCATGAATGGTGCATTTCATTTCTTAACTCTAAATGTTACGTAATATTATATATGAATGTATATACTGGATATATATGATATATATGACATCTAAATCATGAATATAATTCTGGATATAATGGATATTCTATCACATAAACAACATGTAATTATAAGAAGTTTATTGTTGACTCAAGTACCAAAGATCGACAAAACGACCGTTATTAACATAAATAATTACATAATGTTCATATCATTGTAATAAATGATATAAAAAGGATAATGAAATTGAAAATGGTTCTTAATAAGGTATATATTAACTCTATTTTATTATTCAGGAGGTTAAAGAATGGTTGAGTCAAGTCAGACACGAGGTAAAGGAATTTCTTAACCCAACTTCCATTCTTTGGGGGAATCTCCTACATTCAAATTATGTCATGATATTATTATGTCCAATTTTGAATTTTTATGTTATTTATGTGTACCTATAGTGAATACACATAATAGATATATTTTATTTTAAAATGATCTTTTAAGGACTTCGTCTCAATCTCCTTTCATTGAGGCATATTTGGTTTTATACAGAAGTTTCGTTTATACGGTGTATAAACCCCTTTGACTTTTACGTCTATTCAAAAGGAATATTTTTTATACGAAGCATTTTACTAAATGACAAAAAGGGAATGTTTTTATTTTTTTCCATATGCGGCGATAATGACTTCTCCGCCGCCATGACCATTATTTGAGTTTCAGCTTCCTCTACAAGCCATCACTTTTTTTAATGAAAAATAAATACAAAGTTTTAACATTCAGTTATTTTGGTATTGAAAATGGTTTTGAAAGCGTTTTTATTATATCAATGTTTGTATTGATATCTTGTGATTGAAATGTGGAAATGTTATGTTTCCTTTATGCATGTTTTAATGTGATACGATTATGTTATTGTTTATGATATGTTTAAAACTATTCATATAAAGAATGTATTGGACTTAATAAGTGACGGATGGAGCCCGCTATAGCTCCTCGATGCATCGGTAGATATCATGAGACAACTAGGCGTGGAATTGGCTGAGGCCCTTTCCCAATTTGATTTATGGTTTTGGCCGAGGCCTTAATCATTTTAGACGTCTTGGCCGAGGCCCTGACAAAATGTTTCAGAATGTCTGGCATTATACCTTCCCTCATTATGAAAGTGGTTATTGATATTGCATGTGATTATTCGACCAGTAGAATATCCATATGAAAAAGTTAATGGCATTATCTCATATTACTTTTGCAATATTATGTTTATTTTCAAGTTTAAAAGGCTTTTGTTTTAGTTATACATTGCCTTAAATTTTTATGTTTATTTATGAAAGCTTCCGCAATATTGTTATCCTTACTGAGCATCTGAGCTCACCCCTTTCAATGTTTTAATATTTTCCAGGATGTGAAGAAGTATTTTATGAATGACCTGCAGGGATAGTCAGAAGAGGATATGAGTGTGGACTATGAAGACTTTGTTATTAGTTTTTCACTTTATGATGTAATGTAACATTTATGAATGTATCTAGTGTTTCCAAGGATACTAAACAAATCGGTCTTTCGAGACTTGATCTTTTGTGATCATGCCAATGTTATGAAGTAATGCACCGACTCTGGGAAGCTGGGGTTGGGGCATTACAGTTTAGTACTCTTGCCTATGCCTTGCTCGATACCGGAGCTTCGAACTCCTTTGTTACACTCGGTATGGCCCATGCTTTGGGTCTGGACATCGTGAGTCTTTCATATCCTCTGGTGCTGAGCATGCTAGTCGGGGGCTAGACCGACCTATCTTATGTTTTATGAGGGTGTAGATTGATGATAGGGTTGCATCAGTCTATTAATAATCTTCTATTATTGCAGATATAGCCATAAAATGTCATCCTATGCATTGACTAGTTGTTCTTTTTGGGTGCCTTCATTGACTGCTTCCGAGGAAGGGTAGTGTTTCCAGATTTGTGTGGTCAACGTGTAACCTTCGTCGGCGAGCGGGGTTGTCAGAGAAGCAGCAGGTGAGTGGAGCCCCTCCTTTCCTTTTTGGCCGAACTATTAGTGGTGTCAGTAGATGCAGAAATGGTGGAAGTCCCACGAATTGTCAGTGAGTTTATGGCTAACATTCCTGAGGATGTTTCGACTCTACCCCATCGACGCTATGTTGAGTTCGGGATAGATTTGCAACCTGGTGCTTGCCCGATTTCGATGGCTCCCTATCGGATGGCACCGTTAGAGTTGTGGGAGTTACGGATCCAGATTGACGATCTGATGAAGAATGGTTTTGTTCGGCCAAGTGCGCCACCGTGGGGTGCACCTTTGTGGTTTGAGAAGAAGGCGGATGGTGGCCTAAGGCAGTGCATAGACTACAAGATGCTGAATCAGGTGACGATCATGAATCACTAACCCCACCCAAGGATAAACGATCTCTTCGACCAGTTGAGGGGAGTGGGTTTGTTCTCAAAGATCGATCTATGGTCGGTATATCACCAAGTGTGGGTGAAGGAGGGTGACATCTCGAAGACTTACTTTAGCTGTAGATATGGGTACTTCGAGTTTTCAGTCATGTCGTTCAGCGTTACGAAAACACCAGCTGTGTTCATGGGACTCGTGATCTCCATCTTCTGGAAGTACCTCGACCGGTTCATAGTCATGTTTATTAACGACATCTTGATATACACAAGATCAGGGGAGTATCAGGCTGAGCACTTGAGGATGGTTTTAGAGGTCCTCCGATAGCACTAGCTCTATGAGAATTTATCCAAGTGTAAGTTCTGGATGCGAGAGGTGCATTTCCTTGGGAACGTGGTATCCGAGCGAGGGATAGAAGTGGACCCATCGAAGGTCGAGGTAGTTGTTTCTTGGGCAGCACCCAAGAACGTGGCATAGGTTCATAGTTTCCTCGGGCTGGCAGGTTACTACCAGGGGTTTGTGCCCAACATCTCCCAAGTTGTGGCACTTTTGACAGCCTTGACCAAGAAGAACTAGGCTTTCATGTGGAATGGGCATTGCGGGGTGGCCTTCAGTTAACTAATGGAAAGGTTGGTATGTTTCCCAGTGCTGAGGTTTCCAGAATAAGGGGCGACGTATGAGGTTTTCTGTGATGCTTCAGGGCAAGGCCTCATATGTGTGCTGATGCAGTGGAAAGGGGTGATCCCATATGGGTCTAGGCAGTTGCGTCCCCATGGGCATAACGATGCAACCAATGACTTAGATCCTGTGGCGGGCGTGCTAACACTAAATTTGTGGTGGTATTACCTCATCAGGGAGCACTTTGTAGTCTTTACGGACCACAAGAGATTGAATTATATCTTCTCCCAGTGGGACTTGAACTCGTGGCAACATAGGTGGATGGAGTTCCTTCAGGACTATGACTTTGAGGTTTCCTACAACTTAGGAAAGGGGAATGTGTTTGCTGATTCCTTGAGCAGAAAATCAAAAAAGGATGTGGTTCAGGAGTCGAAAGATGCTTGGAAGGCAATGGAGGAGTTGGTTTCCTTGCACCTGGATGCACAGATAGAAGGTGGTAGAGGTTGCCTGTATCAGATGACATTGTAATCTTCTCTGTTGCGGTAGGTATAGGAGTCACAATGGGGAGACTCGGTAATTGAGGTGATTTGTGACCATGTTAACCAAGGGGATGCTCCAGAAGGGTGGATGGAGGATGGTCCGAATTGGGTGATTTTCCAAGGTAATCAATTTGATCCAGAGGTGATGCGTGAGAGAGTCCTTAGTGAGTTCCACAACGGACCCCTAGCAGTGCACCCGAATGTTTCCAAGATGTACCGGGGCTTGGGAGGTCTGTTCTGGTGGCCCGAGGTGAAGCGGGCGGTGGTAGTGTTCGTGGCCAAATGCTTTGTATGTTAGTAGGTGAAGTCTGAACACCGCATTCTTGGCAGTTTGTTGCTGCCTCTGGATGTTCCTGAGTGGAAGTGGGATGACACCTTGATGGATTTCATCACGGGACTACCTAAGGATCAAGGAGGTTGCGATGCTATCTTGGTAGTGGTGGACTGGTTGACGAAGTCTGTTCACTTTCTAGTGATCAAGGAGTCGGGCGCAGTAGATGCCTTAGCATGAAGGAATGTGGATGAGGTGGTGTGGTTGCAAGGAGTTTCGAGATCCATAGTCTTGGATAGGGATGCACGGTTTACCTCATGAGAATGGAGGGGATTTCAGCATTCTTTTGGAACCCAGCTACGTCTTAGCACTGCTTTCCATTCCCAGACAGATGGACAGACAGATCACACCATCCTAACCATGGAGGATATGATGCAGGCATGTGTTCTATACTTAGGATGATCGTGGGTGTGACACTTGCATCTCGTAGTGTTTTCCAACAATAATTTCTATCACTCTACAATTGGCATGGATCCTTTTGAATCCCTATACGGAAGGCCTCTTTGCTCACCGGTGTGCTGGACTGAAGTTGGGGAAATGAGCGTCCTTTTCCTGAAAGTGGTGTAGAGCATGACAGTGAAGGTAAAACTTATACAGGAAAGGTTGAAGGCGGCCTAGGACGGACAGGAGTCTTATGCTGATTGTAAGAGGAGGCCCTTGGAGTTTGAGGTTAAAGACCACATTTTCATGAAGGTCTACCCTCGGCATGGACAACAGTGGTTCGGTAGAGGGAGTAAGCTTTCTCTTAGATTCCTCGGACCCTTCAAACTGTTCTGGAGGGTCGGTGAAGTGGATTATCAACTAGCGTTACCACCTCCACTATTGAGGATACATAATGTTTTCCATGTGTCCCAGCTCCATCGGTATCTACACAATGATTCACATGTCCTCAGCTGGGGAGAGCTAGATATCGAGGACGACGTGACCATTGTGGAATGACTAGTGGGGATCGAGGATCGTGAAGAGAAAGTTCGTCATGGGTGAACCATCCCTTTAGTTCGAGTATTGTGGAAGCATGGTGGGATTGAGGAGATTACCTGGGAACGGGAAGCACAGATTCACACCCAGAACCCATAGTTGTTTTGAGTTTTGTGATGTTCTGTTTATACTTGTTTGTGATGGAACGCTTTACCTTGTTGACTGTGGAATGTGAAATTTTCCTTTTTTCATTGTATGTGTATGAAATGTCCTGGCTATGGGGAGGGGAGGACCCTATCCCTAATCAAGAGGCATTATGGTGGATGCGATTAAACCATTGCGGGTGAATCAGTGCCGCCCAATGTGGATAGTATCAAGACATGGGGGAAGAGACTACCCAACCCATATGATTGGGCAGTCTGACCATAGTATGCTTCTTGGTTCTTGATAGGGAGGTGTTTCTAGATAACGATGAGGTTCACTCTTGAGAGGTATCTTTTGAGGAGGTTGTTCAGACCCTCTATTCTCTTCTAGTTTGTTTTGATTCTCGAGGGTGAGAATATTTGGAGAGGTATGTAATGTAATGGCCTATACCCTCCTGGCCCATTACTTTGCCAGAAGTGAGGCTCCACCAAAATACTGTCACTGTGATGGTGGTACCAAGAGGGTGACACCATTACGATCGTACCATGAGGGTGACATCGTGACAGCGGCATCATGTCCTCTTCATTCTTTTCCAGTTCCCGACCATTCCACTCCCACAGTAATTAATTCAGTTACCCTTATTAAAGAACATAATTAATACCTAAAAAACATGATAAATGTCCCTGATGGGGGATTTCAAACAACCACTTAATACCATCGTTTGTAACTGCCCAAACCGCGTGGGAAACCACGATCCAAATATCAAGGCTTTTAAAATCCCCATATCGTGTAACAACAAGATTTTATCTATATATCGTAGAGGAAGTTCTTCTTTATCTTCTTCCTTTTGGTTGACTCCTCTCCTTCTCCCTGGTTCGCCAATGCTCGAGTTGTCTGCTCATCCTTGGAGTTCTCGACGTCCGTCCCATGCAAATCTTGCATCCCCAGTTCTAGGAAGGTGGAGAAAAATGTTGATCTTTGATCAATTAGGTTGGGATTTTCTCCTTCATCTCTCCTTTCTGTGCATCATGTGGGGTGGGCATGATTTTGTCTCTATGGAAATTGATGAAACTGAACTTAATGAAAATAATTAACAGAACATTAAATAATAAAAATTGGGTGTGATCGATGTTCTGTTTTACTCTTTTATGTTGTTATGTGTTGTGAATTGTACGAGCCTGTGATCACTGAAAATCATGGTTGTTGGTATTCTTTCTCTGTGCACTAATAAACCTCGGTGCTCATGGATTTTTAAATAACCGTAACATGGAATTGATTAATTACGTATACTCGGTTAAATAAATTGAATGAACCAGGATCAAACTGTTTCGTTGATAACCCTGGGTAAATCACAGTGGAACTGAAACCATGGAGTGTGTTAAATCTTTTAAATCTGAAAATACCTCCATGGGCATGACTTGTGTTGGTTATAGCGGTTTGGTTGTTTCCTTCACAGGCCAATTTTTGTGGTGATATGGGTGGGGACGTGATCCCCTTTTGTTATACTTTCGTTGGTTGTGAATTTGAGGATGTGATGGATTGATGTCCACTATTAGCCCTAGAATCTTCGGGCAGGGTAGTTGTGGTGGTTGGCCCAGGTGTTTGTGGGCAGGTTGTATCGAAAGTGTCTTTAGGATGAGGCCTAGGTGTCTTCGAGCATGGTCATAGTTGTTCTAACCCAAGTGTTTTCCGGAAGGTTGTTTCCCAAGTTGTCTTCAGGCTGAGGCCAAGGTGTCTGTGGGTGGGATTTGGCAGTGCGACTGTGGTGAGGTTGTGGCCTAGGTGTCTACGGGCGAGGTTTAGCAGTGGGACTGCGGTGAGGTTATGTCCCAGGTGTGTGCAAGTGGTGTGTGGCAGTGGGACTGCGGTAATAATGGCGGGATTGGTTCGATGCATAGGATGTCTTCAATAACCAGTGTGAAAGTGGCGCGGGGTACCCAAATATCGATGTGCTATTACTATACATTACATGAATTTAATTTTTTGGGGAGCATTACTTGGTAAGGTTCGTGTGGATATCTTTTCCATTTTGGGTGTTTGGTTATCTCTTTTTTCATGGGACGTTAGAATGTCTCCTCACTTGTGAACGAGGGACTTTGGTTTTTCCTACTGAGTATACTTGTATGCTCACCCTACATATATAAAACTGCTTTAAGGTCTCCATAAGGACATCAGGGATTTTACGGGACCCTACTAGCTCATAAATTTGGGGCAGTTGTATTTTTTGATTTCCTTTTCTTGTTATCTTTTTACCTTTGAAGTTTTGTGGCTTATATCTTTTACCTTTGAACATGCATATGGGATTGGTTTACTTTTATCCATACTAGTACTTTCAGTTTTGGTGTTGTGGAATTTACTATCTTATCTCCTAATCCTATTAGAATAAAAAGGGTAATGCCTTCCATTTAGTGTGTGATTTTATACCCTTGGTGCTAGTCGCCACTCCAGGACCTATTTAAGGCGGGTATTGGGGGGTCATTATCTCTCCTTTAACATGAAGAAGGAAGGGACTGGTAATCTTTTGTCCCTTCCCTCATCTTGGTGATGGCGGGACGGGACATGTATTGATTCGCTTTCTTTCATTAGGATCCATCACTAAACAATGGAATTCACTAAATTAGGTTATATATAATAATGCATTATTTTGAACTAGAAAAACACCTAAAATAATGTGAAAATTTATGAACAACTAATCTCATAATCATAAGCATGACTTATATTTACATATAAATCCATCCTAATGATTTGTTAAAAAAATATTAATTATACTAATCATATCCTTTTGAGTTCCAAATAAAGTTCGCATTATGGTCTATTTCCATGTACTAGGATACCCTGATTAAATCCCAGAACACATTATTAGTGTTGTTACTCCTTGGTATATATGTTCCCGAATCATTCCCACTTATAGTATCCATTAAGGGATATATTTATTGGATTTTACATGACATATATACATTACAAAAATTCAAGGATGTTGTTCTATACTTATCCTAAATGACTATCTTAGTGTTTTTTCCTACTCTAGGTTTTCTAAATCCAATTCCTAATGTTTCAACTAAACTTATTTTAATACCACCTATAACACCTGATCCCTAGAGGCTCGAGGTTGGTTCATTCTTTTTGTACATTGGCATTATTATAAGGAAAAAAAATACTAAAGGACTGATTAATATAGTAGTATTAAAGAAACTGGATATATGCATGGAACATTTATTACGTTAGGAAAAGAGAAAAAAATACGTCATAAATACTAATAAACTACATCCTTGAAAACTCAATAAAGGATCCATTCTTCATAACCTAGGAATAGAAAAAATGAATTGGGTGAGATCAAATGATTATTAAGTGTTATATATAGTGGAAGCATGAAATAATAATAATTTGATCCTAATAAATTCAACATATTCAATATATCATGGTCAATAATTTAACAACAAACACTATCAATAAAATAATGATGAAAGTACATCCATAGATTTTTTTCTTCATCATGAAACCCTCATGGAATGTTAGAACCAAATAATGAATAAAGAAAATTATTATTATTTCTATATCATATATCTTTCACATGACCCATCATACCATCAAGATAGTTTATGTCTGTTGGTTGAAACCCATATAACTATGTTCCAAAAATAAACTCAAAGGGTTTGTCTCCAACTATATTGTCTCATGATCCATGTCAATGCATCAAGGGGATATAGATGGACCCACACATCACTAAATGTAAAAATCATTCTTATAAATTTTTTTAATTTTAAAACAATATTCCTTATCAATTTTCGTATTTATTAGAGGATATAGGTTCATCATTATTTCCACAGTTAAAATAACATTAAAAATAAACATTGTACGTAAAATGGTATACAGTAATGAAAATAATAATATAAATTATACACAAATAAGTCCATTTAATAGTAATGTAATTTCAAATTAATAATTTACTCAAAGGGGTAATTGATACATAAAATAAAAAATTATTAGGTTTACAATACAAACTATTTCTCAATAAAATATAAATTGAGATGAAGACCCTTACCACTTTGTAATCATACAAATTTAATGACCAAAAATTTATTATTATCAAATGAATCATTTGATACTATTAATAAAAAAAATTATTATATGTAAAATGGTGGCATATATACAATACATACATGAAATAAGTGGCAAACAGTGGAAATATCTCAGAAATAAATGTGAAATGAGAAACCCCTTACCTTATTCATAGATGTGTTATTCACTTGATCATAATGTATGAGATATTAAAATTATATCAATTTATTAAATAATTAATATCATTATCTATATGTATTTTATTCATTATATTTTCTTATGTTCATTTATGTCCTTCTTGATAAATTTTGGTGTTTGTTCGATCCCAACGTACTAGTTTTGTTTTATTATTTAATATCATGTATCAATTATGGTTCCAGAATCTTTACATAAGTTATAATATATACTTCATAATCTTATTTGACCATAAAAATGGTTTCATGATAATCCATGAATAATAAATTGAAAAATTAAACTTCATCTTCCGTGAAGGATGTAAATCGGCACCTCCCGGATGATGATTTCATTTTGAAAAAAAATGAGATAGAGAGTAAGGAAGTTGATGTTGTATATTACATAAAAATAACATAATTATAGTATATAGATGATACTAGAGTAATCATAGTTATTTTGATAGATTATATGAGGATAGAATAATAAACAAAGAAGGAACTTGAAAATAAAAAGAAAATAAAAGAAAGAGGATGTTTACCTATTGAAATCCTCTCCTTCAAAACCTCCTTTAGGCCTTTGGTTTTTTCCATTTATTGAGACCAAATGATCTTGATCATTTTAAAGGGGCTTGGGAAGAGTACTTGTTAGAACATTGTCATGGATAAAATCTAGAGAGTTGTGTGAGGAAGAGAGGGCGATGAGTGGGTTTTATAATAGACGAGAGGAGTGATTTCCCAATATTTTATTCAATATTTAATTATTTATTTCAAGACAAGAAATAATATTGATTATTGTGAAAAAAATAGTATTATGTTCATGTGAATTCAATATAATGGCCATTTAAATCACACATAACACATTAATGAAAATGAAAATCATTTCTTTAACATAATTAATAAATTATCGAATTTAACAATTCACAAATAATCATATATTTAAGAAAAATATATAAAATCACCCGAACAATTTGTTGATATTTTTAATCCTAAAAGACCTATCTTTCATGAAAATAGTTGTATAGATATGAGAAATTTAATTTTTAATTAAAATAAAAATTTTCTAAAAATTCAGTTTCCAAATTTATTACTAATTTTATAACACCATAAAAATTAACAATGATCTCCTTAAATTATCTCAAAATAATACGACATAAAAATATGGATTTATGAATTAATTTTATGAAAATTAATTACCTTCTAAATTAATTTATCATTTATAAAATTATAATACAATAATTGTTACTCACAAAAATATGAACACTTATTTATTAGTTCTTAAATTAATCCATTTCATTCATAAGGACCCTAAATTTTATTTTTTTCATTCTTGGTTGTCGTTAATATTCATAATAGTTGAATTAATATTCATAAGGGTATATTAATATTCATTGGGGTAAAATTTCTATTCATAAGGATAAGTTACAATTCATCAAAAAATATATTGATCTTATCGGTCTCTAAATATCTTATTAAACACAACCTTGTATGTCTTTTTGTTGAAATTCAAACCATATAAGTGAAAAAATTTAGTTTAATGACTAGTATATAACTATATCCTATCACAAAGTTTGTCTCATAGGGACTTAGTGTTTCATGCACAATAAGCTATGTAATGAATTAAAATTACTTGAGATGAAATATACAATAAAATCTTGAGGTGTTATACTATATATAAATGGAAATAAACATGAATCATGTTATAAATATTGGTTTTTCATAAGTCATGAATCATTATTGAATCCATAGCATCTTCCTTTAAATCTAAAATTAGGATTGAGACATTGATATGTGGGAGACAAATAAGCATATAGAATGATTTACATTATAGTCATGTCTTCACTAATAAGGCCATTTTAATATTATGGTTTCACTACCCATACAATCCTTGATGTCTTGGTTCACTCCCTTAACCATGAAAATATTCTAGTTTCACTCCTAATACCATCATAGAGAACAAATTACATTATGTAAACGAGTTCACTCTCTGTTCCATCCATTTCTATCTCATGAGATATAAATATTTACCCAACGCATTGAAATAAGTTATAGGACCCACATATCTCATAATGGACTCATAATTACATGTGGAATATAATGACAAAAAGTAATATAATAATCCTTGAAATGGAATATGTATCATAAACATGTCATCATATCATAACATATGGAAAAGAGATTGGTTTCATAATAATTTTATCAAAGGAAAAATCATAAAAAGAAGCTCTTTTCATAAGAATAATACATGTGAAATAAAACAGGTTTAAAAAACATATTACACATGAAATCTAAACAGCTTTCATAAAAATATAACCCATTAATTAGTAAAGAGTTTCATAAACATATAAACCATTAATGTGTAATGGGTTTCATTAATATCATTCCACAAAACATCTACCATTAAAGGAAAAAATATAAATATAAATCTGTTATCATATCCTAGAAGTATTGAATAAAATAATACATATCATTTTTGACATAACACAATTTTCTTTAAATTTTATAAAAATTATTTCTTGATGAAAATTCCATTTATTCATTAAAATATAATTTCTAGAAAAAAAACATTTTGAGTACAATAATCATTGAAAATAAAATTTCTAAAATATAATTGAAACATGGAATCATTTGGAAACCATTTTCTTATAAAAATTATAAATTAATTTTAAAACCCTTTTTCCTTTAAAACTTGTTAAGGAATATTGAAAATATTTTGAAAAAAATATTATTGCGATATTATGAAATAAATTGAAAACGTTTAAAACAATTTTTAAAAATAAAAAACCTTTGAAAATATTTTCCTTTAAAAATACCATCAAATAAATTTAAAAATTATATTGAAAATTATTTTAAACACTTCCTGAATATAAAACATTTTGAAAAAAGTTTTTGTTTAAAAAACAATTTAAAAACAACGACTGTTCAGATTATTAGGAAAAATTTTCTACATAGAAAAATAAAATTGGAAACCTGAAAAGGAATATCTAAATATATAATGGTCTTGATGGAGGAAAAATCCCAACATTGTGAACATTCCTTTTGTATCGTAAACAGATTTAGAAATGTTCTTCGATATGATGATGAAAAGAAGATTCATTTTTAAAACATTTTTATTTTAAAGGTAAATCATGGGTTAAAGTTTATTTTTTATATCATAATAGAATAATTGAACATTTTTTGAAAAACAATTCATAAAAAATATTGTTTTTAAAGAAAATAAATTTTCAATCGAATAGAGTGATAAATAAAGTTTTTCTTAAAAACACATTCTATATAATCATATATACCGAAGAGTGAAACAATTGTACCAATACATAATGATATCATTTATAACTATATTATATGAAAAAATAATGATAGTTATTTAGGGAATAATCGTAATATTTTTTTGAATGGAAACATAGTCTTAAACAATCTTGACAAATATTGAGATTTTGGTAATAAACTATTACCACATTAGTAACATTGTCTCATAGTCTGTATGATAGAATAAAATTAAATGAAGCTTAAGATATCATGTAGTAATAAGATTAATTTTGTAACATTTCAAAGGGATGTATATACACCTCATATAAAAAATGTTGGTGCATAACATTGTATGTGTGTCCAAGAATGATAATGGAGACAAAAATTACATTACGGATTTGTATCCTTGTATCCATAAACCCCTTGAAGGAGAGATAATGAAATTAACTGGAAAAACCAAGTAAATATAATTATAAGAATCATATAATGCATTAATTTGTATTGTAAAAAAAATCAATGCGTAATAAGGCAGAAATATTACAGAAATAAAAAGTGAGATAAAATTTATTTACCTTATTTATCGAATAACATAGTAGTCTTAAAAAATCCTATATAATATATATAAATTTATAATACATATATTTAATAACTATATAGTTTTATATAATACCTCATATTATTTTATTATGATGTCATATTACCCATTTATTAATAATTTCATGTTAATGTTACGTATCGAGTAATATCAGTTTTGTTTTTCGAACATGTTTTGTCTTCTTTTTCAGGATCCTATTACTTTGTTCATGACTTAATAATTTAAATAATATTAAGAAAAATTAAATATCATATATATTCATTATATAAATATTTCTATTAATTTATAAAATATTGAAACATGAATGAGAATACACCATTCCCGGAGAAATTAGCTCACACGTATGCTTGAACATTGATTCCATTTTACTGTCATATTGAAATAAATAATGTAAATGAAATATATAGATATAAATATATAATATAATTACATTATAATATTATGTCACATATATAATATATTTTTACTAATCCCATCCTTAATACAATATATGTAGAGTGTGAAGGAATCACATCATTTTGATGTGGTGGTAGTCCACTAATCCACAAAGGAAGTTAATGTATTTTATAAAAAATAGAAATAATTAAGTAATTTTTATAAAATAATTCTAGAAGTTTAAAAAATAATATATATCATATAAAAACAGTGTTTCCATCATAATTCCCACCCATTAGTGGTGTTAAAGAATAAAAAACAACATCATTTCGTGAGACAATAGTCCATCTCACACATGAACGGTATGTTTGTTACCCATTAGAAGAAAGTGTGTATATGTGATGGGTTAAAAAATATAATAACAAAATATAATTATATTTATTATATATTGGTTATAATGAAAAAATTTAATAATAATTTTTGAGTTGGTGGAGAGCGAATATAAAACAATTGAGCCTGCAGAACGACGATACCTTTTCTTGGGGTAGCCCCTCTTAGTTTGAACCAATGGAATTACATGGATGGATTTATTCCCAAAGAGAGGATTATAAGAATAATTTAGTATATTTTGGAGGATATTTGGGCATATTTTAGATTACATAAATTGTTCGAGAGGTGTGACTACTTTTGATGGAAGATTTCAATTTTATTAAAGAGGGGCTGTAGAATAATTGTAAATTTATGAAAAGGGAATTCCTACCATTGTTTCCCCTATCACATGTCCCTAATAATGTTAAAATATCTATAAAATGGATTATAGTGTTGAAATATTAATTTTTATTTTTTCTTTGAAACATTTTTATGTTATTTTTGGCATTATGAATAAGGTTAAGTGCTTTGTTAAGCTAATTTTTAATTTAATTGTTGTAATTAAATTTAATCACTTTTGTTAAAAAATTTTATACAAAAATATTTTTATATTATTTTAATTTAAAAATTAATAAAATTCAAAATATTTATTCCATGATTCCAAATTATAGTCATATAATTCGATGAATTTAATTTACTATTAATCCCACAAACGGAAGGAAAAAATGATTTTTAAAGTAAAAAGGTTAAAAAGATTGAAATGATATTATATCTATTTTCAATTTGAAAGTGGATAGAGTGGCCAAAATATTATTAATTGATTTAAAATTTATATAATTTAACTTTTAAAAAACTAAAATATTCCTTTACTATATAAATAAATTATACATAAAAGATATTATGAATAAAAATTCAGTATTATTCATTTGTCGGCAAAATATAAAAGAGATCATGAAATACAAAAAATCCACCCAGTTTAAATTTTGATATCAGTAATTCAAAAATTAATTTCACTTTTTCAAATAAATATTATAAAATTATCCTAAATTATATTTAAAATGGATTTTCCAATATATGGTTATAAAAATACCGTTTAGAAAAAATACAACTTTTTATTCCTAATATAGGATTTATTCTTATTTAATGGATATCAATATATTATTTGAATGTAAAAGATATATTTAATATATAATATATAAATTTTATTAAAATAATTCGTAAATAGTGGTTTGTTTAATCTATTAAGAAGAAATGGTGTCTTCAAAAAAATGATATCATAAAAAAGGATTTCTTTATTTTCAATAAGTTCATCAATTCACCTATAGTAATTAATGACCAAAGGATTCATTTTAAATGTAGGTATAAAACATATTTTCACAATTTAAGTAATAATAATAAACTTTTCCTTTCAAATATCTAGGTGATAATTATAATAGTTTTTTATTAATAATATTAATATAATATAGTAGTTCAGTAAAAACATGGCCTTGTATGTGATACAAGATATCGTAGGGACTTGATATTATGAGTAATATAGGCCTAATATATGTTTTTTGTACCAAAATCTAGTCTAGGTGTTTGGTGTAATGAAATTTTAACTTGGTGGTACATATAACACATGCCAAACATAGTTATTTTTTATATAAAAACAATATTCAAAGTTGTGTGAAATGAAAAAGATCAAAAATATTCAATTAATTAGAAACAAATATTTCAAAAAATCTCAGGGTGTTTCATGATACCCCTTTATGATGAATTTCACCCTAAAAAGGTTTCTAGTTTTTAGTACTTAAATATTCCATTCATAGAAACCCACATCATAAAAATTGATACTAAAACATAATTGAAAAGTCAATTTTTCAAAACACAATGGTTAACCAATGTATCTCATAACATGGTTTCCACATTGGAGAAAATAAGAGTAAATTTTAAAAAGTGTATATGGAAGAGAAACTGAAGTATGTAGTTCTAATGGAGCATTATAGATTTCATGGTTAGGAGAAAGTAATAAATCACAAAGAAAAATCCCAAAGACACTTGAAAAAGGTAATTTATTTCATAGAAAATGATGATAACCTAATGAAAATTTATTTTAGGACCCATTTTTTCCTAATGTGTATGAATTTTCTTGAAATGATACACTTACATGATTTCAGGAAATCCTTACAATTTGTTGTGTCATTATCAACATCAAATTCATCACTTCTTCCAATATATGAAGTTGAATTATGCATTCCTAATGCATTAAAATATCATGAAATTGATAAATATATATATAGATTCTTGCATATTAAATTATTTTTTAGAAAAAAAAGGTTAGCATAATTTATCCATTATGCAAAAATCCTGATATGTTGTCTTAATACATAATTCTCTAAAAAATAATTTGAGGTTCAACACAATCCATTCCATAAATGGTTATCCTTATAACCCTTTCGATATGATGAATATAATAATTTAAAAATAAGGTCACTAAATATCTCAAAATCATATTATCATTGATACCCCATTTATCATAACATAGCTCCTAGTAGTCACAATCCTAAAATGTTAAGAAGTTTATCATGTATTCTCTTGAAACATGGTAATAACCTGAATTACCATACATCCTTATTGAAAGCATGCATGTTTCATTATTCCAATGATTATTAGATATGTTACTTAAATTCCAAAAAATATATAAACTCCATCAATGATAGAACTAACTAGTATTTCAATAAATCTGTTATCAATTCCAATGAAATTAGTTCTATCCAATTAAATTATTCAAATCCAATATATCATTATCCAAATATATTGATCTTAAAATTTGGAACATATTTAGTGTAATATTTTCCTAAATAATGTGTTTCCCATGAATATAACATTTCAATTAAGTCACATTCCAAGCCCCCCAGACCATTCAATATGTTATTTTAAATCCTAATCGACAAAACTAAATTAAATAATCCTTATATTTTTCATAGCTATTAATACTAGAATCTAAAAACATAAACACACCAATTATTCCACTTAATGATTAATAAATTAGCAAGTCAACCTCATCTTATTAATTAATATCTATTTCTTTTAAAATTTAACTTGTAGTAACATCATCATTAACAATATAACCATTACACATACCACCTTTTTGATTATATTTAGAATATTTCCACCTAGGACAAAAAATATCATAATATAAATTCATTCCACATATAATAAATTCAATAATTGATAATAGCTTTGGGAGGGAAATATCTCTATCCATTTTTCAACTAAACATGTCATTTTCCTTTTTTTGTTAATTTCATAGTTCTCTTCTTTCCCACATTTAAAACTTATGTGTCTTCCTTTGAGAAATTTAAATAGCTTTTTCTTCCCAAATTCTTTATTTGTAGGAAATTGTATCTTATTTGTTTGATCGTATTCATTTCCAAAACTCTTAGGAAACAATTTTCTTGTCTTTTTTGGTGAACCTGAGAGTTGTTTAAGGTAAAAATTGTTAATCATGTTCTCAAAAATATAATTAGGAATGATCACAATATCCTTCACTCTGGTGATCATCAAATTTGATTCCTCAAAAAATTCCCATCACATTCAATGTTAACCTATTTCTTTCTAATTCCAACCATTATCCTGAACAAGAAAGAATAGTGTGAGTAGAAAATATCAAAGATGAAAACCAAATAGTAATGAAAACTCTTCAATAGGATATCTAAACTGTGAAAATTATTTTAAATCATTTACACCTATGTATTATCCTTAAGGCATCCCTTTTCATGATCCAAATCTTGGTCGACCCAGAACCGGTCACCCGAGATGGTCTGTGACATGTCCCGACGGGCATTCCCTATCCCCATGGGCTGGAAACTAGTACTAACCATTAAATATAAATAGGATGGGAATGATTTAATCCCAATTATCATTATCAAATAAATAAACTAATTAAAATTATCACGTAGAAACAACCCACAACTAGACATAATTAATTATATATTTTATCAGATACAATATGAAACTAAATAGACTGAATACTAAAAATAGTAAAATGAAACAGAGAAAAAACTAATACTGGACCATGATACCTCTATATTTAATTAACATCATAGTCACATCTAACCACAAGACAAAACCCGCTCCAACCACGATAACCAAAGCCAGGAAACCAGAATGAATATTGAACCAGCAAAATAGCTCGTGTCTACTCAAACCAAGTGGTGTAGGTAATGTTTGAACTAATAGATGAGTTGGAAATCAAAACAAAGTTCAAATGTTTCCTTCCCAAAACATTCCATTAACAATAGTTTGAAATACAATTATAAAAATATATTTTTCATAATTTATTAAACAACAAATACTTCACTGTTTTATAGTCCAACACATGCCACCATCTATTTTTACAAAAATTACAATTTTATTACAAAAACCCAAACCAAACAGTAATTGTAATAATATTTAAAAGAACAAAATTGAATAGAAATTAGTTTCAAATAATTCTAATTTAACGACAAAAAAGCTAATTTTAAAATTTCCAACCAAACATTCAATAAGCCGATGAGAGGTGCAATATAATAATTTTGCACTAGTCACGGGAACACCCCTAGGAACTAGTTAGTTGTGATCACCAAGTAACTCGTTTCTCATTGAAAGTATCCATAATGAATATCGGTTCTTGCTACAATGATCCACTAGTTGTATTATAAACCATTAACTTGTGGTCACCACCAACATCTTAATCATAGTTTAGTTATTATTAACTTCGTCAAACATACTACGTGAAACAGGGATGAAACCACTCTGTATCACTGGAATACTAGTACATGTCTACCCACCTACATACCCTAGATTCCCTTTTTTGCTAAAAAAAGTTCCACATCACATGAAATAACTTACATAATTAATAAACCAAACCAAGAATCTCATTCCTTTAATCACCCCTTACACATCACAATACAATTTTTGAAAATGAATTTACATCAAAACATTTACAAATCACTTTTAAATCCTTGAGGAACACCACTTCCCGTAGAGTTTTCTAAACAAGAATTTCAGCATTTTAGGGAAAAACTGAAACTCAAAAACCATTCCAAATGGGCCTTTATGTTTACACACCCAAATATATTTTCCAAACCAATTCCAAATCATCTCCAAATCCATCATCAACTGTGAAATTCAAAACAACCCCTCAATCCAAACATTTTCCAAACCACACACACCAAATTACCAATGGAAATAACCCCCATAATATTTAATTATTAACCATATTAGGAATCGAAATGATGAATCCAAAGACATTTAGAAAACAAGAACCATTTATGAAACCAATATTTCAAGGAACCCGATTTAAGTCACCAGCTTTATTTGAGAGCCGACCATGTTTGCACCCAGTGCACCCATGGATGTGACAACATCCAATGGTATAACAAACATCCAAGAGGACACCCAAAAACCATTCCCACAAAATAAACAATTTTCTTTAAAACCACGTACAACCATCCACAAAATTTAGGGAATGTAAAACAATCCCCTTATAACGATGAAACCCTTTTAAAAACATTTTTTCGCATTTAACATGCTAAAAATTTTCCAAACCATATGCACCAAATCAAGTTCAAAAACATTAAATCATGTTCAAAACATAATTTAGGCTAAACATTTTATAAAAACTCCCAATTTAACATTAAAATAACAAATGGAACATTAAACAATAATCGTAGGTTCTATAAACCAATGGATTTCACTCAAATCCCTTTAAAACCCTATTTTTTTAAATTATAGCAACAAAAAATCACCATTTTCATCAATATATATATATATCTCTTATGTGTGAAAGACATTATGAAATTAAATGAAAACACACTAGTGACATTGTATTTTTCTATAAAGGAAAAAAATTTGGAAACACCTAAATCAATCATGTATAGATAGGAAAAAACACCAAGGAGAGGAATAATCAAGCCATACAAAAAATACACACACCCTATAAATATGATTGTTAGGTACATTAGGATAGATACCCTAAGAGGGGGGTGAATCAGGGTATGAAAAATTAATACAATGAACCCGATCTTGTTTTGTTATTAGACAAAACTCTCTTCTCTCTCCCCTTCCCATTGTCGAGTTCAAGACAATCTTAATGAACTTAAATGACACATCAATTTTACTTTTTTCACCCTCACTAGGATACTTCCAAAGAGCATACATAGGTGATGTGCTAATGTACCCAATCCATTATAAGTGCACTATTGTTTACAATTTTGAATTTGACTCACTATCCCTCATGGTTTACTACCACTCAAAATTTGAGAACTCGCTACTCTCTTAATTTTAGTGAGCTCACTGATTCTTCAAAAGATCCACTCATAGTGTATAAGCATTTAGGTCTCCTCATTATCACAAATTAATGCATCCTCTAATGTATGTAGATTCTCTAATGAAGTCTAAATTTCATCAACGGATGAATACATCTATTTCCCCAGACCACTGGGTAGAAACCTTTGGGAACTACCTTTACAAAGTAGCATACTTCGTGAAGATCTCAATTTCAAGAAGTTAAAAAAAGCCTTTGTGATGTCCCTACCTCTTCACAAACCACACACCATCGTAGGAATCGCTGCCTTGCAGTGCACAATTCTTCATAGGTAACATACCTTCACTAGGTTCAACCCTTCAGAGAGCATATGTCGTCGCAGATCCTAAGCCATTGCATAGAGACATCCTTTATGAATCTCACTCAGCCCACGTAGAACACACCACTTTCACGGAGCTAAATTAGCCACCGTGAATCTCATATCTTTCGTGAAGCACACTACCTCTGTGAACCTCCATTGCGATTTGAGAGCCACATATTTTTCTTGGAAAACTCTCTACTTCTCTCTAGGGTTCGAGGTCTATTTATAGGGGATTGAACCGAACCTCAATCCTTCGGCGCAAAGTCAGCGCCACGTCATATCAAACATGAATCTATGAAATTTCTTCTGAATTTATCTCTATATCGCGAAGCACTATAGAATTTTTTCGCTTGTGGTTCTCATTGTAATTGTGGTGCATTCCATCAGTTCCTTTACACTACTGCTGCAAAGCTCCCCTGCAATGCCCTTTATATCTGCCATTCGCAAAGCTTGTCATAATCACATTGAACACCGACAACTTTCTTCATGTCTTCATGAAATTCACATCAAAAATACTATCTTTGTGAAACTCATGCATTTTCCATATTTTTATGAGATCATCAAGGAAATATGAATTTCACAATGCTCACCAAACCCCAACTTTTGGACCCCAATAACATTAGAAACACTGGAATATTGTGCCACCTTATATCTTCTCTTTTTGTACCTCCACCAGATATTTATTTCCATTTTTATGGTTCTTTGTCAACAAAAATTGTCAACATCATCTTCAGAACTGAAAAATTCACCATAGAAACCTAGATTGTCCAAAAAAAACAACCAACCCAAAAAAATGATGCAATGTTACCTTAAGAGATTTTAGTCCAAAAATATCCCCCGATGAGTTTGTTGGAAACTCGTCTGATAATGATATTATGTACTTTGATACCTCAATGAATCCTCTTCCATCATTTTTTATGATTTTACTCTTGAAATATAGATAGAAACCAAGGATTCACTCACCACATAATTTAAGCACACATGAGCAATGATCGGAGTGGGAAACACGGGTAGTATGAATTGTTCATCAATGAATCAAATAATTTCTAACACCAACTATTGATTCCATACTAATACCAATAAACTTATTTCATCATGATCATCATCTTCCATGATATCTAATATTTTATAAATTACTTCAAGCATCATCTGATTTAATACTCTCCCCTTATCTCATTACTCTCCACTATCTTGCGGCTCCACCTGTCAGCATCTCCTCGTGTCTTTGACTAGTAAATTTTCTCTATTATTTTACCACAGTTTCACCCCATTAAAGAGTCACTATTTCTCCCCCTTTGTCAATGGACCAAATGATCACTCCGTTGTGGTCTGTAATAGTGTATAAAACACATATCATCACATTAGGAAATAACACACCATACCACGGGAAGAGAGGGGAAGATCCACATCAACACTTTCTAATGTGTGAGGAGTGGACTAGACTCCTAGATCTAGTTGATACCTCTCAAAAGATTCCTTTGAAAAAGCCTTTGTATGAATACCTGAAACCTATACCTCTGTTGGCACATACTCCAACTTCATGATTCTGTTCTCAACATTCTGATTGATAAAATGATACTTTACCTCAATGTGATTTTTCCTTGAGTGGTGGACATGATTTTTTCTGAGATTTATAGCACATGAGTTATCACACTAGATTCTGATCAGAGACAACACTTCCTATTTCATATAATCAAGCTATTGATTAATCCACAATAACTATGTGAATTCTTGAGTGGCCTCAATAAAATAATCTTCTGCAGTGCTCAATGAAATGAAATCTTTCTTCTTCCTCATCCAAGTAATACAAAAACCACAAAGATATAAAAAACATCCTTTCATTGTTTTCCTATCATTCGCTAATCTGGCCTAATCAGCATCTGTATATCCCAACAACTCTTGCTGAGATTATTTGGTATACATCAAACTGAAATCCATAGTTCCTTGGATATAATATGTATCTTTTTCACTACAATAGTGTGTCTTTCCTTGGAATTCCCTTGGTATCATCAGCTTGGCATGCAGTGAGAACAATATCAGGTCTCATTGCTGTCTGGTATAGTAAACTCCCAGTAATCTCCCTGTACACTATGATATTAACTACTTTTCCATTATCGTCTTTTCATAATTTCAATCGGGTAGCAAACAAAGTCTTCATCTCCTTTGAATTTTCCATTCCAAATCATCTTAAAACCCTATTTTTCATATTTTAATTAAGTAATGAATGTTCCATTCCTTCATTGTGAAACCTATAAATGAATGAAAAATGATAGCTATCCAATCATTGAAATTTTGAAATCACTTTTCCTGAATTTGGAAAACTGTCTACACTAAGCGTAATCTGAACTTCCGAATATTTTGTCATCTACATACACTAGTACCATCATCCTTTTATTACTATCATTGTTAAAATATAAATTGTAATCAACTCCAACACACGGGAAATCATGTTTCTTCTAATACAGATTGAGCCTTGAGAACCATGCTCTTGGTTCTTGTTTCAGCATATATAATTCATTTTTCAACCAACAAACCTTTTTCCCATCATAAAGAATGATAAAACCATTTAGATGCTCGATATAAACTTCTTCCTCTAATACCCCATTCATGAATGAAGCTTTTAAATCCATCTGGAACAGTTTGAACTTTTGTTGCACTGCAATGGAGAGGAATAATCTGATTGTTTCAATCCTTACAACTAGTGAAAATGTCTCATCAACCTCGATTCCCTCTATCTAGGAGTATTCTTTTCACACTAGTCATTCTTTTTTTTCAAATAACGGCACCATGTTGATTCATCTTGTTGTGATAGTCCAATTTAGTCCTGATGACAATCTTATCCACTGGCCATGAAAAAATCTCCCACGTCTGTTTCTTATCAATTTGATCTAGCTCTTCATTCATAGCCTGAAGATAGTTTTCATATTTATCTCCATTATTAAAGCATTTGGGGTATACTTGAGATAGGAAAGATGTATTCTACAGCGATATCATTCTTCTTATCTAAACAAGATTTGATTGATCACAAATGATATTCTTCATTCAATTTCATCTCTTCTTTTTAGCTTCTGTGCCAAAAGGGATTTTACTTCCTCATGTTCATCATCAATATCTTCTTCCGAATCAGCATTATCCACTTCTACTCCACATGCATTGCTTTCCTCTTTATTACATTAATTGGTAAATTGTTCACTATGATGTTGAATTCTATCTTCATTCTCTACTACAATGATATCATTTCTCTCAACTACTTTTCCCAGCCTTTTGTTAAATCACTTGTATGCTTTTCTTTTTCCTGAGTAACCAAGGAATACCCCCCATCTCCACATGACTCACATTTCCTATGTTTTTCCCTGTTGAGAATGAAGAACTTACTCCGAAATATTTATATGTATATCACTATTGTCATCCTTCCATACCACATCTCATATGGAGTCTTTCGTTCCTTCGGACACCATAAAGCTCTGTTAGAAATGTAGACATTTTTCATCATTTCTTTTTTTCAGAACCTTTCTTCTAGGTATTTTTTTATAAGAATCATTATGGCCATGTTTTTTATGATCCTATTTCTCATTTAAACTATTCAATTCTATTGGGGAGTTCTCACTGAGGAAACTTGATGCCTTATCCCACGTGTCACAAGATAGTCTTCCACCTGACTATTTGTGAATTCTGTGCCATTTTTCGTATGAAACATCTAACTTTTAAATCCAAGAATAATTTCTAGCTCCCTTTAGTACTGTTTTAAGCAGATGGACACATCAAAATTATCAGCAATAACAAATAACCATTCCATTCTTCTATAGACCTCAATGAAAGGAACTTCATACCTCATTCTGTCAATTTCACTTGGTGTGATAGTACCACAAACATCAGCATGCACCAATTCGAGCACTCGTGTTGACTTCTTTTCCATTACCTTATACGTCTTTCTAATGAGATCCCCCTTATGGGATATATCACATGTATGAGTACGATCACATGATAGCATATAGAGTTATCTAGTTGTATCATACTTCACTATATATTATATGGAGGGATAGAATAGATGACCAAGGCGTTTGAGCAATAAATTTTTCTCTTCCTATCTATTCAAAACGCACATATCTTCTTCTCCACATACCATGTAGAGATTTACCTTTTTTTAAATAGAATAAAAACTGTGCCATTTCTTCCATTTACAATACACGCCTTCTTAGTAAACCTTATAGAATTCCGTAGGTCACACAATTAGCCGACACTAAGAAATTGTGACTAAGGCCTTCTACTACTAAGATATTAACACGTCTC
The DNA here is from genome assembly GCA_963277665.1 of Viscum album. NCBI lineage: Eukaryota > Viridiplantae > Streptophyta > Magnoliopsida > Santalales > Viscaceae > Viscum > Viscum album. Next base: position 1,416,637,088 of record OY728145.1, read on the forward strand.
ATTTATTTCCCCCCAAACCTGGACTTTCTTAAGATAATAATATTTAGGCCATAATCCCTTCCAAACTTGAAAACTCCATGTTTGTCATATTTTATTCATGTGACAAGATTATTATTACCTTTCATGTGAGATGTTCATCCACTGTCAAGGATCGATACACCAGAAAAGTCTGATGCTTTACGGGAAATTTCTTCCACTACTGCCTTCTCATCCTTTTTTTTTTTGATCCATGTATTTGACCTCAAACATGGTGGAGTTTGAAATTTGTGATTTTCCTCATAGTGTGATGGCCCATCTTCATCCTGGAGAGCTACAAATCGATTTTGTATTTTCAACTCACCGGTTGGTTTGTTGATTTTATTCTGACGTTAACATTGATTTTTCCTTGGAACATTCCTCTGTATTGTTGGTGTACAATATCTATCGATTTGTTCAAATTCTCAGAACCAAATACAATTTCTGTCAAAGGATGATCTATAATATTGAGCTCTGTTTTGCTACCAGTGTTGTTCTTGTTCCCATCAATATATCCTGGCTATGAAACTCACATTCTGTTAATGTCCAATATTTCCACAACAATAACACCTGATATAGGGTGCATTCTTTCATTTAACCTCTACACCGCTAGTTTCCCCTTGGGATCTATGAACATTTTCATTCTTCTTTGTGGTCAAATAAACCTTCAATCTCATAATGGGTGATTGTGTCCTGACTTCAATTTTCCATGATTTTGGTTTTCGATCAAGCCCCCCATTAGCCTTAGAATCTGAACATAACTTATACTTCCTTTAAACAAAACCGTTATGCTTCACTTTTAACTTCTCAGTTTTCTAAGTGATCTTCTTTCCTGATGTCTCATCATGAGTCAATAGTTTTTCTTGATCCTTACCCTTTTTCTGAAAACTAACAACTTCACCTTCATGTTCATCAATACTCTATATTTTATCTTTCCTTGTGTTGTTCTATCCATCGATCTCCCTTTTCAGTTCTTCAACCTTCAGTTTATATACATCAATAATTTCTAAGCTCTATGGCCTATAATACTTATAGTTTTCAATTTTTTTACCAGCTCAGACTTCTCTTCCTCATGTAGTTTCATGTAGCGTTTGGCATAATGTACCACCTTATTGGCTTTCTTTGTTTTTTCTCTCCTAAAATCAATATCTTCAAGAGATGCATATAATTCAACTCCCATATTGAATTCTCCATCTGTTTCTTCTTCTTCTTCATCAGCATCTATTTCTTCCTTTTTCTAAGAACTACCGACAACTACCACCATATCAATCTCACCCCAATCTATGCAGTTCATTATCTCTTCAACTTCTTTAACCTCTTCAACCTCAGACTCATTTGAACTGCCACATTAGTGTGAGATAAGATTGTTTTTCTTAAATAAAATTATCTTGAATTTTTTCTTTCTTTTCCCAAAGGCTGAGGTCTTCTTATTGGGAATTATGATCTCATACTCCTCATCATATTTATACTTCATGTAGAACTGTGCATAAATGTGACCAACTTTTCGACATCTAAATCAAGTAAGAGAAATTTTTCCATTGAACATTTTTTCCTCTTTGATGTTTAGAGGAAAGTAATGACATCACCTCAGCTGTCTCTTCTTCTTCATGAGAATATTTAATGGTGAGCTTCTTCCTGGCCTTGAACATAACCGCTTTAGAATTCCCCTTTTCCATAGCATCGTTATCATCATTTCTCATTTAATATGCATCAATGGTGCTTTTGAGGTTATTAAATGTCAGCAAATTCGGCTCTTAATCATCCAAAACTAAAACATTTCAATTGAACTGAGGTTTATGTTTTGTCAAGATGTGCTTCACAATATTTATGTATTCAATTAATTCTGCAAGACCTTGCCTGTACTTTAGTAAGGCGTTTACCTTGTCATAGAATTCATCAAAAGTCTCATTCGATATTATTCGCATATCGTCATACTTGTTCCATACTTGTTCCAGCACAATTTCAGCTCTGCCTCTCTGACCTTTGAATCTCCTCCATATATGTTCAACACCTTTCCCCAAATATCATGTCATGTTTTGCATGAAATTACCTTAATATAGATAGAATTTGATAGGGATCCACTAAATCATTGATTCCCTTGGCATCAACATCTAATTATCTTAGAAAAAATTCTGATAATGCACCACTGTTAATATTGGCAGTTATGCCATGCATTGCTATTGTGAACACATTCATTCCCAATGATCGTGAGTAGTGTTGCATCAGATTATTACATATATAAAAATTTATCTCTTCAATGATCGGAGTCCCTTTGTGATTGGTGACCTTCATTTAAGATAGAAACACTAATATCAACCATTCCCTTTGATATCAATTGTTAGGTACACTAGGCAAGATACTGGGAGAGGGGGTGAATCAGGGTATGAAAAATTAAAACAAGTTCCCCTTTTGAACTTGTTTTGCTGTTAGAAACAACCATCTTCTCTTTCTCTATCTCATGGTAGAGTATAAATGATTCTTAAATCACGCACAAGACACATCAATTTTAGTTGTTTCACCCTCACTGGGCTACATCCAAGGAGAATACACTTGTGATGTGTCGATGTACCAAATCCACTATAAGCGCACTACTGTTTACAAGTTTCAAGTGGACTCACAGTACCTCCTATATTAGAACCACTAAAAATTTCCGAACTCACTACACTCTTAAATGATGTGAGCTCGTTTCTTCTTCAAAATATACAATCACAGTTTATAGACCTATAGGTCTCTTTATTACAACTAATGAATACATCCGACACATTATGTAGATGATCTAGTAAAGTCCAAATTTCATACATGGATGAATACCCCTTTTTCCCCCGGCCACTAGGTAATAACATTTGGGAAATACCTTCGCAAATCACCCTACATCGTGATACTCTCAATTTCACAAAGCTCAAAAAATATTTCGCGAAGTCCCGACCTCTTTGCAAAGCACACGCCATTGTAGATCTCACTGCCTCATGGAGCATACAACATTGTAGAGCTCAAACATTCACAAAGCTCATGCCTTCATAGAGTATAACCCATCCAAGAGATTGATTCGTTGTTAAAATACAACCTTAATGAAGCTCACTAATCCAATGTGGAACACACCACTTTTGAAGAGATAGATTAGCTTCCATAAAGATCTTATCATTCACGAATCACACTACCTCCGCAAACCTTCTCTGCGATTTGAGAGCCATAAATATTTTTTGAAATCCTCTCATCTTATCTCAAGGGGATTGAGGTCCACTTATCGGCGATTCCCCCGATCCTTGAACCATCCACGCGAAATCTCCACCACATCAGCTCAAATCACAGATCTCCCAAATTCTGCTGAAGTTCTATCTATATCACAATGCACAACAGAAATTTTTGGATCGCAAAGCTAGTCATAATTTTGGAGTGTTCCATCTGTTCCGTTGCCCCATCATTGAAAAGGTCCCTCACAATTCCCTTCATCTCTTCCATTCACAAATCTTGTCATAATTGCAATGAACGCCGCCACATTGTGTGTGATTTTTTTGTACTACCTCCAGATCATCTATTCCTCTTCCATGGTTCATTTTCAACACTAATTTTCAACTACATATTCGGAACATTAAAATTCACCAAGGAAACCTATATTTTCAACAAACACAACCAACCCCAAAATGATGTAATGTTACCTCGATGGATTTTTTCACAAGAAAAATAATGACCCCAAGTCATCCAACCCTATCCCTAGGGTTTGGAAAAATAATAACCAATCCAAATGATAACAATTAAATGAGTGAGGAGGATGCGGAGAGTAGGAATGGGGAAGATTTGTTGAAGAATCACTAAAGTTTGATGAGGAATTGACCATTAAGTGACCCAAAACGATGGAGAATAAAGGGGGAGCGGCCATTGGTCGATGAACAACTCGTAGGGATTCATTTTGGAGGTTGAATCACCTAATACCGATCTCTATGTAAAAATTTATTATACTCATAATTGGCTACATCGTTTTTCTGCATAGTTTTGTAAACAGTGCGCAAACCATTTGAGGGATACTGGAAAACATCTGTAACATTGCAGGGTAAGGTTGTATGGTTTAGGAATCCCATGTGCATACCGTATGACATAAAAATTATTCTAAAACACTCAAATTACACTCCAAGAACTAGGGAAGTTCACCCAATGATCCATGAATGTTTTAAACACAATGTAGTGACACTGTGGGGGTCAAATACTCCACAACATGCCAATTTCTCCCAATAACATTCACTATAACAATGATTTGCGTTAAAAAGAAACAAAGAGCAACATACCACAAGGAATTTGGTGGGACACTGAACGTGAAAATCAACCAAAAGATCTTATATTGCGAAAAAATGAATATTATGGTTGGGGTGTGACAATTCTACCTACCAAAAAAAAATTCTGCCCCCATAACATCACCCAGCTGATGGTTAACAAAAACATGAATCCCTGCCAGATCAAATCCAAGAGAAACCATGAACTCTTGGGAGACTATTCACTCCATTTGTCACACCTGACCAATCAAGTTTAATCCAGATCACAAGAAAGTGGTCAGAACATGAAGGTGTTCATCCAACCACAATGAATTGGATAATATAGACAAAATTAATTCCCCAAAAAACATCATTACCCCAACTTAGATCTAGGGAATTAAATATTTTAATGTTTCTTGGAATATCTAGTGGTTTGGCAGCATGGTTTATCATATTGTTCCCCAACAGTGCACACGAAACTAGAATGATGGGGAACCCCATGTGACATGGTCGCTTAGTTTCTCAAACGTGCACTGACCGTGCCAATGCCTCTATCTGAAAATGACACCATACCAAACAGTTACCTAGGAAAGGATCATAGTATCCTATAACCATGTGCTAATTGTTTACATGATACAAAAAACTATGCAAAACATCCAAAATTTATAATTTTTAACCTGAACTCACTTGTACATGCATGACATTACTGCTAACAAAATAGGGATCCTACCACCCAAACCAAACCCACAATACATAAATTTTACCATAATCAAGCATCTCCAAATGAGCACTGCTGAATTTTATAATTTAGAAAAACCTACAAAAAAGAAGACACCCTCAAAAGAGGAATGGAAAAAATTAGAAGGCCACATTCAGATTGTGTCAACCAATTGGGTAACAAAATAAAAATTCCATCATAAAATTTCATTAAAAAATGGAAATACATAAAGAATAAAGAAAGAACAATGAAAAATTATATATATCACTCCCAAAACTCAAGGTAAAAACAAGAACAAGGATTCACTCACCCATAGAAAACCGTAACTATGTGTGAGCCTCACCCCAAGACTTATGCATGGGGTTGTGATGGCTGAAGAATCTCCATCCTCACAGTCAGGCATGAGTATCCCCCAATCACAACTCCTTTGAATGGATGAGACCCAACAAAAACAAACTTCTATTGGTCCAAAAGTGGACCCTTACACAAACCCAAGACAAAAAGGACTTTAACAATCTCGGGAGTTCCCAACAACCCAAATACACTCTGTACTTCCATCAAACTACTTCACTTCTTCGAACGTCCCTCAATCACTATGAAGGACACATGATAGATGGGAATAATCAATAAACGGGCATTACTCATTAGAAATTCTAGGGACCTTTTTCGATGGAATATTTTGAACTACACAAAGAACACAAAATAAATCCCAATATAAATCCAAAGCACATTTGGAAAGAACATCCCAATACCAATAAAAGGATCACAAATCCAACTTATACTAACAAAACCAAAAATAACATTTCCAAAACCCCAATTTTATTTTAAATTCAAAACATACTTCTCCTAAGGCCACTTTCCAAGTACCAAAACCCACTTTTTACAAAACCAAATTCACTTTCTTAAACAAAAACCAAAAACCAAAAACCAAAATTATTTTTCTTTCTTTTTCAATTTATCATTGAAAAACAAGGGTTATGCCTTTGATTTTAATCACCCACCCGTGGTACCCTATGGACCATCACATAGGGGCCCATCCACACCTACATATATCATGAAAACAAAAGTTCCAACCAATATTTTCTATACAAATTCTCTCATACGTTAACATTCATAATGAGTACAAAAGTCACACATTTCATCACCTTATCAGAAACCAACAATTTACCAAATATCAATTCCAAACACCTTTCATTAAAACAAATTAATCCAATCTAAAAACATCTTGAATGAAATAATTTTTCATTTTTATAAAAAAGTTTTATTTTAAAATATTACTCACATAAAATGTGACTGAAATGAAACATGATTCAATCCAAACCATCAGAATAAAGAACAAGTATCGATGAATAACATAGAGACATAGTAGTGGTCCATGACCCGTGTAATACATAACAAAAAGAGGACCTTGAAAAATGAAATTGGACTCCACCTGGGTTACTACTCCATGTCAGCCCACAATCTGAAACTAGTTTTCCTTAGTTGTCATCCCACAATAAAAAAACAATAGAATCAAATCTCAAACTGCCCCTAGAAACTTGAGGTTCAGAACAAGCCAGGGTTCATGAATCCCTTCTCATACCTACCTTCCGATTCTTAAAAAATCCAATCTCCAACTAAAAGGCTATGTATATAACAAGGTCCTTCTTTGATACCAATTTTTGACGAACCAACTCAGGTCAACCATCACCCGATCACCCAATACGGTCTGCAACATGTCTTGAAGGGCGTTCCAAAGCCCCTTGGCTAGGAAACTGGTGTCGGGCATCAAATATAAATAGAGTGGGAATGATTTCATCCAAATTACCATCATCAAATAAATAAATAAATCAAAATGGGAATGCAATAACAAACCACATATGAACATAAATAAATAAATAGCTGATCCAGATACAATATGCAACTAAACACATTGATGACTAATGAATGAAAAATACAAATAAGAACAAACTAAAACTGGACCTAGCTACCACTATTTCGATGGGACATCCTGGTCAGCTCTATCCATAAAACTAAACCATATCCACCCACGTGATCCTGAGCTAGGAAACCTGAACAAATGATGAAGATGAAAAATAACATGGGTCTAGATATTCCAAGTGGTCTCGGTAGGGTGTGAGATAACAAATCATTAAGCAACCACTAAGTATTTGAAGAGTTTATTTACCCAAAATGGTCAATTAACACTAATTTTAAATAAAATTATAAAAAGTGATTTTCTTATTTTATTAAAAACCCACAACTTTACCATTATATAGGCTAACACAAGCCACCATACATTTTACAAGGAAACTAATTTTTTATTAGAAAACCCCAAACTAAACAATACTAGTAATAATATTCAAAGTAACACCCCTAGTCACTAGTTAGTGGTGATCACTAGGTACCTCGTATCGGGGTGAATGTAAAAATAAAGAATATCTATACTCATGCACATGAGACACTAGTGGGAAAATCATACCTAACCTAGTGGTCCCCAACATCATCCACATCATATTTTAGTAGGTGTTGTCATCATGAAACTTGCTGAATCAAATGGGGATGAAACCACTCTGAATCACTAGTATCGAATCCCGAGTTTCCCTTTTTTGATTTTAAAATTTCCATGCCACATTATAAGAATAACACAATTCATCTACGAAACCAAGTATCACATTTCATTAACCACCACTTTTACATCACAAACCCATTCGTGAAATCTTATTCACATCAAAACTTTTACAAATCATTTATAATTCCATGAAGAACTCTACATTACCAAGAGAATTCTAAAGAAGCCTTTACACATTTTAGGAAAAAACACGAAACTGTAAAAACATTACTAACAGTACATTATGTTTACACACCTAACTACATTTTCAAAAACATATCCAAATTATCTCTAAAACAATATTCAATTGTGAAATTCCAAATATCCCCTCATGAAGAATTTTTCGAAAAAGACACACTCCAAAAAGCCAAATAGGAATAACCCCACCCCTCAACCCGACATTTAATGTTAAAACATATTTTGAAACCACATGAAGGAAAGAGCACAATTTAGAAAAAAACCCATTTAGGAAACAAATATGTCATGGATTCCAGTTTAATTCACCATCATCAAATGAGGGAACAACTATGTGTGCACCTGAATCTGTCACCCCAGCCGGTTAATGACATGTACCAATAGGCGTTCCCAATCAACAGAGGCTGGAAACTAGATTCAGGCATTAAATATAAATCAACTGGGGACATTTAATCCCAATAACCAGGATAAAATAAACAAACTAATCAAAATGAGAACATAGTAAAAACCCACTACAAGGCATAAAAAATAAAAAATTGATCTTGATTCAATATGTAACTAAACTGAATGAAGACTAAAATAAGAAAAATTAAATGGATAACAATATAAAACTACACTAAGCTGACACTATCTCCATGTGACATCTTGGTCACCTCCAACCATAATACCAATCCCACTCTAACCACGATCACCTAATCCAAGAAACTTGAACTAATGTTGAACCAAAAAAACAATTTGGGTCTAAAGTAATATAAAGGTATAGGTATGGTGTTAGCTAATAGCTCAGTAGGAAATCACTACAGAATCCAAGTGTTACCTTTCCCAAAATAGTCCATGAAAACTAGTCAGAAATATAATAATAAAAACATATTTATCATATTTTACTGAACAAACAAAACAATACCATTTTATAGGATAAAATATGCCGCTATCCATTTTTCACGAAAACTAAAATTTTATCAAATAAACAAACCCAAAAATACTAGTAACATTTTTCGAAAGAAAAAATTTAAATTTAAAACAGTTTCATTGAATTCCACATTAAAGATAAGGAACATAATTTTTAAATTACCAACCTAACCAACTGTATCACGACAAGAAGTGCAATATAATCATTGAGCACTAGTCATGGGAAAACCCCTAGGCACTAGTTCGTTGTGAGCCCTTGGTACCTCATATCTCAATGAAAATAACCATAATGAATATTTGTTCTCATGAACATGATCCAGTAGTATGAGAATCATCTATAACCTAGTGGTTGCCAACAATATAAACATCATTGTTTAGTTAGTTTTTTCATCATCAAGAATGACTTTTGAAATATGGATAAAACCACTCAATATCACTATTATAATACTACATATTCAACCTCATAGATACCTGTGATTCCATTTTGGGATTATAAAAGTTCCACAACACATGATACCACTAACATGATTCATCATCCAAAACAAGCATCACATTTCATTAACCACCACTTTCACATCAAAAAACCATTCTTAAAAAATTATTCACATAGAAACATTTACAAATCACTTATAATTTAATGAGGAACACCACTTCACCGATATATTTCCAAACAAGCCTTTCAAAAATTTAGGAAAAACATGCAACTATAAAAACAATCCAAATGTACCTTTTAGTTTAGGTAACCAAATATATTTTCTAAAAAAATTCTAAATATTCTCTAAAACCATCTTCAATTGTAATATAAAAACATCCTATCAAGCCAATCATTTTCAAAAACACACACTGTAATATCCAATCAAGAATAACCCCTTAAGTTTTAGTTTTAAAAATTATTTAGAAACTTTATGAAGGATCCTACATTATATAGAGATTGAGAACCATTTATGAAACCAATATTTCAAGGAACCTGGTCTAATGTACCATATTCATTTGAGGAAAAAACCATGTGTTCACCAGATTTGGTCACCCGAGACGGTCCGGAACATGTCCCGAAAGGCATTCCCAATCCCCAAGCACAGGAAACTGGTGTCAAGAATCAAATTAAAATCATGTTCTTATGATTTCAGTACAACAACTAGGATAAAATAAATAAACCAATCAAAATGAACATGCAGTAAAAACCCATAGCTGGACATAAATAAATAAACAGTGGATCTAGATAAAACATGAAAATAAATAGACTGAATACTAAATCAAGTAAAATGAAATTATTTACAAACTAAAACTAGACTAATCTACCACTATCTCCATGTGAAATCTTGCTGACCTCCATCCAAAAAACCAATCCAGCTCCAACCATGAGCACCTGAGCAAGGAAAACTGAACAAATTCTGAACCTGCGAAATAGCTCGTATTTACCGACACTGAGATGTATAAGTAGGGTGTCAGCTAATAGCTCATAAGGCAATCACCACAGAATCCAATTGTTTCCTTTCGAAAAATAGTCCATTAATACTAGTTTGAAATAAAATTATAAAAATATAATTTTTATATTTTTTTAAACAAACACAACTTTACCATTTTATAGGCCAACCCACGCCACCATCAATTTTTCAAGAAAACAACCACTTTATTAACAAAACCCAAACCAAATAATACTAGAAACAATTTTATAAGGAACTACATTAAATGGAAAATAGAGTCAAATAATCCTAGTTTAAATACCAGGTACATAATTTCAAAATTTCCAACCCTACCTACCGTTTTCCGATGGGAGGTGAAATATAATCATTGATCATTAGTCAGAGGAACAACCCTATGAACTTGTTATTTGTGAGAACCAGGTACCTATTATCTCTGAGAAAGTATCCATAATGAATATTTGTTCTCATGCACGTGAACCATAGGTAGAAGAATCATCCATAAAATAGTGGTACCCAAGATCATCATTATTAGAGTTTAGTTAGTGTTGTTGTCCTCAAACTTTCTACTTGAAATAGAGATGAAATGACTCTGGATCACTAGCATAATAGTGAAGGTTCGCCCACATTGATACCTGAGATTCCCTTTTGTAATCAAAAAATTTTCACATCACATGACAACACTTACTCCAATCATCGACCAAACCAATCATCACATTTCATTAACCACCAATTCCACATCACAAACCCATTAGTGAAAACTTATTCACATTGAAACATTTAAAAATTACATAGAAATACATGAAGGATACCACTTCCCTAGAGTTTTCTAAAAAATACCTTCCAAATTTCTAGAAAAACACGAAACTCTAGAAAATTTCCAAATGGGATTTTATTGTCACACACCCAACTTTGTTTTCCAAAATATTTCCAAATCATCTCTAAAACTATTTTAAATTGTGAAATTCAAAATAGCCCCTCAAGAAAATTTTTTTAAAAAGCACACACTTGAAAATCCAAATGGGCATAACCACATTGAGATTTAATTTTAAACCATATTTTGAAAACACATGAAGGATCTAACATTATTTAGAAAACATGAACCATTTTGGAAACCAATATTTCAAGGAACCTGTTATAATCTATAATAATCATTTGAGGGAACAACCATGTGTGCACCTGGTGAACCCATTGATGTGAAAACATCAAATTGTACACAAAACCTCCAAGATGTGAACCAAAAAACTTTCCCAAAAAACCCAAAATTTTCTTTAAACCCACATCCAACTATCTACACTGTTAACAGAACATAAAACAAGCCCCTTATATCCATTAAACCCTTTTTAAAACATTTTAACACACTTTAATAGGATTAAACATTAAAAAACATCCACATAAAATCAACATCACAAAAAATAAATAGCCATCACACCATAATTAATGATAAAAATTTCATAAAACACCTTAATTTAACATTAAATGAATAAAATCACTTTAAAAAAATACCCTAGGTGCAATAAACCTATGCATTTTACATAAATCCCTTTCAAAATGTTTTTTGTTTAAATTTTTATAATATGAAATCACCATTTTCTTCAATCCATATATATTATAGGATTGAAATATATTTAAAAACTAAATTAAAAAACACATGTGCTAGTGGAGGGCTCAGTAAAGGAAAAACATGGAAACACCTACCTCAACCATGTGAGGATGAGAAAAAACTCTAATAAGACAAATAATCCAACATTACCAAGAATTTTCAGACCCTAAACACAAGATAATGACCCAAAATAAAAAATAATCCTAACCTTAGGGGTTATCTAATCATTAGACAAACCAAATGAGATTAATTAAATGATAGAGGGGGAAGGGGATAAGAGGAATGGGGAATATTGGTTGAAGAACCACTGACCTTTTATGACAATTTTCACAAAAATTCCCCAAAAATAAGGGGAAGGAATGGGGTGATGCCTCTTATCGATTCCAAATGATTAGGGCTTAATTTTGGATGTGGAATCCAAAAAAATGGATCTCTAGGTCAAAAGTAATTATGCACATAATTGTTTGTACGGTTTTGCTGCACAGTTCTATAAACCGTGCGTAAACCGTCTGAGGGATTCTAGGAAAATTCAAAAACGTTGCACGGATAAGTTTCACAGTTTGGGAATACCTTTCTCAAACCAAGGGACAAAAAAATTCCATAAATCATCATATTACACCGGAAATGTATGTTTTTTGACCTAATGGTTCGTGAATGTTTCAAACACAATGTAGTGACCAAATGGGTGTCTCAAACTCCACAACCTGTCACTTATAACCAGTACCATTCACTCTATCTTGGATTTGGGTTAGAATAATTCAAATACCACCAAAAAGAAAAGAATATTGTAGGAAACATAACCCAAACATCATCCAAAATATTCAATATCAAGAAATAAAAAAAATGAAAACTGTTGTTGGGGTGTGACATCGCTAGACATATCAATAGAAATATTCTTTGGTATCTCAATATTGTTTTCTCATACAATGTTTTATAGGATGAATAATCCTTTTTTATGATATATTCAACAATGACCTGTGATCAATGTATATAGAAGTTACACCAATTTTTTAGAATACTAAAAACTTCACTTACCCAAACACCCAAATAACATCTTAGTTTAGTGACATTGGAAACATCGACACATAAAATCTAGAACATAAGTGAGAAAAATTATCTCCAAATAGGTTCTTCATGACTTGAACACTTCGTAGACACAACATATATGATACATATCTTAATAACATGGGGGTGTGAAACATAGAAGGGGGTGTGATTAGATGAGAAGTAAGGGTAAACATGGGAGATATGTAAGATTCAAATTAGAATAAGGGTATGAGAATGTGATGATAAAATTATAAGATAACACCATTCATATGAAAGATCATATACACGAATCATTTTATTGAACATTATCTGTTATTAAAACATGAATCAAAAGGGGAATCAAGGGAATAATAAAATAAACCATAACATAGGAATTTAAAATGGAATTTTTGTTGACACATAAGAATATATTAATATTTTCAAATTATCCACAGAAACACTTCCAATGGCATATTAGTACTATGGGTTCACTACCTATATCATCTGGGTAGTCCAAGTTCACTCCCACCACCATATTAGTAGTCAAGGTTTACTCCTAAGACCATCTTAGAGGACAAAGTAATTTATTGAACTGACTTCACTCGCCATTCGAACCATGTCTATCTCATTAGATAAAAATCATTTCCCAATAAATTCAATGGATTTATAGGTCCCACCCATATAGTACTTAAATCATGCAAACTTGTTCCACATGATCATTAAAATTGATTTATATCCCATGAAATTTAATGAGTATTATAAACATGTCATCATATTATAACCTATAGAAAAGAGATATCTTTTATAACAATTTAATCTAATAATAAACTGTGAATAGAATAAGGTTTCATAATCATATATCTTTTGAATGTACAAATGGGTTTCATAATCATAAAACCTCTGAAATAAAAAAGTGTTTCATAAACATATAACCCGAGAAAGAGATCCATGTTTCAAAAAAATATAACCCATTAATGAGACATGCAATTCCTAAATATCATTTCATCAGAACATAATCCATTAAGATGATGAATATTAATGGAACCATTAGATCATATCCCAATAATATATGAGTAAAACTTAGAAAATTCATCTTATAAAAAACATTTTTTTTAAAATATATTACAGCACTTTCTCGAGGAAAATACCGTTTCTTTCAAAAATTGTTTTGAAAACATAAAAAAGTTAATAACCATTTTCATTAAATATAACCTTTAAAATTTATAACAGAATCTGCGAAACATTTTGAAAACTATTTTCATTGAAAACTTGTAATCGAATATTTTGAAAGATTTTCCATGAAAATATAAAAGGGAATCTGAGAAAAATTTTGAAATTTTTTTAACTGAAAACATATAAAATAATATAGAAATCATTCAAAACACTTTTAAATCATAAACTGTGTTTTAAATATTTTTCTTCTATAAATATTTATGAAATAATTTAATTATTATTTCAAAATATTTTTTAACACTTTATGAACATAAAGAATTTATGAAAAACTATTTCTTTGTAGAAAAAATTTGAATAAATAAATTTAATGAATTTTAGGGAAATAAATTTCATAGAAAAATAATTATCATGATATTTAAAAGGAACCTCTAATGAAATTAAGGTCATAATGGAGGTTATATCTTGTATATATTGATCATTCTTTTATTTCTGTGAAATGTTTTAGACAGGTGCATCAATCAAATAATGAAGTGAATATTTATTAATAAAATCCCATTTTTAAAAGCTATGACATGGGTACAAATGTATTTTAGAAGTCAATGTATAATTGTAGAATATTGTTTTGGAAATATATTTTTTGAATACAATGTTTTTAAATAACACATATTTGTAATCTAAAAAAGAAATAAGGTCAGATTTTCATAAAAACTGTCTAAATTAACATGAGTAAGATATGGTGAATAAATGGTACCCACACATGATTATATCATGAATATAGTTTAATAAATCAATCACGAGTTTTAGCAAGGGATGGATCATAATATTTCATTAATGGAAACATAATCGTAAATAATCAAGATAAATGATGAGATAGTAGCAATAAACTGTTAACACTTTTTAACATTAACTCATAATATATATGAAATAATAACATTTAATGAATCTCAAAATGTAATGAAATAAGTATATTCATGATAGAACATGTTTAAAGGAATTATATACACCCCATAGAAAAACATTCTTGTGTATAACAAGACATGTTTCTCAAAGAAGGAAATTTGAGACGAAACATACTTTATCGATTCAGTTTCGTTTGAATCATAAAAAAATGAAATAAAGTTAATAAAATAGATATATATAAAAAATTATTTAATTATAATAATCATTTAATATAGTAATGGGTACTATAAAAAACATAAAAAATAAATTTGTGGTTAATAAATAATAAATATCACAAAAATAAAATTTGAGATGAAATTATATTACCATATATCTTGAATCTCATCCTACTCATCCCAACCTCCTATATAATAAATAATGGTTTATTATAAATATATTAAAGAATGATATTATTATATATAATACCATATATTGTTCTAATATGATATTATATTACCCATTTAATAATAATTTCATGTTAATGTTACGCTTTGGGTAATATATGCCTTGTTATTTTTGTATATGTTTTGATTAATTATTCATGATCCTATTTCATAGATCATGACTAACATATTTAAACAATGTATAAAAGTATATAAATATCATATATATTAATTATATAAATATCATATATATTAATTTTATAAATATTTATGATAATTTATTATATATTGAAATAAGAAATTAAATAAACCCTTCATGATATGGTATGTTGTATGTATGCATGAATGCTATTTTTGTTTTATTGTCATATTAAAATAATGAATTAAATTGGAATATATATATATATAATATGATTATATTAAAATTGTTATTTCATATATGTCATATAATTTTACTAAAAACATCCTTAATATGTTCCATGTAACGTGTGAGCGGATCACATCGCTTTGAGGAGAAGGTAATCCACCAATCCACAAAAAAGTTATCATATTTAATGAAAATGAATAGAACCATGTGATGTTTTATATATTATTTATATTATTATAATAACATAATAAATATCATATTTATATATCATATGAAATCAATTTTTACATCACTATTTCCACCCATGAGCTGTTAATGGAAAAACCAACCACACAGTTTGTAAGGTGGTAGTCTACTGTACAAACAAGAGGTATATTTTTTGACCTTTGGATTTATGTGTTTGTATTATTAGATATAAAAATTACAATTAAACATAATAATATGTTTTTTATAATTATTTTTTTATTTAATAATGAAATAAGAATATTTGAGTTTGTGGATAATGAAAATAAAACAGTTGGGCTAGAGGTTGGATGTGGCCTCTTCTTTGGGTAACTCCTCTTGGTGTGAAAAATAGGATTCCATGGTAGCATTTAATACTAAAAGGAGGATTTTAGGATGAATATATGGAATTTATATGATATTTGTTCAGAGGTTGGCTGAGAAAAATGTATTGAGGCATTTGAATAATTTGGAGGGATGAGTCCCTTTTTATATTGGTGGAGGACAGGATTCATGTAAATTTTTTAAAAGGGAATTACATCATTTTTTTCCTAATAAATTGGATCCATTAATGGGCCAAAACATAGTCAATGTATTATAGGGTCTATATGGGAATTGAATATTGATTTTGTTTACAATTTTATAAATCATATTGTGCCTTACGATTCGGGTTTAGTCCATTGACAGGCTAATTTTTCTCTTATTATGTGTAATTAATTTTAATCATTTTCACAAATATTTTTGATAAAATTGTATTTTGAAAATATTAAAATTTTTAAATGGTTCTTATTAAAAATATTGATTTCAATTTTCAAATTTCTAATCACATTTCTAGATGAAATTAATTTTAAATTAATCTCAAATACAAGATAACAAAATATTATTTCAATGAATACATTTTCGAATGTTTGAAAAGATTTTTTATCCAATTTCAATGTGAAAATTGATACAATTAATTTAATTGGATTAATTGATTTATAATTCATATAATATCACTTTTTAACCAAATTAAATTATAATTATACTATAGAAATATATTTTATGAAAATAGAGTTTTGAATTTAGATTTAGTATTTTTTCATTATAAATAAAAATATGTAACTTCTCTAAGAATTACCAAAAAATCATCCAATGTAAATAATGATACTCTAAATTAAAAAATAAATGTTATTTTTTGAAATAAAAAACTATTAATGATTTAATATTTATAATTTAAATGGCTTCTCTATTAAAAGGAGAAAAATTTCCTTATAAAAAATATACACTTTTATTCATAAAAATAAATTTATTCATTTCTTTTTCCTTTGATGAGTGTCAAAAATTTATTGGAATATATAATATATAAACTTTATTAAATAATTTCATCAATATTTTTTAGTTTATTGTTCTGAGATAAAATGGAGTTTGTACATCAAAATTTTGCTTTCATAGAAAATAAATTAATTTATTTTCATATATAACTTTTATTCACTTCTATTAGTTGATAAGTATTGGATTGGTTTTCTATACATGTGTAAATTATAATTTCACAATTTATATAATATTAGTTTTAAATACCATTACAAAATATAGGTTGTATCTATAAATTTATTTGAATAAAAATATTAATATAATATTCTAGTTTGGTAAAAACTCGGCTTTGCATGCAATACAAACTATCGAAAGGACTCAGAATTTTGTTGAATACAATAAAAAAATATTTTTTGGTGTAAAAAAGAAAATCTATGTATTCAGTGAAGTTCAATACTAGTATGGGGTTTTGTATAATGCAAGTCAAACATAGTGATTTTACATAAAAAACTAAAATTTATATTATATAGAATGAAAAATATCAAAAAGAATAAAATATTTGAATAAATATTTCAATAAATCTCATGATTTTTTACTATGAATGTGGTGAAGGAGGGAATAAGTAAATAATATTATAAGGAAGAAGGTATCATTCTCCTAACATTGTGAAGTGGGATAAAATTATTCTGAAGGTTCTAGTTAAATGTTTTAATGTTTTAGTTTTATGGAGTATAAAACATATTAAAATTGATGTCGTAGGGGGAAGGTCGAGAACATGATCTGCATGACCATTTTTCTAGTAATTTCTAATTAAAAAAGTGTTAAAAGAGAAGGAACTACAGGATCCACATGAAGATTCTGGATTATATCTTTGATTATGTTTTACTTTTTCTGAATATTAGGGAATGATTCAAAATTTGTTTTTTGGAATGAAATACTAATGAATAAGATGGAAAATAATGAATAATGGATTATAAAGACTGATCAATGAATTATTTTTCTACTTATAGGGATTATATAGTGATAATTAATTTTAATATTAGTGTTTATCAAAATTTCA
The DNA here is from genome assembly GCA_963277665.1 of Viscum album. Classification (NCBI taxonomy): domain Eukaryota; kingdom Viridiplantae; phylum Streptophyta; class Magnoliopsida; order Santalales; family Viscaceae; genus Viscum; species Viscum album. Next base: position 1,416,655,243 of record OY728145.1, read on the forward strand.
AAGGATTAAATACCAATTTTTGATAACATTTGAGAAATGGTTTTCTCTTGATGTTTGAGATATGTGTTAGCCTTTTGTTAAACATGTGAAAATGTTTTTTGACAAACAATCCTCTATTATGTTTTTGGAAACAAGTATGTGATTTATAAAAAGTTGGTTTTATATAAATTTTTTAACTAAAGTTACATTTTCTATAATTTTATAATAATTATATAGATTTTAAAAAGGAAAATTGGCTGGTTGGGTGAAAACCCATTGCATCCAGCAAGCCCATAGGACTGGGACACATAGCCAAAGAGAGGCAAGATCGGAACAAGTACCACAAGACTATGAGATATAATTGTTAGTGTAACATATTTTTATTTACATAAAATATTTTATAGATAATGTTTAACTATAATATATTTACATTGGTTTTATTATATAACTAAACATGGGTTGTAAAAAGTAATTTTTTTAATCAGTCATTAATGTTATTTTAGAATAAATTTACTATTCTGGGAACTAAATATGAATATGGTAAATAAAAAATTATGATATTTTATTTTAGGATTAATAGTTAAATTATCTTATAATGGAATATATTTTTTTCATGTTGATTTATGTTTATTATGGTCATTTGTGGAAATGATTTGTATAATTGGAGGATTATGTGAATTATATTTCTCTTGTGAGAGATAAATACCGACTCATGATATTTGGATATAAATTTTTGATTTATCTTCTAATAATACGTTATTACATCGTTACACATTTTGGGTTCCTATATGATTTTGAAATGTTTTTTATTTTTAAAAAAACCTATTTCTATAGAGATTATATTTGAACTTTAGGTATTACTATTGAAATTTAGAGGTTAATGTTGTGTTTCTTTATATAACAGTGTATTCAATAGAATGCTATTTTATATATCCCTATCCATTTTGTCATAGGTTAATGACTATTGAAATGAAGAATATATTATTATCATTTTTATGATAATGTGTTATCTTAGAAGTTGATTCTAATGCTTAAGGCATTAAAAGACCAATATATACTCACAATTTGAAGATAAAAATGATATGATGATGGAAATTGATCAATGTAAAAAAAATGTACGTGAAATGTATGTCTATTTACATATTTTATTAGTCATGACATTAACAAATTCTTCATATCTTGGAAAACATTCTTGAAATTAAAATGTTATCATATACCACTATTTCTAATGAATCGATTGTCACTTTACACATAACAGATTTACAATTGATTGGACATTATATTTCTTCTAAACATTCTCTCTCTTACCATCTATCATTCCATGGGTTTTTTTAGTTAATGACATTTTTTTACATCACAAAAATTCCTTAAAACACAAAATCCTAGTTAACTGTTAATCTTGGTGAGGATCATACTTCCCTTTTATATCATATCTTGATGATGTTTTGTTAGCCCTTTTTAAGATGTTAGATTCAAGATATTTTATTTAAAATTATAAATCATTTGATTATATAGATCATGTTGAAAGTATAAGGATGTACGTTATATAGAATTTTAGAATTTAATAAGTCAGTATTATAAAGGAATGACATTATGTTTAGTGATGTGCAAGACAAAAAATATCTAACATTAAATAATTGTAAAATATTATTATTTAAATATGAGAGTAATAAATTAACAATGAAAATGAAGGTAATGAATAAAATTTAATATATTATAAAATGTGTATATAATCTATAATAAATTATATTATATTCATTAATTCATATAAAATAACAGTTCATTTTTTGTAAAGTAAATGTTATTCTACAGAAAATATATTTTAATCATAAATAATTTTATTGTATTTGGTGAGAAATATTATAATTAATTTGTAGTAAATTTTGAATTTTTTTTAATAAAATTAACTTCAAATTTTGAATCATCGTGTCATAATTATCTTGTTGTGATAATTTCATTAAATATTGAATATTTTGATTTTCAATGAATAATTTAATGTAATCATTTTCCTGAAAACTCTGTTTTATTGTAAAATATTTAAGTATTAAAAAAATATTATAGAATTTTTAAATGGAATTACTTATTTTTCATTTGAAATTTTCAAATTATTGTTTTTTAAATTAATTCTAAATATTAAATTTGATTAAAACATCTTATCCATAAAAAATATTTTTTTTAGGGAATTTTTTTCATTACTATTTACTTGTATAATTTCTTATTAAATTCTACCTCTTCTATGTTTTTAGTATTAATAAATTTAACAAATATTATTAATTTAGATGTCATGAATTTTTAAAATTGACACATTTAGTTAGGAAAATATGAATATTAACCTCATCAATTTTATTTCCATAGTAATGGGTAAATTAGTTAATTAATGTTAAAATGTAAATGATAACGATTAGAATATGAAACAAAAACATTACAAAATACATTATATCTATAACATTCATCCATTAGAATCCATGATTTTGTTATATGTTATTTTCAATTTGTATGTGATTTTGACTTTTATAATTATCAATATAATAAATACAATTCATACATCTATTTCTATTTGATATTATATTTTGGGCATGTAATAAAAAGGGATATTTTTAGTTTTAAATTATAATTTTAGAGAAAAACTATTTTTCTTCATCATGTTAATTTATTTTTTATTTTTAGTAATGAAATAATTACATAAAATGTTTACAAAATGTAGGTTTAGTGATTTTTCAATTAATGAAAAAAGTATTAATGATATTAAAAACAAAAAAAAGTATTATAACATGATTGAATAACTACGAGGTATGAATTTTATATATAAAAAGTACATGATTGGAATGTAATAAAATAATTTATTTAAATTTAATTATATTTTTTGATGTTATAAAGTTAAAGGTAATGAGTAGTTATAAATTTGACATTGTTTAAATTTTATTTAAATAATACTTTATGAAATGGAATAGAATTATTAAATATAATATCATTGGAAATGAGAATTCTATATGGTTTTTGAAATAAAAAAATTTAAATTTATGTTCCATAATTATAATAATGGTATCTTATCTTGACCTTCAAGTAGTAAAAAAAAATTTATGATAGTAAATATGGAATAGGTTAGTAGAGGTTTGGAGAAGAAACAAAAAGCTAATGGTAAAATTTTGAACCAAATTTGATCAATTTTTTATGTTTATATAAACTCTAACTAATATCTTCATATAATATTTTCAATTTTGGTTCATTTTTACTTCAAAATTAATTTATTTAATTTTATAATTTATGAAATTTTCGAAATTCACCTCCAATTATTTATAAAAAGGAACCAATAATTTTTATTTAAAGAGACTTAAAAACAAATAAGTCAAAAATTATCATCCAAAATACCATAAAAAACATAACCATGTTTTATAGCTTGTATATTTTTACTATTTCAAATAATATAGGTCTGAATCATTTAACAAATTTGGATTTTTTAATTTAGTTATTTTGTTTTAACTGTATGTTTTATTTTTATTTGTTCTTCCACCTCCTTAAAATATTTTTTAACAATGAAAATATAATAACACCAGTATAATCAATATACATAAATGTTATTAACTTATTATAGTAACTTATATAAATATACTCTTGAATAAAATGAAAAAAACCATTATTCATGTGTATGGGGAACTATTTCATTGTGAACTGACATAATTCATTTTTCATCAATGTATTTCATGGACGAATTATAATGATTCTATTATTTTTGATGTGATATTTTCATTAAATATTAATCGTTATGAAAAGTGTTTATATAATTTACCTTATTACCTTTCTATTCAATAATAAATGATAACATCATTTGTGTGTTTGTGTGGACTGCCACATCCACAAAACGATGTGAATTAATATTCATCACCACATCAGAAGATCCTATATATATATAAGTTAATTTATTGAATTTATTTTCTATTTTATATTATGATATTTCTAGAATTATAAAATAATTCATATCTTGTATCCATAATATAGTTGAATAAAAGAACCATTGCTCAAGCGTACATATGACCTATCATCTCAATGATTTTAATGTAGTTATTTTTCATAGGAATATTTATTTTTTGTATTTTAAAGAACAATTGAATTAATAAAATGAATATGATTTCATGATTTTTATTAAAGAGATTACATAATAATATCAGATTTTACCATAGTCACCCTTACTATGTCATTTTGGGATTATGAACTAAATATCTTCAAAATATCTCACATCAACTATAATGATTAATTAATTTATTATAACATGGTAATAAGTTAAATAAAGGGAATAATAATCATAAAAAGGTTCTCAATAAATTAAATAATTAACATAGAATTATTATTATGTTATATAATGAATGTACATGTCTACTCGTACTCAATATAAGGGTTATTATTTAAAAAAACACTCTATTTATGTTTCCATTCAAACTCTTTCTCTTCTATGTTGATATAATCAAAAAAATTATTTTATCATTGTTTTTATGGGAATATAAAAATTATAAAATAAATTTTGTATTTTTATTAAATTCCATTAATTGTTTTTCAAAATGACTATTTTTAACAAATGTTGTTCACGTTCTTTATAAAAATACTAAAGGAATTTTTAATTCTAACATATATATATTGACAACAATCCTTCCTGATGCAATATCTGTTATTTTGTTTTTTGAATTCATGTATAATAATTAACTTGTTTATTAATCAAATACCTTATTTATCGATATTCTTGTTATTTTCAAAATGGTATTTCAAAAGGAATAGATATTTCAACATCCAGAGATATTTTCTATTGGATGAATTGAAACTTTTTATGTGTGCAATGATGGAAATTAGAATGTTTTATATACTATTATTATGTTATGATACATAGCAGATTTGATGATGGTGGGTTGTTTTATTATTAACCATGTGAGGTTGGTCACACTAATATCTAAATACATAATCTTCCATGATAAACTACGGGTGGGTTCGTCCATGATATCCCTTCTATTCATTGTGTATGAAAGTCAACAATATTTTTATTTGATTTGTAAGATTTTTTGATAGATTTATATGTTAAATATTTATCATGTAAACTATATGTTTTATGTATTCTTGATAAGGTTTTTTATATATATGTTGTGATTTCTTAAGGTAACATAATGATATTATGCTTAAAGAAATATAAATGCTAGTTTTAAGGGTGATAAGAATAGAATTTTCAAAAATATATTATGAGTATCTAATTTTTCAAAGAAATATTTGAGATTTATACTTTCCCCATTAGTATTTCTTATATAATTTCCCAAATGATTTTGATAGGGAAGATGATTTATTAGTTATGAAAATTTTTATTTTAATTCTAATGATTATTTTGTAAAAATATGATTTTTATATGTATAATTGAATAAGAAATTACTACTCTATTAACATCCCATATTGACCATTTTATAATCCTCATAGGTTTAAAATTCCTTCATTATGTTTTTAGGTGGGAAAGGGAAATTAAGAATTCAATTTTATAATCATGAAGATTTATCATTAAAATAAAATGTGTTTTATTTTATAATATTTATATTATGTAAAAAATGGACACTAATTAGAATTTAACACGTTGTAACATAATGGGTTTTCATGTTATATTTTTGAAATATCCCTCTAAAACTATAAACCTAAAAAGATCCATGAGAATCAATGAAAATTAAACCATGACATAGAATTCAATATTATTATATTTTGATGGATGTGTGCTTATATATATGGTTGATGGTATCTTCTAAATAAAATATGGATCCCAGTAAGGCTCTGTGATATTACTGAAATAGCCTAATCACATTTATAATAGGGCTATTTTTTTCATTCTCTATTCAATTTTTCAAGAAAAAGAGAAAATTTTATTGGTAGAATATATAAAGTATTCCAAGGACATTTCTCCAAATTTCACTAAAGATTATATTTTTTAATTTTATATATCCCCTATTTGTTATTTTTTTTAATAAGGATTCATCCATTTCATTCGACCTAGGATGATAAGAATATTAAAATCCCTATTGGTTAATTTTATATTGATATATATTAGTTTATTGTTATTCTAATTTATTTAATTTTTATTTGGAAATGTATTTTTCTATTATGTTGTTTGTGGAATAAATTTTTTTTTCATGGGAAATGTAACATTTTCAGAACTAGATACCCATGATTTTAAGTTTCCATGTCACATATAGTTCACTAGACCATGAAAACATGTTATATACTAATAGAAAGAGTCTGATATTTATCATGTGAAGACTGTAACCTCTTTATTATAACAAACCAATATCATAAAGAACATAAATAATGAATAATACAACTGAGAAAATATAATGAAACACCTATCAATATATTTAGGTTTTGATATCCATTCAACAAGCTATGTAGTCACATTATTCATTAATACTATAAACATCACCCATATAAGAAACTTTTTTTGATTTATATACTGGATTAATAAAATTTAAAAAATATTTAGGAACCAATTCTAATTTATGTTATATAAAATCCCCCATAAACAATTCCATTCAATTAATAAATATTATATATTCCTAAAATATTTTCCATTATCCCAATTAATAATTAGTCATTAACACTATGGTCTATGTATATAGTGTGAGTACAGACCTTAGTAGGACACCTATTTTGATTAACTAAAATATATCATAATATATAAATATATGTCCACATGAATAAGTATAATTATATTTACAATATAATAATTAATGAAGTAAGACTCAATATGAAATTTTCATGTTATGTCATTGTGTGCTAACCAGGACATGATGACGCTCGACCGTTCTTGATTTTTAGTATTATACATCTTTATTATTGTATGTACCTATATATTGAAAATAATCGTGGACCCCTAATATATCGTGAATGTGCCATAAAAATAGTCAATAATTCATATACAACAACTTGAATATATTTTTCTTCCAACTAAATAGTTTATAATTAACCCCACTATTTATATCACATAGGTTCATCATTGGTCATTTATATACATAGCCCTTACATTATTCATATTCATAGACCTTTTATAATTTTTTTGTTATTCCATTATGGAATTATATTATCCTATCCTTCAAAAATTCAATATCCTTGATCCAAATGATATGTAGTTATCCATTCCATATAGTTTATTTATTAATTTGTTTCATAATGGTAATCCATTATCAAGTTTATTGGTTGGATTCCCAATGATACTAATAATCTATTATTTCATTTCTAATTTTCCAATGCAATATTTTTGTTTCAAAATAATTATTTAGAATGATTGAATAAGATGCACTCACAAAATGTCCAACCATCACTCTAACAACCTAATTTTTTCTTCTTTACACATCCACTAACACTCAAAAGAATGGGAACTCAAACCTACATCATTACACTCTTCTACAATAACCCAATTAGTGAACTCACTATTTATTAAATAATTACATTAATAACCCCCATGGAGATCCAATCATTGATATACCCTAATTTCATTATTACCATGGTAGACTGAACATATTGGGCCATATAATGCTCCATAGTCACATCACATCACATTCAAATATTCACCCATAAGGGTATATTTTCCTAATACTACCTTCATAATAATTTTTTATATGAATTCAGAATCATGGTCCAAATTCCATTGATATGAAAGCATCAATATACCCCCAATATATTTATACTAATTCTTACACTAGCCTATATAATATAATCATAATTTATCCAATAAAATGTTTATTGTGAACCTCCTATATGATTTATAAGGTCCCAAAAATATCCATACACATTAACAAATATTAATTCCAACCATAGAAAATGCATATGCAAAAAGTTTTTCACATTGTCAACACATAGAGGTTCCTCATTCATAGTCTCGGTAGTCCCACCTAGAAACTCAGAATTAATTTTATTCTAAAAAATTTATTCCCAATCCATAACAAACAAAAAATACATAACTAACAAGTATAATTCTCAGAAATTGACATTAAAATTTATCACATATGTTTCAAATTCAATTCTAGTATTAATTGGTTTTATCTTTTATGTTATATAATTTTAAAATATATATATTCTCATAGGGGTTACACTCATCCATATTTCTCTTGCCAAGTAACACATTGTACAAAATATCTTATAGAATCTGGCCTAATATAATAGGGAAAACAAAATTCAAATGAATTTACATATCTAATATATGAATATAAAATCATACTTAATTTAAAAAATACCCAATCACTTGAAGAAGGTAAATATGAAAAGTTTTATGAAAATTAAAATATATTTTAAAATTAATCTATAGATAATATCATTTAAGAAACAAAACCAGTAGTATCACATAACCGAAATTATTAATTAAAAACCATGAATGAATCATAAAGGCCTCACTATCCCCGAATTAGAAAAATACATAATTTTTCTATATGAAACTATAATAAATTTATATTAAATTCCAAAATAATTTGGTGAATAATATTTTAATTCATTACACATTTTACAATGGTGAGTAGTGAAATGTAATCATAATTCTCAAGGCTACCATATAAATTTTAGGAAAAATCCATATCATTTATATAATATTTATTTGTTATATAATGTATTCATTTTCAATCCTTAACTTAAAAAACACTCCTGGGAAGTACCCAAGGAAATATAAAGGGAAAAGTAAGATAATATCCCACTAAAACATTTTAGGACAAACTAATAATGAATCACCATAAATTATTGAAGTGTAATTGATGGTGGAATAAAGAGAGGTAGGGTTCCCCCATTTTCATTGATCGATTAGGGATGAAGAGTATAAGAACAGTTGTTTATAAAATTTTATAAAAAAATTGAAAACGTTACAAACACATTATATAAATGGTCTGATCCTCCACTAAAACTCTACTGGAACTCCTCCATGTTTTGGTGAGCCTCTACAATTTAGATTCTACCATTATATTCTCAGTAGTGGATGCTGAAACTACTGTCTTACAATTTGTACTATAGCCAAATCGACATGGGTTTTATTGAGGCTCTTATGATTCTCATAATATTCCAAAAATTATTTAAATCTATTTATAACATCTCACAGACTTATATTCTTAGATTTAATGTAAAATGAAACACATTCAAGATAAAAAAAATTATTAAGAATATCGCTAACTCATAATACATAATTCATTACAAATTTTGAGCATCATATGATCAGGATTAATCTCAAAGCTATACTCTGAAAAATTAAGAATATGTTCTTATTATTTAGATTCTCATTCATGATATAGTTATATTAAATAATGCACTAACTATAAGAAATGAAATTTTTTAGATTTTTTTCCTTAAACTAGTATGATTAATTAATAATTCCCAAAATGAATTAATTCTATCTAACTCAACATCCTCTATCATTATATCAATAAATTCACAAATTAACTCACCACTATACCGAAATGCACTAAAATATAAAGAATTTTAAAAAATATGACTCAAAAGTTTTCATTATCCACAAGTGAAATTGCTCCCATCATAGTGAAATAAACATAAAAATAAAACCAATGATGTTAATCAAGAATAATTGATACCCCAAACCTAAGAAACCATGAGTTGGTATAAAATAACTTTGACTATCACCAATTAACTATTAATTGGTTAAAATTAACTAAATGATTGATAGTGTAAATTATACTTCTCAATTCATAATTTATATCATCACATTCTTATTTTATGTATTATTATACTCTAATATTTATGTCACACATTTAAAACTCACATTATTCCCCACATTCATCAATTACCTCACATGAAAACTCTACATAATCATCATATATTGATTCAGGTGATTATGTTTCCCAATAAAAAGATATATCTTAGTTTTTTATATTTCTAACTGAGAAAAAACTTTCGCATGGATGGTACATGTTTATTATGAACATAATTCTTGAATTTCAAAATAATATAGTCAAATCATGCCTTTCATCCGCAATCAATTAATGAAGAATGCCACAATATCAGAATACCCTTTTCATTATCCATATAATATTCCTAGAGGAATCTTAACTTGAACCCCATAACTTATAAGCCCCATTCATTTACATAGATAGACCCATTCCATGTACACTAATCAATTTACTAAAAAAAATTATATTGTACACTATTTTTGCATAATAATACATGAGATCTTACATCACAAATCCTATGTCCATATAAATACATTTTTTAATAGTTTCAATATAATATTCTAGGTAATACATATGTTTAACCCCATTGTTGAATATGTTTATCTCCATGAAATTTCAATAAAAATTTAATGATGTTGAAAATCATTGTAGTGAATTTGTTGAGTTGGGCTTCACTCACACTATGATCATAGTTTATCCATTCATACAAATTAGATGTCGTAAGATTCTAAAATTGATCTACATTGGATATAAGGAAATTTATTCAAAACTTGAAATCATAACAATGTTATATCTCACACTCTTATAAGACAACTGGTTTAATTTGAACATGTTTAATATTCCATTTCTAATAATTCCACTATGATGTCATATCTCCCTCTAGGATTTCATTTGCTAAATAATCAAAATACCCTTATTAGAAAATTAAGTGTTGTCATTAATTATTAACGGTGTATATATAACCATCCTAGACTAATAATTATATATGAACCTTCAATCTACACATCACCCATACTAAGAAAATTCCATGTATATTGACATTAAAAGAAATAATAAATGAATATCTTACACAACACATAATGTGTTTTGTAAGAAAACTTTTCTCACTTAGGGGAGTGAGAAAAAGTTATCACACAATACACAATAAGTTCACATAAACGATGGAAAATAATCCATATGTTTTATTGTTAACTATATCACCAATTTATCAACCAAAATGGGGTATCCAAAATAATAACATAGGTTACATTGATCCTTGATCACAGATATTGTCTGACCTCGTATAGAGATTTAACTCGAATTATATACTAATTATCCACGTCCTAGAGGTCTAAAAATTCATAAAATATATAAAATTAAGATTGAAATTACATAAGAATATATAATTAATATATATATATTCAATGTGAGAAAATGAATGCACCATTCAATAATAATCCAATAATAAATGATACTTTCACATGAATCGTGTTTTTTCATAAATAATCAAGGATACATCTCCATTTATTTCATAAATATTATCCTAATCAATGTTAGATTATAACTAATAGAAAATTATTCTCAAGTTGATATATACCCCATTCAATACACATAAAATAATTCCAAATCACTATTCACTTATCTACTAGTTAAAATGATGAATTTAATCATTCTATCCGCTTTTAACTTATATGAAATTAACACATGATTTATATTGATTAAAAAATGAAAAAAATAAAAAACCATTCATAAAATAGATCTTAAATTCTGAAAATAATAAAAAATTCAATCAATGTACTTGAATAAAATCTATTATTATATTTATATTTAACTGAGGTGATACATTACAAAATTTATCTTATTGTTACTTTGATCGTAGGACTAATTAACTGAACATTCCTTCCATGAAATTCATTATCATTTCCACAATTCACAATTTTTGGTTCCACCCAATACATACTCAAGGAATTCTAATTCTAATAATAACCCATATCTTCAGATATCATCACTTTTAAAAATCATAGTGTAATTTAAATTTTTATATAATTATAATCATATTGAACATTATATGGACACAATCAAAATTATTCCAATATACTAGAACCAATATTATTTGATTCCTACTAAATTACCATTTAGATAAAATGATTTACCAATCTAGGAAACTAATTAACCAAAAAATCGATACTCCCAAAATTACAAACGAGTCACCACATTCACTTACATTCCTTATAATAAATATATGTATACCAACACCTTCTAGGATTTAAAATATCATATAAAATAACGTAATTTTTAAACAAAATTTAGCATAAGATTTTGTTTTATAAGAATATAGGAAGTATTATCTATATGTTATAGGATTATTAATGGTGGCTGGTTATTAATTGTAATATAAAGTGACATAACCTTAATAAAATCTCGCATGTTTCTTTTTAAAATTTTCCAAAAATATTTTTAGTCCCACCTACATTTAATCAGGTATGTGTAATCCCTCATGTACTAACAAGGTACACTACATAGTCACTATAATTTGAATATACTCTCTCACCAAGGGATAACACCCCAAATCCACAACGATACACTCAGTTGCGTCACATTTGACAGATCAATCAGCTCTATGACTATCATGTAATGAAGAATGAAATATAATCCAAAATAATATTATAATAATAATAATAATTTTGTGAAATAAAATAAGGTTATACTATAAAATTTATATTGAAATTAAAATGGAGGCCCATATAGATAGTCAAAGAGGGCCTAAATTAAAAAAACATAGTAGAAATCATAGGATGAAACAAATTGATACCAATAAAAGAGGCACGACTTCATATATTTGAATATCATATATCACAATCATCCCCATGTCACCTCATTGTTCTCCAATGGATTCGTCCATCAGACTATCTATATGTTAAATTATCATCTCTACCTTCTGTCACAAGTCATCATAGTGGATTTTTCCTAATTCATCATCATATGTAAATTATCAAAACAATGTCCACTTAGATCAACTTGAAGCTAAATAAAATAACCCCATTTTCCATTTTCGTAGCCTTACGATTGTACAAAATGATGGAAAAACTATATATTATGGAAATAATGATCAACTATACTAATATTTACTCCATTCCTAGAGTCTAATAAATTTCAACATAATATAGATCAAAAATGGGAAACAATATAATAACAAGAGGTAGTATCATTAACATGACAGATTATGGATTTTTTTAAAAACTACCAATGTAATAATTCCCCACCGATTGATATTATTCATGTTCCATTAGTTTTATTATGATATTTACTCAAAATTTGAGTTGTATTGTGATCCATATGGTCATCCTATTCATTTTCTCTATATCTGAGTTCCACCATTAATACTAAATATATTCGACATGCAATGTAGAGTGTCAAATAATCATATACTAGAAAATTATAATACAATAATGAGGGAACCCACTATACTCTTATACTAATATCATAGTCTCATATATAGTTCAATAAAAATGAATTACTGTGTGTATAATTTTATCTTTTATATTCAATCAAATCCATATCATATTCATCACATAACTAATCTATCAAAGACCTCAAAGTTGATGGTGGGATCCCCCACTAGAATTTATTTAATACAATCTATCCCAAACTATAATAAATCCATTTAATAAAGGTATCTAAACTCTCATTTGATTTATTACATATATAACTTGTATTACACTACTTTTGTTGATATATCTATGGATATTGGGAGTCAAACACTCTATAACAACTATTCAGTACCTCCCAAAGTACTTTTGTTGAATCCTCAACCAATAAAAACCCCTATATATTTCCCATCATGGTTAATGAACTCATAAAAAATTGATATAAAAATGGTTCCTATTGTATCATGAATCAAATTGAAATAAGATATAAACATTCAAGTTTATTATAACATAAGAAATATTATATAAGTAAGGTAATTATTTTAACACTAAGAATCTCCTTAAAAAAGTTTATCCAAAAAATTATTTTATCCAAAAACATTTCATTACATCAATATAAATAAAATTTGAAGAAAAAAAATGGAATGGAATAATGATTACATCATCCAAGGATATTACCCAAAATCCTCTAAAATTAAACTTATCAAAAAAATTAATCTTATTTTTATCCAAATTCATTGTTTTTATTTTAAATCCACAATTTTATTTTGAACCTCCCTTCAAAAAAGTTTATCGTTTATCATATAATATATTATTTCAAATAATTTATTATATAATATCAATTAAAATTCAATCTCACAATACCACAAAGTCCATATAATGGGTTATCTATATGTTTTTGAAAAAATAATTATAACTAAAATATTTTGGAAGATATTAAATGTTTTGGGTATTGATTTAATGAGGAGATCACACCACAGTTGTTTCTTCATCCAATTTGATAAAATTATTCCCATAATAATAATAATAATAATAAACATGAGCATAAAATTTCAAGAAAAATATTAATTTTAAGAATAATGTTTATAATTATGGTTTTGTAATGTCTAAAAAATTCAATCACATGTTTATATAATAGAAACATAAACACTAATATTAAAACTAACACTAATCTTATCATGAATCAGAAATTTATTTATCTCAAAACAATTTTTTTTATAATTCATTAATAATTTAAAAATATGAAACTCCATACAAGAAAAAATGTCTCTAAAATTTCATTAAAAATAATATATAATCCCAAATAGACCACAATTGATATCACAGGGATGACCTTAAATTTACTAAACATAGTCAGCTATAAATTTAAGGCTTTGAGACCCATTCTTCAATATTTGGTACAAAATAGTGTTTTATAGTTTTATTTTAGAAAAAAAAACTGAAGAATATACATTCCATTAAACATGTATGGATCTTTTCCAGTCTATGATTTGGGGGAAAGGGACCAGCATTATAAATTATCAAATTTAACAAATAATTAAAAAGGTTTTTATTTGATTATTCTTATGCAGGATCATTATCAAATATAACCTCATTGAAACATCTAAATGATGCTAATTTTTTTATAAAACAGTTGGTGAACTTAAAATTAATGTAAGGGTGTTTTATAAATAGTTAAATCCCTTTTGAAAATACTTATACCTTGAAAAATATTATTTTTAGGAAAACTTTTTGGAAAATACCTAATTGAAAATAATTTTTTTATATCAAAATATGTACATGATATATGTATATATATATATTTCAAGATTATTATTTTACATCCTTAAAAATATAACTTTTAAAAAAAAATTAAAATCATATGATTATACTTATATGTTTGAAAACATCATTTAACAATGATTTAAAAAATTATATTATCATAAAAAAATAATTCAAAAAATTCTTGGAAGGATATGAATTTGAATATTAAATTAAAAATACTTACACCATGAAAAAAATTAATGTAAATTTGAAAATATTTATTCCTGGATTATATTATAATAACTTTGAAAATAATTATGCTTTGAAAATGCTATAATGCATTTGAAAATAATAACAGTTTGAAAATAATTTTCTTATTAAAATAATCCGGTGATTTTTTAAAAATTATTGTACATGCTCCCGCAAGAACAATCATGGGGACAGTTGATACAATCATGGCTATATAATCCTACCCAATTATAGATGCATGGGTTCACTAAACAATTTCGAATCATGTTTACAAATTTTATTTTTTTATTTTTATTAAGAAATTATGAACTTTCCTTATATATATTTATATATATTTATATTTGATTTCAGTTACTACATTAAAGACATAAAAAAAATTACATTTAAAATCATATATTTAAATAAATTTATATAAATATGAAAATTCATATTATAAAATATTTAGATTTATGTAACCCAACTCTCATTATAATTATAATTTTTATAAATACATAAAATCTCATTGAATGAATAATTAACATCCATGATTTTAAAAATACATTCCTACAATCATTAAATCCATTTTGAAACAAGTTCTTATAAGCGATAATTTATACATTTATAATTCTTATATATATATAAATGTATATTCATATATATGTATAGATCATAAAGAATAATCAATAACATATTACCATTATTATTATCATGAGGGTAATTTATGTAAAATTATATCTTGAAATGATATGGCCTATAAAATAAAATAATGGTATTTTAACCAATATTTAATACAAGAAATAATTCATCGAAAATATTTGATTTTACCTGCATAAATTAATATATTTTGAAAATTTGTATTTAATTTACATAACTACAAACATGAAAAAAATTATTTTTTACTTTAAATATATGATTTTTAAAATATTATGTATTGTACATAAAATAAAACCATAGAATCATAATTTGAAAATAATATGCATATATCCCCTCATAAATGTAAATTTTTTAAAATATAAATTCTAACCAGAATAAAAAACATGTAATGTAGAAATTATGCTTCAAGAATATAAACAAGAAACATGAAATTAATATATACATATATATACAACAACAAATTGAATGGGGTTTTTTGAAATCTAATAAATGAATAGTTTTTAATTAAATATAGATTTTATAAATTTTGATAATAATTTAGCTTTATAAATAATAAGACTCCATGTCATAGTGAAAATTTAAGAAGAAGAATATTCTACCCAAATGAGTGAACATAAAATAGATGGTATGGATATGAAAAATGGAGAGGGATTATTTTTGGAAAAGAAAATCCCAATAATGAGGGGAAATCACTCTGCTTGGACCTACTTATATAGTGGTTTAGATGGCCAATGAATCTGGTGGTTTAAAAAAGAAAAAATGATTTGATTTTTTTAATGGTAATATGAAATTCAATACTGATTAATGTATGTATTTATGTTTAGATTTTCCAATATTTCACTTGAATTCAATGTATCCATTGGTGATTCTTGTAGAGTAAATATCGTGCAAAGTAGATCGAAGGTCTGGTATTTTTGAAATGGTAGTGTAGTACACTATTTTAGGTCAATGTTAATGTGGTTTCCACTAACTGGAAGGTAGGGAAGGAATAGATAAATATAATATGAATAGAGAATGATGGTTATGTCAACTGATTCAGATAGACTTTTAGAGAAGAGTCAATGAACAATGATGGTGGGATGAAGATGACAATAATGAGGGTTATTGGATTGTCGCAGTATTTTGATTGAATTTTCATGATATACTCCACTATTTTGCATTGAGAGGAAAATACTCATGTGTTTGAGTCAGACATAAAATTTTATTTTTTGTGGGCGATGGATTATAAGTTAAGAGCTCAAAAATTTCAATCCTGAGGCTTTAATGTGTTTATCTTTCTATGAGCCACAAACATGATCCCATGATGTCATACTGCCAACCTTTACATGCGGGACACAAACCAGCATTTCTATTAATGCACCTATATATAGCTAGGCTCATTATCCCATACTTTGCCTCTTTTGGACTCCTTCCAACGGTTTCTATGAGTTTAAGGGTCCCACCTAAGTGGTGGTTGACCACATACATGGCTATATTATATTGAGTAAATTTGTTATTATAACAAAAATATAATAATTTTACGAATAAAAGTTGAATTTATTATAATTTTCCTTATTTTCATTCACATCAATTAACAAGTTAATTTCAAATTCAAGATACTGAACACAAGTTTATCATAATTATTAATTTATATTTCATAGAGTTATTAATTATTAAGATTGATTGTTTTTTCAATTTCAACCAATATTGGAATAAATATTATAATATCTTTAAAGTAGTAGATTATTCAAAAACATTTTTACCATAAATTTAAATTTACTAACTATTATCACTAGAGAAATAACATTGAGACTTATTAAATCTTGGAAATATTTTATGTTAACAATAATAAGAAATTAAAAAGGAACAATTCTATGAATAAACTTTTTACATTTAAAAAATATAGAATCCGTAAAATAATATAAATTATAACATTTACATTATATAAATTATATATGATGTAGAAGAAGTGAATTTCTATATATATAAAGTAACATGTTTTTAAATGTAATAATTCATTCAAAAATATCAATATTAAGAAATCAAATTTCGAGAAAAGTATATTTTTTAAGTAACAAATAATTTGATGAAGTACTTTTTAATAAATGTACATTATTCAAATAATATAAATATATAAATATACTTATATATTATATAATAAAATAAAGGATATATTGTATATTAATATATTTAAAATATATAAAACAACATATTAGATTATATCTAATTTTAATTTAAGAGATTTTAATAATAATAAAATTTTATGAAATAAAAATTATTATAATGTTTATATTCCTAGGATGTTACATTCTTCCCCCTAAAATTTTTCCCACATAATTTATTTTTTCATACTTAAATAATATTCTAAAATTTAATTTTATTATTTTTTAAAACTAAGGTTATGAAATAGTGACTTTATTAAAAACATTCTTAGAAATATAACATTAATTTTCCAAATGTTCTAATCATTAATGTAATCAAAATTGCTCATTCAAAACCAACTGTAAGGATCAAAGACTCACTATTTCGATTCTTATATAGAATAATGATGTCTATTTTTTAATGAAAATAAATTGAAAATATATATTGAATTATATATTTTAATATCATATTTAGTTTATGATTTTTTGTAAAAAGACCGTTATTACAAAGAATCAATGATAAAAAATTAATTAAAATGCTACTATTTTAATTTTCACACAATAGCTCCTTATCATTGATAATATCCTTGAAACTTATAAATATACATATATTTTATAAATCATAGGGTGAGTATTATTTATTAGTAAGGTATTTTAAAAAACCAATGAAAACCGTTATATTATACTCAAACATTTGGAAATTTTGTTTTTGTAAACTCCCTTTTAAGAGTACATTTTGAAAATTCATTTCTTTATATAAAAATAAATATTATATATATATATATAGTATTCAATAATATGATACCAGAGTATTCTAAATATATATTTGGGAAACACTATTACAAAACATTGAAATTAATTATTTTTTTGAAAAAATCATTTGAAAAAACTATTTTAAAATATAATTGATGAAAACATTTTTTTAAAAATACTTTGGAGAAAAAGATTCTGAAAATTAATTTTATAATTATAATCCTTTGAAAATAGTATAATACTCTTGAAAATACATTTTCTATGAAATGAATATAATTCTATTGATAATACTTATACTTCTAAAATTCTATATTACCTTTGAAAAAAATAATCCTTTTAAAATTAAATGATTATTAAACTAATACATTGATTTTTTAGAAAATGGTATTCACGATTTGGAAAAAAACCAAGGGGACACACGAAACATTGATTTCTATCAGGGCTTACTCACTTCATATGAGATTGGTTTACCGACACATTCCCAATCATGTTTACAAATTTGAAGTAACAAATTTAATAAAGACATTTTGTTATTTCCTTATATAGGCTTATATATATATTTAACTAGATTTATATAATTAAAAACATGAAACCACATTACTAAATTTACTTACTTGTATTTATAAAAATATATAAAAATATGAATTTTCTTAGGAAAACATTTTCCAGATTTGGGGAAACCAAATCTCATGAAAATTAAACTTTTTATAAATGCATAAAATGTTAATGAATGACTAATTATTATCCATGCATTTAAAATTCCATTCATAAAATCATAGAATATATTATTAATGTTGTTCATATAAGGATATTTTTTTTTCAATGCATGAAATATCATGTTAATGACATTAGAGGTACATATTTATCATTTTAATGGTTTTCCCTTTTTTTCTAATTGTGTATGTTTGAGAACGAATTTTGAAAATACTTATAATTATGAAGTCAGAGATTTTTTGGACTCTCATCATTAAAAAACCTTTTATAAATGTTGTTCTAGGGATACATTCTATCTAAATAGGTTACACGACGTCTAGTGTTCACTATGTGCCTACTGTGATGTGGTTTATGTGATGAGAGGATTCAAATTGATAAAGGTTACATGATGTAATGTTCTATTACATGTTTTCATTTATTTAATAAACATTTTTTCATTTTAAATAATTTCACATTTTAGATGTTATAAAACAAGAATGTTTCACAATGTTTAATGGGATTACACATCATTTAATACTCTTACTCTATTTTTTATACAAGCAACCTTGCTGAGATCTTTTTCCTCGTCTTCTCCTTTTTTTTCTCCCATCTTAATGCCTTCCTAATGTTATCTTAGAGCCCTAAAATCATTTGGTATTCATTCATTTAGTGTTAAATAATTATGTCACTTGTGGTATGGATTCCTCAGAAATCCTTCTATACATTATTAATTTTTATCACATTCTCCTCACATGGGATTTAAAGGGATAATCTTGAAATTAATGGATTTATGCATCATGGTATTAGATCTCATTTATTGGTTTTTTTTCTAGGTCTTATACACCTTCATTCTCATTGATAGGTTCTATTGAGTGTGTTTCTTTAGAGAAACTATATGTAATTGCATTCTGTTGGGTTAATTTTATAAACCATGATTTTTTTGATTTATTTAAATAGATTATTTTAATTTAATTTCATGAACATTATTTCAATATATTTGGCAAAACCCAATTCCATTGAACTAAGATATTTGAACTGTTTTTGGCATGAAAATTTAGAAAACCCCTAATTATATTGAATTGGGTAGTTTTTGTATAAATTTGATGATTTAAATTGTTTAATTAAAATTGTAAATTTGATGGATGATTTTTAAATTTAATTGTTTAATTTAATTATGGAAATGGATTCTAAAAATGATGTAATCAGTTTGGAATTATTTTAAAACATGTGATAATGGATTAAAATATTTTGATATAAACCCAATGGTTTAATCATATAAGAGAGGTGTGCTTTTAATTAATTCATATTTTGGCTTAAAATTGAAAATTGGAATTTGAAATGGAGGAATGTGATTTTTTTATTTTAAATGGTCTTATAATAAATTTTCCATAATTGATTGTGGATGATAAAATGTAAGAATTAGGTAGTTTGTGAGTTATTTGGGAAAAAACTATGATTATATAACATTTTAAAACATAAATACAATAGTTTGCATCCTTTATGGAATGGTAATAAGTCTCCTTTGTCCAGTGTCTGAGGGACTTGAGAATACACATATTGTAGTGATCAATTAGAGAGCATGGAGTCATATAGCCAAGATATTTCAATCCAATTTGTAATATAAAAATGTTTCTCACTTTTAAATCTATTTCAAAAACAATTTTTACATCAATTAAAATATATATAATGATTTTTTTAAATATGATTTTAAATGAAAAACCATTTTATTTTTAAATTTATATATTTTCTTTGGTAAATCTATTATTGTAACCTCTTATGGAATTTATAGTGAGATAGTACTAGGCTTTTTAGATCAAAACCTACCTGTGACTTTGTTTGTTTGAAGATTTTCTCTTTCCTGTTTCGAGATGGGGGAAAGGATCTTTTTTAGGACGATCCAGATATTGAACATTGGATACGGTCAGTTATGTCAATATTTGATTTGGTTATTTTTACCTATTTTGGTACATAGGTTGTAGAACCTTGGGCCATTATTCATTGTTGACATTGGAACATTACTCTTGGTGGAGTTTCTTTTGTATACATATTTTCTTTTTTTCTATCTTCCGCTACATTTTGTGGAAAATTATTTCCCACTTGCATTTTAAATGAATCTAGGTGAAAGTCTACAACTTATGGGGATCAAGAACACCATTCTTGATATGTGAGAGTCATCGCTGTTATCAGGCTACCAGGGTAACAGGTCTGGTTCATCACAAAACAGTATCCAACGATGGTTTTTGATATTTTTCCTCGATATCAGTGTACATTTTTTAAATATTTTAGTGAATTAGGATGAAGTTTCCATGGATTTCCAGAAACAATATCACTAAAATGATCCTTATGTCTCTAAGGGTGGATTGGGAATGAAATCTTGTGTATTAGTTATAGAATTTCCCCTATTTGTATTTAGAGAGATTAAAATCCGAATCCTACTTATTCTTTCTATTTGGAATAATTTGTCCATGATTCTCATTTTGAGTGTTAATTTGATGCCATCCTTATTGAATAATAATGTTGTGTAGAATCATGCCTCTGAGAAGAAATGAGAATCAGATCTATGAGGAATATGGTGTTGAACTACAACGATCAAATCCTCTAGTGGACCCAATTATATTTCAGGTGATTAAGTGCACTTCCCTAGCCCTGGGACATGCACCAACTCCAATCCCTTTTCAGGATCCACCTATAGATCATCAAGAGGACTTTATTTGGAATTATTGTCAAGATTTGTGTCGAAAAAAACCACTAATTTTAAAAATCTCCACTGATCCCCAACATGTTGTGGAGTGGTTGGGATGGATAGAATGTAAGTTTGAGTTCGTGGAGAAACCAGATGAGATGATAGTGAAGTGTTCCATATTCATGATGGAGGGACATAGTAAGACATGGTGGGACATGATGGTGATGACATTGAAACATGAAGTATTAGAAAGGAATGACATCAAGGTGCTTTTTATTGACATGTTCTATCCAAATTCAATGGTGTTGTCTATGGTTGTGGAGTTTTTATTGCTTCAGAAGGAAGAAAAAAATATGAATGAATATTCAAATATCTTTTCTAAGATGGAGATATTTGTGCCATAGATTGTATCCAATGAGAGTATAAAGGCATGATGGTTTGGTTTTGGACTTCAATCAGATATTCATTTTCAGTTTTTCTTTCTATAGATTCTCACATAAACTAATGTTCAAGATAGTATGATAATTATTGAGATGGACATGGAGGGAAGTTCGGGGTTGACAACTATTCATTTTTCTTTTGATTAGAAGACTCAATTCTTTCAAGGAAAAGTAGAAGCATGATGATACGTATAATAGATCATGATAGTAGGGACATTCTAGACCTCCTACATTAATGGGAGGAAGCCCTTTGATTTGAATTCAATTTGTAAAGGTACTACAATCATAGAGGGTTTTAACTGATCCACCCAAGATCTTTTTCTCATGAGAACATTCACATCACTTACAATGATTGTCTATATATTTTTCTACTTCTTATACTGTAAAATTATCATCATCTCATCCTAAAACTGATAGGCATTAAGATGCTTCATATTTATAAGGGTTCCATCCATAGGAATTTAGTATGAAGCTACTTCTTGCATTTTAACTGTCTTCATAGGAAGTTCATATGGGTCTAGAATATATGAGATGTAACATTACTATAGGTTCATCATCATTGACTACTCTATTCCATACCAGTGTTCTCATTTGTTTATTTAAAACTATATAGTTAATATTCTAAATCTTCCTATGGATATTTTATCTATTACAATGGATTTTACTACACCACATGGAACAATTAGAGAGTGGGGTAATTTTAGTCCCTCTTGCATCTTCACTCTATCTAATATTGAGATAGCCTTGTGTTTTCTATTCCTCAACAAGAAACCTCTTGACATCATTTTTAGAATAGATTGGAAAATTTCCAATAAAACATTGGTTGATTTTTATCATTAATAGGTCTACATTACTATACCCAATCATGTGTCTCTTGTATTTCAAGGATAATGGGACATGAGCTTTAGAAAAGATGTACCTTCTAATATAGGGATAGGGAGAGTAATATATGTGTTTTATTTTGATCATGAGAAGGAATATTTTATTAGTGATCTCCCTATAGTTTTCATCGAGTTTCTCAACAAGTTTCTTTCTGCTTAATTTGAATTTCAACTGGTAAAGGAGATTATGTCTTCCATTAACATAATTTATAGCTCTCAACCAGTATCTATTCCCTCTTACGACATAGCTCTAGATAAAATGAAATATATTGAAGTACCATAACGACAATCTTCTTGAGATATGATTTATATTCTTGTGTGTGTCACCATCTACAACACCTATTCTATTTTGTAATAAACCATTTGTTTCTCTTATCCTATTTGTGGATTACCGAAATATCAATTGAGTTAAAGTGAAGAACAAGTATCTGTTTCTAAATATTGATGATATGTTTGATCAGTTGAAAGGGGTGATGTGGTTTTCATTGATATTTATTCGATTTTGTTACCATCAGTTGAGGAAAAAATAATATGACATTTAAAAACCGCCTTTTGGAGTAGGTATGACAATTATGAGTGACTTGTTATGATATTTCGTCTAACAAATGATCGTGAAGTTTACAAGGATTTAATTAAAATTATTTTCTTTGAGTATCTATATTCCTTTTTTGAAGACTTTATGGGCACCATCCTCATTTACGTCGTGACTATGGATGATCACATGAATTATCTAGGTATAGTTTTGAGTTTTCTGAGAAGTCACTGAATTGATGCCAAGAATTCATTGTTTTTTATATTTAAGAAGTGAAATTCCAAGGACACATTTTTTAGGAAATTGATAATTCAATTGATCATGAGAAAGTGAAATCTTTTAAGACTTGTTTGAAACTAATTAATATCATCAATATTCGGAGTTTTTTGACCATAATAAGATTTTATCACTGGTTCATGAAGGAATCTTAATTGTTGGATTCTCCAATGACTTGTTTAAATAAAAATGGGTTGATGTTTTCTTGTAATTATAAGTGTTAGAGAAATATTATTGAGTTGAAACATCTTTCGATAATTATCCTAGTGTTGACTCTTCGAGAGGCCGGACATTACCATGTTGTCTTCTATGATGCATCGAGTTCAGGCTTGTTCTACGTTCTTATGTATGGAGATCATGTAGTTTGTTTTTTATATCATCATCTTAGGCCACCATAAAATAATAATCATTCCCATGACCATAAACATGTTGTTGGGATGTAAAGATATAAGAGTTGGCAGAACTACCTTTTCAAATAATGGTTTAATTTTTATTCAGATAAAAAATATTGAGTTATATCTTCTCTCAAAATGATTTGAATCTTCTCCAAATGCATTGGGTAGAGTATGTATAATTTTTTTTAAAATTGAAATCACATACACTATGGTGAAAGGAAACATCTTGGAGATTCATTGAGAAAGAAACATCCATCCTAAGTATTGAACGAATATTTAAAAGAGTGGAATTTGATTGATCTCTTTTCACAGTTGCGTATTGGAGTTGAGGATAATGGGAATAATTTTTCTTTATCCATCATTAAATTTTTATATTCACTTCATTAAATGGTTCTTCCGGATCATTTTTTGATGATTAATTTTGTGGCATTAGATATTCTATTTATAGTTGAGATATAGTTTTCCAATGGTCATTCTCTAAAGAGGGTGTTCCATTCTATCTGGATATATTCATTGTACAGTTAGTAGAAATATAGAATGTGATAAGGGATTATCATAACTCTTAGTGGGGGGTACACCCAGGAACCACTAAGTTGTTTTGTAACTTATGGATGATATTTTGCTGTCCATGTATGATATAGGTCATTTCATTGTTTGTTTCTAACTGTTATAAATGCTACCAGGTTAAGGTCATGATTTTTAAACATTTAGGTTTACTTCATCCACTTTTGTTCCCTACAAGGAAGTGGGATGAAATTTCTAAAGAAATTTTTGTTGGGTTTCATTATTTGTAGAGAATGAAAAATGAGATATGATTTATGATCAATAGGATGACCATGTCAGATCGCTTCATTAACATTCAAGATGCAACCAAATTTTAGTAGTTTGAAAATATCCATGTGGAGGAGATTTTTCGTTTTCATGGAGTTTTATATGTTATAGTATCTGATAGGGATCCTTATTTCACTTATATCTTTCGGAGATAACTTCAAGAAGAATTGGGATATCAGGTCCATTTGATAATGACCAACCATCAGTAGATGGATGTCCAGATAGAATGAGCCATATATATTTTAGAGGATTTTCTCCACACATGTGTTCTTGACATCATTTGGGCTTGGGATGATCATTTGGGGATGGTTGTGTTTTATTATAACAATAGTTACCAATCGGTAATTATATTCGATCCATTTGATGCATTGAATGGACTTCCTTTCAAATATTTGTTGTGTTGGTTGAAGATTGGTGAAATTTCCTTGGTTGGACCAATATTGGTGCTAGAGATGACTTCAAAGATTCAATTAACTGTTTATGGAATGATGAAGGAACATATCCAATATAAGTCTTATGATGATCATCCCCCTGGACCTATGGAACTTTCAATTTGTTGCTAGGTGTTATTTAAAGAGTCACCACTATTTGGTCATAAATGACTTGGGAGTAATGGGAATCATGATCGTTATTTTGTAGGAACATTATAGGTTATTGATCAGGTGGGGAAAGTTTTATACCATTTAGAACTTCTACCACAGTCGATGTCAATACATAACATATTAAATATATCTTAGCGGAGAATGTATCTTTATGATCCATATTCCATTTTGAGAAGGAGTAATCTTGAAATTAATATTTATTTAACATTGACTAAACAGCCAGTCAGAATAGTTGATTATGAGACCAAATAACATCATGGGAGGAAGACTCAATTGGTTTGTATGCTAAGGAATAATGGTTCTAATAATCATGATATGTGGTAATGGGAGGCACTGGTGATAGGGTGGTGTCCTCACCTCTTTCGCATGGATGATTCTTCATAGTATTTCAAGGGAAAAATGTTTTTATATTAGGGAGATTGTAACATCCTATTACTGATCTGAAAGGTTTTTCTATAACCCTATAATGTTGTTTTCTTTTCATTGAATTTGTAGGGTTGAGATTGAATTGTGAGGATAACTATAATGATAAAGTCAGTGATTTATTGGACTCTCATCATTAACCATCCTTTTCACCGGGATACAAGAGGGTTACACGTTGTGTAACTATGTTAAACCAAATGTAATGGTTCTTCAATGCATAACATGAGAAGCTTCACATCATGAAAAGATTAAAATCAGGAAAGGTTACATGATGTGGGGATCCTTTACACGTTTTGAGTGATTTAATGAATGGGTTTTCATTTTAATGAGATGTGTTTTCAGTGGTTATGAAACAAAATGATTTCTCGATGTGTAATGGGATTATATATCATGTAATAAACCAAATTATGTTTTTAAACGCGATGTATGGATGATATATTTCCCCTTCCTCACCAATTTCATTTTTCTCAACACATATATTTCCCCAAGTGATCTTGGATCCCTCCAACCCTTTGAAGTTCCATCATTCGATGTTCGACCATCATGGCTCTTGCATTGTGGATTCCTGGGTGAGCATTATCTTTTTTATTCATCATTCTATCTTTATACTCCCTTAGAATTTCAATGGATCAAAATGAAATATATTAATATATGATCTTTTTTATTGGATCATGTTTCTATTTTTAGTTCTAGGTCTTCTTCACCTTCATTATCGTTGATGGGTTTTGCTGCAAGTGTTGGTTTTTGGAAAAATGCTAGGTTATTCCGTTCCATTGGGCCAAATTTATTTACTTTGAATTGTTTGATATATTTGTATTGTTAATTTATATTGAATTTATAAAAAATTCATTCAATTAATTTCATAATCATCAATTTATGTGATTTGGGAAAATTGAATTGGCATTTGCATGAAAATTTTGAAAACCCCTAATTCCGTTGAATTGGAGACCATTTGATGATATTGATAGATTTAAATTTTTTAATATCTATTGAAAATTTTAATAAAGATATTTGATTTAATTTTTTATAATCAATTATGAAAATATATCGTGATGTTTAAGGAATTTTTTTGAATTGATTTCAAACCTGTGAGAATGGTTTCAATGTTTTTATAGTAACCAAGTGGTTTTATCTTGTTACAGAGGAATTCATTTGATTAGATCCTATTTTGGGTTTAAATAGAAAATTGTAATTTTAAATGGGAGAATGTGATTTAAATTTATTTTTCAATGTCTGATAATAAATTTCCCATTATTGAATGTGTAAGAGAACATGAAAACCATAGGTAACATGTGTGTTAATTAAAAACACTCTATGATTATAAAATGTTCAGAAACATAAATGCAGCTAGTCACATCCAATGATGGGATGGGGATGATTCACCATTGGCCAGTCATAGAGGTACATGTTTATAAACATATTTTTGTGATCACATAGAGACATGGTGTCCTATATTTAGAAGAATTTGTACCTATTTGGAAGATGACAATGTTGCTCGCTTGTATGAAACCTGAGATATAAAAATCATCTAATGTTTTTTAACTTATTTAAATTAATTGTAGATTTATATAAAATATTTCATATAAATGATTTATTTAATCCATTATTTTTGAAATATACTGTCAATTGAAAAGCATTTTCTTAAAGTATTGTTCCATAATTTGAGTTGTATACCATGGTATGTTAAAATATTTATTTAAATGCCAAACCTATTTTTTTTAAAATTAAAATCATTACATTGGTTAATATATTATTGGAATTTGTTATAGAATCTATGGTGACTCCCTAATGGGATTTTTGTATCACACCCTACATGGGACGTTGGGTGTTTTTAGATTATCTCATCCCAGGTTCGAGTAGTGGGAAAATATATTTTGGAGTTAGATCCAGCTGTTGAACCTTGGACTAGGTGAGTTGTGTTCTTAATAAATTGTGTTATTTTTATATAGTATGCCACATTGGTTTTAATACATTGGGGCTTAATTCGTTGTTGACTTCTGGTGAATTACTCCGTGTGAAAATTCATTTGTATTCATAATGATTTTATTTCCTTTCACCCATGATGTGTTGTGGTAAATTTGGTCCCACATACATGTTGTATGATTGCAGGTACTAGTCCAAGAAAAATGGTGATCTAGAATGAAATTCAGGTTATGTCATGGTCGGATTTATTGTCGGGTTATGAGAGTACGTTGGACGGTTCATGACAATAAACATGTTTATATATATTAATACTTATATATTCTATTAATGTGAAGAATAATCAATAACATATTTCCATAACTAGGATCCATAATGAAATTTCTCTAAAAAAATAACATCAAATTATATGACCCCATTACATGAAATAATGGTTTTTACCATTATTTATTAAATAAAATGATACATTGATTATATGGTTTTTTCACCTACAAAAATAATCATAAATTATTTCTTTCTAAAATAGTTTTTTCATTTAGCTAACTATAAACAGGAAAAATTACATTCCTTTTCTACAAAAAATATATGATCTGGAAAACATTATGTCTTAGACATAAAATAATAGAATAAGATCATAATTAGAAATTAATATAATAATTTCAAAATAATTTTCATATATCCCTTTATAAATATAATATTTAAAAAATCATTATAATTTATAAAAAATAAAATGTAAATCATAAATAATTCCAGAATAATATAAACATGAAATTTGAAAATAATATATATACCTTTAAATTGAATGGTATTTTTGGAAATATAATTAATAATGGGTTTTCACTAGTCAAATAATTTATTACAGTTAAAGATTATATAATTTTAAAAATAATATGGTCTCCTTAATTTAATTTAAATTGAAAGAGCAGTAGATTCTTCTAGCTAGGGTGAACTCAAACCAGTTGGGAAGATAGTGAAAAATGGTAGAGGGTTTCGGCATGGAAATAAATGTTTTAATAATGAGGATTCCTCCCTCTAGTATGACATTATTATATATAGGTTCGTATTTCTGATGATTTTATGTGTTTTAAAAAATAAAAACGTATTAGTTTTGTCCTATGTTGGTAATAACTTATTGAATACTGACAAATAATTGTGATTATGATGATCTTTTTCAAGATTTCCCAAGAATCATGATTTTCCATTAGTTATGGACATATGATGAATATATTGGATGATATATTAAAGGTATGCTCATTTCAAAATGGAGTTGTACTATACTGTACATAGGCCAAGTTTACTATGATTTGCCTGCACTGGAAGGCGGAGGAAGATAAGTCAACTTGAATGGGAGGAGAGGATGATGGTAAATGGAATTATATTAGATGGATCATGGGAGATGAATCAATGAATAGTGAGGGATAAAGGAAGAAGAATTTGTGGAGGAAGATCATGTGGTTGTGGTTGTTTGGTCAAGATATCATGATATAATTGACGTTTTATCTTTGGTTGAAAATAATTTAAATGTTTGTGTCCCATATAATATTTTTATTTGGTTGTGTGATGGGTTTTATGTTTAGCACTCACTGATTGGTGTCCAAAAGTTGTAATGTGGTTAGTTCCCAATGGGCCATATACATGGGGCTATAAAATCATCTTTAATAATATATACACAAAGTGCCTAACCCACCTAACCTATGTATGAGCGTGTACACTTTTTCATTCTTTTTCCTTGGATATGTCTTATGAGGACTCTATCCAAAGGATTGGCTGAGTTTCATGGTCCCACCTAAATAGACATTGACTATGCACTTGGCTACCATAGATTGAGTAATTGTTTGTTAAAAAAATAATTAAAATTACATAAATATAAGGTAGATTGTTATTGTTTTTAATTAGTTTTCTTTCACTTATTTTGTTCCACTTAACTCACATCCACCCAAAAAAAATAAAAAGTTAAAATATTCATTAATTTATGGTTCATAGAGATTTTTTTTCATAATATTGATTATGTTTTTCAATATCCACTTAAAATTATTATTTAAATATAACATATAATATTTTTAAAGTTGTAAATTTTTCAAAAAAATATTAAATGAAAATTAATTTTACAAACTATTATAACAAGAGTAATAATAATAAACCTTATTAAATGTAGTGAATATTTCAAATTGATAATAATTTTTAATTGAAAATAAATGATTTTATAAACATAATTTCTACAATCAAAATTAGTAGTCTTTTATATAATTACCATTTTAAATTATATATTATTTTAATTGTTTATGATGTTCACATAGGAAATTAAAATATATAACTTTTAATTTTTGTTTAAAAATAATACTATATTACTAAATTAATATTAAAACATGGGGTATCAAAAAACAGTAGTTTTTTATAATAAAAGAATAATATGTTTTATAATTTTTAAGAAATTTTTTTTTTTAAATAATATGAGTATATTAATATATTTATATATATAACAATAAAATAATGGTGATATTTTTACTTAATTTATTAACAATGTATAAAATAATATCTAATCTTATATTAAATTTTAATTTATTTCATATTAATAATAAAATAATTTTATTTAATATTCATTGATAAAAATAATTGCATTCCTTGGCTGTTATAAAAATTATATTTAAAAATCAACTGAATACATATTAAAGAAATTATTGTATTATATACTCACTGAATTCACATGAAATTACATGAATTTGTGTTTAAATAATTATCTACAAACACCAGATTTTTTTAAAATTATAACTATTCGATTAACTAGTTTAATTAAAATCCAAAAACAAAAATAAAACAGAAAAAATTAAGAGGAATGAATTATATGTTCTAAATCAAAATTGAAACACGTGATTTTACTTCAGAATGGCTAATAGAATCATACTAAAGTGTTCTATGCTCCATGGGAGAAGATGGGTAGAAGGAAAACATGAGCAGGACTAACCTATGGTATTAATACTATATGGGAGAAGAGTTGGATTGGGGTTTACAAACCTTCAACCAATATAACCAAATTTGAACTACATAGATAGTGTTTAAAAAATGAAATTAAACTCTATATAGATCCCCATAGAAATATAGTGGGAGAGTAGTGTCCTTATAGTATGAGAAATGATACCATACCACTAAACAACCCATTATAATCCCAATAATCTTTCACTGTAGTCTGAGTGGGGTCTATAATCTCTCAAAAAATCCCAATTACCATTCCCCATGATTAAAATTTATTAAACTAATGGATTTTTGAAAACATATTTGGATTTTATGAATCGTTGGAGATATTTTTTTTGTATTTGTTTGAACCAATTATTAATTTTTTCAGATGAGTATTAAAGAATAAGTAAAAACAAGGAATATATTTGAGGAAATTGAATTTTTTAAGGTCAAAAATTAAATGAGGATACATATTGAATTTCTCATATGGTTGATCTACATAACGTATGGTTTATTTCTATGTTAATAAGGTTATTATAAACATAATGTATGGTTTATACACATCAATATATATATAGTAAGGACAAAATTTGGTTGATCCCATGAATTTATAAGTTTAATAGAAGGAAGAATATGGTATATATTGGTCATTTTAAGGATATGAAAAACCTTATAGGACATCATTAAGTTAATTCTGCTAAAAAAAATTCAAATTCCCAAGTAACTATTGATGTATAGAGGAATTCATAATGTTTATTCACTTAATGTTAAGTTAGTTAATAATTTTTTTGACGATGTAGGAGATAGTTTTAACTATAAATAAAACTCAAAAACACTCAATGGACGTATGATTTAAACTACTGATCTTGAAAAAATTGTTTTTGGTAAATTTATGAAAGATTAAATATATTTTTAAGAGTAATATTGACCACTTTTGGTCAATGTGTAGGTTGTTTCTCTAAGATTTAAACATCACAAATAAAGTGTGTCACAAGATGTTAATTAAAAGTCCAATGTTCTATAAATGATTATATAATATGTTTTGGGTCAGATTAAATAGTATTACATTATGAAAAAATATAAATGTTAAAAATATATATTTTAGGGGAATTGTTTCATAAAAAGTTGAAAATAAATATTTATTAGTTTAGAAAAAAAAATAATGATTTGAAACATTATTTTCATTATCTTAGTTACTCAATGAATCTTTTGTGATTATATTTTAAGGCACATTTTTTATTTAAAATGATATAGAAAACTTTTCAATAGTGGTATTTGTATGGAAGATACTAAATAATCATGTGGAACCAAAAATTTCTTATTATATGATCAATGTTTTGAATGGGAGGTTGGTAGGTTTATTTGTATTCAATTTTTTATAAGGAAGTTCATGATAATACTTTAATTCTTTGGATAGATAAATGTCTATTGCATGAACATAACTAACAATTATAATATAGGGAAGCATAATTTATCACATTTATACCTAAATATTTCGGTGAAAGAATATTTTTTTCAAAGGATAAGTAAATGTAAGTAATTATAAATCCATGAAGGATTTTGATAAAAACAACGTAACTAATATGATAGAGAAGTGTATAGGGGAAGAGGAATAAATAAATCCTTAAAGGGGTTTAAAATAGAGGAAATAGTATAAAGGTAAATAGTATTTACTCACAAAGTAGATTTTTTGGACTTCAATTTTAGAAAAGGTGAGTGAGAGTTATTTATAATTTTATCTTATACCTATAAAAGGCAGATCACACACATTTTAGACAATTAACCAATACCTATCAAATTTATTTCATCAGTGGTGGTGTCTGTGCTCATTTTTGCTCTCTCGAGAAAATACTATTTATGGGGGCCATTTCATGTACTCAGAAGGATGGGTTACATGATGATACTCAACCCTAGAACATGTAATTTATAATATATAAATAGACTAAAATATATTGATCAATATAAAAACCAAATTTTTTAAAGAGTAGTTTCTCTAATTGATTATAATTCACATTAAAAGATTCAAATTCCATGTTTTATTTTTTTATTTGATTTTTTTGTAAAAAATTTTGTGGATATAGTTAATAGATAGAAATTTTCCTTAATATGTCTAGGAGTACAATTAATTATTTCAAGATAAATTAAAAAATGTTAGTATACAATAATTTATCACCCTCTCAGTGTAAATAGTTAATCAATTAACACATTAAATTTGAATCATAGCTAAAGGCTCCCTCTATTTGAGTCTCATTTAATTAAAATATATACAATTTCTATTCTATAAATAGTATAGGGGTTTTGAAATTTTAGGGAATGCATTTTCTTATTTAATAAAATTATATGTTTCCATACATTTGGCCTTTGAAAAATAGTGAAAGTTTTGGATCTATAATTGGATTTCTAAACTTGGTAATAGGTGAATATTTTTTGTTGAAAATAGAAATATTTGACATGATTATATGGTAAAAATTCCCATCAATATATCCTGTTATAAATTTTTTTTCAAAAGTTATGGGACTGTATATTGGTAAGGAATAATGGGATAAACCTGAAAGCATTTATGAAAAAATATTAATGTAATTGAGGAAAAGAAATTATTAATAAAAATTAATGATATATATGTGTTTGACGAATAATCTATTGATTAATTCCTTACTAGATTCAATTATATTTTTTCCCCATACGTGTCATTTAGGAACAACTATAATATTATTTTCTTATGAAGAGATGATTGAAAAATTTACATATCTGATTTGATCGAAATATTACTAATCATGTAGACATGTATGATACTTCACCTGATGAGATATACAATATAATAACTACCTATGAAATGTGTAATAAATATTCATTTTAAAATGGTGAAAGAACATATATATTTCTATGTCATGTTGAACCTCTTATTTATAGAAGATTAACTAGAATCATATATTGATTTTCATATTAAATATGAGAAATATGAAGATATCAAGAAGTTTATGTATCTTATGAATACATAGTTAATAAAAGATAATGTTAATTAGAAAGGATATTTAACCTTTAAATGATTAAATTTTTTAATAATGTGTCATTTTTTCATAAACTACCCTAGCTAGAAGACAATGGATTGTGTATTTGATGAAGAGTTGAAAAGAAAAAAAAAGGATGTGGAAAAATTTTCTATATTATAGAGAAAAAATAATAATGTAAAAAAAGATAAAAAATGAAAATGAATGTGCATATTGGAACCATAAAAATATTATGAAACTTAATATTGTTTCAAATATAAAGATAAAATATCTAATTTTTTAAAAACATGATGTAAAATTTAGAGAATTAAGAAACCACCTAATTAAGTGAAGATGATGTTGGATAATAAGCATACATAGTTCTTGTACTCAGATATTTGTTAGGATCATGTACATATAAAAAAGGAATAATCAATAAAGATATTATACCTTATAATAGTGGTTATCGAAAAAAGGTATAAATAATGTAGTATCTCTCAAAATAGATAGAAAAATAATTTGTGAACTAAAAAATAAAAATAGTAGTAAGATGAGGTTGAAAAATCAGAATAGATCTTGAAAAAATTATTATTTTCAAATAATACTCAATGATCATGCTAGAATAAAAAACATACCAATCGAAATTATTTAAAACTCTTGAATTAAGACTGAAAATATTATTTTTTTAAACTAATGGATTATATATAATATATAATATTCAATGAAAAAAAATGAATATCATTTTATGTGCACTTTTTTAATGTTTTAATATAGTTTGAATAATATTGAAAGTCATAGCTCTGTCTAAATATGATTTGGAAAGACGAAATGAATGGAAACACCCTTCAACACCTATCAAAGAGAAAAGAATATATGAAAAATAAACATAGTTAATGAAAATTCAAAATCAAAGATCATTAATAGAGTAGTGTAAAGAATATATAATTTATTTTACTAGATATAAATCTTTTTCTGAGTTATGAAAAATATTTTATACACATAGAAATTAATAGTAACAAAACAAAAAAGATGTAGTTAATGAATTCTAACTTTTAATAACTATCCACCAAAATAAAGAATGAAGATATAATATAAATCTATTGAAGATTTTATCATCCTATTATTTTTTTTGAGGAATTAATAGATAATATATCTAGTCTTCTTCCTATAAATGAAATCAGAATTATGTTTCAAAGAAAAATGTCCAGTGAATTATCTTATTTGTTGATATAGCATTGAATTAAGGCAGAATACGATTACCATCAATACGTGATAGTTGATTTTGTTCACATATAATGTGAGGTATAATGTTACATGAAAACACGGAAGAACCTGATATTGTTAAGTGGAATTTAACAAAGACAGATCCTTGAAAATAATATGTACTAAACCACTAAAATTATGTAAAAAGGGAAGAAATTAAAGGATTTTTTATTTGATGAAGGGATAATAAATTTACTCAGACATCACTAATTGATTTATAAATGAAATTATTTCCTTCAAAATGAAATAATGAATCATCAAAACTTCTAATGGTAGAATAATTTATAAAATAGTATATATACTATTGTTCATTTGTTTTTAATTTAGCTTGTATTGCAATTAGGTAACTTGGGTGTAATGGATTAAAAAATATACAATAAAAAACACATGCCCCTATAGAATACGAGAACATGAATATGATTTTGATACATAAAGTGAGAAATGATATTTTGAAATTCAAAAAGGTAAATCCAATTTTTTTTGAATAATTCCAAAATTTGATTATAGTTTACGGAATACAAGATAAAGTGTATATTCTGTCAACTTGACTATATGATGTAACAAATTAAGATATGTGTACATTGATTAGATTCTTATTAACTAACGGTGATAATTATATCATTACATTCATTGATGAGTACACCATGATTACCATTTTTTTCATTATAAACCATAGATCAAAATCAATTAATATGAATGAAATCATTAAAATACAATCTAAGAATGAGAATTGTGTTTACCTAAATTACATGAGGTTTGATAGTGGAATGTAGTACACATAAATTTAATTTAAGAGATAATTTTAAAATAATATAATAAAATAAAAATATGACACACAATTAATCCCTAATTTGATAATATTAATGACTTAAAAATAGAATCTGTATAGGTATATATAAAACAAGGTGGTTGGAAAAAAATTATCAATGTTATTTTGGATAGATTCTATTTTCACTACTGTAAAAACAAAAATTAGGTTACTTTTTTTTTGTAAAATAAAATCATAAAACAACCATTTTTCATTAATTAAAAATATGAAACTGTGAAATATTTCAATTCATTTAGATGATTCTATTAGATGTATATTAAAACAAAAAATCTTTGAATGTTTAATGAAAAAAGAGGATTAAGGGGCATACATGTTTTTCCTTATACTAGTAGTAGAAAAGAATATAGTGTAAAAAATCATCCAAAATTATTGTAAAATTTAATTGTTGACCTCATAGAAAATAATTACAAAATTGATGATTTTATTAAGCCTAAAGGTGATACATTTCATTTTGGAAGACATGAATATTTTTGAAAAATAAATTTTTTGCACTCTTAGAACTGAGATGGTTATGGTTGATGTTAATTTAGATGTGAATAGTGATGAAAAATTAATAAAAATAAAATATAAGAACAATAAATATTAAATAATAATTCTAAATAATATCATACAAGTGGATAACATATGCACCAATCTGATTTAGAAGGTGTGCTATATATATGCTAGAAGTTCCAATTTCTCTAATGTTAGTCCTCAAATTATTTTAAAGGTATTTGATCGTGAAGAAAGGATTGATCATATAAATTTTTAATATTATTATATTTAAAATAAATAATGAATGGATCAAGTTTCATAAACTAAAAAGAAAACTATAATTTCCCCCAAATGGGTTTTAATAAATAAAATGAATGGGGAAGGTGAACTGAACAAGAATAAGGCCTTGTTATTTTTCAATATGTCATATATGATATGATAATAATAATTTT
This sequence comes from Viscum album, assembly GCA_963277665.1. NCBI lineage: Eukaryota > Viridiplantae > Streptophyta > Magnoliopsida > Santalales > Viscaceae > Viscum > Viscum album. Next base: position 1,416,692,431 of record OY728145.1, read on the forward strand.
ATGAAACCATTGGATTAATTGAAATAATTGTTTATATAATGACGTTGTAATCATTAAAAAATCAAACAATTATAGATTATGTCAAAGGGATTAAAAACAAGGATTTCTAAATGGTAGTTTGGAAGAAGAGGTTTTATTTTCACATGCTTGAGGATTATATCATAGATAAGAATAGAATAAAAATGTGAATGATTATGAATTACCTATATTGAACAATGTAGGCTCTTAGGTCCCATTACGATGACCTAGATAGATTCTTGAAAATAATTTACACATAATAACGCAAAGTTTATTAATATATCTATTTGATGGATCAAATTATTGGTACTCATATTTAAACTTATGTGATGATAATAATATTTCAATTATTTTGAAACCATCATAATGTTTATTTTTTATAATTATTGGTCTAGTTTCTCTCTCTGGATTTTTTAAACACTCTCAACTATCATGGGACATGGATTTGGGGGATTGGGTGAAGCAGACCAAAGATACAATTTATGCACAATTAATAGTAAAAATATAGTAATTTTACTGAGTGAATATATTGGATATAGTGTATATTTTGATGTTTTTACAATGACTTCTCAAAATATGAGTCTTTTATTGGGTAATAGGGAGCCTATTTGATGTATGGAAAATAACTAGCATGTTTTATTACATGATTTTTCTAACCGTGTAGCCTAAATTTTTTTCTAGAGTGACTATCTTAAAATTTGACATTTACCCTAATTCCCATATATTTTTTAACTCTAATTCCCTCATAGTCCTTTATTAACACAACAAATCATCTCCCTGATGATATAGAAGGATAACCCCATTGTTCATTGAAAATTATCAATTGTTCTTGATGGATATATTCGATGTATGTTTCAATTTCCATATAATTTATTTTCTTATTTCTAGATCTCTTGTTGAACAATCATTCCTCTATTTTTTCGAGCTCAATTTGAAATTTATTATTTTATATAGAGGTTTTTATTGGTAATGAATTTTTTTTGTTGTATCTAAGACACTGAAAACAATATCACTTCAATTTCAATACATTTTTCTGTAGGGGAATAGGTTTTATCTTTTTTGAAAGGTAGGTGTCTCTATAAAAAGCATATATCTTATGATTTACATTATCTTCTTATAACCACATTTGTTTTGTTTAATTAAATTAATTTATTTTATATCAACCCAAGATTAATCTTCAAATTTTAGTCTTGGTGGCATGAAAAATGGATATAAACGTGTTTCTTACTAATAAAATAGTTCTATACACCTAATGTTTTTGATAAACTTCCAATAAGATAGGTTTATTCAAAAATATATCATTAATCAGTGGATCAATGATTCTTGACTTGGGAAATTTTTTTATAAACTTTTGGGCATGGTTTAATTACTTATATTTATGAAAACATGAGACATGGAAAACACAAGTTTCATAAGGTTATAGATATAAATAATCCATAGTCATTTTGGAAAAAAGTGGTGTCAAAAATATAGTAGTATATGGTTGATTTTTTATAGGCTTCAAACTAATAAAATATAATAAGAAACATTAATAGAATAAATCCAAATATTCAAGAATAATGTTCATTTGTATGTCCACATATATATTCCCATAGTATAGGTCACAACAAGTTCTTTATTTTACATATGATGATTTTGTTTCATGTGTTATTTCCCACGTAATTATGTTATACATTTACCATAACCAATTTGTATCTTTTCCCATATTTTATTACTTATGTGAAATGATTTATTCATTACATCTCTGGTTGTGGGATTCTATAAAGAAATGAAATAGATTATTTATGTAAATTTTTTTCAAATGAAATAGTTGTAGGAAATAGTTCTTATTTTAAATGTAGAAATACCAGTTTCATGGTGATATGCATTGTATAGATTATTGAGTTATCCCACTATTGGTTTTCCCCAGACACATTATATGACATTGGGTATATAATTTTTTTTCATATATGATGAAATGTAGATGTTTTATTTACCTCACAAGGTTATATTGATGATTTCATCAGCATAATATGTTGGTATAGTGTTGACAGATTGTCATATGGTGACTTAGATTTGGTCTTGGTTTTCTTTCTTCTGGGATTTCCCCATTGGATTTCTTTTATATGTCTCTTAGTAGTGTATCATTTCATTAATGTTGTACACTATTTTATTATCTCTTGTAAGTTATACATGAGAAATTTGTTGATATTATGTTGGGTATCACCATGTGGTGATCCATCTAGGGTGAATTATCTTATCAACCTAGGAAGATTCATTATAAAATAATATCTGACCTAATAACCACATTGATGGTGTCACGACCCGCCCTCGGGGTCCGTGCCGTGACTACCCCAAACCCGCCTTCCATAGGCCAGGGGCTGGCGACTAGCACCAAGGCGTGAATCCCGGTAAAAAGGGAAGGCATTGCCTTTGTAAAGTAAACAAACACCACAGAGTAAGCAAGCGTAAAGTAAACACTAAGTAAAAACAGAGTACAACTGAAAGTGCGGAAAAGTAAATGGGCCAGTATACAAACCCAAACTGAAAGTAAAGTACAACTCGAAAGGGAAAACAACAACTGTAAGTAAAAGCCGCTACACCGAGCTGTCCACTGGAGATCCCACCTGAAGGATGGGTACAGATAGCTCCACTACTTCACGGGTCCCATTGTCCGCTCCGAACACGTCCCGCCTAGTGGTCCACCTCCAGGTACCATCCTGCTCTGCAAGCCTCTGCCAAGATCAACGATGTCCATCGTCTGCAACCAACACAACATAGTGCGGGCATAGCCCGTGCAGGGGTGAGTATAAGCTACTCAGTAGGGACCCCGAGACCCCCGAAGGTCTCACAAAATCCACAAAGGATAAACCACAAAGGAAAATACAAACACAAAGTATCAACTGACACTGCTTAGGTATATGCCCATACATATACCTAAGTCATCAATATCAAATACGCTCCAACCTCCGAGTCCAAGTACAACTCAGTCCACACAGGAAAGTAAACGTATTACACACAGGAAAGAAAAACGTAAATCCACATAGGATAGCACAACACAATCCACACAGGAAAGCAATAGGATTCAGCTCACACAGGTATACTTCTTCAAAAGACGATAAAGACGATCTCTGATCCATCTAAGTCGTCAGACCCATGAAGGATTGATAGGTAACTAACCCCCGCAAAAGACCCACACAGGATCGGGCCCACATAGGACCTGTAGGCGTTGGTTCACACAGGACCGCTGAGCGCAAAGACCCACACAGGATCATACCCACACAGGATCGGGCCCACACAGGACCTGTAGCCCTGATCCACGTAGGATCGCTGAGTGCTGTAGTCGTCGTCGTCGAATCCACACAGGATCTCTGTATTGTCGTCGTCGCAGTCACAGTAGCAGTAGCAGTAGCAGTAGTAGTCACAGTAACAGTCGCAGCCAGCACTAGGGTTCCCGCACACAGCAAGCTCGTACAGGAGGGTCCGCTCCACGAGCCGAGAGGCTGATACATCAACTGTCACAAAGTCCATAGTTGATTTATCCAAAAGTTGCGTATCGTCAACAGGAACTCAACGCAACAGACGGCGCGTCGATCGGACGCCCGGTCTTAGAGTTATTGGCTTTTTCGTCCCAGGGGCCCGGTTGGTTTTTAAGGCAAAACCAACCCGCCCGTACTCCACCTGCGTCCAAACCTCGGGCGGAGTATGCCAAAAGTTCTGTCTCACTAAAAGGAACACAACATAGCCGACGGCACGTCAATCGGACGTCCGTAGCTCAAGATATGAGCGTTTTCGCTCCGAAGGCCCGGTTGGTTTCGTCAACGAACCAACTTGGCCGAACTCAAAATATTCCGAAACTTTGAGTGCAATAAACCGAATCGACCACCTCGATCGAAGGATCGCGTAGCCGCCGACGGTTCGTCAATCGGAGGTCCGTGACTCAAGTTATGGCCAAAAGATCGAAGATGACACGAAAACGGGGGGTCCGGGTCCGGGCCGACCCGGCCCGACCCCCCCTGGGTCAGCCTGAACCGGGTCGACCTGAACCGATTTGACCTGACCCGGGTCTGACCCGGCCCGACTGGCGGCGGTCCAGCGCGGCGGCGCGGCCCGGCCGGCGGCGGCGAGGCCTGGCGCCGCTGATGTCACGCGCGGGGGGCATGGCCCCCGCTTCCAGCTGGCGGCGCGGCTTAAGCCGCGCCTTTGTGGAGAACCGGTCCCCTTCGTGGGGTCCTGCTTGAGGGAAACCGGGGGGGGGGGGCGCCTGCCCCCCTTTAATGAAACCCCCCCCCCAAATAAATGGGGGGGGGGTTTGAGTTGACCGGGGGAATTAAATTCCCCGGGTCTTTGACCTTCCGGTCGGCCCACCTGGCCGACCGATTTTTCTTCAACAGGACCGGAAAAGCCGGTCCCCTTCTGGTTTCCAACGCCGGCGGCCCGGCGAGCCGCCGGTCCTCTGGTCCCGCCGCGGCCCGGAACCAGCTGTAGTGTTCGTTGTCCGGCGCTGTGCGACGGCACCGCGCCCCTCCGCCGCGGCCCGGCTCCGGCCGCGGCGCCTTCGGTTCCCTTCGACGTGGCGCGACGGCGTCGCATTCATGATAATCCATCCACGGCGCGACGCGATGGAATCGTGTAAATAATCCGGGCGATTCCCACGTGGTGCGACGGCACCACGCCTTGTCGTTCATCACAAGATTATATAAAAAACCAAGAACAAAGGAGGGGGAATTCAGCCGTGTTTGTGCGGTCCGACCCCCCCCCCCCTCTCGTTAGATGATAACTCTTAAATATTTAATCACAAATAATAATTCTAGAACAAAGAACGAGAGTATGGAAATAAACCACAACAAACCCCTACCTTGGTTTCAAGTTCGAAGATCGTCAACGACCCACAGAAGACAACGTCGCGGAGGTCGGGCGTCGCGGTAATCGTTCGTCAAATCCGATGATGAAGAGGTACGTCCGAAGAGATACGTCATTGGTGAATCTTCGTAAGCTGACGAAGGATGTCCGAGGAGGAAGCGTCGTTCCCTTTCGTTGACACGGAAGGCGTCTTCGATCTTCGTATACAACGGCTACGAAGAAGAGAAGAGCGACGTTCTTCGTCGGAGTTCGAAGGTTCTTCGCGTTCTTCGTCAAGCTTGAAGAAGAAGAAGAAGAAGATGGAGAAGGCTTCAAAACTCTCAAGAGGCTAGAGCATTCTAACCAAATAAAATAAGCTAAGAGCTTATTTTATTTACTCTACCAAACATTTTGAATTTCAAAGGTTTGAAAAAGATCAAACAACTCAACCTAATTAATAAGCTAAGTTGTCAAGATCAATTAAAATGGGAGTTAAGGTAGTTTTGAGAGGAGATGGAAATTTGGGTTTCGTGTGGGCCCCACCACACTTAATCCTCCCAAGGGAGGTTAAGTGGATGTGGGTCCCACCTTTAACTTCCTTTTAGAGGAGTTAACCAACAAGTAAGAAAAAAATAAAAAGTGTTCCACATTTTTATTTAACTTTTTATAAATCTCCCAAAAACTAACTTTCGTCCCGCAATAAACGCAACTACAGAAAAGGTCTCCTTAAGCGAATATCGGTGCTGCAAGTTCATCGGTGTCCTCAGATTTCAATTCCGAGCACCGGATCAAAAGTTAGAAATTCCCGCTCGTTCGTTCACTGAACGTACCCGAGCCAAACATCGGAAATTGATTCCGGGCACTCCGGGCCTCGGAATCAGGTGCCGTTAGAAACCGCGCTCTTGTAAAATTCCAATGAAAATTAAGAAAAAATTTCCCTTGAATTTTACGGGTCTTTACATTACTCCCACCTCAGGGCTTTACGTCCCCGTAAAGATACATCAAAAACTAGGGAAACAAATGAGGGTACTGAGCACGCATCTGAGCCTCCCGCTCCCATGTGCTCTCCTGGAGGTTCCCGTGCTGCCATCTGATGCGTACAAGAGGAATCGATCGCCCACGTAGGACCCGCTCCTGTCGATCCTCTATCTCCACCGGGACCTCCGTAAAAGTCACCCCATCATCAACGTCAAGCTCCCCATGGTCAAAGATGTGCATCGGGTCGTGCACGTATCTCCCCAGCTAGGATATGTGGAAGACGTCGTGCACCCGGTGCAACTGAGGTGGCAGATCCAGGTGATAAGCCACCTCGCCAACCCTGCTGAGGACATGGAAGGGTCCGATGAAGCGCGGAGATAACCTTCCACCTCGGACAAATCTCTGAATACCACGTCGAGGTGAGACGCGCAAGAAGACGTGGTCGCCATCCTCGAACTCCAGTGGCCTCCACCTCCTGTCAGCGTATGACTTCTGCTGGCTCTGAGATGTCCTCATCCGCTCCTGGATGACCTGGACCTTCTTTGTCTTGCCCTGGACCATCTCCGGTCCAACCAGTGCTGACTCCCCAGGGTCTGTCCAGCACAAAGGAGATCTACAAGGTCGGATGTACAATGCCTCATACGGTGCCATCCCGATGGTGGAGTGGTAGCTGTTGTTGTACACAAACTCCACCATGTGTAGGTGGTCCTCCCAGCTACGACCAAAGTCGAGGACACATGCGCGGAGCATGTCCTCGAGAGTCTGAATGGTCCTCTCCGTCTGATCGTCCGTCTGAGGGTGAAAGGTTGTGGTCAGACGTAGCTGCGTCCCGAATGCCTCCTATAACCCCTTCCAAAGCCGGGAAGTATAGTGAGCATCTCGATCGGAGACGATAGATGATGGCACACCGTGGAGCCGCACAATCTCCTGAACGTAGAGACATCCCAAGATCTCCACTGAGCCCTGCTCTCTGATGGGTAAGAAGTGTGCCGACTTGGTGAGTCGGTCAACAATCACCCAGATGGAGTCGTGACCTCTGGAAATGCGTGGAAGTCCAGTCATGAAGTCCATAGATATACCGTCCCACTTCCACTCCGGAACCTCCAAGGGATGTACCATGCCTGCTGGTACCTGATGCTCTGCCTTCACCTGCTGGCAGGTGAGGCATCGAGAAACCAACTCTGCTACTACCTTCTTCATGCCCGGCCACCAGTGCTGTCGTCTGAGATCCTGGTACATCTTTGCCACTCCAGGATGTACCGCCAATGGAGAAGTGTGAAACTCTCTCAGCACTTCCTCTTGCAAAGAGACTGGTACCATGGTACGTCCTCTGAAAAGGATGTCGTGCTCTGCTCCAAGTGAGAAACCATCGTGTGCCTGTCCCGAGGATATTGTGCACGCTGTGTCTCACAGTCAGTGTCCTCACGCTGTGCCTCTCTGACCCGCTGCAGTAGTGGAGGGGTGACTGTGAGAGACTGGAGGAAGGCTGCTCCATCTCTATCCACGAAGGATATCTTCAAAGAGGCTAGTTGCTCCGTCGCCTCCTCAAGTAGCTGAATTCCCGTCCTCCTGCTGAGGGCATCGGCTACTACGTTCCCCTTCCCAGGAGTATATACTATCTCAAAGTCATAGTCCTGGAGGAACTCGATCCATCGCCGTTGTCTCAGGTTTAGGTCCTTCTGCGAGAAGATATACATGAGACTCTGATGATCGGAAAAGACTGTAAAGTGCTCGCCCATCAGATAGTGTCGCCATGTCTTCAGAGCGAAGACCACTGTTGCTAACTCCAGGTCATGGGTAGCGTAGTTCTGCTCATGCGGCTTCAACTGACGTGATCCATAGACGATCACTGCCAGCTCCTGCATCAGAACACATCTGAGTCCGGTCCCTGATGCATCGCAGTATACTACGTACCCTACTGCTTCCTCAGGCAACCTCAAGATAGGTGCGCTGGTCAATCTCTGTCTCAGCTCCTGGAAGCTCTGTTGACATCTTTCTGACCACACGAAGGGTTTCCCCTTCTTCGTCAAAGCTGTGAGTGGTGCTGCAACTCTAGAAAAGTCCGGCACGAATCTCCGATAGTATCCAGCTAGTCCCAAGAAACTCCAAACCTCAGTCACGCTCCTGGGTGGCTCCCATTCTAACACAGCCTCGATCTTCGCAGGATCCACTGCAACTCCCGCCTCAGAGATAACGTGTCCCAAGAAGTGGACCTCACTTATCCAGAACTGCCACTTCGAGAGCTTACCATAAAGATGGTGCTCTCGGAGTGTGTCTAGTACAACTCGCAAGTGATAGGCGTGCTCCTCCTCTGTCGTAGAGTAAATCCGTATGTCGTCGATAAAGACCACGACAAACCAATCAAGGTATGGCTGAAAGATCCTTTTCATGAGGGCCATGAACACTGCTAGAGTATTGGTTACACCGAAAGGCATAACCAAGAAATCATAGTGGCCATACCGACATCTGAAGGCCGCCTTCTGCCCATCCTCGTCTCTGACTCTGAGATGATGATAGCCGGACCTGAGGTCTATCTTCGAGAACCACCGTGCTCCCTTGAGTTGATCAAAGAGGTCATAAATCCTCAGTAGCAGATACTTGTTCCTCATTGTCATCTGGTTCAGGCGACGATAGTCAACACAAAGCCGCAGGCTCCCGTCCGCCTTCTTGGCGAACAATATCGGGGAAGCCCAGGGTGAAGCACTGGGTCGGATGAACCCCTTGCCCTGCAAGTCCTCCAACTGTACCCGTATATCTCGAAGCACGGAGGGGGGCATCCGATATGCTGGAGTGGATATCGGGGCTGTCTCGGGGTACAAGTCAATATAAAAGTCTACCTCTCTGCGAGGAGGTAGCCCTGGAATGTTGTTGGGAAAAACGTCTGCAAATTGATCCACCACTGCATGAAAACCAGGACTTCGCACGTCAACTTATCCAAGGATGAGGCTAGCCATCTGATGAGTTATGGGATGTCCTCTCCTCTGCGGAAGTCCATCTTGTGCTGCTAAGGCTCCCTTCTCGCCGGTGAAGGTGAACCTGCTCCCGTCGGTGCGTACACATCGCACCTTTCGCCTAAAACAGTCAATCTGCGCATGGACCGTAGATAGCCAATCCATGCCCAAGATGACGTCGTAAGGCCTCGAAGCTGCTACAAGAAGATCCCAGCCGAAGATCTCGCCTCTTAGAGTGAGATCACACTGCCGGCACCAGTGCGTAATCATCGAGTCTGCTCCCGTAGGAGTCTCTACCCATAAGGATCAAGCCAACGGCTCTGTCGGAATCTCCGAGCTCCGAACAAGGGCAGAGGCTATGAAAGAGTGACTCGCTCCTGTGTCTATAAGAACTGCAGCAAGGGTGGAATAGACACAGATAGTACCTCGAATCATCTCGGGTGCACCGTGGTCGTAGGCCTCTACTGCCTGGAGCTGTGCTTGTCTCTGCCCGCCAGCTCCCTGTGGTCGGGGTGGACCTCCTGGTGGTGGTGGTGGCAGAGCCTCAAAGCGTCTCCCACCACCGGCTGCTCGTCTAGATCCTCTTCCTCGTCCGCCTCCTCCCTGCGGACCGCCACGGTCGACCCCCTTCCTCTGCCTCGGTGGTCCCTCAACTGTCTGCTGCTCCTCGGCACGGCGGGTCGGGCAGTCATGAGCCATGTGGCCCTGCCCGCCGCACGAGTAACACTGCCTGCCTCTCGAAATACTGGCTCCTCGCTGTGTGCCCCGCACTGCTGAGACAGTGTCCTGAGGTCGTCTTCCCGAAGGTCTGGTCTGTCTGGACCCCTGAGTCATCCGTCGACTGCCTGCTGCAGATGACTCTGCCACGTGCCGCCCTACGGTGGGTCGTTGCGCTAGTGTAGACTCAGCAAGGAAGCTCTCGATCAGAAGGGCCCACTCCAGTACTCCTGTCTGAGTCGGTATGCTGAGGGAGATCAGCGATGCCCTGATCTCGTGTCTCAAACCATGCTCGAAGGTTCGGGCCCGGAAGAATGGGTCCCGTACCATGTCGGTCAAGTAGCGCGAGAGATCGGTAAATCTCGCCGAGTACTGAGCGACCGTCATGCTGCCCTGCCGCAGATGAAGAAGCTCCTGGATACGCACCGCACGAAGGGTGGATGGGACGAACTCCGAGCAGAAGAGGCTCTCAAAGTCCGTCCAAAGAAGAGATGCCTCATCCTGCACCTAGAGCATCAAGCTCCACCATCGTCCTACTGCTGCGTGTAGTAGGCTCGCACTGAGGATCACCATGAGGTCTGCTGGTGTCCTCACTAGCCTAAACACACGTAACAGTGCCTCCAGCCAGTCCTCGGCTACCTGGGGGTCCGTCTCCCCACGATACCTGGGGGGTCGCTGGCGCTGAAACTCATGCAGTGCGCTGAGGCGACGTGCATCGTCAGCGGCTGGTGCTGGAAGTATCGGGGGCTCGGCGGGTAGAGCTACCGCCGGTGCCACTGCTGACAAAGGGCCCTGCACCGAAGCCTCATCGCTCGGTGAGCTATCGTCACACTCGACTCTCGGAACCCTAGCTGGCTGCCGTCGTGGGGCCATCCTAAAAATGAAACAGGTGCGCCACGGTCAGAACAGTATACCTGGTGAGCTGATATAAAGTAATCACAAAGAAAACTTTGAAACACACACGCAATCAATGTTTTCGTGCAATAAGTCAGAAATCAGAAGTCAGGGTCCTGGTGTACGGATACGTCGGCCGTCGCACCAACACTGGACTCCCTAGACTGATAACCACACTCAATACGATAAACATTATTGCATCACATAGAAAATATCAGAGTTCGCGGTAGAACCGAACTCCTTTGATACCAATTTGTCACGACCCGCCCTCGGGGTCCGTGCCGTGACTACCCCAAGCCCACCTTCCATAGGCCAGGGGATGGCGACTAGCACCAAGGCATGAATCCCGGTAAAAAGGGAAGGCATTTCCTTTGTAAAGTAAACAAACACCACAGAGTAAGCAAGCGTAAAGTAAACACTAAGTAAAAACAGAGTACAACTGAAAGTGCGGAAAAGTAAATGATCTAGTATACAAACCCAAACTGAATGTAAAGTACAACTCGAAAGGGAAAACAACAACTGTAAGTAATAGCCGCTACACCGAGCCGTCCACTGGAGATCCCACCTGAAGGATGTGTACAGATAGCTCCACTACTTCACGGGTCCCGTTGTCTGCTCCGAACACGTCCCGCCTAGTGGTCCACCTCCAGGTACAGTCCTGCTCTGCAAGCCTCAGCCAAGATCAACGCTGTCCGTCGTCTGCAACCAACACAACATAGTGCGGGCATAGCCCGTGTAGGGGTGAGTATAAGCTACTCAGTAGGGACCCTGAGACCCCCGAAGGTCTCACAAAATCCACAAAGGATAAACCACAAAGGAAGATACAAACACAAATTATCAACTGACACTGCTTTGGTATATGCCCATACATACACCTAAGTCATCAATATCAAATACGCTCCAACCTCCGAGCCCAAGTACAACTCAGTCCACACAAGAATGTAAACGTATTCCACATAGGAAAGAAAAACGTAAATCCACACAGGATAGCACAACACAATCCACACAGGAAAGCAACAGGATTCAGCTCACACAGGTATACTTCTTCGAAAGACGATAAAGATGATCTATGATCCATCTAAGTCATCGGACCCACGAAGGATCGATAAGTAACTAACCCCTGCAAAAGTCCCACACAGGATCGAGCCCACATAGGACCTGTAGGCACTGGTTCACACAGGACCGCTGAGCGCAAAGACCCACACAGGATCGGACCCACACAGGATCGGGCCCACACAGGACCTGTAGCACTGATCCACGTAGGATCGCTGAGTGCTGTAGTCGTCGTCATCGAATCCACACAGGATCTCTGTACTGTCGTCGTCGCAGTCACAGAAGCAGTAGCAGTAGCAGTATTAGTCACAGTAACAGACGCAGCCAGCACTAGGGTTCCCGCACACAGCAAGCTCGTACAGGAGGGTCCGCTCCACGAGCCGAGAGGCTGATACATCAACTATCACAAAGTCCAGAGTTGATGTATCCAAAAGTTCAGTATCGTCAACAGGAACTCAACGCAACAGACGGCGCGTCGATCGGACGCCCGGTCTGAGAGTTATTGGCTTTTTCGTCCCAGGGGCCCGGTTGGTTTTTAAAGCAAAACCAACCCACCCGTACTCCATCTGCATCCAAACCTCGGGAAGAGTATGCCAAAAAGATCCATCTCACTAATAGGAACACAACAAAGCTGACGGCACGTCAATCGGACGTTCGTAGCTCATGATATGAGTGTTTCCGCTCTGAAGGCCCGGTTGGTTTCGTGAATGAACCAACTCGGCCGAACTCAAAATATTTCGAAACTTTGAGTGCGATATACCGAATCGACCGTCTCGATCCAAGGATCGTGTAGCCGCTGACGGTTCGTCAATCGGAGGTCCGTGGCTCAAGTTATGGCCAAAAGACCGAAGACGACACGAAAACGGGGGGTCCGGGTCCGGGCCGACCCGGCCCGCCCCCCTGGGTCGACCCGAACCGGGTCGACCCGAACCGGTTCAACCCGACCCGGCCCGGCCGGCGGCGGTCCGGCGCGGCGGCGCGGTGGCGCGACCCGGCCGACGGCGGCGCGGCCTGGCGCCGCTGGTGTCACGCACGGGGGGCATGGCCCCCGCTTCCAGCTGGCGGCGCGGCTTAAGCCGCGCCTTTGTGGAGAACTGGCCCCCTTCGTGGGGGGCTGCTTGAGGGAAACCGGGGGGGCCGCCTGCCCCCCTTAATGAAACCGCCCCCCCCCCCCCAAATAAATGGGCGGGGGCTTTTGAGTTGACCGGGGGAATTAAATTACCCCGGTCTTTGACCATCCGGCCGGCCCACCTGGCCGGCCGGTTTTTCTTTAACGGGATCGGCAAAGCCGGTCCCCTTCCGGTTTCCGACGCCGGCGGCCCGGTGCGCCGCCGGTCCTCTCGTCCCGCCGCGGCCCAGAACCGGCCGCGGTGTTCGTTGTCCGGCGCGGTGCGACGACACCGCGCCCCTCCGCCACGGCCCCGCTCCGGCCGCGGCGCCTTCGGTTCCCTTCGACGCGGCGCGACGGCGTCGCATTCATGATAATCCATCCACGGCGTGACGCGACGGCATCGCGTAAATAATCCGGGCAATTCTCGCGTGGTGCGACGACACCACACCTTCTCGTTCATCACAATATTATATAAAAAACAAAGAACAAAGGAGGGGGAATTCAGCCGTGTTTGTGCGGTCCGACCCCCCCCCCCTCTCGTTAGATGATAACTCTTAAATATTTAATCACAAATTATCATTCTCGAACCAAGAACGAGAGTAAGGAAATAAACCACAACAAACCCCTACCTTGGTTTCAAGTTCGAAGATCGTGAACGACCCGCGGAAGACAACGTCGCGGAGGTCGGGCGTCGCGGTAATCGTTCGTCAAATCCGATTACGAAGAGGTACGTCTGAAGAGATACGTCGTTGGCGAATCTTCGTAAGCCGACGAACGATGTCCGAGGAGGAAGCGGCGTTCCCTTTCGTTGACATGGAAGGCGTCGTCGATCTTCGGATACAACGGCTACGAAGAAGAGAGGAGCGGCGTTCTTCGTCAGAGTTCGAAGGTTCTTCGCGTTCTTCGTCAAGCTTGAAGAAGAAGAAGAAGAAGATGGAGAAGGCTTCAAAACTCTCAAGAGGCTAGAGAATTCTAACCCAATAAAATAAGCTAAGAGCTTATTTTATTTACTCTACCAAACCTTTTGAATTTCAAAGGTTTGAAAAAGATTAAACAACTCAACCTAATTAATAAGCTAAGTTGTCAAGATCAATTAAAAGAGGAGTTAAGGGAGTTTTGAGAGGAGTTGGAAAGTTGGGTTTCGTGTGGGCCCCACCACACTTAATCCTCCCAAGGGAGGTTAAGTGGATGTGGGTCCCACCTTTAACTTCCTTTGAGAGGAGTTAACCAACAAGTAAGAAAAAAATAAAAAGTGTTCCAAATTTTTATTTAACTTTTTATAAATCTCCCAAAAACTAACTTTCGTCCTGTAATAAACACAACTACAAAAAAGGTCTACTTAAGAGAATATCGGCGCTGCGAGTTCATCGGTGTCCTCGGATTTCAATTCCGAGCACCGGATCAAAAGTTAGAAATTCCCGCTCGTTCGTTCACTGAGCGTACCCGAGCCAAACTTCGGAAATTGATTCCGGGCACTCCAGGCCTCGGAATCAGGTGCCGTCAGAAACCGCGCTCTGGTAAAATTCGAAAGAAAATTAAGAAAAAATTTCCCTTGAATTTTACGGTTCTTTACATAAGGGTTATGCTGATTCTTATTTTTAGTTTGGGTATTGTGCTATTCATGAGTATAAACATCAAAAATAAGGTTATAATGGCAGAAGGGTGCATATAAACTTCCATTTCATGTCCGTACACTGGTTAGGATAGGTGGTAAGGTATTTTTAATTATTTTTTTATACTTTATTGTTTAGATGACACAAATTTTGGGATTAGATAGATGAAAATAATAATATATTCCATTGGGTTTTTATGTCTTCATATCTTATTTTTTAAAATCTATTTCTTTATAATTTTGTTGGTTGAGGTACTATAATTTTATTCTTTATATTGATTTTATGATTTGTACTTCAATAACGTTCCCATTCAAATGCAATCTTCTTAAATAAATAGATATTTCCTCATAAAGGATAAATTTTTATTCATTGACAAGAGTCTATAAATTATAATATAAATTAGATATGACCAATATACCTTTCATTAGTGGAATATTCTATCCTCAAAATCATGACTCTTCACTAAACAGAAATTGAAATCAATTAATGGTTAGTTATCCATGCATTAAAATTAAATACAAAAAATATAGCTATATATCCTCACCAGACGGGTCTCCAAGTACTCAAATTATATCTTGAACATATTGAGAGTAACTCAAACTATTTGTAATCCTCGATAATAATTGAAGCTTTGTTCTACCAATGATATGCTTGATTGGTCAGGAAATAAATTGTTGGAATCCATCATGAATGCTAATTTACGTGAGGATGTAACCTGAAAAATAGTGAAGATGGTCTTAACATAGTAATTTTTTCCTAAAATTTGTTTGTGGAAATGAATCTGAATTTTCTAATCTTGTAGAAGGGAAAATGTTATTTTTTGGAGGATGCTAATTATTTAGATGTGTTAGTTCACTTATCATCCATGCTTGTTACTAATGAATATCTTATGCATAGAGAATTGAAATGTATTGGAGGGATTATATCCAATCAATGATGATCATGTTATTACTTTATGATATTTCCAATGTTACTAATGAATTAGTTATGTTTGATGCATACTTATCTAGGAAGTTTGTTTATTTCTTTTTTCGACTACAACATGGGGTATCAAGAGTGCATTATTTAACGATAAAAGAAATACTATAATGATTTTAGTTTCTGGTATGAGTATTTGGATGGGAATAGTATATTCATCACCTAGTGGTTATCTATTAATGTGAGAGACCTAGACAAAAATATTTTTATTTTTTAGTGGCACCTTGGAAAAGACATTATTTTGGTGATCCATTCATTTGACGTTTATTCATATAATCATGTCCCAATGTTGAATAGAAATATACTATACTTTTTAAGAAACTCAT
The DNA here is from genome assembly GCA_963277665.1 of Viscum album. Lineage (NCBI taxonomy): Eukaryota > Viridiplantae > Streptophyta > Magnoliopsida > Santalales > Viscaceae > Viscum > Viscum album. The sequence continues at coordinate 1,416,707,891 of OY728145.1, forward strand.
GTTTTTTCTGAAATTATATTATTTAGTGTATATCATCATATTTATAGAGGGAAACTAATAAAATAATTTATACCAATTGAGGATTTAGGTTGGATATCTTTTTATTGTATAGTATGAACTAGGGGAACCTATTGTATAAGTAGAAACTATGACGGGTATAATGTTTATTTCATCATTTGATGTCCAATTTTTGTTTGATATCAGTGAATATAATTCATTTATATCATATATATTGATTTATAACATGGTATTATTGACATATTTTATTGCAGTCATGACGGATTATTACACTCCTTTGGTAATGAGAAAATAAAAGGGTTTTAAGGGATCCAAGTTCCATGTTAGGATATCAAAACATGAGGTATTGAGGGATTTTATAGTTCATTATTTTGAAATATTTGATAACATCACTAAATTAGATTTAATGGTAACATTTAAATCACATAGTTATTGAAATAATTTTTAATTTAAATTTTTATATTCTAATTAGATAACACACATCTTTTAAGGTGAGTAGAATGCTAGATCTGGGATATAGGGGCCTATTTCTCCTAAGGTCAAAATGATCTCATTATAATTTTGATATATTTTTGTTAATTTTTTTAACACAATTTAGATGGAACATATCATAACATATTATATGAGTACACTATGTTTTGATTATGATTTTTATAAGTAGTTCCCCAGGAAATATTTTGAGTATTCTATAGGAAAACTCATAGGGCCATGTTCCAACTCTTTACCATATTATTATATTTCACTATTTGAGTTAAATGATCGTAATGATTAGCTTATATATCTTTAAGAAAAATGATTTATTCATCTGATTATTTATCCATAATCATTATTAGTTCCCCTTAAATAGAATAAATATGGTTCCTTGAATAGTATGTTCATTATAAAAATAATTATCAAGTGAATATTTAAGGAAATCATAATCTTCCAAAAATTCATGACCCCTACAATTAACTGAACGGTTCTTGATGGTTTTACATGATTGATCTTCAATCATGGAACTATAAGTTAAGACACTAAGACAAGGATATTCATAAAATAACATTCGTGATATGGTATGAACAATATTATAGATTATTTATATTATTCAGCCTTACTAATTTTCCTATGGTATTTCTTGATTGGAGAATCAGTTCTTTCATCTGTTCATGGACACTTTTAAGGTCCTTTGTGGTTTTTATCTTGGTTCATTCAAGGGAATATGAAGAACATGTGAATCAATTTTATGTAACACTTATAACTAATAAAGAACACTATAGGTATATGAATATTTAACAATGAGATTATAAGATCATGTTAGTGATGTTTTTGGGTTATGTGTAATCTAATATGGGAATATCAATTATTTCATATATAATATTAGTAGTAATTTCTTGAGATAAACAGAAAAATGTGTTTTAGAATCCCAAGTTATTAAGATTAGATGGGTTATACACTTTTTTTGTTATTTATTTAACTAATCATGCATATATTTTGATACTATCAATAAGTTTTTATATTATGACTAAATTGAAGGAAAAGTTTAAAATATATTATGTTTAATTGATGGTTGGATTGACTTAGGGTCTTGTTCTAATTATTATGGATCCTAGTTTGGGTGAGGATGTTTTTTGTGATGCCTCACATATGAGATTAACATTTGTTCCCATGAAGAATAAATATGTGTTACTTTATGGATCATCCCAACAAAATATTGACGATATTAATTATTTTATTCGTGTCATAAATCAATATGTAGTAATTCCTTCTCTCAATACATGACTACAAAGTCACTTTTTTGTGTGGTTTACTGTGTATTAGGATCATTAGTGAGTGATTTATATTTTTAACAAGACTGAGCTAAACATACAACCAAGACAGTAGGATTAGTATAATAAAAATTCTTATTTTCATTTCTCTTATACACCATGAAATTTTAATGTTGTCACCAAAACATCTATATTATGAATGAAAATAAATCCCTAAAGAAATAAGTTAAATAATGGTCTATAGAGAGTCTATTATTGAAATATGATTATAAGTGAAAGTGGTTGATTGGATGAATTTCATTAATTTTGTGAACAAAAATTCATCATATGATGATTGGATTTGGCTTTGGAATGAAACAAACAAAAAAATTTTTAATTTAAGTAATATCATTAATGGAGGAAATATCGTGAATGTTTGTTTTATATCATGAAATACTATTCTATGTTTCTAATGATAATGGTTTATTCAAATATTTTTTAGCCTGTAGTTTATAGATAGTGGAAACTGGTCATGCAGGTCTATACAACCCATCTCTATAAATATGTATGTTGATTTTATGGTCCATGATGATGTCGTTGATTGTAGACATTGTGACATGATGAATTTCATTCCAAAAGATTAAAGGGGATCACTATAAACTATACTATTTGTTTCATCCACAACATATTACATTATGGAATTAGTGTGAGATAAACTGAAATATCATTTCTATTTTTCCCAAAATAAATTTATGGATAATGTCATTTGGGTTAGAATTGATCAAATTAGCTAATCAACTATTTTCATTTATATTAGGATATGATGAATGAGGAATATATCAGGAACGTGTATATCATAATGATAGTGAATCTCCTCAAACATGATTTTATAATTGTTTCTAACTATGATCCATGATTTACATCTATTTTTTATGTTTTTGAAAGACGTTTCTGGATTGAAATTAAAGTAAAAAAAATGGTGTCTCACCCTTTGAAGGATGACCAGAATGACTAATCTATACAAATAATCATTTATATTATATAGGAGTGCAGTCTTCATTATTATGTTTCACATGAAACATGTATCCCTTTGGTATAATTTTCCTTTAATAGTATTAATTGGTCTTCATTTATGATGGAACACTATGAAAAATTTTATGGGAGTCTGTATAGATATTATTGGTATAGAAATTAATTGGTAGAATGGTATTTGGTTGAACAGATTACTTTAGGATTTTAATAAAAAGGATTAGTTGATCCTAAAGAGGTTAGAAAAATCTCAATGTTTGGAGAAATCCTATATGGGAATTATTCATTTCTAGTAAAAATGTGAGGTTGGTGAATGAGTTTTTTCAAAGGGTTTCTCAAAATTTGGGACATCATTAGTTGAGAGAACAAGTAAAGATGGAACAATTGTATTATTTCTTATTGAAATCATAAAATTACATTGAATATATTCTTATCACTCTCACATGATGTCAATTCAAAACATATTTCACGTTTCCTACTCGAAGAGGTATCAACCAGACCCTGCCATGGAATTTAATGGGAGGATGTTAATCCTAGGAAGGACGCATTAGTTGATTTATAGATAATTAATATAATAAATTACTATGATAATGTTCTATATATCAAAATGAATACTTAATCTACATATTATTGTTGTAAAAACAAGATAGATATGGTACATGTGGGTGGGAAATGTATATGATGCATTCATTTCCTTCGGCCATTGTGGGTCAAAAATATTGTTCCCCATTTTTGGGGATAATATTCATGGTAGGTAGAATTATAAATTTTTGTAGGTCACATGTATGCCATGTTTTGGTTCTAGTTTATCTCCCATTATTTGATAAATTATTTTTTAAATCAATGGTTGATAATTTTCTATTTTATTTGAAATATGTAAGGTGTAAGGATTATTTATGGTTATATGTAACTGAGTGGTTTCCATGTCTAATGAATCATTTTCTTCTAGTAGATATTTTCATTATTTGAGTAATGTTTTTCTAAATTTTTTCCTATTACATGGTAAATTTGAACATCAATTTCATTGGGATAGGAGATACTACAAGGTCAGTTTATAGTTTTTAACGCCATGCGACCTATCTATGGGCCCTATATAGGGTTATTAAATTTATAACTTTACCACATTTAAATTAGTATTTTTCAACTAAAATAAGATCCAAATAAATTATTAACTCAATATAGTCTCTTCTTGATTCCTTAAGATATTTTCCCAATTTTTTTATAATAATTTTCTATTACTCTTCATAGTTCTCCTTGAGGAATGTTCTAATTTCCAATATATACCTCTTATTTTTATTGATGTCTCTATGACCCCTCTTAAAATAATTTCATTTAAACCATATTATGATATGATTTAAAGTTGTAAATGAATTTTTTGGAAAACATTTATCTATCATATTCATATAATCTTTTGAGCACTGGATATCTCAAATTATAGTCTCCAAATTCAAAGTAGACAACTTTTCGTTATGGGAGATGTATGAGTCTCTAAACATTAGATATATAAGATTATTTACTTAAATTATATTTTAATTATGTTTTATTGGTCACTAAAATTAGATTATTTCATATCAATGTGGGTTATATTTGTGGATAATATTTATGTTTCATTAACAAGGGTTTTATATGTGTTTTTATGAAAATTGTTTCATACCATTTATGTGTTTGATAAAATACCTAAAATATGGTTTTTGATCTAAAATAAATATCCATGAATGGTAGTCATAGTCTTATATATTTGGAATTGTTTTATAAATTTTTTAACTTTGTTTATTTGAATATATTAGTGAGAATGTTGCATTATTTGACAATTGTGTGTGTTTAGTAATGGATATAATCAATCCTTAGTGTATGTGTATCAACTTGGGATTAGTTATACCATAGACTGTGTAAAATTTTTGATAGTCTTGATATTGATAGAATCTAGTAGGGCTTTATATTAGTATGAATCATGTTATGTTTTTTTACTATCCTTTTCACATCATTCTTTATATTTCAATATACTAGAGTGCAACATGTTATAGGTTTTATATGTGATAAAATTGTTTCTCAATGATTTCTAAAAATTTTAATTTATGTTTTTACCAAGGTTCATTTTGAACATTTAAATTTATTTATCACTAATTAAATATATCAAATTATTCGATTATCATAATATTGAATGCTTGTAATAAATTAATGGATGTATAATTTATTAATTTTTCTAATTATATGTCTTTGTGAATATTTTTTTCTATCATAACATGAATAAATAGTTTCATAGGGATTGATGTTGTGTAGATTCATGAATTCATCTTACAAGATAATATCCTTGAAATATGAATATGACTCAGGGTGTGATGAAAATTTTCTTACTGGATAAAAGAAATGTGGTGGGCATCATCTACCCCCATTGAATTATCTTAGATTACATTATATTCATAGTGAGTTTGGTGGGTAGTGAAAAAATTTCACATGGTATCATCTCTTTGGTATTAGATTATTTTCCTTCTAGAGACATCCTTTTGTATTTTATTTTATATTATCCATGACTTTGTATCATTTATTATACCTTCTAGTATATTTTTTTAGATAGTTATAATTAAACATGATACATGTTTTTACATTGTGTCAATCCTCATGTTCTGGTGACCCATATAGGGTGGAATGGAATGTAAACCTAGGTTGGTTCATAATAATGGGATACAAAGAGACATTATGAATAATGTTATAAGGAAGTGAATATGATTTTATACTTTTTATTAATGGTTAATTTATGTGATATTATTGTTTCATAGATATAATTTTTATCAATTTAGTTGTATATTTTAATAAATAAAATAATAATACATACATGGGGATTATAAAGGACTAGTGTGTTTGGAGACTAAATACATAACAATAAGATTTTTGGAAAGGTCTGAAAAATCTCACACAATGATTTATCGTATAATAAATTTCATATAAAAAACTAATTAAAAAATTCTTCAAATAATATTTAAAATATTAACATCAAAATGTATGATATCATATCTTAAGAAAGGGTAAAAATTTGAGATATAAATCATAATTTTTAAGTGAGAATGTTGTTATTAGAACATAATGCTAAAAAAATAAATCCTTAAATAATTTATTAAGTATCATTAATAATGATTCATGGTAGAAGGCTTTATCATAAAAATATTCAAGATTTATAAGAGTGTTGAAATTTCGAAAATCAATAGTGATCCATGAGAGAGTATCATTACATATGACTGTGGCACAAGTATTGACTTATAACATTGTGTACTTGTATAAAAAGAAAAAGTATCACTCCTTATGTAATGAACATGATAGAAATACCCCTTATAAATTCATGTACATGAAACCTTGTTGAAATGTAATCTTATGAACATTAAACCATGATTACACATAAAATTTTTAAATGATATAGGTATCATGAATAACCTAGTTATATCATCAGTTGTCCATATTTAACAAATGAATAATAGGTATATATACATATTTTCGACCAAAAATATAATTTAAACCATACATATGTTCCCAAGAGTATCTTAAAACATCCATCATATCATCATATCATATCTCATGGAATGGAATACATTTTAATAAAGGATTCATCAAAACATAATTAATCTATATGAATTAAATGGATTTTAATGTTTCATTCTTAAATGATCATCTTCATATGATATATAGAGAAATAATGTTTATGTTGTCAAAGTATTATATCCCTATTGAAAAAATAGTCCTGAAAGTTTGTTGACATTTAATGAAAAGTACTTTTTATGGAATATTAAAACCATTTTTTGAAACAATTAGGAAAACATCATTTTCCTTTGATAAAATTTTGAATGAAATGCCCAAAAATTTGAGAAAATCATCTTAATTTTAAATAACAATTGATAATTGTAAATTATTATTTAATTATATGAATGAACACAATAGTGGGATATCAATTTTAATAATATACTTCAATTGAAAACATTTATTTCATATTTTAGTAAATTTTCTAAATATAAATTCTTCAAATACATATTCATTATAAATATTACTTTTTAATAAATTAAAATTAGTAAATTTGTTATTGAAATTATATTTTCGAAATAATATATTTATATGTAAAAAATTCATACTAATTTTTGAAGAGTATGTATATTAAAGAAAATGTACATCATTTAAAAAATGGAATATGGTGTGACTTTTCATTGCAACAATTTTATCGAAAAATATAAAAAATTTATAAAAATGTTATTGATACCTGAAAATTATAGTAATAAATTGTTAATAAAATATATGTGGTTTAATTATGATGATAAATAAAATTTCCTTCAACATTATTTAAACATAGATAATCCGGAATGAAATTGAGATTATAAACTAAACTACATACTTGTTTGGTATCTTTTGAATAATAAACACAATAAAATAAATAAAATCAAATGATACATTAAACTCCATTATTATAAATTTATTCATGATATTTCATATCAAATCGTTATTTATACACTACATGAAATGAACAATTGGTTAATATTAAATATCAAACATCAAAAAAAATTGAGACAAAAAACCATGCCTCCAATAATTTCATACCTCATATACATTAAATTGAATATATAATTATATAATTATTAATAAAATATTATAGGACAATATTCATACATAATTTAATATGTATCATTCCTGTATAATTTTGATTTATCCCCTTATTAATAATCTCTTAATTAAAATGAAATTTTTGGGGAATTTAATTCCCTTTTAAATGCATGTTTCAATTTGATGGTTATAGTTCTTGGGCCATGGTCATTATTTAATTAGTTAATGAATATTAATATTGAAATATTTATCATATATATTCTCTAGATCAATTTTTATAATCATTCACATAAATTAGTGATAAAAGGGGAAACCACTTTGTGAAGATAGTGGTCTATACATACATGTGATTGTTGTTTCCTATTTTTGATTATATGTATGAAATATATAAATTATATTAACTATTACAAAGTATTTACAATATCATAAATATATATATTTCATAAAGTCTATCCATTTTGACATCATTGGAATGTAAAAATAAAAGGTTCATTTCTTTGCTTCATGGAGGTAGTGTTCCACATGTACATATTAGTGACATAATCATTTTCCAAGAGATAATAAGATAAAATGGTAGATAAAAAATAATATTAGTGAAATTGTTTCCTAAATATTACATATTAGAATCAAATCTATCATAATAACCAAAAATAATAGACGGTCATAGAAAATTAATTTTACCACTATGTAAAGTCGGTAGCCCACACATACACATGATCTATACTTTCATTCCCCAATTCAATGAAAATAATATGAAAATATCTTAATACATAAATATTAAAAAAAATAAAAATATGTGTTGTAATTATGATATTATATATTAATGGATAGTATATAATTGAAAGAGTTAAAATAATAAGTAAAATGAATGAAATTTGTTACCACTATAACCTCCACTTTGAGAGACCACTTTTGGATATCTTCATGATGATTCTAGGGATAGTCCATTAAAGAGACAAGAATATTTTAACATCTGTTATGGTTTAAATAATATTTTTTGAGAGGATTTATTTATGATTTGTGTATGTATTTTTTTAATATATAAAAATTGTGATTTCCTTTTTTTGGTGAAGGGGATGGCCAATATCGAACCACTTAAAAGAATCAAATATAATAAATTATTTTTAATATAAAAGTGTATATATGTTCAAATATTTTGAATATAGGATGATTATGATTCTAAATAATCTCATATAAATTCAATATTAATATGTTTAGTTTTTTTTCATCTATTGTCTCTTCGTTTTAACACCTATTAAACTTTTGATGATCAACACATTATCGAATTTTTATATCATTAGGGTTTAAAAAATTAATTAGAAAACATATAATACTAAATAATAGGAACAAGGTTTAAATTATTTATCATATCACATTCAATTTGATAATGATAATATAATTATGAATTTTTAATCATTTAATAAAATATTATTTTTCGCTAGATAACTCTGAAGACATCTTTGGGACTATTCACATAGATTGAATTCAAATTCATCATGTTAGATATGGAAATATTATATAAACATTTAAGACAAAAATAATAAGTTATTTATGTCAAAAAAATATTTGACCATAATAATTATTTAATTTTTCAAAAAACAATTTGAAATAATATATTTGATTTTTCTTTTACTTCATCAAGAACCATTTCAGGGTAGGATGATCATTTAAGGTAATTATTATAGTATTAAAATTTTAATATAATTTTTCATGATAAAAAACCATTCATATTTCAAATAACCATTTTGAAAAAATCATGACCCCTTTCTATCTGTATGACACAATTTTATACATATTAAGTCAAAGAAAGTGAAATTTTATATTTATTATTTAATTAATATAATATTAAGGTCAATTGTAATGCCCCGACCCCAGCTACCCAGAGTCGGTGCATTACTTCGTAACATTGGTATGATCACAAAAGATCAAGTCTCAAAAGACCGATTAGTTTAGTAGCCTTGGAAACACTAGATACATTCATAAGTCTTACATTACATCATAAAGTAAAACAAAACTACAACATTTTATCGTCATATACCCTTATATTATCCATGCAGGTCATTCATAAAATACTTCTTCACATCCTGGAAAATATTAAAACATTGAAAGGGGTGAGCTCAGATTCTCAGTAAGGATAACAATATTGTGGAAGCTTTCATAAATAAACATAAACTTTTAAGGCAATGTATAACTAAAACAAAAGCCTTTTAAACTTGAACATAAACATAATATGGAAAAAGTAAAATGAGATAATTCCATTTACTTCTTCACATGAATATTCTACTGGTCGAATAATCACATTCAATATCAATAACCACTTTCATAATGAGGAAATGTATAATTCCAGACATTCTAAAACATTTTGTCAAGGCCTCGGCCAAGATGTCTAAAATGATTAAGGCCTTGGACAAAACCATAAATCAAATTGGGAAAGGGCCTCGGCCAATTCCATGTATAGTTGTCTCATGAAACCTACCGATGTATCGAGGAGCTATAGCGGTCTCCACCCGTCACTTATTAAGTCCAATACATTCCTCATATGAATAGGTTTAAACATATCATAAACCATAACATAATCATATCTCATAAAAAATGCATAAAGGAAAAATAAAATTTCCACATTTCAATCACAAGATATCAATACAACACATTGATATAATAAAAACTCTTTCAAAACCATTTTCAATACCAAAATTAAAGAGAGTTAAAACTTTGTATTTATTTTTCATTAAAAAAAATGATTGCTAGTAGAGGAAGCCGAAACTCAAATAATGGTCACGGTGGCGGAGAAGTCATTGTCTCCCCATAAGTATGGAAAGAAAAACATTACCTTTTGTTGTTTAGAAAAACGCTTCGTATAAAAAAGATTCCTTTTGAATAAACGTAAAAGTCAAAGGGGTTTATACACCGTATAAAAGAAAGTTGTGTATAAAACCAAATGTGCCTCAATGAAAGGGGATTGAGACGAAGTCCTTAAAAAGTTCATTTTTTTAAATAAAGGACATCTATAATGTTTTTTCACTATAAGTACATATAAATAATGTAAAAATACAATATAGGACATAATAATATCGTGACATAATTTGAAAGTAGAAGATTAACCCAAAGAATAGAAATTGGGTTAAGAAGTTCCCTTACCTCGTGTCTGAGTTGACTCAAACGTTCTTTAACCTCCTGAATAATAAACTAGAGTTAATATATACCTTATTAAGAACCATTTTCAATTTAATTATCCTTTTTATATCACTTATTACAATGATATTAACATTATGTAATTATTTAAGTTAATAACGGTCATTTTGTCAATCTTTGGTACTTGAGTCAACAATAAGCTTCTTATAATCACACGTTGTTTATGTGGTAGAATATCCATTATCTCCAGAATTATATTCATGATTTATATGTCATATATATCATATAAATCTAGTATATACATTCATTTATAATATTACGTAACATTTAGAGGTAAGAAATGAAACCCACCGTTCCTGGAGACGGTAAGCTGTACGTACGCATGAACGCTACATTCATTTCTGTTTCGTATTTAATGGAATGAAATCATAATGATATAAATGTATAATATAATTCCAGTATAATATAGTGTATAATACCATTTACTCCATCCTTTATACATCCCACATATGGCATTAATGATTCAAATCACTTTGAGTGGGCGGTAGTCCGCACTTTCCCAAAATGAAATTATCGCGTTTACCCATAATCATAAAGTATGCCATAAATGAGAAATACAGAAGCATAATTAAAACATAAACATATTATATATCATATATAAATATAGTGACATCTTAATGGCCACCTTTGGAGGTGTTATATGAGTGTTGAACAATCACTGTTTCGTGAGGCAGAAATTCGCCATCCACAGAAACTGTATGTTCTTTAACCATTAGATGTAGGTGTATGTAAGTGTAGCTCGAATACTTCTTATAAAAACATCCTAGTATATTGAGGATACTGGTGTTGTTACAAAATAAATGAATAAAAAGATTTTAGTGGGTCGTAGAAGAAAAATAAAACAAAACAACATTGAGAAGATATTACCTCAAAATCGGGTAACTCTTTTTGATTTGAGCCAAAGGCTTCCTTTGGAAGAGTTGTGCCCAAAGTGAGGCTTCTAGGAGTAAGAGAGGGAAGTTGGGAGAGTATTTGGGAAGAGTTTGGCCAATACAAATGGCTTTAATGTGTGAGTAAGGTGGTAGAGGTGGGGGCCTTTTATAAGTGGAGAGGAGGGGCACTTTTGGAAAGTAATGAAATGTTACTTTATTATACAATGCTTTTCGGATTCTAAAGGTCCCAAACATATATAATTAGAGCCTAAGGTGATAAGGGTTAGAAATATTCTTATCCAATAGGTTTTTTACAAGTGTAAGCCTTATATTTTACATTATCTTTTTATTTTTTTTAAATCGTTAAATAATGAGGTCATCGCTGCATCATCATGATGTAATAAATAATTTAATTTATTTAATGTCTAAAAATTATAAAAAAATACTATGATGTAGGAAATCATTTTATCTTTCCAATTAATATTTATAGTCAAAAATATGACTTGTATAAACCCATTATAAAATTGTTTTAGTAAACTATTTCATGTTTGTGTCATTTTTTACATTAACATTAAATAAAAGGTATTTTTGTCATTTTCCAACTAAAGTGGCTCCATGGGGTCCCCAAGTTGACCCATGGATTGTCTTGGTCTGACATGGCACATCCAATGCGTGTAGGACAAGTGTAAAGGTATTTTCATATTTTTATAATATCATTTTTACCTTAAATTTCACTAATTACCTTTAATCGCGATTAATTAAACTTAAAAGTTACTATTCACCAAAAAAAAATTTTATTCCCATTGAACAAAATTTTACTTCCTAATGACAACCATGTATGTAGGATTTTTGAAAATCAAATCACAGAAGTGGTAATATTTCATTTAAACGAAAAATCAGTTATTTAACTACCACTCAGTGGTTTCACTATTCATCAAAAATTGATGTTTTTCAGAACAATGCCAAAATTTCACCCTAAGCTATAATTGATATTCCGAATTCAAAAATGATGTCTATTTTATGAAATTAGAAACATATAAGTTGCATTAATTAATTTTATAATTAATTTCCGTTGTCACAACAAATTGCGTGTTTTTAAGAAACAATATATATTAAAAGATTGACAATTGTTTATGTCCAATTTCAAAGTGAAATTAATTATAATGAACACCATTGGATAAAATGGAAAAAATATATTCTAATTATACTTTAAAACCACTCAATATTATAACTTATCACTATAAATTATTTTGATTAAAAAAGTTGTTTTAAGTATTTTTCACTATTCATAAAAATTTGTAAGTTCTCAGAAAATTACAAAAAATTCAACATAGGCTAATTTCAATATTAGGAATAAAAAAAATGAATTCCATTTTGAAATATAAAATTTCTATAAATTTAAAAATTGGTTATTACTATTCATAACGGCTACTTTGATTAGTCGTAGTGTGTTAGAACTCGAAGTTGCGTACAATGCAAGCTATTGCATTATTAAATGAGAAGCGTATTGTGGAAGCTCGGGGTGTTACATTCTCCCCTCCTTCAATAAATTGCGTCCTCGCAATTTGAAATTTTTCATTGAAAATAAAAGGTTGAAAATAGAAAATACATTTGTGGAAAACCCACATCATAAATAAGGTTAATAAGAATACACCTTTAAAAGAAAGAAAGATAAGTAAAAAGGTCACCCGATATAGCCCATACTAGGATTCTATGAAAATATGGATATAGAAGAAAAAAAAACCATCAAGGTCTGATGGAGATTCGTAGAAAACATGATTAGGAGAAATTTAACCATAAGAAAATCACAAACTTGTGATTGGTTAAATAGTCATTGAATCCCCGGTTGGAAAAGTTAACCGACAAAGTTTTTTGTTTTAAGTTACCTTTTATAAAGTTGAGGAATTTATTTAGGAGATTTACTAAGAATGTAAGGGAATATACATACTTGTCATGTATACTTTCATTCTTTAATAAATTTTTACCACAAACCCATCTTTCACTATAAAATGTAATATAACATAAAAATATTCTTTTTATCCTAATTATATAAGGTTCCAAATATTAACCCATACCATTTAGATTAGTAAAACTATTTTGTAATAAACAGGGACTTCCTGTAGGCTAGTGGTAGGTAATAAAGGCATGTCGCACTATGATTGTGGGTTCGATTCCTACAGCTTGTCCGAAGTGACGGGTTATGCCCCACCCTGCAGGTTGTCCTTTTCCTAAAACTATAGTATTATAATATTCCAAAAATAATCGTCATAAATTTTTTTAACCTTAAACAATACTATCAAAAGATCAACTTAATCCATTCCAACCATTATAGTTATCAAAAATTACTCTGTCTAGACTTTCTCTAAAAGGTCTCTAAATTCCAAAATCAATTGTATCATCAGATTCCTCAAACAAGGTAAAGTTTCTCTTATTGTCACATACAAAAATATGATTACATTAATCATATTAAAACCTTAATGAAATCAACATGTACTGCCATACAATCCTTATAAATATCAAATTATTCTTATAACCATAATCTAGTTCTTGAGTCCAAAAACAGAAATACAATAATTATTCAACTTCATCTGTATTAACATCATAATCTTGGCCTTGATCCCTTGGCCTTTTCTGAGGTACGTTTCCCTGACGCTTAGGACATTCATTTTCATAATGCCCCATTTCTCTACAATTGTAGCATTCAACATTGATAGCCTCTTTATTTCCCTTGCAATCATGCGCCTGGTGACCTTTTTTCCACATTTATAACAAACTCCAATTCCTTTTAGGAAAGTACCATGGTGATTCTTCCCACAATTATCACATAATGGAAAATCGTTCTTTCCCTTTTTCCCTTTATCTGTCTCTTTCTCCACAGTTCTCTTCTTCTCTTGCTTTACTTTATTGTCATAAGATTTAGAGAATTCCTTCCTTGTCTTGATAGCACATGAGACAATGTCTTCATACGATGAGAAGGATTGTGATACTAAAGCTCGACGTAGAAATGGTTTTAACTCATCAAAGAAACGATCAATCTTGCTTCTTGGGTTACGTATATAATCTACAGCATGCCTCGCTAACCTTGTAATGTTGGCCTCATAGTTTGCGACATTCTCATCCTCCTTTTGTCTCAGACTCAAAAATTGTCTTTCCATATCACCTCGATGGTCATGAGGATAGTATTTTTCTAGGAAAATCTATTTGAACTCCCTCTATCCCTTATTCGATACGCCATCATCTTCCTTTGTGTTTTGAATCAACGACCACCACTGATCGGCATCTCCAGTGAGGCAGTAAACTGCCATTACAACCTTCTCCCTTTCGCTACTCCCCAAGGCATGGAATATTTTCTCTAAGGAGTTTTTCCATTGCTCAGCTACTAATGGATTTTTACCCCCATTAAATGTTGGTGGTTTTTTCCTCATGAAGCGGTCTAACATTGATCCTCCATGTTGCGGAATAGGGTGATCCATACGAGTAAGGTTATTATTCATAACTTGAGTGAGTTGTCCCAGTATGGTAATAAGTTGATCAGCACCAGTTGTATCTCCAGATCCACAATAATTATCTTGAGCAGGAGGGAAATACCTACACGGAGTGTGTGAATTGATACAGTTTCCATTCCTTCCACTAGGCGCCATTTCTATACAATGGCATAAACTAGATTCATTTATGAATCAAAATACATAATTCCATATTATAAAATACTTAACATAAATTGAAATATTTATGGATATAATCCATAATCATAAAAAGAAATGTTTTCTTTGAGGAAGTATATACTCATAACCCTTCATAGTGGTTTGTAATGAAAATGAGAATTATCCTAAGCATATCCCCCGGGAGTGTCGTAACCAAGAGTGCAGTAAGGCCCGTTGTCGTGCACCAGTTCCCGTTCGAGTCTAGCTCAAAGCGGTGTTTTTGGGTTTTACCCCTAGGTCCATCTATGCTAGAGCCACCTCTACCTACTCGTATCCAGACAGGGATGTATTTCTCGGAAAACTCACAAAATCTCTATAATACCAAAATTCTAGGAAGTTCTTCTATACTAATCCTTAAAGTCTATCTTCGGGCTATGTTCTCTAATCAGAGTTTATCTAAATCTAGCTTCCAAGGTTAGTACTAAACCGCCTCTGATACCAACTGTAATGCCCCGACCCCAGCTACCCAGAGTCGGTGCATTACTTCGTAACATTGGCATGATCACAAAAGATCATGTCTTGAAAGACCGATTAGTTTAGTATCCTTGGAAACACTAGATACATTCATAAGTCTTACATTACATCATAAAGTAAAATAAAACTACGACATCTTCTCTTCATATCCCCTTATATTATCCATGCAGGTCATTCATAAAATACTTCATCAAATCCTGGAAAATATTAAAACATTGAAAGGGGTGAGCTCAGATGCTCAGTAAGGTTAACAATATTGCGTAAGCTTTCATAAATAAACATAAACATTTAAGGAAATGTATAACTAAAAAAAAGCCTTTTAAACTTGAACATCAACATAATATGGAAAAATTAAAATGAGATAATGTCATTTACTTCTTCACATGGATATTCTACTGGTCGAAAAATCACATTCAATATCAATAACCACTTTCATAATGAGGAAATGTATAATGCCAGACATTCTGAAACATTTTGTCAAGGCCTCGGCCAAGACGTCTAAAATGATTAAGGCCTCGGCAAAAACCATAAATCAAATTGGGAAAGGGCCTTGGCCAATTCTAGTCTAGTTGTCTCATGAGACCTACCGATGCATCGAGGAGCTATAGCGGGCTCCACCCGTCACTTATTAAGTCCAATACATTCCTCATATGAATAGGTTTAAACATATCATAAACCATAACATAATCGTATCTCATAAAACATTCATAAAGGAAACATAACATTTCCACATTTCAATCACAAGATATCAATACAACAAATTGATATAATAAAAACGCTTTCAAAACCATTTTCAATACCAAAATAAAATAAAGTTAAAACTTTGTATTTATTTTTCATTACAAAAAATGATGGCTTGTAGAGGAAGCCGAAACTCAAATAATGGTCACGGCGGCGGAGAAGTCATTGTCGCCGCATATGTACGGAAAGAAAAACATTCCCTTTTGTTGTTTAGAAAAGCGATTCGTATAAAAAAGATTCCTTTTGAATAAATGTAAAAGACAAAGGGGTTTATACACCGTATAAAAGAAAGTTGTGTATAAAACCAAATATGTCTCAATGAAAGGGGATTGAGACGAAGTCCTTAAAAAGATCATTTTTTTTAAATAAAGAACATCTATAATGTGTATTCACTATATGTACACATAAATAATGTAAAAATACAAGATAGGACATAAAAATATCATGACATAATTTGAAAGTAGGAGATTAACCCAAAGAATAGAAATTGGGTTAAGAAGTTCCCTTACCTCGTGTCTGACATGACTCAACCGTTCTTTAACCTCCTGAATAATAAACTAGAGTTAATATATACATTATTAAGAACCATTTTAAATTTCATTATCCTTTTTATATCACTTATTACAATGATATGAACATTATGTAATTATTTAAGTTAATAACGGTCGTTTTGTCGATCTTTGGTACTTGAGTCAACAATAAACATCTTATAATCACAAGTTGTTTACGTGGTAGAATATCCATTATCTAAAGAATTATATTCATGATTTATATGTCATATATATCATATATATCTAGTATATAAATTCATTTATAATATTACGTAACATTTAGAGGTAAGAAATGAAATGCACCGTTCATGGAGACAGTAAGCCGTACATACGCATGAACGCTACTTTCATTTCTATTTCGTATTTAATGGAATGAAATAATAATGATATAAATGTATAATATAGTTCCTGTATAATATAGTGTATAATACAATATACTCCATCCTTTATACATCCCAAATATGGCATTAATGATTCAAATCACTTTGAGGGGGCGGTAGTCCGCACTTCCTAAAATGAAATTATCGCGATTACCCATAATCATAAAGTATGGGATAAATGAGAAATACAGAAGAATAAGTAAAACATAAACATATTATATATCATATATAAATATAGTGACATCTTAATGGCCACCTTTGAATGTGTTATATGAGTGTTGAACAATCATCGTTTCGTGAGGCAGAAATTCGTCATCCACAAAAACCGTATATTCTTTAACTATTAGATGTAGGTGTGTGTAAGTGTAGCTCGAATACATCTTATAAAAACATCCTAGTATATTTAGTATACTGTTTTTGTTACAAAAGAAATTAATAAAAAGAGTTTAGGGGGTTGGAGAAGAAAAATAAAACAAAACAACATTAGAGAAGACATTACCTCAAAATCAGGTAACTCTTTTTGATTTGATCCAAAGGCTTCCTTGGGAAGAGTTCTGACCAACGTGAGGCTTCTAGGAGTAATATAGGGAATTTGGGAGAGTATTTGGGAAGATTTTAGCCGAGCCAAATGGCTTGAAAGTGTGAGTAACGTGGTAGATGTGGGGGCCTTTTATAAGTGGAGAGGAGGGGCACTTTTGGAATGTAATAAAATGTTACTTTATTATACAATGATTTTCGGATTATAAAGGTCCCACACTTATATAATTAGAGGATAAGGTGATAAGGGTTAGAAATATACTCATACAATAGGTTTTTGACAAGTTTAAGCCTTAGATTTTACATTATTTTTTTATTTTATTTAAATCTATAAATAATGAGGTCATCGCTACATCATCATGATGTCATAAATAATTTTATTTATTTAATGTATAAAAATTATAAAAAACTACTATGATGTAGGAAATCATTTTAGCTTTCCAATGAATATTTAAAGTCAAAAATATGACTTGTATAACCCCATTTAAAAATTGTTTTAGTAAACCATTTCATGTTTGTTTAATTTTTTACTTTAACATTAAATAAAAGGTATTTTGTCATTTTCAAACTAAAGTGGCTCCATGGGGTCCCCAAGTTGACCCATGGATTTTCTTGGTCGGAAATGGCACATACAATGAGGGTAGGACAAGTGTAAAGGTATTTTAATATTTTTATAAAATCATTTTTACCTTAAATTTCACTAATTACCTTTAATCGCGATTAGTTAAACTTAAAAGTTACTATTCACCAAAAAATTATTTTAATCCCATTGAACCACATTTTACTTCCTAATGAAAACCATGTATGTCGGATTCTTGAAAATAAAATCACCGAAGTGGTAATATTTCATTTAAATGAAAAATCAGTTATTTAACTACCACTTAGTGGTTTCACTATTCATCAAAAATTGATGTTTTTCAGAACAATGCCAAAATTTCACCCTAAGATATAATTGATATTCTGAATTCAAAAATTATGTCTATTTTATGAAATTCCAAACATATAAGTTGCATTAATTAATTTTATAATTAATTCCTGCTGTCACAACAAATAGCGTGTTTTTTAGAAACAATATATATTAAAAGATTGACAATTGTTTATGTCCAATTTCAAAGTGAAATTAATTATAATGAACACCATTGGATAGAATGGTAAAAATATATTCTAATTATACTTTAAAACCACTCAATAGTATAACTTATCACTATAAATTATTTTGATTAAAAAATTTGTTTTAAGTATTTTTCACTATTCATAAAATTTGTAAGTTCTTAGAAAATTACAAAAAATTCAACATAGGCTAATTTCAATATTAGGAATAAAAAATTGAATTCCATTTTGAAATATAAAATTTCAATAAATTTAAAAAGTGTTTATTACTATTCATAACGCCTACTTTGATTAGTCGCGGTGTGTTAGAACTCGAAGTTGCGTACAATGCAAGCTATTGCATTATTAAATGAGAAGCGTATCGTGGAAACTCGAGGTGTTACATCAATTAAAAGGAAAGAGAGAAGAAATTGTCAAATATTGTATGAAATTATTATAAATATTGAAACAAACCTATCGAATTATTTAATATCAAGTATTTTGGATATTGATGAGGTGTTTACTCATTTTACCATTCTAATGGTGATGCATATATATCGTGCATAATATTCATAAGGAAAAATTATTGAGGTTATTTTTTTTAATTTTATCATAATGATTTAAAATGTGGAATATATTTATAGTGATTCAATTTGAATAAGTGTAATAAAAAATTTTTAATATAAATTAAAAAAGGTAAAAAAATGTTTTTAGAAAAAAGTGTTATTATGTATTAAAATTACCATTTATCAAAATCAAGTATAATTTGGATTATAATATGAAGAATTTTTTAAGATATGATTTAAATATATTTTACTTTAATATAATAATAATGACATTATTGTAATTTTAACTAACATGATGTAATAGAATTAATGGTCATTTTAACAAAAAGTTTGTATTTTAATATTCACATAAAATTAATTTCATCATAAAAAAGAAATATAATTTTCCCTAAGTTAATATTTAAATGATGATTTCAAAAATTATACTCATTTAATCATATAAAATTTCTAAAAATTGTATAATTTTTTTAGTTAAAATGAAAAAAATGTCGTCAATACGATTTCTGGAGGAAAAACATTTATTAAGAATAAAATAAATTCACTAAAAGTGACTACATATTTATTATTAATTAATAAATACCTTTTATTTAAATAAAAAATGTACAAATTTGTTCCATATTTTTTAATTTATATTCACACTGTAACATCTTGGACATGGTTCACTCTTAAGAAACCAAACCCGATTGGTAGTAAGGCTTCTTACAGACCTACATATACACAAGAGGATACAAACTAACAATGAGGGTCATTATTGGTAATATAGGGTGAGTATACCCTCAAAATCATAGTTTCACAATTGTGAGAGAAATAATAAATAGTTCAATATTAATAATGTTTGATATGGAAGAAGAAGTTAATCATCCCAAAAATAATAATTAACCTGATAGTAGTTGAACCATATACAAAATGATGAGCATGTCATCGAGATATAAAAAAGTTAGGAATTCATACATAGAAAAATAGTAAAATAAAAAAAAGGACAAAATAGATATCTAATATCATCATAGTACACAGATTTTTTCCTTCACTCTAGTTCTTCAATGTTATAATAAATCATGCATCCGAGACTGAGAATGTGCTCTTTTCCCTAACTGTATCTGTGAATTCAATCAGAGTACCAAAGGGTGGACAGAACCATGGGTGAGATATATATAGTAGGTCACCACCAAAATATTCAATACATAGAAAATCCTTCAATATAAAATCCTCAATGTTAAAATATAATTATATATAGAGGACTTTTATTTATGATTTGGTAACCACACCAGGCTCAGAAATCTCATGTGATACCTGTTTGGGAATACCATCATTTTCTTATGCTGGTAATTTATAGATAATTCACCATTAAGTGGTTAGGATCAAGTGTGATCTAATCATAATAACCAAATAGAAGTGATATTTATAACATGGGACCCTTGTTATTACCATGGTTTACAAGTTGTATAGATAGTAATACATGACCCATAATGAATCATCGAATCCTTTACCATAGACAGTCAACCCGACTCAAAAACATAAACCATGAAATGTTGCCTAGGTGTTTATGTGTAATACATGTTATTAACTAATGGTATTCCATTTGAAAACTGTATACCCGCATCTATGTACATGTCCATAGTATATATTGGGCTAATAATGAATATAGTCCAAATGAAGAATCCAAATTGACTGATGTCTTAATAATTCAATTGAATCCATGGATTCTATCTATGGAATTAAAATTTCCGGAAGAAGATCCATGAAAATCATCATCACTATTACTAGTAACTCATGAATAATAATACACTAACCAAATTACATGGTTGGTATCTCCCATAGTAACTAGCATAACAAATCATTGTGGTGTCCTTAGTGTGATCAAGGCATTCCCTTACAAATTCAATGTCGGAACAAGTCATACCACTATTATAAAAAGAACACGGTTGATATCAGAAAAAGAAAACTTAATATTAATGAAATAATTTAGGTCATGTGGTAATCATGAAAATTTATTCACTTTATATATATAATTCAAGCCAATGCCTATTAATAATGAAATTAAAAATTCTATATATGTCGTCATTCCATTTATCATTTGATTATAATTTACTAAGATCCATGATTGACAAGAATGAACATTAACACGGGTATATTCATCCAATTAAATTATTTCAATAATTAAGGAAGTTAATCCAAACAACCCAACAAGCATTTCTTCTATTACCAACAAGAGGGATCATTATCATAGGTTTGGAAAACCTAATATGATTTCCCAAGATGTGTTCCTAGGAATCTTGCCATAAATAAGGGTCAAATGGGGTGTTTATATTCTAAATCAAACAACTAATATAAGGGAACTCTATTTCAAGTTCAATGGACCGGTGAACCTAGTGCATGAAAAAATAATGGAAATTATAAATTAATAAAACATTAGGGGAATCATATTGGCAGAATTTTTTTTCAAATTTTATAAACACTCATCTTATGTCGATGATTTGATTTTCTTAAATTTGTATAAAATAAAAGAATAATCAAATTAACATAAAATAGGAAATATTAACTCTCACGAAAATTACATAAAATATTGGGAGATAAACAATGGAAATAAGGATGTCGGTCAAAGCATAGACCCAGCATGATACAATGTGGTAATATATGATATGATATTTGTTAATATTAGAGGGATAACTCAATTCCTATATTGAGGTGGAGGTTGAACTCCCATAGAAGGGAAGCAATGCCCGTTGGAAAGAGAATAGAGAATCATGGATTAAAATATGTTAGGGGATAATTGAAAAATAAAAAAATCTCAACCCTTTAAAATCATTAATGGTTTGTCTAAATGGTAGTCAAAACCATTCACCAAACATGTGATATTATGTACCTATAGAATTCCCCTCACATGGATAGGCTAATGGTTATACAAATCATGTTCAGTCCATGTGAAACACCACTTTAATGTGGTATCAAACTTCCACATTGATGTGTTTCCTAGGATACATGGTTAAAATATGTGTTTCCCTTAGATGTGAACTTGACCAGCACACATAGTTTAAAAGGATATTAAGGACTATGTGTCATGATTTATTCTGAATGGTTATTCCACTTATTCCTTCAAAATGCTGATGAACTAGGTTTTATACAATACTGAAATACCCTTGTAACCCCCATGACAACATTAAGAACATCAGTACATATAAAACTATGGAATGAAACTACAAATTAAAATTTCTATACATCATAGAAAATTGTTGTTCTTGTATTCTTCCCCAATAAAGTAAGACTTCCCCAAGTTTCCCTTCCATGAGTGGTAAAGATACATCTAAGAATAACTCTTTACACTAAGCATGTACTTCAACCTATCTCTCCCAAGTCTCATATTGTACATAGTAATTCTTCTATAGTATCCAGAATAATATAACTATCATGAATTTGAGAGACTTCATACATTAGTCCATGATTCATTTAGAATGGTCCTCAAATGATGCATCTCCCTCTAAATCAAACTCACCAGGCTAGAAGAAGTGAGAAGACTCTAAATATTAATAACATAAATCAGAAACGTGAAACACATTGTCCATAGATTTGTATGTTATAGAGAGTTTATTCAAAAATCAACTAATCTGACCATCTCCAAATCATCCAAAAATCCAAATAAACTATGTGTCAACTTAACTTTTTCCTAGACTATTTATTCCCCAGTCCAAGAAATACAAGAAAGAAGACCCAATCATTAACCTCAAACATTAGAGGGAATCAGTGAAAGTTGAATTGTGATTTTTTCTTAGACTTGTATGTATACATTCATATTCTAATCAAATGAAAATATTATAAAGTCTCTAAAACTAGATGAGGTCCATGTGGTGCTACCTTCCCTTCCTCTAACAAGTACATAGTTGATCAGCAAGGCCTACCTTATTAGTCCTCATCGGTATCCATTTCTATCATCATCTAAAACATTTTATAGTAAGAAAATTTGGATAGGAGTATGTGTATCTCCCTTGAACATTTAAACGTAAGTATTCATGATTTTATAATGTCCTCTTACTCCATTAATATCTACTTGGACTAAGCATCAGTTTGAGGGTTTTATGTTGTAATCAAATTTAATTTTTTACCAAGTTCCTATAAAAAACTAACTAGAACAAAGAAAAAACCCAAAGTTCTATTTCTGATAAAATAGTCCATAGAACACCATGATGTAAAATAATATATTAGACATAGAGAATACAAATATAATACACCAAAAGGCATCTATGATATGTAAGAAGTGTTATACCTTCATGATCCTCTTTAATAACCCCGATACCACAACATTTCCTTGATATGATATTTATAATCAAGTTATAATGTCCTTGGTAAAATGATTTCGTCTAAAATCATGAATGTTCAATAGCTATAAAAGTTCTTCAAGTTTTTCATGTTCCACCATCACCCACTGATAGGTGGTACACCCACAAACAACACATGTTATCTCTAATTCCATACCAAAATAAAAATATTGGGAAAATATATCTGGAAGAATGATTTTAATACTATTGTATACAACAGAAGTAGATTAAGAACTCTCACAGAAATTCCTACAAGATGTCTGTAGGAACTTAGACACTTCCTTTGATGCACAAGACCTCGTATCAATAAATAATACTTCTTGGAAGCCTTTTCTCTCTATATACACTCTCCCTTAGGACTAGACATTGTGGATTTGGTTTCTACCTTATCTATACACATTTTTTAGTGAGGTGGGAATTTCCAAATAGTCAATTTTTTGTTTTCCATCATGGTCTTACACCTTTTAATGCTTAATAAAGAAAAAATGCCATCATCGTCCACTTACCACTGGCTTCTTGCAGTACCTATGTCTAAATCGTCCAACTCAAAGAATATTATACAGGATTTCCCTCCCAAAAAATATAATAATGATCAAAATTTTTGTACTTAAAAGTTTCAATCCATCATATCTACATGATGTTTATGTCACGATGTATGACATTAAACATGGTGTTTTAATGATTTTTATTTTAAAAAATGTTCTCCAAAAAATAAATCCTCTAACAACGTAAAGAGTGAACTCGAACTACCAACTCATGATCCTGTTTTGGTTTATTCCTCTCATGTGGTCTAACCATACAATAACCATACACCATTACTTGATTTTCATGCATTTAAACTACTCTTCACCTGATTCCTACAGAATCTCAATAAAATATATTGAATCATCTAGCATATGAATGAATTATGATTTTTGATGATATATTTCTTTATTTCAACTTGTGAAAGAATGTCTCACATGATTCTGACCAAGGGAACATCACATCATTCTTAGTCAAGACAGTAAGATGATATTTTATGCATAAAAAGTACTAAAAAAGAACGTATAGGGGGCAGAAAATCCCACATAAAGTTTTATATCAACGATGTTCTTATTCTACATCAGGAAACCAGGAATGTCACCATCTCTAGGTTACCAAAACTCTTACCTCTAAGATAATATGACAATGAATGTGAATATTGTTGATCCAAAAGTAGAATCTTCTAATAAAAAAGTATAGATGGGGCACACATAGTGTAGTAATTATGATCTCAAGATGTATGACATGGTTGTTTCATGTGAGAGAATACAATAAGGTATCACCCACGAAGATTAACTCAACTTATTTGACGTATGTTAAAATATTAATATTCAAATAAAATTTAAATAACAGGTGATTTCCTGAGACTGAATGAAATAACTGGATACTCATAAATAGTATTCCTTCTATGAAATGTCTTACAAGGAATTTCTAAAATTTTAACTCATACCTAATGATAAATTTTCCTCAAATAGATCTGGGATAAAATTTTATTCCATTTATCTAGATAATGAGGTCATCTATATGTGGAAATGAAAACGATTACGTGACCATATGTTGGTGAAAAATGGGAATCTAGTAAAATTTAATGTTTACCCTATGAAATCAGGGATGAATGGATAAGAGAACCATACGGAGAATTGACTGGTTATATAAAAACCTTTATTTAAATGTACAAAAACATTACCTTGATATATTAAAACTCAGTAGTAGTCATCTTGTATGGGGTAATGGATACAAGTGTATATCATGGAACTTTTCGATATATACCTGCACCTCTCTATCAAGAGTTCACCTATAAAAATAATTAGGGAAAACGTCATTGAAGTGGGCTACAAAAATAGGGAAATTATTCTTCTATATTCCCTGATCCACTTTCTTAGGGCTACAAATCTAGGCTATAACTCCACCAAGATGATGACACCCTCCTCCACCTCTACATTCCTATAAAACTCAGTTTCACTGATGAAAATAGATACCACCCTGTGGTGTTGTAATGGATGTCGTATAATGATAGTATTCCAAAAAACCATGAGTGTGGACCAACTAGTCCATTCAGATATGACATCAAATCCTATCATCTAGAGGATGAAGAGGACCCATAAGAAATGATAAATGTGTATATCAGGGGGCATTCTTTGAACTGGTGCACACTCTTTGACTGAATTTACAATGTATTTTCATGGGTCATTCATCCATATAAGTACTAAATATATTTTTATGTATATCCACAATATCCATAAATATAATATAATGCAATATTTCTGTATCAAAATGATAAAATTATGAAGTGTATGTTAAAAAAAATCAACCCTTATTTTGTAAGAAGAAAAATGTCGTACTCCATAAGTAAAGGCTACACTATATAAATATAACGAAATCCATGACCCTAAGATACAATTTGAATACCCAGATCGGTCCCATGTAGGTAGTGATGCATATCCTGTGCCTGGCCTCTTCGACCATATTCATCATCCCGGCTTGTATGACCAGTGGTAATACAACATCCGGAATGATTCAAAGCTATTATTACTATTTTGGAAGTTAGAGCAGGTGTGGATTTTCTTCTTACAGGAAAAGAGGGAATCATCCAGAGTAAAATTAGATGACTACCCATTAGATAGCATGCTCAGCAATAAACTTGGTCTCAGTCGTACTAATGCTTTACATGAGCATATCTCTAACACTGATGCCATATAATATAACTACAAGTGTAGATATTCTTGCGTCAAATTATCTATCTATAACCCTCCATATTTTTCTTCTTACCACTATTAATGTACTACCCTTTCTCATCATAGAAGTACCAGGAACTATATTATCAAATTCCTTAAAATTACAATCAGTAATAAGGTCTTGGATTAAAATTACTCAGATTATATTTTAGAAGAAACAATTTATTTGGGAAATAAGGGAGGAACTGAGCCCATCCACCAAGAGTTTCACTCTAGAAAACTAAACTATTTTGAAGGATGGAGAAAAAAATTGATTCTCAGTAAAGAGAGATAAATATTTGATATCAGGAACTCATCCATTCTCTAAATGAAGGAATGACCAATCATAATCATCTCTCATAATCTCCCGAATGGTATAGTTATATAAATAATCCAAAATATCTTTCAAGTCTATTTAAAATTGCTAGCCTAGCTCAAGAAAAAACATTACCCCAATTCATGGTATAACCATGAAGAATATATGTGTAAATGTTAACATTCATCACCAAAGGAATCTCATAGTGCTCGAATATAGATAACATGTACTCTATCCTTGATTTATTAACACAATGACCATAATGCCCCAAAACATGGGAAGATTCTACGGTTAAGATAATTAGGTATAATCTTTAATCAGAATGGCTAACTGTGGGGCTCTATGAACATTATCAATAAATAATTGAATAAACTCTCAAAACTGGGAATTAATTTCCATGCCATATTAACAGAAGGTTTTATTGGTGCCACTACAAGTGGGATTGGTCCCACCACCTTTGGATAATGTATTTGACCACCATCCTGGCACTAGATATGATTTCATTTCCATGGAATAGATTGATAAATGATAATAACACATTATATATGAATTACCAAGAGGAAATCAATGAAACACAAATATGATAAGTACATGATTTCCTATATAAGAATCATACCACTCCACCTATATCAAAATTCAGTATTTGGAATCATATAATATCATCATAAAATAGTAGATATACTGCCAAGTGCACATTACTATTGCTGAATCTATATAATGTTCTCTATTTTTTATCAGGGTTCCATTATACAATAGGTCAACTGGATGTTATAGAGAAAAACAATCTTTATGTTTAAATTGTAATCAGTATTTAATGGAAACCATTTGCATTTAATATTACAACTCAACAATCATTAAATATGCCATTACATACATACATATGTATATATATATATTGAGTTGTAATAAGATGAATCTATCATTCTCAAGATATATTGGAAATTTATTTATAAATTTAAAATTGTACAACATGAAACTATAACATGGAGTTTAAATGGTTCACATAGATGGATCACCATTCCTAATTTATAGAGACAAACACTCAATAAATTGAAATTGTAAAACGTATAATTGAAACTAATTAACGTTTTAGCTCATGTAATCAATAGTTCATAGACCCACTCTACATAATTGGGTAAATATGGCCAATCATCACACTATGTATGAAAACACCATTTAGGTGGATGTAAATAGTTTAATTATTCTAAATTTTTATACCTACAAGAAACATTAACACAATATCAATATAACTATTAGGGGACAAGGAATATGGGACAAAAATTCATAATGTAAATAAGTGTGGCTTGAAATAATTCATGATGTATAAATGAGCATGTTCCTATAATGATTCTTAAGACACTACCACCTAGACGTACATTCTAAGGGTAAAAACATATTCGATAAAAGTAAGGTAAGCCACGCTCCATGTGCATCACCCAATGGTGATGTTAATTCAACCATAACAGGAATAATACAAAACTAAAATCCCATCAAAGGAAATTTCTATTTTCATTACTGGAAAAAGTAGCTTTTGCGATGGGATATTTGCGGCGGGAATAAATCCTATCGCAGAAAAAATAATTATTTTCCACAGGTAGGCACCGCCCATCGGAAATACCGTGCGGCGGTAAACACAAGTTGTGACGGGAAATCCTCCGTCGCAACTAGTTCGACACCCGGAGGTTATTTGTTATGGGACCCATCGTAAATAACCAACGGTGGTGAAAACCTACTTGTGAGGGGATGTTGTCCCGTTGAAAATACTGTGTCAGAAGGTAATCATTTGCGACGGGACCCATCTCAAATAATCATTTAACCACGGACAGTAATTAATGTGGTCGTAGGTATTTTTGATGGGTCTTGTCTCAATAAATACTATTTGCGACGGGCTCCCCATTGCAAATACTCCTATCGAAACCAATCTAACCAATAAATAACCCCATACGTTTTTCGTTCCTTATCCTAAATTCCTTCTTTCTCTCCTCTAAACTCTAATTTTAGAGTGAAAATTTTTCAGAGTTAGTTTTTTTACGGAGATGTTGTGAAGTCGTCTACAATTATAAGATATCACGTTTCAAGGTATTTCAAT
Organism: Viscum album; assembly: GCA_963277665.1. Lineage (NCBI taxonomy): Eukaryota > Viridiplantae > Streptophyta > Magnoliopsida > Santalales > Viscaceae > Viscum > Viscum album. The sequence continues at coordinate 1,416,736,793 of OY728145.1, forward strand.
TTTATTTAATTTAGTATTTATTTAATTTTATTATATTAAATTAAATTATTGTTTATTAGTTTCAATTAAGATAGATTTAAATTGTTTTGTCATTAGTATTTATTTGTAATAATAAAATTAAATTGTTTGGACTAATTCTTAGTAATTAGTAATAATTAATAATTATTAACGTTAATTAGTAATGTATATAAATAATTAGTTGTAATTAGTAATTAGTAGCTGTATTTTGCAGCTTTTAATAGTAATTAACAATAATTAGCAATTATTAAAAATAGTAATAATTAGGAAAGAATCATAAAAAAATATTGAGAATTAGTAATAAATACTAATAATTTGTAATAAATACTAATAATTAGTAATAAATACTAATAATTACAAATAAATAAAAATAAATTGTAATAATTAGTAGTAATAAGAAATAAATGCTAATAATTAGTAATATATTCTAAAAATTAGTTATAAATACTAATAATTAGTAATAATTAGTAATAATTAGTAATAATTAGTAATAAATATTAATAATTTGTAATAAATACTAATAATTAGTAATAATTACTAATAAATAGTAATAAATAGTAATAAATAGTAGTAAATAGTAATAATTAGTAATAAATAGTAATAATAAGTTACAAATACTAATAATTAGTAAAAATTAGTAAAATTAGTAATAACTAGTAATAATAAGTAATAAATACTAATAATTAGTAATAAATACTAATAATTAGTAATAAATACTAATAATTAGTAATAATTAGTAATAATAAGTAATAAATACTAATAATTAGTAATAAATACAAATAATTTGTAATAAATAGTAATAAATTGAGACAAATAGTTATAAATAGTAATAATTACTAATAATTAGAAATAATTAGTAATAATTACAAATAAATAGTAATAATTAGTAATAATTAGAAATAAAAAGTAATAATTAGTAATAATTAGTAATAATTAGTAATAATTAGTAACAATTAGTAATAATTAGTAATAATTAGTAATAATTTGTAATAATTAGTAATAATTAGTAATAATTTGTAATAATAAGTAATAATTAGCAATAAATAGTAATAAATAGTAAGAAATAGAAATAAATAGTAACAAGTTGTAATAATTAGTAATAATTAGTAATAATTAATAAAAATTAGTAATAATTAGTAATAATTAGTAATACATATTTAATAATTAGTAATACTTAATAATAATTAGTAATAATTTGTAATAATTAGTAATAATTTGAAATAATTAGTAATAATTAGTAATAATAAGTTTTAATTAGCTATAATTAGTAATAAATTGTAATAATTAGTAATAATTAGTAATAAATAATGATAATTAGTAATAATTAGGAAAAATTAGTAATAATTCGTTTTAATTATTATTAATTAGTAATAATTAGTAATAGTTTGTAATAAATAGAAATAATTAGTAAGAATTAGTAATAATTAGTAATAATTATTAATAATTAGTAATAATTAGTAATAATTATAATAATTAGTAATTATTAGTTATAATCAGTAATAATTATTAATAATTAGTAATAATTAGTAATACATAGTTATAGTTATTAATAGTTAGTAATAATTAGTAATAGATAAAATTAATTAGTAATTATAACAATTAATTAGTAATAGTAAGAATTTATTTATAATAGTTTTAATTAATATGTAATAGTTGGAATTAATTAGTAATATTTAGAATTAATTAGATATAGTTAGTAATAATTAATAAAAATTAGTAATAATTAGTAATAATTATTAATAATTTGTAATAATTAACAATAAATAGTAATAAATTAATTATAAATAAATAGATATAAATAGTAACAAATAACAATAAATAAGAATACATAGAAATGAAAAATAATAAATACCAATAAATACTAACAAATATGAATAAATGCCAATAAATACAAACTAATAGGAATAATTAGCAATAAATAGAAACAAATATGAATAATTAGTAATAATTACCAAGAATTAGGAATAATTAGGAATAATTACCAATAATTGTGAATAATTACTAATAATTACCAATAATTAGAAATATATAGGAATAAATAGGAATTATTAGGAATATAATCAATAATAATAAATTGTAATTACTTGGCACAATTTCAAGCGGATTGAGGGAACTCCTTTTTCTCGATGACTCTTCTCCTTTCACTCTCACTAACTCAAAAAAATAATGATAATTATGCATCTACATATGGATATCGAGTCTCATATGTATGAGTTTGAATATGAATTCATAGGACCACATTTTTTATAAGGTTTTAAACCAGTGAAAGTTGTAAGAAAATGATTCATCAACAAAAGGTGGCTCTTTTGTCTGAAAGTTCATTTACATGCATCATTCTCACACTGAAAACACAATGAAGAATCTGCTCGGAGGGACGCTTATACATTCTTGTATGCAAGGGAATGAATTTTCATACCTCCGAGAAGATTCTTCAATGTTATTTTAGTGTCAAAAAGTTTCAAGTAAAATAGTCATCATTCAAAAGAGTAGTGATCAATCCATAGGAAATTGTGTCGCCCGCAATTAATGGTAATTATTAATAAGTATTTGTAATTATTTATCTTCTTATTTTGAATAGTGTTTTTCTAATTTCAAAATATTCAAAAAAAGTAATTATTTTATATTTTGTAGAAAAATATGGAACAAGGAAGATGACAACATACATTATTATATGATTGTGAATGGATAAATCAGTGAAGAAATCCATACTGTTCTCGATTAAATAATATATATATATTGAGGGTGTTGAATGTTTCTTATCATTTTCATCCTGAAAACCTGAATTTATTTAAGAAGGAACTATTATGTGTACTTGTAAAAAATGTGGGCTAAGAACATTTGACACATTTGATAAGGTTTGTGGACATTTATTTTGGTTATGTTTTCAACCATATTATGTTTTTTAGTATCAAAACGGTGAATGCAGTTCCAGAAAAGATACTAATAACTTGATTCTGGATCCATCACTGATTCAAAATTTAGTACATGATATTGCAAGTCCATCTGTTCAACAAACTGAAACTCATGATGATATTAATTTAACTCGTGATTTAGCTCCATACGAATTGTATGAATTGTTGAGGTCTACTGAGAATGAGTTATATCATGGTTGCAAGAGAAGAAAATTATAAGCAGTTTCAAAATTTATGTATATTAAATCAGATAATGAAATTTCAAACAACTATTTTGATGAGATGATTTCTTAGGTTAAAATGTTGTTACCTAAAGGGAAAGTGTTGCCTGAAAATTAATATGAGAGAAAGAGCTAAGTTCCCAATCTGGGGATTAATTATCATAAGATTCATGAATGTGAAAATGATTGCATCTTATATTCTGGTGAAAATGAGACGTCAGATAGTTGTCCCACATGTGGACAATCTAGGTATAATAAAGCTTAACTAGGGAAGTCTGGATTTATTCTTGTAAAAACGTTGAGATATTTCCCCATTACACTTAGGTTGCAACATTTACATATGTCTCAGAACACAACGTTAATGATTTCATGGCACAAAACCAAGATTTTAACTGATAAAATATTAAATCATCCATATGATGGTGATTTATGGAAACATTTTGACCCAATGCATCTATCTTTTTCTTTAGAAGCCCAAAACATGTGATTAGATCTTGATACTGACGGTTTCTATCCATTTGGTTCTTATGGTAGTCAGTATTCATGTTAGCCTATCTTTATAAATTAGTAAAATTTACATCCATGGATGTTGATGATGGAGCCATATTTCTTATTGACCTGATTTATCCAGGGATATCTAAAAAGTAATATTGATGTTTATTTGAAACCATTGATTGGTGAGTTAAATTCATTGTGGAGTAATGGTGTTAGTACAAATGATGTTTCTACGAAAACAAATTTCAAATTAAAAGATGCATTGATGTGGATGATTAATGACTTCCCAGCTTATGGTATGTTATCTGGTTGGAGTACATCTGGTTCGAAATCATCTCCTTACTATATGAAAGTCAATATTTCCTTTATGCTCATAAATGGAATAAAAAAAAATCCTATTTTGGATGTCATCGAAGATTTCTTCCATCTGATCATCCTTTTGCGAGGAACAAATCTCATTTTAAAAAAGGCACAATTTAAAGGGATGAAACTCTGTAAATGATATCGGGTAGATAATTATAATTAGTTGTGTTTTCATTTCCTCCCATCTCATTTGGGCTAACAAAAAACCAAAAGAAAATTCATGGCCTTTGAAAAGAACATAATTCGATAAAATAGAGCATTTTTTGGTATCTTCCATATTGGTCTAATTTGTTGGTCCTCCACATGTTGGATGTCATGCGTATTGAGAAAAACTATTTTGATAATATATTTAATAATGTTTTGGATACAATAGGTAAGACCAAATATAATATAAAGCACTGTTAAATTATGCTAAAATTTTCAGACGATCAGGACTTGAACAGTTTTAAAATGTCAGGTCATAGAGGTTAATGATGCCAAAATCATCTTATACAGTGTCTAAAGAGATTTGCTGATTATTTGTTCAGTGTATTGTATATTTGAGACTTCCAGATGGAAATGCTTCCAATTTTTTCTGATGATTTAAGAATGGTTATGTTACAGGATTAAAAAGTCATGATTTTCATGTTATAATGGAATGACTTATACCGATTGGATTTAGAGGATTATTTAATTCTATGATTTGGGATTTGATAACAGATATATAACATTATTTTGTGAAATTTGTGTGGCGACAACAAACTATGATGCACTTAGAAAACTAGATGAGGATGTTATTGTAATTATATGAAAACTGGAAAAAATATTCCCTCTAGATTTCATTAACTCAATGAAACATCTGATATTACATTATCCACATGAAGAGAAATATTGAGGTCCCCTACAGTTTAGATGGATGTGCCCATTCAAGAGATTCATGCAGAAATTGAATAAATAATTATGTATCAAAGCATCAGTTTAAGGATCAATTGATGAATCTTATTTTCAAGAGGAATTCTCTTTTTTATGCTCTCATTATTTTGAATCTGAATATCCATCAAAACAACACCACATGGGATGGACCGAGGGGAATGTTGATGATGAAATGGACAATCAATTTTCAGTTTTTAATCAACTTGATATTGGGTTCAGTGGAGTTCATGAATGATGGATTTTAGATGATGAACATCACAGAGCTCATACATATGTTCTACTCAATTGTGAAAAAATGAAATCATTTGTAGTGTGAGTGATTCAATAGCATATTCTATAATTTATGTTATAGTAATAAATCTTTTTTTATTTGTAGGTTATATGACAATAATATCAAGAAACAGCTTCTAAAAATTATAGCAGCTCCCATTGAAAAACGCCGGTAAAAAAATTTCTTCAATGGTTTCAGAATCTAGTAAAATAAATTATTGATGGTGTAACATATCAATTAAGTTTATTATTTATTATATCGATAATTATTTTATAAATTTTCAGGTGTCTCAAAATGTTGAAAAAATTGATATGTGACTGTGTAAATTGAGTGACCCACCATCCAAAATGGTTAAATATTATAATACATATGTGGTGATTGGTTTTCAAATTCATACAAATTCTTTTGGGGAATAAAAAAACAATGAACAATAGAGTTATCAAAAGAGGATTGCATCATTGAGAAACTGAATTTTACTTTTATGGATTGTTGGATGAAATTATTGAACTCTGGTATCTAGGGAAAAATTACTTACCATTGTCTAGATGTCGGTGTTTGGATACTAAAAGAGGCTTTCATATTAATCTTATTCATACAATCATCAATATTATACATAAAAGGTCTTCATGCAGAAAATGAACCATTTTTACGGGCTCAACAAGCTCATCAAATATAATATGAAAATTATTATGCTACTTCAAGAGTCCTGAGTGATTGGTGGAGTATAATAAAAACAAAATCTTGGGAAAATCAGTTTACTCAAACTGAATATAGTTCTAATGATGTACAAGGAATTGAAAATTTTCAATAGGCTACTCAAAATCCATCTTTTTCACAAAGAGACATGAATATCGATGATGACACCACACAATTAAGGGTCGATAGTGATGATGATGTTGATTAAATTAAAAATGAATTTAAAATGGAAAGAGGTGATGAAACTAAAAATAAAACGCATATTGATGATGTTGATGATGAATAAGAACATTTCCATAGTTAAATGCTGGTTATAATTATAACTTATATATATCTATATGTAATAGTTATTGTCCACAATCTACTAACAACAAAAATTCATTGTTTTAGATGGTCCATGATCTATTTCACGAGTTGGATGAGGATGAGCTACCTTTGGATTATGAGGATTTGGTATCATCTGACCCTCAGCCTTCTGGTGGTTTCGAACGTACGTGGAGGGGGTGCGGTCTTGAGCGACTTATGATTCCTAGCCTTATCCCCAAGTGACGTACATGTATTGGATTCGATCCACGCATATGTAGTTATGGTAACCTATTTATTTTATTTATATTTTATTAATTTATTTATATAATAATTGTTTTATTATTTGTACTTTTTTCACAATTTTTCCCATGTAGCTGTTAGACAGGGGGCACTATTTTGTGCAATTATTTTTCTCAGCCATGGATCACAAGTGATGGGATTCCAATTGATGTGTGGCATAGAATGTTCAATATTTGGCTGGTACGTAAATAAATAATATTTATTTAAAAATTTAATTCATTAATAACTTGATATCATAAATTATTAGTACGGTTTTTGGAATCTTATAGATGATAGCATGCATGACGCTATCTACGAGGCAAGAGAGGTGTCTATGCATGAGCGTTTATGTCACTGTTTTCACAATTTGAGAAGGACAGCCATTAAGAAAGTAGGAGTGACGGTATTTGATGAGTCATATAGAGCCCACCGACCAGAGTATATTTCATCTCACATTTGGGATATATTATATTCACATTGGTAGAGTGGTGGATTTCTAACAATATCTTCAGGGGGTGGCAGAACCGGGAGAGACAGGAGGTGACACATCGAGCTGCTAAATGTATGTTTAGTACGCATAGAGAGAATCTAGTATGTATCTATTTTAAATATTTTATATAACATTAAATAAAAATATTTTATTTTATATTCATATAGGTAGTCTACCATCCCGATATTACGGAATACAACATTTATCAGAAAATTTACAGTGATCCAGCCACCGGGGAGATTAGAGGTGATCCCCAAGATCATATTGTGGTTAGTATTATTTAATTTTCAGTTTGAAAATTAACTACATATAATATTTTCACTATTTTAATATAAAAATTGGAACTGAAGGAGTCATATGAGGCCATGAACTCTCAGAAAAAAAGCTGAGAGTCATGTTGAGATAGTTGATCAAACAATTTCCTGCCATTTCGGGGAGGCGACATGGGTGCAGGTGACCATGTATGCCTTAGAAAAGGGCTAATTAGTTGGTATCAACACTCATTTGACTCTTGATACTTATTATGGAACTGTTGCGATGACAGCATCCTGCTCGAGAGGAGCTCGTGGAGAGGTATCATCTTCTAGCTCACAGTATTAGGAGCAGTTGCGAACTCAACCTGGGCTTTTAGAGAGTTTTCTGAAGCATCATGAAGATATGCGTAACAAGCACCAGCAGCAACCACATCAGCATTAGAAGGACATGTGTCGATGGAAATAGTACCAACACGAGAAGATGTAGTACATGTGCCATCTGACTCATAGTTTAGGCATGGAGTTTCCACCACCATCCCCTCCAGCTCCTCCGGCTTTTCTAGAAGACTATCCCCCCGGTGATTTCCTTGTTCTGTTAAAAATATTTGAATTCAACATTTGTTGTAATATGAACTATTTATAGTTTTTGTCTTTTATATTGATAAAAAATTGCATAATTTTTTTTAATATTTTAATATTTTAATATTTATTATTAGTATTATATATTTTTAATGTTTGTTTACTATACTAATAATAATAATAATAATATTTAAAGATTTTTTTTATTTTCTTACAAATATTTTGAATTTTAATATTTTTTTATTATTTTAATAACATTACTATTATTTTTTTAATTAATTATTATTTTATTAATTTTATTAATTTTTATAAGTATTTGTGATGGGGTCGTTTGAGATGGGACCTCATCGCAAATATATTATATATATGGGGCCTTTTTTGATAAGATCCCATTTCAATAGGTTACATATTTTTTATTTAAAACTTATTTGTGACGGGTTAATTTACCATCATAAATAATGTTTTATGATGGACCCTTCATCAAAAATACTAGTTACGATGCCATTTTCTGCAACGGGCTATTAGCGAGGGGACACTGTCGCAAACGGGTTTTTACGACGAGATCCCATCACAAAGAGCCCGTTGGAAAATCCAAAATTCTAAAAGTGTTTCCCCCATTCATGGAAAAGATACACCCAAGAAAAGGCTCAATAAAAATTTATAAAATATCCTAGTCAACTGTCTAATAAACCAACAGTAAGTCAAATTTAAAAAAAAAACCACTGATGATAATTTTTATCTTTCCAGATCTAGTTCAATCTTTTGTAACTGATCATGTTTTTTCAGAAGGCCTCAACCACACCTTCATTTATACTATAGGATTCTGAATAAATGTGAGGTAACATGGCGGTGAAATGGAGAGATTATCCCATAATAATCATAGTGGAACGTCTAAGAGATAATAAATAAATAGTGGAAGAATTATAATGATATAAATGGAAGTTAATATAAATCACGAAGAAAATAATAATAATAAATAATCAATTCGAACCATATGGAAAATGTTGTGTATGTCATGGATTTATACAAAAAATATGGAATATGTACATACACGCATATTAAATGAATAAAATTATAAAAATTATATCTAATAACATCATGAGAAAAGTCTTGGTTCAGCGACCCCAAGTTCCCATGATGTAATCAATTAAGCATCAATGACATGGAATGCTCAATTTTACTTACATCCATACATTAATTATATATATGTAATAAATATAAAACTGAACAAGTTAAGAAGTATAATTATTATTCCACTACTGAATGAATCAATACAATTGTTGAATGTGAATATGAAAGAGTTGTTTTTAGGTATAAAGATAAGAAATAGAATGAAATGAGTGAAATTATAATTAAATTGGTCTCAGAAACTGCATTGGATTCTATTCCAACTTTTCCTTCTATAGATTATGTCGGTAATTCTTCGATAATGATATGAAAAATCCGAATACATTAAATAAATAAATTTATTTTGTCTATGATATTCTAATATCCAAAATACGTCTCAGGTTAATGGTAGATACCATGCCAAAACAGTCACCTATAAAAATATATTGACCAAATTCCATTGTTTCTATTTTCCATGGAAATGGGCTCAATTAATCGAGGTAGTATCATCTATATACTCAATGAATTACCTCAAGTATCCATGGCTGGCTCAATTCATACCACTCCATTAATTAAGAAGATGTCTGTAGTATCAATATGCTTGTTAATCATAATTAAATAATTAATATCATCTGAAAATCAACCCAATTCATTCAATTTATATATAATTCATAACCATACATTTTTATTAAATAATGAAAAAAACTATGTATGGTGTTATTCCATTAATTAATTGATTTAAATTTAATAATATAAAATATATACAAGTAATTCTATTTTCAATGATAAAATGGAACACATAAATTAATTTAGTGATTGAAACATTCGATCAAAAAACACTATCAAGAGTTTAGGTCATTAACATGAAGGGGGGTGCATTTTCATAGGTATTACATACCCAAAGGGGTGAAGTATGTTTTTTATATGGAATCAAATCAAAAATTACCATGAAATATGTCATTTATATTCTGAATTAAATAATAATTTATGGTAATTTGATTTTAGGGGAAAATTGTTTTGTGAAACCGGTGTTTGGTACAATAATGAAAATTATGAATCAACTAAAATAAGTGAATAGTCATTGAAAACCTACATTATGGTTTTATATGAACAATCATCCAATATATACCATTGGTTATGTTTTAATTGGACGAAGACATAATAATAGAAAAATTACTTAAAATTAAGGCAAACTATATAACACCAAAATTGTGGAAAGGATTAAGAGATAAACTATTAAATGAAGGAATGTGATTAGATCACATTCTAAGAAGGATCCAATATAACAGACCTCAGTATAATATGATTCATTTTGAGAGTTATACCTCAATGCCTTTTTTGAGGTGGAGGAAGAGCTCCCATGGAAGAGAGGCACTACATGTTGGCAGGAGAAGGAAATTATATGTAAAAAAACATATAATGGGAATGTGTAAATCATTAATTCATATATATTTAATAATTCCTTAGTTTTGTCCTTGTATTTGTCTTAAAAATTCACCAACCATGAGATAGACACTATAAAAGGCACCACATTTACACGAGCTCAGTGCACAGTTAGACTAACTACACTCAGATAGTGTGAAACAAATTTGAAATGTTCTCTAAAATATTCTAATGTTATTTATTGATGGGATACATGGTTGTGAAAAACTGTAAATCCTTAGATAAAATACATGAAGCCCCATATGATTTAAAAAAATTGTGGACTAGGCTTCATGCTTTATAATAACATTGTGGCCCTCCTGTCCCTTCAAAAACTAGGGTTACAATCTTCAATCCTATTTTAGACCACAATATATCCCCTTGACCTCATTATTCACATAGATATGCATGAAAATAAATAAGTAAACATAAAGGAAAATTATTTATACCTAATTTAAAAATTGGTTTCGTAGACTTCGATTTAATTTTAAGAGATAGGTCATAATGGTCATATAAAAAATATTATATTTATATTCTTTCATAGTTTGTTTATTGCTCGATATTGAATGGTAATAAATTCTTCATTAATTTTTTTATTTTAAACGAAATTTTAAATTTTTTAATGTCTCCTATTCTATTATAAATTGCATCCTCATTATTTTTTATTAGTAATTAGGGGATCAATTTTGTAAAATACCATTCTTGATTACACACATCATACAAAGGGATAATAAAATTTATATTGCAAATGGAAGGTGGAAAAAATAAATTTAACTAGAAATGAAACATAATAAGCTTTTTCATTAAGGTTACAATTTAAGGGATGTGCAAATATTTATTTGGAGGTAAAAGAGAGAATCATTGGAATTACAGTATGGGATAGAGAACACGATCATGAGAATGCTAGTTACACAAAAAAATATATATCATTAAGGGATATGGAATATGGATAATTAACCAAAATAGAAGTTAAAATGATAGTATTATTATGTCAGGAGTCTTTTAATAGAGTTTAAGGATTCTTTTAACAAGAATATGGGTATCTCAAGAAATTACAGATACATTATTTCTTTTCTTTTTATAGGAACAATATCAACCATTAATTGTGTTTCAATCATGTTTTACCTATATCATGTCTTTACTCTAGGATATGAATAATCCAGATTAAATTTTCATGAAATATAAACTAATATTAACTTTTAATGGGTCATAATATCAATAAATGAATGACTAGTAGTACATTATGTGTTAATAAATCAACCAGAACTAAAATTCTTAGGATAATTAATTTCATAGGATGGAATATTAAATTTTACATTGAACCTTAAAAATAACCTAAACAAGTATTATTAACCCCTTTTATATATATTTAACATTAATACCAAAATAAAATCTTAAAATTTGATCACATTATATATTTTTTAATGATATATATTAAAATTTATCACAAAAAAAACATAATTTAATTGATAATGTCACACACCAAACACATGAATAATAGGGTCATATATTCTTTTAAAATATGAAAATACAATTCCAAATATCCTAAATTATAATAAAAACCTAAATAAAAATATATTTTTCCATGAATTTACTCTACAAAAACAATCCAATCTATTATATAAGTCCAAAAATAAAATAAACATCAATTTATATTACATTATTATCCAATTTAATTATAATATCAATAAACTCTTTATCCCGACTAAACATTATTATCTCAATATTAGGAAAGTATTAGGTGTTATCTATCCCCCAATACTATGTTTCCCAAAAATATCAAATTACCACTAAATATATTTTAATGGTCATCAGAACCACTCAATAATATAATTGAAAAAAACCCATTGGAACCAAGTTATTGAATTATAATTCATGAAAACATGAATCATTATACTTCCTTATAATACAATTAACACAAAATTGTCATGTGATTTCTTAATACAGACTCCCATTCATATTTCATTCATTGTATCTTGATCATTAGTGGTAAAAATATTACCAGTAGAAAATTTATGAACATTTTCTAAAAATTTGCTCATGTTTCATCGACTAGAACACTTACCATACATTCCATGTAAATAACACTGAATAATAGATGATACCATAAAAATACCATCATTACCATCCAATGAATTAATATAATATTTCATTTTAGTCACAAATTTACCAATTTTTTACCTTTCTTCACATGTAAAATATTTATTTACTTCCATTGTGACATTCCCTTGAGTGATCTGATCATTATTTTTGATGTGGAAGAAATTTTAACTTCCTTCCTCAATGATCCCATTTAAAACTATATTTTTATTTTTCTTAAATGAACATAGAAATGTATATAGGATCACATTGTAAATCCTAAAATAAGATAGTATTTATGGAATAATGAAAATATTTCCCATTTTATTACCTAATTTATATTGTTTATCATGAGGATAATCCCTATATCATCCATCACATTCATCATTTATAGGATTATTCTGAGTTATAAGACTTATCTAAAACTATAATTCATAATGTTTAAAATAAAAAAACATAATGATAAATCTTATAAACATGAAAACCTAGAAATAATATTTTAAATTTTCATATGTTCTTTTAAATATTTTTCCCCTTAGGATTAATCTAGGTCTTTCATTCCCATCATCTAAAAATAAGTCAAAATGATTCAAAATGAATATGGGAATTAAACCATGTATATACCATATGAGTGTATATCCATGTGTTTAGTTTTAAGCCTACGAATCAAGCACTCATGAAGATAATTTTATTTACCAAACTTCCCTTATTGCAGATTATAACTATATGTTCATCTATTCCATATCTCTATTCACTTATTAATATCTAAACTGTGTATCATTTTCCATAAAAACAATAAATTATGTAAATTATCATAGAGTCATGATATTATATTATAAATATATTTAAAACCATGTTTCTTACATCAAATCATAATTCTAATACAAAAAATAACTATAATCTACTATGATTACAATAGGGTTAAACTTTTCATTTTGTTACATCCCATGCTTCCATGATACACTTCTTCTTAATTATTCAATAGCTTGCGCTACATGCAACACCGAGTTTGAGGGAACCATGAGCTATCAAAATAGCTGTTCAAAAAGTGGTTATGAACATTATTAATTTTTTTGAATTTTATATATTTAATATAATTTTAAAATTCATCTTATGTGATTATAATACATAATACACAGTCCAATTCAATTTTTCAGATAAAAGAAGTGTTTTTCAAAAAATGTAATTTTTATGAATTTTAATGCAGAAACCAATATAAATAAAATATATTAATTAATTAGATTAAATTTTAATAAATGAAATTATTATTTTTTTGAATAAGGATATTATTATTTAGTTTGGATAGTTTTTCTGTTTTTCTGATAACTTTCTAATTTTAATGAATAGTAAAAAATACAGCATTTTAATTCTAAATGGAATTTTCAATTAATTATTTATGTAGTAATATTTTTTAAAATTTCTTTAATATAATATGTTTATTTTTTTATATTTTAATACATTTTGGTTTTGTATAAGTAATTAAATATTGAAATTAACATAAAACATGTCTATCTTTTGATAGTTTTTTGTTTCTTAAAAATCTGATTTATTGTTTAAACAACAAGAATTTATTAAAAATTAATTTCAACCAATTATATTTTTTGAATTTGTAAAAATGGATTCCATATTTTTAATCCTATGTTCAAAATTTTTAAAATAGGTACCTTTCATTTTGGGATATTATGAATTATAACTTTAGTAATTATTTAGATTTTTCAATGTTAAAGGGTAAATCATGTAAATAAGGGTAAATATAATGTTATAACAATATAAAACTACACTAAATTGTGTCCTAATACTATTGTATGAAAAATTTTAGACCATGAGCTTCCTTAGGTCGATTTTAGGACCCCATGGAGCCACATTGGTTTGAAAATGGCATGCTATACTAATTAATTTAATGTAAAGATAAATATAATATAAACATGTTTCTTATTACTGAAACAATTTCAATTCAATTTATACAAGAAATATCATAAACATTAAATAAAAGAAGAAATATGAAAATAATTAATACATCATGGTTATTGTTTTTAAATTTTTATACATTAAATTATTAAATGTATTTATAACATAACAATGATGTTGTATTTCCATTATTAATGAAATATTCAACTAAAGGATATTATAAATAATATAATAAATGTAATTTAATGTTTTTATTTGATAGAATAATGTTATCTATTCATATGACCATTAATCCTTAATATAATTATTTTTTTTGATAAATAATTTTTTTATGACTTTATCAAAATCAATTACTAAATAGTGTCAAAATTGACAAAAAATGTGTTTTGTAAAACAATAATATTTTATTAAATGATATAAAAATACTAAAAATCTATGATTTTGAAACAATACTTATATAATTTTTAAAATTTAATTAAATATCCACTTTATGTCCTATTGATATTTTATAGTAACTATATTAACATAATAATATAAATATACAAGAACAAAAGGTAAGCGTAAAACTGTTTAACTAAGGGTTAATCCCAAATGATAAGGTTAATTTCATGACTTAAAGTTATATAAAAATCATTTTATGAGAGTATTTCTACCCATTTTAATCTTATAATCTAAATAAATAATTTTTTAGATGTTAGTAACCTCATATAAATTTATAAAAAATTAATATTCTATGATATTCTTTAAATGTGCCTATCACCTCTCTTATAAAAAGGAACTTTTCATTCTCCTTAATTAACACCTATAAATCCATTTGTCTCATCCACGCCCTGATGAAATTTCCTCCCAACCTCCATAAATTTATTATACAGTCCACACTTTTCGAATAAACCCAACTTATATAGTCCTTCTGTGCAAAAAAAGGACACACCAGAAGAAGAGGTAATCGTTTTATCCCTTCGTTCAAAGTTCTTTTCTTCTTCTACTTCATCATCCTATGTTGTTACCATACTAAAAAAATAAATCAATCTTATAATATATTTTTATATTTTGTTTTGATTATTGGGCAACCATATTCCTCATTTTATACATCATATGAAAAATAATACCCCAATGTGTGCGTACGTATGACTTACCGTCTCCAGGTTGTGGTGTAAATTGTTCTTCATCTATACATTATTTTAATGGGTATAATGATGAATATAATTGACTTAAATAATAAATATAAAATTTTATAATTTCTATAAAATTTATGATCCCTATAATTCCATATAATTTAACCATTAACTAAAAGATAACATCGCTCGTACTTAAGTACGGCTTACCGTCTCCATTCAATGTGGTAAGAAAACCAAAACAACATTCATGCGTACGTACGGTTTACCATATCCATGAATAATGTGATCCATTTCATATATCTATATATTGTATATAATTATATTAAGAATATATATGTAAATAATATTATTCTTTCTGGAAGTAAGTATATCCTGATCTAAGTAATATGATCAAGAATAAAAAGACAAAACATGTACAACAAACGAAGCGATTATTACCATAAATGTTTCATTAGCATAGAATTGTTAATAAATATGTAATATAAAGTAACAAACAAATAATATATGATACATAAATATTATTTTGATTCTAATATATGTTACTGATATGTTTATTAATATTATACAGGAGTTTGAAAAACGTATAGAGTGTATCGGACCTATGGTACATGTGAATTTCACTATCTCATTACCGTTTGAGGTTTTTGATGCGTAAGTATCAACATTGAAATTATTTTTATACCAGTAAATGTATAATAAAAATTCATAAATTTTTTACTACTATCCAATTGATTTTTAAAGTCATTTTTACCCTATTTTAGTTTTCATAAAATGTTTTAAAAGGAATCATTCGTTCGTTTTCCAAATGAGGTCCTTTATGAACATTTCAACAAATTAAAGAAAGAATAATTTTTAACATATACGACAAAAGTGGCTATTTTAAGAAAATATGTAACATTACTAATTCGATGATTTCCTTACAATATTAAATATTTATTTTCAAAAAATATATATTTTTTAAAATTTCACAACATTTAAATGATTTGAAGTAAAACAAGATATTTCTCCCAAAGAGTTTTAATAAATTATTTTCATCTATATCAACATACATTGTTCGATTTTATACTGGTTTGATGTTTATTTATTATGGTAGAATATTCGATAATGTATTAAATTCTTTATTATATGTTTGACTATGGATATTCTATTTTTATACCATTCACGGTTTATGGTTAAATAATTTACATTTCATATTTTAGTTTTGAATTTGAATGTTTATGTTATGTTTTTACTTTTTCATATGAGGGATGCGTTAGACTTTGTAAGTGATGGAAGAGGCCCACTATAGCCCCAAAATGCATCGGTAGGTCTCATTAGACAAGCTAGTGTAATGGCACAAGGCCTTGAAAGAATATTTGTGTGTAGTCTGGGCATAAGGCCTTGACGTAGTGGTTATGATTTTCGGTATTATGCATTCCCTCATTATGAGAAAAGTTATTGATTTTACATGTGATTATTAGAATATTAGAACATTAATTTGAATGTTTAAATGAAATTATTTGATTTATTATTACCAAATTCTGATGAGGAAATTTTTTTAAAAGGCTTCGGTTATAGTTTTATACCTTTACCAAAATGTGGATGCTTATTTTTGATTGCATCTGTTATATTTTTTATTCATACTAGGCATCATAACTCACCCCTTTCTTATGTATTATTTTTCCCATATTCCAATAAGTGTTTTATGATTGATATAAATGTTTATTCTATGGGAATAATTGAGTAATCAACGTATTCTTTACGAGGTGTTCTATGTTATAAATTGTGATGTAAAATTCATGTCTATAATCTATTTTTCAAGACTACTAAATTAATTCATTTTTTGGGACATGATTCCTTATAATCCTTCTAATGTATTAAAATAATTTACTGTCTCTAGGATTTTGGGGTTTTGGTGCTTCAAAATTCACAAAAATATATTACATATTATTAGATGAATATTCTATAAATCTCATATCAACACAGAAATGTGAAAAATAATGGTTTAATTTATTTAGATATTAGATACATTATCAACTTTTTATGAAATATATCAAACATATCTTATAATGATATTATCATATAGTACAATTCATATACATACCATAGTTTAAACACTTCTTCATAACCTAGGTATGTTGAAATGTAAAAATGTATAAGCTTAGAATAACATTAAGGGTTTACATGGGTGGTACAAATAAATGATAATAATCAAGAATCATATTATAGGATCATTATAATTAGATAAATATTTCATAAACACCCAATTAAATATCATTAATGTATATTTCATACATATTCCATTATCAATATAATTGGAATGTCATAAGAGTGTGGAAAAGTAAATAATCGACCACGATCCTTGAGAGAATATCGTTTACAAAGTAATATGGCACAAAAATGATTATAAAATTATTAATATTTATCATGATTAAGAATTTTAATCCTTATGTTATTTGTATAAATAATGTTCCATGATTAACCTTACTGATATTAAACCAGTTCTACATATATTTTTGTGAGCACTAAATCAGGATCACACATAATATGGTAATTTCCTATGATCTCTATATTTATCGAACACATTATAGGGATTTTTAATTTTTATATCTCCCATTAAATAATTAAAAAATATATATATGTTCCAATCCATCAGAAAACATTCATCAAATCATCATATCATAACCCAAAAAATTGAAATTGGTAATATAATGGTTTTATCATCACATAATTAATCTGTGGTAAGTAACCGAGTTTCATAAAATCTTCATTAAATTATACTCATCCTTAGACATTAAGAGAAAAAAAATTGGATGTTATAATAATATCGTAATACTATTTAAAAATAAATATACATTTAGAATGTTGACCAATATAAAAAATTCTATTAAATTAACATTTGAACCATTCCATGATAGGATAAGTAAAATAATACTTATTTATGATAAAAGTTTACTTAAAAATACATTTAATATTGGGAAAATTATTTTTTTGTAAAAGAAAAAAGAAAAATGTAAATGAATAAATAATTTAATGAATGGTTATGACTCCAGGAAATGAATTTCTTATTAATTGTATTAAAGGAGAACATTTCTATCATACAAATTAATGAGTACAAAATGACTTGATGGAAAAGTGTTTAGTAATTTTTTTTAAACCATCTAAAACAAATTTATTGATAATTAAAAAGAAAATTTTTAATTATTATATATATAGGTAAAAACATCCATAATATATTTTAACGAATGTGAAGATGGATAAAAATATCATTTACGAAAAATGAAATATGGTTGAATTTTCTGTGAAAATCATTTGGTCGTCATATTGAGTACCAATGAGAGAAATTTGTAAAAAAAATTTAATATTCTAGGAACATATTGAGAAAATAATATATGCTTTTTATATGTGATTATACATATATTCTCTTAATATAAATTTATTATTGACAATCCCAAACAAAAATGGAATTGTAACAAAAAACCTTACCGCATTGGAAAATATTTATTCAAAATTCCTTTGAATTAATTGGAATAAAAGGAAACTATGAATAGTATTAATATTATGTTATTAATGATATATCATATAGATTTGGTATTATATAAACCACCTAAAAGAAGTATGTATTGTATATAGAATATTTCATACTAAAATAAAAATGAGATGAGAACCCTTACCTCAAGTCTCATATTTCCTCACACACATTCAAATATAGAATTTAGTAAATAAATTTTAATTATATGTTTATTATAAAAAAATATTCATATATAACATTCTATGTGAAATTTTGTAACAAAATTATTCTTTAAAATGTACGTTCACATAAAAACTACTCCATTTTCAAGGCATTTTTCATTTTCATAGTTTTGATACTCAAAACATTCACACAGTATCACTATATCAATAAGATTAACCAAATAATATTTATCATATATGTTCATTATATTCACTTTTAGAATATATCGTTTATTTCTTTTAAGTAAAATGAATTACATAACATTACATAGACAGTAGTGCATACTTACACAATAGTTATTTTTCCAATATTCAATGGATATAATGAAATAATGTTGAATAAAAATTCATATTTGTAGAGAAAATATTTATCATAAAAATAATATATTTCAATTAACTATATCATTATTATTCTAAATTTATAAAGGAAATAAAAAATGATTTACATCCATTTTCGGAGGTGGTATTTTACACATGCACATGAGCGATGTTATAATTTTACAAATAATATAAACATAAAAAGGTTTCTAAGATATTATAATTATAGAAGAATTATTATTTCATAAATATAATGTATTATATTATATCTAATATAATAACAATCCATGAATGATGGTGATGGAAAAATAAATCATATCACTAAATTATTCTTATAATGAAAACATGTCTACTAGTGATGAATTCATCTCCCATTTAATGGAATTGGGGATTTGAAAATGTTACACCATCAACATAAAAACATATCAGTATCTTATAGACACTATTGTTATTATAATTGAATTTGTATTACAAATTGAATGATTTTAAAGAATAATTAAAATGAAATAGAAATGATAAAACTATTACATAGTCTTTATGAGACCTCATTAATATATCATCTAAGGGACATTATGGATAGTATTATGAAGATGAAATTGTATCTAAAACCATTATATTGATTATTAGAATATAGTTTAAAATGGTTTGATAATGTTAATTTTTAAATACCACAACTATATTCTCTAATATTCATGGTCTAATTTTTGGATTCAACCAAAGAAACAATATATCACAACACTAATGATCAATAATTTTAGAATTTTTGAAGAACCTAATACAAACATGATTTTAAATTTATATTGTATTTAAAAAAAACACAATGATTGTAAATCTTTTACATCCTTAAACTCATTAATATACTCCTCCATATCTTATAGAAGGTGAAAAAATAATGGTGAGGTAAAATACTCAGTAGGGGTTACATTAGAGAATCTATCATATTTAAATAAGTGATTTTCAATATAGAAATTAAAATAACTCAAAAAAACAATTTATCTAATAAATAAATCTTTTATAAAATGAATCCATGTATAACATCAAGTAGATAATAACATGGAAAATATTAACCTAATTCTTAAAAAAGGGATAAAAATATTATACGTGATTGTCAGAAAAATCATTATATCACTACCAAAAAAGACTTTCACCAAGAGAGGTTAAACAATGGGTACATATACACCAAACCCCCACTTCAAAAAAAAAATATAAATTATTTTTCTCATATGAGTTTTCGATGGATCATGGGGCTATATAATTATAGTCCATTCCCACCACTACATTTCAAATGAATTCTTCATATGTTGAATTATTAATTTAACTTATGAATAATATTCAATAACAAAAAATATCAATATTGATTCAATGGATATCAAATATCATGGTTTCTACTATCAATAAAATAACATTAATAGAAATACATCATAAATAGAAATGATGTACTATTTTAGAAAAAATTATATCCATGATATAAATAATATTGATATCGATGAGAAATATTATTTAAAAAATGATAATAATAAAATTATTTTGAAAAGGAAATGTTAATAACAAAAAAATAAATAAGTGATAAATGATCACCGCAATTTTCTCATAGATATAGGTTTTTTAATATATTCATAAATTTTGAAGGATAAAACAAAATATTAGTGAAATATTTAAATATCTTTTCAATAATGATATTTTTTGAAACCATTTAAAACATTTAGAAGAAGATAAATATAACCAAATGGAAATATAGTTCATAAATTCTAATAAGGCCATGTTTTTTACAAAGAAACATTTATTTCGATTATTTATAATGAATGTAGAAAATGACCAATTAGGAGAACATTTAAATGATTTATTTAAAAAAAATTGAAATAAAGGATATATTAAAATTTACATGGTAAATAATCTGAGTAAATAAAAATTACTTTTTTAGTCAATTTTTAGTAAAAATTAACTACATAGTAGAAAAATATACCCCATAAAGGAGAGAAACAATATAGGATTTTAAAAAACATTCATAACTTTATTACACATTGGATGTGAGGGAATGTTTTGATATAAGATAAATTAACGTTATATGTATAGAGGAAAACAAAATGTATTAATTTTATGAAAAATACATTATAATATTCTTTCAATAAATTTAAAATTATTCCAAGATAGTTGAGATTATGAATAATAATATAACTATTATGTAAATTTTAGATTGTAAACACATGAAAGGGTTAAGAAAATTTTATTTATTAATAATTTTAAACAAAAATGAATTCAAGGTAAATAAATAAAATTGATAATATATACACCATAGAATAATAAATGGGTTTATAATTCCAATGTTTTATCAATGGAATGAAAATTGAGACAAAATCACTTTCCATAAGCTTCCAATTTGTTTATAATTATTTAGATGCATGTAAAAAGGTTCTAAACATGATATTAATTTATAACATTATTTTAGAACACCAATCCCATATTCTTTTAACCTATTCTTGTTACTGTTATATTGGAATAAGATAAAAGTAATCATAACCCATAGACCGATCAATTTATTAATCATAGTAAACTAGATACATCTATGATTCACATATTATAATTTAATTCACAAATTAGGAACATTATATATTTTTTGAATATTTGTTTATCTAATCTTGATAATATTTGGAATGTAATCAGAGTAATCATTAGGGAATTCATGGGGAATGGAAAAAAAATAAGTGTGAGATAAACTTCTAAATAAGGGTTCAGTACAATTAAATAAATAATGAATCAAATTGAATAATCAATATATGAAGATAAATAATATAACCCACATTCCATGTAATCCAAAAATTGAGAAGAAAATGATTAAATAATATGGAAAGAAATATAATTGAAAACACATTCTATTTAAATAACATGACTATGATTATATGATAATATAGAATCAATATGGAATAGTAAATAACAAATGAAACATTCCATTTATAAATAAATTGAGAATTAAATGTATCAATAATCTTACAAATACTATAAAATGATGGATAATATTACTAAATCTCTGTGAAGCAATTCATAATTATTGGATTCTATGTTGCCTAGAATATGGAACCATTAACATCAAGACCTTTCACAAGGAAATTTACAAAAGTATAGGTGAATTCCCATTGGTTGGGGCTTTCCAACTACTTCATCTAATGAGATTACTGATTATATGATGTTATTTCATTAGCCAGTCCCGTAACCATTCATTGAATGTATAAATCATTACATGTATAATGATTAATTGATTTAATTCATAAAAAATTTGGCTTATAAAATATCTTTATCGTGTATAAGATATAGATTTAATAATATTTCCCCAATAAATTAAATATCATCAAATGTAAATACCATATGTAAAAATGGTATATGGTTTTACAATGAATCATATCTATGAAAAATGATATCGATATTTATGAGAAATTTATTATCCGATGATCCTAATTAACTGAATAATTTCAATGGAAGATAATGAATTTGAAAATGATTCAAGGAAGTGAATGACAATACTATCCTGAGTAAAAATAATCCTAATCTATATATAGAACTTATAAATATCATATCAGAACAATATATACCCATTAGAGTAAGAATAAGAGTTGTTTTAATTGGTGAAATAAAAAAATATGTTTAATATAAGTTCTGAATTAAAATTTCCATTTAATTTTAAAAATAATATTTATTAAAAATTAATATAATATTCTTTGAAAATCATATTTAGTAACTATTTTATTTTAAAATATCCTTGTAAACATTCAAATGAATCTTTAGTGAAATAATATGGGTAATTCCATACATGTTGTACAAGTTAAAAAAAATAAATTTGGCTTTCTGAAACTGTTATAAAACCTCTATGGTTGAAAAATGATAAAAAGATTCATTTTAAATTTTTTTAATAAATTAAAAATGGGTAAAAAATTTTAATATATCAGTTATAAAGTTTTTTAAAAAAATTTGAAAACCTTTTTAAAAACATTTATTTTATAAAAATACTAGTTTTCCGACAAAAGATAGAAATGAAGTTGGTTTTTCTAATGAAAATTTGTAATACACTAATATACCAAAGTGTGGAAATGGTAATATTAATTGAAAATAAAAAATAAATGAATAATGGAGACAAAAACAAAAAATTGATTCAAACATCAGTTAAATAATTTCATCTAATGTAAATTCATGTCTAAAAGATCCCGATTAAAAAGACATTTTGATGTAAACTCTTGAAAACATCATAACATTAATGTTAGAATAACCCAATGAATTGATTATGTGTATCGACTATAAATCCAGATAAAACATTTTTATGTAAGAAAATATATTTTCAAAAATTATTACATAGATAATCATATAATATTAATTATAATGGGGAAATAATATAACCCAATGTAACGTAATTGGGTCTTTAATATCATTACAACTTGGTAAAGTTTTATTAAAATTCCCCGAAATTAAATAATTAAACATGAATCAAAAGATGTAATAAAAAATAAATTATTCATGTTATTACATGTCAACTGAAATATATACACCATATAACAATGGTTTATAACATTACAATATACCCCAATGAAATGAAATAGAGATGAAAATTCCCTATATTATGCGTCATTTTTTATCATGTATAAAATTAATCTACAACTATATTAAAAATATCATTAAATTATAAATAAAAAATATTTATATTTTAGATATCATATATGATCATTTTAAAACATATCATTACCTATTCGTTTATAATCATTCACTATTTTTATCATTTGAGATGTTAATTTCATTATTTTTTTATAATGTTTAAACTTGTTATTAGGTTTATTCTAAATCAGAAAATGATTTTTATTATCTATTGGTTGTAAAAATTGATTTAAAGGACATATATATTTAGTATATATTTATTTATATTAATCTATAAATTTTTTTGATATTAAATGAATTACACCGTTCAATGACACAACATGCCCAACGTACATGTGAATGTATTTTTTCATCTTAATGTCATGTTGAAATGAAGAAAATTAAAAGATATAAATATTTATATATTATCATTATATTACAATTTTATGTTATATATATATATATCACTTATTTCTAATAATACCATACATAACACATTCAATTTTATGTGTGAATGAATCAAATCACTTCATGAGGTGGTTGTTCCCAATATACACAGACGATGTTATCATATTAAAAATAATGGAAATCATGAAATTATGAATTATGAAATATTTACCTAAGAATAAATAAATAATAAATATCATGTCTGTCTTATATTAACAATATGTACAACATTATTCCCATCCATGAAAGCTGGTAATGGGAAAACGAATGACAACAGTTCGTGAGGTGGTAGTATGTCATACACATTAATGATAATTCCCTAATCCATTTTTAGGTAGTAAAAAAATATTATTATATTTTTTAAATTTAGGATATTATATAATAATTATTTTAAAATAATTTATAGAGATTTAGAAAAAAAAAATTAAAACGGTTTTGGAAAAACAATAATTCTTCTTTGGGTATCCTCTTTAGGTTTACACTAATTCATTCCTTAGATATATTTATTCCCATTATAAGGATTATAAGATGAGAGTATGGCGTTTTTGGAGTTATTTAGTAATGTCTAGGTTGATCAAATTTTGTTTGAGAGGTTTTAATATGAGGTAGAGGGGAGGCCTTTTATAATTGCGGTGAGTGGAAAACGTGTAACATTTTGAAAGAGGGAATCCCACCCACATATTTCCCAGTGAAGTGGCTCAAATAATTAAAAAATACATATCCATTGAGGTATTATATATATTTATGGGAATAAAATGGGTTTCTTTCTAGTTTCTATGTCATTTGGGACCATATTTTTGATTCTTTAGTTCTGTGATAAACTCATTTTTCTCCAAAATAACTATAATTATTTTTGACTCATTTTTGATGTAATTTTGGTTAAAATTTTATTTTTAAATAATATAAATTAGAAAACTTTTTATTAAAAACATTTAGCCCATTTTTAAAAATAATATTAATATAAATGAAAAAAATTAAATTAAAATTAATCCAAGTGAAGGGGCGAAAATGAGGGTTTTTTATGTCAAAAATGTTCAAAATTTTATAATGCTTTTAAATACAATTTTAATATGAAATTGAATCAAATGGCCATAATTTTGTTTATATGTCTCTAATTTAACTATTATTTCAATAAAAATTTCAAAATATAATTTTACATTATAAATTATTTATATGAAAAGTGAATTTTCAATTAAAATTCAGTATTTTTCATTATTCATCAAGAAATGATTCATCTCAGAAAAATAACAAAAAACACCCTAAGATAATTATGAAATATTCTTCATCAATTATGATTATTTTTCCAAATGATATATAAAAAATTTATTTTTAATATAAGTTCACCATTAGAAGGCGGAAAAACTACTTTAATAAAAATACTATTATTTATGGGAATAATTGGATATGTTCCTATATTAGAAAAATCAAATATGTTAGATGAATGTCAATAAAATTATTAAACCTATAATATATAAATATCATTACTATCATTCACTATTTTAAATTATTATAATTTATTAGGATAAAATGCTTTTTGGGAATAATAATTTGTTTTTATAAAGGCATTTTATTTTTATTAAATTGGGTATTATATTCACTTAAAATTTATTGGTAAATAATTAATTCAACCGTATATTTTATTATATTAATTAATCTTATTAAAATACTCCAATTTAATGTTTAATAGATAAATATAATTTTAAATAATAATATTAATAGTATTCCACAAAACATGGTATTGCGTGTAATAGAAGCTATTAAAGATAGTAATCGTTGTATGTAACACAATGTTACTTAGTGTTGCTGTAAAGACCCTAAATTTCCATGTAAATATTTTTTATATAAATAAGAAATTTATAAGTCTGTGAAAATTTGTGGCGCGAGATTCCGAGGCCCAGAGTGCCCGGAATGAATTTATGAACATTTGTTTTGGTACATTCAGTAAACGTGCGAGCGAGTTTTTCTAACTTTTGAACCGATGCTCAGAATTGAAATTCGAGGACACCGTCGAACTCACAAAGCCGATATTCACTTAATGAGACTTTCACCTCAAAGGAAATTGGTCCAGGGTGAGAGTTAGTACATCGGTTTTTCATGAAAGAATAAAATAAAAGTAAAATTGTGTAATAATTTATTTTTATCTGAAACACCCATGTGGATTTTGGGATGTGGGGTCCACCAGAACTAAACCTCCCTTGTGATTTTATGGTGGTGGGGACCACACAAGCCTAAACCCCCAATTTTGATTTTAGAGGCGAGGACCTCCTGACCCCTCTTAAAGGGGAGAAACCTCCCAACTCCCCAATTTTCCACCCCTCTCATAAAATTGAGCCCTGTAATGACCCAGAATTTCCAAGTAATTTTTTTTAAAATAAATTGGAATATTAGGAGTCTGCAAAAATTAATGGCGCATGATTTCGAGGCTCAAAGCTCCAAGAATAAATTTTTTTATCTTTTGATCAGGTAATTTCAGTAAACATGCGAGCAGGTTTTTCTATCTTCTAAACTGGTGCTTGGAATTGAAATCCAAGGACATCGTTGAACTCGCAGTGCCAGTTTTTGATTGAAGGGACATTCACCTCGATGGCAGTTGGTTGAGGGTGAAATTTAGTATCTGGGATTTTCGGGATAGAATAAAATAAAAATTAAATTGGGTAACAATTATTTTTATTTGAATGACCCATATTGATGTTGGGAGGTGGAATCCACTGGAACTAAACCTCCCTTGTGAAGTTATGGTGGTGGGGACCACTAGAGCCTAAACACCCAATTTGAATTTTTAAGCCAGGGACTACCTGACCCCTCTTAATGTGTAGAATCCTCCCAACTCCCCAATATTCCAACCCTCTAATTAAATTGATCAATTAAATTGGGACAATTAATTGAGCTAGTTATTATGCCAATGCGGTACATTAATTACACCGACATGGTTGGGCCAACATAAATAATCTTTTACGTTAATTATATTTTCACCTCCTTCATTTTTTTGGGTGGGGATGTGAGAGGAGAACCCTTGGAGGATGACACTTCTCCAATGAAGAATGCTCCTCCATCAAAGAATGCCGACTTGGAATTCTACCGCAGGACACCCTCTAACATGGAACGTGTTCAACTACGACGAACCGACACACGAGCCCGAGATTGGAGGTGTGTGGCAGACGAGACGAACGAAGACAGCTTCAACTTCTTCTCGCGTAAACACCAATGATAAATCTAAAGTAGGGGTTCACTACGATATGATTTTAACATTCCATGTTTTCACATTCTAATTATTTTGCTGGATTTGGGAATAGTGATTGACTAGGATAGTAGAGAGGGTGTTTCATTATTTTTTTCTTCACCTGTTCTTGATACTTTTGTTCTTGTTGATCCACTTGATACATCTCTAATGTGGATAGTGTGGGCCAAACTAACATGGCCCGTCTTCTCCTTAATTCTTTTGATGAATTGTGGTGTTTTTCACTATGGAGGAGGACAACGACCAACCACGAAGGGGCACGAGCATGGCGACTGACACCGCTACCAGCCGCTACGAAGGTGGCTGCACAACAATGCTATTCTGTGACCACCGCTGTAGAGGCCTCGCCACGCCGCCCCTACCGAACCGTCGCCGCATCCTCGCCACCCCACCCCGACCGAACCGATGTTGCCGCCTCCCCGAATAGCCCCGCTCTGTGCCAAGCCTCCGCATGACCAGAGACACCAAGACGATCTGCCGCCGCCATTTGGCTCGAGCGACCACCACTATAATGGTCAAACCTCCCCTATCGAGCCTCCACGCGACAAACCGTGACCCTCTACGGCCTCGCGGCCACCTGAGGCCCGCTGTGGCCCCTCGCAGCCTGCCGGGTCAGACCTAGTGGGTCGGGCCGTCCAGTGGGTCAGGCCACGTAGCAGGCCTAGTGAGACCTATCAGGTCAGGCCGGGTCAACCTGAAACAGGTCGGCTCAGGCAGGGTCGAGCCGGGTCAGTCCGACCGAGTCGGACCGGACCCAGGTCTACTACAACCCATTTACATTCTTTTGGATATTACAATGGCACCAGAAGACCGTTTGATGAAACTTCTACGGTGATGGAAATCATAATGTGAGGTGGACCCTTTCAGTATACCCCACTGTAGTTTTGGATTAAGATGGGGAACAGTCAGTTTGGATCAAGCACGAATCCAACCGGGCCCTGGGGACTAAAAGGATAATAACTCATAGATCGGGTGTCCGATTGACGCACCGTCTATTTCGTTGAGAACCCTATGACGTGACGGACCTTTGAGATTCTTCTTCATGGTAATTCGTTGAAGTTTAAGTATGAACCAGTAGATCGTGGTGTGGATCCTCCCATAGATGAGGGATCATAGTTCGGGAACCCAGTAGCTAGCAGAGACTTGACGACTTCTAACATTTTTTGTGTGGAGGGACTTGATAGGCCCAGTGAAGAGTGCCTCTGTGTGATGTAGTAGACCTATAGAAGGGAGCACCTCTGTGTGACGTGGAAAACCCACGGTACACAACAGTTGGAGAACCTCAGTAGTTCATGGTGGGGAGTGCCTCTGTGTGACACGGTAGACCCATTCTACTCGACAGCAGGAGTACCACAACAAGTCACGAGGGGGAGCCCCTCTATGTGACGCGGCAGACCCACGGTACTCCACAAGAGGAGTACTCAACTGTCCTAAGTTAGTGGGAAGTTTATCTATGTGATGCAGCAGGCCCACTATACTTGACAGAGTAGGAGTTCTCCACCAGCTGAGGTGTTAGGAATGTTACTTGTTTCTACCCCTAATATAAATCCTGGTGTTAGATAAGCCAGTATCATTGTGTTTTCCTCATGATTGAGATGTAATACCAGATAACTTAGGTATATGTGTCGGCATATACCTAAGTAGGGTTATCTGTTGATTTCATACTTTTTGGTTTATTCTTTAAGGTTTTTGTCAGACCTTGAGGGTATCAGGGTCTCTATTGAGTATCATTATACTCAATGATTGACGGGATATTCCCACACCTTGTTGTGTTGGATGCAGATGACGAATAGAACTAACTAAGGCTAAGAGTACCAATACTAGATAGTGCCTATAGGTGGACCATATGGCCTGTCAGTATGCAGAATAGATGGGTGGATGTGGAGTGATGAGTAGAAGATTTGTACCTACCCTTTAGTTAAGAACATCGGAGGACGATCCAGTAGGTGTCTTTTATTTTTATTCATTTTTTTATTTCATTTGTTCCTATATCTTTACATTTGGGCTTGTATTCTAGCCCCCTTTTTACTTTCAATACTCATTTTCTATATAGTTGACTTGGGGTTTTATCTTGTAGTGTTATTAGTTGCATGTGCTTACAGGTTATAAAGGAAATGACTTCCATGTTTTGGGGAATACGCCTTTCGGTGCTAGTCTCCAGCCCTAGGCCTATGGAAGGTGGGCCTGGGGTAGTCACGACATGCGCCCCGGAGGGCGGGTTGTACCAAATTAGTATCAGAGGAGTCAGTTATACCATTGAACATAGTACTATGATCTTTATTATAAATATAATAGTGTTAAGTGTAGTGAGTGTGATTATCAGTTTAGGGAATCCAATGTTGGTGTGGCGGCCAACGTATCCATTCAGTAGGACCCTGACTTCTGCTTTCTGACTCAGTGCACGAAAACACTGATTGTGTGTGGGTTTTAAAGAGGTTTCTTTTTGATCTCTTGAGACAGACCACCAAGTATAACATTTGACCGTGGAACACTTGTTTCGTTTAGAGATGCCTCCATGCAGAAATCCAGCTAGGGTTCTAAGAGTTGTACACACTAATAACCCACCAAATGACGACATCTCGTTGCATGTCGCTTTTCCATTAGAGGCAGCAGCGCAGGCACCAGCGGTACTTTTTCCCATTATGCCACTGATTCCACCAGCCCCAGCAGTAGACGGTGCATGCCGCTTGAGCACATTGCATGAGTTCCAGCACGAGAATCCACCCAGGTTCAGGGGACAGACGGACCCACATGCAGCTGAGGATTGGCTAAAGGCTGTAGTGAGAGTCTTCTGACCGGTAGGGACTCTAGTCAATCTCATAATGACCCTTACCACCATCCTTTTATAGGCAGCAGTAGGCAGATGGTGGAGATTGATGCTCGATGTCCACGATGAGGTGACTCTTCTCTAGGAAGACTTCTAGAGCATGTATCATGCATATTTTGTCCCAGCGACTCTTCATGCAGTGCGCATATAGGATCTTCTTCATCTACAGCAGGGCAACAAGATTGTATCATTGTAATAAGCGAGGTTCACTGACCTCTAACGCTACTCCACCGATATGGTACATGACCCTTTATTCAGGGGTTGGACCTTTGAGCATGGGCTCAGGTAGGAGATCAGGGATTTGATGATCTCACTCAGCATCCCGTCGTAGGCAGGGGTGTTAGAGAAATACATATTTGTGGAGAGTCTCATTGTCGAGCAGTCACCAGTGGAAAGACCCACTACCAATCATTAAATAGTGGAGCCTTTTACAACTGGTAGTAGACAGATATCTCAGAGTTCCAAGAGAACCAGACCTATAGGTGTACGAATGCATGACTTAGGATCTGTTGTGCCGGGAACCCGAGGCGGAACCAGTCAGGTAAGGATCATGCATTATTACTCATGCGGCAGGTAGGGTCACATGGCTTGTGACAGTCCAACCCAACATACGAATGATCAAGAGAGTGTCGAAGGACCACCCATATAGAGAGAGAGGCCCAATTGAGGAGGTCTACTGTGTGTAGATAGACGTGGCAGAGGAGCTGGTCGTACAACTGGCATTGGGAAACAATTCGATATATTACCGCCACCACCACTAGAAGGTCCACCCTGATCACACGGAGTAGGTGGACATGGGAGATCTCAGCTCCAGGTAGTTGAGGATTACAATCATGTCACACCAGAGATGATACGAGGTACGATTTGTCTCTAATCCACCTTAGCTCAGTACTTATAGACCGAGGCTCCAACCATTCTTTTGTTTCCACTTCCCTTGTTCTGAGTTGGAGATTCCGACAGTGTTGTTGGCTCGATCCTTAAGCTAGAGACTCCTATGGGAGTGTATTTGATGATTACACACTTTTGACGGTAGTGTGAGCTTACTCTAGGAGGTGTGTGCTTCATTTGGGATCTCTTAGTAGCGGCGTGGAGGCCTTACGCCCTTATCTTGGGTATGGACTGATCATATACAGTCCATGCTCATATTGACTGTACTAGGCGCAGTGTGTGGTGTGTCTGTATGGATGGGACTAAGTATACCTTCACCAATGAGAAGTGATCCTTTGTAGCATAGGATGGACTTACCTGGAAAAGGGTGAAGCCCATTGCACATCTGTTGGTAAGCCTTACCCTCAGTGCAATTTTTGTGGAGAGTCTGAGTTATCCTGTAGTGGTGGACCAGTACGGGGATATTTTTTTCTGGTGATGTTCTGGATGTACCTCCTCATAGAGAGGTAGAATTTTACATTGACTAGTACCATGGGACACCACCGATATATACACCAGCGTATCAGATGGATCCCACAGAGCATCCTGAGTTGCGGGTACAGCTAGAGGACTAGCAAGGGAAGGGATTCATTCCACCCATTATTTCACCTTGGGCATCCCCAATTTTGTTCTCCAAGAAGGTGGATGGGATCTTGAGAATTTTTTTTCACTATAAGCACCTCAACCAGGTGACCGTGAAGAACAAGTACCCACTCCCGAGGATTGATGCCCACTTTGATTAGCTGTAGTGAGGAATGGAGTTATCAAAGATAGACCTCAAATCTGGGTATCACCAGCTCAGAGTGCAAGACGTGGATGTGTAAAAGATGGCCTTCAGATGTCTTTATGGTGATTAAAAGTTCCTGGTTATGCCATTTGGCATGACCAAAGCTCTAGCAGTGTTCATGGGACTCATGAATAGAATCTTCCAGCCATACCTTGATCGCTCTATAGTAGTCTTAATCAACGATATTATGATCTACTCGAATACTTAGGAGGAGAATGGCTATCATTTCTGGGTAGTAGTGGAGACACTCTGAGAGCACCGGCTCCATTGTAATCTCTCGAAGTACCAGTTCTGGATTTGATAGGTTCACGTTTTAGGACATGTCATATTGGAGGCTGGAGTTGTCATGGATCCAATGAAGATTTAGGTGGTACTTTCTTGGGAGCCACCTAGGAGTGTGACAGAGGTACGAAGTTTCTTGGGTTTGACTGGACACAACTAAAAGATTTTTCCTGATTTCTCCAGAGTTTCATCACCACATTCAGCATTGAGGAAGTTGGGGAAACCCTTTGTGTGGTCAGATAGATGCCAGTGGAGTTTTCAAGAGCTTTTAGTAGAGGATGACTCGTGCCCCCATCTTGAGACTTGTACAGTAGGGTGTAGGGTACGTAGTCTACTATGACCCATCAGGAACCAGGATCAGATGTGTCCTGATGAAGGAGTGTGAAGTAATCTCATATGGTTCTTGATAGTTGATACAACATGAGAGAATCTATGCTACCCATTACCTGGTGTTAGTAGTAGTGGCCTTTGCCTTGATATTTTGGCGACACTCTCTGATGGGAGAGCCTTTTACCGTGTACTATGATCATAAGAGTCTCAGGTTTATCTTCTTCGAGAAAGACCTGAACCTGATACAATGATGTTTACTTGAGTTCCTCCAGGACTATGACATCGAGATAGTCTATACTCCTAGGAAGGGGAATTTTGTAGCAGATGCACTCAACCAAAGGCCTGGTATGAAACTTCTAGGCGAGGTGATGGAGCAGTTGGATAATTTATAGATATACTTTGTGGATAGAGATGGAGTAGCTTTTCATTAGTCACTTACAATAACTCCCCCACTCCTTTAGTGAGTCAGGGAGGCACAGTGTGTGGACGCTGCCTGTGAGACACGACGTGCTCAGATATCCATAGGACATACACCAAATGGATTTTCTAATGGTGGGGAGCACGTCATCTTATTTTTAGGATGTACCATGGTACTAGTGTCATTTAAGGAGGAGGTGTTGAGGGAGTTCCACACTTCCCCTATATCATTACATCCAAAAGTGGCGAATTTGTACCAGGATCTCTGAAGACAGCACTGGTGGTCGGGATCGAAGAAAGAAGTAGCAGAGTTTGTATCTCGGTGGCTAATTTGTCAGCTAGTGAAGGTAGAGCATCAGGTACGAGTAGGTTTGGTATATATTTTAGAGGTCCCAGAGTGGATTTTCAATGGGATATCCATGTACTTTGTGACAGGACTTCCAAGTGCATCCATGGGTCATGACTTGATTTGGGTGATCATCTACCAACTCAAAAAGTCGGCCCACTTCCTACTGAACAGAGAGCAGGGTTTAGTAGAGAGCTTGGGACACCTCTATGTGTAGTAGATTGTGTGGTTACATGGATTACCTTCGACGATTATCTCCGATTGTGATACACGATTCACTTCCCGGCTATGGAAGGGGTTACATGAGGATTTTGGGATACAACTTAATTTGAGCACCGCCTTCAATCCTCAGATGGATGGCCAAAGTTAGGGGACCATTCAGACCCTCTATGACATTTTAGGTGCATGTGTCCTTGACTTCAGTCATAGTTAGGAGAACCACTTTCCTTTGGTGGAGTTTTCATACAACAACAACTATCACTCCACCATTGGGATGACAACATTCGAGGTGTTCTATGGGCAACCTTGCAGATCACCCTTGTGATGGACTGACATAGGGGAGTCGACAATAGTGGGACTAGAGATGGTATAGGCTACCACATAGAAGGTGTAGATCGTCGAGGAGTAGATGAAGACTGCATAGAGCTGGCAGATGACATATGCCGACAGGATATGAATAACTCTAGAGTTTGAGGATATTGACCACCTTTTTTTACGGGTCTCACCTCGGCAAGGTTTATGGAGATCTAGCTGATGTGAAAAGTTATATCTGAGGTTCATCGGACAATTTCAGGTCCTCAGTAGATTTGGTGAGGTGGTATGTCGCTTAGCTCTTCCACCTCAGTTGAACCGATTGCACGATGTCTTCCACATATCCAAGTATAGGGGATACGTGCACGACCCTTACCACATCATCATACAAAGAGAGCTGGATGTCGATGATGGGTAGAATTTTACAGATGTTCTAGTAGAGATTTAGGATTGGCAGGAGAGGGTCCTTCGTGGATGGTTGATACCTATGGTGCACCTTCACTGATAGCACCAAAACCTCTAGGAGAGCACATTCGAGCGGGAGGATAAGATGCATGCTCAGTACCCCCACTAGTTTTCTTAGTT
This sequence comes from Viscum album, assembly GCA_963277665.1. NCBI lineage: Eukaryota > Viridiplantae > Streptophyta > Magnoliopsida > Santalales > Viscaceae > Viscum > Viscum album. Next base: position 1,416,771,583 of record OY728145.1, read on the forward strand.
TTGTGATGTGGATTATGGAGATGTAAATCCCAGAGGTGGGCATAATGTAAAGACCCGGAATTTCTATGTAATTTTTTTAAAAATAAATTGGAATTATGAGAGTTTGAAAAAATTGACGATGCATGATTCCAAAGCCCAGAGAGCCCAGAATGAATTTTTTTGATCTTTTGTTTGGGTATGTTCAGTACACGTGCAAGTAGGTTTTTTATCTTTTGAACCACTGCCTATAAATGAAATCCAAGGACACTGTTGAACTCGCTGCGCCAATTTTTTCTTGAAGAGACATTCACTTCGAAGGCAGCTGGTTGAGGGTGAAATTTAATTGTGGGGATTTTCATGGGGTCCACTGGAACTAAACTACCCTTGTTAAGTTATGATGGTGGGGACCACTAGAGCCTAAACACCTAATTTGAATTTCAGTGGCGGGGACCACCCAACCCCTCTTAATGGGGAGAAACCAACCAACTCCCCAATATTCCACCCCTCCCATTAAATTGAGCCATTAAATTGGGCCAATTAATTGAGCTAATTAATTGTTCCAATGCGATACATTAATTACGCTGACTTAATTGTGCCAACATAATTAATCCTTTAAGTTAATTATATTGGAACCTCTTTCATTTTTTTGGGTGGGATTGTGAGAGGTGAACCCTTGGAGGATTACACTTCTCCAACGAGGAATGCTCCTCCAATGAAGAACGCCTACTTCAACTTCTACCTCGGGACACCCTCCAACGAAGAACATCTTTGACTACGATGAACTGATGCTTGAGCCTAGGATTGGAGGTGTGTGGCGGACGAGACGAATGATGACAACTTCAAATTCTTCTCGCACCAACATCAACAGACAATCCATGGTAGGGGATTACTAGAATATGATTTTCACATCCCACGTTTTCCCTTTCTAAATATATTGCAGGATTTGGTAATAGTGATTGATGATGTTTGTAGGGAGGGTGTTTGATTATTGATTTATTTACCAGTTCTTGATACTTTTGTTCTTATTGAGCCACTTCCTACCGGTCTAATGCGGAGAGTGTGGGACAAACTAACATTGCTCATCCACTCCATAAATATTGTGATGAATTATTGTGTTCATCGTGATGGATGAGGATGACGACCAACTATGAAGGGGCACAATAATAGTGGTCGGCGGTGCCGCAGGCCGCAACGAAGGAGACGGTGCATCAGAATCGTTCCGTGACCACCGGCCCCACGGCCTCAATGGGCTACCCCGGCCGAACCGCCATTGTGGCCTTGTCGTGCCACCCTGCTCTGGGTCGAGCTGCTGCCCAAGCAGGGCCACTAAGCTGAGCCACCTCCTGTGTCACCACCGCCATCTGGGTCAAGCCGTCATTTATTTTCTAGCTGAACTACCCCGTCTGAGCTGCCTTGTGGGCTCTCGTGATCCTCTATGGCCTCGCAGCCACGCATAGCCCTCTGTGGCCCCTCGCGGCCTGTTGAGCTAGACCCTGCGGGTGTGGCCGGGCGACCCAAAGAGGGTCGCCCCAGGCCGAGTTAGGCCAGGTCAGTTCGACCGGGTCAGACCAGCCCTGGGCCCACTACGACCCATTTACATTCTTTTGGCCATAACTTTGGCAACAAACGACCGTTTGACGAACCGTCAGCATCGCTAGAGATGGGTGGACATCGAATGCTGAGGATTCAATATATACCTATCCTTCAGGTAAGAACCTTGGGGGATGATCTATTAGCTCTATTTTCTCATTCTTCAGTTGCTTTTTATTTCTGTTGTACTTGTATCTTTACAGTTGGGCTTGTATTCCGACAACTTTTTTTACATTCATCACTCTTTTTTCAATACATTTGTCTTGTGTTCGTATCTTGTTGATTTCTTGGTTGCGTGTGCTTACAGATTAAAAAGGCAATGCCGTCCCTGTTTTAGGGAATAATCCTTTCATTGCTAGTCGCCAGACCCGGGACTATGGAAGGCGGTTCTGGGGTAGTCACGACAAGGGCCCCAGGGGATGGGTCATGAAAAATTGGTATTCGAGGTGTCAGTTTTACCATAGAACGTAGGAATATGATTTTTATTTTAACGGAAATAATGTTATGTTTAGTGAGTGTGGTTATCAGTTTGGGGAATCAAGTGTTGGTGCGGTGGCTGACGTATCCATACACTAGGACCCTGACATCTGATTTCTGACTCAGTGCACGAACACACTAATTGCATGTTTTTTTCAAGAGTTTTCTTTGTGATATCTTGAGTCATCTCACTAGGTATAACTTTTATCCATGGCACACTTGTTTCATTTCTGGATGAGTCCACTCAGATAGTTAGGTAGGGTTCTGAGAGTTGTACACACTGATATCCCTCCAAGCAATAATGCCTTAGTTTAGGTCCCTTTTCCAATAGTGTCACCAACGGAGGCACCATCGGTACATTTTTCCATTGGGCCTCCAATGATACAAGCCCCAAAAGTAGATGGTGCATGCCTCTTGAGAGTGTTGCATGAGTTCCAATGCCAGAGGCCACCCAGGTTCAGGGTAAAGATAAACCCACAGTTGGCTGATCATTGACTGGAGGTTGTAGTGAGAGTCTTCTGAATATTAGCGATACCATTTGATATCATGGTGATCCTTTCCACCAGCCTTCTAGTGGAAGTAGTAGGAAGATGGTGGAGCATGTTGATCCAGGTCCAGGATGAGGTGATGCTTCTCTGGGCAGACATCGATAGCATGTTTCAGGAAGAGATTGTCCCAGCGACTCTTTGTGCAGTGTGAATACAAGAGCTTCGTCATATGTCGCAGGGCAGTATTACTGTAGCTCTGTACTCAGCGAGGTTCACTGACCTGTCATGCTACTCCACCGATATAAAGTGGGACCCATTATTCAGGGCATGTACCTTTGATCAGGGGATCAGGTTTATAGATCAGGACTTCGATGATCTCACTCATCATCCCAATGTAGGAGGGGGTGTCAGAGAGGGACCTATTGGTAGGGAGTTTCTTTTTCAAGTAGTCACCAGCGGCGAGACCCACTACCAGCTGTCACGTAGTGGATTCTTCTACCACTGGCAGTAGACAGATGTCACAGAGGTCTAAGAGGACCAGACCTAAAGGCAGATGACCTCATGACTCAGGATCTGTTGTGTGGGGCACCTGAGGTGGAACCAGTCAGCCAAGGATCATGTTGTGTTACTCATGCGATAGGTAGGGTCATATGGGTTGTGACTATCTGACACATCATACAGATGATCAAAATACAGTGAACGGAACCCCTAGAAAAAGACAGAGGATCGACTGAGGAGGTCCGTAGGGAGTAGGCAGACATTGTAGAGGAGATGGTCGTGCAGCTGGAAGTGGGCGACAATTCAAGATGTTACTGCCACCACCACCAGGAGGTCCACCATGACTGCAAGGAGAATCTGGACAGGGGAGAGCTCAGCTCCCGGAAACTGAGGCTTAAGATCATGGCACACCGAAGATGATATGAGGTACTATCTGTGTCTACTCCACATTAGATGCAGTACTTATAGACACAGCTTCCATTCATTCTTTTATTTACACAACCCTTGTTCAAAGCTCGGATATTAGGACATAGCCGTTGACTCGATCCTTATAGCAAGAGAATACTAAGGGAGTGGATTCGACGATTGTGCACTGGTTCCGGTAGTGTGATCTCACTCAAGGAGGCAAGATATTTGGTTGGGATCTCCTAGTAGCAGTGTCGAGGCCTTACAACGTCATCTTGGGTATGGACTGGTTATCTACAGTCCATGCTTAGATTGACTATATTAGGTGAAATGTGCAGTTTGTCTATATAGATACGAAAATGTTTACCTTCACCGACATGAAGAAATCCTTTGCAGCATAGGATGGACTTATCCGGACGATGCTGGATTTATTACAGATCAGATGTCTAGCCATACCCTCGGTGTGGTTGATGTAGAGAGTCTGAGTTATCCTATAGTGGTGGACTAGTACGTAGATGTTTTTCCCTAATGATGTTATGAGTCTACCTCCTCATAGAGAGGTGGACTTTTACATTCACTTGTACCCCATGACGACACTCATATATACACTAGCATATCAAATGGATCTCACGGATCTTCGTGAGCTACGGGTATAGATAGAGGGCTTATAGGTTAAGGGATTCATTCAGCCTAGTGTTTCGCCTTGGGAAGCCCTGATTTTGTTTTCCAAGAAGGTGGATGGGATATTGAGACTTCGTGTCAACTATCGGTGCCTGAACTAGGTGACCGTGAAGAACAAGTACACACTCCTGGGGATTGATGACCTCTTTGAATAGCTAAGGTGTAAAGACCCGTAAATTTCAAGGAATTTTTTTTCATAATTTTCTTTGTAATTTTACAAGAACGCAGTTTCTGACGGAGCCTGATTCCGAGGCCCGGTGTGCCCGGAATCATTTTCCGAAGTTTGGCTTGGGTACGTTCAGTGAACGGACGAGAGGGTTTTTCTAACTTTTGAACCGGTGCCCGGAATCGAATTCTGAGGGCACCGATGAAATCACAGCACCGGTATTCGCTTAGAAACGCCTCTTCCAGAGTTGCGTTTGCTCGGGTGTGGTTTAATTTTCGGTCTTAAAGTTATGAAATAAAATAATTTTGCGACAACTTTATTTTATTTCACTTAAGCTGCTTGGAAGCCACTTGAAGCCACTTAAAGGCGGCTTGAACTGAGTTGAACCGGATAGGATGCTATCCAGAAATATCCTACCCCTTGGTAGGATATTTGCGTGGTGGGGCCCGCACAAGCCCCGCCGTTTCTTTCCGCTAGGAAACGCACCCGCGAAAACCCGTCTTAATGAAAGTCAACTGATGCGTTTCTTAAAATCATAACAGACCATTTAATTGGGCGGTTTATTTCGTGAATTAATTGGGATGTTTCTTTCGTTGAATTAATTCAACGAATTGATTGATCTTTTTTTAACCAGTTTTCAAATTCTTTGGCGTAATAATAAAATAAGGCCAACGCTCGACCTCTGGTTACTTGCGCATTGAGAAGATTTGAGAGGACCCTTGTATCTTCTTCTCCCTTGCGAAGAACGCGAAGAACGCGAAGAACGCGAAGAATGCGAAGAACGATGAACTCGAAAATCGACGACGCTTCCGTCCAAGACGTTCTTCCCCGCTCCGATCTCCGATCACAGACCATTGAGGTGAGTGATTTCGGATTTCCTCGCATGGTTCTTTTCTTTTGGTTTTAAACACAGATTTAATTATTTATATTTTAAATCTATTGTTCTTGGTCTGTTGAGCTCGCCGACTCAACGCCAGATTCTGCGACGACGCGACACCTTCCCGCGACGATGCGACGATCCCCCTCTTCCGCGAAGAGCTTTTTCGCGAAGAACGCCCGTGCACGACGATCAACGAGGTAGGGATTTATTTTGGGATTTACCCCCCATTTTTTATTTATTTCCGTGAACGTTCTTTAAAAATTAAAGTACCGGAATCAAAGAAAGAATTTTATTTTATTAAAATTGTTGGTTCATGTGTTGAACATTTTATTTTCTCCCGTTGATTATCTCTAACGTGGAGGGTGCGGGCCAAACGAACACGGCCCGACGACCCTCCGCCGTTCTTCGTTTTGTGCGGATTTGGCAGGCGACGACGGAACGTGCCGCAACAGATGTTTGATGATCCCGTAGTAAAGAACGGAACCCGGGAGGAACAACGGCGCAGACAGGAAGGAAAACGGGCCACTGGAGCGACTCCGGCGGCCCGCGGAAGCCGGTGGCGGCGCGGGTCGCCGGCCGGAGGCGGCGACACCCCGCGGGTGTCCAGCGCGACACCCTGCGGGTGCCACAGGTGTCGCGGGGTTGTCACGCGGAACCCCGTGGGTGTCCAGCACGGCACCCCGCACGTGCCGCGGGGTTGTCACGCGGCACCCCGCGAGTGTCCAGGGCGGCACCCCGCGGGTGTCGCGGGGTTGTCACGCGGCGCGTCCGGCTGTCTGGCCGACACCCCGCGGGTGCTGCGGGGGTGTCACGCGTGGCGGCGGCTTTCCCCCGCGTCGGCCGCTCGGCCGAGCCGAGCCGGACCGGCCCTGGCCGGGCCGGGCCGGGCCAACCAGGGGGGGTCAGGCCGGGTCGGCCCGGGCCCGGACCCCCCGTCTTCGGACGACTTTCGTTCAAACGCCCGTAACTTGAGCTACGGGCCTCCAAACGACTCACCGTCAGTGGCAATGCAATCCTTGGTGTGAGTCGGTCATTTCGGTTTATCGCACTCAAAGTTTCGGAATACTTTGGGTTCGGCCGGGTTGGTTCGTACACGAAACCAACTGGGCCCTCGGAGCGGAAACACTCATATCTTGAGCTACAGACATCCGATTGATGTGTCGTCAGCTTTGTTAGTTTCCTCTTAGTGAGACGGATCTTTTGGCTCACTCCGCCCGAGGTTTGGACGCAAGTGGAGTACGGTCGGGTTGGTTTTGCCTTAAAAACCAACCGGGCCTCTGGGACGAAAAAGCCAATAACTCTCAGACCGGGCGTCCGATTGACGCGCCGTCTATTGCGTTGAATTCCTCTTGATGAGACGGATCTTTTGGCATCTTCCGCCCGAGTTTTGGATGCAGATGGATAGTGGCCGGGTTGGATCGCACTGAAATCCAACCGGGCCCCTGGAACGGAAAAGCTGATATCTTTCAGACCAGACGTCCGTTTGACGAACCGTCAGCAGTATTGGTGATCACGTTGAAAAACGGTCCCTATGAGTATATCCTGTGAGTGTTCGGGGTATAGTTGAGTTACAGCCGGATTGGTTCGCTCACGAAACCAACCGGACCCCTGGGACGAAAAGGCTAATAACTCACAGACCGGGCGTCCGATTGACGCTCCGTATGTTGCGTTGAGACCCCTATGACGAGGTGGTCCTTAGAGATACTTCCTTGCGGGACTTTGTGATACTTGGAGTATCGACCAATAGCTCGTGGAGCGGACCCTCCCGGAGACGAGCGGGCGGAGCACAGAGACCATGTAGCTGACTAAGACCCGACGACTACTGATCGAACGACTCGGTGTGTGACAGAGGTGTGCTTGGTGGTAGCGGCACAGGGGAGCGCTTGGTTGTAGCGTCAGACCCACGACAGAGGTGCACTTGGTTGTAGCGGCACATGGGAGCGCTTGGTTGTAGCGGCAGACCCACGACAGAGGTGCGCTTGGTTGTAGCGGCACATGGGAGGGCTTGGTTGTAGCGGCAGACCCACGACAGAGGTGCGCTTGGTTGTAGCGGCACATGGGAGCGCTTGGTTGTAGCGGCAGACCCACGACAGAGGTGCGCTTGGTTGTAGCGGCACATGGGAGTGCTTGGTTGTAGCGGCAGACCCACGACAGAGGTACGCTTGGTTGTAGCGGCACATGGGAGCGCTTGGTTGTTGCGGCAGACCCACAACAGAGGTGCGCTTGGTTGTAGCGGCACATGGGAGCGCTTGGTTGTAGCGGCAGACCCACGACAGAGGTGCACTTGGTTGTAGCGGCACGTGGGAGCGCTTGGTTGTAGCGGCAGACCCACGACAGAGGTGCGCTTGGTTGTAGCGGCACATGGGAGCGCTTGGTGGTAGAGGCTGGCCCGCATTACTCGATAGGTGGAGTACTACAGCAGTCTTAAGTTAGTGGGCATTACCTCGGAGTTGTGACAGGACCACTGTACACTCCAGAGACGGAGCTCTTCAGTAGTTACGGTTTCGATGATGAAAATCCTGGTTTGAGCTGAGACTTTTGACCTTGTGTTTGCCTCATGATTGAGATGGGTTACTTGATAACTTAGGTATATGCATGGGCATATATCTAAGTAGAGGTTATCTGTTGAGATCTTCTTGTGGTTATCTTTGTTGGTTTTAGTGAGACCTTGAGGGTCTCGGGGTCCCTACTGAGTATCGTTATACTCACCCCTGCACGGGCTATGCCCGCACTACGTTGTGTTGGTTGTAGACGACGGATAGCGTTGATCGTGGCTGAGGCTTGCAGAGCAGGACGATACCTGGAGGTGGACCACTGGGCGGGACGTGCTCGGAGTGGACGGCGGGACCCGAGGAGCATTGGAGCTATCTGTACCCACCCTTCAGGTTGGATTTCCAGTGGACAACTCGGTGTAGCGGCTTTTACTTTACAGTTGTTGTTTTCCCTTTCGAGTTGTACTTTACTTTCAGTTGGGTTTGTATACTGGCCCATTTACTTTTCTGCACTTCATTTGTACTCTGTTTTTACTTAGTGTTTACTTTTCCGCTTGCTTACTCTGTGGTGCTTGTTTACTTTACAAAGGCAATGCCTTCCCTTTTTACCGGGATTTTCGCCTTGGTGCTAGTCGCCAGCCCCTGGCCTATGGAAGGCGGGCTTGGGGTAGTCACGGCACGGGCCCCGAGGACGGGTCGTGACATAAGGAGTGCACGGTGGTTCTCGAAGATAGACCTAAGGTAAAGATTTCACCAGCTCAGAGTACGAGACGATGATGTGCATAAGATGGCCTTAATATTTTGGTATGACCATTGCAAGTTCATGGTTATGCCATTCGGCGTGACCAACGCTCAAGAAGATTTCATGGGACTCATGAACAGGATCATTCAGCCATACCTTGATCTCTTTGTAGTAGTCTTCATCAATGAGATTCTTATCTACTCGACTACTGAGGAGAAGCATTGCTATCATTTGCGGGTAGTAATGGACACACTCTGAGATCAATAGCTTTATCGTAAGCTCTCGAAGTTCCTGTTCTATATTATAGAGATTCACTTTATGGGACATGTTATATCGGAGGCTAGAGTTCCAGTTGATCCAGTGAAGATTGAGGCCGCACTTTCTTTAGAGCCACCCAAGAATGTGAAAGAGGTATGAAGTTTCCATGGTTTGGCTCGGTACTACCAGATAATTGTGGCAAATTTCTCCAGAGTTGCTGCACCACTTTCATCATTGACAAAGAAGGGTAAACCCTTCGTCTGGTCGGAGAGATGCCAGCAGATTTTTAAGGAGCTGCGGTAGAGTCTTACTAGTTCCCCCATCATGAGACATCCAGAGGAGGTCATAGGGTACGTAGTATATTGCGAAACATCAAGGACCGAGATCAAATGTGTCGGGATTCAGGAGCAAGCAGTTATCCTATATGGTTCTCGATAGCTGATACATCACAAGCAGAACATCACTACCCATGATCTGGAGTTAGCAGCAGTGGTCTTCGCCTTGAATATTTGGGGATATTATATGATGGGCGATCATTTTACCATGTACTCTGATCACAAGAGTATCAGGTATATATTTTCCTAGAAAGACCTGATCCTGAAATAGAGATGTTAGCTTGAGTTCCTTCAAGACTATGAATTCAAGACAGTCTATAATCTTGGGAAGGGGAACATTGTATCAGATGCACTCCGTAGGAGGTCTGGTATAGAGCTGCTAGGAGAGGCGACGGAGCAGCTGGCTACTTTACAGATATCCTTTGTGGATAGAGATGGATGATTTTTTCTATAGTCTCTTACAGTCATTCCTCCACTCCTTCAGCGATTTAGGGAGGCACAACATGGGGACGCTGACAATGAGAAACAACATGATCAGATATCCACAAAGTAAAGACCTAGAATTTACATGTATTTTTTATATAAATGGGAATTTTAAGAGTCCGTGAAAATTGAAGGTGCATGATTCCAAGGCCTGGAGTGCCCGGAATAAATTTTTGGAATTTTTTTTTGGGTATGTTCAGTAAATGTGTGAGCCGGTTTTTTCAAACTTTTGAACCGATGCTCGGAATTGAAAACTGAGGACACTGCTGAACTTGCGGGGATAATATTCTCGTAAATAAACATTCACCTCGATAGCAGTTGGTCGATGGTGAAAGTGTGTTTTTTGGTTTTTCATGAAAGAATAAAAAAATTGTTTAACAATTTTTTTATTAGAATCACCCATGTGGGTTTTTGGAGGTGGGTTCCACTGGAACTAAACCTCTCTTGTGAAGTTATGTTGGTGAGGACCACCCGATCCTAAATCCCCAATTTTAATTTTAGAGGTGGGGACCACCTGATCCCTCTTAATGGAGAGAAACCTATCAACTCCCCCATATTCCACCTCTCAAATTAAATTGATCCATTAAATTGGGCCAATTAATTGAGCTAATTAATTTTTACAATGCGGCACATTCATTACACCGACTTGGTTGTTCCGACATAATTAATCATTTATGTTAATTATTTTGGCACCTCTTTTTTTGGGTGGGATTGTGAGAGGATATCCATTAGAGGATTTCATTTCATCCCCAAAGGATACAGCTCTAATGAAGAACGCTGACATCGAATTCTTCCTCGGCACACTTTTAAATGGGGAATGTATTCAACTACGATGAACTGATGCACGAGCCCAGGATTTGAGGTGTGTGGGCCAAGCCACCCCCACCGTTCGATTCACCCCCACCATCCGATCCGCCGCCTCCATTTGGGCTAAGCTGCCGCCCGAGCCGCCGCCATCATCTGTGATGATCCGATGCCGCCCTTCCGGCAAAACCGCCCCGGCCAAGCCGCCGCGTGGCCACCCACAGCCCTCTATGGCCCCTCAAGGCCTGCCAGGCCGGGCCACCTAGCGGGGCGGGAAAAACCCAATGGGTTGCGGCCCATTGCGGGTGGCGACAGACCCAACAAGTTAGGTCAGGTCGACTCAAGCCATTATGGTCCAGTCCAGGTTAGGCCGGGTCGGACCGGACCCAGGCCCACTACAACCCATTTACTTTATTTTGGCCATAACATTGGCACCATATGTCCATTTTATGAACCTTAAATGGCACTAGAAATCTTGTATTGAGATGGTCCATTTGAGTATACCACACTGGTGTTTTGGATTAATATGGGTAATGTTTATATTGTATCGAGAAGGAATCCAACCGCCCCCCCTGGACTAAAAGTCTAATCACTCAGAGATATGGCGTCTGATTGACTCTTTGTCTGTTGCGATGAGACCCCTATGACGTGGCAGACATTTGAGATGCTTCTTCATTGAAATTCATGGTATTGGGAGTATCAAACAATAGCTCGTGGAGAGGGTCCTCTTGGTGAAGAGCTAGCATAGTGCGGGTACCCAGTATCTTACTGAGACTTGGTGACTGCTAACCTTTTTGACAGGAGGAGTAAATCAGCATGCCACAGTGGGGAGCACCTCTATTTTATGTGGAAAATACACAGTACTCGACAGGAGGAGTACCATAACAATTCACTATGGAGAGTGCCTCTGTGTGACGTGGCAGACCCATGGTACACGACCGGAGGAGTACCACAGCAAGTCACGGGTGGGATCACCTCTGTGTGACGTGGAAGAACCATGGTGGGGAGTGCCTCTTTGTGACGCGGCATACCCACGATACTCGACAGGAGGAGTACATCAGGAGTCTAAGGTTAGTGGTAAGTTCCTCTATGTGACGTAGCAGGCCCAATGTACATGATAGAGGAGGGGTTCTCCAGTAGCCGTGGTGTTCAGAATGTTACTTGCTACTACCCCTAGAATAAATCCTAGGGTGGGTTGAGTTAGTATCTCGGTGTTTTTCTCATGAGTGATATGTATTACTTGATAACTTGGGTATGTGTATATTCATATACCTAATAAGGGTAATATATTGATTTCATATATTGTGGTTTATCCGTGGTGGTTTTTGTGAGACCTTGAGGGTCTTGGGGGCCCTATGAGTATCGTTATACTCACCCCTATATGGGCTATGCCCACACCATGTTGTGTTGGATGTATACGACGGACAATTCCGACTGTGGATGAGGGTACCAGGACTCTAGTTAGCTCGGAGGTGGACCAAGAGGAGGCATACCACATAGATGATCGATCGAGAGCTGTACCTACCCTTAAGGTAGGATCCTTGGTGGGTGATCATGTGCACTATTCCAGTTACTTGTACTTTCAGTTGTCTTGTACTTTCCAGTTTTCCTTGTACATTACAATTGGTCTTGTATTCTGTCACCTTTTTACTTATAGTACTCACTCTATTTAAAATTCAGTTTACTTGAGTTTATATCATGATGTGTTCTTGGTTATGTAAGTTATAGGTTATAAAGGCAATGCCTTCCTAGTTTTAGATATTATGACTTTCAGTGCCTGTTTCCAGCCCTTGGCCTATGGAAGGCGGGCCTGGGGTAGTCACGACATTGGCCCCGAGGGACGGGTCATGACAAATTGGTATCAGAGGAGTCAGTCCTATCGTATAACATAGGACTCTGATCTATCTTTTAATGAAAATAGTGTTAAGTGTAGTGAGTGTGGTTATCAATTTCTGGAATCCAGTGTTGGTGCGGCAGTCGATGTATCCATTCACAGGACCCTGACTTCTGATTTCCGACTAAGTGCATGAAAACACTAATTATGTGTGTTTTTTCAGGAGTTTTCTCTGTGATCTCTTATGTCAGCTCACCAGGTATAAGTTATTGATCATGGCACACCTTTTTCATTTCAGGATGCCTCCACACATACAACTATATTGGGATTTGAGAGTTTTATGCAATGATAGCCCACTGAGTGACGAAGCCCCGATACAGGGCCCTTTTGTAGTAGAGGCACCAGCAGTAGATTTTCCCATTAGGCCACCAATGCCACCATCCCCACCATTAGACGGTGCACAACGCTTGAGTGCATTGCACAAGTTCCAGTGCTAGAGGCCACCCAACATCATGGAAGAGACAGACCCACAAGCGGTAGTGGATTGACTGGAGGCTGTAGTGAGAGTCTTCCCACTGGTAGGGACACTAGCCGATTTCATGGTCATCCTTACCGCCATCCATCTACAAGATGTAGTAGGCAGATGGAAGATATTGATGCTCCAGGTCCACGATGAGGTGACGCATCTCTGGGTGGACTTTGGGAGCGTATTTTGGGCAGAGTTTGTCCCAACGACTCTTCACGCATAGCACATACATGAGCTGCTTCATATGCAGTAGGGAAGCCTGACCGTAGCTCACTACTCAGCGAGGTTCATTGACCTCTCATGATACACAACACATATGGTGCGAGACTCCTTCATTAGGGTCCGGGCCTTCGAGTAGGGGATTAAGTGGGAGATCAGGGCATCAATGATATCACTCAGCTCCCCGAAGTAGGTGGGGGTGTTAGAGAGATCCCTCATAGTGGAGAGTTTCCTTGCTGATCAGTCTCCAGCAGGGAGACCCACCACCAGTTGACATGTATCATAGAATTCTGTAGCTGGCAGGAGATTGATGTTGCAGAGGTCAAAGAGGACCATACCTATAGGTGGACGGCCGCAAAATTCATGGTTGGTTGTGCAGGGCACCCAAGAGAGTGTCATTCATGCTTAGAGTGGGTAGTGTTACTCATGCGGAGGGCTGGGTCACATGACTCGTTACTGTCTGACCCACCATATAGATGATCAGCAGATGGTCATTGGACTACCCAGGAAAAGATATAGATTCAACTGAGGAGGTCAACAGGGATAATGCAGACGTGGCAGAGGAGTTGTCCGTGTAGCTGGTGGTGAGAGAGGATTCAAGATGTTACTACCACCACCACATTGAGGTCCACCCCGACTACAGGGAGTAGGTTGATAAGGGAGAGATCAACCCCAGGCAGCGGAGGCTTATGATCAGGGCACTACAGATATGCTATAATTTACAATCTGTGTCTACTCCACCTTAGCTGTAGTACTTATAGACACATGTGATAGTCATTCATTTATTACCACTGCCCTCGTTCAGTGCTCAGAAATTTCTATGGAGACGTTGTCTCAATCCTCAAAGATGGATACTCCTACGGGAGGAGATGCAATGATTACGCACCGGTGCCAGTAGAGTGAGATTACTCTAGGAGGTGAGAGTTTTAGCTGGGTTCTCTTAGTAGCAGCATCGAGTCCTTATAACATCATCTTGGGTATGTAATAGTTATCTACAGTCCATGATCACATTGAATTTATTATGTGAAAAGTACGGTGTGTCTGCATGGATGGGACTAGGTTTACCTTCACCGGAGAGAAGGGAGCATTTTCAGCACAAGATGGACTTACCCGGAGGAGAGAACAACTGATCACTAATCAGTTGGCTAGTCTAACCCTCATAGAGGTTTCTGTGGAGAGGCTGATTTATCCTATAGTGGTGGACAAGTACACGGTTGTTTTCCCTGATGATGTTGCGGGTCTACCTCCTCATAGGGAGGTGTAATTTACATTGACTTGTACCTCGGGATGACAATGATATCTACACCAGCATATCATATGGCTCCCGCGGAGCTTCGTGGGATGCGGGTACAGCAAGAGGACTTACAGGGGAAGGGGTTTATCCGGCATAGTGTTTCACATTGGGAAACCCTAATTTTGTTTCCAATAAGGAATATGCGATCTTGAAATTTTGTGTCGACTATTTTTTCTTGAACCAGGTGACTATGAAGAACAAGTACCCACTCATGAGGATTGAAGACCTCTTTGATATGATGAATGGAGCACAGTGGTTCTCGAGGCTAGAACTTAGATCAGGCTTTCACCAGCACTGAGTACAAGACAATGATGTGGATAGGATGTCTTTTAGATGTTGATAAGGCCACTACGAGTTCTTTGTTATTCCATTTAGTGTAACCAGCACTCCAAAAGTGTTCATGGGACTCATGAACATGATCTTTCAGCCATACCTTGATCGCATTGTAGTAGTCTTCATCGATGACATTCTGATCTACTCGACTACTGAGAAGGAGCATGCCTTTCATTTTCTGGTAGTACTGGACACACTCCGAGAGCACCAGCATTATGGTAACCTATTGAAGTGCCAGTTTTGGATTCGAGAGGTTCACTTTCGGGGACATGGCGTATCAGATGCTGGAGTTGTAGTGGATCTTGTGACGATATAGGCGGTACTTGGTTAGGAACTACCCAGGAGTCTGACGGAGGTACGAGGTTTCCTAGGGTTGGCTGGACACTACTGAGGATTTCCTCTCGATTTCTCCATAGTTGCAGCACCACTTTCACCATTGACGAAGAAGGGGAAACCCTTTGTGTGGTCGAGGAGATGCCAGTAGAGTTTTCTGGAGGTGAGACAGAGGTTGACTAGTTCCCCCATATTGTGACTTTTAGAGGAGGTCGTAGGATACATAGTCTACTGTGACACATCAGGGACCGGGCTCAGATGTTTCCAGAGGCAGGAGACATCAGTTATCACTTATGGTTCTTGACAGATTATAAAACACGAACAGAACTATGCTACCCATGACCTATAGTTAGCATCAGTGGTCTTCACCTTGAAGATGTGGTGACATAATCTGATGGGCGAGCGTTTTACCGTGTACTCTGATCACAAGAGTCCCAGGTATATCTTCACCCAGAAGGACCTAAACCTTATACAACATCATTGTCTCACATTCCTCCAGGACTTTGACTTTGAGATAGTCTATTCTCTTGGGAAGGGGAATTTTTTAGCTGATGCACCCAACAAGAGATCTGGTATACAGCTTCTAGGCGAGGCAACAGAGCAGCTGCATACATTACAGATATCATTTTTAGATAGATATGGAGCATCTTTCCATCAGTCTCTTGTAGTCACTCACCCACATCTTCAGGGATTCCGGGAGGTGTAGAGTGGGGACGCTGACCGCGAGATGTGACATGCTCAGATATCCACAGGACATGCACATGATGTATTTTTAAAGGTGGGGAGCACATCATCCTCTTCATAGGACGTACCATGATACCATTGTCACTTCAAGAGGATGTGTTGAAGGAGTTCCACACATCCCCTATAGCAATACATCCAAGTGTGGTGATGATGTAACAGGACCTCCGACGACAACACTGGTGGCTGTGAATAAAGAAGGTACTATTAGAGTTTGTCTCTTGGTGCCTCACTTGTAAGCAACTGAAGGAGGAGTATCAATTACAAGTAGGCTTGTTGCATCCTTTAAAGGTCCTATAGTGGAAGTGGGATGGCATATTCATGGACTTTGTGATGGGTCTTCCACATGCATCAAAGTGTCATGACTCGATTTGGGTGATCGTCGACCGACTCACCAAGTCGGACCACTTCTTACTAATCATAGAGTAGGGATCTGTAGAGTTCTTAGAATGCCTCTATGTGCAAGATATTATACATCTACATGGAGTACCCTAGATGATTGTCTCCGATCATGATACATGATTCACTTTAGGGATATGGAAGGGGTTGAAGGAGGATTTCGAGAGGCAACTTCATTTGAGCACTGCCTTCTATCCTTAGATGGATAGCTAGACTAAGCAGACCATTCAGACCCATGAGGACATGCTACATGAATGAATCCTCAACTTCAGTCGTAGTTGGGAGGATCACTTGCCTTTGGTGTAGTTTGCATAAAACAATATATATCACTCCACCATTGGGATGATACCTTTGGAGGTGTTGTATGGGTGACCTTTCATATCACCTTTGTGCTGGACTGACCCAAGGGATTCAACACTAGTGGGATAAGAGATGGTACGGGCTACCATAGAGAAGGTGCAGATCATCCAGGAGCGGATGAAGACTGCACCGATCAGGAAGAAGTCATATGCCGACAGGATATGGAGACCTCTAGAGTTCAAGGATGGTGACCACTTCTTTCTACAGGTCTCACTTTGACGAGGATTGTGGAGATTTGGATGAGGAGGCAAGTTATCTCCGAGATTCATCAGACCTTTTTGGGTCCTCAGTAGAGTTGGAGAGGTGGGATACTACTTAGCTATTTCACCTCAGTTGTACTGGGTGCACGACATCTTCCACGTATCCCAGTAGTGGAGATTCATTCCTGACACCTCCCACATCATCGAACATGGCGAGATGGACGTCGAGGATGGGGAGACTTTTACGGAGGTTCAAGTAGAGATTGAGGATCGATGGGAGCAGGTTCTTCATGGATGGTCGATACCTCTGGTATATGTTCGCTGGAAACATTGGAACCTCCTAGATAGCACATTGGTGCAGGAGGATCAGATGCATGCTCAGTACCCCCACTTGATCTCTTAGTTTGAGTTGTGGTTTATGGGGACATAAATCCCTGACATGGGGAGAATGTAAAGAACCAAGAATTTCAATTAGGTTTTTTTATATAAATAATAATTTTACTAGTCTGTGAAAATTGACGGTGCTTGATTCTGAGGCCCGGAGTGCCCAAAATTAATATCTAAACTTTTTTTCTAGTATGTTTAGTAAACATGCGAGTGGGTTTTTCAAAATTTTGAACCAGTGCTCGGAATTGAAATCCCAGGACACCGATGAACACACTGCACCGATATTCTCTTAAAGAGACTTTCACCTTGATGATAGTTGGTCGAGGATGAAAGTTAGTTTTTGGGTTTTTTGTGAAAGAATAAAATAAAAATAAAATTGTGGGAATTTTTTTATTTGAAACACCCACGTGGATGTTGGGAGGTGGGGTCCAATGGAACTAAACCACTCTTGTGATGTTGTAGTGGTGGGGACCACCCGAGCCTAAACCCCCAATTTAAATTTTAGAGGTGGGGATCACCCGACCCTTCTTAATGGGAAGAAACCTCCCAACTCCCCAATATTAAACCCATCCCATTTAATTGAGCCATTAACTTGGGATAAATAATTGTGCTAATAAATTGTGCCAGCGTGGTACATTAATTTCACCAACTGGGTTGTGCCAATATAATTAATCATTTATGTTAATCATATTGGTACCTCTATTTTTTGGGTGGGATTGTTAGCGGAGAACCCTTGTAGGATTTCAATTCTTCGACTATGGCGAACCGACGCATGACCCTGGGATTAAAGGTGTATAGAGGAAAACATAACCGACGATAACATCCACTACATCTCGCACCAACTTCAACGAACAATCCAAGGTAGGGGTTTACGAAAATATGATTAACACTTTCCATGTTCTCCCCTTCTAATTATTTTTGCGGGTATTGGGAATAATGATATACAAGGATTGTAGGGAGGACTTTTGATTATTGTTTTCCTTACCTGATCTTGATACATTTGTTCTTGTTGATCCACTTGCTACAGCTCCAATGTGGAGAATGCAGTCCAAAATAACATGGCCTCTTCTCTCCGTAATTCTTGTGATGAAAAGTGTTGTTCATCGTGATGGAGGAGGATGTCGACCAACTATGAAGGGGCATGAGAACGGTGACCGACACCCCCACTGGTGACGATGAAGGAAACGATGCACCATCACCATTCTTTGATCGTCGCCGCCGCCGCCTCGTCGCACAGCCCCGGCCGAACCGATGTCGCGACCTCGCCTTGCTGAGCCTCTACCGACCGGCCAAGCTGAGCCGCCGCCGCCGCCCGAGTCGCCGCCACCATCTGGGACGAGCTGCCGCTCGAGCCGCCACCACCTTTCAGGTTGAGCTGCTGCCAACCTTCCGGCCGAACAACCCTGGCCGAGACACCTCGCTGCCACCCTCATTCCTCCATGGCCCCAAACGACCTGCAGGGACAGACCCCGCGGGCCAGGCAGAACCCAATGGGTCGGGCCATGTCGGACCGGACCCGAGCACACTATGACCCATTTACTTTCTTTTGTCCATTAAATTGGCACCGTATGACCATTTGACAGACCTTCAATAGTACTGGAAACCGTGGAGTGAGACAGTCTCATTGATTATATCGCACTTGAGTTTTGGATTAAGATGGGGAATGATCATGTTGGATCGAGCACGGATCCAACCGGGTCCTAGAGACTAAATGGTTAATGACTCATAGACCATGCATCTGATTTATGTTCCATCTGTTGCATTGAGACCCCTATGATGTGGCGTTCCTTTGAGATGCTCCTTCTTGGGAATTCGTGGAAGTGACAGTATCGACATGTAGCTTGTGGAAACGATTATCCCAGAGATGAGCCACATAGTGCGGGAACCCAGTAGCAAGATGAGACTTGATGACTACTGACCTTTTTGACAGGAGGAGTACCTCAGCAGGCCACAGAGGGGAGTGCCTCTATGTGACATTGTAGACCCACGATAATCAATAGGAGGAGTACCACAACATGTCATAGTGTGGAGCACCTCTATGTGACGCGGTAGACCCATGGTGGGGAGAACCTCTATGTGATGCGGCATAACCATAGTACACGATAGGAGGAGTACCTCAACATTCCAAGGTTCGTGGGAAGCACCTATGTGTGAAGAGGTAGGTCCACTTTACTTGATAGAGAAGGATTTCTCCTGTAGCCGAGGTTTTAGGAATGTTACTCGTTACTACCTCTAGAATAATTTCTGGTGTGAGTTCAGTCAGTATCTCTGTGTTTCCCACATTATTGATATGGATTACCTGATAACATAGATATATGTATTGGAATATACCTACGAAGGGTTATCTATTGATTTCATACTTTTTGGTTTATCCTTGGCTACTATTGTGAGGCCTCGAGGGTCTCGAGGTCCATCTTGAGTATTGTTATACTCACCCCTCCACGGGTTATGCCTGCACCCTGTTGTGTTGGATGCAGATGACTGACAGCGTTGACTGGGGATGAGGTTACAAGGACTTGAGGTTTCTCTGAGGTGGACGAAGATGAGGCATACAACAAAGATGACTGATCGAGAGTTGTTCCTACCCTTCAGGTAGGATCCTAGGCAGGTGATCTTGGGAGCTGTTCTAGTTACTTGTACTTTCTACTATCTTGTACTTTTTATTTTTCCGTGTACCTTCCATTTGGGCTTGTATTCTAGCCCCTTTTTACTTATTGTACTCACTCTGTTTTCTGTTCAGTTTACTTGAGTTCGTAACTTGTTGTGTTCTTGGTTGTGTGTGTTAACGGTTATAAAGGCAATGCCTTCCCAATTTTAGGGATTACACCTTTCAGTGCTAGTCGCCAGACCATGTCCAATGGAAGGCGGGCCTAGGGTAGTCACAGTATGGGCCCCGGGGGATGGGTCGTGGTAGTTTCTCTCATTTAATGATATGTTATAGATTAAGCGTATTTAAAATATTAAATATATTAGAACACATCATGATGTTATATTCCATTCCACCCTCGGTGTTCAATTTCATTAACACTATTGAATAATATATTATTATTTCAAGATATTGGGGTGTAAAAATAACCATATTGAAATTTATAATATCATATATACTCCGATATTAATATATAATCAACCTTTTATTCATAAGTATTGTATTTTTATTATTTATAGTGTCAACTACTGAGTTTCTCATGTCTATTTCAACCTAGATGTTCTGTTTTTTCTACATAGGATTATATTTCAACCACTATAGGATGATATAAATGTCATAAATATTATATTTATTCCATATATACATTTTTTTAAATTATTATCTAAATGAGGACATTTAAAATGAATCAAATCAGTTTAAGGAGATGGTAATTTGTACATATGCACACACGACTTTTGGATCTCTTCTTTTAGACCCTAGGGTTGGAATTTAGGGAATCCCAACACCTATATAACATGGAAAATATTATTTCGTATTGATTTTTTAGGTTTATGTTGATCATATTTTCTTAATGTGAGTGAATAAGTGAGGGTAGGAGGTGTTATTTTTTAATTGATGTTAGTGAAACAGTTGTAATTTAGAAATGTTTTCAATATTTTTAGGTTACCTTCTTGAAAAAATAAATCCAAAATGCCCCATACATTATGTTAAAAGGATAAATAATACATTTCAATATCAAATAATATTTATCAAGTGTTTACTAATTTTTATTCTTTATACATTTTTTTAATCCCCTGACAGACACACTTTGACCATACCCTATGGTAACATATTTATAATATATTTCCAATTCATCTTGACAATAAATAAATATTATATATGTTGCGATTTTTAATTATTATGATTCTAAATATGTATTGAATATTACCAAATTATATTCAAATAAGTGGTATAATTTATTTTAAATAAAACTCTTGAAATATAATAGAAAATAGTTTTTCTAGATATATAATTTTCAAGAACATGTTTATATAACCTATAATATATATCTAATAATCATCATTATATGGATTTAAATTCTTATTTTTTGAAATATAATCAATATATTTAATTTAAATAAATCAATAATACATATTATTTTTGTTAATAAAAAAGTTAAAACATTATGAATTTATAAATAGTTTCCAGAAAAGTATCAATTTTTTTACAAATTATCTTATAATAATTTATTTAAATATAATAATGAATACATGATCAATTATAAATATTATAAAACATTATTATAATATAAATTATGAATATTTTAATAATAAATATTCAATTATTATTAAACTATCATTTGATAGAGAAAATTTCATAAATTCAGTCTATGCTTATTTTGAAAGAGTGAGTTCAGAATCAACATTCACTACTTAAAAATAAAAAATTTTCCATGAAAGGTTAAAATTTATTTATTATTGTTTTTATTAGTATTTTTAACTCAACATAATATAATACCAAGTGTTTTATTATTCCATCTTTCAAAAATATTACAATTTCATTTTTCATAGATATTTTTTTCTTTGAAAATAAGGGTTATTCTTATTCTTGATAGCCTTAAGTTCGAACATTGCTTGCTATATATCCTAATTTATCCAATGTACATTCACCTATTGAGGTAATAAATTTCACAAATCTTGTTCCCAACTATATAGAATATTTATGGTCACTTCAATATAAGATAAATGTGGTTTCAAATTATAGTTATTTAGAGGTCAACACATGCATTAGGTTTGGAGTATACATCCCTAAACTTGAGATAGATGACACATCATTTATTTTAGATTTTCTCAGTGTCATTTTTAAATGGAAATATATAGCTCCACTTTTTTTTCTATAAATTCAATAGGTCTTATATACATCTATTTTTTTATGAAACATTAAACCACCCTTCGATAAAGATACTTTCATAAAAAATCGATCTAAAATGTGAAATTTCATTTTGATTATTTGGTTATAGGAATAATACATTTTTCTAATTCAAGATTATTTAATATGGGTTAAAATTTTATTTACATTTTATATTGTATCCTTAAATTTTTTGTCCTATAAGATTCCAATCACTAGCTTAATCCCAACAAGTCAGAGTAAAACAATTCTTACCATATAACTCTTCTTACACCACTATTTGACTAAATTAATGGAATCAATTGTTATTGGAAAATTATTCCCATATAAAATACTGATCCCACATACCTATAATGAAATATAATTATTACATAAAAATATATTCAACGTTATGAATTGTCCTTTTAGATTTTCAACTTGTTTGTTGATGATATGAAGTTCTCCAATACTACTTTGTATCAAGATCCTTATTAATATTTTTATTGATTATTAATTTTAATCATGGATCAATATATATAAATATTGAAATATGAGAAACATGAAATTTTAAAAAACAATCTTTTATATTGACCCTATAATGGAAATCAATAGTTATTCATTCTCTTCTAGAGGAAAAATGTGAATGTTATGTAGGGTGATAAAAAACAAAAATTGAATCATTATTTTTCATATTAATTGGTTATCTGGTGATAAAATACATAGAAATGTCATCCCATTTCCCCAGAATAATTATTATAGGCTAAATGAATCCTATAGGATTTCTTCTCCCAGTAATCCCTAATTTGAAAAAAAAAATAATTTGATAGATAATCATCTATTTCCCACATCATATTATTGGACTATAAATGATCATTAATATCCTTATACCTATTTTATCTAACACAATGTATCATGAAATTCAAACTATTAGAATCATCTAATAATTCACTTTTTTATCTTAGTCTTACATGTATCACATTACAACATTCTGAAATCTAGTATACCATATTGATAAATATCGTTCCACAATTTACCGTCGTTAATGAAAAAAACTTCTCTTAAATATTTCCATCATTAGCATGAGATAATGATATATCATTCAATAAAAATGGTATGGAAATTATTTTATAAAGGATTAATGTTCCACTTTAGTAATAATTCACATATACATGTTACCTAAATAAATAAACATAGTATCTATATCAATTATTATTTTGGTAATGAATACATGGTCTAACATACTCAGTGCATCCACCACCCAATTTTCATTATATGGGTTATAGTATATTGAGGAATTATAATCCTATAGTATCTTAAGAAACTTTATTTTTCTAAAACAGGTATCTTTATGTGGAAGGATGTATTCCAGACACATACCATCTATGCATATATTACATTTTAACTATAGAGATAATTTTTTAATTTCTTCAAATTTATGATTCCATATTCCAACTCAAGATCATGAGTATGATATTTTGAATAATTAGTTTTTAACTAGATTTATTTATAATAAATAAATATAAAATCCCTTATAATTACATTACAAATTCTCTTCTTCAATACATCATAGTTTATAACTAATCTATCCTTTACTGAGGGTATATTCAAAATCATCATATTGAAAAATCTACCCTCAATGATTCAATTCATTTTCCACATTCAATTATCCATATGATGCTATTGAATAATCTTGTAATATTGGAAAATGGTTCATACAAAGATAATAAATTTTGAAAAAACCTTTGATAGTGACCTATTAATCCAATGAAAATAGATACATTGATTATACTCCTTCATAGGAGGAAATATTTGATCCCCTCAATCATAATAGGATCAACTGATATTCCATCAGTAATGAAAATATATCAAAGAATAATATTTATACTCATAACAAACCAATGAATTTTAAATAGATTACAAGAATAAATAGAAGATTATTATTATTCTATGGAAGTGGAAATATTATTATAAATTTATTATTAAATAAATATTACCAAACTCACATATTTATATTTAAGTTGTTATCAATCAGCTGGATAGAAGAAATAAAAAACACCAATGATAAACCTAGTGAGATATCATATTCTACATTTGTATTGACCTCAAATAAAAAGGGGGATGTCAATGATTCAAAAAAAATTTGTCATGTATTTTCTAAAAATTATTTTTATGTGATAAGTCATTGGATTATAATATGTATACTAAATGAATAATTTTTTTGAGTACTATCAATGATTATGGGGTTTTTATTGGAGAAGATTCATCCAAAAGAAGTTCAAATTTCAAATATTATATTTTTAGATTATGAGAAAAAATTGTTATCATTGAAAAAATTAAATTATTTTTTATAATAATATGATCTAACTCTTACACATTTTTATCGCATTATATGTTATTATAAATCCATGAAATTAATTATTTTCACCATGTAATCTTCTAAAGAAGATCGTAGTGAGAAACCAAAAAACATATTTAGTTTCATGAAGGAATTATGTCGAAGAAGACATTTAATGGTTTGAAATTATATTTAATATGCATAATTATTCTATATATCATTTTCAGATGAGGAATAACCAAAAATTATAAAACCATTAATAATGAAGGTCCTCCTCAACCCAAAGTGGGACCTAGGTGGTTTAACACTTGTGAGGCAGCCAACAAGGCCTATCGAAGGTGGAATGTGTGTGTGAATGGGTGTGAATTTCACCAATAAAGAATGAGAATGGTGGTTCACATGGAACACATAGAGGGAATAGATGAGGGTTCCCATGGGATAGTTCAAGGGTGTGTCCCAACCTAATTATGGGAATATGTAAAATGGTCCACCAAGTAATAAATTTAGTTCTCTCACTAAAGGATAATTATATAGACATTCTTATTAAGAACTTATAGAAGGATTGAATGAACAATTTATGACTCTGAAGTAGAAGTTACCATTACTACTCCAATAATAGAGACATATAAGGATATGCTTATGAACTGTTTTATCACAACCATCCTTTTAAAGGAGTAGTTATCTTTAGAATTTATTCATTTTACCTTTTAGTGGTATATCATTGTTATCGTTATATATTGACTATCCTTGATCAACATCTTCTTGTACATTTTAAAAAAATATATATGTCATGAAATAAATAGAAAAAATTGATCCAAATTTAATAATATTTAGATACAAGAATGATACAGATTGACATGATTTATTGATTCATTGTTCTTGTAACCATTTTATTTAACGGTGAATTTTTTTCCAAGGAGGTACTTGCTATGTCAATAGATTTTAAATAATTAGATGATTCATGTGTGAACATGAGTTCAATATCATGAAGAAATATTCTGATAACATAAAGATACAATGATTCTTAATGTGGTGTGATTTCATATGTGAAAAATTAAACCCATGTATGACAATGTGGATATATTCAGTTTTTTAAAATAAAAAATTATGATAAATAAAAAATTATTGATATGTTATGGGGTTTTAAATTTTTATTGACACTACATGAAATGTGTTTTTGAGTTGGTAAATCCTAAGATCTATGAAAGATGAACCACATTTAAAAATATGGAGTCTCTCTACAAAGAGATTTAATTGATATTTTTTGAGATATCTCATTATTTATATTGAAATGCAGGGAACAAGGTTTATCCTTTGTTTATATACTTGCATTAATAATATCACTTACACACTATCTTTTATGATTATGTTATCAAGAATGTCTCTAAATATCATGATGATATAACCATGGACTCGCTCTTCAATAGTTTTACTGATGTATAAGAAGAGGTGTCCTATGTGATTGTGTAATAGTAAGATAACCCATTAATTTATTTATTTGATGTTTATATTTGATTAATTCAATCAGATAAAGTTGATCAGAATTTATTTTAGTCTATTAAAGGGGAATTGTTTTATATTTTCAAATCACATCAAAAGTGGAATTTTTAAATATTATTTGACAAATAAAAAAGGGGAAATAATATATCATGTAATCATAAGCATCAAGGAAAAGGATTTCACAATAAACTATTAGTTTTTAGGGAATAAGTTCATGGTCATGCACTTTAATTTCATTTTCATGATAAAAAAACAAATATATTTTCAATGGACAATTTCATAAGCATTGGAGGTCAATAATGTCAATAAAACCTAGTGTTCCTTGTGATTTAAAATTTTATATGAATTATTTTAAACAACTGGGGATGATGATAAATGTTATATTAATTGGAAATTATTAATAAGTATAAAAATAATAAAAATTTTAAAGTGATATATTTTCATCCTATATTGATTCACCCTCCCTCACATTTTTGTGCAATATTTCCAATACCGCACTAACTATTAAACTATGGTATTAAACATTTACCGCCTGTTCATTTTTCCTGTAATATAAATGAATATGTGATTCATGAGAATGTATGGATAAAAACATCTGTGATTAAACATCTTCATTCATATAAAATACATTCCATTATAGTCGTAATTTTTTTAGAGTATGAATATGATTTTTATGATGTCATTGATATTCTAGTATGACTAATTGGATAAGAAATTGCTGATAAGATTGAAAAAGGATTACTTTAATCTCAATATTTTAAAATTGGAATAGTTAAAGGAAAATCATTATATATGTCTCACCCCGAACCCAGTTACCCTGAGTCAGTGCATTATTACATAAAATTGGCATGATATAAGGAATCATGTCCTGAAAGACCGACCAGTTTAATAGCTTTGGAAGTACTAGATACATATATAAGTTTCAAATTACATCGTGAAATAAAAAACCAAATTTTTATCCCCTTTAAACACTTTTATAACCCTAATCCTATTACTATAGGTTTATTGTAATATAATTTTTTGCATCTAGGGATAAATAAAACATAAAAAGGGGTGAGCTCAGATGCTCAGTAAGGATAACAATATAGCAGAAACATTCATAAATAAGAATAAACATATAAGGCAACGTATAAGACTAATACACACGCCTTTTAAACATAATCGTAAGAATTTTATGGAAAAATAAATCAAATAATGTCATTTACATAAACAAATATATATTCTACTAGTCAAATAATCACATGCAACATCAATATCCAATTTCATAATGATGGCATGAATAATGCCGGACATCAAAACAACGTAATCAAGTTCTCATTCCAAGACTAAAAATAAATATTTGATCAAGGCCTTAAAATAAGGCACTAGTTTGTCTCATGAGACCTACTGATGCATCGAGGAGCTATTGCGGGCTCTACCCGTCACTTACTAAGTCTAATACATTCCTCATAAGAAAATATTGAAACACCACATAAACATTTATATTGAAACTATTATAAGAAATGGAAATACATTATCTATAAACCATGAATTGTATAAAAACAAGACATATACATCCAAACATATCACAAATCCTACAATAATATATATATGATTGTATTATAATAAATCAATTTCAGATAAGTGTAAAATCCATAAAAGGATGTTGGCATAGATGAAATCAAAACTATTTGATAGAAATATCTCATTCTATTTTTTAATCATTTAAAAGTCACAAAATTATTAATGAAAAAAATTATTTTGAAAATATTTTCATGAACTTGTAAGGGATGATTTGAAGATGTTATTATGTTGTAAAATAGCTGCACTAGCTGTATAAGTTAAAAAAACATTCATTCCTTAAATTTGTTGAAAATGTTGTAAAGAACCTTGTTTGGAAAATGACGCAAATATTCCGTTATAAACATTCTTTAAAAAGTCAAAAAAGGGTATATATTACGTTAACATGATGTATAATAAATAGATTTTTTTTTGAAATACATTTTTAAGAAACATGGAAGTGGATGATAATGAGGTCACCGTAGATACTCACTTATAAACAACCTCAGATAATGAAGAGATTGTAGAATTAACCCTTACCATGTAGTTATCCTTGATCGAGGGCATGTTAAACTTCTATATAATATTTAAATAATTTTTATTAAATTATACAAGAACCAAATACATAAATATTGTATCATATATGAAGTTTTAATATTGAATTGTTAATAAATTTTTGTAGTATTATTGTTTTGGATGATAACTAATTCGTTTTCATTTATATTCATGGTTAAGTAAGCCATATTTGTTGTGAATAGGATGTATTTGATTCATATCCAAAATTATATTATGTTATTAAAAATTATTTTTAATCATAAAATGAAAATTATTTTTAATGGTTATGAT
This sequence comes from Viscum album, assembly GCA_963277665.1. Lineage (NCBI taxonomy): Eukaryota > Viridiplantae > Streptophyta > Magnoliopsida > Santalales > Viscaceae > Viscum > Viscum album. Next base: position 1,416,799,499 of record OY728145.1, read on the forward strand.
GCGGAATGAATTTCATCATGTTTGTGGAGACAGTAATCCATACGTACTCACAAACGACAATATCATTCTATTGATGGTGAAATAATATGTAATTGGATGTTATATATTTTATACATATTCATTAAAATTTTATATTTTTTATTTATATCAGTTATACTCATTATTAAACCCATCCAAATAATGATGTTTTTGAATAACAATCTACACCACGACGTGGAGACGATAAGCCGTACGTACGCACATATGGTGACTTGTCATTGACAGAATGGATAGAATAATTACTATGGTTTTACCATATTTATAATTAACTCATAATATGTATAAGGTACATGGGTGATTATTTTGGTATGGAGACAAAAAAGAAATAGGAAGTGGAAAAAGAAAAGAACATCGAAAGTGGTGGTGAAATTATTACCTCTTTTTCGGTTGTTTCCATTTGAGTTGATCAAAATGGCTCCTTAGGTTTGATTTCTAATCAAAGTAATGCTTCTAGGTCAAATTTTGGGTAGTTGGGAGGATATTGGATAACGTATTGTCTGAGCCAAATGGCTTGGGGTGTGATTTTGAGAGAAAGGGTAGTACCGTTTTATAATAGAGGTAAGGGTCACTTTAAGAAAATCTGGAAATATTATTTTATTATACAATCATATTCGGTTAATAATGGCTCCAAAATGATTTAATTAAAGGATAAGGTGGGGATGGGTCAATAAAAATTCATCCAATAGGTTTTATACATGATTAGCTCACCATATTAACCTTATCTTTTAGATTAAACTCATAGTTAAATAGTTTAACTTTTACCATGTATTCTTGTATTTTTATAATAAATGGTTAATAAACGTACTATAAAAACGAAAGAAAAATACAAGTGGTTAATTATTAATATATCTAACCTTATATAATTCATTTGTATGATCCTTTAATTTGTATAATTATTTTATCAATTAACAATATATTATTATTTTAAAAACTCATTCATGTAAATTTTTACACTATTTTTTATTTTTTATTTTGAAAGTCATAACAACTTTATAACTTTGAAAAAAAATAATTTAATCAACCCTAAAATATCATATTAACCTAGAAATTTTTTTAATTCATCATATGTCTCAATTTACATTTATTTGGATATTTATAAAATCAATTATTTTAATCATTTTTAATTAGGTAATTATTTCATCATCATTGTATCATAAATAAATTTAATTATTTAAATTTTAAATTTTTTAAATAAAATTACATTATGTAGGAAATATTTTTATCTTTATAATTAATATTTTTAGTCCAATTAATATTATGTATAACCCAATATTAAAAATGGTTTAGTTATTAAATCTTGAATTTAACACTTTTAACTCTTCATTAAATAAAATAATAATAAATTTCCTAATCTAATCCAAGTGGACAAAAAGGATCAAATTTTATTCCTAAGGTTGATTTTGGTCTAAATAAAATTATTGAATAGAATTAGTACATGTGTAAGGGTAATTATAATATGATTTTTCACCTTTAATTACCATATTACATTTAATCGTGGTTATTAAAGTCAAAAGTTACTATTTACAAAAAATATTTTCTTCTTATTAAACAAATTTTTACTTACTTATATCAATTGTGTCTCTCAGATTTTTGATATTCAATTCACCGAAGTAGTAAAATTATGTTTTATGAAAATTTTCAAATGCTCCTAGAAGGTGGGTAAAAACGGTAAAAAGTAAAATAATATTTTAAATATATAATATTGTTATAAAATGACTCAAATGAATTACATTGAACATATACTGTTATTATGTATCTATTTTTACCAATTATAAATTTTAATAAAATAAATAATTATTTAAATAGAAATTCAACATTAAACAATAACACAATGGTTTTCACTATTCATCAAAAATTGAATTTTTTCAGAAAATAAAAAAAATCACCCTAAGATAATTTTTACATTCCAAATCCAAAAATGAAGTCCATTTTGAAAAACAATATTTTTAAAATTTCAAAAAATTTGTATTACTATTCATAAAGGCTTGTTTGATTGGTCATTGTGTGTCAGAACTCCATGTTGTGTACAACCCAAGATATTGCATTATTCAAAGGGAAACGGGCCGTTGAAGCTGGGGGTGCTACATTCTCACCTCCTTGAAATAATTTCTTCGTCGAAGTTTCTAAAATTTTTCTGAATAAAATGATTCTGCTGGTTCTTCATCATAAGTTCCTTGAGTTCCCATCTTACCTCTTCCATATTATGATTTCTCTGTAGAACATTAACAAGACGAGTTGTCCAGTTTCTCAACACTTGTTCTCTTCGATCATGAATTCTAATAGGCTCTTCACAATCAGAAAGATCAAGTTCTAGTTTAATTTCATCATTGTTGAGTACATGCATTGGGTCTGGCTTGTATTTTTTCAACAGTGATATGTGGAACACGTCATGAATATTGGAGAGACTTGGCAGAATTTCCAAATGATAAGCAACAACTCTAATTCGTTCAAGAATTTCGAAAGGTCTGATGTACATGATATTTAATTTACCCTTATTATTGAAATGTATAACACCCTTCCATAGAGACACCTTCAAGAAAACATGATCTCTTACTAGAAATTCCAAATCAGTATTTCGGTTCTTGACATTGCTCTTTTTCCTACTTTGAGTTGCATTGATGTGGGTCTGAATAACCTTCACCTTTTCCATTGTGTCCTCAAAATGTTCCAAGTCTATGAGTTTCCTTTCATCAACATCATCCCAACAAGTTTGTGGGATACATCTCTTTCCACATAATGCCTCATATGGTGCCATCTCAATACTTGAATAGAGGCTTTTGTTGTTGGAAAATTATACAAGAAGTAAATATTTATCCCATATACCATGATAGTCGAGTGAGAAAGATATGAACATGTATTCTAAGGAATTAATAGTCCATTATCATCGTCTATCATTTTAAGGGTGGTAGGGAGATCTCAATTGAAGTTCAGTATCCAAGGCATTCTGAAGAAGTTTCCAAATTCTTTAAGTAAAATTTGGGATCATGTTCTGAACCAATCGATAGGGGTACTCCATGAACTCTTAAAACATTATTAATATGTAGTATTTATATATGTTCAAGTGGTAATTCTTTTCTTGTAGCAATAAAATGTGTTGACTTGGTAAGACTATCAACAATGGCCCATAGAGCATCATTTTTTCTTGTAGACTTTGGTAGTCCCATGACCATGTCCTTTTTAATATCCTCCCATTTCCACTCAGGTATGGAAAGAGGTAGCATGACTCCTCTAGGATGTTGTCTTCCAGCTTCCACTTATATAAAAACCATACATATTGACTCATAATCAACAATATCTCTCTTCATGTTATTCCACCATAAATTTTCCCTAAAATCTCTATACATCATAATTCTACTAGGGTGTATAAAAATTGGAGCTATGAGCATCACCCAACAATGAAATTTTTATATCAGGTATGTTATGGACACAATCCCTCCTCCCAAATTTCAAAATTTCATCTTCATATACGAATTCAATCAATATCCCATTTTTCATAGCTTTATTTTTCTTTTGAAACTCTTCATAATCTGTCTGTGATCTTTTTATCCTTTATAGTAAAGATGGTTTGACAACCATTTGAAAAAGTATTGATGTTTTCACATTCCATGATTATTCCCAAATCCATCTTTACTAGATCCATGAACATAGGATCCCTTTAAACTCTCGTCTTGCTAAAAACTCCTTAATCCATTTTTCACAAAGCATCTTCCACCTTATTTTCCGTACCCGAGTGGTAGAGTATAGTGCAATCATAATCCTTGAGAAGTTCAATCCATCATCATTTCCTCATAATGAGATCATTTTGTGAGAAAATATACTTTATAATCTTGTGATCAATAAATATATCACATTTTTCACCATAGAGATAGTGTATTCATATCTTCAATGAAAAGATTACAGCGACAAACTCAAGATCATGAGTTGGATAGTTTTGTTCAAGAATTTGTCTTGTTGTGAGGCATATGCAATAACTCTATTATTCTGCATTAGTACACAACCATTTCCTTTCGTTTTAGAATCACTATAAATAACAAAACCATCATTCCACAATGGTAGAGTCATGTTAGGATCATTGATTAATCTTCTCTTTAGTTGTTCAAAATAATCTTCCCACTCTTTTGTCCAAACAGATTTAACCCCTTTACGTGTGAGCTTGGTTAATGGGTTATCTAATAGGGAAAAATATAGGACGAAATTCCGATAATAAAAATTTAAACCAATAAAACTATGTACCTCAGTTATACTTGTCGAAGATGGCCATACATGTATTTCTCATGTCTTAGAATCATTGACAGAGATTCCATCCATAGAAATAGTAAGAATATGAAAAGAAATTTTCAGAAGCTAGAATTCACATTTTATAAACATCCCATATAATTCATTTCTCCTAAGGTGTTTTAGAATAGTGTGTATGTGATTTTACTATTCTTTAAAGATTTTTAATTATTCAAATTTATCATCAATAAATACCACTACAATGTCATCAATATATTCCTTTAAAACTCTATTAATTTGATCCATGGAAATAGAGGGTGCATCCTTCATTCCGAAAGGCATTACTGTAAAATCGTAGTGCCCATACCTGGTATGAAATGTTGTCATCATAAAGTCTTCCTTCTTCACACACAACTGATGATATCAAGATCAAAGGTCTATCTTTAAAAAATATTTAGTTCCATGAAGTTGGTAGGGTAAGTCATCGGTGTGAGTTATGGGATAATTGTTCTTTATTGTTATAAAATTGATCTACCTATAGTCAATGCACAACCTAATAGATTCATCTTTCTTCTTAAGAAAAATAATATGGGCTTCCCAAGGAGAAAACATAGGGAGAATAAATCCTTTATTTCTAAATTCATCTAGTTGTTTCTTTAGTTCCACTAATTTCATAGTGTCCATATTATAAGGGGTCATTGATATGAGCCTTGAACCAGGAATTATATAAATGTAAAACTCAATATATCATTCTAGAGGATGTCTTGGTAAATCCTATAGAAACATGTCAACATATTCATGTACTATATGTATGTCCTCTATTATAAAATTATTTTCCTCACCCATATTTATTTCATTCTCTTCCTCCCCAATAATTGAATTTAGTCAAGCTACTGGGGTTGGATCTATATAAGAATCAAGTGGTGACATTTCTTATCTCAAGATAAGGTACTCCTTATCATCATCGAAAATTGTAACCTCCTTCTTCTTACAATACATTATAGCATCATGGTCTAAAATCCACTCCATTCAAAGGATTATATCAAATTCAATCATGGGTAAAGAAATGAGATGAGAAGATAAATAACATTTATATGCTCTAATGGGAACCGATTCACAAAACATTGTTGCAGTGATACACCCCGTAGGAGTTTTGACTGACAACTTCCTTGTTAAATCAAATTAAAAATATCTAATTTTCATAGAAAATTGTAAAGATATGAAACAATGCGTTAATCTAGAATCAAATAATGCATTGGATAAATTTGTGGAAACCATTAAATTACCTGCCCCCACGTCATTCGGAGCTTCAACCTCAGCTGTAGTGATCACATAAGAATAGCCTTGCTCCCTTTGCCTTTTCTTAGTTATTTTTTCTTGGATCTTAGAACATTAATTTGAATAATTCCCCATTTCTCTACAATTGTAGCACTCTACATTGAAAACCTCTCTCTTTCTCTTAAAATAACGAGCTTGGTGGCCTTTTTCACAAAACATGTAACATACCCTCATTCTCTTTAGGAATGTAACTGCGTGATTCTTACCACATTGACAATAGTATGGATATTTAACTTTTCCCTTCTTCCCATTATTTCCATTTAAAATGGCATCAGCAGATCTATTCTTCTCTTTTTCTTCATTAAAGTCAAAATACATAGAGAATTATATTTCTATCTTGGTAGCACATAATACAATATCTTTGTATGATGAGAAGGATTGTGAGACTAATGATCGATAAAGAAATGGTCTTAACCCATTAAAGAATCTATTAATCTTATTCCTTGGGATACATATAAAAACCTATACATGACTTGATAACCCTGTAATGTTAGGCTCATATTTAGTGACATTTTCATCCTCCTTTTTCCTCAGACTTAGAAATTTCCTTTCGATATTTGCTCGATGGTCACACAGAAAATATTTTTCTAAGAAAATATCGTTAAACTCCCTATATTCCATATTTTATACTTCTTTACCTTCATTTGTGTTTTTAATTAATGAACACCATTGATCTGCATCACCCATTAGGGAATAAACTTCTATGACAAATATTTCCATTTTACAACAACCCAAAACATGAAATATTTTTTCTAATGAACTTATCCATTCATCAGTTACACATGGATTTGTACTCCCTTTGAATGTTAGTGGTTGTTTCCTCATGATTCGGTCTATCATTGATCCTCCGTGTTGTGGATCAGGGTGCTCTATATGGGTATGGTTGCTATCCATAACCCGAGTGAGTTGTCCCAGTATGGTGATAAGCTGATCAGCACCAGTTGCATCACCAACTCCACTTTAATTATCTTCATTTGGATGGAAATACATACATGGATTATGTGTGTTGATATGGTTTACATTTCTTCCACAAGGCACTATTTCTAAACAATAGCATACACTATATCAATTTATGAATCGCAATATATAGTTCCAAACATGTAAAACACTTAACATAAATTGAACAGTTTACGAATATAATCCATAATCATAAATATGTTTTTTCTGAGGTGTTATATACTCTAAATCCTTAATAATGGTTTTTATATAAAACGTGAATTATTCTAAGCATACCCCCTGGGAGTGTCCTAACCAAGAGTGTAACAAAGTCCATTGTCATGTACCAGGATACCCCGAGTCAATTCAAAAACTCCATATTGACGTTTTCATGACGAGGTATATCTGTGCCAGAGCCTCCTCCACATGCTCGTATCTAGACAAGGATGTATTTCTATGAAAACACAAAATATCTCTATATTAACAAAATTCTAGGATGTTTTTCAACACCAATTCTCAATGTCTATCTTATGGTAATTTTCACTAATTAGTCTTTTTTTAAACTAACTTCAAAGGGTTTTACGAAATGTAAGGGTTGGTGTCCTAAGAACCAACTGTTTTGTACTTTGAGTACATAAATGTACACTTATTATATATTGTTCAATGTTTTGCATGACTATAATATAATAATGTCTTGGAATATTTGTTGCATTGATAAGGTCAAGGAAGATCCCCACTATGATGAGAACCTTGAAATTCTATAACAATATTTTTAAATAATGTTCTATGGTTGGATGACATTATATGACAGGACACATAGTATATAGACCATCATGTGCGAGTACTCGTAAGAAGACAAGACTCTCTCTCATGGAGTTCATACTTGGTAATATCCAAGATGAGATATTATGATAACATACCCACCGGCAGCAATTCTGCATGTCTTGGTGTCATTGGAAATTTCTCTCTACGAGCGTGTGTAATGGGCCTTAGACTAATATATTATCATTAACTCATGTCATGACTCATGTACTTATATTTTCTGACGGAAATCGTCATGAAGAGAGTTGGAGGGAAGTAGGGTACATTGTGTGCATCACTAATGACATGTTGTTAATGGATAATTCGAGGAAGGATTTGTCCCTTCCATATTTATGGAAGTTGATATCTCGAGCCCTATGATTGAAATATAACTTTCGAACAAATTCCATGGCCATGGTGACACGACGAATTTATTTAGAGATGTCAAAGAATGACAAATCAAACATATAGGTTTATGAAACTGCCATGAAACCTGCTTGATGAGATATTGAGACAAAGGGATTAAATTACACAGTAAGCATTCGTATGAGATGATATGTCAATGCAGCGTCAACTTATTTCCCTTGGGTTCCTTGACCCATTTCTAGATAGTAATATTGGACTTTAGGAAAGCCTGCCTAATGCCAACGAGAAAGAGGCCTAGAGGGACACACACTAAGTTTATCGAATTATCTCAAGTAGAATAAAGATTATCCCCATAGCCGGTTTAATAATTATTCAAGGAAGCCTAAATAGTTTTAATGATGGAGTAATAATGAAATGAAAAAAAGATATACACCCTATGTATTAATGATTACACACTGTGTAGTTTTTCATGGATAACAAGTACACACTGCATATTAATGATTACACACCGTGTAATTTTCATTTTGGAAATGTAATGAAAAACAAGTACACATCGTGTATTAATGTTTACACACCATGTAATTTGATGGAAAAGATGTACCCACCATGTATTAATTATTACACGCCGTGCAGTTTTCTAGTCGATATTTTGAGGATATAATATTGTTTTATTAAATGATATTTACTAAAATCTGCATGGGCGCATGTCAATGAATAAATTATTCAAAATTGGGGTTTCCAATAAGAGTTAATGAAATAAATAAAATGTATAACGCATATATTTATTTTCATAACTCTATAACCTCATACCTGATTATTAATATCTTCACAACCCCAACTCTTTTCCTAAGGGAATCGCCGTGCACAAATATTCTAGAGAATTCTATCAAGACTGAAGGAACTCCATCCTCCAACAACAATCTCAGGACCGAAAGAGATTCACTTCCACCGGATCTAGGCGATCTAAGTTGGAAAATACAAGCAACGTTTTATCCACGCTAGCACACGGAGACTCCTTTTGCGATGTCCAGAGATATGAGGTGCATGTGAGGATCACTGCTAGAGTAAGTCTACACTTGGATTCTGTGATGTAATGATGAATCACATTGGAATGTGATCAAGAATATAAATGAAGAAAGAACACATAAAATGTACTTCTTGTCAATTAATTAAATTAACTATAATCAACCTATGACGATCCACTTTTGTGGTCCCAGGACCTTTCTTTTTCATTGTCTATTTCTATGAATTGATCCATGGAGACTGACATTTATCGACGTATTGATCCTAGATTGATCATTGCTAATGAAAAAATGCCAAGTGGGCACATCCACCCACAATCTTCCGCTGCACCCAGAACCTTCAAATGGTATCAGAGGGAGGTTACAACGTTGATTATATTTATTTAATTTTTGTTGATAATTTATGCATTTATATTTGATTCAATTCATGATAAATAATTATATTAAACTGAATGAATGAGATCTATTCTTCCTCCTTCGTTTCTCAATTCAAATAACAGAAACGAACTTTTAATTTTTTTTCGATTAAAATAAAAATGAGTAACTCATCCGGAGGAGCTTCCCTTTCTGTATGTACAAAAAAAGAATACCCGTTGTGTAGTGAAAACTACATGTCGGGTACTTAAGTTCAATGAACCAGTACTAGTCCCCCAAACCACACGGTGTGAATTGATTATACATGAGTTTTATGACACCGTATTGACCAGAATTGAACAGCTCATGGAAATAAGCATACATGGAGTGTATGTTGAATCAACATGTCGTGTAGTCCAATCCAGTCCAGGTGAAACCGTTTACAAGGAGAAGATGTGTTCCGTGTACACAGGATTTCCAAACTGATAACCGTGTAACAAGGAAGTACACGCTTTGTTAGATAAATCTAGATGTTGTGTACTCCAAAATATCCAAAGTACAGAAAACACGCCAAAGCCCTCAGTTGTACATTGGATAAAAGGTAAAAAATACAAGCTGTGTAATATATCCAACACACCATGAACTTTCAAAAAATGGGATTTCACAGGGCTTCCTCCAAAAGTACAAAGTCCTTTACAAGGAATATGGATGAGAAGAATATCAAGGAATTTTAGAAAGGAATTTTAGATAAATAATTGATTAATTATAAGATCATAATTAATTGAATTCAAGCATGACTTATCATGAATAATTAGAACTATTAAAATAATTTGAATGCTAAATATGGGTAAATGTTGTGGAATTCTATGAATGAGCATGAGGTAGACCAAAAAACATTTGTATGTGTGTATGGTTTCATTTAAATTATTTTAAATTTGTTGTCTTGCGATCCATCTTCCAATAAAATGTCAGGCATGCGTGCCCATGGTTTCTTTAATGTAAACCTCTTGTAATTGAGGATCTCCCAAGCCAGGGGAGACTTTTCAAAACCTGAAGCTGAGGCGAAAACAACCCAAGAAAATTCAAAGGTGGACAGATGGGAGCTGCAAAACATGAACCATCGGGTTCAAGGTGTTTTCCCTAGGTCAGGGTTAGCTTATCAAACCACTAGATAAGCTAACCAATAGAATCTTATGATCATTACATCTTATTTTATTTCTGTTTGATTTCATGGTTTATTTATTATGTATGTGTTGTCATGATCACATTATAAATGAAATAAACAAGCATGCAAAGATAGAATAAAATTAAACCGGGCTATGCATAAACATTATCAGAACATGGTTAATAACTTAAGAAAGTGTCACTTAATATTAACAAGCATGTGATAATGAAAAACTACACATAAAGAATAAAATATCTCAAATACTATATTATGTTAGACCAAGACTTTCGTTACTTGATTATGGGAAAGACTCAATAAAACTATTTTTTTGACCAACCCTTATTGGGACACCTACTTTTATAAAGGAAGATCTTATGAAAGTTTCGGGTTGACTTAAACATTTTACATCAATAAGAGTAGCTCTTGATAGACTTGTTATTAAATGGAGTCAAGTGTTGAGGAAATCCAAGTCGGGATTTCAGGATTGGGGGGTCCACTCAACAGATCATGGAACTGTAAGATCACAGTTGGCAAAGACCTGCCTACCTAAATACCTTCAAATGTCTTGACCAACCCTTGTTTGGGTTATGTGAAGGGGAATATAGATCCTTTTCACAACAATGTCAAAACAACAAGACATTCCGAGTTCAATAGTGAGGGCCATTGGGACTTGACAAAATAGTGGGAGAATTAATAAATTCATTTATTATTTTTCATAAAATGTAATCAAGAAAGTACTGATAAATCTGATCTTCTAATTTTTAGACTCAATATGAAAAACACGTCAACCACCTTTTCTTTGCAATAAAATCTGGATAGAGACAATATCCTCACATGCAGTAACTTTTAGGAATAGTTTAGGCACCTATGGGTTATCCTACGCCATGAACAGAAGTATTACATGTTGGAGTCCTCACTTCCCGATTCTCCTGCCGATGGGGTGAGTGATGAAGATTTCCTAGTCTATGATCAACAATTGAGTGATGCAGTCGATGTTCAATGTTTGATGCTATCATCAATGTCAAGTGAGCTCATGAAGTGTCATGAGGACATGGATGCCTATAGCATGCTCGAGCACCTTCATGGTCTATACCAGGAGAGAGCATGATAGGAAAGGTTTGAGTTCTACAAGGCCTTATTTCAGATCAATCTTGGAGAGGGTTCCCCAGCTGGGCCTCATATAGTTAAGCTCATTTGATACATTGAGCACTTGGAGGTTCTAGGGTTTAAACTCCCTGAATAACTTTGTGCAGATATCATTCTCGCATCACATCCCTAGAGCTTCTCTAACTTTTTTGTAAATTTAAACATGAACAACATTGAGAAGTCTCTATCTGATCTCTTTATCCTCATTCACCAAGTGGACAGTGATATGAAGTGTAAAAAGCCTTATGTCCTTATGGTGAATAAAAGGAAAGGGAAGCTGATGAGTTTTATGTCCAAATCTTCTTCAAGGCCTTCCAAAAAAATTAAGATCAAATGGGAGGCAATACAACATGAGGCTGTTTGTTTCACATGTGGCAAGAAGGGACACTAGAAAAAATACTGCATCCTACCCAAGAAGCAAGGGGAATGTTCAGGTGGGTTTATTATCGAATGCAATCTATCTGTTTCTACTTATTGGGTATTAGATACTGCTTTTGGTGCTCACATCTGTATCCAAATACATGAACCAAGTATATTCACAATGATTGACCAAGGTGAGGTGAATCTACGAGTAGCCAACAGAGCCAGACTCACTATTGTAGCTTTCGGATACTACCACCTTAGATTTCCCACTGGGATGGTCTTTGTATTGAAAGGATGTTATTATGTACCCTCTATAACAAAATACATTATTTCAGTATCCATATAAGATACTGATGGATTCATCTTCATGTATGGAAATGAATGATTCTACTTTTATAAAGATAGCATTTGTTTTGGTAGGTCACATTTATATAACGACCTTTATGTGTTACACAACACAAACCAAGTAATGGAAATCGATGATATAGTTAATTCACATGACTCATACCACACCCAACTTTTACATCACTGGTTAGGTCATGTAAATGAGAAACATTTGGAAAAATTACTTCAAGATTGGTATTTATATTATTTCGAACTAAAATCACTTGGTTTATGTCATGCATATATACCAGGAAGAATGACCAAATACCCATTTATTGGGAAATGTTAAAGGGATAAAGAGCTTCTAGAATTAGTTCACACAGATGTATGTGGACCATTTTTAATTGAATCAGGGGGTAGGTTCTCGTACTTAATAATTTTTATTGATGATTTTAATAGATATGGATATACTTACATATTGTGGTATAAGTCAGATTAATTTGATCGGTTCAATGAATACAAGATTGAAGTTGATAACTATCTTGGTAATAATATTAAGAAACTCCGCTCAGACAGAGGAGGAGACTATCTTAATCAGTACTTCGTTGATTTTTTACAGGAGTTTGAGATTCTATCTCAACTCCCTCCTCCTTACACACCTCAGTAGAATAGCATAAGTGAAAGGAGTAACCACACCCTGTTAGACATATTGAGATCAATGATGAGTCATGAGAGTCTTCCATTATCCTTTTGAGGATATGCATTACAAACAGCAACAAACATACTAAACCAAGTACTGACTAAGTTGATAAATGGTATTTCATACAAATTATGGAGTGGATGCAAAGACTTGTTATCAAATTAAAATGTGTGGGGTAGTGAATCATTTTTTAAGGACTCTTCAGATAAAAAGCTTTCACCCCAAGGCACAAAGTGCATCTTTATAAGATATCCCAAGGAAACCAGGGGATTTTCCCTATACATCCCCTCAGATAAAAATTTACAGTGGAAAGACACGACGTATTCCTTGAGACAGAGCACATCTCCAAAAGAGATAGTGGGGGTGAGATCGACTTCGATGAAGTCGAGGATCAAGATACACCAGAGTAGGTACACGAATAGATTCCACAATGCCCTATGGAAGAACAATATGTTCCAGTGACACAAGAACTGTGTAGGAGCATGAGAGAGGTGAGAGAAGCTGAACGATATGGTTTTGTTGTCACAGAGGATGGTGAACCATTATTGGTTGAAAATTATGATCCTCTTACATACAAGGAAGAAGTTGAAGGCATAGATGCTTCCAAGTGGCAAGGAGACATGAATTCAGAAATCAATTCCATGTTACAAATCCAAGTCTAGATTTTGTTAAATCCTCAAGTTGATGTAAATCATGTTAGTAATAAATGGATATTCAAGAAGAAACTAGACATGGAGGTGAAATTCATCACCTATAATGCATGACTGGTTTTAAAATGTTTTAAACAGCATCATGGAATTAACTATGATGAAACCTTTTCACCGGTTGCGATAATGAAATCCATCAGAATCTTATTGTCCATTTCCTCTTACCATGGCTATGAAATATGGAAAATGGATGTTAAAACATAAATCCTTAATGAGATCATCTAGGAAGATATCTACATGACACAACCTGAAGGGATTGTGGCTCCAAAGGATGCCAACAAGGTATGCAAGTAGAAGAAATCCATTTATGGATTTAAGCAAGCATCAAGGTCATGGAATATTCTTTTTGATGAATACGTAACAAAATTTGGATTTGTTAAGAATGGATGAGATCCTTGTGTCTACAAAATGTTTAGTGGAAGTGAAGTTGTTTTTCTAACAGTATATGTTGATGACATATTACTAATTGGAAACGAAGTACATGTATTATAGTCAATTAAGGAATGGTTGGATAAATGCTTCTTTATGAAAGACTTGGGCTGCGTAGCATATATTCTTGGGATCAAGATCCATTGTGATAGATCAAAGAGAATGTTGGGCCTGAGTCAAAGTACATACATTGACAAGATACTAAAGAGATTCAGTATGAAACAATCCAAGAAGGGATTGTTTCCTGTGTCACATGGAATTAATCTTTCAAATAAAATATTTCCTCAGACACATAAGTAAAGAAATAAAATGGCAAGGATACCTTACACATATGCAATTGGGTCAGTCATGTATGATATATTGTGTATATGGATAGATGTTGCTTACGAATTGAGTGCAGCAGCCAAATATCAAGAAGATCTAGGAGACCATCATTTGATGGAAGTCAAGACTATCCTTAAGTATCTAAGGTGTAATAAGTATATGTTCATGGTTTAGAATCTTGTTTTCAAACTGATCCAGATTACATGAAGGCACAGAATGGATACATATTTAGTTTGAGTAGAGGTGCAGTAAGCTAGTAGAGCTCATTGCAAGGTGTGGTTATATAATCTACATCAGAGTCTGAGTATATCGAAGCTTCTGAGGCAGCTAAAGAAGCAGTATGGATGTGAAGCTTCATTCAAGAGATGGATGTAGTAACTGGTAGTAAAGATCATGTCACACTCTATTGGGAAAAATACTGCAGTGGTGGAACTTGTAAAAGAACTAAGGTCACATCAACAGACAAAGAACATACATAAGAAGTATCATCACTTGAGGGATTTTTCTCAGAGAGGTGAAGTTGCAGTGAGCAGTATTTCTACAGAAGACAACGTGGAAGACCCCTTGACTAAAGCCTTTACTCAGCAGAAACATGATCATCATGTGAGGTCTAGCAGACTAAAAGTTGTAGGCAGTTGGGTCTATTCCATATGGGAGTTTTTAAGGGTTGGTGTCCTGAGAACCTACTGTTTTGTACTTTTATTACATAAATGTACACTTATTATATATTGTTCATTGTTCTTCATGACTATAATATAATATTGTCCTGGAATATTTGTTGCATTGATAAGTTCATGGAAGAACCCCACTATGATGAGAACCTTGAAATTCTATAACAATTTTCTTAAATAAAGCTCTACAATTAGATGACATACTATGATAGGACACATAGTATACAGACTATCTTGTGCGAATACTAGTAAGATGAAGAGACTCTCTCTCATGGATTTCTCACTTGGTAATCTCCAAGATGGGAGATTATGAGAAAAGACCCTCCAGTAGCAATTATACATGTCTTGGTGTCATCGAACATTGATATCAACGAGCATGTGTAATGGTCCTTAGACTAAAATATTATCATTAACTCATGTCATAAATTGAGCACTTAGATTTACTGAGGAAGACCATCATAAAGAGAGTTGGTGGGAAGTAGGGTACGTTGGGTGTGTCAAAAATGACATGTTGTTAATGGATAAGTCGAGGAAGGACTTCTCCCTTCCATATTTATGGAAGTCGATATCTCGGGCCCATTTATTGAAATAGAACTATCGAACAAATTCCATGGCTATGGTGACACGACATGTTTATTTCTGAAAGTCAAAGAATAAAAAATCAACAATATAGGATTATAACACTGCCCGGAATCCTACCTGATGAGATATTGAGAAAAAGGGATTAAATTACACAGTAAGTGTTCATATGAGGTGACACATCAATTCGGTGTAAACTTCTTTCTCTTGGGTGCCTTGACCTATTGCTATATAGTAATATTGGTTTTTATGTAATCCTGCCTAATGCCAATGAGAAAGGGGCCTAGAGGGTCACACACTAAATGTATAAAAGTATCTCAAGTAGAATAAATATTATCGCCATAACGGTTTTAATAATTTTTCAGGGAATCCTAAATCGTTTTAATGATGGAGGAAGAATGAAATGAAAAAACAATATATACACGTCGTGTATTAATGATTACACACCGTGAAGTTTTTCATGGAAAACATATACACACCATGTATTAATGATTACATGCCGTGTAGTTTTACTTTGTAAAGGAAATGAAAAACAAGTACATGCTGTGTATTAATGATTACACGCCATGTAGTTTTATGGAAAACAAGTACACGACATGTATTAATGATTACACGCCGTGTTGTTTTCCAGTTATAATTTTGTGGATATAATATTTTTTTATAAAATGATATTTATTATAATCACCATGGGTGCATATCAAGGAATTAATTATTCGATATGGGGGTTTTCAAGATGATTTAATGAAACAAATAAAATGCATAATTCGTATATTTATTTTTATAACTCTATAACCTCAAACCCAATTATAAATATCCTCACAACCCCAACACTTTTCTTAAGAGAATTGTTGTGCACAACAATTCTGGAGAATTCTTTCAAGAATGAATGAAATCCATCCTCCAATAACACACTCAAGACCGAGAGAGATCAACCTCCACCAGATCAAGGCAATCTATGGAGGAAAATGCATGCAATGATTTCACCACTCTACCACATGAAGACTCTATTGGAGACATCTAGAGATACTAGGGGCACGTGTGGATCACCACAAGATGAAGTCTACACATGGATTCTATGACACAATAACGAACCACATCGGAACGTGATCAAAAATATCAATAAAGAATGTACACCCAAAATGTACTTCTTGGAAATTAATTAAATTAATTATAATCAACCTGTGATGATCTACTTTTTTGGTTCCAGGAACATCCTTCTTCTTTGTCTATTTTTGTGAATCGATCTATGAACACTGGCGTTTATTATCGTATTGATCCCAGATTGATCATTTCTAATGAAAAAAGGCCAAGAGGGCACAACAACCCACAGGCTTCCACTACGCCTCGAACCTTCACTAAACTTCCTCAGATGCCAACTGTAATACCCCGACCTTAGTTACCCAGAGACGGTGCATTATTACATAAAATTGGCATGATACAAGGAATCACGTCCTGAAATACCAATCAGTTTAGTAGCATTGGAAGTACAAGATACATACATATGTTTTACATTAAATCATGAAAAAAAATTATTGGGTCCTATTTCAACACTCTTATATCCATCAGCGTATTCCTGCAGGTTAATCATAATATAATTCTTCACATCCTGGGAAAAATTATACATAAGAAAGGGGTTATCTCAGATCCTTAGTAAGGATAACAATTTAGAGAAAACCTTTCTAAATAAGAATAAACATTTAAGGAAATTTATAAAAATAAAACACAATCCTTTTAAAAATAAACATCAGTATAATATGGATAATATAAATCAAATAATTCCATTTACTTATTCACATGGATATTCTAATAGTCTGATAATCAGATGCAATATCAATATCTAATTTACTTTTGATGGAATGCATAATTCTGGACATAATAACCACATAGTCAAGGCCTCGTTCCAAGACTAAAAATAAATATTAGTTCAAGGCCCTTTACCAAGAAACAAGTCATCTTCATGAGACCTACCGATACACCAAGGGGCTATAGTGGGATCCACTCATCACTTACTAATTCCAATACATTAATCATATGGAAATTTTGAAACAAAACACAAACATTCATATTAATACAAGAATATGAAATGTAAATACTTTATCCATAAACCATGAATGGTATAAAAATAATATTTCCATAGTTGAACATATCACAAAACCTTCATTACAATATAGAATATTGTATCATAATAAATCATCTTCAAACAAATGTACAATCAATCAAAGTATGTTGACAAAGACGAAATCAAAACTATTTGTGAGAAATATATCTTTCTATTTTGAAATCATTTAACAGTTACATAATTATAAATGATAATCATTATTTTGAAAATATTATTATAATCTCATAAGAGGATCTTTGAAGATGTTATAATAGTGGAAAATATCCGCACTCGCTGTATAAGTTAAAAAACATTCTTTCCATAATTTTTATAAAAAGGATATAAATAAACTTGTTTGGAAAACGATGGAAGAATTCCTTTATTAACATTATATAAAAATTAAAAAAAGGTATAATTGACTTTAACCCAAAGTCTAGTAAATAGTAAAAATGTTTTTATATACATTTTTAAGAAACACGTATGTGGATGATAAATAGGTCCCTATAGATACTCACATATAAACAACCTCGAATAATGAAGAGAGTGTAGAATTAACAATTACCTTGTCCTTTTCCTTGATCTATGGTATTATCACCTCTTATATATTAGTTAAATAATGGTTGTTAAATTATACAAGTAACAAATACAGTAATATGATATCATATATGATCTTATAGTATTTATTTGTTAATAATATTTGAGTAGTATCATTGTTTTGGGTGTTAATTGATTTGTTTTATTTTATATTCTTGGTTACGTAAAGCATGTTTGTTATGGATATGATGTATTTAATTCATTTACAAAATTATATTAATTAATAAAACATTATATTTTATCATAATATGAAAATTATTCTTGAATGGTCATGATGGGGAATGAATTTCATCATGTTCGTGGAGACGGTAATCCGTATGTACGCACGAGAGATAATATCATTCCTTTGATGGTGAAATATTATGTAATTGGATGGTATATAATATATACAAAACATTAACATGTTATATCTATTATTTATATCATTTATAATCATTATTATACCCATCCAAATAATGACGTGTTTGAATAAAAAAAATACTCCACGACATGAAGACGGTACGCCATAGGTACTCTTGTATGGTGACTATTCATTCATAGGATGGATAGAATTGTAACGCCCCGACCCAAGTTATCCAGAGTCATTGCATTATTACATAACATTGGAATGATCACAAAAATATCAAATCACAAAAGGCCGATTATTTTAGTAGCCTTGGAATAACTAGATACATTTATAAAGTTTACATTTCATCATAAAGTGAGAACAACAAAAATATCTTGTCTCCACACTCATATCCCCTTATACTATCCCTATAGGTAATTCATAAAATATTCTTCACATACTGGAAAAAATAAAACATTGAATGGGGTGAGCTCAAATGCCATGTAAGGATAACAATATAGAAGAAACTTTCATAAATAAGCATAAACACTTAAGGCAATGTATAACTAAAACAAATGCATTTTAAACATGAACTTCATCATAATATGGTAAAGATAAAATAAAATAATTTCATTTTATTATTCACATGGATATTATACAAGTTGAATAATCACATGAAATATCAATAAACACATTCATAATGAAGGAATGCGTAATGCAAGACTATCATAACCACATAGTCAAGGCCTTGCGCCAAGACTACAAATAAGATTCTATCAAGGCCTTTTTACAAGACAATAGTTTGTCTCATGAGACATACTGATGCATCGAGGAGCTATAGAGGGCTCCACCCATCACTTATAAAGTCCAATGCATTCCACATATGAATTGTTTTAAACATAACATAGACATTCGTATTAAAACATGCATACGAAATGTCAATACTTTCTCTATAAACCATGAAAGGTATGAAAAAAGACATCCACAGTCAAAAACATCACAAAACCTTCAATACAATATGGATGTTTTGTATCATAATAAACCAACTTCAAATAAGCTTAAAATCTATCAAAGGATATTGACATAGATGAAATCAAAACTATTTGAGAGAAATATCTCTTTTTTTTGAAATCATATAAAAGTCACATAATTATAAAATAAAACATTAGTTTTGAAAATATTCTTATAATATTGTAAGGGAAGCTTCAGAAATTTTATAATGGTAGAAAATAGCTTCACCTGCCGTATAAGTTAAAAAAATACATTCTTACCTTAATTCTCTTGAAAAGGTTAAAAAGGACCTCGTTTGGAAAACGACTGAAAGATTCCTTTATAAAAATCTTGTAAAAAGTCAAAAAAGGGTATAAATGACTTTAACCCATATTCTATAAAATAGTAAAATGTTTTGAAATACATTTTTAAGAAACATGGATGTGGATGATAAAGAGGTCCCAATAGATGATTACGTATAAACAACCTCGGATAATGAAGATATTGTGAAATAAATCCTTAACATATACTTTTCCTTCGTTGAGGGTAAGTAAACCTTCTGTATAATGGTGAAATAATTGTTATTAAATTATACAAGAATTATATACATTAATATGATATCATATATGATCTTTTAACATTGGTTTGTTAATAATATCTTATTATTATCATCGTTTTAGGTGTTAACTTACTCGTTTTATTTTAAATGTTTTGTAACATAAGTCGTGTTTGTTATGGGTAGGTTGTATATTATTAATATACAGAATGATATCTCGTCCTTATAAATCATTTTTATCATAAAATGGCAATTAGACTTGAATGGATACGATGGGGAATGAATCTCATCGCATTTGTGGAGACGGTAGTCAGTACGTGCGCACGAGCGACAATATCATTCTTTTGATATTAAAATAATATATAATTGTATGTTATATCATATATACAGAATCATTATCATGTTATATTTATTATTTACATGAATTTCACATAATTATTATAGCCATCCAAATAATAATGTATCGAATAACAATTACACCACAATGTTGAGACGGTAAGTCGTACATACACACGTATGGTGACATGTCATTCAAAGGATGGATAGAATACTGAATATGGTTGTACCATATTTATAATAACATCACAGTATATAGAAGATACCTCAGTTATTATTTTATAATGTAAATAACAAAGAAATAAGAAGTTGTAGAAGAAAGGAACTTGAGAGAGGGTCGTGAAAACATTACCTCTTCTTCGAGTTCTTCCTTTTGTTTTGATAAAAAAGGCTCATTAGGTTGGATTTATGATCAATATAAGGCCTCTAGGTAGAATTGAGGGAAGTTGAGATAATATTTGGGATGGTTTTGTCCGATCCAAAAGCCTTTGAAGGTGTAAATTAGAGAGAAGGGGGAGTGCCCTTTTATAAGAGGGGTGAGGGGTTCCTTTGGAAAAGTTATAAATATTATTTTATAATAAATTCATATTCAGTTTCTAATAAATCGAAAGTGGATTATTTAATGTTTAATGTGGGTATGGTTCTAAATCCTTTCAACCAATAGATTTTAGATAGGTTTGGTTCACTATATTAACCTTATTATTTATATTTAACTCTTAGTTAAATAGTTTGACATTTACCATGTCTCTTTTTATTTTTATATTATATAGTTAATAAACATACAATATACATTCGAGCGACCCCCAATTGGTCCATTAATGATAAAACTATCATTATATAAGTCATTTTTACAATTCTTAGATTTTTAAGAGTTTAATATCAATTAATTATATAATATTTTTAAAAAAACTCTTTTACGTCAATTTTGACACTATTTGGTATTTTATTTTTGTGAAAATCATAATAGCATGATTACTTCAAACAAACATAATTAAATCAATACTAACATTTCATATTAAGCTATGAAAGTTTTGTAATTCATAAAAGTCTCAAATTATATTTATTTGGGTATTTATAATATCAATTATATTAATATTTCCCTAATTATGAAAATACTGCATCACCATTATGTCATAAATAAATTAAATTATATAATGTCTAAAAATTATAAATAAAATACCATTATGTAGGAAATATTTTATATTTCCAATGAATATTTAAAATCGATTTTATCTTTTGTATAACCCTATATTAAATTTTTTTTAGTAATTAAACTTTGATTTTAACTTTTTTAACTATTATATGAATTAAATATTAATAAATGTCCTAATCTAATCCATGTGGACCTAAATGATAATATTTTATTCCTAAATATGGTTTTGGTCAAGATACACTTGCCCAATAGAATTGGGATATGTGTTAGGGTAATATTAATATCATTATTACCCTTAATTACACTATTTACTTTTAACCGTGGTAGACAAAAGTAAAAAAGTAACTATTCACAAAAAATCATTTTCATCTCATTAAACAAAATTTTACTCCTTGATATTAACCGCGCCTATATAATATTCTAAATTCCACTCACAGAAGTGGTAAAATTATGTTTTATGTAAATTTCCAAATTCTATTAGGAGGTGGGTAAAAGACGGTGAAAAGTTCAACAAATTTTTTATATATCTAAAATTATTCTAAACTAACTTCAATGAATTACATTGAACTTATATAGGTATTATATATTTATTTTTAACTTAATTAAATTTAAATAAAATAAATAATTATTTAAATAAAAAAATCAGTTTTAAACTATAACTCAGTGTTTTTTTAGTATTTATAAAAAATTGAATGTTTTCAGAAAAATACAAAAAATTCACCCTAATCTAATTTCGATATTCCGAATTCAAAAATGAAGTCCATTTTGAACGATAAAATTTATAAAATTTCAAAAAGTTTGTATTACTATTCATAACGGCTAGTTTGATTAGTTGTGGTGTGTTTTAGAATTCAAAGTTGCGTACAAAACACACTACTGTATTATTCAAAGGGAAGTGTACTGTGAAAGATTGGGGTGTTACATTCTCCCCTCCTTCAAATAATTTTTTCTACAAAATTTATAAAATACTACATCATGAAAAGACTCGGGTGGTTTTTCATCATAAGTTCCTCGGGTTCGAACGTTGCCTCTTCCATCTTATGGTTTCTCCATATAACTTTTACCTGGCGAGTCCTCCGGTTTCTCAGTACTTGTTCCCTTGTATCAAGAGTCCTGATGGCCTCTTCGCAATAAGACAGATCGGGTTCCAGTTCTAATTCATCATAAGTAAGTACATGTGTTGGGTCAGGAATTTATTTTCTCAATAGTGATATGGGGAACACATCGTAAACTTTGGGGAGATTTCGCGGCATTGCCAAATGGTAAGCTACAACCCCAATTTGTTCTATAATTTCGAATTGTCTGATGTACCTAGGACTCAGTTTACCAATCTTATCGAAATGTATAACTCCCTTCCATGGAGATACCTTCATGATAACATGATCTCCCACCTAAAATTTTAAATCCTTCCATCGGTTATCAGCATAGCTCTTCTGTCTACTTTGAGCTGCTTTGATGCGGTTTTGGATTACCTTTACCATTTCCATCATTTCCTTTACCAGTTCTGGACCTATGAGTTTTCTTTCACCAACATCATCCCAACAAGTTGGTGTGCAACATCTCTTTCTATATAATGCCTCATATGTTTCCATCTGAATACTTGAATGGAAGCTATTATTATATGAAAACTCAACAAGAGGTAAATATTGATCCCACATACCCTGAAAGTCAAGTGAGAAGGATCTCAAAATTTCTTCTAAGGTTTGAATAGTCTGTTCTGATTGTCCATCTGTTTGAGGGTGGCAGGCAGTGCTCAAACGAGGATCAGTATCCAGGTATTTCTGAAGACTTTTCTAGAATCATCAAGTAAACGGGGATCACGATCAGAAACAATTGTTAGGGGTACTCCATGAAGTCTCAAAACATCATTAATATATAGTCTTTCTAGACATTCCAGTGTTAGATCTTCTCTTATTGAAATAAAATGTGTGGACTTGGTAATACGATCAATAATAACCCATATTGCATCATTCCTTCTAGGAGTCTTTGGTAGTCCCATGACAAATTCTATCGTGATATTATACCATTTCCACTCAGGTATGGGAAGAGGTTGCATGAATCATCCTGGCTGTTGTCTTCCAGCTTTCACTTATTGAAAAACCATACATCATGACACAAAAATAGAAATATCCCTTTTCATGTTGTCCAACCAAAAATATTCCTTTAAATATCTTTACATTTTGGTGCTCCTAGTGTGTATGGAGAAATTGGAACTATGAAAATCATCAAACAATTCTCTTTTTAGATCAGGTATATTGGGAACACAAAGTCTCTTCCCAAACATCAAAATTCCATCTTCATACACAAATTCATTCAATCTCCCTTCATTCACAGCTATAATCTTCTTATAAAACTCATCATCATCGGGTTGATAACTGTTTATCCTTTCTAGTAAAGATGGTTTAGAAACCATTTGGAAAATCATTGATGTTTCACCTTCCATGGTTATTCCCATATCCAACTTTACTAGATCCATGAAAATAGGATCCCTCTCAATTATCATCTTGTTCAATACCCCATGATCATTTCTTCTCAAAGCATCCTCCACCATATTTTCCATCCCTGGGTGGTATTGTATCGTGCAATCCTAATCCTTGAGTAGTTCAAGCCATCTCCTTTGCCTCATGTTATCTTCTTTCGGTGAGAAAATATACTTCAAACTCTTATGATCAGTCTAAATCTCACATTTTCACTATAGAGATAATGTCTCCATATCTTCAAAGTAAATATTACAGCAGCTAACTCAAAATAATGATTATGATAGTTTTGCTCATGAATTTTCAGCTGTTGTGACGTATATGAAATAACTCTATCATTTTGCATAAGGACACAACCAAGTCCTTTTGTCGATGCATCAGTACAAATAAAAAACCCATAATTCCGTGATGGTAGAGTCAATATAGGTGAAGTGAATAATATTTTCTTTAGTTCTTCGAAATATTCTTCACTCTCCTTTTTCCAAACAAATTTAACCCCTTTACGTGTGAGCGTTGTTAATGGGTTAGCCAATCGGGCAAAATAATGGATGAAACATCGATAATAACCTGCTAAACCAATAAAACTATGTACCTCAGTTATACATGTCAGTTCAGGCCATTCTTGGATTTCCATGGTCTTAGAAGGATCAACAGAGGTTACATATTTGGAGACAATATGGCCAAGGAATTAGATCTATTGAAGCTAGAATTAACACTTGCTAAACATCCCATATAATTCATGCCTTCTAAGAGACTTCCAGAAAATGCGCAAGTGATTTTCATGATCTTCATAGATTTCGGAGTATACCAAGATATCATCAATAGATACTACCAAAAAATAATCGAGAGATTCCTTGAAAACTCTATACATTAGATCCAGGAATACAAAGGGTGCATTAGTCAGGCCAAAAGGCATTATTGTAAACTCATAAAGCTCATACCTGGTTCGAAATGCTATCTTCGGAATGTCTTCCTTCTTCACAGACAACTGATGGTATCCAGATCGAAGGCCACTCTTTGAAAAGTATTGAGATCCATGCAGTAGGTCAAATAAATCATTAATTTGAGGTAGGATATACTTGTTCTTTATTGTTATAGCATTGATTTCCCTAT
Source organism: Viscum album (assembly GCA_963277665.1). Lineage (NCBI taxonomy): Eukaryota > Viridiplantae > Streptophyta > Magnoliopsida > Santalales > Viscaceae > Viscum > Viscum album. The sequence goes on from OY728145.1 coordinate 1,416,824,620, forward strand.
AGTCGATACATAACCTCATGGATCCATCTATCTTTTTAACCAAAAGAATAGGGGCTCCCCATGGAGAAACACTAGGGAGAATAAATCCCCTAATACTAAATTCCTCTAGTTGTTTCTTTATTTTAACTAATTCCACAGTGTCCATTCTATAAGGGGTCTTCGATATAGTCATTGATGCTGGAATTAAATCAATGGAAAACTCAACTTATCGTTCTGGAGGATGTCCATGTAAATCTTCTGGAAAAACATCTACATAATCTTTCACAATAGTTACATCCTCTATTTGAACATTCCTTTCCTCACCCATAGTAATTTCATTATCTTCCTCCCTAATAATGGAATTTAGTTGAGATACTGGGGGTGGATCTAGATAAGAATTAGATGGTGATGATTCTTCACTAAAGATAAGGTGTTCCTTATCATCATCATCAAAAATAGTAACATCTTTCTTCTTACAATAAATCTTCGCATCATGTTCCAAAATCCAATCCATATTGAGGATTACATCAAACTCGATCATTTTATGACGATGATATCAGAGGATAAAGAAAATTTATTTTCTGTAATGGGGGCTCATTCACAAAACATTATTGCAAGGATACTTCCCTTAGGAGTTTTAACTGACAACTCCCTTGTTAAATTCAATTGGAAATATCTAATTTTCTTAGAAAACTAGGAAGATATGAAACAATATGATGATCTAGATTCAAATAATGCATTTTCTAAACTTGAGGAAACCATTAAATTACCTTCCACCACGTCTTTAGGAGCTTTTACATCAGTAGTAGTGATAGCATAAGCTTGGCCTTGATCCCTTGGCCTTTTTTGAGTTATGTTCCCCTGATGCTTATGACATTAATTTTCATAAAGTCCCACCTCCCTGCAATTAGAGCACTAAACATTGGTAGCTTCTTACTTCCCTTTTCTTTCACAAGCTTGGTGGCCTTTTTCACCATGCTTGTAACAGACACTCATTCCCTTAAAGAAACTACCAGGGTGTTTCATCACACATTTAAAACAGGATGGGTATTAAACTTTTCCCTTCTTCCCGTTATTTCAATTCCCATATTGATTAGAAAATCTATTCTTCTCTTTCTTTGGTTTAAATTCTTAAGAGTTAGAGAATTCTTTTTATGTCTTGATAGCACATGAGACAATATCTTTGTACGACGAGAAGGATCGTGAGACTAATGCTTGAAAATGAAATGGTTTTAACCCATCAATGAAATTATCAGTCTTACTTAATGGGTTATGTATATAATATCCAGCACACCTTTCTAACCAAGTAAAGTTAGCCTCATACTTTGCGACATTCTCATCCTCGTTTTGTCTCAGACTCAGAAATTGTCTTTCCATATCTGCTCGATGGTCAAGAGAAATGTATTTTTCTAAGAAAATCTATTTGTTCTATCTCCATTCAATATTTGATACTTCATAATATTACTTTGTGTTTTGTATCAATGACCACCATTGATCAGCATCTCCAGTGAGATGATAAACTGCCATGATAACGTTTTCCCTTTCACTACTCACCAAATCCTGGAATATTTTCTCTAGGGAACTTATCCATTGCTCAGATACCAATGGATTTGTACTCCCATTGAATGTTTGTGGATGTTGCCTCACAAAGCGATCTAACATTGATCCATCACACTACGGATCCGTGTTCTCCATACAAGTAAGGTTCTTATTCATAACTTGAGAGAGTTGTCCCAGTATGGTGATTAGCTGATCAGCACCAGTGGCATCACTAACTACACTATAATTAACTTGAGTAGGTGGGAAATCCCTACATGGAGTGCGTGCATTGATATGGTTTCCATTTCATCCACTAGGCGCCATTTCTAAACAATGGCATAAACTAGATCAGTTTATGAATCAAAATACATAATTCAAAAATTGTAAAACACTTAACATAAATTGAAAAATTTATTGATATAATCTATAATCATAAAAAATGTTATCTTTAAGGAAGTATATACTCATAATCCCTTCATAATGGTTTGTAATGAAAATTAGGATTATCCTAAAAATATCCCTCAGGAGTGTCGTAACCAAGAGTGCAGTAAGGCATGTTGTCGTGCACCAGTTCTCGTTCGATTCTAGCTCAAAGCGGTCTTTCCGGGTTTTACCCCTAGGTACATCTGTGTCAGAGCCACCCCTACCTGCTTGTATCCAGACAGGGATGTATTTCTCAGAATACTCAAAAATTATATACAATACCAAAATTCTAGGAAGTTCATCTATACTAATCCTCAAATCCCATATTAGGTCTATGTTCTCTAATGAGCGTTTATCAAAATCTAGCTTCCAAGGTTTGTAATAAAATTACTCTGATACAAATTGTAACGCACCGAACCAGTTACCCAGAGTCAGTGCATTATTAAATAACATTGGCATGATCACAAGAATGATCAAATCTCAAAAGACTGATTAGTTTAGTAGCCTTGAAATAACTAGATACATTCATAAAGTTTACATTACAACATAAATTGAGAACTACAACAACATCTTGTCTCCACACTCATATCCCCTTATACTATCCCTATAGGTCATTTATAAAATACATCTTCACATCATGGAAAAAATAAATCATTCAAAAGGGGTGAGATCAAATACCCAGTAAGGATAACAATATAGTAGAAAAATTCATAAATAAGCATAAACATTTAAAGCAATGTATAACTTAAACAAAAGCCTTTTAACCTTGAACTTCAGCATGTCATGGAAACGATAAAATGAAATAATTCCATTTACATATTCACATGGATATTCTACTTGTCAAATAATCACATGCAATATCAATAACCACTTTCAAAATGAAGGAATGCATAATGACAGACTATCATAACCACATAGTCAAGGCCTTGTTCCAAGACTAAAAATAAGATTTTGTCACGGCCTTTTTCCAAGACACTAGTTTGTCTAATGATACCTACTGATGCATTGAGAAGCTATAGAGGGATCCACCCATCACTTATTAAGTCCAATTCATTCCTCAAATGAATATGTTTAAACATAACAAAAACATTCGTATTAGAACTAGCATATGAAATGTCAATACTTTCTCCATAAACAATGAATGGTATAAAAATAAAACATCCACAGTCAAACATATCAAAAAACCTTCAATAGAATATGTAAGTTTTGTATCAAAATAAATCAACTTCAAATAAATTTAAAATCCATCAAAGGATGTTGACATAGATAAAATCAAAACAATTTGAGAGAACTATCTCTTTTTTTTAAATCATTTAAAAGTCACATAATTATAAAATAAAACATTTACTTTGAAAATATTATTATAAGCTTGTAAGGAAAGTCTTGATGATTTTATAATGGAGAAAATATCCTCACCCTCCATATAAGTTAAAAAAAAGACATTCTTACCATAATTCTGTCAAAAGGTTAAAAAGGTCTTTTTTGGAAAATGACGGAAATATTCATTTATAAACCTCTTATAAAAAGTCCGAAAGGGTATAAATGAATTTAAACCATATTCAATAAAATATTAAGAATGTTCCGAAATACATTTTTAAGAAACATGTTTGTGGATGGTAAAGAGGTCCTAGTAGATAATTACATATAAACAACATCAGATAATGAGGAAATTGTGAAATAAATTCTTACCTTGTACATTTCCTTGGTTGAGGGTAGGTTAAACTCCAGTATAAAGGTGAAATAATAATTATTAAATTATACAAGAATCATATACATTAATATGATATCATATATGATCTTTTAACATTGATTTGTTAATAATATATTAGAATTATCATCGTTTCGGGTGTAAACTTACTTGTTTTCATTTGTATGTTTTGTTATGTAAGTCGTATTTGTTATGGATAGGTTGTATATTATTAATATACATAATGATATCAAGTCCTTAAACATTATTTTTAATCATCAACTAACAATTATATTTGAATAGATACGATGGGGAATGAATCTCATCGCATTCGTGGAGACGGCAATACGTACGTACGCATGAGCGACAATATCATTCTTTTGATATTAAAATAATATATAATTGGATGTTATAACATATATACAGAATCATTATCATGTTATATTTATTATTTACATGAATTGGACATAATTATTCTACCCATCCAAATAATAATGTATTGAATAACAATTACACCATGACGTGGAGACGGTAAGCCGTACGTACGCACGTATGGTGACATGTCATTCAAAGGATCAATAGAATAATGAATATGGTTGTATAATATTTATAATAACATCATAGTATATAGAATATACTACAAGTTTTATTTTATAATGGAAATAACAAGGAATGAAGAAGTTGAAGATGAAAGGAAATTGAAAGAGGGTGGTGAAAACAATACCTCTTCTTCAGGTTCTTCCTTTTGATTTGACCAAAAGGGCACCATATGTTGGATTTATGATCGAACTAAGGCCTCTAGGTCCAAGTTATAGAAGTTGAGAGAATATTTTGGTTATGGTTGTTAGAGTAAAAAGGATTTTATGGTGTAAATTAGAGAGAATGGGGAGTGACCTTTTATAAGAGGGGTGAGGGGCACCTTCAGAAAAGCTAGAAATATAATTTTATAATAAATTTATATTCGGTTTCTAATTGATAAAAAGTCCATTATATAAAGTTTAAAGTGGTTATGGGTATAAATCATTTCAAACAATAGAATTTAGACATGTTTGGGTCACTATATTAAACTTATCATTTATATTTAACTCTTAGTTAAATAGTATGACATTTACCATGTTTCTTTTTTATTTTTATCTTATATAGTTAATAAACATAATATATACATCCAATAAAACCCCCAAGTGGTCCATTAATTATACACCTATCGTGATATAAGTTCTTTGGACGATCCTTATATTTTTAGGATTTTAATATCAATTAATAATATAATATTTGTTTCAAAAACTCTTTTATGTCAATTTTGACACTATTTGGTATTTGATTTTTGTGAAAATAATAACAGCATGATTAATTCAAAAAAACATAATTAAATAAATACTAACATGTAATATTAAGATATAGAATTAGTGTAATTCAGTAAAAGTATCAAATTATATTTATTTAGGTATTTATAATATCAATTATTTTAATATTTCACTAATTAGGTAATTAATGCATCACCATTGTGTCATGAATAAATTCAATTATATAATGTCGTAAAATTATAAATAAAATATCATTATATAGGAAAGCTTTTTATCTTTCTAATTAATATTTACAATCGACTTTATCTAATGTATAACCATATATAAATAAACTTTAGTAATTAAACTTTGATTTTAACTCTTTTAACTCTCCTTTGAATTAAATAATAATAAATTTCCTAATCTAATCCAAGTTGACCTAAATGATAATATTTTATTCCTAAGGTTGTTTTGGTCTAGATACACTTTTCCAATAGAATTATGAAATGTGTTAGGGTAATATTAATATCATTGTTACCCTTAATTTCCCTATTTACTTTTAACCGTGAAAAAAAAGTAAAACGTTACTATGCACCAAAAAATATTTTAATCTCATTGAACCAAATTTAACTCCTTGATATTAACCGTGTCTCTTGGATTTTTGAAATTTCACTCACAGAAGCGGTAAAATTATGTATTATGTGAATTTCCAAATTCTCCTAGGAAGTGGGTAAAAGACGGTGAAAAGTTCAATAAACTTTTTATATATCTAAAATAATTCTAAACTAACTTCAATGAATTAAATTGAATTATATAGGTATAATTTATCTATTTTGACCTTAAATAAATTTAAATAAAATAAAAAAAATTATTTAAATAAAAAATTCGGTTTTAAACTATAACTCGGTGTTTTTTCACTATTCAATAAAAATTGAATGTTTTCAGAAAAATACCAAAAATTCACCCTATTCTAATTTGGATATTCCGAATCCAAAAATAAAGTCCATTTTGAAAGATAAAATTTATAATATTTTGAAAAGTGAGTATTACTATTCATAATGGCTAGTTTGATTGGTTGTGGTGTCTGTTAGAACTCGAAGTTGCGTACAACACACGCTAATGTATTAATAAAAGGGAAGCGTACCGTAGAAGCTTGGGGTGTTATAAGAATTATGAATATGGTTGTACCATATTTATAATAACATCATAATATGTATAAGGTACTGTAGGTATTATTTTGGTATAGAAAACCAAAAAAAATAGGAAGTTGAAGAAGAAAATAAATTTGAAAGAGGGGGTGGAATTGTTACCTCTTCTCAGGTGATTTTTATTAGTTGATCAAAAGGGATCTTCCGGTTGGCTTTCTGATAAATTTAAGGACTACAGGTCGAAGTGATAGTAGTTGGGAGGATATTTGAGTAGCTTTTGTCCATGAAAAAGGCTTTGGAGCTGTGATTTTGAGTGAAGGGTAGTACCCTTTTATAAGAGAGGAGAGGGTCACCTTAGGAAAAGCTTGAAATATTATTTTATTATACAATCATATTCATTTTATAATTACTCATAAATAATTTAATTATAGGATATGGTCGGTATCTGTCAAAAAACTCTATGCCAATATGTTTTAGATAGGTTTTGGTCACCATATTAACATTATCTTTTAGATTGAACACTTAGTTAAATATTATAACTTTTACCATGTATTCTTGTATTACTATAATAAATGGTAAATAAACTTTATATAAGAATCCAAAAGAACCCCAAGTGTTTAATTATTAATCTATCTAACATTATATAAATCTTTTGGACTAACCATAGATTTTTAGTTATATTTTATCAATTAATAATATAGTTTTTTTAAACTCATTTATGTCAATTTTGACACTATTTGGAATTTTGTTTTTTTGAAAGTCATAAATACATTATCACTTTGAATAAAAATTTATTTAATGAACCATATTATGTCATATTAACCAATAAATTTTTTTTAATTCATCATAATCCTCAATTTACATTTTTTTGGATATTTATAATATGAATTATTTAAATCTATCATTAATAAGTTAATTACTATATCATCATTGTATCATAAATAATGTTTATTATTTAATGACAAAAAATTATAAATAATTTACAATTATATAGGAAATATATTTTTATTTCTAATTAGAATTTAAATACTAATTCCTTTTATGCATAAACCTTTATTAAAAATGGTTTAGTTATTAAACATTGAATTTAACACTTTTAGCTCTTCTTTAAATAATATAATAATAAATGTCCTAATCTAATCCAAGTTGACCAAAGAGATAATATTTTATTCCTATTGTTTATTTTTTTTCTATATACCCTTATTTAATATAATTAGGACATGTTCTAGGGTAAATATAATAACATTTTTACCTTTAATTACCCTATTTACTTTTAACGGTGATAAATAAAAGTCAAAAGATTCTACTCACTAAAAAATAATTTCATATTATTGAACAAGATTTTAAATACTAATGTCAAATATGTCTCTCATATTTTTGAAATTCAATTCACTGAAGTGGTAAAGTTATGTTTTATGAAAATTTGCAAACGCGCCTAGAAAGTGGGTAAAAGACGGTAAAACGTTCAATAAAATTTTATATATATGATACTATTATAAAATGACACCAATTAATTATAGAGAACATATATAGGTAATATTTATCCATTTTTACATAATTTAAATATAAATAAAACAATTGATTATTTAAATTAAAAGTTAGTTTTAAACAATAACGCATTGCTTTTCACTATTCATCAAAAATTGAATGTTTTCAGAAAAATACCAAAAATTTACCCTAGGAAATTTTTATATTCCAAATACAAAAATGAAGTCCATTTTGAAAAATTAAATTTATAAAATTTCAAAAAGTGGGTATTACTTCTCATAAATTCTAGTCTGATTTTTCGTGGTGTGTTAAAACTCCAAGTTCCATACAACGCAAGCTATTGCATTATTCAAAATGAAATGTACCATGGAAGCTTGAGGTGTTACAATATTCATAAAATATACTGATTTCATATGTATAATTATTATTGTACATTATTTTAACACAAATTTATCAAAGTAATAAGCACTAAATATGAAAATTTTTATTCTTCTACAATGATATTATAACTAAACCACTACATAATCATTCATTTACCTTTGTTTGTCCATGCTTCTATCAGTTTAACCACATCCATGAATGGATCTAAGAATTTATGTGAAGGATGAACATGGGAACTAAATTACCACAATATTATGATTTAAATGTGTAAATAATTATTTATTTCTGGTTCAATAAAGTTTAAATTATTATTTATCTTATTAATTAATAAAACAACTTTCATTCATAAAGAATCCTATAAACAAGATCATAATCAATTACACCATTACAGATTATAATGAAAACTACGAAGGAATGAAATTAATTTTTTATAAATAACTATGATAAACTATTCGTGTACAGTTAATGATCATAGGATGATGAAAATTTTAACAATAATGAATAACAATAGAGTTTTTTAATCCAATTCAATGTGATCATGATAACACACGCTTAATATTGAGAATAAGAAATAAGAAATATATATTTATATTATATAGTTATTATTAATAAAGAGTTTAAATGGAACACATAAGAATATAATTTTGTAAATAAGTGACAAATAATATTATGTTTTATATATAGGCTGTTATTGGGAATTCATGGAAGTCAATATAAAACGTAAGGATTCTCCTTGTCCCAAATATGAATCATTTAGACATAAAACTTTTTCTGAATCATGTTTTCAATTTATATTATATTAACTAAAATGGTTGTATTTATATAATATAATATATATTTATTTGGATATAACAATTCAAATCATATTTCATTCTTTAAATGGATATTGATAAAATTATTACCGCAATAGTTAGGATTTTTTCTAGCTCAAATTTCATCCATTGAACTATGATAATTATCTCGAATCAATTGCGTATTATTTTTTAATATTTCAAAAAATATTATATTATATTATATTCCATCATTTTTTTTCTGTATTTGTTTTCCTAATAAAGATATCTTTGTTAGATATATCATATATCAGGGAGAATTTTGACCTATATGAATGATAATTTCTCAAATCTCCTTTCATTGAGTTATAATGTTTTTGTAGAACCCTTTTCATCGATGATTTTTTTTGACACACTAAAATTTTATTATTTGTTATGTTATAAGAAAATTTGGATAATTATTTCTCAGTACAGGTAAATGTTTACTATATTTTTTTCAATGAAACTTTTCAACTAAAATATTTTACAAGTATTAAATTGTTTCATAACCTATAATTGTAAATTTTTTTATATTTTGATCCACTACTCACATATATAACAAAGTTACATATTTTATGGTCCAATTTTTGAGAGTTATATTTAATGTAATTTTTTGAAAAATCATTTTATTCATCATTTCATTACATAATTTTGAATGTAACATATATGTTAAAATTTTACATTAATGTTTAAAGTATTTTATTAAAGCAATTTTATGTTTCACCTACATTTTTCTTATCATATTCTATAGTATTGGAAAAAAACGAGATTTATTTTAATTGAGTTAATAATTATCATGTATATATATATATATAATTTTATATATTTAGTTGATGATTCCACAAAATTAATTTCTCATCCCATCTTGGGTGATACAAATCAATGCATTATTTATGCATGGATGTTTTTCAACTATGTAAACATCCCTTTGAGTTCCATTTTTAATAATGCGAATACAATATATTATGTAAATCAACCTTATTTATAACTATGTATTTTATAAGATTCTTATCTTACAAATATATTACATATAAATGGATTTATATTTCATAACCATCCATAGGTAAAGGGACTAAAAATTATTAAAAAGTCATTACTTTTTAAATACCCAAATATCCATTTATTTCATTGAAGGTTCTTTTCATAGTTTACATACATATATTGATTGGTAAAATAATTTACAAAACATCATATCACTTACTCTATATATTTTTATTTTTATGGAATTTTATAATTAAATATCTTTAATTCTTGTATTTTTGAATTATTTAAAATCCATATATTTTCAATTATGATATAGATGAAGATTCATTACAATATAATTTAAATATGTATTTTTTAACCATCATTGTTCAATATATAGAATTTTCATGATCATGTTTTCCTTTTTATTTTTAGGGAGAGATGTATTTATGGTTTGTATGATTTCATTATAATATGGATTATTATTGGAAAATTGGATCATATTTTTTTTTACTCATTATCTCATATGATGAAGTAATTGTACATAAAAATGTTATGGGTAAGACTCAAAATTATATATATAAGTCCCCGGCCTTAAAACTTACTTAATATTGAATTAAATGAATAATTCACATTGAGGATCTTTTCAGGTTCAGAGTTTTAGAGAATTAGGACATAACTATTACATCTCAAAATATTACAAAGTACACACTTCTACTAAGTTTCCATAAAATAAAAACTTTTAAAAAGAAACATGTCTAGTTCAATGTTTTAGATAGCATGACATTCCCTTGATCCCATCCTTGACCCAATTCCACATTATTTCCAATGAAAAACATTCAAAAAAAAGTTGGATGAGCATAAAAAGCTCACTAAGGGATACACAAAGAATTAAAACTGTTATTTTTTAAAACAACAAGTAAACCATGTATACTTTATCAAAGTAATACCTTCACCTTTATGAAGTAGTAAAAAATCTTCACTGAATAAAATATCATTACATACCCTTTGTAACCAAATTATTACAATAAAACCCATATAAAGAACACATAACATATAAAGGTAACTTGGGACATAAACATACTTAAGTGGAATAACCATACGATCGACATACACACATATCACTTAATGGAATAGTCATTCGGCGAACATCCATACATACTTAATGGAATAGCCATACGGCTGACTTCCATACCCAATTCATTGGAGGATATAACATAACCACCCGTCCTGGTATTCACGACACCACCCGTCATATGGTTTATCACGTAACCACCCGTCAAATGTCGAAGTACCATTATAAAATTATAACACATAAAACCAATATAAAGGAATGATAACATTTCCACATTTCAATCACAATATATCATTTAAATATATTGGAATAATAGAATCCTTTATCAAAAACATTTTCAATACCAAAATACATAAAAGAGTATATGGAATTTATTTTATTTTAAAAACATTGTGGCTTGTTAAGGAAGCAAAAGATCAAATAATACTCGCGGCGGCGGAAAAGGTCATTGTCACCGCATGCATTAAAAGAAACATTATATTTTGTTCGTTTAGTAAAACACTTCATAGAAAAATATTCCTTTTGTATAAAAGTAAAAGTCAAAGGTTTTTATACACCGTATAAAATAAAGTTGTGTATAAAACGAAATATGGCTCAATGAAAGGAGATTGAGATGAAGTCCCTTACCTCGGGTCCGACTTGACTCGATCGTTCTTTAAACTCCTGAATAATAAACTTGAGTTAATTTATACTTTATTAAGAACCTTTTTTCATGTTCATTATTCCTTTTATATCACCTATTATCTTGTCATGAACACTATGTAATTATTTAGGATAATAATGGTCCTTTTGTCGATATTTGGTACTTGAGTCAAAAGTGAACTTCTTATATTTACAAGTTGTTCATATAGTCATTTTATCCAGAGTTATAATCATGATGTATATATCATATATATCATATATTTTCCATATATACATGAATTTATAATATTAAATAATGTTTAGAGGTAAGAAATGAAATGCACCGTTCATGGAGACGGTAAGCCGTACGTACGCATGAACGCTACTTTCATTTCTATTTCATATTTTATGGAATGGAATCATAATGATATAAAGGTATACAATAATTCCAGTATGATATCATATATAATACAATTAATTAAATCCTTTATACGTCCCACATATGGCATTAACTAAATCAAATCACTTTGAGGGGCGGTAGTCCGCATTTCCAAAAATGAAGATATCGCGTATACCCATAATGGAAGCCATAATGGTATTCCATAAATGAAAAATACAGAAGCTTAAGGAAAACAAAAACATATTATATATCATATATAAATACATTGACATCTTAATGGCCACCTTTGAAGGTGTTAGAAGAATATTGAACAATCATCGTTTCGTGAGGCAGAAATTTGTCATCCACGGAAACAGTATGTTCTTTAACCATTAGATGTAGGTGTGTGTAATTGTAGCTCTAATAATTCTTATAAAAACATCCTAGTATATGGTATATACTGTTGTTGTTACAAAATAAATGCATAAAAAGAGTTTAGGGGGTTGGAGAAGCAAAATAAAACAAAAGAACACAAGTGAAGACATTACCTTAAAACAGGTAACCCTTTTTGATTTGAGCTCAAAGGCATCCTTGGGAAGTCATCTGCAAAAAGTGAGGCTCCTAAGAGTTAGAGATGGATGTGGAGAGCCACAATGGGCAGGGTTTGGCAGAGACAAAGGCTTTGAAAGTGTGGGTAAGGTGGTAGAGGTGGGGGCCTTTTATAAGAGGAGAGGAGGGGCACTCTTGGAAAGTAAAGAAATGTTACTTAATTTTAAAATGAGTTTCGGATTTAAAAGGTACCACGTTGATATAATTATAGGATAAGGTGATAAAGGTTCTAAATATACCCATCCAATAGGTTTTTGACAAGTTTAGGTCTTATATTTTACATTATCGTTTCATTTTATTTAAATCGTTAAATAATGAGGTAATCGCTGCATCATCATGATGTCATAAATAATTTAATTTATTTAATGTCTAAAAATTATAAAAAAAATACTATGATGTAGGAAATCTTTTTATATCTCCATAATTTCATATGGTCCAATGATCCTTGGACTCTGCATTCCTTTCTTACCAAATCGCATCACACTTTTCCATGGTGATACTTTGAGAAAAATATGATCACTTACCTCAAAAGAGAGATCCTTCCTCTTGTTGTCCACATAACTCTTCTGCCTACTCTGAGCTATTCTCATGGGTTATTGTATCAGCAGAGCTTTTTCTGCCAACTCTTCTACTGATTCTAGTCCCATCAGCTTACTTTCACCCACTTCATCCCAGAAAGCTGGAGTTCGACACCGCTTCCCATATAATGCCTCAAATGGTGCCATCTGTATACTGGAATGAAAACTGTTATTATATGAAAATAAACCAAGGAAAGATGTTGGTCCCAAATTCCCTGATAGTCCATCGAACAATAACATAGCATATCCTCCAATGTCTGAATTGTTCGCTCTGACTGCCTATCTGATTGAGGATGAAAAGTTGTACTAAAATTTAATTCACTACCCAACGAATTCTGAAGGCCTTTCCAAAAGTTAGAAGTAAACCTGGGATCACGATCAGATACAATAGAGAAAGGAACTCCATGTAACCTGAATATATCTTTAAGATACAAACAGGAAAGCTGATCTGGGGAAAAATTATCACGTATAGCATGGAAATGAGCAGATTTAGTCAAGCGATCAACAATAACCCAGATTGAATTATTACCTTGAGATGTCTTCGGTAATCCCACAACAAAGTTCATGGATATATTCTCCCATTTACACTCTAGAACTGGTAAAGGATGAATCATCCCTTTCGGTAACGACCGCTCTGCTTTAACCTACTGAAAAGTCAAAAACATCACAGTAAAATCAGCAATATCTCTTTTCATTCCATCCCACCAGTAATACTCCCTCAGATATCTATACATCTTAGTACTGCCAGGATGAAATGAAAACGGAGAACTATGAGCTTCACATAACAACTCTCTCTTCAACTGTAAATCACAAGGCACACACAATCTCTTACCAAATCTCAAAACACTATCGTTATCAATGTTGAATTCGGGCAACTTACCCTTCTGAACCAGGTCTACCTTTTTCTGCAACTCACTATCTTGCTTCTGTGCTTGCTTGATTCTGTCTGATAGAGAAGATTTCACTGATACCTGAAATAAAACAAAAGACCATCCTGCACCAAAAAATTCTATGCCAAAGTTCATCAAATCCTTAACCAAAGGATCACGTTCTAAACACAGCATTTTTAATGAAGCATTACTTTTTCGACTCAAACCATCATCCACTTTATTTGCTTTTCCCAAATGGTAATGAATTGTACAATCAAAATCCTTGATTAAAATCCAACCATCTCCTCTGTCTCATGTTCAATTATTTCTGAGTGAATTTATACTTTAAACCTTTATGATTGGTATATATTTCACACTTTACTTCATACAAATGATGCCTCCAAATTTTTAAAGAGAAAACATAGCAGCTAATTCCAAATCATGAGTAGTGTAATTTACTTCATGAGTTTTCAACTGTCATGAAGCATAAGCAATTACCTGATCATTCTGAATTAGGACACAACCAATTCCTTTTAATAAAGCATCACTGTAGATAACAAAATCACCATTCCTGCAAGGTAGTGCCAAAACTGGAGCATTCACCAATATTCTTTTCAGTTCCTAAAATCAATCATCGCATTCTTTTGTCTAGATAAACTTAACACCCTTCCGAGTTAGCTTAGTCATTGGACTAGATAACCATGAAAAATTTCTAACAAACCTTCGTTAATAACCTGTTAAACCATGGAAGCTTCGAATCTCAGTTACATTTGTGGGTCTTGGCCATTCTTCAACAACCTTTGTTTTTGCATGATCAATAGTTATCCGATCTTTAGAAACAATGTGTCCAAGGAAAGAAATTTTTTGCAACCAAAACTCACACTTGTTGAATTTCCCATACAATTTATTTTATTTTATGGTTTGAAAAATAACCCTTAAATGTATTTCATGCTCCTCTTTAATTTTAGAAAACACCAAAATATCAACAATGAAAATAACCAAAAACTTATCCAAGAACTCATGGAAAATTCTATTCATTAAGTCCACGAATACAGCAGGTGAATTGGTTAACCCAAAAGGCATTACAACAAATTCATAATGGCCATATCTTGTACAAAACTTGGTCTTTGGAATATCTGCATCCTTTACCTTCAACTGATGGTACCCCGATCTCAGGTTAATCTTTGAAAAATACTGAGCTCCCTGGAGCTGATCAAACAAATCATTGATATGAGGAAAAGTATATTAGTTCTTAACAGTGATGTTATTCAAGGCTCTATAATCAATCCAAAGTCTCATAGAACCATCTTTCTTTTTAACAAATAAAACAGGATCACCCCATGGTGATGTGCTAGGTCAAATGAAACCTTTCTCTAATAAATCTTGAAATTTATCTTTCAACTCTAAAAGTTCAATTTGAGCCATTCGATAAGGGGGTTTTGATATTGGCTTAACATCACGAACTATGTCAATAGTAAATTCAACTTCTCTATATGGTATTTTTCCAGGGAACTCATCAGAAAAAACATCAGGATACTCATTTACCACTGGAACATCATTAATCTGAACAGTTCCTTTGTTTTCAACAATGTGTGCAAGGTAACATTCATTTCCATCTTTTAAAAGTTTCCCGGCCTCTTGATAAGTTATCAACAGTAAGGGTTCATTCTTGTACACAAACTGAAAGTCTTTCTGAAAAGAAACTTCTTTATCTCTATAGTCAATCGTTGCATGGTAAATAGAGAGACAATCCATACCCAGGATAACATCAAACTCTACTAGAGGTAAAACAATAAGGTTTTCAAGTAGGTTCATTCCATGGATAAGGATAGGAAGATTCTTATAAATTTATTTTGCCTCAACATTTCCACAAGGTGTTTTTACCAAAAGTTCAGGAGTCATTTCTTGAGATTGTATTCCCATTTTACTAGAAAAGGTTTCAGAGATGAAAGAATGAGTAGACCATGAATCAAAAAATACACTAGCATAATCTGAAAAAACAAACAACGTACCTAATACAACTTCATTTGATGGTCTGACATCTGCTGAAGTATTTTCAAAGGATTTCACCACCCCTTTCTTCTTGTAGTCTAACTGCTTCCCATCACTCAAGCTCTTTTTCGGACACTCGTTTTCATAGTGACCCATCTCATTGCACTTAAAACATTTCACTAACTATAAATCGAGTTTGGTCTTACCATCACCCTGATATTTTTCAGTGCAATCATGAGCCTTATGTCCTATATTACCACATTAGTAGCACTTTCCAGAATTCAGAAGACATTCCCCGGTATTCCTTTTAGCACATTTATCAAAAACTGGAAACATAGTTTTCTAACCGTCAGACCTTTTTGAAGAATTCTTTCCTTTCTCCTACCACCTCGGTCTCTTCTTCTGCTGGTTGTTATAGAACACTTGATCATCGGAAAACTCCATTTCCACCTTCTTAGCACATCAAACAATCTTTTTATAACTTTTAAACTCACGAGAAGCCAATGCCTTTCGATATTTTGGCTTTAATCCTGAGTAAAAACGATTGATTTTACCATCAAGGTCTCGGATAAAATTTGAAGCATACCTTGCCAATCGTGTGAACCTTTCTTCATAAGCATCCACTAAGTCTTCATCTTACCTCAATTCCAGGAATTGTTTTTCAATCCTATGTCGAAAAGCCTTAGGAAAATACTTCTCAAGAAACATACCTTTGATTTTATCCCAGTCGAGAGCATCAATCTCATCAGAATCCCTGATATTTTTAACCGTTGACCACCACTGATCTCCTTCACCCTCCAAACGTTAAATAGCAGGTCTAACCTTTTGATTGTCTGAACACCCCATGACATCAACAATCTTATCCAGTGCTTTAATCCCTCCTTCAGCTAGCACATGGTCATATGGTCCTCTGAATGATGGGGGATGTTTCCTCATGAAATGTTCCACCACTGACATGTTCCTCTGCGGTTGATCTGGCTGATCTCATTCATGGATACCACCACCATTTATAGCCTGATTCAACTGTGCCATCACTAAAACAAACTGTTCAGTTCCGATTCTGACCGTCTCAGGTTGCTGATTTCAAAGGTTGTCTTCCTCCTGATGTCGTCCGAACATAGCTTCTTTGTTTCCTCAGCGGAAAACCATTTTGAACATAGAAATATCTTAGCTGAAGCAAAATGGTAATCCGTAAATGCTATATCATTTCAATCATACCATAAATTAATTTATAATTTAACACTTTTCTAACTCATAAAGGTGTCTAAACTGACCTCTGATACCAACTATAAGGCCCTGGCCTTAAACATTACTTAATATTGAATTAAATGAATAATTCACATTGAGGATATTTTCAGTTTTAGAGTTTTAGAAAATTAGGACATAAATATTACATCTCAAAAGATTACAAAGTAGACACTTCTACTAGGTTTCCATAAAATAAAAACTATTAAAATAAAACATGTCTAGTTCCATATTTTAGATAGAAACACTTTCTCTTGATCCCATCCTTGACTCAATCCCACATTAAGTCCTCTGAAAAACATTCCAAAAAAACATGGGGTGAGCATAAAAACTCAGTAAGGGATACACAAAGAATGAAAACGGTTAGTTTTTAAATCAACAAGTAAACCATATATACTTTATCAAAGTAATACCTTCAACTTCATGAAGTAGTAAAAACTCTTCACAGAATAAAATATCATTACTTACCCTTTTGTAACCAAACAATTACGATAAAACCCATACAAAGAACACATAACATATAAAGGTAACTTGGGACATAAACATACTTAAGTGGAATAACCATACGGTCAACTTCCACACATATCACTTAATGGAATAGCCATTTGGCCAACTTCCATACAAACTTAATGGAATAGCCATACGGCTGACTTCCATACCCAATGCATTGGAGGTTATAACGTAACAAACCATCCTAGTTTTCACAAAACCACCCATCATATGGTTTATCACGTAACCACCTGTCAAATGTCCAAGTACCATTATAAAATTATAATACATAAAACCAATATAAAGGAATGATAACTGTTCCAAATTTCAATCACAATATATCATTTAAATATATAAACATAAAAGAAACATTTATCAAAACCGTTTTCAATACCAAAATACATAAAATAGTATATGATATTTATTTTATTTTAAAAACATTACGGCTTGTTGAGGAAGCCAATGATCAAATAATACTCGCGGTGGCGGAAAAGGTCATTGTCACCGCGTACGTTAAAAGAAACATTCCTTTTTGTCGTTTAGTAAAATGCTTCATAGAAAAAGATTCATTTTGTATAAAAGTAAAATTCAACGGGGTTTAAACACCGTATAAAAGAATGTTGTGTATAAAACGAAATATGCCTCAATGAAAGGAGATTGAGACGAAGTCCCTTACCTTGGGACCGACTTGACTCGATCGTTCTTGAACCTCCTGAATAATAAACTTGGGTTAATTTCTACTTTCTTAAGAACCTTTTTTCTAGTTCATTATTCCTTTTATATCACCTATTTTCTTATCATGAACACTATGTAATTATTTAGGATAATAATGGTCGTTTTGTCGATATTTGGTACTTGAGTCAAACGTGGACTTCTTATATTTACAAGTTGTTCACATAGTCATTATATCTAGAGTTATACTCATGATTTATATGTCATATATATCATATATATCCAGTATATACATGCATTTATAATATTACATAATGTTTAGAGGTCAGAAATGAAATGCACCGTTCATGGAGATGGTAAGCTGTACGTACACATGAACGCTACTTTCATTTCTATTTCATATTTTATGGAATGGAATCATAATGATATAAAGGAATATTATAATTCTAGTATAATATCATATATAATAACATTAATTAAATCCTTTATACGTCCCACATATGACATTAACGAAATCAAATCACTTTGAGGGGGCGGTAGTCCGCACATCCTAAAATGAAGATATCACGTATACCCATAATGGAAGCCATAAAGGTATGTAATAAATGAAAAATACAGAATCTTAAGGAAAACATAAACATATTATATATCATATATAAATATAGTGACATCTTAATGTCCACCTTTGAAGGTGTTAGAAGAATATTGAACAATCATCGTTTCGTGAGGCAGAAATTAGCCATCCATGGAAACAGTATGTTCTTTAACCATTATATGTAGGTGTGTGTAAGTGTAGCTCGAATCATTCTTATAAGAACATCCTAGTATATGGTAGATACTGGTTTTTTAACAAAGGAAATGAATAAAAAGAGTTTAGGGGGTTGGAGAAGCAAAATAAAACAAAAGAACACAAGTGAATACATTACATTAAAACATGTAACCCTTTTTGATTTGAGCTCAAAGTCTTCCTTGGGAAGACTTCTGCTCATGGTGATGATTCTAAGAGTTAGAGATGGATGTGGAGTGACACAATTGTCAGGGTTTGGCAGAGCCAAAGGCTTTGGAAGTGTGGGTAAGGTGGTAAAGGTGGGGGACTTTTATAAGAGGAGAGGTAGGGCACTCTTGGAAAGTAAAGAAATGTTACTTTATTTTAAAATGATTTTCGGATTTAAAAGGTCCCACATTGATATAATTCGAGTATAAGGTGATAAGAGTTCGAAATATACCCATAAAATAGGTTTTTTAAAATTGTAGGTCTTAGAGTTTACATTATATTTTCATTTTATTTAAATCGTTAAATAATGTGGTAATCGATGCATCATCATGATGTCATAAATAATTTAATTTATTTAATGTATAAAAATTATAAAAAAAATTCTATGATATAGGAAATCGTTTTATCTTTCCAATTATTATTTATATTCAAACATATGACTTGTATAACCCTATTTAAATTTTTTTTTAGTAAAACAACTGATGTTTGTGTCATTTTTACTTTTACATTAAATAAAAAGATATTAATGTCATTTTCCATCCAATGTGGCTCCATGGGGTCCCCCAAGTTGACCATGGATTGTCTTGTTCGGTCATGACACATCAAATAAGTTCAGGACATGTGTCAAGCTCATCTCATATTATTAAAACATTATTTTTACCTTAAACTACACTAATTACCTCTAATCACGATTAAAAACATATAAGTTACTATTCACTAAAAAATTATTTTAATCCCATTGAACTACATTTTAATTCATAATTACAACCATGTATGTTGGATTTTTTAAATTAAAAACACAAAAGTTGTAAAGTTTCATTTAAACGAAAAATCAGTTTTTTAGGTACCACTTAGTGGTTTCACTATTCATCAAAAATTGAAGTTTTTCAGAAAAATACCAAAACTTCACCCTAATATATATTTGATATTCCGAATTCAAAAATGTTGTCTATTTTAAAAAATTAAAAAAATATAAGTTACATTAATTAATTTAATAATTACTTCACGTTGTCTGAGCAAATAGAGTGTTTTTATGAAACAATAGGTAGCAAATGATTGACACTAGTTTAAGTCCAATTTCAAAGTGAAATTAATACCAACAACCACTATTGAATTAAATGGTAAAAATAAATTATAATTGAACTTTAAAACCAATTCAAAAGATAATCTAACCATATAATTTAATTAGATGAAAAAGCAGTTTTGATGTAAAATGCAGTATTTTATCACCATTAATTAAAAAATGAACATTGTCAGAAAAATAACAAAAATTTATCCAATGTAAATTTAAATGTCCCAATCATAAAGAATATGTTTATTTTGACAAATAGATCTAATATAATTGTCAAAAGTTTGATTTAAAAAATGGTTTTCCATCAAAAGGCAGTAAAACAATCTTTTAAAAATATTTGTGTATTCCATGCTTAAGATTGGATTTATTCTCATTTTAAGCCTCTAAAACACTATCTAATTCATAAATAGACATCGTTAACTATATCTATTATTCATTACATACTTTGGATATTACAATATAACCCTTTGATACATTTATTGGTATCACGAGATATATGTTTTTGGGTATTTTGTGTATTCTAACCCAATTCATAGTGGATTCTTCAATAAATTCTGGATTACAAGATTAGTGTATGGGATATATAATTGATTGCATGAATTATGACTTGGATAATTCATTTATGGTATTATAATGTGTTTTAATATTAGTAATTCACTCAACATGAAATCATTTATTTTAATTCATGTGATATATTTATTTTAATTTATATCCAAGGTTATATTATCCTTTAATTTTTATTTGATTATTAAATTCTTATGATTAATTTTCATGGAATAATATTTATTCGCTATATGTTTCATGATTTCCTCTATTTACCTTTTTCCCCTAAGGAGTGTTTTAGCTCACCCATTATTATGTTTTAATTTCCCTATGTTATTAGGAAAATTATTATACATGGTATGACTATTATGTTAAATTCTTTGAATAGTTGGAGAGATATTCACAACAATTCTCATGGAATAATCCAAAGAGACCCTAAAATTACAAAACTAAATATTACATAATTTTAAATGAATATTCATTAATCATTTATACGATTCTTGACAATATAAAAATGTAATTTTTAATTAGAAACACGATAACATAAACAAAAGGTACTAAAATTTTTCCAATAATCTCCAAATATGTTCTTCACAGCTCGAATCCCTCTTAGACGTATCATTCTAAAAACGTTTCTTAATATCATGGTAAAACAAAACAAAATAAGGGGTGAGATCTAATTCTTAATAGGGTTAAAAAGGATATATCAATTATAATTTATTAATAACATGAGAAGAAGGATTTATGAAACTATGCGTATAATTTGAATTAAATAACTAGAAATTGATAGATCACAATAATGAGTCATGGATTTATGTTTATTGCTTCTATAGACGTGAATCATAAAGGAATAATCATAATCCTAGAAAATATATATCAATTATTCCCATAAAAACAATTATTAACATGTTAGGCACGAGATAACCACCCATGTACCTTATTGTTTCTCAGGGTAATTAGTTGTTTTTTTATTTCTGATATTGGGAAAACATCTTGTATAATATTCTGGGACATGATCCCCCAAATGGGCTGGTAGAAATATAATATATACCCTTCAATCATTGATACCAATAACAATTACCTAGTTTTATACATCCAAAATGTAAAATCTAAAAAATAAATATTAAATCCCTAACATACCCATGATATATTCATGTTTATAATTTTTGACAAATAAGAAAAAACAATGCAGAACAATTTCCAAGTCTCTAAGTGATAATTTTCACTACTATACAGTGTTTTTATTCTTTCAAAATAATTTATCACCACCACCCATAAAATCCACCACACAAGAAACCTTTATAGATATATTTAATTTAACATAATTATTAATAACATTTTAAAATTAAAATATGAAAAGGGTGATCCCAAAATATTATTAAGTATAAAAATAGTATTTAACAATTTAATGTTATCAGTGAGGATAACATGAGTATAATGGTTTTATAAAATATGAAATGTGTATGAGTATACCATAATAAAATTCAGAACGTTCAAAAAATGGGAGAGTAAATAATATGAAATTGCATATATATTTAACATAAAACAAGATTTATATGGGATAATAATAAGGACCGATGTGAATGAAATCCATTAGAAAATGAAATAGTAGAACACATAACATGTATTGAAAATGTATGGAGGTATCTTGGAACATAAACATTTATTATGGATTCACCCAACAAGACAATTCCAATATCTCCTATGAGTAACCTATTTTTAGTAAACACCTTCATCTCTTATGAGTAACATAAAATTAGTTAACTCTATCTTCTCTACAGAGTAATATAATTTTGTCACCTCTTAGGGTTATATTCCATCCCGTTAACTATACCTAATATCCCAATGCATTGTAGAGTTATAATGGACCTACCCACCATATGTTTTAAAAATCCCATTAAAGATATGGGTTTCCTCCCAAATCCATCATTTTACAATAATTTAAAAATAACATATCCTGTGAAAAATAACATGTGTGATTGTATTTCATAAAAAACATCATATATTTATTTACCCATAGAATAGAAAAACATTTCCCAAACCTCATATTAAAATATCATCATAAACCATTCATAGAAATAATGTGTATGGAATTATATGATCATATAAACAGTGATGTATAATAATAATTAAAGATTATTACATTTATAATGATAACATTAAATGAAAATTTAATTTTTTTATATAAAACAATGAAAAATACCATTTTAGTGCCTTTAAAAACATAAAATTTAATAAAAATGAAGAAAATTTTGTTTTTTGAAAAAACATGGAATATTTTAAAATAATATTATTTCAATATATTTTTTAGAATAATATAGAATTCAGTTAATTTCATAAATATCCGAAATAAGTATTTCTATCAATATTTTTTAAGAGGGACAAAAGTCACCCTTATATAAAATTGTAATAAATAAAATTGTAAAACCATTAAAAATATGTTCATAAAACATAGAAAATGATTTTAGTAAATTATATATTTTTATAAAATTGCATTCATGAAATAAAATAACTAAAACGGGGGAAGATCTTTGTAAATTTACATTAAATCCTTTTATGCAAAATTTTTCAACAAATATCCATTTACGACCCTATAACCCAAAAACTGTTTGAATTTAAGTTCATATTGATTAACATATAATATCATTACTATCGAAATATTAATGTAAATATATATAAATTGTTTTTATGTAAACCAGGGAAATGAATACACATTAATCTATTAAAATATGTCCCTATAATGTAGATTTGAGTTAAGAATCCCTTGGGACATGAGTGATTCGTGAATAAAAATCATTAAATAAAAGAGAAAAAATGATTACATGCCACCCATAATTTCCATGTATGAATATGTTAAGACACATTTATTTGAATTTAGATAAACCATATAATACAAATAACATTTTATAACTTTATTTCAATACGAAATAATTGAAATATACACCATTAAAACCATTTTAATTTTTTATAAAATTTATCTCTGAATATCAAAAAATAGAGAACCTAAAAAAACATTATAAATAATTATCAATTACTAATTTTTATATAATATCTCAATAGAAAACATATACACCTTATAATATGAATTACTTTTTATAAAATAAGACATTACTAAAAGAAACAATATTGAAATGAATAATAATCTAAAATATTGTACCATTAATGTTATAATTAATCAATGATGTAATTGTGTTTAAAAATTTTTTAAAAATAAAAAAAAATTGAAATAAAGACAAATATAATCAATGGTTATTTCAAACAAAAATATCTTTTTAAAAGGTCACTAAAGTAGAAGTATAACTCAGTGAATGTAAATCAAGGTACTAAGAATCATTCCTTGATTCTAAATAATCTTTACATGTACCTTAACTGAAATACAAAAACCATATTTTCATAATTTAATTTTCTAATAATCTTTTCTAGGGTTATGAAATTATCATTACCCAATTTATTCTATTATTTTAGTGACATATTTTGTTACTTAATCAGTTATATCCACATCATGTGTTTTAAGGACATTCATTACATAATTTGAAGATGAATTTGGTAGGTTGACTTTTTTAAAAGGGGTTGTAACACCAATGGATTTTAATATATGATTACATTTAAATGATTAAATATGATTTATAGTTTTCCCACACAAAAAGACTAATTAAAACTTTTGCATGGTTTATTTAAAAAATATAAATGTCATATTTTACTATTAAAACTTTTCCACTAAATCAGTGAGGCTGAATAGTTTTATCTAGATAATGATATAATTATAAAATGAAAATATTGGTAACATTTATTATAAATGAAATTCCATTATTGTATCTAATAAAAATAAGAAAATTAAATTATCCATACAATTCATTTTTCTAAAATTGATGTTTCATTTTTAAAAACTATGTATATTTTTATTAGAGAGTAATAATGTATTTTGTTGAAATTAATAATTATTTGATAAGAAATTTGAATAAAATATAGATAACATTTTAAAAATAAATTTCCCAATATGAATAGTTTTCCATAATATTATTTGATTTTATTTATCTATTAAACTATAAATTCATTGGATATTTAATTTGAAAAAATGGAAATAAAATTTAGACTTATTTTAATAAAATTATCTATAGGTATTTTTTTGGTGATTCTCTACAAATAATAATTTTTAGATGAAAATTCTTTTTAAAAAAATAACATGACATTTAATAAATTATTAGTATATAATTATTAATTTTTTTGCGACTGTGACTCAAGTATCCTAGAGTTGATTCCTTATTTATTACATTTTCATTGTATATGAGTAATCACATATATAAGGACCAACTAGTTTAATAGTATTGTAAAAATAGATACATACATGTTTCACAAATAACATATGAATAAAAAATTACAACATAATTATTTTGAAAATATTATTATTCCCTTTAGAATTTTCATGAATATCCTTCATAGTATAATTCATGGTTTCTTATGAAAGAGGGAAAATAATGGTGAGTTCAAATGCTCTGTAAGGATTAATTAGAGCTAATGATATATGAATCAAAAAGAATAATCAATATGAAAAGGGAAAAAAATAACACACATTCAATATTAATATCATCATTATGCATAATCAATAAGGAATGGTAAATAACTGAAAAATTAAATTAAGTTTATAAAATGATATTGAAATTCCGTTAGAGATTATTTCATTTTGAAAATATCTTGTGTTGACCTTCAACTGTTTTAATAATCTCAATTATGTTTCCATATTCTTTGATAATCCCAAATGATGTTTATTATTTAAACATTTCATTATTTTAGTTACTATTTAAGTACTTTAAACGACAATATATAAATACTTTCATATATGACCAATGATAAATCTCTTATGATATATTTAATTCATTCAGTTAATTAAATGTGTATTTGCTTCACTGTATTCTAACATAACTCATTCTGTGAATAGAATGAATAAACAGACACTTAGTCACTAGTAAAAAACAGAGCTACCGGTATATAAGTATACCAGTATGTATAAGTCTACTGGAATGCAAGTCTACTATCAAATAAATTTCACCGGTACACAGAGAGCTACCGTTACACTGGAGCTACCATTAGAGTAAGTCTTCCGGTATGTATAAGTCTACCGTTATAAAGTCCACTAGAATAAAAAAGTCACTGCTACTCAAGTCTATCGATACAAGAAGCTACCGGTACAAAAAAAGACCTACCGATAGGAGCTCACCGCTACATAGAGACCTACCGCTACATAAAGCGACCAGTACAAAGAGCAATCGTTACAGAGACAAATAGCTACCAATACAAGTCGACTGTTACAAGCATTCTACTGCTTGAACTTCTAGGATTTATTTAATTTATACTAATGGTCATATTTTTTT
The DNA here is from genome assembly GCA_963277665.1 of Viscum album. Lineage (NCBI taxonomy): Eukaryota > Viridiplantae > Streptophyta > Magnoliopsida > Santalales > Viscaceae > Viscum > Viscum album. The sequence continues at coordinate 1,416,850,827 of OY728145.1, forward strand.
ATTTAATGCAACTGCTATTAATTAATGATGGATGTTGGGTTGTCATGGAACCGTACCTCGCATATGACATAAATTAATCATTCACTTTACTACATCTGAAATAATATAAGGAAGATAGAGTTGTAGTGAGGAGAATACACACAATAGAGAGGTGACATCCATATATCAGCTTACTTTAAGTGGAAATACATAAGGCCATTAATACAAGAATGGAACACAATTTGAACCTTAGACAAGTAGTGAATAACTACAACAATCTCTTTATACACTCAAGCCGATCAAACTGAACTTGAAAATCAAGGAAAAAAACGACACTATGTTTTCAAGACAAAACCAGATAAAGTCTCATAATCTTTTTTGTTTAATCAAAAGGAGTCCAACACTACACTCTAAATCACTAGATCATTATAAAATCATATATACTCTCTCTCAATGTTTCTTTTACTTACTTTTTACAAAGTTTGTGTACTCTGTATATTCCATACACACACTGACTCCTATGCTAAAGAGGAGGATTTCTAAATCCTCACTCAAAACATCTATAACTATCTTGTATCCCACTGTGGATAGTGGTAGAGGTCAGAGGACGTGGACATTCTGAGAACTATTGTAAATCCCAAATCCATGGTGTGGGTCATGTTTATATAAACTGTTTGAGAGGACTAAGTCTCAGCTTGAGACTGAACCTCTTGGTTAAAATTGTTGTGCTTATTTTTTTGGTTTTAAAATATATCTTATATTCCGCTACTAAGTACTTTAAATACAAATATATTTTAAAGTAGCTCTGATAGTTAAACTATAAAGTGTTTGTATTTATTATAAAACATTAGGTTAGTTTCAAAAGTTAATGAATCTTCATATTAGATTAACTATGAACTAATCAATCGCTTGAGAACCTAACTGGCCCTTTATTGTACTACAAATTCACTTCTGTTTAGCTTGTTATTTAAATTTGGGTATTTTTAATAGAAATAATTTTAACAGAAATTATTAATGGGAACTCAATTCACCCCCCTCTTGAGTATCCACTCCAACTAACATTTGGTATCAGATGAATTTTTTCTAAAGGATTTCCAAACACTCTAGTATTCATCATTGATTTTAGTTGTATCATGCAGATCTTAAATTTTTTTTAGTTCTAAATTTTATCTATTTAAATATATTTTCTATAATCTAATATGGATAATAGATTAAAAGGTGCTACTAACAACATTCCACCTTTTTTAATGGTTTTAATTATGAACAATGGAAAATGAAAATGAAAATTCACTTAGAATGTATGGGTTTAGATATTTGTACTACAATAGAGACTCAGTATAAGATTCCAGAAACTGAAAGAACTACTTGGGATGAACCTACTAAAACTGCTTACAATAATAATTGTGAAGCAATGAATGCCCAGTACTGTGCTTTATGAGATGAAGAATTTAATAGAATATCTTCTTATAAAACTTCTTATGAAATCTGGGATACTTTGGTTATTTCCCATGAGGGAACAACCAATGATAAAGAAATGAGATTGAACACTTACACTATTAAGTATGATATTTTTAAAATGATTCCTGATGAACCTATTTATGACATGAATCTCCGGTTTAATGAAATTGTAAATACAATGACCTCACTTGGAAATGTTGTTCTTGCAAAAGAGAAAAGCATGAGGATGTTAAGATGTCTGCCAGACAGATGGAGAGGCACATCAGTTTCAATTATAGAATCTTGTGATATTGGTGAATTACATTTTAATGAGCTTATTCTTAATTTAATGATGTATGAAGATGAATTAAAAGTAAACAAGGGGAATGATGATGAACTGAAGTTCCCAGATCAGTGTGAATCACTGATGGGGGGAGGGGGTGAATAAGTGATCCCTTAAAAGTTTTTACTAATTGATTCTTCATCAATTAAACCTCTATGGCTGGTTAAAGCCTCGATCCACTCTTCTTGAATCTCTCACCTTTCCTCGAATGATGCAGTAAATGTAAAGGCACTGGACACAAGGATTTACAAGGTTCGGCACCAAAGGCCTACGTCCTTTCCATGTTGGTTATACGCCCCAACATGGTTTCTTCCATTATAATCTGTTAGTATTACAATGGTCGATACAGAGTCCCACTGTATCTCTCCTGAGTCCCACAGGAGGGTCTTTATACTGCGTCCCACAGTGTTACTAGAGTCCCACTGGCCTACTCCAGAATCCCACTGAAGACTTCTTCCACCATGAGTCTCACAGGGGGATTCTCCTGGCTCCTCGAGTCACACGAGTAGCTCTTCTTCACTTTATGTTCTTTAAGTATCCTCAGCAGCCTGGGATAAGGGCTGCTGGCCTTTGCTCTGTACCTCTGCTCACTTGTGATGAACAGGTCTTCTCGTCTTGCTCAGGATTTATCTCCTTCTTCTAAGGATGACCTGGCCTCTCTCTTCAAGAATCTTCAACAGCCTCTGAAAAGGTCTGTTGGTCTTGCTCAGCACTTCTGATCACTTCTGTTGATCAGGCACTTCTCAATTACTGAAAACTCAGACAACTGATATCTCGAACTTCGATCTGTCTTCAGTCTGACTTCACATCAACTTCATGCACTGAGTGCATGGAATCTCTAAACTCTTCAAGAACTCCTGGTCTTGGACTCCTCAAATGCACACAACCAGATTTGTCATTGTTCACGTGTGCATGTGCATGCATGCATGCATGAACTCCCCTTTCTTTTCTCCTTGGTGAAATAAACCCACAAAGGGTGTAATCACTTCAAGCACACACACCTTCCTTGAACTTCACACACTTAATTCAATTTGCTCACACACATAAATGTGTGTTCTTCATTGTGTGGATGTCTTCTTCTTCTAGGTGTTTACACTTTTAGTGCACACACTAGGTTCGGCCTACATGTTTTGTTTGCACACACACACTTCCTTTGATCAATTAGCAAACACAAGGCTTGGCCTACTTCACTTACTAAGCACACACACTTCCTTGTTCTTTTAATCTTCTTCAAAGTGTGCACTTCACTTATGCACACACTTAGTTCTCCATTTTGCACACACAAGGGATACGGCCTCCTCTTTAATTTTCACACAAAAGTTGTGGTGGACTTCTTGTTTTGCACACACCCAAGGCTACGACCTTCACTTGTTTTCACATAGTACACACACTGCTAAGTGCGTTCTTCCATTTTCATGCACACCAAAACTAAGGTCTCGGCCTTCTTTCTTCACTTAGCACACAAGGCACTAAGGCCCGGCCTTCCTCCTCTTTGCACACCCACTGCTCGTAGTGTGTTCTCTCAAGTGGCACACACACAAGGTGCAATCCTTCCTTGCACTTAGCACACACACAAGGGGAAATGTGGCTACGGCCTTCTTGGCTTCTTCTTGCACACACCCGAACTCCATTGTCCTTCAAAGGAGACGCGCAAGGTCTCGGTGCAAGGGGCATCCGTGCAAGTGTCCCCTGGCCACGGGGTGCGCAAGTGCAACACCCGCGCAAGCCCTCGAGTGTTCAAGGTGCAACACCGTGGGCTCCTTCCTCCTGCCGCGTAAGTGTGCAGGCAGAGAGGGAATCAACCACGGGCGCGCAAGAATGCGGCCTCGGGTTCTTCCTGTCGCGCAAGGGAGGCGCGCAGGGGACTCATTCGGGACCTCGGGTGGTCCCGAGAACTTCAGCCGCACAAGTGGGTTGTGTGGGGATTCTTCTTCGCGAGGAACAAGGGTGCTCTCACGGGACTCCGGTTTTTCAACAAAATATTCAGCAAGCATCACCGAGGGCCCGACCTCTCTTTTTATAGGCAAGGGAGAGGCAGTTCATCTGCGTGAGATATTTTTAATCTCCCGAAGATTTCAGGATTTCAATATTTCCTTAAATCTTGTTTTCTTCTCTCTCTTCACGCGGGTTCACTTATGTTTCGACTTTCTTCACGTGCATGCATTTTAACGTGTGCATGGCCTCTGTTTAGGCCCATTCATGCAAAGCTCGAACACCCGATGCCTCGGCAACGTTGTTTTCCTCGGCATTCATCGAAATCTCCGATTTCATGTATGCATGTATTCTTTTATGCGTGGATGAGTTCCTCATGGAGAGACGAACTCGAAGGTTCCTTCAGCTTCAAGAGATATAGTCGGGAGCTCAAAATCGGTGCTCGGGTTGCTCCTGGTTCGACGGAGGCATGCGGGGAGGCCTTGGATGAGCTCGAGGTAGTGGATGACTCGCCGGCCGTTGGATCGGGCGATTGAAAGACATCAGACGTCCGAGATAAGATCTCGAGCGGAGAGATGCGATGAGCGGCAGAGATCGAGCGCGCGATGAGACGGACGGCCAGGATTCGCTCCACCGCAAAATCCCGCGTCCCACATCGAAACGGAGGCCGGTTTTTCCGCAGTTTATCACCCAAGCGCTCTCCGCTACTCCTTAGTTGAACTTCTCCCCTCTCGGTGCCGCCCCGCACCGAGTTCTTCTTGCGGGCGTGCTTTGCGCCCACCCCTGCCACTCGGGCGCGCCACTGGCGCCCACTCTGCCTCTCGCGGGCGCGCGCTATGCGCCCCGGCTGCGCAGGCTTGACCCTCTGCGTGGCCCCGGCTTAACACACGACCGCGGCCTCTCGGGTTGGCCCCATGGGATCCCCCTTGGGCGTGGCGACCTCGAGTCCCACATGTGGATTGGGGTTGAACCCTTAAGGATGGCCCTTGGTGGCTAATTTTTGCTTCAGTATAGAACAAGTACTTTGTTTAAAAACAAAGTAACAAGGTTCAAATGCCAAATGCAACTCCCTTCACTTCTTCACCATTTCTTCTTCAAATGGATTCATCCTCTTCTTAATCATGTATTCAATATTTAAGAATGGACTTCCCGAAGGTTCTTCTTCATCAACCCTACTTCTTCATTAGAATTCCTCCATTCTCCTTAACATATATTTGTATTCTTCACTTAGGAGGGACTGCACAAAGGCTTCTTCCTTCAACAGAAGATCCTGAATCACATATTCATCAATATTCTTTGTTGATCTAATCAGAGATCAAGTTGGATCTTCTTCATATTCACATGCACTAAGTGATAGTGCATGGAGTTCTTTAGGTCACTTCATCCACTTAGAAGTTGTGGATGGCTCTCTTCATCTCCTCATGCATTGTCAATACAATGCATGGTCTTCAAACAATGTTGTGACATTGTATCTACGTGATACAAGTTCTTTGAACTTGAAGATCAGCCCAAAAATCGTCAGATGTAATGATGATGCTCCATCATCATCAATTCATCAGGTGGTGTAACTTAGTATCATCTTGATACAAGTATTGAAACATTATGATCAGTTCTACAATCGTCTGATATTGATATGGAAGAATGTTTCAACAATAAACACTTATGCCACTTAGTGAATCTCTTAAGTGACATTCATCTTAACACAATGGCCATCCTCCATTCATCACCAACACCATCATAGCCTTTGTCATTCACGTATTGACTCTCCTTGGCATCCATTCATTCTTTGACATCTTCTGATCAACAACATACCATATTGACAACAAATGCAACACAGTGCACTTCATGAACCAAGAAATAAATCTGTAGCTTTCAAGACTTCTACTTCAAAAAATAAGGACAAAGGGAAAATTCATAGTGATAGTGGTAGTTCATGAAGTGAAGATAGTGCATCTGATAGTGATGCATAGATGGATCAAATAGAAAGCAGATTTAAGAAATTTTATAGGAAGAAGAAATTCATCAGAAAATAAAACTACAAAGGAAAATATGACCACAAAGGTCATTGGAAAAAGGATTGGAAAATGTCTAATAAGAGTGATGAAATTGTCTGGTATGAATGCAAAAGGAAAGGACATGTAAAATCAGATTGTTCAATGTTAAAATTCAAGAAGACATATGACTACAAGGAAAATAAGTACAAGAAACCTATGAAAGAAACTTGGAGTGCTTCAGAAGACATTTCAAGTGATTCTGATTCTATTAATGATGAAAAATATCAGAAAGCTAATATGTGTTTATTGACAAACACATCAGAGGTATCATTTGAAGCTCTTGCTTAAAATTCATTGTATTCTAGAGTTGATTCTGAGTCTGAACCTGAAAATATGTCTAGTGAAGAATTATTTAAATATTTTAATATGCTATAAGAAACTTGTAATGAATTAAAGGAAAAGTATAAGACATTGAAGAAACAACATGCTTTGACCATCTCTGTTAAATCTACACTTGATATAGAAAAGGAAAATAATGCTCAACTAATTAAGGAAAATACTGAACTAAAATTTTCTAATGATCAATTAAATAAGGACTTAGAGAAGTTCACAAATGGAATGAATACTCTAAATAAAATTATAGGAAAAAAAGTGGCACAAAAATACACCACTGGAATATGCTATAAACTTTTATAGAGATAGATTACTAAAAATGGATTTATTCCTAAATCTGGAACAAATTCTGCTAGTTCTAGTTCTGGAAATTCTTATTCTTCAACTAGTTATTCACATGGTTATGGATCAAAAAAAGTTTATCTTTCAAAATATTTTTAATCTATTGATTTTATGAGACCCATTAGACAAATATGCGTACCAAAAGTTTTTCTTTCTAACCTATCTCGACCCAAGAAAATCTGGGTACCAAAATCATTTTCTGTTTAAACCTATCTTGTAGGAGACTTTCTTGATGAGTTCCCATAAGAAGATATGGTACATGGACATCGGATGTTCAAGGAATATGACTAGTGATTAATCATGTTTCAAGAGATTAATCAAGGTTGATGGAGGACATGTTACCTTTGGTGATAATTCAAAAGGAAAGATCATCGGCTTAGGATAGATTGGTAACATTGATTCAGTTTTAATTTCTAAAGTTTTATTTTTTGATGGGCGTTAATATAATTTGTTATGTATTTCTCATTTTTGTGATGATTGTTTCTATGTTAAATTTCGAAAATGATTCTTGTGATGTTTTTAATTAATTTTTTTTAGTATTTTCTGCTTTGATAAATTAAAATGTTTATGTAGTTTATTTGAATTATTTAGATAAACAAAATGTTATTGGATAAAATGCTTTTCCTAAAGAGTCTTTTTTGTGGTATAGAATATTTGGACATTTCAACATTAATTCACTTAGAAAACTGACTAGGAAGAACTTAGTTTATAGTCCTAACAAAACATGAATTCCCAAATGATAAATTTGGTAATACCTTTCAAAAGGGAAAGCAACATAAGGTTTTTTAAATCAAATAAATAAGTTTCAACTTATCAACCTCTCGAGTTGGTTCACATTGATTTAATTGGAACTTATAGAGTTTTAATAAAAATGGGAAGAATTATGTCTTTGTCTTAGTAGATGAAATTTCTTGATACACTTGGGTATACATTCTTGGTCACAAAAGGTTATCTTGCTATTATTTTATTAAATACTGAAAGCCTGTAGATAACCTTATTGGACATAAAATAAAGACCCTGAGAAGTTATCATGGCCTTTAGTTTGAAAATAATGAGTTTGAATCAAACTGCTCACACAATGGCTATAATCGCAATTTCTCTACCCCTATGACACCTCAATAGAATGGTGTAGTTGAAATAAGAAATAGAACCCTTCCAAAAATTTCACTAACTATGCTTAATGAGTATGAACTACCTATTTATTTTTGGGCTAAGGCTATGAATATTTCTTGTTATATTATAAATAGTGTCTTTGTTGGACATGTTCTTAAGAAGACCCGTTATAAACTATGGAATAATATGAAGCCTAAGTTAGTTACATCAGTGTTTTTTGTTGAAAAGTAATTATTCTCAGTACTAAGGATAATCATGACATGTTTTCTTCTAAAAGTGATGAAGGAATCATTCAAGGTTACTCTATAACGATTAAAACTTATAGAGTTATTAATAAAAGAACCAAATGCGTGCAAGAATCTGTTCACATCAAATTTGATGAATCTGATCCGCATGAACCTATGTCTTCTCTTGAAAATCTTGAAGAAGATCTGTCTGTAATTTACCTTCTTGATAAAATCAATGAACCTATTGTAAAGACAACCAGCTCTAGAAATATTCCAGAATCTTCATCTGGTGAACACGAACAGAGAGGGGACCCTGAAATTTCTAGTCCTACCTTTACTAGATCAACTAGGATTCTAAAGAATCATTCTTTAGATGCTGTTGTTTTTAATATTGATAGAGGGACATAGACTAGATATTCTCTAAGGAATCAGGTTGAACATCAACCATTTCTTTCACAGTTAGAACCTAAAAATATCAATGATGCAATCAATGATAAATTTTGGGTAACGACTATACAAGACGAATTAAATCAATTTAAAAGAAAAAAAGTTTGGGAATTAGTTGACACACCTAAATACACTTTGGCCATAGGCACTAAATGGGTTTTTAGAAACCAATTTGATGAATCAAGAAATATCATTAGAAAAAATTTAAGGCTAGTTCCACAAGGGTATAGTCAAGAGGAATGAATAGTTTATGAGGAAACCTTTTCACTTGTAGCTAGATTAGAAACTGTTAGGATTCTACATGCCTATGCTGCTCAACTGAAATTCAGGTTATATCAAATGGATGTTAAAAATGATTTTATAAATGGTTTTATAACTGAAGATTTTTTTGTTGAACAACAACCTGGATTTACTAATCCTCATTTTCCAAATCGAGTTTTTAAACATTCTAATGCTTTATATGGTTTAAAACAAGCTCCACAAGCTTGGTATGATAGACTTAGTAATTTTCTTATTTCAAGATGTTTTTATAAAGGGATTCCTAATAGAAATATTTTTATTACAATAATTTATAAATATGTTTTAATAGTACAAATATATGTAGATTGTATTATTTTTGGATCTTCTAAAAATTCATTATGTATTGATTTTTCAAAATTTAAGGAAAATGAATTTTAAATGAGTTTGATGGGAGAACTAAAATATTTTAATGGTTTTCAAAATTTTCAAAAGAAATATAGTATTATTTTAAATCAAAGAATGTATAAAAAATATCTTTTAAAATGTATTGGTTTGGATAGTAATAAAGGAAGTGAAAAACCCATGAGTACCACCTGTAAGTTAGACATTGATGAATCTGGGAAACCAGTTGATCAAAAAAAATTACAGAGGAATGATATGGAGTCTACTTTACCTTACTGTTAGTCGACTAGAAATTATGTTTAGTGTATGTCTGTGTGCAAGATTTCAACCTAATCCTAAAGAATCCCATTTTCTTGATGTTGAAATAATTTCCATATATCTTGAACATACTACAAATTTAGGGTTGTTTTATCCAGAAGGACAATATTTTGATTTAATAAGTTATTAAGATGCTAATTTTTTTGGTTGTAAGTTGGATAGAAAAAGAAAATATAGAACGTGTCATTTATTGGGAAAATACATAGTATCTTGGTGCAGTAAGAAATAGAATTCAGTTGCATTATCTTCTGCTGAAGCAAAGTATATAGCTGTTGGAAGTTGATGTGCACAAATTCTATGGATGAAAAAAACATTTTTGGACTATGGATATGATTTTAAATATTTTTCAATAAATTTTGAGAACACTAGTGTTACTAAAATTTCAAAGAGACGTGTATCTCACTCTAGAACTAAGCACAATGATTTTAGGAACCATTTTCTAAGATATCATTATCAAAATGGTGATATAACTCTTGAGTTTATAAGTACAGAACATCAACTAGCTGATATTTTCACAAAGCCTTTAAATTCAGAGAGGTTAGGTTACAATAGATATGAGTTAGAAATGATAAAATGTTAGGAATACCTCACCATTATAAAACCTCACTGTTAGGAATAACTCACTATTAGACAACCTCACCATTTGGAATACCTCACCATTAGAAAACCTCACCATTAAGAATAACTCATTGTTAGAGAACCTCACTGTCATGAATACCTAACCTTTAGACAACCTCACTGTTGGGAATACCTCACTGTTAGACAACCTCATCATTAGGAATAACTCACCTTTACAAAACCTCACCATTAGGAATACCTCACTGTCAGACAACCTCACCGTTAGGAATACCTCACCGTTAGACAACCTAACTGTTAGGAATACCTCATCATTAGACACCCTCACCGTTAGGAATACCTCACCGTTAGACAACCTCACCATTAGGAATACCTCACTGCTAACATTATCACCGATTGGGATTACTGTTAAAATTCTCACCGGTATAACATATCATGTTGTATTATTATTTAAGGGCCGGAGTGTTATAGTGTTTAATTTTTTTCAATTGATAAATGATATAAAATCAATTATAAACCTTTCTCAATTCACTGAGAACTCTACCCGTTTAGATTCTCATCATCTTGTAAACACAAACCTTCAGACTTCTCGTGAACCCTAAGCCTTTGTTCATGGAAATTGCTCGTGTGAAGAGACTGACACTCAGTGAAAGAGATGTTCCAATTGCTACATGGAAAAAAGTCGATTCAGGAAACAGTGGAAGTGGCACTATTAAGGAGAGAAGAGAGACCATGAATCTGCATCTGACCAAGAGGGAGATATAGATTGAAAAAGAACTCTATGCTGAATGGTTGTTTTCTAGAATATCGTTATTCTTGAATATATTGGAGGATCTGGGCTGGATCGACTGTTTTACAAATAACAATGGATCATACTTCCCAATTTTGGTGATAGAATTTTATGTGCATGTTTGTTTTGAGATGTCAGATGAAGGGAATATGATGATTTCGTTTGTTAATGGTAAGGTGATATCTTTATCTTCTATTGAATGGGCTGAAAACTGTAGAGTACATCATGAAGAAGAGTATGTATTTTCTTTGAAGTCCATACCTATATCCAGTTATCATTTAAGATATGAAGCTTCACAACTTGAGCTAACTGGAAATGGAACTCTAAGGAAAGTGATTACAGTAGAGATGGAAGTTGAGAAGAGATTGTTGTTCAAGTTTATTCAACTTGTGATTAATCCTAGGAGAGGGGATTTTTCCACCCTAATGATTCAAGACATATAACTAATGTATATTTTGAGGAATGGAGTGACGTTCAACCTATACAGATTGTTGATCATTCAAATGGAAGACATGACCGGACCAAAATCCAAGACCAATGCTTTGTTTTTTTGCAAAGCTTCTATCTGTCATGAAAAAGGTAAAGAAAGTAGCTGAGTCTCAGGATGTCATAGTGGTGATGAAGGATAATTTTTTAATTACTTGAAAAGTATTCAAATCTATGAAAGTGAACTGGAATCCATGGAATATGCAGTGGGTGAATGATGAAGGATTGTTATATGAGAAATACAGTCCTATGGACCATCCTTCTTTGCCAAAGGATGGGAGGTTTCTAGGTATAAGACCCGATGAGGCCATCCCATCCTATAGTGATTATGAAGAAAATGGGACCTCTGTTGAAGATGGAAGGGATCCAGACTTGCCTCCAACTCCTCTTGATGAAGTTGTATCATCTGGAAAGGAATAAGTATTAATAGAGAGGAATATAGAAGTTACTATTGATGAAGAAGACCAACCTAATCCAGAGAATGAGGAAGTAGAAGAATCTGAAACTAAAGCATCTGCTTCCGCATGCCTGAGTCTCAGTCCACTGATTGGGCACTCTTTAATGACTACTGAGGAAGTTATTGAACTAGATAGACATACTCCTATTCCTAAGGAGCGTCATGCTGTTGAAGAAATGGAAATAACTATGGAAAATTCTTCTGAGGAAGACCTACCTGCTCAGGGTGCTATTGCTGTATATTTAAAAGATCATGCACATATTGAGGGGGATCATCCTACCAGACATGGTAATGTTTTAGTAGCTGATGGGTTTGAGGATTGGGTAGAAGACCCAGGTTTTGTAGTGCTTGGCTTAGATTATCCTGACTCTTAGGATGAGACACCTTTCAATAGACCTCATGTCAATTATAATATCCTCTCTAAAACCTTACCTGAAGATATTTTGAGAAAATCTGAATTAGAAGAGTTAATGTCTGAACTAAAGATCAGTTTTGTGGAAGATATAAGAAGAATGGAAACTTCGTTGATATCATCCATTCAATATATTATTAATAACTCTGTTGCTATTTTTGTATCTGAAATAACACCCGCGACTCTGCCTAAAAATCTAGTTACTATGGCTGATCTAGAATCCTTAAAGGATGATTTTAAGGAGACCTGGACTCCATCTGTTGCTGACATAAAGAGTTATCTTGTAGAATATCTAAGAAAAATGGAAAAATACTTTGAACTCTCTCTTGGATGTGTGGTTCCAACCACTCTGGTAGAGATGGTGAATGAAGTAAAGACCATCTAGAATCAAATTTCATGCTTAGTAGAGAATTTTGTATCTCTAAATATGTCACTTGTCTCTATAGAGTCTTATATGAGCTCTAAATCTAAATCATAAAAACACTTGGCATTTTTAAAGAGTGTAGTTGGACAGATGGTTTTAATTTTTGAGGAATTTAAGACATCAGTGGAACAGCATGTCAGCACCCAGGACTCTCTTCTGAAAAATCTTATCAGTGGGCTAACTAAAAGTTTCAAGGAAACTGTGGCTTTTTCTCTTGGTTCTCTTTCATCCAGACCTTCAGTAGAGTTGGATCAAATTCAAGTTTTGATGAGAGAAGAGCATGGTTCATCATCAACAGGTGGATCTGTGGACTCATCTACCCTAACTCAAGTGGTGAATACCACTAGGGATATATGTAAAATTGTTTATAATTTTACGATAGAGGCCACTAATTTTAAAAATAGGCCCATGATAATGTTGATTCTTATTTTTAGAAAGTGTATACCAAGCATTAGTTGACCAACCATTTCAAACTTCTTTTTGGAAAATATGAAATTACCTCATGTAAATCTATCCTTCAAGGAACAAGTAAGCATGCCCAGGGAGATGACTCCATCTTTGAAAAAGTTTTCAGAAAACAAGGATAAATATTTTTCTGCTCTGGATAGGGGGGGAGGAATTATCATGGAATTCAAAAAATTGTTGTTACCTTTCTTACATGTTGATGATCAGCCTATAAACATGCCTCCTAATCTACCTATAACTACTTATGGATATTCATCTTCTCATTCTGATTTCCAAATGAACCCAACTCAGGATATTCAAAGTTTAACACTTATGATTCCTTAGAGACGTATTCCATACTGATCGGATCGTGCATCTGTTTCTACTCCACCAATAATCCTTACAGGAGTTCCACAGTCTTCTCCTCCTCCTTATAAGCATAATTAAACCTCATATCCTAAAGGCAACTCCAACGGGGACATTCAATAAGTGGACTGAGTGGGTCTAGCCATATTCGATAGGAATCTTTTGTATTTCTTGTTCTGGTTTTGTATCTTGTACTCTTGATTCATTAATATATATCACTTATTGGAGTCTCTTTCTCTGTATTTTACTTTTCCTGTATACTTCCTTTATTTCTGTTTTTATTGTTCCACATTTTCTTTGATTAATTCTTTTCACCCTTATTTTTTCTAATAAAAAAGGGGGAGAAATACTTTTCTAATAGAGTGAGGAGAAATTAACAAAGTGGGAGATATCTTTTATGAGGAAAATCATTGAATTTATTTTTTCTTTGATATATTTGATTATCTTAGATACATTTGTTTTATAATTCTAGTACATTTTTTATTATTACCTATGATACAATTGCATTTAATAAAATTTATCCTCTGATACATTTAAAATCTCACATTTGAAAATTTCATTACTCACACTGAGAAATAAAATTTATTGTATTTTACTCTGCTAATTTTGGAATTATAATATCACAAGTTGTGATTATCAAAATGGGGGATATTGATGGAATCACCTATTTTGATAATCTCAATTATGTTTCCATATGATTTAATAATCCTAAATGATGTTTATTATTTAATCATTGAATAATTTTAGTAAATGTTTACGTACATTAAACCACAAAATATAAATACTTTCAAATATGTCCAAATGATAAATCTCTTGTCATATAAATAAGTCATTCGGTTAATTAAATGTGTATATGCTTCACTATATTATAGCTTAACTCATTCTGTGAATAGAATGAATAAACCGACAATTATTCATTGGTACAGAATAGAGATACCAGTATGTAAGTCTACCGGTGTGTATAAGTCTACCGGCATGCAATTTTACTGTTACAGAAAGGTCACCAGTACACAGAGAGCTACCGTTACACCAGAGCTACCATTAGAGTAAGTCTACTGGTATGTATAAGCTTACCGTTATAAATTCCACCGGTATAAGGAAGTCACCAATACTCAAGTCTACGAATACAAGGATCTACCGGTACAAGAACAAAGAGCTATCGATAGGATGTCACCACTACATAGAGACCTACCGCTACATAGAGAGACCGGTACAAATATCTACCAATACAGAGACAAACAGCTACTGATACAAGTCGACTATTACAAGAATTCTACTGCTTAAACTTTTAAGATTTATTTAATTTATACTAACAATTATATTTGGTTAATTTCATGAAACTTCTATTAATTAATAATGGTTGTTGGGATGTCAGGGAATCGTACCCCATACCTTCCATAAGGTAATCATTCCCTTCTTCTACATATGATGGAATATAAGGAATATCGAGCTTTAGTGAAGAGAATACACCCAATAGAGAGGATACATCTATACACCAGCTTACTTGAAGAACATTGTACATATATGAGGACATTCATACAAGAAGAGAACACAAGATGAAACATAGTCAAGGAGTGAAGAACTACAACGATCTCTTTATACACACAAGCTGATCAAACCAAACCTGAAAATCAGGGAAGAAAACGACCCTCTGTTTTCAAGAAAAAAACTAGAGAAAGACTCAAAAGCATTTCTTTTTAATCAAAAGAAGTACATAGCTGCACTTTAAATCACTAGAGCATTCTAAACTCACATCTACTCTCTCTCAGTGATTATTTTACATACTTCTTGAGCAGTGTGTGTAATATTTATATTCAATACACACACTGAATCATTTGCTAAACTATAGGATTTCTAAATCCTCACACAAAGCTTATATAACTCTCTTGTATCCCACTATGGATATTAGAAGAGGTTAGAGGACCTGGACAGTCTGAGAACTGTTATAAAACCCAGATCCAGGGTGTGGATGAAGTTTATATAAATTATTTGAGAGGACTAAGTCTTATCTTGAGACAGAACCTCTTGGTTAAAACTGATGTTCTTGTTTATTTGGTTTTAAACTATATCTTATATTTCATAGCTAAGTACTTTAAATACAAATCTATTTTAAACTATCTCTGATAGTTAAACTACCATGTTTTTGTATTTATTGTAAAGCATTAGGTTAGTTTCAAAATATAATTAATCTTCATATTAGATTAACTGAGAACTAATCAATCTCTTGAGAACCTAACTGACCCTTTGCTGTATTACAAATTCACTATAGTTTAGGTTGTTATTTAAATTGGGTATTTTTAATAGTAATAGTTTTAACTTGAATTTCTAATTGGAACTCAATTCACCCAATCTTGAGTATCCACTCCGACCAACATCATGTAAAAGAATAAATTATATCTCAATGAAGTTAATGCTTAATTTTTATATAGAATGATCTCAGTCTTCCTAATACCGCTACCTCTAATACCTTTCATGAGACAGATTATATTATATATGAAAAAAGGTCTAATTTTTGATTAATTATTGGACTAATGAGAACTACTAATACATTAAGGGGTTATATAATACTAGACACCTCCCATCAATATAGTTCCAAATAATTCCTCACATATCAAATAAACTATATTATTTATAAAATCTATGACATATCATAACGTATCTGTATTGAGTAACATAAACAAATTTATTATTATTTCCCTAGATAAGAAATAAATTTCAGTGTATAATATTGTTTTTTGAAATGGTGTGTGGTTAAATAAATAAAAATATCATTAATAAATAAAATAAATATTAATGGATAATATAATTTCCTGTGATCAAATGAAAGTTATTAATTTTAAGAAAACTTATTGACTATAATAATAAATAAATGAACAGAATTTCAATTCATTCCATTATCAAAATAACCATAAACCATAGATTGGAAGAATAATAATTGAATAAATAAAATATATAACCATTGGATTATATCAAAACTAAAATGATGGTACATTTAATAAATATAGATACATTAAAATTTTCATCCAACTGTCTTGAGGAAAATGTCATTCTCATTTTGAAAATTACTTTATAAAAAATATATTTAGAAAATACTTTTCTCTGAAAATAAATTTTAAAAACAATTAACAACTAGAATATTTAAAAAATATATTTATAAATTACATTGTAAACATGAAATATAAGTTTAAATGAAATGGATGTAATGTCGGTGGGTAACTCCTAACATCCATTAAATGTTAAAGATAATATTTATCTATCATTATAAAAATAAGAGAAAAGTGTCGTGATTGAAAACTAAAAAGAATATTCCATTTAAAAAATTAAAAATAAATAATGGATAAATTTTTTTTCTATATATCATATTCAAGGAGTGATTAAAAAAAATTAAAACTTTTTTAGAAACCATGGTTTTGGAAGAATACAAATTTTCTACCGAAGCAAGAAATGATGTAAGATTTTAATAAAAACATTTTATCTTTTAATTGAATTAGGAAAGTGTTCAAAATTATTACTTTGACCTGAAAATATCATGAATTAATCAGGGAGGTGAAATTTAAATTGTTATAATTATATAATTATCAAACTGTTTCCATCAACTAAAATTCTTGAATAATGAATCTGGATTATAATTAGATTGTGAAATAAACCCTTACAATGATCATAACAGGGAATTGAGAATTAATCACTACAAATATTCTATGTATAAACTATAAAAGAACATAAAACTAGTGTAAATAGAAAATATTATAAACCTAAATCCATACACATATTATCATAGAATACAAATGACAAAGTACATGTAATATGACCAAATGAAAAGAAGTTGAGTTATGAAGTTCTGTACCACTTTGTATCTTTGAAGTATAATACAATTTGATTAAATAATTAAATTTTAATCTTAAAATACAATTAATTATTCAGGATTCATGATATAACATGTAAATTGGTTAGTATTGTTGTTAATGTATTGTATCAATAATACTCCATAACTTATGATGATTTTTATGTACAAAAATACCCATGATTGTTTTCTAATGAATATTTGTTAAGTGAGTTTTATAGTAATTTATTTTCTATTTATTGGAATTTAGAGTTATCATAATGAAACTAGAACCACTATTTTAAACTCTATGTTTGGAATTTTAAAATTTTCTTCATTATCTCTACATTATGTTAGAAATCTATCATGCATATGAATCAGAAACCATACGTTTGTTGCTAAATTTTATGTTTACAACCCAACATTTAGAAATGTTGAACATATGATTGAACCTATGTAACGAAAAAGAACACTACTCTATGAAAAGGAATCATATTCTATGAAAAGGAACCCTATGCTACACAAATGCACCCTACACTATGAAAATGAATCATACGCTACATAGCTAAACCATACATTGTATTCTCAGCGGTAAAGTTCTTCGATCCACATTTTTGATACGATATTGTTGCAATGTTTGAGTTAGAAGTAAAAAAAGATTCAAGGAATATTTATATTGTTTCAAATTTCCATGTTCATCGTATAAAATCCCTCCTATTTCAAAGGGAAGTTATGAATCTCATGGAAAATTGAAATTTTCTTTTTTGGGATCAATCTGGCGTCTTTTGTGGATTTGTAATTCACATTAAAATATTTGCATTATATATTATTTCTGTTTCTCAATTTTAAATGTGATATTTTATAAGGTAACTATATTATTCATATAAAATAATTTTTTTACTGTACAACTAAAAACAAATTTCTCTAATAAAGTACTAGATTTTGGAGATATACATGTTCTATCTTGTTCAAATATAAGTTTTCGACTCCCCTATTTTTTTATGCTTTTAAATTGATGATAAATGTGAAATCAAGATAACTTTATACACACTTAATCTTGATGAATGTTATTTGTGAAGGATAAGATCTATATATTGCTAATTACTAATGCTAAAATTATAATGGTAAGCTAGTTTCAAGAAACCAATCTATTTGGTTAAATTTGAGTTTCAATGGCTCATACTCAATTGTGGTGAAGTATTTACTTCTAGATCTATGTTGTGGATAATATATCCTCTATTCTAGAACCAGAAATCTTTTTTATTTAGTCTTATAAAGGTTTTAAATGACATCATTTAGTTGTGGAATTCTTGTCCTGTGATAAGAGGACCATTCTAGTAAAATTCATTATGCTCGTATATAGAGTATTTGGTGATGTGGGCTAGGGGATATTTTTTCCCCTAACCACTATATAAATATGCATTAATTATTTAAATTTTTCTACTGTGTATTTTCATAATGAAGAAAAACATTTCTTATTTGCATAAATTTTAGAAGGATTCAAAATATAAAATAGTGAATGATTTTTGAAAAGACAAAATGCATCCCCTCCTCTATGTTACTTTGTATATTCCAAACTGAAAATTGGTATTATATGTGATATTTTGTATAATTATATAGAAAGATAATGTGTACATGGTTTAACAAAATTGAAATGACTGGTCCTATGGAAGTAATGTCAATGGTATATGCTCCATACTTCTATGGCAAAAATTTTTGGAGATAGAAAATAAGAATGAATATATGTATTAAAAATCATGGATTCAACGATTAATCAAAATCATTACTCCTTATAAGATTAATAAGAAATGAGAAACATGGGATGCTAAAATAGAAGTTGAATATGACACAAATTAAAAAACTATGCATGCTACTATTTTTGGTCTCAGACTTGATGATTTGAATCATGTATCTAAATTTCCTACTACCTATAAAATGTGGAAAACTATTGTAGTTTCTTATAAAGTAACATTTAATATAAGATAGATGAGGTATTCAATAGAAAATGTGATGTTGGACACCATTATAATATTCGATAGATAAATCATACCACATATGAATGGAATGATCATAGAAATTATCCATAATATTACAACTGTAGGAGAACCCATCAAACAAGTAGATCAATATTTGAAAGTACATAGAGTACTATCATCAAAATGGAATTGAATATCTATTTCTATTAGAAAATCATCACCATTGAAATATATAAGAAGAAAGGAACTAATTAGGACACTCATGGTGTATGAAGCAGAATTGAAGGATGAAGGTGAAGATCATAAGAATATATTGAAGAATGAAAATACAGTTGTGAAGGTTACAACTAATAATAAACACATAAAAATGAATCAAGAAATCAATTAAAAAATAATCCAGATTCAAATGATTCCAAAATTGAATTGAATTAGCTTGCCAAGATGTTCATAAAGTATTAAAAGATTAAAATAGAATTTTGAAAATCATTCCAAAAAGATGATAAATAAATAATAGAATCTCTTTGATATGAGTGAAAGACGTTGGGTCATATCAGACAAGATTTTCCGTGACTGAAAAATTAAATAAAAAAGCCATAAAAGAGACACTATAAAAATGTTGATTATCATCATAAAGGTAAAAGAGAAGTGAATTATGAATGGTGTGCATTTTAAGACTCCACCAATCCATCATTGTTTTATTTAGAAAATAAAAATAAAATCCAAAATTGAACATATTCTTTATAGACAAAGAAGTTGAAGAAAACATAAAAACTTATTTTTCTTATGATTCTGATGCTAGTATTTGCTAAAATGAAAAACTAGTTTCCAAATTCTCATTTTTAGAAGAAAAATATGATTCTATAATAATGATGAAAATGTATTTAAATAATATTCATAATTTTGTTTTTATATAAATTTACACTCTGTTAAAACAACATCATTAGTAAGTTGATAAATTCAAATAATCTATAATAAACATTTCTTATTAGGAAAAAGGATCAAATAATTAAAAATGAAGTAGGAACTTATAAAAGTGATACTCCTGTTCTCACTAAAGGAGAAAATATCTTAAATAATAATCTTCAAAATAATTTCATTAAAATGGAATGATATAGAATATGAATCAATGGTGAGAAATAAAAATGGCAGAAAAATTATTTTATGCCACATTCCAAAAATACAACACGCCACCATTATGGAACAAAATACCATGTCACTAATAAATAAAATTTGAAGAATCCTCAAATAATTTGAATAAAATGAGATTTTAGTTATAATATTTTGTTTAAAGAGAATTATATTAAATCAAAGTAGATATGGATTCCCAGATCATTAATAGAAAACAAACCTTGACCCATGAAAATATGGGTAACAAAACAAACATTTATAAAATTTATTTATAAGGTAATATGACACATAAAAAAACTATATGGTATATGTAAAATGGTTGTTCTAGTAATATGAGAGGAGATCTCTCAAATTTCATACACTAACACAAATGGATGGAGTTCTTGTCACTTTTGGTGATAATTCCAAAGGAAAAATAGTTGGAGTTGGAAATATTGGAGATCTAAAGACAATATCAATCAACAAATTAGTATATGTTCAAGGGTTAATGAATAATAAAATATGTATATCTCAAATTTTTTATGATGGTTTTTAAATTTATTTTCCTAAATATTAATTCTCTATGTTTAATGATAAGATGGTTGTCTATAGAGTACCAAGAACTGACAATGTTTATACTTTGATATTAAATTTTTTATATAAATATAACGCGAATTGTTTATATGACAATAAAAATAAATCATGGATTTGGAATAGAATACATGGAAACTACAATATATATTATTTACCTAAATTTTCTATCAAACAGTTTAATTTTAATTTTCCAAGTCTTATGTTTGATAATGAGAGACTATGTAATACATTCCAAACTGGCAGGAAACAAAAATCTTCTTTCAAACCTATTAAAATAATTTCTACATGTAAAACATTATAACTTATCTATATTGATTTATTGGAAAATATTTAGTATAATGTATGGATAGTAAATTATATGTCTATGTTTTAGTAGATGATTATTCTAGATTTACTTGTGTTTTTTATGAAACTCATAATTGAAGTAGTCACTATTTTTAAATTATTTGTTAAATTAAACAAAATGAGGAAGGTTTTAAAATAATTTCATTCATATGTGATCATGTCTAAGAATTTTAGTAATATGAATTTAACTCATTTTTCTAAAACCTGGAATTAAACACACATTATTTGTACCAAGAAAACATCTACAAAATGAAATTGTTGAACGGATAAATCGAACTATTAAAGAATGGATTGGACTATTTGGAATGAATATAGTCTTCCTACATATATTTTGGTATAAGCTATAAGAATAGACTACTATATCATGAATATAGTTTTGATTATGTGTGTTTTCAGAATGAAACTCTATGAAATTTGTAATAACAGAGAAACAAAACAAAATTACATCAATGTTTTTGCATGCAAGGTGTCCATCATGAATACTAAGGACATCCATCATAGGTACGATCGTAAAGATGATTAAGGAATATTTTTTGGATATTATAATACCTTTAAATCATATATAGTGTTTAATGAAAATTCAAGGATTGTTGAAGATTGAGTTCATTTGAAGTTTTATTAAAACTGACACTCTCATTAAAAAAGAAGATCAAAATTATGAAATCACTGACTCTTCTGACAATATGAGACATGAAACCTATAAAAATTATTTCTATAATGATTTCAAAAAATATTGGTATTTTTCTGAAGAACATGATACTAAAAACGATGAAACTGTCTTTTGAGGATAGTCTAGAACCCTAAAGAACCATCCTCTAAAAACTGTTATAGGAGACCTAGACATAATAATTAGAACCAGGAAAATTGTTGGAATCCTAGATTAATTTTCTTCCTTTTAACCAAATTAGATCCTAAAACTATATAAGTATTCTTATATTATGAACATTGTATTCTAGATATACAAAAATAAATAAAGAAATTTAAAAAATAATGATATATGGGAACTATTAGAAATAACAAAAATTTACACAATTATAGAAACCAAGTGGGTATTTTAAAATAAACAGGATGATCAAGTGATCATAACTTGAAATAAATCCAGATTAGTATCTAAAGGACATAATCAAGAAGAAGGTATAGATTATGATGAAACCTTTTCTCCTATAGCAAGATTATAATCCATTAAAAAAATTAGATTATAAATCACATATTAATTTTAAATTATATCATATGGATGTTTAATTTTCTTTTTTAATGGTTATTTAATGGAGGATTATTATGTTGAACAACACCCTAGTTTCGAAAATCCTAATAAAAACAAATTCTGTTTTAAATCATAATAAATATCTCTGTGGACTTAAATAAGAACCTAGAGATTTCTATGAATGATTATGTAATTTTATTTTAAAAAAGGATTTAATTTTATTTGTAGATCAAACACTCTTTAATAAAACTATATTTTCAGATATTTTGTTATTTCAAATTTAGGTTGATGATGTAATTTTGGGTTCAACTAATGAAAATATCTGTCATTATTTTACAAATGTAATGAAAAAAAGAATTTGTAATGTGTATGATTTGAGAACTGAATTTATTTATTGGTTATCAGATTTATCTAAAATAAAATAGAAATGTTTTAAGTTAAAGTAAGTATATTATTGATTTAATGAAGTAGTTTGGTCTTGAGAAAGAAAATACATATAAAACTCTAATGTGTACCAATATAAAACAAGGGTTGGAATAAGCTGGAAAACTAGTAGACAACAAGTTATATAGAGTTACGATTGGTAGTTGGTAATATATTACTCCAAACAGACCAATCATTATGTTTTCTATATGCATTTTTTCTTTATTTCAAACAAATACAAAAGACTCCCTTATTACTATTATTAAAAGAATATTAAGATATTTAAGTGGAACTATTTTTCAATCTATTCATTACCTGAAAACATAGAATATTAATCTAGTTTCATATTCAGATGTTGACATTGGAGGATATAGATTATATATAAAATGTACCTCATTAACCTTTCACTTTTTAGGAAGATATTTAGTTTCATGGTCTGGTAATAAAAAACACTCAGTTTCCCTATCATCTGTTGAGGCAGAATATGTGTCCGCTGGCAGTTGATGTGCACACGTATTGTCGATGAAAAACACTCTACTAGACTTTAGACTATACTTTAATAGTATTCCAATTTTATGTGATGATACTAGAGATATTAATACTTCTAAAAAATCATATATTCCATTCTCGGAAAATAAAAATTGACATAAGGCGTCATTTTTTAAGAGATCAGGTTCTTAAAATGGATATATTATTATAACTTGTTAATAATAAGTTTCAATTAGATGATATCTTTAGTAAAACAATTCCTTTTTCTAGTTTTGATTTTATTTAGAGAGAGTTATGAATATTCGAGTTCAATTAATTAATTATTAATTTATTTCCAATCTATATTTTTATTTTTGTAAGAATTATTGAATATGTTTTATGTGAGTTCATTTTAAATTTTACTTCAAGAAGCATTTCTTTTAAATTTTATTTTATTTTCCTCTCCAAATTAAAAAAGTAATAGGTACATTCTTTATGGGATTGATAAAATTGTTTTCCTTCTCATACTCTCTACACTCCCACATGTACTTTCGGCTTATAGAATACCTATCTCTTTCGATTCGGGTATATTGAAAAACCTAAAGGTTAAATCCCTTTAGTCTCAAACCAATCATATATGACAACCTCATGAAGATCCATGGTTGCTGATTTTGATAACAATATATATTCTTATGAAAAATATCACAATGTGTTTGAGGGAAAGGTAAATTTTTTTGGTTATCTAGATTCTACAAATCTATTCTTAAAGAAGTTATGTGATTTCAATATCTAGTTTACGATTTTTAATGATAACATGCCAATGGTATATAACATAGACAAAAAAGAATTTTATAAAATGAATCATCCAATCATGGTTTAGATTATTATAATATTGTCTCTTCGATTGGAAATAATGAGTTTTTGTTATCCTCTGTAGAAATGGAAGGGATGTTTTGTTGTCACCATAAGGGGGAGTTTCAGTTCGATTCAAGACATATCAATAAGGGAAGACATAAGTCTTAGGAAATAATGTTTTCATTTTTTTGGAACATTAATTGTACATAATGTGTTTACAGAATAACTTTCTACTGACTGTCAGATGATAATGAAGTTTATTCCAAATTGGATACTTCCTAGGGAGACTGATCTTGAGAAAGTACATTACCCAAACATGTATATCATGTTTTTACTTTTTATCAATATTAAGATTAATTTTTGTCTATTTATAATTTTATATTTAAACCATTTCTACCATATAGATGCAAAGATCAGATATTATCCATATGGAAGGGTTCTTTAATTATTCCTATTATGAAAAATAAATGATATTTAATAATCTTAATAGAAAAAACTATCGCATCAAAAATACCTTAAATGCTATTATAGTTATTAATATTTGGTTTTTTTGGAGATAATCATGAAATAAATTGTTTCCAACTAGTTAAGAATAACAAAAGATGTTATTGGTAGATTATCAGCAGGAGGAAAGTATTATCCCGTCAGTTGGGTCAGTTTGTAAGAGGTACGATGATGAGTATCTTAAATTAAATAATAATCTATTGTTAACAAAAGAAGATTAATTTCAGTTACTGTTTTAGATATATTTGTTGAAGTATCTATTAAAGGAATGGATGCCACTCCAATTTTTGAGAAATGAAAATCTGGGAGTGAGGCTCAAGTGAATGTGCATGTATAGAAAGAGTCTCAAATATAATATCCTTACACGGAAGATATCTGTAAACCTGGAAAAGAAATTTTCACTGGAACTTGTGTTTTGGGAGGATCTCATTTTAGAAGCAAATCAGAATGTGCTGGCGAGCCAAGCCTGGTTAAAGTGGATGTTTATCAAGATGGAGACAATTTTCATCAAAAATCAGATTCAATGGATAATTCTCTAGTTTTGACAATCAATCTATTAACGTCACAGAAGTTTTTTCTAAGTGAATAGTTGGAAGTTGAGAAGAAAAGGTTTGAAGTATACAAGGTTTTTTTTGTGCCAAGATTATAGTTTAAAGATCAGAAGCTTCATTTTTTATCATTAAAATAAAATATAGTTTATGTTTGAGATTTTAAGGAACTAATTGTCAATATTCCTATAGAATTATATTTCATTAAAGGATGATACTGTCATGAAGAAATAGTTTTAGGTGTTCAAATTGATGATAGGGAGAGAATATCAGTATCTCAAGGAAATCAGTCAAGGATTATCCTCTTCTCAATAGACACCGCCAGAAATTCCTATAATTTTTGAAGAAATTACTTCAGTGATGGATTCTTTTGATGATAGGATACACACTCTTTAGTGTGATATAGTTTGTTAAAATTTTTTTTTGGATATTTAATTGCATCTGGTGAATCAACTAACTTCATTTTAATCTTGGTTGGGATAAGTTATTAATCAATTTAAAGACATGTAAACATCATTCATCCAATCAAAAGAATCTAGGAATGGATTTTGAAAGGTCAATTGGGTAAAATCATAAAGGATTGAAATGATTCGAGTAAGCTACATCAACATTGGATATAATGTTTTAACAACAATTTTTAGATATTTTTACTGATGCTAATTGACCTTAGTAGTGTAGTCCATGCCCTTCCTCATCCTAAAAAACCATATCTCCATACCAAAAATAAACATTAGTCATTCATTTGAAGTCTTTTTTATTGATTACATATTTTAATCTAACATTGAAAACTCATTTTGATGTCTATTTAACATAATTTTATTCCTATTTATATTTATTATCCTCCATTTATGTTCAGTACTTCACTTCTAATATTACATTTAAATTTTTTATTCATGAATTCATAACTATTCATTTATAGTTTTGTGCTATATTATATATGGTTTATTTCATAAATTTTTTCACAATTATCTTTTTGATATCATATAAAGTTATAGGATATTTTTTTATGGAATGGAATGTATATTTAGGGGACATAAGGACAATACCATCATTATCCCTATGTTGTTTTAGAAATCTATCATGCATATGGATCAACATCCCTACGTTGTAGTATGGATTAACTATTTTCATCCTTATGATCAAAAAATTTGAACATATGGTTAAACCTATGCTATGAAAAGGAACCTTACGCTACATAACGGAACCCAATACTACACAAAGGAACCCTATACTACATAAAATATCCATAGGCTATGCAAAGGAACCCTACACTACACAACTAAACACTATCTTGTGTTCTCAATGGTGAAGTTCTTCAAGACACATTTTAAATAAGAGATTACTACAATGGTTATGTTAGAATTAAATAATAATTCAATGATCATTTTGTTTGTCTCAGTGATTTGTGTTCATCAGAGAAAATCTCTTCTATTTAAGAGGTACATTACGTGTCTCTTGGAATATTGAAATTTGAATTTTCATGATCAATCTGTAGAATATTGTAGATATGGAATTATGAATTAGGATATTTTATTTATATATTTTATTGGTTTTTCAATTTTATATATGTTATTTTTTCAAGGGACCTATATTCCTCATATATAATCATTCTAGTAAAATTGGTTATACAATGCTACAACAAATGAACAACACTGATAAAGGACTACATTTTGGAGATATATTGGTTGTATCTTGTTCAACTATTTGTTTTAGACTTCTTGGTTTAATTATTTCATTTATATTGAATGTATCTGTTAAACCTAGATCACTAAACACTTGTTCTCTCATGAATAATATTATTTCTGAAAAAGATGGTCCATATACAGTCAATTGTTACTATTGTAATTGAAAAGTCCAACTGGTTTCAAAAAAATAATCTATTTTACTTTATTTGTGTTTAAACTCTTCAGACTCAGTTGTGATGGAGTATTAGAATCTCGATCAACGATGGGGATAATTGTTTCTCTATTATAAAACAAGAACGATTTTTTATTTATTCATTTATGGGTGTTAATTTCCTGCATTATGTTATGGAATTTTGGTTTTGTTATAAGAGTAACATTCTATTGATATTTACCTAGCTAGAAGAGAGACTATTTGGAGGGGTGAAATAGGGGATATTTTTCCCCAACCACAATAAATGATGTTTTCTTTATTTCTGTTTATTCGCTGTATATTTTCATACAAAAGAAGAGCACTTCATATCTGTATAAATTATTGAATGTGTCAAAAGCCATAAATTTGGATTATTTTTTAAAATAATCAATTCTCCCATATTTTTTTACTTGGTATATTCATACCTAAGAAGTATTTACACCATATAAAAATAATATTTTTATAACATACAAATGTGCATAAATAAAGAGAATATGAGGTGAATTCTGTTACCTCACCCTTCCTCTAGGTTGAATGTGATTTGACCTATTCTATTGTTTCTTTAAACATTTTAAAAACTTATAACATAACCATATTAATATTTATAATATCATATATGTTCATTCTAGGACATCTTATCACCATTTTGTTAATATCATATCATTATTCTCTTGGTTTCAGGTGTTGCATGCCTTGGTTTATCATGCATGTTTCATCATAAAAGATATAAATCTTGGGAAACTTAAGTAGTTATATCATTACCATGATAATTGTAATTAATTTATTATCATATTTTTACTATATATTTACTGTTTTAAACTATTCATGGAAGACAGTTATGAAAAATGATATCTGTAGGATCATGGAAATGGTAGGTAGTGCATATGCATGAGTAACATATCCGTTTTTTTGTAATCACTAATAAATAGTGGAAAGTTATATTTTATCATTACATAGTGATATTAATATAAACTATATAATATTTTTTCCATTAAATATACTTATATATATCATACACGTGTTGGGATGATGAAAAGAGAATCGCATACCTTCATGAAGGTTTTAGTCCTCAAGGATATGAACAATGTAAATAATTAAGTGTAAGAAATAAAATGAATTATTATTATTTAAGAATGATAAATATTTCATTAAAAAACTATTTATTTAATTTATATTAGATATATTTAATAACTATATCTTTTTCACCTTCCATGAAAAACAATAGTGAATAGTGAATTACATTGTTTCGTAAGGCGGTTTTCCACTATACACATAAGTGATGTTATTGTATCACCTACAAAATGGAATGTAGAAAGGTATATATAAAATAATGACTCTAGATGTATAATTCTGTTATAAATATCATATATATAATTCCTCAAATCATAATACCCAACCTTAAAAAGTTGTAATAAAAAAATTAATGACATTGGTTCGTCAGGCAATAGTTCGATGTACAGAAGAATCATGATTTTAATACAAATTTGATGGGAGTAAAAATGTTTTCATTTAATTAAAATATGATAAAAAAATATATACATTTTTAAGTGAATATTTTTTTTATATCATAATGGTTTAATAAGAATTGAGTGAGGTATATAATAAATAAAATAAAAGGTCTAATTAAAGAAGATTACCTCTTCATTGGATATACTCATTAGGTTTTCCAAAAATAATTACAAGAATGGATTTCACCCCAAAACATGGCTTCTTTGATGATATGAGGGAAGTTATGATTTTATTTTTTCAGGTATTGGGTAAACCAATAGGGTATTACTGTGTGATGAAGATGGACAAGATGGTGTCCACTATATGTGAGGGGAGTGGAAAATTTGTAATGTTTTGAAACTATTCAATCAACCCATATTTTTTTCATTCTAGATGCCCAAAAAAATAAATAAATAAATATGGTCATGTAATGGGTTTTGAAAAAACAATTTAGGTTATTTTTAACATTAGATTTTTAGTTTAAACCACCATTGTGTCTATTGTTACCATAGATGTAGTAGTGAATTTTTACACTTTCTAATATCAAATTTGGTCAAACACAAAGCAACTCTTATTAGAAAAATATGAATTATGATGATTAAAAATATTGAATCAAATTTTTAAAATTAAATTTATATAAGTGTAAAAATTTAATTTAAAATTAGTCATACAAACACTATAAAAGATGTATTATAAAATAACATTTTTTAAAAGTTTATAATGTTTTAATATAAAAAATAAATAAGAAAATGACTCCAATGACATAGATATGATTAAATAATATTATTTAAAAATAATATAACATTAAAATCCACTTATAATATAATTTATCATTATAAATTTGATAAACAAAAAAATTATTTTCAATTAAAAAATAGTATTGTTCATTATTCGTCAAAAATTAAATATTACCAAAAAATAAAAAAACCAAAAAAAGATAATTTTGATATTATAATTTCAAACATGAATATAATTTTTTCAATTCGTTTATATAAAATTGATAAAAATTAATTTATATCATATGTGAAATGAATGACTCAAACACCTTTTAAGAAAATATTCTTTTTTGGAAAACAAATCTCATTATGCTAAATAATTATTATTTTATTAATATTCAATATGTAACAAGTTTTTGGTAATTTTGTTTCTACTATTCATAATTTAAAAAATAATTTCTATTTTATTAAAATTATATTAAAATTTATTTCTTTGAGAATATTTCATATTTCGTTTGAACTCAGTGTTGTGTGCAACAAAAGATAAACTAAATGATGATTATAAAAGAAGCTAAACATAGTTTTGTGTGTAATGAGAAGATAAAAACATTTTTTTATGTAATGAATTACATTGAGGAGATTTATTTTTTTTTTAAAAATATATATCATTATTTATTCAGGAGTAATGTATTCTGCTAATCATGGTGTTGTTTTTCTTATACACCAAGAAAAATTCCATGTTCTAATTTTCTAATTTTGGGTTGTTACATTATCACCACATTAAATAAATTATGTCCTCATAATCTAACCTTGATATTTGTAGTCAATAATAACATTCTTGAAATAACCACATCATAAAAAGGTTACAAAAATATCAACATTATAAGAGAGATAGAGAACTACAAAAGTCATATGGAATAAAATATAACTTGGTTTCCTCATAAGAGATCATTAGTATAAACTAATGATATATTTTCATTTAAAAGGATAAATAATTTTATAGATTGATTTGGTTCACTGATAAAAAATAACTAATTGATCAATGTTATTATAAGGGCCTCAAAACCATAAATCTACGATGATTTGAAAGATCATCTATTTTATTACATATGATTGTAATAGGATACCTTTTTTCAAGATCATTCTCTAAATGGTAAGGAATTATTTTTCTATATAAGAATATAAGAATGTATACATACTAGATACTTTCCTATTTCATGAGGATTATGTCATCCTTTTCATGATTTTTGACCAAATTCTTATCCATCACATAATTGAAAAATGAATGTCCAAAAAAAATTTAATGCCCAATGAACTAAAATTAACTATTAATGGAATGGATGTCCCATTATTGTGTGAAGAGTTTTTATTTATATCTAAAAATATTTTAAAAGACAAATATGGTCAACACAAGTTATCCAATATAATAAATTATTCATCAATGATCAAATGTAACACCACTAGTTCATCCTTAATGAATTTTTAAAACTTTTTTTACTAAAAAATCCATATTTACAAGGGCATCACATAGACCAGGAGTATGTGTTATAAACTTATCATTCTTTCGTAGAAGTTCAATCCCCAAAATCATGAATTATGTGACATATTTTCACTAGTATGTCGATTTTCCATTTTCTAATGTATACATATACAATTCCTACAAAAATAAGAAAAATTGAAGGACATAATTTAAATAAAAGTAATTATTAAAACAACATTTTACAAGGGTTTTTAAAACATCCTTTCATTGATAATTTATAATAATATTATATGACTATTTTTAAGATGTGATTATGGATTATATTAAATCTAAATTCTATCAATAGAATTAAATATATGTTTATAAAATGTAATGTAATAATTTCACAAATAACATTTTTACTAAAACACATACATTCCATAAATTTCACCAAAATTTCTATAATATTAGTTAAGTCTCATTGCATAAAACCTAAAAATATTAGCATATGATTATGAACTTATGATCAATATAAAACACCTAAATCAATGTTGGTATCCATGAATACTATGTTAATAAAAACACCAATGATTATATCTTTTAACAGAATTCATAAGTGTTTCATTATTTTTTGAAAAAATATTATTATTAAAATACTTTAAAAAATTTATTCTAGAATCATAATAAATAAACTCTTCATTAATATTATTTGAACATAGGTACTTCCTTCGGAAAGGTGTTATCCTTCATATTATAGAATTGAATCATATTTTTTCAAGGAACCCCACATTTAGGAAAACAAATTACAAATGTATCCTTATGATGTGATTTTCTTCATATCATCTTACACTTTATTTTCCGAGGAATCTAATATCTTTATGAAGATCTTTTTCAAATATAAATAATTTTCCCATTAATTTGGGACACATTAATTTCCATCAAAGACACCATATACTTAAACTAGGTCATTCATTTTCATTATCTATTAATCTACTTCAAAAGGTTTTGTATTGAAAATTTGAATCATCCTAGTGATATATCAAGGGAGTGTCAAACCATGTGTAGTAAGGCTCATTTACGTATACCTAGTTATGATCAAGGCATGAAAAATAATTACTTTTAGGAATTATTAAAACAATGTACATGTTTTATATAGAAAAAATCACTATTGTTATGTAGAAAAAGATTTATTTTCAATAATATCCACATAATCTCTTTCATACGAAAACATTATGATATTTTTCAATATTTTTTCAAAGGATATCATCAAGTTATAATACTTAATCTATGTTTTATTAAATATTGTTCCAAAATATTCTACCAAATTTTCTATAATACTAACTATAGAGACCCTACTTCTTGTTTTTACAGCCCAATACATCACCATTTATTCCATTTGGGATATATTTAGTTTTCATTGATAGAATGGAAATACACACAACAAACGATTTAAACGAAACACTATTTAGTCACATTTTTATAGTAAATTAAATTTAAACACTTTTAAAGTGATAATATATATTATATATATTATAAATAAAACCAAATATTTTTACAGTCATACAATATTTATTATAGGCACATGATAAGAACAAACCCAACATTACACAAAACAAACAATATGTTAATAAATTTAGTTTTCTTCCTTTTAATGGAAAACCAATATAAAATCCAAATTTTGTACATTTTATAAATTTTATGTCAAAATAAAATTATAATTTTAATGTGAAACATAATTATTAGGATAAGTTGAATTTTTTAATTATTCAATAAAGATTCAGTTTTTAATAAATTGTCGAAAATCTTGTATTTTAATTCAAAAAAATTCATCTCAATTTTTATAGTCATAAATTATATTTTTTATTAGTTTTAAAGTAAAATTATATCAATTATTTAAAAATTAATAAAATTTTTGTTATTAGAATAAATTTTACTTCATGAATTGGTATAAAAACATATCAAACTTTTGAGCATTTTTAGATTAAAACTCCGTATTGTCATATCAAATTCCAGATTAATTATAAATTAATTTTTTCGACAACATTGATTGAAATTTAAGGAAAATGGGTTCTATATTTTGAATAATCATAATATAGGTCTTATAATATGTTAAAATTATATTTTATAAAAATCATTACAAAATTTTGTTAAAATTAATTACCTAATTTAGGAAATTTTAAGCTTCTCAAATATGTAAAACATAAACACAAGGGCTCAAATTTCCTATAAAATTTTCCAAAATCCATTTTAGTAAAATATATAGATCTTATAATTCCTTATTAAATAATTAGAAAATTATTTTACCCTCTATTAGTGGGAAAAACATTTGTGGAATCTATTTTTTCAAATTTTTGATGAGTTCCACTCCCCCTCTAATATAAAAGGCCTCCTCTCCTCCAACATCTTCACACCTCTCAAGCCATGTTAGACTAACCAATATGTGAACAAATATATCCTCAAAATCCCTAAACTAATCCTATAATCCTAAACTTGTTCATAAATTCATCCCTGGAAACCCATTTGGTTGAAACCAAAAGGAGTTACCAGATTAAGAGGTAACATGTTTCCTCAAGCTCTTTAGGTTCATTTCCTTTCTAAACCACTGAAAATAAACTTCTTAAATGATTATATTAAAAAATATCCTAAATATACTAGTAATGTTTTATTATAATGGGATTAACCTACACACATAGACATTTCCACCAAACGGGAAACATATGTACTATTTATTCTTACAATGAACTACTTCCTCCAAAAATGATGATCATTGGTTTTAATTTACTACCATTCAGGGATGGGAATTATGATCTAAACACTATTTGTATATGTTATATATAATATTTATTATTAATTTTGACTCTATAATTCTTATATAACACATGCCCTTTTCATTTCTATTTTGTGAAAATACGATAACATCTTCTGTGGAAATGTGTACTACCGGCTCCTCAAAGCATTGTGATTCATTCACGTTATAAATGTAATGTATAAACAATGATTTTAATAATCATATGTAACATATATATAATATATATTATAATAGAATTATAACACACACAATCATTTATATATAATTATCTTTTTATTCTCCTAATATTCCAAATAAATGAAAGTAGCGTTCATGCGTACGTGTGACCAACTGTATCCATCAATGGTGCATTTTTATTCTTATCTCCAAATATAATTATTTCCTATAAATAAATATATTTTTAATATATATGATATTTTAATATTTTTACACATTATTTATATGATTATATGATGATCTAATTAATATGAACAACAACTAACATGTTAAAACATACTCATGAAACTAGGAAACTAATACCCAAAATGGTGTAAATAAGGAATGGATGATAAAAAATGGGTAATATGATACTATAATAAGAAATATAAGATATTATATACATAACTGAAATTATTTAATATGTTATTAACACTCATAAAACCATTATATAGGAAGCTAAATTCCATTCACACAAATGGAAACACACAGTAAGTGACTTCAACTCAATTTACAATCCATTAGACTTATTTGTTGTTATTAACCAATTCATATTTATATGTTTTTTATAATTCCATTTTACCAATTTTATCATGAATTTCATAATTATAATGATATTATATGATTATTTAATGTTATTACATCAGGGGATATATGATTCAATGTTTTTTAAAGTGGTATGGAACACTTTGGAATGTTTAAAGATTGTTCCCCTAAAGAATGATTTTTTCAAGGGTTTTTCAATTCATCAATGTCAAAAATCCTTGTTATTATTTATCAAATAGTGGTGAATAACTTATAAATATGTATTCTTCATTAAAAATGTTATTTTATAAGGAATATTATGTATTTTATTATTTGATAAAATGAGTGATGTTTAATAGAAATGATGGGTGGGCCCATAATTTATATAATATGTTGATGCATTAATAGTATCTCATGTGGAAAATTAGTTAGAAAAATTTAATGGGTTTATATCCGTATTTTTGACCATCTATTTAATGATATTGATCATATATGTTTTCATATCCCTTAGACACGAATTTTAATAATTAAGCATTTCCATCATTTTTTCAGTTATAACTTTTATATGTGACTTTTCATCAAAATTTATATGAATGAATTTAATTCTTAGTTCGTCGATTAAATGGAATGTGTTTTAGTTTTATAAATTTAAAATTGTTTTTTCTTTATCTATTTATTCAAATGGCATGTGTTATTAGCTATTTTCCTTTATAGGTTTCTTAATTCACGTTATTTCTTTATTGCTTCCACTTTATATAACCTTACTAATCATTTGAGATCACCCTTATTATGTTTCATTTAACCAGGTAATGAAAAAGAAATGTTTTAATAATTGTTCACAGTTTTAGTTTATTTCATATTATTTTGTATCATTTTTTATTTTCTATTTCCCAGTATATTACTATTATCCTGAACGTAATCTATATTTCTAAGAATGGTAAACTAATCGATCCTTAATGACTTTATTCATAATAATCCTGGAAATGTAATAAAATAATGTACATATAGTAGACTTCTTGGTTTTGGGTGTCGTAGTTATAATTAAAGGAATTTTAGTAGCAACCATGGAAACTACATTTAAAAACATTATATTAAGGAACAGAACCTCAAGATATAATTTGATTACATGAATAAAATAACATAATAAAATTTTAAGGAAGATGTTATGTTGGTATTACTTGTAATACATTCATGTATTGATACTACAAGTTGACTTGGTTATGGAACAACTGTTCCTAGGAGTAACAACTCTAAATTTGTGTGTCATGCCTAACTCGGTATAACTTGTTACATTAAAATGTTCCATAATGTGCATCTGGTTTGACACTCACTGGGTATACATGTAGGATATTTCAGATTTTCTTTAAATACCATTATGACAATGTAAATACATCCCTATAGAAATGAATGTTTATGATTCGATTATTTATGATGTATAAATTTATGTAATTATATTTACCATGATTGGAGTTATACAGTATAATTTTATGAAATAATCTTTTATATTTTATTTATTAGAAATGGCACCAAAAATGATCAATGGTATCAATACTTATGTGAAATGTGGAGATTTACCTAATAATGAAACCAATAATACTGGTATTGGAAGAGAAAAAATTATTGAAATATTGAGAAAACATATTGGGGATATAAAAAATTACCTTTCATGAATGGGGAAACCCGTTATATGGAGAGAATATCCTAGGATAGATCAGATTATGTGAAAAAAGCCCATAATGATTAGGGAGATTACTAATCAAATTGTAGAAAATCAATGGATTAAGTCTCTCGAGGAAATATTTATGGACATGAGAAGCAAGGAAACGAAAATTCTTACATATTATATCAATTATGTCCATGGTGATGGTGATTAGTATTAGTTATTTATCTAGAATAATATGGTGGAACAAGAAATAGAACTAATTTAATGGGTAACAAATAATGATACATTCTTTGACAAATTAATCCCCCATATTTAACAAATTGATATGAATATATTGTTTCATATCTTAAATAAAATGTAATAATATAGTTTTCAAGATTATAAAGATAAATTTACAAGGATATAATTATTATATGGATTATACACGTAGCATGGAGTTGTAGATCAAACACGTATTTGATGGAAAGGAGACATCTATGAAGGGTATTGGTTTCTAAATTTTTTTAATCATATAAGGAATTTTTTTGAAGTACCATTATAATGGGAAATAATTTTCAAAAATCTATATATTCAAAGATATGTAAAAGAATAATAGGACATACTAGTACCTAGAAAAATTGAATGCATAAAAAAATAAGTTTTAGTTATTTTCATTTTATAAAAACAATTATAAAAAGAATCCTAGGAATTGTTTGAGGGGACTATGAGTTTGATACAAATGGGATGATAATGTCTAATAGGCTCATGAATGAAATGGTAAGAAGCCAATAAATCATTTTATGTTCTATAATTGTAATGATATGAGACATTATGAAAATTAATTCCCCAAACATTTGGGGAATATGCCACAAAAGTTCTTGAGGGTAGATGGCCAAACATATGTGATCACCACAGTGGAGGTAGAAGAACACAATTACTTGTGGTTAGGTACATTAATCATAACATAATATTTATCTGATGAGTTATTTGATTCTTTATTGTCACAATATTTTATATCTTTCTCACCTTCCAAAAAAAATTAGGCATTTCCATTTTGAGTTAATAAGAGAGTTTTCTGTCAAAACACATATAGTATATTTCATTGCAAAAAATTAGTGTCGGGAATCCCTATTATGACACATAATATTTTTTATGTGTCGAACATATAATCCAAACTATGGTTGACTTTTATATAATCCTTATTATGGAATGTATCTAAAAATAGTTTTCATTGAATTGTTGCAAGGGTGAGAAAATTAAAATTTTTGAGGGTGATGTAGTATCCCTCAACATTAGAGATGAGGAATACTCATCTGATTGTTATTTATATCGACCCTCATTTTCTCTATTGAATGAAATTTTTATAGAAGAAGAGAAATCGGTATCTAGTGATGAAGTAGGTAATATTAATATATAGTATATCTCTATTATGCCAGTATACATTGATGTATTTATTAATGATTTAACTAGACATCCCCCAGATCATAGAGTTGAATTTTACTTTGACTGAATCCTTGATAAAATTCCATTGTCAAAGACTCCCTATCAAAAGGAAATGATGGAATTACTATAATCAAAGAAACAACTTAGTATTCGGGTAGTAGGGGATTTTTTCACCGATGTGTTTCACCGTGGGTTTCTCATTTACACTTTGTTAAGAAGAAACATGGATCCTTTATGTTGTTTGTTTATTATAGGTAAATCAGTGCAATTATAATTAAAAAACAAGTACCATCTACATCAAACTTATGACTAGTTTGATCAACTTTACAAATACCAATATATTTCAAAGATTGATCTTCGTTCTGGGTGTCACCAATTGCAAGTGAATATAGAAGCCATTTTGAAGACGACCTTTCAAACAAGGTATGTAAATTATGAGTTTATAGTAATTCCAAATTTTATAAATATTTATCCCTATGTTCTTATGGGATTAATGAACAGATTATTCATGTAACATCATTGTGAATTTCTTGTGATATTTAGTGATGTTAGTATGGCTTATTTTAAAATCAATGAGGCCTTTGATAATCATTTTCAGGTCATTAATAATATTTTTTTAAGGAAATTATTATATGGAAAACTTTCTAACTATGATTTATAACAACAACAACTTCTATTTTATGACATAATGTATCCATAGATATATTATCAGTTGATCAAAAAAATAAGTAGTTGGAGAAAGGAATATGATAACGGGCATATCCATATTATGAACATTTATTATATTGGATGATTAAATCGATGCTTCTTTCAAAATGTTTCCCAACTAGCTAACTCGTTAAATAAGATTATATATAAAGGGGTTATATTTCTCTAGAAAAAGGAATGTGAATAATACTTTGTGAATTGAAGGGATGATAATTAAATTATTATATATTGACTCTACCATATGTGAGTGATGGGTCTTTCATATATATATCAATGCATCGAAGAAGGTACTTTGTTGTATCCTAATGGAAAATGATAAACTTATAACTTATGCATTAGAGAAATAGAAGACCTATGAAAAGAACTATCTAACTGATGATCATAGTTAATAGCTCTAATATTCTCTATGAAAATACATAGACAATGTCTCTGTCGAGAATGATATGAGATATACATGGATAATAAGTTCCTCAAGTATATCTTCTAAAAAAAGATTTTCATGTGAGGCAATGGTGATGGCTTGAGATATTGAGTGGTTATGTGTTCTCAATTCACTACCACCCATGGAAAAAAATTAAGGTGACATATTCGTTGAGTAGGAAGGATCATGGAGTTCTAACTAAAATAAGGATTGAGACGGATCCTTTATTCATGGGTATGGTAAATATGGATATGGTAATTTATAATAAAGGGGAGAAATCAATCATTTTCCAAAAGACTCCAAATACATCTTTTTTATAGAAGATGAATAATTGTAAATCTCATGATGAGTACTTTCAGAAGAAGATTGATGTTGTGAACGATGGAAAATTAGAATAATTTTTTGGTTAAGACTGTGTTATAAAATTTTGATGGAGTTTATGTATTTGATCTATAATTGATATAAAAATAGAATTGATGGATGATGCTCATAGATAAAATTTTTCTATACACCCTATGAGTAAAAAGAAATATAAGATCATGAAGGAACATTTTTTGAGGGATAACATAAATAGGTAAATAGGCAATTATGTGTCCAAATGTTCTATTGTCTAACATGTGAAGGTTGTGAGGAAGCATCCTAAAGTAGTTCAGAAACCACTTCCTATTATTATATAGAAAGAGAATGTAGTTAATATGGATTTGTTTATGGGAATATAAAATACTCTTAATGGAATGGTGCAATATAGGTTATAGTTGATCACCTAACTAAATATTCTCATTTTTTTCTATAATAGAGGACCTACATCCTGAGAACCTCAAAAGGATCTATATTAATTAAGTAGTAAAACATAATGATGAACCCCTGTCAATTGGTTCTGATCGAGATCTCTTCTTTACATCTAAATTCTAGAAAAATCTTCTAAAGTCTCTCAACACTAAGGTTTATTTGAGAACTAACAACTATCCTTAATCTGAATGAAAGACTTAAAGGACTATTCAAATAATTGAAGATATGAAGAGTTCCATATCACTTGACTTTCAATGTATATGGGATTGGTATGTACCTTTTCCAGAGTTTTTCAATAATAATATTTTCCATTTAAGTACTCAAATGAGACCTAATAAACAATTATATGACAGGATATTTCATACACCATCTTATTGGGATGATGTTTGTGAAATAAAACTCATGAGATATAAACTTGTTGAAGAGATGATGACAATGAAAATAAATACTGAAGATCATATTAAATTAGTAAAAGTTTGGAAAAATATTTAGTATGTATTGGAAGAAATATATAAATTTACAGGTGGGAGATCATGTTTTCTGGAATTTATCTCCACAAAATGGTGGTATTTGGTTTGGGAAGAAAGGGAAACATGGTCACATGTAGGTGTGGACCATTTTTGTTTTTTAAATGGTGGGACTTGTTTTGTATCATTTTTTATTCCTATAAATCTCTCAAAGGTACCTGATGTGTTCCGTATATCAATGCTATTAAAGTACATAACAAACCCATAAAATTTTCTCATCCATGATATGATATAGTTGGAATACAAACTTCCATATTGTGAAGAGCCCATCCAAAATTCTTGATATCATAGAAAATATATTAATGAATTTTACGACTCATCTAGTTAGTTTTATCTGTTGAAATCATGAATTATTGAAGAAGCAACATGGTATCTTGAGGATTCTATGAAGGAGAAATACCCACAACTTATTGAAGGTAATAACACTGAAATTCTGAGGATAATTTTTTTTTGAGGAAACAATGTATCACCCCAATAATTAAATATATATTTTAGAATAAATTAAGTTTTTATAGCTTTTTAATACACCAAACTCTTTATTTAAAGAAAAAAATATTTATTCACATTTTTAATATTCAAATATATTATAATACATTTAAGGAGTTTAAATAGTAAATTTATACTTCATTTAACCAAATGATTCTTTTTACACTCATCCAATATATTTCATAGGAAAAAGATAATAACAAACCCAATATTACACATAAAATAATATATTAATATAATGGTATTCTTCTACCCTTTTACAGGTAAAACTATTTTAAATTCAATTTTAGAACCTTTGACGAATCATTGTATTTTTTAGTTTTAATCAATGTTTGGTATTTGTTAAAAACTAACCTTTTTGTTGAATAATGTTTTTTATATACAGTAAGAGGAAGTTTTTGGTTTCTAGATGTTTTTCATTGTTTCTTAGAAATAATGAAGTTTATATGTTTGAAAGATGTTTCTTAAGTCCTTTTTGATGCTGAAGAATCATGAAAAACGATATTGTTGAAGACTCAAAATATTGAATGTTTCAATAACATTCTAAACAAAATCAGAATATTATTTACAGTTATTAATTTTCTCTCAAATCATGAAAATATTCATGATAAAAGTTGTTGAAGAAATGGTGAAGAGGTTTGACGGTTTTCACTGAGCAACATTCTAAGAAAATTCAAAACCTGATTTCTGAGAAAACTGGAACATGGTTTCAGAGAAAACTAGAACATAATTTCAGAACAATCCAGATCATGATTTCTGAGAAAACAAAAACCCAATTTTAGGGAAAACCAACGACTAATTTTTGAACAATCAAGAAGCAGATTTCTAACAAAACTGTAACCTGATTATTGAGAAAACTAGAACCTGATTTCATAGAAAACAAGATCCTGATTTCTAAATAATTTGGAACCTAATTTCTAACAAAACCAAAACCTAATTTACAAAAAAAAACATGGGCTTCTTTTCATAGAAAATAGGAACATGATTTCAAAACAAACCAGAATGTGATTTTTGAGAAAACCACAACCTAATTTCTAAGAAAACTGAATCATAATTTTTAAATAATCTGGAACTTGATTATTGGGAATACCAGAACCTAATTTTAAGGAAAACCAAAACCTAATTTCTAAACAATCTGATACATGATTTCTGAGAAAACCAATACATGATTTTAGAGAAAATTTGAACTTTAATTTCTGAAACCAGATTTCTGAGAAATCTAGAACCTAATATTAGAGAAAAAAAGGAACCTAATTTTTGAATAATCCATAATATTATTCAAGAGAAAACCTAAAAAAGATTTCCAAGAAAACCGGTACATAATTTCTATACAATCAGGAACCTTATTTCTTAAACAATCTGGATCCTAATTTCTAGAAAAACCAGAACTTGATAAATGAGAAAACCAAAACCGGATTTATAAACAATTAGGATCAGGAATTATTCACAATTCAGAACCAATCTTCTGAGTGAATTGGAAGCTAATTTCTGAAAAACTTTTATGTTTATTTCTGAGTATGTTTTTGAGAAAACTAGAACCCACGATCCAGCATTATCATTCTGAGAAAGATATGAAGAGGTCAAGAAGGAAAATCCGAATTTAAAATTGGTTTAAATATCATAGAAATTAATTGTGGTTTGAAAAACTCATCGATTGGAGATTAAATGTGAGATATTTGCTGAGTGTTTTCTATTTGAGGATGTGGGGATGAATTTCATGCTTCTCGCCTTTGTTTTCTATGTTTCCTATAAATATGTGCTTAGATCATTCACTCATTTGTAACATTCAGGGAAACGGAAAATGCAGAGCACTGGAGAATTCAATTTGAAATGTTACCACCAAGATTGAAGAAGCCATTCATTTAGTGTTTAAGGAAAGGAATAATTGTACCCATCCTTACCTTCCTGAGAATATTAGAATTAGCCAAACTAGATAGAGGATTTGGAATGATAATTTTTGGAGTTGATTCAACAAAGTTTTTATTATTTTGTTTGGATCATTTTTTCTTGAGGAAAACATTGTTAACTGATGGGAGTCAGTATAATATTTCCTATCAGGAGATCAATGGTATCAAACCGAATTTTTCACAAGTTGTATTCACTTTTTCATTATAGTGGATTTCTATAGATCCATAGGAGTGGAAATAGAAAAGATTTAGGTTCTCACATTAAGGCCAAAACTTTTAAATAATGTGTTCCTTACTTGCTTCACAATTCGTGAATGATTAATTATTTGATACATGCTGATAATGAAAATAAATATTAATAGTTTTCAAGGGTTATGTTTTTTAGTTTTTAAAACATGGATAATGTGAATAACTAATTCAAACCGCACCCCCCCATCAAGTTGTTAATCAATCCTTGTAAATTCATGTGGTATTATTGGGATGTTCCCTTGTTTAATCCTTATCATGGAGAATATCAATTATGTATATAGTAGAATAATTCCAATTTTCAATGGAAATAATTATTATGGATTGAAAAATAAGATGTATCCTTATATATTATCTCTTGGCCCTGAAGTTATTGATGTTGCCACTATTGGATTTCCCCCTATTGAGAAATATTCTCCTATGACGTTTAATGATAATAAAAATATATAGGTTGATATAAATTTTAGAAATGATATTCTTATGACCTTATCAGAAAATATTTATCAGAATGTGATTGGTCTCACAACATCAAAAAGCTTGTGAGACAAACTGGAAAGTGTTTTTGAAGGAAATAAAAAATTCAAGGATGCCAAGCTACAAATATGGAATAGTAGGTTTGAAGACATAAAAATGAGAGATGATGAAACAATTGATGAATACTTCACCAATGTTAATAAAATTTTATGCAACATTAGATGAATTAGATAACAGATGGAAGATTCTATAATTGTGAAGAATCTTTTGAGAAACATTCTAGAGAGGTTAAATTATAAAATTTCATCCTTATAAGATAATGATGATTTAACTCTTGATGAATTGCACAAAATTCTCATTTCATAAGAAATATTGAAATATCTAGTCCCTAGGAGGAAAATTAAAGATTAAATGGCAATTAAATCCATGAGAATGATGAAAATCAATGAAGTTGATAAAGCTGATCCTTGTGAATCTTTTGAAAAGGAATATTATGATATGAATGAAAAGAACATGTCACTTATATCTAAGAACTATCATAGAGGTAGAGAGAAGTATGGATAAAGTGTTTTTAGTTTGGTGGAATTGGCCACTTTTCTAATAATTGACCAAAGAATAAATTTGGGGAATAGCAAGATGATTCTGATAAAAATACTTGATGGAAGAAGTGGAAAAAATGACCAAGTATAGAAGTCTTCCCACAAATTTAAGAAGAAGTCTTTCGGAAATAAGATAAGCATGTTGAGTAAGAAGATTGAATCATACTCAAATCGAAATGAATCTTCTGAAGAAAAAATTTCACAATAATTCAGAACCATTATTGAACATTTTTAGAAAATAAAATACTCCTTGGATAGTGAAAAAAGGTGGAGAAGAATCTTATAGAGAGTATCATATCAGAATCAAACTTCATTATTTTCATTAGAAAAATAAATCAATCAAGAATGAAATTACAGTAATGAATAATGATCATGAAGAAGTATCTAGTGGAATAAAAAATGACATCAAGCAGGAGGATGAATACATTCATGAGATTCTAAGCTACAAAAATAGAAATGATGAATAGGGAAATGAGATTGAAGATCTGAGCAATAACGTGGAAGCTAAGGGAGAAGAAGTGTCCAAGGAGGAATAAAAACACCTTGGGTCGGAATATTCCTTGAGTAAGATGAATGATAACTTCAGCAATGCTACAGAAGTAAAATATGATACCTCTAAAATTGATGATAAGTATTATTATGAGAATAAGTTTAAATATTATCCTAAAAAAATAATGTTTCATCTGAATCTTCTAACATTTCAGTGTTTTTAAAAGGTTCTCGGAAAGCTTGGGTGGAATTGTTTGTATTAAACCTAACAACTCTTCATATGTTGCAATCTTACCCAAAGGGAAAGATGATGCACATCCTTATAATGTTAGGGCTGAGATAAAATTACCTACCTCAACAATGCTTCTATAGAGGAAGACTATTCATTAATAGAAAATCTATATTTTAAGACTATTGTTGGTGCTGTGGAATCTGTTGGCATAGAGCTTATTATTTTTCGCACAATTTATCTCCACCTGGAGGAATGTTTGAGAAAAGCAGAAGATATAGTGAAAGAATAATTATTAAACTTCCCCACTCAGAGAAAGTTGAAAAGCTAGATTCTCAAGATAAAAGAAACATTCCTGCAAATAATCAATTTTAATGTCTCAATGAATTTTATGGAAGATGTGGTCAGTCTAGTCTTCATGCCGAAAGATGTATAACACTCCAACCAGAAGTAGATTCTTTTGATAAGAATGTAATGAAAGATAAAAAAAGTTAGGTTGATGAGAGAGATTTCTTTGTCGAGACATATTTGAAATAATATAGGAGGAACAATCCTTGGATTCTTGATAGTAGTTTTCATCATACATGATAAGTGATATGAAAATATTAGAACATGTTGA
Source organism: Viscum album (assembly GCA_963277665.1). Classification (NCBI taxonomy): domain Eukaryota; kingdom Viridiplantae; phylum Streptophyta; class Magnoliopsida; order Santalales; family Viscaceae; genus Viscum; species Viscum album. The sequence goes on from OY728145.1 coordinate 1,416,895,439, forward strand.
GAGTCCTGATGGGGGAGAATCAACTTTCGATAATGATAGTTCCCTAATAATTAACGGAATCAGAACAGAAGAGATTGAATCATATAAACTAAACTCTATGTAAGTCTTTCTTGTTTTTGGGATAAAACATAACTTATGTGGTGTGAGTCAACTTTGTGATGATGGGAAAGAAGTAATCTTCCGAAACAATTATTCTATCCTCATATGTGTGATAAATGGAAAAATCATTACAAAAGGAAAAAATAACCAGTTGGAATCTGTTTCAAATTGGATAATCTAATAAATCCTATTATTCTAGTGTTGAAGATGAGAACAGGTTGTGGCATCGAAGACTTGGCCATCTTGGGCAGAAAAACATGAAAAAGTTATCTAAAGTTTATGTTTGATGGAATTTTACAAAAATAAAAAGAAGATATGAAGATGTTTATAATACTTGATAGAATGGAAAGAAAACTAACAAAAGTCATAAATGAGTAATGATTAAATTAGAAAACCACATGAGCATATTCATTCTGAACTGTGTGGGACTTTTTGACATCAATCAACAAAATAATATTTGTAATATATCAATTTTATTGATGATTTAACTTAGATGAAAAACATCATGTTCGTGATTGAAAAGTAAAATCCTATTGAAATGTTCCCATTCTTTCGAAAATATGTTGGGAATGAATTGGGGGTTTTCATAAAGAATTAGAAAATAGATAATAGTACTGATTTTACAAACAGTTCTTTTGAAACATATCTAAGAAAGAATTGTATCAAACATCAGTATAGTGCTCCCTATACTCCATAACAATATTGAGGAGCAGAACGAAATAATTGCAGATTGGTATAATTATGAAGAAATATACTAGGTGATTACAAAATTACAAAATTCTGTTGGAGAGAAGATATTAGTACATATTTACATGTTCAAAATAGATTCTTATCGAGACCAGAAAAAAACATGACTCCTTATAAAGTGTGGTATAGAAAAAAACACTCATTATAATATTTCTGTGTCTTTTTATGTCCATGTTTGCTTAAATCCAAAAATCTATATTTGGGAAAGATTGATGAGAATTCAATGAAAGGAACCTTCATGTGTTATTCACTAAATGGGAGAAGTTACAACTATAGGAACAAAGGTTTACAAAGGTAGGTGGACGCATATAATGTGAAGGTAATTGAAAACAATGTTCCTTATGAAAAGATAATGATAATGATAGGGATGAAACATAGGATAAATATAGAAAAAGTCAATGTTATCCAAAATAACATCATTTTGATTTAGATGAGTGATGTGGTTATGAAATTGATGCTGAGGAAGAAACCATGAGATTTCATAACATACGAAAGCATGTTGAATCTGAAAACATTATTGGAAATCATATGGCTCCAGCTCAGACAAGAAGGATGTTGAGATTAGAATATCAGATCTTACTAATCTCAAAAGATGAACCATAATCAGTTTTAGAGGACATTAAATATAAAGATGGATGTATTCTATAAGTGAAATGATAAATTATATTGATAATAATGAATCTTGGAAACCTGTTCCAAGTTTGGTAAATAAAAATGTTATCAAAGCCAAGGGTTTCTATAGAAATAAATTGAATGATCATGGAGTAGTTTCAAGAAAAAAAATCTTGCTTGTAATGTATATGCACAAGTAGAAGGCGTGGATTTTGATGAAACCATTTCCCCTGTTACAAGGCTATAAATAATTTGAATGTTTCTTGGAGTGGTTTCCCATTTCAATTACAATTTTTATCATATTGATGTAAAGTCACCTTTCTTAAATGGTGAAATTGAGGAATTTGTTTACATTGAAACCCCTTATCAGTTTATACATGATGATGATGAAAACAATGTTTTTAATTTGAAGAAATATTGGTATGGGTAGAAAAAATATCCATGTGCTTGGTATTCATTACGAACTATCCCAGTGGGGCCTGTACCTCGACTCCCCATGCACGCCTCCAATTAGCCAGGGGCTAGTGACTAGCACTGTGTTGGAATAATTATAAAATTGGAGGCATTGCCTAAGTACATGTACACACGCACACACATCTATGAGGCCAAAAATGCTGAAATGTTAAAAACTCACTGAGGAACAAAATGCATGCATACATCTAAACCCAACTAATAGAGTACAAAAAGAAGTAATGTACTGAAATTTAACATGTCCAGAATACAAGCCCACCAAAAAAACATCAGTATGAAACTACAAAGTCCAACATGCAAACACCAAGAGGTACTGGGACTGCTGCTTGTAGCCGTAGGAACACAACATAATTTAGGGAACTCGGAAATCGTGGTTATGTCCTGGTCCACCCTAGACTTAGTCAAAAGGCTGCTCGTCTGCACAAGACACAACACGTGCGGGCAAAGCCCGTGCAGGGGTGAGTATAGCAATACTCAGTAGATGATCCTAAAAACCACAAATCAATACGGAACAGAAATGTAATTTTTCTATACACAATATTTTTCTACTAGACATATAATAGTAAAACCCAATCTAGATATACTCAAAAACCCAGACCTATGGTCTAGAGACAAGTCACACAACCGCATGCCCCCCACTAGAGACACAATTTGAAGATTCTAGGAAGTACTCATTTGGAAGAAAACACTCCACGAGTCTAATAAATCTGAATAAATATGTCCAAGAAGTAATATCCGTCAGGAAATGACATGAGAGATAGATACACTCATTCAGGGAGAACATAATCTTGAGTTAGGAAATATCACGATACGTAGATGAGGATCACTACCAGGGCCTTGGCGGATATTTTCACTCATCTGAATTCACCTACTTTGTATAGGATGAGTGCCATGTGGGGATAGTTACATCGATACCTCACTCTACCTAGGGTCAAAAATCGATAGATGATCTCTATATAAGCCTCTCGGAGGGATACCTGACCCTATCCTAGAATGTCCTGCTGAAGGGATCTTACTTTTGAAAAAAGAAATGATACCTGACCTTTAGGGGAATGAGAGAAAGGGGCAGTAACCCAAACTAAACATGTCCAAGATATGGTGGGCAAGAAGATCATGCCATGTACTGTGAAGTACACGACATGTAGAAGTGTCACACGCCGTGTCTTCTGACCCCAGATACTTCCCGTGTACAACTTCCCATGTCGTAATGCTTGTCTTGTAGAAGAAGGTATAATCGAAGTGTAAGAGAGTGACATGCCATTTACTACTATCTGAGGAGTACATCATGTATGCTAGCCATGTGCCCGTACCCGACTTCAACCCGTGTGTCACAACCCGTGTGATTGGTATGTGGGGTACCCCGTGCAGCTGGCCGGGTTAGGCAATGCGGTGGAGTACACGACCGTGTACCCCACCCCGTGTCTGTGTATCCCCTAGATACACACCAAGTCCAGCGTAAGGACCAACATGCCATGTTCACTGGAGAACATGTGGTGTAATATCTTCACACACCATAGAACCCTAGCCGCTGCTGATCCGGCCCCACACACCATGTTCATCAGAATACATGACGTATTCTTAGGAAATTTTCAGAATCACTATTCTTCATTGGAGCGCCTCCTATTATCCCCTGATGTCCCTTCTGGAGAACTGATCACCACTAAACTGAAGGGTTGGGGACGCCCGATCATCACGAAGCCGGTTCTGTCAATTTTGGGCCTCTGATCGGCAATAAAAACGTGTTCTGATCCACCAGCACGAAGAACGCTCGAAGAATGAGAACTCCTGAACTGCATCGATTAGTCTTCCACCATCTCTGTCGCACCTATGCAAGGTCGTCACAATGTTGAAACTCTAATTTGGGATTGTTGGGTTGTGAAACAGATGTGCAACAATCCCTTGTTCATAACCCCGCAAAGAACAGGAAGAACATCAGGTTAAAAAGGGAGGAAGAAAACAATAAGCTGAGGAAGAACATGTCTCTGATGTCATTTGTAATGATGTTGATCCAATCCTGTTAATAGTTTTAACAACCTAATAAATATAAAAATTCAATAATTATCATATAATCAATTCCAGAATCAAAATCCCCAAGAGAAAAGGAAAGTGACACCGCCCTGCAAGAACACACAATCTGCGAATCTCCCTGTTTGTGGGTTGAACTGTTTTTGTCATTTAATCCAAGAACGTGGAAAAGAAGAATCAAAATAAGAAACCCTACCTAAATCTAGTTAAAGAATGATCATCGGGTCACACTCATTGGTGGGGTTTGTTGAATCTGAGATGTGTCGATAGATTGTGTCTTTATCATCTGCCAACAGATTCTCCTCCAAAGCTCCATGAGGCTCTCTCTATCCCTCTCTCAATTCAAAGGGATCTAAGGATAACCCTGCAAACATTCCATATGTAGGAATTTAAAATGGAGGAGTTAGGTTGCTGTGAAAAAAAAAAATTTATATAAAATAAATTATTACTTTATATTATTTCGATTAAAGCGTCGAAAAACTAACACTTGTTATAGACCTAGACTAGTTAACGTTAGGCCTTTCCTAATGTAAATCGATTTTCTGAATGCAACAGTGCCCTCAAATTTTTGATCTATGTACCCATTCAAATGTTATTCAAATTTTTCATGAAAACTTCTTGTGCACTCTATTTAATGTTTAAAATAATTCAATCATTTATTTTGGGCACTCTGGGATTTTGAATCGCACTCCGTTGAAAGGTTTGTTCTCGAACTAATTCCATATAGAATATAAAAATACTACCTTGAAAACATGAGACATTTAATTATTCCCACCATTGGACTTGGCATCCCCTAAAATCCAAAAAAAAGCTACACAAAAATATGTGGGTACAGGGAATGGATCTGAGCCCCCTGCTCCCTTTTGCTCTCCTGAAGATTCTCTTCCTTCCACCAAAAGAGCAGCAAATAAATCAATCGCACACAAAGGATACTCTCCTACCAATCCTCTATCTCCGACAGGTTATCAGCAAAATTCCCTCTATCCTCGATGTCCCGAACTCCCTAGTCAATGATGTGTGACTGGTCATGCACAAACCTCCTCAATTGTGAAAAATTGAAGACATCATGTACCCTTTGATACTGTTGTGGTAGATCAAGGTGGTACACAACGTCACTAACTTTGTACAGTATCTGGAAAAGGGTGATGAATCTCGGATATAACTTTCCTCCCTGGCCAAATCTCTGCATCCCTTCTCGAGGTGAGACCCTAAGGAAGACATGGTATCCCTTTCAAAATCTAGAGGTCTCCGTCATCTGTCAACATAAGACATCTACCGGCTATGTGCATTCTTCATCCACTCTTGGATGATCTCCAACTTCGTGGTGGTAGATTGAACCAACTCGAGACCCATGACTGCTGACTCTTCGGGGTCGGTCTAGTAGAGTGGTGACCAGAAGTGTCTCCCATATAAGGCCTCAAATGGTGTCATACAAATGGTGGAGTGGTAGCTATTATTTTACACAAAATCCACCAATGGTAGGTGGTCCTCCCAACTGCGACCAAAGTCAAAGATACAGGCCATCAACAAATCCTCAAGAACGTGACTTGTCCTCTCTCTCAGACCACTTTTCTGGGGATGGAATGTTGTTCTCAACTGTAGTTGAGTTCCAAAATCCCACTGCAATCTCTTCCAAAACCGGGATGTGATGTGGGTATCTCGATATGAGATTATCGTCGAAGTAACACCATGAATCCGAACTATCTCTTGCACATAGAGGCGTCGCAGGCTCTCTATAATACTCTAATCTATGACAGCTAATATGTGGGCTGACATGGGGAGTCAGTCAATGATCACCTAGATGGAATCGTGCCCTTTGGAAATTTGTGGGTAGCCCTTCATGAATTCTATTGATCATCCTACCCACTTCCACTCTAGAACCTCCATGGGTGAGCTAATCCCACTAGAACTTGGTGCTCAACCTTCACTTGCTGGAACACAAGGCATCGAGAGAAAAAACTTGGATGATGCCTTCTTCATGCCTGGCCAACAGAACTCTCATCGGAGATACTTGTACATCTTTGCCACTCTAGGATGTACCGCCAAGGGGGGTGTATGAAACTCCCTCAGGACATCCTCCTACAACACCACTGGTACAAATATTCATCCTCTTAAAATAACTATGTGCCCCTCATCTTGTAAATATCTGTCAAGAGAATGCCCTTTGGATAACTGACAGCATAAATCCACACAGTAAATATCCAAAAGTGTGCCCCCAAACTTGCTGTAAGAGTGGAGGGGTGACAATCATTGACTAAAGGTAAACTGCATCCTCTCTTTCTATAAAAGATAACTGAAACATGTATAACTACTATGTCACCTTTCTCAACAGTAGCGAGATTGACCTTCTTGTAAGAGCATGTGATAGCTTGTTCCCCTTCCCAAGAGTATAAATGATCTTGAAATCATATTCCCATAGTAACTCTAGCAAAAACCTCTATCTCAGATTCATATCCTTCTTTGAGAAGATATACCTGAGGCTCTTATGGTACAAAAAGACAATGAATCCCTCTCCCATAACGCTGTGTCACCACATAATCAACATGAATACTTCCACTTCCAACATGAGATCATGGGTCACCTAGTTATGCTCATGTAACCTAAACAGGCACGAACCATAAGTAATCACTGCCTGTCTCTACATTAGGACACAGCCAAGCCCGGTCCCTGATGCATTGTAGAAAACTACGTACTCGAAACCATCCTCTATTAATCATAATATTTGGACACTCGTCAAGCTCTACCTCAGCTTCTCGAAAGCCTGATGGCACTTCTCCATCCACATGAAGTGTTTCCCTTTTCGGGTCAAGCTTGTCTTAAGCACTGATATTTAGGAGAAATAATGTATGAATCTATGGTAATATCCTTCCAACCCATGGAAGCTACATACCTCCTTCATGCTCCTATGTGGCTCCCATGCTAACACAACCTCCACATTGGATGGTTCCAGAGCTACCCCATCTGGTGAAATGACATGTCCCAGAAAGTGGACCTCCCAAATCTAATATTGGCAATTAGGGAACATCCCATAAATTTAGTGCCATTGGAGTACGTCCAGAACCATCTATAGGTATCTTTCATGCTCCTCCTCTAATGATACTTATACAAGGATTGTGTCCATGAAGACCATTATGAACCGGTATAATTAAGGCTGGAGGATCCTGTTCATCAGTCCAATGAACACTGTATGGGCATCCGTCATGCCGAAAGGCATCACCGAGTACTCATAGTGACCGTAGAAGCATCTAAAATACGTCATCAATATATCATTTTCTTGTACTCGTAAATGCTGGGAACCTGACCAATGGTTAACCTTTGAGAATCAATGTTCCCCTATCAGTTGGCCGAAGAGGTCGTCGAACCTCGGCAGTGGATACTTGTTCATAACCATTACCTGATTCAGGTGCTTATAATCAACACACAACCTCAAACTCCCAACATTCTTCTTGGAAATCAAAATTGTGGTAGCCCAGGGTGATATTATATGCCTCACGAAACCCTTGCCATGAAAATCATCTAACAACACCCTCAGTTCGAGAAGCTCTACGGGATCCATCGAATATGCTGATGAAGAAATCGGTGTGATCTCAGGGTGTAAGTCGATGCAAGAAGTCAATTTCCCAGTACGGAAGTAGTCCAGAAACATCTTTAGGGAAGAAATCATCGTACTTCTCCACTACTGCGGGGAACTGGAAGCTCACAACATATACCTCCCTTAGGGTAAGGCTAGCTAACTCATGAGTTATTGGTTGTACCCTCCTATGGATGATCCAATTCTATACTGCATGACTCTCCCTTTCACCGAAAAACTAAAACCACATCCCATCATAGCGAACACACCAAACTCTTCACCTAAAGCAGTTAATTTGGGCATGGACGGGGTATAACTAATCCATACAACAAATGAGATCGCAAGGCCTTGATTCTACCACCAAGAGATTCCAACCAAAACACTCACCTCTAAGGGTAATAACACACTGTCTGCCAAGGTGCATGATCATCGAGTATCTTCTTATATGTGTCTTCATGAAAAAGGATTCAGTCAACGCCTCTACAGAAAACTCAAGGAGTTTCACAAGACATGTTGCGAGGAAGTAATGACTAAAACCTGCGTCTATAAGTATGGCGGCTAACATAGATAAGATAGAGATCGTACCACAAATCATCCTTGGAGACCCTGGGTCGTAGGCCTTGACTACATGTATCACTCCACGCCCCTATCCCCTGGCTCCCTAAGCCTGGTGCGGACCTCCAGGGGGTGGTGGTGGATGTATATCAAAGCGTCTACCACCACCTGCATGTCTCCCTTCTCCTATGCCACATTCGCCACCTGGAGGGTCTTTTTTCCCCACTCATTTCCTCTTCCTTGGTGGTCCATCCACCATCCCCTTGACAGCATCTCGATAGGCAAGAAAATCTCTAGCGAGATGTCCCCTACCATCAAACGAGTAGCATCACCTCTCCCTAGGATGACTGGATCCAGACTTAGAGCCCTTTACTGCTAAACCCCCGTCCCGAGCCCTCATGTGACATATCTCATGTCATGATCTCTATGCCTGATGTCGGCTCCCTGCTGCCGAGGTCTCCACACCTTTCTGCCTGCTGCGGACTATAGTCGGTTGTCTCTGCTCTGCCAAGAAGCTATAGATCACCATGGAACACTTGAGAACTCCAACATAAGTTGGAATGAAATGTGGCACACCACTAGATTGGATTTTCCATCGTATACCTTTCTAAATGGTCCGATATCTAAGGTACTGATCCCTGACCATATTCATCGAGCACCTGGTGTGGTTGGTGAACCTCAAAACATAGTCAGCCACCTTCAAACTTCCTTACAAGATCTAATGAAGCTCCTGTATATGCAATGCTCCCAGCATAACAGGTGAGAACAACTACTTAAAGAGTCTCTCAATCTCCATCCATGAAAGCTTCTCCTCATCGCGAGTCTGTGTGGTTAGAATCCACCATCATCTCATCGAACACTGAAGAAGACTCTCTCATATGATCACCATCTGGTCCACTGGTGTCCACGCGAAATTGAGAACTCTAGTCATAAAATCAAGAGAGTCCTCAACAGCATATGGGTTAGGATCACCTCGGAACTCGAGGGGTCCTTATATATGGGACTCAGGGAGTGTGCTCAGACTTCGCCCCTCGTCTATCGGTACTGTAGGTAACAAAGACTTCTCCTCGAGTGGTGGTATAGTAGGAACACCACATGGAGGTAACTCATGGTGAACTGGTCCCTATATCAAAGCCTCCTCACTGAGGGGGTCATCATCATGATCGCACTGCTGAATCCTATCATGTATGCACCATGGAGACATCCAATAAGAAACAATATGTACCATGGTAAAATTTTATATCTAGATAGCCGACACAAAGCACATGGAAAACACAACCCATTCCTATATGATTCATTTACAACTTCTAATTTCCTCGTAACTAGTGTTTTCATGTACTGAGTCGAAAATTAGGTTAACAGAGTCCTTCTGTATGGATATACCGGCCGCCTACACCAACACTAGAGTCTGTAGCCTAAAAGCCGAGCTCGAAACACATAACACTATTGCACAAAACCAAAACTCACACACTCATGGTTTTAAGCTAGAACCTTCTAACTCTGATACCACTCTGTCATGACCTGTCCTTGTGGGGCCCTCATCGTGACTCACCAAGACCGCCTCCAATATGACAAGCGCTGGAAACTAGCACTGAGTAGGTGTAATAAAAACATGGGACTAATTCCCTATGTACTTGTACACACACACACATCTCCAACCCACAAATGATAAAATGTAAAAAAACTAGTGAGGAAAAAAAATACATTCATACCTCTAATCCCAACAAACAGATCATGATAAGAAGAAATTTATTGAAAGTAAATTGGGCCATAATACAAGACAACTAAAAAAAGAGTCTAAAAACTAAAAATTCCAACCTGTAAACACAAAGAGGTACTTGTAATGATGCTCATAGTCGTAGGAACACGTCGTCCTGTAGGGAAATAAGAAAAATCAGTCTTAACCAGGTCTGCCCTGGTCTCTGTCAAAATGATTCTCATCTCCACAAGACACGATGCGTGTGGGAAAATCCTGTGTAGGTGTGAGTATAACAATACTCAGCAGAGGTACCCAAAAACTACAAAGAAATACACAAAGAAAACATATGGTCAGATCAACATTTTATATGTCTACTGAACATGTAATAGTTGATCCCAATCCAGATATACTCAAAACCCGGACCCATGGCCGAGAGATAATCCATAGAACTGCATCCCCCCTCTAGGGATTCTGTTTGAAGATTCCATGAAGCACTCATCTGGGAGAACTAAATCCATGAGCCTGATAGCTCTGATGACGTCCGTATGAGAAGTATTGTTAGTCCAGAAAATCCTTGAGAGATAGATACACTCATTGCGGGAGAACACACTCCTGAATGGGGAAGGATCAGAATACACAGATAAGGATCACTATCAGGGCCTTGGAGGATATCGTGAGTCATCCAGATTCACCTTCTTACTATAGGATCGCTGCCCTGTTTGGATTATGATGTAGATACCTGACTCTACCAAGGGTCAATAATCGATATAGGATCTCGCTCCATGCCTCTTGGAGGGATACCTGACTCTATCCTGGAAATTCCTGCTGAAGGGATCATACTACTAAAAAAGGAAATGATACCCGACCTTCAAGGGAAAAAGAAAACGGGGCACCATTCCAAATGAAACATGTCCAAGATACGGTGGACAAGAATACCAAGCCATGTAATGATATGTACACAGCATGTAGATGTGTCACACACCATGTCTTCTGACCTCGGGTACTGCCCGTGTGCAACGACCCGTGTAATAAGGTTGGTCATGAAGAAGTTGGTATACATGGCATGTAAGAGAGTGACACAACTTGTTCCTCTATCCAGGAGGACTCCAGGTATGTTGCACATGTTTCTGTACACTAATTCGTCCAATGTGTTCTATCCTATGTGATCGGTACACAGGGTAACCCATGCAGCCGACATGGTCTAGAAATGTGGTAGGGTACACAACCGTGTACCCTACCCCATATTTGTGTATCCCTTGAATATACACTGATTCTCGAGTAAGGACCCAGACAACATGTTCTTTGGAGAACTCGTGGTGTTATCACTTCACGCACATCAGAAACCTTGATATTACTGATCTGGTCCCACATTACGTGTTCTTCGGAATACATGACCTGTTCTTAAGAAATTTCTATAATCGATGTTCTTCACCGGAATGCCTCTCGTGATACTCTGATGTCCCATATGGAAATCTAATTGTTACGAAACTAAAGGTTTTAGGTCTCCCAATCATCACAAAGCCAGTTCCTTCGATTTTGGGGCTCTGATCGGCCCCAAAAATGTATTCTGGTCCACCCAAATGAATAAATCTCAAAGAATGAAAACTCTCAAACCACGTTGATTAATCTACCATCATCACTGTCTCACCTCCTCTAGGTTTTCACGATGTCGAATCTCCAATTTGTGATCTTTTCATTGCGAAACTGATGCACAACGATCTGTTGATCATTACCCCATGAAGAATGCAAAGAACGCAAGGTTAAAAAGGGAGGAAGAAAAAATAAACAAAGGAGGAATTCACCTCCACTATAATTCTTCACGACATCGATCTGCTCCTTTTCATAGGTTTAATAGGAAATTAAAAATGACAATTAATTAATTTTCATATAATTAATTCCTGAATCAAAAACCCCAAGGGAAGTGGAAAGCGACACCCTCCCTCCAGAACGCACGATCCGCAGATCACCATATTTGTGGGTTGATCTACATTCATCATTTAATCCAAGAACTAGGAAAAGATGAAATGAAATAACAACCAATACCTCAATCCTGTTGAATAATGATCTCCAGGTCACATTCGTTGGTGGGGTACATCAAATCCGAGTTGTGTCGATCGATCATGTCGTCGTAGTCTGCCAACGTGTTCTCCTCCAAAGCTCGAAGAGGGTCTCTCTCTCCCTCAATTCATAGGGTCATGAGGCTAACCCTATGAACATTCCATAAGAATATATTTAAAAGGGAGGAATTATGTCACTTCACAAAAAGGAAATATTTAAATAAAATAAGTTATTACTTTGTTTAATTTCCATTAAAGCATCCAAAAAATAACTCTCACAACTGACCTGCGCTGGTCGAAAAATAGGACTCATCTAATGTAATGTAGCTACTCTAAATGAAACAGTTCACTCTGATTTCTGATCTCAGAAATTGTATAAATGTTATTCCACTTTTCCGGGAACACTGCTCGCGTGCGGTGTTTAATGTTTAAATTAATTCAAACATTTATTCTAGGCACTCCGGGCCTTAGAATCACATATCTCCTAAAGGTCCAATATCGATATACTTCCATACAACATTTTAAAATAATACACAGAATACATGAGATATTACAGTATTCAATGATTTAAAATTGTTTGAGAAAGTTGAACTTTTATAAAGGAAATTTTGATAACAAATTGTATGCGACTAATGTGGACTCCAGAACATTTATTATAATTGTTTATGTGGATGATAGATTTTTTTGGGGATGAAAAATGGTTTTTGAATAGTTTTCTGAGGAAATGATGATGAATTTTGAAATTTCAATGTTTGGGGAATAAACTTTCTTCCTTGGCTTATAAATTCAACAAAAATAAAGGTACATTGACTTATCTCAAGAAAATAATTCCAAATAATTGTTAAATATGTTTGAAATTGAATAATTAAATGAAGCATCAACTCCTATTTTAGTGAGCACAATGTTTAATAAAGTTGAATATTGAATAAGTGTGAATCAGAACGGTTTTTAGAAGCTGATAGGATGTCTTCTATACCTTACATCTTCACAGCCAGACATTGTTTCTGTTGTTACATTATATTCCATGTATCAATGTAATCCCAAAGAATCACATATGTTGGTAGAAAATGGGATTCTGAAATATGCCAAAGGAAGTAATTCATATAGTTTGTTATATAAAAGAAATAGTGAGTTAAGGATTCATGGTTACACTGATGTTGATTGGGCTGGCGATTGTAATGATATAAAATCAATTTCAAGAGGAACAATTTTCTTAGGTGAATGTTGTGTGAGTTGGCATAACAAGTAACAATGTTTGATAATTTTGAGAACAACAGAATTCTAATATGTTGCATCTACACAGGCTTCTACTCAGATGATGCAGATGAATATTCAGTTGGGATATTTGAATGTAAATGTTTCTAAACCATTGGAGATACTTTTTGATAATCAGAGTTCAATTGATCTGTTAAAGAATCATGTCCAACACTCAAGATCAAAACACATTGATATAAAATTTCAATTCATAAAAATGATGTTGCTTGTAGATAAGATTTTCTTTAATACACGTCATCAATGTAACAGATTTTTAATAGCTTTACGAAAGTAATTTCAAAGGAAATATTTGTCAAATTGAGGCTACAACTCCATGTTCAGCCTCTTCTTATATCCTTCTAGACCTCATAAGTAAAACATCCCCTACTATTATTTGGATTATGTTGCCGTATGGGGAGATTAAGAAAAAAATATGTAAAAGAATCAAAGCTTTCTTTTATGTATCTGAAGTTGTGGTTATCATATAATGTGGGATAAAAAAGAAAAATGTGAGATAAAGAGAAATATAAAAGTTAATGGGAATTTGTGAGTAAGGGTATTTTATCATTAAATGACCAAAAAAATTATTGTCACCAAGGTATAGAAATCCTTAAAAACAATTACATTATCCAGTAGTGCAGTGTTAGGGAATAGTAACTCCCTGACCATTATTGCCCAGAGTCATAGCATTATTAACTATCATTAGAATGATCACAAGAGATAAAATCCTTAAAGACATATTTGTTTAGTATCCATGGATGTACTAGATACATCAATAAGTTTTACATTACATCCTGAAATAAATAAAAACATCATTGTGTCCCCATTGAAAACACACATATCTCTTAGCATATTCCATCAGGTTAATCTTGATATACTTCCTAATATCCTAGAAAAAATAAAACCTTGAATGGGATGAGATCAAATTCTCAGTAAGGATAAAAATATAGAGGAAACATACATATATAAGAATAATCAATTAAGGAAATTTATAAGACTTACACACAAGCCTTTTAAACTTAAATTTCAGAATAATATGGAAAATATAAATAAAATAAATCCATTTACTTATTCACATGGATATTATACTAGTCGAAAAATTTCATGTAATATCAGTAGCTTTTTTCATAATGTCGGACATCAATACCACATAGTCAAGGACTCGTGCCAAGACTACAAATAATATTTTTTCAAGGCCTTTTACCAAGACACAAGTTTGTCTCATGAGACCTAATAAATAAGAGAGGAGCTATAGTGGGCTCCACCCATTAATTACTAAGTCATATTCATTCCTCTTATGAAAAGGTTGAAACATAATCTAAACATTCTTATTAAAACTATCATATGAAATCTGAATATTTTAACCACAAACCATGAATGGTATTAAAATAGCACATCTACAATCAAACATAACTCATTAAATACAATATGAAAGATTGTATTATAAAAAATTAACCTCAATAAAGAATAATGAAGGAAATTGAAATAGATGAAAATAATCATCAAAACTATTTGAGACAAATATCCAACTTTTTCATGAAAACATTTAAAAGTCTCACTATTTATCAAGAAGCTGTTTAACATTTATTTATGAATTAAAGTGTCTCATACGACATTGAAACATTTAAAATGTATTATAATTTGATAACATTAAGGTCCATATAAATAAATCCTTAAACCCATTTTTAAAATATGAACATTGAAGAGAAATATTTAGAAGAATTAATCTTTAAAATGTTTAAACTGATATTTTAGTTAGAGTTCCTAACCAAATGAGAGATACATGAATAAAAAAAATTGAAGTAATAAAAACATTATAATATCATGTGAATAAAGGGATTCATGATATACTATGTCAAATAATAGTATATACTCTATAAAAAAGTTAATTAGCGCATAACAAAAATGAAGTCTTAATGGAATGTAAATTGAGATGAAATCCCATATAAAGACTGTATACTCATGTTAAAGATAAATCAATGACATAATTATGTGTGAAAAATATAAATTCAATAAATTTTATTGTATATTAAGTGTAAATAAATCGTAGGACATTCACAAAAAATCTTGTAAAAAAAACCAATGGCTTGGATGTTTAACTCAAGGAAATAGAAATTGATTTAAAATTACTCTTATCAAGTTCATATTGATGACATGAGAATATATAAATAGAGTGATTATGTGTATCAAAAGTATATATACACAAAGGGGAGTGGAAATTATTCCATATTTAATAAAGAGTGATTTCACACATAATATTGGTGTAAAATAATCACTGAAAGGGGATTGGAAATTACTACTTAATTAAATAAAGAGTGATTTCACACATAATCTTAGAGTAAAATAATAACTGAAGTTTGCGTAAAAACCAATTAGTGGAAATTCATATTTTAAATTCCATTACTGATTTGGTAACATAAGAAACATACACACCATAAAATAAGGATCATAAAATAATGATGTAAATACCCATAAATTAATGTATATTTTATAAATAATACAATCATGGGTAGTACATACACTGCACAAAAGGTAATAGTGGAAAATATAGCATGAATCTCACGGGAATAAAACTGAGATAAAAAACCCTTACCATGTAATTTACTTAGTTGAGGGTACTTTAACCTCTTGTATTATGATTAAATAATTTTTATTAAATTATAAAAGAACCATATACATAAATATGATATCATATATGATCATTCAATATTTCTTTGTTAATTATACTTTAGTAGTATCATTTTTTTGGGTTTTAACTGATTCATTTTTCTTTAGATGTTTTGTTATGTGACTCATGTAATTTATGGATAGGATGTATTTTATTTATATACAGAATAAAATATGTTCTTAAAAATTATTTTTTAATCATAAAAATTATATTTATTCTTGAATGGTTAACATGGGGATTGAATCTTCGTGGATACGGTAATCTGTATGTATGCACGAGCGACAATACCATTATATTGATGGTGAAATATTATGTAATTGGATATTATATCATATATACATATTCATTAACATGTTATATTTATTATTTAAATAAATTATACTCATTATTATACTCATCAAAAAAATAAGTGTTGAATAACAAACAACACCACGACGTGGATATGGTAAACTATACGTACGCACATACAGTGAATTTTTCATTCATAGGATGGATAGAATAATGACTATGGTTGTAAAATATTTATAATAACATAATAGTATGTAAAAGTTACTGTAGTTACTATTTTGGTATGTAAACAAAAATTAAATAGGAAGTGGAAGAAAAAAACTTTGAAAGAGGGGATGAAATTGTTATCTCTTTTTCTAGTGATTCGTTTTGATTTGATCAAAATGGTTCTTTAGGTTGGATTTCTAATCAAATTAAGGCCTCTAGGTTGAACTGATGGTAGTTTTCTGGATATTTAAATAGTGGTTGGCGGATCCAAATGGCTTTGGATGTGTTATTTTGAGAGAAGGGGAAGTACCATTTTATAAGAGAGGTGAGGGTTACTTTAAGAAATCCTTGAAATATTAATTTATTATACAACCATATTTGGTATATATTGTCTCCAAAAAGATTTATGTTGTGGATAAGAAAGGTTTGGGTCTAAAACCACTCATCCATTAGTTTTTAGATAGGTTTAGGTTACCATATTAACCTTATCTTATAGATTTAACTCTTGGTTAAATAGTTTAACATTTATCATGTGTCCTTGTATTTCTATATTATATGATTAATAATCATAATTTAAAGTGCAAAGGGAACCCAAAGTGGTTCATTAGTGACATATATATCATTATATAAGTCCTTTGGAGGAACCATAGATTGTTAGGACTACTATATCATTTACTAATTTAGAATTTGTTTTAAAAACTCATTTATGTCAATTTATACATTTATCAGTATTTGGTTTTTGTGAAAGTCATAACAATCTGATTTTTCAAAAAAATAAATAGAATCAACCCTAAAATTTAATATTGACCTATAAAATTTTCATAATGCATCGAAAGTCTCAATTTACATATATTTTAATATTTATAATATCAATTATTTTAATCATTCATTAATAAGTTAATTAATACATCATCATTGTGTCATAAATAAATTTACTTATATAATGTCTAAAAATTATAAAGAAAATAAAATGAGTAAGGACATAATTTATCTTTATATTGAATATTTATAGTCGAAATTATCTTATGTTTAACCCTATATTAATAATGTTTTAGTTATTAAAATCTTATTATAACACTTTTAACTATTGTTTAAATAAAATAATTATAAATGTCATAATCTAAACCAAGTGGACCAAAATGATCATATTTTATTCCTAAGGTTACTTTTGGTTGAAACATACTTATCCAATAGAATTAAGACTTTTTTAGGGTAATTATAATATCATTATTACCTTTAATTACATAATTTACTTTTAACTGTGGTAAATAAAATTCAAAAGTTACTATTCATCAAAAATTATTTTTATCTTATTGAACCACATTTTACATAATGATTTCAACCATGTCTCCAGGATTTTTTAAATCCAATTCATAGAAGTGGTAAAATTATGTTTTTTGAAAATTTGCTAATGTGCCTAGAAGGTTGGTAAAAAACGTTAAAAATTTCCATAAAAATTTATATGTCTAATTTTAATATATAATGACTCTAATGAAATACATTGAACAAATATATATATTATTTATCTATTTTTATATAAATTAAATTTAAAGAAAATAAATATTTATTTAAAAAAAAGTCGGTTTTTAAACAATAACGTAGTGTTTTCAACTATTCATCAACAATTGTATGGTTTCATAAAAATACCAAAAATTTACCATAAACTAATTTTGATATTCCAAATCCAAAAATTATGTCTATTTCACAAAATTATAATCATAAAAGTTACATTAATTAATTTAAAATTTATTTCCATTTCATAACCAAAAAGCGGGTTTTTGATAAGTAAAAACTATCAATCGATTGATATGTGTTTATGTCCGGTTTAAAAAGTTAAATTACATCCAATGACCAACATTGGATTAAACTATAACAATATAATATTGTTATAATTCAAAACCATTACAATGTATAATTTCACACTGTAAATTATTTTGAATAAAAAACATGTTTTCAATTAAAATTTAGTATTTTTCACTATTCATCAAAATATATAAGTTACCAAAAAAACACCAAAAATTTGTCCAAAATAAATTATTATATCCTCCTTCTAATGAAGTATTTAATTTCACCAAATTTAATATATAAAAGTTTCAATGATAGGATTTAGAAAGTCTTTTCCATTAAAATGTGGAAAGCGGTTTTTTTTTAAAAATACTTCTATTATCAAAAAAATTGAATTTTTCCTTATATTATGTGTTAGAAAAACAAAAGATGAATGTTAAAATTATATAGGATATATATAAAATTAAAAAGGTTGTTATTACTATTGATAACCACTTTTGAAATGGAATGTTGGATAGTTTATGGTGCCCTTGAACTTGGTGTTACATACATCACACGCTATCGTATTATCCAGAGAGAAGCATATTACGGAATCCTGGGGTGTTACATTCTTCCCTCCATCAATAAATTTCGTACTTACAGTTTGAAAATGTTTTTCAGAAATAATAGAAAATACTTATGTGGAATACCTACATTGTTAATAGGGTTAATAAAATTTAGTCTTAATAGGAGGGAGAGGGAAATGAAAAAGTCACCACCAAATTAGGATTTCGAATAGGAGAACACTGGGAGAAATTTTAATTAGAGAAAAAATGTAAATTTTTATAGGGAGTTATTGAGTTCATCAATCACAAACAAGTGAATGGATAAATTATGGCCTCAATGTAATAAATTTATGATGAATAACATAAGGTATTAGGATAACACATTTTTAGGTTTATGGTCATTTCCCTATGGTTTAGGAATTAATTTATTCATAGAATATGAAAAAAATGGTTGATAAGTAGAGTTCCATCCTTTAACAAATTTCTAACAAAAACTTATTTTTCAGTCCAAACAATGAGTGTTCAAGATGACTTGGTCACACCAAAAGATCTAGAATCAAATTATAGAGAATCACATAATCCTCAAAGGATGAACTATATGTTTCCCTTGTAATTATAGATTAACCAAAATCAAAATGGTTAGCACAAGATAAGATGATCCCTAAAAGGATAATCCATTAGAGAAAGAAATATTAATCATAATTCCTACAATTAAACCATCAATACCCAATGTTCAATAAATACCATTCAATAAACAATTGTCTATAAAATCCTTCAATATAATCCAATCTAAGATTGAAACCCAAAACTGGGATTAATTTTATTATGTAGTCTTCCAAATTAAATTGTATATCCAAATAACATCAACTACTCTTAAAGTCACATACTTAAAAGTAATTAACCTAATCACACATTCTCTATGATAGGTTAATCATACCATAAATTATAAAAATCTCTATACATCCACAATAAAAAACATATATTAAAATACACCATTACCCCTCAAATGAAATCCCATTGTATTCTATTATCCTTAGGCAAATAGTCTTCCCAACAAAGGGAAGGTCTTCCAAAATAACAACTACCACTTAATCAACAAATCATTTTCTTACTATAAGGATAAAAAATTTGAAAAAACATAAGATCCCAAATCAAATTATTATTTATCATTAAATTAATTTAACTAAAAATAATTAGTAACAATAAATAGAGACTTCATGTAGTCCAGTGGTAGACGATAAATCCTAGTCGCACTTTGGTTGTCGGTTCGATTCCAATAGCTTTGTCTACCGCGATGGGTTGTCACACGGTCTGCATGTTGTAATTTTCCAAAAAATCTATTTTATAACATTCAGAAAATGAGTTAAACTCCTCAAAATTATCAGAACATAATTTAACCACAAATTTTATCTCATACCTTGCACTTTCATCCCAAAAATTAATACCCTGTAATTGCCTCAAATTCAAGGATCATATAAACCCAAATGTTTATTTATAACTACATCCACAAAAGAAAAGATAATTCTTCCTCAAATAGAATTTTCGCCTAAAAACTATAGGGTTACACATACATAAGATAAAGGTCATCCAAAGTAATCCCATCAACGAAGATCACAAATACTTTTAAACATTTTGTAATCCATTTAATTCTGAATAGGTTATTCCTTAACCTAGGGGTTACCCTATAGAATAGTTCATTGACTCTGGTAGTGCCCAGGTCCCCTAAATTTATGGAAAATGATTGTAAATAGATTCTTGGGATGATTTTTATTTTCTTACATAATACTCTTCATTTTTTACTTGAAAATGATTTACTTTATTTCTTTTTTTCCCACACCTAAAAAATTCCTTTATTCCATTGAGACACTTTTCTGGGTGTCTCCTTCTACATTTCCTGTAAGATAAAAATTGAGATTTCTTTTCTCCATGGTCTCCAATATTGTAGATCTTATCATTCACTGCCTTTCACTTCTTTTTTTGAGTCCAGGAGATGGTTAATATATATTTTTGATCATATTTTTTGAAAACTGATTCATAATGAACATGATATCTTTTATACCTGTCAACATTCCATTTAGTTTCTCATTTCCACCATCGTTCCAACATTGGTCATCATGTTCAATGTTATTATGACTTCCTTGGAATCCATCCGTCGACTAAAACTAGAAATCATTATTTGTGTAAAAATAGTCATAAAATCATTTATAGAGTATCAGGACACCTTATTTTTAATCAAAAACACCTTAGGATTAACCAAGTTTTTTTATTCTAATATTATATTAAAATCCATAAAATCAGATTGTAAAGAAAATGTGAATTACCCTAAACATATCCCCCCAGGTGTGTCGTAATAAAGAGTGTAGCAGGGCCTGTTGTCGTGCACGAGTTCTTGTTCAAGGCTACCTCAAAGCAGTATTTTCTGGTTTTACCCCTTGGTACATCTGTGCTAGAGGAACCACTGCCTACACGTATCCAAACAGGAATGTATTTCTCAAGAAACCCATATAAAATTTATATTTCAAAAAAATTGTGGATGTTCTTCTATACTCATATCCAAATTCTATCTTATGGAAATGTTCTCTAATCAGAGTTTTTCTAAATCTAGTTTCCATGTTTTGTACTAAACTTCTTCTGATACCAACTGTAACGCCCCGACCCTAGTTAAACAGAGTCGATGAATTATTTTATATCATTGGCATGATTAGAAGAGATCACTTCCCAAAAAACCGATTAGATTAGTTTCCCTAGAAGTACTAGATACAATCAAAAGTTTTACATTACATCATTTAATAAAGAAAAACAACATTGTGTCCCCTTTGAACACACTCATATCTTTTAGCCTATCCCAATAGTTTAATCATGATATAATTCTTCACATCCTGTGATAAATAAAACATAGAAAGGGATTATATTAGATGTTCATTAACAATATAGAGGAAACATTAATAAATAATTATAAACATTTAAAGAAATGTATAAAATAAAATAGAAGGCTTTTAAACTTAAATTTCAGTAAAATATGAAAATATAAATTAAATAACCACATTAAATTATTCACATTGATATTCTACTTGTCGAATAATCACATGAAATATCAATAGATAGTTTTATAATGATGGAATGCATAATGTCTGATTTCATAACGACATAGTCAAGGCCTCTTCCAAAACTACATATAAGATTTTGTCAAGGCCTTGTTCCAAGATAGTAGTTTGTCTAATGAGACCTACCAATGTATTAAGGAGATATAATGGGCTCCATCTGTCACATACAATGTCCAATTCATTCCTCATAGAAAATTTTTGTAACATAATCTAAGCATTTGTTTTAAAACTAGCATACGAAATGTCAATATTTTAACCACAAACCATGAATGGTATAAAAAGAGCACATCCACATTCATATAGAACTCATTAAATACAATATTGAATATTGTATTACAGTAAATTAACCTCAATCAAGAATAATTAAGGATATTAACATATATGAAAATAATAATCAAATCTATTTTAGAGAAATATCCTCCTTTTTCATGAAATCATTTAAAAGTATCTTTATTTATCAAGAAGACATTTAAAATATATTTCTGAATCAAAGTTTCACATACCGCTATGAAACATTTAAAAATAATTATAATTTTAAAACCTTAATTCCCATATAAATAAATCCTTAAAACCATTTTTAAAATGTGGACATTAATGAGAAAGGTTTAGAAGAATAAATCATTAAACCATTTAAAATGATATTATATTTAGAGTTCATAACCAAATGAAAGATGCTTGAATACAAATAATTGAGGTAACAATAAAATTATAATATCATGAGAATAATGGGATTCATGATATACTATGTAAATGTATAGTATATACTCCATATAAATGTCAATTGGTGCATAACAACAAATAAGTCTCAGTGGGATGTAAGTTGGGATGAAATCCCTTATAAAGACTGCATCCTTAGGTTAAGAATTTATCAATGAAATAATTATGTATGAAAAATATAAATAATCTTAATCTGATTGGATATTCAATGTAAATCAATTCGACGTCATTAACACATATTCCTATAAAAACAACCCCAATGACTTGGATGTTGAACTCAATGAATAGAAATCGAGTTTAAATTACTCTTATCATGTTCGTCTAGATGAATCAAGAATATATAAATGGAGTTATTATGTGTATAAAAATTATATCCACACAAAGGGGAGTGGAAATTACTACATAAGTAAATAAATAGTGAATTGACACATAATGTTGGAGTAAAATAATCAATGAAGTTTGCATGAAACATAATGAGTGGAAATTGAAATTTGAAACTCCCTTAACGATTTGGTACCTTAGGATACATACACCCCATGAAAGAAGAATCATACAATGATGATGTAAATACCAATATATTAATGTATATTTTACAAAGAATACAATCATGGTAAGTGCATACACTGCACAAAATCTAATAGTGGAAAATATAGCATGAATCTAATGAGAATAAAATTGAGTTGAAAACCCCTTATCTTGTACATTCCGTAGTTGAGGGTACATTAAACTCCTGTATAATGGTGAAATAATTGTTATTAAATTATAAAAGAACCATATACATAAATATGATATCATATATGATCTTTCAATATTTCATTATTAATTATACTTTAGTAGTATCATTGTTTCGAGTGTTAACTGATTCGTTTTTCTCTATATGTTTTGTAATGTAAGTCATGTTTGTTATGGATAGGATGTATGTGATTCTTATCCAAAATGATACTATGTTCTTAAACATCATTGTTTCATCATAAAAATGACATTTATTTTTTAATGGTAATGATGAGGAATTAATCACATAAAGTTCATGGAGACGGTAATCCATACGTACGCACGGGTGACAATACCATTCTATTAATGGTGAAATATTCTTTAATTGGATGGTATATCATATATAAAGATTAATTGACATGTTATATTTATTATTTAAGTCAGTTATACTAATTATTATACACATCCAAAATAATTAAGTGTTGAATAACAAACTACGCCACGACGTAGAGACGATAAGCTGTACATATGCACATTTGGTGACTTTGTCATTCATAGGATGGATAGAATAATATATATAGTTATACCATATTTATAATAAAATAACGGTACGATGAATATAATGGAGTTATTATTTTGGTATGAAAACTACAATGAAGTAGGAAGTGGAAGAAGAAAAAAACATTAAAATATATGATGAAATTATTACCTCTTATTCGGGTTCTTCCTTTTGATAGATCAAAATGGGTCATTAGGATGGATTTCTGGTCAATTTAAGGCCTATAGATTGAACTGAGGGTAGTTGGGAGGATATATGAGAAGGTTTTGGCCAAGCCAAATGGTTATAGAGGAGTTATTTTAAGAGAAGGGGATGTATAATTTTATAATATAGGTGAGAGTCACTTTAGGAAACCCTTAAAGTATTATTTAATTATACAATCAAATTCGGATTATGATGGCCCAAAAAAGTATTTATTTTGAGTCTAAGGTGGGTTTGGGTCAAACACATCTCAAAAAATAGGTTTTATATAGGATTAGGTAACTATATTAACTCTATCTTTTAGATTTAACTTTTGGTTTAATTTTTTTACTTTTACCTTGTCTCCATGTATTTTTATAATATATGTCTAATAATCATACAATAAAATTCCAAAAGAAACACAAGTGGTTCATTAATGACATATATATTATTATATAAGTCATTTTTCTAAACCTTTTATTTTTAGGACTATTATATCATTTAATAATATAGTATTTGTTTTAAAAACTCAATTATGTCAATTTTGACATTATTTATTATTTTATTTTTTTAATGTAATAAAAGTATTATTTCATTAGAAAAAAATAATTTGAATGAACCCTAACATGTAATATTAACCAATATTTTTTTTAATGCACTGAAAGTCTCAATTTACATTTAATTTAATATTTATAACATCTATTATTTTAATCTTTCGTTAATAATGTAATTGTTGCATCATCATTGTGTTATAAGTAAATTTAATTATTTAATGTATAAAAATTTTAAATAAAATACCATGATGTTGGAAATCATCTTATATTTATAATTAATATTTATAGTCGAAATTATATTATGCATAACCCTATATTAAAAATTTTTTAGTTATTAAATGTTGAATTTAACACTTTTAACTCTTCTTTAAGTAAAATAATAATAAATGCCATAATATAAACCAAGTGAAACAGAAGGATCATATTTTATTCGTAAGGTTAATTTTGGTTGAAATACACTTATCCAATGCAATTATGATAGGTGTTAGTGTAATTATAATATCATTTTTACCTTTATTTACCCTATTTACTTTTAACCGGGGTAAATAAAATTCAAAATTTATTATTCACCCAAAATTATTTTAATCTTATTGAACCAAATTTTACGTACTGATGTAAACCATGTCTCTCAGATTATTGAAATTCAAATCACCTAAGCTGTTAAATTAGGTTTTCTGCAAATTTTCTAAAGTCCCTAGATGGTGGGTAAAAGACGTTAAAAATTTCAATAAATTTTTATACATCTAATATTATTATCAAATGATGCCAATATATTAAATAGAACTAATATAGGTATTATGTATCTATTTATAATTAAAAAAAATTAAAATAAAATTAATAATTATATAAATAAAAAGTCGGTTTTTGAATAATAACGTTGTGTTTTTTACTATTCATCAAAAAATTGAATGATTTCATAAAAATATAAAAAAATAACCCTTGGATAATTTTGATATTCTAAATCCAAAAATGATACCTATTTTACAAATTAAAAACCTAGAAGTTTAAATAATTAATTTAAAATTAATTTTCGTTGTCAAAACCAGAACGTAGGTTTTTTAGAAGTAAAAACTGTTAAAAGATTGATATGTGTTTATGTCTAGTTTAAAAGTGAAATTATTTACAATGTAAAATAATGGTTTAAATAATAAAAATATAATATAATTATACTTAAAAACCATTCAAATTTATAATTTAACAATATCAATTATTTTGATTAAAATGTTTTTTCAATTAAAATTTATAATCTTTCATTATTCATCATAATATGAAAGTTACCAGAAAAACACCAAAACATTATCAGAACTAATTTTTTCTGTCGTGCTTCTAAAGTAGAATTTCATTTCATTAAATATAATATATATAAGTTTCAAATATTGGATTTAGAATGTTTTCTCCATTAAAAGGCGGAAAATAATCATTTTTTGAAAAATATTTCCTTTATTAGAAATATTGAATTTGTCCTTATATTATTACTAAGAAACAACAAATATGACTGTTAAAATTATATGTGATTTATATATAATTCAAAATGTTGTTATTCCTTTTCATAACCACTTTTTAAAATGATAGTATGATAGGTCGTGGTGTGCTTGAACTCAGTGTTGCGTACATCGCACACCATTGTATTATTCAAAGAGAAGCGTACTATAGAATCTTGGGGTGTTAAAGAACTCTATTTAGAGAAAGGATATGTTTTGAATAAATTGAAAACCTTTAGTTGTTGAAAAATTTTCAGAATTAAAAAATTTGTTAACAGGGGTTGTGAAGAAATCCAAAGGGGGATATTAAAGAATAATTTTAGTGTTTTCTTTTAAACAATGTTTTGTATTTTTTGAAAACTAACCTTTTAGATGAATAATTCTTTTGATATATAAAATGATGATATTTTTTGTAGTTGGAAGTTAGTCATTTTTGCTGAGAAAGAAGTAATTTTCTATGTTTGAAATATGTTTTTCATATCTTTTTTTTGAAGAATCTTGGAATAGGTTGTTCTTGAAAATTAAAAAGATGAAAATCTTCTCTAAAATTCTAAACAAAATCAGACAATTCTAGGAAGATAATATATTTCTCAAATAAGATGAAAAGATTAATGATAAAATCTATTGAAGAAATGGTGAAAAGGTTTCCTTTTTTATCTTATCAACATTATAAGAATATTCAGAACCTGGTTTCTAAGAAAACCAGAACATGATTTCAGAGAAAACCAGAACCTAATATATGAAAAATATGAAACCTAATTTTTAAGAAAATCAGAACCTGAATTCATAGAAATCCAAAACATTATTTTTGAACAATCTAGAAATTGATTTTTGAAAAAACTAATACCTAATTTCTGAGAAAACCAGAATCTAATATCAAAGAAAACCATATCCTGATTTCTGAACAATTCAGAAAAATATTTCTAGTAAAATCAGAACCTAATTTCTTATAAAATCTAAACATTATTTCTGAATAAACTGAAACCTAGTATCTGAGAAAATCATAACACGATTTCAGATAAAATCAGATACTAATTTCTGAAAAATACAGAACATGATTTATGAGAAAACCAGAACTTGTTATCAGAAAAAATTGGAACCCGGTATTTGAAAAATCTAGAACCGGGTTTCTATGAAAATCATAACCTAATTTAGATTAAACAATAACCTGATTTTTGAACTATCAAGAACAGGATTTTTGAGAAAATTGTAACATGAATTCAGAGAAAAACGAAGCCTGGTTTTGGAATAATCCAGAACCAGATTTTTGGGAAAAATGTTCCTGATTTCAAATAAAACTAGAACACAATCTTTATACCATCCGGATCCTAATATCTATGAAAACTAGAACTTTATTTCTGAGAAAATCACAACATGATTTAAAAACAATCCAAAACATGATTTTCATCAAAACTGAAACCTGATTTACGAGAAAACAAGAATCTGATTTCTAAACAATTCGAAAACATGAATTCTACATAATGTAGAACAAGATTTCATATAAATTTAGAACATGATTTATGCACAATTCAGATTATGATTTATGGGCTTGATTCTGAGAAACTAAAACCATGATCCATCATTATCATTTTGAGAATGATTTGAAGTGTTCAAGAAGAAAAACTCAAATATCAAATTTTATTAAATCTCAATGAAATTTAAAAAGGTTTGAATAAGTTAAAGATTGAATATTATAATGGAGATATTTGCAACGTTTTTGAGATTTGAGGAATCAAGAATGATTTTAAAGATTCTAGACTTTGTTTTCAGAGTTTCCTATAAATATGTGCTCTGATCATTCTCTCATTTGTAAATTTCACACATCTGGAAAAGGTGGAGCGCTAGAGAAATAAAAGTGAAATGTTACCAGCAATATTAAAGAAGCATTTCTTTGAGTGTTTAAGGAATGGAATAATCAGAACCATCCTTACCTTGATAATAATATTGGAATCATCCAGACCGAGCTGAGGATTTAAAATGAGAATTTTTGGATGAGATTCAACTAATTTTTTATTTTTTTTTATTTCAAAATTTTTCTTTAAGAACAAATTTAAAATTGATAAGTTTTAGTATAAACATTCCTATAAAGAGATTAAAGTTTTCTAATAGGTGTTATCACAAGTTGTATTCACTTCATCGTTATAAAGGATTTTCATAGTCCCACATGTGTTTTAATGGAAGAGATGTAGGTATTCAAATTGAGGTCGAAACTTGTAAATCATGTTTTCCTTACATTATTTACTATTATTACATTCTTATGTATTTGATATTGGTTGATAATAAAATAATTATAAACATGTCGCAAGGGTTAGGTTTCTTAATTTTCTGAAACTTATATAAGAAAAAACTAATTCAACCCCCCCCCCCCCTTCTCACTTGTTAGTTGATCCTTGGAACATCATCCTTTAATAATTTATATATTTAAAAATAAAATTTATCTTTTAATTTGAAACATAAAAAGTAGGTTAGTATTAATTTTTTTATTTTTCTATGAAATTTCAATTGTTCATAAATAATGAAAAATATTGAATTTTAATTCAAAATTTCATTTTTTTAATTTAAATAAAAATAAATTATATTTTTATTTTAATTTAAAGTAACATTATATAAATTATTTATCAATTAATTCCATTGTAGTTATTGGAATCAATTTCAATTCAATATTTAGTAAAAAAACATTGAAAACTTTTGAAGGTTTTTACATTATAATATCGCATTTTCATCCTTACATTGAGAATAATTTAAAAATAATTTCTAATAATTATGTTTTTGGAATCTATAAAAATTGATTAAATATTGGAATAAAAATAATTTATAATTTATAATAAAATCTTGTTAGTTTTTACCAAAAATATTCTCGAAAATGAATAAAATTCATTATAATGATTTCCGAAAAAGTAGGCATAATAAGGGACTAAACATTTAACTTAATGTCCCAAATGAACTACAAACATGTCCAAAATCCATTGTATGGAAATATATCGACCTTGTACTCTATTTTATATAATTGGGACTATTATGGGATCCACATTAAATTGGAAAAACATGATTGGAATTCCCTTTTCCAAAATTTTCAATAGTGTCACTCTTCTTCCACTATAAAAATGTATCCTCTCCTCTCACATCATCACACCATTAAAGAAGAATTGGATAGAAAAATATCTATTCAAATATCTCATTATATTCCCTAACTTATAACTCTATGTCTCATCTATGTAATAAATATATCCAAGTATTCCTCGTGGTTCAAACTAAAATGAGTTACCTAGTTAAGAGGTAAATACATTACATAGGCTCTTTAGTTTCATTTCTCTTATCAACCCACTAAAATATCTTTATTCCATGATTTTATAAAAAGTACCTTAAATATTCTAGGATTTTTTAATTTTATTGGTTAAATCAATACTAAAACACACTTAGATCTAGTGGTTAATGGACATACTATTTATGTGTATGGAGAACTACCCTCTCACAAAATGATGATAATTTATTTTCATTTAATACCATCAATGGATTGTAATTATGATGGAAAATCTCTTTATATATGATATATATGATATTTATTATTTACATGTGACTATTTAATTATTTTATTAAACATACCCTTCTACATTCGATTTTTGTAAATATGATAACATCGTTTGAGGAACTATGGACTACTACTTACTCAAAGCGATGTGATTCATTCATGTTATACATGAAACTTATTACAGATGATTTGAATAAAGATATCTAAAATATTTGACATAAATATCATAATATTAACATTATATAACTATATATAGTTTTTTTATTCATTTAATACGACAAAGAAATGAAATTGGTGTTCAGGCATAAGTATGGTCTACCGTATCCATGAATAGTGCATTTTGTTTCTTATGTCCAAATATTATAAATTATAATAAATAAATATATTTTGAATCTATATTATATATAAATATTTTTTTATATGACGAAACCATTATCAAATTAAGAATAACAACAAGTTAAAATGTTAAAACATACTCAATAAACAAGGCAGTTTACACCTAAAAATAGTAAAAATAATGAAATAATGTTAACCGAAGGGTATTAAGATATTATAAGAATAAAATATATGATAATAAAAACATGAATATAGATCTATAAATTGTTATTAAAACTCTTAATTCCATTATAAATGTTGTTAAATATCATTCACATAAATGTAAAGGCAAGGTAATTGAATTCATCTCAATTTACATTCTATTGAGACTTACTAGTCATTATACACCAATTCAAATTTATATGGTGTATATATTTCCATTTTACTTTACTAATAATGAATTTTTTCATTATAATCATATTATAAAATTCTAAAATGTTAATACTTCATGTTAATTATGATACTAATTTTTCAAATTGGTATCAGACACATTGGGTTATTAAATGATTATTTCCCTCAAGAATGTTTTTAAGGGTAATTACATTCATCGATATCAAAAATCATTGTTATTATTTATCCCCCAGTAGAGAAAAATTAATAAATATTTTTTATTAATTAAATATTTTTTTAAAGATATATTATTT
Source organism: Viscum album (assembly GCA_963277665.1). Classification (NCBI taxonomy): domain Eukaryota; kingdom Viridiplantae; phylum Streptophyta; class Magnoliopsida; order Santalales; family Viscaceae; genus Viscum; species Viscum album. The sequence goes on from OY728145.1 coordinate 1,416,925,876, forward strand.
ATAACCATTATTTGATATGAGGAATAATTTTGAATGGCCTTTTTGGGTGGGGACTAGACTTTATATAGACCATCAATGCATTGACATGTACTCATGAGAAGAATCTGAGGAACAAATTCAATAGGTTTCTATAAATATTTTTAACCATATCATGAATGGTATTGTAAGTATTGGTTTTCTTGTGTTTTACACATTACATCCAAAAAATTATCATTTCCTTCCTTTTTGATTCAATTATTACATATACATGATATTTTGTGCCAATATATCTAAATATTAAGTTCATTATCAATTCATTGAATAAATAGAATGTTTTTCAGTTTTTTACCATTCCATCATGATGTTTTTTGATATCTAGTTATTTTAATGGTATGTGTTGTTAACTATTAACCATTTCATTTTTCATTATTATCTCTATTTCATTATTTTTTTATTTACATAACCATATTGATAAATTTTTCTCACCCTTATTATGTTTCTATTCCCATGGTTATGAATAAGAAATATTTTAATTACTGTTCAAGGATCGAGTTTACTTCATTTTATTATGTATCATATTTTTATTTGTTATTTCCTAATGTATTATAGGTATCATATATGTAATCAGGATTTACAAGCCTGATAAATTGATAGTCCATTGAGATTTGAATCCTTGTAATCTTTCTAATGTAATAAAATAATTCCCTTTCTCTAGGCTTCTACGCTTCTTGGGTCGGGGCATTACATTTTTTATCAGGCGAAGTCTAGAAGAAACCATGGAAACTTTGTTTATAAAACATAGATTAAGGAATTTAACCCTATGAAATACTTTTATGATAAGAATATAAAATAATCCTTCAATTTTAGTAAGGTATATATTATGTGGCTATTCCTAGAAATATATCCCAGTCTTCATACAACCAATAGAATCTGTTCTATTATAAATGTAGCTAAGGGTAACAACACTAACATGGTGTGTAGTGGATGACTCGGTGTAACCTAGTAAATGAAAATGGTCCTTACTACACACCTAGTTTGACACTCTCGTAGGTTAAACATATTATAATTGACATTTTCTTCACAACCCATTTTGAAGGATTTTAAATTAAAGATGTCGTCAAATCAACCAATGTTTATGATTCTAAGACATATGTTGTATATATTTGTGTCATGTGCTTTACCATATTTAGAAGTATACACAATAATTTTCTGAGATAATCTAGGATATTCCATTTTTAATAATGGAACCTTGAAGGATTAATGAGACAAATACTCATGTGAAATGTTGATATTTTTCTGCTAAAAAACCATTATTGTTTTTGTTGGAATAGAAGAAATTTTTTCAATATTGGGGTAACTTAATCAGTTTATGAAAAACAACCTTCCTCGAATGGAGAAACCAATTCCACAGATATAATAACCAATGATAGATCAATTTTTGGGAGGTAATCCCCCAACGTTTAGTCAGACTAGTAATCCAATTGTAAATGAGAAATGGATTAAGTATATATATAATATATTTACGTCCATTTGATGCAATTAAATTAATAAGGTTACACTTACGTTATATTTTATCTAAGGTCATGATGATGAATGGTGGCACATTATCTGAAATAATAGGGAAAAATAAGAAATGAAACTCATGGAACCTATAACATTTAAGGATGCATTTTTCACCAAATACATCCTTTACAATTGACAAATTGAGAAGAAGATAAATTTTATTATCTTAAATACAATTAAGAAAAGAGTTTTGAAGATTTTGAATCTACCTTTATAAGGACTACTAGGTATGATACAGATTATATATGTATCTTGGGGTCAAATAATCACCAATTATTTTATGTAATTAAGGCACATCTAAGAAGGGAACATGTTTCTTAAAAATTTTCATCATACGATTAAATAGTTTTACATTCCATGAAAATAATGAATAATTCTTCTAGAATCAATATATTCAATGGAAATCAATAGAATAAGATTTCATATGATAGCAATGAAAAAGTAAATTCATCAATGATGAATTAAAATTTTGAGTGATTTCTATTTTTTGAAAACTATAGTAAAATCATATAGGTAAATGATTTAAGGGACTGGGATTTTACTATAAATTTATAGAAATGGGTCACTAAGATAATGAATGTAAGGGGAAAAATCCAATAAACTATGTGTAGTTCTATAATTATAATGTGATTTGGCATTATGAAAATGAATTCCCCAAACGTTAATGGAATATTCCTGATAAATGGGTGATGGGAGATGGTAATGCTTATCTGATACCTATATCAATAGAAGTGCCAAATGATTTGGAGGAAATTACATTAATTTTATATTCAAATTTAGCCAATATATTATTTGATTCAGTATATTTATAGTCTTTTATATCTACTTTGTTTTCCATGAAAATTAGTCATTTACCATTAGATTTAATTAGAGAGTTTTTGGTCAAAACTGCTCGGGGGGAGTATCATTGCCATAAAGATGTTTCAACTAGTCCCCATTATAAAACAAAAATGTACTTTATCTACCAACCTTATTATTATACAAATGGTTGAATTTTACATAATCCATTGCATGGAATGGCTCCCAGAATATTATTCAAAGATTTATTTTTGGAGGAATGAAATTACAATTTTTGGTGATGATTTAGAATCCCTCAAATTTAGAGTAGAGGATTACCCACAAGTTTCTTATTTAGATCCACCCTTATTATCTATACTGGATGATATTGTTGTGGAAATATAGAATATTATATATATTTATTATGGAGGTAATATTAAAATTGATGATTTTCCTATTTTATATTAACACATTGATGTATATCTTGAGGATTTACATAGATATTTCCAAAAGAATGAAGTTGAATATTCCATTATTTTAATCCATGTTGGAATTACAATTTTAATGACTCCCAATATAATAAAAACTATGGAATTAGTGTAATTACAGAAATTCTAGAGGAGTTTTGTAGTATGTGATTTACTCTCCCTAGTTTTTCACCATACAGATCCCCCATCCTCTCTGTTAGAATGAATGATTGATCTACGATGTTGTGAATTAATTGTTTTGAAACAAATGATATTATAATAAAAAAACAAGTATCATCTACCTCAAATTGATGACTTGTTTGATCAACTTTGCAGAGCACAGTATTTTTTAATGTTTGATATTCATTCGGGTATCCAAAATTCTGACTAAATAAGGAAGAAACTCTAAAGACATCTTTTCTAAAGATTCATGGACATTATGTGTTTACATTAATCTGTTTTGAATGTCTAATGTACCAATTTTTTTGGAGTTAATGAAAAATGTATTCCAGGAATATGTTGATGATATTTTTTTGCATTTGTTGTTGATATTCGGTTGTATTCAAAAATCTATGAGGACTGTTTGAATCATTTTTAGATAATTATTAGGACTCTTAGAAGGGAAGATTTATATAGTAAATTTATTATGTGTTATTTCTGGCTTTAATAAGAATATTTTTCATAGACATATTGCCTCTAAGGATAGAAATTCAGTTCATCCTGTTAAGTCAAAGGCACTCAATGAATGGAATATACCATAAAAACATAACTAAGGTATAATGATTCATTGGTTTTCTAGGTTACTATTAGTGATTTATTTATAGTTTTTTTAATTAGCTAACCTTTTAACAAATATTACAAATAAAGGTGTTACATTTTTTTGGACAAAGGAATGTGACAAATGTTTTGATGATATAAAAGGATGACTATTAAATGATCCTATTTTGACTATACCATCAGCGAGTGTTGGGGTTTTTGTATATTTCAATGCATCAAATAAAGGACATGGTTGTGTTATAATGAAAAATGATAATATTATTATTTATGCATCAAGGAAATTGAATACACATGAACAAAACTATCCATCCCATGATCTTGATTTATTGTCTACAATTTTACATTTAGTACATGGATACATTATCTTTATTGTGAAAGATAATAGATATACAGAGATTGGATGGTCTAGAAGTAAATCTTCTATTAGAAAGATCTTAATATGTAGGTGTGTTGATGTCTCAAGCTAATAAATGACTATAATTTCTCAATACACTTCCACATAGGGTAGGAAAATAAGGTGGAGGACGCATTGAGTTGGTAGGATCATAGAGTTCTAACCCAAATGAGGATTGAGAAGGATCCTATTTTCAAAGATATAGTAATGGTTGATATGTGAATTTCCATGGAAGTGGTTACATCAATAATTTTTCAAATGATTACAGAAACATCTTTTTTAGAGAGTAAAAATAATTCTCAATCTTATTATTAGAACTTTTAGATGAATATCAATGTTATGAATAATGGAAAACTAGTAGACTTCATTTGTGATGGTGTGGTACTAAAATTTCGAATGAGTCTATGTGTTGCATCTATAATTGAGATAAATATATACATATTGGATGATGATTATATATCCAATTTCTCTGTATTCCATGGGAGTGCAAAGATGTATTAGGGATTGAAGGATAATTTTTGTAGGTATAACATGAAGTAGAAAATTATCGATTATGTGCCCAAATTATTTATTTTCCAACAAGTAAAGGCTCTAAGGTAGCATCCTAAACGAGTGCTATAACCTCTTTCTATTCCTATGTGGAAATAGGATTATGTTACTATAGGCTATTTCATAGGTATTAAAAAGTCTCCAAGAAGGAGGGATAGAATAAGGTTTATTGTTGATCACTTAACCAAATACACTCATTTACATTCTATAAGAGAATCAATTCCTCTTGAGTGATTCATAAGGGTCTATATTAATTATATTTTAAGACTTCATGGAACACATCTATTAATTGTTTTGATGAAGATCCCTAATTTACATGGAAATTATGGAAAAGTCTTCATAAGGCTATTGACACTAAGACTAATTTGAGAAATAAATACTATCCTCATAATGTTTCACTATCCAAAAAGACTAGTTAAACAATGGAAGACATGATGATTTCCTTATAACAATAATTTTAATGTATGTGGTACTAGTCCTCACTTTTGGTAGAGTAGTACAATAATAATAGTTTCCATTCATGTTTTCAAATGGCGATGTATGAGAATTATATTTTAAGGGATTTCATACTCCAACTTATTGGGATGATGTTTTATAAAGTAAAATCATAGTACTAAAACATGAAAGAGAAATGAAGATTAAATTAATGGCTGTTCAGGATCCCATTAAATCTACTCAATGTTTCAAAACAAGTTATAATGATTATTAGTGGAAAGATTAATCATTCTGGGTGGGAGATCATGTTTTCATGAATGTATGTACATGGAAGGGTGTTATAAGGGTTGGGACTAAAGGGAAATTGAGTCCTAGGTACATCAAAGCCATCATTATTCTTGAAAGTGTTGGAGTTGTTGTGTATCGTTTACAAATACCTCCAAATCACTCAAAGGTATATAATGTGTTCCATAAATCAATGAAATGGAAATATATTCCCAAAAAAATAAATTTTCTCATATATAAATACATAGAGTTGGAACATTACCTTTCATATTTTGAAGAACCCATATAAATTTTTTGTACTAGAGATCTAGTTTCATGGAATTAGATGACTCTATGGGTAATGGTTCTCTAGAAAAACACAATATAAAAGAAGTAGTATGGGAACCATCATAATATATGAAGTAGAACTACCCTTTTATTTTGTAAGATAATAACCTTGAAATTTTTCAGAATAAATTTTTTGATTGAGGGATGATTATTTCACCCAAATAATTTACCATATTTTCCTTTTATAATAAATATTTGTGTAAAGACCCGTAAAATTCAAGGGAAATTTTTTCTTAATTTTCTTTAGAATTTTACAAGAGCGCGGTTTCAGGCGGCACCTGATTCCGAGGCCCGGAGTGCCCGGAATTAATTTCCGAAGTTTGGCTCGGGTACGTTCAGTGAACGAACGAGCGGGAATTCCTAACTTTTGATCCGGTGCTCGGAATTGAAATCCGAGGGCACCGATGAACTCGCAGCGCCGATATTCGCTTAAAGAGACCTTTTCGGGAGTTGCGTTTGTTGCGGGTTGTAAGTTAGTTTTTGGGAGGTTTATAAAAAAGTTGAATAAAAAGTGTAATTCTTTTTATTTTACTTTTTGTAGGTTAACTCCTCTCAAAGGAGGTTGGAAGTGGGACCCACACCCACATAACCTCCCTTGGGAGGATTAAGTGTGGTGGGGCCCACACGAACCCCCCACCTTTTCAACTCCCCACTCTCCCTCTTAATGGTTTGACAAGTTAACTTATATTTAATTATACAATTCATGTATATTAAATAAGTGAGTTAATTTTTGAGTTATCCATTTTGAATTTCAAACCTTTGAAATTCTTTTTGTGAATAAAATAAGACTTTGTCTTATTTTGTTGGGTTAGAACTCTTAGTCACCTTGGAGGATTTCTTGAGAGGATTTGAGAGCTTTCTCTTCTTCTTCAAACCTCAACGAAGAACGCGAAGAACGCCGTTCTTCAACGAAGAACTTCTTCCGCGTCATCCCTTCCGCGACGGTTTTCCGCGACGAACGCCTTCGACAACGAATCTTCCTCCGACGTCAAAGGAATCGACACCGATATTCCACGACTCCGTCAACGTGCGACTATCGAGGTAAGGGTTCTTGAGTTCGTTGTTTCCTTTTTAATTTGACTTTCCTCAAGACTTGACGAGGAACGCTCTCTTTTCCGACGAAGAACGCCGCAACTCCTTTCTTCGTTCACCGTGACAACGAAGGGGACGCCATCTCTTCTTCGGACAACCTTCGTCGGCAAAACGAAGATCCGCCATCGTCGTGTCTCTTCGGGCATAGCACTTCGTCAACGGATTTGACGAACGACGACCGCGACGCCCGACTTCCGCAACGCCGTCTTCCGCGGATCGTAGACGATTCTTCGAATCTTAAAACCGAAGTAGGGGTTGTCGATTTTCTTTTGGATTCCTCATTTTATTCTTGATCGTGCTTTTAGCAAGATTAACGTGTGACAATATTTTCCTTAAGTTGCGTTATTATTATTAACGCGAGGGGGGCCGGACCGCACGAACACGGCCGAACCCCCCTCCAACGTTCTTGTTTAATTCTTTCGATGAAAGCAAAGTGGCGTGGTGCCGTCGCACCACGCGGTTTACCGTGCGTTTGATTTACGCAACGCCGTCGCGCTACGCCGAGGAGAGTCTTCAAGAACGCGACGCCGCCGCGCCGCGTTGGAAGGATTCATGGCACGGCGAGAGGGGCGCGGTGCCGTCGCACCGCGCCGGACGACGAAGACCGCGGCCGGTTCCGGGCCGCGGCGGGACGAGGAGACCGCGGCCGGTTCCGGGCCGCGGCGGAAGAGCAGACCGGCGGCCGGGCCGCCGGCGTCGAAAGCCGAAGGGGACCGGAAATTTCCGGTCCCGTTAGAGAAAACCGGCCGGCCAGCTGGCCGGCCGGATATCATTAAAAACCGGGGAATTTAATTCCCCGGCCGGTATAATAAAACCCCCCTCTTTTAAAGAGGGGGCGTTTCTTTAAAGGGAGGGGGCCGGCTGCCCCCTCGGTTCAACCAGCAGGCCCCCCACGTGGGGGGGGGGGGGGGGGCTCTTTAAAAATATGGGGCGCGGCCCTTGAGCCGCGCCGCCCTCCAGCTAAACCGCGGGGCTTAGCCCCCGCGTGACCCGCGTGCTGCCAGCCCGTGCGGCGCACACCGCCGCCGCCGCGGCCCGCCGCGCCGCCGCCCGCCGCCGCCGCGCGCCGCCGCCGGCCACCGTGCCGCCGCCGTCCGCCGCCGCCGGCCGCCGCCGCCGGCCTCCGCGCCGCCCAGGGGGGGGGGTCGGGCCGGGTCGGCCCGGACCCGGACCCCCCCGTTTCGGACCAGTTTCGGTTTTCGGCTCATAACTTGAGCCTCGGACCTCCGAATGACGAACCGTCTGCGGCAACGCGATCCTTGGATCGAGACGGTCGTTTCGATATATCGCACTCAAGGTTTCGGGTTACTTTGAGTTCGGCCGGGTTGGTTCGTTCACGAAACCAACCGGGCCTTCGGAGCGGAAACGCTCATATCTTGAGCCACGAACGTCCGATTGACGCGCCGTCAGTCGCGTTGTGTTCCTCTTAGTGAATCGGATCTTTTGGCATACTCCGCCCGAGGTTCGGACGCAGGTGGAGTACGGTCGGGTTGGTTTTTCCTTAAAAACCAACCGGGCCCCGGAGACGAAAATGCCAATAACTCACAGACCGGGCGTCCGATTGACGCGCCGTCTGTTTCGTTGACTTCCTCTTGACGATACGAAACTTTTGGCACCCTCCGCCCGAGTTTTGGATGCAGTTGGATAGCGGCCGGGTTGGATCGCACCGAAATCCAACCGGGCCCCTGGAACGGGAAAAGCTGTTATCTTTCAGACAGGACGTCCGTCTGACGAACCGTCAGCGGCGTTGATGATCACGATGAGAAACGGTCCCTATGAGTATACCCTATGAGAGTTCGGGGTACAGTTGAGATACGGCCGGGTTTGGTTCGCTCACGAAACCAACCGGGCCCCTGGGACGAAAAGGCTAATAACTCACAGACCGGGCGTCCGATCGACGCGCCGTCTGTTGCGTTGAGACCCCTGTGACGAGACGGACTTTTGAGACACTTCTTCGTGGGACCTTGTGATACTTGGAGTATCGACCAGTAGCTCGTGGAGCGGACCCTCCCGAAGACGAGCGTGCAGAGTACGGAGACCGTGTAACTAGCTGAGACCTGACGACTGCTTGACCGACTCGACTTGGAGTGAGTCGACTAGCCCAGTGGACGAAGCACTACTTTCTGAGGTGCAGACCCATGGCGGACGGAGTACGTGTGTGACAGTGCAGACCCGCGGTACTCGTCCGGAGAGTACCTCAGCAGGCTATCTGGGTAGCGCCCGGTATTTGGCGACAGACCCTCAGCGGACGGAGCGCCAGGTAGTTGGCCGCAAACCCGCAGTACTCGACAGGAGGAGTACCTCAGCAGTCCTAGGTTAGTGAGCGGCAGCCTCGGAGTCGTGACAGGACCACTGTACACTCTAGAGACGGAGCTCTTCAGCAGTTACGGTTTCGATAATGAAAATCCTGGTTTGAGCTGAGACTTTTGACCTTGTGTTTACTTCATGATTGAGATGGGTCACTTGCTAACTTAGGTACATGTATGGGCATATACCCGGGTAGTGGTTATCCGTCGATTTCACAATCCTTGTGTTTCCTCATGATTGAGATGGGTTACTTGATAACTTAGGTATATGTATGGGCATATACCTAAGTAGGGTTTATCGGTTGAGATCTTGTGTTTATCCTTGTTGGTTTTAGTGAGACCTTGAGGGTCTCGGGGTCCCTACTGAGTATCGTTATACTCACCCCTGCACGGGCTATGCCCGCACCTCGTTGTGTTGGTTGCAGACGACGGCCAGTACTGGCAGAGGCCGAGTGTTCGAGGACTGGACGGTACCTGGAGGTGGACTATACGACGTGGCGGTACCCAGAGGCAGACCACTGGGCGGGACATACTTGGAGCAGACGGCGGGACCCGAGGAGCAGAGGAGCTATCTGTACCCACCCTTCAGGTGGGATTTCCAGTGGACATCTCAGCGTAGCAGCTTTACTTTTCAGTCGCTGTTTTCCCTTTCGAGTTGTACTTTACAGTTGGGCTTGTATTTCCGGCCCCTTTTACTTTTCAGCTCTTCTTTTTGTACTTAGTGTTTTACTTCCGCTTGTACTCTGTGGTGCTTGTTTTCTTTATAAAGGCAATGCCTTCCCAGTTATCGGGATTTTACGCCTTTGGTGCTAGTCGCCAACCCCTGGCCTATGGAAGGCGGGCTTGGGGTAGTCACGACACGGGCCCCGAGGACGGGTCGTGACAAATTGGTATCAAAGGAGTTCGGTTCTACCGCAGAACTTATAACTCTGATGTTTCTTTCTGTGAAGAAATAGTGTTGAGAGTACCGAGTGTGGTTTTCAGTTCAGGGAGTCCAGTGTTGGTGCGGGCGGCCGACGTATCCATACACCAGGACCCTGACAACTGATTTCAGACTTTGTGCACGAAAACACTGATTGCGTGTGTGTTTTCAAAGGTTTTTCCCCTTAAAACAGCTCAAACCAGGTCATCTCACCAGGTATAATCGTTTGATCGTGTTACGTTGTTTCTTTCATGATGGCCCACCGAGCAGCGAGACTCCAGTGCAGGGCCCTTTTTCAGTGTTGGCACCTTCGGGTGGTGTACCAGCAGCACCACCACCCGTTAGGCAGCAGATGCCACTAGCTGACGGTGCACGCTAGCAGAGCGCGATGCACGAGTTCCAGCAGTAGAGGCCTCTGAAGATACGAGGCGAGACAGATTTCCCAGGCAGCAGTGGACTGGATGGAGACGAATGCTAGAGTTCTACGCCTAGCTTGGATACTAGTAGAGCGGATGATGATCTTAGCTCCAGGTGTTTCCAGAGAGTGACCATGAGGTTGGTCCTTATAGTAACGAGGCTTCGGTACGCGAACCGATACCTGGATTAGTACCTACGGGTAGAGCGCCAGCTATGTCACTACCTGTTGGTCAGCAGACACTACCGGCAGTACCGGTAGCAGAGACTCACAGGCTTAGTGCCTTACTTATGTTTTAGCATCAGATATCCCTCAAGTTTCGAAGTGAGCCTGACTCGTAGGCGGCTGAGGACTAGCTTGAGGAGGTGGTTGTGAGTTTTCTGGAGCTAATACAGCTTCGACAGTACGACATGTCGGAAGCAGAGCACTCAACGTGGCTTACCAATCAATCTTGGAACTCGTTGGTTACGTTGTGATCAGTTCTTTAGACTCGAACTTCTGAGCGAAGTGTGTCTAAAGGACATCCGAACCATTTCTTTTCTTCTATGCATTCCTACCTATGCTAGGATGCTATAGAGAACCTTTGTGGTTGTGAACGTTAGCAGTGAAAGGCAGGAGACTAGCGCCAGTCTCAGAGACTCGGGCGTATAAAATGTTTCAGGAGGAGGAAGTGCTAAGGACAGATGAATCTGCAGGGTAGCAGACGTGGAAGCAGAGCATGGAGAGCAGCATGTGGTGGTGTACATTTCGACATGTTACGACCACCCGACTTAGTAGTCCCCGCCAGGCTCAGGGAGCAGGAGGGCTGGGGAGGAGAATAGCTGCATTGCAGTCAAGGAGTGTGACCCAGGAGCTCTAAGAATGATTCGGGGTATGAATTATGTCTACTACGAGCTGCCATATCTATAGACATAGGAACCAATCTTTCTACCCTTCCACGAATCATGTCCCAGACCTAGAGGTTCCGGGTAAGCCGTAGACTTGACCCTCACGTCTGGAGATACCTTTGGGAGGAGACTCGATAATCACGCTTACGCCGACGGTGTGATTTGACCTCGAGGCGAGAGTTTCAGTTGGAATCTCTTGGTGGCAGCGTAGAGGCCTTACGACGTTGATCTGGGTATGGTTTTGATTCACAAATCATACCCCGGTTGACTGTTTTAGGCAAACGTCGGAATGGGTTTTCCTTGGTCGGCGAAAAGGAAACCCTGGGCAGCTCATGTTAAACTCAGACATAAGAGGGTGTGACCGATCACTCTTGAGTTGGTCAACCCTACCCCTGTGGCAGCAGGAGTTTGAGTTCAGTTCTAACCTAAAAAGGGAAACCTCTTGAGTTCGAGGGTGACGAACACGTTCTTATACGGTCTCAACCCGATGAGGTTTCGGAGATGTGGCCGAGGCGGCATGTTATCTCCGAAGTTCGATGGACCCTTTTGATCTTCAGCAGGGTAGGCGAGGAGGTTTACCGCTTAACCCTACCACCTCAGTCGCACCGGGTGCATAGTGTCCACCACGTGTCTCAGCTGTGGAGATACGTGTATGTTTCTTCACACGTCATCGACCCCGGGGAGTTGGACGTCGATGACAGGGCGATAAGCACAGAGATTCTAGTAGAGATTGAGGATCGACAGGATTAGGTTCTACGTGAACGGTTGCTCCCTCTGGGGTGCTTCTCGGGTAGCACGAGATCTTCAGGTGAGCATATGGGAGCGTAAAGCTCAGTTGCGTGCTCAGTACTACTTTGTTTCCCTTAAGTGTGAGTTGAAGCTTTACGGGGACGTAAAGCCCTGAGGTGGGAGTAATGTAAAGACCCGTAAAATTCAAGGGAAATTTTTTCTTAATTTTCTTTAGAATTTTACAAGAGCGCGGTTTCAGGCGGCACCTGATTCCGAGGCCCGGAGTGCCCGGAATTAATTTCCGAAGTTTGGCTCGGGTACGTTCAGTGAACGAACGAGCAGGAATTCCTAACTTTTGATCCGGTGCTCGGAATTGAAATCCGAGGGCACCGATGAACTCGCAGCGCCGATATTCGCTTAAAGAGACCTTTTCGGGAGTTGCGTTTGTTGCGGGTTGTAAGTTAGTTTTTGGGAGGTTTATAAAAAAGTTGAATAAAAAGTGTAATTCTTTTTATTTTACTTTTTGTAGGTTAACTCCTCTCAAAGGAGGTTGGAAGTGGGACCCACACCCACATAACCTCCCTTGGGAGGATTAAGTGTGGTGGGGCCCACACGAACCCCCCACCTTTTCAACTCCCCACTCTCCCTCTTAATGGTTTGACAAGTTAACTTATATTTAATTATACAATTCATGTATATTAAATAAGTGAGTTAATTTTTGAGTTATCCATTTTGAATTTCAAACCTTTGAAATTCTTTTTGTGAATAAAATAAGACTGTGTCTTATTTTGTTGGGTTAGAACTCTTAGTCACCTTGGAGGATTTCTTGAGAGGATTTGAGAGCTTTCTCTTCTTCTTCAAACCTCAACGAAGAACGCGAAGAACGCCGTTCTTCAACGAAGAACTTCTTCCGCGTCATCCCTTCCGCGACGGTTTTCCGCGACGAACGCCTTCGACAACGAATCTTCCTCCGACGTCAAAGGAATCGACACCGATATTCCACGACTCCGTCAACGTGCGACTATCGAGGTAAGGGTTCTTGAGTTCGTTGTTTCCTTTTTAATTTGACTTTCCTCAAGACTTGACGAGGAACGCTCTCTTTTCCGACGAAGAACGCCGCAACTCCTTTCTTCGTTCACCGTGACAACGAAGGGGACGCCATCTCTTCTTCGGACAACCTTCGTCGGCAAAACGAAGATCCGCCATCGTCGTGTCTCTTCGGGCATAGCACTTCGTCAACGGATTTGACGAACGACGACCGCGACGCCCGACTTCCGCAACGCCGTCTTCCGCGGATCGTAGACGATTCTTCGAATCTTAAAACCGAAGTAGGGGTTGTCGATTTTCTTTTGGATTCCTCATTTTATTCTTGATCGTGCTTTTAGCAAGATTAACGTGTGACATGATTTTCCTTAAGTTGCGTTATTATTATTAACGCGAGGGGGGCCGGACCGCACGAACACGGCCGAACCACCCTCCAACGTTCTTGTTTAATTCTTTCGATGAAAGCAAAGTGGCGTGGTGCCGTCGCACCACGCGGTTTACCGTGCGTTTGATTTACGCAACGCCGTCACGCTACGCCGAGGAGAGTCTTCAAGAACGCGACGCCGCCGCGCCGCGTTGGAAGGATTCATGGCACGGCGAGAGGGGCGCGGTGCCGTCGCACCGCGCCGGACGACGAAGACCGCGGCCGGTTCCGGGCCGCGGCGGGACGAGGAGACCGCGGCCGGTTCCGGGCCGCGGCGGAAGAGCAGACCGGCGGCCGGGCCGCCGGCGTCGAAAGCCGAAGGGGACCGGAAATTTCCGGTCCCGTTAGAGAAAACCGGCCGGCCAGCTGGCCGGCCGGATATCATTAAAAACCGGGGAATTTAATTCCCCGGCCGGTATAATAAAACCCCCCTCTTTTAAAGAGGGGGCGTTTCTTTAAAGGGAGGGGGCCGGCTGCCCCCTCGGTTCCACCAGCAGGCCCCCCACGTGGGGGGCGCTCTTTAAAAATATGGGGCGCGGCCCTTGAGCCGCGCCGCCCTCCAGCTAAACCGCGGGGCTTAGCCCCCGCGTGACCCGCGTGCTGCCAGCCCGTGCGGCGCACCCCGCCGCCAGCGCGGCCCGCTGCCGCCGCCTGCGCGGCCCGCCGCCGCCGCCGCCGCGGCCCGCCGCGCCGCCGCCGCGCGCCGCCGCCGGCCACCGCGCCGCCGCCGTCCGCCGCCGCCGGCCGCCGCCGCCGGCCTCCGCGCCGCCCAGGGGGGGGTCGGGCCGGGTCGGCCCGGACCCGGACCCCCCCGTTTCGGACCAGTTTTGGTTTTCGGCTCATAACTTGAGCCTCGGACCTCCGAATGACGAACCGTCTGCGGCAACGCGATCCTTGGATCGAGACGGTCGTTTCGATATATCGCACTCAAGGTTTCGGGTTACTTTGAGTTCGGCCGGGTTGGTTCGTTCACGAAACCAACCGGGCCTTCGGAGCGGAAACGCTCATATCTTGAGCCACGAACGTCCGATTGACGCGCCGTCAGTCGCGTTGTGTTCCTCTTAGTGAATCGGATCTTTTGGCATACTCCGCCCGAGGTTCGGACGCAGGTGGAGTACGGTCGGGTTGGTTTTTCCTTAAAAACCAACCGGGCCCCGGAGACGAAAATGCCAATAACTCACAGACCGGGCGTCCGATTGACGCGCCGTCTGTTTCGTTGACTTCCTCTTGACGATACGAAACTTTTGGCACCCTCCGCCCGAGTTTTGGATGCAGTTGGATAGCGGCCGGGTTGGATCGCACCGAAATCCAACCGGGCCCCTGGAACGGGAAAAGCTGTTATCTTTCAGACAGGACGTCCGTCTGACGAACCGTCAGCGGCGTTGATGATCACGATGAGAAACGGTCCCTATGAGTATACCCTATGAGAGTTCGGGGTACAGTTGAGATACGGCCGGGTTTGGTTCGCTCACGAAACCAACCGGGCCCCTGGGACGAAAAGGCTAATAACTCACAGACCGGGCGTCCGATCGACGCGCCGTCTGTTGCGTTGAGACCCCTGTGACGAGACGGACTTTTGAGACACTTCTTCGTGGGACCTTGTGATACTTGGAGTATCGACCAGTAGCTCGTGGAGCGGACCCTCCCGAAGACGAGCGTGCAGAGTACGGAGACCGTGTAACTAGCTGAGACCTGACGACTGCTTGACCGACTCGACTTGGAGTGAGTCGACTAGCCCAGTGGACGGAGCACTACTTTCTGAGGTGCAGACCCATGGCGGACGGAGTACGTGTGTGACAGTGCAGACCCGCGGTACTCGTCCGGAGAGTACCTCAGCAGGCTATCTGGGTAGCGCCCGGTATTTGGCGACAGACCCTCAGCGGACGGAGCGCCAGGTAGTTGGCCGCAAACCCGCAGTACTCGACAGGAGGAGTACCTCAGCAGTCCTAGGTTAGCGAGCGGCAGCCTCGGAGTCATGACAGGACCACTGTACACTCTAGAGACGGAGCTCTTCAGCAGTTACGGTTTCGATAATGAAAATCCTGGTTTGAGCTGAGACTTTTGACCTTGTGTTTACTTCATGATTGAGATGGGTCACTTGCTAACTTAGGTATATGTATGGGCATATACCCGGGTAGTGGTTATCCGTCGATTTCACAATCCTTGTGTTTCCTCATGATTGAGATGGGTTACTTGATAACTTAGGTATATGTATGGGCATATACCTAAGTAGGGTTTATCTGTTGAGATCTTCTTGTGTTTATCCTTGTTGGTTTTAGTGAGACCTTGAGGGTCTCGGGGTCCCTACTGAGTATCGTTATACTCACCCCTGCACGGGCTATGCCCGCACCTCGTTGTGTTGGTTGCAGACGACGACCAGTACTGGCAGAGGCCGAGTGTTCGAGGACTGGACGGTACCTGGAGGTGGACTATACGACGTGGCGGTACCCAGAGGCAGACCACTGGGTGGGACATACTTGGAGCAGACGGCGGGACCCGAGGAGCAGAGGAGCTATCTGTACCCACCCTTCAGGTGGGATTTCCAGTGGACATCTCAGCGTAGCAGCTTTACTTTTCAGTCGCTGTTTTCCCTTTCGAGTTGTACTTTACAGTTGGGCTTGTATTTCCGGCCCCTTTTACTTTTCAGCTCTTCTTTTTGTACTTAGTGTTTTACTTCCGCTTGTACTCTGTGGTGCTTGTTTTCTTTATAAAGGAAATGCCTTCCCAGTTATCGGGATTTTACGCCTTTGGTGCTAGTCGCCAACCCCTGGCCTATGGAAGGCGGGCTTGGGGTAGTCACGACACGGGCCCCGAGGACGGGTCGTGACAATTTGTTTTGGTGATAGATTTTAAATACTCACAACAACTAATTTAAACAAAACAATTATTTATTCTTATTTTTCATATTAATTTAAATTGTTTCACTTTTAGATATTTTTTACTCTAAATTAAAATGTTATATATCCAAAAAATATTCTTACTATAATCCAAAAACTTTTATTGGCATAAGATAAGATGTAGCCCTATATTACACATAAAATACAATATTTTTAAAAGGGTAGTTTTTCCGCCTTTTAATAAGGAACCTATATAGAATGAAATTTTTTAACACTTATAAAAAATTTATATGTTACAATAAAATAAATCTTGGAAAATATATATATATATATATATATGGTTAAGATGTGTTTTTTATTTATCAGTAAAGTTTCAAATTTTGATAAATAGAGAAAATTTTGAATTTTGAATCAAAAATGCTTTTTCATCTAATTTATTTATAGAAATAAATTATGTTTATAATTTGTTTTAAATCCAATTATATCAATTATTTATTAATTAATAATATTTAGGTGATTGGAATCAATTTCACATCGAAATTAGGTATAAAAACATAACAATCTTTTGAAAACATTATTTTAAAACCATGCATTGTAGTCTCAACCGAGGGAATAATTTAAAAATAATTTCTGAAATTTTGTGAATGTAATTTTAAAAAATGGATTTAATTTTAACAATTTATTATTTATAATATGGATAAATTAGTTTCTACCTAATAAATTATTGAACGATACTGAAATTATTTGCAATGTTTAAGGACAAATTCAACATAACAAGTGACTAATCCATAATCATAAGGGGAAAATGAACTATAAAAATGTCCCCCAAACATTTTATGGCCATATGTATAACCTATACTACCTTGTATATAATTTTCCCTCTAATTGTATCCACTTTTAATGGTAAAAACATGGGTTTAATTCCCTTTTCTGAAATTTACAAGAGTAACAATCATCATCAACTATAAAAAGCCTATTTCTCCTCCCTCTTCCTCAAACATCTCAAGAAACATTGGATCTACCATGATATTCCAAAATATATACTAGAAATATATTCCCTCAACCTAAAATTCTTACATTTTTGAGAAATACATCTAAGGAATACCTTGGTTTTAAACCGCAAATAGTTACTTGATTAATAGGTAACATCATTCCTGATGATCTTTAGTTTAATTTCCATTATAAAACCCCTAAAATATCCTTATTATATGGATATATAAAAAATAAACCAAAATATTATAGAATTTTACTGTTATATTGGTTAAATGTAAACATACACCCAACTCCATCTAATGGGTAACAAACATACTGTTTATGTGAAAGACGAACCACCGCCTCTCGAAATAATTATTATTGGTTTCCCTTTACCACATTTCAGGGATGGGAATTATGATGGAAACTGTATTTATATATTTTATATATGATATTTTTTATTGATTTATTCTTCAGTAATTATTTAAAAACCATACTCATATTCTTCCCTTTTCATGTAAATATGATAACATCGTTTGAGTATGTGTGGACAACCGCCTCCTTAAAGTGATGTGATTCATTCACACTATACATGGAACAAGTTGAGGGAGAGTTTAATTAAAAAATGAAACATATAATAAAAAGATATTATTATTGAATTATATATATATATTATTTGATTATCATTCTTTTAATATGACAAAAAATGAAAGTAGTGTTCATGCATACGTATGATCTTCCATCTCCAGGAATTGTACATTTCATTTGTTATCTCCATATAATATGAGTTATTTAAATAAATATATTGTAAATATATGTGATATTTAAATCATAGTTTAAATTCTATATATTATTAAACCATGATCTAATTATGAATAAGGACAAGAAAAAAAGATAAAACATGCTCGAGAAACTAGGTTTTTAACACCTAAAATAGTGAAAATAATGAATGAACCTTAAGAAACGGGTCAGAAAATATTATAAGTAGATAATATAGTATATTATAAAAAAGAATATGTTTTTTAATATGATATTAACAATTTCAAAAGCATTTTATTGGAGGTTAAATCCCACTCAGACAAATAAAATCACATAGTTAGAGACTACATCTCAATTTACAGTCCATTGAGACTTAGTTGTAGTTATGAACCAATTCACATTAATATTGTGTATATATTTCCATTTTACATGTTATACCATGAATATCTTTATTATAATTATATTATACGATTATTTATTATCATTACTACATGGAAATTATGATTCAATGTTTTTATAGTGGTTTGAGACACTATGGAATTTTAAAAGATTATTTCCCTGAAGAATGTTTTTTAAAGGGTATTTTAATTCATCATTGATAACAATCCTTGTTAATATTTAACCTACAATAGGGAATAATTAACAAATATTATAACCCTACAATTTAGTTCACACTTAAACATATCTTATTACCTAAAATTTTCACCTGATACAATATATAAGATTGAGAGGTGTAGTGTCTTCGTGACTTAGGAACATTAAATAACAACATAAAATATGAAATAAACATCTTTATTGAGAACTTATTTTACATGACCACACACATTCCTTCATACTTAACATTGAATTGGAAAACCCGGGGGCATGCATAAGAAAAGGGTGAGATACAACGCCCTATAAGGGAGTAAATAAGGTATAACATGAAGAATATAGTATATTTTAGGCTATAGGCATATAAATGGAGAATAAGATAACATGAATATAAAGGCATGATATAGTATGATTATCATAACATGGAAATGTGGCATCAACATTTAACATGATTTTAGCATGAGCTAAGGCCCATTGCTCATAGAGCATGAGTAATCCCTCATTTAACTTGAATTAGAATGACTAACCCGATACTTAACATAAAATATCATTGTAATAATCATTATCCAATGCATTGGAGTGTTATTAAGGCACACACATTTTAATCATTTCATTTCATGCATTTGTGTGGCACAATGATCATATAACATGGATTCATCAACATCAACATTTATTCCATGAAAAAGGAAAGTGTAATTAAT
The DNA here is from genome assembly GCA_963277665.1 of Viscum album. Lineage (NCBI taxonomy): Eukaryota > Viridiplantae > Streptophyta > Magnoliopsida > Santalales > Viscaceae > Viscum > Viscum album. The sequence continues at coordinate 1,416,945,108 of OY728145.1, forward strand.
ATATGATGATATATAAGCAATAAGTAAATGTTCATAAAGGTAAATATCCTTGTTTTAGAAATAGTCATGACATTTACTACATAGGGAATTTGGCATGGAAAATGGTGATGCACCTTCTGCAGCATAATGGCATGAAATAAGAATTCATAAAATAGATTGATTAGAGATAAAGGGATGTATCATCATATGTAAAATAAATTTAAAGTAAGGTTTTTATATATATACACATCCCAACAAATTTAATGTAATTTAGATTCATAATAAAAATGACTTTTTAGAATGTAAATGAGAAGAGAGAAATTACTTACGGAATTTCTGATTGGCAATGAGTGTACATGGGGGCATTAATGAGAGAGAAAGTGATATAAAATCAGTCAAATATATTAATTGAAGTAATGTTGGCAGCAAAATCATATCCCAAAATTTTTAATTAATAGAAAAAAGTTATAACAACAAAATGAAATTTTGACATAAATGAGAAACGAAAAAAACCCTTACATGGAAGTGTGATCCCAAAGGCTTGGGAGGTGATTGATAGAGGCTTGTTGGGGGATTGGAGAACTTTGGGAGGATTTTGGATAGATGATGGATGGGTAGGGACGCACTTCATGGGTTTTGAGTGAAGAGAACTGGGAGCATGGGTAGGTTAATATAGGAAAAGATGTGTAATTATTTATTATTTAGTTTTGGACACTACACATTCAACTAATCAAAACAAAAAACCATCCCATGTTTTCCACATGTTTTTTTCCAAATGGGATTGAAAAACATTATTTCATAAGTCCAATGGATGAATATACTATAATATTAGGCTTTTGTGGAAGTTTGTCACACTCTCAAAGAAATCATTTTAAAAACAAAAAATGTTTAATAAGTCATGCAGGGTCCACTAAAGAACCATAAAATTAATCAAAAAAATTTAAAATCACTTTTTTTAATGTAAAAAATATATTGTCAGAACATAAATTTTATAGTATTTTATTATATCACTGTTGGGTTGTTATGATTTCATAAAACACATTATATATTTAAACAGTATTTAAAATGTTATCCAAATATTCTACTATCTTGAAAAATAATGAAAAATTCAGCATTGGATAACTTCAACGTCGCAAAATCTAAAAAAAATTAATTTTACCAAAATAAATTTTTAAATATGTGAAATTTTGTTAAATAAAAACCGACATTTATAAAAAATTCATGGGTTTTGACAAACACTAATTTCAAAACATAGTAAAAATTACTATGGTGTTCATAAGAATTATATGATCATTTATTTTAATAAATAATAATCAAGTGATAATTTCATTTTTAAAATATTATTTAATACACAAATCCATTAATTCATTAAAATATATTTTTTTATTGAATATTAACCAAAAAATACTATTTGTGATTTAAAACTCTTCACAAGGTAACAATAAAAAATGAATGTATATTCTTTATTTTATACAAGAAATATTGAAAATAATCATAGTGGTAGGGTCTTGTTACATAACCCCTTGTTATACATGAATATGACCTAAGGGTGAAGTGCACTATGGTGAGAGACTCTTGGGGATGCTCGGATAACATCTCACTAGTGGTAATATCTAATAACATCAAATTCTATCCTAATTTGTTTCGTTCATTCTTATCATGTTGAATCTTGACATGGGATTGGTCAAGAACGTTGCCCAGTGACACTACCCCCTTTACGATCTCTGATAAATGGGCTTTGTCTAAAGAAATTATACAGGATGAGGCCATCAATTCCATTGTCTGATTAAATTGGATTTGTTTGATCACTATATTTATACTAATCATGTGTTCACTATTAAACGACTATATTAGAAACAGTAACAATTATTAACAGTATTTTAAAATTGAAAAACCTAAAACCAAGAAAGTGCATTTATTTTATATAACCATTTTACATAATAATACATTTAATTAGGTCAAGATTATTTTTTATTAATAAGTGTTTGGGTCATCATAATCTTCCTCCTTAATAAATTTCACCCTCTTAATTTTCTTTTACAACACTAAAACAGATGAGGGTAACTCATCTTCGTCACTTTCTCTAATTCCCACATTGCCTCTTCAAACCCGTGGTTTCACCACAACACCTTGATGAGGGGTGTTGCCTTATTTCTTAGAATGTTTTACCTACGATGTAATATCTTCACCAACTTATTTTCATAGGAGAGTTCATTAATTGATGGTACCACCTCTGGATGGAGTACATGCGATTGGTCAGGTATGTACTTCCTCAATTGTGATACATGAAATATATAATTTTCTGGGGATAGTTTTGGAAGGAGTTCTAGTCGATATGCCACTACTCCAATGTGATCAAGGATCTCAATATGGATGATGTATCATGGAATAAGATTCCCCTTATTCTCAAATCTCATAACTCCCTTCCATAGTGATATGTAGAGGATTACCATGTATCTAACATCAAACTCTAGGTCTTGTCGATGATTATCAACAATGCTCTTTTGTCGATTGTGAGAATCTTTTATGTGATGCTGAATGGTCTTAACCATATCCACAATTTCTCAGGAAATATATAGAACTTTGAGTTTTCTCTCCCAAACATCATCCCAACATGTCGATGTTCAGAACCTCTTCCCATAAAGGGATTTATAAGGAGACATTTAAATGCTGAAGTAGAAACTATTATTTTATGAGAACCCAACCAGAGGATGATGTTTATCCCATCCTCCTTTGAGTCCATTGATAATTCTATCAATATGACCTCATGTTTTTTGATATCCTTCTCAGATTATCCATCAGTTTGAGTATGATAAGTCGTACTGATGTCCAACTCAATATTAAAAGAAAGTTGAAGACCCTTCCAAAACATATAGAAGAATCATGGATCTTGATCAGATATAATAGAAAGTGATACTACACACAACCTTGCACAACTATGATATTTATTAGTTCCATTTGATCCAATGAAAAATACTCATGAATTGAAATGAAGTGTGGAGTCTTTGTATGACGATCCAGAAAAACCCAGATAACATTGTTTCCTTTGGATGTCATCGAAAGTACGGTGATAATGCCCACTGTGATGTTCTCCCATTTTCATGATGGTATGGGTAATAGTTTCATCAACCCCTTAGACTTTTTCTTCTCTACCTTCAATTTATGACATACCAGGCACATTGATGTATACTTAGTGATATCATTCTTCATGTCCTCCAAAAAATAATTTTCTTGGAGAACTCGATACATTTTGGTGTTTCCTGGGTGAATGGAGAAATTTGAACTATGTGAATAATCCAATGTTCATTCATTAACTCTGGAATTTATGGAAAACTTAGTATTGTTCCAAGTCTCACAATTCCTTCTACATTGACATTGAACTCCAAGGATTTCCCTTTTCTAATAGTTTCCACTTTCTTCTAAATTCCCACACCCTCCTTTTGAGCATCCTTTAGCCATTTCAAAATAGACGGTTGAGCAATCATTTGTGAAACGATTTAGGTTTTTCCCTTCTTAATGGGTCCCATGTCCATCGTCATTAAAAATAAATATATTGGATCCATTTTAATTCTCATCAATGATAGAATCGACAGTTCCATTCTATTTAGAGAATTCACCACCTTGTTCTCTTTCCCAAGTTGGTAATGGATTGATTAGTCATAGACTTTCATCATTTATAGACTTCTTCATTGGTAGATATTCATCTCTTTCTATGTGAATATATACTTGAGGATTTTGTGATCCTTTTATATTTCAGAGTTCTCCCCAAAGAGGTAATGTCCTAAATTATATAAGTGAAGATTAATGTATCCAACTTTAGATCATGTGTTGGATTGTTTTTCTCATGAAATTTAAAATAATTTGAATAATAGGAAATGAATTTTTCATTTTTCATCAACAAAAAACCCAATCCCTTTTTAAAAGCATAAAAAAATTCCAAAAAAATTTATACACTTGTGGGTAGTGTTAGAACGTGCACAGTGACAAGCCTCTTTTTCAACTCCATGAAGCTCTCTTCGCATTCATCACTCTATGAAAACTTGACTCCTTTCTGAGTTAGCTTGTTAAGAGGTCTTTAGAATTGTGAGAAATTTTTCACAAATGGGCGATAATATCCAAAAAACCCTAGGATGCTATGAATATTCATCACAGATGTTGGCCTCAGCCATCCATCAATTATAGCTATTTTAGAGGGATCCACATATATTCCATTACTTGTGATGAAATGTCCGAAGATTTAGACTTCCTTCCACTAGAACTCAAACTTTTTGTACTTTTCATAGAGGTTCTCCTTTCACAAGGTCTCTAGTATAGTGTTTAGATGCTCCTCGAGCTCCTCCTTGGTTTTGAAGTATATTAGAATATCGTCTATAAAGACTACCACAAATTTCTCAAGGTATTATCTAACGACTATATTCATGAAGTCCATGATGATTTTTGGATAATTAGGGATTCCAAAAGTCATTAATATGAATTCATAGTTCCCATACCTTGTACGAAAAGTAGTCTTGGGGATATCCTCCTTTTTCACCCTTTCTTGGTAATATCCCGACCAAAACCTCACATATGAGAAGTATTGTTCTCCAGGTAGCTAATCGAACAAGTAATCAATTTGGGGAAGAGGATTCTTTTTACCATTATTATGTTTATCTCAAAATAATCAATGAAAAGGCGCATTGAACCCTCCCTCTTATTTATGAAGAGTGTAGGTGGACCCCATGGTGAAACACTTGTCCATATAAACACTTTATCCAGATTATCCTATAGTTTTTTCATTAGCTCTTAATGCTCCAAAACAACCATTCTATATAGAGTCTATGGTATTGGAAAGTCCCTAGGTATAAGATCAATTGATAATTCAACATATATTTTAGGATGAAGACAAGGAAATTCCTTGGAAACAATTTAGAAAATTCCCTCGCCATAAGAATGATTTTCAAGGATGGTTGCTTCCCTAGAATCAATCATCTAAGAAAGATAGACATGCTCATCGGGCATAAATATCCATGCATGAGAAGATGGTGTTAAAGAAGATTCATCTTCCTTGTTGAACTTGTATAGAATTATTGGTCGATTCTCCATATGGATAGTGATTTCCCTCTCATAGAAATTTAGGTTTCCTCTATACAATGAAAGACAATCCATTCCATGAATTGTATAAAATTACACCAATGAGAGTATGACTATTTATTGTAGGGATGTTCAAACCACAAATTTTGATAGAGGAGGATTTATATTCATGGGTTTTAATGATTTCCTCATTTTCTATTCGCACTTACATCATTACCTCCATGATTTTTTGTGGTGTTGGGATTGGTCTACTAAATATTCGGGATATAAAAGAATGTGTAGAACCAGATTCAAAAAGTACATTTGATATTGTGGTATGAATAACTAGGGTACCTATCACCACTCTATTGGTGGGGTTGGCTTTGGTGGTAGTGATGGAAAAAAATACCCCGCTACTGAAAATTTAGGCTATAAACATGGTTTGAAACTATGGCTAGAAGCCCAAAAACCAAGGCTATAGGTTTTAGACATGGTTCAATGGATAGTGGCTGGTATTGGCATGGCAATAGGGAAAGACCTATATCCACTGTTTCAAATCGTGTCTAAAGGCCTATAGCTAGGGTTTCAAACCATGTCTAAAGGCCTATTTCCATAGTTAAAATTATGGCCAAATGGCTATATCCATAGTTTTAAACCGTGACTATAACTCTTTATCCACTATTTAAAAGTATCATAGAACATTAAGCCACATAGGAACTATTTCCTCTGTATAAAAATGTGGCTATATTCCTTTAGCCACGGTCTGAAATCGTAGAAATAGGATTATAACCACAGTTTAAATCTGTGGCTCTAGAACTTATAATTTCATAAAAAAAACCATGCACCCCCCCTAGATAGCCGACTTGCACCCCCTTACACCCCCATACCCCCTGGACATTGTCCTAGACAACACCCTTACACCCCCTTGAACACCCCCTTCACCCACATTCCCCTAGACTCCTTGAACCACCTAGTCTGTCCCTAACACCCCTACACCCCCATACCCAATGGAAATCCCCCTTTCACACCCTTAAATAGCACACTTTAACCCCCTAGAACACTCCCATGCACCCCCAGGACTGCCCCCATGAACACCCCGTAGACCCCCATGCCCCCCTTGACATCCCCCATAAACCCCCTTGAACACCCCCATGCCACCTAGAAAGCCCCCTTTCACCTCCTGGACAACCCCTTGCCCCCCCCCCCCCCCGACAACCCCATTTCACCCCATAGAAAACCCCCTTGCACACCCTTGAACGCCCCACCTGCACCCCCATTCCCCCTATACACCCACTCCAAAATGGAACCCCCCTCCCACCTGGACACCCCCGCCCCCTGGACACCCCTCCCACCAAGACACCCACCTCTATTCTGGACACTCCCTTTCACACACATACCCCCTTTCACCACCTCCTAGATACCCCCTTGCACCCCCCAGGACAGCCCCCTTACCACGCTTGAACACCCTATAACACACCCTAGAGTAGACCACCCCCTGGACAGCCCCCTTTCACCCCATTGAACACACCCTTTCCCCCCACCCCCGCAGTATCCCACCCCCACGACTTCCCCTTGCGCCCCTCCCCTACTGTATCCCACCCCACCACAAAGCCCCCAAGACATCCCCCCCCACCTGGACACCCCCTCCCTCCTGGACACCCCTTGGACAGTCCATGCCCCCTCCCAAACAACATCCCTCCCAGAAATCACCTTACACCCCCGGGACATCCCCGGGAACAACCCTCACACACACTCATTCCCCTGGAACCCCCATCCTGGACACCCCCCTAGATAGACCAATTGAACACCCCCTACACACCCATGCCCCACCCCCCTTCCCCCCTCCCCCCCCCCCCTCCAGGACAACCCCCTCTATTCCGAGACACCCCCTCCCCCTAGAACCCCCCCCCTGCACCCCCTCTGTGCATCCCCCTTGAACACCCCCACCCCCATTCACACCCATGCCCCATTGAACCCCCCCTCTTGTACAGCCCCCTCCCACCTGGTCACCACCCCTTTACCATTCATGGACACTCCCCTCCCCCTCCTAGCCAACCGCCCACCCCCTTCCTTAAAACCCCCCTGCACCCCCTAGACAACCCTAGTGAACACCCCCTTTCACCCTCTACACACCCATGCCCCCATGCTACCCCCTTCCAAGACCCCCTCCCCCCCGTCACCCCCTACAGTAGCCCCCCCCCCAAACAGTCCCCATGCACCCCCACCCATGCAGTACCCCCCTGCAAAGCCCCCCCCCCCCCCACATATACATTCTTGTTGAACACCCACCTGGACACCCATTCCCCCTTGCATCCCCCTGGACACCCCTTGTACAGCTCCCTTGCACCCCCCCTGCACACCCATACTCCCTTTCACCACCCCCACTCCCTCCTAGATACCCCCTTGGACACCCTGGACAACCCCCTTAAACACACTTGGACAACCCACTTAAACCCCCACCCATGTAGTATCCCCCCCCTCCTTGCGGGCACCCCCTCCCACCTGGACACCCCCCCCCCCCCCGACATCCCCTTGCACCCCCTGCATGTTGCAAACGAATCCTATATATACGTGGAAATTGGATAAAATAAATATCAAATTTTTCATGGGTTTAATAAGAATGGTTTGAAAATAAGATTCCATACTATGGATTATGGATCGTAGGGGCTTTATTGAAAACCCATGACTTGTTTAACAAACAAAAAAATTATCATAACTAACACTTATTCAAAATAGAAATTTAATATATATAAGGAGAATTATGGAGGAAACTAAATAAAATTTAAAACATTCTTTAATTAAAGAGGCTATGAGGGGGACCATACCTCAAATGAACCATGACACTATCAGTTCTTGAAACATTTTTCAGTGAAAAATCTTGGCTACTTCATCCATCCACTGGGCATATGCACCTTTTCATATACATAAGGACGCCATAACCCCTATGTATGTGTCAGTATGGCCTTGAACATGAACAAGAAGATCATTATATATATACGCACATGCATAAGCCCATTATCACCCACACACATATTCATTTTACATATATATACATAAGAACACCTAACCCCTTATCTATAATCACACTTCCTTGGGAAGATATACATATAATGAGAGAAATTGTTATATATATGCTTACCAATGCATATTCAGTGAGTCGCGTTTCACTCTGGTTTCTACAACTCACACGAACCGGTCCCGGAGTCTTCAACAAAATTCTAGTCACCTGATGAATCATCATCAATGAAACCTAAAAATTGAATTGGTTGGAACATGATTAGTGAGAAAGGAAACAATATAATTGGTGATGTGGATAACAACATCAACATGTAACCTCAAAAACAGGATTAGGACATCAGGAAACCAATATCTTATTGATGTCAACACAGTGTCATGCGAGCGCATGGGTGAAATGAGAGATTAATATAAAATAATACAACCAAGGAACAACCCTATCAATGTTATCAGTAACTAATTCCCCTATTACAGAATATATTTTACATTTTGAATATTTATCATGCATGAATTATTTTAAAAAGTAGAAAAAATCACCATTTCAAGCTCTATTGATATTTTATGGAAATATGTGCCGAATTAATAGTGTAAAAATTATAAGCAATAAAATAAGCGAGGGTATGAGAAACTAATAATGTCATTGAAAAATGAAAAAAAAATTGACACCATGTCATAGGATATAATACAGTCATCATTTTAAGGAAGTACACGCCAGAAAAATGCCTTCTGATATGGAAACCCACCTCCTAGACACCCCACCCATAGACACCCCCCACCCAGACAACCCCCTACCCCCGAACAGCCCCCGGATAGCCCCCACCAAGACAGTTCCCCTCCCCTGGACTATATTAATCATTTAATCCCAGAAATATTTTTAAAAATAAATACAAAATAGAATAGGTTAACTTACATAATTACTATAATTCTAAAATAGGACACAAGATTAATGTTGAAAATCGTTACCATCACAACCAAACTACTAGAGAATGTGAAAATAATTATTGATTTTGGATTAGATTTAACAAACAATTTTGAACTCCATCCTTATGGAAAAATCATCAAATAAAAAACACGGTATCCTTTAATAGACTATGGAATGGAATGGTGAAACAAAAAATTTAACATTATGTTTATTGATATCTGAAATAATACTTTGAGCACATTATTATTAACTACAAACAAGTAATAAAATATGTGCATATTTCTCATGCTGATAAAGGTAATGAAAGTGTGGCTACAGACCCCCCCCCCCCAATGCACTCCCACTACCCCCCCAACTCACTTGAACCCCAAATACCCCAAGTTTATACCCCCTGCCCCCCCCCCCCCCACACACACCTTCACCCCTGCTTCCCCCCACACATACACCCCTACTCCACCTTGGACACCCCCGCACTCCCCACCCCCAAATGCACCCCCCAATTCCCCACCCATACTCATTTGAACACTCACTACCCCCAACCATCACCCCCACCCCCACACACACACATCCCCGACACCTGAATCCCCTGTCCACTGCCCCCAAATTTACCCCACTGCCCCACCCCCACCTGCACCCCCACTACCCCACCCCAAGACCCCTACAAAATACCCCCACACATAACGTATGAGAATCGCATAGATTCTTCTTCCATTGAAAAAAGTAAAATATTACTTATGTGGGTGCATTCAAGTTATTAGAATGGTACTATATACATGTCATGGAAAGTAACATTAAATTCACTGGATAGAGAATATGAGTCACCCATTCATATGAATAAATATGATGATTCTTATACCACACATTCAAATTTAAAAATCATGCGGTATGTTCCATTATTCACGTTGAGATGACGGAATGACCAACCGAGGAAGTAGCTAAAGTTAAAGAAAGAACGAGCTAAAAGAAAAAATGTAATAATAAGATGAAAATGATAAATAAGGATTACATCTTGGGAATAGTGGAAGAGAATACAACTTCATCATGGTAATATCATGGTAATACCTAACCAAGTATGAATATTATATAATTGGCTATGAATTTCAATGAATAGAATACAGATAAGACCGATACTTCTAGTGAATAATATTTTATTCATGAATATGTTGTAATTGTAAATTGTTATAATGATAGTTCCTCTGATGAATCAATAACAAGTGGTGAGGAACATATTTTCAATTCACTATTTAATAAAGAATATGTAGATTCATGAGATTACATTGAGTAAATCTAACAAAGATTTCCCAAATATGTTGTTGCTTTTATTTTTATCCCCTTAATGATTTTTAAGAATAAGTCAATTATGTTGAAAAGTAATCATAGATGAAGGTTATGTCCTTATCCAAGAATGATCTCGAATGTGTAATATTACTAATCATATATAGGCAATAAAAAGGAGTTTTAAGATTTATGGAAAGTAATCCTGGTTTTAGAGGTATTTAATGAAAGAAATCCAAGATAAGGGAAAATCCTTGAAAAGGATGTAAGTATAGAACCATATATATAAAGAAGTAGTTGTTCTGTTGAATAATGAACTATTGGTCAATGAAAACATGATTAAATAGTTTCACCATTTTTTATTGGAATATAACAAAATTATTGATGATGAAGTTGATAAAATCAAGATCCCCATGAAGTCAATATAAAAAAATTGATGATGAGAGAAACATATTCAATATGAAATTCATATATCTTGAATTTAAACATAAAAAAGTAGATCTCATTAATCCTTGGACTTTATTGGACATTGAAAGAATTTTTATTCCACACATTTTTAATAGGGAGACTCTTATGAAAAAATTGTAGAAGAATTTTTGTTCATTAAATTGTTTATAGGGAGAATCTTAGGAAAAAAGCTCAACAACTTGTTCAAAATCATCTTGAGATCGTCTAATGATCAATATTCAATAGCTATAAAATTAAAGGTACTAACCACATCTGAAAATTGTATTTCTAATAAATATATTTTTTACATAATATATGAATAAACTAAAAACCAAAAAAAAAATAGATATATATATAAATTAGGTGATATCAAAAAATTTATCCGAGGTTTCTGAAAGTAAGTGTATGAATTCATTTTCCTTATATTGAGCCCAAATAGTTGAAAAGTATTCCCAAAATTGGAATACTATTGGATATACAAATTTTCAGTAGTATGGGGTTCATAAAATAAAACCACATTTTGAACGTCATTAATGGTATTATATAGGTTTCGGAACAATACATTAAATTTTTGGCATAATATATAAAATTCTTAATTTCAAATAAATCCATCAATGAGGAGGAGTAAGAATATGAGAAGGCAATAACTAGTGGTGAAAGGAAATAACCTATATACTATAAACATATTTTAAAATTTTGAATATCTCTATTGTATAAGTTATGGTAGTGGTCACAAGTGTGATTCATGTTTATCTAAGTATGTATCAAAATAAAATAATGATAAAATATTACAGAATCTAACAAATAATGGTGAGTCAGCCTTGGAAAAGAAATAAAATAATGATATACTTTAATACATGCCCATGAAATTCAATATAACTATTACATTTATCGTAACTGATGTGAAAAATATCAATCTCAAGAATCCATAAGAATACTATATAGAATCTTTCAATATATCAATTGATTATTTAGTTATATCACTTGTTGAATTGAAAATGGGAAAAATTAATGAAAAACAAGATAAAGAAAGTGCTATAGGAAAATATTCCATTTTATATGAAGATGAAAAATACAAACCTCAGGAGGGATTATCAAATGGTCACAATCCTCAAACTCATGAAATGTTGGGGAGGTTAGATCAAGCTAGTCAAAACCCAATGAGTTTATTGAAAATTTAACCAACCCAAGATGAAATATTGGGAACAATTACGAATGCATTAAGTGATATATTTCATTTGATGTAACATGTTAAAAAGAATATATCATACAAATAAATAATAAGGGGATTAATTCTACCAAATAATTTTTGGAAAAATAGAAAATCCAGTGTGAAGAATTTACATAAAATTAGAGTACAAAGAAAAAACGTTTCCTGAATCCATAACCAACAATGAAATATTAATATTCAAATTGATATGTACATATCTCTACTAAATAAAATTATCATTAGCAAACATCTTTATTTGGATAAAACTACCATTTTAATAAAAAAAAGTTCGTACCCTTCAGGGATATAAAAGTGTCAAGTACGATGTGTGCTTTATGACTAACAATGACATTAATTATAAGGAAAACATTAATGCAATAATGTAAAGAAAACTATATAACCAGAAACTACCACTATGTGTTTTTATAGATAGTTCACCTCAATTGGATGGGTTTTATTACAAAACCATGACTTGACTTTCAAAATAAACAGTTATCTTCACTAACACTTGATCACGATTTTAAATTTAATATAAACAAGAAGAATTAAGAAGGTAGATAAATTCAATTTAAAACATTATTTAATTAAAGAGGCTAGGATAGAGACCCTACCTCAAAGTAGTCGATCCAAACTCAGTTCTTGACACTTTTATCAGTGAAAATACTAAGCTTCTCCATCCATACTTTAGAAATATGCATGTTTTCATATACATAGGGATGCCCCAACCCCTATGTACATGTCTGCATGGCCTTGAACATGCACCAGAGGATCATTATATATATTCTAAAATTCATAAGACTGTTATCACCCACACACATATGTATTTTCCATATATATACATAATCACTCTGAGCCCCTTATATGTAATCGTGCTGCCATCGACGGATATACAAATAACATGAGAACTTATTATATACATGCTTACCTATGCATAGGCGGTGAGTCGCCTTTTACATTGGTGACTCGAAACTATATAAAGGTTGATCAAAAAGCTATAATAAATTTACCAAGGGATCTAAAATTACAAAACCCTAAATTATAAACTAATTGTCGTCAAAGAATGTAGGAAAACTCACCTTAAACTGTGGTTGGCGAACCAAATCAGCCGGAACCGTGTCACCATTGGCGATAGTTGTTGTAACACATAGGAACTGGTACCAGGAGACTTCAAAAAAATGTTAGTAACCTGATGAATCTTAATTAATTGAACCTAAGAATTTAATTTTGTGGAAGATGATATATGAGAAAGGAAATAAAATAATAGGTTATGATGAACAATTTTTAAATTAAATGAATGAACCATAAAGTCTAAGTGCATACGATAGGGGATTTGTTCAGTATAGATAACCAAACTCATGAATTTTAGGCTCATAATCTAAGGAATACAATTATGAACACCTATATAATCCTAGATTCATCACCGAAGTCATCATAGGATAGTCACCAATGATATTTTAGGCTCCTCACCTAATGAACTCAAGGATTATCTCCTAACGAATTCGACGTTCATCGTCTGAGGAAGGATGGGATTATTATGTATTAATAAAGGTTAATAATCATATTCTTATAACATAATAAATATTATAAATTTAAAATATGTAAAGGCAGGGTCCTATTATGCTCATCACATAATTTAAGTCATGATTTAGGTCTAGTGGGGACTAGCCATCTTACACTCGTCGTATTAGTCTGGTCCGGATTTAATTTCTAATGGGGACTATACTCTTTTACTCCTCACATATGACACATAACGGTTTGATGACTAGTGGAAACTGCTATGAGTTTTAGAGTACTCTTGGAATATGGTCAGGAATCAGATATATTTTCTAAAAAGTGGTTGATGTGATGGTGATGATATTGGGATGTTGTGAATGAAACATGAAGAATTGTACTATATATCCTATTTGGAAATTAATCAAAACCCTCATAGTTTGATTTACAGAGTTTATGTTCATATGATAGGATCATCGATATTTTTTAACATCATGTGGTAAAAATGATTTTTTTGTGAAATAAGTGACAATATGTGAAGTATTATGGCTACACTTAGTATTTTGAAGCCCCGTTCAACATGGTATGTGGCTCATGTGTAGGAGGATTGTGGGGTATACACCTAGTATGAAAGTCACTTAGAGTTATTGATCATCAATATCTCTCTATAATTTATGGATTGTTCTTTTTTGGGGACTTTAGTGACTTATGTGCTCAAGGATGCACTCTATATTCCTATAAAAAAACATTATATATATCAAAATTGTGCAACTAGTATTAATAGAAAAGTAATAATTCTAAGGACTCTATAGAAATCTTATAGGCCTTGGATTTCAAGATAGAATCACATTATTTTATGTCTATAGGAAAAAGGATAGAGTAAAATAGTGATTCGAGTATGAAAAGATATTTATAAAACAATCAGGGAATTATAGGATTGAAATTGAAGGTTTAGGTAAAGGGACCTACATCAAGATTAATGGAATTTCAGGGAATAAAACAATGAATTACATATTAAAAATTATAAAATTTCTAGTTTTCTCACCCCCGTCCCCTGTACACCCTATTCCCACTTCCCCAACCTACACTCGCATTTCCCCCACATGCACCCCCACAACCCAATACCCCCACCCTTCACCCCTACCACCCCTATCACCCACATCATACACTCCCCCACAAACCTTGCACACCCCTCATCCCCCTGCACCCCACCACACCTGTATCCCCCCCAACCTGCACCCCCCGACACCCCACCCACCACAACCCCCGAACACCCCCACCTACACACCCACTTCCCCTGCACCCCCACCTACACCCCCACATCCCCCACCCACCAATCACCCCTACTACCCCTATAACCCCACAACCTATTCTCCCCCACCCACCTTGCACCCTCACTTCCCCCCTACACCCCCACTCCTCCCCATACATGCACCCCCTTCCCCAAGAAAGTATCTTGTGGATGTTGAATTACTAAAAGAAATTCATCAATAATACCCTACAAAACAGGTTGGTTGGGTGTCTAATATAAAAAAAATATGTTTTTAAATAAGATAACCATAACATATTACAATAATCTCCAAATTTATTATTTATTTACACTAGATCATGTGATATCTCCAAGAACAATTCGGTGACAATTATGAAGGGAGAAACCTAAAGAGAGTTATTTGGACATGTTCCCCGGAAATTTTTCAATTATTATAAAATGAAATAAAATATGAGACACACACTTCAAAGAATTAAGTATTTAAGAAGCACAATATCCACCAAAAACACAAGAAAACCCATATTTATCCAGGAAACCAATCCAAAACACCCTAAAGAGAAAATAATTCAGAAGAACACCATATTCATGAGATGAGAACCATCATAAGGATTCACTAAATGAAATAGAAGAATCATAACAACAGAAGTCTTAGTATAAAAAAATATAGGCTTTAGGTATTTTTTCACTATAACCTACTAGTAAACAGGGACCTTCTACCCTGAACATCACTGCAATGTAAAAAAACAAAAAAAATGATCTGTGATAAGTTCAAAACATTTTTATGTATGTATTAGTCCTATTTAGTGAATCATTGGGAAAATGGTATCTTATATTCAATCCATCATGACACCAAACATGAAAAAACTAGTTTACAAATTTATACCCACACCTTAATATAAAGAAACATAAATCAAAAGAGATCATACCGATCCTAAATTCACTAAAATCCCCAAAATTATTCTAATAAACTTAGAAAACACATCATAAAAATACAAAAACACATAAACTATATTGGAATTATGGTTTATAATTTTTAGAAATATTACCATATAAGATGAAAAAATTAAATAAAAGGGAATACCGGAAATGATTTTATTTTCACCACTATAAACTTACATAAATATAAATAGATAGAACCATGGAAGAATGTTAAATATTACCAATTCATACATTTAACATTGTCTAATATAGTATAATCGGCACAAAAATTTTATTTTCATGAAATAAATTTTATGTTAATCAAGTAAATATATATCAATTTCTAACTGAACACATATTATAGAGTAATAAAAATATTATTATAAGGGAAATTCAAAAAATCCTAACGAGTTATACAGATTCAATTCAATAGAACAGAAACATGCAGAGATTTGGTAATAGAAATCACAGAAGGGAGGGTTTTTCTATTGAGTGAAATGAGGGTATTGTTGTTAACAAAATAGGGTTAGTAATAAATCTCTAGAGGAGGAGGATAGTGAGGGTAGGGATTGGTTCAAATGAAAAATTTGGGTGGTGGGGCCACCGTGAGGAGAACATTTGGGGGTGTCCTAGATAATGGAGGAAGGTCCAGGGAGGTGGGGTGGCCGAGATGGAGCCGTGTCAGATCAGTGTTAGAGCATCATCAAAGAGGCTTCAGAGCGGTGTCAGAGTAGTGTCCGAGCGACGTGAATGTCATACTGGAGATGCGTCAGAGAAGGAGTATCATAGGGATGAGGGGGACAACATCTGAGGCATGCTGGATGAGGTAGTGGGGATGCCGTGATGGAGTGTCATCGGAGTAGCATCCACATAGAGGTGGGGTTTCTACGTTGAAGAAGCAATGGTGGGGGAGGAGGATAAAAGGGGAAAGGGGGAGGATGATCATGAGGGTTAAGGGGAAACTAGAAATTCCCAAGGGTGAGGGGGGAAGATTTAGTATGGTGGGATGCCACTATAGAGAACATAATCAGCCGTGGGTATTAGTAATTTATAGCCACAAATATTATTTTTTTCACTATAGATCTGTGGCTATATGACAAATTTCTAGTAGTATTCCTTTATGTCTAGGAGGTTGTCTATTTCCTCCAAAACCCCCTATCTTAGGGGACTTTTTAGAAAATATCTATGGTTCTTTGTAGTGGAATGAATGAACAACACATTTAGGGTCAAACTAAGTGTTATTCTCCTCCATCGAAGTCGTGGGGTTTTCATGTCAGAAGTTAATGACTAGGTTCCCTTCTCTTCCAAACCTAAAACATTTCCTCTTCCCCCTCAAGTAACTTCTGGGGAATTTGTCAACACATTTGGAATGTGGGATGCTGTATTTTCTAAGAAATATTGGATTTATAAACTAGACATCTATAATTAAATTACACCTTATGCATATTATCCCCATGTTACCCCCGAGACTCCCCAATCTTCATTTCATCTTTGAGGGAACATCAGAACATTTCCCCGTAGTTCTCAAAGTCACAGATCTCTAGATATTTTTGTAGACTAGGATTTAGCTCACCAAAGAAGTGGTGAATCGTTAATTTAGGGGTAACGACAAAGACAGAGGAATATAGTGCAAGCCTTGTGAATTTTATCTCATTTTCTCTAATGGACTCGCCATCTTTTTTACACGAGTTAAAGGAAGTCCCTCTCCATATTTAGTTGGAGGGTGGGTGGAAAATATATATCAAAAAACATTTTTAGAATTGATTCCATTCCAAAACCTAGATCTCCTCCTCATGATTTGTATTTTTGATCATTTTATACCATTGATCAGCTTCATCCTCCATACGATAAACATCCGGAATTACCTTTTTTGGTTCAGAACATTAAAGGATGGAGAAGATCTTCTCAATGGATTTTTACCAAAGTTCAGCGATTGAGGGATCCGATGACACATTAAAAGTAGGAGGCCTTTGTCTTGTAAAGCACTCATTGTTGATTGTTCTTTCTTAAGGGGCATTGACCATTTCTCTTAGCCCATATTTCTATTCAAAACATTAGTTAACTAAAAGAGTATCGTGACAATGTTTTTGATTCCTGCTCTCATCGATTTGGGTATCTTATTAGAACAGTCATCACATTGATCTTCATGTAAGTTATTAACCTAGTTCCTTCTATTTTCATCCATTAGCTGGAGTAAAAGAAATTTTAGGGGTAACACGTAAAGGTAAATCCATTTAAAAAAGGGATAGCTTATAAATTACATTTATTTCCTTCAGATATGAATTTATAGGAATTCATATATCTTAACCATGATCTACTTCCAAACATATTTTCTTAAGGGAATTTTTTATTCACTTAATAATTGTTCATACTAAGATTATGAATTTACCAAATCATATCCCCTAGGAGTATCTTAACCAATAGTTTAGCAAGGCCTATTGTCTTGCACTAGTTCTTGTTCAAGTCTAGCATAAAGCAACTTTTTTGGTTTTTACCCTAAGATACTTATTTTCCAAAGCTTCCTCTACCTGCTCGTATCCAGAAAAGGATGCATTTCCATCATAAACCAATAACATAATATTTACAAAAAATTTATGGTTGTTTTTATTATATAAGTCTTATCCCTAATGTTTTCACTAGGGTTTTCTAATCATAATCCCAAAAATAACTAAAGATGTCCTCTGATACCAACTATAACAACCATGCTCTTTATTTTACACTTAAACATAACGTATTACATAAAATCATCACTTAACACCAAATTGATGATAAAGAGGTATAATGCATTTGGGGATTAGTAAAATTACATATAAACATAAGAAATTAAATACACATCTTTATTGAAAACGACTTTTACATGACCGTAAAAATTTCCTTATAATAAGAATTTCATGGGATAACCTAAGGACGTGCATAAGAAAAAGGGTAAGATATAAATCCCAATAAGAGAGTAAAAAACAAGTAAGATGAATAATACAATACATGATAGGAAATTGGCATATCAATAGAGCATAAGAGGGACATGAATAAAAACGCATAATATAGCATGATTACCAAAACATGGAAATGTGGCATCAATGTGAAACAAGATATTAAATTGAGAAAAGAACCATCACACATTTAGAATGAGTAAACCCTAATTTCTATTGAATTAGAATGCTAAAACCCTCATTTCACTTGATTTATAATGATACTATTCTTTACCGAATTCATTGTAACACTATCAAGGCACACCCTTCTAAATCATTTCATTTAATGATCAAGTGTGTCTTGTGGATCATATATCATGGATTAATTAAACACCATAATTTTTTCATGATACCAGATTGTTAAAATAATATATTAAACTCTATAATAAATAAGCAAATATGAATAAAGGTGAATACCCTTGATAGATAAATGGGAAAAGGTATTCCCAACACAATGAATTTTTCATGGAAAATCAGGGTGCAATTTTAGTAGTATAACAGCGTGACATAAGAATTCATAAAAATCATTGATGAAAGTTAAGAGGGAAATCTGACTCCCATCTTTTAAACATTAATATGGAAGTTTCTAGGTGGTGAAAAATCATAACCCAACATTTTTAATTAAAATAATGGTATAACAACATAATGAAATTTGTACAAAATGGGAAAGGAAGAAATACCTTAATTAGAAGTGTGATCCCAAAAGCTTGAGAGGGGCTTGAGAGAGGCAACTTTGTAGATTGGGGTTATTTGGAAGGATTTTATAAAGATTAGGGTAGGGTTGGGTTGTAATACAAGGGTTTTGAGTGAAGAGAAATGGGATTTTGTGTGTGTTTATATAGGAAAAGAGAGAGAATTATTTATTTTTTAGGTTATGGACACAACACATTAAACTAATAAAACCCTCAAACCATCCCATGGTTTTTTCACATTTTTTTTTCCAAAAGGGAGCGGAAAATTATTTTTATAAGGCCAATGGACAAAATTATTAAAATATTAGTCTTCCTTATGTGGAGGTGAGTTACACTCTCAAGGAAATCATTTCCAAAAGTTAAAATTTTTTATAAGCCTTGGAGGGTCCACTAAGGCACCATAAAATTAATCAAAAAAATTTTAAAACCACATTTTATAAATTAAAAAAAATATTTTCAAAATATATCTTTTATTTTATTTTTATTATATCACTATTGGGTCATAATGATGTCATAAAACACAATATATTATTAAATGGTATTTAATTTTTTCCCAAAAATTTGAATGTCCTGGAAAATTATGAAAAATTCCCCATTGAATACATTTGATACCTTGATTCCAAAAATAATATTCATTTTATCTAAATAATTTTATAAATATCTGAATTTTGTACTTTTAAAATAGAAAATCTACATTTTCAAAAAATTAACGGTTTTTAACAAAAACAGCTATCAAACCATAATAAAGATTACAATTGTATTTATAAAAATTATATGAACATTTATATTTAATAAAATTTAATTTAGTAAGAAAATTTTATTAAAATATAATTTAATTAAAAAATATCTTAATTCATTAAAATAGATTTCTTTATTGAATATTAACTAAAAAACACAATTTGGGCTTTAAAAGATATTTACAAAGTACCAATAATAAGATGAATGTGTCTTAATTATTCAATACCAAAATAATTTACATAATCATAGTGCTACAGTTTTGTTTCATAACACCTTATAACATGCACATAATACCTAAGGGTAAAGTGTGTGATGGTGATAGAATTTTTGGGCATCTCAGATAACATCGCTCGAGTGGTGATCTATACTAACTTCCTCATCTCATGTAGGTAGTTCCGTTCAAGATGAATGTGTTAAAGATTGGCTTGGTCTTGGACAATATAAAATCCCAGTGATTCTACCTCATTTCTGAGCTCCGAAAAATGGTCTTCATATGGAGTAATTCTACTGGACGAGTCCATCACTTCCTTTTTCTATGAAAATTAGATTCGTTATAGCCCTTTATTTTTACTAATCATGTGATCACAGTTCAACGACTACATTAGAAATGATAATTGTTATTAATGGTATTTTAAAATACAAAAAAATAAAAACATGGAAGTGTATATGTTTTACATAACCATTTAACATAATATGACATTTAATTAGATCAAGAGTAATTTTCATTAATAAAAGTTGGGGACATCACAATAAATATATAATATATATTCAATATGTTTATTTGAAATGGAAAATTATTTCTTTTGATTATTCAATATGAGGAATTATTTGGAAATGAAATGACAGGTGGGTATCAAATGTTATATTTCCCCTCGATGCATCGACTAGTTCCCATGAGATGAATTAGTTGGAAACTTTTAACATGTTTTAATCCATAGTTTTAACCATCTTGTGAACAGTATTGAGGGTATATGTTTTCATCTACCTTAAACATGATGTTGAATAGTTAATAATTTCATTAATTGTTTTTCATTTATTACTTATTCATGAGATTTTTCATTGACATACCTATGGATTCATTTAATTCTCACTTCACAGATTAAATGACATCTGGTTCAATTTCATACATTTCTATATGGAATTTACTATATCTATTTATCTAAATTGAATGTGTCATTATATATTTACCTTCCCATGATGTTTTATTATAATTATTTTATTAATTATTCCTATTTACATACTCTTAATGAGAATTTGAGTTCACACATATTATGTTTCATGTCCCCAGGTTATGAAGAATAAATATTTGAATATCCATTTTTGGATTTAGTTTATTTCATTTTAATATATATCAGGATTCTATTTTCTATTTCCCAATGTATTAGGGGTTTGATGTTATAATCTGGATTTCCAATACTACTAAATTGATCAGTCCTTTGGGGTTTTATTCCTTTTAATCATGTCAATATAATAATATATTGCACAGGTACTTGGATTTTGTGGTTGGGGAGTTACACGAATAGTCTGGAGTTAGTGACATCATTAATATATGTTCATAAAAAATATGAAATAAAAAAATCTAAGGATTAAATAGTTTTCAATTATTGTTAAAATAGATACATATATGAATCCCATAATAGATTTGAATACAATTTCTATAAATTAATTTCTTTTAAAAAATCGCATTATTTCCTCTAAAATATTCTTTCATATCATTCATTGTACAATTCATGGATTCTTGGTAAAGGAAACAAAATAAGGGTGAGCTCTGAAGAACAGTTAGGGTTATATATAGAATAATTTTTCATGAATAAATAATCAAAATAAGTATATGATTCAAAATAATATAACACATACTATATTTAAATAACTGGATAATACATAATTAATATGGAACGTTAAATAACTAAAAACACAATACAATTAAATAATAAAGATAGAATAAAATTTATCAAATGATAATAATATTCTAAAAATATCATTGATTATAATAACTAAAATAATACAGAAGGAAGCACGTAATTTTTGGACGTTACGCTATCCTGGATCATCATACCTCTAATGAAAACTCTATAGTAAGATGATTTAATCTACGCATTGAAACATGTTAAATGCTAGATTCCTTATTTAAATCGTGATAAAAACAATTTTATAGAGGGTATATAAAATATTGGGCCCTAAATGTCACTCTAGGTCCAAATAATTCCACATATATCAAATAATCTATCTATTTGTATACAATTTGCCTTATCATCATGTATCCGTATTGAGTAAAGGATATTGATTTTATCAATATTTCTTGAGATAAACAATTTTATTTCAATATAGAAAACTGTAAATCAAAATTATATATAGTGTCGTCATCAAAACATGCAAGTTATATAATATAAAAATTTAAGGAATTTTTAATGTTCAATTATCACTAGAATGTGAATAATTTAATAGAAAATTAATGGCCACAATATTTTACAATGTAATTAAATCTCAACACATTTCCTTGTCAAAATGATAATAGAAAACTCAAAGTAAGAATTAGAATTCTATCGATAAAATATATATCCATTGGAGTATATGTTAAATAAAGGGTTTTTTCATTAATGAAAATAAATAGAATAAAATATTTATTTTCCATTATTAATGATAATATCATTTTCATTATAGAAATCAGTTCATAAAAAAAAGAGAAAATATGAATATAATTTTATTTGAAAATAACATTAAAAACAATGAACCTCTATAATATTAGAAGAAAATATTCTTTAAAAATAACCATGTAAAAATGAAAGGGAAGATTAAGATAAGGTAAAGTCAGGTTGTTGAGTAATTTCATACATCTAGTAAAAGTTAAATGAAGATGAATTTTTCATTGTAAAGGGTTTATAAAAGTACTTTTTTCGGAAAAAAAATTAAATAATCTATATATTTTTTAAAAATTAGAAGAATAATAAAAATTTATTTAATAAATTAGTATTAAAAGGTAAATTGTTTTGAGAAAATTATTTGGTTGCATGTTTTCTGAGGAAAAATTATTTTTCAATGAAGAGAGAAACAATGTAGGATTTTCTTAAAAAATTTATTTATTATTTCATGTAACAATGTGTGGGAAAATGGAACTATTTCTAGAAAATATCATGTGTAACTATAGGAGAATAAAATGAAATGGTTTTATTTATAAAATGATAAAATAACTTCTTTCAACTAAAATTCAAGAATAAAAAAATCAATTTGATTGAGATTGTTAAATTAACACTTACCATGATAAAAACAATGATGTGAGAATTAATAAATTAAACGATTAATCACATCAAATATAAATACACATAAAATTGGTGCAAAAACAAATGATACTAAATAGACATTGTAAACATAATCTAAGAATATTAACGACAACCAAGAAGTAATATTAGCTAATGAAATGAAATTGAGTTATGAAATTCTTTATCAACTAATATATTTTTATTAAAATTCCATTGGGTGAAATAATTTAAATCGAAACATAAAATAATTGGAATTTTTAGGGAATCATGCTATTACATGTAAAATGTGTAGTAGATACACCATATAAAATTAATTGGTGCATAACACAAAAATGTGCCTTATTGAAGTGAAATTAAGATGATGCCCCTTAACGCATGCTTCCTTTTGGTTGAACATGCTATAAACTCATTTATAGTGATTTTAATCTTTAAAATAAATAATAATAATACTATATTAATATGTATGACGTAATATATTATCTTTTTATATAATCTTACACATGTTTTTTAGTAATTCTTTATTATTCTCACTCTTTCAGGTTTAAAACGACTTGTATTCCCATACGCGTTTCTTCATAAAAGATCTAGTTATTTAGAATAATATATATTTATATCATCTTCAAAATAATTATATTGAAATAATTATCATGTTTTTCAACTGATTTTAATTTTCAATTTATTCAATAAATATGGTTATGAAATATGTTGTGATCACTAAGATGGATGGCCGTAAGTACACATGAGTATCATTTCCATTTCAAGACTATCATTGTTGAATTTTTTAAGTAATAATATATATATATATATATTTAATTATAATTATATTATATATATAATAATATTTATATATATATGAATATATATATATATATATATATATCATTCATGTGTTTTGTTGATGGAGAGAGTGGCACATCGCTTCACGAAGGCAGTAATCCATGCGTACACGAAGTTTATTATAATTTTTAGGTGTAGTAAATAATATTATATATTATAATATAATAAAAATCAATATAACATGATTGTAATCAATATTTCAACTATATCACATATATTTAATTACTTTATCCTTATAACGTTGTTTGTAAATATTTAGTAAAATGAAAATAAAATCGCTTCTTGAGGCGGCAGTCCGCCATACACATGAGCGACGCTATCGTATACCCTATGGAATAGAATGTAAAAATTTATATATGATATAAGTACTCTAGAGCTATAATTATGTTTTAAATATCATATAAATACATTATATCTGTCACCATATCCATCCCTTAAATATGTTAGTAGAAAAAACAAATGACATCATTTTGTTAGAAGACAGTCTTCCATAGACATGATTGTTGACATTATAACCAATTTGATAGGTGTTTGGTAATTAATATATTATAAAAAATATAATTTTATTCTATAAAATTATTATATTATATTATTACATTTTAATGAAAATTATATCTGTGTATGAAAAATATAATAAAATTGACTATTTATGAACATTATTTATTCTTCAGTTATCCTTTATATGTTTGAATCAAAGCCTTTATAGGTAAGATTTATGACTGAAATAAGTCTCATAGGTGAAGATTATTGAAGTTAGAATGTGATTTCAATTGGTTTTGGATGAACCAATTGGGTCTGAAATCATTATAATGAGACGACAGTTTGTTGCCTTTTATAAGTGAGGTGATAGGCACACTTGTAATTTTTGAATCAATTTAATGACATCAACATTTGTTTTTGTGAAACAATACATAAAAAATGACCATTATAGAAAGTAGAAGTGATATAGTCTATATATATACCTCAAATACTTTTTTTCATGTTTGTAAGAAATTTTTACCCTTATCTTCTAAGATTATCCCCTGATAAATCATTTTTTCTCATAATCATAGTAATAAATTGTAATTATTTTAACTAATCAGTTAGATAAAAAATTATGATTACATTATTAAAAATTAGAAATTAATAGGAAAAAAAATATTTAATCCATTTATCTAGATTCGATTAACATAATTATAAAATTTTAATTGAAAATTTGTCGTATAAATGTGATGATAAAGAAGTTTTTGAAAGAGAAAATGTTCGGTTATTTAGTTTTTTTATATATAAAAATAAATATTAAAATGTTTAAATATCCAGAAAAATTAATGGATAGAAAATTTATATAATTTTATGTTAAAACTAATTCAAAATATAATTTATCCATATAAATTAATAAAGTGAACGTACATTATTCAATTAAAAGTCAGTATTAGCAGTATTCATAAAAAAAGAATTAATTTAGAATGATCCAAAAAATCACCATAATATAATAGTGATATGATTATTTAAAAAATTATTTTCTCTTTTTCATAGAAAAATTATTATAGTGGTAAAAAGTAATTTAGATTATTTATGCAATGAATGAAAACCCCATGTTTTAAAAAAATACAGTTTTTTAGAAAACAATTCTTATTCAACTAAAAACTCGCATTTTATTATTTATAAGAAGATAAAAATATTTTTCATAACATAGATAGATCAATTCATAGCCTCAAATTTAATTTCATTTTTATACTAATTATATTTAGTAATAAAATTTTAGCAATATCTCCCAAGTCATTTGAACTCGGTGTTGCGTGTAACACAAGATAAATTTTGTGTTGTTTGTAATAGAGACTAAAATTAGTATTGCATCTAGTATAATATAAACTCAGTTTTCTTTTTAATTCAATATATTGAAGAGTGTTAATATTAACTATAAATAAATATATTATAAAGTCTCAGAGTGTTTGATTTTCTGCTATTTTTGGCGTTTCTAGTCATATATTCCATCAAATAAAATATTATTCTGTTATATTTTTAGTGTTTTATAAATTTTAAATTAATGAATTATTTCTTTAATACCACATATATATTTCAAATATGGTTTTATATTTTTTAAAATTTTGGATTTAATTTACAAACTGATATTTGATATTTTGGAACATAAGAAATATTTTTTAAAAAAATAGTAAGACAATATATATTTTTATTTTCACATAAATTATTCTCAATTTTTTAATTTAAATAAAATTATATATATTTAATATTTAAAATAATTGTTTTGAGATTAAATAATATAATCCGATTAATTTTTTGGAATAAATTTTACATTAACTTAGTTAAAATGTTGTTTTCTTTGTAAGATATAAAAGGGTAAAATTAACAATTCTTAATGAAAATGGATTAATGATGGTAACAACATATGTTTGATTGTTTTAATGTGGTTTCAATAGTAATTATCTCAAAAATCTATTATAGTTTATTTTTTGGGAAATATTACGTATTTATCATGTGATCCCTTTATATAATGTTGAAATATATTAATAAATCCAGTCTTTCCATTTATAAAAGGGACCTCTCACCATGTTTTAATGAACTCCTAAAAGATTGGATCCTCATAAACCCATTCACTTTTTACTACACATAGAATAATATTTCACCATTTTGGTACTAATATCCTATTGTACTATCATATTCTATTATTTTCTAATAGATCGTTCCTGGAACTATCATATTGGTCCACTTGTGTCATTAATTGTTATATAACATTCTTACTTTATTTTTATTTATTTATCAATATAATTTAAAATTCGATATTGAATTACATTATTTTATGTTATATAATTAATTTTAATATTATATGGTAAGATAATTAATCTCCAATTCATATTTTTATTATGAAATTGAAACTAAAATTATAGTTTGTGATGACTATGAAATCCATGATGCAAGATGCTTTTATATTCACCACATTTTAAGGATTGTATAAAAGGAAAATTTTTAATATAATTTTGATAATTAGATCATTTTTATATTCTAAAATATTGAACAACATTACTCTTTCCTATCATTCTATGGATAAATAAATTTTCAATGTTGTGAACATATGGATTACGACCTCCATAGAATGATTGATTTCCACTTTTGTTTTCATCGCTACCTTATATGGATAGTCATGAGTTTGGTATTAATGGATAAATATTATTTTTAAAATATAATTATGGTTATTTTATTTCAAAATTTATAACATATTAATTACATGATCAAAAAATTATTATCATAAATTCATTGATATAAGACGAGTGGACGAAAGGAAACATTTCCACTTATTTACATGTAATTGATTTATAGAAGTAAAATTAAAATTAAAATTTTTACAATCATTATATATAAAACTAATATGAAAAAACATAACATTATAATTCTATTATAATGACATTACTACTAAAACACCACTTAATCACACATTAATAATTTTAGGTTCTTTTTTGGTTTAGTTTAACCAACAACTTGAACAGATTTATGAATTTATATCATAGATATTTATGGTAAATTATTTACTAGTTTAATATCATATAAATATTTAAAGAATATATTTTTGTTTTGGATATAGTATATGAAAATTTAACTAATTAGTTAAGAATAAAATTTTCAATTAGTAAGAATCACACAAATATGATCGTCACCAATATCATCTTCAAGGATTGAAACAAAAATTAATATGGAATGGTATTATAGAAATAAAAAAATAATGTAAATTATATTCAAGTAAATTATATAATATAAGAGGTATGTAATTTTTAAAAATTATACATACCAACATTGTTTTTTACTATCCTATTAGAAGGTTATAAAAATTAATTATACCTAGTATTGAAAATAGGTGAAAACTAACAAATATTTACGTGTAAAAAATGATTACCTGTCAATATTTTAAATGTTAATAATTATGATTAAATTAATAAGGTATATATCTAATGAACATAATATCATTATTATATATGTTTTGTGAATGTTATGTACTAATCATATCTGAGGTAATAGTTTTCATCTCAAATTCATCCCATTGAGACATGCTTGGTATTATGAACTAATTTCATTTATGTTTTTTTATAAATTACCTGTTTGATATATAAAAATTGGAATTATATTTTAATAAATCTATTTTTTTACAATAAATATATTTCCATGTATTTTTATTAATGTGTTACTCATGTCATAAATGTTTTAATAGTCTCATTTATGATTCTGTTTGACAAGACAAAAATTACTAAAATATATCTTCATAAGGAGTTGCTATTAAATTATTTACCATGAATGATATTAACATTAAATACACAAAGATCATGGGATAAACCAATATTAATAATTTTTCTTCTTAAAATCTATTTTGGTTCTACTCGTATCAATGTTATAAGAGATTTTGTTTAGTTAAATTTTTTTCAATTGGTTATGGTCATTCTCTTCAAATTATTTCCATCAAATTAGAAAAATTTATCCATATAATTTAATTATGAGTTATTATCTCATTGTTTCAATTTTTTCACATAATATCTTTTTCAAATATTTTAATTCTTTATGGAGCTTGATTCCCATAACGAATTTTGAAAATTAAACTCTAATTTCATTTAGTTATAAATATTTATCCAGAACATTATTATTCTATAAATCTGTTATATCTCTCTAATATTATTTTATATGCAATTTTATAAACCCCATTAGAAAATATATTCATTGATACAAATATTATTAAATTTTAATTTTAACAATTTTATTATTCGACAAAGGTATTTGATATGTATTAAAAATGTTCATTTCCATTCAGTATCATAATTTTCATCATTGGATCTACATTTTATATAGAAATCATTATGTTATTTTCAAGGATCAATTAATTTATATTATTTAATTTATATTTGTATTTTTTATAATTATTCAATTCACCATATGAAAATTTACTCTTGAAGGCGAGCTATATGATTTTATTTTATGTTTATGGTATTTTTTTTCTAAAACCTCTTTTATATTTTACCACCATTTAATTTTTAATATTATGAAAGATTTCAAATATTATGATATATTTTACAATATTTATTCATTAATATATATATATATAGTTAGTGGAATTGAACTCATGATATCATGCAATTCCATTCGTGATTCCTTATAGGGGGATACCATTCGAAAAATTCATTTTCAAGACTATTTTCCATCTATGTCAACATCCTTTGGAGTATAATTAATTAAATTTGGGATATGTTATTTTACAAGAATCCACTTTCTTCTTATGGATTTTAATTCAATGTAATTCTCTTTTTGATAAATTATTTATCAGTTTTTTGTCTCAACTATTCATTTGGGGTATATCACTATAATTTTTCAGTAAATGCCTTTCTTGATTTTTTTGAATGAATTCAATTAAACTAGATTCAACATATTTATTGACAATAAATACTTATTGACATAAATTTATATACATTATCTACATTTTTTAAATTCCAAATGATTTATTTTCATGATTTAATGGAATTTACTAGAATTTTATAAGAGACCGTTGAAACCAACTATTATTACATCGGTTCATTAGGATTTGTTTATTGAAACCCATTTTATTTCCATAGTTTCATTATTAATTATTCTTAAAACACATTACCAATCATTATATTATTTATTATTTCATAGATTATTTATTTTTAGGTGGAACACATATGTATTGATGATAATTTCTGGGGTCACATATCACACCCACTGAATTGGTCAATAGTCTTATTATCCAAAGTTATTATATTCATGAGTAAATTTTTGAGATCTTAAGAATTAAAAATTAAAATTTTTTTAATGAATTTAATATTCTCTATAATTATGTATTTTATAATTTTGAAATACATTTCATAGTTTTATTATTATTCTCATGAAAAGTTTATGTTCTCATGGATCCTGATTATTGACCAACTCATTTCCTTCATGTCTTATTTTATGACTTGGTTAATACCGTGATTTATGATCTACTATTTATTATGTATTATTTTATTATTTAAATTGACTATACACATATAAAAAACTTATTTTCCCTTATGATATTTTATTTTTATCACCTATGCTTACCCTTGTTGAGGATTTGAAATCAACATCTTCTTCGGTTTCCATATCCCCAGGTTATGAAGAAAGATAATAATTATGATGTTCCCATGAAGGTATATTATGGGAATATTTATTGGTATGTACAAAATAATTTTTTATATATAATTAGGGTTCTCTTATTTTTCAACGAAATAAAATTTAATTATTTGAAAGAACCATGACCTTTGTAATTAATTTTTTATCTAAAATATATAAAATACTAAACATAAAAGGATATTAGAATGTATTGTAAGGAAATATTTATTTTAAAATATATAATTAATTTATTATTAGGTTTTGATCATCATAGATTGTGTCAGATAAGTGTTTATACACTTTTAGAGATTGAGAAATTTATTGAGTATAATATCAGGGTTGATAGGATAATTGAATGATTGTGTGGTTCTACCTGAAAAATTATCCCCCTCTTTAGAGTAAATGATTATGCATGATCTAGAATGTACGTTTCTAGGTTTAATAATCCTAAAAATAGTAGATTGGGTAATAACCCAATCCTAACATGTGGCATGATAAAGAGGCATAAATTCACATCTAGTTTCCCAATCATGTGGGATATCATTGGGATAATTTCATTTTCATTAAAATCCATTATGATTGACTGATTTTCTAGTAACATTAATTTATTTTATTAAAATGTGTGTGATAAACTAACTCAAATTAATCTATGATGAACCATATTTGATATAGATTATGTTATAAATGATATATGTTGGGATATAAGTGAAATAGTTTGAAATAAAAATCATTATGCTGACATAGATGATAAAAGTCACTATCCAATATGATAATGAAATCAAAAGAAAACCAAAGTTAATCCTACCTGTAGGACCGTGTTGTGAAATTTATTTAATGAAAGTACACTTATAATAAACTCAATAGTTGTGGAAGCGTTATTAGTTTTTCTTTATTGTGGAAACCCTAGAATACCCACGACATTTTTATGTGTATTTTTAAATACCCTAATGAAATTATTATTTAATGAAACTTCTATAACAATGTATAATATATCTCTAGTTTATGTTTAAGTAAATGAGAATATTTTTTCTTTATATTAGATTTAAATTATTCTATTCATATAATGGATTTACCTTTTAATGATATTCTTCATAATCAATAAATCATTGTCAAATCACCCACAATTTTTATTTGTTAAAATATGGATGAGGATAGAAAGAATGACCATAAGTCATGAAGTATGTATCATAAATTTAGTAAAATGTAAGGAAATAACAACAAATCATATTTATTATCATCAATCAATGCACTTACACCACACATGGGCCTCGATGTGTCTATATAACGTCAAATAAAAATAATATATTGGGAACTATTATACAAACCCAATACATCACTAGTACCACAGTCATGAACTAAAATGAGGTGGAAAGTGGGATTATTCCACATGAACCTTTTTCTGTGAGAGGATCAAGAATTTTATTTTATGCACGCAAATAGAAGATTACATGCATCATGTGATAGAAATAGTTTGGGATTTAGAAGTTACAGTTTTGGAATATTATGTGCCACACGAAGTAGTCTTTTTTGGGTTTCCATCCCCCCAACTACATTCAATAATGAACTAATTAAAATTTGGTTATTAAATATTTAGATGAAATAAGTAGAAGATGGTATGGGTGTTTAATTATTAGGGCATGAGACAGAGGTGGTGGAAAATTTTGAAATGGTGTAGGATATTGTCGTGGAAAAATATACTCCAAAATGTGATGTAATGGTTCTAAATGTTGATATCAATGATCCTTATGATGAGGTAGATCATTCTTAATCAACTTAATCATTCCCCATTATCCTTATTATGGGGATGGAAAAGTGAAAACTATGGGGGGTGAGATATGATTGAGTGAGTGGTATGCCTATTTGCATGAAATTTTATGCATTCTAATTAACAAAATCATGAATCATATTTCATACCATCCATTGATAGTCATTTAATAAATCTATGACAATGTACTCAAGGATATATAATAAAAATATTAACACAAATCAATGAGAGGTATTTAACACAATGGTTTAGATGAAACTCAATATCCTTAAAATAATAGGTGTTACCATAATCCTGTTCCACCTTATGGACTCCCTTAGATATAGTTGGGTAATAAAAAATACTCATGGGAGGAAGGAGTTCCATAAAATGTTATCAATAAAAATAATCTTAAGAAGTGTCAAAAAAATAGTTGAAGGAAGCGAAACTACAAAAGACGGATCTAGTCTATATGGGAAATTACACCCTACGGACAGTCGTTCTACATGGTGTTCCACCTATCTTGTAGGTATCCCAAAATCAATTTAGTTCATATAATGAGGAAATAATACATTATACTACAAATGAATCTAAATCATTTTCAAGGATGGAAGGTGATTTATGTCCCCTGTGAATGACTTCCCTCTGTGATTGATAAATCATTTGAAGGTGGCAGTGGTGTTTTCCACCCCCACAAATGAAATAATTCGTTATCCTTTCCACTATTCATGGACTCCCACAAATAGAGGCACTATGACCTATATTGATCATCCAACCTAGTAGTCATTTCCACTGCTCCCCTATAGAAACACCGGAGGGTGATCCAAGGTGAGGAAAGATGAAAAAATCCGAGGTAAGCTACTAAAGAAATCATTCTTGATAATACATTACCATTAACATTAACATAATTGAAATAAATTACTGATGACCCCTTCCTCCTAGTGAAGTTAATATCCCACAAACAATATAAGTAAAACCTTCTGTAGAAGACTCCATGTGAAGGCACTGACATTTTCAAAAAAATGGGTCATTTTCTAACCACAAAAATGAATAAATTGCTTCATGGATTGACCATTTGTGGCCAAACCATTATATACCACCTTCATGGAAATTTCATTCTAGATGGTTCTTTTTAGAAAACCCATCGGGGATGATTATTTATAGAAGAAAATTCATAGAAAAAAAATTCATGGACGAATCTTCACCGACGACCCCTTTTCCAATGAACCCATTGCGGACTACCTTTACTGATGGCACTTCACAAAAAATTATTTGCAGTCATCCCTATGTTTCCATTTTCAAAAACATTGGCACCGTGGCCTTTTGGGGTGAGTCGGTGAAATTATGAGTTCAACCATATGTGGCCCTAATTTCCACCCCATAAAATTCCATGAGTCTAAACATTCCTTATTCCCCCATTTAAATCCCATCATCTAACTCATATTCCAGTTTTAACGTAAAAGGGATAGTTTTGCATAAGTTCCAAACTAGTAAATTTTAGGCATCATTCTCCTAGTTTTCTTGTCCACGTACTGTTAAAATATATTGAAAACATCCCTTCATAATTAAATTTAATTGTGGTTAACTTGTCCCAACAACATGACATGAAACAATGTTGTCGTTTTCCCTAGAAACTCATGGTAAACTATGTAGTCAAATTCCTCTATATAAGAAATTAAACTATAGTATATCCGATATAAAAAACATATGATTCCTCATATGAAAAACATGTGATTAATTAGGTTCTATGATTAATATTCCTTAGGTAATAACCATGAAAATTCCATCAAACTGGGACATGTAGGGAATCCCTCCAGGAGTAATCCCCTAGCCTATAATGCAGTAGGTTTCACTCTTTATCCTCTTTTCCAAAACCCTAAGACGTAGTTTGATAGGTCCCCAAACATGACTATACCACTTACCACAATATAAGAGGAGACTGGAACACTCAATTCCTTATCTCTCTCCACTTAGGAATCAACATATGTCCACCAGCAGACAAAGTGGGTCATGTGATATTTATATCTACTATTTATTCTTGGTTCTCACACCAAGAATGAATCACGAGGGATTAAGGGTTAGTGTAGATCCTCACATCCACATGATCCCACACTTTAAATGAGATATATCCATGCATAAGACCCAATCATGTCCACTCATGTCGGAAATATCTAAATAAGTAAGCCAAAAAATAACAAACTACATTGTATTTTATTCACATTCTAAATGTGAAATGTTAGAAGCCTCAATGTGAACCAAAACTACAAATCGGATTCACCGTAATGTTTTCAGGGCTACATTCCTAGGAGGGTCCTATCTACCCGGGATGCCACATCTCTTCCAGATCCATCTAGACACCTTGGCGTAAGTCCCACAACAAAATTGGACATAACAACCTCTACCTATATATCCTTGAAATAAGAAATAAAACTACATGGTTTGTACTTCATCACATAAACATGAAAAGAGAAATATCTTGTTATGTGGAAACAAGAAATATGGGTTTTGATTCCGATCATTAGGATATATAGTATGACCATATTCTGGTTGCAATATTTTATTAAAACCAAATTCTATCCCAGTAGATGATAGTTTTCTCTAGAGAACCTCACAATGTTTCTTGAAACCATATTCATCCAAATAAAAGGAAAAATATTATATAATCCCTCCACTAGAGGGTACCGTTTCTGGAAAACCATTGATAGATACAAATACCACCATAATTAGTGGACCATAGATAAATATAAACGATTCTAAAGCCATGATTATTCATAATTGATCATCAGATGAGGGGTAATCCATGTATACATACAAGGAAATGAATAAATTATTTGTGAATATATCTTAAATCTATAAGAGTGTCCCAAAATATGAAAAATTTCCCCACATAAGTGTGTGATGAGCATGAATTCCCATCTTCTTAACCAATGTGGGTTTTTATGTTTTCTGGCTATGTTTCCTAAAGCATGTTTGCCTTTGGAAAGTAGGTCTCTGTTTCTTTTTTAGTATAATAGTCAATAGAAATTTTCTAGGTCAACGAACAAAACCCATTAGAGACCATTGAAAGATGTTGTACCCTAAATATGTGAATTCACACTATTCAACCCCTTTCAATAATCCAATTGGATGAAAATGTTTTTCTTCCAAAAAATGGTGAACTCGATGTGAATCGATGAACAATTTTCTAGTGTTACCCTATACCAAGCCCCTTCAATATCCAAAATGGAAGTGGTCAAAGCGAGACCATCAATTATGCATGTGGAATAGATATTATACATTGAAGGAATTTTTTTAGTATGTTTCAAATATATTGAAAACACCCTTAACCAGAACTCTATTCAATCCAATTACATCACATAAGCATTCACGTACAGACAGGTCGGCAACTATGCATGCCTGGTCCTTAACCAAAATAAGGATTCCATATCCCACCGAATGAAATTAAAACTATGTTTTAAATGAATCTTGACAAGAGTACAGCCTGAATGTTACTCTCTTAACCCTAGAGGCAGCTCGATAGGCCCTCCATTCCATGATTTTCTGCTAGAAATCCACCTAGTAATGATATATGATCCATAACAAGATGACTCCAAAATCCATGTCATTAAATTTTAGAAGACTATCTCTAAAACGTGATAAATATTTACTCCCTTAGAAAAGGGGTATGATTATGTCATCAACAAAAACATCTTCCCAACTGCATGGGGTTCAGAATAAGTGTATGTGTTGGAAATCATCATCCACTTTACCATGTGGCCCAATATTCTCTTCATACAGAGTATACTATCCCACAGGCCCCAACAAAAGCCCTGAAATAACTAGGTCCACATATAATCCTATCAAATTTAATTGCTAAAAAAACTAGGAATATCCCCGTTTCATTATTATTCCTAATGAATGTACCCATTTAAATATTATGACATACTAGAAGATAAAAATTCTCGGTTGCAAATACAATGTATGCCAATAAAATGTGATGGAAAGATGTGAAATGGTGAAAATTGTTCCTCTTTCTCCCAAAACCCTCATTGAAAATATTTTTGACAATTATAGGAAGACATGTATCCATACCAATTCACTTCAAACACATCAGTGAAATACAGTGGAAAGCTATGAGAAAATGAAAATTTCTACTCATCCTTCTCAAGCCTGCTATGAAAATTTGTTTTAAAATTATAGGATGATGCAAACCAAAACCCACCAATTTGAATTCCTTTAGTAATAAATGGTGGCATCCAAATTGAATAAAACATAAATTCATGCACAAGATATCAATTCCATCTATCAAATATTATTGATACTATTTTAAAGATGAAAATTCTTCTACTTTAATGATAAGATCACCATGTAAATATTGAGGTAGTTATAGAATGTTGACGTTGTATCCCAATTTTAAATAAAGGGAACAATCATACCTCTTCCCCTCATATGAGGACTATCATTACCCACTAGTAGGTAACAGAGGACCAGAGTAGTCACATTATTGTGCTCTGAAACAAAAATGGGAATAAATTTCTATTCCTATCAAGGAACACTTGAAAAAAATATATAAAATGATAGAATATGATATATCAATCAATGAACATGTCATAAATAATTTCCAAGATGTAATCACATTCATGAAAATAGAAAAGAGTCGGGTCCACATCCCCACCTCATCAATTAGGGGGACTTATCCACATAGATGGGAGGTAACCCAAGAGAAGTCATGCATCACTGCATTAATATAGGAGTGGGTTTGGTAATATTTCTGGACAAATTGACATCATGATTGGGAAAAAATTCCTTCTCAAAATAAAGGAAACTAGTCCACTTCAGTGGCCGATCCAGGGAACACATATATTCCTGCTATAATTTTGATCACATACGATCATATTTGGGTGGAAGCGTAAGAGCCACTTGAATAAAAACCCATATATGATGACTGGAACCTATAACAAGCGTCCCTAGTTTCTAGAAAGAGAGAACCTAAAAAACACCAAATTCCAATGCAGATTGATGAGCAGACTCATGACCATATTCTTCTATAAGATAATGTTCTTAGGGAAACAAAATGTATATTAACGGTAGATTTTTATCCTATATATCTAGTACCAAATTATGGAATTGGAATTAGTTGTTGTGAATGTACATATTATAACATTGTTACCAGAATCTCTAGAGATCCTTCCTAAAGGATATACCAGGATGGATTTGTTTTTGGTCAAAACCCAATCGATTATTAGATCTTATCCCCTGATGAGAATAATAGAAGGTGTCCTCATGGAGATAATATCCAATTGAAATAAGGCCCTCCCTTTTTTTCTTCCTCCCGAAAGTTCCTCCCTATGGTATACTTTATAGAAATCCCCCATCCAGTCTGACATTGAGAAATAATGGTAGTACTTTCCATGATGCAATTTCCTACAATAGTCCTCCCCATAATGAAATCTTCTTTCAGTAAGAGTTTCCTCCCCTCATTGTTGTCTTCCCTAAAGGCCCTCCCTATGATATGCCCAATAGTTATTCTCTGTGTTATTAGACAATAATATACAATGGTATTACTCTCTATGATAGCTCCAACAAAAAAGGACCTCCCCACATTTATATTTCATGTTGACAAGAAGATCCTCTCCTTGTTTATTCAAATATATTAAATTCATCATATTATGAGGCTATAGTAAATATGAGTTTAGATATTTTAGAGAACATATCAATGAAAAGAAACAATCATTATTATCTAGGAAATGACTGGGGGAAATGATCATTCTCTGGTCCACCTCTAGACCCTTACCATACCAATGAGGTACACAATTTCCCAGATATATGTGAAAAATAGTCAAGAATCTCTTATATGGTGAACATAATGTAGAGGAGTCCATTGTATAAGAGGAAAATAATATGTTTCTTAAGAGATGATAATAGTCCAAACATGATATAACCATTATGTTTTGGTCCTAAACCACTTTTATTTTTCTATTTTATATGAATTGTCAAAATAATGCAAGAAAATCATCCATAATAAGTTCCTACAAACACTCCCCCACTTGAATGAAAAATTATTACATTATGATTGGTCTGCATACCATGTTAAAATATTGGAAGATCTATTTCATAAAATCAATATAGAATCCATTTAAACAACATGATTTCCACAATCATAGAAGTAATAAAATGATCTTCGACTAGTATGACTCAACAAAATACATAAGTTGAATTGTCTAATTATGGACACCCCACCTGGTGTAGATATTTTAGGATGAGGACATGGATGTTTTCATTTCATCCCATTCCTCATTCAGATTAACCTACTAGAGATGAAATCATGTAATTTCATTACATTGAGTAGACCATAAATAAAAATCTCTACTCAAGAAAGAATCCATACTCAGTATGAATATCCTCATTCAAGTATAAAAACTTTCAGGTAAAATGAGATAAATCAATAAAAAAATTCCAAAAACAGGAAAAAGAAAACATTTAGTTGGAAAACATCTTAAGGGAAGAAAGTCCTGGAGCCTTGTTAATGATCTTATAAGAAAAAATGTACACGTACAGACTCAAAAATATATATAGATCACGCTAAAAAAATGAATTATTTTTATAAAGTGGTGATAGTAGAATTATCCAATGTGGTATGGGATCATACCCAACCCATAGGGTTGCATAATGTTTTATTAGAAAATTTCCCCATAGGACCGAAAAATCTGGAGCAAGAAACAAAAACAAGAGAAGGGGAGAAACCCCATCCCGTAGCACTAGGGGTATTTTTATCTCAACTAACCTTCAACAAAAATATGTTTTTCCCATTTATGTGGGGAAATAAAGGGAAATCTCTCACATTTTTTCCCATCTCACTACACATTTCTCCAATAAGGGAGATCTATGACTATGGTTCAATATGGATCCCTTTGAGGAAACATTCACTAAGAAGTGCAAAGTGGATCCCAATAATGAAGTGAAGGATCCATGAATGGATGGAAATATATCTACCATAAATCATCAAATAGTGTATCACCCCCAATGAGTTATGAAAATTAGAACATCATGGATTTCAATACTACAGACGACATTAAATTGAGGAAAATGAATAAAATAAACATGGGGATTGTTCCACCCTGAATACAATTAATATTGATAATTACAGTGTGCATATCCAAAACCAAATAATTACACTAAATTTTGGTATTATATCAATCAATCCCCCACTATATCTTTAGGTAATCTCTATTAAAGTGAAGAATAAAAGAAAGGTTTTATATCATCTTCCTCATCCTCTTGATGAAAACAAACTCCTCATAATCGAGGAAAATTTTTCACATCAAGAGGAAGAAATGATGGATATGATGAGATGAAATTATGTGTTTCTAAAAGTTATTGGGACTATTTAATATTCTTCCAAGGAATAGCCTTAAAATACACTTATAGAAGGTTTGCTTCAACAGAAATGGGGTTTTCCAGCGATAAGGTAGGGCCCAGACATCTTCCTAACTCGGTCCCTCAACCCTTTGTTTATGTTGACCCAATCCTCAATGGATGTCAATATTAACCAAATATAAGGAGACAACTAGAGAGGTAATGGAATCCCCTCAGAAGTTGAAACAGACTGAATACAAACCTCAAATTAGTAGCAGAACTATTGCATCAGATTCTGGCTATTGTTGCACCTACCCAATTTCCTTCTCAAATATTCCCTTATTATGATTTCATCAACACCATAGAGTATTTTGAATCTTGATTGGAGTCCATAGTTGAGTGGTGTGAACTTGTGAAGCTATGACATAATCCATACCCCATATTTGTGAGTGAAACCCCACCCTAACGGTCCTACGTTTCAGATATTCAATTTCCCAGGTGACCTAGAACAACATCTAACCCACTATGTGGGCCATTGTGATCCCATTATGGGAATTTCATAGCAACAATAAGTAGTGAAACTATTAGGAACTATAATAACCTTTCAAGGTTCATTCATTGAATGCTACATTAGTTTATTGGATATGTCAATAATTGGATGAGAGGATCTCCTTCGACAATTACTTTATTAGTTCTGCTCGGTGCCCCAAAAGACCAAAATCAGTCTCCTTTTGAATTGTAAATAGTGGGAGAATGGGAGAGTATCATATTTCATTACCATGTTGAATGGGATGACCTATTCCCTGAATGAACCACTCTTCCTCGAGGATATTATTTCTCTATTCATTGATAAACTTCATGATGATCTATGAACGCTGCTCATCCCAATGTAGTATACAATCATGCATTTGAATATCTCTACCATTTCCAAAATAATGTAAGTCTCCATTCCAAAGAAAAATATAAAGTCCTGAGTAACTATGTTGGGACTAGTAAAATGATTATAAAAGAATGATTGTGAATCTTCCACCTTTAATCCTTCCTCTGTATCTTCTCAACCTCTGAAACCTTCACCACATCATTCACCACCACCTAGGCATCAATAACTATGCCCCAATTAATAAGACCAGTGGAGTGGACCAAGGAGAAATAAATTTGAATAAAAAATGAATATTTTTAATCATCCCAAGATTATTAGGCCAATTACTATTTTATAGCTGCTATAGAAAATGATTTACTCCGCTTTCCAGAGTTGAAATTGGCTGACCATGTAGGTCACGATTACTGGTCGTATTATTTTCCCTTTTCTCAGATACTATGAAACACCCTTATGGAATGATAACTCTTTATTGAACTACTATATAATGTGGTTGATTATAGGTTGAAATGTTGGTTAGGTCACCATCAGAAGCTTCATATGTTTCTTACACTAACCTCGATAAAGGAGGTAAGTGGCAAGAAGATATTGGTAGTAGAGTATAAAATATAGATAGTTGGATGAATCGAAAGACAATCATCTGAACTCATGGTATTATCCAAGATTAGTTGAACAAAAAAATATTCCCCCAACCTCACTTTCTACATCATACCCAACTTTATAGACCCCATATCCCCCCCAAATCCTACCTTTCAAAATGTGGTTTGTCTAAAAATCTGAGGAGAATGTGTACGAAGACAAACCTACACCCAAACAAAGTCTACATTAGCCCTCTCATATATTATTCCCTTAGCTATAAAACAATGGGAAACACCAAAAAATAATAATCTACAATACATATTCATCCAAGGAAATTAAACATTAGAATAAGAGTTGATCATCGGGTCCATTAATGTCATTAATCAAATGGATCCCTTATTTGACGATGAGTATAGTCATGAAACAATGTTCTCTATGTTTTGTTGGGGAACAGGAGGTAGTGGTCGAAGGATATTAGGGTTCTGGGGATGGAAAAACAAAGGTATAAACCAAACCCCTAGCCATGTCCCTACATGGAATGTCAATGTTGCAAAAAATCATGGATGATACCTTATGTGAATCCAACATGAACAAGAAAATCCTCTTGCATCCGGGAAAATACAATGAGATGATATCATTATTGAATATCAATCAAAAGAGGAACATGTTTCCAATCTTCATTAGCATGCATATAGACTAGCCAGACCCAACCCACCAAGAACAAGAGCGCCTCAATATCTTGTCTTGAGGGTTGATCCATCTGTGTCAAATAATAATGCCCATAAACTACCAACAATAGAGTATCTCCATGATGGGAAGTTCCAACCTTTAGTGGAGAACTATTATAACTTAAACCAAGTAATCCTTGGTACCAACAATGCTATCAAGCCTAGATGTGATGATATTTTAAAAACACCTCAGGGAATAAATTTTAAGGGAATTTTTTAACCCACCATGTTTTTTATCTAGAAATAACCTCTACTGATGCCTATCAAATAGAGAAAAAGCATGTGGGATATATTTTGGTTAAAACATAAACTGATCAAGATGAAGATTAAATTATTCAAGGACCCATCCGACAACCATACTTGTCTGGTAGGATAAATGGAATTGATATCCAAACATTATTAAATGATAATTACTCTACAGTTAAGCTCAACTTAGTATAAACACATTATTCATAGGGATGAAATGAGGATAGCATGGATCCTTCCTCCATAACCTTTCCGTTCTATGAAAAAGTTAGAAAAAGCCACTGGTTTTTATCAATATCAGGGCTCATTTTGGAGATCTTTTGGTCGACTCACTATTTATTATGACACAATAGAACATTGCCTTTAAAATCATTCTAGGATGGCCCTGGTTGCATCAAAATATGGAAATCCATTCATCATAATAACAATGAATCAAATACTTTTCTAAGAGACCAATATAGACATTTCACACTGATAAGGCCCTGTTCAAATCCAACGAGTCATTCTATATCAATTTTGGATTATTTCAGTGGAAAGGGAAACAAACCATGGTTGATGGGGTTTTATGGTTCACTATATTGAACATTATTGAAATGATAACATTCAACCCCTTTAAATAGCTTGAAAAAATTTTGCATCCCATAATTTAATTTGTGTATATGAGTCTAATTTTGTAAACATATTAAGCGATCATCGTGATTTCAGTAATAACCACTAAGTAAAGAAGTGTTGATAATTTTTCTAACTGTATAGAAAATATTGAGTTTTCAGATGAAAACACAATAAATTCATCCCCTGATCCCCAAAAAATCCTTGCCTCACCAAATGAGGTAGAATAGGTTTTATCATCACCAAAAAACATTGAGAACACACCTTCCCCATACCTCACCCCATATTCTCTATAATTTCAAAGAACTCACTCATTATATATTTCAATTGAAGGAACTAATTTAATGTTACAAATATCAAGATATTTTCGCCTCCCCTAAAAATTGATAACTTATCAAATTACTTCCCCCTCTCAAATGAGAGCATGAATATGAAGGGGAAGAACAATGAGAGGATGTAGTCCTTAGGATTGCCTATCCAGCGTTTGAGGAGGGTGTTGTTACCATCATTGAAGAACAAATAAAGCTAAATCTAGGTACAAAAAAAAGACTAAAACCCCATATTGATTAGTGCATCAATGTATTCTGAAGAGAAAGACATATTTACCACTTTCCTAAGGAAGTATCAAGAGGTATTGGCATGGAACAACACAGATGTTCCTGAACTCGGTCATGATATGACCACTCACCACTTGGACCTACCAATGGACTAACTAGGATATATATATAAATCCATAAGGATGTACCTGACACATGATACAAAAAAAGGCTAATGTTGAAAATCTCATCAGTGCTATATTCGTTCGAGAGGTCCAATATCCCAGTTGGATGAATAATATAGTCACTGTAAGTGAGATGACATAGAAAATCATATTATTCATAATTTCCATAGATCTCAACTATATTTTTTCAAAAGATAAATTCCCTATCCCAGAAAAAAAATTAATGATACAACAACCAAATATTATGCACTATCATTCATGAATTGCTATTTATGATATAATCTAATCTTATTTTCATTGAAATATAAAGAACCCAATGCCTTCAGGGATCCCCAAAGAGTGTTTTGATATCAGGTAATTATCTTTGGTCAAAAAATTTTCAGTTATATATACCAATAGGATATGTGATGCATCTTCAAACCCATCCTCGACATGTTCGCCGAATGCTATGTTGATGACCTGATAGTTAGATAAAAAAACATTCTCTTTATTACACATTATGTAATTATTTATTACATAAAATTACATGTAATAAAAAATGGAAGATAAAAATGGTTCATTTATTTTAAAATTATATAAGTATAATATCATATTGAATATGGGATAAAACAAAATTAATGAAAACTTACATGTCATGCTTATAAAATTCGATGGCTTTTAAAACTACACGAGATAACACACAGACATTCATAAGAAATTGGTGACCTATAAAACCTAGTAAGGGAATCAAG
Source organism: Viscum album (assembly GCA_963277665.1). Taxonomy (NCBI): domain Eukaryota; kingdom Viridiplantae; phylum Streptophyta; class Magnoliopsida; order Santalales; family Viscaceae; genus Viscum; species Viscum album. The sequence continues at coordinate 1,416,988,867 of OY728145.1, forward strand.
ATGGAATAAGGTAATACACGTTATATAATAGGATTATAAATGGGTAATAAAAGGAACATAAATACTAATAAATGATATAAAATCATAAAAATAATATATGAAATGTGGAAACAACTTAAAACCCAACATCATAAACACAGGTCAAGGGAAACTGCAATGAAATCTTGATGGGGGAAAATTCCTATAAAGGAATCAGTTTCACTCCCAATCCCTAAATGAATTCTCATGAGACTAAACATTCTCAAATTTATTGGAGCACAATATAATTCATGGTTCACCAATCACTTTCATTTAATTCTCCTGTTTATTTTTGACACATAGATCATAAAAAATGGGTTCAATAGTCATAATGTATTATTCCCGGATAAAGTAGTTTGGAATAAATCCATGTAAGAAGAAATAAAAATAATTATATCTTCATATATTTGAACAACCTTGATAGTAAATATGTATTTTATTCACTACACAGTTGTTTTTTCTTGGGGAATCATTTTGAATTTTCAGTTTCATAATGGGAACACATAAAAATTATATAAATGGGATGATGGGGGGAAATGGATCTGTCATAGTTTGGAAAAAAATGGGAAGTGATAGGGAAATATATATAAATATTCTAACATTGGTAATTATAAATATTATACATAATAATTTAAATAAACATTAATAAATAATAGAAGGTGAGGATCCCATTCTTGAGTGTGTGACTCAAAATGCTTGTGAGGGGATTTTTGAGAGATTGGGTCACATTGGGAAGAAACCAGAGAGGGGAGGGAAGGGTAAACACGTGCTCTATGTATTTTCAGTGAAGTGGACTAGGATAATGGGTAGGTTTATATATGAAATTAGTTTTTATTACATTAATATTTCTCAAATGTAGGTTTTGGACTCCATATAACAAAATTACCAAAACCACAAAACATACCATTTTTTCTCATGTCTTCTACCAAATGCTAGTTTTTCTCATTATTCTATATTTCCACTAGGAAATCCTAATTAAATAATAGAATTTTTTTTATAAGGGAGTCATACTCTTGAGGTAATGATCTTGAAACATTAAATTATATTTCTGATTTTGAAGGACTTATAATGAATTTATAAAATTTATAAAATAAAATGAAATCCAAATTATTTAAAAGGTAAATAATATAACGTATTCAATTTATAGTATTAATAAATATATCTTTTGTTATTATAATGACATAATATGAAATTTATATTTATACGGTATTTAATTTTTACCCGACAATTTGATTGTCTCTGAAAATTATGAAAAACAAACCACCAGATAATGATGATGTTCTGATTAAAGAAATATTATTCATTCATTCAAAATTACATTCTAAATATTTCTATATTAACATTCAAAATAATGAATGAAATTTATTGAATATTATGGGTTTTTTTACAGTAATAGTTTTGGTACCCTTATAAAAACTACATTTGACATCATAAAAATTATACGATCGTTTATATTTAAAAAAATTTAATTAATGATAATATTATATTTAAATATTATTTATTTAAAAAATAAATTAATTTATCAGAATAAATTTCTCAATTGAAGATGAATATTACCCAAAAATAGTATTTTTGTTTTATTATATCAAAAGAGAAATCATGTATAAAGTTAATATATTAAGATGATAATATATTAATTGTTATATAAAAATTATATACAAACATGGTTTCTGCAGTGATCTTGATAATCCTAAACATCACTTATAAATGTTTTTCATCGTGAATAATATGTTGGATATCATCTTGGTCTTCGTCTAGGGAAAATCCCTCATATTATACGTCCTTCTAAAGCTCCAATAAATTGTCTTTATAGTGTAAAATCCTGATGGTTGAGGTTATTACATCAATTTTCGGTGACAACTGGTTTTGTTAAAACCCTATATTATTACTAATAATATGATCATTATTAAAATCCTACACTATTAATGGAGATGATGATTAAATATCATTTAAATAATATATAATTAGATAAAAAAATATAAGGTTTTCTCTTTGTCCATAATGCATAATAAGAAATTTAAATAACATAGAAGGAAAATTTTGATTTATAATAGTTTGGGTCGTTACGATCATTACCCATTAAGAAATTTCTCCCATAAAATTTTTATTTCCTGCAAAAAAATATATGAGGATAACTCTATTACATCACTTCCTTTGGTTCCCAGATTAATTCTTTAATCATGTGGTTTCCCTATATCACTTTGACATGGTGAATTGTCTTATTTCATAGAACATTGTCTCTAGGATCTAATATCTTCAAAAAATTCTCTTCATATGATATATAAATCTTTAATGGCACTACCTCTGGACAAAGTACATATGAGGGGTCTAGCATGTAATTTCTCAAGAAGGATACATTGAACACATAATGTACTTAAGATAGGTTATGTGGGAGTGAATGTTAGTAGGAAAAAAATTTGATGCAATTTAAGATCTCACATGGGTCTATGTATGTTGGAATGAACTTTCCCTTCTACCAAAATATCATCACATTCTTCCATAATGATAATATAACTATTTCCATGACTCTATCATCAAAATCTACAACTCTAAAATGACTATTTTCATAAAACTTGTGTTGAATATGAGAAGCCTTCATGTGATGATCAATGGTCTTAACCTTTTCCCCCATTTCCTCAACCAATTCAGGTACTATAATTTTTTGTTCCCCAATATCATTCCAGTATGAATGTGTTTTGTGACTCATCCCATAAATGGCTTTATAGAAATCTATTAAGATTCTTCGATGGAAATAGTTTTTATAAGAGACCTCTACTAGAGGTAGATGTTTGACCCACCATTCTTTGATGACTATAGAACATGCCTGGAAAATATCATATAGTGTGTGAATAGTATACTCAAATTGGCAATCAGATTTTATATATTAGTCCATACTACTGATTAAATTAGTTTGTATAGATTGTTAGAGATTTTTTTAAAATATAGAGGTAAATCTCAGATCTCAATCGGATACAATCGACAGTGGTTGTCCGTACAACGTTACCACTTCTCTAATATATACCTGGAAAAGTGGATCCAGTGACAAGTCCTCTTGAACAATGTTAATCATCTAATGGTTCCTTCTTTAACATAACATTTGACGTTATACATAGTTGTAACAAAAAATATCACAACACTTTCTTCATTAACATTGACCACTGAGGATTTCCCTTTCCATAAAGTTCCCACTTTCACCTTAATTAACACATAATATCTTTCAACATTCTTTAACCTCTCCAAAAGTGAATATTGTGGAATTATTTGTTAAAGTATAATAATGTACCATTATTTATTATTCCCATTTCAATCCTTTTAAAATTTAGTAATATTGGATCCTTCTCAATTATTATCAATGATAAAATTGTAGGATCCAATATAGCTAGATAGTTTACCACCTTATTCTCCTTACCATGTTGGTAGTGGATTGAGAATTCATAGTCCTTAATCATCTCTAACCATATTCATTGGATCATATTCAACTCTTTTTTCATGAATATATACATGTTATTTTCATGATATGAATTTATATTTCACACTTCTACCTAAATATAGAATATAATTCCATATTGTCAAATCGAAGATATCTAGAGCTGACTCCAGGTCCAAAATTAGGTAGATCTATTGGTGAACGTTAAACATCCTTAAATAATAGGCTATCATGTTGTCATTTTTCCTTAACACGCATCCAATTCCCCTCTTTGAAGAATCACTGAATACCATGAACAGTTTTCAACTTTTGGGAAGTGTGAGTATTGCTCCAATGAAAAAACTTATTTTTAAATCCTTAATATTTCTTTTCAACCATAATTATACAAAAACATGAATCCATTTGGATTTATCATTATTAGAAGGATTGAAAATCATGAGAAATTTCTCACAAATCCATGACAGTACCAAGATAATCTACGGAAACTGTAGATATTATTCAGAGATGTTGGATAAAAACATCCCTCAATTTATTTGTTTTTTGATTGGTCGACCTATATCCCATTTCTTGTGATGATATTCCCCAAGAACAATACACCCTTCTACCAAAACTCACATTTATTATACTTTTAATACATCATATCATTTCTTATGGTCTTTCTCATTGTGATCAGAAGATCGTATTTCTCCTCGTTTATTTTTGGTTGTATTATAAAATCATGTATAAAGACTGCAGGAAATTTATCAAAGTAATCCCTAAAGACTATATACATCAATTCCATGCACATTTACGAGGAATTGATCAGTCTAAGTAACATCACTATAAACTCATAGTACCCATTCCTCATATGATGATACGTATTAGGAATATCCACCACCTTTATCTTAAAATGTTAACATCCTGATTGATGATCCAAAGTGGGTGAGAATTGTTCAACCCATATCGGATCAATCAAGTCATCAATCTGATGTCGATGAAAATTATAGTGATTGTTCCTAGATCATGACAATCAAGGCAAAATAACATCGACCAATCCTTCTTTTTGATGATGTAGACTGGTGAACCTCATGGTGAAGCACTTGGGCATATTGACCCTTTATTCATTTTCTCTAGTAGTTGTTTCTTAAGTTCCTAATGTTCCAAAATGTATATTTTGTACCAAGTATGATATATTTCCAATTCCACATTTATATTATTCATTGAAAAATCAACCACTAGGTTTAGAGGAATACCAGAAAATTATTCATGAAACACATTAGTGTATTCCATCACAATTGGAATGTCTTAACAAATGATTATATCCATTGACTAAATCAATTATGCGAGATATTATTTCTTGTATGGAAATAATATTCATTCTTATGATGTTGGTGATAAATTAGGCTCACCCACCTCTTTTCACTTGTATGTAACCAGTGATCGTTTCTCGATATAGAGAGTGATTTAATTATCATAGAAAATAATGTTAGCTCTATTTAAGGAATAAAAATGTATACCCAAAATTTCGTCAAATTTTACAAAAGGTAGTATGTGGATGGTTTTTGGGATGTTTAGCCCACTAATTTAGAAATGGGAGGAGCTATATACTCCTGATGTAATAATTGCCACATTTTCCATTTTCACTGACAACTCTACTTCCATGTTTTTTAGTGGTGTCAAAATTGTTGTAGTAAAATTTAGTGGTATGAAAGAATGCATAGAACTCGAATAAAATATTACATTTTTTATTATTTAATGAATAATGATTGTACCTATCATCACTTCATTATTAGGATCAACCTCAGTGGTTCTGAAGGAAATATATCTCCCTTCCTTCATGGAGGTTGTTGTTTCTCTCTGAAAACCCTTTTCTGAGTGGATTTATTTTTACAGTTCCCTGTATCATTGTAGTTATAGATATTAATAATTAACAGTGGGATTACAGGAAAATTTATTTCCACCATCACATTTGTGGGTTTCTCTTATTTGAAATCACGTGTTGCGTGCCCTTATAATGGGAAAAATCCCACAAACTATCCTCTCGGTTTTTTTTGGAAATTATGGTGTTTGTTAACAAATCCAGATGACTAAAAATGGGAATGGTTGGTGTTTCCTGAAGATAGGTCTTTAAGGTGGCATAGTTTCCCAGTGTTTGCCGAATTTTTGGGACTCAAAATTGAGAATTTGGTGTTGGAAAAAGTAGTATTTTTTCTAATAGTGAATTGTATGAAGAATATTAATTAAAAATAGAAAAATATTTGAACCTCATACTATAATTCATGTTCCACGTACCATGTTTCGAGAATGGTACATGGAGCAGCGGGAATGGTACGTGGGTGCAGTTCGCGTAACCCAAAATGGTTCACGGAAGAAGGAGTTGTGGTATGCAACTAGAACGAGGTTGGAAGAGGAGATAGACTGTCTATGAGAGAAGGCAATAAACGATTCAGACTAGAAAAATGATTTGTAGGTGGCCTGCAGTTCGTGGCGGTTAAAGTATTGGTAAGTGGTGAACACTGAATTGAAGATTTGGTAAATCTCAATTTTGCGGATTTTGTAGATATATTTGCTTATATAAAATCGCTAATCGAACCAATTACTATGGATAATGAATATCATTACTAAATCTTTTTGATCTATGATTTTGGCAATTTCCGAAGGTGGTTCATGAGGGATAATCCCATGAAGTGTAGATTGGTTCGCGCAAAATAATTTCCAACGAAGGATTTATGTGAAATGTTGCATCCACTTAAGACTCGATACGCTGACAATGAATCTGCAGTGCGTGAGAGAGGTAATTCTACAAGTGGTATGTAGAGTGAGATCTTCGTTACATGGAATCAGAGGAATTCCATGAACATTGAATAGTTCACAGATATATGTTGATTCACAGAGGAGGTTCACAGAATTGGTACACAGTTGTGGTATACGATATTGAAGGTGGAGGAAGTCCCCAGATGAAGGGCGGTTCGTACTGACGGTAGTACTAAATATAGTAGGTGACCGCATACCAAACCTGCTACATAGTACGCAGTGGAATGAGGTGGTTCAATATTTTCAGTAGGAAGCATCAAACAGCTTCAATTCTGTTTTTGAAAGTATTTTATGCTACCTAGCAGTACTCGAAAAGGTGTAATTCATCTACGAGTGAAAAAGGAACTTCAACAGTGCATCTAAATATAGTTGAGAAATCATAAATACATACAAATGAAGGTACCTACTTTTCTATTAACTGTGATTGTCCTACAAGTCAATAAACTATGTGTGGATCCCTTTCCAGGAGTAGTGAGAGCCGGAAGAGGACGATGATGACCCTTTCCACCAGCAATGATCCGGAGAAAGAGACATAGTGAGTGAACAACGAGAATGCAGTGAGTAAACCATAAACGTTATAAAGGTAGTGAACCTTTTCATAGAAGATCTATCCCGAACATTGTACTCATTATTGGTTGGAGACTTAGTGAATTTGGTACATTGGCACATTGTTGTTGTATGCTCTTTTGACATATCCCAGAAAGGGAGAACCAAGTAAAAATCGCTATTTCTTGTGCATGATTTCATATCTGTTTCTTTATTTCTATAGGAGGAAGAGAGAATTGAGTTTTTCCTAACAAAAAAACAATATCCATAGGAGAAAAGGATCAAATCTATCATACACTGATTCACCACCCCCTTAGGGTATTCGATCTAGTGGTCCTAAAACCTTCATTTCCACACATAAATAATTTCTTCAAAGCCTTGGGAAATATCAAAGGTTCTTATTTATATGAATTTTCAAAGTGTGATGTCGAAATATCCTTGAAATTTTAGATTTCTACCTCAGATATCTGGAATAAAACTTCACGTTCCACTTATTATACCCATGATACCATCGAGATTTAGGGATCCCAATTTCTACCTTGGGGGCATATTAGAAAACTTCGTATTAACTATCAATTTCTCATATTTCTAGGAATTTTTTGTAGACTATGTTTTAGAAAAAAAAAGTATGAGTAAACCTTGAATTCAATGATAATGATAAATTTGGGGACATATCATTAATGTATTTTGATACTTGGCTAGTATTCCCTAATAGATTCATCACCTTTTTTAGTTTATATAAATCCCTTCCATTTAAAGATGGAGGGTGCAAGGGGAATATTTTTCGAAAAATATTTTTTAGAATCCCTTACACTATATTACATCGTTATCTTTATTATGATTTATATTATTGAAAAATTCCACCAGTTGTTATTGTCTCCATCAATTTGATAAATCTCTTGTAGAACATTATATTTTTTGGAACATTAAAGGATAGAGAAGATATTCTCAATGGAGTTGATCCAGGGTTCCATGATTAAGAGATCAGAAGAACCAATTAATGTTGATTGAATTTATCACATAAAGGTCTCAATCAAAAAAATTTCTCACATAATTGGATTTTTATGATCCTTTTGATTTAGTATTCTATTCAAAACATTTTTCAGAGGAGAGAGCATCATTGTGATGTTCAGGATTCCTACTCCCATTGGGTTGGGAATTTCATTGGGGTAGTCATCACATTTCCCTTCACATTGACTATTTACCAAAATCCTCATATATCTAACTATTTGAAATAATAAAATGAACCATAGGGATGCTTATTTTTTTAAAACAATTAAACATTTAAATGGAAATCCAATGACATAAAACTTATTACTTATAAATTACATGTATTTTCTAAACTTATGAATTTCTAGGCCTCACTCTATGTCATCCATGATCTATTTCCTAACAGACAATATTAATGGAATTTTTTATTCAATTGATAATGGTTTTAAATGATATTATGAATATAAAAAATAATATCAACCATGAGTGTCAAACTAGGTGTACAGTGAGTCATGTTGTCGCGTACTAGGTTACACCATGTCAAGCTCGACACAACTTGTGAGAGTTTTTGCCACTAGGTATATTTGTTCCAGAACCACAACCACTTATTGTATCCATAGAAGGATTTATTTTTTTGATAACCCAATTAATATATATGTACAAAAATTACAGTATTTTTTCTTATACTTAGTCATATCCCTAAGTCTTTCACTAGTTTTTATAATCCTAATTCCAAAATTAACTAATCGTTTCTTCTGATAACAACTACAAAAAACCATCTCTTTATTACACATTAATTCAAGATTTACTATATAAAAGAAAAAAAACATAACCTAGAAGATCAGGATGTCCAGTGGTTTTTGTAATTATGTAAATACCATAACATCTTGAACGTGTGATATAATGACATTATTGAAAAAATCAAGAACATGCTTCAATAATTCTATGGATTGTAAAATTATACAGGATAACTTGGGGAAATATATAAGGGGTGATCTATAAATCATCATAATGGAATATGAATTTAATAACGTAATAAATGTTAAAAAATTGGCATATTAATGGTGGGAAAGGAATATGAATAATAAGTCCTCATATAGCCTAATATTCATAACATGAGATAGTTGGCAACAACAGAAAACATTGCATCATAAATATATATCAATGATAACTTTGAATAAATAATGAATTCAAAAGTCCCATAAATTAATTAGGTTAACCCCCTATACCAAAATTATATATCATGATACTAACCATTACCGAATACATAGGAGTTCTATATAATTATAGGCACACATGTCAGTTTCATTTCATTCACATGCTTAAGTGCGACACAGAGATCATAAAACATGGATTCATTCAACATCATATTTTATTACATGGTCATATAGTGTGGAAGAAATAAATTTAATTCATATGTCAAAGAATTATATGTCAATTATTGTTAATACCCTGTATAGGAAATTGGTATGGAATTTACTACACCATTGTTTAATAAAAAAATTATGTTTAAATTTCATTAGCATAACGACATAAAATTAAAAATCATAAAATGGGATGATGAGAGATAAAATGGTTTCTAATCATTTTTACATAAAATGGGTATTAATAGTGACATGGAAATATATATCACGATGTTAGGAATCAGAAATGGATGGCAGAATATAATAAAAAACATTAATGAAGAATATAAGTTGAGGATCCTTTACATGTGTTTGTTACTCAAAATGGTTGCAAGGGGAATCTTGAGAGCATTGTGGATCCTTAAAAGAACTATAGAGGGATTGGTGAAGATTTTGTATGTTCTACATTGATTTTTATTTATGATTAATGAAATATTGGGCGGTTTTATATAGGAAATGAGTGAGCAGGTCTTTAATATTTCCCAAACATAGGTTTTTTTTCACTATGTAATAAAACAACCAAAACAACAATATGTTCCATTCTTTTTCCCATGGGTTCTCCAAAATGGGAGTGAATTGAATTATTTTATATGTTCATGCAACGAATCTTATTAAATAATACAATTTATTATGGGGAAGTGAGCCATACTCCTAAACAAATTATATTAAAACATTAAAATATATTAATGGTTTTAGAGGATTTATAATTTATATATAAATTTAATAAAATAAGAATAATTTTTTTTCATAAATGTGATACATATATTTTTCCTTTAATTAAATTTATAGTAATTTATAAAATTATTTTTCATCCTTATGATGACATAATAAACAATGTATATTTATACGATAATTATTTTTTTCCTGAAAATTTGACTGTATCTGAAAATTAGAAAAAAATCACTGTTGGATAATTTCAATTATCCAATTTCTGAAATAATATTCATATTATTAAAATAATTTTTTAAATATGTTAATATTTACTTTTAAAATATCAATCTCCATCGTTTTAAATTTCTATGTTTTTTAACAATTACATTTTTATAACACTTATAAAAATTACATTGACTTTATGACAATTATATGATCATTTGTATTTAATAACCATTAATTGATAACAATATTTTATTAAAATATTATTTATTTCAACAATAAATTAATTTTTCAAAATAAATTCCTTCACAAAATATTATTATTACCCAATAATAATTTTTGTGTTTAATTATATCAAAATAAAAATCATTTTTAAATAGGAAATTTTATAATGAAAATATATTCATTATTCTAAAAAAGAATTTACATAATCATATTTCTGGTGTATTTATACATAACCCATTAATTCATAATATAATGAAGTAAGTTTAGGTTGCATGACTGTGATTCTTCAATGTGGTGGTTCAGTGAACATGATTTGGGGAATAATATTAATGAGCTTGAACATCACGCATAAACGGTTTCAATCATGATTATGTTGTTGGATATGATATTGGTCTTATTTAATGGAAAATTGTAGATATGTTATCACTCTTAGAAGCTCCCATAAATGGTCTTCATAGGGTATAAATCTATAGGTATGTTTCCATCACAACAGTTTTTGTTATAATAGAATATATTAAAACCCAATATTTATATTAATCATGGGATAATTGTTCAATGACTATATCATCAACAGTAATGATTCATAATGTCCATTTAAATATTATATAATAATACCAATAAAGAAATTTTTTTCTCATTGAACATAATATATTATAATACATTTAGATAAAATAGTGGGGGAAATTTTATTTATAATAGTTCAGGTTGTTGCATCAAATATCAGCAATGGTATAACCACCTAGAAGATCATGAAACTACCTTATGTAAATTGTGTCTACACAGCTGGGAAATTGAAACCTTCAAATGTTTTTTTGGTTTTACCTTAGGGAAATTTCATGGCTTCATCATATGACATACTGGCATCAAAGTGGACCACGAAAAGAAAGAGGTAATCATTGAAATTTTACCTCCTCACAACCTCATATAATTCAATGTAATCCATGGAAAATTAACCTATATCTTACAATCCATAGACAAAATTGATGGAAAATATCTTCCCTTCAAAAGGATGATGAAAAAGGGGGATATATATCAGTGGATTGATGATTGGCATGAATTATTCATTAATATAATGAAATAAATCCAATGCTCGCCAGTGTTGATGCTTCCTATCAATGGAAGGCTACTAATTTTGCATGTGATTAATTTGGAGAAATGATATGGTCCCATCCCCAAATAAAATAATTACACCAGATGTTAAAATATTCCTTATTACCTTATCCAAACAATGATTGATGTTGGGTCTCATTATTTTTGTATCTAGAAGAGTTGTCTAGTGCTAATCATTGTGGTCCAAAAAACTAAGGCACTAACTACAACATCACAATGTCTGTTTGGTGTCTTTAAGAATCCAAATAAAATACATTCTAAATTATCTTATTTTAAATAGACATCTATCATGACGGTCTATAATCTTGTCACAGTTTTAAATTCATTTTAGGCCTCATAAGGTGGTCAAATGACATTCAATAACAGGTTTCCTAAAAGTTAACCCCTCTGTAGAAATGGCGTCAATGGACACAGAATTACCTGATTAGGAGGTATTTTATTTTAAATTGGACCCTCCAATATGGGAAATGAATTTATATTGGTAAAATAGAATCCCAATAAGATATATTATAGAGAACCACATGCTCTAAAATTTGGGATTGGGAGATATAGTCATTTATATATAAAAGGAAACCATTATTTAATCATTCCTATTGTTGGAAGGGTGCATTAAAAATGATGTAGAATATCAAGTTCTGAATATAGGGAATGATATGGAATGTCATACAGTAGTAAATCCCTTTATGATAAAGGGGATTTAGAACTAGTCATCATGATGTTCAATAATGATTATGCTATAAAAAAGGAAGAAAAAACCCCCTGTGAATCCTTGTCTAATGAATAATGGAAGAAATCCATTTGGAATCATTATTGAATCTGCTCCCATGATTGCAAAATTCCCAAGACAACAACCTAGAAAATGAAACCACATCCCTAGCTAATTTGGTCCTAGATGAAACAGTCATCATCATTTTACACCACCTGATGATCTCTCTATTCACTCAAGTGAAAATCGAAGAGATCGATGAGAATAGACACATCCATGAACTGCACAGTCCTACCACTATTGGGTGACTCCCACTTTGGACTACCATAAAAATAGAGATCTCCCACCCAAATGAGTCAGGATATATAATATTTGAATAAGAGGAATTTATTGTTTTCTCCCTGACATCATAGACCATCAAAGGTACTCTATAAGTAGAGCATTGACGGGGTCCTTCATATGGCATTGATGGAGAAGACACCACTTCTCTTAGGAAAGAAGTTATCACTGGGGAATGTTGTTCTAACAAGTTAGGAACCATGATTTCCCATATTAATTGAAGGCTTGGGTACCACTGGACCATTGTAATGTAGTACTACACTAAATTCACCAAAATGTTCCATTCCTGATAGGTTTAAGAGAATATAATTCACCATCCTCAGAGTTTCTCAACAAAAAAATTACTCTATGGAAAATAAAATATTTTCAATGGGAATTGTAGAACTATATAATCCCTTTATGGCCAATTTGTTAATGTACATTATACCATTAACTAACATATTTCCTATGTTTGATGATGTCATACCCATTTAAAGAGGCATGTGAGGGAACATTTCCAGCTTTGGGAATTCCAAAATCATCACCAGAAATGGTTTATATCATATAAAACATATTGAAAATGATAAAAAATTTAGTTCTTGTGAATTGGTAAAAATATATTAGGAGTATGACATCAATTACAATCATTCATCCCATAATCTTGCAGTGTCTAATGGAGAGATAAAATCCTTCATCAAGACTATAAAGAATATACTCCATAATATGTTATATAATGATGCAAATTATTTGATATAAGAGCTCCTACATTCCTTTTAGGTTTATTAGATTATGACCCTCTCTACCACAAATGATTCACCATACTCAATAATATATAAGATAGAGGTGGTTCTCCCCATTGATTTTTAATAACCCACATTTTATGTTTCTATCTTCCGGTAGTAATCCTTAAATGATAAATCCTAGATATTGACGGATGAAATGTAGAAACATTATGAGAAAATATTTTATACCTTGCACCAATTAAAGGTCCACCCAAACCATATTATGTGATAATTTAACTAAAAAATCACAGATTATCATTCCATTAAGGGTATATGTTGTTTTTCTTTATGAATTTGATGATAGTCAGAATAAATACTCCAACAATGGAGATAATGTTGGAGGGAACCTATTTAATACACAAATTAAACTCTAATGGGGATTATTATTTGATGTTTTTAGAGATATTTCTCACCACCACTCCCACTAATGTATGTTTACTGAATAATTATTTTGTTTTAACTCAATATCCATTGTACATATTTCATAATGTTACTCTACAAAGTACTTCATCTAAGTTGAATCACATAAAAAAAGTATTATTGGTGGCCAATTTTGTATGACCATAAAAGAAAACTACCATCATTCCTGCCGTATGATGGTAAAATTCATGTCCAAGTATGAGGAATACGATATTAAACTATGAACTTGGTCGATGATATATGACATAAAAATAAACGAAAGAATTATTAAGATAGAATACATGGTGTGTTGGTCTTATATGTCCATATTCATGTCTTTTTTGTAATCCACCACATTACAAATTTCCCTTTTGGATTTATTACCCTTTATATAAACACTATGAATATAAATTTGGATGTAACATCCCAAGTGCATGATGTGAAATTGTATAGTACATTGTCTTCAAGACATGATTTTAAACTGCGTGATAAATTATCAGAACTACAATCCATTAAGTTGAATAGTCATCCATAGTTGTAAGAGCTTAAAAATTCATGACATCACTATCCATGTTTCGGGATATTGAAATACATTATATAAACATCCTCATTGCAAGAAGGTAAATTGCATAATAATAATAATTTCAATTTATGAATATACCCACATGATATAGATCTATGGGGGAGGCAAAAAATATACCCATTAGATTCATATTGACTTCAGTTGTCACTTTCCCAAAAACTACAATTTTTTTAATTCTTAACATTGAGGGATCCGTAGTGACTCCTAGACCCCTTTTTTAGTACAAACTTTAAATTTACCACCACACATGGGATGATTTTATAATCATTATTTGTACTTGGGAACCCTTTTCTAATAATGAATATGTTTCTTTCTAGTCTAAAAAAATAATCATTCTCATATCTATAAGATCTTCATCCTAATAAATTGAAGATAAACTACATGGTATATTTTCCATTTCTCAAGACAGTAAACTTCTTATCAGCAATGTCCTCACTGTATTATGTTAAAATAAACCACACCATAATGTTATCACCCTTGAGAAATTCTCTTTAAAAATTTTTACTTAACATTCCATATTCAAGAACAATGTATGGTTGGATTCCTATCAACATAGGATACATAGTGATGCCTAGATTTTATATCATAGTCTAACCACACCAAAAAAATTCCCCTCCCTATATATGGATCATACCGACACAAGAAATTTCTATAAAGAATTACATACATATTTATTATCACTCTATGGGATATCTAGTAACACCGATAACGTATTTCTTTGTCCTAGACATGAAATACAATACAAATTACCTCCCCTGTAAAATAACTAAATCGATGAAGGGAACTCCAATGTGGGTACGGTTTATAGGATAGTCTCAAGTGGAACAACCTCTCCCTATATACATGTCAAATATATAAAGTGATTCATGTATATAAATAGGTGATATATGATTAATTCCCGCATAGGATACATAGGGATTTCTATATTTCAACTCTTGGGCCAAAAAATGATATACCCCCTCTTTCAAATATTACCACATCCTTCCTCACCACAAAATGTTAAACTACATGGTGAATGAGAACTATGTGGTACATGATTTATGTTTGAACATGATAAATAGTGGTGGCCATATCTCCAATCCTAGGTTCAACCACATTGAAGAATAAAAAATACATCCTCCATATATACAAGTTAGATCTGCATAGGGTTCCCCTTATTCAGAAATATGTATAGCTGGATTCTTGTATTAAGAAGACATGTAGAGATTCATAGATTTTCCATCTTGTACCAACCACCACAAATATGAAATACTTATATCATCAATTTAATCACCTTTATGTAGTGAAATAAACCCTCTCAACTCCTTGTTTTTAACCTTGGGAAACAACTCACGTGATCTTAAGAGTTTTTCTGTGGGATCTCCCACATGGTGATGGTGTGTCAACCCATATCAGGGATTTCATAGTCCAATTAACAATATATTAAAAGGAACATCAAACATCCTTACCACATAATATTAAACTAAATTGAATATGTACTTACCACATGAAAAGGAACTAAATGGATCTATGAAATCCAACTTAATTCATGCCAGTTTAATTATAGAATTACCTCATGATGTTAAATGTCAAGGTACCTTAAGAAAAATGTGTGTCTTGATTCTCATCTTAATGATATACGTAGTGACTCCAAGTCCAAATGACATAGTCATAAACATGGGATAAAAATACCTACATATCTTACATAAAAATAATGATCTATGTGGGAGACCTAATGAATAGGTCATACATTGTGGACCAAGAAAGAAAAAAGAAATGGCCACCCTATGGATGAGTCAGATCTATATAAGGGATTTCACACTCTATGGTCAATCACGATCTGAATGTATTTTACATGCATTGACATAGTCCTTCCATTTATTATACAATGTGCATAGATCAATTTCAAATCTCCATGATATTCCCCTATATATTCTATTTGGAGGGTTAGTGTACTACGGAGACAATTGTTTCACAATGAATAGTATTCCCCAGTTGTCTCTAAATATGTTACTCAAAAAAATAAAAATCAATGAAATGAAAATTTATCCTCAGGAGGGGCCACTTATATCTCCAAAAGCCCTTAAAATAGTTTTCCCAAATCATTTCTCATGATTTTAGACTCCATGTAATCAGGGTTTAAAATTTATTCACCCCTAACATGAGAGGAATTTTAGAATATCCCAACATAATTAGAGTCCTAATACTATTTGTTTCTATGATAAATGGTTATTTAGATATTACCTCTATCTTCCAGAACCCATTTCATCCCCAACACATGATGTTAAAATAAACAAAAAATTCGTTGCCACATGACACAAAACATCATGATTTGAAGAACAATGTTTATTTTGATTCTTACCATTGTAGTATACATACTAACACTTGAATGTTCAATATTTTCCCCAACTATAGATAAAGATGCAAATTCCCATTTATTGATCATGTGTAAGACCATTAATGGGGGACCCTATAAGAAAAACAATAGTACTAATCATTTCATTGATGAGATATGTAGTGACTCCTAGATATTATATCATAGTATAACCAAAACTAAAAAAACCCAAATCTACTATAAATGAGATTGAACTATAGAGGGGGTCCAATATGTGCCTCACACCACTCATGAGCTTTTATTCAATGGAAATTTACATTTTCCCACACAATATTTCAATCAACATGTGGAGTAACCTTCCCAGAACTACATAAAAATGTATTCTCATTATAACTTGATATGTTGTGATATTTTCACCTCAAGTAATGATCCAATCCATATAAAACGGTCCTTCATAAATATGGGTCAATCCTGAGTAAGGGAAATGATTCTATACATTCCCAAGAAAATATTACATGAAATTCCCCTTTGATGTTTATTCACTATCCTTTCACAAACCCTTGTTTGAATTTTCATAATAAAACCTAGTTGGATCTATGTAATTTTCTAAAAAAATGTCTATCAACTAACAAAAATATACCCTCGAGGGACGCATGTCCTATCTCCAAACACAACAATGACATTTTCATCCCACCTCACTCATCAGATTTGGAAACCCGTAGTTTATAGATTCAACGTTTCCCATTAGCACCTGATAATGATGTAACATTTATGAATATATTAACCTTAAAAGGTTAAATATTTTGTCCCTGGGTTAAGACTTTGTAACAGTAAATATTAATCCTTGAACATCCTCTCTGTTATATGTAAAACTGTATGATCTATGTCCTAGTTTCATGAAAATAATTAGAACCATCCTCTGACACTCCTTCACATAGGTAGAATTCATGTAGGATTGGTTTCTCATTCATGTATGGTGTTAATAAAAATTTCATTGACATTTTAGGACATAATTTCCCTGACAATCCACCCTTTAAAGCCTTGATAAATCAATTTTTTCCCACATTACCTTTCCATTATAAATGGGTGTCCAGTTTTATAAGGACAATGTAGTTTTACTATGCATAATATGCACTATGTTCCTATTCATAAGTAGCTAACCACAAAGGTATATCCTTGAAAAGAAACTTCATTCCCAAGAGAGGATTTTCATTTCTCTACAAACACCAAAACATTAGATAAAAAACCATTTTTATTGTTAATCATCTTATACATTCCCTATATCATATCTCATAATTGGAAATCAAAAAACTAGGGTTATAAAAATCCCTCATTCATGTATGAAATATATTGGGAAATTCATGTAAAATAATCCATAATAGGCTCCTCACCCAAAAATTCTGGGCCAAAGATTTTCGACCTAAAATATGAGTCATATAAATTCATATAGAAAGACGTTATACTTCCCATGACAAGATAAAAGAAACAATAGTGGTTGAAAACCCACAAGGTTTACCTAAATATAAGGTTAGTAAAAGCTCACTTAAACTATTACTTTAATGGTTTAAGAAACAATTGAGAGATCATATTAAATTTTAAAATGAACAAAATTATTTTGGTCTAAAACTCACAAATGGTAGCCATAAAAAATAATCATTTTGACTGATATACCTACAACATATTAGAATTAAAAATATATGGGTGGAAATAATAAATACAAAAATTTAGAAGGTTTATCCATGCAACCCCAGAAAACGTAAAAACTATTATCACAGAGTTCATTGGATCAGGAATATATTAGAGTATTATCAGATCTTTCCTTCAAATCATGACATTTTATTCATTAAAACTACCACCTCCTCATCCTGATTGGAGCAGATTACGATGGGGTAATTTTTTGGGTATTTAAAACTCCACATGAATAGATGAAATAGTTCCATGAATTTTTAATAGTAAAATAAACTTGAAGAAGTGTCCAAGAAAATTATAGGGGAATTGAAGTCATGAAGGATGTCTTGAGAATGCATTGGTAATAATTCCTTGTGGGATTCCACCCGACGTCACATTTTTCCACTCTGTGAGGTTTCCTATAAAATATATAGTTCACATTAAGATATAGTATGATAAAAACCCATTAATGAATATAAATATTGTGTGGGGTTGGATAGTGATTTATTTTCCCTGTGAATTCCTCCCAACCCATGAATGATAATTTATTTTGGTGAAGGATTTTCTTTTCACAACCCCTATAAATGAAATCTTTGATGGGACATGGAACTATTCATATTATTACATAAACAATGTACCCATGGCCCACCATGACTAGCCAACCCTATATTTGATTGCTTGGATCCTCAATTAAAACATAATACGTGGATTCAAGAGGAGGATAGATGAAAAAAATAAAGCGAAGGTGATCGGGAAATCAATTTAAGTAGTAAAATCACTTGACCATATGCATACTCGATATACTCTCTAGATGAACCCTTCTAAATTGGAAAACAACTATCCCATAATCAATATGATAAATTACCCCCATATAAAATTCAATGTTGAGGAAATGTCTTTTTAACAATGAGGAATCATTTTCAAACAATGTGAACAAATAAATTCCTTCATAGACGGACCATTTACAGCCAACACGTTTCAAATTCCCTTCAGGAACAATGAATTGTAGATGGTTCTTTGTGTGTAAAACTTCATGGAAGAGGATTTGTAGGTGATGATTCCTGGACAATTCATCACAGATGATCACGTTGTGAATGACCACTTTGTGGACTCCCGTCGTAGACAATCCTTCACCAAAAACACTATGTGTACATTACAACAACGTGATATTAAATTGTGTTTCAACATTCCTTGTTACATGAAATTAAACTCTATTATATCCTATATTACAAATATAGGATGAATCATTTGAAAAATGCAGGATTCATTATGTACTAATATTAAGATGCCTCGTGTAATAATCCTAAGTTGGAAATCAAACAAAGACTGGTAAGGCATCCCTTGTATAATAGACCCACATCCATTCATATAGGGGGTGGAAATCATGATCATCTTACCCTCATCACTGAGATATAGTTAGATATATCCCCATATGTGGCTATTTAGGTTACCAAAATCAAAGGGGATATTGTCACAATCAAATCCATCTACCCATCCCTTTGGGAGTCAGCATCTGTCCACAAGAACATGGAGTTGGTCATGTGATATTTGTATCTACTTCTTCCTCTTAGTTGTCACTTTGATCAGGACTCAAACTATCTTATAGGATTTTGGTTGTCATGACATCAACACAATACCAAAACATCAATCTATCTTCTTCAGTATATAATACCCAACCATGTCCCCTCAAATGATCCATATCCACATATGTAAGTCCAAACAGAGTGTAAATCATCATCTTTTATTCCAAAACAAACTATGATATGTAGGAATACTTCATGAGTCAAATCATGACACCCAAATTCCCTATAATGTTTTCCTTGACACATTCTCAATATGCTGCAATCCACCTAAGGGTCCACATCTCTTTTGGGTCCCTTAGGTCATCTCATTAAATGTCCCACCCTAACGTTTGACTAGGAACCTTGGGCTCAGATGTTCTTTCAAAATGACATTAATCGTCTTGGTTTGGTACTCATCACAATACCATAATTTAATATGTGTTCTTTTACGTGGAACAAAACTACATGGGTCATGATTTCTGTCATGGGGATATATTGGAATCCCATTTTATGTGTTTTATTCCGAAATCAAAACAAAATTAATCACCCTAGTTGATAAACAAATTTATATAACCTCACCATGTTTCTTGAAACCATAATCATCATTATAAATTGACAATTAATATATAATCCATCTATAAAAGGGAACCATTGGTTGAGAAGCTCAGATATATACATATTAATTCTACGGTGGAGAACTACATATAAATATATATGTATATAATGATTCTGAATCCAATCACATTAATTATTTATTTCTTACTCTATGGTAGTCTATGTATATATACATGGGAATGAAAACAATATTCACAAAAAATATCTTGTATCTATAAGAGAGTCCCAAAATAGGAAATAGTTCCCTTAAAATGGTGTATAAGCCCGATAACAGA
The DNA here is from genome assembly GCA_963277665.1 of Viscum album. NCBI lineage: Eukaryota > Viridiplantae > Streptophyta > Magnoliopsida > Santalales > Viscaceae > Viscum > Viscum album. The sequence goes on from OY728145.1 coordinate 1,417,009,474, forward strand.
TCCACATGACCAATGTAAGCTCTTATGTGTCATTGGACACGTTCCCAAAAAATATCACACGTTTTGAATGAAATTACATGATTCATCGTGGATATGAGTGACATTGGGATTTTTTGGATTGATAAAAAATTCTATCTAAATACTGTTCAATGACGTTGAACCCAAAAATAGTGATTTCATAGGGTTCCACCACTTACTATCAATTGGTCTGGTGAAAATCATTTTGGTCAGAAATAAATATCATTTTATCATAAAAATATTGATAATTATGATAAATAATCTTATTTAATGTAATATTTTAATATATTAATATCTATAAATAAGATCATGAAATTGATAATTTTCTCCAGATACACCCTCAAACTAAAACTGAACTGTAATATATTTTAGTAATAAATAATGGTAATGGATGAATTTTAAAACAATACATTTGATAAGGTTGGAATGAATAGGTGTAAGTGTATTATGAAATACTAATACAATTAAAATAACTGATACTTTTATTATAAATGATATTCAATTTTTATAAGTAAAATAACAAATGAAATCAATTTATGATTAAAATTTTTTCCCCAAAAATTTCATGAAATTTACTATTTTTTGAATTCATATTAATAAAATATATTGAAAATAGGAATAATAGATTACCAATAAATTAACATGAAATTTATAGTAAATTAGAGTAATGAATAAATGACATTTTAAAAATATATTTCCAATATGAATTATTTTTGAAAATATTTTAGGATTTTATTTAAATGTCTTGTTATAAAATTTTATATATGTTATTTTCCAAATGAACATCATTTATAGACTATAATTAATATTTTAATATTAAAGTATGTATTCTATATTGTTCTAAAAGAATTATTTTTTCTGAAAATTCCATTTTTGAAAATAACATGACTGTAAGGACATTATTATTAAATAAGTATGAATTTGAAGTTAACAGAACAAATTAATAAGACCAAATATGTAATTTATTGGCGAATTTATAATTTCTAGCTGGTTATGTTTAAATTAAAAAAAATATTCCAAATTTTAAGAAAAGTCATATTTATTAAAAAAATGTATTTAATATGTTATACATTTAAATTTAAAATTAATTTTTATCACTATCACAAATTCAGTTAAATGAAATTAATTTAAAATATAAAATTCTTTAGAAAAATTGTCTAATACTTACAAAATTGTTTTTTGAAATAAATATCATATTACCTTAGGTATAAAAAATTTATCACGTTAAATGAAATCATAGTAAAAATGAAAATTTAGAGGTAAAGGGAATAAACCCGAAAAAGTATGTCTAGAATATAGTTGATTAGGTTTTCAAAGACCATATCTATTTCCCTTTAAATATTTTTCTATATTTTGTTACATTTGATAGTTTTATCATGGGATTCCACTATATTAAGTAAACATATTTTGAAAAGTGTCATTCTCACCATTTATACAAGGGTTTTCTCACCACACCTTCATGGAATGCATAAATACATAGTTTCCACCTAAAAATATTCCACTTTCCATAGCTAAGAAAAATGTTTAAAACCATTTATCCTCTATTCAGGATATTTTACCAAATTTGATCAATTTCTAATGGATATTATAGGGAAATATCTAAGAACATAACATGAGTACTTATTATTTTTACATTACTTATTTATTTACTATTTTTATTGAAAATAATTATTTCTAAATACCAAAGTAATTAAAACATTATTTTTTAAACAGTAAATGTTATTTTTCAATGAGAATAAACATTGATCACAAATTCACTTTTATATTGATAATAAAGATTCTATAATTCAAGATTTGTATGGACTAGAACCTCCATGATGTGACACGTTTTATTTTACACCATCACTACAAATAGATGGTATTAATAAAGAATTTTAATAATAACAATAATATTTATATCATTTTTATAATCATGGAAAATTTATCTTTATTCCCACTTTCCCAAATTAAATGGAAGATGAAATAATCAAACATTCATATATATGGACAAACACCTCTAATGAATTCGTCATTACCACTTTATATTTAATCAAAGACATACATGGTTATTCCTGAGGTTGGTATTGCTGGAAAAATTTTATTTTTAAGGAATGATAATGGTTTTTCGATAGAATGTTTTTAAACTGATTAAGGATATGATCAATAAATGTTTATAATTAATTTAATAGTTTGAAATGAGGGAACTAATAGAAAAATTATATCTTCTTTATATGTAATGGATTTATATAATTTATATTCCCTTTTTAATTTTTTTAAAAAAATATGACATAACATATTAATAAGAAAAAATATATATCAGTATTATTTTTTGTGTTGATATTACTTCTGAACCACCACTTCATCCTCTATTAATCATGGTAGATTCATTTTCAGGTCATTTTAACCTCCTAAATGGTTAATGCTCTGTATTTATATCATAAATTACTAGAATAACTTTTTTAGTAATATAATCAGATATAAAAATTTAAATAAAATTTCTCTTTGTTTTTTAATGATTATATCACCATTTTTCTAGTTAATTAAGAAATCATACTCCATTTTTTATGAGTAACCAAATCCTGATATTCATTAGTTTCATTTTCATAGTTTTTAACAATAACTACCATGAAAAGAAATTATAAATTTATAAACATTCATGTGAAAATTATTCATTTAACATAGATTATTTATGTATAATTTATTTTGTTAAGATAATAGATACAAACATTTTTTTTATTAATCGTCTTGAAGGTGATAAATATTACTTACACTCAGTCCTAAAAATAGGTAAAACTAATTTATAATCATGGGTATAGAGTGATTGAAAATGAATATTATAAATGGTTATATTTTTTATAATGTTATTGGTTATATATTTAAAGAAATTAAATTACTAATTGATGACATTAGTTTTAGTAAATAATAAATTAGGACCAAGTAAAGTTTTTTTTGTTTCAAATTCCTCTCATTGAGAAATGATTTGTATTATACACCAAATTTCAATTTAGTGATGTATATACTATGAAAATGAAATATCATATCATGATTAATATTTTAATAAGGGAATTTTACATTCAATTACTAGACTAGTCTTTCTTCGAGTTGTGATTAATTTAATGCTCAACCCATTAGGGTGTTATTTTTCTCAACTATGATTCTTTGGTCCATGTTTCATGTAAAACATAAGGATTTATTTTTTTATTTTATTACTTATTTAATATCCAATAAATGTTTTATATATTATTTCCTTGTAATTATTTTTATATTCTAATCCTAATATTGTTTCTTTTTCATAAAATTTCCTTTGACTGAAGTGTTTCCCTTTTCATAACAATTTTTGGTTACTCTATTTTCCTTCAATTATTATTTTTGACATGAGTTTATTTCATATAAGTTTGTAAAAATCATTCCTATGATTTTTTGGTTGTGTTATCTCATTGTTGAATATTTATTCCAATAATCTATTTTTTTAAATATTTCATGCTTCATGGAATATGCTACCAATAATGGATAATGATAACTCAGTTTTTCTGTAATGTATTTATAAATGATATTAGATAAATATTAGTATAATGTTCTTGGGTATTACAATCTTAATATTCAATCTTATATAATTTAATAATCCACGTTATGAAAATGTATTTTTAATATGAATATTGAATTATTAGTAATTTAATAATTCATGTTTTCAACAAATTCATTTACGTGGTAGTAAAACTATTCCTCTCTAGGCATCATCGAAAGCTTCCTATTTGGATACAAATTTCCTGTTGAAAAAAATTATATTATTTTCAAGACTCCTTTTTTAATTTTTTTTAATTTAATCTATATATTTACTAAATTAGGCATTTTTTCACCATGTGTCAACCTCTCAAAAATTCTTTTAAATCTACAATCTCCACTCGATTTCACTTCCTCAACGTATATCCTCTCCATCACATGATATATGTCTGCCTATCCTAGGGTTTCCGCCTCATCTCTTCTCCCGCTTCCAGCACTCCATCTACATACACCACCCTTAGGATCCAAGTACCCATCACTCCTGGATCCTAATCCCCATCTATTCCTCATCCATGCCTTTGAAAATCCTCGTCTCATTGTCTCCTCATCTTTATATTCCCTATTAATAAGATTTTACTCCCTCGATATATATCCTCTCTTGGTCATGACTTCCCACTCCATGTTGGGTTTCTGCCTCATGTCTTCTCCCACCTTCAGCACTCCGTCTACGAATGTCACTCCTCGGCTACCCATCTTAGACACTCTTGTATCCTCATATTTGTCTCCTCCTGACCCCCATCTCTAGTAGTCCTGGTCTCCTCTTCTCCTCGTCTCAGTCTCTGTTCAACAAAATCTAACTCCCCATATCCAGTGCTCATTCACATCACTTCAGTTATCCGTTCACCCCTATAACCTCTATCAATCATGCATCCCTACCTTCATTCACCACACGTAATCTCCCTACCTTTATCACATTCATTATCTTCATTCAACGTTCCTCTACATAAGGTCAGTTCATCTCCAAACATTCTGTAGTTTTTTATTTCTTCTACTAAATATATAATAAATATATTTTCTTAAAAAATTTATGATGTCATAATAGTAAAACTATTTTTCCAATTCATCAATTACTACAAATATTTCATTCCATGAGAATATTTATTCACATTTTATATTTTTCAGATTTCACACTTTTTGTTCATGAATATCAAAACATGTTGCAATTTAGGTATGGAATGCTGGATTTATTCACTAGACTATATATACAAAAATATTTTTGTTCCTACCCAGTATATTGTATAAATTCTTGATTACTGATTTTTATAATTGTGTTTCATTACATGTGTAATGTAATCTATATTTTCTATTACACAAAATCAATGTTCTATACTCATCAATTTAGCAATTCCATCAGTTTTTCCAAATAAATGATAACTGCCTTCCTATATTATCTCATGTTTATTTCATTGATTCTCTTTATATTATGGTATTTTAGGGGACATGAGATATCATTTAATTGGAGTAAAAATGTTTCAATGATGGTATTTCACTGTTTGTTTTTTTCATTAATGTATTGGTGTATAGAATACAAATTTTTTCATTTCATTTAAAATTATTGTATGATTATAACACACTAAATTAGTTCTTATAAATTGTAAATAGTTAAACTTTAGATTTGCGCTTTATTTATTACATGTGTTAGTATTTTTTCTAATTATTCATTATACTCAATTCATCAGGTACAAAAATATATTGACTAAGTTTGATGCTACTAATGTGGTGTAATGATATTTTACAGTTTCTTGGGACTCTATAGAAAAAACAAGCCACATCAATGAAGGGAATCCCTTTCTATTCATATTATTTTCTTCTGAATTAACAATTTGGAGAGCTATTTGCTTCTTATGGAATATGTTTTGAATCATCAAGTAGATGGTATTTCATCCTGATTACAAAATAAATTATAACGATTTTGATAGAAAAATTTCCAATTCCTTTTCAACACATGATCAATATTCTAAAAATAAATGCAGCATCTTGAGATCTACTCATCTCAAGGTAATAATGGTAAAATCCATTGTTTTAAAGGCATTTCAAGGCTCCCAAATTATTCCGTTAGAGGAAAAAAATGGAATATATGAAATGAAACTATTATATAACATAGAAAATATATTTTTAATTTTATATTCAATCATTATATTTATATTTTTCTTTTGATTTATTAAAATTCATCTTATTCTTATTACACACTACTGTTTTTTCTGTTGTCAAGGAGAAATGATGTTGATCATATCAATGGAATAAAGGGGTAATGTAAATTCAACCAGCTGTCAATATTACTAGCCATCATAAGAAGGGGCTGACCTATATTTATTGTTCTGGAAGGAATGTGATTGAGGGATTCAGTTTACAATCCATTAGACAATTATATTTGACAAAAATACCATTATTATCCAATATCATGTTTTTTATTCAATAAAAAATTTCCATTATTTATAAACTAAAATAAGGATAAAAATCCTCTTATTGAACCGCTACGGCTATTAATTGTTCAGTCGACATGGTAGGGGTTGATTTTATATTCATATTCATTCCTTAATACTACAAAATTGATGGGCTCTTTTCTATTTATGAAAGATGTTTTCAATATCAAGGGAGATGATATTGTAGCCAGATTACCAAAAAAAATTAAATTATGTGTAAATGCCTACTATAATTTTTGATTTTTTTTCTATTTGATATAGACTTACTAGATATTTTTCCAATTTCAGGATCTTGATGTGTTAATTCAATATATTTTAGGAAATTAATTCGCATAGAAAAACCTATTTTTTGATGCGAAAGTTATGGTTCGGTTGAATATGGTACATAGATACCCTACACTACTTCATATGTAAGCTAATACAATTTTACGAAATGATTTTATTTTTAATATTTTCATCTCTCAATGTGAATGATTTAATAATGAGCATGTTTGGGAAACTAGGATGTCTCTCTACATTCCTATTTGAATTCAAGACTGAGACTCTTATCTTTTATTGTATTCTTTTCATTGTTGGTTCAACATAACATCATGATACACATTAGTTGTCCTACCAAAGTCATTATAGTCTTGTGTTCAATTATAATCATCTTCAAGTTTGTGTATTCATTTTAATTGATTGATTCCACAATTTTAAACAAAATTGTAATGGCTCCAGAATCGTAGGATTCCCAATTTTCGTTATTATTTGAAATTGAAACATCTTTAACTTAAAAACTCTATTTTCCTCCCCCACTGACCCTCTCTATACTCTCTATACTTATATATGTATATATGAAATTGTTTATGCATGTTTGTATTTATTCCAACCTTCCATGCCATTATATTTTCATTTTTTAGTATATGGAGATGCATGAAAATGAATTTAAGGACTCAAAATTGGTTGATTTGACATACCAAAACATTAAAGAAAGTTCCACACGTAGTGTCATCCAATATCTTTCTCTACCATTTCACTAATGAAAATTCCTCCAACGCTAATGTACACATATATTTTTCTTGTCTAGAGTTTCTAACTTTTATCTCAGGAAACTCTTAATATCATTTTGTGCTATCTACTAATAACATTCTGGATGATTCAGTTTTGGTTTCATCTTATGTTAACTCATCTATTATATGGGAAAAAATAGTCTTCCATGACATCACTGAAAATATAACATATGTTGGAATAAATTCATCGTTTACGCTTTAACCTATTACATCTAGAACTGGGGAAGATAAATCATTTCACCATGTTTACTGGTAAATTAGATAGAATGTTCTGGTGCCTAAATAATAGAGTTATAATGGAATGAATAATTACTTCCATAGAAACCACATTCAAGGGACCAACCTATGGGGGACAGCTCCTTGAGACTTTGCGTTGAGATTTGAAGCATAGAGTCTCAAGTACATTTCATTTCCCAACCATCTCAACATATATTTTCCAATGTTAATTATATTTAATGGAATGCATTTTCTTCCCAAGAGTATATGTTTGAAAAAACATCATCATGATTAAATGGAATGATAAGATGAAAAAGAGGTACTTAAATTTGATTTGAATCCTTTTTTACATTCCCTCTCTATTTATTTTTCTTATTTACTATAAAACAGGATCTAACTTTTAAGTGGTTATGTGTTTTCAATTCTACAGCCAAAATATCAATTTAACATTATTATAGAATGATATTCTTGAAATTTGACCTGAATATAGTAGTAATGTGAATATATTCCTATAAATACAATTATATTTAATGATACTCAACCATTTGTTTGAATTTCAAAACAATGTAGGGTTACATTACAAACAACCATTTTCCTTTTGATTATTTCATAATACTATTAAATCTTTACTTGAAATTTTCCAAAATACCCTTAAATATTTTGTAGGTTAATATAATTTTACTAGTATGAAAAGGGTAAAATTTTGTTTATTTATTTGAGCATTCAACCAAATGTTAGTACTTATATTTTTACTATGGTTTTTGTAGGTTCAGTGGGTGTATTCATTTTCAAGCATTTTTTATAGTTAGTTTCTAACCCATTCAAAACTTTTATGTCTAGTATTAATACATTTGTCTCTTTAAATTTGACATGACTATAGTAGTTGGTCCAACGTGAAACTATTATTTTTTTCTTAACACCTCCACAAATAAAATTCTACCATTTTTTATTTTTTATCATATGGTGTTTGTTGTGGAAGACTTATAATCCCTTTTCCACCATCTTTTAACATGATGATGAAAACAAAATTATAAATTTCTCTACATCTAGAAAATATCCACTTTGACTAAAGAAATAACAGGAAAGAGAGGAATATGATTATAACTATATGTAAGAACATTATCAATGTTTTCTTATTTCAATTATTCAGTTGGTTTATTAATTATTTCATTGTATTAAAACATGGGAGAGTGATAGATTATACTCTACTATTCAATCCCCAAGTATTAACAATTTCCCTCTTAAGGGGTATCAATTCCATGTGTTAGAAATACATTGTTCTAATGTTATATTGAAGCACAATCTCAGCCAATGGTTCTTACAGGTTTCTGGTTATTATGATTGCCCAATATAGTGAATTTTTAATCCATTTGTCTCTTGAAATTTTAAATTAATATAGTGGTAATGTGAATATATTCCTATCAATACTGTCAAATTTAATGAAATTTAACCACTTCTTTTTATTCCAAAAACTACATGGTTACATTACATACAATCATTTTCTCTATGATTATTTCATAATATTGTAATCTCTTAACATGAAATGTGTCTAACAGCCCTTAAATTAATGTAGGATTAGGGAGTTTGACTATTATGAAAAGGGTAAAAAATTGTTGATTTATTTGACCTTTCAACAAAATGTTATTACCTATATTTTTACTATAGTTTGTGTAGGTTGGGTGGGTGTCTTCATTTTCAAGCAGTCTTGATACTTATTTTCTTACCCCTTCAATATATTTATGTGCTATTATGTTCCTTTTCATTACACATTAACAATTTGACAATCAATTCAGTTCTGAATCATACTCTATAGAAGCTTTCAATATATCCATTGATTATTTAGTTATATCACTTGTTGATTTGGAAATTGAAAAAATTAATCAAAAACAAGATAAAGAAAGTGCTATAAGAAAATATTATATTTTATATGAAGATGGAATATACAACCCTCATGATGGACTATCAAAAGGTAACAATCCTCAAACTCATGAAATGATTGGGAGGTTCAAGCAGGCTAGTCAAAACCCAAAGAGTTTATTGAAAATTTAACCAACCCAAGAAGAAATATTGGGAACAACGATGATTGAATTAAGTGATATATTTCATTTGATGTAACATGTTAAAAAGAAGATCTCATACAAATAAATAAGAAGGGGATTAATTTTACCCAAGAATTCTGGTTAAAATAGAAAATCCAATGTGAAGAATTTACATAAAATTAGAGTACTAAGAGAAAAAGATTCCTGAATCCATAACCAACAATGAAAAATTAATATTCAAATTGATATGTACATATCAATACTAAATAAAATGATCATTAATAAACATCTTTATTTGGTTCAAACTACCATTTTAATAAAAAAAGGTCAAAACCTTCAGGGATATAAAAGTGTCAAGTACGATGTGTGCTTTATGACTAACAATGACGTCAATTATAAGGAAAACATAAATGCAATAATGTAAAGAAAGATATATAACCAGAAACTACCACTGTGTGTTTTTTTAGATTGTTCACCTCCATTAGAGGGTTTTTATTACAAAACCACGACTTGATTATCAAAATAAACACTTATCTTAACTAACACTTGATCAAGCTTTTTAATTTAATATAAACAAGAAGAATTAAGAAGGTAGTTAAATTCAATTAAAACATTCTTTAATTAAAGAGGCTAGGAGACGGACCCTACCTCAAAGTAGTCAAGCCACACTTAGTGCTTGACACTTTTATCAGAAAAAACACTAATATGCTCCATCCATCCTTCGGGAATATGCACGTTTTCATATACATTGGGATTCCCTAACCCCTATGTATGTGTCTGTATGGCCTTGAAAACGCTCCAAAGGATATTTATATATATTTCAAAATTCATAAGACAGTTATCACCCACACAAATAGGTATTTTCCATATATATACATAAGCACTCTGAGCCCCTTATATGTAATCTCATTGCCATCGGAAAGTATACAAATATCAGGAGAACTTATTATATACAAGCGTACCTATGCATAGGTGGTGAGTCTCATTTGACATTGGTGACTCGAAACAATATCAAGGTTGATAAAAAATCTATAATAAAATTTACAAGGAATCTAAAATTACAAAACCCCAAATTATAAACTATGTGTCATCAAAGAATGTAGGAGAAACTCGCCTTAAACTGTGGTTGGAGAACCAAATCAGCCCGAACCGCTTCACCATTGGTGACAGTTGTTGTAACACATAGGAACTGGTCCCAGGAGACTTCAAAAAAATGTTAGTTACCTAATGAATCATCATTAATTAAACCTAAACATTAAATTGTGTGGATCATGATATATGAGAAAGGAAATAAAATAATAGGTGATGATGAACAATTTTTAAAGTAAATGAATGAACCATAAAGTCCAAGTGCATACCATAAGGGATTTGTCCAGTATAGATAACCGAACTCATGAATTTTAGGCTAATAATATAAGGAATAAAATTCTCAACACCTATATAATCCTAGATTAATCACCAAAGTCATCATAGGATAGTCACCAATGATATTTTATGCTCATCACCAAATGAACTCTAGGCTTATCTCCTAAGGAATTCCATGATCATCGCCAGAGGAAGGATGGATTATTATGCATTAATAAAGGTGAATAATCATATTCTTATAACATAATAAATCTTATACATTAAAAGTATGTAAAGGTAGGGTCCTATTATGCTCATCACATAATTTTAGTCATGATTTACGTCTAGTGGGGACTAGTCTCCTTATGCTCGTCGTATTAGTCTGGTCTGGATTTAATTTCTAGTGGTGACTAATACTCTTTTACTCCTCACATAAGACACGTAATGGTTTGATGACTAGTGGAAACTACTATGAGTTTTAGATTAGTCTTGGAATATGTCCAAGAATTAGATATATTTCCTCAAAAGTTGTTGATGTGATGGTGATGATTTTGGGATGTTTTGAATGAAACATGAAGAATTGTACTATATATCCTATTTGAAAATTAATCAAAACCCTCATAGTTTTATTTACGGAGTTTAGGTTCATATGATAGGATCATCGATATTGTTTAAAATCATGTGGTAAAAAAAATTATGTTAAATAAGTGACAATATGTGAAGTATAATGGCTACGCATTAGTATTTCCAAGCCCTGTTCAACATGGTATGTGGCTCATGTGTAGGAAGCTTATGGGGTATACACCTAGTATGAAAGCCACTTAGTGTTATTGATCATCAATGGCTCTCTATAATTTATGGATTGTGTTTTTTTGGGGACTTTAGTGACTTATGTGCTCAAGGATGCACTATATATTCCTATAAAAAACATAATATATATCAAAATTGTGCAACTAGTAAGAATAGAAAAGGTAATTATTCTAAGGACTCTATAGAAATATTATAGACCTTGGATTTCAAGATAGAATCACATTATTTTATGTGTATAGGAAAAAGGATAGAGTAAAATAGTGAATCAATTATGGAAACAAGTTTTTAAAACAATCAGGGAATTATAGGATTCAAATTGAAGGTTTGGGTAGAGGGACCTACATCATGATCAATCCAGATTTCTTTTAATGATTCAAAATCAGAAAAAATGTGTAAATATAGAAATTCTAGGGATTTTAATGGAATTTCAGGGAATAAAAAATGAATTACATATAAAAAATTATGAAATTTCTATTTTGATCACCCCCTTCCCCTGTACACCCTATTCCCACTTCCCCAACCTACACCCCCACTTTCCCCCAACATGCACCCCCACTACCCATAACCCCCACCCTTCACCCCTACCGCCCCTATCAACCCCATATTACACTCCCCCTCCCACCTTGCACACTCCTCGTCCCCCCCCCCCCCTTCACCCCCACCACACCTGCATCCCCCCCAACCTACAACCCCCGACACCCCACCAACCACAACCCCCGAACACCCCCACTTACACACCCACTTCCCCTGCACCCCCGACTACACCCCCACATCCCCCACCCACCCATCACCCATACTACCCCTATCACCCCTCAACCTACACTCCCCCACCCACCATGCACCCTCACGTCCCCCCTACACCCCCACTCCTCCCCAAACATGCACCCCCTTCCCCAAGAAAGTATATAGTGGAAGTTGAATTACTAAAAAAAATTCATCAATAACACCCTACAAAACAGGTTGGTTGGGTTTCGAATATAAAAAATATGCTCTTAAATAAGAAAATAATAACATATTACAATACTCTCCAAATTTATTAGTCACTTACACTAGATCATGTGACATCCCAATGAACAATTCAATGACAATTGTGAAGGGAGAAACCTAAAGAGAGTGATTTGGACAAGTTCCCCTACAAATTTTCAATTATTATAAAATGATATAAAATATGAGACACACACCTCAAATAAATAAATCTTCAAGAAGCACAATATCCACCAAAAACACAAGAAAGTCTATATTTATCTAAAAACCCAATCCAAAACACCATAAATAGAACATAATTTAGAAGAACACCATATTCACGATATGAGGACCATCATAAGGATTCACTAAATGAAATAGATGAAACATAACAATAGAATTCTTAGTACAAAAAAAGGCTTTAGGTGTTTTTTTCACTATAACCTACTAGTAAACTGGGACCTTCTACCCTGAACATCACTACAATGTGAACCAAACAAAATGATCTGTGATAAGTTCAAAACTTTTTTATGTATGTATTGGCCGTATTTATTGAATCATTGGGCCAATGGTGTCTCATATTCAATCCATGATGACACCAAACATGTAAATACAAGTTTACAAATTTATACCCACAACTTAACATAAAGAAACATAAATCAAAAGAGATCATACAGATCCGAAATTCACTAAAATCCACAAAATAAATCTAATAAATTTATAACACACCTCATAAAAATCCAAAACCACATAAACTATATGGGCATTCTGGTTTATTATTTTTCAAAAATATTTCCATATAAGATGAAAAAATTCAATAGAAGGGAATTCCGGAAATGATTTTTTGTCACCACTATAAACATACATAAATATAAATACATACAACCATGGAAGAATGTGAAATATTACCAATTAGTACATTTAACATAGTCTAAGCTAGTATAATCAACAGAACGAGTTTTTTTTCATGAAATAAATTGTATGTTAATCAAATAAATATATATAAATGTCTAAATAAACACATATTATAGAGTAATAAATATATTATTACAATGTAAATTCAAAAAATCCTAACCAGTTATGCAGATGAAATTCAATTGAATAGAAACTTGCAAGGATTTGGTAATAGAAATCACAGTAGGAAGGGTTTTTCTATTGACCGAAAGGAGGGTCTTATTGTTGACCGAATAGGGTTTGTAATAAATCACTGGTGGAGAAGGATATTGAGGGTAGAGATTGGTTCAAATAAGAAATTTTGTTGGTGGGGGCACCATGAGGAGAACATTTGTGGGTGTCCTAGATGAAGGAGTAGGGTCCAGGGAGGTGGGGTGGCCGGGATGGAGCTGTGTCAGATCAGTGTTAGAGCGTCATCGAAGAGGCTTTAGAGTACTATCGGAGTATCATCCGAGAAACGTCAATGTCGTACTACAGATGTGTCGGAGAAGGAGTATCACAGGGATGAGGGGGATAGCATCAGAGTCACACTAACCGAGGTGGTTGGGATTCCGCGATGGAGTGTCATCGGAGTAGCATCCACAGGGAGTTGGGGTTTCTACGTTGAAGAAGCAATGGTGGGGGAGTAGGATCATGGGGGTAAGGGGGGGATCATGAGGGTTAAGGGGAAAATAGAAATTCCCAAGGGTGAGGGGGGAAGATATAGTATGATGGGATTACACCATAGAGAAAATAATCATCCATGGGTATTAGTATGTTATAGCCACAAATATTATTTTTGTCACTATAGATCTATGGCTATATTCCAAATTTCTAGTAGTGACCCTTTATGTCTTGGAGGTTTCCTATTGCCTCCGAAAACCCCTATCTTAAGGGACTGGTTAGAAAATATCTATGGTTCTTTGTAGTGGAATGAATGAAGAACACATTGAGGGTCAAATGGACCATTATTATCCTCTGTTGAAGTCGCAGGGTTTTCTTGTCATAAGTTAATGACCAGGTTCCCTTCTCTTCCAAACCTAAAACATTTCCTCTTCCCCATCAAGTAACTTCTGGGGTAATTTTTTCAGCACATTTGGAATGTGGGATACTGTATTTTCTAATCACAATTGGATTTATCAACTAGACATCCAGAATTAAATTCCACCTTATGCATCTTATCCCCATGTTACCCCTGAGACTCTCCGATCATAATTTCATCTTCGAGGAAACATCATGCAATTTCTCCATAGTTCTCAAATTCACAAATCTCTAGATATTTTTGTAGACTAGGATTTAGCGCACCAAAGAAGCGTTCAACCTTGTATTTAGGGGTAATGACAAAGACAGAGGAATATCGTGCAAGCCTTGTGAATTTTATCTCATTTTCTATAATGGAATCGCCATCTTTTTTACATGAGGGAAAGGAATCCCCTCTCCATCTTTAGTTGGTGGTTGGGTGGAAAATATTTATCACAAAACATTTTTTTAATTCCTTCAATTCCAATGCCTTAATCTCCTACTCAGGATTCAAATTTTTGATCATTTTATACCATTGATCAGCTTTATCCACCATAAAATGAACTTCCAGAATTACCTTTTATGGTTCAGAACATTAAAGGATGGAAAAGATCTTCTCAATGGATTTTTCCCATAGTTCAGCGATTGAGGGATCTGATGACTCAATAAAAGTATGAGGCCTTTGTCTCATAAATCTCTAAATTGTGTCTTTTTATTTCATAGGGGGGATTGACTATTTCTCTTGGCCCATATTTCTATTCAAAACATGAGTTAACCGAGAGAGTATCGTGACAATTTTTTTGATTCCTGCTCTCATCGAATTGGGTATCTTATTAGAACAGTCATCACATTGATCTTCATGTCAGTTTCTAACATGATTCCTCCTATTTCCATCTATTAGCCGGAATAAAAGGAATGTTTTGGGTAACACATAAAGTAGAATCCAATGAAAAAGGGGATACCTTATAAATTACATTAATTTCCTTCAGATATGAATTTATAGGCATTCATATATCATAACCACGATCTACTTCCCAGCATATTTTCTTAAGGGAATTTTTTATTCACTTAATAATTGTTCATACTAAGATTATGAATTTACAAAATCATATCCCTTGGGAGTATCTTAACCAACAGTTTAGCGAGGCCTATTGTCTTTCACTAGTTCCAGTTTTCGTCTAGCATTATGCAAATTTTTTGGGTTTTACCCAGAGATACATATGTGCCAAAGCTGCCTCTTCCTGCTCGTATCCAGACAAGGATGTATTTCCATCATAAACCAATATAATAATATTTACAAAAATTTAGGGTTTTTTTTATTATATAAGTCTTATCCCCAATTTTTACACTACGGTTTTCTAATCCTAATCCCAAAAATAACTAAAACTGTCCTTTGATACCAACTATAAGAACCATGCTCTTTATTTTACAGTTAAACATAACTTATTACAAAAAATCATCACATGACACCACATAGAAGATAAAGTGGTATATTTTCATTGGGGATTAGTAAAATTACATATTAACATAAACCATGAAATATACATTTTTATTGAGAACATCTTTTACATGACCACAAAAATTTCCTCGTACTAAGAATTTTATGGGAGAACCAAAGGACATGCATAAGAAAAAGGGTAAGATATAAAACCCAATAAGTGAGTAAACAATATATATAAGATGAATAACACAATACATGATAGGAAATAGGCATATCAATGGAGCATTATAGAAATATTAATTCAAATCCATAATATAGCATGATTACCAAAACATGGAAATGTGGCATCAATGTGAAACAGGATATTTACATGAGAAAAGAATAATAACACATTTAGAATGAGTAAACCCACATTTAAATTGAATTAGAATGAGTAAACCCTCATTTCACATGATCTATAATGATATTATTCTTTACCGAATTCATTGTAGCACTATTAGGGAACACCCTTCTAAATCATTTCATTTATTGTGTAAGTGTGTCGTGTGGATCATATAACATGGATTAATTAAACACCATAATTTTTCCATGAAAATATATTTTGAAATTAATATATTAAACTCTATAATAAATAAGTAATTATTAGTAAAGGTAAATATCCTTGATAGATAAATTGGAAAAGTTATTCCTTACACAATGCATTTGGCATGGAAAATCATGGTGCAATTTTAGTAGTATAATAGCGTGATATAAGAATTCATAAAAATCATTGATGAAAAATAAAAGGGCATATCATAATATTTATATGAAATAGAATTTATGGGGGTCAAATAGATACACATCCCAATATTTTTAATGGAATTTAGATTCATAATACAAAAAAATCTTGAATGTAAATAAGAAGAGAAATATTTCTTACAGAATTTCAGCATGGTAACAGGTGTACATGGGGGGAATTAATGAGAGGGAAATTGGACTCTCATCTTTTAAAATTTAATATGGAAGTTTCTGGGTGGTGAAAAATCATAACCCAACATTTTTAATTCCAATAATTTTATAAAAACATAATGAAAATTGTACAAAATGGGAAAGGAAGAAATACCTTAATTAGAAGTGTGATCCCAAAAGATTGAGAGGGGCTTGAGAGAGGCATCTTTGTATCTTAGGGTTCTTTGGAAGAATTTTATAAATATTAGGTCAGGGTTGGGATGTAGTCCATGGGGTTTGAGTGAAGAGAAGTGGGATTTTTTGTGGGTTTATATAGGAAAAGAGAGAGAATTAGTTATTTTTTAGGTTATGGACACTACACATTAAACTAATAAAACCCCCAAACCATCCCATGGTTTTTGAACATTGCTTTTTCCAAAAGGGAGTGGAAAATTAATTTTATATGTCCAATGGAATAAATTATTAAAATATTAGTCTTCCTTTTGTGGAGGTGAGTTACACTCTCAAGGAAATCATTTCCAAAATCTAAAATGTTTTATAACCCTTGGAGGGTCCACTAAGGCACCATAAAATTAATCATCCATTTTTTGAAACCATATTTTTAAACGTAAAAAAAATATTGTCAAAATATAACTTTTATAGTATTTTTATTATATCACTATTGGGTCATAATGATGTCTTAAAACGCATTATATTATTTAACGATGTTTAATTTTTTCCAAAAAATTCTAATGAATTGGAAAATAATGAAAAATTCACTATTGAATACTTTTGAAATCCTGATTCCAAAAATAATATTCATTTAATCTAAATAATTTTAAAAATATGAGAATTTTTTACTTTTAAAATAAAAAATCGTCATTTATAAAAAATTAAAGGTTTTTAACAAAAACAGCTATCAAACCTTAATAAAGATTATAATTGTATTTATAAAAAAATATATGATCATTTATATTTAATAAAATTTAATTTAGTAAGAATATTTTATTAAAATATAATTTAATTAAAATATATATTAATACATAAAAATAGATTTCTTTATTGAATATTAACTAAGAAAATATTATTTGTGCATTAAAAACTATTTACAAAGTACCAATAATAAGATGAATGTATCTTAATTATTCAATACCAAAATAATTCACATAATCATAGTGTTGCGATCATGTTTCATAACACCTTATAACACACGCATAAGACATAAGGGTAAAGTGTGTGATGGTGAGAGAATTTTTGGGTAGCTCAGATAACATCGCTCAAGTTGTGATCTCTACAAACTTCCATGTCTATTGTAGGTTGTTCCGTTCAAGATGAATGTGTTGAAGATTGGCTTGGTCATGGACAAGATAAAATCCCAGTCATTCTACCTCTTTTATGAGCTCTGAAAAATGGGCTTCATATGGAGTAATTCTAATGGACAAGTCCATCACTTCCTTTGTCTAAGAAAATTAGATTCGTTAAAGCCCTTTATTTTTACTAATCATGTGATCGCAGTTCAATGACTATATTAGCAACAGTAATAGTTTTTAATGGTATTTTAAAATCCAAAAACATAAACCCATGGAAGTGGATATGTTTTACATAACCATTTTACACAATATGACATTTAATTAGATCAAGAGTATTTTTCATTAATAATAGTTTGGGACATCACAATAAATATATAATCTATATTCATTATAGTTATTTGATATCGAATATTATTTATTTTGATTATTCAATATGAGGAATGATTTGGACATGAAATGATGGGTGGGTCTCAAATATTATATTTACCCTCGATGCATTGACTAGTTCCCATGAGATGAATTAGTTGGAAACATTTAACATGTTTTAATCCATAGTTTAAACCATCTTATGAATGGTCTTTAGGGTTTATGTTTTTATCTTCCTGAAACATGATGTTGAATAGTTAATCATTTCCGTAATTTTTATTCTTTTATTACTTATTCATGAGATTTTTCATTGACATACCTATGGATTCATTTCATTCTCACTTCACAGATTAAATTGCATGTTGTTCAATTTAATACATTTCTATATGGAATTTACTATATCTATTTATTTAAATTGAATATGTTATTATATATTTACCTACCCATGATTCTTTATACTCGTTATTTTATTAATTATTCCTCTTTACATACCCTTAATAAGAATTTGAGTTCACACATATTATGTTTCTTATCCCCAAGTTATAAAGAAAAAATATTTGAATAACCATTTTAGGATTTAGTTTATTTCATTTTAACATATATCATGATTCTATTTTCTATTTCCCAATGTATTATGGGTTTGATGATTATAATTTGGATTTCCCATACTACTAAATTGATCAGTATTTTGGGTTTTTATACCTTTTAATCATGTCAATATAATAAAATATTGCACCGGTACTTGGATTCTGGGGTTGGGGAGTTACACTAATTGTCCGGAGTTAGTGACTTCATTAATATATGTTCATAACAAACATGAAATCACAAACCGAAGGATTTAATATTTTACTATTATTGTTAAAATAGATACATATATGAATCCCATAATAAATTTCAATACAATGTATATAAATTAATTTCTTTCAAAAAATATCATTATTTACTTTAAAATATTCTTCCATATCATTCATTTTACAATTTATTAATTCTTGGTCAAGGAAATAAAATAAGGGTGAGTTCCGAAGATCAGTTAGGGTTATTTATAAAAGAATTTTTCATGAATAAATAATCATAATAAGTATATAATTGTAAATAATATAACACATACTATATTTAAATAACTATATAATACATAATCAATATGGAACGTTAAATAACTAAAAACATAGGCCAAATAAATAATAAAGATAGAATAAAATTTATCCAATAATAATACGATTCTAAAAATATCATTTATTATAATAACTAAAATAATACTAAAGGAAGCATGTAATTTTTGGATGTTATGCTATCCTAGATCTTGATACCTCTAATAAAAAATCTATAGTAAGATGATTTAATCTACACATTGAAACATGATAAATGTTGGATTCCTTATTTATGTCATGATAAAAAAAATTGTATAGAGGGTATATAAAATATTAGGCCCCAAATGTCACTTTAGGTCCAAATAATTCCACATATATCAAATAATTTATTTATTTTTATACAATATGACTTATCATCATGTATCCATATTGAGTAATGGATATTGATTTTATCAATATTTCTTGAGATAAACAATTTAATTTAAATATAGAAAACTGTAAATCAAAATGATATATAGTGTTATCATTAAAAAATACATGGTATATAATATGTAAATTTAAGGAATTTTTAATGTTCAATTATCACTGGAATGTGAATAATTTAATGGAAAATTAATGGCCACAAAATTTTACCATATAATTAAATGTCAACACATTTCATTATCAAAATTATAATAGAAAACTCGAAGTACGAATTAGAATTGTATCGATAAAATATATACCCATTGGAGTATATATAAAATAAAGGGTTTTTTCATTGATGAAAACAAATACAATAAAATATTTATTTTCCATTGTTAATGATAATATCATTTTCATTATGGAAATTATTTCATAAAAAATATAACACATATGAAAATAATTTTATTTCAAAATAAAATTAAAAACAATGAACCTCAATAATATTAGAAGAAAATGTTCTTTAAAAATACCCATGTAAACCTGAAAGGGAAGATTCAGATAAGGTAAAGTCGTGTTGTTGAGTAATTTCATACATCTAGAAAAAGATAAATGAAGATGCATTTTTCATTGTAAAGGGTTTATAATTTTTTTTCGGAAAATAACATCAAGAATCTATATATTTTTAAAATATAGAAAATTAATAAAAATATATTTTAACAGGTAAAATTTTTTGAGAAAATTGTTAGGTTGCATTTTTTCTGAGGAAAAATGATTTTTGAACGAAGAGAGAAACAATGTAGGAGTTTCTTAAAAAAATTAATTATTTAATGTACCAATGTGTGGGGAAATGGAACTACTTCTATAAAATATCATGTGTAACTATAGGAGATTAAAATGAAATGGTTTTATTTATAAAATGATAAAATAATTTCTTTCAACTATAATTCAAGAATAAAAAAATCAATTTGATTGAGATTGTTAAATTAACACTTACCATGATAATAACAATGATGTGAGAATTAATAAATTAAACGATTAATCACATCAACTATAAATACAAATAAAATTGGTGCAAAAACATATGATATAAGATAGACATTTTAATCATATTCTAAGAATATCAACAACAACCAAGAAGTAATATTAGCTAATGAAATGAAATTGAGTTATGAAATTCTTTATCAAATAATATATTTTTGTTAAAATACCATTCCGTGAAATAATTTAAATCGAAACATAAAATAATAGGAATTTTTAGGGAATCATTTTATTAATATGTATGATGTAATATATTATCATTTTATATAATCTTACCACATGTTTTTTTATAATTCTTCATTATTCCCGCTCTTTCAGGTTTAAAACGACTTGTATTCCCATGCGTGTTTCTTCCTGAAAGATCTAGTTATTTTGAATAATATATTATTATATCATCTTAAAAATAATTATATTGACATAATTATCATATTTTTCAACTGATTTTACTTTTCAAATTTTTCAATAAATATTTTTACAAAATAAGTTGTGATCAGTGAGATGGATGGCTATTAGTACGCATGAGTATCATTTCCATTTCTAGGCGATCATTATTGACTTTTTTTAAGTAATAATATATATATATATATAATTATAATTATATTATATAAATAATAATATTTATATATATATAAATATATATATCATTCATGTGTTTTGTTGATGAACAGAGTAGCACATCGCTTCACGAAGGCAGTAATCCATGTGTACACGAACAATATTATAATTTTTAGTTGTAGTAAATAATATGATATTTTATAATATAATAAAAAAATATAACATGATTGTAATAAATATTTCAACAATATCACATATATTTAATTACTTTATCCTTATAACCTTGTTTGTAAATATTTATTAAAATGAAAATCAAATCGCTTCATGAGGCGGCAGTCCGCCATACACACGAGCGACACTATCGTATACCCTATGGAATAGAATGTAAAAATTTATATATGATATAAGGACTACAGATCAATAATTATGTTTTAAATATCATATAAATACATTATATCCCTCACCATATCCATCCCATAAATATGTTAGTAGAAAAAACAACTGACATTGTTTTGTTAGAAGGCAGTGTTCTATAGACACGATTGTTGACATTATAACCAATTTGATAGGTTTTTGGTCATTAATATACTATAAAAAATCTAATTATATTCTATAAAATTATTTTATTATATTATTACATTTTAATGAAAATTATATCTTTGTATGAAAAATAAAATAAAATTTACTATTTATGAACATTATATATTCTTCACTTATCATTTATATGTTTGAATCAAAGCCTCTATAGGTATGATTTATGAATGAAATAAGTCTCATAGGTGAATAGTATTGAAGTTATAATGTGATTTTAATTGGTTTTGGATGAACCAATGGGGTGTGAAATCATTATAAAGAGACGATAGTTTGTTGCCTTTTATAAGTGAGGTGATAGGCACACTTGTAATTTTTGAATCAATTCAATGACATCAACATTTCTTTTGTCCCAAAATCCATAAAAATGTCCATTATAGAAAGTAGAAGTGATATGGTCTGTATATATACCTCAAATACTTTTTGACATGTTTGTAAGAAATTTTTACCCTTATCTTCTATGATTATACCTTGATAAATCATTTTTTCTCATAATCACAGTAATGACTTTTAGTTATTTTCACTAATCAGTTAGATAAAGAATTATGATGACATTATTAGAAATTAGAAATTAATAGGATGAAAAATATTGAATCTAATTATCTAGATTCAATTAACATAATTATAAAATTTTATTTTATAATTTTTCATATAAATGTGATGATAAAGATGTTTTTTAAAGAGAAAATGTTCAGTTATTTAGTTTTTTTATATATAAAAATAAATATTAAAATGTTTAAATATCCAATGAAAATTAATCTATATAAAATTTATGTAATTTTATTTTAAAACCAATTCAAAATATAATTTATCCATTTAAATTATTTAACTGAAAGTATAATAAACAAATAAAATTCAGAATTAACACTATTCATAAAAAACGAATTAATTTAGAAAGATCCAAAATATCACCTTAATATAATAGTGATATGATTATTTAAAAAAAATAACTTTTTCATAGAAAAATTATTATAGTGGTAAAAATTAATTTAGATTATTTATGCAATTAATGAAAACCCAATGTTTTATGAAAAATTCAGTTTTTTCAAAAAACATTTATTTTTCAACTAAAAACTAACATTTTATTATTTATAACAAGATAAACATATTTTTCATAACATATATAGATCAATTCATATCCTAAAATTTAATTTCATTTTTATTCCAATTATATTTAGTAATAAAATTTTAGCAATATCTCACAAGTCGATTGAACTCGGTGTTGCATGTAACACAAGCTAAAATCTGTGTTGTTTGTAATAGAAACTAAAATTAGTATTTCATCTACTATAATATGAACTAAGTTTTCTTTTTAATTTAATATATTGAATAGTTTTAATTTAATTAAAATTAAATATATCATAAAGTCTTGGAGTGTTTTATTTTCATCTATGTTTGGAGTTGTGAGTCATATATTCCATCAAATAAAATATTAGTTTGTTAGATTTTCAAGGTTTTAAAAATTTTAAATTAATGAATTATTTCTTTAATACCACATATATATTTCATATACGGTTTTATATTTTTTAAAATTTTATATTTAATTTACAAACTGATATTTGATATTTGGGAACATAAGAAATATTTTAATAAAAAATTGTAAGACAATATATATTTTTATTTTCATATAAATTATTCTTAGTTTTATAATTTCAATAAAATTATATATATTGAATATTTATAATCATTTTTTTGAGATTAAATAATACAATCCAATAATTATTAGGAATAAATTTTACATTAACTTAGTTAAAATGTTGTTTTCCTTGTAATATATAAAAGGGTAAAATTAACAATTCTTAATGAAAGTGGCTTAATGATGGTAACAACATTTGTTTGATTGTTTTAATGAGGGTTGAATAAGAATTATCTCAAAAACAATCCATTATAGTTAATTTTTGGGGAAACATTACATATTTATCATGTGCTCCCTTTATATAATGTTGAAATATATTAATAAATCCAGCCATTCCATTTATAAAAGGGCCCTCTCACCATGTTTTAATGAACTCCTAAAAATTTTGTATCCTCATAAACCCATTAACTTTTTACTACACATAGAATAATATTTAACCATTTTAGTACTAATATTATATAGTATTATCATATTCTATTCTTTTCTAAGGGATCGTCCACAGAACTATCAAATTGGTCCACTTGTGTCATTATTTGTTATATAACATTCTTCCATTATTTTTATTTATTTATGTATATAATTTAAACATCCATATTGAATTACATTATTGTTGGTTATATATTTAATTTTAATATTTTATGGTATGATAATTAATCTCCGATTCATATTTTTATTAGGAAATTTAAACTATAATTCTAGTGTTGTGAAGACTACGAACTCCATGATGCAAGGTGATTTTTTATTCACCTCATTTTAAGGATGGTATAAAAGAAAAATTTTAAATATAATTTTGATAATTAGTTCATTTTTTATATTCTAAAACATTGAACTATATTACTCTTTCCTATCATTCTATAAAAAAATAAATCGTCAATGTTGTGAACATATGGATTACCACCTCAATAGAATGATTGATTTCCACTTTTATTTTCATCACTACCTTACATGGATAGTCATGAGTTTGGTATTAATGGATAAATATTATTTTTAAAATATCATTGTGGTTATTTTATTTCAAAATTTATAACATATTAATGACATGATAAACAAATTATTATCATAAAGTCATTGATTTAAGACGAGTGGACGAAAGGAAACAATTTCACTTATTTACATGTAATTGATTTATATTAGTAAAGTAGCCATTAAAATTATTACAATCATGATATATAACATTAATAGGAAAAAAACAAAACATTATAATTCTGTTATAATGACATTACTACTAAAACTCCATTTAGACACACATAAATAATTGTAGGTTCATGTTTGGTTTAGTTTAACCAACAACTTGAAAAGATTTATGAATTTACATCATGGATATTTATGGTAAATTATTTACTGGATTAATATCAAATATATTTTTAAATAATATATATTTTGTTCTGGATATAGTACATTAAAATTTAACTAATTAATTAAGAATAAAAATATAAATTGTTAAGAATCACAAAAATATGATCACCACCAATATCATCTTCATGGAATGAAACAAAAATTAATATGGAATGGTATTATAGAAATAAAAAAATCATGTAAATTATATTCTAGTACATTATATGATATAAGAGGTATGTAATTTTTAAAAATTAAACATACCAACATTGTTTTTAATATCCTATTAGAAGGTTATAAATATTAATTACACCTACTGTTGAAAATAGGTGAAAACTAACAAATATTTACGTGTAAAAAATGATTACTTGTAAATATTTTAAATGTTAATAATTATGATTACATTAATAAGGTATATATCTAATGAAAATAATATCATTATTATATATGTTTTGTGAATGTTATGTACTAATTATATCTGAGATAATAGTTTTCATCTCAAATTCATCCCATTGAGACATGCTTGGTATTATGAACAAATTTCATTTCTCTTTTTTTTCTTAAATTTCATATTTGATATATAAAATATGGAATTATCTTTTAAAAAATCAATTTTTTGTTTATTTACACTAAATATATTTCCATGGGTTTTGATTAATGTGTTACTCATGTCATACATGTTTTAATAGTCTCATTTATGATTCTGTTTGACAATACAAAAATTACTAAAATATATCTTCATAAAGAGTTGCTATTAAATTGTTTCCCATGAATGATATTAGCATTACATCCAAAAAGATCAATGGATAAACCAATATTAATAATGTTTCTTCTTAAAATCTCTTTTGATTCAACTCGTATCTAAGTCATAAGAGATTTTGTTTATTTAATTTTTATTCAATTGGTTTTCTTCATTCTCTTAAAATTTTTTCCAATAAATTAGACACATTTATCCATATAATTTTATTATGAGTTATTATCTCATTGTTTCAATTTTTTCACATAATATCATTTTCAAATATTTTAATTCTCTATGGACTTTGATTCCCACAATGGATTTTTAAAATTAAACACTAATTTCATTTAGTTTTAAATATTTATCTAGAACATTATTATTCCATAAATGTGTCATATCTCTCTAATATTATTTTATATGGAAGTTTATAAACCTCATTAGAAAATAGATTCATTGATACAAATATTATTAAATTTTAATTTTTATAATTATATTATTCGACAAAAGGTATTTTCTATGTATTAAAAATGTTCATTTCCATTCACTAGCATAATTTTCATCATTAGATCAACATTTTATATAGAAATAATTATGTTATTTTAAAGGATCCATTATTTGATATTATTTAATTTATATTTATATTTTTTAAAATTATTCAATTCACCATCTGAAAATTTACACTTGAAGGCGAACGATATGATTTTATTTTATGTCAATGGTATTTTTTTCTAAAACCACTTTTATATTTTACCACCATTTAATATTTAATATTAAGAAAGATTTCAAATATTAAGATTTATTTTACAATATTTATTTGTTAATATATATATATATATATATAATTAGTGTAATTGAACTCATGATATCATACAATTCTATTAATGATTCCTTATTGGGTCATACCATTCGAAAAATTCATTTTCAAGACTGTTTTCCATCTATGTCAACATCCTTTGGAGTATCATTTCGTAAATTTGGGATATGTTATTTTACAAGAATACACTTTCTTCATATGGATTTTAATTCAATGTAATTATCGTTTTGATAAATCATCTATCATTTTTTTGTCTCAACTAATCATTTGGGGTATATCACTATAATTTTTCATCAGATGCCTTTTGTGATTCCTTTGAATGAATTCAATTAAACTAGATTCCATTTATTTATGGACAATAAATACATATTGACATAAATTTATATACATTATCTACATTTTTTAAATTCCAAATGATTTATTTGAATGATTTAATGGTATTTACTAGAATTTTATAAGAGACCATTGAAACCCACTTTTATTACATTGGTTTATCAGGATTTGTGGATTGAAACCCATTTTATTTCCATAATTTAATTATTAATTATTGTTGAAATGCATTACCATTCATTGTATTATTTATTATTTCATAGGTTAATGATTTTTATGTGGAACTCATAAGTATTGATGATAATTTATGGGGTCACGTATCACCCTCCACTGAATTGGTCAATAGTAAACTTCTCCAAAGTTGTTATATTCATGAGTAAATTTTTGAGAACTTAAGAATTAAAAATGATCGCACTTTTAATAAATTTAATATTCTCTATAATGATGTATTTTATAATTTTGAAATACATTTCACAGTTTTATTATTATTCTCATGAAATGTTTATGTTGTCCTGGATCCTGATTATTGACCAACTCTTTTCCTTCATGTCTTATTTTATGACTTGGTTAATACCGTGATTTATGATCTAAGATTTATTATATATTATTTTATTATTTTAATTGATTATAAACAAATACTAAACTTATTTTCACTTATGATTTTTTATTTTTATCACCAATTCTTAACCTTGTTGAACATTTGAAATCAATAGTTTCTTCTATTTCCATGTCCCCAGGTTAGGAAGAAAGATAATAATTAAGATGTGTCCATGAAGGTATATTATGGGAATCTTTTTGGTATGTACTAAATAATTTTTTATAAATAATGTGGGTTCTCTTATTTTTCAATGAAATAAAATTTAATTATGTGAAAGAACTGTTACCTTTTTAATTAATTATTTATCTCAAATATATAAAATACTAAACCTAAAAGGATATTAAAATGCATTGTAAGGAAATATTTCATTAAAAATATATAATTAATTTATGATTAGGTTTGTATCATCATAGTTTGTGACAAATAAGCGTTTAGATAGTTTCAGAGATTAAGAAATTTATTGAGTATAATATCAGGGTTGATAGGATAATTGAATGATAGTGTGGTTCTACCTAAAACAGTATCCGCCTCTTTAGAGTAAAAGATTATGCAAGATCTGGCATGTATGTTACTAGGGGTAATAATCCTCAAAAAACTAGATTGGGTAATAACCCAATACTAACATGTAGAATGATAAAGAGGAATAAATTCACATCTTGTTTCTCAATCATGTGGGATGTGATTGGGATAATTTCATTTTCATTAAAATCCATTAGGATTGATTGATTTTCTATTTACATTAATTGATTTTATTAAAATATGTGTGATAAACTAACTCAAATTAATCTATGATGAACCATATATGATATAGATTGTGTTATAAATGATATATGCTATGATATGAGTGAAATAGTTTGAAATGAAAATCATTAGGCTAACATGGATGATAAAAATCACTACCCTATATGATAATTAAATCAAAGAAAACCAATTATAATCCTACATGTAGGACCGAGTTGTGAAATTTGTTTAATGAAAGTACAGTTATAATAAACTCAATAGTTGTGGAAGCATTATTAGTTTTTTATTGTGGAAACCCTAGAATACCAATGATGTTTTTTATGTGTATTTTTCACTACCGTAATGGTATTATTATTGAATGAAAATTATATAACAATGTCTAATGTAACTCACGTTGATGTTTATATAAATGAGAATATTTTTCTTTACATTAAATTTAAATTATTCGATTATTATAATGGATTTTTCTTTTAAAGATATTCTTCAAAATCAATAAATCATTGTCAAATCACCCATAATTTTTATATGTTAAAAATGGATGAGGATAGAAAGAATGACCATAAGTCATGAAGTAGTTATCATAAAATTTGTAAAATGTAAGGTAATAACAACAAATCATATTTATTATCATCAATCAATGCACTTACAACACACATGGGCCCCGATGTGTCCATATAACTTCAAATAAAAATAGTATATTGGGAAATATTATACAAACCCTATACATTACTGGTACTACACTTGTGAACTACAATGAGGTGGAAAGTGGGGTGCTTCCACATGATCCTTTTTCTATTAGAGGATCAAGAATTTTGTTTTATGCTCGCAAACAGAAGATTACATGCAGCATGTGATAGAAATAGTTTGGTATTTTGAAGTTGTAGGTTTGGTATATTATGTGCGACCTGAAGTAAACATTTTTTGGTGTCTATACCCCCAACTACATTCAATAATGAACTAATTAAAATTTGGTTATTAAATATATAAATGAAATAGGTAGAAGATGGCATGTGTGTTTAATTATTAGGGCACGAGACAGAGGTGGTGGATAATTTTGAAATGGTGTAGGCTTGTGTCATAGAAAAAGATACTCCAAAATGGGATGTAATGGTTCTAAATGTTGATATCAATGATCCTTTTGATGAGGTGGATCATTCTTATTCAACTTAATCATTCCCCATTATCCTTATGATGGGGATGGAAAAGTAAAAACTATGGGGAATGAGATATGATTGAGTGAGTGGTATGTCTATTTGCATGTAATTTTATGCATTCTAATTACCAAAATAGGGAATCGTATTTCTTACCATCCATTAATAATCATTTAATAAATATATAACAATGTACGCAAGGAGATATAATAAAAATATTAACACAAATCAATGAGAGGTATTTACCACAAATGGATTAGATGAAACACAATATCCTTAAAAGAACAGTTGTTACCATAATACTTTTCCACCTTTTTGATTCCCTTAGATATAGTTGGGTAATAAAAAATTCTCATGGGAGGAAGGAGTTCCATGAAATGATATCAATAAAAATAATATGAAGAAGATTCAACGAAATGGTTGAAGGAAGCGAAACCATGAAAGACAGATCTAGTCTGTATGGGAAATTACACACTATGGACATTCGTTCTGCATGGTGTTCCACCTATCTTGGAGGTATTGCAAAATCAATTTAGGTCATATGATGAGGCAATGATACATCATACTACAAATTAATCTAAATCATTTTCCAGGATGTAAGGTGATTAATGTCCCCTGCGAATGACTTCCCTCTGCGATTGATAAATCATTTGAAGGTGACCGTGGTGTTTTCCACCCCCACAAATGAAATAATTCATTATCCTTTCCACTGTTCATGGACTCCCACAAAAAAGGCACTATGACCCATATTGATCAGCCAACCTAGTATTCATTTCCACTGATCCCCTATAGAAACATGGGAGGGTGATCCCAGGTGAGAAAAGATGATAAAATCCGAGGTAAGGTATTAAAGAAATCATTCTCAATAATAAATAAACATAAACATAAACATAATTTAAATAAATTACTGAAGACACCTTCCCCCTAGTTAAGTTACTATCCCACAAACCATATATGGAAAACCCTCCGTAAGAACCCTCCATGTGAAGGCACTGACGTTTTCAAAAAAACAAGTCATTTTATAACCAAAAAAATGAATAAATGGCTTCATGGATTGACTATTTGTGGCCAAACCATTGTAGACCACCTTCATGGACATTTCTTTCTAGATCATTATTTTTAGGAAACCCATTAGGGATGATTCTTTATAGAAGACACTTCGCAAAAGAAACATCATGGACAAATCTTCACCGATAACCCCTTTTCCAATGAACCCATTGCGGACTCCCTTTACATATGGCCCTTCATGAAAAATTATATGCGGCCATCCGTATGTTTCCATTTTTAAAACCATTGGCACTGTGGCCTTTTTGGGGTGAGTCAGTGACATTTTGGGTTCAAACATATGTGGCCCTAATATCCACCCCATAAAATACCATGAGACCAAACATTCCTCATTCCCCTATTTAAATATCATCGTCTAACTCATATTCCAGTTTTAACCTAAAAGGGATAGTTTTTCATAAGTTCCACACTAGTAAATTTTAGGCATCTTTTTCCTAGTTTTCTTGGCCATCTACTGTTAAAATATGTTGAACACATCCCTTCATCATGAAATTTTATCGTGATTCCCTTGTCCCAACAACATGACATGAAACAATGTTGTCATTATCCCTAAAAACTCATGGTAAACTATGTAGTAGAATTCCTCTATACAAGAAATTGAACTATAGTATATCCTATATAAAAACATATGATGCATCATCTGAAAAAAAGTGATGAATTTGGTTATATGATTAATGTTCCTTAGGTAATAACCATGAGAATTCCATCAAACTGAGACAAGTAGGGAATCCCTCCAGGAGTAATCCCCTAGCCTATAATGCAGTAGGTTTCACTCTTTATCCTCTTTTCCAAAACCCTAATATGTAGTTTGATAGGTCCCCAAACATGACTATACCACTTACCAAAATATAAGAGGAGACTGGAACACTCAACTCCCTATATCTATCCATTTATGATTCAACATATGCCCACTATTAGACAATGTGGGTCATGATATATTCCTATCTACGATTTATTCTTTCTTATCACACCAAGAATGAATCACGTGGGATTAAGGGTTAGTGGAGATCCTGATATCCACATGATCCCACACATTAAATGGGATATATCCATGCATAAGACCCAATCAAGTCCATTAATGTTGGAAATATCTAAATAATTAATCCAAAACATAACAAACTACATTGTCTTTTATAAACATTCTAAATGTGAAATTTTAGAAGCCTCAATGTGAACCAACACTAGAAACTGGATTCACCGTAATGTTTTCAGGGCCACATTCCTTGGAGAGTCTTATCTACCCAGGATTCCACATCTCTTTCGGGTCCATCTAGACACCTTGGCGTAATTCCCACACCAAAATTGGACATAACACCCTCTACCAAGATATCCTTGAAACAAGACATTAAACTGCATGGTTATTTCTTCATCACACGAACATGAAAAGAGAAATTTATTTTTATGCGAAAACGAGCAATATGGGTTTTTATTCCAATCACGAGGATACATAGTATGACCATATTCTGGTTTCAATCATTAATTAAAACAAAATTTTATCTCAGTAGATGATACTTTACTCTAGAGAACCTCACAATGTGTCTTGAAACCATCTTCATCCAAATAAAAGGAAAAAGATTATCTAATCCCTCCACTATAGGGTAACGTTGCTGGGAAACCTTTGATAGATACAAATACAACCATCATTGGAGGACCGTTGATATATATATAAATGATTCTAAAGACATGATTATTCATAATTGATTATCATATGAGGGGTAATCCATGTATACATAAAAGGAAATGAATAAATTATTTTTTAATATATCATTAATCTATATGAGTGTCCCGGAATATGAAATTGTTCCCCACATAAGGGTGTGATGAGCATTAATTCCCATCTTCTTAACCAATCTGAGTTTTTATGTTTTTCTGGCCATGTTTCCTAAAGCATGATTGCCTTTGGAATGTAGTTCTCTGATTCTTTTTTAGTATGAGAGTCAATGGAAATTTTCCAGGTCAACGAACAAAACCCATTAGAGACCATTGAAAGATGTTTTACCCTAAATAAGTGAATTTACACCATTCAACCCCTTTCAATAATCCAATTGGATGAAAACGAAATTCTTCAAAAAAAATCATGAACGCGATGTGAATTAATGAACAATTTTGTGGTGTTACCCCATTCCAAGCCCCATCAATATCCAAAATAGAAGAGGTCAAATCGAGACCATCAATTATGTATGTTGTATAGATATTATACATTGAAGGAATTTTTTAGGTATGTGTAAAATATATTGAAAACACCCTTAAATAGAAATCTATTCAATCCAATTACATCACATAAGCATTCACGTACAGACAGGTCAGCCACTATGCAGGCCTGGTCCTTAACCAAACTAAGGATTCCATATCCCACACAATGAATTAAACACTAGGTTTTAAATGAATTGTAAAAAGATTATATCCTGGATGTTACTCTCGTAACCCTAGAGGCAGATCGATAGGCCCCCCATTCCATGATGTCCCGCTATAAATCCACTTAGTAATGATATATGATCCATAACAATATGACTCCAATATCCATCTCTATAAATTTTAGGGGACTATCTCTAGAAAGTTATAAATAGTTACTCCCTTAGCAAAGGGGGATGATTATTTTATCACCAAAAACATCAACCCAATTTCACAGGGGTCAGAATAAGTGTCAGTGTTGGAAATCATCATCCACATCACCATGTGGCCCAATATTCTCTTCATACGGAGTATACTATCCCATGGGCCCCAACCAAAGCCATGAAAGAACAAGGTCACCATATAATCATAAAAATTGAAATTTTCAAACAAATAGAAATATCCCCCTTCCATTATTATTCCTAATGAATGTACCCATTTATATATAATGTCCTACTAGAAGATAAAAATTCTTGGTTGCAAATACGATGTATGCCAATAAAATGTGACAGAAAGATGTTAAATGGTGAAAATTGTTCCTCTTTCTCCCAAAACCCTCATTGAAAATACTTTTAAAAATTATAGGAAGACATGTATCCATACCAATTCACTTCAAACACATCAGTTCAATACATTAGAAAGCTGTGAGAAAATTAAAATTTCTACTCATCCTTCTCAGGCCTACTATGAAAATTTGTTTGAAAATTATGGGATGATGCAATCCAAAACCCACTAATTTTAATCCCTATAGTAAAAAATGGTGGCAAAAAAATAGAATAAAATATAAATTAATGTAGTTGATATCAATGGCATCTGTTAAATATTATGGAAACTATTTTAAATATGAGAATTCTTCTAATTTAATATTAAGATCACCATGTAAATATTGAGGTAGTTATATAATGTTGTCGTTTTATCCCAATTTTAAATTTGGGAAACAATCATACCTCTTCCCCTCATAGGAGAAATGTCATTACCCACTAGTAGGTAACAGAGGACTGGAGTAGTCACATTATTGTGCTCTAAAACCAAAATGGGAATAAATTTCTATACCTGTGAAGGAACCCTCTCAAAAAATATATGAAATGATAGAATATGAGATATCAATCCTTGAACATGTCATAAATAACTTCCAAGATGTAATCACATTCACAAAAAAGAAAGGACTCGGGTCCACAACCCCATCTCATCAATTAGGGTGACATATCCACATAGATGGGAGGTAGCCCAAGAGAAGTCATGCATCACTGCATTACAACAGGAGTGGGTTTGGTAATATTCCTTGACAAATTGACATTATGATTTGGAAAAAATACCTTCTACAAATAAAGGAAACCAGCCCACATCGTTGGCCGGTCCAGGGAAGACATGTATTCCTGCTATAATTTTGATCGCGTACGATCATATTTGGGAGGCCGTGTAGGAGCCACTTGAATAAAAACCCATATACGATTATTGGAACCTATACCAAGTGACCCTAGTTTTTAGAAAGAGAGAACCTAAAAAAACAACACCAAATTCTAATGCAGATTGATGTGCAGACTCCTAACCATATTCTTCTATAAGATAATGTTCTTATAGAAATCAAATGTATATTAATGGTGGATTTTTATCCTATATATCTAGTACCAAATTATAGAATTGTAATTAGTGGTTGTGAATGTCCATATTATAACATTGTTACCATAATCTCTAGAGCTCCTTCCTTGAGGATATACCCTGATAGATTTGTTTGTGGTCAAAACACAATCCATTATGAGATCTTATCCCCTAATGAGAATCATAGAAGGTGTCCTCATGGAGATAATATCTAATTTAAATAAGGCCCTCCCTTTTTGTCCTCCTCCAGAAAGGTCCTCCCTATGGTATACTTTATAGAAATCCCCCATCTAGTCTGACATTGAGAAATGATGGTAGTACTTTCCATGATCCAATTTCCTACAATAGTCCTCCCCACAATGAAATCTTCTTTTAGTAAGTGTTTCCTCCCCTCATTGTTGTCTTCCCTAAAGTCTCTCCCTATGATATGCCCTATAGATATTCTCCATGTTATTAAACAATAAGATAAAATGGTATTTCACTCCATGATAGCTCTAATGGAAAAGGTCCTCCCCACATTTATATTTCATGCTGACAAGAAGATCCTCTTCTTGTTTAGTCAAATATATTAAATTCATCATATTATAAGGCTATAGGAAATATGGGTTTAGATATTTTGGAGAACTTATCAATGAAAAGAAACATTCATTCTTTTCTAGGAAATGACCAAGGCAAATGATCATTCTCTGGCCCACCTCTAGACCCTTACCATACCATTGAGACACATAATTTCCCTGATACATGTGAAAAATAGTCAAGAAGCTCTAATATTTTCAACATCATGTAGAGGAGTCCATGGTATAAGAGGAAAAGAATATGTTTCTTAATAGATGATAATAGGTCGAAGATGAGATAACCATTATGGTTTGGTCCTCAACCACTTTAAGTTTTCCATTTTATATGAATTGTCAAAATAATGCACAAAAGACATCCATAAGAAGCTCTTAGAAACACTCCACCACATGAATGAAAAATTATTACATTAAGATTGGTCTGCATATCATGTTAAAATATTTGAAGAGCTACTTCATAAAATCAACATCGAAGACATTTCAACAACATGATTTCCACAATCATAGAAGTGATAAAATGATCTTCCACTAGTATGATTCAACAAACTACATAAGTTGCATTGTCTAATTGTAGACACCCCACCAAGTGATGATATTTTAAGATGAAGGCATGGTTGTTTTCATTTCATCCCATTCCTCATTCAAAAGAACCTACTTGAGAAGAAATCATGTAATTTCATTACTTTGAGTAGACTATAAATAAAAATCCCTACTCAAGAAAGAATCCATACTCAGTAACAATATCCTCTTTCATGTATAAAAACCGTCAGGTACAATGAGATAAATTAGTAATAAAAATCCAAAAACATGAAATAGAGAACATTTAGTTGGAAAACATCTTAAGGGAAGAAAGTCCTAGAACCTTGATAATGTTCTCATAAGAAAAAATGTACACGTACAGGCTCAAAATTATAAATTGATCATGCTCAAAAAATATGAATGATTTATATAAAGTGGTGATAGTAGATGTATCTAATGTGGTATGGGATTATACCCAACCCATAGGGTTGTATAAATTTTTAACAAAAAATTTTCCCATAGGACAGACAAATCCGGACCAAGGAACTTCAACAAGATAAGGGTAGAAACCCCATCCCGTAGCACTAGGGGTATTTTTATCTCAACTACCCTTCAACAGAAATACATTTTTCCCATTTTTGTGGGGAAATAAAGGAAAACCTACCACTATTTTCCCCGTCTCACAACCCATTTCTCCCATAATGGAGACCTATGACTATGGTTCAATATGGATCCCTTTGAGGAAACATTCAATAAAAAGTGAAAAGTGGATCCCAATAATGAAGTGAATGATCCATAAATGGATGTTAATATATATACAATAAATCATCAAATAGTATATCACCCCCCATGAGTTATGAAAATTAGAACATCTTGGATTTCAATACTACAGATGACATTAAAATTGAGGAAAATGAATAAAATAAACTTGGGGATTATTCCACCTTGAATACAATTAATATTGATAATTAAGGTGTGCATATCCAAAACCAAATAATTACACTAAATTTTGATATTCTATCAATAAATCCCCCACTATCTCTTTAGGGAATCTCTATTAAAGTGAAGAAGAAAAGAAGGGTTTTATATCATCCTCCTCATCTTCTCGATGAAAACAAACTCCTCATAATCGAGGAAAATTTTCTCATCAAGAGGAAGAAATTATGGAAATGATGTGATGAAATTATGTGTTTCTCAAAGTTATTGGGACTATTCAATATTCTCCCAAGGAATATCCTTAAAATACCCTTATAGAAGGTTTTCTTCAACAGAAATGGGGTTTTCGAGTGATAAGGTAGGGCCCAGACATCTTCCTAACTCGGACCTTCAACCCATTGTTTATATTGACCCAATCCTCAATGGATGTCAATATTGACCAACTATAAGGAGACAACTAGAGAGGTAAAGGAATCCCCTCATAGGTTGAACCAAACTAAATCGAAACCTCAAATCAGTAGCCGAACTAGTGCATCAGATCCTGGATATTGTTGCACCAACCCAATTTCCTTCTCAACTAATTGCTCATTATGATTTCATCAACACCATAGAGTCTTTGGAATATTTATTGGAGGCCATAGTTGAGTGGTGTGAACTTTTGAAGCTAGAAAATAATCTGTACCCCATATGTGTGAGTGAAACCCCACCCTAAAGGTCCTATGTTTCAGATATTCAATTTCCCAGGTGGCCCAGAACAACATCTAACCCACTATATGGGCCATTGTGATCTCATTATGGAAATTTCATAGAAATAAGAAGTAGTGAAACTCATTGGCATTATACTAACCTTTCAAGGTTCAGTCTTTGAATGCTACATTTGTTTGTTGGGTATGTTGATAATAGGATGAGAGGATCTCCTTCGACAATTACTCTACTAGTTCAGATCAGTGCCCCAAATGACCAAAATCAGTTACCTTTTGAATTGTAAATACTGGGATAATGGGAGAGTATCCTATTTCATTACCATGTTGAAGGGGTTGACCTATTCCCTGAACTAACCACTCCACATAGAGGATATTCCTTCTCTATGCATTGATAACTTTCATGATGATCTATGAATGCTGCACATCCCAATGTAGTATATAATCATGCTTTTGAATTTCTCCAACATTTCCAAAATAATATATGTCTCCATTCCAGTGATAAATATAAAGTCTCGAGTAAATATGTTGGGACTAGTAAGACGATTAGAAAAGAGTGATTTTGAATCTTCCACCTTTAACCCATCCTATGTAACTTCTCAACCTCTAAAACCTTCATCATATCTTTCACCACCACCTAATAATCAATAACTATGTCCCAATTAATAAGACTAGTGTAGTGGACCAAGGAGAAATGAATTTGAATAATGAATGAATATTTTTAATCATTCCAAGATGATTAGGCCAATTATTGTTTTATAGCCGCTATAGAAAATGATTTACTCTGCATTCCGTTGTTGAAATTGGCCGACCAGGTAGGTCACGATTGCTGGTCCTATTATTTTCCCTTTTTCATAGATGATATGAAACGCCCTTATGGAATGATACTTCTTTATTTAACTACTATATAATGTGGTTGATTATAGGTTGTAATGTTGGTTAGGTAACCATCACAAGTTGTGTATGTTTCTTACACTAAACTCGATAAAGGAGGTGAGTGGCAAGATTATATTCGTAGTAGGGTATAAAATATAGATAGTTGGATGACTCGAAAGACAATAATCTATAGTCATGGTATTATATAAGCATAGTCGAAACAAAAAATATTCCCCCAACCTCACTTTCTACATTATAGACAACATTATAGACCCTATAGCCCCCCCAAAATCCAACTTTTCAAAATGTGGTTTGTCTGAAAAGCTATGGAGAATGTGTAGGAAGACAAACTTACACCAAATAAAAATTCAACATTATCTGTCTCATATATTATTCCCTTAGATATAAAACAATGGGAAAAACCAAAACATAATGTTCCACCATAAATGTTCATCCATGGAAATTGAACATTAGAATATGATTTGATCTTTGGCTCCGTTAATGTCATTAATCAAATGGATCCCTTATTTTATGATGAGTATAGTTATGAACCCATGTTCTCTATGTTTTATTGGGGAACAAGAGGTAGTGGTCAATGGATATGAGGATACTGGGGATGGAAAAACAAAGGTAGAAACCAAACCCCTAGTCATGTCCCAACATGGATTGTAAATGTTGTAAAAAATCATGGAAGATACCTTAAGTGAATCCAACATGAACAAGAAAATCCTCTTGCATCACGAAAAATACAACGAGATGATATAATTATAGAATATCAATCAAAAGAGGAACATGTTTCAAATCTTCATTACCATGCATATAGACTAGCCTGACCCAACCCACCAAGAACAATAGCTCCTCAATATCTTGTCTTGAGGGTTGATCCATCTATGTCAAATAATAATGCCCATAAAATTCCAACAATAGAGTATCTCTATGATGGGAATTTCCAGTATTTAGTGGACAAGTATGATAACCTAAACCAAGTAATACATGGTACCAACAATGCTATCAAGCCTAGATACGATGATATTGTCAAAATACTTTAGTGAATAAATTATAGTAGAATTTTTTAACCCACCATGTTTTTTATCTAGAAATAGCCTCTACTGATGCCTATAAAATAGAGAACAAGCATGTGGGATATATTTTGGTTATATCTTAAACTGATCAAGATGAATATTTAATTATACAAGGACCCATATGAGAACCATACATGTCGGGTAGGATAAATGGAATTGATATCCAAAAATTATTAAATGATAATCACTCTGGAGTAAAGCTCAACTTAGTATGAACACATTGTTTGTAGGGACGAAATGAGGATAGCATGGATCCTTCCACCATAACCCTACAATTCTATGAAAAAGTGAGAAAAAGCCACTAGTTTTTATCATGATCAGTGATCAGTTTGGATATCTTTTGGTCTATTCCCAATTTTTTATGGTTCAATAGAACACGGCCTTTAAAATCATTCTAGGATGGCCCTGGTCGCATCAAAATATAGAAATCCAATCATCATCATAACAATGAATCAAATACTTTTCTAAGAGACCAATATAGACATTTCACACTGATAAGGCCCTATTCGAATCCAACTAGATATTCTATATCAATTTAGGATTATTTTAGTGGAAAGGGAAACAAACCATGTTTGATGGGGTTTTATGGTTTAATACATTGAACATTCTAGAAATTATCACATTAAACCCATTTAAACATCTTGAAAAAATGTGCATCCCATCATTTAATTTTTTTATATGAGTCTAAATTTGGACACATATTGATCAATAATCATGATTTCAGTAATGACCAATAAGTCAAGAAGTGTGGAAACATTTTCTAACACTTCAGAAAATATTGAGTTCTCAGATGAAAAGACAATAAATTCATCCCCTGATCCCCAAAAAATCGCTGCCTCACCAAATGAGGTAGAAGAGGTTTTCTCATCACCAAAAAACATTAAAAACACTCCTTCCCCATACATCACTCCATACTCTCTAGAATTTCAAAGAACTCGCTCATTTTCATTTCAATTGAAGGAACTCATTTAATGTTACAAATATTAAGATATTGAATCCTCCCCTAAATATTGATAACTTATCCAATTACTTCCCCCTGTCAAATGAGAGCATGAACATGAAGGGGATGAAAAACGAGAGGATGTAGTCCTTAGGATTGCCTATCCAGCATTTGGGGAGGGTGGTGTTACCACCATTGATGAACAAATAAATCTAAATCAAGGTAGGAAAGAAGACTAAAAACCCATATTGATTAGTGCAACAATGTATTCTGAAGAGAAAGACTTATTTACCTCTTTCCTAAGGAAGCATCAAGAGGTATTGGTTTGGAACTACACAGATGTTCCTGATCTCAGTCAGGATGTGACCACTCACCACCTGGACCTACCAATGGACTAACTGGGATATATATAATAATCCATAATGATGTACTCGACACATGATACAATAACAAAGGCTAATGTTCAAAATCTCAGCAGTACTATATTTGTTCCGGAGGTCCAATATCCCAGTTGGATGAATAATATAGTCCCTATAAGGGGGATGACATGGAAAATCATTTTCTTTATCATTTTCATAGATATCAACTGTATTTTTCCAAAAGATAAATTCCCTATCCCAAAAACAAAAATTTTTAATGATACAACAACCAAATATTATTCTCTACCATTCATGAATTGCTATTTAGGATATAATCTAATTTGATTTTCATAGAAATATGAAGAACCCAATGCCTTCAGTGATCCCCAAGGAGTGTTTTGATATCACATAATTCTCTTTAGACAAAACCTTTTTAGTTATATATACCAATAGGATATGTGATGCATCTTCAAACCCATCCTCGACATGTTCATCGAATGCTATGTTTATGACCTTGAAGATAAATAAAAAAATCATTCACTTTATTACACATTATGTAATTATTTATTACATAAAATTACACGTAATAAAAAATGGAAGATAGAAATGTCTCATTTATTTTGAAATTATATAAGTAGAATGTCATATTAAATATGGGATAAAACAAAATTAATGAAAACTTAAATTTCATGCTTATAAAATTCCATGGTTTTTAAAACTACACGAGATAATACGTGGACATTCATAAGAATTTGGAGAGTTATAAAACCCAGAATGTGAATCAACATGGAATAAGGTAATACATGTTATATAATAGGATTATAAAAGGGTAATAAAAGGAACATTAATACAAATAAATGATATAACATCATAAAAATAATATGTGAAATGTGGAAACAACTTAAAACCCAACATCATAAACACAGGTCAAGGGAAACAGCCCTGAAATCTTGATGGGGGAAAATTCATATAAATGAATCAGTTTAACTCCCTATCCCTAAATGAATTCTCATGAGACTAAAAATTCTCAAATTTATTGGAGCACAATATAATTCATGGTGAACCAATCACTTTCTTTTAATTCTCTTGTTTATGTTTGACACAAATATCATAAAAATGGATTCAATAGTAATAATGTTATATTCCCTGATAAAGTAGTTTGGAATAAATCCATGTAAGAAGCAAGAAAAATAATTATATGTTCATATATTTAAACACCCTTGATATTAAATGGGTATGTTATTCACTACATAGTTGTTTTTTCATGGGAAATAATTGTGAATATTCATTTGCATAATGAAATCACATAAAAATTCCTAAAATGGGATGATGGGGGGGAAATGGATCTATCGTAACATGGAAAAAATAGGCAGTGGTAAAGAAATATATATAAATATTACAACATTTGTAATTATAAATAGAAAACATAATAATTTTAATAAACATTAATAAATAATATAAGGTGAGGATCTCATTCTTGAGTGTGTGACTCAAAATGATTGGGAGGGGATTTTTGAGAGATTGGGTCACATTGGGAAGAAACTAGAGAAGGGAGGGAAGGGTAAATACATGCTCCAAGTATTTTCAGTGAAGTGGACTGGGGTAATGGGTAGTTTTATATATGAAATGAGTTTTTATTACATTAATATATCTCAAATGTAGGTTTTGGACTCCATATAAAAAAATTTCCAAAACCACAAAACATTCCATTTTTTCTCATGTCTTCTACCAAATGGTTGTATTTTTCATTATTTTATATCTCCACTAGGAAATCCTAATAAAATAATACAATTTATTTTTTGTAATGGACTCATAATCTTGAGGTAATGATCTTGAAACATTAAAATATTTTCATGATTTTGAAGGACTTATAATGAATTTATAAGAATAATAAAATAAAATGAAAACCAAATTATTTTAAATGTAAATAATATAATGTATTCAATTTATAATATTAATAAATAACTTTTTTGTTATTATTATGTCATAATACGCAATTTATATTAACATGGTATTTAATTTTTACCCAAAAATTTGATTGTCTCTGAAAATTATGAAAAACAAACCACATGATAATGTTGATGTTCTAATTACAAAAACAATTATTCATTCATTCAAAATAACATTCAAAATATTTCAATATTCACATTTAAAATAATGAATTAAATTTGTTGAATATGATGGGTTTTTTGACAGTAATAGTTTTGGTACCCTTATAATAACTACATTTGACTTCATAAAAATTACAAGATCGTTTATATTTAAAAAAAATTAATTAATGATAATATTATATTTAAATATTATTTATTTAAAAATTAGATTAATTTATAATAATAAATTTCTCAATTGAATTTGAATATTACCCAAAAATAGTA
The DNA here is from genome assembly GCA_963277665.1 of Viscum album. Classification (NCBI taxonomy): domain Eukaryota; kingdom Viridiplantae; phylum Streptophyta; class Magnoliopsida; order Santalales; family Viscaceae; genus Viscum; species Viscum album. The sequence continues at coordinate 1,417,052,303 of OY728145.1, forward strand.
TTTGTGTTTTATTATATCAAAAGAGAAATCATGTATAAAGTGAAAATATTAAGATGAAAATATATTCATTGTTATATAAAAATAATATACAAACATGGTTTATTCTATGATATTGATATGCCTACTCATCACTTATAAATGGCTTTCCTCATGAATAATATGTTGGATATCATCTTGGTCTTCGTCTAGGGAAAATCCCTCATATTATACCTCCCTCTAAAGCTCTAATAAATTGGCTTCATAGTGTACAATCCTGATGGTTGGGGTTATTAAATTAATTTTCTATGACAACTAGTTTTGTTAACACCATATATTTATACTAATAATATGACCATTGTTATAAGACTGAACTAATAATGGATATTATGCTTAAATATCATTGAAATAGGATGTAGTTAGAAAAAAATATAATGTTTTCTCTTTGTCCATAATACATAATAAGAAATTTAAATAAAATAGAAAGAAAAATTTTATTTATAATAGTTTGGGTCATTATGATCATTACCCCTTAATAAATTTCTCCCATAAAATTTTTATTTCCTACAAAACATAGATGAGGATAACTCTATTTAATCACTTCCTTTGGTTCCCACATTAATTCTTCAATAATGTGGTTTCCCTATATCACATTGACTTGGTGAATTGTCTTATTTCATAGAACATTGTCTCTAGGATCTAATATCTTCAACAAATTCTCTTCATATGATATATATATCTTTAATGGAACCACCTCTGGACCTAGTACATATGAGGTGTCTAGTATGTAATTTCTCAAGAAGGATACATTGAATGCATAATGTACTTAAGATAGGTTACGTGGGAGTGAATGATTGTAGGCCAACAATTTGATGCAATTAAGGATCTCCCTTGGGTCTATGTATGTTGGAATGAACTTTCCGTTCTACCCAAATATTATCACTTTCTTCCATAATGATAAGAGAAGTATTTCAATGACTCTATCATCAAAATATACATCTCTAAAATGACTATATTCATAGAACTTGTGTTGAATATGAGAATCCTTCATGTCATGCTCAATGGTCTTAACCTTTTCCACCATTTCCTCAACCAGTTCAGGTACTAGAATTTTTTGTTCCCCAACATCATTCTAGTATGAATGTGTTTTGAGACTCTTCCCATAAATGGATTTATAGAAACCTGTTAATATTCTTCAATGGAAATAGTTTTTATAAGAGACCTCTATTAGAGGTAGATGTTTGTCCCATCATTCTTTTAAGACTATAGAACATGCCCGCAAAATATCGTATAGTGTGTGATAAGTAGACTCAAATTGGCCATCAGATTTTAAATTTTAGGCCATACTGCAGATTAAATTGGTATTTATAAATTGTTAGAGACTTATGTAGAACATAGAGTTAAATCTCAGATCTCAATCGGATACAATCGATAGTGGTTGTCCGTGCAACGTTACCACTTCTCTGATATATACATGGAAAAGTGGATCCAGTGAGAAGTCCTCTTGAAAAATGTTAATCATCTTATAGTTCCTTCTTTAACCTAACATATGACGTTATACATAGTTGTAACCAAAATATCACAACACTTTCTTCATTAACATTGACCACTTAGGATTTCCCTTTTCATAAAGTTTCCACTTTCACTTTAATTAACACATAATATCTTTTAGCATTCCTTAACCTCTCCAAAAGTGAATATTGGGGAATTATTTGTTAAATTATAATGAAGAACTATTCTTTATTATTCATGTTTCCATCCTTTTAATATTTAATAATATTGGATCCTTATCAATTATTATCAATGAAAATATTGTAGGATCCAATATATGTAGATAGTGTACCACATTATTATCCTTACCATGTTGGTAGTGGATTGAGAATTCACAGTCCTTAATAATCTCTAACCATATTCATAGGCTCATATTCAACTCTTTCTGCATGAATATATACATGTTATTTTCATGATATTAATTTATATCTCACACTTCTACCTAAAAATAGAATATGCTGCCATATTTTCAAATCGATGAACTCTAGATATAACTCCATGTCCAAAATTAGGTAGATCTATCGGTTAACATTAAACATCCTTAAATAATAGGCTATCATGTTGTAATTTTTTCTTAACACACATCCAATTCCCATCTTTGAAGAATCACTTAATACCATGAATAGTTTTCATCTTTTGGGTAGTGTGAGTATTGGTCCAATAAAAAAACTTATTTTTAAATCCTTTAATATTTCTTTTCAACCATAATTCTATAAAAACATGAATCCATTTGGATTTATCTTTATTAGATGAATTAGATATCATGAGAAATTTCTCACAAATCTATGACAGTAACAAGATAATGTATGGAAACCGTAGATATTATTCACATATGTTGGATAAAAACATCCCTCAATTTATTTCTTTTTTGACAGGTCCACATATATCCCATTTCTTGTGATGATATTCCCCAAGAATGATACACACTTCAATCAAAACTCACATTTATTATACTTTTCATACATAATCTCATTTCTTATGGTCTTTCACATAGTGATCAGAATATCCTATTTCCCCTCCTTTATTTTTGAGTGTATTATTAAATCATATATAAAGACTACCAAAAATTTATCAAGGTAATCCCTAATGACAATATACACCAAGTCCATGCACATTTCTGGGGAATTGATCAGTCTAAGTGACATCACTATAAACTCATAGTACCCATACCTCATATGAAGATATGAATTAGGAATATCCACCACCTTCATCTTAAAATGTTAACATCCCGATTGAAGATAAAAAAATGGATGAGTATTGTGCTACCCATATCGGACCAATCAAGTAATCATTATGATGTAGATGAAAACTTTTCTTTATATTGATCGTTTCTAGATCATGAAAATCAATGAAAAAGAACATCGATCAATCCTTATTCTTGATTATGTGGACTGGTGAACCTCATGGTGAAGCACATAGGCATATAGACCCTTTATTCATTTTCTCTAGTAGTTGTTTTGTTAAGTTCCTCATGTTCCAAAATGTATATTCTGTACGAAGTATGGTATATTTACAATTCCACATTTATATTATTCATTGAAAAATCAACCACTAGTTTAATAGGAATACAGGAAAGTTATTCATGAAACACATCAGTGTATTCCATCACAATAGGAATGTCTTCACAAATGATTATATCCATTGACTAAATCAATTATGCGAGATATTATTTACAATAGGGAAATAATATTCATTCTTATGATGTTGGTGATAAAGAAGATTCACCCTCCTCTTTTCACTTTTATGTAACCAGTGATCGTTTATCAATATAGAGTGTGATTTAATTCTCATAGAAATTCAAGTTGGCTCTATTTAGGGAATAAAAATTCATACCCAAAATTTCAACAAATTCTATGAAAGGTAGTATGTTGATGGTTTTTGGGATGTTTAGACCACTAATTTTGAAATGGGAGGAGCTATATACTCCTGATGTAATAATTGCCACATTTTCCATTTTCACTGACAACTCTACTTCCTTGATTTTTAGTGGTGTCAAAATTGTTGTAGTAGAATTTACTGGTCTGAATGAATGCATAGAACTAGAATAAAAAATTACATTTTATATTATTTAATGAATAATGATTGTACCTATCTTCACTTCGTTATCAGGTCCAACCTCAGTGTTTGTTAAGGAAATATATCTCCCCTGATTCTTGAAGGTTATTGTTTCTCTCCAAAAAACCCTTTTCTTTGTGGATTTATTTTTACAGTACATTGTATCATTATAGTTGTAGATATTAATAATTAACTATGGGATTACACGAGAATTTATTTCCACCATCACATTCGTAGGTTTCTCTTATTTGAAATCGTGTGTTACTTGACCTTATATTGGGAAAAATCCCACAAGTTGTCCTCTCAGGGTTTTTTGGAAACGATTGTGTTTGTTAACAAAGCCAGATGACTACAAATGAGAATGGTTGGTGTTTCCTGAAGACAGGTCTTTAAGGTGGAACAATTTCCTAGTGTTTTAAAAAATTTTGAGACTCAAAATTGAAAGTTTGGTGTTAGAAAAGGTAGTATTTTTTCTAATAGTTAATTGTATGAAGAATATTGATAAAAAATAGAAAAACATGTGAACTTCATACTATAATTCACGGGAAACGTACCATGTTTCGGGAATGGTATGTGGGATAGTGAGAATGGTATATGGGTCCAGTTCGCATAACCCAAAATGGTTTGCAGAAGGAGTTGTGGTACGTAACTAGCATGAGGTTGGAAGAGGAGATCGACTATGTATGAGAGAAGACATTACGCAGTTCGGACTAGAAAAATGATTTGTGGGTGGCATGTGGTTCGTGGAAGATGAAGTATTGGTAAGTGGATTAGGCTGAATTGATGAGTTGGTAATTCTCGATTTAGCGGATTTTGCAGATATCTTTGTAAATATAAAATCGGTAATCCAACCAATTACTATGGAGAATGAATATCATTAGTACATCTTTTTGATCCAGGATTTCATCAATTTCTGAAGGTGGATCATGAGGGATAATCCCCCTAAGTGTATATTTGTTTGCGCGAAATAATGTCCACCAGATTATTTAAGTGAAATTCTGTATCCACTTAAGACTCGATACACAGACGATGAATCTCCAGTACGTGAGAGATTGAATTATTCAAGTGGTATTCAGAGGGAGATCTTCGTTATGTTAAACAATGGAAGTCCATGAACATTTAATAGTTTTCCGATATATGTTGATTCATAGAGGAGGTTCGCGGAATCGGTACATGGTTGTGGTATACGATAGTGAAGGTGGAGGCAGTCCACATAGGAAGGGCGATTTATACTGACGGCAGCACTAAATAGAGTAGGTGACTGCATTCCAAACCAGCTACACAGTACGTGGTGGAATGAGGTGGTTCAATATTTTCACTAAGAAGCATCAAACAGCTTCAAATCAGTTTTTGAAAGTATTTTATGGTACTTAAGAGTACTCAAAAAGGTGTAATTCATCTATGAGTGAAAAAGAAACTTCAACAGTGCATCTAACTATAGTTGAGGAATCATAAATACTTCCAAATGAATGGACCTTCATGTCCATTAACTATGATTGGCCTACAAGTCGATAAACCATGTGTGGATCCCCTTCTATGAGTAGTGAGAGCCGGAAGAGGATGATGATGACCCTTTCCACCAGCATTGATCCAGAGAAAGAGACATAGTGAGTGAATTAGGAGAATACAGTGAGTAAACCCTAAATGTTTTAAAGGAAGTGAAAATGTTCATAGAATATCTAGCCTGAACATTTTAATCATTATTGGATGCAGACTTAGTGTATTTGGTACATCGGCACACGGTTGTTGTATACTCCCTTGACATAGCCCATAAAGGGTGAACCAAGTAAAACTCACTATGTATTGTGCCTGATTTCATATCTGTTTGTTTATTTCTATAATAGGAAGAGAGAATTGAGTTTTTCTTAACAACAAAACAATATCCAAATGAGAAAAGGATAAAATCCGGCATACCTTGATTCACCACCCCCAAGGTATTCGATCTAGTGGACCTAAAACCTTCATTTCCACACATAAATAATTTCCTCACATCCTTGGGAAATATCAAAGGTTCTTCATTACATGAATTTTCAACATGTGATGTTGAAATATCCTTTCAATGTTAGATTACTACATCAGATATAAATAATTAAACATCACTTTCCACTTATTATACCCATGATACCATCTAGATTTAGTGATCCCAATTTCTACCATGGGGTCATATCAGAAAACATCCTCTTTACTATCAGTTTCTCATATTTCTAGGAATTTTTTGTAGGCTATGTTTTAGCACAACAAAGAAGGAGTAAACCTTGAATTCAGAGAAAATGATAAATTTGGGGGCATATCATTAATGTATTTGGATACTTGGCTAGTATTCACTAATAGATTCATCAACTTTTGTAGTGTATGTAAATCCCTTCCATTTAATGATGGAGGGTGAAAGGGGAATATTTATCGAAAAGTATTTTCTAGAATACCAAACACTATATTACTTCGTTATCATTCTTATGATTTATATTCTTGAAAAAATTCCACCACTTGTAAGTGTCTCCCTTAATTTGATAAATATGTTGTAGAACATTCTATTTTTTGGAACATTAAAGGATAGAGAAGATCTTCTCAATGGAGTTGATCAAGTGTTCCATGATTAAGGGATCAGAAGAACCATTTATTGTTGATTGAATTTATCACATAAAGGTCTCAATAAAAAATTGTTCTCCCATAATGGGATTTGTATGATCCTTTTGATTTAGTATTCTATTAAAAACTTTTTTCAATGAAGAGAGCATCATTGTAATGTTCACGATTCCTACTCCCATTGGGTTGGGAATTTCATTGGGGTATTCATCACATTTCCCTTCACATTGACTATTTACCAGAATTCTCCTATATCTAACCATTTGAAAGAATAAAACGAACAATAGGATTGAGTATTTTTTTCAAACAATTAAACAACTACAGAGGAATACAATGACATTAAAGTTATAACTTATAAATTACATGTATTTTATAAACATATGAATTTCTAAGCCTCACTCTACGTCATCCATGATCTATTTCCTAATAGATAATATTAAGTGAATTTTTTATTCCATTGATAATGGTTTGAAATGAGATTATGAATATAAAAAATAATATCATCCATGAGTGTCAAACTGGGTGTACAGTGAGTCATGTTTTCATGTACTAGGTTACACCATGTCAGGCTCGACACAACTTCTCAGAGCTGTTACCACTAGGTATATTTGTTCCAGAACCCCAACCACTTATTGTATCCATATAGGGATTTATTTTTTTGATAACCTAATTAATATATATGTACCAAAATTTCAAGTTTTTTTCTTATACATAGTTATATCCCAAAGTCTTTCACTAGTTTTTTATAATCCTAATTCCAATATTAACTAATCATTTCATCTGATAACAACTATAAAAACCCTTCTCTTTATTACACATTAATTCGATATTTACTACATAAAAGAAAAAAAAATAACCTAGAGGATCAGGATGTCTAGTGGTTTTTGGAATTATGTACATACCATAACATCTTGAACATGGTATATAATGACATTATTGAAAAAAATCAGGAACATGCTTCTATAATTCTATGGATTGTAGAATTGTACCGGATAACTTGGGGAAATATATAAGGGGTGATCTATAAATCATCTTAATGGAATATGAATTTAATTATTTAATAATGTTAAAAAATTGGCATATCAATGGTGGGAAAGGAATATGAATAATAAGTCCTCATATAGACTGATATTAATAACATGAGATATTTGGCAACAACATAAAACATTGCATCATAAATATATATCACGGCTAACTTTGAATAAATCATGAATTCAAAAGTCCCATAAAGTAATTAGGTTCACCCCCTATACCAAAATTATGTATCATGATTCTAAAGATTACCGAATACATTGGAGATCTATTTAATTCTAGGCACACATGTTAGTTTCATTTCATTCGCATGCTTAAGTGCGACACACAGATCCTAAAACATAGATTCATTCATCATCATATTTTATTACATGCTCATATAGCATGGAATAAATAAATTTAATTCATATGTAAAAGAATTATATGTTAATTAATGTCAATAACCTCGATCAGAAATTGGTATGGAATTTACTACACCATAGTTTGACAAACAAAATTGTGGTTATATTTCCTTAGCATAACGACATAACATTAAAAATCATAAAATGGGATAATGAGATAGAAAATGGTTTCTAATAATTTTTACCTAAAATGGGTAGTAATAGGGACATGGAAATATATATCACGATGTTAGGAATCAGAAATGGATGGTAGAATATATTAAAAAACATTAATGAAGAATAGAAGTTGAAGATCCTTTACATGTGTTTGTTACTCAAAATGGTTGCAAGGGGAATTTTGAGAGCATTGTGGATCCATAAAAGAACTATAGAGGGGTTGGGGAAGATTTTTTATGTTGTACATTTATTTTTATTGAATATTAATGAAATATTTGTTGGTTTTATATAGGAAATGAGTGACGATGTCTTTATTATTTCTCAAACATAGGTTTTTTCACTATTTAATAAAATAACCAAATCCAAAAAACGTTCCATTCTTTTTCCCATGGGTTCTTACAAATGGGAGTGGATTGAATTATTTTATATGTTCAAGTGACGAAGCTAATTAAATAATACAATTTATTATGGGGACGTAAGCCATACTGTTAAAGTAATTATATTAAAACATTAAAATATATTAATGGTTTTAGAGGATTTATAAAATATATATAAATTTAATAAAATAAAAATAAATTTTTTTCATAAATTTGATACATATATATTTTCTTTAATTACATTTATAGTAATTTATAAAATTATTTTTCATTCTTATGATTACATATTAAACAATGTATATTTATAAAATAATTATTTTTTACCTGAAAATTTGACTATCTCCAAAAATTAGAAAAAATTCACTGTTGGATAATTTCAATGATCTAATTCCTAAAATAATATTCATATTATCAAAATAATTTTCTAAATATGTTTATATTTACTTTTAAAATAGCAATCTCCGTCATTTTAAATTGTTAGGTTTTTTAACAATAACATTTCTAGAACCCTTATAAAAATTACACTGACTTCATGACAATTATATGAACCTATGTATTTAATAACCATTCATGGATAAAAATATTTTATTAAAATATTATTTATTTCAACAATAAATTGATCTTTCAGAATAAATTCATTAACATAATTTTAATATTACCCAAAAATTCTTTTTGTGTTTAATTGTATCAAAATAAAAATCATTTTTAAAGATGAAATTTTATAATGAAAATATATTCATTAATCTAAAAAAATATTTACATAATAATATTTCTAGTGTATTTATACATATCCAATTAATTGATAATAGAATGAACTAAGTTTAGGGTGCATGTCAGTGATTCTTCGATGGGGTGGTTCAACAAACATGATTTGAGTAATAATATTGATGAGCTTGTACATCACGTATAAACGGTTTCACTCATGATTATATTGTTGGATCTGAGATTGGTCTTGGTTAACGGAAAATTATAGATATGGTATCCCCTTAGAAGCTCCCATAAATGGGCTTCATAAGGTATAAATATACAAGTTGATTCCATCACATTAGTTTTTGTTATAATAGAATATATCAAAACCCTATATTTATATTAATCATGGGATCATTGCTCAATGACTATATCATCAACGATAATGACTCATAATGCCAATTTAAATATAATATAATAATACCAATAAAGAAATTGTTTTTTAATTTAATATAATACATTATAATACATTTAAAAAAATACTGGGGGAAATTTTATTTATAATCGTTCGGGTTGTTACATTAAATATCAGCAACAGTATAACCACCTAGAAGATCATGAAACTACCTTAAGAAAATTGTGTCTACACAACTGGGAAATTGAACCCATCAAATGTTTTTTTGGTTTTACCTTAGGGAAATTTCATGGCTTTGTCGTATGCCATAGTGGCATCAAAGTGGACCATGAAAAGAAAACGGTTATCCTTTAAATTTTACCTCCTCACAACCTCATATAATTCAGAGTAATCCATGTAAAATTAACCTAAATCTTACACTCCGTAGACCAAATTGATGGAAAATGTATTCCCTTAACAAGGTTGGTGAAAAGGGGGATATATATCTTTGGATTTATGATTGGAATGAAGTATTCATAAATCTAAAGAAATAACTCCAATTCTCGCCAGTGTTGATGCTTTCTATAAATGGAAGGCTACTAATTTTGCATGTGATTAATTTGGAGAATTAATATGGTCCCATCCCCAAATAAAATAATTACACCAGATGTGAAAATATTCAATATTACCTCATCTAAACAATGATTGATGTTGAGACTCATTATTTCGGTCTCTAGAAGAGTTGTCTAGTGTTAATCATTGTGGTCCAAAAAACTGAGGCACTAACTACAACATCATAATGTATGTTTGGTGTCTTTAAGAATCACACTCAAATACATTATCAAATATCTTATGTTAAATTGACATCTATCATGACAGTATGTAATCCTGTCACAGTTTTAAATTCAATTTATGCCTCAGAAAGCAGTCAAATGACATTCAATAACAGGTTTCCTAAAAGATCACCCCTCAGTAGAAATGGCGTCAATGGACACTGAATTACCTAATGAAGAGGAATTTTCTTTTCAATTGGACCCTCCGATATGGGAAATGAATTTTTATGGTGAAATAGAATCCCAATAAGATATATTATAGAGAACCACATGCTCTAAAATTTGGGGCTGGGAGATATAGTCATATCTCTATAAAAGGAAACCATTATTTAATCCTTCCTATTGTTAGAAGGGTGCATTTAAAATGCTATAGAATATCAAGTTCTGAATATACGGAATGTTATGTAATGTCATTCAGTAGTAAATCCCTTGATGATAAAATGGGATTTAGAACTATTCATCAAGATGTTCAACAAGGATTATGCTATAAAAAAGGAAGAGAAAACCCCCATGTGAAGCCTTGTCTTTGGAATAATGGAAGAAATACATTTGGAATCATTATTGAATCGGCTCCCATGATTTCAAAATTCCCAAGCCAGCAACCTAGAAAATGAAACTACAACCTTGGATAATTTGGACCTAGATGAAACAGTCATCATCATTTCACACCACCTGATGATCTCACTATTCACTCAAGTGAAAATGAAAGAGATCGATGAGAATAGACACATCCATGAACTGTACAGTCCTACCACCATTGGGTGACTCCCACTTTGTACTAACTTAAAAATAGAGATCTCCCACCAAAATGAGTCAGGATATATAATATTTGAATAATAGGAATTTATTTTTTTCTCCATGACATCATAAACCATCAAAAGGTACTCTATAAGTAGATAATTGATTGGGTTCTTCATAGAGCATTGATGTAGAAGAGACCACTTCTATTAGGAAAGAAGTTATCAATGGGGAATGTAGTTCTAAAAGTTAGGAACTAAGATTTCCCATATTATTTGAAGTCTTGGGTACCAATGGACCACTGTAATGTAGTACTGCACTGAATTCCTCAAAATTTTCCATTCCTGATAGGCTCAAGAGAACATAATTCACCAACCTCAGAGTTTCACAACAAAAAAATACTCTAGGGAATATAAAATATTTGGAATGGTCATTGTAGACCTATATAATTCCTTTATGGACAAGTTGTTAAAGTATATTCTTCCATTAAATGACATATTTCTTATGTAGGATGATGTCATACCCATTTAAAGAGGCATGGGAAGGAACATTTTCAGCATTGGGAATTCCAAAATCATCACCAGAAATGGTTTATATCATATAATACTTATTGAAGATGACAAAAATTTTAGTTCTTGTGAATTGGTAAAAATATATCAGGAGTATGACATCAATTCTAATTATTCATCCCACAATCTTGTAGTGGCGAATGGAGAGACACAATCCTTCAACAAGACTATAAAAAATATACTCCATAATATGTTAGATAATGATGAAAATTATTTGATATAAGAGCTCATACATTCATTTTGGGTTTATCATATTTTGACCCGCACTACCACAAGTGATTCACCATACTCAATAATATATAAGATAGAGGTGGTTCTCCCCATTGAAGATTAATAACCTTCATTCAATGTTTATATTTGTGATCAGTTATTCTTAAATGATAACTTCTATTGATGGACGGATGAAATGTAGAAACTTTATGAGAAAATATTTCATACCTTGCACCAATTAGAGGTCCACCAAAACAATATTATATGAGAATTTAACTAAAATATCACATATGATCAATCCACTAAGGGTATATGGTTTTTTTCTTTAATAATTTGATGATACTCAGAATGAAAACTTCAAAAATGGAGACAAAGATGGAGGGAACCTATTTCATACATAAATTAAACTCTAATGGGGATTATTATTTGATCATTTTAGAGAGATTTCTCACCACCACTACAACTAATGTATGTTTTCCAAAAAATTATTATTTTTAACTCAATATCCATTGTTCATATTTCATAATGTTATGCTACAATGTACTTCATCTTAGTAGCACCAAATATAAAATAATATTATTGGTGGCCAATTTTGTATGACCATAAAAGAAAAGTACCATCATTCTGGCCGTATGATGGTAAAATTCATCTCCAAGTCCTAGGAATACGATATTAAACTATGAACATGGTCTATGTTATATGACATAAAAATATACGAATGAATTATTAGGATAGATTACATGTTGTGTTGGTCTTATATGTCCTTATTCATGTCTTTTTTGTAATCCACCACATTACAAATTTCCCATTTGGATTTATTACCCTTTATATAAACACTATGACTATAAATTTGGATCTAACATCCCAAGTGCATGATGTAAAACTGTATGGTACATTTTCTTCATCACACGATGTTAAACTGCATGATAAATAATTCAAACTACCATCCATTAAGTTGAATAGTCATCCATAGTTGTAAGAGCCTAAAAAATAATGACATCACTATCCATGTTTCAGGATAATAAAATACATTACATTAACATCCTCAATGCAAGAAGCTAAACTGAATGATAATAATCATTTCAATTTATGAATATCACCACATGATATAGATCTTTTTGGGAGAAAAAATAATAATATATACCTATTATATTCATATTGACATCAGTTGTCACATTATCAAAAAAACAATTTTCTTAATTCTTAACATTGAGGGATGCGTAGTGACTCCTAGACCTATTTTTTTAGTCCCAACTTTAAATTTACCACCACTCATGGGATGATTTTATTATCATTATTTGTACTTGGTACCACTTTTTTATAATAAATATGTTTCATTCTAGTCTAAAAAATAATCATTCTCATATCTATAAGGTCTTTATCCTGATAACATAAAGATAAACTACATGGTATATTTTCCATTTCTCAAGACAGTAAACTTTTATCACCAATGTCCTCACTGTATGATGTTAAACTAATCAACACCATAATGTTATCACCCTTGAGAACTACTCTTTATCAATTGTAACTTGACATTCCATATTCAAAAACTATGTATGGTTGGATTCTTATCAACATAGGATACGTAGTGATGCATAGATTTTATATCATAGTCTAACCACACCAAAAAAATGCCCCTCCCTATATTTGGGTCATATCGACACAATAAATTTCGTTAAACAATTACATACATATTTATTATCACCTTATGGGATATCTAGTGACACCAATAACTTATTTCATAGTTCTAGACCTGAAATACAATACAAATTCCCTCCCCTATAAAATAACTAAATAGATGAAGGAGACTCCAAAGTGGGTACGGTTTATAGGATAGTCTCAAGTGGAACAACCTCTCCCTATATACATGTAAAATATATAAAGTGAATCATGTATATAAATAGGTGTTACATGGATAATTTCCGCAAAGGATACATATCGTTGTCTATATTGCAACTCTTCGGCCCAAAAAAATGATATACACCCTCTTTCAAATATTCCCACATCCTTCCTCACCACAAAATGTTAAACTACATGGTGAATGTGAACTATATGGTACTTGATTTATATTTGAACATGATAAATAGTGGTTCCCATATCTCTAATCCTAGGTTCAACCACATTGAAAAATAAAAATTCCATCCTCCATATATACAAGTTAGATCTGCACAGGGTTCCCCTTATTCAGAAATATCTATGGCTGGATTCTTGTTTTGAGAAGACATGTAGTGATGCATTGATTTACCATCTTGGACCAACCACCAAAAATACGAAATACTTATATCATCAATTTAATCACCTTTATGTAGGGAAATAAACCCTCCCAACTCCTTGTTTTTCACCTGGAGAACAACTCACATGATCTTAAGAGTTTTTCTATGGTATATCAGACACGGTGATGGTGTGTCAACCCATATTAGGGTTTTCATAGTCCAATCAACAATATATTAATGGGAACATCAAACATACTTACCACATAATGTTAAACTGAATGGAGAATATACTTACCACATGATAAGGAACTATATGGATCCACGAATTCTAACTTAATTCATGCCAGTTTAATTATATCCTTACCTCATGATGTTAAATGTCAAGGTACCTCAAGAAAAATGTGTGTCTTGATTCTCATATTAAGGATATAAATAGTGACTCTAAGTCCCCATGACATAGTCATAAACATTGGATAAAAATACATACATCTCTTACATTCAAATAATTATCTATGTGGCAGACCTAATGAATGGGTCCCACATTGTGGTCCAAGTAAGGATAGAGAAATGGTCACCCTATGGATGAGTCAGATCTATATAAGGGATTTCACACTCCCTATCCAATCACGATCTGAATGTATTTTACAAGCATTAACACAGTCTTTCCATTCATTATACTATGTGCCCAGAGAAATTTCAAATCTCCATGATATTCCCCTATTTATCAGAATTGGAGGGTTAGTATACTAAGGTGACCATTGCTTCACAATGAATAGTATTCCCCAGTTGTCTCTAAATATGTTACTCACAAAAAAATTAAAATCAAAGAAAGGGAAATTCATCCTCAGGAGGGGCCACTTATATCCCCAAAAGCCCTTAAAATAGTTTTCCCAAATCATTTCTCATGATTTGAGAAGCCATGTAATCATGGTTTAAAATTTATTCACCCCTAACATAGAAGGAATTTTAGAATATCTTAACATCATTAGAGTCCTAATACTCATTGTTTCTATGAAAAATGGTCCTTTACATATTACCTTAATCTTCCAGAACCCATTTCATCCCCACCACATGATGTTAAAATAAACAACAAATTTCATGCTCACATGTCACAAAACATCATGATTTGAAGAACAATGTGTGTTTTGAATCCTACCATTGTAGTATATGTACTGACACTTGAATGTTAAATATTTTCCCCATCTATAGAAATAGTTGCAAATTCCCCTTTATTGATCATGTGTCAGACCATTAATGGGGGACCCTATAAGAAAAACAAAAGTACTAATCATTTAATTGATGAGATATGTAGTGACTCCTAGATATTATATCCAAGTATAACCAAAACTAAGAAACCCCAATCTAATATAAATGATATAGAACTATAGAGGGGGTCCAATATGTTCCGCACACCACTCATGAGATTTTATTCATTGGAAAATTACCTTTTCCCATAAAATATTTCAATCAACAAATGGAGTAACCTTCCTAGAACTACATAAAAATTTATTCTCATTATAACTTGATATGTTTTGATATTTTCACCTCAAGTAATGATCCTATCCATATAAAACAGTCCTTCATAAATATGGGTCAATCCTGAGTAAGGGAAATGAGTCTCTAAATTCCCAAGAAAATATTGCATGAAATTCCCCTTTCATGTTTATGCACTATCCTTTCGCAAACCCTTGTTTGAATTTTCACAATAAAACCCAGTTGGATCTATGTAATTTTCTAAATAAATTTCTATCAACTAAAAGAAAATGTACCCCTAAGTGAGGAATTTCCTATCTCCAAACACAATAATGACATTTTCATCCCACCTCACTCATCAGATTTGGAAACCCCTAGATTATAGATTCAACCATTCTCATTAACACCTAATGAGGATGTAACATTTATGAATATATTAACCTTAAAAGGCAAAATATTTTGTCCCTCGATTAAGACTTTGTAACAGTAAATATTAATCCTTGAACGTCCTTCCTGTTATATGTTAAACTGAATGGTCTATATCCCAGTTTCATGATGATAATCAGAACCATGATCTTACCCTCCCTTACATAGGTAGAATTCATGTAGGATTGGTTTTTCATTCATGGATGGTGTTAATAAAAATTCCATTGACATTTTAGGACATAATTTCCTTGACAATCCACCCTTTAATGTCTCGATAAATTGAATTTTCCCACATTACCTTTCCATTATAAAGGGAGGTCCATTTTTATATGGAAAACTTAGTTTTACTATGTATAATATGCACTATTTTCATATTCATAAGTAGATAAACAAAAAGGTATATCCTTGAAAAGAAACTTCATTCCCAAGAGAGGATTTTCCTACCTCTACAAACACCAAAACATTGGACTAAAAACCATTTTTATTGTTATTCATATCGTACATTCCCCATATCATATCTCATAATTGGAAATCAAAAAACAAGGGTTATAAAAATCCCTTATTCATGTATGAAATATATTGGGACATTCATGTAAAATAATCCATAATAGGTACCTCACCCAAAAATTCTTGGCCAAAGTTTTTCGACCTAAAATAAGAGTCATATAAATTCATATAGAAAGATGTTATAATTCCCATGAAAAGATAAAAGAAACAATAGTGGTTGAAAACCCAAAAGGTGTACTTAAATATAAGATTAGTACTAGATCAATTAACCTATTACCTTCATGGTTTAGGATACAATAGAGATATCATCTTAAATTTTAAAATGAACAAAACAATTTTGGTCTAAAACTCGCAAATGGTAGCCATAACAAATTATCATTTCGCTGATATACCTACACCATATTAGAATTAAAAAAATATGGGTGGCAATAATAAATACACAAATTTGGAAGGGTTATCCATGTAACCCCAGAAACTATAAAAACTATTATCACAGTGATCCTTGGATCTGGAAAATAGTAGAGTATTATCAGATCTTACCTTCAAATCATGACATCTTATTCATTAAAACTACCATATCCTCATCCCGATTAGAGCGGATTATGATGGGGGAATTTGTTGGGTATTTAAAACTCCACATGAATGGTGGAAAGAGTTCCATGAATTTTTAATAGTAAAATAAACTTGAAGAAGTGTCCAAGAAAATTATAGAGGAATTGAAGTCATGAAGGATGTCTTGAGAATTCATTGGTAATAATTCCTTGTGGGATGCCACCCGACATCGCATTTTTCCACTCTGTGAGGTTTCCTATAAAATATATAGTTTACATTAAGAAATAGTACTATAAAAACCCATTAATGAATCTAAATATAGTGTGGTGTTAGATATTGATTTATTTTCCCTATGAATTCCCCCCAACCTATGAATGATAATTTATTTTGGTGAAGTTTGGTCTTTTCACAACACCTATAAATGATATCTTTGTTGTGACATGGTACTCTTCATATTATCACTTAAACAAAGTACCCATGGCCCACCATGACTAGCCAAACCTACATTTTATTTCTTTGATCATCTATAAAAACATGATAAGTGGATTCAATAGGATGATAGATGAAAAAAAATAAAGTGACGGTGATAGAGAAATCATTTTCAGTAGTAAAATAACTTGACCAAATGCATACCTGATATCCTCTCTAGATGAACACTTCTAAATAGAAAAACAACTATCCTACAATAAATATGATAAATTACCCCCATATAAAATTCAATGTTGAGGAAATGTCTTTTTAACCATGAGGAATCATTTTCAAACAATGTGAACGAATAAATTCCTTCACAGACGGACCGTTTAATGCCAACACGTTTTAAATTCCCATTAGGAACAATGAATTGCAGACCGTTCTTTGTGTGTAAACCTTCATGGAAGAGGATTTGTAGGTGATTATTAATAGACAATGCATCACAGATGATCATGTTGTGAATGACCACTTTGTGGACTACCGTCGTAGACAATACTTCACCAAAAACACTATGTGTACATCCCGGTAACCTGATATTAAATTGTGTTTCAACGTTCTATGATACATGAAATTAAACTCTATTATATACTATATTACAAATATAGGATGACTCATTTGAAAAATGCATGATTCATTATCTACTAAGATTGAGATGCCTCGTGTAATAATCCTTAGTTGGAAATCAAACAGATACTGGTAAGGAATCCCTTATAGAATAAACCCACATCCATTCATGTACGCGGTTGAAATATTGATCCCTTTCCCCTCATCCCTGAGATATAGTTGGATATATCCCCATATGTGACTATTTAGGTTACCAAAATCAAAGGGGATATAGTCACAATCAAATCCCTCTACCCATCACTTTGGGAGTCAACATCTATCCACAAGAACATGGAGTTTGTCATGTGATATTTGTATCTACTTCTTCCTCTTAGTTGTCACTTTGATTAGGACACAAACTGTCTTAGAGGATTTTGGTTGTCATGACATGAACAAAAATACCAAAACATCAATATATCTTTGGTATTTAATCACCAACCATGTCCCCTCATATGATCCATATCCACATATGTAAGTCCAAACATAGTGTAAATC
Organism: Viscum album; assembly: GCA_963277665.1. Classification (NCBI taxonomy): domain Eukaryota; kingdom Viridiplantae; phylum Streptophyta; class Magnoliopsida; order Santalales; family Viscaceae; genus Viscum; species Viscum album. The sequence goes on from OY728145.1 coordinate 1,417,070,605, forward strand.
ATCATCTTTTATTCCAAAACAAACTAGGATAAGTAGGAAGCCTTCATCAGTCAAATCATGACACCCAAATTCCCCCATAATGTTTTCTTAGAGACATTCTCAATATGTTGCAATCCACCTAAGGGTACACATCTCTTTCGGGTCCCTTAGATCATCTCATTGTATGTCCAACACTACCGTTTGACTAGGAACCTTGGGATCAGATGTTCTTTCAATATGACATTAAACTTCTTGGTTTGGTACTCATCACAAGACCATAATTGTTTATGTGTTCTTTTACATGGAAAAAATCTACATGGGTCATGATTTCTATCATGCGGATATATGGGAATCCCATTTTATGTGTTTGATTCTGAAATCAAAACAAAATTAATCTCCCTAGTTGATAGAAAACGTTAGATAACCTCACCATGTTTCTTGAAACCATCATCATCAATATAAATTGACAATGAATATCTAATCCATCTATAAAAGGGAACCATTGGTTGAGAAACTCAGATATATACAGATCCATTCTACAGTGGATAACCGCAGATAAATATACATATATATATATATATAATGATTCTCAAGCCAATAACATTAATTATTTATTTCTTACTCCGTGGTAGTCTATGTATATATACTGCGGACTGAAAAAAATATTCACAAAAAATATCTTATATCTATAAGAGTCCCAAAATAGGAAATAGTTCCCTTGAAATGTTGTTATGAGCCTAATAACACATCCACTCGACCAATGTAAGTTCTTATGTGTCATTGGACAAGTTCCCCAAAAATCTCACACCTTTTGAAAGAAATTCCATGATTCATCATGGATATGAGTGACATTGGGATTTTTTGGATTGATAAAAAAATCCATCTAAATACTCTTCAATAACGATGAACCCGAAAATATTGATTTCATAGGGTTCCCCCACTTACAATCAATTGGTCTGGTGAAAATGGTCTTGGTCGGAAATAAATATCATTTTTTCATAGAAATATTGAAAACTACTATAAATAATCTTACATAATGTAATATTTTAATATATTAATATCTATAAATAAGAAAATGAAATTGATAGTTTTCTCCAGATACACCCTCAAACTAAAAATGATCTGTAATATATTTTAGTAATAAATAATGGGAATGGATGAATTTTAAAACAATACATTCGATAAGGATGGAATGAATAGGTGTAAGTGCATTATGAAATTTTTATATAATTAAAATAACTGATACTTATATTATAAATGATATTCAGTTTTTATAAGTAAAATAACAAATGAGATCAATTTATAATTAAAATTTTTCCCCAAAAGTTTCCTGAAATTTACTATATTATGATTTGATATTAAAAAAATATACTTAAAATAGAAATAATAGATTACCAATAAATTAACATGAAATTTATAGTAAATTAGAGTAATGAATAAATGACATTTTAAAAATATATTTCCAATATGAATTGTTTTTGAAAATATTTTCGGATTTTATTTAAATGTCTTGTTATAAATTTTATATATGTTATTTTCCAAGTGAACATAATTTATACACTATAATTAATATTTTTATATTAAAGTATATATTCTATATTGTTCTAAAAGAATTATTTTTTTCTGAAAATACCATTTTTGAAAATAACATGACTGTCAGGACATTATTAGTAAATAAGTATGAATTGGAATTTAACAAAACAAATTAATAAGACTAAATATGTAATTTATTGGTGAATTTATAATTTCTAGCTGGTTGTGTTTAAATTAAAAAACCATATTCTAAATTTTAAAAAAACTCATATTTATTAAAAAATTGTATTTAATATGTTATACATTTAAATTTAAAATTAATTTTTATCACTATCATAAATTCAATTAAATGAAAATAATTTAAAATATAAAATTGTTTAGAAAAAGTGTCTAATATTTACAAAATTGTTTTTTGAAATAAATATCATGTTACCTTAGGTATAAAAAAGTTACCGCGTTAAATTTTATCATAGTAAAAATAAAAATTTAGAGGTAAAGGGCATAAAACACGAAAATGTATGTCTAGAATATAGTTTATTAGGTTTTCAAAGACCATATCTCTTTCCTGTTAAATTATTTTCTATATTTTGATACATATCATAGTTTTATCTTGGGATTCAACTATATTAAGTAAACATATTTCGAAAAGTTTCATTCTCAACACTTATAAATGGGTTTCCTCGCCACACCTTCATAGAATGCATAAATAAATAGTTTCCACCTAAAAATATCACATTTTCTATACCTAAGAATAATGTTTAAAACCATTTATCCCCTATTCAGTATATTTTACCCAATTCTATCAATTTCCAATGGATGTTATAGGGAAATATCTAAGTATATAACATTAGTACTTATTATTTTTAAATTACTTATTTATTTCCTATTTTATTTGAAATAATTATTTCCAAATACCAAAGTAATTAAAACATTATTTTTTAAACAGTAAATGTTATTTTTTAATTATAATAAACATTAATCACATATTCGCTTTTATATTGATAATAATGATACCATAATTCATAATTTGTATGGACTAAAACCTCAATGAGGTGACAAGTTTTATTTTATAGCAACGCTACAAATAGATGTTATTAATAAAGAATTTAAATAATAATAATAATATTTATATCATTTTTATAATCAAGAAAAATTAATCTTTATTCCCACTTTTTCCCATTAAATTGAAGATGAAATAATCAAAAATTCATATATATGGACAAAAACCTCTAATAAATTAGTGATTCACACTTTATATTTATTCAAAGACATACATGGTTATTCTTGAGGTTGGTATTGCTGGAAAAAGTTTATTTTTAAGGAATAATTATGGTTTTGCTGTAGAAATTTTTTAAACTGATTTGAGATATGATTAATAAATGGTTATAATCAATTTAATAGTTTTAAATGAGGGATCTAATAGAAAAATTATCTCTTCTTTACATGTAAAGGATTTATATAATTTATATTCCCTTGACATAACATAGTAATAAGAAAAAATATATATCAGTATTATTTTTTGTGTTGATATTACTTCTGAACCACCACTTGATCCTCTATTAATCATGGTAGATTCATTTTCAGGTCATTGTAACCACCTAAATGGTTAATGATATGTATTTATATCATAAATTACTAGAATAACGTTTTTAGTAATATAATGAGATATAAAAATTTAAATAAAATTTCTCTTTGTTTTTTAATGATTATATCACCATTTTTTCTAGTTAATTAAGAAATCATACTTCATTTTGTATGAGGCACCAAATCATGATTATCATTAGCTTCATTTTCATATTTTTTAACAACTACTACCATTAAATGAAATTATTAATTTATAAACATTCATTGGAAAATTATTCATTTAACATAGATTATTTATGTATAATTTATTTTTTTAAGATAATAGATAAAAACATGTTTTTTATTAAACATATTAAAGGTGATAAATATTACTTACCTCGGTGATAAAAATATGTAAAATACTTTATAATCAAGGTTATAGACTGATTGAAAATGAATAATATAAATGGTTATTTTTTTATAATGTTATTGGTTATATATTTAATGAAATTAAATTACTAATTGATGTAATTTTTTAGTGAATAAATAATTAGGACCATGATAAGTTTTTTTTTTGGTTTCAAATTCCTCTCATTGATAAATTCATTATATTATACACAAAATTTCATTTTAGTGGTGTATATACTATGAAAATAAAATATCATATCATGATTAATATTTTAATAAGGTATTGTTATGTTCGATTACTAGACTAGTCTTTCTTCGAGTTGTGATTAATTTAGTGCTCAACCAATTAGGGTGTTATTTTTCTCAAATATGATTCTTTGGTCCATGTTTCATGTAATACCTAAGGATTTATTTTTTTATTACTTATTTAATATCGAATAAATGTTTTATATACTATTTCCTTGTAATTATTTTGATATTTTGATCCTAATATTGTTTCTTTTTCTTAGAATTTCGTGTGACTGAAGTGTTTCCCTTCTCATAAATATTTTTGGTTACTCTATATTTCTTCAATTATTATTTTTGACATGAGTTTATTTCATATATGTTTTTAAAAATCATTCCTATGATTTTTGGTTGAATTTTTATTCCTATAATCCATTTTTTAAATATTTCATGTTTTATGGAATATGCTACCAATAATGGATAATGATAACTCAATTTATCTTTCATGGATTTATAAATGATATTAGATGAAGATTATTATAATTTTCTTGGGTATTACAATCTTAATATTTAATCATATATAATTTAATAAACCACATTATGAAAATGTATTTTTAATATGAATATTGAATTATTAGTAATTTAATAATGCATGTTTTCAAAAAATTCATTTAGATAGTAGTAAAACTATTCCACCTTATTTATCATAGAAATCATCCTATTTAGATACAAATTTCTTATTGAAAAAAATTATAGTATTTTTAAGACTCATTTTTTGAACATTTTTTAAATTAATATATATATTTACTAAAGTATTCATTTTTTTTCACATGTAATCCTCTTAGAAATTATTTTTAATCTTATATATCCACTTGATATCACTCCCTTGACATCTATCCTCTCACTCCCATGATATATGTCTCCCTATCCTAGGGTTTCCTCCTCATCTCCTCTCCCACTTCCGGCACTCCATCTACAGACGCCACCCTTCGGCTCCAAGTACCCTGCACTCTTGGATCCTAATCTCCATCTCTTTCAGATCCATGTCTTTGACACTCCTCGTCTCATTGTCTCCTCATCTTTATATTAAAAATTAATATGATTTTACTCCCTCGATATCTATCCTCTCGAGGTCACGACTTCCCACTCCATGTTGGGTTTCTGCCTAATGTATTTTCCCACCTTTGGCACTCCATCTACGAATTTAACTCCTCGGCTACCCATCTCGGACACTCTTGGATCCTCATATTCATCTCCACCTGACCCCCATCTCCAGCAGTCCAAGTCTCTTATTCTCCTCGTCTCGGTCTCTGTTCAACCCAATCCAACTCCCCATCTCCAGCGCTCATTCCCATCACTTCAGCTATCTGTTCACCACTATCACCTCTATCACTCATGCATACCTAACTCTATTCACCACACTTCATCTCCCTACCTTTTTCACATTTATTCTCTCCATTCACCGTTCCTCTACATAAGGTCAGTTCATCTCCAAACATTCTGTAGTTTTTTATATATTCTGTTAAATTTATAATAATTCTATTTTCTTAAGAATTTTATGATGTCATAATAGTGAAACTATTCTTACAATTCATAAATTACTACAATTATTTCATTCCTTGAGAATATTTATTCACATATTATATTTTTCAGAGTTCACACTTTTTGTTCATGAATATTAAAACACGTTGAAATTTAGGAATAGATTGATATATTTATTCACTAGAATATATATACAAAAATATTTTTGTTCCTCCCCAGTATATTGTATAAATTCTTGAGTACTGATTTTTACAATTGTGTTTCATTACATGTGTTATGTAATTTATATTTTCTATTACAAAAAATAAATGTTCTATACTCATCAATTTCAAACTTCCATAAGTTTTTTCAAATAAATTATTACTTCCTTACTATATTATCTCATGTTTATCTCATTGATTTGTCTTAGTTTATAGTATTTTATGGGACATGAGATATTAGTTAATTGGAGTAATCATGTTTCAATGATGGTATTTCACTGTTTGTTTTTTTCATTAATGTATTGGTGTATAGAATATTGGTTTTTTTCATTTCATTTAAAGTTATTATTTGATTATAACACAGTACATCAGTTCTTCTCATTTGTAAATTGTTAAACATTAGATTTGCGCTTTATTTATTACATGTGTTTGTATTTTTTTCTACTTATTCATTATAGTCATTTCGTCTGGTATAAAAATATATTGACTGAGTTTGATGCTACCAATGTGGTCTAATGATATTTTATAGTGTCATGGGACTCCACAGGAAAAACAAGCCACGCCATTGAGGGGAATCACTTTCTATTCATATTATTTTCTTCTGAATTAACAATTTGGAGAGCTATTTGCTTCTTATGGAATATGTTTTGAATCATCAGGTAGAGGGTATTTCATCCAGATTAGCAAATAAATTATAACGAATGTGATAGATAAATTCCCAATTCCCTTTCAACACTTAATAAATATTATAAAAATAAATGCAACATCTTGAGATATACTCATCTCAAGGTAATAAAGGTAAAATCCATTGTTTTAAAGGAATTTCAAGGCTCCCAAATTGTTTTGTTAGTGGAAAAAAGGAATATATGAAATGAAACTATTATATAACATAGAAAATATATTTTTAATTTTCCATTCAATCATTATATTTATATTTTTCTTTTGATTTCTTAAAATTCATCTTATTCTTATTACGCACTACTGTTTTATCTATTGTCAAGGAAAAATGATGTTGATCATATCAGTGGAATAAAGACGTAATGAAAATTCAACTAGCCATCAATCTTACTAGCCCTCATAGGAAGAGGATGACCTATATTTATTATTCCAGAAGTAATGCGATTGAGGGATTCAGTTTACCATCGATTAGACTATTCTATTTGAAATAAATACCATTATTCTCCAATATCATGTTTTTAATTCAATAAAAAAATTTCCATACTTTATAAACCAAAATAAAGATTAAAATCCTCTAATTGAACTACTAAGGCTGTTAATTGTTCAGTTGACATGGTAGTCATTGATTTTATATTCATATTCATTCGTTATGACTACGAAATTGATGAACTATTTTCTATTTATGAAAGATGTTTTCAATATCAAGGGAGTTGATATTGAAGCCAGATTACCAGAAAAATTTTAAATTATGTGTAAATGCATACTATAATGTTTTATTAGTTTTCCATTGGGTATAGCCTTACTATATATTTTTATATTTTCAGGATTTTGATGTGTTAATTCAATTGATTTTAGGAAATTAATTCGCATAAAAGAACCTGTTTTTTGATGCGAAAGTGATGGTTTTGTTAAAGATGGGACCTAGAAACCCTACACTACTTCATATGTAAGCTAATACAATTTTACAAAATAATTTTATTTTTGAGCTTTTCATCTCTCAATGTGAAGGATTTAATAATGAGCATGTTTGGGAAACAAGGATGGCTTTCTACATTCCTATTTGAATTCAAGACTGAGACTCTTATTATTTATTGTATTCATTTCATTGTTGGTTCAACATAACAACATGTTACATGTTAGTTTTCCTACCAGAGTCATTATAGTCTTGTCTTATATTAGCATCATCTTCAAGTTTGTGTATTGATTTTAATTTATTGATTCCACAATTTTATAATAAAACTGTAATGGCTCCAGAATCGTAGGATTCCTAATTTTCGTTATTATTGGAAATTGAAAAATATTTAACTAAAAAACTTTGTTTTACACCCCCACTGACCCTCTCTAAACTCTCTATACTTATATATGTATATATGAAATTGTTCATGTGTGTATGTATTTATTCCAACCATTCATGTCCTTATATTTTCATTTTACTGTATATGGAGAAGGAAGAAAATGAATTTAAGGACTCAAAATTTGTTGATTTGACAAACTATGACATTAAAGAAAGTTCCATACGTAGTGGAATCCAATATCTTTCTCTACCATTTCACTAATTAAAATTCCTTCAACGCTAATGTACACAGATAGTTCGGTTGTCTAGAGTTTCTTTTTTTTATCTCAAGAAACTCTTAATATCATTTTTCCTATCTTCTAATAACATTCTGGATTCTTCAGTTTTGGTTTCTTCTTATGTGAACTCATCTCTTATATGGGAAAAATAGTCTTACATGGTCACTGAAAATATTAAATATGTCGGAATGAATTCATCGTTTACGCTTTAACCTCTTACATCTAGAACTAGGGAAGATAAATCATTTCACCATGTTTACTGGTAAATAAGATAGAATGTTCTTCTGCTTTAATAGTAGAGTTATAATGGAATCAATAATTACTTCCATATAAACCACATTGAAGGGACAAACCGAAGAGAGACATCACCATGAGCCATTGAGTTGAGATTTCAAGCTTAGAGTCTCAAGTACATTTCATTTCTCAACCATCTCAATATATATTTTACAAACATAATTAGATGTAATGGAATGCATTTTCTTCCCAGGAGTATATGTCTAAAAAAGTCATCATGATTAAATGGAATGATAAGATGAAAAAGAGGTACTTACATTTTATTTTCATCCTTTTTTACTTTCTCTCTCCATTTCTTTTTTTATTTACTAGAAAACAAGCTCTAACTTTTAAGTTGTTATGTGTTTTAAAATATGTAGAAAAAATATTAATTTAACATTATTATAGAATGATATTCTTGAAATTTGACATGAATATAGTAGTAATGTGAATATATTCCTATCAATACTATTATATTTAATGATACTGAACCATTTCTATGAATTTCAAAACACTCTAGGGTTATATTACATACAACCATTTTCCTTGTGATTATTTTATAATACTATTACCTCTTTAACTGAAATGTTAATATAAACCCTTAAATATTTTGTAGGTTAATGGAATTTTACTAGTAAGAAAAGGGTAAAATTTTGTTTATTTATTTGATCATTCAACCAAATGTTAGTACTTATATTTTTACTATTGTTTTTGTAGGTTCGGTGGGTGTATTCGTTTTCAAGAATTTTTTATAGTTAGTTTCTTACCCCTTCAATAGTTTTATGTTCAGTATTAATCCATTTGTCTCTTTAAATTTGGAATGACTATATTAGTTGGTCCAACTTGAAACAATTATTTTTTTCATAACTCCTCCACAAATAAAAATATACCCTTTTTCATTTTTTATCATATGGTGTTTATTGTGGAAGATTTATAATCCCTTTTCCACCATCTTTTATCAAGATGATGAAAAAAATTATGAATTTCTCTACATCCAAAAAAATATCCTCTTTCATTGAAGAAATAATAGGAAATAGGGGAATATGATTATAACTATATGTAAGAACATTATCAATCCATTATTATTTTATTTCTTCGGTTGGTTTATTAATTATTTCATTGTAGTAAAATAGGGGATTGTGATAGACTGTACTATACTATTCAATCCCTATGTATTAATAATTTCCCTCTTAACTGGTATCAATTCCATGTGTTAGAAATAAATTTTTATCATTTTATAGTGAAGCACAATCTCTGCCAAATGTTCTTACAGGTTTCTAGTTATTATCATTGCCCAATGTAATTCATTTTTAATCCATTTGTCTCTTAAAATTTGAAATTAATATAGTGGTAATTTGAATATATTCATATCAATGCTATTAAATTTAATGAAATTTAACCACTTCTTTTCATTCCAAACAATACATGGTTACTTTACTTACAATCATTTTCTCTATGATTATTTCATAATACTGCAATCACTTAACATGAATTGTGTCTAACAACCCTTAAATTTTTTGTAGGATTAGGGAGTTTACCTATTAGGAAAAGGGTAAAAAATTATTTATTTGACCTTTCAAAAAAATTCTATTACTTATATTTTTACTATAGTTTGTGTAGGTTGGGTGGGTGTCTTAATTTTCAAGTAGTTTTGATATTTATTTTCTTCCACCTTCAATAGATTTATGTACTATTATGTTCCTTGTCTTTACTCATTAACAATTTTACAATCAATTCAGTTCTGAATCATGGTCTATACATTTCATTATTTCATCATTAATAATTTTATGTGAGTTTTGTTTTCTAAATATGATCTTCCTGTTGAAGTGTCTTTATTTACAGTTTTTCTTAGTGTTAAATTTTAGTGACTAATCTATTTTTTACAGATATTTTAAACCATGAGAAGGAGGTAATTTCATATGATTATATTTTGATTCACTGATAATTGTCTCCATTATGGGATTATTAATCTTCTGGGAAAAGTAAATGGATCGGTAGATACAATGGTGTAGATCAGTGGGTCTTGCCAATGAGAAGCTAGAAGTACATCAACTTTTCTCATCGCTATATAGTAGATAACAAAAATATTGATGAATGTGCATGGGATGATATAATGAATGTATTCAATTTACATGTATGAAGGAGAAACCTAAGATACACATATTATTTGCGGCTCAATGAGGTTTGATCCTGGTATTTGTTTTACCAACGAATTCTTCAGCGGGGTAAGATTTATGGTTAATGAATCAGTATGTCTATATTTTTTACAATTCTAGGGGTAAATGATAGTCACAATCATGTTATAGACTTTTATGTCTATAAATATCACTTTATATTTGCTGAGCAGCACCTAGCATTGTGATAATATACTATACAACGATTTGAATTCAACTATATTGAACGTCTTTTTAGCTTCATCGAGTTTGTTACGATATTAGTAAACAAATTGATATTTAAATATACAAATTATTGATAAATTAATTAATTTTTTAATATTTATAAATTATTTTATTGGTTTTAGGTTTTTAATTTCATATACATTATTAATCATAAATGGGTGGGTTGGATTTTTCTCATTTTAAAAATCAAATAAAATTCTATGTTTGAAAGCAAATTTTTCACTGATTTTGAGTTGTGTATTGATTTTTAGATAAAGCTCAAGCTGGATTATATTTATGTATCACAATTCTCAAGAAAAATACATCCTTGGACTATTGTATGAGTTGTTTTAGTTTTTTTAGTGTGTATATATTTAATTTCATATAAAATTTATCAGTGTGTAAGGCATAAATATTTATTGCTTGCTTTTCCTTATGTTTGACTATTTTATAGTGGATTAAATGGAACTTTTCAAACATGTTTTTTAAATCTATTTTTTCAGTTTTACTTAATTTTAATAAAATTACATATCTTGGTAAATTTATAATCATTATGTTCATTTAATTAAATCATATTTTATATTTGAAAGGTGTTCGATCATTAATTTAGAATAATAACACTGTAATATATAGTTACAATCCAACTACATCGATATATTATACATTCAATATCTTTCTTAATGTACATTTTCAATATGCCTACATTTAACTATGTGTTCATATTAGGATAATTATTCATAATAATTATCAAAATTTCCAATGTCAATTTTAATATTCTTTTAATTCATTTAATTCAAATCTCCATGCTAAATATAATATTTTATTTCATATAGATTCTTATACATCTTTTCAAATGTATTTATACAAAATGTAATATACCATTATAATAATGTCTATATATTTTTTACAATTGTACTCTATTAATAAGTATCATTATTTTTTTATTTCAAAATATTGAATATCCATGTTCAATATTAACATTGAAATTTAGTATTTTATTCTTAAAAAATGCATTTAACCATGTCACTTTGAAAAAGAAAATTCTATGAATTGTGTTATATCACCATGTGAATAAACAAGTGAGTACTAGTTTTTTTAATAATGATCCTTTTCTCCTTTTCTAAAACTAAATGTCAATGTGACTTTTATGAATATATATTTCATCAATTATAATATTATTTTATAAAACACTTTTATATTTTTAATCAATTTAAAATTTTGTAATTAAATATATTTACACCCATGGGATTTATTGTAATTGATTTAATCACTAATAAATATATTTTTTTTTAATTTGCGTAATTGTAGTTAGAATATCAAAAAAATATTCTGGATACCTAATTTAGTGATATCCTTTGAAACATTCCTTTTTAAGGATTTTTTTATCTATGTAAACAATATTCATAGTGCCCTTTGTTAAAGTCGGGATATATGAATTTTCAATCATTTAAATATATAGATGGATAAAATGAGAAACATCCTTCTTCTTTTATTAAATGAAACATTAACTTTTTTTCTATTCCTATTTGTTTTTGGATTTACCAATAATATCTCATCGATTGTATTTCATATATGAATAAACTATTCTTGATTCTTTTGATTTAAGGGTGTTCGCCATAGATAAATATATCAATTGACTACGAATAATTATTATCTTAAATATATATCATTTAGATATATTTTATAAATATGGTATGAATTATTTTCATAACTAAATGGTATTTACCTATAAATTTGCTCAATGTCACGGTTAGCAATATTTTATCACATTCTCATTATTATTTCCTAAATGAAATCAATTTTCATTATATGGCTTCTCTATGATGTGAAAAATAAAACCCATTATGGTTCCATTAGTTATTTAAACTAATAAAGATAAATAAATACAATTTGAACGTTTTTTAAGCACATTTTAATTCTATGGTATATTTATGATGTGATACATGATTAATTTTTAAGTGACTCTAATTATAATGGATGTTGATGTTTGGGGTCATATATCACCATCCAATTCATTGATTAATTATTTATATATCATGGGAAAATATATTTTCAAGTAATTTTTCTCTCAAAATAATATGAATTAACACTCTGGATCATGAATGTAATGTCTCTTATAATATTATCTATGACAATATTAAATGATATTACATAGTTTTATGCTTCTTATCATGAATATAGTATATTTTAATATACCATGTTTATTAGCTCACTATTTGATTGTGACTTGTTCCATTTCATTATTTAGAAGATAATTGAACACATAATATTTTTTGGTTGTGATTTTTTTATATATATTTATTATACTCATATTCTCATATTATTATCAATTAGTATATATAATTTTTATCTTATATTTCACCATTACTGAAAATATATGATCATTCATCTATTATGTTTAAATTTTCCAAGGTAACGAAGAATGGTAATTTATAATATTTTTCTTAAATCTTATCTTATGATAATAATTAATAAGAGAAGTTGAATAATATCCCTAGATTAATTGGTTTATCTCATAGTGTAAAGGAAAAGTCTCCATTAGTTTAAAAACAAAATGAGTTGTGTCAGTTCATGTTTGGTCTAAATTATTTAAAACACAACCACTAAATGGTATTGGGAATGTTCTATAATGAAATATTTTTTAATTCATCATCACTAAAATAATAATAATTACATAAATTTTGGTTTAGTGCACTGATTAAATTTTAGAACCATCCATGGATGGTACACATGAAAAACATGTAAACTCACACTTTGAGGGTGGCAATCAGTATGTGTGAACGAAAACAATATAATTTTCTAAGAGATGTGGGGTAAAACAATTAATGGAATATTATCTTATATGATTGAAGACATTATCATGAATATTATTTATATATATCTATATATAGATTAAATCAACCATTATAAATATCTATGAGAGGTGGTGATGGAGAATGAAACAGATCACTTTATGTAGGTGGTAGTCCACTAATACACATGAAGCACATTTCCATTACCCATTTGATAGAAAAATAATATTAATATGCTGATTACATTAACATAACATCATTTAAATATATTTTATATTCTAATGTTATTTTATTAAAATTATTAGGATCTATTCAATGGGGGGAAATGAGAAGAAAAATGAAAACACTCGTTTAGGAAAATTACCTCCTCATTCAATAACCTCCTTTTAATATATCCACATAAAACTATGAAAATTATTTTATGATGTAAAATATATCTAAAAACAATATAATGCATTTTATATGGGTTTTCGAAAGTTTTCTATTGATCTAAGCACCATTGAAGTATTGGGAAGGGAGGGGAGATGACATCCCTTTATACTTCAGGGGAGGAGATCCTTTAGAATATTGAAAATAATAAATTAATATAAATTATTTTTCATATTTATGTTGCTAAAAATAGATATATTTTAAAGAAGATCCAGTTTAAAACCACACATCCAATAATATTTATACCATTTTGGTGATTTTTTAACCACTATCTCTTAGTTTAAACAGCCCATTAACCCTTTTAATGAAGACCATGATAAAAATATTTCATAGTCTTTAGGGGTCTAGAAATTTACAATTAAATGAAAACAGAAGAATAAATGGAAAATTTTAATATTATACACTATACCACCTACACCTTTCAATGGATAATATTTATATTACTTTTAAATTAGTTTTAAAAATATCATGTGACATAAAATATTATTGAATTAATTTATGGTATTCTTCATATAATTTTCCATAAATAAAATATCAATAATGAAATGGATTAAAAACATGAATTTTAATCACAAAAATAAAAAATAATAATTTAAAAATTAATTTATGGAACAACATATCTCACATAAAAATTAAATTGTTATGTTTTGTAATTGATTAAAATGATTATTATTTTTCTTACATGGGCATTGTGTCGGTGCTGTGTATGTAATTAATAAAATTATTTCATCTCTAAAAATTTTGTATAATATAACATGATAAAAGAGAATAATAATTAATAAAAATAAACATTTACAACCTAAAAATATCTACCTTTATCCTAATGAGAATATCTTAGAGTTATTAAAGTAAATAATGTGAAATTTTGGATTTCTTCTGTATAAAAAATAATTTAAAGACTTTATTAGAGGAAAATGAAAGATCGTTGAAAAATATTATCAATGACTACTGTACATAATTAGTGAGAATAATATTGAACTACTTTAAAACAATTTACATCATGATTCAAAATACAGAATATATTATAAAAACAAAATTTCAATTAGTGGGGAAAAATGAAAATATAATAATCCCAAAAAAGATGATAACAAACTTTTTTTTAAAAAAAGTAAATTTTTATGTATAAACATGTTTTTATATGAAAAATTTGAATTTTTCCATTTTAATAGAAAATAATACGATTAATTTAAATTAAAATGACCTAATTAAATTTTGAAATAAATTAAAAACATAACGATAAATTATAAATAGATGAATGGAAGAGAAAATTTTCTATAAAATTTTTATTTTTCATTATTAACTGTAAAATTAATATTTTTAGAAAAAATAAAAAATATAACATTAATATTATTTTTAAATGAATATTTAAAAATTTAATCTCTAAAAAAAATTCGTAATATGACAGAAATTCATTCAAATTTACTTTTATAAATATCAGAAAACAAATCCAGTTATGAGGAAAACCTATTTTTGATGAATAAAATGAATTTTTAAATAAATGAATACTAATTTATTTATAATTAATTAATGTTTTTCTATTTATTTGAAATTATATCTATATATATTCATATTTCATAATTTTGTTACTCATATTCATATCACAGAGTTCAATGACTTGGTTATTATACACTTATTTAAATAATAAAATTTCATAATATTAATATCTCAGTCTCGTATATCCTATATGGTATAGAATGTAGTAAAACATTAAATTCTAGGGTTATTAAATATCATTTACTGACTTATCTCCTAAAAAATTATTATTACCCAATTTATTGGAGGGATAGAGTGGTTGAAGTCATCATAGAATCATAATAAATTCATATTTATTCTATAAGATCATTAAAACATTTATCATTTCACCATAATGCAACCCATGGATAATAATCCGGGATACATAATAATTTCATCAACATATTCATAAGGAATATATAGAATGAAAAAATATGGTAAAATTGGATTATAGCCCATGATAATAATAAACATCATAAATGGATGTTATCATGGGTGAGGATTCATTTAAAAGGACACTAGAAAATTTCTTTTTATGAAAATACATCTCCATACTCAAATCACTCATTTAAAATCAATGTATTTAAAAAATATTAAGGAACAAAAGTTCTTTGAAAAAAACATTGTAATCATATAAAGGAGTATTTAAGTAAAATGTGGTCATGACTATGGAAAAAACCATTCTTTGTTGTATTTTAAAATAATTACTCTATTATCAACTTGTGTAAAAAATACATCATTCATAATATGAAAAAATGATTCCTTAAAAAATTTAAAATTCAATCAGGAGTAAAAATTTCACAACAAAATAATAAGATAATAAAAAAATATTGCACAAAACATTTTGAAAAAAATATATAAATGGATGTAATGATTACTTGTGTAAGAGATAGGTAATGTATTTTTGCATAATAATATTATTACATTATTGTGAGAATATAAAGAGACTAAAAACAAAGCAAAATATGAAATATAAAAAATAACAATTGATAAGTTAATTGATAATAATATCTGTATATATATCATATGATTTCATCCCTATATATTTAAGAATAATTAATCCAAGGAAAAATGAGAATATAATGTAAAATCCTTGCCTCATTGGGATCATTTTTATCATAACCCCTATAAATTAAATAACATCAAATGAGTCATTAAATTTCATGAATATAGGGATATGAATGTTACAATATATCCATGTATTAGTTAATAAACATCACAAAATAAAATTGGTTTTTACAAAAGTATATATTCTAATGATTAAAATATGAGGTGTTAAACCCTTAAAACTTTAGAATCATTCAAATGAAGACACCATGATTAAAGTAATTTGATTTTTATCTTTAAATTATAAGTATAAGGATGAATATGTTGTTTTACATTTTTACTATTTAGAATATAAATCTCATAAAAATTAATAAATGTATGACATAAAACAATTATCAATGAAATAATTTTGAAAAAAACAACCCCTACCTTATGTCACAGTTTATTTTAAAGAAATATAATGAGACGTTCATTTTTATTACATAATTTTATAATAATTTAATTGTTTTAAATATATTTCTGAAATAAATACCATTAAATTAAAATGTATTATTAAAAATTATTTTTTAAATTTTCACAATAAAATGGTTTAAAATGGATATAAGATGTTGAATATTGTAGTGGATGATTATTCTGAAATTTTGATTTACATTGTTTTGAATTTTTTTCCAAGTGTTTAAAATTATCATGTGTTTATCCAAAATAATTTCCCTCCTATGAAAACATTAATCCACCAGAGAAAACACTCTACAAATTTGACCTAAAAGGGGTCACCTGCTAATGCAGGGCCACGGGAGGGCCTACCTGGTAAGAGGCTGCACACATGGGTTGGTGGGGTTGCGGTCAGTCTCATAGAGGGCCACCAATGGTCAAATATATGGTCCATTTTTATTCATATTTTTCAAGCTAAGAACACATGCATGTGGTGGTAAATCCCATGTAGTGATGGGAGGATAGGATAACTTAGACGAAACGGTCTTCAGAAGTATAAGGAATCCTCTTACACCCATTCGACTACACAAAGGTTGAGGCAGGAGGCCTTTCATTATAAGGGGGTGCACATTTCTTCACTATTTCGATATTGTATGATATAAATACTATTTAATATTATATGTTTTTACAAAATCATGTTGAGATGATATTTGTGAACACGACTCTCCTTATATACCATATTTCATCATCATCCACAATGGCTCCACCCTCCATCCTCATCCTACTACCACTAATCATACTAGAGATTCCATGGAAGTTATTGGATAAGATCAACCCCACACCTCTTCCACTTCTGAGGACCATGTTCTACCTTGGATCACCTTAGAACCCTCCGAATACCGAAATGAAGGCTTTATATGGACACTTAAAATGATGGATCGTGAAAGAGCCTATGAGAATCTCCTATGCCACTAGTTCCATGCACCACTTACTCTACTTCCCACAACCCATGAAAGATAATTCCACATTCAAACACCAATGTCACTGTCACATAACAGGAAATTCATGCCACCATTCCACTATAAAAAGACACCCTATATAATTTCTAAGCAGAAGACTCCAAAAAAATAAGTTGTTTTTTAGGAAATACTCGATAAAATATAGTGTGTCGTTTTTGTGGTATCACCACCACGGTTCTCAAAGTTAGACGAATATTCAATTTCATATTTTCAATATCAAATGACATGGACTTTTTCTGCACATAATGGGGGAGGAAGGTGAAACAATATGTGCATATTTAAGGATATGAAAGACTATCTTGGCAATCCATTACTATTTATTGGAGAATAGAGTACACACTACATCCTTTGATTTAACATGAGAGGTTTCTTTGAAGAATTCAAGTAGGGGATGTCCCACTACCACCCCCGTTGTGTTTGCAGCCCATCTACATTCTCCCCATTTTCCCTTTTTTAAATGTCTTCTTCTCCTCAAGATTCAATGATACCCCCTACAATAGAGAGCTATAATCTATTGATGTTGGGTGATGGGAAGGGTGTCCCTTTGAGATACATGAGTTCCAATTGTAATCGAAATCATGATTTTTATTATTATTTATTTAAATAAATTCAATTTTATAATTTTTCAATTTCAATTTAGTACTATTGTGCTTTAATTTTCATCTATAAATTTTAAATTTATTGATTAAATGTTTTATTCTCACTCTACATGGTTTCAAATCTTATCTGTCGGTTCAACTAAAATCATTTTGAGATGTTTTTTAGTTATTAATAATCATGATAGGAAGGAATGGTGGATTGAATTTAATATTTGGGGATTATAAATATGATATTTGGTATTTCCTGAATAATATAAAGAATAAATAAAGTGACTTTTACACATTGATAATTATTAATCATTGGTGAATAATATTTAAAATATTATTACACTATTAATTTAATCATTTTGTTAAAAGAAAATTTTTTGTATTATTAAAAAACATGATAGTATTAAAAAATTTGTATACCTCACCTGAATCCCATAAATATTATGGCATTTAAATTTAAAAAATATCAGTTCCTTCACTTTATAGTTTATTTAACCTTTTCTTTTATTTTATTTTATATTCATTTAAAATATATTAAAAAGATACTCTCTAGTGAAGAGTTTTGGTTACTAATAATTCTAAACCCCATGAGGAAACTATTTTTTCCCACATCCCATGATAGGTGTGCATCAAAATTGGTTCCATTTCTAGGGACCTATATAATTTTTTTTGAGGACTAAGACCTCCAACAAGGAAATATTTTTTTGACCATGATATTAAAAAATCTATACTATCATGGATTAGGTGTATTAATCCTGTTTTTTTTAAGAACAAATTTATTGGGCTAAATTGATACGTTAGGCATTCACTTCGGGCCACCAAAAATTTAAATTATTTCATAATAAATATTAGGGAACATTTGTGAACAGTAAATTTTCAATCACATAAATCAATTAACCCTATAAACACAACAACATTAAGTTTTATTACATGTAAAACTAATTTATATGCTACCCAATATTTATGGTCTTACTAGAGAAGACCCTATTCATCATATTTAATAATTTATCTTCACTTCCTCAAGATTCAGGCTGAGCTGATCACATGAAGACCAATTTCAGTAGAAGGAATTCCCTTTCTCATGTTAAGGATATAATGTGGAATAGTTATAATATCTGCAACTAGGGGAGATCAATGATTGGAAAAACCTTAAAATATGTTTCATTGAAATAATATTCTCTACATCTAAGAGCACCTCCGTGAAAAAGAAAAATTAGGTCATGTGATAGTCAATTGGAGTGACACTCTACGATTAATGGTAGAATTTAAAGAATATTAGTGGAATCTTATAAAAATAAGTAATATAAGAGAACCAACCCATTGTATTTTTATGCCAAGCACTTTTTAATAATGATCAAAATTTATTAGTTTCCACAATAGGATGAATAATGATTGAAAAATCACCAGTACAAGATAGAGGAATGATTGAAAAGATTTCGAAGAACTCAAATTAATTAAAAATTAGAGTTATGGGAAGAAGGGGGATTCATAAGGTGAGATCACTTAATTCAATAGATTTAATCTAAAGAAAAATGATTGAACATTCAATTCTAGAATAACAAGTAGCCATTAACCAATAATGTGGAAAGAAAAATTCATCATAGGCATGTGGTTTATGTTCTTTATCCAATCAATATACTGAATAGTGTCTTGAGATATAGGGGATAGAGAGTTGTGCAGCTCCATTACACATAGTTAAATTTCAAAAAAATCACTAATAGAGAGAAGGAAATCCCAAAATGGTTTATAGGCCACCAAAACATGGACATACCTCCTTTTTACAATAATACACCATTCAAAAATTAATATAAAACCCTATTTCTATTATGAAAATATTACTGAGTATCCTCCTAACAACAACAATAATTTCAACTACCACCCTTCCAATGAATGAAGCATGTGTTTCCATCAACCAGTGTACCATCAATTGAGAACAGATAACTATAGTCCGATATTGAGGGGTCAAAAGGAAATTTTAATGATTTATCAATCCATTAATGACTATGATTGACCTATTTAAAATATTTGTGAGCCATTAGATGTAGTCTAAACGATATATACGGAATCAAACCCAATGTTTTCACCCATAGAATAATTTTAGATGAGGAATCTTGACCTGTTAGGTAAGACCAGTAAAGACTTTGACCCATGATCATGGGGTTTTTCAAAAAAAAATTGATTTTTTTTTGTATAAATAATTTATAAAATTTTTAAATCCCATTTGGTTATCCCCATCCATGTGGTTCCTAAGAAAATAAGATTTAATATTCTGTGAAATGAAAATAAAGGTTTAATATTAATGAGATTTAAAAATAGTTCAAGGGTATGTATTGACTACCAAAAAGATGAACCAAGTCACATGAAAAGATTTTTCCACAATCCCATTCAAGAATCAAATGATAGATAGGATATCAAGTTAGAATAATTACTTCTATTTTGATGGTTTGTCAATTATTTTCAAGCCCCAATTTCACCAGGTCAGCTAATAGAAAACAATACTCACCTATACTTTTGGGATCATTTCTTAAAAGATGATACCTTTTAGATTAATTAATTTCCCATTTAAATTTTAGATGTGTATGGTAATAATTTAATTTCATCACAATGATGATTGGATGAAGGTATTTCTCAATGATTTTATAGTTTTTTCAAACTCTATTGATAATTTATTACAGAATCTAGAGAATGATTTAAAAACATGCAAGGATAATTTTTTTTAGAAAATTGAAAATTTTCACATTATGATTGAAACATAATTTGTGCTAGGTTATATATTTTCATTAAAATTCATAGAGGTAGATAAGTCTAAAGCTGAAGTGATAAGTTATTTTCCATATCCAACCTTTGTGAGGCACATTAAATCATTTTTGGGGCATGTGGGATGTTATAGATTATTCATCAAGAGATTCTATAGTATTTTTGTTCTCATTCAATATTACTATCAATAATATGGAATATTTTTAAACAATAATTTTAGTGTGGAATATGATGATCTGAAATAGTAGTTAATTACCCACTAATAATGAAACCATCAAAATCGAAACATCTATTTCATTTGTTTTGAGGGGCATCAAACTAAATTGTGATATGAGTTCTTTCCCAAGGAATTTAAGGATAAATCATTCATAACCTATTCCTAAAGAATTATGGATGAAAATAACCTCAATTAAACTACCACAAAAAATATGTTTCTTTTTTTTAGGATTAAATTAGATAAATTTATTCCATATTTCCTTGAAAAAAAATTAGTTTAATTTTTTGATCATGTATCACTTTTGTAATTTATGTTGAAGAATAATTCCAAACCAAGGCAATTTAGATGTATATTACTATTTCATGAGTTTAATCAGTATATTGAAGACAAAAGAGAGTAGAAACCGTTGTTGAATATCACCTCTATAGGCTAACCAATACTGATTAAACATAAATTTCATGAAGGATCCCAACAAAGATAAACATTCTTATCTGGAGTATCCGAAAAAGAGATATTCCAACAGACGATAATATCTAGAAGAAAGGCATCCATATTTCATCCTGATGTGTGTGATGCACCAACCCATCCACCGAGTCAGCATGGAACCTCTTATTTGAGAGAAAATGGGATAAATTTGCATGGGACTAGGCAAGACAATCGATGGGAGTAAGGGGCACCATGACAGCGAACTGGATTTCTTCTCCTAGTGCTTTCATGGAACCATGAATCAACCCAGGGTGCGTAATCTTTGCAGCATGGCTACTGTTTCGATCTACTGGGTTATTTGGGACATGAATAACAAAAAACGTAGAGGTAGTCACAGGTCAAATATATTTTTCAAGGTTTTACTACTTTCCTTGATGGGGAAGATCAGTTCTCTTATACATGGAGGGATGCCGATGACGTCTATGCCCTTGAATAGTCCTAGCACAGGGAAAGGGAGGTGGGTTAAGTGGAACTATCCTAGACCTGTTCTCAAACTAATTGTGGATGGCTCTGGTGACCAAGGTATTATGAGAGGAGGGGGCAGATCCAAGACACCAGAGGATATGTGGTCATTGGTTTTAGCGCCTATTATAACCAAGGCACCCCTATTGATTCCGAAGCCAGAGCCATTCTCAACAGATTATCCATCTATTGTGACCATCACATCCCCTTTGCCTTAGCTGAATCATATTTTCACTTCCTGGTAAACTTCCTACTCCACAAAGCTAAACCCCCATGGTACTTTTGTAACATTATCAGGAAATGTAGGCTCCTACTACACGAGGACCCTGATATCACTCATGCATGGAGGGAGGAAAATTCTATGGCAGACTATCTTTCTAGAAAGGGGAGCCCTAAAAACCGATGTATTATCTATGAAACAATCGAGTCTCTTCCCAACACTTGTATCCCCCTTTTTATCCATGATGAACTAGGCTTGTACCACTTTTTTCTCCCTTGACATGGTGGGATCGATAATAAAAATCCATTTTCAACAGCATAAAGGATCCAACATAATGATCATATTCCTAGAAAATAACTTTACATAATTGAAGCTCAAATTACTTGGTATTCCAACATATTAAATTATTATTCCACATATCCTGTATGTTATTCCATTAATTGTCGTCAGAAAAATAATCTCAATGTTGAATCAAGACATTATATACAAGAGGATATACTTATCTAGAAAATTTTCATTGACCATGTCATTAGAATATTATTACAGACATGTGAAATTCAACCTGTTTTTAATTTTGTTTCATATAATTTTTTATGTTTTCCACAATGGACCTCAAATATTGTACAGAAGAACATTAGAATCCGAAATTTATTGTATAGAGTTATTTAATGATGTTTAGGGTTATTTTTACAAATGTGAAATATTTCAATTTTAAGGAAATATTTCAAAGAGTCAAGATATAACGCAAAAAACTGATCATTTTTTTAATTATTTCAAGTAGGGGGTATTGATCATATTAAAGTGGTTTTCATGAATTTTGGGAAAATTTTATTTAAATTATTATTGAATATGTATTTATTTGGATGAATTTGAATCCACCATGACTGATGATTATAAAGTTGTGTTTGATTTTGTTATGTACAACAGATTTTGTTGGTTTGGGTTGCCAAGGGACTTCATGAAAGTCCAAGGGATACATTGTCCATATAGAATAATGGAGGCTATAGTTAAAAATATGGGATGAACCTTTAAAAAATTGACATCTTACCATCCCTAAAACAATGGACACACTATAATTTCTGATCAAGAAATTAAATGTATTTTGGATAAAATAGTTAATCTTAACTAAGAGAATTTGATGTAAAAACTTGTAGATACATTATGGGTATACTGGAAAACACATAAGACAAATATAGGTATGATGCCATACTGGTTGATTTATTAAAAACATTTCATCTATTAATGAAATTGGAACTCTGAGAATCTTGGGATGTAAAAAAGGTGATTTTAGATTTTGAGAGTGTCTTAAAAGATAGAAAACATCTTTTATAAGATATGGAAGATATCAAAAGAGATTATTTTGAAATTTTAAGAATTTATGAAGGGGGTACCCTCTTGGAACCTGAAATAATAATTCATCCAAAAAATTTTCAACCATGTGTTAATGTATAGATCTAAAATTCCAGACTAATGTTAATTCTAGGTATGATTTTTTTGGGTGGGAATGAACATTTAATATTATTAATATCAACCCTTTAGGTATAAATAATATCAGTAAGGGAGAGGAGGTAAACACATTCATGGAAATGGGTAATGGTTGAAAACGTTTCATAGGAGTTTACTTAATGAACTAATGGAGGAGCTCAAACATATTTAACCCATCTACAACTTTCTTATCGTGATATTATTATAAGACAAAAACATTTACCAAAGGTTTTTCTTGGATGAAACTTGAGTTTTATTATTTTTTAAGGATTTAAATTTCAGTTACCTTTTACATAACCCATTTTTTAATTAATGGAATGGACCTTACACTAGAATTATTGGTTTATATTTTATATTAATATCATGGTAGTAAACCACATGGTTTCCCCAAGTAGTGGAGGATAATGAAAGAGGATTTATATCAAAAGGGAGTTCACTTTTAAGGCTTATCTTTCAAAAGCACTCAAATTCTTTTTTAAATAATGATTTGATCTTTTAAATTAAATTCCATCCATATACTTGGATTTATACATTTACGTGACTTATATATGAGATAATATTTTTTTTAAATCCTATGTTTCCATGTTTTGTATTTTATTATTAATAAAATTAACTTTGTTAAATAGAGAAATGAATGATTAATGTGAATCATGGATAGTAAAAGGAGGACTCTTTATTTGAAATAATTGGTTTATTTCCATAAATAAAACTCTATATCAATTATGTAGACATTTAATAATGAAAATTCATGTTAATTCATTTGTTATTAATAATCATACATCAAGTGATTTTCCTAAATTATATTTTCCATTCCTAAGAGGAATTTTAGACGATATATTTCCTATTTTTTCTTAATCATATTTTTTGATGATATAGGGACATTCCAGCTGCTAGAACTTCAGTTTGAACTTATCAAAGATATGATTGTGAAAAAACACATTTATATTTATTGTGGAACATTTTATGAATACCTTACCAATAAATACCACCATTAATTTAATGCTTTATTTTTCCAAATAGGTTATAAATGACATTGTTCGAAATGAACCCTATTTCAAGACATTTTTATATATTCATACCCTAGTCTTAGAAATTTAAAGATTGTTTAACATGATGTGATGTGGAGAGAGATTCATGAATAAAATTTGATTAACACTTCAAGGAAAACGAATGTGGTACTACTATGGTTATTTAGAAAGTTTTTTATCTATTCAATATAATCCTTATTGTTTCTCCCCTACAAAATACAACAAATGAATTTTTTTTAAAAGAATCTCTAATTAAAAAAATAATTAAACGAATGAATTTTGACATAGAGGAATAAAAAATCACCATTACATGAACTTTTTTGTTAATCGCATTTTTTATGGGGTGTTTGTGTTATTTCTTCTAAGCATTACATTTGAATTAAAAAAATGTTCTTTAAAAATAGTGAAAAATTAAATTGGGTTCACTAATCATTCCTTATTCATAATATGATCATGATATTTACATTGATATTTGGGGGAAATTTTTGTTCCTTCATTTAAGGGGTTGATTTCATTAAACATTCACTTTTGTTATCATGGTTAATACCTTAAGAGATAAGCCTCCTCATTGAGCCTTAGTTTTAAAATGTAAAATCATGCCAACCATAAACCTTAGAGTCATTTTATTATTTAATGAATTCCATTATGATTTTATTTTTTATTTAAAATGTTTATAAAGTATTTATTTTACAATCCAATTAATAAGGATCATGTCATCATGATATAAGGATAAACATACATCAATTTGTATTATGTCTCCAGAGTAGAACGATTAAAAATGAGAGGTAAATCATGATTATACATGTTTTATAATAATAAATAAACAAACTATAATTAATGATAAAATAAGTACAATACATTTCAAATAATAAAATGTAAATTGATTAGTTGTATTTTTTCTTTGAAAAGTGAGAAATGATATTGATATTTAATTTGTATTTCTAAAAATATGAATTGAAAGTAATAATTTTTTCATTTATTACATGAAATTTTAAATATTGGTAACATGCATGCCCTCTTATTTGTAATGATTAGATTTTATGCATGTGTAAATGTATAGTTTTTGTGAGGGGGTATTTGACACAATCATTTTTTCAACATATTATTTTTAAAATTTCAATGTATTTAAAATAATATCTGGTATAACATCAATTAAATTACAATTATTAACTAAAAATTTGGGAATTTTAATTTTGGAATTAAAATGGTATAAAATGGAAAAAAATATTAAATTTAGGAGTGGAAGTATATATACTATTTTTGGTTTTTTTTTTGAAATTGGTTCAAGGTTTTTAAATTATTTAGGTGTTTGAATGAAAAAATTCATCATTTAGAAATATCTCAACCAAGGGGGGACCATGCACCA
Organism: Viscum album; assembly: GCA_963277665.1. Lineage (NCBI taxonomy): Eukaryota > Viridiplantae > Streptophyta > Magnoliopsida > Santalales > Viscaceae > Viscum > Viscum album. The sequence goes on from OY728145.1 coordinate 1,417,096,795, forward strand.
AATATGAAAACCAAAAATGGTAACATGACTATGTAGAACCACCAGAGGGGCATAATAATAAGTGGATAGATGCGAAGGTGGTCTGGATGGTATAGGTCCTGAGAGGGTTAAATCATCTATCCATTTTAATTTTTTTCTTATCCTGTAAGAGTGAACATGATTGTAGTGGTCATTACCATGTTGAATTTGGAAGATAGCCTCCGTAGGATGGGGCAGTATACAACAATAATAGGTTTCCTCTAACAATTGATTGACTTCATTGCAGGTGATCGTGGGGCATTTCTTTATATAATACCAAACATCACTTAACCATTTTTATGTGGGGCGGAATAAATCTTGTCTAATGGTTATTATTTTTACAAAAGAAAGTTTTCCCATAATTTTTCTTCTCAACCAACCTTGGGTAAAATCTGTTGTAATCCACTTCCACATATCCATTCTTCTTCTTCAACCCACCACCACCACTCACACCAAGGATTCCAAAGAATCCATGGGACAGGCTTAGGACCAATCCACTTAATCTATTATGGCCCCCATTCATCCTTGGATAACCACTTACCCCTTGGACTACATCCATGAATGGTTCATATAAACACATTGAATTGCATATGAAGTAGATTCCTCTGGGCATTATCTACACTACTGGTTCCATGCACCACCTTCCCTATTAACCCACATGCCATGAATGTTGCTTCAATATTCACACAACACTTCCATGATCTTGTTTAAGGACATGGATGCTCCGATAACACCATAAAATTTCATCCCCAAGTTATATTTTTTCTATCCTTCGTTTATAGAAGATATTTTTTAAAAAAACAACTCAAAATCAGGTTGATTAATTTAGAGGTTCAGCCATCGTGGGTATTATGGGAGGGCGTATATTCAATTTTATTTTTTGAAAACCCCAATGACATGGAATTTTTTTTCACATAATGCATGAGGATGAGTAAATTATAGATTCCTATATAAGGAGAGGATGGCATGAATTGGTGATTTATTTTGGAAGAGAATAGAAAAAATACCTTATTCCATGAATGTAGAAGTATATGTTCCTTATAAGAAGATAAGGAGTGGAATAAATGATGCACCCCCCCACATTATGGCTACATCCCATCTAACTTCTCTTTGATTTTATCTATATTATTTTATTTCTTCTTCTCTAATTTATTTAATGAAAACCTTTCAATTTTGGTGTTGAAGTTATTTTGGTTTGGTGATAAGAAGGTGACCACATTTTCATTATGGAGTTCTAATTGTCATAAAATCAATATTCCTTTATTATTTATTTAATGTTTTAAAATTTGATAATTTTTTAATTTAATTCAAATATAATTAGTTTTTTATTTATTTTCAATGTATTGGTTTTCTTTCATTAAATGATTTATTCTCCCCATAATCGGTTTTGGCTCACACTAATTCAATTATCTAAAATCATTTTGAAAAGTGTACTAGTGATTACTAAACACATGAGGAAATAATGGTGGACTGATTATAATATTTCAGGAATATCAATATTATATTTTTATTTCCAAAATATTATAAATAAAGTACACTTAGAATTTAAAATTTTTACGAATGTTAATAAATAGTGAATAAAATAGAAATTATTGTTACTTTGTAAATTAATATTTTTTACAAATAAAATATTTCTCTTTATTTAAAACCATGAAAACGTTACAAAAGGGGTAAATTTAACCTAAATAAATTCATTTTTGTCACATCAAAATTTAAAAAATTCAATATCCTTTTCATTATATTATTTTTAATATTTTTCATTTATTTATTTTTTTCATTCATGAAAACTACATTAAAACACCTCTCTTTGTAGATTATTTTTTTTCTAGTAATACTACTCTCCTAGGGTAATATAAATTTCTTTAGCCACGTCCCACAAAATTTTGGATTCATATAACCTATTATTTATGAATTTTAAAATATTTATATTTATATAATGAAATAATTAACACATTTTTTATTTTAAAAATGGACCATTATTAATATTACCATACTAATTTATTGATAATTCATTATTTAAATCCTTGTTTTTGGGTGATATAGTTTTTTTCATGTATGTTTTATTTTTTTCATTTATGGTCCTTGAACATTGATCAAAATAACATCATAGAAAAAATAATAAAATTTTAATATGTATCATTTTTTGTTATTTTATACACTTTTATATCTACTCATATAATTTTCAGACATGAAATTAATTTGAACACTTCATAGATATGGTATCTCATCTGTACACTCGAGTGGTGCTTCCAATTTTTGATGGATGTAAGGAAATAAAGGTAAAAAATAATTCCGTTTTTTAGAATCGTTAATTTATCATAATTATTATATATATAAATTAAATATATCATTATTATTATCTATATAATGATGAAGTTAGAAATGAATCTTATCTTTTTTGTGGAGGTGTTTTTTCATACATAGATATGAGATATGTTATCATTTTACAATGGATGGGATAGAAAGAAAATAGATAAGATATTACAATTAAATATTAATAAAATCATAATTATCAAATATAACCATTTTATCCCTCATAATAACCAACCACAATATATATATATGGATAACAAGTCATATCGCTATGTGGACGTGGTAGTCCACAAATACCCACATGCAATAATTTTGTTTCTGATTTCATGGAGATGAGTTGAACAATTTCTATTCCACGATCATAATAAAATATAAAAAAATTTATGATAATCGTTACCTTATGTGTTGAGGAATACAATTGGTTTAGAACTATTGGGAAATGAAATTAAATTCAAAGAGCTTAGAAATGGCTTAATCAACATCTATGATAGACTACTTATAGCTTAAACTTAATCAATGAAATATTGTATATAGGGGAATACAATGGCTCTAGTATTATGTTATGGAATCAGAGAGGGTTTATGTATAGTTATTTTCATTGATATATGGATGAAAATTCGATAATAAGTGACGAGATGGTGTTATCTTTTATAATTGGGGGAGAGGAAACAAATAAAAATATGTAAAATAATTATATAATGTAATTTTATTTTCATGTAAATGTCTCTCTAAATGAATAATATTCACATGGTACGATATTATTAGGTTAAAATATCTTCATAAATAATAGTGTGGATTTTATTTGTATAAATATTAACCTTATTTCTTTTTTTAACATCCCATTTACATCGGTTTTTCCAAACAATGGTAAAAATATTTATTATTTTTATAATTCATTATGACTAAAAAACCATATTCAAATAATTATTTTTTTCTTTTTGGGTTCAAACCTGAAATCTAATTTATCAAAATTTAATTATATATTTTTTAAATATTATTTTTCAATAAGTGTTCAAAGTTCAATGAAAACCAATTTTGGAAAAATTCATTTTTATTCATAAAAATGAGATCAATATTTCTCTCAGTATAGAAATAAAAATTATGTGAATGGAAAATTATTTTTTTAATATATAATATAACATTTTCATTATCATTGTTAATTAATTGTGATTAATTTAATATATTAACATAAGAACACATTGCCCACATAAAAGTAGTTTCAGGAAAATGTGTTTTAATAAAAAAAGTACTTACTGAAAAATAAAGTGAAATATTGATCTATATATGATTAAAAATTGAAGTAATTTATTTAACATTAATATTAAATTAAAAACATAAGAAACTATTAAATTAAGTGATTTATTTAAAGGAAATGATGTGTTCAAAAAATAGTTATCTTTTAATATTCCCTTTAATATTAAGATTTTATCAAAAATCAATAAAATTCATGTTAAGATAATATTATCATGTTGATTTTAAAAAATTTATAAATTAATTATATTTTTAATGAATTTTTTTAATAATAACAATTTTTATAATACATATTTTTTGAAGCATAAATTGACGTTATAATGAAGTGATAAATTCTTCATTATCTAATTCTGAATTAATTGGAATTATGTGAAAACACTATACATATATTCTATAATTTCATCATTCCATTAAAATTGAAAATTTATGGTCTATGTAATGAGATATTAGTTTTCATTTTCTAATTGGTGTTGCACATCAATAAATCTATCAAGCACCTATAATTAATTTATTTAAAAAATATTCTAAAATCTTGAGGTGTCAAATTTCCAACCATAAATAAATATTTTCAAAAATGTATTTCTTGTTATTTAAAGGTAAAATATTTGAATATATATTTTCAATATCCCACTTCTTCAAATGGGATAACAAAAAGTCCTTTGAAAATGGGACGTGTAAAAAAAAGGTTACCAGAAATAGACCATAATCATGTTCCAAGATAAGGATAACATTAATCTAAAGTTAATATATAGAGACAAAGGATAAATATATTGTATAAAGAATAATATATATTGATATAGAACATAGACATGAAAATTTTAATGATAAAACACCATAATTTAGCGAGTGTCAAAAAAGATCCATTAATTCTTTTTAAATGACTAAAAGATCAAAATTTATAATCTTCAAGGTTTTGTTTCATAGGTTTGAGGAATCATTATACCATAGAATATGAGAAAATATATATAATTTATTTTTTCAACTACATAAAGGTTGTTTAATCCATTGGATTCATGTTGAAATTTGTTTCCATTAATAATCATCCCATATTACATTTATGAATATGAAATAAGACATTTTCAAAACTAAAAAACCAATATATACATAAAATTGATCATATAATATAAAAAATAATGACATGACTTTACTCAGATATATATTAAGATACTAAAACTAAAAATGTAAATAACATGTTAAAATAACTAATATGAAAAGCCTCATCTTTATAGATTAGTCAAAACGATTTTAATAATACTAGAAAAATATCAACATAATTAATTCAGTAATTCTAAATTACAGAACTACTCAAAATTGTATTAAATAGTTTTCACAACAAAAACATTTTAGAATAAACTTCACAAAAGTCTTAAATTGTTATAACATTAAACCTGAAATAACATAATGAAGCTCTTAATTTCACATAGTAATCATGTTATTATCATGATCATATATTCTCCAAAATCTTGCTAAAAACATACATCACCTTAAAACCTCAATAAAAACATATATTAATATTAAAAATTAATCTTATAATTATTCCTCAAATAATATTGTAAAATATTGAATATATTTTTTAAACCAGAAAATGTAAAAAAAACATTATTAAAGATAAAAAAAATAAAATTCCCATTAAATCACTAATCAATTTCCAGGACATGATGAATATTCAACTAAACATATAAATATCAATATTTAGTATAACCAAAAAATAATATTATCCCAACATCAAGTAAAAATTAATTGTTATACATCGATCTATCAGGTGATGTCAAAAAATATCCCCGTACCACTAAATTAATTTTCAATGTTGTTGGATCGATTAAACAGAAGCTATAAAAACCTTAAATATTAACAATGATAGGAATTCAATTGAATTTTCATGATTTCTATAACCAAAATACGATTTTTAAAATATTGTTTCAATATAATTCGTAAATATGACATTATAAGCACATCAATCAAACCAATTCATTAATTAGAATTACATATAAACTTAATTGGTTTAGGATTTAGACCATGGAATAATGAATCGTGTCTAATAATTTCAAATATCCATAAATATTATATTTTAAACATTAAATGGAACTTTAGGATCTAATTTTACCCACCATTGAACTCATCATTTTCCCTGATAATTACTTATTAAATGTCCTTCTTTTCAACAATGAAAACAACTTCTCAATCAATTAAGATATATCTTTGGCTTCTTTTTCAAAAATTCAGGACATGTAAAACGTATAATGTTTGTTCTAACATGGTTTTCGAGAAACTCTATTTTTATAATATATTTTATTCATTCAGTAACTCAACTATGTTTAGGTAATTAATAATATTTTTGGATAAATGGTTATGCATAATTATATATGTTGACTTTTATCATCACTTTCAAAATATTTATATTATATTTAAATCCTTGTGTTTGACCTCTTTGGATGTTACCAAGAGAATTAAAAATCATTAGAGATTTTAAAAAAAATGTGACTCAAGCATTCAATTTTTGTTAAATCAATTGAGATGAATTATTTTTGTAAATTATGAAAGGTGATACATATGGTTAATAGAGTAGAAAATGGGATACTCAATGTTTTGGAAAACAATTCGACAATTTCAAATGATTTGTGTCACATATTTAGTGGGTTTGGAATGTTTGTGAATTTTTTGGCCAATGAATTTTCCAAACCATGAAACCGCATTAAATGGAATAATGTCCCATTTTCTCTATACCTTCATTTATGCTTTAATCCTCTGTTAACCCTCCAAAATTGTGTATTACCTCCAAGTTTCATGAGATACCTCCATTGACACCAATATATAAATCATCCTCCTAACCCATATAAAATCTAATTCCTTCCTTATTCATAAAAACTTATTTCTAATAGTATTATAGTTATCCCTTTTCAAACTATTCCTAGTTTTTATCAACATAATGTCTTCTATTTCCTAGAGAGATAATAGGACATATTTTCATGGATTCTCTCTTTTTTTTATTTCTCTAGTTCAAGACTAGATGAAATTACACCAATAGTTGAGGGGGTGTTTATATCCATAAGTTAGGTATTCGAGTACTTATCCCTTAAATATTTTTTATTTATATAACAAATCTTGGTGCAGTACTCTAAAAATTTCAACACATTAACTCAAAATTATGAATCATTATAATTTAACTTCTCAGGCATGTTACAGATACACTTAATTACCAAGTCCATGATGGAGTATTTCTTCTTTAACTAGTGACAACTCTGGAGGAATACTATTGGAATTTCCCCTTGAGTTTATATATTAATATGTAATAGACAAAATAATAAGTGTTGTTAGTTTCCCATATAATTTAATATATTATTTTAATAAAATGGAATTCGAGTAATATAATAATTTCACATGACTCTTTAAAAAATTGTGGCTTCTAAAATTAACAAAAATTAATGTAGAGTGGTATAAAACTATCCCATGTGTTATCTTGATTCATGATTGACACTTGTTATTAAATGTTATAATTGGTCATTAAATCCCTTATTAAATGTGATAGTTGGGCACGTATTGCCTTTTTAATGGTAATATGTGGGAATTTAATACCTTATGATATATTATACTCTTGCATGGGGTCCCTTGTTAAATGTGATACTAGGGAATGGAGTGCATTATGATTTATGATACATAGGAGTGAAATCCCTTATTTATCATGATAATTGGTCGTGGAATCCATTATTACCATATGTGGTTGTTGTGACTATATAAGGATGCCTGAGTTATGCTTCAGGTCCTGGATAGTAAAATATATATATATATATATATGGGAATATATAATAATATGTATATTGATTGTATATATACAAACATATCTACAAAACTACACTTATATAAATATATATGTTGAAACATATCGACTGGTATCCTTGGTTCGGCCGAAGTAGGTAGTGTTTACCTAGTTTCCTTTAGGAACAAGAACCAAATCTCATACAGTTTATAATTCTTCTTTACGTTTCTATATATGCACACACATAATTTATATGACCTGGATAGATCTTACTATATTTCATTAGTGATTTCCTATCTAATATATCGCACACTTTATTTAGGATGAAAGTTGGTAGTTGAGGATACTTCTTGTTTATAGGTATAGACAAAAGAAAGGGGTCTACCTTTAGATTCCATATGTTCTATATCGTGATGGAGTACATGAGTTGGGGACCAATCCAATACTGGTGATTTATTAAGTGATATATGTTTTGGTACTTTTTTTGCATATTTTATGTTCATTTTTCTTTGCTTCAATGTATTCTCATATTGTATTGCATAATAAATGACATCGTTTTTATATGATATTGCTTCTATTTATGCCAGTTTATTATAACTGGATGGATCATGATTCTATAGTTCATTTATTATAATTTTTCTTATGCTTTATATTTTTTTATACCATTGTGAAACTATCCAATAATTAGGTTATAATATCCCAATCATACATATAGAAACCCTACAATTTATTTGATAACCTCTATCATATGATAATGTAAACTTGAAGCCATATGGTGAAAATTGATGTGGTAGTATGTGAGTGGATTTTTTCCAGTAATTTACAATGGTGTATCATATCCATTAACTATTTGTATTATTATTACTATTGGTTGGTAGAGAGGACACTATAAATGTTTCAGAATCTAAAAATGACCATGTTTTTAGGAGTAACTAGCTTTTGTTTAGTGAAAATAAATATTACAAGGGATCAGACATTTTTTTATGATATACTAGTTATAGTTTTATAGACTTCACTATTGGGTGGAGAAAGTGATTTGTGGTGCAAATTTTACTATTGTATGTTTCTCATATTGTTGGACTAATGAGGAAAGGATATATTATTTCATTAAATATATTTGGAAATCGAGGACTCTCATTTCATCCATATTACATTCCATATATATATATATATATTAATTCATGCATTTACAGCTACACATTACTGGTAAATTGTTTGTTATATTTTGAAATGTGCTAACATTACTTTCATAGATACAATAATTAGATTAATTGAGGATTCTACATGAACCAATAATGTGTTTTTTCATAGAGTTTTATAGTGGGACCTTAATGATCCAATTATTCCACGGTTGAGCCATGTACCATTGGTCATGTGGGATGAAACAATTATTTTATTTTGACTACATGTACCAAAATTGGATTTAATGAATCATGTAATTATATAAATTGGGAGTGATGGATTGTCTAATAAAATAATTTTACACATGTTGATACATCATGATACTATACCTAAGGATCAAGTCACATTAATATGACATGGAAATTCAATATTATAAAGATTATTCATTTATAATATGGGAATAGTGAAACATATGAATAGAGCATTGTTATAAAAAATATATTCATATTTATGAGTGGAAATTAAAATGAATATAAATTTTTTAATAGAATTGTTACCATTATATGGGGATGGTAATCACAACATAAAGGGTGTTTTCCTCTATACCAAGCAATATAAACTCTATATACAGTGACTAAAGCTATGTGATGTGAGATATTGATCATGACACAAACATAAAAGTGGGTAGTAGGTAGTGGCTCATGTTAATACCTTAATGTCTGATATGTCACCCATCCCTTTCCTTAAGAGAAGATATATTTATGTGACTATTCTATAGAAAGGTGTGTACCTATCATACTTTTTTATTTGTGATCCTATTTGTATTTAAATCCCATCATAGATTTGTTTTTTAAAAATTTTAAATATATTACACCAAGATGTCTTGAACTCAATCACTAGGAGGGTGGAAATGACTATTCTACTCATCTCGTGGTATTGATCCACCACTATTACCTCCTACAACAGATTCTATGATACATCCTATTATTCCTAATCTATACTCCTTTAATCAATTTTGGGAGATATTTCTATTATTTATTATTCTATGGGGGGATTCTATGACCTACCCCTACTATTGAAAAGATTAATTAAGAATTATAGTCATAGGAGCCACCAACATTCTCATTGGATGGTGCCCCTAGGATTATAAGTCCTATCTAAAGTCCATTCCATCTATATAGAAGCATATAGAGAATCCTTTTGAGGGGAGAATCATGTTTACAATCTATATGTTATGCAATAATACTAGGAGATGTTGCGATATTATATCCCTAGATTATCACCATCAGGGTATGGGCTAGGTGGATTTTTAGAAAGCATTCAATTACCAGTTTTCTAACATAAATTAAGAGGGGAATGTCCTAGAAATTTTATGTGACTTTTGTAGGGTAATATGTTTGTTATGGACTATTAAAATCATTTGAATATGGTTTATATCTTATCATACACCCTTTCGGTGATGACTTAAGGAAAGAGAGATGGTTTTACGTTGGGATAATATATGAAACTTGATATCATGTAAATTTATTTTGGGAGAACACCATTTCTATTATTGGGATCTAATCCCTCATCATAGACTACAACATGAGGGAAGAAGATGGTGGGGGACATAAATGATTAGCATAATGAAAATGAATATGTATATTGATTGATAAGAAGATTCACTTCGTTTTCACCCATGAGTCAAACGATAGTTAAATGAAATCCTTTTTAGTTATGTGGTTTATACGTATGTGGGGAAGATAAGGTATAAGAAACAACTATATCATAGGTACCCCATTTAGTTATGAGGCTATAGAATTTTTTGGAGTCATGAAAATTTTATTAGGATCCTCACATTAGTAGCTAGTGTTGGAAGATCTATATCAGATCTTCTTTATGGAGATTGTTCAATAGGGACCTTACAAGCAATAAGCTAGAGTACTACTAGAAAAAAATTACAAGACTTCGGTCTTGGCCAAGGTTTATAGGCTTTAGATTTGCATATTCAATAGATAATTTATTCTCAGGGTTGTCATTTTGCATCATAGGATTGTATATATGGATAGTTTCTGGTAATTCAACCTAAACGATAGAAGAAGAGTTCTAGACCATCAATAATTTATGGTACTATTAAGGTTTCCTCTACATTAGTATCTTCTATAGTCAATACTCTATCTTCAAATTCATTTGTATCTATAGAAATTATAAAAAGTTTAGTACTTGAGATAGATTACTTCATTAGAATAATGATAGTCACCACACCCTTGGGGAAATGATCTGAGATCATACATAGTTGTAAGGAATTCCCCTTAAGATAGGTAGTTATTTTTTTAATGTAAACTATTTTTCTTATAGATGAATGGTTCCAATATTATACTTAGTATGGAATGGTTAGTACCTTACCTTGATCAATATGATTAAATCCAAGAAGTGTGTATATCACATCCCTTGAGGCTAATGTATATTTTTTCAATGGTGAATGTGATATATTGGTGAGTTGAGAATTACAATAGCTTCTTGGGATTGGTGGAGTGACATTAAAAATCTCATTTCTATTTTATGAGAAATATACGAACACAAAATATAGATTTAAATTCTATAGTTGATCAATTATAGGACATATTTTCTAAAAATTTATCTATAATAAATCCTAAGTTATGTGTAGATTTTACAACTAGGGTATTTACAGGATTGACATAATGGTATATTCTTCCTTAAATAGTGGAACCTACCAAGATTCTATAATTAGAGATGTAGCTAGAGGACCTAGAAATTATGGGGTTTATATGACCAATTACCTGAAATTATGGTTCACCACTCTTTTTCTCCAATATTAAGTATGGAACCCTCAGAAATATCATGGATTATCAATGTTATATCATATTATAACAAATAATTAATATCATTTACCCAATATAGATAACTTATTATACTAGATCTTATGATCTTGGGTTTTTTCAAAGATTGATTTGTGGTTTGGTAACCATAAATATCATATTAGATCATTTGGTATATAACCTATGTACTTTTATAGTATATATGTCTGGTATATGTATATGATTATTCCATTTAGTTTAATGAACATGTTGGTAATTTTAATGGCCTTACGTAATCATGTCTTACAACTAAATCTATATTCATTTGCGGTAGTCATCCCAGATAAAATCATTTTGTATTCTCTTACTTGATATGGTCATAACAAATATATTTAAATTTTATTGAATACATTAAGAGCATATGATTTATATGATAATCAAACTAAAAATTACTTTTGGATGAAGAATGTATCAATTCTTGGGCCAGAAAATCTAAGATCTATGACTACATGTTGACCAAGAGAAGGCAAAAGAGATATTTTCATAGGATAATACCAAATAATATTTTTTGACATATAGAGTTTATTGGTGTTAGATGGATATTATAATTTCATTACTTTTTGTAATTTTCTATCTAGGTAGTCTCTATCATGAGTTTTAAAAAAACTGTGATATTTACATGGTCTGAAGGTTACGAGGAAACCTTTTAAGAGATGATGGGGGTATTGAATTTAGCAGTACACATATTAAATCAAAACCATTAAAGAGTTAAAATATTCAATATCATGTATTATGCATTGATATTATACTGGTTCTTGAGAAATGGGATCAGGTGGTGGTACACTGGTCTCAATAGTTGAGGGATCATAAGCATAATTACCTGAAACACAATATCAATTTTAAATTTATAGATTATGAAATGCATTGTTGGAGGAACTATCTATTTTTGAGTGGATTATGTGCATACAGACCAAAAATCCTGGAAATTGAATTTACACAACATGAATTGATTCATTGAAAATGAAGTATGTTTGAATATATATATATTCCATTGAAAATGTGCAGGAAAGTATGATAAGAAGGGGAAATGTTGCTACTGATGATTTAAGATAGAAGCCTTTACATGGGTATTTTAGGTATCCAGTAGTGAGTGTTAGTTGATGTAACTCTTTTTTGAGATGCAGTTAAAGGTCCAAGAGAATCATGGAAAACATATTATTATAGATTTTTCTATGACCAATTCACTTATATATAGTGTGATGAGAATGTAGCTATCATATCTCATGATCCTCATACTACGGGAATGCATTAGAGGGTAATAGCCACCAACTGGTTTGGTGGATGAATGGAATGAGATATTTTTCATTTATGTGTTTTTCTATGTTACTATATATATATCAGTGGACATTTTGTGAGATTCACATGCATCCACATGGGAAGTACATCCCTATATAACAATTTTGTACTTTGAATTATGCGGATGTTATATTTGGCCAACCAAAAAAGATAAAATATGTGGTTTCATCACTTTGGGTTCCTCATATCATAAGGTGAAAGTTAAAAACCAGTGAATGGTGGAGATTTTAAAGTTATTTACCTATCCCAAGTAGATATCAGAGTATGTCACTGTGTATTTTATGAATCGATTGAAAAGTTATCCTCACCGTTATTATGTTTCATGGGTTATTACTAATCATATGAGGAATGTAACCCACTTTATACATATTTGGGAGAACATTTTTGACGATGATATTGGTGGGATATATTTTTAGTATATAATATTATTTCATAGAGTTTAACATTATATATTCCTTGAAATGATTCTTGTTTCACATAGAGGTTCCTTAATTGGTTGTATAATACATTTTATAATCATATTTTTCTGAGCATATCCTATCACCAAAAAATATATGGGAAATTGAAGAGTCTGATTTAGATTTAAGAGGAAATTTTTTTTTTGATTATTTTTTTATTGTGCACCACCTCATGTGTTATCATCTGCTGGCATTTATTTGCTGCCCTATATTCCCTCTTTCAAAATATTGCTGGATTTCATCACATTTAATAAGAATATTATCAATTTTTATAATTTCATAATGGGATTTTACTACCACCATTCATGGATTCCTCCTCTTCATTTCTAGTATGGGTATCCCTTATCGATCGAGGAATTTTCTATGATACACCCTCCTGGTGTATTCTCTTTATAGATGCTAGTTAATCATGATTTTCCTATGTATAAATTCAATGGGTTCTTGACCAGGATGCAACTTTATTCAGGAGAGTAGTCACATTGGGAATTTATGGAATTTATAGATGCTAGAAAATTTTTCACTTATAATCATCCTTATATGAGTTCTTCTTAAGGGAATTGAAGACAAGGAATCTTTTGTTTATCGTGGAGTATATTATTCTAGAGGGAATCCTTATAAGGTATTTATCAGGAATACAAATATTAACATGAGGTATATCGGGAGTTTAACATTTAATTTATTTGAATAGAGAGTGATTAGAAGGCTTGATAGAGGTGTATTAGAGAGGTTCCTCCTTAGGAGGGATTCAATGAAAGGTTTACCAGATGGATTTTTTAAAACACCGTTAGAGGTTTTACCTGAAGAGGGGGACACAAGGTTTTCTATTGGTTGTGATTAAACCTCATGGTGGAATCCTGTATACACTGTTTCGAACACGTGGATCAAAACTCACATAGTTATAGAGGGTATAGTTTGGGGAATAAAATTTTTTAGCTTCCCATATCAATAGGGGTTCTCTTGGTTGGATGATTGATGATGTGGTGCTAATCTGTGATTAACTGCCTGAGTATTATTAGAAGTATGGATGAAATGGGTGGTGATTTTGTGTAGGAACCACCCAGATGGACAACATTATCTCACAGGGATGTGGCATCCATGGTAATAAATATGATGGATATGGATGATGTTTTGGGGTGGAATGGGTGAGGTGGATGGTTTGTTAGGGGTTTTGGGACTAAACCTCAAGAGGTTTCCCACGTATCCTAGTTGGTGGTGAATTAAATTCCATGTTTTTTTAAATGGGTTAATTTGGGATTGTACCGAAGGAGGACGTCCATAGAGAATATGTTATAATAATTATGTGTAGATGCTTCCTAGTGATCCTAAAGGCGTTGAGGTCTCCCAAGTGAGGGTAATGAACATATTTAGATGTTTCCTGGAATGGTTTTGATGGGTAGGGATTATGGTGTTGAACATGAGTCATGCTTCCTACAAATCACAGTTAGTTGGGAATCAATGCACACATAGTTTGATTAAGGTAAGAGGCATATATTTTGAAGCATCCCAAGAAAAAGGAAACTAAGACTTACTCAAGGAGGGATTCCCATTGGGGGTGACTAAATATTTCATTATCACTACTTACCACAAAGACCATGTCAGTCATTCTTGGTGTGAGAAAAAAAAGGAAGCATTATGTCATATGGTCGGGTCATAAATGGTGCGTCAGCGCGGAATGGTGTGTGTATTATGTGTTGAAATGACCCAAGAGAATCTCACTAAATGTGATGGGGATATAATTACAGGTGAGGAATATCTCACTCACATATGGATAAGAGGGCATGGAAAATTATTGAGGCAGAGCAACCCATGTGCATTGTATGGGGTGAGTGTAAAGCCCAGACCCCATAAGAATGGTGATGGTTCATTAATCTATTAAACTGGAATGATTATAATGAATCAAATCCTAATGGATCAATCAGTTTATTATTCTTGAATAAACTATATACATACATGTATCTTATATTACATTGGGAAAGGTAAAAAATACAATACATAAAAATAACTAATAAACAACATCTGTGAAAACATACTAAATAGTCTCACCTTCATAACACATTGAAGGGAACAAATGGAAGGGGTGAGGTAAAAAGCTCAATAAGGGTTAAAAATAACAAAAGAATGACTCAAAAATAATTTAATCATAATTAATTTGGCATGTTGTATAAATGTAAAACACATGCAATTAGAAAAAGTTAGAATAAAACGTTATCCATAGATTTTGTCATAGTGAAAACCTCATTTATAGTAATAAGTAAAAATAAATAAATTGAATTCTTATTAATTTAACATCACGTATCCGGAATATGACTCCACTATACCGTTGAATCGGTTTATATCTCTTGGTAGATACCCGTCTGATTAGGTTTTGGAAACAAACTCGAAGGGTTTGTAGCTAATTAATTTGTCTCATTAGACCTGTCGATGCATCAAGGGGCTATATCAGAACCATACCATGCCTAAAAGTCCAAATAATTTTTATAAATATATTTAATACAATTATATTATGCCTTCTCAATTACTGTATAGATTAGAGGATACAAATTCATCAATATTTCTGTATTTAAAACAACATCCTAAAAATCATCGTATGAAATATGGTAAATGACATAAGACAATATTCATATACTTGTAATTATAATATGGACATATAATAAATTTATAATTAAAAATAATAAATTATATCAAAGGAGATGTAGGTACACCACATAAGAATGATCAGGTGCACAATATAATGTAAATCGCAATAAAATGGAAACCGAAACAAAGCCCCTTACAATATTATAATAAATTGAGTTAATAATCCTCAATTAAATCACTAAACTAAATGAATATAAAGAGAATAATGTTATTATATATCAAATGGTAGTGTATATACACCAAAAACATGAAATATTTTGCGATCAATGGAAATGAAACAAAAATAAAAGTGAAAGGAGAAACCTATTACCTTATGCCCGAATGTGTTCTTGATTGGCATTAATGACCCGAATAATCAAATTTAGCTTAATTAATTAATATTTATTGAACCATATATACATGTAATTGAATTATTAATACCTTATTGGGTTTTTTACTTGCCTTCTTGATGGGATTAATAGGTTTTATTTTATTGTTTTGGAAGCATTGACTTCTTTGGTTATCATGATCAGTTTACCTATATTCATAAATGGAAGTTCATTTTAAATGATTTTAAACATCCAGAATTGTTAATATATATTATTTGTGAAATTAAATAGATATAATTGATCTTTTGATGATTTTTTGGTATATTCCATGAAGATGACTCAATAGTTAAAAATTAATTATAAACACTTGGATAAACATGGGGGTTTTGTGCATAATGAAATTGTTTTCTATTGTTATTTTATATTATAAGTGTGTAAGGATTTTATAACTTTTCATCTAATAAAACAAATATATGATGTTCTACTTCAATAATTATATATTATTCATGATCATTATTGAATATAGTAATAGAAATAAAAAACTTTTGTTCCTTGATTGTATAAATTAACACATCATAGAATATATATTCATTTCTATTATTAGGGTAGGGGGGAAAGAGATATTATGAGTAAATATTCCATTAGCATAATAAAATTTCCGAACATGTATGGTATTGGAATTATCATATCAGTTGGATAAGGGGAGGTGAGGGGATAGAAACAAAATAATGGATCTTGTAAAAGAAGTTGAAAGAAAAATCAAGATAAGTTCACCTCTTGAGTACTCCTCCTAGAAAATATCCTTAAGGACATAGTTTTTGTCTTTTTGGTGAGTAAATATGGTCCTAGATTTTGAGGTAGGTATTGGGAAGATTATTTGGTAGAACATAGGTAGGTCTTATAGTTAGAGTGGTGTGGGAGAAAGAGGGGTGAGGGTGGTTTATATAAGGAAGAGGGGGAGGTTTTTCATAATTTTTTTAATCATTAGTTTATTATATCTCTCTAAGACAATAAATAGTGATTATTCCATGGAAAAATAGTAATAAGTGCATGTGATTTAGAACCAATTGTTCTTAGCCCAGAAGGACATCATCCATGACACAACAAATCATGTAATTAGTATTAATCATACATTGTTATATTTTACCATTCACCAAAAATTAAAGAATTCCATAAAAGTACAAAAAATTCACCATATCCATTAATCAACTTGTAGAATCCAAAAATGAAAACAATTTTCAAAAAAAATTCAAATACGAACATTTTAGTTTTTAATTAAAATTGCCATCTAATCCAATAATTCCCACACTTAAAATAGTCATCTTCATTTTCATTCTGCAAAACTTTTATTTACACTTTGATGTGTAAGGTTACCATTCATAAGGGTAACATTACTCTTCATAATGGTACGTTACTAGTCATAAGGGTATGTAACTATTCTTATGGTTAACTTACTTTTCAACAAAAATTATCTTTATTCAATTAAACTCCAATTTTCACCATTATCAGAACTATGTATGTCTGTTTCTTTAAATTCAAAACATAAAAGTTGAAAATTTATGTTTAATGGCTATGTTATGAATATATCCTATAATAAAAAAAATTAATGACACTCAGTTCTTCATGAAATATAGGATATCTAATAAATTGAATGTATTTAAGAGAAACATACCATAAAATGTTTGGGGTTTTATATTCGTCCCACATTATTTAATTTCATTCTCAAAATGAAATCTTTTTAAAAAGATGTAAGTGGTCCTTCTTCATAACATCCTTAGGTTCCCATGTTTCCACCTCTATTTTACGGTTTCTATAAAGATCTTTTACCAGAAGAGCTGTCCAATTTCTTAATATTTTTTCTCTAGTGTCAGGAGTCTCTATAGTCTTTTCAGAGTATGAAAAGTCCAGTTCCCTCCCTATTTCTTCATTGTTGAGTACATGTGTGGGGTCTGGCCTATATATCTAGAATAGAGACATATATAAGACATTATGAAATTTGGATAGACATGGTGGAATTGTTAAAAAAATAATCTATAGCTCTGATTCTTTCAAGAATTTCAAATCTTCTGATGCACATAGGGCTCAGTTTCCCTTTCTTACAGATCATTAAGATACCCTTCTATGAGGATACAATCAAAAAAACATGATCTCCTACTTGAAATTCCGAATCCTTTCTTAGGCTGTTAGGATAACTCTTTTAACTACTTTGGGATGCTCTAATATGGGGCTGAATTTCATTTACCTTTTCATTTGTCTCTACGATATGTTCGGGGCCTATTAGTTTCCTCTTACCAACATTATCCCAAAAATATGGATTTTGAAACCTTTTACAATATAATGCTTTATATGGTGCCATTTTAATACACGAATGAAATTTATTGTTTTAGAAAAATTCCACCAAATTAAAGTTCTAATCCCACAAACATTGAAAGTAAATAGAGAATGTACTTAACATGTCTTATAGTGTTTGAATTGTCCTTTCAGACTATCCATCAGATTGGGGTGATAAGAAGTACTTATATGAGGCTCAGTATCCAATGCCTTTTGGAGACATTTCTAGAATTTTGATGTAAACCGGGGATCTTAATCAGACCCAATTGAAAGAGTTAAGCCACAAAGTCTTACAACTTCATTAATATAATGTCTCTCTAGGCGCCCAAGTGGAAAAATACTCTCTTATAGTAATGAAATCATCTTATTTTTTGAGACGATCAACAATTAACCATATTGTTCCATTCCTTCTTGGTGTCCTCATTAGTGTAGTGACAAAATCCATTGTAATGTCATCCCACTTCCACATAGGAATAGGTATAAGTTTCATGACCCCTCTTGGATGTTGTCTCTTAGCCTTCACTTGTTGACAAACTCGATACCTTGAGACATAGTCAGCAATTTCTTGCATAATTTTATCCCATCAAAAATGTTCCTTCAAATATCTATACATCATTGTGCTATGAGGGTGTATTAAAAAATTTGAGTTATGATAATTATCTAATATTTCCTTTTTAGCAAAGGTACTTATGGAATGCATATCTGCTTTCAAAATTTCAGAACACTATCCACATACAAACATTCTTCCATTCCTCCATCCTTAACAGCTTTAATTTTCATTTGTGGATTCTCATCATTAGATTTAGAGATTTTTATCTTCTCTAGTCAAGATGGTTTAAGAATAATTTGAAAGTTGAGTGATTTTTCCCCTTTAATAATATTACCCAAATTCATCTTTAGTAGATCCATGAATATAGGAAGTCTTTCAATCCAGTTTTGAGTCAAAATTCCATGATATTTTCTGATAATCCATATACCACCTTATTTTACATAATTTGGTAGTAGTGTATTTAAAAATAATGATATATGAGTAACTTGAGACATATCCTTTGCTTCATGTTGAGTTATTTTTGTGTATAAATGTATGTCAAACTCGTGGGTTCCATATATATCTCACATCTTTCACTATAGAGATAATGTCTCCATATTTTCGTAGAAAATATTATAGCTGCAAACTCAAGATCATGAGTTGAAAAATTTTTCTCATGAATCTTCAAATTCCTTAATTCATATGAAATAACAGTATCATTTTTCAAAAGGACGCAACACATTACATTCATTTCTGTATCACGATATATCAAAAATCCACCATCCCTAGATGGAAGAGTCGAAATTGGATCTTTAACCAATCTTCTATTAAATTCATGAAATAATTCTTTACATTCATTCATCCATAAAAACTTATTCCATTTATCTGATCTTGGTTAGTGGGTTAGAAGGTTGGGTTAATTTTTGAATGAAATGTAGATAATAACTAGCTAATCCAATAAAACTAAATACCTTGGTTATGTTCGTTGGCATGGGCCATTCAGGGATTTCCATTTTCCTCAGAGGATCAACAAACATTATATCCTTAGAGACAACATGGAACAAAAAGAATCTTATTTAAACCCAAATTGACACTTTCTAAACATCCCATATTATTTGTTTCATCTAAGGGATTTAAGAATAAATTTCCAGTGATTTTCATGGTCTTCATAGATTTTGGAGTATAGATAGATAACATTGATAAATACCACAAAAAAGTCATCAAGATATTCCTTAAAAACTCTATTCATTATTTCCATGAAAACAGAGGGTGCGTCACTTAGTTCAAATGAAATTATTATAAAATCATACTTACCATACCTAGTTCAAAATGATTTATTTGTAATATCTTCCTTCTTCACACATATCCAATGATATCCAGATTGAAGCTCAATCTTCAGAAAATATTGGGCTCCATGAAGTTAATCAAATAATTTTTCATTTGGGGGAAGTGGATGCATGTTATTTATTGTAATATCATTGACTTCACTATAATCAATGTACAACCTCATTGACCCATATTTCTTTTTGTTAAAGAGGATAGGGTCTCACAAGTGATAAACACTTAGTCTAATAGATCTATAGTCACTAAATTTCTCTGGTTGTTAATTTAGCTCCACAAATTCTATAATGGCAATTCAATAGGTAGTATTTTATATTGGTCTTACACTAGGAATTAAATAAATAGATAACCCCCTTCCCATTCTGGAGGATTTTAAGGTAATTACTACTAAAATAGATCAATGTATTCTTTCACAATTGGTATGTATTAAATTTGAATAATTCTATCCTCACTCATAGATATTATGTTCTCTTACTCTCCATGAATTTTATTCAGTATAACTATGGGGGTGGGTCTAGATAATAATAATATGGCGAGGTTTCTTCTTTAAGGATAAAGGATTCTACACCACTCTCAAAAATTGTAACTTCCTACTAATTGCAACAGATCTTCACATCATAATTTTCCAGCCAATTAATAAAATGAATTATATAAAAGTAAATCATGTGTATAATGATATGGTAAGTAACTAAATCACATTTTTTGTCATGAGGTGGACTAATTAATGCATCTTTGTTGCAATAATACACCCCCTAAACGTTTTGACTGATAACTTATTTATTAAATCCAATTGAACATATCTAATTTCCATGGTAAAATGGGACTATATTAATGTATGATATGATCTAGAATCTAATAAATCATTGGAGAAGTTTGGGTAAAAAATTAAAGTACCTCACACCACATCATTAGGAACTTCAACCTCTGCCATTGTAATTGTACAATATTTCCCTTTCTCTCATGGCCCTTACCAAGGCACATTTCCTTGGTGCTTAGGAAACTCATTTTCATAGAATCCAATCTCCCTATAATTGTAGAATTTTACTTCATTAACATGTCTATTTCCCTTGAATTCTCTAGAACAATGAACCTTTTATTCACACTTATAGCATACATTGATGCCTTTCATGTATTTCTCAGGATGATTCATTATATAATTCTTTCATTATGTAAATTTTTTCATTCCCTTATTATTCATTGATGCATCATATTTTTCATGGTTATTAGACATCCTTTTCTTGTCTTGAATTCACTTGAGAAAATTTGATCTACAAAATTCCTTCTCAACTTTGATGAATCTAAATACATTTTCACCATATTATGAACATGTTCGAGAAGGCAGCTTGCTTATATGAGTTGGTTTAGGACCACAAAATAAATGATCAAACGTGTCATCTGAATCACATACATAATCTATAACATTCATGGATAATTCTATTTAGGTAGTATCAAACTCCACAACACACTCTTCTTCCCGTTTCATTAGGCTAAGGAATTTCTTCTTCATTTCATTTTTTTGTTCATGAGGAAAATATTTCTCGAAGAATATTTCCTTATATATTCTCCATTCCAAATTTTCCATTTCTTCTTTCTTCGTGGTATTCTAAATCAAGGACCACCATTTATCAGCATCACCCTTGAGGCAATATACAAAAAATACTATCTTTTCCTTTTCATTTCATCTTAATTCCAGAAATATCTTTTCAAGGAACATGATCCCATACTCAGCTACAACCAAATTAGTAGTCCCACTAAAAGATGGAGGAACCATCCATATAAAATGATCCAATACATGTGTAGAATTGTTATTCGGCACAACCTTAGTAATTTGTCCTAATATGGTCATGATTTTAACTACTCCAATATTGACAGTGTTGACTGTCTCTGTGGATAAATCACTACATTTTCTATTGGTATTTAATCCCATTCTTCTATTAGGTTCCATCACTAAACTATGGAATACACGAAATTAGGTCATAATTAATAACTTAAAACAATAAAAAACTTAACATAATATGAAACTTTATCCATGACTAGTCTCATTATCATAAACATTATTTCTATTCACTTTAAAATAAGTCATAATGGGTTGTAATGAAAATGCGAATTATCCATAGAATGTCTCTATGGAGTGTCAAACCAGGTGCGCATTACGGCATATTATCTTCTATGGGGATACCACGGGACTACACCAGAACTCCTTATCGGAGTTGTTACTCCTAGATACATATGTGCACGAACCACATCCACCTTTAGTATCCCAACATGGATTTATTTTCTAGTAATACCCATATAATATCTACTTACCCAAATTCTAGGATGTTCCTCTATGATTATCCTCAAATTATAACATAGTATTATGTCCTCTAAACAATGTTTCCTAAATATAGTTTCCAGAGTAGCTACTAAACTTCCTTTTATACCAACTGTAACACCCTGACCCCCAAAGCACAGAGTCAGAACATTAATTTATTACATTGACCTGATTATAAAGAATCAAATCCGGAAGGACTAATTACTTTAGTAGTCTTGAAGAAACTAGATACATACATACAACTCATGTTATATTGGGAAAGGTAAAAAAATACAATACATTATAAAAACTTATAAACAGCATCAATTAAAACACAATAATTTGCCTCCTCATCATAACATATTGATGGTAAAAAAATAATGGTGTGAGATCAAATGATTTTTAAGGGTTACAAATATCGGAATCATTAATCCACAATAATTGAATCATAATTAAACTGGCATGGTGTATAAATGAAAAACACATTCCATTAATAAACTGAGAAAGAAATTTCATCCATAGATTTTATCATACTGAAAAACTAATGGATAGTAATAACTAAAAATGATTAAAGATAATTATTATTAATTTGATGTCAAAAATCTAGCACATGATACTACTATATCACCGAAGTGGTTTAATTCTATTGGTAGATATATCTCTGACTCTATTTTAGAAACAAACCCGAAGGGTTTTTTTCCAAAAACAATTTCTCACGAGACATGTCAATGCATCGAGGGGATATTGGGGGACCTTCCCATCAATTAAAGTCCAAATAATTATTCATACATAGATTTAATAAAATAAATATATTCCACATCAATATTCATATAGAGTTGAGGAAATAGATATGTCAATATTTTTATAGTTAAAACATCATCCCAAATAAACATCGTATGTAATATGTTATATGAAATAAGACAATAATCATAAACCTAAAAATAGAATATGGATATATAATATATTTAATGTTAAACTGAAAATTTATCACAATGGGTAAGTAGGTACACCACATAATAATTATTAGGTGCATAATACAATGTAAATAACAATAATATATAAATTGAAATAAAGTCCCTTACAATATTGGAATCGATCAAGTTAATATTAATCAATTGAATCACTGAATACCATGAATATAAAAATAAAAAATATATTAAATATAAAATTGAATTAAACATACACCACATAATATAAATATGTGGAGAATAATAAAAATGAAACAAAAATAAAAGTGATATGAGAAACCCCTTACCTTATGCCCGAATGTGTTATCGATTCTTGTTAATGACCTGAATAATCAAATTTAACATCATTAATTAATAATTCCAGAACCTCCTATACATGTATTTGATTTATTATAACTTTATTAGGTTCATTAATTTACTTTTTGATGGGTTTAGTATGTTAAAATTTATTATTTAGGAAGCATTATCTTCATTGGTTTTCATGATGGGTTTACTTATATTCATGAATAAAAGTTCATTTGAAATTTCATTTCACATACATATTTGGTAATATGTATTATTAGTGACATTACAGAGATATAAATGATCTTATATTTAGTTTGGTAAATACACCATAAGGTTGAATCATTAGTTAAATGTTAATGATAAATAATTTGATTAACTTGGTTGTTTTCTGCATAATGAGATTAATTTTTATTATTATTTTATATTATGAGTGTGAAAGGATTAAAGAACATTGAATAAGATAATATACATATATTTTTAATTTTTTTAACAATTTAAAGGATTTCATGACCAGTCTTGAAGATATTAATAGAAATTGAAAACCCATCATCCTTGATTGTGATAAATTAACCCATCTCGGGTAGTATATTCATTTTTAGTATAAGAGGAGGGAGAGATATGATGATGAAATATTCCATTAGAATAATAAAATTAAAGTATATTAAAGGTATGGGAATTATCATTTCATTTGGATGAGGGGATTTGAGTATTGAGAAATCAAATAATGGACTTGTAAAAGAAGTTGAAAGATAAAGGATGAGTGGTTAACCTCTTGACTACACCACATAGAGAATCTCTTTAAGGCCATTGTTTTTGGCATTTTGGTGAGACCATAAATTATTGGAAGTGGGGGAGGTTTTGGGAAGTGTAATTGGCAGAATATAGGCAAGGTGAAATGCTTGAGTGGTGTGAGAGAAAGAGGGACTAAGGGGAGGATTATATAGTGGAGGGGGAAGGGTTTTCGTAAAATTTTAATCATTAGTTTATTATTTTTACCTAAGACAATAAATAGTGATTATTCCATGACCATAAATAGTAATAAGTGAATTTGAGTTCAAACCATGTGTTCTAACCTCATTAGGTCATCATCCATGACTCAATAAATCTTTTATTTATCATTTATCATATATATATATATATCGTATTTTACTATTCACCAAAAAATCATGTATTTCATAAAAATCCCAAAAATTCACCCTAACCATTTATTGACATGTAGAATCCAAAAATGAACTCCATTATTAAAATATTATTTTCAAAATAAGAGATATTTACTTTTTAAATAAAATAATCATTTAATTGAAAATTACAACACTTATAATATTCCTCTTCATTTTTATGAGGCATAAATTTTATTTACACATTCAAGGGAATGGTTTCTATTCATAAGTATCATGTTACTATTTATAATGGTGGGTTACTATTTTTAAGGGTATATTAATATTCATAATTGTATGTTACATTTCGCCAAAAAATTTATCATGATTCAATCAGACTCAAATTATCAATTTGATCGCAACCATGTATGCACGTCTCTCGATATTCAAAACACAGAAGTGGATACATTAAGTTTAATGGCTAGGTTATTCTTATCTACTATAATAACCAACTGTTGTTTCACTGAGACTCAGTGCTTCATGAAATATAGGATATCTAATGAATTGAATGTATTTAAGAGGAACATACCATAAACTGTTTGGGGTGATATAGTGGGGCTATAGTCTACCATCATGTACCGAGGGAGATGGTCCATGGTAGTTTTACATAATATAGAAAGAATATATGGTAATCACAATTTACCGCTTGGTATAAATACCTAATTCTCATCAACCCTTTGTGATTGTAAGTCATCGATTATTCTAGGATGTGAGTTTTTGGAGAATTGGTCATTTAAGAGGTATATTTTAGTGTTTCTATGTTGAAAAAACAATACAGTAGTATACCTACATTAAAAAGTAAGAGGTAGGGAACTAAACTAAGGGACACATCAGGAAGGACCAAAAAATCAGTACACACAAGCCTAGAGGTTTTCATAGAGGTGTGGCGTACTAGACATGGGAGTTGTGTAAAAGAAGGGCTTGAACTTGTTTCTTTGGAGTAAAGTCAACCATTAGAGTTTGAATAATGGGATGCATTTAATACTGGAGGGTTACGTAGAAAATGAGGGGATGTGTTGAATATTGGGTTATGAGTAAAGGTTGGAATTGTGCGCACAAAGGGAATTTTATCGATACTTTCCTTGGTCTAAAAATAAATTTGAAAGGGTCAATCCACTGTGGGCCCACATGAAGGTGGATCCCTAGGGAAACTTTTTCACAAGACCATGTACCTAGTGGGGTTCATTGTTTCTGTGATGTAAAGGAAGAGAGGTATTATTCCTAAAAGAGATTTTCTTTGAATTCTGGATGATTACCCTGAAGAAGGGGGTTCCATTCAACATATAGGAACAATATATGGCATCAACGTGTAAGATTTGTGGTGTGTAAGAGGAGTTCCTTGTAGGAAATCCCTGTAGAGTGCGTAAATTCACCTTTGACATTGCATTGGGTATTTAAGGGACATACACCTGATGAAGACCATTCATGAAAAGAAAAACTATTGTGAAAACCTTCCTTTACCGAATCATCTTACCTCCTTAGAAAAAGATATACATATGTCACATTGGGTGAGAAAGATCCTTTCACATAGATTCTGATCTTCCACACACACCTTATAATATCCATGTGCCTACCTTAGTATTATTAGAATGTTTCCTTGAATCAAATGGTTCTTTCCATATAAACAAATAAGACCATGGTTTTCTTGTTTAATTTAGTTCCAAAAAAATGCCTCCCATAGAATCTGAGCTACAAGGGGATGTGAAGGTTGGATTCTTATGGAAACACCAGTGAGAGGTAGGCATTCATGAGAGACCACGTGAAATTTGATACCTATCCCATAAAGTTCCTAGAGTGTTTGTCTGTGTAATACTCATCCCGTGCTATTAAATATATAGGGGTGATATGAATGGTACATTGACCTTTCTGTGTGATAACTCAACTGGTCTTGCATGCATAAAATTTTATCTTTTGTGCATAAAATAGATATTTACCCTTGAATTCCAAAGGGACCACCTAAAATTTGAAACCTAGCTCATAAGGTGACTAGAGTTTGTTTGGAACTATCAGTCCATTCCTATTAATATATAGTGTCTAGGTACAGCACATTGACCTTTCTGTGCAGTAATCCAACTAATATTGCAAGGATAAGATTTGATCTTCTACAAAGGAGATCATAAATGTTGAGAATGGATCTCCCACTACAGGTGGTGGGAACATGCCAACTGATGCAAAGGGATATACCCTCAAGCATGAACTCAGGGCTATACCATGTTACAAGATGGTTGTGGATGAAGAGGCTAGTGGTGGGCTAGCCGAGGGAGTCATGGAAACAAACACACTATCCAATCCTATTCACATTTTCCATTTGGACCCACATTCTAGAAACCCGGTGGATCCATCCACTACCATGGAGGAGTTGTACCAAAGAAAACACACCATTGAAATACCTACTCCCTAAGGAAAGAATATATCTTAAGCCATCTGATAACGATCATGTCTCATGGAGCTTTGCGTCAATGTGTTTTCATATTTCATGTAGTCTCTATTCACAAATTCTTGTGGAGTTAGTGTTGATCAGTGAATTAATAAGCACTTAATGGTTTCTACATGTGGATGTTCTTACTGTGACTTGATAACATGATCTGGTAGTTCTCACCTCCCATAAGTCTCTGTCATCACAGACTCATACCTATCAATTAAGTACCAGGTTGTTTGAGGTTCTTATACCATAATGTTATCGGTACACTATAGGCATAGAAAATAGATGAGTCTGGGGAATCTATGAGAAATATTCTGATAATTGCACACATCCATGAGATTAGAGTCATCCAAGATGTTTCTACCTCGGCAACAGATGAGAGATAGGTTTCCTTATTGGTTGAGTCTACTAGTAGGGTAGAGATAAAGTATGTTGAAGAAGAAATTCATAGATAATATCATCACCATGATTTGAAGCCAATCCCCTTGGAGAGAAGGCATGAGGAAGATCATAATATTGGAATTCTAGTCTCTTTCCTCGAATATTAGCCTATAGATCATGGGTTGATGGACGACTCTTAAAATGATTTAGTATAAAAAATCAAATCAATGTTCCCCATGTAAGGAATTGAATCAATAATTTCTTTTATAACACTTCATAATTTCAATGGTTGATCCGCATGGGGTAACATCTCTATTGGATAAGTTGTCTGTCCACTATAGGGGTGGTTGATCAAGATCTATAAGTGTCGGTCCGGGATTACATCACTAAAAATTTGAAGGAGGGGATCCATTATTTGTAATTTTATTGGTTCTGAGATAAATATGACCACATATGTAAGCTTCAAGAGGTCAGTAAGGAGATTTGGAAACTGGAAGACCAAGCAGGTGAGCATGATGCCTTCACCAGAACTCCGATGGAAGTTATAAGCAAACTGATGGCACAAATGGAGAAGGCTAAGAACCACATGAAGCAAAAAACAGATCAAATTTCTAGCCTATAGGTTGTGTGTCACTAATCACATACAAGGTATGATGAGCTTTAACTAGTGACTGTTGATGAGGAGGAAGATGTTGGGAGGATGCATCAAATCCTAGAGTCCATGCATCAATTGTTTCCACAGCTGATGAACTCGATCAAAGGAGCCAATCCTTAAATCTTTTTTTTCTAAACTCATGAAACATACATTCTTGTTTTAATACCTTGGAAACATTCTATGTGCATAAACAAATTAGTTGAATTTTTTAAATTTCCCCATTTTAATCCTATTTATGAGACAAATGATGACTAATACCTAATCCCATGTGGGTCCTATCTGGTGTGAGAAATTAGGGGTGTCCATGGGATTGTTCCCTTTTTATGAGAGTGTCAGATAAAAATTGAAGCCTTGGGGTCTTCCATTATGGACTGACAATCCAATGTGTTCAGGATGAGAGGGGTTGATGCTGGAGAATACGGTTCTTAGAATAACCAACATGCTTCTCCTAATGTCCTCTAATGCATGAATGAGATCACAAAAAGGTTAATGGAAAATATATGAACAAATAGAAATGAGGAGTATGAATCATGATATCCAAAACAAAACAAAAAATGGGACTGGTGTCATGAAATTGGAAAACTAGTGACTATGTTCGGAACACATCATCGATATTTCTTAGCCTAAAATGGAGAAAAGAAAACAAGGGTAGACTGCTGACCATATCTAAAATAGAAAAACTATCTAGAATTTTAATCCAATGTATTCAAGAACATAATAATTGGATGGTAGGTGAGACTAGGCTTGACACCATCCCATTAAGTCTCCCATTGGATGTGGAAGAAATTGAGGATCCAAATAAAAGGGAAAAAATGAGGATGTGGAGTGTTGGAATGTTCGAATTGATTCCAACACTACTGGACTTATGCTACCATGAATTTGAACAAAGTAGTGTGATTATAATGTTCTAAAATAAGATGAAACCTATCTTCGAGGCGAGAATCATATCGAATACCAAGTGATAGACTGTGATGTGAACAATGTGGTAGATTTCCATCATCGAGGGAGAAGACATCTCAGGTGTGGTCTATGATATTTTTTAGTGATACATCATGAATGCAAGGATGATTAAAAAAATTTAATTTCATATGATTTGGTTGATGCGTTCTATTGTTAAACATTTTTTGATTATGATGCGTCTTATAGTTTAGTTCCATGCGACTGGGAAGTTGCACATAGTTTATGGTCATACTTGATGGAACAAAGCTAATTATTTAAAGTCATGTTGTATAGAATACTAAATTTCATAAAGGATTTTCATGGTATAAAATGAAGTTACCCAAAGTGAATGAGTGTAAATATGTCTTCATTTCACATGAATATCAAGAAAAATACTGGAAGGAGACATCTCATGTCAGGCATATATAGTGTGACATAGTTACAATCCTGAAACACTGCACCTTTTCTGTGGGTATCTTAGTTTAAGGACATATATTTTGGACCCAAGGGATCATGTGTAGCTTGACCACATCAATACACACCATATGCGAACTCCTATTCCCAGAAGATCTATTCCTAGTGTAGAAAACATGGAATATCATATGGGTCTATATGTCTTGTGGTAGCACACATTAGGGGAGATACCATTACTAGAATCTCACCATGAAACAAGATCATCGAATGGAAGAAATGTCAATAATTTTGTGGTTTGGGTGAAGGGAAACCGATGATTAAGGAAAACATATTAACCATGTAAAAAACACATGTATCGTAGCTATACCAGCTACGAGTGTATAGAGTAAATTTAGGATCAACTGTTGACCAAATTAGAAAATACAAGGTCTATTTTCTACTATTGATGATACATTTGGGCATTTTCCCAGGATAGGTGGTGATCCAAATCTATATGAGACTTTCACTATTAGGGGTCTGTTTGGATATAAAGGATTATGGAAAACAAAAACCAAGAAGGATGTGAAGTATATAATGATCATATCAGAGAGTGGGATTCAGACCCGGTGTGAAAATAATTTAATGATTTATTTCATGGAACATGGAAAATAGATTCAAGTTTTGTTTCGTAGATTATGTATAGGATGCACAATCATAGTTTATATTAAAATAGATAAAAATTGACATGATTAGTACCCTATAGGCTCACATGGAACACATGCACCATTAGATGATTTGCATTATATTCAATATCAAAATTATTGGTTCATAAATAAGGCCAAAGGAAAAAGTGGTTAATGAATCTATGGATGGGATCAAAATCAAAATATCTGGGAGTCACTATGTATTCCATAAGTATGTGAATCAGGATATTCATTTTTCAGAAGCATGATGTGGTGAGAGAACCAGACTAGTGGGGGAAATAAAATATAGTGAGGAAGATGACGCATCTGAATGTCATCGTGGGGAATCATAAACATGTTTAGGGTAGGATCACACTCTGAAGTCATGCTTTGTAGACTTTAAGGACATAGGACAAGGACCATGGCATAAGCACTCCAAGGGGAATATGTGTAATATGGTGGTATAACTATCTTGACATGAAAGGGGACCAAGGATGCACAAAACCACATATGAAATCCTGAGGGAGCATTGATATAGTTTAAAGTTGTGTTTTCAGGACAATGTTTAGACAATGAGGATCAATAGTTTATAAGCATGGGGCTGGGACTGAAGAAAAAAAATTCAGTTGTGGAAACATATTACATAAGTAGGGGAATCAAGAGACACGTATATCATTACATATGGGATGAAAAATGACTACTATAGAAACTAATGTTCTATCACAAAAGAATATTGGGGTGATAATCCATTGTTCATTATAAAATGGGGACAATTATAGTTTATTATTTAAATTTGTGTCTCTAGGATGTGGATTATATCCATCTTAATAGTGTGCATCTAAGAATAAAAAAACTATGTGTTCCAAGGGTTGCGTAAATGGTGTGGAAACACCAACCCAACATGAATGTGTACTAAAGAGGTGTTCAAGCCACACATGTCCACAGAAAACATACACTCATTTTAGTGTCATCATGTTTGTACTACAGAGGCTAAAAATAGATTTCATTCATAATGCCTAGACATGTTGTAGATATTTTATTGTCTTATTTCATGGATCATAGAATCTTAGTTTATGTTCATAGTGTTTAGACCATAATAGGGGATTCAAAATGATTTTTGGTCTGATACTATATTAAAACACAACATGAATGAGGTCCAAATGGTCCTAAAGACACACCACACATCATTAAGAAGATATGTTCTCAGTTAAATGTTGTAGTTCCTAGACTGGACAACATGTATACGGCTGTAGGGATTGGACCACTGAATCATAGTTTAAGGTCATAATTATTGGACAATAAGAGGAAAACCTATCCGTGGAGATGTATGCTTGGTTGAGGAGTAAAAAATGTGATGTGAAAGAGTAATGAGGAGTTCTTCCACAACATAAATGTTATCAAGGTAAACCCACACATAGTTTATAGTCATGATGTTTTGACACAATAACATAGTTTATAATCATGTTCATGTGATGGGAAATTTTTCACAGTTTATCGTCATGGAACTAGGATGATATAGTGCTGTTTAACATCATGTTTTGAAGACAATGTCTGTAGTTTCATCACGTGATGTTCTATTTGAGGAATATTGTATTAGTTAGAGGTGTGATGTGCTATGCATCCATAGTGACCAATGAAAACTCACCATTTATATAGAACTTCTGAATGATATACAGAT
This sequence comes from Viscum album, assembly GCA_963277665.1. Lineage (NCBI taxonomy): Eukaryota > Viridiplantae > Streptophyta > Magnoliopsida > Santalales > Viscaceae > Viscum > Viscum album. Next base: position 1,417,128,865 of record OY728145.1, read on the forward strand.
TCTCTCTTTTGGGCTAATAATTTGGTTGATTCCTAGATTATATCATCGATCTCTTTACAACCAGTACTATGTCACCTTAAAAATAGAACAGAGATGAACATTCACGTGGAATTCCATGGATATCTTGTTTTGGTGCCTCTTTAGAATATGAAAGTCCAAATTACGGTTCTTGTAGAGGTCATCCATCTTAGCTAAATAGACTTTGACTTTTCAAGCCAACATTTTTTGGTTATAGAATGTTGTTTGGAGTGATGGTATCTAAATCACAATTGGATGGATTTCATTTGTTCCATAAAATAGGGAAATTTATATTCATGGGTGGAATTCCTTTTCTTCATCGAATAAGCCCATATATAATTGGGGAGTTTGTCCATACAACTCTTCTTGTTCAGAAAAACCATCTTATGAGATATTTTTTACATTAATTTTTTTCAATTCCTTGAACTATCCATTTTATTTTTCATGGTAGCATGATTTATGGCTTCACCAGATGTTGTACTTAGAGTAAAACTTATTCATCTCGTTTTCTCGGAGTTGATTCCATTATCGCTGAGAATGATGTTAGTGACTCCAAATAGATATATGATTTGGGAGATTATAAATTCAATAACCTACCATGATTTGACTTCCTAAAGAGGAGATACTTCTACCAACTTAGATAATAAATCTTTCACGGTCAGAATGAACCAGAACTGGTGATACATTCATAGTGGAAATGGTCCTGCTACATTGATCCCCCAGATTGTAAAGGGAAAAAGATAAATTTTATTTTTGCAGAAGATTTGTAGGAATATTCATGATGATTTAAGGGATCTAAAATTAATGAAAATACTTAGAGAACTTGATACATTCATGGAAAATTTTGTACAAAAAGTATCACATCCCATGAATCTGGTGGGAGTACATCGATCCTTCTTAATGTGATCCACAAATATAGTATAAAATTCTGGCATAAACTATTGAATATCATCTCTTGTAATGCCCTGGAGGATAATTCCATCAATCCTACATTTTTAGGGAATATAATCATGGTACGGAGTACTTTGGAGTTTGAACTTCACTTCACGCTGATAGATTTGCAAACATTCGAATCAATCTAATTGGATATTTCCACTATGGAGATACTCGACAATGGGAGTCATCCTATCATAGGATTCATCCATAATGGGTAGATCTAGATGTCCGTAGGTGGAATCATCCATAGACATGTTTTTTCCTGTTGTTGGTCAAAATTGTCTTCAGTGAAAGGATCGATGACCCTCTGATGCACCACATGGATGAACATATCATCTCGGTTGGGCTCTGGGAGGAATTCTACTAAATTATCCATTGTATCCTTTTGATCATTATGTTATTAGGTGATATGATTTACCATAGGTCCAGAATGGAACTGGGCCATTAGATGGCGAGTTCACTCTAATAGCGGAATGAGGTCTGGATTCTTGATCATCTAGTGTCCATTTATCTTCTTGATGACTAGCTCAGAGTTACCTTCCAAATGTAGGAGGGAAAATTATTCTTGAGAGAATACTCAAGACCATTGGTAATATCCCAATACTCTACCTCATTGATAGTAAATCTTTCTAATAGTAGTAATGAATGAAGAAGAAAACGTTACCTCTGCATGATGAGGATAATCCTCATGATAACTCTATCGAGCCTAGGATCATTGATCCTTCATCTGGTAGGTATCCAGAAGGAACCATCAAATAAATTCTTCATCTAGAAATATCATGGTCCCCTAAGTGGATGGTTTTCTCTAGAATGTGAATATCCAGATACTGTTCTATGGGGTCCGGATGGGATTCCATAAAATCTTCTAATTACATACCATAGAAGAACTTCTTTGGAATGAACCTAAAGTATATCTACTGAATAATTACTTCCCAATTAGCTATAAATATTTTCAACATAGATTGGTTTAGTATAGACTTTAGCAGATCCATGTGGGACACATGTTATATCTCATGATTTTTCAGATTGTGTCGAAACTTCTGTACTGCAAAAACCAAGGTGAGGAAACTCTTCTCAATAGAAGAGTTTAGTGAATCTGTGTTGTCAATAAGAATACGGATATAATATAAACTTTTCTCTATCCCATCATTGTTATTCTAAGAAATGAGGCTATCAGTGATCATTTCATGGTGGTTACATTGAAGACCAATGACTTCCCAAAGATAGGTGGCATCATTATAGGATATTGTAGAATATAATTTATGATCACCTACAATGTGGTCTAGAACTATGCATCCTACTGGTATATTGAACATTTCTTCATTAGTCCGTAAACAGACTTAAATATTCCGACCATATTTAGAATGAATCTATGTATGTCGACTAAGTGGCCTTGAATGCCTCATAAATCGTGGATGATTTTTGGAGGAGGCATCTGTTTGATAGTATTTATCTTATTTGGGTTAATCTCAATGCCACTATGTATGATGTTAAAAACAAAAATCATCCCATATGTAACCTTGAAGGGACACACCAAAGGATTCATCTTAAAATGTCAGGAGATGAGGAATCCTAACACTTTATGATGATCTTTGAGATGGTCCTATTGCTGAAAGGATTTTAACTCAAACATTTCCCCATATAATTCCAATAGTTTCATGAGGATTAGTTTAAATATGGGGTGTACTGAATGATAATAGTCGGATCCTACATTTTTCAAATCAAAAGAAATTACTTTATAAAAAAGGTCTCTTATGTCTAATTGAAGTTGGTGTAACATCCATCAATGGGGGAAATCTAGATCTGATTTTTTCCTAAAATACCCATCCATGAAAGAGAGATCCACGAAAGTGGTTGTGGAATCGATGGAAAACTCTATTATCAGAAGAGTTAAATCATCCTTTGAAAATTGGTTGTTGAGTTAACAAAAGTTGATGCAGTCACTGATCTATATTTTCTTCTTCTTGATGGGAACACTGTTGTCCAACCATCTAGTTCACTAAACTTCCTTAATTAAGTTTGATATGATGATCTTATAAACATCATCAAAAACCAAGGCCCCATGATGTGGAAGAATATTATTAGTTGGCTGAATGGACAAATGATTAATTACTAAAATACCAAGATGGTGGAATGTAACCATAGCATGTTTCCTTGGAATCCCACCATAGCTACATGAAAATACATCATGATGTTTATTTATGAAATAAATTTACTACTGCTATTCCTCATTGAGAATGGATGCATTTATCAACATTATTCCCATGTATTCATCGGTACCTAGATTCCCATTTACAAACTCATTGACATAGGTGGAGACTTCATCTATAAATGTTGGAGTAACATCTTCCAAACTCTCTTCAGTGTCTGAAGAAGAGGAATCAATGGGGAGAGATTGTTTGTTAAATACAAATGATCTTGGAAGAACAAGTGTGACCACTTTAGAATATATGGGCCCTCACTAAGAAAATCTTGATCTACTAAAATCATGGTGAAAGATGATGTGACATTGATTTCATCCTTCTGTCGACCGTAGGGTCTATGCTTGATGTCAAAATAGGGGGTTGTGTTTTGAAGATTCAACACGGCTCGATAGAACATGAAATTGTAGAGTAACGTCATATCCATTGGGAGAACATCCTAATACCTCATAGGGGTAAGGGGTTATGGTATCACTTGAGCCTTACCCATGTAAGAGTATGAGTTATTTTTATAAATTTAATTGAACATAGGGAATAAATACCTTTTTACATCAAAAAATGATAATGAATTTCATGAAATATGGTTCCATGGTCTCCAAAATTTGGATTAGGATAAGTATATATCATCCATCTCTATCAACTGGTCGGACGTTGTGGTAGTATGCTCAACCTCATTAGTCTGAATCCATTTACCTTTTATCTTTTAGTAGTCAGCATCTAGACAGAAGTCTTCACAAGAATCGTAGAGAGATGCATTAGCATTGATCATACCTACTTGACTGTTGAGGGAGTACATGAGTCATTTGTGATATAAGGATGGAAACTCTATAAATATATGGATCTAGGGTACACTCATCAATTCATTTTAGAATGTATCCTATGATTCATCCTAGAATTTATTGTTTTCAATTATCTACCAAACTGGTTCTCCAAGAAGTTAGTTCTACATGGCCTTTTTCTGGTCCTGTCATAAACATGAATCATCAAGTTAGAGAGAAATATATCTTCTTAATCCTCTCATATCATGTTGAGAAACATGGGTGGGGTCAAATTCATCTCAAAACTTGTGCTAACTAGGACATGATATACATTAATTCTATTTAATTGGACTATGATGTTTAGTGGGAGGACGTACCCCTATATGACAAAGCCTTTATTATCTCATGAGAAAGAAATGATGTCCTGGAATTCTTCTCTCTCAACTTCCTCATCATTAAGGGCCTCTACGGTTGCAAGATCTACCTCAAAATGGAAGGCTAACTTTAAGGACTATAAGAGGAAAGCACACATATCATATGATATGAGGAGGGTCCTAAAAATTGATAGCTTTTCCAGATTTCTAGAGATGTCATTTAGTAACCAAAACATCCATGTCATGTAAAAATTGCTTTATACTGGAGGTTTCTCTTTTGTAGGAGGTATGAAGAGCATTACTGGTCGAATCAGTGGATTCTAGCTAGTTCATGAAATGTCTTTCCATACATGTTCTGACCCAAAACGAAGACTACCTGATGAGTATGAAATGGATGATGGATGTCCAAAGCTAGATGCTACAAATCCCATAGTGGTTACAACTGATCCACCTGGTTGAGTGGCATGATCGGCAGTGGTAAAAAATCTGATAAGATGGGATGCGAGGACTCTGCATGTTGAGTTGTTCACTTAACCTTATATCTGTTCTCTATAGTGTGTATGTATTGTCCTGAAGTGATGGCATGGTAATTCCAATGATTCACATATAAATGTTTTAATCAAATATGGTATCGAACATGAATATTAGAAGTACCCACTCGATACTCATCATCTTTAGGAACCATATAGGTATCCACTAGCTCGATATTATTTATAGAGGCATTGTATTTTTCATAATAAGTGGAGAATTAGAATCATGGTAATACTATTGAGTAAATTTCTATATATGGATGTATAAAATAATTGACAATGTGAGATGTCTTTAGCATCAATGGGGGACTTCCCTTTCCACTATACCGTCATCACATTATATATTGAAAAGTAGAAGGATGTGATGGGGATATACCATTGCTATATGGTGAATGTTAAATGAATTAAAAAGGATATAGTCAATTCAAACAGGCATGAAGGACATAATCATCCTATGAGACTTTACTTCAATCTAACCAATTGTCATAAATTTGAGTCTCGTGGATGGAAACCTGCTACCCTTCACCACCACTGTCATGGTCAGGCCTTGTAGAGAAGTACAACACATGTTCAAGAGCATGGCCTAACTAGAATACATTTTTATCAAATTAATCCTAGATCCAGTAAATAAACACATAACATTTCTTTATGGTATAACCCAAGATTATATTATGAGGGAAACAGTCAGGTCGATTGGGGAACTCTAATTTTTGGGGCTTCCTACATTATGGAATCTTTAGAACCCACTTATCTAGGGGAGTGAAGAAATAACTGGGGACCTGAACCTCATGGAATGATTAGGTCTAATTTTTCTTATCTTGTATGGGTGCTCTAGAATCCTAGAATTAATGAGGGGTTAGAGGGTGATAAGGGGATAGAGCCTAATTCAGTCACATTAGTGGTAGTGGTGTATTATGTGGTGGGAAATTTTGATACTTCACTGGGTATTGAAGAGCCTGTGGCTAGGCATAGGTTGTTTCTGGTAATGATGTTGTGGATGAGGCTCTCCTAGTAAACTCGAGTTCCTTAGGGGACTCTATCTGTGTAATAGTAGTAACCTCTACCTTGGAACCTCATATGAAAGAACTGTTAGAGGAAAAGACTGTACCTTCTTAGGATTCTATAATGTTTCCTCTTGGAACTTATCCTTTTTAGAAATGTCCTGAATCCACCATGGAAATTTTGAGTGATGAGGGATGGAATAGATTCAGCATTGAAATTCTCAATGCACATTGTCAGCAGCTACTCTTGAGTCAGTGACCTATCGAGTGAATATGTGATACCCTTAATCCGGTGAAATATTTTTTACTCACTCAACCAACCATTTAATTCACATTAAGTGTTCAATAATACACATCATTCACATCGAGAAGCTAAACTGTAATAGAAACTATCTGTAGAGATCTTACCAAAAAAATTGACCCATGGCTTAACTTTTTGTACATAAAAAATCCACGCTCTTCTAATGTATATAAAAAAATGAGATCTTAGATAATGAATAATAATCCAGGGTTCCTATCATAGGTCTACACATAGAGATGATGTGGTAAGGATGCTATAGTGGGGTTCCCATCCCATTGAAGGGGATGAGGGTAGGATTCCAAAAATCTATTGGTGTTCCATGGTCGGCTACCCATGCTATATACAACTTTCCATTGGTTGGGATTTCCACATGAAATGTCTCCAATACAGCAAAGAAATAAGTGTGAGTACAAATAAGGTTGTCATGGCGGGAATTACTATCTTGGTGAGGATTCCTGACTGCCTATTCATGGAAACAGTCATCAACATGATAGGTTGTTGCAGAAGATCGTGGAGTGGCTAGTAGAATAGTTGGGGGAACACCTGGTACAATATGCAGTGTATCTTGAGGATAATCTCAATCCGGATTCCAAGAAGGATTATTGAACTACTAGTATTAATTTAGAGACACATAAAAAGAACTCTTTCTATCGATTCTGGTCTCCACTCTATCGTGATGCATCATATTATCATGTTTGATTTGATGAAACTAGATAGGAATGACTTACGAATTCCCATGCTGCCATAGAGGAGGATGGATAAGAATATGTTGGGATCACCATAGTCAATATGTCTCTATTTTAGATGATCAAAAAGTATAATTTCAATGGGGATCCTTTGTTATATGATCTTCTAGAGCAATGCAGCTCTGGTGAGATCATCCTCTTTCTCTTTCGTTACATCGGATGGTCTAAAGAACATAGAGGTTCGGATCTATACATTACCCTTGTCAGTGTTCTAACCAAAGGACAATGATAAAAACGGGTACCCAAATATGTTTACCTACCTTTCATGAAGATTGAGGATACTTGTACGAATGTCCACTTGGTATTTTGGTTCCCATGGTGACGAATCCAGTCCATTAATCCATACCTCAGTTTCCTTTTCCATGAGTGCATTAATATTATCCTTATTCATTATGACTACACTCAATAGAATATCCTTTATGTCACCATGTACTCATGGCTACCACATGATGTGAATGAAATGGAGAGCAGCTGACATCCCAAATCCAAAGATCTAAAAATGTGGGGATGCCTATCAAATAATTTTTTGGAGCACTATGAAGTTATAAACACATATAAATTGATGTTTTTGGTGGTAACTAGGTGATGTAGGATATAGTTCCACTGGAAGTGTTGCAAAATCAATCATAAAACATTTCTGGTCAGTTTCATGAATGTCCTATAGACTATTTTTCTGTACTAAATGATGATCATGGAAGTGAAAATGCATCACCAATATGGTCTATCAATATCATTAAATCTCATCCTTAGTGAGGGACTCTTTAATGTGGATGTCAGGGAAAACATTCATCTAGAAAATGACCAAAATCTTATCATTGACTAATGTTTCCAAAAAAAATCAATAGTCCAAAGTCAAACATGACCCTTGGTTTACCCAAGATCCAGTTAGTGTAAGATGAGAAATTAACAATAGCATAGACCTGGGACACTGTAGTGGTTGACTAACCAGTGGAGATACTGTTGCCTGAATTTACTAATCACTATTCCCAATGTTGTCTCATGAAGGTGATGATAACCACATCCAAAAATCCATATAGGATGTTTTGTTAACCACTATCTCACGGGAAGGGTTAGTGACAATCATCTTCAGATCCAATCAGTGGTCACATTCTATCATATCCAAATATATATTATTCTTAATCTCGAGTAGATGTTGAGAATGAAGCTGGTGAAAACAAATATGACTGACCCATAAGACCCTTGAGGGGTTCCAAGTCTTCCTCCTCATATATATACTTGTGAAGATATTCGGGAATGTTGTGAACATCACCTTTAGGATCCAAAATATCACCTATCATGCTACATCCCTAGACCCTAATACATAATATTGGGGGGATCCATTATCGAGACAACCTTGGTTTTATAAACTTAGAAATGAAAGAGATCTAAAATTTATTAGCACTTCCCTTATTTCAATCTTTTGTGGTGATGGTTTTCCATTCTACTCTGGTATATCTCTCAAGGGAACGTAAGTACCTTGACATGAGGAGGACTGTAACGACCCGAAAATTATTGAATAAAATTCCATTTCTTTCAATTAAATGACTTGTGAATATAGAAAAAACATTCATGTTTTTTATATACCATGGTATTTAAATAACCGTTGAGTATCCTTACTATTGATAATATAGTTTTTGAACAGTGATCTCATGACTAGTATAAATATAGTGTTTTAAAAAATCCTTTTGGCACATACCATTGATGTGATGGCCTCAACCAATGGGATTGTACCCCATGAATCCCATTTATTAGAAATTATGAGGGAGATTTCAATTTTGGGATTTATCCAAGATCATCCCCTTTCCAAGATCCAACAACCTAAGCATGAGTGAAGCTGTTTATTGTAGAAGTTCAAGCTCATTGAGAACATGGCACAAACCATGTCCAACGAATATCCCAATGAAAGCCCCACCATCGCACCCCATCGTCGTGGGGAATATGATGGTGTAATAATGGGATATGAAACAATAACCTAACATTTTGATAATGTGCATTATTTTTGTATATAATAATGAATATACTTTCAATTGTTTTACTGTTACATTGTAAATTATTTTCTAAACCATAAATAGTCTTCTTAGTTAATATTGGAATTAAAATTAGGAATATATTTTAATAAATAAAGGCGTATTTAAAATAAATAATATTTTAATAATATTTTATTATTAAATTAAATTTATTAAATATTAATTATCATATAATATTTTTGATATCAAAAGTAACTTTTATTATGGTTTGAACATTATTTTCTCCAAAACCCGCTAATTTGGAATAAATTTCCGTTTTTATTTAAACATGGAAAATAATGTATTTATAAAATTATTTAGATAAAATTAATTTTATTTTTAGAATCAAAAAATTGAAATTATCCAACTATTAATTTTTTATAATATCTAAGACATTCGAATTTTATAGTAAAAATTAAATATCGTATAAATATATATTCTATTTTATGACATCCTAATGAACCAATAGTGTTGTAATAAAATAATATAAAAATTATATTCAGCCAAATAAATATTTCCCATTTAAAATAATTTAATTTTAGTTTTATTTTTTTATTTTATTAATCCCTATTGAATCCTCCAAGACATATAAAATATTTTTTGATTTTAAAATAATTTCATTGAATGTGTGACTCACCTCCAGATAATCAAGTGAAATTTTTTGATATCATAGGCCCTTATGCTTATAAAATAATGTATATGACTTCCCTTTTTCTATAAACTATGTGCATAAACCACAAGATGGTTTGTGGTTTTGAATATTTTTGTGTGTAGTGTCCCAAACCAAAATAATAATGAATTCCCCCACCTTTCCTATATAATACTATCGAAGAACCCATTTAAATTCACTAAAACACTCTTAAAAACAACCAACATCTTTATCCAACTCCCTAGAGTTCTAATAATGATCCCCCAAGCTCCCAAGAAGTCTTCCCAAGCCTTTGGGATCACATGTTCAAGTTAAGGATTCCTCTCCTACCCTTTGAATTCAAGCACCTTATTTGAGAGTAGTTAATTTATTTTCTATTTAATCTAAATAAAAAATTAGTTTTAATCATTAAATTACATTAAAATTGATGTTATATCAATTAGGTATCATTTATCATCCACTATTTGGACCCTTACCTAAGATGTTACTATGTTGACATTCTATAAGGGAACTCCCTCACTGCATTTCCTTTAGGCAATTATTTTATGTCAAGCCTTTTAATTTATATTTTATTGATTTGGGATATGTTATTCTATGCCTAATTACATTATATGTGATGTATACATTATTGGATCATCCTTTCACTCCCATTAACCCCCCCCCCCCATTATATTTTAATCCCACAAGTTACAATACTAAAATTCAATGAGATATTTCTTTCTTCCCATTTCCATTCATGAATTACTTTTATATTATGCATCTCAATTAGATTTTACATGTTGGGATATTATTTTCCATTTTCAACTTACTATTCATAGCATGTATAAATTACCATATAACCCTTTCTATATCATCAACCTAATTTATTAATTTCAATATGATTCTAGTGTGCTTCCTAATTCTCATCACGATTTTACATGCCAAAATCATCATGTAGTGAATACCATACCAATTTCTCTATCAAGGGTATTCACCTTTTGCACATATACTTATCAAATAGTGACTTAGAAATTTGAATTCTGCATTTTATAATCATGTAATAAATGAGGATGTTGAATGAATCCATGTTATATGTTATATGTGGCACACATAAGCATGAGATCAAAATGATTATGAAGGGAAGACCCTACTAGTTCTCTAATGCAGTGAGTAATGTATAGTATAATTATACTCAATGTTCAATGAGGTTATATGCATGATAATTCATGCGCAATGTGGTTTTACTCATGCTAGTTCATGTGAAATGAGGTTTTACTCTTGCTAATCCAGGTGCAATGATCTTTATCTCATGCTAATATCATGTTATATGTTATTACCAAATTTCCAGGTTATGACTATCAGGCTATGTCATACCTTTATGTTCATGTTTCTTTGTAACTCCATTTATATGCCTATAGACAAAATTTTATTTTCACCCTCATGTTATTCCATTTTTCTTCCCTTACTCAACTTTATATCTCACTATTTTTCTTATGTATGTCCTCAGGTTGTCCCATGCAATTCTAAGTTTAAAGGTGTGTTATGGTCATATAAAATGTGTTTTCAAAAGATAGGTGGACTTCATGTTCTAAGATGTTATGTTCTGTTACTAATCCTCAAATACACTATACCACTTGTCATTCTTAGTTACATAATGTTCAACTTTATCTAATAAATCATGTTTAAATATAAAATAAAAAGGAGGGTTGTTATAGTTGTTATCAGAGGATAGATTTAGTTATATTTGGGATTAGGATTATAAAAATCTAGTGAAATTCAATGGGATAAGACTAAGTTTAAGAAAATAATATATAAATATTGGGTACTATAGAGTAACTAGATTACCATTCATATACATTCATGTATGAATAAAAATAAATAGTGGTGGCTCTAGAACAGATATATCTAGGTGTATAACCTAAAAACAATATTTTGAGATAGACTCGAAAGGGAACATGTTCATGACAATGGTTTGTGCATAAGTATTAGTTCTAAGAACCCTAGGGTATATGATTTGGTACATTCATAATCATAGTACGAACCATTATTTGGGGAACAAAAAAATTCCATATGTATATGTGTTTTGAAGTAGATCTGGGATAACATAGATATAAGCCTTTAAATTCTTATTTTAAAGAGATAAATGTAATTTAGAAGTTGTAATTTTAATGTAATTGGATTCCTGATTATGTGTTTAATAGTTAAAAAATACTCATACTTAATTTTTACTTATTATTATAGAGAATAGATGCAAATATGAAGAACTGGGTTAATTTTTAAATTACAAGGACACAATTTATTAAAGGGGGAAGGTTGTAACAACAGGAACATTTATTAATAAAATTCCCTTTCTCTTAATTAAATGTATTATGGATATAGACACATTCATTTTTGTATATCTACAGGGATATTAATGACCATTAAGAATACTTACCATTGATAATATAGTTGTTGAATAATGATCACATTACTAGTATAAATATATGGCATTAATAAATCCTTTTTCCACAAACAAAGGAAGTGATGGACTCATCCCGTAGGATCGTACCCTATGGATCTCAATTATCAGAGATTTTGATTGAGATAGAATTAATGATAATTTTCCTAGACTAATCCCTAGCTGAGATCCAACAAATTTAGAATGAGAAAAACTGTTTATGGGAGAAGTTTGAGCTCATCATGATCATGACCCAAACTGTGTTCATCGAACACCCCCATGAATGCCCCACCATTACACTCCTTACTCTTAGGGCATATAATGGTGTAATAAAAGGATAGATATTAATACCATATAATTATGATTATGTGCATTATTTTTTTATAGTGTAATGAATATACTTTCATTATATTATTATACTTTTTAATTTATTTTCTAAATTACAAATAGTATTTTTGGTTCATATTCATATTAAATTAGGGAATATATTTTAATGAATTAATGAAATTTTTAAATAAATAATATTTTTATAAAATATATTTATTAAATTAAATTTATTAAATATTAACGATTATATAATTTCTATGAAGTCAGAAGTAACTTTTATTAAGGTTTGAACATTGTTTTTTCCAAAACCAATATATTTTAAATAAATTTAGGTTTTTTAAAGTGAAAATTAACATATTCAGAAAAACATTTGGATAAAATCAATATTCTTTTTTAATTTTGGATTTTCAAATTATTCAACATGTAATGTTTCATAATTTTTTAAGACAGTTGAATATTTTGTAAAAAATTAAATATCATATAAATATATAATTTTAATTATGACATCATAATGACCCAATAGTGACGTAAAAAAAGTAATATAAAATTTGTAATTAAAAATATATTTTTTTTTATTTAAAATAATGTAATTTTTGGTTTATTGGTTTTATTTCATAACGACTTAGTGAATCATCTAAGACATATGAAATACGTTTTGATTTTAAAATCATTTCATTGAAAGTTTGAATCACCTCTACATAAAAAAGGAAATCATTTTAATATCCACTGACCTTATCCTAATATAAAAATATATATCACTCCCATTGTCCATAATACATGGGAAAATACCATGTGATGGTTTCTGGTGTTGAATATTTTAGTGCGTTGTGTCCAAAACCAAAATAATAAATAATTCCACCACCATTCCTATATAAACCCACCCAAGAAACATTTACCTTTAATCATGATCATTGAAGCTCAACCACCCTCTAACCCATACTCCCTAAGGACCTCCCATGGTGACCCCAAGCTCTCAAGAATCATTCCACAATCCTTTCGGACCACACATCAAAGTAAGGGATTCTTCTCATCCCTATCGAATTCAAGCACCTTCCTAGAGATTAGTTTTTTTATTATCAATTTAATGTATTTTAATTGGTTTTAAGTCATTTAATTACATTTTAATTAATGTTATTTAAATTTTGGATCATTTATTCTCCCCCATTTGGACCATTAACTATGGTGTTTCTATGTGAAAATTCAGAAAGGGATCTCATTCTCTCCTTTTACTTCAAGAACCACTTTTATGTCATGCATGTTTATTTCCATTTTATTTATTTGGGATATGTTATTAAATACCTAATTTCAATATATTTTATGCCTAAATGATCTTTATATCCTATTAATTCCTCCAATGATATTTAATAACTACTGGTTACTTTTCTGTAATTTTGTAAGGGTTTTCTCTCATCTCATTTCCATTGAAGAATTTATTTTATATTATGAATATAAATTTCATTTCACAAGTAGAGAAATTATGTTAAATGATACAGTAACTATATATAAAATGTATAAATGATTATAGAACCATGTTTCTCTCATAAACGAAATTTATGAATTTTCACTTGATGCTGTTGTGCTGCCAAAACTGCACCAATATTTTCCATGCCAAAATCATCATGTAGTGAATACCATACCCATTTCTATATAAAGGGTATTCACCATTAAGAAAAAATACTAATTAAATAGTCTCATACATGTATGAATTTCACATTTCAAAATCATGGAAAAAATGATGATGATGAACGAATACATGTTATATAGTCTGTGTGGCACACATAAGCATGAGATTGAAATGATTATGAAGGGAATTCACTGATAGGGATCCAATGCATTGAGTAATGTTTAGTATCATGGTATTATATGTTAAATGAGGGTTTACTCATTCTAATTCGTGTGCAATGAGGTTTCACTCAGGCTAATTCTTGTGCAATGAGGGTTTACTAATGTTAAACCATGTGCAATGAGTTGTGGCTCATGCTAATATCATGTTGTATGTTGCAAAATTTACATGTTTTTACTATCATTTAATATCATTCCTTAATGTTAATGTTTATTTTTAACCCCATTGATATGCCAATTGACTAACATGTATTGTATTTTTGAGGTTATTTTATGTTTATTCTCATAGTGGGCTTTATAAATCCCCCTTTTTTGTATGTCCTCGAGTTATCCCATTCAATGTTAAGTACGTTGTAATGTTATTGTCATGTAATATATTTTTTCAATAAAGGTGTTTATTTAATGTTTTATGTTGTTATGTAATGTTCCAATTCCCCAATTACCCTATAACCATTGATCTTCTATGTTTTATTAAGTGAACATTTTTCTTATAAATAATGTTTAAATGTGAAATTAAAATAAGGTATGTTATAAAGACCGTTGTAATATTGGGTGATAGAGCGAGCAGGGCCTTCTCTAGGGCTATATGGAGTATAGGGAAGACCTCTATGTTGACTATTAGGAGAGTGGCGATTACATTCACTCTGTGTTCTGACATACAAGGTTGAAGCTCACTCTTATGAGATAACATGGAAAGAGACCCCTAAAATATATCCAATAGTACATGAGGATGATCATTATGCTGGGGAACATGATTTTAAGGAGGATGACCATACTGGTTTCTGGAGGTGCAAGGAAGACCACCATGGCGATGAGTGATGGAGCTTGGAGGACCTTTGCTTGAGTATATAAAACCATGAAGAGGTACCCATTTCTTTACCCATGACATAGGGAGTAACTTTGTGTTGATTTGATGTGATAGTATGAGGAGTACCTTTTATACCAATCGTTGATAAAATGGGGAGGGATTCTACATTGATTTTCTCAATTTTGCAGAGGACCTCATATTCGACTAGTGGAGAAATTGGGATGACCTTCAGACATATAGTTGAGAGAGTGGGGAGGAACCCCACTATAGTTTCATGTAGTATGGGGATAACCTCTATACTAGATGGTGATGAAGTGAGTAGGGACTTATCATTGGTTGGTGGTACTAAGTAGAGGACCTCCACTGGATAAGGAAAAGAGTGTGGAGGACCTTCGTATTGATGTTCCATGACATAAGAAGGACATTAGTGTGGGATATTGAGAATGTAGGGATGAAATTTACTTTGATTGATGTCTGAAATAAGGGTAGGACCTACATCCTTGGTGAGAGAGTGGGTATCACCTCTACTCTAGATAGATATGTTATGATGAGGGCCTTATTTCTAGAAGATACTGGAATGGGTTCGCCACAAATGGATGCTAGAGGAGTTGATGGTAGAAAGAGTCCTCCCAACCTACCTATGAGGTGGTTGAGGTCTCGATTCTAAACAGTAATTAGGTTGTCCCCTATTTTAGTGGTATGTATCTTGTGGAATGCATCTAGGGTGATATTAGACAATCAATTCATGGAATATGACCCATCCTAAAATGAATTAACCTAATATGGGGGGGGAGGGGTATAATTAGCGTCATTTCATTTGAATCGGGGTTGGTGGTGCATGGGTGTATTCCACATGTTCTTTAGCGCGGGACACATGTCATATACAGAATTGATGTGTCCTAGTGGGAGACCTCCTAAGTGGATACCAAGTTGTTGTTGAATCCAATATGACCCTAGAACCCCCTATGTACATGATTTAGGGGAGTGAGTCATTAGATCACTCTGGGAAGAGGATTCTAAAGCTGTTGGATGTGGGAGATGGTGATTAATGGGTCCAAGTGAGACCATTGGGTGTAGCGGTGTTAGTGATGAGCATAAGTAACCAGTTCCTAGAGGGTCATGTCCTTTTGGGGAATGATCCCCACCTACATGTACTATTGTATGTGGTAATTTATAAACCTCCAATGAATGGTCTCTAGGGTGAGAAAGGGTGCGGGAACCTGTTAGAAAAAGTCGTTCATGAAGTCTTTATGACGGTGGGGTCATGCATGATTTCCACATTGACATGTATTTGGCTCCTACATCCTCTGTCAAGGGGATAGTGATTTCCTATGTCTTGGGTCTTGTAATGTAGGAGGACTTAGCCTCTACTGTATATATTATGAACGAAATACGAAATTCTTTAGTGTCATACAATATTCTATGGATGGAGAGAGGGATCTATGCTTACAGACTCACAGACCATAATTACCTATGATTAATTGATCCAAAATCTTTTGTATTTCATGCATGGACCACTATTTTCATGCAGGGCCCTGGTTACATATATCTAGATATGGTAAAATTCTTATCCATATATTTTTGTAGTTATATTAATATCTATGTTTATTAGAATAGATTCATGCAGGGTTCACCATTTTGGTTTCTGACACTATTGTTGGGGCACAACTCCTCTCTTATTATTGTAAACATGCAAGTGTTTGATTCCACACATTCCCTCTATCCAAAGGCTGGTGGAATTCAAGAATTTGTTGACATTTTCCACAACTTGGCCAAACAAGATGATGTGATGTTTTCCCTACTTCTACATATTCCTCCTTGGAATTTGTCACATTGTCCCAGTCTCACTTATTGATTAAGGTGTTTTTTGTGATACTCATTCTTATTTTCATCTCTGTGTGGATTCTCAATAATTTAATTACTCTTTTTTAGAAATTCCATGGGGTCTTGAAAGGAATATATCCATTTTTTAAGAGAGTTTTCATGTTGGGAATTAATGGAATGTCTGGATACAGAACAATTGGTCACCTATATTATTCTGCATAATAGGGCTTCTCAGGGGAACCAAATCAATGTCAAGTCATGCCGATCAAAGAATATCTTATTCTAAATGAATGTCTTCTGAGGTATTCCTATAAAATATCATGTTTGACATGAGTTATGCATCATGAGTTTAATGTATTGTGTAAATGGGGATATGCTGACTAAAATTCCTTAATATGATAGATCAGAGAGGTACATCCATAAGAGTGATTACCTGGAAGGTTTATGGTATGGATGGATCTAAAATCCTATGGAGGTAGACCCTGGGGGGTGTGACTAATAAATATAAGACTTAAAAGCATGAAGGCTGATCAAGAAAAACCTAATAGTGGATCATATATTTTTTCCCAAAGAGGGGGACACTAAGGATTACCATTTATTGGGACTGACCCTCTTGGAGGCATTCTACATAACCAATTTAGAATATACGGATAAAATCCCATGTATTTTGAGATTGTATAGTATAGGTAATACACATTTTAATATATCATTTACATGAGTGTCTCTCTAGTTTGGATTATGGATGATGTTGGTTTTACACGTGATTAGTCTCTCGGGTTCTATTTGGAGTAGCGATGACATGGATGGGGCTTATGTGTAGGAAAGGTCTAGATGGACGACATGATCTCATGAGAATATGGCATCCCGAGTGAGAATATGGATGGATATGGATTAATGTTTTTGGTTGGAATGGCTTAATTTTATGGGTTATTAGGGGTGTTGTGTTTGAACATCAAGGTGGTTTCCTATGTATCCCAATTGGTTGGGAATAAATGTACTCATTGTTCTAAATAGGGGCATTGGTGATTACAATAACGAAGGAGTCCTATTGAGAAAATGGTATAGGGATTATGCAGAGAAGATTCATAGTTATCCTAAAGGATATGATGTATCCCATGTGAAATTCTTGACCTTTTTGGGATTTGGGCTATGAAATTTCCAAATGGGTGAGGATGATGGTCTTGAACCTCTAGGATTCTTTGTACATAACCTATTTGGTTGGGAATAAAAGTACATGTAGTTTGAAAAGGTGAGGGGAATACATGTTGATGCGACCCAAGAAAGTAGAAATTGGGGCTTAATATAGGATGGATTCTTGTTGGGGTGAATAAATATGTTATAGTCACTAATAAAATCTATGAATATGTGAGTCATGCTCGGCGTGAAATACAAGAGGAAGTAAACGGTCAGATGGTCACGAAGCAAAATATGTGTTAGTTAGAGATGGTTTGTGGATTAAATATAGAATAGGTCCATGAGAATATCAATAAATGTGAGGAGGATATAATTCCATGTGAGGATTATCTCATTTCCACTAAGATTAGTGGGGATGGAAAATTATCGAGCATGAGCACCCCATGTGAATTGTATGTGGAGAGGGTAACATTAACTTTATGTATTGAGGATGACGGCACTGGGAAGTTTTACGTCATACATCATGGACAGAGTAGACTTGCTATTTTCCCCTAGGGATTACATAATTGATTCTCATCAACCCATGGGGAAGGGTAGTCATCACCAATCCGAGGAGATGAGGGTGTGGAGGAGTGGTCCATCATTGGGTCCATAATATAGTAGCTATGCGGAAAAGAAAAATCATTTAGCGTACCTATGCTGGAATGAATGATGTATGGAAATAGAGTGATGGAGACCTTAGAGGGACCAATAAATCATAATGTACAATCCTAGAGGGATAACGGTTAAGGTTCATGAAACACACAAGAGATATGCACATGTCAATCTCAAACATGGTTTTTTGGAGTAAAGGAATCCCATGTAGCTTGAAGGATGGGATGGATACAACATTGGAGGGTTGAACGTAAAAAGTGGGGTTGAGTGGAATATTAAGTTGTGTATAAGTGTAATAAGTGTGATAAAGAATGGTATTTTACATGCCCATTACGTAGGATTAAAATAAAATGGAAATCACCAAACCAATATGGTCTCAAAGGTAGGAGGATCCCTAGGGAGATTTTTTGGAAACATCATGTATGTTGAGGGTCTTGGATTCTTTTCCATCATGAAAGAGGAGTCTTATGGTAAAATAATAATTAGTCCAACTACAATATCATCATAATAATGATTGGGGGTTCCATTAAATATATAAGAAAATTTTTGGCATCAACGAGTAAGATTTGAGGTGTGGAAGAGGAGTTCTACATATGAGATCCTTGGAGAGGGTGTAATGGCCTATTTGATGCCATATTGGGTCTGTGATGTCCATACACTTGGGGCCAAATCATGACGGAAAAGGTATATTATTAGTTGTGAATTCCTTAGCTAATTCTCTTAGGCCTGTATGAAAATGGAGATACATACATCACATTGGGCATGTATGATCCTTGCACACTGATTTTTTTCTTGCACATAGATTTCAATCTTGTTCACACCTTTTAGATATTCTGCACTACTACATAATGATACTTATATTGTGTGCCTGAATCGAATAGTGATATCCAATTATTAAATATTGACCTCGGTGGTCTTTTGGATTTAAGAGCGAACAAATTCTTTGAGAATGTTTCCATGTTATTGGTGGTTTATGGAAGAAGAAATTATCACATTTTGAGTTTACATATGAAATATTCATTCAAGTAACCATATTTGTGGATCCTTATTAAGCCCCATATTATTGGATCTTCCATTCATCCCTATGTATGTTTTTGGTGGGTGAGATATAGATACTGGGACCTCATCACACTATAGAGACATCAACGATTTTACATCTTATCTAGAATAATATGTCTATATCTTTGTCTAGGAAAATTTCTTATGACCATTGTCAATGCTTAACACAATAGTTTGAGGTGGGACACATTGTATTCTTGAATGAATCATTGATGTTATGAAATAGGTGTATTCATGGATATGAAATGTTATTAAATCATTATATCAATTCTCTTAGGGTCATGGAGGGAGGTGGTTCATAACCTATCGAATCTCACTTCCACCGTAGTACTAGTCCATGCGTTTCATCCTCTAAGTAACCCATATTCACTATTATAATTAAAAAATATCTCAAAATATTGATCCAATTATTGTTAAATTGGATGGTGATGATTTCAATGAGTATTATCATTTCTAGTTCTCCAATCATATAATTAAGGCTCTCTAGGGTAGGTAAGTTCCACTAGTACATGTGATGTGGTAGCACGATCGTGTATATGATGTGTGTTTGGAAAAGAGTTAGACATATATTCTTAGTGATTTGAGTTATTCCTAGTTGATTTATAACCACATCTAGATGCGAATGTTGGGGAAAATTAGTTTTTAAAAGGTGGTATTATAAGACCACATATTTTCTCAAGATATTTAGATCAGTTAAAATCAGGTTTGAACAATTCATTTTATATATGTGGAAGATCCCAATAGAATGAGGAATATTTTCAGAGTTTAAAGGGATTCGTGAGATCTAAATGATTTTTTATGGAAAATGGGTGGACCATATGGTTTTTTACCAATAAAATGAGGCTACATGATTTGGGAAACAAGAATAGGGTGAATAAATGGGTCTATAAAGGGGAGCACTGTTTATTAATTGTTATTCCAAAATCTGAACCATTCTCGCATGCTTAGTTCCACATTTATAGTGTGTGTGTGTGGTTGGTTCTGGATTTATAAAAACTATGTGAATATTCCGTGAACACTTTTAAAATTTTAGAATTTCACTTTATCCATATTTTTTTAGGATTTAACCCCCATTACCCTCTCGAAAATCATATATTACCTCCTAGAAACTTGTTATCTCTCCACTGACTCCAAGCAATGAGTTGATCTCCCACCTCAGCCTGACATCTGATTTATTCTCCAGTATTCACATTATATAGGTAGTAGTAATCTCTTCAATACCCTTCCTTTTTATTTTTTCTTTCCCTCATCAATACTATTTCCAAGAGAGCATATATTACATATTATTAATGCATTTTATTAATTTTCTCATGTTTGAGATTGGATTTAAGTCCAACACTTGTTGATAAATCATCTACCACTATAATTTATGTGGTATAGAAATTTTACATTAAATATTAGTTTTTTTATATCACATAAAATAATTTATAAAATGGGACATTTTTGAATGTTGCCATAAAATTATGAATCATCTAAATTTGACTTGTTATCCATGCAACAAATACCCACAAACATCATGGTTTTGGTGGAGGATGTGTACTTCAACAAGTGTAACCTTTTGATGTGTGATTATGGAATTCTACATTAAATTTATAAATTCTTATATTTGGAGCAAACTTTATGGTCATGCTGGATGTCTAACATTTTGAATGGATTATTCTAATTAAGTGGAATGTGAGTAAAATAATGATGTAATGTGACACTTACATAAATTTTGGACTATTCTATTATCTAAATCATATGAAAAAGGCTGAAAACCATCAATTAATTTATGTAAAAGAATGAATTTTATTTATTATTAAATTTAATAATTGGGAATGTGATTCTTCAATAAATGTGACACTCGAAAATGGAGTCCCATATTAAATGTGATGGTCAATCATGGAATTCCTTGTGATTTAAAAAACTCAGGTATGGAATCTCATCTGAAATTTGATACATAGTAATAGTGTCTAAAATGATGTATGATGCATGGGTGTATCATCCATTATTTATCATGATGCTCAGGAACAGTATCCCTAAGTACTCTATGAGACTATTAACTATTGATGGAATACTTAGTTATGTCCTGGGTCTTGGATAGTGCTACACATCTCTATATATGGGTATATATGCTAATACATATATAGTTCACCTATATAAAAGCATTGATATATAAATAAAATGATATATATATATATATATATATATATTATGAACCCTTTTTAGAGGGATCCCATCTTAGGTCGCACTAGGTAGTGTCATTCTAGTATCCTTTACGAACCTGAGTAGACTCGCTTATAGTTTTCATTCTTCTTTAAATTGTTATATATGAATACATATATTTTATATGAACTAGATGAATAATATTAGGCATTTATGGTGGGGGAATGTTTAGTATATCTCACTTTCTATTTGGTCCAATTATTGGTACTTATATAGACATCCTTGATAGATTATGAAAAAGGCCAGTCTTCAGCAACAAAGACCTAATTTTCTGTATTATGATTTAGAATGGGAGAAAATTACTAATCGTATTCTTGATGTGATACTTGAGATTTATTTGGGTTCAGATATTTTTCTTTCATATAGGATATCATATATCCCCACCACTCCTCTTTTTTGTGGTCCCATTTTTATAGCATATATACAAGAAATATTTTCAAATATGACATTTGTTTTGTTTCTATCTTTTTATTATATTTTGATTTCACATGAATCTACAGTTCATTTTTTGTACTATTTATGTTACATAAAATTACTAGAATCTATTTTATAAACTTTTATCATGAGGGTATAGTTTCCCCATCATACCAACATAGTCCCTCAATTCTAGTTAATAACCTCTTGAATATATCTAGTCATCATTGAGGCCATGTGTATAATAAATATTTTCTCATGATGATTGAAATAGGTCCATTAAATTACACATAGTAACAATATTTCATCTTAATTGACATTCATTTTTTACATAAATTATCTTTGTTACATCCACTAACTAAAACGTAAATGCACAATATGAGAAACATAATCATAACATGTAATTATATGATAATTAAAAAACATTTTGTGGATTTAGGAATAAGGAAACATTGATTTCAAATAATCAAACCATAATCTCAACCTCGGTCATCCATGGTAATTATCTATTTATATACTTTATAAGGATTTATTTGGAAAATGAGAAATAACACATGTATACCCCTAGGAGTGTATATCCTGGTGTCAGTCTCTTCCCTACTCATCATGAACCTGTAAAGATCATGTAAATACACAATCCACCATATTCAAAGTAATAAACCATATGTGTGTCTATGAAATTACATTATCCTATTTATAATATTTACAGAGGGATTTATTTTATATGAAAACTATAGTCTATTACCATAAAATAGGATATTCTTCAATACATTTTCATATTGTTTTTATTCTCACTAAATATTTCTCATCATACATTCTTCAAATATTAAAACCTTTTTCATATACACACTATAGGGACAAAAAATCTACATATATAGTTATGAAAACATTTATTATGAATGTTCACTACTTAGCCTTATGATCAATTATTGAACTATATAGGTTTAGTGTCTATGGATGCACAAATACAAAAAAAGGTATTTAACTTATCAACATCATCTCCCACAATTTTCTTAACTAAATGAACTATTTAAATAAAAATTCCAATTAAAATTATTATTTATATCATTAGTTTTAGAAAACTAAACAAACAGTGAGATTAAAAAATTAGTAATGGAAAACAAGGGAGATATCAATGATCATTAAAGAATAAAAGGAGAATAAGGTTCTGATAATATATAATTAATATTTTAAAACTATACCCATAAATTTACATGACATAAAATTTAGTTTCCGAATGAAACTTTGACATTCATAAGACATGAATAATAAAATAGTCCAACAACAGGATCCATGAGGGAATAACATTGAAATAATATCATGTCATAAAAAAATTTCATAATTAATGGAATAATTATAATCATAGAAATCATATTTCATGATTACCCAATATGAAAATTTTAACATGATAGTCTATTGCTAACTTTTAGTGTACCTATATCAGGCTTGTGATAACATCTATAGTAACCTCTTTTTTGGCATGGGATGACCATCTATATAGCATATATTTGGGAATAAGATAAACATTTATGTACAATTAAATCTAAAAAGACATTAATCATTACCCAATTCATTAAACATATACAATAGAGTAACCCATAAAAAAATAATGCATTCATATATATTCCACAAGATATTTAAATCATCTTTCATTTCATCAAATCAAATTACATTGAAAAAATAATGGGTTTAATCACTACTATATTATCATATTTATAAACCATAAAGACAAATAATAAATGTGGTATCATTTTTTTATCCCCAATGAGGCCAAATTATAATAGAATGATTTAATTATACTTTAGTATACATTTAAAATATCACTGAAACATTTTATTGAGCAAAAACCATTTCCATTTTGATGTCACATATAAAAAATATTGAATTTTATAAAATATGGAGAAAAATAATTAAATTGAAATGAACCATTCCATATTTTAAGGGATGATTACAATAAAATAGGAGCCATGAATTTTGGAAAATTCATTCCTATATGTTATGTTAAAATTATTATTGCATTTACACCATTAGAAAAAATGAGTTCATTAAAAAATATTCCTCTAGATTCAATTAAAAAATTTGATTAAAATGTAAAAAACATGAAAACAATTACATTAAAATTCACTTGATAGTGTTAAAAAGTACATCTAAGATCTTTTTAAAGAAAATAAAAACATTCCATAAAATTATTCTCAACCGAAGAAAGAAATACTATATATGTTTTGACCAAAATAATATTTCAATATCACAGGTATATAAAGTGAGAAAAATTAAAGGAAACTAGTAAATATCTATAAATAAATAGAAGAGAATAAAATTTATGATATTATATATAGATAAATTTTTATATATTTTGTTATAAAACATAAACTTGAACAACCCCTTAAAAAATTTGATTATAATGTAAAACATGTTACCATTTTCAAAACATTTTATCATAAACACCAAAAAAGAAATTTCATAAAATGAAATATTAAATATTAAGAATATAATTATATTAATTATAATATATATTGAAGGATTTTTATGTACTCATCATCAAATAAGATAGGTGAATAACATAATATATGTAACAAATAATACATCTTTAGATGATAAACCTTACCACATTAGTTTCATTCGAGTCGAATTACATTGTATGAAATAATTTTAGTTAAAATTCATATATCATTAATTGATAATAATTAATGGTATAACATTTCCAAATATAAATATATATAAATTATAAAAAAATGAAGGATCAAAATTTCAATCACCTATGATGGAATTAATTTTGAGATGAAGAACCCTAACCTTATGTCTATGTTGTTTTGTAAGCTATCTAGAATCTGGTATAATGAATTTAGGTTTAATATAATTTTTACCATAACCTTTAAAAAAATTATAATCTATCATATTATCAACTTATACTATTATAATCCCCTTTAAAAAGAAATTACTTCTTTAAATCCTATTTTTTAGGTGATAACTATTTCGATTTTCTTGTACGCTTTGGTTTGGTTGTTATAGAACATGCACATTGATCATGGTAACATAATCACCAGAATATTAATCATTTCATATGTAGTTCATTTAATCAATATATAAATTTTTATAACCTTTCATAAAATTTTATCATTAGAAATGAATTACAACAATTTATAGGGCCAATAGTCTATACATATACATGAGTGATGTTCCCAAATTTTGATGGATAGAAACAAAAAATGTATATATTCATTTGGTACAATATAAAAATAGTTATATCATAAATATAAATTAATATTTTTAATTTATCATAATTATCATCAATTTTCTGTTTATATCTGGAAAAGATTATAGATTTTTAACACCGAGATATTTTTTGATATATTTATTAATTTTTTAAATGATATATTTGATATATCTAGATACACACAAAACAAAATCTAATTAAACTTTAATATGGTTTTACATTATATGATAAATGATAGTTTTTCTTGTGTAAATTTTTAAAATATATTATAAAAATATATATTACATGTTTATTAATTAACCAAGATTTTAAATTAATTTTTTTGAAATATATAGAGTTGTTTGTCTGAAATTTCATTTATGCACAAATCATGTTGTTATCAAAATAAATTAGTCACTATTATTTTTTTTAGAGAAGTTTATATATTATTTATTCTATATAAAAACTAATTTCATTTAGTATTTATATTTTTCATTGAATAAAAATAAATCTATATTTATGCATAAAAACTAAATTTTTTATAAAAGATGTTTTCAACACGTTTTGTGAAATTATTTTAAAAATAATTACAGAAACGTATAAGTATTTAATTTTATAAAATTTATTTTATATTTATAATTATCATGTTCATGTTTAGAAAACTATTTTCCTTCTATTTTTAGTATTTATAAATAGAAAACTAGATAATATTTATCCACTCGTAAGGGATAAATTTGGATGATATAGATTAAATCTAAGTGTTAAGGTCACCATTGTTTATCATAATTCTTATCAGGTGAAGGGAATTCAATTATTATCACATTAGTGTCAAATTATATTTTTTAAGGGATACATATCAATGAAAATGTCATATATATTATATAAGGAAATGAAAAATACAAAAATATGACCTTTTAATTTAAAGTTTATATTTTGTGACCTCAAACTAAAAAATGTTTGTAGTAAATAAAAATATATTTTTATTTAGAGCATAATAGAATTATATTCATTATTATAATTTATTTTAAAATTTTATATATCACAAAATGGCACTTAATTTGGATTATATTGTGACATAATATTTATTGAATTAATAAAAACATAAAATAAATGATTTTATATAAATTAATTTTCTTATAAATTGAGTGATTTATAATATTTCACAAACTTTATAGATGATTATGAAATAATTGTGTTATTCAGATTTTTTATATTATTATTCCAAATTACTCTTTTATCCTTAAAGTAAAAATTACATAATAGTGTCAAAATTGACCTTAATGATATTTTACCAAAATAGTATTTTATTAAAAAAGTTAAAAAAATAAATAAAAAACTTAATAGGAAAAGGGGGAGCATATATGGTCTAAAATTACATAAATGTTAATTATATGATTCAATTGTCACCATATAATTAAAATAATTAATCCTTAGGTTTGAAATATATTTAAACGTGTTTATTATTAAAATTGTTTAACTAAGAGGTCGAACAAAATGATTAGTTTTAAAATATAATATAAACCACTAAAAATTTTATTTTATGGTGATATTTAAAACATATTTTAATTTATATTCTAATATATTTCAATTTGTGTTATTTTTTGTTATGAATTTCATAGATATATTTTAATCTTTTAAATAATTCCAAGTGGTTCTTTTCCATTCCTTATAAAACAGTCCCCTTTCATTCACTACTATACACAAATTTAGTATATAATATCAATAAAAATTTAGAAGGTTATTTATAAATATCCTTACCAACTTCTAGTGGTGAATTTATCCCAATAAGACCATCCTTAGGTTTCAGAAGAAAGGACAGAAATGTGGTCTCCTAAAAATGGTCTAATTGTCTTACCCAACCTATTCCAATTTATGTATTATTATACATCCTATAAATCAATGATATATATCATGAAACAGAACCTTCCATGTCATATGTATAATTAAATGTCATTATTATTATTAAATCATCATTATCCACTATCTTTTTAATTCATTAGGAAGTGAAAGTATCGCTCATTCATATGTATGGCTTACCATATCGACATTGGTATACAATTGATTTATAATCCTTACATTTCATATATGGGTGTTAAGATGGGTTTATTGTTTATATATGATAATTATGACATAATTAAACTTTTTTAATAGTAATATCACATCCACCTTCTTACCTTCTAGTTTATTGGAACATGAGAGTATTGCTCGGGAATATGTGTAATCGATCACCTGCACATAGAGTTTTGATTCATTTTTTCATTTATGATTCACCAAAAATAAAATTACTATAGGAATAATTAATTTATATTATATATATATATATGATATATTAATTATTTTATTTAAATGAATTAATATTTACCTTTCTTTCATTCAATCCCTCGAAAAATGAAAAGCACATACTTGGATATGTACGAATCACCATATACTTGAATATTGTTATTTATTTTTCTATTAATAACTTTTATGGAAGACTAGAAATATATATAATGAATATATACTATATTAATTTCATTATTATTATTATTATTTTCATTTTTAAACCATGATTAACGTATTGGTCCAAAACTACAAAACCAGGTCATACATGAAATCACAAGTGGTAATTACTAAAAAGAGTAATTATTAAAAATAATCATTACTAAACCGATGAAAGAAGATTATATATAAATCAACTATGATGTGATTTTTTGAGTATTTTAATTTATTATATGTATAATAATTCTAAAATTATTATATAGTAGGTTCTAAGATATATAATGAAATTTGAACATGAGGTTAGGGGTTATTTAGTGATCACATCATCATTCATTATTTTTTATGATTAGGAATCCATTGGGGAGATTAATTTATCTTTTTTTATTAGACTAACTATATTATATTCATGTCTATTTATTTATCCACTATGGGAATTATTTGATATTTCAGAATTTTTGGTGGCTTCATCTCTCTTGGTTTTGTTCATAGTGGTTAGATTTGGTCATCGACATCCCCAGGTAGGCTCCTTCGATTTGCTTATTCAATGGGACCGTAGTACTAAAAAATATGACTATTTTTATATTTTTCTTGACCAATTCATCATCCTCATTTTATTAATGTGTGATGTAAACATGGATTTTTCTTTCTCTATGGCCCCTCAATTGTTCGAATCAGACTAATTATACCTCCTTTGATAGTTTTCTAATTTCATTGGAAATGAGATTCACATTCATTAGATATTTGGGAACATATCCCTTGTATAACCCTTATATTTATATAAACCTGAACTACTAATATAATTGGAAATATGGTTGGGTTCTTTCACTCTACATGAAAAGTAACACAATGTTCTAGTTTCCCCATTTCCCCCAACATCTATGTTTAGGTCGATTTTTAAAAGCGTCCTATGGATTTTAACTAAATTGAATGTAAAGGGGAGTATATCTATCTGAAAGAAGTTGGTATTTAATATTTTGTAGAATTATATGTGGGTTTATCTAATCTTGTTCATATGGGCATAAATTCATTTTGGGGATGTGTGGGGTTCATCCTAAAGGAATATCTCATCTAGACAAACCCTCTACAATAAGATCTTCATTTGGAAAAGATAAAAACCTTAATGAAATTAGTTCTTTTATATTTTAATTTTGGGTAATATTTACAACAGAAAAGATTATTATTGTATTAAACCACATAATAAATGAGTACATACATCCTAGAGGGTATGTTTTTTTCAATTCAAGAGCTTAGATGGACCCTTCCATGAGAAAATTGTCGAATTTCCAAAAAGCTGTTAGATTTCACATTTTATCCACTTTATATATTTTTGTGGCCTTATATATATTATATAAAGGGATATTGGAAGCTTTTATGGTAGAACTACATTAATATTTAGATCTCGAAGCCACAATAGAGATATATAATCATTCTAGTATAGGGAAGGATGATGGTCCAAGTGATATGTTGCAAAAAACATTTAGGGTTGAAACCAAACAAATATTTTTTTTCTAAGAGATAACCATGAGGATTATATAGAGGGTTGGAAAACTATTCTCTGTTAGAATGTAAAAGGGTTTTATGTATTATTGAAGCATGGTGTGACAAAATTCTCTCACTTTGGGAGAATGTAAAAAAACATTCCATTAATAAATGAATAATATATAGATTCCAAATACTCCTCAGAGTATAAAGAGGTGTCTCACTCTGAAGAATTACACACCTTTAGTAAAAAGAAATTATATAAATTTAGTATTATCTTGGGTGAATATTCTGTTTCCATGTGTAATAAGGTTATATAATGAAATTATTATTCTAATTTACCTAGACCCATGAAAACCGGATTAGTAGGTAAGGTATTAATTGTTAATGATTTAGATTAGACTCCTAATTGGGTAATATATAAGAAAAAAATTTCCTTGATATATTCATTCACATTCTTCTAAGTATCACAAACGTCTTCCAAATCAACCTGGTTGTATGCAAATCCCTATTAATAATGAGGTATTCGCTAATGTGTGTGGAATTGTAGGTTGCATCCTTTGCAATGATATTGAAGGGAGGATATATAATGAGGAGCAAGGACGCCACACACTTTTTGTAAATTTACTCCTCCATTCCGAAGTGGAGTATGTATAAGGACCATAAAATGTATAATCCTTAGAATAGGACTCCAATCAGTTGTTCTCAATGGATATAAATTTCAAAAATAATTAATACCATTGGCTTGGATTAAAAATAATGATCATAAATAGATACGTGGATTTAATTATTGGAAAATAATAATATAGTATTTTATCATGATATGGGATCATATAGCCTCTTTTTTGGAATATATATTACCAAAGGATCGAGGGAAAAAAATTGATACTATTTACCAGAGTCTACTAAGGATAAAAGGTACATAAAAAATAAGGCTTTTTTGGAATTATTCTACTATTTTTTAAATGTTATTTTCATTTTTTGTGGTTACCCTCAAGAAGGAGTTTTCATATAATCTTTAAAATTTATTCCTATGTAATAAAAATATTATTTTTGAGTGAAAATGTTTTAAAAATACATGTAAATGGAATAAAATATCCCCAATCGAATTGATAAACATGCCTAGTCTTCCATAAAAAGTATTCTATCTAACTCTTGAGTGCATGAATAGTGGAAAATGTAAGGAAAAAATAGAATAACTATAAATGTATAATGGATAAGAAAATATATAATATTAAGGATAGATAGATAATATAATATATTTATTGGAAATAATAACATTACAATACCTTTAAAAATATTATTTTAACATAAAGCTCTCAACACATTTGTACCCATTGACTAATGATCCCAGTGAAAGAAAAATTATTAAAAGGAACATAAATATCATGAATATACAGATATTTATTATAACTTATAAAAAATATTGAGTAGATAATTCTTTTAAAATATGATAGGATTATAAAAAAACATATCTCCCAAAGAAGGAAATTTTAAATAGTAAACCCATATAATTTTGTAAAAATCAAAACAAATACCATATGGTGAAATAATATTAATTTTATATTTAAATAAAATTAGTTAATTAATAATATAAGATATAAATTTTCAAAATAAACATATATACACCTAAATTACTAACTGGTTTCATCACATAAAACATGTCTCAGCAAAACTATACTATGATGAAGAACCCATATAATATGTCCATGTTTCTTTACAATTACTCTAAACTAAAATAACATTACATTAAAATTACTATTATTATGTAACTGAATCATATTCATATATATGATTTTTTATATTATCAATTTTTTTATTTCATCACCAATGTTTTTAACAATTCTTTATTGAATTCCCCATTTCATTTATTCACTACTCTATTTTTCCTATCTGTTTTAGTTCAGTAGTTAATAACATTACCCTTTGATCATATTATCTATATATCCAAAATTTTATAATTACATAAATGTATCATATTTTCATTATACAAAGATATTTATCCATTTATATTATGTGGTAATGTAAAATTTATTTGTTGAGTTAGTGGAGATGTTAATATGTATATACACATGAGTAGTGATTGTACATTTCAATAGATCTAAAAACAAAAATAATTGATTATTAAATGTTATAGTATCATTATTGTACCATAAATATCATATATATACATTAAATATATCATTTTTATCAACCATATATTACAAAAACAATATATTAACCACCTCTCTTCGTGCAGATTGTAATACATTTTGTACATGAGTATTATCATATGCTAGTAGATCAGATGGTCACTACAAAGATAAGATAATATAATAATTGATGAATAATAAAGTTATAAATATCATATATAAACCTCAAACATGTCATTATATCCATCCATGAATGACAGTAATTGAACCTAATTATATCGCTATATGGAGGCGGTAGTTGACACGTATGCACAAGAAACGGTTTTATTTCACTTTTGATGGAGAAGGGATGGTAGATGGTTGGAAAAGCATCATAATAACATATCAATATATTTTTATACTATATTCATAATGTTTTTAATTGACACAATTTTTTTATATAACGTGTAATATCAATTAAAAATGATGATCCCAGTCAGGAAATATATCTCTTATTTGAAGGACTTGATTAAGATTACATAGTTATCCATGTAAGATTCATATTAGGTGAATTATTGAAGCTCCATGATAAATAAAAAAATTATAAGAACTATATTGGGAAAGGATATTCAAATTTATAATGTAAATATTTCATGAACATGGGAGGAGAAGATAGAACCTTTTATAAATAATGAGAGGGACACATGTAGAATTTCTAAAAACATTTCAATGATATATCGTGAATTTGATGGAAAATCCACTCCAAATCAACAAATTTTCAATGTTATGATACCATATAGTTTAGATATCATAAAATAAAAGAAATCTGGAATGTTTGGGAGACAATTAAACCCTTAACTCTTGGTTTGACACCAGATAATCATGTATTAACCTTAACTATGATTACAAATTTTTAGTATTTTTTCACTTAATTATGAAAAAAATGTATTTGAACTGAATAAATTATATAAATTTTAACAATTTAAAATATTGAATCTATTTTTCAAAATTATACTTACATTGGTGGTGGATTCTAAATTTTAAATAATTAGTAATACTTTAATGAAACCCCATTTTAGAATATTGTAATTTTGATCCTATAAATAAAATAACTACATTAGTCTCCTTATAAAAACCATAAAATGTATTAAAATATATATTATTGAAATAATAATATATAAATTTAATTAAAAATTTAGAAAAAAAAAATTAATTTTTTATAATGATAAAACACATTGCAAGCATAAGAATGTTGTTTTTAGAAAATTGTGCTTTTAATAATGAAAAATAACTTACACCAAAATCAAGAATAAAAATTATTTCATGGTAATTCATTATACTATTTATAATTAAATGTTATTTATGTTAATTTATGATAAAATTAAAAATATAGTGGGTTGTTTACATGAAAAGGATTGACAGCTTGTACAAATATCTATGTTATCACTATTCACTAAAAATTAAATCCTTTTTAAAAACACCTAAAATTATCAATATTTAATATAGATAAAATGTTTTGAAAAAAGATATTATTTACATCCAATAGAATATCGAAAAATGAATGAAATTAATTTTAATCTCTACTAACAATTTTTTATAGAAACCATTTTTTGAAATTATTTTGCTGAATAAAATGACCTTACTGAAAATCTATAATATGATTATTTTGGTAGTAGTAAATAACATTTAAATATTTAATGAAATTAATAATATATATATAAAAAAGGTTTTTAGAATTTATATTGCATACTTTAACCACCATGTTATAATAGTTTAACATATCAGAATTCATATAGAATCAGTGTTGCATGTCAAGAAAGATGTTGAATAATTTATGTTTAATTAAAGGGAAATTCATATATAATAATGGGGTGTTACCTAGATTACTACTTATTTCTGATCACTAGATTATTTTACATAATAAATATATGAATTGGGAACTATCAAATGTAAATGGAGCCATGGGTGTCCCAAAATGACATTGAATCCCATGTCATGATGGACTCCAATAATTTCATTGTTTGAAATGAAGTCATATAATTATGTTCTCAATAAGATCCTATATAGGGACCTTTATTCTCTATTTTCAAAATCAAAAGTTTTCATGTTGAAATGAACAAGTTTATTTTAACTATGGCCTAAATTCAAAAGTATTAAAAAATATATGAGGTTTTTACATTACTCATATATAATAGTTAATGAAAGATATCAATGTCATTGGTATTTAGATATATTTAAAAAGCACTAATATTCTCATGTGTGGATACATATTAGTATTTTTATTTCAAGGAAATGATTAGGGGAAATTTAGTGAAACAAATTTCTTCAAGATATGTGTATTTTGTAGAATCTTGGCTCTCAATATTTGAATAGATTACAATTTCTTCAATAAGGGCATACATATGTAATTTTAAAAGAGAAAGGTGGTAAAATATTGATTTAATATCAATGATAATGAAAAATTTATTCACTAAATAAAACATCTAGAGAGGGGTAACCCTTTACATTATGAATTTACTCCCCAAATTGAGTCTTGTGGGTCAGATCTATATGTGCCAATCAATCCTTTCCATGAATGTAAATTAGGGTTTATAATTCTATCTATTGGTTGGGTGGATAATTAATTCACTCAATCAGATATTAATGGAAAACATTTATTTACTACTGGTTC
The DNA here is from genome assembly GCA_963277665.1 of Viscum album. NCBI lineage: Eukaryota > Viridiplantae > Streptophyta > Magnoliopsida > Santalales > Viscaceae > Viscum > Viscum album. The sequence goes on from OY728145.1 coordinate 1,417,163,000, forward strand.
TTCCAAGATAATTAGTTTTGAATAATTCCTATATGACTCAATATCATATTGATATTTCTATTTTGATAATCAACATTCCAATCAATTAGATTGATCTACATTTTTAAAAAAAGTGAACATGATACCCAAATTTACATGTCCACCAAGAATTCAACTTTTTGATCTCCTTATAATTATATACTACACCATGATTATCAGAGTGAGAATCATGTTTTTAAAAGCATTATTCGTCAGTGAGGTTGTCCGTCCAGTGGATGACATTGAAAAAAACAATATTTTGGATCATCTTGTAGTTTTCAGGGTGCTAACATTTTCCTAGGGATTGGGAAAAAATGTCTGGGTGGTTCTAGATTAATGTGGTTACCTATACATGATGTTATTTATAAGTATTATTTCTCTAGTAATTATTACACTAATTATTTTAGATCTATAATGAATAAGTTTTCTCTTCTAGTTATATATAAGGAACTAGGGTCACAATTTGTAGATTATATTTTTCCGTGGTTATTTCATATTCTCAAGTGATTTATTTTATAGAAATTCATTCGCCTTAAAATTATAAAAGAATTATTGGATGTTTTTGTTAATTATATTCATCTTTTAGTACAGTGGTAGAGAAAAAATGTATACAAAAAGTGTAAATAATATTTGTGATCATTCTTCATGATTTCATTAGGACTTTAAAACATTGAAATGTTAAACATTGTTTTTCTATCCCATCAATAAAGAACCCAATATCATGTTATTTTAGAATTAATAAACTAAACTCCTCTAATCATCTAAGCTTTGGTTGTCTTCTCTATTTTTGATACTAAAAAGGGATATTTTTCTAAAATATCTATTCCATATGAGGAAATGCTTGATATTTAGAGGGTTTGGATTATATGTATGAATCAAATCTATTTTGTGCTCGATGTTCTCCATTTTCACACTGTTATATTACTTCTATTTAACTGATGGATATCTTTGTGACATGGACTTGGAACACTAAGAGGCTTCATATAGAATCTACGACATGAATATAATATTCTTAAACACCTTTGTTACATGAAAGGATTAATTTATGTTTATAACACATCATAGAGTAATTTTAGTTATATATATTTTGACAACACTTATAGAAGATTCATATTCAGTGAATAGGTAAATCATTTCATAATAGTAAGAAATTACAAAACTCTATTATTCATAAATTTATTCAATTTCAGTTTTCAAGGTCCATTTTCAACATCAGTGTAGAACATAACTACTAAAACATTGGTACCAAATGTTTTCAAATTTACAGCATAACATGATTCTATATTCTTATAAAAGAAGAATTATAATCGAAATGCAGTCTTCATAAAATGAAATATTTTTTAATATTTTTATTATTATGAAGTTATCATTACAGTGACACATCAAGACATGAATTGTATGAAACAATTCATGTGTTTCAGATACTAGTGAATAATTGGGAAGAATAATTCCAAAAATATCATGGAACAAAAGACATATACTCTCTATAAGGAAGTACTTTTTCCTTCAATTGAACTATAGTTCTTATGAACTCTATGGATTCTATTCTACCAAAATGTAATATTAGAGAGTTAATATGTTCATTTGAGATAGTATCAAGAGTTGATATAGATGCTCTTGTAAAATATATGGTCTTATATGTTTTTTTATCATATTGTTACCAATGATACACAATTTGAGTCTACATGGGAAATGTCACTTGAAATGGTGTTGGTTGTGCCGTAAGGGTGGGAGAGATTCTTGGTTATCCACAGTCATTGAGGATAAATAATAATGAAATTTGGACTTATATTTTTTAAATGGCATGATAGTTCTCACATTGGTTCATCAGTTACTTTTTAATGGATAATATTTTTCATAAAATATTTATATTCACTAATATTAGATTTATTCATCATTAATATTTAACATTGTATTATTATGGCATGATGCCACTTTTCCTCAAAAGAGATATACTCAAATTTATTAGTTGGTAGGTCATAAATGGCTATATAATTACCTTTATAATTGGATAATGATCATGGAGTCGATATTATTAGTAAGACTAAAAGGTCTCTAATATATTTAGATTGTGTCATCTACTATGAAGATAGTCATTATTTATCTGTTTCAATGTAAACCATATTTTAAAATTATTTATTCAAATTATATATTATCTTGGTTTTTGTGGACTATTATCTATGAGGTGGATTGATAAGATGATGTCATTGAGTAATGTAAAATTATTTAATTATTAATTGTTCTTAATACTAGCATCATATTGTTTTAAGTATCATATCGGTAAGGAAGATGAATAGTGTATGTGTGATCGAAATAAATTAAAATATTGAAAAATAATTTACAATGAAAATGAAGAAACAAAAAATATGTTAGGTGATTTAAAATAATGAAGAAAATATTCTTGAAGTGGTTTACAGAGAAAAATAATAACATTGAATAAAGAAATAACAGGACCATAATAGGGACATTTGACTGATATGAATTTATTTAAGAAGTTATTCTATAAATACTAAATGTTTCCATAACTATACATGTAATTAAAAAAATGTGGCGATATAATGATCACTCTCCCTTGTACACAATATATATATCACAGATATCTCCCTTATGAAAATATATTGAACTTCACCAGGAGTAAATATGTTCAATTTTAGAGAAGAAAAGGTACATCATTTACAAATTACATTACATTGGTAGAAAACAAATAGTTAAAATGTTAAATATATAATCCTCTCACTCCATCTATTATTGTAATAATGATAATCATATGAATGGAAGAAAGGTTATTGAAATTAATTTTCATTGAATTGTTTTTGGAATTGAAAAGAAGAAAAAATTACATGTGTTAAAACATGCCAATTTGATTCCCAAAATGATTCAAACCAAAAACATTTTTTGTAACTAGAAAAAAATATCAATGAAAGCACCGCGAACCAGTATAATAAAATAAAAAAGACAAAGTGTCTAGAAGATTATCTTTATGGTAGAATAATTTCTTCATTACTAACCTATTTTGAGTCCTTATATCAAATAATTACTATCAATTGTATCTTCTATATTGAAATATATATGAATTATTATATTGTATCTATATAAGTAGTTTTTGATGATCAATGATTATAATGTTTTATTTATCTGAATCACTATTTGAGTCCAAATTACTATATATTTCCCCATGATAAAATTCTCCTTGCTGAATTGACTATGCACATTCTCTAATGAATAATAGTATAAAATGACTTTTGACTAATTTAAATAGCTCCACATATATCTTTAAATGAATTATTTTTGTGAATTTTAAAAACATTAGCTGGACATTATAGATTAATGGAATTTAAAACATCATGGAATCACCAATATGAGGGCTTCGGTGATACGCATATGAGTGTCCTTATAACTAACTACACATAGCCTATAAAACACATTAATGCATCTCATTATTATATTTATATATTTATTCATAAATAGTATATCCTCCACTTATAGCACCTTATGATGCTTATGAATCCTTTAGACTAGGTGACAACCTTTATGTAGCATCAATACCCATACTCAAATTATGAATGGACTATATATTAGATTATATCTATATTTATGTAACCTGATTAATAAATTTTCATGAGATTTCAAAGAAATTTGTATTGGAAAGGAGGAACCTTAATCACCATTCAAACATACCCCAACATGGGTGCTCGTACTTCATTTACATGAGTATCATCACTACACTTACATGGGCCATCGATACCTGAATATTAACTTCCTTCAGATTCAAACAGAATGATACATCTACCATCTTCATTAATATTCTTAATAGATTCATTTGAATCATATTTCCTATTTTTTTCGTAATCATAATCTTCAACAACAACTCAATTTATATCCTCCATATAATTTAATCTCAGATCAATTATTTTCCTCATCTTTTTTATGATTTTCAAGATTAATAACATTTCATAGGCACTTATATTTGGTATTTATCATATCTGGTTTTGTAGGTCAGAAATAAAACTTATTTAGTACTCCCTACACAATGTTCTTAAGATATCTATTTTCATTAGAAGCTCAGTTTAAATGAAAATAATCAATCTTTTTAAATATATTTATTAATTTTTTATTATTGCAAATATACCTCCCCCTTTTCATACCAAGTATAATCTTTTACTGGTTTCATGCACAATGGAAGAATGGATTCAATAGAAATCAATTATATTCACTTTTAACTTTTAATTTGATGTATCATATTCAATTTATCAAATTAAAATTATGCATTATCCTCAATTTGATCCAATTCACTCAATCTTGGCTTTATCTTTAACAACCTAGTTTTTTTCCTCATTTAATCTCGAGTGGAATAATTCATTAATGTATTGCTAAAGAATATAAGTTGTGTTTATATAAGATGACATACATGGAAACACATTTATCTTGGTGGTAGCATATTAAACTATAGAAATAAATTTCAACAACTGATAGTTGGCATCATCTTCTAGTGACAGATGGATGTGGTAGAAGGGAGCAGATCGTCATAGTATCAAAACAAAATACTAATGAAAATAAGAATTCCACTAATATTAGTAGGTAATCCCTAAATTTGTAACACCTTTACTCTTAATGGTCTCACCACCATTACTCATGATTGTATCAACTAATGGTAGCAACATGGAGGTACATAAAAAATTTGTATATAACAATATAAAATAGATAGAAATAAAATCAAAATAAAAGTTATAAATAAATATTCAAAAATAAAAATTAAAAAAATCAAATTTATTTTAGAAAATAAAAAAATCATCAATCCAAAGAATAAATATTTATAATAAAATATAAAATAAAATAATTATTAATTTAAAAAATGAATAAATTTTTTATTTTAACATGAATAAGGGCATAATTATCCTAATATATAAAAATTTACAGAATTAAATATAATTTATTCAATAATATTTAAATTTATTAATTAAGTATATTTAAAATTAAAAAAATTATGAAAACAAAAAGTAATGTTATAAAAAAACATCAATCAAAGGACATATAAAACTCTCCCACACATAATCAATTTGCCTCATGGTAAATTCAATGTTTAGCAATTTATTTAAAAATACTCTTATATTAGGTGGTATAAATCCATGATTCTAATTTTCTGTATAGTTAACTGAAATAAAAAATACTTTCATTTCATAAAGATATCATGATTATTTTGTGCATTCTAGTAATGTAATTAGTTGAATTTTAATTTGAGTTCTAGTTCTAGGAGTGAAACCAATTAGATAAAATAGAAATTAATATTTAACAAAACAAACCTAGAATTATAAATCTCTACATGGTTCTAAACATAAAATATACATTTTACCTCATTTATTCAAATAAAATAATTATCTTTCAAATTTTCTAATCCCCATCGTCAAATAGTTTCAATATTCCTGTGTCTATATAGATATCATTTTTTAAATGTAATCATTTTATTTAAAAAATAATTTTTCAAATTCATTGTGCATTTCACTATATAGTGATCAAAAATATATTTCATTTTATTTTATTACACAACAATCCCAATTCCCTTTGTCTAATATATTTTTTATGAGAACCAAATTTCCCATTTGGATCATATTTTAGATGACTTAGAATATTGTCTTTTGAGTTGGATCCTTAAGGTGTTTCTTCAAAATGGTTTCTTCACCTATTTTCAAGTTCAAACATAAAGTTTTTTCATGTTTAATTTTCAATTCCACTATAATATATACCATCATACTCCCTTCCATAGTTCATTAATAGAATTTCAATAAACATAATGGTTTTAATTCCACCACCAATCATGTAATTATATTTTTTTCCCACACATTGAAATCCATTAAGTTATAATGAAAGTATCACCTAGGTATGATGTGATTTTTTAAACATAATAATAAATTTAAAAATAATTTATTCACATGTTTACATAACTGATTATTTAAAGGGGTAATTTAATTAAAAAAATTATGTTTTTTGATGTTTTCTGCATTGATGCATAGTTTACCTCAATTTTGACCTCTCTACAAAACATAAAACCCAGAAGCATGTCATGTTCTACCTGATTGTATGGGAAGAAATATTTCTAATTTGAACAAATATATATATAAATTTAGTATAAAAGAAATTATTTTAAGGGTGTTATGAATGATTAAAATTTTGTTTTGACATAGCAGTAAAGTAGAAAAAACATGAAAAAATCATTATAAGTCACTTCCGAAAAAATAAGAAACAGAATATTTTAAAATTTTGATTCACGAACTATGATAGCCTATTAATGAAAAAAATATCTACGAAAAGTGCAAAAAAATATTTTTAAGAAGTAATTTCAAGAGTATGAGGGAACAATATAGATTTCCAATAGTTTTATCAGGAAAATGATTTGAAAAAAGAACAAGAATCATTTGGAGAAAAATGGTTTTAATAAATGAAAAAAAATTAAATTAATAATACAAAACAATATTTAATATTTGGCCATTTATTATAATTAAAGGATCATTACATACAATTATGGTAAAATTTCATAAGATGATCTTGGTGAATGAAATCAAAATAAAAATTTATTAATTATAATTATAAATAATATCAGAGTGAGTAAGGTATAATATTTATAGGGATATAGAATATTACGTGTATGACCATAATTAAAAATAAAATAGATAAAAAATATATTTGAAATATAAAAAATTATAGCATGTGATAATTGATGTAACAATGTGTAGAAAATATAGTAGAACATGTCTGTGGAGAATAATAGTTCATTAATGAAACATTAAAAAAATTTCATTAGGGATACCATATTGATATGGATTTGTTTAAATGGTTTACTGTTCTTAATCAAGTTTGAAAAAAGTACAGTAGTTATTTATAAAAATTTGATGATCTAATTGGATCTCTAATCAGTGTATATTAGATCATAGATCTCCCCATTGAGATGACCCATCAATCTTCTCCCAAGTGTAGGTTTGTTTTGTTATGGATAATTGAAAATCTAACACTTTCCATTTCTATTACATAGGTATGAATTAATGAATATAATTTTTCAATGTCTATAAATATGAATCATTAAATTAGTAAAAATATAACACCATTAATAATTAATGGAATTGTAATTTAATAATAATTTTACTCATAAGATTATGTAACTTAAAAGAATAACATATTAAAATTTTCAAAACATAAAAATTTAATTGCATTTATTAATATATCTAATCATTTTTTTGTAACTATAAACATAATTTTCTATGCAATAATATTTAGGAAGTATAACATTGGAAAAAGATATAGATTCTATAAGCATTTATCGATTATCAGATAGTTTTTTCACTTCCAAGTTATATAACATTTATTCGCTTATTTGGTTCTAATATATAATCTACATTCTATTTTATACAATTAATAGTGGATGATATTGTGGAATTTTTTTTTCATCTCAGCGTGTCATTCTCTGCATGAAATGTATTTTCTTCTCTTGCTAATAGTATGAGTACCATATTAACTCAAACATTCCCCTTGAAAGAATACATGTGGAATCATTGACTATGAACTATAATATGTATGATAAAAAAAGAAAATTACATCTTTAAAGTAGAAATATCCCCACATGGGTCTCTTTTTGACATAATGAAGAGAATACTTGAAAATATAAAAGGTTTTGATATGATTTGGAATCCTAAGTCCTAGTGAAATGTCCCTTACGTGGGGTCTAGTGTTTCCCCAAATCATTATGGCATAAATAAAATTACATATATTCTATAACACCCATACATAAGTCCCTATCAACAATACATAGATCTATATAAGTAATATAACCTTTATCATGTCTCTTGTTGGCCAGTACACATCCTTCATCCAGGGAAACTACCTTTATGCAATATCACTACCGTTATTTTAATTGGAATTGTCACTTACATGAGTAAATATAGAACATTATACCACCTGATAGGTACATTTATATGTATTTTTAGTGACCCATATAATGGAAATAATTACCCTTAACCATCCTTCACATTGACAATCAGATCGGTTCCAATTATACATTTAGGTGAGTAACCCCTTATGCGGGTCATGAACACCCAATGCTTGGAATCCATCAAATTTAACTACCATGAGTCATCTACAATATTTATTCATCTTATAATGAGACTAAATTTATAATTTCATTTTCTGTGTTTGGTAATATTCATCTTCAATAGTCACTTGAGATTCTTCATTCAAAAAGTTATTGATTTGATGTGTTATTTTTCTCATCATCTTGATGATGTCCAACCTCGGAACGCTTTGGTAAGCTCATGCTCTCTAAATTTTATTTAAAACAGATTTGATATCATATATTTGAACATAAAATAAACTATTTTTATACTTCATTGTTTATATTAATAATGAATATATTGACAGGAGATGTGTTAGTTTTTGAAAATGATAGTCCACATTTATGCATTGATTCTTTTATATTATATTTATAAAAATCATACCCATACTTAACATTCCTAATACAACTGTTAATTATATTCATGCCTAGATGAAGATCAGGTTCATTAAAATTCATATAGTATAAATTTTCACATTTGATTATGTTTATATTATTTGGTATTCAAATTAAATCCCCTCTTTTTCATCATTGAGATCACCTTCAACTAACCTTGTCTTTAACCATACCCATCGGGTTTTTTTTCCTCATTCAATGTTGAGGGTCCTTGTTTGGTAATAGGATTTTTAATAATCTCTTCTATGGTTGTAGAAGATGTTAATGATAGTATCATTGGTGGTTTGATAGTAGATAATTTTACTTACTATAGCATATTGACATATAGGCTGTTGGAGTTATTGACTAGTGATAGAAGAAAGTGGTAAGAGGGTGGAGATGATAGAAATATAAAAAATATTAGTGTCAAAAGAAGGTATAAAACAATATTTAGTGGGTAACACTATAGGTAATACAACATCTCCTTTTGACAGTAGAAGCTAGTAGTAATGACATAGGGGTATCTAGAAACAGTAGTGGTAGAATAATAACAGAATAAAAAATTAATCAGAAAAAAAATTTAAAATTAACATTCATAATTAAAATCTAAAACAAAAAAATCATTTAATTATAAAGATACAAAAAGAAATCACTATAAAAAATAATATATATTACAGAGAAAATGAAAAATGAAAAATAGAATAAACATAAAATTGAATGTAAATTAAATTAAACTGGGACAATGACATAATTATTTTAATATAAAAAATTACAAAATCGACAAAAATTTTATCAATGAGATATTAATATCCAAATTAATGACATGAATAATATGAAAAACATATTTTTTAAACAAAAGGTGATGTGTAAAGATGCATCCAATAAAGGTCACATCATTAAACACTATAATTATTACTAAAGAGAACCAAATAGGGGTTATTGTATCATCATTTAAGTTAGAGTAGTAAGGTGAACCAAATCCATATGAAAACAAATCAAGGGATAAATGCAAACACTACTGCAGATATGAAAATTGAAATGAATATAATTTCAATTTCTTGTGATAAAAATAAATTACATTTAAAGCACAATTAAAAGGGGGTTCTATTTATCAATTCTATAAAAGCACTGATAAAATTAAAAAAAATTAATTTTTAAAATTAAAAATATATTTCTCCAAATTTGATTGGAGGACCAGCCCCCTTTTTATTAGTCCCCCATTAATAGTTAATCTCTAGCCTACCCCACCAACATTAACTTTTCTAGGTACCCCCACCCCCTTTAATAGTTCTATCAACTATCTTAGCAGCCCGCGTGCACCCCTGCCATTGGTGAGTTTTGAACCTTTGACCCCCCTAATCCCAAGCCTTTTCCAGTCACCAATATATATATATTTAAATAAATATATAAAATATTTTTTTCGTTTGTATGTTTGTTTATAAATAAATAAATTAATTTATTTTTATATATATGTGTGTGTGGGAATCTGTAAGTTTACTTTTTTTAAATTTATATAAATATATTCCAATATATAGATAAACATATATTTGTTTAAATACACACACAAATATATATTTATGTAAATTAATTTTACATACATATAAATTGTCTTTCATTTCTAATTTAAATAAAACAGAAATATATTTTTATTTAGTTAATTTTAATAAATTTGAGAAATAAATTTTATATGAAAATATAATTAATTATTTATTTATAATATTAAATTTGAATGTTTGAATATATACAAAATATCTACATATTGTTATATATTTTAATATAAATAACAGTATATTGTAATAATACATATATTTAAAACCCATAATTTCAATATGAATGTAATCCCGAGGTTTAAATTTATTCCCCATTTTAAATAGTCAAAAATACCCCCTTAGACGAGGTTGAAATTCCACTAAATGTTAAAAATATTGGGGTACCCTAACTAAAATCTCAATTTTGGAGACCTTATGGGAATTTTGTGGCCGAAAAAATTAATAGAGGGTATCGGTCTATTATTAGTGGGAAGATCTCATCAAATGATTCAATTTGATATGTGGTAGAGCCTAAACAGGCACCCTAATTTTAATTTATGGCACTGTCAGGATCAAATAATGTTTTCAACTTATTTAAGATCTTTTATTGATTTTTTTCGATTTTTTATCTTAAAATGTTTATTCAATGACTATTAAACAGTAATTATTAACAAATTATTAACTACAATATATTTTTTAATTATTGTATATGCTATTTTAACTAAATTTTTTATATATTAGGTGTAGAAGCCTATTTAGACTTATCTAAAAACCATATATATATATATATATGTTATTTACATGAATATAAGTACATTTATATATTAATATATTAATTTTGATTATTTTTTTAAAAAATATACCCTTTATAAATGCTAGTTAAAAATAACTATTAAGATCCCCATTTATTAGAACCCAAAAAAGAGCTAATAAATGAGTAATTTTAACTTTCCCTCTTTAAAATTGAAAAAAACATCTTTTATCAGCTCTTTTTTTAAAATGACAAAGTTCCCCCCTTTATTAGTGATTTCTATCACTATTAAAGGTTAGAAATGTGAAAAAAATTCCTTTGTAGAAAATCCCTCCTTGATATCAGATTACATTGTAGATATTATATGTTTTAATCCCATATAACGATTTACAATCCCTCCTCAACACTTCCATATTACTAGTTTATGAAATGTGTTCTATATATAATTTTTTACTAAACACACTCATAACAAAGAAGATTATTCATGTATTCCAATAGATAATGTTTTTGTATCTAGTTAATTTGATCACATTATAGAAAAGACAAATATCCATAATGAGATAGAGGTTAATAATTCTCAAACAAATATGTGATGGAGTAGGTTTTTCAAATAACATTATGATGGTTATGATCTAAAGTAGAATGGATTAATCTGTAAGATATAGTTTTGAAAAATACCCCCATCCCCATGGCATTGTACAGATCTAATAATTCCATAGAGGTATCTATGTTTGTGCCGTTCTTATCAGTTCAAGCATGTATTCTAAAATGAGCTCGATTTAGTTCCTTTTTAGGTTGTGTACTAATTTTCATCGAGGGATGATTTTCAGTTATAAACTTTTTTATAGACTAGGTTTGAATGAAATTAGTTGTATTTTGATGTAGGATAATTCGAATGGATCATTCTGGATAATAGTATCATTTCATTGATTTACCAATGGTCTATATAATTAGCAAAGAAACGGGTATGTAAATTTTTGAGACTTGATACTTGTCATAAAATCGACAACATTAAAATATATCATCCTTGAGGTAAAATGTAAGGTAGTGAGAGGGGCTTAGTATATAATTATATACTATCCACCCACATTAATTTAAAGTTCGGTTGGGGTATCACTGACGGTCAAGTGATGATTCATTATTCTTCTTAGGTATGCTTGTTGGAGGCCCTCACAAAATTTTAAAACCTTATGGTTTCAAGCCATTGTTAAAGGAAACCATGTAAACATTGTAGAATAATTCATTTGTCACCATAAAATAGTAATCATTCTCCCATTAATTCAGCTATATTTTCTATATTTTAAAGTGGGTCGCCCACATGTTTCTAGGAATTTTTGGAATTTACTCCTCTTTCTATGCATTTGCAATGGCCTATTGGGGTGTCACGATAGGCAATAATGTAACTTATATTTTGTCCTCCAATATCTTTTGCACATGACAATATCATTCTAGTTTTCTTCAATTGGGGTTATAAGACTTGATTTTAATGCGAACATTAATTCCCCACTTCATTATCAAGATGTTTAGGATCATGAAAAATACAGAACTAGAGATTTTGTAATATATGTTAATCAAAATTAATATTATCTTCAATATATTATTTATCAAGAATCACCCAACTAATAAGAGCCACCATATATTAGGTAAAATATATAATTAAATGATATGATGAATAAAAACACTAAAAATTAAAATATAATAATTGATTAAAATTCCTTACATTTAGAGAAGAAGAAACTAATGTTATTTAATCATTATTAATCCTATAACTGTTTTAAATTGATGTAAATTATATTTACGAATTTTTTAACTATTATGTATATAATATATTATTTTAAAATTAATGAAATAGTATATTAACATCATAATAATTAAAAATTAATATAAATTAATATTATGTCCACTTAATGTCAAAAATCATAAATTTTAAATTTAAATAGTTTTTATTTACATTTTAAATTTTCATATAATAAATAAATTTATAATTATTAGATATAAAATATTATAAAATTATATTACTTTTTTAATTTCACAAATCAATATAATTCAATGGTTATTTTTTGATACTTTAAAGAGATTATCGATTTTTGTAAAACAGTATAAAATATATTTTTAAGTAAATGGCTGTGTTTATTACAATATTAATGAGTAATTATAAATTAAATCATAAAATCCATCTATCACTATAATATATTTATTTATTTTTGAAACTATTCATTACTGAATATTATTAATATTTTAACAAACATATTATAAGTAACATAAGTTCTATTTTCTGATAAATGACCATGCGTTTTTCTTTTTATAATTCTTTTCGTAAACAGAGGTTTTTTTATTCCTAAAAATAATAATTGTTTTCCTAATAATATATATATTTACCTCATTAAAATAAAACACATTTCTAATTTTATCTAATAGAAAAAATTTATTCTTTAAAATACATTAAATTATAAAGAAGTGTACTTTACACATTCAATTTGTTACTACAAACAGATATATTTATTACAAAAATATATTTTACATGATAAAACTAATTTAATATCTCTAATATTTCATTCCAAAATATATAATAGGAATAATTTTATTTTTTGGAATTTATGGAAAATTTAATATATTAATATAACTTTCACTGACCAAACCAAAATGGTAAAAATAATTTTTTCTTGTTAATGAACTTAAAAACAAGTTTCAAACATATATGGAAATTAATGGATGGGGTATTATTAACCATCAATCATCAACCACTCCATTATTTTCTACTTCTTGACTTCTTTAAAACGGAAACATGTGTTCAAATTATATTATATTTAAATATTTAAAATAATCACATTGTCAGTGTATTTAAAAGAGATTTCTCACCACTCAATCAAGACAACTCAATGATTAATTATTTTACCAAAAATCAATATGTTTTTATTACTTTATAATTTTTTTCCTCTAACATTGGACTATATTCATTGTATTTTAAATTAAGACAGCCAATTCCAATGAGTTTTCCCAGGGAAAGCCCTTTCTATCAACATGAGTACTATTTTCCCAAAGATTTTTATTTTCATCCTTATATTTCCAAATATAAGTATCTAATTACTATATATTTATGTTATCTTTGTTTTTATAATTAATATTATTTTTATATGGTTATAAATATTAACCAATGTTTCGATTTTACATTGTGAAAAATGAAAATTTCTTTTTTGAATTATGTGAAGTACTTTCTCCATGATGGAGAGAATTCAATTTTTTTATCACCAACTCTATTCATGGATTATAAATTTTTTATTCACGAATAAAGTACCAATATAACAACTAAATACGATTATTAAGGGAAAAATTATAATACACCTTCTTCCCCACTAATTATTTGTTAAATGAAAATTTCACCCAACATTGTCCGGACTACAGCCTCCATAAAGTTATAAATCCAATTTTTTCATCTACTTTATTTAATATTTTCTAAAATATCTTACAATATAAATAAAAAATACTAACAATATATCAATTTTTATTCTATAATAATGATATTGTTCCAACATTAACAACATTCATGGTCACAATCATCCATTACATTTTTTATGTTAATGTTTGGGTAGGATTAACCATCTACATGAATAATAATATACTATAATATCATAGATAAATGTTAGAAAAAAGTTAATGATAACATATTATATATATATATGAAACAAATATGGTTTTCATCTTTAGTTGAAAAGTTAATATTGAAATAATCTATTAATATAACAGCATCCATTTATTAAAAATCAACGAAACATAATCATCAAAGATTTCATCATTAAGTACCGTAAAAACATCATATATAATAATGATAAAATTTTATAAATATATATGAGTAATAAATTAATGTTACATCAATGAGATATGGATAATACACTTTATGATATGAATCATAAAAAATTTATATTATGAATATTGTCAAATGACTATAAACACTCGCAAGTAATAAAAACAATTATAAAGAAATTACTTAAAAATAAATAATAAAAATGTTATTTATATAAGGTAGTTATTTCATCTTTACAAATGATATTATTCATGTATAGTGAATATCCCGTATTTTGAACGGTTTCCATTGAGGCTTATTCTTCGAACCAGAAACACTTAAAAGATTACACATCCATGAAAATCTATATATGTGTATTCCAATGTTATAAATCCACTTGGGTGATTTAAAAATATTTCTTTGGAACACAGATGTTTTACCAAGATTTTTTAGAATGATCATTTTACACACTGATATGTAAAAATAAGAACATTGTTTTTGATAATGTATATTACATGCAGCACAAAGCTTAGAAGAAATGATAACAACTTGAATTTAAGATGTAATTGCTTTTAAATAAACTCTATATATTTGATATATTTATTTCCATGAAACACTTATTTTATATTTCAATACACGCAACAAAGAGATCCTCTAAAAGCATTCATTACAAGGAAGGCCACGCTTTACCAAACAGAAATATACAATTAATATCATTATTTAATATAACAATTATAACAAAGAACATGAGATGGAAAGAAAATAGGAATAACTAACAAATTAAATTATATATTTGAAAAATAATTGTTAATTATATCTTTATTATAAAAAATAATAATTAATTAAAAGAAAAAGAAATATGTTTTGAAAACTTTTTTTTTTCTAAAAGACATTTTAATTAGAGATTGATCACATAATTTAAAATTATATTTTAGTATTTTGAGAAAATTTATTTTAAAAAATAAAATATATGTTTTAAATATGAATATCATAATTATATTTTGGTGAATGATTTTTATTTTTCTAAGAAAAGTCATTTTTATAAATAGATAAAAATAAAAAATATAAAAAAAATCTACATTCACGATTAACAAATTTATAATGTTCTATTATATTGTGAATTATTTTTAAATAAAAAACTAGTTAATTTTTATTTTATTTAATAATATTTAGGTTATTGGGGACATTTTAATATTTAATTTTTTACATACATATTTTAATATTCGGGACATTTTCTCTTTGAAAACCCTCTATCTAATCGTGTCTGTTGGATTAATTTAATTGAAACTTTCCCATTTCTATGAATTGAATTTGAAAAAATTATTCCATATTTTAATGATAATAATTTATATTTTTTTAAAATTTAAATTTCTTTTTAAAAAAATATTATATTATATTCTGTAAATATTATTTATAGTGGTTAAGGTGAAAATGGGTTTATCGAGGGATATAATAAAAATATAAGGGTGACAATGACCTAAAATAGTATAAAGAGTAGTATATGGAAATTTTATGACCATTACCCCATCCTTGTTTTGAGAATATATCATTTTGGATCCTTGTGTCATATGAAAAATGCTGGAGCATTCAATTCATTTCAATAGTACCAGGTTTGACCTCTATACAAATTATTAAACGCCACCACTCTCATCCATTTTTAACACATTAAACCAATTTGGAATTTCTATGGAATTGTAAAATAAATTATAAAATATTAACCAGATCCTAAAATCATTAATGTGGGTATAATCAAATCCGTTCAATTCTTTAGTGGAAACCCAAGGAGGATACCCAAATAAGGGGTAATGTTCTTCAATGAGCGTATTTATTTTCCATATTTACATAACATTATCAATTCTTATTAAACCCTATTTATATAATTACATGATTATTTTCCATAAAATATGGTTTGATTATAATAACTGAATGTCTTACAACTACGAACACTTCTATGAAATGGGTTATGAAATCCTCATTTTTGTATATATCATACTACCGCTTTGTGAACCGATGTCGTTCGTTTTATAATTTCCACCACACAATGATGGGTATAATTATGTTTGGATTATTTTGGTGTTCATCACTTGTATTCCAAATCTTTATCCTCTAATCAGCTTGACTTATATTTTAATAATAATTTTCTGGATCATGGATTCACCTCCATGATTAAAATGTTATGGTATATATATATCATATTTATTACATATTTATACCTATGGTTTTATTTTATTATGTATATATACACACACATATATATTTAACTTCAATTCCAACGGATAAAATATCACATCGCCCTTGTGTACGAAGGTCTAACGCCTCATTTAGGGATGTAGTTTCGCATTCACAAACACTTCACATGGATGCAGATAAAGATAATATTAATGATTAAATGTGATATTTAATAAATTATTATGATATTAATTTCATATTTATTATTATTTAAAGATAATATATATCATTTTTATTATTACCTTTTCACTCACTTAAATATGATAACATCATTTGTGAACTATTGAACTAATGCCTTCAAAAAGAGATGCATCCATTAATTCAACACTAAAACATGTGGATGAAATATATAAATACATAAAATCATAAATATAATATTATTACCTTTCCTTAATGATGAAATATTACTCACCTACTCCACATAATGATTATTGGAAATGGAAATGTTACTCAAGCGTTTGTACTACTTACTATCTATATGATTGTGAGATACATTATTTTTCATAGAAAAACATTCATTAATAGTTTTAAACGTTTAATTTATGTAAAACTATTAAAATTATTTCATTATTATTATAATTTTTATGATATAAAATCCTAATTATTAGAATAATCCAATTTGAAATTACAAAACATTCTTTCCCAAACAAGGCAATTAACACCCAAAAAAATGAATGATTATTAATGAAATTGAGATAATATGTTATAAAATGTTCATATATGATGTTATAAATATTAATATGGTTCTTGTATAATATTATAACATATTTAAACACACTATAGAGGAGTTTATCGAATGGTTAATCGAAGGGAATCAGATGGGAAGTGATTTTGTCTCCATTACATTTCATTGAGGCCTAATATAATGTTATTCACCTAGTTTCTTATATATGGTGTATAATTCGCCTTTCGTTTGTATTATCATGAAGAATTAATTATTGAAGGAATTTTATGATTCATTTATATTTATTTCATCTATAATTTCTTAACTTATAAGTTATCAAGTGGCAATGAATTCCATAACTAATTTTTTGTTCACTAGGTTGATCCTATACTTAATTGATTATGTCATTCTACAATTTTGAGTATAATTACTTTTCATTAAATTATAGTATATTTTAATTTTTTTTATTTATAAATAAATGAAATAATACATTCATTTATTAATTTCCATGTCAACATTATGATCTTTGTAATGTTTTACTTCATAGTCTCATTCTAATCGATATTTTTTACTCTTAAACATCATTTGATGTAAATTATATAAATATTTCATAATAGAAAACATAATATACATATCATTTGGTTATTCTTGATAATTTCAAAAAATATTTCTCATTTTAACTATTGTTTTATTAAAATTAATTGAAAAAATGTTTTTAGGAAAATCATTCGTCTTTTCTTTCTTCAATTGAAAATCCTTTTCCCCCCAAAACGATGTTACCATAAAATGATAAAAAAATATATTTATAATATTTAAAATGAACAAATATAGTCATATTACACATTTTTAGTCTTTAAAAAGAAAAAGTCAATGCAATATTAGGGACTATTCAAAAAAATTCCTATTTAGATTGTACTAAAAATGATAAGGGAATCTTCTTTTCTTTTGAAAAAGGGACATTCATATACTTTTTAGTGAGAAATGAATGTTATTTTAAGCCATTATAAAATATAAAAAATTACCATTTTTCATGACCATAATTTCTTTTAATCTTCAATTTCATGTTTATTGTCATTTTCTAATGAAATATTTTTCAATATTAATTTTCAATGAAATGCATTTTGAAAAGGTTTTTTAAAAATGAAAAGTATATATTCCTCAATAATCTGTTAATGAATTTATTTTGTATTTATATTCATAAAAAAAAACCTCTATTCTTACTCAAATGGGTATACATTTATACCAACCTTATAATTCCATTGGTTGGATTATGATTATTTTTTCACAAATAGTATTTTAATTCAATTACTTGTTTTATTTTTAAAAAATTAACAAACACATGGAATATTCACATTATTATATTCATTAAACACTAAATTATCCCTAAATACCAAAATTACTTGTCACAAATATTCTTATTTCTTAATCCTTATCAAATTTCTAAATACAATGTTTTACATTGATAATTATTTGATTGAATGGGGAAATAATTGTACATTTGTATCCTTTAATGCATATAAATATTTGATGTTTAGGAATACATATACATTAATATAATAAATTATATAATATATTATTAATGATTTGGAAGAGTAGTGATGGGTGTGGTGAGAAATTATATCATGCCTCGATTCATCAGTAGGTAATCATTAGAAAAATTATCTATGTTAACCTTAGATGGGGTTTTCCCTGTATTTTAAACCATATTTTGAAATGAATTTATAATAGAGGTGTCATGATTTATAATATTGTGGAATCCAATAATTATGAATTACCTTCCATAGTATTTCTGTTATTATTATCCAATAATTTTTTACTATAATATTATCTCTGGATGCAATTTATTTTCATTTAATTGACCAAATGGGAAATATTTTTTATTATTTACAGTATTGTATTGATTATTCCTTATCAAGTTATTTAAATAGAATTTTTCATTAATTTTTACCTAAAATATGTTTATTCTTAATGAATAGGGATAACTTCTACTGTACATTAGCCTTACTAAGGGTGTTAGCTCGCCCTTTTTTATTCCTTTTTGTACAATCCATGATGTTTACTATGAATGATATGAAAGGATATTCTAAATGGAAAATATTATTATTAAAAAATATTATTTTTTAATTTTTGTGTAAAAATGAAATGTAATACTATAGTATATATATACATTACCAAGACTTATAAACTATTAGATCCCTCAAGATGAGACCCTGTGTATCTTATGATAATTAAATAAATTAGGCATTGGATTTTTTCCATTGGGGTCGGGGTTTCAAGACATGGTATCATAGGACATTTTTTAGAAACCTTGAGATCAAGACATAGGAAAACAAATATTAGGGATCATAACCCTATGATAGAAATTGAGGATAAGAATATATGGAACATCATCATGTTTTGGTAAGGAAGATACTAGGTAGTTTTCCAATAAATACATTAATTTTTGGGTTCTAAATGTGTGTGTGGTTATAGAATAAACTTCCCTAGGTGTAATAGATCTGAAAGGCAATTTCCTATTGACCTAATCATCATCTAGTTCCTAATAATGAACCTTACCATGAAACTAGTTTGATACCCCCATAGGATGGGGCTAATATATATCAAAATTTATTTACATACAATTTTGAATGATTTAGGACCAAAAATTACATTGGATAAACCTATAGTGTATTCGATTGAAAATAATTCATCTCAAAGGAATGATAAAATGTTAATGTGTGAAAAAATAATGGAAATAATCAATGAAATACCAATGTAAAATGAAGTGTGTGATTAATGGAAATAAATATCATAATAAGGATACATTTATAGTTTGATGTCCAATTTTTTCTGAACATGAGAATTGTTAGAGTAAATTACCTTTTATAATGGTTAAAACATTTAGGATAGAAGGACCTATAAGGAAATAAAATTTAAGAAATATTCATATATTTGGATTCATTAATTAAACTAAAGAATCTTTTTTACCAATAGTATTTTGGTGGTTATAATTATTACACATCTAATTATTGTGTTAAATTTTAGAAACCTACATGACATCATTAACAATTTTGATAGAATAAATTGTGGGTTTATAAATTTAGAGTTGATCATATGTTAAATTTCTTAAAAAACTCTTTGAAGGTTTTATGTGATGGGATTCTTCCTAGAGTATGGATATTTTGGGAGAAATATATAGTAAGTTGACCCATTGGTACAATGTATGTTTTATGGAAGAATTTATTTTATGAATAATTCCTCTATAAATTATAAACACATTTAAAAAGATATTGATAAAAATTATGGTTAGTATTATTAATAATAACATTATAATAATATTTAAATATTATTATTTGACTTTCAAATAAATACTGAATATCTAGTAATATTATTATTTAATGATTAATTTTATATCAAGGATCACCATCATGTTTTTATTTATGGAAAATTATAGAAATTAAATTAATCTAGTTTCAAAAATGGAAAACCCATGTGATAGGTTAAAATCTATCAAATTTAGAAAGAACATGGGTCTTGAGCCCATGACCGATGGATGATAAGTGTTTAACACCTACTACTGGACTACATGATTTCCTAGTCAATATATCAATGTTTTTAAGTAAACTATTTGAGATATATACATTAATAATAAACTGATATTGTTACTTTTTAGGTTTAGAGATTAATTTATGACATAAATTTTGTTAAATATATTGATTTTTAAAATTAGTTATATATTGAAATATTTAATTTTCACTCTTTTATGGATCTTATGATATTTTATTAATGAATTTTATTATGTCATTCATGGAATATTAATTTCTATATCAATTTCATCCAGTGTGGGATGAATTGGAAACAGATAAAAGAATAAAAATGGATTAAATTATGATAATAAAATCGAAACATAACAAGTAAATTTTTTTTCCATATATTTCAATATAGTAAATTATTTCCTCATCTTTAGTTAAAATATCATGAAGCAAAAATTTTATCCAATTATTTTCATATATGATGACTCGTTTTGTCTATTAAATCATCACAAATTTATTTTTTTACCCCATTACCCATCTATTGATCTTACATTTTCTTGTGATAAATGGCCAATATCACTCTCTATAATTATTTACTCTTTTCTACCATCTCCATATCTTCACATTCCACCAATATTATCCTACTAAGATTCCTAATTATGTGTTGGTTTTTTTGAACATGGTACATTCTTTTCTCACTTATTAAAATAATTTTTCACTAACCCTTTAATGATATGAGGTTACTTACAATTGTATTTCTTAATTTCAAACATGTGATTTTTAGGGTCATGTTTAAATTGCAAGGATTGAATTTATTAATGTTGGGATAAAGCAACACCCATGGATTTTAAATGAAGAACATTGTTTTTATAGAATGTAAAACACAAAACACAAAGCATAAAAGAAAAGATAACAACTAAGACATTATGATATTTTGTTAATAAATTAAATATAATCAATATATCGAATTACTTAAAACACTTAGTCTTACTTATGATACCCATAAAAATGGGTTTCTTCAAAATCATGAAGGGTAAAAAAAGTCCACTTTTACTGAGCAATAATATTATTTTTATAATATTATTTAATATGAAAATTCTAACCTAGAAATTGAAATGAGTGGAATGGATTGTATCAACTAAATTAAGAAAATATATATTTAAAAAAAATAGTTATCTATTTAATGTAAAAAATTAATAATTATTTTAAAAAAATAAATATCTTATAAAAAATGTACTATTTTAATTGACATTTTAATTATTGTTCTCACAGGTAACATAAAATTAATGATTAAAAATTCCTAAAAAGTATTTTATAAAATATAAATTCTTTTTTTAAACATAATTAAAAAATTAGTAATGCATGATTTTTTTTTATTTTTCTAAGATGATTCATTTTTTTACTAAAGAGTTAAAATACTGAAATTTAATTAAAAATAACCTTTTCATTTAAATAATTTAAAAATGTTAAATTATATTTTAAAAATTATTTTAAAATAAAACAAGCTAAAATATATATCAAATAATCTGATTTATGGAATTTGAATAGATCTTGGATTGACTTTTCATATAAAAACATTGAAATATTTTTGATATTTTTCACTATTAGACCCTACATTCTCTTCGTATCTACAGAATTAAATTTGAATTAAATTTTTTTCACTTATATGAATTGAATTTGGAAAATTTTATTACATATTTTTAATAACCAAATTTTATAATTACATAATAAATTAACTTGATTTCAGAAAAAAATGAATAGTTAATGCTGTAAAAATTAATTATTATAATTAAGGTAAAAATGGGTTTACTAGGTTTTAAACAAAAATGATAATGGAAAATATGACCTATACACTTATCGAAAAAATATTTTCTGTACAAAATTCAACCTTTCCACATCTAAGGTTATATAACTGACCATTTTGGACACTTTCGCATATGTAAAATTTTGTATCATTCAATTTTATTCAAAAAATAATAAGTGTGTCCTCTGAAACTAATATAAATTTCACCCCCTCTCATCCATTCATCACACCATAGAACAAATTTAGTTCAAAAAATACATCCTCAAATCACAAAAAAAGTTACATCCCTATTCCGTAAAGACTAATTATGGACATAAATACTACATTTATTTAATTAGTGAAAACATATGGAGGATACCCATAGAAGAGGTTATATTTTTCAACACGTTTCTTTATTTTACTTCTTTCAAAGAATCCTTAAATATTTATTGAGAAATGTTGCCATAATATAATCAGTATATTCCATATATTGGGATGTTTTTATAATACATAAATGAGATACAACTATCTCCATATCTATCAAATAGGTTATGAAATCATCATTTGTGTGCAAGGTTTATTACACCACACAGACCGATGTCCTTCCTTTTCCCATATCCACCACTCAAATATAGATATGATGATAATTCTAGATTATATTTTATATCAATAATATACGTATAAAATTAGATACATAATATAATATATATATATATTTACCTTCCATTCTATAGTATAATTGATAACGTTGATTTTGTGTATGGTGGGATACTGCCTCGCGAAGCAATGAGAATCATCCTTCACTAATGCTTTACATGGTTGGTGATAAATTTATTATTGATGAATATATTGTATATACGTGAATATATTATTATATTAATTAAATATTTAAAATAATGTAATGATATTATATATCATTTAATTTCTTACCATTACCCTCACTTATTGTCGATAACATTGGTCATGAATGTGTGGATAGATGCCTTCACAAAGTGATTTTACTCTCTTTTTTATCACAACATTACATTGATTATATATATACGTATATAATTATTTTTATATGATGTTATGGTAATTATTGAAATATTATATGTTACATTATTTTCTTAATGACCATTTGAAAATGGAAAAATTACCTATTATTACATACTACCTAATATCTCTTTTATCCTAACATACTTCTATTCTCAAAAAAACATCCATGATCAGTTATAAAAGAATAATTAATTTAAAAATTTTATAATTATATCATTAATATTATTTATGATACGATATAACAATATAATATATTCATTAAATTGGCAATTTATGTTGAAACACACCTGAGAAAATAAGGGAATTAACACCAAAAATCATGAAAGTGTTGAATCGTTTTTGGCAAATGGGTAACAATATTTTAGAGAAGGATAATATGTGATAATAAAAATAGTTAATATATTTATTTTATAATTTATTCGATTTAATTTAACAATAAATTATTCTAGATAAATCTCAATAAAATGTAAGTGTGAGGTAAGGGATTGCATCCTAATTTCATTTCATTAAGGCATAGTGTAATGTTATGCACTTATTTTATTTTATATGATGTATATTTAGAATATTTTACATGTAATATCATGAATTATTTTTTATTCATGCTATTTTATGATTAACATTGAGTTCTTTCATCTATGGGGATTTGAATTAAATTTTACTAAGTGGAATGATATTTCATTACTCAATTTCTATTCATTGGTTTATTCCTCGACATCAGTGATTACAAAATTCTATGATTTTGTATATAGTTAATTTTTATTACCTTATGTATTATTTACAATAGTCTGAAACTGATTTAAATTTCAATCCCATAATAGATTTAGTGATCAATCCTTTCTTCAATCTTATGATTTTTATAATGGTTTATTTCAATATCTCATTATAATCATGGTTGTTTAGTCTTTAATTTATATCAAAGTTAGTTATTGGAAAATTTAAAAATAAATATATTCCATTTTCCATTTCCTGGGGTTATTTAATATATTTTCAATTAATAGATCTATTTTTTCACACATTTGTAATTAAATTAATTGAGAAATTGTTTTTAATGAAATCTGACATCATTTTTCTCCTTGGCCAGAATTTTTTTAACACAAAACCATGATTTATAAAAATTATTTCATAAATTATTTTATCATTTTTAAAATGATGTATTAAATAAATTTTTACCCAACCTTATTATTGAGACAGAAATTTCAACTGAATCATATGTATTTTTCAAAACAATGCCTTTGTATTTTTCAAAAAAAGTGAATGGAATATTATAATGATTTTAAAGATATAGAAAGTTCCTAAACATTCTAAAGTAAAAAAATGTAATGAACATTTTAACATCAAATGAATGTATTGAATTAACTCTAATGCCCTAGATTAACATACATGGATATTACATTCTATATATGGAATACTTGATACACAACATTAATAGACCCCAATGACAGTATTAGTTTAGTGTCTTTGGAATTGAAACATAATCATTAAACTTGGTGAATGATCTTCAAGATCCCCCATAAAGATTTTCCACTTTTGTTTTCCTACCTAAAAAATTTCTTTTTATCCCGGGAAAAAAATAAAAAGGGTGAGATCGGATGCTCAGTAAGGGTAAACATGGAAAAAATAAAACAATCCACAATCATAAGAATCCAAAAACATAGACATAAAGTTTAAATATCAAAATCTTGTGTTATTGAAAATAAATAATGGCAGTACCAACATCATATATTATAAAGGAACATTTACCATGATAAAATACTATTGGAATAAAACATATAATTTTGGAAACAAAATATTCACATAATATGATTTCTATCATTGAAAATCCATTTTTTCCAAGACCATAGTAGTGTACAACATCCATTACTGAACCTAGATTACATTCCATTAAATCTATGTATTACTGAACCGGATTTACTTTTCGTTCCATCCATGTATTACGGTATAATTTTTAATTTCTATTCCATTTATGACTATATCATTTGAAATAAATATTTAACCAATTCATTGGAGGGAGATATAGGTCCCACCCATCTCATAAATAAATCATTCTTACATGTGCCACAAAAAAATAAACAATTCATCATAGCATAACCTGAGAAATAAAATGGGTTTCATAAAAATCATTTTATCATAAAATAATCCATTTGAAATACCATTACATCAATAAAAAAATCAAATAATAGTAATAATATAGATTTAAACATAATACTATTTAAATAGTGTCATCTTCGATAGAAATTAATTATGATAAAACCCTTGATATTAAATCTTGAGGAAAATATCCATTCTTCTTCAAAATCATTTTCCTTTTCCAAAATTACATGCAATTTTAAAAGAAAAAAATCTAGTTAAAAATAATCTTAATATATTTTAGAGGATTATTCATTTAAATAAGGTGTAAATAAGTCAAAAAAATATGTTCATTTAGTATATCTAATAAAATACATTCTTCCGATACTATTTCTAGAAAAGTCAAGATGTTCCACATATGGAAAATGAAAGAAATATTACCTCCATATAATTTAATATAAATTCACCAATGGGTAAAATTGAATTTAAAAGTAGAAGAATATAAATAATATTATATATTTTGGAAACACGGACATGGATGATAAATATACACCTATAAATACTTATTTATAAACAATCCCTGAAAATAATGAGATTTCGAAATTATCCCTTACACTAGGTATGATATACATCATATTTATCCAAAACTATTGTATAGTGGATTTAAAAATATTATTATCTTTTAAGAGAATCATCATTATATTTATGATGTCAAATTGGATTCACTTATGACTTTATGTTACCCATTTATTTGTCAATACAACATTTAGGGCAATAATCTTTTTATCTATCGTACATGTAATACTTTTTATTCTTGATATTATTACTAATATCATTATTTAATTACATGAAGAATTTAAAACATGGTTTTTATATCATAAATAATATATATATATACTATAGATAAATGAAATGAAATACACCATTTATGGAGATGGTTGGTCGTACATATGCTTGAACGTTGTTTCCATTTCCTTACTGAATTGATTGGAAAAATGTAAATGACATATATATATATATATATATCTAGTAGAATTATTATGTAATATATTTACTGATTTTTTATTATATATACTTTATAATCATTCTAGAATTGTTAACGTGGATAATGAATGCCATCGCGTCATGGCGACGGTAAGTCGTACGTACACACGGGCAGTTATATCATTCAATTAATGGTCAAATTGTATTGAATTGGATAGTATATTAATTATAAATATTAATTTTCCTGTTATATTCATTATTTTTATCCACTATACTCATCATTATACCCATCCAAATTATGTATTTCTGATTAAAAATTACAGTATGGTGTGGAGAAGGTAAGTCGTAAGCACGCACAAATGGTGATTGTGTTATTTGTAGGACATATAAAAGAGGTATAAGGTTATACCATAATTATACTAACAACTTATAATGTATAAGACACATGATTTATTAATTTATTATTATAAAAAGTTAATAATTGGAAGTAGAATGAGAAAAAAAAATTATATAGTTGATAAAACAATTACCCATGTTTTAGTATCTCCTTTTCATTTGAATAAAAGTTCTCCCTTGGATAGCTTCTTACCCAAAGTGTGGCCTCTAGAATGAATAAAGGGATGTTTTAAGCTTATTTTACCAGAGTTTTTTGAGACAAAAGGGTGTGAAATGTGTGAGTAAGTGGGTTAGAGGTGGTGGCCTTTTATAAGAAGGAGGGGAACTTTAGGAAGCTCTTGAAATATTAATTTATTATAAATTTATTTTTGGTTTATAATGACACCAAACTCATTTATTTGTAAGATAAGAGAACGGTGGGTCAAAATGTTTTCAATAGATAGAATTGAGACCTTTTTTATTTTATTTTTATCCTTTTAATTTTCATTTATCTTTATTTAATCAATTTAATAATATTTGTGGTAATAATATTCTAAGTATTAAATGGTTAACAATATTTATTTATGTGTTGTAAATTTTCAATAATTGTATACTTTATGACATTATAGACCATATAATTTTAACCTTTTAATTTTTTAATATTTTTATGATTCTTAAATGATTTAATAATATATTATTTTCACAAAATATCAACAGTTTCAATTTTGACACTATTCATTTATTTGACTTTTAAATAAACTCCAAACATAAGATAAATTCAAACCAAAATATTTAATAAACTCCAAAAATGTCATAATCATAGGGAAAATTCGTGGATTATATTATTTAGGTCATATGTTATTTATTTTAACATTTTTCAATCTAATTATTTGCTATTTCTATCAATAAAATAATTTCTACATAACTATTGTGTCATCATTAATTGTAATTATTTAATGTATAAAAATTATCAAATAAATTAACATGATGTGGATAAATTTATTAAATTTATATATACTATTTATGTTCAATGTTTTACCATGTTTATCACTATATTAAAATTATTATACATATATGAGATAAGAGAGTGAGATGTGGTCACTTTTTTTTAATTATAATTACCTCACATTTAGTGACAAAAGTCCATTAAATGAATCAATTTTGACACTGAGGTGATTTTTGAGAAATTTAATTAATACAATAGTATTATTTTGGTGTTTGGGTAATTTTATTGTCTTTATCATATTGTTTGTTACCCTCATTAACCTGATTTACCTTTAACTATGGTATATAAAAATTACCATAGATACTATTCATAATATCCAAAATTATAAAAGTAACTTATGAAAATATTTTGGAGCCACTGATTTCCATTATTGAATCCATTTTTCAAAATTAAAAACATAGAAATTGCATTAATTAATTTAAAATTATTTCTCATTTTCAAAACCAGAAAGCAGGTTTCTAAGAAGTAAAAACTATCAAAATATTTATATGTGTATGTGTACAATTTAAATGTGATATTATACACACAGACCAAAATTATATTACCTAATAAAAACAAAATAAAATTACACTTTAAACCCATTTAAAAAGAAAATATTATTATTTTAAATAAATTATATGGAAACGAATTTTTGAATAAAAATGTCATATGTTTTCATGTTCAGCAAAATATTTATTTTAAGATAAATATACTATAAATTCAACTAAAGTAAATTTTATATCCCTCTTCCAAATAAGAAATTTATTTTTTCATATAAAATATATATAAGTGTTCATAACTAGATTTAAAATTGGTGCTCCATCAAAAGGTGACAAAATTGTGATTTTTCAAAAAATACTTCATTTTTTTTGAAAAATTTAATTTTTTCTTATATAATGTTATAGAAAATACATAAGATGAATCATAATATTATATAAAATTCAAAATTTGGGTAATAATATCTATAACATCTAGTTTATATCTAAAAATATTTTATTAATATTACATTGTTTAGTAAAACTAAATATTGCGTTCAATGAAAATTATCAAGGAAGGTGTCTCTATCTTTTAATGCAATACATGTTAGTTTTGTGTTCTGTGCAAGAATCCATTTGTATTTCATATAACACAATAAAATCACTGTTCTTTTATGCATAGAACAAATGTTATACTATGTGTTCTGTGAAAGGAATTCTATGAATAGAACATCATATTGAGTGTTACCAAAGCCATGTATAATGTTGTATATACAATAAGATATTATGGTTTTGCGTATAGTGAAAGCTAATATTGTTGTCACCTAACACACAAGATATCATAGAAGTTTAAAAGTATCTATCTCATAAAATCTTGGGGTGTTACAGTATACCACCTTTTAAAATGAATTTAACCGATAAAATTTGTTGGGGATATAACATGTTTACTAACGGAACATTTCTTTCATAAACACCCAAATCATAAAAAGGAATACCAGAAAATAATTTTAAAAATGAATGTTAGATACAAAAAGGTTACCCAATGAAACATATCCATGCGTTTCAACATAATAGAACATAGTAGGGAAGTGGAAACATTGATATAGAAGATAAATCTAACAATCATGTTCTAATGGATAGTGATAGAGAACTATGATTGGAGAAAGTTAAAAACCAAAAGGTCATAAATCTTCGATGATTTATGGGACCATATGATTCAATGGATAAGAAGGTACTATGATAATGCTTTTGGTTTTCAAGATCCATTACTACAAGTTGATAAATTTTTCAAGAGAATAAATACTAACTTGATTTTGGTACAATATCGTCTTTTTTGTGCCTTAAAAAATTTACACTTCATCTATTATTTAATGAAAAGTTTTTTAATTTTTCATTCATCATGTGTTATAAGATCATGAGACAGTATGATAGGTCATTTCATCTGTCTCAACAAAAGGATTTCACAAGTAATCAAATATGCATAAGTCCTCATATATTGTGATAATACAATAATCTAACTAATTTCAACCTGAATATAATTTATACTATCCATAAATTTATAACATTAAAATCCATTAAAAAACTAAAAATATAAATCTTTAGAATGAGGTGAATTAAATTCCTTCTACATGTATCTCTCATAGCCCAAAAGGAAGTTATTGGTTGTCAAATTCCAATCATGTGAATACATTAATCATGTATTCTCTTGAAAACTGATAACAACATGAATTACCCTATAAACATAATTAAAAAAATCCTTTCTATCAAAATTAACATTTTACACCCAAGAAAATTACAAAAAAAATTATATACTCAAACCATGTCATCACTTTTAGGTTATACTATCAAAAAATTTCTTATCTCTTTATCCCTTCATTATGCGCATATCATGTGATTTCCAAAAATATTTATTTTACTATTCATTGTAACTGGTACCATATACTTATGGAAAATTTCAATGCACCAATAAATATATATTCCAATATGTCATATTACTATAAAAGATATTATATAACACTGTTTTGGAATCCAATTACATAAACACGTATTCATTTCATCACTTTGTTGTCATACTCAACATCGTTAATAGTGATCGCAGGTGATTTGACATTTTTATTGGACTTAAGAGGTTGATTATGTCGATAATCATCCATAACACGTGTATTATTGCATCAGATAACATAATTACCCATTTCCAAACACTTTTAGCATTGAAGTGTGGGTGGTGCGTTTTCTGTAGTCTTTTCTCTATTCACATCATTAGAAACATTTTTACCATTACTTCACCACTCAACTTATTGATGAACGTCTTTTTCACATATAAAACATTTTCTAGTACCTTATATACAATATACAACAAGATTCTTTTCACACATTGTGCATAAGGAAACATGCATCTTCTTTTACCATTTTTTTGAGATTTCCCTTGAACCCCATCATTCGTTTCTTGTCAAAACCAGGATATTGATATGTAACAACAACATAAATTTCTACATTGATTCCTCAAATCATAATCTCTTCATATATACTAATGTTTTTTAAATAAAATTACCTTCAAAGACTTGGTTTTGAGCCACTGAATAATCAATCAACTTTACTTCCACGTTGGATGATGAAACAAAAAGCATACCATGAGAGTCTTTTAAAATTTTCCACATATGTACCGACAGATTCATTATCCATTTTCTTAAGTTCAAGAATTCCACTTCAATATATTTTTTTGAAGAATATGACTAATGTACATATTGAAAAATATTTTTGAACTCATCCCATTCCAGGGAATCGATTTCATCATCTTGTCTTGTATTCTTGATTAGATTCAACCACTAGTCTGCTTCACAATATAAATGATAAACATCCAAAATGAATTCTTCATGATCTAAACATGGAAGGATATAAAATAACATTTTTGTTTTCTAAAATTCTATATTTTATTGTTTCCATCATTTCCAAGGCATTTCTACTAAGACCATCATACTAGAAAATGTCCATTACTGAACCGGGATTACTTGTCATTCCAACCAAGTATTAATGAACCATATTTAGATGTAATTACATCCATGTATTACTAAAAAAGATTTAATATCCATTATATTCATGTATATCTTATGTGAAATAAATATTTATCCATGTAAATAAAAGTAGATATAGGTCCAACCCATCTCATAAATAAATCATTCATACATGTGGGAAGAAACATAAACCATTCATCAAATCATAACCAAATAAATAAAATTGGTTTCTTAAACATCATTCCATAAAAATATAATCCATATTAAATATCATTCCATTCATAAAAAACTCACTTCATAGTAATAATATGGATAGAAACATAAACCTATTTAAAGAGCATCGTCTTATATGGAAATTGTTTTTTATTAAACACTTGAACATAATTCTTGAGGAAAATAACTTTTCTTCTTAAAAACGTTTTATTATCCAAAAATTAAATGAAATTTTAAAAGAAATAAATGAATTTTAAAATAAAAATGAAATCATGTAAATGAATATTCTTGGAAATTAGGTGTTATGAAGACATAAAAATCGGTCCATGTAGTGTAATTTAAAAAAAAAATATTCTTCTTGTACTCTTATTGGAATAGTATAAACTACCTCGTATGGAAAATGAAAGAAATATTCCATCCATAACATTTAATAAATGTTTTCCGATTGGTAAAATTTAATTTTAATTTTATATGAAGATAAATATAATTTTATATTTTGGAATCATGGACATGGATGATAAATAAACCCCTGTAAATACTTACACATAAACAATCTCATAAAATAATGAGATTATGAAATTACCTATTACCTTAGGTCTGAAATGATTCTTATGTATACAAAACACATATATAGTGGGTTTTAAAATATTATTAACTTTTAAAAGAACCATAATAATATTAATGATATCATATAGGATTTACATATGACATTATGGTACCCGTTCATTTATCAATCCAGTGTTTTGGGAAGTTATAGTTTTATTTACCACAAGTGTTTTGACTTTTTATTCTTGATATTATTACTTAGATCATTATTTACATACTTACATAATGTAAAAAAATGATTTATAGATCATAAATATTAAGTATATAAATATATATAATAGTTAGATAAATTAAATTTAATACACCGTTCATGGAAATGGTAGCTTGTACGCACGCAAAAACGTTGTTTCTGTTTCCTTATTTAATTGAATGGAAGTATGTAAATGAAATATATACATATATATACCCAAATATAATGGAGTTATTATGTCATATATTTAATTATTATTTATTATATATATATATTATAATCATTTTTTTAATGTTTAATGTGGAAAATGAATCTCATCGCGTCGTGGATATAGTAAGTCGTACATACGCAGGGGGGGCGATTTCATTTACTAAATGGTTAAATGGTATGTAATTGGATGGTATGTTAATTATAATAAATAATTATCATGTTATAACCATTATTTAAATCCATTATAATCATCATTATACCCATCCAAATTATGTATTGTCGAATAACAACGTACAGAAAGGCATTGAGATGGTATGTCGTATGTACCCACACATTGTTATATTGTTATTCATAGGATGGATCAAAGGAGGTATAAGGTTTTAACATAACTATAACAGAATACAATTATATATAAGATAATATATTTATTACTTTATTATGAAAATAATATAATAATAGGATTAGAAGAAGATAATAATTTTGAAAGAGGTGACAAAACTATTTTCTCTTTTTTGAGTTTTTCATTTGGATTTTCACAAAAGGTCTCCCTAGGATGGTGTTCGACCCAATGTGTGGCCTCTAATATGAAGGTAGGGATGTTGGGAGATTATTTTATCTATGTTTGGATGATTAAATGGTCATGAATGTGTGAATAATTGGGTATATGTGGTGTCATTTTATAAGGGGGAGGAGGGGCACTTTAGATATGTATTGAAATATTAATTTTTTTTAAGTTGATTTTCGGTATATAATGGCCCCAAACACATTTATTTTCATGATAAGGCCAGTATGAGTAGATATTATCTCAAAAATATAAATTATACATGTTTCTATTTTATTTTAAACCTTATCATTTTGATTTATCCTTATTTGATATATTTATTCTTATTTGGGGAAATAATATTCTATGTATTAAAAAGTTTTAAATATTTACATATGTGTTGTAAATTTCCCATAACTCGATACTTTATTACATTTCAGACCACGAAATTTTCATATTTTAATATTTAAATATTTTTTTGATTGTTCAATAATTTAATAATAACTTATTTTTATAAAATATCAATAGTGTTAATTTTCACACTATTCATTTATTTTACATTAAGTAAAATCTAAAGAAAAGGTAAATTAAAAAGAAATTGATACCCTATTAAAATTTCATTTGATCCTAGGAAATATGTGGATAAAATTAATTAGATCTTATGATATTTATTTTAAAAAAATTAATACCATTTATATAATATTTCAATCTATAAAATAATTTCTACATCAATAATGTTTCATCATTAATGGTAATTATTTTATCTCAAAAAATTATAACTAAATTTACATAATGTAGATAATATTAATATATTTCTGTATAATATTTATTTTTTAATTTTTATCATGTTTATCACTATATTAAAATTATTATACATATAAGAGATAAGAGAGTGACATGTGGTCACTATCTTTTGTTTTAATTATAATTTCATCACCTTAATGGAAAAAATTACATTCAATGAATCAATTCAAAACCTTAGATGATATTGGCCGACTTTAATTCATCAAATAGGATTTTTTCAGGTGTTGGGGTAAATTTTATTACCATTATCATGTTGTTTATTATCCTAATTTACCCAATTTACCTTTAACTATGGTATATAATAACTATCATAGTTACTATTCATAATAAAAAAAATAAAAGTAACCTATTAACTTATTTTGGACCCAAGGATACAAAATATGGAATCTACTTTTCAAAATTAAAAACATATATGCTTCATTAAGTAATTTAAAATTAATTCATGTTTTCAAAACCAAAAAGAGTTTTTTTTAAGAAGGCAAAACTATCAAAATATTAACACGTGTTTATGTCCAATTGAAATGTGAAATTATATACAATGAACAATATTATATTAAATGATAAAAAATAATAAAATTCCCCTTTAAAACTAATTAAAAAGATAATATAACTATATAAAAAATTAGTTGAAAAGGCAGTTCTGAATTAAAATGTCATATTTTTCATTATTCATTAAAATATGAATTTTATCAGAAAAATAAAATACATTTAACCAATGTAAATTTTGATGTCACCGTTCCAAATAATTTTTTTATTTTCTCAAATATAATATAAAAATGTGTTGAAAACTAGGATTAAAATTTGTACGCATCAAAATGTTTCAAAACTGTAATTTTTGAAAAAAACATCTTTTATCCAAAAATTGAATTTGTTCTTATATCATGTTCTATAAAATATATAAGATTATTGTTAATGTTATATAAATATCAAAAAATTATTATTATTATTCATAATTACTGGTATATATTCAATAATATTGTAAAAATATATCGTTGTTTAGTGAAACTCATTTATGCGTACAACACAAGTTATTGAGGAAGATCGCTCTTTCATGTAATGAATGCCAAGTAAGTGATGTATTTTGTGCTAGTATCATTTTGTGTTTATTATAACATAATCCACACATATTTCATTTATAAATGAAACTAAATCTATACTCAATGTTGTGTGATATGATTTCTATAAAAACAACTTCAAATTGTGTATAACACAAGCCAAGTATATTGTTGTGTATACTACATTATAATATAGTGTTGTGTATAGTGAATGCTAATAATGGTGTATCATACAACACAATACATCAAAGAAATTGAAACTTTCTCATAAAACATCTATGGGTAACATTTACCACTATCATGAAGTTCAATTCATTGAATCTTCCTTTACTAGTTTATGAATATATTTTCAAAGAAAATTTTTTTAAAGTTGTTTTCAAATAGAATGATTTTCCTAATTTTTTTCACAATGAAAAATATTTTTTTGAAAATATTTGTTTTTAAATATTTTATTATAGAATTTATATTATCAATTACAACAACCCATTATTCTGAATATAGTGGGTATGTATGTTGATACCATCCTTATTCTCCCATTTGATAGTTTATGATTATTTTGAACAAAGATAATATTGGCATTCAATCACTTTTTTCATTTAGAAGTCATTAACATACCATTAAATACTCACTTTCATTTGGAAATTGAAAATTAAAATTTTACAAAATATCCACGATATTTTATCATGGATATGATTTTTTAACTCAATCTAATTTCAATATAAGTTTCAATACTTTGAATTTAATTTGATTGGCTGGGGAAATAATGAAAAAAATTTCCTTTACTCAAAAATTTTATTTGATATTAAGTGGTATTAATTCATAAATTAAATCGATTATTTGAAATATGTGGATTTAGTTTGACCCATATTGAAGGGTGGGTCCCAAAACATTATATCTTATCAATGCACTGGTATTCCTCATAGGGAAAATAAATTAAGCAAGAATTAAACAGGGTGTTAACTATAGTTTAATCAGTCTTTTTTAATTTCTTTATGGTAGAGTTATCTTGGTTTTTGAGATTATATAATCCAACAATTTTGTATTTCATTCATTAAGATTATAATTATAATTATCTGGGGAATTTATATAATGATATTATATATGTATTCCTTTTATTTTTATAATTCATTAAATGAAAAATGTTTTCAGTTAGTTACATTCCCATATTAATTATACCTTATCCATTTCATTAAATGAAATGTGTGATATGCTATTTAATTTAACATGTCTATTATTCTTATTAATTCATGCTAACATTTTCATTACTTAAACATTAATGAGAAATTGAGCTCGTCTATATTTTTATTCCTTTCAATGGAACCCCTGATGTATAATATGACTTGTATGAAATGATATTATTGATAGAATACGGTTACTATCAAAAAATATTATTTTTTTAATTTATGAATTCAAATGTAATATAATATTGGAGATTGTATCTAGTTTACCGATACTGTTAAACTATTTAGTCCTTCCGGTTATAATTTCTTATAACCTTTGCTTAGGTAATAATGTAGCCACCAACTCTAGGCTACTGGGTTTCGTGTTTCTATAGATCAAACCATGTTGATGGGGGTGTAATTACCAACTATATAAATCTCATATATTAAATAAATATTCATGAAACATTTCCAAATCCCACTGTGCAATTGATAACTCCATGGAATTAATTGATAACTAGATTATGTGAATACGAACATCTATAATTGTTTGAGGTATCTCACAGATATGAACATATCAATATATTATAATTTATAAATCATTTGAATAATTTTTATGTATTTATGTTTTTCTTATTTTATTCATTATTGATGGGTCTTTTCATAGTTAAATGGCCTTGTAGTTTGTTGCTTTGTTGGTAGGTAGTGTGGAATTTATAACTATATTAAAATGAGATGATTATTTGGTTTTTATTATTAGAACCATAAAAGAGCCTATTAAATATCCATTAAAATGAAATCAGTTCTCATGTTGTTCAGTGTCCCTTAATAGGACAAATCATACATTTTAATTTCATGTGAGGAGAAATTATCCTTTTATTCTGTATCATGTGGTAACATAAACATGAGTAATTGTTAAACAATTGGTTAGAGATAGAAATATCCACTACTGGCCCTTTTTTCTTGAACTAAAGGAGAATATGAACCTTTGATATTTGGTAGTTCCTAATGAATATGACCCTATAAATACGGGATAAAAATTAAAATAACAAGTATATCTCTCTAGGATGGGGAAATAATTTTATAAGAGTATTTATCAGTGGAGTTCGTAATGGGGATGATAAATTTTGATATGCACCTTTAGTAAATATCCTATGAATATAGTTAATACATGAATAAAATCTATCATAGTTCATATGACACAATTTAAGGTCATGTTATGAGACTGCTCCATGTTATGGAAATCTTTGGAGAAATAATTTTGATAATATAGTATTGAGTGCTGTTTTTTAATTGAATGTTCACATTTCGATGTATATATGACGTTAACCTAAGGAAAATTCCAATGATAAGGAATTTTTATTATGATTATGTCATGATCAACTTGAGTCCATTTGACAAATTGATTCTTACGTGAAATGAGAATAAATGAATAACAGAAAACTAGTCAAATTTCATAAATTAATTTTAATGGGGAATAAATTTGGGAGATTCCCCTAATATCAAAATTACGGATCGACAAATGTATGAGGATATTCTATGAAGTAAAAAAATATTTCTCCTTTATAAAATTATGCGAGCATATACCATGTGGTATAGACATCCTGCCAATTTTTAATCCTGGGGTTGGGGTTTACATGTTAAATAATTTGAAATTGAAATACATGGATACTACCAAAACCACATCACATTTTAGAAAATAGGTTGTAATTAAGTTCCACCACATGAACTAGGAATACTCCCACTACTACCATTTTTATTAAGGCCCCCATTACCAATATGATTTATTATCTTAAACACACCAATGACCCCAACTGTCAAGGAGTATAGGTCGGAGATGAACTTTAACAATGGAATTCATGATCGAAAGAGGGAACTATGTGGTTCCCTATACCCTATCACATAAATATATTGGTATTGGGGTATCCTTTAAAAACAGAATTAAAAAGTAGAAATATAGAAAATGTTGAATGGAAATTTAATGAATAGATAAGTGTCTGTTGAATATTTTATTAGTTAGGTTGAAATAGGTAATAGGTTTCCCATGTTAAAGTATCGGTTGAGGGGTCTCCTAGATGAATTCCTAGGGAAGTGGGTCACCGATGTGATGGTTCCTAGTTATGGGTCACCTAGGTTATGGCCTTAGGAATTGTGTGTACCAGGTAACAGGAACATAGAAGTTAGACACAAAACATAAGGACCAAACATGGTCGGGCGCATAGATGATGTTCATGGAACACCCATACAACTACATAAATTAGTTTTTAGGGGGTTGAATGACACATGCTACCCAGGGGAAGTATTGGATTCCTATTTCAAGAATGATGAATATTTTCTCTTTGTAACTCTCTTAGAAAATTATTTAATATCATCGTTAATAAAATTAAATGGTGGATCTTATTATAGTTAAAATTGAATCTATTTCTGTGTAGTCCTGAGCATATATGGAAGTGCATATAGGTGACATGAGAGGCATCGGTTGGTCGACCTCTTTTGATCAATGTGAGTTATGAGTATATAACATATGGTATCTAGGAGAGGTTTGAATAGAGAATATTTGGTAATTGGGCGAGGTTGGACAATTGATAATTGGGATCATTCATGAGGATAAAATAACTAATATAGGGGACTAATAACATTATCATATTATTGAATTTGTCTTCCAAATGGGGTAAAAATAATTCCAAACCCCCAACCCTTTGAGATATGAGTGTAATGAAGAGTTTAAAATTATAATTTAACCGTTAACCAAACATGATAATGAAATGAATTGATATCCTCAGTACTGAGGTGGAATAGGAAATCCAAACTGTCTAGTATGAATGAGATGCATTAGTTATGCTGAGAGACACCCACATCCATTGATGATTATGTTGATCCATGTTTTTTAAAATACCGATGGTCCTCATCCCGTGAGTTTGATATCCTCATCTACTTTCATCACACTAAGTATTTCACTATTAGATGTTGGGTGTTGGTTCCCTTAACTTTATCACGGCCACCATAGTGAGGCTGGTTTAATAAGGACACCCTAGAAGGAGGGCCTTATAATGTCTACCCTAGAGAGGATGCCTCTGTAGATCTAACCTAGTGGCGGGGTTAATAGGGCCACCCTAGTGATAAGTTGTGGCATAGTGAGGCCACCTGTGATAAATTTTTTAATTGAAAATTTATACCCAAGATTCTTCCAGACATAGATATTACCAATTCACAGGTACCTCTTATACTATTTTGATTTATGAAAATATAAAAATATAGGATATAAGTATTTAAATGTTTAAAGGTAAAATGTAATATTTATCAAAAAAAATTTGGTACTGAATCTACTCATCATATCAATATCATGGTTTCTGAAGCTGGTAAAGGGTAATGTTGTCGGAAAGAACATATTGTATTAACTATATCAAATATCATGAAGAAGAAACATCACAAATATCTCACTTATTATATTCATCAATTATATGGGAACATACTACTAAATAATGTCAATATCCCTCACCTAGATACATTTCATC
Source organism: Viscum album (assembly GCA_963277665.1). NCBI lineage: Eukaryota > Viridiplantae > Streptophyta > Magnoliopsida > Santalales > Viscaceae > Viscum > Viscum album. Next base: position 1,417,202,964 of record OY728145.1, read on the forward strand.
ATTGATATTGGGTCCCTAAACAAAACAACATGGGTGGGGAGAACATATCAGAAATGTGGAATTACATTCCTGAAGAAACCATCCACATAACATGTGTGGTTCCCCACAATAATAGTTCTCTATGTAGTATATAACTTATTACAAAACCTAGGAGTCACACTTATGCCACCCTCTTTTATCATATAATTTTCTATTAGGGAAATGAATGGAATACAGAATACAACCTGCTTAATGGGGGAGGATTCCAAACAATGTTTATGTTGGTATAAATGGTAGAGGTTACTTGTATATATTTCAATATCTTTATCTATTAGGATACTACATATGAATATGGATGGTTTCCCCTAGAATATTTCCATCATAAGAGTGGTATAATCCCTGATCTTCTCCCCTGATTGATATCTTAGACCAACACCAACCATAACAATCATAGTGATGTGGGCATTATTTGGTAAGACATAAACAAGATATCAGGGTAGTTGATCATTTGATCCATTTAGGAATATTTTCCCCACTTAGTCTACATGTGCAGATACTATATGGGTAATAAATTTATTCAATGTGTTAATAAGAATATCTTAATACAACATAGAGAAAGAGATGAACCGACATGCTAACATTACGATCCGGGATTGAATTAAGGGTTTTATTTTCCCATTTAAATACACAAGACTATATTGAATTTTCCAAGATTATATCAACCCTTCTTGAAAATATGAGTTGTTGGGTTATATTGGGTACAACTTCAATGGGGATAGCATGATAAATCAGAAAATAAAATCTTCCTAACAAACCATTTAGTAATTCATTTATAAGGGTTTTTAGGATTATGGATAAGAAGGAGTCTCATCAACTTGAATGATTCTACTTGTAGTGTTATAAGTAGAACATTTCTTATAGAAGAGAAACACATATTTTGAAATATTGCAGACGATAGGATTTGTAACATTCCAAGATTTTGAAAATAAATATTGAATTAATTTTATAATATATCCATTAAACACAACTTTTCCTCTATTGGGTTTTGAATTTTGAATAACGATCATCTAGAGTTGTGACCAGTAACTCATTTGGAGTCTGATAGAACAAACATGATTTTTGGAAAATAGTAACATACCCTTATAAATAGTAATATGAATAGTTATATGACCCTTATGAATAGTAAATAACGATATTTTTTTCTTAATATAATAAGACAATGAGATCTTAATTGATATTTTAATGTGATATAAAACTTATTATACCTTAAAATTATTATTCTCCAAATTAATTGTGATTTTATTTAAAAATTAAATTAATTTTATTTAGAAAATTATTTTCGAAAAATGGATTTCATTTTTCCATTCTACACGTCAAAAAATTTTAAGGTTTAATTTTTGGGATTTTTCTAAAATACTTTAATTTTTTTTGAATAGTAAAAAATTCATTTTAGTGTTTTTGATAGTTTAATGAAATCATAATGACATAATAACTGAAAATAAAAGGCTGGTCAACTTTTTTATAGTAAAATATGGCATGAGGTGTCCCATGTGGCTTAACCCATGGGAAGATATCACGGGAGAGCTCATGGTTTGGAAAAAACCACTAATGAGGTGTCCCTTGGAATTATTAAAAAACTCCCTCTATTTTTCTATAAATACCCACTAATCCATTAGTTCTATTTCATTCCAAATCCCTCATCATCGAAGCTCTGGTGGTTTTACCTCTATAGGAGTCCTCCTAAGGTATTTTTATTCTCCCAAGGTCCCAACCTTCAATTTCTAGGAATTACTCTACAAGGTAAGGGAATCATTAACCCTCCTCTTTTAGTCGACACTTATTTTTATGTTATCTCTTTGAATTTCCATTATAATATGTTGGGATTTGATTTTATGTATTTTTATTAATGTACTATTAATTTCAATATGATGAGGTACCCCTTTTCACTCATCATTTCATTTTATGAAATTTTAAGCGACCCTGTTAGGCTGCCGAATTTTCATAAGGGGTCTCTCACCTTTTCTTTTATTTTCCAGTTCATTTATTTTTCTTTTTCTCTCCTCACATCCTCTATCTAAATGACCCTAATAAACTTCATTATCATCTATATAATGAAATAATATCTTGTTAATGTAAGAACCATCATCAATATTCTTACTCCCTCCCATTTATTTTTATAAATGAAATCAACATCCATGGGGTTCCAATTTATAACATTCGTGGACGATAGAGTTTTGTTCTTCAATTACTCTTTCATTAGTCGTCATGAAACCATTTAATGGTTTAATAATACTATAATACATGTATCATAATATAATTATTATTTTTAAACCAGTATATGTACATATTATTAAATCATATGGAAAAGAAAATTCATTATAATCCAAATACCGCAAAAGAGTCGAAGTGGTTGTCATCTAATAATTCATCCTCATTCCATGTAAAAAAAGATGGAAATGACCATTAACAATTCTGTATGTTCATAAATAATATGTAATTTCAATTCTGGGGATTTAATACAATTCCACATGAACATCATTTCATAAAAACAAGTGATCCGATTATGAAAATCAAGAAAACAAATACTCCGGAACAATGAAATTTAATATAATAACTTATAAATAATAACATAAATGAACTAAAAATAATTATGATAAACTAAATACATGTCTATTATGTTCTGAAATTAGTTATTGATATGTATAATTTCATATTCCATGACCTTAATTTCAATAGGGTAACACATTCATAATTAAGGTAAGGGTTTTTCCACCCGAACATCCATTTTCATTCGTGTTACTCTCATCATCTAATTGTCTCAATAAAATTCCAATATATTATTTTGTACTCATCATAAATTTAGTTTGAGTATTATATATATTTATACAAACTATAACCCTTCCTTATTTTCGGGATTGTTACATGATTTAAAAGAAACATTCAAAACTGTTTTTAAAATACAAGCTTGATTCAAGGGAATTTCTCAAATTCATATCTATTTTCAAGGGAACTCTATAATATGTTTTTGGAATCCATTATCCTTTTAAAAACACTAATTTTTGTATGAAAATACTATCTTACTTCACTTATGGTTTTATACAATGATTTTTTTCAAAAGAACTCTTCTTTTTAAATTAAAAGAGTATTTTTCTAAAGATTGCTGAATGATTTTATAAGAGTATTTGTGATTGATTCAACACTCCTGTTGATTATTATGTATTATTGTGTTTAGTAATTTATGAATTCATCTACCATATCTTATTTAAGGCTTATGACTAACTCTATTGTGGATGTTATATCCTATAACCAATCACCATATTACTCGGAATGGTTAGTGTTTTATGTTTAATGATTGGGGAAAGATAGTTACATTTCATATGATAGTCTTAATATGAATGTATTTCTAGTTTATGTTTATCCTCGCTCATATGAGGAATTAATTAGACTTTTTCTGTAATAGGTGGGTCCCTCTATAGCCCCTTGATACATCGGTAGGTCTCATGAGACAAATAGACGTGGAATTGGCTAAGGTCTTTCCCAATGTGTTATATGGATTTTCACCGAGGCTTTAATCATTAGACGTCCTGGCTGAGGCCTTGAAAAAATGTTTCAAAATTTCCCGCATATGCACTTCCCTCATTATGAAGATAGTAATTGAAATTTCATGTGGTCGTTTTACTAGTATAATACCCATGATTATGTTTCATTATGGCATTATTTACTCATCACATATTTCTTCTATAATGAATACAAGTTTATTATTAAAGGAATGTGTTTTCAATTTTGCCCCATGTCTTATGTTTATGCTATCTTATATTGTGTTGCTTACTCTTACTAAGGGTTTGGTCTCACCCCTTTCTTATGTTTCATTTTTCTCAGGACATAAATAAGTAAATTATGAATGACTTGGAAGCGGAATCTAGGAGACATGATGTTGTAAGTGGAATAAATTGGTGTTGTATTTCCCTTCATGAGGTAATGTTAAACATATTTAAGTATATTGTTTTCAAAAGATACTAACCTACTTGGTCCTTTGGGATTTGTATTCCTTGTATGTATGCCAACGTAATAAAATAAGGCACCGACTCCTAGAAATGGGGGCCAGGTCCCTACATTTGGTATCAAAGGAAGTTTACTAGAAAACTAGGATACCAGATTTAGAAAATGTGGATTAGGGAAGAGTTCAAAATATAGTTTTGAGGATAAATATAGATGAATGTCCTGAAATTTTGGTAAGGAATAAATTATGTGGATCTTTCAAGAAAATAAATCTTTATCTGGTTACGAACAGGTAGAGGCGGCTCTGGCATAGATGTATCTTGGGGTAAAACCAGAAAACACTGATTTGAGCTAGACTTGAATGGAAAATGGTCCATGACAATGGGACTTACTGAACTTTTGGCTATGACACACCCAGGAGATATGCTTAAGATAATTCACATTTTCTTTACAAGTCATTTTGAATGATTTAAATGTAAAATATTCCTCAAAGAAACCACTTTTGTGATTATGGGATGAGTCATGCCTAATATTTCAATTTGTGATAAGTATTTTGTTAAGTTAACATTATGCATTATGATTCATAACCTAATCTAGTGTATTAAATTATATAGAAATGGGGCCTAGTGGAAGGAATGGAAACTGCACGAACACATGTGTCCCCTGTAGTGATTTTCCTCTGATGCAAGATAATGATGTTGGTGCTGGTGCGGTGACTCGTGCTGAGAAACTCATAACCATACTAGGACAACATACTCAGGTTATGAATAATAAATATACCCATTTGGAGCATCCCAATCCACCACATGGAGGATCTATTCTTGATCGCTTTATGCAACAACATTCTCCATCATTAAATTGGACTAAAACCCCATTTGTAGCTAAGAAGTGGATAAGTTCCATCGAGACGATATTTCATGCTTTGTGATGTATTGAATGAGATAAGGCCGTTATGGTGGTTTATCAGCTATTAGGAGATGCAAATCAATGGTGACCATTAATCCAAAATAGAAAGGAGGAGGAAGACATAGAAGAGATGGAATGGAGAGATTTTATAGAAATCTTCCTAGAGAAATACTTTCCTAAGTACAGAGAGTGGATATGGAGAGAAAATTATTGAATATGAGGCTGAAGGAAGATGAGATTGTTGCAAAGTTCGAAGCTAACTTCACAGGGTTAGCAAGATATGTTGTGGACTACATACAAAATCCAAGAAGAAAAATTGAATGATTCATTGATGGCCTAAATCCAATCCTCTGTTGGGCACTAGTATCCCAAATTTTTTCATCATATAAGGATATTGTTTCGTGTGCTATCAAGACAGAAAAACAATTCTCTATGTCTTATGGATTTAAGGAAAATCAAAAAACAAAGAGGGCTACGGAAAACATTGGGAATGGAAATAAAGAGACTGGGAAGAAGGGAAGAGTGGAATTTCCACCATGTGATAATTGTTTAAGGAAACATTCTAGTGTGTGATTAAGGGAAAAAGTGTATTCTATAGATATGGTCAGAAATTACATCTTTCTGGTGATTGAAATGGGACGAAATAAGCCACTAATGTTCAATAATAGAATTTTCGGGATATCAGATACTATGCTAATGATTGTCAAATGTGTCAAGGAAATATGAAATAGAAAAGGCCGAGGAATTTGGGACAGGCTTATGTGATCACAACGACAGAGGATGATGTTTCAAATGATGTAGTGGAAGGTACTTTAATCCTTTCATCAAACATATCCAATGATTTATTTTATTCTGGATCATCACATTGTTTCATATCTTCCCAGTTTTCTAAGAAAATTAGATATTTCCAATTTGATTAAACAAGGGAGTTTTCAGTCAAAACTCTTAAGGTAAGTATCATTGCTACAATTTTTTGTAAATCAGTTCCCATTAGGGAATATAAATGTTCTTTGTCTGCTAATCTCATTTTCATTCCCATGATTTAATTTGATATACTCCTCGGTATGGTTTGGCTTTCGAACCATGAAGCAAAAATTTAGTTTAAGAAGATGGTGGTCACTATTTTCAATGATAATAAGGAGTACTTTATCTTTATAGAAGAATATTCACCACCTAATTCTTATATAGATTCACCCCCAGTATCTCAACTAAATTCAATTATCAGGCCGGAATAAAATTAAATAACATTGGTTCGGGAAAAGAATGTTCAAATAGAATATGTACCTATTGTAAAAGAATATATTGATATATTTCTATATGATTTACCAAGACATCCTCCAGAGCGGGAAATTGATTTTTTCATTGAATTAATTCATAGTTCAACACCCATATCAAAAACACCATATAGAATGCCTACTATGGAGTTAGTGGAGCAAAAGAAACAACTAGATGAATTGAGTGATAAAGGATTTATTCTCCCTAGAGATTCTTTATGGGGATCCCTAGTTCTTTTTCTTAAGAAGATAGATTGGTTTATGAGATTGTCATTAATTATAGGGAAATAAATGTTGTTACAATAAAGAATAAGTATCCTCTTCCACGAATTGATGATTAACTCGATCAACTTCATGGAGCCCAATATTTTTCAAACATTGATCTTCAATCGAGATATCATCAGTTACTTGTGAGGAAATAGGACATTCCAAAAACAGCATTCTGAACCAGGTATGGGCATTACGAGTATACAGTAATGCCTTTTGGACTAACTAATGCACCATCTATTTTCAGGGATTTGAGGAATAGAGTTTTCAAGTACTATCTTGATGACATTGTGGTGGTGTTTATTGATGATATCATGGTGTACTCTAAAATCTATTAAGAACATGAAAATCACTTGCGCAATATTTGGAAAACACTATGAAGAAATTAATTATATGGTTAGTTTAGAAAGTTTGATTTCTAGATCCAATAATTTTACTTTTTGGGAAACATTGTCTATAAGGATGGAATATCTGTAGATACTGCAATGAGAAAGGCTCTGCAATAATGGCCTACTCCAATGAATTTAACTAAGGTACACACTTTTATTTGTTTAGAAGGTTATTATCTATGTTTGTTTCCAAACATCGCCCTCTTATCCAACACAATGTCCGAGCTCACACGAAAAGGGGTTAAGTTCGTATGGACAAAGGAATGTGAAGAATTTTTTGAAGAATTAAATAGGAGCCTAGTTAATGATCTGATCCTAATCCTACCATCAGGGAATGATGGGTTTGTTTTAAATAGTGATGCATCAAATAAAGGACTTGGTTTAGTCCTTATGTAGAATGATCGAGTGATTTCCTATTCATCTAGATAGCTAAAAATTCATTAAAAAAACTATCCAACTCATGATTTGGAGTTAAAAGCAGTAATATTTGCTTTGCAGATTTGGAGACATTACCTCTATGGAGAAAAATGAGAGATATATACAGATCATAAGAGTTTGAAATATATATTCTCATAGAAAGAACTCAACCTGAGCCAAAAGAGATGGATTGAGATACTCAAAGACTATGATTTTACAATACATTATCACCTAAGGAAGGAAAATAAAGTAGCAGACACTTTGAGTAGAAAGGACCTTGGATTTCTGAACAAGATGGTAGTTGAAAGGGATCCTATGTTTAGGGATATAATAAAGATCAATATGGTAATTATAAAGGAAGTCAACACATCACAACCTTTTTAAATGGTAACCCAAACTTCTTTAATAGAGGGGATAAAATGTTCTCAGGATGGTGATGAGGAATTTCAAAATAAAATTAAACCTATAACTGATGGATAGTTGAATGAAATCACATATGAAGGTCATGTTTTTGAAATTCGGGAAGAGTCTTTGTGTTCCCTCTAATCCTAATCTAAATTAGGAACTATTGGATGATGTTCATAAATCTACATTCTCTTTAAACCGTATTAGCACAATGATTTATGTAGATCTCTAAGAAATCTTGTGTTGGGACAATATGAAAAGGGAGATTGCTGAATATACATCAAAGTGCGTGGTATGTCAAAAAGTAAAGGTTGAGAGGCAAAGTCTAAGGGGATGATGTAACCACTACCCATACCATCATGGAAGTAGGATCACATTACCATAGACTTTTCCCCAGGACTTCCGAGGACATCTAAAGGAAACAAATGCTATATGGGTCATTGTGGATCATCTTACAAGGACAGCTCGCTTTATCATGATTCGAGAGGACTTTTCATTGGATCAACTTTACCAAATTTACTTCAATGAAGTGATAAGGATGCATGGAGTACCACTCACTATTGTATCCGACTGTGATCCTGGATTCACCTCAAAGTTCTAGAAAAGTCTCCAGCATGCTCTAAGCACTGAACTGTACTTCAGTACGGCCTATCATCCTCAAACTGATGTCTAATCTAAGCAGACTATTCAGACACTAGAAATCATGTTGAGAGAATATTCTATGGAATTCAAAGGAGGACGGGACCAACATCTTCTATTGGTTCAATTCTCCTACAACAACACTTTCCACTCGAGTATCTGAAAGACACCATATGAAGCTATTTATGGGAAAAGGTGTAGAACATCAGTATGTTGGGATGAAATCAGTGAGAGAAAGATTCTAGGACCTAAATTGGTTGAAGAAATGGTGGAGAAGGTGATAACCATTTAACAGCATATCATGGAAGCCCAAAGTCGACAAAAGAGTTATGTGGATAACTATCGATGACACCTTGAATTCAATGTTGGAGACATGGTATTTCTACTCATATCTCCATGGAATAAGGTCATGAGGTTTGGGATGAAAGGAAAGCTAAGTCCCGGGTATATTAGCCCCTTCGAGATCCTTGACTGAGTTGGAACTATATCCTATCGACTGAAACTTCCACCTACCATGTCGAATGTACATGATGTATTTCATGTATCCCTCTTAATGAAGTACATACCAAACCCTTAACATGTACTCTCTTCAGAGGTGGTATAGTTGGAGGATGATCTTTCCTATGAGGAGAAGTCTGTGAGAATCTTCGATCGTAAAGACAATTTTCTACACAATAAGACTATTCATGTGGCTAAGGTACTATGGTGAAACCATAAGTATGAAGAGGTAACATGGGAATTGGAGGAAGCAATGAAGAAAAAGTACCCCAACCTATTTTTGTCCTAGATTGTAAAATGAAATTTCAATGACAAATTTTTTGTAAGGAGGGGGGAATGTAACACCACAATATTTTGAAAATAAATATAGAATGTATTTTATGATCTTTCCATTAAACACAAATTTTCCTCTATTGTGTTTTGAATTTTGAATAACGGTCCTCTATAGTTGTTAACAGTAAGCCATTTTGAGTCGGATATAACAAAATTGTTTTTTAGTGAATAGTAACATAATCTAATGAATAGAAATATGAATAGTATATATGACCCTTATGAATAGTAAATAATGTTATTGTTTTATTTTCATAAGATAATAAGATAATGGAATCTTAATAGATTTTTCAATGTGATATAAAACTAACTATACCTCAAAATTTTAATATTGGGAAATTACTGTAATTTTATATAAAAATAAAATAATATCATTTATAAAATTATTTTTGAAAAATGGATTTCATTTTTCAATTATGCACATCAAAAAATGGTTTGGGTTAATTTTTGTGATTTTTCTAAAATACTTGAATTTTTTTTGAATAGTAAAAGATACAGTTTTGAGTTTTCAGTATTTTAATGACATCATAATGACATTATAATTAAAATAAATGTTTTTTCTACTAGTGTACAGTAACATATAAGAATAGGTTTCCCAAGTGTCTAAAACCATGGCAAAATACCATGGGCAAGCCCATGGTTTGGAAAAAACCACAAATGAGGTCTCCCTTTGAAATTATTAAAAAACTCCCTCTATTTTTCTATAAATACCCACTCATCCATTTGTTTTCGTTCATTCTATATCCCTCATCCTAGATTCTCGGGTGTTTTTAGCTCTCAAGGAGTCCTCCAAAGGTTTCCTTAATCCCCTAGAGTCCCAACCATCACATTCTAGGAGTTACTCCACAAGGTAAAGGAATCATTCACCCTCCTCTTTTAGTCGACACTTATTTTATGTCATATCTTTGACTTTCCATTATAATATGTTGGGGTTTGATTTTCTATATTATTCTTACTGTAATTTTTATTTCAATATGATGAGGTACCCTTTTTCTCCCATCATTTCATTTTATGATATTTTAAGCAACATTGTTATGATGCCGAATTTATATAAGGGATCTCTCACCTTTTATTTTATTTTCAAGTCCGTCTCTTTTCTTGTTATCTCCTCACATCCTCTATCCAACTTACAATGATAAACTCCAGTATCATTTATATACTGAAATAATTTCATTTGAATGGAATAACCATCATTAATACACTTACTCCTTCCCTTTTATATTTATAAACTAAATCAATGTGCATGAGGTTCTAAATTATAACCATCATAGATGAAAAAGTTTTGTTCTTAAATTCATCCTTAATTAATGGCCATGAAACCATTTTAATGGTTTAAACACACTATAATACATGAATCATAACCTAATTAATATTTAGGAACCAATATATGTACGTATTATTAAATCATATGACAAAGCTAATTCATAACAATCCAAATACCGCCAAATAATCGAAGTGGTTGTCATCTAATTATTCAACCTCATTCCATGAAAAAAATGATGGAAATGACCATTGACAATTCTGTATGTTCGTAAATAATATTTAATTTCAATTCTGAAGATTTACAACCATTCTACATGAACTTAATTTCTTAAAAACAAGTGAACTGATTATAAAAATCAACAAAACAAACACTCTGGAATGACGGAATTTAAGAAAATTACTTCTAAATAATAACATAAATTAACTAAATATAATTACGATAAACTAAATAAATTCCTATTAGGTTCTGAAATAAGTTATTGATATGTATAATTTCATATTCGAAGGCCTTAATTTCAATAAGGGAACACATTCAGACTTAAGGTAAGAGATTTTTCACCCGAACATCCATTTTCATTTAGGTTACTTTCATCCTCTATTTGTCTCTATAAAATTAATATGTATTGTCATGTACTCCTCATAAATTTTGCGTGATTATTATATATATTATTACCAACCACAACCCTTCATTATTTTGTGGATCGTTACTTGTTTTAAAAGATACATTCAAAATAGTTTCCAAAATACAAGCCATATCATATGAGTAATGCATATGAGTTATTATGTGATGGGTGGGACCCATTATAGCCCCTCGATGCCTTAGTAGGTCTCATGAGAAAAATAGACGGGTAATTTTCTGAGGCCTTTCCCAATGTATTTTATGGATTTTGTCTGAGGCCTTAACCATTAGATGTCTTGGGTGAGGCCTTGACCAAATGTTTTTGAATTTCCAAAATATGAACATCCCGCATTATGAAGATATTAATTGAAAGTTAATGTGGTTATTCAACTAGTATAATCCCATGATTATGTATCATTATGGTATTATTTACACAGCTCGTATTCCCACCATAATGTGGGAATGTTTATTATTTAAGGAACATGTTTTCAATTATGCACCATCTCTTATGCTTATACTATATTCCACTGTATTTCTTACTTTTACTGAGCATTTGAGCTCACCCCTTTCTTATGTTTCATTTTTCTTAGGACATGTAGAAATAAATTATAAATGACTTTCAAGCACAATCTTGGAGACATGATGTTGCTAGTTGAATAAATTAATGTTGTATTTCCCTTCATGATGTAATGTTAAACCTTTTTATGTATCTTTTTTTCAAAACCTACTAAACTACTTGGTCCTTTGGGATTCTTATTCATTTTATGTATTCCAATTTAATCAAATCAGGCATCGGCTCCAGGCAATTGGGTTCGGGCCCTTACATGATTTGCAATCAACCATTCCCACCTAGGGTGCATTTGTTCAGATGATATCTATATATGGATTAACATGTATACCCTTATACATGATGATGATATAATTTTTATAACAACCTAGGGATTGGAAATATATTTATTTTCCAAAAAAATTAATTTTTTTTATAACTTCCGTTGTAGGCAACATAATGTTTAAACAAAACACGACAGTTAATTGAAATATTATATTAATATTAATATTTAACCTAGAATTAAAATTAAATATTATCTATATGACTAAGAAAATTGTGAAATATCTATATTTCTTATACAAAAATGTTATTTATATTTATTATAAATTAATTTAATAATCATTTTGTTAAAAAAGAAATGTTTTCTAAAAAAAGTCTATTTTCACTAAAAGACCTTAGTCATGCTTTGAAAAAATGATTTTAAAATTTTATCCTTATTATAAAAAAATTCTGAAATTTTATACATTTTCATTTCAAAAAAATTATATTAGGATTCATTGTTGGAATTCTTCTAAAAAGTAACATTTTTCGATGCATAATGATAAATTTGAATATTTATTGAAAACATTATTTTTTTTTAAAGTATATATAACGTTAGACATAATTTTTATTTTTTAAAAAGTATATTTATGTTAAATATATATATATATTAAACTAATTGAGGTCCTTGGAATAATTTTCATATTATATTTGGACTTTAAATCCTTATAATCATTTAAATTTTTTAAAAAACCTATTTTCTCTTTATGTTTGTTAGATTATTTTTAAATTAATATTTCCCACTTATGTTAATTAACTTTTATAAATTGGATTCAATATTTAAATAATAATAATTAATATTATATAATTAGTTCAATTTACTTTTTTTAAATAACACTAAACAAAGTATACATTTTTTACCACGGTTAAGTTAAAAGAGGATTTAACTTGGCTAAAACTAGAAAGATAAGAGAGAAATTGACATAAATTCTTATATAAAATCTATTTTATATCCATATTTTTAAAAAATAACATATATACTTTATAATACTCCATTTGTTTCCCTTCTGGTAAGTATAAAATGTGAGTACCCCTTTATCATTCAAAATAATGCAAGTATTCCACTCACAAAACTTATAAAATCGCACCAACTATCCTCAATTTTTTGCACATTCACAAACATTTTGGTTTTAAAATTTGTTTTCCAAATAACATAAAAAATATGATACATTCATAATAGAGCATTATTTTAGGAATATATATTATGACATCCTGAACCCAGATATCACTTAATTGGGGACCCGATCCTGGTGGCCATATGGCCTCAAGAACACCTCCCAAAATGTCGTAGGTTGTAGACTAGTAGTGGGGGACTATAATCTGTCCATGGGGAGACCATACTCTCATTACCAGAGGGTATCACATCAGATAAATATAAATATAGGTAAATAGTATAAGAAAAATAATAAACATTTGATGTAGATTAATTTAATAGATAAACAAGGATAACAAAAAATGAAATAACTAGAATAAAATACTATAATTGAGGATGATATGTCCTATATATAGAAAAATTGAAAAAAAATAGACACAATAAAGAAAGAATTACATGATCCATAAAAGGATAATGGAAATCGGAAGACTATCCCAAGAATATCAAGCTCCGAATCAGTCATCTTCAATTATACTCCATCCAAAATAACAAGCAGTCATGTGTTTAAAGTCATATACACCAGTTTATCATCATCGACATTCATGTAATCTTCCCAAGTACAAATCAGTTCCTAGAGAGGGTGTCAAATAAATCTCAGTGGGACACAACCTATGGTATTTTTAGTATCTTTCCCATGTAATGGAAATGTAATAGTGTGAAAGTATGAAATTATAAAGTATATCTGTACAACATAACTAAATACCCAAGTACCTTCTTCATCCATCGGTTAATGTCTGAACATGTAACAAGTTTATTATTTGATTATTATTAGTTTTTAAAAAAGCCAGATGTTAGAAATAATTAATGTCCTGCAATATAGACAGGAAACATGTAATTATATTTAATATTAAGGTAACGAGGTAATAAAAAATGAAAAATTGACATCAATGGTTTCTAACTAGTGATAATTGTTTCCTGGTTATGTATTAAGAGTTAAATCCCAAGAGAACTGTATAAAGAATTCCAAAATAAGATGTTTAGCAATTCCAATGAGTTTATCCAAAGTAAGACTGGTTTAATAATTTGCTGATCCCAGATTAGATATAACCATGGAACCTACTTGTCAAAGCTAGATCCTAATATTGTATTAAAGGCATCCTATAGTACTCATGATGGATCCTACGATATCATATCAGGCATCCATAGTGAGACAAGGATGAAGTTTGAGATGTGTCTAAACCAATGCAATCCACATCGTTGAATTCAAAATCTGTTCATCAAGATCTCATGGAATTCCATTAGCAATTCCGGTGAAGATTGTGTCACGAAAATGTTATTTAATATTTGTGTCATGTTATATTTCAATTGGTTCAAGTCTGTCATTTCATTAGGGTTCTAAGTCTCGGAAGCATGAAACTGTTTAGTCATGTCACAATTAATCAATATATCCATTTGGTGTGTTCCTTTAATTTCATTAGTATGATAAGGACAAGTATCAGGAAAACAATTAATGATGTCATAATTAATCAACAATTCCATTATGTTCAATTTATTTATTTCATTAGGGAGACAAGAAAAACTATCATAAAATAGTTCATTTAATCTGTTAAAGGTATTTTCATAAATAAAGGTTCACTCAACTACATTGAATTAACATGGTAAGGGGTTCTTTGGACATGAATAATATTATTAAATTACTTTTAATGAGGCAATGTAACATTCTTATTATACTTTCGAATTTCGATTTAACACTAATTTATGAATTCACTAACATACCTTAGGGGAGTCAAGTAGTGAGCATACATGGTACTTTATATTTTGAAATTCACAATATAAATCAAGAATTTTAATATTCAAAAAATACCCCTTATAAAGGTCAAGCCAAGACACACCATAACGGTGGCTAAAACGTGTTAAAACACTAAAAAATCATTGAATAACATCCAACATAGGGTGGATGAATTTGTGCATGAAACCAATAACAACTAATCATGTATTTGGAAAGAGCATAACCATATGGTTATAACTAGTAATTTTGGAATATTAGTCTATTAAACGACACCCAATAAAATTAGTGGTACGTACACAACAAAATCCAAAATCAAAAAACATGAAATATGAGTTATATACCACACAAATTAGGATATTACGACATTCATACTCTAGTATCATCCTCTTATTAAGATTTGATTTGATTTGATCGAATTTTTTTTTTAAAATGTTCACACCTTGACAACTAGTTTGAGAGCAAGAGAGATGAAGAATGCTTAAAAAGGACTTGACTACTTACTATTGTGAATCCAATGTGACAAAAAAGACTGAAAGGATCGCAGATGAAGGGGATATCTAGATCCCTAGAACAGTCTTTCAAAATCCCCCAAAATTAGAGTAAAGGATTCCAATCCTATTGTGAATCATATTATGGAGTAAGGCATGGGTTTATTGGATGATTATGGGAAAAATGATAAAATTACTCAAAATTTATCATGATCATTGTTTGTCTGCATGGTATACCAAACCATGTGCAAACCCTGCACGTACACAAGGGAAAAAAGGGAACTTGCACAATTAGTCCAAACAGTTAGAAAGACTATTTTCCAGCCATTCGGAGTGGATCTACCTTGAAATGGGGAACTTCTGCATGGATATATCTGACTGTGCGCCCTATCTGTATGGTTAACTCTAACCATGAAAAAGGTCTAATGTTTTCAAAACAGATGGGTTTTGGGCTCTGAACTAGCCCCAAAAACCCATACATCCTTTTATAACTCATTAGGCATCCATATTAGGTCCACAATAAATAATGAGGCCAAAATTTTAAGGATCCATACCTGATTGAAAATTCATGTTCTTATAGTCTTCCCCCTTAATATAACTCATCCCTGAGTTCGCCATTAAGGGGTGTAGAAATTATTTTTGAGAATAACATCAGCCATTGGATACATACATCGGCCTCCCGCTCCCAATTCTCATCTAAAAAGAGATCTTTCTTCCATAACAACTATATTATAGGGATATACCGGCCTCTGAGGGCCTTCGTGATCTAGCAAATAATGCGTACTCAATACTCCTCAAAAAAGGAATCATCATCTAACTCAACTTCCTTGGGACCAATGGTATGAGAAGTGTTTTTATGATATTGGTGAAGCTGTGAAACATGAAATATATCCTATATGGAATGATACCTCAGAGGTAGTAGCGACAGATAGGAAACCAAACCATGTCTCTATAGAATCACAAATGGCCCTACATAATGAAACGCCACTAACATTGTTTCCATAAAGATCTATTCCATATTCTAGTCTATACATGGAGGAAAACATGATACCTGACCTCATACTCTATAGTTCATCAATAGTGATTAGAAAAATATTTCCATCATGAATGATTAATAGTAATACACTTTCTAATTAGTTAAACCTTCTCTTAAGTCTCTTGAATGATATGAGGACCTAATAGGGTTTCCTCACGGGCCTCCAACCAAGACAGGGTTGAATGGGATGGGGTACTATATAAGTCCTCAAAATGAACCATCTAAATAATCACTTATTACATATTATTATAGTTGATATCAGTGAGAGGTATATGCTTCTTCCAAAAACCATCAAAATGAAAGACACAAGATCATAGGATTTTCTCTATGACTTATATCATCTATTACGATTTTCCATCAGTCTATGGGTAAAATGATGTGGTTAGAAGAACATGTGCTCCCATATATTTATGAAATCACTTCCAGAACTATGACATCAAATGAGAATCCATATCTAAAATGATAGTACATGGAACTCCATGTAATCAGATTCACTCATGGACACATAGTCTTCTCATCTCTTCAACTAATAATGACTATTAAATAGAAATTAATTTTTCAACATCCGTTATTTGGTTTATGAATACCCATAAAGAGTCTCTACCTATAGGATTCCAAGGAAAAGTGAATATAAAGACCATGGAAACATCTTCCTATTTCCATTTCGGGACTAGAAGAGACTGTAATAGGCCAGTAGGTCTTTTCTGCTACACATTCACCTACTAACTGGTGGAACACCTATTGATAAAGCATGCAAGATAACATTTCATCATAGGACACCAATACTAGTATCACATATCTCAATAAATTTTGCAGATTCTCAGATTAACTACCCACTAAGAAACATGTCACTCTTTCATTGAATCCTCTCTAATATCTATAGAAACCTAGACTGACCATGTATGAGTAGGATTTTGTCTCTATCTATAGACCAATCCAAAGGTGGGTTACCTCCTAATATAGTATCATGGTGCACCATTCTATAAGGATTTGAAAATTATATAATCTTTACATTAGTAAGGTGGGAAGAGATAACTATCATAGATGATAGGTATGTCCACTCATGACTATCATGAAATTCTTGATGCATCTAATTGAAGAGGGATGTTAACTTAAATTCATCATGGGGTTCGTGCACAATAAGTGATTGAGTTATGCATATGAGAGCATCAATGGCAAAATTTCCCTTCCTAGGTGTATAGAAACGCTCAGAATCAACATATTGAAGATATTTGACCCATATTCAGTGTCTGAGATTCATGTCATGATTTGTAAATATATATTTTAGGATCTTTTGGTATGTGTACACCAAAAGTACTCACCCAACATATAATGTCTCCTACAACATAAATCAAGGACAACTACAACTAGATCATGGTTGTAGGTCAGTTATTTTCTATCATGAGGCCTCAACATTCAAGATCCATATACTATGAAACATCCATTCTGCACCACCACTACTCCTAGGACAATGGTTGATGCATCACATATAGAATTATATACTATTTATAGCTTTGGAAGAGTAATAATAGGTTCCAAGACAAGCATACATTTTAGCTCCTATAAGGATTTCTCACATGTTTGTGCCCATAGGTGAAACCATACTTCATTATAAGACAAGTGATAGGTCAAGAAAGGAATGATAAGTCTTGTATGAAATTATTGTAATATCCAGTGAACCCCATGAAGCTTTGTAGATAAAAAGTATTCTTGAGATACATCTAGGAAACTACAGAACTAAAAATGTATGGGTCAATAGATACTCCTCATTATGATATAATATTACCTAAGAAGTGAATATTATAGATAAAAAAGTTTCATTATGAAATCTTAGTGTATAGAATATGGTCTCCTAGTACACTCAAAATGACTTAAAGATGTTTTTCAAGATCACTAGGAGTGTTACAATACACCAATATGTTATACAAAATTACTATGACAAAAGATTCCAAATAGGTGTAGAACACACTATTCATCATATCCATGAAACTGGAGGGTGTGTGAGTTAGATTGTCCATAATAACTAGGTACTCATACATAACATAAATTCTACGAAAACTATACATTGTATGTATGATGACCTAACTCGCACCTGATGATAGCCTGATCATAGATCAATCTTAGAGAACATTCTTTCTCCTTTTAAATGCATAAAGAGATCATATATTCGAGGCAATGTGTTCTAGTTCCTGAATGTAAGTTGGTTCAATACTATGTAATCTACACATAGACATAAGGTTCCATCTACATTCTTGGTTAAATGAAGACGTAAACCCCAAGAGGTTTTACTAGGTCATATAAATCCTTTAGCCTATAAATCCTCTAAATTATTCTTTATATCCTGATGATATATAGGTTCCATCTGATAACGAGGAATGAACTCTGTATATACTCCCAAAAAAAGGTCAATTGTAAACTCTACCACTTTTTCAGGTGGTAATCAAGAAAAATATTAAAGAAAGGAATCCATGACATGATCTAATAATTAGTGGAAATTAGTTTGACTTTTACCCTGATCTGTTATGAATAGATTTTCAATCTGGGTGGTCACTCCACCCAGAATCTGATACTTTGGTCTAGGGTTCCCAGCGTTGACATCCCACTAAGATTTATGTAGATAAATTATAACCCCTTGTTGTGGTTAAGATACCCTATAGTGATAACTTTCTAAAAATATGGATATTGAACCAACCAGTCCATCATGAAAATGACATCAAATCTCGTCATCTTGAGAAAAATGGGGTTCCATAAGAAATGGTAACGTCCTATCTCATGGTAATAGTTTGTACACTACTGTATTCCATGTAATCATTTCCCATATGGTGTATCTAAGGTCATTACCCCATAGAAATATTGTGTCTAAGGTCTGAGAAATATCACAATTGATGTAGAGAAAAATGTGATTGCAAAACCTGTATCTAATAATGAAGTAACAATGGTCGATTCCACTAGAATAGTACCTAATACTGTAGATGGTACAATAGACTTATCCTCGAGTATTAGCATTAGTGAATGCAACTAGAAAGATCCATAACCCTGTGAAACATCTGGACTACCAAGATAGTAACTGCTCTATTGGAGCTACTTGTGATCAGGGGACTCACTACAATGACCATACACTCCTTCACGACTAGAACTATCAGATCTATTCCAACTCCCTATCTGAAATGACACAAAGGAACCCATTCATAAATGTGGATCTGGTACAGATCATTTTTCACATATGCTCGTGGAAAGGTCCTATAGAACCTTTTATGATTACCTATAAGATAACAAGCACAACATTCCATTAGGTCTTTATCAGACATAGGCTTCAGATTCCCCCATTATCTTTACCGATGACAAACTATGGAGCTTTCAAAATATGTAATATGGTTATCACTTCCCTGATGAAAATCCTTAAGTGATCATTTCCTACAACCATGAGAACTACTAACATGGAGTTCCACAGATTCTCTATACCCAGTAATATTCTGTTCTCTTAGGGTTAACTTAGTGATAGGATCCAGATTTTCTATTTTAGAAAGATTATGATGGTTAAAGACATTCATCTAGGTTTGGATGGCATACTAGATCCCATCGTCTAATAATCTATCATGTGAATGCTCATCACATGCTAGAATATGTGAAAAGTTATGAAACATAATTGAATTCACTGAATATTCAGTTACTGATATAGATAGCTGCTCAAGATTCATGAACTATTTATCTTTATTAGATCTTAGAATTAGTGGAAATAACTGATCATATAAGGAAATCTCGATGTCAATCCATATCATGCCTTGATAGCGATCAACTTGGGTAACCATATCCCACCAACACTTGGCTAAATCACAAATAAAGTATGTAGAATGATTGACCCTATGCTTTGAAGGCATTTCTAGATGTTCAATGATAGATATAATTGAATCAACTAAATATCAGTATCCTATGGACCACCATACTAGAGAAAGTATTATGATGCTTCTGCTGGAACTCAAGAATCAGATCATCCATCGTAGGTTCAATCCATGGTCCACCATTAATGGATTTCATCAGTCATAGAAATCTATCACAAACATGTTTATATGTTCTTAAATAAAGTACAGTAGGTGGTACCTCACGTGGAACTCTTTTAGGTTAGAATGGTGGCTTAGGGTCACCCATGTCTAGATCATGATTGTTTCCACCTTCCAGGCGTATGATAAGAGGGTGTTATGGAGGCATTAAACTAAAATTATTAAGCACATGCCTTAGAAAACCCATTATATAGATAGATTTAAAAAATTATCGAAGGTAAAAAATGAAGAGCACACTACCCAAGGTATACTACCCCAACTACCCATATAGATGGCCAGGTTCTTGTAAGTTCTCATGTATAAGTTTCATTTCATATTATATTTAATTACCAAGTTCTCTCCTTTACCTTTTATAAACATGGAAATTAAGGATAACAATGTGAAACAATTTCATATTATAATTCATTTTTCACTTCATAATAGATATCCATTTCCATTGATTCAGTTCCCATTCAAATCATCAATGAAAATGGCACCCATTTCTTTAAAGAATAATGGGAGAACTTAGTAAATTACTCATACAAACCCATGAGGGCCCATAAGCCTCATGAATTGATACATGTAAACTTTCAACCATAAACAAGATAAATACAAGCATAATCAAACTATCATAAAATCACTCAACAATCACGAGAATATAAAGTACTGAAAAGTAGTAAAATGAATGAATATGGAATGGAAAAATAGATTCCATGCGATTTATAGGTTTCTAATACAATGCAAGTAACAATGCTACTTTCCCTCATATAATCGGTCAAAGGATGAAATAAGTCCTCAAATAACATAATAATAAACAACTACACACAACATGTTTCTTAACCAATGGTGAAATCATGTCAACTGTAATAAAAAAATGAATAAAAAATATATTTTGGGTAACATGGGGTTTACCCCGAACATCTGTTCACGATACCCAAGAGCAGCTTATGAATTATTCCTATGCATTCCTAATCTCCAATCTATCATATACAAATAGTAATTAAAGAAATGAACCTCTTATGATACCACATTGTGATTCCCCAGAGATAGATGCCACATAATTGGTTCCTTGATCCTGGTTATCCACATGGACTCAAGAAAATCTCCTGAAATTCCAGAGGCTACGGACTAGTAGTGAGCATCTAAAGAGATTCCATGGATAAACTTTTCCCTAATATCCAGAGTGTAGCAGAAAAGATATATTTAAATTGAGGTAAAAAATGGAAGCAATATAAATAAAAAGTAGAAGAAATGTGAAGTAATAGATAAACAAATATAACAATAACTGAAACAACTAGTATAACATAATTTAACTAATGATGATATTTAATGTAGCTATAAAATAGGAAAAACATGGATACAAAAAAACAATCATAAAATGTTCCAAAAAAGTAAAAAAGAAAATAAAAATATTAACCCAAGAAACCCAATCTCTAGCTCTGTTATCTACTATCACGATCCATCCTAAATAGCAAGAAGTCAATTTTTTGTTTTCATATGATTCTCTACATCAACGACTATATTCATCCAATATTCTGTAAGTACCAAAGGTAACCCAAAGAGAGTGTGAGATAAATACCAATGGGACACCACCAACGATGTATATAATTTCCATCACATGTAATTGAAATGTAATAAAATGAAATTATTCATATATAATGTCTAGTTGTACAGTGTAACCAAATACCCAAGTACCTACATCGGCACTCAGATGGTGTCTGAACATGTAACCAGTCCATTATTTTCAAATTACCAATTTATAAATAACTCACATTTTATATTTAGTGAATATGCCATGATGTAAAATGGAACCATGTAATTATATTTAATAACAATGTTACAAGGTAATAACCAAGGCAACATAGACCTCAAGGGTCGTGTACTTAGTAATAATTGTAGCATGGCTAGGGGTTAGACTGTAATCCAAGGGGCATAGTATATGAAAATCCACAATAACATGCCTACTGAGTATAAGGAGTTCAACCAAGGTAATAAATGGAAAGGAAATGACTCATCCTGATTGGATTTAACCATGGAACCAACTTGACATATTTGGATCAAAGGAGTGTATCGAAGGCATCATGTAGTACTACATGTAGGATCCTATAGTGTCATACTGAGTATCCAAAGTGGGATAAGGATTTGGTTCTATGTGATTCTCAACATATTCAATAAATATTGTTAAATTCTGAATGGTGTACTCGAGATCTCATGTCATTCCCTCGAAAATCCAAAGCAATCTCGAGTCTGAACACTCTTATTTAATAATGAAGTTATATAATATTTCAATTTTTCCTGCCTTTCCATTAAATAATTTGATAAATACAAGTAGCATGAAACCCTCTAATTAAGTGATAATTAATTAATAAGTCCATTTGGTTCAATCCTAACCTTTCTTTAGTGTGACAAGGCCATTCAACATTCAACCCTTTAATCATGTCATAATTAATCAATAAGTCCATTTGGTTTAATCCTTTCATTTCATTAATGTCACAATATCAAGTAGCATGAAATAATTTATTTAATCCATTTAAGGTATTTAAAAAAATCATGGTTCACTCCATTACCTTCCATTACAATTATATATGGGTGCTACATACATGCAACCTATTATTCATCTAATTTTAAAGAGGCCATGTCATATCCTTAGTATACATTCCAATTTCCATTTAACATTAATTTATAAATTGAAGTACATACCATAAGAGAGTAAATTGGGGAACATACATGGTACTTTCCATAATTATATTCACAATATAAATTGATCCATTACATATATAAAAATTTACCACTAGACAAGTAAATCTATGGCTCACCCGAATGGTGGATCAAATGTATCAAAACAATAAAACTACAATCATGGAATAACATCCTACATGAAATGGGTGGAGTTCTGGGTGAAACCACTAAAAAATAATAACATAATTTGAGAGAGAATAACCATACTGTTATTATTTGTGTAAGAATGGAATATAAATTTAATAAATGGGACCTGATAAAATCAAAAGGCCCGAAACAACAAATTCCAAAATCAATGAACATGAGGGATAAGTTATAGAACACACACCTTAGGCTTGTATGGATTTCCTAATATGATATAGACCTCTTATTTTTATTGGATAAGAGTAAATATAATAAATTATTATAAAATATCACACCTTGATAACTAGGACTACAGAAATAGAGAATAAGAATGGATGAAAAGAAATCAAGTATTTTCCTTTGTGTATCCAACGTGATGAATGTAAGCTCAAACCAATATCAGATGAATGGTTTCTATTGATCCCTATCATGGGACTTTATAATTCGTAAAAATTATAATAAAGGAGTAAAATACCACTAGTAATTAGATTAGGGATGAATGATGGGGTTATTTATATTTTGCATAATTTCTCCACATGGTTTTCCAAACCATGCATGGGAACCTGGGAAAAGGGGAACGTACATAGTTTGTCCGCTTGGTTAGGGAAACTATGTACCAACTATGGAAAATATATTTTCATAAAAATTAAACCCTTATGCATGGTTAGATCTAACTGTGCACCTGACCAGCATTGTTTACAATAACAACAAAATAGGTCTAGCTTTCCCAAAAATACGTGTTATGGGCTCGGAACAAGCCCTGGAAACCACTGATACCTATGATAAATCGTTAGGAATCCTTATTATGTCCAAAATAAATAATTTGACTAAAATTTAAATTATCCATTCATGTGAAAAAATGGTTTCTTACAATCATGTCTGGAAACCATCCCCACATCCACCAAATGGTGGACACAATAATGGATTTTGTGTTCTTTAGACTACTGTCATTTGAACCGATGTCATTATTTTTTCTCTTACAGACTATCACCATTCTATATGATGATGGAAAAAAGTATATATTTGATATTTATAATAAAATTATATATTGTTATTAATTATGTCAAATTTAGTTTTTTCACATTCCATTAACCAGGGGTTACAAAAACATTAGTCGTGTGTATGACAGACTATCGCCTTACGAAACAATGTGACTCATCTTTCACTAACGCATTACAAGGAATATGAAAATGAAAAATTGAATAAATATAAGTTATATACATGAATTAATTATAATATTCCCGAAATATTTATCAATATTAATATATAATTACTTATTATTTAACTTTTTACTCACAGAAATAACACAAAATTATTCAGGTACCTATGGACTAACGAATTCACGAAGAAATGTGAAACTCTTTTCATCACTACATGATATGAAAGATATATATAAGTATATATAATGAAATAATATATTATTTATTTTATAATTTTCATTATTTTAAGGAAAAATATTACTTAGATCATATCGATAAAGATTCGTTAAAAATTAAAATGTCACTCGTGTATACGTACAACCTACTCTCTCCATGATTATAACATACTTCATTTCCACAATCCATTATTCAAGATTTTATTTAATTTATAATTAGTGTATATATATGTGATAATTATGTAATTTTTATTATTCTTTATATGATGAAATTATATAAAATGAATAATAACATGAACATTCATTATCAATAATTTATGACAAAACAAAGAAATTAACACCAAAAACAATGAAAATAATGAATAGTTAATAAAAAATATGTTATAATATTTTATAAAAGGATTTTGAATTATATTATTAAAATTTTACAGTTCTATTATATGTAAATTAAATTCTATAACTGCTAAATATGATGTTAAATCTTGTTCAACCAAATTGATGTGTGGGGTAAGGGACATCATCTCAATTATCATTCATTGAGGAATAAAGAAATTTTATGAAAATAATATATATTATATTGTGTATATAAATCCCATTATACGTCTAATATCCTGAATAATAAATTACTCTTGTTACTAAAAGCTTCAATTAGAATTGTTTCTTCTAATTGGATTTTTTTTTGAAAATTACTAAGTGGTAAAAGTTTTTTTAAGTATCACTTTATTTGTGAATCTTAACATTGTACCAAATCAATCAGTTTCTTATGATCATATTTCATTTAAAATTCTACTTCTATTAAATATTGATATTCTTTTATTATGAATGATATCATTTCCTAGACCGTATAACATTTTTGACGTATGGTGTTTAAAGGAATATGATTTTATATAATTAGAAAATATTGAAATATTTGTGTCTATTGATCAATATGAGTAATCAAAAGTAAGGAAATTTCATTATGAATTAAATTTAATTATTGATATCGGTGGAATGATTTGGACATATACACATGGGTGGTCCTAGTTATAGATACTGCCTTGATTCATCGAAAGGCCTTATAAGATAAACCTATTTTCCAAATCATATGGGATTTTACACAATGGTTTGAAGCATTATTGAGGATAGACCATGATGGTTGGGGGACCATTTTCATGATATATGATTTCCAATAACTAAAAACTCAATTAATTTATAATTATATTATTTTTATTTTCCATGATACTTTCACAATGATATTATCTCTAGATGCATTTCATTATCATTTATTTATTCAATGGATTGTGTTATGATTTATTTACTTTTCCATATTTATTATAAATATTGAATCTTGATAGATTATACAATTCATAAACCATAATTAGAATTTAATAACACCATTATAATATTTTTCATTCCTTATTTTAATAAGAAGAGATAAGTGAATGTTTTTCAAGGATTCATATCATTCTCCTTTTTCATGTATTAAGTTTTATTTTCTATTCCCATGGTAAAATTGGTATCATGTATGTATATGGTTCTCCAAAATTTATAAGATGTTCTATCCAAGGAGGTTTAATTTTTTTTCCAATTTAAGAATGTATACACTGGATCTATACAACAAGTATTAGTGTTTCTAAAGTTCGTGTTAGTGGGAGGTTTAGTAGAACCCATGGGACCTGGATTAAGGAAAACCAAGATTATGTATAATAACCCTATAAATGTCTATTTGGGTAATTATATATTGATATCTTAATTCTTGGTTGGGGATGATATTATTTTTTCCCCTTAAAATAAATCCCTATCTAGATACTATATGTTTAAAAGGTTCTGAAATAGAGGTTACTAGCTGAATATATATGAAATGGGAACCTTACTCTTGACCTGATTGTCACCCACTGGATAACAATAGGATGAACTGTGTGCAGATTTTATCACTCATTAGGGACATTATTCAAATAATTAACATTTTATTTAAAAGTAATAATGAATTTTTGAACAATAAATATATCCCTTATGTCCAAAACTTTACCATTTGAAGATTAAAAATGAAAATATTTTAATTTAGGCTATGTGTTACACCATATTAGGTATTATATATAATGATTTAAAAGTAAAATTTTTTTAAGATAAGATAGTATATGAATTTTTTTAGAATTTCTTTTAGGTAGAATAAGGGTATTGGTACTCAAGGCCAATATAAATATTTTCCTATAGAGGGAACCAACACTGATGTTATTGCAACATAGAAAATTATTGCTATATTACGAATGATTAACTAGTTTATAAAAAAATTCTTTCCCATATGGGGATACCTATACCAAAATATAATTCTCCTATGTTGGAACGCTTCAGGAGAAATGATCCCCCATCGTTTGGTGGGACTACTATTACAAAGGTAGCTGATTAATGGATTAATTCTCCAAAGAATATATTTACGGTGTTGGGATGAATAAAATGGTAAACATTACACATGTAGTTTATTTTATCAATGGCGATATTGGTTATAACTGGTCATTAATCCACAATACTTGGGATGATGAAAAAATATAACTAATGGAATAGAAAAAATCTATAGAGACAGTATTTTACCAATATATACCCCACGAGGAAAAAATTTATTGAAAATAATATTCCAATGATTAGTGAAAAATAAATAATAATTTGTTGTTCATCATGGGGATACATTATAAGTTTCTACATGTATATTATGAGTTACATACAAAACATGTAGTTCATGATTGATTATAGATTTCAAGGGCATAATAGAAGTCTCTGAATGGAGCTAGTCACTCAATATTTTATCCATACAGTGAAATTGTTTAATGTGATATGAATATAGAGAATGAATTCAAAATGTACTATACATTTTCGGGTATGCATGATAATAAAAGGATAAAAGAGTAAAAAAGATAAATGGAATAAGGGAAATAATTATTTTTCAACATGTGATAATTAGGTAAAGAAACACCCTGGTACTTTCTTGAAGTGAATGTGAGTTCAGTAAAATTTTAGGGATTAAGGACACCATTCATATAGTTAAGGGAAATAAATTTCCTAGTGTGTAATTATTCCAACATAATTAGATAATAAAATTTGAAAATTAATTCTATATTGTTCAAGGGAATAAAACTCATAAGAAGCTAAGGTATCAATGTGAGGCATATGATATTATAAAAAGATAGAAGATTAATTTTCTATTGTATGTCAATCATTGAAATATATTATAAAAGTGCTTTTTAATTTGTATTATTTTTTATAAGAATCATGTAATATATGAAAATTATACTAAAGTACCATTTCTAAATGAATTTGAAATCATGTGTTGAATGGTACTCTAAAAATATATTCAGTGGGAAGTCTATATTTATTGAAAAAAATTACTAAGGAATGATAACCTTCAACATTTTCTATATATTAAGATAATAATGAAAATCATATGTTGATGGGATAGTATTGGTGACCATAAAATTTTATTTTTATTTGATTATTTATTTTATCTTTTATAAATATTCCCTCATGTTTGGATCTACAAAATATTTTAGAAAACCTGGATTTTAGTTTTGTAATAATGCGTGTTTTATTTAATTTTACATGGTGATAAAGTAATTCACATATATAGAATTTGAAATTAAGAGAGACATTATTTTTTTATAGGGAATATACTGTTAATTTATTGAACATCCAATGAATATTTTGGATATTGTATTTCTACAGGCATATTTTAGGAAAGCTTTAAAGATAAATATTTATGAAATCGATTAATTTTAACATTGAGTGTTATTTGATAAGGAGTCTTACCATTTTTTCATGTAAATATATGCTGACTAACTTTTTACTCTATTTTATATATTGTGATCTGTTTATTGGAACTTTTTGAGATTTAAGAATAGAAAATTTGAGATATTAATTTATAGTATTAAGAAATTATGTGAAAAACATTCCAATAACAAGTAATAGATGAGAATATTCCTATGAAATATAAATATAACAATTAAATTCATACTCATATATTATTATAGATATTAAATAAATTACTTAAAACATTGAATTACTATTGAAAGAAAAAAATTTATCCTATAACCTTCCATTTTTATTGATCAAATATTCCTAATACTTATTAAATATTTATGGTTTTATGGCCATTTATTTTATCCACATCACCCAAATTCATATGATTAATGATTTAAATATCTCTCTATTAATCCTTGGGAATTATTTTTTTTCCATGACACAATTTTTATCTCCCATTTTTTTCTCATAATTGGATACCTATATATATGATTCATACAGATGACTTGTGTTCCTCCCTTTCTCACTTGTTAAGTGGTTTTTTAGTATCCTATTTATGATGTCTATTTTTCAATAAATAAATTCTCAAATATCGGACAATTAACTTCTAAGATAATGATCAAATTTAGTGGATGAATTTTATTTTAGGTGGGGGTATTTTAACACCTTATTAAATTAAAATATATTTATTGTAGAATAAATTAAATTTCATCAAAAAATTGTGAGGCATAAGACACCAGGTTTAAATGAAACGTTGTAATCTATTAGTTTTTTAAGGAAAAAAATCTTAACATATCGATTAAGTTACTTTTTCTAAATAATATTATTTTTTTTTGAAAAATATAAACAGTTTACACATGTAAGCATTATATCTACATGTTATAAATTAAAATAACAATCATTGGGGAAAAATGTTCTCTATAAAACTGTATTTTTTCTAAAATATTGTTTGGTCTCCCATTGCACTCATTATTTAAAATTAAATTCTATAGTTTTAAATATATTTTTTGACATAATGAACATAAATTTTAAATAGCATTATGACATTTATCTTAGGGTTATTTTTTTGATGAAAAGTGAATCATAATGCATTTTATATTAAAACTGCATTTTAATTTAAAATTTCTATAAAAATTAATTATATTTTGAAAGAGTTTTAAAATAATATTTATTAAATTATTTATATTTGAGCATAAACTGGATAATTTGAATCATTTTTTTTAATTTTAATATAAAAACATGTTTAGCTTAAAACGTCTTCTCTTTAAAAACCTTCTTTCTTTTCACTTCTGTAGGATTAATATAAATTTTAATTTCTAATTTATAAAAATTTAAATTTCAAAAACTAATTTCACATTTTTAGTAGTTTTAATTTATATTTTATTATAATTTCAATTTAATATCTTACAAAAATTAATATTGAAAATAGTAATAATTAGTTACCATACTTAAGATAAAAATACAATTATCAAGAGGTTGAACTAGAATTATAATTGTTAATGTGATCGAAAAAATATATTAAAATATATATTTGTACATATTTAGTCTTTATAATTCATAAGACAAGATAATAATTCATTTTAGATAAAAATTCCTTGCTTAATTTTTCGTTAGGCCTTTTTCTTTCAAAATATTACAAGTGTCCCACTCACATCACATATAATAGACCACCCCTATAATATCAACTTTACAACATAAAACAATTTTAGATCAACTGATACCTAGGAAAAAACCTCACTAACATCGATAAACACATCCTACATGCATTACTTTGTAAAAAAATTTACCTTAGGATGTATTTTGGTACAATCGTAAGTATGTTACCTGAAGAACAGGTAATGTTCTTTTGCGAGCTTTTTTATTTTTTTCTTCCACCACCTCCCAAAATATATTATTTTAAAATTATAATATAATAATATCATTTTATTTTATATATTTATTTTTTTAATAATTATTCAATGACATTAAACCATCCGCACATCCATCAAATAGAATATGATATCATAATTAATTTATATAGTAGACTAAAGCCTAATGAACTAATGACATTCGTTCTTCCATTATGACCTATCACAATAGGGTATGATGATGGATTTAAAGAATAAATGTAATATTTATTAGATAATTATAAACCTACTACCATGATATAATATATTCCTTTTTACATTTCATTCTCTAAGGGATATGATAATGTTGGTTTTGTGTACGGGGGAATACCACCTTTTGAAACGATGTGATTCGTCTTACAAAAAAACATTATATAGAAGATGATTAATATAATGTTAATAAATATATTTAACATAAACTAAATAATAATGATATTAATTTCATATTTATTATTATGATATGATAATTCATCATTTTATTTTTTACATTTTTATCACTGAATGATTATTACCTCATTCGTGTACTTGTGGACTACCTAATTAAAAAAGAGACGTTACTCTATTTTCATTACTGTTCCAGATGTATGAGATATACAAGTACATTTAGAGAAATATTATTGTATTTATGATATTATTATTATTAAATTATGTTAAAATATTTATCACCTCTTTTCCAAAAAGATCATTGAGAAATTGAAAAGTTATTCATGTGTATGTTGTCCTACTGTCTTAATGATCACAAAATACTTTTCTTCCAAACCATAATTCTTGATTGGTCATAAAATTATAATTTCTGTTAAAACATGATAATTATTTTTTGATTAGTATTATTAATAATAGTATAATATATAATATACATAATAATAATATCATTTATTATAGGGAATGAATAAAAAACTACGAAATTAACCCATTAAACAATTAAATTAATAACTGATTATTTATGAATAGGTGAAAATAACTTATAAATTTATTGTATATTATAAATATTAATATGGTTATATTGAATCTTAATGGCTACTTAAACTTCAATAAGGTATGTTAAATTAGATTTAACCAAAGGGAAGGATGTTTTAAGGGACATCGTCTTAAATTTATCTTATTAAAGAATATTGTAATATTATGCACCTAATTTCATTTATATTGTGTTTATACATACCTATTTAGATGTAATAACATGAATTATTCAATCTTTATTTTTTAAAATGTGATTTATTTCCTCCTAATGTAATTGAATTTAAAATACATTGTAGTAAAAGTTATTGTACAATCTCACTTTCATTTGTAACTATTAACACTCTCTTAAAACAATCACATTCTATATATCATTATTCACTAGAAATTATATTTCTCATAAATATTAATATTCATATATATTTAATTTATTATTTCCTATAATTTATAACATTTTTTAATTATAGTTGTTACTTGAATAATTTTTGATTAACTGGGAAAGTATTGATAAATCTACATGCTTTAATCAATATGTTCCATAGATGTCAAGACAAATTGTTCAAAAATTAAATATATTATTTCATATTTGATGAATTATTGAGAAACTTTTGACATGGGTGGGGCCCAGTAATAGTTATCCCCTTGAATCATTGATAGTTTTAATGATACAATCTAGTTTCCAAAATCAGATGGGGTTTTAACATATAGTTTCAAAATTCTGTAAGGGTATATATTGATCGTATAGGTGTCATGTGCCTAAGACATAACATACATTAATTATGATTTTAATTCTCTCATAATTCACTTATTGTTATAATAATTTATATTTTTCAATGATAATATCTATGGATTCATATCATTCTTAGGCATTGATTTAATAAGATGTGTTTTTTCTGTTATTTACCTCTCTATATTGATTATGATTAATGATTACTCATTTTATCTTTTATGGGTGACCCTTAATGAGAATTTTATATCACAATTATTTTAAATTGTTTCCCAATGATATGAATATGAGATATTTGAATGAATATTAATGGATTTATTTCATTCACGTTGCTTATATATTATTGTTTCTTTTATCTCAAAATGTAAATTGGATATCATGGATATATCATGTTATCCAAAACTAATAAAATTGTTGGAATATTAGGATATTAAGATATATATATTACAATGTAATAAAGTTGATATAGACTCTGGGCTACTGGGTTTTGGTCACTACAATCAAAGTTCATTCATTGATTAACCATTGGATACCCTATTGTATAGGTAAAATGACAGTCCATGAAGTCCTACAATAAGAAGAAGTTGTTTGTGGTTCAAGAGTCTTCATTGAATCTCAAGCCCTATGCTTGTTTTCCTTTAATTATTGAACCCATCCATTGAGTGGTTTAATCGATTCAATCCAATTGGACTTAAAAAAACATAGTATCTAGCCACTGTTGAAAGATATAGAACATGGTTTAATTCAATGGGGGTATAAATCATCTTCCAGTCTACAAGATAAGACATTCCTCATGCATTCCTTCTCCAATTTAATGTGATTTTAATTATATTATTTAAATTATTTATAACTTAGTTATAATGAAATATTTAGATTTTTTTTTCATGAGATCAAAACCCATGGTCATCGATGGAGGCCAAATAGACATAATAAAATTTGATAAAGAATATAGGATTTGGTGGGTTAGCAGTTGAATCCATTTGAAGTAGTTATTTCCAAGTACTCTACCATGCTGTATTATTCAGGTTAATTGTCATGATAAGATAAGATTGCTAAATTTGGTGAACCATTATTAAATTCATAGTATTTTATGATTAAATA
This sequence comes from Viscum album, assembly GCA_963277665.1. Lineage (NCBI taxonomy): Eukaryota > Viridiplantae > Streptophyta > Magnoliopsida > Santalales > Viscaceae > Viscum > Viscum album. The sequence continues at coordinate 1,417,235,933 of OY728145.1, forward strand.
ATAATTTTTAATTACTAAATGATTCATATTACATAAAAAATTTATGTAAAATTCCATATCTCATTTTATAATTTACTAAGGGCCATGATAGAAAATTGTTTATTAGTATAATACAGTAATCCAATTGACATTTCTTGAACCATAACGAAATATTTTTATTTCAAAAAATCTATTTTTGTTAGATTTTTTATATGCATGGAATGTCATGTGATACTATGTTCAATCACATGTGTCCATGTGTAACATCATGAGATAATATTTAGTTGTGGTCACTCGAGATTGTTTATATATGGTAATTGATGCTCATGGTTGATATTATAAGTAATTAAATATGTGTTATTACAAAACTTGTATAAACATTTTCCCCTATATAAATATATAAAATAATTGTATGAGGAATGATCCATTAAGTTTTATTGTAAAACCTAATAGTCCATGTCTGACATGTAAATCACATATGTGTACTTTTTGTTTATATTAATAATAATTATATTCCAAGTTATTTCTATATGTTTCATTTCCATTTATGATATTTATCATAATAAATTTAGAGTTATTGTTCCATTATTGATGGTGGGTGGATCATTATGTTATGACTTCCCTTATATGGGGAGTGAACTTGACATGAATAAAAAAGAATATTAGACCTGATCAGAAGATATGGGCTCGATGGAACAGAGTGATGGCCTATGATAAAATCATTAGGGAATGGAGACATTATAAAAGTTGAGTGAAATATTAACTTGTTTACTTGTAGATACTATGTGACATGTTTTCTTTATTTCTTGTGGATACCCAGTGGAATGTTGCATTAATTACTTGGTTTCCTTGAGTGGCATGTTTCCCTATGGACTTTTGGATTAGAATTAAAATATTCCTTGATATATTAGGAGTTAATGTTATGGAAATACATAATTACTTTTCATGTTAAAAATTACTAATTTCTCATATGGAGTCAACGCAGTACATCCATTGGATTGTGTCAGCATGTTAAGTGCATGTCCCCTCGACACATGGGTGTTTAAATTTTATTTTTTCTTTATGGATTTTATGATATTTTAGTACATTTTTATACTTTATATTTGTAACGCCCCGACCCTAGTTGCCTAGAGTCGGTGCATTATTACATAACATTGGCATGATCACAAGAAAGATCAAATCTCGAAAGACCGATTGGTTTAGTAGCCTTGGAAAATGCCAGATATATTCATAAGTTTTACATTACATTATAAAATAAAAAACTACTACAACAACATAATGTCTCCATAATCCACACTCATATCCCCATATAATATCCCTGCAGGTCATTCATAATTTACTTCTTCACTTCCTGGGAAAAATAAAACATAGAAAAGGGGTGAGCTCAACTGCCCAGTAAGGATAACAATATAGCGGAAACATTCATAAATAAGAATAAACATTTAAAGCAATGTATAACTAAAACAAAATCCTTTTAAATATGAACCTTAAACATGGTATGGCATAAATAAAATGAAATAATGCCATTTACTTATTCACATGGATATTCTACTAATCGAATAATCACATGCAAAAATCAATAACCACTTTCATAATGTTGGAATGCATAATGCTAAACGTTAATTTCTTTGTCTAGGCCTCATCCCAAGACCTAGGGGTTACTTCTAACCGGAACCCAACCCGGAGTGCCTCTAATAACCGGACACCAACCCGGAGTGCCTCTAATAACCGGACACCAACCCGGAGTGCCTCTAATAACCGGACACCAACCCGGAGGGCATACTTTTACCAGTCACTAACCTGGAGGGCTTACTTTAACCAGTCCCCAACCTGGAGGGCTTACTTTAACCAGTCCCCAACCTGGAGGGCTTACTTTTACCGGTCCCCAACCCGGTACATACTTGTTTAGCACATTCATCTGAAGAAAAGTTTGAAATATAACATAAACATTCAGATTAAAACTAGCATACGAAATGTCAATAGTTTCACCATAAACTATGAATGGTATAAAATAGCACATCCAAAGTCAAACATATCACAAAACCTTCAATACAATATAGAAGTTTTGTATTATAATAAATCAACTTCAAATAAGCGTAAAATCTATTAAAGGATGTTGACATAGATGAAATCAAAACACTTTTTAGAGAAATATCTCTTTCTATTTTTGAAATCATTTAAGAGCCATATAAAATAAAACATTTTCTTTAAAATATTCTTGTAATCTTGTAAGGAAAGCTTTGACAATTTTATAACGGCGGAAAATAACCGCACCCGCCGTATAAGTTAAAAAAAAACATTCTTACCTCAATTCTGTCGAAAAGGTTAAAAAGGACCTTGTTTTGAAAACGACGGAAAGATTCCTTTATAAACCTCTTATAAAAAGTAAAACAAGGGTATAAATGACTTTAACCCATATTCTTGTAAATAGTAAAAAATGTTTTGAAATACATTTCGAAGAAACATGGATGTGGATGATAAAGATATCCCAGTAGATTATTACGTATAAACAACCTCGGATAATGAAGAGATTGTGAAATAACCCTTACCTTGTACTTTTCCTTGGTTGGGGTAGGTTAACCTCCTGTATAATGGTGAAATAATTGTTATTAAATTATACAAGAATCATATATATTAATATGATATCATATATGATCTTTTAACATTGATTTGTTAATAATATCTTAGAATTATCGTTGTTTCGGGTGTTAACTTACTTGTTTTCTTTTATATGTTTTGTTACATAAGACATGATTGTAAAGGATAGGTTGTATTTTATTCATATCCAGAATGATATAAAGTCCTTAAACATCATTTTTTAAATCATCAAATGATAATTATACTTGAATGGATACGATGGAGAATGAATCTCATCGCGTTCGTGGAGACGGTAGTCCGTACGTACGCACGAGCGACAATATCATTCTTTTGATATTAAAATAATATATAAATGGATGGTATATCATATATATACAGAATCATTAACATGTTATATTTATTATTTACATGAGTTACACATCATTATTATACCCATCCACATAATAATATATTGAATAACAATTACACCACGACGTGGAGACGGTAAGCCGTACATACGCACGTATGATGACATGTTATTCAAAGGGTTGATAGAATACTGAATATGGTTGTACCATATTTATAATAACATCACAGTATATGTGAGATACTGGAGTTATTATTTTAGGATGGTAAGAACAAAGGAAGAAGAAGTGGAAGAAGAAAGGAACATAGAAAAGGGTGGTGAAATCATTACCTCTTCTTCGGGTTCTTCCTTTTGATTTGATCAAAAGGGCTCCTTAGGTTGGCTTTATGATCAAACTAAGGCCTCTAGGTTGTAGTGAGGGATGTTGGGAGAGTATTTGGGCAGAGTTTGGCCGAACCAAAAGGCTTTGAAGGTGTGAAGAAATGAGAAGGAGGAGTGCCCTTTTATAAGAGGGGTGAGGGGCACCTTTGGAAAAGCTAGAAATATTAATTTATATTAAATTCATATTCGGTTTATAAAGGCTCCAAAGTTGAATATTCAAAGGTTAAGGTGGGGATAGGTCGAAAACCACTCAACCAATAGAATTTAGACAGGATTGGGTACTTATATTCACCTTATCTTTAAGTATTAACTCTAAGTTAATTAGTTTCACTTTTACAATGTCTCTTTGTATTTTTATATAATATTGTTAATAAACTTACTATATACATCCAAGAGACCCCCAAGTGGTCCATTAATGATGAACCTATCTTGATATAAGTCTCTTGGCCGAACCTTAGATTTTTAGGAATTTAATATCAATTAATAATATAATATTTGTTTTAAGAATTCTTTTATGTCAATTTTGACACTATTCAATAGTTGATTTTTGCGAAACTCATAACAGATTGATTACTTCTAAAAAGTCAATTAAATCAATCCTAATATATCATATTATCCTAGAAAATTAGTTTAATTCATTAAAAGTTTCATATTATATTTTTTTGGGTATTTATAATATCAATTATTTTAATTTTGCACTATTATAGTAATTACTGCATCATCATTGTGTCATAAATAAAATAAATTATTTAATGTCTAAAAATTATAAATAAAATATCATTATGTAGGAAATCTTTTTATCTTTCCAATGAATATTTATAATCTAAAATCCAACTTATATAACTCTATGTAACAATTGTTTTGCTAAAGGATATATGCTTGTGTCATTTTTGTATTCATTTTGACTTAATTAAAATAAAGTGTCATTATCACGTACAAGTGGATCCATGGGGTCCCCAAATTGACACAAAGATTCCCATGGTCGACCATTTATCAACCAATAGGGTTAAGACACGTTTTAGGGTAATTTAGGATTATTATAATATTATTTTTTTAACCCTTATTTACCGGATTTACCCTTAACCATGGTAAATAAAATATTTACCGCAGTAATTATTCAAAATGTCTAAAAATAAAAGTTACCTATTTACACAATTTGAACATCCTGATTCCAAATATGGAATCCATTTTCCTAAATTCTAAACACAGAAGTGGCAGAAATTAATTTAAAATTAATTCCCGCTGTCAAAACAAAAAGCGTGTTTTTAAGAGATAATAACTATCAAAAGATTGACACTTGTTTATGTTCGGTTTAATTGTAAAATTATGTCCAATGACCAACATTATATTAAATAGTAAAAATATATTCTAAATATACTTTAAAACCACTCAAATTCATAATTTATCACTATTAATTATTTTGATTAAAAAAGTTGTTTTTAATTAAAATTTAGTAATTTTCACTATTCATCAAAATATGAAAGTTATCCAAAAAGTACCAAAATTTCACCTTAGGCTAAATTTGATATTCCGAATCCAAAAATGAAGTCCATTTTAAAATATAAAATATATATAACTTCAAAAAGTAGGTATTACTATTCATAACAGCTAGTTTGATTGGTAACGGTGTGTTAGAACTCGAAGTTGCGTACAACACACGCTATTGTTTTATTCAAAGGAAAGCGTACCGTGGAAGCTTGGGATGTTTCATTTTAAATTTTTTGATGTCTCCATTTAGTCAAAAAGTTTAAAATATTGTATTTAAAATGGTTTCACTATCAAAAGTTGATAAAAGTGCAATACTGAAAATGAATCTGTTCTTGCATTATGACTAAGAAACTCATAATATGGATTCTAAAATTATAAGGATTATATAAAGTTTAAAATTTAGTTAATACTATTCATGACCTCTTTTAATGGATTTTTTTTTTGTAAGTCATGGTGCAATTGAACTCAGTGTTGCGTGTAGTGCAAGTTATTGAATTATTTTGAAGAAATAACACACTGTGAAATCTTGGGGTGTTACATTCTCCCCTCCTTCAATAAATTGCGTCCTCGCAATTTGAAATTGTTCTTCGAAAATAAAAGGTTGAAAGTAGAAAATATATTTGTGGGAAAACCCACATCGGAAATTGGGTTACTAAAATTTAGTCTTAATATGAGGAAAAGAGAAATCAAAGGGTCACCACCAAATTATGATCTCGATTAGGAGAACATTGGTGGAAATTGGAGACATATAATCGGAGGAAAAACGTAAATATTTATAGGTAGTGATTGAGGTCATCAATCACAAACAAGTATAAAATTTAGTTCCTCAAATTCATCAATTTATGATGAATTGAAATACCATCGGTTCAACAAAACATAGGGTATTAGGATAACACATTTTTGACGTTTCAAAATATCCTAGTTGAAATCCCACATCGAAAAATGAATTAATGAGGCCTCTATTTAAAATAAAGAGTCGAAAGTATGAAGATTACCGAAAATAACACATACTAGGGTTCCATGTAGGAAAATATGGATATGGAAGAAAAATCTAACCATCAATTATCTGATGGAGAGTGGTAGAGAACATGGCTATGAAAAGGCCAACAATCCCAAAGCCATAAATTAGTGATGATTTAAGGTACCATCTAGGAAAACATTTTTGTTCTAAGTTGCTTTTCTTAATATTGATGAATTTATTTATGAGATTGGCTAAGATCATAAGGAGATATACTTACTTTATAATTAGAGTTTTATCCATTAATAAATTTCTACCAAAAACTGATCTTTCACTCTAAAAGATAATAGAATGTAAAAAAAATTCTATTTACACTATTCGTATAGGGTTCCAAAATAAACGAATTTATAATTCATCTACAATATCTTTTAATAAAAACTACATTATTTAATCTAGGACATCTCGTGGGCCATTGGTAGGTGATACACCCTTGTCGCCCTTCGGTTGCGGGTTCAAGTCTCGCAGCCTTGCCGGACGCGACGGGTTGCCGCCCGACCTCCGGGTTGTCCTTTCATGGAAATCCAAAATAATCCAAACTAGAACTATCCAAAATAATTCTGTCCAAACTCACAGTCTAACATTTATAAGGAAGGTAAACATAATATTGATCCTTTTTACCCCGTAATAGTATATGAATACCTTCATCATGCATTACCATATTCCTTATTGATTACATTCATGCTACCTTATTCCATATAGAATGATGGATATACTTCATTAATCCAAAAATGTTTTAAACCCCAAAAATGATGGAATATACAAATCATTAATCAGTTACAAGGTAGTCAAGAATATCCAATATAATTTATCCAAAACAATCACATATTATTCCAAAATCACTACCTCAGTATCAGAACTATATTATGATTTATCATTCTCTAAACAATATATTTTCCAAAAATTTAACCTTCTATTGAGTCACTTTTCTTTGTTCCACACAATCTCAAGTCCTTAATGAAATAGTACTGCAGTACAATCCTTATATACTCCATAATTATTATAACAAGTACATTGTTGATACAACACTCGATTGACATAATCAACATAAGAACTCTAATCATTCCTCTTCATCTGTGGTAGTATCATAACTTGATTATTATCCACTAGAATCATTTGCGGCATAGTCTGATGACTGGGGCATAGGTTCGTGTAGTGTCCAAACTCCTTGCAAATGAAGCATTGTACATTTGAAACCATTTTCTCACCCTTGCAGTCACGTACTTTGTGCCCTTTTCCCCCACACTTATAACAAACTCCCATTCCTTTCAAGCAAGTTCCAGGGTGTTTCTTTCCACAGTTACCACATATGGGAAAATTCTTCTTTTCCCTCTTCCCTTTATCCATCTTTCTTTCTTCCATCCTTTTCTTCTCTTGCTTCCCTTCAAAGCCATAGGACTCAGTAAACTCTTTACTTATCTTATCAACACATGATATTATTTCTTCATATGATGATAGTACATGGGAGACTATTTCTCTTATAAATTCTAGCTTCAGACCATGAAAGATATGATCCTTCCTTATCTTTGGATCATGTGCATTTCTGGAGTTCTCATTCCTTCTACTGGGCACCATTTCTAAACAATGGCATACACTAGATCAGTTTATGAATCAAAATACATAATCCCATACTTATAAAACACTTAACATAAATTAAACTATTTATGGATATAATCCATAATCATAAGAATGTTTTCCTTGAGGAAGTATATACTCATAATCCCTTCAAAATGATTTGTAAAGAAAATGAGAGTTATCCTAAGCATATCCCCCGGGAGTGTCGTAACCAAGAGTGCAGCAAGGCCCGTTGTCGTGCACCAGTTCCCGTTCGAGTCTAGCTCAAAGCAGTGTTTTCGGGTTTTACCCCTAGGTACATCTGTGCCAGAGCCGCCTCTACCTGCTCGTATCCAGACAGGGATGTATTGCTTGGAAAACTCACAAAATCTCTACAATACCAAAATTCTAGGAAGTTCTTCTATACTAATCCTCAAAGTTCATCTTAGGTCTACGTGCTCTAATCAGAGTTTATCTAAATCTAGCTTCCAAGGTTTGTACTAAACTTCCTCTGATACCAACTGTAACGCCCCGACCCTAGTTGCCTAGAGTCGGTGCATTATTACATAACATTGGCATGATCACAAGAAAGATCAAATCTCGAAAGACCGATTGGTTTAGTAGCCTTGGAAAATGCCAGATATATTCATAAGTTTTACATTACATTATAAAATAAAAAAACTACTACAACAACATAATGTCTCCATAATCCACACTCATATCCCCATATAATATCCCTGCAGGTCATTCATAATTTACTTCTTCACTTCCTGGGAAAAATAAAACATAGAAAAGGGGTGAGCTCAAATGCCCAGTAAGGATAACAATATAGCGGAAACATTCATAAATAAGAATAAACATTTAAGGCAATGTATAACTAAAACAAAATCCTTTTAAATATGAACCTTAAACATGGTATGGCATAAATAAAATGAAATAATGCCATTTACTTATTCACATGGATATTCTACTAATCGAATAATCACATGCAAAAATCAATAACCACTTTCATAATGTTGGAATGCATAATGCTAAACGTTAATTTCTTTGTCTAGGCCTCATCCCAAGACCTAGGGGTTACTTCTAACCGGAACCCAACCCGGAGTGCCTCTAATAACCGGACACCAACCCGGAGTGCCTCTAATAACCGGACACCAACCCGGAGTGCCTCTAATAACCGGACACCAACCCGGAGGGCATACTTTTACCAGTCCCTAACCTGGAGGGCTTACTTTAACCAGTCCCCAACCTGGAGGGCTTACTTTAACCAGTCCCCAACCTGGAGGGCTTACTTTTACCGGTCCCCAACCCGGTACATACTTGTTTAGCACATTCATCTGAAGAAAAGTTTGAAATATAACATAAACATTCATATTAAAACTAGCATACGAAATGTCAATAGTTTCACCATAAACTATGAATGGTATAAAATAGCACATCCAAAGTCAAACATATCACAAAACCTTCAATACAATATAGAAGTTTTGTATTATAATAAATCAACTTCAAATAAGCGTAAAATCTATTAAAGGATGTTGACATAGATGAAATCAAAACACTTTTTAGAGAAATATCTCTTTCTATTTTTGAAATCATTTAAGAGCCATATAAAATAAAACATTTTCTTTAAAATATTCTTGTAAGCTTGTAAGGAAAGCTTTGACAATTTTATAACGGCGGAAAATAACCGCACCCGCCGTATAAGTTAAAAAAAACATTCTTACCTCAATTCTGTCGAAAAGGTTAAAAAGGACCTTGTTTTGAAAACGACGAAAAGATTCCTTTATAAACCTCTTATAAAAAGTAAAACAAGGGTATAAATGACTTTAACCCATATTCTTGTAAATAGTAAAAAATGTTTTGAAATACATTTCGAAGAAACATGGATGTGGATGATAAAGATATCCCAGTAGATTATTACGTATAAACAACCTCGGATAATGAAGAGATTGTGAAATAACCCTTACCTTGTACTTTTCCTTGGTTGGGGTAGGTTAACCTCCTGTATAATGGTGAAATAATTGTTATTAAATTATACAAGAATCATATATATTAATATGATATCATATATGATCTTTTAACATTGATTTGTTAATAATATCTTAGAATTATCGTTGTTTCGGGTGTTAACTTACTTGTTTTCTTTTATATGTTTTGTTACGTAAGACATGATTGTAAAGGATAGGTTGTATTTTATTCATATCCAGAATGATATAAAGTCCTTAAACATCATTTTTTAAATCATCAAATGATAATTATACTTGAATGGATACGATGGAGAATGAATCTCATCGCGTTCGTGGAGACGGTAGTCCGTACGTACGCACGAGCGACAATATCATTCTTTTGATATTAAAATAATATATAAATGGATGGTATATCATATATATACAGAATCATTAACATGTTATATTTATTATTTACATGAGTTACACATCATTATTATACCCATCCACATAATAATATATTGAATAACAATTACACCACGACGTGGAGACGGTAAGCCGTACGTACGCACGTATGATGACATGTTATTCAAAGGGTTGATAGAATACTGAATATGGTTGTACCATATTTATAATAACATCACAGTATATGTGAGATACTGGAGTTATTATTTTAGGATGGTAAGAACAAAGGAAGAAGAAGTGGAAGAAGAAAGGAACTTAGAAAAGGGTGGTGAAATCATTACCTCTTCTTCGGGTTCTTCCTTTTGATTTGATCAAAAGGGCTCCTTAGGTTGGCTTTATGATCAAACTAAGGCCTCTAGGTTGTAGTGAGGTATGTTGGGAGAGTATTTGGGCAGAGTTTGTCCGAACCAAAAGGCTTTGAAGGTGTGAAGAAATGAGAAGGAGGAGTGCCCTTTTATAAGAGGGGTGAGGGGCACCTTTGGAAAAGCTAGAAATATTAATTTATATTAAATTCATATTCGGTTTCTAAAGGCTCCAAAGTTGATTATTCAAAGGTTAGGTGGGGATAGGTCGAAAACCACTCAACCAATAGAATTTAGACAGGTTTGGGTACTTATATTAACCTTATCTTTAAGTATTAACTCTAAGTTAATTAGTTTCACTTTTACAATGTCTCTTTGTATTTTTATATAATATGGTTAATAAACTTACTATATACATCCAAGAGACCCCCAAGTGGTCCATTAATGATGAACCTATCTTGATATAAGTCTCTTGGCCGAACCTTAGATTTTTAGGAATTTAATATCAATTAATAATATAATATTTGTTTTAAGAATTCTTTTATGTCAATTTTGACACTATTCAATAGTTGATTTTTGCGAAACTCAGAACAGATTGATTACTTCTAAAAAGTCAATTATATCAATCCTAATATATCATATTATCCTAGAAAATTAGTTTAATTCATTAAAAGTTTCATATTATATTTTTTTGGGTATTTATAATATCAATTATTTTAATTTTTCACTATTATAGTAATTACTGCATCATCATTGTGTCATAAATAAAATAAATTATTTAATGTCTAAAAATTATAAATAAAATATCATTATGTAGGAAATCTTTTTATCTTTCCAATGAATATTTATAATCTAAAATCCAACTTATATAACTCTATGTAACAATTGTTTTGCTAAAAGATATATGCTTGTGTCAATTTTGTATTCATTTTGACTTAATTAAAATAAAGTGTCATTATCACTTACAAGTGGATCCATGGGGTCCCCAAATTGACACAAAGATGCCCATGGTCGACCGTTTATCAACCAATAGGGTTAAGACACGTTTTAGGGTAATTTAGGATTATTATAATAATATTTTTTTAACCCTTATTTACCGGATTTACCCTTAACCATGGTAAATAAAATATTTACCGCAGTAATTATTCAAAATGTCTAAAAATAAAAGTTACCTATTTACACAATTTGAACATCCTGATTCCAAATATGGAATCCATTTTCCTAAATTCTAAACACAGAAGTGGCAGAAATTAATTTAAAATTAATTCCCGCTGTCAAAACAAAAAGCGTGTTTTTAAGAGATAATAACTATCAAAAGATTGACACTTGTTTATGTTCGGTTTAATTGTAAAATTATGTCCAATGACCAACATTATATTAAATAGTAAAAATATATTCTAAATATACTTTAAAACCACTCAAATTCATAATTTATCACTATTAATTATTTTGATTAAAAAAGTTGTTTTTAATTAAAATTTAGTAATTTTCACTATTCATCAAAATATGAAAGTTATCCAAAAAGTACCAAAATTTCACCTTAGGCTAAATTTGATATTCTGAATCCAAAAATGAAGTCCATTTTAAAATATAAAATATATATAACTTCAAAAATTAGGTATTACTATTCATAACAGCTAGTTTGATTGGTTACGGTGTGTTAGAACTCGAAGTTGCGTACAACACACGCTATTGTTTTATTCAAAGGAAAGCGTACCGTGGAAGCTTGGGATGTTTCATTTTAAATTTTTTGATGTCTCCATTTAGTCAAAAAGTTTAAAATATTGTATTTAAAAAGGTTTCACTATCAAAAGTTGATAAAAGTGCAATACTGAAAATGAATCTGTTCTTGCATTATGACTAAGAAACTCATAATATGGATTCTAAAATTATAAGGATTATATAAAGTTTAAAATTTAGTTAATACTATTCATGACCTCTTTTAATGGCTTTTTTTTGGTAAGTCATGGTGCAATTGAACTCAGTGTTGCGTGTAGTGCAAGTTATTGAATTATTTTGAAGAAATAACACACTGTGAAATCTTGGGGTGTTACAATATTGGTTAATAATGAGTTTATCATATGAAATTTTAATGAATGTTACCTGTTGGGTATAACACTCTATTAATGTTACCAAAACATGTTGTACTAAAACCCTTCTCAGGAATCCATGAAACATGGCAACCAGAGAAACACTTAGTTACAAAAGGTATAGGTTGGGATATTTCTTGGGTCAGATCTTAGATAATCATATACGTCTATGAGTTTGGAGACTGGGATGATATGTAGATATTATTAATAAGTCAACCTTAGAATTTTATCATTTTCATTGTTTCTATGATTATTCCAATGCAAGATTAGTATTCTTGTATCTAGGAATGACTATTTTGGTCAGTTTTTTTCACCTCCTTTTATATAGCTAATATATTATCAATTTCCTTTACCTTTGATTTTGTATTATTATACATTATTTTTAATTATTTATTTTGTGTACTCTGATTGAGGGTACACAGTAACCATGTTTCCAAAATTTTCACTCAATACAAGTCATCATCCAATGACGTACCGGTACAAATTCCTAAGGAAATAATACATTCAAACTTAGAATAGGTGATTATGGATAGGATGTTAAATTTTTTTATCACAAATGTTTTTCTAGATTTCTTGTTTTTTGGAGAACATTTATTGGAGGCTACGTAATGTGTCATATCTTATAATTAAACATGACATGATGCATTGTGAAAACTAAATATGATGGAATTCTATGTAACTAGGGCATCAGATTGATGTTCTTGGTTTGTGCTATAATGATCAAATGTTTTCACTTGATGTAGGTATTATGGATTTTGAAATTTTGAAATCCTACGGAGAGGAATATTATTTTTATCCACAAGAGGTATCTCAAAGATCATATCTATCAAATAGGTATTTTCTGACATACATTTCATAATTTTGTGATGGTAAAGGTAATGGAAAACCCAAATTCTTGAATTTTAAAAACTTATACTATTTTATTTCATATGATTTATTGGTAACATTCTATTTAGTGGAACCTTGATAGATGTATATATCTAATAGGAAGTCCAGATAGATTATGATGTTGGGTTATTTGTCAATGAAGATGATGAACATGATAGTGGAGGTGACAAATGAAAGGATTACGTAGTCACACTATTCACAGTAGGTGTAGTGCCTATGTTTGGTCATTATTAAGAATTAATTTCCCAATTAATACCATTGTGAGTTAATCCACTAGAAATGTCTAGTTAATTGTGTCAAAGTTATATCACATTTGTAGTGACCTGTATGTCAAAGTCTCCTTTTCATTAAACTAGTTGGGAATTTATGTCATCTAAAAGTTGTTGGTATAATGGAATATTTATTTGAAAATATCATTATATATGTATCTATATGATAATTAGTGGGTTTTTACCCTTCTAAAATAATGTATGTGTTGTGGGAAAGACCTTGTGGCCTTATAATTGTGATGTTATTTACTAGTGAAATGGTGAGTCAGGTTGCATGATCAACACCTGAGTGAGGATATTTTTATAATGGAATAGTGAAATTAAATTCAATATTGGATTTCATCAGGGTCAAAAAAATACCTTATGCATATATGTAACAGTTGTATGGATTAAGGAAAATTATTTCATGTTGAATTAATACTCAATAGTGTTTAAGACCATTAGTGTTAGAACTTAATATAGAATGTAGGACTACAGCATAAGGATTCTAGTTGTGTCAAGGATCCAACAGAGTGTTTCTTAAACCATTGGTTTATAATGGAACAATTATGGTCTCCAAGTAAATATTAGGTGGTTACAGACCTAGGATAGTTAATATTATGAGTGGATTCCCAACAACATGAATAGAAACATGTGTATCGGGTAGTTCACTATGGGTCTATGTTGAAAGGAGATACTTATTTCCAATCAAGGAATTATGATTTTTTGGGTTTTATGGATCTAACTCTTTTTTCTGTGTGGGTAACTAATATTGAAAGTGATTATAGGTTCAGAGGTCTTTGATTCATGGGAAGAATCACTCATTTCGATTAAAGAGTGGTGTAGTTATGCCTCAATTGAAAATACATTATGTGTGACAATTCATGACATGGTTTCATAGAGTTATAGTCAAACCCATGGATTAAAGGTGGTGAGTGTATCATTGAGAATTTTTAGGATTTATTAATACCTATTAAAGCTAGTGATTTTGGTAACTCATGAATCTGTTAATGTCCAACTTTTCTATTCAAAACTGACATATTTTCATAAAGCTTGTATTATATTCTAATGTTGGGTTTTCTATGAGTTTCTAAGACTATGAGGTAGAATATGACATAATCATTTGATCATGGTGTCATTTAATTTTCAACCGTGGTTTTTCCATGTTGGGGTTGTTGTGGTTTACTTTAGTGGAATGCATGTAGGGATGAGACCCATCATGGTCGAAATTTTTACCCATAACCTTTATATAGGAGAATTTAATTCATGTTGATAATGCATCATTAGATAAAAATATTTCATTGTAATAATCCTGATATGTTCAATACATGGAGATTTATTGGTAACATTTTAGATGGATACTCATGCTTATTTATCATTTTTTATAATGAAAAATCATGGTCCGTTGAATGTATTGGACTATAATCTGGGTTGACTGATGTGTGTACTATGATGAAACAATAATCATAATCCTATTATGTGGATCATATATATAGTCACATGTGAAAATAATATCATTTGGAATGATTTAGGGCCAGAAATTTCTAATTAGATGATCCTAGTGGCTCTAAGGAATGATGTGAAATGAAACTAAAATTAGCTGGTTCTTCATCCATCATTTGATGTTTGATTCAGATATTTTTTGGATTGAGAAATTATTTAGAGTTTATATTCTGCATTAATCAGTTCATTCCGTGGGAGAGTCAAATTATTAGTGATTTTACACATAGTGGAGAGACATGAGGCTGGTTCAAGTGGTTAGTGAGCTAAACAAGGGAAAATCTAGTGATGTCAGATTAGAAATATGTATAGATATTGGAGCAATTTTAAAATGAATATATGGTTTTAGGTTATCATGATTGGTGCATTGTTCGATTTTCGGTTTCATAGACCTTCAACATTTTTTAAAAATTGGACAGAAAGCTACCGACCAATGTTTCCATGTGATCCATACTATAATGGGTTGGACCCACATCCTACTAATCATATCAGTTATTACTAATGTGTAAATAATTTATTATTACCTTTCCAAAAAGATTGTTATATTTAGGATTCATCAGTTGTTAGATTCATATTAGTTCGACTATGTATTAGGAATGAGGTTTTTTATCTTTTTTTAACCTATGATTAGGATGACATATCATCATGGGTTGAATCCCAGTATCGACGCATCATTCATGGGAGAATCCTATTAAAAAAATTATGAAATATTTTATTGGGTGAATCATAGTTTCATATCATGATTCAGAAGGTGAATCACATGAAAAAATGTTGTGATGTTTCATTTCTGGGAGAAAAATAATCGAAATCTATGGGAATTAGTGATAAGACAAGGGAAAAGAGTGTTAACACTATTTCGGGTTTGTGGTAATGATGGCTTTGATGAATTTGTTTTTATCGATAATTTTTTATTGGAATGACCAAGAGTTATTGGAAGTGCTCTCAAGAGGTGGTTAAAATTTTTTTCTACAGTATTTTCAAGGTGAGAGTGAAACCATTTATAGAAAAATATGTGGAAAGTGTTTAGTCTATTGTTAGACTATTTGTTTTGATCTTTGTTAAGAAATTACTATGTATTGAGCACCATGATTAAGGATCAGTCGTAGAAAATTAAGGTTTACAGTTAAGTAAACATTTGTTTCATGAATGATTGATAGCATAATACATGAAATATAGGAATCTATTGGTGCAATGAGTGTCATTATGATTTTATTATTGAAGATATTAGGCATCAGACAAGGCTTTTTAGTTCTTCATTAGAATTGCACTTCTGGCACATGAAGGGGATTATGGAATGTGAGAAACCCTAGGTAGGTTAGTTAACATTCATTGTTGGAACATAGATAAATAATTGGGCATGACATGGTTAGTGTGATACCATATATTGTTTTGGATGTGACGTGCTATGGTTGGGATGTGGAAATTCCCCACATCATTTTAAGATGGACTTATTTGGGGAAATTGTGTTTTTTCATTTAGTGAAAGGTTCTTTTTTAGAACTAGATCTATAGTCTATAATATAAGGGTCTAAATGAATTTAAAAAAGTTTTTCTTAAGGATGAAGGTGTCAATTTATTTGGGAGAATGTTCAAATGAATTTGGAAGTGTTCTTGTAGATTTTCAGATATTGTTGAAGGATTCATGGTGAGAAAAATTATTTCATTTTGGGGATTATTGTGAACATGATCTTTTGAATTTCTTTCATAAAATATCATGAAATTAAAACTTTTTTCATTTGTTGACTATCACCATTATTATTTTACACTATTTTTCATCATATGAACCTACTTTGAAACATCACACTATATTCCCCTAAACACGGTATTAGAGATTCGAAGGCAATGTTTTATTTTGGGATCCAAGATCTTATCTGACCTCATTTATTTCTCAATTATTTTTATTATTATTATGGATTACTCAATTAATGAAATAGACCTTTAAATCCCATGATGTTTATTTTTATATGAACTTATCTTCAACATGGATTGATTTTTATGAGGGAAATTATAGAAAAATTCAACCGATTCTTGTAGTAATTTGACTTGGATAGTGAGTATTTTGATAGTCATGGCCATAGGATATCTTGTGATGATGAATGAATTATATTGATGGTAGTTTCAATAAATTTTTCTACCTCTATGATCTCTTTTTTGGTATTCTATATAATTGAGTTAAAATTTCTATCATATCACAAAATTGATTTGGGGTCTTCTATCAACTTTCAAACAAGAGTTTAACGACAGTGACTTGAACACAACTAGATTTCCTATATCTAATGAACATTGATTATTATATCATCATATGATATTTGAAAATTAATTATATTCAATAGGTATATTTCATGTATCTTACTAATATGGAATTTTTTTAAAATGATGTATGGAGGGTGTTACATAACTTCAATGGATGGTTGGTCATTTTATCCAATGGGAGGTGATATATTCTTTGAATTTCAACATGTATTAACTTCGCCATTAAATTTGTGGTTATTTGTAATCATTTAATTATTTATAATTTATTTTTAATAAGTAATTTTAAATTATTAAGAATGAGATAGATATTCATGGGTTTCAATGGGTTCTGAATTTTATTGGATGACTTGAAAAAATAAGATGGGATTTTCGTTGTTGGTATTTGGTGGTGTGAGTGGCTAGTGGTGACGTTTACTTGACCATTTATTAATATTCAGGTTTATCTAAATGGTATAAGAGTTTTACCAATTTAAAAGAATGAATAATAAATTCATAATGTTATATGAATAAATAAATATTCATAATTTATTATTGATTCATATATATTAATTTATTAATGGAACATTCCAATTGTAAATGAAAAAAAGGCAAGGGGTGGAACATGAACATATGCACAAGTTTTATGCCAAATTCCAAAGAAAAATGATTACCTAAAAATAATTCCACAACATTCATGGAATCTTAGGGTTTTTTGGTGATCCTACATGATAGTTAAATCTTATTCGACCGTTCATGATTCCTTGAGCACATGTGTGCATGTGTAACCCCATGAATCCAAGTTTGGTTTTGATCAATTGTATGTGTTTTTACAAGGATATTAGTACTCATGATTCATATTTTATAACATGTTATGTGGGTTATTATCCACATTTTATGAACACTTTCCCATGTATGTAACGTCATGGGCCTGGATGCAACTCAACTGTTCCTTGAGGTCAGTTGGCCACATGGATTCAAGAACATCTACCCAAATGATAGAGGCTACCGACTTGTAGTGAGGGCCTAAATGCTTCCATTGGTATATTATTCCCCCATCCCTAGAGTGTATTTTCGCAAGAATAAAATGTCATAAAATAGTGAATTTAATAACAAAAATAATAAAATAGATTTACAAAATGAATAAATATCACTTCCAAGAGGTACTTATATATAAATAATATGATGATACACATCATATGTCCTTAATAAAATATCCAAAACATGTATACATTGATTTTTTACGATACCCAGAATAAAATTAAAAAATTCATAAAAAGTATCTTAGGTGGTGTCAAGATCCTCAACTCAGTCCCTTGCTCCATTGCTCCTCAGAATAAATCAAGAACTTATATCTAGTACTTTCCCTTCTCCATACCTACCATCATATAATCTATTCAGTTCCCCAAGGTGGCCCGAAAAGGATGTGAGGCATTATCCTAGTAGGATACCACCCTTGGTGTACACGCATCTTGTTAGTCAATATATAAAAGTAGTAGTGGTATAGAAGAAATAAAACATTTAAATGAATTACATAAAGTAAACCTCTTATAAATTCCAGGTTCCCATATATAATCAAGTTCATTTAATTATTCTAATTCATGTATGTGTGTCTTTAGAGAGATCATTTTTCCTAGAGTCCCATGCGTTAACCAAATCAATGGATTCCTAAATAGGTCATCCATTAATTTTAAACCATATCTAAATGCAATCTTGTTCTATGGTTTGGTATATGTGTAATATAACTCATTTTTTTCATTATTCAATTATGAACATGATCCCATCCATGGATTTCCATATTTTGAATCCAGTTATCACTCCTAGTATTATATAAAACATCACCCTACAAGATATTCCTTGTAGATCCTCACAAGAACCCATGTATTTCTCTTTTTTTTTGTATAACATCTCTACCATTCAAGTCTATCCTTGGTGGTCCACTAAGGGAGCATAAGTGTCACCCATGGCATGAATTATCAAATTCCCTTTAATTTCATCCTTGGTGAAGCATATGGAATCGAAGTATCACTCAACATATAATAGTCATCCTCTTTGAGTCCATCCTTTGTAGTATATATATGGAGTCCACGTTTCACTTGTGCATAAGCATGATGGAATCCAATTGATTCCATCAATGAAATTTGTTATTGAATCCTTATGACAACAAATAATATTCATAAATATTGAATTCAATAAAAATTAATTGAGTCCATTTAACATGGAAAGGAATTCACTAAGAAAATTACAATTCATTATCACCCAAAAAAGTTACCAAAAGCATTGGACTAGTTTGAAAGTCTTGCCTCTTAGCTGTTCATGTTAGAAATTAAACAAAATAATCATCTCTTTATTAACAAGATATTACAAAGATAAGACCAAGGGAAATGTCATCCATACCTTACTATTAATAAATTTAATTGCACTTTACAATTTATATTTAATTCATTTTACATTTCAGTTCACAATCCAATTCATGGATTCAATTCACAATTTAGTACCAACATCCAATGACTACGGGTAAGGGTACAACCCAAAGGTATCTAATGATTCATATTCCATAATAATGTCCACTTAAATACAAAACTCACATAATGGGCTGGTTCCACTCATGTTTTTTAACTATTTAACATTAATCAATGAGCTTAATTAAATTAATAGGATATACCTATCAATTAAATTAATAGAAATAAATTCATTTCTTGTTATCACTGGATAATTGGTAACATGAAAAAACGATATATATATATATAATCAATTTGAATTATATTGAAAATAATTATTCCATGTACCATAGGACTATATTACATAACTCATATAATTTCATCTTTTGATTCGACATCAATTTGGGGGAAATCTAATAACAGGTGAGAACCCAAAAAATATGGAAAATTAGTATTCACCAAAACAGTATAGCTGGTAAAAAAACAAAATGAGGAATGATAGAAATTGAATGAATGACTAACCAATTTAGATCTAATGAGATGAGTGGTGCTTGAATTGTAGATCGGATAGACATGATTCCTCAATTCCAAATTTTGGTGTCAAGAGTACTCTCAAAAGATCAATGTTGATATTCTAGAGAAGAATGAAAAATTAGGTTTAAAAAAGATTTAATTTTGGGATATTTATAATATCCCCTAAAAACATGGGATGCATGATTTGGTTGCATGGTTGGAAAATCATTACACCATCAAACATTCTTATTTGTAGGGAGGTGAATATCTTACAGTTTTTCCACGAAGTTATAACAACCCTGTGTAAATAGTGAAAAACCTCACTATCAAAATTGAAGAAATTATCGCACAGTCTTCCAACCTATTTCTCATTTTTTGTTTAACCTTGTGAGATTATCCTTCTTATTTCCCATGCCCTGCATGGTTTATCTAAATATGAACTGGAAATACATGGTTTGAACTAACCACGAATTATGAATATTTGGCACAAAATATTAGGTTTTGAGCTCCAAACTAGCCTCAGACACCGCCTTTACCTTTATAACTTTCTAGGGAAATCTCAACATTCCATAATTTCAAATTTCAATTTAGAATTTATGGAATGTAATGCATCTATAACACAAAGAAGAACAAGGATGTTACAAACATCCACATAAATACAATTCATCCTTGATTTATCCATCTAAGGGTGATGACACATGGTTTGTGAATAACTTCATCCACTTGGATCATATATTTGACTCCAACTCACTTGTCTATTAAAGTACTCATTCTTGTTTCCAAAGAACCCATTCTACAAAAACTGACTGGCATCAAAGAACATTTATTCTATGATCTAGAATAGGCATAAGATAATTTTCAAAGGACCCATCTACCAGTAAATCAACCTCCTTGGGTTGGAAGGTATGAGATGAGTCTGAATAATTGTAGCATAAATGTGATACAAGAAAGATGTCTAGCATGACCCAGTACCTCTGAGTTAACAATAAATGATAGGATTCAATCTATTCTATCTTCATAATCTCCAATGGACTGATATAATAAGGTGAATGCTTACCCTATATTCTGATCATCCTATGTCCAAGCCCCAGTCTAACACATAAGAAAACCTGATCAACAATTTAAAACTCTTGATGCCATATAAAAATATTTATGTATGATTTTAAATGATACTATGCTGTAGAAATCCACTTCTGAATCAACTAAACATGTTTTGTTGTCTCTAGAACAAAATGAGGTCCCATCATAGCTTTTATCCAATCTCTAATTACCATAGTAGTGATAAATATAACCTATTGTACAAATCCTCATAATGGGACATCAGTTTAGTATCCTGAAATCTCTTTTTAAGGGAAATTCAACAAGGGGTATATGAATTTCCTAAAATCTTTCAAAATTGTGGACACTTCCAAGAAGTATATACTCAAGCACCTAAATCATGCACTCTTACTGGCCATCTGTCTTGTGGAGGTATGTTGTGCTCAGAATCACTTTTGTACCCAATGACCTCTATAGCCCATTCTGGTAATCATGAAGTAAATCATTCATACCAATCTGAAACTATAGCATGATGGAACCCATGATGTTTCACGATATCATAAATATATAACCTCTCAGGATCATCAACACTGATGGTTTCCTTGATTGGTATGAAATGAAAATCCTTTGTGAGCCTATCAAAAAGGACCTATAAAATATTATTACCTCATCGAATAGTTGAAAAAACAATCATGAAATCTATAACAACATAAACACATTTAAACATTTGGATGGTTAATTGATGAGAAATTCTACATAGTCACAAGTATTCCCCTTTCACATACGGATAGGTGGAACACATCATCAAAAAACTAGAAAAATATCTTTTGAAACCTAGCCACCTGTGTTGGTGATGTAAATCCTAATAAATTTGTGTGACCCTTGTATGGAAAACTGTAGATGAATCATGAAACTCTCACATCATCTGCTCAAACGTCTCTACTAAAATCCACACATAACCATGTACTATTAGAAATTAAATGTCGCATATGGTCCAACCAAGATGAGGATGCCCACCTACCACACACTCTCAAAAGATAAGGCTATGAAAATATGATAGCTTCATCATCATAAAACTTTCTATATCATTAGTAGAAAAAATTAATGATGATAGAGAATTCATCTATGGACTATCATGAACATCCAAGTGTGTGTCACATAACAAGGGAATGAGAGACCAGTCACAATTGGCTAACTGAACTGTATGTATCTAAGTTCATTGGTTTATTCCCCAACCACCAGATTACATTTACCAAGAATGTAGGTATGTTATAAATTGAAAGATTATATGTATAAAACCCACCTTCACTACCTTTGATTTTGATCACACTATGTAAATATGTACTTGGGGATATTGTCGTCCGTATAAACTAGAAAACTCTATCCATGTAAGTAATTCATACAATAGAACAATGCGTGAACAGCCTCAACTGACTCAAGAACATGTGTTGGGTAAATCCCTTCATTTGGCCTCAACTAGTTAGACCAGTAGACCATGAATATATCACCCCACATAAGAACTTATCCTAGCCCCGTACCTGATGCATCATAGTACACAATGTAACACCTATTTGACTCAACAGAAATAAATATCATTACTGGACATAATCTCCCCTTCATATCAGGAAATAATATCACATATGACTTTGCATATGCAGTCTTCACACCCTTCTTATTCAAGCCCATAAACAACATTGTTTCACAAGAGAATCCTAGTATGAAATTATGAAAGTAACTGAATAACCCAAGATACTCCATAACTCAAAGATATTCTTTGGTTTCTCCTAGGAAACTACAACACTAACATTCTCTATGTCAATTGATACTCCTCTATATAAGATAATGCTACCTATGAAATGAATATGATCCATCCAGAAGTGGGAATTTGTAATCATATCATATAACTAATTATCATTTAGTGTATTAAAAAATATTTCAAGTGGTTTTCTTTTCGTAGTGTTAATTTTTTGAATTCATGATGATATCATCCACAAAAACCAGTGCAAACTAATCTAGATAGGGATGGAACACATAGTTTATTAGTACCATCGAGACAGCTGGCACATTCATAAGACTAAACAGAATAACCAAATACTCATATAGACCATACCCCTTATGATATGTTGTTAAAGGTATGTATGATGGTATAAAACATATATTATGATAACCAAACCTCATATAACTCATAGAGAACACCTGAACTCCATGGAGAAGAACAAAAATATCATATATCCATGACATAGGATACTGGTTATTAAACATCAACTAGTTCAATTTCTATAATCCACACATATCCTGAGGGATCTAATCTCATTTTTCATAAAAAACGATTTCATAACCCCAAAAATAATTATTAGGTTGGATAAAACCCATACATTATAAATCCACTAACTTCCTCTTGATATCTTAGTTTTATCCATCATATAGGGAGGAATGGATACCGGTTCACCTCCTGGATGTAACTCGATAGATAACTCAACCTCTCTCATCATATATAATCATGAAAATTTTTCTAGGAAAAACCCTAAAATGATAAAATATTTTAAGATAATATTCTTAAATAGTTCAATTATTATCCAAATATAAATTCATAAAATGGTTTTTCACTCCACCGACCCCCTAATGATTGGGTCTAGGTAGCGTCTCTTAGAAATTCCATTCGTATTATTGAATAAATGATCCACCCTCTGATGATTTGTAGGTATCCCTGTGAAAATAAATGTTATCGAAATCATGAATATTGACCAACCAATCCATATCCAGAATGATGTCAAAACCTATCCAATCTAAGATAACGTGGTACCATAGGAAGTGACACCCACTAATCATAAGCAGGAACTTTTTACATCGGTGTACAACCTCTATTATAATCCAAAATGATTGTAAGATATCATTAATCCATCATAAGCATAAACACTAAGCGCAAAGCTCTCTATAATAGGAATATATATAATGCTATATAACCACACTATATCAAAAAGTATATAAGCTAAGGATGACACTACTAGAATAGTACCTATAATAGTATATGGTTTGGGATCCTTCTCTTTATGGGTATATTACACTTTATATATCTGTCTTAAAAGATGTCCCTATGATACATCATCACTTCCCTGAGCATATCTACAATACTATCATAGTAAAAATGGAGTTTCCCAACTATGTCCATGAGAAACAACTTATCCTAATCATCCATCTGCGATCCATCTCTCTACCAAATGAGAAGGTGTAGACCCTATTCCTGAATGAAGAGTTAGTAAAGAACCTCTATCACTGGATGATAGAGGAAACACTCTATCAAATCAAGATAGATAGCTAATAATTCCACAAGATAAACATTTGATTAGGTACCTCATACATTGAGGCATCGTATGTAAATGTCTATTGCATTGGTAGCACCTCACCTTGAAACCTGAGTATGTGTTCCCAATATTGATATCACCATGTGGATGCTATGGAGGATTCTTCCTACTACTTTTCTAAGTAGTACCTAATCTTCATGTCGAACTACCTTAGGTCGCACCTGCAACCCCACTTAGACTATGTTTTGTGATAAAAACATCATTAACTATTCTAGAAATGGTAGTCTACAAAAATACATTCAAATATTATTAGACTTCAAATCAAAGACTAGAATTGTATCTCCTAGATCAAGATAACTCTTCACCCATAGGAATAGGTGGGATGTGCATGAGATCTGTAAAACAGGTTGAATAATGCATAACTATTAATTTGACCAACTATGGGTTCATTAGCTCTTGAGTTTTACTCAATGTCAATATCTCAGGACAAAAGTAGTTATATAAATCCATATGAAATCCCTCCAAGGTATCTATCGATTATTATTTGTCTATGTAATGACATCCCACCATCTCTTGGTGGAATCATGCAAAATATACATAGTGGTATTTACTCTACCCTTGGGAGGAGCCTTTATATGCTAAAAAATATAGAACGTAAACTCTATCTATGAATCATTAGCTTTTAGTCCCACATACCAATAAAACATGAAATATTTCTTCTGTTGGAAATAATGTGTTAACTCTTCCATGGTTGGGGAAGGTCATGGTTCTCCCTGAATGGTTTGCAAGAATCCCAATAAAACCTAATGAAACCATGCCTCTATACCAATATCAAGAACTACTATTAGTACCACATATAACACTACATGTGGATATATTGATCTACCACGGACCACCACCTCTGGGAAGTGGTTTTCTACACCCTTCAGTCGTATAACTGGAGGACATCACAATGGAAGACATCTATAAATACCAAGAGAATGCATCAAAACCATATTATTAACAGTGTTTCAGCACAAAAACTTATATTTTAAAATAGAATAGGTACAATCCTTATTATAAAATAACACACCCCTCTTCCATCTCAATTATTAAAAACATCCCTCTTTCTGGGTGACATATAACTCATATATATGTACGAGATACTACCTAATTCACACTACATCGGTTAGTATTTTTCATGTTATCTACTATAAATAATAATGGTATAAAGTTTATTCCCACATTTCATTTGAATTAACATTATATCACAATTCAATTTAGAAGGATGAACCAATGGTTTCCATATTCTGATCAAAGAGGACCCATTTTTTCCAGGAACCAAATTATGGTGTCCACTTGATTCGCAACATAACCCTCTCCAGATGGTCGATCACAATAGTAGGCATAAATATCACAACACATATAATAATAGTACACAACAAGTAATCTATCCTAAATGTCATGTTGTAATGCATGGAACATGATTCTTCTAATGTTCATAACATGATTCATGATATGGGAAAATCTCATCTCATAATGTTTAAAAAAAATAGAACATATAATAATATTAATAATAACATCTCAATTCATGTGCATCTTCCCATGGTGGAATAAAATCAATTGTAATAGTCAAAATCTAGAAAATAAAAAATTCATTTGAGCCAATATAGATTTTTCATATACTCGGGGTAGCTACCTATGGGAAAAACTTGTTACCAAATCCCACATTCTTCCAATCCTATTATATTATCTCTAAATAATAAATGAAACTAGAAAATATGGATCTCATACCCCATTATAACTTCCTAAAACTGCATTACATTCAATAGTGTATCATGCTTAGTTTTCTGCATGGCCTCAAACTCATATCCCTAGATTCTAGATGTTGTAGACTAGTATTTAGGGCCTAGGTGTGTCCATGGGGAAAATATTCCCTCATTACACGAGAATATGACAATGGAAATATGATGACATTCAATATTGGAAGCAGAAAAAATTATATGACAACAGGTACACTATATGAATAAATATCAATCCCAAAAAATAACTCATATATAATTATGAAGATGATACATGGAATATGTATATAAAAAAAACCAAAACATGTATTTAATGTAGGTGTACCATACATGGAAAAAATGTGGAAAATGAAATAATGTTTCCCAGCTAGCAACATGAGCCTCTACCTAGTCCTATGCTTCTATACTCCTAAGCAGTGATCAAGAACCTATATTAGTAAATCTAACTTACCCGTACCTACAATCATATAATCATTACATTTACCCAAGATGAGCCAAACATAGTTTCAGAAATAATATAAAGAGTCAACCACCCATGGTCTAGTTCCATCTAGTCATTGAATATATAACATGAGTATTGTCCAGGAAGTAATAAAAAAATTAAAGGAAGTAATAAAATTAAATATCCTCTAAATTCCATTTTCTCATTCATTATGAAGTTAATTTAATTATTAAAATTCATTTCATTATGTCTTGAGACCTAGAATATATCCTTACGTCCCTCATGATAACAGGATCAATTGATTCCTAAACAGACAATCCATAAAGTGTAAACAAACATAGAATCCATATTTTTTATTTTCATGGAAGATATGACATATAACACATTGCATTCATTATTCATTTATAAACCCAATCCTATCCTTGAAATTAATTATTATGAATCTATGTATCACTCCATTTATAATTCAACCAACACATGATAATACTGTCTATTGAGATCCTCACAAGAACCAAGGTTTATCTCTAGGTGTTTTATAACATATCTACTATTAGATTCCATCCATGATAATCCTCTATTGGATACCAAGTATCACCCATGTGATAAATGATAAAATTAAATTTAAAATATTCCTTGTAAAACCATATTGAATCCATATATCATTCGTTATATAAATGTTTTCTCGTATGATTACATCCATATCTATCAATATAAGAATTCTAAGTGTCACTGAAATATAAGAATGGTGAAATAAAATTATTTCCATTCATGGAATTCATCATTGAATCCATGTTTCACCCAATTAATATTCATAAAACATTAATTCAACATCAATTAATCAAATTTATTTAACATGCCAAGGCCATCACCAGGGCCATTAAAATTCAATATGACCCCAAAAGGATACTAATATCATTGGAAAATCATTATAGGATGGACTCTTAGATACTCATGTGATAAGTTTATCATAAGAATAATTTCATGAATAACAATATATTAAATTGATAATTCCAAGGGAATAGTCATCCATTAATTCATATTAATCTATTCAACTAGAATTTATAATTAATATTTCAAATCCATTTGAATTTACAATTCTGTATCAATATCCAATGAATAGGGGTATGTGGACACCTCAAAGCAATTGAATGATTCATATTCCACCATAATGTCAATTTAAATACACAACACACCAACATGGGTAATTCCACTAATGGTTCTTAACTATTTAACATTTGTCAATGGTCCTAATTAACTAAATATGATATACCTATAAATTTAATTTAATGGATATAATTCATTTCAAGTCATGTACCAAGAATGTATTGTGCCACACCACATTATATAAATACACTCAAACATTTAATGAAATATATGGAACCACATACAATATGTCTGTAGAGGATAACTCATCCATTATGATATTTTTATTCTACTCTTATGAGGATAAAATTGATGAATTAACGAGAACCCTAGAAATATGGAAAATTTTCATGCACCTAAATAGAGTATTCGATTCAAAACAAAATGATGAATGGAAAAAATAATCAAGAAATCAATGATGTAGATCCAATGAGAAGATATACGCTTGAATTAGAGTTTGGCCAGAGAAGATACCTAAATTCCTTCACTATGATTCAAGAGGGATCTAAAAATCTCAAGGATATTGTGCAGTAGAAGAATGAATAGTTAGGTTTAGTAATAGATTTAATTATGTAATTTTTTATAAATATCTCCCAAAAATAGTGTTTAAGGATTTTTCCACACGATTGGGAAAAACCATGCACCAAAATGCATGATTAATTATAGGAAGGGGAAATTCATAGGGTTTGTCCACACGGTTTTACTAACCTTTCGAAAACCTCTCTATCATAATTCTAGGCATGTCCAGACATTCCTGCACCCCATTTCACATGGTATTGTCTAACCATATTGGATCCCACTACTTCTCTTCCCATTTCGCATAAGGTTTATCTATCATTTCATCCTTCCCCATATGGTTTGAACTAGCAGTTCACTTGGATTATTTTACTCAAAATTTAGATTCTAAGATCCAAACTATCCCCAGAAACTCCTGTTACCTCTATGACTTCCAAGGAAATTCCTATTAGGACATAATTTGACAATAAATTGATAATTTATTACTTATAAAAGATTTATACCCCAATGAAGAACAATTTTCTTATCTTTTCAGTATATATATAAGACCAATAGGGTGAATGTATCCCTGTGTGTGTTAAATTACAAAATAATCATTTTCAGATGTATTTATCACATTTGTGTACATGTACATACTATGAATCTAGTTGATAATATAGATTCTATATGTATGTATTAATTTCCCAATTTGGTGATATATCACATTTACATTGGATGTAGATTTTTTGGAATTAAAAACAGGTGGTTTCATCATGTAACTATTACCTTTATTGGGGATGTGTATGTGGATTAAGATACAGGTGATAACGGACTGAAGCACATGGTATGAACATGAATTATTGGAGGTATTACCCCTGATAACAACTTTGGGGTATGTTGATCATGTGTAAGTTGGTTAACATGTTAACGTTTTGGCATGCATATACTGAGGTTCATGTTTTGTTGATTCCATGTGGACACCGGGTGGCATGTTTTCTCAATTCCATTCAGTATCCAATTTATATATTGTGTCGATGTTACTTTCATGCTAAGTAAAATATAGTATCTATTGCATACTATTGTGTATTGATATAAATATCAATACATTATGGACCATCCATGATCATGTCTTTGATTGTGTCTAAAATTAGTTGTGAATACATTTCATCATGGAATCAATGGAGGTTCACCCCGTGGTTTGTGGAAGCTACGTTGGAACACAACCACTTATAACATGAGTGTTCATTACTTGTTGTTATTTAGTGAAAATATATTGGGTTTTTAAAATTTTTTTATTTCATGTTTTATTTATTTTTACAAAATGAATATATATTTTATTTTATTGGATAAGTATCAGAAAATATGGGTTGTACCCAAATGAGTTTTATCCCAACACACTCAGGCTGCTATCTAAGTGGATTTCCCAAGAAACCCTTACATGTGGAATGAATATCATGGGTTGAGGAGTGAGTTTGATCACCTTTTAGGATTCAATGCCCAATTTTTAGAGTTTATTATGAGATACATTTGGGTGTAGTAGGGCCTCATTGTACTTGTTCAACTTTTTTATCATCCCATTGGGAGATCAGTGTTCTTGTATTTATGTTTTCCCAATTTGGACATTTTTTTTTATGTATTAATTCATTTTGTATACTATTTTTTCAGATTTATATGGTTTTATATTTTTATGAATTTAGTTACTAATATTTATCATGTACTCATATTAAAGGTATATTCTTTAAATAATTTCACCATAGTCGCACTTGCCTTATGGGTAACCACAGGAACCTAGCTAGGCACACATGATGTCATGTTTTATTTTTTTCTAGAACAATCTTATTTGGACACAATGTACAATTTTTAATGAGATTTATTTGACGAAAAAATATTGGGGATTCAAATATTCTTTTTAAAGATAAATTAAAATATATTTATGGTTTTGAACAGTCTCTTAGTTCCTTGTATGATAAGATAATAACACTCATAATTCCCATTATATTTTCAAAATTTATAGGTAATACTAAAAAAATTGTAAAAATAATATTAAAATATATTTTATTTTTAAAATTATTTTTTTATTATATTGTTTTTCATTCATAAAATTAATAATTTTGAATTTAATTTTTTTAAATATGACTGTTTGACATAAATTTACCATGATTTAACTATTTTTTATTTTATCTCGATGTATTATTCCACATTTTAACTTTAAAATGTTCTAAATATGACTCAAAAATAATTTTAACATTAATATATCAAATGGTTAATACATTCCAAGTCTTTATCCCTTCCATTACAAAACCCGTATATTCTCAGGATACTCTCAAAAAAATCTACTGAGATAGTGAACTCAAATTGATCGTTAGTTATCTATACTAATAATTTTCATATACTTATGAAGAAAAAAAATTAATATTTAAGTTTGTATTTTTAACCACCCAACCCACATCTCTTGAATCACTAGGTGATGATAGAAAAATAATTCTGTGTTGTTTTGTAGAAATTGAAAAAGTTGTTAGTCCAGAAAGATATACTGAAAAATTGAATGAAAAGGAATCTTAGTGAAAATGGTATGATTATATATATAAGGATTTTAAAAATTATATATCTGAATATAGAATTTGATCCTTGTTAGAAGAAGGATTTAATTCAATCTTTTAGAGGCATTATTTAGTGTTTCCATTAATACCATGTGATAAATGTTTGAATGTAAAACATGATGGTGACATTGAAGATAATTAATGACAATATCCTATCAGTCTTTTTATTTTTGAGTAAGAGAAAAAAATATGAAGAGGAAACTAGAATAAAAATTTCATAAAATCTATTTCAATGGAACATAATGGGTAATGGTGGATCATGGTTAATTTTTTCTTGTACATATATATCCCAAGATAAATAGAATATATTATATTGATTCATTAATATTTTTATACTAATATATTTTAATGATTTTTTTTCAGATCAAGTTATGTAGATTCATGGTAATATAAATTGAAAATACTAATCTTAACCCTTTTATGTTTTGATCTCTATCCTTGATTATGTATTTCTTAATGTTACCTGAGTCCAATGAACTTGTTCATAAGGGTGAGGAGAAATCAGTATCTCTTTGTTAGGAATACCTTAATCTATCAATATGTAAGATGATTAAAATAAATTATAATCCTAACATAATTTCATGTTTGGGATGAAATGAAATGATTTATTATAATTATAGTCCTTATACACACTATTCAAGGCCTAAAGATAAATCTTGAAT
Organism: Viscum album; assembly: GCA_963277665.1. NCBI lineage: Eukaryota > Viridiplantae > Streptophyta > Magnoliopsida > Santalales > Viscaceae > Viscum > Viscum album. The sequence continues at coordinate 1,417,267,378 of OY728145.1, forward strand.
TCAATTTGAACAAGATAATGTGGTTAAATATATTTGTGGAGGATGATATAGATGTTTTGAATATTGATCATTATAAACTATCAATGAACGTTTGATAATTTTATAACAATAATTGTAAATTTAATGGATAATCTCTCAAATATTATAATGATGAATTTAAATATACTACTCAATGTGGAATTATCACCACACACACCTGTGCAAAGGATTATAGATAAAAATGTTTCATTTTGACCAAATAAATATACTATATATTAACCTTATATAAAACAAAATGACATTCTAATAAACAATAGGTTAATTATTCACTCTCTGATAAATATATAAGTTCAATGAATAATTTAGATAAATATCAAGGAGATGGATATAAGATATTGAGGTTGATATCCCTATTTGTGCATGTAATTATTTTTCTTTTGCTTTATTACATTTATTTAGAATTTGGATGATACAAAAATCCAATGTTTTTGGATTTGTTTAATTATTATCATTTTTTATATATTAGATATTTATCTAAACATAACTAGTTTATGAGGAAGTATGAAAATGCATTTATTACACACTAAAATTTCAATGAAGTTGATGTTGTAATTTTAGAATCTTTACAATATATAGTATTTAAAAGATACTGTATTTATGTTACATAATGTTATACAGAATTCATTTTTTCATGAAACACAATTATATATAAATCCATTATTTTTATCTTTATTTCAATTGTTTATTTCTAAATATAAAAATTTTATATGCATGGTTAATAAATTATTTGATGTTCTGTAATGTTGTATCATCACTGCCATTTTTATAGAATATTGTTGTCTCTATTTTTGGATGATATAAAGAGAAATAGGAGTTGGATATAATCTATTCATGATTCTTGGTATATATAATATGTTTTCTTATAAATAATTATTCTTGTAAAAATATATTATCTACTTTTATGAACCTTTAAATGTTCTTTGTAGTTTGTTAATTGTTTTTGAAAGGTTGGGGTCGAAGACTCATTTTATTATTAAAACAAAGAAAAGACCTCATTAACTGGGTAGAGGGAGACCCATTACATAGCCCGAAGGCCCAGTGGGCATTTAGCCCATTACATGACCCGTAGGACCATTTTTTGGCCCAAAGCCCATTCTGTGAATAGTACTGCTACAGTACACATGTTGTTACAGTACTGCATAGTACCCACCACTACTACAGTGCTCTGCCGCCTCTACAGTGCTATGTAGCCGCTATAGTTCCACCGCTGCTACAGTACACTATAGTATTGATACAGTACCTGTGCCCAATGGGTTTAGAACACCCATTTTTCATGTAGATTTAAGGGGTGCTTACCACTAATCCAAACCCAACTACATTGTAGATTGTTAATTTATGTTGTCCACATTTTTCTCAAGGTATGGTTCAAAAAAACCTACTTTCAAAATAGTGGAATGTTTGGTTTGAGAACCCTACTTTTTAAATCGTGAAATGTATGTTTCAAAAAACACACATTCATAATTGCACAATGTATGGTTTGAGAAACATGTGCAACTAAGACAACCCTTACACTATTTTGATGAACCCTATGATACATTTGTAAAGAACCCCATACTAATTTTATTGATGTATGGTTCATGATACCTACATTCAGGGAAGGATAATCTATTGGAACCCTAATTATGATGAACCCTTCTCTAGTTTACTGTAACTTTGTGTACCATAATTTTGTGTACCATACTTTTTTTTACCCTTCCATTGTGTACCCTACATTTTTGTATCCTACATTCAGTTACCCTACATTTTTGTACCCAACATTAATGTACCATAGATTCATGTACCCCACTTTCATGTACCCTAATTTATTGTACCCTAATATCGTGTACCCTACATTCATGTACCGCATTTTTATATACACAAATTTTTGTTCCCTACCATTTTGTGGCTTCATTGTACTTCTATGTTGAACATTGATCTTCTGCATATTTATAAGAATTATTTTCAAAGGTTTTTTTATTGGATAAATTCATATTAACACAATGGATTTATATCAAAGAGTTATTGATAATTTTTGTGAAATATTAAAAGGAATAAAATTAATATATTGTTCGTTATCATTTTCCAATAACATCGATGGTTAGAATATTAATTAAATTCAAAAATTGTAATTTACATTGGGATTGTGATGCTAGTTTTTGGGAAATGTAATGACTGCATTTGAAAATGTTTTAATGGATTTAAAATATAGTTTCAAATATATTAACTCTGTTATTTTTTTGGAGATATTATTTTAATGGTTAGTAATTTTATTTTAAATAATTTTATTTAATATTTATTCTAGAGGAATAAAGAGGCAACATTACTTCGATTTTTTGTGGAGATATTTATGAAATAGCATTACTCAATTTACATTGAATATCCAAAAGAAGTGGAGAGCTATTTCCACTTCATATTAAATAAATATTTTTTTTCTGGTAAGAAATTTCATAATTTGGTTAACATAATAGATACTGTATTTTTAAAGAGAATGTTTTGTGAACTTTGAACCTATTATGAATTTGAAACATCCCTTCACACTCTATTTCATCAAATGCATGTTTTCTCAAGGGATGAATTTATTTTTCTTCAAGATCTTTTACCTTGACGAGATTAGATAATCTAATACTCATTAACTAGTAAATGTACATTAATTTTTTATCTCATATCATCTGGTTTCTGAGCCTATAACACTCTATTTCATATCGTATATGCACTATGTTTTTTTATAACGAATAATCATTTATTATTATTTTTTCTCGGGTTGTGACTCCTTGATTCTAAGGTAAAGATCTATGGGTTGTGATTCACTCTATCCAAATTATGTATTTTTTGGGTTGTGACTCCCTCTATCTAATGTCAAGTTGTAATGTTTCTGACTCCCCATAAAAAAGTAAATTTTATGTCTATCCCTCCACTAGAACATGAATTTTTTATTGGGTTATGAATCCCCCTAAAAATCATTTTTTACACACATATATCTCACTAATTAGAGAGGTAGATGGGTATACTAGACCCAATTTGGGCCAAACTACTATAAAAAACATTGTGTTCTTTACTTTTCACATTTGTATTTAATGTTAATAATTGAAATTCATAAGTAATTTAAATAATCATTTATTTTGTTTAATATTTTTAATCTGGTCTATTCAACCCCTTATAGACTTCCTTATATTACCCTATCTTAGATAACAATTGGTATAAGTGGATAAACATCTTAAGACTAAATTATCTCTATTAACCTATTTCTTTATACCAAACATTATTATCATAGGTTGTTCCATTGGGAATAAGCCAACCGTTTTATAGAGACTAGTTTTTTTAATTGTGCTAACATTTTCTCAAACCTCACAGTATTAGGACAAGATCTTATTATAAGGCAGGATTGAACCCAAAAAATGCAAAGATTCCTCAGAAGACACCATATTTTAATGGCAATTTTATGGCTACTGGAGATCTAGAATAGAGGAATACCTAAAAATAGTTGACCATCGAGAAATGGTTTTTTATGTAAAAAATAATACACAATGCCTAAAGCTAACACAAATACTATTACCAAAAATAATTCTATAAGATATTTTTTAATTTACGAAGTTGTTAATATTTTATATTGTGTTATTAATAAAAAAAATTAGTCATATGTCTTCTTTTAGGAAAACTCACAAAATTTTTAAGATTTTAAAAGTCTCTCACCTTGAATATGAAAAATTAATCTTAACCAACCTTCTAATGCTTTATACTGAGTACAAGGACTTGATGATGAGTGAAGATGAAATAGTATACTAAATGGTCCATTTATTCACAATTAGTGTGAATGGAATAAATTAACTTGTAGATTCACAAGAAAAAGAAATAATAGTCGAACGGGTCCTACGATCATTACCATTGAAATGGAATAAGAAGTAGTTCTCCATTAAAGAAAGAAATTATTTTAAAGAGTACACACTTGATTAATTTATTTTAGAAGTACACATATATAAACTGGAACTAAAGAGCATATATATCAAGGAGACAACAAAAAGGTGTAGTTTTTCTATTTGAAAATGTTTTTTATAATGACTCTTCTTATTATGACCTTCAAGATAGTGAAAATGAAGGCTTGGCTAAGATTGTGATTGTAGTTTACAAAATAATAAAAAAAATCAAAAACCAATTTTAGATGAAAGCCAATGGAAGAAAAATATAAGTGAGATAAGAATGGTTATGTGAGTTACAATGATTAAAATATAATCTCTTCTGAGTGTAGGAATAATTATCATGTAAAACCTGATTTACCTAAAAATAATAATAACAGTAAATAAACAAATAACGAAAAAGGAAATTAACATTATATGGAGTTGTAAAAAAGGATATGATTCTAGTGAACAATCTCTAAATTAATAACAATATGCTAACATGTGCCTCACGGAATCACTAAATAAGGCTAGTAATTCTAGTTTTTATTATCGATGTTTGGATTCTAACTATGATTTTGATAATATAAATATTTATGAATTGTTTGAATAAATTTAATGATTAATGAATGTTATTTTTGTGGATGCTAATTTATATAACAATATAATAGAAAATAATGAGAAACATATTTTTGAAAATAATTTTATTTTACTAGAAAATGAAAAATTATGTAACACAGTTTCTGCTTCACATTCCATAGTTTATAGAAAATTTAAAACAACTCAAGATATGAATGAAAATTTGAAAAAGGAACTTGAAGGTCTTAAGAAACATTTATCTAATTTCATTCAAGATAATTTAAAATATAAGGATGTGATTTCTTTGACTAAAACTGTTGAAAATAATTATGGTTTTGGTTATGATAGAATATTATCTCAACTATTTAAAAATAATTTTTATTAAATATGAAAATGGTTATTCTTCCACTATTACTTGTTTTAAAATATTAATGAAAGGTCACTAGGAAACTGTTTGTCCTCTAATATTTAAACAATATTAGGTTATAAAAAAATATTTCAAAATTATTTTTATCTATAGGAAATTAAAATAATTGTTTTTAAAGAAATTAGTACATAAATAATTTATTAAAAATATTGTTGGACCCAAAGTAGATTGGTGACCAAAATTCTCATGTAATGGATTATTGTAAGTAAAATGCATTGGATATCTCAAGAATGACATTTTATACATGCATATCAAATCCTCTAGACATATTACTGGAGACAAAGCATTTTCTAACACTTACAAGATGTAGGCATTGTTACTTTTGGAGACAATTCCAAAGAAAAATTAAAGGGTTTTGTTTAAGATGGTATTTAAAATTAAACATTAATTTTTAATATTTTAAATATTTTTGGTTCAAAACATAATTTAATTATTATGTCAAAAATATTGGATGATGGAATGAATGTTAAATTTAAATATAAACAATATTTTGTTTTTAATGATGGTTCATTCTTATTTAATTCCATTAGAAAATAAAATTTTTTTACTGTTGATTTTAATAAGAAAACATTTCAACTTGTTAAGTGTTTAAATGACATAAAAATTTACAGAATTCATTGGAATCGATGTTTAGGTCATGTTAATTTTATAATACTACATAAACCGTCAAAATATGGGAATATTTTACAACCGCCTTCCTTGGAGAAACAAAATTTTCATTTTTGTGACACATTCATTAAATAAAAGAAATAAAAAATTATGCTAAGACCTATCAATCAGATAAGTATTAATAAGAATTTACTATTTTTAAATCTTAATTTATTTTTCCCCACTAAAATTTCTATGCTTTATGGATGGAAATATACATTAAGGATTATTGATTATTTTAGTAGTTTTACATGGGTATACTTTTATTCTCATAAAAATTATACTTTATCTATATTAACATATTTTTTAAAATAATTTAAAAAAGAAAAAGGATGAATGATTATTTATATTCATAGTGATAAAGTATTTGAATTTAATTATTTATATTTTGGAAAAATTTGTGAATATAATGGAACTTTTCCAAATCTTTTTCATATAGAGCACTAAAATAAAATGGTGTTGTATATTAGAAAAGTAAAACTCTTATTTAAATGGCATGAAATATATTATGTGAATATAATTTTCCCAGATATTTGTGGGATGAAGAAATTTTTTCTACATGTTATATTTCTAATATAATTATGTCATGAACATTGTTAATGAAAAAAACCTTATGAATTATTTAAACATAAAATACATAATGTTTATACATTATTTATTTGTTGTAAAGAATTTATTTTAAATTCAAATGATAATTTGATAAATTTGATTTTAAGATTTTTGATGGTATTTTTTTGTTATACTAATTATAGTAAATATTATTGAGTTTATAAGAAAATTATAATGGTTATTAAATAATTTTTTCATGCTATGTTTGATGAAAGTAATGTTAATATAAATTCTGAATCTAATATTAGTGAAGATAAGTTTAGAGATTTTAATTTAGTTGAAGAAATTCCTCTAGATAAATGTGATTCAATTGAGGGGAAGCTTAATTATTCTCAACGTTATCCATGAACATGGATGATTCATAATGATCACACTGTTGAAAATGTAATTTGAAATTTAGATTCTGATATTAAAATTATAAACTCTATTTTTAGTTTTTATTCCCATTCTACTTTTATTTCTAATTTTGTACTATTAATGTTAATAATGATTTTAAATATGTAAAATGGACTATATTTATGAAATATTAATTAAATTATGTTGCTAGAATTAATATGAGGAATTTTTTTGAATTGATTTAGGAAATACATGAGATTGGAACTAAGTGTATATATAGAAACAAGCTGGTTAAATCAGGACAGATTGTTAAAAAAATTCCATACATCATGCTCAAGGATAATTTTAATAAGAATTTACATACTATAAAGATTCATTTTCACTTGTTTCTAGGATATAGAAAATTATAATATTATTTCCCTTTTCTGGTTTTTAAGGTTTTAAATTATTTCAAATGAATTTAAAAAAGTGCATTCGTAAATGGTTTTATAACTGAAGTAATTTATGTTTCATAACCCCTTGTTTTTGAAAATTAATTATTTACTAAATATGTTTTTAAATTATACAATTATTAGTATGGTATCTAACAAGAACCTCGTGCTTTGAATTTATTTTCACTAAATAATTTTTTTATGAATGAAAATATTGACCCTATAGTTTCTTATTAAAAAAACATCTAATGATATTTTAATAGTGAAATTTTTTTTTGATAATATTGTCTTTGGATTATTTAGTGTTATAAAATACTATTATTTTTCTATAATTATGTCTTCTGATTTTGACATGAGTTTAATGGGATAATTAATGGTCTTCCATGGACTTAAAATTTATCAAAGTAAAGATAGTACTTATTATAACCAATTAGCATATTCAAAAGTGTTGGTTAAAATATTTAGTGTTGATTCCATTAAATATTTTAAAACATCAATGGTTACTTATTTTAAATTAGATATTGATAATTCTAGTAAATTTATTGATATTAATGCTTATAAAGGCATGATAGGTAACTAGTTTATTTAACTGCATCTAGACCCAATTTCATTTTTAGTTTTTGTTTATGAGTAATATTTCAAGATGATCGAAAGGAATGCCATATTAATTATTTAAAAATAATAATTCTATATGTTAAAGGAACGTTATATTTTGGTTTATTTTATACAAAATTTTACTTTTTGATTTAACAACATATTCTGATTTTGATTTTGGAGGATGAAGAATTGACAAAAAAATCACCTCAGGTATGTGCTAATTTATGAGAAAAAATTTAATTTCATGCTCTTCTAAGAAAAAACTATCTAGTTCCTTATGTACTACATTAGATGATTATATATCTATTTCTAGTAGTTCTACTCAATCATTACGGGTATAGAATACCTTACTTCATTATGGTATTTATGTTGACAAACATCCAATTTATTATGATAATAATTCTCTAATTTCTATATCTAAACGTCCGTTAAAAAAGTCTAGAAAAAATAATATTGATCACAGATTTTGTTTTATGAGAGATCACATGGAGAAGGGTGACATTGTTCTTGAATTTATACCATTTCAAAATAAGCTATCAGATATTATTTCAAATCTTCCAGGACATATTTGTTTGAAAAAATTATATTTGTTCTTGGTATGTTATAATTTAAATTTTATATTACATCATTTAATTCAGGGTAGATTCCTTTCAATTTTTAATAATTTTAAAAAAGGGGAGAAATAAATTTTTTTTTGAAATACATAAAAATTATTTTTAATTGTTTAAAATGTTTTGGTTTTGTAATCAAACAAAATGGGGGATATTGTTTGTGTGTTTTGATATTTTTATTTTTTTTGATTACTTTTCCAATGTATTAGTAGAATATATCAATCCAAAATAACTATATATGGGTAATTATTATCTATTTTAAAAGATAAAAGGTTTATCTAATCTTTAGTAGTTTGTAGGGAATTTAAAAAAATCTTTTTGTATACTCTAAAAATTCAACGGAGATGCTACAACAGTATTAGAAACATTATGGTCTAGATTTTTTTAAAAGTTTCTATATTTAATTTAATGCATGTTATATTGATATTTTATTTTCATAAAAAATGATTTAAAATAAATAAAAAATTTTATTATTGATTTAATTATTTTTCATAATAATATTAAAAGGTCATTTGGATGATCAATAAATAATCTGAATTTCTACAATGTTGTTTCACAACTACAATTTTTATATAATATTAAAAATTTAGTTTTTGGATGATATTAGGAGCAGTAGAAGTTGCATTTATTTTATCATTAATTTGACTAAAATATAATAATTTTTTATAAAAATAATTTTTCTTGATAAAATACTGAATATTAATTTAAGATAGTTTAAAAGTTAATTAAAATTTTTAAACATATGTTATCCAATTTTATCTCAATATATAGTTCATCAACCATGCTTTTTCAAATTTGAAAAGCATGGTCTATCAACCTATATTTCATAACTGTGAAAATTATGGTTCTACAATCCTACTCTAATTTGATAAACCCTATTCTACTTTGATTAACCATATTCTACATTGATGAACCCTATACTAATTTTTTAACGAACCCTTCACAACTTTTAATAATTTATGGTTCTTGAAACCTTATTTTAGCGAAAATTACTTTCTTCAAACCCTTCTTTTGGAGAACCCAATATTAAAGGAACCATTATTTTTTGAACCCAATAATTTGTGAACCCCACTTTTAGTGAACTCTACTTTTCTTGTAACCTAATTTTGTGTACCCAACATTCATGTATGATACTATTTTGGACCATAATTTCAAGCACCCTACATTCTTATACCCTACATTTATTTACCCTACATTCATGTACACCACTTTCATGTACCCTAATTTTTTGTACCATACTTTTTATACCCTATATTCATGTACACTACATTTTATACCCTACGTTGATGCAGCATCTTTTTCATTCATGCTAAACATTGATCTAGTACATACATATATAGATTATTTTCATTGGTTTTTTCAACTGGATAAATTCCCATTAAATATAAGGATTTTTATTGAAGTTATTTTGAGGATTTTGGTCAAAAATTTAATGATAATAATTAATTATTTTTTCAATTGATTTTTACAATAATGTTGGTGGTTATAACATTACATAAATTCAAATATTTAAATTTACTTCTAGATTATTCTGATAGTTTTCAGGAAATGTTTTGACAATGTTTGATGGGGTTTAAATGGATTTAAACTGGAGTTTTAAATCATTAAACCCTATTATTATTCTTGAAATGATTTTTTAAGGAAAATTATAATTAGTTTTAAATTTTTTATTTAATATTTGTTCTATAGGAGTAAAGATGCAATGGTTCTGCGATTTTTGTGGAGATATTTATTAAAGATTATGAAACAACTTATTTTGGAAAAATGAAGGAAGTGAAGAGCTATTTATGGGGGATATTGATTCTATATATATGTCTATATATATATATATATATAGAAAATATATGTACAGGATAACATATTAAATACACTATTTTTAAAGGGAAAGTTTTGTCAAATTTGAACCTACTGTGAAATTTCAACATCCTACGATACTCTGTTTAATCAAATGAATGTTCTCCCAAGGGTTAAATTTCTTATTCTTCAACTTTAATAGCCTTGAATAGATGAAAATATTTAATCCTCAATAACTAGTAACTAAGATTTAATTTTTCTTATTCACTATCATCTCATTTCTGTGTCTATAACATAATCTCTCACCTCCCAAAAACACTCAATTTATTGTTTATACTATTATAGAAAAAATAACTATTTATAATTATTTTTCAATGGTTTGTGACTCTTGTATTTAATATTCGGAATGTCAAGGTTGTGACCCATTGTATCTAAAGTTAGGAATGTTTTTTTGTGACTCCCTCTATCTAATGTTTTGTTGCAAGGGTTGTGACTCCCCATACAAAAGTCAGTGTCATAGTTATCCCTCAATTATAAAATATTTTTTACGTGGGATATGAATCCCCTTCAGAAATAATTTTAATTGAACATGAATATCTCACATTGTAAATAGGTATAAGAGTAGAGTAGTTCCAGTTTGGAGTTATCAACTATTAAAAAATACTTATGTTCTTTACTTTTCCAAATGCTATTTATCCTTAATAATTAAAATTGATATTTAATTTTATAAATCAATTCATTTGATTAATAATTTTTAATATGGTATATTCACCACTAGACCATCTACCTTTACCTATATGACATAATAGTCCCTTCAATTAATTTAATTGAAGAAGGACTCTATCAATTGAAGGGAAAGGGGTAGAACCTCCTATCATTGATACTTCACTCTCTTAGAGGGATAATAACCCTTCATCTTTTATTTTTATAAACCAATCTGAGTCTAGGGTGTATCTTTATTATAGTAGAGTTACACCATAAAATCCTACTGTATTAATAATTACAATGAAACTCCAAGTTGTTAACGGATACATATTCGATTAGATAATTCTAGAGAATTGGGTAAAAGTTCCTTATCCTACATATGTATGATATAATGAGTATAATTATTTAGAAAAAATTAAAAAAGATGAAAAAGATGATATGTAAATACCATCACCATTACATAATGTTGATTTTTATGATTTAGGACCCTTGGGATTTGTTGAAAAATAAGATGCTATAAATTTTGATCACATGTCAATTTGTCAGTCAACTATATTGATAGAGGCAGATTCTTCTTTCAGATGATACTGACATTATTGCTAAAAAATCACTACCATACTATATATATCTATCACCCAAAACTATAATTTAAAATCATAATAGTAGTTGTGACATTAATTATATTATTTTGGATATATTGAGTATGTGAAAACATATATTTCAAGATATTTCAATTTACATTTATACTCATCTTGAGAAATGATTATTCATTTATATTTATAACATTGTTAAAAAAAATTCCAACTAGAAAATTTTGAAACATGGGTCATATTAAAAAGAAACTTCACTGTATGAGTGAGAATATTTTATTTCATCATACAGAACCTTATTATATTATGGTGAATCTATCTCATATGTATATCACTTTATTTTCCCAAACCTCTACTTCAAGGGAACCTCCCCTTGTAACGTTTTCTTCATTTAAACCTTCATTTTATTCATTTGTTGAAAAAAAATATAATTCTAAAAACTACTTAAAAAGATATTAATTATTTTTTGGATCATTTTTTAGGGACCATATATTTAGTTGTTTCTCAACACCAAACTCTAATAGAAAAAAATAGAGTTACTTAGAGGTGACTACATAAAAATAGTAATGGATTGGGGGACCATCAATATTTTATCAAATATTACGCAAATATTTAAAAATAAAAATATAAACCCATTATTTTGATCATTAAATGAGAGACTCATGATTCCTCTAGTCACATAAGATTTCAAATCTCAAGTAGAATTTTTCATGTTGTTATCACATATGTTATGAATTTTTCCAATGGAAAGACCATTTTTTAAATATTTTATAGATCATATATCTAAATATTTTTAAGAAATAACTTATTATAAATAACTATTGATTTATAATTCTCATATTTCCTTGGCAGTTATAATATCTTTAAATAAACATTCATTGGTACATACTACTCCCTCTTTTTTCATTCACTAACTTCTATTTATGTACCTAATTAATTATTCTAATCAATTTTATATTATATTTAATATTTCAAAAGAGGTAACAAAATTATATGGTAATTTATGATTATGAAAATGTTTTGGTTGTTAGAAGTTTTTCATGAAATCATAAAGGTTGTTGGGTAATTTGATTTTGATTAAAATATTTATGGATTCATGATTCTTAATCATAAAAAATAGGTTTTATAATTTTATTAGTCAATAAATTCCATTTATAATGATATCAAATAATTTTTCTAATAATTCTATTTTATTAATTTTTTATGATAGATTTTATATTTTCATTGATAGTATTATATGTAGTGGATTGATTATTTTTTTTATCTAGACAGAGAATAAGACTAACCAATCCAACTCATAAAATACTAATTTTAACATGTAAATGAGTGATGTGACCATGATGAAATATTTTCATGTACTAGATTTCCAAAAATAATTATTTATGTGAATATACGAGGGATTTCAAAAAATAGTGTTTACAAGTCACCATAGATGATCGACCACATGATTATTTAAACTGAAAGTGATGGTAGATGTTTTTTAGTGTAACAATTATATTAACCAAACAAGATTCATAAAATTACCATGACTACCCAATCTACAACATTTTTCAATGGAATGACTATGCATGTTTTCCTATGGGTAGTGCTAGAGTAAGTTCATTGGATAAACTAAACTCCCTATAAAAACAACCATACAGATCTATGTAAAGGTTAACATAATATATAAAATGGAAAAGATAATATAAATAATTTAATTTTTTATTTTTGAATGGTCCAATTTCAAATTCATAAATTCCAAACCGGAAATTTTATACCTGGGTAGTGTTAATATACGATGTTTTTCAGCTCTATAGGGGAAAATTAAACCATATGAACCTAAAAACCAAATAGTCTTAAACCTATGTAAATTTAAATTAATAATTATATCTACTACACGAAAATCATGGATCTAATATTCTTATATAAAATTGTATATAATTTTTAATGATTATTGGAAATATTTTGAGGAAAAAATCTAATTATTTAATGAGTTCCCATATTCATAATGAGTTAGACTATTTCTTTATTATTACCATTAAATAGATAATTAGAGAATATTACTATAAAAATATGTGGAATCCATATACATTCATGTCACAATTGATATTTTGATAACTAATTGTCACAACCTTCTGAATCTTCAACTCTCACCATTTCAATAGTGAATTGAAAAAATATTAGAAAAGGAATCATTGATTAGAGAATATCCTCTAATACAATTTTGGATATTTTTCAAAGAGAATAACCTTTATCATAAACCAAACATGATTAGATATGGATCTATATAAATTTTAAATTCACTCTCTACTCTCTCTTTTTATTTTACATTTTTAATTACATTTATACATTCTGGAAAAACTATTTTCCCAATCACTTTAATTGTAAATAAGATTATTGTTACCCAATTTTTCTTTATTTCTATAACAATTTCTCCCACATAAAACTATGGAATAGGGTAAGTTGTGTCTACATGACCTTTATTCCATTCTAAATATATAAAAAAATTAGGAATATGGATTAGAATACCCATTCTGGGTTATAGATATGTTTATTAGTATTAATAAAAAAACTTTGTATGGGATTTCCATCAAGGGAGATGCTATTGATCTAGCTTATAGATAATTTCATTTTCCATTGAATTGTGTTTCTTCATTCTTTTATTCCACTGTAGATATAAATATTATAAATCTTTAAAATATTTTATTTTTATATATAGTTCTAACATGGTGTTTTTAAAATAATATCTAATATTTATAATTTTCTTGATATATCTATATTTTTTGATGTGAGTATAATAATGGGAAAAGGTAATGTAATTTTATTTATTTCAACTGGGTATTGATTGCATCTTTTGGAAAATGTTTTCAATTATCACATTATATATACCTATAATTTTTTTGTAATAGTTTTTGTTTTAAAACATTGGTATTTAAATATATAAATCACAAAATAATAATCTTTATTATATAATATCAAATAACCAAATTTTATTTTCCCACTCTGACTAAAAACCTATTTCAAAGAATACCCCTTTTGATTTACTATTCTTACTTAATATTGTTCTATTATTAGTTATCACACATTCACACTTCAAAATGATATTTTTATGGTGATTTTATACTATGATTATACTAGTATTTTACATATAGTGATATTAGTTCCCCTTGATTTTAGTGATAATTTTTGGCACAGAATTTTAATTATTGTAATTAATTTTATTGTGGAATTAATTCATTCACTTGTTTTATGACTATGTAGTGTTAATTAATCATTATCCCCTGTTAAGAATATAGAGAAAAAACATTCACCAATTTTATTTATTAGAGTGGTGAAATACAATTCATCAATATTTAATTGTTTTATGTGATAACCTATTCACAACTTGAATTATTATAGTGATGTATACCTACATTATTAAGAAAACAAATAAATACTATTCATATTAGTTATCTTATAAGTTGGGATGATTCATTTTCCCCAACATGTGTGTCATGTGGAAATTACATAATTAATATTATGTTGTATTGTATTTTGACAAAAGTTCACCTTGAAACAACCATTTTGATGGTTGATGAGTATGTTTGTGTTTGTTATAGTTATATTAGAAGGAATGAAAACTAAATTTATGATGAAGTCATCCATGATCATTGATTAATCATGAAAGGAGTGAAATTTAAGGTCCTATAGATATACTAAATAAGATTTGTGATGAGTCATATAGAATTATTATGGAATCATTGGTTATAACTTTCTAAGAAAATTATTGATGATAGATGTGTATGTGTATTCATATTTTAATTCAATCCATGTTTATATTTTGGTATAAAAACTCTCTATGATTAGTGATGATTTCTAGAGAATTATTAATGATTCGTCTAATAGATCTGGATTTCATGCATGGAAAACTATCCATTAAAGTCATACGATTGTTGAACTACTCTAAAGTTTAAACACAAGATCCAATTGAACTAGTAAAATTCCAATTTTCATCTAAATTTAATTACTATCAATGGCCTAGAAATATTTCTGAGGATTTTATGTAAAGACAATGAAAATATTCATATTCATGATTTATTGAAGATCCCATTAATAATTGTTGAAAAATATGTAATATTATTTGAAGAAAAAATATTGATTATATTATGCATGAGGATATTAATGTGAATTTTATATTACATGAAGTAAAATATTAATTTAAGGTTACCATGAAAAATAGAGGATTTCATTTTTGTTCTATGAGGTTGAATAATGGTTTAGGAGTCAATGGGACTATTATCAATGGTTGGAATTTCATTTTTATTGATATTTTTCTAAATACATATTTGGGATTTACTAAAAAATAGTCAAGACCAAACAAAACATGATGCTAGGCTTGAACTCGGGACATGGGGGACATAGATTTCGACCAAACTATGGGATCCTATCCCAGGAATACCCACAAGTGAAATGATCTTGAAATAATCACCCATGAACTTTAATATATGGCGTATGAGTGGTGGTAATACCATGTGGGGTAGAACTACTATAGAAAGTAGTGTTATGGGGTAATACATTGGGGGTGGAAATTTAGAGCTGTTGATGATCATTATTAATTTATATAATGTGTCCCTACAATATAGATGTTTATAGGTGGGACATGGGTGTGTTGGTACTGTTCACCCACACTCTTAAAAACAAACCTATCCTTTTTTAACCATTCATTTTGATCCATTTTGTTGACTTCCAAACAAAATTTTCTAAATCATTTTGTTCCTTCTTCCATAGAACCCTCAATGATTTCCAGTATATCAAAGAACCATATAAGACACCATTGTTCACCATCCTCAACTATTTTTCATCTTTCCAATGGGATGAGATATTCATTATCAAACCAATTCTAACACATACATGCAATCTACATCTTCTATTCATGAAATTAAATCCAAAAAAAATCTTCAAATGAAATAAAAACACAATTTCTATAGGTCACTTGAAAGACAGATAAACATGGAGATATTTAGGAATTTTGAGGATGAATGTATGGATGATAGGAGATCAACATAAAGTATTATTATAAACTCACTGAAAAAAACAACAATGTTTTTGGCTTACATTTAAATTGACCTGAACATCTTGGGTGTGTAAAGATATTCCATGATACAATATTATTTTTTGGTGTCTGAATTGATCTCGATGTGACTAAAAATGAGGAGTTTATGGTTGTGGAAGGAATTTTTCATTTACTAAAAATACCATGGAATGAGACGTAATCCATGACCCTTCAACAAGTATTGAATAGTCTTAATAGAGATTCAAACAGAACAGTGTTTCAGGAAGCATTCAGGAATGTATGAGAATCTCATTCATAAACATCACTATTTTCATAGAGGATTTTCAGAATAGTATATATATATATATAACCATTTTTAAAATAAAATAGTGATACACTCATACGTGAACAACTTGAGGATACATACTTTTGATTGGATAATGTATGTCTTCACACAAGGGATGTATACATTCATGCGGGTGTGTTCTAAGAAATAAGTGAATATGAACATGCCTGATACCCATTCATATAAAAAATTATATATTTTTGTGAGTGAGAAATATTTTTTAGAAGGACATACAAGACCAGAGCACACCCATTATAAACACTATCAGTTCACACACAATCAGGTTTCTGAAATATATATAATGATTTCATGTGGAAACACTTTCAGGGATTTTTTCATGATCATGAACATGTGAATATCATTTGAGATACCCAAAAAGAATTTTAGAAGAACATAAATTAATAATGAATATAATTTTTATGTTCATGTTGATAATTCAGTCAGAACAGTATAAGAAAACCATTATTGTGTTGCTAATTATTCAGTTTGTCATTCTATAAAAACAAAGAGTTAAAGTGGATAAATAATCTTCCACGTATTAAATATTATAAGGCCATTATAGATAAATTATTGTTTATTATATGGAATTTGAATTCCATTATTTTTGGAACAATATTATTTAGTTGAAGAAAGTACATTTGATGCATTATAGGGATCCTGTTTAGTATGTTTATTGGACATCATTTAATAACTGGTGGTTTTACCTTCAAAAAATCCATTACAGACTACCGGAACTAGTTTTAATAATACCACTAACCCAGGAGGAATATTTATTTTCTCTATAAACTTTATTTTGTTTGTTTAGGAATTTATAATCACTATAAATAATTTGTAATAATAGAATCTATGTGTCAACTACTAGTCGATCATGAAAATGAGTATGATTTTATAAGAAATTTTTTTAAAATATGTGGGTTCTATTGTTTCTTTTATTATCATCATTTAATGTGTATCTGATTTATAACATCCCACAATAAATCAAATCCTCTTAACTGGGGATGATATTAAAGATTAGAGGGGTTAATTGAAAGAAATTAAAATTTCATAAAATGATGGGTACACTAATTCATTCACCCCTTTTATTGCCCATGTATGATCCATATAGCCACTATATTTTTTTTATCAAATCATAGGTCCATCTCTGATTGGATAAATTATTTTATTCCCAATTTTTTACAACGGTTATGTAAAGTTTAGATTTCAGATGATTCTAAAGTACATTAGGTGTAAAATTTAATGCCACTCATGTTACATAATACATGAAGATTTATTCCAATACATGTAATATAATAGGAAGAAATAATCAAGGATATTGAGAAAAATATATGATAAATAATAAAATGATCAACTATATCTTTTAAAATAAGGTGAAAATTATTGTTATGTTACAACTGGTTCAACTTCAGGAGAGTACAAAAAAGTTGGATCTAGAAAAGCTGTTGAAGTCTTATACACAAAATTTTAATGATATATGAATAATGTTCTTGAAGAAGTAATTTTGTATAGACATTATTCAATGAAGGATTATCTTTATTAAATAGGCCACCCTGACGAATAAATCAATAAACATGAGGATACAGCTACCAAGAATTCGAAAAGGGGAAATATTCTCGAAGACCTTGTTGATGAAAAGTAAGAATCTATGACACTTTGAAATAAAACAATATCAATAATTTTAGAATAATTTCAATGTAATTATTAAGAAATTATTTTAAGTGAATATGGTTTTTGATAATTAATCCAAGCACTTGAATAATTGTCGAATGTTTCCATAAATGTCAGAGACTCTCAACTTGTAGACAAAACAGCATGGTTAAAGAGCATGAAATTTTAGTAGATGAAAATAAGATGTTTCATGACGAGTATATGTAGAAGATCCATTATTTTGAAGAATATAAGAAAGATACAATATGTTTCATGGAATCCTAATTGAAATTCAATTCCAGAATAATCAAAGTCCATGAAATTTAATTGATTAAAGGTATAGAAAAACATGAAGATCGGATTATTAAAATGAAAATTGAATGTGAAAGAAAGATTAAATTAGTTGAAAAATGAGATGTGTGCCTTCAGAATTTGGTTTCAATAACCAGATCTTGAATTTAGAAATTTAAAGGAGACACATGCTTGAACGTCCCATGTTTTTTAGAAGATTGATTATGAAAGCCAAACATATGGAAAAATTCAATCTCCATGAAGTGATTTTCATAAATAACTATTGATGCTTCTCCAATATCTATTGAGAGTCATATTTATTCAATTAATATCTAAATATAATCTAATGATCACCCTTATACAAGATTATCTATGAATTTAACTCAGAACCTAGTTAATTATATTTATACTAATGAATTTTTATTCTCTACTGTAGATTCCAATAAAAAATACAGGTAAACTATGGGTTGATAAAATTTATAATGCATCCACCAAGGAACCAATGGTGGATACTAGAAAGATCAAGAAACATAAATCACCAAATTATTCTATAAATAATTAAGGTAATATCCACCAAAAGCATTAAGTCTAATCGAATTAGTACTATAAGAAAATTTAAGTGATTTGTTAGCTTTTAATGGTGCTGCTAGAAATTTTGGCATCTGAGAATTTCGGATTTCCATTATTTTTCCACATACGAATATTATTCAAGGAATCCATTTATGTAATGTATTTTTAGAGGAATAGAGAAAAATATAAAACTAAGTATAATAAAATAATAAATATTAATATATCTTCCATGAATATATTTTATAATATTTAAAAATTATGCGATTATTGAAACATAAGAGGTCATTGTATGATTATTGATGGTATATTGCAAACATGAACTATTTATATATTTATAAGAATCAATGAATAGAAAAAAATTATAATAAAAGAAAATAAGTAGAAAAATATTCCTTGAGGAATATATATAAGAAGTATGTCATGAAATATTTGAAAAAAATACTCCCAAGAAGGATGATTAGTAGGAATCCATAAATGTCATGTCAACCAATAATGATGATTCTAATGTTGATAGAGAGGTAATACCATGGACTACTACAAATATTTCATGTAAATTAGTGGAAGAAATATGAAATTACAAAGAGAATCAACCCAATATAGAAACCACAATATAGTATTTATTGAAGACATTAATAAAGAAGTTTTTGATAAGTTTGAAATTAAAGGTAACTGAAAGGAATTTAATAATAACAACTAGAACTCTAAGACTCAATATATTAATTTGGTGTACTTAGTAAAATTCCCTGATCAATTTCATGATTGTATCTGAATGTATAAAGATAAGGATGACTCACTTACCAGAGTAATGGAAAATGGAAAATTAGTTCTTCTACATAATGATCTTGACTTTCATGAAAGGTTTTAAACACATGAAAATCATGTTTCTCGTAATAATTTAGTTGATGGTTTTGTAGGGTGGACACAATTAAATTAATTTTATAAGTATTTTATCAATTCAAAGGGAGATATTGATGATAGAAAAACAAGAACCAGGGGATGCTACTATATTTTGGGAATAAGTAATATAAACAGTACACAAAATATGAAGGTAAATATAAGGGGAGTGTATTTTAGTCAATGAAAGATTAAAAGGTAACATAGAAAAAAAATAAGAATAAAGATTACTAGACACATAAGATATATAAGAAAATTATTCTTTGGATATAGAGTATATTCTCAACTCTATTCCACCAATTTAGACTCCAACATGTTATAAAACTTATTAAATTATTTTCATGTTGTATTTATGTTTACATTATAGTGAATTGAGGGTGAAAATAATTCTAAAACTTATATATGACTGATTGGAGTAGTAGACAAAAAGTTCAAAATATTTTTAAAGATCTGACAGAAACATAATTGATCCAAAATGGTGTCTTATCAATTTGAATATCCTAAAGGTTCTCTGATGCAATTTTCAATTAGTTGATTTTTTAGTGAGTTAACCCCCAAAAGTGAGAAAAAATGAGATTATATAAAGGATTATTTCAAACTTATTTTGAAAATAATTTCCTTTATATAGATGTGGAAAATTGTTATGACTCAATTACACTTCTTTCCCAATGAATATATTATATAAAATATTTTCATCGAGGGGAAGTGTAGGTAAATGGTTAATCTCATAGAAAGTGAGATTAAAATGTTCTTTCACATGAAATTTATGGTTTTTATAATAATGGGTGTAGCATAATATATTATTTGATATTTTTTTAAAGACAACAGTTTTTGAAATAAACATGTTATAAACATAATATCACATGCATTTTTGTTACTAGAAAACAAAGGCAATTATGGTCGTATCTAACTTATTTTCTAAATTAGTTAAGGACATGTAAGAAAAAATAGACAAACTAAACATTCTTTTAAATGGGAACCATGTGGTACTATCCATCAATAATAAAAAAATGGAATGTAATTTACAAATTTCATGAACGGAAGAAGAAAAATCCTTCATAAAACGTTTTCATTTATTGTCAATATGGGGGAGAAAGAACATTTTGATTAATAATGGTATTGAAAAAAAGCCCAATGCGGAGATTTAAAATCCCATCTGAATAATTTATTTCCATGGTTGGGTTTTTCGTCAATGTAAAAGATGGAATAAAAATTCAGTGTTTCATGATCACATCAATGATCACTAATTCATTATGGAATGAAAAATATGTAAAGAGTTTCATATATACTCATGATTATTTGTGGTTATTCCTCTAGAATTTTTATAGACTCTTTGATTGTTATTTTCTAAGGAAATTATCCATGCTTGATGTAATGATGTATAGAGAATAGTTATGGAATCACTATTTATTGTATGGTAAGAGAATTCTCCATGATTTGTGATGAAACCTAGATAATTATTATAGATTTATCTATTAGAATTGGATATCACAAGTAGATGAATTTCATTGAAAGATTGACGATAATTGAACTATTATTATGTAAAAAAGTAATGATCCAAATGTACTAAGAGAGTTCACATTGTCTTTAATCTTTTATATTTTTTAATGAACACACAAAATGATTTAGGTTTTTTATGAAGAGCATGAAAATATTAATTACCAGAATGTATTGAATATCCCGTACATAATTGTCAAAATAAATGAAATATTATTTGAATAAAAAAATATTGATGAAGTTAAGTGTGATGATGTTAATTTGAATTTAATATTGTATGTTGTAAAAAATATTACATGGTGGCCCTGAAAAAAGGGATTCCATGTTTATTTTCTAATGAGGACGAATAATGGATGAGGAGTATCTTGGAAAATTATCAATGATTGGAATAATATTTCAATAGATATTTTTATAAAAATGTAGTTGTGTCTTACTTGAAAAATAGTATATCCAATAAGTAAGAAGAATAGAGGATCAACTTCATCACATGTGGGACACATAGTTCAGCCACATGTAGGGAGCCAATCATAGGCCTACCCATAAGTGGAAGGGGCTAGTTAGAATACTTCTTAGACCCATTCATAATGTAAAGTTGTGGTGGAAGCACTATGTAGTGTGGTATGGTGGAAGGAAGAAGTGGTATGGGGTGGTACTGAGAGGGGGAGGATATTTTTCACTACAGTTGATCTCATCTAATTGATATATAGAATCTCATCTCTCTGGGAATTTTCATGTTGGGCGCTAGTGTTCAAGTACTATTCACCCACACATTAAAAAACAGGCATAACCTTCACCATATAATTGTTCTGGTCATAGAATTTGATAATTTCAAGGACATATATTCTAAATCATCCAACATCTTATTCCATGTCTACCTAAAGTAGTTCTAGTATTCTGAAGATGAAGAAAAATAACCATTGTTCACATCTAGCCTCAGTATCCTAAGATTTCGATAGGATTAAGTGTTCAGTATTCAACCAGTCTGAACCAACGCATGAAATCTTCATCATTAATGTGTGAGATTATGTCATAGAACAATATTTGGAAAAAATGATAACACAGTTTCTAGAGGCCTCTCAAATTATTAATCACCATGGAGATGTTTGAGATTTTATAAGATAACACATGAACAATATCAACACCAAACAAAGGATGATCATGTACCTATGGAATAAGAATCTACTATTTTCCTCATAAATTTGATTCAACTGGAAAACCTTTTGTATTTAATGATATTCAATGATATGTAATTATTTTCATGTATGTTTATTAGTCTTTAAAACACATAAAATGTTGATTTTAAGGATTCTAAATGTATTGATCCTTTCCTATAGATACAAATTCAAGAACTTGAAGAGTCTTACTATTGATTGAATGAGACATCTATTGTTTCTGAAATACCGAGCCACCATAAACATCAAGTTCGTAAAGTATAGATTTTTGAATCACTTCTCTTGTGAGAGGTAGAAGGTGGATACCATGTGAATTCAACCAATTCAAATCACTCTTGGGTCACTTCATGATGAAAATAGTTTTCATGATATATTCTACTTATGCGAAGGAGAAAGAAGTCTCGCTGCTTTGACACATGTTAAACTCTCTCTAATGAGATTTGGGAATAACTGTGTTTTGTGAAGCTTTCAGTGAAGAATGATATTATGATGTGAAAAAATCATTTTCCATGTGATAGAGTTTTATAATTGTATAAATATTTGAATGAATTTTTAAAATGAAGAAGTCCTACAATCAAACATAACGTTTTTGAAGATACAACCATAATATTTCAAATATTATCTACAGACATAAGGGTAGTGTATATTCCTTGAGATGTGAAAAAACGATGATGGGATATGTACATACATGATACCTCCTAATAGAATAAATTAATTTCTGTGTGTATGTAAAAATGATGATTGAGAAGGATAAACAAAGTCAATGAATTCCAATTATAAATCAAATTAGTGAACACCCATTTGGGTTTGTTAAAAATGGACAATGATTTCGTGTGGAAAAATTACATGGATTCAGGTATGATCATGGACACAAAAATATATTTTAGATACCCAAGAAAATATAAGATTTAAATAAATTAATTTATAATAAAAAAAATTATGTGAACATTTAGAATTCAATAAGAAATGTTGAAGAAAGCCTTTATTGTGATTGGAATTCTCATGTTGATCATTTTTTATAAAATAGTGACTTAATGTGAATGTAGAATCTTCCACTGATTGTTGAGTATTAGTCTAGAATATATAAAATTGTTTTTGATTTAGCGTTAGTCAACGTCTATTAGTTGTGGAACCAGATTATTTAGTTGATTCAAGATCATCCAATGAAATAGAGATATCTTCTTTAGTGTGTTTATTGATAATATTTGAAGAACAATTAATAATGGAATAAACAACACCATTTAAGACTAGTGGAACTAGTATGAAGAACACTACATATTCAGTAATATTTTCTATATCTTTCATAATAATTGTGTTTTAATTCAAGGAATTTGTAACCACTACAATGAAATATTGATAAGTGAATCCATTGATTGACTACAGTTTGATCTCAACAAGGTGTACGTCTTTGTACCAGACCATGTAAAAATATTTTTGTGCTATTGTTTCCATTATTTTATTGTTTTCATGTGTATTTGATTATTACAAGCTCAAAACAGAACTATTCATATTAACCATAGAATTGGATCAAGAGTGTAGTGGTTAATTGAAAAAATGTTAAATTTGGTAAAATTTTGGTAACACTGATCCACCCCCTCCAATCTCAATGTCCTTGAATGATCCATATAGACTCAAAATAGCTCAACATGAGTTATGGTGATAAACAGACAAGAAATATTAGGGATTTTCATGATCAAGTATTACTTTATATTTTATTATATTTATTACACATTCACCAATTCTTATGACGAGTGATGGTGAATATTTTATCAAATCTATAATATTTACGGATAACAATTTCCTTATTACTTTTGTGATTATAGTGATGATTCATTCATTTTTTCTTACTTGATTATTAGTTTTTAATATTCTAACCATATTCAATTTTTAATACGATATGTCATTCCATGATCATATTATTATTATAAATGGTAAATCATTCTTTTCTAGTTGTGATTTTTCTATGAATGTATACATCGCTCAATTGAATTGTGGAAAATACAATATCATTAACATATATGTTTGTTTTTTAACCCATGAAATGATAATATAAATATTTATTTTTTAATCCTACTATATTATTAATTGACACATAATTATTGGATTTATTTATGAGGTATCATTTGTGGTGTTCTACAATTTTTATTTCTCAAAACATTTACATGCACTTTGGTTGGTGTATAGGCTTCTATATTACAGATACAAGTAATAAAATTTTTATCGATGTAATTTATTGATATAAGATGTATCCTAAGATTTGGAAAAGTTAAATGGTGGAACATAATAACATAATATTATTCATACTCCCATTATTTTATATTCTTATATCATTTGTTTATATGATAAACCCATATGGTGATACAATTCTGAATGTATTTAGTATGTGACATTATAGTGGTTAATAATTATTTATAACAAGTGAAATTTATTTATCTATGGTTTTATTATCATTATGGAGACAATATTATGTTGTTAATTACATATTTTGGGTTACTTATATTTCTTTTTTAATGGTTATTTGATAGGTGATATAGTATTACAATTGTATTGATAGACACAAATTAGTTTCCTATAACCAATAACATAACACGAGTAATTAGTATGGTCATATAGTGACTCAGATAAAAAGTACACCAATTTATTTGGAATTGGAAATTAAATAGAATATTTTTTGTTATTTTTACCAATATAAAAATAAACAGAATCTCTAAAAATATAGTGAAATTATATTAAAGGGGTGATGATCGTGAAGTTATATGCCAAACCAATAGAAGTTATATTAGAGGAGATAATAAAAATTTGGTGGGAATGGTTTTATTATTACTTTGATTTTATTTTCTAGTAATATTTAATTATGTTATAATATTAGTTGGTGTTTTTATTGTATGTATTTTTTTGTTGGAGAACCTTGTGTAGACGGTCCATGACCGTAGTATTAGAAGTTTTCCATATGTTTAGAGGATATTGTGGTGTTTCAAGTCTTTTTTGTGTGATTTACTAGGATCACTCTAATTATATATACAAATGATCAAAAATAATTTTTATGATAACCATTGTATCTATAATTATTTATGTGTTGTTCTATAATGAATAATTAGACGAATTATTATTACAAATATGTTAGTTGATCTATGATTTGTTACGACACATCTGAAAAATGTAATGATCTTTGATATGCCCTTATGGGTTTGATCTAAGGATATTAAATGGATTATTTGGTGTTGTATTGTTATTAGTAGTAATGGGAATCTCTATTTTCTCATAGTAAATTAGAAATTTTGTTTTATGTGATCCTTAAAATTTATTATCCAATTCATATTAAAGTATACATTAATTTTTCTTGGTTGTGAATCGTTTATATCTTTTATAAGGGACTAATCTACCATTTGAAGATTGAGAGCTTTTTAGGTAGGCCATTTTGGATTTAAATATCGATTAATGTCGTTGAATATGATCTAATTTTTTCTGTTTCATTATAAGAAAATAATGAGAAGCGATAATCATCATTTTATCCTAATGTGAATTATATTATGGAATCATTTATTAAGGATATGATTCGGTTTTCCCATTAACATGGTTATGTTAGTGATTCCCCAATTTATATGTAATTAGTCTAAATTAGTTTATTATTTCATGATGGAACATATAGATCATAGATATATTAATGACTATATGAAAACTCATATTTCATTTTACATTTTATTAAAATTTAATCCATGAACACTTCCCAAAAATTTAGGGGACTAGTTTATTCAAATGATTAGCTATCGTAAAAATCATTAAAAAATTAGTGATCATTATTTGAACTCCCTAACCTTCAAATATATCCCATTTATATTTTAATAATTTTTATTATATCATGGGGAACACATAATTAAAATGTATGAGCTCTAAATCTTTTGAACTGAACAGTGAGTGTAAGTATAAAAAATTGATACACAAGACATATCATATAAGAAGAACAAAAAATACTTACATGGAATCATAAAATATAGAAGGATAATATAATAAAATAATAACATCATTGGAATTTATAAAAAACATACAACCTTACAACATAAGTTTCTGTTTTGGATTATTTATGTGGAATCATGGAATAGTGTGCCTGGAATACCACTCTTGCACCATGTATATCGAGAAATAAAAAAATTACCTTAACATGGGAATGTGAGATTTATACATGGTAGTCCAAATAAATTATAGATAATAAATTTATTTAAATACATTTTTATAAAAATATAATTTCATATTTAGTATGAAAAAGGGAAGTGTGGAAAATTGAAAAATGATCTTGGAAGTATAAAGGGCATAAGAAATTGATAATGAAATGTGGTTAACGAGAGAATAAGGATGTATATCGGGGATAACAAAATCATTTAGATAATAATATAAATACTATAAGGGTATTAAAAAATACTAACATGAAAATTTGAAAGAATACAATAGGGAAATTGCATTAATATAAATGGAAGAGGTAGATAATGTCTTACTTGAAATGTATCATCATAAGTATAATGAGATAACTTATTAAGAGATGAGGGGATTCACCATTGGTCATAAGTAAAATATAATATAGGGTAAAATTAGATAAATATATTAGGAGTGAATGAAATTTTATGGGTATATGATTATTTATAAAAAAAATGATAATTTGTTATTAATTTCTAAATACATGTCGTAGAAATTTAGGTTGTCGAAAATGGAAAACCATTTTCTTTACAGATGAAATTAGTTTATGGTTTTGGAAATTTAAGGAATAGTTTTAAAAAAATGTTATGGGAGGACCCAGATAATGATTTTAATATCACTTTGATAATTAGAATTTAATTATTCCAAAAAAATAGTCTTTAAAAACATTTATTTCTATTTATGACATTGAAATATACTTTAGTGGCTTGGAAAATCGTATGAATTAATTAAAAACATTATATTAATAAAATAAAATATTTTGATCATAGACTCTCATATTTTTGTTAATAAATCATTATTAATTATTTATATAGTAATTTAATTTATCAAAATGGAAATCTATATATTCTAACCATATACTTGAAAAATAATGCATTTTAAAACATTCTCAAATTTTCATAAGAAATTGATTTTGATGCCTTAATTTCAAGTATAATTTATATTTTTAATAGAAAGTTATATTAATTAGATAAAATTATATTAAGAAATATGTAATGTTTTTTATGAAATTCAATT
Source organism: Viscum album (assembly GCA_963277665.1). Taxonomy (NCBI): domain Eukaryota; kingdom Viridiplantae; phylum Streptophyta; class Magnoliopsida; order Santalales; family Viscaceae; genus Viscum; species Viscum album. The sequence goes on from OY728145.1 coordinate 1,417,295,243, forward strand.
TTTAAAGGAAAACATCATTTATTCACATTGAAAAAAAAATTAAATTAAATATATTGATAAAAAATTAATTATTTTATATAAAAATTATGTATCTACTTTTGTACTGTTATGTTACTATTCTATTAGGGATTATTAAAATTATAAGGGTCACGTTGTTGGGCATTTATTTTCTCAACAATACTATAAAAATTATGATGATTTAAATGTTCACAACTTCCCTTATATTTTTTATAATGACGTTTTTTCTGAGTGATTTTTTAGTAATTTATATATAGGTTAATGTAATTATCATTATGAGAATTACTATGGAAATAGTATTTCAAAACCATACATTTGGTAAATGAATTTATGGTATCAACCCTGCATTATGCTATAAAATTGATACACTTATGTATGGATTCAACTATACATTATGCTAAAGATTTTGTGTTGAGATCAGCATCCTTACATTCTACAACTCAACACACATATTGATTTGAAAACTTACCTTAGAGTCAAAGTTTATTGTTCTTACCTTACATGTGGAAAAGATGAGTGTATGGTTAATTGATGTAACATTTAGGATTTTATGCTAACAAGGATAAATATATGGATTATCATCCATATGTTAAATTTCCTCCCAACATTATGCAATGGTGAAATAATGTTTAAGTAACCCAATGCTAAACAAAAAAACCCTAAAATATGTTAAGGAACCAAACTCTATCCTAATGAACCCTATCCTACAAAGCTCAACACAATGTTGTGTTGTCAATAGAAATTTGTTTCAAGAAACATTTTTAATCTGAGATCTCTGCAATGGTCAAGTAAGAATTAAAGTCTGATTTAAGGATTTTTCTGATTATTTTAAAGAATTGTATTCATCGGATAAAATCACTCCTATTCATAAGGGAAGTTATAACTCCCCTAGTGAATTAGAATTTGAATTCACGTGATTGATAAGGAAATTCATTTGGATACAGTAATCCAAATCTTGTTTTTTGTTTTATATATTCATTTAGAGTATCTATTAAAATATACAAGTAAATATGTGTGATATATGATTCACATATGCGAATGTAGTATTGCAATTATCTTTTATAGTGATAATACAAAGAACGATTTATTATGAAAGAAACTAAACTTTTGAGATATACATGTTCAATCTTTTACTTATTTTCTTGTTACTACTACTTTGAAGATCAACCAAAATCAACAAATCAATTTAATTTGATTTGTTGTTGTTTTAACTACACTTACTCAGTTATGGTAGAGTATTAGCTTCTCGATCTATGATGTGAATGACATGTTCCCTATTATAGAAGCAGAAGGATTTGTTAATAGTATTATTGTGAATGTGTAAACTCTCTGCAGTCAGTTGTGGATGTATGGTCTTTAAAAAAGATGGCCATCCTAGTGAAATTTACCATGCTCACATAGATGGTGTTTGGTAGAGAGGACTAGGGAAACTTTATCCTCTGAACCAATATAAAAAGGTGTGTCCTTTATTTCTTTTTATTCGTTGAATATTTCTATATAGAAGAAAAACAATGCATAAAATTTAAAATCACAGTGGTTGTTAAAAGCTAGAATTGTTGATGATGTTTGAAAAGGAATATTTCACCTCTTTTTGTGTTAATTTGTATATTCTGAGCTAACCATTCATATCATTGGAGATAATTTTGGATAAAGCTATAAAAGGATAAAAATACAAGGTCTATAGAAGGATTTAAATGACTAATATAAGATAAGGAATATTTATGGAATATGCTCCATATTTTAATTTTAAAAATTATGGATATAGGAAATCATGAAAGACTATTCATCTAAAAAATCATAGATTCAAAGTCTACTAAAAAATCATTAATCCTAATTAGATCCATGAGAAACCAGAAACAAAGAATGTTGAAAAATAAATTGATTATGATATAAATTCTAAACCAACAAATGCTATTTTTGAGGTCTAAGACCAAATGAACTCAATCATATACAAAAATTCCAAACTTCCTATGATATGTGGAAAACTATTTCCATAATATATGAAGAAATAGAAAATGTTATAGAGATGATGAATTCTAATACACGATAATGCTCACCACATTTAAAATATTTAATGAAGAAACCATCATACAGATGACTGTAAGGCCTATAGAAATTCTCAACAATATTATATCCTTAGATGAACCCACCATACAATCTAATAATGCTTTGAAAGTACTAAGATTAATAAATTTTAAATGGAATGGAATACAAAATAAAATTTTTTAATCATCACATATTAAAGAAATGATAATGAAATAACTAATTGGACCACCACGGATGTATGAAGCAGAAATATAGTCTGAATCTAAAAATAAAAAGATTATATTAAAGAATTATAATACATCTTAGATGGTGACATCTCAGAATAATAACTGAAGATCAAATAAATAAGTCAATGAAGAAATGAATTCATATTATTCTGTTTCTGAAAGGTAACACGACCAGCTAGCTATAATGTTTAGTATGTTTTACAAGAAGAAAATAAGATTTAGAAAATAATTCATAAATGATGACAAAGAAAAAAAGATAAGTTTGATGTTATGAATACAATAAATTAGGTTATAACAAACCTGAATGTCCTCAAATGAAAGATGAATGAAATGGGCTCGAAAAAAGATAGCATAATATGTTGATTATAAGCACAAAAAAAGTATTATCGAAAGCCGCATGGATTGTATCTGAAGAATCTAACATCCCACCGTAGTCTGATTCAGAAAAATAACAATTTAACCTAAAAGATAATATGTGATCTATGAATGTAGAGGAACATGAAACAAGTCCTAGAAAAAAAGCACAATAGTATAGGGTTAGTGGTATTTCTAGGCATATGAGTGGGGAACAAACCAAAAATTCAAACACTAACTCAAATGGATGGAGGATTAGTGACCTTTGGTGACAATTCCAAAGGGAAAATTTTTGTAGTTGGATCTATTGAATATCCAAAGACTATATCAATCAAAAAAGTGTTGTATGTCCAAGGGTTAATTCTCAATCTGATAGGTATTATTCAACTAGGTTATGATGGATTTTTTTTGATTTTTCTAACAATTCATTCTATATTTTTATAGGTAAGTTTCTTAAATTTAGATCACCTTGAACTGATAATGTTTATACATTGGATTTAAATACATTATTTAAATAGAATGTAATTTTTTCTATGTACTAAGACAAATTAAACATTGATTTTTTTTATATGACTTGGACACTATAACATATATGATTTACAAAAACATTTTTTGAAAAAATAGTTTGTTTCGTATTTTCGTAGTCTAAAGTATGATAATGACAGATTATGTGATGCATGCACAATTGGAAAGAATCATAAATATTTTTTCAAATCTATTAACAAAATTCCTACATCTATTCTATTAGAACATATCCATATGGATTTTCTTGGACTATCACTCCTAGGAATTTTGTCTGGAAAATTGTATCTTTATGTTTTAGTATATGATTATTCTATATTTACTTGGGTTTATTTTCTAAAATTCAAAAGTGATGTTTACACTGTTTTTGAACATTTTTTTTTAAATTGTTCAAAATGAAAATGGTTTTAAAATAATTTCATTATGAGTTGATGATGGTGTGTTTTTTCTGAATCAATAAAAAATCATTTTTCTCAAATCTAGGTATTAAACACGCCTTCTTTTCACTATGGAAACCTCATAAAAATGTAATTGTTGAAAAAAGAAATATAACTATTCAATATTTTGAAAATAATTTGTTGAATAATTAAATTCTTCCTACCTATCTTTGTGAAGAATTTGTAATCACAACCTACTACATCTTGAATAGTGTCTTAATATCACCTATTTTAAAAAATATGCCTTACAAACTTTTGAATAACAAAAAACCAAAAGTAAAGTACTTTGCGGTTTTTATAAAAGTTTTATATCTTAAATAATAAGGAGAATGTATTATGTTTGATCCAAAAGCTGATGAATGAATATTTTTGAGATATTATGATACCTTTAATTCGTAGAGTGTGTTTAATAAAAAGTGAAGGATTCTTGAAGAATCATTTTATTCTTAGTTTTATGAAACTAACGGTTTTATTAAAGAGAAAGATCAAGAAGATAAAGTCATTATCTCTTTTGAAAACATGAGACCATAAACTGCTTAAAATTATTTTGAAAATGATATTAATAAAATTCAGTCCAGATTATAATAATATTATACTAAATACTCTGAAATGGTCTGGCCTAGATAGTCTATAACTCTAAAATTCCATACTTTAGAAACTTTTATAGGTGACCTAGATACATGAATTAGAACTAGAATAAATTTAGGTAACCTAACAGAATTTTCTTTCCTTTCTATGTCAATTAGAACCTAAGACTATTGACTATTCCTTAAAATATGAGTGTTAGATTCTAGAAATGCATGAAGAGAAAATCCAATTAAAAAGGAAAGATGTTTGGGAACTAGTATAAGGGCCAAAAAAATTGGTTTATAATAGATTAGTGGGTCATTTGAAAAAAATATGCTGATAAACATATCATTACCCAAAAATATAGATTCATAGCTAAAAGATATAATTACAATAAAGGTATATATTATGATGAGACCAATTCCCTTGTAACCATATTAGAATCCATTTAAATAATTTTAGCTTCTACATCTCAATTGAATTTTAAATTATATCAGATGGATTTCAAGCCTTTCATTTTAAATGGTTATTTAATGGAGTATGTTTATGTTGAACAACCCTGTGGTTTTAAAAATTCTCAAAAAAACTCTACTATTAAAAATACTAAATCCCTATATGTCCTCACATAAGCACATATAGATTTTTAATATTGATTATATTCAATTATTTTGAATAATAAATTTTCTATTTAATTGGGATATCCATCAATTTTGAGGAAAAACGTTTTTTCTAATATTTTATTACTTAAATTAAAGTTGATGATGTTATTTTTTGTTCAAATAATAAAAATATTTGTCCTAATTTTTCAAATTTAATACAGAAATTAATTGAAATTCGTGTGATGGGAGAACGGAATTTCTTCTTTGGATTTCTTATTTACAAAATAGATTCTAGAAATGTTTTAAATCAATGTATTTATCGTATTGATTTGTTGAAAAAGTTTGGACTTTAAAGTTATAAGATATATAAAACTCCTATGTGTACCATCATAAATCTTTATTTGGATGAAGATAGAAAACCAGTTGGCAACGTGTTATATAGAGGTATGATTAGAAATTTATTATATCTTGCTGCAAGCAGACCCAACAATATATTCTCTGAAAGTCATTATGCTAGATTTCAATCAAATCCAAAGGATTCATATGTTACTTCTATTAAAATAATTTTTTTAAATTTAAAATTAATTCTTTTTCAATCAATTATTTACCCCAAAAAAATTTATTCTCAATTTAATTTCATATTTGAATGATAATTTTGGAGGTTGTTGATAGATAGAAGATGTACCTCATGAACCGTTCTCTTTTTAGTAAAATCCTTTGTTTCATGGTCTAGTAAAAAATAATATTATGTTTCTCTATTAACCGTTGAGTCATAATATGTGTCTTTCTTCCATTGTTTCACAAAAGTATTGTGAATGAAAAATACCCTACTGGACTTTGGCCTAAACATTCATAGTATACCTATTTTAAGTGAGAATATGAGTTCGACAAATATTTCATAAAAATAATATAATTCATTATTAGACTAATCATGTTGATATATGGAATCATTTTCTAAGATATCTTGTCCTTAGAAATGATATACCATTAGAATTTATTAATCAAAAATATCAATCATCAGTTATTTTTACAAGAAAAATTCCCTATTCTGGTTTTCATTTTATTAAGGGGTGTTATGAATATTAGTGTTTAAGTAATTATTTAATAAAATATTTTCAGTCAATTTCATTTTATTATAGTAAGATTTAATTAATATGTTTTTCCTATTATATTTTAATTTATAATTTCATTTTGATTCAAATATATTTGTCTTTTTTAATTTTAAACGAAATGAGTATACTCCTAATCGGTGCAAGAAGACTGTTTTCTTTCTCCTTCTCTACTTCTCCCCTCCTACATGTCCTTTTAGTTAATAGAGCTTCTTTCGATTACCATTTTCCGATACCATTAACCTTCAATACCTTCAATATTCAATCATTTGGAGACAAAAATACATGATGATCTAGAGATTCTGTGTCATATGTTTATACATAAGCTTCAGGGAAATCCAAAAATGTGCTCTAGGGAACTATTATTGATTTTTGTTATTTGGATTGAATAAATATTTTTCTATAGGAAACAGTGATATATCAGGGTTTGGATTACACTTTTGGATAAGATAATAAGACTATGGTTTATAGAATTGATATAATGAAAATTTCTAGAAATTATTCTTTTGTCTTGGATTTGAAAAAGATCCCACTGTCTCTAAGATTAATGACATTGATTTTTCATTGTCTTTTTTTGAAATGGTGAGGATGTTGTTTTCCCCATAAAGGGGAGTTTCAGTTTGATTTTTGGAATATTCGTAAAGGAAGATGATCATTGGAGGATACTATGTTATCATTTTTTGGAACAAAAACTATTAAGAATGTAATTACGAAAGAACTTTCTCCACACTATCCAGTTTTTTTGAATTTTATTTAATATGGAATTTTTCTCTAACTATTTATCTATAGAATGTCCTATATCTTGACATGTATATCATTTTTTTGTTTATGGACCATATAGAATTTAATTTAAATCATTTTATGATAAGATATCTAAATACTTTCTACCAAATTGGTGAAAATATTGGATATTATCCCTATGAAAGGATTTTTGTTCTTTTTTTATAAGCATAAAGTAAAATTTTTCAATATGTTTTTTGGGAAAACATGTAACCATAAAAAGACATTGAATGATGGAACTATTAAGAATCATGGGTATATTTTTATCAACTCCTACAATAGTTTTCTACCAGTTGGTGTAGGACTACAGTAGAAGTTGTTGGAAGCTGGTCAGAGAGAGAAAAGAATTATTCCTTCAGTTGCATATATAAGATAGAGGCCTAATGAAGAATAAACTTCATGTCAAAAAGAATCTATTGTTTGGAAATGAAAAATTACATTTTTCATTTTAGATACATTGGATGAATCACTGTGATTATCTGAGCATTAGAATCCTATGGATTATATTGTTTAGTAAGAGGAACACAATCAACAACTTATCAGAGAAGTATTTCTTGATACTAAAACTCTCATTGTTCCTAATTTTGATGTTGTTGGAGAATTTTCCTTAGGAAACAGATCGATTGGTAAGGAAGTTCCAATTTTGGCGATAGTAGATGTTCATCATAAGGATGTTATTCCTGACCCTGACACTCCATATCCTACATCTTCTTATTTTCAGAATGAATCCTTAGTTTTAATGATAAATATATTTTTTGTTCATAATTATTTTCTCACAGAGAAGTTGGAGGTAGATAAAAAGAAATTTTAAGAATAAAAGGTATCATTAGTTCCAACATTTGATTTTAAAGCACAAAATATTCGTTTAATAGAACTCAAAGTAAATATAATATCTATTGGATATCATAAAGAACATATCAGCATGATATCCCCGGAGTTCAATGTGTTAAGAGATGAATATATTAAGAAATCAGAGTTTTATTAGTTTAAGATATCAATAGGGATTGAATTGCAGTCTCTCAGGGTAAGTAGTCATGCATCAACTTACTCTAAATAGATTCCTCCAGAACTAATAATAATGTTTAAAATGGATACCTCAATACTGGATGATTTCAATGATATAATACGCACTCTTCAGTGTGATAGTACTCATTTATGAGTGATGTTGGAAAATTAAAGACATCTGATTAGTCAACAGACTTCAAGTGAATCCAGGTTGGGACCTGTGCTTAATCCAATTAAAGACAAGATTAACTCGTTCATTCAATCAAAGGAATATGTTTATGAATTTGTATTGGTTAATATAATTGAGAATCTAATGGTTGGAAATTATTCGAATGAGCTTCTACAAAAATTCCCTAATTTCGTCAAAAACCATTTCTAGAACCTTCTTTTTAACATTCTTGATAATACAATTGTTGTTCAAGATCATATTCATTGTGATGAACCCTATATCCTTGTAGTCTAGAAAAAAATACCTTCATTTTGAATATCCTTTAATTAACTAATTAGTGTACATTATTTTTTCTAAACATTTGATTTTGTTTTCATTTCAATTAACATTCTTATTATTTTTTTAGTATCTTTTATTTATGTTCAATGTTTAAACATCCAATCCAATATTTAATTTCTTATTCTATTGTTTATAACTATTCATTATAGCTATATTCTATATTAAATGTGGTTTGTATCATTTATTATTTCAAAATTCATTTTTGATATCATAAAAGGGGGAGAAATTTGAAGAAAATAATATTTGGGATAAGGTTCTGCATAACAAAATATTTTCAAACCAGAAAATTTCATTATAGAAAATATTTAATTTATAAGAATCTATTTTCATATATTATCATAATAATGTGAAGCCTAAATATGAAACTATTTTCCATATCTATTTCTATATGTCTACAAATATCAATTTTTCTTCAAATTTTGTTAATGATTAAGTTGTGGTTTTCATGATCTTCAAAATGGGGAGGATTGTTAGTCATGTACTATATCAACATTAATCTTTAAATTATGATGATTTTCAAGCTCACAAATAACCTTGTTTATTTTCAAATCATTTTTTCTTGTGTGAGTTTTGATGAATTTATATATAGGATAATGTACATTAACGTTATAAAAATTAATTTAGAAACACTCTTTCAAAAACCAATGTTCTATAAATGAATGTATGGTATCAACCCTACTTTATAATGGAAATAGTAAATTCTTGTGTACTATTTCAACCATACAATACACTAAAAATTTAAAAATTTTATCGACATCCTTATGTTCATAAAATAAACACACTTCTTGATCAACAACACTACATTTGTCTTAATATTTTATTTTCCTACCCAATTTGTACAAATGTTAAACATATGGTTAATTAATGTTACATTTAGGATTTTATGATGAGAAGGATAAATGTATGGATTATAATCCCAATGTCACGTTGGTTCCATATGTTGTGGGAATGTGAATGTATTGTTAAGGAACCATATGATATGTGAAGGAACCATACGCTACATGAATAAATCCTATGCAGTGTAGCTCAGTCCAAAGTTGTGTTATCAGGTGATATTTTTTTCAAGAAACATTTTTAATATGAGATTGATGTAATTTTCAAATCATAATTAATGACTAATTCAGGGATCATTATTATTGTTTCTAATAACCATATTTATCATCGAAAATTCATCCTATTTCTAATGGATTTTATGACTTCCCTAGTCTGTTGGAATTTGAATTTCCATGGTCAATCATGCTTTTCTTTTGGATCATATATAATGAGGAATTTTTTCTATTCTTTATATTATTTTAGACTATAAAATTAAATATAAAAATTATATGTGGGTGATAATAAATTAACATATGCGATTGTATTATTCAAATTTTGTTTTATAGTACTGCCACAATGACCAATCAGTTCTAAAAGAAGCTACACTTTGGAGGTCTACATGTCCAATCCTTTACTCATTTTCTTAATTCTATAACTGTAAAGATAAACCCAAATAAGAAATTAATTTATTTTTATTTATTGATGTTCCAACTGCTCATTCTCTGTTATGGTGGAGTATCAGCTTCTCAATCTAAGTTGTGGATAACTGGTTCTCTATTATATAACCAGAAGGATTTGTTAATAGTATTACTGTAAAGGTGATAGCTTCCTACAATCACTCCATTACATATTATCTACTAAATTCATTTTGTAATATACAATATTTATAAATATTATACTTTTTTTAAAATAAAATTTAAATGAAAATGTTTTGGTCATTAAATTATTCACCCCTTATGAAATTTTCCCCTTGAAATTTAATTTCATAATGTAAGATAAAAAATAATGTGTATGTATTGGTATTATCACTTCACAAGCACTCATATTGATTCCTCATAATTATGTTACCACTAATGAACTATTAATAAGATATATTTATTTTATAAATTATCATTAAAGTCTTATGTTCATAAAATAAAACACCATAAAACTCTACCACAAATGGATTAAAATTATGTGAGGGATATGGTATGTATATCCTCATGTAAAATGCATGAAGGATGTGATATTTTTTTGAAATGTTTGGAAGAAGTGTTATTTTGGAGTCTATAGATATAGTTTAATAATAATATACTTAAGGTGCCAATATAGAATTGACACAGAATTCCCTTATTTCTAAGCCTCTTTAATGAATTATATATAGAAATACAATGAAACGCCTTACTACTAAAGTAAATATCTAGGTTTCATAGAATATACATTATTTTTAATGTTCGTATGAGATCCTGACCAAAGGTCTATTTTAATCACCCTATCCTTTGAAGGGCATAGATAAATCTCTCAAAATATCACCAAGTGTATATATTTACCACTCATGTTTCAAATTGTTTTGAGGGTGATAGGTCATACAATAGTTTATCTCCTTGATCAAGTTACGTATAATAGTTTTCTATAACAAGGTGTTTATTTGAATATCTTGATTAGATGCAATCGAATGTGGTCTTCCATCTAGACACACACCTTCTCTCAAACATCACCCGGTATATTGATCAATTTCTAATTCCATTTATTGACTCTATATTGTTCAGTTTTTTATATATTGGTCTACCACAACCCATGAAGAATTAGCCCACTATGATTTATTCAAAACACCTGTGACTAAATGATTATAAATTTTATGTTGTTTCCATGAGTGATTATATAATTATTCTATCACACCATTCAAAAATTTCTTTTCTACATAGAATTTTGAAATACCATAACTTTCGTAGATGATTTTGAAAAAACTATAAAACAATACTATAAATTATAATTGGGGATCACATGGGGTTAGAACCCCCCCCCCCCCCCAAACGCACACACAGCAATAATACACCCCACACATCATATTCTTCTCCCTCTGTTTTATTTTAATTTTTAATTAATTTTTAATTTTTGTAGACATAATTCATAAATATTATCACTAATATCGAACAGATTGTTATTGTACGATATCAATCATTCATGTAGGTACATCCTTGTTTATATTTTGGTTAAACATCATTTTCTGGATAATGAAGTTGTTATCTAGTGTATGATATGTTTTGAGGGTGTCCAAGGGTTTGGAATTAGAAATGAGAAGGAAATGAGGACAAATAGTGTGTTGTGCATGGTTGGAGAATGGTTAATACTAACCATGAATTAGAATTGGAAGAACATGGGGCTATAAAACCACTTAGGTAGAGGATAGCGCATGGGAACCACTTGGGTTTCAAAAAAATAAATGTGATTCCATGAGAAAGTGAGGATTGGACCCTCTTGGATAGAGGGAGATGCACGGTTGGCCATGGTATGGACAACCCTAAATCCAAACCATGTGTCCCATAAATGTGAGAAATTCATTTTCCCCCTCCAGATATTATTTCATTCCCCACCAAATTTCTCCCCCATTTGACCCCCTACAAAAAGTGTGACAAACCAGATGTTCTTCCCTCATCCATGAGTGATTTTCCTTCGATTCATGGAAATTTTGAGTTCCTTTTATTGATAATAAAATATACAGGTATATCTTTGGCTACCTTTCCATTTATTTTCTAAAATATTATCTGTGGATTGTTTCATATCCTTAAAAATCCTAAAACCCTCACTTTTTCAGTAGACTCTATGGTGGGGATTTAATGGATTTTGGAGTTTGTATCAAGCGTGATGGTTGAGAAAGTGTTTGTCAAAGAATATGAGGTTGGCGGTTCCAAATGTTTTTCAAATAGTCTTGATGTTTTATATGTGTATGTATTTGGGATAATATTCTTCCATTCCTTATTATGATGTTTAGGTTATGGAATGAGATTTTGAACTTTGATTGAGGCACACGACCCATTACAAACCCCATTGGTGTTGTTAATTATGTAAGGACAAACCTAGGGAAACCCATGGGGTATGATAAACCCTGGAATATTGTAAAATAAATTGTTAAATGTTCAGATATGTGTAATAAGATATTTAATATGATTTAAATTGTATTGGATATGTGGGGTTGGTTAAAGGGTAAATTGAATTTACATTATATTGTGTTTTTGGAAATTCCAAAGCAGGTTTTGAAATGGTTTAAAAAATGAATTCAAGATTTTGATCCAGTTATGTTTTTTATATATAGTGTAATATGTATTGATTGTAACACCTGAAATTTTTATGAGAAATATTTTGTTTTTATGTTATATATATATCATCAAAGGAATCTTTCACTACATACTAGCTTGACTTACTTTAAACGCAATCGCGACCTTCCTCGATAGCTTGCGTTGTACGCAATACCGAGTTTCACTAAACAACGATATGCTATTGAAATATTATTAAAACTAACCGTTATGAATAGTAATAACCACTTTTTGAAATTTTATAAATTTAATTTTTTAAAATGGACTTCATTTTTGGATTCGGAATACCGAAATTATCCTAGGGTGAAATTTTGATATTTTTCTGAAAACATTCAATTTTTGATGAATACTGGAACCACTAAGTGGTAGGTTAAAAACTGAATTTTGCATAAAACCTAATTTTACCGCTTCTGTGAATGGAATTTCGAAAATCCGACAGACACGGTTGATATCAGTATGTAAAATGTGGTTCAATGAGATAAAAATTATTTTTTGGTGAATAGTAACTTTTTACTTTTTTACCGATGTTAATAGTAAATAGGGTAACTAAGGGTAAAACTGATATTACTATTACCCTAACACATGTCCTAATTCTATTGGATAAGTGTAATTCGACCAAAAACAGCCCTATGAATATAATATGACCATTTAGGTCCACATGGATTAGATTGTGACATTTAATATTATTTTATTTAATGAATAGTTAAAATAGTTAAAATCAAATTTTAATAACTAAAACATTTTTTATGTGGGGTTATACATAAGATAAATTCGACTATAAATATTCATTAGAAAGACCAAAATATTTCCCAAATAATGATATTTTATTTATAATTTTTAGACTTTATATATATTAATTTATTTATGACACAACAATGATGCAGTAATTACCCTTTTAAGGAAATGTTAACATAATAGATGTTATAAATGCTCAAATAAATGTAATTTGAGACTTTGTATGAATTCCACTAATTTTATAGGTTACTATGATATATTAGTGTTGATTTAATCAACTTGGTTAGAACATATAATTCTGTTATGACTTTCACAAAAATCATATATCAAATAGTGTCAAAATTGACACAAAATAGTTCTTAAATCAAATATTATATTATTAAGTGTTATTTTATTCCTAAAAATCTAAGGTTCGGCCAAATGACTTAGATAAGGATATATATATTAATAATAAACAACATGAGGTTCTTTTGGCATGTTATAGTATGTGTATTAACCATATAGTGTACGAAAACAAAAAGTCACGGTAAAAGTTAAATTATTTAACTTAGAGTAAAATCTAATTGATAAGGTTAAAATAATAACCTCAACTTGTCTAAATCCTATTGTTTGACAGTATTTCGACCCATCCCCACTTTACCTTCGAAATAAGACCCTTTGTAACCATTATAAACCGATTTTGGCTTTAATATAAAATAATATTTTGAGATATTCATAAGGTGCCCCTCTCCTCCCTTATAAAAGGGCACCTCCTCCCCCTCCTCCTCACACCAATTTGAGCACTCCAGCTCGGCCAACCCCTGCCAAAATACATTCTCCACTTCCCTATAATAATCCTAGAGGTCCTGGTCTTCTTCAAAGACCAATCTTAGTTCCCTAAGTGGAGGATTCAAAGAGGCGTTTCAAAGAAGAGGTAATATCCATTACCGATCTTTTCAATTTCTTTCTTCTTCAACTTATTATTCTTTAGTTGTTTCATGATAAAGTAATAAAATAAGTATTAATTACATACTGATAAGTTATTATAAATATGAAACAACCCTAATTCACCTTCTATCCATCCTACGGAAAAATGAAATCACCGCGCGTGCGTACGTACGGAATACCGTCTCCACGCCGTGGTCTGATCTATTTTCCACCACCACCTTAATTGGATGGGTATAATGGTGTAAATAATGACTATATATGACTATTATAAAGTGATATTGATTCTTAAATAGTATACATATACTCCAATACAATTCCACGATCATATGAATGATATCATCACTCGTGCGTACGTACGGAATACCGTCTCCACGATGTGATGCGACTCGTTCTACATGATCTCCATTTCATAATGATTATATAAATGAATTGAATGAATTGAATGAATGAATATTATATATATTACACTAATACCATTCTGGAAATGAGGTATCTATAACCTAAAGAGAAGAATATGAATTTATTAGGCAAAACACGCATAAGAACAAAAGGCAATAAAGACCCGAGTAACAAGTAACAATGAAATATTACTAATAAGAAGCTAAGAATTTGACCATATATGATATCATATCAATATTTATGATTCTAGAATAAGTCGATAACATTTTTTAAACCATTATACAGGAGATTCGGACACGTACAAAGCAAATCGGACCTAAGGTAAGGGAAATAACACAATCTCATTTTTATCCGAGATTGTTTTTACCTTGGTAATTACTGGGGTGTATTTTATTATCCACATCCATGTTCCCTCAATGTGTAATATTATTTCCATCCTTATACAATATTTCATATCCAATTTTACCCTTCGGTAAGTTTTTTTTAAAAGATATGAAAGGAATCTTTTGTCGTTTTTCGTACGAGGTGCTTTTTGACTTTTCCGACAAAAGTATGAAGAATGTTTTATTTAACATATACGGCATGAATGGATTTTTAAAACATTATTTCCAAGAATCTTCCTTTAAAATTTTTCAAGTTTATTTTTAATCAACTTCTTTTAGTTTATAATTGTATGACATATTAAGAAAGGAAAAGTGTTTTTGAAGAAGAAAGGATATTTTCCTCAAGAATTCATTTCAAATGTTTTATCAAAATTATTTTCCATCTAAGATAATATATGGTTCTGTTTTTATCCCTATTATTACATTGATTTGATTATGTTTTGAGGGAATTATTTTTATGAAATCATTTACCTTATATGATTTGTTTCATGATGTCATTATGTTTCAGGAATCCCATTTTTGTTATATGTGTTATGCGATGATGTATGATTTATGATTATGTGGAACCCATAAGAAAGGATTCATTATAAGATGGGTGGGACCTATATCTCCCTCCAATGCATTGGGTAAAGATTTATATCTCATGAGATAGATATGGCTGGGACGGAAGGTTATTTTGGTTCATGATACAGGACTGAAATGAGGAGTGAACTCGGTTCAGAAATGGACTTTGTCCGCTAAGATAGTCTTGGAAATGAGTCATGACTAACAAGAAATGATTTTGAATGATTATGTGTGCATGCCACAAAGTTTCAAGTTTTATGTTATGATTATGGGGATCTCATTTTAACTTCGATGATTTATTCCATGTTATGATATTATGATCTCTTTTGCAGGTTATGATTTTCAAGAAGATATGATATGATTTTTATTTCCTTTATTTGCCCTTACTGAGCATTTGAGATCACCCTTTTTTGTATGTTTTCTTTTCCCCAGGTCAGGAAGATGGATATTAAGTAGAATATGCTAAAAGGGACCCTAGATATGATGAAATAAATGGGAGACACTGTAGAAGATTTATGAACCAGTTGTTTATGTTTCCCAGTTTCTAAAGACACTATACCTATACGGTCCTTTCGTGGTTTTGTTATATGTTGTAATAAGTATGCTTTAATTTTGAAGTATTAACAATGTATGTAAAGTATGGGTCGTTATAGTTGGTATCGGAGGAAAGGTATAGTCAACCTTTGGAAACCAGGATGTGAAAGCCTTAGTAAGAACCCTAAGGATATGTCTAAGCTATGAACACAATCATAGTGTTTTAGAAATGGCCATGAATAACCTAGGATAAGACCTTAAGCGTGAAAATTTTATTCTGGATTATGTGGTTTTCCTATTATAATTAGTGTTGCTCACACTATTCTTCTTGGTTTTAGTCAATGGATGGAACCCGAAGGAACCGTGTTAATGCGGAATGCGACGGGAAATGCAATGATTGTCCCCCTGAGAAACCAAACGATATGGGAGCTGGAATGCAAAATCATGTAGCCATGCTCACACAACTTTCTCAAGCTATGAATCATGCAGGATTTCCAAACGAGCAAAGGAAGGAGCAACATTATGTTGAATCCTTCATGAGGCAGCGTCCACCTTCTTTTAGCGGGTTTACTGATCCATTAGTTGCTGAACAATGGATTAGTACTACTGAAAAGATATTTTCAGTTCTTCAATGTCCTGAACATGATAAAGTCATCCTAGAAGTGTATCATTTGGAAGGAGATGCTGATCAATGGTGGAATCTTATTAAGAATACGAGGCAAAGGGATGAAATTGAGTCCATGGAATGGGACGAGTTCAATAACTTATTTTTCGATAAGTACTTTTCTCGTATTCTCCGAACAAAGATGGAGAAAGAGTTTCCTGAACTGAAGCAAAGGGATGATGAATCTGTTGGTACCTATGAAGCAAATTTTACAAGACTTGCAAAGTATGCTTCTGGTATTATTATCCAACCTGAGAGTAAGATCGATCAATTCTTTAGAGGCTTAAAACCAAGTCTTCGAAGGGCGTTAGCCATAAGGGACTTCAATAGCTACGAGGAAATCGTTCGATGTGCTCTCAAAGTCAAGATGGAGATTGGAGTAACCCATCAGTCATATGGGTTTGATAAGAAGAGGAAAATGGAATTCAAAGGAAAATCTAAAGAGCACACTAAAAAGAAGATGAGCCTTCCCTTATGCTCAATGTGTGGAAAGAAACATGGAGGGATTTGTCTTAAAGGGACAAGTAAATGTTTCAAATGTGGAAAGGAAGGTCATCGGGCATTTGAATGCCTCGATAATGGGAAGAAGATGTCTAATGATGAAAACAAAGAAAGGGATACACATAATGAACCTACTACACTTCAATGTTTCAAGTGCAAGGAGATGGGGCATTATGCCAATCAATGCCCAAATCCAAGGGTTGATGATGATGGTCGACGTCAACAAACTCTTAAGGCTAAAGACAAAGGAAAGTCACATGCAATTTCTATTAGCGATGTGGAGTACGATAACGAAGTGGTGAAAGGTACACTTACCATCCACTCTAATGTAGCAAATGTTTTATTTGATTCTCGATCCACGCACTCTTTTATTTGTGAAGAATTTTCTAAGGATATCATCATATTACCTCAACAATTAGATGTTGAGTTAGCTGTGAAAACACCTAATGGCACATCAATCGCATCAAAAGTTTATAATTCTTCTCCAATTGACGTTTGTGGGAAAGTGCTTCCTGCAAATCTTGTGATCCTTCCTTTAGTGGAATTCGATGTGATTCTTGGCATGGATTGGATTTCTTTATACGGAGCTCATATCAATTTCCAAAGAAGGGAAGTCACATTTCATATTCCAGATCAATCTATGATCGTCTATCAATGCAAGGATGAACATAACCTTCCAGTGGAAATTTCTTCCATTTTATGGGTATTGATTCCACTAAATGAAGGTTATTTATCTCAAATGGTTGGTGATAAACTCGCAATTAAGAATATGCCCATTGTACGGGAGTTTGATGATGTATTTCCGGAGGAATTACCGGGACTTCCACCAAATCGTGAAGTTGAGTTCTCAATAAAACTCGTACCGGGTGCTTTGCCTATTTCAAAGACACCTTATAGAATGGCCCCAATTGAGTTGAAGGAATTGAATAAGAAACTCCAAGAGAATCTTGATAAAGGATTCATACTACCTAGTGAGTCACCTTGGGGAGCACCTGTTCTATTTATTAAGAAGAAAGATGGATCTATGAGACTCTGCATTGATTATCGAGAACTTAACAAGATCACTATCAAGAACAAATATCCTCTCCCGCGCATTGATGACCTATTTGACCAACTACGCGGAGCTCAATACTTTTCCAAGATTGATTTTCGTTCAGGGTATCATCAATTAAGGGTCAAACATGAGGATATACCAAAGACGTCTTTCTGTACAAGGTATGGACACTATGAATTTATAGTGATGCCATTTGGTCTTACTAATGCCCCTGCTATCTTCATGGATCTAATAAATAGAGTCTTTAGAGACTATCTTGATCAATTTGTGGTAGTCTTTATAGACGATATTCTTATCTATTCAAAGAGCAAGGAAGAGAATGAAGATCACTTGAGAATTATATTGAAGACCCTGAGAAAGAAGAAGCTTTATGCCAAATTTACCAAGTGTAAATTTTGGCTTCAAAAAGTTGCATTTTTGGGTCACATAATCTCAAAAGAGGGCATATCTGTGGATCCAGCAAAAACAGAGGTTATCGAAAGATGGTCGAGACCAACAACAGTAACTGAGATCCGATGTTTTCTTGGTTTGGCTGGATATTATCGACGTTTTGGAAAACATTTTTCACGATTATCTAACCCACTCACCAAGTTGACTCGGAATGGAGTTAAGTTTGTTTGGACAGAGGAATGTGAAGAGAATTTCAAGGAGTTGAAAAGAAGGTTATCTAGTGCACCTGTGCTCACACTTACTTGTAGTGGATAAAGGTTTGTGATCTACAGTGATGCATCCAAGAAGGGATTGGGGTGTGTTCTTATGAAAAATGATATGGTGATAGCTTATTCCTCACGACAGTTGAAAATCCATGAGCAATATTACCCAACACATGATTTGGAGTTAGATGCGGTAATCTTTGCATTAAAGATTTGGAGGCATTACCTTTACGGTGAAAGGTGTGATATTTATAATGATCATAAAAGTTTAAAGTATATTTTCACACAAAAGGAGCTGAATATGCGTCAAAGAAGATGGTTGGAGCAGATTAAGGATTATGACTGCTCAATCCATTACCACCCTGGGAAAGCAAACAAGGTGGCAGATGCATCAGGTCGGCAAGACCATGCTAGTTTATCCATGATGAGGATCACAAGAGATCCAATATTTATGGATTTACAAAGGATGGATCTTGGAATTATAATGGAAGGGGAAAAATATTATCTTTCTCAAATGAATGTTCAACCATCTATACATGTGAAGATTAAAGAGGCACAGAAAGAAGATGTCGAGTTACAAAAGAAGGTGAGAAATGTTCCTTAATTCAGCCTTGATTGTGATGGGATAATAAAGTTCAGGAATTGGGTTTGTGTTCCTCCCATCCCCGAATTAAAGAAGGAACTGCTGGAAGAATCTCATAGTTCTCCATTCTCTATTCATCCTGGAAGCACGAAGATGTATAGGGACCTGAAATAGTACTTCTGGTGGGATGGCATGAAAAGAGATGTTGTCGAATATGTCTCTCGATGCTTGGATTGTCAACAAGTTAAAGGTGAGAGACAGAAGTATAAGGGGATGTTACAACCATTACCCATACCCGAATGGAAATGGTAAAACATCACTATGGACTTTGTCACAGGACTTCCTAAAACATCCAAAGGCAATAATGCAATATGGGTCATAGTTGATCGTCTTAAAAAGTCTGCACACTTCATTGCTATTAGAGAGGATTTCTCTCTAGATCATCTTGCCAGGATATATGTAAAGGAAGTGGTAAGATTGCATGGAGTACCACTTTCTATTATATCTGATCGGGATCCGAGATTTACCTCGAAGTTCTGGCGAAGTCTTCAGCATACTCTGGATACAGAGTTGAGTTTCATCACTGCTTATCATCCTCAGACAGACGGTCAGTCTGAGAGAACAATTCAAACCCTAGAATATATGTTGAGATCTTGCTCTATGGATTTCAAAGGAGGTTGGGATCAACACCTACCTTTGGTGGAATTTTCTTATAATAATAGCTTTCACTCCAGTATTCAGATGGCTCCTTATGAAGCCCTCTATGGAAAGAAATGCAGGACTCCAACTTTCTGGGATGAAGTTGGGGAAAGAAAGCTATTAGGACCTGATCTCATTGATGAAATGGCAGAAAAGGTCAAATCTATTCAACAACACATAAGAGAAGCTCAGAGTCGACAGAAAAGTTATGCCGACAACCGAAGAAAAGACCTAGAGTTTGAAGTGGGTGATAAAGTGTTCTTACGAATATCTCCCTGGAAGAGGGTTATGAGATTTGGAAAGAAGGGGAAGTTGAGCCCTAGATATATCGGTCCTTTCGAAATACTGGATCGTGTTGGGAAGGTAGCTTACCGATTGGAGCTTCCAGTGAATGTCTCTCAAGTTCACGATGTGTTCCATGTATCTCTCCTGAGAAAGTACAAACCTGATCCTTCACATGTACTCAGCTCAGAAGTTGTACCGCTGGAGCAATATCTTTCTTATGAAGAACAACCGATAGAGATTCTGGATCGTAGCAAAAAAGTCCTACGAAACAAGACCACTCGATTGGTGAAAGCTTTATGGAGGAACCACCAACTTGAAGAAGCTACATGGGGGCTTGAGGATATGAGGAGGGAGAAGTATCCTCATCTGTTTGTTACAGAGTGACGAATTTTGAGGGAGAAATTCTTTTTAAGGGGGGTAGAATGTAACACCCGAAATTTTTATGAGTAATATTTTGTTGTAATGTTATATATATCATCAAAGGAATCTTTCACTACACACTAGCTTGACTTACTTTACACGCAATCGCGACCTTCCTCGATAGCTTGCGTTGTACGCAATACCGAGTTTCACTAAACAACGATATGCTATTAAAATATTATTAAAACTAGCCGTTATGATTAGTAATAACCACTTTTTGAAATTTTATAAATTTTACTTTTCAAAATGGACTACATTTTTGGATTCGGAATACCGAAATTAGCCTAGGGTGAAATTTTGATATTTTTCGGAAAACATTCAATTTTTGATGAATAGTGAAACCACTAAGTGGTAGGTTAAAAACTGAATTTTGCATAAAACATAATTTTTTGAGCTTCTATGAATGGAATTTCGAAAATCCGACAGAAATGGTTGATATCAGTAAGTAAAATGTGGTTCAATGAGATAAAAATAATTTTTTGGTGAATAGTAACTTTTTACTTTTTTTACCACGGTTAATAGTAAATAGGGTAACTAAGGGTAAAAATGATATTACTATTACCCTAACACATGTCCTAATTCTATTGGATAAGTGTAAGTCGACCAAAAACAACCCTATGAATATAATATGACCATTTAGGTCCACTTGGATTAGATTGTGACATTTAATATTATTTTATTTAATGAATAGTTAAAATAGTTAAAATCAAAGTTTAATAACTAAAAAAAATTTAATGTGGGGTTATACATAAGATAAATTCAACTATAAATATTAATTAGAAAGATAAAAAGCTTTCCTACA
Source organism: Viscum album (assembly GCA_963277665.1). Classification (NCBI taxonomy): domain Eukaryota; kingdom Viridiplantae; phylum Streptophyta; class Magnoliopsida; order Santalales; family Viscaceae; genus Viscum; species Viscum album. The sequence continues at coordinate 1,417,316,724 of OY728145.1, forward strand.
TAATGATATTTTTTTTATATTTTTTAGACTTTAAATAAATTAATTTATTTATGACACAACGATGATACAGTAATTACCCTTTTAAGGAAATGTTAACATAATTGATGTTATAAATGCTCAAATAAATGTAATTTGAGACTTTTTATGAATTCCACTAATTTTATAGGTTACTATGATATATTAGTGTTGATTTAATCAACTTGGTTCGAACATATAATTCTTTTATGACTTTCACAAAAATCATATATCAAATAGTGTCAAAATTGACACAAAATAGTTTTTAAATCAAATATTATATTATTAATTGTTATTTTATTCCTAAAAATCTAAGGTTTTGCCAAATGACTTATATAAGGATATATATATTAATAATAAACAACATGCGGTTCGTCAGGCATTTTATAGTAAGTGTATTAACAATATAGTGTAAGAAAACAAAAAGTCACGGTAAAAGTTAAATTATTTAACTTAGAGATAAATCTAATTGATAAGGTTACAATAATAACCTAAACTTGTCTAAATCCTATTGGTTGATAGGCTTTCGACCCATCCCCACTTTACCTTCGAAATAAGACCCTTTGGAACCATTATAAACCAATTTTGACTTTAATATAAAATTATATTTTGAGATATTCCTAAGGTGCCCCTCTCCTCCCTTATAAAAGGGCACCTCCTCCCCCTCGTCCTCACACCAATTTGAGCACTCAAGATCGGCCAACCCCTGCAAAAATCTCTTCTACACTTCCCTAGATAAATCCTACAGGTCCTGTTCTTCATCAAAGACCAATCATAGTTCCCTAAGTGGAGGATTCAAAGAGGCATTTCAAAGAAGAGGTAATATCCATAACCGATCTTTTCAATTTTTTTCTTCATCAACTTCTTCTTCTTTAGTTGTTTCATGATAAAGTAATAAAATCAGTATTACTTACATACTGATATGTTATTATAAATATGAAACAACCCTAATTCACCTTCTATCCATCCTACGGAAAAATGAAATCACTGAGCGTGCGTACGTACGGAATACCGTCTCCACGCCGTTGTGTGATCTATTTTCCACCACCACCTTACTTGGATGGGTATAATGGTGTAAATAATGACTATATATGACTATTATAAAGTGATATTGATTCTGAAATAGTATAAATATACTCCAATACAATTCCACGATCATAGGAACGATATCATCACTTGTGCGTACGTACGGAATACCGTCTCCACGATGTGATGCGACTCGTTCTACATGATCTTCATTTCATAATGATTATATATATGAATTTAATGAATGAATATGATATATATTACACTTATACCATTCTGGAAATGAGGTATCTATAACCTAAAGAGAAGAATATGAATTTATTCGGCAAAACACGCATAAGAACAAAAGGCAATAAAGACCCGAGTAACAAGTAACAATGAAATATTACTAATAAGAAGCTAAGAATATGACCATATATGATATCATATCAATATGTATGATTCTGGAATCTGTCAATAACATTATTTAAACCATTATACAGGATCTTCGGACACGTACAAAGCAAATAGGACCTAAGGTAACGGAAATATCACAATCTCATTTTTATCCGAGATTGTTTTTAATTTGGTAATTACTGGGGTGTATTTTATTATCCACATTCATGTTCCCTCAATGTGTAATATTATTTCCATCCTTATACAATAGTTCAAATCCAATTTTACCCTTCGGTAAGTTTTTTGTAAAAGATATGAAAGGAATCTTTTGTCGTTTTTCGTACGAGGTACTTTTTGACTTTTCCGACAAAAGTACGAAAAATGTTTTATTTAACTTATACGGCATGAATGGATTTTTAAAAAATTATTTCCAAGAATCTTCCTTTAAATGTTTTCAAGATTATTTTTAATCAACTTCTTTTAGTTTAAAATTGTATGACATATTAAGAAAGGAAAAGTGTTTTTGAAGAAGAACGGATATTTTCCTCAAGAATTCATTTCAAATGTTTTATCAAAATTAGTTTCCATCTAAGATAATATAGGGTTATGTTTTTATCCCTATTATTACATTTATTTGATTATGTTTTGAGGGAATTATTTTTATGAAATCATTTACCTTATATGATTTGTTTTATGATGTCATGATCTTTCAAGAATCCCATTTTTGTTATATGTGTTATGCGATGATGTATGATTTATGATTATGTGGCACACATAAGAAAGGATTCATTATAAGATGGGTGGGACCTATATCTCCCTCCAATGCATTGGGTAAAAATTTATATCTCATGGGATAGACATGGCTGGAACGGAAGGTTATTTCGGTTCAGTGATACAGGACTGAAACGAGGAGTGAACTCGGTTCTGAAATGGACTTTGTCCGCTAAGATAGTCTTAGCAATGAGTCATGACTAACAAGAAATGATTTTCCATGATTATGTGTGCATGCCACAAAGTTTCAAGTTTTAAGTTATGATTATGGGGTTCTCATTTTCACTTCTATGATTTATTCCATGTTAAGATATTATGATCTCTTTTGCAGGTTATGATTTTCAAGAAGATATGATATGATTTTTATTTCCTTTATTTTCCCTTGCTGAGCATTTGAGCTCACCCTTTTTTTGTATGTTTTCTTTTCCCCTAGTCAGGAAGATGGATATTAAGTAGAATATGCTAAAAGGGACCCTAGATATGATGAAATAAATGGGAGACACTATAGAAGATTTATGAACCAGTTGTTTATGTTTCCCAGTTTCTAAAGACACTATACCTATACGGTCCTTTCGTGGGTTTGTTATATGTTGTAATAAGTATGATTCAATTTTGAAGTATTAATAATGTATGTAAAGTATGGGTCGTTATATTGATTGTGGAAAATATTTTAAAAAGGAGGTGTTTCCCTCAATTTGATTTCGAATGTGGTTTTTGTTATAGATTTAAAATTATGATTCCAAATAACAGTGTGGTTCTCCATTTTTGGGAAATGTCATGATTATAAATTGAAATGGTTAGAAATAGAAATTAATTCCCTGGGGAATGGTTTAGTTTTCAAATTATAAGATCCATGATTAAAAGGGTCACTTAAAGATGATTCAACTGACTGTTTTGTATTATTTTTTATTCCATGATTTGGTTTTATAGATCTATTGATACCATTTTAATTGAAACAATATATCAGTTAGCGATGATGAATTGATGATAATTTTGATGGCTTGTTAGCATGAATTATTAAATGGAATTTATGATATTTATGGTCAAGTTGTTAATATTTAATAAGGGGAGTTTTTATATAGTAATATATGTTTATTGTGACATGGATTGTAATGGTAAATATGTAATGTGGTTAAAAAATATTTTTCACACAACATAGTGAAAGGTTTTTGAGTTCATTTTTTTGAACTGATGCTTTATGTGTCTATATTATAGAGTGAGGCTCGGTGTTTTGGGTGGCCAACCAGATTCTAAAGGTTCCACTGATGTGTTTTATGGGCTGTTTTATTGGAATTGGTCTCTAAGTGCATAACACGTGGACTAAGGTTACAAATTTGGGTTGTAATAGAATAGTTCTCTAGGCCCACTAATTTATTTATTAGGTTTTTATTCTCATACTGAGGCTCTATTCTTACTAAAGATATGGATATGGTTTGACTACACACTAAATCCTCAATTTATGTCGATTAAATTTTTTAAAATAATTATTTATTTTTATTAAAAATATGTAAACCATTGTGATTTTTCTTAGGATTCTAGTGTTACCGGAGCTTGTTTAGTTTCTTGGTTACCTATTAAGAACATAATGTTTTAAATGGTTACATGATAATTTATCAAAAGATTAATATATTCCTTTAGTTTTATGTATTATTTATTTCATTTTTGTTATATGCATACAGTATTTTACTAACTAGTTATTTCATTAGACACTATTGTTGGTGGCCTATGGATTTTCACTCACACCTTACTTTTGAGGCTACATGGCATGGGTTACTGAGAAGATGTTAGTTGTTTCTAGTAAAAACTTATAATATTTACCTAGTGTTTGGTTTCTTGATGTGATAATGGTTTACATAATGGGAGTTCAGGACTGTGTGGGCTCGAGTCGGTGTTTGGGACCTTCTGACTGGTTTGGTTTGGTATTTTATTTTTATGACTACCTGACATGTAGTATATTCATCATATTATTATATATTGGATTCGTAGTTATTGTTGGCATATGCCAAATATTTTCCATTTATGTTCCTACTGGTTGTTTCATCAGTTGATATTACTTCTATTGCGGATTTACTCTGATAAGTGGGTATAGTTTCTCTATGTTTCCCTTCATACCCATTCTTCTAGATAGTAGATTTTGGCATATAGGGAGGCATTCCTGAGGTCATGTGATGACCCATATTAGGGAACCAAATAAAGTGTCTGCTGGGTAGGAGATTCTTCAAAGTGGTATCATCGCTTGTGATTTTTCCTTACAATGTAGGCATGGAAATGACAAAAATATGCTCATGTTGGGACTGGGTAATGAGACCATTCATGGTTCCTCAATTCTTTTGTATGAGTTAAAATCCATGTTTCCATGGATCGGGATGGATATTAGGTTTCATGCTTTTGTGGTTCATTGACACATCCACCTCTAGTGGCACAAATGGATGTCATGTTATTGATTTATGAGGTTTTATCTATTGGTTCGGTGTAAAAATATAGGGTATTTGAGTTCATGATTCATGATAAGAGAATATAATTGATAGATAATCTATATATATTCTGTGATAAATTGTTCTTTGGGACACACATATTAGTAGTGAAATTTCATACTGTGATTTAATCTTATTAAAATTTCCTTGAAATGGTCATTAATGGAAATGTTTTGAAAGATAGTTTTATTTAGTCTTATAATTTTGATATTTATGGTTAATGAAAAGCATTTGAATGTTTAAATTCATGGGTATTATAAATGAAAAATTTTGAAATGAGAAACTTTTTGTATTAAACAGTATAGTATAGTTATGATGGGAAATGGGAAATGATTGAAAATATTGGGAAATTGTCAATGGGTATCCCAAATGTTCTGATCAGACCCTATGTATGGGTGGTTTGGTAAGTGATAGTGACCTAGTATGTTACCATGGCTATGGGTGATGAGACATTTTGCGGTTTAATGTAATTATTTTCTTGTTGTACCCAGGATAGGTCTATAAACATGGGTTATGAAATGTTGTTTGGTAGTCTAGGTGTGGTAAACATTGTAGGTTTTGACTGTGTGGGTCATGTTTTGAAAAATAGAGTGGGGTTTTGGCTTTTAGTGTAGATGTGTTTCTATGAGTATCCTTGGTGTGAAGCCTAGAGTAAACATTAACTCTGGTGCATTAGACATAGTCTATTTTTTGGATTGGTGATAGTAGTGAAACATTCGAGGAGTTAATTGTTTGAGGTATAATGTGTATGTCGTAGAGAGGGTTCTATTGGTCTATTATTTTTTTGAAACCAATTCGGGGAATTGGTTTCATTTTACTATTGATGTAACCTTTGAGATAGTTAATTAGGGGTTTCTAGTGCTTATGGGTGTGCATGGCACTGATAGATTTTGAGGAATTTTGAAGTGACATGGAGATAGTATTTTCAAGTGTATTTTTAGACTATAAGGATAAGTAAATTATGTTAATGGTTGTGGACATGTTATACAAGTTTTTAAAATGATTCGATAGTCTTGTAAAATCATGCTTAGCCTCTATAGAGGTTAGAGTAGTGTTGTATGATCCTTGGAAGGTGAAGCATAGATGGATGCATTATAGATGGAATTTAGGCATAATAGGATCCACGGAGTTTTAGATTAATTTGCATCATTATTACTAGGTTTCTTTCTCACAGTGGAACCAGAGTTTGTGTAGTTGGTTGTATGGTTAGTTTTTAAAGTTTGGATATTTTTGTGGCATGACCTATCAGTTTTAAAAAGGATTAATATAGGCCTATATATAGGTTTTTGGTGGAAAGGTCAGGGGTGATCAATGCATGGATGGATTCTTTTGATATGAAGATGACACACAAAATTAGGGTGGCCTCCTGGTTGGGTATGTTTTTCAAATGGATTGGTTTTTGGGTTTGATTTGGGTAATTTCGTGATGTTGATGAAGTTGATGGTCTAAGAGGCATGGCCAGATGAGTAAGGGGGAATTTGGGACAAGTTGTGGGAATTTACAATGCATTTGATCTTTGGTTAGGTTCAGTGTGTTGTCATATAAAAGTGTTAGAGATTGAGAACTCTAAGGATGTCCAGATATGGGCATGCGCTAGGAAATAAAGACACAGTTTTGATTGGTGAATAGCCAGATTTGGAAAAGTGCATGTCGTTCTTTTCAGTGATCACAGAGGGAACCACATGTTATACAGTTTACATTTTTTTTACATTGGTGTGGTGGTTATTTAGATTCCATGTAAATCATCTTGGTTGTGCTGGAAAAACTCGAGTGGGGGAAATGGGGATGTTGTGAAAGGTTATATTGGGTATTGACCACATTATACAGGTTCAACAAGTGGTAGCATGTTTTGGTTGGATATTCCATTTTAGTTTTGGTGAGTGAGTGTTGATGTTCCATTAATGGGTAGTGAATCCCATGAATTTGGATAGGTTATGTTATCCCCACAGTGGGAGGTGACATTGGTGATGGATAGTTTCTGGTGGTGTTCATCGATGTTTTATTAGAATACATTTAGTTGGTGCTGATTAAACCCAAAATCTGGACATCATCACAGGTATGCTGAGAGAGATCTTTCTTTATTACTAGCTACCTTAAAGAGATTTGTTTTAAAATTGATCCTCTAGAGGATATGTTCTTGGGGTGGTATATATCGATCCGTATGGAGGGGAATACAATGTTCACTGGATTCGAGAGAGATCCTTGTGATGGATCAAATGTTGTCAAATTCAATGGGTACTGTTCTCTAAAGTCGGTAAGGAGTGGTGGGTGATTTTTGTATTGTTTCTTTAATGGGAGATATATGGGAATATCCATTTGGGGGTATATTATTATCGAATCATGATACTCATTGGTACAAATTTTTAGACTAAAGTGGTGAGAATGATGCTAATAATGTTGGGAGAAGTATGTCAGTCTTTGATGCATAGAGAATACTATAGAGTAGATGTGGTGGAAACATGATTACAATGATAATCATATGTGTAAGATAATTGGATTCATCAAGATAGACCAGCTGGTCCTTAGATGTCGTGTATAATTTATAGAAGCATCATATTGTGGCTCGAGTTGAATTTAAATGAAATATGATATTCCTAAGTCAGAATAATAGATGGGTGTGATAAGCCATTAAAAAGGTTTTTAAAAAAAGAGGTTTAGTGTCAGAAACTCATCATAGGTCAGTCATGGACTAGGGTTTATGTGTTTGGGTGAACTTGGAATTTTTTTAACGGTGAAGGCGTCATGGTTCAGTGAATATGAAATGTGACAATAATGACTTTGGGTGATCTCGGATATGCCATCCAGGGACATCTCAACTCAACAATGAAAATGAGTGAAATAGATGAGTAATAAACTATATTTGGTGGATGTTTTGGAATGTTATATGAATTTATAAAATGTAAATGGGTTTTGAGGGATAATATAGTCATACATAGTCAATGTGGTGATGGTAGAGGTGATTGTGTATGGAATTTTGAGGGGTGTTGGGGATCATGATAATTTCTTGGTGAGTAATGGTTTCCTTGATGATCATGTTGTAATGTAAATTGAAAAAGACTCCTATAGGTGTTATGAATGATGATGGCATGCCCTATTTGAGAATTTTCTATGGGTAGGTGAAAAGATTATCATGCCAATAGTGGAAGATTCTTATTTTGGGAAAACCCATTTGGGGATGGTCTAATATATTATGGTAAGCAGAATGGATACCATAAATATATGTCACGTTTGGAGGGTGATTTTAATGGGAATTATATTTTGTAAATGAAGTACACCTTTAGATACATAAAATTGTTCTTATCCCATAAATGTATGATGTATTCATTTTAACTAAACGTGGTTTTTATGGAAAGGATGAATTCAACTGTGGGGTTGTGTTCTCAGGGATGTTTGGGCGTGATGAGATGGGAATCATGTTAGGTATGTTATGAATCTTGAGTTGAGGTTATGTTGGTATCTTTTTAAATAGTAGAGGCTCCAAAACTAATGATATGGAAGTTGTAAGAATCTTATTTGTGGAGGATGACCATAGTGGTAAATTGGTCTATTCAGGATGCGAGTGGTGGTACATGTTGGATGGGATTAGGTGAGTTTTATCATGGTGTTTCTGTTTTGTTAATTATCATTGGATCGGGTTTCGACTGGTTTAAATCCTTCATATAAGGGTTATTATTGGGTTTTTTAAGGTATTTCCAGATATAGTGGTTGTTTATTGAGCCATAAGTTACAAACTGATGTAGGTCAAGAAATTTGGTTGGAACCCGCATGTCCCTTTAGTGATGTCGATGTTAGGACACTATTAGAGTTTTGGACTCCATGTGAGTTGGATCAAATTGATTTCGAGCATGATCTATGATGTGGATCATATATGAGGTGTTATGATTCTCCCACCCATGATAGTGTAGTGATTTATGGTCTCCTTTTAGGGATTGGTTTGGTGTAACTACTCAAACCTTCAACATTTTGATGTCGGTAGTGACTATTTTTTTGTGGATGTGTCCTGGGAGTGGTATCTAGTTCTTGATAATAGATCACAATTGGAGACATTTCATTGGGGTATAACTAGTACTTTGAGTATTGTGATATAAAAACCATGTTCATGTGTAATATTGGAATATTAGAGTTGGTAGGTGGACCCATTAGCCTAACCATTTGGTCTTTAGGTTTTAATATGGATTGGAAATGCATCACGTGGATGATCCGTTATAAGGTGGGAAGGTTATAAGATCTCAAATTTTTGCGGAGGAATGTCACTGTTAAAACATTTTTTAAAATTAATTTTTTTATACAATAATGTTATTATTATTTTTATTATATGGTTTAGGACTTTCTTTGGGTTTCAAGACACAAATAGAGAAGGAAGAAAGGCAAAACAATGTGTAGTGCATGGTTTGTGCGTAGTTAGTACTAATAATGCTCCTGGCTAGGGAAACTATGCATCCATACCTTCTATCTTATATGGGTCATGAATGGGAAATGAACATTTTCCGAAACCATGTGGGTGCTTCCAAGAGACTGCACATCATGGCCCCAATTGGACCGAGGGGGTTTCACAGTTGGCACACTATTTGGACAACTATGAGGCCAAAAAATGTGTCCCTTAAAAGGTCGGAAAATACCTATTTTCCCTATTGATCATATTTCATCTTACCCTAGCCCCCCCCCATTCAACCCCCTATGGAATTGGTGATGAACCAGGGGCTCCTACCTCCCCAATCGGTGAATCTCCTTTGATTTATGGGAATTTGGTGTGCTGTTTGGTTTTAATTGACTATATGGGTAATGCTTCAACTCTGTTTCCTTCTATTTTTTGGATCAAGCATGGTGTGTGGTTTCATCTATTTATGAAACCCTAAAACACTCACATTTATACTAGATTATATGTAAGGTATTTATTGTGTTTCTGGGATCAAATCAAGGGTCGAGGATGAGAAAGTGTTCATCGATGTTCATGAGGTAGGTGGTCTTAAATATTTTCCCTATAAGATTGATGTGTTATATGTGTGTGTAGTTGTTCTAATTAATCACCTTACTATTTTAGGATGTATTTGGAAGAAAAATGTTATTTGGACATTTTATTTAGGTGAAATGCCTATCAAAGACCTTTTTGGGTTCAATGATGATGTGAGACTAAACCTACGACTTCAAATAGGGTATAACGAACCACTGAAAATAGTGAAATAAATTTGTAAACATTGAGATAGGGTAAATATGAGAGTGAATGATTTTTATATTGTTAGAGTTTATGTGATCTTTATTTGTGGGTAAATTGAATTTTTTATATGTCATATGTTTTGAAATACCTAAGTTGATTTCTAAATGAATAAAATAATAAATCTATTGTATATTGATTTGGTTGTGCTTTTAAATAGAGAGAATGATGTATTGAAGGTAATGAATATTTTGAAATAGAGAAATTGACATCATTTTATATAGAAATTTTTTTTATTTATATAATTAAAATCGTTATATTAAATGAGTTAATGACTTCCCTTTTTTGAAAATTCCATACCGATTATTTGAAATGGTTGTAAATAGAAATGAAGGCATTGGGGAAAGTATTATGTTTTTATCATTGAAGACCCTTGTTTTAAGGGGATATATTAATGATGATTTTAAATGAGTTTTTTGAATTTGTTTATGTCTTTATGTTTTTAATGTTTTTTTAGTACCAAATTAACTAAAATGAGATAAGGGTTGGTGACATCGAGTCCAAGACAATTATGATTTCATGATTACATTTTTAATGAAATTTAATTGATCTTTTTTGTGACCTAGTTGTTAATTGGGAATAAGGGGTTGTTTTTATAAATTTTATATGTGTTTAATGAGATATGGTATGTAATGGTAAATATTTCAAGTTGATAAAGTACATGTACTTATAGATTATTGGAATAATATAGAGTTAGGATGTTGGAATAAGGCTCTATGCACCTATCTTATTGACTGAGGCTCTATGTTTGGGGTGGATAGACTGATTCTCATTGCCCCCACCAATGTGTTTTATGAGTTAGGTTTTCAGATTAAGGCACTATGAATCTAAATCATGGGATGAAAATCCATATTTTGGTTGGACATGACTGATTCTCTAGGTCCATCGATGTATTTCTGAGTTTTGGATATCAAATTGAGGCTCTATTCTTACCATATGTGTGGACATGGTCTGTGTACTAATCCCAGTCCCTAAGGTAAGTTTATTAAAAAAAAATAATGAATTATGTAGTTTTATTTAAATTATGTATACCCTTATTGTATTGATTTGTCTTTTTATTTGACTATAGCAATTCATGTTTGCTGGTTTCCTCGAGAGAAATTAATGATTAACATGGTTTTTTGATAATTGTTTAATATATATATACTTTAATTAAAATTATCTATTTATTTGTTTTATATTTTATATCTTCATAGACTCATGTACTAAATAGTTATTTCATTAGACACTGTTAGTGGTGGCCTACTAAGTTGTACTCACACTCTGTATGGGCTTCCATGGAACTTGGGTAGCAAAGAAGATGCTACTTGTATCCAATACAGGTTCAAGACAAGGACCACGTATTTTTTTGTGGATGGGATGACATGATGGAGCATGGGAGTTCAGGACTTGTTTGGGTGTCAGTGTGCATTTGGGATCTTTTGGTAGTTTTAGTTTTGGTATTTTAGTTGTATGACAGCCTAAAATATATTGTATTCATCACATTGTTATTTCATGACTTCTTAGGTATTTTTGAAACTTACTATATATAGTAAAATTATTTTTACATTTATTTATTCCACTGGTTGATATCACTTCTATTGTTGGATTACTCTAATATGCAGGTATAGTCTCACCATATTGTTTTAAGACCCCATCTGTTGGTCAAAAACCTATGGAATATGCGGATGCATGCCTGAGGTCTTGTGACAACCCAGATCAGGGAACCTGATATAGTAGCCACTATTTTGAGGATGTGTTATACATGCCTTCAAATATGATGGATTTTTCTATATTATAATAAGGTAAATATATTTTTTATTTAGTAAGGTATTGTCAATCCTCTTTTTATGTTCTTCTCTCTCTCTCTTAAACTTATACTCTGATTTGGAATTATTTTTCTATCAATTATTAAAAATACTATAACATTATAATGAAGGTATATCTTCCATATTTGGAAAACATAATTCCTCCTTAGTAGTTTAAGTCGAATTTTATATCAGGATGTGATCATGAGGTCATATAGGCCCTAACTCAAAGCCAGTGGTATGGGTCATGATGTTACAAAATAGTACCAATGGACCAGGTCTCAGTAACGTTTTCAACTTTTCTACATGATTTTGGAGGTGAAAGACTTGATATAGCGTGGTTGTGAATTTGTAAAGGGAACTATCAGAGTTGTAATAAACTTAGTGAATTTTTTTCACTTTTATAGTTGATTTAAATCATCTTTGGTGATACACTAGAAGTTGATATTCAATTTATGAGATTTATTGTTTATTGATTCATCCTTACTAGACATTTAGGTTTGAATAAAAAATATTTAATAGTGGTTAGGTTTAATTTTAGTTTTAAAATTAAATTCCTTGTTTGTGTACTATCTGTCTGGGATAGTTTCCTGTTTTGATATATCTGTTGACATTTTATATGATATATCATTAATTAAATTTTTTATTTGAACATGGAATGATTTTTTGTTATTATATATATGTTTAATGGGGCCAACCTGTAGGGATAGAGGCCAGATTTAATGCTAGGTGGGTTGTTCCTTCGGTTATGGGTAGACTCTAAGCTAAGCCTTGTGTGACCCCATAGACTGGATATTATTTGAATACTTTACTATCATTCTTCCTTTTATTATAACATTATTTTTGGAGTCTAATTTTTTATCTTAGTGTCCTTTATTTTTCAAGATATACTTCTAGATAAACCTCGATAGGATAAAAATTCAATAGTATGGGAACATTTTAACATCCTCAAACATTTTAAAATATAATAACCTTTGCTATAAATAAATAATGAGTATTTTATGTGAAAATTTGATATTTTCAATAAATATAACATAATAAATGATTTAAAATATTTATATAAGTTTAAATTATCTATTAACACTTTGGAATATTCTAGGGAATATTTTCAGAGTTTGGTACTGAGTTATTTTGAAATTATAAGGCCCATAGAGGATCAATATTGATTTAATAAATTCACTAAATGTATTAAAATAGTGCGTGTTTTATTTTTTTTAAATAATGGAATTTATATTTAATGGTGTATCATATTGGATATTTGATACCATTGTCATGTCTATGATGTGGGGTTTACACGAGGAATGGCATCACATTCATGCACGTCAGGTGTTTGGTCAAATCACATGTGATTATAATTTATTTTATACTTTTATTATATTTTTTCAATAAAAAAATTAATATATATGAGATAGTGTATCATATGTGCATTTTCTATTTATCTAAAAAAATAAAATACATGTCTCTTACGTTTTAAAATGGGAATAAAAAATGCTTAATGGGAGCCATGGAGTAGCGCATGAATTTCAGATGATCGATAAAATAAAATTATTAAATTTAATATATAAATAAAAATGGATGTGGTGTGTACATGAAGGGGTGAGAAAATTAATGGGCTTAATATGGATAATAAATATATAATAAATGGTGTTAAAAATGATAAATCATATTAAAAATGGAATTAGGGTTCTCATGTGTGTGTAATTACTCCGTATTATGCCACTCTACTCTCCCACATGTTACGTTCCTCCCTCTCACTTCTATTCTTATTTATTTTATTTTAATATTTTTTCCACAAAAAAGAATCAATATATTCTTCAATATTGATCAGATTGACACACCATCCAAACCATTGGATACAACTCAAATATAAAAAATATAAATCGACTTTTGTTTTACAAAATAATGTATATTCAATCCATTTATCTCATTTTGATTGTATCATTAAAAATAATGTTACAAATGATGATTTTAGAAAAAAAATTAAGAAATTATGACATGATAGTTAAATAAAGATAATTTTTTTCAGGGAACAAAGTCAGCTGAATGTGTTGGACTAAAATTGTAATTTTGAAATTATCTATTTGGGAGAAAGTATTATCACATGTGATATTTAATTTTTTTCTAAAAAAATATATTGTTTTTAATTTATGAATCCTTGTCATACAATTGTATTTCTAGTGGTTGTGATAATTGAGTTTGGGGGAATAAACCAAAAAACAAATCTTTCATTGATGTTGATAACTATATGGTAACAATTTTCTTACTATTATAGTTTAAGTGTATATAATACTATCATGATAAGTTGTTTATGTTGGACTGACATATCCCCTTGAAAACTGACAATGAATCATTGAAAATTATTTTTAACATTTTTAAAAACATAAAACAGTTTAGAAATAATTTTAATTTTTAATTATTTCTAAATATCATTTAAATGCTTTTTTGAACCATAATTTGAAATCAATTTATTGTGACTAAATAGATTTATGACCGAAGAGAGTAATTGTAACATCTCAGGTAAATAAAGAATAAGACATTTTCATATTTATTATTATTTTTGAATTAAATATTAATTTTACTTTGAAGTGGTTTCTATGTTCAATAACGTACCCAGTACGCAACAACAAGTTTCTTTGAAATCTTATGTTGCACACTGATAATATAAAAATATTATTTTAAATGGTAGTTAACACGTAGTCGTTGTATTGGTGGTAATGAATGTAAATAACTAAAATATGATTATATATGTTGGTTAAATGTTTTTAAATTTATCCAATAAAATATAAAGGCTTAAAATAAGAAAAAAAATTCAATTTTAGGAATAGATACTCTAATATTCACTAAAAGGTCGATTTATCGGCTTTTTATGGAAAACCTTCTTTAAAAATAGTTTTGGTCAATCTTGTACATTATATTGAACAAATAAAATCCTTCTTCAGAATCATGACATCAAAATTTACTTTGTGTATGTTTTTGTTATTTTTCCAATAAAGATCATTTTTTAATGAATTAGTGAAAAATGTTGTATTTTAATTCAAAACATCATTTCACTCTAATTTATTTATATGATTTTATTATCTTCTTAATTGGTTTTAAAGTTCAATTAGAATATATTTTTACCATTTATTTCAATGGTGGTCATTGGAATTAATTTCACTTTGAAATTGGACTTAAACAAGTGTCAATCTTTTGATAGATATTGTTTCTTAAAAACACGCTATTTGTTTTAACAACGGGAATTAATTATTATATTAATTAATGAAACTTATATTTTTTGAATTTTTTAAAATAGACATTATTTTTGAATTCATAATATCAAATATATCTTATGGTGAATTTATGGTATTTTTCTCTAAAACATTAATTTTTTATGAATAGTGAAACTACTAAGTGGTAGTAAAAAAAATGAATTTATCGTTTAAATGAAACTTTACCATATCTGTTAATTGAATTTCAAAAATCCGACATACATGGTTGTCATTATTAAGTAAAATTTGGTTCAATGGGATGAAAATAATGTTTTGGTAAATAGTAACTTTAAAGTTTTCTTAATCGCGATTAAAGGTAATTAGTGTAATTTAAGGTAAAAATAATGTTATAATAATATGAAATAAACTTGACACATGTCCTAACCTTATTTTATGAGTCATGGCCGACAAAGAAAATCCATCGTTCAATTTTTGGGACCTCATGGATCCACATGGGTAAATAATGACATTGATACCTTTTATTTAAAGTAAAAATAAAAATGTCACAAACATGTATTGTTTTACTTAAACAATTTTTACATGGGGTTATATAATTGATATATTTGACTATAAATATTTATTATAAAGATAAAATGAGTTCCTACAACATGGTAATTTTTTTATAATTTTTAAACATCATGTAAATAAAATTATTTATGACACAATGATGATGTAGTGTTTACGTCATTAATGAATGATTTAAATAAATACGAAGATAATGTTTAATATAATATCCAAAACTTGTCAAATTCTTATTGGATGATTTTATTTCCTACATGGGCCACCTTATCTTTGACTTAAATAAATTTTGGACCTTTAGAAAACGAAAATCATTATATAATAAAATAAAAGTTTCATGCTTTCCCAAAGAGCCCCTCCTCTACCTTATAAAAAGACCCCACTTCCTACCCATTTCAGACACTTCTCAAGCCCTTTGGAAAGTCCAAACTCTACTCAAATAAGCTCCACATGTCCATCTGTTCATCCTAGAAGCCTTACCTTAGGCAGAAATCTCTTCAAGAAACCCTTTTGTTTCAAACCAAGGGGAGTAACCTGATTTAAAAGAGATTATAGAGTGATTGAGACAAGTCAGAAACGTAGTATGGGATTTCATCTCAATATCCATTCATTGAGGCATAATTTTTTCTAATACATGACATTATTTTATACATTGTATAAACACCTTTTAATTTTCATTTCATTCAATGGGAATCTTTTTCTACGAAGAGTTTTATTAAACGACAAAAAGGAATGTTTCTTTTAACGTACGCGGTGACAACGACCTTTTCCGCCACCGCGGGTACTACTTGATCTTTGGCTTCCTTAACAAGAGTTAATGTTTTTAAAAGAAAATAAATACCATATAATCTTTTATATATTTTGGTAGTGAAAATTGTTTTGATAATGGATTTGTTATGTCAATATATATATGTAATATATTGTGATTGAAATGTGGAAATGTTTTCTTTCTATTATATTTGTTTTATGTCTTATGATTTTATA
Organism: Viscum album; assembly: GCA_963277665.1. NCBI lineage: Eukaryota > Viridiplantae > Streptophyta > Magnoliopsida > Santalales > Viscaceae > Viscum > Viscum album. The sequence continues at coordinate 1,417,333,135 of OY728145.1, forward strand.
ATGGTACATGGAAATTTGACCGGTGGTTACGTGATAAACCATATGATGGGTGGTTCTGTGAATACCAGTACAGGTGGTTATGTTATAACATCCAACGCATTGGGTATGGAAGTCAGCTGAATGGCTATTTCATTTAGTGATATGTGTGGAAGTCGACCGTATGGTTATTCCATTTATGTATGTTTATGTCCCAAGATACCTCTATATGTTATGTGTTCTTTATATGGGTTTTATGGTTATATTTTGGTCACAAAAGGGTAAGTAATTATCTTTTATTCAGTTAAGACTGTGTACTACTTCATAAAGGTGAAAAGTATTAGTTTGATAAAGTAATTACAGTTTACTTGATGTTTTAAAAAACTAACAGTTTCCCTTCTTTTTGTATCCCTTACGGATCTTTTTAGGATCACCCCATGTTTTTGAAATTTTTTTCAGAGGACATAATGTGGAATAGGGTCAAGTATGGGATTAATGAAAAGTCAGGATGTCTTAAACATGGAACTAGACATGACTCTTTTTTTCAAGAGTTCATGTTTTGTAAAAAAATGGAAACTGTGTAGAAGTGTCTACTTTGTAATCTTTTAAGATGTAATAGTTATTTCCTAATTCACCAAAACTCTAAACCTGACAAGATCCTCAATGTGAATTATTCATTTAATTAAAGAATAATTAATTTTTTAAGGCGGGGTCCTTATAGTTGGTATTAGAGGCCGGTTTAGACAACTTTAGGAGTTAGAAAATTGTTAAATTAATGTTCATAAATTAATTTATGGTAATATTGAAATGATATAGCATTTAAATATTACCATGTTTTTTCGCCTAAGATAATTCTTTGTTTAGAATGGTTTTCCACAGAGGAAACAAGGCAGCTATGTTGGGACGACATTAGGAGGAAGACAACCTTCCAAATCAGCAACCAAAGATAGTTGGATTCTAAACTGAACAGTTTGTTGTAGTGATGGAATAGTTGACTCAGGCTATAAATGGTGGTGGTATCCATGCACGAGATCAGGCAGATCAACCTTAGTGGAACATGTTACTTGTAGAACATTTCATGAGGAAACATCCGCCTTTATTCAGAGGGTCATCTGTCCTTGTGCTAGCAGAAGGGTGGATTAAAGCACTGGAGAAGATTTTTGATGTCATGGCGTTTTCAGGACATCAAAAGGATAGTCTTATTGTTTACAATTTTGAAGTTGAAGCTTATCAATGGTGGTCGATGGTGAAACGTATCAGGGATAGTGAGGAGGTATATGATCTTCACTGGGATGAATTCAAAGTAATGTTTCTTGAGAAATATTTTCCTAAGGTGGTTCATATTAGGACAGAAAAACAATTCCTAGAATTGAGGTAGGAGGATGACTCAGTGGCTACTTATGAAGCAAAGTTCACTCGACTGGCATGGTATCCTCCAAATTTCATACGAGATCTTGATAGTAAAATCAACTATTTTTACTCAGGGTTAAAGCCAAATTATCGAAGGGCTTTAGCTTCTGGTCATTTCAGAAGTTATGAAAAAACTTGTTTTATGTGCTGAGAAGGTGGAAATGGAGTTTTCTGATGATCAGGTGTTCTTTGACAAACAACATAATAAGAGGTCTAGATGGCAGGAAAAGGGAAAGAATTCATCAAAGAACCCAGGAGGTAAGAAAACCAAATATCCTTCATGTGAGAAGTGTGGTAAATTGCATCTTGTAGAATGTTTATCCAAGTATGGAAAGTGCTTTCGGTGTGGTAATTCTAGTCATATTTCTCATAACTCTAAGGAATATGATCAAGCAGGCAATGAAAAGCCATCGGTAAGATTTTTTTAGTGTAATGAAATGAGTCATTATGAAAATGAGTGTCTAACGAAGAACTTTTCTGAAGGAAATAATCCAGACTACAAGCAGAAAGGGGTGGTGAAATCGTTTTCAACTACTTCAGCAGATGTTGGGCCATCACATGAAGTAGTATCAAGTACATTTTTTTATTTGTTCAGATTATGCCAATGTGATGTCTGATTTAGGGTCTACACATTCTTTCATTTTTGATAAGTTATCTAGTAAATTGGGAATTCCATCTCAAGATATGAATCCTAAACTTATTATAAAAACACCCAAGGGAAACGTTGAGACAAAAATAAATTATAATAACCTTCATATCCTTGTGTGCAGATAGAATCTACCTGCAAATATTATTGTTTTTCCTCTAGTAGAGTTTGATGTTATTTTGTTCAAGGATTGTCTTTCTGTTTATCATGATAAGATTGACTGCAGAGCTAAAGAGGTTTATTTTCAGTAGGATTTTCAGTTTGTGTACAAGAATGAACCCTTGTGTTTGATAAAATATCAAGAAGTTGAGAAACTAGTAAAAGATGGAAATGAATGTTACCTTGCACATATTGTTGAAAACAAAGGAACAGTTCAGATTAATGATGTTCCAGTGGTAAATTTGTATCTTTATGTTTTTCCTGAGGAGTTTCCTAGTACTATACATGATCAAGAAGTTGAATTTACTATTGACATAGTTCCAGATTCTAGACAATTTCCAAACCACCTTATCGAATGGATCAAGTTGAACATTAAGAGATAAAGAAGCAATTGCAGTAGTTATTAGATAAAGGCTTCATTCGACCTAGCACATCACCATGGGGTGATCATATCTTTTTTGTTAATAAGAAAGATGGTTAAATGAGACTTTCTATTGATTATAGAGCATTGAATAACATCACTATTAAGAACACGTATCTTTTGCCTCATATCGATGATTTGTTTGATCATCTCCAGGGAGCTCAGTATTTTTCGAAGATTGACTTGATGTCGGGGTACCATCAGTTTAAAGTAAACGAAGCAGACGTTCTGAAGACTGTGTCTCATACTAGGTATGACCATTATGAATTTGTAGTTATGCCTTTTGGGTTAACCATTTCCCCTGCTGTATTCATGGATCTAATGAATAGAATTTTCCATGAGATCTCGGATAAGTTTTTGGTTGTGTTCATTGATGATATTTTGGTATTTTCTAAAAGTAAACAGGATCATGAAAGTCATTTAAGGGTTATCATGTAAACCCTGAAAGAAAATAAACTATATGTAAAATTCAAAATGTGTGTGTTTTGGTTACAACAAATTTCGTTCCTTGGTCACATTGTTTAAAAAAATGGCATAATTGTTTATTTTAATAAAACAAAAGTTATTGAATAATGGACAACACCCACAAATATAACTGAGATCTGTCATTTTCTTGGGTTGGAAAGTTATTTCTGGGGGATTGTTGATAATTTTTCCCAGTTATCTAGTCCAATGACTAAGTTAACCCGAAAATGTGTTAATTTAATCTGGACAAAAGAATGTGATGATTGTTTTCAGGAATTGAAAAGAAGATTGGGGAATTCTCTAGTTTGGAACTTCCTTCAAGAAATGGTGAGTTTGTTATCTACAATAATGCTTCGTTGAAGGGACTTGGTTGTGTTCTTTTGTAGGATGATCAGGTAATTTCTTATGTTTCACGTCAATTGAAAAGTCATGAGTTAAATTACCCTACACATGATTTAGAATTAGCTACTATTGTTTTTGCTCTAAAAATTTGAAGGCATCATTTGTAAGGATTAAAGTGTGAAATATATACCAATCACAAAAGTATAAAGTATATATTCACTCAGAAATAATTTAACAAGATACGGAGGAGATGGTTGGATTTAATCAAGGATTACGATTGTACAATTCATTACCATTCGGGAAAAGAAAAATAAAGTGGCTAATGCTTTGAGTCAAAACAGTAATGCTTTATTAACCATGAAATGTTTGGAACGAAATCCTTTGCTTTCGGATTTGATGAACTTTGGCATAGAAGTTTTTGGTGCAGGATGTTCTTCTATTTTGTTCCAGGTGTCAGTGAGATCATCTCTATCAGAAAGAATTAAGCAAGAACAGAAGAAAGATAGTGAGTTGCAGAAAAAGGTAGATCTGGTTCAGAAAGGAAAGTTGGATGAATTTAACTTTGATAATGATTGTGTTTTGAGGTTTGGGAAGAGATTATGTGTGCCTTGTGATTCATAGTGGAAGAATGAGTTGTTACGTGAGGCTCATAGTTCCCCATTTTCAATTCATCCTGGAAGTACAAATATGTACAAGGATCTGCGGGAGTATTACTGGGGGGATTGAATGAAAAGAGATATTGCTGATTTTACTATGAAGTGTTTGACTTGTCAGCAAGTTAAAGTAGATCAGAAGTTATAGAAAGGGATGCTTCAGTCTTTATCGGTTACAGAGTGGAAATGGGAAAATATATCCATGGACTTCGTTTTGGGATTACCAAAGACATATCAAGGTAATAATGCAATCTAGGTTATTGTTGATCGATTGACTAAATATGCTCAATTCCATCCTATTTGAGAAATATTCTCTCTAAATTGACTTACACGATATTATCTTAAATATATTGTCAGGTTACACGGATTTCCCCTCTCCATTGTATCTGATCGTGATCCCAGGTTTACTTCTAACTTTTGGAAGGGCCTTCAGAAGTCGTTGGGTACTGAATTAAATTTTAGTATATCTTTTAATCTGCAATCAGATGGGTAGTCAAAAATAACAATTCATACCATGGGGAATATGTTACGTGCTTTCACAATGGTTTACTAGGTAAGTTGGGACTAACATCTTTCATTGGTTGAATTTTCTTGTAACAACAGTTTTCATTCCAGTATACAGATGGCTTCGTTTGAGGCATTTTATGGTAAAAGATGTCTAACTCCAGTTTTTTGGGATGAAGTAGGGGAAAGGATGCTGATGGGACCATAATTCGTAGAAGATATGGAAGAAAATGTTCATTTGATTCAGAAGCACTTGAGAACAGCTTAGAGAAGGCAAAAATGGTATGTGGATAACTGGAGGAAGGATGTATCTTTTGAGGTAGGTGATCCTGTTTTTCTCAAAGTTTCACCATGGAAAAGTGTGATGAGTTTTGAAAATAAGGGAAAGTTGATTCCGAGGTTCATTATACCTTATAAAATCCTAGAGAAAGTTTTATCAGTTGCATATAGAGTGGAATTACCTCTATGTTTGTCCCAGGTATATAATGTTTTTCATGTTTCAATGTTGAGGAAGTATATGCCCGATCCATCTCATGTTTTGAGCCCAGAGGTAGTTCAGTTGTAAGAGAATCTCTCTTATAAAGAACAACCAATCTAATTTATTGACCGAAGAGAGAAAGTGTTGTGAAATAAGGTAATTTATCATGTTAAAGTTTTATGAAAAAACCATATGGTTGAAGAGGCAATGTGGGAATCTGAAAATTCTATGAGGGATAAATACCCCCACTTATTTTGATAAGTGAATAAAATTAAGAGGATGTAATTCCAAAAGGGGGGGAAGGATGTAACTTCCCAGGTAAATAAAGAATAAGACATTTAATTTTTGTGAATTAAATATTAATTTTTCTTTAAAGGGGTTTCTATGTTTGATAGCGTACCCAATATGCAACAACGAGTTTCTTTGAAATCATAAATTGCACACTAATAATATAAAAATATTATTTTAAATGGTAGTTAACACGTAGTCATTGTATTGGCAGGAATGAATAGAAATAACTAAAATATGATTATATATGTTTGTTAAATGTTTTTACATTTATCCAATAAATGATAAAGGATTAAAATAAGAAAAGAATTCAATTTTAGGCATAGATACTATAATATTCACTGAATGGTCGATTTATCACCGTTTGATGGAAAAACCTCTTTAAAAATAGTTTTGGTCACTCTTATACATTATATTGAACCAAATAAAATCCTTCTTTATAATTGGGACATCAAAATTTACTTTGTGTGTGTTTTTATTATTTTTCTGATAAAGTTCATTTTTAATGAATAAGTGAAAAATGATGTATTTTAATTCAAAACCTCATTTTAATCTAATTTATATATATTATTAGATTATATTTTGAATTGGTTTTAAAGTGAAATTAGAATATAATTTTACCATTTAATCCAATGGTGGTCATTGGAATTAATTTCACTTTGAAATTGGACTTAAACAAGTGTCAATCTTTTGATATATATTGTTTCTTAAAAACACACTAATTATTTTGACAATGGGAATTTATTATTATATTAATTAATGAAACATATATGTTTTAAATTTTTTAAAATAGAAATCATTTTTGAATTCAGAATATCAAATATAGCTAAGTGTGAATTTTTGGTATCTTTCTGAATAACTTCAATTTTTTATTAATAGTGAAACCACTAAGTGGTAGTTAAAAAACTGAATTTTTTGCTTAAACAAAACAATACCACATTTGTTATTTGAATTTAAAAAATATGACTTACATGGTTTTCATTTTTAAGTAAAATTTTGTTCAATGGGATGAAAATAAATTTTTAGTAAATAGTAACTTTTAAGTTTTATTAATCGCGATTAAAGGTAAATAGTGTAATTTAATGTAAAAATAATGTTATAATAATATGAAATCACCATGACACATGTCCTAACCATATTGGATGGGTCATGGAAGAAAAATAAAGTCCATGGTTCATTTTTTGGGACCCCATAGAGCCACTTGGGTAAGATAATGACATTAATACCTTTTATTTAAAGTAAAAATAAAAATGTCACAAACATGTATTGTTTTACTAAAACAATTTTTACAAGGGGATTTATAATTGATATATATGACTATAAATATTCTTTATAAAGATAAAAATATTTTCTACTGCATGGTAATTTTTTTATAATTTTTAAACACCATATAAATAAAATTATTTATGACACAATGATGATGCAGGGTTTACGTCATTATAGAATGATTTAAATAAATAAGAAGATAACGTTAAAAATAATATCCAACACCTGTCCAATTCTTATTGAATGATTTTATTTCGAACATGGGACACCTTATATTCGACTTAAATAATTTTTGGACCTTTATAACCCTAAAATAATTATATAATAAAATAATAGTTTCATGCTTTCTAAAAGAGCCCCTCCTCTTCCTTATAAAAAGACCCCACTTCCAACCCATTTCACACACTTATCAAGCCCTTTGTCTTGTCCAAACTCTACTCAAATAAGCTCCCAATATCCCTCTATCCATCCTATGATCTATACCTTAGGTAGAAAGCTCTTCAAGAAACCTTTTTGGTTCAATCCAAGGGTAGTTACCTGATTTAAGGGAGATTAAAGAGCGATCGAGTCAAGTCAGGCACGAGGTAAGGGACTTCATCTCAATATTCTATCATTAAGGTATATTTTATTCAAATAAAATACTTTATTTTTTATGATGTATAAAAACCTTTTACATTTCATTTCATTCAAAGGGAATCTTTTTCTATGAAGCGTTTTACTAGACGAAAAAAAGGAATGTTTCTTTTAACGTACGCGGTAACGACGACCTCTTCCGCCGCCATGAGTACTACTTGATCTATGGCTTCCTTAACAAGCCATAATTATTTTAAGAGAAAATAAATACCATATAATCTTTTATATATTTTGGTATTGAAAATGGTTTTGATAATGGATTTGTTATGTCAATATATTTAAGTGATATATTGTGATTGAAATGTGGAAATTTTTTCTTTCCATTATATTTGTATTATGTCTTATGATTTTATAATGGTACTTGGAAATTTTATGGTTGTTTACGTGATAAAACATATGATGGGTGGTGCTGTGAACACCAGGATGGGTGGTTATATTATAACCTCCAATGCATTTGGTATGGAAGTCGGCTGAATGGCTATTAGATTTAGTGATATGTGTGGAAGTCGACTGTATGGTTATTCAATTTATGTATGTTTATGTCCCAAGTTACCTTTAAATGTTATGTGTTCATTATATGATTTTTATGGTAATATTTTGGTTAAAAAAGGGTAAGTAATTATATTTTATTCAGTTAAGAATATTTACTACATCATAAAGGTGAAAAGTATTACTTTGATAAAGTATTCATGGTTTACTTGATGTTTTCAAAAACTAACAGTTTTCCTACATTGTGTATCCCTTACATAGCTTTTTATGCTCACCCCATGTTTTTGAAATGTTTTTCACGGGATATAATGTTGAATAGGGTCAGGTATGGGATCAAGGAAAATTCATGATGTCTTAAATGTGGAACTAGACATGACACTTTTTTTCAAGTGTTCATTTTTTTGTAAAAAAATAAAAACTATATAGAAGTGTCTACTTTGTAATATTTTAATATGTAATAGTTATGTCTTAATTCTCTAAAACGCTAAACTTGGAAATATCCTAAATGTGAATTATTCATTTAATTCAAGATTAAGTAATTTTTTAAGGCTGGGTCCTTATAGTAATAGTGTTAGAATTTCTTAAAATCATTTTCTTAATTACATAAACTACCATAAAGTGGGGTAATGGTATATTTACATGAATATATCATTAATAAACATTGGATAATAGATACAGTGAGATTTATTATTATATATATCATTATATTTCATGAATGGAAGCATAATCATAAACAATCCCAATAAACAATGAGACTGTAGCAATAAACTGTTACCAATTCTGTAACATTAAATTATGATAACCATGAAATAATAGAATTACATGAAGATTATAATACCATTATAAAAATTCTATTCATTATATAACATGTCATTGGAGAGTATATACACAATATAATTGGAATAAATGGTGAATATAACATATATCTCACCGAATTTAAATGTGAGATGAGAAAACTTTTACCATAATTCATGATGTTCTTGGAACACATATAAAACTCATGTATAATAAATATATGATTATTATAAATCATCCAAAGAAAAAAGTTATTTTATATATAATACCATATTAATTTTTATAATGACTGGATATTACTCATTTATAAACAATTTCATGTTAAATATACATTTCGGTTAATAACCACTCTGTTTTTCATATATATTTTTAATTTATATTCATGATTATAATAATTGGTTCATGATTGAATAATTTATAAAATTAAAAAAATTATAAAAATATCATATATATTTATTAAATATTTTTTTATAATAGTATATAAAATATAAAAATATGAAATCGAATACACAGTTAATTGAGACGGTAGGATGTTTGTATGCATGAACGTTGCTTCCATTTTCTTATCACATTATTAACGAAAGGAAAATAAATTATATATATATATATATTATATTTCCATAATAATTATTATTTCATTTATATATATTATTTCTATTAAAATAATAATTAATACATTCTATGTAAATAATGAATAAATCACATTGCATTGAAGATGTGTTAGTCCACATGTCCCCAGACGAAGTTATAGTATTCTCACTAAATGGAAAGCGTGAAGGTATGTGTTATATAATAATTAAAAAAGAATAAATAGATAGGAAATATCATAAATATCATATCAAAATAGTAATTTAATAACTATTCTCAACCTTGAGTGGTGGTAATTGAAGAAAAAATGATATATGTTCATGAGGCGATATTCTGCCGTAAAACAAACTATGATTGTGGACACCATTTTATGGAAGTGTGTGTGAGTGTAGGTATTACCATTAACATAAAAACATATTTTTATATGGTTTCCAATAAAATTATTATTTTAGAATCTAATAATAATATTTTAGTGGGTTGGATAAGGAAACAAAATTTAAATTTTTATCAATGAATGTTACATTTTCTTCGAGTAACTCCTTTTGGTTGGCACCAAAGGGATTCTTTGAATGGAATGTTTCACAAATTGAGCATTATAGAATGATATTATGGAATTTGGGAGGTTATTTGTTCTCTTTTTTGTTGACCCAAATGTCTTGAGAGGGGTTAAAATGTGAGGGGATGATTTCTATTTTGTATTGGAGGAGTGGTATTATTTAAAATACCAAAAGAAATGCAATATTGAGAAGTATACCTCACATAATGTGCCCCCAATATAAGTACAAGTTATATATAAATTATTAAATGGACTAAAAGGGTATTATAATGTGTTTATACATGTTTCTAGTTTATTTGGTCCCTTATGTAAATTCTTATACACTGAGTGATCTCATTATCACCTTAATCGTTGAAATTAATTTTAATTAGGTTCACTAACATTTTTGCTCAAAAACAAAGTTGAACATACAGTAAAAAATAAATTATTCTAATTCCAAATATTCAATACATGTTGTCATATTCTAAACACATAAGTGGAAAAAATTTATTTAAAATTAATCTTGCATATGGGACAAGAAAACATGTTTTTAAAGTGAAATGTTGAAAAGTATGAAATGTGTTAATAAAAAAACTCAAAATTCAGTGTCTTTCAGTATTCAATAGAAAACTAAACTACTCATAAAAATAAAAAAAAATCACCCAAAGTAGAATTCAATATTTCAAATTCAAAATTTATTTTTTTTCAAAATAAAAATTCCCAAATTATAAAAAATTAATTTTAAAATAAATAATCATTTAAAAAGTGGAAAATCTTCATCATAGAAAAATATAACTTTTTATGCCAATATTGGATTTATTATTATATAATGTCTATAAACCATATTGGATGATTTTCAAAACCATTTTTTAAATTTAAAATACATAAATTTAATTAAAATATCTCAAAAATATTGATTAAAATAATTTATTCTGATAGAAATCATTTTTTACATAAAAATAGTTTTCTCATAAAAACATATCCTTTATATTAAATTTGTTATTATTTTCATTTATAAACAATTAATTACTAAAAAAATAATTTTATAACCCTATTTCAACCATATAATCATTTTTTTATTTAATGTTTTCCACGTCTTCAATTCCAATGGATTGGTAATAACTATAATATTATTTGAATAATAATATTAATATTATACTGCAGTTTGGTGATATTCTGTATTGCGTGAAATGATAGCTATCAAAGAAACTCGGAATTTTATGTAATACCAGTCAAACATAGTATTTTTTTATCATAAATATAAAATAATTTTTTTAGGTATTGAAATCAGATTTTTTTTCATATAATTCAAGAACAACATGGTTCATCAAGCAAGGAAATCCATCCAATAAAATTAATTTATTCAAACCAAATTAATTTAAAAAAACTATAGTTGTTACATTCTACCCCCTTTTAAATAAAATATTCTATATAATTTCATCTAGTTAATAAATTGTTTAAGGCATTAATTTTTTTTTATAAGACCCCATATTGAAATAAAAAATATGATAAATTCATTTAAAAAACATTCAAAAACAAAACGGATACCCAATGTAAATCAAAACTAGGTTTCCATATTGGGGAACACAGATGGGAAACAAATGTTGGATATAAAATAAATTTGAAATTAATTATAGAGTTAGGTTAATGTGATTTATCGTAATCAATTTAATTATCAATTGAATGTTAAGGGTCTCAAAACCCCAAATCTATGATGATTTAAAACACAATCAGTTCATTTGAAATGATGTAATTAGGATAAATCCTTTTCAATATCTGTTTACTAGAGTTTGGAAATTATGTTACTGTCTACGAAATATGGAATATCCATACTTGATTTCATTCCATTTCATATGAACAATCTCTCCCATTGGTTTTTACTTGTCTTATTTCCACTTAATTTCTTAATCAAAGAAGTGAAGGTGAAATTTTCCTTCCTAATGAACTGAAAGACCATGTCATAGAATTATAAGTCAATAAATATATCTTTTTTAACATCACAAACAAATATTTAGAACATGTGACCCATAATATATAAATCATTATATGGTGAGATAAAACATTTATCATTAAAATTCCGTCTGATGATAAACTGAAACCATTCCATAAATAGTTATCTATATAGACATTCTAAAAGAAGAAAGATCATAACATTATAAATAAGGTCCATAAATTTCTATAAAATAGCTTAAGATTGATCCCCTATATATCATAAAGCTGGCCTTGGTTCTCACATACCAATCATACAAATACCTTTATCATGTTTTCTCTTAGAACATGAAACTAATCTTAATCACCATAAAAACTTATACTGAAATTGAATGTTTCCTCATTCCTTACAAAGGAAATAAAATTATTCGATATATAACTTAAATCCAAAAACACTGTAAACCCCATTAATGATAACATAAACCACTTTTTCCACAAATCCATTATCACATATGATCTTATAAACACTATTCAATTTATGTTATCAATATAAATCATATATTTATTCAAGATAAACAAAATTTCCTCAATATAAGGAACACAATAAGGTTTTCTTTCACTTGATAAAAATAACACCTTTCTATCAAATAACATTTCTAGGTCATCAGCACCATTAAATATAATTTTTCAAATACATAATGAATAACATATACCTCATGATTCATATAAATTATTTCGAAAAATCTCATAAATATAAACATGAATCTTAAAACATTACTCTTAAATAATTTCAAACAATTTTTAATGTTTTTCATTAATTTCCCTTTTCTGTAAAAAGAAATAGGACTCATTTTTCGGGTTCCTATGTCATGAACCATCCCTCGAGGCCAATGTCGTGACTACCCCAAGCCCACCTTCTAAAGGGCAGGGGTTCGCGAATAGCTCTGGAAAATTGTATCCATAAAAAGGGAAGGCATTGCCTTTAAACCTGTACAAACACACAAACTAGAGCACAAAAATATGAAACCACGAAGTGAAAATATAGTACTAAAAGTGTGTACTGAAAGTAAGGGGTCCACAATACAAGTCCAAATGAAATGTGAAAACTACAACTGAAAAAAAAACCAGTCTTGATGTCGTCCACCAGGGATCCTACCTGAAGGGTAGGTACATGTCGTCTCCACAGCTCTCCACGTCAACTGTTACCGCCGTCCACCATTAGTTCTTAGCTCCCCGAGTCCTAGTCAAGGCTACCCTCCATCTTCACAAGACACAACACGATGTGGGAAAAGCCCATACAGGGGTGAAAAAAACAATATCCAGTAGGGACCCCTAGAACTCTGAAGATCTCTCAGAATTCCACAACAGAAAACCACAAAAAATTATATCAATCAAAAAGCACAAAGAAATAGGCACATCTCAAACCCAGTATAAATGAGTACATTAGTATAGATGATTATTCATAAGGCTAGATCATCTTACTCTATCAACAGGCACTACTATTGGAACACACATGATCGATAGGTACTAACCTCTATAATACCCACACCGGATTGATAGGTACTAACCCCTGCAAGACCCATAGATTGGTGTTGATACACACAACATCATTGGGTGTTGATTCCCATAGAATCTCTGGTTGATGATTCACATAGATTCACTTGGTACTTATTCATAGAGAATCGATGGGTTCTAATTCAAACAAAATCACTGGGTGTTGATTCACACAAAATTGATAGATGTAGATTCACACAGAATCGTTGGGTGCTGATTCAAAAAAAAATCCCTTGGAGATAATTCACATAGAATCATTGGGTTCTAATTCACAGAGAATCACGGGTTGTTGATTAAATTAGAAAATCAATCTTTGGCTTGGGATATGGCTCATGTGGGTTCTCCTCCAACGACGGCTTCTCTCCGGGTTTCCACCGGTGGTATTCCTGACACTAGGGATGGCGTGTTTCCAAATCCTTCCATCAAGTATGTTCTGTGCGGAGTTTTTTCTAAGGACAACGCTGGAGGTTCCACTTCTTCTATTCTTGAGGCTCCCCTGGTCATCCCACCCATTTCAGTGGAAAGACGTTCAACAAAGTATGATGAAGGGGTTCCTGTTGTGAGGATCTCGGCTCAAGAGATTCGGGAAGCGGCTTCCATTCATGACCAGACTCTGGTGGCTCGTTTTGGTCGCAAAAAACCCTCCTAGAGCATTTTTTGAAGTTTTGTAGATTCTTGGGGACTTTATCATCTGTCGGTGGTTGCTGAATTTTCAAGGGTGGCTTTCTGCATTCATCTTGTGTCCAGGGAAGATTTTGTTAATACTTGGTCCAGGGAAGTCAGAAGGTGTAGATCTTGGTGGTATTCATTGACAAGGTGGTATTGGGACTTCCATTTTGGATGATAATAATTAGTGGAGGTGGTGTGGTTATCACTTATATGGTTACCTCTTCCTCTTCATAATTCTGCGATTCTAGAGGAGGTAGGTAACTCTTTTGGTTCTTTTCTCTATGCTAATGAGAAAACGTGATCCCTTCAGGCAGCTTCCTACCCCCGAATCTATGTGGAGTTAGATCTTGCTAGACCGTGCATGACTTTGGTTTTGGTGGAATCTAACGATGGATTTTCCTGGAAGCAATGGTTATTTTATCTTTAGGTTCCGTAGTTTTGAACTTTCTGTGGATTACATGGTCATCTGGACCAGACTTGCTGATGACGGAGGGAGGTAGCAGAACCCTCCCGATGGGATCCAGATATGGTCTCAGGTCGGGATCTGGCCAATTTGGATGGAGAGAGAAGGGAAGATGTTACCGTTATTCCCAACTCTTTTTCAAATTCAAAATTTTCTGAGGCTCCTGGTATGGCGAAAATGACGGGTGGTGAGACATCAACTACCACGGACGTCATGCGGTCGGGTCCTTCTTGGGTTTGCATGGACCTTATTGTCTGGTTTCCTATACTGGATTCCCAAAAGTTTCTCTCTCATGGCAGAGGGAGGAGCGGACATCAGAGGGAATCATAGGTTTACTTAACCTTATCCTTGGGAAGTCTGATGAGAGCTCTGTCTCCCCCTTCTTCTACTATCTTCATTTCTTCCAAGTTGTCGCTGGAAATGATTCAGAAATCACTAGTGAGTAAACCCTCGTTTCATTCAGATAAAGGTAGGGATAAGGTAGGAATGTCTCCAAGAGTGAAAAAGGATCTGTTGGTTACTCATCTTTCTCCTCAACAGAGGCTTTTATTGTCCTTGGTACAAGGTGACATGGGGTCGGATCCCATGGATTTTCGACCGCCTTGTAGGATATCTTTCCTGGAGGCAGCAGATGACTCTTTCAAGCATGTGATCTTATCTCTAAAATATATCATTCATGAAGATGGTCTTTCAGGGCCTCTTACCCATTCCAATGCCAAGGGAAAAATTATCCTTTCACCCCCCTCCCTGTTCATTATCCCCTCACTCCGAAAGGCCTGTAAGGGCTTACTATAATGTTCTATATTGTTATATAGAATGAACGCGGCATGGTAGTGCAGGCCAAGCATGAATTTTTGGTGTTGGAGGGAAAAAAGTGTAAGGTTTCTTTGGTGGTCTTTTTGGAACTGAAAATTGACCCTTGCAAGTGGGCATGGATTTCTAAGAAGATGGGGTTTCCAAAATCCATGCATGGAGGGTCTATTAACACGCAGATCTAGATTGGCTTGAAAAATAGCATTTCGGTGGAGGAGGTAAATATTCTAGCCCAGTGTATTGATAGTAGAATTGTTGTTCATGGACTTCATGTATTATTTTCATTCTTTTATGCCAGCATTGTGGTTGGAGGAAGAAGGTATCTATGGAACAACTTGAAAGTAACCCAAGCCGGTTTCCTCCTGTGGTTTGTGGGAGGGAATTTTAACGATAATGTGGATCCATCAGAAAAAAGAGGTGGCTCAAGGTTTAGCCAAGAGAGTATGTTGTATTTCCATGAGTGCATATTTCATGATGGAATTATTGATTTTGGCATCACGGGAACTAAATTCACATGGTGAAACAATCGTAAAGGTGCAAGCTGCATCTGGGGTCAGCTAGACAGGTACCTCACCAACATGCAAGGATTGGATTTATTTTCAAAAACTTAGGTCATGCACCTCATACGTATTTTGTCTAACCACGCTCCCCTTTTGATGGACGTAAGGAGTGAAGTGGTTCTGGGTACTTCTTTCCACTATTCGTGTGAATGGCACCGTGACCCGGGGTCCATGCAGTTGCTGAAAGTGTCTTGGATTAGGGAGGAGAGAGTGTGTTCTTGGAGAGGGCTGGTGAATTGCCTAAAATGATTGAAATATGATATTAGAGGATGGCTAATTAACCAACCAGATTCCTCTAATGGGGTGGTTAGCATGCAAGACAAGATTGAAAGGTTGGAGGGTGCTCTTTAGCTAGTGTGGGGCGAGAACACTTTTATTATACTCTATGATAAGATGGTTGATCTTGCTAAAACACTTTTGGAGATGGAGAGAGCATACAAAAAGAAGGCTCGGTTTAGATGGCTGAGGGAAGACGATCGGAATAATGCCTTTTTATAGGCTTTCATCAAGGAAAAGAAAATCTCGAAGATCAATATTAAAATGGAGGATGGGTTATTTACCTCGGATGGGAATATTGCTAGAAATATGGAATTGAAGCACATCGATGGACTACTCTCCAGGGAGTCCACATAGGGTTTTGAGAGGAATGGGTCGGCAAGTATGGATTTTCTATGTTGCATTTTTCTTTTGGTGAATGATAGTTATAATGTGTACCTCTCCTCTACTCCTCAGGAGGAGGAAATCAGAGAGTCTTTGTTGAGCATGCTGAAGGATAGTGCACCCTTTCCATATGCTTTTCCTGCTTCATTTTATAGTGCTTCCTGGGAAATTGTTGGTCCAGTTGTGGTGGATGCTATTTAGGACTTCTCTGGTGGGGGACCCTTGAACAAGTGTGTGTCCTCTTCTCAGGTGGTACTAGTTCCAAAAATCAAAGACCCCAGCCTCATTAATCACTTCCAGACCATCTGTCTTTGTAATGTATCATATAATATTTTAGCCATGGTTATTGGTAGGAGACTTTCAAAAATTATTCCCAAGGTTATATCATTGGAGCAGCATGGTTTCATTTCGGGTCGAAGTATCCAAGGAGCGGTTGGTATAGCTAGTGAGCTAGTCCAGGACATTAACAAATGCACAGTGGGGTCTAATGTCATTATTCAAGTTGATATGGATAAGGCTTATGATATAATGTAATGGAGCTTTATCATTTGGGTCATTAGGGAGTTTGGGTTCCAGGAACGGTTCTGCGATATTTTTTTTAGGTGTTATTTATCTCCATGGCTCTTGATTTCGATAATGGGTAAATGTTTTGACTTCTTTAAAACATTCCACAGTGTGAGATAGGGTGATCCTCTATCTCCAAATATGTTTGTCCTTATGTAGGATGCTCTATCCAGGAATCTCAATATAGGCGTATTAGAGGGAAAGCTGAAGCAGTATCGTGGCAGAAGGAACTCAGGGAACATCTCACACTTGATGTTTTATGATGATGTTTTGATTTTCATGAATGACAGGTGCAGATCTTGAAATCATCTTAAATACATAATGCATAGTTATAGAAATCTTAGTGGGAAGTATATTAATCCCTTGGAGATTCATGTTTTTATCTCGGAAAAATGTTCAGGAAATAGGTGCAGGGATATTCAGAGAACAATTGGCTGCAAGCAGAAGCAACTGCCCATTTTGTATCTTGGGGTGCCGATATCTTGTGGTCGGATCAGGAAACAGTTCTTTACAGGGATCATTGATCGTTTTCTTGGGAGGAATTTCAACTAGATGAATAAGTTTTTATCATTTGGAGGTCGGGTCATGCTCATTAACAGCGTGTTGTTGTCTATTCACATGCACATATTCTCTGTTATGAAGCCTCTGAAGGGAACTGTGGAGAAGAGGGAGTGTATTCTTACAGCTTTTCTTTGGGATGCGAAGTCAAAAGAGAGGTGAGACTAGACTTCTTGGAAGTGGCTATCACTTCTAATTGATGAAGTAGGAGTTGGCCTTCGGGACATTAATGACATCGTCCTAGGTCTGCAGGCTCGGTTAGCATGGGAAATTATTAATGGGGAGACCCTATGGGCAAGGTTCTTCAAAGGTATCTATGGATGGAATGAGGGTATTATCCCGCATGACGCAACAGGTCTGGCCAAGTGTATGTTCGCACGGAAGGGGGAGTTGCCTGGCTACACCCGATGGATTGTTGTTCGGGGGGAGATTGAGTTTTGGAATGATATCTAGGTGGGTGAAAAACATGCCTACTCTAGTTGTCCATCCCCAGGAATTTCTTTCAGATATGCCAGTGACAGGTATGAGTTCATCCACGCATCGTTAAACCCCACCCACATGAGCCTCTTTGAAAACATTATGATGAACGATGATCTGGATGTGTGTTGTTTCATGGAGGCAAGTTCTGGAAGGTTTAATATCCGTGACTACAGAAGAATCCTCCAAAGGGAGATCCGCACAGAGAAAGGGGGGCTGATTGTTTGGGATAATGAATTACTGATGACGATAAATTTATTAGTGTGGAGAATCAAAAACACGGCTTTACCAACAGAGGAAAATATCTAGAAAAGAGGGGTATGCATGGTGTCACTGTGTTACTGCTATGAGTACCCTAATACAGAAAAGACATTTCATCTCTTCTATCGAGGAAAATGGGCCTCACTGCTTTGGTCATTGTTTACTCACCCGTCATTCCCTGATGGAGGGTCATGGACCTTTCAAGTGTTTCTGTCAACTTGGTTTGCTGGGACGAAAAACAGAGCTGTGGAGGGGCTGATTAGAAGCATCATTCTGGTGGCTGTTTGCTGGACCATTTGGGAGGCACAAAAACAAGTTAGGCTGGGTTTCAAAATATCTCCTTTGGCCCTTCAGATTTTTCATAAGTCACTCATTGTGGAATTGTCTTCGCTGGTTAAAGGGGGGTTGGCGTCGGCCCATCTGTGCAATTTCCTTCAGAAACCATGCATGCTGCAAATGAAGGCTGGATTATGGGTGAAGTGGCAGCCCCCAAGCCATGGGTTGAAACTGAATGTCGACAGGTTGTTCATGAGGGGAGTGATGAGGGGCAGAGGATTACTTCATGACTTCTGGGGCTCCATGAATGTTTCCTTTAGTGCGTTTTATGGTCTGGGTAATTCACTGGGTGCGGAGTTTCAGGCACTTCTTTCCGGTTTGATGGTCTATAGGAGGAGGGGCTTGCTGGTGGCGGAGGTGGAATCAGATTCATAGGTGCTGGTCAAGGCTTTGAAGGGAAGTTATGAGATTCTTGGGTATTTTATATACCATATTTGAAGGTTTAAGTTGGAAACAAATCGTGGAATTTTAGTCCACCATAGCTAGAGGGAATCCAACTTTGCTGCTGATTCTCTTGCTCGTTTGGGCAGGAGGAGGACACTCTTTTGGTTTATGATAGTCTTTAGCCTCTTCCCCTTGAGTTATTTTGTGTGGTGAAAGGGGATTTCCTGGGACTACATCATATTCACCCACTTTGATGGGATATTTTTTGGGTTTTCTTGTTCCCCTTTGAAAAAATAATAATAAAGAATAACATTCAGACCACTGGGTGCTGATTCACATAGAATCGATGGGTATTGATTCAAACAGAATGGTTGGCTGCTGATCCATAGAGAATATCTAGGTGATGATTCACACAAAATTGTAGGGTGCTTATTCACACAGAATTGTTTGGTGCTGATTCACAAAGAATATCTCTTCTTTATCCACGTCTCAGTAAGACACAAGATTCCTGCTCATAGTACGCATGTCTTTGGGAGAAACTGCTACTCCATCCATCAGTTTTATTTCAACTGGCATGATGTCCCATGAAATAATTACCCCCATGATTTTTCATGTCATAAGGGTACCAACACAATCGACGGCTCGTCAACCGGATGCTCGGTCTGTATGTTATTGGCATTTTAGTGTCGAGGGCCAAGATGGATTTGGGGTCGATCCCACCTAAATATACTCCAAATATCTCCAAAAATCTCCTGGAGTATCTCAAAATGTTTTTTTCGCTCCAATGATCTCAGCATTGTAGACAGTTCGTCAAATGAATGCATGGTTAACAAGATACGACCTTTTAAGTGTTTCTGTGCCCGAGAGGGGTCTGGGTCTTGTCCGACCCGGTCGGACTGACCCGACCCCAGTCCAACCCGGACAGGCCCGCAGGCAGGCACGACCTGCCAGGTAACACTGCCGGGTATACTGGTGCAGGTCACTAGTTGTATGGCCTCCAGCTCCTCGAACAGCTCAAGAAGAGTCGTTCAGGTCTTCAATTAGCAGTGCGACGTGGTCCGCGAAACCTATGGGGCATGGGTCCTCCACCTGCCACGACTTTGATGCTGCAGATCCCTCACCGCGGAGCACGACGGCGCTCTACATTGCCAACACGGCTGGATGGTTGTCAGCCACCACATCAGGTTAGCCGCGGTGCCACCCTCTTCTATGGCCAATGTGCGCCTGCTGCCGGCACCGATCACCGGTTCTGCACCGAAGAATCTCGCATGGGCCACCAGGTGAGCTCTGGTGGTCCTTTATTCCTTACAAACAAGCCTATTATCCACTCGTGAGGCCATAGTCATTGGGTGCCTCTCGGTTTCAAGGTATTGTCATGTTGGAATATGCCAGCTCCAAAGAACGCAATAAAAATCAAGTAATTGAGGGTATGTTCCTTGTTCATTTGGCCCGCACCCTCTATGTTAGCATTATAACAATTGGTAGTAGTATATAAATCACATTAAAATAATGATACACCCCATTCAAATCCCCTACAACGACCACCCCCAAAATAAAGAACGAGAAGACTAATCGTGGGTATTTCTTGAATTAAAAGACAACCGCTAACTCGAGATTCTTTGGAGATGTCGTGGTGGTTGAATAACATTCCACATTCGATAAAGCTGTTGGCGTTCATCGATCTCGGTTTGCGCAAACCTGAGCTTCTATCTCCATCATTGGAATGTTTGGCGTCACTTTTCTAGAGGTTCCATGATTAATGATGTTGTTCCGAAAACTCAAACCTGATCCCCATTTAAATATAAGGGGAAAGGGTGAGTAACGCATCGTGGAATTAATAAGGTTCATTAATTGATGTAATTAATGTGTCACATTAATTACACGGGCATTGGTTATGCATCCAAACTGTAACCAAGAATTTAATATCCCATACAATACTATAAATACCCCATTTATTAGTTTTAAAACTGGCCTTTAACAGTGCTAGAAAAGCACTGTTAAATACTGAGAAGATAAAGGGGGGTCCCCTTTATCAGTTCTCCAAAAATCACTGATAAAAACACTTTTATCACGCTAAAAATAAACGCTGATAAAAGGGTCTTTTATCAGCGCTTTCTTTTTAGCACTGATAAAAGTCCCCTTTTATCACATCTTTTGTAGCGCTGATAAAGGTAAAAAAATTAAAAAACATTAAAAAACATTAAAAAAATTAAAAAAATCATTCCAATCGGGCAGGATTTTATAGTGCTTGATCCCCTGCATTTCACAGCGCTTTCCGGCCCCTCCAGCACCCGCATGCACCCCCTCCACCCATTATCAGTGTTAGCCCCCCAAATCCACCCCCATGTGTGCTCCCCTGCCTCCACTAGGTTTCGAAGTTGAGACCTCCCCCCTGCGCATCGAAGCCCATACCACTCCTCTATTTTGATTTGTTTTCTATTTCATGATATATATATATAGTTATATTTATTCATATAGTAATATATATTTAGATAAATATATATATATATATAGTTATATTAATATATATATATATATATATATATTTATTTATCTTAATATATATATATAGTTATATTAAAACATAGGTATACAAATATTCATATATTTTTATTTTAAATAAAATGGATATTAGTTATTATTTAGATAGACTAATATATTTTATATGTAAATATATTTTATTATTTATATTTATATATAAATTTTTATGTGTTAATATATAAAAAATATGTATATATTATTATATATTTGATTATAAAGAGTAGTGAATTATAAAAAATGATAAAATTTCAAAGACGTAATACCAATATGAATGTAATACCTAGGAATAAATTCAGTCCCGACCCAAAAAATCCAATAATACCCCCTTAAACGAGGCTGAAATCCAAAAAATGTTAAAACAAATCAGTGTATCCGGACTAAAAACTCATTTTTGGAGGGCTTTTTGGCCTTTTTAGCCACAAAAAATGTGATAGCGGCTTTTCCATAGTCACTAGCGTGTAGATCTCGTCACAGGATTTTATTTGATATGTTGTAGAGCTCAGACGGACACCTGGATCAAAAGTTATGGTTGTTTATGTTAGAGTGGCATTTTCAACATATTTTGGATATTTTCTAATTTTTTAAATTTTTTTAGTCAACAAATTGTTATTAAATGACTATTACTCCATAATAATTATCAAATTACTTATTAAAAATATTTTTTTTATTTTTTTATATGCTATTTTCACTAAATATCTTATAAATTAAGTGTAACTATATATTTATACTTATCTAAAATATATTTAAAATTATATTTAAAATATATATATTATATTTATATCAATATAACTATATCTATATATTTAAATATTAATATATATATATATTAATGAACTTCTTTTGGAAGTAGACCCTTTATCAGCGCTTTTAGAAAAGGGCTGATAAAGACCCCCCCCCCCCATTATCAGCGCTACTAAAAAAGCACTGATAAAGGGGTACCCTTTAACAATGCTAAAAACAGCACAGTTAAAGGGGGTCCCTTTATCAACAGTAAAAAAAAGCGCTAATAAATGGTACTTTTACTGGCGCTTTTTTAGCGCTTATAAAGGTACCCCCCCCCCCTTTATCTAAGCTTTTTTGTTAGCGTTGATAAAGGATGTGCTGGCCTTCCCCAGTTTTGTGGTAGTGGTATTAAATGTCTAACTACCTCTGTGGTCCCCTCCACCACCACTCAACTGGTGGTAGGAAAGAAAGAAATAAAATAAAAATTTAGATGTTATTTTATTATTATTTTATAAGTCTAAAAAAACTATCATTTTCTCCCGACCCACTACGGTCAAAGAAAAGCCTCCCTTAAGTGAATCTTGGTGTTGTGAATTCAAAGGTGCCCTTATATTTCAATTACATGGACTGGTTCAAAAGTTAGAAAATGCCTCATACACGTTTACTGAGTGTACCTTAATAAAAAGTTTAAAAAATTATCTATAGTTATCCTCAACCTGCGCTAATCAAGGTTAGGCTCCAGCTAAGGGGAAACACCCTTAGGAGTTCAACATTACTCTTTAATTTTCAATTTGTGGTACCGTTTTGAGGTTAAGGATTTTACAATAAATTAATTTTCACTTAATTATTTTATTTATGGCTAAAAACTAACATCCAATGGTGTCTCGTGTGGGACAAATATAGAATCTTCCTAAAAATATCATACACTCATGAGTTCAGTGGTGGTCTCCTATTTTTAATCTGAGTCATTGTTCGTGAGTTATAAGCATTTAAACAATAAAATAACTTTTATTTAATTATTTTGTTTAAAGTTATACGATTTTTAGGTTTTCTCACCGGAGGTCTGCACTGACTAAACTTAAGTCATTCCTAGATTAAACCTGCCATACTGAACCTAATAGTGCCCCCATATTTCTCATTTGGGAACCCTTTTAACAGTTATTCAACATTTTTAGGCAAAATACCCACACATTCTACTTTAATCTTAAAACTTTTTCGAAGGATCAATCCGGGTACTCCGGGACTCAGAATCACATTCTATAAGATTTCGCGGTCTCAAAAATTTCCATATAATTAATAAAACATCATACAGATTTTTTGGGACATTAATTTCTCCCCACCATAGAGATTTACGTATCCGAAAGCCAAAAAAAGGAAAATAAAACAAATGAGGGTACAAATAATGAATGTGAGCCTTATGCTCCCATATTCTCTCCTAGAGTTTCATGTGCTACCAATGAAATCACAACAAAGGGATCAACCATCCACAAAGGACTCACTTCATTCAATCCTCTATCTCCACTGGGAACTCCATAAATATTGCCTCATCGTCAAATTCTAACTCGCCTTAGTCGATAACATTTTATAGATCATGCACACATATTTTATGATATGAAACATAGAAAAAATTATACACCCAGTGCATCTATGAGGGAAGAGCTAGGTGGTACGCTACCTTGCCAAATATACTAATAATCTGGAAAGGTCCGATGATCCTCTGAGATATCTTATCGCCCTTGAAAAATCTTTCCATTCTTTTTTGAGGTAAGACCCATAGGAAGACATTGTCTCCTTTCTCAAACTCTAGGGGTCTTCATCTCCTTTTAACATACGACTTCTTCTTGATCCGTGCAGTCTTCATCTTCTCCTTGATGATTTGAACCTTCTCTTTGGTAGCATGTACCAACTCTTGATCCATAAGTGTTGACGCTTCTTGGACTGTCCAGCATTGTGGTGACCTACAAGGTTGACCATACACGGCCTCAAAGAGAGCCATGCCGATGATGGAGTTATAACAGTTGTTGTATAAAAACTCCACCACTGGTAGGGGGTCCTCCCAACTGTAAAAAAAATAGGACAAAAGCACGAAGCATGCCATCAATGGTCTTTATGGTCTGCATCGTCTGACCATCTATTTGTGGGTAAAAAATGTGCTCAATCATGCAAGAACCTGATGTTCATCTTTCACTTTCTAACAAGTGAGGCATCATGATACGAACTTCACCACTTATTTCTTCATCCCTGGCCACCAGTACTAACACCGGAGGTCCTGGTACATCTTCGCCACACCCAGATGTACTTCCAGATGGAATGTGTGGAAATCCCCTACACGTGATCTCGTAGCATCACTGGTACCATGGTATGTCCACTAAGAGGATGGTGGGATCCCCACAATCAAAAAATCCATCAATATCTCATCTTGTGGAAATCTGAGCACGTCAGGCCTCATAGTCTACGGCCCCACGCTGTGCATCCCTAACTCACTGAAGGGGTGGGGGAGTAACTGTCAAAGACAAGAGGTAATCTGCTCCATCACTATCCACCATGGATAATAGCAAGGCGGCTAGCTACTTTGTCTCCTCACTTAACAACTATAGACCAGTCCTCCTACTAAGTGTGTCTGCCACCACGTTACGCATCCAAGGAGTATAGAATATCTCAAATTCATTGTCCTGGTGGAACTCTACCATCCCTTCTATCTCAGGTTCAGGTCCTTCAATAAGAAGATATACCTAAGACTCTTGTGATCGTAGTAAACAATGCATTGTTCTCCCAAATATACTCTAAACTCCTAGAGCTATATAGAAGCCATTTGATATGAAGTTGTAGATATTGGTGAAATCCCTTGGTACAAGCCAATGTATATTTCTCTCTCCATACAAGGAGGTAATACTAGAAACATCTTTTGAAATTTTTTTCCCGAACTCTTCCACTACTGTTTCGAACTGAAAACAAAAAACACATACTTCCACGATGGTAAGGTTGGCCAACTGTAGAGTGATTGGATGCACCTCCTATGCATAAGTTGAACCCATGTTGTCTAGGATTACTTTTTATCTGACCAAGAAAAAAACCATTCCAATGTTGTAGATATACCACAACCTTTTTTCCTAAAATAGTCATCCTGATCAGGAACAATGGATAACCATTCCATACCCAGACTAATGTCATAAGCCCTTTACATTGCCACAATGAGGTTCCAATCGGAACTCTCACCTCAAGGGTCATATCACACCATTGGCATATGTGTGATTATTGAGTCTCCTCCCATAGATATCTCCAAACGTAGGGGTCAAGTCAATGGTTTAGCCGGAAACTTTAGTTCAAGAACAAGATTCGTTTCAAGAAGGAATTATTAGTACCTATGTCTATTACTATGGCAAATAATAGTAGACACAAATCGTACTTCATATAATTCATGGAGCCCTTGGGTCACACTCCTTGACTGCATCCAGTTACTCCATTACCCTATCCTTGAGCTCCTGAAGCCTTGTGGGGACCACATAGGGGTGGTGGTTATAGCACGTTGAAATGTATACCTCCTCATTATTCTCTCCTAGGTCCTCTTCTACATCTGTTGCCCTGCAAATTCATCTCTCCCTGTCACTTTCTTTTCCTAAAGAAAATTTACACACCCAATTCTCTAATACTAGCGTAAGTATCTTGATTTCTCACTGCAAACATTCACTTGTTTTATCTACTCAACCAATGAACATTCAACCACAAAGTTTCTCCCTAGCTTCCTAACATAAGTAGTAATGCATAGAGGAAATAGTGCCAGATTAGATGTCCCTAAACACATCTCACTAAGAATTCTGAGCCCTGTACCACCATTCGTATCTTATTCATCAAGTAACTAGAATGGTAGGTATGCCTAGAGGAATACATAGCCTCTGACATGTCGTCCAGCCGAAGCTGTGGACACTCTTGGGAACACATACCCCTTATATTTTTATGGAAAGAGACCCCTTATATTATGAAGGTTCTCCAGCTCTATCCATAGAAAAGTCACCTCATCATAATTTAGGATCTATCTAAACCCTACCATTTCCCTGCTGAGCCCCGTATAATGCTCATTTTTAGTACAACCATTTGATCTAATGTTTCCCTCCCCATTTAGAATCACAGCCACCACCTCAATCTATTCCTCGATCGCCTATGATGAGAGCTCATCTCAGAACCTGAGGGGTATCTATCACTAAAACTCGTGTAAGGCACTGAGCCTATATGTGTCCTATACCGGTAGCTCCGGTAGTAAAATCTAACCAAAGGGTAGTGGTATCATTGGTACACCGCCAGAATGTACTATCTTGGGAAACAATCCTCATACTAAAGCCTCGTCACACAGTGGACCATCCTCACGGTCACAGATTGGTATCATGGTTGGCAATCTGCGTGGAGTATCTTGAAAGAAAATCATAATGATCCACGGTCAATAAGTTATACCTAGTGAGATTCCATAAATAGATCAAAAAGGAAACAACATATTCCAACCACACGCAACTAGTGTTTTCATGCACCGAGTCAGAATTCAGAATTTAGGGTCTTGGTGTTTTGAAACGCCATCCACAACACCAACACTGGACTCCCCGAACTTAAACACGATCTAAAGACACATGACACTATTTCTCCATTGAAAACATTGAATCTTAGTTCTTATGGTAGAACATACCAACAATGATACCACTTTTTCATGACCCATCCCCCAGGGCCCATGTCGTGACTACCCCAACCCTTCCTTCCATTGGCCAGAGGTTGCCGACTAGCACCAAAAAGGGATATCTATAAAAATGTAAAACATTTCCTTTAAACCTGTAAAAACACTTAGACTAGAACACAAATATATGTCACCCTGAAGTAAAACTCCTCTAATAAAAGTGTGTACTGAAAGTAAGGGGGCCGGAATACAAGCCCAAATGAAAAGTTACAACTATAACTAGAAACAGAAATAAAAACTCATATGGTCTTCCACTCTGTATCCTACCAGAAGGGTAGGTACATCTCATCTCCACAATTCTCTACATCAACCGTCACCATTGACCACTGTCATTTCCTAGCTCCCTGAGTCTCAGTCAAGGCTGCTTGTTGTCACCACAAGACACATCAAGGTGTGGGAGAAGCTCGTGTAGGGTTGAGAATAACAATACCCCGTAGGGACCCTGAGACCTCTTAAGGTCTCTCAGAATTCCATGATGTAAAACCACAAGAATAATCTCAATCACAAAGCACAAAGAAATAGACACAGCTCAAACCTGTTATAACGGAGTACAACAATTCAGAAGATTATCTGTAATTCTAAATAATCTTACTCTGTCAAGAGGAAGTTCTAATGACCCACACAAGATCAATAGGTACTAACCCTTCAAGAACAATAGATGATCGATTTATACTATCCACTGCAATACACAGACAGGATCAATAGGTGTTGATTCACAAAGAATCGATGGGTGCTGATTCACACAGAATCACCGGCTGCCGATTTACACAGAATCGATGGGTGTTGATAGACACAGAATCAGTGGGTGGTGATTCACACAGAATCAGTGGGTGCTGATTCACACAGAATCACTAGGTGCTAGTTCACATAGAATCTCTCGATGCTGATTCACAAAAAATCTCTCTTCATTCATTATGTCTCATCCAGACATAGGATTCCTGCTCAAAGTACATTTTTCTCAAGGAGAAACTGATTCTCAATATATCAGTCGTATTTCAACCATCCCAAAGTCCCATGAAAAAGAAAGCCCCATGATTCTTCATGTCATAAGGGTTTCATTGCAACAGATGTCACGTCCACCAGACGCCCGGTCTGTAAGTTATTGGCATTTTAGTGTCGAGGGTGCGGTTGGATTCGGGGACGATCCTACCCTTTCTCACTAGAAATTTCACCAAAACTCTAGTGGAGTATCTCAAACGGTCCATCTCACTCCAGTTATCTCAGCGGAACAAACGGTTCATCAAAAGGGCATCCAATTCGCATGATACAACCTTTTTAGTGTTTCTGGGCCCGAGAGGGGCCCGGGTAAGGTCTGACCTGGTCAAACCGACCTGGTCTGACCCGGTCCAGCCTGAACTGGCCTGGTTAGGCTTTGTCACAGCTTGGTGTGCTGTCATGGCTCACCAACTAGGTGTCCGCCAGCTCAAAAAATGGCTCAAGAAGAGTCGTTCATCTCTTCAATTAGCGGCACCACGTGGTGCTGTGAAATTGCTCGTGGGACCTATGGGGCACATGTCCCACTCCTACCACGACATCGATGATGCAGCTCATTCACCAGGGCGTTCTTCAGCACACCACCTTTCTAATGTATCCAACCTATTTTCGATCCCCCATTCGGGTCCTCCGCGGCACCGAGTAGCCTCGTCCACCGCATTCGCCACTGGAACTGGTCGTCAGTGCCTCCGCACCGACGCATCTTCTGCAAGCCATCGAGTGAGCTCTGGTGGTCTGTTATTCCTTTTAGATGTGCCTATGGTCCTCATGGGATGCTTTCTTTGTTTTGCGCTGCACAGTTTCAAGGTTTTGTCATGTTAGAATAAGTCGCCTCCAATGAACTCAATAAAAATCAAGTGGTGGAGGGTCTGGGCCGTATTCGTTTGGCATGCAGCCTCCACATTAGTATTATAACAAATGGGAGTAATATATACATAAAATAAAAATAGTGATAAATCCCATTAAATCCACCACAATGACCACCCAAAAATATAAGAACAAGGATAAAAATCGTGGGAATTTCTTGAATTAAAAGACAACCCCTGCATCGAGATTTTTTGGAGTCATTGCGGTGGTGGAAGAATATTCCATGTTCGATGAAGCTACTGACGTTCGTCGATACCGGTTTGTTGCTGCATGAGCTTCCATCTCCATCACTGGAAGGTGTCATGTCACTTTTCCATAGGTTCCTCGCTTGATGAATTCATGCCAAAAACTCTACCCTGAGCCCCATTTACATAGAGGGGGAAAAGTGTGAGTAACGCATTGATTAATTAATGAGGTTCATTAATTGACGTAATTAATATTCCATAATAAATAAATGGTGTGTGGTTACACAAAAAAAGTGTAACCAGACATTTAATATACCATATTAAATGTCTGACTACCTCTGTGGTCCCCGCCACCGCCACTCAATAGGTGGTACGAAAAAAAAGAAATAAAATAAAAATTTATATGTTATTTTATTATTCTATTAAAAGTCTGAAAAAATATATTTTTTTCCCAACCCACTGCAGTCGAAAAGAATCCTCACTTAATAGAATCTTAGCACTGCAAATTCAATAGTGCCCTCAGATTTCAATTCCAAGTATCAATTCAAAAGTTAGAAAATGTTTCCCCCGCATTTATTGAATATACCTTTCAAAAAAGTTCAAAAAAATATTTAAAGTCCCCCTCGACCCGCGCTGGTCAAGGTTAGGCTCTGGATGAAGGGAACACGCCCTCACGAGCTCAATGGTACTCTTTTATTTTCAATATGAGTTACCGTTTAGTGGTTATGGATTTTATAATAAAATAATTATCACTTAATTATTTTATTTACAGCCAAAAACTAACATCTACTAGTACCCCGCGCCAGCCAAAGTTAGTATCTACCTAAGGAAGCCATACCCTCAAGAGTTCATTAGTTGTATTTGATTTTTAATTCGAGTCATTGTTTGTGAGTTATAGTCATTCAAAAAAATAATATAATTTTTATTTAATTATTTTATTTAAAGTTATTCCATTTTCTTTTTTTCACACCAGAGGCCTATGCCAACTAAAATTAAGTCACGCCTATGGTAAACCTACCATCCTGAACTCAACGATGACCTTGGATTTCTAATTCGGGTACCTTTTTAAGAGTTATTCATCATTTTCAGGAAAACTACTCACACGGGTTATTTTAAGCTTAACACTTTTTTGACGGATCATTTCGGGCGCTCCGGGCCTCGGAATCACATAACTTCGGATTTCACTATCTCATAAAAATTACATATAATTAAAAAATATATACAGACTTTCTAGGAAAATACATCCTTAACATCAACTTAGTCATGTAAACAATTCTACTATAATATCCGATACATTTCATTATTAATTGATGGTCTCTTTGTCTTCAGTAGTATAACCAATACTTGTGTCTAATTCTTAGTTATATTCATGATCTTTCAACTTAGGGCATTGATTTTCATGACACCCATACATTAAAATTATAAAAAATTCAATTTAATCTCAGTTATTTATAGTTAAATCAATTTACTAATATATTAAAACATATTTTGATATACAATTATTAATGTAGAAAACCACAAAATTGTGAAAAAAAACATATAGGATATCTAAATAATGGCACCATCTATTAAATATATGACCCCTTGGGATTATACATTGATAAATTTCATGATATCTCCATAGAAATATCCCTAGGTATGTCACTAACTATTTCTCATTCTATTCTATAAAGGATTACTGTACATTTCCTTTGATACCATCTATAGTTACTGTGGCTTAACAAACATGGATATTAAATAATTTTATATTAATATTCAAAACATAAAAAATGTACATGCTCGGGGACTCTAATGGTTTAGAGTCTCTGAAATCATGGGACAAAATATTATAACTTGATGAATGATATTAACTGCTTTCAAAAAAGATCATCACATTTAGTACTCCAACATAAAACATTTCTTCATGAAGTGGGAAAAGGAAACATCTAAAATGGTGAGCTCATATGCATATTATGGGTAAATAATGTATATATGTAAACATAACATGACTATAAAGGTAAGACTATATGACAATAAAATTTTAAGATCACACCCTTCATATAAAAGAATGAATACATGAGTCATGGAATAATGATTGTAGTTCCAAATAAATGAATCCCAAGGGTGATAAATCATCATAAATTAATCATGAACCACAACATCATGTTATATAATTGTGGAAACATCATAAATATATATAAAAATCTTGTTTCCAGTTTAACTACCAGGTCCATTAACAAAGTGGATCCGGACACACATGTTTCCCATAATGGATCTAGATGGACAAGTTTCCAATTTTAGATTAAGACGCACCTATTTCCCAATGTTGATCCAGATACACTTATTTCACATTATAGATTAGGAAGCACCAATTTACCATTATGTATTTTGAAACACCTTTCCCCAGTATGAATCAATCCATTTATCATGGTTCCTATAATTATTTCATGTGATATAAATCATTACCCAATTCATTGGATGGAGATTTATGTACCACCATCCACATAATGAAATCATACATATGACTTCTACAATATAGTAAAACATTCATTGTATCATGATCCTATAAAATACAAGGGTTTAAAAAAATCATATCATAAAACCTAAAATTAAATGGCTATAAAAAACATTAAATCACATCCAAACCTCTATAAAAGAGACACGTTTCATAATTATATAATGACCAATAAAAATAATGTGGGTTTTCAAAATCATTTTGTAATAGTGTAACCAGTGTAATAGAAATGGTTTTCATAAAAAAACTTGTCACATTATTCATAAACAATTCAAATAAAAAATAAAAATTATGTCTTTGGATCATATCCATTGTAAAGAATAAACTATTTCAAAGGATATCATTTTGTATAGATAATGATTTTCAAATATCACCTATATCATTTCTTAATTAAAATAATATATCTATGATAATAGGTTTTAAGAACATGAATCATTATCACAATCCTTACCTATGAAGAAAAATTAAAAAGGAATAATTGAAAACAACTTTAAAAATATTTTAGAACATATAACATTTTTAAAAATAATTTATTTCAAAATGAGATTAATATAGCATTTAAAAAATTAATGTATTTTTAGAAAACCTTTCATATGAATGAAACGGATTTCTGACCAAAGAGTGAAATAAGGACACATTTTATTAAAAAAATCTGAACAATCTTAATTAATAATGTGCGGAAAATGGTACCATTATGTAAAAATATCATCAATAAAATGAGGTGAATAAAATTCCTTATATTTAATGAGATATAGATCATATTCTTTCATAAATGGAAGCATAATCATATCAATATTGATAAATGATTAGATTTGAGCAATAAACTATTACCACATTGGTAATGATGAATTATGATCTCAAAGAAATTATAACATTAAATGATTCTAAAACAATCATTAGATTAATGAGATTCATGATATAATATTTTATAGGGAAGTATATACACCACACAATAAGAATATGTGGAAAATATAGCATATATCTCATAGAAATAATTTAGAGACGAGAAAACCCTTTCCTTGTGTCTTGAATTTCTCCATAGATGGTCAAAAAGCATTTATAATAAATATATGACTACTAATAATATATCAATTAACCATGTTACTAAATATCACACCATATATGATATGATTATGACATAATATTACAGGTTTATTGACAACTTTATATTAAAGTAACATTTCGAGTAATAATCACTTGGTTTTCATATATGCTCTGACATTTTATTCATCATACACTTACATGATAGATTATATAATTATTTATAGAATTTGAAACATGATATAAATATGATATATATTCATTATATAAGTATTTATAATAATCCATAAAATATTCAAATATGAAATGAAATACCCCATTCATGGAGATGGTAGGCCATACATACACAAGATCATTTCCTACATATTCTTGTCATATTTTTAATGAAAAAATGTAATATATATATATATATTACTATATTTTTAGTAGAATTATTATTTCATATATATGAAATAGTTTTATAATATATTACCTCAAAAATTCCATTTAAAAATCAATACACCACATGACTTTGAGGAGAATGTAGTCCACACATCCAAAAATGTTATCATATTTAAAAAAATGGATAGAATTGAGGTATTTGTTATATAATAATTATAGAATAATGATTAAATCATATATATCATATATATCCAATAAAAATAGTAAATTAATCATTATTCCCAACCATAATGTTCTACAATAATGGTCAATTATTGAATATAAGGAGTATATTTTTGTATTTATTTCCAAAAAAAGTCTTTTATACATGTTTCTAGGTTATTTGGATCCATAAGTTAATGTTAAACCACTAAATAAACTCCTTTTTTACCTTAATTATGGTAATTAATTTTAATTAGATTCACTAATATTTTTCGTCAATAACTATTATGACCATACCATAAATTATAAATTAAGATAATTGATAATATTTTATCAATTTTTAAATTTTAACTACCAAAGGGGGAGAAATTAATGTAAAATTCATCCCTTAGATGGGATGAGACCAAAATATTTTGACATGAAAACTTCAAAATTTTTAATTGATTATATATAAAATTTTAATGTGAAATCGATTCCAATGACAAAAAATATATTATTATAAATATAATTTATTTAAATATAAATTAAAATAAATTTTAAATATAATGTAACCATATAAATAAATTATATGAAAATATAGTTTTTAATTAATATTAATTGACCTTAATTTAAAAAAAACATCTATAAAAAACGCCAACAATGAACCAAATGTAAATTTTGATATCAAGATTTAAAAATGAAGTTTATTTTGAAAAATAGAAATTTTAAAAATTTTAAAAATTAGTTTTAATAAAACTCATCAATTAAAGGACAGTTAGACTTACTCTAAAATAATTATCTTTTCATGCTTAATTTGGATTTATTTTTTTCTTATTCATATAAAAATTATTTTAATGTATATCAAAAAAAAATTAGTTGAATTTATAATATATTAATTTCACTAATGTCTCTCACTAATAGTGATTAATTCAATTTATTAAAATATATATCTCATTTGTGGGCATACAAATAGTTTTTTTATAAAATAAAATCCTTTATATTAATTTTGTTTTTATTTTCATTTCTAATTATTTGAAAACTAAATTTTAATTTTATGAATATGTGTATACTAGAGTTTCATGTTCTGTTTAATATTATATAGAACTTCCATTCAAATTTCTAGTTGATAATTATGAAAATAGTTAAATAAAAAAATAAATTGTTTATTGTAGTTCAAGAAAAACATGGTCTTGCATGTTACACAACAGCCAAAGGAATACATAATTGTATATAACTAAAGTAAAACGTAATATATCAAGTACCAAAATATAATATTTTTGTTCTGTGTAGTCCAAGAATAAATTTGTTTTTCATATAAATAAATCATTACTTTTGGTATCATACAATAAAATACATCAAATAATTTATTTTATTTGAAAAAAAGTAATTCATGAAAACATGGGGTGTAAAAATCATTACATAAATTGTTATATGTATTTTTTATTTATTGTAATGAAAAATTAATGGTGTGCTGCTATGTTCTTTTACTCATACACTACGTAAACATTTTGGTTCGCTCATATATTTCATAATAAAAGGTCTAGTGAATGGAAACAACCCTTTTGTGGATGGTTGAGAAGTGTAAAATATAGTTGGAGAAGACAGAAGAATACACTAAAGGACCCCAAATATTTTTGTTTATTTACATGCCATTATATTATCTACTGCTTATAATCCTGATAGGGTTACCCATTTTGGATCTCTTATATGAATTTTATTAATTAAGTTTCCAGATAGACCTAATTTTTTTACTATTTTTTATTTTCTATTATCAACCATTTGAGATTATCTTTAGGGTGTATTTTCCCAATGAATTGACATATACATTCACAAATTTTTGGAAGCCTCTTTATTATAGGAAAACATACATGAGTAAATATAAAAACTAGCTCAAACCTGGTAATTTGGGTCAGAATAAAAACCATCGATTTATATTTTTTAGTATTTTTATGTGCATTGTCCAACAAATATTTCTCTTAATAATCTATAAACGTGTTTGTTCTCCATGGATGGTTGAAAATGATGATCTATGAGGATCATTTAGTATCACATTCATTACCTATGGTTCTGACGGTACAATTTGTCGTGACATAGATTTCACACTTATTTTTTACCAATTTCAAACTATAAGGATTTCACATAAAATAAAAAACTCAAAAAATTTAGGTATACACATCATTCATTTGGGATTCATTAATATTATAAAATATTCAAGGCTGTAAAATAATTTAATAATTCTAGGATAATGTTTGTTATTTTATGATTTCCCTGTCTATCCATTTAATTTCTAAGAAGACTAGATCTTCCCCAATCCTTACCATGGAAAATGTTGTTGGATACTTTCTATATAGAGTATCATTGACATCAAAAGTATTAATATATAGGTGGGATATAGGGAAATAATATTTCATGATTAGATAAAAACATCTTTGTTATCTCATGATGTTCTCTATTTTTCTTAATATATAACTGAGCCTCATAAGATAGATATATGTGTCAAACTTATATCAAAAGAGATAATTCTACCAAATCAGTAACTAATGCATTATTTTATATAGAATAATATAATTATTTGAAAACTTGCACTAATATAACTCCAACAATTGGGAGGCATAAATAATAAATTTATCATTTTCTGTGAGGATAGAGAGCATGCCCTTATTTTCTATAGCATTTTTTTATCACAAATCCTTAATTACAAGTGGGTTGTATGAATACAAGTGTAGAGAATAACATTATTTTTAAACAGAGTAATTCTCTCTCCAAAATCTCTACTATAGAAGAACATTACACCCATCTTATTTAGTATTTATAGTATGATTAAAAATTATGAAATGATTCTAAGAAACTTATATTGGGATTAAGATAATATAAAGAAACAAAATATCATTATTTTATATTTTTATCTATTATATTTTTTATCACCATTTTTATTAAGGTATTTATATAAATTTAAGATGTTTTTATTATATGACTTAAGAATGATACAATTTGGAGGAAAAAGATAATCATTCTGAACTTATAATACAATATCTATATTCAAAATATATTTTGGATATTACTAAGTCTATCTTCATTTTCCTCCTTGATATTCATGAATATGAGAATATAATATATAATGAATACCACATGTTTTTAAGGTAATTATAATATCTCCATTAATCAATTCTATGAATATTCCAAGAGTATTACTTATTTTTAAGGGAATTACTTTGTACTCAATGTATCAATTCTTTATATTAAACATATTCTTCATCATTTCATCCTTTTTACCAATATTTTATTATACCATGAATGATTTTCCACTTTCTAGAATTTTTGCATCAACCCATCCTTAATACTGGACAAGGTGACTACTAATCCCCATGGTGAAGCACCTAGGTATATTAAACCCATATACATATTGTATTTTTTCCTACTCTATACTCTGAGTTCAATACAAGACATTTTATAGGGGGTATTGTATATAGATAGAGGTCCTTGTATATCGTCATTTTATAAAAACTTTTCATTGTTATGAAGAAATATATGAAACGCTTTGTTGAATATATATCATACTACATTACAATAGGTATATATTTAAGTGTAATCCTCCATATTGTCACCATCAATTAACCATGATATAATTTCTTATAAATAAATAACATCCAGGATTTAGGAGATTTTTACAATGGAAATTAATTCGTATCCTTACTATTTATTAAAATGATATGGTGATTCAATAACTAGAAATTTATTTCCTTTTCCATGCTATTAATTTATTATCCATATGTAGAAAACCAATCCACTACTAAAATAACATTGTGTTCCTACAACTGGACTAGTACAATGCTTTCTGGGATATTATTACCACATGTGTTTATTTGGGTGTAGTTATATGGTTAAGATATAATGATGTCATTTAGTTTGTTCTCACTAATAACTCACCCACAATATATTTATTATTATTTTTATTATATATATGAAACATGAATGATATTTATGACTTTGCGGAACCAATATAAAATAGTATATTTATTATTTATGAATGAATAAATAGTGAACCTTTCACCACTTCATTGTCAGAATAAATGTTTTTAGTAATTGTGAAAAATTATCATCCTTCCCTCCTTGAATATAGTGGTTGTTATTTTATATTATATTTGACAATAAAATGCTTCATGATTTTATTTTAATGGTCTTAGTATCACTAAAACTTTATGAAACAGACCATTGGTTAGGGATTTATTAAAACATTATTTTAATACATCACATTAGGGGGATTATTTGTATCCTTATAAGATTTATTTGGTTAATGTACTCTACTTACACAGTTGAAAAACATCCTTTTCCCTTTATGATAGTTTACATATTTCTTCTTACCACACTTATGGCATGTGGATAGTTGGAGTCCATTTCATCAAGGATAATCTTTCAATGATCCTCTAGAGTTAATCGCTATTCTCCACATCAAATCACCATTATAATCAGGAAACTTAGAATCACTAATCTTCATCTCTATATTGAGGGTATGTTAATAAATTTTTTAATAGTAGTAAATGTCTCAAATAACTAAGGCCATTTAAATAACCAAATTTAATTCACTAAATTTGAGGTCAAATAGTCATTAAAAATCCATTAAAAGATTAATTTGTATCATAGAATCATTGTGAATCCTTCCTCATAATCCCAAATAGTTCTGACCTCATGTTACTTGACAATATAGAATTCCCACTCCATTTTATAATGAATATAACATATAAATAATGTATTCATTCCATCCCATTTCATGTAATCAATGAATAACTTAGTTTTTGTATTGTACAACATTTCCACCATTAACAAGATTATACTTTTAGTCAATAGAATATATATGTGTCATTCCCATGTAATGGTAATTATATTTCATAGATTATTTCTGCAAAACAATTTATCCATTACATTATAATTAGGGATCATAATACCCACGTATGTTATGATCCTTTTTTATCATTAAATCTTAAATTAAAACTTGTTCTCTCTTATGGGAAAGATGTTTTTTTAATCATATTATTAATCAGACACTAAGATAGTTATAATAATACACAAATGATGTACTAGACTCTGACACTCATTTTATTAGGAATTGGGTAAGGGAGATCATTACATTTTGCATAACATCTATTCTCTGTAATATTACTTATATTTCAATTAATTTTCTAAAATTAATGACTATTTGGGAAGAGGTTACATGATTAAATAAAAATATAATGGTGGAAAACTATATAAATTTAAAGGTATCACATAATTAAAATAACTTCTGTGTATTTATGATTAAATATTAGTACTCCATATTCTATTTTTTATTATGTTCTATTACATAACATTATATTATTTTTCTCATCATTCTCTATAAAGAGAATATGAATTATCTAAATCATGTCCTTAAAAAATTTCCTGCCTGATGTGAATTCAAAGAACCACAAATTATGAACCAAGTTGTGAATGAGAAGAAACTCAACCAACCATTTTAATGCTATTATTTATTGGAACAAACTTATCACTAAGGAAGCCACATTACATTATTTAGACAATGATGAAATTTCTAGGAAACCATATAGTGTATAATTTTCAAAAACCCCAGGGGTTTTCATGTATTTTGACTTATATGCAGTCTATTATGCAAGTTTTTCTCACAATTAATCATATAAAATAATAGTAACAATCTATTACACATACTATGACTGTAATTTTTTCCTTATCTAATAATTTCAAGATAATTCACAAACACAACCCACAAATATTTATTATTAGTTAATTAGGTGTATTATATAAAGAAGTATATGAACATTAAAAAAATTATATCATATTAAATTAAACTCCATAAAATTCATTTATATCGTATTGATATTATAATATATAATAATATATACAGGGTAATATATAAATGAAAAGGGTGAAAAATAAATCCTAATAAGGGAATAATCACAGTAAGAATGAAGCATATGATATAGAAGGATAATAATCAAACATAAAAGATAATTTTAACATGAAATTATTTTATAAGAAGATGATATCATAATATAATATCATAAAAGGAATTTTAAACAAAATAAAACATGACATCATAGGCCGAGGTCAGGGCATACTAAAAATAAAAATTCAGAATGCATGACGTTAACCACTTGTGCCCATACATGGTATCTCAAGATGTGATACAAATAACCAATTCATCAGAGTATATATTTTGGAACAACATTTATAAATATAAATCTAAGTGTTACACATTGATAATATATCATAAAAAATCAACCAATCAATAAATAATTGTGAATGTGAATAGTTTTTATGTAATCATTGAATGTAAAAAACATTAATGAAAGGGGAATTCAATATTTTTAACCCACTCACGTAGAATATTTGTTTGAATCATGTAAATTTTAATAATTCTAAGTAATTTAATAATTATTTAAATTCCATTGAGTGAATATAAAATTGGGTATTCAAATTGAAAATGGTTTCATCAAATATTGATGAGGGATTTTGATTGTATAATGAATATTAAAAATTGTTTATTAAAAACATAATGATAATGAGTTTATTAGTAACACTAATAAAACATAATTTATATTAAAATTTATATTTTAATACATCTAAATTACATTAAATTTATAGAATGCTTAAATCATTTCTCATAAAAATATTAGTCAATTTCCATTGGAAACCTGGGAACATAAGCATTCTTCATAATTAATCTATATAATCTCCCACTAGGTTTTTCTCAACTAGAACACTCATTATACACATCAAATATAATACATATCACCATAACCTGGGGGAAAGTAAAAAAAAGGGTGAGATCAGATTACCCATTAGGGTGAAAAAGGAGATATGTAATTATATTCATGAGTATAAGGGTTTCAGAACATGATAATGGTAATATATGATAATACCCTATGTATCAAAAATCATAAAAATGAATCATGGAATAAATATAGGTAGTTCATTAGACATGAATCATAATGATCTAAAGAACATAATCCATGAGTGACTAACATTGTAATATAAAATGGATATTTCGAGTACTCATAAGCATAAAAAATGATTTCCACAGTAGTTAAGGAATCGAATCCATTTCCATATTAGTAGTATTGGTCTACTTACCATACCAACTTGGTATTCATGGTTAACTTCAATAAACATACTGGTAGTTATGGTTTATCTGATAACCATCATTTCAGAAAAGGACTTTTATATATCTCTCATGAGATATAAATTGTTACCCAATGAATTAGAGGGATATATAGGTCCCACCATTATCATAATAAAATCATACGTGTATGTTCAAGATGAACATAAAACATGAATCATATTAGAACCCATGAAATCACATTTTTTTCTTAACATCATAAAATCCAAACACAATTGACAGAAAATAATAGGTTTCATAATTATTAATCCATCATAAAAATAAAACATTTTAAAAAACAATAATTGTGGATTTATGGAATCATATACTCAGTAAAAGATAAATATCATCAGAAAATTTTATCTTAAATGGAAAAAAATTTGGGATAACTCTTGAAAATAATTCTTAAGAAAAATATACAATTTTTATTGAAATTATTTTCATTACTAGGAATGCTGAAAAATTGTAATGTAACAAATATTTATTGAATATAATCATGTAAGATTTAAAAGGAAGATTCAAGGAAATAATACATCATGAAAATTGAAAAATCCATTCATTCAATATAAGTTAAAAATAATCAATCTTCTTATACATTTTTCATAAAAGTATGAAATTACCGAATTAGAAAAAGAGTAAAAAGATTCTTTTCACCATTGGGTGAAAATTACATTAAATCATTATAAGTGTATGGTAAAAATTATTTTGGAAAACATTATTAAGAAACATGGTTTTTTAGGATAAATATTTCCTAACATATACTTATCTATAAATAATCTCGAATGTTAATAAGATTGTGAAATTAACCCTTTAAAGTTTATAATTTTTACAATAATATTCCTCTTGAAATAAAGAGAATTATATAGATATAAAAAAATATAATATCATAGTTGATACTCAATGAAAATAAATTTTTTGGAGGTATATACACCCCGTAGAAGAAACAAGTAGTGTACGAGGCATGTGTGTCATAGTAGTAACGGGGAGGCAAAAGTCCCTTACATTAGGTCTCATTCCCTCTTATGTGTCCAAAACTCATTTATAGTGGTTTTAAATGAATTATTAACTTATAATAGAATAAAAATAATATTAATGATATCATAATTTTTTCACTTATGACATTATATTACCAGTTTTTCAATAATTCCATGTCAAATCAATTTGTTTAGGAAATAACTGCTTTGTTTATCATACATGTGATGACTTGTTATTCTTGATCATGTTAATTAGATCACGATTTAAATAATTCTATAAATTATAATATGATTTAAATGTCCAAAATATTTGGTATATAAATATATATAAATGATAGATATATGAAATGAAATACCCCGTTCATATATATGGTAAGCCATACGTATGCATGAACGTCGTTTCCATTTTGTCTTCAAACTGAATGCAATAAGGTAAATGAAATTTATGTATATATGTATATATTTATTATCATATTATAATTATTTTATGATCCATGAATTTTCTAGAGTTGAATCGGCCTTCAATTCATTTACGTTTTTTAGTGAATTACCCTTTGATTGGGTTTTACCTGAGGGTGTGGTTGGGTGAAGAAGGAGAAAAATGGAAGGAAATGGGGTTTTCTATAGTTTTATCACTTTTAGAGAAAACCATTAACCCAAACCAAGATATCGTGTTACCCTAGATAGTGAGGTTTTCCATGGTTGGCACGCAGTTTAAAAAAAATCACCATAAATGAGAAATTGTACCCCCTTAAAAAAGGCGCACTATTTTCACAAGATATGGGAAAATTTTGTGTCTTTTCCAAAGAAACCATTCATGAAATTTTAAGTGGCCAAATATCTAATTTTAATGTCATATGAACCCTTGAAACTCACCAATTTGTACCCTCATTCTATCCTATGAGGTATTCCATCTTGTTGGGGCTTTTTTAATGTATTCAATGGTTGTCATACCTC
Source organism: Viscum album (assembly GCA_963277665.1). Classification (NCBI taxonomy): domain Eukaryota; kingdom Viridiplantae; phylum Streptophyta; class Magnoliopsida; order Santalales; family Viscaceae; genus Viscum; species Viscum album. The sequence continues at coordinate 1,417,375,211 of OY728145.1, forward strand.
AATTATTCATGATTTAAATCCAAAATCCTTGATCTACTCCTCTCCGAGAAAGTGGATCTTATCTAATTACTTTAAAATTCATCCTTATTAATTCTCTCATACTTTTAGTGAATGAAATATTTTTTTCTAGATCTAGATATAGATTTGATGAATTTAGATATAGTCTTGTGGATGTATACCTATATTAAAGGGATCATGAATTGTAAAATATTTTTTTATATTAATAGATCTGGATCCAATATATATCATTATTCTAATCAATTTTGAGGTTTTCCATTGGGCGATCATCTATCAAAAAATTGAAGTAGGTGCTCAAAGTTCCAAATTTCATAGTCATGATTTAATTTCATACATTCAATTTGTAGAATTTCTATAGTTGATTAGCAGTTGTAATCCATAATTGAATTAATTATCAAAATTTTGATTCAAAAATCTTATATAATTATTTATTCTGTTCATTATCAAATTATTGAATTGTAATTAAGAATAATTAATTATTGAATAAGTTATTAGATGTCGAAATTGTGAAATGGTTAATCAATTGTTTAATTGATTAACAGATATTGTTGTTGTTAATTAATTTTCAAATTATTTCTTTGATTTGGATTAGGTAATTTATGGATTAATTAATTTATGTGGTGGTGGTTAATTGTCATAAGAGTATAGATGTTGATTAATCATAGTTGTGAAATGGGGTAACAGAACTGAAGATATATGAATAGTAAATAATGATATATATAAAGGGATCATATTTTGAATGTTAGACATGGAAAACTGCATCATTTATTTAAATGTACATATGATAAATGGTGTGCTAGACATGATGTCCAACACCAATGATTGAACTATCTGTATGGATGAAAATTTGTTATGTTAGCCCTGGTAATCTACACCAATTATATATATGCATGATTGAGAATCAGGGGCTATACATGGGGTTTTATGCCCATGATGTATATGAATGATTGAGAATTGGGGGTTCTAGATATAAATTTCCATGCCCATGAAAAATATGTGTGATTGATAAATGGGGTAAAAAATGGAATTCTATACCAAAAGCATCATCATTAGATTAAGGTTTAAATTTTTCGTGGTAATGGAAATAAAATAAAATCTATAATGAAAGACTTTTTTCAAAAATGAATTGAGTGTTATATTAGTAACATGGTTTAGTCCTAGTATGGATTGGAGCAGGTATTGAGGTGCAGGTGTCCTCAAGAACCTAGTGGTTAATGTGTCTTAATAATGATAAATTGATAATATTATAACTTTTAACTTATAGATTGTAATTTTTTTACACGACTATATAAAATTTTTATTGATTGAATTTGTTTTATACATGGTTGGTGGTGGATTAATGAGTTGTACTCGAATCCTACTTAGGATGCCAGAACGGTACTCGAATAGATTAAATGGATGAAAGACAGTTAAATGGCAGGGTCCATGTATTAGGTGGTTGAGTGAGGATGGAGTATGCTTGGGGGAAACAAACATGGTTTAGGACCCAGTCGATAGTTATTAATTTCATTCTCATGAGATTATTTTTAGACACTTTTCAAGTACATTAGTGTGGATTTCTTCTTTTTTAGTTGTATATTATATTTCCTACATTTAATATCATGATAGATTGTTTCTTAATGGTTAAATATGTTTCATCTATTGTTTGTTAATTTTACCATCTTTATTATTATGATAAAATATGGTATAGTCTTCCCATTATTGACTTATCATCCCCTCACTACTAGTTGGTAGCCTCTAGAATACGAGGAGGCATTCCTGAGGTCATGTGACCATATGGCTCGGGGAAGAGAAATGTGAAACCCTGGTCAGGGTGTTACGAAGTTGTATTAATGGGGTTTATTTTTTTATTCTTTTGCATTACCTTTTAGGAAAGGTTGATTTGAGACACGGAATATTTGGTTCATTGTTATGATCTCATTCATGGGAGTATCTACCCCATGTATGGGGGAGAACCCAAGTGACAAAGGTTGGATTATTGTCATTATTGTTTGTAGTTATAGTGGAATGTGATTTCACCTTGGGTGGCACACTTGTTGTGTGGTGTGATAATTTGTTTTGAGATTTTTTGAGACTGAATCATTTCTCTGAATGGAACAAGAGATGAGTATGCATGCCTAATTTTAGGAACTCAATATTATTTTGTGATCATGCATCATATTAGGCACGCATGGGAAAATGGGTTTTGGGTACGGTGTTGAACTTAAACTATTTTATTTCCTTATAAAATTGAATTGAAAAAGGCACATAATATGAATGTGAAATTTTTAAAAAAATATTCACAAATGTGAATAAATGGTCATATAAATGATAAAATTGGACTAAAATAATAGGATTAACATTTCTATCTAAGAACATGATGTAGGATGGTTAAGGGTAGTGAGAGCGCCTCAGTTTTGACTATGTGGATAGGTTTCAGAAATAGAATTATTGTTGCATGTTATTATTTCCATTGGATGTAGTTGTGATAATTTTATATTACGAGTCCTAAAATGTGTGTTTGGTATTGTATATTTTTTCCTCCACAATGAAGATAGTTGAGAGGAATACCAGAGGACATGGCTTTAGATGATCCACCAGTGATGAAACCTAAGGCACCGATAGTTTCGAGTGATGAAAAAAGGGAGCACTTATAAGATAATTTCTTTTGCTTCATTAAATATATGGGAAGTGATCCAGGGTGGGTGGAGAAGAACATGTTTTACCTAACAAGGTAGATTCACATGTAACACCTTCTAAAATTTACTTGATATGGTGGACCTATGGGATTTGAGTTTTGGGTTATGTTGATTGAGATGATACATAACCTTTTGGAGAATCATTTCAAGTAGAGGTTTAATTAGGGTTCTTATATTCTACAAGGATCAATAAATATTTAATAGGGGTTTCATGAATGAACTAAACAGACTAATTGAATACTATGAAATGACATTATTGAGATGTTCCTTGAGAACTTTTACTTAGAGACATAGATACATGATATGGAATCTGAGTTATTATGATTTAATTTGATAAGCATGTATGTGATTTACTGTGGAGGTCACTTCACATATTTGCGATGCTTTTCACTAGCATTGGTGGTAGATGATTCGTATTTTGAAAAATCATATTAGGATGGTATTGAGTTTGAAATGAAGTCACATGTTAACATCTTTAGGATGAAAAAGTTTTTATATGTGGTGAATATGTCACTAATCTCTAATGAGAACCTAAATAAGTCTTCTAATGATGTACAAGTGATTTCTTCTTGATGATTTGGATGTAAGTCTTTTGAGATAATGAAGTGTCATCATGAGAAATTTAGTCAGATCAGTGGGAAGAATAGCTGTTATTCAGGGAGATTTGTTACTCGGGATCATACCCAAGTGCTTTTCCACCAGTGTGGTAGGTCGGGAAATTTCCATAACCATTTTCCAAGACCACCAGTGGAGTTCCAAACATGTAGTATGATGGAAAATCTATAGTAGTTATACAGTAACCTTAGGTAGATAGTTAGTGATGTAGGACCCCAAAAAAACTAGGGCGTGGGATGGGGACATTCTTCCACATATCAGTTTGGCATCTAGTGTTCTACTAAATGAAAAGGCATAGGCAGTGGATGTAGTGCTTCTTAGAACGAGCGCCCATGTTAGTATTCTGGTGAAACTGAACGGATTAGGATGACATAAGAAGAAACATAGATGGAAAGTTGAATGCGGTGCAACCTACACTTTTGGATACTCGGATTGGGGCATTAACAGTGATGTGACAGCCCAATCCAGCCCTTGATCATGAAATTTTCCTCATTGGCCCTAGCCTACACGATTTTTCCTTCTTAATGCTCTAGGCCCCATGAATCCCTCATGAAAAATCCTCATTATGGGAGAGGCATCCACACCACCTTATAAATGGTTTCTTTACGATCCTTCTCATTTGATGAGGTATTTTCAAAATCCAACCCCTAGAATAGCCTATTGTCCTCGATGACACATCAAATGGACACTGCCTCTAATACCATTTAGGATATCCTAGTCTATCCCACTATTATGATATTTTCTATATTATGCCTAACTCGCATGGTTTTTCTTTCCTTGGCCTCTGGTCCACAGACATTGTAACATATCATTAACGAAATGACAATTAGATCTTTATCCTTTTAGTGGTTTTCAACCTTTCATTAAATGAAGTTGGATAGAGTTTGAGTTATAGGATGATTTAAATTGTGAATTCATTGTTTTTTTTGGCTCTTACTTTCTTTTGGTCTTTAATTGTAGGCTTTTAGGGAATTACATGTCGAGAACTAGAGTTACACGACATATAAGTTGTTCTATGGTACACTCCGTAAAAGTGGTGTTCCTGATGTGAAGAGTTTCATGTCATTAACCATGTTTATGTGTTGTGAAAAAGTGAAATATGACTCATTTGAATACCATGTCAACCTTCAATGCATGGTGACACATTTTCTTCCCACAGATGTGTTACATAAGGATTTTACAATGTGTAATGCATCATACATCGTGTAATATCCCAAAAAACACCTATAAAAAGACCAATGCACTTTTCATTTCTCTCATCCTTTTCCATGGTTTCCTATACCCAGACCCAAATCCTTACATAAGAATTTTTTAAGCCTTCTAACCATTCTGGAACCGTTCATTTGGTGATGGATCGTTATTACTTTGGTGGGTGATATCCGGGTAAGCATTCTTCATCATTATTCTTCTATTTAAATTTCTCATCTCTTGGATCATCTTGGGATTGATTTATCTATTCCATGTGGTGTTGGATATTTTTCTAGTTCAGGTTTAGAGGACATATCCACCTTCGTTCTCATTAACAGGTGTAGTTGTGAGTGTTGAGTTACAAGAAGAGGTAGTTGTTTTCTTCATAAATTAAAATATTTATTATTCCTAAATTTCTTGATTTAACTAAATTATTGATTTAAATCAAATTTATCAAGCATAATTTTAATTAAATTTATAAAAACTAAATTTTAGTGAATAGAGAGATTTGAATTGGTTTTGGCATAGATATTTTGAAAACCCCCAATTGCATTGAAATGGGGTGTGTTTATAGAAATGAGATGATTAAAATTTATAAATTATAACTATTTATTTTTGATGAAATGATTTCAATTAAATTTTTGAATTTAATAGTTGAAAATGAATTTTCAAAAGGATGGAATTAGTTTTGAATGTATTTAAAAGATGTGAAATTGGCATAAAATGATTTGATAGATACCTAGTGGTCTTACCTTGTGAAAAGGGGATGTTATTTTTAATGAAGCTCATTTTGATTTTAAATGGAAAAAAATTGGCATTTTGAAATGGAATATTGAGATCTAATTGTATTCTATGCAGTCTTAAAAAAATTTACGATCATGTAAGAGGACATGAATGCCATAGTAAGTTGGTGAGTTATTTGGATACACTCAATTCTATTACAATTTTATTATACATACCTGTGGAAGGTCACATCCCCAATGGGAGGGTGGGAATTCACCTATGGCCTATGTCAAAAGGATATGAGAATACTCATTTTTTTGAGATCACTTAGAGAGTTCATAATACAATAGATCGTTAATACTATCGTATCTACTTGGAATATGACCATGTTTCAATCATGTTTATTTTTATATAAAAAATACTATTGTATTTAAATGTTGTAAAACATATTTACATTCCTTGGTTAGATTTATATAAACTGATTAATGTTACTATTTTAGTTAATCCATTTTTTTCAAAATATTCCTTTTCATGTAAATTAAAGCATCTACTTTAAAATTATTTTCCCACATTTTGAAATTGTATAGAATGTTTTGATAAAATATAATTTTAAATTTCCAAACCTCTTTATATTGAAAATTGAAATAATATTTTATGTAATCTATAATTGGAATTTCTTATGAAATCTTTTGTGGTATCATAATAGGATTCAGGTCACAACCTATTTTTCCATCCGGTCTTTATAGAATTTCTTCTTGCTTGATCAAGCAAAGGGAAGGGATATCATGGAGGTGGATCTAGCTGTTGAGCATTTGACTTGGTGTGGTGTGTCTGTAGGGACCTGGGGTCTGTTTCCCATGTTTTTATTTCTTGGGTTGTTGTACATTTTTATTTTTATGCCTCCCTATATTCTAGTACATTTCTCTTAATGTAGATTCCTTGTTATGTATACTATCTTGTTTATTTTTATTCCGAAATATTTTTTGGAAAATTCACTCCCACTTGTACTTTTTAAAATGCCAAGTTCTAGTCACTAATGCATGGGGATTAGAAACACCTTTTGTTCTATGTTAGGGTTGGCACAATTATCGTGTTATAGTGTTTGTCGGGTCAATTTGTGATAAAATGGTTTCAGAGGTAGTTGTTTAGATTTTTTCTTGAAGTCATAATGAATTTTTGTGTACATGTTGGGTCTTATGAGGTATTTTCGATTGAGTTCCTAGCCATATATAACCACAATTATCCTTTAGTGAACATGAGAAGTTATAGAATTTTTTCTTGGGGACTACTTATAGGATTTTCTATATTTTTTATTTGGATAAAGTGAAATCCAAATCATATTTTCCATTATGTTGATATTTGTGTTTCCATGATTTCTCTATTTGAGTGTTGTCTAATATCTTCATGGTTATATTCTGATGTTATATAGCATCATTCCTTCTAGAATAAATGAGAATTAGATAAACAAATAGGTTGATGCTTAACCACAGTAAAAAAATTATTGCTGTAGATCTGGATCTAGTTGAGGTGATTGTGCACATTGTCATTTCTTTAGTACAACCACCACATCCAATTCCCACATAGGCTCTAACTATAGACCATCGGTGGGATGTTCTTATGAATCATTATCAATATTTAGTTCTCCATAAGACCTCAGTTTTCAATGTATTCATTGATCCTGAATATTCTGGGTAATGGCTGGGCAAGATTGAATGTCTATTTTATTCTGAGAGACACCAGATGTGATCAGGGTGAAGTATGCCACCTTTGTGCTGGAGGGACCAATAATTAAATGGTGGGACATGATGGTGATAGAATATAAGTAAGAGGGATTAGCATATAAATACATCAATGTTCTTTACAGTGACATGTCCTATTAAGGGTCAATGGTGTTGACCATGGATGAGGTGTTTTTCAAGATTGAGCATTCAAAAAAAACTATGACTAAGTATTCAAATTAAATTATTGAGGTAGTTTAGTTTTTCCCTAAGATTATATCTAGTTAGGGGAAGAAGGCTGGATAGTTCTAGATGTGTATTCAATTAGATATCTGGTCTCAGTTATTCTTATTGAATATACCCACTTATAATGATGGGATAGATTGGTTAACGATGATTATAATAGAGTTTGATAGAATGTAAGGTTGGACGAGAGATCCTTTTTCTCACATTTGGAACATTGGTTCCATCAAAGTAAAATAGATGTTTGATGGTTCTAGTTTTCATTTCATTATGGGAGATTCATTATTGAACTCCTACAGCACTAGGAGGAATTTCTTTGGCTTTTTATTAGTGTGGAAAGAATGGAATTTCTAAAATTTTCTTCCCTGAGGTTCCCAAGAACTATTGCTCATGTGGAATTTTAGGTCACATAAATATATTCAAATATAACTTCTCTACTCACATATTAGAACAAGATCATCATCTCCTCAAAAACCTACAGGGAAATCAGATGCTTCATGTATAAAATTTTTCTTGTCACAAGTATCTAGAATGAAGCTACTTCATGTATTGGAAGAGTCTCAAGAGGAAGTAGACATGGTTCCAGTGAGTGTAAGAATTACCATTAATATAGAATTGTATTTAGTGACAAATCATTTCGATAATGGTTCATCTCACTCCTTTCTTTCAACCGGTATTGTTTATCTACTTAATATTATGATAATGTTTTTGTCTTATGTAATGTTTATTACTATACCCCATGGTACAAAGAGAGAGAAGGGTTTTTGTAGTCTCGATTATGTCTTCTCTATAATAAATATCGAGATTTCTTGTATTTTTCTTGTTCTCAACATGAAATATCTTAATATCATATTCAGGATGGATGGGATCATTGTCAATAAAGCTCTATTTGATTTTTAACTTCGATGGGTCAACTATACTACACCTATTTCGGTGTCTCTTGTCACACAAGGATCATGGGATCCAAGATCGAGTAGAACTGGACCTTCATATCCAAAATTGGGAAAAGTGATATTTTTATTCTATTTTGATATAGAGTGGGTGTTTTTTAGTGATTATTTCTCTCTAGTTGTCGTTGAGTTTCCCGACATGTTTCTTTGGGATTTCTCTGGTCTTCCATAAATATTAGAAGTTTAATTTACTATTAAATAAATATCTGGTACTCAAAAATTTTTAATTCACTCTTACCTACTAGATCCAGCTAAACTGAATGTGTTGAATTTTCAATTGAATGATATTATTGATATATGATTTATATGCATGAGTGTGTAAGATTTGGTAGTTCCAGTTCCCTTTCTTATGAAGTTCGATGGTTTTCTTTTCCATTGTGTTGAATACAAAAATCTAAATATTTTTATAGAAATGAAAAAGTATATGTTTCCATTGATTGATGATCTATTTGATCGATAGAATGGTGTGAACTTGTTTTCAAATATTGACCCTTGATTTGGTTACCATCAGTTGAGGATAAAACAATTTGATATTCAGAAGAACAACTTTTGGAGGAGGTACGACCATTATGAGTAACATGTTATTCCCTTTGGCTAGAAAAATAATCCTATAGTTTTCATAGATATAATGATCATGATCTTCCATGAGTAACTAGATACTTTTTTAGTGGTTTTTGTGGATGATATCCTTACATACTCTATGTCTATGGAGGATCATGTGCATCATCTAAGAATAGTTCTGGGTCTACTAAGAAGTCAATGAATCTATGCCAAGATCTTGAAATGTGTCTTCTAGATTTGGGAAGTAAAGTTCAGGGAACACATCATATCTGAATAGGGTATGTCAGTTGATCCTGAGATGATAATGGCATTTTTGACTTTGGAGAAATCGTAAAATTTCTTCAAAATTTGATGATTCTTGCGATGATATGGATTCCACTACATTTTTTCAAGGACATCTAAATTTTTCTTTTTCAATAACTGTTGTAACTTGGAAGGGTGTGATGTTTTTTTTTGGGATGATAAATATTGGAGTTTGTTAATTGAGATGAAATTTCTTTTGGTTACTCCACCGTTTTTGTCTCATCCAAAGGCAGATTAGGGATCTTTGGTCTTTTGTGATGTATGGTGTTCATGCTTGCATTGGGTTCTTATGCATGAAGACTGTGTAATTTCTTATGGATATCATCGCCTGAGGCCACATGAGAATAATTACCCAACACATGTTGTTGAACATGCAGCTATGATGCATGAACTTAAGTGTTGGAGACACTACCATCATTTAGAAAGGTATATCATGTTTTCAAAGCACAAAATTATGATTTATATATTTTCCCAAAAAGATTTGAATCATCTCCAAATTAGTTTGGTTGAGTTACTAAAGTTGTTGGAATTTGACATCGCCTATACCTAGGGCATAGGGAATTTTTTCGAAGATGCATAGGACAAGAAACATCCAGCCCATGTATTGAAAGAATCTTCAGAAGAGTGGAATTGTTTGGCTCTCATTGCGTAGTTTCATCATGGGGTTCATTTGAAAGGGGATAGTGTCTCATTAGCCAAAATTCAGTTGGTAGATTCTATTTTTGAGATGATTTTTCATCATCAATAGCATTATTATGAATTACATAGAATTAGGGACTCACAATATAATGGTGAGAGTGTTTCCCAATGGTTATTCTCCAAATATTGTGGTCTATGATATTAGAATCACTCTATTATGCCTTTATAAGAAAGGAAGGTTTTGGTGGGGGAATGTCATAATTCATAGTGGTAAGTACACCTAGGAACAACCAAAATGTTCTATGATACATTGCAGTAGTTTTGGTGGCCATGGATGAGTCATGATATTACTGAGTTTCTATCTCTTTTCTATACATTCCAGTAGGCTATGGCTGAGCACCAAAAAGAGTCGGGTTTTCTTCAACCACTTATTGTCCCAACGTGGAAGTGGGATGAGATCTATATGGATGTTGTGGTTAGGTTTCCACATACTTAGAGAAAGAATAATTTGATATGGTTGGGATCAATAGTTTGTCCAAGTTAGCTCACACTATACCCATTCGAGATACATAAAATGTTGAAGAGTTGGTAATTTTCTATATGAAAGATATTATTCATTTTCACAGAGTTCCTTCTGTAGTAGTATATGATAGGGATCCTCAGTTTACTTCCCTCTTTTGGAGAGGTCTTCTAGAGGCACTAGGAACTCAGGTTTTTTGAGAACTGCCTAGTATCCATATTTTGACGGCTAGACATAGAGGTATATAAAGGTTCTTGATGATATGCTATGTTTTTCTGTTCTTGTCTTCTTAGGGCTTGGTTCGATCATTTGGGGTTGGTTGAGTTACCTTATGACAATAGTTACCTGTCTATGATCGAGATGGATCCTTTTGCAGCCTAGTATAGAAATCCATGTAAATCTATATTGTGATGGTCAGAGGTTGGTGAATGTTCCTTGGATGGTAAAATCAAGGATCAAAAGACAACATCAAAGATTCATATGATTCATCAGAGAATGTTGACATGGTAAATCCGATATAAGTCTTTTGTTTATCAACACTATAGATATTTGGTGTTTTAAGTTAGTGATCGGGTGTTCCGGAATGCTTCACCCATGTTGGGATATTGATGTCTTGGGGGAATGGGAAGCATATTCAATGTTTTTTGGAACATTTCATGGTTTTTAATCAGTTAGGGAATGTTGCTTACCATTTATTACTACCACCCCAGCTGGAAACAATACACAATGTTCTCTATGTATCACAAGTTAGAAAGTATCTATCGTATCCATACCATATTTTTAGATAGAGTGATCTACGTATTGATCCTGATTTAGCTTTGAATGGGCATCTAATCTGGTGAGTTAATTCTAAGACCAACGTACTTTGTGGGAGGAAGATACCTTTGGTTCGTGTTCTATGGAAGCCCGGTTCTGATAATCATGATACATGGGAGCACAAAACACTGATGAGAGAGTAGTTGTCTATTCATTTTTAATGTAATCTTATTCAAAGGAATTCTAGGGACATAGTGTTTTTAAGGTGTGGATGTTGTAACATACTGTTACTGAACTAATAGGTACATATTTAATGTAGTCGTGATTTTTTTCATCTATGTTTGGTAGAATAGGGTTGATTTGGAGTTATGGGGATGTTTTAAATGTTGTAGTCATTGTTTTTTGGACCCTCGCATTCATATGATCTTTAATTGTAGGCTTATGGGGAATTACACATCATGAAATACAGTTACATGATATGTAGGTTGTCGTAAGGTACATCCTGTAAAATAGGAATTCATGTTATAAAGAGTTTCACTTTTAGAACCATGTTTACACATTGTAAAAATGATAAAGATAACTCCTTTGAATCTTGCTTCATCTATTACGGGATAGAGACATATTTTTTCTCCAGGTTACATTACATAAGGATTTCACGATGTGTAACGTATTAAAAATCATGTAATACCCCAATAGACGCCTACAAAAGAAACAATGTGCTTACAATTTATCTCATCATTTTCTCTGTTTTCATCTTCCTCAACCTAAATCCTTCCCAAGCAATCTAGGAGCCTTCCAACCCTTCCATGTACATTCCTTTGGAGATCAATCATCATTTCTTTGGTAGGTGGCATCCAGGTAATCATACTTCATCGTTATTTATCTATTTATCTTTTTCATCTATTGAATCATTTGGGGAATGATTGATATATCCTCTGTGGTGTAGGATATTTCTTCGATATTGGGATTTGACACCTCCTTCATCTTCGTTCTTATTGACGGGTTCCATTTTGAGTGTTGATATTCGAGAATAGGTATGTGGTTTTTCCCCAAATTTCTAAAGTGATTATTTTTAGATTTCTTGATTTATCTCAATTGTGGATTTAAATGCAAATTTTTAAACATTATTTCAATTAAATTGATAAAAACCATATTCCAGTGAATCGGCCGATATGAAATGTTTTTGGAAGGAATATTTTGAAAACCCCCTAATTCTATTAAAGTGGAGTGTGTTTGTGGAAATTCACTGATTTAAATTTTTTATTTTAAACTATCGATTTGATGAAAATAATTTCCATGATATTATTGAATTTAATTGTTTAAAATGAAATGTAAAATGGATGGAATTGGTTTTAAATGTATTTCAATCTTGTGAAAATAGTTTAAAATGATTTTATAGAAACTGAGTGGTTTTATCTGGTGAAAATTTCATGTTTTTTTATTAAAACCCATTTTGGTTTTAGTTGGAAAAAATTGGAATATTGAAATGAACAAATGGAATTTAATTATATTTTATGAAAAATTAAAATAAATTTCCCATCATTTAATAGAACATTCATGCCTTAGGATGTTGGTGAGTTATTTGGATACACTCAACACTCTTACAATGTTCTAAATCTTACCTGTGTTTGGTTACATCCCCGATGAGATGGTCTTGATTCACTTATGGCTAGTGTCATGGAGATGCGAGTATACTCATTTTACAAAGAAAACTTAGAGAGTACATAATACTATAGCTAGTTAATACTATCATTATTACTTTCAAAATGATCTTGTTTCTCACTCATTTATTTATACATGAGATATAAATGTATGCCAATGTGGTAAAAAGGATTTACATGCCTTTACAGGACTTATGTAAAATAATTTATGTAACTATTTTATTTAAGACGTTTTTTTAAAAATATTCTATCTCTTATTAAGTAAATAATGTTCTTTAAAAGTATTTTCCATCATTTTATCACTATATATCATCTTTTGTTTAAATATTCTTTGATAATTCCAAACACGATTAGTTAGAAAATTGAATTTTTTTCATTTGATATTCTATATTTGGAATCTGTTTTAGAGTCTTTGGCGGTATCCTAATGTGATTAGTATCACCCCCATCGTTTTTATTCAGGTGTTTTTAGACTTTCTTCATCTATTTTCAAGCACAGGGAAGGGATATCTTAGAGGTGGATCCAACTGTTGACCTTCGGAATTTGTGAGTTGTGACTTTAGGCACCTTTGGGATCATTCACCTGTTTTTAGAACATGGGTTATAGTACTTTTTTATTTTTATTCCTCCTTGTATTTTAGAACATTACTCCTAGTGGAGCTTCCTTGTAATGCATATTGTCTTGTTTCTTTTCCCTCTAATATGTTTTGTGGAAAATTCATTCCCACTTGTATGTTGTATGATGCCAGGATCTAGTCTCCCACCTGTGGGAATCGAGAAATCCCTTAGAGCAATGTCAGGAAAGGATCAGTTATTGGGTTACCAGGGTATCCTAGTGGGTTCGTGATAGGTGACAGGTACTATTATGGTAGCATTACTTTAGCAACCTCTGTGTTTGATACAACTTCACCTCATTCCTTTATCCGTTGAAAAAAAGTTATTAGTTTAATCCAGGATGTGTAGTTTGTGAGAAGGATAATAAAAATTGATAAAAATTTATGAGTATGGTTTATAGATATGAGTATGAAAAAAGGTATATATCTTGAATTCGAGGACTATTGTTTTATTTTGGAACATTATATCCTCGATATGTATTTCTTCGACCTAATTATGGATATTAACTGGTTATTAACATACTGATCCCACGTAGATTTTTACTATATGAGAGTGACTTATATCATTCCAATGATTAAAAAATATGTTCACCATCGGTAGTGGGGTATCTAGGTAGGCTAATCATGGCTAATTAATTAGAAATAGAGAGATTTCATAGACAAGGTTTCTATATTTTTAATGAACGATGGAGTTGTAACACATTTTTTCTTACCCCCAATAGTGTAACCATTTCATGATATTTTTTATAAAGACTTATAATGGATTCCACCTTAAAGAGATATGGAATTCATAATTGAGATCATGCTTGGGGATGATCTAGTTTCTATTACACCATACAGAATGCCTCCAAAAGAGCATCAAGATATCAATAATCTGCTAGAAGAGTTGGAGATTGTGGGGTTTATCCAACTAAGTACATCACCTTGGGGTTCACTTGTATTGTTTATAAATAAGGAAGAAAAGAGTTTGAATTTTTGTTTTGATTGTCATAATTTGAACCAAATGACTCTGATGAATCGATATCCTATTCGGCATATCAAGAATCCATTTTACTAGTTGGGAAGAAAATTTGTGTTATCAATGATTAACATGAGGTCGGGGTATCATTAGATAATATTACTAACTTCTAATATACCAGTGACTACATTCAGATGCAGATATGGCCAATATGAGTTTTTCCAAAAGACATTTGGGTTGACGAATGCGCCTTTAATTTTTATTTTCATAAGGATCAAAATATTTCACTCATACCTGGATCGTTTTGTGGTTGTATTCATGGAAAACATTTTTGTGTACCCCAAGACTCATGATGATCATGACCAGCTTATTGAAATTATCCTTAGTACACTGAGAGAGAATTGAATATAAACAAATCTATATAAACATCAAATTTGGATTGATCATGTACAGTTATTGGGACACATCATATTAGTAGAATATGTGTCGGTGGACCTATAGAAGGTTCATGTAGTGGTTTCATGGAGAATCTAAAGAACGTGTTTGGTATCCAAATAATTTTTGGATTAGAATGATATTGGCATAGTTATATCATTGAATTTTCTTGTTTTGAAGAATCTCCTTCAGTCTTGACCAAGAAGGGGGTAATGTTTGAATGTAAGGAAGCTTATGAGAATTCCTTTTAGGAGATAAATATTATTTTGAATTCGGAATCCATCTTGATCCTATCAAATCCATGTAAGTAGTAAATTCTATATTGTTATGCTTCTGGGATTAGACTTAAAGATGTGTTGATGTAAGGAGAATGAGTCATGGCATATAAGTCTCCACAGCAGAGGCCACATGAACCAAACTACCCTACACATGACCAAAAGCTAACATAAATGGTTTATGTTATGATGTGATGGAGACACTATGTATAGGATCATAATTTTAAGGTTTTCACATATGATAATATCTTATGTTATATCTTATATTAGTGGGGTTTGAATCTTCACCAGTATATATGGTTTGAGGATATGTAGTCTTTGGATTTTGAGCTTTCATATTCACATGTGAAAGGAAACACCGTGGTTGACACCTTGAGCCAGAAAAAATAAAATCAGATGGTTTAGAAGTCTAGTGTTTAGTAGAAGATATTGTATTGGTTGGATGTTATGCATGTGGTGGTTCATAAGAGTCGAGAGAAGATGAATTTGGTTTTGGGTTCAGTGGAGTGTTCAATTTTGAGGTGAAATTGAGACAGGTAATATGAGGACCTGAAACGTATTAAATTGAGGGAAAAATTAATGGTGGGAAGTAACCATCCAATTAGAGAATAGATAACGGTGAGATAATCTATTTTATGAAATGGTTTGTTGTTCTTATGAAAATTCTGGAGGATCTCATATCTAAATTTCATGCCTTTAAGTGTCTGGTACATCCCAGGGTAACCAAAAAGTACCGTGACCTATGATGACATTGGCCATTCATGAAAAAGGATGTCCCATGGTTCGACACACGTTCCAATACATTTCAGTAGGTAAAGTTATAGAATCAATAACCGAAATGTTTGATGTATCCATTTGCTATTTTAAAATGGAAGAGGGATGAATTTAAAAGGGATTTTTTGGTGGGTCTTCTGAAGACTCCATGGTAGAATTATAATATTTGGTTTATATTGTATTTACTGAAGAATGTATCACTTTTCTTTTATATTGAAAATACATTCTTAATGAAGTAGAAAACATATTTGTTTATTTAGGAGGTCTTTTATCCACATGGGGAGCCACAGACCATAGATTCTGATAATGAATCAAGTTCTATTTTACAATTCCTTATGTGATGGTAGAAGGTTCTTGGTGTACATGTATTATTTATTATGACTTTACACCTATAGATATATGATTTGTCATAGAATACAATATAGGTTCTTGATGATATATTGTGGGAATGTGTTCTGGACTTTAGTGGATCTTGGGAGAAGCAATTTAACATAATTAAATTTTCCAATAATAATAATTATAAGTAATTTATATAGATGGCACTATAAGAGGCCCTTTATGGAATGTCATGTTGATCACCATTATGTATTTTGGAATCAAGTGAATCAAAGTTTTTGGGACCGATTCTCGCACATGAAACTTCAGATAAAGTGCAGTTGATTCGGAAGTGTATAGCTATGGCATGGAGTAGTCATAAGATGTATATTGATAGATGGATATTTCTCCAAGAGTTTATAAAGGGTGATCATGAATTCATTCATATTTCCCCAGGTTTGGGTGACCACAATATATATAGAGAGGGTGAATTAATTCCTAGGTTTGTCAAACCATTTGAAGTTGTGTAGTGAATCAGACTATTGGCATACCAATTGGCTCATCCACATAAATGCAGTTCTATTCTTGCTATTTTCCATGTAGCATTACTACAACAGCATCAACCTAACACTTCTAATGTGGACAATGTCGATGAGGATTACCTTGATATTGCTACATCATTCATGGAGAATTAGATACATGTGTTTGATCTCTATGAGAATCTTTTGTGGGAAAATGACATGTCAAAAGTTCATGTTTTGTGAAAACATGGGTGTGTGTTGGAGAAAACATGAAAAATGGTTGATGATATTCAGGCATAATTACCCAAACATATTTTCTTATAATCATAGAGATGCCTAGAAGTGTAAGTCAAGTACGATCAATTATTAGGTGGGGGATATTGTAAGATACCAAACGTTTCTAGAGTTGTTTTGATCTTTAATTCATTTAATTTTTGTTTTTATTTAATTAAATGTATATTGGGTTTTACCTTTTGGAATTTTTGGGATAAGATTACTAAAAATGGATGAAAATTGGTTGTTCACTGTTGGTACAGAGTTAGAGAAAATAGTGCGCCCAACCAAAGAAATCGTGCAACCTTCGACAATGAGGTTTCGCATGGATGGTGAATATTATGAGCATCTACTCAGACTAAAAGTAAATACTATGAACCCCATAAACAAAATGCACATGGTTGGAACATGGTTAGGGAAAACTATGTGCATCTTCCCCTGAAAATGTGAAAGACTTTTAATGTGAGATGAAAATTATTTTTAAAATCCCTCGAACCCCTACTACTAACCTATTTAGACCATCATTTGACACTAGGATATCTATCACATATTTTTAGGTTTCCAAAAGGATACAAAGGACACTCAGCCTCCATTCTTTACTATTTGAAGCTTGAATTAAATATTATATCCCCTCCCAGTAAGTGAATCATATCCCTTTTTTCTCATACATCCTCATATGTTCTATCCTTATTTTGGTGGATTAAATCTAAATTTTTTCCAAGAACTATATCTACATTTGATAAATATAGATATAGGCTTGTGTATTTATACCTAGATCTAAGGAATATTGATTTGTTAAATCGTTTTTAGGGTAATTGATCTTCATCCAATCTACATCGTTGTGATAATAAATTTTTGGGATTTACATAGTAAAATTGATCATCAATTAATATTGGTAGCTCGTATAATTTCCAAATCCAACAGTCTTGTTTTGATATCATATATCAAAGTTGGTGAAATTAAAACGTTTTTTAAAAGTTGAAATCCCTAATTAAAATAATTAATGTTGTAAATTAATTAATTGAGATAATGGTGAAATTGTGAGATTAGGGATCGTAGAACAATAAGTACAAAAATTAAATATGTGGTCTTGTGATTAGTGATTTGAAAATTAATTGTGGGAATTAAATTTGAGGGAATTGCGATAGTTCAATTGAAAAAATATATCTAGAATAATGATAAATAATTTTTGAATTAGTTATCAATGTTTTTATTGAGAGATTTGGGATAATTAGTTATTGAGTAAATTATCAAATTGATGAATTTTAAATAAAAAATACTTTTTGGTGAATTAATTATTGGATTTTGAATTTGTGAAATAGTTAATCGATTGTTAATTTATTAACCGAAATTATCATTGTTAATTAATTATCAAATTAATTAATGGATTTTTATTAAATAAATTATGAATTAATTAATTTATGTTGTGTATGTTAATTGTGATAAGAGGATTAAAGTTGTTTGATCATGGTTTAGAAATGGGGTATTAGACATGAGGATATAATCCTCGTAATTAATGATATAAATAAATGGTTGTGATTTTGGGTGTTATATATGGAGATCTACTACAATGATGTATATGAGTAGTTGAGAAATGGGTTTCTAGATATTGTTTTCAACACCAATGATAGATCTATTTATATGGTTGAGAATTTTGGGTGTTAAATATGGAAAACTACACCCAATATATATGTGTATGGTTGAGAATTAGGGGCTAAAATTACATTCAATTCTCATAAAGTATACGTATGATTGAAAAATAAAGGTGATATACATGACATTATATTCCCATGATAAATATGTATGATTGATAAATGGGTTTCTAGACATGGTGTTCTATACACAAAAGATTAGTATTAGATTAATGTTAAAATTGGTTGTATTAATGAATGTAAAATGAAATGGATAATCAAATCCAACTTGGTGATATGAATTGAGAGTTTCCTAAATAACATGGTTCAGACTCAGTGTGGACTAGAGCTGGTATTGAGGTATAAGTGTCCTTGGGAACTTGATTGTCTATGTGGTTGAATAAATATAAATTTGTAAGGTGATAATAATTTTATTATTCATTTTAGTTATTTATTTATAAAACATTATACACTTTTTATCGACTGGATTGGTTTTAGAGACCCTTGTTTGTTACCTACTGAGCTGTACTCACACCCTAAACAGGTGTTGGTATCTAATTGATAACATAGATGCAGGAAATGTTAAGTAAAAGAGCACCTATTGTGGATGGATGAATCAGGATGAATCATGGTTGAGGGAACCAAATGTGCTTTAGTATCCATTCATGAGTTGTTAGTGATTTTATTTTGAGGTCCATTTTAGAAACTTATCACATATATTAGTGTGCAATGATTTCTGCTTTAAAGGGATATGGAATTTTCTACATTGAATATCATGAATGGCTTTTTTGTTTATGATTATATATGATTATGAAGTGGTTCTTTTAACATCCTCGGGTGTATTACTCTGATAAATGATGTTATATGCTACCCAATATTGACTCATATGACTATCACTGCTAGTTGACAACCTCTGGCGTATCGGGAAGCACGTCTGAGATCATGTGACCGACCAGATATGAGAACTAGTATGTCACACATAGGATGGGATGTTGAAATTATTATGTCATATATTTTATAAGTATTCATAATATACATTTTTATAATCATTAATGAAATGGTTAGCCTGGAAGATAAATATCATCATGTCAGGGAGATTGTAGGTCGTACATACACACAAGCAAGGACATCATTTTATTAATGGTAAAAGGGTGACGAATTAGATGGTATATTAATTAAAAAGAATAAATATCATGTTATATATATCATTTATATAAATTCTATAAATAATTATACCCCTACAGATAATGTAGTGACGAAAAAAAAATTACACCATATTGTAGAGATAGTAAGTCTTACGTACACATGTGTGGCACTTTCATTTTTTATAGGATGATTAAATGGTTGAATATGGTTATTACATAATAAAAAAAATTAGAATATAGGTGATATTGGATTTATTAGTTTATAATGGAGTCAACACATGAAAAATAGGTAGAATAAGAACCAATATTGAGAGAGTGGGTAAGGAGATTACATATTCTTTGACAATCCCCATATAGATCTCCTCTTATGCACATAAGAGAAAGTATTTTGAGAAAACCTAAACCTCTAGAATGTATCTAGTGAAGTTAATAAGGAAAATGGGAAGGTTTTGGTTCATATTTAAGGATCATATTGATGTTGAAAAATGAGGGAGGAGGTGCCCTTTTATAATTTAGGTGAGGTACACTTTAGAGAACTCCTAAAATATTAAATTAATATTAATTAATTTCCAATTTAAAATGCAGAAAATGTGTGATATTTGGAATCTAAGATAAGGATGGATATGAATCCACTCAACTAATTGTTTTTAATCATTTTATGTCACAATATTAACTATATATATTTTATTTTTCCCTCACTTAAACCCTTTATCTTTTACCATGAAAACATTAATTTTTACTCTTTAGGGTCAATATATTTACTATAAACATCCAGAAGAACCAAAAAAATAGATATTGATGAAATTGTTAACCCTATTATTATAATTTTTCTAATATTCTAGATTGCTAATACTTTTTTATCAATTTATAAATTATTATTTGTTTTAAATTTTCTTTTATGCAATTTTGATATGCTTCACTATTTTTATTTTAAAAAATATTATATTAATATGAAAACATCAAAAAAACTTATAATATCTCACTAATATATGATAATAATGTACAATATTCTTGGATATAATTAATTCAACTGATGTATACTTATTTTAATATTTTTATTACCATTTATTTGATATTTCTTTTAATGACACAATTACTGCATCATCAT
This sequence comes from Viscum album, assembly GCA_963277665.1. Classification (NCBI taxonomy): domain Eukaryota; kingdom Viridiplantae; phylum Streptophyta; class Magnoliopsida; order Santalales; family Viscaceae; genus Viscum; species Viscum album. Next base: position 1,417,395,832 of record OY728145.1, read on the forward strand.
TATGCAAGTAATTAATTAAATTATTTCTTCCATGAAAATTGAAAATAACTTATCATGAAGAAGATAATTATATTATCTTTCAAATGAATATTTATGGTTTAATTTATCTTCTATATATCCCCATTTTAAAAATTATTTACATATTAAAATTAGGATTATGACTTTTTTAACCTATAGTTAAATAAAATATAATAAATGGAATATTCATACACAAGTGGATTCAAAAGGTTATAATTTCAGAAAAAGGAATATCCTTTCATGAAACCCAATCCAACAATGAATTTGGGAAACGTTTTATGGTAATTTTAAAATATTATAATATTACATTTACTTTTCATTATCTAATTTACCTTTAAAGGTGGTATATTAAAATGTAAAAAATTTATTATTCATACTTTCCAAAACATATTGTTGACACAATTAGAATATAAATATAACACTAGTAACAACCATTTATATCCATTTTTTAAAATCTAATCATATAATCTTGAAAATTAAGTTTAATGCCAATCTCGCAGATGTAGCGAGGGGGCGGGTAAAAAGAACATTCAAAATATCAAAAAAATATTATCTAATTTCAATATAAAAATTATTAAAATGACCTTAATTGGATTAATATACATATTATTGATCTAATTTAACTTCAAAAGTAAATTTCAAATATAATAATTATTTAAGCAAAAAGTTTTTTTAACTATAATGCGGTATTTTTGACTATTCATCCAATAAAATCTCACAAAATACCTAAAATAAACCCTAATTTAATTTTAAAATTCTAAATTAAAAAGATATTTATTTTCTTAAATTTAATATCTATGTTCATCTAAAATTAATTTTATTATTTTTCATGCTAGTAAATAAAAAAAACAGTTCATTTATGAATGTAGAATTTTTAAACATATAAAGACTTTACAAAACATTATGCGTTTAATTATAAATATGTTTCATTTATGTGAAAACATTTATAAATTATTTATTAATATTCATATTACTAATTCTTATATCTAGGTTATAAATATATTATTTAAATAATAAGAACAATAATGTGTTGTTTTGCGACAACTCAATGTTGTATGTCACACATTCCAAGTCAGAGTTGCATGTAATGAAAACATAACTTGGTGTCATACATAAAATTATCCATTCATAATGAATTTATATAATAATAATAAAAATTATTTAGTGTTGCATGAATTGAAAATATCAAAAATATTAAATTAATTCAACATATATATATATATATATAATTTACAAAATCTTGGTGTATTACATTCTAACAATTTAAAATGAATTCCACCCTCGAAATTCATAGGGTATATCAATGTTTTAATAATTGAAATTTACTATCATATAAACCCACGTCATGATGAAAAATATTAAAACATTTTTTAACCAATTAACTGTTAAAAACATAATTGTTACCCAATATAACTCATAAATATGATTCCACATAAAAAACAATTGCAGCAAGTGAAAAAAATTACATATTAGAGAAATATTACCTTCCATTTATGATATATAAGGATAAAGAATATATTCTGAAGAATGATAACAATCAAAAATACATGCCTCAAAGAGGCTTAAAAATTTTCATTTCCATCATCTAAAATGAGGATAAACATAAAACCTTTTACATGCAAATCTGTTTCGTAATATTGATGATTTATCAAGAGAATATATACTAACTTGATTTCAGCTTAATATCTCACATTTAGAAGCATTGATTAATTCCCACATTTTCTTTTCTTCCAAGAAATCATGTTGAGATTTTCATTCCCAAAATGTTACCAGATCAAAAATATTCTGATATATCATTCCATCTATCTTTATTAAAACAAAAGGTTATCACAAGTTTTCAAATGCGCATAAATATAGCTATAATGAGTTAATACTTAGACCTCACAAACTTATCTAATGTTTAACATAAAATTTTCATAAATGTATTTGTATAAAATCCTTCCAAATAATGAAAATAAAAAACATTACAAATAATTACACTAAACTAGCTGAGCATTTATCTCTCATATTTCATAAGGTTTCTCTTAGTTGTCACATTCAAATAATGTGAATACCTTCATCATGTATTCTATTGAAACATGTGAATAAACATTTCTACCATATATCCTTATTGAAAACATTCATATTTCGTTATTCTAATGTTTATTGGATTCCATCTCGTAATCTTGATTTGAGTCTGTGACGGGTCTGATTTGCATTCTAACTGACAAATAGCCACATAGAAAATATCACATTATAAACATTAGGGAATAAAGAATAACATTTTATCGGTACTGATCCATTTTTTAGAAACAATTATATTAGAAAACCCACTAAAAGACGGTGGGTGTTTCCTCATTGAGGACTCAATAGAATGTCATTCTAATTTTTTCTCATTTGGAATTCCAACATGATTAATAGATTTAGAACATAGGGTAAGTATAAGAATGATATTTTTCATTATATCCCCCATGTCCTTTGGTTTCTCAGAAGTATAGTTGTTTCATTTTCAATTACAATTACCATTAATGCAGTTCCTTCAGGTTTTATCCTTAGAATTCAAACAAAAAAATGAGTAATAAAAATTTATCTTAATGAGGAACCACATAATCATCAAAAGGCATGTATATAATATATAAATTATGACATCGTAATATATAAAACCATTGTTTAATCCTAATTTCATAATATCAAACTTATATTTAAATGTTTCATAATTATTCATAAAAAATGTGTGAATTCCCAGATAATTTCCCCCAAGAGTGTCAATATAGGTGTGCAACAAGGCCCATTTTCATTTACAAGATTACGATCGAGTCCTTCCATACACACCTTAACAGAGTTGTTACCCCTATGAACATCTATTCTAGATCCAAATCGAATTTTAGTACCAAGATATAGATGTATTTCATGTGAACTACTCACTTGATCATTTACTAAAATTCGATTACATTTTCATGTAAAATCACTGATCCTTATACTTGTACTTATACATCTCCTATGGGTTGTCATTGAGGATTTGTCATTATTATTTCCAAAGGTTATTTAATATTTTCCTCTAATACCCTCTATAGAAACCCTCCCCTTTTATATGTAAATATTTCAATAATTTTTTGGAATACTTTATAAATTACATAAAAACAACAAAACACTATATTAGTACAGTGCATCTGGAAACATAAAATGATAATCACAGGTAAATATGTTACCTAAATATTCTACCACTAAGATCTTCTCGAATAGAACCCCTCATCGACAAATCAATCATAATACAAATATTTATAATCCGGGGGAATGGAAATATAAAAATTGTGAGATAATATAATTAGTATAGGTAAGACATGGAATTAAAGCATACACATAATCATATAAAATGATTTACTTGGTAGTATATGAATCACTTCAAAGGCCATCTCTGCAATATGGTTTTACTTTCCATGCCATTGTAGAAGTAATAGTTCACTCTAATAACCATAATGGTAGTCATGGTTCACTACAATAGGAATATTGGAAGAAAAAATCCATTAGGTATATCTCATGAGATAAAAATATTTACCCAATTAATTGAAGGGAGATATGTGTCCCACCCATACCATAATGAAATAATATATAAATGTTACATAAGATCATAAATAATGTATCATATCAAAACCCATGCAAAGAAATGGGTTTAATAAACGTCATTAAATCATAACATAACCAATTGAAAAGAAATAGTTTTTATAAATATCATTCCATTATAAATATAAAACATTAATAGAAAGAATAATAAAGGAAACATCGATTCATATACCCATTAAAACATTGGAAAAATAAAACATTATTATATTTATGGAAAATAATTTCGAGATAACTCTTGAAAATAGTTCTTGATGAAAATATTTGTTTTTTATTGAAAAAATTTTATTTACATGAAATGAAATACAATTTAAAAAAATATTTCATTGAAAATAAACTTGAATTATTTTATTGTAAGATTCAAGGAAATACGACATCATGTATACATAAGATTCCATTCATTCAATATTAGTTAAAAAATATATTTTCTTGTACTTTTTCTCAAAATGTAATAAATTTCCTCGTTAGGAAAATGAATATAAAATTATTTTCAAACATAGATGAAAATGATATTAAATAATTATATCAGAATGGTAAAAAAAATTCTGAAACATTTTGGAAAAACATGGACCTAGAAGATAAATATTTTATAATAAATATTTATGTATAGATTATATCGAATACTAATAAAATTGTGAAATTTACCCTCACAACATAATAATCACTAAAATTGAATACCCAATTGAATAAGGAAAATGATATGAATAAGAAGATACATTAATAATTTTTTTAATACTCATAAAATAAATTTATCTGTAGTATATACATCATGTAGTACATATCAGTACTATGTTAGGCATGTGTCTCATAGAATTAATGGTGAGAAAAAATCTCGTACCTTAGGTATGATTCCCTCTAGACATGTATGAAACTCCGGTATGGTGGTTTTAAACATATTATTTACTTATAATAAAATCAAAATAATATTTAATATATCATATATTATTCATTTAAGGTTTTTTATTATCTCTTTATTAACAATTCCATGTTAAAGCAATATTTCAGGTAATAACCATTGTGATTATCAAACCTATTTTAACAAGGTGTTATTGATCCTATTAATTATATCATGATTTAATTACATAATAAATGTAAAACATGATTTATATATCATATATTTTGTATATAAATATATATAAATTATATACAAATGAAATGGAATACACTGTTTCTTGAGACGGTAAGTCGTATGTACACATGAATGTAGTTTCCATTTTTGTATCATACTGACTGGAAGAAGTAAATGAAATATATATATATATATATATATATATATTACATTTGGATTATTATGTCATATATTTAACAAATATTCATTACATACATTTTTATAATCATTCTTGAAATGGTTAGCGTGTATAATGAATCCTAGCGCATCATGGAGATGGTTGGATGTATATAAAATGAGCCAATATCATTTTCATAATGGTATAATTATGAGTAATTAAATGGTATATTAGTTATAAAAAACATATCAGGTCATATTCAATATTTATATACATTATAACCCTCATTATACCCATCCAAAAAGTAGCATTGAAAACATATTACATCACGACATGGAGACAGAAAGGTGTAGGTACGAATGCATGGTGTAATGCCCCGACCCCAGTTACCCAGAGCTGGTGAATTATTTTAATACATTGGAATGATTACAAGGAATCATGTCCCGATGGACCGATCAGTTTAGTAGTATTGGAAAATAGATTACATACATTAAAATTACATTACAATTTCATACATAAAACACATCATAAATAGTTCTTTGAAAATTACATTATTCTCATTAGTTTAACCCAACATATCAATCATAATATACTTCTTGGAATCTTGGTAAGATAAAACATAAGAAAGGGGTGAGCTCAGATGCCCAGTACGGGTAAATAATTTAGCGGAAGCTATAAACTTTTAAGGCAAGATGTGTGATAAAAACAACAGCCTTTTTTAAACATAAACTTGAACATAGTATGGAAAACATAAATTAAACATTACCATATAAACATTCACATGGATATTCTACTAGTCTAATAATAACATGTAATAACTAATTTCATAATGAGGGAATATCAAATGTCAGACATCATTACCACATAGTCAAGGACTTGTGCCAAGACTGAAAAATACAATTTTTTTCAAGTCCTTGTGCCAAAACACTAGTTTGTATCATGATACCTACTGATGCATCAAGAGCTATAGCGGGCTCCACCCATCACTTAATAAGTCCACTTCATTCCTCATATGAAAAAGTTGAATCATTACATAAACATTCGTTTTAAAACATGAATTCGAAATGTAAATACTTTATCCACAAACCATGAATGGTATAAAAATAGAACATCCATATTCAAACATAACATAACTCATTCGATACAATATGGAAGTATAAAGCCCCAGCCTTAAAACTTACTTAATCTTGAGTTATTACAAGATTACACATTGAGGATCTTTTCGGGTTTAGAGTTTTAGAGAATTAGATCATAAAACTTTCCTTACATTCCACATATAAACAATGTGGTTACATAAAGATAGTATTCTTCATTCGCATCAATGGAAACATATTTAAAATAAACATGGATTCTTTCTTGAAACTTCTTTGACACTATCATCATATCATGTACCTTTCCCTTGACCAGTGAAAAACATTTCAAAAAACTTGGGATGAGCATAAAAAGCTCAGTAAGGGATATAAAAATATAGAAAGGAAACATGGGTACATATATACATAAGGATGAGATCATAATTTACCCATAAAACAAAATCACTTTAACATACCTCATCAAATCGTGAATAAATCATAGAAATCATACGACATAAAGGTAACTTGAGGCATTCATAACATTCTTACGTAGGGAGTAACCATCTTGGTTACGTTTGGAATACCCATCACAGTATATGGCCTAAATTTATTTGGAGAAACCTTAACGTTTCACTCCTTCGCGTTACCCAATACATTGGAGAGCTATATCAGGCACACCCGCCCTTAGTCTATCACGGAACCACCTGTCTTCATAATAATGCCCAAGAACCTCAACATAATCGTATCACATAAAACATGAATAAAGAAAACATAACATTTCCACCTTTCAATCACAAGATATCAATACAATACATTGATATAAAAACATTATGAAAACCATTTTCAATACCAAAATAAAAGAAAATTAAAACATGGTATTTATTTTTCTTTTAAAAAGAAGGTATGGCTTGTAGAGGAAGCCGAAACTCAAATAACGGTCACGGCGACAGAGAAGTCGTTGTCGCCGCATACGTACGACAAAAACATTCCCTTTTGTCATTTAGTAAAATGATTTGTATAAAAAAAGAATCCTTTTGGATAAACGTAAAAGTCAAAGGGGTTTATACACCGTATAAAAGAAGGTTGTGTATAAAACAAAATATGCCTCAATGAAAGGAGATTGAGATGAAGTCCCATACCTCGTATCCGACTTCACCCGACCGTTCATTAATCTCCTGAATAATAAATTTGAGTTAATCTCTACTTGCTTAAGAACCTTTTTCAAGTTCATTATTCCTTTTATATCACTTATTTCCATGTCATTACACTATGTAATTATTTAAGTTAATAACGGCCGTTTTAATGATCATTGGTACTTGAGTGAAAAATAAACCCTTTATAATTACAAGTTTTTAATGTATCCATTATATCCAGAATTATAATCATGATGTATATATCATATATATCGTATATATTCAGTATATACGTGCATTTATAATATTACATAATCATTTAGAGGTAAGAAATGAAATGCACCGTTCATGGAGACGGTAAGCCGTACATACGCATGAACGCTACTTTCATTTCTATTTCATATGTTATAGAATGTAATCATAATGATTTAAAGATATATTATAATTACAGTATAATATCATATATAATATCATAGTTCCATCCTTTATACGTCCCACATATGGTATTAATGAATCAAATCACTTTCAGGGGGCGGTAGTCCGCACTTCCTAAAATGAAGATATCGTGTTTACCCATAATGGAAACAATAATGGTATGCCATAAATGAAAAATACAGAAGCTTAAGAAAAGAATAAACATATTATATATCATATATAAAAATAGTGACATCATAATGGCCACCTTTGAAGGTGTTAAATGAGTATTGAACAATCATCGCTTCGGGAGGCAGAATTTCGCCATCCACAGAAACCGTATGTTCTTTAACCATTTGATGTAGTTGTGTGAGAGTCTATCTAGAATAAATCTTATAAAAAAATCCTAGTATATTGAAGATACTGGTGTTGTTACAAAATAACTAAATAAAAAGAGTTTAGGGGGTTGGAGAAGCAAAATAAAACAAATGAACATGAGAGAAAGAATTACCTTTAAAAGTGTAACTCCTTTTGATTTGAGCCTAAAGGCTTCCTTTGAAAGGCTTCTGCCCAAAGTGAATCCTCTAGGATGAGGAGGGGTATGTGGAGAGAGTATATGGGAAGGGGATGGCCGAGCCAAAGGCTTGAGGAGTGTGTGAAATGAGGTAGAGGTGGGGGGCTTTTATAAGAGGAGAGGAGGGGCACTTTTGGAAATCATGAAACTATTATTTTATTTTCAAACTGTGTTTCGAATTTCTAAGGTCCCACATTGATATATTTCTAAGATAAGATGATAAAGCTTCGAAATCTACCCAACCAATAGGTTTTGGACATGTGTAGGTTTTAGATATTACATTATCTTTCCATTTTATTTAAATCGTTAAATAATGAGGTCATCGCTGCATCATCATGATGTCATAAATAATTTAATTTATTTAAAGTCTAAAAATTATAAGAAAAAATACTATCACGTAGGAAATCTTTTTATCTTTCCAATGAATATTTATAATCAAACATCTGAGCTTGATAACCCCATGTAAAAATTGTGTTTATAAAACATATTATGTTTGTGTCATTTATACTTTTACATTAAATAAAAAGTTATTTATGTCATTTCCCACCCAAAGTGGCTCCATAGGGTCCCCAAGTTGACCCATGGCTTGTATTGGTCGGCCATGACACAACCAATGAGGGTAGGACAAGTTTCAAGCTCATTTCATACTATTAAAACATTATTTCTACCTTAAACTACACTAATTACCACTAATCGCGATTATGAACTTAATAAGTTACTATTCACCAAAAAATTATTATAATCTCATTGAACCACATTTTACTTCTTAATGACAACCATGTATGTCGGATTTTTGAAAATCAAAACACAATGATGGCAAAATTTCATTTAAAAGTAAAAATCAGTATTTATAAGTACAACTTAGTGGTTTCACTATTAATCAAAAATTGATGTTTTTCAGAAAATTACAAAAAATTCACCCTAAGCTATATTTGATATTCCAAATTCAAAAATGAAGTCTATTTTACAAACTTCAAAACATATAAGTCACATTAATTAAATTAATAATTAATTTTCGTTGTCATGACAAATAGCGTGTTTTTATGGAACAATAAGTATCAAAAGATTGACACTAGTTTAAGTCCAATTTCAAAGTGAAATTGATTCCAATGACCACCATTGGATAAAATGGTAAAAATATATTCTAATTCCACTTAAAAACCAATTCAAAAGGAAATCTAATCATATAAATAAATTAGATTAAAAAGAGGTTTTGAATTAAAATTCAACATTTTTCACTATTCATTAAAAAATGAACTTTATCAGAAAAATACCAAAAATTCACACAAAGTAAATTTTGATGTCCCAATCATAAATAATAATTTTATTTTGACAAACAAAGCTTATAAAATTGTCAAAAGATAGATTTAAAAAGGGTTTTCCATCAAAAGGCAGTAAAACAATCTTTTAAGAATATTAGTGTATTCCATGCATAAGATTGTATTTATTTTCATTTTAGGCCTCTAAAATACTATCTTAATCATTAATAGACATAGGTAAAAATATATATTATTCATTACTTACATGGGATGTTACATCCTTCCCCCATTTAGAAAATTACATCCCCGCAATTTATTTACTTATCAAATAAATGGGGGTACTTTTCCCTCATTGCATTTTCAGATTCCCATGTTGCCTCTCCCATCATGTGGTTTTTCCACAAAACCTTTACCTGGTGAATCACCTTATTTCGTAACACTTTATCCCTGTGGTCAAGAATCTAGACCGGTTTTTCCTCATATGATAGGTTCTCTTCCAACTGAACTACCTCTGGACTCAAAACATGAGATGGATCTGGCATATACTTTCTCAACATCGAAACGTGAAAAACATTGTGTACCTGAGATAAACTCAGATGTAAAGCCACCCGGTATGCAACTGGTCCAACTCTCTCCAGAATTTCATATGGTCCAATGAACCTTGGACTCAGCTTTCCTTTCTTACCAAATCTCATCACACTTTTCCATGGAGAAACCTTGAGAAAAACATGATCACCTACCTCAAAAGATAGATCCTTCCTCCTATTGTCTGCATAACTCTTCTGCCTACTCTGAGCTATTCTCATGTGCTTCTGAATCAGCTGAACTTGTTCTGCCATCTCTTCTACCAACTCTGGTCCAATTAACTTCCTTTCACCCACTTCATCCCAGAAAGCTGGAGTTCGACACCGCTTCCCATATAATGCCTGAAATGGTGCCATCTGTATACTGGAATGAAAACTGTTATTATATGAAAATTAAACCAAAGAAAGATGTTGGTCCCAACTTCCCAGATAATCCATAGAGCAAGAACGTAGCATATCCTCCAATGTCTGAATTTTTCGTTCTGACTACCCATCTGATTGAGGATGAAAAGCTGTAATAAAATTTAATTCAGTACCCAACGACTTCTGAAGGCCTTTCCAAAAGTTAGAAGTGAACATGGGATCACGATCAGATACAATGGAGAGACGAACTCCATGTAACCTGACTACCTCTTTAATATACAGACGGGAAAGTTGATCTAGGAAAAAAGTATCTCTTATAGCAAGGAAATTAGCAGACTTGGTCAAGCGATCAATAATAACCCAGATTGCATTATTACCTCGAGATGTCTTCGGTAATCCCAGAATAATGTCCATGGATATATTCTCCCATTTCCACTCTGGCACTGGTAAAGGCTGAAGCATCCCTTTCGGTAACTGCCACTCTGCTTTAACCTGTTGACATGTCAAACACTTCACAGTAAAATCAGCAATATTTCTTTTCATTCCATCCCACCAGTAATACTCCCGCAGATCTCTGTACATCTTAGTACTGCCAGGATGAACTGAAAACGGAGAACTATGATCTTCACATAACAACTCTCTCTTCAACTGTGAATCACAAGGCACACACAATCTCTTCCCAAATCTCAAAACACAACCACTGTCAATGTTGAATTCAGGCGACGTACCTTTCTGAACCAGCTCTACCTTTTTCTGCAACTCATTCTCTTGCTTCTGTGCTTTCTTGATTCTGTCTGATAGAAAGGATCTCACTGATACCTCAAACAAAACAGAAGAACATCCTGCACCAACAACTTCTATGCCAAAGTTCATCAAATCCTTAACCAAAGGATCACGTTCCTAACACAACATCGCTAATGAAGCATTACTTTTTCGACTTAAAGCATCAGCCGCTTTCTTTTCTTTTCCCGGATGGTAATGAATTGTACAATAATAATCCTTGATTAATTCTAGCCTTATCCTTTGTCTCATGTTAAACTCTTTCCGAGTGAATATATACTTTAAACTTTTGTGATCGGTATATATTTCACACTTTACTCCATAAAAATGATGTCTCCAAATTTTTAAAGCGAAAACAACAGCAGCTAATTCCAAATCATGTGTAGGGTAATTTACAACATGAGTTTTCAACTGTCGTGAAGCATATGCAATTACCTGATCATTCTGCATTAGGACGCAACCAAGTCATTTCAATGAAGCATCACTGTAGATAACAAACTCACTATTCCTGGAAGGTAGTACCAAAACTGCAGCATTCACCAATCTTCTTTTCAATTCCTGAAAACAATCATCACATTCTTTTGTCCAGATAAACTTAACACCCTTCCGAGTTAGCTTAGTCATTGGACTAGATAACCGTGAAAAATTTCTAACAAACCTTCGGCAATAGACTGCCAAACCAAGGAAGCTACAAATCTCAGTTAAATTTGTGGGTCTTGGCCAGTCTTCAACAACTTTTGTTTTTGCATGATCAACAGTTATCCCATCTTTAGAAACAATGTGACCAAGGAAAGAAATTTGTTGCAACCAAAACTCACACTTTCTGAATTTCCCATAAAATTTCTTTTCATTTAAGGTTTTCAAGATAACCCTTAAATTTCTTTAATTATCCTCTTTACTTTTAGAAAACACCAAAATATCATCAATGAAAACCACCACAAAATTATCCAAGAACTCATGGAATATTCTATTCATTAAGTCCATGAATACAGCAGGTGCATTGGTTAGCCAAAAAGGCATTACTACAAATTCATAATGGCCATATCTTGTACGAAACACAGTCTTCGGAACGTCTGCTTCCTTTACCTTCAGCTGATGATACCCCGATCTCAAGTCAATCTTTGAAAAATAATGAGCTCCCTGGAGATGATCAAACAAATCATCAATACGAGGCAAAGGATATTTATTCTTAATAGTGATATTATTCAAGGCCCTATAATCAATTCAAAGTTTCATAGAACCATCTTTCTTTTTAACAAATAAAATAGGATCACCCCATGGTGATGTGCTAGGTCGAATGAAACCTTTCTCTAATAAATCTTGCAATTTCTCCTTCAACTCAAAAAGTTCAATTTGAGCCATTCAATAAGGGGGTTTTGAAATTGGCTTAGCATCAGGAACTAAGTCAACAATAAACTCAACTTCCTGATCTGGTATTATTCCCAGAAACTCATCAGGAAAAACATCAGGATACTCATTTACCACTGGCACATCATTAATCTGAACAGTTCCTTTTTTTTCAACGACGTGTGCAAGGTAACATTCATTTCCATATTTTACATGTTTCTCGTCCTCTTGATATGTTATCAAAATTAAGGGTTCATTCATGTAAACAAACTGAAAGTCTTTCTGGAAAGAAACTTCTTTAGCTCTACAGTCAATCTTAGCATGGTAAATAGAGAGAAAATCCATACCGAGTCCGGGATAACATCAAAATCTTCTAGAGGTAGAAACATAAGGTTTGAAAGTAGGTTCTTTCCACAGATAAGGATAGGAAGATTCATATAAATTCTTTTTGCCTCAACATTTCCCCCAGGTGTTTTTACCAAAAGTTCAGGAGTCATTTCTTGCGATGGTATTCCCATTTTACTAGAAAAGGTTTCAGATATGAAAGAATGTGTAGACCCCGAATCAACCAACACAATGGCATAATCTGAAAAAACAAACAAAGTACCTGATACAACTTCATTTGATTTCCCGACATCTGCTGAAGTAGTTGCAAAGGATTTCACCACCCCTTTCTGCTTGTAGTCTAACTGCTTTCCATCACTCAAGCTCTTTGTCAGACACTTGTTTGCATAGTGACCCATCTCATTGCACTTATAACATTTCACTAACTGTAAATCGAATTTGGTCTTACCTTCACCTTGATCCTTTTTAGTGCAATCACGAGCCTTATGTCCCATCTTACCACATCAGTAGCACTTTCCAGAATTCAGAAGACATCCCCCAGCATGACTTTTTCCACATTTATCAAAAACTGGAAACATAGTTTTCTTACCATCAGACTTTTTTGAAGAATTCTTACCTTTCTCCTGCCACCTCGGTCTCTTCTTCTGCTGGTTGTTATATAACACTTGGTCATCAGCAAACTCCATTTCCACCTTCTCAGTAAATTGAACAAGATTTTCATAACTTTTAAACTCACGAGAAGCTAATGCCCTTCGATATTTTGGCTGTAATCCTGAGTAAAAATGATTGATTTTACTATCAAGGTCTCAGATAAAATTTGGAGCATACCTTGCCAATTGAGTGAACCTTTCTTCATATGTAGCCACTGAGTCTTCCTCTTGCCTCAATTCCAAGAATTGCTTTTCCATCCTAAGTCAAACAGTCTTAGGAAAATACTTCTCAAGAAACATACCTTTGAATTCATCCTAGTCAAGAGCATCAATCTCATCGGCGTCCCTGATATTTTTAACCATAGACCACCACCGATCTGCCTCACCCTCCAAACGGTAAATAGAAAGACTAACCTTTTGATTTTCTGAGCACCCCATGACATCAAAAATCTTCTCCAGTGCTTTAATCCACCCTTCAGCTAGCACAGGGTCAGATGATCCTCTGAATGATGGGGGATGTTGCCTCATGAAATGTTCCACTACTAACATGTTCCTCTACGGTTGGTCTGGCTGATCTCGTTCATGGATACCACCGCTATTTATCGCTTGATTCAAATGTGCCATCACTGCAACAAACTATTCAGTTCCAATTCCGACCATCTCAGGATGCTGATTCGGAAGGTTATTTCCTTCTGTATGCCTTCCTAGCACTGCTTCCCTGTTTCCTCTGCGGAAAACCATTCTGAACAAACATGTCTTAGATGAAGCAACATGGTTATATTTAAATGCTATATCATTTCAAAAAATATATTTTTTGATAATAATTTAATAGAATTCTAACTCCTTAAGTTATCTAAACCGACCTTTGATACCAACTATAAGGCGCCAACCTTAAAACTTACTTAATATTGAGTTATTACAAGGTTACACATTGAGGATCTTTTCGGGTTTAGAGTTTTAGAGAATTAGATCATAAAACTTGAATTACATTCCACATATAAACAAAGTGGTTATATAAAGATAGTATTCTTCATTCCCATCAATGGAAACATATTTAAAATAAACATGGATTCTTTCTTGACCCTTCCTTGACACTATCATCATATCATGTACCTTTCCCTTGACCTGTGAAAAACATTTCAAAAAACATGGGATGAGCATAAAAAGCTCAGTAAGGGATATAAAAATATGGAAAGGAAACATGGGTACATATATACATAAGGATGAGATCATACTTTACCCATAAAACATAAGCACATTAACATACCTCATCAAATCATGAATAAATCATAGAAATCATAAGACCTAAAGGTAACTTGAGGCATTCATAACATTCTTATGTAGGGAGTAACCCTCTTGGTTATGTTAGGAATACCCATCATAGTATATTCCCTAAATCTCTTCGGAGAAACCTTAACGTTTCACTCCTTCGCATTACCCAATGAATTGGAGAGCTATATCGGGCTCACCTACCCTTAGTCTATCACGGAACCACCCGTCTTCATAATAATTCCCAAGAACCTCAACATAATCGTATCACATAAAACATGCATAAAGGAAACATAACATTTCCACCTTTCAATCACAAGATATCAATACTATAAATTGATATAAAAACATTATGAAAACCATTTTCAATACCAAAATAAAAGAATATTAAAACATGGTATTTATTTTTCTTTTAAAAACAAGGTATGGCATGTATAGGAAGTCGAAACTCAAATAACGGTCACGGCGGCGGAGAAGTCGTTGTCACCGCATACGTACGACAAAAACATTCCCTTTTGTCGTTTAGTAAAACGCTACGTATAAAACATATTCCTTTTGGATAAACGTAAAAGTCAAAGGGCTTTATACACCGTATAAAAGAAGGTTGTGTATAAAAAAATATGCCTCAATGAAAGGAGATTGAGACGAAGTCCCATACCTCGTATCCGACTTGACCCGACCGTTCTTTCATCTCCTGAATAATAAACTTGAGTTAATCTCTACTTTCTTAAGAACCTTTTTCAAGTTCATTATTCCTTTTATATCACTTATTTCCATGTCATGAACACTATGTAATTATTTAAGTTAATAACGGTCGTTTTAACGATCATTGGTACTTGAGTCAAAAATAAACCCTTTATAATTACAAGTTGTTCATGTATCCATTATATCCAGAATTATAATCATGATGTATATATCATATATATCGTATATATTCAGTATATACGTGCATTTATAATATTATATAATCATTTAGAGGTAAGAAATGAAATGCACCGTTCATGGAGACGGTAAGCCGTACGTACGCATGAACGCTACTTTCATTTCTATTTCATATTTTATAGAATGGAATCATAATGATTTAAAGGTATTTTATAATTACAGTACAATATCATATATAATATCATAGTTCCATCCTTTATACATCCCACATATGGTATTAACGAATCAAATCACTTTCAGGGGGCGGTAGTCCGCACTTCCTAAAATGAAGATATCGTGTTTACCCATAATGGAAACAATAATGGTATGCCATAAATTAAAAATACAGAAGCTTAAGGAAAGAATAAACATATTATATATCATATATAAAAATAGTGACATAATAATGGCCACCTTTGAAGGTGTTAAATGAGTATTAAACAATCATCTCTTCGGGAGGCAGAATTTCTCCATCCACAGAAACCGTATGTTCTTTAACCATTTGATGTAGTTGTGTGAGAGTGTAGCTCAAATAAATCTTATAACAACATCCTAGTATATTGAAGATACTGGTGTTTTTACAAAATAAGTAAATAAAAAGAGTTTAGGGGGTTGGAGAAGCAAAATAAAACAAATGAACATGAGAGAAAGAATTACCTTTAAAAGTGTAACTCCTTTTGATTTGAGCCTAAAGGCTTCCTTTTAAAGGATTCTTCCAAAAGGGAATCCTCTAGGATGAGTAGAGGGATGTGGAGAGAGTAAATGGTCAGGGGATGTCCGAGCCAAAGGCTTGAGGAGTGTGTGAAATGAGGTAGAGGTGGGGGCCTTTTATAAGATGAGAGGAGGGGCACTTTTGGAAATCATGAAACTATTATTTTATTTTCAAACGTGTTTCGAATTTCTAAGGTCCCACATTGATATATTTCTAAGATAAGATGATAAGGCTTCGAAATATACCCAACCAATAGGTTTTGGACATGTGTATGTTTTAGATATTACATTATCTTTCCATTTTATTTAAATCGTTAAATAATGAGGTCATCCCTGCATCATCATGATGTCATAAATAATTTAATTTATTTAAAGTCTAAAAATTATAAAAAAAATACTATGATGTAGGAAATATTTTTATCTTTCAAATGACTATTTATAATGAAAAATATGATCTTTATAACCCCATGTAAAAATTGTTTTTGTAAAACATATTATGTTTGTGTCATTTTTACTTTTACATTAAATAAAAAGTTATTTATGTCATTTTCCAACCAAAGTAGCTCCATGGGGTCCCCAAGTTGACCCATGGCTTGTCTGGGTCGGCCATGGAACAACCAATGAGGGTAGGACATGTTTCAAGCTCATCTCATGCTATTAAAACAATATTTTTACCTTAAACTACACTAATTACCACTAATCGCGATTAAGAACTTAATAAGTTACTATTCACCAAAAAATTATTATAATCTCATTGAACCAAATTTTACTTCATAATGAAAACCATGTATGTAGTATTTTTTAAAATCAAAACACAATGATGGAAATATTTCATTTAAATGGAAAAATCAGTTTTTATAATTACCACTTAGTGGTTTCACTATTCATCAAAAATTGATGTTTTTCAGAAAATTACCAAAAAATCACCCTAAGCTATATTTGATAATCTGAATTCAAAAATGAAGTCTATTTTTCAAAATTCAAAACATATAAGTCACATTAATTAATTTAATAATTAATTTCCGCTGTCAAGACAAAAAGCATGTTTTTATGAAACAATAAGTATCAAAAGATTGACACTAGTTTAAGTCCAATTTCAAAGTGAAATTGATTCCAATGACCACCATTGGATAAAATGGTAAAAATATATTCTAATTTCACTTAAAAACCAATTCAAAAGGTAACATAATCATATAAATAAATTAGATTAAAAGGAGGTTTTGAATTAAAATACAACATTTTTCACTATTCATTAAAAAATGAATTTTATCGGAAAAATACCAAAAATTCACACAAAGTAAATTTTGATTTCTCAATCATAAATAATAATTTTATTTTGACAAACATAGCTTATAAAATTTTCAAAAGATAGATTTAAAAAGTTTTTTCCATCAAAAGGAAGTAAAACAATCTTTTAAGAATATTAGTGTATTCCATGCATAAGATTGTATTTATTTTCATTTTAGGCCTTTAAAACACTATCTTAATCATTAATAGACATAGATAAAAATATATATTATTAATTACTTACTTGGGATGTTATAGGAAGATTTTATTATAATAAATCAAACTCAATCAAAAATAATATCCAGTAAAGGATACTGACATAGTTGAAAATGATCTGTAAAACCTTTTGAGAGAAATATCATTTTCTGTAAAATCACATAATAGTCACACATTTATAAAGGATGTAATTTAAAAGAGATTTTTGAATCAATTTTTCCTATAATAGTTTAAAAGTTTTGAAAATAATTATCATTTCAAAACATTCATGTCCATATAAATAAATCCTTAAAATCATTTTGAAAACATGGACATTAATTAAAAACATTTTGAAAGACAAATATTTAAAGAATTTTAAAATTATGATCTTCATAAAGAGTACCTTTCACAAATCCTTAAAATATTCATTTTGAAATCATTTTTAAGAAAAATAAACATGGATGATAAAAATGTCCCAGTAAATACATACACATAAACAATCTTGGATAGTAATGAGCTTGAAGAATTAACCCTTACCATGCACTTTCTTTTAGTCGACGATAAGTTTAAACCTCTTGTATGAAGATCATAGTATGTTAATAAATTATACCAATACTATATTAATATGTATGATATCATACACGATTCATTTATGACTGTATAATACCCATTTAATAATAATTCCCATGTTAAATTAACATTTCTCGTAATAATCACTTTTTTTTATTGTACGTGTTTTAACTTGTTACTCTTGTTTGTATCACTTAGATCAAGATTTAAATACTTCCAGAATATAAAAAAATGATTTTTATATCATATATATCTAGAATATATATATGTATAATATACATATATATTAAATGAAAAACACTATTTATGGAGATGGTAGTCCGTACGTACGCATAAAAGTTGTTTCCATTTTCATATCGTATTGAACATAACTAAGTGAATAAGATATATTTAAGTACATATATATGTATATCTCCATTATCATAATTATACCATATATTACATACTTATTAGTAGTATATATGTTTATAATCATCGATGAATGGTGAATGTGGAAATGAATCTCATCACGTCGTGGAGACGGTAATCTGTACGTATGCACCAGCGACAATATCATTTCCTTAAATGTGTGTAATGTAATGTTATATTAATTTTACAGAGACATTATCATTTTATTTTTATTATTTATGTACATATTACTCGTCATTATATCCATCCAAATAACATAGTGTTGAATAACAAATTACACCGCGGTGTGGAGATGGTAAGTTGTATGTACGCAGGCATGGTGACATTATCATTAATAAGATGGAAATAATAATGAATATAGGTTTTTCATATTTATAATAACATCACAGTATATAAAATATAATGGATTTATTATTTTGTAATTGAAAAAACAATGAAAGAGTAAGTGGAAGAATAAGAGAACTTGAAAGAGGGTGATGAAATCATTACCTCTTCTTCTGTTTCTTCATTTTGATTTGATCAAAAGGGCTCCATAGGTTGGATTTATTACCAAAATAAGGCCTCTAGGATGATTTTAGGATATTTGGGAGGATATTTGGGCTAGTTTTGGCCGAGGAAAATGGCTTTGGGGTTGTAATTTTTAGAGAAGGGGAAGTTTCCTTTTATAAGAGGGGTGAGGGTCACTTTTAGAAAAGAGTAAAGTATTAATTTATTATTCAATCATATTGGGTTTATAATGGTTGAAAATGAATTTATGTAGAGTCTTAGGTGGTTATGGGTCTAAATAATCTAAACCAATAGGTATTCGACATGTTTAGGTTACCATTTTAACCTTATCTTTTAGATTTAACTCTTAGTTAAATAGTTTAACTTTTACTGTGTCTTCTTCTATTCATACTCTATATGGTTAATAAACTTGCATTAAACTTACAAGAGAACTTCAAGTGGCTCATTAATGACATATATAATATTATTTAAGCCCTTTTGCAAAACCTTACATTTTTTTAAATATTATATCAACCAATAATATAGTATTTCTTTTAAATATTAACTTATGTCATTTTTGACACTATTTGGTATTTTTGTTTTTTGACAGTCATCGCAACTTTATTAATTCAAAAACGATACATTGAATCATCCATAAAATGTAATATTCACCTATAAAATTATTGGATTTCATAAAAACATTGACATTATTTTTATTTTAATAGTCATAATACAATTTATTTGATTCTTTCATTAATAAGGTAATTACTGCATAATCATTGTGTCACAAATAAATTTAAATATTTAGTGTCAAAAAATAATAAATAAAATACAATTATGTAGGAAATCTTTTAATATTTCTAATGAATATTTATAGTCGAATTTATCTTATGTATAACCCTATATTACAAATCTTTTATTTTTTAAACTTTGATTTTAACTCTTTGAACTCTTCTTCGAATTAAATAATAATAAAGATCATAATATAATCCAAGTGGACCTAAAGAATCATATTTTATTTATAATGTTTTTTTGGTCGATTTACACTTATCCAATAGAATTTGGACATGTGTTAGAGTAAGAATAATATCATTTTTACCCTTAATTACCCTATTTACTTTCAAGCGTGGTAAATAAATGTAAAAAGTTACTATTCACCAAAAATTATTTTCATCTTATTGAACCACATTTTTCTTAATCATATCAACAATATTTCTCAGATTTTTTAAATTCCACTCACAGAAGCAGTAAAATTAAGTTTTATGTGAATTTGCAAATTCTCCTAGGAGGTGAGTAAAAGATGGTGAAAGTTAAATAAAATTTTATATATCAAATATTTTTACAAAAAGACTACAATGAATTACATTGAACATATGTAAGTATTATTTATCCATTTTTACCTAAAATAAATTTAAATATAATAACTAATTATTTAAATAAAAAGTTGGTTTTAAACAATAACACAACGGTTTTCATTATTCATCAAAAATTGAATGTTTTCAGAAACATATCTAAAATTCACTCTAAGATAATTTTGATATTCCGAATTCAAAAATTAATAATATTTTACCAAATTCAAAACATTTAAATTTCATTCATTAATTTAAAATCAATTCCCATTGTCAAAACCAAAAATTGTATTTTTATGAAATTATAACTACCAAAAGATTCACACTTGTTTGTCTCCAATTTCAAAGTGGAATTACTTCCAATGACCAAAATTGGATTAAATGCTATAAATATAATCCAATTATTCTTCCAAACCATTAAAATTTATAATTTAACACTATAAATTATTTTGATTAAAAAAGTTGTTTTTAGTTAAAATATAGTATTTTTCACTATTCACCCTAATATGAAAGTTGTCAACAAATCCCCAAAATTTTATTGAAACCAAATTATTAAGTCCTGATTCTAAAGAAGAAGTTTTTTTTGTCAAATTGAATATATAAAAGTTTCAAATATTGGATTTAAAAATGGTTCACCATTAAAAGGCGGTAAAAGTGCATTTTTGAAAAATACTTCTTTTAGATGAAAATAATGAATTGGTTCTCAGATTATGTCTAAGAAACTCCTAATATGGATTCTAAAATTATAAGGATTATATATAGTTGGAAATTTAGTTAATACTATTCATAAATGCTTTTGAAGGGCTATTTTGGTAAGTCGTGGTGCGCTTAAACTTGGTGTTGTGTGTAGTTCAAGTTATTGATTTACTTTGAAGAAATAACGTACTATGAAATCTTGGTGTGTTAAATTATTCCCTCCCCCAATAAATTGTGTCCTCACAATTTGAAATTGTTATTTGAAAATAATAGGTCGAAAATATAAAATACCTTTGTGGATAACTCATATCAGAAATTGGGTTAATAAAATTTAGTCTTAATAATAAGGAATAGATATATATATATATATATATATATGATAAGTAGAGTTACATCATTTAACTAATTCCTAAAAAAATCTCATCTTTCACTCCAAAAGATTTCAAAAAATTATTCTACTTATCCTAATCGTATAGGGTTTCAAAAATAATGAATTTATAATTCACCTATCAGACCCTTTAAAAAACTAGATTATACCATCCATGGACTTATTGTAGTCATGTGGTTGGCGATACACCCTTCTTGCCTTTTGGTTGCAGGTTTAAGTCTTGTGGCCTTGCCGGATGCGACGGGTCGCTGCCCAACCTATGGTTTGTCCTTTTTATGGCAGTCCAAAAATAATCTCAAACAAGAATTATCCAATATACTTCTCTCCGAACTCAGAGTCTAAAATTTATAAGGAAGGTAAACATAATGAAGATTATTTTTCCATGTAATAACATGTGACCAACTTCATAATGTATTATTTTAAAACATAGTAACATCGTGAATTACCATAAAACCTTATTGATTACATTCATGCTCCCTTATCCTTTATATAATACTGGATATATTCCTTATATCTAAATTTTTTTAATATTCCAACAATCATGAAATAAACAAACCATTAATCAGTTCCAAGATAGTCTAGAGTATCCAATATAATTTATCCAAATGAACCATCTCTTATTCCAATATCACTATCTCGTTATAAAGACCATATTAAGGATTATCTTTCACTCAGCCATAGATTTTCCAAACATTTAACTGAATATTGAGTCACTTTTATTGGTTCCAAACAATCTCAAGTCCTTAATTAAATAGTACTATAGTACAATCCTTATATACTATATAATTCGTATAACATGTACATCATTAATACAATACTCAAATGACACAATAATTTAATAACAACAAATGAAATCTAATAATTCCACTTAATCTTCAGTTGTATCATAACTTTATTATTATCCAATATCATCATTTGGTGTATACTCTGACGATTTGGACATTGATTCACGTACTTGGTGTCCTTTTTCCCCACACTTATAACAAACTCTCATTCCCTTAAAGAATTTACCAAGGTGACTCTTTCCATAGTTATCACATATTGGAAAATCCTTCTTTCCCTTATTCCCTTTATCAATCGTTCTCTCTAACATCTTTTTCTTCTCAATCTTCCCTTCAATGACATAGGAATTAGAAAATTATTTACTTATCTTATTAACATATGATAATATTTATTCATATGAGGAGTAAACATGGGAGACTATGTCCCTTATAAATTTTGGCTTAATACCAAGAATTATATGACCCTTCTTACTCTTTGGGTAACACATATTTCTGGAGTTCTCATTCCCTCTATTGTGAGCCATTTCTAAACAATGGCGTGCACTAGGTTAGTTTATGAATTGTAATTCATAATTCCAAACATGTAACATACCTAACTTAAATTGAACAGTTTATAGATATAATCCATAATCACAAAAATGTTTTCTTAGAGGCGAAATGCATTGAGAGCATAAGGGATTATCAAAAGGTCTTAATGCGCTTGAAAGAGAAGGTGAGATGTGCTAATGAGAGGGATAAAGGAAATGGGTTTGGAGTATTGGGAATTCATAAAAAAAATAAAGATACTTCTTTATGAATTAAAAAATATATTCCTTAGAAATATGGGTATCTGAATATCGAAAAACAATATAATATCAAAGGTTTTTGTTAACGGTTTTTCTCATTATATCCATCATTTTTTTCAAATTTAATAATTAGAGAAAAACACTTTGATTTTCAGGGTCACATTGAGCATGGGAAATTAATTTTTTCATAAATACTTTTTTATAAAAACCTCATTCTCGAATTTATAATTTTCAATGTTATTTAAATATTTGAAAAATAATTTCAATTCACATAAACAAATTATAATAATATATATCCTTTTTTGTTTTAATATTTTCATGCAATAATTATTATTTGATTATTAATAATTTTATAAAGAAAAAAATATAATGAAAATAAAAAATTATATATTTTTTAATACTCACTTGAAAAAAAAATTATTTCGAAAAAAATCATAAAAATTAAACCAATCATAATTTTTTTATTCTGTTTTCAAAGAAAATTTTTATTTTTTCATAATTGATTACTATTTATAACTAATAATTATTTTAAAAATTAATGACATAATTTTTATGACATAAAAATTTTAAATGAAAACACATTAGTAATTAACATTATAAAATTATAATTTTTTAAAATATCTTCTGAAATGATTAAAATAATACTTACATAATAATTTTTTAATTACATTGAATCATATATTTTAAGATTATATTATAAATTACAACTATTGAAATTTTCATCTAATGGTCAAAGATCAATGGTCATTTAATGGAAATTTAATGGTTAGATCCCATTAGTCACATTTCATTTTTCAACTAGTAATTATTCTGCTATACTCATACCTAATCAGTTAATACAACACATGAAATGTTTCCACACATCAATAGATAATGATTTTCAAGCCCACAATGCTTTTCTTTCCTCTAAATTATTTTATGTATGGGATGATATTCGTGAGGGAATTAAGGACTAAGAAGTATTCCATAACTTTTTTACTGTTATTTGGTGTTTATCCCCATATATATTTCTTCTCTATTATAAGAAATAAAATTTCATGATATAAAATGTTCGAACAAACTCTATTTTTCTTTTAATATGCATCAATTATCATACTTAATGAAATAATCATTTGTGAAAAATTAGTACTATTACAATGAATTAGTCCCCATTCCAATGCATATTATCTACTACATGTATTTTATACTACACTATATTATAAAATAAAATTAATATGTATTTACAATAAATTTTTTATATAAATTTATACCATTAAATAATAATTACCAGGGACCAGGTGGCATACATAATTATTTTATCTAAAAAAATCCCTTTCTATACTTCCATTTTAATTTTTGTGATGGGAGATTTAACATTACATTTTTCTATGGATTATAAAATAGCTAACCATGTAATGGAAAATAATCCAAAACATATGCCTCAGTTTGTTGAATAATTCAATCATGTGGGGGGATCCTTAAGGTTACTTATTTAAATCTATGGTTAGGATATGACAAGTTATTTGCGAGGAATGAAGATATTCATAAAACTGATTTCAGAAGTAAGATTGAGAATTATTTTTTTCTTTTGATTTTGTTTTATAATAATAATTTAGTTGATGTTCTTATAGACTTAATGTGTTTTAATTAGATATTTTTTTGGGTTCTTCCATCTCTATAATTTCTAACAATGTTTTGAGAGATTCCTTAACATCTAATGACTTGACGATACACCTGGAGCTTATATTAAATATATATAGAGGGAATTTATTTTCTGTTTTTCTCTAAATGATTCAATTATACATTAGAGAGATACATTTTCTAGGTAATTTGATATTGTGTTCATGAATATTAATTGATTTGTGAAACTTTTAAATTTTCACTTTCATGGAATATTGTAAAGAATATATTGGAAATTTATAGATTCTTAAGAACTCTTGGCTACAATTGGATAATTGTTTAGTAATTTTCAATATTAGAGTAATTACTAAAATCCATGACCAATAATTAGATACATTTTACAAGGTAAGATTCGTATATAGAATCGATCAAATATTTAAAGGGAAGTTGATAAGTGCAATAATCATGACCTTACATATGGTGGGTAAAGAGTGTACCATGTGTCATAAGCCATTAAAATCTGGTCTTGGAGATGTTTTCAGGTATTATGGGTGAGTAGTATCATATCAGTACATGAATTTGATGTTATATAGGGGTAAATAACCTACGTATTGTTTTTAAAATGGAACAAAATTTACACATACTGATATATCTATATTAATTCATTTTAATTGATTGATTTTTGGTTTACAGTAACCACAATAATAGAAGGTATATATTTTTACAACAAGTTATTATTGTTTTGTAGAGTATGTTGTTCTATTATATATAGACATTTGAGGATTTTATGATGTACTCCCAATTGATTTCGATGAAAATAAATAGCATGTTATGTTGAAGAATCAGGTGTAGTTGGTGTGAGAGGATATTTTTGAGTGCTAAATAGTTGTTCTTTACATAGGCATTCACGTTTAGGTTAAAAAGTATTTTATAAGGACTTACCTTATGCATATTATCTTCACTACCTCACTACAAGATAATGGGATAGAGATATAGATATTTGAATTAGGATATTGTGTATTGTGGGATAATATTTTGGGTGGAATTCCTGCCTATTAATTAACCTAGTAAGATAATCTGAATAATATATTTGAGATATTGTTATGTTACCCATTATAATCATCAAGGATTTGATGTAGGACACACAAACCATGAGATAGTGAGTTCGCCCATTTTTTAAAAAGGTGTATCACCACATTTTTATATTTTATTGATGTTTGGGGATGAAGAATGATAGAAAAGGGTTTGTTGCATATTTCCCAACATATTATTAGTTGTTGATCGATCACCAAATAATGAATTTTCTACAATTGATTTTACCCACTTTAATATGGAAATTTCATGAGGTGACATTGGATTTCATTATAGTATTATCATGGACACATTGATTAAGTGATATTATGTAACATCCTAGGTAAATAAAGAACAAGAAATTTTCATATTTATTAATATTTGTGAAATAAATATTAATTTTACTTTATAGGTGTTGCTATGTTTGATAGCATACCAAATACTCAACAATGAGTTTCTTTGAAATCTTATGTTGCACACTAATAATATAATAATATTATTTTAAATGGTAGGTTACATGTAGTTGTTTTATTGGTGGGAATGAATATAAATAACCAAAATATGATTAGATATGTTTGTAAAATGTTTTTACATTTTGCTGATAAAAGATAATGGATTAAAATAAGTAGAGAATTCAATTTTAGTCATAGATACTCTAATCTTCACTAAAAGGTCGATTTATCTCTTTTTTATGGAGAACCCACTTTAAAAAAAGTTTTGGTAAACCTTATACATTATATTGGACGAAATAAAATCTTTCTTTAGAATTGGGACATCAAAATTTACTTTTTGTGTGTTTGTTTATTTTTCCGATAAAGTTCATTTTTAATGAATAAGTGAAAAATGTTGTATTTTAATTCAAAACCTCATTTTAATCTAATTTATTTATATTATTATATTATCTTTTGAATTGGTTTTAAAGTTCAATTAGAATATATTTTTACCATTTAATCCAATAGTGGTCATTGGAATTAATTTCACTTTGAAATTGGACTTCAACAAGTGTCAATATTTTGATAGATATTGTTTCTGAAAAACACGCTATTTATTTTGACAAAGGGAATTAATTATTAAAATTAATTAATGAAACTTATATGTTTTGATTTTTTTAAAATAGGCATCATTTTTTATTTAGGAATATCAAATATAGCTTAGGGTGAATATTTGGTATTTTTCGGAAAAACTGCAATTTTTGATGAATAGTGAAACCACTATGTGGTAGTTAAAAAACAGATTTTCATTTAAATGAAACTTCACCACTTCTGTGAATTGAATTTTAAAAATCTGACATAAATGGTTGTCATTATTAAGTAAAATTTGGTTCAATGGGATGAAAATAATTTTTTGGGGAATAGTAACTTTTATGTTTTATTAATCGCGATTAAAGGTAATTACTGTAATTTAAGGTAAAAATAATGTTATAATAATATGAAATCACCTTGAAACGTGTCCTAAACTTATTGGAATAGTCATTGACTACCAGGAAAATGCATGGGTCAATTTTTGGGACCCCATGGAGCCACTTTGGTAAGATAATGACATTAATACCTTTTATATAAAGTAAAAATAAAAATGTCACAAACATGTATTGTTTTACTAAAACATTTTTTACATGGGGTTATATAATTGATATATTTGTCTATAGATATTCATTATAAATCTAAAAATATTTCATACAAAATGGTACTTTTTTTATAATTTTTAGACATAAAAAAATTATTTATGACACAATGATGGTGCAGTGTTTACGTCATTAATTAATGATTTAAATAAATAAGAATATAATGTTTAAAATAATATCCAAAACTTTTCCAATTATTATTGGATGATTTTATTTCGAAAATGGGAAACCTTATCTTCAGATTTAATAATTTGTGGATCTTTAGAAACCGAAAATCATTATATAATAAAATAATAGTTTCATGCTTTCCAAAAGAGACCCTCCTCTCCCTTAAAAAAGATCCCACTTCCTACCCATTTATCACACTTCTCAAGCCCTTTGTCTCGTCCAAACTCTTCTCAAATAAGCTCCCAATATACCTATCTTCATCCTACAGGCCTTACCTTTGGCAGAAAGCTCTTCAAGAAACCCTTTTGGTTCAAACCAAGCGGAGTTACACGATTTCAAGGTAATGTCTTCTCTTATGTTCTTTTGTTTTATTTTGATTCTCCAGCCCCCTAAACTATTTTTATTCCTTTATTTTGTAACAACACCAATATCTTAAATATACTAGGATCTTTTAATGAAAACTATTCTAGCTACACTTATACACACCTCCATATAATGGGTGAAGAACATACTGTTTTTGTGGATGGTGAACTACTGCCTCATGAAATGATGATTGTTCAATTATATCCTACCGCCTCTCATGGTGGCCATTAAGATGTCACTGAATTTATATATGATATATATTATGTTTATGTTTTCCTTATGCTTCTGTATTTTTCATTTATTTCAAACCTTTATGGTTTCCATTATGGGTAAACACGATAATTTCATTTTAGGAAGTGTGGACTACCGCCCTCTCAAAGTGATTTGAATCGTTAATGCCATATGTGGGATGTATAAAGGATAGAGTTAAAATATTATATATGATATTATAATGTAATTATAATTTACCTCTATATCATAATGTTTTCATTCCATTAAATGCGAAATATAAATAAAAGTAGTCTTCATGCGTACGTACGGCTTACCGTCTCCGTGAACGGTGCATTTCATTTCTTACCTCTAAATTAAATGTAATATTGTAAATGTATGTATATACTATAAATATATGATATCTATGATATCTACATCATTAATATAATTCTGGAGATAATGGATATTTTACCCTAAGAACAACATGTAATTATAAGAAGTTTATTTTGGACTCAAGTACCAAATATCGACAGAATGACCGTTATTAACTTAAATGATTACATAATGTTCAAAACATGGTAATAAGTGATATAAAAGGAATAAGGAACTTGAAAAAGGTTATTAAGAAAGTATAAATTAACACTATTTTATTATTCAGGAGATTAAAGAGTGATCGAGTCAAGTCGAACACGAGGTAAGGGACTTCATCTCAATCTCCATTCATTGAGAAATATTTTTTTTTAATATAAGACTTTCTTTTATACTCTGTATAAACACCTTATACTTTTCATTTCAATCAATGGGAATCTTTTTCTAATTTTTTTTACTAAATGTCAAAAAAAAAATCTTTTAACATACGCATTGACAATGACCTTTCCGATGTCGTGAGTACTACTTGATCTTTGGCTTCATTAACAAGTAGTAATGTTTTTAAAAGAAAATAAATACCATATAATCTTTTATGTATTTTGGTATTGAAAACGGTTTTGATAATGGATTTGTTAGGTCAATATTTTAAAGTGATATATTGTGATTGAAATGTTGAAATTTTCTCTTTCCACTATATTTGTTTTATGTCTTATGATTTTATAATCGTACTTGGACAATTGACGGGTGGTTACGTGATAAACCAAATGACGGATGGTTCCGTGAATATGAGGATGGGTGGTTACGTTATAACCTCCAATGCATTGAATATGGTGGTCGGTCATATGGCTATTCCAGTAAGTTATATGTGTGGAAGTCGGCCGTATGATTATTCCTTTTTTGTATGTTTATGTCCCAAGTTACCTTTATTTGTTATGTGTTCTTTATATGGGTTTTATGGTAATCGTTTGGTTAAAAAAGGGTAAGTAATGATATTTTATTTAGTGAAGAGTGTTTAATAATTTATAAAGTTGAAAAGTATTACTTATGATAAAGTATTCATGGATTATTGGTTGTTTTGAAGAAAAATAACAGTTTTCCTTCTTTGTGTATCCATTACTATGTTTTTTTATGCTCACCCCAAGTTTTTGAAATGTTTTTCACATGACATAATTTGGAATAGGGTCGAGTATGGGATCAAGGAAAATTCATGTTGTCTTAAACAAGGAATTAGACATGACTCTTTTTTTAAGAGTTTATGTTTTGTAAAAAAATGGAAATTGTGTAGAAATTTCTACTGTGTAATCTTTTGAGATGTAATAGTTATGTTCTAATTCAATAAAAACTCTAAACCTAAAAAGATCCTCAATGTAAATTATTCATTTAATTCAATATTAAGTAATGTTTTAGGGCTGGATCCTTATATATAATTTGGGTTTTTCTAGATATAAATACCTACACATTTTTATAGAAATATTACATGTTGAAAGATTAATGTTTATTTCATTTTACAAAAACTCGCATGAGGACTTTAAAGGATTAGTTCCATTTGATATCGGACACTAAATCCTAGTATTTAATGAAATATCATCAATATCAACCCCAATTATCTTCCAAATTAGTAATCTTTAGATATAAATGGTAATATAAACCATTCCTCATAAACTTGGAAAATAAAACATCATAAAGGGTCAAATCAAATATTATGTTAAGGTAAATATTGAATATAATGATCAATAGAGTTATAAAAACATAAATGAATAATATGAGAATGAGTTATTTAATATTACAAACAATTTTCATTCTCAATATGTCATGGATTGTATGAATTATTCATGGAATAAACCATTAACATTTTAAAATACAAGAATCATAAGAGTGAGAAATAATTTCAAATAAATCAAAAGTATTATGTTCATGTAATATAAGTGTGGCACCAAAATTAGTGTATAAAAAATTTCATAAGTTAATGATAACTATTGTGGCCATAAAATGATAATATATCAGGGAAAAAGAAATTTCCCATACTAGAAATAACATATTGAATTGTATGCAAAAATGGATCATTCTAATAAGATTTTTTCTCATAATAGATAAAGAAAATTGACTTGTTTCCCATAATTATTTCATTGGATATAAAACTCTACCTAATATACTTTAGGGTTATATAATTCAATCCCAACCAATCAAATATTAAATACAATAGATATTTGTGACATAGGAACATTAAATATCCATCATATCATTATCTCATAACACACACAAATAAAATAGTTTTCATAGTCATTTTATCAATTAGACATAGCATTACCCAATTAAAATAAGTGGGTTTTATAAAAATATCCTCATCATAAAAACCATCCATGTAAATGAAAAGGATGGAAAATTTATTCATATCCATGGTAAATAATATGTATCATTGAAGAATAATATCATAAAAGGAAAAAAAATAAAGAACACTTAGAACATTTCATGAGGAAAATAACATTTTAAATTTGAAATAGTATATTTAAAATCTAATAATTTGGAAAATATTTTAAAAACATCATTAAAATACTATCAATACATTTAATAAAATATCAAATTAATTTAGTTTTCAAGTTAGTGGAAAATTTCATTCATATTCTGTATATTAGAAAAATGTTTCCTTCATATTCTCTATAAACTAAAAAATGGCTCGTTTAGGAAATTTTCAAGAAGATTATTTTTATAAAATATCCAAAAAAAATGAGATTTTTTATAAATTAAATTAAACCATAATTTATGAAAAATTTAAAAAAAATAATTTAAAAAATTAAGGATAATGGTGAAAATTGATTATGATCAAAGAGAGAAAAAATGTGTGTTTTCCTTAAAAATAACATTTTGGAATCTTCAACAAATAAAAAGTGAAACATGAATGTAAAACATAAAAATTATGGAAAAAATAATATAATAAATTTCATGAGTATCTTGGGAGATTTATCATATGATTTCACCACCCAAACAAATTCATAAAAATTCCTCATAAATAATAAGACTGTAACATACCACCCCTAGCACTTTGTATGTTTTGAATCATAATCCACTAAATAAAGAATGTTAGATGGATATATATATATACCATAATATTATTTATATGAATCATCAATTACATTCGTGGGAATTATATATACAATGAAAATAAACCTTTTTGTGAATAAGGAATGGTTCCAAGTGAAATTAATGTGATAAAAAAAATATATTATAACTTTGGTAACATTTGATTATTGATCCCCATGAACAAATAAACTAAAAAGGAACATTAAATATCATAAAAATAATGGTAATAATTAAAAAAAAAATCCAATATGAATTTTATACATCACATAAAATAACTGACTAAATAACTTTTCATATGTCTCCTATAAAAAATAACTAGAATCAAAGTCCATTACATCATGTTTCAACATTAAATGTTTAATTTTGAACCTCGTGTATAATGGATATAAGTCTGATAAAAATATATAACCTAAACATACTTATATTTTTCATAAAAAATATAATTTACATATAACAATTTATCACCCACTTATTATAAAATCTTTGATAAAATCATTATTTTAGGGAAAAATTAATTTTTTTAAATTATAGGTTCGGGTTTAATATTTTTTACCTATTAGGTTGATCCTTGTTAAATAATTTAAATAATATTAATAATA
This sequence comes from Viscum album, assembly GCA_963277665.1. Taxonomy (NCBI): domain Eukaryota; kingdom Viridiplantae; phylum Streptophyta; class Magnoliopsida; order Santalales; family Viscaceae; genus Viscum; species Viscum album. The sequence continues at coordinate 1,417,428,117 of OY728145.1, forward strand.
ATATAAATATCTTATTTATTCCTTATTTACATATTTATAGTCATCCATCAAATTATAGATAAAAATATGAATTTCATCATTCCTTGGGATGTTTGGCCGCACGTATACATGAATATTGTTATATATTTATCAATTGTATTGAATGAAATAATGTTAAATAACAATTAAACATTCCATAATCGTTATTATATTATTTATATCATAGTTATTCACAAAATTCAACCTTATTACTAGCAATTTTATAATTCTAATGAAATGATTCAAATCACAATGTGGAGGTAGTACTCCATACATATACTCTAGCAAGATTATTGTTTTAAAATTTATATGATGGTAACAAATTAATAAGTTTTATTATAATTATATAATTATAATTATATCAAAAATATCATATGTAAAAATAAAATCAATCATTATATGTATACAAGAAAGGCATATATGGAAGAAGAATTTAATTGTTTCATGAGGTCGTAGTCCATCATACTCATGATCTAGAGTTTTTTTCACAATTTAAGGAAGAGAATATGGAAATATGTTATTCTATTAATATAAAAAATATCCATATATTTTAGATATTTGAATTATTATTTTAGAATAATTGAATAATATTTTAATGTTTTAGAAAAAAAATTAAATGAATATGCATGGATAAAAAGTATATGTAAGGGCCTAGATCCATATGAATCAACCCTTTGAATGTTTTTGAAGACTGAGGTTCTTAATGAAGGATAAGAGTATGTTGGGTGGATTTGGTTCATTGAAAGTTGAAACCAGGGAGACGACACTGTGTGACCAAGGGTTACACATCGTTTACTATTCTGGATTTTCAAAAATAAAATAAATATTGTGGTTATTGTTGTTTTTTTGGAACCTGACCTAAAGTTATTAGCTAATTTTAATGTTAAGTACACATTGTATACTTACCCACCGCTTTATGTTTTAATGATATACCAGTCTCTTGGGTATTTCCAACCCTACAGCCAATTTTCCCCTCCCACTCTTCCCGAGTGACCCAGTTGACACCTCTATGGTGTTTTAGAGATATCTTCATCTAGTATCAATCCGGCCCTTCCTTATTTGATATGTATTCAATATGGGGTATGATCTATATCTTTTCTTGTTAATTCATCGATCCATTTTCTCTTGTTTCTATTTTACATGTGATATATCTTGACCTCCATGATTTTAATAATGTTTTTTTTTGTTGGTGTGGTTGTGCCACAGAATCCTTGGGTTGATGCAATTTTCATGTGGGGATGTGATCATGATCCATTTGTAGAACATTCTAATGAAAATAATATCAGAAACCTTTCGAGGTGGGGGATTCCTTCCTTCTCTTTTTCCTTCGTGTAATTGTAGAGATAACAGGTTTTGTCCCTTGGATCATAATGAAAACTAAAAAATAATAACATAGAACCGGATTAAAGAATTTTTTTGACCATATGTCATTTCTTCATAACATTAAAATAGTTTTCTTATTGATTTTGTAGATAGTGGTTTTTCTATTATTATTTTCCTAGCATGTATTTCTTTATGGAAATTAGAATGTAACATAAATATGGGATTAATTGTAAATTTTTTGAAAGAAGATAATGAGGCGGGTGAATGAATCTGATTGTTGATGTAATTTGATGATTAATCCTTTTGATGCATTAAAAAAATTAGTTTATAAACAGGAATCATTTTGATGCCATTTGAATTAGAGGCATCTAGAAATAATTTTTTAATTCCTTCTTATAGCTATTTTATATTTTTGTTTGGAATTCCCATCATTGGAACCAATAAATAACAATTATGTAATTCAAGATGGTTTAAGGAACCAATTTTTTGATAAAGGATAAGGACTTGTAGTTTTCTGATTTACACACATAATTGTTAATGCCATGAGAATTATTCTAGGAATTGTGAGTGGTTTTTTTATGAAATATGGATGCATTTCATGGGGCTAATAGCCTAGTTTCATTGACTTTTGTTTTCCTGGTATTTGTGATGTAAGCCTGGGATGGTTGAACTGGGAGGCTATTGTGATATTTGGGGCATGGAGGCCCAAAGGTTTTGGTTATTGTATTTGATGCCTAGAGTGGAGAGATGCATCGGGATATACTTTTGGGTGTCGGGGAGGACACTAGGGATGATTTGAAGTGTTGATTTTTCTATTACACGTTATTGTGAAATTGGATATTGTAGAATCTATTGTGTTTTTATCTAATTTAATTTCCCCAGTTCTGGAGTCATCAGGTCATACTTACCCGACTTCCAATAGAATCAATGAAACACATGATATTCCAAGTGCTTTATAAGTTTATATTCTCGAGGATGGGTGGGTGTGCAATCCTACAGTAGGTGGAAAATATTATATGGGTAGTTTAGCTACTCACCATGTTGATCCCCTTCTGTTTGGTAGATCGAATGATTTTATAAAATACGTAGAATTATGGAAAAAGTAATAATTCTATTAATTAATGATGGAATAAATGATGGTAACCCACGGTGTTGGAGTTTGTTAGGATGAAATGTTGAGGTTGTGCTTTTGAGGAACTATGGACTTGGTTTGGTTATAGCTTGAGGTTATGAAAATCTGTTGTGATGCTAATTAAATTTAATGTGAAAATTTTTTAATGGTTAATTAATGTTTAAATAATTAATTACTTCTAACTAAAATTAAGGACAAGGGATCATGTAACTTATTGTATATCTTTAAAAGGTTGTGTGCTTATAAGATATCCAATCTTAGTAGTGGCAGTTAGAAGTTTGAGAGATGTTAATAGCAGTGGATTCCAAGTCTTTTTTTCCACATTGTGGTTCGAATCTATATTATATCATGTCATTTTTATGTTTCTATATGATACTCCACCCTATCAGTTAGAGAAAATGACACCCCGGGGATTTTGAGCCCTGTGGGTTTTTTCCAAAACATCCCGATGAGAGGATGGATGGCTGACTACCACATTTTATCCCTTGTCTTTTAGCATGGTAGTTACATGTGTTGGTAGGAAAGTGGTTATTTTTTCTCATATATATCAATATAGGTTTGTAATGGCTAATGGTTATTCACAAGAATATATAATGGATATAGATTTATATGGACTACTATAGGTGTAACATGTATAGGATTTGATGTATTGAGGATCTTTACTCAGTGTATGGACTGTAAATTCATGAGGTATAATACCTAATGTATGATACATGTTATGAAAGATTTGGTAGATTATATAAAGTACCTAGTTAATTTGGTTACCTGGATGTGGTGGTTGTGTTGCATGAGGTGCATGTTGTGGTGCTTCGCCCATGTGTTTTTGTGGAAAGCCTTTTTGGAGAGAGATTCATAGGACGTGTGACATTGGGTCATAACGGAAAACCAGCGGAGAAGACGTAGATGGCTACCCTTGATATTCGTTATTATATTATATACTCTTCTATGCAATACTTGGGGATAGTATCCATGGTGAGGTTGTGAACATATTTTACCTATTTAGGCGATGAGATAGTTTTACTTATTGTTCACTATTATTCAGCATGCTTTCCTAACTTTTTCACAACAGGCTCCAAGGAGGATCATACTAAGTATATTGTTATACTCACCCTAAATTATATAAATTATTTTTCAGGTCACTTGGAGCATGTTGGAGATCAGGCTGGTTGGTGCTACCTTGGAGTTGTGGGATCTATTTATGCATCAAGGCCACTTCCATTTTACTTTTCTTTTGGTAATTGTAGTTTTCCATTTCAGTTGTAGTAGTTCTTTCATGACATTAAATATGTGCGCTAAGAATTATTTTATATTGTAGTATATGTTGAGTTTGGTTGGTGTATGTATAATTCCTCTCCTTTTCATGTGGTATGTTAGAGGTTAATGCTACCCATATGGGTGTTTATTATACCCTCGAAGCTAGATGCCAACCCACTGACTATTAGAGGAAGGACTCTAGGGGTCATTATCTCACTTATCACATTTCCATCGTAAGAGGGATCACTTTGTGGATAGGGGGTCATGAAAGAGTTGAATCATTTGTCTGGTAGAGTTATAGGATGGAGTTTAGAGTTTGGCATATGTGAGGTTGCACAGGTTGGTAGGGAAACGGATTAAACAATGTTTAGCATGCACTAAAAACACTAGAGACCAGATGAGACACTATTATTTAGGCGCCCCTATGATATGAAGCATAGAAAAGTATGTTCATAGTGGCTACTAAATGATGTGATGTTGGTTGCAAGGTAGAGACCTAGGAAATGGCCATGCATCATTCTTCTTTATGAATAATTTTGAATGGTTTGACCATTGGATAGGTTAAAAATGGTTAAAAGTGAAAGAACATTATATAATTAATGTTGATTCTTCCATATTCTCGGTTTAGGAGCTCTAACTATTTGTTATTTTGTAGGCATAAATCCAGTTCAATTTCCCCATCTGGTTCTTGTAGAAGATGTCCAATAGCCTCCGCGAGCAGATCACCACAGAAAAGTGGTTAACGATGACGACACTTTGAGGAGGAACCTCAATAATTTTCTTTGATAGAGTATAAAGAAGTGGAAGGTTTCCATTTCTGATTTAGTCACAAAAGACATGTTGGGGAGGTTGAGATATCTTTCAGATCAATTTGTGTTCAAATGGAGTAGTGGGTGTCATTGTTTTTGACTATGATGTTTAGAGAAGCAACACAATAGAGGTTATTATTCCTCGGGTATTGATAGGAGTCGGTAGTCTCATGGGAGTAGTTTCAACACAAGTTCAAAGTCGATTTTCATTCTTCAACCGTGAATGCGGCCAGTTTCCATGAGCTTCTATCCCTTTGATAGGGGATCTCTAGTGTGTGAGAGTTTAAATCTGTTTCAAGAACCTTTTACAAAATGAATTTTACATACATCCCTATGATGAGGCCTAGGAGAGGCATTTCTAAGAGGCTTTTCATCAAGAGATACAGGGCTAGGTCACCCATTTTACGCTAAATAAATATCATAGGTGTTGGGGAGGTAATAGTTCATTGAGAGGATGATAGCTAGAACTGGATTGTCATGAGAGGGGTGTTGTCAGGATTCCTCACGACGCAGATCTATGGTTTGGGGATCCTAATTTTCTAGGCAGAAGTGTTTCCACTTGGTCGAGGTAGGTCCCAGCCATCAATGTATTGTTTATACTAGAGAGGAGGTTCTACAAACAATGCTAAGGGATTAGGCTCCTGTTTTCTATGGTGGCTGAGTTCATTATCAATGATAGTACCTGACCATCTAGATTAATCAATGTGCATTAGGTGTTCCGCTTCAGGTTCCTCCATTGAGGCAATTCCAGCCAAGGAAAAAGTAGGAGGTTGTACCATATTTGAATGAATAGAGAGAAAATGGGGCTATAAGAGGATATCCCCAAGGTGCTCCACATCCCTAGAGAGAAGAGCGTGCCCATGATGGTGGTTTTCGTCAACATCATAGAGTTCGTGGAGAAGGTCATGGTCTGCTTCATGCTTTAGTGTTGCCAATTCCAGGCGTGGTAGACGTCATTCAAGGTACCCTTTTATTGTTTTCTACTTGGGTGTATGACTTGTTTGATTCATGAGTGACACAATCCTTTATATCGCAATCTCCATTCCATTGTTTGGGAATTGAGTTAGAGAGGCTTCCAGTTCCCTTATCATTGACTATGACAGTTGGAGGTTGAGTTGACTTGTTTGAAGTATGTAGAGAGTGTGAGGTTGTGTTGGGGAATCACCTCTCTTGGGGGTTAATTCCTATGTTTATTGATACAAAATTATTCCATAGTCCTCAGTGTTGATTGGTTGTATTCGTTTTAGGATTGCATGGATTGCTTTAGGAGGAATGTGGGGTTCTTTTTTTCCGATAGAGATCCATCAGATTTTTTTATCGAGAAAGACCCTTAGATGGGTTTGAGGTGCGTTCCATCCTTGTCATCCTTGTTGGATGAGATGATGTTGTGTTTTTAAGAGGTTCCATAGTCATCGTTTCCTTGGATTATGGGAGATTACCCTAGTGTCTTTCTAGAAGGGGTTATAGCATTACTCCATTGATGGGAGATCGAATTTAGGATCGATTTGTAGCCAGGCGTGTCTCCTATCTCGATTTCTCTGTATATGATGGCATATTTTGATTTCTGGGAACTTCAGATACAGATCTATGGTCTATTAGAGTTCATTTTTGTATATATGAGTATGTCACTGTGGGGACCACTAGTTTTTTTCGTGATGAAGGTTGACGGCAGTTTGTGGTTGTGTGTCTATTATCATCTCTTGTACAAAGTGATAGTGAAGAAAAATTATCCACTTCCATATATTGATGATTTATTCAATCTAGTAATGGGGTCAAATTGGTTCTCAATGATTGAATTGCGACCAATATATCATTAGACTAGTGTGGAGGATGAGGATATCATGAATACTACTTTCCATTTTCATTATGGGAATTATTTGTTTGTTTTGATATTGTTCGGTGTGACCAATGCTCCATCTGTGTTCTTGGGGTTGATTAACACTGTGTTTTGTGAGTTCTTGGATATGTTCATGGTGGTCTTCATTGATGACATCCTTGTGTATTCAGCATCTAATGAGTAGCAGGAATAGAATCTCCATGCCATTTTTGGAGTCCTTGTTTGACATAAATTGTTTGGAAAGTTGTTTAAGTGTGAGTTTTTGGATCAAGAAGACCATTTCATAGGGAATGTTGTGTCCCAATAGGGTTTATATTTTGGTCCATAGATGATATAATCAATTGTGTGTGGGGATACCCCCAACATAGTAGAAGATGTGAAATGTTTTATTGGGCTAGTAGGGAATTACAGGAGGTTCATAGAATATTTCTATCATGTTGTGACTCCTATGACATTGTTAACCTAGAAGGATTAGGACTTCATGTGGACTAATCACTTTCTTGTCGATTTCAAGTATCTAATGTAGAAGTTGGTCTCTACTCCCATTAATTTTCTACCAGTATAAGGAGTTCAGTTCAAGTATTTTTATGATGCTTCGCGTCTGGGTTTCAATTGATTTCTGATGCAGTAGTGATTAGTCATTTCTTATGTTTCTTAGAAGTTTCATACGCATGAATTTAATTGTTCCACCCAATATTTTTATTTGGTGGTAGTGGTTTTTGATCTTATGTTTTGGGGATATTACCTCATATGTGAGTGTTTGGAGAGTTTTAGCGATCATAGGCTGAGGTATGTTTTCTCCCAGTGTGACTTAAACTTGTGAAATCATTGTTGGGTGTTGTTTTATAGGATTACGACTTTTAAATCTCATATACATCTTAAAAATAGAATGTTGTATCCTATGAACTGAGAAGGAAGTCACATACTAATACAGTGTGTAAATCAGGTGATTCTTGGAGAGTGATAGAAGGATATTCCTCATTACATATGGATATGGGAGATATTGGGGGCATAGGATTCCTTTTTCAGATGATTGTTCTATAATATCTAGTGAAGTAGGTAGAATAATTTTATTTGGGGGAAGTTCAGATGGATGTATGGAGAGATCGGGTTGTATGTGGTGAGGTCCCCGAAGGTTGGTCTAAGGATGAACACTAGTAGTTTTTGTTTCAGGGAAGTTTTTTCATTCATTTTATGGTGTGGGATATGGTTCTCAGAGAGTTATGTCATTCACCATTATAGGTACATCCTGGTGTGAAAACTATGTATTATGCCTTTAGGAGTCAATTTCATTGGCCTAGATTGATGCATGGAGTTGTAGAGTTTGTGTCTTGATGTTTGGTCTACCGGAAGGTGAATGTCGAGAACCATGTTTATTGTGCATTTCTCTATCCATAATATATTCCTCAATGGAAGTGGGAGGACATTTCGATGGACTTTTTTACAGGTCTACCTCGAGCTCAGAGAGGATATGATGGTATATGGGTGTTGGTGGATCTTTTGACCAAATCATCCCACTTCATATAGATCAAGGAGTCATGATCAGTAAATTTTATGCCGATATAGTATCTAGAGGAGGTGGTGAGACTTCAGTGAGTCCCAAGGATGATTATTTCCGACCAAGATCTTGTACTCACCATGAAGGTGTGGAAAGGCCTCTAACATGATTTTGGTTCTAGGCTATTCCTTATCACTTCTTTTCATCCACAGATGGATGGTAAAACCGAGCGGACAATCCAAACTCTTAAATACATTATGTGCTCTTGTGTCTTTGATTTTGGAGGTTTATGAATGAGGCACCATTCCATGGTAGAGTTTTCTTACATAAATAGTTTTCACTCCACCGTTGTTATGGCTCGGATTGTATCCTTTTATGGATAACCTTTTCATTCTCTATTGTTTTGGACTGGGGTCAGAGAGTCATCAATTATCGAGCTATAAGTAGTACAAAATACGATAGAGGTGGTTTATGATATTCTTGAGGAGATGAAGGCCGAACATGATCATCATAAATTTTGTTCCAATCAAAGGAGGATACCTATGGAGTATGATATCGAGGATCACATGTTTTTGAAGGTGACTTCCTATCATGGGAATTGAATGTCGCATCATGCAAGTAAGATTTCTCCCATGTTTTTTGGGCCTTTCGAGGTGTTGGATCGTGTTTTATCTATAGTGTATCAGGTAGCACTTCCCCCCATAGATGAGGTTTATACACAATGTTTTTCTGGTTTTGTAGCTCCATCATTATCTTCATGATGACTCTTAAATCAATAACTGGGGTTAGATCGATGTTGTTGATGATGAGAACTTTGAGGAGTGGCTTCTAGAGATCCATGACCACAAGGAGAAGGTGTTTCTTGGGAATTCTATACACCTAGATCGTGTATCATGGTGGCATGGTGGTGTGGAGGAGAGCACATGGGAATGTGAGTCATATATACACACTAATTACCTCAAATTATTTGATGTATATCTCTTTTCTTGGAATGATGTTTGTTTTGTGGTTTTTGAACATTCCACTTTATGAGATTACTCTCTTTTGTCTCTTGTTGTTTCATGCTCTATTTTGACAGGTATCTCCCTTGGGAGAGTATTTATGAGATGGTTGTGGTTGTCATGTGGTTTCGCATGTTGGGTTTTGAAGTGGTTGAGCTTCTTTGAGGGTGAGAGCTTTGAGAGGTGTCCCACAGGGAGGATGTTTGGACAACCCCTTCCATTTTTTGGTCTTATCTCCAAGTGGTTTTCGATTCTCAAGAATGATATTATTTTGAGATTTATCTAATGTAAGGTCATGGATCTGTGTGGATCAACCACTTGCATGTTTTCGAAGACTGAGGTTCTTAGATAAGTCTTAGATAATTTTTAGAGGATTTTGGTCACAGAAAGATAGAAGTAGAGAGGTGATGTGACATGAACAAGGGGTACATGACATGTACTGTTACGTGTTTTGAGAAATAAAATAAATTTTGAGATGATGGGTTTTTCAAAGTAACCTGAACACATGTTTTTCACAACTTTAATAGGAAGTACATGTTGTGGACTGGCCCTCCATTGTTTTTTTAAAGATATACCAATCGCTTGGGTCTTTCCTCCCCTATAGCCAATGCTACCCTCCATCTATTCATGGGTGACCTAGTGGACCCCTCCATAGTGTTTTAGATAACTCTTCAGCTATGATCAATCTTGGTCTTCCTTCTTTGATCATTATTCAATTAGAGGTATGATATACCTCTATTCTTATTGTTTCATCTATCTATTTTCACCCATTTATATTTTCTACATGTTGGTTCTTGATCTCCATGGTCTAAATAATGTTTTCTTGGTTGCTGGTTGGTGTCATTGTGTCGCGACATCCTCAGGTTGATGCAGTTGTCATGGGGGGAGGTGATCGTGATCCTTTCCATGGACCATTTTGGTTCAAAGAACATCTGAAACCTTTTGAGTTATGTTATTCTTTTCTTATCTTTTTTCACACATTAAATTGTATAGATAATAGTTTTTAGCCCATGGATCATAATAAAATCAATGAAGTCATTACATGAACCGGATTAAAGAATTGGCGTTGATCATATGTCATTTAGTCATACCATGATAATGGTTTGCCTCTTTATTTTATAGATACATTGTTATCTATAATATTAATGTTTATCTTGTCATTCTAGATGGAAACTCACAGGTGATGTAAGTCTTGGATGAATTTTAATTTTTTTGGACAAAGATATAGAGGCATGTGAATGAATTCGATTTTTGATTTAACTTTTTGAGTAATCAAATTGATGAAGTAAACATGTTTATTTGATAAACCTGAATAATTTTTATTCTAGTTTAATTAAAGGAATGTAAAAATAATTTTTGAACTCCTTGTGATAGATATGATAGCTTTCTATTTAGGTTCCCATGGTTGGAAGCTACAAATAATGAATTAGTTAATTCTAGATGATTTAAAGAACCTGTTTTTTTTTATAAAAGATAATTCCTAGTATGGTTCTTAGTTACCCTCTTGCTTCAAAAGGCCAAAATACTTATGCTTGGAGATGTATGTGTTTTTAGTTTGTCAAATCCATATTCCCTTTTTAGGGAAAAGATCAAAGTTTCTTTCTAGTTTTTTTCATTTTTTAGGTGATATGAGCTTGGGATTGTGGATCTTGGGAGGCTATTTTGATATGTGGGGAAAGGAGGCCTAGAGGTTTTGGTTGGAGCAGTTATTCCTAGGTTATAGAGATGCATTGGTTTATGCAAGTGGGTGTCAGGGAGGGCACCAAGGATGATGGAATGAGAAAAATCTAGGATTACCCGTTGTTGTGAAAGTGGTTAGGTATTTAATATTGTGGGTGTTTATCTGCTTCACGTTCTCCAATACTTCAGGCAAATAGTATTTCTTACCCTCCTTCCAAAAGAGGTAAAGATTCATAGGTTATTCCACATGCTTTCATTATCTAGAATCTTAAGGATAGATGAGTCTAGGCTCCTGCTATGGGTGGAAAAGACTTGACATGTAGTTCATCAACTCACCATGTTGGAACCCTTGGGTATGGTAGCATAGAATGATTCTGAAAAACGTGTGGAAATATAAAAGAAATGATAATTATATTAATAAATTATTGAAAAATTATCTTAGCCATGGAGTTGAAACATGCTGGGATTTATTGTTGAGGTTGTGCTTAGGAGAAATGGTGGACTTGGATTGGTTATGCCTGGATGGTATGGAACTATGTTGTGATCCTAATGAAATAAAATGTGTAAATTTTTTAGGGTAAATTAATGTTTAAAAATTAATTAGCGTAAAGTAAAACTGATGATTGGGGATAAAGTAACTTATTTTATCTCTTTAAATTGTTGTGTTCTTAGAGGATATGTTGTCTAAGAAGTGGTAACTAGGAGTCCATGATATGTTAGCTACATTTGATTATAATTATAGGTTTTTTCCATAGTGTGGTTGTCATATATATTATAACATGTACATTTTCTATTTCTATATGCTACACCACCCTGTCAATGAGGTAAACAAACACCACCGGGATTCTGTGCCCAAGGGGTGTTTTCTCCAACACACCATTGGGATGATTGATGTAACGCCCCGGCCCCAGCTACCCAGAGTCGGTGCATTACTTCGTAACATTGGCATGATCACAAAAGGTCATGTCTCGAAAGAACGATTAGTTTAGTAGCCTTGAAAACACTAGATACATTCATAAATCTTACATTACATCCTAAAGTGATAAACTAATAACAAAGTATTCATAGTCCACACTCATATCCTCTTCTGACTATCCCTGCAGGTCATTCATAAAATACTTCTTCACAACCTGGAAAATATTAAAACATTGAAAGGGGTGAGCTCAGATGCTCAGTAAGGATAACAATATTGTGGAATCTTTCAAAAATAAACATAAAAATTTAAGGCAATGTATAACTAAAACAAAATCCCTTTAAACTTGAACATCAACATAATATGGCAAAAGTAAAATGAGATAATGTCATTCACTTCTTCACATGGATATTCTACTAGTCGAATAATCACATGCAATATCAATAACCACTTTCATAATGAGGGAATGTATAATGCCAGAAATTCTGAAACATTTTGTCAAAGCCTCGGCCAAGACGTCTAAAATGATTAAGACCTCGGCCAGAACCATAAATCAAATTGTGAAAGGGCCTCAGCCAATTCCACATCTAGTTTTCTCATGAGACCTACTGATGCATCGAGGAGCTATAGCGGGCTCCACCCGTCACTTATTAAGTCCAATACATTCCTCATATTAATAGGTTTAAACATATCATAAACCATAACATAATCGTATCACATAAAACATGCATAAAGGAAACATAACATTTCCACATTTCAATCACAAGATATCAATACAACACATTGATATAATAAAAACGCTTTCAAAACCATTTTCAATACCAAAATATAAGAAAGTTAAAACTTTGTATTTATTTTTCATTAAAAAAAAGTGATGGCTTGTAGAGGAAGCCGAAACTCAAATAATGGTCACGGCGGCGGGGAAGTCATTGTCGCCGCATATGTACGGAAAGAAAAACATTCCCTTTTTGTCATTTAGTAAAACGCATCGTATAAAAAAAGATTCCTTTTGAATAAACGTAAAAGTCAAAGGGGTTTATACACCATATAAAAGAAAGTTGTGTATAAAACCAAATATGCCTCAATGAAAGGAGATTGAGACGAAGTCCTTAAAAAGATCATTTTTAAAATAAAAGAGATCTATTATGTGTATTCACTATAGGTACACATAAGAAAGTATATATACAAAATAGGACATAATAATATCATGACATAATTTGAAAGTAGGAGATTAACCCAAAGAATGGAAGTTGGGTTAAGAAATTCCCTTACCTCATGTATGACTTGACTCAACCGTTCTTTAACCTCCTGAATAATAAACTAGAGTTAATATATACCTAATTAAGAACCATTTTCAATTTCATTATCCTTTTTATATCACTTATTACAATGATATAAACATTATGTAATTATTTAAGTTAATAACGGTCGTTTTGTCGATCTTTGGTACTTGAGTCAACAATAAACTTCTTATAATTACAAGTTGTTTATGTGGTAGAATATCCATTATCTCCAGAATTATATTCATGATTTAGATGTCATATATATCATATATATCCATTATATACATTCATTTATAATATTACGTAACATTTAGAGGTAAGAAATGAAATGCACCGTTCATGGAGACGGTAAGTCGTTCGTACGCATGAACGCTACTTTCATTTCTATTTCGTATTTAATGGAATGAAATCATAATTATATAAATGTATAATATAATTCAAGTATAGTGTATAATACCATTTCCTCCATCCTTTATACATCCCACATATGGCATTAACGATTCAAATCACTTTGAGAGGGCGGTAGTCCGCACTTCCAAAAATGAAATTATCATGTTTACCCATAATGGAAATTATAAAGTATTCCATAAATGAGAAATACAGAAGCATAAGTAAAACATAAACATTTTATATATCATATATAAATATAGTTACATCTTAATGGCCACCTTTGAAGGTGTTATATGAGTGTTGAACAATCATCGTTTCGTGAGGCAGAAATTCGTCATCCACCGAAACTGTATGTTCTTTAACCATTTGATGTAGGTGTGTGTAAGTGTAGCTCTAATCCTTCTTATAAAAACATCCTAGTATATTGAGGATACTGTTTTAGTTACAAAAGAAATGAATAAAAAGAGTTTAGGGGGTTGGACAAGAAAAATAAAACAAAACAACATTAGAGAAGACATTACCTCAAAATCGGGTAACTCTTTTTGATTTGAGCCAAAGGATTCCTTGGGAAGAGTTATGCCCAAAGTGAGGCTTCTAAGAGTAAGAGGGGGAGGTTGGGAGAGTATTTGGGCATAGTTTGGCCAAGCAAAATGGCATGAAAGTGTGAATGAGGTGGTAGAGGTGGGGGCCTTTTATAAGAGAAGAGGAGGGGAACTCTTGGAAAGTAAGGCAATTTTACATTATTATACAATGCTTTTTGGATTCTAAAGGTCCCACACTTATATAATTCGTGTCTATGGTGATAAGGGTTCGAAATATACCCATCCAATAGTCTTTGGACATTTGTAAGCCTTGGATTGTACATTATCTTTTCATTTTATTAAAATCGTTAAATAATGAGGTCATCGCTGCATCATAATGATGTCATAAATGATTTAATTTATTTAATGTCTAAAAATTATAAAAAAAATACTATGATGTAGGAAAGCTTTTTATATTTCCAATGAATATTTATAGTCAATAATATGACTTGAATAACCCCATGTAAAAATTGTTTTAGTAAAACATTTCATGTTTGTGTCATTTTTTACTTTAACATTAAATAAAAGGTATTTATGTCATTTTCCAACTAATGTGGCTCCATGGGGTCCCCAAGTTGACCCATGGATTGTCTTGGTCGGACATGACTCATCCAATAGGAGTAGGACAAGTGTCGAGCTCATCTCATATTATTAAAACATTATTTTTACCTTAAACTACACTAATTACCTCTAATCGCGATTAAGAACTTAAAAATTACTATTCACCAAAAAATTATTTTAATCTCATTGAACCACATTTTACTTATTAATGTCAACCATGTATGTCGGATTTTTAAAAATCAAATCACAGAAGTGGTAATATTTCATTTAAACGAAAAATCATTTATTTAACTACCACTTAGTGGTTTCACTATTCATCAAAAATTGAAGTTTTTCAGAACAATGCCAAAATTTAACCCTAAGCTATAATTGATATTATGAATTCAAAAATGATGTCTATTTTAAAAAATTCTAAACACATAAGTTGCATTAATTAATATTATAATTAATTCCCGTTGTCACAACAAATAGCGTGTTTTTAAGAAACAATTTATATCAAAAGATTAGCAATTGTTTATGTCCAATTTCAATGTTAAATTAATTATAATGACCACCATTGGATAAAATGGTAAAAATTTATTCTAATTATACTTTAAAACCACTAAATAGTATAATTTATCACTATAAATTATTTTTATTAAAAAAGTTGTTTTTAAGTAATTTTCACTTTTCATAAAAAATTAGAAGTTCTCAGAAAAATACCAAAAAATCAACATAGGATAATTTCGATATTAAGAATACAAAAATGAAGTCAATTTTGAAATATAAAATTTATATAATTTTAAAAAGTGGTTATTACTATTCATAACGGCTACTTTGATTAGTCGCAGTGTTTTAGAACTCGATGTTGCGTACAATGCAAACTATTGCATTATTGAATGAGAAGCGTATCCTGGAATCTCGGGTTGTTACATTCTCCCCTCCTTCAATAAATTGCATCCTCGCAATTTGAAATTTTTTCTTTGAAAATAAATGGTTGAAAATAGAAAATACCTTTGTGGAAAACCCACATCGGAAATAAGATTAATAAAATTTAGCCTTAATAAGAGGGTAAGGGAAATGAAAAAGTCACCACCCAATTATGATCTCGATTAAGAGAACATTGGTGGCAATTAGAGACATATAATTGGAGGGAAAATGTAAATATTTGTAGGGAGTGATGGAGGTCATCAATCACAATCAACTAGCAAATTGAGGGCCTCAAAGCCTTCAATCTCTGTTGATTTATAATATCATCAGTTCAATAAGACATAAGGTATTAGGATAACACATTTTTTTGTTTTAATATCCATTTACTAAAGTTTAAGAATTAATTCATTCATTGAATAAGAGATAGGTATATATATATTTATGCTTGACAATTAGATTTTCACCCTTCAACTCATCTTTCACTCAAAAAGATAATAGAACTCAAAAATATTATACTTATCCTAATTTTATAAGGTTCCAAATGTTAAAACATACCATTTAGATTAGTAAAATTATTTTGTAATAACCAGGGACTTAATGTAGGCTAGTGGTAGGAAATAAAGGCCTGTCGCACTATGATTGTGGGTTCGATTCCTACAGCTTTGTCCGACGCATCGGGTTATGCCCCACCCTGTAGGTTGTCCTTTTCCTAAAACTATAGTATTATAATATTCCAAAAATAATCTTCATAAATTTTTTAACCTTAAACAATACTATCCAAAGATCAACTTAATCCACTCCAACCTTTATAGTTATCCAAAATACCTTTGTCCCGACTTTCTCTAAAAGGTCTCTTAATTCCAAAATCAATTTATCAGATTCCCCAAACAAATTAATGTTTCTCTTTTTGTCACATACTAAAAATATGATTACATTCATCATATTAAAACCTTACTGAAATCAACAAGTACTACAGTACAATCCTTATATATATATATATATCAGATTATTCTAATAACCAGAATATAATCCATGAGTCCAAAAGCACCAATACATTAATTATTCTGCTTCAACTGTAGCAACAACATAATATTTTCCTTGATACCTTGGCCTTTTCTGAGGTAAGTTTCCCTGACACTTAGGATATTCATTTTCATAATGCCCTATTTCCCTACAATTGTATAATTCAACATTGATAGCCTCTTTCTTTCCCTTGCAATCATGCGCCTGGTGACCTTTTTCTCCACATTTATAACAAACTCTCATTACATTTAGGAAAGTACCAGGGTGATTCTTCCCACAATTATCACATAATGGAAAATCCTTCTTTACCTTTTTCCCTTTATCTGTCTCTTGTTCCACTTTTCTCTTCTTCTCTTGCTTTACTTTGTTTTCATAAGACTTAGAGAATTCATTTTCTTTCTTGATAGCACATGAGACAATATCTTCGTATGTTGAGAATGATTTTGATACTAAAGCTCTAAGGAGAAATGGTTTTAACCCATCAAAGAAACGATCAATCTTACCTCTTGGGTTACGTATATAATCTGCAGCATACCTCGCTAACCTTGTAAAGTTGTCCTCATACTTTGCGACATTCTCATCCTCCTATTGTTTCAGACTCAAAAATTGCCTTTCCATATCTGCTCTATGGTCATGAGGAAAGTATTTTTCTAAGAAAAGATATTTGAACTCCCTCCATTCCATATTCGATATGTCATCATCTTCCTTTGTGTTTTGAATCAGTGACCACCATTGATCAGCATCTCCAGTGAGGCGGTAAACTGCCATGATAACCTTTTCCCTTTCACTACTCCCCAAGGCGTGGAATATTTTCTCTAAGGAGTTTATCCATTGCTCAGCTACTAATGGATTTGTACCCCCATTAATTATTGGTGGTTGTTTCCTCATGAAGCGGTCTAACATTGATCCTCCACGTTGCGGATCAGGGTGATCCATACGAGTATGGTTATTATTCATAACCTGAGTGAGTTGTCCCAGTATGGTAATAAGTTGATCAGCACCAGTTGTATCTCCAGATCCACAATAATTATCTTGAGCAGGAGGGAAATCCCTACACGGAGTTCGTGCATTGATATGGTTTCCATTCCTTCCACTATACGCCATTTCTATACAATGGCATAAACTAGATTAGTTTATGAATCAAAATACATAATTCCATACTTATAAAATACTAAACATAAATTGAACTATTTATGGATATAATCCATAATCATAAAAAAAATTCTTTGAGGAAGTATATACTCATAACCGTTCAAAGTGGTTTTTAAAGAAAACGAGAATTATCTTAAGCATATCCCCCGGGAGTGTCGTAACCAAGAGTGCAGCAAGGCCCGTTGTCATGCACCAGTTCCCGTTCGAGTCTAGCTCAAAGCGGTGTTTTCGGGTTTTACCCCTAGGTAAATCTGTGCCAAAGCCGCCTCTACCTGCTCGTATCCAGACAGGGATGTATTGTTCGGAAAACTCACAAAATCTCTACAATAACAAAATTCTATGAAGTTCTTCTTTACTAATCCTTAAAGTCTATCTTTGGGCTATATTCTCTAATCAGAGTTTATCTAAATCTAGCCTCCAAGGTTAGTACTAAACTGCCTCTGATACCAACTGTAACACCCCGACCCCAGCTACCCAGAGCCAGTGCATTACTTCGTAACATTGGCATGATCACAAAAGATCAAGTCTCGAAAGACCGATTAGTTTAGTATCCTTGGAAACACTACATACATTCATAAATCTTACATTACATCATAAAGTGAAAAAACTAATAACAAAGTATTCATAGTCCACACTCATATCCTCTTCTAACTATCCCTGCAGGTCATTCATAAAATACTTTTTCACATCCTGGAAAATATTAAAACATTGAAAGAGGTGAGCTCAGATGCTCAATAAGGATAACAATATTGCGGAAGCTTTCATAAATAAACATAAAAATTTAAGGCAATGTATAACTAAAACAAAACCCTTTTAAACTTGAACATCAACATAATATGGCAAAAGTAAAATGAGATAATGCCATTTAATTCTTCACATGGATATTCTACTGGTCGAATAATCATATACACTATCAATAACCACTTTCATAATGAGGGAATGTATAATGCCAGACATTCTGAAACATTTTGTCAAAGCCTCGGCCAAGACGTCTAAAATGATTAAGGCCTCGACCAAAACCATAAATCAAATTGGGAAAGGGCCTCGGCCAGTTCCACGTCTAGTTGTCTCATGAGACCTACCGATGCATCGAGGAGATATAGCGGGCTCCACCCGTCACTTATTAAGTCCAATACATTCCTCATATGAATAGGTTTAAACATATCATAAACCATAACATAATCGTATCACATAAAATATGCATAAAGGAAACATAACATTTCCACATTTCAATCATAAGATATCAATACAACACATTGATATAATAAAAACGCTTTCAAAACCATTTTCAATACCAAAATAAAATAAAGTTAAAACATTGTATTTATTTTTCATTAAAAAAAGTGATGTCTTGTAGAGGAAGCCGAAACTCAAATAATGGTCACGGCGGCGGAGAATTCGTTGTCTCCGCATTTGTACGGAAAGAAAAACATTCCCTTTTTGTCATTTTGTAAAACTCTTCGTATAAAAAAAGATTCCTTTTGAATAAATGTAAAAGTCAAAGGGGTTTATACACCGTATAAAAGAAAGTTGTGTATAAAACCAAATATGCCTCAATGAAAGGAGATTGAGACGAAGTCCTTAAAAAGATCATTTTTAAAATAAAAGAGATCTATTATGTGTATTCACTATAGGTACACATATTGAAAGTAAATATACAAAATAGGACATAATAATATCATGAAATAATTTGAAAGTAGGAGATTAACCCAAAGAATAGAAGTTGGGTTAAGAAATTCCCTTACCTTGTGTCTGACTTGACTCAACTATTCTTTAACCTCCTGAATAATAAACTAGAGTTAATATATACCTTATTAAGAACCATTTTCAATTTCATTATCCTTTTTATATCACTTATTACAATGATATGAACATTATGTAATTATTTAAGTTAATAACGGTCGTTTTGTCGATCTTTGGTACTTGAGTCAACAATAAACTTCTTATAATTACAAGATGTTAATGTGGTAGAATATCCATTATCTCCAGAATTATATTCATGATTTAGATGTCATATATATCATATATATCCAGTATATACATTCATTTATAATATTACGTAACATTTAGAGATAAGAAATGAAATGCACCATTCATGGAGACAGTAAGTCGTACGTACGCATGAACGCTACTTTCATTTCTATTTAGTATTTAATGGAATGAAATCATAATGATATAAATGTATAATATAATTCCAGTATAGTGTATAATACCATTTACTCTATCCTTTATACATCCCACATATGGCATTAACGATTCAAATCACTTTGAGGGGGCGGTAGTCCGCACTTCCTAAAATGAAATTATCGTGTTTACCCATAATGGAAATCATAAAGTATGTCATAAATGAGAAATACATAAGCATAAGTAAAACATAAACATTTTATATATCATATATAAATATAGTGACAACTTAATGGCCACCTTTGAAAGTGTTATATGAGTGTTGAACAATCATCATTTCGTGAGGCAGAAATTCGCCATCCACAGAAACCGTATGTTCTTTAACCATTAGATGTAGGTGTGTCTAAGTGTAGCTCGAATAATTCTTATAACAACATACTAGTATATTGAGGATACTGTTTTTGTTACAAAAGAAATAAATAAAAATATTTTAGGGGGTTGGAGAAGAAAAATAAAACAAAACAACATTAGAGAAGACATTACCTCAAAATCGGGTAACTCTTCTTGATTTGAGCCAAAGGCTTCCTTGGGAAGAGTTCTTCCCAAAGTGAGGCTTCTAGGAGTAATAGGGGGAAGTTGGTAGAGTATTTGGGAAGAGTTTGGCCGAGCCAAATGTCTTGAAAGTGTGAATGAGGTGGTATAGGTGGGGGCCTTTTATAAGAGCAGAGGAGGGGCACTCTTAGAAAGTAAGGAAATTTTACATTATTATTCAATGCTTTCTGGATTATAAAGGTCCCACACTTATATAATTCGTGGATAAGGTGATAAGGGTTCGAAATATACCCATCCAATAGTCTTTGAACAAGTTTAAGCCTTGGATTGTACATTATCTTTTCATTTTATTAAAATCGTTAAATAATGAGGTCATC
The DNA here is from genome assembly GCA_963277665.1 of Viscum album. Taxonomy (NCBI): domain Eukaryota; kingdom Viridiplantae; phylum Streptophyta; class Magnoliopsida; order Santalales; family Viscaceae; genus Viscum; species Viscum album. The sequence goes on from OY728145.1 coordinate 1,417,448,534, forward strand.
GCTGCATCATAATTATTTCATAAATAATTTAATTTATTTAATGTCTAAAAATTATATAAAAACTACTATGATGTCGGAAATATTTTTAGCTTTCCAATGACTATTTATAGTCAAAAATATGACTTGTATAACCCCATGTAGAAATTGTTTTAGTAAAACATTTCATGTTTGTGTCATTTTTTACTTTAACATTAAATAAAAGGTATTTATGTCATTTTCCAACTAAGGTGGCTCCATGGGGTACCCAAGTTGACCCATGGATTGTCTTGGTCGGCCATGAATAATCCAATAGGAGTAGGACAAGTGTCAAGCTCATCTCATATTATTAAAACATTATTTTTACCTTAAACTACACTAATTACCTCTAATCGCGATTAAGAACTTAAAAGTTACTATTCACCAAAAAAATTATTTTAATCACATTGAACCACATTTTACTTCTTAATGACAACCATGAATGTCGGATTTTTTAAAATCAAATCACAGTAGTGGTAATATTTCATTTAAACGAAAAATCAGTTATTTAACTACCACATAGTGGTTTCACTATTCATCAAAAATTGAAGTTTTTCAGAACAATGCCAAAATTTCACCCTAAGCTATAATTGATATTCCGAATTCAAAAATGATGTCTATTTTACAAAATTCCAAACATATAAGTTTCATTAATTAATTTTATAATTAATTACCGCTGTCACAACAAATAGCATGTTTTTAAGAAACAATTTATATCAAAAGATTGGTAATTGTTTATGTCCAATTTCAATGTTAAATTAATTCTAATGACCACCATTGGATAAAATGGTAAAAAATATATTCTAATTATACTTTAAAACCACTAAATATTATAATTTATCACTATAAATTATTTTTATTGAAAAAGTTGTTTTTAAGTAATTTTCACTATTCATAAAAAATTAGAAGTTCTCAGAAAAATACCAAAAATTCAACATAGGATAATTTTGATATTACGAATAAAAAAATGAAGTCCATTTTGAAATATAAAATTTCTATAATTTTAAAAAGTGGTTATTACTATTCATAACGACTACTTTGATTAGTCGCGGTGTTTTAGAACTCGAAGTTGCGTACAATGCAAGCTATTGCATTATTGAATGAGAAGCATATTGTGGAAGCTCGGGGTGTTACAATTGATATATGACTACCCTATTGGACCACACCTATTCTCTTGGTATATACTTGTGTTTGTAAGCATAACAGTTAGTTTTCTGAATATATGTGTGTATAGGACAATAATGGCTTATAGTTATTCACAAACATATATTCTGGATTTAGATTTCTATAGACTACTATAGGTGTAACATGTATAGGCTATAATGTCTTGAGGATCCTTACTCAGAGTATGGGCTATAATGTCCTAGGTTATAATACCCAATTTCTCATACAAATTTTGAGGATTGTGGTGGCTCTTTAAAACTACATAGATATATTTGATATATTGATGTGGTGTTTGTTTTGAATGAGGTGCATGTTTTGGTGCTTCGCCTAGGGGTATGTGAGCAATCCTTTTCGGAGAGAGATGCTTAGGAGTGCGAAATTAGGGAAAAGATGAAAACCAATGGGGAAGTGGTTATATGTTACCCTTTATATTCATTATTATATTATCTACAATTGTATTCGATACTTGGAGAGAGTATATATGGTGAGTATGGGAACAATGTATACCTATTTATGTGACAAGATAGTTTCACTTGTTGTTAAATGGTATTTAGCATGTTTTCTTTAATTTTTTAGAAGAGTTTCTTGGGAGGATCCTACTAAGTATACTGATATACTCACCGTTTGTTATATAAATAGTTTTTCTGGTCACTTTGAGACAATCAGAGATCAAGCTGGTGGCTACTATCGTGGGGTTGTGGGGGCTATTCAGGCTTCATGGTTGCTTTTATTTGACATTCTTTTGGTACTTAGAATTTTCCATTTCATTTTTATTTGTTATGGGATGACATTATATACATTTACATCGGTTTCGAATATATTGAAATTTGAGTTTCAGTTGGTTGGTGCATATCTTATCTCTCTCTTTCACATGTGTTCTCTTAGTGGGTAATGCCTCCCATTTGTGTGTTTATTATACCTTCATTTCTAGTCTCCAAATTCGGGTCTACATGAGGTGGGACATGGGTTTTATTATCTATTTTTTTAACATTTTCCATCTCATTAGGGGTAAACTTTGTGGGGTGGGGCCATCACAATATATATCCTCTTCGGACTGCAGCTTTAGTATTAAACCTAAATCCATTATACGAAGGATTCTGGAAAAAAAAGGACTCCTCATCATGGGTAGCGATGTAAGGAAGGGATTTCTATACAAATGTTATAATTTTTTTACTAATGTGAAAAAGGTGAAAGGGGGTTCGCCCATTATTATTGAAGTTAGTGGAATGCCTGTAATTTTTCAATGTTATCAAATAATTCAATGTTATGTTCATGTTTACAAAGAAAAAAATGTATCATTATTGAAGGAAACATGATATAAATTATAAATATAACCATCCTATAGTAATTTAATAGGTATATAAGTCATTTTAAATATTTTATGAATAGTTCATCCCTGGAAGTATCATTTTAACCAATATCATGGAATTTTTTAATGTTTTTACTATTAATTGTGAATAAAAATCAATAAAAGTTATCATAAAATATTAATTATCATAATTAAAAATATGTAATCCATTTTACTAAATTCAATACATATAATATGTTTACATTATTTTTAAATTAACCCCAAATATATGTTGAAAAGTGGTTTTTGAAAGAATATTTTTTCTAAAATAAAAAAAGCATATATACAAATTTTACATATAATTCATTGCAATGAAATAGAAACAAATAATAATATAATAATCTAAATAATTTTTATTTTTAAAAATATTAGAAAAAAATTAAATTTTAATGAATTTCAATTAATGAAAAATTTAATAAGATTCATTATTTTTTACCACTCATCAAAATGTTATCCTTTTCAGAAAATTTTTAAAAACTCAAAAAAATTAAATTTGACATTTTGATTTAAAAAAAATTCATTTTTCCCGATAAATTTTATAAATTTTATAAAACATTATTTTTAATACTTGTTCATAGAAAAAAACATATATGAGAAAAAAGGGAATTTTTAATCATTAGAAAACATTACTAAAACATTGGTACTTATTTATCAATATATTTTCATTATTTAAACAAATTATAATTAATTTCATAAACTTGTTTGTTCTTATTCATACCAATATAGTTAATAACTCTGTAATAAGGGTCATGTTTTAATAGTAATATTAAAAATAAATAATAGCCTTTTAGTACTTGGTGATTCATGTAACACAATCTATTAATGAAGTTATTTTTATGTTAAAAATATTTATTAAAATATCATGGTTTAACTATCTAACATCCTTAAAGGAAATACCACTAAAAAAAATTATCACTTTGATAAAAATAACTAAGGATACCTATGATTCATCATTTTCTTAGGTTATCATGTATGTTACTCAAATTGGTGGTTGGTCTATGAATCCTTGACTAGGTGAGAAGTCATCTTTCATTGAACATTTTCAAAATGATACAATATCTCAATATGTAATTATTTATATGTTGGATCGTGATATAGTGGTATGAACTCAAAGTTTAGTATGTATGAAGGTTCATGTATGCACATTATTAGGATACATATATGGAACACATTGGGAATATGTGAGTGGGTTGGTGAAAGTGATAAAAAATAAGGTACACTTCCAACATGATCAAGAATAATTCAACTGAGAAACAACTCCTAACATAAGGTAAGGGTATTCCACCTGAACCTCCATTTTCATTCGGGTTACTTTTATTGTTTACTTGCCTCAAATGAATTCTTATTAATTCATATCTACTCCTCATATATTCTATTATAATTTCTATATATTTTTACCAACCTGAATCTTACTTTAATTTATGAGAAGTTATATGTTTTAAAAAGATCTTTCAAAACTTCTTCTCAAACTACAGGCTTGGTTCAAGGGAATTTTTCAAATTCATCCCAATATTCTAGGGAACTCTATAATATGTTTTTTGAAACCATTATATTTATAAAATATTACATTTTATTATGAGAAAACTATTTTTATTCACTTATGGTTTTATTCAAATATTTTTCCAAAAGAACATTTATTTTCCAAGAAAAATAGTATTTATCTTAATAATTACTCGATGATTTTATAAGAGATTATTCATCTGTTTCAGAACTCTTTTTTATTATTATGTATTATTGGATTGATATTTTATGATATCATCCACCATATTTAATCGAATAAATTATGATTATTTTGACTATGGATGTTCTATCTTAAAACCATTCACCAACTTACTCCAAATCGTTAGTGTTTGTGTTTAATGTTTGGCCAAAGTAATTTACATTTCATATATTGGTTTCAATATTAATGTATATTTTTATTATTTTTATCCCATTTCATATTAAGAACTAACTATACATATTACGTTTGGGTTGGGGCCTAATATATCCCCTAGTTGGATAGGTAGGTCTCATGAGACAAACTGTGGTCTTTAGAGGAGGCCTTGAGAAAATGGATATTTATGGTCTTGGCACAAGACCTTAGAAATATGGTTATGATGTCTCGCATTCTGTATTCCCTCATTATGAAATAAGTAATTGATATTTCTTATGGTTATTCAACTAGTAGAATACACATTATTATGTTTTATAATGGACTTATTTATTCAGCTCTTATTCCTACCATAATGTGTTAAAGTTAATTTTTTAAAGGAAAGTGATTTTATTTTATTCACCATGTATAATTTTTATATTTAATGAAAGCTTACCCTATATTTCATAACCTTAATGAAAATTTGAGATCAAAAATTTCATATGATTCATTTTCCCAGTACACGAATATGTATATTATCAATGAAATGAATAAATATCCTTGACATTATGGATGTTTTCAAGGGAGTTACTACATTGTATTTATTTTCGAGTTGTAATGCTGAACATATGTATGTATCTTGTTTCCAAATATGAGAAACTAATCTGTACTTCGGGATGCATATTTCTTGTCTACATAGTAATATAATAAAGTAACTGGCTCTGATCTTAATGGGTATTTTCCTTACAAATACAATGACCACACAGGATAAATATCAAGAATGTGATATTTAGAAATTAGATTAACAACATTAGGATCGTTGATGAATTATCAACAAATCATAACCTTCAAGTTGATGAGGGATATAAACTCATGATATATATGTCAGATGCCAGTTTTTATTTTTATCTATTATTTTTGGTTTGCCATTTTGTCTTTGACTTTCCCCAAGAGTTTTAGATCAAATTTTTCTATTTTGGGAATTTTTTCATCTATTTCATTTTTTAGGCATGGTTCAGGTGATACCTTGAAACATACAGATACATAGTATCTTTACAGCTCATTTTTTATTGCATGGTTTGGGTTTTATAGGTATCGCATGGTTCTATTCAAATAATTTAGACCAAAGGAGTAACTGGGTGTGAATTGGTGGGTCCCTAAGTGAGCGTTCATGACTTGATCATATTTATTTAAAATGTCATGATACTTTTTCACAAGGTTATATAATTATTGTTGGAAAAAAACCACATTTTTGGTACATAGTTTCCCAAAACATGTATAAAAACTATATGGGTTTCCTATGAGTGTAGTAAGGGATGCACGAATGACACTAGATTTTCTGAAATGTGCTGCCTAACCATATGCATTGGAAATATTTATAAATATATAATTTTTACCTTTCTAACCCTCTCAGGTTTTAAACAAAAAATATATCTTCTCCCCATAATTTTTCTCATGGGATTCAAGGTAGGACCCTCCATTCATCATAATGCCACACCTCCTCCTCCTATAGTCACTCCAAGTGGTTTCATTATGTTTAGGGGATAATTTATCTAGGTAATCCCCACCACTCTTCTCTACCTTTATTATTCTTCAATTTTCCCCATGTATCCTTTTTTCCTTTGCTTCATTTGGTCTAGGATTCAAGTTTTATTTATTTCATGTTATATGGATTTACTTGTTAATGTTCTTCATGGGTATTCATAAATCTTTAGACAATTATAAATCGATTTTGGGATGATACTATCCAATAACATTGATTTGTGGTTGGTTTCCATTTTCATTATTATTATCATGTGATTTTATTATTATAAGTTTTCCACAAACAACTTCACACACTTCTATCAAATTTTATATGTCATCATTGTTTTTGTGTACAGTAGACTACCACCTTGCGAAATAATGATGTTCGTTCTTCTATTACCAAATCTCACAAATGGCTATAATGATGGGAGTAATATTTTTTATTATATATATGATATTTATGATGTATTTACTCTTTTAAAGTTATTATATAGTACATACCTTCCCGATGTCCGTTTTTGGAATACGATAACACCGTTTGTTGATGTGTCAACTACCGTCTCCTCAAAGTGACGTGATTTGTTAACACATTACATGGAATGTATTAAGGATGGGTTTAATAGATTAATATGATATATATGAAAAAAAATTGTTCTTTAATTGTATATATATATATTTTCATTTAATTACTTTCTTTTAATATAACATGAAAATGAAAACTACAATCATTTGTATGTATCACATGTCGTCTCCAGGAACAAGGTCTTTCATTTCATATTTATGTGATTTATTAATTATTATTTATACATGTACAATTAATATGTATTATATTTATTTCATGCTTTAAATTTTGAAAATAATTAAATCATGATCTATGTTTGAGGATAAAAAATAATAAATCCAAACATATAACAAAAACAAATAGGATATACCCAAATAGTAATATTAACATTCAATTGTTAACAAACGATTAATATAATGAAATAATAAAATCATATATGGTTTGAGATATAATGATATGTTTCATTGGTATATTTAAAAATAAAAATATATTTATTATATAGGATTTTTTAATGTGTGTGAAGAAATTTGTCACTTATGGTAGGGGTTTTGTCATCTCAATTTTATTTTATTGATATATATTATATATTCACAAATTATTCTTATTGTGTGGTGTGTATACTGACCTATAACATTTCATGTTAGTAATTTCCATTATTTCAGGATGTTGAATTTTTAAATTGATTTCCTTATTTCATGCGGATTACTATTCAAATGTTACTCGTATAGTAAGGTAATTTCATCTCCCTTTTTATAGTAATGACTTACATGCCATATTCACCCATCCCTTATTTTGTTTGGTGTATATACTGACCTAGGTCATGATATTTCATAAATTTACATTATTTGATGACATTAATAGTTTAATTGATTTTAATATTTCATGGGGATAACGATTCAAATGTTACTCTTCTAGTAAGGAAATATAATCTCACTTTTGATATCTATGAGAAACAAGATATATTCACCACTAGATTCATTTTTATGGTGTATATACTACCGTGTGACTTCTTATATCATGAATATAAATTAATTCATGATAAAAATAGGATAAATTGATATTATCAATTAAATAATCTCTTGATTCACATGTTACTCAAGTAATAATCGGATCCCTAGTCTAACTTTTATTTCTACGTGTCTTACGGAATATTCATTACTTGTTTCATTTATGTGATATATTTACAACCCATGAATGTATTATATTATTATTATTATTATAAAATTTTCAAGTATTAACATATCCTTTTATTTAACTATATTTCATGGGATTTTTGGTTCAATGGATACCCAATTGGTAAAGTAATTTTGTGCAATTTCCCTTCTCTAGGACACATATCATGTTATGCCCCTATATTATTTTATGAGGTGTATATAATTCCCATTGATATGACATATCACAAACCTAAATATTTTAATTAAATTTTATGTTTCATTTAATTTTATTCATTCACGGGGAAATTGATTCAACATTACCAATGGGGTAAGATTTTATATCTATAATCACATAATTTATCGAGATTATTTATTATTATGATTCTATTGATGATATCCTATTATTCATATCTCAATAATTATAATGTAATATCTTATTCTATGGTTATTAAAGTCATATTCATGCATTTTTACATTTTTTACATTCTATGGTAAATTAGATAATTATTAAAATGTTTATTTGGAAAATCTATCTTTATTTCTCCCTTCGATCAGAAACCTATTTAATTCAAACACCATGTTTTCAGAAAAATTATGATTAAAAAGTTATTTAAATAATTTTCACAAAAAAATTATATTTTTTTACATATATTTCTCATATGAAATTAATTTCAATGATTAAAAATCTTTTTTTTTTATTTTTTTGAAGATATTTTCAAATAAAATGGTTTCTAAAATGTTTTATGTTCCTAAAATTATCTTTCAAAAATTAAAGTATATTTTCTACAATAAAAGTTTAAAATTATTTTTCAATATTACATCATAATTCATAGTACGGTTTTAATAAAATGGGTTTGAAAATTTTTTATGATTTTCACTAAATGGTTATTTTCCATAAGAACATTTTCAAGAGATCTCTTTATGTACTTCTCCATCTAAGATGAAATATTTCGATATAGATTATGTATTAATTGGGATATAATCCAAGGATACCATTCATTTTATTTCTATATATTTTTCATGTTTTGAGGGAATTATATTTATATAACCCATTTCTTTTTCATGAGTAAACCATATTTCATAGATACTGTAATGAAACCAATTTTGCCCATGACATAAGAACGTATCAAAGTGATTGGAATGAAGCTAATTTATTTTCCATGGCTTAATCATGTTATGAATAAATAGTACCTTTAATATGTTTTTATGATGATATATATTCTCTTTTTACTTTTTTCATTTTATGTTTCATAGAAATTTATAATACGATTGGGTGACCTACATAGCGTTTGGTATTCCTATTAGAGATTATATAAAGGGGCAGCTCATATAGTATCGGAGAATCCTCTTACAAAGGATACGATAGGGTATCCTAGATAGTGATAGGGAAACCAATTTTATATTATATGATTGAGTGGCTTATAATGTTCTAGGAAATCCCATTACAACTTATACGATGAGTATCCCAAATAGCACTGGGAAAGCACGTTTCAGCTTAGATGACTTGTGGTACATATATATCCCCCAAATACATTTGGTAACAATTTATATCTTATAGGATAATGATGGGAAAAATTTGATGAGCACGATCTAGTATGGTAATAATGTATAACTTGCTCCAGTATATGCAATGGGCTATGATGGGGGATGGAGGTATTTCCCACCCAGTAGGTGCATTTCCCATAAAGTTCCGTAATATGTTTTGAAAATCATCCCCTGCTGTATGGAATGATTTTACATGGTTATGTGCATGAAAAAAATTACATGTCATATTAATATGTTATGATTTCATGTCATATTATTTCAATTACCTTATGATTAATATCTTATGAAAATTCAATGTTTTTTTACATAACTATTGATTAGGATCATTTATATTCAGGTTATGATATTATAATGATATGATCAAGTTATCAACCCCTTATGCTAATGAAATTATTATATTTCTCTCTTATTTACCCTTAATAAGTGTCTAAGACCCCTAGATTCATGTATTTCTATTGCCTAGGTTTTAGGGAAATGTTTTACATATTAATAATAAATGGGAAGACCTTTAAGGGATATATTTAATCTATTTTATCATAATATAAGATTATGTTTCCTAGTTTTTGGTGAAACTAATCTATTAACATCATTGTTCATATTTATTTAATCTTCTGAATTTTCATCTTAAAATGATTTAATATCCATCTATGTTAATCTTTGGTGATTCTAGTTGGTATCAAAGGAATGGGTTAGTCAAATATTGTAGATTATTATAAAAACAATAGTAGTTAAATACCATGGAATATTTCAATGTATGTGTTTGTGGATATCTTTAATGATATGTCTAATGATGAATAAAAGTATAAATAACTTTATTAGAATTTTGGCAAGAGATTTAGTGAGTTGCTTCCAAGTAATAAATCCCTGTTTGGATACAAAAACATCATGTGGATCTACCAAAAATGTAGATCGGTGTAATAACCTCGAAAACACTGTATTGAGCTATAGTCAATCAAGAACTGGTTCACAATAATGAACCATGCTGAAAACATAATTCAATACTATAGAGGGATATTCTTTTTAAATTTACAAACTCATTATGAACCATAATGGATGATTTAAATTTAAGATTACTATAAATGACCTAGAATGAACCAAATGTGTAATATATTAATTAATATTTCAGGATGTAGGCATCTTATCCCTATTTTTTATGATTATGTTGTCTTCGGATATGATTTTTGTTTCTCAAACTATGATTTTTTATTTAGATAAATGAATTAACTATAAGTAAAATGGTTAAAAAATGATTCATTAGTAGAAATTATGGTCATTATTCAAACCAATATAATAAATTGAATTCTCGTGAAGGGAATAAGGAAGGTGTAATGAGTACTCACTATACTTCTAAAGATAATGAAAAAAAAATGTACTGTGAAAGTTATGGGTTGTTATTACAGTATTGATTGCCTACACTGTAAGATGAATAGTGAAATTAAGGATGAATAAACATAATAATTGATTCATATTTCATATTATATGGAAGGGTTATTAAGGAATAAGATGATGAAGCCTATTTAATGGTTTATGAATAAGGTTTGATGATCTAAGTGTATATTTATTGGAATTAAAAAATTATGATATATGAATCATAATGTATATGTTTTTTCATTAAGGGGTATTAATAATATATTTAACTATGATGATGGATATAAATTTTAATTTAATAAATGGTGATACTTTGAAAAAGGGAAGGTAACCCTTAATGTGTTCCAGATGTTGAGAAAATAGTGTTTATCTTGCATTAAGAGATGATTGATATGGATAATGCATATTGTATATTATTGATTACCATGGAATTGAATATTGATTTATTTTACATGGCTTATATGTTATCATGGAAGTGGTGTATGATACTTATATATATATATATATTATAACTAAAAATAATTGGAATTAAAAAAAATCATGTTTCCAAATAGGATTTTTTTCTAATTCTAGTTATTACCTTGTTTCCATGGAGTTCATAATAAAGGTATTCACTTGTTTTATATTTGAAAACCAAGAGAAAAATTATGATATATTGGGGTAAATTTATATATTAATTTTAAAATTTTAATGACCTTGTTTCTAATGTTTTTTTTTATTTTCATCTTTTGGAAGGGTTATATGGTTAGACATTCATTGAATGTTTATGTTAAATTTCAGATGTTGTTTTAGAGTTTAATTTATTATCACACCATATGAGGACCTAAGGATACTGGATAATCTATTAGAACAAAATTTAATTGATGTTAACTAAATATATATGGAATTACTTATCAATATACCTCATGACATTCTAGTACATCAAAAATAACAAATTCACATTCATTTCATGGATAAGGAGATAAAGTAGAAAATGGGAAAGGTGCAACCAAAGTGTAAAATTATGCTTATGAAATGGAATGAAATAAACTATAAATAATTTCTGGTAATTTTTTTAAAATTTTAGGAAAAAGTTACTTGAAAAAATATGTTGTCTAGTTATCATCCTTCTTGTTGATATCAATTACCTTTTTCAAGGCTTATTGGTTTATGGTTTTGTGATCGCTAACTTTCTCTGGATCAAAATATTTCTTGTGATCAGAGATCTCTATCAAATTCTATGAATATTTATACTTTTAATCCACATATTATATTCACCACCTACCTAACTTCTATTATTTATAATCCTAGTTATAAGTTACATAGGGTAACCATAATGTTCCCAACATTCCTTTTTCAAAGGATGTTTTAGAATTCAATTTTATGATGTCATTTTATTTGAAAAGAGCTTTAATGTATGAAGCCTTTTCTGTTCGTGTTGAAATTTTAGGATGAAATTAATTTTATGTTTGGTAGAATTTAACACCATAATAATTTATTAATAAATATTTATTGAACAATTTAAAATTATTGTATGGCATCATGGAAAGCTACGACAAGTTAATCATTTATTATAACCAACACCGAGTTAATATTACACAACACACTTCACCAAAATTAGATTGGATTACATGAAACACTATGTTTATATCATCCTACAAGCAATTCCAAGTTCCTTTAAAAAATCTCATTACACGCAAGAACGTGTTTTAGAAAACTAAAATATATTATTATTATTATTATTATTATTATATAGTTATAGTTATCACCTTTCCATTGGAATGGATATTTTGAAAATGATAAATAAATTTATAAAATGTTTTTTAAACATGTGTATGAAATGAATAATTTTTTATAGATTAGTTACAAATCAATGTAATAAGTATTTTAAAATAAAAAATTCCATTTCTAAGAAAAATGATTCTAGATGTACAAACAATTTCAATCAAAATAAATTCAAAAAAATTATTTATTAATGTTTTTATTATTGTTTTATTTAAATTTTATATATTATATATTCAATTAAATTTTTATACTCATCCAATATATTTTATTGGCATAACATAATAATAAATCAAATTTATAATTAAAATTATGTATTTTACTAAAATGTAATTTCACCGCATTTTAATGGACCACATATTATAAATCTATTTTTTGATAATTTTAAAAAAGTAATTTGAAAAAAATAACTTTATTCTTGAAATAATAGTATAATAATTTATATTGGGTGAATTTCTGGTATTTTTATCATAAGATTCAGTATTAAATGAATAGTGAAAATTATTGAATTTAAATGAAGACTAATTTTCATTTAAATTATTGAAAAATTAAAACTCTATTTTAATTTTTTATTAAATTTTAATTTTTTCCGTTATACGTCAATAAATAAAATTTAGTTCATTTTAATCAATTTCACATTGAAACTGGTTATAAAAAAATTTCAATCCTTTTCACTTTTTCACTTTTTAAAAAAAAGTTATTTTGTCTCATCTATGGGATGAAATTTAAAATATTTTCATTCAATTATGTGATTATAGTTTCCTAAAATGGATATAATATTTGGAATAATAATAATTTATAATTTATAATATGATCAATTTATTTTTTTATGAATATGGATTGGTTAAGAAATTAAACTTAATTACACCAAAAAAGTGTAAAAGAAGACGACTCAGTGGTTAAACATAAAACATAAGGGGTAAAAATGGACCTAAAATGGTCCAAACCCCATTGTATGGATATATTTATCCCTTAAAACCTATATTAATTATTTAGTTTTGTTTTTAATGCATTCTATCAGGCAGGAAACATGGTTACACCTACCATTATTTTAACAAATACCATGTGTCCCCTCTCTTCCTTATAAAAGGACACCAACTATCTCCCTATCTTCATAGATCCCACGCACATTGTATCACCCAAAAACTACACAAATATGCTCTAAAAATCCATCATATCATTTTGGAATACTCATTTTGGGAAATAAGTATATCGAGAAAGTCATGTGGTGGAATCCCAAAGGAGTTACCCGAAGAAGTGCTAACATTCTTTAATGAGAACTCTTGTTTTATTTTGTTCTCCACACCTTGAATTGTTATTTTTAAATGTTTATATAACATCCTTGTTATAATAAATATACTTATATTTTGTTATGATAATGGTACTACATTCCCATTCAATCACTTCCATGAAATGGGATAAAAATAATCATTCTTGTGTAAGATAGAATTCTACCTCTCGAACCGATATCGTTTGTTTTTCCATTACCACCTATAAATAGTGGTAATAATAATTTGATATTATATATTTATATGATACATAAAATGTATTTATTTTTCGTTAATTATTATATGTCAATACCTTCATTCTTTCCTTTTTTGTAAGAAAATGATAACTTCGTTTGGGAGCATGTGGACAATCACCTCCTCAAAGCGATGTGATTCATTCGCACATTACATGAAACGTATTGAGGATGGGATTAGTAGATTAATATGATATATATGACATAATAATTATAAATTAATGAAGATATATTTAAATTTATTTCATTTACATTCATTTTTTCAATACTACAAGAAATGTAAACAGTGTTTAATTGTACGTATGACATACCATATTAATGAATGATGTGTTTCATTTCATATTTATATATTTTTATGTTATTGTAAGTACTTGTGTATAAAATATATATTCTATTTATATTATGTTTTTTCATTTTTTTAATAAAAAAAATCTTGATATATGTTAGAGGATCAATACTAAAAATTTAAAACATATATGAAAAACAAATTGGATATTACCCAAAATGTTACATTTACATTGAATTTTTAATAAAATGGTAATAGAAATTCAAAATAAAATAATATATGTTATGATATGTAGGAATATGGTTCTGTTTTATCTGAATAATAAAATTATACTTATTATATAGTAGGATTGAACGTGTATGATGAATATCAACACTTAAGGTATGGGTTTTCTCAGCTAACTTTTATTTCTCTGAGATATATGATATATTCACCACGTATTCATGTCGTTTGATGTACATAATAATGTATGGAATGTTATTCAACTAATATTATTTATATAATGATATTAAAAATAATAATTTTATGTTATTATATATTTTCTATTATGATTCAAATGTCACACGTGTAGTAAGGAATTTCACCTCACGTTTTATATCTATGAGATACATGCCATATTCACCACTATCTTTTTTTTGGGGTGCATATAATGTATTATGAAATATTATTTTATTAATATCCATTATTTTATGATGTTAAATGATCTAAAATATGTTATTCTTTCTTCATGATAATAACACAAAAGTTACTCCTCTAGTAAGGTAATTTCATCACACTTTTTATATCCACGTGATACAATCCATATTAATCACTCGCTTCTTTTATCTTTTGAATATAATTCATTACGATATATTTTCTAATTATTTTTTATTATTTCATGACATTGAATATTAATATTAATTTTATTATTTCAAGTATCACATGATTGAAAAGTTACTCACGTAGTAAATGTGGGCCATGTCTTACTTTTATTTCTATGAAAATTATTCCATATTGCCCACTCATTTCAATTATGTAGTGTATATAATTCCCAGTAATATAATCTATTATTATTATAATTAAATTTATTTTTATCAATAAATACTTTTTATTATTAATCATTAATTTTATTTATTCTTCAAAAGTTTCCCAATCGATAATATAATTTTGTCTCAATTTTCTTTATTTGGGACACGTGTCATGTTATACGAATACATTTTTTTATAAGGTGTATATATATCCATTTGATATATTATATCATCAATATCAATATTTTCATGATATTTTATGTTTAATTGAATGTTATTTTTTCATCGATATTTTTATTCAATGTTACCAAACTTTTAGGAGTTTAATTCTACAATCTCATCATTTATCATTATTATTTATGAGTGTGGTTCCATTGAAGAAATATTATGAACTACCTCTCAAGAACCCTCATGATTTTTCTTCTCCTCTACTTATTCATGATATCTTCATGTATTGGTACCATTACTCCCCTATTTGGTACTTATTACAATTAAGAAATTTTTGTTATAAATAATTATATTTATTTAACTTTTCGATCCGAAATCTATTTTATTCAAAACCCATGTTTTCTAAAAAACGATATTACTTTCTGTTAAAATGTTTTTAAATGATTTTATAATAATCATTTGTATTTTTTATAGGTTATTTTATAATAAAATTACATAAATGATTTCAATTCTTCTTTTACAAGTTTTTGATGACAGTTTATTTATAATTTTTTGGTATTATATAATTACATTTAGTAATTACACAACAACAAAATAATATCTTTTCAATAAATGGAAAAAAATATTTTGAAAATATTAAAATTTATATATTTTGATTATGTTATAGTGTTACGTGATTTTTATAGGTGAATATGATAGTTTAGTATTATTTAAATGATTATATTGTAATTCCAACTTTTTATTTATGTATTTTATATCAAATTAATTCAATAGTGTTCAAATTGATAATAATTATATTGTAACTATATAATATTTTATTATAGTATTAAAAACCACAAAAACTTCAAATTAGGGAAACACAATATGATATTGTCTAAAATATAAAAAAATGTTCCATTTATGTACAAATTTTGACTATATAATTAAAAATTAAAACCCATTAATATATAAAAATTTATTTCCATAGTAAAAATAAAAATTGGTTAACTAAGGGTAAATTAAAATGATATGGTTTAAAATTAAAACAATACTTATTTTGTTGTGATTGGTTGAGAGGATTAATGCATGGTCGTACCATATATTTTAATCAATATCCATTTTTATAAATTCTATATTGGGAATGAATTTATTAGAATTTAATCTTTTGAGAAATTCTAAATGTGTCCCTCAACACAATTATAAGAAGGCGCCACCTCCCTCGCCAATTTACACCACATTGAGCCCTCAAGATCAACCAAACACTAGTAATTTCTACTATATACATACTAATGCTCAATATAATGTTTTTTTCTTTCCTAAAGTATTAACCCTTTATCCCCTAAGAGTATGTAAAAAGGTGTCCTTTCTAAGAATATGTACCTACCTTAACCGATCACATTCATTTATACTGTTATTTACCTCATCTAAATCTATGATATTTTTCCTAAAAAAACAGACTAAGTATATTAAATATTATTAATTTATATTATAATTATTAAAACACCATTTTGTACCCACTTTACTATCGAAATATAAGTGAATGTATAGCTTCTGCATATGTATGACTTATCATCTCTACATAGCTATAGAATTTATTTTTAATCACCATGTGTTGTAGATGGGTTAAATTAGGGTTTTAGTGTTTATATGTGATTTTATTATGTTCTTAATATTATTTAATCATGAAATAACATATCCCTTCTTAGTTTTAATTTTAAGGGGAAATGATAACATCACTTGTGTATACGTCATACTATCATCTCGTGAAGAGATGTGATTTGTTTCCCACTTATTATTACATATATAGAAATAAAGATATATTTAATGAGTATATGTGATATAAAGGACATCATATTTAATTCTTAATGGTTATATATTATTTATATTCATTTATTTTAATTATTCATGAAAATTGAAACAACGTTCATGCGTACATACAACATAATATCACCACGATTTTATAACTAATTGTCTATATAAAAAAATCATTGGATTACTAAAAATTTGATTATAATTAATATATATGATATTCATATCATGATTAATTTTTTGGATATGATGTACTATATATAAATTTATAAGGTCCAGAACAAATGAATTAAAATACCCCTGATAAAAAAACAATTAACACCCAAAAATAAAGATTTTAATAATAAATTATTGAAAAAATGGGGTATAAATGTTATATAGGGATAATTTATGATATAATAAGTATTTAAATTACCATATTATATAATTATAAGAAAACTAAATTCATTACATAGGAGGTTATATATATATATGTACATAAAACACAAAGTAAGGGTTTTATTTCACAATCACATTAATATTTGAGATTGTTCTTGATTATGTATTTTATAGAGAATAATTTTCATCAATATTAATATATTATAAAAAAATATTGTAAAAAATATTTTTATAGCTATCTTATAAATTTTTAAAATCATTTTCACCTATGATTTACTTTTTCACAATTTTTTTTGTAAACTTGATATAATTTTCCAAATGAAGAACTTTGTGACATCTCTAAAAAAGCGTGGAAGGAATGTTTTTTAACTTATAAAAAATGAAAATAACTTCATTATATCATGTTCACTCATGGTTTTTATTCATTAATTATAATATTACATGGATATTTCCAAATAAATGTTTTCCATGATATTTAAAAAAAATATTGGATTTTAATGAGGATATTTTAAAATGGAAAGGTTACTATCCTAAATAATTTTTAATGGTCATTTCATTTATCATTAACAAAAAAAATTAATTTTTCATACAATTTACTTGTAATATGAACTAATGAAACTATAATTATTCATTCTTTAGATGTTTTTTGTTTAGGATGTCATTATTGTTTGTTAAACATGTACCTTTTCCCCAGCTTATCCTAGGATGAAATGTGTATGAAACCCATTTATTTTTTTAGGTTATGATATGATGAATTCATTATAATCTTATGGCGCACATATAATTTATTTTAATTATTTGATTGGTGGTACCTACACATCCCTCCAACTCATTGGGTAATTATTTATACAAAATGTGATAAATACTACTATTGTGCGGAGTTAACCATGTTCAGTAAGGAACATTGTCCACTGTGAAAGTCATGGGAGTTATCCTTGACTACCCTGATGTTTTGGGGAGTGAACGCAATTATCTATGATAGTCATGGAATTAGGCGTTGACTATTGAGGAAATGATTTTATATTCTTAGGTTCATTACACAATTCCATTCCAATATTATACTAGCATGGATCATGTTCTTTGATATATGATGATAGATGTATTATAAACAACCCAACCTTATCCCATTACTCAATATTATAATCTATGTCATATAGGGTATGGTTTTCAATTGTTAAGATAAATTTTCATACCATTTTTCTCATGTTATTTTAATATGAACATTGATATATCCATTTTTTACCCTTATTGAGCATTAGAGATCACCATTTATTATGTTCTCTTTCATTAGTTATGGAGAAAGGATTTATGTATGAAATATCTGTTAATAGTGATAGTTATTGAGATCTAAAAGAGATATGATAAAGAATTATTATTAAGCAGTGTCTTATGTTTCTATGATTCCAATGAAACTAAAGCAATATGATTTTGTAATAGATAATTATTTCATGTAATAAATTTTCATCTATTTAGATTTATTATATTTGTAGAAAAAATGCAGGGTCACTTTAGTTGGTATCAGGGTAAGATTTAGTTAACCTTTGGAAACAAGGATGTAAAAACATTAGTAATAACTGAATAGATAATGATAATTATAGGAATCAATCATAAATTTTCGGTAATAATCATGAATGTCCTTTTATAAAACTAATGTTTTGCAATTTAGATATACTAGAAATTATTTTTTCATGATTATGTGGTTCCCCACAATGATAATCATATCTAAAACTACTCTTTTTGTTTTTATTGAAAGGATATAACATGATAAAATCATGTTAATGTTGAATTTTATGAACAATAAAAATATTTTCAACCTATGAAACTGAATTTTATGGGAGCTAGAATTTAAATTCTCATTTTTATGATCAAACAACTTTCTAAATATATAAACCATGTTGAGTTTCAAAATTATAAAATGAGGAAAAAAATTTCCATTGAGTCATTTAGGAGGAAATATCCACCTTATTCTAGTGGGTCAATTGATCCACTAGTTATTAAGTAATGGATCTTGACAAATAAAAATATATTTATATTCCTCAGTGTAGTAAAAATAAAAATTTTATTTTTGTTGTTAATCATTTGGATAGAAATACATATTAATGGTATAATTTAAACAATTATACAAGGGAGAATGAAAAAATATATTCCATAGAGTGGGATGATTTTATGAGATTATTTATCAATATTTATTTTCTTTATATTCATTAAATAAATGTAGAAAAAATAATTCTATGAGTTAATGTAGAATGATGATGAATCTATTGGTACATATGAGCAAAACTTTCACAGGACTTTTGTTGTATGCTTATGGTATTGTCATCCCACTTGAAATTATTTTTGATTGAGTATTTAGTGTAATTAATCCATGTATTTAAATGTTTTTATCCATATGGGACTCCAATACTTATAAAGAAATTGTATGCTTTGATCTAATGGTGGAGGTGGAGATTGGAGTTACCGACAAATATTATTGGATTTATGAGAAAAGAAAGATGGAATTAACATAAAATTATAAAAACCATGGATAAAAAAATATGACACTTCCCTTATGATCATAATGTGGAATCAAACATGGGGTAATTTTCATAAGGGGTGTAGTAAAATGTTCATGTGTGGAATGGAAAATGATCTGGTAATTTAATACTGATGTGATCAGATGAAGTTAACTAATGACTTGAATAAAGAATAATCTCTATAAAATTCATCACCCACACTCTAGTGATTTAATTTCAGTGAGTATATTAATTATACTATCCAGCTCCCAAATATGAATTTCAATGAATATGGTCGATGTCAGCAACCTCTTAAAACCATAAGAAATGGAGATATAATGTTCTCAGTATTTCTGATGAGGGGAATGATAATGATGTGGTAAGATGTATACATCAAGATCTTGATACTAGATCTACCAAATCATTAATATCTAAATAAATCATTAAGGGTATCACAATACCACCCCCAAAAATAGATAATGAGTTAGATGTAATAAATCTCAATGGTATGATGATCTCATCCAAATTCTATTTTTCATATCATGTTGATGTTTTTAGGAATGTGTTTCCAAAAAAACATTTCATTAATCTTTTAATTGACTTCATTTTTAGAATGTATTTTCATTCATTTCTTAAATGAAAAATGTATTTAGAGTAAGAGATGTTACATTTGATATCCCCAACTGACCAATGATTGTCTATCTATGTTATGAAATAAATAAAATTCTATTGTAAATTAAATCCATCGTATGTGTTATGATACCAATTCAAAATGGGTTTTAACTGAAATGATTGGGGAGAAACTCAACATTGAAAATATTCCTATTATGTGGGAGTTTATTGATGTTTTTTGTAATAGTTTCTGAATTTTTTACAAAATAATAAAGTTCATTTGTCCATAGAACTCATTACTAGTGATGTGATTATTTTTATGTCTTTATATTTAATTTCCAAACTTATGTTTCACAAATTGAAGAATAATAATCTTGAGAATAATGATAAGGGATTCATTTTGGAAATTGTGTTACATATGGGTTCACTTTTTCTATATTCTTATAAGAAATATCGTTCAGTGTGACTCTGCATTTATTATCAATAATATAAAAAGATTTAAATCAAGAATAATTATCCTCTACCCCATATTTTTATTTTTTTATCAATAGGACATAGCATAATTTATTTACATGATTGATCTTAATTTTGGATATCATCAATTGAGGTTCAAGAAGTGGGATATACCCAAGACAAAATTCCATACATGGTATGGACTCTAAATCCATAGTGAATCCATTTATTGATAATAATTTTATCTCTATATTGATTGATTTAATGGATATAGTCTTTAGTGATTACCTTAATCTGTTTGTTTAATTACATAGATATAAAATTATAATTTAATAGATGAATAATTTATGCCATGAAGAACATTTTATAATGGTGAGGAATACCCTAATCAATGAGAAGGTTTTGGAAAAATGTATACAACTTCCTTACAGAGGACCCACTTTAACCATGCCTTAAATATATGGGTCACATGACCTCATGTGCACCTCTCCACATGTTAGAGGCTAATGACTAGTAGCGAGGACGTGAAGTTGGTACAATGGGGTGACTTCACCATCTTATCAGAGTGGAGAAACATATACAATCATTAAAATACAATAATTAGGACTTATAAAAACATGAATATTACCCAATTATCAGAAAAATGAATAACTTTTATTCTTGGTAATAATAAATAAACACAAGTAAGTTTCATATAAATGGATTTATGGAATTTTAATATTCAAATGGGGAACATGGGATAGGTATATACAAGTAATGCAAACCAAATATTTTAATGTAGGTGATTATTTGTATCCATACCTATAGTCATATAATCTTTTTGGGTACCATTGGAAGCTCGATTAGGGTGTGATATAAAATCCTAGTTGGCCAACACCAATGGTGTCAATAAATAAAAATGGTAGTGCTCATAGATAAGGATTTTTTAGGTGTGAATAATTAATTAACAATGTCGAATAAACAAATAAAATCCCACTCATGTTTCTAATGGAGACTTGGTGGCTCTAACTTATTTGAATCATTGTCGAAATGGGAGACTGGTCAGTCACTATAAATAAATAGTAATAATATAAATATAGTATTTTCATTTATTCCATCCACCTATATAAACTGTTGGTCGGAGTGGACACTCAAGAGTTGGGTGAATTGAGTTCCAATTAAAATTTTTGTTAAAACATTGTCTAGTTAAAATCCCCTGATTTATAAAATAAGTTAAACTGTAGTGAATTTATACAGATTGTAAATGTTCACTTAGCTTCTCAAAGATTGATTAGGTCTCAGTTAGTTTAACCACAAGATTAAACTAACTTTTGAAACTAATCTACTGATTTACAATAAGTGTAAACACTAGCTAAGCTAACAATCAAAGTAGCTTCAAAATAATTTTGTATTTTAAAGTAATAGCAGTGAAATAAATATAATATATGTTGTATACATTAAACTTAAATAAAAGATGCACAGTAGATATAACAAGAGGTGCAGTATCAAGCTGAGACTCAGTCCTCTCAAATTTATATAAATTTGATCCACACCCTGGATCAGGGTTAACAGCTGTTCACAAAACTATCCAGGCCACACATGGACCTCTACCACTGTTCTACGTGGGAGAAAAAGCAAAGACCAGGCCACACAAGGACCTCTTCCACAGTTGACGTGGGTAAACAAGTGATAAGAGATTTGAAGTGAGGATTTTGATATCCTCCAGTTTAGTGCAGGAGACAGTGTGTGTATAAGAAATACAGATTACACCACACTGCTCTAATGTTAATAAATAAATCACGTAGAGAAGATAGATAAGAGTTTAGAAGGCTCTAGTGATTATCAATGCAGCTTGGGACTTGTTGGATTCAGAAGGAGTGCTTCCGAGTCCTTCTCTGGTTTTTCTGTTGAAAAAACAGAGTGTCGTAGTTCAGCTTGTCTTCTACAAAAGTGATAATGATCTCTTGATTCATCGTGTGTTCTTCAGTGGTGTTGGATTGCATTCATAAGAGTTCATTGAAAGACTTTAAATCTCTTTCATTCTCAGGATTGTTCTTTTCGTTCAGCACAGTTCTCTCTGGTGTATGCAAGTTCTTCTCGTTGTACATTCACACTTTCATGTCACTACATGCGCTTGTTGCACATGTACTACATTTCAATCTTTCTTATATTCCACAAGCTCTGGAAGTAGGAATTATTCCCTTTTCATAGGTATGAGATACGGTTTCCTGTCAATCCAATAACTAGCATTAAATAACATTAATTTCATTAAAAACGACAAATATGACCGTTTGCATCACTTAAAATAATATTGACAAAAGCTTAAGAAATGGTGTCACAGTGATCATGGAAACGATGTCTTCTTCACGGTGTATGATCATGGTGTCTGGTCATAGTGAGTCCTTCACGGTGTCTGGGTTACGGTGTCTGGTCATGGTGAGTGGTCACGGTGTCTGGTCACGGTGAGTCCTTCACGGTGTCTGGTCATGGTGTCTGGTCACGGTGAGTGGTCACAGTGTCTGGTCACAGTGAGTCATTCATGGTGTCTGGTCACGGTGTCTGGTCACGGTGAGTCCTTCACGGTGAGTCCATACTTAGACAAAAAAATCTGTATTTGGACTAAGACAGTGATATGCAGAATATGAGTTAAGGTTACTCATTAGAGAAAATATATGAGAGAATTGTAATTATGCATAAAACATGTAAAGGGTAATTAACATCCATAAGATTTGTTATTATAAAAACATGATATGCACCTATTTTTGAGTTTGAAGAGCATTAACAAGATGTACACTGAAGATCAAGATTAATTAATAGTAATGAGATTTGTGATTATTAAAACATGATTAGCACATGAGGAGTCCAACAATCTCCCCCTTTTTGATGATCACAAATCACATATTGTAAGAATATAAAAGATATGTAACATTAAAGATACTAGAATAGAAAAAACATTATAGAACAGATACTTGCAGTTTTTCTCCCCCAGTTATAGTATTTTAGAACTGATACTTTGAGGTTTTTCACCCCCATTTGGGATTATCAAAAAGTAGAGAAATGGAAAGGATACTCGGCAAGTATCACTAACCAAAGCATTCATAATACAAAGTACATGAGAAGTACAAACTAGAAACAAGAAATGACATCCCATCAAAAAGAAAGATAGGTGGTAAACTCTTTAGGGATCCATTTTTGTCTTGCCGTTATCAGCAGTAGGAGATGGTGCTGAAGTGGAAGAAGGCATAGAATTGGTAGATAACGAGGGTAAGCGTAGACCTTCAAAAACAGATGGAGCCAAAGTAAGAGTAGTAGAATATCTAGGCTTAGGTTGGTCAAGAATGACTGGCCGGATCTGAGAAAGGGCTTGGCTAACTGTCATGGTAGTAGATTCTAAGGCAGGAAGTCTAGGTCTAAGGGGTGCAGCAGCTGGAGAAACTATAGCAGTACTCTGCACATGAAGATACGACTTCAAAAGATTGATGAAATCAATAATGATTTCACCACCATATTGTATAGCCTTTTTCAAAATCATCCTTATTCTCCAGAAATCTATCCAACAATCTGGTGAACTCTGAAAGTTTCTGAACTTGAACTTTAAAAGCTTGAGTCACTAGAGGGATTCTTAGATTTTCCACAAGATATCTAAAGTGATCTGTCATGTCACTTTTAGCGAAAATCTGGGAAATATACAAATCTATTTTCTTGGAGATCTCTTATTGAGAATCATTGACTATCTTTGAATGGATCCTAACCAAGTCCAACGCTCTATCACTGTTCTTAATTACTTCTGACAAAGAGGATATATCCAAGCCACTGAAGGAATTCTATAATTCTTCCTTAATTAAGGATCTCAGCAGAGAATCATCCAAAGCAGGTGTGGAGGTCTGACCAGAAGCAGGTGAAGCCTTTACAGCTTCAGTTAGAACTTTGAGCTATTTCATAACTTTTTGCAGACATCCAGTGTATTCATCTGTAAGCTTATTGATAGTTTCCACAAGCTCTCTCATGCGTTCCATCATCTTCGTGTGCCTTTTTACAATATTTTCATCAAAATATAGAAGTTAAGGATGAACTTGAGACACAATCTCCCTAGCAAGGAGGGAATCAGAAGACTCAGGTGAAACAACAGCAAGTGTAGGGGCAGAAACAGGAGCAGGCTCTGATCTCACAAACAGCTCATTCTGCAGACTTGCTACCATACTTTTCAGATTTTCAACATCAGCACTCATCAGCTTATTCTCTACTCAGACTTCTTGAATTTCTCGAATCATCCTTGGTTGAATATGCAAGATAATATTTTCCAAGAGAATTGATGCATATTCTTGACTTAATTGAGTCACTGGGAGAGGTTGAGTGGAGACAATTTTCTCAAAACCAGCTAACAAAGTCTCGCCAAAAGCTTTCAGATCATCTTTGGTTACAAAGGAATGAAGCTCAGGTAAGGATGCAGGTAAAGGTAGAGGCTCAGATTCTGGTTGAGGGTCAAAGTCATCTTCAGATTCAGATTCTGATCCAGATTGAGGTTGGGGCTCTGATTCTGGTTCTGAATGAGCTAAGGACTTCAGTTGAAATAGAGAAGAAGGATCCATTCCAGTTGCAGTTACTTGCTGTGACTCATTCACATCATAAAATCTTGGGAACTCATACCGAGAGTGTATAAAGAATGTGACAGAAGGTTGAGAAGCTTCACCAGATGCAGCTTCCACTATATCAAGATTTCGTGTTTCTTCCGCCTCAACTTATGCTTCCCTTTCAGATTCTTGAGGATCAGGAACATGGACAAGATCCACAGGATCATCCGTAATCTCTTCAGAAAATTCTTGCCTTTCTAACTGAAAGGTAATTTACATTCTTTCTACATCAGATGGAATAATCTCACGAACCTATTGTTCCACTAGATAAGCTTCCAGACTTGCTTCTTTCTCAACAGAAAGAGTCTCTTCAACAAAACTTTCCTCAAAGGTTTCTTGCTGTTCTGAACCAGGAAAAACTAATTTCCTTGTAGCAATGGGATGAGCTTATTCCTCATGAAGAACAACTGAAGGATCCTCGGTCCTTTCCTTTTCAAGAACAACTTCCTATCCTTGATATATTTCAGCAGGGATAACAGCAGGGATAACACCCCTTTCCTCTTCAATAGTAACTATTTCCATTGGAGATATTACAGATTCTACTCTAGGTGGAACTTCAGCTATTACTTCTTCTTGTTCTTCTTCTTCTGAGTACTCAGCCACTTCATCTTGTTCCAATCTAGGATAAGCTCGGTTATTAGGCCTTCTTGGATAGTCAACAGGATTAAACATTTTATATAGTTGATCACTATCCTCAACCCATTGCTTTTTCCATGGATTCCAGCTAATCTTCATCCTTCTGATGATAGGCATGGATAGGCAGAAATCAAAGTCCTCTAATTTTTCTTCATTCGGTCCAACCATTCCTTTTGAGACTAACATGGATGAAATCATCCATGAATAAAATAGGGAGGTGGATTTGGAAGTTACTTTGATCAGCTCATAGATATGGTTGATAACATACTTACACAGATTGATCTTTTGGCCATTCTTTAACTGGTGAATCAGGAACACATCCTGATACTTCATCACAGAAAAATCTCCTTTTCATTGACTAACCAAATTGTGAACAAACTTGAAAAAAAATCTTGTCTCCCCATCCAGTTCAGCAGCTATGGCCCTTCTCTTGGTTCCATCTCCAGTTAAATTTTCCAATGCGGTTTCTAGGTCAAATATGTCAGTTGTTGGAGGAGGGTCTCTTTGGTAATCTTCACACACTCCTTCATGTTGAATTCTTAGGCATGAAGCCCACATCATTGAAGAGAAAGAGCACTTCTGACCATCGATCCAGATGGTCACCAAAAAGCTTTCTCCAAACTCATAAGAGAACTTTACATTCTGATAGAATTGAGATACAAGCCTCGGGTAAGTCGGTCTATTCTATCTAGTAAACCATTCAAGCCATCCTTTTTCTTTTAAAACTTTCAAAACTAATGATCTGCTAGACAGCAACCATTCAGGGAAAACCTCTTTTTCAGGTACAACTGTACGGCTTACCAGGTTTGGGTTTAGAGGTCCTTCAGGTGCTATCCTCGGTATCCTCCTTTGTTTCTTAGAGTGGCACTCCTCAGATGAGGGTGAATATGGACGCTTCATCCTTGGCATTTACTAAAGGTTCGGGTGAGAGGGAAAAGATGGTTCATGAAAGAATTCGGGTAAGGAGTCGAATGAAACCCTTAAGTTTTATCATTTGGGAATGTCAAACGTCATAAAAACACAAACGCAAGAAATCAAATAGCGGTGAAATAAAAATTACCGCGATATGGGTAAAAATAAAAATAATAAAAATTATCATACTTCTCACGGTGAGACAGAAAACTAGCCATCACGGTGAGACAGTTTATAGTCATCATGGTGAAACAGTGAGGAGTTTATATAGTCACGGTGAGACAGTGAGTTGTCAGACAATGAGCATAAGAATAGTAACTTAGAAACAGTAAGATATTCATTTATGATTAATCATACCAAGATAATGTATGATGTAGTCTAATATTTCAGAATTTATTGGTTTAGTGAATATATCAGTAAGTTGATATTCAGTACCAATGAATTCCAAAGTGATATCACCTTTTTGATAATGATCCCTCAAAAAGTGATGTCTTACATCAATATGTTTTGTCCTAGAATGAGAAACAAGATTCTTAGAAATATTAATAGCACTTGTGTTGTCACAATTTATTGAGACATGTCTGAATTGATATCCATAGTCTAGTAATGTGTGTTTCATCCACAAAATTTGTGCACAACAACTTCCAGCAGCTATGTATTCAGCTTCTACAGTTGAAAATGCAACAGAATTTTGTTTTATACTACACCATGATACTAGTGACTGGCCTAAAAGATTACATGTTCCAGAGGTGCTTTTTCTATCTATCTTACATCCAGCAAAGTCATCATCAGAATAACTAACTATTTCAAATGATTTTCCTTTGGGATAGAATAGTTCTAAATTGGGAGTATGCTTGAGGTATTTGAAAATTCTCTTTACAGCATTTAAATGTGACTCTTTAGGGTTTTCTTGAAAATGAGCACACATACACACACTAAACATAATATTAGGACGACTAGCATTCAGGTAGAGTAGACTTCCAATCAGTCCTCTATAAGTGGTTTGATCAACAGATTTACCATTTTCATCAAGATCGATCTTACAGGTGGTACTCATGGGAGTGTCACTACTTTTTGTGCTATCCAATCCAAAACGTTTTAAAAGATCTTTAGAATATTTACTTTGAGTTAAAATAATTCCATCATCATTTTGAAAAAATTTTAAACCAAGAAAGAATTTAAGTTCACCCATTAAACTCATTTCAAATTCATTTTGCATCATTTTTGAAAAATCAGTACATAATGAGTTTTTAGAAGATCCAAAGATAATATCATCAACATAAATTTTTACTACTAAAACATTTTTAGAAATTCGTTTTATAAAAAGAGTAGGATCAACTATTCCTTTTGTAAAACCTTTAGAAATTAGAAATGAATTTAATCTATCATACCAAGCTCTTGGAGCTTTCTTTAAACCATATAAAGCTTTTGATAATTTGAAAATATGATTTGGAAAATGAGGGTTTGAAAAACCAGGTGGTTGTTCAACAAAAACATCCTCAGAAATATATCCATTTAAGAATGTACTCTTGACATCCATTTGATATAGTTTGAAATGTAGATGTGCAGCATAAGCAAGTAAGATCCTAATAGCTTCCAATCTGGCTACTAGAGCAAAATTCTCC
Organism: Viscum album; assembly: GCA_963277665.1. Lineage (NCBI taxonomy): Eukaryota > Viridiplantae > Streptophyta > Magnoliopsida > Santalales > Viscaceae > Viscum > Viscum album. Next base: position 1,417,477,313 of record OY728145.1, read on the forward strand.
TCATAGTCAATACCTTCTTCTTGACTATAGCCTAGTGCAACTAGTCTAGCTTTATTTCTTACTATGTTTCCGGATTCATCTACTTTTTTTCTAAACACCCATTTTGTGCCTATTGTGAAAGTGTCCTTAGGTCTTTCAACAAGATTCCAAACATTATTTCTTTCAAACTGATTGAGTTCTTCTTGTATAGCAATTACCCAAAATTCATCATTAATTGCATCATCAATGTTTTTAGGTTCATGTTGTGACAAGAATTCTTGATGTTCAACCTAATTTCTATGAGAATCTCTAGTCTATGTCCCTCTATCAAGATTTCCTACAACAGCATCTAAAGGATGATTCTTCAGAATTCTAGTTGATCTAGTAAAGGTAGGGCTAGATATTTCAGGTTCATCAACAGGTTGGGAATCAACAGAAGCAGGTTCTGGAAAATTTCCAGAACTGGATGTTTTAACGATAGGTCCATTGGCTTTATCATTAAGGTTCAAAACAAAGAGATCATCTTCAATATTTTCAAGAGAGGTTTTAGGCTCATGTGGATCAGTTTCATCAAACTTGATGTGAACAGATTCTTCCACACACTTGGTTCTCTTATTGAAAACTCTATAGGATTTACTATAAATAGAGTAACCTAGGAAAATTCCTTCATCACTCTTGGATGCAAATTTGTCAATATTGTCTTTAGTATTAAGAATAAAGACTTTGCAGCCAAAGACATTGAAGTATTTAACTTTAGGTTTTATATGGTTCCACAACTCATAAGGGGTCCTCTTAAGAACATGTCTGATTAAGACTCTATTGATAACATAACAAGCTGTATTTACAGCTTCGGCCCAAAAATAAATAGGTAGGTCATACCCATTAAGCATAGTTATAGCAATTTCATGCAGAGTTCTATTCCTTCTTTCTACTACACCATTTTTCTGGGGTGTCCTAGGGGCAGAGAAATTGTGACTATAGCCATTGTGAGAGAAGTAAGATTCAAATTCATGATTCTAAAATTCATGGCCGTGATCACTTCTCAGAGTTTTAATCATAAGTCCACTATGGTTTTCTACAGATTTGGAGTATTTAACAAAGTAAGAACAAGCTTCACTTTTGTGAGATAGAAAATATACCCAAGTATATCTAGAAAAGTCATCTACTAATACATAGACATAGTTCTTCCCATTTAATCTAGAAACTCTAGATGGTCCAAATAAATCCATGTGAACCAACTCGAGAGGTTGAGAAGTTGACACTTATTTCATTTATTTGAAAGAAACTTTATGTTTCTTTCCCTTTTGAAATGGATTACAAACTTTGTCATTTGGAAACTCAAGTTTGGGTAGGCCTCTAACTAAGTTCTTCCTAGTAAGTTTTCTAAGTGAGTGTATATTACAGTGTCCTAATCTTCTATTCCAAAGACAAGACTCTTTATGAAAAGCATTTAAACAAGTAATATTCTGCTTAGCTAAATAATTTAAATCAACAGCATAAACATTTTCATTTCGCAGGGGAGAAAATACTAAAGAATGTTTAGAATTAAAAACATTGCACGAATCATTTTCAAATTTAACATTAAAACCATCATCACATAACTGAGAAATACATAACAGATTATATTTAAGTCCATCAACAAATAAAACTTTAGAAATTAATATTGAGTCAGTGTTACCAATCTATCCTATGCCGGTGATTTTTCCATTAGAATTATCACTAAAGGTAAAAAAAACCCCATCAACTCTGAATAAGCTTTTAAAGCATGAGAAGTCTCTAGACATATGTCTTGAACATCCACTTTCCAAGTACCAAGTCTTTCTACAGGAGCTCCTTATGCAGGTTTCCTACAAAACAGATTTATATAGGAAATGATTTTGGTACCCAGATCTTCTTGGGTCCAGACAGGTTAGCAATCAAAGCTTTTGGTACCCAATTTTGTCTTATGGGTCTCATGAAAGTTGTAGAATCAACAGACTTTGAAAGATAAACCTTATTAGATCCATAACTATGAATATATCTAGTTTAAGCATATAAATGTCCAGAACTAGAATTAGCATCATTCTGTCCAGATTTAGGAATAAATCTATTCTTAGTAAACTGTCTTTTTCCAGGTTTGTATCCTATTCCAGTAGTGTATTTTGGTGCAACTTTCTTTCTTAGCATTTTAGTTGGTGTATCCTTTCCATTTGTGAATTTCTCTAAATCCTTTCTGAGTTGCTCATTAGATAATTTCATTTTAGTGTTTTATTTAAGTAGCTGAGCATTCTTTTCCATTTCAATATCAAGATCAGATTTATGTTTAACGGTTAAATCATACTTTTTCTTTAAACCTTTGTATTTGTCTTTCATCTCATTACAGGTTTCTTCTAACATATCACAATATTCAAATAGTTCAGATTTTGACATGTTATCAGAGTCAGTATCATCTCCAGAATAATAAGAATTTAAATCAGGAGTTTCAGCTGTTACCTCAGAAGTGTTTGTCATAAAACACATGTTTTCCTTATTTCTGTGTTCAGTTTCAGAGACTTTAGATTCAGTGGAGATATCCTCAGAAGCACTCCAAGTAGCCTTCATAGCCTTTTTATACTTACTGTCCTTGTAATCATATTTCTTCTTGAATTTGAGCTTTGGGCAGTCTTCTTTAATATGTCCTTTCCTTCTGAACTCATAACAGACAACTTCATTACTTTTATCTGGATTTTTCCAATCCTTCTTCCAATGTTCTTTATTGTCATACTTTCCGTTGTAATTTGATTTTCTGAAAAACTTCTTCTTCCTATAGAACTTCTTAAACCTTCTGGCAATGTGAGCCATTTCAGCATCACTATCAGAAGCACATTCACTATCTTCACAGCTTGAACTCTCGTTTATAGCATGAAGTTTCTCCTTATCCTTATCCTTCGATGTTGAAGATTTGAAAGAAATATACTTTCTTCTAGGTTCATCTTCTTCTTCTTTGTTTACCTTGATTTATTCCTCATACATCATAAGCTTACCAATGAGTTCCTTAACAGGTAGAGCAGCAATGTCACATGACTCTCTGATTGAAACAGATGTGCCTCTCCATCGGTCTGGTAAACATCTCAAGATTCTCATAATTTGTTCCTTTGCTGGAACAGCTTTTCCAAGTGAATTCATTGTATTGACTATCTCATTAAACCTAAGATACATGTTAGAAATAGGTTCTTCAGTTTTAATTTTAAAATTATCATATTTAATAGTATAAGTATTTAATCTCATTTCCTTAACATTGGTTGTTCCTCCATGAGAAACAACTAGGGTATCCCAAATTTCAAAAGCAGTTTTACAAGTAGAAATTTTGTTAAACTCTTCATCTCCTAAAGCATAGAACAGGGCATTCATGGCTTTACAATTATTATTGTAAGTAGTCTTTTTAGGTTCATCCCAAGTGGATCTAGCAGTAGTGGGAAGTTTATATTCTGATTCTATGGCAGTCCATATATCAAAACCAATGCTTTCTAAATGAATTTTCATTTTAATCCTCCATTGGGAATAGTTGGTACCATTGAAGAAAGGTGGACTGTTAGTAGCAGCACCCTTTAGTCTATTATCCATTTAAAGAGAAAAAAAATATTGAACTAACAGAAATTTAAGATCTTTAGAGATGCAACTAACATCACAGTTGAAAAACATAGTACTTTAGAAAATATTTAAGCAGCCTTTGATACCAAATGTTGGTCGGAGTGGACACTCAAGAGGGGGGGGGTTAATTCAATTACAATTAAAATTTCTGTTAAAACATTGTCCAGTTAAAATCCCCCAATTTATAAAATAAGTTAAACTATTGTGAATTTATACAGATTGTAAATGTTCACTTTGCTTCTCAAAGATTGATTAGGTCTTAGTTATTTTAACCACAAGATCAAACTAACTTTTGAAACTAATCTATTGATTTACAATAAGTGTAAACACTTACTAATCTAACTATCAAAGTAGCTTCAAAATAATTTTGTATTTTAAAGTAATGGAAGCGGAATAAATATAATATATGTCGTATACATTAAACTTAAATAAAAGATGCACAGCTGATATAACAAGAGGTTCAGTCTCAAGCTGAGACTTAGTCCTCTCAAATTTATATAAATTTTATCCACACCCTGGATCGGGGTTATCAACAGTTTACAAAACTTTCATGGCCACACAGGGACCTCTAACACTGTTCTACATGGGAGAAAAAGCAAATACCAGGCCACACAAGGACCTCTTCCAAAGTTGACGTGGGTAAACAAGTGATAAGATATTTGAAGTGAGGATTTTGATATCCTCCAGTTTAGTGCAGGAGACAGTGTGTGTATAAGAAATACAGAGTACACCACACTGCTCTAAAGTTAATAAATAAATCACGTAGAGAATATAGATAAGAGTTTAGAAAGCTCTAGTGATTATCAATGCAGCTCGGGACCCGTTGGATTCGACAGGAGTGCTTCTGAGTCCTTCTCTGGTTTTTCTGTTTAAAAACAGAGTTTCGTAGTTCAGCTTTTCTTCTACAGGAGTGATAATGATCTCTTGATTCGTCATGGGTTCTTCAGTGGTGTTGGATTGCATTCATAAGAGTTATTTGAAAGACTTTAAATCTCTTTCGTGCTCAGGATTGTTCTTTTCGTTCAGCATAGTGCTCTCTGGTGTATGCAAGTTCTTCTCGTTGTACATTTACACTTTCACGTCACTACTTGCGCTTGTTTCATGTGTACTGCATTTCAATATTTCTTATATTCCACATGCTCTGGAATTAGGAATGATTCCCTTTTCATAGGTATGAGTTACGGTTTCCTGTCAAGCCAACAACAAGAATTAAATAACATTAATTGCATTAAAAACAACAAATATGACCGTTAGCATCACTTAAAATAATATTGAAAAAAGCTTAAGAAACGGTGGCACAGTGATCATGGAAATGGTGTCTTCTTCATGGTGTATGATCACAGTGTCTGGTCATAGTGAGTCCTTCACGGTGTCTGGGTTACGGTGTCTGGTCATGGTGAGTGGTCACAGTGTCTGGTCACGGTGAGTCCTTCACGGTGTCTAGTCACAGGGTCTGGTCACGGTGAGTCCTTCACGTTGTCTGGTCACGGTGTCTGGTCACGGTGAGTCCTTCACGGTGAGTCCATAGTTAGACAAAAAAATTGTATTTGGACTAAGATAGTGATATGTAGAATATGAGTTAAGGTTACTCATTAGAGATAATATATGAGAGAATTTTAATTATGCATAAAACATGTAAAGGGTAATTAACATCCATAATATTTGTTATTATAAAAACATGATATGATCCTATTTGAAGAGCATTAGCAAGATGTTCACTGAAGATCAAGATTAATTAACAGTAATGAGATTTTGGATTATTAAAACATGATTAACACATGAGGAGTCCATCATAAACCAAGTATATGTATATGTAAGCAGCCATATACCTGGAATACTGGTTGCTAGACGGATAGGGGTGTAACTCAAATATCCATGACTAGTCTAACAAGCCATTAAGTTTAAGAAATAGGTTGCATACCATATATCATAATAAGAGTCTGATTCATTATTCTTGAAATTGTAAAATGGTTAGTGGGCCATCATGTTATCACTCAAACAAAAGAATGTGGCACATCAATCCCATGTACTAATTGTGTCTCTGGTGTGTACTATTAGGTTCAACACCTGATGTATGGGAGTGTGATGCCTTCATGTTCAACTGAACCCTTGAAATCATACCATAGAATATTTCTTGACTTATTGAAATTATAATCATTAAGCATGAGGAAAAACATATCATGTATGCCAACAGACAATCCCATTATAAGAAAGTGATTAGAAATCATATAATCAATTTCACTATTATGAAAGATGAGGTGTGGAATTTCCACCAATACAATTCATATCCTTTAACCCATTTTAATCATTTGAGTAAAATAAAATCAACATGTAATATCCAACCCACAAAACCAAAACAATTTAATTATCAGAAACTGGAATTTCAATTTATAAGGATTTTAGGTTCAGTTTGGTGATGACATGGTCAACAAGGCAATTTTTATATGGGGAATTTGAATTATTGGGGTCCATGAAATTATGATATTCATTGGGATCTTTTAAAAATTCATATAATGAGTTAAATTCCATTTAAAACCTATGTTGGTAGATAATTAGGTTTTATGGGAAATTCAATATTTCTCTATAGGGGACAATTTGAATTGACACACAATAGTGGTGTACATAATTGATATCAAAACCACTAAACAACCAATCAAGGTTCAAAAAGAGTGTATTTAGGGGTGTTGAACAATTTCATATGAAGAACACATTTAAAAGGGGCACTCAGAAAATTTCTATGTGTGGAATAATAGCAAAGCTACAAAGCAACACAATGCATGGATAAAATGAAGAGAACACCTACCTCAAGTTCGTAGACTTCACCTCGATCGATGTCAGCCTCAAATTTGGATTAGGATTATAGAGATATAAGAAATAGTATAACTCCATAAAAAAGGTTAAACGATCATGAACCTAAATAACATAATGTATATGGAAATAAACATTGATCAAAGGTAAGTTCCATAGAGAGATGATCATAATGAGTCTAGCACCATTGATGAATCTTAGATCAGATGATGAGAGGAAGATTTTTAGTAGAACATAGGTTGTAGAAGGTTTTGATCCATGGGATACGAAATAGGCTACCCACCACTAGAATGAGAAATATAGACGAAGAAAATAGGCTTTAATATTTATGAGGGGTGAAAATGTAATTTCTCCTCAAAATAAAATGATGCACGGTTTGGCTGTATGATGGGTCAAACCGTGTACCAACTATGAAACATTCGGTACTATATGGGGGAACCCCGTATGGTTAGGCACATAGTTTTTCCAACCATGCTCAAGACATATAGAAAAACTCTATCCAAGACCTAAATATGGTTGTAAGGGCGTGCGTCTAGGGTTACATGGTTTCAGAAAAACTATGCATCCACTTCTAACCCACTATTTGCAACATCCTAATTCGGGGAAACCATATAGATTGAGCCACATGGTTCCTCCTAATCGTTTATCCAAGTATTTTCTTCCCATTCTAGGGCTCTGAACACTAAATGAGACATTGAAACACCCGATCCTTTCATTATATGATTAGTCATCATTGTTAGGTTCATTTAGATAAATTTAATATGAAACTAAATGATTCGTACTTTCACGAAAAGACTAGTCATTGAAACCTCCCTCCCTTAAAAAATTCCTTAAGTTGGACTTCTGAGGGTAAAGGCGTTTCATCAGTGAGGAATTTTCGCAACTAATATTTAATATCAACTTCCCATTCCCAAGTATCATCACATACTCAGTCGTTCTTCCATTACACCCATACCAATGGAACTGACATGCCTCTATGTTTCATCACACTCAGATCCACAATAAGAATGGGATAATCCTAAAAGGATTCAATTATATCCAATTAAACATAATCAGGTCGAAAGACATGTTTTAGGTCCATATAGTATCAAAAAAGCTAAGATACATTAAAGACATCATGCATGTACTAGTATCTTTGAGGAAGGTCCAACTGGTAAGACATTTCTCAGATCAATTTCATAACCTTAAAAGTTCTAATTAACCACATTTAGAGTATACCCTCCATCCAAATACGTCTCTAGCATATCCTTGGACTGACTTGTTTGAAATCTGTATCTCTAACCCCATACTCAAGAGGATTCTAGTTTCTATTGGCATACGACTGATGCCTAGTATGAGTGGTCATCAAGTACTTCCTAATTAGTTGTACTTACTCTGTAGTCACCTTTATGATATTTGGTAAATTCCTTGTTGCCTCCCCTATCATTATATTTCATAGTAGTGATAAGAAAGGCCTACCGTATATGGATTCATAAGGATCCATATCAATGTAAGCTTGATGTCTCTTATAATATTCAAACTCAGTGAGGGGAATGTGTTATTCCTAGGATCCCCTAATATTACAGACACATGAACAAAGTATTTCCTTTATAACTTGAATCAAATTCTTTGTCTATTCATCGGTTTTTGGGTGATAATCGATACTCAGAAGCACCTGTGTACCCAAAGAATTCTGTAACCCCTTCCAAAACCATGATGTAAATTGAGAATCTTTATATGAAACAATAGATAGTGGATCTCAATTAATAGAGACAACATCCTCAACATATATTATTACCAACACATCTAACAGGAAGATCTCTTGCATAGGTAAGAAATGTGTGAAATTCCTCAAACAATCAATGACAACCAATGTTGTATCATTACCATGAGGTGATATGGGTAAACCTATCCCAAAATCCTTTAAAAAAAACATGTTTCCACTATGGAATGGACAATGACTGTAAAAGCCCCATCGAACACCGATTTTCCCCCTTTACCTACTAACATTTTAAAAAAATGAGCGATGAAGCTATAAATCAAGCATTTCATACCAGTCCACCAATATTGGTGCTATAATTTTCGATATTTTTTGTGATATTATGGTGAATTTACCTTACTAAGGCATGTAATTACATCATTTTATCCTCTATGTTGTTTACGAGGACCCATACACGCCAATGGAATAGTAAACTATTAGCCCCATCCATAGTTTATCCTAAAGATGTTTCATTGTCTGAGATACTTTCCCTTTGGACAAGGCCTTAGTGGTCAAATGTTTTTCATCATTCTCACAAATTCTAGAACAATCTAAGTCATTGATATGGTTGGGAGGATAGTCTGACCATGATCCTCCTTATCCTAAATCTGCGTCTCAGAAGAAAAATTACATGACATTACATTTTCCACTAGCTACCTGAACCACCTATGTCTGAGTCTTCTTGTTGAGAGCATCAGCTGCTGCATTTCCATTACCAGGTTTGTAGACAAGCATTAAATCAAAGTATTCTAGGTACTCAACCCACTTTCACTATTTTATATTTAGAAATTGATGTGTGAATATGCACATGATGATTTTGGGATTAGAGAAGACCATAAAATTATCTCTTAGTAGATAGTGTCTTGAATAGTGTAGATCATGATCTACAATATCTTACTCAACATTGTGCATCTAGTAATTTTACTCGTGAGGACTCGACTGATTGGACTCGTATGTAACGACTAGTTCATCCTACATCAAAACATCTCCAACCCCAACACCTGATGTGTCAAAATATATACAATATCTCATTACAAGATATGGAAGAATTTTTATTGGCACTGATGTCAAACAAACCTTCAAATCATGAATGGATACTTCACTATCTTGTTCCCATATGAATTATACACCCTTCTTTGTAAATACTATAAGCGGTTATTCGTGCTATGATTATTTTGGGATGAAGCGTCTGTAGTATTCGACTAGCCCCAAGAAACTCTAAATGTCAAATATGTACTTAGTAAAATAATAGGATATTAAAAATATCACTTTCTCAGGCTCTAATTAATCTCTTGACTTCGAGATAATGTGACCTATGTAGTGGACATTGTTGATCAAAAAGTTGAATTTACTGATCTTATAATAATGAGGGTTCTCTCTCAGTTTATTGAAATTGATATAAATATGGTTTTCATGGTCATGTCTAGAGTATGATTACCATAAGATGTCATGAGAAAATAATACCACGAATAAATCAAGGTGTTGGTCAAAAACCTGATTCATAAGATATATTAATACAACATGAGTGTTTGTGAGACCGAAATGCATAAACGGTTACTCATAAATAACATGCCTACTTTTGTTTTGAGAGGTATGTTTGATGACATGACACATGCATGATGAAATCCCAGCCATAAATAATTATTTTAAAACACTATCACTGCTCAAAACAGATCAAATACGTTTTCTGTTCTAGGAAGTGGATATTGATCCTTTATCGTGATTTGATCCAAACGACAGTAATCCACACAGGTCCGGACGGCACCGTCCGCCTTCTTGAAAAAAAGCACCAGTAAACCCCAAGGATATGTTTCAAGGTGTATGTATCATTTAGCTTTCAAATCCTCCAACTGATTCTTATGTTCTATAATTTATTTAGGTGACATCCTATAAATAGGAAAGGTGACTCATGTCGCACTTAGTACTCGATCAATAGTGAACTATACCCCTCTCACCATAGGTATACCACCAAACTCATCAGGATAAACATCCCAACAACACAAAAATACAAGAGTAAATATAAAAAGTCATAACCCCTAGTCATCTAGGATAATATTGGGGATTTGAGTTGAAACACTATCCATTCTCTTCTATTTGGCCCCATCTCTAGTGTAAATAGCATCACATTCTTCGTTATGAACATTCATAACACCCTATGGTGATGTAAACATCACCCTCTGATAATAGATGTAAATGTGGTTTTGATAGGGAACCAACCAGTCCATCCCACTGATTATGTAAAATCTCATCATGTTATGGTAATAACAATTCCATACAAAAAGGTATCCACCTATCTCGATGGGAAATCCTTGAATATGTGGATTCCCTATGATTGGATACCTAACAAGGTATCTAGAAACAAAACACCATGATAGTTTTTATATATCAAGGCCCAGACTTCCCATAATTGTTATATATATAAATGAGTGATATTTGCATGTGTTAAATAAAGAAAACACTAATGTGAAGGCTAATAAAATAGTACCCCACACAGTATAAGGTCTGGATAACTAAACCACTAACATAGGCTCGAATTCATTTAACTTCCCATTACCGCGACCCAAACACCCTTCTGGACTACCCAACGTATGCTCTCTCTTCTAAGATTAAGATTTGTAAGCCTGATTTCCTATGAATCAACCTCCGCGTTATCTTTATTGGCCTTTGTATTCTGGAAGATTCTTTTCAGGATCCTACTATCCTTGCTCCAGATTCTGTATAATGAGTTGATACACTCCCGCTAGGTACTGAAGGAAAAGTCATGTAGAAGAACTAAATATGACCCATAAGGCTGGAACCTCTACACTCGACTAGATCTCATAACCACTTTAGTTTTGTATGGATCGACTTCTAACACTGGTGACATATTATAATTCTGTCTATTTGAGGATCCTACATGTTTCTACACCATGATTATACTCAATAACACTCTTTCACCCAGAATGAAGAATCATTGGTACCTCTATATACTGAAATTCCATAACTCACACCATCAACATCCCTTATTATTCATTCTAAAACATGGGTATTGTTGTTTATCTTAGAAATGGTAGTCAACCAGGATACATTGTCCTAAGATCACATGGAATATACCATCTCATTCACTATTTTTCAGGCGATCATAAGTTCATCGCCCACTAGAGTATGATCGAACCACTACATCTTAGTAAATTAGGAAGAGTATTCCATAACTAAAATGCTCCCCTTCTTAAGGTTCTGGAATTATCTAGATTTGTCATCCCTTAGGGTCTGGGGAATGAAATATCAATATAATATCATTCATAAATCATCCCACACCATATCTCAATGCTGATTTTCTTGGGTGATAATGTCCCACCATCGCGTGGCAGAATCACGTAGAATAGGCATAGCTAATTTGACCCAATGTTCTGGAGGCATCTTCAGATGCATTAATATAGAAATAAATGATTTGAGGCATGATCTAATAAAATGTGGTCCACCATCCTCAAAAAATGTGAGAGGAATCTACTGATGTAATTCTCGAGTCAACTCTTCCCTACTATATGAAGTTTGTACAACACCTTACATATTTTGTATCATATGATGAAAACACTATTTGAATTGGGTGTCACTTCCCATATCTAGAAAAAAAATAGGTTTCATAGGTGGCACTCTAGGAGGAATAACTTGTGGCTCATGGCCTTCCACCTCAGTTATATGGTCATCACCACCTTCAGGACATGCGACCAAAGTATGTCCTGGAAGAGTAATGCTACAGTTCAAAAATAATGAATCATAAATAAATTAAAAAATTTAAAATATTATATATGTGAAACTGGGACAGGAATAAATCATTCCTATGATCAAATTATACCTTTATGCCTACTCCAAATTATCGGGATAAGTAAATTAAAGATACTATAAGAGGTTATATGATTGTAATACATACCTCACTACCCACGACTATGGTGTAGATCAGTTAAATGTCTCTATTTTATAATTAAAGGGTCACTAGTTTTACTTTAGAAGTCATATTTAGTTTAAACTTTTTATTGTTACAATATTTAAATAACATTAAAATAGTTCAATTAGATGGATTACCATTTTTGATCTATAAATTCCTACACTACTTATGTACCAAAATTTTAAATCCACACAATTCACACCATAACAAGTTCAAGCCCATGTGAAAAATGGTTTATGGCTCAACATTCCACAATTTACATCTTAAGGTGTCTTCTTTTACCTATTAAGGTAAAAAGTATTAGGTTAAGGAAATAACCCTACTTTTTAATCATGTTTTCTAATCCCATCAAAAGAGTCATCACAATTCTATACATTTCAAGGAAATATCAATATAAAATTGTAAAATATATGCTAAAAATAGATGTGACATGGAAAAATGCCTGACATATTAATCATATTATTCCCACGTTGATGCATGTAATGAAATTCCCTAATTTCATTAGTACTAGGTAAATAAATCGTCATATTAATAATACCAATACAAATAACATCATAATATATGTGTGTCACCCAATAGTGAAGCCTTATCAACTATAAATTTCGTAATCAAAAATAATATTTTCTCATACCATGTAATTTGGGATTCCTTGGTATATGGGTTACATAAGTCCAGGAAAAGGGTCAAATCAAAAACTGTTTAACTCCTCATCTCCTATTTAACCCCAAAATTGTAATACAAATGAAAAATAACCATTTATAGCAATTTGTAGTGTCCCGACCTGGGATCCACTTAACCAATTCCCTGATCTTATGGGAAGAATGGCCTCAAGGATGCCTACCCTTATGTTAGAGGCTGTTGACATGGAACGATTATGTAAAGGTGGTATGTTGGGGATAATATATCCTTATATTAGAGATCCACAATGGATAAAATCTTTAATATAAAACAATAGAATATTATAAAACATTATTAATAATAAATAAGAGGAATTATAAATAACTGAGTAACTAAATAATAATCAAACACCACAAGGCGGTGTCATATACATAGATGCATGGAATATTAAAATACAAAAGGGGAAAAGGGGACCAACATATACCATCATTCTATACAAAAAAGAGAAAATGAACAAAAAGTTACTATACTTGCATCTTGAGAATATTCTCTATTGTCTTATTCTATTCTCTTACTACATGTAATTCATATCAAAGATCCGATGCATTGTGCTTTCCATTATCCACACACGTAGTTATATAATCTTCTCTGGTACCAAAGGCATCCCATTTGGGGTGTGACATTAAGTCCCATATTTTAAACACAAATGTTGTCTAGAATTACTCATAGTAACGGTCATAGATAAATAATATTTATCTCTAAATAATTACTCAACAATTCCAAATAAATAAATAATAGCACTTCCAAGTTCTTAAGGTAAATTTGGAGGATCTACCAATTTTATATCACAGCCACAATGGGAGTTTTATCGATCACTATAAATACAGTAAATATATATATAGTTATATATTTCCTCCACCAATATTAACCTAGTACATGTATGTAAGTGGATATATACATGGAATACTAGTTACTGGTTGTACCAGGGTGTACCTCAAAATTCCATGACCAGTATAACGAGCCAATAAGATCAAGAAATAGGGTTGACGCACGCAGATCATGGGGAATATAAAAAGAAATATTATATTTTACCTAATGAAACATAGTCAATAACATGGTTTGTCACACTTTAAGAGCCTTTATGTTTGGTTCACCTAATTCATCTAAATCTCAAAAACTATGTCTTCTGACATTTTGATTAATTTATGAAAAAATATTTATGTTTTTGTGTTTTTAGTAATTTTTTAATGTCTTGTAATATAGAAATTTAAACTAACATTCAATTATAAACTGGGCGAGTTATGGAATAAAGGAAATTGACTTGGGGATCAGTTTATGGTTCTATAATTTTTATCCTTTAATTGTTTGGTTTGGTTTTTATAATCTGACCATGAAATCTCATATTTGAATTAGAATTCATTATATAGAAATTGTGGAATATTTGAGATCCTAAGCAATCTTAATTCCACCGCCTCATATAATAAAGGTTCATAGAACACCTTTGTCTAGGTTGTTCCATATTTCATGATATAATTCTAATGATGTTTTTTCATCCATTGATTAGCTCAACTCCAATATGTGAATAACATATAAATGGGGAGAGGTAAAATCAATTAAATAATTGTATAGAGATTGATTGAGTTGCTTTTCATTGAGGTATGTCACCACATCATGGATATTATCCTCAACCATGAATGATACTCCATTCTATCTAATAAATTAATATTAAACATTAATGAAAATTCATGAACACCTTGACCTCCCCCCCCCCAGTAAAACTCTCGAGGTCAGCCTCTCATTTCTTAGAGTAAGAGTTAACAAGGTGGACTGGGTGGAAAATAAGAGGAAGAAATGGAATAAAATAAAATAATAAAAATTTTAAAATAATGGTTCTGAGAAAATAAAAATTGAAGTAAATTAGAATTGGGTTGATAGAGAAAGAAAAAATAAAAGACAAGAAAATAAATTATAAATAAATTATAAATTTATATTGAATATAAAAAATTTTATTATAATAATAATTATTATTATTATTAAAAGATGAATATTGTAAAATTAAAAGCGAGAAATAAAATAAGAAAATAAAATAAATTTTAAAATAACATTGCTAAAATAATATAAATAATAACAATAATAATTAGAAGAATAACGTTAAAAGAAGAATAAAATGGATGGTGGGACAATTTAAAAAATGAATGAATTTATCTATTTCAAACTAAATGAACATTTCAATTAAAATTGAAAATAAAAATGGACAAATATAGAAAATAATGAAGATGATAATAAATGGGGGAAGAAGAATAATATATAATGCATCACCTTGGATGAGATATCCCCCTCGGTGGCTGATTGGATGTTTGGCCAGGAGGCAAGGATCCTTTATATAGGAAATAAGGAGTTGCATGACCTTAATGGAACTAAAAGATCCCTCAAATAAGGGAGGATATATTGGTGGATATAAATCTCTCTAATAACCATGATGAATTAAGTATCTATATGGAACGAATGTAGAACTAAATAAGATAATGGAATAGCGTTAACCATTTTTTGGTATAGGAGAATTCATCTAGGCATCCTCAGTGAGGTGGAAACGACGAGAAGATATCTAGTTGGTGAGTAATAGTTGCTAGTATATCTCAAATAACAATGATGAACATGGTTCTTCGTGGTTTCATCCACATGGAAGGTGAAAGAACCGGAAGTAGACAAGTTGTTGAGAGTGAAGGGGAAGGAGTGACTTCATGCACAAAATGGTGCACTACAAAGGTTTAGAGTGGAAGGGAAAATTAGAAGTGGCATTTATGGACCCCATGTTATGGTTCCATGGTGACTACATGTGTATGGTGGTGGAATTCATGTGGGGGATTCTAGTGGTGGGTTCATGTCAGGGCTTCATGCATGTGGCATCTGCACACATATTATTTAATTAAATATTTTATTTACTAAAAACCATGGTTCAAAACATTTTAACCATTAATTAAATTTCATCCGTACATTTTTAATTATCACTTTATGACAGATAATGAAAAGGGAATGTAAATCATAAATAATTCCCAGGCTATAATGTCTACAAAGATACCAAAATTTCAAACATTGGAAACATATATCATTCCTTAGAAAATTTGTGTCCCTAATATTGAATTTTTCTGTAGATATGTTGTAAAATAATATATCTTTATATGATATCAATGATGGAATTACATAATATATTTGTTGAGGGGGTTTATTATTATCCCTTCATTGGTATAATGTCAAATTATAATGTCACATTTCATTTCATTACTCCTGATATATTTTCCTCTATGTGGATAGAACTGATGTATCTCTAAAATTGAGTTAGATTTATATAATGGACGGTCTAGTTTTTACAACACGCATTCAAAAAAATTATAAAAAATAAAATAATGATAACCCTTTAATATCTTAATGATATTAAGATCATCTTGGTTCTCATTTAATATAGAAAAACTCTAAGATATACAATGGATCTTTGAATAAAATTCAAAGAGGGAATCAATAACTCTATATCGAGGGGTATGTGTACGTTAAATATTAATATCTACATCAAGACTAGGGATCTCATAGGTATTCTATTTTAACATTTTTTATAGAGGTTAGTGATGATCATCATATTGGTTATTCCTTTGATTAGAGAATTTCAATTTATAATTCACAAGTTCCAAACACATAATACTTTAAATTATATAGGGTTCCTTTGGAAGAATTGTACTGGTTGAAACTGTTTAATATTCAATATTTAGTTTTCCTCAATATTCTGATACCGGATGAACACACCATCCATTACAAATTCATCACACTTTCCCTTTGAAGAAATTTCCTCTGTTATTTTTCAAAGGATTTTGACATTTCATCATTTTTTCCTTCATCATCATTGCCACTTCATCTTTTTCAATCATATTCTGTGATAAGTGTCTTTCCATTCTCACCTTGTCTCTTAATTCTTCTCTAATTTTTATACATTCATTATAGAGTTAATATATATATTCCTTCTCCACTATGAGAATAATGTATTTATCCCTGAATAACAACCGAAGTATCTCTACTATGTTAATTAGTAGTGATACTTTCTCCTCTATGTTAAAGTAATTTGATGACAATTCCTACTGCAATTGGATATGTTGATCCTTTCTTATTATGGTGCACTTCCTTTTAAAATTATATAATTTTTTCTCAACTAGTGAAAAAAATTATGTTATATTCCAGGTTCCATAGATTTTAATAATTCTTATGTTATGAATTCTAGTATTTTGTTGATTTATATTATATACTTCTCGACTATAATTTAGAGGATCATTCTTTGGTCATATATTCTTCTTCCATGTCCCTGAATATGAATCATGTTTTATGATTGTCATTTATGACCCCATGATTATTTTATCTTATATGTATTCATTTTCATTTTCCCTCGTGTTTATGATATAATTGTTTTGAACAATGTCTAAATATAAGAAGCTTATATAGCTTATCCTTATGAAACAATGACATTATTTTTTTTCTTGGTGGTATTGTTTATGAGATGTATTAATTAAACCTATCTATTACTGAAATATTTATATATGTATTCCATTGGACTCCATAGTTAGTGTTAGAGAAGGGTTTTGTTATTTTAGTTATTATTTTAGTGATGCACAGTGAAAACCATTAAAATGAGTCTATGTATATGATGATACCCTCAAATAATCATAAAGTCTTGAGAATGTAGTTTTTTCTAGTAATTCGCAACTATCTAGATACTGGAAAGATGATATAGATGTGGAATAAATGAACTTTGCAGAAATCAACCTAATAAAGTTGGTTGATAATTGGAACATTCATCAAACTAGTGAATGATGACTTGGTGTAAAAATATACACCTCCATGGACACTCCCATGGGATATGATATGGTTCAAATCATTCTATTAGTGATTAAGAAATAAAGATTGATTACCTAGTTTTTTGAGGGATTAAGTAGAGAAACAAAAATAACCTAATATCATGTAACCTATGTTAAACTAAGATAAATATTATTTGAACTAAAAAATCACATGAATATGATATAATGTAAAATAAAAAAGACATTATATGGATAAATCCCTTAAATTTTTATGATTACTCCCCAATGATTTAATTTTTCCAAGATGTGAAGAAGTATACTATGAATGACCCACAAGGATAGTATGAGGGGATATGAAGACAAGATGTTGTTGTAGCTTTGTTTTACTTTATGATGTAATGTAAGACTTATGAATGTATCTAGTGTTTCCAAGGCTACTAAACTAATCGGTCTTTCCAGACTTGATCTTTTGTGATCATGCCAATGTTACGCAATAATGCGCCGACTCTGGGTAACTGGGGTCGGGGCGTTACAAGAACGATGGTTTATTCTTCCTCTATATTGATTTTATTTAACTCAACATAATCATAATAAAGAACAAATATCCCCTTCCATTTATTTATTAACTATTAAATTAGGTACATGGGTCCAAACTGTTGAGTCAAAAGTCCTCTTTTAAATTTTATATCTTTTTTTGGAAATCACAACTGTCCTTTATCATGTTTATCGTATCGTACTAAGCATACTGATCATACTGACCATGATAATCATATTGACTATGCTAATCATACTGACCATGCTGATCGTACTGATTATGCTAATCATACTGACCATGCTGATCGTACTAACTATGCTAATCGTACTGACTATGCTGATCGTACAGGCCATGCTAATCGTACTGACCATATTGATCATACTGACCATGCTGAACGTACTAACCATGCCAATCGTACAATGATGATCGTACTTGTTTTTTTTATTTACTCTAGAAATTGTATTGACTCTGCTACTCATACTTTCATTACTTGCTTGTTTTGGTACTTAGTCAAAAACACATGTTTTATATTAATCGTACTCATATCATCTTCATATGCCTTTTGTTTTACCAATACAATGTCGTTGAGTTATTTACAAACTAATTAAAACAATGTCATTCTTTCTGTTTCAATATGACCATTATAATGTCAGGTGTCTAGGTCCCTCCATGTTTTTTGGAGAAATATGACCGTTGGAGGAAATATGACCATTGGAACCTGAGGCCTATAAATAAGAGGTCATTTGAATATAAAAAGACAGAGACTTTGGAATAACCCTGACATTCTACTTCTATGAGATTCTTGAGAGAGACGATGTGGCTTCTCTCTTTCTTTGTGCGTCCGATCATTTTATCGAGGGCTTTCAAGTGATTGAAAGACAGAGGTGTCGATTACCTACAAAATCGAGGGCTGCCAGGGATAGGCAGACAGACGTTCCGATCATCGTATCGAGGGCTGTTAGGGATAGGCAGACATACGTTCCGATCATCCTGTCAAGGGCTACCGAGGATAGGTAGACAGACGAACCGATCATCGTATTGAGGGCTTACCACGGTGGTGGTAAGACAGACCTCTTATCCTTGGTGAAAGGATAAACCTTCTCTTTGGGTCAAAAGAATTGTAATAGTTTTACTTTTCCGCTGCTGTTTTTATTAGAAAGGAAGTTGTATTGTTTCCTTTCTTCATTATACTTTTTATTGTAATTGTTTCAATTGCAATTATTCTATTAAATTTTGTATTAATAGATTCTATACACTTTATGGTAGAATCTCTCACACTTGTATCACTCTGATTATTGTATTCATCTTTAATAAAATTATTTTACTTTTCTAATAGTATTATATTACATCCTACCTTTATATTCAATACAATTTTGGTTTTCTGAATTGTATTAGTTTAAGATCTTTTAAACTAATCTCTTAAGTGTTTAAACTAATAGTTTTTAAACATACAATTCACCCCCCTCTTGTATTGTTCTATCTAATATACATTTACATCTACATATTCGATCCAGAAATTGGTATCAGATGAGGTTTTCCACTGATTTGTATTACTTGTTCTATCTCTTTCATACTACTATTTTAACTACTTACTACACTAACGTGTGGAGTGGAAAAGATTTTGTTACTTTAGATGGAAGGAATGAATATTGGGTCAATTGAAAATCTAAATCCTTCTAGACCACCTATCTTTGATGGGAATGATTATGAGTACTGTAGAGATTGTATGAAGACTTTCGTGATCAATACTGGTGTTGAAAATTTTATAATGCTTACTGGAGGTTATAAAATTCCTGACAAAGAAGTCAGTAGTTTCACTAATCAAGAGAAGCAAAAAATATCAACTGAATTACAAGGTATGCAATAATTTATTATGTTCTATGACCATGAATATATACAGTCAGATATCATCATGTAAAGCAGCCAACTATATTTGGAAGAAATTAGAATTCACTCATTTTGGAACATCCAAGGTTATAGAGACAAGATGAGCAATGCTTCGAGTAGAGTATCATGGATTTGTTTTTCTGTATGGAGAGTCAGTATGTAAAGTGCAATAAAGGTTTATGAAAATTGTCAACAGCTTACAATCCATGAGAGAAAAAGGCATTGATGATGAAGATCTTGTATATAAGATTAATGATATAATGCCAAATGAATGGGAGTCAAAAAGGACAGCTATTGATGAAAATAGAAAAGTTTCCCAGATTACTCTTGATGAACTTTGTGGAACTATTTTATAGCACGAGACAAGAATGAAAAGATATGCTGATTTCAACAAGAAGAAAAATTGGAATGGAAGTATAGCCTTTACATCTAAAGCTAAAACACCTGAAAGGATTACAAGATCAAAAACCAAGAAAGCTGTTCTAACAGAATCAAGTGACACTGATCACTCAGATAATGAGTTAGCCAATCTTGCTCGAAGGATGAACAAGATTGTGAGAAAGAAAGACTTCCAATATAGATTCAAAAAGAAATATAGGAAGGAAAAAAAGATTCAGTGGTAACTTGTTATGAATGTAAGAAAGTAGGTCATAAAAGGCTAGATTGTCCTTTACTTAAGAAAAAATACCGAAAGGGAAGATATTCTGAAAGAAACAAGAAAACGTTTTATAATAAAAAGAAAGTATTGAAGGCAAATGTAAAGACCCATAAATTTCAAGGAAATTTTTTTTCTTCTTAATTTTTTTTGGAATTATACAAGAATGCAGTTTCTGATGGCACCTGATTCCGAGGCCCAGTGTGCCCGAAATCATTTTCCGAAGTTTGGCTCGGGTACGTTCAGTGAACGAACGAACGGGTTTTTATAACTTTTGAACCGGTGCTCAGAATCAAATTTCGAGGGCACCGATGGAATCGCAGTGCCGGTATTTTCTTAGAAACGCCTCTTCCGGAGTTGCGTTTGCTTGGGTGTGGTTTTTAATTTTTGCGATTTAAGTTAAGAAATAAAATAAAGTGGTGCGACAACTTTATTTTTATTTCACTTATGCCACTTAAAAGCCACTTAAATCCACTTAAGCTAAGTTGAAGCGGAGAGGGTGGAATTCAAAATATTCTACCCTCTTGGTAGGATGTTTGTGAGGTTGGGCCCACACGAGCCCCACTGTTTCTTTTCAGCTAAGTAACACACCCGCGAAAACCCGTCATTATGAAAGTCAACTGACACGTTTTCTTAAATTCTTAACGCACCAATTAATTGTGCGGTTAACTTCGTTGAATTAATTCTATGAATTAATTTAATTGTTTCTTAACCTATTTACAATCTGTTGGCGTAATAATAAAATAAGACCAACGCATGACTTCTTGAGGATTTCTCAGTGAGAGGCTTTTGGCAGAAATTTTGTGCCTTCATCCTCCTTCGCGAAGAATGCGAAGAACGCGAAGAACGCAGTCACCCTCGGAGATCAATGGCGCTTCTTCCGAGATGTTCTTCCCCGCAACGATCTCTGATCACCAACTTCTTAAGGTTGGAGCTTTCGGGTTTCTTCTTTTAAATCTCCTTGTGGGTTATAACAACATCAAGGATTTAATTAATATAATTAAATCTACATGTTCCTGAACCTCGAAGTTCATCGACGCGACGCCCTTCCGTGACGACGCGATTCTCTTCCGCGACGGCGCGACGCCCTTCTGCGACACGACGATCACCTCCTTCCACGACGATCAATTCCGCGAAGAACGTGTGCTCGATGACTACGGCGAGGTAGGGGTTTTATTTGAGAACAATCATTATTCCCATGGTTGTTTCTTTTAAAACAAAGAACCCGAATCAAGTTCAATTTTAATTCTATTAAAATTGTGCCTTTCTTGTTATTCATGTGTTGAATATTTTATTCCCGATTGTTATCACCTAACGCGAAGGGTGCGGGACAAACAAACACTGCCCGGCAACCCTCTACAGTTCTTCGTTGATGTGCGGATTGGCGGCCGATGACAAAACATGCCGCAGAGGTGATTCGTTGTTTCCGCAATGAAGTAGGGGACCCGGGAGGAGCTACGGCGTAGATGGAAACGAAATCGGACCAACGGAGCAACTCCGGTGGCCCGCGGAACCCACCGGCGGTGAGGGTCGCCGGCGCGGCGGCGTCGGCGGCCGAAGGTGGCGGCGGCCAGCGGACCCGCGGCCGCGCGGGTCCGGCACACACGGGACATGGCTTTTCCGCGTCCGCTGATCCAGCGCGGCCCCACGGGGGGCCGCAGCACCTTCATCCCTCGGGGGTAGCGCTCTGCGGCTCCATCGCTCGGCCGCTCGGCCGAGCCGAGCCGGGCCAACCCGACCGGCCAAGTCGCGAACTGGTCGGTCCGGGCCGCACCGAACCGGGTTGGACCCGGACCTGGGTCGGGTCGCCCGGTCCGGGCCTAGACCCCCCGTCATCGGACCGTTTTCAGTCTTTTACCCGTATCTTGAGCTACGGGCCTCCGAATGACGCGTCGTCAGCGGATATGAAATCCTTGGATCGAGAATGTCGTTTTAGTATATCACACTCAAGGTTTCGGAATACTTTGGGTTCGGCCGGGTTGGTTCGTACATGAAACCAACCGGGACCTCGGAGCGGAAACGCTCATATCATGAGCTTCGGACGTCCGATTGACGTGCCGTCAACATTGTTGTTTTCCTCTAAGTGAGATGGATCTTTTGGCATACTACACCCGAGGTTTGGACACAGGTGGAGTACGGTCGGGTTGGTTTTCCCTTAGAAACCAACCGGGGCCCTGGGACGGAAAAGCCAATAACTCTCAGACCGGGCGTCTGATTGGCACGCCGTCTGCGACGTTTAGTTCCTATTGGCGATACGAAACTTTTGGATACATCAACTCTGTACTATGTGTCAGTTGATGTATCAGCCTCTCGGCTCGTGGAGCGGACCCTCCCGAACGAGCTTGCTGTGTGCGGGAACCCTAGAGCTGGCTGCGACTGCTACATCGATGACGATGAAGACAATCGTACTAGAATCCTATGTGGGTTCGACGATGAAGACAATCTTACTCGAATACTATGTGGGTTCGATGATGAAGACAATCCTACTGGAATCCTATGTGGGTTCGACGATGAAGACAATCGTACTGGAATCCTATGTGGGTTCGACGATGAAAACTATCGTACTGGAATCCTATGTGGGTTCGACGATGAAGAAAATCGCACTAGAATCCTATGTGGGTTCGACGATGAAGACAATTGTACTGGAATCCTGTGTGGGTTCGATTATGTAGACAATCGTACTGGAATCCTATGTGGGTTCGACGATGAAGACTATCATTCTGTAATCCTATGTGGGTTCAACGATGAAGAAAATTGTATCGGAATCCTCTGTGGGTTCGACGATGATGTCAACAGTGCTTGTATCCTACGTGGGACCCAGTAAGATGAATCAGTGACTACATCTGATCATCTCTCTTGCTTTGCAAATGATGTGTACCTCTGTGAGCTGAAACCCTTTTTTACTTTCCTTTGTGGATTGTGTTGAGCTATCCTGTGTGGATTTACGTTTTACTTTCCTTTGTTGATTGGGTTGAGCTATCCTGTGTGGATTTACGTTTTACTTTCCTTTGTGGATTGCGTTGAGCTATCCTGTGTGGATTTTACGTTTTTCTTTCCTGTGTGGTCTGGGTTGTACTTGAGCTCGGATGTTGGAGCCGAGCGAGAATTGATGACTTAGGTATATGTATGGGAATATACCTAAGCATTGTCGGATGTTACTTCGTGATTGTATATTTACTTTGTGGTTTATCCTTTTTGGATTCTGGGAGACCTTCGGGGGTCTCGGGGTTCCTACTGAGTAGCTTATACTCACCCCTGCATGGGCTATGCCCGCACTATGTTGTGTTGGTTGCAGACGAAGGACAGCGCTGATCGTGGTGGAGGCTTGCGAAGCAGGACGATACCTGGAGGTGGACACTGGGTGGGACGTACTCGGAGCGGTCGGCTGGACCCGAGTAGCAGTGGAGGCTTCTGTACCCACCCTAGAGGTGGGACTTCTAGTGGACGGCTCGACGTTGCGGCTTTACTTTTCAGTTGCTCTTTTTCCCCTTTCAGTTTTACTTTACAGTTGGGCCTGTATTTCCGGCCCCCTTTACTTTTCCGCACTTACTGTTGTACCATCTTTTACTTAGTGTTTACCTTTCCGCATGCTTACTCTGTGGTGCTTGTTTACTTTACAAAGGCAATGCCTTCCCTTTTTACCGGGATGTACACCATGGTGCTAGTCGCCAGCCCTGGACTATGGAAGGTGGGCTTGGGGTAGTCACGGCATGGGCCCCGAGGACGGGTCGTGACAAATTGGTATCATAAGTGGTCGGTTCTACCGCAGACTCTGATCTTTCTTCTATGTGAAGCAATAGTGATTAGTGTATTGAGTGTGGTTATCAGTCCAGGGAGCCCAGTGTTGGTGAGGCGGCCGACGTATCCGTACACCAGGACCCTGACTTCTGATTTCCGACTTAATGCACGAAAACAATGATTGCATGTGTGTTTGAATTTTTCTTTGTGATTACTTGTATCAGCTCACCAGGTATACTGTTCTGACTGTGGCACACCTGTTTCTTTTCAGGATGGCCCCACGACGGCAGCCAGCTAGGGTTCCGAGCGTTGTGCATGGCGAGAGCCCACTGAGCGATGAGGACTCGGTACATGGCCCTTTGATAGCTGAGGCACCGGCGATACCTATACCCGCCGAGCCACCGATGCTACCAGCCCCGGCCGCTGATGATGCACGTCGCCTTAGTGCACTGCATGAGTTCCAGCGCCAGCGACCGCCCAGGTTCCGAGGGGAGACGGACCGTCAGGCTACCGAGGACTGGCTGGAGGCAGTTGTACGGATTTTCATATTAGTGAGGACACCAGCAGACCTCATGGTGATCCTCGCAGAGAGCCTCCTACACGCGGCGGCAGGCAGGTGGTGGAGCTTGATGCTCTAGGTGCACGATGAGGCATCTCTCCTCTGGATGGACTTTGAGAGCATCTTCCGCTCGGAGTTCGTCCCAGCCACCCTCTGTGCGGTGCGCATCCAGGAGCTACTACAGCTGCGGTAGGGTAGCATGACGGTTGCCCAGTACTCGGTGAGATTTACTGATCTCTCGCGCTACTCTACCGATATGGTACGGGATCCGTTCTTCCGGGCCCGTACCTTCGAGCAGGGACTGAGGCATGAGATCAGGGCCTCGATGATCTCCCTCAACATTCCGACGTAGGCATAGGTGTTGGAGAGAGCCCTTTTAGTAGAGAGTTTCCTCGCCGAGCAAGCACCAGTGGCAGGACCCTCCGCAGGACGACCCGTAGCGGAGTCTTCTGTAGCTGGCAGTCGACAGGTGACGCAAAGGTCTAAGCGGGCCCGACCATCAGATGGTCAATCTCAGGGTGATGATTCAGTTGTGTGGGGCACATGAAGGAGAGCTAGCTACTCGAGGAGCAGGCAATGCTACGCACGCGGCGGGCAAGGTCACATGGCTCGAGACAGCCCAACTCGTCCTGCTGATGAACAACAAGTGGTAGAGGGACCTCCCAGGCAGAGGTTTGACCATGACGGTCCGCAGGGAGCAGGCGGGCGAGGCAGAGGAGCTGTCCGTGCAGCTGGAGGTGGACGACGCTTCGGGGTGTTTCCACCACCACCACCAAGAGGTCAACCCCGACCGCATGGGACATGAGGACATGGGATAGCTCAGCTTCAGGCAGCTGAGGCCTACGATCATGGAGCTCCGGGAGCAGGTGGATAGGATCGGGACAATCTCCAGACCTGGAGACTTTTGTTCAAGTTGTCTTTAGTTTTGTTGTTGTATGTTTGTAGATGCTTTGTGTCTTCGTACTTGAGCTGCAGTAATAAAAGACACATTTTTTGTGGCATTTACTTTCATTTCCTCTCTTGTGTTGTTACTAAGAGGTTCCAGTTTAGACTATTGACTTGACCCTCACATGAGAGATACCTACTAGAGGTGACCCAGTTACCACACACTGATGCCGACAGTGTGACTCAACCCTTGGAGGCAAGAGTAATGATTGGATATCTTGGTAGTAGCGTCAAGGCCTTACGACGTCATCCTTGCTATGGGTTTGTATCATCCATGATGGGATTGACTGTATTAGGCAAAGAATGTGGTTCATCCAAGGGATGAGACCGGATTTCTCTTATCGGCAATGAAGAAATCGCAGCAGCTCTTGTAGGACAAGAGAAGGTCCAGATCATCCTGGAGCGGATGAGGATAGCTCAGAGCTGGAAAAAGTATTATGCTGATAGGAGGCTGAGGCCACTAGAGTTTGAGGATGGATACCACGTCTTCTTGCATGTCTCACCTCGACATGGTTTACGGAGATTTGGCCGAGGAGTCAAGTTGTCTCCAAACTTCATCAGACCATTACAGGTCCTCAGGAGGTTTGGTGAGGTGGCTTATCGCCTGGCTCTACCACCTCAGTTGCACCAGGTGCACGACATATTCCACGTTTCTCAGCTGAGAAGATACGTGCACGACCCGACACACATCATTGACCATGGGGAGATGGACGTTGATGATGGGGAGACTTTTTGCGAAGGTCCCAGTGGAGATCGAGGATCGACAGGAGCGGGTCCTTAGTGGACGATCGATTACTCTAGTGCGCATCAGATGGAAGCACGAGAACCTCAAGGAGAGCACTTTCGAGCGGGAGGCTCAGATGCGTGCTCAGTACCGCCTTTGTATCCCTAAGTTTTTAGTGAAGCTTTATGGGGACGTAAATCCCTTTGGTGGGAGTAATTTAAAGACCCATAAAGTTCAAGGAATTTTTTTTTCTTAATTTTCTTTCGAATTTTACAAGAACGCAGTTTCTGACGGTACCTAATTCTGAGGCCCGGTGTGCCCGGAATCATTTTCCGAAGTTTGGCTCGGGTACGTTCAGTGAATGAACGAGCAGGTTTTTCTAACTTTTGAACCAGTGCTCGGAATAAAATTTTGATGGCACCGATGGAATATCAGTGCCAGTATTTGCTTAGAAACGCCTCTTCCATAGTTGTGTATGCTCGGGTGTGGTTTTTAATTTTTGGGCTTTAAGTTAAGAAATAAAATAAAGTGGTCTGACAACTTTATTTTTATTTCACTTAAGCCACTTAATGCCACTTAAGCTGAGTTGAAGCGGATATGGTGGAATTCAATATATCCTACCCTCTTGGTAGGATATTTGTATGGTTGGTCCCGCACGAGCCCCACTGTTTCTTTTCCGCTAAGTATCGGACCCGCGAAAACACATCATTATGAAAGTCAACTGACGCGTTTTCTTAAATTCTTAACGCACCAATTAATTGGGAGGTTAACTTCGTTGAATTAATTCTATGAATTTATTTAATCGTTTCATAATCTGTTTACAATCCGTTGGCATAATAATAAAATAAGACCAACGCACGACTTCTTGAGGATTGCTCGTTGAGAGGCTTTTGGCAGAAATTTTGTGCCATCATCCTCCTTCGCGAAGAATGCGAAGAACGTGAAGAACGCGAAGAACACTGTCACCCTTGGAGATCAACGACGCTTCTTCCGAGACGTTCTTCCCCGCAACGATCTCTGATCACCAACTGATTGAGGTTGGAGCATTCGGTTTTCTTCTTTTAAATCTATTTTTGGGTTATAACAACATCAAGGATTTAATTAATATAATTAAATCTACACGTTCTTGAACCTCAGAGTTCGTCGACGCGACACCCTTCTGCGACGACGTGATGCTCTTCCGCGACGACGCGACTCCCTTCCGCGAAGCAACGATAACCTCCTTCCGTGATGATCAATTCCGCGAAGAACGCGCGCTCGACGACTACGGCGAGGTAGAGGTTTTATTTGAGAACAATCTATATTCCCATGGTTGTTTCTTTTAAAACAAAGAACCCGGATCAAGTTCAATTTTAATTCTATTAAAATTGTGCCTTGCTTGTTATTCATGTGTTGAATATTTTATTCCTGATTGTTATCACCTAATGCGGAGGGTGCGGGCCAAACAAACACGGCCGACAACCCTCCGCGGTTCTTCGCTGATGTGCGGATTGGCGGGAGATGACAAAACATGTCGCAGAGGTGATTCGTTGTTTCCGCAGTGAAGTACGGGACCCGGGAGGAGCTACGGCGCAGACAGAAACGAAATCGGACCACCGGAGCAACTCTGGTGGCCCGCGGAACCCACCGGAGCAACTTCGGTGGCCCGCGGAACCCACCGGCGGCGCGGGTCGCCAGCGCTCCGCCAGACTAGGCCGTCGCGGCTTCAGCCGTGGCGGCGGCGTCCAGCGGACCCGCGGCCCTGCGGGGTCCGGCACACACGGGATGTGGCTTTGGCGCGTCCGCTGATCCAGCACGGCCCCACGCGAGGCCGCGACACCTTCATCCCGCGAGGGCAGCGCCCCTCGGCTCCCTCGCCCGGCCTCTCGGCCGAGCCGAGCCGGGCCGACCCGACCGGCCGGGTTGCGCCCTGGCCGGGCCGAGCCACGCCGAACTGGGTCGGACCCGAACCCGGGTCTGGTCAACCCTGTATGGGCCGACCCAGGGGGGTTGGGCCGGGTCGGTCCGGGCCCAGACCCCCCGTCTTCGGACCGTTTTCGGTCTTTTACCCGTATCATGAGCGACGGGCCTCTGAAAGACACGCCGTCAGTGGCGATGCGATCCTTCGATCGAGTCGGTGGTTTTGATATATCACACTCATGGTTTCGAAATACTTTGGGTTCGGCCGGGTTGGTTCATACACAAAACCAATCGGGCCCACGGAGCGGAAACACTCATATCTTGAGCGTCGGACGTCCGATTGACCTACCGTCGACTTTGTTGTTTTCCTCTAAGTGAGATGGATCTTTTGGAATACTATGCCCGAGGATTGGACACAGGTGGAGTATGGTCAGGTTGGTTTTTCCTTAGAAACCAACTGGGCCCCTGAGACAGAAAATCCAATAACTCTCAGACCGGGCGTCCGATTGACGCGCCGTCTGTGACGTTGAGTTCCTGTTGGCGATACAAAACTTTTGGATACATCAACTCTGGACTATGTGTCAGTTAATGTATCAGCCTCTCGGCTCGTGGAGCGGACCCTCCTGAACGAGCTTGCTGTGTGCAGGAACCCTAGAGCTTGCTGCTACTGCTACATCGACAACGATTAAGACTATCGTACTAGAATCCTATGTGGGTTCGACGATGAAGACAATCGTACTGGAATCCTATGTGGGTTCGATGATGAAGAAAATTGTACTGGAATCCTATGTGGGTGTAATGATGAAGACAATCATATTGGAATCCTATGTGGTTTGGACGATGAAGACAATCGTACTGGAATCCTATGTGGGTTCGACGATGAAGACTATCGTACTAGAATCCTATGTGGGTTCGACGATGAAGACAATCGTACTGGAATCCTATGTGGGTTCGACGATGAAGACAATCGTACTGGAATCCTATGTGGGTTTGACGATGAAGACAATCGTACTATAATCCTATGTGGGTTCGATGATGAAGACTATCGTACTGGAATCCTTTGTGGGTTCGACGATGAAGAAAATTATATCGGAATCCTCTGTGGGTTCGACAACGATGTCAACAGTGCTTGTATCCTACGTGGGTCCCAGTAAGATGAATCAGTGTCTACATCTGATCATCTCTCTTTCTTTGAAAATGATGTGTACTTGTGTGAGCTGAAACCCTGTTTTACTTTCCTTTGTGGATTGTGTTGAGCTATCATGTGTGGATTTACGTTTTACTTTCCTTTGTGGACTGTGTTGAGCTATCCTATGTGGATTTATGTTTTACCTTCCTTTTTGTATTGCGTTGAGCTATCCTGTGTGGATTTTACGTTTTTCTTTCTTGTGTGGTCTGGGTTGTACTTGAGCTCGGATGTTGGAGCCGAGAGAGAATCGATGACTTAGGTATATGTATGGGAATATACCTAAGTATTGTCAGATGTTACTTAGTGATGGTATCTTTCCTTTGTGGTTTATCCTTTGTGGATTCTGGGAGACCTTCGGGGGTCTCGGGGTCCCTACTGAGTTGCTTATACTCACCCCTGCACGGGCTATGCCCGCACTATGTTGTGTTGGTTAAAGACGACGAACAACGCTGATTGTGGTGGAGGCTTGCGGAGCAGGACGATACCTAAAGGTGGACCACTGGGTGGGACGTACTCGGAGTGGTCGGCTAGACCTGAGGAGCAGTGGAGGCTTTCTGTACCCACCCTTCATATGGGACTTCCAGTGGACGGCTCGACATTGCGGCTTTACTTTTCAGTTGTTGTTTTTCCCCTTTTAGTTGTACTTTATAGTTGGGCTTATATTTCCGGCCCCCTTTACTTTTCCGCACTTACTGTTGTACCGGCTTTTACTTAGTGTCTACCTTTCCGCTTGCTTACTCTGTGGTGATTGTTTACTTTACAAAGGCAGTGTCTTCCCTTTTTACTGGGATTTACGTCTTGGTGCTAGTCGCCAGCCCCTGGCCTATGCAAGGCGGGCTTGGGGTAGTCACGGCACGGGCCCCGAGGACGGGTCATGACAGCAAATGATACTTGGAGTGAAAGTAGTAGTGATTCATCAGATAATTTTTCAGAATATGAGTCCTCAAGACAAAGGAATATTGGTCTTATAGCCAGATTACCAATTGAAGATCATTGTCTCATGGCTAAGGTACACAATGCTGAAGCTATCACAAATGTCTCTTTAGATGCAAATTATACTGATAATAGATATTATGAATCTTCAAATGATGAATCTTCATCATCAGAAGATGATACATTACCTTCTTTTGAAGAAGTATATATATTTTCTAAATTACTCAAAAATGAAAATTCTAAACTCAAGAAGAAGCTTGAGAAATAAAACTCTATAATTTCAGTTTTAACTAAAAAAGTATCGGATATTTCTAATGATCTTAATATGAAATCTTCTGATTTTGAAAGTATCTTAAAAACCCTTGAGAAAGTAAAATCTGATAAGGATAAACTTTCTAAGGATCTAGAAAATGTGATTTCAAAGAAAAATGTTTTAAAGCCTAACTCTAGTTTAAAATCAAATGTTTTGGAAGATAAAAATATAGTTTTAAAACTAAACTCAGAAATTTTCTCTTTAATGAAATGTTTGTCAAACTTTACTCATGGCAATGATAATTTTAAAAAAAATGTATTCCCAAATCCAACTTTTGAGAAATTGTTCTGGACATGGTTATACTCATTCCAAACCTATTTTTAGTAATAACTATTTTGTTCCACAAAAAAACCTCTTTTTGTTCTAAGTGCCAATGTGGTGGACACTGGAAAAGAGAGTTTTCTCTTAATAAAACTCAATATTTTGGATTTCATAAATCTCATTTTGTAAAACAAATGCGGATACATAAAATTTTGTTATCTAAACATTCTGGATCCAAACAAGATTGGATTCCGAAAAACTATTTGTTTCTTTTTTAGGAAAATGAGGAGTGTACCAACAAGAATATTTGGTACATGGATATTGGTTGTTGTCAACACATGACAAGAAACAAATATCTCTTTAAAAAGATTATCGAAACAAAAGGTAGAAAATTTATCTTCAGAGATAATGCTCAAGGAAAGATTGTTGGTATATGTAATATTGTTTTTCTTGGAAAAGTTCTTATCTCAAATGTTTTGTTTGTTAATGGTCTTAGGAACAATCTCATCAGTATAGGTCAATTATGTGATGAAGGTTACCTTGTGAATTTTAGGAATGATAAGTGTCTAGTTCACAATTCAAAGGATGAGTTCATTCTATCTGCCCATAGGCAAGAGAATTTATACACTATTAACTTAGAAGACCATAGGAGCCAAAACATACCCTCCTTATGTGTAATAGAAGACCATTCATGGCAATGGAATAGAATACTAGGACACTGAAATCTAATAAACCTTTGTAAACTCTCAATGAAAAGACTTGTAAAGGAACTAACGGATCTTAGATATGATTCTTCAAAATTTTGTGATCCTTGTCAATTTTGCAAGAAACATAAAACTAGCTTTAAATAAATTAATGAAGTTTCAACATCTAATGCATTATAGCTAGTGCATATGGATCTTTTTGGTCCTTCACAAACTGGAAGCATTGGACGAAAATACTATGTATTTGTTTTAGTTGATGACTTTACTAGATTTACATGGGTCTATTTTCTAACAAAGAAATCTGAAGCCTTTTTCTATTTCAAAACATTTAGTGCCCAAGTTAAAAATGAGAAAAATCTACCATTGATAACTATTCATAGTGATCATGGTGGTGAATTTCAAAATTCATATTTTGCTACTTTTTGTATTAAGAAAGGTATTACTCACAATTTCTCAGCTCCAAGAACTCCTCAGCAAATGGTGTTGTTGAAAGAAGAAATCGTATTCTTCAAGAAATGACTAGAACCATGTTGATTGAATACTCAATTGCTAAGAACTTTTGGGCTGAAGCTATTAGTACTAATTGTTATAATATAAATCGTGTTTTAACTATACCATTTCTTAATAAAACACCTTATGAGTTATAGACTGGCCAAAAACCCAATGTTTCATACTTCAATGTTTTTGGGTGCAAAGTGTTCATTCTGAATACAAAAGATAATCTACACAAATTCGAACCAAAATCTGATGAAGGAATCTTTTTAGGCTACTCCACAACTTCAAAGGCTTATAGAGTTTTCAATAAAAACACTTGTACTATTGAAGAAATAGTACATGTAAAATTTGATGAAACTGATCCTTTTGTTTTTAAACCATCCCAACCTACATCCTCAGATGTGTCTGCAAAAACAGATTATCAACCTTTGATAGAATATCCTTTTGATAAGGAAAATATTCAAAAATTTACTTCTGAATCATTTACCACAGAATATTTTCTACCATATATTGATGAACAGGTTTTACAAAACCCCAATCAATTGTTTCTTAGGAATCATCCCAGTGATAACATCATTGGTGATGTAAATCAACTGGTAAGGACCAGAAATTCCTTAAGAAATGAAATAGAACATCTTTCTTTTATTTCCCAATTTGAACATAAAATTACAAGTGAGGCCTTAGGTGATGAAGATTGGATCAAATCCATGCAAGATGAACTAAATGAAATTTAGAGGAATCACGTCTGGACTTTAGTTGAAATACCCAAAGAAACAACTGTAATTGGTGTAAAATGGGTTTTCAGAAACAAATGTGATGAAAATGTAATCATTTTAAGAAATAAAGTAAGACTTTTTGCTAAAGGATACAATCAACAAGAGGGAATAGACTATGAAGAAACATATGCTCATGTAGCTAGACTTGAATCTATTCGTATTCTATCAGCCTTTGCAGCATACTTTAATTTCAAACTTTTTCAAATGGATGTAAAATGTTCTTTTCTAAATGGTTTTGTTCAAGAAGAAGTTTTTGTTGAACAACCTCCTGGTTTTCTTGACACAAAACATCCTAATCATGTTTTTAAACTTACCAAAGCTCTATATGGTCTTAAACGAGCTCCTAGAGCATGGTATGATAGACTTACATCATTTCTTTAACAAAAAAAATATACAAAAGGTATAGCAGATCCAACCCTTTTTATAAAAATGGAAAATAAAAATGTCTTGATTGATCAAATCTATATTGATGACATCATATTTGGATCAACTCAACAGTCTTTAACTGATTATTTTTCTAATTTAATGAAGTCTAAGTTTGAAATGAGCATTATGGGTGAGTTAACATTCTTTTTAAGTTTTCAAGTTTCTCAAAAACCATAAGGAACATATATATCCCAACATAAGTATATTAAATATTTACTCAAAAAGAATGGTTATGAAAAAACTAAAAGTATTAGCACTGCAATTGGTACCTCAAATACACTTGATCTTGATAAAACTGGGAAACTAGAAGATCAATCAATTTTTAGAGGTATGATAGGAAGTCTGCTATACATGACAGCTAGTCGACCGGACATAATGTTTTCCATATTCTTATGTGCGATATACCACTCTAATCCAAAATATTCTCATTTAAAAGCCATAAAGAGAATCTTTCGGTATTTAAAAGGCACTATGGATCTAGGTCTCTTTTATTCTTCTGGAAATGATTTTGTTTTAAAAAGTTTTTCAGATTCTAACTTTGGTGGTTGTAGAATGGATAGAAAAAGTACATCTGGAACATGTAATTTCTTAGGAGATTCTATGGTTTCTTGGTCCTGCAAGAAACAACACTCAGTAGGACTTTCCACTGCTGAAGCTGAATATATAGCATCTGGAAGTTGTTGTGCTCAAGTGTTGTGGATGCAACACACACTCACTGGCTATAGAGTGATTTTTTCCAAAACTCAAATTCTTTGTGATAATACTTGTTCCATAGCTCTTAGTAGGAACCCAGCACATCACTCTCATGCAAAACACATAGACGTTAGCCATCAATTTCTTAGGGATCACACACAAAAAGGAGATATTATTTTACAATTCATCAGAACACAAGAACAACTTGCTAACATTTTCACAAAACCATTACCTTCCGATAGATTTGTGTTTATAAAAAAGAAGTTAGGAATGATTACATTAAAATAATCATTCATATCTACTTCTTGTTTTATATTTCTCCTAACATTAAGAAACTCCTCTTAGAAAGGGGGAGAACATTTCTTACTGTGTTTTTTTATCTTATGGTATGTTTTTTTCTATCTGTTTTATCGTATTGACAGTTTTATCGTATTGACAGTTTTATCATATTGACAGTTTTATAGTATCGTCAGATCATGGTAATTAATTTCTTTTTCATCATATCGTTAGATCATGGTAATGAATTTCTTTTCCATTGTATCGTCAGATCATGGTAATGAATTTCTTTTCCATCGTATCGACAGATCATGGTAATGAATTTCTTTTCCATCATATCGTTAGATCATGGTAATGAATTTATTTTCCATCTCATCGTCAGATCATGGTAATGAATTTATTTTCGTATCGTTAGATCATGGTAATGAATTTCTTTTCCATCGTATCGACCGATCATGGTAATGAATTTGTTTTCCATTGGCTTGTTAGTTTATCGTAATAAGATTGTTTTCCATTGTCTTGTCTGTTAATGGTAACAAGACTGTCTTCCATCAGCTTGTCAGTTAATGGTAACAACTTTGTTTTCCATCTGTATGACGATTGACAGTATTCTTTTACTTCGTATTCTTGTGTTTTTCTTTTAATACTATCTAAACAAAAATTACCTTGTGATCTCCGGTAGGAACATACTTTTCATTTTTTTTCCTTTTTAATTCTTACCGTTTATTTCCTCTCTTCTAATATCAACCGTAAAAGATCAACGGTCACCCCTATGTCGCCTATAAATAGCACCCCCCAAACCCACATTGGTTTTTTAGATTTTGAGGTGAAGCTCTGCTCCACTGTTTTTAAGTCATCATAGGATCTTTCATCAGCAGCACCTCTATGTCTCAGTCTTCTACCAACACTCCCGCCGATATGTCTTCAAAGGCTTTCTCAGAAAAAAGATCTTTTCAGAGAAATATTAGTTTCCCACGAATTATTTGAATCATACGATTCTACAATCAAGGGGATTATTCGGTTTCAAGGATGGGAGCATTTGTGTGTTGAAAGACCTATTTATCAAGATCTGGTTCTCTTTGATGAAGTTAGTCAGTTCTATAAAACTGTATCTTTCGACAAAGACGTGACTATCAATTTTGATGTATATGATAGAAATTTGTCTATGTCTGTGAAGAAAGTGGCTCATTTTCTGAATGTCCCAATAGAAGGTGATTCTTTATGTCCATCTCATAAACTACCATAGGAGGTCGATATGTTTAATAAAGAAAGTGCTGAGAAGTATTTGTTTGTTGTAAATGAATAAAAGAGGAAAGTGGGTAATCTTTCTCTGAACAACAGGTTTGTTTCCCTTTAGATGCAAGGTTTTCTTATCCCAAGGAAAGGGGATAGAGAAACTCTAAATGTTTCTGACATTTTCATGCTTGACTATCTTGTCAAGATGAGAAAAGTAAATATGATGGGATACATTTTTGAAACTATCAAGAATTTAATGTCAGGAGCAATCAAATCTTATTTGATTAAGTATCTATCTATCCTTATAAAGTTTATTCTTGAGAGCATGATGTTTTTCAACATTCCTTTGAAAGGAAATCTGATAGATCAGAAGCCATCCTGGATTGGTAAGAGTACGATGAAAAGGTTGAATGTTTGTTTTGATCATAACGCAAAACATTTTGTTAAGGATGTAGAAGCTGAATCGGCTCAGAATCAATCGGAACCTATGGCAGTAAATAACAATGAATCTGTTGGTGTTACTCAAATGTATGATCCGCAAACCAACTCAAAGCCAAAAGAAGAAACCAAAGTACAGTAAGGAGGTTGTATCCAAATCTAGAAAGGATAAGGAACAGATAAAGGAAGGTGATCCAAAGTTTGGACTTGATCCAGCCGAAGCGTTTTCTGAAAGAATAAGGGCATAAGAAACCCTTAAATCTAAAAAGAAAAAGAAGATCGTTTTGAAGAGAAAGTCTCAAGACTTTGATGTCTCTAATGTCTTGAAAATGGTTTAGGATGAAATTTATCAACTAAAAGATGAAGTGCATCAAGATCCCATCATACAGAGTCTTCCTCGGAAAGAAAAAAGAAAACAAATGTTAGAAGAGATACAAGAAGTTGAAGAAGAAGAAGATGTTTATAATTCCTTCATAGTTCGAAGAAGAGTAGAGATGAATCGGTTAAAAAGAAAAGTGAAGGTATTCAACAAACCCCTCATACTGATCAAGCACTTTTTCAAACATCTGAAAATCCAGATAGAATTTCTTCTCAAGTAAAGCAAGTTGATCAATCCTCTCATACTGAAAAGGTTATTGTCATTAGTGACAAAATAGAAGATGAAAGATAAGAGAAAGAAAAAGCTAAAGGAAAACAGCCAGTTTTAGACTCAAGCCGATCAAATGAACTAGCTTCGTACGATGAGGATACTGATTCAGAACACACAATCTCTCTCAACAAGAGTGATTACATTGTTCATGTTTTAAGAAGGGTTGAGAAGACTATCCCATACTTTCCCAGGCTATAATGGAAAATTTATTTCATTACTGACAATCAAAACAAGAAGTTTGGCTCTGTAAAATAATTGAGAAAGTAATTTCTGTCAGTTGAAGCCGATTTTAAAGTTCTCTTAGAAATTTCGGTTGTTCGTAGGAAGGCTTTCAACAAGATGACTAAGTGGTCATACAAAATAGAGAGCTCATTCAATGACCATGATATATCAATTGAATATATAAGAAATTTTTCAAATGGGCTTGCAATTGCTTTCAATAAACATGACAAAGAAACTGTTGAAAGGCAGAATCAGGTAACTCATGCAGTCGATATTCCTTCAGTGAAAGAATTGCAAGAAAGAATGAATGCTTTTCAGTCCAAATTTTTGAGAGTTTCATCTTTTAGAGATGAAATGGTTTTGTTGAAGAAACAAAATTTTGTGTTATCCAAATATAACAAGAATCTATAAGAGAGAATTGATACTCTTGAAGAAGTTATCAGAGTTCAAGAGGAGACGATCAGAAATCAGGATCAACTCTTTGCCGATCAACAAGACCTTCTCAGATCTCAAGGTGATGCTATTTCTGAAGACAAAAGGGAAATAAAAAAGATGAAAGTAGTTCTTCATGAGTTGATTAAAAAGGAGAAGCAAAAGAGAAAAAATGTGACTTGTATTTGTTTTCAAATTTGGCTTTGTTGTTATCATAATGAAATTTATGTCACCATATCCATTGTCTTATATTTCTTTTCTAACTGTTTCAAGAATATCAAGTTTACCCCTTTATTTTTGTAAATCACAAAGGGGAGAATGTTTTACAAAAGGGGGAGAATGTTTTACAAAAGGGGAGAATGTTTTACAAAGACGTAGATTGTTTTACAAAGGGGGAGAATGTTTTTTCAAGGAAAATCTACGAATACAATCTTTAGGAAAGTACATACCTAAGGGGAAGTTAGTTGTATTCAATTTCTTATTCAGAATAGTTTCCAATAACTCAGGGGGGGATAATTATTTCTTTTATTTTGTGTTTTGTGTTTTGTGCTTTCCCAAATGGGGGAGATTGTTGAGTCAAAATTCATCTTTTGACTTTTATATCTTGTTTTGGAAATCACAAATGTCCTTTATCATGTTTATCGTATTGTACTAAGCATACTGATCGCACTGACCATGCTGATCGTACTGACTATGCTAATGATACTGACCATGCTGATCGTACATACTATGCTAATCGTACTGACCATGCTGATCATACTGACTATGCTAATCATACTAACCATGTTGATCGTACAGACCATGCTAATCGTACTGACCATATTGATCATACTGACCATGTTGGACATACTAACCATTTCAATCGTACAATGATGATCGTACTGGTTTTTTATTTACTCTGAAAATTGTATTGACTTTGTTACTCGTACTTTCATTACTTTCTTGTTTTGGTACTCAGTCAAAAACACATGTTTCATATTAATCGTACTCATATCATCTTCATATGTCTTTTGTTTAACCAATATGATGTCTTTGAGTTATTTACAAACTAATTAAAAGGATGTCATGATTTTTGTTTCAATATGACCGTTAGAATTCCAGGTGTTCAGGCCCCTCCGAGTTTTTCAGAGAAATGTGACCGTTGGTGGCAATATGACCGTTGGAACCCGAGGCATATAAATAAGAGGTCATTTGAAGCTGAAAAGACAGAGACTTTGGAACAACCGTGACATTCTGGCTTCTATGAGATTCTTGAGAGAGATGCTTTGACTTCTCTCTTGCTTTGTGTGTCTGATCATTGTATCGTGGGCTTTCAAGTGATTGAAAGACAGAGGTGTCGATTACCTACAAAATTGAGGGATTCTGGGGATAGGCAGACAGACGTTCTGATCATCGTATCGAGGGCTGCTGCGGATAGGTAGACAGACGTTCCAATCATCGTATCGAGGGCTACCGGGGATAGGCAGACAGACAAACTGATCTTCGTATCGAGGGCTTACCAAGGTGGTGGTAAGACAGACCTCTTATCCTAGGTGAAAGGATAACCTTTCTCTTTGGGTCAAAAGAATTGTAATACTTTTACTTTTCCGCTACTGTTTGTATTAGAAAGAAAGTTGTATTGTTTAATTTCTTCATTATACTTTCTATTGTAATTGTTTCAATTAAAATTATTCTATTACATTTTTTTAATAGATTCTATAAGCTTTACGGTAGAATCTCTCACACTTTTATCACTATGATTATTGTATTCATCTTGAATAAAATTACTTTACTTTTCTAATAGTATTACATTACATACTACCTTTATATTCAATACAATTATGGTTGTCTGAATTTGATTAGTTTAAGATCTTTTTATCTAATCTCTTAAGTGTTTAAACTCATAGTTTTTAAACATATAATTCACCCCCCCCCCCTCTTGTATTGTTCCATCTAATATACATTTACATCTACATATTCGATCCAACACAAACATTTCTCTAAGGTGGAATTTAGTTGGGAAATAATCGATTCAAGGAAAAAAATGAAGATAATCCCAATACTACCTTTCATATAGGGTATGGACACTATGAGTTCATAGTGATTCCCTTTAGACACACTATTTACAAAGAATATTCATGGACTCAATGAATAGAGTATTTTGAGTCTACCTCAAAATTATTTCTCATATTTATAGATGATATTCCCATATTACTGATGATTACTGAGAAACATCTCATGATTTTCAAACCCTCTAAACAAGATAGTTTGGAATGGAGTAAGGTTTTTATAGACCAATTATTGTGATTATAGATTCAAGGAATTTTAAAAATATTCTTATAATTTCACAAGAATGTACACTAACCTCAAGTGGGATCATTTTTCAAACACTGTGATTCTTCAAAGAAGTGATTGGATTGTGTACCAATGAAAAATAAGAAAATGATATCCTACACATTAAGGAAGTTGAAATTTCATGAGTAGAACTATCAATAACATTCTATGGAATTTGATTCATTGATCTTTACATTGATGATTTCAAATAATTATCTATATGGGGAGTAGTGTAAAAGATAAAAAAATCATAGGAGACTCAAATATATGTTCGCATATAATGAGACTAATATATGCCAGTAAAGATTACTATAGATAATCAAGGACAATGAATCCTCAATCCACTACCATCAAAGGGAAAAAATTGGAATATTTTATAAGTATAAAAGATACTAAAACCTTATCCATGATGAGGACAGGGAGTGATCTGGTCATCGTAGACATGAAAAATATAGACATGGTAATCATAAAAGAAGGAAAATTATCATTACTTTATCAAATGATTTCTCAATAGTGACTTTTAGAGAATATTACTTATGTGAAAAGGGATGATATAGAAATTAAAAATATATAAGTAAAGATAAATCCTCATTGTTAAAAATTGATAAAGAAAGAGTTATA
This sequence comes from Viscum album, assembly GCA_963277665.1. Classification (NCBI taxonomy): domain Eukaryota; kingdom Viridiplantae; phylum Streptophyta; class Magnoliopsida; order Santalales; family Viscaceae; genus Viscum; species Viscum album. The sequence continues at coordinate 1,417,517,744 of OY728145.1, forward strand.
AGCTTTAGGTCATGGTTATTTGTACCATTAAATCCTGAGATACTTGTTGAGATTCTCAATGATGTACATAGTTTGACCATTGTCAATCTACATAAGAAGGAGGAATATTTATTGAGATCAATTAGAGGAATATATTTGAAAAAATATAAAGAAGGATATCGTGGAATATACATCAAAGTTCCTGGTATGACTTCAAGTAGAGTAAAAAAGGTAAAGTTATAAGTGGATAATGGAACTGTTACCCACACCAACATGGAAATGGTAAAAAATCCCCATAGTCTTTATCACTAGACTTTAAAATACATATATTGGAAATAAATCAATATGGGTTATTGTGGATAATATTATAAAGACTAATCATTTAATTTTTATTCGAGGGGACTTCACACTAGATCAATTTTCAAGTATATACACAAGAGAAGTAGTGAGTTGCATGAAACACCACTATCGATTAAATTGGACTGAGACCTAATACTTACCTCCATGTTATGGAAAATTATCCAAAATTCTCTAAAAAATAAATTTAACTTCAATATGTCTTATCCATCAAAAATAGATGTCAATTCTTAGTGGACTTTCTAGACACTTGTGGAAATATTGAGAGTATGCTTGATAAACATCAAAGCAAGATGGGATCAACATCTTCCTCTGGTTGAGTTATCATAAAATAATTCATTTCAATAAATAATCCATATGGATACATATGAATCATATCATGGGAAAATATATAGAACACGTGTGTGTTGGGATGGCGTTGGTGACCATATTCTACTGGGACTAATATGGCTAAATAAATGATAGAAAATGTTCAAGAGCATTCAGTAGCACATCATAGAGGCTAAAAGTCAATAGAAGATCTATACTGAAAATCGTCAACAAAAATAGGAGTTTGAGGTTGTAGAAATTGTGTTACTACACATTTATACATAAAAGAGAGTCAAGAGATTTCAGAATAAGGGAATCTTATATCAGAGGAACATTGGCCCCTTTGAGATTCTCATTCATATTGGAGCTGGGGATTATTTACTGGTACTCCCATCAACCTTATCTCAAGTACATGATCTATTCCATTTATTTCTATTAAGAAAGTATATAAAATATCCCTGAAATGTTGTCAATTTATTTTTGTTACAACTAGAAAATAATATATCTTATGAAGAGAATAATTCAAAAAACTTAGATCATGGATGAAAATTTCTATGCGACAAGAAAACAAACCTAATCAAACAATTATCATGGAATCATAAGTATGATTAGTCTAACTGGGAACTAAAGTAATAAATTAAGTAGGATAACCCCTGATTATTTTCACCCTAGTATGTAAAACAAAATTTTGTTGAAGAAATTTATTAAGGGGGAATAATGTAAAAACCAATAATTTTATCAATGGAATTTCCCTTATGATTATATGAATGTTTCATACGTAATAATATAGTATAATATAAAAAACATGCAACAGATAATGAAAACTAAAAAAATTTATTATATTGGATTGGACATTAAATTTAGAGAGTAAATATGTTCACAATAATTTAAAACATTATAATGGGATAAAAACTATAAAATAAAAAACTATAATTTGAAAATTTGGATCTACTTGATCCCCAAGAATTATCGCACTCATAGAGAATACTATATTAATGAAGCATAAAATTACAAATGAAATATTAATTTTAAAAATACAAATATGAAAAACATGGATATAAAATAGAATAGAATGAATAAATAATGAAATATGAGATATCTATAAAAGATAGGGAACCCATATGAATGTAAAAAATCTAAAAATTTGAAATATAATATGACTATTGGAATAGTAATCATTAATAATAGTAATGTGATTTTTTATAATAGTTTCCTCAACTATGGATATGTAAAATAATATTTACGTATCTTAAAAAATGATAATATGACATATTTAAATCATGATACACATAAATAAATTTTTTCAAAATGATAAAATAAGTGTTTGTATTTTTTTAAAACAGGTATGTTATATTTTCATTTTATAAAAAATATAATTTTTTGAAATAAAAAAATTAATAAAAAAATTAAAATATATTTTTAAATCTTATTATACAAATACTCTAACTTTATGGGACTATAAATAATTTCTCAAATGGTCTGAAAAATTATCGATGTAATAAAATTAGTATTTTTTAAATAAATAATAACTTTATGTAAAAATTATTTCTTATATTTAGAAAGTTAATTTAACAAAATGAATAATATTATTTGAATCCACACATTGAAAAAAAAAATTGGGTGAATTTTTGTATTTTTCTAAAATAATTGAGTATTTTGTGAATAGTGATATATGATAAAATAAGATATTTAACATTATAAGTGAAATAAATGATTAATTTCATAAGGGGTGTTTTTAGATATGATTATTTTGAACTCTAATGCATAATTTATTGTATATAATCACAATATTCATCAATAATTGAAGTTTTGATCCAAAATAATAAACTAATGAATATAATATTTAGAAACATCCCTCTTATCCCCTTATAATTACAAACCCTCACAACCCCTATCTTAACACATTATAACCTACTTAACTTAAAAAAATCATAGCCAAATTCTCTCCCTAAATCTCCCTAACATCCCTATATTCCTTGGTATCATCAAAATAATTATCCAAGGTTTCTTTACGGGGAATCCTAAGAGGATATATCCAAAGGAGTAGGTAATACAGTCAATTGAGCCTTTTAATTTTTCTTCCTCCTCATCCTCCAAACAAAATCCCCTACAACATGAAATAATGAATCTAGTATCATAAATATACTACAATATTATTTTATTAATGTAATATAAATCAAAAATCCAATTTTATTCTCTTCTTATTCCCAAAAATGAAAACATTGTTCACAATATGGATGGTTCACCATCATTATAAACAACATACTTTTTTTTCTACACTAATTTCATGAATGGTAATAAAAATAATATTATAGAAAAATATCATGATAATAAGTATATTGTAACATATTTCATTTTTTATAATAAATTAATAATTTATTAATTAAATAAAAGAAATTTTTTTATTGATTGTCAGTAAAACATAAAAAATGAACTAACAGTATAACATTAGCATTTATTATAAATGAATCATCTCTTTTTTGAAATACATATGGATAAATGATAAAATTTTAATTTCTATAAGTAGATGAATATTTTCACATTAAATTTTTTTTTGACATCCCATTTGATAAGAACATCAATAATTATCCACAAGTGATCTGACCATATAATAAGGAAATGAAATCCCTAAGAAGAGTGAAATTAAAATAGATATCTTTTGAAATGGTTGTAAATAAACATAATATAACAATAGTAAATAAAATATAAGTGAAAATATTATTAATTAAGTCATTAATTTGTCTAATTTTATTATTCATGACATTAAGTTCAAGTGAAAAACCATTCCAGACCAAAGGGAAGTGATCTATCTAAACCACACTATTTTCTTTAGGTAATGATTTATATCACTTTACCTTACTCTATCCATATATAAATATTATTATCATTTAATTTTTATATATTCATTATATATTTCATAAATATATATACATGTTCCAATTCAAATTTCCTTGAGTGGGATGTATATAATTTAAATGATCCCTTGTTAATTTATTTTGTTACGTAGAAATGACTAAATGGAACTTCTCTATTTTATTAACCCATTTCAAGTTCCACTCAATGAAATACTTTAACCATAAAATTTATATAAAAACTCACTTTATTATAGAAAAACATCTGAGTTCATTTTTTTAATTTTGAAAATTATGATATCCTTATCCTATTTAATCATTCTTTTCCACTTTTTCCTAAAACCCCACTTAAAAAGGAATATATAAAAAATTATTTCTATACTCATTTCAATGTATTCAACTAACTTCGACTTAATTTTAATATAATATTCATATTTATTTATAAAATAAAATCCTAAAACTATTTAATACCTTTTTCATGGAATTCACTATGATATGACATTTGGTTATGTTAAAAGACATGATTGTGTATCCCATTTTCTTTCCATGGGGTTTTTTTAAGTTTATGAATTATGTTTGATTTAATTACATGGAACATATATGTTTGTACATGTTATATTTTTTTCTCCCGGATAGTTCTAAAATTAATTGGGTAATGTTTATGTCCCATGAGCTGATATATATTTATATGGGATTTGGGAGTAAACCTAATCCATGATGGGATAGTTCCCACCATGTGGTATTGTCTTGGTGATTATCCTTCACTTATACTTATGTAATATTAAAATTTTACTCCATATTCCTATGATACCAATATCTTATGTTTCCATCATACTTATTACATGCTACTATGTGATCATTCATGTACCTTGCCACTTATGATATCATGACATGTCATTTGATTCATATATTTTTCTTCTTTATCGTATTTATTTCATTTATAATATTCTATTAGATCACCCCCTTTGTTTATGTATTCCAAAAGTTATCATATTATATTTTAGGATCTTAAAGGTATTTATGAACTCAGTATGGAGATTCAAGTAAATAAATTTTATTTTAGTTTCATTTGGTTGTTTTATATACCTTGTCTTCCAAATAGACTAGGCCTCTTGATCCTTGATATTTTTAATTGTAAACCTATGTTAATAATAATGTACTAATTTTTATAAATATGTGGGTCTCTATAAATTCCTTTATCTATATTAATTTTACTCCTTCTCGATCTATATTAGTTGTTGTTCAAGACAACCAAGAAAAGTTTTCAATAAAAAATCAGTAGTAACCCTCTAATCTAAGAAAAATTAAAATCATAGTGGAATTAGTTGGCCTTTTACACTCTTCCACAATTTTAATTTTAGTGGGATCAACATTTATACCATTCATTGGATCCATAAATATATTATGTGAATTTCTTAACAATAAATGTATTACCAAAAACTCATAATTGACATTCTAGACCGGTCCTCGACCTCCCTCTACTCCAGTTCCTCTTTTAACCCAGCTAAGATCTTTCAGGGATGCTCTCCATGGCACACTGAATACCCTTCTACCATGTTTCCTGGCCATTGCAGCGGGTCGGGCACAGTTGTCTCATGAGGGATGCCAGATTTTCCTTTGGAGGCTTTTGTGGATGCTTCGGGCTATTTTAAATGGATGATGATAGCATGATTCGATTCCTATAAGCTACCTTTGTGCATATAATAGTGTTTTTTGAACTCCTAGGGCCTTCTCCTTATAGCTCAGATTTCCCCAATCTACAAACTATCCTTCCACATCGTCTTTTCTTCTCAAAAATATTTCATTCAGGCATTTCATTTGGCACCCGTTCTATGGGCCGTTGGAATTTAGTTTATCCAGGTGGTCTGCGAAAATCCACAGGGGGAAAGAGTGTTTAGTAGTTGCGGTCTGGATCAACCTTCTCGAGCTTCCTCTCCTATTTTAGAACAAATTCTTTATTAGGAAGATCGGTGACTCCCTATGAGGGTTTTTGTGCTCAGATTTCATAACCAAGAGTTGTGTGGATACACTGTGGCCTATATTTTCATGGAGTTATACCTATCCCTTCATGTACCAGACAAGATTACTCTCAGGGTACAGGAGTTCTCTCACTGGGATGAGGATATCTCATACCCTGTGTTCCCAAGGTTCTATTCTTACTGCCTTCTAAAAGGTCATTCGATACAGGTGTGCCGCCATCGATGTCAGGGTGAATGGGAGGGATTTACCTAGTGTGATGAACCTCGTGTTTTCTGATTAGGTTCTTTGGATGGGGCCCCCAATGGTGTGACATTGCTGTAATCTTGGCATCATGTTCTCACTCCTTTTCCAATGGCCTACCCTTCTACATTCATCCTGCACAATAGCTCAGGGATGGACATTGTCAAGGTACCAAATCGGGAGATATTACCCTTTTGCGAGGGGTGCTTGAATTTTGGGTTGGTAAAGCTTCCTTCGTTTTTCATTTCCTCTCTATTCCTCTCAGGATTTGGATTATGGTCTCTCATCTTTTCTCCCTTCCCCAGCCATCTGGAGTCTAGGGACTTCCTCACACAGATCCCATCCCGCCCAAATGTTTGTTGGGGGAGTGGGTGGTACACTTACGGTGTTATCTCCCCCCAAGAGGGTCCCTACTGAAGGGACTGATCTTTCTCCTGCCCTAGAAGTACATAGTCTTTCAGGCACGACATATCATTCAAGATCCTCAGATAGATCATGGAGGATATCTAAATCCTCTCCAGGCAGGTGGGGAAGGTGAACTGCTCAACTTCTATAGATAGGCGCATCCACGAGTGCTCTTCGGTGTGAGGCTAATGGTGTTTTTACACAATCTCAATCAGAGGAAAAAAAATTCTAAGGTGTCTTCATATTTTGATGACGATTTGAGTTCTGGATCCATTCATAGAACACTCTTCTCTCTATGATCCCATTATTTATATAGAATTCTTGTGGATTGGGTGCTCAAATCAAAACAGACTTCATTTCATCTGAGGTTATCAAGCACAATATGGTGTTGGCTGACATTTTTGAAAACAAAAAAAAATACCTGGTCAGGATAATAATATTCTCCAGGAAAATCAAAATTCATGGTTTTTTGCATGTGGATCCCTCTAACATCCATATTTGGATCTTCTGGAATAGGATCATTGTGGTGGGGTAGGTTCAAAAAGGAGACCAGTTCATAACTAATAAGGAAACATGGGAATCCCATATTTTTTCTTCTTATTTTATTTATGGTAGTTGTGACCATATCTAGAGGGAGTGATTTTGGAATAATCCCAATGAATTCGATCCTGGTGACCTCCCGTGGATTTTCGGGGGTGGGTATTTTAATGTGATTGGAGACCCTGGTTATAAGAAGGGTTAGGGTTTGTTCAACAGGAGTGCCATCTTGAATTTCACTCAGTTTATGGATGGAAAGGCTTTCATAGACCTCAGATACTAGGGGGATAGATTTACATGGTGCAATAACCAGTGGGGGTTTCACCAGACATGGATCCACCTAGATAGGTGTTTGGAAAATGTGTACACTGTCTCCAAGTATGGTTTCACCAAATTGTCTCATCTGGTGCGGGGAATTTCTGATCATTCCCCCCTTTTTATCACGTTGTCCTCAAGGCACGATCATAATGAACACTTCAGATATTGCCTCCATTGGGAAATCAATCCATCTTTCCATGTCATGGTTCAAGATAGTTGGGTTGATCCTCCTCAGGGTAACATTTGGGTTACCTTACATAATATTATGAGATGGCTCAAGGAAATGATTTAGCTGTGGAAAACAGATATCCCTCTGCAGGATAGGGACATCATGGACAGTTCACATGAAGTCAATCACCTAGAATAAAATCTTGAGGAAGAGTGGAATGATCGGTCTTTTGTGTAACTGGTCTATATGAAGGATCAGCTGGCGAACATGCTGATGAAACATGAACGTATCTCTCAGGGGAATACGATAATCAAATGGATGCAAGTGGGGGATAGTAACACAGCTTATTTCTAATATTTGATTAAGGATAGGGATGGGTTCTCTCAACTGAACATTTTGCTATAGGATGGGTCTCTTACTAATGACAGGTACATTGTGGGAGATATGGACAATACCTACCTAAGGGAACTATTGGATAGCCTAAATGAACAGTGGTATAACGGGTACCCTAGGTTTTTCACTAATCTATTTAACAACATCTTATGTCTCCTTACGTCCCAATACAATGATGGTCTCCCCCCCTAAAGAAGGAGATATTTAATGACATGATAATGCTCAATCCAGATAGCATGATAGGCCCAGATGGCTTCCCATCCTCTTTTTATAGACCATCATAGGTTGTGGTGAAAAATTATATGATCGCATCAATTCAAGACTTCTTTTGAGGAGGGTAGTTTTCTCTTGTTGCATGCTCTTCCACTATAGTATTAATCCCCAAGACTAAAAACCCATCCTAAATTGATCCGTTTAGATTTGTGAGAATGTGTAATGTTTCTTATATTATCCTCGAAAGTGTCATCAATTCTCACCTCTCGGCTTATCTTCAACAATGGATCTCCTTGGAGAAGCACAGTTTTGTGAAGGGGAGATGCATTCAGGGAGAGATATCCTTGGGATATGAAATGGTTAGGGATATCGATCACAAATCCCAGGGATCTAATACAGTGATCAAACTTGATATGATAAAATCCTTTAACTGGGGAGAATTCAGTTTCATCAATAGAGTTTTGGTAGGTATGGGTCTCTCCACTCGGAATATTGTCATCATTTTTCATTACTTCAGCTCATCTTGGATGGAAGTGTCATTTATGTGAAAGACCTATGGTTTTTTTAGGGAAACTCGGGGCCTTCTTCAAGGAGACCGTATATCCCTGAGCTTTTTTTTCATGGCCCAAGACGTGCTCAACCGCCTTATTCATCAAATCCTTGACAATGGTGATATATTTCCCTATCATCACAGTTTGAACTCTCTTTCAGTGTCTCATATAAATTTTTTGGATGACACTATTTTTTTCATGAACGCGTCAAGTAGATCATTGATAGGATTGAACAGGTTTATGGAGGAATATTGTTTCTGGAGTGGTCAAAGCATTAACAGATGCAAGAGAAATTTTTCTTTACCATCAAACTGTCCTCCCATCCAGGTCTCTATGGTGGGTCAACTTTTGGACATGAAAAGGGGGATATTTCTCATGAATTATATAGGGTATCCCTTATCATCAAGACGTGTCTATATTCGCGATTTCAACCCACTTTTCGATAGGATCAGAGATCGGGTTCTCAACTGTAAGAATAACCTTTTGTATTTTGGTGGCAGAATAGATCTAGTGAACATCATGTTATATACCACTCCATTCCACGCCCTCTCAACCCTAAAATACCCAAAGGGAGTTATCAAAAGCATCGAATAGATCCTAAACAAGTTCATCTGGCACCCCAAGGTCAAGGGTAAAAGGAACTGGGTATCTTGGAGTAGGATGGAGTGATCGGCTAATCATGGAGGAATCAACGGTCGTAGTCTAAAGGAAACTCTATACAGAATGCATGATAAATTATCATGGAAGGTCCCCGAATATCCTACCCTATAGGGATTCACCATGCATAAGAGTTCTATGGGGGAATTATTTTCTACTAACGGTCATGCTTCTACTATATGGGTAGAACTTGGTCCCATCATGGCTGATTTTTGGATCCACTCTCACTGAATCGTTGGGAGAGGTGACATCCTGTTTTGGCACCATAAGTAGAGTGGAACAATCATCAGCTACACGGGATGCCCTATTACAGATATCTCCTTCTGGAAAGCCAAACATTATCCATAATTTACAAAATATATTCTGATAAGTGACCAGCATGGATAGTTTCACATTATCAAGGTGTCTTCTGATCCGGATCATTGTGTCTTCACACCATCACCATCTAGAGCTTTCATAGTGAAGGAATACTATCAGGCTGATAGCATGAAGGACACTGTTGATGCATGGAATGAGATCCTCTAGTCCAAGAGAATCCCCACCAAATACGAGTTCCTCATCTAAAGGATTAGGACAGGGCTCTTCCAATGGAACAAAATCAAGCATTTTGGTGTCAATCTAGCTTCTAGTTGTGGTTGTTGCAGGAGACATGTGTGGGAGAGTGCATGACATATTTTCTTTGAGAGTGAATGGGAGTGCGAGGTGTGGGGGTATTTTGGTGTATTCATGGAAGCTTCTAACTCATCCATGATAGATCAACATTTCTTGGACCATTAGTACCATGATTCAGTGAGTGGTATCACAAAGAGGTTTTCTCGCTCAGTGATCCTGCATGCTAGTTTCTAGAGTTTGTGGCGGGTGAGGAACAAGAATATTCATGAAGGGGGTCCTCATCAGGCCACATGGTCATTTCTAGGACAACTAACATGCTTATCTAAATGATCAGGGCGATGAGAAAATAGAGGGATACTCTATCGCCACAGTGTTTCAATACAGGGGCTCTTAATTCTCGCTCGAGTGCTGTTCCTTCACCTGGAAACTAGGTATGTTTGCACCCTTCATCGAGGGGTTTTAAGCTCTACTGTAATGGATCATATGTTTTGGGTGTGATCCACAGAGGAGGGTTGGTCCATGAAAACATAGGGTCGGTGCACATGGATTTCCCAATCCGGCTAGGTCAGGGTAATTCTCTTCAAACTAAGGTATTGGCCATGAAAACTTGTATTTATATTTGAAAACATAGTGGACTTCATATCACTGAGGAAAAAATGGATTTAATTATCTTACATAACGCCTTTCATGACATGAGGGTGACTCCATGGTCAGTTGATTATGTCATCATGAATTCACATGGAATCCTTAGTGATGACATTAAAGTGACCCACACACGGAAGGAGGCTAACGAAGTTATAGACTACATGGCCTCAGTGAACAACCCTAGTCATAGAAAAATATTATGCTCCCTAGAGCTGATCAAACAATCAATTGATAAGATTAAAAGATAATTTTTTTTAAGAATTATTATAATTGAGTGTTCTATAATCAATGAAAATTCCCATATAATGATCATTATTTTTAATAAATATGATAGTAGCACCCCAAGGTAATGTTTTAGCTAGGATGAATCCCATATAAACAATTCCTGTAAAATATTTTTCCATTATAACAACTCAAAAAAATCCATTAGATGGGGAGGTTTTAAAATTGTATTTTTATAAGGGACTAAGTCGATAGTAAAATCAACTTATATTAGTAATAACACCGGGAAAATAATTGTGAAATACATCCAAATATTAATTTACCACTAGTACACCACCAACTTGAATAGTCCCATTATATTCAAAAATATGTCAAGGATAACATTCACTTATATATTTTTTTAGTTTCCTATCTTCTTCATATAATATCAAAAGTATAAATTCATTCTTATTTACAAATATAAAATAAATTGGAAAAATAACTCATTAGACTCAGTAATATATGTTATAATAATGAACAAAATCCAATCCATACCCAAAATAACATCAAACACAACAATTATTAGGAAAAACATTTTTTCAGTAAATCTATTTTTCAAATGACAATAATATTATTACTATAAAATTTTGATGTAATTAAACTACCCCTAGGAGTTATTCCCAAAATTTATAACTTCATTTCATTATTTGGAATTTCCTTTTTAATTTCAAATTTCTTAAATATAATATAAATTTTCAACCATAAAAAAAATGTTAGTATAATCTAAATAAATAAGTAATTTACTAGTCTCCACTTCATTTAAGGGTCTCGGATCTTTCATGGTAGTAGAAAAAGAATTTTTTTATTCCTTTTTCGATTAAATTTTGATGATTCCCACCTAGAGTGAAAAAATCAAGACATTAATTAGTATAATGTCCCAACTCATTAAATTTTTAAAAAAATCAATTCTTTATTTTAATTTCTCGTTTGGTCATTAACATTACCCTTTTAATGGTAGTCATGATCCATGTGTACAGACCTTCCACATTTGTAACACTTATTAAATATTATAATATATTATCTATAATTCTTTATTCAACACTTATCAATAGAGGTTAATTGAATTTTTTTCACCTTTAGGTTTCTTCAATTAATGTCTCCACATTACTTTCCACCTAGATATCTTACTATCCTTATTTTGGTAAAGTAAAAAACGCCATCTTAAATTTCTCATAACAAATCATAATTTCCTCATAAATTATGAACTTAGGAGTAACTAGAGACCATTGTAAGTTTTTCTTCAATCATGACTACAATATATTAATTTTAATATCATGGTTAATAATGAAATTCAATGCATACATATCCAATCTTGTAAAATATATTCTTAGGAATAGATAAAGAACTCTTACTTTTAATTCAACTCTAGAAATTTTATTTCCATTATAAGTTGTATGGAATTAGGAAAATACTTTTCAACAAATATATCATTAAATACCATCCATTGGATGGCATCAATTTACACATTTTTTTAGTTTTCACAATAAAATACCACATTGATCATCTTTAGCTTCAAAATGATAAATAAAAATGCTTAACTTTTGATGTTACAACCATCCCATAACTAAAAATTTCTTTTTTAAAATCATTAATACATCATTCATATTTCTCTAGGTTAAAGAATCCACCAAAATTGAGAGGGTATTATTCTATAAAATGATATACTATATACATGTTACTTTATGAAGAATTTGTCTATTATCTTAAATTGGATCCTCTATTGAAAACGTATTTCAACAAAGTTAACAGAGATATGAACTACTCTATTCCAATTCCATACATTCTAGGTTATTGGTTTGGGAGGATATTATCCTCTGATGACTTTTCACCTTAACTGCTCTATTTTCTATATGGAAACCAAATTTTAATTAATAAGTATAAGATTAAGAAACATGGGAACATTGAAAATCAATTTCAGGATAAAAAAATCATATATCATAATCTCTTTAAAGTGTTTTTTAACATCACTATAACCACTAAAATTATCTAAAACATTTATTTTATACCAACTATAATGACATGTACCTTATTCAACCAAAAATTAAATGATTTATAATATGGGTTCACTTTGTTTCATTTACTAAATCTTCTTGATTTTGAGTTTTAGAGAATTAAGTAAAAAAGTAAATAAAAAGTGAAAATTTCTACATGATGTCCATTTTCCTCACAAAAAATGTTCTTTATTTAGACATGCTCTCTTCGTTCAAGGTAACTCTAATATTTGGGACACTAACATTATTCACTTTATTAATCATAAATAATACCTATGAAAAATAATTTAAAAACAATATATAAGAAAAAAATTCTCATTACGGGACATAAAATTAAATAAACTCATTAGTCCATTTATAGAAATGATAAATCCATATTTAAATTTCTCTTTTCAATAATAAATGTTTAACCTCAGATATCCATTTACTATTCGATTAATTTCTCAATGAATTTCACAACATGTTTCATATTCAATCATAAAGGTAAAAAAATAGACATTATGTTTTCTTGAGAAACATAAATATAAATTAAAACCATTCATTTAAAAACACCCAATTAATCAATTAAAAAAATAATCATAAAACTTCCTTAAAAATCATCATATTTACTTAGCTTTTCAATTCAATAGAGTTCATTTAAAATCATTGAAATCATATGATGTAGGTACCATGTGGAATTATCCTTATGTTGAACTTTAAAATAACACTTATAATTTAATATTATAATCAGATAGTTCTTAAATCTATTAAGAGGAACCTATCACCGGTAAACACCATCACTTTACCCAACAAATTAGAGATCTATATTGGGAACACACATCATCGGAGCTATTTTGGGATCACGGGTTAATAATATAAAATTTTTGAGAACCACAGAATGAATAAAACACATATAAATTTCACATTAATCATAAAAATTATATTAAATTTAATTCAATCCCACAAGTAAAAAAAATATTACATTTATCTCATGGAGATAAGAAAAATATACAATTTCTATAAAAAGTTTTTTTAAAAATAAAAAATCCAAAAAATATTGAGAAAAATATTTTATTTGAAAATTAAAATTGAAACATATAAAGGAATATTGATAATAAATAACATCTATTAATGCTTCAAAATCGGTAAATATGTATACATTAAAAACATTCTTATTGCACTTTAGTAAAAAAAACACCAAAGTGACCCGTAGGGTAACGTTTAAAATATTACTTTTAAACCTCTAAAAAGAAATTCATAACTAGTGGAAATGAATTTAATTTATTTTTTAGGAATAAATAATAAAATTATTGGAATATTTTGAAGAACCTAGATATGGAAGATAATTATTTGAAATTATTACTTTCAATTAATCTTTTGAAGAAGAAATTATTACATTAAGTCCCATATAGCATCACATGTTATCTAAAACTTATTCATAAAATTATATTATATTTATAAATTCTTATTATACTTTTAAATGTTAATTTAACTATTAATATTATTTTTAAATCATTTATTACCATGACTTTTTTAGTTACTATAATGGTTCAGTTTGTGTGGGATTTAGTGGGGCCATTCAATTTATAACCTCAAAAACAACATTGATGCATTTTCGTGGTCAAAAATATTATTATTAAATTACATAAAATATATTTAAAATGTTATTATTATCATATTTATTTATTAAATACAATTTTAAAATAAACCATGTAAGGTGCTCATAAAATATGAACCACATCGTTTTGGGAAACCTTAATCCATACATACGCATGAATGACATTTTCATTTTTAATGGGTCAAAAAGAAGTAAAATAGATAATATTTTGATTTTTTGGAATCCTTATTTTTTTATATATTTCATATATATACATTAATTCCTCCTTATGCCCATCCTCTAAGGTTTGAGATGACAAATGAATTGCATCACTTTCGAGAAGTGGTATTCCACGCGTATGCACAAGAGACGTCTTCAATTTCTAAATGTTGGAAAGGGAAATATGGTAAGTGATATATTATAATTAAAATAATAATAGTAATTTCCAAAAAATATTTTATATTAATTAATTATAAATTTATAATAATCAGTTTGAGGTGATGGTGGAAGATGAAACACATCACTTCATGGAGGTAGTTGCATACACGAACATAAGAGTGATGTTTTAATTTACTATAGGATAAAAGAGAGAGAGAGAGAGAGAGAGAAATTATATAAATCAACATAATAAAATTTAAGTACATATACAATACTTATTTAATTATTTTATTTTTATTAGAACATATTTGAAGGAGGTAGAAAAATAATTAAACTTGGAATGTGTTGGTTAGGACTTTCACCACCTCCTCGGATATCTCCATTAATATTTCACATTAATCCCTCTAGGATTATATTTTTATAAGAAAAGGACCTGTATGAAATATATTGTGTTTTTTAGGAGATATTTTGGTATATAATTTCGGAAATATATTGCTCAAAATGTGTGATTTAGGTACGAAATTGGTTCCCTTTTATAAGGGAGGGGAGTGTCACACTTGCAATTTTACTAAAATTTTACATATTAGAAATTCCTTACTAAAGATCATGGGGATCAATAAATATCTAATTTAAAATATAAGGTGGTATGGTTATAAATAAAAAATCATAAAATAAGATTGAATATTAGATTTTTTTTCCTTATATCCTAATTTTAACCTTAATAAACCTAATTTACCCTTTACTGTGATGAAACATTTTTACCATGGTTATTTTTTATAATGACCAAAAATAAAATTTAACTCATTAATAAACTTGAACCTCATTATTCAAAATATGGAACACATTTTTAAATATTCTACTTTTAAAAGTGGTAGAAATTTCTTTTAATATAAGTTCCAATAACACAATGAAACCCCATTTTTAGAAAATTTTGTTTTTTAGAATAAAAATTATTATCTAAAAAATAATATATAATTTAAATTCATATTTAATTATTTATATGTATTAAATCAAATTTTTCTAATTTTACTTTTAACCCAATTTTAAAAAAGGGGAAGTAATGAAAGTCTTAATAAAAGAACATATCACCACATATAATAATCATAACACATGATATAGTACCATAAGATTATAAAAATTCCTTTAAGGAAGAATAATGTTTCTTAAAATAAAAATAAATAATTAAAAAATATGTGATCATGATATAAAAGTGCAGAATACATAAAAAAATAAGGTTTAATCATGGAAACATGGAATTTCATAAAAAATAAATGCATCAAGAAAATTTAGAAAAACTCGATAAACAACATGGAAATGTGGAATAAATATAATCATAAGAAAATCTATGTGAGGAAACCCATTATACATATGCCCATGTGAAAAAAAACTAATTGTGTAGATGCTTGAAAATGTGAGTAGACCCATTAAGACCATTCCAATGTAAACATAATCATTATGACCTTTCATGAATATCTAATAAGATATAAAAACAAAATTTAATTAGAGGGTTATATAGTACCCCTCCCATCATCCTCTTATATATATATATATTTATATATATATATATATATTCCACTTAAAATCAATCATCGTCATATATGAATGAATACATAGAAATGAATGGGTGTTTAAAAAATAAAAATGTAAATATGTGACACACTGTTACATTCCTTCAGGTATACCTTGTATTTTTTTATGGTTTCCATTTTTTTGTGTGAATTTAAGGATTCTTGGGAATAAACAAACATTTTGGGTTAAATTACCTAAATTTGTGGGATGTATGATTTTTGAATTCATAGAGTCTAGGTATAATCATGTTAAATAATTTTGGGGGTTCTCCCCTAGCTTAAAGAACATCAGTGTTGGTATCATATTTTTTATAGAATCTTGCATATTTTCTATCTAATGGATTAATTCATGACATAAAATGTTTACAGAATTTTTATTATTTTATATGAAAATTTTATGAATTGGTTTTACTATTGAACAGTTTATATGTTGTGAATTGGTTTTATGTCATGTAGTTATCAAAGTCATGATTTTTAATCTGAGGTGATGCGTTTTTTGGAATATTTTCAATATGAAACATTTAATTGGTAGGGGTTAACATAGTTGGAAAAATTGGTTTCAGGGGATTTTATGGATAAATACATGTTTTTTTCTATCAGTGTGGGTGGCCTAAACATACCACGACAAATTGTCCAGAGGCTCCCAAGACTTTTCAGGATTGTAGAAAATCTTGCCATCTGAAAAATTTTGGTGACAGGATGTCCCAAGGAAGTAATGTTCAATACACATTCAGCAAGGACTTGCAGGTTTGTTCTGATGATTCCAAGGTTGGTGGGACTTATAATCATGAAAATTTGGTATTCACATAGCTAATAAAGATCAGGGAGGATCTGATAATGGATTCCTTTATACAGTAGAGTATGCACCGTAGGAATCTGAAGAAACTAAAACTACTGTTAGAGGCATGGTATTTATTTCATCATATATGGTTATAGATTTATTTGATACATATCCTATTCATTATTTTATATATTCAAAGTTATTTGATGTGTTGTATTTTAATTTTAATTTTATTCGATAGTTTTTGGATCTTTTCAATCCTTTGGGAAAGAGGTCTGAATAAGGTTTTTAGTGTCATGTGTGTCGGGTGATGATAACCAAGAATTGGAGGGCATGTTGTTCCTTAGGTTTTTGTAATCTCATGCCTATTTTGAGAGATGTTTTTTAATACTATTGAACCCTGTTTAGGTAGTCATCTACCTATGTTAGTGTGTGCATAACCTCATGTATGTTTGGATTATTTTTATATTTTATCACCACAAAGAGTGGTCAAGTTTACTGTTAACCTGCTCCATAGAAAATTCCCATTTCTATTTCATATTTCCAGATGGTGCATACTAAGTTGGGAGAAGTTAAATTGATTCTTGAGAATATCAAGGCTAATGAATATATTCATTCTATATTTTCACCATGGGATTCACTTGTTCTCTTTTCAATAGATATATATGGGAGCCACAATCATTGTAGTTACTATAAAATGTTAAATCAGATAACCATCAAGAACAAATATCCCTTGCCTAGGATTGATGGTCTCTTTTATCAAATTAGTGGATCTCATTGGTTTCTAAACATTTACCTATGGTCAGGGTGCCACCAATTGAGATACTGAGAAGAGGATATACCTAAGATATAATTAAGAAGTCAGTATGGGAATTTTGAGTTTCTAGTTATTTCATTAATCGACATGATATTTCATTGGTTCTTAGATTATATTCTTATGGTGTCCATGGATGATATTTTGGTTTAATCCATGTCAATGTAGGAGCACATGGGCCATTTGGATTTCATTCTGAGAAATTGAAGGGAACATCTTATATATGGTAAACATTAAAGGTCTCAGTTTTGTATTTAAGAAGTAAATTTTCTAGGGAATGTTATATCCAATAGGGGTGTATCAGTGGATCTGTAAAAGGTACAGACAATTATGTATAGGGAGAGGCCAATAAATGTGTTTGATATCCAAAGATTATTTTGGTTGGATAGTTATTTTATGTAGTTTCATAAACACTTATACAAGCTTGAATATCTTAATATAGCATTAACCCATAATGGCGAAACTTTTAAGAGGAATGTAAAGAGTCATAGATCTTTTGAGGTACTGAATGTGAGATTGCCTTGATCTTCAGTTTTTATTCATCTAGATCCAGTTACGGGTTATGATGTAATTTCTGATACTTTATGCATGGGTTTTTTGTGTGTCTTAATCCAAGGTAGATAGGTGGTATCATAAATTTATCAAGATTTACACCCTCATGAAAAGAGATACCCTACCAAAAATCATGTGTTAATAATGGTTATCCAAGCACTAAAAACATGGCACCACAACTTATTTAGAGAATATTTTATAGTATATTTTGAACATAAAATTCTAATGTTTATTTTCACTCAAAAGGGTCTATAATTTTGATAATTATACTGGGTGTATTATCTCTAGAATTTTTTTAAATATTACTTATACTCCAGGAAAAGTGAATCTGGTCACTGAAGTGCTGATAAGGAAATTACAAATGCAAGTAGTGAACGAATCAATGGAATGGTACCCTTTGATGAGTTTGGTGGTCAAGATGAGCTTCGTAATGGAAAAATATGGAAGATGGGTATGTCTGTATTTGATAAAGTTTGACTCATAATTTGATGAGAAATTTAATATTAAGAAAATGACTAATCCTGAGTGCTATAGATTTAGTAAAATCTTTTATGGTGGGGAGACCTCAGGTGAGAGATATTGGTCTCATGGTGGGGCATTGTTCTTCTATATTAGGTTTCTTATTCCAATTTCCCAAAGGCTGGTGTCGATGGATAGTGAACATAGTTCTTTTTTTTCTCTACACCCAGGTAATAACTAGATGTATATTGACCTGAGATATTTGTGTTGGTATCTGTGGATGAGATGGTTGATTTTAAGTTTTTTATCGGAATACTTACATTTCAAAGAATTGAGGAAGAACAACATTAGCATATTTGTTTGTTACAACCCTCACCCATTCTAGTATCGAAATGGGATTATATTTACATGTATTTTTTACATGTTCCTATTGTGGGGTGTGGGAAAAATTATTTACTATGTTAAAATATAGTACAACGGTTAATCTAAGTAGTCTCTAGAGAGGAGTGCACAACAATCAGGTTTGTCACTTTGTTTTTTGAATTTTTTTGGATTATAATTTGCAAGAAATGAAACAAAAGTTGGGAATTAAGTAAAATATGGAAAATAAATTTAAATATCATGTGATTAAAAATAGTAATATAGAATTGGGTGATCAGTTTAGGGTTGTATTTCCAATCGAAATTTTATCACAGTTCGATTTTACCCATTTCTCTTCTGTTAAGCCGATTAAAGTGAGATTCCACAATCGCTTCCTATCACTTCTTTCATCAATGGTGATGGTGATAGTAAACCTTAACAAGATCTTATATTTTTCTACTCTCCTTCATTTTCTGAAAGAGTTGAAGTAAATACTTTCAATTATTTTAGGCAATTCTCGATCAGGTCTTGTTTTTCCCAAACAATCTTGAATATGCACTATAACTCTCACAAGTACTAACAATCGATAAGTAATTCAACACTAAGATCTGATCTCTTCCATCCTATATAAATCATAACCAAGTGAGGAAGATAATATCCATTAAATTAATAAATAATAACAACATAATATAAAATTAAATACAATCGCATAAGATAATATAAACTATTATTACAAATTGAAACAAACATTACAGAATGGTGAAAAAAATTATAACTTAAAGGGAATGAACACAAACATTATAAAATTGAAATAATAACCTTCCCCAATCACTCAAAATATTTTCCCCACCATGTTATGGTTAATTGAGAAGAAGGGGGAACAATTATACATTACAAAACTAAAAATAAATAAAAGTGGGAAAAAGAAGAACATGAACATTTCTTCTAGAATTTGTCCACCAGAATTTCAGCTTCTGTTCATCAACCATATCATCAAATCAGACCAATTTCACTTCTAATAGAAGGTGAGAAATTTTTTTCCATCTACCCATAAATTTTCAAAGCATTTGGAGATGTTTTGAATGAGTTCTGGCCAAATTAGTAGACCTGACTATTTCTGGCCGCCAATAACTTTTCCACCAACCCTACTTTAGCATGATTTAGGGCTGCCTTAATCAAATAATTTCTCCATGAAATTTAATGTGAAACTACCTCATCGAGA
This sequence comes from Viscum album, assembly GCA_963277665.1. Taxonomy (NCBI): domain Eukaryota; kingdom Viridiplantae; phylum Streptophyta; class Magnoliopsida; order Santalales; family Viscaceae; genus Viscum; species Viscum album. The sequence continues at coordinate 1,417,537,923 of OY728145.1, forward strand.
TTTATTTCTATCCTAGTGGAAATCATCTATTTTTTTTATCGGTATCCATAGATATACCTCATTTAATGAGGTAACGTCAATTCTGCCTTCCAGAATAAGTGTTCGCACTGACTGATTTGTTTGTGCGTATTGGAGTTCGAATTGGAACATGTTATAGAACAATTATATGTTGAACATGAATCCTTTAATTCTAAAAAAATTAATAATGTGAATTGTATGAATATTGTATGAGTTCTGCTCGAAATACAGAGGTAACCTAAATCTGTTAAATGTCCAGAATTAACCACTTTTCACATTTAAGCCCAAAACTCGCTATAAAATATAAAATGATGCAAATAAGATCAAATTGACTAATGATAATAGATTAAATTATTTAAAAATATATGTATAAATATTAAAATATGACCTCTATCAACTCCCCCACACTTATCACTTGGACACCTGGACAAGTAAACATTGATATCAAATAAATGAAAATTTCAAAACACATATCCTTGAGATCCAAAAATTTAATTACCAAGAAATAAAAGATATAAAGCCTCATCAATAACCATTATTCCAAGTTCTCAATTCAGTTCATTAAATATATTTCCTCTTTATTTATTCTCACATGAACACAAATCACTTACCTAACAAGAATTTTCTCTCATCACACAAATATCAATTTTCAACATTGTATTTCTCAATCAATACTCATTCATAGGTCACCAAAGGCTTGATAAATTCTAACATCTTTACTCAATGTGAGTCAATGACAAATTTTTATCATAAAGAATTTTCAGGGTTGTTATGTGGCTTTAGGTTGGTAGGATTTTGATGTGGAAAATTATGAGGCTGAATGAAGAGAGTTTGGCTCTTTTTGAAGCAAAATTTCATTATTCTAATTTTAACTCAAATATGGTCTCCTATTCACTTCCCTTATCAATAAATAAGCGCCATAAACATGAAAAATCAGTGAAATATCACAATATTCATCATGTCAGCAAAAAAAATCAATCATCTCAAACATTATTTTTCTTGAACGCTCCAGATAGGCACAAAATTCATTTTCCATTAGAAGCTCTAGAAAGGCACAACGTTACTTATCATGAAAGCTCAAGAAAAGGAATAGCATAAAATGGAATGATTTTTTATAGAAATCACTTATCCTCAACATCTTATTTTCCACCCAAAGCATCACCAAATTAGTTAGTATAATACAATACATCACCCTCCACACTTAAGTTCAACAAGATTATGAAATTTCACTTTAAGAGCATGTTGGATAGGGAACATTGTCTGGTATTGTGGAAAACATGGCAGGATGTTCATGGATTCTAAGGTCTATAAGTATTAAATGTCCAAGACAGTCAATTTTAAAAATAATTAATAAGAAATAGGGGCTTTAGTTCTAAAAAAATGCCTCAATAATTTAAAACACAAGTACCTCAAACCCTCATGTTTTGATAGAAATAAATAAAATTATATTTAAATAAAGCAAGATTAAGTTCTCTCATGAAGTGAGGTGAATGTAAATAATATGAAAGAAATGGTTTGGAAGCCTCTAGGGAAAGTGATTTCAATTATAAAGACCATGAGATATGGCATGGGATTCAAAAATTCCAAGTAATTTTCATGAAATTCATAAATATTTGAACTTGAAACAAAGTCAATTTCATCATTAATTTAAGCTCAATTTCAATGGATAAATTGTTTCACTCATAGACATGGGTTTCAAAAAGGAAAATGATAATCATTTAAAATCAAAGTTTTTAGAAACACACAAAAATTTGAAAAACAAACTTTTTTTGAAAAATAGAAAATATAGAAATTTACATTTCTAAATAACAAAGGTTCGATCCCCTACACTTAAATGATGTAGTGTCCATATTGAATTAAAATTTATTGAACATGGAATTATATTTTGAATTTAATCACCACATGCATGAATGTTTTAAGGAGAGGTACAACCTATCTTAGTGGTAGTGCAGTGTTTAGTTAATCTCATATGTGATGTACACATGAAAACCTACAACCAAAAGTAGAGAAAATAACATAATAAATTTATTAAAAGAAAATTAAAATTGAAATATGCTGATAAAACAAGGATAGATCTTGGTTTAATCCCCCACATGGGACCTGGGTTTTGACTTCCTCTAGATGGGCAGTTTCAGTTGGTTATCCCCAATCTTATGGGGGGGGGTTTAGTTTCTGTAATAGGAACCACCAACACATCTTTCTTCCAATTTTTACTTCTTCCTTTTTTATGAGGACTCTATTGATATATTACACCAAATCTACCCCCATGAAAATTTTATGCATCTTGTATGGGGGGGTAGGAGAAAGAATGAGTCCTCATTTTCCTTGGTTTCCACTAGCACAACCTCTTATTCAATCTTTAGTAGTTTATCAAGGAATGCTGCATCAAAATAATAGTCAAATGGAAAATCAGAGAGTAATTCAATTTGAAAAAAATTAAAGCATGAAGAATCAAAAACAAATTCTTCTCTTTTAAAGGAAGAATCATGTGTCTCTATTTCCTCATGGAAATCTACTTTTATCTCCTCTTGAACTTCCTCCAATAAGTGTTCATCATGTTCAGGGACCTCTAGATGTTCTTCATAAGGTTCATATACGTTTTCTACCTCATCTACCAATGAAATAAAATTGTGACCTGAATCTGAAAATTTAAGATAAGGGGAGGTAATAATCAATTTAGATTTAAAAAAATAAGAATGAAAGGATTACAAGAAAATATTATCTCCCTATATTTGTTCATATTCAATTGATAAATTAATTAGAGGTGCCTATTATAGTTGAATTTCACAAGATAAAGGTAGGTAGTCAGGCTCCTTTATTTTTTCTTTAATTTCCACCACTTTGGTGGTGTATTCCTTCGACGGTTCTGGTTATTCATCATCATAAGGAATGTCTGGATCAAGTAGTTCTTCACACACATTACATAATCCATCTAGATATTTTTGATCTCCCACATTTAGCTTAATAGTAAATTCTTCCTTCTTGGCCTCTTCAAGTTCATGCTTAGGTTCTGGTTTTCCATCAATGCACTGACATATTCGAATGCACGTTCTACTTTGTTCTCTAGTTTTTATATCTAATTTATATATTATTTCATTTGAAATATATTATAACCAAAATCATTTTTTTGGTCCACTTGTGGGTAATTTTTCCCTGAATTAAAGATATGATCCTTTGAAAACATCATGGAAAAATAATTTTTTGTGTTTTTTGAAAAGTGTCAAACATCTATAATGCAATTGTGGAACTACCTCTCTGAAAACAGTGACAAGTTTTGACACTTTCCGATCATGGGGGCTGGAAAAAAAATTATTTACTAATTTAAAATATAGTATAGTGGTTAACATAGGCTGTCTTCAGATAGGATCACACAACAATCATGTGTGTCACTTTGTTTTTGAATTTTTCTAGTTTAGAAATTTAGAGAAATGAGAAAAAACGAAGAAATTAAGTAAGTTATGTAAAATAAATAGAAAGATCATGTGATTGAAAATAGTAATATAAAATTAGGTGATCAGTTTAGTGTTGGATTTTCAATGGCAATGTTATCAAGGTTCGATTTTATCTATTTCACTTCCGTTAAGCCGATTAAAGTGAGATTTCACAATCACTTCCTCCCACTTCTTCTGTCATTGGTGTTGGTGAGAGTAAAATATAGAAAGATCTTATTTTTGTCTAAACTCCTTCCTTTTTTGTGAAAGATTTTCATCGAATACTTTCAATTAATTTAGGAAATTCTTGATCAGGTCTTGTTTACCCCAAAAATTCTTGAAAATAATCTACAACTCCCACACGTACTGACAATCACCAAGTACTTCAAAACTAATATCTGATCTATTACATCCTATATAGATCCTAAACTAGTGAGGGAGAAAATTTACATTAAATAAAGTGATAATAAGAAAATAATATAAAATCAAATATAATTTCATGATATAATATAAAATGTTATTATAAATTGAAACCAACATTACAAAATAGGAAAAGATATATAACTTAAAGTGCATGAAGTCAAACATTAAAAAATGTTAATCATAACCATCCCCAATAACTCATAATATTTACCCCACCATTTTAAGGGTAATTGAGATGAATGGGAAAGAATAAGTATTCACATAGACCGATTTGTTTTGTCTTGTCAGAGTTTGAATTGGAACTTGTTCCAGAAGACTTATATGTATAACGTGAATCTTGTCATCCAAAAAATGAATCACAAGAATTTGATGAATATTTTATGTGTTATGCTCAAAATAATGAGGTAACATAAAACCTTTAAACATCCAGAATTAACCACTTTTCACATTTAAGCTCAAATCTCACGAAAACACATAAAATTGTACAAATAAGATCAAATTGATTAATGATAATGGATTAAATCATTTAAAAATGTAGAAATATAAAAAAATGAGGTCTGTCAATTTCATCATTGGTTTACCATGGAATATTTGTAGAAAGACTGTGATCTTAGTAATCATTAATCCACTCATGAAATTGGAGTATTTCATACCTGTCAAAGAGATCAAAAAGGTGTAGCATATTGGAAACTTTTATGTCTTGGAGATTTTGAGAATACTTGGAGTTCCCTTTATAGTTGTTTTTTACAGATACCCAAGGTTCAAATCTTTATTTTGGAAAGGTTTTTAGGAGGAAAGAGGTTCCCTGTGGAAATTGATCACAATTTATCATCTGTAGATATATGGACAGATAGAGAGAGCTATCTAGGTTATTAAGGATATGCTCTAGGCTTATATGCTGGATATCAGTGGTTCTAGGAAAAAATTAAGTTCAGTCACATTTTCCTATAACAATAGTTAATTGGGATAGATCAAAATAGATCCCTTTGAGAATTTTTAAAGGAATCCATATAGATCTCCCTTATGTTAGACGGAGTTGGGGGAGTGGTCCTTGGTTGGGATGAGTCTTTTTTAGGAGAATAATGAGATAGTGTAGTTGGTTTGAAAGATATTTATCATGGAATTGAGTCATCAAAAATAATATACAGACTATAATCACCGATTACTGTGATTTGATACTAGTGATCATGTTTTTTCATAGATTTTCATCTTAGTTGGGACATAATCAGTTCGATAAGTAGGGTAAGTTGGCACTGAGGTTTGTGGGTATCTTTGATATTTTTGGGAGACAGGTAAAGGTGGCCTATCAGATTGACTTACCATCCTTTTCAATTTCCACACACAACATGTTTCCTATTTCCCAACTAAGGATATACTGACTAGATCCTTCCCTCATGACTGAATGGGATGATTTCAATATTGAGCATGATATCACAATTTTTGAGCAAATAGTTCATATTATGGATCATTGATAGAAGTTCATGTGCGGTAAACTCATTCCATTTTTTCAAGTACTATGGAAGTGATGATTGGGTATCCATGAGATATGGGAGAAGGAATTTTTATTGAGGAATCAATGGAATTATCTTTTTTCAAGTCCAAGATCTTAAGGAATTTTTGGGGGCAGAAATCATTTATAGTTGGGAGATTGTAATAATCTATTACCTTCTATTTAATATTCTTTTTTTCCCTTTTTATTTATCAGCATTGTGGGTTTCTCAAGAATGGAGGACCTTTGTGGGGGGGTTAAATTATTTTTAAGGATGTATGTTTTTTTTGAATTAATGGGGCCTTGGTATAAATTTTTCAAAGGATTTGTTGGGTTCTTCCCAAGATCAAAGAACATCGATGTCGGTTTGGGATTTTGTGATAAATAAGGATTCTTTCTATGTGTTGGAAAAAAATCATGGCATAAAGGGGTTACACATTGTTTATTTTCTTCTAGGAATATGTAAATAATTAGTTTAAATAATTTAAGGTTTACATTCCCTGAATCAAGTTCACTTCATCTAACTGTCAAAGTCATGTTTTTTAGAATAAGGTGATGATTGTTTTTCGTTGTATTTTTAATATGTGAAATATCACACTGTGAAAGGGACTCACTGCCTGAAATAATTTGTTGTAATAGTATTAAAATTTTCTACATGATTTATTTGAGTTTTTTTTGCTGTATCTTTCCATATTGAGAACTAAAAGCTCTCCCAAGTGATTTTGGGGATCTTCGCTACTTTAAAATCATTCTTTCAGTAATTAATCAATATGGTTATTGTGGTTCACCTCTCTAGTTAAGTGTTCTCTACTTCATCATTTCTTATGCTTGCAGTAGAATCATTGGCTATGTTTGAGTTTTATATTCGTGATTTATTGATGTTTTCTATCCATCCTTTTTAGTTACTTTTTATGTTGTATCTTTCTAAGGATGATCCATGGTTTTTTCATCTCCATTGTCAAATGAGGATATTTTTCCATCATTCTTGAGGTTGGAGTATCTATGATTATATTTCTAGTAACTTTTTTTATTTGTTCTTGTTGAAATGGATTTACATTCCTAAAAAATGGTTTTAATTAAACATGATCATGGTTTAGGAAATTTTTTTGAACAAACAAAGGACATTTTGAATCTTTAGTGAATCAAGTAATAGACTTAGTTGACCCTACTATGTGTGGAACGACTTGGGAATTCTTTTGTGATATATACCAAAAGGTATTTCTATTATGTATTCCTATAGGCTATATACCAAATAGTGTGTTTTTTATTTTATACCTAGTTTATATCGTGATGGTTTATTTCCATGATATTTTGTCACATATTTAATTTACCTATTTTCATTTTATTCATGATATATTCTTATTTTTTGAATATGGTAAGCATATATGGAAACTAAGGAAAATTTTAAAAAATGATTGTGTTTTTGAAAATTCGTTGTAAACTAGTTTTTCTAATAAATCTAGAAGAGGTATAATCTTGATATTATAACATGTATAGATTTTTTGATGGTATCCAACTAGTTTCTATGCTCACACCTTACTTTTTCTGTTTGGGTGGTGGTAGACCCTGTTTTGAGAAAATTAGGGAAAGTTGAGGGAATAATGTATCCTTTCAGGTTATCTTGTCAAATGTTTCCATCCAAGTGAGATGGTTTAAAGGTGTTGTTTGGTCACATGGAGACTCATTGATCTTTCCTGATTCATTATTTTCAGGTTTAGTCAACTCTTTTGGGTAGTATAAATTTTTTTGTATATCTTTCATCCGTATTGTATCATAGTTTTCTGTCTTATTTTTGGTTATATTCAAAACTTGTTTACATTGACTTTTTTTCACCTCACCACAAGGAAGACCACCTTGGGTGACTTTTCAGGTTGACCCGAGTTGGTTCGTTACAAAATCAATCAATTCTTATAAAGGACCAATGGAAATAAAATAGGTTTCATAAAATCTCCAAATTTTATAAAATAACATCTTGAATTAAATCATTTGACACTAAAAAATATATTACCCAATGTATCTATATAATAAAATAAAATAAATTGTGTAACATAAAACATGAATCTATTGGAGATATATCACTTTAATACACCAAAAAACAAATTGTGAAGAGTGATTTATAAAAATATTTTGTGTTTATCTTTATAAATTTATTACTTGTGATCCTCTTTTTAAAAAGAATTCTTTTATAAATAAGTGAAAAAAGAACCTCTTATGAAAACAGATAAATATCAAAAACTAGTTTTTAACATAAATAAATAGATAATATCTTTCAAAATCACAATTATTGGGAAAAAATAAGTTCAATAAGAAATTTTATAACTAAAAGAAAGGATTCTTAGATACCAAGACCCATATAATTAACCATGATTTCTCTATAAGTGCATTAACCACCTATATCATAAATATAAACATCAAAATAACATATTTTAGATCCTTATTCAAACATATTTCTATTTATACTCTTCATTAATAACAATCATCTTTAGGTGTTAGATTGTTATACTCTCTTTTCAAATTCTGGTGTTAATAAACCTATCCATTTTGAACTAAGTTCATAATGTTGGAATTGATCTCCATTTATTCTCCCAAATATCATTATTTATTAACCATTAAAGGAACTAGATTTTATTTTTTATAAATAACTACAATAATAAATTCCATTACATGGGAATTTTAATCGTGTTTTATGAATATTAATATGACGATGAATTAGTTTCGGGTTATTTAACAATAGTGATATATTTTATTATAAATATCTTACATTTTTTGTTATAAAAACATACTCATATTAATTTTTTTTCTTTTTTGTATATATATATCACATATACTCATCAAAATAAACTGGAATGATCCATTATTGTGGTAGTGAAAAAAATGCATTGTTCTATGGAGGAGGAAGTCTTCACATACTCAAGGACGATGATTTCCTTTTTTAAAGAGAGTTAGAAAGAACAAACATGGTTTATCATTTAAGAAAAATGAATATATCTATATAAATATATATATACATATATATCATACATATTTTTTAATTCCTCACTTTCACCATCCAGGAAATGCGGTGAAGGAGAAAAAAACAAGATGCATCATGGTGGTGGTAGTCTACACAACATATGAATGAAATATTTTTTTTAAATATAAAATAGAAAGTGGGTAAATAAATTTCCCAATATTATAGTAATATATATAAAATTCCATTAATTATTTAGGTACCACTTGACTATTGTTATGCTTGTGCTTTGGTTGGGGAATTCATTGGGGTAATTATGGGCATTTTCAAAAACAAATTGGGAGCACCTAGGGTTGTGCACGGTTATCCCAAAGTTAGGGAATAATGTGTAGTTTGTTCTAAGAAACTATGAATCTAGGAATGGTGTTCGGGAAGTGGGAATACAGTTTTTCCAAACTATTTTTCCACCCTACCAAACCATGCACCTCTAGGATAAGGTCTTAGGCATGGTTGGTGAATGGTTAATGTAACTGTGTGTCTAAGTTGTGTACCCCAAACAGGAGCTTTGTATAGGTTTCATGGTTAAGGTGCACTATTACTCTTATCCATGTAGCTGTTATAGAAAACCATGGGTGTAGACATCTAATTCTTCAAAATTTCTAATTAAAAATCCCCAGGAACATTGTTTAACCCTTAATGACCCACTAATTTTATATCAGCTTGATCTAATCCTTCCCCAATGGTCTAGAGGATTATATCTAGGAATTATATGTACATTTATGTTATTTTTGATAGATCATCTCAAAGGCGCTATGTATTCAAAATATAAGGGATTTGATATAAGATTGATGTATTTATTATGCATCTAAGATCATGAGAATTTTATATACTCTTACCTATTCATTATTTTAAAAGATGAATGGTTTTACCTCCATTCATGATATATGTGTTTCTATACAACTGGTTGTATGGATCTTGGTTGTATCTCTTTATTCTATGTTGTACTCTGGTTGTTTGTCTTATTTTTTTACACAAAATACTTATTTCCACTATATTGTTTATACCCTCTCCATGATTTGAGTAAATTTATAACTTCTACCAATGTAATATCTTGGGTAAGGTAGTTATTCTCGTCAGGGTTAACAAGTGAGAGTCATAGGCCACCGCCTATTTCCCCTCCTCCAAGACACATCCCAAGCCCATAATAGTATCATCATTGAAAACATCATAAAATGTACCCAGTTTTAAAAGAATAAAAATAAGTGAAAAGTTCAACCTCACCTTCAATTCCAAAAAGGATCAATGGCATTTTTCATTCCATTCAAAAATTAGAAACTTATAGGTTAAAGTTATCTTTATAGATGTAATCTTGGTGAAAAGCGTTTACCTATGGTGGAATTTTCGTACAACTATAGTTATCAAGATTCAATAAATATGGATCCTTGGGAAGTATTTTACAATTATCCATGTAGATCTACCTTGTGTTTGTCATAGTTGGGAGGTTGGTCCATTTTTGGAACAAGTCCCATTCAGAAAATTAGGGAAATGGTGCAGTTGAAATGGAAGAGGTTGGTCACCAAAAATATCCAAAAAAAATATTATGTGTACCTTCTTTGGTGGCCTCTATAGTTTGAGGTTAGTGATTAGGTTTTAAAAATAGTTTCAACTCTCATGGTACATCTTCAGTTGGATAATTAGGGTAATTTGGCACTAAGGTCTATTGGTCCCACTGAAATTGTGTAGCACTCAAAAAGGATGAATATTTGGATGTACCAACACATTTTAAATTGATTCATGATTTTTTTTCATTTTTCCTAGCTAAGTAGGTATCACTTGGATCCTTCCATTATGATTGTATAGGAGTATATATATCCTGATCCCAATAAAACTGTTGTTGAGAAACCTGTTCAAATCATATAACTTTAGATTAGGTAATCTGTGGAAAAAATATTTCATTGGTCTTGGTACTATAGTAGTGTTGATGTGATAGCCATGAGACATTGGAGTAGCAATCATGTATGAGACTGTAGTGGAATTCTATTTTTACAATTCCATAATCCAGGTCACATTCTAGTTATTTAAATCTGTTATGGTGGGGATATTGTTTTGTTCTGATACTTGTATTCAGGTATCTCTCGACACTTATTTTCATCAATAATTGGTTAGATCTTTATTTGGGATTGTCTCATGAGTTTGGGAAAACTTTTGGTAGCTTTAGTGGATATGAATTTTTGGTACATGGTTATGGAAAATGATACAGTTTGGACTAGGGAACTAGGAAGCCAAGAATGGTCTTTTAGAAGATGGTTCATGGTTTTTCAAAACAATACATCCACCCCTCCGAACTTTTCATCCCTAGGAATATGTTTTATGCACATTTTGAACATGGTTAAAGTAATTTTCTGGCCAAATAGTGCACCCAAATAAGAGCTATGTATAGGGTTCCTGATTATTTATAACCATGCGGCCTCTCTAGCAAACCATGCGCAAAAAATTTTAATGCTATGATTTTTTTAATTAAAAATTACTAGGACCTATTTTAACCTATAATAAACCAATAATATCATATTTGATTGACTTAATCCTTCCCAACTAGTCTGGTGGCCTCTCTCCTGTCATTCTATGTGTATTTTATTCATTCTTGATAGATCATATCAATGTATGTTTCATTCATGGCCCTGATTACCATCTTCTTTGTAGATCCATGCAAGATCTCATCTACTATTTACATTATTAAACCCAAGGGGTATATTTATTCCATATATAATGGTATTGATATAGGATTGATGTATTTGAAATGGATTTATTATCATCAGTACCCGATCTACTCTTCCTCTATAGTCATTGTCATAGGTGAATAGTTCTACGTTCTTTCTTAGGGTATGTGTTTCTATAAAGTGGGTTACTTATATTAATTTTTTATCGCAAATGTAAAATTAATTTTTGTAATTCATTTAATTGAAGTGATTTTTTTCAAACAATTTATTGGAAAGATGTATGTTTTTAAAGGGGTTTTTCTTTAAATACTGGTTTTTCATGCAAAGTGTTTTATTAAATTCTTGAATGGACATTTTGATTTGGAAATGTATTTTTCAAACACTGAAGTGGATTGGTTTGGATTTTAAATTTTTTTATAAATTTTGATCATTGTTTTTAAATATATTTTGACAATATTGGCATATTTGTTGCAATGGGCACATCAGAAAACAAAAATAGGTAACCCTAGTTTGTGTGGAACCACTTAGTGTAACTTTTTTGACATCGAAAGATATGGAAAAACTCGATATCATTTGGTACCAAATATTCCTAGTTTAGGATTATTTTATGTCTAGTAAAGATCCCCAAAGGATAGATCCCAATACAAATTTGTTTTTAATTTATGATTTTCTAATCTCCTGATATATTTTGTTATGGATAGTTCCTCACTTGTTTTTTACATGACGTTGTGTCATATGGTTTCATGTGATGGATTATTTCATGGATATGTGTTTAATTTATTACCTTGTGGAGTGTGGATATTATTTCCTATTATATCACTTCTACCTTTCATATTCCTTGATTTTTGAACATGAATGGATTTTATAAAAAACGAAAATAAATTATTCATAAATGGTTTTGGATTTTTAAAAAATATTTTTCGAAGTATATTTGTTTTAAAAGATATAACTACTATATTATTATTACAAGACTTCATATAAACTCTTTGGTGGTTTCCTACTATGAAATATAATCACACCCAAATTTTTCCATTAGGTGGTTATAAACATTTTATTTTAGGATCCAGGTAATGGGAAATCCATCATGAAGCCTGTCGGTTTCTCTCTTCAACACAACCTTCCTTGAAGAATAGTTTTTTGGTGATGATTGGTCACATTGAAACTTTTTGGATTTTTATATTCTTTCTTTTATAGTTTAGAATGTTTGTAATGGGTTGTATGAATTTTTTATGTATCTATTTCTTCCATGTTTTACTCTGGTAGTTTGTATTGTTTTGTTATACTAAATATTTATTTTCACTATCTTTATTGTACCTCACCACTGTGATGGACCGAATCCGGTGGATTGTCAAGTTGACTTGGTTTGGTCAATTAAAATATATCAGTATATTAATTATACTAATGTAATGATTTTAAAATGGAGAAATAAAATTTGGGGATGAATAAATGTAAATAATGGAAAAGAAAAGTGGGAGAGGCGGTTAGAAATCTACACCTCACTACTTATATTATCCCTTTTTTGAATGGGATTAAACATTTAACATATATTATTTTAAGATGACCATACCCTATTTTAAATGGGTTATACTTTTTAGGATAGGGTTTTCTAGAGTTTGGCACAGATATAAGAGGTTTTTGTGTCAATAAAATTGATGAGAAGAGTTCACTTTTATAAATGAAAAGGGAAGTATTTTTTGTAAATATCAAAAACTTTTCAATAATGGGAATCCCCAATCCAAGAAATTGCCTCCAAAATTCAGAGACACTGGAAATGAGAAGAGATAATATTTATAAAATCCTCAAACACTCAATTAAAAACATTTTCTTACTAAGTTAGGACTCTTACCAATAAGGTTACTCATATTTTCTATTTTATTTTTCACCATAATAACTAGTTTTTTCGTAGGTAATTTATCTATTATGCCAAAAATAAAATGGTCTTTACAATATTATTTGAACCTAATAATTCAAAATATTAAATTCATTTTTTTATTTTAAAAAGTGATAAAAAAATTTAAAATGCTAATTGTATGATATGTTAAAAAATATCATTAAAATTATAACTTAAGTAAAAATATATAAAATATAGGTTTATAAGTTAAAAAACATTATTAAAATTATAAATTAACTCATAAAATATAATTTTGTTAGTAGAAAATGTTTAATTATTTTCTCATTAAAATTTATATTATAATAATGTCATAAAAGTAATGTTATTTATAAAAATGTTATTTTTCACTATTTTCAGAAAAATAAATATATTTAGTAAATAAAAAAATTAATCTTAAGTTAAATTTCCATAATAATTCCAATAATGAAATTATTTTTTCAAAATCACACCAAAAAATTTATAAATTTTATTATTAATAAAAAATATAAAATAGAAAAGAAAACTCGTTTTTATAGGAAAAAAACTTTTGGTATATTATCTATTATTCTTCCCATTTCATATAAATAATTAATTAAAAAAGTTTTAATCCTTTATTCGTATATTATTATATTATACATGAAAATAAGTAAATTTTATAAAAATATTTTACTAGTTTATTAGATATAATAATTGAGTCTATATTTAATGTGAACATTATATTGTTTTTTCTTATATATGAATATATTTTGTTTTAAAATTTCATTACCACTATTTATACCATCTGATAATATAGCTACCTTATAATGAACTATATTTTCTGTATCATTTTTGCAGGAGAAGTAAGCAATAAAACATAATATTTATTTAAGGGGGGGAATTTTGGTCATTATATTTTCTAGGTTGTCACGAGCTTGGTTAGAGGTTTATGAAGAAAGGTGAAAAATTGAAGTGTTTGTATTTAGGATTTAAAGAGTTTTTATGTATTGGTATTCTGTGTAAGTATTTATAGGCTTTAGAAATTATAATATGTTCAAAATTTTATATTCTCTTTTGAGATATTATGGGATTTTATTCAAAGGTTACTAAAAATATTTTGGGTGACATTTATTAGGTTTTAATAAATTTATCATGAGATTTAATATGAAGGTTATTTCTGAAGTATATTATTACATTGGGAATAAAATATGTAAGTTAAATCTAATTATTAGGATTAATATGTTATTTTATTTTAATATGGTTAATTTGGGTAACGTGTTATTACATTTTTAAAAAATATGTTTCATCATATATATAAAACTAGGATTAAAAAGTGATTTGTTGACAAAGTGATTAATGTAATTTTTACAGATACTCACTATATTTGTAACATTATATGATTAAAGTAAAAATAATTTATAGAATAAATCTTGAGCCAATTTAATGTAGAATATATGATTGTATTGTTTCATTAATGTAATTTGGGTTATTTATTGAACATATTAGCATATATTGCAGATTATATTGATAGGGACTGTACTTTTTTAGTTTCTGACATTATGACCAATTTTGTTTCTTGAAGATAAGTGTTAATTTGATTTTAGAATAATGATTGATCAAATCATTCTAATTTTTTGGTTTCAAATTTATTATAGGGTATTTTAAATATTTTTAGGGTCACTAATTTGTGGAATGATAAAAGACAAAAAGATGAGTTTTATTGTTTATGTTTTTAATATTAATCATTTATTTCATAATGTAATGTTTTATACACATTGGATATAATCATAACTTATGTTATCCATTCTGCTCTTCGTAAATGGATATAAATAGAAAGAATTACTTTTCATCTTTTTTGGGACTTATGATACTTAAAAAATTAATTTTAGTTACTAGGGAATGAAAAAATCATGACAGTTATAAATCATTTTTAATATGGGGTGAAGGAGAGGTTAAAAACATATCAAAAAACAATCTAAGGATGTAATTTTTGAAATAAATCAAGTAATTATATGTGTGTATTGTCTTTATACCGATGTTAAATAGACTTCCAAAACTGAATAGTGAGGAGGAAAAATTTATGGATTCTTATCACTCTAATATCAAGGTATTTTTTGAAAAATAATTCACAAGTATGGTTTTGGAAATATTTATGTATATTAGGAATTACTTATTATGATAAAATTTTCATCTGATTTTATTTAATATGACATGATACAATATTTTTAGTAAAAAAATTAAAAAAAATTGAGGGAACAATTTCTTTAGGGGAGGGAATATAACACACTAAGATATTAGTTTATATTACATTGAATTATTACTACGTTTGATAATGTATACCACATAAAACAATGAACATAAAAAAGATGTATTGTTCTATAGAAATATTATTATTTAAATATGACAATTATAACCTATGTTTTGGATTGGTGGATGTGAACTGGAGTACCAAATTCATAAAATATATGTAGAAAAAAATTTCATAATAAACATTTATTGATTAATTCCTAAGATATAATAACTCAATTTAAAATAAAATCATATAAGATTAAAGGTTATATTTTTCATGAAATTGATTTATGAACAAAATATATATTTATCTAAGTAAATAAATTTAGTCACTATACATGAATGATTTTAACGAAATTTATATATCATATATTTAACAAAACAAATTAACAATAAAAAACTGGTGGTTACTTGAAAGGAATGTGTATAAATTCATTTTATAATTTAAAAATAATTTTCCTTCATAATAGTTTTCATTGTAATTTATACATGAATATTATGATTAATTTCTCCCAAAGTTTTAAATTTTATTTGATAAAATTGAAATTATTTTTTATATCATCACCACACATAAACTTAATAAAAAAATTTAGATTTTTTTAAAAGGTATTTTTTGGGTGAATATTGAAAAATTATGACTTTTCAAAATAATTTCATTTATTTAATTCTAATCAAATTAATTGCAACGATACATTTGGTTTTGGGTTTTTTATAAGACTCATAAGTTTTATTTTAGTAAATATAATCTCATTAATTTCATGGGAATCGTCATTATACTTTATTTTGGTGTTAAATTTATTTATCTTTAAAGAGTGTATTTTTAAAAAATCTATTTTCATTGTATTTTTCACACTTGTATTAAAATTTATTTTTACAACTTATTAATATTGAATATTTCAATATAGATTTCATATTTTGAATCGCAAAGTTAAAATTAGGCATTTAATTCCCTTTTATTTTGGGCTAGATAAATAATGTACCATGGACAATATTTTTGACCATAATAATAGCCAAAATGAGTTAATTAAGATTAAAACTATGTGATGCGATCACAAAATATTAACTAAAATTAGGTGGAAGAGTATTTCTTGATCACAAACTTATCCCTTGTTAATTTTAATTCATTTTGTATCCACTGGACATGATTATAACTTCCTTTTTTATATTAATAAAATTATATTTAAAATTTTGTCACACTCTCCCAATTAAAATCTGAAAGTTCTTTTCATGACATGGATAAGAGTAAATGTACATTATTAAAAAAATATTACTATAAATATAGTGAATAAATTTTATTCATTTTAATAAATTACTTTTTAATCTTTAAAAATAATGTAATTGTTTAAAATGCTTTCATCTTGTTAACGCAATGTTTACCAAAATAAGATAAAAATCATATAATTGATTTTGAAGATATTAAAAATGATAATATTTATATTATATAGATTATTCCAAGTTTTTTTATATACTTAGGATGTATAATTGATTATTTATGTTTCTTAATTCAAATTATATTGTCTTATTGATATGTTTAAAGTCTAATTTTGTGTATAGTATAAAAAATGCCTTTAAAAGGTATTCAATGTTTAAAAATTATTTTTAAATAATTATATAATAATAAAAAAAAATATATTAACTCAAGTGGAAGGAAAACATTACTTCAAAACATGAATGTCTCATTTGTGTGACACTTTACATTTTTAAAATTACATTCAATACTCTTAATATTGCAAAAATTTTAAAAATGTCATTGATCTTTTCTTATAAAAATGGGATCACATCATCATTTTTAGAAAACAAATCCATTTTTTATTTATAAATAAAATTACATAAATACCTATCTAAAAAATAATTCCCACATACCCAAACCCCTATAGTGACCATAAAACTCTCCTTTAAAATCCTTAATCTTAATCTAAAGGAGGATATCAAAAGAAGAGGTATAAGTCTTAAAATATTTCTTTTATATTTATTAATACTTAAAAATCCATTGAATATATCATAAACACGATGATATAATAACATTAATATCTCTACTATAGTCAAATACTATTATATTAATTCTAAAAACCCTTTTCTATCACCATTTCCATCCAACATAAAATGAACACCTCACTTCTCATGTGTACGGACTAGCATCACAACACAACGATGTGTTTCGTATTTCACCACTGCTTTTCATAGATGGTTATACAGATAGAATTATAAAATGCATATTAAATTGATTAAATTTTTAATATTCTATAAATATAATATATTATCTACCTTATAAACATTATAACTATTAGAAAATTATAGCATTACTCATGTGTTCACATGGACTTCCACATCCACAAAGCAATGTGATTCGTTTTTCATTTCCAACATACATGGGTAGATTAAAGGATGAAAATAATGAATAAATATGAGAAATATATATAATATTTATTTTTATGATAATTTAAAATATTATTTACTTTATTGATTTTTGACCCTATAGAAAAATGAAAATTTAATTCTTGTGTATATAAGAACTATCATCTCCATAAAATGATGCACTTCATTTTTCATGATTAACTAAGATGGATTTATATAAAATTAGATTTAATGTAAAAATTGATAATTATAAATTGTTTAATATTATTGATATAATGAAATCATGACTACAGGTCAAGGATTGAAATCACTCGATTCAAAACATGCACATGAAATGGGACAGTTAACTCCTAAAAGTATATTTTAACAAAGAATTATAAGTAAATAGGTAGAAATAAGTTATGAGTGAAAGTTATATAAAAAATTAGATTCAAATATGTTTCTTATATATATTTATAACACGTATAAATTTATTACACTGCATGTCAGAATATGTTATACTAAGTAGAATTCAAGAGGTAAGGGATATTTTCATAAAATCTAATTTTAATTTTTTCCATTAAAATATTTTTCTCCCATATCCAAGCTCTTCAGAATTTTTCATGAATATTATTTATATACTTTAGAAAATTTTCAAAGTAATTTTCAACTCACATTTCCCTTCTTTTCAAATTTTAAAAAATGGACTTATTTATGTTTTCCATACGGCGCATTTTGATTTTTTTATAGAAGTACAAAAAATAATGTTTTATAATGTTTAATAAATAAATTCCCATTTCCCACCAATATAACTGGTATTAATTATCAGGATTCTATTGAAAGTAATATTTTTTCAATATGGTACCTTACCTCTCTTATAGGAATGTTTAATTCTATAAGTTTTGAAAATAAAATGATATTTCTATTTATTCTTATGAGAAAATGGAAAGTTCCTTACTAATGGGTTAAAATGAGATTTTCAAAGGATTTTGGATGAATAAGTTAAAGAATGATATTTTTCCTTCATGATATAGTACCTGAAAATTATATATGATTATGGGTGATCCTGATATAACTAATGATATTGGGTGACCACGATATGGCCCTATAATTAATTTGAAATGATTTAGTCTTTGAAGTAAAAAAAATGAAGAAGATAACTGTGTAGGTTAATCATATAAAATTTAATGGTAATATTTTATTAGGAAATATTTTAAATTTGATTTAACACTACTTATGAATATGATTCTCCAAGAAAACAATTTTATTCATTCATATGGTTTTTATTTATAAATTGTTTTTTTTTGGAAAGAATGTTTATGAACTCTTAAAGATAAAATTGTTTTTTAAAAATAAAGACATCTTTTCATGAATTTTTACATTCATTGTGATGAATTTCTGTTATTCCTAATGTTTCTAATTTTTTAAAAAGTTTCAATTTGAGAAAATTATGATTTTATCTTATATTTATATTTTGTTTATGTTCTAGATGTTTTATTGAAAAAATGGAAAACATTTTCTAGGGTTTTCTTATTTTTCACTACACTAATGTGATTTATATTTCTTTATATACATTAATGATGTTTTGGTCTCATTCAATGTTTTCAAAAAATAATTAATCAGATCTTATTATGATTATAAATTATAGCTTGGTTGATATTTTTACTATATTGAATCATCTTAAAAGATTAAAAAGTATCTTGAATGAAAGTGGAGTGCAAAATTAAAGCCTTATTTTTTGTAAAACAATGTACAAATTGTGGAAGTATTCACTTTTCTATGTAATGGTTTTCTTAATTATATTAAGATATAAACCTAAAATATCTTAAAATTATAAAAAATTGAAATATTTACTATTTAACATAAAATTATGGGTTGTTAAAGGCATGGGTCCTTATATAAAAAAAGTATTATGAAATAAAAAAATATCATCCTTTCTAATTATTATCAAAACACATTAATACTTATGTGATCATCAATACTTTAAATTTCTACGCTTAAAAATAGACTCTTATGAAATTCACAAGAGTCGTAATAAATTCCACCAAATCCTTTTGGGATAACTAAAATCTTATAAAATCCCAATAAAGTCGTAAAATGTCTATGGAAGACTTACAGAATAAGATTTATCACTATTTTTTACTCAGGAGACAAATTATTATGAAATATATTGTGGCTTAGAGAATTTTTAAAATATTCAACTCCAATCATGGAAATAAAAATTAATTCAAATAATCAAAAAAATTCTTGAATTCAACTCGGGACTTCTCAAATCAGCATAAAAACATTCTAAATAACTTTTAATAATTATCAAACATGGTCTATATAAAATACAAATCTTAAAAATTAACATAGGTTTCTTCAAATTATTCCCATAAAATATATAATATTATAAAATATATATAATTTTGTTATCTCATATAAGAAATATAATAATAATAAAATCCACTTTATTAGATGACATAAAAATTAATTTCATAATATGATATTGAAAATCCATAATCACATGATAAATAATATTATTTTCTTGGCATTTCTACTACAGAATCAAAATTTGGTAGACAAAAATATTCAATATTATTTCTAAATATGAAATTTTTATATCATCATTCAAGGATATAATATTTTATAAATATTAATAAATTTCATTATACCCTTTAAATATCTGTTATAATCAGAGAACTTTTGGTTTCTATTTTGTTATTATTATTATTTTGATTTATTTATGAAAAAATAAATCACAATATGATGGGTTTAGGAAGATAAAATAAATAAATTTGAAAATGCAATAAATACATAATTTGCAAAATATTATTCAATAGAAAAATTGTTCAGAACAATGGAGAACAAAATGGGTGTATATACAATGTGACTCTGTAACTCCCCAAGATTCATTGAAATACATTTTTCAAATAAAAGTAATCCTTTAAATATTTTTCATTACCTAAAACAAAGATATTATCTTTTGTTAAATGAAAAAATTATTTTATATTGTGATACATACAACACGGAGTGTGGATTTTATTACACACAACCCTATGTTTAAATGAAAATTGGCATACTATTAAAATATTTTTATTTAACATGATAGTTATTGCATAGCTATTTAAATGGTGAGTATAAATAGGATTCACTAAATGTTAAATATATATGGTTTACATAAGTATATAACCAATTCCTTAGTTACCAATTATTTATAAATGAAAATAAAAACCATTTGAAAATAAGGGAAATATTTTTTAAAAAACAATTTTTATTCGCACAAATGTGTTTTGCCTCAAAAAATTTAAAAATCAATTTTAATGAATTATTTTAATTAAATTTATATACTATATATTAAATCAATATAGTAAAATAAATATTATGTCTTATGTATATAATATATGAGAATAAATCCAATTTTACACTTAAAATTGTATTTTTTAAAAAATTAATTTTGTCGCATTTTGTGAAATTATTTTAAAATTGAATTTTCCATTTTTCAAAAATTTATTTTCCAAAATAAATTATTTTTTTAATAATTCATTACAATATTATATTTTATATAATTTTTTATAATTTTCCAAAATATAAATTTTTCTATGAATAGTAAAAATTATATGTTTTTATTAACAATTTTTAATTATTTTAAAGCTTTTAAAAACATCCAAATTACTTTAATATAGTTTTAAAGATAAAATGAGTTAAATTATATATCTTTTAAGATAAATTTTTCATTTTAATCAATTTCATATTGAATTTTTATTTAAAACATTTTAAACATTTGAACCATTTCTCTTACAAAATCCACTTTTCATTACATTTGCAATATTAATTTTAAATTAAAATTTGTGACTTATGTTAATGAAATTTTGAAAAATTAATTATAAATTTTAAATCATAATAATTATTATTATAACATAATATTTTACCATTCTGAATAGGAAAGGAAGTAAAAATTAATTACTCCGGTTAAGGTGAAATTGGGTTTTTTGGGGGTTAAACTAAAAATATATGTATTAAAAATTTAACAAAAGTTATCCAAACTCCGTTGGATTGAAATATTTTTACCTTATAACTTCTATGTTCTATAATTTACCATTTTTAAACCTTTATTCATGTAAATAATTTGGGTAAACCTTCTTTTAGTGCATTCCAAAATAAGTTTTAATAAGCCGCGGTAAAATTCCAAATTGTTCATTTTGTTTTATTTCTTCCTCCACCTCATTAAATTATTATTAAACCATTATTATATAAAAAAATAATTAAATTAAATATAATTATATGTTTTTATATTAAGTTAATGACCTATATCCACATCCTCGTCAGTCAAATGGGATATGAAATCATCATTCATGTGTACGGAGGACTACCGCCTAGCAGAGTGATCTAATTTTTTCATGATATATGGTGGGTAATAAGGATAGTTTCAATAAATATATTTTATTAATATGTCATAAAAATTATTTTTTGATGATAATATATTATTTACCTTTATTTCATACAATCCTTTGAGAAAATTGAAATAGCGTTCATACGTACTTACAACATACCATCCCCATATATATTGTATTTCATTTTCTACCTCTAGATTTTATAGATTACTATAAATAAATATTTAATGAATTTATATGAAATTCATATCTTGGTGAAAATTATATAAAATATGTAACCATGATCAATATAATAGGAACTAAAATAACACACAAAACATACGTGAAAATTAGAGCAGTTATTACCTGAAATGTAATTTTAAAAAGAACTTTTTAATAAATGGGAAATAAAATACCATACGTTAATCATATATGTCATGATATATATATGTATATATATTTAAGTATGTGTTTTATATATATATATATATAATAAACTTATATTTTTTATTCAGGGTGTTGGAACCTGTATGAAGACTTCGATAATTGTGGTAAGGGATTTATGCCTCACTTTTTACTTCTATGAGACCAAACCAATTTTCACAACATAATTATTTTATGTGGTGTATATAATCACCAGGAATTTATTTTCTATCATTCATTTAAAAATTAATAAGGTTCAAGTATTCATCTTAGGTTCTCTATTTAATGGGTTTTATAGTACAAAAGTTACCAAAACAGTAAGGGGTATTTGTATCAATGTTTTTTTGAGAAATATGTTATGTTATGCCCCAATACTTTTTATGAGGTTCATATACATAAAACTTTATATTCAATATCATGAATTTATTTGTTCTAATTATATTTTTATTTTTCATTTAATTTAATTATTTAATTGGGGCTTACGATTCAATTTTATCAAAGTTGTAACGGTTTTATAATACAATATCATTGTTTATTAGGAAAGTTTATGATTATGTTTCAAATAATAAAGTATTATGACCAATCTATAAAAAAACTTATTACTTTTATACTTCCCCATTTATGTTATGATAATACATGTTTCCCTTTAATTTTTTATCTTTATGTACTCAGTACTTAAAAATAATGTTTTCAAATTAAACCAGCTTTATTTTCATCTTCTCTCAAAAATTGTTTTTCTTAAAAAAAATTGTTCTCAAAAAAATTTCAATTTTTTTTACATTATAAAAATGATGTATTAAATGAAATTTTACCCGTGTTTGACATTTAAGAAAAATAAAAGGAATCTTAATGTCATTTTCCTGACAATTATCATTAGTATTCTACCAAAAATCTAAAAGGAGTATGTCTTTTAATGTGCACAGTATAGAGAGAATTTTCCATCCTCATGACCACACATTGTTTTAAAGATTCATTTATAAGATTCAACATTTATTTTCAAAGAAAAATAATTCCAACTTTTTTTATGAATAGTTTGTTTAAAAAACTGATTTTAAAATGGAAATAAATATTTTATCAATAAAGGATTAAAATGATTTTTAAAGATTCATCTATGTGATTAAATGTTTATTTTCATATAATAGGATTTCCAAAATGTTATATGAATATTTATTTTTAAAATGTGATTTAAAAAAACAAAGTTTTATTATGAAAGAAAAATTTTAAATTATTTGTAAATATTCCTTTATAAGTTTCCATGTTTATTTTTAAACTATAGAAGATCAACAGTCACCCCTATATAGCCTATAAATAGCCCCCCCCCCCAACCTACATTGGTTTTTCAGATTTTGAGGCGAAGCTCTGCTCCACTGTTTTTAATTCATCATACGATCTTTCATCGGCATCACCTCTATATATCAGTCTTCTGCCAACACTCTCGTCGATATGTCTTCAAAGGCTTTCTCAGAAAAAGAACTTTTCATAGAAAGGTTAGTTTCCCACGAATTCTTTGAATCATACGATTCTACAATCAAGGGGATTATTCGGTTTCAAGGATAGGAGCATTTGTGTGTTGAAAGACCTGTTTCTCAAGATCCGGTTCTCTTTGATGAAGTTAGTCAGTTCTATAAAACTGTATCTTTCGACAAAGACATGACTATCAATTTTGTTGTGTATGATAGAAAGTTGTCTATGACTGTGAAGCAAGCGTCTCATTTTATGAATGTCCCAATAAAAGGTGATTCTTTTTGCCCATATCATAAACTACCATAGGAGGTCGGTATGTTTAATAAAGAAAGTGATGAGAAGTCTTTGTTTGTTGTAAATGAAGAAAAGAGGAAAGTGGCTCATCTTTCTCCGGACAACAGGTTTGTTGCCCTTTAGATGCAAGGTTTACTTATCCCAAGGATAGGGGATAGAGAAACTCTAAAAGTTTCTGACATTTTCATGCTTGACTATCTTGTCAACATGAGAAAAGTAAATATGATGGGATAAATTTTTGAAACTATAAAGAATGTAAAGTCAGGAGCAATCAAATCTCATTTGATTATACATCCAGCTATCCTTACAAAGTTTGTTCTCGAGAGCAGGAAGTTTTCCAACATTCCTTTGAAAGGAATGCTGATAGATTTGAAGCCGTCCAGGACTAGTAAGAGTACGATGAAAAGGTTGAATGTTTGTTTTGATCAGAACTCAAAACTTTTTGTTAAGGATGTAGAAGCTGAATCGGCTCATAATCAATCGACACCTATGCCAGTAAAAGACAATCAATCTGTTGGTGTTACTCAAAAGTATGATCCGCAAACCAACTCAAAGCCAAAGAAAAAACCAAAGTACAGTAAGGAGGTTGTATACAAATGGAGAAAGTATAAGGAACAGATAAAGGAAGGTGATCCAAAGTATGGACTTGATCCAGCCGAAGCATTTTTTGAAAGAATAAGGGTAGAAGAAACCCATAAAGCTGAAAAGAAAAAGAAGACCGTTTTGAAGAGAAAGGCTCAATACTTTGATGTCTCTAACGTCTTGAAAATGATTGAGGATGTAAGTGCTCAACTAATATATTAAGTGCATCAAGAGCCCATCGTACAGAGTCTTCCTGAGAAAGAAAAAGGAAAACAAATTTTGGAAGAGATATAAGAAGTTGAAGAAGAAGAATATTTTCTTTTAGAATTCCTTCAGAGTTCGAAGAAGAGTAGAGAGGAATCGGTTAAAAATAAAAGTGAAGGTATTCAACAAACCCCTCATACCGATCAAGCACTTTTTCAAAAATCTGAAACTCCGGATAGAATTTCTTCTCAAGTTAAGCAATGTGATCAATCTTCTCATACTGAAAAATTTATTATCATTAGTGACAAAATAGAAGATGAAATAAAGGGCAAAGAAAAATCTAAAGGAAAATAGCCAGTTGTAGACTCAAGACGATCAAATGAACTAGCTTCGTACACTGAGGATACTGATTCAGAACACACAATCTCTCTCAAAAAGAGTGATTACATTGTTCATGTTTTAAGAAGGGTCGAGAAGACTACCTCATACTTTCCCAGGCTATAATGGAAAATTTATTTCATTACTGACAATCAAAATAAGAACTTTGGCTCTGTAAAATAATTGAGAAAGAAAGTTCTGTCAGTTGAAGCCAATTTAAAAGTTCTCTCAGAAATTTCGGCTGCTCATAAGAAGGCTTGCAACAAGATGACCAAGTGGTTCTACAAAATAGAGAGCTCATTCAATGACCATGAGATATAAATTGAATATATAAGAAGTTTTTCAAATGAGCTTGCAATTTCTTAAAATAAACATGACAAAGAAACTGTTGAAAGGCTGAATCAGGTAACTCATGTAGCCGATATTCCTTCAGTGAAAGAATTGCAAGAAAGAATGAATGCTTTTCAGTCTGAATTTTTGAGAGTTTCATCTTTTAGAGATGAAATGGTTTTGTTGAAGAAACAAAATTCTGTGTTATCCAAAGATAACAAGAATCTACAAGACAGAATTGATAATCTTGAAGAAGTTATCATAGTTCAAGAGGAGATAATCAGAAATCAGGATCAACTCTTTGCTGATCAATAAGACCTTCTCAGATCTCAAGGTGATGCTATTTCTGAAGACAAAAAGGAAATCAAAAAGATGAAGGCAGTTCATCATGAGTTGATTAAAAAGGATAAGGAAAGAGAAAACAAGTGACTTGTATTTGTTTTCAAATTTGGCTTTGTTGTTATCATAATGAAATTTATGTCAACATATCTATTGTCTTGTATTTCTTTTCTTACTTTTTCAGGCATTTCAAGTTTACCCCTAGATTTTTGTAAATCACAAAGGGGGAGAATGTTTTACAAAAGGGGGATAATGTTTTACAAAAGGGGACAATGTTTTACAAAGGGGGAGAATGTTTTACAATGGGGGAAAATGGTTTACAAAGAGAATGTTTTTTCAAGGAAAATCTACGAATACAATCTTTAGGAAAGTACATACCTAAGGGGGAGTTAGTTGTATTCAATTTCTTATTCAGATGAGTTTCAAATAACTTAGGGGGAGATAAGTATTTATTTTATTTTTTATTTTGTGTTTTGTGCTTTCCAAAAAGGGGGAGATTGTTGAGTCAAAAGTCCTCTTTTGACTTTTATATCTTGTTTTGGAAATCAGAAATGTCCTTTATCATGTTTATCGTATCTTATTAAGCATACTGATCGCACTGACCATGCTGATCATACTGACTATTCTAATCGTACTGACCATGTAGATCGTACAAACTATGCTAATCGTACTGACCATGAAGATCGTACTGACTATGAAAATCATACTGACCATGCTGATCGTACAGACCATGCTAATCGTATTGACCATTTTGATCATACTGACCATACTGAACGTACTGACCATGAAAATCATACAATGATGATCGTACTGGTTTTTTATTTACTCTAGAAATTGTATTTACTCTATTACTCATACTTTCATTACTTTCTTGTTTTGGTACTTAGTCAAAAACACATGTTTCATATTAATCGTACTCATATCATCTTCATATGTCTTTTGTTTAACCAATACGATGTCGTTGATTTAGTTACAAATTAATTAAAAGGATGTCATTCTTTCTGTTTCAATATGACTGTTATAATTCCAGGTGTCCAGGTCCCTCTGAGTTTTTTAGAGAAATATGAAAGTTGGAGGCAATATAAAGGATGGAACCTGAGGCCTATAAATAGGTGGTCATTTGAAGCTGAAAAGACAGAGAATTTGGAACAACCGTGACATTCTGCTTCTACGAGATTCTTGAGAGAGATGTTGTGACTTCTCTCTTGCTTTGTGTGTCCGATCATTGTATCAAGGGATTTCAAGTTATTGAAAGACAGCAGTGCTGATTACCTACAAAATTGAGGGCTGCCGGGGATAGGAAGACAGACGTTCCGGTCATCGTATCGAGGGCTTCCGAGGATAGGCAGACAAATGTTCTGATCATCGTATTTAGGGCCGCGGGGATAGGTAGACAGACGAACTGATCTTCGTATCGAGGGCTTACCAGGGTGGTGGTATGATAGACCACTTATCCTAGGTGAAAGGATAACCCTTCTCTTTGGGTCAAAAGAATTGTAATACTTTTACTTTTCCGCTGCTGTTTGTATTAGAAAGAAATTTGTATTGTTTCCTTTCTTCATTATACTTTCTATTGTAATTGTTTCAATTACAATTATTCTTTTACATTTTGTATTAATATATTCTATAAGCTTTATGGTAGAATCTCTCACACTTGTATCACTCTGATTATTGTATTCATCTTGAATACAATTACTTTACTTTTCTAATAGTATTACATTACATCCTACCTTTATATTCAATACAATTGTGGTTGTCTGAATTGTATTAGTTTAAGATCTTTTTATCTAATCTATTAAGTGTTGAAACTCATAGTTTTTAAACATACAATTCACCCCCCTCTTTTATTCTTCCATCTAATATACATTTACATCTACATATTCAATCCAACAAAAACATTTCTCTAATGTGGAATTTAGTTGGGAAATAATTGAATCAAGGAAAATAATTAAGATAATCCCAATACTAGCTTTCATATAGGGTATGGACGCTATGAGTTCGTAGTGATTCCCTTTAGACACACTATTTCCCCATAATATTCATGGACTCAATGAATTGAGTATTTTGTGTCTACCTCAAAATTATTTCTCATATTTATAGATGATATTACCATATACTCTAAAATCAAAATAGAGCTTGAAGATAATTTTAATACTCTTCTAAAGTCTTTTTTAAGAGAAGATATATGAAATGTATAGTAAATATGTGTTTTTATAGAAAATGTAACAATCTTGGTGCATGTTATCATCAATAAAGGGATATAAAAGGACCCTTATAAGACAACTTCAAATGAGTAGTGTCTCAGAACCACAATTTTATTAGAGATATATAGTTTCCTTTGACTAGTAAGGTATTACTGATGATTAGTGAGAAACATCTCATGGTTTTAAAACCCTAAAAACAAGATAGTTTGGAATGGAGTAAGGTTTTTATATACCAATTATTGTGATTATAGATTCAAGGAATTTAAAAAATATTCTTATCATTTCACAAGTATGTACACTAACCTCAAGTGGGATCGTTTTTAGAACACTGTGATTCTTCAAAGAAGTGATTGGATTGTGTAGCAATGAAAAATAAGAAAATGATATCCTACACGTTAAGGAAGTTGAAAGTTCATGAGTAGAAATATCAAGAACATTCTATGGAATTTGATTCATTGATCGTTACGTTGATGATTTCAAATAATTATTTGTATGGGGATTAGTGTAAAAGATAAAAAAATCATAGGAGAATGAAATATATGTTCACATAGAATGAGACTAATATATTCCAGTGAAGATTACTATAGATAATCAAGGACAATAACTCCTCAATACACTACCATCAAAGGGAAAAAATTGGAATATTTTATAAGTATATATGATACTAAAACCATATCCATGATGAGGAAAGAGAGTGATCTGGTCATCGTAGACATGAAAAATATAGACATGGTAATCATAAAAGATTGAACATTATCATTAATTTATCAAATGACTAATCAATAGTGACTTTTAAAGAATATTACTTATGTGAAAAAGGAAGATATAGAAATTAAAAATACATAAGTAAAGAGAAATCCTCATTGTTAAAAATTGATAAAGAAAGAGTTATAAGCTTTAGGTCATGGTTATTTGTACCATTAAATCTTGAGATAATTGTTGAGCTTCTGAATTATGCACATAGTTTGACCATAATCAATCCACATAGGAAGGAGGAATATTTATTGAGATCAATTAGAGGAATATTTTTGAAAAAAATATAAAGAAGGATATTGTGGAATATACATCAAAGTTCCTGGTATGACTTCAAGTGGTGTAAAAAAGGTAAAATTATAAGTGGATAATGGAACTATTACCCACACTAACATGGAAATGGGAAAAAATACCCATATTTTTTGACACTAGACTTTAAAATACATATAGTGGAAATAAATCTATAGGGGTTATTTTGGTTCATCTTATAAAGACTAATCATTTCATTTTTATTCGAGGGGACTTCACACTAGATCAATTTTCAAGTTTATACACTAGAGAAGTAGTGAGGTTGCATGGAACACCACTATCGATTAAATTTGACGGAGACCTAATACTTACCTCTATGTTATGGAAAATTATCCAAAATTCTATAAAAATAAATTTAACTTCAATATGGATTATCCAACCAAAATGGATGTCAATTCTTAGTGGACTTTCTAGACACTTGAGAAAATATTGAGAGTATGCTTGATAAAATTCAAAGCAAGATGGGATGAACATCTTCTTCTAGTTGAGTTATCATAAAATAATTCATTTCACTCAACAATCCATATGGATACATATGAATCATATCATGGGAAAATATATAGAACACGTGTGTGTTGGGATGGCGTTGGTGACCATATTCTACTGGGACTAATATGGTTAAATAAATGATAGAAAATGTTCAAGAGCATTCAGTAGCACATCGTAGAGGCTAAAAGTCAATAGAAGATCTATACTGACAATCGTCAACAAAAATAGGAGTTTGAGGTTGTAGAAATTTTGTTACTACACATTTATACATAAAAGAGAGTTAGGATATTTGGGAATAAGGGAATCTTATATCAGAGGAACATTGTCCCCTTTGAGATTCTCAATCACATTGGAGCTGTGGATTATTTAATGGTACTCTCATCAACCTTATCTCAAGTACATGATCAATTCAATGTATTTCTATTAAGAAAGTATATAAAATATCCCTCAAATGTAGTCAATTTATTTGAGTTACAACTATAAAATAATATATCTTATGAAGAGAAGAATGCAAAAAACTTAGATCATGGATGAAAAGTTCTATGCGGCTAGAAAACAAACCTAATCAAACTATTATCATGGAATCATAAGTATGATTAGTCTAAATGGGAACTAAAGGGAGAAATTAAGTAGAATAACCCCTGTTTAGTTTCACCCTAGTATGTAAAACAAAATTTTGGAGAAGAAATTTATTAAGGGGGAATAATGTAACAACCTATAATTTTATCAATGGAATTTCCCTTATGATTATACGAATGTTTCATACTTAATAATATAGTAAAATATAAAAAAAAATGCAACAGATAATGAAAACTAAAAAAATTTATTATATTGGATTGGACATTACATTTAGAGAGTAAATATGTTCACAATAAGTTAAAATATTATAACGGGATAAAAAATATAAATTAAAAAACTATAATATGAAAATTTGGATATACTTGATCCCCAAGAATTATCACACTCATGGAGAATACCATATTAATGAAGCATAAAATTACTAATGAAATATTAATTTTAAAAATAAAAATATGAAAAACATGGATATATAATAGAATAGAATGAATAATTAATGAAAAATGAAATATCTATAAATGATTGGGAACCCATATGAATGTAGAAAATCTAAAAATTTGAAATATAATATGACTATTTGAATAGTAAACATTAAGAATAGTAATGTGATTTTTTTGAATTGTTTCCTCAACTATGGATATGTAAAATAATATTTACGTATCTTATAAAATGATAATATGACATATTTAAATCATGATACACATAAATAAATGTTTTAAAAATGATAAAATAAGTGTTTGTATTTTTTTAAAACAGGAATGTTATATTTTCATTTTATAAAAAATATAATTTTTTGAAATAAAAAAAAACTGAATAAAAAAAATTAAAATATAATTTTAAATCTTATTATACAAATACTGTAACTTTATGGGACCATAAATAATTTCTCAAATTGTCTGAAAAATGATCAGAGTAATAAAATTAGTATTTTTTAAATAAATAATAACATTATGTAAAAATTATATTTCTTATATTTAGAAAGTTAATTTAAAAAAACGAATAATATTATTTGAATCCACACATTGAAAAAAAAATTGGTGAATTGTTGTATTCTTCTAAAATAATTGAGTATTTTCTGAATAGTGAAATATGATAAAATAAGATATTTAACATTATAAGTGAAATAAATGATTAATTTCATAAGGGGTGTTTTTAGATTAGATTATTTTGAACTCTAATGCATAATTTATTGTATATAATAACAATATTCATCAATAATTGAATTTTTGATCCAAAATAATAAACTAATGAATATAATATTCAGAAACACCCCTCTCATCCCCTTATAATTACCAACCTTCACAACCCATATCCAAACACACTATAACCTACTTAACTTACAAAATAATAGCCAAATTCTCTCCCTAAATCTCCCTAACATCCCTATATTCCTTGTTATCATCAAAATAATTATCCAATGTTTCTTTATGGGGAATCCTAAGAGGATATATCCATAGAAGTAGGTAATACAGTCAATTCAGCCTTTTAATTTTTCTTCCTCCTCATCCTCCAAACAAAATCCCCTATAACATGAAATAATGAATCTAGTATCATAAATATACTACAATAGAATTTTATTAATGTAATATAAATCAAAAATCCAATTTTATTCTCTTATTATTCCCAAAAATGAAAACATTGTTCACAATATGGATGGTTCACCATCATTATAAACAATGTAATTTTTTTCTACACTAATTTCATGAATGGTAATAAAAATAATATTATAGAAAAATATCATGAAAATAAGTATATTGTAAGGTATTTCATGTTTTATAATAAATTAATAATTATTTAATTAAATAAAACAAATTTTTTAATTGATTGTCAGTAAAACTTAAAAAATGAACTAATAGTATAACATTATCATTTATTATAAATGAATCATCTCTTTTTGGAAATACATATGGATACATGGGAAAATTTAAATTTCTATAAGTAGAAGAATATTTTCTCAATAATTTTTTTTTAACATCCCATTTGACAAGAACTTCAATAATTATTCACAAGTGATCTGACCATATAATAAGGAAATGAAAGCCCTAAGAAGAGTGAAATTAAAATATATATCTTTTTAAATGGTTGTAAATAAACATAATATAATAATATTAAATAAAATATAAGTGAAAATATTCTTAATTAAGTTATTAATTTTTATAATTTTTTAATTCATGATATTAAGTGCAAGTGAAGAACCATTCCAGACCAGAGGGAAGTGATTTGTCTGAACCACACTGTTTTCTTTGGGTTAGGATTTCTATCTCTTTACCTTACTCTATCCATATCTAAATATTATTATCATTTAATTTTTATATATTCATTATATATTTCATAGATATATATACATGGTCCAATTCAAATTTCCTTGAGTGGGATATGTATAATTTAAATGTTCCCTTGTTAATTTATTTCGTTAAGTCGAAATGACTAAATGGAACTTCTCTATTTTATTAACCCATTTCAAGTTCCAATCAATGAAAAACTTTAACCATAAAATTTATATAAAAACTCACTTTATTATGGAAAAACATCTGATTTCATTTTTTTAATTTTGAAAATTATTATGTCCTTATCCTATTTAATCAATCTTTTCCACTTTTTCCTAAAACCCACTTAAAAAGGAATATATCAAAAACTATTTCTACACTCATTTCAATGTATTCAACTAACTTCGACTTAATTTTAATGTAATATTCATATTTTTTTATAAAATAAAATCCAATAATTATTTAATACCTTTTTCATGGAATTCATTATGACATGACATTTGGTTATGTTAAAAGACATGATTGTGTATCCCATTTTCTTTCCATGGGTTTTTTAAGTTTATGAATTATGTTTGATTTAATTACATGGAACATATATGTTTGTACATGTTATATTTTGTTCTCCTAGATAGTTCTAAAATTAATTGGGTAATGTTTATGTCCAATGAGCTGACATATATTTATATGGGATTTGGGAGTAAACCTAATCCATGATGGGATAGTTCCCACCATGTGGTATTGTCTTGGTGATTATCCTTAACTTATACTTATGTAATATTAAATGTGTACTCCATATTCCTATGATACCAAGATAGTATGTTTCCATCATACTTATTACATTCCACTATGTGATCATTCATGTACCTTGCCTCTTATGATATCATGACATGTCATTTGATTCATATATTCTTCTTCTTTATCATATTTATTTCATTTATAATATTCTATTAGATCACCCCCTTTGTTTATATATTCCCAAAGTTATCCTATTATATTTTAGGATCTTAAAGTTATTTATAAACTCATTATAGAGATTCAAGTAAATAAATTTTGTTTTTGTTTCATTTGGTTGTTTTATATACCTTGTCTTCCAAAGATACTAGGCCTCTTGATCCTTGATATTTTTAATTGTAAATTTATGTTTATAATAATGTAATAATTTTTATAAATATGTGGGTCTCTCTAAATTCCTTTATCTATATAAATTTCACTCCTTCTCGATCTATATTAGTTGGTGTTCAAGATAACCAAGAAAAGTTTTCAATAAACAATCAGTAGTAACCCTATAATCTAAGAAAAATTAAAATCTGAGTGGAATTGTTTGGGCTTTTACACTCTTCCACAATTTTAATTTTAGTAGGATCAACATTTATACCATATTAAAAAAATAATCTGAATTAATTAAATCTATTGTAAATAAAATTCAAATTTACCAAATTTTCAATAAAACATATTTTATTTTATATTCTATTGAATAATCCTTTTATGTTTATCATGATCTTTATAGATTTTAGAATATTCATAAATATAATCAATAAACAATTCCAAACAAATTTCTACATACTCATGGAGCACTCTATTCATTGGATACATAAATATATTAGGTGAATTTCTTAACAATAAATGTATTACCAAAAACTCACAATTGACATACCAGGATGGTCCTCATCCTCCCTCTACTCCAGTTCCTCTTTTAACCCAGCCTAGATCCTTCAGGGATGCTCTCCACGGCACACCGAATAGCCTTCTACCATGTTTCCAGGCCATTGCAGCGGGTTGGGCACAGTTGTCTCATGAGGGCCGCCAGATTTGCCTATGGAGGCTTTTGTGGATGCTTCGGGCTATTTTAAATGGATGATGATAGCATGAATTGATTCCTATAAGCTACCTTTGTGCATCTACTTGTGTTTTTTTAACTCCTAGGGCCTTCGCCTTCTGGTTCATATTTCCCCAATCCACAAACTATCCTTCCACCTCGTCTTTTCTTCTCAAAAATATTTCATTCAGGCGTTGCGTTTGGCAGCCGTTCTATGGGCCGTTGGAATTTAGTTTATCCAGGTGGTCTGCGGAAATCCACAGGGGGAATGAGTGTTTGGCATCTGCGGTCTGGATCAACCGTCCCGGGATTCTTCTCCTATTTTAGAACAAATTCTTTATTAGGATGATCGGTGACTCCCTATGTGGGTTTCTGTGCTCGGATTTCATAACCAAGAGTTGTGTGGATACACGGTGGCCTGTATTTTCATGGAGTTATACCTATCCCTTCATGTACCAGACAAGATTACTCTCAGGATGCAGGAGTTCTCTCACTAGGATGAGGATATCTCCTACCCTGTGTTCCCAAGATTCTATTCTTACTGCCTTCTAATAGGTCATTCGATACAGGTGTTCCACCATCGATGTCAGGGTGAATGGGAGGGATTTACCTAGTGTGATAAACCCCATGTTTTGTGATTGGGTTCTTTGGATGGGGCCCCCAATGGTGCGACGTTGCTGTAATCTTGGCCTCATGTTGTCACTCCTTTTCCACTGGCCTACCCTTCTACATTCATCCTGCACAATAGCTCATGGCTGGACGTTTTCAAGGTACCAAATTAGGAGATAGTACCCTTCTGCGAGGGGTGCTTGAGTTTCGGGTTGGTGAAGCTTACTCCTTTTTTCACGTCCTCTCTATTCCTCTCAGGATTTGGATTATGGTCTCTGATCTTTTATCCCTTCCCCAGCCATCTGGATTCTAGGGACTTCCTCACACAGATCCCATCCCGCCCAAAGGTTTGTTGGGGGAGTGGGTGGTACACATACGGTGTTATCTCCCCCCAAGAGGGTCCCTACTGAAGGGACTGATCTTTCTCCTGCCCCAGAAGTACATGGTCTTTCAGGCACGACATATCCTTCATGATCCTCAGATAGATCATGGAGGATATCTAAATCCTCTCCAGGCAGGTGGGGAAGGTGAACTGCTCGACTACTATAGATAGGAACATCCACGAGTGCTCTTCCATGTGAAGCTAATGATGTTTTTACACGATCTCAATCAAGGGAACAAAATTCTATGGTGTCCTCATATTTTGATAATGATTTGAGTTCTGGATCCAGTCATAGAACACTCTTCTCTCTATGATCCCATTATTTATATAGAATTATTGTGGATTGGGTGCTTAAATGAAAACAGGCAATACATTCATCTGAGGTTATCAAGCACAATATGGTGTTGGCTGACAATTTTGAAAACAAAAAAAAACCACGGTCAGGATAAGAATATTCTCCAAGAAAATCAAAATTCATGGTTTTTTGCATGTGGATCCCTCCAACCTCCATATTTGGATCTTCTGGAATTGGAGCATCGTGGTGGGGCAGGTTCAAGAAGGAGATCAGTTCATAACTGATAAGGAAACATGGGAATCCCATATTTTTTCTTCTTCTTTTATTTATGGTAGTTGTGACCCTATCTAGAGGGAGTGATTTTGGAATAATACCAATGCCTTCGATCCTGGTGACCTCTCGTGGATTGTCGGGGGTGGTTATTTTAATGTGATTGCAGACCCTGGTTATAGGAAGGGTTAGGGTTTGTTCAACAGGAGTTCCATCTTGAATTTCACTTAGTTTATGGCTGAAAAGGATTTCATAGACCTCAGATACTAGGGGATAGATTTACATGGTGCAATAACTAGTGGGGGTTTCACCAGACATGGATCCACCTGGATAGGTGTTTGGAAAATGTGTACACCGTCTCCAAGTATGGTTTCACCAAATTGTCTCATCTGGTGTGGGAAATTTCTGATCATTCCCCCATTATTATCACGCTGTCCTCGAGGCACGATCACAATGAACACTTCAGATATTGACTCCATTGGGACATCAATCCATCTTTCCATGTCATAGTTCGAGATAGTTGGGATGATCCTCCTCCGAGGAACATTTGGGTTACATTACATAATAATATGAGATGGCTCAAGGAAAGGATTTAGCTGTGGAAAAGAGATATCCCCCTGCAGGATAGGGACATCATGGCCAGTTCACATGAAGTCGATCAACTAGAATATAATCTTGAGGAAGATTGAAATGATCATTCTTTTGTGGAACTAGTCTATAAGAAGGATCAGCTGGCGATCATGCTGATGAAACAGGAACGTATCTCTCTGGGGAATATGATAATCAAATGGCTACAAGTGGGGGATAGGAACACAGCTTATTTCTAAGCTTTGATTAAGGAGAGGGATGGGTTCTCTCAACTGAACATTTTTCTAGAGGACGGGTCTCTTACAAATGACAGGGACATTGTGGGAGATATGGACAATACCTACCTAAGGGAACTATTGGATAGCCTAAATGAATAGTGGCCTAACGGGTACCCATGATTTTTCACTGATCTAATTAACAACATCCTATGTCTCGTTACGGACCAATACAATGATGGTCACCCCCCCCCCCTAAAGAAGGATACATTTAATGACATGATAAGGCTCAATCTAGATAGCATGATAGGCCCAGATGTCTTCCCATCATCTTTTTATATACCATCATAGGTTGTGGTGAGGAATTATATGATCGACTCAATTCAAGACTTCTTTTGAGGAGGGCAGTTTTCTCTTATTGCATGTTCTTCCACTATAGTATTAATCCCCAAGACTAAAAACCCATCCTCAATTCATCAGTTTAGACTGGTGAAAATGTGCAATGTTTCTTATAAGATCCTCGAAAGTGTCATTAATTCTCACCTCTCGTCTTATCTTCAACAATGGATCTCCTTGGAGATGCACAGTTTTGTGAAGGGGAGATGCATTCAGGAAGCGATATCCTTGGGATAGTAAATGGTCAGGGATATCGATCACAAATCCCATGGATCTAATACAGTCATCAAACTTGGTATGAGAAAATCCTTTAACTGGGGAGAATACAGTTTCATCAATAGAGTGTTGGTAGGTATGCGTCTCTCCACTCGGAATATTGTCATCATTTTTCATTGCTTCAGCTCATCTTGGATGGTAGTGTCATTTATGTGAAAGACCTATGGTTTTTTCAGGGAAACATGGGGCCCTCATCAAGGAGACTTTATATCCCCTAGCTTTTTTTTTCAGGGCCCTAGACGTGCTCAATCGCCTTATTCATCAAAGCATTGAAAATTGTGATATCTTTCCCTATCATCACAGTTTGAACTCTCCTTCAGTGTCTCATATAAATTTTTTGGATGACACTATTGTTTTCATGAACGCCTCAAGTAGATCATTGATAGCATTGAACAGGTGTATGGAGGAATACTATTTGTGGAGTGGTCAAAGCATTAATAGATGCAAGAGAAATTTTTTTTACCATGCAACTGTCCTCCCATACAGGTCTCTACGGTGGGTCACCTTTAGGACATGAAAAGGGGGATATTTCCCATACATTATATAGGGTATCCCTTATCGTCAGGACGTGTCTATATTCTCGATTTCAACCGACTTTTCAATAGGATCACGGATCGGGTTCTCAACTGTAAGAATAACCTTTTGTATGTTTGTGGCAGAATAGATCTAATGAACATCGTGTTATATACCACTCTATTCCACGCCCTCTCAACCCGAAAATACCCAAAGGGGGTTGTCAAAAGCATCGAATAGATCCTAAACAAGTTCATATGGCACCCCAAGGTCAAGGGTAAAAGGAACTGGGTATCTTGGAGTGGGATGGCGCGATCGGCTAATCATGGAGGAATCAACGGTCGTAGTCTAAATGAAACTCTATACAGCATGCATGATAAATTATCATGTAAGATCCCTGAATAGCCTACTCTATGGAGATTTCCCATGCATAAGAGTTCTATGGGAGAGTTATTTTTTACTGGCGGTCATACTTCTAGTATATGGGTAGTACTTGGTCCCGTCGTGGCTGATATTTGGATCCACTCTCACTGGATCGTTGGGAGAGGTGATGTCCTGTTTTGGCCCCATAACTAGAGTGGAACGATCATCGGATACATGGGATGCCCTATCAAGGATATCTCCTTTCGGCAATCCAACCATTATCCATAATTTACCAAGGATATTCTGATAAGTGACCAGCAAGAATAGTTTCACATCATCAAGGTGTCTTCTGATCCGGATCATTGTGTCTTCACACCATCACCCTCTAGATCTTTCACAGTGAAGGAATACTATTAGGCCGATAGCATGAAGGAAATTGTTGATGCATGGAATGAGATCCTCTAGTCTAAGAGAATCCCCACCAACTACAAGTTCCTCATCTAAAGGATTAGGACAGGGTTCTTCCAATGGAAAAAAATCAAGCATTTTGGTGTCAATCTAGCTTCTAGATGTGTTTGTTGCAGGAGATATGTGTGGGAGAGTGCATGATGTCTTTTCTTTGAGAGTGAATGGGAGTGCGAGGTGTGGGGGTATTTGGGTGTGTTCATGGAAGCTTCTAACTCATCCATGGTAGATCAACATTTCTTGGACCATTAGTACCATGATTCAGGGAGTGGTGTCACAAAGAGGTGGGATCACTTCGTGATCCTGCATGCTAGTTTCTAGAGTTTGTGGCGGGTGAGGAACAATAATATTCATGAAGGGGGGGCTCATCAGGCCGCACGATCATTTTTAGGAAAACTATCCTTCATATCTAAATGATCAGGGCGATGGGAAACTGGAGGGATACTCTGTCGCCACAGTGTTTCAACATAGGGGCTCTTAATTCTCGCTCGAGTGGTGTTCCTTCACCTAGAAACTAGGTATGTTGGAACCCTTTGTCGAGGGGTTTTAAGCTCGACTGTAATGGATCATATGTTTTGGGTGTGATCCATCGAGGAGGGCTGGTCCATGAAAACATTGGTTCGGTGCACATGGATTTCCCAATCCGGCTAGGTCAGGGTAATTCTCTTCAAACTAAGGCATTGGCCATGAAAACTTGTGTTTATATTTGAAAACATAGGGGACTTCATATCACTAAGGAAGAAATGGATTTAATTATCTTACATAATTCCTTTCACGACATGAGAGTGACTCCACGGTCAGTTGATTATGTCATCAAGAACTCACATGGAATCCTTAGTGGTGACATTAAAGTGACCCACACACGGCAGGAGGCTAACAAGATTATAGACTACATAGCCTCAGTGAACAACCCTAGTCATAGAAAAATATTATGCTCCCTAGAGCTGATAAAACAATCAATTGATAGGATTAAAGGATAATTTTTTTTAAAGTATTATAATTGAGTGTTCTATAATCAATTAAAATTCCCATATAATGAACCTTATTTTTAATAATTATGATAGTAGCACCCCAAGGTAATGTTTTATCTATGATGAAACCCTTATAAAAAATCCTTGTAAAAGATTTCCCCATTATAACAACTCAAAAAATTCCATTAGATGGGGAGGTTTTAAAATTGTATTTTTATAAAGAAACTAATTCAATAGTAAAATCAACTTATATTAGTAATAACACCATGAAAATAATTGGGAAATACATCCAATTATTAATTTACCACTAGCACGCCACCAACATGAATAGTCCCATTGTATTCAAAAATATGTCAAGGATAACATTCAATTATATATTTTTTTAGTTTCCCATCTTCTTAATATATTATCAAAAGTATAAATTCATTCATATTTATAAATATAAAATCAATTGAAAAAATAAATCATTAGTCTCAATAATATATATTATAATAATGATCTAAAATATAATCCATACCCAGAATAACATCAAACACAACAATTTTTAGGAAAAAAAATTTGTCGACAAATCTATTTTTCAAATGACAATATTATTATTACTATAAAATTTTGATTTAATTAAACTACCCCTAAAAGTTCTTCCAAAAATTTATAACATCATTTCATTATACGGTATTTCCTTTTTACTTGCACATTTCTTAAATATAAAATAAATTTTCAACCATAAATCAAAAAAGATGTTAGTATAATATAAATAAATAAGTAATATACAAGTCTCTACTTCATTTAAGGGTCTCAGATCGATCATGGTAGTAGAAAAAGACTTTTTTTATTCCTTTTTCCTTTTAATTTTGATGATTCCCACCTAGAGTGAAAAAATCAAGACGTTAATTAGTATAATGTCCCAACTCATTAAAATTTAAAAAAAATAAATTCTTTATTTTCATTACTCGTTCGGTCATTAACATTACTCTTTTAATGGTAGTCCTGATCCATGTGTACAGACCTTCCAGATTTGTAACACTTATTAAATATTATAATATATAATCTATAATTCTTTATTCTACACTTATCAATATAGGTTAATTGAATTTTTCTTACCTTTAGGATTCTTCAATTAGTGTCTCCACATTACTTTCAACTTAGATATCTTATTATCCTTATTTTGGTAAAGTAAAAAAACATCATCTAAAATTTCTCATAACAAATCATAATTTCCTCATAAATTATATACTTAGGAGTAAGTAAAGACCATTGTAAGTTTTTCTTCAATCATGACTAAAATATATTAATTTTAAAATCATGGTTAATAATGAAATTCAATGCATACATATCCAATCTAGTAAAATATATTCTTAGGAATAAATAAAGAACTCTTACTTTTAATTCAACTCTAGAAATTTTATTTTCATTATAAGTTGTATGGAATTAGGAAAATACTTTTCAACAAATATATCATTAAATATCAGCCATTGAATGGAATAAATTTATACATTTATTTTTATTTTTCACAATAAAATACCACATTGATCATCTTTAGCTTCAAAATAATGAATAAAAATGATTACCTTTTGATGTTACAAACATCCCATAACTAAAAATATCTTTTTTAAAATCATTTATACATCATTAATATTTCTCTACATTAAAGAATACACCAAAATTGAGAGGGTATTATTCTATAAAATGTTATACTATATACATGTTACTCTATGAAGAATTTTTCTACTCTCTTAAATTGGATCCTCTATTGAAAATGTATTTCATCAATGTTAACACAGCTATGAACTACTCTATTCCAATTCCATCCATTCTATGTTATTGGTTTGGAAGGATATTATCCTTCGATTACTTTTCACCTTAACTTCTCTATTTTCTATATGGAAACAAAATTTTAATTAATAAGTATTAGATTAAGAAACATGGGAACATTGAAAATCAATTTCAAGATAAAAAAATTATATATTATAATCTCTTTAAAGTGTTTTTTAACATCACTATAACCTCTAAAGTTATCTAATCCATTTATTTTATACCAACTATAATGACATGTAACTTATTCAACCAAAAATTAATTGATTTATAATATGGGTTAAATTTGTTTCATTTACTAAATCTTCTTGATTTTGATTTTTAGAGAATTAGGTAAAAAAGTAAATAAAAAGTCAAAATTTCTACATGATGTCCATTTTCCTCACAAAATAAGTTCTTTATATAGAGATTCTCTCTTCGTTCAAGGTAACTCTAATATTTGGGACACTGACATTATTAACTTTTTTAACCATCAATAATACCTATGAAAAATAATTTAAAAACAAGATATAAGAAAAAAAAAGTCTCATTACGGGACATAAAATTAAATAAACTCATTAGTCCATTTATAGAAATGATAAATCCATATTTAAGTTTATCTTTTCAATAATAAATGTTTAACCTTAGATATCCATTTACTATTCGATGGAAATAAATTAATTTCTCAATGAATTTCAAAACATGTTTCATATTCAATCATAAAGGTAAAAAAATAAACATTATGGTTTCTTGAAAAACATGAATATAAATTAAAACCATTCATTTAAAAACACTCAATTCATCTATTAAAAAAATAGTCATAAAACTTCCTTAAAAATCATCATATTTACTTATCTTTTTAATTCAATATATTTCATTTAAAATCATTGAAATCATATGATGTAGGTACCATGTGGAATTATCGTTACGTTGAACCTTAAAATAACACTTATAATTTAATAGTATAATCAGATAGTTCTTAAATCTATTAAGAGGAACCTATCACTGGTAAACACCATCACTTTACCCAACAAATTAGAGATCTCTATTGGGAACACACTATATCAGAGCTATTTTGGGATCACACGTTAATAATATAAATTTTTTAAAAACCATAGAATGAATAAAACACATATAAATTTCACATTAATCATAAAAATCGTTTTAATATGAATTAAATCCAACAAGTAACAAAAAATATTACATTTATCTCATGGAGATAAGAAAAATAAACAATTTCTATAGAAATTTTTTTTAACAATAAAATATCCAAAAAATATTGAGAAAAATATTTTATTTGAAAATTAAAATTGAAACATATAGAGGAATATTGATAACAAATAACATCTATGAATGTTGCAAAATCGGTCAATATGTATACATTAAAAACATTCTTATTGCACTTTAGTAAAAAAACACCAAAGTGATCCGTAGGGTAATGTTTAAAATATTACTTTTAAACCTCTAAAAATAAATTCATAACTAGTGGAAATGAATTTAAATTATTTTTTAGGAACAAATAATAAAATTATGGGAATATTTTTAGGAACCTAGATATGGAAGATAATTATTTGAAATGATTACTTTATAATAATCTTTTGAAGAAACAACTATTACATTAAGTCCCATATAGCTTCATGTGTTATCTAAATCCTAAATCATAAAATTATATTAGATTTATAAATTTTCATTGAACATTTAAATGTTAATTTAACAATTATTTTTACTTTTAAATCATTTATTACCATGACTTTTTTAGTTACTAAAATGGTTAAGTTTGTGTGGGATATAGTGGGGCCATTCAATTTATAACCTCAAAAACATCATTGATGCATTGTCGTGGTCAAAAAGAT
The DNA here is from genome assembly GCA_963277665.1 of Viscum album. Taxonomy (NCBI): domain Eukaryota; kingdom Viridiplantae; phylum Streptophyta; class Magnoliopsida; order Santalales; family Viscaceae; genus Viscum; species Viscum album. The sequence continues at coordinate 1,417,581,187 of OY728145.1, forward strand.
TATTTTTAAATTACATAAAATATATTTAAAATGTTATTATTATCATATTTATTTATTAAATACACTTTTAAAATCAACCATGTAAGGTGCTCATAAAATATGAACCACGTCGTTTTGGGAAACCTTAATCCATACGTATGCATGAATGACATTTTCATTTTTTAATGGGTCAAAAAGAAATAAAATAGATAATATTTTGATTTTATGGAATCATAATTTTTTTATATATTTCATATATATACATTAATTCCTCCTTATGACCATCCTCTTAGGTTTGAGATGACAAATGAATTGCATCACTTTGGGGAAGTGGTATTCCACGTGTATGCACAAGAGACGTCATCAATTTCTAAATGTTGGAAAGGGAAATATGGTAAGTGATATATTATAATTAAAATAATAATAGTAATTTCCAAAAAATATTTTATATTAATTAATTATAAGTTTATAATAATCAGTTTGATGTGATGGTGGAAGATGAAACACATCACTTCATGGAGGTAGTTGCATACACGAACATAAGATTGATTTTTTAATTTACTATAGGATAAAAGAGAGAGAGAGAGAGAGAGAGAGAGATAAATTATATAAATCAACATAATAAAATTTAATTACATATACAATACTTATTTAATTATTTTATTTTGATTAGAACATATTTGAAGGAGGTAGAAAAATAATTAAACTTGGAATGTGTTGGTTAGGACTTTCACCACCTCCTCGGATATCTCCCTTAATATTTCACATTAATCCCACTAGGATTATATTTTTATAAGAAAAGGACCTATATGAAATATATTGGGTTTTTTAGGAGATATTTTGGTATATAATTTCGGAAATATAATGCTCAAAATGTGTGATTAAGGTAGGAAATAGGTTCTATTTTATAAGGGAGGGGAGTGGCACACTTGCAATTTTACTAAAATTTTAAATATTAAAAATGCCTTACTAAAGGTCATGGGGATCAAGAAATATCTAATTTATAATATAAGGTGGTCTGGTTAAAAATAAAAAATCATATAATAAGATTGAATATTATATTTTTTTCCTTATATCATAATTTTATCCTTAATAAACCTAATTTACCCTTTACCATGATGAAACATTTTTACCATGGTTATTTTTTATAATGACCAAAAATAAAATTTAACTCATTAATAAACTTGAACCTAATTATTCCAAATATTGAACACATTTTTAAATATTCTAATTTTAAAAGTGGTAGAAATTTATTTTAATATAAGTGCCAATAACAAAATGAAACCCCATTTTTAAAAAAAAATTAGAATAAAAATTATCATCTAGAAAATAATATATAATTTTAATCCATATTTAATTATTTATATTTATTAAATCAAATTTATCTAATTTTACTTTGAAGCCAGTTTTTAATATGGGGAAGTAATGAAAGTATTAATAAAAGAACATATCACCACATATGATAATCATAACACATGATATAGTACCATAAGATTATAAAATTGTCTTTAAGGAAGAATAATGTTTCTTAAAATAAAAATCAATAATTAAAAAATTTGTGATCATGATATAAAAGTGTAGAATACATAAAAAAATAAGGTCTAATCATGGAAACATGGAATTTCATATAAAACAAATGCATCAGGAAAATTTAGAAAAACTCGATAAACAACATGGAAATGTGGAATAAATATAATCATAAGAAAAATATGTGAGGAAACCCATTATACATATGCCCATGTGAAAAAACTAATTGTGTAGATGCCTAAAAATGTGAATAGAACCATCAAGACCATTCCAATGTAAACATAATCATTATGACCTTTCATGAATATCTAATAAGATATAAAAACAAAATTTAATTATAGGGTTATATAGTACCCCTCTCATCATCCTCCTATATATATATATATTGCACTTAAAATAAATCATCATCATATATGGATGAAAACTTAGAAATGAAGGGGTATTTAAAAAATAAAAATAGAAATATGTAACACACTGTTACATTCCTTCAGGTATACCTTGGATTGTTTTATGGTTTCCATTTTTTTGGGTGAATTGAAGGACTCTTGGGAATAAAGAACCATTTTGGGTTAAAATACCTAAAGTTGTGTGATTTATGATTTTTGAATTAATAGAATCTAGGTAAAATCATGTTAAATGATTTTGGGGGTTCTCCCCTAGCTCAAAGAACACCAGTGTTGGTATCATATTTTTTATAGAATCTTGCCTATTTTATATCTAATGGATTAATTCATGACATGAAATGTTTACAGAATTTTTATTATTTTATATGAAAATTTTATGAATTGGTTTTAGGACTGAATAGTTTATATGTTGTGAATTGGTTTTATGTCGTGTAGTTATCGAAGTCATGATTTTCAATCTGAGGTGATGCGTTTTTTGGAATATTCTTAATATGAAACATTTCATACTATGAAAGGGATTATCCATGCAAAATCCTCAGCTTTAAAAGTTTTAAAATGATGTCCACAACTGATTTGATTTTCATTCTGTCGTAGTATTCCCTTTCGAGATCTAGAAACTCTCCTAAGAAATTTTGGGGATCTTCATGCCTTATGGATTTATTTTTTAGTGATTTATTACAGTATTTATCGTGGTTTTTCCCACATGGTAATTGTTCTCTACTTATTCCTTTCCTTTGGGCATGATAATGGTGATGGGTTCATTTTTTCAGATTCAGGATCGATTGATTTTTTTCAATCTATCCTTTCTATATTATTGTTCTTCCTTTTCTTTTGAATGCTAACCTATGGCTTGTTGATATCTAATTTTAATGTAGGATATAATTCAATCACTATTATGGTATGTGGATCTATGAAAGTGTTTATAATTCTTATATTGATATATTTTTTTAAATTGATTTTATTTGGTAAAAATGGGTTTTGATTCATTGTGAGCATCATTTCGAAAATGTTTTAAAAAAACATGGAATATTGGGAACCTTGGGTGTGTCAGGAAATGGCCATAGGTGGCACTAGTGTGTGCAGAACTACTACAGGTTTCTTTTGTTACATAAAAATTATGAAAGTAATTCATATTGGTTGGAACCAAATTATGCCATGTTTAGGATTATTTATGTCTAGTACGTATTTCTATAAGTTAGAGCCCAAATAATGTGCTTTGTTTTTTATACCTGGTTTATCACATGATAGTTTATTTCATATATATTTTAACCCAAGGTTTATTTTCATATTTTTCTTTTGCACCTGATATATTTATATTAGTTGAAAATGGTATGAATTTATGGAAACCAAAGAAAACTTTTACTAATTGTTTTATTTATGAAAATTATTAGTAATTTGGATTTTTTTAACTCTATAATTTGTACATTATTAATATTAGAACATGTGTATATTAATTCTTGGAATCCTATAGGGCTATGTTCTCACACCCTTTGTTTTATTTTGGCCAATTATAGACCTTGTTTTTCAAGAATCAAGAAAAGGTAGGGGCATCATGTAGTATAAAATGTTCTTGTTTCCTCTGTTTCCATTCATAGAGTGACGGTTTAGGGGTGATGGTTGACTACATGGAGACTCATTGGTCTTGTATGATTCATAATTTTCTTCTATACCATAATGGAATGGGTTGGATGGGTCTTGTTGTATATATTTCTTCTGCATTTTACTCTAATTTTATGTCCTGTTTTGATTATATTCATGAATTTTTGATAATAAATTTGTTTCACCTCACCACATGGTGGACCACCTTGGGTTAATTTTCTAGTTTACCCAGGATGGTTTGTTAAAAATTGGTATCAAAGGGATTATCAGCCAGAATTTTTCAAAAACTACATGATTTTGGTTCTATATCTTAGGTAAACAGGAATTAAGATATTTGGAATGCAAGTAGTAAGTATGGGAGGGTTCCTAGAAAACTGTCTTCTGTATCTGAACTTGAGTTACCAAGGGTGGTCAAAAAAATTACCAGGTTTGAGACTCAATGTTTGAGTACATTTTCATTAACTATATATTAATTTTATTTAAATTCACTTGTTATTTTCTAAATGTTGGGTACTTCTTCCAATAATTTTTAATAGATTTAAATTATTGATGTTTTAAATCATTGATATCAATACATAGAGTCGTTATTATGATTTTGGATTCAACTTATGACATATTAGTTTTTGTCTTTTGATTTTTAGAAAATGATTCCTAGAAGATCTCTTCAAAATCTGAGAGAGGAAGTGTTGAGGTAGGTTCCACAAGAAAATCCTCTCATGGACCCTTTTTTGGTAGACATGGTGGTCCTTGCAATTTAGACATTGGTTCAAACATGTGTGTGGATCTTGAAACAAGTAGTGGATCATGACCCATAATTTAAAACATATCATCCCTCTACCTTCCTTGGTGATAAAGGACCATAGGATTCTGAGTAATAGATTGAGAGGATTGAGAGGATATTCAACATCTTGAAGAACCCTGAGGACTCTAAGGTGGTTTTTACAATGTATATGCTTGAAGGACCTGGAATGAGATGGTGGGACACTATTATGAAAATCAATTCACATAGGGATCTTACTTGGGATTATTTTAAGAAAATTTTTAATCAACAGTTTTACCCTAAGACATTATGTGAAGCAAAGAAATGGTAGTTTATAACCTTGGGGAATATGACACAAACCATTCTATAGTATTACATCCATATTATTGAGATGGTGAATCCAGATCTAGAGATTGTCAATAATGACTACCTGAAGTCATAGAGGTTTTAGTTGGGACTGAGGACTGATATTCAATTGATGTTTATTCTCACGTACCTTATGACATTTATGGAGGTAGTTGACAAAGAATCATTGGTAGGGGCTAACATAGTTGGAAAAATTGGATTCCGGGGAATTTATGGATAAATACATGTTTTTTTCTATCAGTGTGGGTGGCCTAAACATACCAAGACAAATTTTCCAGAGGCTCCCAATACTTTTCATGATTGTAGAAAATCTGGCCATCTGAAACATTTTGGTGACAGGATGTCCCAAGGAAGTAATGTTCAATACACATTCAGCAAGGACTTTTAGGTTTGTACTGATGATTCCAAGGTTGGTGGGACTTATAATCATGAAAATGTGGTATTCACATAGCTAATAAAGCTCATGGAGGAGCTGATAATGGATTCCTTTATACAGTATAGTATGCACTATAGGAATCTGAAGAAACTAAAACTATTATTAGAGGCATGGTATTTATTTCATCTTATATGGTTATAGATTTATTTGATACATATCCTATTCATTATTTTATATCATCAATGTTATTTTATGTGTTTTAATTTAATTTTAATTTTATTTGATAGTTTTTGGATCTTTTCAATCCTTTGGGAAAGAGGTCTAAATAAGGTTTCTAGTGTCCTATGTGTTGGGTGATGATAGCCAAGAATTTGAGGACATGTTGTTCCTTAGGTTTTTGTAACTTCGTGCCTATTTTGAAAGATGTTTTTTAATACTATTGAACCACTTTTAAGTAGTCATATACCTGTGTTAGTGTGTGAATAACCTGATGTATGTTTGGATTATTTTTATATTTTATCACCACAAAGGGTGGTCAAGTTTACTGTTAACCTGCTCCATTGAAAATTCCCATTTCAATTCATATTTCCAAATTGTGCCTACTGAGTTGGGAGAAGTTAAATTGAATCTTGAGAATATCAAGGCTAATGAATATATTCATTCTGTATTTTCACTAGGGGATTCACTTGCTCTCTTTTCAATAGATATATATGGGAGCCACATACACTGTAGTTACTATAAAATGTTAAATCAGATAACCATCAAGAACAAATATCCCATTCCTAGGATTGATGGTCTCTTTTATCAAATTAGTGGATCTCATTGGTTTCTAAACATTTACCTGTGGTCAGGGTGCCACCAATTGAGATACTGAGAAGAGGATATACCTAAGATATAATTAAGAAGTCAGTATGGGAATTTTGAGTTTCTAGTTATTTCATTAATCGACATGATATTTCATTGGTTCATAGATTATATTCTTATGGTGTCCATGGATGATATTTTGGTTTAATCCACGTCAATGTAGGAGCACATGGGCCATTTGGATATCATTCTGAGGAATTGAAGGGAACATCTTATATATGGAAAATTTTAAAGGTCTTAGTTTTTTATTTAAGAAGTAAATTTTGTAGGGGATGTTATATCCAAGAGGGGTGTTTCAGTGGATCTGTAAAAAGGTACAGACAATTATGTATAGGGAGAGGCCAATAAATGTGTTTGATATCCAAAGCTTATTTTGGTTTGATAGTTATCTAATGAAGTTTCTTAAACACTTATCCAAGCTTTAATATCTTAAGATAGCATTAACCCATAATGGTGAAACTTTTAAGAGGAATGTAAAGTGTCATGGATCTTTTGAGGTACTGAATATGAGATTGCCTTGATCTTCAGTTTTTATTCATCTAGATCCAGTTACGGGTTAGGATGTAATTTCTGATACTTTATGCATGGGTTTTTTGTGTGTCTTAATCCAAGGCAGATAGGTGGTATCATAAAGTTCTCAAGAGTTACACCCTCATGAAAAGAGCCGCCCTACCAAAAATCATGTGTTAATAATGGTTATCCAAGCACTAAAAACATGGCATCACAACTTATTTAGAGAAAATTTTATAGTATATTTTGATCATAAAATCCTAATGTTTATTTTCACTCAAAGGGAACTATAATTGTGATAATGATACTGGGTGGATTATCTCTAAAATTGTTTTAAATATTACTTATACTCCTGGAAAATTGAATATGGTCACTGAAGCGCTGAGAGGGAAATTACAAATGCAAGTATTGAATGAATCAATGGAATGGTACACTTTGATGAGTTTTGTGGTCTAGATGAGCTCCGTAATGGAAACATATGGCAGATGAGTATGTATGTATTTGATAAAGTTTGACTCATAATTTGATGAGAAATTTCATATTAAGAAAATGACTAACCCTGAGTGCTATATATTTTGTAAAATATCTTATGGTGGGGAGACCTCAGGTGAGAGATATTGGTCTCATGGTGGGGCATTGTTCTTCTATATTAGGTTTCTTATTCCAATTTCCCAAAGGCCGGTGTCGATAGATAGTGAACATAGTTCTTTTTTTCTCTACACCCAGGTAATAACAAGATGTATATTGATGTGAGATATTTGTATTGGTAGATGTGGATGAGATGGTTGACATCAAATTTTTTATCAGGATACTTACTTTTCAAAAAATTGAGGAAGAACAACATTGGCATATTTGTTTGTCACAACCCTCACCCATTCTAGTATGGAAATGGGATTATATTTACATGTATTTTTGACATGTTCCTATTGTGGGGTGTGGAAAAAAATTATTTACTAAGTTAAAATATAGTATAGCGGTTAATCTAAGTAGTCTCCAGAGAGGAGTGCACAACAATCAAGTTTGTCACTCTGTTTTTGAATTTTTTTTGTTTATAATTTGAGAGAAATGAAACAAAAGGTAAAATTTAAGTAAAATATGGAAAATAAATTTAAATATCATGTGATTAAAAATAGTAATATAAAATTGGGTGATCATTTTAGGGTAGTATTTCCAATCGAAATGTTATCATAGTTCGATTTTACCCATTTCTCTTCTGTTAAGCCGATTAATGTGAGATTCCACAATCGCTTCCTATCACTTCTTTCGTCAACGGTGTTGGTGATAGTAAAACATAACAAGATATTATATTTTTCTACTCTCATTCATTTTTTGAATGAGTTGAAGTAAAAACTTTCAATTATTTTAGGCAATTCCTGATCGGGTCTTGTTTTTTCCAAACATTCTTGAATATGCACTACAACTCTCACAAGTACTAACAATCGCTAAGTAATTCAACACTAAGATCTGATATATTCCATCCTATATAAATAATAACCAAGTGAGGATGATAAGATCCATTAAATAAAGAAATAATAACAACAGAATATAAAATTAAATACAATCACATAAGATAATATAAACTGTTATTAGAAATTGAAACAAACATTACAGAATAGTGAAAAAAATTATAAGTTAAAGCGCATGAACCCAAACATTAGAAAATGGAAATACTAAGCTTCCCCAATCACTAAAAAGATTTACCTCACAATGTTATGGTTAATTGAGAAGAAGGGGTAACAATAATACATTACAAAACTAAAAATAAATAAAAGTGGGAAAAAGAAGAACATGAACATTTCTCCTAGAATCTGTCCACCAGAATTTCATCTTCTGTTCATCAACCATATCATCGAATCAGACCAATTTCACTTCTAATAGATGTTTATAAATTTTGTTTCCATCTACCCACAAATTTTCAATGCATTTGGAGATGTGTTGAATGAGTTCTGGCCAAATTAGTAGACCTGACTGTTTCTGGCCGCCAATCACTATTCCACCAACCCTACTTTAACATGATTTAGGGATTCCTTAATCAAATAATTTCTCCATGAAATTTAATTTGAAACTACCTCATCAAGATTTATTTCTAACCAAGTAGAAATCATTTATTTGTTTTATCGGTATCCACAGATATACCTCATTGAATAAGGTAAGGTCAATTCTGCCTGCCAGGATAAGTGTTCGCACTGACCGATTTGTTTTTGCTTATTGGAGTTCGAATTGGAACATGTTCTAGAACACTAATAGGTTGAACATGAATCATGTCATCCGAAAAAAATTAATAACATGAATTGGATGAATATCATATGATTTATGCTTGAAATACAGAGGTAACATAAAACTGTTAAATGTCCAGAATTAACCACTTTTCACATTTAAGCTCAAAACTCATTAAAAAAATATAAAATGATGCAAATAAGATCAAATTGATTAATGATAATAGATTAAATTATTTAAAAATATATGTATAAATATTAAAATATGACTTCTATCAACTCCCCCACACTTATCACTTGGACACCTAGACAAGTAAACATTGATATCAAATAAATGAAAATTTCAAAATACATATCCTTGAGATCCAAAAATTTAATTACCAAGAAATAAAAGATATAAAGCCTCATCAATAACCGTTATTCCAAGTTCTCAATTCAATTAGTTAAATATATTTCCTCTTCATTTATTCTCACATGCACACAAATACCTTATCTAACAAGCATTTTCTCTCATCACACAAATATCAATTTTCAACATTGTATTTCTCAATCAATACTCATTCATAGGTCACCATAGGCTTGATAAATTGCTACAGCTCCACTCAATGTAAGTCAATGACATATTTTTAACATGAAGAATTTTTAGGGTTGTTATGTGGCTTTAGGTTGGTAGGATTTATATGTGGAAAAGTATGAGGCTGAATAAAGAGAGATTGGCTCTTTTTGAAGAAAAATTGAATTATTCTAATTTTAACTCCAATATGGTCTCTTCTTCACTCCCCTTATCAGTAAATAAGCTCCATAAACAAGAAAAATCAGTGAAATAGCACAATATTCATCATGTCAACAAAATAAAATCAATCATCTCAAACATGATTTTTCTTGAAAGCTCCAGATAGACACAAAATTCATTTTCCATTACAATCTCTAGAAAGGCACAACTTTACTTATCATGAAAGCTCAAGAAAAGGAATAGCTTCAAATGGAATGATTTTTTATAGAAATCACTTCTCTTAAACATCTTATTTTCCACCCAAAGCCTCACCAAATTAGTTAGTATAATACAATACATCAACTTATACACGTAAGTTCAACTAGATTATGAAATTTCACTTCAAGAGCATGTTGGATAGGGAAACTTTTCTGGTATTGTGGAAAACATGGTAGGATGTTCATGGATTCTAAGGGCTATAAGTATTAAATGTCCAAGATAGTCCATTATAGAAATAATTAATTTGACATAGGGGCTTTAGTTCTAAAGAAATGCCTCAATAATTTAAAACACAAGTACCTCAAACCCTCAAGTTTTGATAGAAATAAATCAAATTCTAGTTAAATCAAGAAAGATTAAGTTCTCTCATGAAGTGAGGTGAATGTAAATAATAAGAAAGAAATGGGTTGGAAGCCTCCATGGAAAGTGATTTTAATTATAAATACCATGAGATATGTCATGGGATTCAAAAATTACAAGTAATTTTCATGAAATTCATAAATATTTGAACTTGAAACAAAGTCAATTTCATCATTAATTTAAGCTCAATTTCAATGGATAAATTGTTTCACTCATAGACATGGGTTTCAAAAATAAAAATGATAATCATTTCAGTTCAATGTTTTTAGAAACACACAAAAATTTGAAAAACAAACTTTTTTGAAAAATAGAAAATATAGAAATTTTACATTTCTAAATAACAAAGGTTTGATCCCCTACACTTAAATGATGTAGTTTCCATATTGATTTCAAATTTAGTTAACATGGAATTATATTTTGAATTTAATCACCACAAGCATGAATGTTTTAAGGAGAGTTAAAACCTATCTTAGTGGTAGTGAAGTGTTGAGTTAATCGCCTATATGATGTACACATGACAACCTACAACCAAAAGTAGAGAAAATAACATAAGAAATTTATTAAAAGAAAATTAGAATTGAAATAGGGTGAGAAAACAAGGATAGATCTTGGTTTAATCCCCCACGTGGGACCTGGGTTTTGACTTCCTCTAGATGGGCAGTTTCAGTTGGTTATCCCCAATCTTATGGGGGGGTTTAGTTTCTGTAATAGGAACCACCAACACATCTTCCTTCCAATTTTTACTTCTTCCTTTTTGATGAGGACTCTATTGATATAGTACACCAAATATACCCCCTGAAAATTTTATGCATCTTGTATGGTGGGGGTAAGACAAAGAATGAGTCTTCATTTTCCTTGGTTTCCACTAGCACAACCTCTTATTCAATATTTAGTAGTTTATCAAGGAATCCTGCATCAAAATAATAGTCAAATGGAAAATCATAGAGTAATTCAATTTGAATAAAATTAAAACATGAAGAATCAAAAACAAATTCTTCTCTTTCAAAGGAAGAATCATGTGTCTCTATTTCCTCATGGAAATCTACTTTTATCTCCTCTTGAACTTCCTCCAATAAGTGTTCATCATGTTCAGGGACCTCTAGATGTTCTTCAGAAGGTTCATAGACTTTTTCTACCTCATCTACCAATGAAATAAAATTGTGATCTTAATCTGAAAATTTATGATAAGGGGAGGTAATAATCAATTTACATTTAAAAAATCAGAATGAAATGATTAAAATAAAATATTATCTCTCTATATTTGTTCATATTCAATTACTTCATTAATTAGAGGTTCCTATTATAGTTTAATTTCACAAGATAAAGGTAGGTAGTCATGCTCCTTTATTTTTTCTTTAATTTCCACCACTTTGGTGGTATATTCCGTCAACGGTTCTGGTTATTCATCATTATAAGGAATATATGGATCAATTAGTTCTTAACACACATTCCATAATCCATCTAGTTATTTTTTATCTCCCACATTTAGCTTAATAGTAAATTCTTCCTTCTTGGCCTCTTGAAGTTCATGCTTAGGTTCTGGTTTTCCCTCAATGTACTGACATATTCGAATGCACGTCCTAATTTGTTCTCTAGTTTTTATTTTTCATTTATATATTCTTTCATCTGAAATATATTATAACAAAAATCATATTATTGGTCCACTTGTGGGTAATTTTTCCATGAATTAAAGATATGATCTTTTGAAAACATCATGGAAAAATAATTTTTTGTGTTTTTTTGAAAAGTGTCAAATATTTATAATGCAATTGTGGAACTACCTCCCTGAAAACAGTGACAATTTTTGACACTTTCCTGTCATGGGGGTTGGAAGAAAAAATTATTTACTAATTTAAAATATAGTATAGTGGTTAATATAGGTTGTCTTCAGATAGGATCGCACAACAATCTTGTGTGTCACCTTGTTTTTGAATTTTTATAGTTTAGAAAATTTGTGAAATGAGAAAAAATGAAGAAATTAAGTGAATTATGTAAAATAAATAGAAATATCATGTGATTGAAAATAGTAATATAAAATTAGGTGATCAGTTCAGGGTTGGATTTTCAATGGCAATGTTATCATGGTTCGATTTTATCTATTTCACTTCTATTAAGCCGATTAAAGTGAGATTCCACAATCGATTCCTCTCACTTCTTTCGTCATTGGTGTTGGTGAGAGTAAAATATATCAAGATCTTATTTTTTTTATACTCTCCTTCCTTTTTTTAAAAGATTTTCATCGAATACTTTCAATTAATTTAGGAGATTCTCGATCGGGTCTTGTTTACCCCAAACATTCTTGAAAATAATCTATAAATCCCACACGTACTGCCAATCACCAAGTACTTCAAAAATAATATCTGAACTATTACATCCTATATAGATCATAACCTAGTGAGGGAGAAAATTTACATTAAATAAATTGATAATAACAAAATAATATAAAATCAAATACAATTTCATGATACAATATAAAATGTTATTATTAATTGAAACCAACATTACAAAATAGAGAAAAGATATTATAACTTAAAGTGCATGAACTCAAACATCACAAAATTGTAATCATAACCTTACCCAATAACTCATAATATTTACCCCACCATTTTCGGGTAATTGAGAAGAATGGGAAAGAATAGGTGTTCACATAGACCGATTTGTTTTGGATTGTGGGAGTTTGAATTGGAACTTGTTACAATAGACTTATATGTATAACACGAATCATGTCATCCAAAAAATGAATCACAAGAATTTGATGAATATTTTATGTGTTATTCTCAAAATACTGATGTAACATAAACTCGTTAAACATCCAGAATTAAACACTTTTCACATTTAAGCTCAAAACTCACCAAAACACTTTAAATGTTACAAATAAGATCAAATTTATTAATGATAGTGGATTATATCATTTAAAAAATGTAGAAATATGAAAATATGAGGTCTGTCAATTTCATCATTGGTTTACGATGGAATTTTTGTAGAAATACCGTGATCTTGGTGATCATTAATCCACTCATGAAATTGGAGTATTTCCTACCTGTCAAAGAGATCGAACTGGTGTACCATATTGGAAACTTGTATGTCTTGGAGATTTTGAGAATCCTTGGGGTTCACTCTATAGTTGTTTTTTAAAGATACCCAAGGTTTAAATATTTATTTTTGAATGGTTTTTAGGATGCAAGTGGTTCCCCGTGGAAATTGATCACAACTTATCATCTGTAGATAGATGGACAGATAGAGCGAGCTATCTAGGTTATTAAGGATATGCTCTAGGCTTGTATACTGGATATCAGTGGTTCTAAAAAAAATTAATTTCAGTCAAGTTTTCCTATAACAATAGTTATTTGGGTTAGATCAAAATAGATCCCTTTGAGAATTTTTAATGGAATCCATATAGATCTCCCTTATGTTAGATGGAGTTGGGGGAGTGGTCCTTGGTTGGGATGTGTCTTTTTTTGGAGAATAATGAGATGGTGTAGTTGGTTTGAAAGATATTTATCATGGATGAGAGTCATCAAAAATCATATAGAGACTATAATCACCTATTACTGTGATTTGATACTATTGATCATGTTTTTTCATAGAGTTTCATATTAGTTGGGACATAATCAGTTGGATAAGTAGGGTAAGTTGGCATTGAGGTTTGTGGGTACCTTTGATATTTTTGGGAGACAGGTAAAGGTGGCCTATTGGATTGACTTACCATCCTTTTCAATTTCCACACACAACATGTTTCCTATTTCCCAACTAAGGATATACTGACTAGATCCTTCCCTCATGATTTAATGGGATGATTTCAATATTGACCATGATATCACAATGTTTGAGTAAATAGTTTAGATTATGGTTCATCGATAGAAGTTGATGTGTGGTAAAATGATTCCATTTTTTCAAGTACTATGGAATTGATGATTGGGTATCCATGAAACATGGGAGAAGGAATTTTTGTTGAGGCATCAATAGAATTATCTTTTTTCAAGTCCAATATATTAAGAAATTTTTGTGGGTAAAAATCATTTATAGTTGGGAGATTGTAACAATCTATTACCTTCTATTTAATATTCTTTTTTCCCTTTTTATTTATGTGCATTGTGGGTTACTCAAGAATGGAGGACCTTTGTGGGGGGGGGGTTAAATTATTTTTAGGGATGTATGTTTTTTTGAATTAATGGGGCCTTGGTATAAATTTTTCAAAGGATTTGTTGGGCTCTTCCCAAGATCAAAGAACATCGGTGTCGGTTTGGGATTTTGTGATAAATAAGGATTATTTTCTATGTGTTGGAAAAAAATCATGGCATAAAGGGGTTACACATTGTTCATTTTCTTCTAGGAAGATGTAAAGAATTTGTTTAAATCATTTAAGGTTTACATTACATGAATCAGGTTCACTTCATCTAACTGTCAACGTCATGTTTTTTAAAATAAGGTGATGATTTTTTTTCATTGTATTTTTAATATGTGAAATATCACACTGTGAAAGGGATTCACTACCTGAAATAATTGGTTGTAAAAGTATTAAAATTTTCTATATGATTTATTTGAGTTTTTTGTTTGCTGTATCTTTCCATATTGAGAACTAAAAGCTCTCCCAAGTGATTTTGGGGATCTTCACTACTTTAAAATCATTCTTTCTGAAATTTATCAATGTGTTTATTATGGTTCACCTCTCTAGTTAAGTGTTCTCTACTTCATCATTTCTTATGCTTGCAGTAGAATCATTGGTTGTGTTTAAGTTTTATATTTGTGAATGATTTATGTTTTCTATCCATCCTTTTTAGTTTCTTTTTATATCGTATCTTTCTAAGGACGATCTATGGTTTTTTCACCTCCATTGTCAAAGGAGGATATTTTTCCATCATTCTTGAGGTTGGAGTATCTATGATATTATTTCTTGTAACTTTTTTTATTTGTTCTTGTTGAAATGGATTTACTTTCATAAAAAATGGTTTTAATAAAACATGATCATGGTTTATGAAATGTTTTTTTTACAAACATAGGAGATTTTGAAGCTTTGGTGCATCAAGAAATAGACTTAGGTGACCCTACTATGTGTGGAATGACTTGGGGTTTCTTTTGTGATATATACCAAAATGTATTTCTATTATGCATTCCTATAGGCTACATAACAAATAGTGTGTTTTTTATTTTATACCTAGTTTATATCATGATGGTTTATTTCCATGATATTTTATCACATATTTAATTTACCTATGTAGACGCCGGAAAAGTCCGTTGCTCCCAAACGAAGCTCCGGATGCGGAAAGCGAGGTCATATTTGGAGTCGGAAGGATGTTTCGGAGGGCCCGGAGGCCGTGCGCGGAATTTCAGAGGCCCGCGCGCAAAGGTGATGTCCCGCGCGGAAAACCCCCGGGATGCGCGCAATGCGCCGGCTCGGCGCGCAATTCTGCGCGCCGCGGGTCCGCGCGACTCCCTTACGCGCCGCGCCCGATTCCGCGCCCGCGGGGGGAATTTCGCGCTCGCATCCTGGATTCCGCGCCCGGGGTTGCCTATAAATACAAGGCGACCCCCAACGTTTCAAAGGTTGCTGGAAGTCGAAACGTCTCCCGTGCGCGCAATTCAACCCCTTCCGCACGCAATGACGAACTTCAGGTAACCTCCTTTCTTTCGCGCAAGAAAGCCTCGGGGTCCGCCTTCGCGCGCAATCCCCGCTGGCTCCTTTCATTTGAATAAAAACTCACCCTAAGGCCTTTGCGCGCAAAAGAACCCGCTTGCGCGCAATTGCCCCAGGGGTGCGCGCAATCCGGCCTGATTGCGCGCACCCCCCCTTCTTTCAAGTGGTCATTCGTTAAAGAATGAGCCGTTGCCCCCGCGCGCTATCCGAAGCCCGGTGTGAGCAATCTCAAGCATCCGCGCGCAAGGCGCTGGCCCAATTGCGCGCCAGCCGCCCCGATTGCGCGCCGGCCCGCAGTATTGCGCGCAAAGCTTCCTTTTTGCGCGCAATCTGCCAGGGTCGTCCCCGTTGACCTCCTAAGGTTACCCGCCTGTGTGGCACCCGATGATTCTCATCCCGGGTGCCCGCACCGTGCGTTGTCTTCCCGTGCGGCCCTCCAGGCTTGCGCGAAGTGACACGCACCTATGTCCAGCATGACGTTAAACTGCATATATGTCCAGCATGACGTTAAACTGCATACTCGTCCAGCATGACGTTAAACTGCATATACGTCCTGCACGACGTTAAACTGTACATCGTCCGCGCTGCAAGACGTTAAACTGCCAAGTGCTTCGTCCGGCAACCTATGCCCAGCATGACGTTAAACTGCACACCCGTCCAAGCTGCACGACATTAAACTGCCTAGCCCCCATCGTCCGTGCTGCAAGACGTTAAACTGCCAAGTGCCTCGTCCTCAACACATGACGTTAAACTGTACTTCGTCTGGCAAGACGCTAAACCGTCCGCAACCTGATCCCGTGCTCCGCACGCAGGGTCTCCCCCGGTTTGGACGTGGCCCCCACCCGCTCGTCTCTGCAGGGATGTCGGGATTGTCCCCCTTTTGGGACGATTTAATGGGAGTGGCTTTTCCCTACGGGGGCAGGGTATTACAAACCCCTAGTTTCTCGTGGGAGGCTGCACATGTGTATCTCCATTGCACCTCCCCACTGCCGAAGCCAGTAGAGGGTCTGACTGGGATCGAGGTGTCTTTTGCTTTCGGTCCAAGTCCCTTCCAACTGAGTTTTGCAGTATCCGGGCTGCCCCAAGTGCGTAAGTCCTGACAGAATGAACTACGTGGACTTTGATCCCTGTCTTCTATACAGGGTACGTAGGAAGCCTCCCTGAGGTCCAAGCCCACCACCTGGTCGTCCCGGTCGTATTTACGTCGGTTCGTCCATCAGTGGACCCCTCCAGGGTTCACGCTTGCGTTGATTCACCTATGAATCCGCCCCTGTGGAAGACTGCCCGTGTGTATCTCCACGGTGCCTCCCCACAGCCCCCCTTTTCCATTTCCCCTTTTATCGTCCAGCATGACGTGAAACTGTGATCCACCCGGCCGTTCCATCCCCCCTCCGTGCGAGGTGGTTCGGTTCAATCCTCCGCCCGGCGGCCTCGACCTCTTCGTGAGTCGGCTTGCCGACGTCCAGCATGACGTTAAACTGTATGCCCGAACTACGTTGACTTTGATCCGTGTTAACGCGCGGTACGTAGGAAGCCCCTCTGGGGTCCAAGCTCTTTACTCCATCATCCACCCTGATCCTTACCCGGGCCGCCACATCCCGGTGGGGTCATGCCACTTCACTTCACTCCACGTTACTTGGGAAGCCGCCCATGTGCTGGCCCCAGCGTCGGAGGTTCCCCGCAAGGGGTTCTGTCATCTGATCCACTTTTCGTGTTGATCGGTCCGATGCCGTCCCCGCTGGACGTTAAACTCGCGGCATACCCCGTGTTAAACACGGGAAGCTGAGGAAAACCTCAGGTGACACAGTTCCCCGCACCTAGTACGGGATGCCTCAGGCCATCGTGCCTTCGAGAAGCCCTATTAGGGACGGAAGACAGACGTGCAGAGCCGCAGTGTTACAACACGCCCCCAGCACCCAGAGCCACCCGGCCTTCTCACCGCAGGTTGCTGCCCCGCCCAGACTCCTTGGAACGTCCGGGCGGAAGCAGCGTAATTAACCGGTGTCCATGAAGATATGGCGCCGGGAACGAGATTCACGAACATTCTTAAGTCTATGAGGGAGACCCGGATTAGGCGACAAGTTCCGAGGAGACGTCCAAGGAAGGAGAAGCCGACATCCCATCATCCCGGTTTCGATCAAGGAGCAGACGCCCCTGAATAAGGAACGGATGCCGCCCGCCCTTGGAAAGCGGGACTGCGGGACCACAAGCCGCGCGCCCATCCCCTCGGGTTGACGGGTGCACGCGCGAACGCGTCCTGGCGGAACAGCGTAACCCGACGCACATCCGCACCGAAACAGAAAAATGGTGAACCCGACGTGAATCTCTTCTCCTCGATACGAAGACCGATGGCTTTCAGAGGTGTTGGAAGACCGGCGTGTTGCCCGGCCAAGCATTCAGTCTTACCCGCCAGGGGATGGGGAAGGGACATCGGGCACTCCGTCTCGCAACGTCGAGGGCCTGGGTTCCCCCCACGGAAGGCGTCGTGGCGCTAATGGTTGGTTGTCGATTCCTTTTTCCTGTCAGTATTAATGGGTCATTCTCCCTGCTTTCAGAAATCAGGTCGCCCGATCTAGTGCCCGAACGCCACCCGCCCACTGGCGCAGGGACAGGGGAAACACCGACGCGGCTACTCCGCGCGGTCCCGCCCGTTCCACAGCCGTCCCAGCAGCCGCAATTGCGGGACGACCACGCCCTCTCTCCCCCTCGGAGGTCATCCAGAGAAGGGTGATCAACACCCTGGTGCGGAGATACGAGGAAGAGGGAGTCATCCCCACTAGGGAAATGGCTCGCCTAGACCTTGAGGAGGCTGCGCCTCGCCACCACCGCCGCCCCCGAGGGCCGCGCAGGGAGGCACCGCCGCCTACCTCAACGTCCAACCGCTTCGGGAGCTTATCCCCGGAGCGCTCTGACAGTTCCCTTCCCTATGCGGATGAAGTGGAAGATGCCCAGGATCACCCTATCCGAGGTCCGCTCCAGGGATCCACGATAAGGGCTCCCGCCAGGCCACGGCGACATCGCCGCCAGGCCCCTCAAGTCGAGGAACAGGCTCTCCACCTGCCCGCGCCGCTCATCCCGGCTCGTCTGTCTCGACGCCAACGTCGGGCACGAGCGGAAGAGGATGCCCACCTTGGGGCTCTAGCAACAGCGGCCGCATTGGCCCAAGCCACTGCTGGCTCCAGTCGCCAGGCCTCTGCGCATCCTGAGCGGGGGAACTCCTATGCCCGACCCGGATCGAGGCCCCGACCGCCCCAAAGGCAGGTTGGGTTGACTCTCCCGGTTTCTGGCACTGGCAGTAGCCACCGCGGACCACCTCGCGGTAGCGCTATTCACCGGCAGGATCTACTCTGTGTGGCCGATCCAGGAGGCATGGGTCATCCCACCTCCCGATCCCGGCCCGGAGTCCTGCCCGGGATCATCTCTCCCCGCGTCCCCTTTGATATCTGTCCCGGTGCCCCTCGCACCTTGGTTCCCAGTCCTCTCGGCCCCAGCACCAGTGCGGCCGGAGGACGCCAGGACAGAGATCAGCCCTGCCCCGAAGAACCACCCAGGGGCAGGAAGGCAAGGCGTCGACGCCGAGGGAAGAATGTTGCGGAGTTCCGGACAGAGATCCGACCGGTTTGCTTCTCTGACTCAGAGGCAGAGTACGATTCGGCGACAGAGCCCCTTCCCCAATCCCGCCAGTCAAGGGCAGGGGTAGGAATGCGGCACGTCAGCCTCGTGCTCCCCGAGAGCGAGATCGATGTGATCCCCGCGTCTCTCCGAAGGTATATCCGGAGTAACGGGGGCCTGATAGACCCCCAAGGATCAAACTTGCGGTTGGTACCGGCCCCTCCGGAAGTGCCTTCCGTCTCGATCAGAGAAGCCGGAGACTTTTTCTGGGGACCGACGGTCGAACCACGATCTGGTGCGCCCTCGGCGAGCACCGATGCTACGGCAGGATGTTCGCTCGCCGGCCCGTCCTATCGTGATGTGGTAGCTGGGGCACCGCCACCCTCAGGGGGAGGCCCGGGATATGGAGGCCAATCGGCCTGCTCGCCGTATTCACCGCCGGCCAGCCCGTCGGCCCGACGGCCCGCCTCGGCACCACTACCAGTTCCCCGTCCGTTCCCAGCCATGGAAGAGGACCGAGGAGATCTGGGTCCCGAGTTTGAGTCGTGGAGCTTCTGGACCGTCCTTGCAGAGGGCCACTTCCCTGAGAAGTTTTGGCCAGTCGCAGGACCGGGCTTTGATGCACCCGAATCGCTCACCCCGGATGAGTTCGAGTGCTTCCGCCGAACTCTCCGGGAGACTCACTCCCGTCTTCACTGCCTACAAATTCCATACCCCGGGAGTCAACTACACCTGGAGGATATTGGTGAGCAGTGCCGTCAAATTGACCTGGCCATGCTCCCCGCGGTTCGGCACCCCGGGTCATTTGGGCACCACGAGGCCCTCCAACAACGATGCGTTGAGTGCTTTCAAGTACTCCGCAAAGTTATCGAGGAAGCCACTCCCCACGTGTATATCCGTGGATGGGGGCAGTACGCTGCCCTACGCTTCAGTGTGATTCGCCGACAGCCCGATTCGTTGGGTGGCCCTGAGGGTATATCCCCAGGGACAGGAACAGTCAATATGGCTGACCTGTCGGGAGAGGGGAACGACTTGGAACTTCTCGACGGGGGCTTCCCCCCCGAAGACAAGCCGTCGTCAGACCCATCAGTGAGAGTTACTCGTCATCAGAGGAACCTCCTGGGGCTCCCCGCACCCACTGAAGCACTGACGTTGAGCCGAAACGTCAGCAAAGGAAAAGAGCACAGCGAGGCTATAAGGCCCGCCGACCCATCTGCCTCCATGCGGAAGGCAGAGGAGGATCCCGAGAAGGCTACGCTACGTCAGCAGCTCGCCGAACAGAAGAGGCTGGTTGACCAGCTCCTCGCCGAGCGCGCTGCAGAACGACGGCCTGACTACGGTGATCCCAGGCCAGGGCAGCAGGGACCGGAACAACCACCCCTCGATGAGACTCTCCCGGGCAACCGTGATTACGCCGTGTTCGCCGACAGGAGAGAGGCCATTGCCTACGGCAAGAGGGCGCGGTATGTTTCGCCACACCCTCCCGAGCAGCGCGACTACCCGAGAGATCCCGCTCGGATTCCTCCCGCTGCCCCAAGGGCCGCTCCGCCAGCCATCCCACGAGCTGCCGAGTTCGACGATCCGGTCGACGACCCGATTGAAGGGCCATGCAATGCGCTCGTGGTTAGAGATCCTCGCCAGGACTGGAACCCATGTCCGGACGATCCGATGGCGGCACTCATTGCCCGCTTGGAAGCCTTGGAGACTCTGCAGGTGGCGATCCCACCGGACGGCAAGCCATACCCAGCATGGGTGGATGACATGCCGGCGCCTCCGGGATTCGGGAATCCCACTTTCGCCCCCTTCAACGGGACCGGAGATCCGCCACAACATTTGGCCCATTTCAACTCGAGGTGCGGGCCTATGTTGGGGACTCCGGCGCAGCAGGAGGCCGCTAAGCTTCGCTGCTTTGTCCAGACACTGGAAGGGCCAGCATTTGTCTGGTACAGCCAGCTCCCCGTCGGGTCGGTAACCAGCTGGGAGGACCTCCGTAGACAGTTCCTCTACCAGTTCAGTTCCACGACCCGGAAGACGAGTATCGCAGACCTCTTCAAGTGCAAGCAGAGGCCTGATGAGCGAGTCGCGGACTTCGTCGCCCGATGGAAGGGTCTCACGTATTCCCTTGACATGCCATTGACTCAGGAGCAGTTGCTGACAATGTGCGTCGGGAACGTCAAGACCGAGCTGGTCCCTTCCCTGATTACTCAGAATTACCCCGGAGGGTTCAGGGACTTCTCAGACAAAGCTCAACGTCTTGAGGAAGCCCTGCAACAGGCCAGCCAGGCACACCCGCTGCCTCCTATGATTCCTGCAAGGAGAGCCAGCAGGGCTGAGCCCGCTGCTGTGGCCCAGATAGAGGCTCCCAGGCCGTTGGAGCTGCTGCCGGTGAGGCCAGCTCCGCAGCCTCACAGGAATCCGCCTCCACGGGCTCAGTTCCCGGCCCAGCAACGGCAGCCTCAGAACCGGCCGGCCCCTCCGCGTAATGTACCGCCGCAACCCCGGCGAGATAATCAGGGTCCACCTCCTCGGCAGGCCCCTCCAGCCCCTCGTCAAGACCGCGCTCCCAGGGGCCCGCGACACCTGACGTACTCATTCCATGAGGATCAGGTCCCCGGTTATTTCCGGAGCGCCCTGGAGCAGAGGATTGTGCGACTGCCTGAGTGTTGGAAGCCAGAGGAGGCACATCTCACGGATAACCCCCGCTACTGCCCCTACCATCGGGCCCTGGGGCACACCATCCAGCGGTGCTATGTGTTTAAGGACTGGCTCCAAGACCAGATTAACAACAATGTAATCAGGTTGGGCCCAGCTCCAGCACATGTAGCGGGCGTGTTCGTGGGATCAGATGACGATAGTGGCAACGAGGACGAATGGCAACTGGTCTCCGACCGCGGGTCCCAGAAGTATAATAACTGGATGGCCCGCAAGACGACCATTCGCGCCCAGGGAATCATCCGTGCGCGCTTGAATCAGCCTGAGCCCCCAGAACCTGCGGGTGCTGCTTCGGCATCGTCGTCCCAGTCTGCCTCCTCCAAGAGGAGCAAACGGCGGCAGCGCAAGAAGGAAGAGCGCGCCCCGCCAGTTCCGCCACTATCCCGTACTCTCAGCGATTTCATGCCCCCGGGGATGGGGGTCCCTCCTCGGATCCGCCCGGTGATGGATGATTCGTCCGACGACGGTATTGGGTACGCTTCGGTTAACACCGTCGAGCTGGTAAATCCCTTTTCGGTTCCCGACGTTGAAGAACACCAGGTGGACCTCCCTAGCATCCCCGGTCGTCGCCACCGTCGGAAGAACCGCAGCAGCAGGAGTCGCCGGGGCACAGCCGTCGGTACCTCCGGCCAGGCCGTGCACGCCACTGAGACTAGGCGGCAGGCTCAAGATCGAGCTCAACGTGCGCAGGCTCCCCATCCGGGGATGACGGATTCGCCTCCGCCACTGTTTGTGGTATGGGACCGGGCAGAACCGCCTCAGCCGCGTCGCGACCAGCTCCGCCCTGCCACAAGTCCATCCCGGCCTCCTGACTCCAGTACGGTGACCATTTCCCGGACTGCGACCAGTGAACAGCGAGATGCGCCAAGTACCAGTCGGCCGCCGATCCAACCGGTAAGGCCCGTCATGCCACCAACCGCAGAGCAATCTCCTGCAACCAGGAGCTCGCGCTTGGCCAAAAAGTATGATGTCCTGAAGCACTTGGCCGACATCCCAGCAAGGCTCTCCATCCTTGAGGCTCTGCGCATGTCATCTGAGATGCGCGAGGCACTCGCTGAAGCCCTGAAGATCCCCCTCCAGTTCGAGACAGAGGTTGCGGCTGCAGAGGCCTTCCACGCCGAAACGATCGAGGACGCCGAATGTCAGGCAGTTATCTCGTTCTCTGGTAAGGATGAGGACCCTCCTATACAGGGACACATCCGTCCGCTGTATGTCACTGGCCAGTTCAATGGCCTTGAAGTCCGGCGTTGTCTTGTCGACACGGGGTCCGGGATTAATCTGATTCCTACTCGGACGCTCCGGAGATTGGGGTTGTCTGAGGATGACTTGATTCCCTCCGACCTCAGGATCCAGGGGTACGACCGCACCGAGCAAACCCCGGTCGGCAAGATACGTTTGAAGACCCAGTTCGGTGACTTGGTTGCCAACACCGAATTCATGGTAGTCTCTCAGGACACTGCGTATAACGCATTGATGGGCAGGCCATGGCTTCACCTTCATGCGGCGGTTCCCTCGTCATACCACCAATGCCTCAAATACTCCCTTAATGGTCGAGTAGGCGTGCTTCAAGGAGATGCCTCTCCTTTTGCCTCATGTGAAGCCCGCTATCTGGACGCGGACTATTACAAGAGCAAGGATAAGCAGATCCTGGCAGGTGAGGTTGAGCCTGTCGCTGTTGCAAGCGATCCCTGGGCAAGTCTGGATGACGCTTACGTCCTCCCGATTCACCGGTTGGACGTCGCCATGGTCTTGACGGTCCGCGAGTCTCCTGATGAGACGGCCGCGACCGCCCGCGCCAGCACCAGTGGCCCAGCAGGATCTGGTAGCCCCAATGCAGTTTCCAACGCAGTCTCTCCCGTGGATGATCCCTCCCCGAGTGGAGAGGGTATGGAAGACGCACCCCCAGCCTTTGAGGAGGGCGTCCCCGCCACGGTCGATGAGTTAATACAGGTGAACCTTGGAACCGAGGCCGATCCAAGACCCACGTTGGTTAGTGCCGCCATGCCCTCTGAGGAGCGGCAGCAGTACGTGGACTTTCTCAGGCAGCACCGTGATGTGTTCGCTTGGGGCTATGACGAGATGCCGGGGCTAGATCCTCAGGTAGTCGTCCACCGCCTAGGTCTCCCGGCGAACCATCGCGGGTTCAAGCAGCCTCCCAGGAAAATGCACCCATCCCATGGTGCCATGGTTGAGGCCGAAGTTGACAAGCTTATCAAAGCCAACTTCGTGAGGGAAGTTCAGTACCCCAAATGGCTGGCCAACATTGTGCCGGTCAGGAAGAAGAACGGGCAGATTAGAGTCTGCATCGACTTCCGCGATCTCAACCGCCACTGTCCGAAGGATGATTTTCCCCTTCCAGTGACAGAGCTGTTGATT
This sequence comes from Viscum album, assembly GCA_963277665.1. Classification (NCBI taxonomy): domain Eukaryota; kingdom Viridiplantae; phylum Streptophyta; class Magnoliopsida; order Santalales; family Viscaceae; genus Viscum; species Viscum album. The sequence goes on from OY728145.1 coordinate 1,417,605,474, forward strand.
GATGCCACAGCAGGGTTCCAAGCCCTCTCCTTCATGGATGGATACTCCGGATACAACCAAATTCGGATGGCCCCTGAGGATGAGGAGTTCACTGCCTTCAGGGCCCCCCAAGGTACCTTTTGCTACCGGGTCATGCCCTTCGGCCTGAAGAATGCAGGTGCCACCTACCAACGGGCGATGCACCGCATATTCAAGCCAATCCTCGGCACACTGGTGGAATGCTACGTCGACGACTTGGTTGTCAAATCGCGCCAGCGTCAGGACCATCTCAAAGATCTTGAGAAAGTGTTCAGCTTCCTCCGGTCTCGCTGCCTGAAGATGAACCCGTTGAAGTGTGCCTTTGGGGTCACCTCCGGAAAGTTCCTTGGATTTGTGGTAAGATACCGGGGTATTGAGATCGACCCAGAGAAAATCAGGGCGATTAGCCAGATGCCTCCCCCGGGTACCGTCCGGGAACTGCAAGGGTTCCAAGGCCACTTAGCCTATATACGCCGATTCATCGCGAATCTGGCCGGCAAGTGTAAGCCCTTTTCTCGGCTTATGAAGAAGGGTGTCACCTATGTATGGGATAAAGAGTGTCAGACCGCTTTCGAGGAAATCAAGCAGTACCTGCTTCAACCTCCGGTCCTGATGCCGCCCGTATCCGGAAAGCCGCTGGTCCTTTATGTGACCGCCCTGGAACGGTCCCTGGGTGCCCTTCTCGCCCAGAAGAACAACGAGGGAACAGAGAATAGCCTCTATTACCTCAGTCGCATGCTCCTCGATGCGGAGGTTAGGTATTCCCCCATCGAGAAGAGCTGCCTGGCGCTCGTATTTGCCGTACAGAAATTACGGCACTACTTGCAGCACCATGAGGTACAGTTGGTTTCTCGGGTAGACCCGTTGAAATATATCCTGAGCCGACCTATGTTGACTGGCCGTCTAGCGCGGTGGGCTGTGATTCTCCAGCAGTTCGACATCAGGTATGTGTCTCAGAAGGCCATCAAAGGGCAAGCGTTGGCAGACTTTCTGGCCGCTCACCCGACCTCCGCGGATCAGCCGCTGGATCTAGGCTTTCCTGATGAGACCATTCTCTCGGTTGATCGAGCCGATCCATGCTGGCAGATGCACTTTGACGGTGCCTCCCGGAGCCCCACCGGTAGGAGACTCGATAATCCTAAGCTCAACAGAGTGGGCTTGGGTATCGTCTTCATTACCCCGGAGCGAGCCGTGCTGCCATACTCTTTCCTGTTGTCAGAGGGCTGTACCAACAATGAGGCGGAATACCATGCCCTCATCACCGGCCTCGAGTTAGCTCTCGAGATCGACGTGCCCCATCTGTGTGTGAAAGGGGACTCCGAGCTGGTCATTAAGCAGATCAATGGCGACTATGTTGTCAGGAAGCCGGAACTTGTGCCATTGTTGGAGTGCACCCTCCTTCTGATGGCCCGGTTCCCTTCTCGGCCAGAAATTGTCCATATTCCCCGGTCGCAGAACGGTCGAGCAGATGCTTTGGCCAGCCTGGCTGCGTCACTTGCGGAACCTGAACAGGACAACCTGATCGTCCGCGTGACGCGCCGCAGGCTCATCGCTCCCGTTATCCCGGAAGAAGATCGCGGCCCGTTGGTAAGTAATCTCACCACGGTTGCCCCTATGCCCGGAGCCCCGAGTACCCCAGATATAGCAGTCGGATCAGCCCCTGATTGGAGGACACCTTTGGTTGAGTACCTCCAACATGGCATTCTTCCGTCAGATCGGGCCGAGCGCGAGCGAGTTCGACGCCGCGCATCGCAGTTCGTCCTCCAGAGCAGTCCCGGCCTGGAGCAGATCCTCTACAAACGCGGATTTGATGGTGTTCTCCTCCGTTGCCTTCAGGGAGTTGAGATCCCACGAGTCATGCAAGAGGTTCATGCTGGTTCATGCGGCGCCCACCAAACTGGGCCGAAGCTGTCCCACCAGATTCGGAGGTTGGGATACTTCTGGCCCTCTATGATCCATGACTGCATCGAGTACGCCAGGAGGTGCCATGCGTGCCAGGTTCACGCGAACTTTGTGCATCGGCCGCCGGAGCCTCTCCATACCACAAGGTATTCCTGGCCCTTTGCAGTCTGGGGACTGGACGTTGTGGGACCTTACCCGCCGGCGACAGCTCGCCAGTGCCGGTTCATTCTGACCGCCACGGACTTCTTCTCCAAATGGGCAGAAGCGATTCCGCTCAGAGAGGTCAAATCCTGTTCGATCGCTGACTTCGTGACCTCCAACATCATCTATCGATTTGGAGTGCCTCACGCTATCCTCACGGATAACGGAACCAATTTCCGAGCAGCCGAGTTGAAGAAGTTGTACGCCAAGTATAACATCCGCTCGAACCATACATCTCGCTATCATGCGCAGGCGAATGGACAGATCGAGGCGTTTAACAAAACCCTCTCTAACATTCTGCAAAAGATGGTTGGTCAGAACAAGAAGAGTTGGCCGGAGAAGCTCCCCAACGCCCTCTGGGCTTATCGGACGACGACTCGCAATTCCACCCAGATGACCCCTTATTCCCTGGTGTATGGAGCTGAGGCCGTCCTGCCCATCGAGATCCAGTTACCGTCCTTGCGCACTGCGGTCTACGACCAGCAAGCGCCGGACAGAGTTGCTGAAGCCCGTCTAGTCGAGTTGGAAGCACTGGATGAGAATAGACTTCGCGCTTTGCACAACTTGGAGAGGCATCAAAGCAGGATGACTCGAGCTTTCAATAAGAAGGTTCGCCTCCGCTCCTTCCTACAGGGTGATCTAGTGCTAGCCCTAAGAGCACCGATGATCCCCGGCAGGAAGCCGCCCAAGTTGGAGCCCAAGTGGGAGGGACCTTTCGTTGTCCACAAGGTCTATCCCAATGGCGCGTACTCCCTAGCGACTATGGATGGTGAGCGTGTCACTCCTCCCACCAACGCTAGGTTCCTCAAGCAATACTTTGCCTGAGTGTCACCACGTCCTGCACGACGTTAAACTGCATTCGTCCAGGCTACATGACGTTAAACTGTTTAGCATTCGTCCGCGCTGCAAGACGTTAAACTGCCAAGTGCTTCGTCCCGCATGACGCTAAACTGCACTACGTCCGAGCTACAAGACGTTAAACTGTTCAGCATTCGTCCTGCATGACGTTAAACTGCCTCTCCAGAACTACGTATGGCTTGATTCCCATCCTTATGGGATACGTAGGACCGCCTGAACCCTCGTGTTTCAGGCCCAGCCCCATCCTTCGGGAATTTTCATCCCATCTCGGGCCCTTGGCCCAGTTGCCCCGGGGTGTGCGGCGTATGGTGTGAGTGTGGGGTTATGCCCTCATTCACGTCGGTTTGCTCGTCACGCTGTACGCCCCCCTCCACGTTTGGGGATGCCTTCTGCTCCCCCCTTTTTTTTTTCTTTCCTCATCGTCCTGCATGACGTTAAACTGCACTTCAAGAACTACGTATGGCTTGATTCCCATCCTTATGGGATACGTAGGACCGCATGGACATCATGTTTCAGGCCCAGCCCCATTTCCCGGGAATCCCTATCCCGCGTTGGGCCTCTGGCCCCAGTTCCCCTCCTTTTTGTGCGAGGCGTATCGCGTGAGCGGGGGATTATGTCCTCATTCGCGTCGGTCTACTGGCCGCGCCGTACGCCTCCCCCGTGTGTGGGACTACCTCACACCCCTCATCGTCCTGCATGACGTTAAACTGCCTTTCAAGAACTACGTATGGCTTGATTCCCATCCTTATGGGATACGTAGGACCGCCTGGACGCTTGTGTCTCAGGTCCAGCCCCGTCTCTTGGTTGATCACGGGGACCTGCCCCCCTTCGGTTGCTCTCAGGGTGAGTCCTCCGACCCTTTCCGGAGATCTGTTAACATGTTTTGGGGTGCTTCGGTCTATGACTCGTAGTGTCAGATTCAATCCCGACAAGTCCTGTGTTGCTTGTCAGGCCTCGCGCTTCCTCTTGTTCGAGCCTTCACTCAAAGGGATCCTCGTTAGCGGTTTGGGTACGATGCCTCAGTGCTCTCCCACCGCTCCGGGTCGATTTACCGGCGGGTCTTGGGCCGCAAATCGATATGAATCCTGCGATTGAGCGGTTGATGCTCGTTTGCTTGCCCCGTCTTAGGCTGACGCGATCGGATGTTGTGTTGCGAATGCGTCAGCAACGTCCTTGATCGCCATGTCAGCTCTCTCGGGCTCTGAACATTGGTTGCGCAGTCCTCATCACACTCCGCCTTTGTGCGTTGTAGTGGGATCTTGACACTCTCTTCATACCGACCTCCGGTACGCCTCTACACGTTAGGCAGACCAACCAGGGTAATGATGTCGTTCGAGGCTCCCATGATCTGAGCACCAAGGATATATGCAGATATCCTCCCTAAGGGCCATGCGTAGCTGGACCCTCGTCCCCATAAGGAGGAGGGAGTCGCCCGAACAATTGCGTTCTGGGCCCAGTATATCTGGAGGCTAGCATCTCTGCCCCTCGGGTGATGGACACACGCAGACCCCCATCCCAAGACTCTTCTCCTGGAATCGTGCGTGACCGCAGGGCTGGGTATGCTCCCACCTCCGCCGTGTCCGCCGTACCGCGGTAAGCGGATTCCTCCATGGTCCGAACCACACGACCTTAAACTGTGTTGTCTGGTCCTACCACACGACCGTAAACTGTGATCGTCTTGGCCGCCCGACGAGAAACGGCACTGCATCGTGATGTCCTCCTCAGGGGACACTCATGTTGGGCGCTGGTTAATGACCACGCCATTCATCAATGCCTTCCATGGCTTGATTATTGTGGCGACGCCAGAGATTTCTCAATCACGGGCATGTCGCCGCACAAAGAAAAACCATTCATCTTTAAGGACAAACAAGAAATATCAAATGCCGCTCCTTTTGTGTGCGAGGGTCAGACCCGCACTCTTCCCCGTGCTGGTGCCCGATTGTGTTGCACCGCGCTTCAAGAACTACGTGCGGCTTGATTCCCATCCTTATGGGATACGTAGGAACGCCCGGATGTTTGAAACTTCGGGTCCAGCCCCCCACCTCTTAGAGATTCCCCCTTCTCTGGGGAATCCGCCGCCTTCAGGTCACCCTCAAGGCGTGTTCCCCGACCCCTTGCCGTGGTCCACCGGTGTCAAGAGTACTCTGGTTTATTGCCAGGAGGGTCAGGATCCGCTTGGTCAGGTTTCCTCCACTTTTCAGGCTTCGTGCTCCCTTTCATTCGGACCCATCGTCTACGCCCTGGGTGGAGCCCCCGTGAACGGTTCGGACACAATGCCTCAGTGCTCTCCCACCGACTCGGGCCGGTACCCCCAATGGCCTCGGGCAGCAAATTGATACAAATCCTGCGATTGAGCGGTCGATGCTCGTTTGCTGCCTCATTCCACCAACGGTTGGTGCGATGTTGATGCTGCTTTTCCGCCACGGTCGGCAGTATTCTCATATCGTCACGCCGGTGCTCCCGGTCCTCGAGTGAATGGCCGCATGATTCACATTTTCCACCTCCCATTCTGACCAGGCGAAACCTCGACACTCTTGACACTATCCCTCAGTGCATCTTCGCATATCCAGGGGATATGACCACGATGTGGCGTGCTTTGAGCCCTTCTGGTCCGAGCTCTAAGACCTTAAACTAAGATCTCCCCTTATGGTCCGAGCTCTAAGACCTTAAACTAAGATCCCCCCTTTATGGTCCGAGCTCTAAGACCTTAAACTAAGATCTCCCCTTATGGTCCGAGCTCTAAGACCTTAAACTAAGATCCCCCCTTTATGGTCCGAGCTCTAAGACCTTAAACTAAGATCTCCCCTTCTGGTCCGAGCTCTAAGACCTTAAACTAAGATCTAGCCCTTATGGTCCGAGCTCTAAGACCTTAAACTAAGATCCTCTAGCCCTTATGGTCCGAGCTCTAAGACCTTAAACTAAGATCCTCCACCTTTATGGTCCGAGCTCTAAGACCTTAAACTAAGATCCAGCCCTTATGGTCCGAGCTCTAAGACCCTAAACTAAGATCTACCCCAAATGGGGTCCTACGTCCTGCATGACGTTAAACTGCACTCACAGAACTACGTGTGGCTTGATCTCCAGCCTGATGGAGTACGTAGGAACGCCCGGACATTTCGACTCGGGTCCAGCCTCAGGGATCGATAAGTCCCGCCCCTCCTCGTCGCCGGCCGTCTGGCCTGACTTCGGGTAGAGTGGTGCAGTTGTGATATTCTCCCCGATTCAGCTCGGGATGCCCCATCGCAATGATGGGAAGCGACAGTTTCCTCGTCAGAGAGGTGCTGTCTGAGAATTGAGGTGACTCACGGCCAGATTAGTGCATCCGCCCAATACGCTTTCCCCACGGTGGCGCAATTTTGAGAGCGTTGGATTCTGTCCGAACAAATCGTCACTTCGCCCCACGCTTCGCATGCCCTGTTGATCTGGATTTTCCACCCTTGTGTCTGAAGGAACCCCAAAGCGGTATTCATGATGACATGTGGTCCGCCTCCTGCAATATGAATGATGGCCTTTTTCGGTCCGTCTATTGCAGTTGTTATGGTCGATCCACTGTCCGCCTACCGTCTTGGGCATTTCCTGGAAGGCCGATCGTTGTGGATGTCTGGATTCGGGACACGCGATTCACCCTTTCTCATTTCCCTATGTTCGGATAAAATCTCAACGCCCCTAGCGTTGTCCCGCTCGTGTGTTGGAACAAGTTGGGGGACGATACATTGGTTAGGTCTGAGGTCTCCTTTCCCAGGAATGACCTCCCTCTTTTCTCCAGAAACCCAGGCCCAATTATGGATGCCTGATGCTTGGTTAACGCTCCCACGAGACAATTTGTGGTTGAGCATGTTAAACCAAAAGACGCAGATAAATATGGCGATTCGTACAAGTGGATCAAATATTAAGTAGCGGAAGCAAATGTTCTGGGAATGGCAAAAAACAGCCCCTAGGGATTAGCGTGCTGAATGAGTCTTTCTAATGCCGCTACCCTTTGGCTGGTGGCCTCCAGGGCTGCTTCTCGTTCTCTGCGTGCCCTCTCCTCGTCGGCGGTCGCAGCACGCAGTTCGTCAATCCTGGCCTGTGCACGCTCCCGCTCGACTTGGAGTGTGACCATCTGTTGGCCCGCCTCCGTCAGCTGTACCTGAGCGTCGATCAGTTGTGCCGATAGTTGCTCCACAAGCTCGGTACATGCTGCGACGAAGGCCTCCTTCTCTGCCGCCTGCCCTTCGAGGCGCCGGACTTCCTGCTCTGCCGCGATGAGCGCCTGCGTGCTCTCCGACATGTCCCGACTTTGTGCGACGTCGGCACGCCGGCGGCTCTCGCGCATCTTCTCGGCCATGAAATCACGGACCGTCAGATGGAGGCGTTGAGCATCAGCTCCCCCGGCACACAGGAAGCGCAGCCAGGTCTGAAGTGATCCCATGCGCCCCAGCCATTCCGATGGGTCTCGCTTGAGGAAGCGCTGGATGCACTTCCACCCCCTGCGTCGCGTTACCCGGCTATCCTCGACCGCCTCCGCGTCCGAGTCATCCATCTCCTCTGGGTCGGCAGGCCGGTAGGCAGGGAAGGCAGCCAGTAGGTCTGCTGCAGGGTCCGCCCCTGGGAGGTCCTCACGAGGGATAGGTTCCCCAACATCCGGGCAACCTTCTTCTCTCTCCCCAGCGGCGCTGACACCCTCGTCAGCCCCCAACCTCTCTCCGGTGGCAGCACCGCCGACGTCCGCAGCCCCTTGATCAGCAGTTGGTGGGGCCGGCTCGGTTTGGGAAGCCTGTTCCGGAGCAGGCGGCATGTCCACCACTGGTCCACTCGTAGATGGCCCGGGTTCGGCAACCCGACGAGCCTCCGATGTTGAGATCACTGCGCAGGGCATGCCATGGTTAGTCACGGATCGTCAATGGCAAGCACCAGCAGTAAAGTAGGGAGACTTACGGGAGTTCGGAGCATCATCTTCCGCTACCCCGGTCGCCGCAGGAACAGTTGCAGCAGGGGACCCCTTAGCGCTTGTCAATTCGATAATGGGTGCCTGGCCCCCGCCTTGTCCTGCTGGCGCCTCTCCTACTCCTGTTGAGGACGCCTGACCGACGTCCGTGTGCTCCTGAGAAGGATGGAGAAACGGGTTAGAAGCTGCATAAGAGAATGGATGAAGGAAGTTGAGTAGGGATAGAAGCGGACCTCGAGGAGCTCAGTGACATCAATGTTGTCAGAGCCGGCCACCTCGCCGCTCTCCCGTGGGCTCCCCCGATGGGACCTTCCCTCGGAGCCTTCATCCTCCCCCGTCTCCTCCTCCTCCTCGGAGTGGTTACTGTCATCTTCTTCCGGCGGCATCTGTTCCGGAGCGGGCTCGAGACCGAGCATCACCTTCACCAGAAGGGATGGCTCCGCACGCTGACCACGTTGGCGCGCGTACTCGTCCATGGCCGTCAGATATGCATATTGCCGGTTGAAGTCCACCCTGTCGGTGATCTGGAGGCGCCCGACCTCTGGCAGATAGATTCCTTCTCTGAGTATCTTTCGCCAGATGACGTCGGTCCCCAGTGACTGCCGCAGGGTCATCCAGGCCGACCACAGCGCCGGGAAGACTGCATCGTGGGAGGGTTCGAGCAGACGTCTCACCTGCTTCCCGGGCCGCTCCTCGACCGCCGCATGTGCCCCCTCTCTGGGCGCCGAGGTCGTGGCGGCAGCCTGCGATGCGCCCGCCGCCGAAGTCCCTGCCCGCGCCGGCTCCGCTGCTTGGCGCGCCTCCGTTCTCCCCCGTGTGGCGGCGCCTCGCCTCCTTCCTTGACGCCCGGTCTCCGCACGGGTAGCCTCGAGCCGCCGAACTAGCTTCCGCAAGAGCCCCTCAGGGTACGCGATGGCCCAGTGTTCGGCGTACTCGGTTGCCAAGCCTGCGTTAACTCCGGTAGGAGGGAGGGTGATGACGTCGCCAGAGCCGAAGGCGACGAACATCAGCCACATCTGGCGAAGGACGCCGGGGTTCGTCTCCTCCCGGACAGCAGTGAATACCCTCTTCGGCATCCGCTGAAGGCACCCGAACTGCCTGGCGAACCGGGTCGGCACGTAAGGCTCGCAGATCACCTTCCCGTCGATCCGAGCCACGAGCACCCCGCCCCGCATGTTCAGGAAGTATTCATGCTGCTCCAGCGGGCCCTGTCCGTTGTCGATCATCTGGCCGACGGGAGTGGGGAACGGGCTGAAGTTGAAATTGGCATGATTGCCAATCCGAACCCTCACGCCCTCCTCACTGAGGGTCATCGGAGCGACCCCCGCAATGTTCAGCAGGGAGGGTCGCAGGCCGTTGCCCGGAGGACTGATGGCATTTGGGAACGTATACCCACCAAGGTGAGCAGCCACCCAGCCGTGGAAGAACTGAAAGGGCCCACAGATCCTTCGTGGCGACCCCCCTCGTGAGATGCGTCCCAGAATGGCATACAGCCTCGCCAGTACTGGGACCCCGAGGTTGTACCTCTTATTGGCAGCCATGGCGCCCGCCATCGCCAGCGTCGCCGGACGGACGCCCATCCTCGCATCCCGCACTGGCAGGAGCCACCCGCTCAGAAAGGCGGCCAGGAACGCCGCGTACCGGACGTTCGGGTCCCGGGCCTCGATGACGCGTTACCCCCATGAGCGGTAATCGCCCGTCTCCAGGACCCGCCAGTACGACCCGTTCCGGCTCCTCTGAGCTGCGGTCGGGCACCGCTTCCCCCTGCCTGGCATCTTGACCGCCGGGTCATGCTCCAGGAACTGGCCGAACCAATCCTTGTAGGCTATGTCCTTCTGGAAGTCTTGGATCCCGAGCCGCTGCGTAGCCAGGTCAAGAAGATGCCAGGTCAGAATGGGAGTCCGTGACCTGTCCTCCCAGATGTTCTTCGGTGGCAGGAACTCATCGTACTGGTAGCCCTCCAGCGGGATACCTCCGATGCAGTGGATGTCCCAGAGACCGATGCCGACCTCCCCATGGTGAAGATGGAAGGTGTTGGTATCCGGGGACCAGCGAGTGAACAGCTCCGGCCCGAGCTCAGACTGCTGGTAGAAGTGGAACTGCGACGTCCACACCGCCTCGAACAGGCCGATGTACCGCAGCTCCTCTGCGAAGTGATCGCAAGTGTGGCGTACCCAGAACGCCCAGGCCCATTCACTGGTAAAGTTGCCCCCGGATCGCAAGTCCCAGTCCTTCAGCCAGCCCTTGGTGTCGTCAGTGACACTCTGACGGTATGTGCTCGAGTAGAGGGCTGGAGAATTCTCCACAGTAGGCTCACCCCCATCAATGGTTCGCGTCCTCGGGTTCAGGACATAGACATCCAAGTGTCTGGTCTCCCTGGCAGGATGCCCATTGTTGGTGATGTTATAGCGGAGAAGCTCGTCCTCCCGGGTCACCCAGGTCCGCGGCGCATCAATCTCGAACCCTGGCACCGGAACCTCATCGAGGATGCCGAAGTTCCAGAGCGGCAGGTTGTCCGACAGTGGATATGTCTTCTGGGCCGGCGTTAGTAAGTCGAACAAGGATTGATTGTTGGAAACAATCTCCTTGGCTCCGTAAACCTCCTCGTTCGTCGCCATCTCAGCTCTGCGAGTGGCGGCATCCCCCTCATTTCCTCTGTGCGCGGCCATCTCAGAAGTTTCGGGAGTCGTGCGGGTTAAGGGATGAAGAGTGCGGGATCGGACGAGGCTGGTGGAAAAGTTTGAAGGTTGGCGCGCAATCCAAGTGGACGGCGCGCAATTGGGAAGACTGTCGCGCAAAGTTCCGGGTTTTCGCGCAAAAGCAGGCGAAATCCGGACGGTTTTGCGCGCCGATCGGGCGAATTTCGCGACCGGAAGAGGCAATTTCGCGCACGAGAGCTTGGGAGCTTATCGCGCGGAAGGCCAGAGTACGGAACGCGGGACCCAGCGCCCCTATTTATAGGCGAGGCCGGGCCCGCGCTGCGCGGAAAGCGCTTTGCGCGACCGCAGCGGCGAATTTCGCGACCGGTGCCCCTTTTTTGCGCGCCTAAGTCCCGCGCCGCCCAGGACTTCGGCATTCCGGCGTCTCCCTCGGAACTCGATCGTTGCGACCTCTCGCCGATCAGATTCCGAGGGGGGGCTTTTGTAGACGCCGGAAAAGTCCGTTGCTCCCAAACGAAGCTCCGGATGCGGAAAGCGAGGTCATATTTGGAGTCGGAAGGATGTTTCGGAGGGCCCGGAGGCCGTGCGCGGAATTTCAGAGGCCCGCGCGCAAAGGTGATGTCCCGCGCGGAAAACCTCCGGGATGCGCGCAATGCGCCGGCTCGGCGCGCAATTCTGCGCGCCGCGGGTCCGCGCGACTCCCTTACGCGCCGCGCCCGATTCCGCGCCCGCGGGGGGAATTTCGCGCTCGCATCCTGGATTCCGCGCCCGGGGTTGCCTATAAATACAAGGCGACCCCCAACGTTTCAAAGGTTGCTGGAAGTCGAAACGTCTCCCGTGCGCGCAATTCAACCCCTTCCGCGCGCAATGACGAACTTCAGGTAACCTCCTTTCTTTCGCGCAAGAAAGCCTCGGGGTCCGCCTTCGCGCGCAATCCCCGCTGGCTCCTTTCATTTGAATAAAAACTCACCCTAAGGCCTTTGCGCGCAAAAGAACCCGCTTGCGCGCAATTGCCCCCGGGGTGCGCGCAATCCGGCCTGATTGCGCGCACCCCCCCTTCTTTCAAGTGGCCATTCGTTAAAGAATGAGCCGTTGCCCCCGCGCGCTATCCGAAGCCCGGTGTGAGCAATCTCAAGCATCCGCGCGCAAGGCGCTGGCCCAATTGCGCGCCAGCCGCCCCGATTGCGCGCCGGCCCGCAGTATTGCGCGCAAAGCTTCCTTTTTGCGCGCAATCTGCCAGGGTCGTCCCCGTTGACCTCCTAAGGTTACCCGCCTGTGTGGCACCCGATGATTCTCATCCCGGGTGCCCGCACCGTGCGTTGTCTTCCCGTGCGGCCCTCCAGGCTTGCGCGAAGTGACACGCACCTATGTCCAGCATGACGTTAAACTGCATATATGTCCAGCATGACGTTAAACTGCATACTCGTCCAGCATGACGTTAAACTGCATATACGTCCTGCACGACGTTAAACTGTACATCGTCCGCGCTGCAAGACGTTAAACTGCCAAGTGCTTCGTCCGGCAACCTATGCCCAGCATGACGTTAAACTGCACACCCGTCCAAGCTGCACGACATTAAACTGCCTAGCCCCCATCGTCCGTGCTGCAAGACGTTAAACTGCCAAGTGCCTCGTCCTCAACACATGACGTTAAACTGTACTTCGTCTGGCAAGACGATAAACCGTCCGCAACCTGATCCCGTGCTCCGCACGCAGGGTCTCCCCCGGTTTGGACGTGGCCCCCACCCGCTCGTCTCTGCAGGGATGTCGGGATTGTCCCCCTTTTGGGACGATTTAATGGGAGTGGCTTTTCCCTACGGGGGCAGGGTATTACAAACCCCTAGTTTCTCGTGGGAGGCTGCACATGTGTATCTCCATTGCACCTCCCCACTGCCGAAGCCAGTAGAGGGTCTGACTGGGATCGAGGTGTCTTTTGCTTTCGGTCCAAGTCCCTTCCAACTGAGTTTTGTAGTATCCGGGCTGCCCCAAGTGCGTAAGTCCTGACAGAATGAACTACGTGGACTTTGATCCCTGTCTTCTATACAGGGTACGTAGGAAGCCTCCCTGAGGTCCAAGCCCACCACCTGGTCGTCCCGGTCGTATTTACGTCGGTTCGTCCATCAGTGGACCCCTCCAGGGTTCACGCTTGCGTTGATTCACCTATGAATCCGCCCCTGTGGAAGACTGCCCGTGTGTATCTCCACGGTGCCTCCCCACAGCCCCCCTTTTCCATTTCCCCTTTTATCGTCCAGCATGACGTGAAACTGTGATCCACCCGGCCGTTCCATCCCCCCTCCGTGCGAGGTGGTTCGGTTCAATCCTCCGCCCGGCGGCCTCGACCTCTTCGTGAGTCGGCTTGCCGACGTCCAGCATGACGTTAAACTGTATGCCCGAACTACGTTGACTTTGATCCGTGTTAACGCGCGGTACGTAGGAAGCCCCTCTGGGGTCCAAGCTCTTTACTCCATCATCCACCCTGATCCTTACCCGGGCCGCCACATCCCGGTGGGGTCATGCCACTTCACTTCACTCCACGTTACTTGGGAAGCCGCCCATGTGCTGGCCCCAGCGTCGGAGGTTCCCCGCAAGGGGTTCTGTCATCTGATCCACTTTTCGTGTTGATCGGTCCGATGCCGTCCCCGCTGGACGTTAAACTCGCGGCATACCCCGTGTTAAACACGGGAAGCTGAGGAAAACCTCAGGTGACACAGTTCCCCGCACCTAGTACGGGATGCCTCAGGCCATCGTGCCTTCGAGAAGCCCTATTAGGGACGGAAGACAGACGTGCAGAGCCGCAGTGTTACAACACGCCCCCAGCACCCAGAGCCGCCCGGCCTTCTCACCGCAGGTTGCTGCCCCGCCCAGACTCCTTGGAACGTCCGGGCGGAAGCAGCGTAATTAACCGGTGTCCATGAAGATATGGCGCCGGGAACGAGATTCACGAACATTCTTAAGTCTATGAGGGAGACCCGGATTAGGCGACAAGTTCCGAGGAGACGTCCAAGGAAGGAGAAGCCGACATCCCATCATCCCGGTTTCGATCAAGGAGCAGACGCCCCTGAATAAGGAACGGATGCCGCCCGCCCTTGGAAAGCGGGACTGCGGGACCACAAGCCGCGCGCCCATCCCCTCGGGTTGACGGGTGCACGCGCGAACGCGTCCTGGCGGAACAGCGTAACCCGACGCACATCCGCACCGAAACAACCTATTTTCATTTTATTCATGATATATTCTTATTTTTTGAATATGGTATGCATTTATGGAAACTAAGGAAAATTTTAACAAATGATTGTGTTTTTGAAAATTCGTTATAAACTAGTTTTTCTAATAAATCTAGAAGAGGTATAATCTTGATATTAGAACATGTATAAATTTTTTTCTGCCATCCAACTAGTTTCTTTGCTCACACCTTACTTTTTTCCTTTGGGTGGTGGTAGACCCTATTTTGAGGAAATTAGGGAAAGTTGAGGGAATAATGTATCCTTTCAGGTTATCTTATCAAATGTTTCCATCCAAGTGAGATAGTTTAAAGGCGTTGTTTGGTCACATGGAGACTCATTGATCTTTCCTGATTCATTATTTTTTTAGTTTAGTCAACTCTTTTGGGTTGTATAAATTTTTTTGTATACCTTTCTTCCGTATTGTATCATAGTTTTGTGTCTTATTTTTGGTTATATTCAAAACTTGTTTACATTGAATTTTTTCACCTCACCACAAGGCATACCACCTTGGGTGACATGTTAGGTTGACCCGAGTTGGTTCGTTACAAAATCCATCAATTTTTATAAAGGACAAATGGAAATAAAATAGGTTTCATAAAATCTCCAAATTGTATAAAATAACATCTTGAATTAAATAATTTGACACTAAAAAATTTATTACCCAATGTATCTATATAATAAAATAAAATAAAGTATGGAACAGAAACCATGAATCTATTGGAGATAGATCACTTTAATACACCAAAAAACAAATCTTGAAGAGTGATTTATAAAAATATTTTGTGTTTATCATTATAAATTTCTTACTTGTGATCCTCTTTTTAAAAAGAATTCTTTTTTAAATAAGTTAAAATAGAACCTCTCGTGAAAACGGATAAATATAAAAAACTATTTTTTCACATAAATAATAGATAATATCTTTCAAAATCACAATTATTGGGAAAAAATAAGTTCAATAAGAAATTTTATAACTAAAAGAAAGGATTTTTAGTTACCAAGACCCATATATTTAACCATGATTTCTCTATAAGTGCATTAACCACCTATATCATAAATATAAACATCATAATAACATATTTTATAACCTTATTCAAACATATTTCTATTTATACTCTTCATTAATAACAATTATCTTTATGTGTTAGATTGTTATACTCTCTTTTCAAATTATGGTGTTAATAATCCTATCCATTTTGAACTAAGTTCATAACGGTGGAATTGATCTCCATTTATTCTCCCAAATATCATTATTTATAAACCATTAAAGGAACTAGATTTTATGTTTTATAAATAACTACAATGAAAAATTCCATTACATGGGAATTTTAATCATGTTTTATGAAGATGAAAATGATGATGAATTAGTTTCGGGTTATTTACCAATATTGATATATTTTATTATAAATATTTTATATTTTTTTGTTATAAAAGCATAATCATATTAATTTTTTTTTCTTTTTTGTATATATATATCATATATACTCATCAAAATAAACTATAATGATCCATTATGGTGGTAGTGAAAAAAATACGTTGTTCTATGGAGGAGGAAGTCTTCACGTACTGAAGGACGATGATTTCCTTTTTTAAAGGGATTAGAAAGAACAAACATGGTTCATCATTTAAGGAAAATGAAAATATCTATATACATATATATATATATATATACATATCATACTTATTTTTTAATTCCTCATTTTCACCATCCAGGAAATGCGGTGAAGGAGAACAAAACATGATGCATCATGGTGGTGGTAGTCTACACAACACATTAATGAAATATTTGTTTTTTAATATAAAATATAAAGTGGGTAAATAAATTTCCCAATATTATAGTAATATATATAAAATTCCATTAATTATTTAGGTACCACTTGACTGTTGTTATGATTGTGCTTTGGTTGGGTCATTCTTTGGGGTAATTATGGGCATTTTCAAAAACAAATTGGGAGCACCTAGGGTTGTGCACGGTTATCCCAAAGTTATAGAGTAATGTGTAGTTTTTTCTAAGAAAATATGAATCCAGGAATGGTGTTCAGGAAGTGGAAATACAATTTTTCCAAACTATTTTTCCACCCTACCAAACCATGCACCTCTAGGATAAGGGCTTAGGCATGGTTGGTGAATGGTTAATGTAACTGTGTGTCTAAGCTGTGTACCCCAAACTGGAGCTCTATATAGGTTTCATGGTTAAGGTGCACTATTACTCTTATCCATGTAGTTTTTATAGAAAACCATGGGTGTAGACATCTAATTCTTCAAATTTTATACTTAAAAATCCCCAGGAATATTGTTTAACCCTTAATGACCCACTAATTTTATATCAGCTCGATCTAATCCTTCCTCAATGGTCTAGAGGATTATATCTAGGAATTATAGGTACATTTATGTTATTTTTGATAGATCATCTCAAAGGCGCTATGTATTCCAAATATAAGGGGTTTGATATAAGATTGTTGTATTTATTATGCATCTAAGATCATGAGAATTTTATATACTCTTACCTATTAATTATTTTCAAAGATGAATGGTT
This sequence comes from Viscum album, assembly GCA_963277665.1. Taxonomy (NCBI): domain Eukaryota; kingdom Viridiplantae; phylum Streptophyta; class Magnoliopsida; order Santalales; family Viscaceae; genus Viscum; species Viscum album. Next base: position 1,417,621,793 of record OY728145.1, read on the forward strand.
TTACCTCCATTCTTGATATATGTGTTTCTATATAACTGGTTGTATGGATCTTGGTTGTATATCTTTATTCTATGTTGTACTCTGGTTGTTTGTCTCATTTTTTACACTAAATACTTATTTACACTATATTTATATACCCTCTCCATGCTTTGAGTAAATTTATAACTACTACCAATGTAATATCATGGGTAGGGTAGTTCTTCTCGTGAGAGTTAAAAAGTGAGAGTCATAGGCCACCGCCTATTTCTCCTCCTCCAAGAAACATCCCAAGCTCATAACATTAGAATCATTGAAAACATCATAAAATGTACCTAGTTTTAAAAGAATAAAAATAAGTGCAAAATTGAACCTCACCTTCAATTCCAAAAAGGATCAATGAAATTTTTCATTCCATTCAAAAATTATAAACTTATAGGTTAAATTTATCTTCAAAGATGTGATCTTGGTGAAAAGAGTTTACCTATGGTGGAATTTCCATACAACTATAGTTATCAATATTCAATAAATATGGATCCTTGGGAAGTATTTTACAATTATCCATTTAGATCTACCTTGTGTTTGTCATAGTTAGGAGGTTGGTCCATTTTTGGAACAAGTCTCATTCAGAAAATGAGGGAAATGGTGCAGTTGAAATGGAAGAGGTTGGTCACCAAAAATATCCAAAAAAAATATTATGTGTACCTTTTTGGTGGCCTCTATAGTTTGAGGCTGGTGATTAGATTTTAAAAATAGTTTCAACTCTCATGGTACATCTTCAGTTGGATAATTAGGGTAATTTGGCACTGAGGTCTATTGGTCCCATTGAAATTGTGAAGCACTCAAAAAGGATGAATATTAGTTGGATGTACCAACACATATTAAATTGATTCATGAATTTTTTTCATTTTTCCTAGCTAAGTAGGTACCACTTGTAACCTTCCCTTATGATTGTATAGGAGTATATAGATCATGATCCCAATACAATTGTTGTTGAGAAACCTGTTCAAATCATATATCTTTAGATTAGGCAATCTCTAGAAAAAATATTTCATTGGTCTTGGTACTATAGTAGTGTTGATGGGATAGCCATGAGAAATTGGAGTAGCAATCATGGATGAGACTATAGTGGAATTCTCTTTTTACAAGTCCATAATCTAGATCACTTTCTAGTTATTTAAATCTGTTATGGTGGGGAGATTTTTTTGTTCTGATACTTGTATTCAGGTATCTCTTGACACTTATTTTCATTAATAATTGGTTAGATCTTTATTTGGGATTCTCTCAGGAGTTTTGGAAAACTTTTGGGAGATTTAGTGGCTATGAATTGTTGGTACATGGTTATGGAAAATGATGCAGTTTGGACTACGGAACTAGGAAGCCAAGAATGGTCTTTTAGAAGATGGTGCATGGTTTTTCTAAATAATAAATCCACCCCTACGAACTTTTCAACCCTAGTAATATGTTTTATGCACATTTTGAACATGGTTAAAGTATTTGTGTGGCCAAATAGTGCACCCAAATAATAGCTATGTATAGGGTTCCTGATTATTTATAACCATGCGGCCTCTCCAGAAAACCATGCGTAAAACATTTTAATGCTATGAATTTTTTAATTAAAAATTACTAGGACCTATTTTAACCTATAATAAACAAATAATATCATATTGGATTGACCTAATCCTTCCCTACTAGTCTGGTGGCCTCTCTCCTATCATTCTATGTGTATTTTATTCATTCTTGATAGATTATATCAATGTGTGCTTCATTCTTGGCCCTGATTACCATCTTCTTTGTAGATCCATGCAAGATCTCATCTACTATTTACTTTATTGAACCCAAGGGGTATATTTATGCCATATATAATGGTATTGATATAGTATTGATGTATTTGAAATGGATTTATTATCATGAGTACCAGATCTACTCTTCCTCCATAGTCATTGTCATAGGTGAATAGTTCTATGTTCTTTCGTAGGGTAGGTGTTTCTATAAAATGGGTTACTTGTATGAATTTTTTATCGAAAATGTAAAATTAATTTTTGTTATTATTTTAATTGATTTGATTTTTTTCAAACAATTTCTTGGAAAGATGCATGTTTTTAAAGGGGTTTTTCTTTAAATACTGGTTTTTCATGCAATGTTTTTTATTAAATTCTTGAATGGACATTTTGATTTGGAAATGGATTTTTCAAAAACTGAAGTGGATTGGTTTGGATTTTAAATTTTTTTTATAAATTTTGATCATGGTTTTTAAATATATTTTGACAATATTGGAATATTTGTTACAATGGGCACATCAGAAAATGAAAATAGGTAACCCTAGTTTGTGTGGAACCACTTAGTGTAACTTTTTTGACATCGAAAGATATGGAAAAACTTGATATCATTTGGTACCAAATATTCCTAGTTTAGGATTATTTTATGTCTAGTAAAGATCCCCAAAGGATAGATCCCAATACATAGTTGTTGTTAATTTATGATTTTCTAATCTCCTGATGTATTTTCTTATGGATAGTTCCTCACTTGTTTTTTACATGAAGTTGTGTCATATGGTTTCATGTGATGGATTATTTCATGGATATGTGTTTACTTTATTACCTTGTGGTGTGTGGATATTATTTCCTATTATATCACTTATACCTTTCATATTCCTTGATTTTTGAACATGAATGGATTTTATAAAAAATGAAAATAATTTATTCATAAATGGTTTTTTATTTTTCAGAAATATTTTTCGAATTATATTTTTTTAAAAGATATAACTAATATATTATTATTACAAGACTTTGTATAAACTCTTTGGTGGTTTCCTACTATGAAATATAATCACACCCAAATTTTTCCATTAGTTGGTTCTAAACATTGTATTTTAGGATCCAGGTAATGGGAAATCCATCATGAAGCATGTCGGTTTCTCTCTTCAACACAACCTTCCTTGCAGAATAGTTTTTTGGTGATGACTGGTCACATTGAAACTTTATGGATTTTTATATTCTTTCTTTTATAGTTTAGAATGTTTGTAATGGTTTGTATGCATTTTTTATGTATCTATTTCTTCCATGTTTTACTCTGGTAGTTTGTATTGTTTTGTTATACTCAAGATTTATTTTCACTATCTTTATTGTACCTCACCACTGTGATGGACCGAATCAGGTGGATTGTCAAGTTGACTTGGTTTGGTCAATTAAAATATATCTGTATATTAATTATACTAATATAATGATTTTAAAATGGAGAAATAAAATTTGGGGATGAATAAATGTAAATAATGGAAAATAGAAGTGGGAGAGGCATTTAGAAATCTACACCTCACTACTTATATTATCCCTTTTTTGAATGGGATTAAACATTTAACATATAATATTTTCAGAAGACCAAACCCTATTTTAAATGGGTAATACTTTTTAGGATAGGGTTTTCTAGATTTTAGCACAGATATAAGAGGTTTTTGTGTCAATAAAATTGATGAGAAGAGTTCACTTTTATAAATGAAAAGGGGAGTATTTTTTGTAAATATCAAAAAATTTTCAATAATGGGAATCCCCAATCCAAAAAATTTCCTCCAAAATTCAGAAACACTGGAAATGAGAAGAGATAATTTTTATAAAATCCTCAAACACTCAATTAAAAACATTTTTCTACTAAGTTAGGACTCTTACCAATAAGGTTACTCATATTTTCTATTTTATTTTTCACCATAATAACTAATTTTTACTTAGGTAATTTATCCATTATGTCAAAAATAAAATGGTCTTTAAAATATTATTTGAACCTAATGATTCAAAATATTAAATTCATTTTTTTTAATTTTAAAAAGTGATAAAAATAAATTTTAAAATGATAATTGTATGATATGTTAAAAAATATTATTAATATTAGAACTTAAGTACAAATATATAAAATATAGGTTTATAAATTAAAAAACATTTTTAAAATTATAAATTAACTCATAAAATAAAATTTTGTTCAGAGAAAATGTTTAATTATTTTTTCATTAAAATTTATATTATAATAATGTCATAAAAGTCATGTTATTTATAAAAATGGTATTTTTCACTATTTGCCTAAAAATAAATATTTTTAGAAAATAAATAAATTTAATCTTAAGTTAAATTTCCATAATAAGTCCAATAATGAAATTATTTTTTTCAAAATCACATCATAAAATTTATAAATTGTTTTTTAATAAAAAATATAAAATAGAGAAGAAAACTCTTTTTTATAGGAAAAAAACTTTTCGTATAATATCTATTATTCTTCCCATTTCATATAAATAATTAATTAAAATAGTTTTAATTTTTTTATTCATATAATATTATATTATACATGATAATAATTAAATTTTATAAAAATATTTTACTAGTTTATTAGATATACTAATTGATTCTATATTTAATGTGAACTTTATATTGTTTTTTCTTATATATGAATATATTTTGTTTTAAAATTTCATTACCACTATTTATACCTTCTGATTATATATCTACCTTACAATGAACTATGTTTTCTATATCATATTTTCAGGAGAAGTAATCGATAAAACATAATATTTACTTAAGGGGGGGAATTTTGGTCGTTACATTTTCTAGGTTGTCACGAGCATGGTTAGAGGTTTATGAAGAATGGTTAAAAATTGAAGTGTTTGTATTTAGGATTTAAAGAAATTTTATTTATTGGTATTCTATGTAAGGATTTATAAGTTTTAGAAATTATAATATGTTCAAACTTTTATATTCTCTTTTGAGATAATATGTGATTTTATTCAAAGGTGACTAAAAATATTTTGGGTGACATTTATTAGGTTTTAATAAATTTATCAGGAGGTTTACTATGAAGGTTATTTCTGATGTATATTATTACATTGGGAATAAACTATGTAAGTTAAATCTAATTATTATGATTAATATGTTATTTTATTTTAATATAGATAATTTGGGTAATGTGTTATTACATTTTTAAAAAATATGTTTCATCATATATATAAAACTAGGATTAAAAAGCGATTTGTTGACTAAGTGATTAATGTAATTTTTACAGATACTCACTATATTTGTAACATTATATGATCAAAGTAAAAATAATTTATAGAATAAATATTGAGTCAATTTAATGTAGAATATATGATTTTATTGTTTCTTTAACTTAATTTGGGTTATTTATTGAAAATATTAGCATATATTGCAGATTATATTGATAGGTAATGTACTTTTTTAGTTTCTGACTTTATGACCAATTTTGTTTCTTGAAGATAAGTGTTAATTTGATTTTAGAATAATGAGTGATCAAATAATTCTAGTTTTTTGGTTTCAATTTTGTTATAGGGTATTTTAAATATTTTTGGGGTCACTAATTTGTGGAATGGTAAAAGACAAAAAGATGAGTTTTATTGTTTATGTTTTTAATATTAATGTTTTATTTCATCATGTAATGTTTTATACACATTGGATATAACCATAACTTATGTTATCCATTTTGTTCTTCGTAAATGGATATAAATAAGAAGAACTACTTTTCGTCTTTTTTGGGTCTTATGATACTTAAAAAATTAATTTTAGTTACTAGGGAATGAAAAAATCATGGCAGTTATATATCATTTATAATATGGGGTGAAGGAGAGGTTAAAAACATATCAAAACACAATCTAAGGATATAATTTTATAAATAAATCAAGTAATTATATGTGTGTATAGTCTTTATATCGATGTTAAATAGACTTCCTAAACTGAATAGAGAGGAGGAAAGATTTATGGATCTTATCACTCTAATATCAAGGTATTTTTTGAAAAATAATTCACAAGTATGGTTTTGGAAATATTTATGTATATTAGGAATTAATTATTATGATAAAATTTACATCTGATTTTATTTATTATGACATGATACAATATTTTTAGTAAAAAAATTAAAAAAATTGAGGGAAAAATTTCTTTAGGGGAGGGAATATAACACACTAAGATATTAGTTTATATTATATTGAATTAATACTACGTTTGATAATGTATACCACATGAAACAATGAACATAAAAAAGATGTATTGTTCTATAGAAATATTATTATTTAAATATGAAAAAAATAACATATGTTTTGTATTGTTGGATATGAACTGGAGTACCAAATTCATAAAATATATGTAGAAAAAAATTTCATAATAAACATTTATTGATTAATTCATAAGATATAATAACTCAATTTAAAATAAAATCATATAAGATTAAAGGTTATATTTTTCAAGAAATTGATTTATGAAAAAAAATATATATTTATATAAGTAAATAAATTTAATCACTATACATGAATAATTTAACAAAATTTATAGATCATATATTTAACAAAAAAATTAACATTAAAAACGGTGGTTACTGGAATGGAATGTGTATAAATTCATTTTGTAATTTAAAAATAATTTTCATTCAAAAATAGTTTTCATTATAATTTATACATGAATATTATGATTAATTTCTCCCAAAGTTTTAAATTTTATTTGATAAAATTGAAATTATTTTTTATATCATCACCTCACATAAACTTAATAAAAAAAATTAGATTTTTTTAAAAGGTATTTTTTGGCTGAATATTGAAAAATTATGACTTTTCAAAATATTTTCATTTATTTAATTCTATTCAAATAAATTTCAATGATCCATTTGGTTTTGGGATTTTTTTATAAGACTCATAAGTTTTATTTTAGTAAATCAAATCTCATTAATTTCATGGGAATCATCATTATACCTTTTTTTGGTGTTAAATTTATTTATCTTTAAAGAGTGTATTTTTAAAAAACCGTTTTTCATTGTATTTTTCACACTTGTATTAAAATTTATTTTTACAACTTATTGAAATTTAATATTTCAATATATATTTCATATTTTTAATCGCAAAGTTAAAATTAGGCATTTAATTCCCTTTTATTTTGGGCTAGATAAATAATGTACCATGGAAAATGTTTTTGACCATAATAATAGCCAAAAAATGTTAATTAAGACTAAAACTATGTGATGAGATCACAAAATATTAACTAAAAATAGGTGGAAGAGTATTTCTTGACAACAAACTTATCCCTTTATAATTTTAATTCATTTTGTATCTACTTGACATGATTATAACTTCCTTTTTTATATTAATAAAATTATATTTAATTTTTTTTCACATTCTCCCATTATAAATCTGAAAGTTGTTTTCATGACATGGATAAGAGTAAATGTACCTTATTAAAAAATTATTACTATATCTATGGTGAATAAATTTTATTCATTTTAATAAATTACTTTTTAATCTTTGAAATTAGTGTAACTGTTTAAAATGCTTGCATCTTGTTAACGCAATGTTTACAAAAATAAGATAAAAATCATATAATTGATTTTTAAGATATTAAAAATGATAATATTTATATTATATAGATTATTCCATGTTTTTTCATATACTTATGATGTATAATTGATTATTTATGTTTCTTAATTCCAATTATATTGTCTTATTGATATGTTTAAAGTCTAATTTTGTGTATAGTCTAAAAAATGCCTTTAAAAGGTATTCAATGTTTAAAAATTATTTTTAAATAATTATATAATAATATGAAATTATATAATAACTAAAGTGGAAGGAAAAATTTACTTCAAATCATGAATTTTTCATTTGTGTGACACTTTACATTTTTAAAATTACATTCAAGACACTTAATATTGCAAAAATTGTGAAAATGGCATCGATCTTTTCTTATAAAAAGGGGATCACTTCATCATTTTTAGGAAACAACTCCATTTTTGATTTATAAATAAAATTACCTAAATACCTCTCTAAAACATAATTCCCACATACCCAAACCCCTATAGTGACCATAAAACTCTCCTTCAAAATACTTAATCTTAATCTAAAGGAGGATATCAAAAGAAGAGGTATAAATCTTAAAATATTTCTTTTATATTTATTTATACTAAAAAATCCGTTGAATATATCATAAACACGATGATATAATAACATTAGTATCTCTATTATAGTCAAATACTATTATATTAATTCTAAAAACCCTTTTCTATCACCATTTCCATCCAACATAAAATGAACACTTCACTTTCTCATGTGTACGGGCTACCATCTCAACACAATGATGGGTTTTGTATTTCATCACTCCTTTTCATAGATGGTTATCCAGATAGAATTATAAAATACATATTAAATTGATAAATTTTTTAATAATCTATAAATATAATATATTATCTACCTTCTAAACATTATAACTATTGGAAAATTATAGCATCACTCATGTGTTCACATGGACTTCCACATCCACAAATCAATGTGATTCGTTTCTCATTTCCAACATACATGGATAGATTAAAGGATGGAAATAATGAATAAATATGATATATATATATAATATTTATTTTTATGAAAATGTAAAATATTATTTACTTTATTGATTTTTACCCTATAGAAAAATGAAAATTTAATTCTTTTGTATGTAAGAACTATCATCGCCATAAAATGATGCACTTCATTTTTCATGACTAATATAGATGGATTTATATAAAATTAGATTTAATGTATAAATTGATAATTATAAATTGTTTAATATTATTGATATAATGAAATCATGACTAAAGTTCAAGGACTGAAATCACTCGATTCAAAACATGCACATGAAAAGGGACAGTTAACTCCTAAAAGTATATTTTAATAAAGAATTATAATTAAATAGGTAGAAAGAAGTTATGAGTGGAAGTTATATAGAAAATTAGACACAAATATGTTTCTTATATATATTTATAACACATCTAAATTTATTACACTGGAAGTCAGAATCTGTTATACTAAGTAGAATTCAAGAGCTAAGGGATTTTTTCATAAAATCTAATTTTAATTTTTTCCATTAAAATACTTTTCTCCCATATCCATGCTCTTCAGAATGTTTCAAGAATATTATTTCTATACTTTAGAAAATTTTCAAAGTAATTTTCAACTCACATTTACCTTCTTTTCAAATTTTAAAAAATGTACTTATTTATTTTTTCCATACGGCGCGTTTTGATTTCTTTATAGAAGTACAAAAAATAATGTTTTATAATGTTTAATAAATAAATTATCATTTCCCACCAATAAAACTGGTATTAATTATCAAGATTCTATTGAAAGTAATATTTTTTTAATATGGTATCTTACCTCTCTTATAGGAATGTTTAATTTTATATGTTTTGAAAATAAAATGATATTTCTATTTATTCTTATGAGAAAATGGAAAGTGCCTTACTAATGGTTTAAAATGATATTTTCAAAGGATTTTGGATGAAAAAGTTAAAGACTGAAATTTTTTAGTTCATGATGTAGTACTTGAGAATTATATATGATTATGGGTGACCCTGATATAACTAATGATAGTGGGTGACCACGATATGGCCCTATAATTAATTTGGAAATGATTTAGTCTTTGAAGTAAAAAAAATGAAGAAGATAACTAAGTAGTTTAATCATATAAAATTAAAAGGTAATATTTTATTATGAAATATTTTAAATTTGATTTAACACTAGTTATGAATATGATTCTCCAAGAAATCAATTTTATTCATTCAAATGTTTTTTATTTATAAATTGTTTTTTATGGAAGGAATATTTATGAACATTTAAAGATGAAATTGTTTTAACAAAAAGACATCTTTTCATGAATTTTTACATTCATTGTGATGAATTTCTGTTTTTCCTAATGTTACTAATTTTTTAAAAAGGTTCACTTTGAGAAAAGTATGATTTTATCTTATATTTATATTTTATTTATGTTTTTGATGTTTTATTGAAAAAATAGAAAACATTTTCTAGGGTTTTCTTATTTTTCACTACACTAATGAGATTTATTTATCTTTATATACATTAATGATGTTTTGGTCTCATTGAATTTTTTCAAAAAAATAATTAATCAGATCTTATTATGATTATAAATTATAGCTTGGTTGATATTTTGACTATAGTGAATCATCTTAAAAGATTAAAAAGTATCTTGAATGAAAGTGGAGTGCAAAAGTAAAGCCTTATTTTTTGTAAAACAATGTACAAATTGTGGAAGTATTCACTTTTCTATGTAATGTTTTTCTTAATTCTATTAATATATAAACCTAAAATATCTTAAAATTATAAAAAATTGAAATATTTACTATTTAACATAAAATTATGGGTTGTTAAAGTCATGGTTCCTTATATAAAGAACGTCTTATGAAATCAAAAAAATATCCTCCTTTCTAATTATTATCAAAACTCAGTAATACTTATGTGATCATCAATACTTTAAATTTTTAAGCTTAAAAATAGACTCTTAGGAAATTCGCAAGAGTCAAAATAAATTCTACCAAATCCTTTTGAGATAACTAAAATCTTATAAAATCCCAATAAAGTCATAAAATATCTATGGAAGACTTACAAAATAAGATTTATCACTATTTTGTACTCAGGAGAAAAATTATTATGAAATATATTGTGGCTTAGGGAATTTTTAAAATATTCAACTCCAATCATGGAAATAAAAATTAATTCAAATAATCAAAAAAATTCTTGAATTCAACTCGGGACTTCTCAAACCATCATAAAAACATTCTAAATAACTTTTAATAATTCTCAAACATGGTTTATAAAAAATATAAATCTTAAAAATGTTCATAGGTTTCTTCAAATTATTCTCATAAAAAATATCATATTATAAAATATATATAATTTTGTTATCTCATATAAGAAATATAATAATAATAAAATCCACATTATTAGATGACATAAAAATTAATTTCATAATATGATATTGACAATCCATAATCACATGATAAATAATATTATTTTCATGGCATTTCTACTACAGAATCAAAATTTGGTAAACAAAAATATTCAATATTATTTCTAAATATGATATTTTTATATCATCATTCAAGGATATAATATTTAATAAATATTAATAAATTTAATTATACACTTTAAATATCTGTTATAATCAGAGAAATTTTGGTTTCTATTTTGTTATTATAATTTTTTTGATTTCTTTATGAAAAATAAATCACAATCTGATGGGTTTAGGAAGATAAAATAAATAACTTTGACAATGCAATAAAAAAATGATTTTCAAAATATTATTCAATAGAAAAATTGTTCAAAACAATGGAGAATAAAATGGGTGTATATATAATGTGACTCTGTAACACCCCAAGATTCCTTGAAATACATTTTTCAAATAAAAGTAGTCTTTTAAATATTTTTCATTACCTAAAACAAAGATATTATCTTGTGTTAAATGAAAAAATTATTTTATCTTGTGATACATACAACACTGAGTGTGGCTTTTATTACACACAACTCTATGTTTAAATGAAAATTGGCATAATATTAAAATATTATTATTTAACATGATAGTTATCACATAGCTATTTAAATGGTGAGTATAAATAGGATTAACTAAATGTTGAATATATATGGTTTACATAATTATATAACCAATTCCTTAGTTGCCAATTATTTAGAAATGAAAATAAAAACCATTTGAAAATAAAGGAAATATGTTTTAAAAAAACAATTTTTATTCGCACAAATGTGTTTTGCCTCAAAAAATTTAAAAATCAGTCTTAATGAATTATTTTAATGAAATTTATATATTATATATTAAATCAATAGAGTAAAATAAATATTATGTCTTATATATATAAGATATGAGAATAAATCCAATTTTACACATAAAATTGTATTTTTAAAAAAATTAATTTTGTCGCATTTTGTGAAATTATTTTAAAATTGATTTTTCCATTTTTCAAAAATTTATTTTCCAAAATAAATTAATTTTTTAATAATTCATTACAATATTATATTTTATAGAATTTTTTATAATTTTCCAAAATATAAATTTTTCTATGAATAGTAAAAATTAATGCTTTTTATTAAGAATTTTTAATTATTTTAAAGCTTTTAAAAACATCCAAATTATTTTAATATAGTTTTAAAAATAAAATGAGTTAAATTATTTATTATTTAAGATATATTTTCGTTTTAATCAATTTCATATTGAATTTTTATTTAAAAACTTTTTAAACATTTGAACCTTTTCTCTTACGAAATCCACTTTTTCATCACATTTGCGAGATTAATTTTAAATTAAAATTAGTGACATATGTTAATGAAATTTTGAAAAATGAATTATAAATTTTAAATCATAATAATTAATATTTTAACTTAATATTTTACCATTCTGAATAGGAAAGGAAATAAAAATTAATATCTCTGGTTAATGTAAAATTGGGTTTTTTGGGGGTTAAACTAAAAATATATGTGTTAAAAATTACACAAAAGTTATCCAAAATCCGTTGGATTGAAATATATTTACCTTATAACTTCTACATTCTATAATTTACCATTTCCAATCCTTTATTCATGTAAATAATTTGGGTACACCTTCTTTTAGTGCATTCCAAAAGAAGTTTTATTAAGTCACGGTAAAATCCCAAATTGTTCATTTTATTTTATTTCTTCCTCCACCTCATTAAAGAATTATTAAACCATTATTATATAATATAATAAATAAATTAAATATAATTATTTGTTTTTATAGTAAGGTAATGACCTATATCCACATCCTCGTCAGTCAAATGGGATATGAAATCATCATTCATGTATACGGAGGACTACCTCCTAGCAAAGTGATCTAATTTTTTCATGATATATATAGGGTAATAAGGATAGTTTTAATAAATATATTTTATTTATATGTCATAAAAATTATTTTGTGATGATAATATATTATTTTCCATTATTTCTTTTAATCTTTTGAGAAAATTGAAATAGCGTTCATGCGTACTTACAACATACCATCCCCATATATGTTGTATTTCATTTTCTACCTCTAGATTTTATAGATTACTATAAATAAATATTTAATTAATTTATATTACATTAATATCATGGTAAAAATTTTATAAAATATGTAACCATGATCAATATAATAGGAACTAAAATAACACACAAAACATACGTGAAAATTAGAGCAGTTATTACCTGAAACGTAATTTTAAAAAGAACGTTTTATTAAATGGGAAATTAAATACCATACGTTAATCATATGTGTCATGATATATATGTATATATATTTAAGTATGTGTTTTTAATATATATATATATATATATATATATTATAAACTTATATTTTTTATTCAGGGTGTTTGAACCTGTATGAAGACTTCGATAATTATGGTAAGGGATTTATGCCTCACTTTTTACTTATATGAGACCAAACCCATATTCACAACCTAATTATTTTATGTGGTGTATATACTCACCAGGAATTTATTTTTTATCATTCATTTAAAAATTAATAAGTTTTAAGTATCCATTTTAGGATCTCTATTTAATGGGTTTATAGTACAAAAGCTAACAAAACATTAAGGGGTTTTGTATCAATGTTTTTTTGACAAATATGTTATGTTATGCCCCAATAATTTTTTTGAGGTGCATATACATAAAAATTTATATTTAATATCATGAATATATTTATTCTAATTATATATTTATTTTTCATTTAATTAAATTATTTAATTGGGTCTTACGATTCAATTTTATCAAAGTTGTAATAGTTTTATAAAACAATATCATTGTTTATTAGGAATGATTATGATTATGTTTCAAATAATAAAGTATTATGACCAATCTATAAAAAAACATGTTACTTTTATTCTACCCCATTTATGTTATGATAATACATGTTTTCCTTTAATTTTTTATCTTTATGTACTCAGTACTGAAAAATAATGTTTTCAAATTAAACTAGCTTTATTTTTATCTTCTCTCAAAAATCATTTTTCTTAAAAAAATTGTTCTCAAAAAAAATTCAATTTTTTTTAAATTATAAAAATGATTTATTAAATGAAATTTTACCCGTATTTGACATTTAAGAAAAATAAAAGGAATCTTAATGTCATTTTCATGACAATTCTCATTTGTATTTTACCAAAAATCTAACAGGAGTATGTCTTTTAATGTGCACAGCATAGAGAGAATTTTCCATCCTCATGAACACACATTATTTTAAAGATTCATTTATACGATTAAACATTTATTTTCAAAGAAAAATAATTCCAAATTTTTTTATGAATTGTTTGTTTAAAAAAGTTATTTTAAAATAGAAAGAAATATTTTCTCAATAAAGGATTAAAATGATTTTTAAAGATTCATCTATATGATTAAATGTTCATTTTCATATAAAAGGATTTCCAAAATGTTATATTAATATTTAGTTTTAAAATGTGATTTAAAAAAACAAAGTTTGATTATGAAAGAAATATTTTAAATTATTTGTAAATATTCCTTTATAAATTTCCATGTTTATTTTTAAATAAAGGTATATTGAAAAATTTTGTTTTTTAAAAAGTTTTTTTCAAAGTGGAAAGGATATTTTCCTTAGAAAATGTACAAACTATTCTTTTAAAATAATTTTCCATCAAAACTGGCATCCTTTTTTGTTACTTATTCTTTACTGGGTATGTGATCCAAGGATACTATTATTATTATTTCTTTAAATGTTTTATGTTTATGATGAAATGATTATTAAGAAACCCACTTATTTTTCTGTGATTTATATGATGATTAATTGTTAAAATGATTATGAAACCAGTTTCTTTTCCACTGTTTATTATAAGAAAATTTTTTTTATGAAACATAGTTTTTTTATGGGTTCTGATGTGAAGAAATTATTATGAAGCCCATTTTCCTTCATGGGTTCTGATATATGAAGAAACATTTATGATCTTATGGAACACATTTGTATTATTTTAATTATGCAACATTGGATGTGTTATAACCATGGATGATGGTGATATTACAACCAAGGATGGTGGTTATATTATAACCAAGATAGGTTGTGCCTCTATATCCCTCCAATTAATTGGGTAAATAATTGTATATCATGATATAAAAAGGACTATAATGGATTGTGAACATAGTTCAGAAAGGGACTTTGTCCACTATGAAAGTCTTGGGAGTTGGACATGAATACTACGATTATCTATGGAGTGAAACCCTTCCACTATGATGATTTTAGATAAAATTCTTGACTACTAGGGAAACTATTTTCTATTCTTATGTATATGAAAAAAAAATATGTCTTATGCCTATATTATCTTCTCATGGTTTATGATTTTCGATTCCATTATGATTCATGTCTTATGAACTACAAATAATTATATCATGAATCATTTTTTCTATCTTTGATATTTTTTGTATGGTTTTAAAATTTTATTCTCATGTTCTCATAACCCATGTGCTCATGTTATTTTTATACCTCCCTTATTTACCCTTACTGAGCATCTGAACTCACCCATTATTATGTTTCCTTTCCCTAGGTTATGAATAAATATTTAAGGAAGGATATATCTAAGAAGAGTTCTATGTGGGAATATCTTTATTAGATATTTTAAAGGACATTCAAGAAATAATGAGATTTTGTGTCAAGTCTCCAAATACACTAAATCTATTCGGACCAAATGTGTGTATTTTTTATAATTATTGAATATTCATATAACAAGATGTAATATATATGTTTGAAAATTTTATGTCTTTACAAACTGTATTTATCTTAATTCTCCAATACATGAAAGGTGAAAAACACCAAAGCAGCATCATAGAGCCTCATGTCTCTATAGATAGTGTGTCGGCCAAAATATTTATAATAATATCATGAGGATTGTCGATCATGAAATAGGTAACAATGCCTTATCTATTAAATAAAGGATAAGGAGTGTTTTATTATGGATTTCATGGGTCTACTATACATCAATAGATGGATCATAATATTTTTATATACCCTATTTATTTAAGAAAGAAATTTAAGTTATATATTCTATCTCAGGGAATTAACTCATGTTAATTCTTAAATTAATTGAACACTTTAATGAATGTGTATAGTATGAAAAATCCATAAATGTATAGATTTTATTAATCTATAAAATACGTAGTATGATGTGTCTAGATACATTCATTTGATATCATACATCATGTGCCTCGTCATAACTTATGATGGAAAAAAACATTGGATATAACATATACTTCTATATGCACATATCTTCATCCTATGATTATTGTAAAATACAACTTCCATGATTTTTTATATTTCCAAAAATCTCCCACTAGCACAAAGTTATAAAATTACTTGATTCAAAACATCAAAACTCTTTGTGAATATATCCAAAACTCCTTTGGATTCGTTTTATTAAAGTCTTTTCATTTTATAAAAAAATTACAAATATAATCTTTATTCAATGTTCTAACTATGTGTCCCTCTGTTCCTTAACAACGTTGAAAATATATATGAAATACATATTCCATATATATAATTAAAGAGGGACTGGTAGAAAATAATTAGTACAACTCAAGATACAAAGGGGTCTTGTGTAACCTCCATTAAACAGATTAATATATTAATATAATCATGTCCTCAGTGAGATATATCATGTAAATAAAATGTATACCAATATAATCCAATTTTTCATGACAAAATGTGACCACTAGGTATAAAACAATGTCAACCTAGTATCAACCATCTCAAAAGTTCAAAATTTTGTGAAAAAACCTAACATTGTTGATGAATACATTGTATTTCATTCATTTAGGAGATAAATACATCACGCATCCATCACCCATAAGGATAAACATGTTAAATGTGACTCAACTATGTATATCCATGAATTCTGTGAATTTAATTACATCAAGGGATGGATTTTTTTTATCATTATATGAGTGTAAAAATCCAATCTTTATTGTGTTCCAACCGAAGGCATGATCAACAACATACCCAACCTCACCATTATATTTCTACCTCATAGATTACAAAATAATGGAATCAATATATAAGGGGTCACATGATAGATATATCACTATCATCTAGTAAAATGTATTGATAACAATCATAAATTTACTATATGACATTCCATTAGATATACTTTTCCAGGTCAGTTCAAATAACAAGTATCGACTTATTATTTTATGTGCCTACTAAAGGATATATCCCCTAAAACCCATTTCAAATGATGCATTTTAAGGTATTATATAAATATTAGAAATGGTATGACATATCTAACCCGTAATGTATAAGATATAATTTACCTTAGGAATATAAGTTTTTAGTAATTGGTAATATCGTATGGCCATGCCCATACAATTGTATTACACAATAGTGGGACAATGAAAAAGTAATGATATGTGATTTCATGCCTCTACTCACATGGATAATAGGGTAATATTAAAATATTTCCAATTTTATATCTCCCATGCAGTCTATGCAGTCATTGAGTATGAATAAATATGTCTTATGTCATAGAGTATCCCATGGACATCGATTACAGGGGTGTTCACATGTTGATCTTTCATTATGTTATCATTAAAGATCCTTTTCATGAACTTTAATGTGAGGGATTTTGTTTCATTCAAGCTTGCGATTCGTGAAATAGCTAATGCATTAACTCATGCATTATAATGGATGATTTAATGAAAACATCACCAAAGAGTATCCTTGAGGATATATAAATAACACTACAATGGGATGGAATTATAGAGTGCATACATGGATAAATCTTGACAAAACTTCCTATACCTAAATCTCTTTATCACCCACCTTCTTTAGGCCATGACGTTTTACCACATCATGGAGGGTGGCATGTCCTAGATTTACAATAAATGATTTAGGTTCAACCCATGGATCCGCCATATAGGGTGGATGTATTTACCTCTTTAGCAGTCATTATCAAGAAAACAAATGAAGGATGATGATGGTGAAACTTTGGTGCAAGGTATATATGATTTATAGAGGTTCTTCATTTCAAGAAAATGTCATCTTTCATTTATCTAGGTAAGGTGATCTTCATCTTTCATATTTTGATCACATCGGATGCATCAATTATGTGTTAATAGGCATCCATTAATCCTAGTTCCATCATTAAAGATTCATATTGATTTAGATTTATGAAATCACGATTTAAATGTTGGACAACACAATCTAATTCCATATTATTTTCTAGTCATAAAATATGATATGCATTTTTTATTTTTGGGTAATTTATCAGAGTATATGATATATGAAATATTAATTTGTCGTAGGGATTAATTACATGAAATTCTACAGGTTATATCATATGACTTATTCGTTTCATAAAATATGATTTCACTACACATTATGTAGAAAACATAGAATCAAATCACTAATATGATATCATTATACCATAAAATATTAATTTTCAAAACCTTAAATATAAGGTATATTTTATTTGATGATAAAATTATCTATCATAGAGTATGACAGATAGAAAAGTAACATAAAATAATTTCATGTTTTAGGACATTGTTATAAATCCAAAAGTAATATTGGTAGTATATATAACCACATATTATAATTCATACCCTATGACACCTTATGAATCTTAGAAAACAATTGAGGGAGGAAATTTTATTTTTCTTAAACATTCCTTTATGAATTATGATTATTTTTTAAAAATTGATTATAAATAATTAACAAAGGTATTTTAGGGTTTATTTTTTTAATTTATAAAGTGATTATAAATTAATTAACTATAAAGAGTTTATAATGATTTAATATAATTTAAGAAAAATTATTATTTAACATCCCTTAATATTAAAAGTTAATATTCAAATAACTTCTGTAAAATTATTTTTCATGATTTTTGAATTATAAATAAATATTTTATTTAGTATTCATAAGATGTAAATTATAATAATTTTACAAATTATAAAATAACGAATAATATAAATTTTTTGAATTTAAATTATGAGTTTTTTTAAGTTAATTAATTTGAATTGTTCAAATTAATGTTCTATTTTTGGAAATTTTTTATGCCTCATAAAGAGATTTGTTAGGATTTATTTGATTAGAGGATTAAATAATTTTAATTTTGTGATATTTTGATGATATAAATAGTTTATGTAATATAAATTGAATTATAAAGTTTTTATAATTAATAAAATATCATATATTTAAATTAAAATACCATATAATGAATTATATAAAAATATCATATTATTAAATAAATACAATACTCTTATATTCAATAATTATAGAATGTTGATAATGAATGAGATAAAATAATAAAATATCTATAATTAGCTATTTTTACAAAATTTTCATAAATTATTATCTCATTTTAAATTTAGGAAGTGTTCATTTATTTATAAGTTATTCCTTTATTTATTCATTGTTATAGATTTTTTATATTAAGAATATTGGAATTCTTATGTTTCTGGGATAAGCTTCTTCTTATGAATTTCCAAGCCTTTTTTTCAAGCTAGATATGATTACATAAGATATTTCTTCTGTATACCTCTATCACAGATTATAATTGATTTCATTATATTAAATTTAGTTATCAAATTTATTTTATATATGTTAGGATTTAGATTTA
This sequence comes from Viscum album, assembly GCA_963277665.1. Classification (NCBI taxonomy): domain Eukaryota; kingdom Viridiplantae; phylum Streptophyta; class Magnoliopsida; order Santalales; family Viscaceae; genus Viscum; species Viscum album. The sequence continues at coordinate 1,417,641,182 of OY728145.1, forward strand.
TTATTATTCGGATTTTATATTGAATAAATTATCCTTAGGTACACAGAATTTGGTTTAGACTTCCCATTATCCTTGAGGCTAATGGATTGTCCCAAAAAGGTATGGGCAAGCCATATATGGATCCAAGATCACTTGTGTGGATATTGTCAATATCTGGGAATAATAAACCATTACATGAGAAGTTTATGTTCCTTATGCATTAGATTAATTTGGATATACGTAAATATGTTTGGATTTTATTTTTTTTCAAGAAATACAAACTGTGGGTTATATATAGAGTTACACATCAATATATATTGAACATGTTAATTTGATGGTTTGAGTAATATTTAAAAAATAAATCATTATATTCATGACTACATAAAGGTAATAACATGAGATAATATGGTGAGATTAAATCCCATTATAAATACTAAGTAATAGATTACTTCCAAAGAATCGCTTATAAAGACCTCAAATATTAAGTAGAGGTGACCTTAACCATTTAGTTTCCATAGAATATCTAATGTATGTAAAGTAATTAGTGAGGTAACTATAACCCTTAGGTACCTTGTTCATGGCATTAACATTGGGATACACCTATCTTGGAAACCATAAACATTAAATACAAGAAGAATAGAGTTGATTTTATATCTATATGATGGTTATGGATAAATATTTAATCACTTGGCTTTGCTAGAGTCATATATGATATGATTAATAATAGTAATCTATTAGATATAATCATGAATTATTTACATGATACCCAATGTAATTCATGGTTAAATATAGAGTTTGGACCACTAATAAATATGAATAATTTTAGTGGGTCACTGTTTTAGTGGGATAATTTAATAAATTATTTATTTAGTTTTAATAAAATATGATACTCATCTGATAAAATCTACAATTGTTTATAAACACCACCATCATCATCAAACTTAAATTTAAGGTTAATATATAATAAGTAAAATTTAATTGTAAGAAACACTTTAGAATGCTAAATTAAGATAAAAATTTATGTAATAATTAATTCTTGGTGTTAGAGAAACACATTCTTAAGTAACCAAGCTTTGAAGTTCTTTAAGAGGTGAATCTAAATGCTTTTGAGAAGTATATAATGACTCAATTAAGGTTTAAAAGGTTTTATATACAAAAATAACTAAGGAATTATAGTCTCATATACTTGATGAGATTAATTATGTCATTGATACTCAATATGATTGAGTTTGATAATGACTTGGAGCGATTAAATATTTCTGATAAGTCTTGTTCTAGTTGTGGAATTGATATTATTTCCAACAATGAAGATATTAATATACTATGAAGGAGTTCCATAAATTTTTACCCAATATTCAAAAAGTGTTAAGAATAAATTTACTAGGAATTTAATATCAAAATTCAAGTGCTACGTAAAAAATGAAACTAAGTAAAATTAATAATCAAAAAAATAGTTAGAGAGTGAAATAACATTTCTTTAAGTATAAAATATTAGTTAACTTTAAAACTAAAGTCATTATCGGGAAGAAGGAGTAATTATTCTATGGAATATAAATTTATGGACTACATGAAGGATTTTTTGAAACTCTGTGGAATGTCCTTGTCAAGCATTGGTGTTATAAAAATTAATTCATTTTTTAAGGGTTTTTCATATGGAATTTATACTTTAAATTATTTGTAAATATATTAGTGTTAAAAATCAAGGAAATAAATGATATATATTATAGATTTCATTAATGTAATAAAGAAAAGAGACACTATATAAAATATTTTATTTTAAATGAAATTATCAATCATGTATAATTCTATGAAAGGGATTTGAATCTTCATCACATTTATCTTATATGATATGATAATTTGTTCGTTAAAAAATATTTATTGTGAAAAAATGAGATGATTAATTGTATATAGATGATTTATAATTTGTCATATTCTATAACATGTTTTGAAAATGATACATGGATAAAAATGCTTTAACTAGGATAAAGGTTATAACAAATTTTTGGTTAAAATATAAGGTAAGGTTTGTGTGCCACCCATCTATGATGTATTTTGATAAATAGTATACTTTTCAAAGGTAAATGGTCAGAACACAAAGAATACCATATGTTATTGGTAAAAATAGTTTATTTTTAAAAAATTCACACTCCAATGGAAATAAGTGTTATATCTTAACACAAAATAGTTTTTTATATATTACTATGACATTCTAAAAAGTGTATAGGGTCTAAATAACTAGTGGAAGTATATCTGAACTTAGATAAGTTAAAATTTCACAAATAAAATTTTACACCACTCTAAAGTTAAATTTATTTCACTTAACATATTAAAGAGTTTATGATATATGTAGATACATAAGTGAAATAAAAATGTAAAGGTTACATTTAGTTACTGTGACAAAGTGAATATCACTTTTTTTAAAGGATATTCCAGTAAAAATACAAAGTGAATATCACTTGAAATAAAAAAAATATTTAAAGGTAGTGGGGGTCAATCTAAATTTAAATTTTTTATTTAGTTACCATAACATAAGTGAACGTTACATTATTATCAATCATTTTAAGTTATGTTGGTAAGTAATATTTTAAATAGTTAAATTATTTTTCCTTGAAAAAATTGATGCAAAGGGTTCCAAGATTGATGTTGATGTACTTGGAAAAAGTTATTGGTAAACAAATAAGTTTTAATTGTAACATTTGGTGTTGTGAAGTTAGATGATTCTAATGTATTCATAGAGTTCTACATGAGGAATACAGTTCCTAAATCTCTTTATTTTGTGAACATGATCTCTTTATACGTGTTACTCCTTAAAGAGTTTAGTGGGATGGTTTTATTTGAAGGTCACATAAAGATGTCGAAGGAATAATATATAAATGAAAAAAGTTAATAAAACCTTATAAATTGTATAAAACATAAGGATGATCTAGATTTTTATCATATATGATATTATAGACCAATTCTTATAGATGGTTTTTTTATTATTTATAAAATATTTTAGGAATATAAAATGTATCATATAAAGGAAATATCCATTTTATCATTCCATCACATTGGTTAAATAAATGTATATATTCATATGAATTTCATGAAATTTAATTTTAATTTACCTCTCAATGTATTAATGTTTGTTATCCATTACTAATGTTCTCCATGGAGTATGATATTTTATGATGAATTATTAAGGATAGTGTGAGTTGAATTCTTCTATGAGATCCAAAATAAACATCTGAGGCATATAAAATGTTTTTTGTGTTGTATGACCTACTAAGTATAAAATATATAGTGTCTTATGCAATGTATCTAGTCTACTACAGGTGAATAGATCATATAAAAGTCCATATTATCTATGTTCAGTGTTATAAACTGCATGAGAAACTTTATACGTTAAAACCTTTATTATTCATTCCATGCTACATTTTCTAATAACGGGGTTATTGGTTATATATTTGATAATTCATTTTGTTGAATTACATCCATGATGATAATTTTTTTCTTGTATGACATATGATCTGTTTATTGAGATATACTGGGGAGTTTGAGATTATACCTAAAACGTACACATAATTTTCATTTCTATTCATTTTACGGGCATGTAATGTGGTTATTCGAAAAGATGAATAAAATGTGATGTATTAATCAATTGGTACATTCTATAGTTGGAGAGTCATTAATGTTTAGAGTTTTCTAGATGTGATTAATATACACTTTGTCCCATAGTCACTCAACTACTTGGAAAGAGGTACAAAATGAGAATTCATACCAAAAAGAGAAGTGGTTGGTCAACACAAGAGTACATTTAAAAGTGTTTGATGTAGTATTGACTTGTTGTTAGAGGCTGGTATTTTCTTACATTTATTGATCTTCTTACTCATATTTGTTATCAATGTTATAAATTCATTTGGGTAACACTTTTTTGTTGACTGAATGGATATTGTGTTTGACATAGAGAGTGTAACATCCCAGGTAAACAAAGAATAAGACATTCTCATATTTATTAATATTTGTTAGTTAAATATTAATTTTACATTAAAGGGGTTGCTATGTTCGATAAAGTACCCAATACGCAACAATGAGTTTCTTTGAAATCTTACGTTGCACACAAATGATATAATAATATTATTTTAAATGGTAGTTAACACGTAGTCATTGTATTGGAAGGAATGAATAGAAATAACTAAAATATGATTATATATGTTTGTTAAAGATTTTTACATTTTTCCAATAAAAGATAATGGCTTAAAATAAGAAAAGAATTCAATTTTAAGCATAAATTCTCTAATATTCACTTAAAGGCCGATTTATCACCTTTTGATGGAGAACACTCTTTAAATACAGTTTTGGCCACTCTTATACATCCTATTGGATGAAATAAAGTCCCTATTTAGAATCGGGACATAAAAATTTACTTTGTGTATGTTTTTGGTATTTTTCCAATAAAGATCATTTTTTAATGAATAGTGAAAATATTGTATTTTAATTGAAAACCTCATTTTAATCTAATTTATTTATATGGTTATATTATTTTTTGAACTGGTTTTAAAGTGCAACTAGAATATATTTTTACCAATTAATCCAATGGTGGTCATTGGAATTAATTTCACTTTGAAATTGTACTTAAACAAGTGTTAATCTTTTTTTAGAAATTGTTTCTTAAAAGCATGCTATTTGTTTTGACAACGGGAATTAATTATAAAATTAATTAATGAAAAATATATGTTTTGAATTTTATAAAATATACATCATTTTTGATTTCGGAATATAAAATATATCTTAGGGTGAGTTTTTGAATTTTTCTGAAAAACTTCAATTATTTATGAATAGTGAAACCACTAAGTGGTAGTTAAAAAACTGATTTTTCATTTAAATGAAAGTTTACAACTTTTTTGAATTGAATTTAAAAAATCCAACATACATGGTTGTCATTAGTATGTAAAATTTGGTTCAATGGGACGAAAATAATTTTTTGGTGAATATTAACTTTTAAGTTTTATTAATTGCGATTAAAGGTAATTAGTATAATTTAAGGTAAAAATAATTTTATAATAATATGAAATCACCTTGACACGTGTCCTAACCTTATTGGATGAGTTATTGCCTACCAATACAATCCATGGGTCAATTTTTGGGACCCCATGGAACCACTTGGGTATGATAATGACTTTAATACCTTTTATTTAAAGTAAAAATAAAATTGTCACAAACATGTATTGTTTTACTAAAACTATATTTACATGGGGTTGTATAATTTATATATTTTACTATAAATAATAATTAGAAATCTAAAAATATTTCCTACAAAATTTTAATTTTTTTATAATTTTTAGACATCAAAATAAATAAAATTAGTTATGACACAATGATGATGCATTGTTTACGTCATTAATGAATGATTTAAATAAATAAGAAAATAATGGTTAAAATAATATCCAACACTTGTCAAATTCTTATTAGATGATTTTATTTCGAACATGGGCCACCCTATCTTAGACTTTAATAATTTTTGGACCTTTAGAAACCGAAAAGCTTTATATAATAAAATAATAGTTTCATGCTTTCCAAAAGAGCCCTTCCTCTCCCTTATAAAAAGACCCCACTTCCTACCCATTTCACACACTTATAAAGCCCTTTGGCTCGTCCAAACACTACTCAAATAAGCTCCCAATATCCCTCTCTTCATCCTAGAAGCCTTAACTTAGGCAGAAAGCTCTTCAAGAAACCCTTTTGGTTCAAACCAAGGGGAGTTACCCATTTTAAAGGTAATGTCTTCTCTTATGTTCTTTTGTTTTATTTTTCTTCTCCAACCCCCTAAACAATTTTTATTCATTTATTTTGTATAAACACTAGTATCTTCAATATAAAATAATTTTTTATGATAATGATTTGAGCTACACTTACACAAACCTCCATCTAATGGGTGTAGAACATGCTGTTTCTATGGACGACGAACTACTGCCTCACGGAACGATGATTGTTCATGTAACCTCCCCGGCCCGGAAGCCACTAAACCAGTGCTCCGATCCTGGTGGATACAAGACCTTAAGCATGCCTCCATGTATTCCAAAGGCTGTCGACTAGCAGCGGGGGTCTATAGGGTCAAGTGGGGAGACTATACCCCCTCTTTTATCAGGGTAAGCCACAAAATAATAACCGAATAGCGGAAATAATAACCAATAAACAAGGAACATGTATGAAACCCATTTCCAATAATAAATATGACATGTCATAATACTAGTTCAAGAGTGAACAAAATCCCAAAATAAAGACAACAGCCAAATCCCACAGATGGTCCCGACTCCAATTTCGGGTCATCCACCAAGTGCTACCCATGTCCACTCAGCTATCTAGAAAGGACCCTTGCCCTTGTCCTGTCCTTCAAACATAAAGTCTAGTCGGGTACCCAATGGCGGCCCGAGCAGGGTGTGAGTACAACTCAGTAGGCCACCACCAACGGTGTCTATAAAATATCTAGTATAAGCTGGTAGTGCATGCAAAAGGAAAATGAATAATAAATTCCAAGTAATTTATTAAGGTTCCAGTAACAAGTTCAGAGCCAAAGCCATTTCCATTTCATTACCATCCATTTATTACCATTTACCATCACTTACTATTTCAACACATTTCCATGAGTTAATCACATACATTATGTTACATGGCTCTAAGGCCAACAACTACATGCAAGAGGGTAAACACATCTTTATCCTATCTCACTGGGATTAACTCCCTCATAGAAACCATATCCTCACCTTGAAGCCTCTGTCTGGGTGGATGCAACCGTTAGGAGAATAGACCCTCAATCCCCTTTCCTAACCCCTGCATTTACGGTGGAGTTTAGAGCATCAGTCTTCACTCAACCCATGGGTGTAGATCCTCAAGTCATACCCCACTCTACCAAGCCATGTGCACATTCTTATATATAAGTAACCATCAACCATCTATACCATTGTCATTCGGAAAACACTATTCACAACACCCCACATGGGAATTTCACATCATGCCTTAACCCATTAACACATTACCATTTCACATCATTTAACCATTCACCGAATTCCCATGTGTTATTCCTAACTCACTAAGCATTCCAACACTAAACCCATAAACCATCTCGTTATGGTCTTTAACCAAATTACACATTAACCCATTCAACCTGTTCCATTTAACCCTCCGGTTTTTACCAAGTCTAGGTGCATCACATAACTTCTATCCCAAGTTCAACCAATCATTCCAACATGTTTATCAAGGGCTCTACCCTTAATTACAACAAGGTCACTTGTTCAATCACATTCCCTGAGCCCGGGAGAAGCCGGCACATCCCATGGAGGGCCCCAATTAGGTCAAGTTAATCCCAACACATCCCATGGGGAGCGTGAGGGTTCCCATTTACCATTATAACACCATTAATTCCAAATATGACAATGTTATCCAAACATAAACAAAAGAAAACATTAACATAACCAAACATGCACAAATTACTCAAATAACCATGGGATATAACTTGTAGACTACCTACCTCGAAACTGCGGTTGAACGCACGCTCAATCGAGTCCTTAGACCTCAATTAGACCAAACCTTGGAGTTTCGACCTAAATATCACCCAAAATATAGGGTTTGAGAGATTCAGAACAAGAGGGAGAGAAGATACAAACCCTAAACTAAGAAAAGAACCAAGGATGGGATTAGCCTTACCCGGAGCTTCGATCCGCAAACAACGGCGCTCTAAACGGCCAAGAATCTAAGGAGAACCACCCTTGGGAAGCTTAGGTTGGCCAAGTTCGTCGCTAGGGTCAGGAGAGGAGGAGGAGAGGAAAATCCCAATTGGGGTTTAAAAGCCTGGAGTGGAAAACTTGTAATTTTTCCCAACTTTAAGTGTTTGCACGGTTTGTTCGCACAGTTTGGAAAACCGTACGCAAACCATGTGCATGCCACTACCTGGAGTGGGAGGGTTCGCACATTTTATCAACACTGTTTTGAAAATCATGTGCAAACTGTGCACATGCTTCTGCCTGGAGGAGGAAGGGTCGCACGGTTTTATCTGCGCAGGCCGCACGGTTTTCCTGGTCGTGCGCAGGCCGTGCGCCTTGGCCTGTCTTTCCTAGTTTTCCTTTCTTTTGTGCCCCGGGCCCCTGAAACACCCCCAAGGCATCTCATACTTTCAAAAGAAATCCCTTAAATCCCAAAACAAGGGATTAACTAAAACACCAAGAAAAAAATACCATCCAAAACAGTGATCTTACAACCTCCCCACCTTATAACGGCTCGTCCTCGAGCTGAGTTCTCAGGTCTCATTGCTCCACCGAAGAGAAGAGTTCGGGACACTGGGCCAACATATCTGATTCCCTCTCCCAAGTTTCTTCCTGAACTTTCCTTTGCTGCCGTAGTACTCGCAATAATGGCACAACCTTGCCTCGCAAGACCTTTTCACTATGATCCACCACACGAACCGAATGCTCCTCAAACGATGCATCATCCTCAAGCTCCACATCCTCAACATCAACCACGTGAGATGGGTCAGGGTGATACCACTGAAGCTGTGACACATGAAACACATCATGAATCCCACCATACCACTTTAGAAAAGCCAATTGGTAAGCCACTGATCTGATCCTCTTCACAATCTTAAAAGGTCCCACATACCTTGGCACCAACTTACCCTGCTTTCGAATCCGACGGTGACCCAACCTTGGCGTCACTTGAAGGAACACTTTATCACCCACCACAAACTCAAGAGGTCTATGCCTCCGATCTGCATACAAATTTTTCCTACTCGGATCCGTATCCATCCGCTTCCTAATCAACTTAACTCTCTCGGAATTCTTCTGCACGAGACTTGGCCCCAACCACTCAGATTCACTGGCCTCTAGCCAACACAACAGGGATCTACATGGCCTCCCATAGAGTGCCTCAAACGGTGCCATCTGAATCGTATCCAGAAAACTGTTGTTATACGAAAACTCAACCAATGATAGATGTCTCTCCCAAGAACAACCAAAGTCCAAGACACAAGCTCTTAACATGTCCCCCAACACTTGGATCGTACGCTATGACTGCCCGTCCGTCTGTGGGTTGACGACCATACTCAAAAACAGCTGCGTACCAAGTTTCTTCTGCAACCCTTTCCAGAAACGTGACATGAAACGTGGATCTCAGTCCAAAACTATGGTCTTCGGCACCCCATGCAACCGCACTATCTCCCGAACATACATCTCACCTAACTGGTCGACTGTATAGGTCTCCTGAATCAGTAAGAAATGAACCACTTTCGTTAACCGATCCACGACCAACCAAATTACATCATTCTTCCATGACGTCCTTGGAAGACCCACGACAAAAATACATTGTTACATCATCCAACCTCCATTATGGAATGGGAAATGGATGAAACAAACCAACTGGGTGTTGATGCTCGGCCTTCACCTGCTAACAGGTAAGGCACCGTGCCACAAAGCCCGCAACCTCCTTCTTCATTTCAGGCAACCAAACCTACCTTCAGAGATCACGGTACATCTTTTTCAAACCAAGATGCACTTCCCACTTTGATGCATGGAACTCACGCATCAACTCATCCCGCACACACCTTGTCACAACCACACAATCACAAATGCGAACAACACCTTCCACGTCGACGGCCCAACCAGAAGGTAGCTCCCCACCTTTAAGCTTTTCCTTTATGGATAAACCCTCATGGCCATCAATCTGACCTTCCTTAACTTGACCCAAAAGCATCGACTCCATCATTAAAGAAGCAAGAGTTACCTGACCACTTTCCTCCTGCACCTCCAGGTGCATCTCTACAAACAAAGCCATCACCTTTCACTCGATGCTGGACTCCTGAACTGCCTGATTCTGAACCTTCCTGCTCAGAGCATCAGCAACAATATTTCCCATTCCCATCGTGTAAACCAAATCAAAGTCAAACGACTATAGATATTCAACCCATCTTCACTGCTGAAGATTCAGATCCCGCTCTGAGAAGATGTACTTTAAGCTCTTATGGTCCGTAAACATGGTAAACCGTTCCCCCAACAGATAGTGCCTCCAGCACTTCAAGGCATACACTAATGTAGCCAACTCAAGATCATGAGTGGGATAGTTCCACTCATGGGGTCTCAACTAACGTGACCCATAAGCCACACCCCACTCATCCTGCATTAATACAGCCCCAAGTCCGATTCTGGACGCATCACAAAAAACGACATACTTCTTACCCAACTCAGGTAAGATCAGGATAGGTGCGGTCATCAACCGCTTCTTCAACTCTTGGAAGGCATCCTCACAAGCCCTCGACCACTCGAACCTAATTCCCTTCTTGGTCAAGCACGAGAGTGGTGCTTCCAAGAGAGAGAAATATTGAATGAACCTTCGGTAATACCCGACCAAACCTAGAAAACTCCGAACATCAGAAATGCTCTTGGGATGCTCCCAAGATACAACTGCCTGTACTTTCTCTAGATCCACTATCACGCATGCCACCGAGAAGATGTGACCCAGAAAAACAACCTCAACCAACCAGAATTGATACTTTGATTGCTTGGTGTATAGTCGATGCTCTCTTATCCTACTCAAGATGATGTCAAGGTGTTGGGCATGATCGTCGTGAGTTTTTGAGTACACTAAGATATTGTCGACAAAGACAACCAAAAACTGATCTAGATAGGGTTGAAAGATCTGGTTCATCAAATCCATTAACACCGTTGGTGCATTGGTCAAGCCAAAAGGAAATACCACAAACACAAACAACCCATACCGACTCCGGAAAGCGGTGCGTGGAACGTCAGAAGACCTCACCCTCAACTGGTGATAACCCGACCTCAGGTCAACTTTAGAAAACACTTATACACCCCTCGACTGATCAAAAAGTTCATGAATTCTAGGAATAGGGTACTGATTATTCACTATCATCTGATTCAACTTTCGATAGTCCACACACAGCCTCAACGACCCATCGTCTTTCTTTGAAAAAAGCACGGGAGATCCCCAAAGATACGTACTAGGACGGATAAACCCCTTACAATCCAACTCCTCAAGTTGAACCTTCAGTTCATGGAGTTCATATGGTGCAATTCGGTATGGTAGAATAGAAACTGGCTACACTCCCAGCAGCAACTCGATCGTGAACTCGAAATCCCTCTCGGGTGTTAACCCCGAAAAATCCCCAGGAAACACATTCTGAAATCGATCCACCACGGGAGGAAAATTAAGTTGTTCCCCTCCCTCACCATCATCAAGCATGATACAATCCACGTGAGCCGTGAGTCCACTCATCTATTGAAAAAATGGCCCCGCACGCCCTGCTCGGACATCCCATTCGCCACGGTGGACATAAGCGTCACCCTCAAGTGACCTGAACGATACTCTGCATCGATAGCAGTCTGTGTGTGCCCGATACAACACCAACCAATCCATTCCCAAGATTAGGTCAAACCCTAACATCTCAAGAACAAAAAAATTTCATAGAAAACGATACCCACCAACTTCCAAGGCACATCCCTTGCACTGCTTGATATCCTCAACCCATACTCCCAACAGAGTGTCAATTGACATAATTCCACACACCCTCTCCACCAGTAAACCCACCACCACCACAAGTTGAGTAGAGATAAAGGAGTGCGTGGAACCTATGTCAAACAATGCACTAGAAAATGTAGAAACTACAAGGATTGTACCTCAAATAATCAATGGTCCGGGTTCTCTATCACCCGACACAAATTGCACTGCATGAAGCTGACTTGCCCCTCTACCCCGGGCTCCATTCTGAATGCCCTGTGCTGCACTGCCCTGCTAGAGTGAGTGATCTTGGCCTAGAGTTTCACGTCCACCACCTTTGCTAGTATGGCACGTAGATCTCCAACTGCCTGCCTAATACGGGGAATCTAATCCCCTCCCCTTATCTGGTACCTTCCTTCCACCATCATGCTCACCTGCATGTCGAGGATTCCTGCAGAACCCCTGCACATGTCCCATCCTTCTGCACGAACGGAACTCAACTGGAGGTCGAGGACACTGACCTCGCATATGCCCCAGCCCACCGCATTGATAGAAGAACACCTGATCCCAACCCTGAGAGGCAGACCCTCTCTTCCAGCAACTTTTCACGCTTCCGCCATGATGTGAGCCCTCATGGCGTCGCTTCCAAACCTTGGTAGCTATACTACTCTTCTACCCCACTGGCACCAAAAGTCCACTACCCGAAGCTCTCTTCAGGTTTCCTTCTGAGATCAATGCATGATCTACTACCTATATGAACCTCTTCAACCGGAAGATGTTTACTTGAGACCTGATCTCATGTCTTAGCCCATCGGGGAAACGCATTGCTACTGGTGCCTCATCCCCTGCTAACACTAGGAAAAAGCATCTCAAATCCGTGAAGCAACTACCATAGTCCATCACTGATAGTGATCCCTAATTCAGGCTCATAAAATCTGCAACCCACTCCTGCCTCAAAGTATCTGGGTAGAAATACTCCAGAAACATTTCCTGAAAGTATTTCCATGACATTCCCCCAGCCTGCCCAATTTGGGCCTGAATGTCCCACCAACGCCTAGCATGGCCCAGCAACATATAAGCGGCCAGCTTTACTCGCTTCTCAATAGGGGTATCTAGATGATCCAATATCATCTGGACAGATTCTAACCAGAACTTTTCTGCCTCTAGACCACCCTCTCTGATGAAGGTCAGAGGGTACTGCAGTTGGAACTCCTTGGTCAGCTCAAACATACTCGGTACAACCCGCCTTGGGTCATGATCCATCAACTTCATAAGGCGAGCCAGGTTATCTCGAAACTGTTCTTCTCTACCTTCATTGATCTCCATGTTTTCTTTCCCCTCTACTGGATGAGTGTTCTCAGTAATATCCTCCCATTTCCCAACTAGTAATTGATGTCGTGGTGGCATTTCTTTACATTTCCAAGCATGAGATTTACCTAACCTTCCACCAAACTCACACAACATTTCAGAGAACATTATTCACTTCATTTCAAATGCTTATATTTCATTAAATTTCATTTACACACTTGTTTCATTTCGTTCCTCTCATTATTTCTTGGTTCCATGAAATGTGTGATGCACCCTACCTTCGAGCCTCACACACCCATCCCGTACATGTGCCTAACACAATGCATGTCACCTATCTCCTTAGGTTCCTACAATGTTGTGTGAGTGCAAATTCTCGTTCCATTAAGGCCACGAGCCAAATATCATTAAACAGTCCCATCAACCCACATGTGCATCACCCAATAGTGAAATATCATCAACTGTAACAACACACAACAAAGAACAACATTTCCCATCTAGGGTGACTTGGCTTTTTCCCCCGTACCTAGGTTATCTACTCCTAAGAACGAGCTTATTTCAATGGCCCAACACATCCTAACCCTTGGCTACCAATCCCAAATAACAAGACCTCATATTAGGAGATGAAAGACCTCCACTGATACCACTTTGTAACATCCACGACCCAGAAACCACTAAACTGGTGCTCTGATCCAGGTGGTTACATGACCTTAATCATGCCTCCCCATACGCCAAAGGCTGCTGACTAGCAGCGGGGGTCTATAGGGTCAAGTGGGGAGACTATACCCCCTTTTTATCAGAGAAAGCACAACAGAATAACCAAATTGCATAAAAAATAACCAATAAACAAGGAACATATATGAAAACCATTTCCAATAATAAATATGTCATTTCATACTACGAGTGAAATAGTGAACAAAAGCCCAAAATAAAGACAACAGCCAAATCCCCAAGATGGTCCTGACTCCAAGTCTGTATACTTCACCAAGTGTTACCCATGTCCACTCAGCTATCTAGCAAGGACCCTTGCCCTTGTCCTGTCTTGCAAAAATGAAGTCTTCTTGGGAACCCAATGGTGGCCCAAGCAGGATGTGAGTAGAACTCATTAGGCCACCACCAACGGTGTCTACAAAATATCCCGTATAAGCAGGTAGTGCATGTAAAGGGAAAATTAATGATAAATGGCAAGTAATTTATTAAGTATCCAGTAACCAGTTCAGATCCAAAGCCATTACCATCCATTTATTACCATTTACCATCACTTACCATTTCATCACATTTCCATGAGTTAATCACATACATTATGTTGCATGGGTCTAAGGCCAACAACCACATGCAAGAGGGTAAACACATCATTATCCTATCTCACTATGACTAACTCCCTCATAGCAACCATATCCTCACCTCGAAGCCTCAGTCCGGGTGGATGCAACCGTTAGGAGAATAGACCCTCAGTCCCCTTTCTTAACCCATGCATTTAGGGTGGATTTTAGAGCATCAGTCTTCGCTCAACACGTGGGTGTAGATCCTCAATTCATACCCTACTCTACCAAGCCATGTGCACATGCTTATATATAAGTAACCATCAACCATCCATACCATTTCCCTTCGACAAACACTATTCACAACACCCCACATGGGAATTTCACATCATGCCTTAACCCATTAACACATTACAATTTCACATCATTTAACCATTCACCTAATTCCCATGTGTTATTCCTAACTCACTAAGAATTCAATACTAAACCCATAACCCATCCCATTATGGTCTTTAACCTATTTACACATTAACCCATTTAACCCTTTCCATTTAACCCTCTGGTTGTTACCAAGTCTAGGTGCATCACATAACTTCTATCCCAAGTTCTACGAATCATTCCAACATGTTTATCAAGGGCTCTACCCTTAATTACAACAAGGTCACTTGTTCAATCTCATTCCCTGAGCACGGGAGAAGTCGGCATATCCCATGGAGGGCCACAATTTGGTTAAGTTAATCCCAACACATCCCACAGGGATTGTGAGGGTTCCCATTTACCATTATAATACCATTAATTCCAAACATGTCAAGGTTATCCAAACATAACCAAAGGAAAACAGTAACATAACCAAACCTGCACAAATTACTCAAATAACCATGGGATATAACTTGTAGACCACCATCCTCGAAACCGCGGTTGAACGCAACCTCAATCGAGTCCTTAGACCTTAATTCGACCAAACCATGGAGCTTCAACCTAAACATCACCCAAAATATAGGGTTTTAGAGCTTCGGAACAAGAGGGAGAGAAGATACAAACCCTAAACCAAGAAAAGAACCATGGATGTGATTAGCCTTACCTGGAGCTTTGATCCTCAACCAACGGCACTATAAAAGGCCAAGAATCAAAGGATAACCACCCTTGGTAAGCTTGGGTCGGCCATGTTCATCGCTAGGGTCAGAAGAGGAGGAGGAGAGGAAAATCACGAGTGGGGTTTAAAATCCCGGAGTGGAAAACGTATAATTTTTTCCAACTTAAAGTGGTTGCATGATTTGTCCGCACGGTTTGGAAAACAGTACGTAAACCATGCACATGCCACTGCCTAAAGTAGGAGGGGTCATACGATTTATTCACATGGTTTGGCAAACCATGCACATTCTTTTGTCCGGAGGAGGAAGGGTCGCACGGTTTCACCTGGGCAGGCCGCACGGTTTGCCTGGTCATGCGCAGGCCATGCGCCTTGGCCTGTCTTGTCCAGTTTTCCTTTCTTCCATGCCCCGAGCCACTGAAACACCCCCAAGGCCTCTCATACTTTCAAAATACAACCCTTGAAGCCCAGAACAAGGGATTTAACCAAAACACAAAGAAAAACATATCGTCCAAAACCGGGATCTTACAGTTCAATTATCTCTTACCACCTCTCATGGTGGACATTAAGATGTCACTATATTTATATATTATATATATTATGTTTATGTTTTCCTTATGATTTTTTATTTTTCATTTATGGCAAACCTTTATGGTTTCCATTATGGGTAAACGTGATAATTTCATTTTAGGAAGTGTGGACTACCTCCCCCTCAAAGTGATTATATATGTTATTATACTGGAATTATAATGTACCACTATATCATAATGTTTTCATTCCATTAAATGTGAAATAGAAATGAAAGTAGCGTTCATGCGTACGTACGGCTTACCGTCTCCATGAACGGTGCATTTAATTTCCTAACTCTAAATGATATGTAATATTATAAATACATGTATATACTGGATATATAAGATATATATGATATCTACATCATGAATGTAATTATGGAGATAATGTATATTTTACCACATGAACAACATGTAATTATAAGAAGTTTATTTTTGACTTACGTACCCAATATCGACAAAATAAACATTATTAACTTAAATTATTACATAATGTTTATAACATGGAAATAAGTGATATAAAAGGAATAATAAACTTCAAAAGGGTTCTTAAGAAAGTAGAAATTAACACTAGTTTATTATTCAGGAGATTAAAGAGGGGTCGAGTCAAGTCGGACATGAGGTAAGGGACTTCGTCTCAATCTTCTTTCATTGAGGCATATTTTGTTCTAATACAATACATTCTTTTATACACTGTATAAACACCTCTGACTTTTCATTTCATTAAAAGGGAATCTTTTTCTACGAAGCTTTTTACTAAATGACAAAATGGAATGTTTCTTTTAACATAAGCGGTGACAACAACATGTTCCTCCACCGCGAGTACTACTTGATATTTGGCATCCTTAACAAGCCGTAATGTTTTTAAAAGAAAATAAATAACATATACTCTTTTATGTATTTTTGTATTGAAAATGGTTTTGATAATGGATTTGTTATGTCAATATATGTAAGTGACATATTGTGATTGAAATGTTGGAATGTTTTCCTTCCTTTATATTTGTTTTATGTCTTTTGATTTTATAATGGTACTTGGACATTTTGCGGGTGGTTACGTGATAACCAAAATGACATGTAGTGTCGTGAATACTAGGACGGGTGGTTATGTTATAACCTCCAATTCATTGGGTATGGAAGTCGGCTGAATAGCTATTCTATTTAGTGATCTGTGTGGAAGTCAACCATTTGATTATTCCATTTTGGTATGATTATGTCCCAAGTTACCTTTATATGTTATGTGTCCTTTATATGGGTTTTATGGTAATCATTTGGTTATAAAAGGGTAAGTAATGATCTTTTATTTAGTGGAGAGTATTTACTACTTCATAAAGCTGAAAAGTGTTACTTATTATAATGTATTCCTGGTTTACCAGTTGTTTTCAAGAAAACTAACAGTTTTCCTTCTTTGTGTATCCCTTACTGAGTTTTTATGCTCACCCCATGTTTTTGAAATGTTTTTCACAGGACATAATGTGGAATAAGGTCGAGGATGGGATCAAGGAAAAGTCATGCTATCTTAAACATGGAACAAGACATGACTCTTTTTTTCAAGAGTTCATGTTTTGTAAAAAAATGGAAACTGTGTAGAAGTGTCTACTTTGTAATCTTTTGAGTTGTAATAGTTATGTCCTAATTCTCTAAAACTCTAAACCTGAAAAGATCCATAATGTGAATTATTCATTTAATTAAAGATTAAGTGATTTCTTAAGGTTGGGTCCTTATAGAGAGATCCTCTAAAAGTGTTTTATATTTCATCTAAAAGTTTTTTATGGGTATTCACAAGTTATTAAATATGATGTGATTTTTGGTGATGTTAATTATAGTTTCCAAAAGGAATTTTCAAATATATTCAAAAGTAGTTTTGGATACAATTTTATATGTTATTTTATGCAATAAAATATATGTTGAAATGGTCAGAGTCTATAAGGCATTAGTGTAATTTTGAGAATGGAGGAGATGTGACCTATAGCCTATTGTATATGATGCATTTTAAGGAATGATATAAACATGTCAAATGGTATGGCATATAGAAACCCAAATGTATATGATTTAATTGTGTTTATTTTTATAATTATTTATAAAATCTCCATATTTTATGGCTCTTCCCATGAAATCATATCATATGATTGAGGGACATTCATAAAATATTGAAATGTGATTTCATGCCTCTATTCACATAAGTCATGGGATATGATTGAAGGATTTAAAATGGCCTTATCCCATGAAGTACATGAAATTATAGAGTATGACTAACTTTTTTATGTGACATATAGTATTCCACTGACATTTATTATATGGGTGTTTAGACTTTGATCTTCCCTGATGTTATCATTAAGGTACCATTGCGTGAGATGTAATGAGAAAGAGTTTACTATAGTTATGCTTGTAAAGTGTGAAATAGAAAAAAGGTTAACTCATGAAATATAATGAATGATTTAATTCATGAATCAATGAGTGGTATCCTTATGTAGATAAAAATATCATTTCCATGGGATAGAGGTGGTGGATGCATTTTTATCTAATACTCAAGTGAATTAACGAACTCCAAATCTCTCCATAACCTAACTTCTATTATATGAGGTTCTATAACAGTATGGTTGGTTTCATATACCACATGTATGATATGTGATTGAGGTTAGTCTCATAATTACACCATATATGAGGGATGGTTTTTCCTCATTGATGAACTTCATCAAGAACACAAATGAAGGCTCAAAATTTTGTGTTTTTATTGTAAAGTATGTTTTATATTTAGAAGTTATTCATTTCCAATTTTAACATATTTAATTTATCTACTCATGGTGATCCTGGAATATTTGAATTTTATCACTTTTGTTTCATCTATTAAGTGTAAATACACCCCCATGGATCTTATAGTCCAATAATCATAATGATCTTAACATATTATCCCAACCCATAAAACATTGTCATGGTTTTAAATTAGGAGAAAATTTCTTTTATATTGAGAATATTATATCATTCTAATATTCATAAAAAAATATTTCAGAACACATGAATGAATTATAAAAATTTTTAGTCTTTTATTATAAAATTATGATACATTATTCAAACATTACATCATTATCTTATTCATCATATACCAAGAGATTTAGAATAACCTTTATGATTATGGTGCACTAATGGATTCATCAAATGATATTCAAAATTAATATTTTTATCCACCTAACATATCCTAACATCATGCCACTCAATGATTAATCACATGAGATAATATAATTAAAGGATCTATTTAGTCCTTTGGTGAGACCACGGTTCCTTGGCCTGAAAAATGGCTATTGTGTGCTTACACTATGTCATGGTGGATCCATTTATAATAGGTTCTACTTACAGTTTATAAATGTAATTTCTAATCCAAAGAGACTCTTTTTCATTAAATAATACAACAATTTACTATGCCTCTGTTTCTAACTCCATCATAGTGGATTTGTGGTAACTCATCCAAATAATAGTTTCACTATTAAGGAAAACACAAAAATAGATTAATATCTCATATTATCCTTATCATATTTAAAACATTAATAAACATAACCCTTTACACATAGCTCATCCTATACTCTAAAGACCAAAATCATATCATTAGCCCTTCTAAAGTACTTAAGGATGTTATAAACATCAATCCAGTGACTCTCTAAAAGATTGGATTGGAATTTATTTGTCCTGATAAGATGATAGGTGGCATCAGGTCGAGTACACAATATGGAATACTTGATAGAGCCTATGGTAGGAATATAGGGAATTTCATCCATCCTTAATAACTCTTTAAAATGGATGTAAATATTTTTAAGATATATTCCATATAACACTAAAAAGAACACTTTTTTAATTCTCTATGTTAAACTACTTTAAAAAATTACCAATTTATATCTCATAAAAAATCACAAGTGTCATCTTAGAACTATATATATATTATTCATGCCCTGTATGTAGGATTATTCACCCTTTTCTTTCATAGAAAAGAATTTTCTCAACAATATTTATAGAAAATGTATAGTTTGGGTGTCATTTTTGATAAGAATTATTTCATCCATATATAATATAAAAAACACTAAAACACTCCCACTAAGTTTATTACATATAAAATAATTATCCACATTTTTTAAGAATCAAAAATCTTTGACCCATAATAAAACAAGATATTCCAACTCTTATAAGCTTCATACATTCTATAAAATATCATTTTAGCATTTATAACTTAGTAAAAAAATTCGGTATTTAAAAACCTTATGGTTACATCATATACATTCCCTTGACTAAATTATTATTAAGAAAAAAATTGAAATCTATTTTATATACCTCATCATAAAAATTAGATACTATGTAAGAACTATCTAAATATACATTATCATCTCCATATGTGAAAAGGTTTCACCATTGTGAATACCATAAATTTTCATGTAATATTTTCCCACAAGATATTATTTATAGATATAAATTTTACCATCCCAATTTGTTTTCTTATTAAAAAACAACTTGAACATTAAGGGTATCACCCCTTCAGGTCAATCCAAAAAGTTTTATACTAGCTTAGTGTATATAGACTCCATTTCAAATTCTATGGAATTTAACCACTTCTTGAAATCCAACTCTCAATGACCTACTTGTTGGAAGTAAATTCGTCTCCTATAAACATAACTACATAATAATTATCCATAAGGAATACATATCTCATGAGATCTTTATAAATATTACCTAAGCATATAGTTTCTTATGAAACATGATTCAACTATTTTTTCATAACTCTTTTTGAAACCATATCAAGATTTATATCAAGAACAAATTATATTTTTTGGTCCTAAACATCTCTAGGTTTAACTTTTATCCCACTGACTAATCAATCAATGAGTTTTCACTCAAGAAAATTTATATTTTGAACCACAAACAACTTATGTTAAGAAGAGTTATAGAAATAGTAGCAGTTTATTTATTTAGGTGAAAAAATAATAAGAATTGTTATGAATTAGGGAATAATATTCTAGAATCCAATCATGTACATGTAATTAATATCCCCAAATCCTCAAAAAAGACATAATGGCATGATTTTTAGTCAATATATCATATGTTATCTTTTTTATTTGGTTAATTAATCCTTTATATCATTTTTTTATAAATCAAAATACATTTTTTATTGATTTTTATTTGACTTTAAATTTTGTTTAGTAGTTTTTTTGATGTGCATGAGTAAAATATATTGCACTATATTTGATACAAAAATTATGTTCACAAGATCTTTGAGCATTGTAGCAGTGTATGACTAATTTCATTAGAATATGAGGAGTAATGATAAGTTCATAGTAATATGATGCATATTCTTATAATATAGTTTCAACTGAAACTGAAGATTGTGTATTTCAAACATCAGAGTTTATTATAAATATTTCTATAAATTGAACCGCATATATATATATATTGGAAGAAGGAATATCGACCATTATTAAAGTTTCTAGTTATGTTTAAGTTATTAAATTTTTTTATTGAGATATCTTCTAGGTAATTTAAGAGTTTTTTTTTCTAAGCCTTTTAGATAAGAGTTATTACTTTTATGGTTTTTCATTATAAAAATATTTAAAATTTTAAATTTTTATTCCTTCTATTTCCTATCATTTTTATTGAGGGATTCTGATGACAGAAAAGAGGGATTTGTTCTGATCATGTATGATCAATGGATTCTGGGGATATGAAGATTGTTCCTTTTCCAATATTTATTATTAATTAATTTTATTAATAAAAAGGCAAAGATACTTTCCAGTTTGTTTAAGTTAAGGAATTTTTTCAATATTAAGACAATTACCTTGGTTTATGTAAAAATATCTTCCCTAAAATACTAAAAAAAGTGTAGCTTTATAATATCCGTTAAAGGAATGATTGGGTTTTAAACCCGTACTCTATGTTTCATTTTATTTTCACTATGTTTAAAGGTTTTATAACTTTCAATATTTCCAAAAACTTTTATAAATTTTTTGATTTATGAATCACTACTATATTATTTCATTTTAAATGTATTATTAGATTTTAATAAACTAAATTTATATTGTTCATATTGTTTTAGTCAAGTTGTTCTAAAATTCCAATCATCTTAATTTCCATTTTCTTTACTCGGGTGGACTGTGATTGGATTAGAATATTGTATTTCTAGTAAAATAATATCTTGATGTGGAAAATATTATATGTTTTTATTTGTATTTTAATTCCACCCCACCCACCCCTCTTATTTTATGTCCACATTATATATCTGAGACAAAATTTGGTATCAAATATTATATCTATAGTTGAAACTGATCCTACTCTTCTTTTTTACATATCATTGGTTTATCCAAAATATCAAAAAAAATTAAACTAATCATATGGTTGTGAAAATATTTTTTATAATAAAATATATACTTATTGGATCTATAGATAATCTAAATCCTAATCCTCCACTAATCATGGATAGAAATGATTATGATTATTAGTGCGATATAATGAAAACTTTTGTAATTAATATTGGAGTATATAATTATACGAGGATGATCACAAATTAAAAAAATAAAAAGAAGGAAATTTCTATGTCTGATATAAATAAGAAATTCCTACTATAAAGTGAGAAAAAAATTGTTATTTTCAATCATGAGAAAAAATTACAGTCAAATATCTTCTAGTGAAACTTCTAATGGATGTGGGAAAATGCTATAGGTCTCTGTTTTTGGGACTTACAAATTTATTGAAACCATCATATCTATGTTACATGTGGGTCAACAAGAATTCTATTTTATTCATATAGATTTTTTTTCTTCTATTCATGAACACTTTATGACTATTGTGAACAGTCATTAATCTCTTGAGGAGAAGGATCTTTAATATGATTATATGATGGATAAAGTGATAAATATTTTTATGAAGGAGGGGGAATATAAATGTATATATATTGATGGTACATATCACTTGATTAAGAATAATATTGAGGATTTTATTTAAAATATCATGAATTATGAGAGTAAATTAAAAATATATGATAAAAATAGAAGTGGAATAATGGAGAAGCATTCACATCTACTTTCAGTAATGTTTCTTAAAAAGTTACAAATTATTGATCTAATATTAAAAGCAATAAATCCAAATATTAAATGAATTTTACCAATGAGTAATTTAGTAAATTATAACTTTCTCTATGTTTAAGAAACTGAGTAAGCATTTTAGAAAAAAAAATTGTTATGATCATTGTAAAGATTGAATGGGAAAACATGAGATAAAATATTCTGCAGATGTTATTTTTTATGACTGTAATAATAATGGACATATAATAGATTATTGTATTATATTTAAAATAAAATAAATAAATCCACGTAGGAATTATAAAAAAAAGAAAGAAAATTTTATGATCCTTAGAAACATGGAGTAAAATTGGAGGAGATATGACCTCTAATAGTTTATCTGATGAAAGTGGTAGTTCCATCTAAATATTATTAGATTCTATGAAAATAATACTAAAGATGATAAATTTCATATACTAAAAGAAAATAATTGGAGTAATAACTACCAAAAAAAGTGGTACATGTACAATGGTTGTTCTCAACACATGATAGGAGACAAGTCCAACTTCAGGAACTTGAAAACGCTATATAGTGGATGAGTCACTTTTTTGGACAATGAAAAAGGTGAAATCATCAGAATCAGTGAGGTAAAATTTATTGAAAAATATTTAATTTATAATTTTTTGT
This sequence comes from Viscum album, assembly GCA_963277665.1. Taxonomy (NCBI): domain Eukaryota; kingdom Viridiplantae; phylum Streptophyta; class Magnoliopsida; order Santalales; family Viscaceae; genus Viscum; species Viscum album. The sequence continues at coordinate 1,417,664,583 of OY728145.1, forward strand.
AAATTTAAGGACATAAGAAAAAACATATTAGTATAATCCAACTATATAATGAGGGTAACCTTGTGGACATTAGGGATTAAAAACATGTTATTCATATTATAACCCTAATTTTTATTACACACTTAGACATGATTTATTACATAAAACCTTCACCTAATAAAACATTAAAGATCGAGAGATCTAGAATATTTAGGGTTTAGAAACATTACATAACAACTTAAAATATGAAACATAACATCTTATTGAAAACTTCTTTTACATTAACACTACATTCCCTCGTACTTAGCATTGTATGGGATAACCTGAGGACATACATAAGAAAAGGGGTGATCTATAAAGCCCAGTAAGGGAGAAAACAAGTCATTACATGAAGAATACAATACATGTTAGGTAATAGTCATGTCAATGGAGAATAGAATAACATGAACATAAAGGCATAATATAACATGATTATCATGACATGGAAATGTGGCAAAAACACTTAACATGGAATTAGAATGAGCCAAGGATCTTTTCAAATGGAGAATAAGTACACCCTCATTGCACAGGAAGCATGATTAATACCTTGTTTCACTTGAATTAACATGATTAACACCCATTGAACATGTATTATCATGATACTATACTTTACCCATTACACTGGAGTGCTATCTGGGTGCACCCTTCTTAAACATTTCATTTCATGCATAAGTGTGCCACATGGATCATACAAGATGGAATAAATAATCATCATTTATTACATGGAAAAGGGTTTGGGAATAAATACATGAAGCTTTATAATCAATAAGAAAAAGTGCGTAAAGTTGAATACCGTTGATAGAGAAATGGGCATGGTATTCACTACACAATGACATTTCCTTGGAAAATCGGTGTAATTTCGGTAGTGTAACTCGGTGACCTGAGAATAGATAAAAATGGTTGATGAGATAGAAATGGGTGTCTCATAATTTTTACACTTAATGGATAGTAAGGTGTCCATATAGATACATGTCTTAACATATGTAATGGAATTTAGATTAATAATACAAAAGAATTTCTTGAATGTAAATGAGGAGAGGGAAATTCCTTATGGAATTTCAGCATAGTAAAAGGTGTATATTGTAGGAATTAATGAAAAAGAATGGGGTCTACCATTAGTCAAAAATAAATATGGCAGAATGGGGGAGGTGAAAAATCATACCCCAACATTTATAATTGAAAATAAAATGACATAACAATGTAAAGAAACTTGGTGAAAATGAGGAAGGAATCCATTACTTGGAAGTGTGATCCCAAAGGCTTGGGAGGGTCTTGAGAGAGTATTATTGAGAGCTTAAGGCACCTCGAGAGGATTATAGAGTGAGGAGGGAAAAATTTTGACTAACTACAAAGGCTTTTAGTGAAGAGGAAGTGGGAGCTTTGGTGTGTTTAAACAGGAAAGGAGGAGGAATTCTTTATTATTTAGGTTTAGGACACTACACATTAAACTAATCAAAACCACAAACCAGGACATGGTTTCTTCCCTTGGTTTTTTTCATAGGGGAGTGGAAAACAATATATTATAAGTCCAGTGTCTGAAATTCTTAAAATAATAGGGTTTCCTATGTGGCGGTTAGTCACACTCTCAAGGAAAATAATTTAAAAAGACCAAATGTATTATATGTCTTGAAGGGTCCACTAATGCTATGTAAAAAAAGTCAAACAAACCTAAAATCACATTATTTTAATGGTAAAACATATATTGTCCAAAAATAATGTTTAGAGTATTTTATTACATCACTATTGGGTCATTATGATGTCATAAAACAAATTATATATTTAAATAGTATTTAATTGTTTTTGCAAAAAATAGAATGTCTTAAAAAAATATGAATAATTCACCATTGGATAATTCCAATCTCCTGATTCCCAAAATAATATTCATTTAATCTAAATAATTATATAAATATTTTAATTTTAACTTTTAAAATAAAAACAAAAAAATTCAAAAATTCATGGGTTTTGACAAAAACATATTTCAAACCTTAATAAAAATTGCATTTGTATTCATAAAATTTATATAATCATTAATATTTAATAAAAAGTAATTTATTAATAATAATATTTTATTATAATATTATTTAATTCACAAATCTATTTATTCATCAAAATATATTACTTAGTTGAATATTAACTAAAAATACTATTTGTGCTTTAAAAACTCTTTAGAATGTAACAATAATAATATGAATGTATATTTTTTATTATATAAAAAAATATTTCACATAATCATAGTTCTAATGTATTGTTAAAAAACCCCTTATTACATACACATAATACCGAAGGGTAAGGTGTGTGATTGTCACAGACTCTTGGGGTGGCTCGGATAACATCGTTTGAGTGGTAATCTCTATCAACTTCCACTTCTATCATTGGCAGTTCCGTTCGATTTTAACATGTTTAAGCTCGGATTGGTCTTGGTAAAGAACAAAGCCCAATGTCACCATCTCCTTTTTGAGCTCTGAAAAATGGGCTTCATATGGGGAAAGTCTACTGAATGAGTCCATAGCTTCCTTTGTCAGAGTATATTGGATTTGTTAAAGCCCTATATTTATACTAATCATGTGATCAATGTTCGATGGCTATATTAGCAATGGTAACCATTCATAATGGTATTTTAAAAATTCAAAAACATAATACCCAAGAATTTTATATTTTAAATAACCATTTTACATAATAAGGCATTTAATCGGATCAAGAGGGATTTTCATTAATAAATGTTTATGTCGTTATAATCTTCCCCCCTTATAAAATCTCACCATCGAAATTTCCTTTTCCCACACTAAAACAGATGCGGGTAACATCATTTCAACACTTCCTTTGATTCCCATGTTTCTTCTTCAAACTTGTGGTTTTTTCACAATGACTTGATAAGGGAAATTTTCTAATTTTGTATAACTTTTTCTCTAATATCTAAGAGGTTTACTAGTTTCTCCTCATAAGATATATCATCCTCTAACTGTACTGCCTTTAAAGAGAGTACATGGGAAGGATCTAGTATGTACTTCCTTAAGAGGGATACATAAAAGACATCATGTTCTTTGTCCATTGTTGGTGGAAGTGCTCGTCGATGGGCCACAGTCCTAACACGATCAAAAATATCGAAGGGGCCGATGTAACTAGGACATAACTTCCCTTTATTTCCTAACCTCATGACCTTCTTCAACAGAGATATGCGTAGAAACACCATGTCTCTAACTTTGAACTCAAGTTCTTGTTGATGGTTATCTACATAACTCTTCTTTCGACTTTGGGCTACCATGATTTTTTGCTAAATGGTTTTCACCTTCTCCACCATTTCTTCGACCATTTCAGGTCCTAGCAGCTTACGCTCAACAACTTCATCCCAACATGCCAGAGTTCCGCACCTCTTCTAATACAGGGCTTCATAAGGTTTCATTCAAATGATTGAGTGAAAAATATTTTAATAGATGAATTATACCAAAGGAATATGTTGACCCCATCCTCCTTTAAATTCCATTGAACATGATGTTAACATATCTTCCAGTGTCTGAATAGTTCTCTTAGATTGGCCATCAATTTGAGGATGATATGTCATACTGAAATTCAGTTCTGTAACCAGATCATGTTGAAGACTCTTCTAAAACATAGAGGTGAATCTTTTATCTCGATTGGATATAATAGATAGTGGTACTCCATGAAGCCTTAAAACTTCCCAGGTATATATTTGTGCCAGTTGATCCAATGAGAAATACTCGTTAATTTCAATGAAGTGTGCAGACTTTGTAAGACTATACAAAACCACCAAGATTGCATTGTTTCCTTTTTATGTCTTTAGAACTCTGGTGACAATGTCCGTAGTAATGTTCTTTAATTTCCATTATTTTATGGGAAATGGTTGCATCATCCCCTTAGACTTATGCCTCTCTACCTTCAATTTCTGACACACCACGCACTTAGATGTATACACAGCGATCTCCTTATTCATATTATCCCACCAATAATGATCTTGGAGATCTCGATATATCTTTGTGTTTCCTGGGTGAATAGAGAAATTCGAACTATGTGTATCATCCAAAGCTTCCTTATTCTAATCCAGACTTGATGAAACACATAGTATTTCCCCAAATTTCACAATTCCTTCTTCATTAACATTGACCTCCAAGGATTTCTTTTGTCTGATAGCTTCCACTTTCTTCTCAATTCCCACATCATCCTTTCAAGCATCCTTTATACTTTCCAAAAGAGATAGTTGAGCAATAATTTGTGAACGGATTGATGATATTCACTTATTTATGATTCCCATGTCCATCTTCATAAAATATAAGAAGATTGGATCCTTTTCAATTCTCATCAATGATAGAATCGCTGGGTCCTTTCTACATAGAGCATCCACCACCTTGTTCGCTTTCGTTGGGTGGTAATAGATTGAGAAGTCAGAGTCTTCGATTATGTAATCACCCAAAGTTTTTCAATGGAAAATTTCCTTCTTATATTTATGTCATAAAACACAAAATAATGAACTACTAAGTTATAAGTTACCTTTAAACATAATTTTGTCACCCCTACGTTTGGAATTTTGAAAATCCAACATACACGTTTGTGTTCAAGATGGTTTTCGGAGTCTAATGAAACACAAATAATTTTTGGTGAAAAGTAACCTACCCTTATGAATAGTAACCTACCCATATGAATAGTATTATGACCATTATGAATAGTAAATAAGAGTAACATTACCTATGAATAATAAAATAAACTTTAGACATCTTAGAAAGTGACAATTTCACCTTAGTAAACGTTTTTGGTATTTTATAAGTCATAAATAATTAATTATAAATCATTAATTAATTTAAAAAGAATATTTATCTCCCAGAAATGTATTTATAAATTATTGAATCAATGTCTAATAGTTTTTAGATAATTTTATAAGACCCTACGTAATTTTTGAAAGCACCATAAAATCAGTTTTAATCTTAAAAACTGTTTTTTATGTAAATTATGATTTTAATTAAATATTAAATTAATAATATTTAGAAAATTATTTTTGAAAAATGGACTTCATTTTTGGATTATAATTGTAGAAAAATGATTGGGGTAAATTTTTGGGATTTTTCTGAGAAAGTTGATTTTTTGGTGAATAGTATAATACATTAATTACCATATAAATACATTTTAATTAAAACCCACTATTCCTGACATCACAAGTGATGTAAACACCAAAATCCCAAACTCACATGCCTTATTTACTATTCTTGGTCGTTCAAGACTCACTATTCCCTGTCATAGGTGAAATTAATAAACTAATCAATTTTATATTAAGGAAACCCCTCTCCCCTTCACTATAAAAGCCACCCTTCACTCACTCTTTTCCTCACACCTCTCAAGCTACAATCCTTCTCTAAACTCTACCCAAAAACCTTCCCTATCCCCTCCCCCACGTCCAAAATCTTATGTTCTCATAAAAATACCAATCCTAGCTTCCTTAAAGAGGATCTCAAGAGGAAGATTCTAGAGGTAACTTCTCTCCCTCTTCTCCTTTAATTTCCTTTCAAGTTCAAGTTCTTTTCTTGATCTCTCCCCAACTATATTCATCAAAATTGTTTTGTAACTCAATTATTATACATATAATGTAATTTTATGATTCTAATGGGATATTATATCACCCCACACCCTTTTCCTCTCCCTTTTTTTATTAAAGAGAACGTTGTTCATGAGGTGTTAATTTATCACCTTCAAAAATGACATGCCCTCTTCTTCCATTTCTACCTTCATATCTGGTCATGAAACCATTTTTATGGTTGAAACAGAATATATTATATGTATTATGTTCTATTTTATGTTCTGGAGATAACCTATGGCCATATTACTAAGTGAAAAGTTAAAACAAGTTCATTGTGATCCAAAAACCGCCCAAATTAACCTAAATAACCATCGTTAAATTCTTATCTAATGATTCGTCGACATGGATCTAATATAATTCATTATAAAATCATTAAATCTCCTTTAATATCATTAATAACATGTAATATCAGTTCTGTATGTTTACCCGTGATCTACCCAAACATCAATTTAAGAATACAAGTGAACCACTCAAGAAAACCATGAAAACGAACATCCCCGAACAATGTTTTTAAAATCTATAAGTCATCCAAAGGAACATAATATGAAATAATGACACCAGAATGAACCCTATTAATCTATAAAAGGTTCTGTAATTTATCAATTAATGAATATAATGTCATTATACAGGACATTAAAGAGAAGGAGGCATTCGAGTACAAGGTAAGGGGAAATTCTCGAACCCAACTTTCATCCTTCGGGTTCTACCTCTTACACTCCATTTTTGATATGGTCACTCTTTAAATATCATTTTTTCATATTTGTATTTACTTTTCTGGGATATACATGTTTTATACTGAATTTTATGTCAATCCAAGTGTTTTCTGAAAGAACACTTCTCTTAAGAACTCAACTTTTACCTCTCATTCAAGGTTGATGATTCCTGTATCATGTATGTTGTTCCCTCTTTATTTTGGGAACCCAAAGTTTATGATTGTGTTATTATGATATGAAACACATTCCTTTTAATGGTTTAGTTATGTTCATTTATGTTATATGTTCATTTTGGCATGCATGATAAATGATAATGTTATGATGTGACGGGTGCACTTGGAATTATATAGCGCAATATGAATGTTTAAATGTGACGGGTGCGCCCAGAATTATATAGTGCTCCAATTAATTGGGTAAAGTGATGAATCTCATGAGTAAATTTGAAATTATGTGTGAAAAAGATTCTAGCTTGGTTCACAAGTATGTGTGTTAGTTAACCACTAAGACATGATGTTTCATTTTTATGCATTGCCACATTTCAAGTATTTTATTTATGCTCCTCTCATGTTCATGATCATTTTCCTATGTCATGATTATGATCACACCATGCTATATTGTTCTTATCTATCTTCTTAATGGGCTTCTAGCTCACCCCTTTTGATGTATATCCTCAGGTGGCTATATGTACTAAGGAGAGTACAAGTGCCACTAAGATGCTAGTGAAGAAGAAATTAAATATATGTTTATAGTTGATGTTGTATTTTTTATGTATGGTCCTAGTTTTCCCAAGACACTAAACCTTTGGATCCTCTATGTGTAATGCTATTATGTTGTTTATCTTTGAAATTATGTAATAGTAGTGTAAGAAAAGGTCGCGTCTCTATAGTTGGTATCAGAGGAAATGTTTAGTTAATTTGGGAATTAGGATTAGTGAACCCTAAAGAAAACCTCTAGAATGAGACTAAGTACAAAAATGCACACAAGAATATTTACCTAGGGATCCCATATGTTATGTTTTTGGTATAATTATTTAAATGAATAAGTTATTCATGACTTGTTTACTTGTGTTTTGTTCTAACCTTTTCTATTTTAGAAAATGGTGGGAACCAGGAGAAATCAGGCCAACAACTCATGTGAGGGACAATGAAACAATTGCCCGAATGACATCCCCAATGATTTGGGATGTGGAGTTCAAATCCTCATAGAGATGCTTACCCAATTATCTCAGGTTATAAATAATAACCATAATAATGGGGAGAAGTCATCCTTCATCGAAGAGGGAGCAACTAGCTATCGAATGTTTTATACGGTAACGACCACAGACGTTTAGTGGATCTTCCAATCCACTAGTTTCGGAACAGTGGGTCAACTCCATGGAGAAGATATTTTCAGTACCCCACTGTTCTGAGATGGAAAAGGTGACTCTAGCCATTTATCATCTAGATGTAGAAGCCGATCAATGGTGGGATTTGATTAAGAACACCAAGCCAAGGGAGGAAATTGAAGAGATGGAATGGGAAGACATTAAGATAATGTTTCTTAATAAGTACTTCCTACGAACTCTTTGCACGAATACGGAGAGAGAATTCATAGAGCTCAAGAAAAAAGAAATAGAATCTATCACAACCGATGATGTAACACCCCAGGTAAATAAATAATATGACATTTTCACATTTATCCATATTTGTGAATAAAATATTAATATTACTTTAAAGGGGACGCTATGCTCGATGGCGTACCCAATACACAACAATGAGTTTCTTGGGAATCTTACATTGCACTCTAATAATAAAATAATATTATTTTAAATGGTAGTTAACGCCTAGCCGTTGTAATGGCGGGAATGAATAGAACAAACTACAAAATGATTATATATTTTTTTCAAATATTTTTACTTTTTACAATAAATGTTAGAGGATTAAAAATGCGAATGAATCTAATTTTAAGCGTAAACATTCTAATATTCTTTAAAAGGTCGATTAACCGCCATTTGATGGAAACCCTCTTTCAAATCCACTTTTTGAAACTTTTATTTGTTATATTTGACAAAATAAAATTCTTCTTTAGAATCGGGACATTAAAATTTACCTTGTGTAAATTTTTCCTATTTTTCCGATAAAGTTCATTTTTAATGAATAGTGAAAAATGTTGTATTTTAATTCAAAACCACTTTTTAATCTAATTTATATATATGATTAGATTATCTTTTGAGTTGTTTTTAAAGTTAAATTAGAATATATTTTTACCATTTAATATAATAGTGGTCATTGGAATTAATTTCACTTTGAAATTGGACTTAAACTAGTGTAAATCTTTTAATAGATATTGTTTCTTAAAAACACGCTATTTGTTTTGACAGCGGGAATTAATTATTAAATTAATTAATGCAACTTATATGTTTTAAATTTTGTAAAATATACATCATTTTTGAATTCAGAATATCAAATATACCTTAGGGTGAATTTTTGGTATTTTTCTGAAAAACTTCAATTTTTGATGAATAGTGAAACCACTAAGTGAAAGTTTAAAAACTGTTTTTTCGTTCAAATGAAACGTTACCGCTTCTGTGGTTTGAATTTCAAAAATCTGACATACATGGTTGTCATTAGGATTTAAAATGTGGTTTAATGGTATTAAAATAATTTTTTTGGTGAATAGTAACTCTTAAGTTTTTAATCGCGATTAGAGGTAATTAGTGTAATTTAAGGTAAAGATAATGTTATAATATTATTAAATGACCTTGACACATGTTATACCCATATTGTATAAGTCATGTCCGACTAATAAAATCTTTGGGTAAACTTGGGGACCCCATGGAGCCACTTTGGTTGGAAAATGACATTAATACCTTTTTATTTAAAGTTAAAATTAAGATGCCACAAACATATGTTGTTTTACTAAAACAATTTTTACATGGGGTTATATAAGACATATTTTTTATTATAAATATTAATTAGAAAGATAAAACTATTTTCTACATCATGATATTTTTTTTATAATTTTTAGACATAAATGAATTAATTTATTTATGACACCGTGATGATGCAGTGATAACCTCATAAATGATCGATTTAAATAAAATGAGAAGATAGGGTGAAATCCAAGTCTTCAACTTGTCACAAACATATTTTATGGGTGGATTTTGAAACCTTATCGCCTTATCCTAGAAATATATCATTTTGGGACCTTTAAAATCCGAAAATAATTTTATAATACAGTAATATTTTATCACTTTCCAAGAGTGCCCCTCCTCTCCTCTTATAAAAGGCCCCCACCTCTACCACCATACACACACCTCTCAAGCCTTTGGCTCGGCCAAACCCTACACATTTCATCTCTCCACATCCCTCTATTCATCATTGAATCCTCACTTTGAGAAGAATCCTTTCCAATGAAGCCTTTGAGCTCAAATCAAATAGAGTTACCCGATTTAAAGGTAATGTCTTCCCTTGTGTTCTTTTGTTTTATTTTTCTTCTCCAAACCCCTGAACTATTTTTATTACTTTTTTTGTAACAACACCAGTCTCGTAAATATACTAGGATGTTTTTATAAGAAGTATTCGAGCTACACTTTCACACACCTCCGTCTAATGGTTAAAGAACATAGTGTCTCTGGGGATGGCGAATTATTGCCTCACGAAACGATGATTGTTCAATATTCTTTTAACACATTCAAAGGTGGCCATTAAGATGTCACTATATTTATATATGACATATAATATGTTAATTTTTTCCTTAATCTTCTGTATTTTCAATTTATGGAATACCTTTATGGTTTCCATTATGGGTAAACATGATATCTTCATTTTAGGAAGTGTGGACTACCGTCCCCTCAAAGTGATTTGATTCGTTAATGCCATATGTGGGACGTATAAAGGATGGAATTAATGGTATTACATATAATATCCTACTGGAATTATAATATAACTTTATATCATTATTATTTCATACCATTGAATAAAAAAAAATAAATGAAAGTAGCGTTCTTGCGTACGTACGGCTTACCGTCTCCATGAACGGTACATTTCATTTCTTATCTTCAAATGTTCTGTACTATTATAAGTACATATATATATAATAGATATATATGTAATATATTACATCTAAATGATGGATATCATTCTGGAATAATAATATATATCTCATTTTGTTTTAATTCCAGTAATATGACAAAAAATGAAATTAGCGTTCATGCGTACGTACGACATGTCGTCTCCATGAACGGTGGTTTTAATTTTTTATCTCCAAATGCTATGGAATGGTATAAAATGAATATATACTGGATATATATGATATTTAAAACATCAATACTATTCTGGATATGATGTACCTATAACTAAATGGAAAATTATTTTCCAACAAGTTCAATTTTTACTCATGTACCGAACATCGACAAAAACGTCTGATATGAACTCACTTTATCAACAAATTATTATAACATTATAATATGTGATATGAAATGAATAATAATATTTAAAGTATGTCCTTAATAAATTATAAATTGACCAAATTTTATTATTTAGGAGATTAAAGAACGATCGAGTCATGTCGGACACGAGGTAAGGGATCCTACCTCTCTCTTTCTTTTTAAGTACTCTCTTTTATGTCGTTTCTTTTAATCTCCTCTTTATTAGTTGGGGTATATTCTTTTATATTCCTATTACTGTACTTTCTATGTTTATATGATGATAGAACCTATTTTATTTCATCAATCCATTTTTTAGAAGTTTTAAGTGGTGTCGTTAGGCTTCCGAGTTTTCGTAAGGGGTTTTTCATCTCACTTTTATTCTCGTGAGATTTATGCTACATTTGCCATAATTTCAATTGAGTGGTATATGTAATACCCATTATTTTACTTTTTTTGTAATATACTTTTGGTTATGAGTATTTATATCAATTTTGTATTGTCCTTCATTCATGGGGTGTATGTTTTGAAAGATACCCAAGTCGGTAAGGGAACCTTTCACCCTCATCTTTTTAAAAGAATTATTTTTTTGGGTATTTTAATTTACATATTGTAATGTTGGGATATGTTCTTCTATATACTTATTCATGTAAATTTTATTTCCAAGTGATGAGTTACCCTTTTTATCTCTCATCAACTCATTTTCTGAATTTTGAAGTGATGCCGTTAGGCTGTCGAATATTTGCAAGGGAACTTCTTAACCCAATTTTTATTCTTTGGGATAAACATGGACTCCTTGAATATGTCATTCTATGAATATGTTTGAATAAACTCTGATTTTTTTACACTTAATATCCACTTATATTTGGTGTATTCGTTTGTCACACAAAATTATGTAATTGATTTATCCTTAATTCAAGGATATCATCTTTGTATGGGACTTCGTCTCAATCTCCTTTCATTGAGGCTTATTTTGTTTTATACACAACCTTCTTTTATACGGTGTATAAACCCCTTTGAATTTTACGTTTATACAAAAGGAATCATTTTTTATACGAAGCATTTTTACTAAACGACAAAAGGGAATGTTTTTGTCGTACGCATGTGGTGACAACGAGTTCTTCTCCGCCATGACCATTATTTGAGTTTCGTCTTCCTCTACAAGCCATAATTCTTTTAAATGAAAAATAAATACCATGTTTTACTTTTCTTTTATTTTGGTATTGAAAATGGTTTTCATAATTTATTTATTATATCAATGTGTTGTATTGATATCTTGTGATTGAAATGTGGAAATGTTATGTTTCCTTTATGCATGTTTTATGTGATATGATTATGTAATGGTTCTTGTGAATTGTTATGAAGACTGGTGGTTCCATGATAAACTAAGGGCAGGTGAGCCCGATATAGCTCTCCAATGCATTGGGTAACGCGAAGGAGTTAAACATTACGGTTTCTCTGAAGAGATTTAGGGAATATACTGTGATGGGTATTCCAAACGTAACCAAGAGGGTTACTCACTATGTAAGAATGTTATGAATTCCTCAAGTTACTTTTATGACTTATGATTTCTATGATTAATTCAGGATTTGATTAGTTATGTCAAAATTCTTATGTTTTATGAGTAAAGTATGATTTCATACATGGACTAATGTTTTCTTTTCGTACTTTTTTATCCCTTACGGATCTTTTTATGCTCATCCCAAGTTTTTGAAATGTTTTTCACAGGTCAAGGGAAAGGTGCATGATATGATGATAGTGTCAAAGAATTGTCAAGAAAGACCATGTTTTATTTTAAATATGTTTTCGTTGGTGGGAAAAAATGAATACTATCTTTTATGTAACCACTTTGTTTAAATGTGGAATTTAATTCATGATTTATGATCTAATTCTCTAAAAGTCTAAACCTGAAAAGATCTTCAATGTGAATTATTCATTTAATTCAATATTAAGTAAGGTTTAAGGTCGGGGCCTTATAGTTGGTATCAAAGGTTGGTTTAGATAACTTTAGTGGTTAGGGTATTCTCTAAGCATAAGTGACATTACCATAATTGTTAGGATTTCAGAAAGAGTCCTAGTTTTAGATAAAGTGAATGAGTAAGTATATCTTAGTGTTTATCTTCTTCATTAGTACATTATGGATTTGTTGATATACCCCTACTGACATTTCTGTTTTTAGTGAATGGATGGATCTAGCAGGCACCAAAGTGACAATATGTTTGAAGGAAACTGTGGTGGTTCTCTGATTAAGAGACTGGATGAAATGGGGGATTCAATGAGGAAACTCGTGGTTGTTCTAAACCAACTATCAAGGAGACATGATCAACCACTTGAACATTGGTATGTTTTGTAATGCATCATGTACGAGATGACCAATCGATGTGGAAGTTCAAGTAATAATTATAAAGGCAACCATTATAGTTTATATGATCCTTACTTTTGAGGTAATTATGGGTTATTATATGTTATGATGGAAAATGAAAGGCATGAGATAAACTTGAGGTTAAAATATGTTATGATTATTTTTGAATATTTTATCTCGTTTTTGGGAATGTTTTAAGAATTATATAGTTTTGGAAAAAGGACAATACACAGACCGTGTGACAAACCATCACGTCAGACAAAGCTGCGGGAATCGAACCCACAACCAAAGTCCGACTTGTATTTATCGCCAACCACTAGACTATGTGAAGACCCTGGTTAGATTGACTAGTTCTTTTTAGTTATATGATTTTAGGAATCAAGAGTAAGTTAATTTTGGGTTATCTATGGAAATGATTAACCTATCATGGAGGATATGTGATTAGGTTAATTTCTTTTCAATATGAGAATTTAAGAGCAACTGATGTTATTTGGAGATAAAAGTTAATTTGTACCTTAGAAGACTATGTGATTAAATCCTTCAAATATTTGGGTTTCAATCTTAGTTTGGTTTACTTTTAATAATTTTATGGAAAATTGTTTATCGAATGGTCTTCATTGAACTTTGGGTTTTTTTGGACAAAATTTAGGGATTAAGAATAGATTTTCTTTTTATAAAGAATTATACTTTTTTGGATTATCTGATCTCATAATAACAATTTTGGTTTTAGTTTTTGTCTTAATACATGGGAAATATATAGTTCTCTTTTGTGGATTAGGTGATTCTCAATAAGTTGATTATAGTACTCTTAATGCGAACAAGTCTTCCTAAATACTCGTCTTTTGGAGAAAATATGAGTTTGATTAAGGAATCTAGTAAAAGTTGAAAGTCTACGTGACAAGTAAGTATGTTTCATTATGATTTAGTTAAGCTAAAAAATAAATTCCTCAATGAAGAGTAACTTAAAACAAAAATGTTGTCTGTTAACTTTTCTTACTAGGTAATCGAATACCGTTTGATCCATCAAAAGTTTGTGATTTTCTTATGGTTAACTTTTTCCTGGACATGTTTACTATCACTCTCCCTCAGAACATGACCCTTTGTTTTTTCCTCCATATCCATGTTTTCCTACATGGGATCCTAGTATGGGTTAACACGGGTGACCTTTGTACTTCTCTTTCTTTATTTTAAAGTGATTGTTTTACTGACTCTTGTTCTAATGTGGGATTTTCAATGAAGTTTCCAAGCCCAATTTTAAAATTTCGAGGACGCAATTCCCAAAAGGGGGGAAGGATGTAACACCCCAGTTGAATAAAGAATTTGACATTTTCAAATTTATCTATATTTCTAAATAAAATATTAATATTTCTTTAAAGGGGACGTTATGCTCGATGGCGTACCCAATATGCAACAACGAGTTTCTTGGGAATCTTATGTTGCACTCTAATAACAAAATAATATTATTTTAAATGGTAGTTAACGCCTAGTCGTTGTAATGGAGGGAATGAACATAACTTACTACAGCATGATTATATATGTTTGTCAAATATTTTTACTTTTTACAATAAATGTTAGAGGATTAAAAATGAGAATGAATCCAATTTTAAGGGTAAACATTCTAATATTCTTTAAAAGGTCGATTAACCGCCTTTTGATGGCGAACCTCTTTTAAATCCACTTTTTGACAATTTTATATGTTATATTTTACCAAATAAGATTCTTCTTTAGAATCAAGACATCAAAATTTACCTTGTGTAAATTGTTGGTATTTTTCCGATAAAGTTCATTTTTTAATGAATAGGGAAAATGTAGTATTTTAAATCAAAACCTCTTTTTAATCTAATTTATTTATATGATTAGATTATCTTTTGAATTGTTTTTAAAGTTAAATTAGAATATATTTTTACCATTTAATCCAATATTGGTCATTGGAATTAATTTCACTTTTAAATTTGACTTAAACTAGTGTCAATCTTTTAATAGATATTATTTCTAAAAAACACGCTATTTGTTTTGAGAGCGGGAATTAATTATTAAATTAATTAATGAAACTTATATTTTTTGAATTTTGTAAAACAGAAATCATTTTTGAATTTGGAATATCAAATATAGCTTAGGGTGAATTTTTGGAATTTTTCTGAAAAACATCAATTTTTGATGAATAGTGAAACCACTAAGTGGTAGTTTAAAAACTGTTTTTTTGTTTAAATGAAACTATTCCACTTATGTGGTTTTAATTTCAAAAATAAAACACACATGTTTGCCATTAGGATTTAAAATGTTGTTCAATGGTATTAAAATAATTTTTTGTTGAATAGTAAATCTTATGTTTTTTATCGCGATTAGAGGTAATTAGTGTAATTGAAGGTAAAGATAATGTTATAATAATATGAAATGACCATGAAACATGTTCTACCCTTATTGGATGAGTCATTTCAGACCAATACAATCCATTTGTCAACTTGGGGACCCCATGGAGCCACTTTGGTTGGAAAATAACATTAATACCTTTTTATTTAAAGTTAAAATTAAAATGTCACAAACATGTGTTGTTTTACTAAAACAATTTTTACATGGGATTATATAAGTCATTTTTTGACTATAAATATTCATTAGAAAGGTAAAAATATTTCCTACATCATGATATTTTTTTATAATTTTTACAAATTACTTAAATTAATTTATTTATGACACCGTGATGATGTAGTGATTACCTCATAAATGAACGATTTAAATAAAATGAGATGATAGGGTGAAATCTAAGTCTTAAACTTGTCAAAAACCTATGTTATGGGTGGATTTAGAAACCTTATCACCTTATCCTAGAAATATTTCCTTTTGGGACCTTTAAAATCCTAAAATAAGTTTATAATAAAGTAATATTTTATAACTTTCCAAGAGTGCCCCTCCTCTCCTCTTATAAAAGGCCCCCACCTCTACCACCTTACACACACCTCTCAAGCCTTTGGCTCGGCCAAACCCTGACCATTTCATCTATCCACATCCCTCTATTCATCATTGAAGCCTCACATTGGAAATAATCTTTTTCAAGGAAGCCTTTGATCTCAAATCAAAGAGAGTTAACGGATTTAAAGGTAATGTCTTCCCTTGTGTTCTTTTTTTTATTTTGCTTCTCTAAACCCATAAACTCTTTTTATTAATTTTTATTTAACAAAACCAGTATCTTAAATATACTAGTATGTTTTTATAAGAATTATTCAAGCTACACTTTCACACACCTCCATCTAATGGTTAGAGAACATACTGTTTCTGTGGATGGCGAATTACTGCCTCACGAAACAATGACTGTTCAATATTCTTTTAACACCTTCAAAGGTGGCCATTAAGATGTAACTATATTTATATATGATATATAATATGTTTATGTTTTTCTTAAGCTTCGGTATTTTTCACTTATGGCATACCTTTATGGATTCAATTATGTGTAAACGTGATATCTTCATTTTAGGAAGTGTGGACTACCGCCCCCTCAAAGTAATTTGATTCGTTAATGCTCTATGTGGGACGTATAAAGGATGTAATTAATGGTATTACATATGATATCCTAATTTAATTATAATATACATTTATATCATTATTATTTCATTCCATTTAATACAAAAAAAAAATGAAAGTAGCGTTCATGCGTATGTACGGCTTACCGTCTCCATGAACAGTACATTTCATTTCTTATCTCAAATATTATGTACTATTATAATTAATATATATAATGGATATATATGTAATATATTACATCTAATTTATGGATATAATTCTGGAATTATAATATATATATATCATTTTGTTTTAATTTGATTAATATGACAAAAAATGAAAGTTGTGTTCATGCGTATGCATGGCCTACCGTCTCCATGAACGGTGATTTTAATTTTTTATCTCCAAATTCTATAGAATAGTATAAAATGAATATATACTAGATATATATGATATTTAAAACATCAATACTATTCTGGATATGATGTACCTATAACTACATGGAAAATTGTTTTCCAACAAGTTCAATTTCTACTCATGTACCGAACATCGACAAAAATGTCTGATATGAACTCACTTTATTAACCAATTATTATAACATTATAATATGTGATATGAACTGAATAATAATCTTTAAAAAATTTCCTTAAGAAATTATAAATTGACCAAATTTTATTATTCAGGAGATTAAAGAATGATCGAGTCATGTCGGACACGAGGTAAGGGATCCTACCTCTCTCTTTCTTTATAAGTACTCTATTTTTTGTCGTTTCTTTTAATATTCACTTTCTTAGTTGGAGTATGTTCTTTTATAATACTATTACTGTAATTTAAATGATAATATGATGATATACCATATTTTATTTCATCAATCCATTTTTTTGTAAGTTTTAAGTGGTGTCGTTAGGCTGCCGAGTTTTCGTAAGGGGTTTTTCATCTCACTTTTATTCCCGTGAGATTTATGCTACATTTTCCACCATTTCCATTGAGTGATAAATTTACTTCCCATTATTTTACTTTTTGTGTAATATAATTTTGTTTATGATTATTTACATCAATTTTTTATTGTCCTTCTTTCATGTGGTGTATGTTTCGAAAGATACCCAAGTCAGTATGGGAAACTTTCACCCTCCTCTTTTTAAAAGACTTCCTTTTTTAGGACTTTTAATTTACATATTGTAATGTTGGGATATGTTCTTCTATATACTTATTGATGTGAATTTTATGTCCAAGTTATGAGTTACCCTTTTTATCTCTCATTAACTCATTTTTTGAATTTTGAAGTGATGTTGTTAGGCTGTCGAAGTTTTCCAAGGGAACTTCTTAACCCAGTTTTGATTCTTTGGGATAGACTTGCACTCCTTGAATATGTCGTTCTATGAATATGTGTGAATAACCTATGATTTTTTTACACTTAATATCCACTTATATTCAGAGTATTCATTTGTCACAAATAATTATGTAATTGATTTATCCTTAATCCAAGGATACCGTCTTTGTATGGGACTTCGTCTCAATCTCATTTCATTGAGGCTTATTTTTTTGTATACACAACCTTATTTTATATGGTGTATAACCCCCTTTGACTTTTACATTTATCCAAAAGGAATATTCTTTTATATGAATCATTCTTACTAAATGTCAAAAGGGAATGTTTTGGTCGTATGTATGCGACGACAACAACTTCTCCGCCACCGTGACCATTATTTGAGTTTCGGCTTCCTCTACAAGCCATACTTTTTTTCCAAATGAAAAATAAATACCATGTTTTACTTTTCTTTTATTTTGGTATTGAAAATGTTTTTCATAATGTTTTTATTATATCAATGTGTTGTATTGATATCTTGTGATTGAAATTTGGAAATGTTATGTTTCCTTTATGCATGTTTTATGTGATATGATTATGTTATGGATCTTGGGAATTGTTATGAAGACGGGTGGTTCCGTGAAAAACTAAGGGTGGGTGAGCCATATATAGCTCTCAAATTTATTGGGTAATTCAAAAGAGTTAAACGTTAAGGTTTTTCGGAAGAGATTTAGGGAATATACTGTTATGGGTATTCCAAACGTAACCAAGAGGGTTACTCCCTAAGTAAGAATGTTATGAATGCCTCAAGCTACCTTTATGCCTTATGATTTCTATGATTTATTCATTATTTGATGAGGTATGTTAAAATGCTTATGTTTTAGGAGTAAAGTATGATTTCATACATGGACTAATGTTTTATTTTCGTACTTTTATATCCCTTACTGAGTTTTTTATGCTCATCCCAAGTTTTTGAAATGTTTTTCACAGTTCAAGGGAAGGGAGCATGATATGACGATGGTGTCGAGAAAGTTTCAAGAAATAATCCATGTTTTATTTTAAATGTGTTTCCGTTGATGGGAAAAAAACGAATACCATCTTTTATGTAACCACTTTGTTTAAATGTGGAATGTAATTCATGATTTATGATCTAATTCTCTAAAACTCTAAACCTGAAAAGATCCTCGATGTGAATTATTCATTTAATTAAATATTAAGTAAGGTTTAAGGTCGGGGCCTTATAGTTGGTATCAAAGGCCGGTTTAGATAACTTTAGAGGTTAGGGTATTCTCTAAGCATAAGTGACATTACCATAATGGTTATGATTTCAGAAAGAGTCCTAGTTTTAGATAAAGTGAATAAGTAAGTATATCTTAATGTTTATCTTCCTCATTAGTACATGATGGTTTTGTTGATATACTCACACTGACATTTCTATTTTTAGTGAATGAATGGATCTAGAAGGCACCAAAGTGACAATATGTTTGAAGGAAACTGTGGTGGTTCTCTGATTAAGAGACTCGATGAAATGGGGGATTCAATGAGGAAACTCGTGGTTGTTGTAAACCAACTATCAAGGAGTCATGATCAACCACTTGAACCTTGGTATGTTCTTTAATGCATCATGTACAAGTTTACCAATTGATATGGATGTTCAGGTAATAATTATAAAGGTAACCATTAGAGTTTATATGATCCTTACGTTTGAGGTAATAATGGGTTGTTATATGTTATGATGGAAAATGAAAGTCATGAGATAAACTTGAGGATAAAATATGTTATGATTATTTTTGAAGAATTTATCTCGTTTTGGGAAATGTTTTAAGAATTATATAGTTCTGGAAAATGGACAACACGCAGACCCTGTGACAACCTGTCGCGTCGGACAAAGCTGTGGGAATCGAACCCACAACCAAAGTGCGATTGGTATTTATCGCCTACCACTGGACTACGTAAAGACCCCGGTTAGTTTGACAAATTATTTTTAGTTAGATGATTTTAGGAATCAAGAGTAAGTTTATTTTGGGTTATCTATGGAAATGATTAACCTATCATGGAGGATATGTGATTAGGTTAATTACTTCTCAATATGAGAATTTAAGAGCAGCTGATGTTATTTGGAGATAAAAGTTAATTTTTACCTTGGAACACTATGTGATTAAATCCTTCAAATATTTGGGTTTGAATCTTAGTTTGGTTTACTTTGAATAATTTTATGGAAAATTGTTTATCGAATGGACTTCGTTGAACTTTGGGTTTTTTTTTTGGAAAAATTTTGGAGATTAAGAATAGATTTTCTTTTTATAAAGGATTATACTTTTTTGGATTATCTGATCTCATACTAACAATTTTAGTTTTGGTTTTTGTCTAAATACATGGGAAATATATTTTTCTATTTTGTGGATTAGGTAATTCTCAAGAAGTTGATTATAGTACTCTTAATGTGAACAAGTCTTCCTAAATACTTGTCTTTTGGATAAAATATGAGTTTGATTAAGGAATCTAGTAAAAGTTGAAAGTATACGTGACAAGTAGGTATGTTTCACTATTATTTAGTTAAGCTCAAAAATAAATTCCTCAATGATGAGTAACTTAAAACAAAAATGTTTTTTGTTAACTTTTCCTACTGGGGAATTGAATACCGTTTAACCCATCACAAGTTTTTGATTTTCTTATGGTTAACTTTCTCCTATAAATGTTTACTATCACTCTCCCTCAGAACATGACCCTTTTTTTTTCTTCCATATCCATGTTTTCATACATGGAATCCTAGTATGGGTTAACTCGGGTGACCTTTGCACTTCTCTTTCATTATTTTAAAGTGATTTTTTAACTGACTCTTATTCCGATGTGGGATTTTCAATGATGTTTCCAATCCCAATTTTAAAATTGCGAGGACACAATTCCCAAAAGGGGGGAAGGATGTAACACCCCAGGTAAATAAAGAATATTAAATTTTAACATTTATCCATATTTTTGAATAAAATTTTAATATTACTTTAAAGGGGACTCTATGCTCAATGGCGTACCCAATACGCAACAACGAGTTTCTTGGAATCTTACATTGTACTCTAATAATAAAATAATATTATTTTAAATGGTACTTAACGCCTAGCCATTTTAATGGTGGGAATGAACAGAACAAACTAAAAAATGATTATTTATGTTTGTCAAATATTTTTACTTTTTAGAATAAATGTTAGTGGATTAAAAATGCGAATGAATCCAATTTTAAGCGTAAACATTCTAATATTCTTTAGAGATTAACTGCTTTTTGATGGAGAACCTCTTTTAAATCCACTTTTTGACAATTTTATGTGTTATATTTGAAAAAATAAAATTCCTTTTTAGAATTGGGACATCAAATTTTACCTTTTGTAATTTTTTGATATTTTTCCGATAAAGGTCATTTTTTAATGAATAGTGAAAAATGGTGTATTTTAATTCAAAACCTATTTTTAATCTAATTTATTTATATGATTTTATTACCTTTTGAATTGTTTTTAAAGTGAAATTAGAATATATTTTTACCATTTAATCTAATAGTGATCATTGATATTAATTTCACTTTGAAATTGGACTTAAACTAGTGTCAATCTTTTAATAGATATTGTTTCTTAAAAACACGCTATTTGTTTGAATGCAAGAATTAATTATTAAATTAATTAATAAAACTTATATGTTTTGAATTTTTTAAAACAGGAATCATTTTTTAATTCGGAATATCAAATATATCTTAGGGTGAATTTTTGGTATTTTTCTGAAAAAATTCAATTTTTGATGAATAGTGAAACCACTAAGTGGTAGTTTAAAAATTGTTTTTTCATTTAAATGAAACTTTACCAATTCTGTGGTTTTAATTTCAAAAAATTTGACATACATGGTTGTCATTAGGATGTAAAATGTGGTTCAATGGTATTAAAATAATTGTATGGTGAATAGTAACTCTTAAGTTTTTAATCGCGATTAGAGGTAATTAGTGTAATTTAAGGTAAAGATAATGTTATAATAATATGAAATGACATTGACACATGTTCTACCCTTATTGGATGAGTCATGGATGACCAATAAAATCCATGGGTCAACATGGGGACCCCATGGATACACTTTGGTTGGAAAATGACATTAATACCTTCTTATTTAAAGTTAAAATTAAAATGTCACAAACATGTGTTGTTTTACTAAAACAATTTTTACATGGGGTTATATGGGTCATATTTTTTACTATAAAGATTAATTAGAAAGGTAAAAATATTTCCTACATCATGATATATTTTTTATAATTTTTAGACATTATGTAAATTAGTTTATTTATGATACTGTGATGATGTAGTGATTACCACATAAATAAACGATTTAAATAAAATGAGAAAATAGGGTAAAATCTAAGTCTTAAACTTGTAAAAAACCTATTGGATGGGTGTATTTCTAAACCTTATCACCTTATCCTCGAAATATATTCTTTTGGGACGTTTAAAATCCGAAAATAATTTTATAATAAAGTAATATTTTATAACTTTCCAAGAGTGCCCCTCCTCTTCTCTTATAAAAGGCTCCCACCTCTACCACCTTACACACACCTCTGAAGCCTTTGGTTCGGCCAAAACCTGTACATTAACTCTATCCACATCCCTCTCTTCATCATTGAATCCTTACATTGGGAGGAATCCTTTCCAGGGAATCCATTGATCTCAAATCAAGGAGAGTTACCCGATTTAAAGGTAATGTCTTCCCTTGTGTTCGTTTGTTTTATTTTGCTTCTCCAAACCCATAAACTCTTTTTATTACTTTTTTTGTAACAACAAAATTATCTTAAATATACTAGGATGTTTTTATAAGAAGGATTCGAGCTACACTTTCACACAACCCCATCTAATGGTTAGAGAACATACTGTTTCTGTGGATGGCGAATTACTGCCTCACGAAACGATGATTGATCAATATTCTTTTAACACCTTCAAAGGTGTCCATTAAGATGTCACTATATTTATATATGATATATAATATGTTTATTGTTTCCTTAAGCTTCTGTATTTTTCATTTATGGCATACCTTTATGGTTTCCATTATGGGTAAACGCGATATCTTCATTTTAGAAAGTGTGGACTACTGCCCCCTCAAAGTGATTTGATTCGTTAATGCCATATGTTGGACGTATAAAAGAATGAATTAATTTTATTACATATGATATCCTACTAGAATTATAATATACTTTTTTATCATTTATTTCATTCCATTTAGTACAAAAAAAAGAAATGAAAGTAGCGTTCATGCGTACGTACGGCTTACCGTCTCCATGAACGGTACATTTCATTTCTTATCTCCAAATGTTATGTACTATTATAAGTACATATATATAATGGATATATATGTAATATATTACATCTAAATGATGGATATAATTCTGGAAATATAATATATATATATATCTCATTTTGTTTTAATTCCATTAATATGACAAAAAATGAAAGTAGCGTTCATGCGTACGTACGGCCTACCGTCTCCATGAACGGTGCTTTTAATTTTTTATCTCAAAATGATATATAATAGTATAAAATGAATATATACTGGATATATATGATATTTAAAACATCAATACTATTCTGGATATGATGTAATTATAACTACATGGAAAATTCTTTTCCAACAAGTTCAATTTTTACTCATGTACCGATGATCGAAAAAAATGTCTGATATGAACTCACTTTATTAACCAATTATTATAACATTATAATATGTTATATTAACTGAATAATAATCTTTAAAATATTTCCTTATGAAATTATAAATTGACCAAATTTTATTATTCAGCAGATTAAAGAACGATCGAGTCATGTCGGACACGAGGTATGGGATCCACCTCTCTCTTTCTTTTTAAGTACTCTCTTTTATATCGTTTCTTTTAAGCTCCTATTTCTTAGTTGGGGTATGTTATTTTATATCAATATTACTATACCTTCTCTATTAATATGGTGATAGACCCTATTTTATTTCTTCAATCCATTTTTTTGGAAGTTTTAAGTGGTGTCGTTAGGCTGCCGAGTTTTCGTAAGGGGTTTTTCATCTCACTTTTATTCCCATGAGATTTATGCTACATTTTCCACCATTTCCTTTGAGTGGTATATGTACTGCCCATTATTTTTCATTTTGTGAAATATACATTCGTTTATTAGTATTTACAGCAATGTTGTATTGTCCTTCTTTCATGGGGTGTATGTTTCGAAAGATACCCAAGTCGGTAAGGAAACCTTTCACCCTCCTCTTTTTAAAAGACTTCTTTTTTTGGGTCTTTTAATTTACATATTTTAATGTTGGGATATGATATTGTATATCCTTATTGATTTAAATTTCATTTCCAAGTGATGAGTTACCCTTTTTATCTCTCATCAACTCATTTTCTGAATTTTGAAGTGATGTCGTTAGGCTGTTGAATTTTTGCAAGGGAACTTCTTAACCCAATTTTGATTCTTCGCGATAAACTTGCACTCCTTGAATATTTCATTCTAGGAATATGTGTGAATAACCTCTGATTATTTTACACTTAATATCCACTTATATTCGGTGTATTCGTTTGTCATACATAATTATGTAATTGATTTATCCTTAATCCAAGGATACCGTCTTTGTATGGGACTTCATCTCAATCTCCTTTCATTGAGGCTTATTTTGTTTTATACACAACCATATTTTATATGGTGTATAAACCCCTTTGACTTTTACGTTTATCCAAAAGGAATCTTTTTTTATATGAATCCTTTTTACTAAACGACAAAAGGGAATGTTTTTGTCGTACGTATGCAGCGACAACGACTTCTCCATCGTCGTGACCATTATTTGAGTTTCGGCTTCCTCTACAAGCCATACTTTTTAAAAAAATGAAAAATAAATACCATGTTTTACTTTTCTTTTGTTTTGGTATTGAAAATGGTTTTCAAAATATTTTTACTATATCAATGTGTTGTATTGAAATCTTTTGATCGAAATGTGGAAATGTTATGTTTCATTTATGCATGTTTTATGTGATATGATTATGTTATGGTTCTTGGGCATTGTTATGAAGACGGGTGGTTCCGTGATAAACTATGAGCGGGTGAGCCCGATATAGCTCTCCAATTCATTGGGTAATGCGAAGGAATTAAACGTTATGGTTTTTCTGAAGAGATTTAGGGAATATACTGTTATGGGTATTCCAAACGTAACCAAGAGGGTTACTCCCTAAGTAAGAATGTTATGAATGCCTCAAGTTACCTTTATGCCTTATGATTTCTATTATTTATTCATGATTTGATGAGGTATGTTAAAATTCTTATGTTTTATGAGAAAATTATGATTTCATACATGGACTAATATTTTATTTTCGTACTTTTATATCCCTTACTGAGTTTTTTATGCTCATCCCAAGTTTTTGAAATGTTTTTCATAAGTCAAGGGAAAGGTGCATGATATGATGATAGTGTCAAGGAAGTTTCAAGAAAGAATCCATGTTTTTTTTAAATATGTTTCTGTTGATGGGAATAAACTAATACTATATTTTATGTAACCACTTTGTTTAAATGTGGAATGTAATTCATGATTTAAGATCTAATTCTATAAAACTTTAACCTGAAAAGATCTTCAATGTGAATTATTCATTTAATTCAATATTAAGTAAGGTTTAAGGCCGGGTCCTTATATATGAAGTGAATTTCACAAGGCTCTCAAGGTATGCTTTGGGTTTTGTTATCAACAACGATAGCAAAATTGATAGATTCTTTAGTGTGTTAAAACCACACCTTCGGAAGGCTCTTGCAATTCGAGACTTCGGGAGTTATGAAGAAGTTTTCTGGTGTGCTCTCAAAGTGGGGATGGAGTTTGGAGAATGGTCCCATGGCTATGGTGATAAGAAAATAAAGATGGAGTTTCAAGCTGGTGGATCTAGTGAAAAAGGTGGGAAGAAAACACAACGACCCACATGCCAAAAATGTGGGAAGTTGCAACATGGGAACTGCCTCAAAGGGTCGGGGAAATGCTACAAGTGTGGGAAAGAATGACACCATGATCAAGAGTGTTGAAAAGACATGAAAATGAAGGATAATGTAGACGATGAAAGGAGAGAACCACTCATGGTTCAATGCTACAACTGTAGGGAGCAAGGGCACTATGAAAACCAGTGCACTAAACCTCGAGCTCTCGAGGGTAATCAGCTTCAACAGCCACCAAAGCCAAAGGAACAAGGGAAGGCTTATTCCATCACTACTGCGGAGGTGGGGCATGATAATGAAGTCATACAAGGTAAACTTCCTATTCACTCAAGAATGTAAAAAGAATTATTTGATTCTGGTTCTGCGCATTCCATTATATCTTGCTAGTTTGCTAGAACTAT
Source organism: Viscum album (assembly GCA_963277665.1). Taxonomy (NCBI): domain Eukaryota; kingdom Viridiplantae; phylum Streptophyta; class Magnoliopsida; order Santalales; family Viscaceae; genus Viscum; species Viscum album. Next base: position 1,417,690,825 of record OY728145.1, read on the forward strand.
AGAATCGAAGCCCTGAAACCTTGAAGTAGAGATATATGTAAAACACCAAGTGGTGAAATAATTGCAACCCAAGTGTTTTACTCTTTTCCTATTGATTTATGTGGGAAGATTCTTCCGGAAAATCTTGTAATACTTCCCTTGGTGGAATTCGACGCTATAATGGGAATGGACTGGCTCTCATTATATAGAGCACATATCAACTGTCGGGAAAAGGAAATATCTTTTCATATTCCGAACCATCACATTATCCTCTACAAATGAAAGGAAGATCATGAATCTCCTTTGAAAAAACCTTCAATGGTGTGGGTTTTGATTCCCTATGAAGAAGCATACCTTGCCTAAATGGTTGAGTAGAAGGAAAGTTCCAACCTTGAAGAAATTCCCATTGTGAGGGAATACGACGATGTATTTCCCAAAGAGTTACCCGGAATTCCCTCGGATCATGAGGTACAGTTCTCAATTGAACTAATATCAGAAGATACTCCTATCTTGAAATGTCCACATAGGATGGCTCCTATCAAATTGGAGGAGTTAAAGAAGCAGCCACAAGAGCATCTAGACAAAGGATGCATACACCCTAGTGCATCTCCTTGGGGTGCGCCAGTGCTCTTTGTGAAGAAGAAGGATGGAACCATGCGGCTGTGTACCTATTATCGGAAACTCAACAAGATCACCATAAAGAACAAGTATCCTCTCCCAAGGATTGATGACTTGTTCGACCAGTTAAGAGGAGCTCAATACTTCTCAAAGGTGGATCTTAGTTATGGATATCATCAGGTAAAGGTGAAGAAGGAAGATATTCAGAAAACTGTCTTCCGTACAAGGTATGGGCACTATGAGTTTTTGGTGATTCCCTTTGGACTTACTAATGCCCCTTCAATCTTCATGTATTTGATGAATATAGACTTTAGACATTACCTCGACAAATTTTTGGTAGTGTTTATAGATAATATTCTCATCTACTCCAAGAGCAAGGAGGAACATTAAGAACATCTAAGACTTGTGTTGGCGACATTGAGAAAGGAGAAGTTGTACGCCAAGTTCAGCAAGTGTGACTTTTGGATGAATCCAGTCACGTTCTTGGGACATGTGATCACAAGTGAAGGAATTTTTGTGGACCCTACAAAGACAAAGGCGATTGAGGAATGGCCCAGGCCCTCTAGTGTCACAAATATCTGTAGTTTTCTTGGATTAGCTGGGTACTACCGGTGTTTTGTGAGAAACTTCTCACGATTGTCAAAACCGCTAACTAAGTTAACAAGGAAAGGAATAAAGTTTGACTGGATGGAAGAATGTGAGGTAAGCTTCAAGGATCTAAAGAGAAGGCTAATCACTGCACCTGTACTCACACTACCGAAAAGTGGAGAAAGTTTTGTGATATACAGTGATGCTTCAAAGAAAGGCCTAGGTTGCATACTCATGCAGAATGATAATGTGATAGCCTACGCCTCACGACAGTTGCAGATCCATTAGAAGAACTACCCGACGCATGATCTAGAGCTGGCAGCCGTGATTTTTTCCTTGGAAATTTGGCGACAATACCTTTATGGTGAGATGTGTGACATATACACCGACCACTAGAGCCTAAAGTATATATTCACACAAAGGGATCTCAACATGAATCAAAGGAGATGGTTAGAGATAATCAATGATTACGATTTCTCTATTCACTATCATCCTGGAAAGGAAAATAAGGAAGCTGATGCTCTAAGTAGAAAAGAACCTGCTACTCTTTCCATGCTGCGGATTGAGAAAGACCCTATCTTCTAGGATATGAAAAGGATGGATTTGGAAATCATAATGGCAGGGGATACATCTTACCTTTCCCAAATTATTGTGAAACCATCAATCAAGGAGAAGATTAAGGAAGCAAAAAGGGATGATGTGGAGATACAAAATAGGGTGAATGCAGTAAAGGAAGGAAAGATGCAAGAGTTCCATATCGACGATGATGGTGTGATTCGGTTTGGAATGCGGCTTTGTGTGCCGTCATCACCCGGGATAAAGAAGGAGCTATTGGATAATGCACATAGCTCAACATTTTCTATTCATCCTGAGAGTACCAAGATGGATTGTGATCTTTGAGAACACTTCTGGTGGGATAACATGGAGAATGAGATTGTGGAATATATATCAAGAAGCTTGGTATGTCAGCAAGTTAAATCTGAGCGACAAAAGTCCAAAGGTATGATGCAGCCATTGCCTATACCCATGTGGAAATGGGAAAATGTTACTATGGACTTTGTCACAGGTCTCCCAAAGACGTCAAAGTGAAATAATGTGATATGGGTTGTGGTTGACCGACTCACCAAGACTGCCCATTTTATCACTATTTGAGAAGACCTCTCTATTGAACAAATTTCAAAGATATATGTGAAAGAAGTAGTGAGACTGCACTGTGTTCCACTCTCAATCCTCTTTGACCGTGATCCAAGGTTCACATCTAAATTCTGGAAGAGCCTTCAATATGCTTTGAGTACTGAATTAAATTTCATCACGACCTATCACCCCCAAACTGATGGCCAGACTAAAAGGACTATTCAGATGCTTGAATATATGCTAAGATCCTGCTCTCTTTAATTCAAAGGTGGTTGGGATCAGCATCTCCCATTGGTTGAGTTCTCATACAACAATAGCTTCCACTCATGTATTCAGATGGCTCCGTATGAAGTTCTTTATGGGAAGAGGTGTAGAACTCCAATCTGTTGGGATGAAGTTGGAGAAAGAAAGCTTCTTGGACCCGATCTTGTTCAAGAGATTACAGATAAGGTTCAAGTCATCCAAAAACACATCAAATCTGCTCAAAGTCGGAAAAAGAGCTATGTTGAGAACCGTCGAAGGGACTTGGAGTTCGACGAAAGAAATAAAGTCTTCCTTCGAATATCTCCCTGGAAGAGAGTCATGCAATTCGGGAAGAAAGGGAAGTTAAGCCAATGGTATATTGGACCCTTTGAGATCCTTGACTGTATCGGAGCTGTGGCCTATCATCTAGCACTTCCACCGAATATGGCTCAAGTTCATGATGTGTTTCATGTATCACTACTGAGGAACTACATACAAGACCCCTCACATGTACTAAACTCAGAGGTGGTGTAGCTAGAAGATTATGTCTCCTATGAGGAGCAGCCAGTAAAGATTCTAGACCGAAGTGATAAGGTTCTACGCAACAAGACAACCCATCTTTTCAAAGTGGTGTAGAGGAACCATAAGTTTGAGGAAGCAAATTGGGAACCAGAAGAGGCAATGAAGGAGAAGTACCCTCACCTTTTTGTGTAAAGTGAAATTTCAGGGGTGAAATTTCTTAAGGGGGGAAGAATGTAACGACCCAAAGTGTTCCAATGGAAAATTCCCTTCTTATATTTATGTCATAAAAACACAAAATAATGAACTACTAAGTGATAAGTGACCTTTAAAGATAATTTTGTCAACCCTACATTTGGAATTTTGAAAATCTGACATACATGGTTGTGTTCAAGATGGTTTTTGGAGTCTAATGAAATACAAATATTTTTTGGTGAATAGTAACCTACCTTTATGAATAGTAACCTACCCTTATGAATAGTAATATGAACCTTATGAATAGTAAAAATGAGTAACATTACCTATGAATAATAAAATAAAATTTAGACATCTTAGAAAGTGACAATTTCACCTTAGTAAACGTTTTTGGAATTTTATAAGTCATAAATAATTAATTATAATTAATTAATTAATTTAAAAGAATATTTACCTCCATGAAATGTATTTATAAATTATTGAATCAATGTCTAGTAGTTTTTAGATAATTTTATAAGACCCTACGTAATTTTTGAAAGCACCATAAAATCAGTTTTAATCTTAAAAACTGTTTTTTTATGTAAATTATGATTTTAATTAAATATTAAATTAATAATATTTATAAAATTATTTTCGAAAAATGGACTTCATTTTTGGATTATACATTTCGAAAAATGGTTGGGGTAAATTTTTGGGATTTTTCTGAGAAACTTTAATTTTTGGTGAATAGTAGAATACATTAATTTACCATATAAATACATTTGTAATTAAAACCCACTATTCCTGACATCACAAGTGATGTAAGCACCCAAATACCAAAGTCAAATGCCTTATTTACTATTCTTGGTCGTTCAAGACTTACTATTCCTTGTCTTAGGTGAAATTAATAAACTAATCGATTTTATATTAAGGAAACCCCTCTCCCCTCCACTATAAAAGTCACCCTTCACTCCCTCTTTTCCTCACACCTCTCAAGCTCGAATCCTTCTCTAAACTCTATCCACAAACCTTCCCTATCCCCTCCCCCACGTCAAAAATCTGCTGGTCTTATAAATATACCAATCTTATCTTCCTTAAAGTGGATTTCAAGAGGAAGATTCTAGAGGTAATTTCTCTCCCTCTTCTCCTTTAATTTCCTTTCATGTTCAAGTTCCTTTCTTGATCTATCCCCACCTATATTCATTCAAATTGTTTTGTAAATTCCGTACTATAAATATAATGTAATTTTATGATTTTAATGGGATATTATATCACCCCACACACTTTCCCTCTCCCTTTTTGTTTTTTAAAGAGAACGTTGTTCATGAGGTGTTAATTTATCACCTTCAAAAACGACATGCTCTCTTCTTCCATTTCTACCTTAAGATCTGGTAATGAAATCATTATTATGGTTTCACCAGAATATTTTATATGTATTATGTTTTATTTTATGTTTTGGAGATAACCTATGGCCATATTACTAAGTGAAAAGTTAAAACAAGTTCGTTGTGATCCAAAAACCGCTCATATTAACCTAAATAACCATCATTAAATTCTTATCTAATGATTCATCCACATGAATCTAATATAATTCGTTATAAAATCAGTAAATCTCCTTTAATTTCATTAATAACATGTAATATTAGTTCTGGATGTTTCACCCATGATCTACCCAAACATCAATTTAAGAATACAAGTGAACCACTCAAGAAAACCATGAAAATGAACATCCCCGAACAATGTTTTTAAACTCTATAAGTCATCCAAAGGAACATAATATGAAATAATGAAACAATAATGAACCCTATTAATGTATAAATGGTTCTGGAATTTCTAAATTAGTGAATACAATGTCATTATACAGGACATTAAAGAGAAGGAGGCATTCAAGTACAAGGTAAGGGGAAATTCTTGAACCCAAAATTCATCCTTCGGGTTCTACCTCTTTCACTCCATATTTGATATGGTCACACCATAAAGATCATTTTTCATCTTTGTCTTTCCTTTTTTGGGAAATAAGTGTTTTATACTGAATTTTATGTCAATCCAAGTGTTTTTTGAAAGAACTCTTCTCTTAAGAACTCAACTTTTACCTCTCATTCAAGGTTGATGATTCTTGTATCAAGTATGTTGTTCCCTCTTTATTTTGGGAACCCAAAGTTTATGAATGTCCTATTATGATATGAAAACCATTCCATTTCATGGGTTATTTATGTTCATTTATGTTATATGTTCATTGTGTCATGCATGATAAATGATAATGTAATGATGTGACGGGTGCACCAGAAATTATATAGCACAATATGAATGTTTAAATATGACGGGTGCACCTGGAATTATATAGAGCTCCAAAGCATTGGGTAAAGTGATGAATCTCATGATTAAATGTGAAATTATCTGTGAATAAGATGCTATCTTGTTTCACAAGTATGTGAGGTAGTTAACCACTAAGACATGATGTTTCATTTATATGCATTTCAACATTTCAAGTATTTTATTTATGCTCCTCTCATGTTCATGATCATTTTCCTGTGTCATGATTATGCTCGCCCCATGCTAAATTACTCTTATCTGTCCTCTTACTGGGCTTCTAGATCACCCCTTTTGATGTACATCCTCAGGTGGCTACATGTACTAAGGAGAGGACAGGTGCCACTAAGAAGCTAGTAAAGAATAAATTAAATAAATGTTTATGGTTGATGTTGTATTTGTTATGTATGGTCCTAGTTTTCCCAAGACACTAAACCTTTGGATCCTCTATGTGTAATGCTATCATTTTTTTTATCTTTGAAATGATGTAATAGTAATGTAAGAAATGGTCGGGTCACTATAGATTATCTCTAACCATCTTCATTGGTGCATGTTCCACTCTTTCTCTGTGAATATATAATTGACGCTTTTTTGGTCAGTATATATTTCACACTTCTCCCCAAAGAGATAATTCATTGAAATTTTTAAATAGAAGATCACCATAGCCAACTCCATATCATGTGTGGGATAATTCTTCTCATGAACATTAAATTTCCTTGAATCATAGGCAATTAATTTGTCAGTTTCCATCAACACACAGCCCAAGCCCTTCTTCAAAGCATCACTGAATACCACAAAAAGTTCTCCACTTCTGGGTAATGTGAGTACGGGGGTAGTGATAAGCTTCCTTTTCAACTCCTTGAAACTTTCTTCGCATTCATCACCCCAAGAAAACTTTACTCCCTTCTGAGTGAGCTTTGTAAGATGGTTGAAAAATCGTGATAAATTTCTTACAAATCGTCAATAATATCCAATTAACCCCAAAAAGCTATGGATATCCGTTACCGATGTTGGCCTCATCCATACCTCTATTGCAGCTGTCTTGGAGGGATCCACATATTTCCAATTAATTTTGATGGTATGGCCCATGAATGAGACCAACTTCAACCAAAACTCACACTTGTTGAACTTTTCATAGATATTCTTCTTTCACAAAGCCTCTAGTATAGTTCTTATATGCTCCTCATGATCATCATTGGTTGTATATTATATTAGAATATCATCTATAAAGACTACCGAAAATTTGTTGAGGTAATCTATAAAGACTATATTCATCATGTCCATGAGAATTTCCAGAGAATTAGTGGGTCTGAAAGGAAATTCTATAAATTCATAGTCCTGTTATCTTGTACGAAAAGCAGTCTTGGGGATATCTTCCTTTTTCACCCTTACTTGATAATATCCCTACCGTAAATCTACCTTGGAGAAGTATTGTGCTCCACACAGCTGATCAAACAAGTCATAAATTTTTAGGAGATTATACTTTTTCTTTATAGTGATTTTGTTAAGCACACGATAATCGATGCAAAGTCACAATGAACCATCTTTCTTTTTGACAAAGAGGACTGGTGAACCCAATGGTGAAACACTTAGGCGTATAAACACTTTATCCAGATTGTCCTGTAGTTGTTTATTCATCTCTTCAATCCCCAAAATAACCATTCTATACGGTGTCTTGGATATTAGAAATTCCCCAGGTATAATATCAATTGATAATTTAAAATATCTTCTAAGAGGAAGACCAAAAAATTCCTTGGGAAACACTTCAGGGAATTCCCTAAAAATAGGCATGTTTTCAAGGATTTTTGCCTCCTTAGACTCAATCATCTAAGAAAGATACGCATTCTCATATGGAAGTAATATCCACGCTTGAGATGATGGAACTAAAGAAGATTCCTCCTCCCCATTGCACTTGTATAGAAATGGGGGTCGATTCTTCACATGGAGAGTGATTTCCCTCTCATGGAAATTTATGTTTGCTCTATATAAGTAAATCCAATCCATGTCGAGAATTGTATCAAATTTTACTAGAGAGAGTATGATGTTGTTCTCCAGGAAGTTCAATCCACAAATTATGATAGGGGAGGAGTTATATTCATGGGATGCAATGATTTCACCATTTTTTGTACTCACTGACATCTTCACTTCCTTGATTTTTTGTGGTGTTGAGATTATTCTACAAAACATTAGAGATATGAAAGAATACGTAGAACCACAATAAAAAATTGCATTTTCTATTCTTGAATGAATAACTAGTGTACCTATCACCACTTCGTTATCGGGGTTCACTTCAGTGGTAGTGATTGAAAAAGCTCTCACTTTCAACCTTGGAGGTTGTTGGTTGCCTCTAAAAACCCTTGACTTAGGGAACTAATTTGAAAGGTACCCTGGTTCTTTGCAGTTCCAGAAATGAGCAATGCATTGAGGTTCAAACGGATCATTCCTCTTCTCATTCGCAGCCGCGGGTTTTTCTTATTGGTAGTTAATAGCTAGGTGCTCTTCTCTTCCAAACCTAAAGCATTTCCCCATCCCCTCCAGGAAATTTCCGGTGTGCCTCTTTCCATGCCTTTGGAAATTGGGGTGTTGGATGTTCTTAGCACCATTGGATTTATCCATCGGACCTCCGGAACCTAAATCCACATTACGCTTCTTATCCCCATGATACCCCTAAGATTCACCAATATCTATTTTGAACTTGAGGGCACATTGAACAATTTATTCATATCTGTGGAAGTTACAGATCGTTAGGGCTTTTCGTAGGATAGGTTTCAGCCAACCAAAGAAGCGGTCAACCTTTGATTTGGGGGTAACGACAAATCTAGAGATGTATCGTGCAAGCCTTGTGAAGTTTTACACATACGCTTTGATAGATTTTTCATCTTTTTTCTTGGGATAAAGGAAGTCCCTTTCCATCTTAATCTATAGGGTGCACGGAAAATATTTATCGAAAAACATTTTCTGGAAATCCTTCCATTCCAATGCCTCAATCTATCAAGCTTCTTATTTTTGATCAATTCCCACCATTGATCAGCTTCACCCTCCATACAATATGCAGCTAGAAGAACTTTATCATGTTCGGAACATTTAAGGTTGGAGAATATCTTTTCAATGTATTTGATCCATTGTTCGGCGATTGAGGGATCAGATGATCTGTTAAAAGTGGGAGGCATTTGTCTCATTAGGCTTTCGATAGAGACTTGTTCTTTATTAGGGGGATTGAACATTCCTTTTGACCCATGAATCTATTAAAATTTTGAGTTAACTAATAGATTATCATGACAATGTTCGCAGTTCCTATTCCCATCGGATTGGGGATCTCATTAGAATATTCATCGCATTGATCTTTACATCAGTTGTTAGCCCGAATCCTCCTATTACCAGCCATTGGATGGAATAAAAGGAAAGTTAGGGGTAACACAAAAAGCGTAATCCAAATACAAAAACAGATTAATTTAAAATTACTTTTACTTCCTTAAATTTTGAATCTATAAACTTCAATCTATGTTATCCATGATCAACTTTCTAACATTTATTCCTAGAGGCATTTTTTTTAAAATTATCTTAATAATGGTTCATACTAAGCATGTTAATTTACCATATCATATCCACTGGGAGTGTCATAACCAAGAGTGTAGTAAGGCCCATTTTCATATACCCAGATACCATGGGTCAATCTCGAAACTCCTTGTTGGATTTTTCACTCCTCGGTACATTTGTTCCAGATCCACCTCTACCTGCTCATTTCTAGATAGGGATGAATTTTATTGATAAACCATTTAATCAATACTCACCAAAATTTAGGGATGTTTTTATTATACTTATTCTTTTATATTAGTCTTCACCAGGGTTTTCTAATCCTAATCCCAAAAATAACTAGACCTATCCTCTGATACCAACTATAACAACCCTTCTTTTTATTACACACTTAGACATATTTTATTACATAAAACCTTCACTTGATATAACATTGAAGATAGATAGTTCTATAGTTTTTGTGTATTAGTAACATTACATAAAAACATAAAACATTAAACACATCATCTTATAGAAAACTTCCTTTACATGTCCACTTCATTCCCTCGTAATTAGCATATCATGGGATAACCTGAGGACACACATAAGAAAGGGATGAACTATAAATCCCATTAAGGGAGTAAACAAGGCTTAACATGAAGAAAAAAATACATGTTAGCCAATAGGAATATCAATGTAGAATAAAAGAACATGGACATAAAGGCATGATATAGCATGATTATCATTACATCAAAATGTGGCAACGACACTTAACATGGAATTAGCATGAGTCAAGGCTCTTTGCACATGGAGCATAAGTAAACCCCCATTGAACATGAAGCATGAGTAAAACCTTGTTGCACTTGAATTATCATTATTAAACACCCATTTCACATGATGTATCCTGATACTATACTTTACCCAATGCATTGGAGCACTATTAGGGTGCACCCTTCTTAAAAATTTCATTTAATGCATAAGTGTGCCACATGTATCATACCACATGGAATCAATCATCATCATTTATTCCACGGTAAAGCATTGTGGAATAAATACATGAATATTTATAATCAATATGTAAAAGTTTATAAAGGTTAATACCCTTGATAGAGAAATGGACATGGTATTCACTACACAATGACATTGGCTTGGAAAATCAGTTCAATTTTGGCAGCGTAACGGCATGATGTAAGAATTCATAAAAATGGTCGCTGAGAGATAAAACTATGTATAATAATTTTTACATGAAATTTATTGTATGGTTATCATAAATATAAATTTCCCAACATATTTAATGGAATTTAGATTCATAATACAAAATAATTTCATGAATGTAAATAAGTAGAGGGAAATTCCTTACGGAATTTTATCCTAGTAACGGGTGTACATTGAAAGAAATAATGAGAGAGAAAGGGGTATCACATAAATAAAACATAATTAAGGTAGTATGGGGGAGGTTATAAATCATACCCTGACATTTATAATTGAAAAAAAAAGACATAACAATATATAAGAAACATGGCTAAAATGGGGATGGAAGGAATCCCTTACATGGAAGTGTTATCCCAAAGGCTTGGGAGGGGCTTGAGAGAGGCTTCTGTGATCATGGGGTGCCTTGGGTGGATTATAGAGAGGGAAGGTAAGAATTTGGACGAAATTCAAAATCATTGAGTGAAGAGGAAGTGGGAGCTTGGTGGGTTTATATAGGAAATGAGGGGGAATTCTTTATTATTTATGTTTGGGACACCACACATTAAACTAATCAAAACCAGAAACCCACCCATTGTTTTTCCCATGGTTTTTCAAAAGGGGATTGGAAAACAATATTTTATCAGGACAATGCCCGAACTTCTTAAAATAATAGGGTTGCTTATGTAGAGTTGAGTCACACTCTCAAAGAAAACAATTTAAAAAGACAAAATGTTTTATAAGTCTTGAAGGGTCCACTAAAGCTTTGTAATAAAAACCAAACAAACCTAAAATCAAATTATTTTAATGTAAAAACATATATTGACCAAAAATAATGTTTAGAGTATTTTATTACATCACTATGGGGTCATTATGGTGCCATAAAACACATAATATATTAAAATGGTATTTAATTGTTTTCGCAAAAATTCGAGTGTCTCAGGAAATTATGAAATATTCAACATTGGATAATTTTGATGCCCTAATTCCAAAAATAATATTAATTTTATCTAAATAATTTTCTAAATATTTGAATTTTTAATTTTAATATAAAAACCAACATTTATCAAAAATTCATGTGTTTTGACAAAAACAACTTTCAAACCATCATAAAAATTACATTTGTATTCATAAAAATTATATGGTAATTTAAATTTATTAAAAAGTAATTTATTAATAATAATATTTTATTAAAATATTATTTAATTCATAAATTCATTAATTCATCAAAATATAATACTTAGTTTAATATTAACTAAAAATACTATTTGTGCTTTAAAAACTCTTTACAAGGTAACAATAATAAAATGAATACATATTCTTTATTATATACAAAAATAATGCACATAATCATAGTACTAAGGTGTTGTTACATAACCCCTTATAACACTCTCATAAGATCGATGGGTAAGGTGTGTGATGGTGACAGACTCTTAGGGTGGTCGGATAACATCGCTTGCGTGGTAATCTCTATCAACTTCCACTTCTCTCATAGGCGGATCCATTCGATCATAATATGTTTAAGATCAGCTTAGTCTTGGTCATGAGCGAATCCCAATGACGCTCCTTTTCGAGCTCCAAAAATGGGCTTCATACAGGGAAAGTATACTCGATGAGGCCATCACTTCCTTTGTCTGAGTAATTGGAATTATTAAAGCCCTATATTTATACTAATCGTGTGATCATTGTTAGACAACTATATTAGAAATGGTCACAATTCATAGCTGTATTTTAAAAATACAAACACATAATACCAAATAAGTTCATATTTTATATAACCATTTTACATAATAATACATTTGATCAGATAAAGAGGAATTTTCATTAATGAATGTTTATTTCATTACAATTAGAAGCTTGGAAGGAACATTTATTCAATCAAACAATTGGCATGACAATATTTACAAACATAAAATATAATACTATAGATAAATAAATTTTCGTTTTTTATGTGTAGTTGATGATTTTACATGGATTTGGGATAGATTCTTATGTCACTGTAACTTTCCTAATTTAGGTACACTTTCAAGAAAATTCCTTTTTTGGGATATAATATAACTTAAGTTTAACTCCTTCATAGTATGTGACCCTTTTCAATTTAGAATGAAAGAAATTAACGATTTAAACCATTTATTTAATTATCAACTTTTGAATCTTTAGATTTAGTGCACAACAATTTAATTGGTCCTACGTAGACTAGAAGCATTGGGGTAATTATATATGTATATTTTATTATTAAGGATTAGAATATATTTACTTGGGCATATTTTATTATTAAAAAATATAAATCCATCTTTTCTTTTAAAAAATTTCATACTTCTGCTTAAAGGGATAAAAACAAACTTCAAGTACAAAATAGAGTGATCATAGTGATGGGTCTGAAAATTTGTATTTTGAAACTGTTTGTAGTAATAAAGGAATTACTCATAATTTTTTAGCATCGAGAACACCTGAAAAAAATGGATTATCTGGAAAAAAAACATATAGAATTCCTCAAGAAACGACTCAATACCATGTTGATTAGATATTATATTTCTAAAAAATGTTAGTTTGAGGATATTATTACTTATTAATATACTATAAAATTATTTTTACATCTACATTTTCTTAATAAAACTATTTATGAGTTGTGGAATGATAGAAAACTAAACTCTTCATACTTCAGAGTCTTTAGATGTTAAATATTCATTTTAAATACTAAATATTAACTTCATAGCCATGATTACAATGAAAATTAAGGAAGTTTTCCAATTTATTCTATAACTATTAAAAAATATGATGTTTTTAATAAATAAACTAATATTTTTTAAGAAACATTTCATGCAAATTTTTTATGAAACTAATCCTTCTATTTTTATGAAACATCTTGAATTTAATCATCTAGATGATGTTTTTAAAAATAATTCTATTCATATACCTAAATTTTAATCTAAACCATTGGTATTGAAACATTCATAAATTAAATCAATGGATTTTCAATATCTATAAACTAAATTAACAAAATATACACAATAGATAATTGGGTACAATCATACCTTTTACATAAGAACTATCCAATCTTTAAGGTTCATCCCACGGATAACATCCTTGGAGATGTGATTCAACCAGTCAAAACTCAAAGATCCCTGAAAAATGGATGTGTTCATCATGCATTATTATCTCAATTTAAAAATAAAATGATAGATGATGACTTAGGTTATGAAAATTTATAAAAGGCTAAATAAAAATATCTTCGTAAGATCCTGTATTCGGGTGAGTTGTAAATTCAATAGGTAATTTTAATTTTTATTTGTTGGATGGGTATAATTTTTAATTAAGACTCATAATCAGATTATGAGAGATAGAATACCTTAAAAGGATGTTTTGAGATGAGAAGGAGTCTCAATACGTATCTCAGGTGTTCAAATGATCTTCTAAGGCTTTATGTTTTCTTTTGAGAGTTAATGTTTCTTTCAGACTAGGGTGCACGGTTTGGTATTAAGGGTTTAGGACGGACCATGAGAAACCTTGACAGTTGGTGTTTTTTTAGTTCATTTTAAACTATGCATAGAAATGCTTCATGGTAGATACGCGGTTAAGAAGAGACTGTGTGGGGTTCTAGTAGAAAATGTATGAGGTCAGAGGTTAATTTTGAAGTTGTCATATAGTTGGTGCATAGTATATGTAATTATTCTTTATAATAGTGTTTTGAACCTGAACTTGTAAAATTAAGGGCACACATTTGGAAAATGGTTTTTCTAATTATATGTCCCAACAATGCTGGTGGGTTGGATTTGGGTAGTTCCAAATACACTATTAGTGCATGGTTTGGAAGACCATGCACCAAAACTATATGGCCACCCTAAATCATATTAAAATTGGGATTTTACCATTTTACCCATCCGGTATTTTAAATTACCCCCCCCCCCCCACTTCTCTTACCCTAGAAAACACGAACTATAGTAGGTATCTTCCTCTAATTTTCCCTTATTCATGCCTCACCAAGGAGGCATTTTAGTGGTGTTTCGAGGTAAGATACAACCTTTAGCGGATTCCTTCCTGCTTCTTATTGCTCCACTCTGAATTAAAGTACTCATATTTGGTTTTTTATTATTCTAGAGGAGTATGGTGTAATATTTATTTTTTTTATTGGGGAATTATTTTTCTCTCATACATTAGATATAAAGAATATATATGCATGTCATTGCATGGTATTTTCTTAAGGTATGTGACCGTGGTGAATATTATTATGTTTTATATCAAATTAGTTTATTATTAACATTGGAAATGGTATCATCTCTAAGGGATTCACCCAGATTTGGGTTAAGATTTTGAAAATGGACTTTGGTGAGTTGATGGATTTGGTTTTGGTGCGGCACAATTACCCGGTGAATTTTTTTTATTATACCAAGTTAAGGACTTGACTAATTGATCAATTATAATTTTTATAATTAAATTTGTTTTCTTTTTTATGATAAACTGTATTTTATTACACATTAGTTCATGATTTTTTACATAAAGGTGCATGCAAAAAATCCTACAAGATCGTTAATCCAAGTGTCTTTTTTTAAATTTACTACATAACACATCAACTTGATACATGCATAAAACAACATTATTTAAAACCTCCTCAACATGCTTCTAAAATTCCATTTCTCTTAAAACTTTAGATAAACGTGGGATATTCAAAATAAATGGGTTAGTTATAAATCCAAATAATGGAATAAACAAATTATAACTTGATTAAATTTTTAGAAATTAGTCAATAGGAATTTCAATGGGACATAAAAGGGGTGATAATCATAAACCTGAACATTGAAGCATGATATGTGATGGTAACATAAAGGAAACATGAGAATGTTAAAATATCCTAAAACATGGAATCATAAACATAAGTAAAGGATAACCACCAAGACATCATAACATAGTGTGATTAGGGTAACCTCTCATCCACCATAAATGGAATATAATGAGATTAGAACATTGCCCAACGTCTTGAGAGAAATATAATTATGGTCTCTCCCATTACTTTCGTATCCTTTACAGGAATAAGTGTGCCTCATAGATCATAGATCATAATGATATATTTCATCAATTTTTACCCCAAGGTAAAGGAATGAGGTTAACATATATGTAATTTATAAAAAAAATAAGGATATTCAGGTATAGGTTAATACCCTTGAGTGAAAATGACGATGGAATTTACAATACAAAGGTTTATCTTGGAAACATCATAGGATATTTTTGTAAATATAACTAGGGTACACAATGAATCATGGGGGACTTTAATAAGAGTTAAAAAGGTTCATAATAACTTTGAAATCATATGGGAAACAAGAGGAATATGAAAAAACATACCCAATCATGAAAAATTTGAAAATAAAAAGTAAAATATATAGGTGGTTCTTAAAAAAAGAGGATAAAGAGAGGATAAATTACCTTTAGGGGTCACTTGTAAATGTTTGGGAGGAGATTTTAGGGGGTTTTTTGGAAATTTTGGGTGTCCAGATAGAAAACGGTAGATTAAATCCCTGATTTAGTGATTTTGAGGGAATAAAAATGGGATCTTGAGTGGGTTTATATAGAAAAAGAGAGGAGATCTATTTATAAATTACCAAACATAGGTTTTGGACTACATGTGATAAATTAATCAAGATCACAGACCTTTCCATGGTTTTTTATCATGGTTCCAAAAAATTGAAGTGTGTTTCATTATTTTTCATGTTTAATAACAAAGATAATTAAAATAATACCCCTAGTGATGTGTAAGTGAGTCTTGTTTCCAAATAATTTATTACATACATCCCTTTTGGGTCAATGTGATGTCATAATACACACCATATATTTATACCGTATTTAATTTTGACCTAACAATTTAATTATCTCTTAAAATTATGAAAAAATCACCATTGGATAATTTTTATGTTCTAATTTCAATCATAATATTTATTTTTTCCAAAAAAAGTCTATATGTATTATAATTTACACTTTAAAATGAAAAATCCACATTTATTGGAAAATAATTGTTTTTTGAAAATTATAGTTTTATGGCCATTATAATAATTATATATTAAATTTGTTAATTTATATTGACGTTTATATTTAATAAAAATTATTTAATTAAAAATTTTATGAAAATATAATTTATTTTGATAATTCGTGAATTCATTAAGATAGTGGTTCTTAATTGAAATTATATATTTCCCAAAAATACAATTTTTGTTTCATCGTATCAAAATCTAATTTTTTTCAAACTCATTATCGAATAATTTTAAAAAGTAATACTAATCACAACAGATAAATATAATCATAATTTTTTAAAAAATATAAAAAATTCATATTGTTATGGTCTTGATATGTATCCCTGGATTACACCATAAAAACCCCTAGGTGTAAGGTGTGTGATCGTGACATTTTCATAGGGTGGTTGAGTGAACATGGTTTGGGTCATGATCCCATTGAGCATGAACCTCTCCCATGGATGGTTTTGTTTATTATTTAGTTTTTAATTTCATATTGGTATTGATAAAGGAAGAATCCCAATGATTTTATCTCCTTTGGAAGCTCTGATAAATGGGAATCATAGAGCATGATCCTACTGGTCGAGGTTATCTCTTCTTTTTTCTATGTCAATTAAAATTTATCATGAACCTTAATATAAACTAATCATATGATCACTATCTGATGTCTATATGATTAATAGTTATGATGCTTAATATTATTTTAAATCTAATAGTATATAACTTATAATGGTTTAAAATAAAAAAGGAAGTTCATGTTTTTCTATAACCAAGTTATATTAAAGGGAATTTAATTTAATAAGAAAATGACATTCATTTATAAATGATTAGATTGTTAAATTATTCCCCCTTCAAAAAAAATTCCTTAATGTTTTAATTTCATAATCTAAAATAGATGAGGGTGCCTTTGTTTCATCACCTCTTCTGGATCTCTAGTTTCTTCCCCAAACTTATGGTTCTACCACAGCACTATGACCAAGTAAGTTATCCTATTTTTTAGAAATTTGTCTCTATAATCTAATATCTTTGTCGACTGATACTCATATGAAATTGCATTCTCTAATGGTACCACCTCTGGATTCATTACACATGAGGGGTATGGTATATACTTTCTCAAGAGGAAATCATCGAACATATCATGGGCTTGAGAAAGGTTAGGTTGGAATGATAGTCAATAAGATACTGCTACGATGTGATCAAGGATATAAAAGGGGATGATGTATCTAGGACTAAGATTTTCTACTTAAGAGACCTCATTACTTTATTCCATAATGACATATGAAGTAACGCTTTATCCCTAACCTCTAACTCCATGTCTCATCAACAATTGTATGCCTAGATTTTTTGTCAAATTTTTAACGATTTCATATGATGCTGAATATTTTGAGACATCTCTATCATATCCTAAATATGATCGAGTCCCATAAACTTCCCCTCCCAAACTTCATCCCAAATATCGAAGTTCAAAATATACTCTGATAAAAACCTCATAAGGTGCCATTTGAAGGTTATACTGGAAATTGTCATTATATGAGAACTATACTAAGGTAATGTGTTAGTACCAATATCCTTGTAAATACATATAACATGATCTCTGGATTTCCTCCAAGTTTTGAATGTTCATTTCATAATAACCATCCATATTAGAATGATAAGTAGTGTTGATGCTTAGTTTTGTATCCAACTCTTGCTGAAGGCTAATCCAAAATCTTGAAGTAGACCTTGGATTTTGATCAGATATAATGGGGAGTGTAAATACATGATGTATTAATACTTCCCTTATACATATCTTAGTGACTTGGTCAAGATATTAATATTACTTGATAGCAATGAAAAGAGTTGACTTTTTAAGGTGAACGATAACCACCAAGTTGAAATTACTTCCTTTAGATGTCATGTGGTGTCCTATGATGAAATCCATGATTATGTTATCCCATTTCCACACAATTATAGGAAATGGTTTCATCATACACATAGAGTTTTCTATTCATAATTTCATCTCATTCATACCAATCATCGTGATACGAACTCCACAATCTCAATTTCATGTTATCCAAACCGAGATTTTGCTTCAAATCTCTATACATATTGGTGCTTCTCGAATGAATAGAGAAGGATCATCTCTACACATAAGGACATAAGAAAAAAACTTATTAGTATAATCCAACTATATAATGAGGGTAACTTTGTGAACATTAGGGATGAAAAAAAAGTTATTCATATTACAACCCTACTTTTTATTACACACTTAGACATGATTTATTATATCAAACCTTCACATAATACAACATTCAAGATCGAGAGCTATAGAATATTTGGGGCTTAGAAACATTACATAACAACTTAAAACATGAAACATAACATCTTATTGAAAACTACTTTTACATTACCACTGCATTCCCTCGTACTTAGCATTGTATGGGATAACCTGAGGACATACATAAGAAAAGGGGTGAGCTATAAAGCCTAGTAAGGGAGAAAACAAGTCATTATATGAATAATACAATACATGTTAGGTAATAGTCATGTCAATGGAGTATATAATAACATGAACATAAATGCATAATATAGCATGATTATCATAACATGGAAATGTGGAAAAAACACTTAACATGGAATTAGAATGAGCAATGGATCTTTTCACATGGAGCATAAGTAAACCCTCATTGCACATGAAGCATGATTAAACCCTCATTTCACTTGAATTAACCTGATTAACACCCATTGAACATGTAATATCATGATACTATACTTTACCCATTGCACTGGAGTGCTATCTGGGTGCACCCTTCTTAAACATTTCATTTCATGCATAAGTGTGCCACTTGGATCATACAAGATGGAATAAATCATCATCAGTTATTCCATGGTAAAGGGTTTGGGAATAAATACATGAAGATTTATAATCAATAAGAAAATGTGAATAAAGTTGAATACTGTTGATAGAGAAATGGGTATGGTATTCACTACACAATGACATTGCCTTGGAAAATCGGTGCAATTTCGGCAGCGTAACTCGGTGACCTAAGAATAGATAAAAATGGTTGATGAGAGAGAAAGGGGTGTCTCATAATTTTTACACTAAATGGATAGTAAGGGGTCCATATCGATACATGTCTTAAGATATGTAATGGAATTTAGATTCATAATACCAAAGACTTTCTTGAATGTAAATGAGGAGAGGGAATTTCTTATGGAATTTCAGCATAGTAACAGGTGTACATTGTAGGAATTAATAAAAAAGAATGGGGTCTACCATCAATCAAAAATAAATATGGCAGAATGGGGGAGGTGAAAAATCATACCCCAACATTTATAATTGAAAATAAAATGACATAACAATGTTAAGAAACTTGGTGAAAATGAGGAAGGAATCTCTTACTTGGAAGTGTGATGCCAAAGGCATGGGAGGGTTTTGAGAGAGGATTATTGGGAGCTTAAGGAACCTCTAGAGGATTATAGAGGGAGGAGAGAAGAATTTTGACTAACTACAAAGGCTTTGAGTGAAGAGTAAGTGGGAGCTTTGGTGTGTTTAAATAGTAAAGGAGGGGGAATTATTTATTATTTAGGTTTAGGACACCACACATTAAACTAATCAAACCCACATACCAAGACATGGTTTTTTCCCTTGGTTTTTTTCATTGGGGATTGGAAAACAATATTTTATAATTCTAGTGTCCTAAAGTCTTAAAATAATAGGGTTTCTTATGTGGAGGTCAGTCACACTCTCAAAGAAAATACTTACAAAAGACCAAATGTATTATAAGTCTTGAAGGGTCCACTAATGCTATGTAAAAAAAGTCAAACAAACCTAAAATCACATTATTTTAATGTTAAAACATATATTGTCCAAACATAATGTTTAGAGTATTTTATTACATCACAATTGGGTCATTATGATGTCATAAAACAAATTATATATTTAAATAGTATTTAACTGTTTTTACAAAAAATAGAATGTCTTAAAATATTATGAATAATTCACCGTTGGATAATTTTGATCTCCTGATTCCAAAAATAATATTAATTTAGTCTAAATAATTTTATAAATATGTTAATTTTAACTTTTAAAATAAAAAAAAATCAAAAATTCATGGGTTTTGACGAAAACATCTTTCAAACCTTAATAAAAATTACACTTGTATTCATAAAAATTATTTAATAATTAATATTTAATAAAAATTAATTTGTTAATAATAATATTTTATTATAATATTATTTAATTAACAAATCTATTTATTCATCAAAATAGATTACTTAGTTGAATATTAACTAAAAATACTATTTGTGCTTTAAAAACTCTTTATAATGTAACAATAATAAAATGAATGTATATTTTTTATTATATAAAAAAATATTACACATAATCATAGTTCTAAGGTCTTGTTTAAAAAACCCTTATTACATACGCTTAAGACCGAAGGGTAAGGTGTGTGATTGTCACAGACTCTTGGGGTGGCTACGATAACATCGCGCGCGTGGTAATCTCTATCAAATTCCACTTCTATCGTAGGCAGTTCCGTTCAATTTTAACATGTTTAAGCTTGGCTTAGTCTTGGTAAAGAGAAAAGCCCAATGAGACCATCTCCTTTCTGAGCTCTGAAAAATGGGCTTCATACGGGGAAAGTATACTGAATGAGTCCATCTCTTCCTTTATCAGAGTATATAGGATTTTTAAAACCCTATATTTGTACTAATCATGTGATAAATGTTCGATGGCTATATTATCAATGGTAATAATTCTTAATGTTATTTTAAAAATCCAAAAACATATTACCCAAGAATTTTATATTTTAAATAACCATTTTACATAATAAGACATTTAATCAGATCAAGAGGGATTTTCATTAATAAATGTTTAGGTCATTATAATCTTCCCCCCTTATAAAATTTCACCATCAAAATTTCCTTTTCCCACACTAAAACAGATGGGGGTAACATTGTTTCATTACTTCCTTTGATTCCCATGTTTATTCTTCAAACTTGTGGTTTTTCCACAATTCCTTGATAAGGGGCATTTTGTTATTTTGTATAACGTTTTCTCTACTATCTAAGAGGTTTACTAGTTTCTCCTCATAAGATATATCATCCTCTAACTGTACTACCTCTAAAGAGAGTACATGGGAAGGATCTGGTATGTACTTCCTCAAGAGGGATACATTAAAGACATCATGTACTTTGGCCATTGTTGGTGGAAGTTCTAGTTGATGGGCCACAGCCCCGACACGATCAAAAATATCGAAGGGGCTGATGTAACTAGGACATAACTTCCCTTTCCTTCCAAAAATCATGACCTTCTTCCACAGAGATATGCGTAGAAACACCATATCCCTAACTTTGAACTCAAGTTATTGTTGATGGTTATCTACATAACTCTTCTTTTGAATTTGGGCTACCATGATTTGTTACTAAATGGTTTTCACCTTCTCCATCATTTCTTCAACCATTTCATGTCATAGCAGCTTACGCTCACTGACATCATCCCAACATGCCAGAGTTCTGCACCTCTTCTAATACAGTGCTTCATAAGGTTCCATTCAAATGATTGAGTGGAAAATATTTTAATAGATGAATTCTACCAAAGGAATATGTTGATCCCATCCTCCTTTAAAGTCCATTAAACATGATATTAACATATCTTCCAGTTCCTGAATAGTTCTCTTAGATTGGCCATCAGTTTGAGGATGATATGTCATACTGAAATTTAGTTCTGTAACCAGATCATGTTGAAGACTCTTCCAAACCATATAGGTGAATCTTTTATCTCGATTGGATATAATAGATAGTGGTACTCCATGAATCCTTACAACTTCCCTAGTATATATTTGTCCCAGTTTATCCAAAAAGAAATACTCATTAATTTCAATGAAGTGTGCAGACTTTGTAAGACAATACAAAACCACCCAGATTGCATTGTTTCCTTTTTATGTCTTCAGAACTCTGGTGACAATGTCCATAGTAATGTTCTTTAATTTCCATGACTTTATGGGAAATGGTTGCGTCACCCCCTTATACTTATGCCTCTATACCTTCAATTGCTGACACACCACGCACTTTTATGTATACTCAATGATCTCTTTATTCATATTATCCCACCAATAATGCTCTTGGATATCTCGATACATCTTTGTGATTCCTGGGTGAATAGAGAAATTCAAACTATGTGAATCATCCAAAGGTTGTCTATTCTACTCCAAACTTTATGAAACACATAGGCTTTCCCCAAATTTCACAATTCCTTATTCATTAACATTGAACTCTAAGGATTTCTTTTTTCTGATAGCTTCCACTATCTTCTAAATTCCCACATCATCCTTTCAAGCATCCATTATACTTTCCAAAAGAGATTGTTGAGAAATAATTTGTCATAGGATTGATGATATTCACTTATTTATGATTCCCATGTCCATATTCATCAAATATAAGAAGATTGGATCATTTTCAATTCTCATTAATGATAGAATCGCTGGGTCCATTCTACTTAGAGCATCCACCACCTTGTTCGCTTTCCTAGGGTGGTAATAGATTGAGCAGTCAGAGTCTTTGATTATGTAACGACCCAAAGTTTTTCAACGGAAAATTCCCTTCTTCTATTTATGTCATAAAAACAAAAAATAATGAACTAATAAGTGATAAGTGACCTTTAAACATAATTTTGTCACCCCTACATTTGGAATTTTGAAAATCTGACATACACGGTTGTGTTCAAGATAGTTTTTAGAGTCTAATGAAACACAAATAATTTTTGGTGAATAGTAACCTACCCTTATGAATAGTAACCTACCCTTATGAATAGTAATATGACCCTTAAGAATAGTAAATAAGACTAACATTACCTATGAATAATAAAATAAAATTTAGACATCTTAGAAAGTGACAATTTCACCTTAGTAATCATTTTTGGTATTTTATAAGTCATAAATAACTAATTATAAATAATTATTTAATTTAAAATAATATTTATCTCCCTGAAATGTCTTTATAAATTATTGAATCAATGTATAATAGTTTTTAGATAATTTTATAAGACCCTACGTAATGTTTGAAAGCACCAAAAAATCAGTTTTAATCTTAAAAAATGTTTTTTTAAGTAAATTATGATTTTAATTAAATATTAAATTAATAATATTTAGAAAAATATTTTGGGAAAATGGACTTTATTTTTGGATTCTACATGTAGAAAAATGGTTGGGGTAAATTTTTGCGATTTTTCTGAGAAACTTGAATTTTTGGTGAATAGTATAATACATTAATTACCATATAAATACATTTTAATTAAAACCCACTATTCCTGACATCACAAGTGATGTAAGCACCCAAATCCCGAACTCACATGCCTTATTTACTATTCTTGGTCGTTCAATAATCACTATTACTGGTCTTAGGTGAAATTAATAAACTAATCAATTTTATATTAAGGAAACCCCTCTCCCCTCCACTATAAAAGCCACCCTTCACTCCCTCTTTTCCTCACACCTCTCAAGCTCCAAGACTTCTCTAAAATCTACCCAAAAACCTTCCCTAGCCCCTCCCCCACGCCCCAAAGCTTCTGGTCTCATAAAAAGGCCAATCCTAGCATCATTAAAGAGGATCTCAAGAGGAAGATTCTAGAGGTAATTTCTCTCCCTCTTCTCCTTTAATTTCCTTTCAAGTTCGAGTTCCTTTCTTGATCTCTCCCCACCTATATTCATAGAAATTGTTTTGAAACTCCATCATTATACATATACTGTAATTTTATGATTCTAATGGGATATTATATCACCCCACACCCTTTTCCTCTCCCTTTTTTTATTAAAGAGAACGTTGTTCATGAGGTGTTAATTTATCACCTTCAAAAACGACATGCTCTCTTCTTCCATTTCTACCTTAAGATCTGGTCATGAAATCATTTTTATGGTTGAACCAGAATATTTTATAATTATTATGTTCTATTTTATGTTCTGTATATAACCTATGGCCATATTACTAAGTGAAAAGTTAAAACAAGTTCATTGGGATCCAAAAACCGCTCAAATTAACCTAAATAACCATCATTAAATTCATATCTAATGATTCGTCCACAGGGATCTAATATAATTCATTATAAAATCATTAAAGCTACTGTAATATCATTAATAACATGTAATATCATTTCTGTATGTTTATCCATGATCTACCCAAACATCAATTTAAGAATACAAGTGAACAACTCAAGAAAACCATGAAAATGAACATCCCCGAACAATGTTTTTAAACACTATAAGTCATCCAAAGGAACATAATATGAAATAATGAAACCAGAATTAACCCAATTAATGTATAAAAGGTTCTGGAATTTCTAAATTAATGAATATAATATCATTATACAGGATATTAAATAGAAGGAGGCATCCGAGTACATGGTAAGGGGAAATTCTCGAACCCAACTTTCATCCTTCAGGTTCTACCTCTTTCACTCCATTTATGATATGATCACTCCATAAAGATCATTTTTTCATCTTTTTCTTTAATTTTCTGGGATATACATGTTTTATACTGAAGTTTATGTCAATCCAAGTGTTTTCCGAAAGAACTCTTCTCTTAAGAACTCAACTTTTACCTCTCATTCAAGGTTGATGATTCTTGTATCAAGTATGTTGTTCCCTCTTTATTTTGGGAACCCAAAGTTTATGAATGTGTTATTATGATATGAAACCCATTCCTTTTCATGGTTCAGTTATGTTCATTTATGTTATATGTTCATTGTGGCATTCATGATAAATGATAATGTTATGATGTGACGGGTGCGCCCGGAATTATATAGCGCAATATGAATGTTTAAATGTGACGTTTGTGCCCGGAATTATATAGCACTCCAATGAATTGGGTAAAGTGATGAATCTCATGAGTAAATGTGAAATTATGTGTGAACAAGACTCTATCTTGGTTCACAAGTATGTGTGGTAGTTAACCACTAAGACATGATGTTTCTTTTTTATGCATTGCCACATTTCAAGTCTTTTATTTATGCTCCACTCATGTTCATGATCATTTTCCTCTGTCATGATTATGCTCACCCCATGCTATATTGTTCTTATCTATCCTCTTACTGGGCTTCTAGCTCACTCCTTTTGATGTATATCCTCAGGTGGCTACATGTACTAAGGAGAGGACAAGTGCCACTAAGAATCTAGTGAAGAAGAAATTAAAGAAATGTTTATGGTTGATGTTGTATTTGTTATGTATGGTCCTAGTTTGCACAAGAAACTAAACCTTTGGATCCTCTATGTGTAATGCTATTATGTTGTTTATATTTGAAATTATGTAATAGTAATTTAAGAAAAGGCCGGGTTGCTATAGTTGGTATCAGTGGAAAGGTTTAGTTAATTTGGGAATTAGGATTAGTGAACCCTAAAGAAAACCTCTAACATGAGACTAAGTATAAAAATGCACACAAGAATATTTAACTAGGGATATAATATGTTATGTTTTTGGTACAATTGTTTAAATGAATAAGTTATTCATGACTTGTTTACTTGTGTTTTGTTCTATCCTTTTCTATTTTAGAAAATGGTGGGAACCAGGAGAAATCAGGCCAACAACTCATGCGAGGGATAATACAACAATTTCCCGAATGAGATCCCCAATGATTTGGGAGGTGGAGTTCAAAACTTCATGGCGATGCTTACCCAATTATCTCAGGTTATAAATAATAACCATAAAAATGGGGAATGTCCACCTTCACCAAAGAGGGAGCAACTAGATATCGAATGATTTATGCAGTAACAACCACCGACGTTTAGTGGATCTTCTGATCCACTAGTTGCGGAACAGTGGGTCAACTCCATGGAGAAGATCTTTTCTGTACTTCACTGTTCAGAGATGGAGAAGGTGACTCTAGTCGTTTATCATCTAGATGGAGAAGCCGATCAATGGTGAGATTTGATTAAGAACACCAACCCAAGGGAGGAAATTGAACATATGGAATGGGAAGACTTTAAGATAATGTTTCTTAATAAGTACTTCCCACGAACTCTTCGCACAAAGATGGAGAGAGAATTCATAGAGCTCAAGAAAAAAGAAGGAGAATCTATCACAACCTATGATGTAACACCCCAGGTAAATAAATAATATGACATTTTCACATTTATCCATATTTGTGAATAAATATTAATATTACTTTAAAGGGGACGCAATGCCCGATGGCGTACCCAATACGCAACAATTTCTTGGGAATCTTACGTTGCACTCTAATAATAAAATAATATTATTTTAAATGGTAGTTAACGCCTAGCCATTGTAATGGCGCAAATGAACAGAACTAACTAAAAAATGATTATATAAGTTTTTAAAATATTTATACTTTTTACAATCAATTTTAGAGGATTAAAATTGCGAATGAATCCAATTTTAAGTGTAAGCATTCTAATATTCTTTGAAAGGTCGATTAATCGCCTTTTGATGGCGAACCTCTTTTAAATCCACTTTTTGACAATTTTATGTGTTATATTTGACAAAATAAAATTCTTCTTTAGAATCTGGACATCAAAATTTACCTTGTGTAAATTTTTTGTATTTTTCCGATAATGTTCATTTTTTAATGAATAGTGAAAATGTTGTATTTTAATTCAAAACATATTTTTAATCTAATTCATTTATATGATTATATTATCTTTTGAATTGTTTTTAAACTGAAATTAGAATATATTTTTACCATTTAATCCAATATTGGTCATTGGAATTAATTTCACTTTGAAATTGGACTTAAACTAGTGTCAATCTTTTAATAGATATTGTTTCTTAAAAACACGCTATTTGTTTTGACAGCGGGAATTAATTATTAAATTAATTAATTCAACTTATATGTTTTTAATTTTGTAAAATAGACATAATTTTTGAATTCGGAATATCAAATATAGGTTAGGGTGAATTTTTGGTATTTTTCTGAAAAACTTCAATTTTTGATGAATAGTGAAACCACTAAGTGGAAGTTTAAAAACTGTTTTTTCGTTCAAATGAAAATTTACCACCTCTGTGGTTTGAATTTCAAAAATCCTACATACATGGTTTTCATTAGGATGTAAAATTTGGTTGAATGGTATTAAAATAATTTTTTGGTGAATAGTAACTCTTATGTTTTTAATCGCGATTAGAGGTAATTAGTGTAATTTAAGGTAAAGATAATGTTATAATAATATTAAATGACCTTGACACATGTTATACACTTATTGGATGAGTCATGGAAGACCAAGACAATCCATGATTCAACTTGGGGACCCCATGGAGCCACTTTGGTTGGAAAATGACATTAATACCTTTTTATTTAAAGTTAAAATTAAATTGTCACAAACATGTGTTGTTTTACTAAAAAAATTACATGGGGTTATATAAGTCATATATTTTACTATAAATATTAATTAGAAAGATAATAATATTTCCTACATCATGATTTTTTTTATAATTTTTAGACATTAAATAAATTAATTTATTTATGACACTGTGATGATGCAGTGATTACCTCATAAATGAACGATTTAAATAAAATGAGAAGATAGGGTGAAATCTAAGTCTTACACTTGTCAAAAACCTATTGTATGGGTGTATTTCGAAGCCTTATCACCTTATCCTAGAACTATATCGTTTTTGGACCTTTAAAATCCGAAAATAATTTTATAATAAAGTAATATTTTATAACTTTCCAAGAGTGCCCATCCTCTCCACTTATAAAATCCCCCCACCTCTACCACCATAAATACACCTCTCAAGCCTTTGTCTCGTCCAAAACCTACACATTTCATCTCTCCACATCCCTATCTTCATCATTTAAGCCTCACTTTGGCCAGAATCCTTTCCAATGAAGCCTTTGAGATCAAATCAAAGAGAGTTACCCGATTTAAAGGTAATGTCTTCCCTTCTGTTCTTTTGTTTTATTTTGCTTCTCCAAACCCCTAAAATCTTTTTATTACTTTTTTTTGTAAAAAAACCAGTATCTTAAATATACTAGGAAGTTTTTATAAGAATTATTCTAGCTACAATTTCACAGACCTCCGTCTAATGGTTAAAGAACATAGTGTTTCTGTGGATGGCGAATTACTGCCTCACGAAACGATGATTGTTCAATATTCTTTTAACACCTTCAAAGGTATCCATTAAGATGTCACTATATTTATATATAATATATAATATGTTTATGTTTTACTTAAGATTATGTATTTTTAATTTATGGCATACCTTTATGGTTTGCATTATGGGTAAATGTAATATCTTCATTTTAGGAAGTGCGGACTACTGCCCCTTCAAAGTGATTTGATTCGTTAATACCATATGTGGGACATATAAAGGATGGAATTAATAGTATTACATATGATATCCTACTGGAATTATAATATACCTTTATAGAATTATTATTTAATTCCATTTAATACAAAAAAAAAAGAAATGAAAGTAGCGTTCATGCGTACGTATGGCTTACCGTCTCCATGAACGGTACATTTCATTTCTTATCTCCAAATGTTATGTACTATTATAAGTACATATATATAATAGATATATATGTAATATATTACATATAAATGATGGATATCATTCTGGAATTATAATATATATACATCTCATTTTGTTTTAATTCCATTAATATGACAAAAAATGAAAGTAGCGTTCATGCGTACGTACGACCTACCGTCTCCATGAACTGTGATTTTAATTTTTTATCTCCAAATGATATGGAATAGTATAAAATGAATATATACTGGATATATATGATATTTAAAACATAAATACTATTCTGGATATGATGTACCTATAACTACATGGAAAATTCTTTTCCAACAATTTCAATTTTATTCATGTACCGAACATCGACAAAAATGTCTGATATGAACTCACTTTATTAACCAATTATTATAACATTATAATATGTGATATGAACTGAATAATAATATTTAAATGATTTCCTCAAGGAATTATATATTGACCAAATTTTATTATTCATGAGATTAAAGAACGATCGAGTCATGTCGGACACGAGGTAAGGGATCCTACCTCTCTCTTTCTTTTTAAGTACTCTCTTTTATGTCGTTTCTTTTAAGCTCCTCTTTATTAGTGGGGGAATGTTATTTTATATTCCTATTACTATACTTTCTCTCTTTATATGATGATAGACCCTATTTTATTTCATCAATCCATTTTTTTGGAAGTTTTAAGTGGTGTCATTAGGCTGCCGAGTTTTCTTAAGGGGTTTTTCATCTCACTTTTATTCTCGTGAGATTTATGCTACATTTTCCACCATTTCCTTTGAGTGGTATATATAATTCCCATTATTTTACTTTTTGTTTAATATACTTTCGTTTATGATTATTTACATCAATGTTGTATTTTCCTTCTTTCATGGGGTGTATGTTTCGAAAGATACCCAAGTCGGTAAGGGAACATTTCACCCTCCTCTTTTTAAAATACTTCTTTTTTTGGGTCTTTTAATTTACATATTTTAATGTTGGGATATGTTCTTCTACATCCTTATTGATGTAAATTTTATGTCCAAGTGATGAGTTACCCATTTTATCTCTCATCAACTCATTTTCTAAATTTTGAAGTGATGCCGTTAGGCTTTCGAATTTTTGAAAGGGGACTTCTTAACCGAATTTTGATTCTTTGGGATAAACTTTCACTCCTTGAATATGTAATTCTATGAATATGTGTGAATAACCTCTAATTGTTTTACAATTAATATACACTTATATTCGGTGTATTCATTTGTCACACATAATTATGTAATTTATTTATCCTTAATCCAAGGATACCGTCTTTGTATGGGACTTCGTCTCAATCTCCTTTCATTGAGGCTTATTTTGTTTCATACACAACCTTCTTTTATATGGTGTATAAACCCCTTTGACTTTTATGTTTATCCAAAAGGAATCTTTTTTTATATGAATTGTTTTTACTAAATGACAAAAGAGAATGTTTTTGTCGTACGTATGTGGCGATAACGACTTCTCCGTCGTCGTGACCATTATTTGAGTTTCGGCTTCCTCTACAAGCCATAATTTTTTTTAAATGAAAAATAAATACCATGTTTTAATTTTCTTTTATTTTTTTATTGAAATATTTTTCATAATGTTTTTATTATATCAATGTGTTGTATTGATATCTTGTGATTGAAATGTGGAAATGTTATGTTTCCTTTATGCATGTTTTATGTGATATGATTATGTTATGGTTCTTGTGCATTGTTATGAATATGGGTGGTTCTGTGATAAACTAAGGGTGGGTGAGCCCGATATAGCTCTCCAATGCATTGGGTAACGCGAAGGAGTTAAACTTTAAGGTTTCTCCGAGTTGATTTAGGGAATATACTGTGATGGGTATTCCAAACGTAACCTAGTGGGTTACTCCCTATGTAAGAATGTTATGAATGCATCAAGTTACCTTTATGACTTATGATTTCTATGATTTATTCATGATTTGATGAGGTATGTTAAAATTCTTATGTTTTATGAGTAACGTATGATTTCATACATGGACTAATGTTTTCTTTTCGTACTTTTATATCCCTTACTGAGATTTTTATGCTCATCCCAAGTTTTTAAAATGTTTTTCAGAGGTCAAGGGAAAGTTGCATGATATGATGATAGTGTCAATGAAGTGTCAAAAAAGAATCCATGTTTTATTTTAAATATGTTTCTTTTGATGGGAAAAAATAAATACTATCTTTTATGTAACCACTTTGTTTAAATGTGGAATTTAATTCATGATTTATGATCTAATTCTCTAAAACTCTAAACCTGAAAAGATCCTCAATGTGAATTATTCATTTAATTCAATATTAAGTAAGGTTTAAGGATGGGGCCTTATAGTTGGTATCAAAGTTCGGTTTAGATAACTTTAGTGGTTAGGGTATTCTCTAAGCATAAGTGACATTACCATAATGGTTAGGATTTCAGAAAGATTCATAGTCTTAGATAAAGTGAATGGGTAAGTATATCTTAGTTTTTATCTTCCTCATTACTACATGATGGTTTTGTTGATATAATCCCACTGACATTTCTGTTTTTAGTGAATGGATTGATCTAGCAGGAACCAAAGTGACAATAGGTTTGAAGGAAACTGTGGTGGTTCTCTGATTAAGAGACTAGATGAAATGGGGGATTCAATGAGGAAACTCATGGTTGTTCTAAAACAACTATCAAGGAGTTATGATCAACCACTTGAACCTTGGTATGTTTTGTAATGCATCATGTATGAGTTGACCAATCGATGTGGAAGTTCAGGTAATAATTATACAGGTAACCATTAGAGTTTATATGATCCTTACTTTTGAGGTAATTATGGGTTATTATTTGTTATGTTGGAAAATGAATGGCATGAGATAAACTTCAGGATAAAATATGTTATGATTATTTTTGAAGATTTTATCTCTTTTTGGGGAATGTTTTAAGAATTATATAGTTTTCGAAAAAGGACGACACACAGACCGTGTGACAACCCGTCGCGTCAGACAAAGCTGCGGGAATCGAACCCACAACCAAAGTGCGACTAGTATTTATCACCTACCACTGGACTACGTGAAGTCCCTGGTTAGTTTGACTAATTCTTTTTAGTTATATGATTTTAGGAATCAAGAGTAAGTTTATTTTGGGTTATCTATGGAAATGATTAACCTATTATGGAGGATATGTGATTAGGTTAATTACTTTTCAATATGAGAATTTAAGAGCAACTGATGTTATTTGGAGATAAAAGTTAATTTTTACCTTGGAAGACTATGTGATTAAATCCTTCAAATATTTGGGTTTCAATCTTAGTTTGGTTTACTTTGAAGAATTTTATGGACAATTGTTTATTGAATTGTCTTCGTTGAACTTTGGGTTTTTTTGGACAAATTTTGGAGATTAAGAATAGGTTTTAATTTTATAAAGGATTATACTTTTTTGGACTATCTGATCTCATACTAACAATTTTGGTTTTGGTTTTTTTCTAAAGATATGGGAAATATATAGTTCTCTTTTGTGGATTAGGTGATTCTCAAGAAGTTCATTATAGTACTCTTAATGCGAACAAGTCTTCCTAAATACATTCTTTTGGAGAAAATATGAGTTTGATTAACGAATCTAGTAAAAGTTGAAAGTCTACATGACAAGTAAGTATGTTTAATTATTATTTAGTTAAGCTCAAAAATAAATTCCTCAATGAAGAGTAACTTAAAACAAAAATTTTTTCTATTAACTTTTCTTACTAGGGAATTTAATACTGTTTAACCCATCACAAGTTTGTGGTTTTCTTATGGTTAATATTCTTCTAGACATGTTTACTATCACTCTCCCTCAGAACATGAATATTTGTTTTTTCCTCCATATCCATGTTTTCCTACATGGAATCCTAGTATGGGTTAACTTCGGTGACCTTTGTACTTCTATTTCTTTATTTTAAAGTGATTGTTTTAATGACTCTTGTTCCGATGTGGGATTTTCAATGAAGTTTCCAATCCCAATTTTAAAATTTTGAGGATGCAATTCCCAAAAGGGGGGAAGGATGTAACACCCCAGGTAAATAAAGAATATGACATTTTCACATTTATCCATATTTGTGAATAAAATATTAATATTACTTTAAATGGGAAGCTATGCTCGATGGCGTACCCAATACGCAACAACGACTTTCTTGGAAATCTTATGTTGCACTATAATAATAAAATAATATAATTTTAAATGGTAGTTAACGCCTAGCCGTTGTAATGGTGGGAATGAACAGAACTAACTACAAAATGATTATATATCTTTGTCAAATAGTTTTACTTTTTACAATAAATGTTAGAGGATTAAAAATGCGAAGGAATCCAATTTTAAGGGTAAACATTCTAATATACTTTAAAAGGTCGATTAACCGCCTTTTGATGGTGAACCTCTTTTAAATCCACTTTTTGACAATTTTATGTGTTATATTTAACAAAATAAAATTCTCCTTTAGAATTGGTACATCAAAATTTACCTTGTGTAAATTTTTGGTATTTTTCTGATAAAGTTTATTTTTTAATGAATAGTGAAAATGTTGTATTTTAATTCAAAACCTCTTTTTAATATAATTTATATATATGATTAGATTATCCTTTTAATTTTTTTTAAATTGAAATTAGAATATATTTTAATCCTTTAATCCAATATTGGTCATTGGAATTAATTTCACTTTGAAATTGGACTTAAACTAATGTCAATCTTTTAAAAAAATATTATTTCTTAAAAACACGCTATTTGTTTTGACAGCGGGAATTAATTATTAAATTAATTAATCCAACTTATATGTTTTGAATTTTTTAAAATAGACTTCATTTTTGAATTTGGAATATCAAATATAGCTTAGGGTGAATTTTTGGTATTTTTCTGAAAAACATCAATTTTTGATGAATAGTGAAACTACTAAGTGGTAGTGTAAAAACTATTTTTTAGTTTAAATGAAACTTTACCACTTTTGTGGTTTGAATTTCAAAAACAAGACACACATGGTTGTCATTATGATGTAAAATTTGGTTCAATGATATTAAAATATTTTTTTGGTGAATAGTAACTCTTAAGTTTTTAATCGCGATTAGAGGTAATTAGTGTAATTTAAGGTAAAGATAATGTTATAATAATATGAAATGACATTTAAACATGTTCTACCTTTATTGGATGAATCATGACCGAACACGAAAATCCATGGGTAAACTTGGGGACCCCATGGAGCCACTTTGGTTGGAAAATGACATTAATACCTTTTTATTTAAAGTTAAAATTAAAATGTCACAAACATGTGTTGTTTTACTAAAACAATTTTTACATGGGGTTATATAAGTCCTATTTTTGACTATACATATTAATTCTAAAGGTAAAAATATTTCCTACATCATGATATTTTTTTTTATAATTTTTAGACAATACGTAAATTAATTTATTTATGACACCGTGATGATGTAGTGATTACCTCATAAATGAACGATTTAAATAAAATGATAAGATAGGGTGAAATCTGGGTCTTAAACTTTTCACAAACCTATTGGATGGGTGAATTTAGAAACCTTATCACCGTATCCTTTAAATATATCCTTTTTGGACCTATAAATTCGAAAATAATTTTATAATAAAGTAATAGTTTATAACTTTCCAAGAGTGCCCCTCCTCTCCTCTTATAAAAGGCCCCCACATCTACCACCTTACACACACCTCTAAAGAATTTTTATCAGCCAAAACCTACCTATTTACTCTATACACATCCCTCTCTTCATCATTGAAGCCTCACATTGGGAATAATCCTTTCCAAGGAATCCTTTGAGCTCAAATCAAAGAGAGTTACCCGATTTAAAGGTAATGTCTCCCCTTGTATTCTTTTGTTTTATTTTGCTTCTCCAAACCCATAAACTC
This sequence comes from Viscum album, assembly GCA_963277665.1. Taxonomy (NCBI): domain Eukaryota; kingdom Viridiplantae; phylum Streptophyta; class Magnoliopsida; order Santalales; family Viscaceae; genus Viscum; species Viscum album. The sequence goes on from OY728145.1 coordinate 1,417,725,440, forward strand.
TTTTTATTACTTTTTTTCGTAACAACACCAGTATCTTAAATATACAAGGATGTTTTTATAAGAAGGATTCGAGCTACAATTTCACACACCTCTGTCTAATGGTTAAAGAACATACTGTTTCTGTGGATGGCGAATTATTGCCTCACGAAACGATGATTGTTCAATATTCTTTTAACACCTTAAAAGGTGGACATTAAGATGTCACTATATTTATATATGATATATAATTTGTTTAGTTTCTCCTTAATCTTGTGTATTTTTCATTTATGGCATACCTTTATGGTTTCCATTATGGGTAAACGCGATATCTTCATTTTAGGAAGTGTGGACTACCGCCCCCTCAAAGTTATTTGATTCGTTAATGCCATATGTGGGACGTATAAAGGATGGAATTAATTGTATTGAATATGATATCCTACAATAATTATAATATAATTTTATATCATTATTATTTCATTCCATTGAATACAAAAAAAAATGAAAGTAGCGTTCATGCGTACGTACGGCTTACTGTATCCATGAACGGTACATTTCATTTCTTATCTCCAAATGTTATGTACTATTGTAAGTACATATATATAATGGATATATATGTAATATATTACATCTAAATTATGTATATAATTCTGGGATTATAATATATATATATCTCTCATTTTGTTTTAATTCCATTAATATGACAAAAAATGAAAGTAGTGTTCATGCGTACGTACGGCCTACCGTCTCCATGAACGGTGCTTTTAATTTTTTATCTCCAAATGCTATAGAATAGTATAAAATGAATATATATGGATATATATGATATTTAAAACATCAATACTATTATTGATATGATGTACCTATAACTACATGGAAAATTGTTTTCCAACAAGTTCAATTTTTACTCATGTACTGAACATCGACAAAAATGTATGATATGAACTCACTTTATTAACCAATTATTATAACATTATAATATTTGATATGAACTGAATAATAATCTTTAAAATATGTTCTTAATAAATTATAAATTGATGAAATTTTATTATTCAGGAGATTAAAGAACGATCGATTCATTTCGGACACGAGGTAAGGGATCCTACCTCTCTCTTTCTTTTTAAGTACTCTCTTTTATGTCGTTTCTTTTATGCTCCTCTTTATTAGTTGGGGTATGTTCTTTTATATTCCTATTACTGTAATTTCTGTTTTCATATGATGATAGACCCTATTTGATTTCATCAATCCATTTTTTTGGAAGATTTAAGTGGTGTCGTTAGGCTGCCGAGTTTTCGTAAGGGGTTTTTCATCTCACTTTTATTCCCGTGAGATTTATACTACATTTGCCACCATTTATTTTGAGTGGTATATTTAATGCCCATTATTTTACTTTTTTTGTAATATACTTTTTTTTATGAGTATTTACATCAATGTTGTATTTTCCTTCTTTCACGGGGTGTATGTTTCGAAAGATACCCAAGTCGGTAAGGGAACCTTTCACCCTCCTCATTTTAAAAGACTTCTTTTATTGGGTGTTTTAATTTACATATTGTAATATTGGGATATGTTCTTTTATATACTTATTGTTGTAAATTTTATGTCCAAGTGATGAGTTATCCTTTTTATCTCTTATCAACTCATTTTCTGAATTTTGAAGTGATGTTGTTCGGCTGTCAAATTTTTGCAAGGGAACTTCTTAACCCAATTTTGATTCTTTGGGATAAACTTTCACTCCTTGAATATGTCTTTCTATGAATATGTGTGAATAACCTCTGATTGTTTTACACTTAATATCCACTTATATTCGGTGTATTCTTTTGTAACACATAATTATGTAATTGATTTATCCTTAATCCAAGGATATCGTCTTTGTGTGGGACTTCATCTCAATCTCATTCCATTGAGGCTTATTTTGTTTTATACACAACCTTATTTTATACATTGTATAAATCCCTTTTAATTTTACGTTTATCCAAAAAAAATATTTTTTTATATGAAGCGTTTTTACTAAACGAAAAAATGGAATGTTTGTGTCGTATGTATGTGGTGAAAATGACTTCTCCGCCGCCGTGACCATTATTTGAGTTTTGGCTTCCTATACAACCCAAACTTTTTTTAAATGAAAAGTAAATACCATGTTTTACTTTTCTTTTCTTTTGGTATTGAAAATGGTATTCGTAATGTTTTACTATATCAATGTGTTGTATTGATATCTTGTTATTGAAATGTGGAAATGTTATGTTTCATTTATTCATGTTTTATATGATATGATTATGTTATGGTTCATGGGAATTGTTATGAAGACGGGTGGTTCTGTGATAAACTATGGGAGGGTGAGCCCGATATAGCTCTCCAATGCATTGGGTAATGTGAAGGAGTTAAACGTTAAGGTTTTTCCGAATAGATTTAGGGAATATACTATTATAGGTTTGAAGGAAACTGTGGTGGTTCTCTGATTAAGGGACTCGATGAAATGGGGGATTCAATGAGGAAACTCGTGGTTGTTCTAAACAAACTCTCAAGGAGTCATGATCAACCACTTGAACCTTGGTATGTTCTGTAATTCATCATGTATGATTTGACCAATCGATGTGGAAGTTCAGGTAATAATTATAAAGGTAACCATTAGAGTTTATATGATCCTTACTTTTGAGGTAATTATGGGTTATTATATGTTATGATGGAAAATGAAAGGCATGAGATAAACTTGAGGTTAAAACATGTTATGATTATTTTTGAAGATTTTATCTCGTTTTGGGAAATGTTTTAAGAATTATATAGTTTTGGAAAAAGAACAACACGCAGACCGTGTGACAACCCGTCACGTCGGACAAAGCTGTGGGAATCGAACCCACAACCAAAGTGCGACTGGTATTTATTTCCTACCACTGGACTACGTGAAGTCCCTAGTTAGTTTTACTAATTATTTTTAGTTAGATGATTTTAGGAATCAAGAGTAAGTTTATTTTGGGTTATATATGGAAATGATTAACCTATCATGGAGGATGTGTGATTTGGTTAATTACTTTTCAATATGAGAATTTAAAAGCAACTGATGTTATTTGGAGATAAAAGGTAATTTGTACCTTGGAAGACTATGTGATTAACTCCTTAAAATATTGGTGTTTTAATCTTAGTTTGGTTTACTTTGAAGAATTTTATGGACAATTTTTTATCAAATGGTCTTCGTTGAACTTTGGGTTTTTTTGGACAAATTTTGGAGATTAAGAATATATTTTCTTTTTATAAAGGATTATACTTTTTTGGATTATCTGATCTCATACTAACAATTTTTGTTTTGGTTTTTCTCTAAATACATGGGAAATATATATTTCTCTTTTGTGGATTAGGTAATTCTCAAGAAGTTGATTATAGTACTCTTAATGTGAACAAGTCTTCCTAAATACTCGTCTTTTGGATAAAATATGGGTTTGATTAAGGAATCTAGTAAAATTTGAAAGTCTACGTGACAAGTAAGTATGTTTCATTATGTTTTAGTTAAGCTCAAAAATAAATTCCTCAATGAAGAGTAACTTAAAACAAAAATGTTGTCTGTTAACATTTCCTACTGGGGAATTGAATACCGTTTAACCCATCACAAGTTTGTGATTTTCTTATGGATAACTTTCTCCAATACATGTTTACTATCACTCTCCCTCAGAACATGAACCTTTGTTTTTCCTCCATATCCATATTTTCCTACATGTAATCCTAGTATGGGTTAACTCGGGTGACCTTTGTACTTCTCTTTCTTTATTTTAAAGTGATTGTTTTACTGACTCTTATTCTAATGTGGGATTTTCAATGAAGTTTCCAAGCCCAATTTTAAAATTGCGAGTATGCAATTCCCAAAAGGGGGGAAGGATGTAACACCCCAGGTAAATGATGAATATGACATTTTCACATTTATCCATATTTGTGAATAAAATATTAATATTATTTTTAAGGGGACTCTATGCACGATGGCATACCCAGTACGCAACAATGAGTTTCATGGGAATATTATGTTGCACTCTAATAATAAAATAATATTATTTTAAATGTTAGTTAACGCCTAGCCATTGTAATGGTGGGAATGAACAGAACTAACTACAAAATGATTATATATGTTTGTCAAATATTTTTACTTTTTACAATAAATGTTAGAGGATTAAAAATGCGAATGAATCCAATTTTAAGCGTAAACATTCTAATATTCTTTAAAAGGTCGATTAACCGCCTTTTGATGGAGAACCTCTTTTAAATCCACTTTTTGAAAATTTTATGTGTTGTATTTGGCAAAATAAAATTCTTCTTTAGAATCGGGACATCAAAATTTACCTTGTGTAAATTTTTGGTATATTTCCGATAAAGTTCATTTTTTAATAAATAGTGAAAAATGTTGTATTTTAATTCAAAACCTCTTTTTTATCTAATTTATTTATATGATTATATTATCTTTTGAATTGTTTTTAAAGTGAAATTAGAATATATTTTTACCAATTAATCCAATATTGGTCATTGTAATTAATTTCACTTTAAAATTGGACATAAACTAATGTCAATCTTTTAATAGATATTGTTTCTTAAAAACACGCTATTTGTTTTGACAGTGGGAATTAATCATTAAATTAATTAATGAAACTTATATGTTTTAAAATTTGTAAAATAGACATGATTTTTGAATTCGGAATATCAAATATATCTTATGGTGAATTTTTGGTATTTTTCTGAAAAAACTTCAATTTATGATGAATAGTGAAACCACTAAGTGGTAGTTTAAAAACTGTTTTTTCGTTTAAATGAAACTTTACCACTTCTGTGGTTTGAATTTCAAAAATCTGACATACATGGTTTTCATTAGGATGTAAAATGTGTTTCAATGGTATTAAAATATTTTTTTGATGAATAGTAACTCTTATGTTTTTAATCGCAATTAGAGGTAATTAGTGTAATTTAATGTAAAGATTATGTTATAATAATATGAAATGACCTTGACACATGTTCTACAATTATTGTATGAGTCATGGAAGACCAATAAATACATGGGTCAAATTGGGGACCCCATGGATCCACTTTGGTTGGAAAATGACATTAATACCTTTTTATTTAATGTTAAAATTAAAATGTCACAAACATGTGTTGTTTTACTAAAACAATTTTTACATGGGGTTATATAAGTAATATTTTTTACTATAAATGTTCATTAGAAATATAAAACTATTTTCTACATCATGATATTTTTTTTATAATTTTTAGACATTAAATAAATTAATTTATTTATGACACCGTGATGATGCAGTGATTACCTCATAAATGAATGATTTAAATAAAATGAGAAGATAGGGTGAAATCTAAGTCTTACACATGTCATAAACCTATTGGATGGGTGGATTTCTAAACCTTATCACCTTATCCTTGAAATATATCCTTTTGGGACCTTTAAAATCCGAAAATAATTTTATAATAGAGTAATATTTTATAACTTTCCAAGAGTGCCCCTCCTCTCCTCTTATAAAAGGCCCCCCACCTCTACCACCTTACACACACCTCTAAAGCCTTTGGATCGGCCAACCCCTGCCCATTTAATCTCTCAACATCTCTCTCTTCATCATTGACTCCTCACGTTGGGCAGAATCCTTTCCAAGGAAGCATTTGACCTAAAATCAAAGAGAGTTACCCGATTTAAAGGTAATGTCTTCCCTTGTGTTCTTTTGTTTTATTTTGCTTCTCCAAACCCCTAAACTCTTTTTAGTAATTTTTTTGTAAAAACACCAGTATATTAAATATACTAGGATGTTTTTTTAATAAGGATTCGAGTTACACTTTCACACACCTCCGTCTAATGGTTAAAGAACATATTGTTTCTGTGGATGGAAAATTACTGCATCACTAAACGATGATTCTTCAATATTCTTTTAACACCTTCAAAGGTGGACATTAAGATGTCACTATATTTATATATGATATATAATATGTTTATTTTTTCCTTAATCTTCTGTAGTTTTCATTTATGGCATACCTTTATGGTTTCCATTATGGGTAAACGTGATATCTTCATTTTAGGAAGTGCGGACTACCGCCCCCTCAAAGTGATTTGATTCGTTAAGGCCATATGTGGGATGTATAAAGGATTGAATTAATGGTATTACATATGATATCCTAATGGAATTATTATATACCTTTATATCATTATTATTTAATCCCATTGAATACAAAAAAATAATGAAATTAAAGTAGCGTTCATGCGTACGTGCGGCTTACCGTCTCCATGAACGGTACATTTCATTTCTTATCTCCAAATGTTATGTACTATTATAAGTACATATATATAATGGATATATATGTAATATATTACATCTAAATTATGGATATCATTCTGGAATTATAATATATATATCTCTCATTTTGTTTTAATTCCATTAATATGACAAAAAGTGAAAGTAGCGTTCATGCGTACGTACGGCCTACCGTCTCCATGAACGGTGATTTTAATTTTTTATCTCCAAATGATATGTAATATTATAAAATTAATATATACTAGATATATATGATATTTAAAACATCAATACTATTCTGCATATGATGTACCTATAACTACATGGAAAATTCTTTTCCAACAAGTTCAATTTTTACTCATGTACCGAATATCGACAAAAATGTATGATATGAACTCACTTTATTAACCAATTAGTATAACATTATAATATGTGATACGAACTGAATAATAATCTTTAAAGGAGGTTCTTAGGAAATTATAAATTGACCAAATTTTATTATTCTGGAGATTAAAGAACGATCGAGTCATGTCAGACACGAGGTAAGGGATCCTACCTCTCTCTTTCTTTTTAAGTACTCTCTTTTATGTCGATTATTTTAAGCTCTTATTTCTTAGTTGGGTTATGTTCTTTTATATTCCTATTACTGTACTTTCCGTTTTCATATGATGATAGACCCTATTTGATTTCATCAATCCATTTTTTTGGAAGATTTAAGTGGTGTCGTTAGGCTGCCGAGTTTTCGTAAGGGGTTTTTCATCTCACTTTTATTCCCGTGAGATTTATGCTAAATTTGCCACCATTTCTTTTGAGTGGTATATTTAATTCCCATTATTTTACTTTTTTTGTAATATACTTTCGTTTATGAGTATTTACATAAATGTTGTATTTTCCTTCTTTCATGGGGTGTATGTTTCGAAAGATACCCAAGTCAGAAAAGGGAACCTTTCACCCTCCTCTTTTTAAAAGACTTCTTTTATTGGGAGTTTTAATTTACATGTTTTAATATTGGGATATGTTCTTTTATATCCTTATTGTTATAAATTTTATGTAAAAGTGATGAGTTATCCTTTTTATCTCTTATCAACTCATTTTCTGAATTTTGAAGTGATGCTGTTAGGCTGTCAAATTTTTGCAAGGGAACTTCTTAACCCAATTTTGATTCTTTGGGATAAACTTTCACTCCTTGAATATTTCTTTCTATGAATATGTGTGAATAACCTCTGATTTTTTTACACTTAAAATCCACTTATATTCGGTGTATTCCTTTGTAACACATAATTATGTAATTGATTTATCCTTAATCCAAGGATACCGTCTTTGTGTGGGACTTCGTCTCAATCTCCTTTCATTGAGGCTTATTTTGTTTTATACACAACCTTATTTTATAAAGTGTATAAATCCCTTTTAAGTTTACGTTTATCCAAAAAAAATATGTTGGTCGGAGTGGATACTCAAGAGGGGGCTGAATTGAGTTCCAATTTAAAATTTCTGCTAAAACAATTTCTATTAAAATCCCCCAATTTCAAAAACAGATTAAACTGTAGTGAATTTATACAGATTATAAAGGTTAACTTAGTTTCTAAAAGATTGATTAGTTCTCAGTCAACTTAAACTTATGATTAATTTAACTTTTGAAACTAACTTACTGATTTACAATAAATATAAACACATGCGAATTTAACTATCAAAGTAGACTTGAAAATAAATTATATTTCAAAGTAATAGCAACGGAATATGAAATAGATAAGTATTGTATGGATATAAACTTTAACTAAAAACATAGAGAAGTTAACCAAGATGTTCAATCTCAAGCCGAGACATAGTCCTCTCAAAAGTCTTATATAAGGATGATCCACACCCTGGATCGGGGTTCAACAGTCTGCAACTGTCCAGGTCCAAGACCTCTACCACAGTTATTCGTGGGAACAAACACAACAGCAACCAGCTGTTCAGGTCACACGACCTCTACCACTGTCCCAGTGGGAAAAAAATATGTAAGAGTATTGAGTGAGGATTTACAAATCCTCCAGTTAAATCATAGGAGATAGTGTGTGTGTTAAATACAGAAGATAACACACACTGCTCAATATGTAAAAAGATAAATCACAGAGCAAATATTTAGAGTGTAGAAAAGGATCTAGTGATCTTCGTGCAGCTCTCGACTCCTTTTGTTGATTAGAATTCGTTATGATTCTACTTCTGGTTTTTGTCTGGAAAACAGAGTATCATCTATTTCCTTGACTTCCAGGTTCATCTTGATTATCGTCTCAGAGAATGAAGAGATTTGTGTAGTTCTTCGTTAGCATAAATTGCTCGACGTATGCTCTATGTTCTGGAGGCTGGTAGCAGTAGTCTCGTGAGTGCAAGTTCTCCAGTTTTTCTTTTTGCGCGTTTTTTGTTCTTGATCTCCAGTGTGTATGTTCTGTTCTCTTTTCTGCATCTTCTTTTAAAGCACGAGCTTCGACAAAAGATATGATTCCCTTTTTGCAAGTACGAGGTACGGTTTCCTGAAAACCAGCAACACATATTAAATAAATGTCAGTGCATTAAAATATACCTAATGTGACCGTTGGTTAGATTAAATAATAATAAAGAAATTTAAAGCATGTCGGGGTTCTGTCTCTGAACGGTTGCTCATGATAACGGTAGACTTTGTCATGGTAGGTCTGAGTATTGGTAGGCATCTGTAACGGTAGACTTGTCTGTCGGTAGACTTGATGTATCGGTAGCGGTGGACTTGTAACAATGGCGGTGGCTCTACCTTTACTAGTAGTGGTAACTCTTTATCGGTAGCTGTGGCTCTGCCTTGTAACGGTAGCTCTTTATTGGTAGCTGTGGCTCTGCCTTGTAACGGTAGCGGTAGCTCTCTATCGGTAGACTTTGCATAACGGTGAACTTCAGCATATCGGTAGCTGTCAGCTTTGCTGTAACGATAACTGTCTACTTAGATGTAGCTGTAGACTTTGAGTAGCGGTGAACTTTGAGTAGCGGTAGACTTTGAGTAGCGGTAGACTTTGAGTAGCGGTAGACTTTGAGTAGCGGTAGCTCTTATTCGATATCGGTAGCTTTAAGTCATAACGGTAGATACTATCTGTAACGGTAGCTATAAACTGTTTAAGCATTCTCTTGGCAGAATGAGTTAAGTCACAGTAAACATATATCCGATAATTCAAAATCAAGATATAAATAAGGAATGGTTGGGATTATCAAAACATAATGAAGAAACTAATCTTCCAGAGGGTTCAACCATCTCCCCCTCAATTCCAGAGGGTTCAACAATCTCCCCCTTTTGATAATCACAACATATGCCAAAAACAAAAATGTCAAATTATGATATCAAAAGTATAGTATCAGAGAAATCAAAAATAAAATAAAATAAAAAATATATATCAGAGGAGAAAAAAAAATGAACAACATTCTCTTTTGGTTTTCCAAGAATTTCTCCCCCTTTGTGATTAACAAAAAGATACATTTGGGAAAAACAGAAAAGTACAAAAATACAATGAATCCCATAAAAAAACTAAATCATCCTCTCGGACAGGTGTCTTGCCCTTGGGATCAGCAGAGGGTGTAGAGGTAGAGTCAGCAGGCTTGGGAATTCTGGAAAGAACGATTGGTGGATCAGCAACTGATACAGCACCAGATCTGTAATCTGTCTCTTTCTGAGGTATCAAAGGTTTCAAGCTCCTGATGGCTTGAACTGGAGTCAGTTGAGGAGTACTCCCAGAGGCAGATAGTGGAAGGGCAGGTGGTACAATAACCGGTCGAGCATCCACATGTAGGAAAGGCAGCAAGAGATTCCTGAAATCCATGATGATGCTTCCACCTCGCTCCATAGCAGAGACAAAAGCATCCCTGTTCTCAATAAACTTATCTAAAACAGGAGTATGCTCCCGGAGCTTACTAACCTGTTCTCTGAAGGCTTGGGTAACAGGAGTTAACTTCATATTCTCAATCAAAAGCTTGAAATGGTTTGTCATTTGGTGCTTGGTATAAACTTTGTCAAAATAAGCATCCACCTTATTTTTGATTTCCTCTTGAGAAGCAGTAGCAGCCAGCAGGTGATCATGAACAAAACTACTAACTTCCCTAGTGGTAGCAAGAACCTGAGTATCGGATGCACCACTAGGACTGGCCTTAGCCAATTCTTCCTGAAGGATAGTGCGGATCTGGTCAAGGTTCAAACTTGTGTTGGATGAGGGAAGAGGTTTCATTGAGAAGGCCACTGTTTCATTGAAAGAGTGAGTCAGACTACTAACCATCTTCTGTACCAGTTCATCCTGACTGTGCAGATGTTCTTTAACTGACTTCTTAAAAGCCTCAAAAACTTCCACAAACTATTTGACCACTTCTTTGATATAGAGAATGTCAGTGTGAACTTGGGTTTGAGAACTGTGTAAAGCAGTCAAGGAGGAAATTGATTGTCTAAGAGCAATTACAACTCCTGTCCAACTCTCAATCTGAGTGTGGCACACCTTAAGTTTGTCCACTATTTGTTCCACAGGACTGGATAAACTGCATCCAATGGATAACTCAAGGGATTGCTCCACGTTTTTTATCTCTTCAAACATACTTTTCTTCATATCTCCCACTGATTCTCTTATTACTTCTATCAACTATGCTTTTAAAGACTTAAAGTCATCTTTTGTTGCCACATTGTCATTCATAGTGGGTAAGGTAACTTGTTCCCTTTGGGCTTGGTCTTCCTCATCAGAATCACCATAAGATAATCCAAGAATCATATATCCGGGAGCTGATTTCCAACCTTCAATGTCATATGATACTGATACTGAGCCGAGATTCTCTCCTTCTCTTGGAACATTCTCCTAAGGTATCTCTCCCAACTCTTCTCCCTGAGGTAATTCTGCAATTTTCTCCACAATTTCAGCAGATTCAGTAGTCATTAGTTCTAAGTCATTAATGACTCTTTCATCAACAAGTGCTGCTGCTACATCTTCCTGCTCAGGCACTATCCTGATTGTACTGACTATTAGGGGACTCAAACTGAGCTCTCTTTCAACATTTTCCTCATCAACTGCTTCATCATCAGCCTCCTGTTCTCTATGATTGGATTCGGTTGTCTCATCCTCCTCAGAGGTGTCCTTGACAACATATTGTCATGATTATTCTCCTCCTTCTGTAGTCTCTGAATCATTATCCTTCAAGAGAATTTCTCTCTTTGGTAGTGCTTTTGGAGGTCTAGCTACTCCATAAGAAATAACTTGATGCATAGGACTAGGGGGTAAGTCTGGATCTCCTCCTTCCTCAACTGAAGTCTCTTCCTCCTCAGCTTCATCATCACTGTAAACTGGTTCTGGTTCATCTGGTCGAAGACCAGGATCTCTAACATCTTTTGGTCTGGATGGATGATTCTCAGGAGTGAATTTCTCATAAATTTTTCCATCATCATTTACCCATGATTTCTTCCATGGATTCCAGCTGACTTTCATGTATTTACAAATAGTTCTTGTAATACAGAAGTTATCCCTAAACACTACCAGCTCATCCTGAGGTCCATCTATCTCCCTCACTTTTAGCATCACAGAAATTAGTTTGGAGAAAAACAGGGCATTTGATTTTGACTTTGGTCTAGTCATTTCTTCTACTTGAACCATAATCAATCTACATAGATTGATTTTCACGCTGTGCTTCAGCAAATGCAGCAAATATATGTCTTGAAATATTAAAGTGGCAAAGTCTCCTCTTCTTGGACTAACAACATGCTGAATAAATTTAAATAAAAGATTTTCTTCTCCTTCCATCTCTGCAGCAATCACCTTTCTAGGGGTCCCATTCCCTGTGAGTTTCAGCAAAGCGTCTTCATATTGAAATACATCACTGGTCGAAGGTACAGACTTGGAATAAAAAGTAAAATCACCCTCATGTGGAACTCTTAGGTTCTCAGCCCATTCTCCTGAAGTAAACGATACTTCCTGACCATTCACATAAGAAACAATTCTGGTTTCTTCTTCAGACTTTTCAAAACGAATGAATTCGTAGAACTGTTTCACCAATCCTAGATAGTAAGGTCCGTTGTTGTTCGCGAAGCACTCTAGCCAACCTTGTTCTTTTAACACTCTAAGAACCAGCGACTTGCTTTCCATGACCCATTCTGCACATACTTCTTTTTCAACACCTATCTCGCTCTTCGATAGGTGTGGATTTACTGATCTTCTCTGAGATAAACTTCCCTCGCCACTTCCACTGGCATCAGTACTAGTTACTTTTTGTCTCTTCGGTGCCGGCGCTTCACTTCCATCAGTCATTTGAGGTCTCTTGACTCGGGTCATTACGGATTTGAGGCTAGGGTTCTGAAGGTCGAGAGGTTTAGGTTTAGCAGAGTTCGAGCAGACAAGTTCGTGATGAGATTGAGTGAGTCTAGTTCGAGTTTTAATATCATTTAGGATTCATAAATCACATAAATCATAAAATAAAATAAAACGGTTCGATGTCTCGGCCTTAAAAAAATGAAAATGTACTGGTAAAGTTCTCTAACGGTGAGGTTTTTCTAACGGTGAGGTTTCTCTAACGGTGAGGTTTCTCTAACGGTGAGGTTTCTCTAACGGTGAGGTTTCTCTAACGGTGAGGTTTCTCTAACGGTGAGGTTTCTCTAAGCTATAGTTAATCATACCTAACTCATGTTTGATGTAATTTAATCTCTCAGAATTCAACGGCTTTGTAAAAATATCATCTAACTAATGTTCAGTGCCAATGAATTCAAGAGTGATATCACCCTTTTGATAGTGATCCCTCAAAAAGTGATTTATCACATCAATATGCTTTGTCCTAGAATGAGATACCGGATTTTTGGAAATGTTAATAGCACTTGTATTGTCACACTTTATAGAGACATGTTTGAATTGATATCCATAGTCTAGTAAAGTGTGTTTCATCCACAAGATTTGTGCACAACAACTACCAGCAGCTATATACTCAGCTTCGGCAGTAGATAATGCAACAGAATTCTGCTTCTTACTACACCAAGATACTAGAGATTTGCCTAAGATGTGACATGTTCCAGAGGTGCTTTTTCTGTCTAACTTACAACCAGCAAAATCAGCATCACAATAACTCAATAAATCAAATGATTGTCCTTTTGGATAAAATAGTCCCAAATTGGGAGTATGTTTTAGATATTTGAAAATTCTTTTAACAATAGACAAATGAGACTCCTTTGGGTTTGCTTGAAATCGAGCACACATGCATACACTGAACATGATGTCGGGTCTACTAGAAGTAAGGTACAGTAGACTTCCTATCATACCTCTGTAGTTGGTTTGATTTACTGGTTCTCCAGTTTCATCACTATCCAACTTACAGGTGGTACTCATAGGTGTATCACTGCCTTTACTACTATCCAATGAAAAACATTTTAGAAGATCTTTAATATATTTACTTTGATTCAAAATAATACCATTTTTGTTTTGAAAGATCTGAAATCCAAGGAAAAATTTTAGTTCTCCCATTAAGCTCATTTCGAACTCATTTTGCATTATTTTTGAAAACTCAATACATAAAGAATCTTTAGAATATCCAAAAATAATATCATCTACATAAATCTGTACTATTAAAACATTTTTAGAAATCCATTTAATGAAAAGAGTAGTATCAGCTATTCCTTTAGTAAATACTTTTGAAATAAGAAAAGAGCTGAGCCTATCATACCAAGTTCTTAGAGCTTGCTTTAAACCATATAAAGCTTTAGATAGTTTGAAAACATGATTGGAAAAATGGGGATTTGTAAAACCATGAGGTTGTTCAACAAATACATCCTCATTTATATATCCATTCAGAAAAGCGCTTTTAACATGCATTTGATAGAGTGTGAAATTCAGATGAGCAGCATAAGCAACTAATATCCTAATGGCCTCTAATCTAGCTGTGGGTGCAAAAGTTTCCTCATAGTCTATTCCTTCCTCTTGACTATAGCCTTGTGCAACTAGCCTAGCCTTGTTTCTAATGATAGTTCCAGATTCATTAACTTTGTTCCTAAACACCCATTTAGTGCCTATGGTTGGAGTGTCCTTAGGTCTTTCCACTAATTCCCAAACTTTGTTTCTTTCAAACTGATTTAGTTCTTCTTGCATAGCCATTACCCAGAATTCATCATTGATAGCATCATTGATATCTTTGGGTTCAAGTTGTGACAGAAAAGCTTGATATTCAACCTGATTTCTTAGAGAAGCTCTAGTTTTTGTTCCTCTATTTAAATCACCTACAACAGCATCAAGAGGATGATTCCTGAGAGTTCTAACACCTCTATAAGGAGTTGAACTGGCTTCTTCAGAGTTGTCTACAGGTCTGGAATTGGTATGAGCAGATTCTGGAAAATTTTCAGAACTGGATTCTTTTACAGGGGATTCAGTATTCTTATCATTTAGGTCCAGATTTGACAAATCTTCCTCAAGATCTTCAAGGCAGGATTTAGGCTCATGTGGATCAGTCTCATCGAATTTGACATGAACTGATTCTTCCACACATTTGGTTCTTTTATTGAAAACTCTATAGGATTTACTAGAGAGAGAGTAACCTAGGAAAATTCCTTCATCACTCTTGGATGCAAATTTGTCAAGATTGTCTTTAGTGTTAAGGATAAAGACTTTGCAACCAAAAACATTGAAGTAATTAACCTTAGGCTTCCTATAATTCCAAAGTTCATAAGGGGTCCTTTTTAGAATCGGTCTAATTAAAACTCTATTAATGACATAGCAAGCTGTATTTACAGCTTCATCCCAAAAATAAATAGGTAAGTCATACTCATTAAGCATAGTCCTTGCAATTTCTTGAAGGGTTTTATTTCTTCTTTCCACTACACCATTCTGTTGGGGTGTTCTAGGAGCAGAAAAGTTGTGATTATAGCCATTGTGTGAGCAGTAGGATTCAAATTCATGATTCTCAAACTCACGCCCATGATCACTCCTCAGGGTCTTAATTTTGAGTCCACTAAGATTTTCTACAGTCTTGGAATATTTAACAAAGTAGGAACATGCTTCACTTTTGTGAGCTAGAAAGTATACCCAAGTGTATCTAGAAAAATCATCTACAAGAACATAATCATAGTGCTTCCCATTTAAACTTGAAACTCTTGAAGGTCCAAACAAATCCATGTGAAGAAATTCAAGTGGTTGAGAATTTGAAACTTCTTTCTTTGGTTTAAAAGAAACTTTGTGTTGTTTTCCCTTTTGACAGGGATTTCACACTTTATCATTTGGGAATTCTAATTTGGGTAGGTCTCTAACTAAGCATTTTTTAGAAAGTTTCCTAAGTGAGTGAACATTACAGTGTCCTAGTCTCCTATTCCACAACCAAGACTCTTTATAGAAAGCATTTAAGCAGGAAACATTTTGTTTGACAAAGGAATTTAGATCAACAGCATATACATTCTCATTTATAGATGCAGTGAAAACTAAGTCATGTTTTGAATTAAAAACATTGGATGAATTATTTTCAAAATTAACATTAAAACCATCATCACACAACTGAGATATACTAAGTAAGTTATACTTTAATCCGTCAACAAAAAGTACTTTAGAAATCAAAATTGTATCAGGGTTACCAATCTGGCCTAAGCTGATGATTTTTCCTTTTGCATTGTCACCAAAGGTGACATGCCCACCATCAACCTTAATAAGACTCTTGAAGCAAGAATAGTCTCCTGTCATATGTCTTGAACATCCACTGTCCAAATACCATAGATTGTTACAGATGCTCTTTAAACAATTTCCCTGCAAAACAGATTAGACATAGGATAATTTTGGTACCCAGATCTTTTTGGGTCCAGAGAGGTTAGATAATAAAACTTTGGGAACCCATATTTGCTTTATAGTTTTTCTAAGACCAGAAAGCATATTTTGAGACAAAAATACTTTGTTGGGTCCTCTATAAAACTGTTTTGTATAAGATGGTCCTGAACTAGAACTAGCAGAAAACTGTCCAGATTTTGGGACAAATTTGGTTTTGCTTACTTGTCTCTGTCCAGGCTGATATCCTAGACCGGTTGTATATATGGGAGCAATATGTTTTCCTAGCAGTTGTGTCAAGGTATCCCTACCAGCAGTGAACTTTTCAATATCTTTTCTTAATTGTTCATCTGATAATTTAAGTTGATTGTTCTCTTTCAATAGTTGAGCATACTTCTCTTTTTCCACACTTAAACTTGTTTCAATATTACTAGTCAAAGCATGTTGTTTCTTCAAAGATTTATATTTAATCTTTAGTTCATTGCAAGTATCTTCCATCATATTGCAATATTCAAACAGTTCATCTTTAGACATATTTTCCTCATTGTCTGAATCATGGTCATTTCCAGAATAAAAATTGTTTAAAGCTGGTGAAATAGGTACCTCAGATGTGTTAGTCATGAAACAAATATTAGCCCGATTTCTTTCAGATTCACTAGCCTCTGACTCACTTGTGTTGTCCTCCGAAGCACTCTAGGTTTCTTTCATAGCTTTCTTGTACCTATTGTCCTTATAGTCATATTTTTTCTTGAATTTTAACTTAGGACAGTCGGCTTTGATGTGTCCTTTCCTCTTGCATTCATAGCAGACTATATCATCTTCTTCATCTGACTTCTTCCAATCCTTCTTCCACTTTCCTTGTTGATCATACTTACCTTTGTAGCTAGGTTTTCTGAAAAACTTTTTCTTCCTATAGAACTTCTTGAATCTCATGGCTATTTGAGCCATTTCTTCATCACTGTCAGAATCTGAATCTTCACTAGACGAGCTTTCAGTAGGCACATGTACTTTCTCCTTGTCTTTACTCTTTGATGCAGTAGTCTTAAATGCCACGGATTTCTTCTTGGGTTCATCATCTTCTTCTTTGTTCACCTTCAATTCTTCTTCATACATCATTAGTTTACCTATTAACTCCTTGACAGGCAGTGTTCCAATGTCACAGGATTCTCTGATTGAGACAGACGTGCCTCTCCATCTATCTAGAAAACATCTCAGTATTCTCATGATTTGTTCCTTTGCTGGAACACACTTTCCAAGTGAGCTCATTGTGTTGACTATCTCATTAAACCTGAGATACATGTCAGAAATGGGTTCATAATCTTTCATTTTAATGTTATCATATTTAATAGTATAAGTATTTAACTGCATTTCTCTAACATTAGTTTTTCCTTCATGAGAAACAGCCAAGGTATCCCAAATATCAAAAGCAGTTTTACAGGAAGAAATTCTATTGAATTCCTCATCTCCTAAAGCACAGTAGAGGGCATTTATGGCTTTACAATTATTATTGTAAGCAGCCTTAGTAGGTTCATCCCAAGTTATTCTTTTAGTTTCTGGAATTTTGTATTGAGATTCTATAGAAGTCCAGATATCAAAACCCATACTTTCTAAATGGATTTTCATTTTAAGTTTCCACTGAGCATAGTCATTTCCATTAAAGAAAGGTGGATGGTTAGTAGCAGCACCATCAAGTCTATTATCCATTATAAACAAAATTTAAAGTGATAAGAATTTAGAAATAACAGAAATTTTAAGAACTTTAAAATACAACTAAAATCACAGTTAAAAAGCAGAGTAATATAGAAATGATTTTTTATTTTTATTTTTTTGTTTTGTTCCTCTGATACCAAATGTTGGTCGGAGTGGATACTCAAGAGGGGGGTGAATTGAGTTCCAATTTAAAATTTCTGCTAAAACAATTTCTATTAAAATCCCCCAATTTCAAAAACAGATTAAACTGTAGTGAATTTATACAGATTATAAAGGTTCACTTAGTTTCTCAAAGATTGATTAGTTCTCAGTTAACTTAATCTTATGATTAATTTAACTTTTGAAAATAACTTACTGATTTACAATAAATATAAACACTTGCGAGTTTAACTATCAAAGTAGCCTTGAAAATAAATTATATTTCAAAGTAATAGTAGTGGAATATGAAATAGATAAGTATTGTATGGATATAAACTTTAACTAAAAACACAGAGAAGTTAACCAAGAGGTTCAGTCTCAAGCCGAGACTTAGTCCTCTCAAAAGTCTTATATAAAGATGATCCACACCCTGGATCGGGGTTCAACAGTCTGCAACTATCCAGGTCCAAGACCTCTACCACAGTTATTCGTGGGAACAAACAAAACAGCAACCAGCTATTCAGGTCACACGACCACTACCACTGTCCCAGTGGGAAAACAAATATGTAAGAGTATTGAGTGAGGATTTACAAATCCTCCAGTTAAAGCACAGGAGACAGTGTGTGTGTTAAATACAGCAGATAACACACACTGCTCAATATGTAAAAAGATAAATCACAGAGTAAATATTTAGAGTATAGAAAAGGCTCTAGTGATCTTCGTGCAGCTCTCGACTCCTTTTGTTGATTAGAATTCGTTCTGAGTCTTCTTCTGGTTTTTGTCTGGAAAACAGAGTATCATCTGTTTCCTTGACTTCCAGGTTCAGCTTGCTTATCGGCTCAGAGAATGAAGAGATTTGTGTAGTTCTTCGTTAGCATAAATTGCTCGACGTATGTTCTATGTTCTGGAGGCTGGTAGCAGTAGTCTCGTGAGTGCAAGTTCTCCAGTTGTTCTTTTTGCGCGTTTTTTGAGCTTGATCACCAGTGTGTATGTTCTGTGCTCTTTTCTGCATCTTCTTTTAAAGCACGAGCTTCGGCAAAAGATATAATTCCCTTTTTGCAAGTACGAGGTACGGTTTCCTGAAAACCAGCAACACATATTAAATAAATGTCAGTGCATTAAAATATACCTAATGTGACCGTTGGTTTGATTAAATAATAATAAAGAAATTTGAAGCATGTCGGGGTTCTGTCTCTGAACGGTTGCTCATGATAACAACAGACTTTGACATGGTAGGTCTGAGTATTGGTAGGCATCTGTAACGGTAGACTTGTCTGTCGGTAGACTTGATGTATCGGTAGCGGTGGACTTGTAACAGTAGCGGTGGCTCTACCTTTACCAGTAGTGGTAACTCTTTATCGGTAGCTGTGGTTCTGCCTTGTAACGGTAGCTCTTTATCGGTAGCTGTGGCTCTGCCTTGTAACGGTAGTGGTAGCTCTCTATCGGTAGACTTTTCATAACGGTGAACTTCAGCATATCGGTAGCTGTCAGCTTTGCTGTAACGATAACTGTCTACTTAGATGTAGTTGTAGACTTTGAGTAGCGGTGAACTTTGAGTAGCGGTAGACTTTGAGTAGCGGTAGACTTTGAGTAGCGGTAGACTTTGAGTAGCGGTAGCTCTTATTCGATATCGGTAGCTTTAAGTCATAACGGTAGCTACTATCTGTAACGGTAGCTATAAACTGTTTAAGCATTCTCTTGGAAGAATGAGTTAAGTCACAGTAAACATATATCCGATAATGCAAAATCAAGATATAAATAAGGAATGGTTGGGATTATCAAAACATAATGAAGCAACTTAACTTCCAGAGGGTTCACCCATCTCCCCCTCAATTCCAGAGGGTTTAACAAAATATTTTTTTATATTAAGCGTTTTTACTAAACAAAAAAATGGAATGTTTTTGTCGTATGTATGTGGTGAAAACGACTTCTCCGCCTCCGTGGCCATTATTTGAGTTTCGGCTTCCTCTACAAGCCATAATTTTTTTCTAAATGAAAAATAAATACCATGTTTTACTTTTCTTTTATTTTGGTATTGAAATTGGTTTTCATAACGTTTTTATTATATCAATGTGTTGTATTGATATCTTGTGATTGAAATGTGGAAATGTTATGTTTCCTTTATGCATGTTTTATGTGATATGATTGTGTTATGGTTCTTGGGAATTGTTATGAAGATGGGTGGTTTCGTGATAAACTAAGGTCAGGTGAGCCCGATATAGTTCTTCAATGCATTTGGTAAAGAGAAGGAGTTAACGTTAAGGTTTCTCCGAAGAGATTTAGGGAATATACTGTGATGGGTATTCCAAACATAACCAATAGGGTTACTTCCTACGTAAGAATGTTATGAATTCCCCAAGTTACATTTATGCCTTTTGATTTCTATGATTTATTCATGATTTGATGAGGTATGTCAAAATTCTTTTGTTTTATGAGTAAAGTATGATTTCATACATGGACTAATGTTTTATTTTCGTACTTTTATATCCCTTACTGAGCTTTTTATGCTCATCTCATGTTTTTGAAATGGTTTTCATAGGTCAAGGGAAAGGTGCATGATATGATGATAGTGTCAAGGAAGTTTCAAGAAAGAATCCATGTTTTATTTTAAATATGTTTCCGTTGATGGGAAAAAAGGAATACTATCTTTTATGTAACCACTTTGTTTAAATGTGGATGTAATTCATGATTTATGATCTAATTCTCTAAAACTCTAAACCTGAGAAGATCCTCAATGTGAATTATTCATTTAATTCAATATTAAGTAAGGTTTAAGGCCGAGGCCTTATATATGAAGCGAATTTCACAAGCCTCGCAAAGTATGCTTCAGATTTTGTTATCAATAATGATAGGAAAATTGATAGCTTCTTTAGTCGATTAAAACCACACCTTCGAAAGGATCTTGCAATTTGAGACTTTGGGAGTTATGAAGAAGTTGTTCGGTGTGATCTCAAAGTGGAGATGGAGTTTGTAGAATTGTCCCATGGCTATGGTGATAAGAAAATAAATATGGAGTTTCAAGCTAGTGGATCTAGTGATAAAGGTGGGAAGAAAACACAACGACCCACATGCCAAAAATGTGGGAAGTTGCACCATGGGAACTGCCTCAAAGGGATGGGGAAATGCTTCAAGTGTGGGAAAGAAGGACACCATGCTCAAGAGAGTCAAAAACACATGAAAATGAAGGATAATGTTGCTGATGAAAGGATAGAACCACTCATGGTTCAATGCTGCAACTGTAGGGAGCAAGGGCACTATGAAAACCAGTGCACTAAACCTCCAGCTCTCGAGGGTAATCAGCTTCAGTAGCCACCAAAGCCAAAGGAACAAGGGAAGGATTATTCCATCACTACTGCAGAGGTAGAGCATGATAATGAAGTCATACAAGGTAGAATTCCTATTCACTCAGGAATGGCAAAAGTCTTATTTGATTCTGGTTCTGCGCATTCCCTTATATCTTGCTAGTTTTCTAGAACTATAGAATCGAAGCCCCTAAACCTTGAAGTAGAGATATCTGTAAAACACCAAGTGGTGCAATAATTGCAACCCAAGTGTTGGACTCTTCTCCGGTTGACGTGTGTGGGAAGATTCTTCCGGAAAATCTCGTAATACTTCCCTTGGTGGAGTTCGATGCTATATTGGGAATGGACTGGCTCTCTTTACATAGTGCACATATCAACTATCGGGAAAAGGAAATATCTTTTCATATTCCGAACCATCCCATGCTCCTCTACAAATTAAAGGAATATCATGAATCTCCTTTGAAAAATCCTTTAATGGTGTGGGTGTTGATTCCATATGAAGAAGCATACCTTGCCCAAATGGTTGAGTATAAGGAAAGTTCCAACCTTGAGGAAATGCCCATCGTGAGGGAATACGTCGATGTATTTCCCGAAGAGTTACCCAGAATTCCCTTAGATCGTGACGTAGAGTTCTCAATTGAACTAATATCTGGAGATACTCCTATCTCGAAATGTCCTTATAGGATGGCTCCTATCGAACTGGAGGAGTTAAAGAAGCAGCTGCAAGAGCATCTGGACAAAGGGTTCATATGCCCTAGTGCATCGCCTTGGGGTGCGCCAGTGCTCTTTGTGAAGAAGAAGGATGGAACCATGCGGCTGTGTATCGATTATCGGGAACTCAACAAGATCACCATAAAGAAAAAGTATCCTCTCCCAAGGATTAATGACTTGTTCGACCAATTAAGAGGAGCTCAATACTTCTCAAAGGTGGATCTTTGTTATGGATATCATCAGGTAAAGGTGAAGAAAGAAGATATTCAGAAAACTGCCTTCCGTACAAGGTATGGGCACTATGAGTTTTTGGTGATTCCCTTTGGACTTACTAATTCCCATGAAATCTTCATGGATTTGATGAATAGAGTCTTTAGACATTACCTCGACAAATTTGTGGTAGTTTTTATTGATGATATTCTCATATACTCCAATAGAAAGTAGGAACATGAAGAACATCTAAGACTTGTGTTGGAGACATTGAGAAAGGAGAAGTTGTACGCCAAGTTCAGCATGTGTGACTTTTGGATGAATCAAGTCACGTTCTTAGGACATGTGATCACAAGTGAGGGAATTCCTATGGACCCTACAAAGACAAAGGAAATTGAGGAGTGGCCCAGGCCCTCTAGTGTCATTGAAATCCGTAGTTTTCTTGGATTAGCTGGGTACTACTAGTGTTTTGTGAGAAACTTCTCAAGATTGTCAAGCCCGCTAACTAAGTTAACAAGGAAAGGGGTAAAGTATGTCTTGATGGAAGAATGTGAGGGAAGCTTCAAGGATCTAAAGAGAAGGTCAATCACTGCACCTGTACTCACACTACTGAAATGTGGAGAATGTTTTGTGATATACAGTGATGCTTCAAAGAAAGGCATGGGTTGTGTACTCATGCCGAATGATAATGTGATAGCCTACACCTCACGACACTTGCAGATCCATGAGCAGAACTACCCGACGCATGATCTAGATATGGCAGTCGTGATGTTTGCCTTGAAAATCTGGTGACACTACCATTATGGTGAGAAGTGTGACATATACACCAACCAAAAGATCCTAAAGTATATATTCACACAAATAGAGATCAACATGTGTTAAAGGAGATGGTTAGAGATAATCAAGGATTACGATTTCTCTATTCACTATCATCCTGGAAAGGCAAACAAGGCAGCTGATGCTCTAAGCAGAAAAGAACCTGCTACTCTTTCCATGTTGTGGATTGAGAAAGACGATATCTTCTTGGATATGCAAAGGATGGATTTGGAAATCATAATGGAAGGGGATACATCCTACCTTTCCCAAATGATTGTGCAACCATCAATCCATGAGAAGATTAAGGAAGTACAAAGGGATGAAGTGGAGATACAAAATAGGGTGAATGCAGTAAAGGAAGGAAAGCTGCAAGAGTTCCATATCGACAATGATGGTGTGATTTGGTTTAAAACGCAGCTTTGTGTGCCTTCATCGCCCGAGATAAAGGAGGAGCTATTGGATAATGCACATAGCTCAACTTTCTCTATTCATCCTGGGAGTACCAAGATGTATCGTGATCTTTGAGAACACTTCTGGTGGGTTAACATGGAGAAGGAGATTGCAGAATATATATCAAGGTGTTTAGTATGTTAGCAAGTTAAATCTGAGCGACAAAAGTCCAAAGGTATGATGCATCCATTGCCTATACCCATGTGAAAATGGGAAAATGTTACTATGGACTTTGTCACGGGTCTCCCGAAGACGTCAAAGGGAAATAATGTGATATGGGTTGTGGTTGACCGAATCACCAAGACTTCCCATTTTATCGCTATTTGGGAAGACCTCTCTCTTGAACAACTTGCAAAGATATATGTGAAAGAAGTAGTGAGACTGCACGGTGTTCCACTCTCAATTATCTTTGACTGTGATCCAAGGTTCACATCCAAATTCTGGAGGAGCCTTCTACATGCCTTGAGTACTGAATTAAATTTCAGCATGGCCTATCACCCCCAAACTGGTGGCCAGTCTGAAAGGACTATTCAGATGCTTGAAGATATGATAAGAGCCTGCTCTCTTGAATTCAAAGGTGGTTGGGATCAGCATCTCCCATTGGTTGAGTTCTCATATAACAATAGCTTCCACTCGTGTATTCAGATGGCTCTGTATGAAGCTCTTTATGGGTAGCGGTGTAGAAATCCAACCTTTTTGGATGAAGTTGGATAAGGAAAGCTTCTTGGACCTGATCTTGTTAATGAGATGACAGATAAGGTTCAAGTCATCCAGAAACACATCAAAGCTTCTCAAAGTCGGCAAAAGAGCTATGCTGAGAACCGTCATAGGGACTTGGAGTTCGACGAAGGAAATAAATTCTTCCTTCGAATATCTCCATGGAAGAGAGTCATGCGATTTGGGAAGAAAGGAAAGTTAAGCCCAAGGTATATTGGCCCCTTTGAGATCCTTGACCGCATAGGAGTTGTGGCCTATCGTCTAGTACTTCCACCGAATATGGCTCAAGTTCATGATGAGTTTTATGTATCACTACTGAGGAAGTACATACCAAACCCCTCACATGTACTAAACTCAAAGGTGGTGTAGCTGGAAGATGATGTCTCCTATGAGGAGCAGCCAATAAAGATTATGGACCGAAGTGATAAGGTTCTACACAACAAGATAACCCATCTTGTCAAAGTGTTGTGGAGGAACCATAAGTTTGAGGAAGCAACTTGGGAATCAGAAGAGGCAATGAAGGAGAAGTACCCTCACCTTTTTGTGTAAAGTGAAATTTTTGGGGTAATTTTTTGGTATTTTTTTGAGAAACTTGAATTTTTGGTGAATAGTAGAATACATTAATTTACCATATAAATACATTTTAATTAAAACCTACTATTACTGACATCACAAGTGATGTAAGCACCCAAATCCCGAACTCGCATGCCTTATTTACTATTCTTGGTCATTCAAGACTCACAATTCCTTGTCTTAGGTGAAATTAATAAACTAATCAATTTTATATTAAGGAAACCCCTCTCCACTCCACTATAAAATCCACCCTTCACTCCCTATTTTCCTCACACATCTCAAGCTCCAAGACTTCTCTACACTCGGCCCAAAAACCTTCCCTAGCACCTCCCCCACGTCCAAAAGAAGTTGGTCTCATAAAAAGACCAATCCTAGCTTCATTAAAGTGGATTTCAAGAGGAAGATTCTAGAGGTAATTTCTCTCCCTCTTCTCCTTTAATTTCCTTTCAAGTTCAAGTTCCTTTCTTGATCTATCCCCACCTATATTCATCCAAATTTTCTTGTAACTTCAGTAATATATATATAATGTAAATTTATGATTCTAATGGGATATTATATCACCCCACACACTTTCCCTCTCCCTTTTTTTATTAAAGAGAACATTGTTCATGAGGTGTTAATTTATCACCTTCAAAAACGACATGCTCTATTCTTCCATTTCTACCTTCAGATCTGGTCATGAAACCATTTTTATGGTTGAACCAGAATCTTTTATATGTATTATGTTCTATTTTATGTTCTGGAGATAACCTATGGCCATATTACTAAGTGAAAAGTTAAAACAGGTTCGTTGTGATCCAAAAACCGCTCAAATTAACCTAAAAACCCATCATTAAATTCTTATCTAATGATTCATCCACATGGATCTAATATAATTCATTATAAAATCATTAAAGCTCTTGTAATATAATTAATAAAATGTAATATCAGTTCTGGATGTTTACCCATGATCTACCCAAACATCAATTTAAGAATACAAGTGAACCACTCAAGAAAACCATGAAAACGAACATCCCCGAACAATGTTTGTAAACTCTATAAGTCATACAAAGGAACATAATATAAAATAATGAAACCATAATGAACCCAATTAATGTATAAAGGTTATTTAATTTCTAAATTAATAAACATAATGTCATTATACATGACATTAAAGATAAGGAGGCATTCGAGTACAAGGTAAGGGGAAATTCTCGAACCCAACTTTCATCTTTTGGGTTCTACCTCTTTCACTCCATTTTTGATATGGTCACTCCTTAAAGATCATTTTTCATCTTTTTCTTTCCTTTTTTGGGATATACCTGTTTTATAGTGAAGTTTATCTCAATCCAAGTGTTTTCCGAAATAACTCTTCTCTTAAGAACTCAACTTTTACCTCTCATTCAAGGTTGATGATTCTTGTATCAAGTATGTTGTTCCCTCTTTATTTTGGGAACCCAAAGTTTATGAATGTGTTATTATAATATGAAAAAAAATTCCTTTTCATGGGTTATTTATGTTCATTTATGTTATATTTTCATTGTGGAATGCATGATAAATGATAATGTTATGATGTGATGGGTGCGCCCGAAATTATATAGCGCAATATGAATGTTTAAATGTGACGGGTGCTCCCAGAATTATATAGCGCTCTAATGCATTGGGTAAAGTGATGAATCTCATGATTAAATTTGAAATTATGTGTGAAAAAGATTCTAGCTTGGTTGAAAAGTATGTGTGGTAGTTAACCACTAAGACATGATGTTTCAATTTTATGCATTACCACATTTCAAGTCTTTTATTTATGCTCCTCTCATGTTCATGATCATTTTCCTCTGTCATGATTATGCTCACCCCATGATATAGTGTTCTTATCTATCCTCTTACTGGGCTTCTAGATCACCTCTTTTGATTTATATCCTCAGTTGGATACATGTAATAAGGAGAGGACACGTGCCACTAAGAAGTTAGTAAAGAAGGAATTAAATAAATGTTTATGGTTGATTTTGTATTTGTTATGTATGGTCCAAGTTTTCCCAAGACACTAAACCTTTGGATCCTCTATGTGTAATGTTATTATGTTTTATATCTTTGAAATGATGTAATAGTAATGTAAGAAATGGTCAGGTCGCTATAGATTAGCTCTAACCATCTTCATTGGTGCATGTTCAACTCTTTCTCTGTGAATATATAATTGAGGCTTTTTTGGTTAGTATATATTTCACACTTCTCCCCAAAGAGATAATTCCTTGAAATTTTTAAATAGAAGATCACTACAGCCAACTCTAGATCATGTGTTGGATAATTCTTCTCATGAACATTCAATTTCCTTGAATCATAGGAAATGACTTTGTCATTTTCCATCAACAAACCGCCCAGGACCTTCTTCAAAGCATCACTGAATACCACAAAAAGTTCTCCACTTCTGGGTAATGTGAGTACGGGGCCAGCGATAGGATTCCTTTTTAACTCCTTCATACTTTCTTCACATTCATCACCCCAAGAAAACATTACTCCCTTCTGAGTGAGCTTTTTAAAAAGTTTGAAAAATCGTGATAAATTTCTTACCAATCTTCCATAATATCCAA
Source organism: Viscum album (assembly GCA_963277665.1). NCBI lineage: Eukaryota > Viridiplantae > Streptophyta > Magnoliopsida > Santalales > Viscaceae > Viscum > Viscum album. Next base: position 1,417,752,610 of record OY728145.1, read on the forward strand.
TTAACCCAAAAAAGCTATAGATATCTGTTACCGATGTTGGCCTCATCCATACCTCTATTTCAGCTTTCTTGGAGGGATCCTCATATTTCCAATTGATTTTGATGATATGGCCCATGAATGATACTTCCTTCAACCAAAACTCACACTTTTTGAACTTTTCATAGATCTTCTCCTTTCATAAAGCCTCTAGTACAGTTCTTATATACTCCTCATGATCATCATTGGTTTTATATTATATTAGAATATAATCTATAAAGACTACCAAAAATTTTTTGAGGTAATCTCTAAAGACTATATTCATCATGTCCACGAGGATTTCCAAAGAATTAGTGGGTCTGAAAGGAAATACTATAAATTCATAGTTCCTGTATCTTGTACAAAAAGTAGTCTTGGGGATATCTCCCTTTTTCACCCTTACTTGATAATATCCATACCATAAATCTACCTTGGATAATTTTTGTGCTCCATGCAGCTGATCAAACAAGTCATCAATTTTTAGGAGATGATACTTTTTCTTTATCGTGATTTTGTTAAGCTCGCAATAATCGATGCAAAGTCACAATAAACCATCCTTCTTTTTGACGAAGAGGACTGGTGCACCCTATGGTGAAACACTTAGGCGTATAAACCCTTTATTTAGATTGTCTTGCAGTTGTTTATTTAGCTCTTAAATCCCCAAAATAGCCATTCTATATGGTGTCTTGGATATTATAAATGCCCCAGGTATAATATGAATTGATAATTCAAAATATATTATAAGAGGAAGACCAAATAATTCCTTGGGGAACACTTAAATGAATTCCCTAAAAATATGAATGTTTTCAAGGATTTTTGCCTCCTTAGACTCAATCATCTAAGAAAGATACGCATTCTCATATGGAAGTAATGTCCACGCTTGAGATGATGGAACTAAAGAAGATTCCTCCTCCCCATTGCACATGTACAGAATCGGGGGTCGATTTTTCACATGGAGAGTGATTTCCCTCTCATGGAAATTTATATTGGCTCTATATAAGGAAATCCAATCCATGTCGAGAATTGTATCAAATTTTACTATAGGGAGTATGAAGTAGTTCTCCAGGAAGTTAAATCCACAAATTATGATAGGGGAGGAGTTATAGTCATGGGATGCAATGATTTCACCATTTTTTGTACTCACCGACATCTTCACTTCCATGATTTTCGGTGGTGTGGGGATTATTCTACGAAACTTTAGAGATATGAAAGAATACATAGAACCATAATAAAAAATTATGTTTTCTATTGTTGAATGAATAACTAGTGTACTTATCACCACTTCGTTATCGGGGTTCACTTCAGTGGTAGTGATTGAAAAATCTCTCCCTTTCAACCTTGGAGGTTGTTGGTTGCCTATAAAAACCCTTGACATAGGTAACTAATTTGAAATGTACCCTGGTTCTTTGCAATTCCAGCAATGAACAACGCATTTAGGTTCGAACGGATCATTCCTCTTCTCATTCGCAGTCGCGGGTTTTTCTTATTGGTAGTTAACAGATAGGTGCTCTTCTCTTCCAAACCTAAAGAATTTCCCCATCCCCTCCAGGCAATTTCCGGTTTTCCTCTTTCCATGCCGTTGGAAATTGGGGTGTTGGATGTTCTTAGCACCATTGGATTTATCCATCAGACCTCCAGAACTGAAATCCACCTTACGATTCTTATCCCTATGATACCCCTAAGATTCACCAATCTCTATTTTAACCTTGAGGGCACATTGAACAATTTCATCATATCTGTGGAAGTTACGAATCGTCAGGGCTTTCCATAGGATAGGTTTGAGCCAACCAAAGAAGCGGTCAACCTTGCATTTGGGGGTAACGACAAAGCCAGAGACGTATTGTGCAAGCCTTGTGAAGTTTTACACATACGCTTCGATAGATTCGTCATCTTTTTTCTTTGGATAAAGAAAGTCCCTTTCCATCTTAAGCTAGATGGTGCATGGAAAATATTTATCGAAAAACCTTTTTTGGAGATCCTTCCATTCCAATGCCTCAATCTCCTCATCAAGATTCTTATTTTTGATCAATTCCCACCATTGATCAGCTTCACCCTCCATACAATATGCAGGTAGAAGAAATTTATCGTGTATGGAACATTGAAGGATGGAGAATATCTTTTCAATGTATTTGATCCATTGTTCGGCGATTGAGGGATCAGACGATCTGTTAAAATTGGGAGGCATTTGTCTCATGAAGCTTTAGATAGTGATTTGTTCTTTATTAGGGGGATTGAACATTCCTTTTGACCCATGAATCTATTAAAATTTGGTGTTAACTAATATATTATCATGACAAAGTTCGCGATTCCTATTCCCATCGGATTGGGGATCTCATTAGAATAGTCATCGCATTGATATTCACATCAGTTGTTAGCCAGAATCCTCCTATTACCGGCCATTGGATGGAATAAAATGAAAGTTATGGGTAACACGAAAAGGGTAATCCAAATAAAAAAACAGATGACTTTTAAATTACTTTTACTTCCTTAACTTTTGAATCTATAATCTTCAATCTATGTTATCCATGATCTACTTTCTAACATGTATTCCTAGAGGTATTTTTTTAAAATTATCTTAATAATGGTCCATACTAAGCTTGTTAATTTACCATATCATATCCATTGGGAGTGCCATAACCAAGAGTGTAGTAAGGCCAATTTTTGTATACCCAGATACCCTGGGTCAAGCCCGAAACTCCTTGTTGGATTTTTCACTCCAAGGTACATTTGTGCCAGATCCACCTCTACCTGCTCATTTCTAGATAGGGATGAATTTTATTGATAAACCATTTAATCAATACTCACCAAAATTTAGGGATGTTTTTATTATACTTATTCTTTTCTATAAGTCGTCAACAGGGTTTTATAATCATAATCCCAAAAATAACTAGACCTGTCCTCTGATACCAACTATAACAACCCTTATTTTTATTACACACTTAGACATATTTTATTACATAAAACCTTCACTTGATACAACATTGAAGATAGAGAGTTCTAGTGTTTTTGTGTCTTAGTAACATTACATAAAACCACAAAACATTAAACACAGCATCTTATAGAAAACTTCCTTTACATGTCCACTTCATTCCCTCGTACTTAGCATAGCATGGGATAACATGAGGACATACATAAGAAAGGGATGAGCTATAAATCCCATTAAGGGAGTAAACAAGGCTTAACATGAAAAAATATACATGTTAGGCAATAGGAATATAAATGTAGAATAAAATAACATGGACATAAAGGCATGATATAGCATGATTATCATAACATCAAAATGTGGCAACAACACTTAACATTGAATTAGCATGAGTCAAGGCTCTTTGCACATGGAGCATGAGTAAACCCCCATTGAACATGAAGCATGAGTAAAACCATGTTGCACTTGAATTATCATGATTAAACACACATTTCACATGATGTATCATGATACTATACTTTACCCAATGCATTAGAGAACTATCAGGGCGCACCCTTCTTAAACATTTCATTTAATGCATAAATGTGCCACATGGATCATACAACATGGAATCAATCATCATCATTTATTCCACAGTAAAGCATTGTGGAATAAATACATGAATATGTATAATCAATATGTAAAAGTTTATAAAGGTGAATACCCTTGATGAGAAATGGACATGGTATTCACTACACAATGACATTGGCTTGGAAAATCGGTGCAATTTTGGCAGCGTAACGACGTGATGTAAGAATTCATAAAAATGGTCGATGAGAGATAAAACTGTGTATCATAATTTTTACATGAAATTTATTGTAAGGGTATCATAAATATAAATGTCCCAACATATGTTATGGAATTTAGATTCATAATACAAAATAATTTCATGAATTTAAATAATGAGAGGGAAATTCCTTACAGAATTTTGGCATAGTAACGGGTGTACATTGAAAGAAATAATGAGAGAGAAATGGGTATCCCATAAATAAAACATAATTAGGGTAGTATGGGGGAGGTTATAAATCATACCTTGACACTTATAATTGAAAATAAAAGGATATAACAATATATAAGAAACCTGGCTAAAATGGGGATGGAAGGAATCCCTTACTTGGGAGTGTTATTCCAAAGGCTTGGGAGGGGCTTGAGAGAGGATTCATGAGATCTTGGGGTGCCTTGGGTGGATTATAGAGAGGGAAGGTAGAAATTTGGATGAAATTCAAAATCTTTGAGTGAAGAGGAAGTGGGACCTTGGGTGGGTTTATATAGGAAATGAGGGGGAATTCTTTATTATTTATGTTTGGGACACCACACATTAAACTAATCAAAACCACAAACCCACCCATTGTTTTTTCCCATGGTTTTTCAAAAGGGGAGTGGAAAAAAATATTTTATCAGGACAATGGCCGAACTTCTTAAAATAATAGGGTTGCTTATGTAGAGTTGAGTCACACTCTCAAGCAAAACAATTTAAAAAGACAAAATGTTTTATAAGTCTTGAAGGGTCCACTGAAGCTTTGTAAGAAAAACCAAAAAAACCTAAAATCACATTATTTTAATGGAGAAACATATATTGACCTAAAATAATGTTTACATTATTTTATTACATCACTATGGGGTCATTATGATGTCATAAAACACATAATATATTTAAATGGTATTTAATTGTTTTCGCAAAAATTCGAGTGTCTCAGGAAAATATGAAATATTCACCATTGGATAATTTTGATGCCCTGATTCCAAAAATAATATTAATTTTCTCTAAATAATTTTCTAAATATGTGAATTTTTACTTTTAATATAAAAACCAACATTTATCAAAAATTCATGGGTTCTGACAAAAACAACTTTCAAACCATAATAAAAATTACATTTGTATTCATAAAAATTATATGGTAATTTAAATTTAATAAAAACTAATTTATTAATAATAATATTTTATTAAAATATTATTTAATTCATAAATCCATTAATTCATCAAAATATATTACTTAGTTTAATATTAACTAACAATACTATTTATGCTTTAAAAACTCTTTACAAGGTAACAACAATAAAATGAATATATATTCTTTATTATATACAAAATTAATGCACATAATCATAGTACTAAGGTGTTGTTACATAACCCCTTATAACACTCTCATAAGACCGATGGGTAAGGTGTGCGATGGTGACAGACTCTTGGGGTGGTCGGATAACATCGCTTGTGTGGTAATCTCTATCAACTTCCACTTCTCCCATAGGCGGTTCCGTTCAAGCTTAACAGGTTTAAGATCAGCTTAGTCTTTTTCAAGAGCAAATCCCAATGATGCCACCTCCTTTCCGAGCTCCAAAAATGGGCTTCATACAGGGAAAGTGTACTCGATGAGGCCATCACTTCCTTTGTCTGAGTAAATTGGAATTATTAAAGCCCTATATTTATACTGATCATGTGATCATTGTTAGACGACTATATTAAAAATGGTCACAATTCATAGTGGTATTTTAAAAATCCAAAAACATAATACCAAATAAGTTCGTATTTTTTATAACCATTTTACATAATAATACATTTGATCAGATAAAGGGTAATTTTCATTAATGAATCTTTGTTTCATTACAATTCAAAGCTTGGAAGGAACATTTATTCAATCAAACAATTGGAATGATAATATTTACAAACATAAAATATAATACCATAGAAAAATAAATTTTCCTTTTTTATGTGTAGTTGAAGATTTTCCATGGATTTGGGATAGATTTTTATGTCACTATAACTTTCTTAATTTAGGTACACTTTCAAGAAAATTCCTTTTTTGGGATATAATAGAACTTAAGTTTAACTCCTTCATAGTATGTGACCCTTTTGAATTTAGAATGAAAGAAATTAAATATTTAAATGTATTAGTTAATTATCAACTTTTGAATCTTTAGAGTTAGTGAAAAAAAAATTTATTTTGTCCTACATAGACTAGAAGTGTTGGGGTAATTATATATGTGTATTATCTTATTGAGGATTAGACTATATTTTCTTGGGCATATTTTCTTATTAAAAAATATAAATCCATATTTTCTTTTAAAAAATTTCATACTTATGCTTTAAGGGATAAAAACAAACTTCAAGTACAAAATAGAGTGATCATGGTGGAGGGTCTAAAAATTAGTATTCTGAAACTGTTTGTAGTAATAAAGGAAATACTCATAATTTTTTAGCATCGAGAACACCTAAAAATAATGGATTATCTGAAAAAAAACATATAGAATTCCTCAAGAAATGACTCAATGCCATGTTGATTAAATATTATATTTCTAAAAAATATTAGGTTGAGGCTATTATTACTCATTAATATACTATAAAATTATTTTTTCATCTACATTTTCTTAATAAAACTATTTATGAGTTGTGGACTGATAGAAAACTAAAATCTTCATACTTCAGAGTCTTTTGATGTTAAATATTCATTTTAAATACTAAATATTAACTTCATAACCTTGATTACAAAGCAAATTAAGGAATTTTTCCAATTTATTCTATAAATATTAAGAAATATGGAGTTTTTAATAAATAAACTAATATTTTCTAAGAAATGTTTCATGCAAATTTTGATGAAACTAATCCTTCTATTTTTATAAAACATCTATAATTTAACCCTCTAGATGATGTTTTTAAAAATAATTCTATTCATATACCTAAATTTTAATCTAAACCTTTAGTATTGAAACATTCATAAATTAAATAAATGGTTTTTCAATATGTATAAACTACATTAACAAAAGATACACAATAGATAATTGGGTATAATCATACCTTTTACCTATGAACTATTCAATCTTTAGGGTTCATCCCATGTATAACATCCTTGGAGATGTGATTTAACCAGTCAAAACTCAAAGATCCTTGAAACATGGATGTGTACATCATGCATTATTATCTCAATTTAATAATAAAATAACCAATGATGACTTAGGTTATGAAAATTAGTAAATTTATAAATAAAAAGGTCTTCGTAAGATCCTGTATACGGGTGAGTTGGAAATTCAATAGGTAATTTTAATTTTTATTTGTTGTATGGGTATAATTTTTAATTAAGACTCATAATTAGATTATGAGAGATAGAATACCTTAAAAGATGTTTTGAGATGAGGAATGAGTCTCAATACGTATCTCGGGTGTTCAGATGATCTTCGAAGGCTTTATGTTTTCTTTTGAGAGTTAATGTTTTTTTCAGACTAGGGTGCACGGTTTGGTGTTAAGGGTTTAGGACGAACCATGAGACACCTTGATATTTGGTGTGTTTTTAGTTCATTTTGAACTATGCATAGAAATGCTTCATGTTATCTACACGGTTAATGACAGATTGTGTGGGGTTCTAGTAGAAAATGTATGAGGTCGGAGGTTAATTTTGAAGTTTTCATATAGTTGGTGCATAGTATATGTAATTATTCATTATAATAGTGTTTTGAACTTGAACATGGAAAATTAAGGGCACACATTTGGAAAATGGTTTTTCTAATTATGTGTCCCAACCATGCTGGTGGGTTGGATTTGGGTAGTTCCAAATACACTATTAGTGCATGGTTTGGCAGACCATGCACCAAAACTATATGGCCACCCTAAATCATATTAAAATTGGGATTTTACCATTTTACCCATCTGATATTTTAAATTACCCCCCCCCCCCTCCCCCACTTCTCTTACCCTAGAAAACACAAACTATAGTAGGTATCTTCCTCTCATTCTCCCTTATTCATGCCTCACCAAGGACGAATTTTGGTGGTGTTTCAAGGTAAGATACAACCTTCAGTGGATTCCTTCCTGCTTCTTATTACTCCTCTCTGAATTGAAGTACTCATATTTAGGTTTTTTATTATTCTAGAGGAGTATGGTGTCATATTTATTTTTTTTTATTGGGGAATTATTTTCTCTCATATAGGATATATAAAGAATATATATGCATGTCATTGCATGGTATTTTCTTAAGGTATGTTACCATGGTGAATTTTATTATGTTTTATATCAAATTGGTTTATTATTAACATTGGAAATGGTATCACCTCTATGGGTTTCACCCAGATTGGGGTTAAGATTTTGAAAATTTCCTTTGGTGAGTGGATGGATTTGGTTTTGGTGAGGCACAATTACCCGGTGAATTTTTTGGTATTATACCAAGTTAAGGACTTGACTAATTGATCAATTATAATTTTTATAATTAATTTTTTTTTTCTTCTTTATGGCAAACTATATTTTATTACACTTTAATTCAAGATTATTTACATAAAGGTGCATGAAACAAATCCTAGAAGATCGTTAATCCATGTGTCTTTTTTAAATTTACTACATAACACATCAACTTGATACATGCATAAAACAACATTATTGAAAACCTCCTCAACATGCTTCTAAAATTACATTTCTCTAAAAACTTTAGATAAACGTGGGATATTCAATATAAATGGGTTAGTTAAAAATCCCAATAATAGAATAAACAAAGTATTACTTGATTAAATTTTTACAAATTAGTCAATAGGCATTTCAATGGGACATAAAAGGGGTGATAATCATAAACCTGAACATTGAAGCATGATATGCGATAGTAACATAAAGGCAACATGAGAATGTTAAAATATCCTAAAACATGGAATCATAAACATAATTAAACGATAACCACCAAGAAATCATAAGATAGTGTGATTAGGGTAACCTCTCATGCACCATACATGGAATATATTGAGATTAGAACATTACCCAATGTATTGAGAGAAATATAATTATGGTCTCTCGCATTACATTCGTATCATTTACAGGAATAAGTGTGCCTCATAGATCATAAATCATAATGATATATTTCATCAATTTTTAACCCAAGGTAAAGGAATGAGGTTAACATATATGTAATTTATAAAAAAAATAAGGATAGTCAGGTATAGGTTAATACCCTTGAGTGAAAATGATGATGGTATTCACAATACAATGGTTTATCATGGAAACATCACAGGATAATTTTGTAAATATAACTAGGGTACAAAATGAATCATGGGGGAGTTTAATAAGAGTTAAACAGGTTCATAATCACTTTGAAATCATATGGGAAACAAGAGAAATATGAAAAAACATACCCAATCATGAGAAATTGGAAAATAAAAAGTAAAATATAAAGGTGGTTCTTAAATAAAGAGGATAAAGAGAGGATACCTTACCTTTAGAGGTCACTTCTAAATTTTTAAGAGGAGATTCTAGGGAGTTCGTTGGAAATTTTGGGTGTCTAGATAGAAAACGGTAGATTAAATCCATGATTTACAGATATTGAGGGAATAAAAATGGGATCTTGGGTGGTTTTATATAGAAAAAGAGAGGAGATCTATTTATTAATTTCCAAACATAGGTTTTGGACTACATGTGATAAATTAATCAAGATCACAGACCTTTCCATGGTTTTTTATCATGGTTCCTAGAAATTGAAGTGTGTTTCATTATTTTTCATGTTTAATAACAAAGATAATTAAAATAATACCCTTAGTGATGTGTAAGTGAGTCTTGTTTCACAATAATTTATTACATACATCCCTTTTGGGTCAATGTGAGGTCATAATACACACCATATATTTATACAGTATTTAATTTTGACCTAAAAATTTAATTATCTCTAAAAATTATGAAAAAATCACCATTGGATAATTTTTATGTTCTAATTTCAATCATAATATTTAATTTTTCCAAAAAAAATCCTATATGTTTTATAATTTACACTTTCAAATGAAAAATCCACATTTATTGGAAAATAATGGTTTTTTGACAATTATAGTTTTATTGACATTATAAAAATTATATATTAAATTTGTTAATTTTTATTGACGTTTATATTTAATAAAAATTATTTAATTAAAATATTTTATGAAAATATAATTTATTTCAATAATTCATGAATTCATTAAGATAGTGGTTCTTAATTGAAACTATATATTTCCAAAAAATACAATTTTTGTTTCATCGTATCAAAATATAATTTTTTTCAAACTCAGTATCGAATAATTTTAAAAATTAATACTAATCACAAAAGCTAAATATAATCATAATTTTTTTAGAAAATATAAAAATTCATATTGTTATGGTCTTGATATGTATCCCTAGATTACACCATAAAAACCCCTAGGCGTAAGGTGTATGATCATGACATTTTCATAGGGTGGTTCAGTGAACATGGTTTGGGTCATGATCCCATTGAGCTTGAACCTCTCCCATGGATGGTTTTGTTTGTTCTTTAGTTTTTAATTTCATATTGGGATTGATAAAGGAAGAATCCCAATGATTTTATCTCCTTTGGAAGCTCTGATAAATGGGAATCACAGAGCATGATCCTACAGGTCGAGGTTATCTCTTTTTTTTTCTATGTCAATTAGGATTTATCATGAACCTTAATATAAAATAATCATATGATCACTATTTTATGTCTATATGATTAATAGTTATGATGCTTAATATTATTTTAAATCTAATAGGATATAACTTATAATGGTTTAAAATAACAAAGGAAGTGCATGTTTTTATATAACCAAGTTATATTAAAGGGAATTTAATTTAATAAGAAAATGACATTCATTTATAAATGATCAGATTGTTACATTATTCCCCCTTCAAAAACATTTTCCTTAAAGTTTTAATTTCATAATCTAAAATAGATGAGGGTGCCTTTTTTTCATCACCTCTTCTAGATCCCTAGTTGCTTACCCAAACTTATGGTTCTACCATAGCACTATGACCAAGTAAGTTGTCTTATTTTGTAGAAATTTGTCTCTATAATCTAATATCTTTGTCGACTGATACTCATATGAAATTGCATTCTCTAATGGTACCACCTCTGGATTCATTACACATGAGGGGTATGGTATATACTTTCTCAAGAGGAAATCATAGAACACATCATCTGCTTGAGAAAGGTTAGGTGGGAATGATAGTCAATAAGATACTACTATGATGTGATCAAGGATCTAAAAGGGGATGATGTATCTAGGACAATTTTTTTCTACTTAAGAGACCTCATTACTTTATTCCATAGTGACATATGAAGTTACACTTTATCACTAACCTCTAACTCCATGTCTCATCAACAATTGTATGCCTAGAGTTTTTGTCAAATTTTTAATGATTTCATATGATGGTGAATATTTTGAGACATCCCTATCATATCCTAAATATTATTGAGTCCCATCAACTTCCCCTCCCAAACTTCATCCCAAATATCGAAGTTCAAAATCTACTCTGATAAAAAAACCTCATAAGGTTCCATTTGAAGGTTATAATGGAAATTGTCATTATATGAGAACTATACTAAGGTAATGTGTTATTACCAACATCCTTGTAAATACATCGAACATGATCTCAGGATTTCCTCCAAGTTTTTAATGTTCATTTCATAATAACCATCCATATAAGAATGATAAGTAGTTTTGATGCTTAGTTTTGTATCCAACTCTTGCTGAAGGCTTATCCAAAATCTCGAGGTAGACCTTGGATCTTGATCAGATATATTGGGGAGTGTAAAAACATGATGTATTACTAATTCCCTTATGTATATCTTAGTTACTTGGTCAAGATATTAATATTCCTTGATAGCAATGAATAGAGTAGACTTTTTAAGGTGAACGATAACCACCAAGTTGAAATTACTTACTTTAGATGTCATGTGGTGTCCTATGATGAAATCCATGATTATGTTATCCCATTTCCACACAATTATAGGAAATGGTTTCATTATACCCATAAAGTTTTTTATTTATAATTTAATTTCATTCATACCAATCATCGAGATACGAACTCCACAATCTCAATTTCATGTTATCCAAACTGAGATTTTGCTTCAAATCTCTATACATATTGGTTCTTCTCGAATGAATAGAGAAGGATAATATCTACACATCATACAAAATTTCCTTATTTTTTCTTATTTTGATGGGACACATATCTACTTTTCAAAAATAATATCTCCATATTCAATAAATTTTAGCTCCAAGAAATTCAATTCCTTCTTCTATAGTAACTGATCATCATTTTGTGCCTCTTTGTTTCTCTTAATAATGTATTATTGAGAAGTTATTTGAGAAAGGTAGGATTAATATCCTTTTATTATTCCCATATATATCATTTTCATGTACAAGAAGATTGTATCCATTTAAATCCTCATAAGGGATAGAGTTTCCAGATCCTTTCTACTGATAGCATTTTTCACTTTGTTCCCCTTCCTAGGATAGAAATGGATTGAATAATTATAATCCTTTATCACCTCAAACCACCTCTATTGGTACATATCAATATCCTTTTTTTAATATATACTAGAATATTTTATGAAATTAATATATGTCACACTCCTCCATATAGATATTATTCCACCAAATCTTTAATGTGATGATTTCTAGAGATAATTCTATATCATGAGTGGGGAATTTCTATTCATTTATCTTTAGTTGCTGGGAGGAATAGGAAATCAATTTTTCATCTTGTATGAGTACCAAACACAAACCCTTTGGGATTCATCACTGCATATCATAAATCATTCCCTACCAGTTAGTAATGTGATCATAGGTTTAGTGGTTATCAACTTCTTCAGCTCCTTAAAACCTTCTTCATAGTCATAATTCCTAAAAACATGACGTCTTTCTGAGTTATCTTAGTTAGGGTTCTTGATAATCATGATAAGTTTCTCACAAATTTATGATAGTACCCAAATAATCCTTGGAAATTATGGATATCAGTCATAAAGGTTGGTCTGAGCATCCCATTTATTGCCTCTATTTTTTGAGAACCCATAGATTTCCCTTTACTAGTGATAACAGGTTCGATAAATGTTACTTTATCCAACCAGAGTCCATATTTATTATTCTATGCATATATATTTTATTTATAAAATGTCTCCAGCATAGTATTCAAATGATCCTCAAGTTCCTCCTTTCTATTTGAGTAAATTACAATATCTTGTATAAATAATACCAAAAAAATCAAGGTAATCCTTAAATACTATATTCATAAAATCTGTGAATATTTTTGAAGAATTATTGAGTCCAAATGGAATCACTATGAATTCATAGTACCCATATCTTGTATAAAAAAGCATTCTTGATGATATCTCCCTTCTTCACCATTACTTGATAGTATGTTGACAAATTATCCACCTTAGAAAAATAATGGGATCCATATCGCAAAACAAACACGTCTTCAATCTATAGAAGAGGATAATTTTTATTTATTGTGATCTCATTGATCTCAAGATAATCAATGTACATGTGCATTAACCCGTCATTCTTCTTGAAGAAGAGTACTAGTTCACCCCCTGATGATGCACATAGATGTATATAACATTTATCTAGATTCTCCTATAGTTTCTTATTCAGATCCATCAGGTTAACAATAACAATTCTATACAGAGTCTGGGATATTATCAAAGGTCCAAGTATGATATTGATTGAGAATTCAACCTCTCAGTTGGTAGGAAGATCAGGAAATTCTTTAGGAATCGATCAGTGTATTCCATCACAATGGGAATTTATTTAATGAGTATCTCTTCTTTAGTCTCAATCATTCTAGCTAGATATTATTTATTTTAGGGAAAGAATATGCATTCTTGAGATGATGATACCAAATAATATTCATCCTCTTCCTTGAAATGATATAGAATCAAAAAGTGATTCGTGATACATAGGGTAATTTTTTCTCTCAGAAATTTATATTGGATATATATAAGGGAAAGTCAATCCATAACTAGAATAGTATCGAATTACGCTAAAGTAAGTTTCATAAGGTTCAATAGTAATTTCATTCCATAATTTTCTATAGGGTAGGAGTTATATACTTGGTATGAAATAATTTCTTATTTTTTTTGTTTTCACTAATAGCTCGACTTCCCTGTATTGAGTTGATTTTTAAATAGTTCTAATAAACATTTTAAATTCGAAAAAAAAATATAGAACCAAAATCAAAACAAACATTAAAAATTATTTAATGAATAACTAGAATATCTATCACCACTTAATTATCAGGATCCTCCTCCACTGTTATGAGGTAATAAGCTCACATTTTCTCTCTATTCCTTGGTGGTTGTTGTCATTCATTTTCAACAACAAAAATTGTATTAGTTCATTGATTCCCACAGTGTCCTTATTTTTTTATACTTGAAACATTGGAAAATGGGATGAAGGTTGATCGAATAATTTCATTATTCCATCACATTGGTGGGTTTCTCCCAGCAGAAATTGCAAGATAGGTTCCCTTCCTCCTGCACCTAAAACATTTCATTGTCCCCTTTAAGAAATTTTCAGGGTGCTTCTTCACACACTTTTAACAAGTGGGATGTTAAAATTTATTTCCACCATTAGATTTCTCCATTGAACCACCATAATTAAAATACACTTTCGACTTATTATCCTTATGAGACCATTGAGATTTGACGATCTCCATTTAGACTTGTAGGTTGCATTGGAAAATTTCCTTATAAATGTTAAAGTCTCGAATAACTAAGCATATTTGTATACTCATTTTCATTAAACCAAATAAAGAAACAACATAACATTTAGGGGTATCAAAAAATTTGGATTCATATCATGAAAGTCCATTAAATTTTAACTTGTACACCCAGATAGATTTGTCATCCTTTTTCTTGAGCCTAAGTTCCTCTCCACTTTAAGTTGGATGGTGTGAGGAAAATATTTATCAAAAAAATTCTATAATTCCTTCCACTTCATTGCTCTGATATATTCATCAGTTTTAATGTTTTTTACCAACAAATTCCATTTATTAGCTTCTCCTTATATAGGATAAATAGAAAAAAAACCATTTATTTCTCATAGCATTGAAGCATGGGTATGTTCTTTTTTAATAAATCAGTTCCATTTTTTTGTAACTAAGGTATCTAAATATCTACTGAATGTCATAGTCATTGGTCAAGAAAAGGTCTCAATTATATATTGATCATTACAAAGTGTATTTGGGAGTCCATAATTCAGGTTTCATCTCAAAACATGAGTCATTTAATAAATTATAGTCATGGATTTTGTGATTACTACTCCCATCTGGTTGATCATCTCATTTGGACAGTCATCACATTGCCATTCACAATTTTAGTTTATGTGGTTACACATATTTCCAACAATTGACAAGAATAATGGTAAAATTGTTGATGTTAATTTTTAATTACTAAACACATAAAATTCAATCTATAAAATTTAAAGGGATAAGTCATAAATGACATATATTCCTTATCGCATGAATTTTTAAACTTCAATCTAAGTCATCCATGATTTATTCCCTAACATAAATTATTATGGTAATTTTTCTCCCCTGATAATGGTATATAATGATCTTGTGAATTTACCGAAGTATATCCCCTTAGATTTTCAATATAGGTGTCTAGCAAGGCCCATTTTTGTGGACTAGGTGATAATAGAGTCCAACTCAATGCCCCCTTCTTGGGGTTACGAACCCTAAGTACCTCTATACAAGATCCACATCGACCTATAGTTTCTAGAAAAGGATTTAATTTCTTGGAAACAACTTATTATATACTTTACCAGATTTACGTATGTTTTAATAAGTTTATTCTTGTCCACAATCCTTTTACTAGAGTGTTCTAATCCTAATCCCAAAACAAACTAGACTTTCATTTTATACCAATAAGAAAAACCAATATTTTATTACACTTTACTTCAGGATTTATTTCATAATGGTACAAAAAAATCAATCCCATAAGATCATGAATACGGGTTTCTTTGTTAAATAAGGTGCATAGAATATTAACTGAATACATGGATATAACAACATTATTTAAAAATTCCTTTACATGCTTCTAAAATTCCATTTATCTTTAAATTGAATGGGATAACCTAGGGACACACACAAGAAAGGGTTGAGCTATAAAGACCATTAAAGTAATAAAAAATAATAAGATTATGAAATTATTAAAATTTATTAAATATGAATTTCAATGGGACATGAAAGGGGTGAGAATCAAAAACATGAACATTGAATCGTGGTATTTGATGATAACAAAAATGCAACATGGGAATGTGGAAATAGCTTAATACATCTTATCATAAACATAATTAAAGGATAACCACCAACATATCATAACATTGTGTGCTTGGTATAACAAACAATGAACCATACATGGCATCTCAAGAGATTAAATCATTGCAAACTGCATTATATGGCTATATAATTCCAGTACCACCAAACACTTTGATATTATTTACATTCATAATTGTTCCACATAAATCATACAATATAAGGATGAACTTCACCAATTTTAACCCCAATATTAAAGAGTGCATGTCAAAAACAAAAAATTTCCATAATAAAACAATGGTAGGTGTGTCTAGGTGAATACCTTTTAGTGGAAATGGATATGGTGTTCACAAATCAAAGGTTCAGTATGAAAAAATGGCGGGATAATTTCGACATCATTGCTGGGGTACATAATATATCATGGGAGATATTAATAATAGTGAAAGGGGTATCTCATCACTTGGAAATAATAATTTTAGCAGTAAGGATTTATAAAAAAAATCCCAACATGAACGATTGGAAAATAGAAGGCAAAATATAAAGGACATTCGTGAATAAATAGGAAAAGGAGAGGATCCCGTACCTTGATAGGTCAGATATAAAATTTTGCGAGTAAAATATCGGGAGCTAGGGAACCTTGGTATGGATATATAGAGGAAATGGTATATTAATGTAATGTTATAAGGTTTGTTGGTGAATATAAATGTGGGATTTATTGCATTTATATATCAAAAGGGAGGAGATTTCTTCATTAATTTCCAAACATAGGTTTTGGACTCAATATGAAAAATTAGCAAAAACCTTACCTTGGTTTTTACACATAGATTATTTCAAAGTGAATTTGGTTTTATTATTTTATGAGTTTAAGAATTTATCATTGTAAAATAATTTCCTTGGTTATGTGGTGGAGATTCGTGTTTAAAAATAATTTATTTTAAGACCTTAAAATATGATATAGGTTTTGGATGACTCATTAAGGGTTTTAAAATTGATTAAAAAACCTAAAAAATATTTCTGAAGGGTAATTATATATTTTATTATGGATTCCTTTTATGGAATATATTTAATCACTTTTTGGTCATTATGATATCATAATACACATTGTATATTTATACCATATTTAATTATGACAAACAAATTCAACTATCACTAAAATTTATTGAAAAATCACCATTGGAAAATTTCAACATGATAATTTCAAAAATAAAATTTATTTTGTCCAAAAATATATATATCTATGTATTACAATTTTTGTTCCGTCATATCAAAATATACCTTTTTTAAAAATCAATATATAATCATTATAAAACGTAATAATAATCCTAAAAAATAATTTAAATATTAATTTATAGAAAATATAATAATTCATATCATTAGGGTCTGGATACATAACACTTTATTACACTTACAAAAGCCTTAATGATATGGTGTGAGATCATGAGATTTTCATAGGGTGGTTCAGCGAACATGGTTTAGGTCCTAATATTGATTATCTTGAGCATCTACCAGAAATAGTTTATATCATTGTTTACTTGTTGAATCTTTTCTTGGGCATGATAAATGGAAAATCCCAGTGATTCCATCTCCCTTTGGAGATATGATAAATGGGATTCAAAGGGTATGATCCTACTGATCAAGGTCGCCACTTCTTCTTTCTATGTCAATTAGACTTTATCATAACTCTTAATATAACTAATAATATTATTGGTGTTAAAAATATATATTATAAAAGGTTATGATACTTAACTTCCTTTTAAATTTGATATGATAAAACTAATAATATCCTAAAATGACCAATGAAGGAAATGTGTTTTCTATAACCATGATACATTATAGAGAAAATAATTTAATAAAGGGAACATAATTTACAAATGTTTTATTATTATATTTTTATCTTGATATTAGATCTTTTGTGATATAGAGAATCTAATTTGCATGTTGAGGAGTTTGGACGAGGTATGGATAGTATTTTATAAGGTAGATGAGCTTTGGTAATGTTACAGAAAGCCTCATGATGATGTAGGTTTCTAGTAAGTTTAACCATATTATTGTATATTTAATTACATTTATATATTGTATGTTTATTAAAGTATATGGATGGTTTTTTTCCATAGGTTAAGTTAATAGTTTTTGGGACTTAAATTGATACCTTATTCCTTCTGTGTACCTCAATGGATCTGTTGGTTATTATGAGACTAAACCTATATCCACCTATGGGGTGTTCCAACCATAGAAAAAGGAATGTCTTACTTTGAAAATGTAATGCCTTATCTATTGAGTTTTATAAAATACATATGAGTACATTGAAAAGATTTTAAACTTTCATGTTTGGTTTGACAAGGATTTATGTTTCAATGGGGGTAAGCGATGTTTAAATGGAAATTGTTTTAAAATGAGGTGTTGACCTCAAAGTTAATTGAAAAGTTGTCTTCTAGATTTTTAATTTTTATTTGAAATGGGAGTGTGGTTTCCCTTTTTTTATGGGAAGGCCTTGATGGTTGTTTTTAGAGATTTTTATGGAAAGGAATTTGTTTTCCTTGTTTTGGGTATCAAAGGGGGAGTCCCATGTTTTAAGGTTGGTTTTAAATTTTTTTAATGGATGGTTGGGATTCCATAATTTTCCTAAATAATTATTGAATGATTTTTGATGTTTTAAAAGAGATTGGTAGATTGAGCTATGTGTTGTGTCAAATGCTCGCTTCTACCTTTATAAATGATAAGGGTATAAAAAAGTTGTTTTGTTTGTTTTTTTCTTTGGATTCTTATAAAGGTAAAGATATTGACCCTTGGTGTTTTTGTAATATATTAGAATGGTTTAGGATATTGGACATAGTGCTCCATATTATAAATGGTGTTCCATAATTATGAATAAGATTAGTGGACATGTAATTACACAATGGACCTAAAATTCCATATTTAAGACAGAGATTAGTGGAAATGTAATTCAGTAGTGTACATGGAATTCCGCAGTTGTGATTTAGAATAGTGTACATGGAATACCATATTGGACATGGAATTCTATGGTCGACATGGAATTATGGGATTATGATTAAGATGAGTGGCCAATATATTCACATATATGACCGATAAGGTCATACACTACATTCTATTCCCATGGGTTATCTTATTGAAAAAAATGATCTCTATTGGTAATGATGGTTGGGTACATGGTTTAAGTGTCTAATCAAAGTTTCGGGAATGGGTGATAGTGATGATAATGCATATCTGAGATGCCAAATTGACGATCTAGTCATGGATATCACAATTACATGAGATAGGTTCCTTTTATGTAAATTTTATGCACCCATAGGATATTGATAAATGAAAATACCCTTCATTTACTTAATTTCTACCTCATTATATTCTATTTACTCATATGGACATCTTGGGTTCATGTACATTTGGTTGGCCTATGTCTCTTATTTGAACCTAATGGTCAAGGGTTACTGGATAGAATAAAATTATTATGTGGTTCCTTTCTATAATATTTATCACTACCAGTATTTATCCACATACACTAATATACTAATATGTATTTTCTTTATACACCATTAGTGGTGGCCTTCTGAATTTTACTCGTTCTCTACTAGGTCTTCCACTACACATGGGTACCTGAGGAACTCCCACATGTTCATTTTAGGAACAATTTTTATTTGAGCCCCGTGTTGAGTTTTTCATTGTCATGTCAGACAAATCGGGTGGCATCAGAAGATTGGATGAGGATTATCTTGGTGTTCCTATAGGGGCAGATGTATATTTTTTTATATATGTGGTTGGTCTAGTGGGTGACCAATGTTTTGTGTATGACATGGTTATTTAATGTATTTCATTTCACTACAACATGCTTCTGATTCAGTTTATTTATTCTTTCTATGCACTCTCATGTGTATGTGGTTTTCTTATTTACATATGGTTTTTCACATTTATATGGGGGTACAGTCTCCACATAGTTCTATATTATTTCCCTACTATTATTCTTTATCTTATTTTGTACAAGGAGGTATGGTTGACGTCTTTTAGTGAACAAGGTTGGGGCACAGGTTTAGTGGCATCCAAACTATTATATTATGAAGTGGTATCAGAGGTGTTTATTCTCCTATTATTTAACTATTTGGAATAAGTTTGACTGTAGATATAGGATTGTGTCAGATATTGTAATGGAAAAAGGGATAGTGATTCATTAAGACGTATTCTGGTAGTACTTCCACATTACCAAGGGCAAGGATTGATGTCATCGGTATTCTATGTTATGGTTGTATATGATTCTCTCTTTGAGCGACAAACATTTGGTTTTGATTTGATGACTTCCAATGGATTTTTTTATTGGAATATCAACAAGAGGCCTGTGATTTTGTTTTGGCACTTGTACTATATAGTTAAGAGTCATCTCACGAATCTTGATAGGCATGTAAGAAAAACATATTAAAGTCCTTCTATTGTGTGAATTTATGAGTTTCCTTCTGATGGTAGGTTCTATGGATCTATGGTGATATGTTACATTATTAGGACACTAATGTGATCCTCATTCATAGTTGGTTTAATAACCCCAGTAAGTTAGTGTGGTATATGTGCATAATAAATGGACCCCTTTGGGTGGTTTTTAGTAAAATTTGGTAGTGTAGAAATATCCTCCATGGAGCGGTCTGAAGTGTAAATTTTCAAATAGGATGGTTCCCCTGTTGTTAGTTCCTGGTAGGCATTACGATGTATTTTGTATATGAGACCCCAGATATTGGTGTTTTGGTATGTTTATGTTTTTTGATGGATGAATGGGAGGATTCTTGATATACAATGAGTAGTTTTGTTCTATGATTTTTCAGAGACATAGTTTTTTGGAACTAGTCTTTGACATGAACCTTAACTAGTGGGTTAAGTGAGAGAACTTAATGAGTTTCTTGATGTGACTCTATTTTAGAGAGTTGGTGTTGGTAAACTATCATGGTTGACCCATGAAATGGGTTGATCAAGTTGTGTTTTCCATTGGGTTATTGGCACATAGGTGGATCATTTAGGATTTTTGACAATGATGCATAAAGGGTTCATGCAAGTATGGTACTTATTCATGTTGAATGCCTTTTTTTGTTTTAGAGGGAGAACTTGTGTTCCAACAATTCAGAATTTTGTAAATTTCCAATAGTGGAGTTTTTATTTAGGTACTTAGCCCAGTTAATGGATTTGTGGGTGGGTTTTTCTTGACGGTTATGAGTGGGACTAGAATCAAAGGAGGTGTTTCAGGGTATGTGGTTTATGAGGGTAGGACTAGTTGAGTGGTTAGCTCGGTTATCTCCAGATGCATCTTTATGAATTTAATGAGAGAATAAATGAACACCATATAACATTGAACAACATACGGATCATAGGTTGTTCTAAAAGTGGTTTTATCTTGGAGAGTTTTCACTAGTTTTGTGGAATAACCAAGGGTGATTTTCATGGAACGAGACCGGTATGTGGGAGTTACATGGATAGTTGATATATTTTGTGAGATCATTTTCTATGATATGTTACTCACTATATTTAAAATGGGTTTTGTGGTTACGTTACGCAATATAATTTCATGGTTAAACATTAATGGAATCTTTGAGACATGAATACTGATGACACACTGTTTTGTTTGTCTTATGGATCAGACTTTATGGGTGCATACATCATAATTATTAAGTTGAGTATGAATCCAAAAATACGAATAGAATCGTTGTGGGTGTGATGGGATTCTTGTGGGATTGGTGAATAAAGTCCCTTGGGGTAGAACTATGACTTTCTAGGTGTAATTTTCCCAAACTCAATATCCTAAACATAGTGGTAATTTATTACATTGGCCTAAGATACAAGGAATCACATCCCAAATGACTGAGTAGTTTAGTATTTCTAAATATTAGATACATACTTGAGTTTCATTTTAAAAATGAAAACATGAAGTACAATAAAGTTATTTCTTTAATTGAATCATTATTTCCTATAGTATAACCTTGTATATTAACCGTAATTCTCATCTTATTATCATAGGTAAAGAATCCTAATAAAGTATTGGGATCAAATGCTTAGTACGTGTATGCGTATAATGGAATATATAAATAAATAAAGCATAATAAATATATAAAGGTAAATAACTGAAACACATTCTATTTAATCAAAAAACTTGAGCATAATATTGTAAGAAAAAAATGATCAAATAATTCCATATAAGTAATCGCATGATTTTGAAACTTTTCCAGGGATATTCAAACAAATCGAATAATCACATGGACAGTAATGAAAAATATCATAATTAAGTAATAAATAATGTTTGGAATCCTAACCATACAATCAAGGCCTCATCTCAATACATATTACTTTAATGGGTATGGTCTCGCCCAAAAACCCAATCTAGATAGTCTCATGAGAACTACCTTTGCATTGACGGGATATAGAATGCCCCACCCATCACAAAATAAATCCAATGCATTTTTCATATGAAATTTTTGAAATGTAATCAGCATAAACATTCATATTTACAGCATATGATATGTTAATAATTACCCAAATCAATAAACATAATCATAAACAATTGAGAATAATATGGTGAATGGTATAAAAATAGTAGGTTCCCTTGTCAAACTGATCATAAACCCTCGGGAGAGCTAATAAGGATAGAAAAATTGGATTATATCCAAACAAATATCTTGATAAATATCAATTTATGTCATCTTAGATTGAAAATGATTATGAAATATCACTTGGAACATGTCTTGAGGAAAATAAATTTCCTTTGAAAATCACTTTTTCTATAACTGTAAAATTCCTAGAATATTATCACAATAATTATCTTTGAAAATAAACATGGAAAACTATAATTTAATCTTACAATTTAATTAATTGTTATAATTCTAAAAAATTCATTTCATTTGGTACAAGTTAAAATAAAACAGTCTGTTAACACTTCGGTAAAAAGTCAATAATTAACTCCATTAGAAAAAAACAAGAATATTCCTTTTAAACCCTTTTTAAAAATTCAAATAGGGGTAAAAGGGTATTTAAAAATTTAATTAGGTTATGTTAAAACATTTTTTTAGACATTTTAAAAAAACACATATATAGAAGAAAATGGGTTTTCGACCGAAGGGATAAGTAAAGCTGAGTTTTCTTAAAAATAATCCTTTGAATTCTTCTATAAATAAAGTGAGTAAAATTAAGTTAAAACATGTATTATCATGAAATATTTATATTATAAGAAATTTAAGGAGTTTATTGAAATATTTATCATAATATTTCATCATCACAAGTATAAATAAAAACAATCTTGATAATTGATATGGTTGTATCGTAAAACTATTTCCACATTTATAACATTAGATTGTAATCCCCAAGAAAAAATAACATTAAATGAAACATAAAATATAATGAGAATAAATAAACCTGGATATTAAATTTAAAATTTTAAATAAATACACTTCCAAAAATAATATAGGTGCATAACATGACATATGTCTCAAAAAAAGAAAATTTTGGACCATAATATTTTACCTTAGGTTTGGCATCCTTTGTATGTTATTGAAACTCCTATATAATAAACATAGGTTTATCATAAAACTATTAAATAAAAATAATCTTATATCCTATACCATGTATGACTTACTGATAGTCTTTTATCATCCATTTATTAACATTTCATTGTTAAAAGCATTGTTCCATGTAATAATTGCTTCATTTTTCAAGTATATTTTGGTTCACAATATTTTTTCTTTTTTACTTTGATAATAGTTAAATAATACAATAAATTTTCATAATTAGTTAAATATAATATATATTCCTTATATTTAAAATTATATTAATCAATAAAATTTATAGAAAAAAATGGATTATACTATTCATAGAGACGGTAGGTTGTACATACGCATGAACACTGTTTCAATTATTTCATAGAACGTAAATAAAGTAAGGTAAATTAAATATAACTCTTAATAAGTCATTTTTAATTCATATATATATCACATTTATCCTTTTTATTAATCCATATTACCATTCATGTAATGACTAAGTGAGAAATGATTCACATTGCTTCGTGAGGCATTTGTCTGTTATAAACACAGGCGATATTATTTTATTTACATAGTAAAAAAAATAATAAGATTTATGTGATATCATAAATAAATAAGTATATTAATACCATATATACCATATAAATATGTTAAATCCATCATTACATATATCCTTCAGAGGTAGTGATAGAAAACGATCTATATCAGTTCATGAGGCGGTAGTCCATCGTACACATGATCGAAGGTTTTGTCTCTCATTTGATGGAAATAGAGATGGATATATAATATACCATTAACATAATAATATATTATTACATGGTATATAATGGTTTTATTATATTATTATATTTTAATTAGATTTTAAGGATATCGATGAATAAATAATACAAAATGCATGTTTAATAATTTTACTACCTCTTCAAGGAGCCTCTTTAGGTTTATACCTAAATACTTCTTAAGAGGGATTAATAATAAAAATATTATCTATATTATGTGTGGATGGATATAAAGAAGGGATTGGGGTAATTATTTATCACACCAAATGGATTTTTAAGTGTGAAGAGGGGAGTATATGTGTGGCATTTTATAAGTGGGGGAGAGGACACACAAGTAATTTTAAAATGTAATTATTTTTACCCATGATTTTTAAATGAAAAAGAACAAAAAATGGATCATTATAAAACATTAGAGATTAAAGGGAGTAAATTTGTACAGAAAATTATAATTTGAAGTGTATTTAGGTCATTTTAACCCTTATCTTTTTAGTTTAACCCTCGACAAATTGGTTTTTATCTAAATAGTGGTAATTAATTTTTCTATATTTTCACTATTAGTTATGGCCAAAAATAAAGTTAAAATTGTTATATAATATTAATTATTATGATTATAAATATATAATCTATTTTAAAAAAAATAAATGCACACAAGTGATATAATTTAATTAAAAATAAAACTTGCAAAGGCGACAAAAAAGAGGCTTTCTAAAGAAAACTTCTCAAAATTATGAAAAGTTTTTATGTTGTAATTGAATATAAAATTGATCCAAATAACCTAAATTAGTTAAATTTCAATATATTTTATCTAATTATAATTTAAAAAAATTTATAAAATAATTTATCTTTTTAATTAATTTAAATGAAAAGGCGGTGTTCAATAAAAACAGTACTTTTAATTATTCATCAAAAAACTAATCATCTCTGAAAATTATAACAAATTCACCAAAAGATAATTTTTAATTTATATTTGAAAAATAAAGTTAATTTTTTCAAAAGAAAAATTATCAAAAAGTGGTGAAAATAAATTTTAAATTATATGCACAATGCACAACTAAACTAACCTTTATTAAAATGTAGTTTTTCAGAAAATATTTATTTTTTCCAATGGTTGTTATTATATTTCTATTCAATATATAACCACAAGATTCATTTTATAAATTATTAAAATATTTAATTTTAAAAATCTATTTATTTTTATTCATATATTCCAATTAAATGTCTATTTTATAATGGTATATCGTATTACAGTTCATTTAGAATCGGGGTTGCATGTTTTGCAAGTTATTGGGAAGATTGAATTTATTTAAAAGGAAATATATCATAAATTCACAAGGTGTTACATTATTCCCCCCTAAATAAACAAATTCCTCTGAATTCCCATAATTTTACCATATAAATAGATTTATGTATTTCTTCAAAATAATTTCATCAGGTTTCCATGTAGCCCCTTTTATATTATAATTTCTCTAATGTAATCTTACCAGACGATTCATCTGATTCCTCCACACTTATTCTCTAGTGTCTGGAGTTTGCATAAGAACTCAAAAATAATATATAAGAAGTTCTAATTCTTTTTCTTATGATGTGAGCACATGCATTGGGTTTGGAATTTACTTCCTTAACAAAGAGATATGCAACACATAATGTAATTTAGAGAGACATAGCAGAATCATTAAATGATAATTCATAAATCTAATACTTTCAAAATTTTATAAGGATCTAATGTGCCTAGGGCTTAGTTTTCCATTCTTAATGGAACTTATAACACCATTCCATGGTGATACTTTCAATAAAACATGATCTCCCACTTGAAATTATAAATCATTACTCCAGTTATTGGCGAAGTTATTTAGTATACTTTTTGTCTTTTATATGGGTTTGAATTTCCTTTAACGTGGTCGTTATATCCTACAAAATTTGTAGGCCAATAATATTCACTTCCCCAAATTCATCCCAAAAATTTGTAGTATGACATATCTTGTTATATAATGCTTCATATAACACCATTTGAATACTTAAATGGAATCTATTATAATTTGAGAACTCTACCAAAGGTAAATAATGATTCTATATGCCTTGAATTTCAATAGATTATGAACTCAACATGTATTATAAAGTTTTATTAGTACTTTCAGACTATCCATCTATTTGGGGGTGATAAGAACTACTCAAATGGACGTTGGTATCAAGGTCCCTCTGTAGAATTTTCTAGAATTTTGATTTAAATCAGGGATCAAAATTAAACACATGAAAGAGGTGCACCATGAATTCTTAAAAACTCATTAATATAGAGACATTAAGGGTGATCAAGTGTAAAATCTTCTCTCATGGAAATTAAATGAATATATTTGGTGACGTAATCAATAATAACTCATACTTCTTTATTCTTCCCTAGAGCCTTTTGTGATCCATTGAAAAATTCTATAGTAATGTCATACTGTTTCCATGTAGGAATAGGTAGAGGTTGTAACAAACTTCTTGATGTTGTCTCCAATCCTTTACTTATTGAGAAACTAAACATATTCATATATAATTAGTAATTAATCACTTCATGGTATCCCACCAAAAGTGTTCCATCATGTCTCTATACATCTTGGTGTTACTGGGTTGTATAAATAAATTCGATCTATAAAGATCATCTAATATTTATATTTTCATCTTGTGTATATATATTACACTTGTTCTCTTCCCAAAATTTATTAACACCATCTTCACAAATAATGTTTATTAATTTTACCTTATTCTTAAATTTAATCATCATTTGAAAATTATCATTATTAAGTTGAGAAATTTTATCTTTTACAACAATTATGGTTCAACAATTATTTAAAAATTGAGTGATTTCTCCCCTTCCTTAAGGATTACCAAATCCATATTTACAAGATTCATGAACATAGGATCCCTATTAATCCTAATTTTTTCTAAGACTCTATGACCATTCTAGCTCAAATAATATGTTATCTTATTTTCTTTCCCAAGGTGGTAGTGTACTGAGAAATCATAGTCCTTGAGCACCTCGAGCCAACTCCTTTTCTTCAAGTTGAGACATTTCAGTAAGAGGATGTATTTAAGAATCATTTGATCTATATATATATATCTCATCTTTACCCATTTAGATAGTGTTTCCATAACATCAATGAAAACAATACATATTTTAACATAATATCATGTGTTGGGTTATTTTTCTCATGAATGATTAACTTCCTAGATTCATAGCTAATAAATTTATCATTACTAATTAGAAAACAATCAACCCCATTATTTGATACATCAATATATATTATGAACCAATCATTTCATAATATTAAAATTAAAATTAGAGCATTCATCAATCTTCTCTTTAATAATTTAGAAAATTATTCACATTCCTTTATCTATATGAACTAACCCGTGTGTGAGTAAGCTTGGGTAATGGGTTGGAAAATCAGGAAAAAATTGAAAAAATTGTTGAGAGGAACTTATCAAACTAATGAAACTATGTACCATGGTTATGTTCGTTGGTGTAGCAAATTCTTGGACTAACTTTATCTACACAGGATCATCTGAGATTCCATCCTTGGAGACAATATGACCAAGAAAAGATACATTCTAAATCCAAAATCCAGAATTTCTAAATTTCCCATATGAATCTTCTCTTCTAAGAGTATCAATAAAGATCCTCAAGTATTTCTCATAGAGTACAGCAATATATCATATATAAATACTACAAAAAATGTTATCCATATATTCCTTGAATTCTCTTTTTATTCAATCAATGAAGATATATAGTTAATTATTTGGTCAAAATGGCACTAATATAAGTTTGTAATGTCCATACCTTCTATGAAATGTTGTATTTAGAATATCTACCTTCTTTACAAAAAATTAAAGATACCTAGAATGATGTTTAATCTTTGAAAAATATTGATCTCTATGAATTTGATCAAATAAGTCATCAATGTGCGGTATAGGATACTTGTTATTCATCATAATTGTATTTATTTATTTATAATAAATGCACAACCTTACAGACCCATATTTATCTTTAAATTAAAGAATGCGGAATCACAAAGTTGAAACACTAGAGCACATAAATCCCTTATCACATAAATACCCAAGTTGTTTCCTAAAATCAACTAATTTCACTATGAAAATTCTATAGAGAGTATTTGATATTGTTCTTTCATCGGGGATTAAATCAGTGAAATACTCAACTTCACGTTTTGGTGGATGTCCTGGTAATTCATCAAGAAATACATAAATGTAATCCAGTAAAATAGGTACATCCTAAATTTTAAAATTACCTTTACCATTCATAGATTATGTCTGATCGTATTCCCCAAGGATCTAATTCATAAGAGTTTCTAGGGGTGGATCTAGTCATAAATCAAATGTTGAAGTCTCCCCTATAAAATAAGGAATTATACATATTTATAAAAATTCAAAAATTCTTTATCTTTGTAATAAATTTTTTACTCTATATTTTGAAATCTAGTCTATATTAATGATTATATAAAATGAAACTATAGGTATAATAATAAATTCAGTGAAATATGGCATGTTCATGTGTCATAATGGGAACTGACAAGAACATATTTCTTCAGGGAGACTGCCAGGATGAGTCTTAACTCATAAATGACTTTTTAATATGTTAGGAAAATATATAATCATCCAGGAAAACTATTAAGATATAAAGGAGTGATAATATCACTAATAAAATAAGTACTTTTCTAAATTTCATGATAGGATTAATGTAAATTCCACCACATTATTAGGGACTTTAACCTATGTTGTTGTGATTAAATAATATTGGACTTTCTCTCATTCCCTTTTTGGGTTAAATTCCCTTGATGCCTGGGAAAATAATTTTTAAGTGTCTCATCTCTTTATAATTGAAGCATTTCACATTTTTAGCTTATTTCCTCCCTTATAAATCAAAATAATATTATAATTTCTCTCTACACATGTAGAAAAATATTATTCCCAACATGCATGTTTCATGGTATTTATTTCCACATTTATTACAAGATTGAAATTACACCCTTCCCTTCTTCCCTTCTTCCATATTTCCTTTTCCAACAAGCTCAATATCCCTCCTCTTATCTTGATTTCCTTTAAAACAATATGACTTGGATAATTTATTCTCTATCTGGATAGAACAAGATAATTTTTCCTCTTATGATGATAAATTCTGGGAGACTAGTGTACTTTGAAGGATTTTTTACTTCCCACCCTGAGACGCTCGGATCCAGTACATTACTTTATTACATTTTCATTATTACAAGGAATTCAGTCACAAATAATCAATTAATTTAGAAGTTTTGGAAGACCTAATACATACATAAAACCTATTACACATTGGTAATAAAAATTAAATGGTAATAAATAACAAGAGATAATAAACTGCATCCTTGAAAACTCATTCAAAGATATCTTCTTCATAACCTATGGAAAGAGAATGAAATAAGGGTGAGCTTAAATGCTAAATAGGGGTTAAGTACAGTGTAAAAAATAATAAATCAATGAGATTAATCAACATAGAAAGGTTAATAACTGAGCACACCTTCAATTTATATAACTGGATAAGGAAAATTCAATATTGTAAGGTAAGAAACTGAAACACGTGTCATTTAATCAATAAACTGAGAATGAACTACATCCATAGATAATGTCAAAAAGAAAAAATAATGGATAACTAATAATAATAGATGGATTCTCAATGAACAAAATAATTAATTATTGGACACCATGTCTCCTAGGTGCATGATACATTTACCATCAATACCATTCGTAATATGTTTTAAAACATATTATGAACAAACTGATTTAGTTTATCCAATTATAAGTCCAATGTCAAGACCTTTCACAAGACCATTTAAAACATACCAGTTACAAACTCTTACGGTTTTTCTAACTTGATTTCATATCATGAGACTATCTATGAATCAAGGGGCTTGAATTAACTGGTACACAACCATTTCATACCAGTAAAAATCATTACACATAGAAAGAATAATAAATTTAATTCATGAAAAATGTTCTTTATGAAATATCTGTATAAATAAAAAGATACAAAATTATCAAAATTTCCTTAGTTAATCAGATAATGTTTAAAGTAGACATCGCATGTAAAAATGGTATACAATTTAATAAAGAATAATATCCATCATACCATAATATGGATGTCTAATAGAAATTTAATTTTTAATGAAAAATGATAACAATAAAGTAATTTTTCCAATAGAAAGTTAACAATCACAAAATAAAGTGAGATTATTCAATAACTTTTACCACATGGTAATTTTGAATTAAAAATAGCATGGATTTAATAATTCAAAGTGAAACTTAGAATACCTAGAATAATGAATGAATCATGATATTACATTTCAAATGGAGAGTATATACACCACATATAATTTAATTGGTCCATAAATAACAAATAAGTATCAATAGAATGTAAATTGAGACGAAATTAGTTACCATGAGTCTAACTTATCATGTGTGTCTCTATCTTCCTAAAGAATAAACATATATTAATAATATACTTTTTTGAGAAAAAAATTAAAGTTTATTTTTAGTTTTATTTCACCTACAATAAATTTCCATAAAATTACTTAGTCAATAAATTTTAAGTTGGATGTTTTGACGATATTTGGTTTATGTGTCCAAAATGACATTAGTATGTTGACTATGGTCAAAGTGTCATTATTTAAAAATATCAGTAATAATAACCACGAAATAATTATCATATTTATCCTTCAATTATACTTTTACAGCCTATAATGGAATAAAAAAAGGAACAAACATTATGATCATGGAGACGGTAGACTGTATGTACGCATTAGTAGTGTTTCCATTTTTCAATGACCATTATAGAAAGATGGTAAGTAACATTTGAAATCACATAATTATAATTATATATTAAATAAAATATTATTTAATAAAATATACATAATTTTATAATTATTGTGATTTAAAATGAATGTCATCTCTTCGAGGAGGTTTTAATACACATGTCCACAAACAACGTTATCACATTTTCAATGTGTGAAAGGATAATAATAAAAATGATTTATTATATTTTCATAATGGTAATTATTTCATGAAAATCATAATTATTTATTTTATATCATTTTTAACCATTATATATTTATTTATATTATTCCATAACATTTAGTGCTAGGAAATGGAATACATCATTCATGAAGACTGCAGTCCATATGTAAGCATGAACGTTGTTTCCATTTTCTTGTCATATTAAAATAAATAATAGTAAATTATATATATGTATATTATAATTACAGTATAATTTTTTTGTCATATATATAATTTAATATAATTTAACTCTTCCTTAATACATTCCACGTGATGCATGGATTAATCACATCTCTTTTAGGAGGCCATACTCCACATGTCCATAAACAATGTTATAGTATTACCATAAAATGGAAATCATGAAGGTATGTGTTATGAAATAACTATAGAAAAATAAATATATTATAAATATCATATATAAAAAATAAATACATTATTATTATGAACAAATATATTTTGTAATGTAAGAATGAATGACATCGGTTGGTGAAGTTGTAACATCCCAGGTAAATAATGAATAAAAAATTGTCATATTTAGTAATATTTTTGAATTAAATATTAATTTTACTTTAAAGGGATTTCTATGTTCGATAGCGTTCCCGATACGCAACAAAGAGTTTCTTTGAAATCTTACGTCGCACACTAGTAATAAAATAATATTATTTTAAATGGTTGTTAACACATAGACGTTGTATTGGCGAGAATGGATAGAAATAACTAAAATATGATTATATATGTTTTTTAAATGTTTTTACTTTTATCTAATAAAAGATAAAGGCTTAAAATACAGAAAGAAATCAATTTTACGCGTATATGCCCTAGTTTTCACTAAAGGTTCACTTATCGCCTTCTGATGGCGAATGGTCATTAAATATAGTTTTGTTCACTTTTATACATTCTATTGGACCAAATAAAACTCTTCTTTAGAATCGGGACATCAAAATTTACTTTGTGTAAATTTTCGGTATCTTTCTGATAAAGTTCATTTTTTAATGAATAGTGTAAAATGTTGTATTTTAATTCAAAACCTATTTTTAATCTAATTTATTTATATGATTAGATTATCTTTTTAATTGGTTTTAAATTGAAATTAGAATATATTTTTACCATTAAATCCAATAGTGGTCACTGGAATTAATTTCACTTTGAAATCGGACTTAAACTAGTGTCAATCTTTTAATACTTATTGTTTCATAAAAACGCGCTATTTGTTCTGACAGTGGGAATTAATTATTAAATTAATTAATGCAACTTATATTTTTTGAATTTTTTAAAATGGAATTCATTTTTGAATTTGGAATATCAAATATATTTTAGGGTGAAGTTTTGGTATTTTTCTGAAAAACGTCAATTTTTGATGAATAGTGAAACCACTAAGTGGTACTTAAAAACTGATTTTTCGTTTAAATAAAATTTTACCACCTCTGTGTTTTGAATTTCAAAAATCCGACATACATGGTTTTCATTAGAAAGTAATATTTGGTTCAATGGGATTAAAATAATTTTTTGGGGAATAGTAACTTATTAAGTTTTTAATTCCGATTAGAGGTAATCAGTGTAGTATAAGGTAAAAACAATGTTTTAATAATATGAGATGAGCTTGACACATGTCCCACCCTCATTGGATGTGTCATTGCCGACCAAGACAATCCATGGGTCAACTTGGGGACCCCATGGAGCCACTTTGGTTGGGAAATGACATAAATAACTTTTTATTTAATGTAAAAGTAATAATGACACAAACATGAGATGTTTTACTAAGACAATATTTACATAGGGTTATACAATTCAGATTTTTGACTATAAATATTCATTAGAAATCTAAAGAGATTTCCTACATCATGATATTTCTTTAATAATTTTTATACATTAAATATATTAAATTATTTATGACATCATGATGATGTAGCGATTACCTCATTAATAAAGGATTTAAATAAAATGAAAAGATAATGTAACATCTATGACCTACACATGTCCAAAACCTATTAGATGGGTATAATTAGAACCCTTATCACCTTATCCTAGAATTATATCAATTTGGGACCTTTTAAATCCGAAACTCATTTTAAAATAAAGGAACATTTCTTTACTTTCCAAGAGTGCCCATCCTCTCCTCTTATAAAAGGCCCCCACCTCTACCACCTTACCCACACTTCCAAAGCCTTTGGTGTAAAGACCCGAAGCCTGACTTACATGGACATTACATTACTTTTGTGTAATACTTAGTACATAACAAAAACACACACACACAAGGATCGTAATAGTTTAGTGTCTTTGGAAACTCGGAACGTAATCTTCTAATCGTGGTGAAAGTTCTTCAAAATCTCCCATAAAGATCTTCCTCTTTTTTTTACCTAAAACCTTTCTTTATATCCTGGGGAAAAGAAAACATAAATGGGTGAGCTCAAATGCTCAGTAAGGGTAAATAAAAGAAATATCAATCACATCATATACATAAGCACATAACTTTTGGAAAATCTTAACCTGCAAAAGAGATCATAATTTCATAACATGGGGTAAATCATGGCAGTGAAATGTAATCACAATAATCATAACTTAAAACATGAAACTTTGTGGCATTCACACATAATCATAGAGAATCATTTCTTGTTAGTCAAGACTCATTGTCAAGACTATCTTAGTGGACAAAGTCCCTTTCTGAATCGAGTAACCCTCGTTTCAGTCCTGTTTCACTGAACCGGTATAACCTACCATTCCAGCCCTGTCTATCTCATGAGATATAAAATATTTACCCAATGCATTGGAGGGAGATATAGGTCCCACCCATCTTATAATGAATCCTTTCTTATGTGTGCCACATAATCATAAATCATACATCATCGCATAACACATGTAACAAAAATGGGATTCTTGAAACATCATGACATCATAAAATAAATCTTATAAGGCAAATGAATTCATAAAAATAATCCCCTCACAACATAATAAAATCAATGTAATTAAAGGGATAAAAACAGAACCCTTTATTATCTTAGATGGAAAATAATTTTGATAAAACACTTGAATTGAATTCTTGAGGAAAATATCCTTTCTTTTTCAAAATCAATTTCTTTTCACAAAACATCATGCAATTTTAAAAGAAAGATATTTTATTGAAAATAGTCATTAAATCTTTTAGAGGAATCTTCATTAAAATAAGGCTTCATAAAACAGTAGAAATCCGTTCGTGTCGTATAAGTTAAAAAAACATTCTTTTTTACTTTTGTCGAAAAAGTCAAAATGTACCTCGTACGAAAAACGACAAAAGATTCATTTCATATCTTTTACTAAAAACTCACCAAAGGGTAAAATTGGATTTAAAACATTGTAGATGGATGGAAATAATATTACATATTGAGGAAACATGGATGTGGATGATAAAATACACCCCAGTAAATACTTACGAATAAACAATCTCGGATAAAAATGAGATTGTGATATTTCCCTTACCTTATGTCCGACTTGCTTTGTAAGTGTCCAAACCTCCTGTATAATGATTTAAATCATGTTATTGACTTATTCCAGAATCATATTCATTGTTATGATATCATATATGGTTCATTTATGACATTATATTACCCGTTCTTTTGTAAATTCCATGTTAAAGAAGCGTTTTGGGTAAAATCGTTTCATTTATCGTAGGTGTTTTGACTTGTTGTTCTTGACATCATTATTACCTATTTCATGATTTACTTACTTCCAGAATATAAAATATGATTTATATATCATATATATTCATTATATATATATATATAATAGATAGATAAATAAAATGAAAAACACCGTTCATGGAGACGGTAGTCCGTACGTACGCATGAACGCTGTTTTTCTTTCCTTATTGTCTTGAAATGGAAGTAAGTAGATGACATACATATGTATATATATACATATATCCAGTAGCTTTATAATGTCATATATTTCATTATTATTTCTTATATATACATTATAATCATTCTTAAATGGTTAACATGGAGAATGAATCTCATCGCGTCGTGGAGACGGTAGTCCGTACGTACACACGAGTGATGATATCATTTCTATAAATATTGAATTGAATTGGAGTTTATTATACAATATATCAGAATCAATATGATGTTGTAATAACTATGTATAGTTATTCTTTACACCATTATACCCATCCATGTAAGGTGGTGGTGGAAAATAGATTACACCACGGCGTGGAGACGGTATTCCGTACGTACGCACGCGCGGTGATTTCTTTTTCCGTAGGATGGATAGATGGTGAAATAGGGTTGTTTCATAATTATAATAACATATCAGTATATGAGTGATACTGATGTTATTACTTCATAATGAAACAACCTAAGAAGAATAAGTGGAAGAAGAAATAAAGATGAAAGAATTGGTAACGGTAATTACCTCTTCTTTGAAGTGCCTCTTTGAGACCTCCTCTTAGGGCACTAGAATTGGTCTTTGAGGAACACCAGAACCTCTAGGATGTTGCTAGGGAAGTGGAGAAGAGATTTTGGCAGGGGTTGGCCGAGCTTGAGTGCTCAAATTGGTGTGAGGAGGAGGGGGAGGAGGTGTCCTTTTATAGGGGAGGAGAGGGGCACCTTAGGAATTCTTAAAAATATTAATTTATAATAAATCTAACCCCACTTAAAAACCTCCAAAAATGACTCATATTCGAAGATTAGATGAGATAGGGTTGTAATCTCATCAACCAATCAAATTTAGACATGTTTGGATATTATTTTAAACCTTATCAATTAGATTTAACTCTAAGTTAAATAATTTAACTTTTACCGTGTCTTTTTGTTTTCTTTCACTATATGGTTAATACACTTACTATAACATGCCAAAAGAACCCCAAATATATATATATATATATCCTTATCTAAGTCATTTGGCCGAACCTTATATTTTTAGGAATAAAATAACAATTAATAATATAATATTTGATTTAAAAACTATTTTGTGTCAATTTTGACACTATTTGATATATGATTTGTTTGAAAGTCATAACAGAATTATATGTTCGAACCAAGTTGCTTAAATCAACACTAATATATCATAGTAACCTAGAAAATTAGTGGAATTCATAAAAAGTCTCAAATTGCATTTATTTTGGTGTTTATAACATCAATTATGTCAATATTTCATTAATAAGATAATTACTGCATCATCATTATGTCATAAATAAATTAAATTATTTAATGTCTAAAAATTACAAATAAAATATCATCATGTAGGAAATCTTATTAGCTTTCTAATGAATATTTACAATTGAATTTATCTTATGTATAACCCCATATTAAAAATTATTTACTTATTAAACTTTGATTTTAACTATTTTAACCCTTCTTTAAATAAATTAATAATAAATGTCCTAATCTAATCCAAGTGGGCCTAAATGGTCATATTTTATTCCTAAGTTTGTT
This sequence comes from Viscum album, assembly GCA_963277665.1. Classification (NCBI taxonomy): domain Eukaryota; kingdom Viridiplantae; phylum Streptophyta; class Magnoliopsida; order Santalales; family Viscaceae; genus Viscum; species Viscum album. The sequence goes on from OY728145.1 coordinate 1,417,789,389, forward strand.
TTTGGTCGAATTACACTTGTCCAATAGAATTAGGACATGTGTTAGGGTAATATTAATATCATATTTACCCTTAGTTACCCTATTTACTATTAACCGCGGTAAAAAAAGTAAAAAGTTACTATTCACCAAAAAATTATTTTCATCTCATTGAACCACATTTTAGTCCTTGATATTAATCGTGTCTCTCGGATTTTCGAAATTCCATTCACAGAAGCGGCAAAATTAAGTTTTATGAAAAATTCAGTTTTTTTAACTACCACTTCGTAGTTTCACTATTCATCAAAAATTGATGTTTTTCAGAACAATGTCAAAAATTTCATCCTAAGCTATATTTCATATTCCGAATTCAAAAATGAAATATATTTTACCAAATTCATAACATAGAAGTTGCATTAATTAATTTTATAATTAAATCCCGCTGTTAAAACAAATAGCGTGTTTTTAAGAAACAATATCTATCAAAAGATTGACACTTGTTTATGTCTGGTTTAAATGTGAAATTACATTTAATAACCAACATTGTATTAAATTGTAAAAATATATTCTAAATATAATTTAAAACTACTCAAATTAATAATTTATCACTATTAATTATTTCGATTAAAAAAGTTGTTTTTTAATTATAATTTAGTAATTTTCACTATTCATCAGAATATGAAAGTTATCCGAAATGTACCAAAATTTCACCTTAGGCTAAATTCGATACTCCGAATCCAAAAATGAAGTCCATTTTGAGAGCTAAAACTTCTAAAATTTAAAAAGTGGTTATTACTATTCATAACGGCTAGTTTTAATAATATTTTAATAGCATATCATTGTTTCGTGAAACTCAGTATTACGTACCACACACACTATCGAGGAAGGTTGCGATTGCCTGTAATGCAAGGAAAGTCAAGGATGCGTGTTGTGCAAGCTCCTTTTGGTGTAGCGTACAACACAAGACATTAGTGAAATAAAAAAGAATATTTTTCATAAAATCTCGGGCTGTTACATTCTACCCCCCTTAAAATGAATTTCGCCCTCGAAATTCGTCGGGGTTATAAATGGTTTACTATTCGAAAGTTTCTTTTATAGAAACCCACATCGTAAAAAGGAATACCAAAACTTGGCTTTAAAAACTAAAGTATGAAATGTAACGATTACCCAAATAAACTAATCACTGGGTTTCCACATAGGTGAAAATATGGATATGGAAGAGAAATCTAACCATCATGTTCTGATGGAGAGTGGTAGAGAACATGGCTATGGAAAAGCCAGTAATCACAAATCCATAAATTTGTGACGATCTAATGTACCATCTGATTCATCAGGTATAAGATCACTAGGACAACATTTTTGGTTTTCAAGATCATTTCCCTAAAGTTGAAAATTTGAATTAGAATAAATACTTACTTTATTTTGATACAATATCACTGTTGTTAGTGCCTTGAACAATTTCCACTTCATCTCTTAAATAAATGAAGTTGAATTTGTTATTCGTGAAGTGTTAGCAGATCATGTGATAGAATGACGGGTCATTCCATCTGTCTCAAACAAAAGGTAAGCAAAAGTTATTAAATATACATAAGTCATTCTATAGTGAGATTAATCATATATAGTTCCTAAAATGGACTTATACTTCATATATCATACTGCTTAATATAATAAAACTAGTTTCTACTAAACAGGGACTTCCTGTAGGTCAGTGGTAGGCGATAAAGGCCAGTCGCACTTCGGTTGTGGGTTCGATTCCTACAGCCTTGTCCGAAGCGATGGGTTGTCGCCCGTCCTGCAGGTTGTCCCTTTTTATAAAACTACATTACTATAACATCACATAAATAATATCGAAAAACAAACAATACTAACTTATGTCCAACATAATTCATTCCAATCCTTAGGCTTATCCATAATACTACAGTCCACTCTCATAACAAAGTGAAAACAATTACCAGAGATTTAATACCATCGTTGATCCCCATATATCATAAGATATGTTTTGTTGGTCACATTCCAAACATTCAAAGTCCTTAATCATGTATTCTCTTGAATAACTTAGTGAAAACATGAATGCAGTTAAAAGTTAACACCTTCCACATACCAAAATCCTCAAAATTCTATATACTCAAACCATGATATCACTTAGTCCTTATATCAATCATGAGCTCATGCATACAATCAAACATCTCATTATCGTATTATCCCTTCATTATGCGCATATCATATACTTTCCAAAAAATATCTCAATCACTTTGAATACCACATCAATAAATATTTCAATACTCAATGATACAACATTATTTTGGAATCCCATTACATAAACACTTAATCATTCCACCACATCGTTGTCATATTCAACATTGCCAATAGTCATCGCATGTGATTTCCCTTTGTCCTTTGCCTTCAGTGGTTGCTCATGTTGATCATCACTAACCCTTGGATTAGGGAAATTATTAGCATAATGCCCCATTTCCTTGCACTTGAAGCATTGAAGTGTTGGCGGTGTGTTCTCTGCAGTGTTTGCTTTATTCACATCATTAGAAACCCTTTTTCCATTACTTCAACACTCAGCTGCTCGATGACCTTCTTTTCCACACTTAAATCATTTTCTAGTCCCTTTAAGACAATCTCCACCATGCTTCTTTCCACACTTTGAGCATAAGGAAACATTCATCTTCTTTTCACCATTATTCTGAGATTTCTCCTTGAACTCCATCTTTCGTTTCTTGTCAAAACCATGAGATGGATATGTAATACCAACTTCCATTTCTACCTTGATAGCACAACGCACAATTTCTTCATAGCTACTGAAGTCTCTTATAGCTAATGCCCTTCGAAGACTTGGTTTTAAGCCACTGAAAAATCGATCAACTTTACTTTCAGGTTGGATGATAATTCCAGAAGCATACCTTGCAAGTCTTGTAAAATTTGCTTCATAGGTACCAACAGATTCATCGTCCCTTTGCTTCAGTTCAAGAAACTATTTCTCCATCTTTGTTCGAAGAATACGAGGGAAGTACTTACTGAAAAACAAGTTCTTGAACTCGTCCCATTCCATGGACTCAATTTCATCTCTTGGCCTCGTATTCTTGATAAGATTCCACCATTGATCAGCTTCACCTTCCAAACGATATACTGCTAAGATGACTTTATCATGTTCAGAATATTGAAGAACTGAAAATATCTTTTCAGTAGTACTGATCCATTGTTCAGCCACAAGTGGATCAGAAGACCCACTGAAAGAAGGTGGACGTTGCCTCATGAAGGACTCAATAGAATATTGTTCCCTTCTCTGCTCATTTGGAAGTCCAGAATGATTCATAGCTTGTGTAAGTATAGCAATAAGATTTTGCACTCCATCTCCCATAACATTTGTTTGTTCAGGAGGGCAATCATTGCATTTTCCATTGCATTGATCAACACGGTTCCTTCGGGTTCCAGCCATCGTCTAAAACCCAAAAAGAATAGTGTGAGAGGCAAAAATCATGCTAGGGAAAACAACATAATAAAGGGGGAGTACCTTCAATATCCAACATCTTATGTTTAATTCTATGATCGTTAGCGTAATTCTATTACTATAACCTATACGTATACTTATCCCTAGGGACATCCCTAGACATACCTTAGAAATATCTCAAAGGATCTCACTAACGTTTTCGCATCCTAGTTTCCAAAGGTTGACTAAACATTTCCTCTGATACCAACTGTAAAGACCCGAAGCCTGACTTACATGGACATTACATTACTTTTGCGGAATACTTAGTACATAACAAAAACACACACACACAAGGATCGTAATAGTTTAGTGTCTTTGGAAACTCGGAACGTAATCTTCTAATCGTGGTGAAAGTTCTTCAAAATCTCCCATAAAGATCTTCCTCTTTTTTTACCTAAAACCTTTCTTTATATCCTGGGGAAAAGAAAACATAAAAGGGTGAGCTCAAATGCTCAGTAAGGGTAAACAAAAGAAATATCAATCACATCATATACATAAGAACATAACTTTTGGAAAATCTTAACCTGCAAAAGAGATCATAATTTCATAACATGGGGTAAATCATGGCAGTGAAATGTAATCACAATAATCATAACTTAAAACATGAAACTTTGTGGCATTCACACATAATCATAGAGAATCATTTCTTGTTAGTCAAGACTCATTGTCAAGACTATCTTAGTGGACAAAGTCCCTTTCTGAATCGAGTAACCCTCGTTTCAGTCCTGTTTCACTGAACCGGTATAACCTACCATTCCAGCCCTGTCTATCTCATGAGATATAAAATCTTTACCCAATGCATTGGAGGGAGATATAGGTCCCACCCATCTTATAATGAATCCTTTCTTATGTGTGCCACATAATCATAAATCATACATCATCGCATAACACATGTAACAAAAATGGGATTCTTGAAACATCATGACATCATAAAATAAATCTTATAAGGCAAATGATTTCATAAAAATAATCCCCTCACAACATAATCAAATCAATGTAATTAAAGGGATAAAAACAGAACCCTTTATTATCTTAGATGGAAAATAATTTTGATAAAACACTTGAATTGAATTCTTGAGGAAAATATCCTTTCTTTTTCAAAATCAATTTCTTTTCACAAAACATCATGCAATTTTAAAAGAAAGATATTTTATTGAAAATAGTCATGAAATCTTTTAGAGTAAGCTTCATTAAAATAAGGCTTCATAAAACAGTAGAAATCCGTTCGTGCCGTATAAGTTAAATAAACATTCTTTTTTACTTTTGTCGAAAAAGTCAAAATGTACCTCGTACGAAAAACGACAAAAGATTCCTTTCATATCTTTTACTAAAAACTCACCAAAGGGTAAAATTGGATTTAAAACATTGTAGATGGATGGAAATAATATTACATATTGAGGAAACATGGATTTGGATGATAAAATACACCCCAGTAAATACTTACGAATAAACAATCTCGGATAAAAATGAGATTGTGATATTTCCCTTACCTTATGTCTGACTTGCTTTGTAAGTATCCAAACCTCCTGTATAATGATTTAAATCATGTTATTGACTTATTCCAGAATCATATTCATTGTTATGATATCATATATGGTTCATTTATGACATTATATTACCCGTTCTTTTGTAAATTCCATGTTAAAGAAGCATTTTGGGTAAAATCGTTTCATTTATCGTAGGTGTTTTGACTTGTTGTTCTTGACATCATTATTACCTATTTCATGATTTACTTACTTCCAGAATATAAAATATGATTTATATATCATATATATATTCATTATATATATATATATAATAGATAGATAAATAAAATGAAAAACACCGTTCATGGAGACGGTAGTCCGTACGTACGCATGAACGCTGTTTTTCTTTCCTTATTGTCTTGAAATGGAAGTAAGTAGATGACATACATATGTATATATATACATATATCCAGTAGCTTTATAATGTCATATATTTCATTATTATTTCTTATATATACATTATAATCATTCTTAAATGGTTAACATGGAGAATGAATCTCATCGCGTCGTGGAGACGGTAGTTCGTACGTACACACGAGTGATGATATCATTTCTATAAATATTGAATTGAATTGGAGTTGATTATACAATATATCAGAATCAATATGATGTTGTAATAACTATGTATAGTTATTCATTACACCATTATACCCATCCATGTAAGGTGGTGGTGGAAAATAGATTACACCACGGCGTGGAGACGGTATTCCGTACGTACGCACGCGCGGTGATTTCTTTTTCCGTAGGATGGATAGATGGTGAAATAGGGTTGTTTCATACTTATAATAACATATCAGTATATGAGTGATACTGATGTTATTACTTCATAATGAAACAACCTAAGAAGAATAAGTGGAAGAAGAAATAAAGATGAAAGAATTGGTAACGGTAATTACCTCTTCTTTGAAGTGCCTCTTTGAGACCTCCTCTTAGGGCACTAGAATTGGTCTTTGAGGAACACCAGAACCTCTAGGATGTTGCTAGGGAAGTTGAGAAGAGATTTTGGCAGGGGTTGGCCGAGCTTGAGTGCTCAAATTGGTGTGAGGAGGAGGGGGAGGAGGTGTCCTTTTATAGGGGAGGAGAGGGGCACCTTAGGAATTCTTAAAAATATTAATTTATAATTAATCTAACCCCACTTAAAAACCTCCAAAAATGACTCATATTCGAAGATTAGATTAGATAGGGTTGTAATCTCATCAACCAATCAAATTTAGACATGTTTGGATATTATTTTAAACCTTATCAATTAGATTTAACTCTAAGTTAAATAATTTAACTTTTACCGTGTCTTTTTGTTTTCTTTCACTATATGGTTAATACACTTACTATAACATGCCAAAAGAACCCCAAATATATATATATATCCTTATCTAAGTCATTTGGCCGAACCTTATATTTTTAGGAAAAAAATAACAATTAATAATATAATATTTCATTTAAAAACTATTTTGTGTCAATTTTGACACTATTTGATATATGATTTGTTTGAAAGTCATAACAGAATTATATGTTCGAACCAAGTTGCTTAAATCAACACTAATATATCATAGTAACCTAGAAAATTAGTGGAATTCATAAAAAGTCTCAAATTTCATTTATTTTGGTGTTTATAACATCAATTATGTCAATATTTCATTAATAAGATAATTACTGCATCATCATTATGTCATAAATAAATTAAATTATTTAATGTCTAAAAATTACAAATAAAATATCATCATGTAGGAAATCGTATTAGCTTTCTAATGAATATTTACAATTGAATTTATCTTATGTATAACCCCATATTAAAAATGATTTACTTATTAAACTTTGATTTTAACTATTTTAACCCTTCTTTAAATAAATTAATAATAAATGTCCTAATCTAATCCAAGTGGGCCTAAATGGTCATATTTTATTCCTAAGTTTGTTTTTGGTCGAATTACACTTGTCCAATAGAATTAGGACATGTGTTAGGGTAATATTAATATCATATTTACCCTTAGTTACCCTATTTACTATTAACCGCGGTAAAAAAAGTAAAAAGTTACTATTCACCAAAAAATTATTTTCATCTCATTGAACCACATTTTAGTCCTTGATATTAACCGTGTCTCTCGGATTTTTGAAATTCCATTCACAGAAGCGGAAAAATTAAGTTTTATGAAAAATTCAGTTTTTTTAACTACCACTTCGTAGTTTCACTATTCATCAAAAATTGATGTTTTTCAGAACAATGTCAAAATTTCATCCTAAGCTATATTTCATATTCCGAATTCAAAAATGAAATCTATTTTACCAAATTCATAACATAGAAGTTGCATTAATTAATTTTATAATTAAATCCCGCTGTTAAAACAAATAGCGTGTTTTTAAGAAACAATATCTATCAAAAGATTGACACTTGTTTTTGTCTGGTTTAAATGTGAAATTACATTTAATAACCAACATTGTATTAAATTGTAAAAATATATTCTAAATATACTTTAAAACTACTCAAATTAATAATTTATCACTATTAATTATTTCGATTAAAAAAGTTGTTTTTTAATTATAATTTAGTAATTTTCACTATTCATCAGAATATGAAAGTTATCCGAAATGTACCAAAATTTCACCTTAGGCTAAATTCGATACTCCGAATCCAAAAATGAAGTCCATTTTGAGAGCTAAAACTTCTAAAATTTAAAAAGTGGTTATTACTATTCATAACGGCTAGTTTTAATAATATTTTAATAGCATATCATTGTTTCGTGAAACTCAGTATTACGTACCACACACGCTATCGAGGAAGGTTGCGATTGCGTGTAATGCAAGGAAAGTCAAGGATGCGTGTTGTCCAAGCTCCTTTTGGTGTAGCGTACAACACAAGACATTAGTGAAATAAAAAAGAATATTTTTCATAAAATTTCGGGCTGTTACATTTGGATTAGCCAACCCCTACCCATTTTGTCTCTCCACATCCCTCTATTACTCCTTGAAGCCTCACTTTGGTCAGAAGTCTTTCCAAGGAAGCCTTTGAGCTCAAACCAAAGGGTGTTACCTGATTTTAAGGAGATTAAAGAACGATCAAGTCAAGTCGGACACGAGGTATGGGACTTCGCCTCAATATCCTTTCATTGAGGCATATTTTGTTTTATAAAAAACCTTCTTCTATACGGTGTATAAACCCCTTTGACTTTTACATTTATCCAAAATAAATCTTTTTTATACGAAGTGTTTTACTAAACGAAAAAATGGAATGTTTTTGTCGTACGTATGCGGCGACAAAGACTTCTCTGTCGCCGTGACCATTATTTGAGTTTCAGCTTCCTCTACAAGCCATACCTTTTTTTAAAACAAAAATAAATACCATGTTTTACTTTTCTTTTATTTTGGTATTGAAAATGGGTTTCATAATGTTTTTTTATCACTGTGTTATTGATATCTTATGATTTAAATGTGTAAATGTTATGTTCCCTTATGTATGTTTTATGTGATATGATTATGATATGGTTCTTGGGTATTGTTATGAAGACGGGTGGTCCTGTGATAAACTAAGGGCGGGTGATCCCGATATAGCTCTCCAATTCATTGGGTAACGCGAAGGAGTGAAACGTTAAGGTTTCTCCGAAGAGATTTAGGGAATATACTATGATGGGTATTCCAAACGTAACCAAGAGGGTTACTCCCTACGTAAGAATGTTATGAATGCCTCAATATACCTTTATGTATTATGATTTCTATGATTTATTCATTATTTGATGAGGTATGTTAAAGTTATTATGTTTTATGGGTAAATTATGATTTCATTCTTTTTTATATATGTACCCATGTTTCCTTTCCATATTTTTATAACCCATACTGATCTTTTTATGCTCATCCCAAGTTTTTTTGAAATGTTTTTCACAGGTCAAGGGAAAGGTACATGATATGATGATAGTGTCAAGGAAGTTTCAAGAAAGAATCCATGTTTTATTTTAAGTATGTTTTCGTTGTTGGAAAAAAATGAATACTATCTTTATGTAACCACTTTGTTTAAATGTGTAATGTAATGAAAGTTTTATGATCTAATTATCTAAACCTCTAAACCTGAAAAGATCCTCAATGTGTAATCTTTTAATAACTCAAGATTAAGTAAGGTTTAAGGTTGGGGCCTTATAGTTGGTATCAGAGGTTGGTTTAGATAACTTTAGGAGTTAGAATTATATTAAATGATTATCCAAAAATATGTTTTTTTATGGTCAAATTGAAGTGATATAGCATTTGAAGATTACCATGTTGCTTCATCTAAGACATGTTTGTTCAGAATGGTTTTCTGTAGAGGAAACAGAGAAGCGGTGCTGGGAAGGAATACAGAAGGAAATGACCTTCCGAATCAACATCCTGAGATGGTCGGAATTGGAACTAAACAGTTTGTTACAATAATGGCGCAGATGACTCAAGCGATAAATGGAGGTGGTATCCATGCATGAGATCAGCCAGATAAACCATAGAGGAATATTTCAATGGTTGAACATTTCATGAGGAAACATCCCCCATCATTTAGAGGATCATCTGACCATGTGCTAGCTGAAGGGTGGATTAAAGCACTGGAGAAGATTTTTGATGTCATGGGGTGTTCAGACAATCAAAAGGTTAGTCTTGCTATTTACCATTTGGAGGGTGAAGCAGATCAGTGGTGGTCGATGGTTAAAAATATCAGGGACGCTGATGAGATTGATTCTCTAGACTGGGATGAATTCAAAGGTATGTTTCTTGAGAAGCATTTTCCTAAGGCTGTTCGACTTAGGATGGAAAAAAAATTCCTTTAATTGAGGCATGAGGAAGACTCAGTGGCCACCTATGAAGAAAGGTTCACTCGATTGGCAAGGTATGCTCCAAATTTTATCCGAGACCTTGATAGTAAAATCAATCGTTTTTACTCAGTATTAAAGCCAAAATATCAAAGGGCATTAGCTTCTCGTGAGTTTAAAAGTTATGAAAAGCTTGTTCGATGTGCTGAGAAGGTGGAAATGTAGTTTTCTGATGACCAAGTGTTCTATAACAACCAGCAGAAGAAGAGACCGAGGTGGCAGGAGAAAGGAAAGAATTCTTCAAAAAGGTCTGATGGTAAGAAAACTAAGTTTCCAGTTTGTGATAAATGTGGTAAAAGGCATGTTGGGGAATGTCTTCTGAATTCTATAAAGTTCTACCGATGCGGTAAGATGGGACATAAGGCTCGTTATTGCACTGAAAAAGATCAGGGTGATGGTAAGACTAAATTTTAGTTACAATTAGTGAAATGTTTTAAGTGCAATGAGATGGGTCACTATGCAAACGAGTGTCCGAAAAAGAGCTTGAGTGATGGGAAACAGTTAGACTAAAAGAAGAAAGGGGTGGTGAAATCCTTTGCAACTACTTCAGCAGATGTAGGGCTATCAAATGAAGTTGTATCATGTAATTTGTTTGTTTTTTCATATTATGCCAGTGTATTGTTTGATTCGAGGTCTACACATTCTTTCATCTCTGAAACCTTTTCTAGTAAAATGGGAATACCATCTCAAGAAATGACTCATAAAATTGTGGTAAAAACACCTGGGGGAAATGTTGAGGCAAAAAGAATTTATAAGAATCTTCCTATCCTTATCCATGGAAAGAACCTACTTGCTAAACTTATTGTTTTCCCTCTAGTAGAGTTTGATGTTATCCTGGGTATGGATTGGCTCTCTATTTACCATGCTAAGATTGACTGTAGATCTAAAGAAGTTTATTTTCTGAAAGACTTTCATTTTGTGTACAAGAATGAACCCTTACTGTTGATAACATATCAAGAGGCCGAGAAACTTGTAAAAGATGTAAATGAATGTTACCTTTCACACATCGTTGAAAATAAAGGAACTGTTCAGATTAATGATGTTCCAGTGGTAAATGAGTATCCTGATGTTTTTCCTGATGAGTTTCCTGGAATAATACCATATCGAGAAGTTGAGTTTACTGTTGAATTAGTTCCTGATGCTAAGCCAATTTCAAAACCCCCTTATCGAATGGCTCAAATTGAGCTTTTAGAGTTGAAGGATCAATTGAAATATTTCTTAGAGAAAGGTTTCATTCGACCTAGAAGATCACCATGGGGTTCTCCTGTTTTATTTGTTAAAAAGAATGATGGTTCTATGAGACTTTGCATTGATTATAGAGCCTTGAATAACATCACTATTAAGAACAAATATCCTTTGCCTCATATAGATGATTTGTTTGATCAGTTCCAGGGAGCTCAGTATTTTTCAAAGATTGACCTGAGATCGGGGTACCATCAGTTGAAGGTAAAGGAAGAAGATGTTCCGAAGAATGTGTTTCATACAAGATATGGCCATTATGAATTTGTAGTAATGCCTTTTGGGCTAACCAATGCACCTGCTATATTCATTAACTTAATGAATAGAATTTTCCATGAGTTCTTGGATAAGTTTGTGGTTGTTTTCATTGATGATATTTTGGTGTTTTCTAAAAGTAAAGAGGATCATGAGATATATTTAAGGGTTATCTTGAAAACCTTAATAGAAAAGAAAATATATGGAAAATTCAGAAAGTGTGAGTTTTGGTTACAACAAATTTCTTTCCTTGGTCTCATTGTTTCAAAAAAAAAGGCATAACTGTTGATCCTGCTAAAACCAAAGTTGTTGAAGAATGGCCAAGACCCACAAATGTAACCAAGATCCGTAGTTTCCTTGGTTTGGCAGGCTATTACAGAAGGTTTGTTAGAAATTTTTCACAGTTATCTAGTCCAATGACTAAGGTAACTTGAAAGGGTGTTAAGTTTATCTGGACAAAAGAATGTGATGATTGTTTTCAGGAACTAAAAAAGATTGGTGAATGCTCCAGTTTTGGCACTACCTTCCAGTAATGGTGAGTTTGTTATATACAGTGATGCTTCATTGAAAGGACTTGGTTGTGTCCTAATGCATAATGATCAGGTAATTGCTTATGCTTCATGTCAGTTGAAAACTCATGAGGTAAATTACCCTACACATGATTTGGAATTAGCTGCTGTTGTTTTCGATTTATAAATTTGGAGGCATCATTTGTATGGAGTAAAGTGTGAAATATATACCAATCACAAAAACATAAAGTATATATTCACTCAGAAATAATTGAACATGAGATAGAGGAGATGGCTAGAATTAATCAAGTATTATGATTGTACGATTCATTACCATCTGAGAAAAGCAAATAAAGTGGTTGATGCTTTGAGTCGAAAAAGTAATGCTTCATTAAAAATGTTGTGTTTGGAAGGTGATCCTTTGGTTAAGGATTTGATGAAATTTGGAATAGAAGTTGTTGGTGCAGGATGTTATTCTATTTTGTTTCAGGTATCAGTGAAATCTTCTCTATCAGACAGAATCAAGCAAGCACAGAAGCAAGACAGTGAGTTGCAGAAAAAGGTAGAGCTGGTTCAGAAAGGTGAGTTGCATGAATTCAACATTGATAGTGATTGTGTTTTGATATTTGGGAAGAGATTGTGTGTTCCTTGTGATTCACAGTTGAAGAGAGAGTTGTTATGTGAAGCTCATAGTTCTCCATTTTCAGTTCATCCTGGCAGTACTAAGATGTACAGAGATCTACGAGAGTTTTATTAGTGAGATGGAATGAAAAAAGATATTGCTGATTTTACTGTGAAGTGTTTGACTTGTCAGTAGGTTAAAGCAGAGCGGTAGTTACCAAAAGGGATGCTTCAGCCTCTACCAGTTCCAGAGTGGAAATGGGAGAATATATCCATGGACTTTGTTGTGGGATTACCGAAGACATCTCGAGGTAATAATGCAATATGGGTTATTGTTGATCGCTTGACTAAATCTACTAATTTCCTTCCTATTCAAGATACTTTCTCTCTAGATAAACTTTCTCGACTATACCTTAAAGAGATAGTCAGGTTGCATGGAGTTCCTCTATCCATTGTATCTGATCGTGATCCCAGGTTTACTTATAACTTTTGGAAAGGCCGTCAAAAGTCATTGGGTACTGAATTAAATTTTAGTACATCTTTTCATTCTCAATCGGATGGGTAGTCAGAACGAAAAATTCAGACCTTGGAGGATATGCTACGAGATTGATCGATGGATTATCAGGGAAGTTGGGACCAACATCTTTCTTTGGTTGAGTTTTCATATAATAACAGTTTTCATTCCAGTATACAGATGGCACCATTTGAGGCGTTATATGGGAAGTGGTGTCGAACTCCAGCTTTCTGGGATGAAGTGGGTGAAAGGAAGTTGATTGGACCAGAATTGGTAGAAGAGATGGCAGAAAAAGTTCAATTGATTCAGAAACACAAGATAACAGCTCAGAGTAGGCAGAAGAGTTATGCAGACAACAGGAGGAAGTATCTATCTTTTGAGGTAGGTGATCATGTTTTTCTCAAAGTTTCACCATGGAAAAGTGTGATGCGATTTAGTAAGAAAGGAAAGCTGAGTCCAAGGTTCATTGGACCATATAAAATTCTAGAGAGAGTTGGATCAGTCGCTTACCGAGTGGCTTTACCTCCGAGTTTATCTTAGGTACACAATTTTTTTCATGTTTCAATGCTGAGAAAGTATATGCCAGATCCATCTCATGTTTTTAGTCCAGAGGTAGTTTAGCAGGAAGAGAACCTATCTTATGAGGAACAACCGGTCCAGATTCTTGACCACAGAGAGCAAGTGTTACGGAATAAGGTGATTCATCAGGTAAAGGTTTTGTGGAAAAACCACATGGTTGTAGAGGCAACATGGGAATCTGAAAATGCAACGAGGGCTAAATACCCCCACCTATTCGATAAGTAAATAAATTGCGGGGACGCAATTTTTTAAAGGGGGGAAGGATGTAACATCCCAGGTAAATAATGAATAAAACATTTTCATATTTATTAATATTTATGAATTAAATATTAATTTTACATTAAAGGGGTTGCTATGTTTGATAGCGTACCCGATACGCAACAAAGATTTTCTTTGAAATCTTACGTTGCACACTAGTAATAAAATAATATTATTTTAAATGGTAGTTACCACATAGCCGTTGTATTGGCAGGAATGGATAGAAATAACTAAAATATTATTATATATGTTTTTTAAATATTTTTACTTTTATCTAATAAAAGATAAAGGCTTGAAATACGGAAAGAATTCAATTTTAGGCGTATATGCCCTAGTTTTCACTAAAGGTTCACTTATCACCTTTTGATGGCGAACCATCATTAAATATAGTTTTGTTCACTCTTATACATTTTATTGGACCAAATAAAACTCTTCTTTATAATCGGGACATCAAAATTTACTTTGTGAAAATTTTTGGTATCTTTCCGATAAAGTTCATTTTTTAATGAATAGTGTAAAATGTTGTATTTTAGTTCAAAACCTATTTTTAATCTAATTTATTTATATGATTAGTTTATCTTTTGAATTGGTTTTAAAGTTAAATTAGAATATATTTTTACCATTAAATCCAATAGTGGTTGATGGAAATAATTTCACTTTGAAATCGGACTTAAACTAGTGTCAATCTTTTGATACTTATTGTTTCATAAAAACACGCTATTTGCTCTGATAGCAGGAATTAATTACTAAATTAATTAATGAAACTTATATGTTTTGAATTTTGTAAAATGGAATTCATTTTTGAATTTGAAATATCAAATATATCTTAGGGTGAAGTTTTGGTATTTTTCTGAAAAACTTCAATTTTTGATGAATAGTGAAACCACTAAGTGGTACTTCAAAAACTGATTTTTCGTTTAAATGAAATTTTACCAACTCTGTGTTTTGAATTTAAAAAATCCTACATACATGGTTGTCATTAAGAAGTAAAATGTGGTTCAATAGGATTAAAATAATTTTTTGGTGAATAGTAACTTATTAAGTTTTTAATCGCGATTAGAGGTAATTAGTGTAGTTTAAGGTAAAAATAATGTTTTAATAATATGAGATGAGCTTGACACATGTCCTACCCTCATTGGATGTGTCATGGGCGACCAAGACAATCCATGGGTCAACTTGGGGACCCCATGGAGCCACTTTGGTTGGGAAATGACATAAATAACTTTTTATTTAATGTAAAAGTAATAATGACACAAACATGAGATGTTTTAATAAAACAATATTTACATGGGGTTATACAAATCATATTTTTGACTATAAATATTCATTAAAAAGCTAAAAATATTTAATACATCATGATATATTGGTTTAATAATTTTCAGACATTAAATATATGAAATTATTTATGACATCATGATGATGCAACGATTACCTCATTAATAAAGGATATAAATAAAATGAAAAGATAATGTAACATCTATGACCTACACATGTCCAAAACCTATTGGATGGGTATATTTCGAACCCTTATCACCTTATCCTCGAATTATATCAATGTGGGACCTTTTAAATCCGAAACTCATTTTAAAATAAAGGAACATTTCTTTACTTTCCAAGAGTGCCCCTCCTCTCCTCTTATAAAACGCCCCCACCTCTACCACCTTACCCACACTTCCAAAGCCTTTGGCTCGGCCAACCCCTGACCACTTTCTCTCTCAACATCTCTCTATTACTCCTTGAAGCCTCACTTTGGTCAAAAGACTTCCCAAGGAAGCCTTTGAGCTCAAACCAAAGGGAGTTACCCAATTTTAAGGAGATTAAAGAACGATCGAGTCAAGTAGGACCCGAGGTATGGGACTTCGTCTCAATCTCCTTTCATTGAGGAATATTTTGTTTTATACAAAACCTTATTTTATAAGTTGTATAAACACCTTTGACTTTTACGTTTATCCAAAAGGAATCTTTTTTATACGAAGTGTTTTACTAAATGACAAAAGGGAATGTTTTTGTCGTACGTATGCGGCGACAATGACTTCTCTGCCACCGTGACCATTATTTGAGTTTCGGCTTCCTCTAAAAGCCATACCTTTTTAAAAAAATAAAAATAAATACCATGTTATAATTTTCTTTTATTTTGGTATTGAAAATGGGTTTCATAATGTTTTTGTATCACTGTGTTATTGATATCTTGTGAATTAAATGTGGAAATGTTATGTTTCCTTATGTATGTTTTATGTGATACGATTATGTTATGGTTCTTGCGAATTGTTATGAAGAGGGGTGGTCCCGTGATAATCTAAGTGCGGGTGAGCCTGATATATCTCTCCAACGCATTGGGTAACGCGAAGGAGTGAAACGTTAAGGTTTCTCCGAAGAGATTTAGGGAATATAATGTGATGGGTATTCCAAACGTAACCAAGAGGGTTACTCCCTACGTAAGAATGTTATGAATGCCTCAAGTTACCTTTATGTTTTATGATTTCTATGATTTATTCATGATTTGATGAGGTATGTTAAAGTGCTTATGTTTTATGGGTAAAGTATGATTTTATTCTTATGTATATATCTACCCATGTTTCCTTTCCATATTTTTATAACCCATACTGAGCTTTTTATGCTCATCAAAAGTTTTTTTGAAATGTTTTTCACGGCTCAAGGGAAAGGTACATGATATGATGATATTGTCAAGGAAGTGTCAAGAAAGAATCCATGTTTTATTTTAAATATGTTTCTGATGATGGAAAAAAATGAATACTATCTTTATGTAACCACGTTGTTTAAATGTGGAATATAATGAAAGTTTTATGATCTAATTCTCTAAAACTCTAAACCTGAAAAGATCCTCAATGTGTAATCTTGTAATAACTCAATATTAAGTAAGTTTTAAGGCTGGGGCCTTATAGAAGTGGTAGTTTATCGTACACATGAATGATGATTTTGTATCCCATTTGATGAAAGTGTGTGAAAGTATAGGTCATACAATTGAGATAAAAACATTTTAGTATATTAAGGTTAGTTATGTTTTTATATAGTCAAGATAAAATAATTATTTAAGGGGTGGATAAATAAGTAAAACAATAATAATCATTAAAGGATATTACCTCTTTTTCAGGAAATTCCTTTCGATTTATTCCAAGAGAATTCCTTTCTTGGATTTATGCCCACAGTGAGGTTTATATATTAAGATGAGGGAAGTTTGGAGATTATTTTTTCATGGTTTTTATGAGCCAAACGTATTGATAGATGTGATTATGTGGGTTGGGTGAGTGACTTTTTATATTGGAGGATTAGTGATATTCTAATAAATATAAAAAGGTAAACACTATTGATAGGTATCCCTTATATCATGTGCCTCCAATAATGAAAAAAAATATCAAAGATATTATATGTTATACATATGTCCATATAATGGGTTTTTGAAAAATTATAGGTCATTTGGACCCTTAAGATTAATGTTTATCCACTAAATAAACTCATCTAAACCTTAATCGATGTAATTA
This sequence comes from Viscum album, assembly GCA_963277665.1. Taxonomy (NCBI): domain Eukaryota; kingdom Viridiplantae; phylum Streptophyta; class Magnoliopsida; order Santalales; family Viscaceae; genus Viscum; species Viscum album. The sequence continues at coordinate 1,417,806,679 of OY728145.1, forward strand.
ATTTTAATTACTTTCACTAATATTATTTGTCAAAAGATAATTTTGCCTTAATATACATTATTAATTATGATTATTCCAAATATGTATTCGATTTTGGAAAATTAAAATCAAAGCAGTGGCAGAATTTAAATTATAATTAATCCTATAGATCGGACGGAAAAGTGGGTTTTTAAAGTGAAAATGTCCAAAAGTTCACAAACTTTTTATATCTTAATTCAATATAAAATTTATTAAAATAGAATAAATTTTTTTAATATGTTTAAAATTTCACTAGTCACTATTTAAAAAATAATAATAAATTAATTTAATAATATAAATTATTTAGTTGAAAAGAGTGTTTTTAATTAAAATTCAGTATTTTTCACTATTGATCAAAAAATAAAACTTCACAAAAAATAAATGAAGTTCACCATAAAATAATTTTGAAATTATTATTTCAAAAATAAATTTTATTCTTTCATATGTAATTTATAAAATCTATGAAATATAGTTTTTAAATAGGTGTTCCATTAAATGGTGGTAAAATAGCCTTTAGAAAAACGTAGCTTTTATGCATAAAGTTGGATTTTTTCTTGTATTATGCCTATCAAATACATTGGATGAATTTAAAAATATTTAATTGAATATATAATATATAAAAATAATTAATATTATTATTTATTAGTAAATAGTTTATTTTTTAGGATGAAGCCTCTTTAGAAACATCAAATTGAATTCTTATAAAAACATTTTCTTTATATTTATATGGTTTCCATATTCATTTAGAATTAATTGGTCTCCAAATAATTATATAAATATATGTAAAGAATATATTATATATTTATTTAATCTTATTCATTCCCACTATTCTAATGGATAGGTAAAAACTATAATAATACTTTAATGATAATATTAATAGATTTCAGTAAAACTTTGTCTTGCATGCAGCATAAGCTATCAAAGATAGTCATTTTTTGGTGTAACACAAGCCAAACATGGTGTTCCATGTAGAGAAATATAAATAATAGATTTAATTTATTTAAAATAGTAAATAAATTGTAAGGTATTGGGATATTATAATCCCTTTTACACTTGGTGTTGCAGGTCATACATGCTATTGAATACATTGTTCTTACTTTATAAATTTGGGGCGCTACATTCTACCCACCATAAATAAATTGTATCCTGTCAATTTAAAGTTGATAATGATAATATATGGTTTGACACTTAAAATTTATTTTTTGTGAAACCCAATTCATAAAAGTTTTTATAAAAACTCATATTAATAAGAGATAAAGAAAAGTACAATGGTCACATTAGTAGGTTCCCAAGTTGGAGAGCAAAGGTGGGAAACGAAAACAGGGACATGGAAAAAAAATCTAAGTATCAAGTTCTAGTGGATAGTGATAGAGAACATGTTCATGAGAATGTTTTTTAACACCAATCCATAAACTAAAGGTGTGTTAAATTTTACTTTTATCATCAAAAATGATGATAATAAAACAAAATTCTTATTTCAATACCCTTTTCCTACTATTGAAGAATTATTTCACTCTATAAGAATATAAGGAAATAAAATTTCATCATAAGTTTCTATTTAATAAGCACAATATTACCCTTTGTTTGTGGCTTTAGCTATTTATACCTCATCTATTAGTACAAGTTTCATCATAGGGTGAATTATTATATCAATCTCTAAAACCACATCCAAAGTACAACTTAAACCATTTCACAAATAGTTAACCATTCCAAAAGATTATGATCAAGAACTTTATAACCATTTCCATGGTAGTTAGTAGTATCCAATATACATTATCCATGTCAATCATCTCCTTATTAAACCATCATTATCTCAGCATTAGAAACATATTAGGGTTTTTCTTTTCCTTAATCATGGGTTTTCCAAGAATTTCAACTTGACATTGAATCATTTTTCTTGTTCATCATAACCGTTCAACATAAAATTTAAAATATTAATGAAAAACTTGTAAAGATAGCTTCGTACACTATATGTTCTATATGCAATCTATATAATACCTATATAAACATGTAAAGATAGCTTCATACACCTCAATACTTTCTTCATCATTTTTATTTAAGCTAAATAACCTCCTCTTCATCTCATTTTTTTGCTCATGAGTTAAATATTTTTCAAATAATCCTCCTTAAAAATTTTCCATTCCATGAGTTATGTTTCTTCTTCCTCACTAGTATTCTAGATCAAAAACCACTAATGCTCAGCATATTCTTTGAGATAATACAAAAAAAGTGTAAAACAATTTTTTTCACCACATCCCAAAGTTATAAATGTACACCCCAAGCTTCCACGGAACGTTTCCCTTTGAATAATGCAATATCTTTATTTATGCGCAACTTCGAGATTCTAACACACTACGACCCATCAAACTAACTGTTATGAATAGTAATACTGACTTTTTAAAATTTTATAAATTTTATCTTTCATAATGGACTTCATTTTTTGATTTAGAATATCTAAATTGGCTTAGGGTGAATTTTTAGTATTTTTCTGAAAACTTTCAATTTTTGATGAATAGTGAAAAAACACTACGTTATTGGTTAAATCTTACTTTTTATTTAAATAATTAGTTGTTTTATTTTAATTTATATTAAGTCAAAATAGATACATAATAAATATATATATTCAACTTAAATCATTGGAGTCATTTTATAATAAGTTTAGATATATAAAATTTTATCAAACTATTACAGTCTTTTACCCATCTCTTAAGAGCATTTCCCAATTTGTATAAAACATAATTTTACCGCTTCTGTGATTTGAATTTCAAAAATCCAAGAGACACGGTTAATATCAATTAGTAAAATGTGGTTCAATAAGATAAAAATAATTTTTGGTGAATAGTAACTTTTTACTTTTATTTACCACGGTTAAAAGTAAATTGGGTAATTAAGGGTAAAAATGATATCATAATTACCCTAAAACATGTCCTAATTCTATTGGATAAGTGTAATTATACCAAAACCAACCTTATGAATAAAATATGATCCTTTAGGTCCACTTGGATTAGATTAGGACATTTATTATTATTTTATTTAAAGAACAGTTAAAAGAGCTAAAATCAATGTTTAATAACTAAACCATTTTTAAAATAGAGTTATAAATAATATATATTAGACTATAAATATTAATTATAAAGATAAAAATATTTCAAACATAATTTTATTTTATTTATAATTTTTAGACATTAAATAATTAAATTTATTTACGACCCAATGATGATGCTGTAATTACCTTATTAATAAAAGATTAAACTAATTAATATTATAAATATCAAAATAATTCTAATTTGAGACTTTAAATGTATTAAATTAATTTTATAGGTTAATATGACATGTTGAGGTTAATTAAATGAATTTTTTTTTAAGTAATAATTCTGTTATGAATTTAACAAAAACAAAATATCAAATAGTGTCAAAATTGACATAAAATAGTTTTTAAAACAAATATTATATTATTAATTGGTATTCTATTCCTAAAAATATAAGGTTTGGCCAAATGGCTTAAATAATATTATATATGTCATTAATGAAAAACTTTAGGTTATATTGGAAGTTTATAGTATGTTTATTAACCATATAATATAAAAATAGAAAGAGACATGGTAAATGTCAAACTATTTAACTAAGAGTTAAATCTAAAAGATAAGGTTAAAATGATGACCTAAACCTGTCAAAAACCTCATGGTTGAGAGTTTTTCAACCCATCCCTACCTTATCCTATAAATAATTCATTTTTTAGCCATTAGAAACCGAAATTTTTTTATTATAAAATAATATTTCAAGTTTTTTCTAAAGTGACCCTCACCTCTCTTGTAAAAGGGCACCCCCCTTCTATCAAATTCAAACCTTCAAAGACATTTGGATCAGACAAACCATTCCCAAATATCCTCTCAAAATTCCTCCCTTAATATTAGAGGCCTTTCTTTTTTCATAAATCCAACCTAAGAATCCCTTTTGATCAAATCAAAAGGAAGAACCCAAGAAGAGGTAAATATTTCATCACCTCTTTCAAGTTCTTTTCTTCTTCCACTACCTCTTTCTTTGTTGTTTCTATTATAAAATAATAAATCTAGTGTCTTCTATATACTATGTTTTTATTATGAAAATGGTACAATCATATTCATTATTCTATCCATCCTATAAATGACAAAGTCACCATACGCGTGTACGTACGGATTACCGTCTCTGCGTCCTGGTGTAGTTTGTTATTCAAACACTTCATCCTTTGGATGGGTATAATAATGAGTACAAATGATGTAAATAATAAATATAACATGATAATAATTATGTATATATGATATACCATCCAATTATATACCATTTTAATATCAAATGAATGTTATTGTTGCTCATGCATACGTATAGATTATCGTCTCCACGAACGTGATGAGATCCATTCCCCATCGTAATCATTCAAGAATAATTTTAATTTTATGATTAAAAATAATGTTTATGAACATAATATCATTATTTATATGAATCAAATACATCCTATCCATAACAAACATGGATTACATAACCAATCATATAAAGGAAAATGAATTAGTTAACACCCAAAACGATGATACTACTAAAACATCACTAACAAAGCAATATTAGAAGATCATATATGATATCATATTAATGTATATGGTTCTTGTATAATTTAATAAAAATTATTTCTTCATTATACAGGAGTTTAACCTACCCTCTACGAATGAAAAGGACAATTTCAGGTTTAATCTCACAATCTCTTTATTATCCGAGGTTATTTTATACGTGAGTATCTATTGGGACCTCTTTATCATCCACATCTGTGTTTCTTAAAAATGAATTTTAAAGAATTTTTAAAATTTAATAGAAAATGGTATAAAGTCTTTTATACTCTTTTTTGACCATTATATGTTTTTTAAATGAATCTTGTTGTCATTTTCCAAACAGGGTACTTTATCAACTTTTCGACAAAATTAAGGTTAGAATGTTTTTTTAACTTATACGGAGGGTGTGGATATTTTCCGCTGTTATAACATCATTGAATCTTCCCATACAGGATTATAATAATATTTCCAAAATAAATGTTTTATTTTATAATTATATGAATTTTAAATGATTTCAAAAAATAAATAGAAATTTCTCTAAAAAAATTGATTTCATCTATGTCAACATACTTTGATGGATTTTATGCTTATTTGAAGTTGATTTATTATGATACAAAACTTCCACATTTTATTGAAGGTTTTGTGATATGTTTGGCAATGGATGTTTTATTTTTACGCCATTCATAGTTTATATAATGTAAAACTTATGAATGTATCTAGTATTTTCAAGGCTACTAAACTAATTGGTCTTTCGAGACTTGGACTTTTGTCATCATGCCAATGTTATGTAATAATTCACCAACTCTGAGTAACTAGGGCCGGGGTGTTATAGTTGGCATCTGAGAAAGTTTAGTAAAAACCTTGGAAGTTATAGGCGGCTCTGGAAAATATGTACCTAAGGGTAAAACCCGAAAACAACGATTTGAGCTGGACTCGAACGGGAACTATTGCACGACAACGGCCCTTACTACACTCTTGGTTACGACACTCCCTGAGGATATGTTTAGCATAATTATAATTTTCTTCACAAACCATTATGAAGGGTTTTTTAGTATATACTTCTTCACAGAAATTTTTCTTACAATTACGGATTATATCCATAAACTGTTCAATTTATGTTAACTTTTTTACATGTTTAGAATTATGTATTGCGATTTGTAAACTAATATAGTGTATGTCATTGTTTAGAAATGGAACCTAGTGGAAGGAATAAAAACCATATCAATTCACCTAATCCATGTATGGATTTTTCTCCTACTCAATATAATTATTGTGGATCTGGTAAAGCAACTAGTGCTGATCAGCTTATCACCATACAGGGAAAACTCACTCATGTTATAAATAATAACCTTACGTATATGGAGCACCCTGATCCACAACATGGAGGATCAATGTTATATCACTTCATGAGGAAACAACCACCAAAATTAAATGGGAGTAGAAATCCATTAGTATCAGAGCAATTGATAAATTCCTTAGAGAAAATATTTCATGCTTTGGGGAGTAGTGAAAGGCAAAAAGTAGGCATGGAAGTTTATCGCCTCAGAAGAGATGCAGATCAATGGTGGTCATTAATCAAAAACACAAAAAAATATAAATAAGTTTCAAATATGGAATGGAGGGAGTTTAAAATGATTTTCTTAGAAAAATAATTTCCTCATGACCATCGAGCAGATATAGAAAGACAATCTATGAGTCTGAGGAAAAAAAAGGATTAGAATGCCGAAAAATATGAGGCTATCTTTACAAGGTTATCATGATATGATGATGATTATATACGAAACCCAAGAAGTAAGATTTATAGTTTCTTTGATGGGTTAAAACCATTTCTCCGTTGAGCATTAGTTTCATAATTCTTCTCATCGTATGAAGATATCGTCTCATGTGCTATCAAGACAGAAAAAGAATTCTATAATTCTTATGAATTTAAAGAAAAGAAGGAGAGGAAGAGATCTGTTGAACACTCTAGAAATGGAAATAAGGGGAAGAATGGAAAATTTGAATATCCATGATGTGGTAAATGTGGGAAGAAACACCCTAGTACTTGCCTGAAATAATTCAGGTATGTGCATTACGAGTTTACAATAATGCCTTTTGGGAAAACTAATGAACCCTTTGTTTTCATGGATCTAATGAACAGATTTTTCAAGAAATATCCTGATGACTTTTTACTGGTATTTATTGATGATATCCCGGTATACTCAAAAAGCTATGAAGATCATGGAAATCACATGTGCACCATTCTAAAAACCCTGAGAAGAAATGAATTATATGGGAAGTTTAGCAAGTGTGAATTATGGATTCAAGAGATTTCTTTTCTTGGCCATATTATCTATAAGGATGGAATACTTGTTGATCCTTAAAAGACCAAGGCAATCCAAGAATGGCTAGCACCGACGAGTATAACTGAGATACACAGTTTTATTGGTTTAGCAGGTTATTATTAGCGTTTGTCCCGAATTTTTCCCGATTGGATAACCATTAACCAAGCTCACATGTAAAGGGGATAAATTTGGTTGGAAAAAAGAGTGTGAAGAATGTTTTGAATAACTGAAGATAAGATTATTCAATTCTCCAATATTGACTCTACCATCAGGGTATGATGGGTTTTTTATTTATAGTGATGCTTCAAAGAAAGGACTTGGTTGTGTCCTTATGCATAATGATAGAGTTATTGCCTATGCATCACGATATCTAAAAATTCATGAGCAGAACTATCCCACTCCTGATCTTGAGTTAGCAGCTATAATATTTTCTTTGAAGATATGGAGACACTATCTCTATGGTGAAAATGTGAGATTTATACTGATCACAAGAGTTTGAAGTATATTTTCTCACAAAAATAACTCAACATGAGGCAAAGGCTATGGCTTAAACTACTCAAGGATTATGATTGTACAATACACTACCACCTAGGGAAGGAAAAGAAGGAGGAAGATTATTTGAGAAAAAAGGATCATGAAGTTTTGAACAAGTTGAGATTTTAAAGGGATCCTATTTTCATGGATCTAATGAAAAAAAATATGGGAATAATAATGTAAGGTGAAACATCAATACTTTTTCAAATCGTTTCAAACCCATCTTTATTAAAAAGGATAAAAAGTTCTCCGGCTAATGATGAGGAGTTTCAAAAGAATATTAAAGTTATAAATGATGGGAGATTGAGTGACTTTATATATGAAGATGGAATTTTGAAATTTGGGAAAAGACTTTGTGTTCCTAATATAACTGATATAAAAAGGGAATAATTGGATGATGTTCATAGCTCCAATTTCTCTATACACCCTGTAATCACAAATATGTATAAATACTTGAAGGAACATTTTTGGTGGTATAACATGAAAAGGGACATTACTGATTTTGTGTCAAGATGTATGGTTTTTCAACAAGTGAAAGACTGAAGGCAACATCCTAGAGGAGTCATGCAACCTCTTCCTATACCTGAGTGGAAATGGGATAATATTAAGATGGACTTTGTCATAGGGCTACCAAAGACTCCTAGAAGGAAAGATGCAATATGGGTCATTGTTGATCGTCTTACCAAGTCAGCACATTTTCTTGCTATAAGAGAAGATTTACAACTTGAATGTCTATCAAGACTATATATTAATAAAGTTGTCAGACTTCGTGGAGTGCCCTAATTGATTGTTTCTGATCGTGATCCCTATTTTACATCAATATTCTTGAAAAGTCTTCAGAAATACCTGGATAATGAACTTCGTTTGAGCACTGCCTACCACCCTCAAACTGATGGACAATCAGAACAGACTATTCAAACCTTAAAAGACATGTTGATATCATTCTTAGTTTACATTCAAGGTATGTGGGATCAATATTTACCTCTGGTTGAATTTTTCTATAAGAATAGCTTCCATTGAAGTATTCAGATGGCACCATATGAAGTATTATATGGAAAGAGATGTCACACACCAACTTTTTGGGATGATGTTGGTGAAAGAATACTTTTAGGCCCAGAACTTTTTGAGGAAACAATGGAAAAGGTTAAGGTTATCCAAACCCACATCAAAGCAGCCGAAAGTAGGCAAAAGAGTTATACCGATAACCGAAAGAAGGATTTGGAATTTCAATTAAGAGACCATGTTTTCTTTAAGGTATCTCCATGGAAGGGAGTTATACGATTCGGTAAGAATGGTAATTTATGTCCCAGGTACATTGAACTTTTCGAAATTCTAGAAAGAATTGGGGATGTGTCTTACCGTTGGGAAATGCCGCCAAATCTCTCCAAAGTTCAAGATGTTTTCAACATATCACTCTTGAGAAAATACAAGCCTAGCCCAACGCATGTACTCACCTATGAGGAAATTGGTCTCGAACATGATTTGTCTTATTGTGAAGAGCCTGTCAAAATTTTTGATACAAAAGAACAAGTTTGGAGAAACCGGATGACTCCTCTTGTAAAAGTTCTATGGAGAAACCATAAGATGGAAGAGGAAACATGGGAACCAGAGGAAATTATGTTAAAAAACCACCTAAATCTTTTTGTGTGGTAGTATTATAGATATTTCGAGGATGAAATTATTTGAAGGAGGGAATAATGTAACACCCTAAGCTTCCACAGTACGTTTCCATTTGAATAATGCAATATCTTTCATTGTACACAACTTTGAGATTCTAAGACATTGTGAACAATCAAACTAGCTGTTATGAATAGTAATACTCACTTTTTGAAATTTTATTAATTTTATCTTTCAAAATGTACTTCATTTTTGGATTCAGAATATCGAAATTAGCTTAGGGTGAACATTTGGTATTTTTTGAAAACATTCAGTTTTTAATGAATGGTGAAAAAACATTGTGTTATTGGTTAAAACCTACTTTTTATTTATATAATTAATTATTTTATTTTAATTTATTGTGGTTAAAATAGATACATAATACATATATATGTTCAACATAAATCATTGGAGTCATTTTATAATAAGTCTAAATATATAAAATTTTATCGAACAATTTACCGTCTTTACCCACCTCCTAGGAGCATTTCAAAATTTGTATAAAACATAACTTTACCGCTTCTTTTAGTTGAATTTCAAGAATTTGAGAGACACGGTGAATATCAGTAAGTAAAATGTGTTTCAATGAGATGAAAATAATTTTTGGTGAATAGTAACTTTTTACTTTATATACCACGGTTAAATGTAAATAGGGTAATAAAGGGTAAAAATGATATCATAATTACCTTAACACATTTTCTAATTCTGTTTTATAAGTGTAATTATACCAAAAACAACCATAGAAATAAAATATGATCATTTAGGTCCACTTAGATTAGATTAGGACATTTATTGTTATTTTATTTAAAGAAGAGTTAAAAGTGTTAAAATCAAATTTTAATAACTAAACCATTTTTAATATAGGGTCATACATAAGATAAATTAGACTATAAATATTCATTATAAAGATAAAAAGATTTCCTAAATAATTATATTTTATTTATAATTTTTAGACATTAAATAATTAAATTTATTTTTGACACAATTATGATGCAATAATTACCTTATTAATGAAGGATTAAAATAATTAAAATTATAAATATCCAAATAAATCTAATTTGAGACTTTTAAAATATTAAATTAATTATCTAGGTTAATATTACATGTTATGGTTGATTAAATGAATTGTTTTTTTATGTAATAATGCTTTTAAGAATTTAAAAAAACAAAATACCAAATAGTGCCAAAATTGACATAAAAGAGTTTTTAAAACAAATATTATATTATTAATTGGTATTATATTCCTAAAAATATAAGGTTAATCCAAAGGGATTAAATAATATTATATATTTAATTAATGAACCACTTTAGGTTATCTTGGAAATTTATATTAAGTTTATTAACCATATAATATAAAAATACATGGTGAAATGGTAAATATCAAACAATTTAACAAAGAGTTAAATCAAAAATATAAGGTTAATATGATGACCTAAACCTATATAAAACCTATTGGTTGAGATTTTGTCGACCCATCCACTCCTTATACTATAAATAATTCATTTTTGAGCCTTTATAAACCGAAAATGATTTTATTATAAAATAATATTTCATGCTTTTCCTAAAGTGACCCTCACCTCTCTTATAAAAGTGAACTCACCTTCTCTCAAATTCACACCTTCAAAGCCATTTGGATCGGCCAACCGCTGCCCAAATATCCTTTGAACTATCCTCCCATAATCATATAGTGCTTCCTTTATTCATAAATCCAACCTAAGGAACCCTTTTGATCAAATCAATAGGAAGAACCTTAAGAAGAGGTAAATATTTCATCACCTCTATCAAGTTCTTTTCTTCTTCCACTTCCTCTTTATTTGTTGTTTCCTTTCTAAAATAATAACTCTAGTATATTCTATATACTCTTATTTTATTATAAAAATGGTACAACCATATTCAATATTCTATCCATTCTATAAATGACAATGTAACCATACGTGTGTACGTACGGATTACCGTCTCCACGTCGTGGTGTAGTTTGTTATTCAAGCACTTAATCATTTGGATGGGTATAATAATGAGTGAAAATGATATAAATAATAAATATAACATTATGATGATTCTGTATATATGATATACCATCCAATTATATATGATTTTAATATCAAAAGAATGATATTTTCGCTCGTGCATATGTACTGATAAATGTCTCCACGAACGTGATGAGATTCATTCTCCATCGAAATCCTTCATGAATAATTTTAATTTTACTGTTACAAATAATGTATATGAACATAATATCATTATTTATATGAATCAAATACATTCTATCCATAACAAACATGGTTTATTTAACCAAGCATAAAATGGAAAATGAATCAGTTAACACCCGAAACGATGATACTACTAAAATATCATTAAAAAATCAATATTAGAAGATCTTATATGATAAAATATTAATGTATATGGTTATTGTATAATTTAATAACAATTATTTCACCATTATACAGAAGTTTAACCTACCCTATACCAAGGAAAATTACAAGATAAGGGTTAATTTCACAATCTCTTTATATTCCAAGTTTGTTTTATACGTGAGTATCTACTGGGACCTATTTATCATTCACTTCCATCTTTCTTAAAAATGTATTTTAAAACATTTTTACTATTTAATAGACAATGGGTTAAATTCATTTATACTTTTATTTTACCTTATATGTTTTTGACAGGAATATTTATGTTGTTTTCCAAACAAGGTACTTTATGACCTTTTCGACAAAATTAATGTAAGAATGTTTTTTAACTTATACGATGGATGCGGCTATTTTATGTTGTTATAACATCATTGAAGCTTCCCATACAAGAATATAATAATATTTTCAAAAAAAATTATTATTTTATAATTATATGAATTTTAAATGATTTCAAAATAGAAATAGATATTTCTCTAAAAAAATTTGATTTCATCTATGTCATCAGCCTTTGATGGATTTTAATCTTATTTGAAGTTGATTTATTATGATATAAAAATACCACATTGTATTTAAGGTTTTTTGATATTTTTTATTGGGGATGTGTTATTTTTACACCATTCATGGTTTCTGTATAAAGTATTGACATTTCGTATGCTAGTTTTAATACGAATGTTTATATTATGTTTATGTTATGTTTAAACCTTTTCATATGAGGAATGCATTGGACTTAGTAATTGATGGGTGGAGCCCGTTATAGCTCCTCAATGCATCACTAGGTCTCATGAGACAAAATAGTTTCTTGGCACAAGGCCTTGAAAAAATCTTATTTGTAGTCTTGGCACAAGGCCTTGACTAGGTGGTTTTGAATTCTGGCATTATGAATTCTATAATTATGAAAGTGGCTATTGATATTGCATGTGATTATTCCACTAGTAGAATATCCATGTGAACAATTTAATGGAATTATTTGGTTTTATCTTTTCCATATTATGCTGAAGATTATGTTTAAAATCATTTTTTAGTCTTACATTTCCTTAAATGTTTATACTTATTTTTGAAAGTTTCCGATTTATTGTTATCCTTACTGACCATTTAAGTTCACCCCTTTTTATGTTTAATTTTTTCCAGGATGTGAAAAAGTATATTATGACTAACTTTCATGGATATTATAATGGTTATGAGTGTGGACTATGTAGACTATGTTGTTCTAGTTTTTCATTTTTATAATGTAATGTAAAACTTATGAATGTATCTAGTATTTCAAAGGCTACTAAACTAATCGGTTTTGGAGACTTGATCTTTTGTGATCATGCCAATGTTATGTAATAATGCACCAACTCTGAGTAACAAGAGTTTAGACATTACAGTTGGTATAAGAAAAAGTTTAGTACAACTCTTGGAAGCAAGATTTAGAGAAAAAAACTCTGATTAGAGAACATTACCCTAAGATAGACATTGAGGATTAGTATATAATAATTTCCTTTAATTTTAGTACTGTAGTAATTTTGTGAGTTTTCTAAGAAATACATCATTTTCTAGATATGACTAGGTATAGGCGGCTCTGGAACATATGTACCTATGGGTAAAACCCAAAAAAACTGCTTTGAGCTAGACTCGAACGGGAACTGGTGCACGACAACGGGCCTTGCTGCACTCTTGGTTACGACACTCCCGGGGGATATGCTTAGGATAATTCTCATTTTCTTTAAAAATCATTATGAAGGGTTTAGGAGTATATACGTCGTCAAAGAAAACATTTTTAGGATTATGGATTATATCCATAAACTGCTCAATTTATGATAACTCTTTTACAAGTTTGGAATTATGTATTGTGATTCATAAACTAATATAGTGTATGTTGTTGTTTAGAAGTGGTGCCTAGTGGAAGGAATGGGAACCATGACAATGCACTTAATCCATGTAAGGATTACCCTCCTACTCAAGATAATTATAGTGGGGCTAGCTAAGCAACTGGTTCTGATCAGCTTATCACTATATTGGGACAACTCACTCAGGTTATGAATAATAACCTTACTCGTATGGAGCACCCTGATACACAATGCGGAGGACCAATGTTAGACCGCTTCATGAGGAAAAAACCACCAAAGTTCAAGGTTATTAGAAATACATTAGTATCTGAGCAATGGATAAATTCCTTAGAGAAAATATTTCATGCTTTGGGGAGTAGCGAAAAGGAAAAAGTTGGCATGGCAGTTTATCACCTCACGGGAGATGGAGATCAATGGTGGTCATTAATCCAAAACACAAAGGATGATTAAGAAGTATCAAATATGGAATGTATGGAGTTAAAAGAGATTTTATTATAAAATACTTTCCATGTGACCATCGAGCGGATATGGAATGAAAATTTCTGAGTCTGAGGCCGAAAGTGGATGAGAATGTCGCAAAATATGAGGCTAACTTTATAGGGTTAGAAATGCATGATAGAGATTATATATGTAACCCAATAAGTAAGATTTATCATTTTTTATGGGTTAAAACCATTTCTCTATCGATCATTAATCTCATAATTCTTCTCTTCATAAGAAGATATTGTCTAATGTGCTATTAAGACAAAAAAATAATTCTATAAGTCTTACGACTTTAAAGCAAAGAAGGATAAGAATAGATTAGTTGAACACTCTGGAAATGGAAATAAGGGAAAGAATGGAAATTTTGAATATCCATCATGCGGTAAATGTGGGAAGAAACACCCTGGTACTTTCTTGAAGGCAATGGAAGTCTATACATGTGTGCTGAAAAAGGCCACCATGCCTGTGATTGTAAGGAGAAGAAAGAGGTTGTCAAGGTTAAATGCTACAATTTTACAGAAAAAGAGAATTATGAACATGAATCTCCTAAGCGCCAAGGGAACTTACCTGAGAAAAGGCCAAGGGAGAAAGGCCAAGATTATGTGATCGCAACTGCTGAGGTTGAAGCTTCGAATGACTTGGTGGCAGGTAATTTAATGGTTTCCTCAAGTTTAGACAATGCTTTATTTGATTCTGGATCATCGCATTATTTCATATCTTTGCAGTTTTCTAAGAAAATTAGATATTTTTAATTTGACTTAACAGGGGATTTCTCAGTCCAAACACCTAAGGGAAGTATCATCGCATTAATTTTTTTTGAATCAGTTCCCATTAGGGAATATACATTTTCTTTATCTATTGATCACATCGTCATTCCCATGATTGAATTTGATATAATCCTTAGTATGGATTGGATTTTAGACCATGATGCAAAAATTTATTGTAAGAAGAATAATGTTATAATCTTTAATGATGATAAGGAGTAACATATCTTTAGAGCAGAAACGTCACCACCTGATTCTTATATAGATCCACCCCCAGTAGCTCTACTAAATTCTATTGTTGGGGAGGAGGAGAATGAAATAATTATGGAAGAGGAAAATAACGTTCCAATAGAGGACATACCTATTCTGAAAGAATATATTGAATTCTTTCCATAGTATTTACCTGGACATCCACCAGATCTAGAAATTGAGTTTTCTATTGATTTAATTCCTGGTTCAAGGTCCATATCGAAGACCCCTTATAGAATGGCCATTGTGGAACTAGTGGAACTAAAGAAATAACTCGAGTAATTGAGTAATAAGGGATTTATTCACCCTAGTGTTTCTCCATGGGGAGCCCTTGTCTTTTTTGTTAAGTAGAAATATGGATCTGTGAGGTTTTGCGTTGACTACAAGGAGATCAATGCTACAAAAATAAAGGACAAGTATGCCCTACCACGCATTGATGATTTATTCGAAAACTTCATGGAGCTCAATATTTTTCAAAGTTTGACCTTCGATCTGTATATCATCAGTTGTGTGTGAAAATAGAAGACATTACGAAAATATCATTTTGAACCAGGTATGGGCATTAAGAGTTTTAAGTAATGCCTTTTGGGTTGACTAATGCACACTTTGTTTTCATGGATCTAATGAACAGAGTTTTCAAGGAATATCTTGATGACTTTGTAGTGTTATTTATTGAGGATATCCTGGTATAATACAAAATCTATGAAGATCATGAAAATCACTTGAGGACCATTCTATAAACACTCAAAAAATGTATTATAAGATAAGTTTAGAAAGTTTGAATTCTGGCTTCAAGAGATTTCTTTTCTTGGCCATATTGTCTATAAGGAAAGAATATATGTTGATCCTTCAAATACCAAGGCAATACATTAATTTCCCGCACCGATGAGTAAAATTGTGGTACGTGGTTTTATTAGTTTTTCAGGTTATTATTGGGATTTTTTCTAGAATTTTTCCCGATTGGATAACCCATTAACTAAGCTCACATGTAAAGGGGATAAATTTGTCTGTACAAAATATTTTGAAGAATGTTTTGAAGAACTGAAGTGAAGTTTAGTCAATTCTCCAATATTGACTCTACCATCAGGGAATGATGGTTTTGTTATTTATAGTGATTCTTAAAAGAAATGACTTGGTTGTGTCCTTCTACAGAATGATAGAGTTATTGCCTATTCTTCATGACAGCTAAAAATTCATGAGAAGAATTATCTCACTCATGATATTGATTTAGCAGCTATAATATTTTATTTAATGATATGGAGACACTATCTCTATGGTGAAAAATGTGAGATTTATACTATTCATAAGAGTTTGAAGTATATTTTCTCACAAAAAGAACTCTATATAAGGAAACGGAAATGTCTTGAACTACTCAAGGACAATGATGACACAATACACTACCACCCTAGGAAGGAAAATAAGGAGGCTGATGATTTTAGCAGAAAGGATCATGGAATTTTGAAGAAGATGAGAGTTGAAAGGGATCCTATTTTCATGGATCTAGTGAAAATGGATTTGGGAATAATCAAGGAAAGTGAAACATCAATACTTTTTCAAATGGTTTCCAAACCATATTTACAAGAAAGGATAAAAAGTTCTCAGGATGATGATGAGGAGTTTAAAAAGAAGATTAATGTTGTGAATGATGGGAGATTGAGTGACTTCATATATAAAGATGGAATTTTAAATTTGGGAAGATACTTTATGTTCCTGATATACTAGATCTAAAAAGGAAATTATTGGATGATTCTCATAGCTTCAATTTCTCTATACACCCTGGTAGTACTAAGATTTATAGAGATTTGAATGAATATTTTTGGTGGGACAACATGGAGAGAGAGATTTCTGATCTTGTGTTAAGATATATGGTTTTTCAACAAGTGAAATCTTGATGGAAACAACCTTTAGAAGTCATGCAACCTCTTCCCATACCTGATTGGAAATGGGATAATATTACGATGGACTTTGTCATTGGGCTAACAAAAACTCCTAGAAAGAATGATGCAATATGGGTCATTTTTTATCTTCCTACCAAGTCAGCACATTTTATTTCAATAAGAGAAGATTTTCCACTAGAACGTCTAGCAAGACTATATATTAATGAAGTTGTAAGACTTCATGGAGTACCCTTATTGATTGTTTCTAATTGTGATCCCCGTTTGACATCAAGATTTTGGAAAATTCTTCACAAAACCATAGATATCGAACTTCGTTTGAGCACTGCCTACCACCCTCAAACTGATGGACAATCAGAACAGATTATTCAAACCTTAGAATAGATGTTGATATCTTGCTCACTTGAATTTCAACGTATGTGGGATCAATATTTACCTCTTCTATAATTTTCCTATAACAACAGCTTCCATTCAAGTATTCAGATGGAACCATAAGAAGCGTTATATGGAAAGAGATGTCACACACCAACTTATTGGGATGATTTTTGTGAAAGAAAACTTTTACGCCCAGAACTTGTTGAGAAAACAATGGAAATGGTGAAGCTTATCCAAACCCACATCAAAGCAGCCCAAAGTAAGAAAAAGATCTATACTGATAACTGAAGAAAGGATTTGAAATTTCAAGTATGAGACCTTGTTTTCTTGAAGTTATCTCAATGGAAGGGAGTTATATGATTCGATAAGATGGGTAAATTAAGTCCCAAGTACATCGGACCTTTCAAAATTCTAGAACGAATTGGGGTTGTGTCTTACCATTTGGCAATGCCGCTAAGTCTCTCCAAAGTTCATGATGTGTTATACGTATCACTATTGAGAAAATACTTGCCTGGCCCAATACATGTACTCACCTATGAGGAAATTGAATTGGAACCTGATCTGTCTTATTGTGAAGAGCCTATCCAAATTCTTGATACAAGATAATAGCTGCTGAGAAACCGGACGACTCATCTGGTAAAAGTTCTATGGAGAAACCATAAGATGGAAGAGGCAACGTGGGAACCAGAGGAACTTATGATGAAGAACCACTTGAATCTTTTTGTGTGGGAGTATTATAGAATTTTTGGAGAAGAAATTATTTGAAGAAGTCAAGAATGTAACACCCCAAGCTTCTATGGTATGTTTTCCTTTGAATAATTCAATTTCTTGCATTTTGCGCAACTTCGAGATTCTAACACACCCCGACCAATCAAACTTGTTGTTATTAATACTAATACCCACTTTTTGAAATTTTATAAATTTTATCTTTCGAAATGGACTTCATTTTGGGATTCGGAATATAGAAATTAGCTAAAGGTGGAGTTTGGGTATTTTTATGAAAACTTTCAATTTTTGATGAATAGTGAAAAAACACTACGCTATTGGTTAAAACCTACTTTTTATTTAAATAATTTTTTATTTTATTTTAATTTATTTTAGGTCAAAATGGATACATAATACATATATATGTTCAACCTAAATTATTGGAGTCATTTTATAATACGTTGAGATATATAAATTTTTATCAAACTATTTACCGTCTTTTACCCACCTCTTAGGAGCATTTGCAAATTTTTATAAAAATTAATTTTACCACTTCTGGGAGTTGAATTTCAAAATTCCGAGTGACGCGGTTAATATCAGTAAGTAAAATGTGGTTCAATAAGATGAAAATAATTTTTGGTTAATAGTAAATGTTTTCTTTTATTTACCATGGTTAAAAGTAAATAAGTTAATTAAAGGTAAAAATGATATCATAATTACCCTAACACATGTCCTAACTCTATTGGATAAGTTTAATTCGACCAAAAACAACATTAGGAATAAAATATGATCCTTTAGGTCCACTTGGAAAAGATTAGGACATTTATTTTTATTTTATTTAAAGAAGAGTTAAAAGAGTTAAAATAAAAGTTTAATAACTAAACCATTTTTCATATAGGGTTATACATAAGATCAATTAGAATATAAATAATAATTAGAAATATAAAAAAATTCGTACATAATGGTACTTTCTTTATAATTTTTAGACATTTAATAGTTAAATTTATTTATGACACAATGATGATACAGTAATTACCTTATGAATGAATGATTCAAATAATTGATATTATAAATAGAAAAATAAATCTAATTTGAGACTTTTAATGTATTCCATTAATTTGATAGGTTAATATGATATTTTTTGGTTGATTAAATGATTTCTTCTCGAAGTAATAATGTTGTTTGGAATTTAACAAAAACAAAATACCAAATAGTGTCAAAATTGACATAAAAGAGTTTTTAAAAAAAATATTATATTATTAATTGGTATTCTTTTCCAAGAAATCTAAGGTTAGGAAAAAGGGATTAAATAATATTATATATATCATTAATGAACCACTGTAGGTTCTCTTGGAATTTTATATTAATTTTATTAACCATATAATATAAAAATATAAAGTGACATGGTAAATGTTAAACTATTTAACTAAGTGTTAAATCTAAAAGATAAGGTTAATATGATGACATAAACCAATTAAAAACCTATTTGTTGAGAGGTTTTAGACCCATAACCACCTTATCCTATAAATAATTAATTTTTTGTCCATTATAAACTGAAAATTATTTTATTATAAAATAATATTTCAAGATTTTCCTAAAGTGATTCTCACCTCTCTAATAAAAATACACTTACCCTTCTCTCAAATTCACACCTTAAAATCCATTTTTCTTGGCCGACCTCTGCCCAAATATCCTCTAAATTATCCTCCCTTCATCCTAGAGGCCTTCCTTTAGTACCAAATCCAAACTAAGGAGCCTGTTTGATCAAATAAAAAAGAATAACCCAAAGAAGAGGTAAATATTTCATCAGCTCTTTCAAGTTCTTTTCTTATTCCACTTCCACTTTCTTTGTTGTATCCATTCTAAAATAATAAATCCAGTACCTTCTATATAATATGATTTTCTTATAAAAAATTTACAACCATATTCATTATTCTATCCATCCTATAAATGAAAAACCCACCATACATGCGTACGTACGGATTACCATCTCCACATCGTGGTGTAGTCTGTTATTCAAACACTTCATCATTTGAATGGGTATAATAATCAGTATAAATGATGTAAATAAAAAATATAACATTATTATGATTCGGTATATGTGATATACCATCCAATTATATATGATTTTAATATCAAAATAATGATATTGTCACTCGTGCATACGTTCGGATTACCGTCTCCATGAACGCAATGAGATTCATTCCCCATCGTAATCATTCAAGAATAATTTTAATTTTCTGATTAAAAAAATGTTTATGAGCATAATATCATTATTTGTATGAATCAAATACATCCTATCCATAACAAACATGGCTTACATGACCAAGCATATAAAGGAAAACGAATCAGTTAACACCCTGAAACGATCATACTACTAAAATATCAATAACAAAGCAACATTAGAAGATCATATATGACATCATATTAATGTATATGGTTCTTGTATAATTTAATAACAATTATTTCACCATTATACAGGAGGTTAAACTACCCTCAACAATGGAAAATTACAAGGTAAGGGTTAATTTCACAATCTCTTTATTATCTGAGGTTGTTTTATATGTGAGTATCTACTGGGACCTCTTTATCATCCACATCTGTGTTTCATAAAAATGTATTTCAAAAAAAAATTAATATTTAATATACAATGGGTTAAATTCATTTACATCCCTATTTTACCTTATATGTTTTTGAAATAAATCTTTCTGTCGTTTTCCAAACAAGGTACTTTATGACCTTTTTGACAAAATTAAGGTAAGAATGTTTTTTTAACTTACACTGCGGGAGTGGCTATTTTCCGCCGTTATAACATCTTCGAAGCTTCCTATACAAGCTTATAAGAATATTTTCAAAATAAATTTTATATTTTATAATTATAGGACTTTCAAATGCTTTCAAAATAAATAGAGATATTTTTATAAAAAAAACATTTTTATTTCATCTATGTCAACATCCTTTGATAGATTTTAAGCATATTTGAAGTTGATTTATTATGATAAAAAACTTCCACCTTGTATTGAAGGTTTTGTGATATGTTTGACTTTGGTTGTGTTATTTTTACACCATTTATGGTTTATAGATAAAGTATTGACATTTTTTATCATAGTTTTAATACGAATACTTATATTATGTTTAAAAATTTTCATATGAGGAATACATTGGACTTAGTAAGTGACGAGTGGAGCCCACTATAGCTCATCGATGCATCAGTAGGTCTCATGATACAAACTAGTGTCTTGGTCTAAGCCCTTGACAAAATATTATTTGTAGTCTTGGAACAAGGCCTTGACTATGTGGTTATGAAGTCTGACATTATGCATTCCATCATTATGAAAGTCGCTATTGATATTGCATGTGATTATTCAACTAGTAGATTATCCATGTGAATAAGTAAATGGAATTATTTGATTTTATCTTTTCCATATTACAATGATGTTAAATTTTAAAAGGCTTTTGTTTTAGTCTTACATTTCCTAAAATGTATATATTTATTTATGAAAGTTTTCCCTATATTGTTATCCTCACTGAGCATCTGAGCTCACCCCTTTCTATGTTTTATTTTTCCTAGAATGTGAAGAAGTATATTATGACTGACCTACAGTGATAGTATAAGTGATATGAGTGTGGCCTATGGAGAATATGTTGTTTTATTTTTTAATTTTATAATGTAATGTAAAACTTATGAATGTATATAGTATTTCCAATGCTACTAACCTAATCGGTATTTCAAGACTTGACCTTTTGTGATCATTCCAATGTTATGTAATAATGCACCAACTCTGGGTAACTGGGGTTGGGGCGTTACAATAAATATATTCTCTCAAGACTTAATCCATTGATCGACTATAATCGGATTAGTGACCCCACAAAATGATTTGGAATTTTGTCACATGAAGTGATCTAGTATATGAGAATATCATTTTGGAATAGGTTGATCCATTTTGGAAAGGTTATTATTCATTAAATGATTGGGATTCCCTAGTATATCCATAACTTTCTCAGTTCTAATATCTGTCTTATTGGCTTCCTTAGTCAAGAAATATCTACATTGGTCATGATTATTGAAACCCTTCATCCTTCTAGTTTCAAAATCTAAACTATTTCATACAATAAATAAGATCATAACATTATATAACATATTTATTAAACCAAAAATTAATTAAAAAATTATCAAAAACTTAAAAAAATTATGCATAACTAAACTCATAATCATAAACCTAGTTTCTTTTGGGTGTTCTTCTAAAAAATTATCAATGTATTTAACATGGTTATGTGCACTAATATGTATTTTCATAAATCTAGTTTCCTTGGTTTCTATTAAGCAAACTTTAATATCAAATATAACACCAAAACCCCAGAATCCATATTTTTTTCCTTACCTTATAACATTGGCATGTCTAGAGGAATAAAATCCCAAAGGATCAATTTAAAAATTTGGGAAAACCTGATACATACAAAGAACCAATATTAAATTGGGAATTTAAAATAAAACATAATACATAATAAGAGATAATAAAATACATCCTTTAAAAATAATTCAAATATATCGTCTTCATAGCATGGGTAAAAGTAATAAAATAACTCTATGTGAGCATAGATACTTAGTAAGGATTATTTATAGCAGAAACAATAATGAATCAATGAGAATAGTCAACATGCCAAGGTAGATAACTAAGCACACTTTCCATTTTTATAACTAGATAAGGAAAAGTTAATATATAAAGGTAATAAACCGAAATACATTCCATTAAATCAATAAATAGAGAATGAACCACATCTATAGATAATATCAAAGAAAAAATCACATAGATAAGTAATAATAATAATAAATGGATTCTCAGTGAAGGCAATGATTGATTATTGGATTCCATGATTCTGAGGTATATGAAATCTTTAACATCAATAATATTTATAGAATGTTTTAAAACATATTGTTTATAAACTTATTTTGTTTTTCAAATTATAAATCTACTACCAAGACCTTTCACAAAATAGTTTAAAACATACGAGTTACAAACACCTAGGGTTTTTTCAACCAAATTTCATCTCATGAGACTACCAATGCATCCAAGGGCATGCATTAACTGGTCCCCAACCCATGAAATACCATTCCAAATAATTCATTATATATGAAATAAACAATTTATTTCATGAACAATGTTCCTTATCAAATATCTGTATGGAGTCAAAGATGCTGATTTGTCAATATTTCTTGAGTTAATCAAATAACATTCAAAGTAAACACTATATGTAAAAATGGTATACTGTTCCTGAAATAATAATATCCATCATAAAAGATTATATATTTCTAATATAAATGTAATTTCAATTTAAGAATTATTACAATGAAGTAATTGTTTCAAAAAAAAGTTAACAATGACCAAAGAAGGTGATATTATTGAATAACTATTACCTCATGTTAATTTTCAATTCAAAATACCTTTGATTAAATAATTATAATTGAAACTAAAAATACCATGAATAATTAATAAATCATTATATTACAAGTCATATGGAAAGTATATACACCACATAGAATTTAATTGGTGGATAGATAACAAAGATGTTTTAATGAAATGTAAATTGATACGAAATCTATAGCCTTCAGTTTGAATTGTCACATGTGTCTCCATATTCCTAAATAATAAAATTGTGTTAATTATTTAATTTTTTGATTACCTTTTTCAGTTTTATTAATAGTTTTATTTCACCTATAAAAATGTTAGAAAAAATTACTTAATCAGTTAATTTTATGTCGGTGTTTTGACCATGTTCAGTTTATATGCCAAAAATAACATTGGTATGTAGACGATGGTCAAATGATTAATTATTAAAACATGTCATTAATAATAATCATGAAATAATTATCATATTTATACATAATTTATACTTTTAAAACCAATAATGGAATATGGTTATGAAAAATGAACTCACATTATGATCACGGAGATTGTAAGCTATACGTAATCATGAGTAACGTTCCCATTTTTTCAATAACCATCTTGTAAAGAACATAAGTAAAATTTATCTTTATGTAATTATAATTAAATATTAAATGCTATATTATTTAATAATATATACATTTATATATAATTCTTATGATGAAAAGGGAATCTCATCACTTTGAGGAGGCAGTAATCCATACATTTATGAAATATGTTATCACTTCTTCACTGTGTGGAAAGGTAATAATAAAAATGATATATTGTGTTATCATTAAGGTAATTGTTTCATGAATATCATAATTATTTCATGTATATAATATATATTAATTATATATGTATTTATATTAATCCATTAAATTTAGTGATAGGAAATGGAATACACCCTTCATGGAAATGGTTGCTCATACGTACGCATGATCGTTGTTTTCATTTTCTTGTTGTGACAAATGGAATAAAAATAAATAATATATGTGCTTTTTATAATTATATTATAAATATGATGTCATATACAAATATATATATATATAATATTTTTATTAAACCCATCCTTAATTCATTTCATGTAATGCATGAATGAATCACATCACTTTGAGGAGGCAGTAGGCCACCCGTAAACAAACGATGTTATCGTATTCAATCAAAATGGAAATAATGAAGGTATGTGTTATAAAATAATTACATATTCATAAATAAACTATAAATATCATATTTTTATATATACATATAATATAAATAAAATAAATCCATTATTATTAAAAACCTTGAAATGTGGTAATGGAAGAATCAATGACATCGTTTCGTGAGGAGGTAATTCGCCGTACACAGGAACGATGATTTTGTATCTCATTTGATGAAAGTGTGTGAAGTTATAGGTGATAAAATTAAATGTAAAATAATATAAATATATTAAGTATGGTTATTTTATTATATAATAAATATATAAGAATAATTTGAGGGGTTTATAAAGAAAAAAACAAATGTTCTTGTTGATGAATGTTACCTCTTTTTCTGCTAACTCCTTTTGATTTATACCAAAATACTTCCTTCACTGGATTTATCAAAAATTTAGGATTATAAGATTAAGTTATAGAAGTGTTCATATTTTTTGGATAGGTTTTGGAGAATCAAAATTTATTTATAGGTGTTTATAAGTGGTAGGTATGAGTAACTTTTTATAGTGGAGGATGAGTCGTATTCTTGTAATTATAAAAAGGTAAACCCTATTAGGAGGTATCCCTTACATAATGTGAATACCATAATGGAAAAAAATTATTCAATAGATTATATGGTATAAATATGTATATCTAATGGTTTTTGGACAATTTAATAGGTCATTTTTCCCTTAAGATTAAAATTTAACCACTAAGTAAACTCATTTTCACCTTAATTGTTGTAATTAATTTTAATTGTTTTCACAAATATTTTTGGTCAAAAACTAAGTTGAACTTAATTTAAATTAAAAATTATTATTATTACAATAATGGAATTAATTTTTCCAAATTACAATCACCAAACTGGGATAAATTATTTTAAAATTAATCCCATATATGGAACGGGAAAACAGGTTTTTAAAGTGAATGTGTCCAAAAGTTCACTAAGTTTTTATATCTAAATATAACATAAAATGATTACTATGAAATAAATTATTTTAATAAATTTAAAAATTATCTAATAATAATTTAAAAAATTATTGAAAATGAAATTAAATAATATAAATTATTAATATGAAGATTCGGTATTCAATTAAAATTTAGTGTTTTTCTCTATTCATAAAAAATAAAATTTCATAAAAAAATACCAAAATTCCACCCCAAGATAATTTAGAAATTAAAATTTAATAAATTTTGTTTTTCTATATAAATTGTATTAAAGTTCCAAAATTTAGTTTTAAAATTGGTGCGCTATTAAAATAAGGTAAAACAACTTTTAGAACAATATAGATTTTATGCATAAAATTGGATTTGTTCTTATCTTATGACTCTAAAATCAATAGGATGAATGAAAAAAATTGATTAAATATATAATACATAAATATTACAAATATTATTCAATATTAGTAATTAATTTTATTTATCAGGATAAAATTTATTTGGATGCATAAAATAGATTTCTTATAAAAGTATTCCTTTTATATTTAACTAGTTTCCTGATTCATTTTTAATTAATTTTTCACCAAATAATTATATAAAAAATTTATATATAATTTTCCAAATTTATTTAATATTTTCATTCCAACCATTCCAAATTCCAGGGGATAACTATAATAATATTTTAATAATACTATCAATTGATTTCAGTAAAATATTGTCTTGCATGCAACGCAATCCATCGAAGAAAATCATTTTTTCATGTAAAACAAGACAAACTCGATGTTCCATGTAGATAAATATAAATTATAGATTGAATTTATTTTAAATATTCAATAAATTTTATATCTTGGGATATTATATTCCCTTATACACTTATTATTTTGGGTTATAAACACTATTTTTTAATCAATGGCCAACATTGATCTGCAACTTCTGAGAGACGATAAAATTATATAAAAGCCTTCTCCCTTTCATTAGCTCCTAGAGTGAGAAATAAATTCTCTTAGAAACTTATCCATTTTCTAGGAGAAAAATATTTTTAGTCTCATTGAATGATGGACGTTTTTTATGCATGAACCAATCAAACATTTTTTCACTACATAGTGGATTATTATATTTCTTTATATGGGATATATTATTTCTTATAACCAAAGTGGGTATCCTGAATATGGTTATAAATTGATCATTTCCTACTACATATACATAGAAGTACTATTATCATTACCATGGTTAAATACCTACATGAGGTATGTGTATTGATATAGGTACCATTCTGTCTGTTAGGCACCATTTCGAAAAAATGTTATACACTATATTAGATCATAACATTATTAAACATAATGTATAATCCTATAACTACTGAAATAATTAACATAAATTGAAAAAATTATGTGTATATAATCTCATAATCATAAACATGGTTCCTTTGGGAACGTTTTCAAATCATAAAAATATTTCCATATCTTTTATAATGGTTTGTAAAGAAAATTTAAAATCACACAAACACATCACTCGGGGGTGTCAATCAAGTTATGTAATAAGGCCCATTTTCATGTACAAGGTAACACTCAAGTCAAGATGGTGTTCCTCTTTCATATGAATTACCCCTAAGTACATCTATTCCATAACCACATTCACTATTTTATCAGGATAGTGATGTATTTTTAGGAGAGACCACATAACATATACCTTAACAAAACATCAGTATGTTCTTCTATACATATCCTAAATTTCTATTATAGGGTAATATTTCCTAATCTATGTTTTCCAAAATCTTGTTCTCAATGTGTCTACTAAAATTCCTATGATACCGACTTTAAATACCATGACCCAAGCTGCCTAGATTTAGTGGTTACTTTATTAAATTGGAATAATATATAAGGAATTGTAATGGCTCGGATTGTGAGAGGTCCATTACTTAGTAAAAATCATATTCTTGAGGTGTTATGGGTGGTCTGGGAGGCCATCCCAACTTCTCGGTGAATTTTGACCCACGGTAGGCCTAATGGTATCCATAGCCTACCGGTAGTAGACCTACCGTTAGCTCGGTCTACCAGTTGCCACAGCCTACCGGTAGCTCGGCCTACCATTAGCTCAGTCTACCGGTAGCTGTAGCCTACCGGTAGCTCAGTCTATCGGTCGCTGTCAGCCACTGGTAGCTCTCGACTACCGGTCGCTTCCACCTACCGGTATCTCAGCTACCGGTCGCTGTCAGCCATTGGTATCTCTCGGCTACCGGTCACTCTCAGCTACCCCCACAGGTTTTTCTAGCAGCGCCTCCTTTTTTTTGGGAAAATTGGGTTTTAAACCCTATTTTGACCCCTATAAGCTTGTTTTAAGGCCCAGTAACGCCCATAAATGGAGTCTAATTAGATTAAATGATTGTGAGGTGTGTGTAGGTTTAAACCGCGGGGACCCATTAATGATGTTTGTGGTGTCTCAACCGCGTGGTCAACTCATGACCCCGCTCCTTATGCAGTTTCTCATTCTTATCTCAACCGTCCCCGACCTTTATAACCTAATGGGTTCTGCCTAGGTTTCTTTTCTCGATCACCCTGTGTTAGGAGTACCCTTCATTCAGACGAGCCACTTTTTCATTCCGAGGAGCTGCATCGCTATCCGTGGAGTTCCACACCCAGGCTTAGCGTCGATCATTGATCAACAAGTAGGGAATTTCTCCTTCATCTCTCTCTTTTATGTATCATGCGGGGTGGGAATGCTTTTGATTCTGTAGAATTGGATAAACTAGAACCTTAATGAAGATAATGAATGAACTCTAATGAATATGGGGGGGGCTATGATCGATGACGCTTTGATTTATGATCTTCCGTGATTTATGATTTCTGAATTTTGTGGGCTTACGCCATCTGAAAATCATGGACGTTGGTGGTCTTTCTATGAGCACTAACGAACCCTTGCGTCTGGTGATTTTTAATGGATTGTTTTGTAGTTTTGAACCCTTACTGTGAAAAGTAAATCGGTTGATTACTTATATTCAGCTAAACAAATTGAAAGCATCAGGATCAACTCCCTTCTGTGACACCCCCAGTTAAAGTACAGCGAATTTGGAAATCATGGAGTGTGTTAAATCTTATAAATCTGAAAATACCAGCATGGGCTTGCTTTGTGTTGATGGTAGTGGGTTGGTCTTTCTTTTCACTCATGGGATAATTGCTGGGTGGTGTGGGTCGGGATGGGATCCCCTGTTATTATACTCTCGGTGGTTGTGAAATTGAGGATGGGATCCTCTGTTATATCACAAATTGGGGTGGAATCCTTTGTTGTTGATAAACCTTTTGGCTCCTAGATATCGGACATGGGGCTATATCTTGGGGTTTTCTTTGGTTTTTGTGGCTTTATAAGAGAACTGGGTGTGGGTGTTGTAGTTGATGCTTGACTGTTTGCTTTCCCTTGACTTGTTCTTATGATTACTAGTTGCCCAAGTAGGTGCAGAAACATATTCAAACATTATGATTGAACATGTAAACCAGGATGGGAAAAATGGGTCTGGTTTGGTGTGAGTTATGACTTGGACATGGTATTGATCGTTTTCTTTAGGAAGGATAAATAAAAACCTAAACTTTGGGTGAGTGCTTTTTACCTATACATATACATGTAGTTTTGTGTTTCTTATTCGTGCCCCACCCAAGTTGAGCACTTTGTGACGAACACCCCCATTTCATGGGGGAGGGTGTTTTTTCCAACACTTCTATTAGTGGCTAGTTATTTTCTCCTTTCTACTCCCTTTCCCGGAAATCCCAAGTATCTTCGGGCAGGCTGTGATGGACTGAAGTCCATTATTAGCCCAAGAATCATCGGGAAGGGTAGTGTGGTGGTTGGGCTAGGTGTGTACGGGCAGGTGGTTTTCCCAATTCTCTTCGGGAAGAGGCACAGGTGTCTTCGGGCGTGGAAGTGGATCTTCTAGCCCAGTTTTCTTCGGGCATGGTGGTGGTTGTTCTGGCCTAGGTGTTAGCAGGTGTGGTTATGTGTGACAGTTCTGGCCCAGGTGTGTGCGGACGGGGTTTG
Source organism: Viscum album (assembly GCA_963277665.1). NCBI lineage: Eukaryota > Viridiplantae > Streptophyta > Magnoliopsida > Santalales > Viscaceae > Viscum > Viscum album. Next base: position 1,417,836,062 of record OY728145.1, read on the forward strand.
GAAGCGGGACTGTGGTGAGGTTATGGCCTAGGTGTTTGTGGGCGGGGTTTGGCAGTGGGACTGCAGTGAGACTGGTGGGATTGGTCCGATGCATAGGATGTCTTCAATAACCAGTGGGAAAGTGGCGAGGGGTACCCAAACATCGATGTTCTATTACTATACTTTACTTTACTTGCGTTATTTGGGGAGTGTGCCTTGGTGAGGCTTGGGTGGTTAGTTTACCTTGTTAGGTGTTTGGTTTAATCTTTCTTCTCATGGGGATCTATTACGTTCCCTAACTTGTGCACGAGATTCTTTGGTTTTTCCTACTGAGTGTACTTGTATGCTCACCCTACGTATATAAAACTGTTTTCAGGTTTCCAAGAGGACTTCGGGTATCGTGCGGGACCATACTAGCATAGGACCTTTGGGACAGTTGCAGTTCCTGTTTTTCTTTCTTTGGTACTTTACCTTTGGAGTAACTTTGTACATTTTGGTATTTAATTTTGGAACATGCATATGGGAATGGTTGTTTGGATTTTCTTTCACTTTTAGTTTTGGTGTTGTGGGATTTACTAAATTATCTCCTGGTCCTATTAAAAGAAAAAGGGTAAGGCCTTCCATTTGGTGAGTGATTCTATACCCTTGGCACTGGTCTCCACTCCAGGACCTATTGAAGGCGGGTTTCGGGGGTCATTATCTCTCCTTCAACTTGAAGAAGGAAGGGCCTAGCAATCTACTGACCCTTCCCTCCTTTTGGTGAAGGCAGGTCGTGACAGGAATAGCATCCTAATGGATAAAATAGTTTAGTAGTATTGGTAACTAGATACATACTGGAATCTCATTTTAGAAATGAAAACATAAAGTATAAATAAGTTTTTTCCCCAATTTCTTCATTATTTACTTGATCATAACTGTATATATCAATCATAATACTTTTCTTGGAATCTTGGGGAAAGAACCACAATAAAGGAGTGAACTAAAATAATTATTAGGGGTATGTGTATAGAAAAATATATGAATAAATAAAGCATAATAAATATTCCAAGTCAAATAATTTAACAACATTTCATTTAGTCAATAAATTGCGAAAAATATAGGGGGAATAAATAATGATCGAATAATTCCATATAGATAAACACGTGATCTTGAACATTTTACCTGGATATTCTAACTAATCCAAAAATCACAGGGATAAGGATGAATAATATCATAATGAGGGATATAATAATTCCAAAAATCATATCCATACCTTCAAGTCCTTATTCCAAGAAATCATACATAAATGGGTAAGACCACAACAAAAACCTGAAGATAGTTTGACTCATGAGACCAACTGATACATTGACCTCCTATAGTGTGCCCTAACATCACTTACTAAGTCTAATGTATTACTCATATAAAATAGGTGAAACATAACCAACATAAAAATTCTTATTTAAAAACTAACATACAAATTGTTAATAATTACATCCAATAAATAAATTTCATCATAAACCATTCAAAGTAATACGATGAATTGTGTAAAAATAGTACATCCCCTTGTAAAACTAATTATAGACAATCCAGATAAATAATAAGGGTCATATCATTATAATATATCCCCAATAGAGATTATGTAACATCAATTTATGTCATCTTAAATGGAAAATTATTTTGAAATATCATTGGAACGTTTCTTGAGGAAAATAAAGTTTCTTAAAAAATAACTTTTTTTAAACTATAAAATTCATAAACTACTGTTGAACTAATTTTCTTTTAAAATTTAATTAGAAACTTATAAACAAACATTATAAGAAAATAATATTCATGATGGAATAAAATTCTGTTTATCCCATATAATTTTAAATAAAACATTCCTTTTACACTTTTTAAAAAAATTTAAGAATTTCCCTATTTGGAAAATGAAAAAAAATATTCCTTTTAAACAAATTTTAAATATTAAAATATGGGTAAATTTTTATTTAATAAATGCATAAGGTAATTTTAATATATTTTTGAAAACATTTTCAGAAAACACATATATAGAAGAAAAAATGTTTTCAACAGAAGAGACAAATAAAGATGATCTTTCTTAAAAATATTCCTTTGAACTCATAAGTACAGATATCAAAGGAAATGGAGGAAAAAGATGTATTCTAATAAAATAACTAAAGTATGAAAAATATCTTGAGTTTATTGATATATTTATCATAATATTTCATCATCAGAATCATAAATATAAATAATCCCAAAAAAATGATGAAATTGTGTCATAAAACCATTACCACTTTAGTAACATTGAATCATAAGACCCAAGAAAGAATAAAAATAAATGAAACCTAAAATATCATTATAATAAATAAATTTATCATATTATATTTCAAATTTTTTGTAAATTCATCTCCAGAAATAGTATAGCTGCATAACATGACATATTTCTCAAACAAGACCAATTAAGATAAAAACATATTACCTTAGGTCTAAATTCATTTATACAAGTTCAAATATCATGTATAATAAATATAGGTTTTTTTTAAATCAACTAATGAACTATGATATTATATTAAATAGTATATATTTTTTACTTATAGTCTTCTATCACCTGTTTATTAATATTTCTTTGTTAAAATCGTTTATTGTGTTGATAATTAGTTCATTTTTCATGTATATTTTGTATCAGTAATTTTGATAATTTAAATTTGATCATCATTCCAACATATCCATACTATTAAAAATTATTCAAATATCATAAATACTTATTACACATGTAATTATATTAATATATAAAAGTTAAATATATAAAATGGATAACATCATTTATGGAGACGGTAGGTTGTACGTTCACATGAATATTGTTTCCATTTTCTCATTTGATGAAACAGAAGGAAGGTAAATAAAATATAACTTTTATATTTTCATTATTAAGTAATATATATCTAATTTATCCTTTAAATTTTTCCTTATTTCCTTCCATTTAAAGTGTAAGTGAGAAATAATTTACATCGCTTCACATGGCGGTGTCCGTTGTACACACGAGGGATGTTATTATATTTCAACATAATGGAATGTAAGAATGTATATGTGATATTAGAACTCTATAATTATACTAACTTTTTAAATATAATATCAATATTTTAAATCCATTATTATATCCAACCTTTATTGGTCATTATAGAAAATGAGTTACATCAGTTCTTGAGGTGGTAGTACATCATACACACGATCAATAGTTTCATTTCCCATTTGATGGAAGTGGATATGGATATAGGTTCTTCCATTAACATAAAAATATAACATTAGATTTAATATATTATTTTTATTATATCATAATAGTTAAATTATATTTTCATTATTTTTAATAATAAATAAAATAAACATAAGTTTAAGAACTGTACCTCTTCTTCAGCGACCCTCTTTACGTTTGTACCTAATGCATTCTTAGGAGGTTTTACTAATCAAAATAAGGAATCTGGGATTTTTTATGGATTTAAGGAATATATTATTTTTATTATTGTCTTAAACAAATGTATTTTTAATTATGAAAATAGGATGATAGGGGTGGACTTTTATAATCGGGGTAGAGGGCACACTTAAATTTTTTGAAAAGAATTATATGTACCCACATTTTTTTCATGATAGAAGGCTCCAAAATGGATCATTATCAAACCATAAAGATTATAGGGACTTAATATGGATATAAAAAATAAATTTTATTAGTATTTTTTCATTTTAACCCTTATCATTTTAGTTTGACCCCCCCCCCACCCACCCACTGTAAATCAGTTTTTACCCCAACTATGGTAATTAATATTTATCTATTTTCACTACTAATTATGGAAAATATTTATTTTTAAATTTATAGATAATATTAATAATTATTATTAAAAATATGTTACCCTTTGTTAAAAATTCAATTTATATAATTTATAGAATTAAATTAAAAATAAAACCCACAAATGTGAAAAAAAAGTGTTTTTTCGAAGAAAAGTTATCCTAAATAAGGAAATTGTTTATTCTGAAATTGGACATAAAATTGATCCCAATGACATAATTTAGTGAAATTTCAATATAATTTATCTAATTTTACATTAAAAAAATTAAAATATAATTTAACTTTCTAATGAATTTAAACTAAAAGTAAGTTTTCAATAAAAAACGAGTTTTCACTATTCATCAAAAAAATAATCTATGTAGAAAATTTCAAAAAATTAACCAAAAGATAATTTAAATATGTAGTTTCAAAAAATAAATTTAATTTTGAAAAAATAAATTATCTAAAATTGATAAAAATAAATTTTAAATTATGTACATGAAGCGAGACTAAACCACATTTTATAAAAACATAGTTTTTCAGAAAACATTCCTTTTTCTGTCAACTGGTTCTTATTTTATTTATAATAAATATATAACCATAGAATGTATTTTATACATATGTAAAGCATATAATTTTCAAAATGTATTTATTCCCATTCAAATCCTCCAATTTAACAACTTATTTATAATTGTATACTATATTATAGTTCATTTAGACTCAGGGTTACGTGTTCCACAAGATATAAAAAAGAATGAATTTAGAAAAAAGAAAAAATATTATAGAGAATAGGGGTGATATAATGGGAAGGTATGGGTTTATAGTGTTATTCATAAATGATATCTTAGTGTACTATTAGTCTATAAATGATCATTCCAAAAATCTTGACATCGTCTTGTGTATGCTGAGAGAGAATCAATTATAAATCAAGATATAAAAAGGTATCTTATGGTTTTATTAAGGATCTATATAGAGGTAACACTCAAGGAGTGGAGTAAGTGAGGTCATATGGTGGGATGTTCACCATCGGTTGTCTATGATTGATTCCTTCTTATGAACCAAAATTCAAAAAATGGTGTGGGCTATGGTGGTTGGGTTTTATTAAGTGTTGTGGTCACAATGAAACCCCTATGATGGGGAGTGATGTGTTGGTCATAGGGGTACATCCCTCATTCTATAAGGGTCATAGGTGTGTGGAACTGCCCGTGGATCGGTAATGGTGGAACTGTGATGCTAGTGAGGAACTGATGTGGTGCATGATCTAATTATATAGGTGATTATAATAGTAAGTTAGTTGCAGTGGAATATCAAGTTGAGCATTGGCTTCAGGCTCGAAGTGGTTCTAAGAATTAATTTAAGGTGCTTGTGTCGAAGGTGCATGAGTAGTGCTATTTGGAACAACAACATTTTTGGTTTAGTGGAGGACCTAAATTTGGAATCTCACTAGTGGTTGTTTATATACTCTAGTGGTTGTGTTTGAGTGGTTATTGAATTCCTATGGTCATGAATTAATCATGATCGGGTGATATGGTGATGTTTTGGTGGTGGGATCTGAACGTTTTCAGGATGGGTTAGCTAAGAATAGTCTGACTACGGTCTCTACTTATAATTAATTTTTTATGTTTCATACCATATATGGTGTATCACATTGTAAGTGATGGATGAATTTCAAAAAGTAAACTCTAACTTTTTAGGAGAAGTCAGTTTTCTCTTAGTTGTAAATGGATGGTTGGTATGCATCCACTCAAGTTGGGTTTCAATGATGATGGTGGTGCTGATGTTGATTGGTTTTCAAATGGATATTGGGTGCGGTGAGTTGGGAATATTGTTGGGTTCATTGTAGGAACATGAGTTTAGGTTTCTTGTAATTTTTACTAATGAATGAGTTTCCAGTAATTTAAGGTTGGGGTTGTAAGGTAAAGATTATGGTTGGGATCATCAAAGTTTTGAAGGCTGATCAGGTGATAACATTGTCATTATTTTGGTTGGATGGACTCAAATAAGTTCTTTTTTGGTTTTTTGGTTTTGAAAATGGTCGTTGGCTCAATTTATCACCACTTGGGTACCATGAGTTAGATTTTGTACCTTAGTTTTGTTCGAAGATTTCATAAATCGAATGAGACCTTTAGCTATAATTGGTTATCAAAAAAGGTCTAGTGGTGAAAATGAATGACCACTGATACTTCTCTGGGATGAAAATTATTATTGTGGTGAGGTTGTAAGATCCTACAACTGAGTGAGTCATAAATTCAAGAAGAAATTTAAATTATCATTTGTTGTACATGTCATATTTTTAATTAGAACTAAAAATAGTATTATGAGATATGGAATACAGCTAAATGATTTTTTAAGATGGGGAATGAGGCTTAAGATATATCTCAAGGGTTTGGATGAGATTCGAAAGCATTGTCTTAATTTTTCAGAGTTTTTTAGTTTTCTGGAAAGTGTATTGGTTTGGTGTGTATGGTTTAGGAGAACCCATGTGACACCTTGATGCCTAGGTTTTTCTAGTTTATTATAATCTAATCATGGTTTTGTTTCAAAGTTAATTCATCATTAAGGAAAAATTGTACAAGTTTCAAAGAGAAATCATACAAGATGAGAGGGTAATCTAAACATTTTTTTATGGTTGGTCCATAGCCTATGTAACGATGCATTGTAACTATGTGATATCTCAGGCCTTGAGCAGTGGAGGATGTATGGTTAGCACATTTTTTGCAACAATTAATCCAAACCATTTAGATGGTTTGGACTTAGATAGTTCCAACCATGTGGTTTGCCATCATTTGGTAGGTTGTGTATATAAACCAAGTGGATTCTTATAATCTCTTCAAAATTGTCATTTTACCATTTCTTCCCTGGGGTTTTAAATTACATTTCCCTCCTCTCTTACCCAATCACACACAAACCAGTGGAGTGATCATCCTCCCTCACTCCTTTTTCATGCCTCCCAAAGGAGGTGTTTTTTGGTGTTTCTTCAATATTTTGAGGGAAGATACAACCTTTACTATATTACTTTAATACTCTTATTATTCCTCTCTAAATTGGAGTTCTCCAATTTAGTTTTTTTTCATCATTACACTGAAGCATGGTTGAATTTTCTATTTCTCATGGGGATTTTGATTGGATTGCTCAGAGGAGATTTGAAGATGATTTTATCAGGTGGTTTCATGGATTTTTATTAAGTTATGTGACAATAGTGTATTTTTGAATGTTCTATTTCAAATTGGTTTTTTATTAACATTATAATTGGTATAGACTCTTAGTTCATTGGCTATAATTATGGCCATAGTTTTTTCAAGGGTCATTTCCAAGTAGTATTCTTTATTTTTGGTGTAATGTAAAGCCTCAGTGTGATTTTTGGAATTATAGAGACTTAAGGGATTGAATGATTGATCAATTATAAATTTTTTAATAAAATATGTTTTTCTTGGTTTTTAGTTATAGATTATCGGTTGGATATAAGATCACTTGGATGTGGAGCTGTTTCGATGAGGTATAGATGGTCATTGGAAAGGTTGTTGAGATTTTTTGATGTTATGGAAATATTTGTTTGAGGTAGGTAATCTGAGATCTTTGCCCATATTCATGTTTATTTATTTACATTTGTATGTCATATGTGACCTAAATCCCATGTATAGTGTGTTTTTTTTATTTTTTAATTAAATATATTTTGGTATTAAATTTATACCATAGTCCTTCCATAGACCTCATTAGATATGTTAGTTATTATGAGACCAGAACAACAGGCACCCATGGGGTGTTCCAGCCACTAAAAATGGAAATCTTTACCTTTAAAATTGAATTCATTGTTTATTGAGTATTATGAAATTACTACAAGGCCTTTAAAAAGATTTTAAACATGTGTGTTCATTTTAGACCTAGTTTTGGGTTTGAATGGGGGAAAGATATGTTTTAAGTGTTTATTATTTTAAAATGAGGTGTTTTCCTCCAAGTGACTTCCTAAGGGTTTTGGTTATATTTCAATTTTTTGACTTGAAATTGGTTTGTGATTTGCCCTTTTTATGTGAGGTCCTTGATTGATATTTTTTGATGTTTTGGTGGAAAGTAAGCCTTTGCCTTATTTTGAGTATTAAAGAGGGTGTCCCATGTTTTAAGGGTTGTTTCAAAAAACTTTCATTGATGGGTGGGATACCATTTTTTCTTAAAGAATGTCGGAATGATGTTTGATGTGTAAATGGGATTGATAGCCTGATCCATGAATGTTATTAAAGTCCCATTATGTCACGACCCGTCCCCGGGGCCCGTGCCGCGACTACCCCAAGCCCGCCTTCCATACGCCAGGGGCTGGCGACTAGAACCAAGGCGTAAATCCCGGAAAAAGGGAAGGCATTTCCTTTGTAAAGTAAACAATAAACACCACAGAGCAAGCAGGAAGAAGTAAACACTAAGTAAAAATTGGTACAACAATAAGTGCCGAAAAGTAAGTGGTCCAGAATACAAACCCAAACTGAAATTAAAGTACAACTGGAAATGGGAAATAGCAACTGAAAGGTAAAGCCGCAACATCGAGCTGTCCACTGGAAATCCCACCTGAAGGGTGGGTACAGAAAGCCTCCACTGCTCCTCGGGTCCAGCCGACCGCTCCGAGTACGTCCCGCCCAGTGGTCCACCTCCAAGTACCGTCCTGCTCCGCAAGCCTCAACCACGATCAGCGTTGTCCGTCGTCTGCAACCAACACAACGTAGTGCGGGTATAGCCCGTGCAGGGGTGAGTATAAGCTACTCAGTAGGGACCCTGAGACCCCCTAAGGTCTCCCAGAATCCACAAAGGATAATCCAAAAAGGATATATACAATCACGAAGTAACATCTGACACTGCTTAGGTATATGCCCATACATATACCTAAGTCATCAATTCTTGTTCGGCTCCAACATCTGAGCCCAAGTATAACCCAGTCCACACAGGAAAGTAAAACGTAAATCTACACAGGATGGAACAACACAATCCACAAAGGAAAGTAAAATGTAAATCCACACAGGATAGCACAACACAATCCACAAAGGAAAGTAAAACATAAATCCACACGGGATAGCACAACACAATCCACCAAGGAAAGAAAAAAAGGATTTCAGCTCACATAGGTATACTTCTAGTATGACGATAGAGATGATCAGGTATTGCCACTGATTCATCTAAGTCGTCGGACCCACAAAGGATCGATAGGTACTAACCCCCGCAATGACCCACAAAGGATCGATTATGAAGTTGAACCCAAAGCTATTGGGAAACTCCTTCTCCATCAAGTACAGTGGTTATGCCGCTACAACCAAGCCCTTCTCTCTCACCTTGGACTGCTGTAGTACTCCACCTAACGAGAACTGTGGGCCTTCTGCTACAACCAAGCGCTTCCCACCATGGGTCTGCCGCTACAACCAAGCGCTCCCCCTCATAGCCTTTAGAGGTACTCCTTCTGTTGAGTACCACGGGTCAGCCGCTACAACCAAGCGCTCCTCCGCTGTGGGTTTTCTGCTACAACCAAGCACTCCCCCGTGTTGCTACAACCAAGCGCTCCTCCATCGTGGGTCTGCCGCTACAGCCAAGCGCTCCCCCTCATAGCCTTCATAGGTAGTCCTTCTATTGAGTACCACGGGTCTTCCACTACAACTAAGCGCTCCTCCGCCGTGGGTCTGCCGCTACAACCATGCGCTCCCCACTGGGCTATCCGTAACACAACGAGTCACTCGATCAGCAGTCGTCAAGTCTCAACCGGCTCTAGGGTTTCCGCACACAACATGCTCGTTCCGGGAGGGTCCACTCCACAAGCTAAGAGGTCGATGCATCAACTGACATGTAGTCCGGAGTTGACGTATCCCAAGATGTACTGTAGAGGCCACTGCCGAAAACACGGAGGATTCCCGTACTGTTTTCATCATCGTCGTAGTTAAATCCACTGAGGATCTTTGAACAGTCGTCGTCGTCACAGTAGCGGTTGCAGCCAGTTCTAGGGTTCCCGCACACAGCAAGCTCGTTCGGGAGGGTCCGCTCCACGAGCCGAGAGGCTGATACATCGACTGAAACATAGTCCATAGTTGATGTATCCAAAAGTTTCGTATCGTCAATAGGAAATCAACGTCGCAGACGGCGTGTCAATCGGACGCCCGGTCTGAGAGTTATTGGCTTTTTCGTCCCAGGGGCCCGATTGGTTTTTAAAGAAAAACCAACCCGACCGTACTCCACCTGCGTCCAAACCTCAGGCGGAGTAAGCCAAAAGATCCGTCTCACTTAGAGGAATTAAACAAAGTCGACGGCACGTCAATCGAACGTCCGAAGCTCAAGATATGAGCGTTTCTGCTCCGAGGGCCCGGTTGGTTTACTGTACGAACCAACCCGGATGAACCCAAAGTATTCCGAATCCTTGATTGTGATATACCGAAACGACCGTCTCAATACAAGGATCGCATCTCCGCTGACGGCACGTTGTTCGGAGGCCCGTAACTCAAGTTATGAGCAAAATACCGAAAAGGTCCGGAAACGGGGGGTCTGGGCCCGGACCGACACGACCCAACCCCCTCGGTCGGCCCGAACCGGGTTGACCCGACCCGGGTCCGGGTCTGACCCGGTTTGACGCGACCCGGCCCGGCTAGGGCAGACCGGCCCGGCCTGGGCGCGACCCGGCCGGCGGGTCGGCTCGCCTCGGCTCGGCTCGGCCGAGCGGCCGAGCATAGGGAGCCGCGGGGCGTGCTGTCCCCGCGGGAAGAGAAGTCGCGGTCCCTCGTGGGGCCGCGCTTGGTCAGCGGACGCGGCAAAGCCGCGTCCCGTGTCTCGCTGGACCCACGCGGTCACAGGTCTGGTCAGCCACCGCTGCTGCGGCTTCAGCCGGGGCGGCTCCATCCGGCGGCGCGCCGGGGCGCTGGCGACCCGCGCCGCCTGTGGAGTCCGCGGGTCACCGGAGTTTCTACGGTGGTCCGATTCTATTTCTGTCTGCGCTGTAGCTCTTCTCGGGTCCCGTTCTTCACTGCGGAATCAACAAATCGTCTCTGCGACCCGTTTTTTCATCATCCACCGTTCCGCACACCAAGAACAAAGGGGTGGTGGGTTCGGACTTGTTCGTTGGTCCGCACCCACCGCGTTAGCGGTTTGAAACAAGACCATAAATCCCAACAATTGATAAACCACGTCCCGCAATAAAGATCCACAGACCAACTTGTTAATTGGTTGGTCCGCGTTCTTGCCTCGGAGAAAAACACGCATATGTAAAATCATTATAAAAAAAACCCCTATCTTCGTCGTCATCGGACGCGAGTTCGTCGCCGAAATGACCTTCACAGTAGGAGATGATCGTCACGTCGCGGAAGGGCATCGCGTCATCGCGGTATACGGCATCGCGTCGACGAACTCCGAGGATCAAGGACATACAGATTTAATTATAACAATCAAATCCATGTTGATTTTATAATCCACAAAGAATTAAAAGGACCGCAATCGCCTACCTCAAGATGCTGATCGAAGATTGTCGCGGGGATGGATCGTCGTGGAAGAAGCGTCGGCGTCGCGGTACTCGGCGTCGCGTCGTCGATCTCCGAGGTCTCGGTGTTCTTTGTTTCCCTTTTCGTCGGAGGCCGGCGTCCTTCGTGTTCTTCGCGTTCTTCGTGTTCTTCTCGTTCTTCGCGAAGGAGGATGAAGAGATTTTCCAAAGGTTTAACACAACATCCAGAAAAGAAGGTGGGTTGGCCTAATTTTATTAACATTCCAACAAAGAGAAAAACAAACTAAGTAACTACCCATTAATTCATAGAATTAATTTCAACGAATAAACCGCCCAATTAATAGGGGCGTTAAGAATTTAGAAAACGCGTCAGTTGACTTTCGTTTAATAGGGGTTTTCGCGGGTGCGTTACTTAGCGGAAAAGAAACAGTGGGGATCGTGCGGGCCCCACCTCACAAATATCCTACCAAGAGGGTAGGATATTTTGATTTTCACCCTATCTGCTTCAACTCAACTTAAGCAGCTTTAAGTGGCTTTCAAGTGGCTTTAAGTGAAATAAAAATAAAGTTGTCGCACACTTTATTTTATTTATTAACTTAACCCCAAAAATTTAAAAACCACACCAGAGCAAACAAAACTCCAGAAGAGGCGTTTCTATGCAAATATTGGCGTTACGATTCCATCGGTACCCTCGAAATTGGATTCCTAGAACCGGTTCAAAATTTAGAAAAACCCGCTCATTCGTTCACTGAACGTACCCGAGCCAAACTTCGGAAAATGATTCCGGGCACACCGGGACCCAGAATCACGTGCCGTCAGAAACTGCGTTCTTGTAAAATTCCAAAGAAAATTAAGAAAAAAATTTCCTTGAAATTTTACGGGTCCTTACATCACTCCCACCACAGTGCTTTACGTCCCCGTAAAGATACATCATAAACTAGAGAAACAAATGTGGGTACTGAGCACGCATCTGAGCCTCCCGCTCCCAAGTGGTCTCCTGGAGGTTCCCGTGCTGCCATCTGATGCACACTAGAGGAATCGACCATCCATGTAGGACCTGCTCCTATTGATCCTCGATCTCCACCGGGACCTCCGCAAAAGTCGCCCCATCATCAACGTCCAGCTCCCCATGGTCAATGATATGCGTCGGGTCGTGCACGTATCTCCTCAGCTGAGATACGTGGAGGACGTCGTGCACCCGGTGCAACTAAGGTGGTAGAGCCAGGCGATAAGCCACCTCGCCAATCCGAATGAGGACCTGGAATGGTCCGATGAAGCGTGGAGACAACTTGCCGCCTCGGCCAAATCTCTGTAATCCACGTCGAGGTGAGACACGCAAGAAGACGTGGTCGCCATCTCGAACTCTAGTGGCCTCCGCCACCTATTAGAATAAGACATCTGCTGGCTCTGAGCTGTCCTCATCTGCTCATAAATGACTTGGACCTTTCTGGTCCTACAAGAGATGCTGAGATTTCTTCTTTGCCGATAAGAGAAATCTGGTCTCATCCACTGGATGAACCATGTTTTTCGCCTAATACAGTCAATCCTGACTTGGATGATACTATTCCATACCAAGGATGACGTCGTAAGGCCTCGACGCTACTACCAAGAGATCTAACCGTTACTCTCGCCTCCAAGGGTTGAGTCACACTGTCGGCATTAGTGTGTGGTCACTGGGTCTCCTCCAGTAGGCATCTCAAAGTGAGGGTCAAGTCAACGGTTTTTAAACCGAAACCTCTTAGTAACAACCAAATGAGAGGACAGGAAGGCAAACTCCACAAGAAAAGTGTCTTTTATTACTACAGCTCAAAGTACAAAGACACAAAACATCTACAATCAAACATCAACAATGCTAGAAGCATCATAAAAAAAAGTCTCCAGGTCTGGAGCTAGTCCCGCTCCTGTCCATATTCTCTCGGAGCTCCAAGATCGTAGGCCTCAGCTACCTGAAGCTGAGCTCTCCCATGTCCACCAACTCCCTGCGGTCGGGGTGGACCTCCTGGTGGTGGTGGTGGGAACACCTCGAAGCGTCGTCCACCTCCAGCTGCATGGCTAGCTCCCCTTCCATGGTCTCCTGCTCCATGCGATCCTCCTCGATCATTCATCTGTCGGTCATCCGTATGGCGGGTTGGACAGTCATGAGCCATGTGAACAACCCCGCCGCAGGAGTAACACTGTCCGCTCATGGTAAGTCATTTTCCACCCCGGGTGCCTCGCACAAACGATCCTATGTCACGCGGTCGACCACCGGTAGGTCTAGTCCTCTTGGACCCCTACATCATCTGTCTACTGCCCGCTGCAGAACACTATGCCGCATGCCGGCTAGTGGTGGGTCCTGCTGCTGGAGACTGCTCAGCAAGGAAACTCTCCAATAAGAGGGCTCGTTTTAACACCCCTGTCTATTTCGGAATTCTATGAGAAACAATTGAAGCTCTGATCTCTCTCCTAAGCCCCTTCTCGAAGGTTCGGGCCCTGAAGAATGGGTCTCATACCATGTCAGTGGAATAGCGCGAGAGATCGGTAAACCTCGCCGCGTACTAGGCTACTGTCATGCTGCCCTGCCACAGTTGTAGTAGCTCCTGGATGCGCACCGCTCGGTGGGTGGATGGAAAGAACTCTGAGCGAAAAAGGCTCTCAAAGTCCGTCCAAAGGAGTGATGCCTCATCGTGCACCTGGAGCATCAAGCTCCACCATCGGCCCACTGCTGTGTGGAGTAGGCTCGCTGCGAGGATCACCATGAGGTCTTCTGGTGTCCTCACTAACCGAAAAACTCATACAAGCGCCTCTAGCCAGTCCTCGACTGCCTGGGGGTTCGTCTCCCCGCGGAACCTAGGTGGTCGCTGGCACTGAAACTCGTGCAGAGCTCCAAGGCGACGTGCATCGTCAGTGGCTGGGGCTGGAAGCATCGGTGGCTCGGCGGGTAGTGGTACCGCCGGTGCCTCTGCTGTCAAAGGGCCCCGTACCGAGGCCTCGTCGCTCGGGGGACTGTCGTCACGTACAACTATCGGAACCCTAGCTGGCTGTCGTCGTGGGACCATCCTGAAAAGGAAACAGGTGCGTCACGGTCAGGACAGTATACCTGGTGAGCTGACACAAGTAATTACAAAGAGAACTTGAAACACACATGCAATCAATGTTTTCATGCATTAAGTCCGAAATCAGAAGTTAGGGTCCTGGTGTACGGATACGTCGGCCGCCGCACCAACACTGGACTCCCTGGACTGATAACCACACCCAATACGATAAACACTATTGCTTCACATAAAAAAGATCAGAGTCTGCGGTAGAACCGAACTCCTCTAATACCAATTTGTCACGACCCATCCTCGGGGCCCGTGCCGTGACTACCCCAAGCCCGCCTTCCATAGGCCAGGGGCTGGTGACTAGCACCAAGGCGTAAATCCCGGAAAAAGGGAAGGCATTGCCTTTGTAAAGTAAACAACAAACACCACAGAGCAAGCAGGAAGAAGTAAACACTAAGTAAAAACTAGTACAACATTAAGGGCGGAAAAGTAAGTGGGCCAGAATACAAACCCAAACTGAAAGTAAAGTACAACTGGAAAGGGGAAACAACAACTGAAAGGTAAAGCCACAACGTCGAGCTGTCCACTGGAAATCCCACCAGAAGAGTTGGTACAGAAAGCCTCCACTGCTCCTCGGGTCCAGCCGACCGCTCCGAGTACGCCCAGCCCAGTGGTCCACCTCCAGGTACCGTCCTCCTCCGCTAGCCTCAACCACGATCAGCGATGTCCGTCGTCTGTAACCAACACAACATAGTGCGGGCGTAGCCCGTGTAGGGGTGAGTATAATCTACTCAGTAGGGACCCCGAGACCCCCAAAGGTCTCCCAGAATCCACAAAAAATAATCCACAAAGGATAGATACAATCACGAAGTAACATCTGACACTGCTTAGGTATATGCCCATACATATACCTAAGTCATCAATTCTCGTTCGGCTCCAACATCTGAGCCCAAGTACAACCCAGTCCACACAAAAAAGCAAAATGTAAATCCACACAGGATGGAACAACACAATCCACAAAGGAAAGTAAAACGTAAATCCACACAGGATAGCACAACACAATCCACAAAGGAAAGTAAAACGTAAATCCACACAGGATAGCACAACACAATCCACAAAGGAAAGCAAAACAGGATTTCAGCTCACATAGGTATACTTCTAGTATGACGATAAAGATGATCAGGTATTTCCACTGATTCATCTAAGTCGTCAGACCCACAAAGGATCGATAGGTACTAACCCCTGCAATGACCCACAAAGGATCGATCATGAAGTTGAATCCAAAGATATTGGGAAACTCCTTCTCCATCAAGTACAGTGGTTATGCTGCTACAACCAAGCGCTTCCCTCTCACCTTGGACTGTTGTAGTGCTCCACCTAACGAGTACTGTGGGCCTTCTGCTACAACCAAGCGCTTCCCACCATGGGTCTGCCGCTACAACCAAGCGCTCCCCCTCATAGCCTCTAGAGGTACTCCTTCTGTTGAGTACCACGGGTCAGCTGCTACAACCAAGCGCTCCTCCGTTGTGGGTATACCTCTACAACCAATCCCTCCCCTGTGTTGCTACAACCAAGCGCTCCTCCATCGTGGGTCTGCCGCTATAGCCAAGAGCTCCCCCTCATAGCCTCCAGAGATACTCCTTCTATTGAGTACCGCGGGTCTGCCGCTACAACCAAGCGCTCCTCCGCCGTGGGTCTGCCGCTACAACCAAGCGCTCCCCACTGGGCTATCCGTAACACATCGAGTCATTCGATCAGCAGTCGTCAATTCTCAACCGGCTCTAGGGTTTCCGCACACAGCACGCTCGTTCCGGGAGGGTCTACTCCACGATCTAAGAGGTCGATGCATCAACTGACATGTAGTCCGGATTTGACGTATCCCAAGATGTACCGTAGGGGTCACTGCCGAAAACACGGAGGATTCCCGTACTATTTTCATCATCGTCGCAGTCGAATCCACTGAGGATCTTTGTACAGTCGTCGTCGTCACAGTAGCAGTTGCAGCCAGCTCTAGGGATCCCGCACACAGCAAGCTCGTTCGGGAGGGTCCGCTCCACGAGCCGAGAGGCTGATACATAAACTGACACATAGCCCAGAGTTGATGTATCCAAAAGTTCTGTATCGTCAACAGGAAATCAACGTCGCAGACGGCGTGTCAATCGGACGCCCAGTCTGAGAGTTATTGGCTTTTTCGTCCCAGGGGCCCGGTTGGTTTTTAAAGAAAAAACCAACCTGAACGTACTCCACCTGCATCCAAACCTTGGTCGGAGTAATCCAAAAGATCCGTCTCACTTAGTGGAATTCAACAAATTCGACGGCACGTCAATCGGACGTCCGAAGCTCAAGATATGAGCATTTCTGCTCCGAGGGCCCAGTTGGTTTTGTGTATGAACCAACCCGTCTGAGCCCAAAGTATTCCAAAACCTTGATTGTGATATACTGAAATGACCGTCTAGATCCTAGGATCGCATCGCCGCTGACGGCGCGTCGTTCGGTGGCCCGTAGCTCAAGTTATGAGCAAAAGACCGAAAAGGTCTAGAAATGGGGGGTCTGGGCCCGGACCGACCCGGCCCAACCCCCCTGGGTCGGCCCGAACCGGGTCGACCCAACCCGATTCCGGGGCTGACCCGGTTTGGCGCGACCCGGCCCGGCCAAGGCGGCCCGGCCCGGCCTGGGCGTGACCCGGCCGGCGGGTCGGCTCGGCTCGGCTCGGCCGAGCAAAGGGAGCCGCGGGAAGTGATGTCCCCGAGGGAAGAGAAGCCGCGGCCCCGCGTGAGGCCGCGCTTGGTCAGCGGATGCGGCATAGCCGCGTCCCATGTCTCGCCGGACCCGCGCGGTCGCGGGTCTGGTCAGCTGCGGCTTCAGCCACGGCGGATCCATCCGGCGGCGCGCCGGGGCGCCGACGACCCGAACCGCCGGTGGAGTCCGCGGGCCACCGGAGTTGCTCCGGTGGTCCGATTCAATTTCCATCTGCGTCGTAGCTCCTCCCGGGTCCTGTTCTTCACTGTAGAATCAACAAATCATCTCTGTGACCCGTTTTTTCATCGTCCGTCGTTCCGCACACCAAGAACAAAGCGGCGGTGGGTTCGGACTTGTTCGTTGGTCCGCACCCAGCGCGTTAGCGGTTTGAAACAAAACCATAAATCCCAGCTATTGATAAACCACGTCCCGCAATAAAGATCCACAGACCAACTTGTTAATTGGTTGTTCCGCGTTCTTGCCTCGGAGAAAAACAAGCATAGGTAAAATCATTATAAAAACGACCCCTTCCTTCGTCGTCGTCAGTCGCGAGTTCGTCACGGAAATGACCGTCGCGGTAGGAGATGATCATCGCGTCGCGGAAGGGCGTCGCGTCGTCGTGGTATACGGCATCGCGTCGACGAACTCCGAGGATCACGAATATACAGATTTAATTATAACAATCAAATCCATGTTCATGTTATAATCCACAAAGAATTAAAAGGACCGCAATCCCCTACCTCAATATGTCGATCGAAGATTGTCGCGGGGATGGATCGTCGCGGAAGAAGCGTCGGCGTCGCGGTACTCGGCGTCGCATCGTCGATCTCCGAGGGCTCGGTGTTCTTCGTTTCCCTTTTCGTCGGAGGCCAGCATCCTTCTCGTTCTTCGCATTCTTCGCGTTCTTCGTGTTCTTCGCGAAGGAGGATGAATAGATTTTCCAAAGGTTTAACACAACATCCAGATAAGAAGGTGGGTTGGCCTTATTTTATTAACATGCCAACAAAGAGAAAAACAAACTAAGTAACTACCCATTAATTCATAGAATTAATTTCAACGAATAAACCGCCCAATTAATAGGGGCGTTAAGAATTTAGAAAACGCGTCAGTTGACTTTCGTTTAATAGGGGTTTTCACGGGTGTGTTACTTAGCAGAAAAGAAATGGTGGGGCTCGTGCGGGCCCCACCTCACAAATATCCTACCAAGAGGGTAGGATATTTTGATTTGCACCCTATCCGCTTCAACTCAACTTAACTAGCTTTAAGTGTCTTTCAAGTGGATTTAAGTGAAATAAAAATACAGTTGTCGCACACTTTATTTTATTTCTTAACTTAACCCCAAAAATTTAAAAACCACACCCGAGAAAAACGCAACTCTAGAAGAGGAGTTTCTAAGAAAATACTGGCACTGTGATTCCATCGGTGCCCTCAGAATTCGATTCCGAGCACCGGTTCAAATGTTAGAAAAACCCGCTCATCCGTTCACTGAACATACCCGAGCCAAACTTAGGAAAATGATTTTGGGCACACCGGGCCTCGGAATAAGGTGCCGTCAGAAACTGCGTTCTTGTAAAATTCCAAATAAAATTAAGAAAACAATTTCCTTGAAATTTTACAGGTCTTTACACATTAGGACCATGTTAAATGATAAGGGTTTAGAAATGGGGTTTTGTGTGGTTTTTATTTTGGATGTTTAGAAAGGAAAAGATTGTGGGTTTTGGGAAATAATTTAATGGTTTAGGATAGTAGAAATGGAATTCCATAGTGCACATGGTGTCCTAAAGTGTCCATGGTGTTTCACAATTATGATGGATATTAGTGGACAAGTAATTCCATAGCTATGATTGATATTTGTGGACATGGAGTTCTATAGTCATTATTTATATTAGTGGACATCATGTTCCAAAGTGGACATGGTGTCCCACATTTATGATTTAGATGTGTGGAAATCACATTCCATAAATATGATTTAGAAGGATATACATGATATTCCACATCTATGGGTTAGTTTTTTGGACATGATGATCCATATCAGTACCGATGGTTTTGTACAAATTTATGGGTTAAGTGTTGGAACAGGGATTCAAGAATTGTTATAAGTGATTATAATACATGGTTGTGATTCCAAAATGACACTCCAGGCATGGATATCATGGGTACATGATATAGGTACCTTGGATGGAAGTTTTATTTTCCCATGAGTTATTAAAAATTCTAAATCATGGTAATTTTCTTAAATAATCATTGAACCTATGTTTATGAATTAGAAAACCATCTTGGTTCAATGTATGTTTGGTTGGCCGGGGTTTCTCCTTAGGACCTAAGGTTAAGGGTTACTAGGTAAACTGATGTTCCTTTTCATGTGTGTTTCCCGTATATACTTTTAATTTCTGCCATTATTTATTTTTATACACCATTATATTGACTGGTATTTTATTTAGACACTATTGGTAGTGGCCTAATGATTTTTACTCACACCCTACTTGGGTCGCTACTCCACATGGGTACTCAAGGGGCTATCACATGTTTATTACATAAACAGGTTCGAGATGAGGGTCATGTTGAGTTTTGTATAGTCAAGTTGGAAGGTTCAGGTGGAATTAAGAGATTCTAAGAGGTCCAGTTTTATAGTGACTTGATTCTTTTAAACATATTATTACATGATATTTTATATAAATATACATTAATAAAAAAATAATTGAAAACTCCTAGTGTCTTTGGAAGACTGGGTTTATAATACATCAAAGTGATACTAAAATAAGTTAACATTATTTTAATCTCAATAATGAGCTTCTAAATTCCTTGATATCCTAAAAGTACATAGGATAACCTAAAGAATACATAAAATAAAATAAATTGGTGAGATATAATACCAATTAGTAAATAAACATGATAAGGAAACATAACATGTGATTTTGAGGTATTACATTATATAAAAAAAAGTTTTATGAGTAATCATAAGAGGAACAACATAAATAACATGGTATCATTAAATCAGGGAATCATTCAACGTGAGTTGGAAACATATAACATGACTTAACATGGGTTAAGTTTATTTTCCTAGAAAATGTCACATTGTGGAAAAGGTCCCATAATGAAGTAGGTTTACTCCCCAATCCCATACATGGCACTTCATGAGACCAAGAATATTACCCAATTTATTAGAGTGTTATCCAGGAGAACCCATCATAACATGTATATGATTAACTATTCCAAAAAATAAATCAATAATAAGCTATAAATATAAGAATTTCCCATGGAATGTAATGGGATTCATAATCCCACCTCATGTCATAATCAAACGATATTTCCAAAATATAAAATTTGATAAATGAACTTAAGGAATGAATTACCCCATAAAAGGAAGGGAGAATAAGATAGGTATAAGGCCCCAGCCTTAAACCTTACTTAATATTGAATTAAATGAATAATTCACATTGAGGATCTTTTCAGGTTTAGAGTTTTAGGGAATTAGGTCATGAAACTTGCATTAAATTCCACATATAAACAAAGTAGTTACATAAAGATAGTATTCTTTATTCCCATCAATGGAAACACATTTAAAATAAAACATGGATTATTTCTTGACACATCCTTGACTCTATCATCTTATCATGTACCTTTCCCTTGACCTGTGAAAAACATTTCAAAAACTTGGGATGAGCATAAAAACTCAGTATGGGTTATAAAAACATGGAAAGGAAACATGAGTTCATATATACATAAGAATGAAATCATACTTTACCCATAAAACATAGGCACTTTAACATACCTCATAAAATCATGAATAAATCATAGAAATCATAATATGTAAAGGTAACTTGAGGCATTCATAACATTCTTACGTAGGGAGTAACCCTCTTGGTTACGTTTGGAATACCCATCACAGTATATTCCCTAAAATCTCTTCAGAGAAACCTTAACGTTTCACTCCTTCGCGTTACCCAATGCATTGGAGAGCTATAACGGGCTCACCCGCCCTTAGTTTATTACGGAACCACCCATCTTCATAATAATTCCCAAGAACCATAACATAATCGTATCACATAAAACATGCATAAAGGAAACATAACATTTCCACATTTCAATCACAAGATATCAATACAACACAAAAACATTGTGAAAACCATTTTCAATACCAAAATAAAAGGAAAAGTAAAACATGGTATTTATTTTTCTTTTAAAAAGAAGGTATGGCTTGTAGAGGAAGCCGAAACTCAAATAACGGTTATGACGGCGGAGAATTCGTTGTCGCCGCATACGTATGACAAAAACATTCCCTTTTGTCGTTTAGTAAACGCTTCGTATAAAAAAGATTCCTTTTGAATAAACGTAAAAGTCAAAGGGGTTTATACACCGTATAAAAGAAAGTTGTGTATAAAATAAAATATGCCTCAACGAAAGGAGATTGAGACGAAGTCCCATACAAAGATAATTTTTAAAATAAAATAGATACATTATGTGTATTCACTATAAGTACACATAAATAAAGTACAAATACAAGATACGACATAATAATATAATGACATAATTTGGAAGTAGGAGATTAACCCAAAGAATGGAAGTTGGGTTAAGAAATTCCCTTACCTCGTATCCGACTTGACCCGACCATTCTTTAAACTCCTGAATAATAAACTTGAGTTAATATCTACTTGATTATGAATCATTTTCAAGTTCATTATTCCTTTTATACCATGTTATGAACATCATGCAATTATTTAAGTTAATAATGTTTATTTTGTCGGTATTTGGTTCTTAAGTCAAAAATAGACTTCTTACACTTACATGTTGTTAATTTGGTCAAAGGTTCATTATATCCAGAATGGTATTCATGATGTAGATATCATATATGTCATATATATCCATTACATACATTCATTTATAATATTACATCACATTTAGAGGTAAGAAATGAAATGCACCGTTCATGGAGACGGTAAGCCGTACGTACGCATGAACGCTACTTTCATTTCTTTGTCATATTAATGGAATTAAAACTAAATGAGAGGTATGTATATTTTAATTCCAGAATTATATTCATCATTTAGATATATCATTAATTATATATATCCATTATATACATGTACTTTTAATAATAAATTACATTTGGGGATAAGAAATGAAATGCACCGTTCATGGAGACGGTAGTCCGTACGTACGCATGAACGCTACTTTCATTTCTATCTCATACTTTAATGGAAATAAATGATAATGATATATATAGGTATATTATAATTCCAGTATAACATCATGTATAATATCATTAACTTTATCATTTACACATCCCACATATGGTATTAATGAATCAAATCACTTTTAGGGGGCGGTAGTCCGCACTTCCTAAAATGAAGATATCGCGTATACCCATAATGGAAATCATAAAGGTATGCCAAAAATGAAAAAAAACAGAAGCTTAAGGAAAACATAAACATATTATATATCATATATAAAAATAGTGACATCATAATGGCCACCTTTGAAGGTGTTAAATGAGTATTGAACAATCATCGTTTCGGGAGGCAGAATTTCGCCATCCACGGAAACCGTATGTTCTTTAACCATTTGATGTAGTTGTGTGAGAGTGTAGCTCAAATAAATCTTATAACAACATCCTAGTATATTGATGATACTGGTGTTGTTACAAAAGAAATATATAAAAAGAGTTTAGGGGGTTGGAGAAGCAAAATAAAACAAATGAACATGAGAGAATGAATTACCTTAAAAAGTGTAACTCCTTTTGAGTTCAGCCCAAAGGCTTCCTTTGAAAGGATTCTGCCCAAAGGTAATCCTATAGGATGAGGAGAGGGATGTGGAGAGAGCAAATGGGCAGGGTTTGGTCTATCCAATGGCTTGAAGAGTGTGTGAAATGAGGTAGAGGTGGGGGCCTTTTATAAGAGGAGAGGAGGGGCACTTTTGGAAAGTTAAGAAACATTACATTATTTGAAAATGTGATTCGGTTTTAAAAGGTCCCACATTGATATAATTCGTGGATAAGGTGATAGGGGTTCTAAATCCACTCATCCAATTGGTTTTGGACATGTGTAGTTCATAGATTTTACATTATCTTTCTATTTTGTTTAAATCGTCAAATAATGATGTCATCGCTGCATCATTATTATGTCATAAATAATTAACTTTATTTAATGTCTAAAAATTATAAACAAAATACTATGATATAGGAAATCCTTTTAGCTTTCCAATGACTATTTATAATAAAATTTTGGACTTGTATAACCCCACTTAAAAATTGTTTTCGTAAAACATATTATGTTTGTGTCATTTTCACTTTAACATTAAATAAAAAGTAATTTATGTCATTTCCCAACAAAAGTGGATCCATGGGGTCCCCAAGTTGACCCATGGCTTGTCTTGGTCGGCCATGACACAACCAATAAGGTTGTGACATGTGTCTAGGTTATTTCATATTATTAAAGCATTATTTATACCTTAAACTACACTAATTATCACTAATCGCGATTAAAAACTTAATAAGTTACTATTCACTAAAAAATTATTTTAATCTCATTGAACCACATTTTACTTCTTAATGACAACCATGTATGTCGGATTTTCAAAATTCAATACACATTAGTGGAAAACTTTCATTTAACTGAAAAATCAGTTTGCTTGATTACCACTTAGTGGTTTCACTATTCATCAAAAATTGAAGTTTTTCAGAAAATTACCAAAAATTCACTCTAAGCTATATTTGATATTCCGAATTCAAAAATGAAGTCTATTTTAAAAAATTCAAATCATATAAGTCACATTAATTAATTTAATAATTAATTCCCGCTTCCAGAGCAAATAGCGTGTTTTTACAAAACAATAAGTATCAAAAGATTGACACCAGTTTAAGTCTAATTTCAAATCGAAATTGATTCCAATGACCACCATTGGATAAAATGGTAAAAATATATTCTAATTTCACTTTAAAACCAATTCAAAAGATAATCTAATCATATAAATAAATTAGATCAAAAAGAGGTTTTGAATTAAAATGCAACATTTTACACTATTCATAAAAAAATGAACTTTATCAGAAAGGTACCAAAAATTACACAAAGTAAAATTTGATGTCCTGATTCTTAATAAAAGTTTTATTTGGTCCAAAAGAATGTATAAGAGTGATCAAAACTATATTTAATGATGGTTCACCATTAAAAGGTGATAAGTGAACCTTTAGTGAAAATTAGAGTATAAAAGCCTAAAATTGAACTCTTTCCGTATTTTAAGCCTTTATCTTTTATTGGGTAAATGTAAAAACATCTAAAAACATATCTATTCATATTTTAGTTATTTCTATTCATTCCCGCCAGTACAACGGCTACTTGTTAACTAACATAATATTATTATATTACTAGTGTGCTACGTAAGTTTCAAAGAAACTCATCGTTGCGTATCGGGTACGCTATCGAACATAGCAACCCCTTTTAATTAAAATTCATATTTAATTCTCTAATATTAATAAATATGAAAATTATTTATTCTTTAATTACCTGGGATGTTACAATAGGTATATATACCAGACATATAAAAGAATTTAGAATCAATCCAACCCATCAAAAAAATCCATTGAAGAAAACATATCTAAAATACCACAAGGAATATTTCTTCAGAAAAATACCCTTTTCATTTTGAAATAAGTTCATTTAAATATAAAAAAATCAAATAATATTATTGAAGGAAAAAATTTATTTGAAAAAAATTGTAAAGTAACATTCAAATAATAGATCATTCATAATGGAGGTAAACTTTATACATATAGAGTAAATTAAAACAAATATTCCTTTAACATTTTTATAAGAAAAGGGTCGAAAAGTACCTTGTTTGAAAAATGAAAAAAATATTCCTTTAAATATTTTTTAAAAAAAATTAGAAAAAAATTATTATTAAATAATTGGTGAATATTTTAAATATTAAATAAAAAAATTTATGTAAAATATATATTTGGAAGAAAAATCATTTTTAACCGAAAAGGGAAAAAGTTGGAAATTATTAAAAACATTTAATGAATAATTTTAAGTAACAAAGAGATGAAAATGATACTATTACATGAATATTTCATTTATAAACTAAGTAGAAAAAAATTTAAATGTGTTTGTTAGATAATTATCAAATAAATTCATTTAATGTAAATTTAAGCATAAACAATCGTTTATTAAAATGAAATTGAATCATAAACCCTTACTACTTTGGTAAATTTTGAATCATAACCCCTGATAAAGAAATAAGATAAGATGAAACATTAAAAACAATGAATATAAAGGTATTAAATATATTAAAAAAATTGATAGTATATACACATCCTAATAATAAATAGGTTTATAATTCCAAGTATTGTTCAATAGAGTACAAATTGAGATGAAATCTCTAACATTGATTATACCATTGAAGTGAGGGTTAATAAATTAATTTATTTTTTATATCAAATGTAAATCCACATAAAAAAATTGGAAATAAAACATAAAATAATTAAAATACATTACACACATAATCTTATGATATCAAAGACAATGAATAAGTAATATAACCAAAAGAAAAGAAATTGAGTTAGGAAATTCCTAACCACTTGGTAAATTTCCATTCTAATCCCCTGGGATAAAATAATTCAAAAATAAACCTAAAATACAATTAATTGTAAATTATTAATGATATTAAATGTAAAAGGGTCATTATATACATCATATAAAATAAATTATGTTCATAATAATAAAATATCCCTCAATGAAGGGAAGTTGAGACGACATCCCTTACCTTGAGTCAAGAATTTTCATGTATTTCCCATATCCCCTGTATAATAAAATTATATAAATTATTTGTTTTATTATTAACCTTTTAATGTTTTAATCTTTTATAATTAAACCACTTAATTCGTTTATTTTAATCAAATATTTAATTACATAATCAGTTTATTACATGATGAGGGTTTTGAGGATATTCAGTTAATAAATTCAAAATGAAATCATTGTGTTGACCATCGTTAATGGGGATATTATTCCATCAAATCCAGAATAATAATGATTTAATAATTAAAATTTTTATGCATAAATTATACTTCTAAAATCAACCATGAAATATGGTTATGGAAAATGAACAATACTATAATCATATTGATAGGTTGTACGTGCCCATGAGTATCGTTTCCATTTTTCAACGATCACGATGGAAAGAATTTAGGTGTAATTTTATATTTATATAATTTTAATTATATCATAAATATCATATTATTTATTCAAATACAATTACATACACTATCTATGTTATGTAGTAATAATAAATGGATCACATTGCTTCGTGAGGCTGTAGTCCGTCAAATGCATGAACGACGTTATCATTTTTTAAAGGATTGTAAAGTTAGAAAGTATAAGACATATTAATTTTAAGTAATGATTAATATTTCATGAATATAATATATAAAAGTTAAATCAATCATCATGAATATCTTTGAGATTCATTGATTGAAAAATAATTACATTGTTTCACGAAACGGTAGTCCACCATACATACAAACGATGGTTTCATTTACCATTTGATGAAAGAGGATACAGATATAGGTTATTAAATTCATATAATTAAATATAAATATATGGTAGATACATAATTTATTATATAATCTTGATTTATTAAAATTTGAAGTAGGTAGAAGAAGAAATAATAAAAAGACGCTCGATTAAGAATGATACCTCTTCTTTAGACCGCCTCTTTAGCATTATACTGAAATCCTAAATAGAAAAACTTTCTAATAAAAACAGGGGTTATAGAATATGGTAGGTAATAGAGGATGGTATATTAGAATTTACTGGATGAAAAAAAGGCTTTTTAAGTGCGAGAAGTATAGGAGAGGATGTTCCCTTTTATAAATGAGAAGGGGTGACATTTTTGTAAATACCCAAAACTATTCAATAATGGGAATTCTCTCTCAATAAAAGTGCCTAAAAAAGATAAATAATGAATTATATATAATATAAGGTTTTTAATAACCTCATACACTAAAAATAAAAAAAATAAACATTTTATTCCCTTTTCCTCTATGGTTACTCAATTTTACCATTTTAGTTTTCACCATGGTAACCCTATTTTTATTTAGGTAATTTATCCTTTAATACTAGAATAAAAAATTAAAATTATTAGATAATTTTAACAAAATTCTTATAAATATTAAATCAATATTATAAAATCTAAATCATATGTGTATATAAAATTAATTTTAATACAAACACATGTAAGCACCGAACCCTATTTTAATATTAACTGTGGTAATTAATTTCTCCTATTTTTATTATTCATTAAGACCAAAAATTAAATTGAAAAGATTAAATAATATTTAATATGATGATTTCAAATATTGAATCCATTTTATAGAATTAAACTCATAGAAGTTTAATAATTTAATTTAAAATTAATCCCGCAAAATGCGATGAGAAACGCTTTTCAAGAAATACATTTTTTATGTAATAAATGATCTTCTAATACCTCTATGATCGAAAATAATCATTATATGAATATAAATTCATATATATTGAAATATAATATATAAATTTAATTTAAATTATTACTCATTCTCTCTTATTTTAATTAATTGAAATAGAGAAACATTATACACTTTAAAAATAGTTTTTATCAAAATACATCTTTAATCCTAAAAATAAAATAATACCAAAATATGGAATAAATATTAATAAAATTTAATTAATTAGATTAAATATAATTAAATAATTCTTATGTTACATTGAAATAAAATTCAAATAAATGGGGGACATTTAAATTACTTAATTTATTGAAAAGAAACGGTAGTTTTACAAAAAAAATAGTATTTTTCACTATTCACTGAAAAAAATCATTCTTTTTAGAAAAATCCAAAATTTTCATACTAAGATAATTTTGATATTATGATATAAAAAATATAATTTTTATAAAATACAATTTCTAGATGTTTCAGAAACGAAGTATAATATTTTCTCTAAAAAAATAAAAAATATTTTTGGGGAAAATGTATTTTTGAAGTATAAAATGACTTTATTAAAATTTGAGTACCTATTTATTACTAATTAATTAATAAATTTATATTATATAAAATATTTAGAGGTATTTTTTTTAATATTCTTATTTCTATTTATACATCCAATTTTAATAGTTAGGTTATAGTGGTCATATTTCAGTAATAATATTTTAATAGTGTATTGTTGTTCATTTAATAATAGTTCTAAATGTTGTATATTCTATCAAAAATAGTTTTCTTATAAAATATAATTATTTTATGGTCATGGTGTTGCAATAGGACCTGACTTATTTATTTGCATTTGTTTATTTTATATATGGGGTCAACCCAATGGGTGACCAATATTGTGCATATGGCATAGTTGTTCGGGTATATACTATATTTCATTTAATTTCCACATGTTTTTAATTAAGTTTGTTTATTATTTATATGTACTCTAATTTGTATGATTTTGGGTTATTTACTTATAGCTTTTCACTCTAATATACGGTATATCCTCATCACAATTCCATCTTAAAACTGTACTGCTAGTCAGCAGCCTCTAGCATGCGAGAAGGTGCGATTGAGATCTTGTGGTGAACCAACTCATGGAAACAATTTAGTAGAATCTATATTTTACAATATTTATCAATTTAAACATAATTATATTTTTAATTTAGTTAAAAGACCTAAATAAATTTTAGTTATTGGAGTAAAATGTGTTTTTAGAAAGAAATGTGAAGAAAATGAAATAATTGTAACAAATAAATAAATACTTAATTATAAGAAATACTGATAAGAGTAAGGTAGGGGTTATGGTGAAACTTTTGCATTGGTATATATGATAGATTCTATCTTAATCATATTTTCATTTATAATACATCTGAATTTTACATTATTTTAAACAGATATGGAAATCTCTCTTCTTAAGGGTTATGTTCATAACAAGGTTTACATTTAAAAACCTCCTAGTTTGTAGATATCCAATCCTAATACATGTATTTAAACTTACAAAATATCTTTATGGCCTTAAAAAATCTCCAATATCCTATTATGATAAACTTAATAATTTTTTTCCTTAAAAATAATTTTGTTAATATAAATTATATTACTGGCCCTTTTATATAATTTTTTTTTAAATACACTATTGTTGTTTAAATTTATAATGATGAAATTATTTTTAGATCAACTCAAAAATCTACTTGTGATAATTTTGAAAACTCATGAAGAGTGAGTTTGAAAAGTGAATAATTGTTGAACTCAACTTTTTCCACAGTTTTATAATCTCTCAAAACTATAAGGAAACATTTTAACTCAACATAAATATATTACAAATTCGTTAAAACATTTTGGTCTTGACAATGCCTTGAGTATTAGCACACTGGAAGGTACCTAAATCAAACTTGATCATAATGAATTCTAGTAACTATTCGATAAAACAAGTTATATTAGTATGATCATAACTTTACAATATTTAATATCTAATTTCATAGAAATTTTTTTTTATTTTTGTGTGAGATATTTCAAGAAAATCTAGAATAATCACATTTAAAAGTGATAGAATATATTTTTCATTACTTAAATATTTTATCAGAACATGAGAAATTTTGTTCTTTTGGAATTTATTTTACAATAAAAAATTACTCAAATAAAGAATTTTGGGGTTTTAGGTTGGATAGGAATATTACTTTCGAATAATTTAATTTTCTAGGAGAAGCTATAGTTTCATGGTTTAGCAAGTAGAAATACTTGGTTGCACTCTCCAATACTAAAAAAGAATATGAGGTAGTTAGAAGTATTTCTTCTTAAGTGATGTGGATGCTACACACCCTCATGGATTTTGGTTTTAAATATATTTTAACTTTGATCCTTCATGACAACACTAGTGAAATAACATTATCTTGAAACCCATAACATCAATCATGAGAAAAACACATATATGTAAGAAACCATTTCCTTAAATATCACAAAAAATGAGATATTTTTCATGACTTTATAATTATAGAAATTATTCTTGTTCATATCTTCATAGAACATTTAAATAATAATAGATTCAAATATATTAAATATAATATGGGAATGACCAGTTTAGAGTGATCCTTAATTCCCTTCTTTTATAACATATCTCCTCACATTGAAAATCTCCTAGAAAGAGGGAGTTTATTCCTTGATTTCAAAGTTCCTCTAATGTTTTATATAGTATTTTCAAATCTATATTTCTAAAAAAAAAATAATTTGAATTTTACATTCATCATAAAAAAAAATTATAGAAGTTATAATTTATTTTTGGAACTTAATATTCCCAAATTCATTTAGTTTTGATATTTGCATACGTGTTTGTTTAAGTTATGTGAAAAAGAGAATCTTGTAGGCATGTTATAAAAACTATAGATTTAGAACACTATATTATAAAGAAATTATTATAATTTTTACCAGAACCATATTCAAATGACTAAAATCATAGGTTTGTATCATAATATATATTTTGAAAAAATGTTTAATCTTTTTTATCTTATCATTTATTGAATTTTTCTTAATACAACAAACTTCCAAAATGAGATAAATTTCTCTGTATTTAGGTTTTATTTAAAAATAATAATAAATCATCTAAGGGTCAGAGTCTTCAACATTCAGATGATATTACATAAAGAAGATTAAATAATATATATACTACTAAATAATTTAAATTAATAGGAAGTTTCTTTTCTATATCATGTTTACTGAATAGACCATGATTCATGGTTATATTTATTTTCAATAATACCTGGTGCAAATGATGATGTAAATATTTGTATTTTTGGATGGCTTGGAAGAAAGTTGACTTTCTCAAGTATAATGATAAGTAAGTTTAATGCTTCAACACATATGAAGAAATATATGTATAATATTGGATGAAGTTGAGATAAATGAAAAGAAGTTTTTTTTTTGTTTAAGAAATGCTACCATTACTTTTACATACTATTATAGGATTTGGGATTTTTTGGGTACTTGATTTTATAAAGGAATATCTATATATATGCATAGGCAAAAATTATATAACTTCATACATCCTTGAGATAACTTTTGACCGCAGCTAGTAGCCATAAGATAAAGATCAACCAATTCTAGCCGATAGAGGCCTGGAGGGAGTATAGTGCATGTGGTCATCAAAATCGAGGATAGTTGTTCTTAGCCTCTCATGTACGGAACAAAAAAAGAGGTTGTATGAGGGAACCTAATACATTTTTGATTTTTCTCACCAATGTATTCCATGTAGATGCTTATTAATAAGCAAATTCACAGGGTTTATTTCAATGTGGGAAACTTAATATGTGGTAAGTGTTCTTATATTTTAAAATTAAGAACATATGCATGATTTTAAATGTGATGACAACATTTTATGTCTTCTTCCTCATTATGTTTTTCTAAGGATCTCACCACTTGTTATGAATCTCCATGAGATCTGATCCCGATGACTCCAAAACTGATCATCTTTCCATGTGAGATCAAGAGTGACCTCGCAACGTTTTCATGAAGTTCATGTCACATCGATGTTCATCCCCCATAATAATAATAAGAAATGTATTTTTTATATTTTTTAAATCCTTTACCTAAAGACCAAATCAGATGTTGTTATTTAGTGTTCAATCATATTGAATCATTCTGATTATTAGAACCAAATCATGATTCTTTTTATGTTATAGAGGAATTGAGTTCTACAGTGTAGGTTGCACAGCCACATCTCAAACTACTATGAGAAATTAAATTAGAAGATCTATCATCTCGAGACCATTCCAAAAGAGAGGTGACCACATCATATAAAATTTTTTAGTTAATGGAAAATAGAAATAATAATTTATTCAAACCATAAATGAGTTTGTGGTGGTGGTAATAAAAAATATACATGATCATATTTTTTGATTCTATGACTTGCAATTATATGTATTTAATCATATTAAATGTGATCTTTTTTCTTTAATCGAATTAATTTCATTGAAAGTATTTGATCATATAGATTTAGATCGTAATTCTTTTAAAGACAGTTGATATCTTGATCACATGATGTTATGGAGTACATTAAAAATCAAAATACCATGAAGCTTTAGTTTGAACCATGATTCATGTAGAATAAGGAAAGAAGGTTTGTGATGAATCATTGAGCCATAAAGCAAAGGGGCTACAACAATAATCCTGGCATATTAAACATGTAGATGTTGATATAATTTAAATATATTTGGCTTTTTTGGAAGAAAAATAATTAAATAAAGTAATTATATGGGATGATTTAAAATATAATATACAAGAATTATAAGGGTGATATTTTAGGAGTTTTTAATTATTAAAACTATGGTAATATGAAATTGAGGATTCACACATTATTGTGGAAATTTTGAAAAATAAGGTGTGAAGTAAAATTGAACTAGAATTTTCATATGTGTGTGTGTGTGGGGGTTATGTGTGTGTTCTATGGGAACAAGTGAGGCATATACGAAGTTATAATATTGAAATATGTAGTAAAATATTTGTAACAAAGTGAAAGAGGGTTACTATTTCATATCAAAGAGGTCAATTTCATAGAGAGAGAAAAAGATATAGTTAATGTTATAATCATTGAAAATACCATGCATGTCGAAGGAAAAGTGAGAATATCCCAACATTGTGATCAGCGTGAATATTCTCTATGTTGAAAAATATGAGGAATAAGGGGAGAGAAGCTCGGCCATCTACTATTATATATTATTATCAAGCCAAAAAGAATAAGAAAATCAGTACTTCATGAAAAGTGGTTTCTTATTCACTAAAGAATAGAATAGGAAGAGGAATAAATTTTTTTTCAACAAACCCTGCTATTATTCCATTCTAGACAAGGTGGTGAGGTGTTTATACTATAGAAATCTACTATTAAAGGCTGAATAAAGGTGATCCATCACTTGAAATTTATAAATATTGAGGTATCCCATCTAATTTTTATAAGTGGGGAAGAAAATAAAAATAAATAATCCAAAAGGGACTCAATTCAACATAAGTGATATTTCTTCAAGGAAGTGTATTCCAATCCCTTATATAAAGGGATAGCATGCTCAAAATTTATTTGTACCTAGTTGATTCCAATATAATGACTCTAAGTTCCTAACTTTTCACATGATTTCTTTGAAAATAATATGGATTTTGTGTGTGGGGGGGATAAAAACAACCATACACATACAGAAGGTGGAAACCATCATTAAAAAATTCGAGTGTTTTCTTGTGTTGTTTTACTATATCAATACACATATTGTCCAACGGAGAGCTAAAGTGTGAAATTTATCTTCTCACTAAATATGTGAAGTGTCACAATAGGGATAAAGTTTAAATTGGTTAAAATTATGTTAAAATTGATTCAACATTTCCCCCTCTCTGTGTTTGATACATCCTTGTGATATTTTATCAATTGGTATCATATCTATAAAAATAACTCTATTATTTTTTCAATATTTTGAAAACTTTTAGGTTCTCATAATATTATAAATGAAATTTAAATGTGGAGGATTAATTTCCACTACTTATTAGATGTATATCTCTTTAAAGACACACTAGAATAAAAAGAAGAAAGAGTTGAAGGAAGTTGAGGAAAGTATTAATCCCATAAAAAGAGAAAGATGTTAAAGTCTTTCCAATAAATTATTCAATTGAATATAAATCTAACATAAGTAATAAAGATATAGTAGTTAAATCAAATACCAAATAGTTAGAAAATATTTCTACCTTAGAAGGATCAAATCATTTCAATGATAAAAATTCAATAACAAATATTTCTTTTAAAAAATTTCTTCATATTAACAAAGTGAAAATGGGAAAATCAAAATTCTAATTAATAAAAAGAAGAGTTAATTGATTCCTTAATTGAAATATTACATAATTTTATAAAGATATAATAACATATTTTTGTGGCTATTTTAGAATCTTATAGAAGTATATTTTCCACATTAAGAATCAAATAAAAGAGAGAGAAAATTGGATTTATTGGTAATGATGTGTGTCGATCTTACTAAAAACTTTTACACCAAAGATGAAAAAATTTATTTTTAGAAGAAAAATTATAATATCCTAGGACCCGCACTCTAGGATCCTTTGCTGAAATCAATAAATTTTCACTTTTGGATTTGATGCTAATAATTTATACCCAATTTTATTTCCATCAAACCTTACAATATCAAAAGGAAAACTTTGATCACTTATAATTTAGAGTAACTTTTAGGTTTATAGTTTTAAATAATTAGTACAAACTCCAATATAAAGAATTCACATGAATTTAAAGGAGAATTTATCCCACTTAACCTATCTTTTCATTTTCACATTAATATATTATCATCATATATATGAAATCCATTATAGTTATAAATCATCCAACATAATTCTTTAACTGACTGAATGGCCCAAAGGCCTAAATTTTTATTCGTTTTTTGTATAAACCCCCCTTTTAAG
Source organism: Viscum album (assembly GCA_963277665.1). Lineage (NCBI taxonomy): Eukaryota > Viridiplantae > Streptophyta > Magnoliopsida > Santalales > Viscaceae > Viscum > Viscum album. Next base: position 1,417,870,471 of record OY728145.1, read on the forward strand.
GATAAAGGGGGAAACCTCACATGAATTCAAGGATGTAGACATCAATAAAAAAGAAAGCCACAACCCATAACAAGTCTATTTATAAATACTTTAACCTAACAAAAAATCATTATGGAAAACCTCTACCATTGCATGACTGTTCAGCAAGTTGTCTCGTGCAGAAGTGCATGGGCCTAGTACCGATGGCTGAGCCATACCCTATCAAACTTCCAAATCCAAAAATTCATACATGGTGAAATCACATGCTCAGATCCTCTTTTGAATTATTTCTTTATAGAATGTTCAGAAAAACACATCCAAAAACCAATGCAAGTAGATACCCTGCACCCTTCTGCAGCAGAAATGTAGTTCATGCTCAATTCCTCACTCAAAGAATTAACTCTATTGATTTGGTTCCATGGCACAGCGCAACCAGACCACCGACACCAAAAAAACATTCACTTCACCAGTGAAGACAATCCTCCCAAATAGAACATCAACTGCAAGACGTAAATCATACACATCCAAAACTAGAACAGGAAACAAACAGAAGGGAATCCAACATAATTATTTAAAACCTATGGAAAATTAAAATTTGGAAGTATGATCTCAGATGCTCAGTAAGGGTAAATAAATTGTTAATAATTGAATTTCATCAATTATCATAAGAGTGAATAAGGTTATAATGAAAAAATCATAGTGCATGAGAGAATAATAAAATAAATCATACCCATCAATACCTAGAACATCAAATATGGAAACATGTCAAATTAAATAGTCATTCTAATAAACAATCATGAGCTATATCATATCAATCTTGATCATGAGAAACATTTTAAACCTGAAACAAGTAATTAAAACTCTTTTTGGTAACATGGATCATCAACTTCATAATACACTTTCAAAACCATTTTCATTAGAATAACTATATGGCGGACTTCCAATATAATCATTTCCCAATGCATTAGAGATATAAAATGGGGATCACCCTTCATATAAGACATATCATGCTCACACATTCTTCATGAGCTGTGATGGGGATCAACCCTTCATATAAGCTATATCGGGCTCACTCGTGAGCTTTAATGGAGATAAAACCTTTTTATAAGTTATATTAGGATCACTTGTTTCATATAATTCTCAAGTACCATATCAATAATAAAACACATTCATAATAAAACTCATATAAATAATCACTATTAATTTATAACCAGTTAACCCCAAAGAAAATAAATATATTTAATGTCAATCCCTTTGAAACACGATTAATCTATGGAAATCAAATAGGCTCAATAAAAATATCTTTGAAACATGATTAAACCATGTAAAATAAAAGTGTTTCATAAAAAATTCCTTGAAATATGAGGAACCCATGTAAAATAAATGTCTCCATAACAATCTCTTCGAAAAAATATTAACCTACAGAAAAGAAACGAGTTGCTTTATAATATATTTGAAATAATCATACTCTATCCAAAGAAATAATAAAGATGATATCAATAAAAAATCTCCATGGTGGAGGATAATTAATAACAAAGGTTGTTGAAATTGGTGAATTTAAATTCCCTCCAAATATCATTTATAACATTCCTAAATAAAATAATCTTTAAACATTCATAGTGTCCCATACCACTTTGAAATTTTTTGAAACATAAGAAACATGAAGGAATAACATTTTACAAAACATTAAATGACATTAAAATAAATAAATTTCTTATATAATATGTAAAATTCATTATATATGAACCACAAAAAATAAATTAGTGGTGAATATAAAATAAGTCTAATATAAATCAAAGTGAGAATAGAAATCCCCTTATAAATGTGGTGACATATGAATCGTAAACCCTAAAAGTAATAATAATAAAATAAACACTTAAATTTCATGAATATATAATAATTCATGATATAATATATCAAAATGGATGGTATATACACCACAAAAAATAATTAAGTGGTGAATATTACATTTATCTCACAAATGTAAAAACTGAGATGAAAATCACTTGCATTGAGTCTTCTTTTTCATGTTTATACTATATCTTCCTGAATAATAAACTTATACTAATTTTTTAATTTTTTTATAACCTTTTAAAATATTATTATTACTTTATTTCACTTATAATCAAGTTATATATAATTACTTAATCAATAATGTTTAAGTGAGATGTTTTTACAATATGCGTCTTCTATGTCAAAACTGAATTTCATAGGTCAACTATGGTCAATGAGGTCAATATTTAAGCATACAGGTAATAATAAACATGTAATAGTTATCAAATTTTCAAATAAATAATAATTTTAAAATCAAACATGAAAATTTCGTTTTGAAAAATGATCCAACATTATGATCATTGAGACGGAAGGCTGTACATACGCATGAGTGATGTTCCCATTTTTCAATGATCATTATGAAAGGAAGTTAAGTAATGTTTGTCTTTAAAGAATGTATATTAGATAATAAATAAAAATTATTTAAATATATATACTTATATATATCATTCTTGTGAAGTGGTGACTAAAAATGAACAATTAGACCTCTTTGAGGAGGTGGTAGTCCACACGTCAATGAACAAAGTTTTCACTTTTTCAGTGTGTAGAATGGAAAGTAAAAAATGACATTTTATATTTACTGATATATAATTATTTCATGAGTATAATTAATATTTAATTAATATTTTATATTTTTATTAAAATCATCCTTAATATATTCTTTGCAAACTGTGAATGTATCACATCGTTTTCAGGGGCAGTATTCCACACGTCCACAAATGATGTTATCGTATTCCCACAAAATGGAAAGCATGAATGTATGTGTTATATTATAATTATAGAAGTATTAATAAATTATAAATATCATATATATAATATAAAAAGGAATAACCAACATATTTCCTAACCATAAGATGTGGTAAAAGTAAAAACGAACGACATTATTACGCAAGGCGGTAGTTTGTCGTACACACAAACAGTGATTCTGTCACCCATTTGATAGAAGTGTGTGTATGTGTATGTATAAAACTTAAAATCAAATAATATATTTATATATAAGATACTGAGGTTATTATTTAATCATAAAATATGAATAATTTAAGGGGTTTAGAAAGAAATAAAACAAAACTGCTCATTGAATAATGTAACCTCTTATTTAGATAACTCCATTTGGTTTTCACTAAAGGATTTACTTGATTTTTTTTATTTCAAAAGTGATTATACTATGATTATTTTAGGTATGTTGTATGTTTATTTGGGTATGTTTTGGATGATTCAAATAGGGTTTAGAGGTGTGAATATTGGGAGAGAGTGAATGTCATTTTATAAGTGGAGAAGAGGACACACTTGGTACTCTTGAAAGGAATTGTGTGCAACCAACATTTTACTTGTACCCTAAAGGTAAAAAATGAAATATTATGACACCTAATAGGTTTCATGGTATAAATATGGACTTATAATATTTTTTATTAAATTTTAGGGTCATTTTCCCAACTTATATTCTAAGTTTAATAATTAATTAAACTAGTTTATACCTTAATAACTGTAATTAATTTTAATTTCTTTCACTAATATTTTTAGTAAACAACTAATTTAACTTAATAGAAATTATAAATTATTGATATGAAAAATATGGAATCCATCTTCCCAAATTTCAATCATAGAAGTGTCATAATTTAATTTAAAATCAATCCCACAGACAGAATGAGAAAGTGAGTTTTTTATGTAAAAATGTTCAAGACTGAAATAGTTTTATTTCCAATTTCAATATGAAGATGATCAAAACTACCCAAATTGGATTAAATTATATAAAATTTATCTATTTATAATTTAAAACCAATTAAAAAATAATTCTACAATATAAATTATTTGGAATAGAAAACAGATTTCAATTAAAATCCAGTATTTCTCATTATTTATCAAAACATGAAACTTCTTAGAAAAATAAAAAACATTCACCCAAATTAAGTTTTTATAATAAGATTACAAAAATGAAGTTTATTTTGTAAAATATAATTTATAAATGTTCCAAAATTTAATTTTAAAACAGTCGTGACATTAAAAGTGGGTAAAAGTACTTTTAAAAATATACAACTTTTTATGCTTAAAATTGAATTAATTATTATCTTAAGAATATCAAACTTATTGGATAAACATAAAAACATATAATTAAATATATAACATATAAATTCCATTAATATATGGAATTTTTTATTATTAAATTAATTTATAGAGATAAAATTCCATTATAGTCATAAAAATAGTTTTTCATAAATAAATATCCTATATATTGAATTTGTGTTTATTTTCATTTCTAATTAATTTGTAACAAAAAAATTAATTTTATAGAAATGTTTAAACTGTGAATATATAATTTAGTTAGTCTTAGTCATTCCTACCACTCCAAAATCAAGGTGATAACTATCATAATAATATTAATAATATATTGTTGCTTGATAAGACTTGGGCTTGGGTCTAAGATAAGTTATCTAAGCAACTCGATGTTTCATGAAATGGAAGATAAACCTTTTTTTATGTGGGATTAAAGACAAAATATTTTTTTCATAAAGCACAATATATTAATGAATTTAAATTTATTTGAAAGAATATATTTCTTAAAATCATGCGACGGTACATCCTACCCCCATTAAAATGAATTTCACCCTTGAAATTCAACTTGGTTATTAAAGGATTAACATTTTCATAATTAATTTATTAAAACCCCCATTGTATAAATGGTTAATAAAATGTAGTATTAAAAAGGGAAATTGGGAAAAAATGTCACCAAAATTTTCACATAATTAGGATTCCACATTGGGAGAACATTGGTGGGAAATTAAAATATTTATTCAGAATGCAAAACTAATTCTCATGGATTCTTAAAGAGTTGTAGATAAGTCGTCAAGAGGAAGGTAAATGAAAAAAATGAACAAAATAGGTGCATAAAGGGCCTTTGATATAATTAGAAAATATGGTAATAGGATAAAATTTTATTTCACGATCCTATTACCAAATTTAAAGGATTTATTTCACTATTTAGAATGAAAACATAAAGGAATATGCTTAAATAATGAGTATAATTTCATCCTTTAATCAAATTCTACAAAACTCTTGTCCATTTCTCCAAACAATGATCATTCAAGATGAATTTTTTAATTCTTGAACAATGAAAATATGCTTTTAAAGAAGACATAACCATAAAAGGGATAGTCAAGAAATTCCACCAGTATTTAGGCATTAAACAAAAACCAAAATGGTTAGAACATAGTCAAATTATTCCCAAAATGATTAAACATTCATGTGATAAACTAATATTTATAATTCAATAGTAATACCCAAATTTGAAAATAAATTATTCAATAAATAAATATCCTTAAAATTATTCAAGAATTTCATGATAAAGTTAGAAATATAAAAATTAGTCGGATTTGATCATATATAATGCAAAGATAAATCAACCATTATTCCTCAAATATAATCCCATATGTTTTGGTAATAAAAATAATCTTTACCTATAAAAAAACTTCATGCTAACCAAGAAATCGTGTAGTCCAATAGTAGTGCACGAAATGTAATGACCCAGGTATTTATAGAATAATACATTTTAAAATATATTAATATCTATTAATTTTAGATTAAAGGGGACTCTTTTTCTAATAGCATACTCAACATGCAATAATGGGTTTCTTTGAAATCTTAAGTTGCACATAACTTTGAGTTATACCAAAAAATAATATAATCATGTTATTATTTTAAATGGTAGTTACTGCCTAGCCATTTTATTGGAAATAATGAACATAAATAACTACAATAAGATCATTAATGTTTGTTAAATACATTCATCCAATAAATTTTAGAGGCCTAAAATAAGAATGAATCTAATTTTAATCAAGAAATAATGTAATATTTTTTTAAAGGTCGTTTTACCGTCTTTTGGGGGAAAACCATTTTTAAATATAGTTTTTGTCACTTTCATTTTTTCTATTTGATAAAATAAAGTTTTTCTATATAATATCAACATAAAAATATACTTTGGATGAGATTTTTTTATTTTTCTGATAAAGTTCCTTTTTAATGAATAGTGAAAAATACTGTATTTTAATTCAAAACTGCATTTTCATCTAATTTATTTATATAGTTATATTGTGTTTTTAATTAGTTTTAAAGTGTAATTGGATTATATTTTTATAATTTAATCCAATTTTGGTCATTTAAAGTAATTTTACTTTTAAATTGGATATAAACATATGTCAATCTTTTGGTAGTTTTTACATTTTAAAAACATGCATTTTCGTTTTGACAACGGGAATTAATTTTAATCTAATTACATTAAATTATGTGTTTTTAATTTATAAAAATGGATTATATATTTTGAATCATAAGGTTAAAATTAGGTAAATAGGTACCTTTAATTTTTTGACATTATGAATAGTAACTTCAGTAAATATTTTATTTACCATGGTTAAAGGATAAATCTGGTAAATAATGGTAAAAATTAATATTATAATAATATTAAACTACCCTAACACATGTTATAATCCAATTGGATGAGATATGTCTGATCATGGGCATCATTGGGTCGATTTTGGGACCCAATGGAGCCACTTTGATGTGAAAATTACATTTTTTAAGAATTAATTTAAAGTAATGAAACATATAACATAAACATGTAACCTTTACTAAAAAAAATTATTTTGGGTTATTTTAATTGATATATTTGACTATAAATAATAATTAGAAATATAAAAAAATTTATACATCATTATATTTTATTTATAATTTCTAGACATTAAATAAATAAATTTATTTCTGACTCAATGATGATGAAGTGATTGCTTCATTAAAAAATGATTCAAATAAATGATATTATAAATATTAAAATAAATTTATTTCGAAACTTTTTATTCTATCTATGAATTTTATGGATAATTATGACTTGTTATATTTGAATTAATGAAGTTTTTTTGAAATAATCAAGTTGTTATGGATTTTTAAAAAGTCATAATTAGAATAGTATAAAAATTGACATAAATGGGTTTTTAAAACAAATGCTATTTCATTAAATGAGATAATTGTCCAAAAAAATCTAAGATTCAGTGAAATGACTTAGATAATGCTTAATATGTCATTAATAAACCCCTTGAGATTTTATTGTCATTTTATAGTAACTATATTAACCATATAGTATGAATATACAAGAAGACATGGTACGTGTTAAATTAGTTAACTAAGGATTAAAGCTAAAAGATAAGGTTAAATTTGTAACCTAGACTTGTAAAAAACCTATTGGTTGAGATTTTTTCGACCCAAAAGAATATTATGTTCGAAATAAATGAAATTGGGACCATTTTAAAGCAAAAATAATATTATAATAAAATAATACTTCCAAACTCTCCTAAAATGCACGTCCTCCCACTTATAAAAGGGAATTATCCCTACTCATCTACTCACACCTCTCAAGCCCCTTGGATCATCCAATGTCATGAACCATCCCGTGGGACCCGTGTTGTGACTACCCCAGTCTCAGCTTTTATAGGCCAGGGGTTGGCGACTGGCACCGGAAAGACATATCCCAAAAAAGGGAAGGCATTTCCTTTAAACCTACAAACACACATACTAGGTGCACAACAAGAACAAACCATGTAGAATAACTATTGAAAGTAAATTTGTGAACTGAAGCAGAATGAGATAGAATAAAAACCCAACTAAAATAAAATACATAAAAAAGGTAAAAGAGCTCCATAGATTGTCCGCCAAGGATCATACCTAAAAGGTACATACAGCTCATAACCACAACTCTCCACGTCAACCAATCACCTCTGTGCACCATCTAGTCTTGGCTCCCTAACCTTAGTCAAATCTATCCTTCAGCTGAACATGACACATCATGGTGTGGGAAAAGCCCGTGCAGGGATGAGTATAAAAATACCCAGTAAGGACCCCGAGACCCCAGAAGGTCTCCCAGGATTTCACAAAGGAAAAACCACAAAGCATGATCTCAATCACAAAGAATAATGTAAAAGACTCAGCTCAAACCAGGTACACAACATAAAGAACATGAATAAATATCATTAGGAATAAATCCTGATCATCTTATTCTATTGAGAGGATTTTTCTGCTAGATTACAAAAGGTCCCTAAGTACTGACCCATAGAGGATTTCTAGGTGTTGACTCATAGAGGATCGCTAGGTGTTGACCCATAGAGGATCACTACATGGTGACCCACAGAGGATTACTAAGTGTTGACCCACTTAGAGGATCGCAAGTGGCTGACCCACTTACAAGATCGCTAGGTGCAGACCTATAGAGGATCTCTATGTGCCGACTTACTCATAGGATCGCTTGGTGCAGACCCACAGAGGATCTCTAGGTGCTGACCCACTCATAGTATCTCTAGTTGCTGACCCACTCAGAGGATCACTATTCTTTCTTCACATCAAATCCAACCACTGGATTCCCTCACTTAGCATGCCTGATTATAGGAAGATTCTCTCCTCAAGCCATAGGTCTTATTTCAACCCCCACTAAGTCCCATAAATAATTATCCTTAAGAACCACCAGGTCATATGGGTTACAACACAACATAAGGTGCATCAATTGGACGCCCGGTCTATAAGTTATAGGCATTTTAGTATCGAGGGACCAATTAGATTCAAACTCAATCAAACCCTCCCATAATCCAACTTTCCCCAAAACCCTAGTGGAGTATCTCAAAATAACTATATCATCCTAAGGGTTCCAATTCCATAGACGGTTTGTCAGACGGGCGTCCAGTTTAGAAGACACTCCTGATTTTGTAAAACAGGACCGGACGCGTCTGGTAGGGGACAGGTCCGACCGGCCCATTGGTCCTGTGGGTCCAGATCATCTCGCGGTTCTGGCCTAGTTAGCGAGTTTGGCCCGGCTAGCTTTTCTGGCCCGGCTCGAGAGTCCGGCCCGGCCCAGATAAAAAACTAGGCCCATTGAGCATGCCAATTCTCTAAGCAGGGCGCCACCCTCCCTTCCGAAACGGATAGCTCAATAAGTTGTTTGGTGTCCAACCAAGCGGCCCGAGCAGGCCCCTCACCTTCCCCACGTGACTCTAGTGCACCGCTTCTTCCACCGTTGTGGCGCCAGCGGGTGTTCCTCATCGTTTTCAGTGCTTCTATAGGCCACCAATTAAGCTCCAATGGTCCAATATCTTTCCTGTCTGAACCTACGGGCCTCCCAGGACACCGCCTTCATTTCATGGCCCTCAGTTTCACCTTTCATTAAAGTTTAACATTCTCCCATAAAGAACGCATCAAAACCGAGATATTCTGAGGGTTCAATCCTTGTTCGGATGGCCCGTTCCCTCCACATTATCATTATATCATGGTAAGGAGTATAATACTCATTTGAAACCCCATAATGAAATCCTCGCATTGACCTCCCACAAATTCAAGTGAATTACGGATCAACCACTTAGTTGGTTGATCCGCATTCATCATATAATTCAATAATTGGGTAGGTTGAATCCATAATTCACTTTAAATAAACAAAATCCCTACCTTGAACATGTTATATTCTGCTAATGATGAAGGAGGAGAATCCATTGTCTGAAGATGTTCATCAGCATTCATTGTCTCCCTTCGATTTCTTATTCTAAACCTTCATGGCATCGTCAAATCTCCATTCTTCATTGGAGGAAGACGTCAACAACATTTTTTCAGAGGTTCCTCTCATGGGTATCCAAAACTCATGCCAAAACTTTGTTTAAATAAGGGGAAGGAACCCCCCATGTTGTGTTTCATTAATGTGGTTCATTAATGAACCACATTGAATATTCATTACAACTTATGAGAATTTCGGTTCTACAACCAAACGTCATGTCACTAAATGACTCGTTCAAGCTTGATGTTATAGTGCGGTCCAACCATTATCGCTCTACAGTTGAAATAAAATAAAATAACTCATGCAGTTATTTTATTATTATTATTTTTGTAAAGTCCAAAAATAATATCTTTTTTCAAACCCTTTCTTGTCAAAGCTATGCTTTGCCTAAGTGAACCTCGTCATTGTGAATTCAATGGTGCCCTCATATTTTCAATCCTAGCACTAGTTCAAAATTTAGACATTTGTGCCCGCATGTTTACTGAATGTACCTTAAAAAAAGGTCAAAAATTACTAACAGTCACCCTCAACCCATGTCGATCATGGTTAGTCTCTACTTAAGTGGAACATTCCCCCGTGATCTCAATCTTACTCTTGGATTTCCAATCATATTTACCTTTAAGGTGTTATAAGGATTTGAAAATAAAATAATTGTTATTAATTATTTTATTTACAGCAAAAAACTAAATTACATAGTTGTCCCATGCCATCCAATGTTAGGATCTACCTAAGAAACACATACCCTCATGAGTTCAGTGGTGACTTTATATTTTTAATCTAATTCACCATTTTTTAGTTATAATAATTTGAAAAATAAAATAATTTCATTTAATTATTTTACTTATAGTTATGCCATTTTCGGGTTTTCTCATTAGAGGCATGCGCTGAATAAACATAAGTCGCACCTAGGTTAAACCCACCATCCTAAACACAATGGTGCCCTTATATTTCTGATCTGGGAACCCGTTTAATATTTATTCTAATTTTTTAGTAAAACTGATCATTTGCACTTTTGAAGCTTAACATTTTTTTACAGATTATTTCGGGCACTTCAGGCCTCAGAATCACGTGCCGTCAATTTTCTAAGTCTCACAATTATTCCATATAATTAAAAACATATATGTAATTTCTGGTTCTTTACATCCAACATCTACTAAAATAAACTCCTAATATCCCTCCCTTCTTCGTATAAGCCTTACATTGGGCAGAAGGCAATTCAAGAAAGCTTGTTGGCTCAAATAAAAAGAAGTAACCTAATATAGAGGTAAGGTCTTCTCTCAAGTTCCTTTATTTTATTTTTATTATCCAATACCTATTGTATTATTATTATTTTATTAAATAAAAAATATAGTATCCTCAATGTACTATGATTTTTTTAGGAGAATGATTCGAACTACACTTACACACACCTCCATATAATGGATATGAACATTCTATTTCTGTGTACAGCGAACTACTGCCTCATGAAATGATGATTCTGAATTTTCCACAATTACCTCTCACGGTGGAAATTATTATGGAACTATATTTATATATTATATTTATTATATTTATTTTATATCTATTCTTATGTAATTTTATTTACATCATACCTTTATGTTTTCCATAATGTGTAAATATGCTAATTTTATTTGAGGAAGTGCAGACTACCACCCCCTCAGAGTGATATGACTCATTCATTCAATACATGGAATGTACAAAGGATCAAATTAATGAACCTATGTAAAATATATAACATATTATGTTATAATAGAATTAAAATATAACTATGTATCATTTATTATGGCAAATAAATGAATGTATCATTCATGTGTACGTACGGCCTCCCATCTCCATGAATAGTGCATTTAATTTCTTATCTCCAAATGTTATGTACTATTAAAAATACATATATATACTGGATATATAAGATATTAAAATTATTAATACTATTTTTGAGATAATGTAAATTTGACCACATAAAAAATTTGTAATTATAACAAGTTCATTTTTGAATCAGGTACCGAACATCGACAAAAAGACCGATATAAACTTGAATAATTATATAATTTTTATAACAAGGTAATAAGTTATATAGAATTAATAATAAACATGAAAAATATTCTGAATCAATTATAAATTAACTTAGGTTTATATTCAGGTTGATAAAGAATGAACACGAAAAGTGGGACTCAAGGTATGGGAACCTTTCACCCTCCTCTTTTAGTCAAAGACTTCTTTTATGTTATGTATTATAATTTCCATTTTCGTATGTTGAGATATATTTGTATATATCTTTATTGCTATAAATTTTATGTTCAAGTGATGAGAGACCATTTTCTCTCTCAACAACTCATTTTATGAATTTCTAAGTGATTTCGTAAGGCAGCCGAATTTTCCTAAGGGAATTTCTAAACTCAATTTCAACACTTTAAATTTTACGCATACTTCAATGATTATATTATGTCATGATTATGTGTGGAATCACAGTTTATTTATTTTTGTTTCAATTTACACTTTTTTCTGCGGATATACTTTTTCAACACATAACCACCCCATTTATTAATTCTTATGTCATTTATATGAACTTTTTAAGGGAAATATTACTCAATATCCATTCATTGAATTAAATATCCATGTCATTGGTTTTTTTTTCAACAATATATGTGAATGATCTCTGATTGTTTTACACATAATATCCACCTATATTATGTGTATTTATATTTTTCACACATAATTATTTCATTTATTTATCTGTAATCTATGGATACGATCTTTGTATGGGATTTTGTCTCAATTTACATTCCTTTGAGACTTATTTGTTGTTATACACCAATTCACTTTATATGGTGTATATAGTTCCCTTTTACATATTATATCACAAATATACTTATTATCATGATATTATAATATTTTTTAAGGTTATTTTGTAATTATTTTTATTAAAGTATTTTCACAAGTGGTAAGGGACTCTTTAACTAAAACATTGTTTTAAATGTTTTGAATAATTATTCTTCTAAATATTTCTTATTAATGTCCATCCATTCAAAATAGTTTTGAGGATTTATTTATATGGACATTATTGTCTTAAAATGTTAATTACTTTAAAAATATCAAAGTGGTATGGGACAATTTTATTCAAAAATCTCTTTATTAAGTGTTTTAAATGGTTTTGGAAATGGATTGAATATTTTAATATCTCGAATTGATTCATAGTAGTTGATGAGAAAAATGGTGATAATTTCAATATTTTATATGTTATGATTATTTAATGGTACATGTACATTTGATGGGTGGTGACATGATAAACTAAATACGGGTGGGTCTGTGTTAAAACTATAGTGGGTGAGCCCCAGATAGCTCTCCAATGCATTGCGTAACGTGATGGAGGTAAATGTAAATTTTTCTCCTAAGAGATTTAGGGGATATACTTTTATGGGTATTCCAAACATAACTCACTATGTAGCTGTGAAAGATACAATTTAATAATGTTATGGATTCAATAAATTACCTTTATATTTTATGATTTCTATGTGTTAATCATGAATCTTATGATTTCATGCTGTCTGTTTAAGATCTTATGTTTTATGATTGAAAAATATGAATTCTTTTATTTGTATGTATTCATGGACTAATGTTTTATTTTTTTTATTTTATATCCCTTACTAAGATTTTTATGATCATCCTAATTTTTTGAAATTTTTTTCCATAGGTTATAATGAAGGATAAGAGAAAGGATTAATTAAAAAATATTTATATCAAGAAATGAATTCTTGTTTTTTTAAGGATGTTTATTGTTATGAAATATATGATAGATTATAAATGTATACTTTATAATATTTGAGATGTAATGTAATAGTTATGCCCTAACTATCTAAAAATATAAACCTAAAAAATATCCTCAATGTGAATTCTTGAGTAAACTTAAGATTATATAAGGTTTAATGTTGGGGCCTTATAGTTGGTATCTGCAGTCGGTTTAGAAAACTTTGGAGATTAGGATATTTTCTTAAGGGTTAGGGATATGATCATGGGTTTATAATTTTATGGTTTATTGTAAGTTCAAGGACTTATAAACCTATTTTTAATATTATGTTATTTTAAGGAGATTAATTGTATTTTTGGAGAAATTAACCTTTGTGGAAATTATGGGTTATTTGTTTTTGGGATTAAAAATGTGAGGTATGAAATAACCTTTGAGGTTAAAACATGTTATGGTTATTTTTGAGGATTTTATTTCATTTTGTTATTTTAATAGAATTATACATTTTTTGAAAAAGGAAAACACATAGACCATGTGACAACCCATCACGTCAGAAAATGGTGTGGGAATTGAACCCACAACCAAATTTTGATTGGTATTTATCGCCTACCACTAACCAATATAAAGACTTTTTTTAGTATGACTTATTATTTTTTTGTTAAATGATTTTATGGATTAAGGATAAGTTGATTTTTGGAACTTGTATTTTATCAAATGGATATCCTTTGTATAGGGATATGATTTGGTGATTAAGTGATAAAGGTTCTTTTTTAAGAATTTTTCTCTTTTGGAATATTGTATGCCTAGAAAAAATATAATATAATGGGATTTTATTTTAGGATTAACGGTTGAATTTTAATTTGGAAGAATCGGTGTTTTTATTATGGACATATGGTGATTCGGGTTATTTATGGAAATGATTCCCCTGTCATGGAGAACATGTGATAAGGTTAATTACTTTTAAGTATTGGAATTTAAAATTAGTCTATATTACTTGGAAATAAATGCTAAGATTTATTGTGGAATACTATGTCATAAAATACTTATGGATTTTGGGTTTCAATTTTTAGTTTGGATTATTATTTTTGAGGAATTATATAGAAAATTAATTATTTAATGGTCTTTATTGAACTTTGGGGTATTGTTTGGAGATTAAGAGTAATAATGCTATTTATAAAAGATTATTCTTTTCGGGGGATTATTTGATCTCGTGATTACCATATTTGTTTTGTTTAATTTTTAAAGATTGGGTAAATATATAGTTCATCTTTTTGGACTATTTTACTCTATAGAATTTTATTCTAGCGCTATAGGTGTGACCATGTCATCTTGAATACTCATCATATGGAGAAAATATGAGTCTATGGTAGATAGTTATTAAGAATGAAACTCTACTTAACAAGTAAGTATGTTCCCTTGTGTTCTTAATCTAAATGGTAAATTAATTCCTCAACTTTATGAAAAGGACCTTAGAACAAAATCATTCTACATATACTTTTCCAACTGGGATATCAAATACCATTTAACCCATCCCAATTTTATGGTATTCGGGTAGTTAACTTTTTACTGATCATTCTTTCTATAACACTCCATCAGAACTTGATGGTTAGTTTCTCTTCCATATCCATGTTTTCCTACATGGAGTCCTAGTATATGTTATATCGGGTGACCTTTGTACTTATCTTTCTTTCTTTTAAAGTGATAGTTCTATTGACTTTTTTTGATGTGGGATTTTCAATAATGTTTACGAGCCCAATTTTAAAATTGCGAGGATGTAATTTCGAAAAGTGGGGAATGATGTAACGACCCAGGTATTTATAGAATAATTCATTTTAATATCTATTAATATTTATTAATTTTACATTAAAGGGTACTCCTTGTATGATAGCATACTGAACATCCAATAACAGGTTTCTTCAAAATCTTATATTGCACACAACTTTGAGTTATACCAAAAAATAATAAAATGATTTTGTTATTTTGAATGGTAGTTAACACCTAGCCATTGTATTGGTGGTGATGAAAAAACCTAAAAAAAATATGATCATACATGTTTTTATATAAATTTATACAATAAATTTTAGAGGCTTAAACTAAGAATTAATTTGATTTTAAACATGGAATACTCTAATATTTTTTAAAATATCATTTTGATGCCTTTTGATGGCGAACCATTTTTAAATATTATTTTTCTCAATTTTATATGTTCTATTTGACAAAATAAACTTCTTAAATAGAATCAAAACATTAAAATTTACTTTGGATGAAATTTTGGTATTTTTTTTATAAAATTTAAATTTTAATGAATTGTGAAAAATACTGCATTTTAATTCCAAATTTTCTTTTCATATAATTTATTTATATAGGTAGATTTTCCTATTAATTGGTTTTAAAATTTAATTGGATTATATTTTTAACATTTAATCCAGTTATGGTAATTGAAAGTAATTTTACTTTTAAATTGGACATAAACACATGTCAATGTTTTAGTAGTTTTTTCTTTTTAAAAACACGCTTTTTGGTTTTCACAATAAGAATTAATTTTAAATTAATTACTTCAAATTTTATGTTTTGAATTTGGAAAAGTGAATTCTATATTTGGAATCATAATGTTAAAATTGTGTAAATATATACCTTTTTTTGACATTACGAATAGTAACTTCAGTAAATATTTTATTTACCATGGTTAAAGGGTAAATCTGGTAAATAAGGGTAAAAAATAATATTATAATGATATTAAACTACCCTAACACAATTACTAATCCTATTGTATGATATATTTCAGACCATGGGTATCCTTGGGTCGATCTTTTGACCCCATGGAGCCCCTTTGACGTGAAAATGAAATTTTATAAAAATTAATTTAAAGTAAAGAAAAATATAACTAAACATGTAACTTTTACTAAAAAAATTATATCGGGAAATATAGTTGATATCTTCAACTATAAATTGTAATTATAAGTAGAAAACTATTTCCTATATCCTTATATTTTCTTTACAATTTTTAAAAATTAAATAAATAAATTCAATTATGACACAATGATGATGCAGTGATTACTTCATTAATAAAGGATTCAAATAAATGATATTATAAATATTAAAATAAATTTATTTTGAATATTTTTATTCAATGAAATAATTTTATGGATTCTTATGACTTGTTATATTTGTATAAATGAATTTTTATTGAAATAATAAATTTGTTATGTAATTTTAAAAAGACATGGTATGCATTGTATAAAAATTGACATAAATGAGTTTTTAAAACAGATAGTATTTTATTAAATGATATAATAGTCCTAAAAATATAAGATTAGTTAAAATGAATTATATAATGTTTAAAATTTTATTAATGATACAATTTTGGTTCTATTTTCATTTTATAGTAACTATACTAACCATATAGTATGAATATACAATAAGACATGGTAATAGTTAAATTAGTTAACTAAGGGTTAAAGATAAAAGATAAGGTTAAATTTGTGACCTGTAATTGTATAAGTCATATTTTTTGATATTTTTTCAACCCAAAATCATTTTATATTTTAAATAAATGACTCTGGTACCATTTGAAACTGAAAATTATTTTATAATAAATTAATACTTCAAAACTTTCCTAAAGTACCCCCTCCTTCCTCATATAAAAGGGCATAACACCTACCCATTTACCCACACCTTTCAAGCACCTTGGATTGTCCAAACTATAGTTAAATAAGCTCCCAATATCCCACAATTACTCATATAATCCTTACCTTAGTCATAAGTTAATTCAATAAATCCTTTTGGCTCAAATCAAAAGAAGTTACCTGATTTAGAGGTAATATGTTCTCTCAAGTTCATTTCCTTTATTTTCCTTCTCTAATCCCTATTATATTTTATTATTTGATTACATAACAACAAAAATATCATCACTATACTTGGATTATGATATAATAAATGTTCTAACTAAACTTAGACACACCTCTATCTAATTGATATAGACATGCAGTTTCTGTGTATGATGAACTATTTCCTCACAAAATGATGATTGTTCAATTTTCCCCTACCACCTCTCACGGTGGCCATTATGATGGAACTGTATTTAAATATTATATTTATTATATTTATTTTTTATCAATTCTTAGGTAAATTTTATTTAAATCATACTTTTATGCTTTCCATTAAGTGTAAATATGATAATTTCATTTGAGGAAGTGCGGACTACCACCCCCTCAAAGTGATATGACTCGTTCATTCCATACATGAAAAATATAAAAGATGGAGTTAATTAAAATACATATCATATAGTACATATGATATTATAATGTAATTATAATATAATTATGTATCATTTTGTATTACAAAGAAATTAAATTAGTGTTCATGCATACGCACGGCCTGTCGTCTCCATGAACGGTGCATTTCATTTCTTGTCGCCAAATATTATGTACTATTATAAATAAATATATATAATTGATATATATTATAATAAAATCATGAATAAAATTTTTGAGATAATTAAATTTGGACCACATAGAAAATTTGTAATTATAACAAGTTCATTTTTGACTTAAGTACCGAACAACGACAAAACGATGGATATAAGCATAAATAATTATACGATTGTTTTAAAAAGGTAATAAGTGATATAAAAGGAATAAAAACATGAAATGTTCATTAATAAAGTATAAATTAACTTAATTTTATTATTCATGGATATAATGAACAAACAAGACAAGTCGGACTCAAGGTAAGGGAACCCTTAAGCCACCTCTTTTAATCAAAGACTTATTTTATGATATGTATTTTAATTTCCATTTTATTATGATGGTATATGTTCATATATGTACTTATTTATGTAAATTTTATGTCCAAGTGATGAGATACCCTTTTCTTTCTCATCAACTCGTTATCTGAATTTTTAAGTGACGTCGTTAGGCTGCTAAATTTTCATCAGGAAATTTCTAAACTCCATTTCCAATCTTTGGATTTTACGCATACTTCGTTGATTATATTACACCAATAATATGTGTGGAATAACTGTTTATTTATTTATGTTGTAATTTCCACTTTCCTTTGTGTGGATATACTTTGGAAACACATAATCATCCCGTTGATAAATTCCTACATCATTTATACGAACTTTGTAAGGGAAATCATTGCTCAATATCCATTAATTGAGTTAAATATCCATGTAATTGGTTTTGTTTTTACAAGAATATATGTGAATTACTTCTGGTTGTTTTACACTTAATATCCACCAATATTTTCTGTATTTATATTTGGAACGTATAATTATGTCATTGATTTATCATTAATCTATGGATATGCTCTTTGTAAGTTATTTTTTCTCAATTTACATTCAAATGAGACTTATTTGTTATTATACACCAATTCACTTTATATGGTGTATATACTTCCCTTTGAAATATTATATAATGAATCTCCTTATTCTTATGATATTTCATGCTTTCTTTAATTTTATTCTATAATTATTTTTATTCAAGTATTTCTTTAAGTGGTAAGGGAATCTTTAACATAAAAATTGTTTTAAATATTTTAAATATTTATTCTTATAAATCTTTCTCATTAATATCCATGTTTTCAAAATGTTTTTTAGGATTTATTTATATAGACATTAATGTTTTAAAATTTTAATTCCTTTAAAATTTTCGAAGTGGTACAGGACACTTCGATTCAAAAATCTCTTTACTAAAGGTTTTAAATGGATTTGTAAATGGATTGAATATTTCAATATCATTAATTGATTCATTGTAGTTGATGAGTTAAAATTTGATAATTTCAATCTTTTATGTGTTATGATTATGTAATAGTACTTTCACATTTTATAGGTGGTTATGTGATAGACCAAATACGGGTGATTCCGTGATAAACCTAGGTCGGGTGAGCCCAAGATATCTCTCCAATGCATTAGGTAATGTGATGGAGGTAAACGTTAATGTTTCTCCAAAGATATTTATTGAATATACTATTATGGGTATTCCAAACGCAACTCCCTATGTACCTTTGAAAGATAAAATGTAAGTATTTTATGGATGCCACAATTTAACTTTATGTTTTATGATTTCTATGTGTTATTCATAAATCTTATGATTTCATGAGGTATGTTAAAGAGATTATGTTTTATGATATAAAAGTATGGTTTCTTTGATTTGTATGTATTTATGGACTAATGTTTTCTTTCCTTATTTTATATCCATTACTGATCTTTTTATGCTCATCCCATGTTTTTGAAATGTTTTTGAGAGGTTATAAGGAAGGGTAAGAGAAATTAAGAATTAAATAAGATTTATATCAAGAAAATAATTCTTGTTTTATTTAAGGAGTTTTATTAATGTGAAAAAATGGATAGAGTAGAGGTGTCAACTTTATAATATTTGAGATGTAATGTAATTATTATGGCTTAATTATCTAAAACTATAAACCTAAAATATCCTAAATGTTAATTATTTAAATAACTTAAGATTATGTAATGTTTAAGGTCGGGGCCTTATACGAAACCATTATCGTCCTTCAGTCATGGGTTCATGCCCCACCGCCTAGCTAGATGCAACGGGTTGTCACCAATCATAAAACTTAGCCCCCTTTTTTCATTAATCCTGAAAAATAATTTCTCCCTAAAAATAATTCATTTTTATCTAAGGTTCTATAAATACCTCAAACCAAAAAAAATATCCAAAATTTTCATTTAGAACCTCAAAAAAATTAGTACTTAAAACACATAAATGAGGTGCCTGAGACTTGGAACTCATGATAAAAATATAATAAATCAATAACTGTTAAAATAACCTCACATGATAACATCACAATCTCCAAAGTTATCTAAACAGACCTTTGATACCAACTATAATAGCCTAAGATCTGCAATCTAATATCATGTGCTGGAATCTATAACATAACATTATTGGATTTGATGTTGATAATTGCGACCTAATTTTTTTCATCAAACCTTAAAACATAAAATCAAAATCTTGGATCACTTACATTGAATATGACCTTTTAAGTTTAGAGTTTTATATAATTAGGAAAAACTCTTACATAAAAATTCATATAACATTAAAATAGAATTCCTCCCACTTATCCCACCTTTTCTTTTTCACTTCAATACATCACCATCTTCTAAATAAAATCCCATATAGACATTAATCATTCAATATAATTCTTTAAAACCTAGTGAAAAAGAAAACATAGGAAGTGTGAGATAGTATTATCAGTAATGTTAGACATAATCATTAACAATTAAAAGTCATAAATGAACATAACAGTTCATAAGGGTATGACAAAAAAACATAGTGCATGAGAGAATAGTAAAATAAATCGTACTCATCAATAACTAGAACACAAAATATGAAAACATGGAAAATGTAAAATTCAATAAATAAATAATCATGATAAATGTCATATCAATCTCAATCATGAGAAACATTATAAACCCATAATGAGCAATTAAAACTCTTTTTGGTAACTTGGAGAATCACTTTCATAAAACCCTCTAAATTATATAAACCTTATAGATTAATTCCAATATAATCATTACCCAATGCATTAGAGATATATAATGGCGATTACCCATCATATAATTTATATCAAGGTCACCCATTCTTCGTGATATATAATGGGACTCAACCATTCATATAAGCTATATCAGGCTCACCCATGAGATATAATGGGGCTCAACCCTTTGTATAAATGACATTGGGCATTCCCAATTTGAATAGTGTTCAATAAAAACATCAATAATAAAATGATTTCATCATGAAACTCATATAAATAATCATTATTAATTTATAACATGATAATATTATGGAGAAGAAATGGATTTAATGTCGATCCCATTAGAACGTGATTAAACCCGGGAAAAGAGACAGATTCATTAGAAATCACATTGAAACATGTTTAAACCATGTAAAAGAAGTGGGTTCCATAAAAAGACTCTTTCAAACATGAGTAACCCATAGAAAATAAATGGGTTCTATAACAATCTCTTTGAAACAATATTTACCCCAGGAAAAGAAATAGGTTCCATAGCAATATCCTTGAAACAATCATAATCCATACAAAGAAATAATGACGATAGTATCAATAAAAAATTTCCCAGGTTGAGTATATGTAAAAAAAGGGTTTTGGACATTGATTAATGTAAATTTCCATAAATTATCATTAAAAAAATCTTGAGGGAAATAATCTTTAAACATTTAAAGTGTCTCATACCACTTTAAAGCATTTTGAATCATAATATACATGAAGTAATTACATTCAACAAAATAATAAATTACATTAGAATAAAAGAATCAATATATGATATTCCCAATGGTATTTATATACACCACACAAAATAAATGAGTCGTGAATATGATATATTTCTCACAGAAATAAAAGCGAGACTAGAAATCCCATTACAACTGTGGAAACATTTGAATCAGAAGACTAAAAAGAAAATATAATATAATGAAGCATTTATTTAACATTAAGAGAAAAAAATTCATGATATTATATATCAAAATGGGAATTATATACACCATAAAAAATAAGTAACTGCTAAATATGATAGTCGTCTCAAATATGTAAAAAGTGAGATGAAAATCCCTTACCTTGAGTCTAATTTGTCGTTCTTGTCCTCCATATTCCTAAATAATAAACTTTTGTTGATTATTTACTACCTAAGGAAAAAATTTCAAGTTTATAATTACTTTTCATTCACATATATTCAATTTATATACAGTTATGTAACCAATAATGTTTATGTTGGATGTTTTGACCATATTCGGGTTATGTGTCAAAACTGACTTTGATAGATTGAATATGGTCAATGAGGTCATTATGTATACAAATATAGAATAATAATAATAAAATAATTATCAAATTTTTACACCAATTATAAATTTACAATTAAACATGAAATATGGTGATGAAAAATGAACCAACATTACAATCATGGAGATGGTAGGTGGTACGTACGCATGAGTAACATTCCCATTTTTCAATAATCATTATGGATATAAGGTAAGTAACATTTATCTTTCCAGAATTACCATTATATAATAAATAAAATATTATTTAATTATATTAAATTATATACATCATTATTTATATATGGTGATGAAAAAGGAAGAATCGTATAACATTGAGGAGGTGGTAATCCACACATTCACGAATGACGTTATCACTTTTGAATGTGTGAAATGAGAAGAATAAAATGATATGTTATAGGTAAAAATAGATAATTATTTAATGATTATCATAAATATTTCATTTTATTATATATTTTTATTAAACCAAACCTTAAAACATTCCATGTAAAGGGTGAACATATCACAATGCTTTGAGGAGGCGGTAGTACACACATCCATAAATGATGTTATCATATTCCCACAAAATGGAAAGCAAAAAGTTATGCGATATATAATAATTAAATAAGTATTAATAAATTATTAATATCATATATATCATAAAAAATAGTATTCTCATCATAATTCTCAAACATAAGATTAGGTAATGGAAACAAACAAACAACATTATTTCACGTGGTGGCAGTTCACCGTACACACGAATGGTGATTTTATTACCCATTTGATAGATGTGTGTATAGGTGTAGGAGGAAATATTAAAATAAAAAAATCTCAGTATATTTATTATATTTAGGTTATTACATAATCACGGAAAAATAATAATTTAATGGGTGGATAACTAAATAAAAAAAGTGCTCATTGAATAATGTTATCACTTCTTCAGGTAACTCATTTTGGTTTTCACAAAATGACTTGCGTGGTTTGATTTATTACAAAATTGAGGCTTGTTTGATTACATTAGGGATTTTTTTTGTTTATTTTATCAATTATTGGATTCACCAAAATGTATTTATAGGTGTGAAAATATAGGGAGAGTGAATTACCATTTATAAGTGGGGAAGAGTACACACTAGGTACTCTTGAAAAGAACTGTTTTATACCAATATTTTAATTTCCCCAAAAGGGAAAAAACTGAACTATTATACAAAATAATATTTTTTATGGTAAAAATATGTTCAGCCAATAATCTTTAGACCAGTTTAGGATCATTTTTACACCTTATATTATATATTCAACTACTAAGTAAACTCATTTTTTCTTTAATCATTGTAATTAATTTTAATATACTCCACTAATATTTTAAAAAAACTAAGTTGACCATAATATAATTTATAAATTATTATTATTCAAAATAGGTAATCTATTTTCCCAAATTAAAATTATATAAGTTTCAGAATTTAATTTAAAATTATTCTTACAGACGGAACAAGAAAGCGGGTTTTTTAAGTTTTTTTTGAGAAAAGTGGTGACATGAACTAGTTTCCGAGTTCATGCCCCAAGAGGAATTTATTAAAATCAAAAGAGTTTCAATACAAGTAGAAGGTGAAATGAACTTAAACCAGCCGAGAAGTATCCAGGATTCAAAGAAATAGACCCATGGGTATCCAAGCTACCAATGCAAACAGCCAACAAGAGATTCCCAGAGTGGAGAACCTTCAATCAAGGATTCTCCATTCGAGCATTGGCTTGTTGAAAATGAATCTCCAGTCAGATATCGCCACTATGCACTTATGTCCTGAAATACATCCTCAAATAGCACTAAAGTTGGTGTACAGTATGGCTAGCCATGATATGGGAATAATCCATCAGAGATTTGTCCAAGAAGCATTCTTCAGGACTGGACAACAGCGTACATTACAGTACAAACAGAAATCCATTCAATCAATTTCCATCCAGTATGCTAGAAAGAATACAGTATACAATGTATAAAAACAGATCAAGAAAAATCCATAACCAGTCAAATCAAGTCTATACATGCTTCAATCAAGTGAGAGAAGAGTCATGTAGCAGCATCACAAGTACAGGAGATAGAAATCTCCAACATCCAGTAGAAAGCACATACTGTTTCACTGATGCAAATAGGTCAACCACACAGGACTGTGACATGCTTATCCAGCCAATAAATCCAATATTAACATATCTCATAATGAGGAGCATTTTAGAAGCAAGAAAATTCATAAGGATTATGCCCATGGAATATCCATAAATATAAAGTTGGGATTCTTTTTGTATTCATCAACCATTCTTATGAACATCTGTTTTCTAATATCAAGATATGTGTTAGCAGAAATCTGATTAAGAAGATATTTCTTATGTACAATTTCATCCTGCTCCTCCAGAAAAGCTGCAACTTCATCACTGATTTCATCCTTCTCAGAAAGCTGATATGCATCTATATACGCAAGAAATGTTTCCATGTTATATTTCTCTAGTTCATATAGAAATGGTTCAACCTGCTTCTCTTCTAAGCATATCTTGGAATCATCATTTGTGTTGTTAGCTACTAAGTTTTGAATAGGCTCAACATTATCTTTGGAGACACTAAATAAGCGTGTCTCCATAGGTCTCTGTATCGGTAAATAGTTCCTCCTTTTTCTAGTTTTCTTAGAATTTGGCATGATAAAGCCATCTATATCAACCATGGGCTTCTTACCCTTCTTAGCCATTGACCTCAGGTACTCTTACTCAATCTGATGAGTCTGAATATCATCCTCAATGCAATCATCCTCAAATGATCCACATGTATCATGGATGTGATCCTCCTAACCTGTATATAAAGCAGGTGCAAGATCCAGTGTAGTCTTAGAGGAGCCAAATAGATGCCATCCCTCTTCCATAGAGGGAAACTCCTTAGAAGCAACAACATTCTCAGTAGCATCCATAACAGCATTAATATAATCATCAATATGATTATAATGAGATTTAGAGGATGATAGTTCCTTGGAAGAACAAGTAACATCACATTGACGTGAGGAGTCCATGATGTCACCAGGTTCAGATGGAGGATCATTGGAATTCTTTTTTGATATTGCCTTTTGGACCCAAATTGACTTAACCCTAGGGGATGGTTCCTTAAATTTATCATATTCCTTGGTGAAATGACCAATTTTGAAGAATTACTTGCAAAATCTAGGGACATTTTCAAAAACCACCTCCTGAATAAAACCATGATCACCATTCTTGATCCAGAAACAAGAAGGCAATTCACACGAAATATCAACTTTAGTGCAAATCCTAGCAACTGAAGGTCGAGACAAGTTCAAAGTAGCTCTATCTAATTTTATTGGGGTACCAAACAAACTGGGAATTGAAGATAGGGCATTCTGTTTGAAGAAGTGGAGAGGCAGATTAGGAAAACCAATCCAAATCGGTATAATGGGAGGTTCAATGCCAATTTCAAAATCTTGAGACCACTTAAAAACCTTCATATGAGATCCTCCGAAAGACCAAAATCCACGCATCCAAAATCTATAATAATCATCTTCTGAAGAGAAACGAAATAAGACATTGGATGAGTTGAGAAGACCGATATGGAAGTCAGAGAATCCTATCCTTTGAAGGGTTTTGTGAAGGAACAGAAGTGAGGGGCGATTTCTGGAAACGTTCCCAATAAGGGAAAATTGTAAATCGGAAGTAAGAAGATTTACCTCTTCCTTTGAGAAAGAAATAACTGTGAGACCACGATGCTTGAAGAGTTTTGGAGAAATCTTATCGAAATCCTTCGATTCAGCATTCTATGTCCGACCTGCAACCACATCCGTGAAAGATCTGGCATCCGTTCGTACTTCTGCGCATTTAGGGTTTTTGCCCGTATGAGGAATCGCCCCTCCCGAATACGATGCCATCCTCAAGGGTTTTTTAAGTAAAAATTTTTGAAAGTTTGAAATGTTTTTATATCCAATATCAATGTTAAATTTATTTAAATGACTTAAATTATATTAAATTATATAAAATTAATCTAATATACTTTAAAAACATTTAAAAATGTAATTTTACACTATAAATTATTTATATGTAAAAATCGGTTTTCAATTAAAATATAGTATTTTTTGTTATGCATCAAAGCATGAAACTTATCATAAAAATACCAATAACTCACCAAAAGTAAATATTTATATCCCTATTTCAAAATTATAGTTTATTTTTTAAAATATAATTTACAAAAGTTCCAAAATTTATTTTTAAAACAAGGTCACCATTAGGCGGTAAATTGCCTTTTAAAAATATACAGTTTTTTATGCATAGATTTGGATTTATTCTTATCCTAATACTATCAAACATATTGTATAAATTTCAAAAAAAATATAAAATATATAAAATATAAATTTCATTAAAAAATTTCAATGACAATGATTAATTTATTTTATTAAGAAAAAATTCCATTCTTTTCATGAAAATATTTTTCCATAAATATATATCCTTTATATTGAATTTGTATTTATTTTAATTTCTAATAAATTGGAATAAAGAATTAATTTTATAAACATGTGTAAAATATAATTCCATAATTTAGTTAATCTCCCTCGTTCTTGCCATTAAAATGGCTAGGTGATAACTATCATAATAATTTTTCAGTATATTATTATCTAATAAGACTTGGGATTGTGTATAAAATAAGTCATCAAAGGAACTTGATGTTGTGGGGAAAACAAGATAAAATTGGTGTTGCATGTTATGAAAGATAAACTTTTTGTTGCATGTAACACAATATATTAAATAATTTAAATTTATTTGATAAAAGATATTATTTAAAATCATGGGTGGTTGAAAATTGATCTCAAGTCAGAAAATGTTAGTTTGAAACAATCATAAAGAAAAGATTAATTAATTGAAAGATGGGAATATATGTTCCATCTATTGGATAGAAATAAAAAAATAGATCATTTATACCAATAATTCCCAAGATATTATTAAAGAAAATAAGATCAAGGAGATAAACACTTTATAAAAAAATAAGGATGAGATGCATCATGGTTAGAAAGAATATATTAAAATTATTATAAGAGAATTTTATGTCAAAAAATAATCAATAAGGGATGAGGAAAATATCATAAATATGAAATGTCTGGAGTTTTAAGTGAAACAAAAAAAATGAAAACTATTCAAATTACAACTTCCCAAACTATAAGAAAGGTGATGCCTCCTAAAAAGTTTCTATTGAGAATTTTATCTCCAAAATGACTCATCTAAGTAGACATAAGATCTTTAAATGACTTATTAATCACCTTTCATCAAGCTATTGTAAAAAAGTTTCCAACCATCTCTAAATCCAATAATTATTCAAAATCTATTTACTCAAAAATTGATAGTTTAATGTAAAATTCTATACATAAATAGATGATTAAAAGTGATAAGAATACTACCATCATGACAATGTTTGTTAGAAGACTGTATGAAAGAGATGGTTCCCCAATATAGTACTAAATGTTTGATAACAATACAAAAAAATAGCAACCTTTCAGATCTAAAAATTATGGGAAATATACACTTTAAATAAAAAACAAGGTTTTCAAGCCATTATTTTTATTACTATTTGTTTGGGCACAAATAGTGGGATTTTTTTCAAAATCTAGAAATACCTAAAACTAAAATAATTCCTACATTTTATGGGGACAGGCCTATGATATTTCATAACCCATAGATGAATAATTTGTCTATTGAATATAGGTTTTGATACTTTAAGAAGTTTTTATAGATTATGTAATATTGTGGTTACTATGAAGAGGAACACCTATGTGAATTAGATGAGTAAGAACCAAATATATTAAAATCAAGAATAACATAAAAATTAAGTAATTAAGAATGGAATAAATTTGGAAAATTTTAAAATAATAAAGTTGAAAAAAATTATTATCAAGAAGTTTTCAAAGAAAATTGATGATGCATCCATGAGTAATCGACTCAAAAATTATAAGAGGTGTTCTATGATTAACTTATTATATTGTGGGGGAAAAGGATATATCATGGGCACATGAAAAAAGACCATGTGTGTTTTTAATTATGGAAGATATTAAAATAAACATGGTAAATCTGTCCAAGAAAAACACAAAGGGACCGGTTAAGGGAAAATCACTCTAAATCAGACATGTTGAGATTCAAAACTGGCTAAGTCAATTCCAAATATTCTTTTAATTGTTTGTATTGATAATTTTTAAATGGATAGAATAATGGAGAAAACACAAGATAAGGAAAATTATAAAGGGAATAAAGTTATTATATAAGAATAATATGAATTTCATGAGAGGTTAACAATAAATGAAAACATAATATTATCAAAAGATAAATTAGGAAGGTTTCATAAGGATAGAAAAATGTCTATATGTCATATAATTATGTTTCTATCCAAGGAAAATATGTTAAAGAATTTAAATATGAGACAAGGATATTCATGTTCGTTAATGGATTTTGAAAAGAGGAACATTCAATGTAAAGAATTTAATTTACTGAAGAGTTTTTTACTACCCAAAGATAAGGCAATATTAATGACTAAACAACCAGGAATGAGAGATAGAGTGAAAGGAGTAACTTGGTTGAAAAAAACATCTTGTACATACTATTCAAATTGAATAACAAATACAACCATATTGATTTTTCTATTGTATTGTGTATACTTTAACGCTAGTAATTGAATATGAGATATGCAAGTGTGAGAAATGTCAAAAACAGGATAGAAACATAAAAATAATAAATATGGAATTAATATTATAGATTTTGTGAAAACATGAATGTTCTATCTTGGTGTTTTCTAAAAATGAAACATAATTAAATACATCCATGGAAGACTCTCCTTGATGAAAGTGAGTTATAGTGTCTCTTGAGGGGGATACAAGTGAGAATGGTGTTAATAGGCTGGTAGATTTATTCGTAGAATTGTAAAATGGATTACTATAAAGTGATTGTGGTAATTTCAGTGAAAATGTATGAGTTTATATTCACTTATCCCTTGGAGAAAAAAAGTCAAATTATAGAATAAAGTCAGATAATTTTACTTTTAACCAATATCATAAAATGGAAAATTTTATAAAGAATTCAAGTCTGGTTCTCAAAATTATATATTTCCTTATTTACTTGAATGTGTGTGATCAGATAAGTTTAGGAAATCATGTTGGATAATATCTTATAAAAATTGGTATCAGTCACTTGTTATGACATGGAAACGTTTCGAAAACCATTGAAGTGTATTAGATTTCATCCCTTCAGGTATATCTATAATATAAGAGTTCAATCATCTTATTGTCTATATTATTTAATTTCTTGATGGAAATATTACAATTAAAGAATGAGATATTATAATAACATTTTCTATCACACATTTAGTTATATTAAAAATATTAATTGGGGAATGTTGGTAGATGGGAAATAAAATTGAACTGGAGAGTCAACCTTTATGTACTTCAATTATTTTTGTTATTTTTTTATATGAGTGGAGATGTAAACATTTTTAATAAATAGAAATTTCAAGTCCCTAAAGTGAATAATTGAGAAACTTATCACATGTACGATCTTTAAACGAGTCAATTTAAATAAAATAGCTAATTACACTAGTTTTCTACATCGGGTTATCACCCATAGACTTAGAGTTGTGTAACATAAGGATCCTTGGTAATTGTACATATAGTTCCAATCCTTTTAAGTTTATTTAAGAAAAATATAAAACCATAAGTGGAAAGAGGGTCTAGTAAAAGACTAGTTCTTACCTCTACCTTTGTAATTATTATCAATAATAGGGAAAATGAAAATAGTTTAAATCAAACATATTGATGTAAAATTATTTGTAGGTATTAAAAATAAATAAAAAGGGTGATATTGAATAATCCATGCTTAATGGTTTTATTTTTTTCAATAAACCATAGTGTAAATGATTATGTTAATATAAGTCTTTGAGGACAGTTTGAAAGAAACTGTACGTTCCAAAGAATAATGATAAATAATTTGAATAGTTCCATCGATATAAAGAATTATATGTACAAAACTAGATGAAGTTTAGTGAATTAAACATAAGAGTTTGGTGTTTTAAAGTGGACAACATTCTATTTACTTACTATTATAGGATTTATAGTTTTTTGGATACTAAAATTTACATATATATATTTGTGTGTGTGTCCGCAAATTGAAAAACTTTGACTAGACGCATGAGAAATCTCAACTACAAATGGTACCCATATGAGTAAGATCAACCAATTCCAACCAATAGCATCATGGAGGGGTTAGAGTGCATGCCAGTTGGTGTACACAATTATGGTGGCACTTAGCCACTCATGTGCATCTTGGACTAAGAGGTTTTAGGAGAGAAATAGATCTATCTGGGATTGTTTTACCTTTTATATTTTTTGTATTGTCTTTTTAAGAATTTTCTCTATGAATTTTATTTTCATGTGGGGAACTTCATATGTGTTCACTGTTCATCTATTTAAAAATTGCATATATGAATGTAATTTTAAATGTGATGATATTATTTCATATTGTTTTCCTCATCACACCACTTTAAGGATCACACCACTAGTTTCATAGATATTAACATGTGAGTCAAGATAAATGGATCAAAAATTAATCCAATTTCCATAGGAGATCATGAATGAACTCATAACATTGTAAAAAATTTAATGAAACATCAGTGTTCCTCTACTAAAATAAGAAGAAATGGATACTATCATATTATTATAATCTCATGCATGAGGAAACACAAAATTACAAGATGTTATGAAGTGTTCCATTATATAGAAACATCATAATGATGATAATCACAGAATGATTCTTACTATGTTATAGAGGAAGTGAGATATATTGAACAAGGAACATAGACACATTTAAAACTTCTATGATAAATTAAAATGTAAGATTTATCATCTAGAGACCACCTTGAAGGATATTGGACCAAAATATAGATAATTTCCTAGACACTGTAAAATGAAAATAATAATTACTCTATATTGTAAAAGAGTTTTTGGTGATACTAAAAAATATATATGAGCTTATTTCTCTCATCTTATGACTTCTAAGTGTGTGCCTTTGATCATATTACTTACATGTGTATATATTTGAATGTATGACTGGTAACGCAATTCTTTCAACATATTAAATCATTCTGTAAGTGTTTTAAAGACTTATAATATTTTGATTGGATTATTTTTTATAAAATGTTTAAATTAATATTATTATAAATATTTAGTTCAAAATTTGAATTAATCATAATAAGGAAAGAAGATTCACCAAAACTTTGTGATCTATATATAAAGGGATCAAAAACCACAGCCACTACATATAAAACATAAAGGTGTTGATATTGTTTAAATACGGTTAAATTATATAGAGTAAAATGAAGGAAATAAACATATTCTATGTGGTGATTTAAAATAAAAGATCCCTGAATTAAAAGGATAAGATTTTAGGAGTTTTGAATTACCAAAATATAGAAATTCAAAACATATGATTTATATAATACTTGGAAATTTTATAAAAAAAAAGTACAAAGGATACCTATTGTTCTATTTATGTGTTTGCGTGTGTGTGTGTGTGTTTGTGTGTGTTTGTGTGTGTTTGTGTCCTATAAGAAAAGGAGAGGTTTATAAGAAGTCACAATACAAAAATCTATTTCAAAATATTATTATCAAAGGGACTGATAGAGACTACTCAATATCTTGGAGGTCAAATATATAGATAGATAATAAGAGATAGTTGATATTTAAACCATTGAAAATAATGTGTGTGTTAATGGAAAAGTGAGAAGATTTCAACACAATTATTATCTTAGATATTCTCACTATTGAGTAAGAAGAAGTAGAAGAAGGGGATAAAATACTCAAAATCTACTACTACTACTTATTCTCTCTTTGAAGATACTAAGAAAACAATTCCTACAAGAAAATAGTTTCTTTATTCACTGAGGAAAAGAATATGAAGGGGAATATAAGTGTTTCTATTCAACCTTATTGTTGTTCTATCCTAGATAAGGAGGTGATAATAAAAACCTATAGTACTCTACAATATTATGATAAATAAAGGTGACTCGTCACTAAAGATTGATGAATATTGAGGTAGATTATCAGATTACTATAAGAGATGAAGAAAATTGTCACACCCTGACCTCCTATACTCTTTAATTTTATTCTTTTCTTGGTCATCGATCTTTCCGATTGAAGGTCGGTTTGGTACCTAGTTAAAATATTTTATTTTTCGAAAGTTATACGGGTTTTGTTATGTGCACAGGCACCACACAGTTAGTGGAAAATGGAAGGTTTCGCCCAGGTACTCGTGTGGAAAGAACTGGAGGTGACCAGAAGCTACCACTTGTTTTGCGTAAAATCATAAAAACCATGTGTCTTTGTCATGTGGTAAGTCTAGTTTTTCAACAGAAGCTACCATATGGTTTGCGCACAGTCTCACAAACCATGCAGGTTAGTTGTGTGGTTATTGTCTTCTTAGACAATGAATTCGGTACGGTTGGTGCACAGTTTGATAAACCATGTGGCCAAACCATGTGAGATTCAAAAAATATTAAAAGATAAAACCCACATTCTATTGTTACCGCATTTTAACTCTATTTCAGTCCCCCTCCCTCTTGGTTGAATTTTTTATACTAAGGGGTCTCGAAACCCCTCTTCTCTTGGATCCTCCTCCTCCATGGTTACATCATCAATGATCTAGGGTGATTTTCTTAGGGTTTTGGCCCCTTTATCCCTTATTTCTCCCCTTATTTCTTGTTTTCCTGGTTTACCTTTAGTGGGGTCTTGTTTGGTCAAAACGTAGTGGCTAGGTTTCTCATTTTGGGTCTTTTTTCTTTGGATCTAGGGAGTTTAAAAGGTTTGTGGGTTTTAGATCCCTCTTCTCTGAAGGTTTCATTGCTCCTGCACACCATTGAGGTAGGATTTTCCTTGTTTTTCCTTTATAATGCATCCCATTAATTCTTATTCTCCTTGAATAAATTTATAAATATGATTTTCACACATTGTATACCTTTTTTTAGTATTTTGTGGTGTTTTATTATTGGTAGAAATTGAAAAAATAGTTTTTGAAGTGATTACATTAATATAGTTGTGAATTTATGCTCCTAATGTGTTTGGTAAAATGTAAAATGTTATTTAAAAGTGAAATTGGGTCTTTTTGTGACACTTGGAATTTTTTATATTTTGGTTAATTAGTTTTACAATATGGGAATGGAAGGATTTGTGATTTGGATATCTTTTATGGATTGAGAATTGTGGTGGAAATATTTTTGGATAGGATTCACTTTTTTTTACAGGGTTTTTTATGCTTTGGTAATTAAATGGGATTATTGGGTTTGGCATAAAAAGAAACTTGTGACCTTGGAAATAGAAATGGTTGATTTGGGTGTGTCATTGGATGTTGGAACATGATTGTGTGCACAAGGTGCACACATGGATGGGAATTCAATGGAATATGTCACATGAAAATAATATTTTCTATAAATTCTAGCTTCCCAAATATTTTCTTTGATCTCAAAAGGGTGTGTGTGGTGCATTATATGTCTTGAAATTGGTTCTGAATTAGTTCTTCAAAACATTTCCCATTTTAAAATTGTTTTGAAAGTGTCATTTCACGTTGCTTGGAAATGGTTTTTCAAATACTTTGGTAAATTCATTTGGGTGTGCAAAGTTCATGTCCCGTTTGTAAATGCTTATGAAATTTGCATCTCATGTTGTTTGGAAATTGTTTTTGAAATTTTTTCATAAATACATTAGGGTGTTTAAAGTTGAAGGCCCGTTTGGGAAGTTTTATATTTTAAGAAAGGGTCGAACGGTTATATGATGTGATGGCCCAATTAAAACATTAATGATGTGACATATATATATATATATATATATATATGGGGCACCCTTATAGGAGGTATTTATCTTTATGGGTTATCATATAATTTTTTTCCATGTATGGGGTAGGAAAGTGTGGTGATGGTTGGTAAGATGAGTCACACATGCTAGGTCCTCCAACTTGCATTGTATAGTTTCACCAAGGGTTCCTAAGAATCTTTTAGAGGACCGAGTGGCAGTTACCTACAAGACCTGATTAGACGGTTTGGTACCCCTTGAATTTGTTGAGAGACCAGGTGTTTGTTTCCATTTTATTAGTCAGTTGAGGTCAGCCAATTGGTTATAGTCTAGGGATCTTTACCATACACTGATTGGTGGTTCTAGACTGAGTATGTCTGGGGATCATTCTATGAATGTTTAAAAAATCCCATAGTTACTATCTATATTTGATTGGTTACCTTGTACTACTTTTATTTCCTTGTCTATTCTGCCTGTTTATTTTTCTGCATAACCCGATATTATTTTATACAGATTTTGGAATAGATTTTAATTCTTAAATAGTAACACGTTTTTAAGAAAAAGTGATATAGTTTGCGTGTTTGAAAAAAAGGCAATATGGTTTATTAAAATGAGAAAACCCAATATTTATAAATGTATTTTCAAACTATTGTTAATGGATTGTTTTTTTTGGGAAGAAAACACATGGATTCTTTATTGGTTTCCTAATGAGCTATTTAGCTCACACATTACTCGTACCACTCAGTGCCGGTATGTTTGATCTATTTTGAAGGTTAATCTTTTTATTCCGGTTCTTTGGGTATGAGCTCACTCTTTGAGCGGTTCGGTCTTGGTGATCGTGGTGACTAAGAGGTCGCATGGAGATCTTGGAAGTTTGGTTCAGTTTTAGTTTTGTATTTTAGTTATTTTCTTTATTTAGTTGTAGTAACTAAATCTGTTTAAACATTTATTTGAGATTTAGTTATTGTGGATTCTTCACTTTTTTATTTAATTTATCTGATCTAGGTTTAATGGGAAATAATTGTTCCCCTTAGTTATTACTCTATTTCCCAATACTATTTTCCATCTCATGGGGATTAGGAATTCCCTTTGGTCCATGCTGCAGACCAGGTCGAGTGTTTTGGTTGGATGGAATCCTGGATTGTTTTGTGAAAAAATGGTATCATAATAAGACTTTTTTATTTAGTATGTTACTTAGTTGGATATTAGTAGTGTTAGAACTCGGCAGGTAGGTGCGTGAATATCATCATGAACTCTTACCTGTTCTAGTCCTTCAGTTAGTAAGGGTAGTCTGAGTTTTGAGTCATATCTCTTCGTTCATATCTGGGGATGACAATAGAGGTGATCTGGTGTCATGTTGTGATTTCACATGGAGTAGTGACCAATCTGGATTCCAAGTCCATAATTCTTGGTTCTCTTAGTTTTGACTCTTATTTGGGGCATGGATCACTACCAAGTCATCGAGTTAGGCACAGACACTAATTACTCCTTCAACTGTCTTATTGTGAGTTGAGCTTCATTTTGGTTTTGGTTGATGTGAGTAATATTTTAATATGAAACCAGTTTACAAAAATGAAAAATGATCTATTTCAAATAGTTCTGAAATTTTTAAAATAAATTTTAAAGGAAAATTGTTTTGGATCAGAAATCTGGTGAATTGTGGGTTTTTTTAAATGAAATGGGGAGTTTAACCCTTGATCTACCATATGAACATTAGAACACATGAGAGTATGTGATACATGTAGGCACGTGCAGATGGAAGTGGACGAACATATGTGAGATGGTTCATAGGATTCCATGGGTGTGTATTTAAGATCAAAATAATGGCCTTGTTTTTCTAAAGTAAATTTTGAAAGGGTAAAATGATTATAGGAATTGGTTTTTGTTTTAGAATGTGGGTTTTATATTGTGAAAAGTGACCCTTATGTTTGAAAAGTGGTCTTGAAAAAAAGTGGTTTTGAAAATTTAAATGGAAATAGGATTTTGGAAAAGAGGATTTTTGGTTGTGCTGTAATGTTTTTGATTTGTGACCTTGTTGTTTCATCTCAAGAAAATTTTTCTGATTGTATTTTTGGATTTATGTTCATTATGGTCCTTTGCTTCTTGTGTTGTTCATAATATGTCACTAAAAAGGTCCCCAAATTTTCTAATGAGTCATGGACGGTTTCTTATTCTTCTTGAGTATTGTATATCATTCATTTTGATCGTTAATTTTTAGAGGCGATGAAGTGCCTTGAGGAAGTTGAAAGTGTCTTCATATCATTAGGGACTCCCAACGCTGTTAGAGTTTGTGTAGTTTTGGGTCTATTTAAATGTCCATCCATGGAAAATTGTGAGTTGTTTTCCCCACCTTTAATGTAAGTAGGTATGAAATGGGAAGTGTTAAATTTTGTGTTTATCTGGTGTTTTATACCTGAGGAGGTGAAGATGAAGAATTGCAAAGAGATCATTAATATTCAACAAGGATAGAAGATGGTGAAGGCCTATCTTGAGAAATTGAAGGATCTTATCTCCTTTTCTCTAGAGGTGGTATTGGAGGATATGATGAAGGCCTCTCTTTTCATAGAGTGGTATTTATCCTCAGATCAAGGAGAGAGTACTCTACTCCAAGGATCTTCATTTTAAGAAGTTGGTGGAATAAGTGTTTCTATCTGAGTTGGTTTCTGAGGCACGGGGAGTTGTAAATATAGTATCTCCTATTCTCCATGAATTTTCCCCATTTGGAAAGGAGTGAATGCCAGAGGAACCTATCTCTAATAAGTATATTCTATTGGTTCTAGATTTTTGTTCGTCAAACCATTATCTTGTGTATCGTTAGTGTGGCCGGTCTGGGTATTCGAAGTCATCTTTTTGCATCCATCCAAATCCCTGATATTATTGTGTTTGCATGGTTCATCTCCAAAAGTTCTGTAGGAATCCTTGTCCGAAGAAAAGTTTTTGACTGCAGGATGATAGAACCTAACTGTGATACAGGAGATGCTTTATTCACCATATCTTCATCCAAAATCCTCGGAGTGAAGCTCATGCAAAGTCAAGAGTTTTCGGGGGTGTGTGAAACCATGTCCCTTTTTTGTTCCATGTGCATGTTTGAGAGTGTTAAAAGTTTCCTTGTTATAATTTTGATGTCATTGTGAGTTCATATTTTCATTATAAAGGTGTAATGAACTCATCCTTTCATAATCTAAGTGTTTTTGATTATCTGAACGTAGCTTCTAGAATCATTCATTTTTCTTTAAATGTGTTTGAACCTTATGTGGGTTAGTTTTGAT
Source organism: Viscum album (assembly GCA_963277665.1). Lineage (NCBI taxonomy): Eukaryota > Viridiplantae > Streptophyta > Magnoliopsida > Santalales > Viscaceae > Viscum > Viscum album. The sequence continues at coordinate 1,417,907,718 of OY728145.1, forward strand.
TTTAGTGGTTATCATATGGAGATGTTTGGATTTTGTGAAATTTATGAATATTGGTTTGGGTTTGTTGCTTGTTTTGAATTTATTTTTGTGGTTTTCCACTAGTGTTGGGGGGTTCGGCTAGTGTGTGAATGTTTTCTAGTTCAGGTGGTGGTGTTGTTTCTCTCATGCTAAAGAATTAAGATGTGTTCATGTTGGGAGTTCCATAGTTCTCAATTGTGGTGAGGGTTTTGTTTGGGTTATCATGTTTCTATGATAGACAAGTTCTTATGGTGGGGAGAACACTTCTTGTTCTCCCCTCATTCACATAATTTGGTTTCTTCTTGATCATATGGTTGTGACTTATGGAGTGAATATCCACCCAAAAGTTTATGGTTTCTCTCAGTTTTGATTAGGAATAGACTCTAGTTTTGGTTATCTTTTAACTTGGTGACTTTATGGGGGTAGAAAGTGTCTTTGGTGGGGATAATTGTCACACCCTGACCTCAGATACTGATTTATTTTATAATTTTATTGGTCTTGGATCCTTTTGGTTGAGGGTCGGGTCGGGGATGGTTAAAAATTTTGAGTTTTTGGAAGTTGGTAGGATTTTTTCCTTTGCATGGGCACCGGATGGTTGGTGTAAACAATGCGGTTATTCCTATGTACCCTTGTGGAAAAACCTAAAATTAACTATAAACTGCACAGGATTTGTGAATGGTCACACAAACTATGGTGCCTAGTCATGCGATAGGTCTGGGGTTTTGGAAGAAGCCACCACACAGATTGCATACGGTCACACAAACCTTTCAAGTTAGTCATTCTGACACTCTCTTCTTAGACAGCATCTACTACACTATTTGATAAATTGTGTGTGTTGCTTAGCAATTTTAAAACTTAAAAACCCTATTTTAGCCACACCTCATTTTAAACCCATATCGACCCCCTCCCTCTTGGATGAATTTTTCACACCAACGGGTCCAAAAAATTCTCTTCCCTTAGCTCATCCTCCTCAATGGTTGCATCCTCAAAGATCTAAGGTGAGATTCTTATGGTTTTGGACCCTTTTTTCCTCCTTTATCCCCTTCTTCCTTATTTTCTTGGTTTCCATTTGGTGGGGTATTATTTGGAAAAACCCTAATAGCTAGGGTTTGCATGTTGGGTCGTTTGTTTTTGAATATAGGGTTAAGAAAGGTCCAGAGGGCTTAGATCCCTCTTCTATGAAGGTTTCATCACTCTCTCACAATATTGATGTAGGTTTTTCCGTGTTTTTTCTTTCCAATGAATCTTGTTAACACTTGGGTTCCTTGGATAAATTTATAAACATGATTCATGAAGTTATGGTACATTTGATTAGTTTTTTGTGGTGTTTTTTTATTGGTTTAAATTCCTAAAAATAGATTTTTAAAGTGATTCATTGAATATGACTATGTATTTATGCACCTAAAGTGTTTGGAAAAATTTTAAATGTTCATTAAAAGTGAAATTAGGATTTTTTGTGACACATGGAAATTGTTATATATTGAGAAATTAGTTTTATTATATGGACATTGAACGATATATGATTTGTATGTCTTTTATGGCTAGATAATTATGGTGGAAATGTTTTTGGAAAGGATTTTCATAGTTTTGATAGGGTTGTTTACATTTAGGAAATTAAATGTGATTATTGGTTTTTGCTTAAAAACAAGGTGGTGACCTTCGAAATATAAATAGTTGATTTGGGTGTGACACTAGATGTGGACAGATCCATGTGTGCACAAGGTGCACACATGGATGGGAATCTAAAGGAATATGGCACATGAAAACAATGTTTTCTCTAAACTCCATCTTCTCAAATGTTTTCCTTAATTTTAAAAGGGTGTTTGTGGTGCATTGTATGTCTGGAAATTGGTTTTGAATGTGTTCTACAAAACTTTTCCTATTTTTAAATTCTTATGAAAGTGTCATTTAACGTAATTTGGAATTTGTTTTTGAATTGTTTTAGTAAATTCATTCGAGTGTGTGAAGTTGAAGGCCCATTTAGAAATGCCTGTGAAAGTGTCATTTTACATTTTTTGGAAATGGTTTTTGAAATGTTCTCCTAAATACATTTGGGTGTGTAAAGTTAAAATCCCATTTGGAAAACTTGTATATTGGGCACCTCTATAGGAGTGATTTCCCTTTATGGGTTATTTTATTGGTGGGTTTTGTGTGTGGGGGAGGCAAGTGTGGTGACATTAGGAAATATGATTCACACATGTGAGGGCCTCCTAATTACACATTATACTTTCACCATGGATTCCTAGGCGTCTTTTAGAGGATAGAGAGATCATTTATTTCTATCCCCAATTAGACGGTTGGTACCCCCCTAGATTTGCTGAGAGGCCATGTGGGTTCTCCCACTATATTGGTCAGTTGAGGGTGGCTAGTTGGTTATAGACTAGGGAGATTCACCATATGATGGCAGGTAGTTCCGAACTGAGTACGTTTAGGGATCATTCTAGGGATGTTTATGAAATCCAATGGTTACTATATATATTTTCTCAGTTACCATGTACTACATTTATTTCCTTTTTTATTATACCTGATTAATTTTCTTCATACCTTCAAACTCTTCTGTGTGGATTTTGGAATGAGTTTTAATTCTTAAATAGTAACCCATTTTTTGAGAAACAGAGATTTGGTGTGCATGTTTAAAAAAGAAATGAAATATGGTTTATTAAAATGAGAAAACCCAATATTTATAAATGTATTTTTAAAATATTGTTAATTTATTATTTTCAGAAAAGGAAAATCATGTATTCATTGGTGGTTTCCTACTGAGTTGTTTATCTCAGACCCTTCTTATACCACTCTGTTATGGTAGGCCCAAGATATTTTGAGTTTAGATTATTTTTCAGGTTCTTTGGGTTTGAGTTATCCCTTAGATCAGTTCTTTCTTAGTGATATTGGTGACCAGCATGTCGCATAGATATCCTGGTAGTTTGGATCAGTTTTACATTGGTATTTTAGTTTTCTTATTTGTTCAGCTTTTGTAACTGAATCTTTTTATAAATTTATATGAGATTCATTTATTGTGGGTTCTTCACTTGATCAGTTTATATATGTGATCATGGTTTAATGGGAAAAATTAGTTAGCCTTTGTAATTACTTTGATACCCAGTATGTGTTTCAAACCCATGGGGATTTGGAAATACTTTCCGGGCATGCCGCATATTTGGTCCAGTGTCCAAGTCAGATGGAATCCTAGGTTGGTTCATGAAAAAATAAACTCAAGCAGTTCATAAGGGATTCAATCCAATACATGTGATATTTCTTCAAGGAAGTAAGAGTTTATTCTCTTATAAAAAGGGATAGTAGCCCTCAAATTCTCTATACGAGGTTGTTTCTATGATAACGAGTACAAGGACATACCCATTCTCATGATTTCATTTGTGATAATAAGTAATTTCTGTGTATGGGGGATCAAAACCACTAAGCACTAGGGACATTATCATCTGTAGAGAGGTGAACCTCATTAACAAATCTTAGTGTTTTCTTGTGATTATTTATTATATTTTCATATATACTAATCAAGGGAGAGAAAAAGAGAGAATTATATATCTTAACAAGATAAGTTACTATGTGTTAGAGGGAAATTATAAAATTGGTTAAATTTACATCAATACTGATTCACCCCCCCCCCCTCACGTTCAATATATCCCTTTGACATCCTATCATTTACAAAAATGTAACTTCAATTTATCCCACCATTATCTTCTATGTTCTTATAAAGTGGAGAGATATTATAAAAATTGTTCTATCTAAAATATTTTATGTTTTTTTAAGGTGATAATTTTTAGAAAATTTTTATCACTTTATTTTATCTTAAGTGGGATTCAGAAAATCAAAGGGTGAGAGATTCAATTTTAATATTTATATGTGGTTATTTGTTAAAGGGGATAGAGTGGGGAAATGTTATGTTTTCCTTACATATATTATATTGGGAGAATGTTTTTCAAGTTTATAATACTTTTTACAAAAATATTTGGAAGATGAGTTAAAGGAATTTCAGGTTTTTTATGGAAAATAATTTATTTAGAATAATTATTTAGGAGGTTACTAATGTGTTTCATTAAGTTTCTTGTATAAATTTAATTTCTCATAGATTAAAATAATATTTTCTTTTGTATTCCAATTAAACTAGTACATTTCCTTATGTTTCAGGTGCTTTCCAAAAAGGGGGATATTGTTAAGTTAAGGAATTATCTGTATCCATCATTTTGGAAATCACAATTCATTTCTTAGTGATTTTGACTAAACTTTAAATGTTGTTTTCTAATTGTTTTTGTGTAAGGTATGAACATTAGATGAACAAAATATCTTTAAAAAAATAATTTCATTATATGTGCGATCACTATAGTGGTGTAGGATTAATTTCATCAAAAGTTGTCAAGTAATGATGTGTTTATCTAAATATATGGATTTCTATTGTGTTTATTGGAAGATGATGACTTTTTTTCCAAACTTGTTATAATATATTCCAAGAATGTGTATTTTAGACATTAGATTTTGTTAAAATTTAATCTATAAATTGGACTACATCTTCATAGATCAAAATAAAGAATGTCAACCATTTTAAAATTTTCTGATCATTTTGAAGTTAGGAAACTTCTTTTTATTGATAGTGCTTATAATATATGCAATAATTTTCTTTATCCATATTTTTTCTACAAGATACCACTATATAAGGTTTTCCATTATAAATATCATTAGAATTTTAAGTTTTTATTCATTCTATTTTCTATATTTTTTATCAAGGGATTTTAGGGATAGGAAGATAGAGTTTTTTCCAATCCTTCATGATCAAGGGTTTTGAGGATAAGAAGACAGCGATAATTTTATCAATCTTATTAAGGGATTCTAGGGATTGGAATACCGGGACACCTTCTAATGGGTTTAATTCAAGGGATTATAGGGATTTGAATATAGGTACCTTGGGTTAAATTGAAAGATCATCCTTCAACTTTGGCTAAAATTTTTACCCTATAATATCTTTTTAAAGTGTTCTTTTCTTACTAATCAGTGATCAAAGTTTCATTTTATAACCATTTTAAAAAAAATTACACTTTTTTAAATTTATTTTTATTTCACGTCCATTTTTTAGATTGTTGAATTTCTATTGTGTTCTTTCATTTGTCGGATATTTTGAATTTCCAAAAAACTAAATTTTCATTGTGTATATTATTTTAATTGGGTTTTTTAAAACCACTAAAAGTCCAAATTTCTTCCAAATTTTCTTTGATATATTTCAATTTGATCTAAAGAAGTTATTTTCAATCAAATTACATCTTGAGGTGGGTGAAATTTTTAATTTTTAATTTAAACCACAATTCACCCCTCCCCTAATGTATTTTTCAACCATATATATCTGGAAAAATATTTATGACTAATTTAGTTGGAATTTGGATTAGTTGGAATACAATAATCTCTATATCATAACCCCATAATAAAATAGGAAGGTTGCACTAACTCATCATTGACAAAACCATTCCCAACAATGTATAATTACTACTTTTAGACACACCAATCTACTACGGTGTTTCATAATGGTTCAGTTATGGAAAAATTCCACAATCCCTCACATCATTAGTTAATTCATGGATCAAGTATTTTCTACTTTGATTTATACAACTAATCATAATACTTTTTCCCAGTTTATATTATACTTCGTTTTGAAATTACTTGAATTTTCACAGGTTTCACACCTATTTACATTAAAAATGCATTACCATGCTAACTAAAATCATTGGTAAAAGTAATAAAATACCTAAAACCATCACTTTCTTGAGTACTCATTCATCCACATACATCACTATTTATAATATCAAATTGTCCATTATCCCATTCACCTTTTCCACTAAAAGGTGCTTTGGTTATCTTTCTTCATAAATTGGATTCTAAAGTATCAAAATATTCCCAATCAAGTGGTTCCAAAAAATCATCTCTATGGTTTTTTTGGACGCATTACTCATTTATATATCCAAGGAAACAATCCTAAATATATATGAGGTTATAATTAACCATGAACGTTTTATTCTAAATATTATAGATATAATTATTCATATATAGAATGTATAATTTTTTTATCATATTCATAATTTTATAAAATGTTTAATTCTTATATATTGAAAAACTCGTATTCTTAATAATGAATGAGAGACCCATTTTTTTCAAACAAGATACATGATTAAAATTTGTGTTTATGGTGGTAAAATAATAATACTAATTCAATTCTAGAACTAATACTTTTGGTAAATTCATATCTTAAGTCTCAACTTTGAAAGTAGTAACTCATGTCCCATTACATATAAAAGATCAACTTCACCCTTATTAATTCTCACCAATCTCTAAGGATTTTTGTTATATTGCAATGGATTATTTTTGATTAAATTATTTTTTATTTGTTTTTAAAAAAATATTGTGTTGTTATACTAGATTTTTTATCCTCACAAGTGTTATATTTGGTGTTCAAGTTTTGGGAATCAATGTGATGAAATCCAAAATTCATCAAGAAGTGGAAGTAGTAGAGGAAATAATCATGCCATAGTGAACAGTACCATGACCATGGTGCTTATAAAATTCCCAAAAAACCTTACATCATGTCATGGTGCATGATAATTTGAGTATAAATATTCCCTACATAAAATAGGTCCTAAATCAGACATAGTGGCAGTCGTGGTGATAGTTAAAGTATAAAGTATATGTTTTCAAGGAAAAATGTGAAGAAAATAATAGTTTTGGACTTATCTATTTACTATCAGAGAAAGGATATCCCTTATATGGAAAAAAGATCCATAGTTTCACCTATCTATAGTTTCATATAGGAGGAGAGATAAAAAATATTTTTTCTAGATAGAGGAGAGAATAGGAAATGTGGGTCGGCATTTTGGGAGGATTATGATCGCAGTCTGGGGAAACACCATTAGAGGTAATTAACTGAGTATCAATCACTGAATATGATATAGAAGTGTTCTCCCAAATAAAAAGTGATGTGGGACTCAGAAATATCATGGAACAACAAAAGGAAACAGAGCATATTGTAGAGAATGAGGACCATGCCCGTGGTGGTTACAAAATAGTATGGGGATTTACACCACCTTTTGAACGTCATCATTTCACACTAGATATTTCACGATGAAAAACTTAAAAGACCAACACAATAATTTCAATGAATTTGGGAAAGGTTTAAGGATTTTAGTGAAAAAATGAAAAGTAATAAAGTGCAAGGAAATAAAGAGATTCTAAAATGGGCAAATGAAGATAATCACTTAATGGTACATTTCCAAATAAACATTCTGAAAAATGGAGACCCATCATATAAATTTTTGTATTTGTTGAGGACATATGTATACATAGTTGATTCAGGTTCCTAGAAAATAATCATTCCATGGAGGAGAAAGTGATTGATATTTTTGGTTTTGAAGTAGACATAGGAAGGTGTGTATGGTGAAATCCATATTGGAGGGATTTTTTCCTAAAACTTCACTATTACATGGAAATTAATATAGCGCATTATGATCAATCTTAGTTAGGTAAAATTCATTATTTAAAATTACCATGATGATTGGGATTTTAGGATTTAATTTCAATGAGTGAAAATCACATTGTTGATCTGGAGATTTAAAAATAGTCATTTTGAATGTAACCATGTTGTGGAAGACTAAAACCTAGGGAAAAGTAAAGGAAACAATTTTACTTGAACTTATATTATCATGGATCAATATCTAGAACATTTATTCAAATTAAAGATCAAACTAAATTCTTATGGTACACAATGAACTATTGGAGAAGATCTGGAGAATAGTAATTGATATCAACCCTAGGATCAGAAGGGTTGGTTGTTGTAAGTCTATAAAACTAATCTTGGATGATTTCGAGAAAATTAGTAGAGGAAGATAATATTTCTATATCTAAATTTTAGATAAGGAAATAATAAAAGATAAATAACTTCCATGTCATAAATATAGAGGAGTAATTCTATAATAAAATGAATATTTCCACTCTTGGATATTCTTCCAAAAGAAGAAGAAAGTAATTATTATTGTGCAGAAATAGATATTACATTGTAGTTCTTATTATAGGAAATAATTAGAGATGTAATTGAAACTCGTTGAATATTCTTCCAAAAAAATAAGTATTTCACTGCCAACCCATGGAGAAAATCACTTGGTGTTTAAATTCACCCATCAATACTCGGTGCAACAACAACTACATTGTTTTTCATTTTTGGTTTTCATGAACATGTAGTAACACCTTTAATTGTAGTGAAAAAGGTGAGGAAAGTGATCTATGGGTGATAGTTATCTTACCCTAAAAAACTAATGGGATTTACCCTATAAATAGAATAAACCCACCACTACATAAATGATATTAGTGGATTATAATGAATCAACACATAATTGATTTCATTTTCCTTGTGCTAGACCAAAGTATCTAAACCAAGTAAAATCATTGAACTCTACTTGGATACTTCATATTCTAAAGTACATGACTAGTTAGTGTGGGTTAAGAAACAATTGATCAAATCCAATAAAAGGTTTTGTAAATAGTGAGAGTGATTGGATACATATATCTAAAGGAGAGTAAATAAAGTACCTTTACTTGTTATAAGGTTAATATCTATAAGGTATGTGAGATGTTAAACGAGTAATTGTTTAATTTGAAATGAGTTTTCATACTAGGATTCACCCCTACTCAAGGTGTTGTTCATATAAGTCCTTTATGGTCCCAAAAGGTGGTATCAAATCATAGGTTCTTTTTTATTGGATTTTTATTTTTTTATTTATATTGATATGAATTGATTAAATTGATTATTGGAGCCAAATTCTATTCCTTTACTAGTTCTAGGAAAAATAGAAATAATTTAAAGAATAAAAAAACTCCCAGGAAGTTTCTTTTGTGGAATGGTTAATATTGATTGATAGATTCTGATAAATGAATATAGTATCCATTAAAATATATTTATAAATAATTATGATTTTTGAATTTAGTGATCTTTTCAACGATAATACAAGATTACCTAATAATACCAATTTACAAGTGAAGTGTAAACTAGTGATCATGATGGAATGTCATATTGACTAAAGGTAGAATCAATCCACTTGTCATAGGATCTAGGTCATAGGCTATAAGAATAAAATTTGAAGTTAAAAGAGGAGAAAAACTATCAAGAGATCTATCTTAAATTGCTAAAAATTGATATTGAATATTTTGAAAGACTCAACAATATATTAGTCAAAGTATCAACAAATCTAAGGGAAAATAATTATTCCTAGGATGGGAAATTAAAAGAGATGTTTTCTATGGTGAAAAATATAAAATAGGATTCTAATAAGAATGGCCCTTATTTAAAAAAGAATTAGAATTTGAGGGCTAATAAGAAAGATATTTTTTACACCAAATATAATTGATCAAGGAGAAGAAAAGTACAAAATAAGATAAGGTAATATTTTAAGACTCCATTGTTCAGATGAACAAAAAACTAGAGTATCAAAGTTCCATGATGGATAAGCTCACTCATGCATTAAAAAATGATATATCTAGTGGTAACACACTCAATCAAGATATGAGTACCCATATTCAGAATAAAAAAAGGTCCAAAAAATTGAATAAGAGTGGGACTTGGTAAAGAATATTTTTGAGTGATTGAATTCCAAGGGTAATACTAAACATAAAGATGATTTACATTTAGTCTTTTATTGTACTTTGGGGGAGATAATGTGATGAAGGAAAAGTATGTTGTTTTGAAGTAAAAACATAAAATGGTTTTTTTACCCCATAGACCATACTCTGAGGAAAAATCTAGTATTTCTCCTATAGAATCATTTGAAATCAGGAGAATAAAGTAAAAATGGTAATTCCTAAGAAAACAAAAAATAATTAAGGTATTAAAATAGATTCAAGATACACCCTACAAAAATTATTGGAAACCGGATAAGTTCTAATGGAATATATGGACACACGTCCTTATAATGTGGAATAAATGTTCCATTTTTTTAACAATTGAAATATATATATATTTCCATGAGGATGAGTTAAATTGTAACACCCAAATATTTTACTTTTTTTCTTGTAACACATAATGCATTAAGTATCTTATTTAACAAGCAACACTGAACTAAAATGAATCATGACATATTAGATTAATATTATTTTGAAAAATTAACAGTAATAAAAATCCAAAAAATAAAAAAATCGTAGTCAATTAGAAATGAATATAAATTCATATTAAAAATAAATAATGTATTTAAAGGGAATATTTTTTTAAAACAGCATTTTCCCATATATATTTAATTTTAATTTAAAAGATAAATTTTTAAATTTTAGAATTTTAATTTGAAAAAATTAACTTAATTATTATATTTATAATAAAAATATTTTCCTAGAATTATTTTTTTATTTCTTTTAAAAAACAATTTGGTGAATAAAGATAAAAATACTTATTTTCCTAAAACCGTCAATTTTATGAAATTATAATAACACAAGAATGAATGAAAAGTTTTTAAAACCTATTTTTTATAAAAAATATAAATTTATAAAGTTAAATAAATAATTTAAAAATAATATGTTTTATTTATAAGACCCATCTTTAGCATTTTGTAAAAACATAAGTAATATTTTATTCTAAAATTGTTTTTATTAGCATATATAAAAAACTACTTTCTATCTCTTTTTTTAAAAACTGGATTTTTTATTTTAGATCAAAATTATCATATTATTTAATATTTTTATTTTTATTTTTAGGCATAAAATTATTATTACTAAGATTAATGTTAATGACCATGATAATAATGAATAGCTTATTTTCAAAGAATTGTTTAATTAATTTTGAATAATTATTTTTTAATAAATTAAATTGATCTATTTTATATAATTACTTTGATATTTTGTTTACCATTTTATAAAAAATATATTATAACTCATTTAATTAGTGATTAATTTTATATAATATTAATGATACTTAATGGTCAAAATATCTTCATTCTACAAAAACTGTATTTTCTATAAGTTATATTTTTTACTTAAATGATATATTTATTATATTTATAAATGGGATATGATTACACATGGGAAAAATTTATGTTCATAACACCAAAATTTGGTAAAATGGGTTATCTTGGGATTTTATTAAAACATTAATTTCTTAGTTAAAAACTAGGTACGATGGTAAAAACCAAAATGGTAAAGTGTAAAAAAGTAATTATAAAAGAATAAAAATATGTTTAAAACATGTGTATAAATGATTATTTGAGTTTTTATAAACCCAAAAACCTAATAAACTCTATTATGAACCATTTTTTGTTTCCATTTACCATTGAATAGTGTCATGGAATCATTGGGGTGTAATGGGTATTTACAAAAATTCCATTTTCCCTCACTTACAAAAGGGGCCTCTCACCACGCCTTCGAGACCACTCTATGTTTTGGTTTCTTATATAAAATACACCCTATTTATATCACCTATAATTCTATTACAAAAACATAATATCATTTTATCTATAAGTTATTATAACCCCTTCATTTCCAGGAATACTTTTAAGAGAATGTTCAAGCTCTCCATGTGAGTAATTCTTAGTCCTTAGTCTTTTATTCATAATTTTCCTCTAACCCCAAAAATATTCTCTATACTAGAAATTGTTATAAAATAATTAATATTAATATTATTAATGTTATCATACTAATTTAATATTACTCTTTTATCTCCCTATAAAACCATTCGAAAAATGAAGACGTCATCATGTGTTTATGTGCACTACCGCCTCCATGAATGGAGGGTTATATTTTTCATAAAATCTTTAAATGGATGGTCCAAAAGATTTATTTAATGAAAATTTACTTTAAATATAAAAATATGAGGATTCTAAAATGATAATTAATTTATTTTTATATCATTCCTCCCATTCTATGGAAAAATAATGTTCCATCTGTGTATTTGCAAATTATCACATCTATAGAACAACATATTTCATTTTACCATTAATTCCTAATATGAATGAATTAAAAACTTTATATAATGAATAAAAATTATATTTATGAAACTATTAATATTATTTAATTAAAATGTCATATAATTTATAAATAATATTAATAATAAAGGGATATAGTAAATTTAACCACATTAAATTGACATCTCAAGTCACCTCTTTAAATTTAAGTCCATTTTGATAACCTGGGGAACTGTTTATATTTTTTCATAATATAATAATAAAGGAAATAAACATATAAAATTATGGATATTATAAATCTATTTTATAGAAAATTTGATAATATTCAACATACCAAGAGTGTTATGGAGAAATTGAGATAACAACCTCAAGTAATCGACATGAATTTCTTACTCACATGCCTTGTTTAATCCACCCTAAGATTTTATATTGAAAAATATCTTTCCCTATGGGGAAAATAACACTTCTAATTTAAATATTATTCCTTTATGAACTTATTACCCCTAAAATTATAACATTGTTAAGAATAATTCTCATTATCTTTAATGATGATTTTTCCCTACTTATCTATATTTTTCTACTCCTATAAATGTTCAACATTATTTTTTAAAACATAATTATGTTTTATATCATGTGAACTTCATATTTACCATATCCTTCTTTTAAAATATTGTTTTATTACAATTTTTACAATTTGGTATTTCAACAAAGGTATTTTAATACACAAAAAGGGATCTTCCAAAACACCCTCATTACTTGGGGTTACAAGTTCTGTTTCTTTTTCTACATTTTTATCTATGTTAATATCATTTATTTATTCCATATTATATATATGTTCCTTACATATATATCTAGTTTACTATACCATTATTTTTTATGGTTAGTACATGGTTTCAGTTCCCTTCATACTTCTCTGGTTCAATTAAACCCGATTTATGGGAACATCCCTATATCTCATTTTATGTCAAGTAACACCCCCAAAACAATATTTCAATAATTGATTTATTTTTAAAATCCTAATTATTTTATAGAAAACCATGTAGGTTCAATTATGTTCTAAATTAAAATAATAATCTATTTCCTTATTTAAAATATCTTTTTCTCACTTCAAAAATCATCACCAATGTGGTTCGTTTTTATACTTAATTCTCTCTAATCGTTCTTAGGAAGTTTTCTATATTGGAACTTAGTGTTCAAGAACCATTTTTATTTATTATAATATAAACTTATAAAATGATTTAATTTCTTTTTCTCTTGGTAATACTTATGATATAGACGTATATTATTATTTTATATAAGATTATGATACCCAATTCTTTAGTTTATGATTATTCTATGATTAATTTTCCTCATGTAAAACATATGTGAATTTGAATGATATAAATATAAATGGTGTTAATTAATAGACATCAAATTCATTGGTAATATCTATATCTCTTGATACACCATGTATGATTCATGGGCGGTTTACCTAAGCACACTATGTTATGTTTTCATGATAGTGATCTTTGACTTATGATTATAACACATGATCAGTTATCCTAAGAACACTATATTTTGTTGTCTTGGTGTTGATCCCTAACTTTTGTATATGATTTACTAATTTTTTTTGTTACCATGTATTTATATTCTATAATCTTATGATATCATTTTTTTATTCCATGTTTTCATGATTACCTCACACTTTTATTTCATGGTACAAGTTTTTAATTTTGAGATTATATTTCTATAATTTTTAGTTTATAGACAACACTTATTATTATATGTTCTTTATAACAATAAATTTATCTCTGATTATATTTTTCAAATGTTTATGATCTATAAAATAATGACATATTGATAACTTTTCCCTTACTGAGTGTTTTATCTCACCCCTTTATAAAGTTTTTTTCCTCTATATCATGATGATAAGTTTAATATTTGAGAAGTATATAAGGGGTTATAGAAGAGTTAAATTATATATAAATGTTTATGTGTTTTTAAAATATGTTTCCTATGTAATTTTTCCTCAAAGACACTAAACTAAAAGGTCCTCTAAGTTGGGTGATATTATTATGATATCTATTGTTAAACTTTTCATATTAATTAATATTAATGATATGATTATATTGGATAATTATAATAGGTATAAAAAGTGGGTTTAGTAATTTTTATGGATTAGTTTATTTGTTTTGATAATTATGATAAGATAGTGTTACTGATAACCCATGGGCTAAATCTAAGATATAATTCTATTTTTAGGATAACATAATGAAATTTTGGTAAATTTGATATTGTGTGGTTTCTATAGAAATAAAATCCATATTTAGATTTAATAAATTGATGTAGTCTCAAACACAAACATATATATTGCTAATAAACCTCAAAGGGGCGTATTGGGTATTAGTTCAAATGTCACTTGTTGTACGTTTAAGAGGCTGAACTTCACATTTAGTTTACCACTTTAAAGTGATATTCATTGGTTATTCACATTATATTTAAGATCCATTATGTATTATCTATTATGTTAATGAATTTGGTTAAGGATTATGAGATAACCCAACCTAAAAGAAACCTAGATTTAACCAATAGTGGTTTAGGTTGAACTGGATGCTAATGTGATGGTTTTAAGGAGAATAAATTTAAATGTTGAGTTATTAATAATATCATTTATTATAATTCTCTAATGATCTTAGTTATTCATCATCCACATAAACACCTTTAGATTTTACTTATTGCATAAGCTTGAATGAATCAAGTTAACAATGGATTCCGTGGACAATGTGAAAATTTTCCCAATAATTAATCTGATGGGATAAGAGATGAAGTGAAAAATATTGTTATTATATCAAACCATATATCATGAATTATTATTAAAAAACCAAATATAGTTAGATTCCTAGACACACAAAATAAGAAAATAATATATTATCATGTATGAATGGGTAATAAAGATGATGAAGGAAAAAAGATTTAATTTCCTTCATGCCAAAAATATGGGAAGAGGACCCTAGTGGATTGTATCAAAGAAACAGAAAGTCATTTTAACTATAGTAAAGTATGTAAGAGAGAATTAAATTACTAAGTAGAAATGAAGATCTCATTGGACACAGTGAAAGGTAAAAATACTTCCCCCCAAGGTACCACTAATAGTTCAATGTCTTATAAATAGGGAACTAGGGAATTATCCAAGATAATGCCTTAATACAAGGGATAACAAGGGTGGTAGGAATTCATAACTTATAATTCAAACAAAAAATGAGAAAAACTATAAAACCACAATAATGTAATTGATTCATTAAAATTATGTGGAGTCTGTTAAACAAATCAGCAACTTAAGAACTAGGAGTGTATTATGTGTATCTTATCCAATCTGTTTATTTATACTAATAATTTTTTTAAGGATATTAAATTTTCACCTTGATGACTAGATGTTAATTTAAAAATAAAAAAATAGTGATGAAACTGTTTCATCTCAATTTTAAGTTTAGAGTAAAGTGTTTTTGGAAAATCATATTTTCCTCCCTTTAGATAAATTTAAACTGATTTTAGAAAGGGTTTAGTTCTCTCTACTTTGAGTAAAACTTATTCTGAATAAAGAAGATCACATTTTATATCAATGCATGCTACTATATCAATATAAGGATGATTATGAATAGACTTTATAGTGAAATTATATAACTTGGGTCTTGATATTGAATAATGATATACTCTTCACTCAAATGGTTGGAGAAAAACTCAATATTAGTGTTAAACCAATTTTAGGAAATGATATATTTTTGAGTTTGTAAGGTTGTTATCTCCCAAAAAAATATATCTTGTGTCATGTATATATTTTATATACCATTATATATTTAAATTTCTAAGAGATAATTATATTTCAAGGATTCAATTTATTTAAGTGGAGAATACAATTCTTAAGGCTTTTAATATTTTTTCCTTTAAAACCTAATGATTTAAGTATATTGCTTCACAAGTAACACCAAACTAAAATGAGTTTTTAGATTTTGGATGAATATTATTAAGAAAATTTAAGAATTATAAAACTCCTAGTAAATAAGTTTTTTAATTAATTATAAAGGAATAAAAAATAGGATTACAAACACCTAATGTATTAAAAAGGAAATTGTTTAGTAAAACTAGTTCTCCTTTATATATTGTATTTTCATTTAAAAGATAAATTTATAAATTTTATAATTTTAATTTTAAAATATTAACTTAATTTATTAATTTGGAATAAAATTCCTATCCTTGGTTGAATTATAGATATTTTTCTGAAACAATTAATTTTTAGGCGAATAGTCAAAAAATAATGACTTTTCAAATATCGTCACTTTTATGAAATTATCATAAAAAGGATGAATTAAAAATTCTTGAAACCTTCTTTAAATAAAAATATATTTTTATAAATTAAAATAAATCATTTAAAAAAAGATGAATTTATAAAACACAATTAAACATTCTAGAAACTTGAGTTATCTTTTACTCTAAAAACTATATTTTTCCCTTATATTAAAATTTAGTTCCCATCTGTTTCTCTAAAAATTGGATTTCATATTTTATATAAATATTTTAAATTTATTTAATAAGGTTAATTTCATTTTTACGAATAAAAATTTGATTATCAAAATTAATGTTAATTACCTAGATAATGAGGAAAGTTTTATTTTTAATGAATTATTTTATTGTTGTTGTGTAATTTTTATTTAATAAATTAAATTAGTCTATTTTATTTAATAGATTTGATATATTTTTCAAATATGTATAAAAATATTTTTCCATACATTTAATTTACAACTAATGTTATATAATTTTAAGAACACATGATGATGAAAACATCAATTTTCTAAAAACAATTTTTTCTATAAGTTATATATATTAATTTAAAAGTGAGTTTTATCACATTTATAAATTGAAACGGAAATAAATATAGGTTAAATTTTGTTTCATAAAACCCAAATTTTGAAATATTTTTTATCCTGTAATTTTAGTAAAAATATAAATTACTTAGTTAAAAAGTAGTTACCATGGTGAAAACCAATATGCTAAAGTGTAATCATAAAATGGTAAAAGACTCAAAACATGTTTAAAACTTTTATAAAAAACATAGTTCAATATTTCGCAACCAAAACCCCAATAAACTCAATTATGGACCAATTTTAGATCTATTGATGCTGGAATAATGTCCTGGAATTCCTAATATATAGTTGGTATTTTGAAAAATATCATTTTCCCTCACTTATAAAAGGGGCCTTTGACCACGCCTTCAAGGCCACTCTATGTTTAGGTTTCTTATTAAAAATATTCCCAATTTACATAAACTATAATTATATTTAAAATATATAATCCCTTGGTCTCTATAAGTTATCTTAATCCCTTCATTTCTATGAATACTTTCAAGAGAAATTTTAACCTCTCCACGTGAGTAATTATTACTATTTGGACTTTTATTCTTAATCTTCAAATACCCCCCCCCCCCCAAATATTATTTATCCATAAAATTATAAAAAAAAGCAGTAATATTAATATTATTAATGTTGTTATGAAAATTGAATATCAGTCTTCCACATCCCTACAAAACTATTCATAAAACGAATATGCCATCATGTGTTTATGCGGCTACCATCTCCATCAACGACGAGTTCTATTTTTCATTGAATATTTACATGGATGGTTACAATGTTTTATTTAATGAAATATATATATATATATATATATTAAAAAATATAGATATTTTTAAATGATAATTATTTTATTTTTATACACTTCTTCCCTTTCTATAGAAAAACGAAGTGTCATTTGTGTACGTGTAGACTACCCCCTCCATGGAATGACGTATTTCATTTTCCCATTACCATCTAACATGGAGGTATTTAAAAAATGTATATAATTTAAATAAAAAATATTTAAAACACTATAAATATTCTATAATGAAAATATTTTAAAGTATATAAGTAATATTAATAATAAATGTTTTTAGTAAATTTAATCATAGTAAATGAACATATCAAGGCCTCTTTCTTAATTTGAGTCAATTTTAGAAACCTTAAAAATAGTTTATACATTGTGATAATGGAATAATAATGTACATAAACATCTAAATTTATATAAATTATGAATCTATTTTATAAAAACTTTGATAGTGGTAAAAAACCAAGGGAGGTACATATAAATTGACCAAACAACCTCAAGTAACTGACATGGGAAAATAATTATATAGTAAATTAATACCATATAAAAATAGTTAGATATTAGAATATGAAATAAATATTAATATGTATCTTAATAAAGTTTTTATTTAACTTAATTTGATTATATTCGATGTTAATCACATGCGCAGAATGAATCAGAACCTAAGGTATGGGTTTCAGAATCTCAATTTTGTTTCATTAATATATGATTCATATTCACCACTTGTTCTTTTTTTGTATGTATTTGAAATGGATTTATTTTTTATAAGTTAAATAATATAAAATTTATTTATAAATACCTATTATGATTTATCATCCACATATTTTAAATTCGAAAGACGATGATGTTGTGAAAGTTTTGTTAACTCAGACCCACTTTCTCTAAGTTATAATGTTTCATGTTAAACTTATTAACTCTATTATTGGTTTATTCTGCCCTAAGATTTTATATTGAACATTCTATTTATATTTTTGGAAAATAAAACTTTTGATTAGACTATTCATACTCAATGAAATTATTCCCCATATAAGTATTTCATTATTATTTAATAATGATTTTCACCTCCTCATCCATATTTTTCAATTTCCACCAATTTTCTCTATAAAAAAATAACATATTAATAGTTGTTCTTTAAGGGTGTTTTGAATAACCCCCTATAAATTCATTTTATATATAAATTAGAGGGTTTTATTCATAACCCCCACTAATCATCAAATTTATAAGAGGTCCACAACCCCCTCTAAATTTTTTATCATTATTTTTTTAATAAGTGGTTGGAATTTAGATCCAATTATATCAAATTCACTGCAAATTTAATAATTAATGGTCCTATATAATTAGTTTGATTTTATAGGCCTCTATATATATATAATATTCATTTGTATTTAGAGGCACTATATATAGAATATTTTTTTGGATTTTAGAGGACATGTATATATATACAAGAATTTGTTTTCTTAAGAAAATAGTGGGGCTTAAAACCCCCCCTCTAATTTCTTAAATTAGAGGTAGTTCACAATGCCCATAAATCCCTTATATTATAGGGGGTTCACTACCCTTTATAAAATAATATATTATATTGGTTCATGAACCACCACTAATACTTTAGGTTAGGGTTTTTAAATCCCTTCTAATTTAAGAAATTATAGGGGATTCATGAACCACCACTAGTCCCTTATATTAGAGGGGGTTTTAACCCTCTCTGATTTAAGAAATTATAAGGGGTTCATGAACCACTTCTAATCCTTTATAATAGAGGGGTTTTAACCCCCTATAATTTTTTTATTTTTTAAAAATAAATCAAATATAAATTCAAATTTTATAATGTATATGTTTGCAGATGCATGTGTGTGTGTCTATATATATTACATAAAGAAATTATATAAATGTATTTAAATTCATTATTTAAACACTTTAAATAAATACTTATGCATATAAACAAAAATGTATACATATAAATATTGATAAAAATAATATAAATGTAATTATAAATATATTTATTCAAATATATAAAAACATTGTGGTTTTATAAATCATATACCTTTATTATATACATTTTAATTTTGATTTATATTATACATATATTATATTGAATACATTTTTATTTTCTATTAATATATAAATACATGTGTATTATATTATGTGTATATATATATATGATATAGGAAAATTTTATATATATATGTATATATATATCATATTATTAAATTATATTTTTTATATTATAAATATTTTACTACATATAAATTTATATATATTATATAATTATATTATATATATTTTAGTATACCATATTATTTATAAATTAATTTAGTAAATATATATATATATATTATTTAATTATATTATAAATTTCTAATTATATAAACAGGTTTAATTGTGTGTGTGTGTGCATGATATAATATAAATGTATGTAATTGAATACATAAATATATAATATAATTGTATTTAATATAATATAGGTAAAATATAAATCACAAATTAAATATATAGTATTTACACAACCTGCATATAATTTATATAATTTGAAAAAATATATAAGTGTAATAAAAAAATAATTAATAATATTATTACTACACACACATATATGTATATAAAAATAATTACATAAATATATATATTATAAGTATGTTATATCTATAAATATTATATAAATACATAAATATACACATTCTCAAACAAACAAATATAAATGTATTTATAAATATATGTAAATATAATTATTTATAGATATTATATATAAAGAGATATATATTAATATATATACAGTAATATATCATATTATTTATATTTGTATACACAAATATATATATATTATCAAATATTATCAAATATTTATATATCTAAGTAAATTAATATTATACAATATATTAAGAAAACTAATTGTTGTGGAGTGGTATAATCATAGATCCTTGATACAAATAGATGCGGGTTTGATTCCCACGAGTGATGTCTTTTCACCGAATCGAAGTGGTGGTAAGGGGATTCATGTCTGGGTTTAATGTGCCTAGGGGACAATGGGATGTGGTCTCAGCAGACAAGGGGAGACAAAGAAGAGGTCTTGGAGGATAATAAGATGCATCTGGGGGATAAAGTGAGCTCCTGGGTGTTTTTTATGGACAAGGGGATGTCTGGCGTGTCTACAGATGAAGGGGGATAGGGGGAAGTCTCAGAGGAAAATGGGTACTTGGGGTGTTCTTGGATAGGGGGATTTCCTAGGGGATAGGGGTAGGGGTCACAGTTTCTATAGGGCAAAAGAAGTTAAAAATAAAATCAGAACAAATAATATAAAATTTTAGTGGTGGTAAGCATGAAAACTTACACTAACTTCTTCAATTTAGGGGTGGTTTTGGCATTCCCTAAATGTGTTTTCAATTTAGAGGTAGTTCTAATGGCCTCTAAATCATCTATTTTTTGAAATTTTTAGGTAAATTTAGAGGGGTTTTAAACCCCCTCTAAATTGAGTTTCATTTTACCAGCAGTTTTTCAAAACCTCCACTAATATGATAGGGTAACCACATTATTGGAAGTTCCCCATAACCATCGCTAATGTGTTTAGAGGGTGTGGTAATGCCCTCTAAACGAAAAAAAATAACCCTATTTATCAGCGGTATTTTTTGGACTAGTACTCCTTTACTTTTAGAAACCTATTTACATGTTATCTCGTGTTATATTCATATTTCTCTTATCATATTTTCATAATAATGTTTTATTACCCTTATTATGATCTAGTATTTAAACAATGTTATTTTAAATCCTAAATAGGGATCTTCTAACTACCCTAATTACTTTTGGTTTTCACATTCTCTTTCATTTCCTCCATTTTTCTCTATCTTATTCTCATATTTTTATTCCATATATTTAATCCATATTCTATTAATATATACCTAGTTTACTATACATGTCTTTTTTGGGGATAATACGTGTTTTTAAGTTCCCTTCACTATTCTCTCAATTAATTAAACCTGAATTAAGGGAAATTCCATCTATCTCATTTCATATCAAGCTCCACCCCCATAAAATGATTTCAACCAGGAATAGATTTTAAAAAAAATATTTATTTTTTTGAAAATCATTATTGTAAAATTATGGTCTAAATAAAAATATTAATCTCATTCTTTTTTAAAAGATCCTTTTCTCATTCTGAAAAGCATCACTTGTGTGGTTTGTTTTTATTCTTACATCTCCTTATTACTTCTAATGAATTATACTAAATTGTAAATTAATGTTCATGACCAATTTTTATTTAATAAAATATAAAAATACAAAATGATTTAATTATTTCTTCTCTTGGGAATCCTTACGATATAGAATTTGATTATGCTTTGATTCGTGATTCTGAACCCCATGTCTATATTGTATGTCCTATCATGAATATGATTTATATATTGGTAATTTTACTCATGTGAAACATATTTTCATGTACATGTGATAAATATTGAGGGTGTTTCTTATTAGATCTCCAATTTATTGGGCAATATTTACATCCCCTGAGATACCATGTATAGTTCACGAGTAGTTAGATTAAGTACGTTATTTTATGTTGTCTTAGTAGTGATCCTTGAATTGAGCTTATGGTGAACTTGTGTTTAGACTATGAACACTATATTATATTATCTTGAAAGTGATCCTTAAATTACTCTCATGATTTCCTGATTTATTTTATTGCCATGTTTTTATGATTCTAGGATCTTATGATATCATACCCTTATATCATGTTTCCATGCTTATCTCATACTATTATTTCATTTTACATATTCATTATTTTGAGATATCATGTCCTTCTTTCATGATTTATAAACAACTAATATTATTCTAAATTCATTTTAATAAAAAAATTATCTCTTCTTGTGTTTTCTCATATGCTTATGATCTAACCCTTGATGACATCTTGATAAGTTTTCCCTTACTGATCATTTGATCTCCCCTATTTCCTAAGATTCCCTTCCTCGGTCCATAAAGATAATTACAAAATATGAGAAGTATAAATGGGGGTTTAAAATATTTTAATTATGGATAAATATTAGAAAAATATAATATAAGTTTCTGATGTAATTAGTCCTCAAAGACACTAAACCATGAGGTTCTCCAAGCTATGTGAGATTATTTTGAGGTGTAATGTTTAGAGTTTAGTATAGATTTAAATTTACAATATGCTTAGATTGAATAATTATATAAAGTTTTCCAAATATTATAACCAAACTCACTATAGAAGGTATCATTATTATTTCAATAATTAAAAAAATGATAATCATATATCTGATAGAAATTTCAGGATAAATTCAATTTGAATAAAAGGAGAAAATTAGTTTGCATCCAAGGATAAATATATTCTCTCAAAAAATATATTTTAAGGGTTTGTTAAAGAAGCTATCCATGTTAAAAGTAACTTGAAAAGATATTTAAAATCTGATTCCAAGCTAAAAATATCTTGGAGAGACAAAAAATATATTTGGAAATAAAAAAGGAGTTCACAATTTACTAACACTAGAAAATACCATGTGAATGGAGTGTCCCAAGTAAAGGTATATAGTGGAATATATGATAAATATTGAAATGTAAAATAGGGTTATGATAATATTTTTAAAAGAAAGGCCAATTTGAGAAGTTTCATGATATCCTTGAAGTAATGAGAACTCAATGAAAAAAAATTATTATTTGGTCCATAAGGAGAAGGTGAAACACAAAGAAGTTGAAAATAAGTTGGACTCTATCAAAAAAAATTCAGATAAAAATTTGATTATAACTAAATAATAAAAGAAATGGGTTGCACTACCAATACCAACCAATTTTCCCAACTTGATTAAAATGTAAATTCACTATATCCCCATATTTCTAAACTCTATTAAATATTATTGAAATTTTTTGGGTCTTTTGCGGTGTAAAATCCATCATGAATTTAAATCAATAAATGAAATATAATGTTGTTTAACTCTTCAAATACCCAACTAGAGTTGGAAGTGGCATAAGTGGTTCCTTATTGAAACTTGAATTATAATAAGATGTGTTAAATCAAAACCAATTGGTCTCATAGTTGGTATCAAATATCTAATTGAGGTTTTGGTGTCAAAAACCATTATCATTAATTGGTATAAGATTTTAAAGATTAAATAACATACCTTTATGGGATAAAACTTTTAAAAAAAATCATGATTTATTTATTTTGACCAAATGAGTTGTTTAATAAGTGATATCAGTTGATTTTTTTTATATTAAATTCTATTATAGATTGATAAGTCACATTGAGTATCAACTCTATATTTGGTAATAGAGCTAATGAAGTAATGGGGTGTTTGAATATGAATACCTAAAGGTGGTGTCCTCATTAAACAAGGGAGAACCACTAGAGGAAAAAAGTAAGAAATTAGTGTCAACTATTGGTATCTATTTTAAAAATTTCTATCCTTATTGGTTTCTAAATTTAATATAAAAAGAATAAATATGGTTTATATCACACACCATATAACTCTTAATCTTTCACTAATGGTTTTGTGAAAATGTGGTTGAGTTCACAAGAATGTTTTCATGGTAGAATCTGAGAATTGTGACTACTTTTTTTCTAATGAAATAATTGAGTGAAATAGAAAACACTAATGATATTGGATAAATCAATTTTTTTTTACACTGAGTTTTGACTTAGTAGTATTAGAGGGATTTTTGATGGATAATTTCAAAGTTTTAATTTTACTCATTGGAAATAGTTTCAATATGATTCCATAATTTTTATATTTCTTGAGCTTGAAAGAAAAATATGAAGTTTCATTAATTTTTTATATTAAACAGTTTGTATCAATTGGAGATATAGCTAAAAATTTCAAGAACCTAGAATTTTACTAAAATATAGGGAGCCCAGTACCTATTAATTTGATGAAATGACTATGTTAACTAAGGGGGGGATATTTAGTAATGATTCCCCTAGAAAAAAATATTTCTACACAAAGTGGTGTTAAGTTCTGTCCCAATTTAATTTTAGAGTGGTATCAAAGAAGTGGATATTTTATTGTTTGACATCAACAAGATAGGGGAAACATGATAATAGAACTAAATGAAAATTCTCATGTTCCCAAGGTAATATTTTTTCAAATAATAAATATATATATATTAATTATAGAAGGTATATTTCTCTGGATTTAATTTTAAGGGGGAAGAATAAGAATCATGAATCCATGAATTTTTCCATCCATTAAAGGGATTATAAGAAGGATGATGAGGGAGTGGGGATTTTTATAATGATGTGATTATATATTGGATTCATAATGGGTGTTTATAACAAATTAAAAGTATAATATTATGAGTATCTAATATAGTATTTATTATTGGATGATGTTGGGTTTGTTATAAACAAGTTTTGGAATTGTTAAAAGTTTGGTTTTTTTTGTTGGGTGTGTTGGAACCAATGTGATAAATTCTGAAAGTTATTCAGAAGTCAAAGTAGTGTAAGAAGTTAAACAGGACATGACCATGTTGTGCTAGATAGGTGCCACAACCATGGTTCATGGAAAACACCAAAAGAACCTACACTAAGATATAATGTATATATTTTTAAGAAGAAAGAGTCTTTTCATATAACAAGACATAATTAAAGTGTACTGGTAGTCGAGTTAAATATTAAATTATAAAGTATATGACAAAAAAGAAAAAATATATTTCAAATATAAGGGATATCCCTAGTCAGGTGCTACAAATTCAAGGCCAGCACTTGGGAAACAAAAACCACAATGACTGAAGCTTTCCAGAGTGGTGTTTATAAGGAGATCTAGCATAAGTTAGATCTAGACATAGTTGGGTATTGATATCATGGGTTAAAGTTATGGGAGGAAAGTGTTTACAGTGTAGTGTGACACTGTGGGAGGAAATGATCCAAGTGCAGAGCACTGAGTATGATATAAAAGTGTCCACACAAAGTAAAAATTATTTGGGGTTGAGGAATAGAATGGAACGATGAAGAGGTGAAAACCATTTCCTGAAGTAGCAGGACCATGTATGTGGTGTCTGTAAAATGGATAAGAGATTTACACTACACCATTGAGAACTACTTTTCACATTATATATTTCCCTATGAAAAATAAGGAATCCCATACTGAGCATTTTAGTGACCATGTGTTATGTTGAAGGGGTTTAGAAAAATGGAGAATGAATGAACTAGATTGAAATATGGATATTCCAAAATGGGAAGATAGATATACCACACCATGGTGGATGTTGTGATGAATATCTTATGTTCTTGTTAGAAAATATGAGTCATGCTATGGGAATTCTGGTAATTATAGAGAGAATACATAATAATAATTGATGTATGTTTCTATAGAAGCCCATTTCCATAGAGGAAAATGTGTATAGCATTGGTATTTCTCGATTGAAGTGGACATAGGTAGGTGAGTGTGGTGAAAACTGTGTTAGATGTATTTTCTTCCTAAAGAACCTTATAGAATGGAAATCACTACAACACATCATGGTTGATATTGGTTGGATCAAATTTGTGATTTGAAATGGCCTTGAGACTTGATAATTATGGATAATAATCCATGGAGCGTGGAGAACTTTGCTAATTTAATGCCCTAAGATTTGGAAAATATTTTTTCAAAATTAATACAATGTTCAACAGTATTTTACATGTGCACCACCAAAAAAATGAACTACAACACATCATATAAATAATATTAAGAAAATTATAATAATAATAAAACCACTAGCAGATAAAAATATATTACTTTAATTAAATTATTTATATTTAGCGGATAAATAATTAATATGACTTAAAATTAAAAAAGGATTATAATTTCTCAAATAACGATTTTTTTTAAGTTTCATATATTGTTACTTATTCAATTAAATTGACCGGTTTTAAAATACTATTATTTATAAAATATCATATTATCATTATTTAAGTTATAAATTAATATGAAATAATATTAATAACACTTAATTTTGAGAAAATAATTTTTCAGTAAAATCTATTATCTTTTATATTGGGTATTTTCGTTTAAAAGATAAATTTATAAATTTTGGAATTTTAATTTTATACGATAAAATTAATTTTCGAATTTAATGTATCAAAATTATCTTAGGTTAAATCTTTTATATTTTTCTAAAATAATTGATTATTTAATTTAATAATAAAGAATAAATTTTTTTCAGAAACTATAACATTTATGACTATATCAATACTTATAACTTAAAATTTTATTAAATAATTTCCATGATCATAAATTTATTTAAGGATTAAAATTATTTATTTAAAAATACTATGTAAAATTTAAAAAACCTATGATTAACATTTTAAGTTTATTAGTAAGGTTTTCAAATAAATAATTGCTAGCCTTTTATTTTAATTAAAAATTATTTTGGTGAAATTTGGTTTTGGATTGAATTGGAATACAAATAAATTTTATATGTTTTATAAAAAAAATTATGTTCTGAAAAAAAAACGCTGATAATTTTATCCAATAAATAAAATTTAATCATAAAATCACACATTTCCAAAAAAAATTACATTCTGTGTGCATTGATTTTGAAATTAACTTTTCTAAACCATAGATATTATATTTAATAAAATTAATTCCATATTAAATATAATAATTTAAAATTATTTAAAAAAAATTAGTCTCACATTTTTCTATTAATATTAATTATTGAGGTTAAGATATTATTTACCACAGTAAAAGTTAATTATAGTAAAAGTTAAAAAGTGATGTGGGGTGCTAAAATAACTCAAATATGTATCCAAACTATATGTTTGATAGTTTTTAAGAACTTAACTTTCCAAAATTTTCATTATTTACCAATTATTGAGCCTTTTACACTTCAATTGGGACATAACATTATTAAAATGTAATGGGTCTTTCCAAAATTTTCGTCATCTTAATTTATAAAAGGGGAATACTTCCACCATTTCATGATACACCTATAACATATTATTTAACCCTAAAAATATAATAATTTTATCTTAGTATAATCATATTTCAATTTCACAAGCCTCTTTTCTCAATTAGTTCTCCTAATGCCATCATTTCTATGGATATTTCCAAGAGAAATATCAAGTTATCAATGTGAATACTTCTTACTCCTTAGTCTTTTCTTCTTAATATTCCACTTTGGAAAAAATAGATGATTTAATATAATGAAATAAGTACTATTAATAAACTATAATTTTATTATATTAATTTATAAACCATTATTTAATCTTTTCTATTCACTAAGAAAAATGATACAACATCGATTGTGTGGGCCACCACCTCCATCAAGTGATGTAGTATATTTTTTATCACTTACCTTCATGGATGGTAACAAGGATTGATTTCATGAATTAATATTTTTAATATTTAAAAATTAAAATTCTAAAATGATAATTTTTCATATACCTTTACTCAATCCCAATCATTGAGAAATGGAATCGTTAATTGGGTGTACATGCAGATTATCGCCTCTACAAACGATGAATTAAATTTATCATCGCCACTAGACATGGAAGGTTCTAAGAATAAATTTAATGATGATAAATTATATTTATGACAGTTTTAATATTATAAAAAATTTATATTTACATTATATATAAAAATATCCTTTCATGTAAAATCGTTATAACACACTCTTAGTGGAATATATTTTACCACCTACATGAACGATGTTATAATGTTTGGATTATGAATGATTAATTAATTTTATATATTATTAATATCATGTAATAATAATGTATTTAATTTAGTTTAATTATTTTAAAAAAAAAATTACTAAAATTTAACATATTTATTTATATACTAACTTTTGATCTTTAACACGCTGAATAGGTTCATCCCAATTTCCTTTTTCAAAAACTGTATCTCTGTATTTAACATAATGAAATGGAACTTAAGTAATTGTGAAAAAAATCTTATTATTATATATTAAATAATATATTAATGTTAAAATTTAAACCAAAAAGTGATAATTGACCATATCACCATGAAACTTGTATGAACCAAACAATCAAAAAATCCAAATATCCAATAATAAAAATAAATGATAATCGCGTAACATATTTTTTATCGATGGTTATAAATTTTTTTATAAGAGGTAATATATTTGGATAAGGATATGAAAATATTTATTATTTAAGTTATGTTAATTATACATTAGGTTAGAGAAGATTCAACTAAGAGGGATTTAAGGTAAGGGTCTTTCATCGCAATTTCCTTTCTTTGAGACATTTTTTTATTCACCTAATTTTATGTAAATGGTATGATTACAACCTATTAGATATATCATATCATGAATTATATTTTATTCATGGTATTTTATGTTCAATTTCAAACCCTCTATTTCGAGGGGTTTGTATTTTATATTCCTCTATGGGAAAAAATTATTTTTTAATTCAAATATCTTACCATGAAGAATGTATTTCTTATAAAAGTATAGCATATTAAGAATAATTATCATTCTATATAATGATTATTTTTATTTCATGTCTATATTTTCACATAAAAATAGTGTCATATATTATACTTGGAATCCTAATTATTTGTTATCTAATGTAACCATAATCATTCCCTCCCCTTATTTTAAAAATTAAGCTTTGTTAACCCTTTTTATAATGTGGGTTTTCAATAAAGGTATTTTAAAATATTGAAAAGGATTTATTTTCATAATAATATTTTTTTATTATCCACTCCCCATTTCAAATAAAAACCTTTATATACATTTTGAGGATATAATTTTGAATATCCTTCTAAAAGTTAAGGTTTTCAGTTCACCTTTTTTAAAATTACTCTTTAATATGATGCGTAACTTCATATGATATAAGTAAGTTAAAACATTTTATAAAAACTCTCTCATGAATTCTATCATCCTATGAGAATTATTCTTTTTAAATCCTTTATTATATTTTTTGAATTTTTTTAAAAACAATTTTAAATATTTATGATTTTGAAAATAAAAAAAAGAAAAATTCTTATATTTATCAAAATAAAATTTTTATTTTTAAAATAATTCAAGATTTGAAATGGGATTTTAAAAGTTGGTGTTTTTAAGAAAGAATTATTTAATGTTTTTCAAATAATTATTGTTTTATAAAATGTATCTTATGAAAACCCATTTTGGTTTTAAAGGTCAATCCATAATTTTTTATCAAGCTCAGGAAATTTCATTTTAAAAAAAACATTTTGATAAGTTCTCAAGCATTTCAAAAAGGTTTTTTTCTCTGGGCTTTTCAAATTGATTTATCAAAAAAACTAAAAAGGGGGTTTTTAATCTATGTTAACATCCTTTGATGTTCCTTATGTACAATGGGTATATTTATTTATTCCACTATTCATATTCACTCTCTGAATGGCTTATAGAATGTTTTAATAAAAAATTTCATGCAGCCCGTCTCTTTTCCATGAGTTAAGTAAGTGATATTTGAAGTCTGAATTATTGATTTCAATTGGTGAACATATATATAAGGACCCAACCTTTAACATTACATATTATTGAATTATATCAAGAATTCACATTGAGGATATTTTCAGGTTTAGATTTTTATAGAATTAGGCCATAACTATTACATATCAACTTGAAAATTACATGTAGACACTACTACTCAATATCCATTTTTTCATAAAATAAAAACGCTTAAAAAGAAACATGTCTAGTTCCATGTTTTAGACATCACCAATTTTCCTTGATCCCATCCTTAACCCTATTCATCTTTAAGTCATGTGGAAAACATTTCAAAAACTTGGCATGAGACTGAAAATATTGGTAAGGGTTATAAAAAAAGTAAGCAAAGCATTATGCCATCATTAAATACAAATCAATGAAACCATACTTTTTAATCATAACATACCTTACAAAATCATCAGATTTATGAATAACACACACAAATAATAAATCATAAAGGTGACTTATGGAATTCATAACAGACTTACATTATAGCTATCACAGCTACATTGGGAGTCACATTTGGAATATCCATCAAATTATATTCCCTGAATCTATTAGGAGAAACATTAACGTGTACCTCCATCGTGTTACCCAATGCATTGGAGAGCTATCTCGGGCTCACCCGCCCTAGTTTTTTCACAGAACCACCCGTATATGTAAACAATTCCCAAAAACCATAACATATTAATAACACATAACAAAATCATAAAGGAAAGATAAGATTTCCACATTCTAATCACAACATATCAAATCAATATATTGAAATAAACAATCCTTTATCAAATCATTTTCAAAACCATTTAAAACATTTAATAAAGAGATTTTTGGAATCAAAGTGTCCCATACCACTTTGAAAA
Source organism: Viscum album (assembly GCA_963277665.1). Lineage (NCBI taxonomy): Eukaryota > Viridiplantae > Streptophyta > Magnoliopsida > Santalales > Viscaceae > Viscum > Viscum album. The sequence continues at coordinate 1,417,938,589 of OY728145.1, forward strand.
TTTTAAAGGAATTAACATTTTAAATCATTAATGTCCATATAAATAAATACTAAACCCCATTTTTAAAACATGGACATTAATTATAAAGATTTATATGGATAAATCATTAAAACAATATTTTATTTAAAGAGTTATTAACCAAAATTGATATTCTTGAATACAAATAATTGAGGAATAAAATTCAATCAAAACATTATAATATAATGAGAATAAAGGGTTTCATTTTATAATATTCTAAAGGGTAGTATATACACCACGTAAGAGTGAATTGGTTCATAACAACAACGAAGTCTCAATGGAATGTAAATTGAGATGAAATCCCTTATAAAAATTGAATCCTTAGAATAAGGATAAATCAATTAAATAATAATGTGTGAGAAATAATAATATACTCAATAGAATTGGATACTAATTTTGAAACAATCAGAGTTTATTCACACATATTCATAGCACAACATAATCAAGAAGTAGAAGTTTAACCCAAAGAATTGAAATTAGGTGAAGAAGTACCCTTACAGAAATTTGACAGCCTAACGGAGTCACTTTAAAATTCAAAAAATGAATTGATGAGATAAAAAAGGGTGTCTCATAACATGGAAATAAAAATTTACATCAATAATGATATAGAAGAACATATACCAACATAAGAAGATGTAAATTAAAAGACATAACAAAAAGAAGCCTTTTAAAAAGAGGGTGAAAGGTTCTCTTACTGATTTGGTAACTTAGGAAACATACACCCCATGAAATAAACATAAAATGAAGATGTAAATACCCATAAATTTAATTATATTACACAATTAATACAATCATTGGTAGTACATAAACCACACAAAAGGGAAATAGTGTCAATATAGCATGAATCTCATGGAAATAAAAAAAAGTGATGAAAACACCTTACCACGTTGTAATCAATCGAGTCGTATGACCAAAAGTTAATAACCTCAAAATTAATCATATAATGAAATGAATATAAAGAGAATAATGATAATATATATCAAATGGCAGTACACAATACACCACATGCAATAAATAAGTGGTGAATAATGGAAATCTTCCTTAATTAAAAGTGAGATAAGAACCCCCTTACCTTGTGTCTGACTTGACTTGTTTGTTCCTTGTTATTCCTGAATAATAAACTGAGGTTAATTTATAATTTATTTTTATATCACTTATTACCATGTTATAAGAAATATGTAATCATTTAAGTTAATAATGGTCATTTTGTCGATATTTGGTAATTGAGTAAAAAAATGAACAACTTATAATTACAAGTTTTCCATGTGGTCAAGAGTCCATTATCTATAGAATGATATTCATGATTTAGATATAATATATATCATATATATCCTGTATATATACATATTTATAACAGTACATAACATTAGGATATAAGAAATGAAATGCATCATTCATGGAGACAGTAAGTTGTATGTCCGCATTAACGCTACTTTCATTTCTATTTCTAATTTTAATTGAATGTAAAATTAATTATAAATAGTTATATTATAATTACAGTATAACATCATATATAATTTCCATAAATACATCCTTTTTATATCCCACATATGGAATTAAATATTCATATCACTTTAAGGGGGCGGTAGTCCGCACTTCCTCAAATTTACCCATAATGGAAGCCATAAAGGTATGCTATAGATGAAAAATACAGAATCATAAAGAAACATAAACAGAATATATATATATATATATATATATATATATATATATATCGTATATAAATATAGTTCCATCATAATGGCCACCATGAGAGGTGGTAGGAGATAATCGAACAATCATCGTTTTGTGAGGCGTTAGTTTTCAATCCACAGAAACAGTATGTTCTTCACCCATTAGATGGAGGTGTGTGTAATTTTAGCTCAAATACTTCTCATAAAAACATCCTTGTATATTGAGGATACTGTTTTTGTTATAAAATAAATGAATAAAAATATTTTTGGGGTTGGAGAAGTAAAATAAAAAGAAAAGAAGTTAAGAGAAATTGTTACCTTTAATTTGGGTAACTCCCGTTGGTTTGAACAAAAAGGGTTTGTTGAAGTGCCTTCTGCCTACGGTAAGGCTTCTAGGTGGAATATATGTATCTTGAGAGATTATTTGGGCGGGGGTTGGATGATCCATGGTGATTGAGAGGTGTGAGGAATGAATTAGAAGTGAGGGATTTCTATATGGGGGAGGAGGGGCTCTTTAAGAAAGTGTGAAAATATTATTTTATTATATAATGATATTTGGTTTCTAAAGGTCCAAAACTAGTTACCGTCAAAGATAAGATGACTCATGGAAGAAATTAATTCATCCAATAAGATTTTTATAGGTTTTGGATGTTATTTTAATATTAATAATTTTATTTATTTAAATGATTTATTAATGAGGTAAACGCTGCATGATTTTTGTGTCATAAATAATTTTATTTATTTGATATATAAAAATTATAAAAAAAATACCATGATGTAGGAAATATTATTGGATTTAAATTTAATATTTATACTTTAAAAAATAACTTATATAACCCCATGTAAAAATTAATTTACTAAATGATATTTTTTTATGTCATTTTTTCCTTTACTTTAAGTTAATTAGAATAAAGTGTCATTATCACTCCCAAGTGGCTTCATGGGGTCCCAAAATCGACCCAAGGATGACCTTGGTCTTGCATGACTCATCCAATAAGGTTAGGACAAGTGTTAAGGTAATTTTTTATTGTTATAATATTCTTTGAACCTTGAATTACCATATTTACCTTTAACCGCTGAAAATAAAAGTCAAATGTTACTATTCACCTAAAAATTATATTCATCTTATTGAACCACATTTTACTTAATAGTAACAAAAATGTATATTTTATTTTCAAAATTAAATTCACAGAAGTGGTAAAATTTCATTTAAAATAAAAAGTCAATTTTTAAACTACAACTTTGTGATTTCACTATTAATCAAAAATTGATGTTTTTCATAAAAATACCAAGAATTCAGCCAAAGCTATATTTCATATACCGAATTAAAAAATGATGTCTATTTTCAAAAATTCAAAACATATAATTTTCATTAATTAATTTAAAATTAATTTTCGTTGTAAAAACAAATAGCGTGTTTTTAAGAAACAACTTCTATCAAAAGATTCACACTTATTTATGCCCAATTTCAAAGTGATATTAATTCCAATGAAAAACATTGGATTAAATGGTAAAAATATATTCTAATTAAACATTAAACATAATTAAAAATATAATCAAACCTTATAAATAATTTACATTAAAAGACAGTTTTGAATTAAAATACAGTATTTTTCATTATTCATCAAAAAATGAATTTTATCAGAAAAATGCCAAAAAATTTCCCAAATTGAATTATGATGTCTCAATTCTAAAACCGAAATTTATTTTGTCAAATTTAACATATAAAAGTGAAAAAAATAGATTTAAATAGGGTTCTCCATCAAAAGGTGGTAAATCAACCTTTTGATGAATATTAGAGTATTTATGCCAAAAATCATATTCTTTTATTATTTTAAGCCTATAAATTTTATTGGATAAATGTAAAAACATTTAACAATCATGTATAATCATATTTTAGTTAGTTATGTTTATTCCTGCCAATACAAGATCTAGGCGTTAAAAACCATTTAAAATAATAATATTATATTATTAGTGTGCAACATAAGATTTCAAAGAAACCTATTGTTGTGTATCGGGTACGCCATTAAACATAGAATCCCCTTTAAAGTAGAATTAATATTTAATTCAAAAATATTAATAATTATGAAAAATTTCTTGTTCTTTATTTACCTGGGATGTTACATCCTTCCCCCCATTTGGGAATTGCGTCCTCGCAATTTTAAAACTTGGCTTGGAAACTTCATTAAAAGTCTCACATCAGAAAAAAGACGGTAAAACTAACAGTTTAGAAGAAAGAAATAGAATTACAAAGGTCACCCTAGATAACCCATACTATGATTCCATGTAGAAAAACATGGATATAGAAGAAAGAAAAAATGGTCAAGTTCTAATAGAGAGTGATTATAAACATGATTAGAATAAAGTTAACTACTAGAAAATCACAAACTTATGATGTGTTAAACGGTCTTTGATTAACCAGTAGGAAAAGTAAACCAACAAAGTTTTTGTCTGACATTCCTTTTGATAATTTTGAGTAATTAATTTACTACATAGAATAATAACATAAGGAAATATACTTACCTTCAAGTAGAGTTACATATTTTAATAAGTTTATACCAAAAACTAATCTTTTCTCCAAATAACGAGCATTCAAAAAGACTTGGTAACATAAAAATCACAAGAATCATCATCAAGAGAATCACATGATCCAAAAAAGAATAAATATATGTTTTCCTTGTCTCTAGACATCAACTAAAACCAAATTGGTTAGTGTGATATCAAATAATACCAAAAAAGGACAATCTTATACAAAAATAAAAACTACTCTTAATCTCTAAAATTTTTCAAACAAAACCCAAAGTTCAAAAAAGAACATTCAATAAAAAATTGTCCATAAAATTCTTCCAAAGAAATCCAAACTAAGATTGAAACCCAAATCTCATAAGGATTTAATTACATAGTCTCCCAAGATAAATCTTAACATTTATCTCCAAATAACATCAGTTACTCATAAAGTCTCGTATTAAAAGTAATTAACCTAATCACATATTCTCAATGATAGGTTAATCATTTTCATAAATAAACCAAATCTTCATATGTCCCCAATAAAAACATAGATTCTTCCAAACTAAAATTTCAACCATTATTCCACAATTAAAATCCCATAATATTCTATCTTCCTTAGGCATATAGTGTTTCCTCAAAAGAGAGAATGTCTTCCTCAATAACCTTTATCACTTAATCACCAAATCATTTTCTTATACTATGTATATCCATTTGATAAAACATTAGTTCCCAAAATCAACTTATTCTTGTTCCATAAAATCATTTTACAAAAATAATAATTCATACTAACTAGGGACTTTAAGTAGGCCATTGGTAGGCGATGCGCTCTTGTTGCCCTTCGGTTATGGGTTCGATTAATGCGGCCTTGCTGGATGCGACGGGTTGTCACTCATCCTACAGGTTCTCCTTTTTATAAAATTCAAAAATAACCCTATCATGTTTTAACCTCAATGGTTTCCTTATACATCTCATTTTCATCACAATTAATTATAATATCAACATCTTAATTGTTGAAGTATTATATATATTTTAATTTTCTTATTTCACTACCATATGATAAAATAAAATGATCCCTGAAATGAAGAACATCATACCTTGATCATGGTGTCCATTTGGTTTCATCGTCATCTTGTTCACGTAGGTAGAAGGTTCATGCATTGCAACAATGATTTAGAGATCCTTAAAAATAATTTTCTTCCTTCATCCAAATACACATTGTACAACATGGGTCATATGGGTGTTCATAGAAAAAAAGATTTAGAAAATAATCATGTATGACATATAATTTCAGAACATCTGATAAAACATGATTTCTATAAAATAGTTGGACTGAATTTTATTTGAAACTTTCAATTAATGGTACTTTTAAAATACCATAGTTATGTACAAAGATACTATATTGTAAAATCAAATATAAATAGGTTGCACAATGGTCTCCTTCTTAAGAACCTTTTTCAAAATCATAATATGCTTCAAAATCATTGGGATAAGGTAAAATATTTGAAAATGCCTTGATAATATTTACCTTTCTTGAAAATATGAGAATATTGTGAAAATAGGATTTTTTTTAAATACAACTCATGATCCACAATGATAATAAGGTATAGTTGAGGATTTTGATATCTCAAACAACTGCTTTCAAGTGAGTTGTATTCTATAAAAAGATTCACAGTCATCCGAAAATGACTTTGCACTAATTATTGCAATCAAGTCAACGGGAGGAGATAGTAATGTTGTTTTAAATCCTCCTCTTTCCATTTTTAACAGACTTTCCTTGATCTGAAAAGGTTATAAAACAAGGATTTTACATAAATAATATACATAGGGACTAACCATGTGTCTAATGAAAACTCATAATCCCTAAACTTATCTAAACCGACCTCTGATACTAACTATAAGGACTTTCCCTTAAACATTACATAATCTTGAATTAAATAAAGAATTCACATTAAGGATATTTTCAAGTTTAGAGTTTTAGAGAATTATTCCATAAATATTACAGATTAAATTGAAAATTACATATAGACACTACTAATCAATATCCATTTTTTCATAAAAATAAACTCTTAAAAAACAACATGTCTAGTTCCATGTTTTAGACAGCATGGATTTTCCTTGATCCCATCCTTGACCCTATTCAAATTTAAGTCCTGTGGAAAACATTTCAAAAATATGGCATGAGGATAAAAATATCAGTAAGGGTTATAAAATAAGGAAGGAAAACATTATCCCATCATTAACTAAAAATCAATGAAACCATACTTTTCAATCATAACATACCTTAAGAAATCATAAGATTTATGAATAACACACACAAATAATAAATTATAAAGGTGACTTATGGAATTCATAACATACTTACATTGTAGCTATCATAGCTACATAGGGAGTCACATTTGGAATACCCATCACAATATATTCCATAACTCTCCTAGGAGAAACATTAACGTTTACCTCTGTCACGTTACCCAATGCATTAGAGGTCTATCTCGGGCTCCCCCGCCCTAGATTTATCACGGAACCACCCATATACATAAACAATGCCCAATAACCATAACATATTAATAACACATAACTCAATCATGGAGGAAATATAACATTTCTACATTCCAATCACAATATATCAAATCAAGATATTGAAATAAACAATGATTTATCAAATCATTTTCAAAACCATTTAAAATATTTAATAAAGAGATTTTTGGAATCAAAGTGTCCCATAGCAATTTGAAACCTTTAAAGGAATTAAAATTTTAAAACATTAATGTCCATATAAATAAATCCAAAACCCCATTTTTAAAACATGTACATTAATGAGAAATATTTATAAGGATAAATCATTCAAACAATATTTTAGTTAAAGAGTTTTTAACCAGAAGAGATATGCTTGAATACAAATAATTGAGGAATAAAATTCAACAAAAACATTATAATATAATGATAATAAAGGGATTCATGATATAACATGCCAAATGAAAGTATATACACCACATAAGAGTGAATTGGGGCATAACAACAATGAAGTCTCAATGGAATGTAAATTTAGATGAAATCCCTTATAAAAATTTCATCGTTAGATTAAGGATAAATCAATTACATAAAAATGTGTGAAAAATAATAATACACTCAATATAATTGGATATTAAATGTGAAACAATCAGATGTTATTCACATATTTTCATAGAAAGACAAAATCAAGAAGTATAAGTTTAACCCAAATAATTTAAATTGGGTGAAGAAGTTACCTTATAGAAATTTGACAGCCTAACGGCGTCACTATAAAATTCCTAAAATAAATTGATGAGAGAAAAAATGGTATCTCATCATATGGACATAAACTTTACAGAAATAAGGATATAAAAGAACATATCCCAACATAAGAAGATGTAAATTAAAATACATAACAAAAGGAAGTCTTTTAAAAAGAGGAGGGTGAAAGGTTCTCTTACCGATTTGGTAACATACGAAACATACACCCCATAAAATAAGGATCATAAAATGAAAATGTAAATACCCATAAATTTAATTATATTACACAATGAATATAATAATGGGCAGTACATAAACCCCAAAATAGGAAAATAGTGGCAATATAGCTTGTATCTCACGGGAATAAAAAGTGATATGAAAACCCCTTACCACGTTGTAATCGATCGAGTCATATGAAAAAAAGTTAATAACCACCAAATGAATCACAGAATACCATGAATATAAAGATAATCAAGATAATATATATCAAATGTCTGTACAAAATACACCACATGTAATAAATAAGTGGTGAACAATGGAAATCTCCCGGAATTAAAAGTGAGATAAGAAACCCCTTAATTTGTGTCTGACTTGACTTGTTTGTTCCTTGTTATTTTTGAATAATAAACTTAACTTAATTTATACTTTAATTTTATATCACATATTACCATTTTATAAAAAATATGTAATCATTTATGTTATGAATGGTCGTTTTGTCTATATTTGGTACTTGAGTAAAAAAATAAACACCTTATAATTGCAAGTTGTCAATGTTGTCAAGAGTCCATTATCTTCAGAATGATAATCATTAGTTAGATATAATATATATCATATATATCCAGTATATATATGTATTTATAATAGTATATAACATTGGGAGATAAGAAATGAAATGCACCGTTCATGCAGACAGTAAGTCGTACGTACGCATAAACACTGCTTTTTTTTCTATTTCATATTTTAATTGAATGAAAACTTAATGATACATAGTTATATTATAATTCTACTCTAATATCATATATAATTTCAATAACTCCATCCTCTATATGTCCCACATATATAATTAACGAGTCATATCACTTTGAGGTGGTGGTGGTCCTCACTTACTCGAATGAAATTATCGTGTTTACCCATAATGGAAACCATAAAGGTATTATATAAATGAAAAATATAGAAGTATAAAGAAAACATAAACATAATATATATATATATATATATCATATATAAATACAGTTTCATCACAATGTCCACCATGAAAGGTGTTAGGAGATAATCGAACAATCATCGATTCGTGAGGCATTAGTTTTCCATCCACAGAAATAGTATGTTCTTCACCCATTATATGGAGATTTGTGTAAGTGTAGATCAAATCATACTCATAAAAACATCCTAGTATATTTATGATACTGTTGTTGTTATAAAATAAATGAATAAAAAGATTTTATGGGTTGGAGAAGTAAAATAAAAGAAAAGAAGTTAAGAGAAATCGTTACCTTTAATTTGGGTAACTCCCTTTGGTTTGAACCAAAAGGATTTGTTGAAGTGCCTTCTGCTGACGGTAAGGCTTCTAGGTTGAACATATGTATCTTGAGAGCTTATTTGGGAAGGGGTTGGATGATCCAAGGGTATTGAGAGGTGTGAGGAATGAATTAGAAGTGAGGGCTTTTTATACGGGGGAGGAGGGGCTCTTTAGGAAAGTCTGAAAATATTATCTTATTATATAATGATATTCAGTTTCTGAAGGTCAAAAACTAGTTAGAGTCAAATATAGGATGACTCATGGTCGAAATAAATTCATCCAATAAGAATTGGACAGGTTTTGGATGTTATTTTAATATTAATATTCTTATTTATTTAAATGATTTATTAATGAGGTAAACAATGCATCATTTTTGTGTCATAAATAATTTTATTTATTTGATGTCTAAAAATTATAAAAAAAGTACCATGATATAGGAAATATTTTTATATTTCCAATGAATATTTATAGTCTAAAATATAACTTATATAACCCCATGTAAAAATTAATTTACTAAAATATTTTTCTTTGTCATTTTTGTCGTTACTTTAAGTTAATTAAAATAAAGTGTCATTATCACTCCCAAGTGGCTCTATGGGGTCCCAAAATTTACCCAAAGATGAACATGGTCATCCATGACTCATCAAATAATGTTAGGAAAAATTTTAAGGTAATTTTTTATTATTATAATATTATTTTTACCTTGAATTACTCTATTTACCATTAACTGCGGTAAATAATAGTCAAAAGTTACTATTCACCAAAAAATTATTTTCATCTTATTGAACCAAATTTTACTTACCAGTAACACCCATTTATGTTAGATTTTAAAAATTCAATTCACAGAAGTGGTAAATTTTCATTTAAAAGAAAAGGTCAATTTTTTAACAAATACTTAGTGGTTTCACTATTCATCAAAAATTGAAGTTTTTCATAAAAATACCACAAATTCATCCTAAGATATATTTGATATTACAAATTCAAAAATGATGTCTATTTTACAAAATTAAAAACATATAAGTTTTATTAATTAATTTAAAATTAATTTCCACTGTAAAAACAAATAGCGTGTTTTTAAGAAACAATGTCTATCAAAAGATTGACACTTGTTTATGCCCAATTTCAAAGTGAAATTAATTCCAATGACCAAAATTGGATTAAATGGTAAAAATATATTCTAGATACACTTTAAAACCAATTAAAAAGATAATCTCAAAATATAAATAAATTAGATTAAAATGCAATTTTGAATTAAAATACAGTATTTTTTACTATTCATCAAAAAATGAATTTTATCAGAAAAATACCAAAAATTTCCCAAAGTAATTTTTGATGTTCCAATTATAAAGAAGAAATTTATTTTTTTCAAATAGAATGTATAAAAGTGACCAAAATTAGATTTAAATTGGGTTCTCCATCAAAAGGTGGTAAATCGACCTTTCAATGAATATTAGAGTATTTATGCTTAAAATCAGATTCTTTTATTATTTTAAACCTTTAAATTTTATTGGATAAATGTAAAAACATTTAACAAACATGTATAATAATATTTTAGTTATTTATGTTCATTCCTGTCAATACAAGATCTAGGCATTAACTACCATTTAAAATAATAATATTATATTATTAGTGTACGACGTAAGTGTTCAAAGAAACCCATTGTTGCGTATCGAGTACGCCATTGAACATAGTGTCCCCTTTAAAGTTGAATTCATATTTAATTCACAAATATTAATATTTATGAAAAATGTCATGTTCTTTATTTACGTGGAATGTTACAATATGTATGAATTATTGATGGGTGGGGACCTTTATAGAACTCCAATTCATTGGTGATGTTTACATCTCATAAGAATAAAATGTTACATGGGGGATTATCCAAAGTAAAAGGGTACACGTGAGGATTATCCTAAGAAAAATGGTAGATTATAGGATTATCTCAATCCCAAGCCCTGTGGTACATGGGTGGCAGGCCCAAGCCCAAGAAGGTACATGGGTGGAAAGCCCAAGCCTAAAATGTGATTAATATATTAGTGGGTATCCATGACATGTGATTTATAATTCTTATGTTTATGAAACAATATTATGTCATAATCTTATTGTTATGTTGTGATTCATGGATCATGTTTATTATATTTTGATTCTGTAGACTTTTTTTAGGGTATATGTTTAAACATTTGAGATTACATGTACTTTTATCATAACTTATAAATATATCTTATTATTCCATTTTATCTATAATAAGATATTTATCCCCTGATCATGTTTTCTCATATGATTATGATTTAACCATTGATGACATGTTCATGATTTTTTCCCTTACTAAGAATATGAAATCATGAATTTATTTTATTTCATTTCAATAAGTTATAAATATGACTAAAACTAATGAAAATTGTAAAAGATATTACAGTGTCGTTCGAGTAAGAATAAATGTTCACAAGTATCATAAAATAATTTAATTATGTAGTCAATCCTCAAAGACATTAAACCATACATTCTTTGGATTATGTTATTATTATTGAGATGAAATGTTCTAACTTATATAGATGATATAAAATAAATATATGTTTATCTAACTTTATGTAAAATGAAATGTTTAAATAATATGTTTCTAGAACCATACCAAAGAGTATGGTTTTCAGGAACCTTAGCTAAACTGGAGCCTTAAAAATGGATGTTTTAGAAGTATTTATGTCATGGAAGACAAAAATCAAGATAAAATATAGGAAATAATTTTATTTTAAGTGAGTTTATTATTGATCGATATCTAGAAAATTTATTTCAATTAAAAACTACAATAAATTTTTTTGGTGTGCGTTGAATTGTAGGATAACATTAGGAAAGGACATATTGATATCATCCCTTAGATCAGAATGGTTAGTTGTTTTTTGTCAATAAATATGATCTTTGAGGTTATTGAGAAAATGAGTAGGGGAAGAGTATAATTCCATATCTATATTTTGTAGAAGAAAATAATAAGATAAAAAAATAAATATCAAATAATAAATAGATAGGAGGAATTCAAGAAGAGAAGAAAAATTAACGGTCATCTAATATTTTTCCAAAATAAGAAGATGGTAATTGTTGTTATGAAATAAAGGTAATTAAACTCCATATTTTATTATTGGAAATGGGTAGTGATAGACTTTTAAGTCCTTGAATATTATTTCAATAAATAAGTATTTCACAAACTACTCATGGATAATAACACTTTATTTTCATAGGAATCCATCCATACCAGGTATGACAACAGCAGTGTGGTTTTTAAATGTTGTATAGCATTCTAATTTTCCAATCCATGTTCTATTGCAGTGATCAAATATAGAGGAAGTGTTCCTTGGGTGAAATTGATCCTACCCTAAATATTTTAAGGGGATTGAGCCTAGGTATAAACTAAACCAACTAATACATCAATGATATTAGTGAATTCTTGTGCATCTGCACATCACAAATTTTATAATCCATGGATATTCCCATTGTGGGTGAACCAAGTAAAATCATTATTTCATGAATGTATGATTTATATTATAAAATAAAAAATTGGAGAGTGTGGGTCAAGAAAAAATTTATTAAACCAATTAAAAGGAGAAGTAAAGAATGAAAATAACTAGATCTCCATCAAAATAAGATAAAATCATGTGACCCTATGATCATGAGGTTATTATTAACTATGGTGTTAAGATCTTAAAGGGATATGTTCTTAGTTTGGAATGAGTTTTGATACCCTGATTCACTCCCCCCACACACACATAGGGTATCACTTTTCTAAGTCCCTTATGGGGAACAAAACCATGTTTATCAGAAAAAATGTGTGATGTGAACTTGATATCCTACCCATGAGTCAAAGTTAGTGAAATAGATATTCATAAAATTCATATTAAAATACTTAATATGATTCTATTTGTGAAAACTTCTAAACATTAAAAACTAATCTATAACTATCTTATAGGTCATACCAATAAGGGATATCAGAATTATTTTGGTGAAGTAATTCGTATCAAAAAAATAAATTACTTTGGATGATCATCATGTGTTTTATTTTTCTATCAAGGACTTTTAATAATAATACTCCCACTAAAAATGATGACCACATACATAATATATATTTAGTGATTCTATAACTATATTTAACTAAGCAATGGCCCTTCTTTGGAGTGAAACTCAGCACATTCTTTATTTGGGTAGGAAATCATGCAAATCACAATAGTTATGATTCCTCTATAGTTGATTAGGAAACTCTTTGTCCATATCCATCATATGGATAACCCTAAACTATATTCCTCTAGTATTCCAAACCTCAATTTTTCCCAGCTAAGTGTCACCCAAATATCACAATGAGATATTGTTACCTAACCCTTAAGATTAATCATAACCACCATTCCATACATAATTTAATCCTTGGGCACCTATCTTTCACATGAAACTACCTGATTGGATGATCAAGTTCTTAACATTTTTTTTTTCATAGAAGGATTATTAAATTTGGTATATTAATGGAGTTTTCTTTTAAAATTCTCACTAACATAATAAAAATAACATGAATATTAAATTCATAACTATTATATCTCATCAAATCTTTATTATATTATGTTTTATTCATTTTTATATTCATTCTTCTAAAGGCTTTAGTTTGGAATCCCTATTACATCCACCAAATTAATGTATTCACGCCAAATTAATGTGGGACTCTTTAACCAATCCATAATTTTCTTTTATACACCCAAAAATAATAATACAAATGTATTCATACATATCCAAATTCATCTCTTTCAAAAGTCTAATGAAATATTTATGTAAATTCTAAGAGTTATATGAGATTGAAAATATCCACAAGAGTATGCCCGAAGCCATGGATGGACAACCCTGACCTTTATAGAACATGGAGTAAGACTTCATTCTTGTGGTAAGACTGACCTAATTTCCCTCTTCCCATAGATACTTTACTCAAGCTATCATCCAGTCATTAATAACAATAAATCCTAATATTCAAAACTATATTTAGTAATTAAATTAAACTTAATAACTTCAATTTCAAACCAAGGTCAAGGTTTAAGAAAACTTAATCTTATGTTATTATACCTAGAATGTAATTTATAGTATAAGAATATTCTAGAATAAATTTATCACATAAATTAATTATACACAATATTCACAATTCTTAAACAGTGTATAAGCTTGAAAATTCTAAGGGAATTTACAAATAAATAAATGATTTATTCATTTTCTAAGATATCATATATAAATACGAACTTTTCATATTTTATTTAGGCATGAAAAATATCATTTTATTGGGTCTAGAACTTATAATTTATAAATATTTTGTAAACCATGAGAAAAATTATAAAAATATAAATTTTAACATTTTTCTTACCTATAGTAGATTTTAAAACTCATAAGAGAGATTATCATCATAAATTACGGTTGATATATAAGGTTTTTTGTATGTATAAAACATATTTTAGGATATATATATTGATTTTACACTAAAATATTGAATGTAATATTTAAATTTAGGTGAATTTATCTCCCAAATGGTTTTATTGATAATAATATGTTATGAATGGATTAAAAATATTTAATAATAATTGAATAGGTTAATTGAATGAATGGAAATGGTTTAACATATGTCCATACATTTAATATGTCCTATATGTTTCATTAAATGAAATGTTTTAGGGAAAAATATATTAATGGATGTGATCCTTTATATTCTGCACAAACAATTTTATGCAGGCTTCTCTAAGATCTCTTCCTTCTCGTAGCACGTTCATCACCCTCAATAAATATTTTAGTTCCTATTTAAGTGTATGAGAGTAATTAAATTGATATTGGTATCCATAAGATATTTTTTTCCCATTACTGGTATGAGATCTTAGTCTAGTACTTTAGTGAACTTCCTCAAGTGTACTCCCCACATCAAAGAATAATAAATTGGGCACAAACAAGAACCAAGTATACTCATCTTTTCTGGTATTTTTATTTACAATACATGTTTCTTATGTTTGAGAATTCTTTCTACATATTTGGTTATTTTTTCACTACCAAATGATCAATTTATGTTCCTAAAAATCCAATAGTTCTATTAAAGTGGGGTTTCTCATTGAATCATAGTGTATTTATCTCTGTTTTTAAAAAAATATGATTTATGGAATGTTTCTAGTTTGGATTTTGTTGATATTTTTTTATATGATAACAATATGATATAAATTATTTAATTCATCAAAATGATTGACTTAATCTGTTAACTTAATTGTAAGAAAAATCTGCATTAAGTTTTGACCATTTTTAGATCAATGATTTTTGAAAGTGTAAATTAGTTTATATCAAATTTTATGTTTTGATAATTTGGATTATGTTTTATAAAATGTTTATAATTCATAGAAAATAGAATTTAGGAATATTTTAATTTATAAAATTTTTAAAAATTAATTAATTATAAAAAATTATAATTAATTACACAAATATCTATTAATAAAATATTCCAAATATTAAATATTAATATTTAAAATATATTCCACTGAATTATTTAGTATACCTTGTGATCTAGAAATAAAATTTTCATTTTGAAATAATAAGGGATACGTTAAAAAGACTTATAAATTATAAAATAAATCTCAAATATAATTAAGTTTATATTTAAAATTAAGAATTTTTCATAAATAAATAATTTAAGGTTGATTAAAATAAAATTTTCCTTATTTTGAGTGATTATCAAAAATGATTTTGTAAATAAATAAATTTTTTATTTATAAAAAAAAATCCATTAAGGATTGAAAAATATTATTTATAAATTGTTTATAAATAATGAAAATGTTTTATGGGACATTTATGAAATTTATAAAAGGGTGTTTTACAAATTAATTTACTATAAAAATTTTAATAGATTAGATGTTTCTGAAATATTTATTACAAATATTTGTTTAATATTCGAGATTTAATATTAAGAAAATCCTTTTCAGATTAATATGATTAATAAATTTTATAAATAATTATAAAGGTTATTAAAAACTTTTTACATAAAATCGAATGGCATCTTTATCATTAAATAAAGTGTTTATTTAAATATTATAATAATGATTTAGAAAATAGTTTATAAATCTAATAAATATGGTCCAAATGTAAAAGGTGTTTATATTTATAATTATGAATTGTTCATAATTAATTAATTTGAAATTATTTAAATTAAAAGTGGGTCTTATTTAATGATATCATTCAAACTATATCAGAAGTCTTTGGTTGATGATTCGATCAATGGTTTAAATAATAAATTTAAATTTCATATAATAAATGAAATGAAGAAGATCATATTGAATAGAGTATAGATGGTTTTATATTAAAATTTATGTAATTTACATAATTTTATCTAATTTATAAAAGGTTTTATAGTTATATTTTATTTATGAATTATTTATAAATTTTTATCTCAATTTTAAATATCAGAATTCTTCATTTATTTATATTTTACTCCCTATATTATTCATAATTATAAATTATTTACCTTATGAATGGGTTTATTTAGTTTAAATATTCATATCCTTTAAGAATATAGAGTCTTTCATTACATGATAGGTATGGATCCATAAAATTTAGTTTCCATCTACCTTGACACCTATTTTATTTGAAGTAATAGGATTGAATTTAGTTATTAAGCATAGTTTATTCACATTAGGGGTTATAGATATCATGAACTAAATTATATCATGAGTAAATTATCCTCATATAGATTAGAAAACCATGATAATTTATGAAAAAAATATTGTAATAAATTTAATTTCATTGATATCTTGTGTTATATGAAACACTGAGCTCTAACAAACTCCAATATACTATTTATATTACAATTTAACATGGTCATTATGGCCTAGCCATTATACATGGTTATATGAATAAGAATAAATATATATTAAATATTAATTATAATTTTTTTATATAATGAAAACATATTGATAAAAACTACTTAATTTTTTGTAATGTATTTATACGTTTCAAAAATTCCATTTTCTCAAAAAATGCCTTTATTTCTCTTTGTGAATTAATAATAAAATTAATTTTTCAATATAATATAAAATTTATTTTAAAATTAATCATCATTTTTTGGAATTAAAATTTATAAAAAATCTTAGGGTAATGTTTTAGGATTTTTCTAAAAAGATTAATTTTTTGGTGAATAGTGAAAAATACTAGTTTTTATTGAAAACTGCCTTTTAGTTTAAAGAATTTATAACTTTTTTTTAAAAAACGTTGTTTTAAAAGTAAAATTAGTTGAATTATATTATAATTAAAATATAATTAATTTCAATTTATTTTATATATATTTTTTATATAAAATCTCTTTAAACTTTTGAAACTTTTCTCTTTGGAAAACCACTTTTTATCAGGTCTGCGGGTTTAATATTATATTAAACTCTTACAATTCTGTGAATTGAATTTTTAAAATATAATTCATATTTTTAATCATTATAAATATTATTATCTAATAAGGATAACTTAATTTTTTATGATAATGAATAACAAAAATAGTAAAAAATTAGTTATCATGGTTGTGGTTAAAATGAGTTTATCAAGGGAAAATCTAAAAAGATGAGGGGAAATGACTAATAAACCTTTATAAAATACATAATACGACCATATTTAGACCTTATCACCTATAATATTATATAATGATAAATTTTTTATCATTATCATATGTGAAAAATGTGTGTACACTATTCTTTTCAAAAATTTCACATGTGTCCAATCCCCCACTAATAAAAGGAAACCCACACTCCTCACATATTCACACCATAAAATAACTTTTTATCATCCAATATATACCCAAATATATTCGTCAATTCCATCCCCATGACTTATATCCCTTATTTTGATCATAAATCCATCTTAATAATCCTTTTGGATCTTACCTATGGAGGTTGTCTGAAGAGGAGGTACCGTGCTTAACTGAGCTTCTTTATTTTATTTATTTCTTAAAATCCTAAAAATATTATTCAATTAAATTTGATATAATAATATCATTATTTACCATATAATTATATTTTTTTATTTTAATTTTATAACTTAAATTCATATCCTCTTCCACCAAATGGGATATGAAATCATCATTTGTATGTACAGCGGACTACCGCCTCACGAACTGATGTTATTCATTTTCTATCACAACCTATCATGGATAGATATAATGATATATTTATTGTTTATATATTATATTTATGATATTATAATTCTTTTATAATCATGATATCAAATATTCTTTATTACTTTCCTTTTCATGGAGCTACGATAATGACGCTCGTATGTACGGCGGACTACTACTTTACAAAGCATTGTGATTAATTTTTTAATAATGCTTAACATGGATGGTAATAAGGATAAATTAAATAAATATATTTAATATATATATATAATCATAATTAATCTGGAAAGGTGATATATTATTTACCTTTATTTCTTTTGATCCGTCTGAAAATGAAAACATTATTCATGTGTTCGTATGGCTTACCATCTCCATTAACGGTCTAACTCGTTTTTTATATCAAAATTTAATGTATTAATATAAATAAATATATAGTGAATATATATTATATTTATATAATGGTTAAAATTATATATATTATTTAACTGTTACCAATGAAAAAGCACCACATATACCAAATCAATACTTACATGAAAAACAAACAGTTATTTCCCGAAATAAGATTTCCAAAAGGGGTTATTGATAAATGGGTAATAAAAAGTCATATTTAAATAATATATAGCATGACACATATTATTATGGTTCTATAATATATTTAAAATAAAATTATATTTATTATATAGGTGGTTTGAATGTGTATGATGGAATTCGATACTTAAGGTAAGAGAATTTTGTCTCCAAATGCCTTATTTAGGACATAAGTTTTGTCATGCAACCGTCTTATTATATGAGGTGTATATATACTACCACTTTGGAATTTTTATCATGAATATACTTCATATCATGATATTTAATTTTATTTGATGTTATTATTTGAGGGGTCCTATGATTTAAATGATACCAAAGTGTTAAAAATTTGATGTTACAATCTCATTGTTTATCAGGATTATTTATAATTATGCTTTCTATGATGAAATATTATATTATATTTCTCAATAACTTCATGAAATTTATTATAACCTAGTAATTTCATGAAAATATAGGTTTTTTTTCATTTTATTCTCTTTATGTACTCAAGATACCAAATAATGTTTTTAAAGAAAATCGACTTGATTTATCTCTTCAGTTAAAACCCCTTTTCCTTATTTATCAATGTTTTATAAATATGATTTCCAAAATTATTTAAAATTTTCCAAAGGATTTATTAAATAAATTTTTACCAATGTTTTAATTTTTACCAAAAAAATGAATCTTCACGTAGTTTTCCAAACAAGGACCATTTGACATTTACCAAAAATGTAAAAGGAATATTTATTTTTTAACATGTACAGTATGAATGGTATTTACCATTTCCATAACTAATATGTAATTAAAATATTTATTTATAAGTTTTCATATTTGTTTTCATATAAATTTAATTCTTAAATTTTTTATGAAATTTTAGTTTTAAAAATAGATTTTCATAGTGAAAAGGGCATTTTCCTTAATAAATGTCACTAGTTATCTTTCAAAATAAGTTTCCATACAAGATGAAATATTTTGATGTCACTTATGATTTACTAGGGAGATGAAACAAGGATTAAATTCTTATTCTTTATCTGAATATTTTATGTTCATGATGAAAACATAATTATGAAACTTTTTTCTTTTCCACGGGTTATATCGTGATAATGTGATTATGAAACTCGCTTGTTTTTTCATGGCTTATGCTATGATAAAATTATGAAATGTATATGTACCCAATTTTCTTTATATGTGTTATACTATTATGTAATTCTTATAAAACTCGTTTTTATGGGTTTTGATATGATGGATGTTTTTTGATCTTGTTGCGCACATTTGTATGATTTTCATTATGTGATGGGAGAGACCTATATCTCTCTCCAATGAATTGGGTAAATATTGAAATATCATGCGATAAAAATGACTAGAATGTAAAGTTATCAAAATTCATTAAGATACTTTTTCCACTATGATATACTTGTGAGTGAACGTGGACAACCAAGATGGTTTGGTGTGTGAACTCATTCCACTATTGTATACTGGAAAATGAGACTTAACTAGTATGAAAATGATTTCATATAATTATGTGTATCCCACAACTCCATATAATATGTATATGTTATGCTCTCATGGCTTACATTGTTTTATTAAATTATGATTCATCTCTTATGAACTACCAATCTTTATAACAATACATAAGATTTTGATATTTTATGTACAGGGCATGGTTTTCATAAGTTATTCTCATATTTTTCTGCCCTTATGTTCATGTTATGTTAATTTATTTCCATTTTTATCCTTACTGAGTATAAAATATCACCCTTTCTTATGTTTCTTTTCATCAAGTTATAATGATAGGTATTATATGTGATATGTCTAATAAGGGTTTTGGTTATGAAAAACTAATTGTGGGATGATATATAAATATTAGGAACTAGTTATTTATGTTTCCAAGTTTCCAACGTCACTATAACTTTGTGATCCTTAGGTGTATGTTAGTGTAATGTATCAAATATTCATCTAAAATATGTAATATCTAAATATGAAAATTCTGGGTTATCATAGTTATAATTAGAGGATAGGTTTAGTTAACCTTTAGATACTATGATGAGAAAACTTTATTGAGATCCCTATGGAAATTTTTATGGACTTGTTTAGGGATATGTCAAAGTATTATTCTAAGTATGATTCAAAGTATAGGAAAACATCATGGAATTTTGATAAAGGTTATAGAAAGTGGTTTCTAATAAATTATATATCTGTTTATATAGTACTAGTGGATATATATTTCACATATAGGTTCCTAGGGTAAAAAAACTTGAAATGGGAACATTTATATGGACTTTATTTTCACTTGGTTCATGAAAATGTTTCATGCTACACACCTTGTTTGAGACTCCTTGGGGATATGTTTTGAAAATTCAAAAACCCAAAAACTCATTACAAACCATCATGAAGGATTTGAAAAACGTACAGGAATGGAATATGTTAAACCTAAGGTGTCATATATTGAATAAAAGTTATCATTATTTAGACATAATATGACTGATTTTTATGATTATTTAGTTTTACACTATGATTAGTGTTGTTAACACTATGATTTTTGGTTTTAGTCAATGGTTGGAGCCTGTAGGAACTATGTTAATGCTGAATGAAATGGATAATGAAATGATTGTACTCCTAAGTAACTGAATGTTATGGGGTCTGGAATGAAAAATATCATTACTATTCTCACACAACTTTCTTAAGATATGAATCAATCTGAACTTCCAAATTAGAAAACAAGGTATCAATATTATGTTGAGTATTTTATGAAGAAATATCCACTATCATTTAGTGGTTCTGCTAATCTACTAGTTTTTAGGAAATGGATCAGTATAAATAGAATTATATTTTCTATTATCTTATGCTTGGAACATAATAAATTCATTCTGGTTTTCTATCATTTAGAATATAAATCATACTAATGATGGGCCCTCATCAATAATACAAGGTTACAAGATGTAATTGACTCTATAGAGTGGGATGACTTTAAGAGATTATTTTTCAATAATTACTTCAATTTCATTATTCATATGAAAATGGAAAATTTAATACTTTATCTCTAGTAAAACAATTATGAATCTATTGTTTCTTATGAAGAAATTTTCACAAGACTTATGAGGTGCAATTCTATAATTATCATCCCAACTGAATGTGAGGTTGATTGATTCTTTTGTGGATTAAAATCAAGTCTCTGAAAGGGTTTATCCGTAAAAAAAATTAGTAGATATGAAGAAATCATTTTATATTCTCTCAAGTTAAAAATTGATATTAGAGTTACCCATAATAACATGTTTTTTTATAAGAAAAGATAGATGTAGTTCAAGGGAAATAATAAAATTGGTAGGGAGAAGAAGATGATCTTTCCTTCATGCTAAAAGTATAGTATAAAACATGGTGGAAACTATCTTAAGGAGATTAATATATTTTTTTGTTGTGTAAGGAAATTTTATGAGTCAATATATATTTTAAGTGAGGGGATGAAGTTAAATAATGAGGCGAACAGAGAGAAATCTCCCCAGAATGCACAACCCACACTCCAATGTTTCAAATGTAAGGAGTTTGGGCACTATGCTAACCTATTCCCAAATACAAAGTCTAATGAAAATGATCGATGTTAGAAACCTCTTAAGCCAGGGGATAAAGTTAAATCACATATAATCAATATTTATGATGAGGGTGAGATAATTACATGGGGAAAGGTATATTTACCATCCACTGTATAACTTCTTATATCTTATCTGACTCTAGATCTATCCATTCATTTATATCTGGAGAATTTTATAAGGGTTCAAGATTTCATCCACATAATTATATATAGAACTAGTAGTGAAAAAACACTAATTTTAAGATGATCACATCTTAAGTATTTTATTCCTCTCTAATTGAAGTTTTCTAGAATGTGCTTCCTTTAAATCTTTTCATACTTCCTCTAGTTAAATTTGATGTTATCTTAGGCACAGATTAGATTATTATACAGAATTACCACATAAATTGTTGAGTAAGGGAATTCATGTTTGATATTCTGAACCAACCTATGACCATTTATCAATTCAATGATAAATATAAAATTCTGATGGAAATCGCATCTGTTGTATTGGTTTTGATTCCAAAGAAAAAGTGGTATTATCTTTTATTCTTGGGAAGAAACTCAACATAGAAGATATACCTATTATGTGGGAATTTATGGATATATTTAGAGAATAGTTTCCAAGTATTACATAGATTCATGAACTTGATTTTTCAATACAACTCATCCCTGGTTCCACACATATTTTAAAGACTCCAAATATAATGGTTCTAATTAAGTTATAGGAATTAAAGAAGAAACTCAAAGAGAATATTTACAAGGGATTAATTTATCAATGTGTGTCACCTTGGGGTGAACCCATTCTCTTTTTCAAAAATAATGATGAATCTATGTGACTTTTTATTGATTATAGGGATATGAATAATATCACAATC
Source organism: Viscum album (assembly GCA_963277665.1). NCBI lineage: Eukaryota > Viridiplantae > Streptophyta > Magnoliopsida > Santalales > Viscaceae > Viscum > Viscum album. Next base: position 1,417,961,699 of record OY728145.1, read on the forward strand.
AAGAACATGTATCATATGCCCTAAATTTATGACTTTTTTGATCAACTATGAAGATATAAATACTTTTTTATGATTGAACTTCATTCTCGATATCATCAATTGATGGTAAGAAGGAGGATATAACCAAGACTTCATTCCATACAATGTATGAACACTATGGGTATATGGTGAAGCAATTTGGTCTTACTAATGCCCCTGTTACCTTTATGGATTTAATGAATAGAGTATTTAGATAATACCATGATCAGTTTTTGGTAGTCTTTATATGTGATATTCTTATCTATTAAAAGTGCAAGAAGGAACATGAAGATCACTTGATTATTCTACAAAAGGGATTGATGAAGCACAATTTGTATGAAAATTTTATAAAGTGTGGATTTCAGATATAAAAGGTTTCATTTTTTGGTGATAGAATCTCAATTGAGGGCATATTTGTATATCCATCAAATATGGAGGCTATTGAATATTTGTCCAGACCAACCATAGTGACTACAATCCAAAGTTTTATTGGTTTGGATAGAAATTATTAATGTGTTTTGGATAATTTATCATGAGCTTCTAATCCAACCACTAAGTTAACTCCGAAGAGAGCCATGTTTCATTTGAAAGATGGATATGAGGAATATTTCAAGGTAATGAAGAGATTATTGGTCAGTGCACTTGTTCTTACATTGACCTGTAGTGGAGAAGGGTTTGTAATATTTATTGATGCACCCAAAAAGTGATTTTAACGTGTTATTATGTAGAATTACAACATTATATATTGTGCCTCATGAAAATTAAAGCATTAGAAGAAAAATTAACTTCCTCATGATTTGGGGTTAGGTGGAGTAATTTTTTCATTAAAAATATAGAGGAATTGTATTTACGAGGGAAAATGTGACATATATATTGTTCACAAAAATTTAATGTTTATACATATATAGAAGTAGTTGAACATGTACTAGAGGAGATTGTTATATATAATTAAAAAAATTTACTAATCAATATATTAACACCCTAGGAAAGTGAACAAGGTGGTTGATGCATTGAGTCAAAATGGCCATGTTATCTTATCAATGATGAGGATCAAAAATGATCTAATATTTATGGATTTAAAAAGGATGGATCTGGAAATCCTGATGGAAGAGGAGAAAAATTATCTTTATAAAATGATTGTTCAACTATCTATCCAACTAAAGATTAAAGATGTATATAAGAATGATATAGAGGTATAGAAGAAGGTGATAAATGTTCCTAAGTTTAACAATGATTTTTATGGAACGATAAGGTTCATGAAAAATGTATGGGTTTTATACATACTGTATTTAAAGAAATAGTTGTTAGATGAGTCTCATATTTCTTTGTTCTCTATACATCCTAGTAGAATGAATATTTCTAGATATTTGAAGGAATATTTTTGGAGGGATGGAATGAATAAAAAATTATAAAGTTTTTATCTTGATGCTTGATATGTAAGAATGTTAAGGAACATATAAAAAATAATAATGGGATGTTACATCCACTACCCATACCAGAATGGAAACGGGAAAATATTTCCATGGATTTTGTTATCAGACTCCCTAAAACATGTAGAAGGCATAAATCTATATGGTATTTATTAAATCACCTGAAATATTCAACACACTTCACCATTATCATATAATAATTCTCTTTGGATTATTTTTCTAGGATATAAATTAAGGAAGTGGTAATATTAAATAGAGTAACACATTCTATTCTGTCTCATAGGGATCTGAGGTTTACCTCAAAGTGTTGGTCAAGTATTCACCAATATCTTGATATAGAGATGAGTTTTAACACTGTGTATCATCCTCAGATATATTTTTAGTCTAAGAGAAAAATAAAACCCTAGATAATATGTTGAGATATTGTTATCTAGATTTAAAATGTTTTTGGGATCAACACCTTCCTCTATTTGAGTTTTCATACAATAATATCTTTCACACAAGTATTCAAATGTCTCCTTATGATTCCCTCTTTGTAATGAAATGTATAGACCCAACTTGATAGAATGAAGTTGGAGAAATAAATATATTGGGGCCTAATATAGATAAATAAATGTCATATAAGGTTAAATCCATTCAAAAATAGATAAGGGAAACAAAAAGATGATAGAAAAGTTATACTAATAATCCTCGATGTGGTATGGAATTTGAAGTTGCTGACACGGTTTATTTTAAGAATTTATCTATGGAATAAGGTTATGATATTTAAGAATAAATGGGAACAAAGGCCTAGGTTTATTAGAACCATAGAAATTCTTGATCATATCGGGATGGTAGCCTATTGGTTGGTTCTTCCACCAAACCTCTCTCAAGGCCACGATGTGTTCCATGTATCTCTCTTAAGAAAGTAAATACCAGACCCTTAACATATATAGAACTAAAAGTTCAAGCAATTGGAGTAATATCTTTATTACAAGTAAAAACAGATGGAGATTATAGAACATAGATAGAAAGTCCAATGAAATAAGACCACTCGTCTAATCAATGTTTTGTGACAAAACCACTTGTTTGAGGAAGCTATGTGAGAACGAGGGAATGTAATGAGTCATAAGTCTCCTCATTAGTTTATATAAGTGTAATTAATTTTGAGTTAAAACTTCATTTTAATGGGTGATAATGTAAAACCCTGATATTTTATGAAAAAAAACATTTAAATTTAATTTCTTTGATAGTTTTCAATACACGCAACACATAGTACTAACAAACCGTGATATACTTTTTATATTAATATTTAACATGGTCGTTATAACTTAGTCATTAAACATGTCTATATAAATAATAATGATCATATTTTAAATATTAATTATAATTATTTTGTATAAATAAATCATACTAGTAAAAAAATAATTAATTTTTGGTAAAGTTTTTATATGTTTTAAAAAAATCTATTTTATCACAAAATACTTTTATTGGTTTCTATAGACAAATAATAAAAGTAATTTTTGAAATTGTTTTATTTTTTTCAAAAAATGAACTTATTTTTTGGAATCAATATGTCAAAATTATATTACGGTGAATTTTTCATATTTTTCTAGAATGATTAATTTTTCAATGAATAGTGAGAAATACTAGTTTTTATTGAAAACTACTTTTCATTTAAAACATTTATAAGTTTAAATATTTTTTTAAAAATGGTTTGAAAATTAAATTTACTTAATTTATTTTATAAATAAACCAATATAGCTCTTTGGAATAAATTTCATATTGAATTTTTATATGAAAACTTTTTAAACTTCTTGAACTATTCTCTTTGCAAAACCACTTTTTCATTCCATCTATGGGTCTAATTAAAAATTAAATTCCATCACATAAGTGAATTGAATATATAAAACTAGATTACATATTTTTAATAAGAATAATTAATATTGTCTAATAAGGTCAAATTAATTCTTTATCATAGTGAATATTAAAAATAGTAAAAAATTAATTATTGCGGTTAAGGTTAAGACGTGTTTACCGAGGCTTAAACTAAAAGGATAAGGGGTAAAATGACTTAGAAACTTGTCAAAACCCCATTATAAAAGAATATTTTGAAGTTATCACTAATAATGTTTTATATGAACCATTTTGGATCCTTTTGGGATGTGAAAAACATGGGTACACTTTATTCTTTTCAAAAATTCCATGTGTGTCATATACCCCATTTATAAAAGGTCTCCCACTCTTCTCTCATCTAAACACCTTCAAAACCCTTTATTTAAACCAATTTCTACAAAAATATCTTACTTAATTTCCTCCCCAATACCTAGATATAGTATTTTTATCATAAATCCTTCCTTAGAATCTTTTTGGTGCATACCTAAAGAGGTTTTTTGAAGAAGAGGTATCATGCTTAACCGAGCATCTTTATTTTAATTATTCTTCCACCTACTTCAAATATTCTTCAATTATGACGATATAATAACACTATAATATCCCATTTACTTAGATGTTATTATTTTAATGGCATAACCTAATTTCATCTCCTCTTCCATCAAATGGGATATGTAATCATCATTCGTTTGTATAGCGGACTACCGCCTCACAAACTGAGGTTATTCATTTTCCATCACCACCTCTCAGAGCTTGATATAATAATGGATTGATTATTTATATTAATATTTATGAAATTACTATTAATATTGAATCTTAATATCACATATTCCATCTTACTTTACATTCCATCAGGATACAATGACATCGCTCGTGTGTATAACAAACTACCTCTTCACTAAACGATGTGATTTTTTTTCACTAACGCTTTATATGGAACATAATAAAATTAAATTAAATAAATATATGTGATATATATAACATCATAATGACTCTGAAGAGGTGATATATAACTTACCTTCCTTTCTTTTATCCATTGAGAAAATAAAAACATTGTTCACGTATACATACGGCTTATCGTCTCTATGAATGGTGTAACTCACACTACTACAAAATAGGCCTTTAATAACATCGGAATCTTTCAGTCTTATACAAAAGCACTGATAAAGTTCTAAAAAAAATGAAATAGTTAAACAAATAAACATTAAAATTTAGTATATTAAAAATAATATTAAAATTTTTATTAATTAAATAATTGTTGATAAAAATGAATCAATTTAATATGCATATATATATATTTAAAATATTAATAAATAGTATATATTAAATATATAAATATGTAAATTTATAAAAATAAAATAATTTAACAAATAAAAATTAAGAATGAGTAAATTAAGAAAAATTTTAAACATTTTATTCATTATATAATTATTGATAAAAATAAAAAAAATTAATATACATATATATAGATTATAAATATTAATAAATATTATATATTAAACATAGATATATAAAATGAATAAATTGTAATAACTGAAGAAAAAAATTAAAAATGAATAAATTTCAAATTATTAAAAAATTATTTAATGAAACAATTATTGATGAAAATTAATAAGTCTATCATGTGTCTATATATATATATATATATTAATTATAAATAGTAACAAATAATATATATTAAATATAAATTTAGAAAATGAATAAAATGTAATATTTAAAAATGAATTAATTTATTATTCATTTTTAATGGTTTTTATTCATAATTATTCATTAATACATTTAGTACAAAAATATATTCAAATATACTTATGTATATGTATATATATATATATATATATCAATGCATATAATATTTCCTAACATACGATTTATATAATACAAAATATTTATGCACATACAATAAATAAGTCTTATATTTAGTTGTTTATAATTAAAAATTAATATTAATTTAAAATACTAACTAATTGCATGGACTAATAGATATAATTGAATGTCATTTGATCTTTCAATTTATAATATATAAAATGTGTGTTACACAAATACATATATGTAATTAATGTTTCTATACATACAATGTACACAAAAATATTTACGCAATCAATGAAATTTTATGTAGAAACACATACACCAAGTATTTATGTAATTTATTCAAATTTTGGTATTCATTTTAGAATTTCATTATAACATGATAAATTTAACATATTATGTTTCTAATAATTAAATTTTATTTATTTATTTATTAGTATTATAACAGTTAGTTATTATTTATTCATTTTTAAGATTTTCTATTTTTTATTTTTTTGGAATTTAATCAAATTCTATTATTTATTTATATATATCAATTTACTATTCTTTAATGCCTTGAAAATGTATTCATATTTATTTCATTATATATCCATATTTTTTTAATAATTTATATTTAATTAATAAAAATTATCTATTTTTTCAATATTTTTAAAGTCTACTCATTTTTAATTATTCAATTTCACTCATTTTTAATATGTGTATGCATTTAATATTATATATTAAATAATAATGTTTAAAATATATTTGTAAATAAATATTTATAACTAAATATAGTTATAAATGCATATTTACTATATTTATAAATTAATATATTTTTAATTATAAATAAATAAATGTTATTTTTTAAAAAGTACCTATATAATTATAAATAAATAACTATATAAATTTAAATAATTATAAAATTATAAAAAAATTATTTAAATGATGATTATATTTAATATTTAATATATATATATATATATGTATTAATATAATGATATAAATATATAAATATTATTTTTATTAAAAAGTATTGATGTAGTTATAAAAAAATATAAATGTATTTAAATAATTATAAAATTATAATAAATATATTTAACTAATGAATATATTTTATACATTTATACTTATATTTTTTAAATATATATAATGATATAAATATATTTATAATTATAAAATTATAAAAAATATATTTAAATAATGAATATATTTGATATATTTATATGTATATATATTGATTTAATATATATATATATATAATTATATAAATAAATATATATATATATATATAATGATATAAATATATTGATAATTATAAATAACTAATTATAAATATATTTACAAATATATTTATAAATGTATATCTACTGTATTTATAAAATTAAATATTTAAAATTATAAATAAAATAAATAAATTTTTTAAAAAAAGTATTCATATAATTATAAAAAGTTAATTATATGTTCAAATAATTATAAAATTATGAAAATTATTTTTATAATCATATAAATATATTTATAAAAATATTAATTATTTATAAGTGATAAAAGCTTAATGTTGATAAATACTCCCTTTATCATCGATTATTTGGAAGCACTGATAACAGTCTCCCCGATCTCTTTTAAGATCCCTAACTGTAACTATTTCATTCATGATATCTCAAGATTTCCATGGAAGCCACCTAATGTCGACGCTCCTCCTCCTCAAATCCAAGATTGAATCAAGCCTTGAATCAAGTCTGGAATGCCTCCAAGGATTGAATCCAAGGCTCGAACAAATCAATACTCAAATGAATCCAAGGCTTGAATGAATCCAATATTTCACATGTGATATCTATACTTTCCCTCAGAAAAATCAAATCATGAATCCAAGTTATGTTATTTTCTCTTCCTCTTCACCCATTGATTGATTTTTTGGGTTCCAAATAAGGTACATTTCACTTTATATTTTCCAAAACGCAGTTGATTTATGATTTTCACCATTTTAATTTCTTTTTTCATTCTTTTATTCATTATCTCTCTGTATTCATTAACTTTTTTCCACTATGGTTCCATCACTTCTTTCCCACTCGTTGTTTCTAAAGATGTTTAATCATCTGTGATATCCCTATGTAGGTGTATTTATTCTTTATTTGTTCCCTAATTTGTTTCATTTTCTTGGGTGTTTGGAATAGGTCTCTATAAAATTATAATTGTTATTTGGGTTTAATTGGACTTAAATATGATTGTTTATCAAGGTTTTTATGGGATTATATTTCATTTCTAATTGGGTTCTTGTGGATTTTGATTAGTTTTTATGTAATTGTTTTGTGTCTACATGTTAAAAAAATGTATAGAATGTGTTTATTTCATATAGTCAAATTTTTTTCTGTCATTTGAAACTTTGAATAATCCCATGAAGTAAAATTTGTATGAACAATATGTCAGGGGTGGTCCTCACAAAGTATTGGGTGACAGCCCCTTGGATGGAGAGTTTGAGAATTGTTCATTGAAATAATCGGAATCTGCTTCTTCAAGAAAGAAATTAACAATTCCTTATTCCCCAATATTAGTTGACAGTGAGGAGTATACACTTGAGGTTTCTCTATAAGATTTGATCAATGGGGCATCAAAAAAATAAGTCCATCCATTGTTATGCAATGAACTTCAATTACAAATGTTTTTTATGATACTTATGTTATATTTTCTATCCTTCGAGATTCTGGGAGTCTCTCGTTTCTTGAAGTGCCTTATTATTTTGGAAATAAGGGATTAAAAGTGGACCGTTCCACCAAATGCACCTATTGTGGGGGTTCTAGAACTAAAATAATTAACTCAGGTATTGCTTCTATGATTGAATAGAGGCAGTTTCACTGCTCTTCTTGTAAAGGAAGTAGAGGGAAATTAAAGAAAATGGATAAATTATAACACTTTAGGGGTGGAAAGGTTTTGAGGAAGAAAAATTATGTGGAGGTGTTAGTGCAGAAAGGCAGTTCAAGCAGATTATGTAGTGATGAATGGACATGTTTTTTGAAGCCCCATTGTTTAGATCTTCTAGAGAAACCTCAATTGTATACTTCTCACCACTAGAAGAAATGGGGGAACAAATAATTGTTAAAAAAATTTCGAATAAATGGAATCAGATTATTTCAATGAAAAATCCTTCAACTCACCATCCAAGGGGTTGTCACCCGATACTTTATTCGGACTATCCCTAACATATTAGACGCACACTTTTTACTACAAAGTATTTTTCAAAGATTCATACACTCGAACAAACTCAACCTTCTGAAATAAACACAATCAATAGATTTCAGTAACAAACAAACATAAAGATATAGAAATATTAATAATAAAATAAAGAACACATAAAATCTTCAGATCATTGTGTGAATTTTATTCAATAATCCTTCCTAATGTCATCTTGTGAATCCCTCTTTGTTACTCCCAAATCCTTTTAGTACCTTTATTTTATTTTATTTTGTGGTTCGGTGCCCATTATTGAAATATTTTACAGTGAGTCGATGTAAAAAACAAGGAGAGCCACACCTTATCTGAAACTTATTTTGCTAATTTTCATAGATATCATGAATAAATGACTTCATTAAAATTTTTTATTTAATCATTTACTAAGATCATGAAAAGGTGAATTCCAACTAATTATTTAGTAAATTTTAGAACCATTTTATCTACTATTTTCAAGTAAATTTCAAAATCATTTTTTATAAAAATTATTAATTTATTTGTCATAGATATATTGGGAAGTCATATTTTTAATTCAATCATTTTCATCAAGACAAAAAAAATAGAACATATTTATTTTTGATGAGGCATTTTAGGAAGAATGGGGTTTCCACTTCCGTCCAAATGGAACATTTCTTTTTTTTTCTGGCTTGGTACAGACTATTGATAGAAAAACACACATCATATTCTCAATCAGTTACTCCTCAATCCAATACATAGTGTTCTAGGTATGACTAAAACTATATGTTTTTAGTTTATAATTTACATGTTAGTTCAAAACACACATCACATACTCAAAACTAAGCAAACACATTCCCAAAGATTTAAACTACATTCACCAATATCAATATTTTGTCAAATAAATTTAGTGAGTTAAAATACAACTTGGTTATTTGGTTCATTCCAAATATTTCAATAACTTCTTCTCTTTTACTGGCTTTACAATATTGATGTTTGAATAGTAAAATCATTTTCCATAAAAGTAATATATTTTTTCATATTTATGTTTAATATGTTTATTTTTATTATTACTAACATAATAATTATTTTCATATACAGGTGGATTGTTTTGTTTCAGTTGGGGTATATTTTTTGAATATATTCATCCTTATGAGAGATTGGACTTCAAGGATGTATCTGAGATAATGAAAATAAGGAAATGATTCAATAATGTATACAAATATCATGAAAATTTGAATTCCTAATACTTATTTAATTAATTTTTTTATCATTTTATCTATTATTTTAAAGTTAATTTCCTGGTCAATTTTATATTATACTTATTTATTTTTTTCCAAAAAACTTTTGGGAATTCATAATTTTCATTCAACTATCTGCAAAAAATCAGAAAAGAGAGAGCATATTATGTTATGATGGAAGAGGAAACCCCATGCTACAAAACATGTGAAGTGTTTTAGGAAACACAAGTTTTCCAATTCAATAATAACAGAGCATGTTCTCTCTTTTTCGGATTTTTGTAGATAGTTTAAAGACAAACACATATCACATACTCAATAATCTGCACCTCAATTGGATACACAGTTTCATCAGAATGACTCAGACTGTATAATTTTATATTAGAATTTATATTTTAGTTTAAAACACACATCACAAACTCGTAACTAAGAAACAAATATTTCTTAATACATTAGTAAAACAATCCATAAGTCATTTTTCAGGTGTAGGAATCATCTTCACCTCAATCTAATGCACTATGTACCTGGTATGACTCTAACTCTGTATTTTTTTTAAAATTAACTTTAATTTTATTAAAAAATAAATGTGACATACTAAAAACAGAGAAAATTGGCTTGAATTATTTAGATAATTTAATAAAATGATTTATAATTATTTAGTTGATGTGTAATAAGCAGTATCACATTAAACTGATACACGATGTGATCGATATGACTCAAAGTGTGTGTTTTGATATTAAAAAGATATTTTAGTAAAAAAGACAAGTGACATATTCAAAATCTTGAAAATTAATTCATATTATTTTTATACCTTTATAAAATAATCCATAAGTCATTTTGGATTTGTAGTAATATCCTCACCTCAATCTGATGCATGATGTAATAGGCATGACTCCAAGTCTGTATTTTTATTTAAAATTTACATTAATTTTAGTAAAAAACAAAAATTTCCTACAAAAAACTAAGAAAATTCATTCATATTATTTTTATACGTCACTAAATATATATAAGTCATTTTTGACCTATATTAATAGGTTCCAAATCAATCCAATATATTATGTGCTTGATATGAATCAAATTGTTTGTTATTAGTTTAAAATTAATATTTTAGTTCAAAAAGTGACACTCACTAAAAACTGAGAAAATGTTTTTAGATTATCTTAATAATTTTTGAAAAAGAGTCATAACTCATTTGTGATGTATAGTATTTATCCTCACATCAAACATAAATTGTATGTGACAGGTATGACTCAAAGTGCATGTTTCTAGTTTAAAATGACATTTTAGTAAAAAAAACATAAGTGACATACTCAAAATAGAGAAAATGCCTTCTTATTGTTTTGATAATTTAGAAGAAATATCCAAAAGTTAATTGGGATATATAGGAATCATCTTAACATCTATCTTATGCACGGTGTGACCAGTATGACTCCAAGTTTTCCTTTTTATTTAAAATTGACATTAATTTTAGTAAAAAAGAAATTGACACACTCCAAATTGATAAAATGAAATAGGATTCTTTTGATAACTTATTAAAACAATACATAAGTAATTTTTAACATATATTAATCATCCTAACCTCAATATAATATATTATGTTTCAAGTTTGACTCAAAGTGTCTGTTATCAGTTTAAAATTGACATTTTAGTTCATAAAAGTTTACTCACTGAAAACCAGTAAAATCACTCTAGTTGTATTTATAATTTAGTAAAATGGTTCATAAATAATTTTTTATCTGTATCAATATTCCTCACATAAAACCGATACATTATGTCACTCGTATGACTCAAAGTACATGTTTCCTATTTAAAATTAATTTTTAATAAAAAAAACACAAGCGACGTACTTAAAACTGAGAAAATACATTTTAATTGTTTTATATTTTAGTAAAATGATTTATATGACATTTGGAATATGTAGGATCATTTTTAGCTTAATTAGAATCATGGTTTAACCGGTATGACTACAAGTGTGTCATTTTATTTAAAATTGACATTAATTTTAGTAAAAAAGACAACTAACATACTCAAAACTAAGAAAAAACATTCATAGTATTTTTATACTTTAGGTAAATGATCTATAAGTCATTTTTGATGTTTAATAATCATTAATACGTCAATTTGGTACACGATATACCCAGTATGACTCAAAGTGTACATTATAAGTTTAATATAAGGCCCCAGCCTTAAACTTTACTTAATCTTGAGTTAATACAAGATTACACATTGAGGATATTTTCAGGTTTAGAGTTTTATATAATTAGATCATAAAACTTTTATTACATTCCACATTTAAACAAATTGGTTACATAAAGATAGTATTCGTTTTTTCTCATCAACGGAAACATATTTAAAATAAAACATGGATTCTTTCTTGACACTTCCTTGACACTATCATCATATCACGTACCCTTCCCTTGACCTGTGAAAAACATTTCAAAAAACTTGGGATGAGCATAAAAAGCTTAGTAAGGGTTATAAAGATATGGAAAGGAAACATGAGTTCATATATACATAAGATTGAAATAATACTTTACCCATAAAACATAGGCACTTTAACATACCTCATCAAATCATGAATAAATCATAGAAATAATAAGACATAAAGGTAACTTCAGGCATTCATAACATTCTTACGTAGGGAGTAACCCTCTTGGTTACGTTTGGAATACCCACCACAGTATATTCCCTAAATCTCTTCGGAGAAACCTTAACATTTAACTCCTTTGTGTTACCCAATGCATTGGAGAGCTATATCGGGCTCACCCGCCCTTAGTTTATCATGGAACCACCCATCTTCATAACAATTCCCAAGAACCATAACATAATCGTATCACATAAAACATGCATAAAGGAAACATAACATTTCCACCTTTAAATCACAAGATATCAATACAACACATTGATATAAAAACATTATGAAAACCATTTTCAATACCAAAATAAATGAAATTTAAATCATGGTATTTATTTTTCTTATAAAAAGAAGGTATAGCTTGTAGAGGAAGCTGAAACTCAAATAATGGTCACGGCGGCGGAGAAGTCGTTGTCGCCGCATACGTATGACAAAAACAATTTCTTTTGTCGTTTAGTAAATTCTTCATATAAAAAAGATTCCTTTTGAATAAATGTAAAAGTCAAAGGGGTTTATACACCGTATAAAAGAAAGTTGTGTATAAAACAAAATATGCCTCAATGAATAGAGATTGAGACGAAGTCCCATACAAAGACGGTATCCTTGGATTAAGGATAAATCAATTACATAATTATGTGTGATAAACGAATACACAAAATATAAGTGGATATTAAGTGTAAAACAACTAGAGGTTATTCACACATATTCATAGAATGACATATTCAAGGAGTACAAGTTTATCCCAAAGAATCAAAATTGGGTTAAGAAGTTCCCTTGCAAAAATTTGACAGCCTAACGACGTCACTACAAAATTAAGAAAATGAGATGATTAGAGATAAAAAGGTTATCTCATCACATGGACATAAAATTTAAACCCATAAGGATATATAAGAACATATCCCAACATAATAGTATGTGAATTAAAAGACTTAAAAAAAGAAGTCTTTTAATAAGAGGAGGGTGAAAGGTTCCCTTATCGACATGGATATCTTTCGAAACATACACCCCGTGAAGAAGGACAATACAACATTGATGTAAATACTCATAAATGAAAGTATATTACACAATGAGTTAATTATTTGGTAGTACATACACCACTCAAAGGACATTGTGGGAAATGTAGCATAAATCTCACGGGAATAAAAGTGAGATGAAAATCCCTTACGAAAACTCGGCAGCCTAACGGCGCCACAAAAATGGATTGATGAGATAAAATATGGTCTCTCATCATATTAACATAAAGTTTAGAGAAAGAGGAATATAAAATAACATCCCCCAACAAAACAAATAGGATCTTAAAAGAAGTGACATAAAGGAAAGTACTTAAAAAGAAAGAGAGAGGTTAAATCTCTTACGAAAATTCGGCAGCCTAACGGCGCCACTCAAAACTTCCAAAATGGATTGATGAGAGAGAATATGGTCTCTAATTATATTAAAATAAAAATTACAGTAATATTAATATAAAATAACATCCCAATAACAATAAATATGAGCTTTAAAAGGAATGACATAAAAGAGTGTACATAAAAAGAAAGAGATGAGTAGGATCCCTTACCTCAAGTCCGACTTGTCTTGTTCGTTTCTTTATATTCCTGAATAATAAACTTTGGTCAATTTATAATTTCCTAAGTACCTACTTTAGATATTATTATTCAGTTCATATCACATATTATAATGTTATAATAATTGTTTAATAATGTTAGTTCATATCAGATGTTTTTGTCGATGTTTGGTACATGAGTCAAAAATGAACTTGTTTGAAAAATGATTTCCCATGTAGTTATAAGAAAATAATTTCTAAAATAGTATTAATGATTAAAATATCATATATATCCAGTACATATTCATTTTATACTATTCCATATCATTTGGAGACAAAAAACGAAAAGCACTGTTCATGGAGACGGTAGGCCGTACGTACGCATGAACGATACTTTCATTTTTCCTTTGTCATATTAATGGAATTAAAGATAAATGATATATATATATATTATAATTACATTATAATATATATGTTATATAGGTCACATATGTTCATTAATTTCATTCTTTATACATTCCATGTATTTCATGTACGAGTCACATCACTTGAGGAGGCGGTAGTCCACACTTCCTCATATGAAATTATCGCATTTACACAACATGAAAAGAATAAAGGTATGTTTTAAATATAAAATAAAGAAGCATATAGTAAACATAAATAACATATATATCATATATAAAATACAGTGACATCATAATGGCCACCTTTAAAGGTGTTAAAAGAATATTGAACAATCATCGTTTCGTGAGGTAGAAAATCGCCAACCACAGAAACAGTATGTTATTTAACCATTAGACGAAGGTGTGTGTAAGTGTATCTCTAATACTTCTTATAAAAACATCCTAGTATATTGAAGATACTGTATTTGTTACAAAAAAAATTAATAAAAAGAGTTTAGGGGGTTGGAGAAGCAAAATAAAACAAAAGGACTCAAGTGAAGACATTACCTTAAAATCGGGTAACTCCCTTTAGTTTGAGCTCAAAGGCTTCCTTGGGATGACTTATGCCCAAATTGAGGCTTAAATGATGAAGAGAGGGATGTGGAGAGATGAAATGGGTAGGGTTTGGCCGAGCCAAAGGCTTTGGAAGTGTGGGTAAGGAGGTAGAGGTGGGGGCCTTTTATAAGAGGAGAGGAGGGGCACTCTTGGAAAGTAAAGAAATGTTACTTTATTTTAAAATGAGTTTCGGATTTAAAAGGTCCCACATTGATATAATTAGAGTATAAGGTGATAATGGTTCTAAATATACCCATACAATAGGTTTTTGACATGTGTAGGTCATAGAGTTTACATTATCTTTTCATTTTATTTAAATCCTTTATTAATGAGGTAATCGCTGCATCATTATGATGTCATAAATAATTTAATATATTTAATGTCTAGAAATTATAAAAAAAATATATCATCATGTAGGAAATATTTTTATATTTCTAATTAATATTTATAGTCAAAAATCTGGCTTGTATAACCCCATGTAAAAATTGTTTTAGTAAAACATCTCATTTTTGTGTCATTTTTACTTTAACATTAAATAAAAAGTTATTTATGTCATTTTCCAACCAAAGTGGCTCCATGGGGTCCCCAAGTTGACCTATGGATTTTCTTGGTCGTCCATGACACATCCAATGAGGGTGGGACATGTGTCTAGGTCATTTCATATTATTAAAACATTATTTTTACCATAAACTACACTAATTACCTTTAATCGCGATTAAAAACTTAATAAGTTACTATTCACCAAAAAAATTATTTTAATCCCATTGAACCACATTTTACTTCTTAATGACAACCATGTATGTCAGATTTTTGAAATTCAAAACACAAATATGGAAAAATTTCATTTAAACGGAAAATCAGTTTTTATAAGAACCACTTAGTGGTTTCACTATTCATCAAAAATTGAAGTTTTTCAGAAAATTACCAAAAATTCACCCTAATCTATATTTTATATTCCGAATTCAAAAATGATTTCTATTTTACAAAATTCAAAACATATAAGTTGCATTAATTAATTTACTAATTAATTCCCATTGTCAAAACAAATAGCGTGTTTTTATGAAACAAAATGTATCAAAAGATTGACACTAGTTTAAGTCCGATTTCAAAGTGAAATTAATTCCAACGAACACTATTAGATTAAATGGAAAAAATATATTCTAATTTCACTTTAAAACCAATTCAAAATTTAATCTAATCATATAAATAAATTAGATTAAAAAGAGGTTTTGAATTAAAATACAACATTTTTCACGATTCATTAAAAATTGAACTTTTTTGCAAATATACCAAAAATTTACACAAAGTAAATTTTGATGTCCTGATTCTAAAGAAGAATTTTATTTTTTCAAATATAACACATAAAATTGTCAAAAAGTGGATTTAAAAGAGGTTTGCCATCAAAAGGTGGTTAGTCGACCTTTTAAAGAATATTAGAATGTTGACTCTTAAAATTGGATTCATTCGCATTTTTAATTATCTAACATTTATTGTAAAAAGTAAAACATATTTGACAAACATATATAATCATTTTGTAGTTAGTTCTGTTCATCCCCGCCATTACAACGGCTAGGCGTTAACTACTATTTAAAATAATATTATTTTACTATTAGAGTGCAATGTAAGATTCCCAAGAAACTCATTGTTGCGTATTGGGTACGCCATCGAGCATAGCATCCCCTTTAAAGTAATATTAATATTTTATTCACAAATATGGATAAATATAAAAATTCCATATTCTTTATTTACCTAGGGTGTTACATCCTTCCCCCCTTTTGGGAATTGTGTCCTCGCAATTTTAAAATTGAGCCTGGAAACATCCTTGAAAGTACCACATCGGAACAAGATTCGGTAAAACAATCACTTTAAAATAAATAAATATAAGTACAAAGGTCACCCGAGTTAACCCATACTAGGATTCCATGTAGGAAAACATGGACATGGAGGGGAAAACATAGGGTCATGTTCTGATGGAGAGTGATAGAAAACATGTTTAGGAGAAAGTTAACCACAAGAAAATCACAAACTTGTGATGGGTTAAACGGTATTCGATTCCCCAGTAGGAAAAGTTAATAGAAAAAATTTTTGTTTTAAGTTACTTTTTATTGAGGAATTTATTCATAAGGAAACATAATCACTTATCATGTTGACTTTCAACTTTTATTAGATTCCTTACACAAACTCATATTTTCTCCAAAAGACGAGTATTTAGGAAGACTTGTTCACATTAAGAGTACTATAATCAACTTCTAGAGAATCACCTAATCCAAAAAAGAGAACTATATACTTCCCATGTCTTTAGACTTTAACCAAAAACAAAACCAAAAAGGTTAGTACAAGATCAGATAATCCATAAAAGGATAACCCTTTATAAAAAGAAAATCTATTCTTAATCTCCAAAATTTGTCCAACAAAACCCAAAGTTCAACGAGGACCATTCGATAAACAATTTGTCCATAAAATTCTTCAAAGTAAACCAAACTAATATTGAAACCCAAATATTTGAAGGATTTAGTCACATAGTCTTCCAAGTTAAAACGTAACATTTACCTCTAAACAACATCAGTTGCTCTTAATGTCTTGTATTGAAAAGTAATTAACCTAATCACATATCCTCCTTGATAGATTAATAAATTTCCATAGATAACCCAAAATCAACTTACTCTTAATTCATAAAATCATCTAACTAAAAAGAATAAGTCAAACTAACTAGGGACTTCATGTAGTCCAGTGGTAGGCGATAAATACCAGTCGCACTTTGGTTGTGGGTTCGATTCCCACAGCTTTGTTCGACGCGACGGGTTGTCACACGGTCTGTGTGTTGTCCTTCTTATAAAACTCCAAAAATAACCCTAAAATGTTTTAACCTCAATAGTTTCCTTATACCTCTCATTATCATCCAAATTCGTTACGATCTCAACATCTTAATTCTTGAAGTCTTATTTCACCACAATAAGATAAAATAAAACGATTCCCAAAATGAATAACATCATACCTTGATCATGGCGTCCACTCGGTTCCATCGTCATCTTGCTCACGTAGGTAGAAGTCCCATGCATTACAACAATGATTTAGAGATCCTTCAAAATCATTTGCTTCCTCCATCCAAATACACCTTGTACAACATGGGTCATATGGGTGTTCACAGAAAAACAGTTTTGGAAAATAATCATGTATGACATATAATTCCAAAACATCTGATAAAACATGATTTCTATAAAATAGTCGGATAGAATTTGAGTTGAAACTTTCTATTATTGGTCCTTTTAAAATACCATAAGTATATGATGATAGACTATATTTTAAAACCAAATATAAATAGGTTGTGCAAGGTTCTCCTTCCTCAGCACCATTTTTAAAATCATAATATGCTTCAAATTCTTGTGATAAGGTAAAATATTTGAAAATACCTTGATAATATTTACCTTTCTTGAAAATATGAGAATATTTTGAAAATAGTATTTGTCTAAAAACAACCCATGATCCACGATGATAAGGAGGTATAGTGGAGGTGTTTGATATCTCAAACAACTTCTTGCAAGTGAGTTGTATGCTAGAAAAAGTTTCACAATCAACCGAACATGACTGCAATAATTATTGCAATCATGTCATCAGGAAGAGATAAGAATGTCGTTTGAGATCCTTCTCCTTCCATTCGTAGCCGACTTTCCTTGACCTGAAAAAAGTTATAAAACAAGGATTTAACTGAAATAATAGATATAGGGACTAATCATGTGTCTAACAAAAACTCATAATCCCTAAAGATGTCTAAACCGAACTTTGATAGCAACTATAAGGAACCAGTCTTAAACCTTACTTAATATTGAGTTAATACAAGATTACACATTGAGGATCTTTTCAGGTTTAGAGTTTTAGAGAATTAGATCATAAAACTTGCATTACATTCCACATTTAAACAAAGTGGTTACATAAAGATAGTATTCTTTTTTCCCATCAACGGAAACATATTTAAAATAAAACATGGATTCCTTCTTGTCACTTCCTTGACACTATCATCATATCACATACCCTTCCCTTGACCTGTGAAAAGCATTTCAAAAAACTTGGGATGAGCATAAAAAGCTCAGTAAGCGTTATAAAGATATGGAAAGGAAACATGAGTTCATATATACATAAGAATGAAATCATACTTTACCCATAAAACATAGTAACTTTAACATACCTCATCAAATCATGAATAAATCATAGAAATCATAAGACATAAAGGTAACTTGAGGCATTCATAAAATTCTTACGTAGAGAGCAACCCTCTTGGTTACGTTTGGAATACCCACCACAGTATATTCCCTAAATCTCTTCGGTGAAACCTTAACATTTCACTCCTTTGCGTTACCAAATGCATTGGAGATCTATATCGGGCTCACCCGCCCTTAGTTTATCACGGAACCACCCTTCTTCAAAACAATTCCCAAGAACCATAACATAATCGTATCACATAAAACATGCATAAAGGAAACATAACATTTCCACCTTTAAATCACAAGATATCAATACAACACATTGATATAAAAACATTATGAAAACCATTTTCAATACCAAAATAAATGAAATGTAAATCATGGTATTTATTTTTCTTATAAAAAGAAGGTATGGCTTGTAGACGAAGCCGAAACTCAAATAATGGTCACGGAGGCGGAGAATTCGTTGTCGCCGCATACGTATGAAAAAAAAATTCCCTTTTTTCGTATAGTAAACGCTTCGTATAAAAAATATTCCTTTTGAATAAACATAAAAGTCAAAGGGTTTTATACACCGTATAAAAGAAAGTTGTGTATAAAACAAAATATGACTCAATGAATGGAGATTGAGATGAAGTCCCATACAAAGACGGTATCCTTGGATTAAGGATAAATCAATTACATAATTATGTGTGACAAACGAATACACAAAATATAAGTGGATATTAAGTGTAAAACAACCAGAGGTTATTCACACATATTCAAAGAACGACATATTCAAGGAGTACAAGTTTATCCCAAAGAATCAAAATTGGGTTAAGAAGTTCCCTTGTAAAAATTTGACAGCCTAACGACGTCACTAAAAAATTCAGAAAATGAGATGATGAGAGATAAAAAGGTTATCTCATCACATGGACATAAAATTTAAACCCATAAGGATATAGAAGAACATATCCCAACATAATAGTATGTGAATTAAAAGACATAACAAAATAAGTCTTTTAATAAGAGGAGGGTGAAAGGTTCTGTTACCAACATGGGTATCTTTTGAAACAAACACCCCGTGAAGAAGGACAATACAACATTAATGTAAATACTCATAAATTAAAGTATATTACACAATGAGTAAAATAATTGGCAGTACATACACCACTCAAAGGACATTGTGTCAAATGTAGCATAAATCTCACGGGAATAAAAGTGAGATGAAAAATCCCTTATGAAAACTCGGCAGCCTAACGGTGCCACAAAAATGGATTGATGAGATCAAATAGGGTCTCTCATCATAATAACATAAAGTTTACAGAAATAGGAATATAAAATAACATCCCCCAACAGAACAATTATGAGCTTAAATGAAGTGACATAAAGAAGAGTACTTAAAAAGAAAGAGAGAGGTTAAATCTCTTACGAAAATTCGGCAGCCTAACGGCGCCACTCAAAACTTCCAAAATGGATTTATGAGAGATAATAGGGTCTCTCATCATATGAACATAAAAATTAAAGTAAGAATAATATAAAATAACATCCCAATAAGAAGAAATATGATCTTTAAAAGGAATGACATAAAACAGTGTACTTAAAAAGAAAGAGAGGAGTAGGATCCCTTACCTCAAGTCCGACTTGTCTTGTTCGTTTCTTTATATTACTGAATAATAAACTTTGGTCAATTTATAATTTCCTAAGGACCTACTTTAGATATTATTATTCAGTTCATATCACATATTATAATGTTATAATAATTGTTTAATAATTTTAGTTCATATCAGACGTTTTTCCGATGTTTGGTACATGAGTCAAAAATGAACTTGTTTGAAAAATGATTGCCCGTGTAGTTATAAGTAAATAATTTCCAAAATAGTATTAATGATTAAAATATCATATATATCCAGTACATATTCATTTTATACTATTACATATCATTTGAAGATAAAAAACTAAAATCACCGTTCATGGAGACGGTAGGTTGTACGTACGCATGAACCCTACTTTCATTTTTTCTTTGTCATATTAATGGAATTAAAGATAATTGATATATATATATATATATATATATATATATTATAATTCCAGTATAATATATATGTTATATAGGTCACATATGTTCATTAATTTCATTCTTTATACATTCCATGTATTGCATGTACGAGTCACATCACTTGAGGGGGCGGTAGTACACACTTCCTCATATGAAATTATCACATTTACACAAAGTGAAAAGAATAAAGGTATGTTTTAAATATAAAAAAGAGAAGAATATAGTAAACATAAATACCATATATATCATATATAAAATACAGTGACATCATAATGGCCACCTTTAAAGGTGTTAAAACAATATTGAACAATCATTGTTTCGTGAGGCAGAAAATCACCAACCACAGAAACAGTATGTTCTTTAACCATTAGACGAAGGTGTGTGTAATTGTAGCTCGAATACTTATTATAAAAACATCATATTATATTGAAGATACTGTATTTGTTACATAATAAATTAATAAAAATAGTTTAGGGGGTTGGAGAAGCAAAATAAAACAAAAGGACTCAAGTGAAGACATTACCTTAAAATCGGGTAACTCCCTTTGGTTTGAGCTCAAAGGCTTCCTTGGGAAGACTTATGCCCAAAGTGAGGCTTCAATGATTAAGAGAGGGATTTGTAGAGATGAAATGGGCAGGGTTTGGCCGAGCCAAAGGCTTTGGAAGTGTGGGTAAGGAGGTAGAGGTGGGGGGGCTTTTATAAGAGGAGAGGAGGGCACTCTTGGAAAGTAAAGAAAGGTTACTTTATTTTAAAATGAGTTTCGGATTTAAAAGGTCCCACATTGATATAATTCGAGGATAAGGTGATAAGGGTTAAAAATATACCCATCCAACAGGTTTTTTACATGTGTAGGTTATAGAGTTTACATTATCTTTTCATTTTATTTAAATCCTTTAATAATGAGGTAATCGCTGCATCATTATGATGTCATAAATAAGTTAATATATTTAATTTCTAAAAATTATAAAAAAAATATCATGATGTATGAAATAGTTTTAGCTTTCTAATGAATATTTATAGTCAAAAATATGACTTGTATAACCCCATGTAAAAATTGTTTTAGTAAAACATCTCATTTTTGTGTCATTTTTACTTTAACATTAAATAAAAAGTTATTTATATCATTTCCAAACCAAAGTGGCTCCATGGGGTCCCCAAGTTGACCCATGGATTTTCTTGGTCGTCCATGACACATCCAATGAGGGTGGTACATGTTTCTAGGTCATTTCATATTATTAAAACATTATTTGTACCATAAACTACACTAATTACCTCTAATCGCGATTAAAAACTTAATAAGTTACTATTCACCAAAAAATTATTTTAATCTCATTGAACCACATTTTACTTATCAATGACAACCATTTATGTAGGATTTTTGAAATTCAAAACACAAAGATGGAAAAATTTCATTTAAACAGAAAATCAGTTTTTATAAGTACCACTTAGTGGTTTCACTATTCATCAAAAATTGAAGTTTTTCAGAAAATTACCAAAAAATCACCCTAATCTATATTTGATATTCTGAATTCAAAAATGATTTCTATTTTAAAAAATTCAAAAAATATAAGTTTCATTAATTAATTTACTAATTAATTCCCGCTGTCAAAACAAATAGCGTGTTTTTATGAAATAAAATGTATCAAAAGATTGACACTAGTTTAAGTCTGATTTCAAAGTGAAATTAATTCCAACGACCACTATTGGATTAAATGGTAAAAATATATTCTAATTTCACTTTAAAACCAATTCAAAAGATAATCTAATCATATAAATAAATTAGATTAAAAAGAGGTTTTGAATTAAAATACAACATTTTTCACTATTCATTAAAAATTGAACTTTTTCGCAAAAATACCAAAAATTTACACAAAGAAAATTTTGATGTCCCGATTCTAAAGAAAAATTTTATTTTGTCAAATATAACACATACAATTGTCAAAAAGTGGATTTAAATGAGGTTTTCCATCAAAAGGCGGTTAATCGACCTTTTAAAGAATATTAGAATGTTTACGCTTAAAATTGGATTCATTCGCATTTTTAATCCCCTAACATTTATTGTAAAAATTAAAAACTTTTTGACAAACATATATAATCATTTTGTAGTTAGTTCTGTTCATTCCTGCCCTTACAATGGCTAGGCGTTAACTACTATTTAAAATAATATTATTTTATTATTAGAGTGCAACGTAAGATTCCCAAGAAACTCGTTGTTGCGTATTGGGTACGCCATCAAGCATAGCATCCCATTTAAAGTAATATTAATATTTTATTCAAAAATATAGATAAATATAAAAATATCATATTCTTTATTTACCTGGGGTTTTACATTTAAAATTAGAATTTTAGTTCAAAAAGTATCACACAATGAACACTAAGTAAATGCACTCATATGGTCTTGATAATATTTGAAAATTATTAATAAGTCATTTTTTTATGTGTAGGAATTGGTCTTATAGAAAACTGAAACACGATGTAACTGGTATAAATCAAAGTGTATGTTTCTAATTTAAAAAAGACATTTTAGTAAAAATGAAAAGTGGCGTACCAAAAACTGAGGAAACACATTAAGATTTTATTGATACTATAGAAAAACGATACATAAGTAATTTGGGATGTTTAGGAATCATCTACACCTCAATATGACACACGGCGTGATCATTATGACTCCAAGTACATGTATAAAATATATAAGTGTCATTTTTGTTTAAAATGTCCATCACATCGGCAAAACTGAGAAAACGATTTTGGAATTTTTTCCCATCATTCTATCTTCTATTAATTAATTAATTTCCTTATTAATTTTATCTTATACTTATTTAGTTAATATTCAAAGGGATGATGCTTGAAGACAAAAAAAAGAAATGGTGTGACATGCAAGAAACAACCACAACTCAATCTGATCCAAAGTGTTCCTAGTTTGACTCAAAATTTAGTTTAAAATTAAAAATTTCTATTTAATTTAATTCTGTATATTATTACTAACATAATAATTATTTTCTTATATAGGTTCATTATTTTCTCGAGTAGGGGTGTTTTTTCAGCAATAGCTTGAGTCGGGGTCAAGGAATTAATAAAAAAACATTCATTTTATTGGATGTATGTGATTGTTTTTAATTACTCATATAATTATATAAACCATTTTTTTGAAATGTATATGATACAGTGTTTTTTTCTTGTATTTGTGTTTAAAGTTTATTTCATTTAAAACATTTATTTGTACCTGATTCTGCTACTTTGTGGTGATGTTTATGGTGTCGTAGTGTGATGTTACAGAACACTATAGTATGCCATTTTATAACAACAACTAAATTTGTTGATAAAGTCATCTTTTATCAACACTTTGAAAAACATGGATGAATACACCCTTTATCGACGCTTTTTTTAGCACTGTTAAAGGACCACTAAATCAGCACTTCTAAAAGTGAATATAAAGGATCCCTTTATCAATAGAAAAGAAAAGCACTGATAAATGGGGTTTTTATCAGTTATTTTCTAGGTCTAATAAAATTCTATGGCTTTTAAACATGCTCTGGTAGTCAGTGCTTCTCTAGTGCTGATAAAGGCCAATTTTAGCACTGTTAAAATCTTATTTTGAAGTTGTGTAATTTTTTATATCAATATTTAATGTATTACTATAAATACTTATATAATTAAAATATTTTATATTTATATCATGTTTAAAATTCTTCAGATTATGGAATAATGATCAAATTAAAATGACCCAAAATAACACACCAAAACATACACAAAAAAACAAAGCGGTTATTACCTGAAACTTGATTTTAACAAGGAATTATTGATAAAAGGGTAACAAAAAATCATAAGTAAATCATATATGGTATGATACATATGAGTATAGTTATGTAATATATTTGTAATAAATTTATATTTATTGTACAGTAGTTTTGAACATGTATGAAGTAAGTTGAGACTTAAGGTATTGGATTTTTGTCTCAAATTGCCTTCTTTAGAACATAAGTTATGTTATTAACCTAACTTATTCTATGAGGTGTATATGATTCTACTTTTACATGTTACGTCATGAATATACGTCTTCTCATGATATTAAAATTTCATTTTATTTTATTATTTTACAGGGCATGTGATTCAAAATATACCAAAGTGGTAAAGGTTTGATGTTACAATGTCATTTTTTATCAGTATTTTTTATTATTATGGTATCGATAATGAAATATTATGATTAATTTTTCAATAAATTCATGATATTTATTATCCTATATGTATATCACGAAAATATATGTTTTCCTTTCATTTTCATTTATTTCTTTATAATGTATGTCTTTTAGAATAATTTTTGAAAATTGAGAATTTATTATTTATTAACCATTCAAATAACTTATTCATGATTTAAATAATTAAATACTAATTAAATAACTCCATTGATAATGGTTTTATATTAGTTTGAACATAATAAATGGCATCAAATTTTTTTGATTATGTTTTATATTGAGAAAACATTAGTTATATAGAATCTTGATCAATTATTATGTATTACACGTGCAATAATAGAAATATTTAAGTGATTATCATGTTTTATTATTCAATTAATGAATTTGATGTTTATGATACCAGATTAGTTATAGTTTGTATACATGTATATAATATTTTATTTTTCTTATGAAATAGTTCATAATATATATATGCTGAGAGAATAAATAAATTATTCAAATTATTTTACTATAATCATACAAAAATATGGTTTTAATAATATTTATATTGTAGAATAAACCAATACTAATTTATAAATAATTTTTTGAATGAGGGAACTGTATGAATTATTTTAAAATATAACATGATTTTATTCTAGATGTTATAATGTTAGGAAATGTAAAAATTATATGAATTTTATTTAGTAAGTCTTCATTGTTATATTTGTATACATTTCCTACTAGTTGTTTAACTAATTTTTTTTGTTTACTTGTATAATAATTTGTTCTTTAGAGTAATGTTTTTGAAAATTATTATATTAAAAATAATATGTAACTAATATTTTTGTTCAATTTTTGATATATCTTTCCTTAAAATATTTTCTTTGAATAATCACTCAATATTATTAGAAATGATTTTCAATATACCACTCAATGTATGAATACAATATCTTTCAACAAGAAATACATGTGTAGATGTGAAAAAATAATTTTTATCATATATTATAATATGTAGAGTATTATGTAAGGGATAGGTATGGTATATTAAAATATTAGTTACTATATACATGTTAGTGATTCGTCGAGGGATAGGGTGAAGGTGATGTGACATTTGTGTTGTTATTTTTTCTTTTTTATGGTTTTTCAGAAGTTAGGTTTAATAAATGTATTATAGAACCTATTGTGTGGTTATTTCCTAAGGGAACCAATTATAAAATGAATTAGGTACATTTTATTATCACAGTTTCCGGGTTAGTGCATAATGAATTGACTTACATGAATATTTTTGGGGTAAATGCTTTGAGAATAAACTGAAATATATGAATTATCATATATTTTAGGGTCCCTAATAGTATTAAATTTTTTATATTTATACTCACACCCTACACATGAACCTGAATGGAAATAGAGATCTAACATTTTATATATAGGTTATGGAAAAGGATCAGTAACTTATATTATAGTCGGTGCAGCTTAGTGGGTTTGAGTTTATGTTCTCATAGTAGTGTCAATGAAATTTTATCATTTTGATATGAGATTTGATATTTTAAATTAATATGTGGAAACTTAAAAATATTTAATGGTACAGCTATAATCCTCACCAGCTTCATATCCCAAACATTTATTATTTCATTTTTCAACTTGAGACTCATCCCCCATCTCTTCTATGTTTTTTGAACCAATCTAATCATTAGTCATCCAAAATGATCACAAGAACCAGGCATGGGATGACTACTGCTCATAGTAGTTCAAGAAACATCGGTTCATCTCCAGAATAGATGTAGGATGAGTCTCAAGAAAAAAAATGAAATAATAACTATTAGGGAGATAAAGTTGATGAGGGTAGTAGTTTTCTACTACTTTCACCTTTATATGTATTCAAAGGATAACACATACCATAGTGTGGTAATTCTTTTCTTAAATTCAATTACCAATTTCTTT
Organism: Viscum album; assembly: GCA_963277665.1. Classification (NCBI taxonomy): domain Eukaryota; kingdom Viridiplantae; phylum Streptophyta; class Magnoliopsida; order Santalales; family Viscaceae; genus Viscum; species Viscum album. The sequence goes on from OY728145.1 coordinate 1,417,988,742, forward strand.
CAAAATGAATGCACACTAATTGTTTGAAAAAAGAGTATAAATATGGAGTTAAAGATTTTATCAAGTTTTCAATAAATAATGTATACGACCATTTTATAATTATTTGTTCATGTTTACATTGTTTTTATTCAATAAAAATTAAATGTCTGACTAATCAAGTAGAAAATGTATTCTGTATATGATGATGTTTCCAATCCAAAGGAATAACATACTATTGATGCTACAAAATAGAATTATTAGGGTATCAACAACATATTGATGAAAAAAACAATGATGACGCAACATCCTATTGTTGAATAAAATTATCAAGGCATGAATTAACGGTATAAATTTTAAGGTAGGTTGGAATCAACACAGAAAACCTGTTAACCCTAGAAAGTCTATGTTCATTAGTTATATTGGGGTCACAATTTGGATGAATGTGTCAATTGATATTGATTCATTCTGCCACGTCTATCATGTAATTAAGAAAACACTTTGAAAAGATATAATAGTAATTTTATGATATACTTTCTATATATTACTGAAAATTTATAAAATAAAACAATGATTTTATTTTCATTATTCGTTGAAGATTTCATTAATTTTAGAATATTTTTATAATAAATTTGTCTTAATGGATTATGGAGAATTCGATAGTAGCTTATGGACTCTTCTTACCAAGTTACATCATGGGGATACTGAGGGGAAACTAAATCCCCACCCACAAGTTAGTTATGAACACATTATAAATTGGGAAGTATGGAATACCTTCATCAGTCAGTATGATGAGAAATCATTTTAGGTGCATTGAAGTTCATAATATATTATTTTAAGTAAGTTATTTTATACAATTTAATTCAAAAAAATTTATTTACGAAATAGAAATACAGTAATGAAAATAATGAACATACATCAAAACCAATGTACCCATATCGCAAATAAATGATGGGGTATAATTCACTATAAAAAAAATTAGAATGTATTTTAAGTTAAAAATATATGATATGAAACAACATATATTCCTTTTTTTCATATGTATATTTATGAACCAAAATCCAAATCCACTTCTATCATATGTCATGTGCTATGGAATGAGGCTCATGTAAATAAGAAGGGTAAACTAGCTGGTGAAAACACAAAATAAGTATGGAAAACATGTTTAAGTATGAAATAATGTTAATTAATTATTATTTATAATAGTATTTCATAAATATATATATATATATATATATATATATATATTCATATTTTTTTATACGGTTTATAGACAATAATCAACGGCGAACATACCAAAAAAACTACTTTCAGTAGCTTGTAGCTGTCGAAACAATATATAAATGTTAGAGGATTAGATTTTCGAGTGTCAACTCGAAAATATTTTGAAAATATAAAACTAGATGAAGATACATATAATATGGTGAAATTATTTTTAACACAAAAATATTCTTTGTAAGATATCATTTTCCATCCTGGTTTGGTAGACCAATGTATGAGAAAGTCTCAAAGTGAACTGGCGGTGGAACAAAGATTTGCACATGAACCAAATGGCCCTAATAACTGTGAGGTTAGTCACTCCCCTCAACCACAAAGCTTACTTGAGTTAATAAACTTTCTCATTATGCTTTATCCAAAATGGGAATCAAACAACTTCAGATAAAATTATATTTCTAAATTTCTAAAGGGTACAATTCTATGTTATTTATATCTGTCAAGACCAATGAACTAACTTGTTGTTAGGGGTATGATATATAATATCCTAGGATAAAAAATACACTAGAAAAAAACTCTCAAAATATTACATGAGAGTGGGTATTGAGGTACCTCATGAGCTGACAATTGAGTTACTAGTTTCACTTGATGATCCATATATTACACAGTCAATTTTTCTATTGGAACTTTCATAGCATGGATGCCTAACTTATTAAAGATACATGAGGTATGCCTTTAACAAATTTTTCATATGAAAAAACCTATAATATTTAATGAAAAAATATCTTAAGTGAGGTATGATTTTAAATATAGATAAATTGATGGGGAAATGGAAGTATAGATCATGATAATCTAGTGAATCAACTATAAATTCAAAATGAGATTCTGGGGTACCTTCTCCCCGCTAGGTCCAGATCAACATTTATTATCATTACAACTTCATACAGAGACCAAGATTAGAGATGAAAATATTTCTTAAATTCTATAGGAAAAATCAATATATGTAACTTTCATGACAGACGAAGTTGGTATCAAGATTATAAATGAGATTCTCAAGCATCAATGGATGGGAGAATCAGTTGTGAATACATACATAAGGTACATATTCATAATACATTTATCCAAATAGTGTAATAATATATTTTTTAAAGTTAATAACTATTCATATTTTCCACATGCATTTATATTGCTACTATATAAAGGAAAAAATGTGGGAATCATTATTTGGATTTGTTAATCACTCTATCATTTCTATAGAAAGCTTAATTTTGATAGTAAACAATTTAAGAATAAAATAGATGAGCTACTCAAAGATTTTTAGAAAAACATAATAGTTGAAAAACTCTTTTTCATACATACAATGAATAAGTAAAAACCCATAATCTAATCACATAAAATATATTTTTATTTTTTTCATTACTTATTTTTTTTATTGAGGAAGCACTTGTTTCTCATCATAGTCAACCTAGATACCCCAAATATTTATTTTTTTGTTTAAAAAATAGATAACCAATAAACCAGCCACACATGACGTGTGTTTTGAATTTTTAATACACTACGATCAACATTTTATAGATAAACTTTGAATTATATGCTTGAGTCTAAGTTTAAAAATGATTTTTTTATCATAGATTTGTTTCTAAAAATGGTCTAAATCATTGCATTAAGTCAGTGTCATAACATTTGTGGATTATTATAAATAGAAATATATTATGGTATATATAGAAATATATATCTATCAAGACATATTTCAAATCAATTTATTTATTTTGGTCAATGTTTATGTAGTGTCTAAAGAAAGATAATGGCAACAATTTTGGATATTATATTTGAAAATTTATGATAGAGGTCATAAACTATCAAATGACTAGCATCCCCAAACATGTAATTTTCGAAGGTAGTAACAATTTCATAAAAAATATTTCTTAATCATTTGTCTTCCTATATTTTCTTGTTACTAACAAGATTTTTGATAACCATTATATTCAAAAGAAGAAGTAAATTTTCTTAAGTATTAGTGTGTAGTGTACATGTTGTCAAAATGTTTACCGGTAACAAATTTAGGTGATTGAGAACCATTTTTGTGATCTAGTATGGGCTATGACCTCAGAACTATATTTGGGGTGTGAAGAACTAGTTTCATAATGATTATATATTAATTTTTATTTTTTACTAAATGAGTGGTGTAATAGAGGAAATCGATTTGTTTAGAAGCATTGACATACAAACAATAAAATTGTTAGATTTTGGTAGAGGTGGAGGTGGAGGCGGAGGTCGAAGCGGATAAGGAGGTGGAGGCAGAGACGGAGTTGGATTTAGAGACTGAGGTGGATGAGAAAGAGGTGGAGGCCAGGGGGACAAGTAGATTAATTGTAGGATTGAAAAAAATAAAATTATTAGAAAATGGAGTAAAATAGGGATCATAACAAGGTTTTTCTAGAATAATAATTGAAATGTGCACACAAAAATTTTCACTTAAGATAAGATCCATTGTGAAATTGTTTTAGGTTTCTTATTGAAAAAATGTTTTCACCACTTGTTTAAGTGATTTTATATAGGAATTTAATTGGAGGAATTTTTTTATAAAAAAAAACACCCATTATTTTTTTCAAACTGTTTATCATAGGCTACAATTTCTATTAGCACATTCTAGGTACTATAAAATTTTGCTGAAGTGTGTAAGTAACCCCTCACCAAGAAAAAACTAACCAACAATAAAAAATAAATAAATTTTTTTTTTCATGGATTTTCTACACTACAGATAAATGGTCTTAGTCATGGATCCAATAGTCACTTGAGATTCATAAAACACCAATCCAATCATATCATAGTTATATAATCAAGCTCTAATGTGTGAATAAATATTTGTGTAATCACTAACTAAATCCAACAGGTGTATGAGATAACTATTAGAGGATAACCATCATTGAGAGATCGTGGTAATCAAGGATGGATAGTGTCAAAGAAAACCAGGAAAAAAATGAAAAGAAACATCTCTATGAAGAAATCCCCAAAAATAAAAAACCTGCTTCAAATGAAATTGTGAATCACCAAAAATAAAAACAAAAACACGTTTGAAGAAGAAGGTTGTAGCTTTAACCAAAAAATATAATTAAGATAAATACAAAATTCAATTGACTGAATAATGAATTTTTTGAAAAGAACAATATAGTGGTTTCACTTTGGCGGGTGCTGGAAATATTTGGGCTATTAGATCATCAATTAGATGCATGATATAATATCACGAATGATTGTGAAAAATATACAAGTAATATTCATTATGCAAGTGAACATTCATTATCTAAAATGATCCATTTTCACAAGTTCATTAATAAAAAACTCAACATCATTCTCAATAAAAAATACAAGAAAATAAGGATTTTCCCATTTTTATGAAAAATAATTTTGATGTTATGTTAGGGATATACAAATCAAAATCAAAAACCAAGGATACCTAAGGGATGCACTATATTTTAGTGTCGTTTAGATGATATAAAGGACTATACAAATGATTAATACTATCAAAATGGGGTAAACAAATTATAATGGATTTTAGTGCCTTCTGAAAATACATAATGGGACACACTGATGTTTTTACCATCAAATAAGGTAAATGGTTTATCATGGTCTTTATACTCTCTATGATGGTGAAAGGAAAAGATACATATTATTATGTTCCATGAAAATCATATGTAAATATTAATTAGTTAAATCAATTAATTCTAATAGGTTTAGACTAATGGTTAATGTTTTCTAAGAATAAATGACTTCATCAACAAGGATGATTCACTCCTATACTATGATCATGCACTCAATAGGGATGATTGACCCATGATGATGCAATTCTATTTTTATTCCCTAATTCATTCAAAATTCTAGGTTATTATACTAAAATATTGTTATATGTCCTATATTTTTTAATTTATTGTAGGATAAAAAGTCACTGTGGAATCAACCATACCTTAAAGAAAAACATGGTGTTCCTAGTATGACTCAAACTGTGTGGTTTGAGTTTAAAATTGACATTTTATTAATGTATTATTTCATATTTATAATTAATTTGTTTCTTTATTGCATTAATATAATAATAATTAATTTATTACACATCATGTACTCAATCATACACATCAATTCGATGCATTGTGTGACCAGTATGACTTAAATTATATGTTTTTAGGTTATAATTTACATTTTAGTTCAAAACACATATCACATACTCAAAACTAAGAAGATAGATTAATATTGTTTTTATAATTTATGAAAAATATGAATAAGTCATTTTTGATGTGTAGGAAATAACCGCACCTCAATCTGATATATAATGTGCTCGGTATGACTAAAAGTGTCCATTATCAGTTCAAAATTGACATTTAAGTTCAAAAAGAATTACACAATGAAAATAGAGAAAATTCAATTAGATTGCCTTAATAATTTAGGAAATGATTCATAACTCATTTTTTCTATGTATTAATCAATTTGACATCTACCCAACACACGATGTGACCGGTATGACTCAAAGTGTGTGCTTCTGGTATAAAATTCCATTTTAGTAAAATAAATTATGAGTGACACACTCCAAACCAAAAAAAATGCATTTTTGTTTTTTAATGTATTATAAAAATTATCCATAAGTAATTTAGGACATGTATGAATTAGACTCACCTCAATATGATGCTTGGTGTGACCATTTTTACTCCAAGTGCATCTTTTTTTTCAAATTTGCATTAATTTTAGAAATAAAGGCACATGACATACTCAAAATTGAGAAAAAACATTTGTATTATTTTTATAAATTATTAAAAGGATAAATAATTCATATTTTGTTTTTATAATTCATACACACCTCAATATGATACTTGATGTTCTTAGAATGAATAAAAATTTTCATTATCAGTTGAAAATTGACATTTAAGTTCAAAAAGTGTCACTAACTGAAAACTTAGAAAACATTCTTGGATTTTCTTGATATTTAAGGAAAATTATTGATAGGTTATTCTTGATGTGTATGAATTAAACTCATATAAAACCAACATATTATGTTACCGTTATGACTCAAATTGCGTGTTTCCAGTTTAAAATGACATTTTAGTAAAAAAACAAATGTGACAAACTCAACACTTATCAAACGAATTTGGGTTATTGTTATAATTTAATTAAAAATACATATGTCATTTAGGGTATGTAGGAATCAAAATCACTTCAATCTGACTCACAGTGTGACTAATATGACTACAAGGGTGTCTTTTTATTTAAAATTGACAATAATTTTAGTAAAAAATAAAACTGACAAACTCAAAACCAAGAAAAAATATTCATATTGTTTTGATAGTTTATGAAAATAATACATAAGTCATTTTTGATGTGTAGAAATCATAGTTACCTTAATCTGATACTAGATGTTCTCATTATGACTCAAAGTGTCTGTTATTCGTTTAAAATTGACATTTAAGTTCAAATAGTGTCACCCACTAAAAACTAGTAAAACACACTTGAATTTTCGTGATATTTTATGAAAAAAATTCATAATTAATTTTTATTTGTAGTAATATATATCAATTCAAACTAGAATACAATGTGATAGGTATGACTCAAAGCGTGTGTTTCTAGTTTAAAATGAAATTAAATTAAAAAACACAAGTAACGTACTCAAAACTAATCAAAAACATTCATATTGTTTTAATACTTTATGAAAAAGATCCATAAGTCATTTGGGACGTTTAAGGGTCAACCTTAACACAATCTGATGCATAGTGTGACTGGTATGACTCTAAGTGTGTCTTTTAATTTAAAATTGACATTAATTTTAGTAAAAAGACAACTGAAAAACTAAAAACCATGTAAAATCATTAAGATTGTTTTGATACTTTAGGAAAACAATCCATAAGGCAATTATGACATGTAGGAATCATACTAACCTCAATCTGATTTATAATGTGCTTTTCATGACTTAAAGTGTCTATTATTAGTTTAAAATTGACATTGACATTCAAAAGGTGTCACTCACTAAAAACCAAGAAAACACACTCAGTTTGTCTAGATAATTTTGGAAAATGATTTATAAGTAATTTTTGACATGTAAGAATCAGTCTCATAACAAACCAATACATGATGTGATAGGTATGACTCCAAGTGTGTGTTTCCAGTTTAAAGTGACATTTTAGTAAAAAACAAAAATGACCTACTCAAACTGGAGAAAACACATTATTATTATTTTTATAGTTTATTTTAATGATATATAAGTAATTTGGGACATTTATAAATTATCCACACCTCAATCTGACACACAGGGTGATTGGTATGACTCCAATTACATATTTTTATTTAAAATTGACATTAATTTTAGTAAAAAAGAAAACCAACATGCTCAAAACCAAGAAAAAAAATTCATATTTCTTTCATAATTTAGGAAAATGATCCATAATTAATTTTTTTGTAAGAATTATCTGAACCAGAAAATGACACATGATGTTATCAACATGACTCAAAGTGTCTGTCATATGTTTAAAATTGACATTTAAGTTCAAAAAAGTGTCACACACTAAAAATTGAGAAAATTCCCTCAAATTATCTTGATAATTTATAAAAATGATTTATTTTTAATTTTTGACATGTAGGAATCATTCTCTAATAAAACTAACACATGATGTTACTAGTATGTCTCAAATTGTGTGTTTCCATTTTAATATGGCATTATAGTAAAAAAACTTTAGTAATGTACTCAAAACCAGGAAAAAATATTTGGATTGTTTTTATACTTTAGGAAAATGAACCATAAGTAATTAGGGACATGTAAGAATTAGCCTCACATCAATTTGGTGCATAGTGTGAATGGTATGAATCAAAGTACATTTTTATGTAAATTGACATTAATTTAGTAAAAAAGACAACTGACATACTCAAAACATATAAAGTGCATTCATATTGTTTTAATACCTTATATAAATGATCCATAAGTCATTTTTGACATATAGAAATCCTCATCACCTCAATATGATACACAATGTGAGTGACATATGTCTTTTTTCAGTTTAAAATTGACGTTTAAGTTCAAAAAGTGTCACACACTAAAAACTGAGAAAATGAACTCTAATTGTTTTGATAATTTAGTAAAATTATTTATAATTAGTTTTTATCATTTAGGAATCAGTCTAATATAAAACCAATACAATATATGACTGGTATAACTCAAAGTATATGTTTCCAGTTTAAAATGACATTTTACTAAAAAAACACGAGTGATATACAAAAAATAGAGAGAATGCATTTGGATTATTTTGATACTTTAGGAAAATGATCCATAAGTCATTTGGGACATGTAAAAATCACCCAAACCTCAATCTAATGTAAGGTGTGATTGGTATGACCCCAAGTACATCTTTTCAATATATAAGTGTCATTTTACTTTAAAACATGCATCACATCACCAAAACCGAGAAAATGAGCCTAGATTTTTTTATCATCATTTTATGTGATATTACTTAATTAGCTTCCTTATAATTTTTATCTTATACTTATTTAATTAGTTTTCATATAGGTAATTTTTTAAAATTAATAAGAGAGGGTGTGACGTGCAAGAATCAACCACTGCTCAATCTGATAGATAGTGTTCCTGGTATGAATCAAAGTTTATATTAAAATTAACACTTTTTGTTTAATTTATTTCTTTATAGTATTACTAACATAATAATTTTTTTCTTATATAGGTGCGTTATTTTGATTGATCGGGGGTGGTCTATTCTTTTATGTAGGTGCATTCTTTTGTTCTATAATAGTTTTTTTCTTGTATTTGTGTTGTTAATTTTATTTCATTTAATTATGTATTTATATCGGAATTTTCTAATTTTTGATATTGTTTATGGTATTATAGTGTGTTTTTATTGCACACTATTGTATTCCCAATTTCTTATGTTGTAGTTTCCTGTTACATCACACTCCAATATGCCCCTTTATTGGTTCTACTAAATGCACTGATAAAGTGGTCCTTTATTAGTGCTAAATAAAAGTGTTGGTAAGTGGTATCTTTTATTAGTGCTAGAAAAAGTGTAAATAAATTCCTTGGTATTTTAATCGCACTCTCATAGTCAACACATTTTTATTCATGATAATGGCCAATTCTAGCACTATTAAAGTCATTTTTTATATTAGTTTATTAAGATGTCCCCCACAAGATTATATGTAGAATTAGTAATGAAAATCCCTATTGGTATGATTATTTCATCTCAAGTATATGATTCCTCTCCGATTGAAGTTTGTCGGAATGTGATTTCTCTAAATCTTATAATTCTTCCCCTCATTGAATTTGATGTTATCTTAGGCATGAATTTGATTTATCTACATAAATCCCACATCAATTATCGATGAATGGAATTCACATTTAATATTCCTAACCAACCGATAAGAATCTATCAGTGTGATGATAAATATGAACTTTTGATGAAAATAACATTAATTGTATGGGTTTTGATTCTGATTAAAAAGGGGTGTTTGTCAGAGATGGTAGGAGGGAAAATAAGCATCAATGATATACTTATTATGTGGGAGTTTGTCTATATCCTTATTAAATAGTTTCTTAGTATTCCACTAAATCATGAATTTTATTTTTCAATATAACTCATACCTGGTGTCACACCTATTTCAAAGACTCCCTGTAGAATGGATTTGATTTAGTTATAGTAATTACAAAAAAAACTCCAAGAGAATCTTTACAAGGGGTTCATTCAACCAAGTGTGTCACCTTGGGGTTCACCTATTGTATTTTTAAAAAAGAAATATAGATTTATGTGAATTTCCATTGATTATTGGGAGATGAAAAATATCACAATCAAGAACAAGTATCCTCTACCCCATATTAATCACTTGTTTGATCAAATATATAGAGATAAATACTTTTCTAAGATTGACCTTCATACTGTATATCATCAATTGAGGTTCAAGAAGGAGGATAAACCAAATTCAGCATTCCCTACATGGTATGGACACTATAGGTATATAGTGATGCCATTTGTTCGTACTAATTCCCTATCTATATTAATAGATATGATGAAAAGAGTCTTTATAGATTACTTTTATCAGTTTGTGGTAGTATTTATAGAAGATATTCTTATCTATTCAAAGGTAAAGGAAGAGTATTAAGATCACTTGATAGTTGTACTGAAGACCCAAAGGAAGGATAATTTGTATAAAAAATTAATAAACTATGAATTTTGGCCATAAAAGGTTTCATTTTTTGTCATATAATCTCAAACATGGGTATATCAATAGATCCATCAAAGGAAGAGGCTATTGAATGTTGGGCAAGACCAACCACAGTGACTAAGATCAAAAGTTTTCTTGGTTTGGATAAATATTATTGAAAATTTTTGAAAAATTTCTCATGACAATCTAATCCACTCACCAAGTTAACTCTAAAGGGATAAAAGTTATTTTGGATAGATGAATATGAGGAAATTTTCAAGGAACTAAAGAGAAGGTTGGTCGGTGAACCTATTCTTACCTTACCCTATAGTGTACAATGGTTTTTATTCTTTAGTGATGTATCTAAGATAGGATTTGGATGAATTATTATATATAATTTCATGGTTATTACATATGCCTCATGAAAATTTAAGGTTCATAAGCAGAATTACTCAATTCATGATTTAGAGTTAGCTGTGATAACTTTTTCATTAAAGATATGGAAGAATTATATTTGTGGGGTAAATATGATGCATATATATATAATGATCAAAAAAATAAAGTATATATATTCACACAAAATGATTTGGACATGTACTCGAGGATATGGTTAGAGTTGATTAAATATTATGACTGCTCAACAAATTACTACCCTATGAAAGTGAACAAGGTGGTTAATGATTTGATTTGAAATTATCAAGCTAGCTTATCCCTGATGACGATCAGAAAAGATCTCATATCTCTAGATTTTCAAAGGATGAATTTTAAAATATTGAAGGAATGGGAGAAATATTATATTTCTCAAATGAATGTTTAACCATCAATATAAGTGAAGATTAAAGAGGTTAAGATGGATGATATAGAGCTAGAGTTGAAGGTTTGAAATGTTAGTGAATTTTACCTTGATTGTGATGGAATAAAAATGTTCGGGAACGGTGTATGTGTTCCATCCATATTTGATTTTAAGAAGGATTTTTTAGAGGAGTCTAGTAGTTCTTTTCTCTGTATTAATATTGGAAGTATAAATATGTATAGATATTTGAAAGATTATTACTAATGTAATGACATAAAAGAGATATATCATAGAGTTTGTATCTCGATTCTTGATATTATAGCAAGTTAAGGTTGAGAGACAAAAGTCTAAGGGTATGTTACATGCATTACCCCAAGCCGAATGGAAATGGGAAAACATCACCATAGATTTTGTCAACGGAACCCCCCCCCCCAATGTCTAAAGGAAACAATGCTATATGGTTTTCTTCAATCACCTTAAAAAGTTATCGCACATCATCACTATAAAAGAATATTTCTCGTTGGATCATCATGTAAGGATATACATTAATTATGTGGTCAGGTTGAATGGAGTAACACATTCTATTATGTATAATCGGGGTTCGAGGTTTACCATGAAGTTTGGTCAAAGTCTTTAGCAAGCTCTTGATATAGAGTTGAGCTTCAGTACTATGTATCATCCTTAGATAGATGGAAATTCTGAGAGAACAATTAAAATCCCCGAGTATATATTGAAATATTTTTATATGGATGTCAAAGGTGGTTTCAATCAACATCTTCCTTTATTTGAGTTTTTATACAACAACAGATTTCACATGAGTATTTAAATGAATACTTATAAATCCATCTATGGAAAAACAAGGTAGATCTCCAACATGTTGGAATAAATTTGGAGAAAGAAAGATGTTGGGACCTGAGATAGGTGAATAAATGTAAAAGGGTAGATCCATTAAATAACACATAAGGGAAATATAAATTCAAAATAAAATTTGTGCGGATAATCATTGTAGAGACTCAGGTTTTGGCCCTGTCAGACTTAGAAACATTCCTAAGAATAATTCCAGAGCGGGGCATGAAGCCGGCGTGCGATTCTGAGGCCGGTGTGCCTGGAATTAATTTTATAAAAATACGAGGTATTTTTATACTATGCACATCACGGGGGTGTGTTATCTCCTAAACGGTAGCTCAGAATGGGAATTTTATGGAATGGTTGCGTTTAGAGCGTTCTGTTTACCCTAGGTGGGGTATAAACTTTGCGGGCGCGGGCCTACTGTGAGAAAAGCCACCAGGGGCATTCTCATAAATAAATGGAAAATTTTATTTATGAGTGTTGGATTGAATAACTTTTGAACAGAGTCTCGGATCACAATTTTGAGATTGTGGTTGAGTTCAGAACTTTGTGTTTACCCTCGGGGTGACCTCAGTTGAGAGGACGCGGGAGATTCGGATTTTGCATCTACCGACAGTTTTCTATAAATAGGGGTTAAGGAAATGATAAGGGTTAGATCATTTCCCCTCTTGGATGACGAAGCTCTAGCCGACAGTGATTCAATGTCCAAATGATATTGGATCCGGATGAAACTTCAGATACTGATAGATCAGGGCACAACAAACGCAATGGCGGATCCGGATTCGAGGTAGGTGAGTTCTTTCTGATTATGCATCTCCCCGATTGAGGTTTTGTTGTCGTTTTTTATTTGTTTCCTCTTTTGCTAATTTTTTTGTCTCTATTGATGGACAAACCAAAAACAGCCATAGTCAGATTGAGTTTTTTATTGTGCTTTCTTCATGTTCTTAGTCTATTCTTTGTGTTCTTCGTCCATTAACTTTTCACCTCACCAAATCATCAACGAATCGAGGAGCAAGGCATATGTTTGTAAAGCTCCCGACCCGAGGAGTCCCAATCTGTGCTTGGGTTCGAGTTTCGAGCGCCGAAGGAAGAGCAGCTGTGAGAAGAAGTAGCGTTCACTTTTTGTGATGCTGAAATGGCGACAGATCGTTGTGCGGAGGCAAGTGCTGTAAAGGTGTCCTCCCAAAGATTCCAGATCTGGTCTCGGATCGCGTTTTGGACCACCCTAGGGACATTGGTGGGCTGCGGAAGTTTTTCGGTGGATTTCCGGTGGTTCCACTGGTTTTCCAATGACTTCGGAGGTAGTCTGGTAGCTCCCGCGGTGGTCTGGCGACGGAAAATTCCGGCAGGCAGTGGTGGTTTCCAACGACCCTGCGGTGGTGCGACCAGATTTTTCTGGGGGTTCTTTAAACCCCCGTAACTCGCAAACCATATCTCTGATTTGTGAGACGTTTGTGGAGACACGTTCCTTTGGTTGAGACAAACCTTTTCAAATCACTTTGGTAATTTTTTGAGTGGGTTTCCTAGCCCAGGGCGATGAAATTTTGAAATAATATTAATATTTTATTATTATCCAACTTCAAATCACCGTAACTTATACACTGAGCGTCTGATTGACGTGCCGTCAGTGACATTTTGATCCTAATAGTAAAGTGGAATTCTCAAGATAGTTTCTGGGCACTGGGACGGAGATACGAATATGGGCCCCATGAGGCTGGTTTTGGGCGTTTACGAAGAAACGAGACTTTTCCACCGGGTGTCCGTTTGGGATGATTGAGTAGTCAATCCCGTGTGTTTTTTCGATAATATCGCAGTGGTATAATCTGCTTCATGAGATTTGGTATCATAGTGTGGGCCCCACACGGTCTAGCTATGTTGAATAGTGCCTTTTTCACCGGTTGTCCATTTCGGGCGAGTGAACAACCTATCCTACATGTTTTTTCACATGGATCGCGATGCTGGCCTCGGTGTTGGCCTTGGAGGTGCATGGTATGGTGTTGTGGAGGGTCGCTTGGGTTAGGGATGTTTGGACCAGCAGTGGTTGAGGGTACTCCCTTGGTTCGTTCCTACGAGGGTTCGCGTGGCATCACCACCTTATTATAGGTTTTTTATCCTCTCGATGGGATGTTTAATCTGTTAGAGTTATGGCATCCCTTTGGTGGGCCCGGAGCGGGATCCTCTAGCAGCATTTCCCTAGATTGGGTTCTTGGTATCGTTGTGACTGCTTATCCACGGACAGTGATCCCCTATATAGTAGGTTAACCCCGTAGGGTTTCTGGCATCATCGATAATATGATATCTTATGCAGTGATCCGTGCTCAGAAGGGTTGTGGCATCATCAGGTATATGATCTCGTACTCAGCATGAGGATTATAGTAGGGTTGTGGTATCATTGTTTATACAATTCCATACTCAGCGTGTGGTTTCTATAGGGTTACGGCATCGTCAGTTCGATCCCCTACAGTGTGAGATGTACCAAATAAGGTTTCGGTATCATCGTGACTGTCATGACACGGGTGACAATACTCTATCTGAGGGACGTGTTTCTATCGAGTACCAAATCGGGTTGTGGTATCCCCCAGTGGATCCTGGGAGTGATCACCTATATGTGATATCTACGAATTTCAGATCGGGTTATGGTATCCTCTAGCGGAACTTGGGAGTGATCCACTATCTATGAGATATTCGTATATCAGTGTGGGTTCAGGTATCCCTTAGCGGACCCTAGGAGCGATCCTCTATCTGAGGAGTTTGGTGTTTATGTTGTTTCAGTGAGGTTTCCTCAGTGACAATATCTAACGAGTGTGATCTCTCAGGTGAGCATCTGAGATGTTTGTGTGGGACTCGATGGAGTGTATCTCTCAGATGAGTGACATATGGGATGGTAGTGATCATGGAGTGTGCTCTCCTAGTTGTGAAACATTGCTGGTGATGAGGTTGGTACCTCATGTGTCTTGGTGCATGAGCTGAGTATATCTGGATGTTTTTGGTATACGTAAGAGTGTATATATGAGCGGATGTTCATGGTATATGTATGGGAGTATACCTGGGCAGATGTTCGAGATATGTGTTTGGGCGTATACCTGAGCGGATTCTCAAGGTTTTTGTATGGGCATACACCTGGATTGGGCTGACTAGTTGTGTTTAGATGAGGATGGTCATGAGATGGAGTTTCTCTCTCGTCTCGGTTCCCTCTGGCTGTGATGAGAAGATTGTTTCCTTTCAGTTGCTCTCTTTTGTTTTGGGTTTTTGGGGTGCCTACTGAGTATTGTTATACTCACCCCTTCACGGGCTTTGCTCGCATATGTCTGTGTCTTGTGCTGACCACAAGCCTTTCGACGGAGTCCCAGAAGGACCCGGAGCAGGCGGAGCTGAGTGAGCGGGACTGACTGTGGAGTCTTACTAGAGTTGTGCCGAGGATCTTTCTGGTGGTGCTTTTATCAGTGTACCCCTACTTCCAAGAAGGTTGGGCAGCTTTGTAGTTTTCTTTTAGTGGGTCCTATTTTTTCCTTTTTGTACTGTTGTTGCACTCTGTTTTGGGTTAGTTGTATGCATGCATTTACTATTCAGTTTTATATATCTCTGAACTGTTCTGTGGAGGTATATGTGGGTGTGTGTGTGTCTAGGTCCCTTAGGATAATGCCTCCCATGTGTGTGATTGCCTACTCTTCGCTAGTCTCCAGCCCCTGGCCTATTGGAGGCGGGCTTGGGGAGTCACAGCTCGAGCCTCGTTGGGTTGGGTCGTGACAGAGTGGTATCAGAGGAGGTTCCACCTTTGGGATCTCAGATCATAGCTGGTCTAGTTGTGAGTTTGGTTTGGGTTGCATAGCAGCAGTGTTAAGATGTTTAGAGTTCGGCTTTCAGGCCAGGGACTCTAGTTTTTGTGCGGTAGCTGACGTATCCATTCACGAGGACTCTGATAACCTGTCTTTTGACTCAGGATGTTTGGACACTAGTCACAGGGACATAACAGTACATGAATCATATAGGAATAGGTTTTTGGGTTTCTCTTGTTCTTCTTGAGTCAGCTCTCCAGATATACTCTTTGACTATGGAGCTTCTTGATTGTATTTCAGGATGCCTCCACAACAACAGCCAGCGAGGGTTCCACAGCGGGATTGTGGTGACGATCCTCCCTGTATAGAGGTTGTAGACCAGGGTACAAGTTCTGAGGATGCACCTTCAAGTGGTCCACCAGTTGAGCCACCACCTTTTGAGCATCTGGTTATGTCGGTAGTGTAGGATGAGGTTGCATGCAGGTTGAGTGTTCTACACGAGTTCCAGAGGCAACGACCTCTGAGGTTTCGGGGTGATCCAAACCCTCAGGCGGCTAATGACGGGCTCGAAGTAGTCACATGAATTTTCCTCCTAATGAGAACACCACCAGATCATATGGTGTTCATAGAAAAGACCCTTCTACATGGTTTGGATGGGTGATGGTGGAGCCTGGTGATGCAGTCCCGCGATGAGGAGATGCTCACATGGATAGAGTTTGAGTGGCTCTTCAGGGAAGAGTTCTATACAGTGATGTTGAGGTCAGTATGGATCTAGGAGCTTCTATAGCTTCGACAGGAGGGCATGACCATGTCCGAGTACTCAGCGAGGTTTAAAAACTTATCGCGCTACTCCCTGTATATGGTTCGGGATCCATTCTTTAGGGCTCGAACTTTCAAGCAGGTCTTACATAGAGACATCTGTGTAGGTGTGGTTTCCTTGTGCCTTCCCACCTATGCTGGAGTGCTAGAGCGGGCCTTGGTGGTGGAGAGATTTCTGGTCGAGCAGATCCCGTCTTTTAGTGTTGGGCAGGTGAAAGCTAAAACCTCGTCAGCCAGTTCTATAGTTGGTAGCTGAAGACAGACTCAGGGGTCCAGACGTATGTGAAGTTTCAAGAGCCGACCTCAGGATGGAGGATCTGAGGCTCAGGGCTCTCAGGGATCTTAGGTTGGTTTTGTTCAGCCGCAGGAGAGGTGGTACTATGTTGTGATGGCCGAGGACATCTTTCTAGGGAGTTTCCAATCCACTATGCAGTTGAGAGGGAGTCGGTTGATAGAACACCTTGGCAGAGGCAGCATCTCGAGTATGGCTGTCCACAGGGTGGCGGACGAGGTGACGGAGCGGGTGCAGCAGCGGGAGGTGGTAGGTTGTATCAGGTGCCACCACCACCAACCCCAGGTGGTCCACACCGAGCTCAGGGAGCTGGAGGGTGAGTGAAAGGATAGTTGTAGGCCTTGGAGGTTGTTGACCCAGAGGCTCCACTGATGGATAGAGGTATGCCTTGTGTCCTTTCTACTTTCTGTAGTATTTTTGATAAACATTGTTTAAAGGTACTCTACCCTTTCCGTTGCTTCCTTGAGTTTTGTTCTGGGCGTTGGTAAGATCCTGTGTGGGTGTTCTTCGGCGTGCTTCAAATGCGTGAGGAAGAGGGATCCTTCCCCCACCGAGATACGTTTTTGTGATGTGATCAAAAACTGTACGGGCGAGTCAGTGTCATCCAAAGCAGATAGTGTTGAGGTGTGGTGGATGAGTCCCTCTGACTTTGCGTTTGGACAGGGGTGTGTGTTGGAAAAATCTCAAGAGTGGAAGACCCAGTTGAGAGTCCAGTTTCTTTCCTTGTGCTTATGGATTTTCAGGGATGAAAAGTTATAAGGTGGGTAGGATTTCGAAACTCAGGTTTTGGCTCTGTCAGAATTAGGAACTTTCCTATGAATAATTCCAGATCTAGGCACAAAGACGACGTGTGATTCCGTGGTCTGGTGTGCCTGGAATTAATTTTATAAAAATACTAGGTGTTTTTATACTATGCACGTGGCGGGGTGTGTTATCTCCTAAACAGTAGCTCAGAATGGAAATCTGAGGTAACAGTTGCGTCCGGAGATTGTCGTTTACCCTAGGTAGGGAATAAACTATGCGGGCACGGGCCTACTATGGGAAAATCCACCTGAGGCATTTTCATAAATAAATGGAAGAGTTTATTTATGAGCATCAGCTTGAATAACTTCTGAATGGAGTCTCAGATCGCAATTCTGAGATTGCGGTTGAGTTTAGAACTTTGTGTTTACCCTAGGGGTGACCTCAGTTGAGAGAGTGCGGGAGATTCAGATTTTGCGTCTGCCAGCAGTTTTCTATAAATAGGGGTTACGGAAATGAGCAGGGTTAGCTCATTTCCCCTCTCGGATGGCGAAGCTCTGGCTGACAGCTATTCGATGTCCAAATAATATTGGATCATGATGAAACTTTGGACACTGATAGATCAGGGCACAGGGAATGCAATGGAGGATCCGGATTCGAGGTAGAAGACTTCTTTCGGATTATGCATCTCCCTGATTGAGGTTTTATTGTAGTTTTTTTATTTTTTTCTACTTTTGTTGCTTTTCTTGTATCTATATATGGCCAAAACAACAACAGCCATCGTCAGATTGAGTTTTTGATTGCGCGTTATTCATGTTCTTTATCTGTTCTTCACGTTCTTCGTCCATTTAATTTTCACCTTGCCAAATCATCAACGAATCGTGGAGCAAGGCATATGTTTGCAGAGCTCTTGACCCGAAGAGTCCCGATATGTTCTCAGGTTCGAGTTGCGGGCACTGGAGGAAGCGCAGTGGTAAGCAGAAGTGGCGGTTACTTTTCGTGATGCTGAAACGGTGACAGATCGTTGAGCAGAGGCAAGCGCTGTAAAGTTGTCGTCCTAACGATTCCAGATCTGGTCTCGGATCATGTTTTGGACCACCGGAGTGACCATGGTGGCTAGAAGAAGTTTTCTGGTAGATTTCGGGTTGTTCCAGCATTTTTCTAGTGACTCTGGTGTGGTCCAGAAGCTCTCGCAGTGGTCCGGTGGCGGTGGATTCCGGCAGGCGGTGGTGGTTTCCGGCAACCCGGCGGTGGTCTGGCCAGATTCTTCCAAGGATTCTTTAAACCTCTGTAACTCGCAAATTGTAACTCTGATTTGCAAGTCATTTGTGGCGACGTTCTCCTTTCATTGAGACGGACCTTTTCATCTCACTTTGGGAATTTTATGAATGGGTTTCATGGCCCAGGGCTACGAAATGTTGAAATAATATTAATATTTTATTATTATCCAACTTCGACCCAACGTAACTTATACACTGAGTGCCTGATTGATGTGCTGTCAGTGACATTGTGATCCTGATAGTAAGACAGAATGTTCAGGATAGTTTCTGGGTGCTATGATTGAGAATAGTATGTGGGCCCCATGAGGCTGTTTTTGGGAGTTTACGTAGAAACGAGACTTTTTCATCGGGTGTCTGTTTGGGATGATCGAGTAGTCAATCTCGTGTGTTTTTCTGAGGGGATTGAAGTGGTATGATCTACTTGATGAGTTTCAGGATCATAGTGTGGGCCCCACATGGGCTAGCTAAGTTGAATAGTGGCTTTTTTACCTATTGTCCATTTCGAGGGAGTGAACAGCCTATCTTGCGTGTTTTTTCATGTGGATCGCAATGGTGGCTTCAGTATTGGCCTTGGAGGTGTGTGGTGTGGTGTTGTGGCGGGTCGCTCGAGTTAGTGACATTTGGACAAGAAATGGTTGAGGGTACTCCCTTGGTTCATTCCTACGAGGGTTCATGCGGCATCACAACCTTATTATAGGTTTTTGATCCTCTCGATGGGATGTTTAATCTGTTAGAGTTGTGGCATCCCTCTAGTGGGCCCAGAGTGGGATCCCCTAGCATCGTTTCCTAAGATTGGGTTATTGGTATCGTTATGACCGCTTATCCACAGGCGGCAATCCCCTATCTAGAAAGTTAGGGTTGGTGGAATCCTCAGGAATATGATCTCCTACGCAGTGGGCCGTGCTCAGTAGGGTTGTGGGATCGTTGGGTATATGATCCCCTACTCAGCATGAGGATTATAGTAGGGTTGTGGTATCGTTGGTTATACAATCACCTACTCAGCGCGTGGTTTTTATATTGTTACGGCATTGTCAGTTTGATCCCCTATAGTGCGAGATGTACCAGATAGGGTTTTGGTATCATCGTGACTGTAGTGACATGGGTGAAGGTCCTCTAACTGAGTGATGTGTTTCTGTCGCGTGCCAGATCAGGTTGTGGTATCCCCCAGCGGATCCTGGGAGTGATCCCCTATCTGTGAGATATAAGAATTCTAGATCGGGTTGTGGTATCCTCTAGAGGACCCTGGGAGTGGTCCTCTATCTGTGAGATCTTCATATACCGGTGTGGGTTCTGGTATCCCCTAGCAGACACTAGGAGCGATCCTCTATCTATGGATTTTGGTGTTTATGTTGTTTCAGTAAGGTTTCCTTAGTGATGATATACGACGAGCGTGATCTATTGGGTGAGCGTCTAAGATGTTTATGTGGGACCTGATAGAGTGTATCTCTCGGACGAGTGTCATCTGGGATGACAGTGATCATGGAGTGTTCTCTCCTTATTGTAAACCATTGATGGAGATGAGGTTGGTAACTCATGTGGCTTGGTGCATGAGCTGAGTATATCTGGATGTTTTTTGTATATGTAAGATCATATATCTGAGAAGATGTTCATGGTATATGTATGGGTGTATACCTAGGTAGATGTTCGAGATATATGTTTGGGCATATACTTGAGAGGATGTTCAAGGTGTATGTATGGGCATACACCTGGATTGAGCTGACTAGTTGTGTTTAGCCGAGGATGGTCACAAGATAGAGTTTCTCTCTCGTCTGGGTTCCCTCTGGCTGGGATGAGTAGACCGTTGCCTCTCCATTGCTCTATTTTGTTTTGGGTTTTTGGGGTGCCAAATGAGTATTGTTATACTCACCCTGCACGAGCTTTTCTCACACATGTTTGTGTCTTGTGCAAACCACAGGCCTTCCGACGGAGTCCCAGGAGGACCCGGAGCAGGCGGAGCTGAGTGAGCAGGACTGACCGTGGAGTCTTACCGGAGTTGTGCCAAGGATCTATTTGGTGGTTCTTTTGGCAGCGTACCCCTTCATCCAAGAAGTTTGGTCACCTTTATAGTTTTATTTTGGTGGGCCCTATTTTTTCCTTTTTGTACTGTTGTTGCACTCTGGTTTGGGTTAGTTGTATTCATGCATTTACTATTCAGTTTTATATATCTCTGCACTGTTTCATAGAGGTGTGTGTGGGTGTGTGTCTATATATACCTTCGGATAATGCCTCCCATGTCTTTGATAGCCAACTCGGCACTAGTCTCTAGCCCCTGGCCTATTGGAGGCGAACTTGGGGAGTCATGGCTCAAGCCCTGTTGGGTCGGTTTATGACAATCATTGACGTGATATAGAATTCGAATTTGCTGAAAAAGTGTTTCTAATAATTTATCCATGGAATAAGTTTATTATATTGGATAATAAAGTAGAACTAATCCCTAAATATATTAGTCTCTTTAAAATATTTAACCATATTAGGATGGTATCCTATCGGTTAATGCGTCCACCAAACACCTCTCAAGTTCTTTATGTGTCCCATGTATCTCCCTTAAGGAACTACATACCTAAAACTTAACATGTTTTGAAATTATAGGTCATACCACTAGAGAAATATATTTATTACTAGGAATATCCAGTGGAGATTATGGATCATATATAAAAATTCCTAGGAAACAAGACCCCTCGTTAGGTCAAATTGTTTTGGTAAAACGACCGTTTTGAGGAAGCTATATGGGAATCTGAGAATGCAATGAGGCATATGTATTGCCATTTTATTGTATCAGAGTAAAATATTTTGAAGACGAAATTAATTTTAAGGGGGTTATAATGTAACACCTTTAGATTTTTTAAAATTACTTTTCAAATAAATTTAATTTCTTCGACATCTTATACCTACACGAAACACCGAGTTCTAAAGAATAGTAATATACTATTTATACTACTATTTAATAGGTTCATTATGACCAAGGTAATAAACATGGTGAAGTGAATAAGAATAACCACATTTTAACTATTAATTATAATGATTTTATATAAAACATATTGATAAAAAACTTATATATTTTTGGAAAATTTATTATATGTTCCCAAAATTTTGTTTTCTCAAAAATGATTTTTTTGATTTTTGTAAAAAAAATAAAAAAAGTAATTTTTGAAACTCTTAGAAAATTTATTTTAAAAAATAAACTTCTAATTTTATAATCAACATTTTAGAATCAACTTATATTTAATATTGGGTATTTTTCTAAAGAAATTATTTTTTTGATGAATAGTGAAAATACTGGTTTTTATTGAAAGTTTTCTTTCCGTTTAAAGTATTTATAAGATTTAATTTTGTATTAAAATGGTTTTAAAATTAAAATAGGTTCAAATATATTATAATTGAATCAATATAGTTCCTTGTAATCAATTTTATATTAATTATTATACAAAAACTATTTAAACTTTTGTATATTTTCTCTTTGGAAAACCGCTTTTTATCACATCTATGAGTTTAATTTTAAATTAAATTACACTACTTACATGAGTTGAATTTGGAAAAATGGATTAAATATTTTTAATAATTATAATTAATATTATCTAATATGTTGAAATAATTTTTTACCGTAATTAATAGTGAAAACAGTACAAAATTAATTATCACGGTTAAGGTTAAAACGGGTTTACAGGGGGTTAAACTAAAAAGATAAGGTGAAATGACTTATAATGTAACATATCAGGTATTTATAAAATAATAAATTTTTATATCTGTTAATATTTATGAATAATATAATAATTTTATGTTAAAGGGGATTCTATGTTCGATAGCGTACTCGACATGCAATAATGAGTTTCTTCAAAATCTTACGTTGCACACAACATTGAGTTATACTCAAAAATAATACAACAATATTATTATTTTAAATGGTAGTTAACACCTAGAAATAATATTGGAAGTAATGAATAAAACTAACTACAATATTATTACATGTGTTTTTTAAATGTTTTTATATTTATCCAATAAATTTTAGAGGCTTAAAGTGAGAATGAATCCATTTTTAAGCATAAAATACTCAAATATTTTTAAAAAGTTATTTTTCTTCCTTTTGATGGTGAACCATTTTTAAATCTATTTTTTATCAATTTTATATGTTCTATTTGAAAAAATAAACTTCTTCTTTAGAATCATTACATAAATTTCACTTTGGTTGAAATTTTAGTATTTTTATGACAAAATCCATATTTTAATGAATAGTGAAAAAATACTATATTTTATTTCAAAAATCTCTTTTCATCTAATTTGTTTTTATAGTCAAATAATAATTTTAATTGTATTTAATGTGTAATTTTATTATTTTTTTATCATTTAATCCAATTTTGTTAATTATAAGTAATTTAAAATTGAAATTGAACATAAACACGTGTCAATCATTTGATAATTTTTACTTCTTAAAAACCCGCTTTCTGGTTTTGACAACATGAATTAATTTCAAATTAATTTCTGTTAATTTGGTGTTTTGAATTTGAAAAAATAGATTCCATATTTTGAATAATAATTTTCAAATTCTGTAAATAGTTACCTTTTATTTTTGGACAATATGGATAGTAACTTCAGTAATTATTTTTGTTTACCATGGTTAATGGGTAAATCATGTAAATAAGGGTAAAAAATAATATTATAATAATATAGAACTACCCTAACATGTATCCTAATCCTATTATATTAGATATAGACGATCATGAGTATCCTTGGGTTGATTTTAAGATCTCATGGAGCCACTTGGGTATTATAATGACATGTTATAAAAATTAATTTAAAATAAAGAGAAATATAACATAAACATGTATATTTTTACTAAAACAATTTTAATGTGGGGTTATATAGTTAATCTCATTAAATGTAAATATTTATAGTATATCTAAAAATATTTCCCACATCATGGTATTCTATTTATAATTTTTAGACATTAAATAAATAAATTTATGTATGACACAATGATAATGAAGTGATTACCTTAGTAATGATAGATAAAAAATAAATGATATTATAAATATTAAAATAAATATAATTTGAATATTTTTATTACATTCAAAATTTTTATGGAATATTTTTACAAGTTAACTTTGAGTTAATGTAGTTTTTTCTAATGAATAAATTTGTTAGGACTTTAACAAAAATTTAATACTAAATAGTGTCAAAATTTACAAAAATGAGTTTTTAAAACAAATACTAATTTTTGTAAATGTTGTAATAGTCAAAAAAATATTAAATTCACCCAAATGACAAATATAATGTTAAAAATTTTATTAATTATTCACTTGAGGTTATATTTTCATTTTATAGAAACCATATTAACCATATAGTTTAAAAATACAACAAGACATCGTAAGAGTTAATTTATTTAACCAAGGGTCAAAGCCAAAAGATAAGGTTAAATTTGTGACCTAAAATTGTCTAAAATATATTGTTTGAGATTATTTAGACCCATCCTCATCTTATCCACGAAATATATCACTTTTAAACCATTATAATTCTAAAATCAATTTAAAATATAATAATATATTAAAACTTTCCTAAAGTGCTCATCCTCCCTCTTATAAAAGGCAACCACCTCTACCCAATTACTCACACCTCTAAAACCTATTATCTCCCCCAAATTCTACTCAAATAAGCTCCAAACATCCCTCCCTTACTCTTATAATCTTTACCCTGGGCAGAAGGCTACACAAGGAAGCCTTTTTTCCAAAATCAAAAGGAGTAACCCGATTTAGAGGTAACGTTTTCTCTCAAACTCTTTTCATTTATTTTCCTTCTCCAACCCGTTAACCTCTATTTATCCATTATTTTTTTACAACACCGGTATCCTAAAAATAATAATATTTTTTATTCTGAGGGTTCTAACTACACGTACACAAACCTCCATCTAATGAATATAGAACATACACTTTCTTTGTATGGAAAACAACTGACTCACGAAACGATGATTGTTCAATTTTTTCCTACCTCCTCTCATGGTAGATATTATGGTGACATTTTATTTTTATATGACATAAAGTATATTTATATTGTCTCTATTCTTCTATAATTTATATTTATAACATATTTTTAGGCTTTCCATGTTGTGTAAATACGATAATTTCGTTTGAGGAAGTGTTGACTACTACCCCCTCAAAGCGATGTGACTCGTTCCCTCTATACATGGAACATATAAAGTATGGTTTTATTAAACCTATGAAACATAAAAGACATAAATATAATATTGTTATTATAATATACATTTATATCATTTTATTATTATTGTTTTAATATGACAAAGAAATGAAAGTAGCATTCATGTGTACGTACGGCCTACCGTCTCCATGAACGGTGAATTTCATTTCTTATCTCCAAATATTATGGATGTTATAAATACATATATACTTGATATATATGATATTTAAATCATTAATAATATTCTAGAGATGATTTAATTTTGAATACATGGACAATTTACATCAAAACAAGTTCATTTTTGACTCATGTACTAAATATCAGCAAAACACCAGATATGAACTTAAATAAATAAGTAATTTTTATAACATGGTAATAATTGATATAAAAGGAATAATAAACTTGAAAATGGTTCTCAATTAAGTTTAAATTAATATGAGTTTATTATTTTGTAACATAACGATTGTATGTGACGAGTAGGACTCAAGGTGTGGAACTTCTTCTCAATCTCCTTTCATTGAGGAAAACATCGATTTATACACAACCATATTTTATACGGTGTATAATCAACCCATTATAATTTTTATTTCATAAAACATATTTCAAAAAGAATATTTTTTAATTGATTTTTTCTACTAAACAACAAAATGGATATTTTTAATGTATATGGCGACAATAACTTCTCCACCGTTATAACCATTATTTGATATTTTTCTTTCTCTATAAGCAATAATGTATTTAAAAGGAAAAAAATAAATCCCTTTTTACCTTTTTGGGTATTTTGGTTTTGAAATTGATTTTGAAAGTGGGTCTACTATTTCAATATCTTGAATGATTTCTTTTGATTGAAAATGAAATTTTATGATTCAAATGTTGATAATTGAAATCTTGTATGTGTGATTATTATATAATGGTACTTTTAAATTTGATAGGTGTTTATGGGATAAACTAAAGACAATTTGTTATGTGATAAACCAAGAATTGGTAGTTATGTTATAACCTCCAATTCATTAGGTATGGAAGTCGTTCGTATGGTTATTACATTTAGTGATATGTATGGAAGTTGGTCATATGGTTATTCTATTTAAGTATGTTTATGTCCCTAGTTACCTTTATATCTCATGTGTTGATTTATATGGGATTTATGGAAATATTTTGGTTACAAAAAGGGTAAGCAATGTAATTATATTCAGGTAAGTGTTTTTGCAACTACTAAAAGATGAAAATTATTACTTTATGATAAAGTATTCATGGTTTACATGTTTTCTCAAGACTAACAGTTTTCATTATTTATGCATCCCTTACTGATATTTTTATATTCATACCATGTTTTCAAATGTTTTTCATACGACTTAAAGAATAATTGAGTCAAGGATGGGATCAAAAAAATTCATGTTGTTTAAACATGAATTGAACCATGTTTCTTTTTTAAAAAAAATTGTTTCTTGAAAAACTTGGATAGTGAGTAGAAGTGTATACTTGTAATAATTAAGTTGTTGTGTATGAGTTATGGCCTAATTATATAAATCTCTAAACCTAAAAGTATCCTCAATGTGATTTAAATTCAAATTATTGATTTAAATCAAGATTACATAATGTTTAAGGTTGGGGCCCTATAGTTGGTATCAGAGCTCGGTTTAGATAACTTAGAGGTTGGGGTGTTATTTAAGTATAAGTGAAAATATGTATATAACCATAATGGTTAGAATATTATAAATATTCATAGTTATTTTTGAAAAAATTAATGAGTTTTAGATAACATGGACGATTATATCTTAGTGTTTATCTTCCTCATATTATAGTATATGATGATTTTACGGATATAATCACACTAACATTTTTGGTTTTAGTAAACGGGTGGATCTAGTAAGCACCAAAGTAAAAAATGGATGTGGTGGAAACTATGGTGGTTTTCTAAATAAGAAACCTAATGAAATATAAGCTACAATGAGAACACTTGTTGTTATTATCAACCAACTATATGGATTCATGATTTACCACTTGAACCTTTGTAATTTTTATAATGCATCATATATGTGAGAAATGAATCTATATGGAATTTTAGGTAACAATCATAAAGGTAAGTATATTTAATAACCAATGTGACAAGGATAAAGAAAGAAACACCTAGGGAAATGTTTTAAAGCTAAGAGAAGATGTTATAGATGTGGAAATTATGGTTAAAAAGAAATATCATTAAACAAAAAAAGGAAGCGTTAAATGGACTCTAGGAAAGGTAAAGAAGTTATTTTTGAGTTATCAATTGAATGTTTTAAATTTAGAGAGTATGGTCATTATGAATGTAGATGTCCAGTGAAGAAGGTTCTAGAAAGGGATTAGCAGGACATTAAAAATAGATGTTTAGAAATACCTAATGATATTTCAATTTAAGATGAGGAAACTAAAAATGACATATGAAAGGTATGGATTATTTCTTTCCTCGTGTTTTGAAATTATTTAATCTTAGGACACGAATCATGTTTTCCATTTATAGGAAATAAGTATTAAGGAATAAGATGGAAAATCCTGGTTAGGTTATCATAAAGAACACTAAATGATTAAGAAGTATACATATAAGGGACTCAATATTTATGGTAGATTGTTTCATGATGAAATGTTTAAGATTATTAATATTCTTTTGATGATTGGATTACTTTGGAATACTTTTTCTAGTATGTGTAACCATGTAGTTTGTTATGTGAAAATATTATTTGAGGAAAACTGATCCTTACTTTTTTAGACACAATTATAAATTAATGGATAGCCTTTATATGAACTTTTATTTTGAGGTAATTATGAGATATTACTTTTTGGGATGAAAAATGAAGGACATGAGATGAACTTTGAGATTAAAATATATTATGGTAATTTTTAAAGATTTTATCTCATTTTGGGAATGATATATGAATTATATAGTTTTAAAAATAGGAATACCCATATGAAGGGTGACAACCTATCACGTCGGATAAGTCTGTGGGGATTGAACCCACAACTAAAGTGCGACAAGGGTTTATCACCTACCAATAGCCTACATAAAGTCCCTGGTTAGTATGGATTTTCCTTTAAGTTAAATGATTTAATGGAGTAAGTATGAGTTTATTTTTTTAACTTAAATTTTATCAAATGGATATCCTTAGAATTGGAAAATGATTTTGGGGTTAAGTGATAAATGTTATTTTGGAAGGAATTCAATATTTTTGGAGCCCTTTATGATAAAGTAAGATAAAATACTGTGGAATTTTATTTTTAGGAATAAAGGTTGAATTATTATTGGATAAATATATGATTTAATTATGGAATTATGGTGATTTTTTTTATTTATGTAAATGATTAACCTATCTTATAGAATTTGTGATTTTTCAAATTAATTTTTGTTGGGATCAATTAAGAGTAGTTGGGGTTATTTGGAGATAAATGTTAAAATTTATCTTGGAAGAATATGTTATCAAACCCTTCTCAAGATTGGGTTTCAAACTTAGTTTGGATTATTTTTGAGGAATTATATAGATAATTATTTTTTTAATGGTCTACGTTGGGCTTCAGGTATTACTGTTGAATTTTTTAGATTAAAAGTAGTATTTTTTATTATAAATGATTATTATTTTTGGAGAATTATCTTATCTTATCCTAACCATTTTGGTTCTGGTTAATGTTTCAAGATAGGATAAATAGAAAGTTAATCTTTTATGGATTATGGGATTATCTAGAAGATTATTCTAGTACTTCAGGTGTGACCAAGTAACCTTGAATACTCTTTTTTTAGAGAAAAGATTCATTTTTGTTAGAAATTTATTAAAGGATGAAATTCTACTTGAAAACAAAGTATGTTTCCTTATGTTCTTAGTCAAGCTCGTAAATAAATTCCGCAAATTTATGAAATGGACCTTAAAATAAAAATGTTTACCATTTACTTTTCCTACTATGAAATCAAAGAATATTTAACCCATCACAAGTTTGTGGTTTTATAATTGTTAAATTTCTCTGAATCATGTTTTTTATCACTCTCCATTAGAACAAGATGGTTAGTTTTTCTTCTATATCGATGTTTCCCTACATGGAATCCTAGTATGTATTATCTGAGGTGACATTTTTACTTATATTTCATTATTTTAAAGTGGTATTTTTATTCACTCTTTTTCTGATGTGAGATTTTCAATGAAGTTAACGAGCCAAATTTTCAAATTGTGACACAATTTCCAAAAGGGGGGAAGGATGTAACATCCCAAGTATTTATATAATAATACATATTCATATATATTAATATTTATGAATAATATATTAATTTTAGATTAATGGGGATTCTTCTCTTTATAGCATACTCGACACGCAACAATGGGTTTCTCGAAAATTTTACGTTGCACACAACGTTGAGTTATACCAAAAAATAATACAATAATGTTATTATTATTTAAAATGGTAGTTAATTCCCAGCCATTGTATTGGATAGATTGAAAATATCTAACTAAAATATGATTACATATGTTTTTTAAATGTTTTTACATTTATCCAATAAATTTTAAAGGATTAAAATGTGAATGAATCCATTTTAAGCATAAAATACTCTAATATTTTTAAAAGGCTATTTTACCAGCTTTTGATGGAGGAAAATTTTTAAATATATTTTTTGTCACTTTTATATATTATATTTTAGAAAATGAACTTATTTTTTAGAATCGGGACATCAAAATTTATTTTTTTCGAAATTTTGGTATTTTTCTGATAAAATCTATATTTTAATGAATAGTGAAAAATACTACATTTTAATTCAAAACAACCTTTTCATCTAATTTATTTATATAGTTAGATTGTACTTTTAATTGGTTTTAAAGTTTAATTTGATAATCTTTTTATAATTTAATCCATTTTTTTCATTGGAATTAATTTATCATTGAAATTGTACACAAACACATGTCAATCTTTTGATTGTTTTTACTTCTAAAAAATCTGCTTTCTGGTTTTGACAAAGGGAATTAATTTTAAATTCATTTATTCCAATTATATGTTTTGAATTTAGGAAAATGGATTCTAAATTTTTAATCATAAGTTCCAAATTTTTTAAATAGGTACCTTTTATTTTTGGATATTATGAATAGTAACTTCAGTAATTATTTTTATTGACCATGGTTAAAGGGTAAATCATGTAAATAAGGGTAAAAAATAATATTATATAAATATAAAACTACCCTAACGTGTGTCCTAAACTTACTGGATGATATATTACCAACCATGATCATCCTTGGTTCGATTTTAGGACCCCATAGATCCACTTAGATGTGATAAGGACATGATATAGTAATTAATTTAATCTAAAGAGAAATATAACATAAACAAGTATCTTTTTATCAAAACAATTATAAAGTGGGTTATATAATTGAAACCTTTGACTTTAAATAATTATTACAAAGAAAAAAATATTTCCTACATCATAGTATTTTATTTATAATTTTTATACAACAAATAAATAAATTTATTTATGACACAATGATGATGCAGTGATTACCTTATTAATGAAAGATTCAAATAAATGATATTATAAATATTAAAATAAATGTAATTTAAAAAAATTTATGAAATAAACGAATTTGATTTATTATTTTTATAAGTTATATTTTTTAATGTATTTTTTTTAAATGAATTAAGTTATTATGACTTTAACAAAAATCAATTACTAAATGGTTTCAAAATTGATGTAAATGAGTTTTTAAAACAAATACTATTTTTTTAAATGATATAATATTCAAAAAATATATTATATTAGTAAAAATTAATTATATAATGAAAAACTTTTCATTAATGATCGAATTTATTTTATATTGTCATTTTATAGTAAACATATTAACCATATAGTATAAAAATACAAGAAGACATTGTAAGAGTTAATCTATTTAAGTAGAGGTTAAATCCAAAAGATAAGGTTAAATTTGTTAAATAAACTTGTCTAAAACCTATTAGTTGAGATTATTAATACCCATACTCATCCTATACTTGAAATATATCACTTTGGATTCATTTAAATTCGAAATCAATTTATAATAAAATAATATTTCAAGAATTTCTTAAAGAGTCCATCCTCCCTCTTAAAAAAGGAAACCACCTATACCCACTTATTCACACCTCACAAGCCCCTAGGATAACCCAAATTATTCTCAAATAATATACCTACATCCCTCCCTTCATCCCAGAAGCCTCACCTTCTGCATAAGGCAACTCAAGTAAGCCTTTTGTCTCAAATCAAAAGGAGTTACATGATTTTGAGGTAACGTATTCTCTCAAGATCCTTTCATTTATTTTTCCTCTCCAGCCCCATAAACTCTCATTATTGTATTATTTTATAACCTCAATAGAATAATAAATATATTATTATGTTTTTATGACAAGGTTTAGGCCTACACTTACACACACCTCTATATAATGGATATAAAACATATTGTTTCTGTGAACGGTCAACTGCTGCCACACGAAACAATGATTGTTTAATTTTCTCTTACCACCTCTCATGGAGGATATTATGATGGAACTATATTTATATATGATATATATTTTATTTATATTGTATCTAATCTTCTGTAATTTTTATTTAGAACATACCTTTATGTTTTCCATACTATGTAAATACGATAATTTCGTTTGAGGAATTGTGGACTACCGCCCCCTCAAAGCGATGTGAATCATTCCCGCTATACATGGAACGTATAAAGGATGTTTTTATTAAACTTATTAGGTATACATGAAATAAATATAATAATTTTATTATAATATACATTTATATAATTTGATTATTATTCCTTTAATATGAAAAAGAAATGAAAGTATCCTTCATTTGTATGTAGGGCCTACCATCTCCATAAACGGTGCATTTCATATATTATCTCCAAATATTATGGATATTATAAATAAATATATATCAGATATTTATGATATTTAAATCATTAATAATATTTTTGAGGTTATTTACATTTGACTACACGGATAATTTACATCAAAACAAGTTCATTTTTGACTCATGTACTGAATATCAACAAAATGCCTGATATGAACATCAATAATTATCTAATTTTTATAACATAGTAATAAATGATATAAAAGTAATAATAAATTTGAAAAGGGTTCTCAAAAAATTATAAATTAACCTAAGTTTTTTATTCAGGAACATAACGATTGTATGTGATGAGTCGGACTCAAGGTAAGGGACTTCGTCTCAATATCCTTTCATTGAGGAGTACTTTGATTTATACATAGAAATCTTTTATATAGTGTATAATCAAACCCTTTGACTTTTTATTTCATTAAACGGTTTTTGAAAAGAATATTTTTTATATGTCTCATTTTACTAAATGAAAAAAGGAATGTTTTTAACGTATGTGGTGACAATGACTTCTCTGCCACCATAACTATTATTTGATATTTTGCTTCCTCTACAAGCATTAATGTTTTTAAAAGGGAAAAAATAAATACCTTATTACCTTTTTGGGAATTCTGGTGTTTAAAAAGATTTTTAAATTTGTTTGACTATTTCAATATCTTGAATTATTTCTTGTGATTGAAAAAGAAATTTTATGGTTGAAATGTTGATAATGGCAATTTTTATATGTTATGATTATATAATGGTACTTGGAAATTTGAAGAGTAATTATGTGATAAACCAAAGATGGGTGGTTCTGTGATAAATTGGGGATTTGTAGTTATGTTATAACCTCCAATGCAATGGGTATGGAAGTCATTCATATGGTTATTCCATTTGGTGATATGTGTGTAAGTTGACCATATGGTTATTACATTTAAGTAGTTTTATGTCCCAAGTTACCTTTATATGTTATATGTTTCTTTATATGGGAATTATGGTAATATTTTGGTTATAAAAATGGTAATCAGTGATCTTATATTTTGTTAAGTGTTTTTGTTACTTCTTAAAGGTGAAAAGTATTAATTTATGATAAAGTATTCATGGTTTACATGTTTTCGGAATACTATAAGTTTTAATTCTTTAAGTATCCCTTACTGATATATTTATTCTCATCCCAAGTTTTGAAATTTTTTTCACATGATATAAAGAAGTATACAGTCAAGGATGGGATTAAGGAAAATTTATGTTGTATAAACATAAAACAAACCAGGTTTATTTTTAAAAAGTTTCTTTTTTATGAAAAAAATTGGATAGTATGTAGAAGTGTCTAAATGTAATATTTAAGTTGTTATGTATGAGTTATGGACTAATTTTATAAATATCTAAACAGAAAAATATCCTTAATGTGATTAAAAGTCAAATTATTAACCTAACTCAAGATTATGTAATGTTTAAGGTAAGGTCCTTATAGTTGGTATCATAGGTTGGTTTATATAACTTTAGAGGTTAGGGTGTTATTTAAGTATAAGTGAAAAGATGTATATAACCATAATGTTTTTCATATTAGAAAGTGTAATAGTTATTTTATAAAAATTTAATGAGTTTGAGATAACATGGATAAGTATATATTAGTATTAATCTTCCCCATATTATAGTATATGATGATTTTACTGATATACTCACACTAACATTTTTGGTTTTAGTAAATGGATGGATCTAGTATGAAATAAAGTAAAAAATGGATGTGAAGGAAATTATAGTGGTTTTTTGAATAAGAAACTGAATGAAATGGAAGCTGTAATGAGAACTTTTGTGGTTATTCTAAACCAACTATCTGGAGTCATGATTGACCACTTGAACCTTGGTGATTTTTCTAATGAATCATATATGTGAGAAATGAATCCCTGTGGAATTTCTGGTAACAGTCATAAAGCTATGTATATTAAATAACCAATGTGTCAAGGATATGGAAAGAAACACATTGGGAAATGTTTTAAAGAAATGAGAAGATGTTATAGATGTGAAAATTGTGTTCATAAACCAATATCCTACCACAAAAAAAAGATGCATTTAGTGGACTCTAAGAAAAGGAAAGAAGATATTTCTGAGTTATCAATTGAATTTTTTAAATGTGGGTAGTATGTTCATTATTCAAATATATGTTCGACAAATAATATTTGGGAATGGGATTAGCAGGACCCTAAAAATATATGTTTTTCAATACCTAATACTATTTCAATTTAAGATGAGGAAACTGAAAATGACATATGAAAGGTATGGATTATTTTTTGTCCCATGTTTTGAAATTATTGAATCTTAGGACATGATTCATGATTTCAATTTGTAGGAAATAAGTATTAAATAATAAGATTGAAAATCATGGTTTGGGTATCATGAAGAATGTTGAATGATTAAGAAGACTAAATATACGAGACTCAAGAGTTATGTTAGACTATTGCATGATGAAATGTTTAAAACTATTATTGATCTTTTGATGATGGTATTACCTTGGTGGAATTTTTCTAGTATATGTGACCTTGTAGTTTGTTATGTGAAAATGTTATTTAAAGAAGAATTATATTTTTCTTTTGTGGAAACAATTATAAAGTAATGGATAACCTTTAAATGATCTTTGATTTTGAGATAATTATGAGATATTACTCTTTAGGATGAAAAATGAAAGGCATGAGATAAACTTTGAGATTAAAATATGTTATGTCTATTTTTAAATATTTTATCTCATTTTGGGAATGTTATATGAATTATATAGATTTTGAAAAATGACTACCCGCGGGAAGAGTGACAACCTGTCACATCAGACAAGGTCATTGGGATCAAACCCACAACTAAAGTGCGACAAGGATTTATCACCTACCACTAGCCTATGTGAAGTCCCTAGTTAGTATAGATTTTCCTTTTAGTTATAGGATTTGATGGAGTAAGAATAAGTTGATTTTTAGAACTTATATTTTATCAAATAAATATCCTTGGTATTCAAAAATGATTTTGGGATTAAGTGATAACTTTTATTTTGGAAGACATTCACTATTTTGGGATCCCTTTATCATAAAGTTAAAAAAATACTGTGGAATTTTATTTTGAGGAATAAAGGTTGAATTATTTTTGTATAAATCTATGATTTAATTATGGACTTATAGAGAATTGGATTATTTATGGAAATGATTAACCTATCTTAGAGAATATGTGATTTCAAAACTTGATTTTTGGCATGATCCATTAAGAGTGGTTGATGTTATTTGGAGATAAATGTTAAAATTAGTCTTGAAAGAATGTGTTATCAAACCCTTCCCAATTTTGGGTTTCAAACTTTTTTTGGATTGTTTTTTAGGAATTATATGGACAATTATTTGTTGAATGGTCTATATTGGACTTTGGGTATTACTATAGAATTTATGATGGTTGCTATATTTTTTATGATGAGATATAAAATCCAAGATTTTATATGATGATATTAGTTTTATGTGCACATTTATGGTTATAAAACTTTTATTTCTTTTGCTTTCTGGTGGCCACCTCCTATTCATTCCTTCATGTATAAGAAGTTGCCCATTCCACCATTTGAACTATGATGAGTCACTTTCACTAGTCTAACTTTGATTTAAGTCATCTGGAACGCATTCTTTAGTTTATATCCGTCAATTGAACTTTTTATTCCAGTTATCTATGTTTTTTTATCAATTTCTTATCTCATTGTTTCTCTAATTTGCCTTTTTTTTTACTTTTCATTTGGCAATGGATTTTTATATTTGAAATTTACTTCTCATACCTTTTCATTATCTAATTCTTCTATCTTTTCATTAACCCCTTGCAGCAGTCCCCTTATATTCTAAGTAAAATTGATTTCATGAGAACTTTTACTTACCATCGTTGCTTCTCATTCATTAAAAGTCTACTATTATTTCTAATTTCTTAAGTAAGTTGATTTCATTTTTATATTTGTTTTTATTTTTTAGGAAATATTCATTCTATTTATAAATATATATAATCAATTCTAAAATATATGCAACATGGAGTTTTAAATCTATTTCTAAATTTAGGTTTCATTTCTATAAATATATTAAATATTAATTTTATTTGAAGCATGAAAAATATATATGTTCATCATTTTTTTATATCATGATCTTATGTTTTCCATTCTATCTTCTTCATTTTTTTTTGTTTTTAACATCTTAGTTGTATTTTTTATTCATATTTAGATAAAAAATTATTTATTGTTACAAATTGATGAAAACCTCTAATTAATAATTTTTTATTTTTTATTTTGAAATAAATTTATTTTGTTGAGTGAAATTTGTTTTATTTATTTTTTGTGTTTACTTTTTTTATTAAATGGGATGTTTAATTTTTATATCAATATTCACCTTATATAAGCATGATTACTCATGATTATTCAATAGATTGGGTTGGAGAAATTTTTATCCTTTAACCAAGTGGATGTGTTTATTGGTAAAATCAATGGAAGGGAATTTATAGTTTCTACTCTACGTCGATGTGGCTAGTTTTGCCTCTAATGCAGGCACATTGGCGTGAAGCCCACAAGAAAGGGGGGACATTCATCCCTAGTAATGGGCATCTGTGTGCACTTCACTTATCAGTTTTTGGTTTTGATTAGAGTAACATTGACATATTATTTTGTTGCCATGTAATTTTCTAAATATAAAATATAAATTTAATCATATTTTTGAGGTTGAAATACTATTTTCTTTTTTATGAGATGAATTATGTATTACTCCTCAAATGTTATACTAGATATCTTTGTATCACCTTATTTCTTCTATAAACCTTTTCTAATTTGATGCAAACAGGGTGCAACAGGTGATGAAATTATCAAAGCTCCAATTTCTAATAGTTTAAATTTTCAAAACAAAAAATTTCCCTCCCAAGTAAGCTTTGATTTTGGGTTCTTGCATGTATTATTTTTACAAGATACATGTGTGTTTTCATTCATATAAACACGCATATATTTCTTATCAATTGTTTATGCTCTATAAAATTAAATCTAATTTCTTTTGAACTTATTTTTTACTTTATTTCTTGTAGGAAAAATATAGGATTAGGGTGTAAAAGAAATATGCACCCAAAGTACTCTTAATGATCCATTCTTCAAAAAGCTAGCATGTTGTTATGTTCATTTCTTTCTTTTTACCATAATATATCATATATGTTTATAGGTTTTTTCTCATTATTCATTCAAGTGGATGTCCATATTGAACTTACTCATTAATATGTTCATACTTTTATCTAGATTAAAAATTTTGATATGCTATATTTTTTTTCTACTATTTCTTTGTGGTTTTTGATTAAGAAATTCATTCATTCTGCTCATTTGGCTAGTAGTAGGATAATAAGCCTTGGCTTGAACTTTTGTTCTATATGAACTCTTCTATACATGTTTCTTCTTCTGTGTTATATCTTATTAAATATATGGGTTCCTATCTTTTATTTTATAATAAATTTCAATCAGTTAGTCATGTTGATGCAAAATTGGTCGAGCCTTCTTACCCCCTAAAAAACACATGCTATATTTTTTACAATTGCTCTCTTAATATGCCCTCAATGCTTTCTCTATGGTACTTGGTTTTTTGTTGGCTAACTTTACGATTTTTTTCAGTATATATGAAACATACTATAATAAATATCATGAAATAATTGGGTAAGATTGGTTGCAAGTTAATTTTTGTGCTTTACAGAGGATTTCTCAATTATTTTGGAGATATGAGACATTATAAAGGGGAAGAAGCCTTTATAAAAATGGATTTCATGTTATTAATATGTTTCCTCACTTATCCTATAATAGAATTAACCTATTATTTACAATTGATGTAGCAGATAATTTCTTCCAATTATATAAAATAAAATTAGAAAACTTATAAATTATCTAGAATCAAATTTCGAGTGGCTAGAAACTGTCATTGTTAGATTTTGGAATTATATTTGTCATGTTAATTTCCAAATATATCTTTCTTTTTACCTTTAATTTTGTAGCACTATATATATATAATATTGGTCCTTGAATGTTGGGTATTTTTTTTTGGATTACTGATTAAAATTGCTTCATCTTTTCAATATATTTATTTAGATCTGATGTCATACTACATCAATCTTTATTATCTATACAGAAAAAACTGTAGGGTCAGGAGTCCCTGATGAAGCACCATCAATGTTAACTTTGATATGGGAGCCATCCATCTAACTGAGTTTCTTGGAGATCCCAGCTACACCACATACACCTATATTTTTTGTGATAATAAAGTCACCCATTGAATTGCTCATTCACCCTAACTTCAATGTGGAATCCATTTGGATATTGATCATAATGCCAGTAATAGTATATTTGAAAGGAAATTTTTTTCCCTAAAATATCAAAAAGTTTCTTTGTTTCTAAATATGATCATTTTTGGAAATAATACTAGGAACAGTAGAGTTTTTTAACACGATATCTCATGTCTAAGTTGATTACATTTTTAATTAAGGCATTCACATCACTATTCAAATGTAGCTTGCAATGAAGCATATCTTAAATATAATTCCATATCATCATGGCATATGTCACCATTCGTATTTAGCTTGTAATGAAACATATCTTCTATATGATTACAGATCATTATTGAATTATTATAGGCGAAGAGTAGGTGATAGTAGTCCTCTGAATTTTTAAGGCAGAAAGAGAAAACAGATGCAAGCAGTAAGCCTCCCAGAGATTTATTTTTGTTACCATTTAGGAAATTTTATAGTATTGAAAAGCCTCAGGCTTTCATTCCAGAATAAATCATAGAATAGACGTACCTTCTATATGTATGCATCCTTGTAACAATCATTTGTTTATATGTACTGAAATCACTAAATTTGACCACCTGATTTATAATTTTTGAATTTTTGGATTGTGTTTGTATCTAGAAACTATCCAAAATTATTCTATAATATGTTATTTATTGTGCCTAACAATGTAGGTTGTCTGTTAGTTTAAATATAATTCTATTTTACCTTAAAACTCCGCTTTTTCCCTTCAATATGATCTATGGGAAGGTTTTGAATCATGTGTTTTCTTTGCTTCCCTAATATATATTCCTATCTCGGGACTTTCTAGGATTTGATTATTACTTACCACTACGTGTCCTATGTCCTTTCTCCTTGCAGTTTCATTTCCAGCCACAAGGTGCATGCTTAAGCCCAAGATGACTCTTTGTATGTGTCTTGTTCTTCTAAGAAGATATCAAATATTATCATTTGTGCATTGAAGCGAAAAATCTTTGATACATTTTTCCTGATTGATTTGAATTATTGAGATTCATTTTCACTTTATGATTCAAAAAGTCATTAATTTATTGTCTTGGTTTTTCAGTCACATTTCATAAAGTTAATAAAAAACAGAATCTCCAATAAGTGGTCCTTTTTATTTTTTCAGTTTTCTTAAAAGTCTTTGTTCTCACTATGATTCCATTTATTTTTATTTTTTTGGCATTTTTGGATTACATTGTTTTCAAGTTCAATTTTGAACCAAACATATAATGGTCTTAAAATTCATTTCTATAACACTCGCTCTATCTAAACATGCCAATGATCATTGGTAATAGTATGCACTATGGTAAATAGATTATTTAAAGCCTATTAGATTAGTTATGTTTTTCATACCCCTTAATTTATTTATAACATTTCTTAGTTGATACGATCCTATTTCTTAAAATTGTTAATAAAAATACAATGATATACATATAGAGTACATGACAAACAATTAAAATGGTTTAGTATTCTTCTAATCTAATCAATGTGTTCTCTATGCCTCTATCCTATCTAGTTTTTGTGACTATATTAACTGTAATAATTCCAATCCATTTATATGCACATTATTTTTAAATTACATCTTAAATTTTAATCATTCATGTGGGATATAAGGAGTAAGTGATGTTATAGGTAGATATTATGTTATGGAAATGTTTGTTTACATGTAGTGGAAACATTGAATTTGACCACCTAAATTATTATTTTCATTTTTGGGTATTGTGTTTCTATCTGTAAACTATTTGAATTTATTTTATAAAATGTTTTTTTATTCCAAACAATTTCGGTTATGTGTGATTGTAAAAAAAATTGTTTTCATTTTCCAAAAATATATTAGAAAATGAAATAGATTATATATGTTTAAAAACATTTTGAGAAAAAGGAAATGGAAAAGATAGTTTTTTATAAAAAAAATTCATGTTTCTTGGTAAATGAGAATTTAATAAAACTTAAATCACTTATACAACCATAGAATATCTATTAATGGTGTATTGTTTTGGTTTAAATGTTGAAAAACTGCTTTTTGGAAACCCTAAGTTCCAAATCTCCATTTTTCTTCATATGTTGCTCTACTGTGATGCGAAACAGTTTAATATTATTTGATGTAGTGTTCAGGATTAAGTGGGTGTTCCAATTATTGGGATGCATCGGGCATTACAAAGAAAGGGGAAAGGAGTTGTAGGGGAAATAATTCTTCTTACAAGGTATATTATGGTATGTAATAATTGGTTGATATCAATTTACTATTCTATAACTCTATAATACTTTTATCCCATTCAATTGGTGTGTTTTATCAAATTAAGTATCATCCCTCTTTTTTTTATTTAAATTAATCTCCATTTTTTGACATGTTTTTTTAAGAATATATATGAAAACTCATTTTTTTTATATTGGTTAATGCGTTTTTCTTGTGTATTCAACATCTAAACCCTATTTTTTCACAAGATTATATTCCTTGAAATTTTTACTACATTGAAATCTGGATTCTTTTTTGGGTGGTTAATTAGGGTTCCATATGAGAAAACTTGTCTAAAAATGCTTATTACACTTGTCATTTATAATAAGTTCTTCTATAAAAATGTTCCAGGATTTCTAATTGAAGATGTGTGTTTTTACCATTTATTTAAATTGATTTCTTCTAGAGAAGGTGTGCATGAATATGGGAGAGGGTCCGTGGTTTCTGGATGGTCGAGAGTGGGCGGTCACAAGCAGCGGCCACCAGTATGCAGTATGGCAGTGCACTAAAAACTCATATGCTCCAACAAGTTAAGTCATTCTTATAGAATTAATTTTCTCCTTGCCCAAGTCTTCCCAACTTGAAATAAAATTTAATTTATGCTATTTAATTTACATATACCAACATTACAATTTCAGGTTTGATTAATTAGATTATACCCTGTTTATTTTCTAACTTATCATGAATGCAGCACTCCTAATTATATCAATCATGATGGAAAATCATTCATTTTTCCGTTAATGTATAATTTGATGAAGATGTGGTTGCAAGATCTTACACTTATCCACGATGCTCATCACTGGTCCATCCTTGATGATGTTCCGATTTTCTCTATAGGTTAATATGCTCGATAGAACCTCTAGGATTTTTAAATTCAAAAGAAGGTATTCTTTCTTTTCTGAAGTTGTTAATCTACCATTAATTATAGGGTACACTCCATGAGGATATAGTGGCTGCTGAAATGTTGACTCCAATATATAATCAATGGCCAGGGAATTACCATCTTCAAGTGGTGGAGGTGTGCCCCTTACCTTCAAACCTATAAAATTTTGAAGAAACATGTAAATAAGAAAGGTCTTGTGACTCCCCCCACACCCTGATTAGCTCCCAAAATCTCCTCCCAATTTTTCCATCAACTATTGGATTTTCAATCATCATCGACATCTCCTCCAATACCTACTATGCCACTACCTCGGAGAAAACCTTCTCCCAGTTCATGACACATGTCTCCTCCAATACATTTTTCTACTTCCATTAGCATGAAAATTGTAAATTTTATTAAGGGAGTTCCTTTCAATATAGTGAATATAAAAGGGGTTTTACTCATGATATATGATTTTGAAAATAGGATGATGTACTTTTTTCGAGCAGTGGATGAGATTTTTAATTTGAGCAGTGGAAGTTTTTTTTAGATCATTGGAACATGTATTTTATGTCAGTAGTGGATCATGTTTTTTAATTGAGTAGTGGATCATTTTTTATATCATTATTTTATATCATCGTTTAAATGCACAGGTGAGTCCTATTTTTACATAAACACATTTCAATCTTTTCATCGTTTTTACTTCTTAAAAACCTGCTTTTTGGTTTTGACAAATTGAATTAATTTTTAATTAATTTTTCCCAATTATGTGTTTTGAATTTGGAAAAATAGATACCATATTTGGAATTAGGAGGTCCAAATTGTTTAAATAGGTACCTTTTATTTTTTAAAATTATGAATTGTAACTTTAGTAATTATTTTTATTTACTATGGTTAAATGTTAAATCAGGTAAATAAAGGTAAAAATAATATTATAATAATATAAAAATACCCTAACACATGTCCTAATCCTATTGGATGAGATATGGCCGACCATGATCATCCTTGGGTTGATTTTAGGACACCATGGAGCCACTTGGGTGTGATTATGACATGTTATAATAATTAATTTAAAGTAAAGAGAAATATAACATAAACATGTATCTTTTTACTAAAACAATTTTATGGTGTTGTTATATAATTTATCACTTTGATTATAAATATTAATTAGGAAGATAAAAATATTTCCTATATCTTGTTATTTTATTTATAATTTTTATACATTAAATATATAAATTTATTTATGACACAATGATGATGTAGTGATTACCTTATTAATGAAAGATTCAAATAAATGATATTATAAATAATAAAATACATGTAATATGAACATTTTTATGCCATCCAAAAATTTTCTAAATGATTTTTACATGTTATATTTGAGTTAATGTAGTTTTTTTGAATGAATCAAGTTATGAATTTAACAAAAATCAATTACTAAATAGTGTAAAAATTGACATAAATGAATTTTTAAAACAAATACTATATTTTAAAATGATATAATAGTCAAAAAAATCTGATATTTGGATAACTGATTTTTATAATGTTAAAATTTCATTAATGATCCACTTGAGGTTATATTGTTATTTTATAGTTACCATATTAACTATATAGTGTAAAAATACAAGAAGGCATGGTAAGAGTTAATTTATTTAACTAAGGTTAAAGCCAAAATATAAAGTTAACATTTTCACCTAAACTTGTCTAAGACCAATTGGTTGAGAGAATTTAGACCCATAATCATCTTATCCTTGAAATGAATCACGTGTTAGCTATTATAATTTGAAAATCAATTCATAATAAAATAATATTTCAAGACTTTCCTAAAGTACCCATCCTCCCTCTTATAAAAGGCCACCACCTCTACCCAATTACTCCCACCAATCATGACCCATTGGAACACAAAAATTCTACTAAAATAATCTCCCAACATCCTTAACTTCCTCCCATAATCCATACCTTGGGTAGAAGGAAACTCAAGGAAGCCTTTTGGCTCAAATCAAAATGAGTTACCCGATTTAGAGGTAATGTCTTATCTCAAGATCCTTTCATTTATTTTACTTATCCAACCTCCTAAACTCTATTTATTCCATTATATAATAACAACCCTAGTATCCTAAATATACTAGGAAGTTTTTATGATGATTTTTATACCTACACTTACACACGCCTCCATCTAATGGATATGGAACATACAGTTTCTGTGTACGGAGACCGACTGCCTTAAGAAATGATGATTGTTCAATTTTATCCTACCACCTCTCATGGTGGAAATTATGATGGAACTGTATTTATATATGATATATATTATATTTATGTTTTCTCTATGCTTCTGTAATTTTTATTTATAACATACCTTTACTCTTTCCATGTTGTGTAAATACGATAATTTTGTTTGAGGAAGTGTGGACAACTGCCCCCTCAAAACGATGTGACTCATTTCTGCTATATATGGAATGTATAAAGTATGGTTTTATTAAACCTATGATACATACATTACATAAATATAATACAGGTATTATAATATACATTTATATCATTTTTTTATTATTCTTCTAACATAAAAAAGAAATGAAAGTAGCGTTCATGCGTACGTACAGCCTACTGTCTCCATGAACATTGCATTTCATTTCTTATATCCAAATATTATGGATATTATAAATATAGATATGTTGGATATATATGATATTTAAATAATTAATAATATTCTAGATATTTTTTACTATTGACTAAATGCATAATTTACATCAAAACAAGTTCATTTTTGACTCATGTATGTAATATTGACAAAATGCCCGATATGAACTTAAATAATTATGTAATTTTTTTAACATGGTAATAAGTGATATAAAGGGAATAATAAACTTGAAAAAGGTTCTCAAGAAAATATAAATTAAACTAATTTTATTATTTAGGAACATAATGATCGTATGTGATGAGTCGGACTCAAGGTAAGGGACTCCATATCAATCTCCTTTCATTGAGGCATAATTCAATTTA
Source organism: Viscum album (assembly GCA_963277665.1). Lineage (NCBI taxonomy): Eukaryota > Viridiplantae > Streptophyta > Magnoliopsida > Santalales > Viscaceae > Viscum > Viscum album. The sequence goes on from OY728145.1 coordinate 1,418,033,085, forward strand.
TACATGCCCTTATTTTATATGGTGTATAATCAAGCCCATTTACTTTTTTATTTCACTAAATAGTTTTCAAAAAGAATCTTTTTTATATGACGTAATTTACCAAATAACAAAATGAATGTTTTTAACATATGCAACGACAACGACTTCCCCTCCGCCATAACTGTTATTTGATATTTTTCTTATTCTATAAGCATTAATGTTTCTAAAAGGAAAAAAAGAAATACTTATTACCTTTTTGGGTATTTTGGTATTTAAAATGATTTTTAAAGTGGATTAACTATTTCAATATCTTGAATGGCTTATTTTGATTGCAAATGAAATTTTATGATTGAAATTATGATAATTGAAATCATTTATGTGTGATGATTATATAATGGTACTTGGAAATTTGATTGGTGGTTACATGAAAAACCAAAGACAGGTGGTTCAGTGATAATCTAAGTATAGGTGGTTATGTTATAACCTCCAATGTATTGGGTATGGAAGTCGTCTGTATGGATATTCCATTTAGTGATATGTGTGGAAATTGACCATATGGTTATTCAATTTAAGTATGTTTATGTAACAAGTTACCTTTATATGTTATATTTTTATTTTTATGGGATCTATGGTAATATTTTGGTTACAAAAAGGTTAAGAAATGAGCTTATATTTAGTGAAGTGCTTTTGCTACTTCTTAAAAGTGAACTGTATTAATTTATGATAATGTATTCATGGTTTATATGTTTTCCCAGAAATAACAGTTTTTATTATTTATGTATCCCTTACTGATCTTTTTATGCTCATCCCGTGTTTTGAAATGTTTTTCATAGGACTTAAAGAATAATAGAGTCAAGTATGGGATCTAAGAAAACTCATGTTCTTTAAACATGAAACAACCCATATTTCTTTTTAAAAAGATACTATTTTATAAAAAAAATTGATAGTGAGTATAATTTTATACTTTTAATATTTAAGTTGTTATTTATGATTTATGACCTAATTGTCTAAACATCTAAACCTTAAAATATCATCAATGTGATTAAAAGACAAATTATTGACTTAACTCAAGATTACGTAATGTTTAAGGTCAGGGCCTTATATATAAACTTGTAAAAAACATATTTAATTTCTATATTTATACCTTATAACCTCTATTTTTCTTGAAGTACCCATTTTGGATCCTTTTTTCATGTGAAAAACCTGGGTACACTTTATTCTTTTCAAAAATTCCATGTGTGTCCTCTTCCCCTCTTATAAAAGTCCACCCACTCTTTCCTCCTATTAACACATTAAAATCCATTTTTATCAACCAAGACCCACCAAAATATCTTCATTACTTACCTCCCCATTAACTAGATCCCTTATTTTGATAAAAAAATCCATCCGATGAATCCTTTTAATTCTTACCTAAGGAGGTTTTCCAAAGAATAGGTATTGTGCTTAACTGACCGTCTTTATGTTATTTATTCTTCCACCTCCTTAAAAATTAATCAATTATAATTATTTAAAAAAACTTGTATATATCAAATAATGATATTTTATTATGTAAATTTCATAACCTAAATCTATCTCCCCATCAATAAAATTGGATATTAAATCAATATTTTTGTGTACGGTGGACTACCGTCTCACAAACTAATGTTCTTCGTTTTCCATCACTACCTCTCTGAGATGAATATTATTATGGATTTATTATTTATATATTATATTTATGATATTATTATGATTTTTTAATCATTAGTTCACATATTCCTTATTACTTTACATTATGTGTGGGTGTGATAACGTTGCTCGTGTGTACAGCGGACAGTCATGTCGCGAAGAGATGTGATTTTCCTTTCACTAATGCTTTACATGTAAGTTAATAAAGATAATTTAAATGAATATATGTGATATAAATGAAATAATAATTAATTTTTAAATTTGATATATTATTTTACATCCTTTAATTTGATCTGTTGGGAAAATGAAAATAGTGTTCATGTGTACGTACGTCTTACCGTCTCCATGAACGATGCAACTCGTTTTTTGTATCTAACTTTAATAGAATAATATAAATAAATATATAATGAATATAAATTATATTAATATAATTTTTAATATTATTTATATTATTTAACCATGATCAAATAAAAATTACCAAAAATACCAAAAAAACATACAAAAAACGAAGTAGTTATTACCCAAAACGTGATTTTAACAAGGAATTATTGATAAAAGAGTAATAAAAAGTCATAAGTGAATAATATATGACATGGTACATATGATTAAGGTTATTTAATATATTTATAATCAACTTATATTTATTATATAGTATATTATAAGGGTTACGAAGAAATTTGAGGCTTAAGGTAAGGGCTTTTTGTCTTATACTGCCTTATTTGGGGGAAAAGTTATGCTATGAACCTATATTCTTATATGAGGTGTATAAATTGACCTTTTGAGATTTTATATCATGAATATAATTATTTTAATTATATTAAAGTTTCATTTTATTTTATTATTTAATGGGTCCTATGATTCAAAAGATACTAAAATGGTAAAGGTTTGATGTTACAATCTCATTATTTATTGCAATTGTTTATGATTATGCCTTAAATGATGAAATATTATGATATATTTCTCAATAAATTCATGAACTTTATCATCATATATTAATTTCATAAAATTACCTATTTTACTTTAATTTTCCTCTCTTTATGTACTCAATATACCAAAATAATTTTTTTAGGGAAAATCAAATTTATTTATCCCTTCGGTCGAAACTCATTTTTCTTCCAAATCCATGTTTTCTAGAAATGTTTTAAAAAATGTTTTAAAATTATATAAAAGATTTTTTAAAGATTTTTTTTCATGTTTTACTTTTTAATAAAAAGTTTTAAATTAAATCTTCATGTTGTTTTCCAAACAATTCTCATTTGGCATTTACTAAAAATGTGAAGATAACCTTTGTTTTTTAATGTGTACTGCATAAATGGTATTTACTACCACTATAACTGATCAATGATTTAAATATTAATTTATAAGTTTTTAAAGTTATTTTTAAATAAAATTATATTGAAATTTTCTTTATTAATTGTTAGTTTTAAAAAGTTATTTTCCAAGTGATAAGAGTATTTTCCTCAAGAAATGTTACAAGTGATATTTCAAAATAATTTCCATTATGATGGCATCCTTTGATGTAACTTATGATTTAATATGGATATGATCCATGGATAACATTCTTATTATTTCTATGAAAGTTTTATGTTTATGATGAAAATATTTTTATGAAATCCATTTCTTTTCCATGGGTTATACCATGATAAAATGCTTATGAAACCTGTTTCTTTTTCCATGGGTTATACTATGATGAAATAATGATATGTATAAAAAATCCATTTCTTTTCCATGGGTTATGTTATAATGTAATTCTTATGAAATCCATTTTATTTTCATGGTTTCTAGTGTGATGGATATTTAACGATATTGTAGCATGCATTTTTATGATTTTCATTATGTGAGGGGTGGGGCCTATATCTTCCTCTAATACATTGGGTAATGATTGAAATCACATGAGATAAATAGGACTAGAATAGGTAGTTAACCTATTTTAGTAAGAGAGTTTTTCTACTATGGTAATCTTAGGAGTGAACTTGGACTGCTAAGATAGTTTGGGGAGTGAAATCATTCCCCTATGATAGACTTGGAAATGAACCTTAACTACTATGGAAATTATTTTCTATAATTATATTTATACCAAAAATCCATGTATTAAACACATGTTATTATCTTATGGATTATATTATTTGATTATTTTATGATTCATATCATATTAGTTGCCAATATTTATTATATGTCTCAAGATTTGGATCTCTGACATGCAGGGTATGGTTTTCATATGTTATTCTCATCTTCTCATACCCTTATGCTCATGTTATATTTATGTATTTCCATTGTTTACCTTTAATGGGAATCTGATCTCACCCTTTATTATTTTTGTTTTTCTTAGGTTGTGATTATAATTATTATGTTTGATATCCCTAATAAGGGTTCTAGTTATGAGGAACTAAGTGGGGGATTATATAGAACTCTTATGAACTGGTAGTTTATGTTTTAAGTTTCCAAAGGCACTATACCTTTACAGTAATCATGAGTGTGTTTGTGTAATGTAATGAATATTAATCTAAAATATGTGATATATATGTATTAAAATCTTTTTTTGTTATATAGAGAGACATGAGGTCAAACCACCTACCTCACTTGAGGATTATTCCTTATTCTATAAAGGTAAATGGGTTGGTTATCTACCACTTTGGGCTTACTCATGCGGAGATTATCTATTTAATATATCTCTATTCCTTTACATGAATATTTCATGTATCATATGAATATGATGTATTCAGATATATATTAATATTTTTGGATTCTAATTTTATGTGAGTAACACATACTATGGGTTGTGTAAATAGTCACACGTTAATATAGTGTGAACACATTAATTTGGTGGTTATAATAGGGATTCTAAAAAATAAATCATTTGAAACACGAATACACAAAAGGAAATAAAATATGAGATGATAATGATTACATAAGATGTAATAATTATGAATTTAATATATATATATATATATACATATAATGTATATTGAATGGGTGGGACTTTAAATGGAAAACCCCTGAAATACTAAGTGTGAGATTCCTTAAAAATAGGCACTTATCAATACCTCAATCATCCAACTAGGTAGCTTCATGCCAAAGTAGGTTCCCTTAGATTATCTTGTGTCAGTCAAGAAAGTGATAGGTAAAACTCGAATATATTTGGGAAGTTTCATGCCAAAGTAGGGTTCCCCTATATTATTCTTTGTTATCTTGTTTTTGAATTTTATTTGGGATACACTTAGCTGGGAAACCCAAAGGGTTGGGATACCATAGAAATAGAGTTGAGTATTTCCATATGATATATTTCTATAAAGGTTTTATTCACTAGGCTATACAAGAGTCACAAATTTTTTGATTAGGATGAATCCCTACCTAAATAACTAAAGTAATGAGTCTCATGGAAGAGTGGGGTTATTTATTAGTGATATATGAATCTTACATCACTAAATGGATATGGTGTATAGGGTCATCAATTTTAATGGGAATATTATCATTAAAATTCCTTAATTAAAAGATATAATATGTTATATTCATCTAATAAAAACATTAATTGTATATAAATGAATCATCATCACGAAACTAAACTTTGAAATTAATTCTCAAAATTATAATATTAAATTAATAAAATCATTAAATTTGTAGCTTAAGAAAAAATTACTATGAAAGACAAATATTCTAGGTGTTAGAATATTTCCTTCCTAAGTAACCAAGTGTTGAAATTTTTCAATGATAAAATAAAGATGCTTATAGAATAATGGAATGATTCATATAAGGTTTCAAAGGCACTAGACGCTAATTGACCTAAGTAAATATAATCTCATGTACTCAATATGATTGGGTATGTAAATAATATTTAATGTGATTGATATGCTTAGAGTGACTGAAGATTTACTATAAGGATTATTTTGGTTAAGAAATTAATCCTATTATTATTGATGGAATTGTTTTGAAAATATATACATGTTTAAGAAAATTTTACCTAATATTCTCAAAATGTTGAGAATAAATAAAATAGGAATACGATGTTTAAGTCCTAGTACTTTACAAAAAATATAAGGAGTTAAAATATAAAACCAAAAGAGGAAAAGTTGGAAAGTCCAATAATATTTCTTTAAGAATCCAATTATGGTTATTTGAAACCTAATGGTATTATCTGGTAGGATTAATGATTCCATATAATGGGATTATCTAGAATACATGAGGTGTTATGGAACTCCATAGAATATCCATGTCAGGTATAAAAATTATAGAAATTGATTCTTTGATTTAAAAGTTTATTTGATACTAAACTCATAATTTATAAGTGTTTTAAATATACATGGGTTTAAAATAAAGGGAAAAATTGATAGAGTTTGTAATTTACATTCAAAAATGAATCAACAAGTTGCTACATCAATGATTTTAAAGTAAAATATGTGTCATTCTCAAATAAATATAAGTATAGGATGTTTATCTCTATTGTATTACTCTTATATGATAAGAGATGTTTCTTATTAAGAAATAGGTTTCATTAACAAAGAGTTATTATTAAAAAAAATGAGATGATTAATTGTATACATATGGTTTATGATTCATCCGCTTCTTTAATATATCGTAAATAATGGATATCAATAAAAGTGTTTTATCTATGATAAATAGTTATCCAATTTTTTAAAATATAAGTGAATGTGTTCCCTCCACCCATCAATGGTATATTTTAATAAAGTTTTATTTTGAAAAGGAGAAATGTTCTAAAAAAATAAAATACCATATAAGATATAGAAAAATTATTTTTTTGTTTATAAATATAAAATAAGTTTTATTTAATAAAAAAATAAGTTTTATTGAATCCTAAATATATATTATGTGATGTATAGAATGTCTAAAAGGATAATAGGAATATGTTTGGACTTAGAGAATTTAAAATTTAACAAATAAATAATTTAACTTATCTAAGATTAATTTAATTTCTAAATTAACATCCTAATGAGTTAGGATATATGACAGTAATTAAAATTTAAATAGTTTCATTTAGTTACTATAATAAATTGAATATCACTATTATGTCATCTTATTTACAAAGTAAAAATTCAGTTGATTTTCAAAAAAATAGGATATAATGGTAAATAGAAATTAAAATCATTACATGTGCTTACTATAATGAAGTTAATGTCACTTTATCATAAAATAGTTTAGGATAATTTGGATAATAATGTAAATTGTTACATTAACCTCAAAGGATAGATTTTGATGTCATAATTTCACAATTGATAATGATGTTTTATTACAAATAGTTTTAAGTATACAACAAAAGATAGTAATATAACATTGATGTTATGAAGTTAAAGAGTTTTAATATATTCTCAAAGAGTTAAACTTAAGGAATATGATTCCTAAGTTTATCCATTATTCAAACTATCTTCACTAAAAAAACTTGAATTTAATGATGTTTATTTAGTGATGTTTTTCAAAAACCGTAGAAAATTTAGAAATGTTTTTTTATTAATGTTTAAAAAGATATCTAATTATAAATGTAGTATTTTTTTAAAAATGTGGATATTTCAGCCATTTTGTTTTTGAAAAACTTCCCTAAATTTATAAATAGCTACATTTTCTAGAAAATGTCGCTAATTTGGTGACATATTTATTAAAGGATACTATATCTCCAAGAGGTCACAACCAAACTACCAGCCACATCATTCTTCTTGAATTAATGCTTTTTCTGAGGGAATCTAATATATGAGTTAGGCTATCACTAGAGACTCTCATAGATAATGATCATTGGGTGATACCCAAGAAAGCTCATTGGTCTTTAAAAAACCCTTATACTCAGATACAGGACCACACTCAAGACCGCTGGGGGACACCACAAACCCAATCTGGATCAACCCGCTATGTAGGGGATCATACTCCAACAATATTGTGAACCCTATTGAAATGGCCTACTATATGAAGGATCAACTCCATACTCAATGGGGTAATTCTAATTCTAAAAAACCCTCTTAGGGTATAAAATGATATAGTATCACACTTTGATCTCACTAAGGGACACCACAAACTCTATCCGAGACTCATCCTATCGATGAGATCACAATCTAGAGATAAGGATGAAATGTTGAATTATATCCTCAATGGGATGGACCAATGGAACGCGGTCAACTGATATTGGTCCAAATTAAAGAAATGAAGGGATCCAAACACCCTATAGTTGGTACAGAGTGTGTACTTGGGGTACACGGTGTGTCCATACAACCCTTGGTCTTCTCATGTGGTTCTTCCTCACACGACATGTAAATATCAAAATAAATAGCATGTAAGTAGTCATACATGGCATGTAGAGATCTCTCAGCACTTTACCCATGTCATTTTTCAATTCTTGGGTACTGCTTATCATGATCATATACCAACCTATAAAAACCTAACCATTCATATATACCAACCTATATACACATGACTATGCCAATGTACACCTAGATGTGTCCATATTCATGTACTTAGACCTTCCTGTTCCCATGTATCCTCTCAGATTCATGTCGATCTACCAACACGGGTCACACAACACGTGACAGGGGTCTCTTGGAATATAATATTTTTATCAATGAAAAGACCCTAGCACCACACAAGGGGTCCCACACGGTGTGTAATTCTATATTACATATCATGTAACCTATAAATTTATAGAACACTCAGGTTCTTCACCAGTAGTATACACTCACCATCACCACCATAATTCCTACTGATAACTATGGATCTGAGGATTCCCAGTATCACTGTTACATGCTCACTAGATTTCATCCTTTGATCCTCTGAAAAATCAATCTGTTGAACCAAATCTATTACCACATCAAGAAGTCATTGTATATACATCATAGGAATGAAACCCTCATAAATATATGGTCTTGTTCCTCCTCAAACCATCCACCATCATCATTGATACTCAAACCACAACCTCAATCGTTGTACCAATGGTAATCATCAATTTCACTAAAGAATGGTTATGTAGTGATAATTTATCAGGTAATCATTGAACCACAGGCCAATAAAAATTTCCATGATGAATGTTCGAAGAAACGAGGGAGAAATCCATAAACCATAAAATCTGATAAACTAACCTTGACCTTCGTTCATTCATCCTAGATCTGTTGTCATAGATTTGTACAAATGAAGAGAGAGGTAAAAAGAGAAAAAAAATTTGCATCTTAAACAAATCAACCATCGATGCGCGAATCAATTATAATTCATGGAATTGATCCGCATTCGATATGAGATAAATAACGAGATGGAAATCACAAGTCAAACATCATATCAGGAGTTTGGATTGATCGGTGATGAAGAAAGTTTTTTTCATTTCCATTGTTGGCAAGACCCACTAAACCCATCGGTGCATGATCCTCGCTCTGATATGATCATACATCATCTTCCAATGATTCTACAACAAATCCTCTCAATCCTTGGGTCATGATTCTAACCCTAGGAATAAAGCATAGTCAGGTTTAGATAGAGAAAGTAGGAAACTATGTCAAATAAAATAATATAAAATAAATTTGGTTTATTTATTTTATTATTTGAACCCACGACAAAGTTTTCATAAATGTGTAGTGCTAGTAAAGGTTATGTTGTGACTAGGGTAAAACCCACATTCTAAACTCAATGAAAACCTTAGATTTCTGATATGATCTATTGTTCAGTAGTTATTCCACTTTTTTAGAAAAAGTGCACATGAGTAATATTAATATCTTTATGATTTTACAAAAAAAATTGGGATCATCGAGTCTCGGATTGTCAAGTTGTTTCAATGCCTAGCTCTAAAAATAAACCATATAATATTTTAAATTAATATATAGAAAAATCAGAGTTGTTACATTCTCCCCACCTTATAGATTTTTATCCCAAATATAGAAAACCCTACTAAAAAATATGAGGGTATTGGAATCACATCTGGGTCTCCCACTCCTAGACACTCTCCTAAAGACTCTTTTCCTTCCACCAAACACATACTAGGGGAATCAATTACCCATGAAGGATACTATCCTTCTAATCATAGATATCCATTGGGTACTCAGAAAAGGTAGTTCCATCATCAGTGTCCAACTTTTCCTAGTGGATAAAATGGGATGGTTCATGCACGTACCACCACATCCATGACATGTGGAAGACGTTATGCACATGATCCAACTACAGTAGTAGATCTAAGTGGTACACCACTTCTCTAACTATTTGCAGTATCTAGAAAGTTCCAATGAATATTAGGGATAACTTTCCACCCTATCTAATTTGTTTTAATCCATGTCAAGGTGAGACCATCAGAAATATATTGTCTCCCCCATGAACTCTATAGAACTCCATTGTTAGTCCTCATAAGACTTTTGATAGCTCTTTGTTGTCCTCATCTACTCTTGGATTATTTTTACCTTCTCTATCATATCTCACACCAAAACTAATCCCATGAGTGCTGACTCCCCTAGACAAGTCCAACAAATTGGTGACCTGTACGGTCGCCCATACAAGGCCTTGAATGGTGCCATACCGATGGTTGAATGGAAACTATTATTATACAAAAACTCAACCAAGGGTATGTTATCCTCCAAACTATGGCCAAAATGTAACAAGCAATCTCATATAATATCCTCCAATACCTGAATGGTATACTCAATATAGAGACCCTACTTTTATTACATAACTATTATATCATTTTAAATATAAACAACATAATAGCGTTACAAAACCAGGATCCAAATGTTTAATGTCTTTGGTAAATTAGGCACATACATAACTTGAATAACAATAATAAAAAAAATATTTAAAATCTTATTATTTATCATGTTAAATCACAAGTTCTCCTTAGTACATAAAGTCACTTGAGGATATACATCAAAGAAAAATTGTGGTCTAAAATCCTAATAAGATGATGAATAAGGGGCATGAATAAATAAATCATGAGTTAGAATAATCATAATCAACATAACATAAGCATCGTATGATCATTAAAATCATGATAGAAACATTAGAAAATTTCATGGAATGTGTAAATTCATAAAAATAAAACATCATGTCTTAGTGTTCAAATACCACACATAGTTATGAATAAAGATGGCATCATGTTCGTGCATAACATATGTAAATAATCATAACATCATCATTGGGAAAAAATATATCATCATGTTCAAGAATAATACACATCATCATGTTAGATACATCAAATTACCAAATTAATTGAAGGGATATTTAATTCTAGACCCACTTGTCAAATCATAAAATTTACATAATCATGCATCTGCATAGAATGTATATCAATCAAACTCATTAAGTAACACATTTAAATGAACAGGTTTTATTAAGATTTAATAATTCATGATTCCATGAATAATTTTTTTTCCTATATAGAAAAGGTAAAAGAACATATTTGGTATAAGAATAATCATTTTTTATTGAATAATAAATAACTCAAGAGGAGTCAAGATGTGTTTTGGAAAGAAGATTTCTTTTGTAAAATCTTTGTATTTATCATAAAATCATATTGGAAACATGTATATCACCAAAAATAAAATTTAATAACAATGAAATTATATTTTAGTAATATTAAAATAATATCCAGGGTGAAATTTGGTATGAAAGAGGAATAACCTAAATAAAGGGAGTTGCGTTCGAGAATCACTTTACCTTAGGTTCGAATGTGTTCTGCACATGCACTTAATATGCTAAATAATCAAATTAGAATCATTAATTACTAAATATAGAACCTATTATACATTTATTTTATTTATTATAACTTTTTTAAGTTTTTTTATAGCCAATTGAATGAGTTATAGAGTTTAATTTCATTATTCTGGGAGTGTTAGTTTCATGGTTTATGGTTGGTTCCCTAGAGTATAAATATGGGGATTGTTGTCAAAAAGGAATAACTTATCCAGATGTGAAATTATTTAGTATTAATGAATTTAAAAAAAAATAAATGGTCTCAAATATCATTTGGTTATATGGTATGTGGATTATTCAGTAGATAAAATATTGATGAAAATGTTTTAATTAATTTTCATGGTTTTTACAACCTTTGTGAACTTGTATAATTTTATTTAATATTATGTTTATATATTGGTTCCAGAACATGAAATAACTTGAAAAATGTATATTAAAATAATATTTAACCATAATAATGGTTTTATGACCATAATTTAAGGTGGTAATGGAAAATGAAAACTCATCATCCAGGAATGTGGTGAATCGACACACCACGGACGATGCTTTCAATTTTTAGAATAAAAGGAGAGGAGAAAAGATATGATGATGGATATTACATTAACACAATAACATTCCAATATATATATATATATATATATATATATATTATACTTGATTTATCATGAAACTTTTAATATGGGGTTAAGGAGAGGATAAGAAAAGAAAAAAAATTAAAACGATAGGGATTGAGGGTTTTACCTCTTGAATGGTGACTCATTGAGAACCTTCTTAAGGTACCTAGGTTTGGTCTTTTATTGAGACCAGAAACCCTTGGACATGGGGAAAATTATTTAGGAGGTAAATAATCATAATTTATGCATGATACAAGGATTATGATGTCTGAGAATAAGTGGTGGTGAGGGGTGATATTTATAGGGGAAGAGAGGGGTGTTTTTTGAGTATTTTATTTATTAGTTTATTATTTTGGATCAAGAATATAAATAGTGTTGATTCCAATTAATAAATATAGTAAATAGAGAAGTTTATTTAGAGATAATAGTGCTTATATCATCCATACATCAACAATTATTAAAAAAATTAAGTATTTAGCTGATATCGTAAATTATCATATTTCACTATTCACCAAAAATTCAACTATTTTAGAAAAATCCCAAAAAATAAACTTAACAATTTTTTAAAGTGTATAATTCAAAAATAGTCTCCATTTTATGAAAATAATTTTCTAAATATGTGTAATTTTATTTTTAATAAAAATCATCATTTATTCGTAAAATACTAATTTTAATATTATAACTGATTTTATGACACTTTGAAAAATTAATTAATGACTCATAAAATTATATTATAATTATTATACAAAAAAATATTAATTTATAAATCCATTTATGAAAATAAATTTTATTTTAAATCATTTTATTAGTTATTAAATTGTAAATAGACATTTTTGTTTCACAAAAATATAGATAGTTAATTTATTATTTTTAAAACATTTATTTACTTATATGGTGATATGATTATATCATATTTTCTTTTATAAAATTCATAAATTTTATTTATAATTTCATAGGTGATCTTACTATTCTATTAGTCATATTACTATTCCTAATGTTTGTGTTTCTATTTCAATGGTCAAGTTACTATTCCACTGGTATAGGTTCCTTAATTTCTATAAATATCACTTATTTCATTCTTCATTTATGAGAATGATTATTTTATTAGGATCTATATGTTATGTATGTGTTTTATGAAATAATTATAAGAAGGGGAATTCTATTAATAATATTCTGTATTGTTACATTCGTCCTCCCTTTTGAAATTTCACCCTTGAAATTTTATTTTATATACTAAGGTGAAAACAGGTGAGGGTATTTTACCTTCATTGTTTCCCCTAGTTCCCATGTTTCCTCTTCATACTTACGATTCCTCCATGACACTTTGATAATGTGGGTTTTCTTGTGGCATAAGAATTTGTCTCTTCATCCAAGATAATTACCAATTTCTCCTCATATGAGAGATCATTCTACAATTGGACCCTATACAAATTCAGTACATGTGAGGGGTCAGGTATGTACTTCCTTAGGAGTGATAAATGGAACATGTCATAAACTTACTTCATAATTTGTGGAAGTGCAAGATGATAGGCCACTTCTCTCATGCAATCAAGAGTCTTAATGGGGATAATGTTCCTTGGGCTAAGATTCCCTTTCTTTCCAACCAGCATGACTCTCTTCCATGGTGATATTTGAAAGAAAACATTATCTCCAACTTCATACTCCAAATCCCTTTGATGGTTATTAGCATAGATATTTTTCCAACTCTAAGTAGATTTTATGTGTTGTTGGATGGATTAAACCTTCTCAGTCATCTCTTGCACAAGATCATGTCCATGTAGAATTCTTTAACCAACTTTATCCCATTGGGTTGGAGTTCTGCATCACTTTCTATATAGAGCTTCACATGGATCCATATGAATATTCAAGTAGAGGATATTATTTTATGAGTACTCAAACAATGGGATATGTTTATCCCATTCTCATTTTAATTCCATTGATTAGCATCCTATAATATCCTCAAGTTTCTAAATAGTTCTTTCAGATTGAACATCTGTTCGGGGGTGATAAGCCATACTGAAATTCAATTCAGTACTCGAATAATGTTTAAGTATTCTCTATAATTCAAATTTGAACTTTTGATCATGATTAGATAGAATCTAAAGTGGAAACCCATTCAGCATCACCACTTCTATCACATATATTTTTTTCACGTTTTTCAACTGAGAAATCTTCATAAATAGTGATAAAGTGGGCAAACTTGGTGAGTCAATCCATCACAACCCATATCGCATTGTTTCCTTTTAATATCTTTGGGAGACCGATTATATATTCTATAGAGAAAATTTACCATTTACACATAGTTATAGGTATTTTTTGTATCATCCCCTTCTACTTATATCATTCTACATTAACTTTCTGGAATATCAAGAACCTTGAGATATACTCCGCAATCTCCTTCTTCATGTTATCCCACCTGAAGTATTCTCGAAGATGATGATACATATTGGTACTTCTAGTATATAAAGAGAAAGATGAGTGATGTGTATTATCCAATAGATCCTTCTTTATCTCATGTGATTAAGTCACACATAGCCTCATTCCAAATCGAATCACACCATTATCATGAATGTGGAACTCATGTATCTTTCCTTCCTTTACTCCATTTAGCTTATATTGTAACTCCATATCATCCATTTGTCCTCCTTAATCTTATCTTGGGTATATGTTTGGTAAATAATTTTGGATAGGTAGGATGTATTACCTACCATTATGATTTCAAAATTTTTATTTTCAAATAAGTGAAGATATGGTCTTTCTCAATCTGCATCATAGATAGAGTAGTAGGTTATTTTCTATTAAGAGAATAAGCTGCCTTGTTTACCTTTTCTAGATGGTAATGAATAAATAAATCATAGTCCTCTATTTCTCTAACCATATTCTTTAATGCATGTTGGGTTCCTTCTATGTGAATATATACTTTATACCTCTTTGATCAGTATATATCTCACTCTTCTCACCATATAGGTAGGTCCGCCATATTTTAAAGTAAAAAATCATATCTACTAACTCCATATCATGTTTTGGATAGTTCTTCTCATGTATCTTCAACTTCCATGAGGCATAGGCTATCACTTTATCATTCTTCATGAGTACCTGGCCCAATTCTTTCTTTGAAGAATCAATGTATATCAAAAAACTATCTATACTTGTTGGTAGCATGAGTACAGATGTAGTGATTAACCTCTTCTTTACCTCCTAGAATATTTCTGCACATTCTTCCATCCATAAATACTTTACCCCTTTCCTTGTTAACTTATTTATAGGTCTATACAATCGTGATAAATGTTTTACAAAATATCAGTAGTACCCTACTAATCTAACAAAATCATAGATTTTTCTGACACCAGTGGTTTTGGTCCATTACTCAATTTCCTTTTTTAAGGGTCCATATAAATTCCCTCACTTGTGATCACATGTCCCAAGAATGTGACTTACTGCGTCGAAAGTTCACACTTACTGAACTTGGCATACAATGTTTCCTCCCTTAAGGTTACCAGCACAATCCTTATATATTCTTCATATTACTCCTTTCTCTTGGAGAATATGAGAATATCTTAAATAAACACTACCACAAATTTTTCAAGGTAGTTTCTAAAGACTCTATTCATCAAATCCATGAAGATAACGGTGGAATTAATAAGTCTAAAGGGGTTAACTAGATACTCATAGTGCTCATACCTTACATTGAAAGAAGTATTCTGAATATCTTTCTTCTTCACCTTCAGTTGAAGATATCCAGAATAAAGATCCATGTTTGATAGATATTGATATCCTCATAGTTGATTGAACAAGTCATTAATCCTTGTATGAGGATAATGTTCTTTATATTGATCTTATTGAGGTCCTGATAAGCAATAGACAGCTGCATTGATCCATCCTTTTTCTTCACAAATAGCACTAGAGAACCCCATGGTGATGCACTAGTTCATATGAACCATTTGTCCAAATGATATTGAAACTACTTCTTTAACTCCTCTATTTTGAATGAGTCCATCTGGTAGGGGAATTTTGGGATAGGAGTAGCTCCGGGTGTGAATTTTATTAATAACTCTACCTCACAATTTGGGGGAAGTATGGGTAACTCTTTAAGAAAAACATCATTGTATTCCATCAAAATGGGAATATCTTCTAGGTATATGCCTTCATTTGACTCAACCATTTGGGAAATCTATGCTTCTTCATAGGTAATTAACACCCTCACCATTGAGGGATTTTCCAAAGGAGATTCACGGACTACATTGAATTTGTAGAGGATCATGGGATGGTTCAGAATATGAAAATATATTTCCTTTTCTCAATACTTGATGTGTGCTCTATATAACGAGAGTCAATCCATGCCCATTATATTTTCTAATTACACCAATGGAAGTATAATGAAATTCACTAGAAGAATCTTCCCACATATGCCAATAGGGGAAGATTCCAACACTTGGGTTGCAATCATCACACCAATAGGTGTTTTTACATATATCTCTACTTCAAGGTATCAAGGCTTTGGTTCAATAGTTCTATAAAACTTGAAATATATAAAGGAATTATTAGAACTGGAATCAAATAATAATTTTTCCATTCTTGAGTGAATAGTAAGAGTACCTTGTATGAATTCATTTCCTTTATCCACTTAAGCAGTAGTGATGGTATATTATTTCCCTTTATTCTTTGGATTTGGTGGTGGTTGATGTTGACTACCCTCAAGGAGTCAACTTTTAGTTCACTAGAATTCATAGTTCCCTTTCTCCCTACAATTGAAGCATTGAACTATGGGTGGTTCTCACCTTTCCTTTATCATGTTGGTCGATTTCTTCATGTATCTTCAACATTCATGAGCTTTATGTCCTTGTCTCACACACTTTAAGCATTTTATTATCCCTTTTAGGCAATTATCATAATTCTTTTTCCCAAATTTTTGACACTTGGGTGTTTGGATCCTCTTTCCTCCTTTGTCATTTGATCCTTAAACTTGCAAATTCATTATTCTCCTATTTTATCTATAACCATGGGACCATTATTATAACTCTATCTCAAATTTTAGATCATATTGAACTAATTCTTCATAGATCCCAAAGTCTCAAGTATCTAAATACTTTCAAAGGTTTGGTTTTAATACATTAAAGTATCAATCTAATTTTTTATCATTATTGAGAAAAAAACTAGAGGCGTACATTATTAGACTTGTGAAGTTTTATTCTAAAGTCATGACATATTCACCTTCCTTTTTATTTAACTATATGAATTATCTCTCCATGTTAGATTAAAATGTTTGAGGTAAATACATATTTAGAAATATTTTCTTAAAGTCTTCCCACTCCATCTCTTCAATTTCAACCATTCGCTTGGTGTTCTTAATCAATTCCCACCATTGATCAGCCTCTCCATCTAAAAGATAGATGGATAGTGTCACATTATCCTTCTTAGAACAATGGGGCATAAAAAATATCTTCTCCATTGAGTTAACCCATAGTTCTGCTACAAGTGGGTCAAAAGATCCACTAAATTTTGATAGTCATTGTCGCATAAAATATTTGATAGTAAGTTGTCCCCTCTTCGGTTAAGGAATATATTCCACATTATTTAGGTTATTATTCATATACTGAGATATCTGGGTAATCATCACTATTAAATTTTTAACTCCACCTCCCAAGGCATTAGGTATGTCATTTGATCAATTGCTTCATTTTATTTTAGAAAATGGAATCGCCAGGAGTGGCTTTTTTGAACCCTCCACTCCAAGAACCCCCCATCCCTATAGAGGGATCACTTCAATCAAAGACCTAACTGAGAAGAAGTCATTTCTAGCTGAGATGGCAGAGCATCCCAAGGAGTGATAGCCCGATCATCAAGGTTTTTGACATAAAAATCCATCAGCGATGAGGTTTTCTCCCTTCTGGCCACTCGATGTAGCATTAGGTGACCCAGTAAGGAGAGACGATAGGGGGGGCCAGAAATCCCCCCAAGATTGGGCTCCTAGGATTTGAACCCCATACCTTCAAATAAACATCATTACAATGACCATTAACCCTTACCATTATGCCACTATAGAAGTGGCTAATCATTTCATTTTCTATCACATGAGTTGTTGGCCCAGTTTCTCCTACTTCCCACCATTTTCTAAAAAATAATAGTTTTGAATAAAACATAAGACAACAAGTCATCAACAAATAATTTATTATTTTTTTCAATTAACTCTAAAGGCATATATTATGGTATCCTTATGTTTATAAAATATTCTTGGATGATTACATATATTTAGTCTCAAACTGGGGGTTTTCATTGAAGTTATCTAATCCTAATTCCAAAATTAAATAAACCATGATCTGAAGCCAACTATAGAGACCCTACTTTTCTTACATAACTGCTATAACATTTTAAAGATAAACAACATAATAGAGTTACAAAATCAGGATCCAAAGGTTTAGTGTCTTTGGAAAATTAGTCACATACATAACATATACAATAATAAAGCATAAAACTTTATTCAAAATATTATTCTTTATCCGGTTAAATCTCACATTATCCTTAGTACACATAGTCACCTAGGGATATACATCAAAGAGAATGGGTGAGCTAAAATCCCAGTAAGAGGATGAATAAGGGAAATAAATCAATAATAATGAGTGATAACGATCATCATCATCATAAAATAAGCATAGCATCATCATTAACATCATGAGGAAAACATTGGATAAATTCATGTAATGTGGCAATGAAAAAAATGAAACATCGTGTCTTAGTGGTCAAATACCACACATAGTTGTGAATAAAGCTGTCATCTTGTTCACACATAACATATGTGCATAATCATAACATCATCATTGTGAACAAAGATAACACCATGTTCACGCATAATACACATCATCACATGAGATACATCAAATTGCCCAATGCATTGGGGGTATCTATAATTCTAGGCCCACCCATCACATCATAACATTTACATAATCATGCATGCTACATAGAACGTATATCAATCAAAGTCATGAAGTAACCCATGTAAAGGAATTGGTTTCAAAATAATTTCATAAATCATTATTCCATGAATAAACTTGGTGTTACCAAATAGAAAAGAGAATAAAACATATTAAATATAATAATCAACGTTCTATAGCAAATAATAAATAACTCAAGAGAAGTCAAAATGTGTTTTGGAAATAAGAGATCCTTTTTTAAAATCATGCTATTTTTTATAAAATCAAATTAGAAACATGTATATACTAAAAAATAGAAGGGAATAAAAATGATATTATATTATAGTAATATAAAAATAGTATCCACACTGAAATTTGGCATGAAAATGGAATAATCCAAAGAAAATGATTTGGGTTTGAGAATCCTCTTACCTTGTGTTTGGATGTGTTTTACACTTGTGAATAATATATTAAATAATAAAATTATATTAATTAATTACTAAATAAATAAAATATTCTATATTTATTGGATTTATTATGATTTTATTAAGTTTTTGTATATCCATTTCGATGAGTTGTAGAATTTAATTTCTTCATTCTGGGAGTGTTCATTTCAGGGTTTATGGTCGGTTCCCTTGAGTATAAATATGGGAGTTATTTTAAATGGGAATAACTTCTCCAAGAGTGAAATTATTTAGTATTAATGAAATTATAGAATTTTAAATAGTATCACATATAATTATTTTATATGGTATGAGGATGATTTGTTTGATAAAACCTTGATGAAAATGTTTTAATTTATTTTTCCAGTTTTTACGACCATCCTGAACTTGTATCATTTTATTTAATATTATGTTGATATATTTGTTATAAAACATGATATAAATTAATATATATATATATATATTAAAATCATATTTAACCATAATAATGGTTTTATGACCATCCTTTAATGAGGTAATGAAAAATGAAAACACGCCATCCGCGAAGGCGTTGAATCAACACATCACGGAAGATACTTTCATTTTTTAGAATAAATAGATAGGATAAGAGATTTGATGTTTTATATAACATTAACATAATAAAATTACAATATATATATGATACTATAGTTATCATGAAATTTTGGATAGGGTAGGATATGAGAGGATAAGAAAATCAAATAAATTAAAAGAGAGGGATTGAGGATTTTACCTCTTGAATGTTGTCTCCTTGATAACCTCCTTAAGTCACTTTGTTTTGGTATTTCTTTAAGAACATGAGACCTTGTATGTGAGGAAGAGGATTTTTGAGAGAATTGGGTAGAATTTAGACAATATACAAGGCTTAAAAGGTGTGAGGATAAGGGGTGGTTAGGGGTTGTATTTATAGAGGATGAGAGGGGTGTTTTTTGAGTATTTTATTCATTAGTTTGTTATTTTGGCTCAAGACTATCAATAGTATTTATTCCCATGAATAAATACAGAAAATAGAGAATTATAGTTCTATATATTGGTTCTTACATAATCCATACATCAATAATGACTCAAAACTTCATGTATTTATCTTATATCGTAAATTGTCATATTACACTATTTAGAAAAAATTCAACTATTTTAGAAAAATCCCAAAAATTCACCTGAACAATTTTTTGATGTCTATAATTAAAAAATGGACTCTATTTTTAAAAATAATCTATATAATAAAAATTTTATTATTAATTAAAATAATCATTTGTTCAAAAAATACTGATTTTAATAATACAACTGATTTTATGACACTTTGAAAAATTAATTAAGGTCTCATAAAATTATCTTATAATTATAAAAAAATATTAATTTATGAATCTATTTTAGTAAAATAAATTTCATTTTAAATAATTATATTAAGTATAAAATTGTAAATAAACATTTACGTTTCAAAAAAATACCAACACTTAATTTATCATTTTTAAAACATTTATTTATTTATACTGTGATATAATTATATCATATGTTCATTTATAATATACATAAATTTTATTTATACTTTCATAGGTGTAGTTACTATTCTATTGGATGGATTAGTATTCCTAATGGTCATGTTACTATTCCAATGGTCAGGTTATTATCCCATCGGTATAAGTTCTTGGATTTCTATAAATATCATTTCTTTCATTCTTCATTTATGATAATGGTATTTTTATTTATATTTATATGTTTTGTACATGTTTTATGAAATAATTATAAGAAAGGTAATTCCATTGATAATATTCTAGGTTGTTACACTTAGTATGGCCATTAGTCTGGGGGTGAAACTTTATGTTCGAACACAATTGAGCCCCAAAGGCCTCCTAAAATCATCTCCATAATCATGATGTGAAGCAAGAATCATGATCTAAAATGATCATTGAGGTAACACCATAGAGACAGACTATCTCCTACACATACAAGCATCACAAGCTCTCTACTAAACTTTTCTCTTGAATAGCTAGGAAGTGGTCTGACTTGGTGAGTCGGTCTACGATCACACAGATGCCATTGTGTTTTCTGGATGTATGTGGTAACCATGTCATGAAGTCCATGGATATCTCATCCCACTTCCACTTTGGAATATCAAGGGGTTGAGATAAACCCACTGGAACCTGGTTTTTATCCTTCACTTAATGAAAAGTGAGACATTGAGAGAAAAAAATTATATGAAACTCTTCATGACTTGACACCAAAATAGACATCAGAGGTCCTAGTATATATTTTCCACACCTGGATGTACCACAAAAGGGGATGTACTAAAATCTCGCATCACATCTTCTCACAATGTCATTGGTACCATTGCCCGTCCTCTAAAAAGGATAACATACTACCCACCTTCAGAATATCCATCAGGAGCACATCCAATGGATATATGAGTACGTTAGGTCTCACAGTTGGTATCTCCATGCTGAGCTTCCTTAACACATTGTAAAAGTAGTGGGGTTAAAATAATAAACTAAAAATATAAAGTATCATCCTTTTCTACTAAGAACAACTACAATGAGGCTAACTCCTCTAATGACTTAGTCAACAATTGAGAATAGGATCTCTTACTCAAAGTGTATACCAACACATTCCCCTTCCTAGGAGTATAGAAAATCTAGATGTCATGGTCCTGGAGGAACTCTAGTCATCACCTCTATCTCAAGTTAAGATCCTTCTAACAGAAGATATACTTAAGACTCTTATGTTTATAGTATATGATAAATCACTCACCCATCAAGTAGTGTCTCCACATCTTTAGGGTAAAGACTAATAATAATAGCTCAAGATTAATTATTTCATATCTCTCCTCATGAGGTCTCAACTTCCTAGATCCATAGGTAATCACTTATTGCCTATGCATTCAAACACAACCAAATCTAGTCCCTAAGGAATCACAGAAAACTATGTACCCGACACTCTCCTTTAGAAATCTCAAGATGAGGGCTCTTGTTAAACTATTCTTCAACTCCTAAAACACTCCTAGAACCTTTAAATCCACACAAAAGGCTTCCCCTTTTGGGCCAAACATGTCAATGGTGCTGCCACTCTGGAGATTTCAGGTATAAACCTCTAATATTACCCTTCCAATACAAGGAAAATCCACACCTCAGTGACACTCTTGGGTGGATACCAAGAAAGAACTATCTCAAACTTTTCCAGGTCCACTGCCACTCATACCAATAATATGACATGTCCTAGGAAGTGGAGCTCTATAATCCTAAAATGAAACTTTGAGAGCTTCCCATAAATATGGTGCTCTCAGAGTGTATCTAGGACCATATTCAAGTGTTTCACATGCCCCTCCTCAGACGAAAAGTACACTAGGATATTTTCAATGAAGACCACAAAAAATTGATCCAATAAAGGCTAAAAGTTATGGTTCTTGAGTCCCATGAACACTACTAGGTATTTCTTCATTCTGAAAGGGAATCACCAAGTACTCATAGTGATCGTAGCGACATCTGAAGGATGTCTTTGATATATCCTCATCTCGTACTCACAATTAGTGGTATCCTGATCTGAGGTCAATCTTCAATAACTATCATGCCCCTCTAAACTAATCAAAAAATTCATTGATTCTTGGTATTGGATACTTATTCTTTATGCTCAACTGGTTCATGTTCCAGTAATCCACACACAACATCAATATCATGTCCACCTTCTTGGCGAAAAATACTAGGGATGATCAAGGGAAAACATTAGGTCTCAAAAATACCTTCATCTAAAACTCCTCTAACTACACCCTTAGCTCATAAAGCTCTATAAGATCCTTATAATATGATGGTGTAGATATTGGGCCTTTCCTAGGGTGTAGTTAATGTATAAGTATTTATCTCGGTGAGTAGGTAATCCTGGAACCTCCTCATAAAAAATATCCCCACACTCTACCACCGTCATAGGGAATTAGTAGCCCATAGTATACACTACCCTGAGTGTCATGTTACCCAATTGTTGATTAATCATCTAAACTATCTTATTCTTGAGCTCATCCTACTCTACTAATGTTTCCTTTTCACCCATAAAGTAAAACTTCATCCCATCGTTGTGGAAACACTACATCTTATGTTTAAAATAGTCAAACTGGGAATGAACTATGGATATCCATTCCATACCAAAGATGATTTCATAAAGCCTCATCACTGATACAAATATATCCCATATATCTCTTTCCTCCATGTGTTAGATCGCACTATCAGCATAAGTGTGAAACTGTTGAGTCACCTCCTATAAGAGTATCCAAGCACAAGGGTCGATCCAAAGGCTCAACTAGAATCTCTAAGTCTTGAACCATAGAAGTGGAAAGAAGTGAATGAATCACACCTATGTCTATTAATATTTAATATAAGATATAAAAGACACATATAGTATCTTGTATCATCCCTAGAGCCTCAGGTTTATAGGCATTCATAGACTATAGTTGTCCTCATCCCAAACCACCTCTCCTAGATCCTGGCGTGGATCACCTATGGGTGATGATGGTAATAGGTCAAACCTATGAACACCTCCTACTACTCAATCGGCCCCTCTACCATGTCTTTCTCCTAGAGGAACACCCTTATACTACCTCTATCTCTTCCTAAGCATTCCCTTTACTATCTCTCAATCAAATGTATGATAGGTAGAAAAAATCTAATAAAGATTTCCCCAACCATCGTAGGAGAGACACAGCCTCTCCCTCAGCTGACTCAAGTTATCCTGAGATCCCTACACTATGGATACTTTGTCCTGGGATCATATCCTGAAGTGTTTGGTATGTATGAATACCTCTGACTACTATCACCTACCTACCACTAAGGTCTCGGTTCCTAGGTTCCCAATATCATCACCCATTGTTGATGTCTACTCTTCCAAGAATCTCTCCACCACTAAGGCCCACTCCATCAATCTAGAATAATTGATAATATAGATAAATATCACAAAATCCCCAATATATCACCATAATCCTTGCTCAAAGGTCCGAAATCGGAAGAATGGATCGTGTACCATATCCATGGAATATCACAATAGATCAATAAACCACATTGAATACTCCACCGCATTCAAACTTCCCTACTGTAGATGTAAATAATCATGTATGCACACTGATCATAAAATGGAAAAATAAAACTCCTCCATAAATATATTATAAAATTATAACTAAGATAGAGTTGTCTCATCATGTGACTAATTCACTAAACTCCATCATCACCCAGTACATCCCTAAAGAAGAATCATTGCAAGGACTACAATCTAATCAGCTTGCATCCTTACATTGAGGAAAACTCGATTTACTACCTTTAACAAGTCCTCATCCACTTAGGGGTCTGAATCACCCAAAAAGTTAGGAGTTCATTTCCTCTATAACTCATGTAGTGCACTCATCATGTGTTCATCCTCTGCTAGAACATTCAGTTCTAACTGCTACTCAACGGATTGTAATATAGATGGAAAATCACTGGGAGGTGTTATATCTGATACAAGACACTATATTGAAGCATTGTTACCTGATAGAGCATCCTCATGATCACATAGTGGGATACTAGATGTCTATCTTACCAAACGCATCCTGGAATAAACATGATATACCACGGTTAAATATTATATCTAGGGAGTTGACTCAAGAAGAATATGGAAACTAAAACTCATTATTATATGATACATGTACCAATGTTTTCATTGCAACCAATGTCTACATGTACCGAGTCAAAAGATAGGTGATCAGAGTCCTGGTGTATGGATACGTCAACCACCACATCAACATTGTAATCCCTAGCTTGAATTATAACTCAAAAAACATAACATTGTTTCCATAAAACCCAAACCAATATCACAAACTCTGGTCCAAAATTAGAACAACCCCTCTAATACCACTTTTTCATGGCTCATCCCAACAGGGCATGACCTGTGACTACCACAAGCCTTACTTCAATAGATCAGGGAATGGATACCATCACCAAGTAGGCATATCACACGCATGGGAGGCATTTTCCAAATGTACCTGTACACATGCACACATCACCAAGACAATACAATTCTAAAATGTAAAACAACTTAAACCAATACATTCATAAATCTATGATCCCAAAATCAGATTACAACAGTAAATTAACCAAGGAGATAACGGACAAATACAATCCCAACCAAAAACTGTAAAGATTCCAACCTTCTCAGAGGGAGGAGACTATGATCAAATGAAACCACTTTGAAAACACCTATGTCTGTCAAGTTCAAGTTATTCTCCACTAGCTCCCTGTCCTCCCAGGACACCATAAAATATGTTTTTATCTTCATAAGGCATGACATGTGCAGGTAGATCCCATCCATGGGTGAGTATAATAAAACCCATTAAGATACCCCAAAAACACTAAAATGAAGTATCGTTAATATTCATCTCATAATAAGGATATAGAAATCAATGAATAAAAAACCCAGATGTACTTATGAAGGACACTAAACCTTTAGGTGGTCACAACCAAACTTCCAACCAAAGGATTCGACTTGAAGAAATTCTTATTCCAGGAGAATTCACTACATGAGTCATTCTATCACCAGAAACTCTCATCTGATAGGAAATGATCATTGGTCCCTACCTAATAAAGATCACTGGTCTTTGAAGACCCTAATACTCAGATAGGGGATCACTCCCAAGACCATTAGTAGGAAATAATAAATAATTCTAGATCAACCTGTAATATAGGGGATCGTACTCTACTGATACTGTGAACCCTGCTAAAATGACCCATAAGATAGAGGATCAACACCCAACTAAAGGTGGTCATGTTGATTCCACAGACCCCACCTAGGGTATAAAATGATATAGGATCACACTCCGATCTGAAAGAGGAACACCATAAACTTTATAAGAGAATCATCCTCTAGAGGCTATCACAATACATATATGTGGATGTAATGTTACGTTGTACCCTTGAGGGGGTGGACTAAGGTAACACACTCAATCGATACTGGTCCAAACTGAAGAAACAAAGGGCTTCAAACACCCTTAAAAGGGTACACGGCATGTAATGGGGGTACATAGTGTGTCCATACAACCCTTGGTCTTCCTGTATGGTGATTCCTCACATAAAATGTAAATAATAAAACACAAAACATGTGAATAATCATAAACGGAATTTAATTAGACATACAATGCATGTAGAGATCTCCCAGAACTTTTTCTGTGTCGTCTGTCTGTACCTGTGTAGCACTGGTCGTACCCATGTACTAACCCGTGTATACTTTTTCATGTCTGTGTACACCTATCCATGTTTGTTTCCATGTAATTAATCCAAATAATTCCCGTGTATCCTCTGAGACACACGCTAAGCCACCAACATGGTTCATAGGGTGTATGATATGGGTCACAAGGTGTATGGTCTTTTTCTCTCCACAGAAACCATAGATCCATAGAGGGGGGCCCATAGGATGTGTAATTCTAGATTACACATCGTGTATTCTGTAAATTTGTATAACCCTTGGGTTCTTCCCCAGTCATCTATTCCCACTACCACCATTGTGATTCCTATTGAAACCACAGATCTGGGGTCACCCGTCCTTTCCACTGCATGCTCACTAGATTCCAATCTTCAATCCACTATGAAATCAATCCATTGATCCAAATCCATTTCAACACTAAGTCTCTATCATGTATCCATCACAGGAATGGAACCCTCGGTCTAATCTGGTCTCATTCCTCCTCAAATCATCCATAATCATCATTGATCCTCAAACCACAAACTCGATCACAAGTCGTATCAATGGTAACAATCCATTACACTAATGAATGTCCACACAATGATCATTTACTAGGTAATCATCAAACCATGTTCCAAAGAAAACTCCCATGATGAAAACATTAATAAACAGAGGAGAAATTTATGAACCATAAAATGTAAGGAATAAACCTCGGCCTCTGTTTATTCATACTCGATCCATTATTGTAGATTTGGAAAAATGAACAATGTGGTAAACCATGAAAAAAAATACCCACCATTAAAAAATAAACCCTTGATGCATGAATCAATTATAGTTCATATAATTGATCCATATTTGAAATTGGATAAAGAACGGTATGGAATTCACGAGTCAAACATTCTTCCTAGAGTTTAGATCAATCATTGATGAAGAATAGTTCTTTATTTCTGGCATTTTGTATATCCCAAAAATATGTTGGTGCATGGTCCTTGATCTTATCTGATATAACATCATTTGAAAATGATCCTCCAATAGCTCCTCGTAATACACAGATTATGAAAATAACCTTAGGTTTGTAAGATAACCATTTTTAAAAATATGAAGTAGGTCACTGCATCCAATAAAATTAAATTAAATAAAATAAATTTATTTTTTTTATTTTCACCCAAGACAAATTTTTCAAAAACGTTCAAAATCGATAAAGGTTATGTCACACCTTAGGTAAAAAACACATTATGAACTCAACGGTGGGTTTAGATTTATAATTTGATCCTCCATTCACGATTTATTATAATTTTTCAAAAACAATACACACAAGAGATATTAATATCTTCATTATTTTTCAAATATAGATTTTGGGATCACCGGGCCTCAAATTCTCATGATGTATCGGCTCCTAGCTTCAAAAATAATCCATATAATATTATATAGTAGTACATGAAAAAATCAAAGTCATTACAGAAACCAACTATGTTCTTGTATTCAAAGTTTCCATTTTTAACATCAGTTTTTACTAAAGACTGATGTTAAAAGTATTATTTTACATTTGATTTCAGTTATTAATAAAAACTGACATCAAAAGTTTTTTTACATTTGACATTAATTTCTTCTTTAAACTGGCATGATAACATACTTTTGAAATCATTTTTTATCCAAGAACCTTCATTAAAACAACTTTTAATGTCATTTTTGAAAAAAAACAATGTTAAAGGTGATGTAGAGATCTTTTAACATCACTTTTTTATAAAAACGATATTAAAACCCCGATATAAGAATGGTTTTAACTTCGATTATATATTAACCTTATTTTCAAACTAAACTTTCAAACACACAGCTTTTTTAGTTCAATGTTTTCAAAAAGGGTGCTTAAATTTTTAAAATCCCACCTAGATTTTAATACATTACAGCCACACATATTTTAGTTTAGAATATATAAATCCTTGTTCTCTTTATTTCAAAATTTTAAACCTCTTTAATCCAATAAAATTACAAATTATTCTTCAACCGATGATTTGAACATGGTATTTATTATCATCATTTAATTTCTTTATTATTGTTTTCCTTCATCACTAAACTTCTTGAAATCTTTTCTTATGATGATGAAGACTTCTTGTGATTGAGTTGTGAAGATAAAACATCCACATTAGATTCATAAACCGAAGTGAAAATCTAAGTATTGATCACTATTTTCATTTATGCATGAGTTCTTCCATAAAAAATAATATAAATAACAACAAGAAACATGTCGATTCAAAGGAAGCTACCAAAATCTTTGAAATTGGGTCTAAGATTTAAGTTTAATTTTTGTTTTTTTATTTGGTGTCAATAAATTTCAGTTCATTTTTCTTATGTTTTCTTTGAATTAATTAGTATCTATATATGTTTAAAAAATATTGTACTTTCCATATCGGTTATTTTAACAATGATGTTTAATGAGACTTTCTGTAACATCCCTAGCTCAGAATCCACAAAATTAGTGCCCCGAGCTAAGTCGCCACATGATTTGAAGCACACCTCCTATACGCCAGAGTTTTCTGACTAGAAGTGAGGGTCTAATAGGTCACATGGGGAGACTATACCCAATTTAACAGAGTAATCCACAATAGATAACATATTAAACAAAGGAAATAATTAGTCGTAAACTATAAACATGCATTACCAACAAGTCTTTAGACAATACCTTATTCCAATATCAAATTCTAGACAAAAATATAATTATTTCATTTTTAACCCAACTAATATACTGACATGTTCATCATGGTCTATAATTTCTCACAAGTCAATTCCATTCTTAACATTACCATTTACCATGTTCGGGAATTTTGGTACACCCCATGGGTGGCCCTAAACCGGTATAATCATCCTCAATGCATCCCATGGGGATCATGAGGGGTTGAATTCATCATTAACCTATAAATTTTACCATGTCTTACTAAATGAATCAAATTCAAAACAGGATAGAACCATTAACACAACCATACATGCAAAAATCAACATCAAAACTATGGGATATAACTTATAGACCACCTACCTCGAATCCGAAGATGAATGCACCCTTAATCTTAGCATAATGTCTGGATTCAAGAACCCTTTGAACCCAAAACCTAAGATCCATTAGATAAATATGGTTTTAGGGACTTGAAAGAAGAAAAAAAACCATTATACCTAATCCTGAAAAGAGGATCAAGGGGAGTATTAGACTTACCTGGAGCTTTGATCCAGAACCAATGACACTCTAAATGGCCTAGAAGCAAAGAAGATCAACACTTATGAAGAATTTAAAGATTTGGTTCGTCACTAGAGTTGGGTGAGGAAGAAATGGGAGGAATGTTGGGTAAAGAACTTAAAATACTGAGAAGAAATTTGGCAAATTCTAACTTTTTAATGGGTCACACAGTTACCTAGGTATTCCACACAATTTGACTAAACATGTGCCAACCATGCAAAATTACTCTACCCAATGTTTTATGGTTTGGCCTCACCCTTTGTGTGATTTTCACTAACCATGAACCAACCATGAAACATTAATATGATGGCCTTATTTCCATTTCTTCCGTGTCTCAAACCCCCAGAACACCCCTGAGCTTCCTTATACACCCGGTAAACATTTAATTAGCCAAATTTAAGGAATTAAAACCAAAATTTAAACAAGAAGGTACCTCCAAAAAGTTTTGTATATTATAATCTCTCTACCTTATAATCAGTCATCCTTGATCATCACTTCCAATCATTACTGAGTTTCTTAATAAAATATTACGGGCCACTGGGCCCATATATCTTACTACCTCTCCCAATTTTCTTCCTGAACATTACTGTGCTACCATAAAACTCGAGCCAAGGGCACAATCCTACTTTTCATGAATTTTTCACTACGATCCAAAAAACAAACTGGATGATCCTAAAAGAACACATCATCCTAAAGATCAACATCCTCAACATCAATCACAATAGATGGGTTAGGGTCATACTATTGAAGTTGTGATACATGAAAAACATTGTTTATACCAATATACCACTATAGAAGAGACAATTGATATGCCACATGTAGAGAATCGGGTTTTGGCCCTGTCAAACTTTGGAATCTTTCTATGAATAATTCCAGAGCTAGGCGCGAAGATGCAGTGCGATTCCGAGGCCCGGTGTGCCCGGAATTAATTTTATAAAAATATTAAGTATTTTTATACTATTCACATGGCGGGGGTGTGATATCTCCTAAAAAGTAGCTCTGAATGGGAATATGAGGGCACGGTTGCGTCCGGAACGTGCCTTTTACCTTAGGCAAAGTGTAAACTTTGCGGGCATAGGCCTATGGTGGAAAACGCCACCAGAGGCGTTTTCATAAATAAATGGAAAATTACATTTATGAGCATCGGCTTGAATAAATTCTGAAAGGAGTCTTAGATCGCAAATTTTATTTTGTCGTTGCGTTCAGAATGGCGCATTTATGTTAGGACCAATATGGGCCTATATACCCTGAGAGGGGGGTGAATCAGGGTATGGATATTCTTTTTCAAAGTTCTTCATGCCCCACTGGATCTTGACCTCTTTATTACAAGGGTCACTTTGTTTTCACTTGTGTGTATACTATGATCACTTATTTTCTCCTTTATCTGATGATGATTCTTTAAATGCAATGTCGGGAAGTAATCAGGTAGACACAGTGATTTTTACTTGGTTCACCCTCACTGGGATACGTCCAAGGAGCATACGCTGACAGGTTGCCGGTCGTACCAAATTCCACTATACTTCACTAGCTGTGGATTACAATGTTCAGGCTAGATCACTTCTATGCCCAGGCTCACTGCCTTTACAATGTTTAGGGTTATCTCACTGCTTCCCCAAGGGTCACTCCCTATTTCTCTCTCTCTCTGGCTCACTGTCGGTGGAGAGGATCATCTTCTTTCTCTTCCTTTGCTCACTACTCTTGGAAAGAATCCACTCACAGTTTATAGACCTATAGGTCTCTTCATTTGCATGATCGAATTCATATTCCTCTGTATGTAGATGCTCTGTTGAAGTACAATTTTCACCCGTAGATGAATATCTCTTTGCACTGAAGGTATCGGGCAAACTTCCAGCTTCCACACAGCCCAAAAATCACTGCTGGAAATAATCCTTACTTGGCACGCAAGTCAATCTCGGCGTGTAAGTATCGGCGTGCAAGTCACAACGGGCGCGCAAGTCCTCCTCAGACACTTGCACGACTCAATCTTCCTCAACTCCAAACTTGCGCGACTCTCTTCCTTTTACTCCCAAACCAATATTGGCATGCAACTCCCAACTGGTGCGCAACTTCTCACACAGGCGTGAAACTTCAACCACCGGCGTGCAACTTCACTTGCGCGACCCACACACCACTTGTGCGACCACCACACCTGCGCGATGGGAGCTCTGATTTCTCAAAGTGTTAAACTCCGGTGAAGAATGAAGAGGGGTGGTCCATTATTTATAGGCAAATTGACCACCCTGCATGATGGCGCGCAAGTCTCCCTTTGGCGCGCAAGTCTCGGTGCGCAGCTCTCTGCCCCTCCAAGTCATTTGCGTGACCCACTTCCAAACTTGCGCGAACCTCTTTCCTTTGATATATTTTGATCTTCTGATCTTGAAAAACCATAGGCGCTCAAGTTATCAAGCTTCCAAGGCATCAGTACGCAAGTATCTTTCTCGGCGCGCAAGTCACCTGCGCGACCTCACCAAAACTTGCATGAACCTTATCCCTTTGCCATATTTTGATGATCTGATCTTGAAAAACATATGACGTGCAAGTTTCCAAGCCTTAATGTACACGGCGTGCAAGTCCCTTTTCCAAAAACCACTTTTCTTTATTTGTCGATTTTCAGGCCCAAAAATTTGGCAAACACAGGAAAACGATGCCACCTTGTATCTGTTCTTTTATACACCCTCCAGATCATTCATTCATTTTGTCGACGTTCTTGAATCAAACATAGATCATTGACCTCAGCTCTTGAACTCGACATTCCATCATGAAATCCTCTTTGTCAAATAATTTGTATGTCATTGTTTTTCTTTGTCAACAATCACTACTCAGATGTCCACTTTGTCAACAAACACAATCACCTCAAAAAATGCTTCAATGATACCTTGAGGGATTTTTCCCCAATAATCTCCCCCTTTTGGTTTGTTGACAACTCTTCCATAAAAAGATACTTCATTGATTCTTCAGCCACCATTCGCCTCATTGCGATTCTGATAGCAATCAAGGATTTACTCAACACATACTATAAGCCCACATGAGCAATGCTCGGTATGAGAAACAAGAGTAAATGAAAAGTTCATCAATGAATCACTTCATCTCTGACTCCCACTGTTGACACCAAACTGATACCAATTTGTACTAAACTGATACCAATTGTTGATGGACTTGTTGGAAGACCAATGTTTGGTTTGTAAATATTCTTACCACTTTCCAACACCACTCTCCTACTTTTATCACGATCCTCAGCTGTCGTGATATCTATCCTTTGATCGATCACTTCTAGCATCGTCAGATTTGAAAAATCTCCCCCTTTCTCATTTCTCCCCCTATCTGGCTGCTCTACTAGTCAGCTTCTCCCCATATCAATCACGATTTATCAAATTGCCACACTGTCTCCCCCTTGAACAATCACTATTTTTCCCCCTTTGTCAACAAACCCAAAGGTCACTCCTTTGCAGTCTGTAACAGAGTAGAGAACACATATTAGCACATTAGGGAAAACACATCATACCTCAGGGAGAGGGGGATGTTTCACATCCACACACTTTTAAGTATGGGGAATCGACTGAACTCTTAGAGCCAGTCGATGCCTTTCGAATGCTTCCTTGGGTAAGGCCTTTGTCAGAATGTCTGCAACCTGTAGTTCTGTCAGCACATACTCCAACTTCATGATTCCCTTCTCAAGATTCTCCTTGATAAAATGATACTTTATCTCAATGTTCTTTGTCCGTGAATGATATACTGGATTTTTTCTAATATTGATAGCACTTGAGTTATTGCACTGGATTCCGATCAGAGACTTCAGTTCAGCTCCCATGTCTTCAAGATGTTGCTTCATCCACAATAATTGTGTGCATGCTTGAGTGTCCGCAATATACTCAGCTTCTGTGGTGCTCAATGAAATGAAATCTTGCTTCTTGTTAAGACAAGAAATACACAGTCCACCAAGATAGAATGCACCACCTAACGTTGATTTTCTATCATCCACTGAACCGGCCCAATCGGCATCAGTATATCCCAATAACTCTGTCTGAGATCTGTCTTTATATGTCAAGCTGAAATCCACCGTGCCCTTTATATACTGAAGTATTCCTTTCATTGAAAGCATGTGGATTTCCTTGGGATTACTCGGATATCTCGCTACTTGGCATGTGGCGAATACAATGTCAGGCCTTGTTGCAGTCAAGTATAGAAAACTTCCAATAATGTGCCTGTATTCTGTGATATCCACTGCCTTGTCATCCTCATCTTTTGATAATTTCATCCAGGTAGCAACTAGAGTCTTCATCTCCTCTGAATATTTCATTCAAAATCATTCCAAAA
This sequence comes from Viscum album, assembly GCA_963277665.1. Classification (NCBI taxonomy): domain Eukaryota; kingdom Viridiplantae; phylum Streptophyta; class Magnoliopsida; order Santalales; family Viscaceae; genus Viscum; species Viscum album. Next base: position 1,418,067,091 of record OY728145.1, read on the forward strand.
CCTTCTTGACATATTCGGATTTCGAAATGAATGTTCCATTCCTTCCCTGCATCACTTGTAGAACAAGGAAAAACATCAGCTCACCAATCATAGACATTTCGAACTCATGTTTCATGAATTCTGAAAACTGTATGCACTGTGCTTCATTTGATTTGCCCAAGATTATGTCCTCAGCATAGACCAGCACCATAATCCTTTGATTACTATTTTTGTTGAAATAGAGATTGTAATCAACTCCTCCACACTAGAAACCAAGCTTCTTCAAATACTGATATAGACATCAGTACCATGATCTTGGTGCTTGTTTTAGCCCATATAACACCTTCTTCTACTTGTAAACTTTGTTCTCATCCTCATGAATGAGAAAACAATCTGGCTGCTTAATGTACACCTCTTCTTCCAGAAACCCATTTAGAAATGCAGACTTGACATCCATCTGGAACACTTTGAACTTTTTTCGCACTGTAATGGCTAGGAATAATCTGATTATCTCCAGCCTTGAAACCTGTGCAAATGTCTCATCAACATCAGTACCCTCTCTTTGGGATTATGTTTTGAACACCAGTCGTGCTTTGTTTTGAATCATTGTGCCATCTTCGTTCATCTTATTTCAAAAGATCCATTTAGACTTGATGAAATTTTTATCTGCTAACCTCGAAACAATCTCCCATGTCAAAATATTTTCTGAATCGACATCAATCACTTATGCTCCCCTTTGTTGATTTCTTCCTCAACACATTCATCAGAAAATTGCTCACTGATTAATTTTTCGGTGGCTTCATTTCTTTCAGCTAAAAACTTGTCATTGTGTCAATGATATCATTTCTTTGAACATCTTCTCTCAGATTTTTGTTGACACGCCTTTGATTTTCCCTCACAACTTCTTGGTATCCTGAAAGCAATCAGCTGATACCACATTGTTAGATCAAAAAAAAGATAAGCATGAGATGCAAGATTATTGCTGCTTCTCCCTATGTTTCTTTCTTCCCTTGATAGGTAATGCCTGAGATGAGTCATCCAATTATTTCTTTGATGGTTCTTGCATCTGATTTTGTTATTGAATCCTCCCCCTATGTTATGCAACACTTCCTGGGGTTATTCCCACTATTTAGACCCATAACCTTTCTTCTCCTCATGCATCATTTATTCTAATCTGGCACTCAGCATCGAGCCATTAACCAAATATCTAAGCCTACGGAGTTATAACTCGGTGTAGGAAACAAGAGATAAAGTTAATAACACAATCGTTTCTTATTGTGCTCTGTTTCTCCCTTTCTTCTTCAACTTTGGTACCTTATTTGAGTCAATTGAAACTCTGAAACATATCACTGCTACACTTTTCATCTTTAGATTCCACTTCCCCTTGGATCATATCTCCCTAAAACCTGAAACACTTGAATCATCATTTAATAACATTTATATACATAGGTATAGGGGTCTTTCTTGAATCCTCAAGATGGGGGTTGTGGTTGATCCTGATGGGTCACCCCTTTCATTTGTTCTTGGAGCACATCACACTCCTTTCTTTCTTCCTCCAGCTGCCTAGCCAACTTCAACTGCTCCGGCCATATGACTAAGCATTCATTACCTCCATGCTGAGTCACTTTCTGATATGAAGATTCTGCAGGCCTGGCCTTTCTCGCAATTTGGGGTTTAAGCCCACTTGTACACATTTCTGTCCTTGATGTTCTACCAAAATTCCATTTTCATTGATTATTTCTCTGAGAAGGAATCTCTTTTCCTTCCATCTTCCCTTGCTTCTTCCACCATTGCAAGGATCGTCCTCTTTTCTCCACTTCTTGTTGTGGCACACGACTTACAAATTTTTCAATGCGTTCTTTTTTTATTTTCCTCTTATCATATTTCTGAGTCACCACACTATTTTTCATTGGTGGTGGGTCCTCTACTGAACGTACATTCTTCTTACTCACAACTGAAGCATTTCCTCCATTTTTCTTCCATATTTGTTCATGTTCTTTCTTAGAGGGCGGTTGTGAGTGTGACAGAGAAGGTGACTGATACACCTTTCATTCAGCTCCATGTGATTCCCCTAAGGCTCTAATCCTATTCTTCTCCTTACCACATTATCTCCTAGTGTAGAATTTCTCGTTATGCATCACTAGAGTTGAGAATCTCCTTTTGAATTCATTTTCCTTTCTTTCATTCTTCTTGCAGAAATTTCAAGCCAAATGCCCATAATTTGAACATATAAAACATATTCCATAAAAGTCATACCTTGTTTTGTCATTTCTATGTCGATATGCTGATACACCTTGAGTTCTTCTTCTGACATGAGGCTCTTGAGCTTCCTGACACATACTCATGGTGTGTCCCATTCTTCCACAGTAATAGCATCTAACATATGCTTTCCTCTGAGAGATTCTTCTTTCTGATTTCTCATGACACATATTCTTCTTCTCAAATCTGGTAATGTTTCTATTTTCACAGCCTAAGATGTATTCTTGTGCCTCTAAACAGAATCTTGATGTGTGGCCATGAATCCCATGGAAATAGCACATGTCTTCATTACTTCTTGGAACTGTCCTCTTAGGCCTATCTCCAGCACCTACAAGATTTTCTCTACTTTTGGAACTATTCATAGGTCTCCATCTATCATGCACGGGAGGAAATTCATCAAATCCAATGCCAGATTTTCCCAAACTATATGGTCTTTGAGCTGAGAAAATATTTTGTTGTTTCTCCTCAGAAATCTCATACTTCCTTTTCATTTTATCATCACCTTACGAAGGACAATAAAATAGTAAGTGTAGTGCATCCTTCAACTTAGGTTTATCTTTGGATTTAGACATCTCCATTTATTTCTTGACTGGTTCTAGCTATTCTTATAACTTTTGAATCTTCATATCCCTTGATTCAAGTTGGACATCAAGTTCTCCCTTTAGAATATTCCCTCTACTCATATCATCTTCCAATTCACGTGTCATCTTATCCACCATGTCACTCTGCTTCTTTACTTTCAAATTTTCTTGAGAAACAGAATCAGAACAACATGCATTGTCTTGTTGTACTCTTTGATTCTTCTGAACTAGCTCAGATAGCTGTGTAGCAAGATCAACATTTCTGGCTTTCAGATTCTGAACTTCATCTGACTTTTGACTCTCTTCATAATCACCAGCCTTTTGTTTTCCTTTCTTTTTAGCCAGCTTTTGTAGTTCCTCACCTTGAGAATCATCCTTCTCTTTTAGGTCAATTTCCACATCAATAAGCCTTTGATTTAAGCCTCTTATCTTGTTGACCTCAATCTTCAATACTTTGATCCGGATATCTTTAGATTTTACTTCTTCATCCAACTTCTGGTCCACTTCCTTTTTCATATTGACAACATCTACTGGTGGCCTCCTTCTTGAAACTTCTTCGTCATCAGTTGTTTTGACATCACTTTGAAGTTCAAGTGCTTCACTCATTCCTACATCAGGATTGAGTGAATCGATATTTTCCCAATCAAATTCATCCAGGACTTCTTTCAGTAAGCTGTTTGATTCTTTTAATTGAATCACACTTTTTTCATACACACTTCCACACTGAGGAATAAAACCTGACTTCTGATTCTTCTTTGATGTTTTTTCATTTGCCATGGCACACCGAGATAAGGGCAGACTGATTGTTTGACCAAAGAGATCGACTATTCCAAGTCAGAGCAAACAAATCTGATAACAACAACCTTCCCTCTGATACCAACTGTTAGGACCAATAGGGGCCTATATACCCTAAGAGGGGGGATGAATCAGGGTATGGATATTCTTTTTCAAAGTTCTTCCTGCCCCACTGGATCTTGACCTCTTTATTACAAGGGTCACTTTTTTTGCACTTGTGTGTTTACTATGATCACTTATTTTCTCCTTTATCTGCTGATGATGCTTTAAATTCAATGTCGGGAAGTAAGCAGGTAGACACAGTGATTTTTACTTGGTTCACCCTCACTGGGCTACGTCCAAGGAGCATATGATGACAGGTTGTCGGTCGTACCAAATTTCACTATACTTCACTAGTTGTGGATTACAATGTTTGGGCTAGATCACTTCTATGCCCAGGATCACTGCCTTTACAATGTTTAGGGTCAGCTCACTGCTTCCCCAAGGGTCACTCCCTATTTCTCTCTCTCTGGCTCACTGCCGGTGGAGAGGATCACCTTCTTTCTCTTCCTTTGCTCACTGCTCTTGGAAGGAATCCACTCACAGTTTATAAACCTATAGGTCTCTTCATTTGCATGATCGAATGCATCTTTCTCTGTATGTAGATGCTCTGTTGAAGTACAATTTTCACCTGTAGATGAATATATCTTTGCACCGAAGGTATCGGGCAAACTTCCAGCTTCCACACAGCCCAAAAATCACTGCTGGAAATAATCCTTACTTGGCGCGCAAGTCAATCTTGGCGCGCAAGTATCGGCGCGCAAGTCACAATGGGCGCGCAAGTCCTCCTCAGACACTTGCGCGACTCAAGCTTCCACAACTCCAAAATTGCGCGACTCTCTTCCTTTTACGCCCAAACCAATATTGGTGTGAAACTGCCAACTGGCATGCAACTTCTCACACTGGCGCGCAACTTCAACCACTGGTACGCAACTTCACTTACGCGACCCACACACCACTTGCGCAACCACCACACCTGCGTGATAGGAGCTCTGATTTCTCAAAGTGTTGAACCCCGGTGAAGAATGAAGAGGGTTGGTCCAGTATTTATAGGCAAATTGACCACCCTGCGCGACGTCGGGCAAGTCTCCCTTCGGCACGCAAGTCTCGGCGCGCAGCTCTCTGCCCCTCCAAGTCATTTGCGCGACCCACATCCAAACTTGTGCGAACCTCTTTCCTTTGCTATATTTTGATCTTCTGGTCTTGAAAAACCATAGGCGCGGAAGTTATCAAGCTTCCAAGGCATCGGCGTGCAAGTATCTTTCTCGGCGTGCAAGTCACCTGTGCGACCTCACCAAAACTTGCGTGAACCTTATCCCTTTGCCATATTTTGATGATCTAATCTTGAAAAACATATGACATGCAAGTTTCCAAGATTCATGTACATGGCGCGCAAGTCCGTTTTCCAAAAACTACTTTTCTTTATTTGTCGATTTTCAGGCCCAAAAATTTGGCAAACACTGGAAAACGGTGCCACATTGTATCTGTTCTTTTGTACCGCCTCCAAATCATTCATTCCTTTTGTCGAAGTTCTTAAATCAAACATGGATCGTTAACCTTAGCTCTTGAACTTGACATTCCATCATGAAATCCTCTTTTTCAACAAATTTGTATGTAATTGTTTTGCTTTGTCAACAATCACTACTCAGATGTCAACTTTTTCAACAAACACAATCACCTCAAAAAATGCTTCAATGATACCTTGAGGGATTTTTTCCCAACAATTTACCCTAGGGGTGACCTTAACTTTGTCCGCGTCAGGTGTGGAGTCGGGGGATTTCCTCTAACTGAAGGTTTTTAAATAAAAAAAGAAATTTATTTTTTTCACTTATCCTCCCTCTCTCACCCACGCGCAGCGGCCGATGAACGCCCCTCCTCCCATCATCCGTTTCTTTGCCAAATCGAGCCAGAATAGTTCGTTTTTTGCGCCGATCGTCAGTGGATCGGGCTTCAGGGCGTCGCAGGGGTTGATCTACACCCAAAGCTTCGGTGTTTCTCCCACGAGATAGGCGTTTTGAGTTTTGAAATCCCAGACCCCATTTATTTATTTTTTTTCTTCAAATCGTTATAAGGGTTGTATAGTTCAGGTCCCGAGGTTTCCAAAACATGTTTTGGATCTGATTTGGGAGCACCGGGGTGCTCCTGGGGGTACCAGAAGTTTTTCGGTAGAAATCCTGGATTCCAGCGGTGGCCATGGCGGAATGCGGCGAGGCGTGGCGGTGGCTCGGCGGATTCCGGTGACGGTGGCGGCGGCACGGCGGAATCTGGCGACAGCGCGGTGTTTTCCGGCGAGGCTGGCGATGGTCCGACCAGGGTTTTCCGGGGGTTCTTTAATAACTCGCAAACCGTAACTCCGATTTGCGAGACGTTTGTGGCTACGCGTTTCTTTCGTTGAGACGGGCCTTTTGAACTCACTTTGAGAATTTTATGGTTAGGGTTCGTGGCTCACGACTTAGAAACGTCGTATAAAATAATATTATTTTATTATTTTACGACTTCGGCCCGTTGTAACTTCTCCCTGGAGCGTCCGAATGACGTGTCGTCAGTGGCATTGAGACCCTGAAGGTGCGGCGTACTTTTTGAGATGGTTTCCGGGTGTTGAGACTGAGAATGGGGTGTGGGCCCCAGGAGGCCAGGTTTTTGGCGTTTTTAGAGAAACGCAACTTTCACACCAGGAGTCCGATTTTGACGGATGAATAGTTGATCTGGTGTGCCTTTCCAAGAGGATCGCAATGGTGTGATTCGTTCGTTGAGTTTCAAAATCGAGGCGTGGGCCCCACCCGATCTGGCTCTGGTGAATAGTACCTTTTTCACTGGGTGGCCGTTTTGGGTGAACGAGTAGTCAATTCTGTGTGTTTTTCTGAGGGGATCGTCGTGGTGTGATCTTCTTGATGAGTTTTAAGATCGTTGTGTGGGCCTCGCATGATCTAGCTACAGTGAATAGTGCCTTTTTCATTGGTGCTCCATTTCGGGCGAGTAAACAGCCTATCCTGCATGTTTTTCTGCGTGGAACGCGATGGTGGCCTCGGTATCGGCCTTGGAGATGCACGGTGTGGCGTTGTGGCAGGTTGCTCGGGTGAGCGACGTTTGGACCAGCAGTGGTTGAGGGTACTCCCTTGGATCGTTCTTATGAGGGTTTTCGCGGCATCACAACCCTAGTTTAGGCTTTTGATCCTCTCGATGGGATGTTTAATCTGTTAGAGTTGTGGTATCCCTCCGGTGGGCCGGAGTGGGATCCTCTAGCATCGCTACCCTAGATCGGGTTCTTGGTATCGTTGTGACCATTTATCCACGGGCGGCGATCCCCTATCTAGCTGGTTAACCTCGTAGGGTGGTGGCATCATCGGGATTATGATCCCCTACGTGGTGGGCCGTACTCAGTAGGGTTGTGGCATCGTCAGGTATACGATCCCCTACTCAGCATGAGGCGTATAGTAATGTTGCACTATCGTTGATTATGTGATCCTCTACTCAGCGCGTGGTTTCGGTAGGGTTGCGGCATCATCGGTTCGATCCCCTAAATCGCAAGTTATACCAGATATGGTTCTGGTATAGTCGTGACCACCTTTATATAGGCGATGATCCTCTATCAGAGTGATGCGCTTCTATCGAGCGCCAGATTGGGATTTGGTATCCCCCAGCAGATCCTAGGTCTGATCCCCTATCTATGATAACTAAGTATGCCAGATCGGTTCATGGTATACCCCAGCGGACCCTAGGAGTGATCCCCTATCCGTGAGCTTTGTATTCCGGAGTGGGTTCTGGTATCCCCTAGTGGACCCTAGGAGTGATCCCCTATCGGAGGAGTTTGGTGTGTAACACCCCAAGATTCCACGGTACGATTCTCTTTGAATAATACAGTAGCGTGTGTTGTACGCAACTTCGAGATTCTAACACACTGCGACCAATCAAAGTAGCCGTTATGAATAGTAATACCCACTTTTTGAAATTTTATAAATTTTATCTCTCAAAATGGACTTCATTTTTTGTTTTAGAATATCGAAATTAGCCTAATGTAAAATTTTGGAACTTTTAAAGTATATTTAGAATATATTTTTACCATTTAATACAATTTTGGTTATTGGAAAAAATTTCATAATTAAACCAAACATAAACAAGTGTCAATCTTTTGATAGTTATTATCACTTAAAAACACGCTTTTTGTTTTAACAACGAAAATTAATTTTAAATTAATTTCTGACACTTCTATGTTTTGAATTTGGAAAAATGGATTCCATATTTGGAATCAGGATGTCCAAATTGTGAAATAGGTAAATTTTATTTTTAGACATTTTGAATAATTACTTCGGTAAATATTTTATTTACCATGGTTAAAGGGTAAATCCGGTAAATAAGGATAAACAAATAATATTATAATAATAATAATAAGTTACCCTAAAACATGTCCTAATCTTATTGGTGGATACATGTCCGACCATGGGCATCTTTTGTTTGATTTTGGGACCCCATGGATCCACATGTAAGTGATAAGGACACTTTATATTAATTAAGTTAAAAAAAATACAAAAATGACATAAGCATATATATTTTAGAAAAACAATTTTTACATAGGGTTATATATGTTGTATTTTTTACTATAAATATTAATTAGAAAGCTAAAAATATTTACTAAATAATGGTAGTTTATTTATAATTTTTAGACATTTAATAATTAATATTATTTATGACACAACAATGATGTAGTATTTTCCTTATTAATGAAAGAATCATATAATTGGTATTATAAATGTTAAAATAAATATACTTTGAAAGTTTTGATGACATACATGAATTTTATTTGTTAATATAACATTATAGGATTTCTTAAATTAATTTGTTTCGAATTAATAAAGTTTTTAACACTTTAAAAAAAATCGATTATTGAATAGTGTCAAAATTGACATAAATGAGTTTTTAAAAACAATATTATATTATTAATTGATATTCTATTCCTAAAAATCTAAGTTTTGGCCAAAGGACTTATATCATGATGTTTGTATCATTAATGGACCACTTGGGGGTTTCTTGGATGTATATAGTATGTTTATTAACTATATAATATAAAATACAAAGTGACATGGTAAATGTCAAACTAATTAACTAAGAGTTAAAACTAAAATATAAGGTTAATATAATGACCCAAACCTGTATAAATTCTATTTGTTGAAAGTATTTCGACCCATACCCACTTTTTACTTTGAATAATACACTTTGGATCCATTAGAAACCAAATATTAATTTATTATAAAATAATATTTCTATCTTTTACAAAGGTGCCCCTCACCCCTCTTATAAAAGGGAACTCCCCCTTCTCACTAATTAACACATTAAAAGCCTTTTGGATCAGCAAAACCCTACACAAATACTCTCTCAAATTCTCTCACTCCAACCTATAGGCCTTAGTTTGATCAAAAAGCCAACCTAAGGATCCCTTTTGATCAAATCAAAAGGAAGAACCCGAAGAAGAGGTAATGTTTTCACCACCCTCTTTCAAGTTCCTTTCTTCTTCCACTTCTTATTTATTTGTTATTACCATTATAAAATAATAAATCCAGTATCTTATATATACTATGATGTTATTATAAATATGGTACAACCATATTCAGTATTCTATCCATCCTTTGAATGACACGTCACCATACGTGCGTACGTACGGCTTACAGTCTCCACGTTGTGGGGTAATTGTTATTCAAATCATTATTATTTGGATGGGTATGATAATGATGTGTAATTCATGTAAATAATAAATATAAAATTATAATGATTCTATATATATGATATACCATCCGAATATATATTATTTTAATATCAAAAGAATGATATTGTCGCTCGTGCGAACGTACGGACTACCGTCTCCACGAACGCGATGAGATTCATTCCCCATCGTATCCATTCGAGAATAATTCTCATTTGATGATTAAAAATAATGTTTAAGTACTTTATATCATTCTTAATATGAATAGGATACAACCTATCCATAAAAAACACGACCTATATAACAAAAAATATAAAATAAAACGAGTAAGTTAACACCCAAAACAACGATAATACTAAGATATTATTAACAAATCAATGTTAAAAGATCATATATGATATCATATTAATGTATATGATTCTTTTATAATTTAATAAAAATTATTTCACCATTTTACAGGAGGTTAACCTACCCTCAACCAAGGAAAAGTACAAGGTAAGGGGTTTTCATCTCACTCCTTATTCTAGTGAGATTCATGTCATATTGCCACTATTAACTTTTGTGTGGTGTATGTACTTCCCATAATTGTATTATTTGTGTAATACACTTTAATTTATGTGTATTTACATATTCATTGTATGATACCTCTTTCATGGGGTGTATGTTTCATAAGTTACCAAATTGGTAAGGGTTTATTTCACAATCTCTTCATTATCCGAGGTTGTTTATACGTGATTATCTACTGGGACTTCTTTATCATACACATCAATGTTTCTTAAAAATGTATTTCAAAAAAAATTACTATTTACTAGAATATGGGTTAAATTAATTTATAACCTTGTTAGACTTTTTATAAAATGGTTTGAAAGTAATCTTTCCATCGTTTTCCAAACGAGGTCCTTTTTAACCTGTTCGACAAAATTAAGGTAAGAATGTATTTTTTAACTTATACGGTGGGTGAGGATATTTTCCACTGTTATAAAATAATCTAATCTTCCCTTAAAATCTTATAATAATATTTTCAAAGTAAATGCTTTCTTTTATAATTATGTGACTTTTAAATGATTTCACAAAAAGAGATATTTCTCTCAAATAGTTTTGATTTCATCTATGTCAACATCCTTTGATAAATTTTACACTTGTTTGAAGTTGATTTATTATGATACAAATCTTCCATATTGTATTTAAGGTTTTGTGATATGTTTGACTATGGATGAGTTATTTTTATTCCATTAATGACTTATGATTAATGTTTTGGCATTTCGTATGCTAGTTTTAATACGAATGTTTAGATTATATTTCATCCTCTTCTTAAGATAAATGTGTTGGACTAGTATGTTTTGGGTTGGGGACTGGTAAAAGTAAGCCCTCAGGGTTGGGGTCTGGTTACAGCACACCCTCTGGGTTGGTGTCTGGTTATTAGAGGCACTCTGGGTTGGTGTCCGGTTATTAGAGGCACTTCGGGTTGGTGTTCAGTCATTAGAGGAACTCCGGGTTGGTGTCCGGTTATTAGAGGCACTCCGTGTTGGTGTTCGGTTAATAGAGGCACTTCGGGTTGGTGTCCGGTCCTTAGAGGCACTCCGGGTTGGTTTCCGGTTATTAGAGGCACTCTGGGTTGGTGTCCGATTATTAGAGGCACTTCATGTTGGAATCCGGTTACAGAGGCTCTACGGGATGGAGTCCGGTTACAGAGGCTCTCTGGGTTGGGTTCCGGTTATAGTTATCCCTTAGGTCTTGTCACCAGTCCTTGACAGAGAAATTAAATTTTGGCATTATGCATTCCATCATTATGAAAGTATTTATTGATATTGCATTTGATTATTTGATTAGTATAATATCCATGTTAATAAGTAAATGGCATTATTTAATTTCTTCCATATTATGCTGAAGTTCAATTTTAAAAGGCTTTTGTTTTAGTTATACATTGCCTTAAATGTTTATGTTTATTTATGAAATTTTCTGCTATATTGTTATCCTTACTGAGCATCTGAGCTCACCTCTTTCTATGTTTTATTTTTTCCAGGATTCCAAGAAGTGTATTGTGATTGATATGCAGGTTTAAGCCAAGGGAATAATGGAGTTCATAAAGAATTCTTTATGTTTTTTTATATGTTATAAATTTTAATGTATCATTAATGTATGTAATATATTTTCCAAGACTGGTAAACCATTCAGTCCTTGGGGACTTGATTCCTTGTAATCATGCCAATGTATTAAAATAATGCACCGACTCTGGGTAACTGGGGTCGGGGCGATACAGTTGGTATCAGAGGAATTTTAGAAATAACCTTGGAATCTAGATTTAGATAAACTTTGATTAGAGCACATAGCCCTAAGATAAACTTTGAGGATTAGTAGAGAATAACTTCCTATAATTTTGATATTGTAGAGATTTTGTGAGTTTTTCGAGCGATGCATCCCTATCTGGATACGAACAGGTAGAGGCAGCTCTGGCACAGATGTACCTAGGGGTAAAACCTAAAAACACCGCTTTGAGATAGACTCGAATGAGAACTGGTGCACGACAATGGGCCTTGTTTCACTCTTGGTTAGGACACTCCCGAGGGATATGCTTAGGATAATTCTCATTTTTTTTATAAACCATTATGAAGGGTTTATGAGTATATACTTCCTTAGAGAAGACATTTTTATGATTATGGATTATATCCATAAACTTTTTAATTTATGTTAATCGTTTTACAGGTTTGGGATTAGGTATTTCTATTCATAAACTAATCTAGTGTATGCCATTGTTTAGAAATGGTGCCCATTAGAAGGAATGAGAACTCCAGCAATACGTATGATCCAAGAGTAAGAAGGATCATATCTTTCAAGGTATTAAGCCAATATTTAGAAGGGAAATAGCCTCCCACGTATTATCATCATATGAAGAAACAGTGTCGTGTGTTGATAAGATAAGTAAAGAATTCTCAGAGTCCTATAGCTTTGAAGGGAATCCAGAGAAGAAAAGGATGGTAGGGAGAAGGACAGATAAAGGGAAGAAGGTAAAGAAGGATTTTCCCATATGTTATAACTGTGGAAAGAATCACCTTGCAAAATGCTTGAAGGGAATGGGATTATGTTATAAGTGTGGAGAAAAAGGACACAAAGTATGTGGCCGCAAGTGTAAGAAAAAGGCTTCAAATGTACAATGGTTCATCTGCAAGGAGTTTGGACACTATGTGAACCAATGTCCAAATCATCAGAGTATTCCCCAAATGATGCTATTGGATAATAATAAAGTTATGATACTACCATAGATGAGGAGGAATGATTAAAGTTATTATGTTGTTATTAGAGAATTATGTCATTTGAGTGTTGTATCAACAATGTACTGGTTATAATAATTATGGAGTGTATACGGATTGTACTGCAGTACTATTTCATTAAGGACTTGAGATTGTGTGGAACCAAGAAAAGTGACTCAATAGTAGGTTAAATTTTTTGGAAAATATATGGTTGAGATAAAGATAAACCATAATATGGTTCTGATACCGAGGTAGTGATTTTGGAATAATACATGATTGATTTGGATAAATTATATTGGATATTCTTGATTACCTTGAAACTGATTAATGATTTGTATATTCCATAATTGTTGGAGTTTACAACATTTTTGGATAGAAGGAGTATATCTAGTATTCTATAAGGAATAAGGGATCATGAATGTAATCAATAAGGTTTTATGGTAATTCAGGATGTTACCATGTTTTAAAATAATACATGGTGAAGGTGTTCACATGTTATTAAATGGAAAAAAGGATCTTCATTGTGTTTAACTTCCTTATAAATTTTGAACTGTGAGTTTGGATAGTAGTATTTTAGATAAGTCTAAAGGTTGGAATTGATTAAGTTTGAAAGGTTATTTTTGGATTTTTATAAAAGGACAACACACAGACCGTGTGACAACCCGTCGTGTCGGACAAAGCTGCGGGAATCGAACCCACAACCATAGTGTGATTGGGATTTATCACCTACCACTGGAATACGTGAAGTCCCTAGATTTTATAATGTAGTTTCTTTTTTTAATGGGTCTGATATGTGAATTATACATTCATTATATTTGGAACCCTATACGATTAGGATAAATAGAGTATTTTTGAGTTGTATTATGTTTTGTAGTGAAAGATGAGTTTGTGGTAGAAATTTATTAATAGATAAAACTCTAATTATAAAGTAAGTATATCTCCTTATGATCTTATCCAATCTCATAAATAAATTCCTCAACATTAATAAAAGTAACTTAGAAAAAAAATGTTGTCCTAGATGGTACCTTAGATCATCACAAATTTATGGCTTTGGGATTATTGGCCCTTTCATAGCCATGTTCTCTACCACTCTCCATCAGATATTGATGGTAATATTTCTCTTCCATATCCATATTTTCCTACATGGAACCCTAGTATGTGTTATTTTCGGTAACCTTCATACTTACCACTCTTTATTTTAAATAGAGGCCTCATTAATCCATTTTTTGATGTGGGATTTCAACTAAGACATTTTGAAATTTCAACCCCAAGCTTCCAATACCGAGCAAAAATTTAGAGGATGAAATTTATTGAAGGAGTGGAGAATTTAACACCCCAAGCTTCCATGGAACGATTCTCTTTGAATAATACAGTAGCATGTGTTGTACGCAACTTTGAGATTCTAACACACTACAAACAATCAAAGTAGCCGTTATGAATAGTAATACCCACTTTTTGAAATTTTATAAATTTTATCTCTCAAAATGGACTTCATTTTTGTTTTCTCAATATCGAAATTATCCTAGGGTAAAATTTTGGAACTTTTCGGATAACTTTTATATTTTGATGAATAGTGAAAATTACTAAATTTTAATTAAAAACAACTTTTTTAATCGAAATAATTAATAGTGATAAAATATGAATTTAAGTGGTGTTAAATTATATTTAGAATATATTTTTACCATTTAATAAAATTTTGGTCATTGGACATAATTTCACAATTAAATCGGACATAAACAAGTGTCAATCTTTTGATAGTTATTATCTCTTAAAAACATGCTTTTTGTTTTAACAACGGGAATTAATTTTAAATTAATTTCTGCCACTTCTGTATTTTGAATTTGGAAAAATGGATTCCATATTTGGAATCAGGATGTCCAAATTTTGTAAATAGGAAACTTTTATTTTTATACATTTTGATTAATTACTTCGGTAAATAATTTATTTACCATGGTTAAAGCGTAAATCCGATAAATAAGGGTAAAAAAATAATATTATAATAATAATAAGTTACCCTAAAACATGTCCTAATCTTATTGGTGGATACATGTCCAACCATGGGCATCTTTTGTTCGATTTTGGGACCCCAGGGATCCACTTGTAAGTGATAAGGACACTTTATATTAATTAAGTTAAAATAAATACAAAAATGACATAAGCATATATCTTTTAGTAAAACAATTTTTACATAGGGTTATATATGTTGAATTTTCGACTATAAATATTCATTAGAAAGATAAAACGATTTACTAAATAATGGTAGTTTATTTATAATTTTTATACATTTAATAATTAATTTTATTTATGACATAATAATGATGCAGTATTTTCCTTATTAATGAAAGAATCAAATAATTGTTATTATAAATGTTAAAATAAATATAATTTTAATGTTTTGATGACATACATGAATTTTATTGGTTAATATGACATTATAGTATTGCTAAAATTAATTTATTTCGAATTAATAAAGCTTTTAAGACTTTAACAAAAATCAATTATTGAATAGTGTCAAAATTGACATAAATGAGTTTTTAAAAAAAATATTATATTATTGATTGATATTATATTCCTATAAATATAAGGTTCAGCCAAAGGACTTATATCATTATAGTTTTATCATTAATGGACCACTTGGGGGTCTCTTTGATGTATATAGTAGGTTTATCAACTATATAATATAAAATACAAAGTGACATGGTAAATGCCAAACTAATTAACTAAGAGTTAAAACTGAAGGATAAGGTTAATATAATGACCCAAACTTGTCTAAATTCTATTGGTTTAAATTATTTCGACCCATCACCAACTTAGACTTTTAATAATCCACTTTTGAGCCATTAGAAACCGAATATTAATTTATTTTAAAATTATATTTCTAGCTTTTCCGAAGGTGCCCCTCACCCCTCTTATAAAAGGGCACTCCCCCTTCTCACTAATTCACACATTAAAAGCCTTTTAGCTCATAAAAACCCTGCCCAAATACTCTCTAAAATTCCCTCACTTCAACCTAGAGGCCTTATTTTTATCATAAAGTCAACCTAAAGAGCCATTTCGATCAAATCAAAAGGAAGAACCCGAAGAAGAGGTAATGTTTTCACCACCCTCTTTCAAGTTCCTTTCTTCTTCCACTTCTTCTTTATTTGTTATTCCCATTATAAAATAATAACTCCAGTATATTATATATACTGTGATGTTATTATAAATATGGTACAACCATATTCAGTATTCTATCCATCCTTTGAATGTCATGTCACCATACGTGCATACGTACGGCTTACCGTCTCCACGTTGTGGTGTAATTGTTATTCAAAACATTATTATTTGGATGGGTATAATAATGACGTATAATTCATGTAAATAACAAATATAACATAATAATGATTCTGTATATATTATATAACATCCAATTATATATTATTTTAATATCAAAAGAATGATATTGTCGCTCGTGCGTACGTACGGACTATTGTCTCCACGAACGCGATGAGATTCATTCCCCATCGTATCCATTCGAGAATAATTCTCATATGATGATTAAAAATAATGTTTAAGGACTTGATATCATTTTGGATATGAATAAGATACAACCTATCCATAACAAACACAACTTATGTAACAAAACATATAAAATAAAACGAGTAAGTTAACACCCGAAACAATGATAATACTAAGATATTATTAACAAATCAATGTTAAAAGATCATATATGATATCATATTAATGTATATAATTATTGTATAATTTAATAACAGTTATTTCACAATTATACAGGAGGTTAAACTACCCTCAACCAAGGAAACATACAAGGTAAGGGGTTTTCATCTCACTCCTTATTCCAGTGAGATTCATACCATATTGCCACTATTACCTTTTGTGTGGTGTATGTACTGCCCATAATTGTATTATTTGTGTAATAAACTTTAATTTATGTGTATTTACATATTCATTGTATGCTACCTCTTTCATGGGGTGTATGTTTCGTAAGTTACCAAATTGGTAAGGGTTTATTTCACAATCTCTTCATTATCCGAGGTTGTTTATACGTGATTATCTACTGGGACTTCTTTATCATCCACATCCATGTTTCTTAAAAATGTATTTCCAAAACAATTACTATTTACTATACTATGGGTTAAAGTCATTTATACCCTTGTTAGACTTTTTATAAAATGGTTTTAAAGGAATATTTCTGTCATTTTCCAAACAATGTCCTTTTTAACCTGTTCGACAAAATTAAGGTAAGAATATCTTTTTTAACTTATACGGCGGGTGAGCCTATTTTCCACCATTATAAAATCATCGAAGATTTCCTTACAATATTATAAGAATATTTTCAAAGTAAATGTTTACTTTTATAATTATGTGACTTTTAAATGATTTCACAAAAAGAGATATTTCTCTCAAATAGTTTTGATTTCATCTATGTCAACATCCTTTGATAAATTTTACACTTTTTTGAAGTTGATTTATTATGATACAAATCTTCCATATTGTATTTAAGGTTTTGTGATATTTTTGAATATGGATGAGTTATTTTTATGCCATTAATGGCTTATGATTAATGTTTTTCCATTTCGTATGCTAGTTTTAATATGAATGTTTATGTTATATTTCATCCTCTTCTTAAGATTAATGTGTTGGACTAGTATGTTCCGGGTTGGGGACTGGTAAAAGTAAGCCCTCTGGGTTGGGGTCCGGTTACAGCAGACCCTCCGGGTTGGTGTTCGGTTATTAGAGGCTGTAACAGCCCGAGATTTTATGAAAAATATTCTTTTTTATTTCACTAATGTCTTGTGTTGTACGCTACACCAAAAGGAGCTTGCACAACACGCATCCTTGACTTTCCTTGCATTACACGCAATCGCAACCTTCCTCGATAGCGTGTGTGGTACGTAATACTGAGTTTCACGAAACAATGATATGCTATTAAAATATTATTAAAACTAGCCGTTATGAATAGTAATAACCACTTTTTAAATTTTAGAAGTTTTAGCTCTCAAAATGGACTTCATTTTTGGATTCGGAGTATCGAATTTAGCCTAAGGTGAAATTTTGGTACATTTCGGATAACTTTCATATTCTGATGAATAGTGAAAATTACTAAATTATAATTAAAAAACAACTTTTTTAATCGAAATAATTAATAGTGATAAATTATTAATTTGAGTAGTTTTAAAGTATATTTAGAATATATTTTTACAATTTAATACAATGTTGGTTATTAAATGTAATTTCACATTTAAACCAGACATAAACAAGTGTCAATCTTTTGATAGATATTGTTTCTTAAAAACACGCTATTTGTTTTAACAGCGGGATTTAATTATAAAATTAATTAATGCAACTTCTATGTTATGAATTTGGTAAAATAGATTTCATTTTTGAATTCGTAATATGAAATATAGCTTAGGATGAAATTTTGACATTGTTCTGAAAAACATCAATTTTTGATGAATAGTGAAACTACGAAGTGGTAGTTAAAAAAACTGAATTTTTCATAAAACTTAATTTTGCCGCTTCTGTGAATGGAATTTCGAACATCCGAGAGACACGGTTAATATCAAGAACTAAAATGTGGTTCAATGAGATGAAAATAATTTTTTGGTGAATAGTAACTTTTTACTTTTTTTACCGCGGTTAATAGTAAATAGGGTAACTAAGGGTAAATATGATATTAATATTACCCTAGCACGTGTCCTAATTCTATTGGACAAGTGTAATTCGACCAAAAACAAACTTAGGAATAAAATATGACCATTTAGGCCCACTTGGATTAGATTAGGACATTTATTATTAATTTATTTAAAGAAGGGTTAAAATAGTTAAAATCAAAGTTTAATAAGTAAATCATTTTTAATATGGGGTTATAGATAAGATAAATTCAATTGTAAATATTCATTAGAAATCTAATAAGATTTCCTACATGATGATATTTTATTTGTAATTTTTAGACATTAAATATTTTAATTTATTTATGACATAATGATGATGCAGTAATTATCTTATTAATGAAATATTGACATAATTGATGTTATAAACACCAAAATAAATGCAATTTGAGACTTTTTATGAATTCCACTAATTTTCTAGGTTACTATGATATATTAGTGTTGATTTAAGCAACTTGGTTCGAACATATAATTCTGTTATGACTTTCAAACAAATCATATATCAAATAGTGTCAAAATTGACACAAAATAGTTTTTAAATCAAATATTATATTATTAATTGTTATTTTATTCCTAAAAATATAAGGTTCGGCCAAATGACTTAGATAAGGATATATATATATATATTTGGGGTTCTTTTGGCATGTTATAGTAAGTGTATTAACCATATAGTGAAAGAAAACAAAAAGACACGGTAAAAGTTAAATTATTTAACTTAGAGTTAAATCTAATTGATAAGGTTTAAAATAATATCCAAACATGTCTAAATTTGATTGGTTGATGAGATTACAACCCTATCTCATCTAATCTTCGAATATGAGTCATTTTTGGAGGTTTTTAAGTGGGGTTAGATTTATTATAAATTAATATTTTTAAGAATTCCTAAGGTGCCCCTCTCCTCCCCTATAAAAGGACACCTCCTCCCCCTCCTCCTCACACCAATTTGAGCACTCAAGCTCGGCCAAACCCTGCCAAAATATCTTCTCCACTTCCCTAGCAACATCCTATAGGTTCTGGTATTCCTCAAAGACCAATTCTAGTGCCCTAAGAGGAGGTCTCAAAGAGGCACTTCAAAGAAGAGGTAATTACCGTTACCAATTCTTTCATCTTTATTTCTTCTTCCACTTCTTCTTCTTAGGTTGTTTCATTATGAAGTAATAACATCAGTATCACTCATATACTGATATGTTATTATAAGTATTAAACAACCCTATTTCACCATCTATCCATCCTACGGAAAAAGAAATCACCGCGCGTGCGTACGTACGGAATACCGTCTCCACGACGCGATGAGATTCATTCTCCATGTTAACCATTTAAGAATGATTATAATGTATATATAAGAAATAATAATGAAATATATGACATTATAAAGCTACTTTATATATGTATATATATACATATGTATGTCATCTACTTACTTCCATTTCAAGACAATAAGGAAAGAAAAACAGCGTTCATGCGTACGTACGGACTACCGTCTCCATGAACGGTGTTTTTCATTTTATTTATCTATCTATTATATATATATATATAATGAATATATATGATATATAAATCATATTTTATATTCTGGAAGTAAGTAAATCATGAAATAGGTAATAATGATGTCAAGAACAACAAGTCAAAACACCTACGATAAATGAAACGATTTTACCCAAAACGCTTCTTTAACATGGAATTTACAAAAGAACGGGTAATATAATGTCATAAATGAACCATATATGATATCATAACAATGAATATGATTCTGGAATAAGTCAATAACATGATTTAAATCATTATACAGGAGGTTTGGACACTTACAAATCAAGTCGGACATAAGGTAAGGGAAATATCACAATCTCATTTTTATCCGAGATTGTTTATTCGTAAGTATTTACTGGGGTATATTTTATCATCCACATCCATGTTTCCTCAATATGTAATATTATTTCCATCCATCTACAATTTTTTAAATCCAATTTTACCCTTTGGTGAGTTTTTAGTAAAAGATATGAAAGGAATCTTTTGTCGTTTTTCGTACGAGGTACATTTTGACTTTTTCGACAAAAGTAAAAAAGAATGTTTTTTTTAACTTATACGGCACGAACGGATTTCTACTGTTTTATGAAGCCTTATTTTAATGAAGCTTCCTCTAAAATATTTCATGACTATTTTAAATAAAATATCTTTCTTTTAAAATTGCATGATGTTTTGTGAAAAGAAATTGATTTTGAAAAAGAAAGGATATTTTCCTCAAGAATTCAATTCAAGTGTTTTATCAAAATTATTTTCCATCTAAGATAATAAAGGGTTCTGTTTTTATCCCTTTAATTACATTGATTTGATTATGTTGTGAGGGTATTATTTTTATGAATTCATTTGCCTTATAAGATTTATTTTATGATGTCATGATGTTTCAAGAATCCCATTTTTGTTACATGTGTTATGCGATGATGTATGATTTATGATTATGTGGCACACATAAGAAAGGATTCATTATAAGATGGGTGGGACCTATATCTCCCTCAAATGCATTGGGTAAAGATTTTATATCTCATGAGATAGACAGGGCTGGAATGGTAGGTTATACCGGTTCAGTGAAACAGGACTGAAACGAGGGTTACTCGATTCAGAAAGGGACTTTGTCCACTAAGATAGTCTTGACAATGAGTCTTGACTAACAAGAAATGATTCTCTATGATTATGTGTGAATGCCACAAAGTTTCATGTTTTAAGTTATGATTATTGTGATTACATTTCACTGCCATGATTTACCCCATGTTATGAAATTATGATCTCTTTTGCAGGTTAAGATTTTCCAAAAGTTATGTGCTTATGTATATGATGTGATTGATATTTCTTTTGTTTACCCTTACTGAGAATTTGAGCTCACCCTTTTATGTTTTCTTTTCCCCAGGATATAAAGAAAGGTTTTAGGTAAAAAAAAAAGAGGAAGATCTTTATGGGAGATTTTGAAGAACTTTCACTACGATTAGAAGATTACGTTCTGAGTTTCCAAAGACACTAAACTATTACGATCCTTGTGTGTGTGTGTTTTTGTTATGTACTAAGTATTCCGCAAAAGTAATGTAATGTCCATGTAAGTCAGGCTTCGGGTCTTTACAGAGGCACTCCGGGTTGGTTTTCGGTAATTAGAGGCACTCTGTGTTGGTTTCCGGTCATTAGAGGCTGTAACGACCCGAAATTTTGAATAAATCTTGTTTCCTAATTTTGTGTGTTATTTTATTTTTTATAATCAACAATAATGTTTCATTTGATGACATGAGTATAATTAAAATGAGACCGTTGAGTTTTGACTGTTATATGACCATTGGTCAATATGACCACTGGAAACTAAACGTTTTGATTATTGTCTCTAAATACAAGTGATCTTGGTTAATTAATATAGAAAGAATATTTGATGGCTTCACCCAGTAGTCTTGGACCGATCGAAGCCCATCTAACAGAACTTGGGAAGAAGGTAGCCCCACTGGGCTTTGCTCTGGACCAAACCCAAGCCGAACATCATTGTGTGAAGCTAGAACGGAATCGCCTTCACGAGAAGTTCAAACTAATAGAAATTACTACTCGTGCGATGTTGGCCGAGACTCCCTCGGATTCTCTCACCTTACCACACCTTACACTTAGGTCCTATACTGGTGTGATAAGGGGCAATGTAAGGAGACCGTAACTGCCTTGGGTAATCCTTTGTTTTAAATAAAAAAATTTATTTCTTCTTATGATGAAGTTTATGAATTTTCAAATGATCGGATAAATATAGTATGCATATTTTTGGTGAATTTTAGAGAAAGGATATTTTAAAAAATGTTTATGTAAACCATAAATAATTAAAAATGTGTAATTATTTTCAAAAAATGGTCTTCTACAATTATGTTCAGTACGAAATTTAGAGTCTAATAAGATCAACTTAATTTTTGATGAATAGTAAACTATGAATAGTGATTTTATGCTTAGGATTAGTAATGTGACCATATGGATTAGTAATCTCGCTTAAATAAAGCATTAATATAATCTAGGTACCTTGATTAAGTAATGTGATTCAATAAAATGGTTAAATAACGGTTTCATAAATTATTAGTCAAGTATTAGTTTTTTCGGGTGAATAGTTTTTTTTAATTAAAAATTAAAAATAAAAATTATTTAAAAAATTATTTTTATAAAATGGATTTCATTTTTGAACTCAGAGCATCGATATTATGTTAAGGTAATTTTGGGGG
The DNA here is from genome assembly GCA_963277665.1 of Viscum album. Classification (NCBI taxonomy): domain Eukaryota; kingdom Viridiplantae; phylum Streptophyta; class Magnoliopsida; order Santalales; family Viscaceae; genus Viscum; species Viscum album. The sequence continues at coordinate 1,418,089,582 of OY728145.1, forward strand.
ATTTTTCGGAAAAAAATGAATTTTCGGTGAATAGTGTATTTATTTAAAAATTAAATTAAAAATGTTTAGAAAATTATTTTTATAAAATGGAGTTCATTTTTGAAATTAGAGCATTGATATTTGGTTAAGGTGAAATTTTGGGATTTTTCTGAGAAAGTTAAATTTTAGATGAATAGTGAAAATACAGTTTTTTAAGTTACAGGTGTTTAATGACATCATTAAATGATGTATTATGTATGTAATCAATATGGTAGACTTATGAATAGTAATATAAGGTATGAGGTGTCCCAAGTGGCCAATACCATGGGCAAATACCATGGGCAAGCACATGGTTTTTCAAAACCACTAATGAGGTGTCCCTTGGCCATTAATGCCTTGTCCCCTCACTTTCTCTATAAATACCAAGCAATCCTCTCATCCATTCGACTCCCAACTCTCCCCCAACTAAGCTATGGTCTCATTACCTCCCAATGAGTCCTCCCAAGGTTCCCCCAAGCCCTCAAGGTCCCAACCTTTGAGTTTTAAGAGTTACGTTTTAAGGTAAGGGATCCAAACTCTCCCTTTCTTTTCAAATACTCTCTTTTAAGTCATTTTTTTATGATCCATGTTATTATGTTAGAGTATGTTATTTTATATTCCTCTTACTGAAATTTTCATTTTCATATGATGAAAGACCCCCTCTTACTCTCATCATTTGGTTTTATGAATGTTTAAGTGGCGTTGTTACGCTGCCGAAATTTTTGTAACGGATTCTTTCACCTTTCTCATTTTCAAGTTCTATTTTCTTATCAAGCCTTTCAAATTACTTTTTATTATTTTAAGGTATTATCTATATATATATCATACTGATATTTTATGTTCATATGATTATAGACCCTATTTTATCTCATCAATTCATTTTTGTTGAATTTTAAGTGACGCCGTTAGGCTGCCGAATTTTTAAGAGATTCTTTCACCTTTCTCATTTTTCAAAGTTCTACTTTCATGTAAAGTCTTTCAAGTTCCTTTTTATTATGTTGGGGTATGATATATATATTTATCATACTGATATTTTATTTTCATATGATTAGAGACCCTATTTTATCTCGTCAATTCATTTTTGTTGAATTTTAAGTGACGACGTTAGGCTGCCGAATTTTTAACGGATTCTTTCACCTTTCTCATTTTTCAAAGTTCTACTTTCATGTCAAGTCTTTCAAGTTACTTTTTATTATGTTGTGGTATGATCTCTATATCTATCATACTGAACTTTTATGTTCATATGATGAGAGGCCCTATTTGATCTCGTCAATTCATTTTTTTTTTTGAAGTTTAAGTGACGTTGTTAGGCTGCCGAATGTTTATAAGAGAAACCTTATTTTTGTCTTCCTTTCATGCTCTTCATTTCATATGGTATATCTTTAAAATTTCATTACCATGTTCTCAAATCCTTTATATTCTGTCCCCCTACTGTTTTATGGATCATTTATGAATGTTTGACCCATGTCCCCTCTCTTTTCAATGTTTTCTAAAACCTCGTAACATAGCTGTTATGCTGCAGAATTTTCGTCTCAAAATGTCTCTCTCTTATTCTCAAATTCATTTATTTTATTAATTTAATACTCAAATATCTTTATTATAAAGGTTTATTCACATATATACCAAAATTTTCTATTTTAAATTCTGGGATTTACATATATGAAACCTGCTTTCCCTTTCTGTGGGTTTAAAGTTACATAAAGATCATGTCTTTAAAGCAGATTTTAAAACATTATGATTATGAAATGAAACCCATTTCTTTTATTCTATATGGGTTGTTTATTAAATTATTGATGATGATATATGTGGCTCACATGATAATAAAGACATGTCAATGGTGCGCCCAGATAGCACTCCAATGCATTGGGTAAAGACTTAATCTCTAGAGATGGCCTTTTAGACTGATACCTTGGTGAATAACCTTGGTAATTTTTAATGACACCTTGGGGATGGACGTTGGTGAATTGAAATGACTGTAAATATTAAATTTTGTAGCCACATCTTCAAGTTATGAAAAATTTTATTTTTATTATGATATGCCTCATGATTTCATTCTCATGCCTTAAAGTTCTTTTCATGACTTTATTGATGTATCTTAAGTTCACATGTTAAATGTTTCCCTTGTTTCCCTTACTGGGCCTTCTGCTCACCCTTTCTTTTGATGTATGTCCCCAGGTTATGAGATTCAGTAATGAACCTAGGATGAACATGAGGAGAATCCTTTCAAGTGTTTAAGAAGAATTTTTTATGTTTTCATGTTTTAAGTTCCTTATTTCCAAGACACTAAACCTTAAAGATCCTCAGTTTTGTAAAATGTAATGAAAGTTTATGTGATAAAAAGGCGGAATTCTATAGTTGGTATCAAAGGTCAGTTTAGTTATTTGTGGAAATTTGGATATGAAAACTCTATGAAGAACCCTATAGAAAAGTTTAAATATATGAAATCTTCCTGGTATTTTGGTGAGTATTGAGTAAGGGGTTGCCAAGAAAATACATCCCTGTCTGGATATGAGCAGGTAGAGGTGGCTCTGGCACATATGTACATAGGGGTAAAACCCAAAAACACCACTTTGAGCTAGACTCGAACAGGAACTGGTACACGACAATGGGCCTTGCTGCACTCTTGGTTAGGACACTCCTGATGGATATGCTTTGGTAAATTCATAAGCTTAGTATGAACCATTATTAAAGTAACAAAGATAAAATAAAATAAATATTCACATAAGAATATATGATCTTGGATAACCTAGTTTGAAACCTAGGGGATCACAAGTTAGGGTATACTTTTCTTCTACAATTTATCCTTATATGCTTTAAGTTCCTTTTCATAGTTATTGGATAATTATTTAAGCCCCTAATTATAATTTATCTTCTTAGTTAATGGTGGGAAATGGAAGAACATGTCCCAACAACCAATTTGATAGAAAATGCGATGATTTCTGTATTAATATGACAGAGATGATTAGGTTATTAAAAGATTATTATTATTTTGGAAGACGTTCACTATTTTGGGGACCCTATATGATCGAGGTAAATAGATTACTACGGTATTTTCATTGAGGAGTAAGGTTGACTTATATTTTGAAGAATTGATGAATTTAAGATGAACTTATGGTAATATAGGTAACTTATGGAAATGATTAACCTATCTTGGGGAAAATATGTTTAGGTTAGTTACTTTTGTTATAAGATGTTAGGAGTGGTTTATGTTGTTTGGAGATGAACGATGAAGTTTATTTTGGAAGACTATGTTATCAAATCCATCTTGTATTTGGGTTTCAATCTTAGTTTGGTTTATTTTAAAGAATTTTAAGGACAGTTATTTATGAAATGGTCTATGATAAACTTTGGGTAGTACCATGGAACTTTGAAGATTTAAAATTAGTTTCCTTTCTTATGAGATTCTTTCTTTTTGAAGAGTTGTTTTATCTTACCCTTTCTATTTTTGGGATAATGTTTAAAGATAGAAGAAATTGATAGTTAATCTTTTGTGGATTACGTGACTCTCAAGAAGATGATTCTTGTTCTTTGATGAGACCAAGTAGTTTTGAATGCTCATCGTTTGGAGAAAATATTAGTTTCGGTAGAATCTTATTAAAGGATGAAACTCTAAATGAAGGTAGGTATATTTCCTTATGTTTTTGTTCTATGTAGTAAATGAAATCCTCAAAATTATGAGAAGGATAGTAAAACAAAAATGTTGTTGGTTTACGTTTCTTACTAGGTAATCAAAGACCGTTTACACACATCATAAGTTTGTGATTTTCTCGTGGTTAACTTTCTCCTAATCATGTTTTCTATCACTCTCCATTAGAACTTGACCCTTTTTTTTCCTTCATGGAATCCTAGTGTGGGTTAACTCGGGTGACATTTGTACTTCCCTTTATTTCTTTTAAAGTAATAGTTTTACTGACTCCTTTTCCGATGTGGGACTTTCAATGAAATTTCAAAACCCAATTTTAAAAAATGCAAGGATGCAATTTCTTAAGGGGGGAAGATTGTAATGACCCGAAATTTTGAATAAATCTTGTTTACTAATTTTGTGTCTTATTTTATTTGTTTATACTCAAAAAAATGTTTCATTTGATAACATGAGTAAAATTATAATGAGACCGTTGGGTTTTGACTGTTATATGACCATTGTTCAATATGACCACTGGAAACTAAATGTTTTGATTATTGTCCCTAAATACAAGTAATCTTGGTTAATTAATATAGAAAAAAGATTCTATGGCCTCACCCAGTAGTCTTGGACCGATCGAAGCCCATCTAACATAAATTGGGTAGGAGGTAGCACCACTGGGCTTTGCTCTGGACCAAAACCATTCCGAACTTCATTGTGTGAAGCTAGAATGGAATCGCCTTCGCGAGAAGTTCAAACTGGTAGAAATTACTACTCGTGTGATGTTGGCCGAGCCTCCCTCGGATTCTCTCACCTTAGCACACCTTACACTTGGGTCCTATGCTGGTGTGATAAGGGGTTACGTAAGGAGACTGTAACTGCCTTGGGTAATCCTTTGTTTTAAATAAAAAATTTGATTTCTTCTTATGATGAATTTTATGAATTTCCAAATGACCGGATAAATATAGTATGCATATTTTTAGTGAATTTTAGAGAAAGGATATTTTAAAAAATGTTTATGTAAACCATAAATAATTAAAAATGTGTAATGATTTTCAAAAAATGTACTTCTACAATTATGTTCAGTACGAAATTTAGAGTCTAATAAGATCAAATTAATTTTTGATGAATAGTAAATTCTGAATAGTGATTTTATGCTTAGGATTAGTGATGTGACCAAATGGATTAGTAATCTCACTTAAATAAAGTATTAATATAATCTAGGCACCTTGATTAAGTAATGTGATTCAATAAAATGGTTAAATAACGGTTTCATAAATTATTAGTCAAGTATTAGTTTTTTCGGGTGAATAGTGTTTTTTAATTAAAAATTTAATTAAAAATATTTAGAAAATTATTTTTACAAAATGGATTTCATTTTTGAACTCAAAGCATCGATATTATGTTAAGGTAATTTTTGGGGATTTTTCTGAAAAAAATGAATTTTCAGTGAATAGTGTATTTATTTAAAAATTAAATTAAAAATATTTAGAAATTTATTTTTATAAAATGGAGTTTATTTTTGAAATCATAGCATTGATATTTGGTTAATGTGAAATTTTCGGATTTTTCTGAGAAAGTTGAATTTTCGATGAATAGTGACAATACAGTTTTTAAGTTACGGGTGTTTAATGACATCATTAAATGATGTATTAAGTATGTAATCAATATGGTCGACTTATTAATATTAAGATAAGGTATGAGGTGTCCCAAGTGGCCAATACTATGGGAAAATACCATGGGAAAGCACATGGTTTTTCAAAACCACTAATGAGGTGTCCCTTGGCCATTAATGCCTTGTCCCCTCACTTTCCCTATAAATACAAAGCAATCCTCTCATCCATTCGACTCCCAACTATCCCCCAACGAAGTTCTGGTTTCATTACCTCCCAAGGAGTCCTCCCAAGGTGCCCCCAAGCCCTCAAGGTCCCAACCTTTGAGTTTTAAGAGTTACATTTTAAGGTAAGGGATCCAAACTCTCCCTTTCTTTTCAAATACTCTCTTTTAAGTCATTTCTTTTATGATCCATGTTATTATGTTAGAGGATGTTATTTTATATTAATCTTACTGACCTTTTCATTTTCATATGATGAGATACCCCCTCTTACTCTCATCATTTATTTTTATGAATGTTTAAGTGGTGCCGTTAGGCTGCCGAAATTTTTGTAACAGATTCTTTCACCCTTCTCATTTTCAAGTTCTATTTTCTTGTCAAGTCTTTCAAGGTCCTTTTTATTATATTGTGGTATGATCTCTATATATATCATACTGATCTTTTATGTTCATATGATGAGAGATCCTATTTTATCTCGTCAATTCATTTTTGTTGAATTTTAAGTGACGTCGTTAGGCTGCCGAATTTTTAAGGGATTCTTTCACCTTTCTCATTTTTCAAAGTTCTACTTTCATGTAAAGTCTTTCAAGTTACTTTTTATTATTTTGGGTCATTATCTCTATATCTATCATACTTATATTTTATGTTCATATGATGAGAGACCCTATTTTATCCCGTCAATTCATTTTTGTTGAATTTTAAGTGACGTTGTTAGGCTGCCGAATTTTTAAGGGATTCTTTCACCTTTCTCATTTTTCAAAGTTATACTTTAATGTCAAGTATTTAAAGTTACTTTTTATTATGTTGTGGTATTATATCTATATATATCATACAGAACTTTTATTTTCATATGATAAGAGACCCTATTTGATCTCTTCAATTCATTTTTGTTGAAGTTTAAGTGACGTCGTTAGGCTGCCGAATTTTTATAAGAGAAATATTTTTTTTCTTCCTTTCATGCTCTTCATTTCATATGGTATATCTTTCAAATTTAATTACCATTTTCTCAAATACTTTATATTTTGTCCCCCTACTGTTTTATGGATCATTTATGAATGTTTGACCCATTTCCCCTCTCTTTTCAATGTTTTCTAAAACCTCGTAACATAGCCGTTATGCTGCAGAATTTTCGTCTCAAAATGTCTCTCTCTTATTCTCAAATTCATTTATTTTATTAAGTGAATACTCAAAGTACTTTATTCTAAAGGGGTATTCACATATATACCAAAGTTTTCTATTTTAAATTCTGAGATTTACATACATGAAACCTGCTTTCCTTTTCCGTGGGTTTAAAGTGACATAAAGATCATGTCTTTAAAGCAGTTTTTAAAACATTATGATTATGAAATGAAACCCATTTATTTTATGCTATATAGGTTTTTTAGTAAATTATTTATGATGATATATGTGGCTCACATGATAATAAAGACATGTCAAGGGTGTGTCCAAATAGCGCTCCATTGCATTGGGTAGACTTAATCTCTAGAGATGACCTTTTAGACTGATACCTTGGTAAATAACCTTGGTAATTTTTAATGACACCTTGGGGATGGAACATGGTGAAATGAAATGATTGTCAATATTAAATGTTGTAGCCACATCTTAAAGTTATGAAAAATGTTATTTTTATTTTGATATGCCTCATGATTTCATTCTCATGCCTTAAAGTTCTTTTCATGACTTTATTGATGTACCTCAAGTTCACATGTTAAATGTTTCCCTTGTTTCCCTTACTGGGCCTTCTGCTCACCCTTTCTTTTGATGTATGTCCCCAGGTTATGAGATGCAGTAATGAACCTAGGATTAACATGAGGAGAAGCCTTTCAAGTGTTTAAGAAGAATGTTTTATTTTTTCATGTTTTAAGTTCCTGGTTTCCAAGACACTAAACCTTAAAGATCCTCGGTTTTGTAAAATGTAATGAAAGATTATGTGATAAAAAAGGAGGGATGCTATAGAGGCACTCTGGGTTGGTGTCCGGTTATTAGAGGCACTCCAGGTTGGTGTTTTGTGATTAGAGGCACTCCGGGTTGGTTTCTGGTCATTAGAGGCACTCTGGGTTGGTGTCCGGTTATTAGAGGCACTCCGGGTTGGTGTCCAGTTATTAGAGGCACTCTGGGTTGGAGTCCGGTTACAGAGTCTCTCCGGGATAGAGTCCGGTTACAGAGGCTCTATGTGTTGGGTTCCAGTTAAAGTTATCCCTTAGGTCTTGGCACAAGGCCTTGACACAGAAATTAAAGTTTGACATTATGAATTCCATCATTATGAAAGTGGTTATTGGTATTGCATGTGATTATTCAATTAGTAGAATATCCATGTGAATAAGTAAATGGAATTATTTCATTTCTACCATATTATGTTGAAGTTCAAGTTTTAAAGGCTTTGGTTTTAGTTATACATTGCCTTCAATATTTATGTTTATTTATGAAAGATTCCGCTATATTTTTATCCTTACTGAGCATCTGAGCTCACCCTTTTCTATGTTTTATTTTTCCCAGGATTCCAAGAAATGTATTGTGATTGATATGCTGGGTTAAGCCAAGGTAATAATGGCGTTCATAAAGGATTAATTATGTTGTTTTATATGTTATAAAGTGTAATGTAACATTCATGTATGTAATATATTTTCCAAGACTTCTAAACCATTTGGTCTTTCGGGACTTGATTCCTTGTAATCATGCCAATGTATTAAAATAATGCACCGACTCTGGGTAATTGGGGTCGGGGCGTTTCATGGTGGTTATGTTGTTTTAGCGGGGTTTTCCTCAGTGACGGTATCCGAGGATCATGATCTCTCGGATGAGCGTCTGAGAGGTTTGTGAGAAACCTGATGGAGTGTATCTCTCAGACGATTGTCATCTGGGATGACAGTGATCATGGAGCGTGTTCTCCTAGTTGTGAACTGTTGATACTGACAAGGTCGGTACCTCAGGTGGATTGTTTGAGAGCTGAGTGTATCTGGATTGTTCAAGGTGTATGTATGGGCATACACCTGAGCTGAGCTGACTAGTTGTGTTTAAGCGAGGACGGTAACTACATGGAGTTCCTCTCTCATCTAGGTTCCCTCTGGCTGGGATGAGCGGATTGTTGACTTTCAATGGCTCTCTTTTGTTTTGGGTTTTTGGGGTGCCTAATGTGTATGTTTATACTCACCCCTACAAGGGCTTTTCCTGCATATGTTTGTGTCTTGTGCAGACCACAGGCCTTTTGACGGAGTCCCATGAGGACCCGGAGCAGGCGGAGCTTAGTGAGCGGGTTTTACTGGGGTGTTTACCAGAGTTGTGCCGAGGAGCTATCTGGCGGGTGTTTGTGGCAGCATTCCCTTCTTTAGAGTAGTTTGGACGTTCTTTGCAGTTTTCTTTTTGTGGGACCTATTTTTCCCTTTCTGTACTGCTGTTGCACTCTGGTTGGGATAGTTGTATGCATGCATTTTACTTTTCAGTTTTATATATCTATGCACTGTTTCATGGAGGTGTATGTGGGTGCGTGTGTACAGGTACATTAGGATAATGCCTCCCATGTGTGTGATATCCTACTCGGTGCTAGATGCTAGCCCCTGGCCTATTGGAGGCGGGCTTGGGGAGTTTCAGCTCGAGCCTCGTTGGGTCGGGTCGTGACAGAGTGGTATCATAGGAGGTTTCACCTTTGGGATCTCAGAGCGTAGCTGGTCTAGCTGTGAGTTTGGTTTGGTTTTCATAGCAGCAGTGTTAGGGTGTTTCAAGCTCGGCTTTCAGGCTAGAGATTCCAGTGTTGGTGCGGTGGAAAACGTATCCATACACCAAGACTCGGATAACCTGCCTTTCGACTCGGGACATTCGTACACTGGTCGCAGGGATATAACAGTACATGCATCATATAGGACTTGGTTTTTTGGTTTTTCCTTGTCCTTCTTGAGTTATCTCTCTAGATATACTCATTGACTGTGGTATGTATTTAATGTATTTCAGGATGCCTCCATGATGACAGCCAGTGAGGGTTCCGCAATGGGATTTTGGTGACAATCAGCCTCGTGTAGAGGTTGTGGAACAAGGCGCAGGTTCTGAGGATGGACCTCCATGTGGTCGGCCAGATGAGCCACCACCTGTCGAGCAGCTGGTTGTACCAACAGTGTAGAATGAGGTTGCGTGTAGGCTGAGTGCGCTACATGAGTTCCAGAGGCAGTGACCTCTGAGGTTCCAGGGTGATCCAGACCCTCAGGCAGCTGATGACTGGCTCGAAGCAGTCACCCGAGTTTTCCACCTAGTGAGGACACCTCCAGATCAGATGGTGGTCCTAGCGGTGATCCTTATTCATGGTTCTACCAGGAGATGGTGGAGTTTGGTGATGCAGTCCCATGAAGAGGAGACGCTCACGTGGGCAGATTTTGAGCATCTCTTCAGGGAAGAGTTCTATTCGATGACGCTGAGGTCAGTGCAGATCCAAGAGCTTCTGCAGCTACGATGGGAGGGCATGACCGTGTCGGAGTACTCAGCATGGTTTACGGACCTATCGCACTACTCCCTAAATATGGTTCGAGGCCAATTATTTAGGGCTTGGACCTTCGAGTAGGGACTACGCTGGGACATCCAAGCAGGTGTGGTTTCCTTGTGCCTGCCCACCTATGCTGGAGTGCTGGAGCGAGCGTTGGTGGTGGAGAGATTTCTGGATGAGCAGATTCTTCCTATTAGTGCTGGGCATGTGAGAGTTGAGACGTCGGCATCTGGAAGCTGACGACAGACTTAGGGGTCTAGGCGTGGACAACGTTTTAGGAGGCGACCCCAGGATGGAGGATCTGAGGCTCAGGGCTCGCAGGCCAGTTTTGGGCAGCCGCAGGAGAGGCGGTGTTATGCTTGCGACGGTCGGGGAAATCTTGCTAGAGATTTTCCGACCCGTCGTGCTGCTGAGAGGGATCCAGTCGATGGACCACCTTGGCAGACGCAGCGTCTCGAGCAAGAAGGTCCGCAGGGCAGCGGACGTGGCAATGGAGCTGGTGCAGCAGGAGGCGGTGGTAGGCGGTATCATTTGCCACCACCCCCACCCCCAGGTGGTCCACGCCAAGCTTAGGGAGCTGGTGGCCGAGGGCGAGGACAGCTGCATACCCTGGAGGCTGTTGACCCAGAGGCTCCGCAGATGGATAGAGGTACGCCTTGTGTCCTTTCTACTTTCTGCTGTAGTTTGATAGACATTGTTTAGTGGTACTCTTTCCTTTTTATTGCTTGCTCGATTTTTCTTCAGGGCGTTGGTAAGACCCTGTGTGGGTGTTGTTCGGCATGCTTTGAATGCGTGAGGAAGAGGGATCCTTCCCCCACCGAGACGTGTTTTTGTGATGCGATTAAAATTGTATGGGTGATTCAGTGCTGCCCAAAGCAGATAGTATCGAGGTGTGGTGGATGAGTCCCTCTGACTTATGCATTCGGGCAGGGGTGTTTGTTGGTGAACTCGCTGGTGTGTGAGACCCAGTTGAGAGTCCAGTCTCTTTCCTTGTACTTATGGCTTTTTGGGGAAGAAAAGTTATAATGGGGGGAGGATGTAGCAACTCGGGTTTTGGCCCTATCAGACTTTGGAATATTTCTATGAATAATTCTAGATCTAGGCGCGAAGACGACGTGCGATTCCGAGGCCCGATGTGCCCGGAATTAATTTTATAAAAATATTAAGTATTTATATACTATTCATGTGGAGGGGGTGAAATATCTCCTAAAAAGTAGCTTTGAACGGGAATCTAAGGGCACAGTCACGTCCAGAATGTGCTGTTTACCTTAGGCAAAGTGTAAACTTTGTGGGTGCAGGCCTACGTTGGAAAGCGCTACCAGGGGCGTTTTTATAAATAAATGGAAAAGACCATTTATGAGCATTGGATCGAATAACTTCTGAACAGAGTCTCATATCACAAATCAGAGTCCGTCGTTGCGTTCAGAATGGTGCATTTACCCAAGGGGTGACCTTAACTTTGTCTGCGTCGGGTGCGGAGTCGGGGGTGTTGCTTTAACTGGAGGTTTTTAAATATAAAAAAAAAAAGAAATTTATTTTTTTCACTTCTCCTCCCTATCCCACCCACACACAGCGGTTGACGAACTTCCCTCCTCCCATCATCCATTTCTTCTCCAAATCGAGCCAGAATAGTCCGTTTTCTGTGCCGATTGTCAGCGGATCGGGTTTCAAGGCGTCGTCGGCGTCGATCTGCACCCGAAGCTTCATTGTTTCGCCCGCAAGGTAGGTGGTTTGAGTTTTGGAATCCTAGACCCCATTTATTTGTTTTTTTTCTTTAAATCTTTATAAATTTTGTATAGTTCAGGTCCTGTGGTTTCCGAAACATGTTTCGGATCTGATTTTGGAGCACCGGGGTGCTCCCGGGGGTTCCCAGAAGTTTTCTGACGGAAATCCCAGATTCCGGTGGCTGCCATGGCAGAATCCGGCGAGGCACGGAAGATTCCAACGGTGGCAGCAGCGGCACGGAGGAATCAGGCGGCGGCGCGGTGGTTTCCGACGGCGGCGCGGTGGTTTCCGGCGAGGCTGGCAGTGGTCCGGCCAGGATTTTCCGGGGTTCTTTTAAACCCCCGTAACTCGCAAATCGTAACTCCGATTTCTGAGCCGTTTGCGGCGACACGTTCCTTGCGTCGAGATGGACCTTTTGAACTCACTTTGAGAATTTTATGGTTCGGTATCATAGCCCAAGAGTTAGAAACGTCATATAAAAGAATATTATTTTATTATTTTACAACTTCGTGTCGTTGTAACTTCTACTCGGAGTCTGAATGACGTGCCATCAGTGGTGTTAAGACCCTGAAGGTGCGGTGGACTTTTTGAGATGTTTTTTGGGTGTTGAGACTAAGAATGGGGTGTGGGCCCCACGAGGTCGGGTTTTTGGTGTTTTCAGAGAAATGCAACTTTCGCACCAGGAGTCTGATTTTGACGGATGAATAGTCGATCCTATGTGCCTTTCCGAGAGGATCGCAATGGTGCAATCCATTTGTTGAGTTTTTGAATCGAGGCGTGCAACCCACCCGAGCTGGCTCCGGTTAATAGTACCTTTTTCACTAGGTGGTCATTTTGGGTGAACGAGTAGTCGATTCCGTGTGTTTTTCTGAGGGGATCGTTGTGGTGTGATCCGCTTGATGAGTTTCAAGATCGTTGTGTGAGTCCTGCATGAGCTAGCTACGTTGAACAGTGCCTTTTCACTGGTGCTCCGTTTCGGGCAAGTAAATAGCCTATCCTGCATGTTTTTCAGCGTGGAACGCGATGGTGGCCTCTATATCGTCCTTGGAGATGCGCGGTGAGGCGTTGTGGTGGGTCGCTCGGGTTAGCGATGTTTGGACTAACAGTGGTTAAGGGTACTCCCTTGGTTCATTCCTATGAGGTTTTGCGTTGCATCACAACCCTAGTTTAGGCTTGTGATCCTCTAAATGGGATTTTTAATCTATTAGAGTTGTGGTATCACTCCGGTGGGCCGGAGTGGGATCCTCTATCATCGCTACCCTAGATCGGGTTCTTGGTATCGCTGTGACCATTTATCCACTGGCGATGATCCCCTATCTAGCTGGTTAACCCTATAGGGTTGTGGCATCATCGGGATTATGATCCCCTACGCAGTTGGCCGTACTCAGTAGGGTTGTAGCATCATCGGGTATACGATCCCCTACTCATCATGAGGTGTATAGTAGGGTTGCAGTATCATTGGTTATGTGATCCCCTGCTTAGCGCGTGGTTTCGGTAGGGTTGTGGCATTGTCGCTTTGATCCCCTACATCGCGAGTTATACCAGATAGGGTTTTGGTATCGTCGTTACCACCTTTATATGGGCGATGATCCTCTATTTGAGTGATGTGCTTCTGTCGAGCGCCAGATCGGGTTGTGGTATCCCCCAGCAGATCCTGGGTGTGATCCCCTATCTGTGAGAACTACGTATGTCATATCAGGTCATGGTATCCCCCAGTGGACCCTGGGAGTGATCCCCTATCTGTGAGCTTCATATTCCGGAGTGGGTTCTGGTATCCCCTAGAGGACCCTTGGAGTGATCCCCTATCTGAGGAGTTTGGTGGTTATGTTGTTTTAGTGGTGTTTTCCTCAGTGATGGTATCCGACGAGCGTGATCTCTCGGGTGAGCATCTGAGAGGTTTTTGAGAAACCCGATGGAGTGTATCTCTTGGAGGATTGTCATCTGGTATGACAGTGATCATGGAGTGTGTTCTCCTGGTTGTGAACCGTTGTTGGTGACAAGGTCGGTACCTTAGGTGTCTTGTTGTGAGAGTTGAGTATATCTGGATTGTTCAAGGTGTATGTATGGGCATACACCTGAGCTGAGCTGACTAGTTGTGTTTAGCCAAGGACGGTCACGAGATGGAGTTTCTCTCTCGCTAGGGTTCCCTCTAGCTGGGATGAGAGGATTGTTGACTTTCAGTGGCTCTCTTTTGTTTTGGGTTTTTGGGGTGCCTACTGAGTATGTTTATACTCACCCCTACACGGGCTTTTCCCGCACATGTTTGTGTCTTGTGCAGACCACAGGCCTCTTGATGGAGTCCCAGGAGGACCCAGAGCAGGCGGATCTTAGTGAGCGGGTTTGACTGGGGTGTTTACCGGAGCTGTGCCGAGGAGCTTTCCGGTGGCTGTTTGTGGCATCGTTCCCTTCTTCAGAGCAGGTTGGACGCACTTTGCAGTTTTCTTTTGGTGGGACCTATTTTGCCCTTTCTGTACTACTGTTGTACTCTAGTTGGGATAGTTGTATGCATGCATTTTACTTTTTAGTTTTATATATCTCTTCACTATTTCATGGAGGTGTATATGGGTGCGTGTGTACAGGTACCTTAGGATAATGCCTCCCATGTGTGTGATAGCCTACTCGGCGCTAGACGCCAGCCCCTGGCCTATTGGAGGAGGGCTTGGGGAGTTACGGGTCGAGCCTCGTTGGGTTAGGTCGTGACACCACAAGTCTGATCCTCTCCACAATATCAAATGGTACCATGTATCTGGGTACCAACATTCCCTTTTTCTGAATCTAATGGTTCCCTAACCTTGGTGACACTCGAAGAAACACAAGATCACTCACCCAAAACAAAATAGGTCTACAATGCCGATCTGCATATGACTTATGCCTACTCTAGAAATTATCATATATTTTTGAATAAAATGGACTTATTCTAACATCTCCTACATGAGACTCAGTCCCAAAGACTCTGATTCCTCAACTTCCATCCAACACAGTGGATATTTACATGGTCTACCATAGAGTGCCTCAAATGGTGCCATCTAAATCATATCATGGTAACTATTGTTGTAAGAAAACTCAACTAGAACTAGATGCTTTTCCCACGATCCTCCAAAATCTAGGAAATAAGCTCTCAACTTGTCCTAAATTTCCTAAATAGTATGATATGATTTCCAATCCGTCAGTGGGTGAAAGTTCATCATCAAAAACACCTAAGTACCAAGTGCTCTCTATAGTCCGGGCCATAAGCGCAACATTAAGCGTGGGTCATGAACCGAAAATATAGTCTGTGTTACCCCATGAAAACATAATATCTTATGAACATAAAACTCACCCAACTGATCCATTGTGAAGGTCTCTCAAATCGATAAGAAATGAGCCACCTTAGTCAACCAATCCAAAACTACCCATATCACATCATTATTCTGAGGCATCTTATGAAGACCCACTACAAAATCCATTGTTACTTAATCCAACTTTTATTTTGGAATGGGAAATGGTTATAACATCCCACCCATCCACTGATTCTCATCCTTCACCTGATTACAGGTAAGCCATCACACCATGAAACCCGCAATCCGTTTCTTCATCCCTAGAAACCAATACTTTCTACAAAGATCATGATGCATATTTTTCAAGCCAGGATGCACTACCCACTTCGATGCATGAAACTCTCACATCAAATCTTCTTGCGTACACATTGGCATAGCCACATGATCAATAACATAAATTATCCAATCATATCCAATGGTAAAATCGGAAGGTTACTCCCCACCTTTAAGACTTTCCCCTAAGCTCAAACATTCTGAATCATTATGATGCTTCTCCTTGATTTGGCTTAGAAGTGCAGACTCAACTGACAAGGATGCAAGGGTCATCTACCCTTGTCCATCCTACACCTATAGATGCATCTCAGTGAACAAAATCAATATCCTCCACTTGGAAATAGATTCCTAAACTGCTTGATTTTGATTCTTACAACTCAAATCATCTCCAACACTTTTTCCCTTTCCCAGTGTGTAAACCATCTCAAAATCAAGGGATTAGATGTATCCAACCCATATTCACTGATGAAGATTTAAATCATGCTAGGAGAAGAAGCACTTTAGGATTTTATGATAAGTATACATTGTAAACCATTCCCCAAAAAGTTGTCTCACCAACACTTTAAGTAATAAACCACCACAACTAATTCAATATCATGAATAGGGTAGTTTCTTTCATGAGGCATCAAATTTCTTGACCCATACACCACAAAATAATCATTTTTCATCAACATCTCCCTAATACCTATACCAGATGCATCACAAAACATGGTATAATACATTCCTAGTGTAGGTAAGATCAGAATCGGTGTGGTTGTCAACCACCTATTTAACTCTTTTAAATCATTCTCACATGATTCGTACCATTAAAAATTGATTCAATTATTTTTAAAACCCTAAATTGGTGCTTCTAAATGGGAATAGTTTTTAATAAACCTGGGTTAATATCTATCCAAACCCAAAAAACTCCGAACATTAGAAACATTCTTAGGCTTCTCTCAAGACACAACTGCCTACACTTTCTCCAAGTCCACTGACACACCTTCTTCCGAGATGATGTGCCATAATAAATACACCTTGTAAATATAGAAATGACACTTGGATAGCTTGGTTTATAGCCTAGGATCTCTCAGTGTAGTCATGATAATGTCAATAAGTTTATCACGATCATCATTTGTTTTGGAGTACACTAAGATTCCATCAATAAAGACAACTATGAATTGATCTAGGTAAGGATGAAATATTTTGTTTATTAGGTCCATAAATACAACTGGTGCATTGGTAAAATTTAATGGTGTCACAAAAATTTCATACAACCCATACCTTATCTTGAAGGTAGTTTGTGATATATCATAAGGTCTCACCCTTAGTTGATGATACCCTAATCTCAAATCCATATTGGAGAACATTGTTGCTCCTCTCAAGTGGTCAAAAATATCACTAATACGAGTTAGATGGTATATTTTATTAACATTCATCTGATTCAACTTCCTATAATCGAAACATAGTCATAATGATTTATCAAATTTATTGGAAAAAAACACAAGAGATCCCCAAGGTGACGTATTCAAATGAATAAACCCTTTACTCTCCAATTCCCCAAGCTGGACTTCAAGCTTCTGGAGTTCTATAATTGTTATTCTATATAGAGGAATGGAAACTAGTTCATCTCTTGATAAAAATTCAATTGTGAACTCAATATCTTTTTTGGGTGGAAACCCCAAAAAATTATTCAGGAAACACATCCTAAACTAATACACCACTAGAGGAAACACATAATTCTTTACTCCCCCATCATAAAGCATAAGAAAAACTAATTGGGATATGATTTCATCCATCTTCTACCAACTATCCCTGCACATCCTTCCTAGACATCACATTCACCACAATGAACATAATTGTCTCCCTCAAGATACATGAATATCACCCTACATCGGTAACAATAAATATGGATATGGTACAACACCAGCCAATCCATTCCCAAAATTAGATCGAAGACTAGAATATCAAGTACAAACAAATCCCATAGGAAATGGTACCCACCGATATCAAGAAAACACCCCTTAAACTACCTAATATTCTACACTCTCTCCCCCAATGGGGTATCAATCAACATAACCCTACATATACATTCCACTACTAGGCCCAAAAAACCACAAACTGAGCAGAAATAAAATCATGTGAGGAACCAATATCGAATAAAACACTAGAAATCATAGAATCTTCAAGGATCATACCTCTAATAGTTGATGGACTATCCTCGATACCTACAGGTGTATACTGAAATACATGGAGATGACCTACCCCTCTACCCTAGGCCTAATTCTAAATCCTCAGTGCTACACTACCATCCTTGTATGGACACTACATCCCGGAGTACTATGCCCACCACCCCTACTGGTATGGAAAATAGAGCTCCAGATGCCTACCTGATATAGGGGGACTGACCCCCTTCTTACACTCTACATCAGCCTCAATCCTCCATTTTTTTTTCAACTGTCGAGGGTTCTAATAGAACCCCTATACATTCCCCAACCATCCTAATGCTCAGAACTCAACTTGTGGTTGGGAGAACTGACCTTGCATGTTTCTCAGCCTGCCACATTGATAAAAAAACATCTAGTCACCATCCTGAGAGGCTAATCCTCTCTTATTACCACTCTTCACACTACCACCCTGGTGAAGATTTTTGAAATGATGGTTCCTTCCCTTGTAAGTCACACCACTGGTCCTCCTGATTGGAACCACATGTCCACCTCCTGAATCCTCCCTCAAGTTACCCTCTAAAATAAGGGCTTGATCCACCACTTCTTCAAAAATATTTAAATGGAATATGTTTACATGGGACTTAATCTCATGCCTAATCCCATCCTAGAAACATCTTATCATAACGACCTAGTCTCCTGCCAATGCTTGGACAAAGAATTATAAGTCTGTGAAGTGGCCCGTGTAATCCATCACTAAAATAGTTCCCTGCATCAAACCCATAAACTCTACATCCCACTCCTGTATCAAAGTCTCCATATAAAATTTTTCTAGAAAATTTTTCTGGAAGTCTTTCCATAACATACCATCATCCTGCTGAGTCTGAACCAAGATATCCCACCATCATTTTTCCAGTCCTCGTAAAATATATACTACCAACTTGATGCTATTTTTCACAATAGTCTCTAAGTGATCCAAAAACCATATGGATTGACTTTATCTAGAACTTTGTAGCCTTAGGTCCCCTATACCTAGTAAAAACTGGAGGGTACTACATCCAGAACTCTCTAGTCAGATCAAACATACTTGGTACGAACCTCCCTGAGTCTCGTTCCATCATCTGTAATAAACGAGAAAATTTCTCCCAAAATTTATACTTTGCTATGTTACCCTAAACTACTGGAGTTTCCTACCCCACTTTTAGAAGAAAATTCTCAGTGACATCCTCTTGTCTCCCAACCGGCATGTGTCAATGAGGTGGCATCATCCTATAAATCCAAGCATGATTCTTAGAATATATAATATAAAGCTTCTATAATTTACATAAAAGAAGTCTCTTCACTATCCATAACAATGCATCCTAGACACATTATCCCAACAAACAATTTCACACCTAAAACACTACCCTCAATCATCCCTATAATGGGTCATGGATAACTTGGGTAAACCAACATACATAGTCACAAGTATGTCATTAGAAACCTTCTTAAAACCATTTCATCACTCAAAATGTATATCTTTCATCTTAGGAAAAATTCCTGTTTTATAATTTATTAAAAATAATATTTCAACTCATTTGAAAACCTCCATTAAGTACAATTATTTAATCATTCCATAACATAATTTATATTTTACCCTTTCACATCATTTCATTAGGCATACCTTTCTTTAATTTTTTCAAGAAGAAAAATGCATCCTATCCTTCATGTCCCACACACCCATCCTATGTGTGCCTATCATGATGCATGCCAAAAATATCCCTAGGTACCTAATGATGCATGAATTCACAAGAATTATCTCGTTGCTAACACACATAAAGAACAACAATTCCTACCCTGGATACTTGGGTTTTCCCTCGTACATGGGTTAGATACTCCCATGAATGAGCTTGTTGAAAAGCCCAGATATATCAAAATATCTCATCTACTATCACTAAGTAATAAGACCACAAAAAATAACCACTCTGATACTACTTTGTAACATCCTCAGCCCAAAAGCCACTAAATCAGTGCCCCGATCCATGTCATCACATGACCACAATCATTCCTCCCTATATGAAAAAGGTTTCCAGCTAGTAGTGGGGGTCTAATAGTTCACATATGGAGAATATAGACCATTTACCATAGTAATCCACAATATGTAACATATGAAATAAAGTAAATAATAATCCGTAAACTAGAAACTTTCATTACCAACCAGTTTCTAGGAAGGGTATAAACTACAACCAAATAAAAAATATGTCATGTAATGCTAATAATTCCAAAATAAAGAAAACACCAAATAATTATAAATAGATGAATCCCCAAAATGGGTCCTAACTCCAAGTTTGGATCCTCATCCTTACACATCCCAAGCCCAACTCTACTAACTAGTATAGGGCCTTTTCCAATGTCCTAACCTACTACCATGAAATCTTCTTAGGTACCCAATGGCAGCCTGAGTAGGGTGTGCGTACAACTCAATAAGCCACCACTAATGGGGTCTATAGAATGTCCAGTCTAAACAGATTATGAAATAAAGTTCCAAATAAATGATAAGGTAAAAAAAATAAAACTCGGGTTCCATTATATAACAATATTCACATTATCCATTTCCATAAATATTTCCATTTTCATCACTTATCCATCTTCATCACTAAGTTAATTTTCATCACACATTATATGGGTTAGAAATTTACATCATATACAAAATTTCCTATGTCGGTCAATTACTAATCATAAGGGAATAAGTCAAATTCCCTATCTCACTAGTGATAAACATGTCACAAATAATAAAACACTCTCACCTCGGAGCCTCAGTCCAGGTGGTCTCATCAAATGAAACCATTAGGGCTATAGAGCCTCATCCCCCTTCTCTAACACGTGCATTATGGGGTGGGGTTTAGAGCCTCAGTCTAACCCAACCTATGTTCATAGATCCTCAAGTTCAATACCCCACAAGTACCAAGCCATGTGCACATTATTATTTATCCATTCACCACATATTCCATTTCATAACTGTGTACAAATCAATACACATAACATTAATATTCAATAACTAATCAATATATAAATTAACATCAAGACTTAAACCATTATCACATTAACATTTACATTACATTTCCCATTTAACCCATTTCCCTTTCTCATAATTTAACCTATTAAGAATATTAAATTATTATAATACATTATCCCATTAAATATATTCATAAATTCACATGATTTAATCCTTTTATACACATTCTTCATTTCACATACATTAACCCTCTTATGCATTTCACATTCAATTCGTATATCATTGGTCACATACAAATTAATCCAATGATCCCTTTTTCACACAACGCCAAACAATCACTTATGCCATTATCAAAATCTAGACATAGTTATCATTATTCCTTTTTTAATCCAACTGACATACTAACATGTTCATTATGGGATCTACTTTATCACAAGTCAATTATATTCTTAACATTTCCATTTTCCATGTTCGGGAATTTTGGCACACCTCATGGGTGCCCCTAAACCAGTCTAATCATACTCAATGCATCCCACAGGGATTAGGAGGGGTTAAATTCATCATTTACATTTCCATTTTACCAAATATTACTAAATGTATCAAATTCAAAACAAGAGATAACCATTAACACAACCATACATGCACAAATCAACATCAAAACTATAGGATATAACGTATAGACCACCTAACTCAAATTTGAAGATGAACACACACTTAATCTTATCCTTAGGTCCAAATTAAATCAACCTTTGAATCCCCAACATAATATACTCTATAAAAAGTAAGTTTTAGGGAATCAGAAGATGAATAAGTAAACCACAATCCCTAATCCGGAAAATAGAAGCAGGGGGAGTGTTAGTCATACCCAGATCTTTGATCAACAAACAACGCCACTCCAAACGGCCTAGAATCGAAGGAGATCGACCCATGTGAAGAATTATGAGATTTCATTCATCACTAAGGCTATAGGAGGAAGATATGGGAGGAAAATTAGGTGAAGAACCTAAAATTCTAAGGTGGAATTTGGTAAATTATCACTTTTTAGTGGGGTGCACAGTTGGACCACACAATTTTTCAAATCATGTGCCAGCCACGTAGGATGTCTATGTCCTAGGTTGCACGGTTTGGTTTCACCCCTTGCATGGCTTTCACTAATAGTGTGCCAACCATGAAACATGCACAGGATGACCTAATGTCCCGATGTCCCTTTATTTCATGTCTTGAACCCCCATAACACCCCCAAGATTCCTCATACACCTGATAAACATTTAATTGTGCAACCTTAAGGAATTAAAACCAAAATTTAAACAAGGATGTACCTTCAAGAAGTCCTGGATCATACAATTTCAATGTTGTATTTCCAAAAAACTGACATTGAAACTTGAATATTTTACTTCTGACATTGGTTATTTTTATAATCTTTATTAAAATACTTGTGTAATGATACTTTCAATATCGATTTTTCAAAAAATCGATGTTAAAAGTCCCAATTTTAATGTCGATGGAAATAATGTCGGCTAAAAACTGATATTAAAATACAAAAAAAACTAACATGAAAACACCTTTTTATACTAGTGAATTATTACTTGGACTGAATTTCTACTGTATATCTCATGTAATTTTACACAATCATAGATATAGTTAGGTGTTTATACTTATTATCAACCCTTTTTACCTAAGGTTGGTGAGATACCTAACATGAGGACCTTCATAATTTGATACCCGACTTACATAGGTCAAAATATGAACTTAACTAATTAGGGAGAGGTTGGGTATATTGATGATCATGTCATTGATCATATTGTAACAAAGTGGGATTTTTCCACTTGTATGAAAAGTAATGACATTCGAACATTGATTGAATGAGATAAAGGAAATGCATGGCCATTATTTGTAGATTCATATATGATGTGTTCAACTACTTTAATGAGGGGTATGTGATGCGCTCATCTGTTAAATGAATGAAAAGAAATGTATTCATTAACATGGTTAGCCTTTTTCAAGGAATTAATAAAAGATTAAATGAATATACTAGATTTTCATGTTCTATGTATAGTGATCATTGAATTTCATGGATGAAAGGATTGTATGGATATATATATATGATGTATATGATACATCTAGTGGTTTACATGTTCATATAGAAATATGAGTATGTTTGATGAAAATCACACCATACCCATTAGTAGTTTGGGTAACATTGATGCTTTTCTAGAGGCCACTCTTTGCTTACATATATGAAATAGTGATTTTTATTTATTTTTAATTCTACTGAGGTGCATAAGGTGATGTGTCCCTTATTCATTATATTTTTCTGCATCTACTTTTATTTATTTAACTATGTTTTAGTTAAAAAATGAATTGTTTTTGGAGAACTAGTGGAAACTTGTCATTCTATGTTGAAAATGAAAATCATTGAACATTTGATAGAATTTTAGTTTTTTTATGCTTAATTGATTGATTGTTATTGATTTGATTTATTTTTTATTTTAAGAACACATATATTCATTTTTTTATAGTTTTATATTGAAATATGATTTTGGAAGTTTCCTAACCTTTTGGTTTTGAAAATAATTATTTCAAATTCAAATTTTTTATTTTTAGCATTCAATTGTTCAAATGAATTTTAGTTTTAATCTGGTAATTTAATTTTTAATTTCTTAATTGAAATTATAATTAATAGTTCTTAAATGGATGAATTTTCATTAATGTTGAATTTTATTTATAGGAAAAGTCAAATATACAAATTTCTACGTAGTAATTTCATTCACGTAGCCAAATTTTGAAGATTTTTTGTATCTGTATTATCATGACCAAGCCACATATCCAAATCTAGGAATACATTCACGTATCTAAATTTTTAACACCCACGTATCCAAATGAGAAGGATATCACATATCTAATTGCCCACATATCCAAAATTCTTCAATGTAAGTGATTTTCAGTGGAGTTAAATCATGTGATCAAATTATCTTGATCTCAATCCTTGTCTATTCATTGGAAAAGAAACCATATTAAAGTTGGTAAAAAATCGATTGAGTTTGGTGAATCTAAATTGGGATCTTGAAATATGTGGTGGATAACTTTCAATCTTAATTGATGAAGGGTAATCTTGGTGCTGATGTGAAAGGATTTTGAGAAAAAACAAAGAATTCAGACCTGATATTCCATGATTAAAGGTCACGTAGGTCCAACCAAGATCAATACTCATCAAATATGGAGAATACAATTGATCTATCATTTTCATGATGGATGTACCAATAAATCTTAGAGATTTATAACTAGAGTTCATTTATGGAAAGTTAAAGATATGATCTGATTCCAATCAAAGACTGGTCAAGGTTATATTACAAGTCCGAGCTCGCATGACCGAAAATGGTGTTTTGAGGAAAGTTCACGACAAGGTTGTATTCCACTACAAGAGAATAAGTCAAATGATTTATGCTATATTGGTATTTCAATCATAGATCTAAATTAATCCAATATAGAAAGATGACAATGTTAGCATTCAAACTATAAAATATTGAAAATTTGGATATGAAAGAAGAATTTTAAAGCTAATAAAGACCTTCCCATGGTTTCTGGTTGTTCTCTATTTAGGTCTAATGAATATTTGAAGATTTATTGTGACATCATTCATCCCCGACACACCATCTATGATTTTAAATATTAGTTCATGACTTTTGTTAAATTATAGGGATCAACAAAATTTATAATTGGTTTCAAGCCACCATTATGGAGATTATTTCTAGCTTCCTTGGTTGGTGGCTAGTGCACCAACCATAGCCACCATGGAGGAATTCCATCTTGGGGAATACATTTTTTTCATGTGTAGAAACAATTATTTTGGTAGCCATGAGAGTTTTCAATTGTGTAGGTGGATGCCATATTTTAATTATATGGTTTGGAGGGGATTTTTCTGGGAGTTGTGTCAAAATTAAAACCTCTCTCCATGGATATAAAAGGAGGGCCTTGGGAGACTTCCATCATTCATTTTTAGTTCTGATCCAGAGATCTCCATTGTATTAGAGATCCAGGTGAGCCCCATGTGGGATAAGGGAGGTGTAGGATGGGTCTCTTGTGAACCTTTTATATTTTGAAATAGAGGTTTTTTCATCCCATTCATCTCTCTCTGTGATCAACGAATCACAAAAAGTGGTATTAGATCCATTTGTGGCCAAAAGGCGGTGAGTAGTTGAATTTTCCCATGACCATAAAATTGAAGTTGCTCAGAATCCTATTTTTAAGTCATATTCTAAATGTTTTAAGAGGTCTAATTCCAATGGTGAAAACACTGTTGAAAATGAAGCTAAAACCAACTCACAGGATTGGTCAAACTTTGGTAAAAATTTGGGAGTTTTAGCACCCCTTGCTGGAGAAGAAGGTATTGTTACGGCACTGATTACATCTCTGGAAAGTTTCTGACAGCTAATCTATCACTGTTTCGCACGGAATCCGGGGATGACCTCCTGGATGGGAGATTCAAACGTTCTGATCAGTTTCTAATGGGTTTATTCGTAGAACCGGAAACATCCAATGATTCCACATCCGTTTGGACCTACTTTCCAAAGGTAGGCGCTCATTATCTTGTGGGCTAATGAGGCTTAGGAATTTGCATTGGTCGAGAGGATGGGAGGTCGGACTCATCACACCTTTTTGAGGGGAATTATTGTCTACTTCGGGACTCTCTTTATAGATTTAAGTTATGTTCGTGAATCCTTATTACATTACCAAGTATAAAATGAGCTTTCCTTCAGTTTAACAATCAATGATTAAATATGAAAGAAATTTAGAGGATCTTTTATATGTATTCGAGGTTCTTCATCAATAGAGAATCATCTGTATCTATTTAGAGATTCTTAGTCAATGGTATCCTTCAAAAACATTTATAAAAGTCTCTTGGTCATTATGATGACCAGGCTGGTTTTAAAGCCACTCAGTGGGGCACTTGAAGTTTATCGTCATTCAGAAGGAAATGGATTATTTCAAAGTTGGGATCGAACCCATAAATGGGCTACCTACGTATTCTTTGTTTTGGAAAAGGAATCAGAACCCACGTAGTTCGAGTAAGGGAGTATGACGTTTATGATTGATGGCTCAAAGAAGGATGTCATAATTACTTTTACACTCTAAGCTCACGTGAGTCATGCTCGGTGTGAGAAACAAGAGGTATTAGTAAAAAATTAGACAATTTGTGCCATGAAAGATGCAATCATAAGAAATGGTTTGGGGCTTATATATGTATGACTGCCCAGATAGATGAAGGTTTAGGATTCACTTTTAGGGAGAAAATCCATGAACAGGGTCCATAAAGGTATATGTGCTTCATGGAGATTTGAATACTCTAATCTTGGGGCTTACTCCTAAGGAGGATGCCCAAGTTAGGAGGGGACTTATGATTGGGTTTTACTCCTGAAAAGGAAACCCAAATCAAGGGTAAATTAGGACTGGTTAAAGAGAAATTAGGGGACTTGGGGCTTATTCCTGAAAAGGAATCCCAAGATTATAACTGGGACTTATTCCTGAAAAGGAAGCCCAAGTTAGGGGTTAAGGTTTGGGGCTTACTCCTGAGGAGGATGCCCATATTTGAGATTGGGGCTTACTCCTAAGAAGGATGCCCATATTAGAGGACTTGGGGCTTACTCCTAAGAAGGATTCCCAGATTAAAGGATTATGATTGGGGCTTACTCCTAAGTAGGATGCCCAAGTTAAGGAATTAAGGTTTGGGGCTTACTCCTGAGGAGGATGCCCAAAGTTTGGGAACTTTAAGAATTTAGGACTTATTCCTAAGGAAGATTCCCATATTAAAGGACTTATAACTGGGGATTATTCCTAAAAAAGGAGACCCAAGTTAAGGATTCTCTCATCTTAAAGGATGAGGTTGAATGAATGAACTCTCCATATTTAGTGACATAAGG
The DNA here is from genome assembly GCA_963277665.1 of Viscum album. Taxonomy (NCBI): domain Eukaryota; kingdom Viridiplantae; phylum Streptophyta; class Magnoliopsida; order Santalales; family Viscaceae; genus Viscum; species Viscum album. Next base: position 1,418,115,896 of record OY728145.1, read on the forward strand.
ATATTTAAATCACTAGGTTTTGAGAGATATTCCACAGAATTCCTTTCAGATAAGGAAGTCAAATCAAGAAATCATGCCATAAATGGATTTGAAGAGTGTCTTGAAGACTGAATCTTGAAAAGGAAAGGTGTAATGGCTTAAGAGGGGTAAAATGGGCAAGATGGGCACCCAAAAAAGGTAGGGGCGCGCAAGTCTTGAAAGGCGCGCAAGTCTTCCGTGGGCGCGCAAGTATTGGTCGCGCAGGTATACCTGCGCAACATGTGGGTTACTTGCGCGATTTTCAACCAGCATTAGAATACTTGAGCGACTCTTTATTAATCACTTTAGAATCCTCTTGAGGTTCTTCCAGAAAAGGGACACGCAATTTCTATTGAAGGAAATAAGTCGGCGCACAAGTGTTGATAAGTTTCAACACTTAGGCCTTCCTTCTTCTCTTTAGATCTTCCGTTCGAGGTAAGAAATTACCTTAGAAGTGTTCCGGAAGCTTTGAGAAGAGACTTGGGCGTCGGGAGCTTCAATCCGAGTTTCTGGAAAAAACTCCTCTCAAATGGGGGGCCCACAGTGTCTATTTATAGGTAGGAGAAGACCCAGGGCGGTTATCGGGCGGTTATCACTTAGGTCGCGCAAGTCACTTGCGCGACCAAGGGCGTCGCGCAAGTGTACTTGCGCGACAGTGATATAACTTGCGCGGTGCAGTTGCTTTTGATCCTTTGTTCATTCCTTTGTCGATTTTTGATATTTTCTTCAAAGTTTGAATCACTTTGAGCTCAGGTATTCCCCTTTTCCGATTTTTAGATTCTGTTACGAAAGGAGCGTCAACAAAAGTCCCCCCTCAGAGTTGGATCCGGAGAGAAATGAGGATTTGACTCTGAGGAAATCGAATCCATCCAAAGGAAAAGGGGCGCGCAGGTCTTCAGGGTATAGATGTCGGCGCGCAAGTTTGCGTCGCGCAGGCCTTGAGCGCACTGGGTACGGCGCGCAGATAGGCCTCCTGGCCTATAAATACATGGACTCACCTCTGTACAAGTATCCAGATTTCCGGACTTCATACCTTCTCGAGATGTCGTCACGCAGGTTATCTTAGCCGCGCAAGGTGCTCTGTTTTCCAATGTTTTCTTTGATGTCGCGCTATTCTAAAGGTACGTGTACTTGCGCGGTTTACACTTGCGCGTCAAAAACTAGCGCGGCACATGAATACTTGCGCGCCATGTTTTAGACTTGAGCGCCTTAATGCCTTAGAAATTTTTTCGAAATCTTTCACAAATTTTATGAAAAAATAAACCCATTTAAGAGTTTAATTTATTCAACTTTTGGGCAGATTCAATGGATCCCAAGGGAATTGGAACGGCTGATGAACTAGCTAGCAAGCGGATTGATGACATGATGAACATTATTATCCATGATTACTATGATATCTGCGACAGCACTCTCCCATATTTGGCTAAGTACTTGAAGAAATATCATCTTAATTTCCCACAGAGCATCTACCTGCCTCTATATGGTCATGGTCACCTGCAAGGAGTCAATGTTCCAGATGCAAAGAACTATACACCTGAAATGCAGCTGCGCTGCTACTCCTTCATTTCGGTTATGTTGTGCATTAAGAGCAACAACAATGGTGTGAACTTTCATATTCTTCTTCCATGTCATTTCCTTGCAGATATGAAAATGGAAAACCCATGGGCTGAAATGTTTTCCACTACCGATTGGTGGAGAGAAGACAAACATGGTATTAGAGAAATATCTGAAAACAGTACTCTCTCCAAATGGCTCTTTACTTCCAATGATCCATTCTCAAATCCATGTATCCATCTTCCAAGTCTCTTGGACAGAAACAGAGTCACTGTTTGATCAGCAGAAATTTTTCTCAAACCGCCCTCAAGAACATCCTTTTACAATTGTTCCAAGAAGAGATGGTATCACTGCATCTCTTATTGTATCCAGTTGAATGAATGAATTCCATGTGGTTGCTGATGAAGCTCGGGATGCCGTAAATCAAATGAAGTGTTATGTTTAAAGCCTCTTGTAATTCTTGAAAAAGAGAAGAGACTCCAGTCTATGGATGTTCTTCTAACTCTTGTGTATCAATGAAAAACACTTTCATCTTCAATCATTTGTACCTGCATTATTTCACTACCTGCTTCAAATTTACTTAAGCCAATGGGCCTAGTAAGTATAGTTTGATTTTTACTAGGATTATTACAAATAACCCTACAAACTTTGAATCTTTTAATTGCTCAATATTACCTAAATCATACAAAAATGTATATTTAGTGAGCTGGAACTTGACTTTTATTCAGAGTTCCTTTTTTTGTGGGCAGTTTAAAGTCATGCACGCCGGACATAAAGGGGCTAATGTTTAAGTTCGAAATATCTTTGACCAAAATGGATTAAAATTGATTCAATTCCTTGACAATTTATCTGAAAACATATTACCATACTCAACTATGAGAGAAAATATGTAAACTATGGCTTAAGAATATTTGAATCTGAGGAATGATATGAAAAAGAGCTAAAAGGCATTAGAAGATGTAGTTTCCAAGAATGAAGTTACTATTATTTAACAAAACCCGTTAGGGGGTCGAAATATGTAGGGCCACCTATGGGCATTGGCTGTATGGTCAAATAAATAGTATCTTTCGGCTGACAAGTCTGTTATGTGGACTGTTTATGCAAGGCCACCTATGGGCACGTGCTGCATAGTCAGGCGAAAAGAACTCTCAAAAAATTTACTTTCCTGGTGCTAAAAGCCAGTGAAAGTTTATGGAGATTCAAATTTTCTAAAGTATAGAGTTTGTTGTATGGAAAGAGGTACTTGAATATGGAGAAGATATTTCCAAACAATAATATCGAAGAACTGGATGAATATCACTCCTACGAAGGTCTGACCCAAACGTAGGGAAGAAGAATAAACCGTAGACTTGAATACTTTCAGATCATGAAAAAGGATATGGGACAAATATGTTAAGGATGGCTATTTTTTTGCGGATCCCTACATACTGTCGTTTAAGACAAATAAGGACAAAAGAGGCATTCTTCCCAAGAATGAAGTTACCATCATTTAACAAACCTGTTAGGGGGTTGAATTATGCAGGGCCACCTAAGGGCATTGGCTGCATAGTTAAATAAAATAGTATCTTTTGGCTAACAAGTCTGTTATGTGGGCTGTTTATGCAAGGCCACCTATGGGCATGTGCTGCATAGTTAGGCAAAAGAATTCTCAGAAGTTTGACATTTTTGTGACAAGAAGTCATGAAAAGGGTTATGAAGATCTGAAAATATTTAAGGTTAGGATTATAACACAAAAATATGGGTATTGTATAATGTATATAGAGATACATAGGTCAATGATAACCATAATCATGTTGTGGCTGGGTCCTGAAATTTTGGACTTCACTACATATCTCATAAGAATGAGAATCAAGCCGTACGTAGTTCTTGAAATGCATTTTAACGTCATGCAGGACGAAAGTATGAGAGATCTTAGTTTAGGGTCATAGAATTCAGACCATAATAATGAATACACAGTGTGTGTTTTCATAAGGACTTTTCAGCCAAGGAACTGAAAGTGAAATTTGGGGTTAGGCCCAAAAGACTTGGGACTGGATTCGAGGGATACTCGAATGTTCCTACGTATCCCATAAGGATGGGAATCAAGTCCACGTAGTTCTAGAACTACCCTTTGTACAAATTTGGTTCGTACATGTGAAGGGTGAAAGGGGACTTTAGTGCAATGATGGTTTAATCTGAGACAAAAAGTTTAGGTATTACCATGTATGCACGTAGTCTTTTGAAATGAAAACCATGATTGAAAAATCAATGTCAATAATAGTTCTCTCTCAAATGAGGAAATCAAAGAATATTGTAGTTTATTATCGTACCGGACAAAAGTGTTGCATAGTTTAATGTCATATAACAAGGATGAAAGTGAATCAATGTAAAGATATTGATTCTAGGTGTGGTTTCACGAATCAACATCATATGAGATGGTGGTGAACCGATGTGAAGAGATTTTTTTCGGGCTTGAACCCTGGGAGGTTTCCTACATACCCAGCCTGGAGGGAAAGGATCAAAGTCCGTGTAGTTCAATTAAAGAATGAATTAATGATCAAGTTGTTATTGGGGACAATGATCTAATAAAAAATGTTGTTGGGACCTACACATGGTTAGGGGCCCAAAGAGAGTGTTATGGTTGAGGTTTTCTCTAAGCTCACGTGAGTCATACTCGGTGTGAGAAACAAGAGATAACAACAACCTTAACGATGCACAGTTTAATGTCATGTAGGACATATCAAGGGACTATGCAGTTTAAAGTCTTGTAGTTAGGACTATTGGTGTTGCACAGTTTAGTGTCATGTAGCAGGGACAAAATAACAGTTTAATGTCATGTAGGACATATCAAGGATTTTCTGTACAGTTTAGCGTCATGTAGTTAGGACGATGGGGACAATACAGTTTAACGTCATATTGGACAAAAGGGGGATTGTGCAGTTTAATGTCATGCAGAAAGGATAAAAGAGTGTACCATTTTAACGCCATGTCGGACGAAAGTGCGAATAGTTTAAGGTCGTATGCATGGACCGTGAATGGTGCAGTTTAATGTCATGCTGGACCTTTGAGATTATATAGTTTAACGTCTTTCCGGACTTAAGGGACTTTTATACAGTTTAGCGTCCTGTAGTTAGGACGTCACAGTTTAACGTCTTCCTGGACATAAGGGACTTGCAAATTAGTTTATGGTCATATGCATGGACCAGGGAAGATGCAGTTTAAGGTCATGCTGGACGGTTTAGGGAACTTTTTCATAGTTTAACGTCATGTTGGACGAAGTTGTATTTTAAGTTCATACTGGACCATTTCTATATAGTTTAACGTCATATAGAAAGGATGAACTGGTGCTGCACAGTTTAATGTCATGTTGCGGGGACAAGTTCTTTTCTACAGTTTAACGTCATGTTGGACGAAAGTGCAAATAGTTTAAGGTCATATGCATAGACCATGGATGATGATGCAGCTTAAAGTCATACTGGACTATTGTTGTATGAACCAATTGTAAGAGTCTTGGTTCTGGGGACCATATTTTGTGTTTATACAAAATATTTCTTCAGAAATCTGGCATTGGTTGGAGTCGTGATGAGTTCTCCATCCTTTGAGATTAATGAATAAGCTCCATTGGAGTAGACCATATGTATTGAATAAGGTCCTTCCCATTTTGGCTCAAGCTTGGGAGGTTTCTTTCCTGGTATCATTGGAGTTCTGAGAACTAATACCAATTCTCCCTGAATGAATGAACGAAGACGAACTTTTTTGTTAAAAGCTTGTGCTATTCGATTCTGATAGATTTCCAAGTGGTGCAAAGTGCACAATCTTTTCTCATCTAACTGTTCCAATTCATTCAATCACTTTTGGGATTGCTCATCTGTAGATAACTGATCACAAATGGCTACTCTGAGTGAGGGCAATTGAACTTCAATTGGCAAGACTGCTTCTGTTCCATATACCAACGAATATGGAGTTGAGCGCGTTGCATTGCGGGTGGTAGTCCGATAAGCCCATAAAGCATGAAAGAGTTTATCAGGCCATGACCTCTTATCTTTATCCACCATCTTTTGCAGTATATTTGAAAGAGTCTTGTTAAAGGATTCTATTTGTCCATTGGCTGCCGCATGATACCTAGATGAATGGTTGGATTTAATGTTGTATTCTTGATACAATTTCTTCACCTCAGAAGAACAAAAGTTGGTGCCGTTGTCCGTCAATATGGTATGAGGGACACCAAATCTATTAATGATGTTAGACTTGATTAAGCTAACAATGCATTTAGAACTGACTTCTTTGAGAGGTACTGCTTCTTCCCATTTGGAAAAGAAATCAGTAGCAGTAAGAATGTACTTAAACTGCTTGGTTGTAGCTGAAGGATAAGGTCCCACCACATCCATTCCCCATGTGGCAAATGGCCATGAGTATTTAGGTGTATGAAGCAACTCTGGAGGTAGATGAATGAAGTTGGCATATACTTGACATGAATGACACTTCTTTGTGAAATCAACACACTCTTGTATCATTGAAGGCCAAAAGTATCCAAGCCTTCGAATTTGATCAGACAATCTATGTCCAGACTGGTGGGCACCACATACTCCTGCATGCACTTCTTTCATGACAGCCATTGTCTCTTCACCATCAATGCATCTGAAGAGAACTCCATCAAAATCACGTTTGTAGATAATATTCTCTAGGTGGTTTGGGCTATCATAAAGAGTAAAATTGACCACACATCACCGGATTTGTTCTTTCTCGGCTCTATCAGGTGGAAGTGTTCCATTTTGAAGGTATTCCCTGATAGGTGTCATCCATCCTATAGTATGACCATACGGTTCAGGAATGGGACTAATTTCATTAATTTCCTCTGTTATGGCTTGAACATAAGGTGAAATTGCACGACGGTGGGCAATACTGATGGTAGTCTCGTCCCGATTTGGATCTGCTAGAGCTGTGGCTATATTAGCCAGTGCATCAGCTTGAGCATTTTGTGATCTTGGGACATAAGAAAATGTCGGTTCTGAAGGGAATTCCGCCATTAACTCTCTGAAGTAATCATACAAAGGGATTAATTATTCTTTTCTGATGGCATAATCCCTATTGACTTGTTTGATTATCAGGTCTGAATCACCATTCACCTTTAAGTGATTCACTTGTGCTTGGAGCGCTAACTCCAAGCCTGTAATGAGAGCTTGGTATTCGGCTTCATTATTATTACCACCTTCCCACAATATAAAGGAATAAGGTAACAATGCCTTATCTGGAGAAATGAGTACAATTCCTAAACCAACTTTGTTGAATTTAGGATTTTCCATTTTATTCCCTGTTGGACTTCTGGAAGCACCATCAAAATACATTTTCCATGTTTGAGTATTCTCTTGAATAGAGAAAAATTCCTCATTAGGGAGTTCAATATCTGAAGACGTGTCTTCCATGGAAGGATGTTCAGCCAGGAAATCAGCCAGAGCTTGACCCTTTATTGCCTTTTGAGACACATACTAAATGTCGAACTATTGCAAAATAACTGCCCACCTTGCTAGATGTCCTGTAAGAATTCGACGACTAAGGATGAATTTGAGCGGATTATTGCGAGATACCAATTGGACCTCGTGATGTTGCAGGTAGTGTCTCAGTTTCTGAACTGCAAAGATTAATTCTAGGCAGCACTTCTCAATACTTGAATACCGGGTTTCTGCTTCAAGCATAGTTCTACTGAGATAGTAGAGGCTATTTTCATTCCCAGCATCATTCTTTTGGGCTAGAAAGGCTCCCAATGATCACTCTAAAGCTGTCACGTAGAGGATAAGTGGTCTTCCTTAAACAGGTGGCATTAATACCGGTGGACTCAGGAGGTATTTTTTGAGAACATCAAATGATTCTTGACATTCTTCAGTCCACTGGTAAGTGACTCCTTTTTTCAATAATTTGGTAAAGAGTAAACTTTTACCCGCCAAATTGGCAATGAAACGCCGAATATAGGCTAAGTGTCCTTGAATTCCTCTTAATTATGTCAAATTCTGAGGAGGTGACATACCAAGGATTGATTTGGTCTTCTCAGGATCGACTTCAATACCATGATGGCGTACAAAAAAGCCGAGGAATTTTCCTGAGGTTACCCCAAAAGCACATTTTAAGGGGTTCATCGTCAAATTATGTTGTCGAAGCTTGTGGAATATGACTTCCAAATCAGCCAAGTGATTATAACGTTGTTTGGATTTAACCACCAAATCGTCTACATAGCATTCAACAAATTTCCCTAAGAAAGGTTTGAAGATACGATGCATGGCACGTTGATATGTTGCACCTGCATTCTTTAAACCAAAGGGAATCACCCGGTAACAAAACACACCTTGAGGGGCTATGAAGGCTGTAGATTCCTCATCTTCTGGGGCCATTCGGATCTGATTATATCCGGAATATCCATCCATGAAGGAAAGTACTTCATAACCAGCCGTCGCATCAATTAAGAGTTCTATAATCGGAACTGGGAAATCATCTTTAGGACAATACCGATTAAGATCTCTGAAATCGATGCAAACCCTAATTTGTCCGTTCTTTTTCTTTACAGGGACAATATTAGCCAACCACTTGGGATATTGAACTTCTCTGACGAAGTTAGCTTTGATCAGCTTATCCACTTCAGCTTCAATTTTGGAAGCATAGGTTGGCTGTGTTCTTCTCGCGGCTTGCTTAAATCCTCGATGTTCTTTTGGTAAACCCAAATGATGAGTAGCAATATCAGGATCAAGCCCAGGAATTTCTGTATAATTCCAAGCAAAAATATATTTATTTTGCTTTAGAAAAGAAATATACATCTCTTGCTCTTCAAGGGTCATGGCCGCACTAATTAAAGTGGGGCGTGGATCTTTCTCTGTACCCAGATTTGTTTCTCTGAGTTCATCCACAGTGGTAGAGATACCCTCTTCAAATGCTGGAGGAGCATCTCTAAGATCTTCCTCTTCCTCTTCATCATGTGCGTTTTCTTCCGTTTCTACTTGCATAGTATATGACAAAACGAAATTTTCATGATCATAAGAGATATCAAAATTTTCACATTTTGAAGAAGAAGCTTCCATTTCCGACCCTATTGATGATAAAGGGCCTTCTTTGGGAAATAAAGAGGAGATGGTGGATTGAGAATCGACATCATTATTCACCTCTGGTGTTGCTATAACTTCTTCTGGCCTGATTGGCGAAGTATAGACTTGTTGGATTTCAGCAGATGAAATGAAGACGTCACCAATTATGCTTTCATCACTGTTTGGTAGGTTACCAATTTCTCCCATGTTGTCTGGCTCGATTGCCGTAACTGACATTATGGATCTTTCCATAAGAGTATTTTGATTTGGGCCTATTTTGTCAATTTGACTGATAGGTAACACATAATCTGTACTCACATGTGTAAATGGATTTATTGGAATTTTCTCCAAACCATATGGAGCATTAACTTTGGTAATTTTCTTCATTGTAGATTTTTCTATTCCCTTCATGTGATAAAATTCTGCCTCAATGTATTGAGACTCACATGTATTGAACGGGGCCTTATCACCATAAAATGTTCCAACTTGACCATTGAAATAGTATTTGAGACATTGATGGTATGATGAAGGAATAGCTGCATGTTGATGTAGCCAGGGTCTTCCAAGCAAGACGTTGAAAGCTGAGTCTTGATCAACAATCATGAAATCCGAATTGGATACAAGATCTCCAAACTGGGTTCTGAGTGTAACTTCGCCCAGTGGTTCTCTTTCATTTTTATCATATCCTTGTAACATCATGGTAGAAGGAGATAAATCAGATTCCATGAGGCCCAATCGACGAAGTGTATGAATGGGCATGAGGTTGACTCATGAACCATTGTCAATGAAAACTCTTAGGATATCTACACCATTGACTTTGCTAGATAAGTAGAGAGGTTTTATGTGCCCATGCACAACATCATCTTCATCTTTATCAGTAAAAGATATCACTGCATGGCATTCTACAGGATTATTCTCTATGTTATAGACTTCAGCTGCAGCAATTTCAGCTTCAAACTCCTGAGGACTTGACAAATCTTCGATGAGTGCTTCCTGAAGATCTTTTGATAGATTCAAAGCATCCAAAATTGATAACTTGGCTGGTACTTGGGCCAAGTGTTTCAATATATCATACTTTTGATCTAGAGGTCTGTGTTTCCCAACAGCATTATGAGGTTTAGCAGGTACCTTGGAAGCAGATGCTTTGGAAGCTGATGCATCTTGTATTGGGATAGAAGTTGGCAACATCCTTGGTTTTGGAAGATTAGACTGATTAGTCCATTTACTTGCTGAGATAAAGAAGATGGAACCTTTAATCGGTCTTCCAAAATAACTGTGCCAAAACTGAGTTGGCCATTGGCAGAAGAACTTGCTTGTTCTTTTTGAGCTCGCTGAACGGCTCTACCACGAGTTTCTGCTGCATACACAGTGCTAGTAGGGGTAGAATTGGAGTAGTGGCTTCGGAAAGATCCACGTCTTCCTCTGTATCCTGAACCTCTGGAACTTCCTCGGATTCCCTTATTTTATACAGGGAATTCAGGATCATCAAGACTGGAATATGGATCTATTAATTGAATCATATTAACAGAACTGAAGATTAACTCTTCGTCTGATAAAGACCCTACCTGACTAGCCTATTTAGGCTGTGCCGTTTGATGGGGCGGTGCCCGTGGCTTTGAAGTAGATGGCATGAAATCTTCCAGAGTCAAAGACAACTTAGGCCTCGATACATACTCATCTTCTTCTGATTCCTCTTTCTTCTTTGAATTTCGATGCCCTTTTGAGGATTTTTCTTTTGATGGAGACTTCACTGCAGCTTTTGTAGGAGACACAATTGGCTTCTTCAATTGTGTTTGAAAAATGGAATGGGTCCGATTGATTGTCTTTCTAACCATCCAATCATCATATTTTTGCGAAGTTTTGCTTTTGACTTCCTGGCACTCGCCTCCTTCCTCTGGATCTGTAGCGGTAACACACGCTACATGAGCTGAAGAACCCTTCAATTTGACTTGTCCCAAGTCGAACATCTTTTGCAGAAGGTCTTTAAAGACAAAACACTCCTGGTTGGGATGCCCTAACATTTGATGAAAGGGACAATAATTGGGACAGTCTTCATCTCCTTCCTTGTTTGGCCTCTTGGGCACTGGTAATTGAACCAAATTATTTTCCAGAGCTGAAATGAAGTAACCAGGAACTTTCTCACTTGGGAAAGAGTATGTTTTACTCTCCATATCCTCAAATTGTTTTCGTCATTGATATTTTTGATCATTTGGACGAAACGGCCTTTGTTGTTGGCGTTCAGGAGGTGGAGTCCTTAGAGAAGATGAAGGTTTTGAAGTAGATATAGGTACAGGTGCTTGTTTAAGCATAACTGTAGCAGTTTCTGCTTTACCCATTCTTCTTCCTGGAGCTGATGGAATTACACGAGATTTAACCTTAGCCTGTATAAGGGAATCTTCAATCTGCTGAGCGATTGAAGTAAGGTCTCGAAACCCTCCTGTGTATTTCATAGGGATCAATGGAGTGCGTAATTCATCACGCAAATTTGCCACACAGATTGGCAATAGCTCTTCCTTAGGGAGTGCTAAACTCAGGGAATATGTTAATCCCGTCTAGCGAGTAATGAAATCAGAGACTCTTTCATTCTCCCTTTGCTTGCAGTTTGTAAGATCGAAAACTGTCATTTTTGGCAAAGTTGAGCTGAACTGAAGAAGGAATTTTTGACGAAGATCCTCCCATCTGATGATTGACCAGGATTGCAAGCTTGTATACCAGACAAAAGTTGGTCCTTTCAAGGTTCGCACGAAGCATCTGAGTTTCACTGCTTCTTGCTGCTCTGGAGTTCCCATAATAGGATCACAACAAGACACATAATGCGTCAAATTTTTTTCAGGGTCGCCTGATCCATTGAAAGTAGGGAAAACGGGGTTTCCAAAACTGGATAGAGGAGAAATTGAATCTACCCATTCAGGGTAAACTTTCTTTTCAGGTTGAACTTGCGCCCGTTTCCCTTCTATAGTTTCTAACCGAGCTGTTAATGACTCAATATTAGTTATTAACTTTTGAGAAACATCAGGTTGAACTTGGTTTTGGGTAGGTGCAATGAATGGAGCTTGGACAGACATGGTGGTTGGTGCTGCAACTGATGGTAGCACTGCCAACCGTTGTTGTGCTTGACCCACGGGATTAGACCTCTGAGGGTGTACTGATAAAGGAGGATATTCTTGATCCATCTCAGTAACTACAACAAATTCCTTCGGCTGTCGAACTTCAGCATTCTTAAGAAGAAGACTACTCTGAAGTAGTTCTGCATTCAACCTTCTTAATTCTTTCATTTATTTCTCTTGTTGTGCAAACCTTTTCTCTAATGAGAGCGATTGACCTTCTCCAGAGGAAGGATATGTAACCTGATTCTTTCCCTTCCCTTTGTTGGATACCTTTTGGAGGGAGGGAAGTGGATTACCTAGGTTCTGAATAATCCTTTGACTTCGTGTACGTACACCTTCTTCATTTGTATCGGTGCGTACATTTTCTTGAGCAGGATGCTCTTCATCTGAGTCCCCTGAGTGAGTCTCCTCTAGTGTATTAGCAACAACGGCATTGATGACATTGATTAATGCATAATGCATCGCATCCCTTCTATCAACATTTCTGTGATATTGTCTTCTTTCATGTCTCTGATGAGACATTGCCTTTTGTTGATTCAATCCTTTAGGAATTTCTTGACGAGCTATAATTTGGAGGTAATCTCCTGATAATTTGGCTCTTCGTTCCTCTTGGGGCTTCTTCCCCAATCAAGAAAAGACCGATATTCTCTGAGAAGGGGATTGATGATTTGAAAGAGTCCCCAGTCTCGTGAACTGGGGATGTTCCTGTTGATTCCGCTCAACTCCTCGAATCCCATTTGTTGACTCTGAGGGTTGGGTTAGAGAAGTCCCCAGTCTGACAAGCTGGGGTGGCTCTTGACATGCTACGTCTGAGATCTTCTTAAAATATCTCTTGATCTTGCGAATCTTAGTTCGGAAATTAGCTGGATGCATTAACCTGTATCCACTTTTATCACCTGGTTCAAAAGACCGTTGGATGATTTCAGATACTTCTGTCATTTGATGACGTGTTTGCTCCATACGAGAGGCTTGTGCAATATTCTCGCCTGCTTGATGTAGGAGCAATTCAACAACTTGTTCTCTATATGCTTGATTTTGATAGAAACTAGTTGAAGCCTGTTCTTGAGAAAGCTTTTGATTATGAACAAAGCCCATTGACTGTGGCCAGCCATGGGCAATAACATTGCATGAGACCATTTTCGGCGGGCTTTGCTGACTAGAAAGCAATTTGAAATTTAGTGCTCCGTGAACACTCCACCCTCTGATATGAACATCAGATGGAGCATCGGCAATTAACTGACACAATTTTCTTAGTGCGCCAAGGCATGAACGTTGAAGGGTTCTCTGTTGTTTTTCAGCCTTCGGATACCGAGAGACTGATAGAGATGCCAAATCAATCTGACGTTGTAGCCCTTCTATTATCTTAAGATTATTTTCATATTCATCATAAGATAATACCTTCTTCTTTAATTGACAAAGAGTTTTCCATATGTTGAGACGAATATCATGGATTCCATCATCCGTTAACATCTTTGGAATATCGTACTGGGAGTCAGCCAAAGGCCAAAACATGACTGGTACTTCACCTTTTGCCAGTTTTTTACTCATGTTCATCATGTCCTCTTTATCATTAAATGAAGATTCTTCTACATGTTTTGACCAGAGTTGGTGTTTCCTTGTTGCTTCATCGGATTCAACAAGATTGGTAGAGAGATCATTGGTCAAACTAGAAGATTCATGACTTAGGGGTGGTTCGGAGAATGACCTACACCCTGGGCTATCTTCTGATTGAGAAAGTATTTCACTTGTTAGCGATAAAACATCAGACATGACTGGTTTCGCATTTGCAGGTGCCTCAAGATAAGAGGGCTTTCTCGGCACTACATTGTCCACTGGAGTATTTTCCAGGCAATGTGAATAACTACTGCGGAGAGGACTTTCGCAGCGAAATTCATCATCAGGGGGAGGACCACCATAATGGGTTACAGAAAAATATGAGATCTCATGCTCCTTGGTCTTCTGATCACACAGAGGGTTCCTGTGGCTCTCATATGAAGAAGAAACTTCAAGATTGACCGGATTTTCATGAAGCAACTCTTCATGAGGAAGTGTCTGTTGAAGACCTTCAGAATTAATGTTCCCGTTATTGGGAACTGAGGGAGTAGAATCTTGAATTCCGACAGATAAATGTCTGAGGGCTTCAAGAACTCCATCATCGAGCAAGGCCTTGTTATAGATTGTCCTTTGATCTCCTGACTGTGCTGGGCGGATCTTTTTCTTAGATTCCTTCTAACTCACTTTAGAAACCACTTGATGACGAAAGTGATTTCTCTGAGCAGGTGTATGTGCCTGATCAGGAAATATGGTCAGGTTAGGCTGACGATCTCCACTCAAATCAGGTGTATGTGCCTGACTTGGTTGTCCGTATGATATGGGGGAGTATGCCCCATGACCCTCTTGGACTGGAACAGATGTGTGTGTCTGTTCCGGAGTGAATCGTTGATGTGTCACTCCACTGTTAGGGAGAGATTTATGTGTCTGTCCCTGAGATGATGCTGAAGCTGTTATGATATCCTGGCAAGCATCCAGAATATGAGCAGGAATTTGCTTCTGCTCTTTCACCATTGATAAAATATGTTTGGTGACTTCAGCCACCGGAACGGGGATATACGTCCATTCCGGGTTTGGAGTAGGTGTATGTGCCTGCTCCTGTCCTCCTTTTCCTGTCAGTGAATCCTGACAGAACTCAAGTGTGGAGGCAGAGAGTTGAGTCTGCCTCCTGTTTGTCGTCGGGGCTTTCCGACTGACTTCTCCGTGCGCTACCAAGCGAGACTGTTGGTAGGCTTGATTAGTATTAGCAGGTGTATGTGCCTGCTGATTACACTTCGCCAAACGCGGTTGACGAGATCCATCATATGTAGTCAGACAAGCCTGCTGACTAACTGGTGATGTATAAGCAAGTGTATGTTCCTGCCTATAATACTCCGCCGGAATTATCTCGCGGGATTGGCTTGATGCTGCCAGACGAGTCTGCTGGACAGCGGAATTAAAACGGACAGGTGTGTGTGTCTGCTCGTTGTTTGCCACCAAGTTAGGTTGGTGGACTTCTCCGGAGATGGCAGGGATGACAACCTGCCTATTGTTAACCGGATTCCGTCTCTGGCGGTTCATCTTGCCTTCTCGGGTTCGAGGAACCTGAGATGAATGCCTGGAGTCGGTACCCTCATCATGTTGAGGGTGCACTACCGCACGAGTCTGGTGGTGATTGTTGATGGGAGCCCTCGGGAAGGACTCCTGTCTTTTTGAATTAAGGCCCTGCGGGACCTTCTCATTTACTTCCTCAGAGTAAGGGAGTGAATGGAAATTGCGTTCTGGGGATAACGACCCGAAACGGTTGGAGACAGTAGTCAGCACCGTCTGCTTCTTGATTGTTGGCCGCCGTTGTCTGGACGACCAGGTAGAGTTGTTAACTTGGAGGGATTGACGAGCGGCCTCCAGAGTTGGGATAGTACCGTTGAGATGGTACTCCTTACCCAGTGAATTAGAAACCCAGCATTGAAGACGCTGAGTTGGTGATGTCATCCTCAGAGCGGACGACATTCCAGTAGGAGTAGCAGCATTGGTTTTCACAGCAGTAGACCTCACAGTAGAGGTTTTTACAGAAGTATTATTCACAGGGGTGAATTTAAGGAAATCCATTTTGCAGAAGATCTTGAGAAAAGAGTGCCTGTTCCATATAACAGACATAATCAAGATGAATCCGACCACTACATCTTTTGGATGATCATATGTCAATGATTTCTTTGTTGGCCCAAGGGGCCTAACAAATAAGAAGAACATCACTTTAACTTGGTTAAGGATTCACGTCGGGTTCACCATTTTTTGTTTCGCACGGAATCCAGGGATGACCTCCTGGATGGGAGATTCAAACGTTCTGATCGGTTTCTAACGGGTTTATTCATAGAACTGGAAACATCCAATGATTCCACATCCGTTTGGACCTACTTTCCAAAGGTAGGCGCTCATTAGCTTGTGGGCTAATGAGGCTTAGTAATTTGCATTGGTCGAGAGGATGGGAGGTCAGACTCATCACACCTTTTTGAGGGGAATTATTGTCTACTCCGGGACTCTCTTTATAGATTTAAGTTATGTTTGTGAATCCTTATTACATTACCAAGTATAAAATGAGATTTCCTTCAGTTTAACAATCAATGATTAAATATGAAAGAAATTTAGAGGATCTTTTATATGTATTAGAGGTTCTTCATCAATAGAGAATCATCTGTATCTATTTAGACATTCTTAGTCAATGGTATCCTTCAAAAACATTTATAAAAGTCTCTTGGTCATTATGATGACCAGGCTGGTTTTAAAGCCACTCAGTGGGGCACTTGAAGTTTATCGTCATTCAGAAGGACATGGATTATTTCAAAGTTGGGATCGAACCCATAAATGGGCTACCTACGTATCCTTTGTTTTGGAAAAGGAATCAGGACCCACGTAGTTCGAGTAAGGGAGTATGACGTTTATGATTGATGGATCAAAGAAGGATGTCATAATTACTTTTACACTCTAAGCTCACGTGATTCATGATCGGTGTGAGAAACAAGAGGTATTAGTAAAAAATTAGACAATTTGTGCCATGAAATATGCAATCATAAGAAATGGTTTGGGGCTTATGTATGTATGACTGCCCAGATAGATGAAGGTTTAGGATTCACTTTTAGGGAGAAAATCCATGAACAGGGTCCATAAAGGTATATGTGCTTCATGGAGATTTGAATACTCTAATCTTGGGGCTTACTCCTAAGGAGGATGCCCAAGTTAGGAGGGGACTTATGATTGGGTTTTACTCCTGAAAAGGAAACCCAAATCAAGGGTAAATTAGGACTGGTTAAAGAGAAATTAGGGGACTTGGGGCTTATTTCTGAAAAGTAATCCCAATATTATAACTGGGACTTATTCCTGAAAAGGAAGCCCAGGTTAGGGGTTAAGGTTTGGGGCTTACTCCTGAGGAGGATGCCCATATTTGAGATTGGGGCTTACTCCTAAGAAGTATGCCCATATTAGAGGACTTGGGGCTTACTCCTAAGAAGGATGCCCAGATTAAAGGATTATGATTGGGGCTTACTCCTAAGGAGGATGCCCAAGTAAAGGAATTAAGTTTTGGGGCTTACTCCTGAGGAGGATGCCTAAAGTTTGGGAACTTTAAGAATTTGGGACTTATTCCTAAGGAAGATGCCCATATTAAAGGACTTATAACTGGGGATTATTCCTAAAAAAGGAGACCCAAGTTAAGGATTCTCTCATCTTAAAGGATGAGGTTGAATGAATGAACTCTCCATATTTAGTGACATAAGGATATTTAAATCACTAGATTTGGAGAGATATTCCACAGAATTCCTTTCACATAAGGAAGTCAAATCAAGAAATCATGCCATAAATGGCTTTCAAGAGTGTCTTGAAGACTGAATCTTGAAAAGGAAAGGTGTAATGGCTTAAGAGGGGTAAAATGGGCAAGATGGGCACCCAAAAAAGGTAGGGGCGCGTAAGTCTTGAAAGGCGCGCAAGTCTTCCGTGGGCGCGCAAGTATTGGTCGCGCAGGTATACCTGCGCGACATGTGGGGTACTTGCGCGATTTTCAACCAGCATTAGAATACTTGAGCGAATCTTTATTAATCACTTTAGAATCCTCTTGAGGTTCTTCCAGAAAAGGGACGCGCAAGTTCTTTTGAATGAAATAAGTCGGCGCGCAAGTGTTGATAAGTTTCAACACTTAGGCCTTTCTTCTTCTCTTTAGATCTTCCGTTCTAGGTAATAAATTACCTTAGAAGTGTTCCGGAAGCTTCGAGAAGAGACTTGGGTGTCGGGAGCTTCAATCCGAGTTTCTGGAAAAAAATACTCTCAAATGGGGGGCCCACAGGGTCTATTTATAGGCAGGAGAAGACCCTGGGCGGTTACCGGGTGGTTATCACTTAGGTCGTGCAAGTCACTTGCGCGACCAAGGGCGTCACGCAAGTGTACTTGCGCGGTGCAGTTGCTTTTGATCCTTTGTTCATGCCTTTGTCGATTTTTTATATTTTCTTCAAAGGTTGAATCACTTTGAGCTCAGGTATTCCCCTTTTCCGATTTTTAGATTCTGTTACAAAAGGAGCGTCAACAATCACACCACATCAGTGCCACATCATTGGTTGATATTTTCCATTGACACTATTTTAATCACATGTTGATTAATCAGTGTCTGATTTTGATGATCCAGGAGTCAATTCCACCATTATCAACTATTCCAGATGCAAGGGTGAGCTCCATTTTTTTCTTATTTTGTACGGATTTTTACATAATTGAAATTCAATGGAGGGACCATCCTTGCGATGGATGATCATGTTGAATTCTTCAAAATACTCCATTTGGAAGTCTCGAATGGAAGATATCCTTAATGAAAAATATATTTTTGACCCCATTCAGAATAAGGTAATAAACCCTAACGTTAGTAATCAAGCGGAGTAGAAGATTCTGAATAAGAAGATGAACAGTAAAATCCTACAATGGATCAATCAAAGTGTCTACCACCATGTTGCACAAGATACCAGTGCATAATAACATTGCATGAAGTTTAAAAATGTGTACCAATGAAAGACCTCTCATAATAAGATCCTCTTGTTGAAGTAGTTAATGAAACTTCAACTACATATTGGAAGCTCTATAGTCGATCACACCAGCGAGTTTCAAAGCTTGGTGTACCAATTTGGGGCTACAACTAAGACTATTAATGATGAAGATAAGGTGAACCACTTACTTTTAAATCTTCCTAATATCTAGGATACACTTTTTATCTCACTCAGTAACTCGGTGCCCAGAAGCAAAATTACCATGGGAATGGTAAAGGATACATTATTCAATGAGGGGGCCCGAAGAAATGATGTGAGTTAAAACCAGAAGAAAGATCTTGTCCTAGATAAGTAAGGGAGATAATAAGGAGGAGGTCATGGGGTAGGACGTAGAGGCTAAAGAAAGATCAAAGGAACATCTATAGATGGTAGGAGGCCAACATACATGTTCTACCATTATGGCCTGGAGGGACATGTGAAGAAGAACTGTCAAATGTTTCTATAATAAAAGGGACAAAATAGCAACTAGAAAAAGAATAAATAGAGATGTTCATGTGATAATTAGTGTAAAAGTTGTTTTATATGATCCAAAGATAAAAAAGATACATGCTTTCATGAATTAGTCTAGGACATAGAATGGGTAGTTGATACTACAACATTGTATCACAACACTTTGCATCATAAGTATTTCTTGACTTATCAAGCTAGTGAATTTGGTGTAATTAAGATGGGGAACACCAGTTCGGCAGATATTGTTGGCATGGGTGATATCCAAGTCAAGACTAACATTGGATACACAATCACCTTGAAGGATGTTTGACATTTTCCAATCCTTTGGCTCAACCTGTTATCAGGTATAGCCGTTTATTGATATGGCTGTGACAAAATATTCAATAATGGATCATGGAATATGAAAAAAGGATCCATCATCATCTCCCAAGAAAACATATTTGGTACATTATAAAAAACTCTTGTGAGGATATGTGCAGACAACCTCAACATGGTGAAAGGATAGATGTCATCCAATATATGGCATAAGATACTCATCCACATAAGTGAAAGAGGGTTATCTACCCTAATGAATAACAAGTAATAAGGATGCATCACATGATCCTTATAAATATTTCTTTTATGTAAAGTAGCATAGATCCTCATTAAATACTGCTCCATCAAGGATATTATATTTGTTGTATCTGGTGCACTCTGATGTATGTGTACCTGTAGAAGTGGATTCACTAGGAGGTAAAAAATATTACCTATCCTTCATTGATGATGCATCTCAAAGGGTGTGGGTGTTCTTCTTGCATATGAATGACCAAGTACCAGACTACTTCACGATGTTTCATGCCATGGTGGAGAATGTATTTAAACAATAGAAGAGAGTACATATCCAGAGAATTTGATGCCTATTATTGAAGTCAGGGCATCTGACATGAGAGGATGGTCTCATGCACCCCACAACACAACGGAGTTGCATAACGGATGAAAAAAACTATCATGGAGAAGGTCAAAATCATTATGAGTTTGGATATGATGTTTAAGAAATTCTAGGGAGAAGATGTTCATGTTGTATGATACCTCATTAACAGATCCCCATCAGTCCCTATGAATTTTGATATTCCACAGAAGAGATGGTCTGGTAAACATCCCTCTTACTCTCATTTATGAGTATTTGGATGTTTGGAATTTTCACATGTATATAAGGAGCTCAGGTAGAAGCTATATTGAAGATATACTCCATGAATCTTCATCGGCTATGAAGATTACAAGTTCAGGTAAAAGATTTGGGACCCAAAGGATAAAAATGTTATTATAAGCAAAGATTTTTTATTCCATGATAACCATATGATTGAGTACATTAAAAATCCTAGAATTACTTAAAGGAAAAGTGTTGAGGAATTAATTCATGATCCAACACCTATACCAGCACCACCTGTTAATAGAGAGGATGAGATGCAAGAAGACGTATCAGTAGTGGATCAGGAGGTAGTATAGAAGGATATTGAGTAGGGGGAGACTCAATCCTCTCCAAAAAAAAATTTAGAACCGTCATAAGATCTAGGTGATGTAGTTCCTCCCAAACCTAACATTTCACAGGTTCAAAGATCTTCACGAGGAAGGATTCCATCAACAAAATATTCAATTTCGGAGTACCTATTATTGACTGACGAGGGGGGCCATAAGTATATCAAGAAACATTTCAAAATCATCAATCATTGGATAATAAAAGTGATGGATTAATATATACTACAACTTTTTAAGATCCACACGAAGGAGAACCCAACATATATGTTGATAAATCTAGTTTATCACGAGAATATGGACCTTTTCAGATGCTCTAGTGGATTGTAGCTAGAGGGAGATAATTGATGGATATTATTTCCAACTTCCTTGGTTGGTGTATGGTGAACCAAACATAGACACCATGGAGGACTTCCATTGAGGTTGATACATATTTCATATGTGCAACAACTATTCTTTTGGAATCCATGAGAGTTGTCAATGGTATGGGTGGATGATATATTTGGAGTACATGGTTTGGTGGGGATTGGTGGGGGATTTGTGTCATACTTGAAACCTCCCACCATGGATATAAAAGTAGGTGCTTGGGAGCCTTCCAAAATTCATTTTTATTTTTGATCCAGAGATATCCATTGTATTTGAGATCCAAGAGAACTCCATTTGAGAAAAGGGAGGTGTGGGAGGGGTCTCTTGTGAACCTTTATTATTTTTGAAATAAAGGTTTTTTCATCCCATTCATCTCACTCTATGGTCATTGAATCAAAACACACTAATCTCATCAAGTGAGGTTTGGAGTTGCGGTGAAGGTGGTTGATGACTCACCTTGCATTTATAGTTTCACTCCAGGGATCTTGAACTAAGTGAAGAATAGGGATCTCTTGATTCCACACCACCTAAGTGTGTATACAGATCTAAGATTGTTCATGGTGATTAATCAAAGTTTTGTTTTATAAGGTAAATATTTGTGAATCTATCTTGTCAATTTTGACTAAATACTATTCGATGGAGAATATCATTTCACATTGGAAGGAAATAGAAGGTGCATAGCATATTTAGTTGACAGATAGATTCTTGAAATATATGATTTTAAGTTAAAAATAGGGGAAATTATAGTTTCTTTTCATGGTGATATTAGTTTAATAATTTTACCATAGTTATAAGGTAGTGATAAAAGGTTTGTATTTAGAAAAATGAAACTTGTGTTAGGGGAATCACACTAACCTCTGAGGTTAGAAAAATTAAGTCAATGGACTGAAAATTTAAAATGGAAATCTGAAATGGGATTGGGTGGATTGATTTTGTTGGATATTTCTGAATTGGTGCCATAGAAAAGTGAAGGAATTTTCTAAATAAAGGGAAATATAACTTTGGTAGTCCATTTTTCAAGAAATATTGGAGGGTAGATTTATCTTCCCCTCTTTTTCTTCTTCATTTTTATTGTAAATGAAAATGAATTTCTTAAAAATTCTTGAGTTGAAGATGATTGGATAATTATTTTATTAGGGAATACAATTTTTTAATTTTATTACTTTAATTCTTCACATAATTTTACTTAAAAATTGTTTGCACCTCTTATGATTTATTCTCAAAAACATCAAAATATTTTAGCAAGATAGATTCTCATGACATTTCTTTCAATTAATTTATAGTTGGATGAGTCTTGAAAGTGGCGATCTGCAAGAATCATCCCTCTTTGGGTTACACTCTTAGTGATGGAGATTGACCTAATCAATTTTTTGGGTGCGTATGTAATTAATTTTCCATTAATGAATAAGTTTATTAGGAACCAATCAATTGAAATTCTCCATAAACTTTTTCATCATAGTTTTCAATTACTATCTTCTTTTCTAAATTTTATTCTTGCATTTTCTAGTTTGAATTACTTATTCCTTCATTTTTTTCAAAAATCAAAATTAAAATTTAAAATATATTGTCCATAACTATTATACATTTTGAATTTTTTGAATCTTTGATCTTCATAATCATTTTTTTCTTCCTTTTGGGTTCAGCACCCAACTCATTTATTTACCAATAATTTTTATGAGTTATAAATATATAAATTTAGTGTATTTAAATGATGATACACCAAGTGTATAGAATCATTTTTGGGGGTGGGGATTCTTCAAATTTAAACTGAATGACGCGTGAATCTGAATTATTTTGTAAGTTTTTATGCTAGATTTTATCTAAGAAGTTGGAAATTAGAATGAAATTTTCATGAAACCTTACATAGTTATCTATCATTATATTTGAGTTAAACTTAAAAAAATTGGATCTATGGATTATCTTGATTCATTCAATTGAACATACCTAATTTTATAAGTTTAATTCTACATATTTTTTATTCTTCAATTTTATAATGAATTTATTATCTTTAATATTCTTGAAAAACTACTTTAGACTTGTGGGAAATGCTATTTGAATGTCATTATGACCCTTGAACATATCATTGAAGTACTGAATTGAAAATGTGTTTGAACTTATAGTGGTTATAATTATTGTTTCTTCCACCTTGGAGTTCAATATTTTGGACAATGTTCAGATTTAAGTATAGTGGAGGGGTATTTTATTTGTTAATCTATTTTCCATTTTTAATCAATAAAAATTCCTTAAATGTTTTTAAAATTGTGAATTTTCAAGTTTCACTTAGTAATTTTCATGGTATGAAATTTTTTCTTAAACTTGAAGGTTATGTTCACACATAGAAAGATTAAACTTTTTTTACCTTATGGATTCATTTGTGTAAATCATTTATCTTTCTGTTTTGAAAAAAATGGATTTTGGTGAAACTTTGGAAGAATGTTATGCAACCATCATTGACATTGAAATTTTTAAATTTTATTTAACTCAAAATATATTCATCCAAAGAGATTATAAAATGAAAATATTGATCCGTTTTGAAATTTTTTTATTCTTCAAAAACTCGGTACACCATCATTGAAATATGTAACAAAAAAATAAAAAATAGGCGTACATGTAACATGATAGCCTCCATCTTAATTCCTCAATGCATGCTTGATGTAAATCACCAAAGTAGAAGCTTAAATACTCTTTCCTTCAGAGATGGTACATCGATGGAAGATCCAAAATTCTGTAATGATATTTTCTGATCACTAAATGGGTACAAGGACATTCTTTGTGATACAAATAATGATCAAGGTCGAGGGGAGTTTTGGTGTGGTTTTCATGAATCCTGAAAAGGCCCATGCAAGATCAATATAATCAATAAGAGGGGTAGGGGTGAATTAGGGATATATTTTCTTTTCATTTATATTTATTATGAAACAAAATTCACCTCCTATTAAATATTTATCAATTTTGTAAAAACAAAACATTCAAACAGATTTATAGGAAAACCAAAAATTACAAGGTTCGCTACTCAATAAGAGAAACTGGTTCTTAGTATGGTTTGTAAATAATGCAATACCACGCAATCAACTAGAAAAAAATTCTCTTTATGTGGTTATAATAAGTACGAAATATTCTTACACTTGCATGGAACTATGATCAAAACAATAGTGCATGTTGTACTTCAAGTCTAAAAGATAAAAATAATATTTCATAACATGTTTATAAATCATCTTCAATAGGTTTGGAACTTTTTCACAGTGATGCTTTAACAAAATTCACTTTTTTATTTTTTAAGAACAGTTCTTCACTTACATACCCCACATAAAGTAAGAACTTCTTCTATAGAGTTTGTAAAAAACTTAGTTTGATCACTATTTCTAATTCCTCAATCCATTTCATCTATCCAAAAATGATTATGTCTGATTTTTCTATAGTAAACCAAAACCCCACTCCTTCCCTCTACTTTCTTTATCTAGAATCTTTCTATACAATTATTTTTTTTGATCATATCTATCTGATGTGATCATTTAAAAATTTGATCAAGTGAACCTTGAACATAACTTCTTTGTTCTATACAAACATCTACTTCACCTCAACCAAGTGATTCCTTATTTGTAAATAATCTGCTCAAAACATTAGCACACAAAGGTTTATCTAATGTGATTGACTGATTCTTCTATCTGAAAACCTTTCTCTAGAAGTTATGTCTGTCTAGAAACTCTACTCATATAGTTAGTTATGGAAACTTTTTTGAAACCAAAACTCCAGTGATCTCAATTTTTTTCATGTGAACAATACAATCATACATTGTAATTTCACCACTTTATATAGGTGCGATCCAAATAGTGCAACCAAGAAATAAAATTTATTTTTCCACTTAATAAAAATCCCCAAATAAAAAACACCTACTAAAATTAATACTTATGAAAGCTTATCAAACCTTATAGAATATTCTATAACCTACAATTAAACTTCAACATAACACATAACTTTAAAAAATTTCTAAATTGCTTTAATTTTCATCATAGAAATTTTTCGAGAAAAATATATTTCAGAAAATATTTATAAGATTTCTTTTCTTGGATTATCATTCCTATAAAATGTGTCTAATCTTATTATTCTAGAAAAAAAAGTTTGAAAACAAACTTGATATGTTATTTCTTTCAAAAACTTCTTCATCCATACACCTTTCTTTCTACTAATTCAAATATCATCATTAACAATCTATCCAAAAATATGAGCCTGCATATTTGATTTTATCACTTCTAATATTATATTGAAATTAAATATATCTCTTAATGGTCTGACTAAAATATAGTTCCATTTTCACATAATGAAAAACCCAACATCCTTTCATAATATCATACTTCCTACAAAATATTTGTCCGAATAATTTATCTGACTTGAACTTTATAAAATTCATTCTTTACTAAATTTTAGGCTTCATCAACTTTCTCATGTTTTGTCACTTCACAACTTTGGAGCTTCACAAACTTGTTAAACATTGTAAATAGTTTTCCTCAACTAACACTTTGTCTGGTCTTGTTTCTGGAGATCTTTCACACAACTTCAAAGAGAAAAACTTTGTATGCCTAACCAATTTTCTCTCCTTAAAAAATTTTTGGATCATGAATTTTTAGAGGACTCATGATTTTAAGAACTATATAGCTACAAAGCATCACTGGATTTGTTATTTAATATCAATTTTAAACCATGTGTTTGAAATTCCTCTAATCAAAATTCTGATTTTGAAACCCTATATCTGGAACTCCTTTGTCCAAAAAAATTTAAATTCTCATTAACAAAAATCAACTTTCATGAGGATTTCCATGATGTTAAGAACATTTAGATCTATATATAATTGTCTAATTTTTTTAAAACCCCTCTTTTAATATTATGTTTTTGGTATTCCACCAAAGTTTATCCAATAAACTCCATTACAGAAAGATGTGTCTAGAAACAAGTACACCCTGAAAACAATATTCATAACTGAAAACTTCAATTTATGAAATTTCATAAGTAAACTATTTTCAGTCATCTATGTTCAAAATCCTTCATCTGTTCACCAAGTTTTAAAAATCAAGTTGATTTCTTTAAAGACAAAAAAACCAAAACATTCAACTATAACATCCTGACCCATATCACCCCTAAACTGGTAGCCGGACCGGTCACCACATGACCACAAGAGAGCCTCCCCATATGCCAAAGGATCCCGACTTGCAGCGAGGGTCTTAGGAGGTGACAATTGGGAGACTATAACCTATTATTAGAGTTTCGTAGTGGTATATCGGAGTAAATAACAATCAAAAGCGGAAGAAGTAATACATAATTGACAAAGAATCGGAAGAAAGATTTCATTTGATGGATGAATGAACGACATGTTATTAAAATATTTTTGAAATCATTAAACAAAACAACATGCTTTACATATCAGTATATAAAAAAAATAAAAGACTCAAAGCCCCAATTGAAAACTCCATGATCATCCTGAGCTCCATCCCAATCCTTTGCTTATGTCTACAGGTACTAGTAAACAACAATAAGCAAGGTACAAGGTCTGCAATCCTATGAACAAGAAAGGTCTACTCAGGTACCTCAGTGTAATGGCGTCCTGGGTAGGGTGTGAGATATACATCTCAGTAGTTCGACACCACCGGTGTCTAGAATAATCTAGACAGTGAAAAATAAATAGTGTGCAGGTATAAAGAGGTAACAACTAAATTTAATAAATAAAATAAAACCCATCCAGGTTCATAAGGGTCACCTAATAGAGATACCTGCTTTGGCTTGTAGCTGTAAATAAGAGTCTGAACAGAAACTATACATATATATTTCATAAATAAACAATTTAACACATTAATTGATATTCTTTGTTTAACCACATAAATCCCCAGGTTCCCCTGGACACCCGTATCTCAATACTTGTTACGGTCGTGCCGGGGTCTGAACAATTTCCCATATGTAATTCACAATTCATTACATCACATCATCTTTCATTAACCATTTAATTCAGTTTATTTATGACCAATTGGACCCACAATACAATGTCAATTAATGGGTGTATAAAATCATGTCTAGAACTCTCCTGAGTATTTGGAGCATCAGTCCTTGTCTCACAACCCAGGGATATTTAGAGAATCAGTCCCTATCCCATAAAATAATATTTACATGCAATCTGGGTGTAGAACACCATGTCTAGCACCCGGTGAGTATTTGGAGCAATAGTCTTTATCTCACAACCCGTTTATCAATCAAACATATATATTTATCATTGGTGTAGAATTCCATGTCTAACACCCCAAAACCATCCATTAATTAACTCATAAATTAATTAATCAAATCTATTAATTAATTCAACAACTAATTAACAACATAGATCTCCCATCAAATAATTATACAATTAATTAACCATTAAACATCTCAATAGTTAATAATTAAGTAACAATTAATTATTCTTAATCACAAGCAAGTCAACTAGATAATTAACTCAAAATTTAATTATCACAATTCCTTAACTGAAAAAATGATAATTAATTCACCAATCAATTATCTTCATTCTAAATCTCAACTCTCCATAATTAATTTATCACATCATTTCCATTTAATTAATTCACAATTAATTAACTTGGTTCAACAATTTCAACATCCCTTAATTAATTCAATAATTAATTAACACGATTCAAGATTCTCATCATCCAATGATTAATTCAACAAACAAATATTCACTCTTTGGCATCAACTCGTCATATATCAGTTCTAACATAAATATATATGGAAAACTCAAACCATAAGGAAACATGATATAACACTACCACTACTTTTTGTTTTGAAGGTAGTATACCTCTTTTGAGGGGTTTTATTACAAAAACATGATGTTACTTATCACACAAATAACTTATGAAATTTAGTATTTTAAATCATTAAACATGATAAACTCACATTAAGATGAATTCAATATAAATACTTCACTGCATGGATATAATTTCTAATAAATGTGCAGTAAGCAATTTATTAATGCATTTATAAAATTTAGGACTCTGAAATGGACCCTACCTCAGGGTGGAACCAATTTAATATTTAGCACTTTGATATACGTCGACAACCAATCCACAACTGGTCAGTAGTCACACGCACTCACACCTTCATATGTGTGTGTGTTCACGCGTTGTCTACATTGATCAAAAAAATCAATATATTAAAAAGGTACCCAGAATCAAAGCAGTAAGGACCAATGCACCCCTAGCTAGGTACCAGGGACTCATAAAAAATATCAAACCCTTAATTGAATGATGTGAAACAAAACCACAGTCATATAAAATTACCTGAAATGGAGGTGATGAACCAAAATTGAGCCGAAAATCTTCACCCAGGGAGGAATTAGTTTGAATACAGACCAACGGGTCTTGAGACGCCCATTGCACAACCCTAGAATCGAAGAAACAAGGAAACACAATTAACCCGAACCTTAGGTTTTCGGTCTAGAAAATAGGGTGAGGGAGGAGCCAAACAATCAATGTGAATTTTGAAACATATGTAGACTGACCCACTTTGACGAGGCGGACAAGACTCCTGAAGACAAAATAAAGAACTGAGTGCGTGAAGAGGAGCCGGCAAGGGGATGTAGCGCACCTCATAGGGGGGGTGGGGGCCTGGTGCGTGTCACTAGTCCTGCAGTGCGCCTCCACCTTAATTCTCTCTCAATCAACTAGTTAACACCCTAATAAACTAAGAGATATAATATAATAATAATAACATTTATTATTCTCATTTAATATAACATTTCTTCATTAATTAACCTTTAAATAAATGTTTCATAATTTATTCTGAAATCCCTCATTAATCATCCAATCAAATTCTTGTAACATTTATTTAATTAAATAAATATGATAATAATAATAACATCCTTATTATTATTATTATTAAATCTTTATTTTATTTAAATTAAATAAAAAAAATTAAAAATTGGGTAACTGCGAAGCTGACCCGCACAGTTTGACTAACAGTGTACAGCCCGATATCTACTGTTAAAATGATCACAATGTGCATTTTAAATTTCAACATAACCATGAATTTAATTAATTAAAACCTTCATTTTAAGTCAATTAATTAAATTCCTCATTACTTTGAATTTTATCAAATTAAACCCAACGCCACACTTATTCCTCATTTAATTTTACCATTTATTATTACCCTTCTTCGATAACACAAAACTCCTCATTTAAATGTCTTTTAACATTACCCTTTGTTTATAACCACTAATTCCTCATTAACACATTATTTAATTAAATTCATTCACAAAATTTAATTAAATAAATTCCCCACTTCGTGTTATTTAATTAAATTCTCTCAACAAAATTTAATTAAATTAAAAACTCCAACTCATCATTATTTAATTAATTATCTGAGCATGAATTAATTAAATAAAACCTTCACTTCGTAGTGATTAATTAAATTCCTATTGACCTTGAATTTATTTAAATGAAACCCCCAACAACTCATTTAATTAAATTCATTTCAACCACAAATAAAATAAATGAAACCACCATAATAATAACCAACATTATTATTATCGTCTAATAAAACACTTCTTTGATAAAACCCAAAAATTCCCACTACACATCATTTAATTAAATTTTGTTTAACTAAATTTAATTAAATAAAACCACTATTTTGCAATAATTAATTAAATGCCTCTTTTCCTTGGATTTAATTAAAAACCTCAAATTCCATTATTATTATTCATAAAAATAACAACAACCATAATTAATAATTATTATTATACTCATAAAACCATAATAATAATAATCGCATTATTATCATTATTCAACCTTAGATAAAACCAAACACATATATTAAATAAAAATGATTCTTTATTAATTCCAAAACTCCTTATTTAATTAAATGCATCTTCATTAAATCTAAAACTCTTTATTTAAAAAATGTTTCTTTGAGATACCCAAAGGCCTCATTAATTTCACATAACTATTACAACTCATTAATCATCCAGTTAAAATCTTTTAACATCAAAATAATATATGACACCATAATAATAATAATAACATTTTTATTATTAAAACATTCTTCTATTTAAACAAAAATCTCCCATTTAATATTATTTAATTAAAATAAATAAAATATTAAACTAGGTAATCTCCACAGGTTCGACCACAACCGTGTGCAGCCTGTGTAGATCCATTAAAGTGGACTTTTTCGGATCTGGTACTCCTGAGACTTATCGGGATGCCCATGAAAATTATCAGGTATTCACCCCAGTCCAAAAACAACACCTTTAAGTGTTCCAACACTCTTAAGAATGTTTTGGAGCTCAGTTTAAAAATTGACCTATCGATAAACGGGAAATGTTTTTAAAAACCTTCATATTTAAACCTAGTTCAAAAACACAGGACTTTACAATCTTCCCACATTAAAAACATCTCATCCTCTAGAAGCTATCGGGAACTATTACAATAGCATATGACCTACCAAGATCAAAATGTTTCATTTGAAATACACGTTATTTTTTCAAACGCTAAGCGTGCTTTTAATCAAAACATAAGTCCAAACACTTAATTCTTTAAAACTCGAGCCAAAGCTCACCGAAGGGGAGCTTACATATGAGGCCATTATAGAGACCTCATTAAAGAAAAAGGTCGAATCTCTATCGACCAATAGAAACTGGTTGTGCATGATTTCCTAGAAATACATTATGGTCCCAAAACCCACACTCACCCTTAAATTGGTGATGTGCGTTTTAAAAATTATTACATCACCAAGCGCATGTACACAGAAGTCCTTACCCGACCTCTAGTGACATTACCAGGTCAAGTTATCATAAGGATTTTTTAAAAAAAACTAACCTACCCCAACATGAATTAAGGTATATCCCAAATAAACCATGCATCCCACATACAACTCAGATAACAACAACTCATCAAGCCCAACAAAATTTAAAAAATTTAGTGCGCTGTAAGACCGACGCTATCTTAGTGTCTCAATTATGAGGTCAAGATAGGGGACATTATCATTATATTTGAAAGAGCACGCTAAGAGAAAACCAAGGTCACTAAAAAGATCAGTCGAACTACTATAGGATGACTCTGTTCAAAAATCTCAACGTCACCTACCGAAACATTTATCGAAATCGATGAGACACTAACCACCTTAGGAATGTCCATGACGTGGAAAACATTTAGCCACTTACTAGTGAACTATTTCTAAAACACCTTAAACACACGTATGATGTTCCTCAAACCACGATCACCATGTCAATATTTCTCTCATGAAAGCCAAAATTTAAACCAACTGGAGTGTCAAAACACCTGAGTCCCATAGGCTAGTCTCTCACGGAACATAAATGTTGACCCTCTCTCTCGATCACAAAAAATTGATATCACTATTCTCAAAAGACCTTTTTTATTTTATCCATTTAATTAATTCATGTCAATCTTTAAAAATTTGAATGAATTTCAAAAAACCCACAAGTACTTTTTCATAACAAGTCACTTGGTTTTCAAAACAATTCTATATGGAAAAACAGGCATGCTATAACAAACACCCTTTTTAATCATTTAACATTCAGTTTTATCTAAATATAAATATGAAATTTAGAATCTAAATTCCTTTTACCAAAAATTTGACCTCTGAGGGACCAATTTATTAAATCTGGGTTCTTTAAAAAGCAACCCAACAACAGTTCATTTCAATCAAAACTCAGTAGTTTTACATTTATAACCATTTTCAAACATACAATGGTTATATAAGGTTCAAACACATGGGTGTCCATATACCAATTGATAAGTAAAACATACACTTTATTGCTGGAATTTGGATCTCATTTATCACAATCAACATTCAT
This sequence comes from Viscum album, assembly GCA_963277665.1. Classification (NCBI taxonomy): domain Eukaryota; kingdom Viridiplantae; phylum Streptophyta; class Magnoliopsida; order Santalales; family Viscaceae; genus Viscum; species Viscum album. Next base: position 1,418,147,397 of record OY728145.1, read on the forward strand.
TTAACATTTTAACTTTAGAAGCCCATCCACACATCAAAACATCTCTAGCTTGTTATCAAAAGTTGCAACACAACAATATGTTATAACACAAAAGCATGGAACAATTATAAAACATGTTAATAATAGAGGAATCATATAATATAAACACCCAAGTTGGTTAAATCTATCACTGAAACATGATATTTAAAAAAGGCATGCTAAATAAGTACAAGGAATGACACATATTCAAGGAACAAAATCCATATTAGTAGCCATCCTACTAATGAAACTACATGGCATGGAATTTATGCATGGCATGTGAATCTCTAAGTGTCTAAGATAATGTATGTGTGAAACTTTCTTTCCTTATCAGTCCAAGACAGTTGTTTTTCAAAATTCTCAAAATCAATAAGCAGCAGAAAATACACCAGTCGCTCAAGGTGAAATCATATTAATTGTAACCTCAAATACTACAAACATCAATTCGCATCCCTGACCACTTGGTCATTTCCCCTACATGGGTGATCAGTCCCAAGCATGGATATTAACCCAAGCACCGACACATTCCTATTATCATGTTTACTAACCTCAAAATAGTAAGACAAAGGAAAAGAAACCTCCTTTGATACCACTTTATAACGTCCCAACCCAGATCATCCCAGAATCAGTGGCCAAACTGGTCACCACATGACCTCAAACACACCTCCCCGTACACCAGGGGATCTGGACTAGCATTGAGGGTCTAAAGAGGTGATAATGTGGAGACTATACCCTCTTATCAAAGTTGCACAGCAGTATATCAGAGTAATAACAATCAAAACTAGAAGCAGTAATACATAATTGACAAAGCAGCAAAAAAAATATTTCATATAATGGATGAATGCATGAAATTTTATTGATACATATGTGAAAGCAGTAAACAAAACAATATGATTTACATCTCAGTACAGTAATAAAGAAAAGACTCAAATCCCCAAGAGAAAACTTCACAAGTATCCTGAGATCTAGCTTAGTCCTTTTCTCCTATCTCTAGGTACTAGCATATAGCAACAATCAAGGTCCAAGGTCTGCAGTCCTAAGAATAAGAAAGGTCTTCTCAGGTACCCCGGTGCAGTGGCAGCTCGAGTAGGGTGTGAGATATAAATCTTAGTAGGCCGTCACCACCAGTGTCTATCCCAATCCAGACAGTGAAATATAAATAGTGTGTAGGTATAACTAAGTAACTACCAAATTGAATAAATAAACTACAACCCATCCAGGTTCCTAAGGGACACCTGACAGAGATACCTTATTTGGATCATAGCTGGAAATAAGAGCATGAATAGAAACTATACATATATATTTCATAAATAAAACATTTAACACAATAATTGATATTCTTTATTTAACCGCATAAATCCCCAGGTCCCCCTGGACACATGTATCTCAATATTTTCCTCGTTTGTTCCGGGGTCTGAACCATCTCCCATATTCAATTCACAATTCATTACATCACATCGGCTTTCATTAACCATTAAATTCTATATATTTACAACCAATTGGATCCACAGTCCAATGTCAATTAATGGGTGTAGAACTTCATGTCTAGAACCCTCATGATTATTTGGAACACCAGCCCTTGTCTCACAACCCATGGGTATTTAGAGCATCCGTACTTGTCCCATAAAAGAATATTTACATGCAAGTTAGGTGTAGAACACCATGTCTAGCACCCCATGATTATTGGGAGCATCAGTCCTTATCTCACAATCTATTTATCAATCGAACATATATATATTTATCATTGGTGTAGAACACTATGTCTAACACCCCAAAACCATCCATTAATTAACTCATAAATTAATTAATCAAATTCATTAATTAATTCAAAAACTAATTAACAACATAAATATACCATCAAATAATTCTACAATTAATTAACCATTCAACGTCTCAACAGTTAATAATTAATTAACAAATAATTATTATTAACCACAAGAAAGTCAACTAGATAATTAACTCAACATTTAATTATCCCAATTCCTTAACCGAAAACATGATAATTAATTCACCAATAAATTACATTTATTTCCTTACTAATCTAATCGATTAGTTAAATACACCAAATATATTAGTTAATGCAACAATTAAATAAGTACACATTACCATTAATAAATCCTTCAATTAATTATTCTACAAAACAAATCACATCCAATAATTAATTTTCCAAAATTAATTATCTCATTCTAAATCTCAACTCTCCATAATTAATTTATCACATCATTTCCTTTTAATTAATTCATAGTTAATTAACTTGGTTCAACAAGGTCAACATCCCTTAATTAATTCAATAATTAATTAGCACTATACAAGATTCTCATCATGCCATGATTAATTCAACAATCAAATATTCACTTTGTGGAATCAACCCGTCATATATCATTTATAACATAAATATATATAGAAAACTCAAACCACAAGCAAACATGATATAACACTACCACTATTTTTTGGTTTGAAGGCAGTGCACCTCGATTGAGGGGTTTTATTACAAAAACATGATATTACTTATCACACAAATCACTTATGACATTTATCATTTTAAATCATCAAACATGCTAAATTCACATTAAGAGGCAATCAATATAAATACTACACTGCATGGATTTAATTTATAATAAAATTTAGGTAAGAAATTTATTAATGCATTCATAAAATTTAGGACTTTAAAAGGGACCCTACCTTAGGGTGGAACCAATTTAATATTTAGCACTTTGATATATGCTGACAAACAATTCACAACTGGTTAGCAATCATAGGTGAACACACCTTCATATGTGTGTGTGTGTGTGTGTGTGTTTTCATTGTCTACATTGATCAAAAAAATCAATATATTAAAAAGGTACTCAGAATCAAAGTAGTAAGGACTAACTCACCCCTAACTAGGTACCGGGAACTCATAAAAAAATATCAAACACTAAATGATGTGAAACAAAATCATGGGTATATAACCTTACCGAAAATGGAGGCAATAAACCAAAATTGAGCTGAAATGATTCACCCTTGAAAGCTATAGTTGGAATACGAACCAACAGGTCTTGGTAAGACCCTTGCACAACCCTAGAATCAAAGAAATAAGGAAATCCAATTAACTTGAACCTTAGGGTTTCGATCGAGCAAACAGGGTGAGGGAGGATCCAAACAGTCGATGCGAATTACGAAACATGCGCAGACAGACTCACCTTGAAGAGGTAGACAAGACTCGTGAAGAAGCTGGAAGGATCTTAGTATGTGAAGTGTCACGAACCAGACCGGGTCGCCATCCGACCCGGTGCCCGACCCGGTCCGCGACATGGCCCGAAGGGCGTTCCTAATCCCCACGGACTGGCACAAGTGCCTGGGTATCAAGTTTAACAGTTGGGAACGGTTTTACCCGAAATACAAGACAGAAAAACCAACTAACCAGATAGATAAACTGAAATTAGAAATAGACAACAAAACGTGCCTTTAAACTATAAACAAGTTTAAAGTCTACAACTTGAAGCAATAACTAAAAAGAAAAGACGACAGCGGAAACTAAAACTCATACCCAACCTCCCGGCAGGAGTGAGACCACATCAACACCATTCTGCATGAGAAGACCAACTGCAACCTGAACCACCATCACTGAGCACGAAGTCGCAACCTGGAAGACAGAAGAAACAAAAACTACATACACCCAAGGGTGTATGCAGGGTGTGAGCTAAAAGCCCAGTAGGATGCCACTGAGAAATGGTTCCATGCCCCAACATCAAAAGACAATTTAAAGTGCTTATTCAAAATTATACTAAAACAAAAAAAAATGCTTTTAAAGAAAACATTTACAAGCTAAATGCTAAAGAAAAACACTAAAAGGAACTCATTTCACAGACACAATTTTAAAGAGGATAAGAAAAGTTCATTATGGGCACACACACACGCACACACACTCACACACACACACACACACATATACATGCACACACACACACAAGTGGTCCTCCATATGCCGACGGAAGGCACCACGTCGTCGATGGTAGAGCACTATGGTAAATCCCCTAAGGTTTATCTAGCTCGAGTGGGACCCTAGAACCTCGTGTCTCGGTGAAACATGGCTTAGAAGGCCACGACCCTTAGAAAACGTGGCTTAGAAGGCCACGACCCTCAGAACACGTGGCTTAGAAGGCCACGACCCTCAGATATCATATGTTTAGTTAGTGTTGCAATCGTCAATCCAGCTAAGTGAAACAGGGACGACACCCATCCGGTTCACTAGCGCACTAGTTCTAGTCTGCCCACCTAGATACCCAGGGTTTTTCCCATGTGCTCAAACAAGTTTCACATTCACATAGTATGTTTCTTCGTCATATTGTAGGCCAAACAAGATATTGCACAAAAATTCACCTTTTTCACACCCAAACAACATTTCGAAAACTCACACACGCCAAAAATACCTTTCTTAAAATATATTTGTCGTTACCTAATCATTTTGCAAAAACCCCATTTGGAAAAACTCAAACAAGAACATAAACAATTTCACACAACTTAGAAAGCATTATTTTTAATAACACAACAAGGTCTGACACCAATAGACACATCCAATTACAAGAAGGGAGTCGTTCAAAACACTTGCTTAATAATTTGTCCTTAAAACTAGTTTCACACCAACTAAACATCACCTAGAACCCAAATTGAAAATATTGCACCAAAACAACACATATTTTTTTTAGGTTCAAAGACCACTTTAAAGTCAATTTCACACACAATTATTCTAAAACCACATTTGCACCATATAAACAATTGATTAAACAATTTTTTTTTTGGACTTACCGCAATAAGGTCAAAATAAATTAAAAAAACATGATCATTTATAAAGAAAGCGATATTTTCATTACGCACACCTATCAAGAAAATTTTAAAACGTCTTTCGCACAACCTGTTAAACCCAACAAATCATTTATACAACAACACGCATGTAGACAACAAACGGATACTATTTCGGAAACCCAATTTTCATCAAACGGACATGCCAACACATTATAAACATAGGTCGCCCATGAAACTAATTCATAGAACATATTAAAGTTAAACTAAATAAACAAATTAAATTATCTAAATGATGCAAAGGCATGGAACCACCTACCTGTGTGTAGCGGACTTCACAAAATTGGTGCGCAAAGGCCACTACAAGTCAAGCGCAGCTCAAACAGCACGGGTATGTCCTAAAAACAAAATACCAAACCCTTTGCATCAAAATTAAACCAACTGCAACCTAAAAAAAATCCAACCCGACAACCCCTAAAAATTAAGAAACAATTTAGAAGGTGTTCCGCAAGACTCGAAAATACTAAAAATGATGTCAAACGTTTCTTTGTGACTCAACGCAAACTGATGCTAAACCAAAGCACAAATTGGATAATTTATAAACTACAAATAACCAGTCCTACTTTACACATAACACACACTTATATCGCATGCACATATCAACTACAACTACAAACATTATTCGCATCAAATAAACTAATTAAATCATATGCTAAATTAATTTAAGACGAAAAAAATTAATTCGTCAAAACATGGTTAAATGCAAAATCACCTTCCTTCGACGCAGCGACATCCAAGCTTGGGTGCAGAACACCAATTGCAACCACTTCACAACACAACCAACTCAATTTATACCCTAAAACAAGAATTCATACCAAAATACGGATTTAAAAACAACTCTTAATGAACTCCACACCTTCTGAAAAAAAAACAAAAATTCAAACAATACGAGGGACCATCTTGGGGGGTTTTGTGCATGGGGAGGAAGGGAGAGATGTCGGGTTGGGGCCGGAGCACCGCCAACCAGCGAGGGAGGTGGCACGACGGCGCGCGACGGCGCGAGCCGGCCTAGCCGGGGGTCGGGGAGGCTTTGCGACACCATACAGGGGAAAAAGGGAGGCGGCGCGCGACACCAAGGCATGGCCGAGTGGGTGTGCGACTGCCGAGCTGAGGAGGTTCGCGCGACGGGGTTCCAAGGAGGAGGATAAGGCTGATCGGAGGCTGTGAGGTGTGGTCGGTCCAGCGGACGGCGCCGGTGAGGAGGCCAAGGGGAGCGGCGCAAAAAGGGATCGCGGCTGGAAAAGGGAGGCGGTGCGGGCTCGCGGCGGCTGTGACGAGTGCGACAGGGGGCTTGCGGGTAGCGGCTGGCCAAGAGGCGACCGTGACGGGGAGCCGACGGCGGGGAGGCCTGGAGATGGAGGAGGGAGATGGGCGCGACGGGCCTGGTAAGGGAAATGCGGCGCTAGGGTTAGGGGGGGGATGTGCGACGGGAGAGGGGGAAGAGAGGAAGAGGGAGGGAAAAAAGAAAAGGGAAAGAAAAGGGAAGAAGAAAAAAAAATAAAATAAAATAAAATAAAAATAATAATAATAATAAGGTAATAATAAAACATAATGAATTAAATAATAAACTTTACAATAATAAACTTAATAAAATTAAAATAAAAAAATACTCCAAATTAAATTATTATCCTAGATAATAATAATAATAATCTAAAATGGTATTATTATTATTTTTTTTTAAACGATTGTTATTTCATTTGTCTCGTTAATTAAACATCAGCAAGGCGTGCGGTGAACCGAGCGTGGTCTTGCGGCGACCGAGGCAAGGCCGCGCAACTTCGATCGCATTGCGCTGGATGCAAACAAGACCAAAACACAAAGAGATCGAAACTATAAGTCAGGTTTCTACCAGAAATACCTGACGCAAAGAAAATTAATAAAATAAATAAATTAGAAACGACGGGTGTGACAATTCTCCCCACCATAAAGCTTTCCGTCCCCGAAAAGCCACAACTAGAACCAAAACCCAAAGCAGAAGACCACAATCCCTTAAGGTTCCAAAGGGAATCCCTAAAAACACCCAGAAAAGAGAGGGAAAAGGCATCATGCTCAGAGAAAGTGATTCAAAGATAACATCAAGAAACGCATAAAAAGACTTTTTGATATGTGTCACCCACCTTGAAGAGCTAGAACGCCTCCATTTGACTGATCAAGGAAGGGTACTCTCGCACCCATGGAAACCAACTTCACAAGCCAAAACATTTCAAGCACTTTTAAACCGAAACCACACCATTTGGCTAGAATGAACAAATAAGGTCAAACCACATCCATGGAACACTCTTATCACTCATCACCAAACCATATTTTAAAAAAAACAGAAGATAAAGATCAACATGGGGAGGCCTGAGGGGCTCCCCACCATTACGAACTCACGAACGCTTGAAACGAGACTGGAAAACTGACACGGGAAGGTTCGAGCGGACTCCCCGCCATTAAAGAAAAGTCCATCACTGATTCATTCTAGAGAAATTCGTGCGAGACCCAATGTGGGTCTCCCCACCATTAAGAACCTATCAACGCCCAAGGCGAGACTAGAAAACCAACATGGGGAGGTACGAGTGGACTCCCCCCCCCCATTAAGGAAAGGACAACATTGATCTATTATAGGGACCTTTGTGCGAGACTCATCGTGGATCTCCCCGCTATTAGAACTAACGGATGGTACAACCTTTGACAATTTTCCAACGGTAACCAAACACCCCACCACAAGGGGCGGGGAGGGTGGGGCCCAACCACTTGGCGTAAAAACCAGGGCCGACCACAACCAACATCTCAAAGTTTCCTGTATGAACACCATTCATATTTGAGACTGAGTTACCCAACAGACTCTCATAAGGACCACTAAAGCGACTACATCCAGTGGAACGCAACCCCCCAAGACTTTAAGGCACTTGACGAACACGCCTGCACGTGGTTGCGAAAACCTTATGCAACCAGACGACTCATTCAGAGCGGAACAATCATAGAAAACAATTTATGTTACTTTCACTCTCGAAACTGATGACAGAAATCAGGTTGGGGTCTCGTACAGTCCCGGGGTTCCTGACCACGCGCCAGCTTCACTCCGAGGCCTATGGCTGGAGCACTGATGTTTGAAGCATCCCCTGCCTCGTAGTCAGGTATTGAGGACTCCCGTGCGAAGATTCTCTTTTTGGTGTCATACTCAACCTCACTGCAACTGAGACAACACCAGCAACACAACAAATTACAGCATCTGACTGATCATACGCGGAACATTCACCAACACCAGAGTTGAAATGGTGCATGTGCATCACCCTTTGTCACACTAAATGAGAACACGACACCACCAATCATCACCTGAACATGACCGTTTCTATTGAGAGGAACTTTACGCTGAGAAAGACCTTAAACTACGTCTTAAACAACACATGATTCCTGCGAACGACCATAGCAGCCTCATACGACTTGGTCTGCCAAGCTAGTAGCCTAACATGAACCTTTCCTTAAACGAAACAAACCAAAGACCAGAGGTCATTTAGAACGATATACCACACCAACAACATAGGGTTTCTTCCACCTTTTCCCCACTGGGGTCTCCTTTTCTACTTCCAAAGGGACCTCACGCTGCAAGACGTCAACGAACATGACCCTTGCAACCGATGTGAACACTACAAGGCCCTTTAAGACACTGGTCAACATTGAAAATTATGAACCGCCTTCACCCTTCCCCGCTGGAATTCCTTTCATCATTTCCAGGGGAAACCTTCAAATGAAACGACTTCAAATTTCATATCCGACAACTTAGACAACATAAAGAAACCAAAACTCTATTCAACTCCCCTCGCATCTATCACCCCGCTGCGAGAGGTCTTAGTTGTAGAAAGGAGAGGTGGGTTCAATTATAGAATTCAAAAAGAGAGTACTCTGATTAACTGGAGGGTCGGCCAATGACGAATTGTCCATGGCCATATTTCAATTGCATTTTTAACGCTTCATGGGGGGGCATACACTAGTCAAGAAAGAAAACCATGGACCCAAATCAAACTGGTCCAATGGTCAAGTCATACCACAAGTGAACACCAAATGTGCAGGGGAAACCACTGCAAGGGCTCCCCGATGTACTTTTCAAAATAATTAACTAGATACACGCTTGCATACCAACTTACAAATAAGAATTCAAACTCAGGGCACAACCATTCCGAAAAATTCCTTGGCTCAAAACGCCTCACATCTGACATTTTCAAAACACAAGGACACGCCACACAAACACTGTTAACTAAAACACCAAATTCCTTACCTTTAACAAAACATTTCGAAAATAGAAAAACTAGTGGATTGCACAACCACCAATGGCATCCCATGAGCCTCGCACATGCATGTTCTCGTGCCGCACCAGCACCCAACACATGTCATCCAGGCACTCATCCTCTCGTGCCATTAACCATTTCTTTTTCCCATATACGCTCATGCATGTGGTTACCCACGAGAACACCAAGGGTCAAAACCAAACCTTTCAACTTTTCAAAACCAAAACATTCATCCCACACTTTTCAAACCTCACTCACCATTTCATTTTTAAAACGCTTCATTTGGAAACATTTTCCAAGACCAAAACATTTTTACTTAAAAACCAAGTTTCCACGAATCTGAAACAAAGAGGCGAAAAACGACGCAAGAGAAAACTAGTGTCAGCGGGTGACTGAAACGTATGGTTGGCGGTCATACGCCAGTCACGCCACCGCCACAGAGGATATTCTAGGATAGCGTCCCCGGCTCCACATGGCTTGTCAGACCCTGCGATCTCACTAGGACCACTGACCCTACTCCCTTTTCATTTCCCTTAGACACAATTAACCGCAATGACCAAAAACACAGACAAACCTCGACACACTTTGGTAACTTGAGTCCCGCCACGAGGTGTGCTGGCCAGGCACCTTACTCGTAGCCAGGACGTCGAGTCACGACAATATTAATTTCGGTCCACTCTAACTCTATTTCAAAAGAAAACGACCCAAGAGAGCAAACATTTCCCTCTGATACCATTTTGTCACGAACCAGACCGGGTCGCCATCCGACCCGGTGCCCGACCTGGTCCGCGACATGGCCCGAAGGGCATTCCCAATCCCCACGGACTGGCACAAGTGCCCGGGTATCAAGTTTAACAGGTGGGAACGGTTTTACCCGAAATACAAGACAGAAAAACCAACTAACCAGATAGATAAACTGAAATTAGAAATGGACAACAAAACGTGCCTTTAAACTATGAACAAGTTTAAAGTCTACAACTTGAAGCAATAACTAAAAAGAAAAGACGACAGCGGAAACTAAAACTCATACCCAACCTCCCGGCAGGAGTGAGACCACATCAACACCATTCTGCATGAGAAGACCAACTGCAACCTGAACCACCATCACTGAGCACGAAGTCACAACCTGGAAGACAGAAGAAACAGAAACTACATACACCCAAGGGTGTATGCAGGGTGTGAGCTAAAAGCCCAGTAGGATGCCACTGAGAAATGGTTCCATGCCACAACATCAAAAGAAAATTTAAAGTGCTTATTCAAAATTATACTAAAACAAAAAAAATGCTTTTAAAGAAAACATTTACAAGCTAAATGCTAAAGAAAAACACTAAAAGGAACTCATTTCACAGACACAATTTTAAAGAGGATAAGAAAAGTTCATTATGGGCACACACACACGCACACACACTCACACACACACACACACATATACACGCACACACACACACAAGTGGTCCTCCATATTCTGACGGAAGGCACCACGCCGTCGATGGTAGAGCACTATGGTAAATCCCCTAAGGTTCATCTAGCTCGAGTGGGACCCTAGAACCTCGTGTCTCGGTGAAACATGGCTTAGAAGGCCACGACCCTCAGAAAACGTGGCTTAGAAGGCCACGACCCTCAGAACACGTGGCTTAGAAGGCCACGACCCTCAGATATCATATGTTTAGTTAGTGTTGCAATCGTCAATCCAGCTAAGTGAAACAGGGACGACACTCATCTGGTTCACTAGCGCACTAGTTCTAGTCTGCCCACCTAGATACCCAGGGTTTTTCCCATGTTCTCAAACAAGTTTCACATTCACATAGTATGTTTCTTCGTCATATTGTAGGCCAAACAAGATATTTCACACAAAATTCACCATTTTCACACCCAAACAACATTTCGAAAACTCACACACGCCAAAAATACCTTTCTTAAAATATATTTGTCGTTACCTAATCATTTCGCAAAAAACCCATTTGGAAACACTCAAAAAAGAACATAAACAATTTCACACAACTTAGAAAGCATTATTTTTAATAACACAACAAGGTCTGACACCAATAGACACATCCAATTACAAGAAGGGAGTCGTTCAAAACACTTGCTTAATAATTTGTCCTTAAAACTAGTTTCACACCAACTAAACATCACCTAGAACCCAAATTGAAAACATTGCACCAAAACAACACATATTTTTTTTTAGGTTCAAAGACCACTTTAAATTCAATTTCACACACAATTATTCTAAAACCACATTTGCACCATATAAACAATTGATTAAACAATTTTTTTTTTTTTGACTTACCCCAATAAGGTCAAAATAAATAAAAAAAACATGATCATTTATAAAGAAAGCGAGATTTTCATTACGCACACCTATCAAGAAAATTTTAAAACATCTTTCGCACAACCTGTTAAACCCAACAAATCATTTATACAACAACACGCATGTAGACAACAAACGCATACTATTTCGGAAACCCAATTTTCATCAAACGGACATGCCAACACATTATAAACATAGGTCGCCCATGCAACTAATTCATAGAACATATTAAAGTTAAACTAAATAAACAAATTAAATTATCTAAATGATGCAAAGGCATGGAACCACCTACCTGTGTGTAGCGGACTTCACAAAATTGGTGCGCAAAGGCCACTACAAGTCAAGCGCAGCTCAAACAGCACGGGTATGTCCTAAAAACAAAATACCAAACCCTTTGCATCAAAATTAAACCAACTGCAACCTAAAAAAAATCCAACCTGACAACCCCTAAAAATTAAGAAACAATTTCGAAGGTGTTCCGCAAGACTCGAAAATACTAAAAATGTTGTCAAACGTTTCTTTGTGACTCAACGCAAACTGACGCTAAACCAAAGCACAAATTGGATAATTTATAAACTAAAAATAACCAGTCCTACTTTACACATAACACACACTTATATCGCATGCACATATCAACTGCAACTACAAACATTATTCGCATCAAATAAACTAATTAAATCATATGCTAAATTAATTTAAGACGAAAAAAATTAATTTGTCAAAACATGGTTAAATGAAAAATCACCTTCCTTCGACGCAGCGACATCCAAGCTTGGGTGCGAAACACCAATTGCAACCACTTCACAACACAACCAACTCAATTTATACCCTAAAACAAGAATTCATACCAAAATACAGATTTAAAAACAACTCTTAATGAACTCCACACCTGCTGGAAAAAAAACAAAAATTCAAAAAATACGAGGGACCTTCTTGGGGGGTTTTGTGCATGCGGAGGAAGGGAGAGATGTCGGGTTGGGGCAGGAGCACCGCCAACCAGCGAGGGAGGTGGCACGACGGTGTGAGCCGGCCTGGCCAGGGGTCGGGGAGGCTTTGCGACACCATACAGGGGAAAAAGGGAGGCGGCGCGCGACACCAAGGCATGGCCGGGTGGGTGTGCGACTGCCGAGCTGAGGAGGTTCGCGCGACGGGGTTCCAAGGAGGAGGATAAGGCCGATCGGAGGCTGGGAGGTGTGGTCGGTCCAGCGGATGGCGCCGGTGAGGAGGCCAAGGGGAGCGGCGCAAAAAGGGATCGCGGCTGGAAAAGGGAGGCGGTGCGGGCTCGCGGCGGCTGCGACGAGTGCGACAGGGGGCTTGCGGGTAGCGGCTGGCCAAGAGGCGGCCGTGACGGGGAGCCGACGGCGGGGAGGCCTAGAGATGGAGGAGGGAGATGGGCGCGACGGGCCTGGGAAGGGAAATGCGGCGCTAGGGTTAGGGGGGATGTGCGACGGGAGAGGGGGAAGAGAGGAAGAGGGAGGGAAAAAAGAAAAGGGAAAGAAAAGGGAAGAAGAAAAAAAAAGAAAAAAAATAAAATAATAATAATAATAATAATAAGGTAATAAAAAAACATAATGAATTAAATAATAAACTTTACAATAATAAACTTAATAAAATTAAAATAAAAAAATACTCCAAATTAAATTATTATCCTAGATAATAATAATAATAATAATCTAAAATGGTATTATTATTATTATTTTTAAAACGATTGTTATTTCATTTGTCTCGTTAATTAAACATCAGCAAGGCGTGCGGTGAACCGAGTGTGGTCGCGCGGCGACCCAGGCAAGGCCGCGCAACTTCGATCGCATTGCGCTGGATGCAAACAAGACCAAAACACAAAGATCTCGAAACCATAAGTCAGGTTTCTACCGGAAATACCTGACGCAAAGAAAATTAATAAAATAAATAAATTAGAAACGACGGGTGTGACATGAAGAGGAGCCAGCAAGGGGGTGTAGCACACCTTATAGGGGGTGGGGGCCTAGTGTGTGTCGCTGCACATGCAGTGCACCTCCTCCTTCATTTTCTCTCAATCAACTAGTTAACACCCTAATAAACTAATAGATATAATATAATAATAATAACATTTATTATTCTCAATTAATATAACATTTCTTCATTAGTAAACCTTTAAAAAATGTTTCATAATTAATTCTAAAATCCCCCATTAATCATCCAACTAAATTCTTGTAACATTTATTTAATTAAATAAATACAATAATAATAAAATCCTTATTATTATTATTAAATCTTTCTTTTATTTAAATTAAATAAAAACACATTTCTAAAAACTCGATAACTGCGCAGCTGACCCGCATGGTTTGAATAACCATGCACATCCTGATATCTACATTTAAAATGGTCCCAATGCGCATTTCAAATTCAACATAACCATGAATTTAATTAAATAAATCCTTCATTTCTCATCAATTAATTAAATTTCTCATTAATTTGAATTTTATTAAATTAAACCCAACTCCACTTGAATTCCTCATTTTATATTACCATTTATTATTACCCTTCTTTGATAACACTCAACACTTCATTTATATGTTGTTTGATATTACCATTTGTTGATAACCACTAATTATTCATTAACATATTATTTAATTAAATTCATTTACAAAATTTAATTAAATAAATTCCCCACTTCATGTTATTTAATTAAATTCTCTCAACACAATTAAATTAAATTAAAGACTCCAACCCATTGTTATTTAATTAATTCTCTGAGCATGAATTAATTAAATAAAACCTCATCTTCATAGTGATTAATTAAATTCCTATTGACCATGAATTTAATTAAATGAAACCCCCAACAACTCATTTAATTAAATTCATTTTAACCTCAAATTAAATAAATGAAACCTCCATAATAATAACCATCATTATTATTATCATCTAATAAAACAATTCCTTGATAAAACCCAAAAATACCCACTACACATCATTTAGTTAAATTTCGTTTAACTCAATTTAATTAAATGAAACCACTGTTTCACAGTAATTAATTATATCCTTTTTTCCTGGTATTTAATTAAAAAACCCAAATTCCATTATTATTATTCTTCATAATAATAATAACAACCATAATTAAGGATTATTATACTTATAAAACCATAATAATAATAATTTCATTATTATTATTATTCAACCTTAGATAAAACCCAACACATCTATTAAATAAAAATTCTTCTTTATTAATTCTGAAACTCCTTATTTAATTCAACATATCTTCATTAAATCTAAAACTCCTCATTTAAAAAAATTTTATTTGAGATACCCAAAGGCCTCATTAATTTTACATAACTATTACACCTCATTAATCATCCAGTTAAAATATTTTCACATCAAAATAATTTATGACACCATAATAATAATAATAAATTATTACTAAAACATTATTCTATTTAAACATAAATATCCCATTTAATATTATTTAATTAAAAAAATATTAAAATGGGTAAGCTGCACAAGTTGGACTGCAACCGTGCACAGCCCGTTCAAATCCATTAAAGTGGAATTTTTCGAATCTGGTGCTCTCAAGACATATCGGGACACCCGTAAAAATTATCAGGTATTCACCCAAGTCCAAAAACAACACCTTTAAGTGTTCCAACAATCATAATAATGTTCCAGAGCTCAGTCTAAAAATCAAACCATCGATAAATGAGAAAAAAAATTGAAAACCTTTGTATTTAAACCCGATTAAAAAACATGAGACTTTACATCACCAAATATCAATCATCTAGTAATCCAAAAAATAATCTTTAGCCAACTTGGACCCAACAATATCCCCCTTTGGATTTTATCGTCAACCAAGAATCATAAATCACTAAAACTTTGTAACTCAATCTATGGATCACTTATTAAAAATTCTAATCCTATGTGAGATAACTCAATATAAGAAATATGAATTATTGAATAGAAAATCCATGTTGTCCATAAGTAATGAATTAGGAAACATATTCTTGAACTTGAAACTTTCCCTCTCTTCACAACATGTAAAATTTCCTATAAGAACAAAATTTCCTCTAATCACCTAAAAAATGTTAAAACAGTTTACACATTCACACGTTGTGATCACTGCTTACCCCTTTTGATAACTCCCCCTAAATATATGTTTTCCTTAAAAGGTTTAGTGCATACCAATGGATAGATTTATGAAACATTATTTTTATCCCCCATTATAACATTATCCAAAGACAATATTAGAGAGGGGAAAAGAACATACCTCAACCTTGGAGAGAAAGAGGTTAGATACCCATGTTAAACCACTGTTTATAAAAATATTCCTTCACCAAAGGTTTTTTAATATGTTAGCAACTTGTTTCATTATAGGAGATAATTACAACTTGATTTCATTATTCTCTGCATGCTCTTTGATAAAGTGATATTTCATATCAATATTCTTTAAACAATAATGTTGCACTAGGTTTTTGCTGAGATTTATAGCTATTTGATTATCAAAACCTAAGTGAAGATGTAACTTTAATTCAACTAGTAATATTCCAAATAAGATTTAATCCATAAATTTTGTGTTGCATCTTGATTAGAAGAAACATATTTATCTTCAGTTGTGCTAAGAATTATAGAATTTTTCTTTTTAGTATTCCAACTCACAAAACTTTTACCCAGGAAGAAAACTCCATGATATATAGATCTTATATCATCAACACTTCTTGCCCAATCAGTATCTGTATAACCAAACAATAAATTTTTCCTAAGCTATAATATTTTATACCAAAATCCATTGTGCCTTTGATATATATGATAATTTATTTTCCTACCAAGAGGATGATGTTATTTTGGAGAAATTCAAAATCTTACGCATAAAGTGACAGCATATATAATATCTAGTCTTAAAGTAGTTAGATATAAAAAAAATTTGATCATCTTCCTAAATTCCTTATAATTTTCATATTTTACTTCTCCATCTTTAAACAACTTGGTTCCCCCAAAATTGGTGGGAAACCGGTTTTTAATTTTCTATTTCAAATTTCTTAAGTTGTTTCTTATCATACTTTTCTTGAGATAGAAAAATATATTTCTTCTTTCATGATATTTGTAAGCTAAGAAAATATTTAATTTCAATAATAATGGACATTTCAAATGACTTCTTCATCTATTCGTAAAAAATTTCAAAAGATCCTTCATCATTCTTAGCAAACTAATATCATCAACATAAACAATTACAATGATAGAGATCTCTTTATTTTCTTTGATGTATAGATTACCATCAACTCTTCTTTTCTTAAAGTTAAACATCATTAAGCAAGAATCCAATTTGGAATACTAAGCTCTTAGATCTTGGTTTAACCCATACAATTATTTCTTAAACTTCCATACATATCTTTCATCTTTTCCAACTATGAATCTACACGATTGTTCAATATATACTTCTTTAACAAGTTATTTATTAAAAATATGAATTTACATCCATTTGAAAAAATGTATAAACTTGTTTTATAGAAATAGAATTAAAGATTATAATTGTTTATAACCTTTATACTAGAGAAAAAGTCTCATAAAATTCAATGCCTTCAATTTTTTATTAACCTTTTCAAACCAATCGGTATTGGTTTCTTATCACCACACCATATTCATTTAACTTGTTTCGAAACACCCACTTTGTACCAATAACATTTTTATTATTTCATATGGGTACAATTTACCAAATATAATTCTTATCAATTTGGTACAACTCTTCATTCATAGCATAAATCCACTCTGGATGCTCAAAATCTTCATTAACATCTTTTTACAAAAATTTTGAATATAAGGAAGTATGTGTAACAAACTTTGATGTTCTTCTCATTTGAATTGTTTTTTGTTGATCACCAATTATGTTTTGTACTTACACATGTTTCCTCAATCTAGGATGAGATGTATCAAGATATTATTAATCAATAGATATAGCTGATTTGTAATCTTTAATTTTCATGGAATCACCCTTATTGGAAATTTTTTCATGTTTCTCAATAACAATTATTTCATCTTCCCCATCTCCTTTATCCTCATGTGTTTGTGAAATTTTTTCCTCATCTTTTTCAAGAACTTTTAACTCAATATAATCAACTATATTACATGTTTATTTATTAAAACATCTATATCCTCTACTATTAGTATCATATACAAGAAAAATTCCATCTACACCTCTTTTATCAAATTTTCCGAGGTTTCCACTTTTAATTTTTATGATGCATGGACTCCCAAAAACCCTTAAGTGTTTCAAACATATAATTTAATTGTAGAACATTTTATAAGGATTGATATTATAAATTAGTATGTAGAAACACTAATTATTAATAAAAACTATTGTACTCATCCCTTGACTCTAGAAATAGTGATAAATATCATGTTTGAACAACATTGTACGTCTCATCTCCACTAAACTTCTATTATTTCTTTTAGTAACACCAATTTGTTGTGTTACCAATGGTGTAGTGAATTCATGATGAGTACCATGTTTTCAAGATAATTTATGAATTATTATTTTTTGTAGTCTTCTCTATTATTAGTTCACAACTTCTTTATAGAATATCCACATTCCTTTTATTCTCTTATCCTGAAACTCTTAAACATTTTCAGAGCTTTTAATTAATGTTTGAAATACATAATACATGTAATGAAATTAAAATCATCAATGAAATAAATAATTTATTTATTTGAAAAAAAAAGTTTATTTTTTTCTCATTATCCCACAAATATCAGAATGAATCATCTATAGGGGATGAGTTGAACAACTTTCAACTTTCTTATGCATTGAGTTTGTAATTTTCCCTTTCTGAAAAATTGAACAACACAAATATCCTCTTCTTTTCACATCTAGAATATCACATACACTATCTCACTTTTTTAACTTTCTTATATTCGTTTGATACAGATCTCCCAACCTTTTATGCCACAGTTGATTTTCTTACACCATTTATAGATAGCATGAATTTTGTACATCACCAAATTGAAACATGTTCTCCTTTGTTATTTGGTCACTCATAATAAATTTTACATCTTCTAATATTTTCAAAAAAACCATATTTTTTGAAAATGACTTTATGAAGTACCCAAATCAATGAAGAATCACTAAGAGGGGGGTGAATAGGTGATCCCTATAAATAATTTTAAAAATTTATTCTTTTCAATTAAACATCTATGGATGGTTATATCCTCGACCCACTCTTATGGTGTCTCTCAACCTTACCTCGAATGATGTTGTAAATGTAAAGGCACTAAGCACAAGGATTTAAAAGGTTCGGTTCAAAGGCCTACTCCTTGTTGTGTTGGTTATTCTACCCAACACAGATTCTCCACTATAATCTTATTATCAATTACAATGGTCAATATAGAGTCCAACTATATATCTCCTGAGTCTCATAGGAGGTTGTTTATACTACTACCCACATTGTTACCAGAGTCCCACTGTCCTGCTTCAGAGTCCCACTAAAGACTTTTTCTCTTCCCTGAATCACAGAGGGTTCTTCTTTCTCTCGAGTCACATGAGCAGCTTCCTTCTTTGTTCTATCTTGATTCTCTATAGGTTGATCTTATTCTATGCCCACACTGGCTTGATGAATCACACTTTCCTATTTATCTCTTCAATATAAATACCCTTTTGTAAGGTCTGTTTCCCTTTCTCAATAACTTTGATCACCTTTCTGATCATTCCTCAGTTCAACAACGCTCGGGCAATTCTTTCTTCTCCGGATGAAGACCCATACTCACTCTGATGTGTGCAAGTGGTGCACACAACTTCTTCAATATTATAATATACAATAATGATCTTGAACAATATCAGCACTTTCTCTCTTCTTGAATCCTCAAACACTATCAACTTGGGTAAGAAATTCTTTAATTATGTCCGGCTTCAGTCTCAGTTCTCATTCACTTCATGTATGGGTTGCATGGCATTCAAACTTCCTGTTTTTGGATATCTCAATAACTTCTCACATGTGCATGTGTTTATGCATGATTTCATGAATATATAATTTTTTCCTTGTAAATCTGATCACACACTATTCTCTTGTATAAATATTTTTAGGTTCAATGTGTGTGGGTCATGTAATTAAACATGCACTGTCCTCTTGATTTCTTCTTCCTCAATGAACACACTTACTTATTCTTTGGTTTTTTTCACACACACACTTTTATTTTGGGTTCAATATATATGTGTTATGCATGTGCATCTACTTCCTTCTTGATGCTACTCACTATCCACTTTTCACACACAATTTGCCTCTTATTTCCATGAAAATATTCATATATGTTTAGTTAAGTTTTATGCAACCTGAGGTTCACTTCTCTTGACTTTTACACTCACCATTTATTTAAATCTTCTCATGAAAAAATCTGAGATAGGTTCACATGTTCCCTTATTCATCTTGCTTACAAACCCGAATAGGTGGAGGGTGTGTGTGGGTTATCCTTCTCAAAAGACAGTGTATATGCACACTATCTCAAAGTATTCTCAAAGATTCATCCTTATGCTCTAAAAACCCAAATGGGTTTTTTTTTCTTTGTGTGGAAACAAAACTTCCTTATTGTGCTCAAATATATGTACTACCTTATGTGCATACAATCCTTCTTCTTAACAAATGTTTTGGGGAAATATCTACCAAGCACAACACATGGACCAAGGATGATTCGTGGTTCTATCTTCAAAAAGAACAACAAGGGTGTGTAAGCACCAATTATGTGTCTACAGGATCACCTCCACGAAGCAAGACTAGGGTTTAGATAAACCAGTGACATGTTCATGGTTCTTATCTGCACAGAGGTGTGGTTCTTCTTCTTCAAAAGAGATCTTTGAGAGTTCGTAGCACCTGTCGAAGGTCTGTGGTTATATATTCTCCTTCGCATAGAAAAGCTGCATGGAATATTTGATTAGTGCTTTGTTTCTTCGTAGAAATAATATTTTTCTCAATATTTTCAACAACAGAGCCTCGGTTGATATCTCTCTATTTATAGGAGAGTATAAAAGGGTTTCTCTGCATTCAAATCCCTTAAGCTTCATCGTTTGAATTACTCCTTTGAATAGCTGAGATCTTTAGCTTCAAATATTTTCAAACATGGATAGAGATATCTGAATCTCTCTGGTTGTTTCTGTTCAATAAGGGGTTCCTCATTTCTTAGTGTAATCATCACCTTCATGTATTATGAATGCATGAAACATTCAATCATAGACACTCAAGCTCCATGACGTGTCCTCGCAACAGCATGTGCCTCGAATTTTCAGATTCTTCATATCAATCGCATGCATGAAGATATAATTTCATGCATGAGTTCATGGCATCTAGATGAAACTCATGCACTTAATTCAATTGACACTGGTGGCCGGAGTTCAAACATGGTGGAGCGGCTTCATCTATAGTGAACAGTAGTTTCGGGACGATCTTCATGCAATCTAAGGTAGACGATGATGGTGTGGTTGATCACTGACTATTGGATCAGCTTAGATCAGATAGTGGATGGCCCTGATTAGATGGTGGATCATGGATGATATGAGTAGCTCATATTAGTCACGAGATTAGATGAATGGCGGGGATTGCTTCCACAGGTTAAAAAAAACCCATCCCACATAGAAACGAACATGTGGGATTCTCGCGGTGTAAGTATCAACTCATGAAAGCATACACTCAGAATTCTCCCTCTCCCCTCACGGTACCGCCCTGTACCATTTTCACCCTGCGGGTGAGCTTTGCACCCAACCTATGCATGCTTCATTCCCGGGGGTTCTCTTTTCCCATGGATCCTTCTACCACTTGCAGGTTGGCCTTGTCCGTATTACCTAAGCTGCGGTTGACCCGTGTGGTCTCGTATGTGGCTCAGGTTGAGTCTTAATTGGCTAGCTAATGGGATGGCCAATTTTTTGTTTAAATAAAGCCACAAAAAATATTCTTCTAAGTGAAACATGCATGTCCACTTACTAATCCAAATATGCATGAACACTTCTTCAAATTCCATTCCTATTCACCTTTCCTTCTCTTTTTCTTTTTGTCATTCTCTTTTATTTCAATCATCTCATCTTCATGCATTTTGAATTCATTCGGAATTATATCTTCATTTTCAAATAAATGGATCATATCCTTGCATGTTCATTCCTTTAATTCCTCAATTCTCTTTGGAATTGTAATTCCAAATACCTTCATTCAACTTATTTCATACAACCATCAATGGTACTACTCTTCACTCTCTCATGAATTGAAACATAATGCATGGAAACATTGTAGTCAAAAATGTTCTCTCCTTAGCACATGTCTTGAGATTTGAATATCAGTACAAAAAATCATTTGATTTTGTTCACCAATCCAATTAGAATATATTGGATGGATCTTTTGAAGTCATCATGAAATTAAGTATTGCATGCCCTTCTTCAAATATTGTAACAAAGTTTCATTCATTGACACATGTCTTGGAACTTAGGATCAATTCAATAAATAGTATTATTTGGTAGTGTAGAATATCAAAGCATGAAATCCAATGCCATTTAATATTGATTTACCAAGTGACATAATCTTTGGAACAACTTCCCCTCTTCAATCATCATCACCACTTCATCACTACCTTGACATACACATATTGACACCTTATTGACAACAAATGAAACCATATGGTATACAATATCCCCCTTTGTATTTTTTTGTCAATATCATCTAAGCACACTTTGTATGAGTAAATATGTGTGCCAATCTTTTCTCCCCCTTATTGGAAACTAAATGTAAAGGCTTAGTGGGTTCTGTTCAAAAACATGTTCTCCTCCCTATTAAAAAATATCTTTTTGAATATTTCTAAGAGAGGGATGATGTCACATGGTTCACTTATAAAAGAGCCTTTAGTTAATAAAATATAAGTCTAATTGGTATGACATAGTGTAGAAAACAAGAGATATATGACCAAGGTATTCAATGTTGTACATAAATAACCAAGCATGTGAAATCATGCTAAGAATGTATCACTTATTGACCAAGGGGTTAAAAATCATCAGATTTATCAATGAAATGATAAATCATGCACATACTTCAACAAAAATATTAAAAAGTTCAAGTGAAAAGATAAATCTCCCCCTATAATTCCATATTTCCATTAATCAAACACTCCCCTTAATTGACATGATAAATAAAATTAAGAATAAGGGATGAAAGTGTGATTGGAATACCTCAAGTTTAAACTTCTATAGATGATATGAATTCAAAGATTAATCATGAAATAATCCTTGATATCATCGCTATCATATTTTATCCACATTAAGGGGTGAAATCCCTTTGATTTACCCTGGTGGAAAATATTATCAAATAATCTTCAAGATATTCATGTTTATAATCTTCCACTATGGAACATTCCAAGTATTTATCAAATCAAGAATAATGAGTCCAATTTGTTGTTCTCCACTTTGATCATTCAAATTTTATTTTTAGAATGACCTTCACCTTAAATTTCCTGCAATGTAAGCATGAATATAAAATAAAAATATAAGGGAATAAGATGAGAACATGTGAGATGCTTAATAAGAGCAACAAGGCTGAGAATTTTCTCTCAACCCAAGAACTCCTTTCCTTGTATATCTACTATGTCTGGTACTCTTCATGTTGGTGTCTCCTCTCCATTTGACATTCTGATTTTTCATTTTCAGCATAGACCATTTTCTTCCATTTACCTTCAAATTTTGTGGATTATTTGTCTTTACTTATGCCAGTAATGAATTTGCTTCCACTAGTGCTTGTTTTTTAATTTTCAACATCTCCATTTGGCCTAGTAAAACAGCTATACATTTGTTTGCATGATGTCTAGCCTTCTTTCACCATCCACACAGTAGACTTGATACACTTGACTTGTCATGTGCTGACAACCTCTCATGAAATTGCAATTCTCCTTCATGTGAAATGACATGTTTCCCCTTTTTCTTTGCTTTAGATAGTACTTCATATTCAACTCTTTACAGTTCTCTAGCAATTTGAAATTGATTAGGACAGATAACTAAACACTCCTTCTTAACATATTCTGGTTTGGAACTTCCATATGGATTCTTCAATGCTTTAAAGTTACCTTTCTTATGAAACTTATCTTCAATCAATCATGTCTTCTCCTGGATTGATTGCCTTTTTAAGTTTAGCTTACTTCCATTCATTTCTATGGCTTGTTTGCAATGATCCATGGTATAAACCTTATTTACACAGTAGAAGAATATTTTCTTGCTAGTTATTTTGGATACATCACCCTTCAACTTCTTATATTTAGAATCCAAGGTCTTCTCAGCTTTCCTCCTTGAAATCTTCTTGGGAGAATTTTCTTTTGGACCATTCTCTACCTAGTTACCAAGGATGCTTCTTCTTTCTTAGCCAGATTCTGCGATCTTATTTTCTTATCAACTTTGAATACATGTTGATATGGACATTTACCAACCTTGTGACCGATTCTATTGTAATTATCACAAAATTCTTCCAGATATTCAAATCTTTTCTTGATAGACAGATTCTTCTTCATCACTGTTTTTGGCCTTTACTTTGCAGGATGCTTCATTTCTTCACATCTACTTTCCCTAAATGTCGGCCTTCCACAATTTTTATATGCTGACATATTATTCCAGAAATCATTGTCTTGATGCCCAAACTTACAGAAACACCAATAGTAGCCAATAAATCTCCTTCTTTTTCTTGTAGTATCAGAATGCCTAAATTCAGTGCTTTGTTGTTTCTGGAATTGTATTTATTTCTTTGGAGCATCCATTTAGGAGTATTTCTTATTAATCATCCCAGCATCCATCCTTGAAATTTTAATGGATGTATCAACATTTTCATCAATTCACATCTTCCCATCTTTTATCTTTGAACCAGTACTTTCAGATGCAACTGTGTTAGTATAAACAGAAATAACGAGGTTTTGGGATACCTTCTTCTTGGAGGATATTTCCAATGGATTAGAGGATGATTTGATATTCCTCTTGGAATAATATTCCTCAATAAAAACTTGAGTGGCATAATCTCTTCTTTTATTTTTTTGGTAAGTTCCATCTTGGAGTGATTTTTTATTATTAAATTTCACCTCCATCTCTAAACACTTCATGTTGAGGGAGTTATTCACATCTTCAACTGATCTAAGCTTGCTTTCCCAATTCTCCTTAATTTGTATCATTTGTTCTTTATGCAAATATCTTAATTGTTGTAAAGATATGTCAACCACCTTTACCTTATTGACTTTATCTTCTAATTGAGAATATTTGACAACCATAGAGACTTTTTTCAGCTTTTCAAATTCATGGAAAGCTTCTACAAATACAATCTAAAATAATTCTTTCTCACAAATACTCCCTTGAAATTATTCAGTAACTTGAGCATGTGTTTCATTGAAAAGAGAAATTGAATCTTCCTTTGCCTTCACTAGTTTTGTGAGAGTTTTGTATATGAAAACCCATTTATCCAATACTTCTTCTATGACATTAGATTCTTCTTTCAGCTATAATTTTTCATCTTGAAGAACACTAATTCTTGCATAAATATGTCTTTCCAATTCTCTATGGATTTTCTCCAGATGATATTTGAGTGCATACAGATGATCACTAATTGATATATCGTCTTCATATCTTGAATAGGCTTCATCATAAGAGGAATAATAATAAAAATAATTATCACATGTTATTCCTTTCAGATTACCTTCAGTAGAAGGTGTCTCCCCATCAGCAGTAAGCTTCTTCTTTATCTTCCTTGCATGTTTCTTCTTTCTATTTTTTGAGTCTTGGCAGAAATCACCATTTGAGTTTTCTCACTCATTTCCTAAAATCTTAACTTCATAAATATTCCCTTGGAACTTTTAGAGGTTACCTTTCCTCAGATACCAATTGAAGTGCCTGGATCAGTGTATAATCACTGAGAGGGGATGGGCTGAATCAGTGATCCATTTAAATGTTTTTATAAATTGATTCTTTTAAATTAAACCTCTATGGTTGGTTAAATCCTTGATTCACTCTTCTTGTGTCTCTCAACCTTACCTCTAATTATGCTGTAAATGTAAAGGTTCCAAACAAGAGGATTTACAGGGTTTGGTTCAAAGACCTACTCTTATCTGTGTTGGTTATTATCCCCAAAATAGATTCTCCAATATAATCTTATTATCAATTACAATGGTAGATGCAAAGTCCCATGGTATTCTCCTGAGTCCCATAGGAGGTTATTTATATTTCTTCTAATAGTGTTACCAGAGTCCCACTAGCCTACTTTAGATTCCCACTGAAGACTTATTCTCCTCCCAGAATCACGTAGGGTTCTTCTAGCACTTGAGTCACATGAGAATATTCCTTCTTTGTTCTCTCTTGGTTCACTTTAGATTGATATTATACTCTTCCCATAAAGTCTTTCTGAATCACACTTGCTTTTGTATATATTCAATAATCTTCAATAGCCTTTTTTAAGGTCTGTTGGACTTACTCAATAACTCTGATAACTTTTCTGATCTTTCCTCAGTTCAACAATGCTCAGGCAATTCTTTCTTCTTCTGATGAAGACTCGGCCTCACTCAGATGTGTGAAAGTAGTGCACACAAATTCTTTAAGATTATAATATGCAAGAATGGTCTTACACAATATTAGCACTACCTCTCTTCTTGAATCCTCAAACACTATCAACTCAGATAAGATCTTCTTTAATTATGTCTAACATCAGTCTCAGTTCTCATTCACTTCATACATGGGTTGCATGGAATTCAAACTTCTTGTTTTTGGATATCTCAATGACTTCTCACATGTGAATGTGTTTATGCACAATTTCATGAATATATAATATGTTCCATGTAAACACAAGAACACACTATTCTCTTATATCAATATTTTAGGTTCAATGTGTGTGGGTAATGCAATTACATATGCATCGTCCACTTGATTTCTTCTTCCTCAATGCACACACTTCTTCTTTGGTTATTTTCAAAAACACGCTTTTAGTTTATGTTCAATATATGTGTGTTATGTATGTGCATCCACTTCCTTCTTGATTCTACTCACTATACACTTTTCACACAAAATCTACCTCTTCTTTCCATGCAAATATTCATATGTGTTTAGTTAAGTTTTATGCAACCTGAGGTTCACTTCTCTTGAATTTTACACTCACTTTTTATTTAAAGTTTCTCATGCACAAATCTGAGAGAGGATCACATGTTCCCTTATTCTTCTTGCGCACAAACCCAAATAGGTGGAGGTTGTGTGTGGGTTATCCTTCTCAAAAGATAGTGTATATGCACACTGTCTCAAGGGATTATCAATGATTCTTCTTTATGCGCTAAAAACCCAAATGGGTATTTCTTATGTGTGTGAAAACAACACTTCCTTCTTGTGTGAAAATATATGTAATGCCTTATGTGCGTTCAATACTTCCTCTTCACAACTGTTTCCTAGATATCTCTACCAAGTACAACACACGAACATAGGAGGCCTCATGCTTCTCTCTTCACAAAGAACAAAAAGGTTGTGTAAGCACAAATTGTGTGTCTTTGAGATCACCTGCATGAATAAAGGAAAGGTTTTAGATAAACCAGTTGCGTGTTTTTGGTTCTTCTTCACACAGAGGTGTGGTTCTTCTTCTTTATAAGACAGCTTCGAGAGTGCATAGTACCTATCAAAGTTTTTTGGTTCTCTCTTCTTCTTTGTGTAGCAAAGCTGAGCGGAATCTTTGATTAGTGATCTATTTCTTCAAAGAAACAAGGGCTTTCTCAATATTTTTAACAATAGATACTCAGTTGAGGTCTCTATATTTATAAGCGAGTATAACAACATTTATCTGCATTTAAATCCTATAAGCTTCATCCTTTTAATTACTCATTTGAATAGAAGAGGTCATTAGCTTTAAATATTTTCAAACACGGATAGTGATATCTGAATCTCTAGGGTTGTTTCTATTCAACATGGGATTTCTCATTTCTCAGTGTAATCATCACATGCATGTATTAGGAATGCATGCAACATTCAATCAAGAATGCCCGAGCTCCAGGACGTGGCCTCACAACTGTGTGTGCTTTGGCTTTGCGTATTCTTCATTTAAATTGCTTGCATGCATATATAATTTCATGCATGAGTTAATGGAATCCAAACAATGCTCATGCACTTAATTTGATCGACAGTGGTGGCTGGAGTTCAAACACGAAAGAGTGGATTCATCTGTGGTGAGTAGCAGTGTCGTGATGATCTCCATGCGATCAAAGTTAGACGATGATGGCGTGGTTGATCGCTAACCATTGGATAAGAATAGATCAGATAGTGGTCAACCCTGATTAGATGGTGGAGAATGGATGAGATAAGCAACAAAGATTAGTCACAAGATTAGATGAACGATAGGGATAGCTTTCACGGGTTAAAAAAATTGTCCCGCATCGAAACAAACATGCAGGCTTCTCGTGGTTTGAGTATCAACTTGCAGTAGCATATTCTCAGAATTATCCCTCTCCCCTCACGGTACTTCCCTATACCGTATTCAACATATGGGCGCAATCTGCACCAAACCTATTCATGCTTTGGCCCCAGGCATGATCTACATCCACGGATCCTTCTTCCGCTTTCAGGCTAGCCTTGGCCGGCTTCCCTGAGCTGCGGTTGACCCTTGTGGTCCCGCATGTGGCTCGGGTTGAGGCTTGGTTGGCTAGCTCATGGGCCGGCCATTTTTTTGTTTAAATGAATCCAAAATAATATTCTTCTAAGTGAAACATGCATGGACACTTACTAATCCAAACATGCATGTCCACTTCTTAAAACTCTATTCCCATGAACATTTCCTTCTCTTTTTATTTTCTTCATTCTCTTTTATTTCAATCATCTCATCTTCATGCATTAGGAATTCCATTATACATGATCTCTTCATTTTCAAACTAATGGATCATATCCTTTAATGGACATTCCTTTAATTCATCAATTATCTTTGCAATTTTAATTCTAAAGACCTTCATTCATCTTCCTTCATCAAACCATAGATGGTACTGCTCTTCACTCCCTCAAGATTTGAAAAATAATGCATGGAAACATTATAGTCAACAATGTGTTCTCCTTAAGACATGTCTTCATCTTTGAAGATAAGCACAAAAAATTTTCTGATTTTGTTCACCAACTTCATCTAATTAGAAGCTATTGGATGGATCATCTAAAGTCATCATGCAATTAAGTATTGCATGGAATTATTCAAATGTTGTAACAAATTTTCATTCATTGACACGTTTCTTAGAACATAGGATTAGTTCAATCAATCATCTAATTTTGTTATTGAGAATGTCCAAGCATGACATCCAATGTCATTTCATATTGATTCACCAAGTGACATAAGCTTTGGAACAACTTCCCCTCTTCAATCATCATTTCCACTTCATCACTAATTTTCCATACACATATTGACACCTTATTGACAAAAAATGAAAAAATATGATCTGCACTTTATTAACTTTATCACAAAGTTTTGAAACACTTTACAAGTTGTGTTTCATCCCATCAAAAAATAAGGCCTTTTTGGATTTCAGTTTTTCTTCCCCAATAATAGCGTATCTATTTTCTTTGATTTTGAAAGATACATTATTTCCAAAAGTCACTCTTCCTTATTTAAAATCTTTCTCATTTTTCAAAAGTTTTATTTATCCTATCATATGTGAAGATCACCCACTATCCAAAATCCAGGGCCTTTCTCCTTTTGTATTTTTTAGAGTAGTTTATATAATAAGAGCTTTTTCTTTGAATTTATTTTTCTTCACATCTAGATTTTAAGAATTGTTATAAAAAAATTTGTGTTGTTAAGAAAACAATACATTCTTTTACAATATTCCCAGGTTATTCACATATTTCACAAATAGTTTCCAAAGGTTGAAATCCATTTTCAAAATTCATACCAACTTTCTTAGGGTTCCTTATTTGAAAGGATTAACTCCCCCCCCCCCCAATTTCTTATAGTTAATCATGGGGTTATTGTAGTTTTGTTGATTTAACTAACACATATTTTTTCTATGGATAAATCTAGCACAATACTATCACTATCCATAGAGAGAATATTTTCCTCTCTAACTTCTTTATTTCCTAGAGTTGTAAACTTTTTTTTCTACAACTTTCTTACTTTCCACATTAGGAATTTGTTAAGACTAATAATTTTTTCTATATTTAAAAATTTTCTTCTTCAAATTGTTTTTCTTACCATCATCAATAGAATCACATATAGTAGCAATATTGGATTCAGGCCTTGAAATTTTCAAAACAACTAAATTTTCAAATTTTTTGTTTTTTGTCTACATAGATGATTTCCTCAACTTCCTTATCTTATAAACAGATTAATTTTTATTTTAAACATTTAAAGATAATTTTTTTTATATTTATCAAGTTCACACTTCTCAAGATATTCACCAGTTTTAGAAATAGTGTTTTTGAAACTAGTAACTCCTTGCTCAGTTTTAGAGAACTTTTATTGAGTAAGTTTTAACTCTACCACTTTCACTTTTATATTTACTTCAAGATTTTCATTTAGATTCTTTTCTTTTTCAAGAGATTTCTCCAAATTATCAATCTCTTATATAAAATTATATTTCTATTCAAGAAAATATTCTTGACTTGTTTTGTAGAAATTTCCTTTTTTAATTTCTTTTTTTATCTTTCAAGTCTTACAATCTTTTAAAGAAAATATTTTAACTCAATTTTCAGAGCATATTCTAATTAATTCTCTTATTCAGAACTATTCCTTTTATAACCAATAAATTATTAATCATTTAATTTTTCAATAAATTTTTTTTACAACAACTAATTTTTAACTTCATTGTCATCATATTCATCATCCTTATATAAATAACTTATCCTTTTGGATTTGGAGAACTTTTTATCCTTTCCCTTTGAATAAGATTTATATTTTTCAGCATGTTTCTTAAATGATCTTCTTGAATTTTTTTCATCTTTAACGCTTTTTTCTTCACCCTTTATTTGAGGTAAATTGGCAGTAAAATGCTCAATATCTCTATAGCCAAATTATTTTAGTGGAAACATCCCTTTATACTTTCTTCTGCCTCTTTTACCATTTTTAAAAAACAAGGAAAAAATTATAAAGATTCTTACTAACCTCATCTTCAGTGTCAGAGTCATCAATTTATTCATCTTTGATAATTTTCTTAGATTTTCCTTTCTCGAAAGCTTTGATGGGTATTTCTCGATTAACTTTTTCTTTGTTTTTCATAAATTTCTCTCTCCTCATTTCATACCTAACGAGAGTGTATGTAAGTCATCCAAAGATAGAGTTTCAGGATATCTATCTTCTAAATATGAAACTTTGGAATCAAACATGTCAGGAAGAACGTATAATTTCTTCTCGAAAATAGTTGAATCATTAAGCTGTCCACCAAGACATATTATGGTGCTTAAAATTTCATTCACACTCATGAAGAAGTCTCCAGAAGATTCATAGTCATCTATTTTGAGGTCTTCATACTTCCGCCTCCATATTTGTAAATCTTCCTTCTTCACTTTCATATTGCCTTCATATATATTTTTCAAATTTTCCCAAATACATTTACCAGTTCCAAATCCCTTTAGTCTAAGAAATTATCTTTAATAGAGTAAAGAAAGTAAATCGTTTTTAGACCTTCCATCCTTCTCTAGATTTTTCTTATTAGCAGTGGTAAGAGGAACATTCTCAGCATAACATGGAAATTCATCTATAGAAGCTTCCATAACTTCATAAACAAAGGATATAAGACATGGAAACATTCTATCTTTCGAGATATGATATTTGTTTCCACAAAATATTGTAATCCTTTTATTGTTAACAAAATTCAATTTATCCATAGTGACTTCTCTTCAAAATTCATCAAAGATTAAATAAAAAGAACCTTTATAGAAACTCAGGCTTCTCATACATGGATATTACATCTTTTTAGATAAATATTCATTATATTAAAAAAACTCACACTCTAAGACCATAATAGTTTAGTGAATTTAGAAACATGGAACATAATCTTCAAATTTTATAAAATATCATTGACATATTTTACAATTATCTTCTCACATAGTAATCCTTTTAGGCCTACCCTATCTAAAACATTCATCATAACATGGGGAATGAAACATAATAAAGGGTGATCTGAAATAATCAATAAGGGTAAACATAGGTGATATAAATATATGATCATATAAAATCATAATATAATCATAAGGACATTTGATAATGAATAAAAACTTTAGAATTTAATACCCAACCAATCATGGATCATAAACAAGATTCATGGCATAATGATTAGTATTTCATAAGCCATGAATCATAAGGGAATCAAAGAAAATGATCCATGAGATCATAACATTGGAATAAGGAAAGGAATTTGTGGAATACATATAAGAATAGAAAATATTATGTCAAGGCTACCCACAAAGATGTTCATAACATGTTAGGCTTGGTCTAACCACATGTGTACCTATTTTGGTCTTGGTCTAAACACCTATGTACCCTCCTTTGGGGGATTGGGATGACCACCCATTTACACTCATATATGGGCTTGGGATAAACACTTGTGTACCCTCCTTTTTGGGATTAGGATAAATAGATGTGTACCCTCATCTTTAGGAGTGGGATAAATACTCATTTACTCTCTGATCTCATATAAAATTTATAATTACCCAATGCATTGGAACACTATCTGGGCACACCCATCATGTAATCTATAACGAGCCCACCTAGTGTTATCTGTGTTTCCCTATAATGTAAGCTATAATGGGAATACCTAGTGTTATCTAGGCCACCCCATCATATAAGTTTTGTACAATAATCACAACATGAATAAAGTACAAAGAGATTTCATATCATCATAAAAAATCATAAAAACATTCATTATTATTTTATAACCTGATTTACCCATGGAAAAGATATGGGTTTCATATCATTCTCTTTGAAACATGATTAACATATGGAAAAGAAAAAGGGTTAATAACAATATATGTAAAATCCCATCTTTTTGTAGGTATGTCCCTCTTTGAGTTTTTCATTTGATTCTTGGTGGCTAAGTCTTGTTCAGATACAGAGAGCCTTTGTTGGGTAAAATGACCTAAATTTTGGGGATATATGTTTTTTTGAATTAATTAACTCTGGTTATAAATGGGTTAATTGTTATGTAGTATTCTTGTTAAGTTGAAAATATTTAAAGGGTATTTGTATTGTTTAAAGGGAAATGGGATAAAAAATCATCTACATAGAAATTACCCATTTTTTAAATGGATTACACATTATGTAATGTTCGAGTGTTTTAATAAAAATAATCTGAGGCAACAGGTTTTTCAATGTATCCCATTAAAAATATTTACACAACGTGTAACTACATTACACTTTATGTAATTACATGACCCTCTATTTTAAAGTATGTTGTGTGGTTGAATATTATTCTAATTCATTGTAAGTCTTCTTCTCTTGGACTAGGAAAACCCTCCATGAAATTTTGGATTGCCAAGCTTCCTTCCGGACATCCTGATAATTCCTTCAATCACTAGTAATAGGTTTTGGTCTAGTTTCTCCCTTCTCTTACTTGGTTCTACAACCATTGTAGTGAAATAATTTAACTGAGTAAGGTCCTGAATCCATGTGGATCAACCCTTTATGTCTTTTTAAATATCTAAGTACTTGAAGGAGGATTGGAAGAAGTTTGTAGAAGTTCGATTAAGTAAAATCTGGAAAGGGGGGATTACACATTATGTCACTATATTACACGACGTGAAATCCTATTTTATAGGTTGTTTCACGGCATGTAATAGGTGTTCACGATGTGAAATACTTTGGGGTTTTAAATATAAAATAAAGTGTTGAGGCGACGCATTTTTTGGTGGAACTCAACCTTGAGGAATTACACGATGTGAAAGGGGATTACATGTCGTGTAATACCCCGACATTGTATGTTTTAAGTGTTTTCCAGCCGCTCGGTTTTTTTAAAAAACCTATGGATAAAGAATTTCTCACTCGACCCTAGGAGACCCAATGACCCTCTCTTCAGTGTTTTTGGGATTCGATAATCAAGGAACAATCCCTCGCTCCCTTTTTCGATTCGTAGCAATCTATCTTCAATATAAGGTATGATCTACCTCCATTTTTTAGGTTTCTTTGATCTATTTCATTCTATTTCTCCTTGAAATGTAATAGAACATGATCTCCATGTTTCTAATGGAGCTTCCTTGCTTGTTGGTTGGTGCAGTTGTGCCGCGGAATCCTTAGGTGGATGTAGTAGTTGCGTAAGAGGTGATCGTGATCTATTGCTTTGATCTGTCCTCGTGTGAAGAACGTCAACAACCTTTTTATGTAGGATATTAGATTCTTATCTATTTATTTATGCACAGTTATAGAGTTATCATGATTTATCCCCATGGATCACAATAAAATTGACCTAATTAAATATATGAACTGGATTAAAGAAATGGTATCGATCGAATATTATTGTTTTATACCGTGATAATGGTTTTCCTCTTGATTTTCTAGATAGTGTGATATTTATGCCTTTCTTAGTTTAGCATGTTTTTCTTGATGTAAATTGGTAAAGAACATAAATTTGAGATAAATTGTTTAATTAATTGGATAAAAGATAAAGAGGCATGTTAAACGAATCTGGTTTTTGTTGTTGTTGTTGTTGTAATTTGATGATAATAAAATTGATACAAGTATGCAAGTTTTATTTAATTCTTTTATGAACCTGAATCATGTTGATTATTTTTTATCAAAGTAGTAAATTCAAGTTAAATTAATTGTTAAATTAATTTGGTGATAGATTGTGATAGATTTTTTCTTAGGTTTCCCATATTTGGAACCTATGAATAATGAATCAGTTAATTCAAGATGTAATAAGAACTGGTTGTGTGATAAATTGAATGTATTATAGGGCTTTAGTTTCCTGGTTTCTTGTAAAGGTCGAGTGCATGTGATTTGGAGTTGCGAGATTTCATTGTGTGTGAAGTTTGAATGCCTTTCTTTGGGGCTGAGGTCCCATTGTTATGTTGATTCTGCTGCTTATGATGTGTTCTGGATATGAGACTTGTGGTTGGAGGCAGCGAGGCTTGGATGTGATGTGTGCCTGGGATGGCTAAGCCTGAAGGGCTATTGTGGTATGTGGGGGCAGGGAGGCCCAGTGGTTGTGTAAGCACTTGACGCCTAGTGTGGAGAGATGCATCGATTTATATATATGGGTGTTGGGGGGACTTTGGAGATGATGGAATGGGTTGAATTTAGGATTACCTGTTGATATGAAAGTGCATGGTTGTTGAATTTGTTGTTTGTTTTTCTATTTTACTTTCCCCACTGCCTGAGTCTTGGTCTTTCCTACCCTCCTTCCAAAAGAGGTAAAGACATACTTGGTATTCCATGTGCTTTACGTGTTTAGATTCTTGAGTATGGATCGGTATATGCTCTTACTATAGGTGGAAAAGACTCAATGGTTAGTTTACCTACTCACTGTGTTGAGCCCATTTTGTTTGGTAGCTTAGAATGTTTTCAAAGAATACCTATAAATATGGAAAGTAGTAATGTTGATATTTAATGAATAAATGATGTTTAACCCATGGGGTTGGATCTTGCTGAGATGCAATGCTGAGGTTGTAATTTTGAGAAGTCATGGACTCAGTTTGGTTAGGCCTGGAGGGCATGGAACTTTGTTGAGATGGTAATTAAATGTAATGTGGAATTTGATAATGGTTAATTAATGTTTAAATAATTATTTAATGTAATGTGAAACTGATAAAAAGTGATTATATAATTTAATGTAGATCTTTAAATTTTTGTGTGCTTATAGGATATCTAGTCTTAGTAGTAGCAGTCGGGATTCCGAGAGACGTTAGCTGCAGTTGAGTCTAAACTAGGTTTTACCAATAGTGTAGTTGTGAGCTATATTATATCCTATACTTTTAGGTGTTTCTATATTCTAATCCACCCTGTCGGTTAGGGAAACTAACACCCTGGGGATTCTGAGCCCTGGGGGGTGTTTTCCCCAACATCCCGATGGAAGGATGGATGACTGGCTACCCCCTTTGGCCCTACCCTCTTCACTTGGTAATTACTAGTGCTGGTATGAATGGTGGTTAGTTTTCCCCATATATTTGTTTAGAGAGTTGTAGTAGCTTGAGGTTATTTCACACGCATATATTCTGGATATAGTTTTCTATGGACTATTATAGGTGTAATGTGTATAGGTTGTAATGGCTAGAGGATCCTTACTCGGTGTATGGGATATAATGGATTGAGATATAATACCCGATGTATGATACACGCTATGAGATATGTGTTGGATCTCGAAAACTACCTAGTTACTTTTGGTTATGTGGACATGGTGGTGTGTTTCATGAGGTGCATGTTGTGGTGCTTTTCCAAGGTGTCTGCGGGAAGCCATTTTAGAGATAAATGCTCAAGACGTACAATGTTGGGACAAAGAGGAAAACCAGTGGGGAAGTGGTAGCAGGGTACCCTTGACATTACTTATTATATTATATAGTCTTGTTTGAGATACTTGTTGAGAGTAGCCATGGTGATGCTGGGAACATAGAATACCTATTTAGGTGACAATTTAGTTTCACTTGTTTTTCACATGCTTTAGCATGCTTTCTTTACTTTTGCACAAGAGGATCTGAGGAAGATCCTACTAAGTATACTATTATACTCACCCTAAATTATATAAAATATTTTCTAGGTTAGTTGGAGAATGTTAGAGATCAATCTAGTTCTACTAGATTAGGGTTTTGAAGGAGTTGTTTAGGTTTCATGGTCACTGTCATTTTACTATCTTTTAGAACTTACAGTTTACCTTTTAGTTATATTATTTATTTCATGACAATATATATGTGTACTTGATATTTATTTTATATTATAGTCTGATAATGATTTGGTTGGTGTCTATCTTATCTCTCTCTTTCACATGTGTTCTCTTAGAGGGTAATTCCTCCCATTGGTGTGTTTATTATACCATCAATGCTAGTCACCAACCCAGGACCTATTGAAGGTGGGACTCAGGGGTCATTATCTCTCTTCTCCCATTTCCAGTCTAGGAGGGGTACACTTTGTGGGGAGGGGGTCATGACATAGTGGTATTAGAGGTCTGGTTTAAGTATAGGTTGGAGTTTGAAGTTATGCACATGTGAGGTTTCATGGGTTGGTAGGGAAATGGTGTTAACTAAGTTTAGCAAGTGCTGTAAAAATAGGAGACCAGTTGAGACATAGGTATTTAGGGCCCCCTGTGATCTGATGCATGGACTTTTAAGCTTACAGTGGATCCTAAATGAGGTGATACTGGTTGAAAGGTAGAGACCTAGGAAAGTATCATGCAACATTCTTCTTGGATCATGTGTTTGAATGGGTAGACCTTGGGATAGTTTAACCTAAAATGAATAGAGGAAAATAGTTAATTAATTTTAATTCTTACATATTCTAGGTTTATTATCACTAACTATTTTTCCTTTTACAGGTATGGCTCTAGGTCGACATCCTCATCAGGTTCACGTAGAAGATATCCAAAATGTTGTGCCAGCAGATCGTTGTAGAGTATAGGGTGACAATGATGATACTTGGAGGAGGACACTCTGAGAGTTTCTGTGATATATTCTATAGAATTATGAGGGCTCCGTTTTAGATGCAGTCATAGAACACTGGTTTTAGGTGATTGAGATAGCTTTCAGTTCAATCCATGCTCATAAGAAGAACTAGGTATCATTAGTTGTGACAATATTGTGTGTGGAAATGAGGAAGTGGTGGTTCTTTTTCCTCAGGGATCGAGAGGAGTTGATAGACTCATGGGAGAAGTTTCAAGATCTATTTAGGATCTGTTTCAGTAACCTTCTATGATATGGTTATATCAAGTGCCAGGTCTCCTCATTTATGTTGATGACATATCTCAAGGTGCCAGTGAGGGTGAAGGTCATTGAGAGAACATTCACCAGAACTAGATCATCGTGAGAGGGTAGAAATCAGTATTCCTCACACAGTAGATATGTGGTTTGGGCTTCCCAGTTTTTAGGTTAGAAGAGTTTTGGTTCGGTCAGGGGTAGGTCTTAGCCCTCAACAGCAAGAGTTCCCAACCTTTCTAAGAATCCAGTGTGTGCCAAGTGTTCTAATCTAGGTTCCTCCATTGAGGTAGTTCCAATTGAGGAAGCAACAGCAAGTTTCACCAACTTTGGATCAGAAAAGAGAAAATGGGGTGGGCAGAGGACAGCCTCAAGATTCTCCCTATCCTCAAAGACCAGAGCACGTCCATGGAGATTGTCACTAGTAGGGCCAGAGAGACCATGGAGCAGGTTGTGGTTGGCTTCAAGTGTTAGCATTGTTAGAATCGGGCGATCCAGACATCGTTTGAGGTACCCTTTTCTTGGTTTCTACTTGGGTTCATTCCTTGTTTGATTCTAGATCAATGCACTCCTTCATATCACCTGCCTTTGTCTATGCTTTGGGACTTAAGGTAGAGAGGCTTCTAGTGCCCTTATCATTGACTACGCTAGTTGGAGGTCGAGCTGACTTGTTTGAAGTATGTAGAGACTATGATCTAGTGTTGGGAAAACATCACTCCTGGGTATATTTCCTATGTTTACGGATACAACCATGTGATGTCATCCTCAAAATTGATTGGTTGTATTCGGTGTAAGCTATCGTGTATTTATTCAGGAGGTAGGTGGGGTTATTCGACGATGATGGAGAACCAGTGGTGTTTGTTGGTGAGTGAGACCCTCAGATGGGTTAGAGTCAGGTTTGTCATTATCATCCTTAATGGTGGAGCTAATGTTGGGTTCTTCAAAGGTTCACTAGTTGGAGTTTCCTAGGGTTGTAGATTATTACCTCTAATGTCTTTCTAGAATATGTTGTAGAATTACCCCCTTGAATAAATATCGAGTTCGGGATAGAGATAGAGCAGGGCGTGTCTCCTATATCGATGTCTCCATATATTATGGTGCCTTATGAGTTGACGAAACTGTGTATGTATCTCGATGGTCTATTGTAGAGTGGTTTTATTCAGCCAAGCATGTCACTATGGGGTGCACCCGTTTTGTTCATGAATAAGGCTAATGGTAGTTTGCGGTTGTGTGTCGATTATTGTCACTTAAACCAAGTGATAGTGAAGAACCACTATCCTCTTCCACAGATTAATGATTTATTTTATCAACTGAAGGGTGGATGTTGGTTCTCAAAGATCAATTTTTAGTCATGATATCATCATATTCATGTGAAGGATGAAGATATCCCAAATACTAACTTTTTGTCATCATAGGCATTACAAGTTCATTGTGAAGTCATTTAGTGTGACGGATTCTCCAGTTTTGTTCATGAGGTTGATGAATGTTGTGTTCCGTGAGTTCTTGGATAATTTTTTGGTGGTTTTCATCGATCAAATCCTTGTGTACTTCATATCCAAGGAGGAGCATATAGAGAATCTGCATACCATCTTGGGAGTTCTTCATCAACAGTAGTTGTTTGGGAAGTTTTCAAAGTGTGAGTTTTGGGCTCGAGAAGTCCGTTTCTTGGGGCATGTTGTATCCCAACACAGAGTGCCTATAGATCTGTCGAAGATAGAATCAGGTTTTTATTGACTATCCCCCAAGACAGTGGCAAAGGTTCGGAGTTTCCTTGGTCTTGTAGGCTATTATAGGAGGTTCGTAGCTGATTTCTCTCAGATTTCAACTCCTCCAATAGCACTGACCAGAAAGGATCAAGAATTCATGTGGACTGATCAGTGTCAGGCACCTTTTGAGTACCTAAAGGAGAATTTGGTTAGGGCTCTGGTTCTTTTTCTTCCAATAGAAGGAGTTTGGTTTGATTTTTTATGTGATGTTTCACATATGGGGTTAGGTTATGTTTTGATATAGCAGATATTGGTTGTTTCTTATGGGTCTTGGCAGTTGCGTCCCCATGAACATAATTATGCCACCCACGATCTTGAGATGGTGTAAGTGGTATTTTCACAAAATTTGTGGATATATTACCTCATTGGTGAGTATTTGTGTGATCTTCACCAATCATAATAGCTTGAGGTATATTTTCTCCCAACATGAATTGAACATGAGACAGCACCAGCGGATGGAGTTCTTACAGGATTATGACTTCAAAATTTCATATACACCTAGAAAGGGTAATGTTGTGGCTGATGTGTTGAGTAGGAAGTTGTGTAGTGATGCAGTGTTTGAATCTGGTTATTCCTAGAGAGTTGTGGAAGAACATTCAGCATTACATATGGACATGGGAGAAGCTGGGGGTGGAGGTTGACATTTTCAGATGACATTGTAGTTATCTCTAGTGCAGTAGGTAGAAGAGTCCTAGTTGAGGAATCTTGAGGTGGAGGTCTGGAGAGACCAAGTTGTTTGTGGTGAGGCCCCTAATGGTTGGTCTGATGATGAACAACACTGATTGTTGTTTTAGGGAAGTATTTTTGTTCCTTTGGCATCGCGTGAGATGGTTCTCATAGAGTTCCATAGTTTTCCCTTAGTGGTGCATCCTAACATAAAAAAGATGTACTGAGACTAGAAGAGTCAATTTTGGTGGTTTGGGTTGAAGCATGCAGTTGCAGAGTTTGTGTCTCAATTTTTGGTCTACCATAAGGTGAAGGTCAAGCACCATGTTCCCAATGGTTTTCTCCAGCCATTAGATGATCCTCAGTGTAAGTGGGAGGACATCTTGATGGAATTTATTACCAGTTTACCTCGAGGCCAGGGATGCTATGATGGTATGTGGTTGGTAGTCGATCATTTGATGAAATCAACCCACTTTATAGAGATCAAGGAGTCAATCTCAGTGGAGGTTCTATCGAGGTAGTATATGGAGGAGGTGGTGAGACTTCACGGAGTCCCAAGGATGATCATTTCTGATTGAGATCATTATTTTACCTCTAGGGTTTGGATAGGTCTCTAGTTTACATTTTGTTCTCAGCTATTCCTTATCATTTCTTTTTATCTTCAAATGGATGGTAAAATAGAGAGGACCATCCAGACTCTTGAAGATATGTTGTGTTGTTGTGTTCTGAATTTTGGAGGTTTTAGGATGAGTCCCCTACCCTTTCAAGAGTTTTCCTACAAAAATAGTTACCATTCTACTATTTTTATCACCATTTGAAGCCTTGTATGTCCCACCTTTCCATTCTCCCTTGTATTGGACTGTGGTTGGAGAGTAAATAATTCTCAGGCCAAAACCGGTATAGAGTGTGACATAGATGGTTCAGGTGATTCATGAGAGGATTAAGGAAGTGAAAGATCATCATAAATCCTATGTTGATCATAGGAGGAGACCTCTAGAGTTTGGAATTGGCGATCATGTGTTTCTGAAGGTGACTCCCCATTGTGGGAAGTGAAGGTTTGGTCATGGGAGTAATATTTCTCCCTGATTTGTTGGTCCTTTCGAGGTGTTGGATCATGTTGGATTTGTAGCATACTGAATAGTGATTCCCCTAAATATGATCCAAATACATGATGGTTTTCATGTGTTGTAGCTCCTTTGTTATCTTTATGATGAATCTCACGTCATCGATTTGGGCGAGATCGATGTTGACGATGGTGCGAACTTTGATGAGCAGCCTCTAAAGATCCATGACCGCTAGGAGAAGGTGTTTCATGGGTGTTTTATCCCATTGGTTCATGTCTTATGGAGGCATGGTGGTGTGGAGTAGAGTACTTGGGAATGTGAGTTGCATATTTCTGATCATTACCCCAATCTATTTGATATTTTTCTCTTCTCTTGTAATGTTATTCATTTGGTGGTTATAGACCCTTTCTATTTAGGATATGGCTTCCTCTTGTTTCTTGTTGTGTCATTCGATATTTTGATAGGTAAATCTACCAGGATATTATTTAGGAGATGGTTGTGGTTGTAATGTGGTTTCATATTGTTTATTTTTTTATAAAGTGGTTAAGCACTTGTGGTGGATGGAGCTTTGATAGGTATCTCACAAAGTGGTTGTCTGGACCCCATTTTTGTTTCCTCTTTAGGTTGGTTTTTCATTCTTGAGGATGAGAATTTTTTGATAGGTATCTAATATAAGGGCCCAAATCTTCATCGATCAACGCTTTGTGTGTTTTAAAATATGGAAGTGCTAATAGGAGGCTCAGAAGATGGTTGGAGAAGTTCAGTTAAATAAAAGATGGAAAGGGGGCTTACACATCGTGTAACTGTACTACACGATGTGACATCCTATTTCATGGGTTGTTTCACAGCATGAAAGAGGGGTTCATTGAGTGGAATACTTCAAGGCCTGGAAAATAAAATAAAGTGTTGATGTGATTCATTTTTCATAGGAACTCGACCTTGAGGAATTACATGATGTGAAAGAGGATTACATGTCCTGTAAAACCCCGATGTTGCATTTTTTATGTATTTTCTAGCCACTTGGTTTTCTTCAAAACCTACAGCTGTAGTGGATCTCTCTTGACCCTAGGAGACCCAACAACCCTCCCTTAAGTGTTTTGGGAATTCCTTTGTCAAGTAATGATCCCTCGCTCCCATCTTCGATCCGTAGTGATCCATATTCGATATAAGGTATAATCTACCTCCGTACTTGAGGTTTCTTCGATCAGTTTCCTTCCATTTCTTCTTTACATGTAATGGTTCATGATCTCCATGTTTCTAATGGATTTTCCTTGGTTTTTGGTTGGTTCAGTTGTGTCGTGGCATCCTCGGGTGGATGCAGTTGTTGTGGGAGAGGAAATCGTGATCTGTTTCTTTGATTCGTTCTCCTGCAAAGAATGTCAACGACCTTTTGAAGTAGGGTATTTGATGCTTCTCTATTTATTTATGTGCAATTGTAGAGTTATCATGATTTAACCCCTTGGATCTCAATAAAATTGACCTAATTAAATATATGAAATGGATTAAATAAATGGTATTGATTGTATGTTGTTTATTTATACCCTGATAATGGTTTACCTATTCATTTGATAGATAGTTTGATATCTAGACCTTACCTGGTTTATCATGTTGTTCTTGATGGAAATTGGCAAAGAATGTAAATATAGGATTAATTGTTTAATTAATTGGATAAAAGATAAAGAGGTATGTTTAAAAAATCAGGTTGTTGTTGTTGTAATTTGATGATAATCAAATTGATACAAGTAATCAAGTTTGATTGAATTGGTTGATAAACCTAAATCATGTTGATTCTTGTTGATAAAAGTATTAAAGGTGTGTTAAATTAATTTTTTAATTAATTTGGTGATAATTTGTGATAGCACATTGATTAAGTTTCCCATAGTTGGAACCTATGAATAATGAATTGGTTAATTCAAGATGGAATAAGAACCGGTTCTATGATAAAGTTAATTCCTTGTAGGGCCTAAGTTTCCCGCTTTCTTGTAAAGGCCGAGAGCCTTTGCTTTGGAGCCGTGAGAACTCATTATGTGTAAAGGATGAATGCATTTCTTTGGGTCCAAGAGACCATTTCTATGTTGTTCATGATTCTTGTGATGCGCTCTGGATATGAGACTTGTGGTTATGGGGGCAGGGAGGCCTATATGTGATGTGAGCCTAGGATTGCTGATCCAGGAGGGTTTTTGTTGTATGTGGGGGTAGGGAGGCCCAGTGGTTGTGGCATCAGTTGACACCTTATGTGGAGAGATGAATCAGTTTATGCATATGGGTGTCGAGGAGGACATTGGGGATGATGAAACGAGTTGAAGGTGGGCTTACCCAATGATATGAAAGTGGATTCTTATTGAATCTATTATTTGTTTATCTATTTTATTTCCCCACTATATGAGGTAGATGGTCTTGCTTACCCTCCTTCTAAAAGTGGTGAAGGCATGTAGGGTATTCCATGTGCTTTCTTTGTTTAGCTTCTCGAGTATGGATGGATATATGCTCCTGCTATAAGTTGCAAAGACTCAACGGGTAGTTCAACGGGTAGTTCACCTACTCGCTATGTTGATCCCCTTGTGTTTGTTAACTTAGAATGATTTCTAAGAATACCTAGAAATATTTAAAGTTTTAATGTTGATAATAAATGAATAAATGATGTTTAACCCATGGGTTTGGAGCTTACTGGGATGCAATACCGAGGTTGTAATTTTGAGAATTCATGGACTTAGTTTAGTTATTCCTAGAGGGAACGAAACATTGTTGACATGGTAATTAAATGTAATGTGGAATTTGATAATGGATAATTAATATTTAAATAATTAATTAACATAAATTTAAACTGATAAAAATGGATAAGGTAATTTAATGTAGCTCTTGAAATGGTTGTGTTCTTATAGGGTATCTAGTCTTAGCAGTGGTAGTCGGGAGTCCGAGAGACGTTAGCTGGAGTATATTCTAAGATTAGGTTTTTTATATAGTGTGGTTGAGAGCTATATTATATCCAGTAATTTTTTGTGTTTCTATACTCTACTCTACTCATTCGGTTAGGGAGACTAACACCCCAATGATTCTGATCCCTGGGGTATTTTTTCCCCAACATCTTGGTAGGAGAATTGATGACTGACTAACCCCTTTGGCCCCACTCTCTTCTCATGGTAGTTACTAGTACTGGTATGCATGGT
Organism: Viscum album; assembly: GCA_963277665.1. Lineage (NCBI taxonomy): Eukaryota > Viridiplantae > Streptophyta > Magnoliopsida > Santalales > Viscaceae > Viscum > Viscum album. The sequence continues at coordinate 1,418,191,279 of OY728145.1, forward strand.
TGTTAGTTTTCCCCATATATGTGTGTAGAGGGATATAGTGTCTTGTGGTTATTTCATACACATATATTCTAGATATAGTTTCCAATGGACTATTATAGTTGTAGCATGTATAGTTTGTAATGGCTTGAGGATTCTTACTCGGTGTATGGGATGTAATGGCTTGAGGTATAATACCCAGTGTATGATACACGCTATGCGAGCTGTGGTATAAGGCCCCAGCCTTAAACATTACTTAATATTGAGTTACTACAAGAATACACATTGAGGATCTTTTCAGTTTTAGAGTTTTAGAGAATTAGATCATAAAACATGCATTACATTCCACATTTAAATAAAGTGGTTACATAAAAGATAGTACTCAATTTTCCCATAAATGGAAACACATTTAAAATAAAACATGGATTATTTCTTGACACTTCCTTGAAACTATCATCACATCATGTACCTTTCCCTTGACCTGTGAAAAACATTTCAAAAACTTGGGATGAGCATAAAAAGATCAGTAAGGGATATAAAAATATGGAAAGGAAACATGAGTACATGTATACGTAAGAGTCAATGAAATCATACTTTACTCATAAAACATAAGCACTTTAACATACCTCATCAAATCACGAATAAAACATATAAATCATAAGACATAAAGGTAACTTGAGGCATTCATAACATTCTTACGTAGGGAGTAACCCTCTTGGTTACGTTTAGAATACCCATCACAGTATATTCCCAAAATATCTTCGGAGAAACCTTAACGTTTAACCCCTTCGCGTTACCCAATGCATTGGAGATCTATATCGGGCTCACCCACCCTTAGTTTATCACGGAACCACCCGTCTTCATAACAATTCCCAAGAACCATAACATAATCGTATCACATAAAACATGCATAAAGGAAACATAACATTTCCACATTTCAATCACAAGATATCAATACAACACATTGATATAATAAAAATATTATGAAAACCATTTTCAATACAAAAATAAAAGAAAAGTAAAACATGGTATTTATTTTTCATTTAAAAAAAGGTATGGCTTGTAGAGGAAGCCGAAACTCAAATAATGGTCACGGCGGTGGAGAAGTTGTTGTCGCCGCATACGTACGACAAAAACATTCCCTTTTGTCATTTAGTAAAATTCTTCGTATAAAAAAAGATTCATTTTGAATAAACGTAAAATTCAAAGGGGTTTATACACCGTATAAAATAAAGTTGTGTATAAAACTAAATATTCCTCAATGAAAGGAGATCGAGACGAAGTCCCTTACCTCGTATCCGACTTGACTCGATCGTTCTTTAATCTCCTGAATAATAAACTTGAGTTAATTTCTACTTGATTAAGAACCTTTTTCAAGTTCATTATTCCTTTTATATCACTTATTACCATGTCATGAACACTATGTAATTATTTAAGTTAATAACGGTCGTTTTAACAATCATTGGTACTTGAGTCAAAAATAAACTCTTTATAATTACAAGTTGTTCATGTATCCATTATATCCAGAGTTATATTCATGATTTAGATATCATATATATCATATATATCTAGTATATACATGCATTTATAAAATTACATAACATTTAGAGTTAAGAAATGAAATGCATCGTTCATGGAGACGGTAAGCCGTGCGTACGCATGAACGCTACTTCCATTTTTATTTCATATTTAATGGAATTAAAACATAATGATACATAATAGTATTTTAATTCCAGTATGGTATCATATATAATATAATTAAATCTATCCTTTATACGTACCACATATGGTATTAAAGAATCAAATCACTTTGAGGGGGCGGTAGTCCGCACTTCCTAAAATGAAGATATCGCGTATACCCATAATGGAAGCCATAAAGGTATGACATAAATGAAAAATACAGAAGCTTAAGGAAAACATAAACATATTATATATCATATATAAATATAGTTAAATCTTAATGGACACCTTTTAAGGTGTTAAAAGAATATTGAACAATCATCGTTTCGTGAGACAGAAATTCGCCATCCACAGAAACAGTATGTTATTTAACCATTAGATGTATGTGTGTGTAATTGTAGCTCGAATACTTATTATAACAACATCCTAGTATATTTAAGATACTAGTATATGTAAGATACTGGTGTTGTTACAAAATAAATGAATAAATATATTTTAGGGGGTTGGAGAAGCAAAATAAAACAAAAGAGCATTAGAGAAGACTTTACCTTTTAATCGGGTAACTCCCTTTGGTTTGAACCAAAAGGGTTTCTTGAAGAGCTTCCTGCCTAAGGTAAGGATTCTAGGATGATGATAGGGATGTGGAGAGACAAAATGAGCATGTCTTGGCCGAACCAATGGCTTGAGAAGTGTGGGTAAGGAGATAGAGGTGGGGGGATTTTATAAGAGAAGAGAAGGGGCACTCTTGGAAAGGTATAAAAGGTAACTTTATTACAAATTGCTTTTCGGATTTTAAAGGTCCCAAAATTATATATTTCAAGGATAAGGTGATAAGGGTTTGAAATATACTCATACAATAGGTCTTTGACAAGTTTAAGTCTTATATTTTACATTATCTTTTCATTTTATTTAAATCGCTCATTAATGAGGTAATCGTTGCATCATCATGATGTCATAAATAATTTAATTTTTTTAATGTATAAAAATTATAAAAAAATACTATGATGTATGAAATCTTTTTAGCTTTCTAATTACTATTTATAGTCCAAAATATCATTTATGTAGACAAAATTATAAATGTTTTACTCAGGTGATACATTTTTTGTTATATTTAACATTCTTTAAAAATAAAAAGATAAAAAGTCATTTTCACACAAAAGTGATTCCATGGGGTCCCCAAGTTTGTAACAAGGCATACCATGGTCATCCATGAGACAAAAAGTAGCATTAGAACACATGTTGTGGTCATTTTTTATTATTATGATATTATTTTACTATCCTTAACTACCTGATGACTCATTAATCAAGATAATTAAAGATAATTACCGTTGTTACTATTCATAATGTCCAAAAACAAAAGTCTTAATTACATAATTTGGACCTTCTGATTCCAAATATGGAATCCATTTTACCAAATTCCAAACTGAGAAATTGCAATAATTAATTTAAATATAATTCTCGTTGTCAAAACAAATAGCGGGTTTTTTTTAAACAATATCTATGAAAAGTTCGGCACTTGTTTATGCCCAATTCCAAAATGAAATTAATCCCAATGACCACCATTGGATTACATAGTAAAAATATATTATATTTACACCATAAAACCAATTAAAAAGATAATCTAGACATATAATTAAATTAGATGAAAAAGCAGTTTTGATGTAAAATGCAGTATTTTTCACTATTCATTAAAAAATGAACATTGTCAGAAAAATACAAAAAAAATATCCAATGCAAATTTCAATGTACCAATCATAAATAATAAGTTTATTTTGAAAAATAGATCTTATAAAATTGTCAAAAGTTTGATTTAAAAATGGTTCGACATCAAAAGGCAGTAAAACAATCTTTTGAAAATATTAGTGTATTTCATGCTTAAGATTGGATTTATTCTCATTTTAAGCCTCTAAAACACTATATAATTCATAAATAGATATAGATAAGAATATATATTATTTATTAATTACTTGGGATGTTACATCCTTCCCCCCTTTAGAAAATTTCATCCTCGGAATTTATTTACTTATCGAATAAGTGGGGGTATTTATCCCTCATTGCATTTTCAGATTCCCATGTTGCCTATTAAATCATGTGGTTTTTCCACAAAACCTTTACCTGATGAATCACCTTATTCCGTAACAATTTCTCCCTGTGTTCAATAATCTGGACCGGTTGTTCCTCATAAGATAGGTTCTCTTCCAGCTGAACTACCTCTGGACTCAAAACATGAGATGGATCTGGAATGTACTTCCTTAACATTGAAACATGAAAAACATTGTGTACCTGAGATAAACTCGGAGGTAAAGCCACTCAGTATGCAACTGATCTAACTCTCTCTATAATTTCATATGGTCCAATGAACCTTGGACTCATCTTTCCTTTCTTACCAAATCGCATCACACATTTCCATGGTGAAACTTTGAAAAAAACATGATCACCTACCTCAAAAGAGAGATCCTTCTTCCTATTGTCCGCATAACTTTTATGTCTGCTCTGAGCTGTTCTCATGTGTTTCTGAATCAACTGAACTTTTTCTGCCATCTCTTCTGCCAATTCCGGTCCCATCAACTTCCTTTCACCCACTTCATCCCAGAAATCTGGAGTTCGACACTGCTTCCCATATAATGCCTCAAACGGTGTCATCTGTATACTGGAATGAAAACTGTTATTATATGAAAATTCAACCAAAGAAAGATGTTGGTCCCAAATTCCCTGATAATCCATCGAACAAGTACGTAGCATATCCTCCAAAGTCTAAATTGTTCGTTCTGACTACCCATCTGATTGCGGATGAAAAGTTGTACTAAAATTTAATTCAGTACCCAACGACTTCTGAAGGCCTTTCCAAAAGTTAGAAGTAAACCTCGGATCACGATCAGATACAATGGAGAGGGGAACTCCATGTAACCTAACTATCTCTTTAAGATACAAAAGAGAAAGTTGATCTAGGGAAGAATTATCTCATATAGAAAGGAAATGAGCAGATTTTGTCAAGCGATCAACAATAACCCAGATTGCATTATTACCTCGAGGTGTCTTCGGTAATCCCACAACAAAGTCCATGGATATATTATCTCATTTCCACTCTGGTACTGGTAAAGGCTGAAGCATCCTTTTCAGTAACTTCCGCTCTGCTTTTACCTGTTGACAAGTCAAACACTTCACAGTAAAATCAGCAATATCCCTTTTCATTCCGTCCCACCAGTAATACTCCCACAGATCTCTGTACATATTAGTACTACCAGGATGAACTGAAAACAGGGAACTAGGATCCTCACATAACAACTCTCTCTTCAACTGTGAATCGCAAGGCACACACAATCTCTTCCCAAATCTCAAAACACAATCATTATCAATGTTGAATTCAGGCAACTTACCCTTCTGAACCAGCTCTACCCTTTTCTGCAACTCACTGTCTTGCTTCTGTGCTTGCTTAATTCTGTCTGATAGAGAAGATTTCACTGATACCTGAAACAAAAAAGAAGGACATCCTGCAACAACAACTTTTATGCCAAATTTCTTCAAATCCTTAACCAAAGGATCACATTTCAAATGCAACATTGTTAATGAAGCATTACTTTTTCGCCTCAAAGCATCAGCCACTTTATTTGCTTTTCCCGGATGGTAATGAATTGTACAATCATAATCCTTGATTAATTCTAGTCATCTCCTCTGTCTCATGTTCAATTCTTTCTGACTGAATATATACTTTAAACTTTTGTGATCGGTATATATTTCACACTTTACTCCATACAAATGATGCCTCCAAATTTTTAAATCGAAAACAATAGCAGCTAATTCCAAATCATGTGTAGGGTAATTTACCTCATGAGTTTTCAACTGACGTGAAGCATATGAAATTACCTGATCATTATGAATTAGGACACAACCAAGTCCTTTAAATGAAGCATCACTGTAGATAAAAAACTCACCATTCCTGGAAGGAAGTTCCAAAACTGGAGCATTCACCAATCTTCTTTTCAACTCCTGAAAATAATCATCACATTATTTTGTCTAGATAAACTTAACACCCTTCCGAATTAGCTTAGTCATTGGACTAGATAACCGGGAAAAATTTCTAAAAAACCTTCGGTAATAGCCTACCAAACTAAGGAAGCTACGAATCTCAGTTACATTTGTGGGTCTTGGCCATTCTTCAACAACCTTTGTTTTTTCAGGATCAATAGTTATCCCATCTTTAGAAACAATGTGACCAAGGAAAGAAATTTGTTGCAACCAAAACTCACACTTGTTGAATTTCCCATACAATTTCTTTTCTTTTAAGGTTTGAAAAATATCCCTTAAATGTCTTTCATGCTCCTCTTTAATTTTAGAAAACACCAAAATATCATCAATGAAAACCACCACAAACTTATCCAAGAACTCATGGAAAATTCTATTCATTAAGTCCATGAATACAGCAGGTGCATTGGTTATCCCAAAAGGCATTACTACAAATTCATAATGGCCATATCTTGAATGAAACGCGGTCTTCAGAACATCTGCTTCCTTTACCTTCAACTGATGGTACCCCCATCTCAGGTCAATCTTTGAAAAATACTGAGCTAACTGGAGCTGATCAAACAAATCATAGATATGAGGCAAAGGATATTTGTTCTTAACAGTGATGTTATTAAAGGCTCTATAATCAATGCAAAATCTCATAGAACCATATTTCTTTTTAAAAAATAAAACAGGAGCACCCCATGGTGATGTGCTAGGTCGAATGAAACCTTTCTCTAATAAATCTTGCAATTGCTCCTTCAACACTAAAAGTTCAGTTTGAGCCATTCGATAAGGGGGTTTTGAAATTGGCTTAGCATCAGGAACTAAGTCAACAGTAAATTCAACTTCCCGGTCTGGTATTATTCCAGGAAACTCATCAGGAAAAACATTAGGATACTCATTTACCACTGGCACATCATTAATCTGAATAGTTCCCTTGTTTTCAACGATATGTGCAATGTAACATTCATTTCCATCTTTTATAAGTTTCTCGGCCTCTTGATATGTTATCAACAGTAAGGGTTCATTCTTGTACACAAACTGAAAGTCTTTCTGAAAAGAAACTTCTTTAGCTCTATAGTCAATCTTATCATGGTAAATAGAGAGCCAATCCATACCCAGGATAACATCAAACTCTACTAGAGGTAGAACAATTAGGTTTGCAAGTATGTTCTTTCCACAGATAAGGATATGAAGATTCTTATAAATTCTTTTTGCCTCAACATTTCCCCCAGGTGTTTTTATCACAAGTTCAAGAGTCATTTCTTGAGATAGTATTCCCATTTTACTAGAAAAGTTTTCAGAGATGAAAGAATGTGTAGACCCCGAATCAAACAACACACTGGCATAATCTGAAAAAAAAAACAAAGTACCTGATACAACTACATTTGATGGCCCTACATCTGCTGAAGTAGTTGTAAAGGATTTCACCACCCCTTTCTGCTTGTAGTCTAACTGCTTCCCATCACTCAAGCTCTTTGTCAGACACTTGTTTGCATAGTGACCCATCTCATTGCACTTAAAACATTTCACTAACTATAAATCAAATTTGGTCTTACTATCACCTTGATCTTTTTCAGTGAAATCACGAGCCTTATGTCCTATCTTACCGTATCGGTAGAACTTTCTAGAATTAAATAGACATTACCCAACATGCCTTTTACCACATTTATCACAAACTGGAAACTTAGTTTTCTTACTGTCAGACCTTTTTGAGGAATTCTTTCCTTTCTCCTACGACCTCGGTCTCTTCTTCTGTTGGTTGTTATAGAACACTTGATCATCGGCAAACTCCATTTCCACCTTCTTAGCACATCGAACAAGCTTTTCATAACTTTTGAACTCACGAGAAGCTAAAGCCCTTCGATATTTTGGCTTTAATCCTGAGTAAAAATGATTGATTTTACTATCAAGGTCTCGGATAAAATTTGGAGCATACCTTGCCAATCGAGTGAACCTTTCTTCATAGGCATCCACTGAGTCTTCCTCTTGCCTCAATTCTAGGAATTGTTTTTCCATCCTAATTCGAACATCCTTAGGAAAATACTTCTCAAGAAACATACCTTTGAATTCATCCCAGTCGAGAGCATCAATCTCATCAGCATCCCTGATATTTTTAACCATCGACCACCACTGATCTGCTTCACCCTCCAAATGGTAAATAGCAAGACTAACCTTTTGATTGTCTGAACACCCCATGACATCGAAAATCTTCTCCAGTGATTTAATCCACACTTCAGCTAGCACAGGGTCAGATGATCCTCTGAATGATGGGGGATGTTGCCTCATGAAATGTTCCACCACTGACATGTTCCTCTGCGGTTGATCTAGCTGATCTCGTGCATGGATACCACCACCATTTATCGCTTCGGTCAACTGCGCCATTACTGCAACAAACTGTTCAGTTCCAATTCCGACCATCTCAGGATGCTGATTCGGAAGGTTATTTCCTTCTGTATTCCTTCCTAGCACTGCTTCCCTATTTCCTCTACGGAAAACCATTCTGAACAAACATGTCTTAGATGAAGCAACATGGTAATATTTAAATGCTATATCATTTCAATTTCACCATAAAAAAATATTTTTGGATAATCATTTAATAGAATTATAACTCCTAAAGTTATCTAAACCGACCTTTGATACCAACTATAAGGCCCCAGCCTTAAACATTACTTAATATTGAGTTACTTCAAGGATACATGTTGAGGATATTTTCAAGTTTGGAGTTTTAGAGAATTAGATCATAAAACATGCATTACATTCAACATTTAAACAAAGTGGTTACATAAAAGATAGTACTCAATTTTCCCATCAACGGAAACACATTTAAAATAAAACATGGATTCTTTCTTGACACTTCCTTGACACTATCATCACATCATGTACTTTTCCCTTTACCTGTGAAAAACATTTCAAAAACTTGGGATGAGCATAAAAATCTCATAAAGTGATATAAAAATATGTAAAGGAAACATGGGTACATGTATACGTAAGAATCAATGAAATCATACTTTACTCATAAAACATAAGCACTTTAACATACCTCATCAAATCACGAATAAAACATAGAAATCATAAGACATAAAGGTAACTTGAGGCATTCATAACATTCTTACGTAGGGAGTAACCCTCTTGGTTACATTTGGAATACCCATCACAGTATATTCCAGAAATCTCTTCGGAGAAACCTTAACGTTTAACCCCTTCACATTACCCAATGCATTGGAGAGCTATATCAGGCTCACCCGCCCTTAATTTATCATGGAACCACCCGTCTTCATAACAATGCCCAAGAACCATAACATAATCGTATCACATAAAACATGTATAAAGGAAACATAACATTTCCACATTTAAATCACAAGATATCAATACAACACATTGATATAATAAAAACATTATGAAAACCATTTTCAATACCAAAATAAAAGAAAAGTAAAACATGGTATTTATTTTTCATTTAAAAAAAAGGTATGACTTTTAGAGGAAGCCGAAACTCAAATAATGGTCACGGCGGCGGAGAACTCATTGTCGCCGCATACGTACGACAAAAGCATTCCCTTTTGTCGTTTATTAAAATGCTTCGTATAAAAAAATATTCCTTTTGGATAAACATAAAATTCAAAGGGGTTTATACACCGTATAAAAGAAAGTTGTGTATAAAACTAAATATGCCTCAATGAAAGGAGATTGAGACGAAGTCCCTTACCTCGTATCCGACTTGACTCGATCGTTCTTTAATATCCTGAATAATAAACTTGAGTTAATTTCTAATTACTTAAGAACCTTTTTTAAGTTCATTATTCCTTTTATATCACTTATTACCTTGTCATGAACACTATGTAATTATTTAAGTTAATAACGGTCGTTTTAACGATCATTGGTACTTGAGTCAAAAATAAACTCTTTATAATTACAAGTTGTTCATGTATCCATTATATCCAGAGTTATATTCATGATTTAGATATCATATATATCATATATATGTATGATATACATGCATTTATAATATTACATAACATTTAGATGTAAGAAATGAAATGCACCGTTCATGGAGACGGTAAGTCATGCGTACGCATGAACGCTACTTCCATTTCTATTTCATATTTAATGGAATTAAAACATAATGATACATAATAGTATTTTAATTCCAGTATGGTATCATATATAATATCATTAAAACTATTATTTATACGTACCACATATGGTATTAACGAATCAAATCACTTTGAGGGGGCGGTAGTCCGCACTTCCTAAAATGAAGATATCGTGTATACCCATAATGGAAGCCATAAAGGTATGACATAAATGAAAAATACATAAACTTAAGGAAAACATAAACATATTATATATCATATATAAATATAGTGACATCTTAATGGCCACCTTTGAAGGTGTTAAAATAATATTTAACAATCATCGTTTCGTGAGCCAGAAATTCATCATCCACAGAAACAGTATGTTCTTTAACCATTAGATGTAGGTGTGTGTAAGTGTAGCTCGAATCCTTCTTATAAAAACATCCTAGTATATGTAAGATAATGGTGTTGTTACAAAATAAATTAATAAAAATATTTTAGGGTGTTGGAGAAGTAAAATAAAACAAAAGAGCATTAGAGAAGACTTTACCTTTTAATCGGGTAACTCCCTTTGGTTTGAACCAAAAGGGTTTCTTAAAGAGCTTCCTGCCTAAGGTAAGGATTCTAGGATGATGAGAGGGATGTGGAGAGACAAAATGAGCAGGGATTTTCCAAACCAATAGCTTAAAAAGTGTGGGTAAGGAGGTAGAGGTGGGGTCCTTTTATAAGAGAGAGGAGGGGCACTCTTGGAAAGGTATAAAAGGTAACTTTATTACAAATTGCTTTTCGGATTTTAAAGATCCCAAAATTATATATTTCGAGGATAAGGTGATAAGGGTTAGAAATATACTCATCCAATAGGTCTTTGACAAGTGTAAGTCTTATATTTTACATTATCTTTTCATTTTATTTAAATCGCTCATTAATGAGGTAATCGCTGCATCATCATGATGTCATAAATAATTTAATTTTTTTAATGTCTAAAAATTATAAAAAAAATACTATGATGTAGGAAATATTTTTAGATTACTAATTACTATTTATAGTATAAAATATAATTTATTTAGACAAAATTAAAAATGTTTTACTCAGGTGATACATTCTTTGTTATATTTAACATTCTTTAAAAATAAAAAGATAAAAAGTCATTTTCACACAAAAGTGATTCCTTGGGATCCTCAAGTTTGGCACAAGGCATCTCATGGTCAGACATGAGACAACCAGTAGCATTACGACACATTTTGTGGTCATTTTTTATTATTATGATATTATTTTACTATCTTTAACTACCTGATTACTCATTAATCAAGATAATTAAAGATAATTACCGTCGTTACTATTCATAATGTCCAAAAACAAAAGAGTCTTAATTAAATAATTTGGACCATCTGATTCCAAATATGGAATCCATTTTAACAAATTCCAAACATATAAATTTCAATAATTAATTTAAATATAATTCTCGTTGTCAAAACAAATAGCGGGTTTTTTTGAAACAATATCTATAAAAAGCTTGGCACTTGTTTATGCCCAATTCCAAAGTGAAATTAATCCCAATAACCACCATTGGATTAAATTTTAAAAATATATTCTATTTAAACCATAAAACCAATTAAAAAGATAATCTATCCATATAATTAAATTAGATGAAAAAGCAGTTTTGATGTAAAATGCAGTATTTTTTACTATTCATTAAAAAATGAACATTGTCCGAAAAATACCAAAAAATTATCCAATGTAAATTTCAATGTCCCAATCATAAATAATAATTTTATTTTGACAAATAGAGCTTATAAAATTGTCAAAAGTTTTATTTAAAAATGGTTTGCCATCAAAAGGCAGTAAAACAATCTTTTAAAAATATTAGTGTATTCCATGCTTTAGATTGGATTTATTCTCATTTTAAGCCTATAAAACACTATATAATTAATAGATAGACATAGATAAGAATATCTATTATTCATTACTTACTTGGTATGTTACATGTGGTGGCTCCCAAAAACTACCTGGTTACTTTTGGTTATGTAGACGTGGTGGTGTGTTGCATGAGGTTCATGTTTTGGTGATTTTACTAGGTGTTTGTGAGAAATCCTTTTTTGAGAGAGATGATCAGGACATGTGATGTTGGGTAAAAGCATCAAACCAGTGGGGAAGTGGTAGCGGGGTACCCTTGATATTCCTTATTATATTATATACTCTTTTATGTGTTACTTTGAGAGAGTATCCATGGTGAGGTTGGGAACATAGTATACCTATTTAGGTGATGAGTTAGTTTCAATTATTGTTCATTGTGATTTATCATTCTTTCTTTACTTTTACATGAGAGGCTCTAGGGAGGATCCTACTGAGTATACTATTATACACACCATATGTTATATAAACTGGTTTTTAGGTCAGTAGGAGTAGTTTGGAGATCAGGTTGGTTACTACTAGCTTAGGGTTTTATGAGAGTTGTTTGGGATTTGTGGTCATTGTCGTTTTACTTTTTTTGGTACTTGATGTTTCCCTTTCAGTTGTAGTAGTTCTTGCATGACATTACATATGTGTACTGGGGATTTCTTTTATATTATAGTATGAGCAGTATTTGGTTGGTGTCTATCTTATCTCTCTCTTTCACATGTGTTCTCTTAGATGGTAATGCCTCTCATTGGTGTGTTTATTATACCCTTGGTGCTAGTCACTATCCTAGGGCCTACTGGAGGTGGGACTTGGGGGTCAATATCTCTCTTCTCCTATTGATGGCCCAGGAGGGGTACCCTTTTTGGGGAGGGAGTCATGACAGACCGTGTGCATTGTTGGTTTTAATCTTGATCAGTTTTGATCTAGCTTTCTCTTGGTGATCATCCCCAATTCCTCATGGGAAATTTTCATTGGAATCATTTTCGGATCATCAGTTAAAGGTAGGGGGTCTAAATATTAACCCCATAGTTTGATAATTTCCAAGTTATGCAATATTGTGATCACGCCAACATAGTGTGAACCCAAATCAATTAAATAATGAATGGGCTCATTCCTTGTAGTCCTTTATTTTCAATTGGATTCTAACCTGGCTCATGGATTCTTGTTGGGTGAGTGGATCGTTAATATAAATGAATTGGATAATGGTTTGAAGTGTGTTTAGAATGACATGTGACCTTAGGTGATTTCTTGATATAGAATCCCTAAGTTGTGGATTATTTCTTATTGTTGTGACTGTTAATCAATTGTTATTTAATTGAAATTGGAATATGAAAGATAAATGGTAATTCTCATTATTAACCATTGATATTTACGATGTGATATTATGATATCTATCTTGTATAATAGGACTTTTGTTCCATGTTGAAATGATTTTATATCGGGCTTGGTCCTAGCACTTGCACACTTATATTATGTAATGTTCATATTGAGCGGGCTCGACCCAGTCCAATATTGTAATGATTATAGAGAGTGGGATCTTCCTAGTCTCATTTTGTAATGATTATAGGGCTTTGACTCGGATTTTGTAATACTTATAGGGATTTGACTCAGATTTTTGTGACTTTACAATGGTTATGTGGTGGGGGTTGGCATGGTCGTAAGATGTTCTCTGAGATATTTCGGCATGGCGTCGAAGTAGGTTATTTTACCATGGTTATATCACTACTAAAAAACTAACGTTTAACAATACTAGTATTTGTTAGCGTTATAAAAAAGAACTGATAAATGACATCTTTATCAGTGCTGATAAATTTAACACTTTATCAGCACCTTTTTCTTAGCACTGATAAAGGTCCTCTTTATCAGTGTTTTTTTAGCACTCATAAAGGAGTCCTTTATCAACGCTTTTTTAACACTGATAAAGGTTTGAATAAATAAAATGAAATAATTAAATAGATAAAAAATCAAAAATGTGTTTATTTAAAAAATATTACAATTTTTATTAATTAAATAATTATTCATAAAAATGAATAAATTGATTATAATATTTATAAATTATAAATACTAATAAATAGCATGTATTAATTATATAAATATGAAAAATGAAAATTAAACAAATTAAAATTAAAAATAAGTAAATTGAGAAAAATATTAAATATTTTTTTAATAAGATAATTATTGATAATGTTAATAAATAGTATATATTAAATATATAGATATATATTAATGTATATAAATATGATTTATATATTATATGTGTGTTATATTTAGTGAATAATGGTTTATAATTAAAAATTAATATAAATTAAAAATACAAACTAATTGCTTAGAGTAATGGACATAAAATTGAATGTCGTTTGTTTTTTCAATTTAACATAGATCAAAATGTGTGTCATATTGATTTCACATATACGTAATTAATTAATTTTTATATACAAAGCATACACACAAAACTTATTCATTTTTCAATATTATTAAATTGTACTTATTTTTAATTTATTAAATTTCACTCATTTTTAACATGCATGCACTTAAAATTGGATATTTATTAACAATGTTAAAAAAAATATTTGTAAATTGAATTTTTAAAAAAATTATAAATAAATATTTATAAATAAATATATTTAAAAATGTACATGTTATATTTATAAAATTATATATTTATATTTATAAATAAATAAATATTTTTTGAAAAGTATTTATATAATTATAAATAAATAATTATAAATATTTAAATAATTATTAAATTTATAATAAATTTATTGAAATAATGAATATATTTACTATAATTATATTTATATTTATTTATTATATATATAATTATATAAATATATATAATGATATAAATACTATTTTTTAAAAATATTTATATAATTATAAATAAATAATTATATATAAAAATAATTATAAAGTTATAATAAATATGTTTAAATAAGGAATATATTTACTATATTTATATTTAACAGCACGTTTTTTAGTGCTGAAAAATATTTCTTGTATCATCGCTTAAATAATAAGAACTAATAAAAGGAGTCTTTATCAGCTCTTATTTAAAAGTGCTGATAAAACTCTCCCAATATAATTAAAAAAACCTAACTTGTTATGAACCCATCACGATATCAGAAGATTTTCATGGAAGACACCCCTTATTGGTACTCCTCCTCGAGGAATCGAAGCTCGAATCACACAAACCCACTCAAATCACACAAACTCACTGGCTCCAGTTTCTCGAACACCGTCTGACATCTTCTGTTCAGTTGCAGTTAGGGTTTCGGAAGAAAACGTCTAGATCTAGATATGAGGGTCTCATATTTTCTTTAACCTAGCGAGGTATCCCTGTGTTTTAATTTTTAGGTTTCGATTTTATTTATATATTTGTCATTTTGAGATCTGTATCTAAGGGTTTCTGATATTCCTTTGTATATTCCAATTTTCTTTATATATTTGTGCTCGAGTTGTTGTATTCTATTTTGATTTTGTTTATGATCCATTGTTTACATGACTACTATTTTGGATATCTAGTTTTTGGTCTTTTTAAATTGTTATTTTCAATCAATCTGCTTTGTTGTCTACATCTATACCCCAGCTTTCTCTGCATGCTTAATTTTTTTGCTGTTTTGAAATCTTAGTGAATCATCTCTGGTCTACAGATAAACCAATTAAATATTAGTGAATCGTCTCTGTTTTGGATAGATGTTTCAAGGGTTGGTGTTTTTTTCTCCTTTGTTTGTGATATATCTTGTTGGTGTGTATTATTTCTTTATGACAACTTTTTTATCGACCTCCCTTGAATCTCAAGGATGGTTCAATGCATATTATATGACCATATTTGGTTAGTTTTTGGTTGGTTCCATGAATATATGTAAGAAAATTTGATCACAACACACACAAAAACTGAAAATAATATTCAATGTAATAATAAAATTGACCATTTTTTGTTGAATTTAGTTAATCCATTCGGTGCCAAATAGAAAGTTATCATTATTCTCAAAAATGAATGGATTCATACAGATTAAATGAACTAAACTGAATGAAAAAAATGACTAGTTTTGGTTTTTTTGGATAATGCGGAGAGTCCATAGTTTTTGACATGTAAATTTCTAAATTTACAAATCATACATCTCTATACATGTGTGTGTATATTTCATTTTTTCTTTCAAATTTTTTGTTTTAATTTATGCACAATACCACATCTTTATCTTAGTGTTGTTGAGCCCTTTTCTGAACTTCTTTTGGCTGATGTTCTGATTTTGTGTACCTTTTTCTTGTATCTTTTCTGTGAGCCAATTTATCTAGCAAATACATGCCATTAATGGTAACAATTACTCATTAAAAATGAATTATTGTCCAAACCTTTAACAAATAATAGGATTTCAAGCATAGGTGATATGTGGAGTGGGGTAATTTTATTGGTAGTTTTTTTGTGGGATGACCCACTTTCCAATCTAGTCCATATGTGGACCAGACCAAACACACTTTTTTAAGTCTAGATTCAACACAGGCCTATATGATTTTATCATTTTCAAGCCCGCTAAATGTGGGATTTGGACTGGTCCGATTCATCTTATCAAGCATCACTACACTCATAGATATGATCATCCTCTACTGTTTTAATTTTAGAAATGATCTATTGAAAAAGGTAATAAGTTAGTCTTTTATAGTCATTGAGAAATTGGATACTACATTTTTTATGCTGATGTCGATTGATTTTCTTTTTTATTTTTTAGTTTTGGTTGGTAAACCCTCGTCATAGAGATATTAGGTCTGATGATTTCTGATTTTGATGATTTTTCCCTTAGATTAATATCATCGTTATTATTATTTTTCGGTTGGTAACTGGGCCTCCTACTAAATCTGCCTGCACATGCTCACTTCTAGTTCAACTCTATGGTTTTTAGTTCAATTCAAAGATTAGAAGTGATAGACAACCAGTGTCCCTCGAATTGATTTAACCACCAAGGTTTTTTCTCTCTCACTCACTTTATCTCTTTCTCCATCTTTTCACCTCTCTCTGCCCCTCTTTCTCAGACACTTGACGATGTTCTAGTTTTCATTTTTCTAGTCTTCTCCTTTATAAATCTATTCCAAGTAACCTCATTTGTTTTTTATTTTTTACCTTCGATGATGTCATTGTGAGGGTAATATACCTTTTTATTGAAAAGCCACATAGAAGGTATAGTCTGACTACTATCCCATCTTGGACTGTGATTTTAAAACACCAGCCCAACAGAAAGTTATTTCTTCATATGCAAGGTTGGTCAAGGAAATGTTTTAGATATAGATAATATCCATAACCAATTTCATTTCTTATTTAACTAATCTTTTCTCTATTGTCATGTATTTGAGATAGTGGAATGACTCTTGATTTTCCGCTACTGTTTTAGTGGTATATGGCCTCTTAGAGTCTATGTATTTATTTGGACACGGTGTGATCATTGAGAATAATATTTTTATTTCGGAAGAGATCATAGAAGGAATTTGAAGAGAGAGAGTGAAACAAACACTTATTTACATGAGAGGATTACCCTATTCAAGAATAAAATATGGCTATAATATTTGAAAGATTTGACCATTTTTAATATCTCTAAAAATCTAGATAGTTGTTTTGACATTTTTGAGATTAATAGCTGTTAATTTTTGTTTTCCATATAAAATTGTTCAATTTTATTTTTTTATAATTATGCTCATTTCATTTAACCCATTGCCCACCTTGTCAATATATATGTTTATCGGGCCTCATTGATGGTTGTTGATGAGCATAGCCACACAAATAATCTGAGTCTTCCATTTGTAGAAGCAGTTTCTTGGGTATTGCGGGATAGGGCATTCAACTCTCCTTCAGGGAAGTGCCTCCTTCTTTGAGACGTTATCCCATTTAGGGATTGTTTTTTTTTTGTTTGCTTCCTTTCTTGTGAAAGTGTCATAATCTGAAGAAGGGATATTGGATATCCAAGAATCGTCACTATGAAAATATCATCGCACCGTTGGATACTCATCTTCCCCAACATGATTCGTTGGACGAGAAACAGTCTAGGTTTCCGACACCACAACTGAAGACCACGTCGATTCGGATCAGCTTTATCTGGTCTTGTTGCTCTAGATCCAGTAGTTTTCTGATCATGAGACTTCAAAGCATGTGATTTCCAAGAACGGAAGCTCAAGATTGGCATTCTCAAGCCGCAACGCCCCAGATTTGATTATTACCCATCATGAAGACTCCAGATCCATGGTTTCTGACAGGTTGAATCAATATCTGTTCCTCTCCAGCCATAGCGTTCCATATGTTGGAAATGCAAACCCATAACCGTTTTTGGCTTTCCCATGCAGTGGCGGCTCAACTTCCCATGCGGCTTCTCTTCCCCATACGGGATCTCTTCTCCATGTGGGTGCTTCTCCCCTTTCACCGCCTCTCCCCAAGCGTCCATTTATTTTTTCTTTTTCCCCAAGCATATCATTTAATAGCCTTGTTTTTTGTTCCTTTATTTAATGCTTCATCCTTTTATGTTTGTTTTGGAACTTCCTATTAATATTGATGCTTTGTAGTATGTACTGTAAGCCACTGGAAAATAAAAAAAGCTTGCAAGCTCCATTGTGTGAAGTTTCCTCCTCCACTTTCTTTTTCCCCCTGTGAATTATTTGTTTCGGCTTTGTAAATCCATCTTCCACCAACAAACTGGTATTGGAGCCAGTTCGAAGGCATCCTCCAAATTCCGAAGATGGCCACAACAATCCAGCCGCAAGTTCCAACCTTGTCTAAGGACAACTGTGAGAGGTGGTGTGTTCAAATGAAGGCATTGTTCGGGTTGCAATAATTATGGGAGATCGTCACTGACGGGTATGTAGTACCCACTGCGGAGGAAGAAGTGGTCTTCACGAATGAAGAAAAGACGGCTGTCAAAAATCAAAGGAAGAAAGACAACAAGGCGTTGTTCCGTCTCTATCAAGGGTTGGATGAATCGACGTTCAAAAAAATTGCCGAAGCAACATCGAGCAAACAAGCTTGGGATACACTTGCCACCATTTTCAAAGGAGTTGATCGTGTGAAGCGAGTCTGTCTTCAAACATTACGAGCGGAGTTCGAAGCGGCGCGAATGAAGGAAGGTGAGAGTATCTCGGATTACTTCTCACGCCTAATTCTCATTATTAACAATTTGAAAAGAAATGGTGAAAAAATGGAGGATATTCGAGTTATTGAGAAAGCACTTCGATCGCTCACAACCAAGTTCGAGCATGTGGTTGTGGCAATCTAAGAATCGAAAGATTTGGAAAAATTATCTATTGAAGAGTTGATGGGGTCGTTGCAAGTACATGAGCAGCGAATGCAGAAAAATGTGGGTTCAACAATAGAGCACGCCTTAGAGTCCAAGCTGACTCTGCAAGAACCCAAAAATGTCCAAGCACAACGGGGCAGTTATCATGCAAGAGGTAGAGGACGTGGATACCATCCAATCTATCAGCAAAAGCAACAAAACTTCAGTAGCTTCCGTGGAAGAGGATACGGTGGAGGCCGATTCACGCGTGGTCGTGGAAATGCAAAAAAAATTCAATGCCATAACTGTAAAAAATTCGGCCACTATGCCTCTGATTCTTGGAGCAAGGTGAATAATGATGAATGATCCAACTATGTTGAAGCGTCACGCCATGAAGAAGAAGTTACGACACTCCTCCTCGCACAAGAAAAGGCATCTGAACGCCCTGATGTATGGTATCTTGATACGGGTGCAAGCAACCACATGAGTGGTAACAAAGAACTTTTTGAAGAACTCACTGAAGAAGTTCGTGGCGACGTGACCTTCAGCGACTCATCGAAGGTACCCGTGATTGGAAAAGGTAAAATCAAAATCTATCTGAAGAATGGTGAGTCGAATTACATTTCTAATGAGTATTACGTACCAAGCATGAAAAATAATATCATAAGTCTCGGCCAACTCCTTGAGAAGGGGTATGTTATACACTTGGAGAATTCTTCTTTGTCAGTAAGAGATGCTCATAGGAGTTTCATTGCTCAAGTTCAAATGGCGAAGAATCGCATGTTTCCGCTGCATATCAACACGAAGGCTGAGCAATGTATTTTTGGGCTCATGAAGAACAACTCATGGAGATGGCATCTGCGCTTTGGACATCTCCATTTTAATGGCCTCAAACTTTTATCCTCATCCAGAATGGTGCGTGGCTTTCCGACGATTGAAGCTCCAAATCATGTGTGTGAGGGGTGCACACTCGGAAAGCAACAAAGGAACTCCTTCCCAAGTGGAGTTTCCAGAAGAGAAAATGAACCACTTCAGTTGGTTCACACTGACATCTGCGGACCACTTGAAACACCCTCACTTGGAGGTAATAGTTACTTCATTATCCTTATTGATGATTTCAGTAGAAGACTGTGGGTGTATTGCATCAAGGAGAAATCTTCCGCCTTTTCTATCTTTAAAATTTTCAAAGCTCGTGTTGAAGCTGAGAGTGGTCATAAAATCAAAGTGTTGAGATCTGATAGAGGTGGAGAATACACCTCAAATGCATTTCAATACTTTTGCAGGGAGCATGGCATCAAGCAGCAATACACTGCTGCTTACACCCCATAGAAGAATGGCATTGCAGAAAGGAAGAACCGCACCATCCTCGACATGACGAGGACCATGCTGAAGGAGAAAGGGCTGCCAAAGAGTTTTTGGGCAGAGGCAGTGGCGTGTACAGCCTTCCTGCTCAATCGGTTTCCAACAAAGAGTGTCATAAATTTGACACCACAAGAGGCGTGGAGCGGCTACAAACCGAGCGTGGCGCACCTAAGAATCTTCGGGTGTGTCGCCTATGCTCAAGTTCCAGAAGCAAGAAGAAGGAAGTTGGATGATCGTGGAGAGAAGTGTATCTTCATCGGCTACAGTGAAGCATCTAAAGCCTACAAGCTCTACAACCCACTAACAAACAAAGTATTGGTGAGTAGAGATGTGGTCTTTAGTGAGAAAGAATCATGGAAATGGGATGATGAAAAATCAAATGAAGATATTCCAGTCGAAACTGAAGATTCTGAAGAAAGGCATGATCATCAAGAGAAGATGCCTGCAACACCTTCCTCGAGCACATCACATTCAGTACACAGAAGTCCAGGAGTAAATTCCAACACTCCTAAAAGCACTCCACCAAGTCAAAGTTCAGCTATCTCGTCCTCACCCATGGCGCCTTTAAAGATGAAAATCTTGAGCGATGTCTATGAGCAGACTGAAGAGGTAAATCTTTTTTGCCTCTATGTAGATCATGAGCCTCTGACATTTCAGGAATCTTTAAGGGAAGAATGTTGGAGAATCGCGATGGAAGAAGAAATTCATTCCATAGAGAAAAATGGCACATGGGAGCTGACCACACTTCCTAAAAACCAGAAGAGTATCGGCATCAAATGGGTGTATAAGATCAATCGAAAGGCTGACGGTGAGGTTGATCGCTAAAAGGCAAGGCTTCTAGCAAAGTGGTATAAACAGAAGTACGGGGTGGACTATGAAGAAGTATTTGCTCCTGTTGCTCGCCTTGACACGGTACGGATGATTATCTCTCTTCCTGTCCATCATAGTTGGATGATCTACCAACTAGATGTGAAGTCTGCGTTCTTGAATGGAATTCTGGAAGAAGAGGTCTATGTGGACCAGCCTGAAGGCTTTGTTATGCAAGGGGAGGAAGATAAAGTGTATCATTTGAAGAAAGCACTTTATGGGTTGAAGCAGGCTCCGCGCGCATGGAATGAATGCATCGACAGTTATCTTCGTGACAACGGCTTCACCCAATGTCCATATGAGCATGCAGTTTACATAAAGCAGAATGATCGTGGCGATATTCTTATTGAATGCTTGTATGTTGATGATTTGTTGTTTACAGGGAATTGTCAACCAATGTTCGATGATTTCAAGGAGGCCATGTTCAAAGAGTTCGAGATGGCCGATGGGGGTCTCATGTCCTTCTTTCTGGGCAATGAAGTGAAGCAACAACATGGTGGCATCTATATATCTCAGAAGAGGTATGCCAAGGAGCTTCTTGAAAAATTCAAGATGGCCGATTGTAATGCTGTAAACACACCGGTTGCAACGAGTTTGAAACTGACAAAAGATGGAGAAGGAAGAAGCGTTGACTCGACTTTGTTCAAAAGTCTGATTGGAAGCCTGAGGTATCTCACAATCACTAGACCAGATATTGTCTACAGTGTCGGGCTTCTTAGCAGGTACATGGAAGCTCCGAAGGAGTCACATTGGCTAGCAGCAAAACGTATCCTCAGGTACGTTAAAGGAACGATGGATTTTGGTCTTTTCTACCCATATAATGAAGAAGCGGAGTTATATGGTTACTCAGACAGTGATTGGGGAGGCGATCAAGATGAAAGGAAAAGCACCACTGGGTATGTATTTTTTCTTGGATCTACTGCTTTCACATGGAATTCAAGGAAGCAGAGTGTGGTTGCTTTATCCATGTGTGAAGCAGAGTATGTGGCAGCATCCACTATTGTTTGTGAGGGAATATGGTTGAGAAATTTGTTGAAGGAGATGAAGCATCCACAGGATGGATCCACGGTAATTTATGTGGATAACAAGTCGGCTATTGAACTAGCCAAAAATTCAGTGCAACATGGAAGGAGCAAACACATTGATACTCGTTTTCATTTTCTCAGGGATCATGTGAAACAGAAAATGATGAAATTGGAATATTGTCACACTACCGAACAGGTGGAAGATATTTTCACAAAGGCACTACCAATAGATGCATTTAAAAGGATAAGAACGATGCTCGGGATGAAGCTGGTTTTTGGTTTGAAGGGGAGTGTTGGAAATGAAAACCCATAACCGTTTTTGGCTTTCCCATGCAGTGGCGTCTCAACTTCCCATTCAGCTTCTCTTCCCCATACGGGATCTCTTCTCCATGCGGGTGCTTCTCCCCTTTCACCGCCTCTCCCCAAGCATCCATTTATTTTTTCTTTTTCCCCAAGAATATCATTTAATAGCCTTGTTTTTTGTTCCTTCATTTAATGCTTCATCCGTTTATGTTTGTTTTGGAATTTCCTATTAATATTGATGCTTTGTAGTATGTACTGTAAGCCGCTGGAAAATAAAAAAAGCTTGCAAGTTCCATTGTGTGAAGTTTCCTCCTCCACTTTCTTTTTCCCCCTATGAATTATTTGTTTCGGCTTTGTAAAGCCATATTCCACCAACACCATATCTAGTGTTCTATGGTCCCTTGAAAATCCACTTCATGAAGAGATCTGGATAGTCAGACCTCAATAGTGCTGGCGTTGTGAGTTGTTCTTTACCTAGTTTTTTGTTTCTAGTTTTCTTGTGCATTGGCCTTCATTTTACTTCTATTTTTGCTGTTGTTGTTTTCCATATTTGTTGTATGCTATAAACCTGGTTAATTTTATTGATCTTTAATAAATTAGTATCATAGGGTCGTGTTCTTGTCTTGTAGTAGGGCCCAAAAAGGGTTCTAAACCACTTAAATCCTCATGTTCTTTCTGGGTTTCATTCCGCTATTACCCCATAGCAATAGCATTATAATTTTTTATCATGTAGCTAACCTATATTTATTAATTTTGATATTTTTATTGGTAATGAATGATGGTGAAAAAAAATTCTTTTATAGCGTTTAAGTTGTTGGGTCTGCTCAAGTGTGAAGCCTTTTCTTATATTTTGGAGTGTGTGTCTGGATTCTTTGTCTCTTGAAATCTTAAAATGAATGTTACAGGTCTATGATTT
Source organism: Viscum album (assembly GCA_963277665.1). NCBI lineage: Eukaryota > Viridiplantae > Streptophyta > Magnoliopsida > Santalales > Viscaceae > Viscum > Viscum album. The sequence continues at coordinate 1,418,214,641 of OY728145.1, forward strand.
TATGCCCTGTCTTATGGACTATTTGTTATGAGTTTCCCTGAATTTATCTCATATGCACCAATTCCTCAGTTCTACAGGCTCAAAAAATAATATTAATCTGAGGCCTTGGGGTTTGAAATATGAGAAGTGGGGAGAAATCATCGGGTAACACAAAAACCACAGCATATTTTCTCAAGTCAATTTGAGGTTGGCCTATTGTTGTGCAGCTCAACTTTAGTGTTGATTATCATGGTAACTTAATCTTTTTTACGCATCAAACCCCATGTTGTCATTGTTATTCTAAAAAACAAGAACAATTGGGTTCTACCAGATAATGAAAAAATGGGCATGAAGGAAAGAGGATATAATTTTTGATCTTGTACACGTAGCATGTTATCAATCAGCATGACAGTTTCCAATTTCCTGAGTTGGTATTTTGGCATGTTTCAGTGTCTATATGAACATAGATATGGAACAAACCGAGGATTATGTGAATGGGCAGCTGAAAAATAAATATGGTGATGCTTTTATCCATGGAAACAATGGTAATGATAAATCTTTTTTTTTATAATCCATATTTTTTCATACCCATAATACAGTGTACCCCTTTCCCTAATACAATATTATACATTAGCACATCAAAGCGAACACTGGCTGATGGAGCTTAACACTCATGTATACTTTTGAGCTGTAACCTATTTTATCATCTCCTTATGAACCTTGCATGAAAATCCTTTTCAAAGTTAAGTTTGGTCTTTTACTAGCACACACACTACTGTAATTTTTAAATTTGAATATAATTTTGATGAAGAAGGGGTGTAAGGATGTCTGTTGGTATGGGATTGTCCCAATGGTCTAGTCAGGCTGGGTCTGGGCCTAATTACCTGATCGAGATCAGACCTTCTTGACATATCCCAAATGGGTCCAATCTGTTTTTTTTTCTATATGGAGCTTCAAATGGAAATCTACATTGAATGACCTTAATGATTTTTTCTTTATAATGGTATATCTATATAAGTTGAAAATTACATTATATAATTCCAAGAGTTTATTGAATGTATGTAATGATTTTTATTTATGTAATTGTATAAACCAATGTTTGAAATGTCTATAATATTGTGTTTTTTTCTTGCTTTTGTGTTGTAAATTTCATTTCATTTAAATTATGTATTGAGACTTGTTTTTGTTGATATCTGGTGTGTTTCTAGGGCTGCGGTGTGCTGTTACAGCACATTGTAGTGTTGTTGTAGTGTTTCATTGCAGCACACTGCAGTATGACCCTTTATCAGTTATTTTATAAGCGCTGATAAATAGGGCCTTTAGCGGCGCTAAATAAGAGCGCTTATAAAGGGCACATTTATCAGCATTTTTTTAGCATTAATAAAGAACCCCTTTATCAATTCTTCTTTAGCGCTAATAAAAGTCTTGGGCCATTAACCTTTTTCATATAGTTGGATTATTTCTAGCACTGATAAAGTCCATTTCTAGCACTTTTAAATGCCTTTTTTTAGTAGTTTATGGTTGTGGTTTTCATGGTTGTAAGACATGCTCGGAGATATTCTATCACGGAGCCAAATAAGGTAGTTGTTTTATTTTATTAATTGTTGAATTAATTAATACACATGTTTATCACTTTATTTCATGCACTTCTTATTAGACTAGTTATTTTAGACATGGTGGTTTCGATCTACTATGTTATACTCACACACTATTCGGGTCTCCATTTGGTGCCCGAGCAGATTATATGGATGTAGGTTTGGAAAAGGTCAATTGACATTACTATTGATAGCTTACTTGATAGATGGGATGGAGTTTAGAGGTGGGATTGGCATGGGGATCAGGACTGAGGACCTTTGAGTCTTTATTTGAGTGTGATATTATTTTGTATTTTTTATAGCAATACATTTAGTTATATTCCAGAATGTCATTACATTATTCCTTTATTATTTATTGGATTATTCATTTGGCTTTTATTTTTGTCTTCTCCTTTGTCTATAATTTTTTATTTTGTTTATATAGTTTTCTTATACTGTTATGACACTTCATAATAGGGTGTTTAGTATCCCCACTATACATTTCACACCCCTGCTACTAGCTGGAATCCTCTGGTATACAGAGAGGAATTCTTGAGGTCTCTTAACCAACCCTTTTTGGCCATGTGAGAGAGTGCTGGATCAGGGGACGTTACAAAGTGGTGTTACAGAATGTTATTTTTCTTTTGATTTACTATTTGGGAAACTTATTGATAAAAAACAATTTTATTGAATATTTTATTGATAATAAATGATATAATTTCCTCACATTGTGTTAACTATATTCACTTATAGAATATTTGGGATTAGATCATTCATTTGAAAATTTGTTGAAAATTCTAGTCGTACCCTTTAAAAATTCATTGTAGTATTTCGAACATAAATAATTTTATTTGAATTATTTGAACTTAATATTTTGTAAATTTTTAATGACATAATTTTCTACAACTTTCATTTATGACATTGGAGCTAAATCATGGATTTGGTTGGGGCAAATGGGCCATAAAGTCAAAGTTGGGCTAGACTCGCTAGATTGGACATGAGTTCTGTATTTTGGGTCATAACTTCTTCATCAATTCTTGGATTAGGCCCAAATTTTGAGAGGAGCTCTAGGACTAATTTTCGCACGAATCATCCTTATGGAAGGATAGATGATTCACGCGTTTTGGTGGTCAAATGGGTGGTATAAAATATTTAACCGAGATTCTCATTCACACTTGAAACCACTTTGAACCTAGACTATCCACCACTCTATAAATTGGTGTTTTTGTCATTTGATGGGGTTGGTACGTAAATTAGGAAGTTTATGGAAGATTATAAGAGGTTCAACTCCAATTCTCCAAGCAATTCAATAAGGTTATCTCTTGAATCAAGGATCCCTTCGTCGAAGCCCTCTTCTTCTTCCTCATGTTGTAATGTTTGCGTTTTCATAATAAAATTCTTTATTATTCTTTTATTTATTCTCTTTTATTTTATATTGTTCAAATTTATTCTTCTCTTAATCTTTCTAATTGGGATATAATCAAGAGTAGAAATTTGATTGGGTTCTACCCTTTCTAAACCTTTGCACATGCAAAGCGTTTCTACGATGACTACACCACCCATGGAAGAGTAGTTCTTTTTAGTAATAGATCTACCTCTAACCTTCTTCATTCATTTATTTTGAATAAATGAGATACTATAATTCACTTAATATTATCTATTAATTGAGTTTTTAATTTAAATTAAACTAAGCAAGTAATTGAACAATTGACACAAAAACACGTGAGGTCGAAAGTTGTGTAAATTTTGAGAGTGCGATCTTAATCGGTAATACAAGACCACACAGGATAAATTTGTAGAGTTAAAATATAATCCCTAAATTAAATTAATTCTCATTTATAGAGTGGATATGTTCTCTAATTAACCAATGACTATAAGCTAACCTAATAACATCAATCAAAGCAGGGTGTTGCGATTGCATGTTCCAAATCTAGCCTAGGGTTTAAGTAATTTCATCTTTGTGGTTAAGTTAACTCCCATAGGGTTTTAGGGTTAACAAATTAGGGGATTATAATTAAGTGTATATTAATTTAAATTATAATGATTAATAAGTAAATGTATAGGTAGAGTTAGATCGATTACGTCTTTTAAATATTGTCTAAAAAAATATCTTCTTGTTGTGTCATTTTAATTGAACTTCATTTCAAAACTAAAAACAAAACAAAAATAAAATCTTCTTCCAGAAAAATTCTTCTAGATTTATACACTATAAACAACCCCATCCTTTTAATTAATTTTCTTATTTACTTTTATTTTACTTTCATAATACCTTTAATATATTGTTGAATTTACTTCCTCCTTTGAGAGACGAACTTGGTCAACCACTCTATTGCACCTAAGTAATAAACAATCACATATCATTTGAAAGTTCTCACGACATCACATTTTAGATATATAGGAGAATAGGATGTGTCGGGACTTGGTAATGAGCTTTTTCATGAGAGTAGTTAACCCATGTACGGGGGGAAATCTGAATTTCATGGAATGGATTGTTTTCTGTGATGTGTTCTTATTATAGTTCATGTTATTTCACCTTGGGTGATTGACATGTTGTGTGAGGTTATTATTTTATAATTCTACCATTTGTTGATATTTTTACTTGTGGCCTAGTATGGTGTGAGTTGAGAATACATGCATCATAATAGGTGCTTAGGGATGTATTTACATGCATTATTCATGATAGGGACATATCTATTTTTTTATGTGATATATATTTTCTGATTGAACTATGATATGAGATGTCTATTTCGCTAGATAAATGAAATTAATTGATGTGTCATGCTGAAAAAATTATAAACCATGTTTAGGGAGACCATGAGTCAGTGGTTCTCTGTTGTAGTCACTTGTAGAGGTTGAGATTGTTGCTTTCCATATCTCTAAGGTGTACATATTTCTTGAAGATAAAATGTCTCCTCGTCATGTTTTACTTGATGATCTAGAGATTAGAAATCAGCATGCTCCTAAGGGTGAACCGAAGCTTCTTAAAATTCTTGAGGATCATATGGATTTTCATCTTCACGAATGCTTCCTGAGGTTCATGTGGTACATGGAAAGGGAGATTATTTTTACCATTCCACTAATGTCTAAGTTGAGAATAGAGTTTTAGTTGTTACACCTGCCAATGTTTACTGGGGAAGGAGGACCCTAGGTAGTCGAGTTCTTAATCGAGTCAGTTCAAATGATCTTTAAGCATCTCGAGACACCTGCAGATAGAAGGGTGAAGCCTGCTGCATATATACATCGTGGACCGTCCAAGAATTTGTGAGATATTCTGGAGAAATATGGGTAGAAGGATGAGCTATCTTAGAAGGAACTCAAGATAAGATTCATGATCCATTTCTATACCAAGAATTTAAGGGATGAAAAATCTCATGATTTCATGCATCTGATGTAGTAGGGCATGTTAGTGTTGGACTATGCTAGATGTTTTACCGACCTACAACACTTTGCGCCATCTTTGGTAGCTGATGATATCTACAGGGTGAGAAGTTTTCAGGATGGTATTAGTTATGAGATCAGGTCACATGTAAATGTTTTCTGTTTGAGCATTTTTTAGGATGTTATGAATCAAGAACTCATCACAAAAGGGAATTTGAGAGAGTCCCTGAGCAGCAGCCAGGTTGTTTCATCAGGGAGATATGAGAGACCATCTTCAAGTGGAAAGAAGTTTCTCTATGAAAATTTATACCAAGGCAGCAGTGGTCATAATAGTCTCGGTAGTGGAAAACCATCTCAGGATTGTGTTCTATTCTAGTGCTATTAGTATGGAAATTTTGGCCACAAGTGCCCACAGCCCCATAGTCAATTGTCATGTCTGTGGTAGGATAGATCGTCTTCATAGGTTATGTGTGAAATTTCTATAGAAGACCAGTGGAAGGGGGTTAGGACAGGCACATAAGTTGGGAAGGGGCTCAGCTACCCCTCATCAGGCTGGTATCCAGAGTTCTACTAGCCATTCAAGCCGAGGCATGGGGTGTGGTACCTCGGTGCATGAGAATCTGTACCAATTAAGAAAATTATCTCTAGGTAGTCAAACTTGAGCCCAAAGAAGAGGGATAAGTCAGCTGCATATTATACAGACTACTCCAGTTATCGTGGATGTAGGACCATCTACCGTCAGAGGTATGATTATTGTATCATCTACCTTAGCTTATATTTCATTTGATACCAAAGCATTTCATTCCTTTATATCATCTCTTTTTGAAAATTGTTTGGTCTTGGATATGGAAATCTTGTATGGTTATTTGACCATCGACGCACCGTTGGGAGTGCAGTCAAATAATATTAAACATTATAAGGCATTTTCCCTAGATATTGGTGGTTACCATTTCTCTTGGGAACCATTACTACTAGAAATGATTGGATTCAAATTTATTTTTGGTGTGCATTGGTTATTTCTATACCAGGATTATATTGACTATTATATAAGTATGATTTTCTTCCTATCTCCAGAAGGAGGCAGTTATTCTCATCAAGGTGAATGAGATCTTTAAGATGGTCATGTTGGACCAATTCAATGAAAATTGGATTGTCTCATGGCTTATATAGATAGTCTTACTCTAGATTATAGTGGAATATAGAAGGATTATTTTCCTCTAATGGTAGACCATTTCCATGATGTTTTCCATAAAATAATTCTACAGCTTACCACCTGAGTGAGAAACTAAGTTTATGATCGATTTTTTTCTGAGAGCAACGCAATTTTCAATCCAGCCTTACGTAATGGAATCAAAATATATTTGGGAGCTGAAAGTTCAGTTGGAAGATCTAGAATATAATGGTTTTATACAACCTAGTATATCTCCTTTGGGTTTACCAGTTCTCTTTACTGGGAAGGTTGATGGGTCTTTTCTTGTATGTGTGGATATCAAAGGTTGAACTAGATGATGGTCAAGAACTGGTATTATCTTCCATGTATTGATGATATTTTTGATCATTTGAAAGGTTATAAGATCTTCTCCAATATTTATTTTAAATAAAATTACCACCAGTTAAGGGTGATACCATCAGACATACCTTAGACTGCTTTTAGGAGAGGGTATGGCTTGTATGAATTTGTAGTGATGTTTGTGTTGACTAACGCACTAGTGGTATTCATGGCCTTGATGAATATTATATTTCATCCTTTTTTGGACTAGTTTTTTGTTGTTTTTTAGTGATATCTTGGTGTAATCCTAGTCAACAGATGATCATGGAAAGCATCTTGACATCATTATGATTACATTGAGAGAGAATCATCTTTATGCCAAGCTAACCAAATGAAATTTCTAGATTAATAAGGTAAACTTATTGGGCCATGTCATATTAGAGGCAGGAGTGTCAGTGGACTCATAGAAAGTCACATCCATGGTATTATGGGAACAGTCCAAGAACTTCTTCAAGATTCATATCTTTCTAGGTTTAGCAGGTTATTATTAGATCTTTATCCAAGATTTCTTCTATTTGGCAGCACCAATGTCAGGGATGACCAAGAAAGGGATAAAGTTTGTTTGGTCTAATGATTTTGAAATATATTTTTAGTATTTTAGAGGTAGGATTACCTCATAATATATCCTCACTTTACCTATACCAGTTAAATCATATATTGTGTATTGTGACACATCTGGAGTTGGATTCAAAGTAGTTCTAATGCAGGAGGATTGAGTGGTTTCTTATGGCTCCAGGTAGTTGAGACTGCATGAGAATAATTTCCCTACTCATGATCTGGAGTTAGAAGTAGTGGTACATGCCCTGAGATGTTGGAGACACTGTCTTATGGGAGAGATTTTTGTGGTACACACACACCATAAGGGCCTCAGGTACATCTTTTCTCAGGGAGACCTGAACCTTCAGCAAAGGAGGTGGGTCATGTATCTGAAGTCTTTTGACTTTGAATTGGATTACAAACTAGGAAAGTGTAATGTCGTTGCTAATGATTTGAGATAAAATACATAGAAAGATGCAATGCATGAGTCTTGTAACGAGTGGAGGATAATGGTCCTCTTTTCAGGCATGCATCTGGATGTTTAGGAGTATAAAGGCTGAGTAGCTCTGACTTCAACATCTATTATACCCATAATTTTCAACCAGATTAAGACCGAGCAATTGTCTAATCAAAAGGGCTAAATTATAATAGAAAAATTATATGTTGGGGAGACACCATCAGGATGGTCTCTCAGCGGTGGAAATTCTTTTCTTTTTTATGGTTGAGTTTGGGTTCCTACAGGAATATGCAAGGAGATAATGAGGGAGTTTCATGATTCTAGATGGTAGTTGCATCCTAGTTTAACAAATATGTATTGTGATCTCTATAGATAGTATTAATGGTCTAAAATACATAAGGATGTAGTAATATTTTTGGTTAGATGATTCACTTGTTATCAGGTAAAATCTAAGTATCAGAGGCCAGATGGGTTTTTGCAACCTTTTCCCATTCCTAAGTGGAAATGGGATGATGTCACAATGGATTTTGTGATAGGATTACCTAGGAAAACTCATAAGAATGACGTTGTATGGGTAGTTTTGGATCAAAGAACTAATGTATCCCAATTATTACCTATGAGGGAGACCATCACATTTTGTGATCTGAGTAGTCTTTACATGCATGAGGTGGTTCAGTTACACGGTGTTCCAAGGAGTATAATTTTAAACAGAGATCTAGGTTTCACATCACATTTCTGGTAGGGTATTCATAAGGCTCTAGGATCATAGGTTCTTTTTAGAACAGCCTATCATCCTCAAAATGATGTTTAATATGAGTGGACTATTCAGGCTCTAGAGGATATGTTACGAGACTGATTTTTGGATTTTGGTAGTTCATGGGATAAAAAAATGGAACTCATGGAGTTTCTATATAATAATAACTTCTAAGAATCGATCCAAATGGAATCTTTTTAGGCTTCGTATGGTAAAACATTTCATTTGCCTATTTGTTAGTTGTAGGTAGGTGAGTAAACACTTGTTGGGCCAAGTCTCATGTAGGAGACATCTAAGCAAGTTCAGTTGATCAAACAAAATTTGGTGACCATGTAGAGAATAAAGAAATCACATGCTAACCATTAGACAAAACCTATGGAATTCAAGGTTGATCATCATGTTTCCCTTTGGGTATCATCTAGGTTAGGGTAATGTCATATCAGGAAATAGGGAAAGCTGGAACCTAGGTTTTTCGGGCCGTTTGAGATAGTGGAAAGGATCGGTCCTATGGTGTCCTATTTAGATCTTCTATAGCGCTAAAGTTTCATGCACGATGTGTTCCACGTGTCGCAACTACATAGATATCATCTATGCCCTTCCCATGTTATGGGAATAGAAAACATTGATCTTTTTTTATTCTTCCTTTGAGGAGAATCTGATATGGGTTGTGGGTCATAGTGCAAAATATCTTTGAGGTAGGACAATACCATTGGTTCGAGTGTAGTGGCAGCATGAGTGATTTTAGGAGCAGGACTGGGAGAGGGTGTCTGATATGTGAACACAGTGGCCAAACTTGTTTATAGATACCTCAAAATGACGCTTGGAGCAGCTCAAGGAAAAGATATTATATGGTTGAGAGGTTGTAAGATCCTATTTTTTCTAGGTATGTCCATCTTTAAGTTTTTTGTTTGAGCCTTAGTGGCCAATTATTGTTTGAAGATGGAGAGAATTTTCCAGGAAAATGACCTAAAGTTCAGGGATATATGTTTGTTTGAATTAATGGAGTTCGAGTACAAATGGGTCAAGTGTTATCACAAGTTCTTGGTAAGTTGAGAAGTTTTAAAGGGGGTTCAGATTGTTTAAAGGGAGAATGGGTTGAAAACCCATTGTCAGAGCATTTACATTCCATGAAAATGGATTACACATCGTGTGATGTTTGGGTGTTTTAATAAAAAAAATCTGAGGTGATGGGTTTTTTGGTGTATCCCATTAAAAATATTTATAGGACGTGTAACTACATTACACTTCATGTAATTCCCCAACTTTCTATTTTAAAGTAGGTTTTGTGGCTGGATATTATTCTAATTCATTGTTTCTCTTCTCCTATTGACCCGGGGAAACCCTCCGGGTGATTTTGGAGTGCCAACCTTCCTTTTAGACATCCTAATGATGCCTTTGATCCATGGTAAGTGGTTTCAGACTAGTTTCTCCCTTATCTTCCTTGGTTCTCCAACCATTATGGTGAAATCCTTTGAATATTTTCATTTTTGGTTTTGATCTTGATTAGATTTGATCTAGGTTTCTCTTGGCGATCATATGCACCTTATTCCTCATGGGAAATTGTCATTAGAAGTGTTGTTGGATTTTTAGTTAAAGGTAGGGGGTCTAAATCTTAACCCTATGGTTTTATAATTACCAAGTTATGAAATATTGTGATCGCACCAATGTAGTGTGGGCCCAAATCAATTAACTAATTAATGGGATCATTCCTTTGTGACCTTTTTCGATTGGATTATAACCTAGTTCATGGATACCCATTGGGTGAGTGGACCATGAATATAACTTAATTTTATAATGGTTTAAAGTGTGTTTAGAATGAAATGAGACCTTAAGTGATTACTTGATATAGAAGCCATAATTTGTGGCTTATTGCTTATTATTATGACTGCTAATAAATTTTTATTTAATTTAAATTGGTAAATAAAAGATAAATGGTAATTCTCATAATTATCCATTGATATTTATTATGTGATATTATGATATCCATGTTGTGTGATGGGACTTCTGTTCCATACTGAAATGTTTATATATCAGTATTGACCCTAGAAATTGAACACTTATATGTTGTAATGAAGATATTGATTGGGCTTGGCCTAGTCCCATGTTTTAATGCTTATAGAGAACATACTCTGGCTAGTACCATGATTTAATGCTTATAGGGATTTTACCCAGATGTTATAATGATTATAGGGCTTTGACCTGGATTGTTATGACTTTACCATGGTTATATAGTGGTGATTGGCATGGTCCTAAGACGTGCTCTGAGATATTCTGGCATGGAACCAAATCAGGTAATTTTACCACGGTTATATGGTTTTGGTTGGCATGGTTGTAAGATATACTTAGATATATTTTAGCACAGAATTGAAATAGGTTGTTGTATTTTATTAATTGTTGAATTAATTAATACACTTGTTTATCACTTTATTGCATACACTTATTATTAGAATGGTTAGTTTAGACATAGTGGTGTCAACCTACTAAGTTATTCTCATACCCTATTTGGGCTACCGTTTGGTCCCTGAGCAGATTATGTGGATGGAGGTTTGGACAAGGGAAAAAGACCTTGATGTTGATTACTTACTTTATGGATGGGATGGAGTTTGGAGGTGGGACCGATGTGGGGTTCGGGATCAGGGAATTTTGAGTCTTTATTTGAGTATGATATTCTTTTACTTGTATTATTTATATCATGATATTTAGTTACATTAGATAACATAATTACATTATTCCTTTATTATTTATTGGATTATTCAATTGTCTTTTATTGTTGTCTTTTGATATGTATATACTTTGATTTCTTCTATTTATATGGTTTACTTATATAGATGACACTTTATACCAGGGATTTTAGTCTCCCCAATATACATTTCACACCCCCACTATTAGTCAACAACCTCTGGCATTTGGGGATGCATGCTTGAGTTCACGTAACCAACCCTTTTTGTCCACGTGAGAGAGTGTCGGATCGAGGGACGTTACAATATCATTGAAACATGATTGACGCGTGGAAAAGAAATGGGTTCCATAAACATCATGTCATCAAAATATAAACCATTAAAAGAAATAATATGAATGATATCCTAGCATCATATCCCCCAAAAGGCATAGGTAATACCAATGGATGTCATCTTATATGGAAAGTAATTTTGAAAGGTTCATTTAAAACATTTCTTGAGGAAAATATTCTTTACATTTTTTAAAATGATTTTTAAAACATAAAATATTTTTAATCCATTTTTCTTTGAAAATAAATTTGAAAAAATATTAAGTAATCTTTTAAAATCATTTAAAACACTTTTTAAACATAAAACATTTTTTTAAATCCTTTTCATTGAAAATAACCTAGAAAATTTATAAATGAAGCTTTGAAAATCATTTAAAACACCTTTTAAAACATAAAAAAATTTCAAAATATTTTTCATTTAGAATTATTTTAAAATATTATTTTCAAAAAAAATGAAAATATTTTTTGAAAATATTGTTTTAGGAGAAAACATATTTTTGAACGAAGAGGGAAATAGAATCATATTTTCTTAAAACTATTTTCTTAATTATCTTAAGTAAGAAAGAGTGGAAAATGGTAAAATGACTTGAATATATCATTAATAAATAGATTATAAGAAAATTAATGAGAATTATTGAGATTTAGATCATTATATTTCAACATTTGAGCCCTGATCATAAATAATCCCGATAAACTGTGAGATTGTAACATAAAACTATTACCACTTTGATAACCTTGAATCCTAAGCCCCGTGAAGGAATAAAATAAAATAAAAATATCATAAAAATGAATAAATTCATTATATTATATTTCAAATGGGCTTTATATACACCTCATGAAATAATATAGGTGTATAACAAAATATGCTTCTCAAAGAAGGAAAATTGTTACAAAAATATCTTCCCAATTTGGTAACCTTTGAACCGTAAATCCCATGAAAGAGAAATCCTAAAATGGATATGTAAATACCAATAATTATAAGTATTATAATAATATAATAAATTCATTGTTATTATATACACCACATAAAATAAATAGGTGGTGGATATGACATGTGTCTCACGAAAGTAAAAAAGTTAGACAGAAATCACTTACCTTAAGTCTTGACTTCCATTGAGCTCATTAAACCATCATGTATAATAAATATAAGTTTATTATACATATATTAAATAATAATAATTATATATATTATATCATATATTATTTTCTTATAACCTTTTATTATCCATTTATTAACAATTTCATGTTAAAGTTGCATTTCAGATAATAACTGCTTTTTTCATATATGTTTTGACTTATTGTTTTTTGGGTCCTATTACTTCGATAATGGTTTCATAATCTTCATAATATAAACCATGATATAAATACCATATATATTCATTATATATTTATTTATATTAATCTATAAAATTTAGTGATAGCTAATTTAATACATCGTTCATGAAGACAGTAGGTCGTACGTACGCCTGAACGTTGTTTCCATTTTCTTATCATATTAAAAGAAAAAAGGTAAATGATATATATATACATATATTTTATCATTTTCATTTCATTTATATGACATATTATTATTAGACTCATCTTTAATACATTCCATGTAAAGTGTAAACGAATCACATCGTTACGCGATGTGGTAGCCCATCGTACACACGAATGATGTTATCGTATTCCTACAAAATGGAAAGAATAAAGATATGTGTGATATAATATTTCTATAATCCTAATAACATCATAAAAATAATTTATATAATATATAAACAATAAATCTATCATTATTCCCATCCTTGAAAGGTGGTAATAGAAAAATGAATGGCATCGGTTCATGAGGCAGTAGTCCATCGTACACACAGACGATGATTTCATAACTCATTTTATGGAAGTGTGTGTGGTTATAGGTAATACCATTAATAAAATAACATTTAAATATATATAATATACTAGTTTTATTATATAATAATGGAATAATAATAATTTAAGAAGGTGTAGAAAGAAATAAAATAAAAATGTTCATTGAAGAACATTACCTCTTCTTTAGGTATTCTCCTTAGGTTTTCACTAATGTCTTCCTAGGATAGATTTATTCCCAAAAATAAGGAATATATTATTATGGTAGTGAATTTGGGGAGTAATTTTGGAAGGTTTTGTTTGAGGAAAATGGATTTAGAGGTGTGAAAAAGTGGGGTGAGTGAGTGCCCTTTTATAATTGGGGAGGAGTGACATTCTTGTAAATACCCAAAAGTATTCACTATTGGGAGGTCTCCCTTACCTCATGTGCCTCCAAAATTGAACAATAATTTAGGGGAGGGTATATTTGGTCACTAAAAACCTACATAATACAAAATAAATATATTTATTATCATTTTATTCCTTAGTCTTTAAGTTTACTCAATTGTATCCTTACAGTTTTTACCAAGGTAACTTTTATAATTATATTTACCTAGGTAATTTATTCCTTAATAATATAATTCAAATGATATTTATTACATAATTTATACCTAATTATTATAAATATTAAATAAAATTCATTAAATAAAAATACTATATGGGTGTAAATTTAATTTTAATACGAACACATGTAATGCACAAAACCCTGTTTTAATCTTAATTACGTTAATTAATTTTAACAGCTTTCATTATTCATTTTGGTAAAAAATTAATTTAAAATTATTAGAGAATTTAAATTATTTTTATTCCAAATATGGAATCCATTTTTTCAAATTACATTCATATAAGTTTTATAATTTAATTTAAAATTAATCTCACAGACGCAACAAGAAAGTGGTTTTTAAAGAGAAAATGATCAAAAGTTTGCAAAAACTTTATATCCAATTTCAATATGAAACTTATTAAAATGGCCTAAATTAGATTTAAATATGTGTAATTGAACTAATTAAATTTTAAAATAAATTTAAAATATAATTTGACATTATAAATAATTTAGGTGAAAAGACTGTTTTCAATTAAAATTCAGTATTTTTCATTATCCATCAAAAAATGAAACTTTTCAGAAAAATACCAAAAAATTACCCTAAGATAATTTTGATACTATGATATAAAAAATTATTTTCATTTTACCAAATTCATTTTATAAAAGTTTAAAATTTTAGTTTTAAAATAAGTACGATATAAAAAGGCTATAAAATTGTTTTTTAGAAAAATACAATTTTTAAGCGTAAAATTATATTTTTTCTTATCTATTAACTAAAAAGATTATAAGATGAATTTTAAAAATTTTATTGAATATATAATATATAAATTTCATTGAAATCATTCTCCAAAAGTTATTTTTTTAATTTATTGATATAAAACACACTTGTGTTCATAAAAATAGTTTTTTAGAGAAAGATTTCCTTTTATTTTAATTTATAATTAATTAGTCACCAAAGAATTAATTTTATATATATGTGTAAACCATATTTTCATAATTTAGTTAATATAATTCATATTATTCATTCCATCGGTTAGGTGACAACTATCATTTTAAATAATAATATTTTAATAATATATCATGTTTTATTTAAACATAGCATTGTGTGTAATGTAAGCTAAGATCGATGTTTCATGTAATGAAAGACAAACTCAATGTTGCGTGTAACTCAAAACAGACTTAGTGTTTCATGTAAAATAAAATATCAAATATATTAAATTAATTTTGAAAAAATAATAATTTCACAAAATCTCTGAGTATTACAACCTTCCCTCTTATACCAATTGAAAAGGCTCACACGAGATCAATGTAATAACTGAAAGGTGGATGGGGTGAATCTGTGGTATATTTTTCTTTTATGTTATCTTTCTAATGAAACAATATTCTTCTCATGTTAAAGATTTTTCACTTTTTTGAAATTAAACATTCAAATGCATCCATAAGAACACAAGAATTTACATGGTTCATTACTAAAAAAGAGTAGGTATTCCTTGGAATGGTTTGGAAATAATCTAATACCACAAAATCCACTAGAAAACAATCCTCTTTATGTTGTTACAGTAAGTAGTAAATATCCTTACACTTGTATAGCACTATGATCAAAATAGCAGTGCATCTACTTCTTCTAGAACTAAATATAAAAATAAGATTTTGTAAAAAGTTTTGAAACCTTTACCAATAGGTTCAGAAATTTTTCACTATGTTACTTCAAAATTCACTTTTTTATTCTTTAATAATAGTTCTTCACTTTTTTACCTAGTTTCAGGTAAAAACTTATTCTTTGTACTTTGTATAAAAATCAGTCCAATCACTCTGTTTGTTTGATACCTCTATCCATTTCTTCTATCTAGAAATGAGTGAGTCCAATTTTTCTACAATAAAATAGAGCCATGTTCTTTCCCTCAACTTTCTTTTCCCAAAATCTATCTTTCTGATTATTCTATCTGATCCTTTTTGTATGACGAGATCATCTATAAAATTTTTCCAGTGAATCCTAACCACAACTTCTCTATTTGATACAAACTTCTTCTTCACCTTAACCAATAGATTCCTTATATGGAAATAATATGCTCAAAAATCTAGCCAACTGAAGTTCATTCGATGATATTGACTAATTATTCTATTCAGAAACCTTTCTCCAGAAGTTATTTCTATCCGAAAACTCTACTCTGGTAGTTCTATTTGGAAACCTATTCAAAACCAAAACTCCAGCACTCACTATTTTTTCATGTGAATAGTAAAATTTGTACACTAGACTTGTGCCCCTTTAAATAGGTGTGCATGAAACAACAAAGGTGGGAACTCAAATTTATTCTCCCACTCAAAGAAAATTCACAATTCAAAAACTCCAACTCAAATTAATACATCTGAAAACTTATAAAACCTATTATAATCTTCAATAAAATAGAAAAAAACTTCATCAAAAATAATAACTTTACAGAATTTGTAAAGTACTTCAATTTTAATCATAGAACTTTGTCTAGAAAAAGATATTTTAGAAAAACTTCATAATATTTCTCTATTTGGATTCTTTATCCACTCAAATATGTTCTATCGTGTTATTCTAGAAAATAGATTCTAGAAAAAACATTATCTTTTCTATCTTTCACTAATTTCTTCAATAATACACCTTTCTATGCGCTACTTCAAATATCTTCATTAACACTCTGTATAGAAATTTGAGTCCAGAAATGTGATCATCTCACCTTTAATATTGTAAAAAATTAAATCTATCATTTAGTGGCTTGACTAAAAACCTTACCATTTTTACTTAATGAAAAACCCAACAGTGTTTCACAAGATTGGATTTTCTATAAACTCTTTTTCTGAAAACTTTGTCACACTTGAACTTTATTGAATTCATTCTTCAATAACTTACAATCTTCAGTAACTTTATCAAATTTTACAACTTCCCAACTTCTAAACTTCATAGAACTATTAAACTTTATAAACAGTATTACTCGACTAACACTTTTTCTGGTCTTGTGTTTAGAGATCTTTCACATAACTTCAAAGATAGAAACTTTGTATGCTATACCAATTTTCTCCCCTTCATACAAAATTCTTGGATCATGAGTTTTTAGAAGACTCATGATGTTGAGAACTATATAATAGAAAAGCATCACCAAATTTATTAGATGATATCTATATGAAACTCTATGTTTGGAATTCTTTTGACTAGAATTTTGTGTCCAAAACCCTTTTCCTGGAACTCTTGGGTCCGAACTACTTTAACTTATCATTAACAAAAAGAAACATCATGAGGTTTTCCATGGTGTTAAGAACGTTGAGATTTTCATAGCTTCGTTTGATTTTTTTTCAAACACCTCTTTTGATATTTTGTATTTGGTATTCCTCTATAGTCCGTCTGATAATCTCTATTCCAGAAGTATATGTCTAGAAAAAAGTACATCCAGAAAAAAAAAATTAGAACTAAAAACTTCAATCAATGGACTTTCGTAAGTAAACTTTTTCTGATCATCTGTGTTTGAACTCCTTCATTTGATCACCAGGTTTTACAAAACAAGTTTATTTTTCATAAATACAACAAAAGATGAAACATTCATCAAACATCAATCATCCATTAATCTAAAAACAATCTTCATCCACTAGGTCCCAATAAATACAGTATACACCAACTGAGGGATGCTTTTATAGACTCTCTTTATTTAATGAAGAGTGTTGTGGCATGAATTCCACCTCATGGAATTCCTACCCATTGATGCATCCATTCATAAAACACTTCAATGAATGTGTCTAGTATGAAAAAATTATAAATGAATCAATATCATTGATTCATAACTGAATAAATCATGTGTGAGAAGGTCGTGAAATTCATGAACGTGATATCATACATCATGTACCTCATTATACCCTTTGATGGAAAGAGTTTTAGGCTACTATATATGCATATGCATACATATTATATTTCGATATTGTGATTCAAGGATATTATAAAATATAATATCACTGATTTTGTGCTTTTCTAACACAATGATCATCAAAAAAATGTCATATCCACCTCAAACATGATTTAAACTAAAAAAATATTTGCATTCACTTTAGAAAATTAAATATGGTTGTTTGAATAAATATTCTTATTCACATCAGATGACATAATAAAAAATATTTGATCAGGTTTTATGGTGCCTTCAAGACGATGACATGAAAATTCAATTTGGTATTTTCATCCACTTATGGGGGTGAATATAAAAAATATATATGGTGTTCTTCCTGAATGCTTAATTTTCCCATGTATTTTTTATGGAGTAATTTAAAAGTGAAAAGAAATAAAAAAAATAGAATATTTATTATAAAAAAAATTGCAACAGTAAATATACATCATAATCAATAACAACACCTTTTTGTATTACAAAGAAATAGTATATGTAAAATTTTATTATGTTGTCATCATAGTTCAGGGTATGATCGATGAATTTTACTTCAACGTATGACAAGTATACAATGTTTATCATTTTTCCACATCTAGTGACATTATTTCATATATTAATTTAATGAATGATGTTTGTCTCATTATCAACCACATTAATTATTAACACTATTTTGATAATAACTAATCATATTCACTTTGGGGAATGGAGGGAAATTTGATAGTCTTGAGTGATTACCTCTCTTCATAATCTCATTATGTTTTCTCATAAATACTGTTTAACAAAATAATTAATATATATTTTTTCAAATTTATCAAGAAGAAGAAAAATAAATACAACAATATAATACATATAAAATGATTCTTACTTATTAATGGATCTCTTTGAATGAGTGGATTTAATCACAAGCTTGTCTAAAAAATAATGTTTGAAGAAATATGATACATACTGTTTTCATGTATGAATTATCTTATCTCAATGATAATTATGGAGGTAGTGTTGTCATGATAAACAATACAAAAAAGATGATAGTTTAGATAACGTGTTGTGGAGTGAGATCATGGGACCCATTTAGACCCTGAAGTATTTTGAAACCGGGATCTCATTGTCAATTATAAATAAATTACAATACCAATCAAAATTGAAAGCAATGATGAATGAAAGCAAGTATTAGATAGCAAGTCAAAACAGGAGAAATGAAGATACATAATATAGATCATGATATAGAAAAATATACTAGTTCATTATCATCATATAGAGAAAGGTAATGGGTCACCTTCAGTTTTGAACATGTCTTCATTGTAATCAAGAATCGTAATGGATAATTAGAATGAAGAAATGTTTGTAAACTTGAAGAAGTAAAAAGTTTTGATAAGATCCTAGAAGTATTTTGAAGCATTGAAGAAGTCAAAGATTGATCTGATATCTAAGTAGAATTGAATATTCAAAATTTTGGTTGAGTAGGAAATATTTTTATAATATCATCCAAACCATATCTTGGTTGACTATAAAAGGATAGCACAATTCATTAGTAAATACACACAAAAACCTAGAATAATCACGTATGATAAAGCTCCAATAATTATGGAATAGGTATTGAGTTTCAAACCAGAGTTTTTTTTTCCGGTTGAAGCTAAGAAATTTCCATCAGAACAAGTCCATTAGAGCGCGGTTCAATCCAATCATTGGAGAAAATTCTATGACGACGCTTCATCAGAGTAAGTCCATCAGAGTGAGGTTCAATCCAATCATTAGACCAAGTTCCATTGGACTGAGGAATTATGAGCTGCCGATTGATTTTCTACTTAATTGAAGAAGGAAGTGCAGAATAAGAATCAGATATAGGCCAATCAGA
The DNA here is from genome assembly GCA_963277665.1 of Viscum album. Classification (NCBI taxonomy): domain Eukaryota; kingdom Viridiplantae; phylum Streptophyta; class Magnoliopsida; order Santalales; family Viscaceae; genus Viscum; species Viscum album. The sequence continues at coordinate 1,418,234,049 of OY728145.1, forward strand.
TGGATCCCATTGGACTGAGGGAACCATAATGGGGAAAATTAGACTGACTCTTGCTGAGGAAGATTTTTAGAATGAGGTTATAGAATAATTTTCAATACAAAAAAGTTCCTTAGACAATTATTTAAGTTCTTGAATGTTGTATGAAATTATAATTTGATTCATATTACTTGTGGAGGAAGTGAATACTTTCTTAAGTGAATCAGAAAAAGAAGTAAAGTGAATCTTTTAACTATGGATACTTACCATTTTCTAAAAAGTATTTTTTGTCTTTCTAGGGTGTATAAACAGATGTGGGAAAGTGGATACTAAAAACCATAGTTGGGGGTATAACCAACTATAGTAGGAAAGCTGGTACTGGGATTGTATAATTGTTCACTGCTTGTGCCTTTATATTCTGGAAATAATATAGTGAAGGAATCCATTTTGGTGGGACTATAAAACATGGCATGGAGTAGGTATTTGTAAAAGACCTTGTAAATATCATGTGTTATTACATATTTATCTTTTTTTTCATACAAAAGGTGAGGTTTTCAGTAATATTTTAGTGGATCTTAACTTTAACAGGTTTTAGAGATTAAGAAGGGTTTTTTTAAGGGGTTAAGTAACTTTCTTATAAAAGGAAAAGGAACCATTGATCCCCCCCCCCTAAATGATATTTATCCTAATTGGTAAATAGAATTGGCATCAATAGACTTTGTGACTATATTACCACATACATCTAGGAGACATGATTCCATCTTGGTAATCATAGACTGACTCACCAAGTTGACCCACTTAATATCCATACAAGAGCATATTTTAGTAGAGTGCTTGGGATGCCCCTACATTTAGAAGATAGTTCGACTCCATAGAGTCTCATCGATGATTGTTTCTGATCATGATTCTCTCTTTACATTTCGGTTGTGGAAAGGATTAGAGGAGGTTTTTGGGACCTAGTTATGCTTGAGTACAACATTTCACCCCCAAACTGATGGCCAGACTGAGCAGACCATTCAGGTTCTGGATGACATGTCAAGAGATTGCATATTAGATTTTGGTCATAGTGGGGGGATCACCTACCACTGGTGGAGTTTTTGTACAACAACAGCTACCATTCCACCACCAGTATGCCACCATTTGAGGCTTTGTACAGGTGACCCCACAAGTTACCACTTTTTTGGACTGACCCAGGAGAGTCAGGACTCATGGGCTCAGAATTAGTGTGAGATACAATAGAGAAAATAAAAATCATCTAGGAGTGGATGAAGACTGATTAGATATATTAGAAGTCTTATATTGATAGGTGATGAAGGCCCTTGGAGTTTGAGGAGGGAGACCATGCATTCCTATGGCTTTCACCTTGATGTGGATTACAGATATTTGGTCGGGGCGGCAAGCTATATCCAATGTTCATCGACATTTTCTAGATACTATATAGAGTTGGATAGGTGGAATACCTCTTAGATCTACCCCCACAGTTAGACCAGGTATATGAAATCTTTCATGTGTCATAGTTGAGAAGGTACGTGCATGACCCATCACACGTTATTGACTGGGGAGATATGGACATTGAGGATGGATCAACCTTTGTTGAATACCTAGTGGAGATTGAGGATCAGAAGGAGAGGATCCTTCATGAATGATAAATTCCTTATTTCATTTCTGGTGGCAAAACAGGAATCTTCAGGCGAGAACATGGGAGCGGGAGGCTTAGATTTGTGCTATGTACCCACATCTTTTTTAGTAGCCCTTGTTTTGGTTTTTCAGAGACATAAATCCCCATGGTGGGGAGAATGTAATTTCTCTTGTTTTTTGTGAATTATTTTTAAATATTATATGGAATATTTTTAAGACCAGATGCTGAGATGACGTGTAATTTTGAGGCTCCATGTGCCCGGAACAAATGTTTGAAATATATTAAATATCACGCATGTGAGGTTTTCTTGAAAATTTGAAATAACTTCTAAATAGGTGCTCAGATCAAAAATTTGAGGGCACCATTGAACTCAAAACATGAGGTTTACCTTAGGCGTGACTTAGCATTAGTCGGCATAGGTTGTATGTGGAATAGTTGGCATGGGAAATGGAATTAATAAAATTATTTTATTTCATTTGCATTGATTAAATGAATAAAAATATTTAAATATATTGTTATGTTAGAATCCTAGGGTTAGCTATATTATCCTAGAGATTTTGGAAGACTATTGGAGAGTGAACTTTGGATAATCCTTTCATATGAACGATGCAGGATCGTGGATCAATGATCGATGCACCTCAGATTTGATAGATCTTGTCGATGACGAAGTTGAAGGATCATTATTTCTCAATGATCAAACTGAATCAAGATAGTCCATGTGTTTTATTTTGATTTCTTATTCGTTCTTGAATTCTACAATGAATACAGACCAATCAACAAAAATATTGATTCGCGGTTTGATCATCTTGTGGGGTAGGCTTATTTATGGTGTTTTGATGGGAGATTTATCTTAGTGATTTTATTGTTCTATTTTCATTCTAATGATGATAGATCAATATCGACATAAACATCGATCGAGGTTCGTTCCTCAAATTTGTTCTTGTGCTTTTTCTCCCCACGTTCATTACTTATCATGGGTGTTCTTCGTTTTGGCCCACGACTCAACAAATCCTAGTCAATCAATCATTACACACCCATTTCTTGGTTCAATGATCTGATATCATAGATCTAAAATCAGCATGACATGATGGTCGCGTGATGACAGAAGTGATGATGAATCAGATGACGGCTGATACTCGATTTTGTGTTCTTATAAGCGTAGTGAATAAAGATGATGATATCATATTCTAAATGGATCAAAGGCCTAAATCTTACTAACTCAGTGATGGAATGAATCGATGAGGCTAGATTTACAGTTTTGCGACAAGGCAACCCTCGCATCAAAGGTTGGAGCATCGACCAAGATACATGGAGGAAGAACCAGGGATTGTGGAAAATCACAATCCACATGGCATGTAATCTGAGATTACATGGTGTATTGGGCCCCCTAAGTGGAGACTAGGGTTTTAGGAGAAGGTTAGGCATCACACGGCGTGTGACCCTAGTCACACGGTGTGTGGTTCCTCCTGGTTGAACTCAGCCTATAATTCATAAGGTACACAGACATGGGGTGGACTACACAGGAAACCTACACACCGTGTGCTCCCCCACAAGACATGGCCTAGACTAGGTACAAGGGCTAATCCATGTTCTGGTACATGGGAAGACGTACATGGGTTGGAGTCATGTAATGATACATGGGTAGACTACATGGGTATCCTACATGTCGTGTAATACTACACTAACAAGGGATGAAGACACGGGTCATTTACATGGACAGGAACCGGGGTCAAGGGACACGGCGTGTAACCCTTATACACATTGTGTACTCTTTTCTACATGGATTAGAGCCTTTTTCCTTGGTGACTTGGATATGTTTTGTTAGGTTTTTTTCCCATTATCCTTTACCTGAAAGCTGTTATAGTATCGTTTCCTACACCTAGGACAATAATCCCTTCAGTCGGACTTTTTGGATATAGTCATTAGAATCCCTTTGAGAAACCCAGAGTGAGATCCTTTATTCATCTTCATGCCCTAGGTGGAGTTCTTGGTATCTTCATGACAAACACTATGGGGGCATTAATCCCCTACATAGCGGGTTAATCCATATTGAGTTTGTTGGTATCGCCCCATGGATTTGTGTATCATATCTCTTTAGACTATCAATATGTATCTTTCTCATGATGAAACCCGATAAGTAGTACCTCTTGGATGGACTTCATCATTACTATCAGACTCAAGATTTTGTTCTCTCGAATGAGTGCTTCATGGAATCTTCGAGCTGGAATTATAGTTTGGGTATACTATGGTTGTGGCTTACCTCTAGATTGTGTGTCTTTGTCAAGTATATCTAGATATTCATTTTATATGTGTTGTATACATATTTCTATGTAGAGATTATTGTAATATCCTTTTTTTATGCTTTTTGGTTTCGGGGTGTCCTACTGAGTATTGTTATACTCACCCTTGCATGGTATTTTCCCACATGTGTCGTGTCTTATGCAGATGGTCAACCTTTTGACAGAGTCCTAGGCGGACTGGGAACAGATGGTGCTTTGTGAGATCGAGTAGACTCAGGTGTGTTCCTACGGCTTTCATAAAGTATTCCCAGAACCTTTACTTTTATATTGGACTTATTCTACAAGCTTCTTTGTGGTGGGCTTGTATTTAACCCTATTTACTTTCTTTAATTCTTGTCATACTCTGGTTGAGGGATATAGATGTATGCATGCATTGGTTGTTCAGTTACATATACATTTCAGCATTTTGTGGGTTTGGAGATGTGTGTGTGTGTGTGTGTGTGCATGGATACTTAGGCAATGCCTCCCATGTTAGTGATATTCCTACTCAGTGCCAGTCACCAGCCTCTGGCCTATTTGAGGTGGGATTGGGGAGTCACGGCACGTTCCCCACTAGGACGGGTCATGAAAAAGTTCTATTAAATGGGTTATTTTCTACTTTAGGACTAGAAGTATGTGAGATTTGTTTGGGGCAACAGTGTTAAGTGTTTCAAGCTCGTCTTTCATGTTAGGAACTCCAGTGTTGGTGTAGTGGCCGACATATCCATGCACTAGGACTATGATCACCTGCTTTTCGACTCGGTACATGAGAACATTGGTTGCATGGAAAGTAATGGTACATACATCATATAGGAATGGTTTGTGGTTTCCATGTCCTTTTTGAGTCATCTCTCCATATATACTCATTGATCATGGTATATCTTGTTTAATTTCTAGATACCTTTGTGACATAAATCAGCTAGTATTCAATAGCATGATCACGAGGTTGATCCCCTTAGTGACGAGGCTTCGATACCGAGACCAGTTCCCAAGATGTTACCTCTAAGTGGTGCATCATCCATACCACCACCTGTAGATCATCACATGGTACCTAAAAAACTAGTAGATGAGGGGTGTAGGCTGAGTTCACTTCAAGAGTTTCAGCGATAGAGACCCCTTAGGTTCTGAGGTAATCCTAACCCACAAGTGGCTAAGGACTAACTTGAGGCAGTGACCTGAGTTTCCATCTAGTTAGGATACCGACAAATTAGATGGTGCTCCTGACAATGAGCTTTTTACATGGATCAGCAGGGTGACAGTGGGGTTTAGATACCTTGTTATACGACGAGGTGACTTTAACACCCCAGTAATTTGTTTAATAATTTAAAATTAAGTGTTTTAATTAATAATGATGCTTATAAATAATTATAATTTATAGCTTTAAAATTAATTAATGTTATAAAAAACAAATATTATTTTGGAGTATTATTTTGTGTAAAAGAATATTTTAATACATATAATTATTTTATTACAAAATTAATTTTTATCAAAATAATACTTAATTAAATATTTTAAATGAATAGGAACAATATATATATATATTGGTTATTATAATTATTTTGATACTAAATCATGATACAAATATATTCACTATTAATAGGACACCCCGACGATTTAAAAATAAATTTAATATATAATGAATGAAACACTGAGTCCCTACAAAACAACACTTTGTTATAACCAAGCCAATAAACATAATTTTTTCACTTTTATGATTTAAATTTCAAAAAAAGGACATACGCAGTTTCGTTCAGTATGATATTTGGCGTCTGATAGAATCAACATAATTTTTTAGTGAATAGTAATTTACCCTTATGAATAGTAATGTACCCTTTTGAATATAAACATAACCCTTATGAATAGTAATACACCCTTATGAATAGTAACCTCACCCATGTAAGTATAAATAATATTTAGGAACCTTATAAATGAAAGTGAATATTTTAAACATTAATAATTAAGTGTTGGTATTTTTATGAGAAATAAATATTTAATTACAATTTTAAATTAATAAATTTATTTAAAATAAAATTCAATTTCATATAATGTGTTCCTAAATAAATATTTTTTTTCCTATGAATTTAGGATAATTTTATGAGACCTCAGTTAATTTTTGAAAGTATTATTAAATCAGTTTTAAATTTAAAATATGTATTTTTCAAGTAAATAATGATTTTTTAAAAAAATTGAATTTCTCTTATTTATAAAATTATTTTCAAAAAATTGAGTTCATTTTTTAATTCAAAACTTCAATATTAGGTTATGCTGAATTTATGATAATTTTATAAAATAATTTGATTTTTCATGAATAGTAAAAATACAATTTTGAGTTTTTAGTATGTTTAATGACTTCATAATTATGTAATAATTAATATAAAATACTGGTTGACTTGTGTACATTAAAATATTGTATGAGGTACTTAAAGTGGCCAAAACCATAGGAAAATACCATGGGAAAGCCCATATTTTTCAAATACCACTAATGAGGTGTCATTGGAAATTAATAAAAAAAACTCCCTCTCTTTTACTATAAATACCCACTCATTACTTCATTTTCTTTCATTACAAATTCATAATCCTAAAATATGTGGTAGTTTTACCTTTCTAGGAGTCCTCCCAAGGTTTCCTCAATCCCTCAAGGTCCCAACCTTCAAGTATTAGGAGTTACTCTACAAGGTAAGAGAATCTACCACCCTTCTCTTTTTCAAGCACTCTTTTTATGTTATTCTCTCTTAATTTCTATTGGATTATGTTGGGATATGTCATTCCATATCCCCCTTAATTTCCATGTTATTTATGAATTATGAGAGACTTATTTTTCTCTCATCAAAATATTTTATGAATTTTAAGTGATGCTATTAGGATGCTGAATTTTTGTAAGGGATTTCTCAACTTCTCTTTTTATTTCGAGTTCCTTTCTTTTATTTTCTTTCCTTGCCTACTTTCATCCAAATGTTATGATAACTACAATACATTACATTTACTTTAATTTTTTTATGATAATATAACAATTCATCATCATCTCTCCTTTCCCCTTCTTTTATACTAGAAATGAAAACTCCATCTGAGATGTGTTAATTTATCACATTCAAGAATGACGGGTTTTCAATTTCTATTACCATCTTCAATTCTGGTCATAAAAACATTTTTATGGTTGAAACAAAATATAATACATGTATCATAACTAATTTAAGGTTCTTGAATCTTTTTTTACACATGATATTAATTTATAAATCAAAATGAGTTCGCTGTGATCAAAAACCGCTAATTAACCCAAACAATTATCATTAAAGTTTTATATAATGATTCATCTTTACTCCCAATAACCAAATGAATTTTATAACCATGTAATCATTTGGATGTTAAAAAATAAAATACAACTTCTATTCTGGATAACCATTCTCATATTACATGTTTATCCTTACATGTATACAAGTAAACTAATCATGAATACCAAGGAAGAAAATGCTCTCAAACAATAAAATTGAACCTCTTAAACCCATTAAGAAGGCCATGAATGAACTTAATAAGGATATAAAAAATCAATTAAATAAATAATAGGTTCTGGAAATATTAATTAATTACTTTAATTTGGTTATCCAGGATACTAAGATCAAGTGAAGAACACCATCGGACTTAAGATAAGGGTTTTCTACCCGAACCTCCATTTTCATTCGGGTCACTCTTATTCTCTACTTATCTAATTTAAATTCTTATTTATTCTTATGTACTCCTCATAAATTCTGTTTGAATGTTCTATATATGTGTACTGATCATATTCCTTCTTTATTTTATGGGGAGTTATATGTTTCAAAAGGATCTTTTAAAAATTATTCCCGATAAACAACCCTGTTTCAAGGGAACTTCTTGAATTCTTACCTATTTTCAAGTGAAATATGTAATCTATTTTAATCCATTATTATTTTTTTAAAATCACACATTTTATCATGAAGATACATCTTGGTTCATTTCTGGTTTTATGAAATAAACATGCCTTTTTTCTTTAAAATCTCTTTAATATTTTCCTAAAATCGCACTAAAATGTTTTATTTCTAAAGTTTCTTTAAAAACTATTTTTACATGATTTCACTTCAGTGGGATAAAATTTATGCCTCAAATATAATTTCAATGTTCTTACCTCTTCTTTTTTGGGATATACACATTTAAAAATCTGATTTCATGACAAATATAAATGATTTTCCAAAAGAACTCTTCTTTCCAAAGTAAAAAGGATTTTTCTCGTCTCACTTTAATTTTTATGAGATATATGCCTTGTTCACCCCTTAGTCCTTGTATGTAGTGTATGTAATTACATTTTGGTATATCATATATATAGTCTCATTATTATAATTATATTCTAAGTGATTATGATTTTAATGTTTCAAGGTGGTATGGGACACTTTGGAATGTTTAAGGATTATTTTCCCGATAATTTTTTAATGGTCTCATTTAAAAGTATCTTCATTTATGTCAAAAAACATTGTTTAATATTATAATAAATTGAGTTTTATCTCTTATGATATCATCTATAATATGTTGTTGAATGTTTTCTACTATAGATGTGTTGTCTTGATATCATTCACCATATTACTCTGAATGATTAGTGTTTTTGTTTTATGATTGGGGAATGTTATTTACATTTTATATTTTAGTTTTAATATGAATGTATATTTCTATTATGTTCACCCATTTCTTATAAATAATTATTTGGACTGGAAGTGATGGGTGGGTCCCGCTATAGCTCATCGATGCATTGACAGGCCTCATGAGACAGACTAGTTAGCGACAAACCCTTTGAGTTTGTTTCCAAAAATAAGACGGGTTTTGATTAGCCACTAAATGAGGCTAATATTAATTGTTAATATATATAATATTAATGTTATTTATTATTAATAAACACCATTTTATTACATTTTACACTTTGAACATCATTTCACATTATGATTGTAATACCTTCTTAAAATGCACTATTATGTGGTACATTTTTGAACATCATTTGAAGTACCCAATGATTCATCTGATTTTAAGGAATGTAATTATACATATTTTAATTTGATATTTTGGAAAATTTATCTACACTTCAATATGAACATGTTTCATTCAGGTATCAATGGATAATTCATGGAAGAAGGTGGGGATATTTTGTGATGAAAGGAAGCAATTCTAGAGAAGGCAGATTGGACACCATCCCACTGATGAGAATGTGGGGCCCACATTACAAACCCAATGAAGCCCAAAATTGGTGAGAAGATATAATAAATATATAGTAACAAATAATTATTCATGATCCAGTGCTAATTAGGCCTCCGCTGTGGTCATTTAGGCGGCCCAAGTTAGAGATAAAATTCTGGGTCAGATTTTGCAGTCTAGAAAAACAGTCCACTAATCTAATCATATCTCCGAATAAACAACTCCAAATGGGCCCAAATTTTACATAAGGGTAGGAGACATCTGGGGATCCATTTTATTCTTATATGGAACACTCTAATTCTTCCATATATAAGGTCTTCTAAGTTCGTCTGTTTGGTAGATGAAAGATGGATGCCACCTCGTGTCAAGGGTAGAAAAATCAACTCTCCCTCAACTTTCCACCCACCTATGGCCTGCCAAAATTAATTGAGGATACTTGGAATATTGAATTCTCGACCCAAGGCTTCAAAAATTTATATTTAAGGCATTGGTTGTGGAGTAGTTTAGGATCTTGGATGCTTTGTTCAATTGTAATGTTATGCTACGATTTTGTTGTCACAAGTTTGTCTTTCACATGTAAGTTGTTCAATTCACTTTAGTTTCTTAATAAAATCTCTTATTTCCTCTTATTCTATTGTTCTTCATATCACTTTGATACCTTTGGTTCAAGGTGTGAATTTATTTACACTAAACCTTTTGAAATTATTCACACAATGGTGGAGTGATCATTTTCTTTTTATTGTTTTCTTCACTTCTTCAATTCCTCCCTCATGAGTCTACTTCCCGCTTCCATTGAAACCATAGCATCAATGGAGGGATAACCCACTTATGGGTTTATCCAAGGGAGTAGAAAGTGGATGGATTGGATGTTATTTATCACATAATTAATGTATAATCACTTCTTTAATTGAGATTTTTATTTGATAATTTTTAAACTCCATCGTCCTTGTTGAATTTATGGCCACAGACTTCATGTGCTAATACGAACCTTTACCTTGAAGTGCTCAAAACTTTGATCCTTCAAGTGTATAGGTTATTAGTATTAAATGGTGTAGGTATTAAACCAGTAAGTGATGATTTTGTTTTATATTCTTAAATGAACCCATCGCAAATATAATAAATTGAAATCATTGAAAAGGAAATACGTCCAATCCACCCCAAGTGATAACCTAGGATCAACTCACTCTTTTAAATTGAATTCAATTAATTATATTAGAGTTCATTTAAAACCATATTAAATCAACCCAAGTTGTACACTTTATATCCAAAAACAATCCATATAATTTATGTGTATTTAGGTTACTTCTTAGGTCTCTGAGGATTCGATAACCCAAGCTAAACTACAAGGATCGTTCTACCTTCATCTCTTGGGTAAATTTGAGCGTGAATAAAATTTTGGTACCGTTGTCAGGGACCCAAGTAAGTCATATAAACACCCATTCTATTATACCCCATTTCTTCTTTTCTCATCCAAATTATCTTATCTTGTCCCTTTCTCATTTTTTTTTTCTTTTGGCGCATGTCCGCCTACACCCGCGATCAATCAAACCGTCTAGTTAGGGTGGATAGTCCTGGGGTTGGGGAGTCAAGTACACCAAGGGAACTCTTTCCATTAGATCCTAATCTTCCTAATACTCTAGAGTCCAAAATTGATCCCATTTCAATGGAAGGTCTTCAAAGAAACCAATTCATAAACCCGGGTGGAAACCAAAATGGAAACCCAAATGAGCTAGCCCCAAACTTAGGGAATGCAGTTGATCAAACCATGAACGATTACCTCACACCTTCCTGGACCAATTCCCCCTCATGCATTATACACAATTCCATAGGAGGTTCCAACTACATATTTAAACCCCATGTCCTAAACCACCTTCCCACATTCCATGGAATGGAGTCTGAGATGCCCTACCTTCACATTAAGAAGTTCAATGACATTGTAGGAACTATGTGTCCCCCACATCAACTAAAATCAGATAAGATGAGGCTATTTCCTTTTTCTTTAAAGGATCGAGCTAAAAATTGGCTAAAAAATTTGAGACCATCATCCATAAACTCTTGGGACCAACTACAAAGAGAATTATACAAAAAATACTTTCCCCATCACAAAACAATTGCACTTAAAAAGAGTATCCAAAACTTTTTTGAAAAAGAGGTGGATTAATTCTATGAAACATGGATGAGGTTCAAAGACACTCTAAACATGGTTCCACACCATGGTTTTCCTATTCCTGAACGAGTGAGAATTTTCTATGAAGGGTTGGGTCCGAGGAACAAACAATTCATTGACATGATGTGTAATGGTGCCTTTAAAAACAAATCCCCAAATGATGGTTACGAGTATCTAGAAACCTTTTCTAAACAAAACCAAACATGGGGAAATTAACCTTATTTTGAAAAGCCACAAAGAACTATTGAAATTCATACACTTAGAGAAGAGGAAATCCTTAGGGCTAAACTCGCAGCACTCTCTAGGAAGGTTGAAGATATAGACCTAGGAAAGTCCATGAAATCCAAACTGTTGACCCTGTTTGCACAATTTGTGACAAACATGACCATAAGACAGACAATTGTCCAACCATTCCATCCATCAAGGATGTTCTTTTAGGAGGACCCCTAGCAGAAGTAAATGCTTTGAACTTTTAAAAGCCTCAATACCAAAACAACTTCAACCCAAGGTATAATTACCACCCAGGCTTCCGCTGGAAAGATAACCAACAACCTAGCCAACCACAGGGACAAAATCCTTACCCCCATCAGAACTACCAAACCCATAACCAGTTCCAAACCCAACCTATTCAATACCAACAGCCACTAGTCCATTTTCAACAAACCATTCCACCTCCAAAATATCCCCCGGGATAAACCAATCTTCTCAAGCACCAACCCAAACTGTTCCACAAATCCTACTAGAACAACTGTGAAAACAAATGGAAAGGATGAACTTGGAAGTCTCTTCCCTTAAACAAGAACTTCAAACCATCAAAACTGGAAAGGCACCCATGCCTACTCAGGCAGTTCCATCCTCAACTTCAAGGGGAGAGTCAAGTTGTACTCAAACAACTCATCAACAACTAAAGGTTGTGACTGTTTTAAGAAGTGGGAAATCAATTGAGAAACCTGAACAACTAATTCAAAACCCATACAAAGATTCGAACTTGGATGAAAATTCAAATGAACCAAATGATCAAACTAAAAAACATGATAACATTGTCAAAGAAACAACTCTTCAACAAAAAAACCCCACAACCTGCATCATTTCCTCAATGCATGAGGGGGGAAACCAAGCCTGAACTGAGTGAAACATTGAGGGAAATATTATCACAAGTCAAGTTGAACATTCCCCTTCTCGATGCAATACAAACCATACTTTCTTACTCAAAGTACCTTAAGGACTTGTGAACTTTTAAAAGAAAATTTTCACATAAAAACCAAGTCCTTTTGGCAGATAATGTGAGTACCACCATTCAAGGAACCATTCCTCCTAAGTTAAAAGACCCGGGTTACCCTTACATTAATGTTGAACTAAGAGAGAGAAAAGTTTTCAAGGCCTTATGTGACCTAGGTTCTAGTGTTAATCTCATCCCATATGCTGTGTACTTCCAGTTAGGCCTAGAAGAGCTCCAACCCACATCTGTCACACTTCAACTTGCTGATCGTAGCATTAGGGTTCCAAAGGGGATTCTAAAGGATGTTTTGGTAAAGGTTGAAAACTTCATCTACCCTAATGACTTCATTGTCCTTGAAAACCATCCAAACTTAGGAAATAAGGAACAAACCCCAATCATCCTTGGTCATCCTTTCCTTGCAACAATCAACTCTATTATCCGAGTCCGAAATGGGAACATGACCATCACCTTTGGGAACATGATTCTAGACTTGAACATCTATAATACAAGATCACAAATAGGGGATGATGAGGACATTAATGAAGTAAACATGATAGGAAGCATTGATAATGAATCCATAGAACATCAAGGAATATTTGATGGATGTTTATGTCAGGATGAGATTGATTTCCTTTTTTCACATGAAGGAAGTTTATATCCTTGGCTTGAATCATTTTTAAATTGCTCTTATGATGAATTCTTAGGTCCAGAAATCAGTGAAACCTTTCAGGAAACCACTTTCATGGATACCACTCCAACTTCCATCCCTAAATCTAATCAGGCCAATCTAGTAGCTGAAACTTATACATGTGGGGAATCAATCCTATCTAAAACTTTAGGAAATAAAATTTATCTTGATCCAATGTCCCAATATTCTGCTAAAATTCTGAACCAACCTGATTTTGAATTGAAGGAACTTCCTGTTGCACTCAAGTATGCCTTCCTAGGGGATAATCAAACACATCCTATTGTCATTTCTTTTTCTCTTGAAGCCAATCATGAGAGGATGCTTCTATATGTCCTTAGGAAACATAAGAAAGCCATTGGTTTGACCCTGTCTGATATTCCCGGGATTAGCCCACTTATTGGGACTCATAGGATTGTTCTGGAATTTGATTCAAAGCCATGTCATCAACCTCAACGACGAATCAATCCTAATCTCATGGAGGTAGTAAGGAAATAACTTCTAAAATTGTTAAAAGATGGTATCATATATCCCATAGCTGAGAGTGAATGGGTGAGCCCAATCCAAGTGGTTCTAAAAAAGGTTGGAATCACAGTGATAACCAATGAGGATGGAGAGATTCTTCCAACAAGGGTGAGTAGTGGTTGGAGAGTCTGCATTGACTATAGGAATCTAAACTCATTCACCAAGAAGAACCATTTCCCCTTACCATTCATTGACTAAGTCCTTGAGATAGTGGCAGGTCATTACTTCTACTGTTTCTTAGATGGGTACTCGGGGTACAATCAAATTGAGGTCTCCCTAGAGGATCAAGGTAAGACTAGATTCACCTGTCCATTCGGCACCTTTGCCTTCAAACGCATGCCCTTTGGTTTATGCAATGCTCATGGAACCTTCCAGTGGTGCATGATGGGAATATTCTCAGACATGGTAGGGTATTTTCTAGAGGTTTTCATGGATTACTTCTCTATGTTTGGGGATACATTTGAGGGTTGTTTGTATAATGTAGAGAGTCTTGTCAAGATGTTAAGAAAAAAATCTGGTCCTAAACTAGGAAAAATGTCATTTCATGGTTAAATAGGGACTAGTTCTAGGCCATCTGGTCTCAGGTAGGGGGATTAAAGTTGATAAAGCCAAGGTTGACATCATTCGTCACCTTCTATCACCCAAAACTATCAAGGAAGTGAGGTATTTCTTAGGACATGCTGGTTTCTATAGAATATTCATCAAGGACTTTAGTTCAATCTCCCGTCCCCTTTGTGATCTCCTAATAAAGGATGTTCCATTTGTTTGGACAGAAAGATGTGAGGGTTCATTCTCAACCCTCAAATCCTCTCTCACCTCTCCTCCCATTATGAAATCTCCGAATTGGAACCTTCCTTTCGAACTTATGTGTGATGCTAGTGACTTTGTTGTAGGATCTATATTAGGACAACGTTGTGATAAAAATCCTTATGTCATTGCTTATGCAAGAAAATCCTTAAATGATACCCAAATCAACTACACTACTACTAAAAAAGATTTACTTGCTATTGTGTTTGCTTTATAGAAGTTTAGGTCCTACCTCTTAGGATCCCCCATCATTGTGTTCACTGACCATTCTGCACTAAAATACCTCTTCCAAAAACAAGATGCTAAGGCTAGACTGATTAGGTGGGTACTTATCTTACAAGAATTTGACCTCACAATCAAGGATAAAAAGGGCATTGAAAATTTTGTAGTTGATCACCTCTCTAGGATTGAATTCAAAGACAACTCAAATCACCTTTCTGTGTCTGATTCATTTCCTGATGAACACCTATACTCTGTGAGTGACTGCCCTTGGTATGCCGACATAGCCAATTTCTTAGTTACAGGAGTCATTCCAAAATTCTTAGGGACTCAATCTTGAAGGAAATTCCTTTCTGATGTTAGACATTATGTGTTTGATGATCCATACCTCTATAAGTTCTGCCCTGACCAAGTTATTAGGAGGTGTGTCCCAGAATCTTAACAAGAGTCCATCCTTAAATTTTGTCATAGTGAGGCATGTGGTGGCCACTTTTCCTCTAAGAAAACATATGATAATATACTTCAATGTGGTATTTTCTGGCCCACCCTCTCAAGGGACTCCTACACATTTTGTCAAAGTTGTCCTAGGTGTCAACAAGTAGGGTCCATCACAAAAAGGAATCAAATTACACTCAATCCCATCTTAGTGGTTGAAATCTTTGACTGTTGGGGAATTGATTTCATGGGTCCCTTCCCAAACTCTAGGGGATATCTTTACATTCTCTTAGCTATTGATTATGTCTCAAAATGGGTTGCGTACATTCCCATAAAATCCAATGATCATCAAACTGTGATTAGATTCTTAAAAGAAAACATCTTCTCTAGATTTGGAATTCCTAGGGATATCATTAGTGATCGTGGAACTCATTTTTTCAATCATCCATTCTCATCACTCATGAAAAAATATGGAATTTCTCACAAAGTGTCCACTTCTTACCACCCACAGACCAATGGTCAAGCTGAGTTAGCAAATAGGGAGATTAAGAATATTCTTGAAAAAACTGTCAATCCTTCTAGGAAAGATTGGTCCAAGAAACTCTTGGATGCTCTTTGGGCATATCGTACAGTATACAAAACCATCCTAGGAATGTCACCATATAGGTTAGTTTATGGAAAATCATGCCATTTACCTGTTGAAATTGAGCATAAGGCCTTTTGGGTAATTAGGAAAATGGATTATGACCTCTCATTGGCCAGAACAAAAAAGAAATTAGATCTCAATGAACTGGAGGAACTAAGGATGGAGGATTATGAAAATTCAAGGATCAATAAAGCTAGAGTTTAGGCCTAACAATCTAGAAATATCAAGGTCAAACATTTTGAACCGGGAAAACTTGTGCTCTTGTATAGTTAAAAACTTCATTTACACCCAGGAAAGTTAAGTTCTAGATTGTCTGGTCCTTTCATAGTGCATCTTGTATACCCCCATGGGGCAGTAGAGATTCAACATCTCACAAGTGGTTACATTTTCAAGGTCAATGGTCAAAGGTTAAAACCGTTCATTGAATCATTCAATAAATAGGAAATAGAGGTTGAGTTAATTGATCCAATCTATGAACAAAGAAAAAATTGATAGATTTAGGATCCATGTCGGGATAATGACGTTAAACAAAGTGTTTCATGGGAGGCAACCCATGGTTTTAAAGTTTCCTATCATTTTGTTGTTTTAATAAACTTTATATTTTAAATAGGATTAATTAGTCATTTTTATATTTAAAAAAAATTGTTGACATGTTCTTCTATTATGAGTATGGATGGGTATGAAAGGGGAGCATCATATTCATCTGTGTCACATGGTGTGATCCTTGAGTAATGCCTTATCCAGAAATTTAAAATGAAGACAATGTATCATCAGTTTGTTTTATTTTAATGTGTTTATAGGATTAAAATAAAAATACAAAAAAAATAAAAATATAATAATAATAATAAAAAGGGACACGTCATGGGTAGTGGGTCAAACCTCGTCACAACCTGCGAAGCCACGGGGATTCTAACCCAGGACTAAAGGGAGACAGGGGTGCGCGCTTACCACTGACCTACAACTTTTTGTGCTTCCTTATTCTATAATTTTTATATATATACTTATATTTTACTTTATTTATTATATAAATATATGTATATATTGTTTTGTTTTGTTTTGTTTGTTTTGTTTTTCCTTTTTCTACTAGGGAACCCTTTAAGTGACATGGATATCAAATGATTAAAAGGGAGCAGCAAGAATTTCAACTTCAACCACCAGGTGACTTCATTCCATGATCCTCATTTTCAATTTTCTTTTTGAACTTTCATTCTCTACATCTACCCCCTTATAAATTTTCTTTTCTTTAAACACTGGAAATGGTGTTATTTCAAGTTGGGGGGGAGATAAAATAAAAATTCTTTTGTGTCAAAAAAATGAATGATTTGAAAAAAAATTGTAAATAGAAGGAAAAATTCCTTTAACTTTGAACATGGTAATACACATTACACAATTTGAAACTTAATATCAAATGATTTAGCATGCCCCTATTCTGATTTTAATCCTTGTATAATTTCATGTGCATAGATTTTGGAAAGTGCGGCTATCCAATGTGATATTTCATCATTTATATTTTCATCCAAATAAAAAAAAGATCACAATGCACGTCCTTTGGATAGTGGGGTATTAGTTTGAGTTCATGGGGTCCCCAAAATAAATAGCATAGGTTTGGTGATCATTTTAGTTTCAATATGAGTATTCAATAAAAATAATAATAAATTTGCGTGTAGAGAAATGAAATGACCTAATGCGTGGCTTTTGGAACTTGGGGATCGTGACTCCATAGTTGTCTGGCACAGAGTTAGTAATTTTATCTCTATTTTTGGTAATTTGAATTTGTTTTTGACTGAGTTAACTCAAGATGATGCCCGAGTATGTGGGATTCACTTGTTTCCCAAAGGTCTTTGAGCCTGGGAGTCATCGGCAAAGTCTCACTAGAGGGGTTGACTCTTTTGAGTGCAATTTCAATTACCATGGAAAAATTACAAAAAAAAATAACAATAAAAAATAATACAATAAAAAATTGAATAATCATCTTAATATTGAAATGTGATTCCACCTAGCGCTTCCTTCATTTCCCCCTGGAATAAAGATGAACCCCCATGCCTATTGTGATGCACAACACATCCTCATACTCAATTGATATTGGATGAAATATGGCAATGAATTTGAACAAAGGAATGGGCTTGGGATTGGGATATGCTTATGAAAATATCATGTATTAAAATATTTTGATGGGTTTCATGATTTTTTGGTATAAGGGTTTTTTGTGATCATTGTATATTAAAATGTTTTTGGAAAAGAGAATTTGAATTTCATATTGTTGAGATATATTTTGCTCGGGACTAGCAAAACTCAAGTTGGGGGGTGTGATTAGCCACTAAATGAGGCTAATATTCATTGTTAATATATATAATATTCATGTTATTTATTATTCATAAACACCATTTTAGTGAATTTTACACTTTGAACATCATTTTACATTATGATTGTAATACCTTCTTAAAATGCACTATTATGTGGTACATTTTTGAACATCATTTGAAGTACCCAATGATTCATATGATTTTAAGGAATGTAATTATACATATTTTAATTTGATATTTTGGGAAATTGATCTACACTTCAATATGAACATGTTTCATTCAGGGATCAATGGAGAATTCATGGAAGAAGATGGGGATATTTTGTGATGAAAGGAAGCAATTCTAGATAAGGCAGATTGGAAACCAGCCCACTGATGAGAATGTGTGACCCACATTACAAACCCAATAAATCCCAAAATTTGTGGGAGGATAGAAGAAATATATAGAAACAAATAATTATTCATGAGCTAGTGCTAATTAGGCCTCCATTGTGGTCGTTTAGGTGGCCCAAGTTAGAGATAAAATTCTGGGCCAGATTATGTGGTCCAAAAAAATTGTCCACTAATCTAATCATATCTCCGAATACACAACTCCAAATGGGCCCAAATTTTACAGTAGTGTAGGAGACATCTGGGGATCTATTTTATTCTTCCATGTACCACTCTAATTTGTCCATCTAGAAGATATTCCAAGTGCATATGTTCGGTGGATGAAAGTTGGATGCCACCTCGGGTCAAGGGTGGAAAAATCAACTCTCCCTCAACTTTCCACCCACCTATGGCCTACCAAAATTAATTGAGGAGACTTGGACTATTGAAGACTCGAACCAAGGATTCAAAAATTTCTATTTAATGCAGTGGTGGTGGAGGATTTTAGGATCTTGGATTCTTTGTTCAATTGTAATGTTATGCTGCGATTTTGTTGTCACAAGTTTGTA
This sequence comes from Viscum album, assembly GCA_963277665.1. Classification (NCBI taxonomy): domain Eukaryota; kingdom Viridiplantae; phylum Streptophyta; class Magnoliopsida; order Santalales; family Viscaceae; genus Viscum; species Viscum album. Next base: position 1,418,253,076 of record OY728145.1, read on the forward strand.
TTTCACAAGTAATTTGTTCAATTCACTTTATTTTCTTAATAAAATATCTTATTTTCCTCTTATTATATTGTTCTTAATATAATTTTGATATCGTTGGTTCAAGGTGTGAATTTATTCACACTAAACCTTGTGAAATTATTCACACAACGGTGGAGTGATCATTTTCTTTTTATTTTTTTCTTCACTTCTTCAATTCCTCCCTCATGAGTCTACTTCCCGCTTCCATTGAAACCATAGCATCAATGGAGGAATAAACCTCTTATGGGTTGATCCAAGGGAGTAGAAAGGGGCTATATTTAATGTTATTTATCACCTCATTAATGTATAATCACTTCTTTAATTGATATTTTTATTTGATGATTTTTAAACTCCATCGTGCTTGTTGAATTTAAGGCCACACACTTCATGTGCTAATACAAACCTTTACCTTGAAGTGATCAAAACTTTTATCCTTCAAGTGTATAGGTGATTAGTATTAAAGTGTGTAGGTATTAAACCAGTAAGTGATTATGTTGTTTTATCTTCTTAAATAAACCCATCTCAAATATAATAAATTGAAATCATTGAAAAGGAAATACGTCCAATCCACCCCAAGTGATAACCTAGGGATCAAATCACTCTTTTAAATTGAATTCAATTAAGTCTCTTAGAGTTTATTTAAAACCATATTAAATAAACCCAAGTTGGCCAATTCATAGCCAAAAACAATCCATAGAATGTATGTATATGTAGGTTACTTCTTAGGTCTCTGAGAATTCGATAACCAAAGCTAAACTGCAAGGACCGTTCTACCTTCGTCTCTTGGGTAAATTTGAGTGTGAATCAGGTTTCTACCCAAAAACTTAAACCATCTCAACAGTATGATGGTTCATGTTCCAGATACATGACATCCAAATAATAAGAATTCTATTTATTTAGTTATTACTATCCATTAGGTTTTCACTATGACAAAATCTATGGATGCACTTTCATTCTCAGTTTATTGATGGTGTTTTTTTTTCAATTATTCACCATGCCATAATGATTATGATTCAATTATTATTTTTTCATGATTCGACTATATGTAACTATTACTTAGCATATAAGATCATCTCTTTCTTATGTTTTATTTTCCCAGGAATTCATGAAGTGTAATATGATTTATATACAGGGTTAAGCTAGGAGAGTAATGGCGTTCTCAAAGGATTATCAATGTTGTATTTTATGTTTTTAATTGCAATGTAAAGTTTATATATGTAATATAATTTTCAAGACTGCTAAACTAATTGTTCCTTTGGTATTTTATTCCTTTTAATCATGCCAATGTATTAAAATAATGCATTGGCTCTGATTTTCTGGGGTCGGGGCATTACAATGATTCTTTCATGGATAGAGTTTGAGCACCTCTTCGTAGTGGAGTTTTCACCAGATATGCTGAGGGGTGTACATATCCAGGAACTTCTATATCTTTATCTCGGTAGCATGACAGTGGTTGAGTATTCATCAAGATTCACCAACCTCTCCAGGTACTCAATGGATATGGTTCTAGATTAGTTCTTTAGGGATCGGAACTTTGAGTGAGGAATGCATAGAGAAATTAAATCTAGTGTTATCCCTCTGTGAATTTTAACCTATGTTGGGGTGCTAGAGTGAGGTTTGGTGGTCAAGAGTTTCTTGGATGAGCATATACAGTCAGTGGTTGTTAGAAGTGGGAAAGTAAGAGAGGATACATTGTCAGTAGGAAGCCAAAGTCAGTCTCATGGACTTAAACATGGGAGACATTTCGGGAGGAGGTCCTAGGATAGAGCATATGTAGTTCAGGGCTCACAGGGTGGGTCCAGTCAGCCCAGAGAGAGACAGTGCTAGTCATGTGATTGTAGGGGATATCTCGCCCAAGATTTTACAACATGTTGTACAACTGACAGAGAAACTATAGACGATCCACTGAGGTAGGGGTAGTGGTAGGTGCAGGCAGGTTTATAGGTTGGAAGATGTGTGAGAGGAGGTGGTGGGGTAGCAGGAGGTGGTCGGTGCTTTGACATGTTACCACCACCACCCCAGGTGGTCTACACTAGGATCGAGGAGCTAGAGGAGAGGGGAGGGGATAGCTGCAGGCGGTCAAATTTTACGACTCAGAGGCTTTGAGAATGATTCAAGGTATGTTTTATATCTTTTCTACTTCAGTTGTAGTACTGATAGACAGAGTTTCTAGTCATTCCTTTCTCGCCACATTTCTTTTTCATGACTTAGAGATTTTTTTTGAACCATTGACTCAACTCTTATGCTTGGAGACTCATACTAGAGAAGACTAAGTGATCATGAACTTGTGTCGACAGTGTGGCCTGGCTCTTAGAGATGAGAGTTTCAGTTGGAATCTATTGGTAGTAGCATCAAGGCCTTATAAATTCATTCTTGGTATGGATCGGTTATCTATAGTTCATAACCAGATTGACTATTTTAGGTAAAGGATGTGGTGTGTATATAGAGACAGAACCAAGTTTTCCTTTTTTGGTGAAAAGGAAACCTAGAAAATTCAAGATAGAATCGTTCATAGGAGGTTGCATTTGATTACTCATCAGTTGGACAGACTAACCCTTGGTGCAATGAATGTTCTGAGTTCCCAGTTTCCTACAATAGTGGCAGAGTATGAGGACATCTTTCTTGAAGATGTTTCAAGCTTACCTCCCCACATAGAGGTAGACTTCTACATTGATCTACACCCCAGTATGGCACCGATATCTGTGCCAAAATATTGAATAGCTCTCGTAGAGCTTTGTGAGTTGAGGGTGCATTTGAAGGACTTACAGAGGAAGGGTTTTGTGACACCCAATGTTTCACCCACGGCAACCCTAGTTTTGTTTTCCAATATGGTAGATGGGATCTTGAGGTTGTGTGTGGACTACCAGTACTTGAATCAGGTGACCATGAAGAACAAGTATTCACTACCAAGGATAGATGACCTCTTTGATCGGTTGAGAGGGGCATGATGGTTCTCGAAGGTTGACCTCAAATTAGGCTATCACCGGCTATAAGTACGGGATGAGGATATATTGAACATGAAATCTAGATTTCGCTATGGTCACTATGAGCACTTGGTTATTCCCTTTGTCATGATTAACTTCCTAGTATATTTCATGGGACTCATGAACCGGATCTTCCATCCTTTCTTAGATAGTTTCATGGTAGTCTTCATCGATGATATCCTTGTGTACTCAATGTCTAAGGAGGAGCATGAAAGATACTTAAGGATGGTTCTCGACATACTCTAAGAGCATCAGCTTTATGGAAATATCTCTAAGTGTCAATTCCAGATTCAGGTAATTGACTTTCTGGGAAACGTTATCTCAGTGGATGGAGTAGCAGTGGACCCAGCCAAGGTCAAGGCAGTGTTAGCATGGGATCCACCTAAGAATGTTATGGAGTTGCGGAGCTTCCTTAGGTTGGAAGGATATTACTGGAGATTCATACCTGATTCTTCTAAAGTATCAGCACCCATGACAGGTTTGACTCGAAAAAGGAAACATTTCATGTGGATAGAAAAGTGCCAGTATAATTTTCAGCAGTTGAGGCAAAGTTTAACAAGCACTTCCATGTTGAGATTTCCAAAGGAGGGTGTCAAGTATGTGGTATTCTGTGATACATCAGAAACTAATCTTGGTTGTGTTTTGATGAATATGAAAGTGTTGATTTTCTATGGTTCATGCCAGTTGAGACCACATGAGAAGAACTATGCAACCCATGACCTTGATTTAGAAGTGGTAGTCTTCTCTTTAAAGATATGGTGAAACTACTTGATGGGTGAGCGGTTTATCATCTACTAAGATTAAAAAAGTATTAATTATATCTTCTCTTAGAAGGATCTCATCTTGAGATAGAGGCGATGGATAGTGTTCCTCTAGGATTATGACTTTGAAATTGTCTATACTCCTCGGAAGGGAAACGTGGTAGAAGATTCTCTCAACAGAAGATATTTTTTGCAATTGTTGAATGATTCATCGAAGTAGTTATCCTAATTGTAGTTATCCTTTGTGGATGGAGATGGTGCAGCTTACCTCTAGATGATGGTCGTTACCCATCCACTCTTACAGTGAGTCAGGGAGGCACAACTTGGGGATACCGACTGTGAGACCCTACATGCTCAGATATCCACGGGGCATACTCCTAATGGATTATCAAAAGGTGGGGAGCATGTCATTATTTTTAAAGGATTCACGATGGTATCAATGAAGTTGAAAGAGAATGTGCTGATATAGTTTCACACATATCCTTTGGCGGTATATCCAGATGTGGAAAATATGTTCCAAGACCTATGATTACAATTTTGGTGGTCATGGATGAAGAAAGTAGTTACATAGTTTTTCTCTAAATTCCTTAATTATCAGCAGGTGAAGGCTGAACACTAAGTTCCAGCAGGTTTGGATCAACCCCTTAAGGTGCCAGAATGGAAGTGGGATAGGATATCTGTGGAATTCATAATGGTTTTACCATGTACGTCCAGGGGAAATGATGTCATACAGGTGATTGTATATCAACTCACCAAGTTGGCCTACTTTCTAGCTATACGAGAGAAAAGTTTATTAGAGAGATCTTGGGATGCCTCTATGTTCATAAGATAGTCTGACTCCAGAGAGTCCCATTGATGATTATTTTTTATCATGAAGATCACTTTACATCCTGGTTGTGGAAGAGACTACAGGAGGCATTTGGGACCCAATTACACTTGAGCACAGTATTTCACCCCCAAACTAACAGCCAAACTAAGTGGACCATTCAGGTTCTGGAGGACATGATGTGAGCTTTCATACTATATTTTGGCCATATTTATGAGGATAACCTACCACTGGTGGACTTTTCATATAATAATAGCTATCATTCCACCATTGGTATGACACCATTTGAGGATTTGTACAGGCAACCTTATAGGTCACCAATTTGTTGGACTGACCTGGGAGAGTCAGCACTCATGGGACTGGAGTTTGTGAGAGCTATAATAGAGAAGGTGCAGCTTATCCAAGAGTGTATTGAGACTGAATAGAGCCTTCATAATTCTTATACTGATAGATGATGAAGGCCCTTGGAGTTTGAGGAAGGATATCATGTGTTCCTATGGGTTTCACCTAGATGTGGATTATGGTGATTTGATTAGGGCTACAAGCTATCTTCGAGGTTCATCATCCCTTTCTAGATACTACGTAGAGTTGGCGAGGTGAGGTACCACTTAGCTCTACCCTTGTAGTTAGACCAGGTACACAAAATCTTCCATGTGTCGTAGCTGAGGAGGTATGTGCATGGACCATCGCACGTTATCAGGTAAAGCCAGACATTGAGGATGGAACAAGATTTGTTGAATACCCAATGGAGATCGAGGATCAGTAGTAGAGGATCCTTCATGGGTGATTGATTCCTTTAGTGTATGTCTGGTGGCAGCATAGAAATATTCAGGTGAGTATAAGGGAGAGGAAGACTCAAATTCATGCTCAGTACCCACCTCTTTTTAAGTAGCCCTTGTTTTGGATTTTTGGGGATGTAAAGCCCCAAGGTGGGGATAATATAATGTCTCTTATTTTCCATGTATTATTTTTAAATATTATATGGATTATTTTCGAGACCAGGCGCTGAGACGAAGTGCAATTTCAAGGTTTGGTGTTCCTGGAACAAATTTTTGAAATATATTAAATATATTAAATAGTATGTGTGTGTTGTTTTCTTGAAAATGTTGAATAACTTATAAAAGGGTTCCTAGATTATAAATTTGAGTCCATCATTGAACTCATAATGTGAGGTTTACCTTAGGCTCAACTTAAAATTAGTTGTCATGGGTCATTTGTGGAAAATTCATCATGGTCACTGGAATGAATACAATTATTTAATAAAATTATTTTATTTCATTTGCATTGACACAACAACTAAAAAACTTTTAATAGATTGTTATGTCAGAATCCTAAGGTTATCTGCATAACCCTGAAGATGTTGGAGGACCATTGGAGAGAGATCTTCGAATAACCCTCTATGGTGAACAACAGTGGATCGTGGATCAACGATCGACACACCTCAGATTCAACAAATCTTGCCAACGACGATGACTACAGATCGTTATTCATCAGTGATCGAACCAAATCGAGGTAGGGCGTGTGTTTTATTTGGATTTCTTCCCCATTATTGAATTCTATGATGAATGTGGACTAATCAACGAAGAAATTGATATGTGGTTCAAACATCTTGTGGGATGGGCTTATTTATAGGGTTTTGATGGGAGATTTATCTTTGGATTTTATTGTTTGATTGTCGTTCTAACAGTGATAGATTGAGATCAACACGAACATCGATCGAGGTTCGTTCCTCAAATATTTTCTTATGCTTTTTCTTCCCCGTTCATCGTTTGTTGCGGGCTTTCTTTATTTGGACAGCGACTCAACAAATCATGATCAATCAATTGTTCCGCACCCATTTCTTGGCACAACAATTTGATATCATAGATCTGGAATCAAAACAACATGAAGGTGGTGCAATGAAGGAAGCGGTGACGAATCGAACGATGGTTGACACCCAATTTAATGTTCTTCAGAGGGCAGCGAAGAATGATGACGGTCTCGTTTTCTGAGCAGATCAAAGGCTCAAATCTTGTTGATTCAGTGATAGAATGGATCGATGATAATCAATGTAAAGTTTTGCATCAAAGAAATCACCGGATTGAATGCCGGATCATCGACCGGGACATGCGGAGGAAGAACCAAGGATTCTAGAAAATCATGATCCACACAGCATGTAATCTGGGATTACACGGCGTGTGGGGCCCTCTAAGTGATGGATGGGGTCTCGGGATAAGGTTAAGCATCGCACGGTGTGTGACCCCAGTCACACGGTGTGTGGTTCCTCCCAGGGAAACTCAACATGTAATTCAGAAGGTACACAGACATGGGGTGGACTACATGGGCAACCTATGCCTCATATACTCCCCCACACGACATGACCTAGACCAGGTACACAGGCTAATCCATGTATTGGTACACAGGCTAGAACCGTGTACTTATACATGAGTAGACTACATGGTTAGAGTACACATCATGTAGTACTACATGGACATGGGATGAAGACACGGGTCATTTACACAGGCAGGACCTGGGGTCAAGGGATGTGGTGTGTAACCCTTTTACACACCATTTACTCTTTTCTAAATGGATTAGATACCTTTTACTTAGTGACGTGAATGAGTTTTGTTAAGGTTCTTTACCTTTATCCTTTCCCTAAAGGTTGGTATGGTATCATTTCCTACTCCTAGGACAATGATCCCTTTAGTCAGACTTCTTGGATATAGTCATTAGAATCCCTCCAAGATGCCCAGAGTGAGATCCTTTATTCAACTTTGTTCCCTAGGTGGAGTTATTGGTATCATCATGACCAACACTACGTGGGATTTGATCCTCTACTTAGTGGGTTAATCTAGATTGAGTTTGTTGGTATCGCCCCATTGCCTTGGCAGTGATCCTCATCTGTGTATCATATCTATTCAAACTATTAGTGTGTATCTTTCTCATGAAGAGACCTGAGGAGTAGTACTTCTTGTACAGATGTCATCAATGCTATCAGACTCAAGAGTGTGTTCTCCCAAATGAGTGCTTTGTGTAATCTTCAAGATGGAATCATAGGTTGAGTATACTATGGTTGTGGCTTACCTCTAGACTATGTGTCTTTGTCAAGTATGTTTGGATATTCTTGTTATATGTGATGTAGACATATATATATGTAGAGATTACTGTACTTTCCTTTATAGTATGTTTTTTGGTTTCGGGTGTCCTATTGAGTATTGTTATACTCACCCCTACACGGGTCTTTCTTGCATGTATTGTGTTTTGTGCAGATGATAAACCTTTTGACGGAGTCCTAGGCGGACCAAGACCAGAGAGTACTTTGTGATACTAGACAGACTGAGGTGTGCTCCAACTACTTTTAGATAATAGTCCCAGTACCTTTACTTTCAGGTTGGACTTATGTTACAGGCTTCTTTGTGGTGGGCTTGTAACAACCCAAACTTCTATCAATGAAAATTACTCTTGGTCTAATTAAATGTCTTATTATATAAAATGGTTATATAACATATGAACTTCTTTGGTTTTATGATTTTGGATTTTTAAAATACAGTTAAGAATTTTGACCATTGCTAATATAGTCGTTGAACAATGATCACATAATTATTATAAATATAGGGCTTTAATAAATCCAATTTACTTAGACAAAGGAAGTGATGGCCTCATCCAGTAGAATTACCCCGTACGAAGCCCATTTGTCGGAGCTCGGAAAGGAGGTGGCATCATTGGGCTTCTCTCTTGACCAAGCCCAAGTTGATCTTCAACATGTTAAGCTCAAACGGAACCGCCTGCAGAAGAAGTGGAAGTTGATTGAGATTACCACCCGAGCGATGTTATCTGAGTCACCTCAAGAGTCTGTCACCATCGCACACCTTACTCTTCGGTATTATGTGGGTGTTATAAGTGGTTATGTAAAAAGACCTTAGCACTATGATTATGAGCATTATTTTTGTATATAATAAAGAATATATATTCATTTTATTATTGTTACTTTGTAAATAGTTTTAAAAGTGCAAATAGTATTTTTAGTTAATATTCAATGAAGAAATCTATTTTGATGAATTAATGTATTTTTGAATTAAATAATATTTTAATAAAATATTATTATTATTATTAAATTACTTTTTATTAAATATAAATTATCGTATAATTTTATGAAGGCAATTGTAATTTTTATTAAGGTTTGAAAGTTGTTTTTGTCAAAACCCATGATTTTTTGATAAATGTCGGTTTTTATTTTAAAAGTGAAAATTCACATATTTAAAAAAATTAGATAAAATGAATATTATTTTTAGAATCAGGACGTTGAAATTATCCAACGATGAGTTTTTCATAATTTTCTGAGACAGTTGAATTTTTGGGTAAAAATTAAATACTATTTAATTGTATAATGTGTTTTATGACATCATAATGACCCAATAGTGATGTAATAAAATACTATAAACACTATGTTTTTCAATTATATGTTTTAACAGTAAAATAATTTGATTTTAAGTTTATTTGATTTATTTTACAAAGCTTTAGTGGACCCTCCAAGACTTATAAAACTTTTTATCTTTTTAAATTGATTTCCTTGAGAGTGTGACTCACCTCCACATAAGCAACCCTATTATTTTAAGTAGTTCGGATATTGGACTTATAAAATATTTTTTTCCACTCCCCTTTGGAAAAAACCATGGGCAAAAACCATGGGTTGGTTTGTGGTTTTGATTAGTTTAATGTGTGGTGTCCCAAACCTAAATAATAAAGAATTCACTCTCCTTTCCTATATAAATCTACTCAAGATCCCACTTCCTCTTCACTCAAAGCCTTTGGAGTTCGTCCAACCTCTTCCCTCCTCTCTCTAGAATCCTCCCAAGGTACCCCAATCTCCCAAGAAGCCTCTCTCGGCCTCTCCCAGGCCTTTGGGATCACACTTCCAAGTAAGGGATTCCTTCCTTTCTCATTTTATCCAAGTTTCTTAATATTGTTATGCCCTTTTTTTCAATTATAAATATTGGAGTATGATTTCTAACCTCCCCCATACTAACCTCTTTATGTTTTAATTATGAGATACCCCTTTCTCTCTCATTAATTTTTCTCATGTACACCCATTACCATGTCGAAATTCCGTAAGGAATTTCTCTCTCCTCATTTACATTCAAGCCATTATTTTGTATTATGAATCTAAAATTCCATTACTCGTGTTGGGACATGTATCTATATGACCCCCTTACTATACATTTCATGTACATATGATTAGACACACTATTTTCTCTCATCAACCATTTTTATGAATTCTTATGTCACGTCGTTATGCTACCGAAATTGCACCACGATTTTCCAAGCCAAAGTCATTGTGTAGTGAATACCATTCTCAATTCTCTATCAAGGGTATTCACCTTTATAAACATTTACTTATTGTTTAAATAGTTTCATGTATGTATTCCACATTCCTTTATCATGGAATAAATTATGATGTTGAATGATTCTATGTTGGATGATCCATGTGGCACACTTATGCATGAAATGAAATGATTAAGAAGGGTGTGCCCTGATAGTGCTACAATGCATTGGGTAAAGATTAGTATCATGATACGTCAATTGCAATGAGGATTTACTCATTCTAATTCAAGTGCAATGAGGATTTAATCATGATAATTCAAGTTCAGTGAGGGTTTACTCATGCTCCATGTGCAATGAGTCCTGGCTCATGCTAATTCCATGTCAAGTGTTGTTGTCAAATTTCCATGTTATGATAATCATGCTATATCATGCCTTTATGTTCATGTTTCTTTATGATCCATTGATATGCCTATTTCCTAACATGTATTGTATTCTTCATGTTATGCCCTTTTTACTCCCTTACTGGGCTTCATAGCTCACCCTTTTCTTATGCATGTCCTCAGGTTATCCCATGCAATGCTAAGTACGAGGGAATGTAGTGTTCATGTAAAGAAAATTTTCAATAATATATTGAGTTTTATGTTTTAAGTTGTTATGTAATTTTCCTAATCTATAAATACACTATACCTCTCAATCTTCTATATTGTATCAAGTGAATGTTTTATGTAATAAATCATGTTTAAGTGTGTAATAAAAAGCATGGTTCTTATAGGGATTGTATTTGGCATTGTTTACTTTCTTGACTTCCTCTCATACTCTAATTGTGGGATATAGTTGTATGCTTGCATTGGTTGTTCAGTTGCATTTAAATTTCAGTATTTTTTGGGTTTGGAGATGTGTGTGTGTGTACTAGTACTTAGAAAATGTCTCTCATGTTAGTGATATACTTACTCGATGCTGGTCACTAGCCCATAGACTATTGGAGGCGGGGTTGGGGGGTTACGACATGGGCCCCATTGAGACGATTCATGATAGAGTAGTATCAAATGGGGTTGGTTCTAATTTAGGACCGGGATTCTATGAAATAGGTTTTGTGCAACGGTGTTAAGTGTTTCGAGTTCGAATTTCAAGCCAAGGACTCCAGTGTTGGTTCGGTGACCGACATATCCATACACCAAGACTTTGATTGCCTATTTTTCAAATTGATACATGAGAAAACTGGTTACAGGGAAAACAATGGTACATGCATCATATAGTAATGGGTTGTAGTTTCCATGTCCTTCTTGATTTAGCTCTCTAGATATACTCATTGATCATGGTACATCTTGTTTAATTTCAGGATGCCTCTACGGTGTATACCAGCTAGGATTCAGTAGAATGATCATGAGGATGATTCCCTCCATGATGAGGCTTTGATATAGGGACTAGTTCCCAAGATGTTACCTCTATGTGGTGCACTAGACATACCACCACCTATAGAGCAGCATGTGGTACTCGCAATACCAGTAGATGAGGAGCGCGGGTTGAGCGCGCTTCATGAGTTTCAGCTGTAGAGACCCCTTAGGTTCCTAGGTGAGCCCAACCCACAAGTGGTTTAGGAATTTCTTGAGTCGGTGACCCTAGTTTTCCATCTATTCCGGAAACTAGAAGATCGTATGGTGGTCCTAGCATTGATCCTTATTCATGGATCTGCAGGGTGATGGTGGGGTTTAATTACCCTATCTTACGAAGATGTGACTCTTTTGTGGACAGAGTTTGAGAACCTCTTCAGATAGGATTTTTCACTAGATAGGCTGAGGGTTATACGTATCCATGGACTTATACAGCTCTGGAAGGGCATCATGATAGTGAGTTAGTATTCATTGAGGGTTACCAACCTCTCTAGGTACTCGATGGATATGGTTCGAGATTAGTTCTTCGGGGCTCGGACTTTCGAGCGAGGACTACGTAGAGACATCCAAGCCAATGTTGTACCTCTATAAATTATTACCTATGTTGGGGTGATAGAGATATATTTGGTGGTTGAAAGTTTCTTGGATGAGAAGATACAACTGGTGGTTGTTAGCAATGGGAAAGGAGGAGTAGAGACCTCGGTAGTAGGAAGATGATGTCAGTCTCAGGGACCGAGTATGTAGCATTATGTGATGCATCAGGAACTGAGTTTGTTTGTGTTATGATGCAAAGGAAAGTGGTGATTTTCTATGATTCACACTAGTTGAGACCACACAAGTAGAACTACATGATCCATGATCTTGAGTTAGCAGCGATAGTCTTTGCTTTGAAGATGTGGTGACACTACCTGATGGGTGAGAAGTTTATCATCTAATCTAATAAAATGAGTCTTAATTATATCTTATCTCATAAGGATCTCAACTTGAGATAGAGGAGATGGCTTATGAATTCTAAATTGTCTATACTCTTGGGAAGGGGAGCGTGGTAGTAGATGCTCCCAGTAAGGGATCTTATTCACAGTTGGTGAACGAGACGTTAGAATAGTTTCCCTCGTTTTAGTTATCCTTTGTAGATGTAGATAGAGAAGCTTACCTCTAATCGATGGTTGTTACCCCTCCACTCTTACAACAATTCATGGAGGCACGGCTTGGGGATACCTACTGTGAGACCCTACGTGCTCAGATATCCACAGGGCATGCTCCTGATGTAAAGACCCATAAATTTCAAGGAAATTTTTTTCATAATTTCTTTGGAATTTTATGAGTACGTAGTTTCTGACGGAACCTGATTCCGAGGCCCGGTGTGCCCGGAATCAAGTTCTGAAGTTTAGCTCGGGTACGTTCAGTAAACGAACGAGCGGGTTTTTCTATCTTTTGAACCGGTGCTTGGAATTGAAATCCGAGGGCACCGATGAACTCGCAACATCAGTAATTGCTTAAGGGGACCTTTACCACAGTTGCATTTTCTCAGGAGGAGAAGTTAAAAATTTTGGATTAAATATGAAGTGAATAAATTTGTGGAACAATTTAATTTTTGTATCTAAGTGGTTGGAGAAGTTAAAATTTTTGGATTAAATATGAAGTGAATAAATTTGTGGAACAATTTAATTTTTGTATCTAAGTGGTTATATCCTACATGGGGGACTTGGGGTGGGAGCACCTAACTACCCATGTAAGGATATTAGTGTGGTGGGGCCTACATGAGCCCCAGCCTTTCACATTCCCTTAACTCTCTTTTAACCCTCCTTAAACGCCCCTCTTATTTATGAGGACTCTTCCTCTTCCTCTTCCCCTCATAAATGTTTTCCAACACAAGTTAATCAATGAATTCTAACTCTTCACTTAATTAAATTAAGTTGTTTGAATTTTGAAATACTTGTGAGAATAAAATAATAGCTTAGCTATTATTTTATTTTGGGCATTTGTTAGGTTGAGATTTTGGTGAGAGATCTGGAGGAATAGAGAAGGGGGTTCTTCTCTTAAAGAAAGAACACCACCCTCTTCGACGAAGAATGCCTTTGACGAAGGACATTCTCCCTCGACGAGGAACGCTTTACGATTCGAAGAACGTGTTGTTGCCAACGTTGTTTCCTCCTCGGACGCACCCCGACGTCCACAGAATTGTCAACCAATCTCTGTGACTCTGTTCTCCGACACCATCTACCGCGATGCCCGATGTTCGACATCAATTGTTGAGGTAAGGTAATATTGTATATTTCTCATTTATGTGGTTTATACCCTCGAGCTTGAGTGTTTATTTGTAGGATATATCTTTGTGGATTCCTTACCTCGGTTTAAATTTTTCATGATGAACGCGGATTAAATAAATTAATTTGTGGATTGATAAACAATTGATTGAATTAATTTTCTTCTTGTTTATCTTGAATTTGAAATTCTTGAAGCATGATAAATATTTAATTTCCAATTCCCCATGTTCTTGATTCTCAAAAACGATGGCCAAACTAACACGGCTATCGATCCTCACTTTGACCGTGATCTTTCCTTATTCATTGTTCGTGCATTCTTTGCATGTTATTCATCCCCAAATAATTAAGCGTGCTGGAAACTCAATGTTTCCCTAAGCGCGACATACAGAAGCGAAGATCTCGACCCGAGGATCAAGGATATGCGTTCGTATCTTTCTTCCGAGTTAAATCGAAGTCGGAATGGAGTGCGGAAGGATCTGGAGGTGCAGCTGGGCGGGCAGCCGAAGGTGGTGGCGGTTCTGGCCGTGTGGGAGGAGGTCGGGTGTTTGGGGCGCTATTTGGGAGAACAATATGGTGAATGAGGAATTAGATTGGAGAGAGAAGAAAAATATGTTAATGATGATATAAAATAAAAGATACAATTAAATGAATAAAAAAAAGGAGAGAAGGAATCAAGGGGGGAGGGCGTGGTGGCCATGCATGAAGAAGGGTGGTGTGTGACATGGGGTATTTGAAAGAAATAAATTAAAATTAATAATATAATAATGGTATTATTAATTTTGATGATAAAACACATTTTTGTTCGTAACTTATTCGTGCAATCTTGGTTTCATGAACCGTCAGCGGCAGTGCGACCCTGACTTCGAGACGGAATTTATGAGTCCAATATTGGATGAATTTTTTGGGTTTTTTGATCGGGTACCCGAAGCGCTCGAAAAATAATAGATTTAATATTATTATTAAATCTTCGACCCGCCATAACACATGCGTGCGACCTCCAATTGTCTTGCCATCAGTGGCGATATAATCCTATCATTAATACAGTTGATTCAAGTCTAATGTTGGATACTAAATTCTAGTTCGTGGCTCGGGGCCACGAAACACCAAATATTATTATTATTATTATTATTACGGGATCTTGTATCGAACATATCTCTCTCATACGGTGTCGGAATGATGAACCGTCTGCGACGTTACGACCCTGGAATTAAGATGGATGTTTCAAGACCAATTTTGGATATTTATGTCGAGGTCGAGGCGCGGGCCCCACGAGGCCTGATTCGCGCGTGTTGCGGTTAAATGCAACTTTTTCACCGGCTATCCATTTTGGACCAATGGTGTAACGCCCTGACCCCAGCTACCCAGAGCCGGTGCATTACTTCGTAACATTGGCATGATCACAAAAGATCAAGTCTCGAAAGACCGATTAGTTTAGTAGCCTTGGAAACACTAGATACATTCATAAGTCTTACATTACATCATAAAGTGAAAAACTAATAACAAAGTCTTCATAGTCCACAATCATATCCTCTTCTGACTATCCCTGCAGGACATTCCTAAAATACTTCTTCACATCCTGGAAAATATTAAAATATTGAAAGGGGTGAGCTCAGATGCTCAGTAAGGATAACAATATTGCGGAAGCTTTCATAAATAAACATAAAAATTTAAGGCAATGTATAACTAAAACAAAAGCCTTTTAAACTTGAACATCAACATAATATGGAAAAAGTAAAATGAGATAATGTCATTCACTTCTTCAAATGGATATTCTACTGGTCGAATAATCACATGCAATATCAATAACCACTTTCATAATGAGAGAATGTATAATGTCAGACATTCTGAAACATTTTTTCAAGGCCTCGGCCAAGACGTCTAAAATGATTAAGGCCTCGGCCAAAACCATAAATCAAATTGGGGAAGGGCCTCGGCCAATTCCACGTCTAGTTGTCTCATGAGACCTACCGATGCATCGAGGAGCTATAGCGGGCTCCACCCGTCACTTATTAAGTCCAATAAATTCCTCATATGAATAGGTTTAAACATATCATATACCATAACATAATCATATCACATAAAACATGCATAAAGGAAACATAACATTTCCACATTTCAATCACAAGATATCAATACAACACATTGATATAATAAAAACGCTTTCAAAACCATTTTCAATACCAAAATAAATTAAAGTTAAAACTTTGTATTTATTTTTCATTAAAAAGGATGGCTTGTAGAGGAAGCCGAAACTCAAATAATGGTCACGGCGGCGGAGAAGTCATTGTCGCCGCATAAGTACGGAAAGAAAAACATTCCCTTTTTTCGTTTAGAAAAACGCTTCGTATAAAAAGATTCCTTTTGAATAAATGTAAAAGTCAAAGGGGTTTATACACCGTATAAAAGAAAGTTGTGTATAAAACCAAATATGCCTCAATGAAAGGGGATTGAGACGAAGTCCTTAAAAAGATCATTTTTTTATAAAGTAGGTCTATTATGTGTATTCACTATAATTACACATAAATAATGTAAAAATACAATATAGGACATAATAATATCATGACACAATTTTGAAAGTAGGAGATTAACCCAAAGAATGGAAGTTGGGTTAAGAAGTTCCCTTACCTCGTGTCTGACTTGACTCAACCATTCTTTAACCTCCTGAATAATAAACTAGAGTTAATATATACCTTATTAAGAACCATTTTCAATTTCATTATCCTTTTTATATCACTTATTACAATGATATGAACATTATGTAATTATTTAAGTTAATAACGGTCGTTTTGTCGATCTTTGGTACTTAAGTCAACAATAAACTTCTTATAATTACAAGTTGTTTATGTGGTAGAATATCCATTATCTCCAGAATTATATTCATGATTTAGATGTCATATATATCATATATATCCAGTATATACATTCATTTATAATATTACGTAACATTTAGAGGTAAGAAATGAAATGCACCGTTCATGGAGACGGTAAGTCGTACGTACGCATGAACGCTACTTTCATTTCTATTTCGTATTTAATGGAATGAAATCATAATGATATAAATGTATAATATAATTACAGTATAATATATTGTATAATACCATTTAATCCATCCTTTATACATCCCACATATGGCATTAATGATTCAAATCACTTTGAGGGGGCGGTAGTCCGCACTTCCTAAAATGAAATTATCGCGTTTTACCCATAATGGAAATCATAAAGTATGCCATAAATGAGAAATACAGAAGAATAAGTAAAACATAAACATATTATATATCATATATAAATATATTGTCATCTTAATGGCCACCTTTTAAGGTGTTATATGAGTGTTGAACAATCATCGTTTCGTGAGGCAGAAATTCGTAATCCACAGAAACTGTATGTTCTTTAACCATTAGATGTAGGTGTGTGTAAGTGTAGCTTGAATCCTTATTATAACAAAATCCTAGTATATTGAGGATACTGGTGTTGTTACAAAAGAAATTAATAAAAAGAGTTTATGGGGTTGGAGAAGCAAAATAAAACAAAATAACATTAGAGAAGACATTACCTCAAAATCGGGTAACTCTTTTTGATTTGAGCCAAAGGTTCCTTGGGAAGTGTTCTTCCAAAGTGAGGATTCTAGGAGTAAGGGAGGGAATTTGGGAGAGTATTTGGGCAGAGGTTGGCCGAGCCAAATGGCTTGAAAGTGTGAATGAGGTGGTAGAGGTGGGGGCCTTTTATAAGTGGAGAGGAGAGGCACTCTTGGAAAGTAAGGAAATTTTACATTATTATACAATGCTTTTCGGATTCTAAAGGTCCCACACTTATATAATTCGTGGATAAGGTGATAAGGGTTAGAAATATACCCATACAATAGTCTTTGGACAAGTTTAAGCCTTGGATTGTACATTATCTTTTCATTTTATTAAAATCGTTAAATAATGAGGTCATCGTTGCATCATAATGATGTCATAAATAATTTAATTTTTTTAACGTCTAAAAATTATAAAAAAAATAATATGATGTAGTAAATCTTTTTAGATTTCTAATGAATATTTATAGTCAAAATTTGGACTTCTGTAACCCCACTTAAAAACTGTTTTAGTAAAACAACTCATGTTTGTGTCAATTTAATTTTAACATTAAATAAATATATATTAATGTCATTTTCCAACCAAAGTGGCTCCATGGGGTCCCCAAGTTGACCCATGGGTTGTCTTGGTCGGTCATGACTCATCCAATAGGAGTAGGACAAGTGTCAAGCTCATCTCATATTATTAAAACATTATTTTTACCTTAAACTACACTAATTACCTCTAATCGCGATTAAGAACTTAAAAGTTACTATTCACCAAAAAAATTATTTTAATCTCATTGAACCACATTTTACTTCTTATTGACAACCAGTTATGTCGGATTTTTGAAAATCAAATCACAGAAGTGGTAATATTTCATTTAAACAAAAAATCAGTTATTTAACTACCACTTAGTGGTTTCACTATTCATCAAAAATTGAAGTTTTTCAGAACAATGCCAAAATTTCACCCTAAGCTATAATTAATATTCTGAATTCAAAAATGATGTCTATTTTACAAAATTCCAAACATATAAGTTGCATTAATTAATTTTATAATTAATTCCCGTTGTCACAACAGTAGCGTGTCTTTAAGAAACAATTTATATCAAAAGATTGGCAATTGTTTATGTCCAATTTCAATGTTAAATTAATTCTAATGACCACCATTGGATAAAATGGTAAAAATATATTCTAATTATACTTTAAAACCACTAAATAGTATAATTTATCACTATAAATCATTTTGATTAAAAAAGTTGTTTTAAGTATTTTTCACTATTCATAAAAAAATTGGAAGTTCTCAGAAAGTTACAAAAAATTCAACTTAGGATAATTTCGATATTACGAACACAAAAATGAAGTCCATTTTGAAATATAAAATTTCTATAATTTTAAAAAGTGGTTATTACTATTCATAACGGCTACTTTGATTAGTCGCGGTGTGTTAGAACTCGAACTTGCGTACAATGCAAGCTATTGCATTATTGAATGAGAAGCGTATCGTGGAAGCTCGGGGTGTTACAAATGAGTATTCCATCTCGTGTGTTTTCCTGTATGGATCGCAATGGTGTGACTGGTTTGGTTAACTGATGTCATTTGAAGTACGGCCGGGTTGGTTCGAACCCGAAACCAACCGGGCCCTCGGAACAGAAAAGCTTATAACTTGAGCTCCGGACGTCCGATTGACGTGTCATCGACTTTTTTGGATTCCTTTTGATGAGATGGATCTTTTGGAATATTTCACCTGAGGTTTGGACGCAGTTAGAGTACGTCTGGGTTGGTTTTAGCTTAGAAACCAACCGGGCCCCTGGAACGGAAAAGTCAATAACTTTCAGACCAGACTTCCGTTTGACGATCCGGTATCGGCGTTGGTAATCTCGTTGAGAAACGATCCCTTTGAGTATACCCTATGAGAGTTTGGGGTACAGTTGAAATACGGTCGGTTTGGTTCGTACACGAAACTAACCGGTCCCCCTGGATAAAAAGGCTAATAACTCACAGACTGGGCGTCCGATTGACGCGTCGTATGTTGCGTTGAGACCCCTTTGATGAGGTGGTCCTTTGAGATACTTCTTCGTGGGACTTTGTGATACTTGTAGTATCGACCAGTAGCTCGTGGAGTGGATCCTCTCGGAGACGAGCGTACAGAGTGCGGAGACCTAGTAGTTGTGGACCTGACGACTGTTTGACCGATTCGACTTGGAGTGAGTCGACTAGCCCAGTGGATGGAGCGCCCGGTATTTGGCGGCAGACCCACGGTGGATGGAGCGCCTGGTAGTTGGCAGCAGACTCGCGGTACTCGACAGGAGGAGTACCTCTGTAGGCTATTAGGGGAACCGCTACTATGTTTGGGTGGCAGACCCCTGGCAGGGAGCACTATTGTGTTTGGGTGCGGACCCACGGTACTCGACAGGAGGAGTACCTCAGCAGTCTAAGGTTAGAGAGTATCACCTCGGAGTCATGACAGGACCATTGTACTCGACAGAGGAGGAGTTCTCCAGCAACAGTGGTTTCGACATCATGAATAAAATCCTAGTTTGAGCTGAGTCAAGGACCTTTGTGTTTACCTCATGATTGAGATGGGTCACCTAATAACTTAGGTATATGTATGGGCATATACCTAAGTAGTGGTTATCCGTTTATTTCATAACCTTTGTGTTTCCTCATGATTGAGATGGGTTACTTGATAACTTAGGTATAAGTATGTGTTTATACCTAAGTAAGGGTAATCTATTGAGATCCTTCTTTGTGGTTATCCTTGTTGGATTTAGTGAGACCTTGAGGGTCTCTAGGTCCCTACTGAGTATCGTTATACTCACCCCTGCACGGGCTATGCCCGCACCTTGTTGTGTTGGATGCAGATGACGGACAGCGCTGACAGAGACCGAGTGTACGAGGACTGGATGATACCCAGAGGTGGACCTCACGAAGAGTCGGTACCCAGAGGTGGACCTCATGACGAGTCAGTACCCAGAGGTGGACCTCACGACAACTTCATTCCCGGAGGTGGACTTCACGACGAGACGGTACTCGGAGGAGGTTGGCGGGAAAGAGCGTTGAAGAGCCTATATGTACCTACCCTTCAGGTAGGATCCGAGGTGGACGACCCAGGAGCTGCTCTATCTTCCAGTTGTTAGCCTTTTCTGTTGTACTTTCATTCAGTTGTAGCTATACTTTTCAGTTGGGTTAGTATTCTGGCCCATTTACTTTTCAGCACTTTCTTTTGTACTTAGTGTATTACTTCCTCTTGTACTCTGGTTAGATGTGTTTATGTTTTATAAAGGCAATGTCTTCCGAGTTAACGGGATTTATGCCTTAGGTGCTAGTCTCCATCCCCTGGCCTATGGAAGGCGGGCTTGGGGTAGTCACGGCACGGGCCCCGAGGACGAGTCGTGACAAATTGGTATCAAAGGATTCGATTCTACCGCAGAACTCAGGACTCTGATAATTCTTTTCTGTAAAGCAATAGTGTTAAGGGTATCGAGTGTGGTCTTCAGTTCAGGGAGTCCAGTGTTGGTGCGGCGGCCGACGTATCCATACACCAGGACCCTGACTATTGATTTCCGACTTAGTGCACAAAAACACTGATTGCATGTGTGTTTCCGAAAGTTTTCCTTAAGTCAGCTCAACCAGGTCAGCTCACTAGGTTTAAATCGTTTGATCGTGTCACGTCTATACATGATGCCTCCACGCAGACAGTCAGTTGGAGTTCTGAGATAGTACACGATGACGGCCCACCGAGCGACGAGGCTCCGGTGCAGGGACCTTTCTACTATGTTGGAACCTTTGGGTGGTGTACCAGTAGCACCACCACCCATTGGGTAGAAGATTCCATCATCCGTACTAACGGATGGTGCACGCCGACAGAGCGCGTTGCACGAGTTCCAACAGCAGAGGCCTCCAAGGTTGCAAGGCGAGACAGATTCCCAGTCAGCAGAGGACCAGATGGACGCGATTTCTAGAGTTTTCTGCCTAGTTGGGACACCAGTAGAATGGATGGTGGACTTAGCGACTTGTTTTTTTCCAGTGAGTGACCATGAGGTTGTTCCGTATAGTGATGAGGCTTCGGTGCGTGGACCGATGCCTGAGTTAGTACTTTCGGGTAGTGTGCCAGCTATATCACTACCTATTAGTCATCATTTTCAACCGGCGGTACCAGTAGATGACACATGTAGGCTTAGTGCCTTACACGTGTTTCAGCATCAGATACCCCTCAGGTTCTGAGGCGAGCTTGAATCACAGGCGGCTAAGGACTGGCTTGAGGAGGTGGCTGAGAGTTTTCTAGAGCTTATACAGCTTCAGCAGGATGACATGTTGGTAGCTGAGTATTCATCGAGGCATACTGATCGTTCCTGGTACTTGATGACTATGGTAAGATCAGCGCTTTAGAGCTCAGACCTCAGATCTAGAGAAGACCTTTTTGGTTGAATGTTCTTTGGATGAACGGATACATCTAGAGAATGTTAGTAGTGGAAGAGCATAGAATTGGCGCCAATCTCAGAGACTTGGGCATCTAAAATGTTTCAAGAAGAGAAAGTGTTACGGACAGATGAATCTTCAGAGCAGCAGACATGGAAGCAGAGCTAGGAGTGCAGCATGAGGTTGTGTACATTTCGACATGTTACAACCACCCGCCTTTGTAGTCCCCGCCAGGCTCAGGGATCTAGAAGGAAGGGGAAGAAAACAGCTGCATCCGGTCAAGGAGTGTGACCCAAGGGCTCTAAGAATGATTTGAGGTACGATCTATGTCTACTACGAACTGCCATATCAATAGACATGGGTACCAATCATTCCTTCCTTCCACGAATCTTGATCCAGACCTAGAGTTTCCGGTTAAACCGTTGACTTGACCCTCACGTCTGGAGATACCTTTGGGAGGAGACTCGATAATCATGCTTACGTCGACGGTGTGATCTGACCCTTGAGGTGAGAGTTTCAGTTGGAACCTCTTGGTGGAAGCATTGAGTCCTTACGACGTTAGTTTGGGTATGGACTAGGCAACCACAGTTCATACACAGATTGACTGTATTAGGCAAAAAGGTTGTGGTTTACCTACAACGATGGGATGGGTTTTCTTTGGTCGATGAAAAGGAAACCCCAGGCAGCACAGGATAAACTCATGCATAGGAGGGTGTGGCCTATCACTCTTGAGTCGGCCAACCTTACCCTCATGACAGCAGAAGTTTTGAGTTTTCAGTTCCAAACAGGGAATGGAGGCCTCTAGAGTTCGAGGATGGCGACCACGTTTTTATACGAGTCTCACCTCGACGAGGTCTACAGAGATTTGGATGAGGCGGCAAGTTAACTCTGCATTTCATCGGACCTTTCCAGGTCCCCAGCAGAGTAGGCGAGGTGGTTTATCGCTTCACCTTTCCACCACAGTTGCATTAGGTTCACGACGTCTTCCACGTATCTCAGCTGAGGAGATACGTGCACGACCCTTCACACATCATCGACCACAGGGAGCTGGACATTGATGACGGGGCAACATTCATGGAGGTTCCAATGGAGATCGAGGATCGACAGGAGCGGTTCCTATGTGGACGATTGCTTCCTCTTGTGCGCTTCCGCTGGCAGCACAGGAACCTCCAGGAGAGCACATGGGAGCGAAAGGCTCAGATGCATGCTCAGTACCACTTTTGTTTTCCCTAGTGTGAGTTGAAGCTTTACGGGGACGTAAATCCCTGAGGTGGGAGTAATGTAAAGACCCGGAAATTTCAAGAAATTTTTTTTCTTAATTTCTTTGGAATTTTAAGAGTACGCAGTTTCGGACGGCACCTGATTCCGAGGCCCGGTGTGCCCGGAATCAAGTTCCGAAGTTTAGCTCGGGTACGTTCAGTGAACGAACGAGCGGGTTTTTCTATCTTTTGAATTGGTGCTCGGAATTGACATCTGAGGGCACCGATGAACTCGCAACATCGGTAATTGCTTAAGGGGACCTTTACCGCAGTTGCATTTTCTCGGGAGGAGAAGTTAAAATTTATGGATTAAATATGAAGTGAATAAATTTGTGGAGCAATTTAATTTTTATATCTAAGTGGTTATATCCTACATGGGGGAGTTGGGGTGGGAGCACCTAACTACCCATGTAAGGATATTAGTGAGGTGGGGCCCACACGAGCCCCAACCTTTCACATTCCCTTAACTCTCTTTTAACCCTCCTTAAACTCCCCTTTTATTTATGAGGACTCTTCCTCTTCCTCTTCCCCTCATAAATGTTTGCCAACACAAGTTAATCAATGAATTCTAACTCTTCACTTAATTAAATTAATTTGTTTGAATTTTGAAATATTTGTGAGAATAAAATAATAGCTTAGCTATTATTTTATTTTGGGCATTTGTTGGGTTGAGATTTTAGTGAGAGCTCTGGAGGAATAGAGAAGGGGGTTCTTCTCTCAAAGAAAGAACACCACCCTCTTCGACGAAGAACGCCTCTGACAGAGGACATTCTCCCTCGACGAGGAACGCTTTATGATTCGAAGAACGCGTTGTCGCGAACGTTGTTTCCTCCTCGGACGCACCCCGACGTCCACAAAATCGTCAACAAATCTCCACGACGCCGTTCTCCAACGCCATCTACCGCGACGCCCAATGTTCGACATCAATTGCTGAGGTAGGGGAATATTGTATATTTCTCATTTATGTGGTTTATACCCTCGAGCTTGAGCGTTTATTTGTAGGATATATCTTTGTGGATTCCTTACCTCGGTTTAAATTTTTCACGATGAACGTGAATTAAATAAGTTAATTCGCGGATTGATAAACAATTGATTGAATTAACTTTCTTCTTATTTATCTTGAATTTGAAATTCTTGAAACATGATAAATATTTAATTTCCAATTCCTCATGTTCTTGATTCTCAAAAATGATGGCCAAACTAACACGGCTATCGATTCACACTTTGACCATGATCTTTCCTTATTCATTGTCCGCGCATTCTTCATGTGTTATTCATCCCCAAATAATTAAGCACACTGGAAACTCAATGTTTCCCTGAGCGCGACATACGGAAGTGAAGATCTCGACCCGAGGATCAAGGATATGCGTTCGTATCTTTCTTCTGAGTTAAATCGAAGTCGGAATAGAGTGTGGAAGGATCTGGAGGCGCAGCTGGGCGGGCAGCTGAAGGTGGTGGCGGTTTTGGTCGTGTGGGAAGAGGTCGGGTGTTTGGGGCGCTATTTGGGAGAACAAGATGGTGAATAAGGAATTAGATTGGAGAGAGAAGAAAAATATGTTAATGATGATATAAAATAAAAGATACAATTAAATGAATAAAAAAAGGAGAGAAGGAATCAAGGGGGGAGGGTGTGGTGGCCATGCGTGAAGAAGGGTGGTGCGTGACATGGGGTATTTGAAAGAAATCAATTAAAATTAATAATATAATAATGGTATTATTAATTTTGATGATAAAACACCTTTTTGTCCGTAACTTCTTCGTGCGATCTCAGTTTCACGAACCGTCAGCGGCAGTGTGACCCTGACTTTGAGACAGAATTTATGAGTCCAATATTAGATGAATTTTTCGGGTTTTTGGATCGAGTACCCGAAGCGCTCGAAAAATAATAGATTTAATATTATTATAAAATCTTTGACCCGCCATAACTCATGTGTGTGACGTCCGATTGGCTTGCCATCAGTGGAAATGTAATCCTGTCATTAATATGGTCGATTCAAGTCTAATATTGGATACTAAATTCTAGTTCGTGGCTCGGGGCCACGAAACACCGAATAATAATATTATTATTATTATTACGGGATCTTGTATCGGACATATCTCTCTCATATAGTGTCAGAATGACAAACCGTCTGCGACATTGCAACCCTAGAATTAAGACGGATGTTTCAAGACCAATTTTGGATATTTAAGTCGAGGTCGAGGCAGAGGCCCCACGAGGCCCGATTCGCGCGTGTTGCGGTGAAATGCAACTTTTTCACCGGCTATCCATTTTGGACCAATGGGTAGTCCATCTCGTGTGTGTTTTCGTATGGATCTCAATGGTGTGGCCGGTTTGGTTAACCGGTGTCATTTGAAGTACGGCCGGGTTGGTTTGAACCTGAAACCAACCGGGCCCTAGGAGTGGAAAAGCTTATAACTTGAGCTTCGGACGTCCGATTGACGTGTCGTCGACTTTGTTGGATTCTTTTTTATGAGATGGATCTTTTGGCATACTTCACCTGAGATTTGGATGCATTTGGAGTACGGTCGGGTTGGTTTTAGCTTAGAAACCAACCGGGCCCCTGGAACGGAAAAGCCAATACCTTTCAGACCGGACGTCCGTTTGACGAACCGGCAGCGGCGTTGGTAATCTCGTTGAGAAATGGTCCCTTTGAGTATACCCTATGAGAGTTCAGGGTACACTTGAAATACGGTCGGGTTGGTTCGTACACAAAACCAACCGGTCCCTCGGGACGAAAAGGCTAATAACTCACAGACCAGGCGTCTGATTGATGTGTCGTCTATTGCGTTGAGACCCCTTTGATGAGGCGGTCCTTTGAGATACTTCTTCGTGGTACTTTGTGATACTTGGAGTATCGACCAGTAGCTCGTGGAGCAGATCCTCCCGGAGATGAGCGTACGGAGTGCGGAGACCTAGTAGCTATGGACCTGGCGACTGTTTGACCGATTCGACTTGGAGTGAGTCGACTAGCCCAGTGGACGGAGTGCCCGGTATTTTGTGGCAGACCCACGGCGAACAGAGCGCCTGGTAGTTGGTAGCAGACCCGCGGTACTCGACATGAGGAGTACCTATGTAGGCTATTAGGGGAACCACTACTGTGTTTGGGTGGCAGACCCCTGGCGGGGAGCACTACTGTGTTTGGGTGCGGACCCGCGGTACTCGACAGGAGGAGTAACTCAGCAATCTAAGGTTAGAGAGTAGCACCTCGGGGTCGTGACAGGACCACTGTACTCGACAGAGGAGGAGTTCTCCAGCAGCCGTGGTTTCGACATCATGAATAAAATCCTGGTTTGAGCTGAATCAATGACCTTTTTGTTTACCTCATGATTGAGATGTTTCACTTTATAACTTAGGTATATGTATGGGCATATACCTAAGTAGTGGTTATCCGTTGATTTCATAACCTTTGTGTTTCCTCATGATTGAGATGGGTTACTTAATAACTTAGGTATAAGTATGGGATTATACCTAAGTAAGGGTTATCTGTTGAGATCCTTCTTTGTGGTTATCCTTGTTGGATTTAGTGAGACCTTGAGGGTCTCAGGGTCCCTACTGAGTATCGTTATACTCACCCCTGCACGGGCTATGCCCGCACCTTGTTGTGTTGGATGTAGACGATGGACAGTGCTGACAGAGACCGAGTGTACGAGGACTGGACGGTACCCAGAGGTAGACCTCACGACGAGTCGGTACCCGGAGGTGGACCTCACGACAATTCGGTACCCGGAGGTGGACCTCACGACGAGTCAGTACCCAGAGGTGGACTTCACGACGAGACGGTACTCGGAGGAGGTTGGCGGGCGAGAGCGTTGAGTAGCCTACATGTACCTACCCTTTAGGTAGGATCCGAGGTGGACGACCCAGGAGTTTCTCTATCTTCCAGCTGTTAGTCTTTTCTGTTGTACTTTCGTTCAGTTGTAGTTGTACTTTTCAGTTGGGTTTGTATTCTGGCCCATTTACTTTTCATCACTTTCTTTTGTACTGAGTGTATTACTTCCGCTTGTACTCTGGTTGGATGTGTTTATGTTTTATAAAGGCAATGTCTTCCCATTTAATGGGATTTACGCCTTAGGTGCTAGTCGTCAGCCCTTGGCCTATGGAAGGTGGGCTTGGGGTAGTCATGGCACGGGCCCTGAGGACGGGTCGTGACACCTAATGGATTTTCAAAAGGTGGGGAGCTCGCCATTCTTTTCAAAGGACTCACGATGGTTCTAGTGACTTTGTGAGACGAGGTTCTGAGAGAGTTTCACACATCTCCTATGGTGGTATATCCAGGTGTGGAAAATATGTATCAAGACCTCTGATATCAGTTTTGGTGGTCAGAGATGAAGAAAGGAGTTATAGATTTTGTCTCTAGATGCCTTGCTTGTCAGCAAGTGAAGGTTGAACACCAAGCTTCAGCAGGTTTAACTCAACCCCTTGAGGTGCCAGAATGGAAGTGGGATGAAATATCTATGTAATTCATGACGGTCTTACCACGTACATCCAGGGGACACGATGCCATCTAGGTGATCGTAGACTGACTCACCAAGTCATCCAACTTCCTATCTATACGAGAACAGAGTTTAATAGAGAGCTTGGGATGCCTCTACATTCATAAGATAGTCTGAATCCATGGAGTTTCATCGATGATTGTTTCTAATCATGATGCTCACTTTACATCCCAATTTTAGAAGGGATTACAGGAGGCATTTATGACCCAGTTACACTTAATCATGGTGTTTTACCCCCAACTGATGGTCGGACTGAGCGGACCATTCAGGTTATGGAGGACATATTGCAAGATTTCATATTGGATTTTGGACATAGTTGGGAGGATCACCTACCACTAGTAGAGTTTGTGTACAACAACAGCTAACATTCCACCATTGGTATGGCACCATTTGAGGCTTTGTACGGGTGACCCTCCACATCAACACTTTGTTAGATTAACCTAGGAGAGTCAGCACTCATGGGCCTGGATTTGGTGCGATATATAATAAAGAAGGTATAGATCATCTAGGAGTGGATGAAGACTACATAGAGCCATCAGAAGTATTATAATGACAGGAGATGAAGGACCTTGGAGTTCGAGGAAGGAGACCATGTATTCCTACGTTTTTCACCTCGATGTGGATTAAAGAGATTTGGTTAGGGCGGAAAGTTATCTCTGAGGTTCATTAGCACTTTCCATATACTGTGTCAAGTTGGTGAGGTGGTGTACTACTTAGATCTTCCCCCGTAGTTAGACCGGGTACCTGATATCTTCCATGTGTCGTAGCTGAAGAGGTACGTGCATGACCCATTGCACGTTATCGACTAGGAAGAGCTGGATATCGAGGATGGAGAAACCTTTGTTGAATACCCGGTGGAGATTGAGAAACAATAGGATAGGATCCTTTGTGTGTGATCGATTCCTTTAGTGTGTGTCCAGTGGAAGCACATGAATTTTTAGGAGATCACATAGGAGTGAGAGGCTTAGATTCATGCTCAATACTCACATCTTTTTGAGTATCCCTTGTTTTGGATTTTCAAGGGAATAAAGCCCCAAAGTGGGGAGAATGTAATGTCTCGGATTTTCCATGTATTATTATTAAATATTATATGAATTATTTTTGAGACCAAGTGCGGAGAAGATGTGTAATTCAGTGGTCCGGTGTTCCCAGAACAAATTTTTGAAATATATTAAATATATTAAATAGCACATGTGCATGGTTTTCATGAAAATTTGAATAACTTCTAAATGGGTGCTGAGATCATAAATTTGATGGCATTGTTGAACTTAGAACGTCAAGTTTACCTTAGGTGCGACTAAGCATTAGTCGGTGCGGGTAATTTGTGAAAAAGTGATCACAGGCGCTAGATTAAATAAAACAATTTTCATTTGTGTTGACACAACAACTAACAATCTTTAAATAGATTGTTTTGTTAGAATCTCAGGGTTAGCTGCATAACCCTAGAGACGTTCGAGGATCATTGGAGATAGAGCTTTAGATAATCCTCTCAGGCGAACAATGGAAGATCATGGATCAGTGATCGACGTGCCTCAGATTTAACAAATCGTGCTAATTATGACGATGATGATAAATAGTTCTTCTTCAATGATTGAACCAAATCGAGTTAGGGTGTGTTTTTTATTTGGATTTCTTCCTCATTCTTGAATTCTATGATGAACGTGAACCAATCAACAAACATATTGATATGTGGTTCAATTGTCTTATGGGATGGGCTTATTTGTAGGGTTTTGATGGGAGATTTATCTTTGTGATTTGATTATTTTATTGTCATTCTAATGGCGAAAAATTAGATCGACGTGAACATCAATCAAGGCTCATTGCTCAAATATGTTCTTGTGCTTTTTCTCCCCCCGTCCATCATTCATCGCAGGCATTCTTTGTTTGGCCTATGACTCGACAAATCATGATCAATAGATTTTTGTGCATCTGTTTCTTGGCCCAATGATATGATATCATAGATCTTGGATTGGCATGACATGATGGTGGTGCGACGGTGGAAGCAGCGATGAATCAAATGACGATTGATACCCGATTTTGTATTCTTCGAAGCGTAGTGAAGAATGACGATGATCTCTTTTTTCAAGCGGATTGAAGGCCTGAATCTTGTTGATTCAATGATGGCATGACTTGACGTGGCTCGATCTATAGTTTTGTGGCAAGGCGATCATCGAATCAAAGGCGGGAGAATTGGCTGGGATGCGTAGAGAAAGAATTAGGGATTCTAGAAAATCCTGATCCACACGACGTGTAATATAAGATTACACGGCATGTGGGTCCCCCTAAGTTGCGGATAGGGTTTCGGGAAAATTTTAAGCAGCACATGGCATGTGACCCCATTCACACGACTTGTGGTTCCTCCTGGGTGAACTCGGCGTGTACTTCGGAAGGTACACGGATACGGGGTGGACTACATGGGCATCCTACATGTCGTGTACCCTCCCACACAGAACAACCTAGACCAAGTACATAGGATAAGTCATGTACTGGTACACGGGCATATGTACATGGGCTGGAGTTGTGTATTGATGCACGAGCAGACTACACGGGCAGCCTACACACCATGTAGTGCTACACGAACACGAGATGTTTACACAGGCAGGACCCAGGGTCAAGGGACACAATGTGTAACCCTTCTATATGCCATGTACTCTTTTCTACATGTCTTAGAGACCTTATCCTTAATGGCTTGGACAAGTTTTGTTAGGGTTTGTTCCCCATATCCTTTCCTTGAAGGTTGATACAGTATCATTTCCTACTCCTAGGACAACGATCCATTCAGTCGGACTTCCTGTATAGAGTCATTGGAATCCCTCTGAGAGGCCCGGAGTGAGATCCTCTATTCATATTTATGTCTTAGGTGGAGTTCTTGGTATCTTCATGACCAACACTATGGGGTTTTCAATCCTCTACTTATCAGGTTAATCTAGATTGAGTTTATTGGTATCACCCCATGGCCTTGGCGGTGATCCTCATCTATGTATTGTATCTCTTCAGGACTATCATCATGTGTCTTTCTCATAATGAGACCCAATGATATGTACCTCTTGGATGAACATCATCAGTGCTATCAGACTCAGGATTTTGTTCTCCTCAATGAGTGCTTTGTGGAATCTCCAAGCTGGAATCGTAGGCTGAGTATATTATGGTTGTGGCTTACCTCTAGGTTGTGTGTCTTTGTCGAGTATATCTAGATATTCTTGTTATATGTGTTGTAGGCATATACTTGTGTAGAGATTATTGTACTTTCCTTTTTGTATGCTTTTTGGTTTGGAGGTGTCCTACTGAGTATTGTTATACTCACCCCTACATAGGTTTTTCCTGCACGTGTCGTGTCTTGTGCAGACGATCACCCTTTTAATTGAGTCCTAGGTGGACTAGGACTGGGTGGTACTTTGTGAGACCAGACAGACTGAGGTGTGTTCCTGTGACTTTTAGACAGTAGTCCCAGTACCTTTACTTTCTGGTTAGACTTGTGTTACAGTCTTCTTTGTGGTGGGCTTGTATTTGGCCATATTTACTTTATTTACTTCCTGACATACTCTGGTTGTGGGGTATAGATGTATGCATGTATTGGTTGTTCAGTTTCATTTACATTTCATCATTTTGTAGGCTTAAAGATATGTGTGTATGTATAGTTACTTAAGCAATGTCTCTCATGTTAGTGATATGCCTACTCAGTGCTAGTCACCAGCCCCTGGCCTACTGGAGGCGGGCTTGGGGAGTCACGTCACGGGCCCCACTGGGATGGTTTGTGACAGTAATAAAGAATAAGAATGAATAAATGTTTGTAAACTTGAAGAAGTCTAAAGTTTTGAGAATATCCCAGAATTATTATGAAGCGTTGAAGAATTCAAAGATTGATCTGAGATTTAAGGATAATTAAAGATTCTAAATTTTAGTTGAGTGGGAAAAATTTTCAGAATCCCGCCCAAACTATATCTGGGTTGCCTATAAAAGGATATCATGGTTCATTAGTAAATTCATACAAAAACCTAGACTGATCACATACACTAGAGCTCCAAAATTTTTGGAACGAGTATTGAGTTTCCAACTGAAGTTTGTTTTTCAGGTTGAAGTTAAGCAAGTTCCATCAGAATGAGTCCATCAGAGTGTGGTTCAATCTGATCATTGGAGAAAGTTCTAGGATGAAACTTCATCAAAGAAAGTCCATCAGAGTGAGGTTCAATCCAATCATTGGAGTAATTTTTATGATGATGCTTCATCAGAGCAAGTCCATTGAAATGAGCTCATCGGAACGACATCCATCGGAACAAGGTTCCTCAAACCAAGTTCCATCAGACTAAGGAATTACGAGTTATTGATTGATTTCATACTCAATTGAAGAAGGAAGTGCGTAAGAAGAATCAAACCAAGTCCAATTGGATAGAGCCCATCGGACTAAGGGTACCAGATTGAGGAAGATTGGATTGACTCTTACTGAGGAAGATTTATGGACTGAGGTTCTAGAAGAAGTTTCAAGACCAAAAAGTTCCTTAGAGAATTGTTGGAGTTCTTGAAGGTTGTATACAGGTAAAATTTGATTCGTCTTACTTTTGGAGGAAGTGAAGACTTTATGAAGTGAATCAGAAAAAGAAAAAGGAAAGTGGGGCTTGTAACTGTGGATATTTACCAGTTGCTAAAAAGGCTTGTTTGTCGTGTCGGGGTGTATAACCAGTTGTGGGAAAGTGGATACTAAAAATGATAATTGGGGGGTATAACCAACTATAGCAGGAAATTTGTTGTTAAGATTGTAGAATTTTTCATTGCCTGTGCCTTTGTATTCTGGAAAGAAGATAGTGAAAGAATCTGTAACAACCCAAACTGTTATAAATAAAATTCTTTTATGATTTAATGTCTTATTATGTAATATGGTTATAGAAAACACATGCACTTCCTTGGTTATACCTTATTGGATTCAAAAGACCATTAAGAATATTTTTCATTGATAATATAGCTGTTAAATAGTGATCACGTGATTAGTATAAATATAGGGATTTTAACAAATCCAATTGACTCGGACAAAGGAAGTGATGGTCTCAACCAGTAGAATTGTGTTCTATGAAGCCCATTTATCAGAGCTTCCAAGGGAAATAATATTTCTAGGCTTTTCTCTTGACCAAGCCCAAGCTGAGATCCAACTACTTAAGCGTGAGTGAAACCGTTTCCGGGAGAAGTTCAAGCTCATCGAGATCACAACCCAAACCCTATTCACCGAACGGTCCCATGAAAGTCTCACCATCATGCACCTTACTCTTAGGGTGTACTATGGTGTAATAAAGGGATATGTATCAAGAACTCAATCATATTAATATGTATATTGTATAGAATAATGAATTTATTTTCACTTTTTTATTGTTACTTTATAAATGATTTTGATTTTGATTCAATTAAACACAAATTGTATTTTCGGGTAATATTCAAATTCAATTAAGGGATTTATTTTGATGAATTAATGGATTTTTGAAATAAAAATTATTTTAATAAAACTTTATTATTAAATAAGGTTTATTAATTATAAATGGTCCTTTAATTTTTATGATGTGAAATGTACTTTTTATAAGGGTTCAAAAACTGTTATTATCAAAAACCCAACATTTTTCAATAAATGTCGAATATTATTTTAAAAATGAAAATGCATAGATTTAGAAATTTATTTAGATAAAATAAATATTATTTTTGGAATTATAACGTCGAAATTATCCAATGGTGAATTTTTCATAATTTTCTGAGATAGTCGAATTTTCGGGTAAAAATTAAATACTGTATAAATATACGGTGTGTTTTATGACATTATAATGACCCAAAATGATGTAATAAATACTATAATGGGTATACTCTTACAAATATATGTTACCCCTTAAAATAATGTGATATTAAGTTTATTTGATTAATTTTAAAATGCCTTTATGAATCCTTCAAAAGATATAATATATTTTATGATTTTAAAATCATTTCTTTAAAATTGTGACTCACCTTCACATAAGAAAATGTAATATTTTAATATGTTCAGCCCTCTACCTAATAAAATAATGAAAATCTCCCTACTTTGGCAAAAACCATGGTAAAAAACCTTGAGAAGGTTTGTAGTTTTGAATATTTTTTTATATAGAGTCCAAAACCTAAGTTTGTGAAATATTAAAGAATTCTCCTCTCATTTCCTATATAAACTCACCCAATATTTCACTTATCTTCACTCAAAATCCTTATAGCATGTCCTTACTTTGTCCTCCCCTCTCTAGAATCCTCCCAAGGCGCCCCAAACTCTCAAAAATCCCCTTTTTAAGCTTTTGGAGCCACACGCTCAAGTAAAGGTTTTTTCCTTTCTTATCATTATCCAAGTTTCTTTATCTTGTTATGCCCTTTTATTTTCAATTTCTAATAATGGGGTATGTTTTCACACCTCCCTCATACTACCCTTATTATGTATAAATGGTGAGAGACCCCTTTCTTTCTCATTAAGCCCTTTCATGTACATCTGTTACCATACCAAAATTTCGTAATTATCTTTTCCTTTCTCTTTTTATTTAAACTTATTTATTATTGTATGCCTTATTTTTATAATTTTATATGTGTGGACATGTTATTCCATGTCCCTATTACTATCCAATTCGTGTCCAAATTATGAGAGACCCATTTCACTCTCATCAACCCATTTTATGAATTTTCAAGTGACGTCGTTATGCAGCTGAATTTTTACTGTGATTTTTCATGCCAAACCAATTGTGTAGTGAATACCATACTCATTTCCTATCAATAGTGTTCACTTTTATGCACATATACCTTTTGATTGAGGACTTACATGTATGTATTTCACACACCTTGATCATGGAATAAATTATGATGATGAATGGATCCATGTTTTATGGTCTATGTGGCACACTTAAGCATGAGAATGAAATAAAAGTCACACGTGCACCCGAAATTATATAGCGCTACAATGTATTGGGAAATGTTTAGTATCATGATACGTCATGTTGGGACAGGGGTGTACCTGATTCCTTTATGGGACTTTTTCTACCATGAAGTCTTGGCGGTTTAGTCTCGACCTATGTTTATGATACGGTATTTTAAGTTGTTGTCACATTTCTTATGTTATGATTATCATGCTATATCATGTCATATTATTCATATTCCTTTATGCCTTATTGATATGTCTTGTCTAACATATATTATTATCTTCATGTTATGTCATGTTTATTCCCTTATTGGGCTTTATGGATCACCCCTTTCTTATTTATTTCTTCAGGTTATCCAATGCAGTTTTAAGCTCAAGCATGTTGAAGAAGTTTTCAATAAAGATGTTGTAATTCATGTTTAACGTTGTAATGCAATGTACATAATTCCCAAAGACACTAGACTTCTTGATCTTTCGGGTTGTATTAAGTGTAATTTTATGCAATTAAAATCATGTATTAATGTGTAATAAAGAGAATGGTTGTTTTAGAATCAGTGTTGGTGGGGCTATTCAACATGGCAAGGAGTAGGTCTTTGTACCGAACCTTATAAATATTGTGTGTTGTTCTATCTTTATATTTATTGCATACAAAAGGTGAGGTTGTGAGTTATATTTTAGTGGATTGTAACTTTAATAAGTTTTAGAGGTTAAGAAAGTTTGTGTTAAAGAGTTAAGAAACTTTCTTATAAAAGAAAAAGGAACCACTGATTCACCCCCCCCCCCCCACCTAGTCTCAGTGGTCTCGATCCTACTTGGGAACAACAAAAACCAGTACCATTATCACTTAATAAAAAACCCAAAAACCTTTCACAAGCTCGGACTTTCTATAAAATCTTTGTTCGGAGACTTTGTTCAACTTGAACTTTATAAAATTCATTCTTCAGTTTCTTCTAAGCTTCAGCAACTTTCTCAACTTTTACAACTTCACGGACTTGTTAAACTTTGTAAACATCATTCCTCATCTAACACTTTGTCCAGTCTTGTGTCGGGAGATCTTTCACACAAGTTCAAAGAGAAAAACTTTGTATGCCTGACCAAGTTTATCCCCTTCTTTTTAAAAAATTGGATACAACCGTGAAAGCGGTACACACGTAAAGAAGAAAATACATTAAACCCGCTAGCCCGGGGACTTGACCCCGTGACCTCGTCTCAAATCTCTTCCCACCCTTACCACCCCAGCCAAGCATGGGGGGAAAGTTTCTCCCCTTCTTACAAAATGCTTGGATCACAGGTTTTTAGAAGACTCGTGATGTTGAGAACTATATAGCAGCAAAACATCACCAGATTTATTAGATGATCTTTATCTGAAACTCTATCTGAAATTCCTGCGACCGGAATTCTGCGTCTGGAACCCCGTGTCTGGAACTCTTGTGTTCGAATAACTTCAAATTCTCATTAACAAAAAGCAACTATCATGAGGTTTTCCATGACGTTAAGAACTTTGAGATCTACATAGCTTCGTTTGATTTTTTTTTTCAAACACCACTTTCGATATTTTGTGTTTGGTATTCCTTTATAGTTCGTCTGATAAGCTCCATTCCGGAAAGATATGTCCGGAAACAAGTACACACTGAAAACAACCTTCATAACTGAAAACTTCAATTGAAGGACTTTCTTAAGTAAACTGTGTCTGGTCATTTGTGACTGAACTCCTTCATTTGATCACCAGGTTTTACAAAGCAAGGTGATTTTTCGTAAAGACAAAAAAAAACAAAAACATTCATCGGACATCAATCATTCAACAATCTGAAAAAACAATCTCCAATCAACTTGGTCCCAACAAATCCAGTATACACCAACTGAGGGATCACATCCCTTTTATATACTCTCTTCATTTAATGTAGAGTGTTGTGGCGCGGCTTCCGCCTCATGGTATTGTTGCTCATTGATGCATTCGACGATCCCGGATTTTAGACCTCTCAGCCTCTGTAATGTCTCTTATAAGATCTTCTCAAAAATCCTTGTCAATCGGCTGCGTTTGTGGCTTCCTGATATTATCTCTGAAAACCAGAGTGCTTTCGTGGCCAAGCGGATGATTACTGATAATGCTATTGTGGCCCATGAAGTGTTCCACTCTATGAAAATGCGCTCCACTGCGAAAAAAGGAACCATGGTCTGGAACTGGATATGACCAAAGCCTATGATAAAGTGGAATGGCAATTCCTAAGAGTTGTGATGTTGAGAATGGGCTTCTGCACTAAATGGACAGATATCGTCATGCAATGCATCTCGACCGTCTCCTTCAGAATCAAGGTCAATGGGGAGCTCACCAGAGGATTCGCCCCAACCCATGGCCTGCGCCAGGGAGATCATTTCTCCCCTTTTCTCTTCATCTTGGTGGATGATGTTTTCTCTAACCTTATTTTCAGGGTTGCATCCTCTACGTCTATTCATGGAGCAAAGGTCTGCCGTGAGAGCCCACAAGTGTCACATCTCTTCTTCGCCGACGACTGCCTCTTTTTCTCCAGAGCCACTATTAATGAGTGTCGGGTGATCAACCACGCGATCCAGCAATATGAGTGGGCGTCTGGACAGTCTATCAATCACGGCAAATCCGAAATCTCCTTTAGCGCAGGGGTGCCTCCTGCCAAGAGAGCTAAGCTTTGTGCATCTGCAGGCATTCATATGGTCGATAAACACCAAAAGTATCTCAGACTCCCTACGGTGATTGGCATGTCCAAAAAAGAAATCTTTGTAGCTCTGGTGGACAGAATTGAGAAAAAAAATCAAGGTTGGACCCCAAAAAGCATCTCCAAAGCTGGAAAAGGAACCCTCATTAAAGTTGTCATTCAATCTATCCCCAGCTACTTTATGTCTATGTTTAAGCTCCCGGCGACCATCGTCAACCTGATCCATTCTCATACTGTCAACTTCTGGTGGGGGAAAAACGATGGAAGAAATAGATCTCACTGGGTGGCCTGGGAGAAACTCTGCAAACCCAAGTCGGAGGGAGGGATGGGATTCTGGAACCTTCTTTTGTTCAATGACGCACTGTTGGCCAAGTAAGGATGACGCCTTTTGAACCGTCCATCATCTTTGTGTGTGCAGGTACTCCGTGCCAAGTACTTTCCCCACACGGACTTCCTTGGTTCGTTTCTTGGCCCTCGTCCTAGCTTCCTCTGGAGAAGTATTTGGGGGGCCCGAAATCTCCTGAAGAAAGGGGTGGGCTGGAGGATTGGAAATGGCTCATCTGTCAACATTTGGACCGATCTCTGGCTTGTCGATAAGGATGGTATGCGGGCCACATCCTCCGCCCAACCAGGTTTTGAAGACGCCATTGTCAACTGCCTCTTTTCGGACCAGGGCCCGGGGTGGTGTGTGGAAAAGATCCAGGATTGGTTTAATGAAAGAGATATTCTGAGCATCTCATGTGTCCTTGATGCAGGCCTCGACCATCTTTTTTGGACCAATGATGTTTCAGGCGACTACACGGTGAGATCCGGGTACAGATTGGCTCTTGGCATTCACTCTCTCGACCGTGATTAGGGACCATGGAAAGCGCTTTGGAAGCTCAACGTCCCCCAAAAAAATACGCCAATTTTGGTGGCAGGTGTGCATGGGCACCCTCCTTACCATGAGCCTCCTTGTTTACCGTCATATGGTCAGTGCTGAATCCTACCCTTTCTGCCCGAATATTCTTGAAACTCCTTGGCACGCCATCATTCACTGCCCGAGAGCCAAGGAAATTTGGAATAAATGGGGCCCAGCTTCAGATGCTTCACTGGACTCTGTCTCTGATCTCCCTGAGCTTCTGATGCGCTGGTGTTCCTCTCTTTCATTGACCGATGCAAGCTCTTGTTGTACCCTGCCCTGGATCATTTGGGTTCGGCGTAATGATACGGTTTTCCACCATGTTCATCACCCTCCTGAGTTCTGGATTGAACGAGCAACTTCATGGATTGAGGGCTGGAAGGACCGCAAAGGACACGTTATGTCAGGTGTTACCCCCTCCTGTCCCCCTCATTGGACCCCCCCATCGGAAGAGAGTATTAAACTTAACGTGGATGCTTCTCTCCCCAATGATGGACCCGTTGCTCTCGGCCTCCTGGCGCGAAATCATATGGGGCGGATTATTGCGGCAAAATTTGAATTCCATCAGGCCTTCTGGGAACCTGCAGTCGCTGAGGCCTCTGTCATCCTTGCAGGCATGATGCTCGCTGCGGAATGTGGATGGGCTGATATCATCATTGAGTCTTACTGCCTCTCTGTTATCAATGTCATTAACCACAATGACGCCGGACTCCAGCCCTGTGGCTTCATCATCAGGAGAATCCGCTCGCTGCGTCAAGGCTTCTCTTGTTGTACCTTCTCATTTACCAAAAGGGAATGAAACAATGTGGTCCATCAGGTGGCGGCCTCAGGCCCCTTCGATGTCAACCAGTTATGACTGGACAATTTCTCTTCATGGTTCTGCTTATGTACGGGTGTTGATCTTCGTCATTAATATTATCATTCCTTCTTCTCAAAAAATAACCGAAGAAATTGTGTGGAAGGAGGTGGCCAAATGCATGCATGTGATCATACATTGTGTACCTCATCGTACTATACGATGGAAAGAATCATGGGCTACAAAATATGCATTTGCATGCATATTATATTGCAAGCATGCCATTTGAGGATATTGTAAAATGTGATATCATTGATTTTGTTCATTTCCAACACAATGATCATTGCAAAATGTCATGACCACCTCAAACTTGATTTAAAATAAAAAAAACACATATTTGCATTCACTCCAAGGAATGAAATATAGTTGTTCTAATAAATATTCTTATTCACATCAGAGAATATAATAAAAAAACATTTGATTGGGTTTTATGGTGCCTTCAAGACGATGACATGAAAAATCAATTCAGTATTTTCATCCACTTATGGGGATGAATATAAAAAAAACATGGTGTTCTTCATGAATGCTTAATTATTTCCATGTATTTTGTATGGAGTTAAGTAAAAGTGAAAAGAAATAAAACGATACGATATTTATTAAAAAGATACAAAAGTAAATATCTTCTTGACCATTTATACATCATAATCAGTATCAACATCTTTATGGTGTACAGAGAAATAGTATATTTAAAATTTTATTATGTCATTATCATGGTTCAGGGCATGATCAATGAAGTTTACTTCAATGTTTGACAAGTAGATGATGTTTGTCATTTGACCGCATCTGGTGAGGTTATTTCATCTATTAATTTAATGAATGTTTGTCTCAATATCGACCATGTTAATTATAAACACAGTTTCGACAATAACCAATCATATTCACTTCGGAGAATGGAGGTAAATTTGATAGTCTTGGGTCGGAATCTCATTATTTTTTCTCATAACAAAAGATTAAGAAAATAAGTCATGTTTTTTCAAAGTTATCAAGAATAAGAAAAATAAATACAACAATATAAGACATAAAAAAACGAGGATTACTTATTAATATAGCTCTTTGAATGAGTGGAGCTAATTAGGAGAACGTAAAAAATGTTTGAAAAAATATGAGACATACTCTTTGCATGTATGAATTGTTGTATGTCAATGATAATGACGGAGGCAGCGTTGTCACGGTGCACAATACAGAAAAGATAATAGCTGTGATACCGTGTTGTGTGTTGTGAAACGAGATCGTGAGACCAATTGATACCGTGAAATATTTTGAAATCGGGAACTCGTTACCAATTGTAAATAAATTACAATATCAATCGAAAGCGATCGAAAGCGAGAGAGATGATGAATTAAAACAAGCATACCGCATCAAGTCAAAAACAAGAGAAACAAAGGTAAATAATACATATCATAATATAGTGAAAAGGTAGTATTTCATTGTCATAATATATCCCATACGGAATAAGGTCAATTTTCAACAGTGGGTAAAAAATTATTTATAAAGTGATTTAATTATCATTATTAACGAAAAATGATATTATAAAAGGGACGAATGCTTGCTTTAGCTCATAGTCCACCGAAGCTACTACGTTTCTGTCGGAGACGTCTTATTTCAAGGATAAGCATCGGTATTGGGTACAAATTTTTCTAAGACCGTTATTTATTTATTGGACTCGAGGAAGCCTCGCGGCGGCTTCCTACCAAATATCCGTATCCGGCAGGGGCCACCTCCCCCAACCCCAAAAAATTAAATAAATAAAACAAAAAGCGCCCTGGCAAAAACGTCACTGCTCTCGTCATCGTCGCATCACCATCGATTTTTTCCCTTAATAAAATTAGATCCAGGGTTATTATTGGGTAATTAATTATTAATTAAAAACTGTATACAATTAATTTTTTTAATTATTTTTTTAAGAAAATTCCATTGGAATTTATCCATTTAAAATTTCACAAAAAAGAACTAAAAAAATATAACTCTTCCCTCTGGTATTTTTTTCAGCCCGACAGGATAATTTCCAACTTCAGTAGGGCATGGCCACGTCATCCATGTCGCCATCACCGCGACGTCGGCCGTCTGAACGCGCGCCACGAATGCTAACGGCGCTTCCGCTCTGGGCCTCTTAACGGGCTGAGGCGGTGGGATCGCCTGCGGCCGGCTCCTCGCTCCAACTCTGCATCCGCCACTCACACCTCGATCCTTGATCCCCAAGTCAAGTGTTTTTAATTTTAAAAAAAATATTTTAATTCTAATCCGTCTATTTATATTTAACTGTATTTATATTGATTTTAATTATTATTATTATTTATGATTAAATATTTAGTTATTGATTGCAAATAATTTTTCACTCCTTTAGTATATTATTAATTGAAAATCTAACGGCGGATAAAAAAATTGTCTATAGATGTGGCATGCCATGATTGGGCAAACAAATAACAACGAGGACCTGCATAGGTCACCAGCGCCGCCGCCGGCGCCGAGGCTAAACAACCGGAGAGATAGACACCGACGGGAGGGTCAAAGCATCGCGGCAGTCAGCCCTCTGAGGTGGCGCGTTCCGGCGGGCCCTACGGCGGTCCCCCGCCACCGGCGTCCGTCCAAATAAACGGACGTCAGCAGTGACAAAAACGCGCATCTCCGCGATCGACACGTGGTCTCGGTCAATTAGAGGGATGCCACGTGGGCGGATCAATCCCCATGGCCGTCGTCGCGCGAGGAAGGTCGGTCGCGCCCCTCCCCACCCCGTTCTAGATACAGGTCGCACGCATTATCGGCACGTGCGGTTCGGTGCGTCCTGCGCCCGCAAATCTATAAATCCGCGCTTTTCTCCTGAGTCGAAACGGTTCAAGCTCAGCGGAGAAGAAGAGCAGCGATAGGGAGGAGAGAGATACAGGTGAAGGGGGAGAGAAGAGGAAGTCGTGAATGACGGGAGAGCTGCAGTTGCCGCCTGGATTCAGGTTTCACCCGACCGACGAGGAGCTCGTGGTGCATTATCTCTGCCGGAAATGTGCGGCCGAGCCGGTCTCCGTTCCGATTATTGCTGAAATCGATCTCTACAGATACGATCCATGGCAGCTCCCTGGTAAATTTCACTTCCCTGTTTTATATTTCGAATGGATTTCTGCTGATCCTCTTCTCATTTTGCCCTAATTTAATTTTCCGGTCATTAGTCGTTATCCTTGCCATTCCGGCTGGGGGGAGCTTAGATTGAAGATAAGAAACAAATTGAAAGCTCGAAAATGACTAAAACGCGAATAATCTGTGTGAACAAACGAATTATGGATGACTGATTCAAGAA
Organism: Viscum album; assembly: GCA_963277665.1. Taxonomy (NCBI): domain Eukaryota; kingdom Viridiplantae; phylum Streptophyta; class Magnoliopsida; order Santalales; family Viscaceae; genus Viscum; species Viscum album. The sequence continues at coordinate 1,418,294,989 of OY728145.1, forward strand.
TTTTGATGAACTGGTGATGGCAGGGATGGGGGTGAGGAGTGGTACTTCTTCTCGCCTGCCAAATTTCACTTCCCTGTTTTATATTTCGAATGGATTTCTGCTGATCCACTTCTCGTTCTGCCCTAATTTAATTTTCCGGTCAGTTGAGTCGTTATCCTTGCCATTCCGGCGGGGGAGCTTAAATTGAAGATAAGAAACAAATTGAAGCTCTAAAATGAATAAAACGCGAAGAATCTGTGTGAACAAACGAATTATGGATGACTGATTCAAGAATTTTGATGAACTGGTGATGGCAGGGATGGCGCTGTACGGTGAGAAGGAGTGGTACTTCTTCTCGCCGAGGGACCGGAAATACCCTAACGGTTCGCGGCCGAACCGGGCGGCGGGGACCGGATACTGGAAGGCCACCGGAGCGGACAAGCCGATCGGCCGGCCGAAGACGCTGGGCATCAAGAAGGCCCTCGTCTTCTACGCCGGGAAAGCTCCCAAGGGCGTCAAGACGAACTGGATTATGCACGAGTACCGCCTCGCGAACGTCGATCGATCCGCCGGGAAGAACAAAACCTCCAGGGTAAATCAAAGTCGCCGGTCTCAACATCGGTTTTTTTTTTCATATATAGTTGCCGGAGCTCCGACGGTCTGATAAATCTGGCCTCCGCGATTCTCTGCAGCTCGACGAGTGGGTGCTGTGCCGGATATACAACAAGAAGGGGAGCGCTGACCGGCAGCAGGCCTTCGACCGGAAGCAGCTACTGCAGTTGGCCGAGGAGGAGGATCGGAAGCCGGAGGTGTCGACGCTGGAGCAGGTATCCGGGCTGTCGCCGCCGGCGTTCGACACGTCGGAGTCGGTGCCCCGGTTCAACCCGGAAACGAGCGGGTCGGAGCTGGCGGCATCGCCCGGGCTGGCGTGGGACCGGGAGGTCCAGAGCCAGCCCCGGTGGGGCGATCCCGGGAATCCCTGCGAGTTCCCGCTCCCGCTCAACTACATCGACGCCTTCCTGAATTACGATTTTGCCACCGGGCCCGACGACACGTTCATGTACCTCCAGAAGCCCCTGTGACCGTCCGATCTGAGCGGCCGGCACCGCCCACGCACCGTGGGCCCCCGACAGATCAGCCTCTTCCTTATCGCCGACTGAAGACACCGCGGCTCGGGGCTCGGGCCACGGGCCACGGGCCACGGCACGTGACCCGACCCGTCCTGAACACGAAGCGAACACGGAGGTTGGGGCGGGGGCATCCTGCGGTGGAGGATCCTCGTCGTCGTCATCGACGGCGGATAACGCGTTTGGATGGGTCGTCTCGGTGTTCTTACATTCGAAATATTTGGTGCATTTGTAAGGGGATTTTCTCACATATTAATATTATTTTGGATTGATTTTTTGTTCAATTAACAACCAATCAGACGGCCGTGTCCGTTTGTTAGTAGCGTGGGAGCGAAGCCACCGGATCCTCTGCGCGCGCGGTCACGATAAAAAAACAATAGGAGAGAGGGAATATCGGAGCTGATACGTGTTCACATAGAATGGGACGCGGTTCTTATTTGTCCGCGAACTTACGTGGCTTAATTCTCTCGATTATTGGGACAAGATACCAGATTTAAGGGAATATTTGTTCTTAGGCTCGTTCACATCTAGAGCTGTAGCGTTTTTATTATTCTATTTTATACATCCTGTGGAGAAAGTGCAGTCGGTAATGGGGTCAGGTTGGCCAATAAATGTCCGCCAGGTCACGAAATTTTTGGTGAAAATTTATACCCGAAATTTCCAGTGGAAATTTACACCTGAAATTTCCGGCGACGTGGCGGTCATCCATTGGCCAAAACCCAACATGAGGGTCTGGTTGGGCACCCTAACCTGAGACGATGTAAATCTGTTTAGGAGTCCATCACTAAATCTTACTAACATTATTATACCTTTAAAAAAACTTACAATCAATACTCCTCCCACCATACATTTTTCATCATTTGTCTTTAAATGTATTATTTATTTTTAATCATTTTTTTCACTATAAAACTGTCTCATTTTTTAACACACCACACAATGGATTGCCTTGTAATCTATATGTACATGTCTCAAATAATTAAACAATCGTTATCCTATAATTTTACACCAATTCACGGTTTTGCTAGATTTTAATGGTTATGTCCACATTTTATATCACGGGTCTCTCCCTCTAAAGAAACTCATCCTAATTTAGTAATATAAAAAGAGAATGACCCTCAAAACCAATGTGCAATAGATTATGAGTTGACAACTAGTATCGATGGTACACAAATCACACATACATACACATTTCCCTCAATGTAAGTTTGGAATGAGACATAACATAGAAACCACCAACCAACATCATCAAGACAAGTCCAAACAATCTTGTTGCTCGATACAAATAATAAAAATGGTGTCCTTTAAATATGGACGCTAAATGGATTAGACCGAACCAAATCAGATCAAAGCATAATAACATTTTTTTGCTAAAAGAACTAAACTGTACACTTTTTAAACCACTTCAAAACCAATCAAAAAATGCATTAAAGTTTGTAAAAACTGATATGTTAACCTTTAAAAAAAACAGTACGAAAATAGGTCTAGATATAAAATTAGATAATCTAAAATCAATATATGATCAAGCATACAATGTCAACTATCAAACAATAAATTAAATAGTTAAAATTTGCCCTTCTCATTTGAAAAAAGGAAGTGTTAAACATACTCAAATAGTGTTATATAAAAAATAAAAATTGCACCTCACAAAACAATACAAAAGAAAGTCAAAACAAATTGTTAAAAACATCTAAAAAACCCGATTAAAACTACTATGTACCATTTTAAAAATTTAACCAAACTAACCTAATAATTACATTAACAAACTTCAAAACATATCTATACCAATAAAACCATACACCACTTTTAAATCCTATCCACATGAAACTGTAGGATAAAAAAACCAATTTTAACACTTCATAGAATCCACTTAACCCAGGCTATCCTCACATTGTAAGGCCCAATACCTTTATACATTTATATACCAAATAGAAAAAAAATATGAATCGAATACAACTAACATTGAAACTAAATAAAGTCAAACTAATTAATCATAAAAAAAAATGAAATATATAAAACTAATCAACTATAACAAACCGCAAATTGCAAATGAGATGGGCAAGACAATGGTAAATCCACAATTCAAATAATTTCTAAAAAATAAACAAAACAATTAATAAAATAAAAAAAATGATAATTAAAAAATGATTATAAAAAAAACTAATCAACTATGAACAAATCGCAAATCGTTTGAGACACCAACACATAGGTTGTAAAGACCCGTAAATTTCAAGGAAATTTTTTTTCTTAATTTTCTTTGAAATTTTACAAGAACACAGTTTCTGACGGCACCTGATTCCGATGCCCGGTGTGCCCGGAATCATGTTCCGAAGTTTGGCTCGGGTACGTTCAGTGAACGGACGAGCGAGTTTTTCTAACTTTTGAACCGGTGCTCGAAATCGAATTCTGAGGGCACCGATGGAATCGCAACACCGATAATTGCTTAGAAACGCCTCTTCCGGAGTTGCGTTTGCTCGGGTGTGGTTTTTAATTTTTGGGCTTAAAGTTAAGAAATAAAATAAATTGTACGACAAACTTTATTTTATTTCACTTAAGCCACTTGGAAGCCACTTGAAGCCACTTAAAACATCTTAAGCTGAGTTGATGCGGATATGGTGCTATCCAGAAATATCCTACCCTCTTGGTAGGATATTTTTTAGGTGGGGCACGCACGAGCCCCACCGTTTCTTTCCGCTAAGTAACGAACCCGCGAAAACCCGTCATTATGAAAGTCAACTGACGCGTTTTCTTAATTTCTTAACGCATCAATTAATTGTGCGGTTTTTTTCGTTGAATTAATTGGGCGGTTTTATTCGTTGAATTAATTTAATCGTTTCTTAACCTGTTTTCAATCCGTTGGCGTAATAATAAAATAAGACCAACGCACGACTTCTGGAAAAATGCTCGTTGAGAGGTTTTGACAACTTTCTGCCTTCATCCTCCTTCGCGAAGAACGCGAAGAACGCCGTCACCCTCGGAGATTGACGACGCTTCTTCCGAGACGTTCTTCCCCGCAACGATCTCCGATCACCAACTGCTTGAGGTAGGAGATTTCAGGTTTCTTTTAAATCTTCCTTGTGGTTTATAACAACACATGGATTTAATCGATATAATTAAATCTTCATGTTCTTGAACCTCGGAGTTCGTTGACGCGTCACCGTATTCCGCGACGACGCGACGCCCTTCCGCGACGACGCGACGCCTTTCCGCGACGACACGACGCCCTTCCGCGACGCGACGATTACCTCCTTCCGCGACGATCAATTCCGCGAAGAACGCGCGTGCGACGACTTGATGAGGTAGGAGTCTGTTTGTGAAATAACTTTATATTCCCATGATTGTTTCTTTTAAAACAAAGAACTCAGATCAAGTTCAATTTTAATTCTATTAAAATTATGCCTTGCTTTTATTCATGTGTTGAATATTTCTCCCGACTGTTATTATCTAACGCGAAGGGTGCGGACCAAACAAACACGGCCCGACAACACTCCGCAGTTCTTCCTTGTTGTGCGGATTTGGCAGGCGACGACCAAACGTGCCGCAGAGGCGATTTAATGATCCCGCAGTGAAAAACGGAATCCGGGAGGAACAGCGGCATAGACGGGAAGGAAATCGGACCACCGGAGCAACTCCGGTGGCCCGCAGAAGCTTCCGCCGGCGCCCAGCGCGCCGCCGGGAAAACCTCGCCGCGGCTGAAGCCGGCGCGGCAAGGCAGTTCCGCGGCCGCGCGGAACCGCGGTTCAGGGATGCGGCGGCCCGGCCGCGTCCGGGTGATCCAGGGCGGCCCCCTCGCGGGGGCCGCGGTGTTGTCACGCGGGGGCATGCGCGCCCCCTACGTTGCTCGGCCGCTCGGCCGAGCCGAGCCGGACCGGCCGGCCACGCCGGCCCGCGTCCTGGCCTGGCCGGACCGGGTCCATCCGGGTCGGACCGGGTCGGGTCGATCCGGTTCGGCCGCCCAGGGTGGGTGGGGGGGGGGGGGGGGGGGGGGTCGGGTCGGGCCCAGACCCCCCATCTCCGGACCGTTTTCGGTCTTTTGCCCGTAACTTGAGCTACGAGCCTCCGAACGACGCGCCATTAGCGGCGATGCGATCCTTGGATCGAGACGGTCGTTTCGGTATATCGCACTCAAGGTTTTGGAAAACTTTGGGTTCGGCCGGGTTGGTACGTTCACGAAACCAATCGGGCCCTCGGAGCGGAAACGCTCATATCTTGAGCTACGGACGTCCGATTGACGTTCCGTTGACTTCGTTGATTTCCTCTAAGTGAGACGGATCTTTTGGCTTACTCCGCCCGAGGTTTGGACGCAGGTGGAGTACGGTCGGGTTGGTTTTGCCTTAAAAACCAACCGGGCCCCTGGGACGAAAAAGTCAATAACTCTCAGACCGGGCGTCCGATTGACGCGCCGTCTGCGACGTTGAGTTCCTGTTGACGATACGGAACTTTTGGATACATCAACTTCGGACTTTGTGTCAGTTGATGTATCAGCCTCTCGGCTCGTGGAGCGGACCCTCCCGAACGAGCTTGCTGTGTGCGGGAACCCTAGAGCTGGCTGCGACTGCTACTGTGACTGCGACTGCTACTGTGACTGCGATGACGATTGTGCAGAGATCCTCAGTGGGCTGCGACGACGACAGTGCAGAGATCCTCAGTGGACTGCGACGACGACTGTCCAGAGATCCTCAGTGGACTGCGACGACTATATCACTCAGCGATCCTTTGTGGGTCAGTGCTATAGGTCCTGTGTGGGCCCGATCCTGTGTGGGTCCGATCCTGTGTGGATAAGCGCTCAACGGTTCTGTGTGAGCCAGCGCCTACAGGTCCTGTGTGGGCCCGATCCTGTGTGGGTCTTTGCGGGGGTTAGTACCTATCAATCCTTCGTGGGTCCGACGACTTAGATGGATCAGTGATCATCTCTATCGTCATTTGAAAGAAGTATACCTGTGTGAGCTGAAAACCCTGTTTGCTTTCCTTTGTGGATTGTGTTGTGCTATCCTGTGTGGATTTACGTTTTACTTTCCTTTGTGGATTGTGTTGAGCTATCCTGTGTGGATTTTACGTTTTGCTTTCCTGTGTGGACTGGGTTGTACTTGAGCTCGGATGTTGGAGCCGAGCGAGAATTGATGACTTAGGTGTATGTATGGGCATATACCTAAGCCGTGTAGGATGTTACTTCATGATTGTATCTTTCCTTTGTGGATTATCCTTTGTGGATTCTGGGAGACCTTCGGGGGTCTCGGGGTCCCTACTGAGTAGCTTATACTCACCCCTGCATGGGCTATGCCCGCACTTCGTTGTGTTGGTTGCAGACGACGGACAACGCTGATCGTGGTGGAGGCTTGCGGAGCAGGACGGTACCTGGAGGTGGACCACTGGGCGGGACGCACTCGGAGCAGTCGGCTGGACCCGAGGAGCAGTGGAGGCTTTCTGTACCCACCCTTCAGGTGAGACTTCCAGAGGACGGCTCGACGTTGCGGCTTTACTTTTCAGTTGCTGTTTTTCCCCTTTCAGTTGTACTTTACAGTTGGGCTGGTATTTCCGGCCCCCTTTACTTTTCCGCACTTACTGTTGTACCAGCTTTTACTTAGTGTTTACTTTTCCTCCTGCTTACTCGGTAGTGCTTCTTTACTTTTCAAAGGCAATGCCTTCCCTTTTTCTGGGATTTTACGCCTTGGTGCTAGTCGCCAGCCCCTGGCCTATGGAAGGCGGGCTTGGGGTAGTCACGGCACGGGTCCCGAGGACGGGTCGTGACATAGGTGAACCTACAATTCAAATAATTTCTAAAAATTAAATAAAGCAATTAATAAAAATAAAAAAATAAAAAAAATAAAAATGATAATTAAAATTTGATTATAAAAAAACTCTAATTACCTATGGAAAAAATTGCAAATTGCAATAAGGACAAATTGCAATTGAGATGGACAAGATATGAGTGAATCCGCGATTCAAATAATTTTTAAAAATCAAACAAAACAATTAATAAAAAAATGATAAATTTTTTTTAAAAAAAACTCACAACTCACCTAGGGGCGATCGACCGGAAGCAAGGAATGGGGGGGGGGTGTCTCAGTCAGTTGTCAGCCGACAACTAGGACCAGGCGCACGCGAGGCCACACTAGAGAGAAAGCCTGGTTGGGATGAGATTGGGATTAGCGAAGTGAGGTGGACGATGGTGAGCGAAGGGAGGAGAGTGGGGCGGCACAGGTAGGGGTGCGGGCATGTGAGGTTGCAACCACAACAACAGGAGAGCGCGTAGGAGTGGGGGCATCAAGCAAGGAGAGCACACAAGAGGGGGAGCATCAGATGAGAGTAGGAGAGGAGAGCACGTGGGAGGGAGCATCAGCGGAGAGAAAATTAGTTTAGGGGTACTGTGCTTGGGGGTGCGTTTAGTTGCCCTGATCGAGGGTGTTCCCAAGCCCACAGGCTCGCGGAGCTCACCTGTGGGCCGATCCTACACACCATGAATAAATACAGAAGATATCACAATACATGTAATGCCATACAACTAAAATAATTGAAAAGAACAAAAGTAAATCCCCAACAACGACCATAAAGCTTCAACAGATCTTGAACAACTTATCGAGTTAGTAACGCCAAGCCCGATCATCAACTAACTCCTGCTGACCTGAAAAAATAGTTTATATATATGTAGGTTGAGCATAACAGGTATATTCAGTATGATCCTCCCCAAAACCTCTCATGCAAAATAGAAAAGAAACATACTAAAGACCAGTGAATGAATAAATGAAACCAACTCGTCACCTAAACAGGTAAAACTATTTTCACATCCTCACAATGTCTCACTCACCAAGTATCGTAGAGGTAAATCATTTTATATAAAAACACACACATGTCTGGAAGCTACTACAACTCGTGAACATGCATTATACCCTGAGCCACACAACTCATACATGTACACTCATGGGAAGTTGGAGCCACTATTACCAAATAATAGTACGTGTTACAACTTCAATCCATTACAACTCGCACATCCTCCAATGGCCTGAAGACCTTCATTTTTATTGATTTTGATAATCCACCTTTCAAGGGATGAGGAGAAACCCTTACAAGGACCGTAGGCGTAAGTATTACATGGTCCGTAGGTCTTAGAGGAATTCATTGCCCGTAGGCTTCAAACATTACATACAACCCAAACTAACTACTTGGAACTGCTCCTCCCCAGCATCTTCATCGTGAAATCAGCTCTCCACCTTCGCATGGCTGTTCGGCTAGGCATTCCCGTGCATGCACAGGCTTGTCCCGATGGCAGGTGCCAAACCCTCTCATTCTTGCAATCCGTTTAGCTTCTACTGTGGTGAAAGCTCATTGCCCATCCTCCTTGTAGAGCTTGTTCCTTGTAAGTTGTCTGGTTTGCATCTGCACTTAAGGTGGCCCGAAGGCCTTGAGGTGGCCCAAAGGCCTTACTGACCTGAAGGCCTGGGAGGCCCGAAGGCCTTACAGGACTCAGGGACCAAATCGGTGACCCGAAAGCCCAAACGGGGGCATATTCTCGGCTGCTACAGTGCCAAACAGTGCCTGCTACAGTCCCTGCTACAGTACCCACTACAATACTGCACAGTTCTTACTACAGTCCCTCGTACATGAATGTATAGTAAAACTCACGAGTCATCAAAAACTGTGTGAGTTCACATATAACATTACAGTTGAAGGGAGAACTCAAGAGAGAGAGAAGTCAGTCATCCATTCCCTCATCATCCTAGATGCTGGGGAGAACAAATCCCAAAAATACTTGAGTGTCTGTTTCCCTACCAACTCAGGTGGTGAAGCATATGAAATTAAAAAATATAAGATATATTGCACACAACCACACTAAAGGCAATTACACAGCCTTAGACTTATCTGCCACTACTGTTACACAAAACACTCGACTACCACCACTAAGGTCTATATCTAAAAAAATGCACACAAGCATCATTTTCAATATTAATTAATCAATCAACCATTAATTCATCTTATTCCATATTTATTTCAAAGATTAATACTTTAATCTTTTAAGTTAAGTGCCTTCGACATCATAATTACCAAGAACCAACCCTGTTCTTTTATCAATTCGTTTATGTTTCATATTTATCGAGTACTCTAGGACTCATCCTGAGCTACCACAATTACTAATGCATGAGTCGTGCATAAGGCCAAGCTAAATCAAGTAGTCGAAAACCCTAACAAGTAATATCCAGCCAACCAAACATTTACAAGCAAGCATCAAACATATATCGATGAGAAAACCCATCTCTTATCTCGTCCCGACCACCCTGGTGTCATCATCGACACCACTATGCATAATACTTTCCATCCCGCCATCACTGACATCAATCATCACTATAGCCCCGAGCCTCCAACCCACTACTCGCCAAACATTCTGACCATACTAATTGAGTTCACATCAAAACATAACAAGGCTCTAATAATCCTAGAGGCATACATACATATTAAATGTAATTTTTCCATGCACAAAAATACAAGGCAACTATGTCCGCAACATCGAGGCAATTATGCCTCCTAAAAACAAGAATAAGTCCATTCAACCCCAAACAATTATCTTTAACAAACAACTATTTTAATTCCCATGTTGAATTAACCGGTTTATTATGCATAGATTTTCAACAATAAGCAACCTATAGTAATTAGATATCAATAGTTAGAATCATTACTCCTATAATTCACCAATATCATGAAAGTACGGTAAATAATTTAACCATGCCTCTTTCACTAAATTCTAACATCATTTAGGCTTTACATTTTTATTCGTTTCAAGCAATTAAACCATGTTAACAATAATATCAATCACAACCACATAAGTGGATAACACACTATCTAGTAAAACAATAGTCAACATCAATGAAGCATAAAACATAGGCATTCACAACATCCCAATCGTTTATTTAATATCTATAACATGAACTAATAATTAAGTACAACATATGATAATATCCTATTTCAATTCTCAAATTTCCATATTATAATAACTTCAAGAACCGCATGTAAAGATTGTAGGTTCCCGGTTCAGCGAAAGCGTGCGATGGGTGGTGCCCAACTTTTCTTTTTCCATGATCGATGATCAATCTGAGATTTACACAACGATAAATGTCGTGATCTACCAAATTGAATCAAAGAATATAGATGATGGATATAACACCAAAACCAAGATAGGATCATCACATATTATTTATAATCAATTTAATTAAATAAATACTTACCTTTGATGGAATTCTTTATTCGTTGATGGATCTGGAAACAAATATGCGATTCACCATCATTACGTTGTAGGAATCAAGTGCAAATCCCCTCTAGCGGTGATCCACACATGTTCCACGAATCTCTAGATATCGCCGAATGAATCTCTGGGTGCTAGCATGATAGATCCTTGTGCTTGCGTTGTCTGTCTTTGATCGCTACGAGAATTGCTTCCAAAGCATTCTCCTTGATCTGGTGGAGGAAGATTGCTCTCTGTTCTTGAGAGTGACCTTGTAGAAGAGAGATCTCAAGAGTTTGAGAGAATTCTCCAATTCCGTTGCACACAACCCAATTAAATGAATTGTCCTCTTGAGAAAATAACATAACTAGGTTTATATATCGCTAGGGTTAAAATAAAATTGTTGATTTATGTTCCTGCATGTTTTGAGCTGCAATTAAATGAATTGAACCTATAAGATGATTTCGATTCATTTGGTTGTATTTTTTCCTTTGCATGGTTTATGGGATATATTCATGGCACTATTTACCTGTGTTTTTCTTATTATATCGATATTGCATTTACTCGATTATTTTTTGGATCCCATGTGCATTTGGATTTCTTACTTATTTAGCGACCCATAATCTGGACCATTGATAATCCCAAATCCAATGACCCAACATCCCTCTGGGTATGTTTCTTCATTCGGCCTTGATCCCTTATGCCGCCTCCGAGCTTATCCTGATGTGCCATCTGTTACATGCACTGTCCCGCCGATTGTTACATGAACTATCATGCTGATCTGAGCTGTCCATGTGGTTAACATCCCACATCTCCGTCTGAACCGCCTAACGCCCTCTGGCTTTCCATCATTGCTCCTCTCTTGTTTAGTTTTGCGAGGTGTCATTCGAGTGAGGCACTGTATCTCTGGTTCTTGGGGCTGCTCACTTGGTTTGTTGAGGGTTCCTCCTATGGGAGGCACTGCTTTGATTTTACAGAGAAGAAGGAAGAGATCCAGGAGTTCCTGGCCACCCGCACTCCCCTCTACCGAGTTCGTGCCACCTCTCGTAACCAGAGTACTTCTCTAGTGGAGTCTCAATGGGGAATCATCTTGGTTCTGGGTTCTAGATGACTATGCTTCAAGAAGGTTTCAGATCTTGACCCATCTTTAATCGTAACCAAACTTTAGTATAGATTCTTGGATCTATAGTGTTTCAATTTATTTTGGCATGTACTCTTCTTTATCCTACTTGGGTGTGCACATGAGTTCGTCCAGGAGTGGACGAGGCTAACTCTACGTGACAGGCTTCATCATTGCCACCTAGTTTAGCAAGCATGACCTCCTCAGATAGTTTTTGTAGTCCTTTCTATTTTTTCTCTTGAGTCTGTAATTACCTTGTGTGTTTTCTTGCTACTTAATAAAGTTGTTACCCGGGTGGTGTTCTCACTATGCACGTAGGTCCTAAAGGGACTGAAGCACGTTGCATCTGTTATCTATTTTACATTTGAGTATTTTCTATTTTTTTATTCCAGTAACCCGTTTGTGAATAAGTCTTGATCTATTCGTTTGTAATAAATTGATTAACGAAACTCATCATATTAATAATCTATCATACATGACATTGGGTCTTGGGTATTTTAGGGTTTAAGTCCCCAACAGGTGGTATCAGAGCCTATTGTAACATTAGTTATGGGTTCCACTAAATTCGATATTGATAAGTTCGATGGTGAAAACAACTTCAATCTCTAGAGAATTAAAATGAAAACCTTAGTTGACCACGACGACCTAATAGATTCCCTTGCTGGTTTTAGAAAGAAAATAACCTCTACTTTCCTTGATGGGAAAGTTGTCATTTCTTATACAGGTTTCCCTAAGGAAACCCTTAGGAAATCGCATAGTTTAATACTTTTATCTTTAGGAGATAAAGTGTTAAGGGAAGTTGCATATGAGTCCTCTACCGTTGGTATATGGTCTAGGCTTGAATACCTTTATATGACTAAGTCTCTTATTGGTAGATTGTATACGAAAATGAGATTGTATACTTTCAAAATGTGCCCTAGAACTATATTCAGGATACACATTGATGAATTTAACAAAATTCAGTTAGATCTAGCCAACATAGATATTCAATTGGATGATGATGACCAAGACATTATATTGTCAGCATCTTTAGATGGTTCATTTAATTCTATTAAAGAATCTATGATGTATGAATAATAAACACTTACTCTTGAATAAGTCAAATCTTCTTTACTCTCTAAAGACCTTCAAAGGCAGGGTAGTGTTAAAACCGAGGCTGAGGGTTTAAATGTTAGGGACATAAGTGTGTCTATAGGAAGAAGTGAGTAAAGGGGTAGGATAAAAGAAAGGGGCCAGTCTAAGAAGCATATATATAAGTATAAAAACAAAGTTATTAAATGTTTTCAATGAAAGAAACCTAAACATATTAAGAGGAACTTCCCTAATTGGAAAGGTGACTATAGAGACAATAGAAATTACCATTCCTTGTCAGTTGAGCATGACTTTGATACTGCTGATGTGTTAAATGTTTATGACATTTTCATCCTTGATGAATGGATCCTGGATTTAGGATGTTTATTTCATATGTATCATAGGAAGGAATTCTTTACTGAATTAAGATAAAATGAATTTGGTGAGGTATTTCTAGGGAATAACATGATTTTTCACATTATGGGAATATACTCTGTTTTGTTAGAGCTTCAAGATGGGACTGTTAAATCTCTTGAGGAAGTTAGGTGGGTACCTAAATTAAAAATAAACCTAATATCCCTAGTAATCCTTGACCAAAAGTGGTACAACCTTAAGCCTGATTCTAGAAGTCTTAGAGTTTCTCGAGGATCTCACACAGTTATGAAAGGAACCCTTTGCAATGGTCTTTATGTGTAAGATGACAAGGTTCATAGAAGTCAGTTGAACACCTCTTCTAGTTCATAACTTGATTCCATTACTCTTTGGCATAAAATATTAGGGGATGTTAGTGACAAGGGTCTTAGTGAACTCAAAAAACAGGGCCTTTTGAGTAACATCACTCCTAGAAGTCTCCCATTTTGTGAGGATTGTGTATATGGGAATTCTAGAAGAGTCGTCTTCAATAGGTCTGTGTGTAAGGATAAAGAACCCCTTGAATGCATACACTTTGATTTATGGGGTCCTTATAGGGTCACCTCCCACAGAGTAGGCTTATAATTTGTGACTTTTATTGATGATTTCTCTAGGAAAGTCTAGATTTATATACTAAAACACAAGTGTGATACTTTTTAGACCTTTAAAAAATGGAAAGTTGGGGTAGAGAGTGAGTCTGATAAGAAACTCAAAGCATTAAGGACTGATAACGGTCTAGAGTATCTATCTATCGAATTCATTGAATTCTATGAATTAGAGGGAATAAAGAGATACTAGACTATTGTAGAAACCCCACAACAAAATGGATTAGTAGAGAGAATGAATAGAACCATTCTTGAGAGGATGAGATGTATACTGTCCCACTCAAAACTCCATAGGTCCTTATGGGATGTGGTTGCTTCAACAAAAGTGTACCTTATTAACAATTGAAAATCTTTTCCTAATTCATTTAAAACACTTGAGGAACTTTGTAAAGGTATACCTCCGATTCTAGCACACATTTGGACCTTTAGATCCATAGCTTATGCCCATACACAACTGATAATCTAGCTCCCAGGGATGTGAAGTGCATATTCGCGGGATACCCAGAAGGTGTTAAAGGGTATTGTCTATGGGTAGATAAACCAAGGTATCAGAAATGTGTCATTAGATGAGATGTAGTGTTTCATGAATATGGTATGTCCAATGATAAGGGACTTAAACCTGTAGAGGCTTCTGATGACACTGCAGGACCCTCAACAACACCAAGTCCTCTTGGCGTTGAAGTGCCTTTTGAACCCAGTGACCACTCCTAGTCTACCACTAGTCTTGCTCCCCACATTGTCCAAACCCAAGTTGAATATAATTATAGTATGGATTCTAACCCTAAAACTGAGGAACCTAATGATATGAGCAATTATCAGCTCACTCGGGATAGAGATAGTAGAGTTATAATACCTCCATCCTGTTTCAATCAGGCATACATGACAGCCTATGCATTTAATATAGCACAAGATCTATTTAATGACGAACCTCAAACATATAAGTAAGCTATTAAATCCAAGGAATCCACTAGATGGCTGGGAACAATGCAATAAGAGATGAATTCTCTTCTTAAAAACAACACTTGGGTTATTTTCCCTAGAACCAATAACCAAAAGGTCATAGGTTCTAAATGGATTTATAAGAAGAAAGAAAATAATGTAGGAGAAACTATAATCAAATTTAAATCCTGAATGGTTGATAAAGGTTTTCTTCAGTGTGAAGCCATTGATTATAGTTAATTTTTCTCCACATTTGTCAAGAATTCATTCATTAGAATTCTTCTTGATTTTTCTGCCAAATTTGATATGCATGTTGAACAATTAGATGTAAAACTATTTTTTATATGGTACTCTTGAAGAAACAATTTATATGACTCCTACTGAAGGATTTTCAAAACTGTTCAAATCTAATCAATTTTTTCTTCTTAATAAGTCTTTATATGGAATTAAACAGTCTTCAAGACAATGATATAAGAGGTTTGATTCATTTATGATTGAAAATCAATTTTCCAGAAGTAAATTTAATGCATGTGTATATTATAAAACTGTTAAACATGAGTCTATTTACTTATTATTATATGTTGATGACATGCTTTTAATCTGTAAAAACACGAGGATTATAAATTATTTCAAGAACTAGTTGAATTGTGTCTTTAAAATGAAATACCTAGGGCACTCTAATCAAATTTTAGGTATGGTTATAATAAGAGATAGGAATGACATAACCTTGTACCTATCTCAACTGGCTTATGTTAGAAAGGTATTACAAAAATACCTATTTGATCATGTTAAACCTGTTAGCATTCCCTTAGGACAACACTTTAAGTTGTCCTTGGAACAATCCCCTATAAATGATGATGAGGTTTCCTTCATGAGTAAGATTACTTATGAAAATATTTTAGGAATTCTTATGTATGAAATGGTTAGTTCTAGGCTAGATATTGCCTTTTCAATTTGTACTTTGAGAAGGTTCATGGGGAAACTTGGTAAGCCTCATTGGTATACATTGAAATGGATCCACAGGTATATTTCTATGTATGATAAACTATGCATTCAGTATGACTTGAATAGTAATTTTGATAATGATATAGTTGGATTTGTTGACTCTGATTATGCTGCAAATATTGACACCCAAAAGTCTATCACTGGTTTTGTATTTCTTACATACAGAGGACCAGTCTCTAGGAAGTGAAATATGCAATCAATGGTTACACTCTCCACTACTGAGGTAGAGTATATTGCCTTAAAAAAATCCATAAAAAGGCCATATGGTTGAAAGGTTTTCTTTCTGATTTGTCATTATCTGCTAATAGCATAATAGTCCATTGTGATATCCAATCCGTTTTACATTTATCTAAAAACTATGTATGCCATGTTAGATCAAAGCACATTGATATTAGACTTCATTTTGTTAGGGATA
This sequence comes from Viscum album, assembly GCA_963277665.1. NCBI lineage: Eukaryota > Viridiplantae > Streptophyta > Magnoliopsida > Santalales > Viscaceae > Viscum > Viscum album. The sequence continues at coordinate 1,418,310,869 of OY728145.1, forward strand.
TTATATAATCTGGGACATTGAGTGTCATAAAGATACCCACTGGAGACAATCTGACCGATAGTTTGAATAAGGTCGTGCCATTGTCTAAATTCATGCACCACCTTAAATTAATGAATTTAGTCCCAATTCTATAACTTAGGTTGTGAGAACATCATCCTTAAATTCTTTTTAATTACATGGTGGAAATTTATTGATTAATGCCCCTACATGTTTTGAGTTGCAATTAAATGAATTAAACCTATAAGATGATTTTGGTTTATTTGGTTGTATTTTTTCCTTTGCATGGATTATAGGATATATGCATGACACTGTTTACGTGCATTTTTCTTTTTCTGTTGATATTGCATTTACCCAGTTATTTTATGGATCCCGTGTGCATTTGGATTCCTACTTATTTAGCAGCATGTAATCTGGACCATTGATAAGCCTTGGTCCAATGGCCCAACATTTCTCTGAGTGTGTTTCTTCATTCATCCTCGATCCATTATGCCGCTGCTATGCCTATCCTGCTACGCCATTTATTCCATGCACTATCTTTTCGATTGTTATGCGAACCATCGTGATGATCTTATCCATCAGTGCAACTAACATCCCGTGTCTCCATCTGAACCGCTTGACTCCCTCTGGCTTTTCATCATTTCTCCTCGCCTGTTTGGTTTTGCGAGGTGTCATTCAAGTGAGGCACTATTTCTCTGGTTCTCATTGTTTCTTAGCTAGTTTGTTGAGGGTTCCTCTGTATATGAGGCACTACTTTGATTTTGTGGAGAAGAAGGTAGAGATCCAAGAGTTCCCGACCACCTACACTCCCCTCTGTCGAGTTTATGCCACCTCCTACAACTGGAGTACTTCTCCGATGGAGATTCACTGTCTTGGTTCTGGGTTCTGGATGACTGCACTTCAAGAAGGTTTCAGATCTTGACCCATATTTAATCGTAACCAAGCTTCAGTATAGATTCTTGGGTCTATAGTGATTTAATTTATTTTGTCATGTACTTTTATGTAACCTACTTGGGTGTGTGTGTGAGTCCGTCTAGGAGTGGATGGGGCTGAATCTACGTGACATGCTTCACTGTGGCCACCTAGTTCAGCAAGCCCAATATCATCAGATAGTTTCTACGGTCCATTCTATTTTTTATTTAGAGTATGTAATTACCTTATATGTTTTCTCGCTTCTTAATAAAGCTGTTACCCAGGTGGTGTTCTTGCCGTGCACGTAGGCCCCAAAGAGTCCGAATCACGTTATATCTGTTGTCTCTTTTACATTTCCATATTTTCTTTTTTTTATTCCAGTAACCCATTTGCGAATATGCCTCAATCTATTCATTTGTAATCAATTGATTAATCAAACTTATCATATAAATAATCCATCATATGCGACAATGGGTCTTGGGTTTTTTAGGGTTTAAGTGTTTAACCCCAAAAAAAATAATTGCACAAGTTCCCTTAATTATTTATTTAATCCTAGAGAAAACTTCATGTCAAATAATAATAATAATATTATTATTTCTCAACACGCGCTTAACTTTAAAATTAAAATTAAATAATATTTAATCAAATAATATTCAATATTTATTATTTTCTCACTGAACATAAAAACCCGGTCCTTCATTCCTCAATAATATTTATAGAAACATGAATAATGTCTATTTATTTATTAAAGAAATATCACTACATTATTAACCAATAAATAAATAAATATTATATTCACTAAATAGAAAATAAACATTTATTAAATATTCCACTCACATTATATTCTCTCGAATAACTGGTGATGGAATAAATGCAATCAAGCAAACATGAATAATTATTAAACCGCATGTGGGAATAATATTCATTCAACTTGTTAAATAATAATTAATAATATATTATTTAATTAAGATTCTGGATACACTTAGTGTGTGACCCTCTAGGCCTCTTTCTCAATGATATTAGGTGAATTAGCCTAAATTCCAAGGTTAGCATCTAGCAACACGCCAAGACACCCATAGAGAAATAATTTAATGTCACAACGACATAATAATTCACAAATATACTTACTACATAATGTAATCCCTTTATCACGATATCTCAAAACAAGAAGGCTACATTCCGATGCCATCAACATATGTTCTTGATATCTTTTTCTTTAACTGTACAGAAATAAAACTTTCCTATAGAACACCATGACCATGGATTTATTTAGGCTATATCATTTATATTAAAGGGATTGAGATATCAACTTCCATTAAATAACAAAAAGGAAAAATCCTTTATCACATTATTCATTAATGTAATATTACTCGTGACACACCCAACGTATCCTAATTCACTACAAACATATTTCATAACAGTTTTCATCAATACATCAAAGTACATGACTCATAATACTCATTAATAATAATCTTAAATTCTAAGGACTAATACACACGTCCATATATAAGAACATCCAATGCCACATATAAATGTTGATTTCCTACTGGCGGGTCTCGTTCTCATAATTTCCTACTGGATATTACCAAGGGAGTACACCATGAGAAGGCACCTCAAAGTATTATGAGTCTCCACCTATGACATCTTGTATCATTTGTTTCCCTCAAATGATATCATTTGGTTATAGAACATATATTCAAGAATAGTGTCGTAACACTTCCTGGTTCTCATCATAGTAGGGAACTGTTATGACCTTTTAGTGTGAGAGATACTCTTAAGACATTATCAAATACTATGTCATACATAAGAACAATCATGATGTGATAAGTAGTTTATTAATATCCAGAACTATGAATACATGTTATCATAAAGTATATATAAGTTGGTTCTAGGGAACCAACTCCAACAGAGTCTTACTTGCATTGGAGCCAACTACTAACAACCTTCAGTTCACTAGCTCTCACATGATACTCATACTTCTGATGAGATATGAATTTAGTCAAGGGGTTCACTATGTTATCTTCTATGGGTACTCTATTCACTGTAACTTCACCCCTTTGATAAAAATTTCTCAAGAGGTGATGCTTTCGGAGTAGGTGCTTTATCCGTTGGTGTGACCTTGACTCTTTTTCAAGAGCCACCACTGAAGTATTATTACAATACAACGTGATAGGATATTTAATACTAGGTATTACATCAATCTCCTTGACAAAGTTATGAATCCAAATGGCTTCCTTGGATGCATCAGTAGCTATATACTCAGAATCCGCTGTAGAATCAGCGACAACTGGCTGCTTTGAACTCTTCCAACTCACAACTCCTCCATTGAGATAGAAAACATATCCAAACTATGACTTCAGATCATTCTGATCTGTCTGAAAACTAGCATCAGTATAACACTTGATGACTAGGTCCTCATCTCTTCCAAATACCAGGAACATATCTTTAGTTCTTCTTAGATACTCAAGGATAACATTAACAACAATCCAATTTCATTCTCCTATATTTTCTTGATATCTTCATACCATGCTCAATGTATATGAAACATAAAGTCTAGCACATAACATGACAAACATGATTGATCCTATCGCTGAAGCTTATGATATCTTGCATATTCTATCTTTTTTTTTGTTGTGTCTGAGGACACATTTTCTTTAAAATATGTAAACCATGTGACACTAGAAAAAATCCCCTCTTGGATTATTCCATACTAAATATCTTTAGTATATAGTCAACATATGTACTTTGAATTAGTCCAAACATCATCTTGGATCTATCACGAATGATCTTGATCCCTAGAATATAGGCTACTTCACCTAAGTCCTTCATGGAGAAACACTTATTTAACTAGTCCTTAACAAACTATAAGACTGGTATGCTGTTTCCAATAAGTAACATGTCATCAATACACACTACTAGGATAACGACCACATTCCCACTAAACCTATTGTAAACACACGAATCCCATTCATTCTTAATGAAACCAAATTATTCTATGGATTCATTGAATCAAATGTTCCATGACCTAGATGCTTTCTTTAATCCATAAATAGATCTCTGTAACTTGAAAATCCTTTTTGAATCACCTGGAGTCATAAACCCTTCTGGTTTCATCATATAGACATCTTCCGGAAGGTTCCCATTAAGGAATATAGTTTTGACATCCATCTTCCAAATATAATAGTCATGGTAAGATGTTATAGCAAGTAGAATTATGATGGATTTAGAAATAGAAACTGGTGAAATGGTTTCATCATAATCAATTACTTGATGCTGTTTAAACCCTTTAGCCACTAGCCTTACTTTTAAGGTATTTAATTTACCTTCCAAGTCCAGTTTCCTCTTGAATACCCATTTTAATCCAATGAGATTTACATCAACTGGCGCATCGACCAGAACCCAAAATTGGTTTTGATACATGGAATCCATTTCAGAATTCATGGATTCTTTCCATCTTTTAGCTTTTGGGATCTCTACTGCCTCCTTATAGGAGAGAGGTTCTTTATTGTCAACTAATAACGAGTCACCATCCTTAGTGACTAAAAAACCACATCTCTCTGGTTCTCTTACCTCTCTTTCACTCGTATATAGTACTTGTGTTTTAGGAACTATTTTTTTCTTTTTAAAAGGGAATCCTTAGAAGTGTCCTTTTCAAACCCTTCACCCCAGGAATCCCCTCCCCACGAAGGAATCACTCTAGAGAGAGCCCCAGTCGGGAAGGATCCATTTCCATCCAAGATAGAAGAGCGTCCCCATGGGGTGACAATAGAATCAGTGATGGTTTGACACAACAATCCATCAGTGAGGTGGGATGCACCCTTCTTCCCACCCGATACAATAATGGGTAACCCAGAAAGGTGAGCAGTCTGGGGGAGCGGGCTCCCAAGATTCAAACCTCATACCTCTAAAGAAACACCATTGCTATAACCCTTCTTTCAGGAACCACTTTTTCCATGGTGACATATGGAATCTATTCCTATACCAACTCTTATATATCTTGAGTATCAACTTCATCGAATTCAATATTTCTCCCACTATCCTTTTTGAGAATGCGCTCCCTCTCAAGAAATATGAATTGTTTGGTGACAATCACTTTCTTGTCTGAGAGGTTGTACAAGTAGTATCCCTTTGTTTCCTTAAGATACCCTATAAAGATACACTTTGTGCCTCAAGGTGCTAATTTGTTACCTGATAAGGCCTTAAAAAATTCCTTGAAACCACATAAACATGTATATGAAAAAACATGTTTCTTTCCACTCTATAACTTGAAGGGAATTCCATTTTATGCTTTAGTTGGTACTTGGTTTAATGTGTATGTCACAGTTTGTAATGCATACCCCTAAAAGGATAATGGAAGATATGCATGACTCATTATCAAACTTACCATGTCTAACAAGGTACTATTCCTCCTTTCACTAACACCATTCTACTATGGTGTATAAGGTGGAGTGAGTTGATATAGAATCCCAAAATCTCGTAAGAATTTGATACAGTCTTTATTATGATATTCACCACCTCAATTTGATCTAATCTTCTTTATATTCTTACCAAGTTGATTATCTACTTTATTCTTGAATTCCTTGAATTTCTCAAAGTACTCGAACTTATACCTCATCAAATAGACATAACCATATCTACTCAAGTCATCAGTAAAAGTTATGAAGTAAGAATATCCACCTCTAGCTTCTAATAGAAATTTTCCACACACATCCATGTGTACCAATCATAGAAGTTCTCTGACCCTTTCACCCTTTCCACTGAATGGAAGTTTGGTCATTTTTCTTTATAAACAAGCATGACATCTATCAAGTGGTTTTAGCTCAAACGAGTCTAAATAAAAATATTGATAGAGATTTTTTAAACGTTTCTCGTTTACATGACCAAGATGGTGATGCCAAAGTTGGGTGTTATATGAGTCATGTGAATAGGATTTGTTATCAATTTCCAACACTTGGTTTTCTTAATTCAACACATAAAGACCATTATTTAAGTGTTCCATACCATAACATATGTTTTCCTTATAAAAGAAACAAATTTTATTTGAAAACCTGAAAATAAACCCATCCATATATAGACATGATACAAAAATTATGTTATTGGTAACCGTAGGTAATCACCAATGACTAGAACAGCCATCCCTGCACCATTATCATCTCTCAGATCTACCTCTCCTATGGAAATCTTTCAAAATCTACTTGGTTACTACGTTTGGATATAGGTGTGAGCACCAAAAGTTGTATCTAATACCCAATGTGTAGAAATGGAAAGATTTCAATCGATAAAAAACACACCTTTATCTTCCCCTTACTTCTAATTGAAATTCCTCTTCTAGTGGTCTAACTTTATACATGAAAAACATACTACCTCCTTTTCTTTACCCTGCCTCTGGATCTTCCTCCTCTTAGAAGAACAGTGCTCAGGATATTTAGACTAATTATAGGTATTGGAACCCTTTTACTTGTTCTTACTTTTCTTATTCACCATAAGGACCATAGGTTTATCACGCCCCGTGTCCTTATCCACTTGGAAAATCAAAGTAATAAGTTTTGAAAGACTCTTATTCTTATTACGCATATTGTAATTAATAATAAACTTGGAGAAGGTCTTGGGTAGTGATAAAAGTATGATATATGTACACAACTCATATAGGAATTTAATCCCGAATATGTCTAGGTGTTCAATGTAGCCAATAAGTTTGAATACATGAGACCCAGCTGGTGTAGACTCTCCAAGATTAGTTGTAAACAAAGAATTGGATATCTTGTACCTTTCTTGTCTCACATTATCTTGATAGAGATCTCAAAGGTGAGACATCATGCTATAGGCATCCATATACCGATGTTTCTTCAAAATCTCATTAGACATGGATGATAACATGAAACATTGAACATATTTGGAATTGTTCAAATGTTTCTCAAAGAGTTTTAAATCTTCATCACTTTTATTATTTTTAGGTGCATCAGGAATAAGTTCTTCCCACACATATAATTTCCTTTATGGTAAATGATAACATTTAAGCGCCTTTTCCACTCTTAGAAATTTGTGCTGGTGAGAAGGTTATCATTATCAAATATGGATCACAGTGATATGTTTGAAGTCATTTTAATGTTATTTCTACAAAACAGGATGAGCATAATTTTACTAATTTATCTGATAAAATTTAGACAAATAAATAAATATTAAATTTATTAATCTCTCACTATTTTATTGAAACCCAATATCCCTCACCATTGGTTTCAGAATAACCAGTTGCTTGTACATCCCAGTGGCAATGATCTATATGCCCCTTCTCATTACCCCAAATTTGGTTGGTCAAGAAACTTGAATGGTTTTAGGTAGACATTCCAAATACCACCTGTATTAACTCACAATTCCTTGATCTGCTGAGTGGACTCCCCAATCTTGAAATCCTTAAATTTGATTTCCTCAACCTTTTCCTCTTAGTTAAACCAAGTCCCACTTTGGAATTAAAGCCTTTATGTGAACTAAGTTAAGTCAACCCAAAACTTCAAGCTAGAACTCCATGATAATGGAAATCACCCCAAATTTGGCTGGTCAAGCACTTTGAAGCATGGTTCGATTTTTAATTGAAGTAGTGGAAGGCCATACCAACTTAATATATATAATTGATGGATTTTATCCTTTATGCATAAATTTCCAATTATTATATTTATCACATGTTTTTTAATATTAAGTGGATTTACTTAAGTGATTGACCATGTCTTAGATAATATTTACATATAAGAAAATTTATTTTAGTTCTATCTTGCATGCTTATTAATTTCATTAATTTATGTGATCAGGACAAAATATCCATAATGAAATAACCATGAAACTGGAAGAAATAAAATTATAAAGTGGTATGGTAAAAAACACCTTGAACCAATTTAGGTTCGTGTTACAGCTTTTCACCTGCCCACCAATGTATCTCTCTTGTATTGGTTTCGCCTCAGCACCATACTTGTACCGACTCCACTAGCTTGGGAGCTCCAACCATTACATATGACTTTACTCACACACAGGTGAGGGGAAAAGGGTTTACATAAAAGAAACCACGGGCACACATGACCTTACATAATAAGAGTAGAGAAGGAATCCATGTCAATAATTTAATTTAATAATAAATTAAATAAAACCAATCACATACAAAGGTTTGGTCTATGATCATGATCATCCATATGCATGCAAAAAATTACGCATTAAATAAAACTTGTTTTTCAGAGTGAGTATCTCAAGAGGGGGGGGGGGATGAATTGAGTACCCAATAAAATTTCTATTTAAAATGGATTATTTTGAAATCCCCTAAATGTTTTAAATACTTCCCAGTTTACCAAAATATGTAGTATGGTATTGATATTAATCTTTTTAAAGATTTATCTAAAGATCGATTAGGTCTCGGATGAATAATATACAATATTATTAGATCCATTGAAACCAATTTACTTGATCAAAATACTATATGAATAAAAATTAATATAAACTATCAAATCATATATTTTGTTTATAGTTAAAATAATTGTTAGTTTTAAAGTAGAAATAAAGTAAAACAATATTAAAGAACACAACGAAAAGAATGAATACAAGAGGTTCAGTCTCAAGTCGAGACTTAGTCCTCTCCACTTAGTGATCACCTAGAACCAAGAAGTTTATATAAATAAACAAGATGATCCTTAACCTAGATTGGGTTTTAAAATAGTTTACAAACTATCCAGGTCACACACAACCTCTTCCACAATTATACATGGGAGTACAAATAAACAGGACACACAAGGACCTTTACCACTGTTATCCATGGGAGTAAAAGTGTAAGAAAATATAAGAAGATATATAAGTATCTTCTAGTTTAGTACATGAAACAATGTGTGTATATAAAACAAAGTATAGAACACACTACTTAAAATTTTTAATAAAGATAAAAAAATAGAGTAATCTAAAATTGTAGTGTTTAGAAATGCTCGGTCTGTTGAAATGCAGCTTGCGACTCTTGATTTGATTTGTAGTGAAGCTAGAGCCAGGATATCTTGAAAAAATTCTAAATAACATAGTGTAAAAAACTCGTGTTCTTAACTATAGGAAACCAAATGATGAGTATGTTCTTTGGCTTCCTCAGTCGAGTGATCACAAGATGTAGCAGTTCATCTCATCAGCTCTAGGTGTGTTTAGTTTTCGTGACCTCTCAATTTTCTATCAGTATGCTTAAAAAGAGTATTCTCTATCTTGTTACACAAGGGGGTCTGCTTTTCTTTTTATCAGCAGTAGCAGGAATATTCAGATGGTCTCTGCTTCCTCGTACTGCATGTATGATACTCACATTAATGAATTCAATCAAACATTTAAGATACAATCATTAAAATAATAAATGGAATTAACTTAAATTATATATATGTTAGAAAATATTCCAAATAAGTAAAGTAAGAAAATTTGTGGTGGTGGATTAGTCTGGTGGTATCTCAATCAGCCGGTGTCTCAGAGTTTGATGGTATGTTTTTCTGGGAGTATATTTCTCTCAAAGTGTCTTAGACTTAGCCAAAATTTCACTTCGATAGTGGTGTCTCAATTGACGGTGTCTGCTCTGATGGTGTCAGGTTTGGCGGTGTCTTAGACTTGACCAAAATTCTATGTTGGCATTATGACATTAGTGGTGTCTCCTTCTAACGGTAGGTCAGTTTGGAAGTGTATTGGACTTGGCCGATTTTACATCCTGGATGTATTTCTTTTGACAGTGTTTCATATGACGATGAGATATCCTGGCAGTGTGACAGGTTGACAATGTCTCTTCCTCAACTGTGACTCATACTTAGACAATTTTTTCACCTATCTCAGAATACATATTACTTATAATGAAACATGAAATTCATTAATATTGTTAAAATCATGCTTTTGTGATCATTAAAACTAGAAGTTCAACAATCTCCCCTTTTTTGATGATAAAAAATCATGGAATCAAAGGTATTATAGATGTTTAAACATGGTATTCAAAGTGAGATCAAAATATAAAGCAAGACTTATCATTCATATTATGTGTAGATGATATCAAAGAAAAAAAGAAAAAAATTAAGTATCAAAGGTAATTATCATATATAAAAGACAGAAAGAGTAAAAATAGATAGTATCAAAGAGAGCATAGAAACATCACTATAATAAATCATAAATTCCATAAAATCAGAAACATCACTATAATAAATAATAAATTCCAAAAGATTAGAAATTCCATAAAATTATTAAAAAAAAACAAACATTCCATAAGAATAATTCTCCCCCTTTTGGGATTATCAAAAAGGTAAAGAAAAGTAGTATAAAAACAAGGACAAATAAAAGAGTAATAGATATTAGAGGCATTAAAAATGATTACCAAAAAGTTATTACAACCCAAGTCCCATCAAATACAAAATTTATAATCCAACAAAAAGAAAGGTTCATGATTTACCATAGGGGTCCATTGGTTCTTTGCCTTTAGCCTTAGATTTATCCTTATCCAAGGTAGCAGGATCAGCCTGAGATAGAGTGGATGAAGGACCAAGAGAAAGACTAACTATAGATCTTGGATGATCTTCCACAAAACAACTGGCCTAAGATATCACAAAGCCTGTGCAAGATCTATAGGGAAAGGTTGGAATCTGGCAGGTAGAGGGGCTAGAGGATCTCGAGAAACTCCTGATTTGAGAGATAACCGAGGAGTAATAGGAACATATTATTAAGAAACAACTACTTGGACATGAACACAAAGAAATGGCTTCATCAGATTTATAAAATCTATTATAATTTGGACACCTCTTTACATAACACTAAATAAATCACTTTTCTCTTCCTTGAAATGGGTTAAAAAATGAGTCATCTCCTTCAGCTGTCTTACTTTCTCTTTGAAGGCCTGAGTCACAGGGGGCATCCTAAAATTTTCATCCAATAATTTGAAATTTTATTCCATAACATGCTTGTGTAAATCCTCGATAGATAATATATAATGGACTTGGTAATAGTTTCCCTATCAAATTTCATATTATGGGCATAATTGGTAATCAACTTGAGAACACGATCAAATATATATTGAATTCTTCCCAAGGTCTCTTGGGGATGATTAGTAACACTACCAGAATCACTGGCTGAGGAATCTCTCAACTCATCTATGACAAATGATTGGATCATATCAACATCAAGAACTAGAGGAGGAGGAGAATCAGTATAAGTATCTGAATAGTTATCTTCAAGACTTGTAAGAATCCCATCCAGAGAAGCTTTAAAATAAAATTTAATTTTTTCAATAAAAGATTTTATGGATTCTAGCTCACCACATATTCACATTTTCTTAATTTCTATCTCATAAATATAATGCATCATCTTTGGTTTTATGTGTAAAATCACTAACTCAAACAGACAACGAGCATCATTTTCACTTAACTTAGTCAGGAGAGAAGATTGATTCTTCAAACATTTATCGAAATCATAAAGTATCTTTTCACCAAATACTTTCATGTCATCTTGAGTGACTATATCCACTGGAATAATAGGAGGATCTAGAGTAATCAGTTCAGGTTAAGGAGGTCTCACCAAGGAAAACTTTTCTAATAGCCCATCAAAATCAACTTGATCTATCATAGATCCCTTAGGATCTCCTTCATTCTGAAACTCAGGTCCACCATACCTTGGTGGAATCTTTACAATATTGGTTTACTTTCCCCATTCCTCTTCCATAAGGTCAACCCATTGAGCTAGAAAGACAACTAAAACATATTTAGTGGTAGGAGGTACCACAATAGTAGGTATAACTAACACTTCAAGACTTATCTGATCATCTGAAACCTATATAGCTAAGGTGTGTTCAACACTGGAAAGTTCAACAGGTTTACCCTATTTTTATTTATCAACATAACTTTCTACTATCATATGAGAATCATCATTTTGTACATTAATAATAGATTTAAATTCCATATGACTTTCAACTGGAGTCTCATCACCATCCAAAACACCAATACATTCACCACTCCCTTTCTCAGAAGAAGGCATATTCATTTTCTACTCCTCAACCATATGTTGTTCCACAATAGAAATAACACTCATCTTCTAAACCAAGGTAGACTTAGAAACTGCTTGACCAATGGCACTAGAGTTAGCCTCAAATCTATCAGCTATTGGAGCTTCATGAAATATCTTCAAAAATGGGGATTTCTCCCCCTCAAAAAGTGAATCCTTATCCTTAAGCACTGAAGAAATCTCTACATTTTTCCACTTAATTCATACACTTTCACCACTAGGATCAAATTCATCATCATCACTACCAAAAACTATATCCCTTTCATTTCCATTACCATTTTCACCATTTTTATCTTCCAAATCATCATCACCATTCTCACCTTCATCATCAACTTTAGTGGATTTATAACTCTTACACTACTCCTCTATAGAGACCTCAGTCCCATATTCACCACTTTTAACTAGTTTTTCTATTTTTGGAAGTCTCCTTGGTGGGATAGGAGCTCCAATGGTAATGATAGAAGATTTGGGAGACAAATTAGGATCACTCCCTTTATCAATAAAAGGTTACCTTTCTTCTTCTTTGAAGAAAACAGTCTCTACATCCTCATCTAAGTATTCTATAACCTCATTAGGTTCCAAACCTAGATCAATAGTATCCCTTGGCCTGGTAGGGTGATCAACTGAATTATACTCAGTATATAACTTCTTAGAACCACCAAACCACTATTTCTTATAGTGTTTCCAACTAATCTTCATCCTTTAACAAGTAGCACTTGAAAGATAGAAACCACCACAATCTGCAACTGTTTCTTTATCCTCAGCTACTAGGCCCTTGGCCTTTAACATGACATAAATGAACTTGGGGTAGATCAAGGAATTGGATCTAGAGGATGGCTTGATCATCTCACACATATACACCATGAGATATCTACATAAATTGATCTTGTGACCTTATTTTATAAGATATAAAAGATAAACATCTTGGTACCTTAGAGTTGCGAAATCACCCTTTATTGGGCATATCACATGCTACAAAAATTTAAAGAGTAGCCTACACTCTCTATAAAACTCTGAGGCAATAGATATTATGGTTATGCCATCTCCTATCAGTTCTTATAAAGCCTCTTTATATAAAAATATCTATCTATCTTTAGGAATGGTACCTTGGTAATTTTAATATACTCCTTTATGGGGTAAATTCAAACATTTATTCCATTTCCTTAATAAAAAACCAAACATATGCACTTTGAAACTATTTTTGATCCAATCGACACCATCTTGATCAAATGGAAACTCTACATTCTGATAGAATTTATAAAAAAACTAGGGTATAAGGGTCTCCTGTTTGACAAGAACCACTCTAACCAACCTTGTTTCTAGATTAATTTGAGTAATAGATACTTTCTAGATAATGACCACTTCGATTCAACTTTTTTTTAGCTACTACATCTATATTGGAAAGCTCAAGATTAACTAGTGTGATAGGAGCATGTACACTTGGTTATTTCTTCTACTTCTATGAAGATCTCAACTTAGAAGGTGAAGACTTAGAAGCACGCTTCATTATTAACATGAAGACTAGTTTTTAAATATCAGTTAAGGGTGAATAGAAAGTTTGAAAATTGAGATATTGTGCTGGGATCGAGAGAGAAAGGCATTGGGCACAAGGTGTGTTGGGAATAGACATAATGCCATTTTTATATCATTTGGGATTTTATGTATTATAAAATTGAATTAATACTTTAAATAAAAATCAAAATCCAAGGAATAACACGTATCAGGTTACAAGAAATAATATAAACCATAAAATAAACCAGCAGTTCAAAATATTGATAAATAGAAAAAATTTCCAAGGTGTGAAATAATAATTAAATGACAAGCCAACAGTGTAATAACCTAATGGTGTATCACCAAAGTGGTATGTCAACTCAATGGCGTGTCAAGCACAATGGTATGTCAAATCAATAGTGTGTCAACCATAACGATATATCAACTCAACGGTGTTCCAACCAAAATGGTATATCATACCATAAAATTAAACTTAACCAAAATTTATCATTACCAACTCATGTTTGATATAGTTCATTATCTCAGAATTCAAAGGCTTAGTAAATATATCAGCTAACTGATGTTTTTTACCAATACATTCAAGAGTGATATCACCTTTTCTAAAATGATCCCTCAAAAATTGATGTCTTATATAACTATGTTTTTTCCTAGAACGTGAAACAAGATTATTGGAAATGTTAATAGCACTTGTGTTGTCATAGTTTTTGGGGATATGTTAGAATTGATACCCATAGTCTATTAGATGTTGGAATCGGGGTTTTTCTTTTCTAGAAATGGAGTATGGTTTGTGTTTTTTGACAATCCTCACAAGGAAGATCAGGAAGTTTGCAAGGAAATGGGTCTTACAATTCAAGCAGACAACAATATTGATGGTGGTGTAATTTCCCAGTGTTTGCCAAATTTTTGGGGTCCAAAATTTAGAGGATGTATTTTAATGTGAAAATTGTTTTTTCTTGATGGTCATATGAAAATATCACGAAGATTGGATATGTGAGTTGTGTTTCGCGAAGGATTCAAGGTTACTAATAGTGTTCTCTACGATTATGATGAGATTCATGATTGAAGATGGTGTTCTCCGTGATAATGAGAATTGGATATTCACGGTCAGTGATGAAAATATCTGCGATTATGATGGGTTCCGTGAAGGGTTTTGAAGAAAATCTCAACGGTTATGAAAATCTTTTCAAATAGAGAATTTCCATGGAGATTTGCGAATGGTGGTACACCGCGAAGATATTTTTGACAGATCCATAAAATGCACTGGAGGTGGTAGAGATTCAAAAAAGTAAAATCCTATAAATAAGAGGCTACCCCTCTTCACTTGAGAGAGAAGTTTTCAAGGAAAATCTAGAAACGCTCTGATTTTAAAAAGGTAAGGGATCTTCGTGAATCTGGATTTCTATGCGATCTTGAGCATCACAAAAAGAATATAAGTCTTAACAGAGGATCAATGATTTTGTTTAAAGGGTGCTTAACTATGATGGGTTATTTTGTGTTGACTCAGTGAGATTCACAAAGGAAGGTTATTCTGCGAAGGCAAAGGTGCTTCACAAAGACAGTTAGTTCTGTGAAGGTAAGTGTGCTTCACGAAGGCAGTTTGTTCTGCAAAGGCAGGAGTACTTCACAAAGGTCATTTGTTCCATGAAGGAAGGAGATATTCACAAAGGAAGTGTGTTCCAAAAAGGAAGGGGTGCTTTGTGAAGAAGCTTTGAGAAAGGTAGTATTGAATATAAATTTTAAGTGAACAAGGATTTCAAAGAGCATCAACTCACATCAATGATGCAAGCAGAGTCTCATGATAATTCAGGGATAAAGAATTTATTTCCAAACCATTGAAGATACCTTCAAGTTGATAAAATAAGTTAGAATTCTCTCAAAGCAGCGATCTAGGGGAGTCGACATAAGTGATCCGAGGGAAGTAATGTGATTTCCCTAAAAATTGTAAAGGCAGTGCACCTGACACAGAGTGACTGTTTAAAAACTTATGTATTCGATATCTAGTAGAGTTTAGTGGATTTAGGTATGACCGAAAATATGTCAGCATATGCTCCTTGGACTAGCCCTTAATGGAGAACCAAGTGAAAATTTTTGTGTTGTCTTGCTACATGTGAATGTTTTAATTGATGCACATTACCATCATATATGTTTAACAGGATCCTACCAATGTGGGAACAAGATCCACCACTTTAGTAAGAAAAATTTGACACCCTGATTCACCCTCCCCTATCAGGGTGTTCTGGGGTCCTTCAAGTGGTATCAGAGGGTAAATATTTCTGGTGCTAAATCTATCCTACTTTTCCTTCATGGATAATTCAGTAAATGTTAGGGGAGTGACCCAAATTGATGGAAGAAAATTTCAGATATGGAATAATAGGATGAGATTTCATCTAAGATCTCTTGTAATGGAAGTACTCTTTGACACTGCACAAGGAATATAGTTCAATGATCCAATAGGGCTATCTATGATAGATACAGATAGGAAAATGCTTGATGTAGATGCTAAATCACAAAATGCTCTCACTATAGCTCTTTTTGATTAGATATATCTAAAGGTAATGAGTTTCACATCTGTCAAGTCAATGTGGGAGAAACTAGAAAATATTTATAAAGGTGACAACAATGTGAAAGAGGAAAAACTCAAAGTTTTTCATAATATTTTTGATGATCAGAAGATGCTTTCTAATGAAAATGCCGATACATTATTTAATCGAATTACTGAAGTTGTAAGAGAAATTCAAGGGCTTGGTAAAGAAATAAAATACACTGACATTATAAATAAAATCTTGATAAGACTTCCACCACTTTACAATCCAAAAGTGTCATCCCTTGAGGAAATAGATCTTCTAAAAATATCTTTGGATGATCTAATGAGTAGTTTGGTTGCATATTAAATGAGAGTAAAACTAGAGGATGAAACAAGTTGGGTCAGCAAGTATATGTCATTCGAAGCCATAGAAAAACTCAATATTTCAGGAGACTGTGTTAATAAATATAACGAGGAAGGAGAACTCATTTCACTCTTTGCTAAGAAATTCAAGAGATGAAAAGGGTGATTTGAAGGAAATCTACCCTTAACATGTTTTTGTTTCGGTAGAGTTGGGCACATTGATTCTCAATTCTCAAGGAAGTTCAATGATAATGAAGGTGAAGATGGAAACTCACATAAGCCTCAGAAAAAGTTTTCTCAAAAGGAAAAATTCAAATATGGAAAGAAACCAAAAAAGAGTTTTTTCTGTGAAGAAGAAGAGGATGATAATGAATTCTTTGGGGAAGAAGAACCAAAGTTTAAATCTAGAAACCATTTTTCTATGATGGCTACCATTGAGAAGTTAGAACCATAAAAAATAAAGCTAAAAATAATCAGTTGAGTGATAATGCTGATCTAATGTTACAACTTAGGGATTCTATTGCTAATCTTGAGAATAAAATTAAAAGATGAAAAAAGTGGAGAGTAGTTGTGGAAGAATCATCATAATATGTTGATTAACTTGAAGCTGAAATTGAACAACTGGAAGAAGTAGTGAAAGTTCAATCAACAACCCTTGAAATCACAGAATATATAGTGGAACTAAAGCTCATAATTGAAGAAAAGGAAAAGGCCATTAGTGGACTTACCATTAGACTAGAGGATAAGTCTAATATTATTTATGGATTCAAAGAAGACATTGTTACTCTTAGGAGTAAACTTGAAAGTGAATGAAATTTAAAATAAGCAAAGAATAAAATACAGTTTGGAAAATTCTCAGATTCTGAGTTGCTGGAGAGAGTTAAACGTCATTCCTATGGAGTTAAAAAGGTTTTTAATGATCAAAGACTCACATTCATGGAAAAAATGGAATTAGTTGTGATACCAAAACATCAAATTCTATAAATAAAATGGTTCAAAATAAAGGAAAACTGAAAGTTGGAAATATTGAAAAGTCAAACGAAGTACTGAAAAAGAAACCCTCAATTCAAACTAAAAGGAGAACTGAAAAATATCCTTAGGCATAAAAAATGATAGATAGGAAAACTATCTTCATAAGTAATAATAAATGAGGAGGAATACAAATGAAAAGACATTTTCACTTATGAAATGTCAATTTGTGGCTATCTGGGCCATACCATGTCATACTGCAGAGAAGCAAGGAGATATTTGAATGGAGAAGATCTAGGTAGTCAAAAAAGGAAAAAAATCATATACTACTTCTTATAGAAGAAATAATTTCTATGGATATAGTTTTCATTGTTCTAAATTTGGCCACAAAACTATTTATTAGAGGTAGAGGAAAGACATGAACAATTCATACAGAAATCAGAGACAAGTCAATACTCGTCAACCAGACAGTGTTTCTCTCGCAAGCAAATTTTTTTCTCTAGAAGAAGAGTATGAGAATAAATAACCTTACAACATGTAAGAGATATTTGAAATCCCATCTTTATCCTTCACTCAATATAATATTTCATGGAAGGAAAAGAAGAAAATTGAAAAGTCCAACCTTGAATAAGTAGATCTTAAAGCTACAAAGAGCAACAAAACCTGGATCCTTGAAAGATATGTTCATACCACATGATGGGTAATGATGAATTATTAAAGAATATTAAGAAAAAGGTTGATGGGATGGTATGGTTTGGTAATTATGGTGTGTTGAATATCAAAGGCAGTGGGAGTGATGAACTGGCTAATGGAAAGCTGAAGAAAACTAAAGTTCTTTATGTGGATGGTTTGCATCATAATATCCTTAGTCTAAGTCAGTTCTGTAACTCAGGACTTATAGTGAACTTAAATAAAAAAGGATTCAATATAAAGGGAAAGATATAGAATTATCTCATGAAAGGATACAGAACAAATGAAAACTTATATTAGGTTGACAGTAAAGAAAACATTTTTTATCTAATAGGTGAAAAAGAAAACAACTTATAGAATTGAAGGTTGGTACACATTAATAAAAAAGACATGGAAAAGATATCTAAGATAAAAATATTCATGGAAATCCCCAATCTGAAGCATGAACAGAAAAAGACTTGTGATGCTTGCATACGAGGGAATTTGGTATGCACTTATTATCGGCCAAAGAAGAAAAGGGCATCAAATCTTCTTAATCTCATATATACAGACTTATGTGGTCTGATAAATGTTTCTAGAACACATGGAGAAAGGTACTTTGTCCTTTTCATTAAATATTATA
Organism: Viscum album; assembly: GCA_963277665.1. Lineage (NCBI taxonomy): Eukaryota > Viridiplantae > Streptophyta > Magnoliopsida > Santalales > Viscaceae > Viscum > Viscum album. Next base: position 1,418,329,486 of record OY728145.1, read on the forward strand.
GTATAATATCTTGTGTGATGGTTATACAAAGGAAATAGAAAGTGCTTGACTACATGAATACTTATTTTCGAATAGGAGAGAATGATACTGGTCGCACTATCAAGGTTTTATGATTTGAAAATAGAGAGAAATACACATCAATTGAATTTGAAAAATACATAGAGAAACACAAAATTAAATATGAGGTGGTTGATGTGAGAACTCCATATAAAAATTGAGTTGTTGAGAGCAAGAATTGATAGGTGAACAATATGTCCAGAACTATGCTAATTGAGAGTCATATCCATCACCATTATTGGAAAGAGGCTATTCAAGCTACAATGTAAACTAAAAATTGAACATGGATTTATATATAAGAAATGAAAACACCATATGAGTCGTGGCATGGATGTAATCCCTATTTGAATCATTTTCGTGTTTTCAGAAGTAAATGTTTCATTGAAAACAAATAAGGAAATCAAGGGAATTATGATGATTCTACAGACGAAGGAATATTCATCGGATATTCAATGAAGAGAAAAGCCTATAAATGCTTCAATAATCATCTTGAAAAAATTGTGGAAAGAAACGATGTGAATATCATTTAAGATAAGAACACAAATGCCTCAAGGAATTCTTACGATGATGTGATACAAGATGAAGAAGAATTTGGAACTGGAATAGATCCAAATACAGAAGTAGAGGAAGGTATTCAAAACATTCAAGGGTCGTAACATGATGTTGATTCAGAAGAAGAATTGGAAAAGGAAACCATGGCTGAAGAAAATTATTATGAACCTCATAGAAGAAATTGAAGAGTAGAGATTGATCAATCTAACAACATTGGGGATTAGACAACACCCACACAAACAAGGAGAATGATGAATAATGAAGAATCTGCATTTCTATCAGTTGTAGAACCATCCTCATTTGAAGAATCTGCAAAGGATGAATCATGGGTTAAATCTATGAATGAAGAGTTAGATCATATTGGAAAGAACCAAACATGGGATCTTGTTACAAGACCCAAAATTCACAATGTGATTGGTATGAAGTGGATCTTTAAGAATAAATTTTATAAGAAAGGTAATGTAATCAGAAATAAGGAACGATTGGTGCGTAAAGGATATTCACATATTGAAGGTGTTGATGTTGAAGAAACATTTTCTCTAGTGGAGAGACTGGAGTTGATTGGGATTTTTCTTGCCATGACAATTCAAATAGGATACAAAGTGTATCAAATGGATGTCAAAACAGATTTCTTGAATGGTGTTCTTGAAGAAGAAGTATACATTGAACAACCGGTGTGTTTTATGCTCGGTAATGATGAAATGAAGGTTTGTAGATTGAAGAAAGCACTATATGGTCTGAAACAGACACCACAGGCATGGTACTCTTAGCTTGACTCCTATCTAAAGAGGCTCAAATTTAAAAGAGAAGTTGTGGATCATAATCTCTATGTGAAGAATTATCATAAAGATCAGTTCATAGTACCGACATACATAGATGATATTATATTTGGTGGAAGAAGTAAAGGATTAGTGGATGAAATTTTCAATCACATGAAATCATAATTTGAAATGTCTATGATTGGTGAACTCACATACTTCTTAGGGATGCAAGCGATTCAGATGAAAGACTACACTTATATTTCTCAAAAAAAGTATTCAAGATATTTGTTGTATAAATTCAATATGCATGATTAAAAACCAATATCAACTCCAATTATAGTTGAGAAAAAACTGGAAAGCATAAAGATGGGACATCTGTGGATCCCAAAATGTATAGAAGAATCATTAAAATCTTATTGTACTTAACTATGACATGGACAAATATTGTCTTTGAAAAATTCCTAGCGGCCCACTTTAAATGTAATCCGAAGTAAGAACATATGACAGCAGTGAAAAGAATCACAAGGTATATTCAAGGTACTCACAATTATGGTTTATACTTTACTGTAGGAATAGATAGTGAACTATCAACATTTTTTGATGCTTATTGGGCTGTAGATATTGTTGATAGAAATTATACAAGTGGTATTTTATTCTTATTACCAATAAATGTGTGGGATGGATGAGTAAGAAATAGGAAATTAATTCTCTTATTACTGTTGAGGCTGAGTATATCTTCGCTACAAAGGCATGCACACAACTACTTTGGAAGAAGAAACAACTAAGTGATATCGATGATGAGGTAAAACAACCAATGGTGATTCAATGTTATAACAAGAGCACAATTTATCTTACAAATAATATTGTTCAACATTCTCATAAAAAACACATTGAAATTAGATATCACTTTATCAAAGAAAAATTTGAACAAGGTATGATTAAAATGGATCATGTTGGCACTAATGATCAAGTGGCTAACATACTGACCAAGCCCCTATAAACATAGGTGTTCGAGAAGTATTAGTTAAACATCAGTGTTCATCTACCTCCAAGTGCATGAGGAGGTCATGCAAATTCCACTCTCCCTGGTTAAATTAATTGTTTTAATCTGTTTTATAATGTGATGTAGGTTTATAGGGAAGATACGATCCAGGGAGAGTATGTTTTGAGCTATACAAGTCAAAATCAGACTCATTGGGTTTATTGTCAATGGGGGATAATGGATAAATTCAACGATTCAATGGTACAAAGAAGGAGGGTGATTTTTTTCTCATTGTAGAAGAATAGAGAAATTGTATAAAAGAGGATAATGGATAATGGGGAAATTTGATGCGTTATAAAGGGTTTGATGGTTCAATGGTACAAAGGATGAGGATGATTTTTTTTCTGGTTGCAGAAGAATAGATAAATTGTATAAAGGAGGAGAATGGAGAATGATGAAATTTGATGAGCTGCAAAGGGTGAAAATGAGAATTTGGTGTTATGAGGAAATAGTTCAGGGCACGTAATGCTTCTATGACTCGGTCAAAGAATATCTTGAAAATATTTAACCATTCCAAAACACAAGAACCCAATTAAATATTCCCCTCTTGTTTTATACATCGATCATTTCTCACATGGACTTAGAGTGTTGGATGTTTTGTTTCTTGTGTATCAGGTTTTGATTGCGGATGGTGCTCTATTGAATTTATCTGCAGATGGCCAACAAAACCAAAGGGGGAGATTAATGGAACCAGGGATTTTCTTTGCTAAAAATGGAGTATGGTTTGTGTTTGTTGACAATCCTCACAAGGAATATCAGGTAGTTTTCAAGGAAAGGGGTCTTACAGTTCAAGAAGATAATAATATTAAAGGTGGTGTAGTTTCCTAGTGTTTTCCAAATTTTTGGGGTCCAAAAATTTGAGGATGGATTTCAATGTAAAAAGTGTTTTTTCTTGAGGTCCTTATGAAAATATGTCAAATGTACGAGTTTCATGAATATGGTCTTTTTAAGTTGCGTTTCACGAAGGATTCAAGGTTTCTAATGGTGTTATCCATGATTACGATAGGCTTCGTGATCAAAGATGGTGTTCTCTATGATTACGAGAATTGGGGCTTCGTGATTGGTGACAAAAATCTCTACGATTATGATGGGAACCATGAAGGGTTTTGATGGAAATCTTTGATATTACAACAAGATTTGCGAACATAGAATTTCTATGGAGCTTCATGAATAGAGGTGCACCATGAAGATGTTTTCAATGGATCCGGAAAATGTGCTGGAGGTGGTGGAGCTTTGCTAAAGTACAAGCCTATAAATAAGAGGCTACCCCTCTTTACTCGAGAGAGATTTTTTCAAGTAAAATCCAGAAATTCTCTGATTTCATGAAGGCAAGGGAGCTTTATGAATCTGGATTTCTATACGAGCTTGAGCATCATCAAAAGACTATAAGTCTTAACTGATGATCAATTCTTTTGTTTAAAGGATGATTATCGATTGCGGGGTATTCCGTACAGACTCAGTGAGATTCTTGAAGGAAGGTTGTTCCATAAAGGAAAAGGTGATTGTAAAGACAGTTAGTTTCGTAAAGGAAAGTGTGCTTCATAAAGGAATTTTGTTCCACAAAGGCAGGAGAGCTTTGTGAATACCATTTCTTCCACAAAGTCATGAGAGGTTTGTGAAGGTAGGGTGTTCTGCAAAGGCATGGGTGCTTTGTGAAGGATCTTCACAAAAGGCAGTATTAAACATCAGTTTTAAGTGAACAGGGCTTTCAAAGAGCATCAACTCAGGTCAACAGTGCAAACAAAGTCTCATGATAATTTAGGGACAAAGAATTTAATTCCAAACCATTGAAGTGAGCTTCATGTCGATAAACTGAGTTAGGATTCTCTAAAATCAGTGAGATAGAGGGAGTTGATGGAAGTTATCTGAGGGACGCAATGTGCTTTCCCTAAAACATTATAAAGGTAGTGCTCCTTGCACAAAGTGACTATGTCAAAACTTCTGTATTCCATATCTAGTGAAGTTTAGTGGATTTAGGTATGATAAAAAATCTGTCGCTATATGATCCTTGAACTAGCCCTTAGTGTTGAACCAAGTAAAAATTGATGTGTTGTCTTACTATGTGTGAATGTTTTAACTAATGCACATTATCATCAGATAGTTTTAACAGGTTCCTACCAATGTGGGAAGAAGATCCATCACTTTAGTAAGAAAAAGTTGACACCCTGATTCACCCCTCCCCTCTCAAGATGTTCCAGGGCCCTTCAATAGAGTGTGTTTTATTCAAAAAATTTGTGCACATAAACTACTATCAGTTATGTATTCAGCTTCAGTAGTAGACAATGCTATATAATTTTTCTTCTTACTACACCATGAAACTAGAAACTTTCCCAAAAAGTGACATGTTCCATAGGTTCTTTTTCCATCTAACTTGCATCTAATAAAATCATCATCAAAATAACTTACTAAATAAAATGCTTGTCCTATTAGGTAAAATAACCCTAAATTGGTTGTATACTTGAGGTATTTAAAAATTCTTTTAACAACAATTAAATGCAACTCTTTAGGGTTGTATTTAAAATGAGTACACATACACACACTAAACATAATATTTGTCTGGATAGAAGTTAAGTAGAGAAGACTTCTAATCATACCTCTATAACTGGTTTAATCCACTAGTTTCCCAGTTTCATCAAGATCCAATTTACAGGTTCTACTTTTAGTGCTATCCAGGTTAAAATGTTTTAAAAGATAATTAGTATACCTACTTTGATTTAAAATATTTCCTTATTTTTTTTTGAAAAATTTTATATCTAAGAAATAATTTTAGTTCACCTATTAAACTCATTTCAAATTCATTTTGCATCATTTTTGAAACATTAGTACAAAGATAATTTCTTGAAGATCAAAAAATAATACCATCAACATGGATTTAGACTACTAATACATCTTTTGAAATTATTTTGATGAAAAGGTTAGAATCAACTATTCCTTTTGAAAAACCTTTTGAAATCAGAAAATTACTGAGCCTATCATACCAATCTCTTGGAGCTTGTTTTAAACCATATAAATCTTTAGTTAATCTAAAAACTTGATTTGGAAAATGAGGATTTTGAAAACTAGGGGGTTGTTCTACAAAAACATCATCAACTATAAAACCATTTAAGAATGCACTCTCGATATCCATTTGATATGGTTTGAAATATGGATGTGATGCATAAGTAAGTAGAATTATTATGGATTCAAGTCTCTCTATAGGTGAAAAGGTTTCTTCATAGTCTATTCCTTCCTCTTAACTATAACCTTATGCAACTAATCTAGCCTTATTTTTAACTATAATTCCTGACTCATCAAATTTTTTCTAAACATATACTTAGTTCCAATAGTCAAGGTATCCTTGGGTATATCTAGTTTCATTCAAATTGATTCAATGATTCTTTCATATCCATCACCCATAATTCATCATTAATTGCTTCATTGATGTTCTTAGGTTCTAGCTGAGACAAAAGGATTGATGTTCAACCTAATTTCCAATAAAAGCTCTAGTTTTTGTAACTTTTTCTAGGTATCCTACAAAAAACATCTATATGATGGTATTTAAGAGTTCTAATAGCTCTAGATAAAGTGGGACCGATCACTTCTATATTTTCAGTTTCGGGTTCTAGAAGTTCTTGAAATTATTCAAAACTAGATTATTTTTCTACTTATTTCACAATAGAGTCTAAAGGTTTGGAATTTAAGTTTAGATATGATAAATCATCCTCAAGGTTTTCTAGGGAGGTCTTAGGATCATGTGGATAAGTATCATCAAATTTGACATGAGCTAATTCTTCCACAGTTTTGGTCTTCTTATTGAAAACTCTATAGGTTTTTCTAGAGATTGAATAACCGAGGAAAACACCTTCATCAATTTTAGAAGATTTTTTTTCCAAATTATCCTTAGTTTTAGGAATAAATACTTTGAAACCAAAAACTCTAAAGTAATTAACCTTAGGTTTCCTATTATTCTACAGCTCATAAGGGTTCTTCTTAAGGATATGTCTAATTAAAAATCTATTTATGATGTAGTAGGCTGTATTGATAGATTATAACAAAAAATAGATAGGTAGGTCATGCTAATTTAGCATAGTATAGGATATATCTGGTAATTCTTATTTTTCCTTTCAACAAATCCATTCTTCTAGGGTGTCTTAGGTGTAGAGAAGTTATGAGTGTAGCTATTTTGTGAGAAAATGATTCAAAATCTTGATTTTAAAACTCACAATCATGATCACTCATTAAAGTTTTAATTCTAAGTCCAATTATATTTTCTACACACTTAGAATAATTGGTAAAATAAGAGAAAGCTTCACTTTCGTGAGATAGAAAGTACACCCAAGTATACCTAGAGAAATCATTTACAAGAACATAAAAATAATGCTTCCTGTTAAGACTTGAAATTATAGATGGTTCAAATAGATACATATGAACCAACTTTAGAGGTTGATAAGTTGACACTTATTTATTTGATTTAAAATAAACTTTGTGTTGTTTCCATTTTTGATAGGGGTTATAGACTTTATCTATTCGAAATTCAAGCTCAGGCAGATCCCTAACTAACCCTTTCCTAGTTAGATTCCTAAGTGAGTGAATGTTGAAATGGACAAGCCTCCTATGAAAAATACATGAATCCTTATTAAATTCACTTAATCATGATACATTTTGAGAAACTACAGAATTTAAATCAACAGTATAAACATTATCATTTCTCAAAGTAGTAAAAAATAAAATATTTTTAGAATAAAAAACATTGCATGCATTATTCTCAATCATAACATAAAAACAACAATCACATAACTGAGAAATGATTATAAAATTACATTTTAAACCATCAACATATAAAACTTTAGAAATCAAAAATGATTTTTTATTACCAATCTGGCATAGACTGATGATCTTTCCCTTATAATTTTCACCAAAGGTTACATATCCACCATCAAACTTTATCAGGCATTTAAAGCATGAATAATCTTTTATCATATGCCATGAAAAACCACTGTGTAAGTTCCATAGAATTTTACTAGAGGTCTTTAATCATTTTTCATATAAAACAGATTTTATTCATGGAATGATTTTGGTACCCAGATTTGTTTGGGTTCAGAAATGTTATAAATTAGTTCTTTGGGAACACACAATTGCCTCATGGGTTTCATATAAAAATATTGTAGACTTTTTTAAATAAAAACTCTATTCGGTCCTTTTTAAAAATTATTGTAAAAAGAACTCTCTGTTCTAGATTTAGGAACAAATGTGGTTTTTGTTATTTTCCTCTCTCTAGGTTGATATCCAATTCAACTAACATATTTTGGTGAAACTTTATTTACCAAAATTTGTGTGAGTGTCTATCTACCATTAGTAAAATTTTCAAGATATTTCTTTCATTAATCATTATACAACTTAATCTCTATATTTTCCTTGATCATTTGAGCATTTTTCTCCTTTTCAATAGATAATCATATTTTCTATTTGCAGTTAGATCATGCTATCTTTTTAAAATGTTGTATTTACTATTAATATCATTAAAGTTATTTTTTATCATATTGAATTATTTTAATAATTATTCATTTGACATATTATCATCATCATATTCATTTTAAAAAATATCAGAATTATGCATAGGCATAATATTAGAAATAGTAGGAAAAACAGGTACCTCACTAACTTTAGTCATCAAACACATATTTTCTCGGTCTGTTTTCTCCTCATGTGATGCATCAGAGTCACTAGAGCTATCCTCATAGGTAATATATATAGATTTCATAGACTTCCTATATATTTTGTCCTTGCATTCATATTTCTTTTTGTATTTAAGCTTTGAATAGTATGATTTTATTTTTCCTTTCCTCTTACATTCATAGTAAACAATTTCTTTTGGAGCATCATCCTTATTCCAATATTTTTTCCAATTCCCTTTGTTGTCATAATTTCATTTATAGTTTGATTTTCTATATAAATTTTCTTTCGGTAAAATTTCTTGAATCTTCTGGCTAGGTGAGCCATATCCTCCTCATTATTAGAAGGTGATTCACCATCACTAGAATTAGAAGCTTATATTTTCTCTTTCTCTTTTTCCTATTATTGTATGAAGGTAGTAGTATTGAAATCTATCGACTTTCTTTTTGGCTCATCATATTCTTCATGGTTCACTTTTAATTCCTCTTCATACATCATAAGCTGTCCAATCAACTCCTTTACTAGAAGCTTTCCGATATCACATGATTCTATGTTGGAGATAGATGTGCCTCTCTTTGTTTTAGGTAATCATCTTAGTAATCTCATAATCAGGTCCTTTTTAGATATTGGTTTTATAAGTGATCTCATTGTATTGAAAATTCTCATTAAACCTTAGGTACATTTCAGAAATAGGTTCATCAGGCTTTATCTTAAAATTATCATACTTAATAGTATAAGTATTAAGCCTCATCTCTTTAACATTTGAAGTTTCCACATGAGAAATATAAAAAGTATCCCAAATATCATAAGTAGGTTTTCATGAAAAAATCCTATTAAACTCTTCATCTCCTAGTTTACAATAAATGGAATTCATGTATTTACAATTATTATGGTAAGATAATTTTTTTTCATCATCCCAAGTGCTTCTAGCAATTTCAAGAATAACATATTCATCTTTTATAGCAGACATAATATAAAAACCCATAATTTTTATATTCATTCTCATCTTAATCTTCCATTGGGAATAGTTTGTACCATTAAATAAAGGAGGTATGTTAGTATTAGAACCTTATTGATTATTATCCATTTAAAGAACTAAATTTAGAAATAACATAAATTTTAGATCTTTAAAGTAAAACTAAAATTAGATTTATAAATATTTGAAAAATTTAATGCCAAAGAAATAATTTCCTTTGATACCAAATGTTGTTCGGAGAGATTATCTCAGGGGGGGGGGTGAATTGAGTACCCAATAAAATTTCTATTTAAAATGGATTATTTTGAAATCCTCAAAATGTTTTAAATACATCACAGTTTTCAAAAATATATAGTATGATATAGATATTAATCTTTCTAAAGATTTATCTAAAGATTGATTAGGTCTCAGATGAATGATATAAAATATTATTAGATCCTTTGAAATTAGTTTACTTGATCAAAAATCTATATAAAAATTAAGATAAACTATCAAAGTGTATATTTTGTTTACATTTAAAACAATTTTCTATTTTAAAGCAGAAATAAAGTAAAAAAAATTAAAGCACACACTGGAAAGAATAGATACAAGAGGTTCAATATTAAGTTGAGACTTAGTCTTCTGCACTTTGTGATCACCTACCATCAAGAATTTTATAGAAATAAATAAGATGATACACAACTTGGATCGGGTTTTACAAAAGTTTACAAACTGTCTAGGTCACACACGACCTCTTCCGCAATTATGCATGGGATTACAAATAAATAGGAAACACAAGGACCTATACCACTTTTATCTATGGGAGTAAAGGTGCAATAAAAGATAATAAATATTCTAATTATCTTCCAATTTATTACAACAGGTAGTGAGCATTTATAAAATAGAGTATAACACACACTGCTCAAAAAATGTAATAAAGATAAATAGAATAGAGCAATCTAAAAGTACAAATTTTAGAAATGCTTGGTCTGTTGCAATGAAGTTTTTAAATCTTGATTTGATTTTAAGTGAAGATAGAGTCGATCTCTCTTGAAAAAATTATTAAGAAAAGAGTGTCTCAAACTCATGTTCTTGGATGGAGGAAAACAATTGATGAGTATGTGCTTTGGATTCCTCAATTTAGTGATCACATGATGTAGTAGTTCAGTTCTTCATCTCTAGGTGTGTTCATTAGTCACGATCTTTTAGTTTTATATCAGAATGGTTCACCAGAGTATTCTCTATCTTGTCTCATGAGGGAGTATACTTTTATTTTTATTAGTAGCAGTGGGAATATCTGGATGGTATTTTCTTCCTCATACTGCATGCCGCACACTCACATCAATGCATTATATTTAACATTTCAGAGACAATCACTAAAATAATAAATGTAATTAAGTTCAATAATATAGCTGTTAGAAAAGATACAAAATAAGTAAAGTAATAAAATTGGTAGCGGTGGCTTAATCTGGTGGCGTATCGATCAAACGGTGTCTCAGATTCTAAAGATATGTTGTTCTGACTGTATGTTTCTTTGGCGGTGTCTTATAAATAGATGAAATTTCACTTCAATAGTGGTGTCTCAACTGGCAGTGTTCGGAATGACGGTGTTTGGTCTGATTGTGTTAGGTCTGGAAGTGTCTTAGACTTAGCCAAAATTATGTGTTGGCGGTATGACATTGGTGGTGTATCCTTCTGATGGTTGGTCAGTCTTGCGGTGTGTCAGACTTAACTGATTTTTCATCCTAGCGGAATGTCTTCTGATAGTGTGTCATCTGACGGTGAGATATCCTGGTGGTGTGACAGGTTTACGATGCCTCATCCTAAACTATGTCTCATATTTAGAAATTTTTTCACCTATCTCAGAAAACAGATTACTTATACAGAAACATTAAATTCATTAATATTGTTAGAATCTTGATTTTGTGATCATTAAAACTAAGAGGTCAACAAAACTATCATTCAATTTTTAATCATTCTTATTTAAAATAAATCATGATTGAATCAATTAATTATCATCTTTAATTAATCAATTATTTTATCTAAATCCTCATCTTAATTTCCTTTATATTCTCATCCATTATAATTTTAAACAAAATAAATTTATTAAAAATTAACTTTGTACATAAATGTACCTTGGAGGCAACACGGTGAATACCCATCCAAATCTACCAAACATGTATTATACTAATATACTTGTTTATTATTTGTGACATATAGAATACACAACTTATCACATACTTTCATTACATGTAGTATCAACTTAATGATTACATGAATTACATGATTTTTCTATAACATGTCATGCTTAATGCACGTAGAGTAACAACTATAATACAACTCATACATGATATGCAGATATGATCATAATGAAAATATTAATTAAACATTTATATATATATGAATATTAAAAATCATCACATGGAATGTCCTATCAACATAATGACCACATGCAATAATATGTCTCAAGGTTTACATAATATAATAAATAAATTTTAAATCTCCTTAATTTGGTATAAGTACATGGCATGTACAAGTGAGCTATGTGGTATGTACATATCTCACCATCTATCTGAGGTACATTCCTAGGGACTCTATGTGTTAATAATACCTTAAAAAATGGAGTACATGATGTGTCCAATGGGCCACATGCTGTGTGATCTCCTAATTACACGGTCTCTAGTCAGGTACGCCATGTATGGTAATACATGGCCTATCTGTGACTCAAAGGGACTACATGCCATGTGCATGGGCTATGAGGTATGTACTCCAGTTGAATGTATGCCACCCTAGTCTAGTCAACACGTGGTGTAAGGTATTTAATTCACCGTGTGTAATCAATGCACACATTTCGAATTAATTGATGAATTAATTCGCGATTCATTGATCACAATTACACAACATGTAATTCTGACTACACAGCATGTAATCATATGTTATCCGGCCAGAATACATGGCACCTATGGATGAGATATTTTATTTTAGTTTATTAATAAAATTAATCATATTGGTTAGATTTATGAGAAACTAAGGAGGAAGAAACATATCTCATGATTCAGATTAAAATAATGAGTAAACTTGAATTGAAAACTAAATTAAATTCATAAATCACCAATGATATTTAAATAATTATAAATAATTATGTGACCTCTTTTGATGACACTTTTAGGTTTCGTGAACAGTGGAAGTGTGCGATGAATGGTGCCCAAATTTTCTTTTACCATGATCGATGATCAATCTGAGATTTACACAATAATAAACTTCATGATCCACGAAATTGAATCAAAGAATATAGACAAGGGATATAACGCTGTAACCAAAAGATGATCATCACATATTATTTGTAATACATTTAATTAAATAAATAATTACCTTTGATAGAATTATTTCTTCATTGATGGATCTAGAAACATATCTACAATGCACCATCATTGCGTTGTAGGAATCAAGTGTAGATTCCCTCTAATAGTGATCCACACATGTTTGACAAATATCCATACAACATTAAAGGAATATTCGGGTGCTAGCACGATAGATCCTTGAACCTACATTGTCTATATTTGATCGCTATGAGAATTGATTCCAAATCATTCTCCTTGATACGGTGGAGGAAGATTTATCTCCCTTCTTGGGAGTGATCTTGGAGAAGAAATATCTTAGGGTCTTGAGAGAATTATCCAATTACATTGTGCACAACTTTCCTGTTGAGAAAATAACATAACTGGGTTTATATATCTCTAGGGTTAAAATAAAATAATTTCACAAGTTCCCATAATTATTTATTTAATTCTAGAGAAAACCCCATGTTAAATAATAATAAAAATATTATTATTTCTCAACATGCACTTAACTTGTGAATTAAAATTAAATATTATTTAATAAAATGATATTCAATATTTATTATTTTCTCATCAGACCTAAAAACCCGGTCCATAATTCCTCCATAACATTTATCAGATCTTGAATAATGTCTATTTATTTATTAAATAAATACCACTGTATTATTCTCTAATAAATAAATAAATATTATATTCACTAAATAACAAATAAATATTTATTAAATATTTCACTCACATTATATTCTCTCAAATAATTAGTGATGAAATAAATGTGATAAAAAAAACATGAATAATTATTAAACCATATATGAGAATAATATTCATCAAACTTTTTAAATAATATTAATAATATATTATTTAACTGAGATTCTGGAAACACTTAGTGTGTTACCCTTCATGCCACTTTATATGTGGCATTAGGTGATGTAACCTAAAGTCCAAGGTTAGTGTTTAACAATATGCCAAGGCACCCATAGAGAAAGAAGTTAATTCCACAATGAAATAATACCTCATACAGATGCTTACTATGTAATCTAATCCCTTTATCATGATATCTCAAATCAAGTAGGATGAATACCTATGTCATCAACCTATGTGGTAAATATATCTTTCTTTGACTTTACGAAAATATTACTTGCATATAGAACACCATATACATAGATTGATTTAGGAAATATCATTTCCATCAAAAGTGGTGATATATAAACTTCTGTTAAAGAACATAAGGGACAAATCCTTTCTCTCATTATTCATTAATGCAATATTACTCATGACGCACCCAACGTATCCTACTTCACTGTGAAAATATTTCATCACGGTTTTCATCAATACATCAAAATACATGTCTCAAAATACTCATTAATAATAATCTTAAAGACTAAGGACCAATACACACATCCAAAAATAAGAACATTAAATGACACATATAATTGTGGATTTCCAACTGGCAGGTCTCATCCTCATAATATCCCACTAGATATTACCAAGGACATACACCGTGAGAAGGTTCATCAAAGTCCTATAAGTCTATACCCCTGATAGCCTATATAATTTTTGTCCCTAAAATGATATCATCAAGTTATATAACATATATTCATGAATAATATCATACTACTTATTAGTTCTCATCATAGTGGGGAGCTGATATGAACTTTTAGTGCATCATCTACTCTTAAGACACTATCATATACTATGTCATGCATAAGAATAGTCATGATGTGATAATTAATGTATTAATATTAAAAAAATGAATACATGTTATCATAAAGTACTTAGAATTTGGTTCCAGGTCACCAAATCCAACAAAGATATCTCAAGAAATAGCTCTACAACATTAATACCCCTTTCTATTTCTTGGATAATTTACAAATTATAAAATATTATTTATCTGTTACAATAATATTTCTATATCATACCTGAATTCCCATATTAAAAAAATAATCATTGACATGCAATTTCCAAATTTAAATTAATAATATTAATCTAGAACATGTATTTATTCTTAAAGAAATATAATATCTACAACATGAGAATACACTTCTTTTTCTTCCTTTAAGTTCAAGATTCATTAATAATTATTCTTCATTGATCTTTTAGATTATTATCTTTTTTATAGTTTATTTTATCTATCTAAACAAAGGAATCTAAATCATGATTTAACACCCTTGAACTTGAATAAAATAAAGGCATTTTAAAACTTGATTTTTAGTCAAAATTAAAATTAAAATTAGAAAACGAGTTATAGAAGAAAATTGGGAAACTTAGAAACTCATGGTTGATATATCCTCATACAACTTGGGGTCTCATAGTTGATCTGGATGTATGGTCGATAAGACTCGAATGAGTGGTCATCCTTACATGATTGATTGGACCTGAACGTATGGTCGATTCATGAAACATCCCGATACTTTGAGATATATTTCTCTTTACACTACTGTAAATGGACGATATAACAACAGAAGATTTCCAATAGTTTTCATAAACCATTGGAATAATGGTGTGGAGAGAATTTTACCTAATGGTTTTATCAAACCGTTGGGATATATGAGTTTTTAGATGAATTTACCCAACGGTTTGATAAAACCATTTGGATATGTCAATTTTAGGTAGGCTTGCCCAATGGTTTGTCTAAACTATTGGTAAAGCTTACCTTTCTCAATGGTTTTTTAAAACCATTGGGAAAGTTTTAGCCTAAATTGCCAGTGAACCCGATCTCCCATCCACGTGATTGAAGTCCTAAAGCTGAGATCTAATAGCTCTCTCGCTCAGAAAATCATTCCACTAGATCCATCTTCAATCACAAGTTGTTTTGTTCTACACTTAAAATCTGTAAGTAGTACCATAGGTTTAATGTTTTTCATCTATTTTTTTTGTTTTAGTTTTTATTTGGCTTAAACCTGAGGTTCGTGCATTATGCTATACCAAACAATTGAAATTTAATTTGTTTTCTGTTTTTGTTCTACTGTCATGTGTGAATCAAATTTATTTGAAGTGAGGGGGTGCAGGTGGTGGGAGGTGCAGTTGGGTGGGGATGCAGTGGGTGGGGGGATGTGGGTGTGCTGGTGGGGGTGTTCAGGTGGGGGGGGGTGCGGTGAGTGAAGGGGGATGTACATGTGGGGGTGTGTAGTGGGTGGGAGTCTTTTGGGGATGAGGTGTGTGGGGGGGGAGGGGTTGAACAGGTGGGGGTGGGCTGTGTAGGTGGGGGTGGGGGAGGGGGGGCTGTTCAAGTGGGGGGTGCAGGTGGAGGGGGGGGGGGTGTTGTGCAAGTGGGTGGGGGGGAGTGTGCAGGTTGGAGGGGTGGGCTGGGCAGGTGGGAGTCTGTTGGGGGGTGAGGTGGGGGGGGGGGGTGTACAGGTGGCGGTGGGGGAGGGGGGCTATGCAGGTGGGGTGGGGGGAGGGGGTGTGCAAGTGTGTGTGTGTGGGGGGGGGTGTAGGTGGGGGGTGGTTGTGCATGTGGGTGGGGGGGAGGGAAGTGTGCAGGTTGAGGGTGTACAGGTGGGAGTGGGAGTGGGGGGAGAGAGGAGGGGGGCTGTGCAAGTAGGGGGGGGGGGTGCAGGTGTGTGTGTGTGCGGGGGGGGGGGGGGGTGTTGTGCAGTCGGTGGATGAGAGGGGGGTTGTGCAGGGGGAGTCTGCTGGGGGTGAGGTGGGGAGTGGGGTTGTGCAGGTGGGAATTCATCACTTTCATAGTTCACCAATAAGCATTGGGAAGTCATAACTTCTAGATATTTGGATAGGTTTGAGGCCTCTTTGGTTTTGGTTCTTATCTAGTCATCTTGAAGAGTAAGTCATCACATGATATAAAAGTGACATCAACTATATAGGATGAATTCCTTCTCCCACAACACATTTTTCTAGAAATAATATATCCTTGGAAGTGGTGGGAGCCTTTTAGAATCCAATGCCCAAACATTTTCCCAATTGCAAACTTGATACCATCATGTTATCAAGTCACTAATCCTACCAAATTGGATTTTCACTAAAAAAATAATATTCTAATCCTTAACACCCATAGTTTGTTTTCATAACATTAATGATAACCCAATTAAATCTCATAGCTCTCAATCACACCCCTGTGGACATCCTCCCACCCCCTGAACACCCCTACCCCCTGGACACACCATACTCCCTGGACAACCCCACCACCCCCATGGACAACTCACCCACCCCCTGGACACCCCTACCCCCCTGTACAGCCCCCAACTCCGTGGACATCCACCCACCCCCCTGGACACTCCACCCACCTCCCCGGACACCCCACCCCCTAGACACCTCGTACCCCCTAGACAGCCCCCACCCCTGTGGATAGCCCACCCCACCCCCTAAACACCCTCCCATAGATAGCCCCACCACCCTCATGGAAAGCCCACCCACCCCCTAGAAACCCCATACCCCTGGATAGCCCCACCACCCCCGTGGACATCCCCGCCCCTGATTACACAGAAGCTGATAACTCTGCATTTCCCCGATTTCCAAAAGCCCCCGCGCAGGTGAACTCTAACCGAGGTCTTCCATCCGATCGACTGCAACTCCCCCATCTAGGTTATACTCCTTTAACCTCTTCCCAAATACAGACATAGAAGCCCTCATTGAGGTAATTGACATGGTTGGTATGTGGTCTACCAAACTCTATGACCTAACATGATGAGTTGAGGTATCTTATCTGTTTCTAGTATTGTTCATCCCAACTATGAGCTAGTTATAAGGATATCCTTTTATTCTAAACCTTTCTCTATTTATTTCACTATCTAGAAAGATCATGTCATTATTCCCTATTTCTATGTATTTTTAAATTTTTTAATATTTACACTATTTGATATTGAATCAAAGACTAATACTTGATTGGTAGATGTCTGTGAGTATATAGAATATGGTTTATAAACTATCCCTTAAAAGTATCACTATTTTGTGTTCTTTATGATGTGTAGTATCATTGACATACTTTATTATTAATATCAAATTTAAAAATAAATGTTTTTGTCTAATCTTTATGAAATTAAACCTCTTTACAATCCATGAACAACCTATTAGTGTAGAATCCTAAACTTTATCCACCCATGGAGTGCACTTGACTTGGGGAACTAATTGGGTAATGAAAGGTATGGCCATAGGGGTGTGAAGAATGAGTTATTGAACATGAGTGAATGATTTGGGATGCCTATAACACATAATGGGACCTAAGGAATGTGCCTCTTATATGAGACCTATTGAAAATGAATAAATAATTTTAATTTAATTTTGAGTACTTGTTCTTTGATTAATGATTTGTAATTCCTTGAAGAAACCAACCAAGGATTCATTTTAAAAACATAGCTTTTAATTCAATTTTGAAACCCCCTTGGATTCATGATGATTTGGTTTAGAATACCTTGGGGAAATATACCTTGGATTTATAGTGATTATGATTTAGGAAGCCTTGGGGAAGTCCCCCTTGGATTCTAAAATAGTGACCTCTTTCTTTACATAGGTTGGTAACTCCTTCCTCCCTATAAATCCATCTAAAGTCAATAAATTTTTTAGTTCTACACTCCAAATATGTAAGGCTTAACTTAGTTTTAATTTTTTTCATCTATTATTCTTTGTTTCTATTTCGATTTGACCTAAACCAGGAGGCGACTTATGTGGCATGAAATACCCAATAAGTGTAGTTTGATTTGTTTTCTATTTTAGTTTTACAATTCAAGTGTCATTATTATATGAATCAACTTGATTTGAAGTCTTTATATTCACTCCTTTTATGTAGTTAGTGAATCATACTGACTAATGGAGGTGCTAGTGAGATGTATCTCCACTCAAAGATGGTAAATGGTTTGTTTAGTCATATTTTCTCACGGTGGGTAATGGATATAAGGATGATCCATGTGAAGGGATTGAGGACATTTGGGGTAGTGGGGTAGGTGATTTTCCTTTTTTTAGTGGGGTGATATGGTACTTTTAGTGGAATTTAGTTTGGGTGTTATGAAATATACTAACTTTTCACAATATTTCCATTTTTTAGCATCAATAACTTATTTAAAAAACTCTCTTCACACATTTTGCATCTTTCATGAAAAGAATTCACTTTGTAATATCTTGAACAATGTTCTATTAGGTCTATGGTGTCTTCTTGTTTTTGATAAATGAAAAAATTACAAAACACATCTCACCTCAAATTTAGGCACACATAACTGAATTAGTATATCTTTACATTGTTTTAATAGTTCACTACATCAACTAGAAACTCCTTCCTTTACCGTTTACTTAAATATATTTTCGATTAAACTTCAATCTTATTTAATTGCTTATGAAGAAATGAATTATAACAATTCTTTTTACAGAATGGATAGAAGTTGGATGTATGAAACCGATCGGATCTCAAGCGATTTTCAAAACAATTTGGAGATCTTTTTAGATTTTTCATTTCACAATGCTTCAGATAGTGTTCATATACACTGCCCATGTTCCAATTGTGTTGTTATACCTTGGTTGAGCCATGAAGAAGTCAGATACCACATAAAAAAATATTGTTTTCAAGCAAACTACTATGTGTGTTATCACAATGGGGAGAAAATGAAATATCAAATTTCTAATAATCGAAATGAAAGGACTGGACTGAAGAATTTGTTAGATGGCCAGTTTCTGTTTATTCATCATCATAAAAAAGAAAGGATTTCTACTCAAGAAGTCTTCGATATGAGGACAAATTATGCATCTAATGAAAATGATGATATTTTTAGGGTGAAAAAATTGAATGATGCTGCCATGACTCCAATATATTGGCAGTGCGATAAAATGAAAAAGCTAGAATTTTTAATCCGATTGTTTCATGGGAAAACTATGTATGGGATTTCTAATACAGCAATCGATTACATTCTTACTATCTTAAACGATTTAATTCTAGATGATACAGATATTTCCTCAAACCACTATATGTTATGGAAGTTAGTTGAGGAACTTATATTTTCAAGAAACAAAATTCATGCTTTCCTGAAAGATTGCAGTTTATTTTGGGAGTAAACCGCTGAATGAAATGATTGTATAAAATGTGGCACATCCCAGTGGAAGTCAAAATCTGATGGAACACCTCCCCGCGTGCCACAAAAAGTAATGTGGCACTTTCCATTGATCCCCAGACTCCATAATATTTTTATGTTTGATGAAATATCAATAAAAATGAGATGGAATGATACTGAGAGAAAGAATACTAATGATGAGTTGGTTCACCCTACAGATGGATTTTCATGATAGATATTTGATTCTCGATGTTCTGATTTTGCAGCTGACATGCGTAATGTGAGGCTGGGTCTTTCATGCAACGATTTTAATCCTTTTGGGCATATTCTTACTTTGCACAGCACATGGCCAGTTTTTATACACATTTATAATCTTTCCCCATGATTGTGTATGAAAAAACCTTTCACTTTCATGAGTATACTCATATCTTTCCCTTCTGATCCCGAAATTGATATTGACGTATACATGCAACCTTTAATAGAAGAGTTGAAACTTATTTGGGATGTGGGTGTGTGCACATACGACGTATATTCGAAAGACATATTTCAAATGCGTGATGCGCTTATGTGGACGATCAATGATTTTCCAGCTTATGTAATGATGTCTAGATGGAGTACGAAGGGAAAACTATCATGTCCTGTTTGTATGAAGAATACATGATCCAGAATACTGAAACATTGCTATAGTTTCAGTTTTATGGGACATCGACGATTCTTTCCAATGGACCATCCATATAGAAATAATCGTCAAAGATTTGATAATACCATAGAGACGGATGATCCACCTCAGTGTATGTCTGGAACTGATGTGCTTAATGAATTGAAAGATTTTAGTTTTTCATTCGGGAAGTGTCAAATGAAATCCGGAAAGAGAAAGAATGTTTCCACTGAAACCTATTACAATTAGAGGAAGTGGAGTGTCTTTTTTGATTTTCCTTATTGGTACACTGAAACCTATTACAATCCGATATCATTCCTGTCCGCCCACTCTCATGGAGACAGCTGCCAAATGAAGTCAAGGATAAAGCCTGGGCAGAGATAGGGTACAAAAATTTGTTGTATTTAATGCAATATATTATTTTTTGTAATTATACAAATTAATATTTTGGTGTCAACTGCAGCTTAATTTCCCCGATAGTGAGGGTGCATGGCCAGCACGTCTAAAGGATTTAGGCGAGCTTTGGAGAGCTTATAAGCAGGAGTTGTACATTGGCTGGCGTGATGGAGTGGGCACAGAGTTAGTGGCGGTCCCTGTCATGGATGATTGTCCATTAAAACAGTACCTACAAATGATTACTCATTGGACGACTAGCCAATTTACAGTATTAATCAAATTAGAGGTATTTAAATGAAAATTTTCATGTTTTTCATTAATACTAATTATTGAATTTTATTTAGGATGCATCTGGAAGAAATAAAAAAAACATTGATGCTAATAAACACGTCCACACATTGGGATGTACTATGATGCCAGATCATGAGAGACAGCAGGTATGACAGTTTATAATATTTCTTTACGACTTGCACTTTCTATTGCTTCCTCCATAATTTATTCAATTACTAAAGTTGTTATATAATTTTAGTTATGCAATTACTGTTTTTTTGGTATCCTATTTTTAATTATGGTTTACTACATTCAATGTCATTATAGAGGCATAAATTGAATATAGAAGGATGTGTGCCTCGATCAAAACTGTTTTGCTCGAGTAGAAAGAAGAAAGATGGAAGTGCAGTTAATGAACTGACTTAGCAGTATATTGTAAGTTTTAATTTATAGATTTAAAATTTTAATCTCTATTTTTTAACTTAATAATCTATTTATATTTGTAATAGGATACTTTAGAGGCCCTTGATACCCATGAACCTGACAATTTTGGGCCAAATGATCACTTACATCAGGTGTTGAGAGATGAGCACCCTAGTAGAGTACGCTGCCGACCTGGTAAGAGTATAGTTCCGACGAGGTATTGGCCATCCTCAGGTACGGGTTGTAGTGCCACCGAGTTGTGATAGGTTAAGGCATATGAAGAACAGGCTGAAAAAGGGCCATAGAGACGACATAATAGTCTGCTAGGGAAAACACTGAATTTATGAAACTGATGGAAGTTTACGTCCAACACTTCCACTAGAGGATAACACTGCTTGTGATGAATATATGTCATCAATGCATTCTATATATGGTGCACTAGGTGGTAGTTCTAGTGGTGGTTGAAACGATGGCAAGGAGGAGGCTGAGGCGGAGGAGGAGGAGGGTGAGGAGGAGGCCGAGGCGGTGGAGGCCAAGGCGGAGGAGGAGGGTGAGGAGGAGGCCGAGGCGGAGGAGGAGGGAGATGAGGAGGCTGAGGCTGGATACAAGGACGAGGAGGAGGGCAGGGATGATGATGGGGATGACAATGAGGACGAGGGTGAGGGTAAATATGATGGTGATGATAATGATGGTGATGAGGGACATATTGATCCGTTACATTTTTGATTGATATTACTGACCTTTGATGTTTATTAATTTTTTGTGCCTGAATATATGTGTGATTAGGTAGGTCATATTATATTTATTTTTTATCCATAAATAATAAAAATTGACTTTATGATTTTCTGTGAAATCCCCCTATTTTAATGAAATTGTAAATTTTTAGTGGAATTTAGAAAATTGGTGGTCTGATTAGAAGTTTATATAATGAAATTATTTTTTTAACCTTGAAATAATTTTCTTAGAAAATATGTAAATACCATCACATTAACCCAAGATATCCCCCCAAACAGCCCCCCCACCCTCCTCCCTGGAACTCGGACAGCCCCCCACCCTCCTCCCTGGACCCCGGATAGCCCCCCCACCCTCCTCCCTGGACCCCGAACAACCCCTCGGACAACATCCCCACCCTATTTCCTAGACCCCAGACAACCCCCCAGACAGCCCCCCAGACAGCCTCCCCACCCTTTTTCCGGGACCCCGAACAGCCCCCTGGACAACCCCCCGGACAGCCCCCCACCCTCCTCCCTGGACCCCGGACAGCCCCCCAGACAGCCCTCCGAAGAGCCTCCCCACCCTCCTCCCTGGACCCCATATAGCCCCCAGACAACCCCCCAGACAACCTCCCCACCCTCCTTCTTGGACCCCGGACAGCCCCCCGGACAGCCCCCTCACCCTCCTCCCTGGACCCCGGACAGCCCCCCGGACAACCTCCCCACCCTCCTTCCTAGATCCTGGACAGCCCCCTGGACAACCCCCCCACCCTCCTCCCTGGACCCCGGACAACCCCCTGGACAACCTCCCCACCCTCCTCCTTGGACCTCGGACAACCCCCCAGACAGCCCCCCGGACAGCCCCCCGGACAGCCCCCCAGACAACCCCCTGGACAGCCCACCGGACACCCTCCTAGACAGCCCCCCCCGAATATCCCCCCACCCTCATCCCTAGACCTCGGACAACTGCCTCCTTCTTGGACCGTGGACAGCCCCCCCACCCTCCTCCCTAGACCCTGAACAGCCCCCACCCTCCTCCCTGGACCCTAGACATCCCCCACCCTCTTTCCTGGACCCCAGACAACCCCTCGAACAGCCCCCCAGACATCCCCCCTACCCTCCTCCATGGACCCCGAACAACCCCCCGACATGACACCCCAACATTGGTCAAGCGACGATTCGGCATATATAAAACATCACGACAATTCATGAAATACTAAGGACCACCTACCTTGATTCTAAAAACAATCGCACTCTTAATTCGGTGTCTCAGATCCCAATCTAAGCTCTCTTCAAGATTCACCCTAAATCCCAACGAAAAATAGGGTTTTAGATCTTCGGAAGAAGATGAGAGAAGAGTGCAAACCCTAATTGAAAAGAGGAAGCAAGGAGAGGATTAGACTCACCCGGATCTTCAATTTGCACTTAACGACACTCAAAATGCCCAAGGATCGAAGGAGATCCACCCTTAAGAGCTCTTGGGAGCTTTGAATTGTGTTGATAATTTAGCACAAGGATCCATGAGTCATTTGTGATGTGTACGAGTAAACCCCGCCTCAATCCGAGGCGCGGTGTGGCTGGTACCACTCAAAGTGTCTGACTTTTATTTGAAATGGACAACATTTTAAGTGAAAAAAACAATTGGCATATGGAAAACCAACCAAACACTTTCTGATTGTATTGATACTTCAGGAAAAAGAATCATGGTTCGTTTGTGACATGTACGAGTCAACCCGCTTCAATCTGAGGCACGGTGTGGCCGGTATCACTCAAAGTGTCTCTCTTTTGTTTAAAATGGACACTATTTTAAGTAAAAAAAAACAGACATATGGAAAACTGAGCAAACATATTTTGATTATGTTTATAATTTATCACAATGATCTATGGGTCATTTTTTACTTGTATGAGTCAACCCCACCTCAATCCGAGGCACGGTGTGGCCGGTACCACTCAAAGTGTCTCACCTTTATTTGAAATGGACAACATTTTAAGTAAAAACAACAACTGACATACGGAAAACTGAGCTAACGCATTCAGATTGTGTTGATAATTTAGGATAATGATCCATGGGTCATATGTAATGTGTATGAGTCAACCCCTCCTCAAACCGAGGCACGGTGCGGCCAATATAACTCAAAGTGTCTTTCTTTTGTTTAAAACTGACACCCTTTTAAGTAAAAACAACTGGCATACATAAAACCAACCAAACATATTCAGATTGTGTTTTTACTTTATAATAAGTATCCATGGTTCATTTTTGACGTTTAAGAGTCAACCTCGCCTTAATCCGAGGCACGGTGTGGCCGGTACCACTCAAAGTTTAACTTTTATTTGAAATGGATAACATTTTAAGTGAAAACAACAACTGGCATACGGAAAACCAACCAAACACATTCAGATTCTTTTGATACTTTAGGAAAACGATCCATGGGTCATATGTGACCTATACAAGTCAACCACGCCTCAATCCGAGGCACAGTATTCCTGGTATCACTCGAAATTTCTTTTTTTTTGAAATGGACAACATTTTAAGTCAAAACAATAACTGGTATACGGAAAACCAACCTAACACATTCAGATTGTGTTGATAATTTATTACAATGATCCATGGGTCATATGTAACATGTATGAGTCAACCCCATCTCAATCCGAGGCATGGTGTGGCCGGTATCACTCAAAGTGTCTTTCTTTTGTTTAAAATGGACACCCTTTTAAGTAAAAACAACAACTGGCATAAGGAAAACTGAATAAACGTATTCATATTGTATTGATACTTTAGAAAAAGGATCCATGGTTCATTTTTGACGTGTATGAGTCAACCCTGTGTCAATCTGAGCCACGGTGTGGCCGGTACCACTCAAAGTGTCTCACTTTTATTTGAAATGGACAACATTTTAAGTGAAAAAAATGGCATACGGAAAACCAACCAAATGAATTCATATTATGTTGATACTTTTAGAAAATGATCCATGGGTCATATGTGACGTATACGAGTAAACTCCTCCCCAATATGAGGCACAGTGTGGCCGGTATCACTCGTAGTGTCTTTCTTTTGTTTAAAATGGGCACCCTTTTAAGTAAAAACAACTGGCACACTAAAAGCCAACCAAACGTTTTTGGATTATGTTGATACTTTAACACAAGGATCCATGGGTCATTTTTGACGTGTATGATTCAACCCCTCCTTAATCTGAGGCATGGTGTGGCCGGTACCACTCAAAGTGTCTCACTTTTATTTGAAATGGACAACATTTTAAGTGAAAACAACAACTGGCATACAGAAAACCAACCAAACACATTCGGATCCTATTGATACTTTAGGAAAACGATCCATGGGTCATTTTTGATGTTTACGACTCAACTTCGCCTCAATCTGAGGCACGGTGTGTTCGGTATCACTCGAAGTGTCTTTCTTTTGTTTAAAATAGACACTCTTTTAAGTAAAAACAACTGACATACGTAAAAACGACCAAACATTTTCAGATTATGTTGATACTTTAGAACAACAATCCATGGGTCATTTGTGATGTGTACCAGTTAACACCACCTCAATTCGAGGCACAGTGTGACTGGTACCACTCAAAGTGTCTCACTTTTATTTGAAATGGACAACATTTTAAGTGAAAACAACAACTGGCATACGGAAAACCAACCAAACACATTCATATTGTCTTTATACTTTAGGAAAATGATCCATGGGTCATTTTTAACGTGTAAGAGTCAACCCCACCTCAATCCAATGCACGGTGTGGCCGGTACCACTCAAAGTGTCTCACCTTTATTTGAAATGGACAACATTTTAAGTAAAAACAACAACTGACATACGAGAAACCGACCTAACGTATTAAGATTGTGTTGATACTTTAGGAAAATGATTCATGGGTCATATATGATGTTTACCAGTCAACCTCTCCTTAATCCAAGGCACGTTGAAGCCAGTATCACTCGAAGTATCTTTCTTTTGTTTAAAATGGACACCCTTTTAAGTAAAAACAACATGCATACGAAAAACCAACAAAACGTATTCAGATTGTGTTGATACTTTAGTACAAGGATCCATGATTCATTTTTGACGTTTAAGCGTCAAACCCTCCTCAATCCGAGTCACAGTGTGTCCGGTACCACTCAAAGTTTCTTACTTTTATTTGAAATGGACAACATTTTAAGTGAAAACAACAACTGGCATACATAAAACCGGCCAAAAACATTCAGATTCTGTTGATAATTTAGGAAAATGATCCATGGGTCATATGTGATGTGTATGGGTAAACCCCGCCTCAATATGAGATACGGTGTTTCCGGTATCACTCAAAGTGTATTTGTTTTTGAAATGAACAAGATTTTTAGTCAAAACAACAAATGGCTTACAGAAACCCAACCTAACACATTCAGATTGTGTTTATACTTTAGGAAAATGATCCATGGGTCATATGTGAGATGTACAAGTCAAACTCACCTCAATCTGAGACATAGTGTGGCTGGTATCACTCAAAGTGTCTTTCTTTTGTTTAAAATGGACACCCTTTTAAGTAAAAACAACAACTGACATACAGAAAACCAACCAAACGTATTTGTATTGTGTTGATACTTTATAAAAAAGATTCATGGTTCATTTTTGACATGTAAAAGTCAACCCCACCTCAATCCAAGGCATGGTGTGGCCAGTACCACTCAAAGTGTCTCACTTTTATTTGAAATGGAAAAACATTTTAAGTGAAAACAACAACTGACATACGTAAAACTGACCAAACGCATTTGGATTCTATTGATACTTAAGGAAAACTACCCATGGATCATATGTGATTTTTATGAGTCAACCCTGCCCCAATATGAGGCATAGTGTGGCTGGTATCACTCATAGTGTCTTTCTTTTGTTTAAAATGGACACCCTTTTAAGTAAAAAAAACTGGCATACGAAAAACCGACCAAACGTATTCTAATTGTGTTGATACTTTAAAAAAAGGATCCATGGGTCATTTTTGACATGTATGAGTCAACCCCACCTCAATCCGAGGCATGATGTGTCTGGTACCACTCAAAGTGTCCCACTTTTATTTGAAATGGACAACATTTTAAGTGAAAACAACAACTGGCAAACGTAAAACCAACCAAACACATTTGGATTCCATTGATACTTTAGGAAAATGATCCATGGGTCATTTGTGACGTGTAAGAGTCAACACCAAATCAATATAAGGCACGGTGTGACCAGTATCACTCAAAGTGTCTTTCTTTTGTTTAAAATGGACACTCTTTTAAGTAAAAACAACTGGCATACGGAAAACCAACCAAACGTATTCGGATTGTGTTGATACTTTAGAAAAACGATCCATGGGTCATTTGTGATGTGTACAAGTAAAACCCGCCTAATTTAGAGACAAGATGTGTCCCGTACCACTCAAAGTATCTCACTTTTATTTGAAATGGACAACATTTTAAGTGAAAACAACAACTGGAATACGGAAAACCGGCCAAACACATTAAGATTGTCTTGATACTTTAGGACAACGATCCATGGGTCATATGTGATGTAAACGAGTCAACCCTACCTCAATATGAGGAACGGTATGGCCGGTATCACTCGAAGTGTCTGTCATTTGTTTAAAATGGACATCATTTTAAGTAAAAACAACTAGAATACGGAAAACTGACCAAACGTATTAGGATTGTGTTGATAATTTAGCCTAAGGATCCATGGTCCAGCCTCACACAATTCACTTCTTATGTGAGGAACTTCTACCCCTATTCTAAAACACATGACATTTAATACGCCAAGGAAAACTTCATTCCCTAAGTCACATAATCTCATTGATACACACCCATTATCATCATCACTAAGTTCAAATACACCCGCCCCAAACCATAGGACATTATATTTGTGTTTGGTTGAAGTCATCTATCCATTTCCTTATTTTGGGGTTATTAGCTTCAAATTTATGAATTCAATCATGTATTTGTTATACAAAATTCAATTTTGTATGTATTCTTAATTCTGTATAACACATATAATTACGTATTCAGTTTTTTATATAATGTATTCATAATTGATAATTAAATTATGTATGTATTAAATTCAGCATTCAATTATGAATTGAATTCTAGATTTCACATGTAATTATTATATCAATTCTGAATTGAATTCTAAATCAATTATGTATGTTTATAATTACCTTATGAATTATGTTTTAATTCTGTATGTGTATAGTTACAGGGTGCATTATGTGTTAAATCTATATGAGTTAATTGTGTATATGTATGTTTTATAGGTGATTATTGTAGGTAATTGGAGTTGGGAAGCTGGAAATGGAGAAAGGGAAGCCTGCAGTAGGCTGCTGCCTGAATTTAACAAAAAATCATATACCAATGGTTGTAAACCGTTGGCATAGGGCTGTGAATGGGTTTTTACCAACAGTTCTAAGAGAACCGTTGGTAAAAACACTTTCCTAATGGTTTATAAACCGTTGGGATATAGTGAAATGTCCAACCTTTACTAATGGTTTACACAAACCGTTGGTAAAAATATCTACAAAACTATATTTCAATGGTTTGAAACCATTGAAATAGTATGTTTACCAATAGTTTCAAACCATTGGTGAAATGTTATACCAATGGTTTGACATAACCGTTGGTATAATTTAGATTTCGTAACATATACCAATGGTTTTCCAAAAACCATTGGCATATGTATTTCCCTACAACTTACTTTCCTACGGTTTGGATAACCATTGGTATATATTATACCAACAGTTATCCAGCCTTTACCAATGGTTTGGAACCATTGGTAAAGGGTGCATTTCTAGTAGTGTTAATAAATGTGAAGTTTTCGATAGATTTCTTTATAAGAAACACTAAAATCATGTGAATAATGTTTATAAATTACAATATAAATAACATTATATCATATTTAAATGAAAATAATCATTGGTTATTAATTGGTTAGAAATGAAAATAAAAGCATATGAAGGTGAATAGAGCAGTTTTTTTCTGAAAAACAATTTTTATACCTGAAATGTGTTTTTATCATAATAAATTAAAATTAATCACTATTTATGAATGATTTTGATGAAATGTATAGATTATTTATTTAATAAATTTTTTAACATTCTTCTAATGATTTTTTCTAGTTATGAAATAATAATTATTACTAAAAAACACATTTTAACGTTGGGTTTTTTGCTTTTTACATCAGTTTTTAAAAAAATTTCATTAGAAGAAAAGTTATAAATATATTTTTTACATCAATTAATAAAACCAAAGTTAAAAATATTTATGATTTCATTTATTATTACAATTTTTTTATTATCTGGCATGCTCGTTGTGAGATTTGAAAAATTAGTTTCCGAAAACAACTAACTGGGTAGCTAGTGGATGTTGGGGTCAATGCCACAGGAAAAGAGCAGAGAATCAATTGCAATCACAAGTCAGCAAGAATCAGTCAATTATCTATAAATATGATTGAATTGGAAGAAACAAATTAATTCAAGCAATTTCTAAAACCAATTAAAGTTAGAAAAGGGAGAAGAAGACCTAGAAAACAAGTGTGTCAGGGTTGTAATTTGATTAGGGTTAGTTATAAAAGTCATTCTTTAGTATTAAAAATTATTTATTAAATAGTTTACCATGGGGATTAAATTGTGTTATTATTTTTTGTTTTTATGACAAATAAATTTTCCATTTAGAAATCAATTCCTTGGTCTGGTAATTAATTACTTAAAAACATGTTAAATCAATATCCCAAAAATTAGTGGTAATGGGTTCACCCAATGGTCATGGGTTTACCTATTTAAGACCCTTTAATTTTCCCCAGTAGTGTCATTCTTGGTCTAATATGAAAAACATGGTAAAATTGGGGATTTAATAATTAAAGGGATTATAAATAAAAAATCATAATAAGAGAAAACAAATCTAAATTTTAATTAAAATGCACCATAACCTTATTACAACTCCAACACAAAGAAATTATCCTCTTATGAATTTGGTCACAGTGTATGGATTGAGGAGAAACTCAATCCCTACCATGGGTATAATAGGAAGAGGGGAGAAGAGATGAATTACACTAAAACATAAAGAAAAATGAAGTAAAGACTCATATTGGCTTCATGAAGGGATCAGGTCGGAAAAGCAGAAACACCTCCCCTTGGAATAGCCAACCCTAAATTTGGAGGGATACCTCTTTATTTATATAATTTTTAAGTAAATAGTGTGTACATAAAATTACATAGCGTGTACTCTGTTCAACTATCAATTTCTCGGTTTTCTCTGCCAGTAGGTGTCCAAACATTCCATCCATTGAATTTGGTTAGTTGGTGGAAGTAAACAATGTGTGGAACCACAATACGTGGTGTGTGTTCATAAATTACACACCATGTATTTTCTTTATTTTCTATGCTTTGTATCAATGTGTTATTTCCACTAGAAAATCCTGAAAAATCACCATAAACACCAAAATAAAACATTTGATCCATAAAATAACATATATTCGGTGAAAATAGGTTTTTATACTCAATAAAATGTATGAATTAATATGCACAAATCAGGCACATCAAACTCCCCCAAACTTAGTCACCTTCTTTCCCTCATTCAAAATATCAACATCAAATTAAAATAATCCATACTCTAAAAAGGTAATCATTCAATTAATTACACTTATAAATATTAAATTTGTAGCAGGGGATTTTAAAAAGGCACAAAACATATTTTAATTTCAAAGATATTATAATAATTCCTCACATATAGTTTAATTAAACATTTTCATCCTATTTTATTTAAAATTTTCAACTTTTCATAAATATGCACCCCACTTGATGATTTACCTCACTAGGAAAATGATACACTCATCACTCAAGATCATGTAATCGAAGTTATGCTCAATCTCAAGTATATTCACTCTATCCATAATCTTTTAAGTAATATAGTTATCCATTTAGAAATTAAATCAAAAAAATCATGAGGTATTTCAATAAGTTTCGAATGATTCGGAGGCTAAGGGTAGGTAAGTAATTATGTAAAAATAATCTCAAAGTCTTGCAAAAGGAGGCTGAATTCTCAAAGAATAAAGTTTGATATTCAATTAAAAATATTAATGAAAATTCATTCGTATCAAAATATCTCAAAGGTCAACATAACCATTATATTCATTTACCAACATTGGTTCATAAACCATATATGAGTGTAATGAATGAATTCAGTCCTCTTTTGAATTTCTCATTTTTTTTATTTAAGAGGTTATCTTAGGAATATAAGGAATGATGGGCTTTGATCCCTTTTTCCCAGATGAAAAAGTGATACAATCCTTCACACCTAATTTCATTGTTACTCACCAAAATATACCATGAATCACTAAAATCCATCTTTAAAGCTCAAATGAATAATTGTGTAGTATAATCAAAGAATTAGGACAGGAAGGGTAAATTGGATTATAATGTGGTTTCCTATAAAGACAGTTCATGGTTTCTATGGGTTTTAGAGAGATAAAATGTAGGGTGGGTCGTAAAGTCAAAAGGGGATAAAAATATTGATCAAATGACTTAGTCATTTTAATGTGATTCAAAATATTCAAGTTTTGAAAAAAAAACTTACAAGTTATAGTAGTTATGTATATCCTAAGAATATATATTGAAATAGGGTATAAATAAGAATTTGAAAAAGGGTTTAGAACACCAATTAGGAACGAGGATAAAAATGGGCTAATCAGGTCACGACATGAATATAAATGATCAATCTGATAGATGCAAATTTATAATAATTAATATAAAAAATAAAACCATATTAGCAATCATTTTAAAATACTTTAAAATTTAAATAATAATGTAACTTTTAAAATTCCCACCCATGTATTTATTATTTATAATTATAATTAATAATTTTTTTCCAAATTTGTAAATATTTCATCTAATTAATTATGTATCCTAGATTAGTCAAAGGGAAAATACTAATGTAGCCAAGATACTCTCCACCAAACTTAATATTGCACATGGTCCTCCAAGTGCAAGACCAAGAAGGACAATAAGATGTTAAATAAAACAAATGGACCAAGTAAAGGGAGAGTAGTGGAAGAAAAATACAACGAAATTGAATGGAATAAAAATGTAAAAATAATAACCCCTTGTTGTGAGCTTGAAAATTGGAAATAAGCTGAAAGGAGCCACCCATGACATGCTAGAGTACCTGTGACTATCAATGAAGTGGAGTAAGTATTCCACATTCACAAAAAGTATCACATCTAAGTAAAACAAACACACACATAATGGAATAATTGTGTGTTAGAAACTATCATCAATTAGCATTAGGTGAGGAACTATTAGTGTCTGGGGGGTCCTACAGAGGGGGAAATTGTAGTGGATGCTGGTGGTGTGGGGGCCTCATCCCACTGAGCTAGTGTAGTAGAAATATCCTGATCCCCAATAGTGGAAATGCCTCTAAGCCTATTAAAGTAAATAACCACATAGTTTGTGGCTGGAGATTATGGATGAGGGTCCATCTGAGTAGTAGGGTCAGTGGAAATACTAGAATCATGTGTCGTAGAAGGATGCCCATCATACCCTCCAGTCAATCGAAGCACTAATCCAAAGAATCAAGGCGATGGTTGATGGATTCGATGTGGGAATCAGATGATGGATTAGATGAGGGTGTAGATGGAGGAGTAATGGTGTTATATGAGGGGTAAATATAAGAGGTGGGAAGGGAGGAAGAGGATGGGGCTGTTGGTGGAGGTGGTGTTGGTGGTGGGATTTGAGAAACAACACCCTTGGGGGTAGGTGGTCCCTCTCTTTCTGTAGGGGGATCTAGGTGGTCCTGTATGATCACATAGGTGATCCCATGCTTATGGACCATTACCATGTGAAGAATCATGGAATAGTTCATCTACTATGGAGATCCTAAGTGATCGCGAGGGAGAGCGAGCTCAAAAACCCCCAAGTAGTACACCAGGCAGGTGGCATAGAGACCACCGTTTAGGTTACCCTAACAATTGATAAAAATAGAATGGAAGTAAGAGGCAGTGAAGTATGGGTGGTTCAGGTAGTCGTTCTAGATGATATAGGTCAGAATGTCCATGTCTCACCCAAACACAACACCCATATCCTCATGGCAAGGAAGAAGTATGAAACTAAAATTGCGGTGGATAAAGAGAAGGGGAGGGAAAATGATCAGGGTGCTCTTATATGAGGTGGGAGAATACCAGAAATTGGGAATAGTAAGTTCCCACCACACAGAGGGCAGTTTGGAGAGGTTTGGGTGGGTGAGGGTGGAAACAATGGATGGGGTGGTTGGATGTGGGTAGAAGTCACACCCTTAGCCGGACTCTTCTATCGTCAGTGTGAAAAATCTACCACCTAGCCTAAATCTGACCAGAGATGCTATGTTGCTCAATTTCTCTCGATAGGTCAGTCCATTGAAATCAAATGTCACAACAAACTCCAAAAATAAATAGTTTAAAGTAGGAGTGATGACCTAAAGAATGAAAATCAGATGGGTGTACCCCAATAGCTCCTCAACATCATCCCAGAGTCCCAATTTCTCTGGGATACTAATTTCAAGGAACCATCCAATCATCTAGATTTTATAATGGGGAAAACATCATATCTGGTCACTACAAGGTGATTCTCATCAAAGATAAGGTAGGGGTGCGGTTGTGGCTGTGCAGGTGCAGGTGCTGGCTCTAATGGTGCGCCAGCTGCTGAAGCAGAATGGTCTAATGTCTTGGAGGCTGGTGGAGGTTTCACAATAGCTGCTGATGTAGGGGGATCATAGGATGTGGTTGATGGTGATGTCATTGTTAGAGCCTTAGTACTGGGAGAAGTAGATAAAGGGGAATCCAGATGCAGTGGTGGTAGAACTGCTAGAGTTGGCTGTTGTGAAATCAGTATGTCTGTCGCATAAGACTCCTCTGGTGTCTCCATACTAACTTGGTGTAAAGTGGAATAATCCTCATTGGGATAGATCATGGGTTGTTTCTCCCTAGATCATTCCCCATATTCCATGATTTGAAATGGAAATTAAGAAATAAAAATAAAAAGAAAAAGAAAAAGAAGGAAAATTAACAATTTACAGGCACATGATGTGCATGTCCAGAGTACATGAAGTGTAGTTTGTTTGGAATGACAACCCATGTTCTCTAGAAACACACCCATAAGCTACCCATTTGACCATAAGATTTTACACTATGTGTTTTAAACACACATGCTGTGTCCTAATACATGGTTTTCATACCGTTTGTGTTCCCTAACATGACATTTTCATCATAGAAACCGTACACAACATGTACCGAACACACACCCCATGTATGAAACATGGTTAGCTTGAACATGTGGGAGTCGTGACAAGGGATATCCTAGGAGTGGTAGAGGAATTGGTATATGAAATGTGTCGGCACACACACACCATATGTTTTCAAATTTTTGAAAAGTGAAAACATGGCCATGTAAAAAAAGCACATGATGTGTGTTATTTGCGCATTCTTGTTATTGAGATATTTTGGATGAATTCCTCCCATATATGAAAATCATCGAAAATAGATCAAAATATTTGAAATAAAGGCAAATAAACTACGTACTTGGATCAAGGATCTAGATGATCAAAAAATTAGGTCCCTAATTACACTAAAATGGAATATTCAGATAAGGGGTTGAGTGGCGTATAGTGGAATCTGGGAGAAAACAGAGTGGGGTACGAGGTTACACTAGATCAGGGT
The DNA here is from genome assembly GCA_963277665.1 of Viscum album. Lineage (NCBI taxonomy): Eukaryota > Viridiplantae > Streptophyta > Magnoliopsida > Santalales > Viscaceae > Viscum > Viscum album. Next base: position 1,418,363,983 of record OY728145.1, read on the forward strand.
TCCCAAATTTTATAGTTGGGACACATGGTGTGTTTCAGGATACACATTGTGTATGTTATATATATATATATCAACATTTAAAATATGTGGTTATTATTATAAAGTATTTATTAATTACTATTTATAATTATAAATAAATATATATGCATAAAAATATAAACCTATAAAAGTAGTGTATCGGAAAAATACATATTGTATATTCTAAAAATAGAAAAAGAGAACTACAAACTTCATTCTTGGGCTTGGGGAGAGATTTGAACTAGTGACTGATTAGATCCAGATGAGTGCCCTCAACCACCAGAGTGAAGTTTATAGAGCTTAAAGTGTTATTATCTTTTTGAAGTTTTATAAATAGTTCAAACACTACAGGGTGAAATGAATAATTCATGACTGTGATTTTATTTATTTAAATATTGGAATGATGTAGGGAGATTAGAAAAATTCGAACCTAAGTCTTTCAGACCATGGGTTACGATTATTCCAATAAACCCAACTCATCCTCAGGTGAATTATTATTATTAAAATACATTTAATTTATTTATAGTAATTAAATATATACTACACATGTTTTCTATAGAAATAAAAAATGTATGGTTCTGTTTAAGTGAAAAAGGATGGAACTGAGTAAGCTAGAAGGATTCAAACCTAGGTTTTTTAGACCGTGAATTATGAACATACTAGCCGATTCAACCCCACCATTGGTTTACTTTTATTTAAAAATGATTTTATTATTTATGAAAACATCACACATGCTATTTAATAAAACATGGGATCAAAAAGAATAAATACTGTGCTAAAGGTGGATGTAGAGGTATTCAAATCGGAAATGGATGAGATATCTTCTAACAACCTTTCCATTGACAAAAGATTCATTCATATTTTATTAAGTTAATCAGTTTTTATTTGCACCTAAATTACTATTATACTATACAAGAAATGGAAAAGTATATGTTGTGTACATGTGAGACCCAACGTGTAGTCCCATTTTACTCAAGTTTTCAATAATAGTTTTTAGAAAAATAAGAAATGGATAGTATAAAATGTGTAAAAGAACAGTACATACTATTTATTTATTATATATAGGAGTGAGAGAGAGAGATGAGATTTTTTGGATTGACTTTAATAAAGTTCCTTTGTTTTAGGTATTTGGATCGACCTTGGTAGGAAAACCTACCCATGATATGAGGGAGGATATAACTTTTGGTGTGTGAACCACCACATGTGTCTAGTTCCCGCATCTTAACAAAAATTTCCTTAACCTTTAGGTAGTTTTGGTGGTGTATTGAAAAAGACTTTCTCTATGGCTATCATATGCTGATGGTGAAATTTTCTATTTTTTAGGTCTTGTGTATCCTCCACCTCTATGGGTTCTTGATTTGAGATACTGAAAACCAAAAAATGATCAGAGGAATCCTTCAGAGAAGGTAAGAAATCAACTGAGGGTTTAAACTCAAAGAATCAGTAAAATTTAGTATTAACATGACATGATGTGTTCCTATATTTAGATTTATTGTTTAGAAGATTATTTTTAGAAAATTTTAATTCAAAATAAGTGGGATTCATATCATAATATTCTTCCTCAGTTGATAAAAAATAAGAACACCCAAATTCACACTCAACTAGATTACCCATATTATTAATTATCTAAAAAAGATACTCTACCAAATTTCCAAGCCTTCCCAACCTTTCGGTTTGGACCAACTGGCATGCAGTAAAGTTTTCCATCATTGATAATAAATTTTTAGAGTTATCCAATATTGGTTCCAGAAGAGAAGAAATGGGTGGGGTAAAGGTTGTACATGGTTAGTCCTAGTACTGGAACTCAACACCCATGTATGGAAAATATTCTTACGGATAAGTGTAGGAAATCACCAAATAAGGATATAAATCCTATATAGGTGAAGTTTAACAACCTCCATTTGAATAAATATCCATGAAGATGCGAGGTTGAGGTTCCCAAGAAAATAATTAATAAGTAAAAAAGAAAAATATGAAGCAACCAACCTTAACTCAAAACTCACACTACTTCTTTCTTTCATTTCCCTAGAAATGATGCCAGAATTTGGCACAACCATCATAAGATGCACCAAATTAGTTACCTAAAATAAACAATTGAGTTACTAGTGGAATTTAGTTCCAATACCATAGGGAAATAGTAGATAAGTAATTTTAGATGTAAGTTGGTGGGAACCAGATTATTATCCATAAGAATAATTGAATGGGATGAAACAAATTAACTGAAATTATTTTTGAAAATAATTAAAGTCATAGAAGGGAGAATAAGACCTTGAAAACAAGTAGGTCGGGGTTTCAATTCTATTAGGGTTAGTTATAAAATTCATTATTTAGTTTTCAAAATTATTTTTGAAATAGTTTACCATGTAATTAAATTGTTTTATTGTTTATTGGTCTGATAAAAAATAACTATTCCTTTTAGAAATCAATTCATTGGTATGGTAATTAATTAATTAAAAACATGCTAAATCAATGCCCCAAAAATTAGTGGTAATGAGTTTTAATGAAGGTAATGGGTTCACCTATTGAATCCCCTTTAGTTTTCCCCAGTTGTTTTATTCTTGGTTCTATATGAAACAATTGGTAAAATTGTGGATTTAATCATTAAATGGATTATAAATAAAAAATCATAATATGAGAAAACATATCCGAATTTCAGTTACAACACACCCATAACCTTATTACAACCCTATAAAAAATAAATTATCTTCTTATGATCATGGTATTGGTGTGTGTATTGATTAGAAACTCAATCCCTACAATGGGTATGTGAGGAAAATGGGAAAAGATATGAATTACATTAGAATAGAAAGAAAAATGAAGCAAATAATCTAACTGGCATTAGGAAGGGATCGAGTTAGAAGAGCAGCGAAACCTCCCTCTATAATAGCCAACCCTGAATTTAGAGGGATACCTCTCTATTTATAGAATCTTGAACCAAACGACATGTAATAAAAGTACATTACTTGTACTTTCATCAACTGTTCATTTCATGCTTTCTTTGCCGATAGGTGGTTAACCATTCCACCTATTGATTTTTGTGCGTTGATGGTTGGTTGGTGGAAGTACACGACATGCGACACCACCATACATGTCTTGTAACCTCTTTATCTTCTAAAAAATACTTCTAGAAGGTTGTTCACGATGTGTAATTAAGAACATGGTGTGTGAAGTCTGATCCATGACCTGGGTGTGCACTCGAGATATCCAAGTCATGTCCCATGAAAATGTACACAATACATTTTTATAGAGTACACTATTTTTATTTTCCATATCTTCTATGATTTGTCATAATGTGTGATTTCTACTAAAAACTCTTAAAAAATTACCATGGACACCGAAATATAACATTTTATCCATACAAGAACTTCTATCCAGTGAAAATAGGTTTTCATACTCAATAAAAGGTATGAATTATTATGAAAAAATTGGGAATATAATTATATTTCATGTTAATTACTTAAATAAATGACATTAGATATCATCTTTCATGTTGGTTAATTATAAACCAACATGAAAAATATTTTTTATTGTAAAAAAAATTCATGAGAATGTAAAAATGTTTTATATATTTAAAAACAAAAATCATAGTTTCATATGATAAAATAATAACATTACAATTATAATATTAAAGAAATCAATTATTTTTAACAATATAATTACAATATCAAAAAATATTAATAAAAATGTTATAAAAAATCTATTGAAAATTAAATAAATCATTCCATGAATTTTACTAGTATGCAAGAACCATTGATAAATCATATTGGTTAAACAAATGGCATCATTGTTGTAGAAATTATTTCCACCATTTCCCTCATGGGAACCACTATCTCCATATTCTATACAAATATTCATTAATGTTAAGGGATCGACAAATATGAATAGTGGGAGGAATAATTTTTTTAAAGAAAATCATGTGGGCATGACAGATTTAATGATGGTGTGAGAAACAAAAGTTTAGGATGGAAATAGAAAAAAGATTGATCAATGAGATATATTTGTAGGTGATAATAAAATACATAAGGGAATAATTTTAAAAAAATGAACTTTTTTATGTTTGACCTGATGAATTTTTAGGTGGGAATGTGAAATTTCATAGGTTTGGATAGAAAATTTAGAATTTCTATGTTATAGTTTTACATTTAATTTCAGTTATTTAAATAACTGATGTTAAAGATACCATTTTTAATATCGATTATGATAAAAATAAACATTAAAAATATTGTGAAAAATATTTTTAATTTTGGTTTATTTAAATAACCGATGATAAAAATATTCTAGAACATTTTGAACACTATATTTTTAAATGACTAATGTTGAAAATATTTTCTATAGTATTTTTATTGTTGGTTATTTAGAAAACTAATATTAAAAATAATCATGTAGTAGATTTGATGATGGTTATTTAATAATCAACATTAAAAGTATTTTTAACATTAGTTAATAAATAACCAATATTACAAAATCAACATTATAATTACTTTGTATACTAGTGAATAAATCCAATTTTATTCTTAAAAACATATTTTTCAAAAAATAATTTTCATTGTGTTTTACACACTTACTTAAAATTGAATTTTTGTCACTTATAGGAATTGAATTTGATAAAATGGATTCTATAACTGAAATCATCATGTCCAAATTTGTTTATGAAGTCAATTTCATTTTTTTATAATTGATAGTAAAAATAGTAAAAAATTTGTTACCACGGTTAATGTTAAAGCGGGTTACGGGGGGGGGGGGGGGGGGTTAAACTAAGAGATAAGAGTAAAAATGACACTTAAAATTATCTAAATATTATTGGTTGAAGATATTTAAACCTTATCTTATCCTAAATTTTAATTCTAGACCACTTGATACCAATATTACATGAATGTGACCATATATTATTTAAATATTTTAAGTAATTCCAATTGTGTCGCTCCCATCACTTATAAAAGGAAACCTATTATCCTCAATTATTGACATAATTTTAGCCTTATATATCCACCAGGACCTATGAAAAAACTTTCCTAGATTCCTTCCATTCATTATTGAGCTTCTGGTCTTACCCTAAGACCATCCTAAGAAGGCTTATAGTGTAAGCTAAATGAGGCCTCTCAAAGAAGATGCAATCGCCTTACTTGAATATTTTAAAGCTTATTTATTATTTTAATTCCTATAAATGTATCATACATATACTAAAATAATGACTATGTTATCATAAATATACTAATATGTTATTATGATTATGGTATAACCATTTCCACCTTTTTTACATCTAATGGGAAATGAAAGTATTGCTCTTGCGTACATGTGGACTACCACTTCCATATAGCGATATATTTCATTTTACATCATCATATTTTATGGTTGGTTATTATGATAAATTTAATATTTATAGATATTGTATTTATGAAATAATTATCCTTATGTAATTATAATATCTTATCTACCTTTTTACCTTCCCATACACTGGGAAATGACAACATCACCCATGTGTACGTGTGAGCTACCACCTCCACAAAATGATGTGATTCAATTTTCATTTACACTTTACATAGTTGGTAATAAGAATATATTTAATGAATATATATTATATTTATTATATAATAATTATTATAAAAATTTGAATAATTACTTAACTTTATTTTATTCCATCTATCGAAAAGTGAAAAAATCACTCATGCATATGTAGAAACTACCATCTCTATGAAGTGATGTAATTAATTTTTCATAAACACTTTATATGAATGGTTATAATAGTGTAAATAATGATTAAATATGAAAATTTTGAAATTTTTAATATTCTTTATATGATAGAACCATGATCATATTTCAATGTCCATAACTACCAAACCAAAACACACAGAAAAAATGAAGCATTTAACACCCAAAATGATGATGATAATGAAAGATTGTTAATGAATAGGTGATAATATGTTACAAGTAAACCACATATGGTATTATAAGTATGAATATGGTTATGGAATATATATATAATAAATTTATATTTATTATATTGGAGGTTTAAATGCAAATAAACAAGGATAAGACTTAAGGTAAGTGTTTATGTTACAATCTCATTTCTTTTTAGGATTATCTATACTAAATTTAAATTGAGGTAAATTATATGGATCTTATAATTTAAACTCAATATATTTTCTACTCCTCATATTATTCCTAAAATTTTCAAGTAATAATACCATTTTCTTATTTTTGGTACTTAAAATGATCCAGAATATTTTTTTAAGAAAAAAAGACCATATTTACTCTCTGGTTGATGGACTTTTTATTACATGTGATCCAATAATTTTTAAAATTTATTTTCATCCAAATTTGAATTTATTTTCAAAGGTTTTAAAATTAATTTTTACAATGTTTTATAAACTGTTTATTTATTAATTTTTACAAAAAGAGTGAAAGGAATCTTTGTTTTAATGTTTACCACATGAACAACATTTCCCACCATCATAACTATTATTTTTTTTGAAGAATCCTTTAAAATTTTACATAGTTATTTTAAAATAAAACATTTTTCTCAATATTTTGGGATTATTTAGTTTTTAATAATATTAAAAAGGTGATTTTACCTATTTTCAATGAAATGTTTAAATTCTCTTTTAGAGGTATTTTCATCCATGACAACATCCTTTAAAGATTATTATGATTCACTAGGGATTTTATCCTATGATAAAATCTACTTTATTTATTTGGATATCTTATGATGATGGTTATTTAAATATGATTATATGAAAACGAATTCTTTCCCATAAGTTAGTTAAGTTATGATGAAATGGTGGAATATTTATGAAACATGTTTCATTTCCACATGTTATGCTATGATGAATTGATGAATTCTCTTATGATTTTGTGGAAAAAATATGTATAGTTTTTATTATGTGATGAGTGGTTTGTTTACATCCCTCCAATTAATTGGTTAATGTGATATAGATATATCATGATATGATGATGATAAGTGTGGACATGATCACAAATAACTATATTCAAATTTTTATGTGTGAGTATGATTGCAATAGGATATGCTCAAAAAATATGCACTGACATGATTGTGAATAACTATGTTCACATTTTAATGTGTGAATATGATTTATTTTAGTTATGTTCACACTATTATGCGTGTACATGATTGGAAATAACATGTTCAAAATATTATGATTTTCCTTGCTAATGATGCCACATGCCTATGTTATGACTCTTGAATTATGATTTCTTCTCTGACACCCTTATTAATCATTATTATAGATATGAATTTATTTTAGAGTTTATGGTCTAATATTTTATGGGTATGAAACTTTTACATTGAGAATGTGAACTTTATTATGTTATCATACCATTATGATCATTTTATTCTCTCTTATAAATGACATCTTCTATGTTTACTCTAATCGAGCATCTGAGTTCACCATTTCTTATGTTTTCCTTCCCTAGGTTTTGATGGAAGGTTATTATTATGATATGTCCATAAGGGTACTAATATAAATAAATTTTTGGGATATATTGAATAAATTCTAAGAAATAAGTTGATTATGTATCTAGCTTCTAAATACACTAAACCTTTATGGTCCTCAGGTGTATATAATTATGATATATATTGAATATTCATCTAAAATGATTCAATATTAATGTATGTTATTCTCAGGTCACCTTAGTTAGTATCAAAATTGATTTTAGTTATTTTTGGATATTAATATCATAAAAATTTGTTGAGAACTCTTAGGATAAGACTAAGTATAATATAACTTCCTAAGTTATGGTAAATAAAGCTATGCCGTTTTATTAGAAAATACATCCCTTTATAAATACTAGAAAGTGGATTCAGTTTTAGCACAGATGAACCTAGAGTTAGAAACTTTTAAAGGGGTATATTTTGTATTAAATTGATCATCATCGGTGCACGATGAGTGGGCATAAGATTTCACACCCATCTATACACTCTCAAGGGATATTCTTGGGTTAATTATTATTCTCTTTATGAACTATTATGGTGAATGAGAGGATAAAACCTATGAAAAAAGATGATAATCCTTAATTATATTATATTAACTTAAAGTTTCATTAGTTAAAATAATGTTTAATAATTTAGAATATTACAAGGATGGTTTTCATAATCATATGATTGTTTACTTTGATTATTGATTTTTGATACTCACTATTTTTTTGTTTTAGTAAATTCTTAGAAGTAGGAGGAATCATGTGAAAAAATAAAGTTATGTGAAATGAAATGACTTCCCTTGTGAGAAACCAAATGGATTTGGAGTTGGGATGAAATATCTTATGGACATGATTACTATACTCTCTCAATCTATGATCAATAACATAATCCATGTTGAGCTTATGAATAAAAAAAAGGGGGAAACATTCCATTAAGTTTTTTATGTGATAGCTTCCACCCTTCTTATGTGGGTATTCCGATCCACTATTTTTATAGAAATGGATTAATGTGATGAAAAATATATTTTATGTTCTCTAGGGATCGTACCATGAGAAAGTTTTCTTAGTAGCATATCACTTAGAAGGTGAAACAGATCAATGGTGAACTCTTATCAAGAACACATGGAAACATGAATAAAAATATCCATTGAATGGGAGGAGTTTAAGAGGGAATTTCTCAATAATTACTTTCCCCATAATCTTCATACTAAGATGGAAAGATACTTTATGGGGTTAAAACAGAAGGATGATGAATCCATTGTCACCTAAAAAGAAAAATTTACAAGACTTTCAAGGTATGATTTTGGATTTATCATCAAACCTGAGAGAAAAATTGATCAATTATTTAGTTTCCTAAAACCAAGTCTTCAAAAAGAATTATCCATAAGAAACTTTGGTAATAATAGATAAATATTTCAATGTTCTATGAAGGTAGAAATGGATAGTGGGAAACCTAATTATTATTTTGGTTTTAATAACAAGAAGATAAAAATGGAGCTTCATTGAAAATTGGAAGGTAAATTACATATAGGAAATAAATTTAATCTAGCTACATGATAAAAATGTGGGAGAAATAATTCGAGAAATTGTCTAAAAGGAACTGGTAAATGATTCAAGTGTAGAAAGGCTGGCCATCGAGCAAGTGATTTTCAACTAGCGATGAAAATTTCAACAAATTCAATAGAGGAGAAGAGGGATTTAACCAATTAATTTCAATGTTTCAGATGTAATTATATTGGTAATTATGTGAATAAATGACTTAATCCAAGATCTAATGATTATGGTAGGCCTTAACACCCCCTAAAAAGAAGTTAAATGAAATACCTTTGCTATTACAACTCAATTGGGCCTGGAGAACGATGTGGTGAAAGGTACACTTACCATTCACTCTAGAACAAAAAAATGACTTATTTGATTCTAGATATACACACTCATTTATATATGAAGAATTTACTAATAGTATCAAACCATCAAATCAAAAATTAGATGTTGGGTTTGAAATAAAAACTTCTAATGGAACAATGATTTCATTTCAAGTTTATAACTCCTCTCCAATAGAAGATTATGGGGATGTGATTTCTGTAGATATTGTGATTCTCCCTCTAGTTGAATTTGATATTATATTAGGCATGGATTTAATTTCTTTATATAGAAACCATATTAATTTACATGTAAGGGAATTCACATTCTATATTCCAAATCAACCTATGATTTTCTATCAGTGTTAGGATGAATATTAACTTCTAATGGTAATTATTTCCATTATATGGGTCTTATTACCTATTCAAGAGGGTCATTTATCTCAAATAGTGATGGAGAAACTCAAAAATGAAGATATTCCTATTGTTAAAGATTATGATGATGTATTTTATGAAGACTTTCCAAGTATTCCCAATAATTCTAAAGTTGAGTTTTCAATAGAACTCATACTTTATACTATGCCAAAGACTCCTTATATAATGGTCCCAATTGACCTTTAGAAATTAAATAAACAAATCTAGGAGAATCTTGATAAGAAATTCATACACCATAGTGAATAACTATGAGGTACACCTATTCATTTTATTAAGAAGAAAGCTGGTTAAATGTGTCTTTTCATTTATTATCGATAACTTAGCATGATCACTATCATGAAAAAGTATCTGCTACCCCACATTGATGAATTATTTGATCAACTGTGTGTAGTTCAATATTTTTCTAACATTAAAATTCATTACAAATATCATCAATTGTGGATCAAGAAGGATGATATACCCAATATAACCTTCCATACAAGGTATGATCATTATGAATTTATAGTGATGTAATTTGGACTTACCAGTGTCCCTGTTATCTTTATTAATTTAATGAATAGAGTCTTTATAGATTACCTCAATCAGATTTTTCTCGTCATCATATATGATATTCTTATAAATTCCATGAGAAAGTAAGATCATGAAGATCAATTTGGGATTGTGTTTAATACCTTGAGGAATGTAAATCTATATTCAAAATTTAGAAAGTTTGAATTTTGGCTATAGAAGGTTTCATTATTGAGTCATATAATCACATGTGAAGTTATATTGGTGGACCATTCAAAGACAAAAAGTTTTGATCAATGGACCATACCAACCATAGTGACTAAGATCCATATTTTTCTTAGGTTGGATGGATACTATCGATATTTTGTGAGTAATTTCTCACTCCCATAAAATCCATTAAACAAGTTGGAACGGACGGAATCCAAGTTACCATGGATAGATAAATGTGAGGAAATTTCAAAGAGATGAAAAGAAGGTTGTTTAGTGCACCTCTGCTCACACTACCCTATACTGGAGAAGGGTTTTTGATCTATAATGATGCATCAAAGTAGGGGATATAATGAATCCTTATGTAGAGTGATATAATGACCGGTTATGCCTCATGCTAATTGAAAATTCATGATAAAAATTATCTGACTCTTGATTTGGAGTTGATAGTGGTGATTTTTGAATTGGAAATATGGATGAATTATATTTATGTTTAAAGGTGTGATATATATATATATATAAGGATAATAAAAAATTTATTTATGTATTCATACAAAAATATTTGAATATGCACTAAAAGTGATGGTTGGAATTGATTCAAGATCATAACATCTCAGTACACTACTACCTTCAGAAGTAGAACAATGTGGATGATGCTCTGAGTCATAGGGACCATGATAGTTTGTCAATAATGATGATTAAAAGAGATCAAATATTTATGTATTTGAAAAATATGGACCTTTAAATCATGAGTAAATGGGATAGATCATATCCTTCTTATATGAATGTTCAACCATCCATCCAAGTGAGGATTAAAGAGGCACCGAAGAATGATTTAGAGCTGCAAAATAAAGTGAGAAATGTTCTTAAGCTTAACCTTTATTTTAATGGAATGATACAATTTAGGAATAGAGTATGTGTCCATATTATACTAGAATTGAAGGAGTTATTGGATAAATCTCATAGATTATCGTTCTCTATTCACCCTAGAAGTAAAATATGTATAGAGAACTTAAGGACAATTTCTAGTGGGATAACATGAAATGGAATATTGAAGAGTATATATCTTAATTCATGATATGTCAGTGAGTTAAGGCTAAAGGAGATAATTGTAAGAGGATACTACAACCATTACCCATACTATAATGGAAATGATAAAACATTATCATGGGTTTCATTATCAGAATCCTCAAAACATCTAAATGAAATTTTTTATTTGGGTTGTAGTTGATCTCCTTATAGATTCAGAACTTTTCATTATAATAAGAGAAGATTTATCACTTGATAAAATTTATAGGATATACATTAATGAGTGGTAATGTTGCATAGAGTGACAAATTCTATTGTATCTTATTAGGATTTGTGGTTCACCTCGAAATTCTAGAGAAGTATTCAAAATTATTTAAAGATGGAGTTGAAATTTACCACAGTATATCATCATCAGATAGATGTTCAGTCTGTGTGGACCATTAAAACCCTAGAGTATATTCTAATATCCTATTATATAGATTTTAATGGTTGTTTTGATCAACACCTTAATTTGGAGGAATTTTATTACAATAATAGCTTTCAATTGATTATTTATATGACTCCTTATGAATCCCTCTATGGTAGTAAGTGTAGAACTTCAATGTGATGGGATGGAGTTAGAGAAAGAAATATATTAGGAGTTGATCTAGTCGAGGAAATGAAAAATAAGGTAGATCCATTCAATAAAACATCGGGCTAGATCATAGTTGATGGAAAAGTTATATTGACAATCATAGGTGGGATTTAGAGTTCAATGTTGGTGATAATGTGTTTCTATGGATATATCCATGAAATAAGGTTATGATATTTAAAAATAAGGGGAATCTAATCCCATGATATATAGGTCTCTTTGAAATTATTGAATTTATCAAGACAAATTTTTATTGAATGGAACTTTGACAAAATTTATCTTAAGTTCATGATGTGTTCCATGTATCTCTCTTAAGGAAGTACATACTCGATCATTCACATGTACCAAAATCAGAGGTAGAACCACCAAAGCATGATCTTTCTTATGAGGAGAAACTGGTGGAGGTTTTAGATCAAAGAGATAAAGTGATGTAGAATAAGACTACTCACCTAATCAAAGTTTTATGATGAAAAAATAAATTTGAGGAAGCTACATGGTAACCATAGGATGTTATGAGGTACAAGTAACCTTAGTTGTTTCTATTAGAGTGATGGAATTTTGAGGGTGGAATTCTTATAAGGGGGGAAGAATGTAACACCTCTAGATTTTAGAATATATTTATATTTAATAAATTTGAATTGTTCGATAAATTTATTTACACACAACACTAAAATTATTTTAAAAATGTTTATACATTATAATATAAATCACATTATATGGTATTTAAATCAAATATAATTATTGAAAATAATTTATAATTCACTTAGAAAATACTATTGAACCAAAATAACTTTGTTTATAATCTCTATTTTATCATGTATATTTTATTTAAATTATATTAATGATATTAAATCTATAAAAAATATTTTTTACACATGTATAAAATTAATTCATTATCTATTAATTGGTTATAAATGAAAATAAAAGCACTAGAAGCTAAAAAGAGATGGTTTTCTGAAAAATAGATTTTTTGCAAGCAATGTGTTTTTATCTTAATAAATTAAATTAATCACTATTTATAAATTATTTAAATTAATTTTTTATATTATATATTTAATCATATGTTTTAACATTAATGTATTTATTTTTACTAGGCACAAAATAAGAATAAAGCCACTTTTATGCTTAAAAACACATTTTTCTAAAAACAATTTTCATTGCATTTTGCACACTCATTTTAAAATGAATTTACACCACTTATAAGAATTGAATTTAATAAAATTTATTCCATAATTTTAATCATAATTTCCAAATTTGGTAATTATTCCACTTTAATTTTTGGTCATAATGAATAGTAAAATAGTAAAAAATTTATTACCATGGTTAAGTTTAAACTGGGGTTTTCAGGGGGTTAAATTAAGAGATAAGAGTAAAAAATACACATAAAATTATATACATTTTATTATTTGGATATATTTAAACATTATATTATCTGAAATTCAAATTCATGGCCATTTTATTATACTTTCACTTGAAATTGGCCTTATATTATTTATATCTTTTAAGTTATTCCATGTGTGTCCCTCCCCTCAGTTATAAAAGGGAACCTATTCTCTTCCAATATTCATAAAATATGAGCCTTATATATTAGAAAATACCTACCCAAAAACCTTCCTATATTATTTATATTTTTTATTGAGGTTTTCTACTTACTCTAATACTATCCTAAGAAGGCTTAAGGTGTAATCAAAATGTGGTCTCCCAAAGAAGAGGTAATCAACTTACTCATTTATTTCAAAGTTTATTTATTATTATACTTAATTTAAATCTATTGTATCCATAAAAAAATAATTAATATAATATAATTAATATAATTATATTTTATTATCATTATGGGATAAAAATTTTCCACTTATTTTCCATCAAATGGGAAATGAAAGTATCTCTCATGCATACGTGTGGACTACTGCATCCACGTAGTGATATGATTTATTTTACATCATCATATTTCATGGATGGTTGTTATAATGGATTTGATATTTATATATGATATTTATTACATAATTATTCTTCTATAATTACAATACTATATCTACATTCTAACCTTCCCATCCAGTGGGAAAGGATAATGTTTCACTTGTGTATGTGTGGACTACCACTTCCATGAAACAATCTAATTAGATTTTCATTTATAATTAACATGGATAGTAATAATGATATATTTAATGAATATATATATTATATATATTATATAATGATTATTATATAAATTTGATTTATTATTTACCTTTCTTTCACTCCATCCATAAAAAATGGAAGCATCACTCGTGCGTACGTACGGACTACCGTCTACATGAAGTGATGTAATTCATTTTTCATAACCATTTTATATGAATGGTTTTAAAAGTGTATATAATGATTAAATATGATACTTATGAAATTATTAATAATATATATATTATGGAACCATGAACAAAGTGCAATGACCATAACCAACAAACTGAAACACACATTAAAAATGAAGTAGTTAACACCCGAAACGACGATGATAATGAAATATTATTTATGAATGGGTGATAATATGTTATAAGTAAACCATGTATGATATTATAAGTATTAATATATTTATATAATATATTTATAATTAATCTATATTTATTATATAAGAGGTTTTAATTGATATGAAGTAGGATGAGACTTGAGGTAATGATTCATGTTACAATCTCATTTCTCTTTGGAATTGTCTATGATAAATTTACATTGAGGGAAATTATATGGATATTATCCTTTAAACCCAATATTTTTTATTATCCCATGGTTATTTATACAATTTTCAAGAAATAGAATAATTTTTCTCTCTTTGGTAATTAAAATTACTATGAAAATGTTTTTAAGAAAAGCCGAACTTATTTCCTCTTTGGTTGATGAACATTTTCTTCCATGTCCATGTTCTTCATAATGTTTTCAAGAATTTTATTTTATATGACCCAATGATTGTTTAAATTTATTTTTAACCATATTTAAATTTATATTCAATGTTTTTAAAATTATTTTTTAAAACATTTTTTGAACTGGTTATTTATGACTTTTTACAAAAAGTGTAAAAAGAATATTTATTTTAATGTTTACCAAATGAATGAATTTTCCTGCCATCATGAATATTATTTTATTTGAATATTAATTTATAATTTTATATAATCATTTTAAAACAAAATATTTTTCTCAATATTTTATGAATTTTAAGTTTTTAAAGATACCAAAAAGGGTATTTTCCTATTTTTAAAGAAATGTTCAAATGCTATTTTAGAGGTGTTTTCGTCTATGAAAATATCCTAAAATTATTTTTATTCTTAATTAGAGATTTTATATTCAAATAAAATCCACTTCATTTCTCTAGAGGGATTATGATGATGATTATTTAAGGATAATTCGATAAAACCCAATTCTTTCCCATGATTTAATTAAGTTATGATGAAATGATGGAATGTTTATGAAACCCATTTCCTTACCATGAGTTGTGATATAATGAATTTATAAGCGATTTTATGATTTTTGGGAACAAATTTGTATGGCGTTCATTATGTTGTGGGTGGGTATATAAAATCCCTCCACTGTATTGGGTAATGTGATATAGATATCTCATGAGATAATTATGAAAAGCATTAACATTATCATGAAAATCTATATTCAAATTTTGATGCGTGAGTATGATTTCTACTATCTATGATCATAGGAATATGTTTGGTCATGGTTGTGAATAGATATGTTCACATTTTTATGCATGATTATGATTTCTTCAAGCTATGATTACAAGATTATAAATGGAAATGAATACAAATAACTATATTTAAAAGATTATAGTTTATTATGATAAAGATGCCACATGCCTATGTTATGAATATTGAATGATGATTTCCACTTTGACACCATTATTAATCATTCTTCTATATATGAATTGATTTTTGAGTTTATGATTTAAGATTTTATGGATATTAATCTTTTACATTGAGAACATGCACTTGATTATGTTATCATACACTTATGATCATTTTATGATCTATTATGATTGATATCTCCCATGTCTACCCTTATTGAGAATATGAGATCATGTTTTTAAATATTTTTCTTCCCTAGGTTCTAAGTACAATATGTCTATAAGGGTACTAATATTAATAATTTTTTGGGAGATTATAATATATTTTATAAAATAAGTTGATAATATATCTAGTCTCCAAAGACACTAAACCTTTATGGTCTTAGACATGTATAATTGTGACATGAATTGAATATTCATATAAAACAATGTGATATTTTATATGTTATTATTGAGTTGCCTTAGACCTCACGAATGGTTGATTCATATCCATGTGGTTTATTAGAGTTGAATTTGTGGTCAGTTCTAACGCTCGGTCGATGCACATGCATGATTGATCAAACTTGAACATGCGGTCAGACCTTACACATTATAAATTTTCACATATAGTTGATCTACACTTTATGGTCAATCTGATCATTGAAAAACTTGAAACACACACAACTAGACTCTCACACATTCTGAACTCTAAATATTTAAAATAAATTTTCAAAAATCCAAAAAATCTCTCAATACCAAAATATTCTATAATGACAAAATAAGTATCATGGAAAAATCTAATCCTTTATATTATATACTTCTCTAAAAATTATCTTCCTAAAGAATTTAAAAAAACTTGGAAAAAGAGAAATGGAGGGGGGGGGGTGGGTGGGTGGGTATAAACAACCACCATATGATATATTTATCAAGTGTTGGAGTTGGTTCCCTAGAACCAACTTCTATCTAATTTCTGATTACTTTCATCCATGTATTTGAATATTAACAAAATATCTTGTCACATCATGATTATTCTTTTTCATGACATAGTATGTGATAATTTCCTAAGGGTACTTATCACACTGAAAGGTCATAACAGTTCCCCAATATGATGAGAAACTAAAAGTTCCAAGATAATATTATTAAATATAAGTTCTATAGATATATGATATTATTTGACGAGACACAAATGATACAATATATCAGGGGTGGAGACTCATATGAGACAATTTCTCATGGTGTATTCCCTTGGTAATCTTTAGTGAAGGATATGATGAGAACATGACATGCTAATAGGAAATTAAAATTTATATGTGTCATTGGATATTTCTATATGGGGACATGTGTGATGATTGATAGACTTTATTATTTTTTTATTAATATATATCATGAGTCCCATATTTTGATGTATTGATGAAAACTGAAAAAATATATGTTTATGGTGAAGTAGGATACATTAGGTGAATCACAAGTGATGTTGTATTAATGAATAAAATGAGAAAAGATTTATCCCTTTTTTCTTTAATAGAAGTTGATATCTCAGTCCCTTTGATGAAAATTAAATTGCTTAATTAAGTCCATGGACATAGTGTTATTGTTATCAGGTTCATTTCTAGTATGTCAAAGAACGAGATATCAAGAACATAGTTTGATACCACTATAATGAAACCTAAACCATTAGAGATATTGAGATAAATATATTATATTACACAGTGTACATTCATAGAATGTCACATGTATTTATGACATTAACTTCTTTCTTTATGGGATACTTGGCACGTTTCTAGACACAAACCTTATACTTTAGGTAGTGTACCTTAATTCTAGTGAGAAAAGGCCTGGATTATCACACACTAAATTTATTTGGAACCTCAGTAAAATTATATATGAATATAATATGTTGGATAAATGTTATTTCCATAGATGGATTAATAATTACTTGTGTTGGTTTGATTGAAAATATTTAATCACCAGTTATTCAAGATAATATATATGTGAGTTGAAAATTTAATAAATATTTATTCACCAGGTAATTTTTTATTTAATTACATGAATATAAAATATTTATTTATTCTATTTTATTCACACGGTAACAAAATATTTATTTACTTTGTTATGTGAATATTTAATAAATATATATTTACTAATTTGGTGGATAATATATATATATATATATATATTTATTATGGAATGATACAGTGATATTTATTTAGTTAAATAAATAATTATTATTCACGACCCATAAATATTGAGAAGTATTGGCAGATTGAGTATAATGGTCTAGTGAGAAATGTCATATTAAGTATTCTTTGAATAAATATTAATTTATTTATTCAAGAGAAATAATATTAATTTTATCCGGGAGTTTAGTGCATGTCAAGAAAATAATAATAATCCTATTATTATTATACATGAGGTTTGCTAAGGATTAATAAAATAATAATACCCCTTGTGCAATTATTATTTTATAACCCTATAACTATTTAAATTGGTTATGAAATTCTCCATGTGCATGCAAGTGATATCCAAATTCTTTTGTTATACACAATGAGTTATATAGAGAATCATATGAAGACATAAAGAGATACCTCTCTAGAATTAAGTGAATAAAATAGAGCAATTATCATCCTTAACCATAATTAAATCTTCTTCCATGGAAGGATTTGGTTACGATCAACAATGGTCATCAAATTTATTATATTAATCCTTGATAGCACCCAAATAATTATATGGCAATGATTAGAAGTTCATGAAGAACATGTGGATCATCTCTAGAGGGAATTCACCCTTGATTACTCTGAGAAAATGATGATACAAAAATATTGGTATACTAGTTCATTAATATCTAAGAATGTATTCAATGAATAGTAACTCTTTAATTAAATAAATTAATTATAAATTGAATGTGAAAAGAACCTATTTTCATGGATTTTGGGAACACATTTCTATCCAGTTTCATGGTGAAATCTGAAGAAGTTGATGGATTTTTTTTGGGCACCACCTGACTCGCTTCCACTGTACCTTAGAACCTTCAAGTGGTATCAAATAGGCTACATAATAATTTATAATTATTTATTATCCATTGATTGATTATAATTTTTTTTAGTTTTTAACGTATAAATTCTTTAATCTAAATTTTAATTAACATGTTTTTGACATATTAATTCTCTTAATTTAAGTTTCATATCATATTAACCATATTAAGAAAAGGTGAATAATGACGAAAGATTCCACTTATAGGCAGTGATGATTATTGATGGTATACAAGGATACAAGATGTTTGATCGAAAGTACATGTCATGTACCAAAGTTCACTGCACATGGACTCATCTCAGGATAAATGATGTAACAAACAATAAAAACACATGGTGCATTTAATACACACCACGTGTTGACCAAGACAGCCTGAAACACAATCTATTAAACCAAATTGCCTGTAGTTGGTGTACATGCCGTGTAGTCTACATGGTTTAGCGGTGAAATTCATGATAACCGTGTGGATAAATACACAGAATAATGTCTCGTGAGACTGGCAGGCTATATCATTAATGAGATACATGACATGTAGCTGGTTTACACACCATGTGACTCATTAATCTCTACATATGAAGAACAAACCGAGTTAACTAATAGGTTATGTGGACATACGACAAGTAGAACACATGATGTGTAGCTCATTAGTACACAACATGTAACCCAACCAAGATACATGTCAAATACCTAGGAATCTATCTTGGATACATGAAAAGCGACAAACATAATGTGTAGCTTGTCACTACATGCTGTGTAGGCTCCCAATAATGTAAAAAATTAAATTATATAAAATATAACTAATTATAGAATTAAAAACCTAATTATATTGTTAACATATGATGTTTTGAATATGTAATAAATGTTTGTATAATTAATAAATGAATAATTAATTACATGTAATTATCTATAAAACTAATAAATCCATTTATTTGACATGTTTCATTTATGATGGGTATCTCCAAGAGACTTAAAATGGTCATTAAATTAAAGGGAATTAATTAATTAAATTAATTCAAGAATTTTTATCCTAATAATAAATAAGAAATTAAATTTAATTCCACCGAGTGTAAATTTTCACATTCATTTCATGCTATGTGAATGAAAAATATATTAGACCAGCCTTTGGATGTGATTGGTTTATTTAATTTATTATTATATGGTTTTTATAATAACTTATTAAATTAAATAATGGTCTGTGAGTCATTCCTATCATCTCATTATATAAGGGATTACGAGCCCACAATTTATTTTATTTAAACCCACTCAACCAATCCTTTGGTTCCCTTCACCTGTTTTTTAGTAAAATTATGTAATGGATAGAGCTCCTAGGTGAATAGAGGTGGTTCAAGTTTAGATTTGAGGTGAAACCAATATAGGAAGTACACATGAGTACAAGTGGAATGCTGTAACTAGAATCAAGAATGGTTTTAGGAGTTAATTCACTAGGGTCAAGGGTTGGTTTATCATCCAATAGATAAACCAACCATTAGAGAAGCTTATGGTCATACTATTTTATTTATTTTATTTCTATCAATTCCTTGGTTAATTATTTATGGAAGTTTAAATCATTAAACTAATTAATTAAAAAACAAGCAATATGGAATTAAATAAATATTATTATATGTGTAAAATTTATCTTCACAAGGTCAATAACTTAAGTAAAATCCTATTAATATTAACAATAATGTAATGAGATAAAATGGGTAATTTACATATAAATATAAAAATCCATAAAATTAAATATTAAGTCAGTATATCCTCCCACCACTTGGGGGTAGAAATCAAACCATAGTTCAAATTGGTTGACCAATCTCTATTGGGGTGATTTCAATTATCAAGGAATCTCTATATTTAGTATTGGACCAACTTAACCTTGCTTGAATTAAGGGTTGATCACCCTCATGAGATTCAGTATAACTAGTAGGAAAAGTGTTGAGGAATTCTTAATTTAGGATTTCAGGATTGAGGAGTCTACTCAATGGATTGTGGATCTGTGAGTTAATATATTTGGAAAGTTATACTTACCTAAATACCTTCGATTTTCTTGAAAAACCACTATTTGGGTTATGAAAAGATGTATATGGGTTATTTCCACTAGGATATCTATGTGATAAGATATTTTAAAACTAATGTTGAGGGCTATTGGGTTTTGATAAAATAAGAAAATATTAATAAATTTAAAATTTATCATCTAATTTAGTAATCCATATAAAGTAATAAAATTTGGTTCTTATTTAATATATAAATGGAAACTCACATAACTTTGACTATATCACAGTAATACGACTTAGAGAAGAATAAAAATATCACTGGATCAAATTTCCAGTAATGGTATAAGTGTTTACAAATTATACTATATTATGAATGGAAATTAAATGTGTTTTGAAAACCCTACTCTCAAGGAATATTGAAAAGAGTTTAGTGAGGAAGAACTATATCTTTATTTGTAACATTTGTATGATATTAAATATGTCCAATGTGTCATGCTATCATCCATGTCTAGTGAGATTTTAAAGAAACATGAGGATATGGATGCAAATATCATTATGTATCACCTTTGAGATCATTAGCAAGTGTGTTGTTTCATAGCATGTTTTTTTTTCAATATTTCAATATGTGTTTGTAGAATAAAGTTACATAAGAAAGTTGAAGAAGTTTTAGATAAGTGATGTAAGAAACTTTCCCTTATGGAGTGTAAAAAAGATTACTTAACTATATTAGTAAAATTTAATTACTAAGTTAGACAATACCTAACAAATTTTCAAGTTCTAAATATTAGTAAGTTTATTATGAACCCAGAAGAGTTTTTAATCCTTTTCACAAAAAGTTAAGTACAAGGGTGGAAATGTACAAAAGTGGAAGATTTGGAATTCCAAGTTAAACTTGGAGTTATCGGATAAACTATTTATTAAGAAGTTGTATAATTTGATCTGATGGATTGAACAATGTTAACTGATGGAAAAAATGGGGAAGTTATTATAATATAGAGTTTTGATTTATTAATTTTGAAGAAGATTATATATAAAGTTTTATGAATTGTGTTTTAGCCTTACAATTATTGTATTACAAAGTTCCTATACAGAATGATAATATAAGGAAGGATTGTCATGAAGTTTCTTCAGACAGAGATTATGAGCATACAAAGTTCACCATACAGAGGATATATTTTCTATGCTATCAACCAAAGGTAACCTAAAGTAAAACACCAAAAAAAGATGTATTTTAAGTTTCAATGGTTATAGTTTCATCAAACATACACTCAAAATATGAAAAGGATAGAGATTTGTGATGTCATTGAATAAAGAATTGTGAAGGAGCTCCTAGTAGAGAAGGACATACGAAGTTTGAGATGAATATGAATGGTATTAGACAGAAGAACATCAGACATAAGTATATGATGTTATTAGACACATGATCCTATGAAGATGTACCAACCTAAGTTACTAAGGAAAAATCATCCAACAAATTATTTTTGAGTCATCAGTCAAATATTTCATATGAATAGAACCAGTAAGAGATCCATATGAAGATTCAATAGAAGGAGATATGAGATGTCATCAGACACACATATACTAAGTTTAACAAATTATGGTTTCCTAATAAATGAAAACTAGATTAAGGTCCATCAGATAGAGAATACTGAAGACGTACCATCAGATAGAGAAGTATTAATGAAGTAAATAGACAGAGATACACCTAACATTGGAGATCTAAGGATCTTTATATAAACAATGTAAATTACTTAGTATGATGATGCTAAGTTGATAGATCATTATTTTTTTATACTGTATAGGTTAAGGAAGTTTGAAGAAGTTTCTTAACACTGAGTTTTAAGAATTTTAAATAAAGGGAGTTCTTTCAAGAAACATAAAAAACACTCAAGAATATTCAAGAAGATTTGAGAATCATCAAGTGAAATGAAAAATAATGGGAAATTTGAAAGTTGAATTTCAGTTGAGCAGGAAAATATATTTGGATTTCTGCACTTTTCCTCAAGTATGCACCTATATAAAGGGGATTACATACAATATGTGCAATTAATTTTCATGTTTAGAGAATCTAAATTGATATAGTATTTTTTCCATGAGATATTTTATCAAGTTTTTACATGATTAATGACTGTATAGAGAAATGATTTCTATCAGTTAAAGAAGATTAACAATAGGATCAGTTGATTGAGTTCTTACTCAGTCGAATAAGAAATAGGCACATCATACCCAACCTAATTCATCATACAAAGAATAATCATATAGATAAATTGGATATAACTATTGAAAATATACCATTATACTGAATCAAGGCGTGCTATGAAGCATTAGATGGAGAAAAACCGGTTAGAGTCACTGAATAGAGGGAATACCAAACATAGTAAATTGGACAGATGATTAATAAGGTAGTTTTTAGAAATGTTATAAAAAGTTGTGATTGATCATATCCTGGTCTTCCAAAGATCAATATGAAGTTTCAAGGCCAACATAATCCTAACAGAATTTTTAAAGATCTTGAATATTGTATAAAGGTAAAGGTGATCTAACTTGCTTGTAGAGGAAGAGAATATCTTTCTATATTGGAACATAAAAGAATAAGGAAAGTGATTATAGATAGGGGGTGTAACCAGTTACTGAATATGTTTGTTAGATCAGGAGTATTACTAGCTGTGAATAAAGTGGATATAGTTAAGATAGTTGGGGGGTATAACCAACCATGGAAGGAGAGATGATTTCTGGGGGGTAGGACCGGGGTTATCTGGAGTAATGATTATTAGGGTGTAGAACTAGTTTCTACATGTGACTTTGTAATCCTATTAAGATTAGTTAAAGAATCCATGTTGGAGTAAATAAACAACATGGAAAGGAGTGGGTATTTATACATAACCTTGTAAATATTTTGTATTGATCTCTATTTATATTTTTTGTATATAAAAAGGTGAGATTGAGATTTATATTTGAGTGGACCATTACTCTTACAAGTTTAAAATTTTATAAATTTTTTCCTTAAAAAAGTTAAGAAAATTTTCTATAAAATAAAAATAGATCATTGATTCACCCACCCTTAGTGATCTTACATTGATCTAAGAGAACTTGAATTACTATTGAATCTTATGTTCCCTTTGAATGACCCAACCATTTTCTAGGGATGGAGAATTTTAATTCAATGAATAAAAAGGGTATTACAGTGTTCAATGATAGAAACTATCATATTTGGAAGAATATTATGGTACCATATATTTAATCGCTTTTCCTTGAAGTTAGAGATACAACAATAATGGGGTTTCCTACCATTAATGACGTTTCTATGATAACTAATGATAAAAGAAATTTAGAAATTAATGGAAAATATCATAATTACATGTTGATATCTCTCATGGAGAGTTTTTATACAATGATTATGTGGTTTCCAACAACTAAACATATACGATATAAGTTAATAATCCACTATAAAAGAAATGAAAAAGTTAAGGATGCAAAACTAAAAATCTAGAGGAGCAGGTTTTAAGATATTAAAATGGATGATGAATAAATTATTGATGAATAATTTATAATATTTAATGATATTGTTAGAAATATGAGAGGTTTTTGTGAGAATATAGAATATTATAATATCATTAAAAAACATATGAGAAATGTTCTTGATATTTTTTTTGCAAAAGTGTTTTCTTTATAAAGTTGAGAAAATTTATCTCTTGATGAAATTTAAAATATTCTTGTAGCATATGAGATGAGGGAAATAATAGTCTTTAGGAAAAAGGATAAGGAAGAAACAATTTTTAAGGATTTTTTAAAAGGGAATCTTATATATAAATAAGCTAGAAAACAATCAAATGATTTAGCAACATATGAAGAAGATGACTTTAGAAAAATCATTTCCCTTTTTTATAAAATTTACAAAAAGGGAAACTGGAAGGTAAAAAGTAATATTTCTATTAAATGATAGAAATTTAATAAAAAAGTCCATTTTTTTCTCAAGATTTTACTAAGAAGAAGTATCAATATTTTGAGTCTTAATATGAAGATAAAGAGTATTAGAAATGAAAGTGGAAGAAACATTAGAAAATATTTCCTTACAATAAGAAGGAAAATTTATTGAGCAGAAGAGAGGAGGATAATTATTCATCTAGTAATAAATCTGATTATTATGTAAAATTATTTTCTCATGTAATAAAAGGAATTTATTCATAAAATAATTATTATGATGGTAAAGAGAGAACAAAACCTGAGTGGATTCTTATATAAAATTTGGAAGAAACACTTAAGAAAAATACACAGTTCAAGAAGGAAAGACCGATGTTAAAGAAATATGTTAATGAGATAAATTTTGAGAATTGTGAGTGAATTATAAAAAAGGATATAAACCTTAATGTGATTATATAATATAAAATTAAAGTTTTAAATCTTAATAAAAAACTAAAAAGTCATGAAGAAACCTCAGTCGGGAAGGAGAATCTTAACAAAGTAGGAAAAAAA
The DNA here is from genome assembly GCA_963277665.1 of Viscum album. NCBI lineage: Eukaryota > Viridiplantae > Streptophyta > Magnoliopsida > Santalales > Viscaceae > Viscum > Viscum album. Next base: position 1,418,389,390 of record OY728145.1, read on the forward strand.
ATTGTTTAGAAATGTAAGAAGAATAGGTTGAGGTTGGATGAATTCAAAAATAAGGTAAATGTTTTGAAAGAATATTTATAGGAGAAATAAGAATAATTTTTATAAACACAATCAATGTTTCTTATAACACAAAGTGAGTTTAGAAAGATAAGAGGTGATTTCACCAATGTAGTTGAAGTTAAAGTTGAATATTTTCAAATTGGTGAATAAAAAAGTCTATCAAAGAATATTTTTTTACCCCAAAAATATCAATGTACATATGATTCTTGTAACAATTTAGGTTTAAGAGTTAAAATTTGTGATAAATCATCTTATGATAAGAAGTATTAAAATTCATCAATAAATTATCTCACTAAACAAAGTCTCCCATATCTTTTAAAAAACAACAACAATAAACTTTAGAATAGTATGAATATCAGTATAAAAGATAAATATTTATAATTCAACACTAGTATTGTGGTGTTTTTGGGAATAGAGTGTACTCATGTTGGTTCAATAGGCCTTTACAAGGAAAGAGTTTTTAATCAAGATAAAGCTACAATGAATAAAGAAGAATAAATTTTCCAAGAAAGTATGATGAGGATACAAAGAAAGTTAAGGAGGAGATGAATGTTAAATCATTAAGAAAAACTTGTGAGAATTTTAATAATTTTTAGAAATATAAGAAATAATGCCTAGTTATTTGGTGAGAACAAATGGACATGTCTATAAAGATAGAAGAATCACAAAACTCTACTAAATAAAAACAAAGGAAAAAGTTTTAGAAAATGTGAACAATTTTGATTACAAGTTATCAATAAATAGAAGTTAAATATTCAAAAGAAATGTAAGAGGTGTGAACAAGATGGGAATATTAAAAAACATTGTATGACTATCTTACTATCCCATGAGGAAATCATGAATAGGATATTGAATAGTCAAGGTGATAAAGATGTTATGAAAATAAAATTAAAGATAAAAACTTTAGTAGAATATTTCACTGATGATAAGAAAGAAAGTAAATCCCATGAAAAATGTAGGACAAAGCAGAATATAAGACTCAAAGAAAATTATTATTATGAATTTTACTTATAAGGAACACCAAGGTTCCTCATTACTCCCAATACTTGTTTATTTGTATTAACTTGTAGATAATTAAAGATGAAGAAGTAAGAAAGATGAATGAGTGTTATAGAAGTATTATAACAAGTTTGAGAAATCCATCATGAAATATTATTAGTACCATGATGAATAAAGTTGTTCCATACTTGAGGGGGTGAAAATATGAAGATGAGGTATGATAACCACACATTTCTTAAAAAGAAAGTTGTGATGGAGAGAAAACTAAGATGTTAAGGGGATTGTGTTTATACAGTTGAATTGTTTTGATATATTTATTGAGATGAGTTCTAGATTTATCTTAACAAACTTACTCAGACTTCTCCTGATATAAATATGTGAGAAGAAGTTTTAGGAAATCATTACATGTAAGAAGTTTTATAGACACCACTGATTACCTTGATTATACACCCTTTTTTTATACTAGTTTTTCCCATGTATACTTAGAGAGTTTTTTTTATTAAAGGGACTTGGTTAAGATTCTCATATGATACTATTTTTTTTTCTTGATTTTTTTGAAGTTTTTGAGATAAATGAAGATAATATTAGATGATCCTTATGTTAGCCTTTTAATTTTATTATTAATTATGGGTATAAGTAACAAAGGGGAGATGAAAACATTATGAAGAAAGTATTAATAACACACATTGAATTCAAATATGTTTGGAGTTTTATGATGATATTGAAAACAAGAACAAAGTGAGAGATTATTATGCCAAAGTGAATTTCAATGCTTTTTTTTCAATATATTATTATGTGTTTTTTATGAAAGTTACTAAATAAAGTTGAAGAAGTTTGAGAGAAGTGATGTAAGTAAATATCTTTATGAAGTATAAGAAAGTTTACTTAACTATGTTAGGACATTTTTTTACCAATTCAGATGATTCTAAACTGTCCTTTAGTTCTTAATATCATGAAGTTTATCATGATCCAAAAATATTTTTCATAAATTTTTAAAAATAGTGAAGTAGAATGGGGGAGATATATACAAGTGGAAGATTTAGAAGTTTGAGTATGACCTGAAGTTACGTGACATACTGTTTGTTATTAAGTTTTATAATATGATCAGATGGACAAAACAATGTTATTGGACCAACCAAATGGAGAAGTTCTTATCAGATGAAGGTCTGAGTTATGATGTTTGAAGAATCTATTGTATAAATATTGATCTATTGATATGAAAACTTAAAAATATTGTGTTACAAAGTTCTTATGTAGAATGAATAAACAGAGAAGGAATGCTATAAAGTTGCATCATATAGATATTACGAGCATACAAAGTTAACCGGATGGAGGATAGATTGTCTATACTATTGGACATTGGAATCCAAAATTAGAACATCAGACAAAGATTTCTATGAATTTGTAGTGTCCAAAGTTCCTTTAGATAAATATTTAAAAGAAAAAACATGTAGATATTTTTGATCTCATTGAATGGGAAATTGTAAAGGATCTCTAAGTATAGAATTTAGTATAAAGTTTAGATAAATATGAATTATATTGGATGGATGAACATCAGACATAGGTACACGATTTTATCAAATTTACAATCCTATAAAGATTTATCGGCCTAAGTTGCTAAGGTAGATGGTTGAACAAAGGATTATCTAGTCATCAATCAAAGATTGCACATGAAGAGCACAAATAGGAGAGTAGTATGAAGATTAACCATTTTAAGATATGAGATTTCATTAAAAACACATATGTTGAGCTTAATGAGTGAAGGTATCCAAAAAAAGGAAAATAGAACGAAGGTCTATCAGCTGGAGAATAATGAAGGTGTACCATTAGATAGAGAAGTCCTAATGAAGGAAATAGATATACATTCAACAGATAAAGGATATATAAGGAGATTTATATAAAAATTGTAATGTCCTTAACATGATGATTCTAAGCTGATAAGTCAGCATTTTTTTATCTTTATGAGGTTAAGTAAGTTTGTAGAATTTCATTAACATTGAGTTTATAGAAGTTTGTAGAGAGTGGGAGATTTAAAGAAATATTAAGAAGCCTTAATAAAATTCTATAATATTTGAGAAGCATCGAAGGAAATAAAAAATAATGGGAAATTTTAAAGTTTAATTTCTGATGAGCATTAAAATATATTTGGCTTCCCATGCTTTTCATTGAGTGTACACCTATATAAAGGGGAGTAAATATGACTATTATTAAAAAGTGGAGAATCTAAATTACTAGAGGAATTATTCCATGAGATATTTGATCAAGTTATTTCTTGATTGAAGACTATTCAATATACCGAGTCCCTTTGATTGAAGAAGAAGCATAGTGTGAGAACCCAATTGAGTTCCTACCCAATCAAAGAAAAAGGAGGCACATCAGTACAAACTTGATTCATAAGATAGAGAAGCATTAGAAGGATACATTAGATGGAGTTGTTAAACATATCTTGCTAGACTAAAGCATAGTGTGGTGAGAAGCATCAAATGAAGATAAACCAGACATAGTCATTGGACAGAGGACATAATGCATAGAGTCTATTTGATGGATGATTTCTAAGGAAGTTTTTTAGACAAGTTTTTAAAATCTTTGATTGTGTATATCCAGGTATTCCAAAGATTATAAGGAAGTTTCAAGTTCAATAGACTCTTAATATTTTTTTTGAAGATATTAAAAATTGTACACAAGTAAATGTGATCCAAATTTCTTATGGAGGAAGAGACGATATATCTATAGTTGATTAGAAAAGAATAAGGAAATATATTGTAGTTGTGGGGTATAACCCATTACAGAAAATGCTTATTGGCTGGGGGTATAACCATATGTGAAGAAAGAGGATAAAGTTATAATGGATGGGTGGTATAACCAACTATGACAGAAAATATGATTACTGGGGGGAAGAACCAAGGTTAACTAAAGGAATGATTATTGGGGTGTTTAACCAGTTTATTTCTGCGACTTTGTAATCCTGTGAAGATTAGTAAAAGAATCCAAATTGGAGGGAATAAATAACATGGAAAATGAAAAGTCTTTGTAAAAAACCTTGTAAATATAATGTTATGATCTCTATCTATATTTTTTTTACAAAAGGTGAGGTTGAGATTTATATTTAACTGGACCATAACTCTAATAAGTTTTATAGGATATGAAAAGTTTCCTTAACGAAGTCAAGAAACTTTCCTATAAAAGAAAAAGTGATAACCGATTAATCCACTACCAGTGATCCTAAATTTATTCAAGGGAAATTTAAAGATATTATGAGAAAAAAGAGATATTAGATATCCAATGCATTATTCATGTATAATATTGGAGAGTTGGAACCAGTTGGGACTCATGTATTGGAGATGATTGGCTACATTGATCACTCAAAATGTAACACCCCAAGCTTCTATGGTACGCTTCTCTTTGAATAATGCGATAGCGTGTGTTGTATGCAACATCGAGTTCTAACACACACCACAACTGATCAAACTAGCCGTTATGAATATTAATACCTAATTTTTGAAAGTTTATCTCTCAAAATGGACTTCATTTTTGGATTCAAAGTATCGAATTTATCCTAAGGTGAAATTTTGGTACTTTTCGGATAACTTTAATATTTTGATGAATAGTGAAAATTACTAAGTTTTAATTAAAAAAAACTTTTTTAATAAAAATAATTAATAGTGATAAATTATAAATTTGATTAGTTTTAAAGTATATTTAGAATATATTTTTACCATTTAATACAATGTTGGTCATTGGACATAATTTCTCAATTAAACCGAACATAAACAAGTATCAATCTTTTGATAGTTATTATATCTTAAAAACACGCTTTTTTGTTTTGACAACGAGAATTAATTTTAAATTAATTTATACCACTTCTATGTTTTGAATTTGTAAAAATGTATTCCATATTTGGAATCAGGATGTTAAAATTGTGTAAATAGGTTACTTTTATTTTTAGACATTTTGAATAATTACTTCGGTAAATATTTTATTTACCATGGTTAAAGGGTAAATCCGGTAAATAAGGGTTAAAAAATAATATTATAATAATAAAAAATTACCCTAAAACGTGTCCTAACCTTATTTGTTGATACATGTTCGACCATGGGAATCTTTGGGTGGATTTTGGGACCCCATGGTGCCACTTGTAAGAGATAGGGACACTTTATTTTAATTAAGTTTAAATGAATACAAAAATGACACAAGCATATATCTTTTAGAAAAACAATTTTTACATACGGTTATATATGTTGGATTTTCGACTATAAATATTCATTAGAAATTTAAAAAGATTTCCTACATAATGGTATTTTATTTATAATTTTTATACATTAAATAATATAATTTATTTATGACACAATGGTGATACAGTAATTACAATAATAGTGAAAAATTAAAATGATTGATATTGTAGATACCCAAATAAATATAATTTGAGACTTTTTATGAATTAAAATAATTTTCTAGGTTAATATGACATGTTAGGATTTATGTAATTAACCTTTTTAGAATTAATAATTCTGTTATGTTTTTTAAAAAAATCAATTATTGAATAGTGTCAAAATTGACATAAAAGAGTTTTTAAAACAAATATTATATTATTAATTGATATTAAATTCCTAAAAATCTAATGTTTGGAAAAGAGACTTATATCATGATAGGTGTATCATTAATGGACCACTTGGGGGTCTCTTGGATGTTTATAGTATTTTTATTAACCATATAATATAAAAATACAAAGAGACATTGTAAAAGTGAAACTAATTAACTAAGAGTTAATACTTAAAGATAAGGTTAATATAGTAACCCAAACCTGTCTAAATTATATTGGTTGAGTGGTTTTAGACCCATACCCACATTAAACTTTAAATAATACACTTTTGAGCCATTAGAAACCGAATATGAATTTATTATAAAATAATATTTCTAGATTTTCCAAAGGTGCCCCTCACCCCTCTTATAAAAGGGCACTCTCTCTTCTCATTAACTCACACATTAAAAACATTTTGGTTCGGCCAAACTCTGCCCAAATACTCTCTCAAATTCCATCACTTCATCCTAGAGGCCTTCCTTTAGTCATAAAGCCAACTTAACGATCCCTTTTGATCAAATCAAATGGAATAACCCGAAGAAGAGGTAATGATTTCACAACCCTTTTTCAAGTTTCTTTCTTCTTCCACTTCTTCTTTCTTTGTTATTACCATTCTAAAATAATAACTCCAGTATATTATATATACTGTGATGTTATTATAAATATGGTACAATCATATTCAGTATTCTATCCATCCTTTGAATAACATGTCACCATACGTGCGTATGTACGGCTTACCATCTCCACGTCGTGGTGTAATTGTTATTCAATAAATTATTATTTGGATGGGTATAATAATGATTTATAATTCATGTAAATAATAAATATAACATGATAATAATTCTGTATATATGATATACCATCCAATTATATATTATTTTAATATCAAAAGAATGATATTGTAGCTCGTGTGTACGTACGGACTACCGTCTCCACGAACGCGATGAGATTCATTCTCTATCGTATCCATTCAAGTATAATTCTCATTTGATGATTAATAATAGTATCTAAGGACTTGATATCATTCTGAATATTATTAAGATACAACCTATCCATGACAAACATAGCTTACGTAACAAAACATATAAAAGAAAACGAGTAAGTTAACACCCAAGACAACGATAATACTAAGATATTATTAACAAATCAATGTTAAAAGATCATATATGATATCATATTAATAAATATGATTCTTTTATAATTTAATAACAATTATTTCACCATTATTAAGGAGGTTAACCTACCCCCAACCAAGGAAAAGTACAAGGTAAGGGTTATTTCGGAATCTCTTCATTATCCGAGGTTGTTTATACGTAATAATCTACTGGGATATCTTTATCATCAACATCCATGTTTCTTAAAAAGTTATTTCAAAACATTTCTACTATTTACTATAATATGGGTTAATGTCATTTATACCCTTGTTTGACTTTTTATAAGAGGTTTATAAAGGAGTCTTTTTGTCGTTTTCCAAACAAGGTGCTTTATAACCTTTTCGACAGAATTAAGGTAAGAATGTTTTTTTAACTTATACGGCGGGTGCGGCTATTTTCCGCCGTTATAAAATCGTCGAAGCTTCCCTTACAAGATTACAAGAATATTTTAAAAGATTATAAGAATATTTTAAAATAAAATGTTATATTTTATAAATATATGACTCGTAAATGATTTCAAAATAGAAAGAGATATTTCTCTAAAAAGAGTTTTGATTTCATCTATGTAAACATACTTTGATGAATTTTACACTTATTTGAAGTTGATTTATTATGATACAAAACTTTTATATTTTACTGAAGGTTTTGTGAAATGTTTGACTGTGGATGTGTTATTTTTATACCATTCATGGTTTATGGATGAAGTATTTACATTTCGTATTCTAGTTTTAATACGAATGTTTATGTTATGTTTAAAACTTTTCATATGGGAATGCATTGGACTTAATATGTGATGGGTGGAGCCCGCTATAGCTCCTCGATGCATCGGTATGTCTAATGAGACAAACTAGTGTCTTGGCACAAGGCCTTGGAAAAATCTTATTTGTAGTCTTGGCACGAGGCATTGGCTATGTGGTTATGATAGTCTGGCATTATGCATTACATCATTATGAAAGTGGTTATTGATATTTCATGTGATTATTTGATTAATAGAATATCCATGTGAATAATTAAATGGAATTATTTCATTTTATTTTTTCCATACTATGTTGAAGTTCAAGTTTAAAAGGATTTTGTTTTAGTTATACATTGCCTTAAATGTTTATTATTATTTATAAAAGTTTCCACTATATTGTTATCCTTACTGGGCATTTGAGCTCACCCCTTTTCTATGTTTTATTTTTCCCACAATGTGAAGAAGTAAATTATGAATGACCTGCAGGGGTATTATGAGGGGATAATAGTGTGGTCTATGGAGACAATATGTTGTTGTAGTAGTTTTTAACTTTATGATGTAATGCAAAACTTTATGAATATATCTAGTGTTTCCAAGGCTACTAAACCAATCGGTCTTTCGAGATTTGATCTTTCTTGTGATCATGCCAATGTTATGTAATAATGCACCGACTCTAGGTAACTGGGGTCGGGGCGTTACAGTTGGTATCAGAGGAAGTTTAGTACAAACCTTGGAAGCTAGATTTAGATAAACTCTGATTAAAGCACATAGACCTAAGATAAACTTTGACGATTAGTATAGAAGAACTTCCTAGAATTTTGGTATTGTAGAGATTTTGCGAGTTTTCTGAGAAATACATCCCTGTCTGGATACGAGTAGGTAGAGGCGGCTCTGGCACAGATGTACCTAGGGGTAAAACCTGAAAACACCGCTTTGAGCTAGACTCGAACGAGAACTGGTGCACGACAACGGGCCTTGCTACACTCTTGGTTACGACACTCCTGGGGGATATGATTAGGATAACTCTCATTTTCTTTACAAATCATTATGAAGGGTTTATGAGTATATACTTCCTCAAAGAAAACAATTTTATGATTATGGATTATATACATAAATATTTCAATTTATGTTAAGTGTTTTATAAGTATGGAATTATGTATTTTGATTCATAAACTGGTCTATTTTATGCCATTGTTTAGAAATGGAGCCTAGTGGAAGAAATGGAAACCGTATCAATGAACGCACTCCATGTAGGGATTTCCCTCCTGCTCAAGATAATTATAGTGGAGCTGGTGATGAAACTGGTGCCGATCAGCTAATCACCATACTGGGACAACTCACTCAGGTTATGAATAATAACCTTACTCGTATGGAGCACCCTGATCCGCAGCGTGGAGGATCAATGTTAGATCGATTAATGAGGAAATAACCACCAACGTTCAATGGGAGTACAAATCCATTAGTAGCTGAGCAATGGATAAATTCCCTAGAGAAAATATTTCAGGCTTTGGGGAGTAGTGAAAGGGAACAAGTTATCATGGAAGTTTACTGCCTCAATGGAGATGCTGATCAATGGTGGTCATTGATTCAAAACATGATGGAAGATTATGAAGTATAAAATATGGAATGGAGGGAGTTCAAAGATATGTTTTTAGAAAAATACTTTCCTCGTGACCATCAAGCGGATATGGAAAGGCAATTTCTGAGTCTGAGAAAAAAGGAGGATGAGAATGTCGCAAAGTATGAGGCTAACTTTACAAGGTTAGCAAGGTATGCTAGAGATTATATACGTAACCCAAGAAGTAAGATTGATCATTTCTTTTATGGGTTAAAACCATTTCTCCGTCGAGAATTAGTCTTACAATCCTTCTCATCGTACGAAGACATTGTCTCATGTGCTATCAAGACAGATAAAGAATTCTCAAAGTCTTATGACTTTAAAGCAAAGCAAGAGAAGAAGAGATCTGCTGATCAATCTGGGAATGTAAATAAGGGGAAGAAGGGAAAGGTTGAATATCCATCCTGTGGTAAATGTGGGAAGAAACACCCCGGTACTTTCTTGAAGGGAATGGGTGTCTATTACAAGTGTGGTAAAAAAGGCCACCAAGATCTTGATTGGAAAGGGAAGAAGGAAGATACCAATGTTAAGTACTAAAATTGCAGGGAGATGGGACATTATGCAAATGAATGTCCTAATCGTCAGCGGAACTTACCTCAGAAAAGGCCAAGGGATCAAGGCCAAGCTTTTGCTATCACTACTGCTGAGGTAGAAGCTCCAAAAGACGTGGTGGCAGGTAATTTAATGGTTTCATCAAGTTTAGCAAATGCATTATTTGATTATGGATCATCGCATTGTTTCATATCTTCCCAGTTTTCTAAGAAAATTAGATATTTCCAATTTGATTTAACAAGGGATTTGTCAGTTAAAACTCCTAAGGAAAGTATCATTGCAACAAAGTTTTGTGAATCATTCCCCATTAGAGCACATAAATGTTATTTATCTGTTGATCTCATCGTCATACCTATGATTGAGTTTAATATAATCCTCGATATGGATTGGATTTCAGACTATGATGCGAAGATTTATTGTAAGAAGAAAGAGGTTACGATTTTTGATGATGATAATAAGGAACACCTTATCTTTAGAGCAGAATCGTCACCACGTAATTCTTATCTAGAACCACCCCCAGTAGGTCAACTAAATTCAATTATTGGGGAGGAAGAGAATGAAATGACTGTGGGTGAGGAAAGGAATGTTCAAATAGAGGATGTACCTGCTGTGAAAGAATATATAGATGTATTTCCGGAAGATTTACCTAGACATCCTCTAGAACGAGAAGTTGAGTTTTACATTGATTTAATTCCTGGATCAAGGCCTATATCGAAGACCCCTTATATAATGGCCACTGTAGAATTAGTCGAACTAAAGAAACAACTAGAGGAATTGAGTAATAAAGTATTTATTCGCCCTAGTGTTTCTCCATGGGGAGCCCTTGTTCTTTTTGTTAAAAAGAAAGATGGATCTATGAGGTTATGTATCGACTACAGGGAGATCAATGCTATAACAATAAAGAAAAAGTATCCTATACCTCACATTGATGATTTATTTGACCAACTGCATGGAGTTCAATACTTTTAAAAGATTGACCTTCGATCTGGATACCATCAGTTGTGTGTAAATAAGGAAGATATTCCGAAGACAGCATTTCGAACCAGGTACGGGCATTACGAGTTTACTGTAATGCCTTTTGGATTGACTAATGCACCCTATGTATTCATGGATATGATGAATAGAGTTTTCAAGGAATATCTCAATGAATTTGTGGTGGTATTTATTGATGATATCTTGGTATAATCCAAAAGCTACGAAGATCATGAAAATCACTTGCGCATTATCCTGAAGACTCTAAGAAGACATGAATTATATGGGAAGTTTAGCAAGTGTGAATTCTGGCTTCATGAGATTTCTTTTCTTGGCCATATTGTCTCCAAAGATGGAATCTCTGTTGATCCTTCTAATACCAAGTCAATCCAAGAATGGCCGGAACCTATGAATATAACTGAGGTAAGTAGTTTAATTGGTTTAGCAGGATATTATCGACATTTCATCCAGAATTTTTCCCGATTGGCTAACCCATTAACGAAGCTCACACGTAAAGGGGTTAAATTTTTTTGGACAAAAGAGTTTGAAGAATGTTTCAAAGAACTGAATAGAAGATTAGTCAATGCTCCTATATTGACTCTACCATTGGGGAATGATGGGTTCGTTATTTATAGTGATGCATCGAAGAAAGGACTTGGTTGTGTCCTTATGCAGAATGATAGGGTTATTGGCTATGCATCACGATAGTTGAAAATTCATGAGAAAAACTATCCTACACATGATCTTGAGTTAGCAGCTCTGATATTTTCTTTGAAGATATGGAGGCACTACCTCTATGGTGAAAAATGTGAGATTTATACTGATCACAAGAGTTTAAAGTATATTTTCTCACAAAAAGAACTCAACATGAGGCAAAGGAGATGGCTTGAATTACTCAAGGATTATGATTACATGATACACTACCACCCGGGGAAAGAAAACAAGGTGGCAGATGCTTTGAGTTGAAAAGACCATGGAGTTTTGAACAATATGAGAATTGAAAGGGACCCAATTTTCATGGATCTAGTGAAGATGGACATGGGAATAACCAGATAAGGTGAAACATCTATTCTTTTTCAAATGGTTGCCAAACCATATTTACTAGAAAGTATTAAGAGTTCTCAGACCGATGATTAAGAATTTAAAAAGAAAATTAAAGCTGTGAATGATGGGAGATTGAGAGACTTTGTGTATGAAGAAGGAATTTTAAAATTTGGGAAGAGACTTTGTGTTCCCGATATACCTGATCTTAAAAGGGAATTGCTGGATGATGCTCATAGTTCCAATTTATCTATACACCATGGGAGCACCAAAATGTATAAATATTTGAAGGAACATTTTTGGTGGGACAACATAAAGAGGGAAATTGCTGATTTTTTGTTAAGATGTATGGTTTGTCAACAAGTTAAAGCCGGAAGGCAACAGCCTGGTGGAGTCATGCAACCTCTTCCCATACCGGAGTGGAAATGGGACAATATTACGATGGACTTTGTCATGGGGCTACCAAAGACTCCTAGAAGGAACGATGCAATATGGGTTATTGTTGATCGTCTTACCAAGTTAGCACATTTTATTTCTATAAGAGAAGATCTACCACTGGAACGTCTAGCAAGACTATATATTAATGAAGTTTCGAGACTTCATGGAGTACCCCTATCGATTGTTTCAGATCGTGATCCCCATTTTACTTCAAGATTCTGGAAAAGTCTTCTGAAATACCTGGATACTGAACTTCATTTGAGCACTGCCTACCACCCTCAGACAGATGGACAATCAGAACGAACTATTCAAATCTTAGAAGACATGTTGAGATCCTGCTCACTTGACTTTAAGGGTATGTGGGATCAATATTTACCTATGGTAGAATTTTCCTATAATAATAGATTCCATTAGAGTATTTAGATGGCACTATATGAAGAGTTATACAGAAATATATGTCGCACACCAACCTGTTGGGATGACGTTGGTGAAAGGAAACTTGTAGGCCCAGAACTGGTGGAGGAAACGACGGAGAAGGTGGAGGTAATCCAAAATCACATCAAAGCAGCTCAAAGTAGGCAGAAGAGCTATGCCGATAATCGAAGTAAGGATTTAAAATTTCAAGTTGGTGATCATGTTTTCCTAAAGGTATCTCCATAGAAGGGAGTCATACATTTTGGTAAGAAAGGTAAATTGAGTCCCAGGTACATCGGACCTTTCAAAATTCTAGAATTAATTGGGGCTGTAGCTTACCGATTGGAAATGCCGCCAAGTCTTTCCAAAGTTCACGATGTGTTCCACGTATCCCTATTGAGGAAATACATGCCTGACCCAATGCATATACTCACCTATGAGGAATTGGAACTGGAACCCGATCTGTCTTATTGCGAAGAGCTCGTCAAGATTCTTGATACGAGAGAACAAGTACTGAGAAACCGGACGACGCGTCTGGTAAAAGTTTTGTGGAGAAACCATAAGATGGAAGAGGCAACGTGGGAACCCGAGGAACTTATAATGAAGAACCACCTGAGTCTTTTCATGCGGTAGTATTATAGAAATTTCTAGGACGAAATTATTTGAAGGATGGGAGAATGTAACACCACAATCTTCTACGGTACGCTTCTCTTTGAATAATGCGATAGCGTGTGTTGTACGCAACATCGAGTTCTAACACACACCACAACCGATCAAACTAGCCGTTATGAATAGTAATACTTACTTTTTGAAAGTTTATCTATCAAAATGGACTTCATTTTTGGATTCGGAGTATCGAATTTAGCCTAAGGTGAAATTTTGGTACTTTTCGGATGACTTTAATATTTTGATGAATAGTGAAAATTACTAAATTTTAATTAAAAACAACTTTTTTAATCAAAATAATTAATAGTGATAAATTATGAATTTGATTGGTTTTAAAGTATATTTAGAATATATTTTTACCATTTAATACAATGTTGGTCATTGGACATAATTTTTCAATTAAACCAAACAAAAACAAGTATCAATCTTTTGATAGTTATTATATCTTAAATACACGCTTTTTGTTTTAACAGCGGGAATTAATTTTAAATTAATTTCTGCCACTTATGTGTTTTGAATTTGGAAAAATGGATTCCATATTTGGAATCAGGATTTTCAAATTTTGTAAATAGGTAACTTTTTTTAGACATTTTGAATAATTACTTTGGTATATATTTTATTTACCATGGTTAAAGGGTAAATCCGGTAAATAAGGGTTAAAAAATAATATTATAATAATAAAAAATTACCCTAAAACGTGTCCTAACCTTATTGGTTGATACATGTTCGACCATGTGAATATTTGGGTCGATTTTGGGACCCCATGGTGCCACTTTTAAGTGATAGGGACACTTTATTTTAATTTAGTTAAAATGAATACAAAAATGACACAAGCATATATCTTTTAGAAAAACAATTTTTACATAGGGTAATATATGTTTGATTTTAGACTATAAATATTAATTAGAAATATAAAAATATTTCCTACATAATGGTATTTTATTTATAATTTTTATACATTAAATAATATAATTTATTTATGACACAATGGTGATGCAGTAATTATAATAATAGTGAAAAATTAAAATGATTGATATTGTAGATACTCAAATAAATATAATTTGATACTTTTTATGAAATTCACTAATTTTATAGGTTAATATGACATGTTATTATTTATTTAATTAACCTTTTTCGAATTAATAATTCGGTTATGTTTTTTAAAAAAATCAATTATTGAATAGTGTCAAAATTGACATAAAAGAGGTTTTAAAACAAATATTATATTATTAATTGATATTAAATTCATAAAAATCTATGGTTCGGCCAAGATACTCATATCATGATATATGTATCATTAATGGATTACTTGGGGGTCGCTTGGATGTTTATAGTAAGTTTATTAACCATATAATATAAAAATACAAAGAGACATTGTAAAAGTGAAACTAATTAACTAAGAGTTAATACTTAAGGATAAGGTTAATATAGTAACCCAAACCTGTCTAAATTCAATTTGTTGAGTGGTTTTAGACCCATCCCCACATTAACCTTTAAATAATACACTTTGGATCCATTAGAAACCGAATATGAATTTATTATAAAATAATATTTCTAGCTTTTCCAAAGGTGCCCCTCACCCCTCTTATAAAAGGGCACTCTATATTCTCATTACCTAACACCTTCAAAGCCTTTTGGTTCGGCCAAAATCTACCCAAATACTCTCTCAACTTCCCTAAATTCATCCTAGAGGCCTTACTTTAGTCAGAAAGCCAACTTAAGGAGCCCTTGTGATCAAATCGAAAGGAAGAACTCGAAGAAGAGGTAATGATTTCACCACCCGTTTTCAAGTTCCTTTCTTCTTCCACTTATTCTTTATTTGTTATTAACATTATAAAATAATAACTCCAGTATCTTATATATACTGTTATGTTATTATAAATATGGTACAATCATATTCAGTATTTTATCCATCCTTTGAATAACATGTCACCATACGTGCGTACGTACGACTTACCATCTCCACGTCGTGGTGTAATTGTTATTCAATAAATTATTATTTGGATGGGTATAATAATGATTTATAATTCATGTAAATAATAAATATAACATGATAATAATTCTATATATATGATATACCATCCAATTATGTATTATTTTAATATCAAAAGAATGATATTGTCGCTCGTGCGTATGTACAGACTACCGTCTCCACGAACGCGATGAGATTCATTCTCCATCGTATCCATTCAAGTATAATTCTCATTTGATGATTAATAATAGTATCTAAGGACCTGATATCATTCTGGATATGATTAAGATACAACCTATCCATGACAAACATAGCTTACCTAACAAAACATATAAAATAAAATGAGTAAGTTAACACCCAAAACAACGATAATACTAAGATATTATTAACAAATCAATGTTAAAAGATCATATATGATATCATATTAATATATATGATTATTGTATAATTTAATAACAATTATTTCACCATTATACAGGAGGTTAACCTACCCCCAACCAAGGAAAAGTACAAGGTAAGGGTTATTTCGCAATCTCTTCATTATCCGAGGTTGTTTATACGTAATAATCCATTGGGATCTCTTTATCATACACATCCATGTTTCTTAAAAATGAATTTCAAAACATTTTTACTATTTACTATAATATGGGTTAAAGTCATTTATACCCTTGTTTGACTTTTTATAAGAGGTTTATAATGGAGTCTTTCCTTCGTTTTCCAAACAAGGTGCTTTATAAAATTTTCGACAGAATTAAGGTAAGAATGTTTTTTTAACTTATATGGCGGGTGCGGCTATTTTCCGCCATTATAAAATCGTCAAAGCTTCCATTAAAAGCCTACAAGAATATTTTAAAATATTATAAGAATATTTTCAAAAAAAATGTTATATTTTATGAATATATGACTCTTAAATGATTTCAAAATAGAAAGATATATTTCTCTAAAAAGAGTTTTGATTTCATCTATGTCAACATCCTTTGATGGATTTTACGCTTATTTGAAGTTGATTTATTATGATACAAAACTTTTATATTGTATTGAAGGTTTTGTGATATGTTTGAATGTGGATGTGTTATTTTTATACCATTCATGGTTTATGTATGAAGTATTTACATTTCGTATTCCAGTTTTAATACGAATGTTTATGTTATGTTTAAACCTTTTCATATGGGAATGCATTGGACTTAATATGTGACGGGTGGAGCCCACTATAGCTCCTCGATTCATCGGTAGGTCTCATGAGACAAACTAGTGTCTTGGCACAAGGCCTTGGAAAAATATTATTTGTAGTCTTGGCACGAGGCCTTGGCTATGTGGTTATGATAGTCTGGCATTATGCATTCCATCATTATGAAAGTGGTTATTGATATTGCATGTGATTTTTCGATTAGTAGAATATCCATGTGAATAAGTAAATGGAATTATTTCATTTTATTTTTTCCATACTATGTTGAAGTTCAAGTTTAAAAGGATTTTGTTTTAGTTATACATTGCCTTAAATGTTTAATCTTATTTATGAAAGTTTCCGCTATTTTGTTATCCTTACTGGGTATTTGAGCACACCCCTTTTCTATGTTTTATTTTTCCTAGGATGTGAAGAAGTAAATTATGAATGACCTGCAGGGATATTATGAAGGGATAATAGTGTGGTCTATGGAGACAATATGTTGTTGTAGTAGTTTTTCACTTTATGATGTAATGTAAAACTTTGTGAATATATCTAGTGTTTCCCAGGCTACTAAACCAATCGGTCTTTCGAGATTTGATCTTTCTTGTGATCATGCCAATGTTATGTAATAATGCACCGACTCTAGGTAACTGGGGTCGGGGCGTTACAAAAAAATATTGGGATTTAATATACCTAATGATATATGCACAAATATAATTCTATCCTCACTGAATAAGATTTTTTATACTTTTGTTATTAATTATAACATGATAAATAGTGATAAGTATCTCTTTAAACACCTTAAATTCATTTTCCAAGTTGACAAGGACATGAGGCATGAAAAAACTGTAGTCCTTATGGTAAATAAAAGGAAGAAAATGAAGGGGGCAGAGACTCATTCTATGTATATGTATCTTGAGAACTATACTTCAAGGAAAGGAAGGATCCCAATATAGGAAAGGGGAAAGTATGTAATATGCTTTTCATGTGGCAAGCTAAGAAACGAGAAGAAAAATTTCACCTAGTTAAAGAAGAAAAGATAATCTTCAGGTGCATTCATTGTTAATTATAATCTTTCTATATCTGTACACATGGAACTAGATATATATTTTGGTTCTCACATTTATATTCAAATGAAAGAACCATTTATTTTTTGAAATATTTTTGGAGGATAGGTGGATGTACAAGGTGCCAATGGTGTGAGGTTGGTTTCTCTAGACATTAAAGACTACCACCTTCCATTTCCAATTAGGATGATATTAGTTTTAAAATATTTTCATTATACACCAAATATTACAAAAACATAATTTATATTTCCTTCCTAGATAAATATGGTTTTATTTTCAATTTTTTGAAATAAAATCTATTTTTTTATAAAGACGACATATGTTATGGTATGAAAAATTTAAATAATGGTTTTATTGTATTTAATTATGAAAATTAAGTATTAAAAATTGATAATGAATTAATCTCAGATGATTAAATTCAAACCTAGCTATGAAATCACCATCTTGGTCATATAAACAAGAATCATTTAAAAAAGATCTATTAAGAGGGTTACTGAGACTCTTTTGAGCTAAAACACCATAATAGATGTCATGTTTTTTATAGGAAAAAATGACAAAGCCACCATTTAGTGGCCAAGGTGAAAAGATATAGATCTTATAGGATTGATACACAACGATGCATACAGACCATTTCTAATAGAATATATAGGTTATCATTCATACTTCATTAATTTTATTGGTTATTTAAGTAGATATGGATATTTTTTACTTAGTGAGGTATAAGTCAGTATCTTTTGAGAAATTCAATGAATTCAATAATGAAGTAGATAAAAAAATTGGTAAGAAGATAAAGAAACATTGATCTTATTGAGGTGGTGAATATCAAAACCAAGAATTCATCAAATTTTAATGGGAGTGTGAGATTCTATCCTAACACACTCCTTATTAAACATATATCACATCCCACCATTGCTTTCAGGTATGAACATCTTATTTTTTAAATTTTATTTTTTCTATTTTCCATTTGACCCTAGTCATTATTACAATTTTTTATCTTGTGTTGTCTCTACTGGATAACCGTTGGTCTTGGCAGTGGAAATAGTATTCTTCTGTAGCCATAGACTTTCTGATGGCATCAATTGGCTTGAGAAAAGTAAGGGTATTTTAGTAATTTTTCCTTAAAATAACCATTTTAATATTCCTTCCTCCCCCTTCAACCCTAATTCAGTATGTATGATTTTAGGAGCCCTATTTGGAAGTTTTTGTCTCTACCAAGTCATATTTTGGCTGATTGAAGTACCACTCATCTTAGTGAATTCCAATTGGTAATTTTTACCCGTTTTTTTAGAATGTCTCCTCTCTTATGATTTCTTAATTTTGATAAGCCACGAAAGCCTTGGGGAATTGTTGATTTGTGAATATTGTTTGGGGTTTGGGGTTTCTAGATCTATATGTTTCCTATTACTTTATGATTGTTAGATCCCTTTCTGATTATTGATGTTTTGAGAAATGAGGCATGTGGTTTTGTATGATGTCTATATTAATTGAAACCTTTGTTTCTTAATAATTTTAAATTTGGTTTATGATTTTTTTTTGAAACATGATTGTGGCATCTCGGGAATAAATTAATCATGGAATTATGATTGATTAAAAACTCTTAATAATGGATTTTTAATTAAAGTCTATGATTTTAGAAAACAGTTTTCAATTGAAATGATCAGTTTAAATAGACCTCTTTGATGTTGTATTTTACTTGAGATGGATTAGAATATTTGTGATATCCCTGATTTTTTTGAATGAAATGAGTTTTTATTATAAAAACCATTGATGATTTTTTCTTGAAATTAATTTAATATGGATTATATGCTTAGATTTGGGATGGTTAAGAAACAATTGACAAGTCTAATGAATGATTAATGACATCCTTTGATTTAACTTTGAATTGAAGCCCATGGGAGCTAGGAATTTTGGTGGGTAGTTCGGGATAAGCACATTGGCTATGTATAGATCTACCTAGAAATTGAATTAATGATTACCACACTAACTAAAAATTGATTATAACACCCCAATATTTTATGATATATTTATTTTTAAATAAATATTATTTAATTAATAGATTTATTTATACACAACCTCGAGTCTAAATGAACTGTAATATAACATGCCGTTAAAAGCTATTTGTTAAATTGAAAGTATGAATAAGAATGAATAAATTATTAAAAATATTCATATAATTTTTATATAATGAAAATTTATTGATTAATTCATAATAAATAAGTACTCAATTTTTTAGTATAGTCATTTTATGTTTTAAAAATATGTTTTTCTTTAAAAATGGGTTTTATTACATTTTAAGCATGGATATTATAATTAATTTATATAAATTTTTTAAATTGTACTTTATAAAAAGAATATAATTTTTTTTAAAATAATATTAAAATTATCTTGAGGTCAAATTTTGGGTTTTTTATGAAAAGATTAATTTTTCTATGAATAGTAAAAAATATCGATTTTTCTAAAAACTATAATTTATTTTTAACTAAAAGAACCATTATGTTTTTAATTTAATCTCAAAGTAACATAAATATAATTTAATTATAAATAATATAATTAATTATGTAGGAATATAAATTATATATTATTTTATTATAAGTTTTTTAGGCTTAAATCCCCATTTTTTCTAAAAAATAGTTTTTTGCACGCAAGGTGATTTTATCATAATAAATTAAATAAATTATTTTTTATTAATGGTTTTTATGAAATGTGGAGATTATATATTTGATTAATTTTTTTAATATTCATCTCATGGGTTTTACTATGAAATGAATAAGAATAAATCTAGTTTTGGGCTTAAAAATTCCTTTATTCTAAAAACGGTTTTCATTGCATTTTGGGAGCTAATTTTAAAATGAATCTCTACTAATTATATAAATTTAATCATTTAAAACCTATTAAATATATTTAATTATAAAAATTAATATAATTTAATATGTTTAACTTAATTATTGATCATTATGAATTGTAACCATGGTTAAGATTTGTTCCCTCAGTAAAAGAGGTAAAACTAGGTTAAACATATACGAAAAAGATTTAAAATATATCTGAAAATTTCATTTATCCTTTTTAGTGAGTGTATATAGACCAAATATATTTTTTAAGAATTTAAATAATTTATTTTAAAATATTATTCTGAAATTGGGAACCCAAGATTGACTTTTGTAAAGATAAGTTATTTTTATTCAAATTTAAAACTATTTTTGGGTCTTTGCATTTAATGGTATGCTTATAAAATTAAATTTGGTTTTAGATTGATAAGAAAGTATAAAAAACTCACTTTTTTTATAATTTAACCAATGGATACCAATTTATTACTTGACTTCAATGGGAATTATTTTTACTCCTAAATCGGGTATTTTATAAAAAATGTTTTTCATGCGTTTTGTGTTCATATATTAAAAGTAATTTACACCACTTATATAAATGGAATATGATAAAATGGATTTAAATTTTTGAATCAAAATTTACTATTTTTTATAATTAACCTTTTATTTTTGGTCATACAATTATGTTATCATGGTAAGAAGTTAAGTTATCACAATCAAGGTTAAAATAGGTTTACGGTGGTTTAACTAGGAGATAAGGCTTAAAATATATCCAAAACTTACCTAAATGTGTTTTTTTGAGTTTATTAAGAACTTATCACATCTTATATTCTTATTTTAGGTTCCTTGGTTCCACTTTACATGATTATTATATATATATTATTTAATCCTTTAAGTAATTTGAAGTGTGTCCTTTGCCTCACTTATAAAAGGGATCCTCATCTCCTCCACAATTCACAGTTTTGAGCCTCCTAGGTCAGAAACAACCTACCATAATACCTTCCTATATTCATTTATCATTTCCTATAGTTTTTGGTCTCTCTATATGACCATACTTTCAAGGATTAAGGTGTAATTTAAAATAAGTTTATGAATGAAGAGGTATAACTCTTAATCGAGTAATTTAAATTTTATTTATTCTTATACCTCCTATAAATATATAGTATCCATTGTAAAATAATTAATTTATTATCTTAAGGATTATAAATTTTTATTATTATATTGTAACAACCATTATCCACTTTATGTCTATCCTACGGTACAAGAAAACGTCGCTCATACGTACGTGTGGACTACCACCACTACAAAGTAATGCATTTTACTTTTCATCACCATTTCACATTGATGGTTATAATGATGGATTTACCGAGTAAATATTATAATTATGATACTATTATAGTAATTTAAATTCAAATTATTATTAACTTTTCTTTCGTTCCTTCCATCAAAAAGTGGAAATATCACTCGTATGTACGTACAAACTACCCACTCTCTGAAGTTATGTAATTCATTTTCCCCATGAGTTTATATGAATAGTTATAAAATTTTATTTAGTGATTAAATATTATACTCATTAATTTAATAAAATTATGTAGATTATGGAACCATGATGAAAGTATAAGGACTAGGACTACCAAATCAAAATATGCATGAAAAATGAAGCAATTATCATTCGAAATAGTGATTTTAATAAAAATTTTGTTAATAAACAAGTGATAAGATATTATAAGTAAATAATATATGGTTTGATATATATTATTATGGTTCTAAAAAATATGTATAATAAATCTATATTTATTATACGGGAGGTTCTAACATGTATGAAGTAAGACAATACTTAAGGTAAGAGATTTATGTTTAAATCCCATTTTTTCATTATTGTTTATGATTGAATTTACATTGAGATAATTACATTATAATTATCTAATAAAACATTTAATTATCATTCTAATTTGGTTATTAATATAATTTTGAATTTTTAAAATCATTTGACCACTTTGGTACTCAAAATGGTTCAAAAAAAGCTTTTTAGAAAAGATGACCTTATTTATCTTCTTTCAGTTGGAAAAACCTTTCACTTCATATCCATGTTTTATAATTTTTTTAATTATTCTTCAATTTTTTTAAATTCTTTTTTACCCATGTTTTAATTTTTACAAAATGGTTTAAAAATTATTTTTTATCTTTTTCTAAGGAAAGTACTTTTTACCCAACGTGCGAATAGAATATTTGTTTTAAATATTATGACATGAATGGAATTCACCACCATCCTGACCATTCAGTGGTTTGAAGCTTACTTTAAAAGTTTTCACGGTTATTTTAAAATATATTTTCCTTAAATATTTTAGAAGTATTTTCATATTAATTTAGTGATTTAAAAATAAAAAGGGCTTCTTCCTTAAGAAACATTCTAATGATATTTTAATGGAACTTTTCATCTATGATAACATCCTTTGATGGTAATTATGATTTACTGGGGTTATGATCCAATGATACCACAATTATTATTTCTCTGTATGGTTTATAACTATGATTATGAGATGTTTACAAAACCCATTTATTTTTTATGGTTTATGATCTGATGATATGATGAATTTTTTATGATCTTGTGGAATTCATATGAATGAATTATGATTATGTGATAGTTGGGTCTATTATAGACCTCCAATGTATTTAGTAAAGTGATATTGATATATAAAGAGATAATGATGATAAAAATGGGCATTATTGTGAAAATATGTTTTCACCTTTTGATGCATGAGTATTATTGTATCTAACTATGCTCACATGATAATATGTGAACATGATTATGAATAAATTTGTTCACATTTTGATGCATGAGTATGATCACTTTCTAAATATTATTATAAGATTATTCATGGACATGATTCTGAATATATTCATTCTAAACATTATGATTTATTATAAATATGATACCATTGCCTATGTTATGAATCTTGAATTATGATTATTGATTTAACACCCTTATTGATCATGCATCTAGATATGATTTGATTTTAGAGTTTACGATCTAAGATTTTAGGGGTATAGATATTTTATTTTCAGAACATGAACATGAATATGTTATTATAACCTTATGACCATATTATGCGCTTATGATTGATATCCCCTATGTTTACCCTTATTTAGCATCTGAGATCCCCCTTTATTATGTTTTCCTTACCTAGGTTTTGATGGAGTATTTTATGTATAACATTTATAGAAGGGTACTAATATGAATATATTTGTGGGATATATTGGATATTTTTCATGAAATAATATGATTATGTATATAGTATTCAAAGACACTAAAACTTTATAGTATTTGGGCATGTATTATTGTGAAAAGTATTGAATATTAATTTAAAATGATGTAATATTTATGTATGTTATGATTGGGTTTTTATAGTTGGTATTAGTTTTGGTTTTAGTTAATATCTGGAGACTAGGGTTAGAATTTTTTTATAAAATCATGGGGATAAGACTAAGTTTATGATAACATTAAAATGTTTTGGTAAGGTAGACATTTTATGGTTTTATTAGAAATATATCCCTATCTAGATACTACAGGTGGACTTGGTTTTTTAAACATATTAATCAAGGGGTAATAACCCTAAAAATAGTTGGTTGAGTATATCTTAACAATCATTCCATTGTATGGTGAATGGGATGAAACTACACACCTAGTTTGAAACACTTGGGGGATATGCTTGGGTCAACTCACATTTTATTTATGAACCATTATGAAATATTTGAATAGATAATGAACATGGATGGACTAGGTTAAAACTAATGTTCCATAGATTAAAAAGAAGATTTCATAATTAAATACATACCAATAATTATTTTCATATGATTGTATATCGTTGCAAGGACGAACATGAAATTCCAATAGAAATTTCTTCTATATTGTGGGTTTTAATTCCTATCCATGAATGGTATCTATATCAGACGGTTAGGGAGAAACTTGACATTGATGATATTCCTATTATATGAGAGTTTTTTGATGTATTTATAGAATATTTCCATAGTATTACTCCAAATCATGAAGTTTAGTTTCAATAGAACTCACACCCAGTGCTACACATATTTCAAAGATTCTATATAGAATGAACCAAATTGTGTTGTAGTAATTGATGAAGAAAAACCAAGATAATCTTGATAAAGTATTTATATTACCTAGTGCATCACCTTGGGGTGATTATAATCTTTTTATTAAGAAAAATTATTGGTTAATGCATATTTTCATTTATTATCAAGAACTTAATGAGATCAGTATCAGGAAAAAGTATCCTATACCCAATATTGATGATATATTTGATCAATTATAATGAGATCATTATTTTTCCAGGATTTATCATTGATCTTTATATCATTAATTGATATTTAATATGGAGGATATATATATGAAATACTTCCATATTAGGAATGGTTATTATGAATTTATAGAAATTCCATATAGATTTTCCAATTCTCCTACTATATTCATGGATTTAATGAATAAAGTATTTAGAGATTACCTTAATCAATTTATTGTAGTCTTTATAGATTATATTATTATATATTAAAAGAATAAGGAAGATCATAGATAACATTTTTGGATTATGTTGAATACCCCAAGGAAGGATAATTTTTATAATAAATTTACCAAGTGTGAATTTTGGCTTCAAAAAGATACATTCTTGGAACATATAATCTTAAGTGATGGTATATCAGTAGATCCTTTAAAGATATAAGTTTTGAAATAATTTACAAACTAAAAACAATTACTGTGATCTATAGTTTTCTTGGGTTTTATGGATACTATGTATTTGTGAGAGATTTATTATGGCTATCTAATCTAATAACCAAGTTAGATTAGAAGGGATTCAAGTTACTTTGGATATATGAATGTGAGTAAAAATTCAAGGATCTGAATATAAGGTTAGTCAGTGAACCTATGGTTACTTTAATATATAGTGTATAAGGGTTTTTAATCTTCAGTGTTTCCTCAAATAGTGGAATAATTTGAATCCTAATTTATAATGATATGTCGATAGCTTATGCCTTGCACCAATTGAAAATTCATGGGAAGAATTACCCGATTCATGATTTGGAGTTGGAAGCAATAATTTTTTCATGAAAAATATGATGACATTATATTTTTGTTCAATGGTGTGATATATATACTAATAATAAATTATTGAAGTATATATTCATATAAAAAGAGTTAAATATGCACCAGAGAAGATGGTTGGAGTTTATCAAATATTATGACTTCTCAATTCATTACTAACCTAAGAAAGTGAAAAACATAGTTGATGCTATAAGTTAGAAAGACCATGATGATTTTTCCATGATGAGGATTCAAAGTGATCTAATATTTATTTATTTTCATATGATATATCTTGAAATAATGAGGAAAGGGGATAAATCATATTTTTCTTAGTTGAATTTTCATCCATCCATTCATGTGAAGATGAAAGTGGTGTATAAGGATGATGTGGAACTATAGAAGAAGGTGATAAATGGTCCTGAGTTCAACCATGATTCTTGTTGAATGATAAGGTTCAAGAACAAAATATGTCATATTAATACCATATCTAAAGATGGTTCTGTTGGATGAATCTCATAGTTCATCATTCTCTATTAATCTTAGAAGTATGAAGATGTATAGAGATATAAAAGAGTATTTATGGAGGTACAACATGGAAAATGATATTACATAATACATATATTGATGTGTTCCATATCAGTAATTTAAGGATGAGATTCATAAATCTAAGGGTATGTCATACCCATTACCCCACTAGAATGCAAATGGGAAAAAATTACCCCAGATTTCATCACCAGAATCCATAAAAAATATAAAGGGAATAATTCAATTTATTTTATAGTCATTCACCTTAGAAAATCATCACATTTAATTTCCACTCGAGAACATTTATTGCTTGATATACCTTCCAGGATATACATTAATAAAGTGGAAAGGTTACATGGAGTACCTTATTTTATTATATCTGATTATAATTCTAGATCTACATTGAATTTATAGAGAAGTATTAACAAGCCTATGGTTAAAAAATTGATTTTAAATACCACATATTATCCTTAGATAGATGGTCAGTCTGACAGGACCATTCAAATTCTTGAAGTCATATTTAAATATTTCTCTATGGATTTCAATGGTGGTTTGGATCAACACCTTCCTTTGGTGTAATTTTCTTACAATAATATCCATCACTAAAGTATTTATATAGATATTTATGAATAACTATATGGATGGAAGTGAAAAAATCCAATTTTCTAGGATAAAGTTAAAGAAAGAAAGCTATTGGGTTATGAGCTTGTTAAGAAAATGATAGGGAAGGTTAGATCTATTCGATGACACATCGAAGCATCTCAAGGTTGACAAAAAATTTATGATAACAATCATCAGTGAGATATAGAGTTCAAATTTAGTGAAAAGGTATTCCTATGAATATATCCTTGGATGAAGGTGTCTAGATTTAGAAATTAGGAAAATTAAAGCACTAGAAATATCAGTTCCTATGGAATTATTGATCACATCGAGAAAATTTATTATCGCTTGGCACTTATAATGAATCTATAAAGCTCATGATATGTTCAATGTATCTATCATGAGTAAGCACATACACAATAATTCACATGTGTCAAACTCATGTGTCCTATAACTAGATAAAGATATATCATATAAGGAACAACCTATTGATATTTTGGATTACAGAGACAAAGTGATATTAAATAAGATCACTCACCTAATCAAAGTTTTATGGAAAAACCATAAATTTGAGGAAGCTTTGTGAGAAATCGAAGATGTTATGAGGATGAAGTATAACCAGCTGTTTAGATTAAAGTGATGAAATTTCAAAGGTATAATTTTTATAAGGGTATAGAATGTAATAAACTGATATTTCATGATATATTTATTTTTAAATAAATATGATATCTTTGATATCCTACTTTACACATTACCCTAAGTCTAAATGAATTGTAATATTAGCCATCGTTAAAACCTAAATGTTAAATTAAAAGTTTTAATAATATTAAAAAAATTATAAAAAATATTTCTAAGGGTTTTATATAATTCAAATTATTTATTAATTTATAACAAATAATAATTTAATTTTTAGTAAAGTCATTTTATGCTTCAAATATATCTTTTTCTTTATAAATGGGTTTTATTACATTTAGAGAAAGAATATTATAATTAATTTCTATAAATTTAATAAATTTCATTTTATAAAATTATATCATTTTTAAATAATAAAATTAAAATCATATTGAGCTGAAATCTTGATATTTTTCTAAAAATATTCATTTTTCAGTGAATTGTGGAAAATACCATTTTTTTAAAAACTGTCATTTCTTTTTAAAAAAGTACCATTATGTTTTGAATTTGAGGTTAAAGAAACTTAATTATAATTTATTTAGAAATAATTTAATTAATGAAAATAGAATCATAATATACATGATTTTGGTATAAGTTTATTTTTGGGCTTAAATCATATTTTTTCTAAAAAATTGTTTTATGCGTGTAAGGTGATTTTATCTTAATAAATTAAATAAATAAATTTTAATTAATGATTTTAATAAAAATTATATATTATATCTTCAATAAAATGATTTAATATTAATATAATGGCTTTTTCTAGGCATGGAATAAGAACAAATCCAATTTTATGCTTAAAAATTATTTTTTTCTAAAAACAGTTTTTGTTGCGTTTTGTGCGCTTATTTTAAAAAGAATTTATACCACATATAGAAATTAAATATTTTAAAATTAATTAAACATTTATAATCATAATAATTAATATAATTTAATAGTTTTATCTTAATTTTTTTCATTATGAATAGTAACCATGGTAAGGATTTGTCACCTCGGTAAAAATGTAAAATTGGGTTAAAACTATGAGGTAAAACTTTAAAATCTCTCAGAAACTTAACTTTATACTCTTTTATGAGCGTTTTTCAACAAAATATATGGCTAATGAGTTAAATAATATATTTTTAAACATTATTTTGAAATTGGGAACTCATTCTTGACTTTTGTGGAGATAAGTTATATTTTATTCAAATTAAAATGTATTTTTGGGTATTTGAATTTAATTGAATGGATGGAAGATTACATTCAATTTTGGAATGATTAAAAATTAATAAAACCTTAATTTTTTTATTTTATCAAAAAAATTTATGGAAACCAACTTATTACAAGATTTCATGGTGAAATAATTTTTACTCTTGAATGAGGTATTTTCCTAAAAACCGTTTTTCAGGCGTTTTTTGTTCTTATATAAAAAGTAATTAATGAAACCTATAGAAATGAAATATGATAAAATGGATTAAAAATCATGAATATTTATTTAATTTTTT
Organism: Viscum album; assembly: GCA_963277665.1. Taxonomy (NCBI): domain Eukaryota; kingdom Viridiplantae; phylum Streptophyta; class Magnoliopsida; order Santalales; family Viscaceae; genus Viscum; species Viscum album. The sequence continues at coordinate 1,418,418,021 of OY728145.1, forward strand.
TATAAGTACAGTTTTATTTTTGGTTATATTATTATGTTATCATGGTAAAAAGTTAAGTTATCACGGTTAAAGTTAAAATGAGTTTAAAGTTGTTTTACTTGGAGATAAGGATTAAAATGTATCTAAATTTTTTATAAATGTGATTTATTGAGTTTATTTATACCATATCTCATATTATCTTCAAATATTAGGTTCCTTTATTCTTCTTTACATGATTATGATTTATATATTATTTAATATTTTAAGTAATTCCAAGTGTGTCCTTTACCTCATTTATAAAAGGGAACCACATTTCCTACCTTATTCAAAAATTTGATATTTATATATTTTAAAATAACCATGATAATAAATTTATATATTTCTTAACTATGTTATATATATTATTTTATTGTCAAAATACCATCCTTTCAAGGGTTAAGGTGTAACCTAAAAGAGGTTTCTCGATGAAGTGGTATAACTCTTAACCGTGTACTTTCAATTTTATTTATTCTTATACCTCCTATAAATATACGGTACACTTTATAAAATAATTAATTAAGTATACTTAATATAATTAGTTTCTATTATGACAAATTAAAAACCATTATATTCCTCCTTTCAATCATGTGGGAAAATAAAACATCACTCATGCGTACATGCAGACTACCACCTCCATGAAGTAATGTGTTTCATTTTTCATCACTACTTCACATTGATGGTTATAATGATGTATTTACTAAATAAATATGATATTTATGATATTATTATACTTCTATAAGTGTGAATTATTATTTAATTTTCTTTCATTTTATGAATCAAAAAGTGTAAACATCACTCGTGTGTACGTACAAACTACCAAAACCATGAAGTGATGTAATTAATTTATCATAATAAATTTATATGAATATTTATAAAAGCACATATAATGATTTAATATGATAATAATTACATTATTAAAATTCTGTATATGAAGGAACCATGATCAAAGAACAAGGTATGGGACAACGAACCGACACATGCACAAAAATTTAAGCATTTATCACCCGAAATAGTGATTTTAATAATGAATTATTAATAAATGGGTGATAAGATATTATAATTAAATAACATATGGTATGATATATATGATTATAATTATGTAATATATTTATAATAAATATATATTTATTATATAGGAGGTTCGAACATGTATGAATAAAGATAAGACTTTAGGTAAGGGATTTATGTTCCAATCCCATTTTATCATGATTTTTTATGTTTGAATTTAAATTAAGGAAATTATATAATATTACATAATAAATGAATTTAATTTATTTCATGTATTATTATTTATATAATTTTTTATTTTTAATACTATTTTCCTCTCTTTGGTACTAAAAATGGTTCATAAAATACTTTTACGAAAAGATAACTTTATTTTTTCTCGTTCAATCAGAAAAACTCTTCCTTATGTATCCATGTTTTCTATTTTTTTAGAATGGTTTTTATTATTCTTCAATTATTTTTTAAATTTATTTTTACCCATGTCTGTATTTTTATAAGAAGGTTTAAATTTAATATTGTTGTCATTTTCTAAATAAGTTACTTTTTACCGAAGGTGTAAACAAAATATCTGTTTCAATGTTTATGACCTGAATGGAATTTTTCACTCTCATGACCATTAAATGATTTGAAGATTACTTTACAAGTTTTTATGGTTCTTTTAAAAGAAAATTTTTTCCTCAATATTTTGGAAATATTTTTATTTTAAATAATTGATTTCAAAATGAATAGGGTATTTTCCTCAAGAAATATTTCAATGATATTTTAAAGGAATTTTTCATCTATGATAACATAATTTGATGTTAATTATTCTTTCTTGGGGATATTATATAATTATACCATACTTATTCTTTCTATATATTGTTTATGAATATGATGATGAGATTTTTATGAAACTCGTTTATTTTCCACGGGATATGCTATGATGATATGATGAATTTTTTAATGACATTGTGGTATTAATATGAATGAATTATAATTATTTGAATTTTAGGACCGTTATAGCCCACCACTACATTAGGTAAATTGATATTGATATATCATGAGATAATTATGATAAACATAGACCTGATTGCAAAAATATTTTTTCACATTTTTTTGCATGTGTATGATTTCCTCTAGCTGTGCTCATAGGATTATGCACGAACATGATTATAAATAGATATTTTCATATTTTGATGCATGAGTGTGATCAATTTCTATATTTCTCACAATATTATGCATGGACATGACTATGAATATATTTGTTCACAATATTATGATTTCTTATGCTTATGATACCACATGCCTATGTTATGACTCTTGAATGATGATTGTTGATTTAACACCCTTATTGATCATGATTCTAGATATAAATTTATTAGAGAGTTTATGATCTAATATTTTTTGGGTATGGATATTTTATTTTGAGAATACACACTTGAATATGTTATCATACCCTTATGATCATCTTATAATCTTATTATTGATATCTCCCACGTTTACCATTACCAAGCATATGAGCTCACCCTTTCTTACTTTTTCCTTCCACAGGTTTTGATAGAAGGTTTTACGTATGATATGTATAGAAGGGTAATAATATAAAGATCATTGTGGGGATGCTAAAAATAATTCATGAAATAATATGATTATATATCTAGTCTCCAAAGACACTAAAAATTTATGATCTTCTGGAATATATTGTTGTGAAATATATTGAATATTTATCTAAAATGATGTAATATTTATGTTTGTTATTCTTGGGTAATTATATTGATGATTTAGGGAGAATATCATAGGGGTGGAATCTAAACCCCTAGGTCTGTATCCCTAGAGTAATGTGTGCACCAGGTATCTGTGAACATTGAGAGTATGAGGATCTTTAAGATTTGGCCTAAATTTTCTGGGAACTGTATTACAATGGTGCTAGAATTTATTAGAAATATCCCTTGTATGTTTTGTTAGATTTTTTTGTTAATTTATTCCTAATAAATTATTCTCTTAGAAAGTGTTGGATATCCATGTTTTAATAAACAATTAATAGAATGTTTGAAATTCATGTTTTTACATGAATTATAAAAATTATTTTCATTTATTATTTTACTTAAAACTAAGCATATTTGGTTTACTTAATATGGATTGCTTGTGGAATTATTGGTGGAATCCTATTGGGATTGTTTTCATGAACCCTGGATATGCCTTTGGGTGTTTGTAGAATTTGTTTTTATAGTTTTAGATAAAGGAAAGGAACCAATTAGATGTGGTGGGTATCTATGATATAGGGACATGGGTGATAGTGGTTATTTGTGGGAGAGAAATCTATATGTTACATGGAGACTAGTTATATTTTATATTATCATCATGATTGTTTGATTATTTAGATGATTCTTATCCTTATGAATTGTTTTTGATTTCTAACTTAACCATTGTATTTTCTATATATTTTGGAATAATTGGTTGGTTTATTTTATTTTCTTATTTATTTTTGAAAAACCATTCCAAAAGGTTATTTTATGATGTCCAGGAGGTAGTCACCGACCCGGTTGTATCAGGAACACCCTTCGAGTTGTGTTGTGAACTAGTAGCCTGGATTGATGGATTTTATAAATTTTTTCATGAAAAATTATCATTTAAAAGAGATTGAGGTTGATTTGATTATCCATATGTGATTTTGTTATATCCTATTAGACAATAGATATGATTGTTGGTACTTGAGGTTTCTGTTATGAGAAAATGTATAACTATATTTCAATATAGTGAGGGTGTTTGGGAAATGTGTCTTTATAAATGTGTTTTACCATGTTTCAATTATTTTTTATGTTTCTTTCTGGTTTGAGTGGAAACATATTCCTTGGTTTTATGTATTCTATAATGTTTTTCTTGATGTTGTATAGTACCATGCCCCTATAATACTTCTAATGAGACCTAAGGAGGGCGCTTCCAAGGGGACTATATATAAAACCTCTCTAATTGATCAAAATATCATTGAGATAGTTGTGTATGTAATTCAAGACATGAACTAAGGAGTGGAACTAGTTCTCACTCAGGAAACTAAGGTGGAACATCGAAAGGATGTGAATATGGATCGGGCCCAGGAGTTCCTTCATTATAAACCACCATCCTTATCAGGGATAATGAACCTTAAGAGATAGAATATTGGTTGGAAAAAATTGAAAGACTCTATGAATTCTTAGAGACCCTGAATTTTAGTAAGGTGAAATGTGCTATTTCCAATCTTGAAGGCTATATTTGAAGGTAATGGGAATCAATGTTTCTATGAAAGAAGCATGAGAGATTTTAGTGGTGATACTTCAATTAAATTTTCCCTAAAAAATTATACCCAGAGTCTATGAACTTTTAAAAATATATAGAATTCATTATCCTTGAGAAATGAAATCAGATAGTCATGGGGTGTGTCGACCACTTTTATGATCTTTCTCAGTTTTTCCCTGAGGTTGATTCAAATGATAATTTGAAGGCTTAAAGGTTTTAGATGGGTCTTTGATGAGATATACAATCATAAATTTTTATGTTGAATATTTCTACCAATGAAAAGGTATTGGATATGGATTTTATTATAGAGACCGACCTAGACAGCAAGTCAGTTCTATTCCGAGTTCAACCTAAATTCAATGGTAGTTTTAGTGGATCTAGTAAGGGGAAAGGAAGTGGGATGAGACTCACATAAAAAAAGTAGTAGTTCCCCAAAATAGCAGTCATACTTTAAATATTTCATAACACCTGGTAGAGTCCCACTTACTTATTTACAATGTGGAAAGATAGGGCATTGAAACGTGCTTACTCAAAAGAAACAAATCCATGAAACTCTTGTGTACAAATTGGTCACTAGAAAAGGTTATATCATGTTTTCTCTTATCCATATAGTGGAATGGGATTTTCATCACTGATAATAACTACCATACAATCATATACTTCTAGAACAATGGAGTTCCATCCACAAGTCACTATAATGAAGAAATTACACACAGTGAAAGATTATTTAGTGGGGTTTGATGTGGGTCTTGTGAGTATGAGAGGTGTGATTTCTATTGATTCTTATTTAGTGACTAATTTATTCGATACATGCACCTCATAATATTTTATACTAATTCCCCTCCCTTTCCTTTTATTTATTAGAAGCTGATATATTCTTGGTTTTTCTCATTTACAAAATGTGTCCTTTTGAGTTCATTTTCAGAATGGATTGGTTGCTAGATCTTAAATATTGAATAAACTCTGATAATCGGTAGGTGTTTTTCACTTCCCCTAATAGGAATACTCTTGGGTGTGAAGGGGATTAGGACCTACGGTCTTGTTGGGTGGGACCTCATCTTTCATATATTGGTATTCTAATATTTTCATTTTTAGTTGATAGAGTTCTAGAGTATTTCTATAATGAACTTCCTTATATGGTCAATGATTTCCCTGATGTATTTTTATAATAATTCTCTAGTTATACCCTATAGAGGGAAGTTTAATTCTCGATAGGCCAAGTCCTAAATACTCTACTGATATCCATACCTTCATATTATATGACACCAGTGGATTTAAAAAACTAAACATTTTATTGTATGACCTGAAATACAAAGGATTAATTCAACCAAGTGTGTTTTCTTGGGCATCCTTGATAGTATTTTTCAAGAAGTCTATTAGAAACCTCTATTCGTGTGTTGATTTCTGAAATCTCAACCAAGTGATAATAAAGAATAAGTACCCTTTTACCCACATTTTAGATTTATTTGATTAATATAAATGGGATAGTGGTTCTTTAAGTTTGATATTTTGTTTGGTTATCATCGGTACAGAATGAAGGAGTCAGATATTCCAAAGAACACCTTTAGGAGTGGGTATGACCACTTTGAGTACCATTTGATGCCATTTTTCTTGACATACACTCATATATTCTTTATGTAATTGATGAAACATTTATTTCACTAGTATATTGACTATATTTTTGTGGTAATTATGGACGATACTCTTATTTACTCATTAATTGAAGAGGATGTGCGTCATCTTAGACACGTTTTGGGAATCATATGATATTATCTATTATATATAAAGCTATCAAAATTCTAATTATATATATAATAAATGAAATTTTTTGGTCATGTGTTCTCAAAACATGGCATCTTAGTTGATCCTAAAAAGGTGTATGTTATCTTTTCATGGGAATAAATACAAATGATTTCCAATATTTAATGTTTCTTGGGTCTAGTAGGATATTAATAGTGGTTATTGAGGGATTTATCTAATCTTAAATTTCCTCTAACCACTCTCACCCAAAAGTAGGCGAAGTTACTTTGGGGATAGAAATTTCAGGATTACTTTGCTGATGTGAGGCACTATTTGGACTTAGATCCTATTTTGACTCTATGAGAGGCTGAATCAGGCTACCTGGTTATTGTGAGGATTTGGGTTTGGGTTTGGGATACCATCCTCATACTAAGAGACAATGTGGTGGAATATGGTTCTAATCAAATTCAGGTTCATGAGAAGAAGTATCCCAACAATTATTTGGAGCTTATGGTTGTGATAAGTTCCCTTAATATTAAATAACATTAATTTTTTTTTGGAAAATTGTATCATTTACTATGATCATAAGATATTGGGTTACATATTTTCTTAGAAATATTTGAATCTCTACCAAGATGATGGGTGTGATACATGTAATTTTTTTACTTTGAAATTTCAGGAAAAGGAAATGAGATATGGATGAACTTAGTATGAAATTTCCCTCACAAGTTGTGAAGTAAGAAAAGGATGAGTGTAACTTGATAGGTCTCTTTACACAGATGAAATTGGGTATTAAGGATGAGGAGTTTAGTAACATTATGATGGTAATTCAATTGATATACTCTCTTATTAATATGATCCACTAATATCAATAATAGGACAATGAGTTTTGATATATAAAATATTCTTTATACAATGTGGATACCATCTGTGATTGGTCTCCCTCTTTCGAGGGAATTCTTTTCTTTATAAACGAATATGTTGTTCCTTATTCTACAATAAATGTTGTGATGGGTGATTATCATCATTATCACTAGGCATTTCACCCCCCCAAAATATGTATTATGATATGAAGCATCGAATCTAGTGGCCAGGAATGAAATAGAAAATAGCTAACTTGGTGTCCCATTAATATATTTTCTAATAGATCAAGTCCGATCACCAAAATATTTTTGGTTTGCTTCAGAAAACACCTGTGCCAAATTGGAAATAGAATTTGATCTCAATAGAATTCATCATTATATTATAGTTAAATCCTTTAGGTATGAATTCCATTTGGGTGGTAATTGACTAACTAACTAAGTCATCTCACTTTATTTTGATTTTTGATACCACAAAGGCTGAGGATTTAGGAAAACATTATGTGTAATAGATAATAAGGTTTCAAGTGACACCATAAAATATCATCTCTTACATAGAACATCATTTTTAGTCTTAGTTTTTGAGGGGACTCCAAGAGGTGGTGAGATTCAAGTTAAGGTTGAGAAAAAAGTATCTTCATCAAACATGTAGGGAAATAGTGTAGAAAATTCAGATTCTTGAAGACACGACCCACACTTGTGTTTTGGACATTATAGGTTCTTGGGATATCCATATTGGGTGGGTTAAGTTTTCCTATAATAGTAGTTATCAATCATCCATTAATATAGATCCCTTTGAGGATTTGTGTGGTCACCCCTTCAACTCACTTATTTGGTATTCTAAGGTTTAAAAAACCTCTCTGATTAGACAAAACTTGGTTTAGGAAACAAAATAAAAATATTCAGATGATTTTTCAGTGTATGATGATGGATCAAATTTGGTATAAATATTATTCATATTTATTTATTCATCCTTTTGTGTTCAAATTTGGTGATAAGAAATTAATAAAATAATCACATCTATCGTGTCAAAATCAAATTAGGAAATAGTGGAAGTTGGCTCTGAGGTACATGGTACCATTTAAAATCATGGAAAATATCATAAAGGTGGAATACTATTTGGCTCTACCACCACAGTTCACTTAAATCCATGATGTATTATATATTTCTCAACTCAAGAAGTATCACCCTGACCTGTCTCATGTTTTGTACTTTTAAGGCCTCGATTTAGAACCTGACATGTTAGTGAATGAGAAACTAGTTCAAATTGTTGACTCTCAAGCAGAGGTTCTACATGGGAAGCAGATATTATTAGTTCGATTTCAATTAAATCATGGGTCAAGCACTCATGAGACATGGGAGTAGGAGTCTATGATGAGGGAGTAGTGACCTCATCTATTTCATGATTATCTTGCTATAATTTATCTTTCTATTAATAAAAAACAATATGATGGGGAGAATTGTCACATATTGCAATTGTTTTTAGGTACGACCATATTCTCATTTCACCTTTTACCTTTTCACTCTTTTAATTTTGATACCTAGTAATTCTAATTTTTTTTTCTCTTTTGAGGTTGAGGGAGCATTATTGAGAGTTTTGTGAGTGTAGAGCCAAACCTTTTTCTCATAAAGATGCAGGTGGTCCACCAAAAATTCTATGAGAATCATCGGACATTCGGTGGGAGAAAGAGGCTCACTGAAACTACTACTGGGCATGAGAATATTAAGGTTATTTTAGTAATTTTACACCAAAACCCCATATTAATATTATTTCCTCCTCCTTATACCCTAATTTGATCCATAGGATTTTTGGATCTGTCTTTGGATGTTCTTGACTCTTTTAATTCCTCTCTTGGAAGATTGAAGCACTATTCTTCTTAGTGGGTACAAATTGGCGAGTCTTACATTGTTTTATATAGATCCCATCCTCTACTCTAGTTTCTAACTTTTGATCCCCCATTATAGTATTGTATAATTTTTTATTTATGAATATTATTTGTCATTTTAGTTTCCAAGTATCTCACTTTCCTCTTCCTTTATGGTTGGATGATACCATTTTGTTTGTTGATGTTTTGAGAATTGAGGTATTTGGTTTTTTATGATGTCCATATTAATTGAAAACTTTATTTTTTTCTCATTTTGAATTTGGTTTTTGAAATATTTTTTGAAACATGATTTTTGGCCTCTTGATTGTGTCTTGAGAATGGCTTGATGATTGATGAAAATCTTCTAATAGTGGATTTTGAATTAAATTGCATGATTTTAGAAAATGTTTATAAATGTAAATGATCAATTTAAAGTTATATCCTTTATTATTTATTTTAATTTAGATAATATAGAAAATATTTTTTATCTCTAAAGATTATTTGTTTTGAATGGAATGATTTTTTCTTTGCAAAACCATTTATGATATTTTTCTTGAAATTGTTTTTGTATAGATTTTGAAACCTTGGATTTGGGATTGTTGTGAATATATCAATATTAATGATGAATGATATCCCTATATTGATATTTTATTTTACTCCCATGGGATTAAAAAATTTTGGTGGGTATTCTGACAAAAGAACACTAGGCATGTTTAGTTGTACATAGCAATGAAATTGATGATGATAACACTAACTGAACATTAATGAGGTAGGGAGACACTCATAGGGGTGTAATCCAACCTCCTTGGTCCATAATCATAGTTTAATGTGTGTTCTTGACAGCCATGATCACTGAGAGTGTGAGGATCCTTGATCTTTGACCTAACTTTACCAATAACTCCATTACTATGGTGTTTAGATTTATTAAAACTATTCCTTTCAGGTTTTATTAAAAAATGTTTTTTTATGCATGTCAGAATCATTGGATATCCCTATTTTGATAAATTTTTAGAATAATGTTTGAAATTCAAGTTTTTATATGATCTATTAAAATATTTTTCATTTATTATTTTTCTTAAAAACTAGGAATATTTGATTTACTTAATATGGACTGGTTACATAATACTTAGTGGGATCCTATTGGGATTGTTTTCTTAAACCCTGAATATGACTTTGGGTGTATGACAACTTTGTTTTTCTAGGTTCAGATAAATCAAAAATCCTTCTTATAGGTGGTGGGTATCAATGATAGAGGGACATGGGTGATGGTGGTGATGTGTAAGTGATAAACCCATGTGTTACATGGAGACTGATTGTTTTTTGTGTCATCATCTTGACTGTTTGATTCTTGTATTGTTTTTTATCTTTGTGATGTATTTTTGGGTTATAACTTGACCGTGGTATTTTATATTTATTTTTTCATAATTTGTTGGTTTATTATCATTGTTTATTCTTTGTAGGAAAAATGTTCCTAAAGGTTGTTTCATGATGCCCAGGTGTTAGTCACCAAACCGTGGGGATGAGAAACGCCCTTCAGGACATGTTGAGGACTAGATCAGAATCTTTTATTGATGGGTGTTCTAGCCCTGTTCATAAAAAATGTTATTGTAACACCGCAAGCACCCACAGTACGCTTCTCTTTGAATAATACAGTAGCGTGTGTTGTACGCAACTTCGAGTTCTAACACACACCACAACCCATCAAACTAGCCATTATGAATAATAATACCCACTTTTAGAAATTTAATAAATTTCATATTTCAAAATGGACTTCATTTTTGGATTCGGAATATCGAAATTATCTTAGGGTGAATTTTTGGTATTTTTCTAAAAACATTCAATATTTGATGAATAGTGAAAAAACACTGAGTTATAGTTTAAAACCGAATTTTTATTTAAATAAATATTTATTTTATTTAAATTTAATTAAGGTCAAAAAATATAAAAAATACCTATATAACTTAAATTTAATTCATTGGATTTAGTTTAGAATAATATTAGATATAAATTTTTTTTATTGAACTTTTCACCGTCTTTTACCCACCTACTAGGAGAATTTGGAAATTCACATAAAAATTAATTTTACCGCTTCTGTGAGTGGAATTTAGAAAATATGAGAGAAATGGTTAATATCAAAGAGTAAAATGTGGTTCAATGAGATGAAAATAATTTTTGGTGAATAGTAACCTTTTACTTTTATTTACCACGGTTAAAAGTAAATATGGTAATTTAGGGTAAAAATGATATTAATATTACCCTAACACATGTCCTAATTATATTGGACAAGTGTATCTCGACCAAAAAAAACCTTAGGAATAAAATATTATCATTTAGGTCCACTTGGATTAGATTAGGACATTTATTATTATTTAATTCAAAGAAGAGTTAAAAGAGATAAAATCAAAGTTTAATAATTAAAACATTTTTAATATAGGGTTATACATAAGATAAATTCGATTATAAATATTCATTAGAAAGATAAAACGGTTTCCTACATAAATTTATTTTATTTATAATTTTTAGACATTAAATATTTTAATTTATTTATGACACAATGGTGATGCAGTAATTACCTAATTAATAAAATATTAAAATAATTGATATTATAAATATCAAAATATATGTAATTTAAGACTTTTTATGAATTAAAATACTTTTCCAGGTTAATATGACATATTATGATTGGTTATATAATTTTTTTTAAGTAATAATTCTTTTATGAAATTATCAAAAACCAAATACCCAATAGTGTCAAAACTGACATAAAAGAGTTTTTAAAACAAATATTATATTATTAATTGATATTATATTCCTAAAAATATAAGGTTCAGCCAAAGTACATATATAGTGATAGGTGTATCATTAATAGACTACTTGGGGGTATCTTGGAGGTATATAGTAAGTTTATTAACTATATAATATAAAAATACAAAGAGACATGGTAAATGTCCAACTATTTAGCTAAGAGTTAAATATAAATGATAAGGTTAATATAGTGACCAAAACCTGTCTAAAATCTATTGGTTGAAAGAATTTAGACCCATACCCGCCTTAAACTTTAAATAATCAACTTTGGATCCATTAGAAACCAAATATGAATTTATTATAAAATAATATTTCTAGCTTCTCCAAAGGTGCCCCTCACCCCTCTTATAAAAGGGTAGTCCCCCTTCTCTCTAATTTACACCTTGAAAGACTTTTGGATCGGGAAAATCCTGCCCAAATATTATATCAACTTCCCTCACTTCAATCTAGAGCCTTATTTTGATCATAAATCCAAACTAAAGATCCCTTTTGATCAAATCAAAAGGAAGAACCCAAAGAAGAGGTAATATTTTCACAACCCTCTTTCAAGTTCCTTTCTTCTTCAACTTATTCTTTCTTTGTTACTTCCATTCTAAAATCATAATTCCAGTATCTTTTATATACGGTGATGTTATTATAAATATGTTACAACCATATTCAGTATTCTATCCATCGTTTGAATGACATGTCACCATACGTGCGTATGTACGGCCGACCGTCTCCACGTCGTGGTGTAATTGTTATTCAATACATTATTATTTTGATGGGTATAATAATGATGTGTAATTAATTTAAATAATAAGTATAACATGATAATTATTCTGTATATATGATATACCATCCAATTATATATGATTTTAACATCAAAAGAATGATATTATCGCTCGTGTGTACGTACGGACTACCGTCTCCACGAACGTGGTGAGATTCATTCCCCATCATATCCATACAAGTCTAATTCTCATTTTATGATTAAAAATAATTTTTAAGGACTTGATATCATTATTTATATGAATAATATACAACCTATCCATAACAAACACTACTTATGTAACAAAACATATAAAATAAAACGAGTAAGTTAACACCTGAAACGACGATAATACAAAGATATTATTAACAAATCAATGTTAAAAGATCATATATGATATCATATTAATGTATATGATTATTGTATAATTAAATAACAATTATTTAACCATTATACGTGAGGATAACTTACCCTCTACCAAGTAAAAAGTACAAAGTAAGGGGTTTCTTATCTCACATTTAATTCTGTGGGATTTCCATTGTTCACCACTTATCTATTGCATGTGGTGTGTGTACTGCCCATGTTTGTATTCATTGTGTAATATACTTTAATTCATTTATATTTAAATCATCATTTTATGATCCCTCTTTCATGTTTGTATGTTTCGTATGTTACCAAATCAATAAGGGAATTTTAAATTTCAATTTCCACTCATTCGGTTTTACGCATACTTCATTGATTATTTTACTCCAAGATTTTGTGAGGAATCACTATTAATTTGATTATGTCATAATTTACACTCCCCTTTATGTGGATATACTTTTGATACACATAATAACTCCATTTATAAATTCTCAAGTCATCGGTAGGAACTTGATAAGAGTAATTTTTACTCAATCTCGATTTGTTGAGTTAAACTTCCAATTCATTAGTGTTGTTTTTAACAGAATATGTGTGAATGTCCTTTTATTATTTTAAACTTAATATCCAATCATATTGAGTATATTTATATTTTTCACACATAATTATGTCGTTGATTTATCCTTAACCTAAGGATATGACCTTTATGAGAGATTTTATCTAAATTTACATTCCATCGAGACTCCTTTGTTATTATACACCAAATCACTTTTTTATGGTGTATATAATGTACTTTTACATAGTATATCATGAATCCCTTTATTCTAATTATATTACAAATTTTTTATTACCTCCACTATTTTTATTCAAGTGTCTCTATTTTGGTAAGGAACTCTAACTAAAATATCATTTTAAAAGGTTTTAAAGATTTATTATTCTAAATCTTTCTCATTAATGTCCATGTTTTAAAAATGGTTTTAAGGATTTATTTATATGTACATTAAAGTTTTAAAATCAAAATTCCTTTTAAAAGTTTCAAAGTGGTATGGGACACTTTGTTTCAAAAATCTATTTTAAATGGCTTCTTGACAAATAGTGTGACTTTTAAATGATTTCAAGAAAAGGTGGATATTTCTCTATAATAGTTTTGATGATTATTTTAATCTATGTCAATATCCTTCATTATTCTCGATTGAGGTTAATCTGTTACAATAAAATCTTTCATATTGTATTGAATGAGATATGTTTGACTGTGGATGTGCTATTTTTATTCCATTCATGGTTTGTGGATAAAGTATTGACATTACGTATGCTCGTTTTAATATGAATGTTTATGTTATGTTTAAACCTATTCATATGAGGAATGCATTGGACTTAGTAGAATATCCATGTGAATAAGTAAATGGCATTATTTCATTTTATTGTTGCCATATTATTTTTAAGTTCAAGTTTAAAAGGCTTTTGTTTTAGTTATGCATTGCCTTAAATGTTTATGCTTATTTATGAAAGTTTCCACTATATTGTTATTCTTATTGAGCATCTGAGATCACCCCTTTCAAAGTTTTATTTTTCCCAGTATGTGAAGAAGTAATTTATCAATGACCTGCAGGGATAGTATGAGGGGATATGAAGACAATATGTTGTTTTAGTTTTTTTACTTTATGATGTAATGTAAGAATTATGAATATATCTAGTGTTTCCAAGACTACTAAACTAATAGGTATTTAGAGACTTGATCTTTTGTGATCATTCCAATGTTATGTAATAATGCACCGACTCTGGGTAACTGGGGTTGGGGCGTTACAGTTGGTATCAAAGGAAGTTTAGTACAAACCTTGAAAACTAGATTTAGATAAACTCTGATTAGAGCACATAACCATAAGATAGACTTTGAGGATTAATATATAAGAACTTCCTAGAATTTTGGTATTGTATAGATTTTGTGAGTTTTCCAAGAAATACATACCTATCTAGATTCAAACAGGTAGAGGTGGCTCTGGCATATATGTACCTAGGGGTAAAACCCGAAAACAACGCTTTGAGCTAGACTCGAACGGAAACTGGTGCACGACAATGAGGCTTGCTGCACTCTTGGTTACGACACTCCCGGGGGATATGATTAGGATAATTTATATTTTATTTACAAAAAAATTTGAAGTATTTTAATATAATATGAGAATAAATGACCTTGGTTAATCCTAGGGTGTTTAAAATTGAGAATATGGTGTCATGATATTCTCTAAATGACTTTATGACTACTACTACTCACACAATGCTTTCTGGTTTTAGTCAATGGCTGGAGTCCAAGGAAGTCATATTAACTTTGAGAATGATGTACATGGTGGGAGAATTGGTGGAAATGAGCAACAAAATGGAATGTTGATAGGCGTAAAAGATATCATGTTCATGCCAAATCAGTTTTCCAAAAATATGATCAACAACATATATATTAACCAACTACTAGACTCAACAAAGAAGAGAAAGGTGATGAATGATAAGAGCTCCAGCAGTGGAGACCATGGAGAAAAGAATCTTAATTTACGTCATGCAGGAAATGTGGAAAGAGAAACCCAAGAAAGTGTCTCAACGGAACAAAGAAATGCTTTACGTGCAGGAAATAAGGACATAAAGTGAATAATTGCCGAGGAAAAATGAAGAGTACTATGGAAGAAAAGAAAAACGGTCCCAAAAATCCATTTACAGTCATTTGCCGTAAATGTAGGGGACCTGGCCATTACCTGAGTGAATGCCCTATTCTATAGGATATTTTCTTGGTCAAAGAAGAATCTATGTGGAAATAAATGGATGGATAAATGTTTAAAATTATTAGTACTCCTTGTTGATGGGATTACTTTGGAATAATTTTCTCTTATATTTGTAACCCCGCAGTTTTCCATGTGAGAATGATATTTGAGGAAGTCTTATCTTTTCCCTTGTGGATATAGTTATAAATAACCATTTGGTTTTATGTGATCATTGGGTTTGAGGCAATTACAAGTTATTATATTTTGGGATGAAAATGCAAGGTATGAGATTGCATTTCTGATTAAAATTATTTTATAGTTATTTTGAGGAATTTATATCATTTTGGTAATGTTATAAAATATATTTTTTGAAAAAGGACAACACGAAGATTGTGTGACAACCCGTCACATCAGACAAAGCTATGGGAATCGAACCCACAACCAAAGTACGATTGGGATTTATCGCCTACCACTAGACTATGTGAAGTCCCTGGTTAGTGTGACTAATTATTTTTAGTTAAATGATTTTATTGATCAATAATAAGTTGATTTGGGTTCTTATGTCTTATCAAATGAATACCCTTAGTATAGGAAAATGATTTGGTGATTAAGTGATAAATGTTATTTTGGAAGATGTTCACTTTGTTGGGAACACTATATGCCCAAGGAAACTAGAATACTATGTGATTTCATTTGAGGAGTAATGGTGGATTTTTATCTAAGTTTTTATTGTGGATTTATAGTGATTTGGGTTATTTATGGAAATGATTAACCTATAATAGAGAATACGTGATTAGGTTAATTACGTTTAAGTATGTGACTTTAAGATTAGTTTATGTCATTTGGTGATACAATTTAACATAGAATATTACACAACCAAATTCTTCTAAGTTTTGGGTTTCAATATTAGTTTGGATTATATTGAAGGATTTTAAGGACAATTGTTTATTGAATGGTATTTATTTCACTTTGGGGTATTTTTGGTTTAATTTTAGAAATTAATATTAGTGTTTCTTTATCTAAAGGAATATCCTTTTGGGGGATCATCAGATATTGTACTAAACATTTTGGTTTTGATTAATCTATAAAGACAAGGTAAATATATAGTTTACCCTTTGTGGATTATGTGATTCTATATAAGTTTATTCTAGATCTTCCAGTGTGACCAAGTCTTCTTAAACACTCATTGTTAAAAAAAAATGAGTTAGTGGTGCAAATTTATTAAAGAATGAAACTCTTCTTAAAAAGTAAGTATATCTCTTTATTTTCTTAGTCAATCTCGTAAATAAATTCCTCATCTTTATGTAATGCAACTTAAAAAAAATGTTGTCCGTATACTTTTTCTATTGGAAAACTAATGACCATTTATCCCATCACAAGTTTGTGGCTTTCTTGTTTTTAACTTTCTCCTGATCATGTCTTCTATCCCTATCCATCAAAACTTGACACTTAGTTTATCTTCCATATCCATGTGTTCCTACATGGAATCCTAGTATGAGTTATCTTGGGTGACCTTTGTACTTCTCTTTCTTACTTTTAAGGTGATAGTTTTATTGACTCTTTGTCCGATGTGGAACATTCCATTATATTCCCAAGCCCTATTTTAAAAATTTCAAGGACTAAATTATTTGAAGTAGGGGATAATGTAACACCCCAAGCTTCCACGATACGCTTCTCTTTGAATAATACAGTAGCGTGTGTTGTACGCAACTTCGAGTTCTAACACACCCCACACCCAATCAAACTAGCCGTTATGAATAGTAATACCCAATTTTTGAAATTTTATAAATTTCATCTTTCAAAATGGACTTCATTTTTGGATTCAGAATATCAAATTTATCTTTGGGTGAATTTTTGGTATTTTTCTGAATACATTCAATTTTTGATGAATAGCGAAAAACACTGAGTTATAGTTTAAAACCGAATGTTTATTTAAATAATAATTTATTTTATTTAAATTTAATTAAGTTCAAAATATATACATAATACCTATATAAGTTCAATGTAATTCATTGGAGTTAGTTTAGAATAATTTTAGATATATAAAAATTTTATTTAACTTTTCACCGTCTTTTACCCACCTTCTAGGAGAATTTGAAATTCACAAAAAACGTAATTTTTCCTCTTTTGTGAGTAAAATTTCAAAAATCCGAGAGACCCGGTTAATATCAAGGAGTAAAATGTGGTTCAATGAGATGAAAATAATTTTTGGTGAATAGTAACTTTTTACTTTTATTTACCACGGTTAAAAGTAAATAAGGTAATTAAGGGTAAAAATGATATTAATATTATCCTAACACATGTCCTAATTATATTGGACAAGTGTATCTTGACCAAAAACAACCTTAGGAATAAAATATTATCATTTAGGTCCACTTGGATTATATTAGGACATTTATTATTATTTAATTCAAAGAAGAGTTAAAAGAGATAAAATCAAAGATTAATAAATAAAACATTTTTAATATAGAATTATACATTAGATAAATTCAAATATAAATATTCATTATAAAGATAAAAATATTTCCTACATAATGATATTTTATTTATAAATTTTAGACATTAAATAATTCAATTTATTTATGACACAATGGTGATGCAGTAATTACCAAATTAATAAAATATTAAACTAATTGATATTATAAATATCAAAATAAATGTAATTTGAGACTTTTTATAAATTCCACTAATTTTCTAGGTTAATATGACATATTATTATTGGTTATATAATTTTTTTTTGAAGTAATAATGCTATTATAAAATTATCAAATACGAAATACCCAATAGTGTCAAAATTGACATAAGAGAGTTTTTAAAACAAATATTATATTATTAATTGATATTCTATTCCTAAAAATATGAGGTTAGGCCCAAATACTTATATAATGATAGGTGTATCATTAATGGACCACTTGGGGGTCTCTTGGAGTTATATAGTAAGTTTATTAACTATATAATATAAAAATACAAAGAGACATGGTAAATGTCAAAGTATTTAACTGAGAGTTAAATATAAATTATAAGGTTAATATAGTGACACAAACCTGTCTAAAATCTATTTGTTGAAATTATTTAGACCCATAACCACCTCAAACTTTAAATAATCCACTTTGGATCCATTAGAAACCGAATATAAATTTATTATAAAATAATATTTCTAGCTTTTCAAAGGTGCCTCTCACCTCTCTTATAAAAGGGTACTCCCCCTTCTCTCTAATTTACAGCTTCAAAGCCTTTTGGCTCGGCCAAACCCTGCCCAAATATTCTCTCAACTTCCCTCACTTTAACCTAGAGGCCTTAGTTTGATCATAAAGCCAACCTAAGGAGCCCTTTTGATCAAATCAAAAGGAAGAACCCGAAGAAGATGTAATGTTTTCTCAACCCACTTTCAAGTTTATTTCTTCTTCAACTTATTCTTTATTTGTTATTTACATTATAAAATATTACATCCATTATATTTTATATAATGAGATGTTATTATAAATATGGTACAACCATATTCAGTATTCTATCCATCCTTTGAATGACATGTCACCATACGTGCGTACGTACGACCTACCGTCTCCACGTCGAGGTGTAATTGTTATTCAATACATTATTATTTGGATGGTTATAATAATGATGTGTAATTCATGTAAATAATAAGTATCACATGATAATGTTTCTATATATATATGATATACCATCCAATTATATATTATTTTAACATCAAAAGAATGATATTATCGCTCGTGCGTACGTACGGACTACCGTCTCCACGAACGTGATGAGATTCATTTACCATCGTATCCATACAAGTCTAATTCTCATTTTATGATTAAAAATAATGTTTAAGGACTTTATATCATTTTTTATATGAATAAGATACAACCTATTCATAACAAACATGACTTATGTAACAAAACATATAAAATAAAACGAGTAAGTTAACACCCGAAACGACGATAATACTAAGATATTATTAGAAAAGAAATGTTAAAAGATCATATATGATATCATATTAATGTATATGATTATTTTATAATTAAATAACAATTATTTCACCATTATACGGGAGGATAACTTACCATCTACCAAGTGAAAATTACAAAGTAAGGGGTTTCTTATCTCACATTTAATTCTGTGGGATTTCCATTGTTCACCACTTATCTATTGCATGTGGTGTGTGTACTGCCCATGTTTGTATTCATTGTATAATATACTTTAATTCATTTATATTTACATCATCATTTTATGATCCCTCTTTCATGTTTGTATGTTTCGTATGTTACCAAATCAATAAGGGAATTTGAAATTTCAATTTCCTCTCATTCTGTTTTACGCATACTTCATTGATTATTTTACTCCAAGATTTTGTGTGGAATAACTATTCATTTGATTCTGTCATAATTTACACTCCCCTTTATGTGGATATACTTTTGATACACATAATAACTCCATTTATAAATTCTCAAGTCATCAGTAGGAACTTGATAAGAGTAATTTTTACTCAATCTCGATTTGTTGAGTTAAACATCCAATTCATTAGTGTTGTTTTTAACAGAATATGTGTGAATGTCCTTTTATTATTTTACACTTAATATCCAATCATATTGAGTATATTTATATTTTTCACACATAATTATGTCGTTGATTTATCCTTAACCTAAGGATATGACCTTTATGAGAGATTTTATCTAAATTTACATTCCATTGAGACTCCTTTGTTATTATACACCAAATCACTTTTTTATGGTGTATATAATGTACTTTTACATAGTATATCATGAATCCCTTTATTCTAATTATATTACAAATTTTTTATTACCTCCACTATTTTTATTCAAGTGTCTCTATTTTGGTAAGGAACTCTAACTAAAATATCATTTTAAAAGGTTTTAAAGATTTATTATTCTAAATCTTTCTCATTAATGTCCATGTTTTAAAAATGGTTTTAAGGATTTATTTATATGTACATTAAAGTTTTAAAATCAAAATTCCTTTTAAAAGTTTCAAAGTGGTATGGGACACTTTGTTTCAAAAATCTATTTTAAATGGCTTCTTGACAAATAGTGTGACTTTTAAATGATTTCAAGAAAAGGTGGATATTTCTCTATAATAGTTTTGATGATTATTTTAATCTATGTCAATATCCTTCATTATTCTCGATTGAGGTTAATCTGTTACAATAAAATCTTTCATATTGTATTGAATGAGTTATGTTTGACTGTGGATGTGTTATTTTTATTCCATTCATGGTTTGTGGATAAAGTATTGACATTACGTATGCTCGTTTTAATATGAATGTTTATGTTATGTTTAAACCTATTCATATGAGGAATGCATTGGACTTAGTAGAATATCCATGTGAATAAGTAAATGGCATTATTTCATTTTATTGTTGCCATATTATTTTGAAGTTCAAGTTTAAAAGGATTTTGTTTTAGTTATGCATTGCCTTAAATGTTTATGCTTATTTATGAAAGTTTCCACTATATTGTTATCCTTATTGAGCATCTGAGATCACCCCTTTCAATGTTTTATTTTTCCCAGTATGTGAATAAGTAATTTATCAATGACCTGCAGGGATAGTATGAGGGGATATGAAGACAATATGTTGTTGTAGTTTTTTTACTTTATGATGTAATGTAAGACTTATGAATATATCTAGTGTTTCCAAGACTACTAAACTAATCGGTATTTAGAGACTTGATCTTTTGTTATCATTCCAATGTTATGTAATAATGCACCGACTCTGGGTAACTGGGGTTGGGGCGTTACAGTTGGTATCAAAGGAAGTTTAGTACAAACCTTGAAAACTAGATTTAGATAAACTCTGATTAGAGCACATAACCATAAGATAGACTTTGAGGATTAATATATAAGAACTTCCTAGAATTTTGGTATTGTATAGATTTTGTGAGTTTTCCAAGAAATACATACCTATCTAGATTCAAACAGGTAGAGGTGGATCTGGCATATATGTACCTAGGGGTAAAACCCAAAAACAACGCTTTGAGCTAGACTCGAACGGAAACTAGTGCACGACAATGAGCCATGCTGCACTCTTGGTTACAACACTCCCGGGGGATATGATTAGGATAATTTATATTTTATTTACAAAAAAATTTGAAGTATTTTAATATAATATGAGAATAAATGACCTTGGTTAATCCTAGGGTGTTTCAAATTGAGAATATGGTGTCATGATATTCTCTAAATGATTTTATGACTACTACTACTCACACAATGCTTTCTGGTTTTAGTCAATGGCTAGAGTCCAAGGAAGTCATATTAACTTTGAGAATGATGTACATGGTGGGAGCATTGGTGGAAATGAGCAACAAAATGGAATGTTGATAGGCGTAAAAGATATCATGTTCATGCCAAATCAGTTTTCCAAAAATATGATCAACAACATATATATTAACCAACTACTAGACTCAACAAAGAAGAGAAAGGTGATGAATGATAAGAGATCCAGCAGTGGAGACCATGGAGAAAAGAATATTAATTTACGTCATGCAGGAAATGTGGAAAGAGAAACCCGAGAAAGTGTCTCAACGGAACAAAGAAATGCTTTACGTGCAGGAAAGAAGGACATAAAGTGAATAATTGCCGAGGAAAAATGAAGAGTACTATGGAAGAAAAGAAAAACGGTCCCAAAAATCCATTTACAGTCATTTGCCATAAATGTAGGGGACCTGGCCATTACCTGAGTGAATGCCCTATTCTATAGGATATTTTCTTGGTCAAAGAAGAAGCTATGTGGAAATAAATGGATGGATAAATGTTTAAAAGTATTAGTACTCCTTGTTGATGGGATTACTTTGGAATAATTTTCTCTTATATTTGTAACCCTGAAGTTTTCCATGTGAGAATGATATTTGAGGAAGTCTTATCTTTTCCCTTGTGGATATAGTTATAAATAACCATTTGGTTTTATGTGATCATTGGGTTTGAGGCAATTACAAGTTATTATATTTTTGGATGAAAATGCAAGGTATGAGATTTCATTTCTGATTAAAATTATTTTATAGTTATTTTGAGGAATTTATATCATTTTGGTAATGTTATAAAATATATTTTTTGAAAAAGGACAACACGCAGATTGTGTGACAACCCGTCACATCAGACAAAGCTGTGGGAATCGAACCCACAACCAAAGTACGATTGGGATTTATCGCCTACCACTAGACTATGTGAAGTCCCTGGTTAGTGTGACTAATTATTTTTAGTTAAATGATTTTATTGATCAATAATAAGTTGATTTGGGTTCTTATGTCTTATCAAATGAATACCCTTAGTATAGGAAAATGATTTGGTGATTAAGTGATAAATGTTATTTTGGAAGATGTTCGCTTTGTTGGGAACACTATATGCCCAAGGAAACTAGAATACTATGGGATTTCATTTGAGGAGTAATGGTGGATTTTTATCTACGTTTTTATTGTGGATTTATAGTGATTTGGGTTATTTATGGAAATGATTAACCTATAATAGAGAATACGTGATTAGGTTAATTACGTTTAAGTATGTGACTTTAAGATTAGTTTATGTCATTTGGTGATACAATTTAACATAGAATATTACACAACCAAATTCTTCTAAGTTTTGGGTTTCAATATTAGTTTGGATTATATTGAAGGATTTTAAGGACAATTGTTTATTGAATGGTATTTATTTCACTTTGGGGTATTTTTGGTTTAATTTTAGAAATTAATATTAGTGTTTCTTTATCTAAAGGAATATCCTTTTGGGGGATCATCAGATATTGTACTAACCATTTTGGTTTTGATTAATCTATAAATACAAGGTAAATATATAGTTTACCCTTTGTGGATTATGTGATTCTATATAAGTTTATTCTAGATCTTCCAGTGTGACCAAGTCTTCTTAAACACTCATTGTTAAAAAAAAAATGAGTTAGTGGTGCAAATTTATTAAAGAATGAAACTCTTCTTAAAAAGTAAGTATATCTCTTTATTTTCTTAGTCAATCTCGTAAATAAATTCCTCATCTTTATGTAATGCAACTTAAAAAAAATGTTGTCCGTATACTTTTTCTATTGGAAAATTAATGACCATTTATCCCATCACAAGTTTGTGGCTTTCTTGTTTTTAACTTTCTCCTGATCATGTCTTCTATCCCTATCCATCAGAACTTGACACTTAGTTTATCTTCCATATCCATGTGTTCCTACATGGAATCCTAGTATGAGTTATCTTGGGTGACCTTTGTACTTCTCTTTCTTACTTTTAAGGTGATAGTTTTATTGACTCTTTGTCCGATGTGGAACATTCCATTATATTCCCAAGCCCAATTTTAAAAATTTCAAGGACTAAATTATTTGAAGTAGGGGATAATGTAACACCCCAAGCTTCCACGATACGCTTCTCTTTGAATAATACAGTAGCGTGTGTTGTACGCAACTTCGAGTTCTAACACACCCCACACCCAATCAAACTAGCCGTTATGAATAGTAATACCCAATTTTTGAAATTTTATAAATTTCATCTTTCAAAATGGACTTCATTTTTGGATTCAGAATATCAAAATTATCTTTGGGTGAATTTTTGGTATTTTTTCTGAAAACATTCAATTTTTGATGAATAGTGAAAAACACTGAGTTATAGTTTAAAACCGAATGTTTATTTAAATAATAATTTATTTTATTTAAATTTAATTAAGTTCAAAATATATACATAATACCTATATAAGTTCAATGTAATTCATTGGACTTAGTTTAGAATAATTTTAGATATATAAAAATTTTATTTAACTTTTCACCGTCTTTTACCCACCTCCTAGGAGAATTTGAAATTCACAAAAAACTTAATTTTTCCTCTTCTGTGAGTAAAATTTCAAAAATCCGAGAGACCTGGTTAATATCAAGGAGTAAAATGTGGTTCAATGAGATGAAAATAATTTTTGGTGAATAGTAACTTTTTACTTTTATTTACCACGGTTAAAAGTAAATAAGGTAATTAAGGGTAAAAATGATATTAATATTATCCTAACACATGTCCTAATTATATTGGACAAGTGTATCTTGACCAAAAACAACCTTAGGAATAAAATATTATCATTTAGGTCCACTTGGATTATATTAGGACATTTATTATTATTTAATTCAAAGAAGAGTTAAAAGAGATAAAATCAAAGATTAATAAATAAAACATTTTTAATATAGAGTTATACATTAGATAAATTCAATTATAAATATTCATTAGAAAGATAAAAATATTTCCTACATAATGATATTTTATTTATAAATTTTAGACATTAAATAATTCAATTTATTTATGACACAATGATGATGCAGTAATTACCAAATTAATAAAATATTAAACTAATTGATATTATAAATATCAAAATAAATGTAATTTGAGACTTTTTATAAATTCCACTAATTTTCTAGGTTAATATGACATATTATTATTGGTTATATAAATTTTTTTGAAGTAATAATGCTGTTATAAAATTATCAAATACGAAATACCCAATAGTGTCAAAATTGACATAAGAGAGTTTTTAAAACAAATATTATATTATTAATTGATATTTTATTCCTAAAAATCTGAGGTTAGGCCAAAATACTTATATAATGATAGGTGTATCATTAATGGACCACTTGGGGGTCTCTTGGAGTTATATAGTAAGTTTATTAACTATATAATATAAAAATACAAAGAGACATGGTAAATGTCAAAGTATTTAACTGAGAGTTAAATATAAATTATAAGGTTAATATAGTGACACAAACCTGTCTAAAATCTATTTGTTGAAATTATTTAGACCCATACCCACCTCAAACTTTAAATAATCCACTTTGGATCCATTAGAAACCGAATATAAATTTATTATAAAATAATATTTCTAGCTTTTCAAAGGTGCCTCTCACCTCTCTTATAAAAGGGTACTCCCCCTTCTCTCTAATTTACAGCTTCAAAGATTTTTGGCTCGGCCAAACCCTGCCCAAATATTCTCTCAACTTCCCTCACTTTAACCTAGAGGCCTTAGTTTGATCATAAAGCCAACCTAAGGAGCCCTTTTGATCAAATCAAAAGGAAGAACCCGAAGAAGATGTAATGTTTTCTCAACCCACTTTCAAGTTTATTTCTTCTTCAACTTATTCTTTATTTGTTATTTACATTATAAAATATTACCTCCATTATCTTTTATATAATGCGATGTTATTATAAATATGGTACAACCATATTCAGTATTCTATCCATCCTTTGAATGACATGTCACCATACGTGCGTACGTACGACCTACCGTCTCCACGTCGAGGTGTAATTGTTATTCAATACATTATTATTTGGATGGGTATAATAATGATGTGTAATTCATGTAAATAATAAGTATCACATGATAATGTTTCTATATATATGATATACCATCCAATTATATATTATTTTAACATCAAAAGAATGATATTATCGCTAGTGCGTACGTACGGACTACCGTCTCCACGAACGTGATGAGATTCATTTACCATCGTATCCATACAAGTCTAATTCTCATTTTATGATTAAAAATAATGTTTAAGGACTTTATATCATTTTGTATATGAATAAGATACAACCTATTCGTAACAAACATGACTTATGTAACAAAACATATAAAATAAAACGAGTAAGTTAACACCCGAAACGACGATAATACTAAGATATTATTAGAAAATAAATGTTAAAAGATCATATATGATATCATATTAATGTATAAAATTCTTGTATAATTAAATAACAATTATTTCACCATTATACAAGAGGATAACCTACCCTCTACCAAGGAAAAAGTGCAAAGTAAGGGGTTTCTTATCTCACTTTTAATTCCATGGGATTTCCATTATTCACCACTTATCTATTGCATGTGGTGTGTGTTCTACCCATGTTTGTATTCATTGTGTAATATAATTTAATTCATTTATATTTACATCATCATTTTATGATCCCTCTTTCATGGGTGTATTTTTCTTAAGTTACCAAATCAATAAGGGAATTTAAAATTTCAATTTCCACTCATTCAGTTTTACGCATACTTCATTGATTATTTTTCTCCAAGATTATGTGTGGAGTCACTATTAATTTGATTATGTCATAATTTCCACTCCCCTTTATGTGGATATACTTTTGATAAACATAATCACTCCATTTATAAATTCTCAAGTCATCGGTACGAACTTGATAAGAGTAATTTTTACTCAATCTCGATTTGTTGAGTTAAACATCCAATTCATTGGTTTTGTTTTTACCAGAATATGTCTGAATGTCCTTTGATTGTTTTACACTGAATATCAAATCATATTGAGTGTATTTATATTTGTCACACATAATTATGTTGTCGATTTATCCTTAACCTAAGGATACAACATTTAGACACTAACTGTCTCTAAGAGGGAAAAGCCGCGGCTTCGGCCGCGTCTCTCTTCTTCCTTTGCGCGTTCGTGCGGGAGCAGGCGGTGCAAGGGTGACGGCAGGGGTGTCAGTTCTCTGGCGTCCACGGCAGCGGCGTCTGTTCTCTGGCGTCCACGGCAGCGGCATCCCTCTGCAGCGGCGTTTCGTGCGGGAGCAGGCGACAATGACTCTTCCAGTCGATGTTCACAGATCTGGTCCAGATCTGTGCTTCAGACCAGATCTGGTCTGGTTTTGGTAAACGGTGCAAGGGGAAACGACGATCTTGACTGCAGTGGCATTTTCTCCCTCTGTGGTTTGTGTGGGAGCAGGCGGCGACGACTCTTCCGGTATTTGTTCGGGACTTAATCATGGCGGTGTTTTCTCAGCTCGGCTACGGTCTTCGGACGACGACATTCGTGGATCCTAGTGTGTGGAGGAGGATTCGGTGACGAAGTTGCATCTCAGACTCGACGATTCGGAAACCCTTTCTGGGGTTTTATCAATTTTGCATGGAGATGGGGTTCCGAACCTGTTGAAGGTCGGGAGAGATTCCTTTCCGCGGTTCCGCATAGCGGATTCGTGGCTCTCAGGCTCGGCTTGGGTGTTGGCTTTCAGCAGGGATGACGATCAGATTCGCAGGATCTTCTTGCAATGGATATGCTACCGGCAAGGGTCGGGTGGGTCGCGGTGATGCAAGCCGGCTCAAGCGGAGCATCGGGCATACAGTGAGGCAACGACCTCGGGACCAGCTGCGTGGACCTCGGGATGCGGGTGAATGCATGATAGCTGTTATGTGACAGTGTCGGTCTTTGGACCGTTGGTTTTCATGGGTATTATCCCACTGGACCCTCGGGTCATTGAATCTCGGCCTTTGGGCCTCTGTAATTGGTTCTTTTCTGGGTTTTCCATCAGGTTTGATCTCCGTGGGCCTACTGGATTTTTATGGGTTTTCTCTTACCCAAATCAAAAGGGGTTTCTGTTGTATTTTTCTTTTTTTAATAAAGGGGATTTCCCCCAACCTTTGCACTAAGGATACAACCTTTATGAGAGATTTCATCTCAATTTACATTCCATTGAGACTCCTTTGTTGTTATACACCAAATCATTTTTATATGGTGTATATAATGTACTTTGACATAGTATATCATGAATCCCTTTACTATCATGATATTACAAAGTTTTTATTACCTCAATTATTTGTATTCAAGTGTCTCTCTTTTGGTTATGAACTCTAACTAAAATATCATTTTAAAATGTTTTAAAGATTTATTATTCTAAATCTTTATCATTAATGTCCATGTTTTAAAAATGGTTTTAAGGATTTATTTATATGGACATTAAAGTTTTCAAATAAAAATTCCTTTTAAAAGTTTCAAAGTGGTATGGGACACTTTTATTCAAAAATCTACTTTAAATGGCTTCTCGACAAATAGTGTGACTTTTAAATGATTTCAAGAAAAAGGGGGATATTTCTCTCTAATAGTTTTGATGATTATTTTCATCTATGTCAATATCCTTCATTATTCTCGATTGAGGTTAATCTGTTATAATACAATCTTCCATATTGTATTGAATGAGTTATGTTTGACTGTGGATGTGCTATTTTTATGCCATTCATGGTTTGTGGATAAAGTATTGACATTACGTATGCTAGTTTTAGTACGAATGCTTATGTTATGTTTAAACCTATTCATATGAGGAATTCATTAGACTTAGTAAGTGATAGGTAGAGCCTGTATAGCTCCTCGATGCATCAGTAGGTCTCATGAGACAAACTAGTGTCTTGACACAAGGCCTTGACAAAATCTTATTTGAAGTCTTGGCACGAGGCCTTGACTATGTGGTTATGATAGTTTGGCATTATGCATTCCATCATTATGAAAGTGGTTATTGATATTGCATGTGGTTATTCGACTAGTAGAATATCTATGTGAATAAGTAAATGGAATTATTTAATTTTATATTTGCTATATTATGTTGAATTTCAAGTTTAAAAGTCTTTTCTTTTAGTTATACATTGCCTTAAATGTTTATGATTATTTATGAATGTTTCTGCTATATTATTATCCTTACTGAGCATCTGAGCTCACTCGTTTCAATGTTTTATTTTTCCCAGGATATGAAGAAGTAATTTATGAATGACCTGCAGGGATAGTATGAGGGGATATGAAGACAATATGTTGTTGTAATTTTTTTTTACTTTATGATGTAATGTAAGACTTATGAATATATCTAGTGTTTCTAAGACTACTAAACTAATCAGTCTTTCAAGACTTGATCTTTTGTGATCATGCCAATGTTATGTAATAATGCACCGACTCTGGGTAACTGGGGTTGGGGCATTACAAGTATCAAATACAGGTTTTGGTTACATTAATTTTCGGTATGCAATTTTGGCATGTACTGGTATAAAGGATAAGGATTGTTGGGACTTGAGGGTTATGCTATGAGCGAGTGTGTGACCATTTATTTGATATAACAAACTCAATTCACTCTACTATAACAAAACTTGGTTGGACACATGACCCTAAGAATTCCTCCACATATGTTAGAGGCTACCGACTAGCAGTGAGTGTTGATGGAGAAATATCGGGGAGACTATACCTTCACAATCAGAAAGTAGCACAATAGTATAATCATTCCAATCAATAAAAGAAGCCTATTAACAACTGAACAACTAAAGAGTAAACATACATCATATAAATAACAAAGTGATTATATCCATAAATTTCTTATACAAAATGATGATCATGGCATGCTATATAAAAATGAAATATAGGCAGATATGGAAGCAGGTACACATACATACAATTATACCAAGATAACCAAAAATACCAAAATACTATCTCCAGATACCGTCCTGAGACATTTCTCAGTCATGCGCTGCTCTACTCCCATGCTATAACCAATAAAGTATTGACAACCGAGTGCTTTCCCTTATCCCTACATTCATCCAAGAAGTTATTACGGGTACCAAAATTCAGCCGAAGGAGGGTGCGAGATAAAACTAGTAGGCCACCAACAACATTTCCTAATGACATTTAGTCCATGGATATATAATAAATAGTATGAATATAATGGTTAAAGATCTAAATTAAATGTATTATATAAATAAAAAACATAGGTTTGGGTTTCCATGGAATTCCCATCCTCTTCTACTTGCTTCGGTCTAAGATGAAGTGTCTCTAAGTGATCAATTAAAAATAAGGACATCAATAAAATGTATGGATTTGAATGAATAAAAGAATATGAATTGTCTTAGAATAAATTTCATATAATCATTTCATTCAAAAATTCAAATAAATCTGAGCTTATCCATGGCATTCCTAACTTGGAACCTAGGTATCGCTCTAGAAATATATGAGACCACCACCTTACAAGCCCATACTAGGAATTACTCATAGCAAATTTGGTATCAATTTGGGTGTGGTAAAGAGTCACCACCAACTGAGTCCATTATTAGAGGTCCATAAAGGGAAGCATATGTGTCACTCATCACATACATAATGATATTCCCTTTGAGTCTATCCTTGGCAGTCTATAAAGGAGTCCACATATCACTTAGGTGTAAACAATCAAGATGCTAAATGATTATATCCATGGAATTTGTTTGAGAATACATGTGTCACCCATGGAAAATAATAAATTAATTTCATTATAGTATTTTAATTTTTTAGTTCCAAATATTTCATCTATGGAGATCCTAATTCAGAATCCATCTCTCACTCTTAGTAAGCCAATATGAATGGTCATGGGAGCAAAGACTAACCATACCATTTAAGTTAAAATTTTAGTTCATTTGGCCATAAATTTTATATTAATAATTTACTCACCTCAAAATGTGGCTCAAATCAAATCATAGTAATAGAAGTCCAACCATAACTTAAATCCTCCCATCCATCTCAATTAGGCATTAGGATATATAGAACATCTCAAGACTAAGTGAGGAAGATCAATGACCAAGTTCCTAGGCACATGGTCTTCCATTAACCCTTTATTGAATTTAATTTACATCCAAACAATCCATTTAACATGACAATAAATGTGAAAATAACAAACCTCAAAAGGTTAATCCACAAATAGGCCATGCAACACCCCAAGATTTTGTGAATTTTTTTCGAATTAAATTAATCTTCCTGAAATATTGAATTTTTAAAAACACTTTATATAGTATATTATTTATATAAACACAATAGAAATAAGTTTTTATTATTTTATACATAAAACCAAGTTGATCTTTCACTACATGAAATACTTATATTAGCTTGTGGTACATGCAACACCGAGTTAGCTTGTGTTACACGCAAGACTGAATTTTACAGCCTTTTAATGGAAAACCTAATTTAAAACTAAAATTTGACATTATAATGAATTTAATTTTTAAATGAAAACATAATTTTTGAATTCAAAATTTCAAAATTTTCTTAGGGTGATTTTTTGGATTTTTTTCTGAGAAACTTCATTGTTTTGATGAATAGTGAAAAATACTGCATTTTAGTTAAAAAATGCCTTCCCATTTAAATACTTATTAATGTTGTATAACATTTTAAATTGGTTTATAAATTCATAATAGATCAATTTTAAATGTCTTAATCTAATTTAGTTCATTATAATTATTCTTATATTGAAATTATATATAAAAACTTATTGAACTTTTGAATGTTTTTACTTTAAAAACCCTCTTTCTCAATATGTCTCTAGGATTATCATTAAACTTAATTTTCCCACTTATGTGATTTGAATTTTAAAAAATTTAAATAAATGTTTTTAATTAGTATAATATTTTTGGTTTAATAAGATCAACTTAATTTTTTACCAAAAGGATTATGGAAAGTGATTAAAATTAATTACGGTATTTAAGGTAATATTATGTTTAATAAGGGACTAAACCGTAAAATTAAGGGCCAAAATGACATGTACACTTGTCTTAAATAAATTGGATTTCAATAATTAGACCACATCCCCTGTTGGTTCTGAATTTCTGGGTTATTGGGATATTATTAAATAGAATTTACCTATATAAAAGTTTAAGTAAGGAAAAAGACAAAAGGAAAACTTTCCTTACCTTTAACATTTATAAAATTTTAAGATATGTAAAAAACATCATATTTTTGGTTATAAATATCCTTTTGAATGATAAATGGGTTATTTTTATTTTAATAATTTATCATTAATTTTTAGAGATGATTTAGTTACCTAAAATGATTATGAAATGCCAACGTAGTGATTATTTAGTTAATAATTAATTAAAATAAATGATACTATAAATATTGAAAGTGAAGTAAATTGATTGAATTATTGTGTTTAATTTTTTTAGATGAATATATCATGTTACATAGATTTAAAAATAATATATTTGAATTCCAATATTTTTTTTGATATTTTAAAATTAAAATTAATTAAATAATTTCAAAATTGGCATTAATATTATTTTATAATAAATGATATTTTGTTAAATGATTTAAAATTAATTAAATTTCTAAACTCTACCTAGTTATTTTTATGTGTTAATAAATAATAAATATGGTATATTAATTGAAAAAATTATCTTTTATAATTAATATATTTTCCCATAGATTGTAAAAACATTGTTAACACGGTCCGAGTTTAAGTAGTGTTTTAACACATCACATGCGCTTGTTTTAAAATTAATGTCCAAAACACATTGGTTTTTTTATTTTAAAAAATTATATATCATATTAATAATTCATTTTCTCTATATTTTATAATAAATCTCCCTTTAGTTTATTCTTAATGTTTAAATTAATTTGGCTATAAAATTTGATGCTTTTGTAAAAACCAAAATGATAAAATTGTGGAATCTTAAAAGTTAAGGAAAAATATTATTAAAATGTAAATATTTTCATGAGTTGGAGGTTTATATATACCATTATTAACCTTTATACCATTATTTTTTTAATTTTGGAGTCACATTAGGTAAATAAAACCTTCCATTAATGAATAGATTTTGGTATTTACAAGAGTACGACTCATCCTCAACTATAAAAAGGAAAGAACTCTCCCCCTTATTCACACATATCAATCCACTTAGTTTATAAAAATATCAAACCAATTATCTCAAAAAAATCCCTAAATTACTCCTTTAATCCTCCCTTTGGGATGAAATCCACCCAAGCAACCCATTTGGTGCTAACAAAAAGGAGTTGCCCTATTAAGAGGTAACATCTTCCCTCATTCTCTTTTAATTTATTTATTTCTCCACCCCATAATTTATTATTATTCCATGACTTTAAAAAAAATATCATAAATATAATGAGGTTTTTTCATGCTAAGGGTTATACCTACACTTACACATACTTTCATCTAATGGGTAACAAACATACTGTTTATGTGAACGACAAGCTACAACCTCACGAAGCGATGATTGTTCATTTTTTCCTTTAACAACTTTAATGGTTGGAAATTATGATGGAAAATATATTTATATTTTGATATATATGATAAATATTATGTCTTTAATATTTTATAATTATTTTACAACACATATCTATATACATTACATTTTTTTCTTCTAAATACGATAATTTCATTTGAGGAAGTGTGGACTATCGCCCCCTCAAAGAAACATGATTCGTTTACATACTACATTGAATGTATTAAGGGAATATTTAGTAAAATTAAATGATATAAATGACATAATAATGATACTATAATGAAATTATATACTTATATACATATATGCCATTTTCTTTCTTTCTTTCAATATGACAATAAAATATAAATAATGTTCATGCGTACGTACGACCTACTATCTCCATGAACGGTGTATCCCATTTAATAATTCTATATTATATAGATTATTATAATAAAAATAAAATGAATATAAATTATATTTATATCTTGGTTTAAATTCTGTAAATCATGATATATGTATAAGGACCAAATATATAACAAATTAAGACTCAAGGGAAAAAAAGAAAATATTACCCGAATTGTAACCTTAACATGAAATTGTTAACAAGTGGGTAATATAATGTCATAATAAAATCATATATATATTTAGATATAATAACAAGGTTCTTTAAAATATGTACAATAATCTTACATTTATTATACAAGAGGTTTTAATGAGTACGATGAGAGTCATGACACAAGGTAAGGGGATTTCATCTCACTTTTTATTTTCATGAGATACATGTCATAATCACCACTCTCTTCTTTTGTGAGGTGTATATACAACCCTATTACCTGTTATATAATTAATTTAATTTTTTTAATTATATTAAAATATTTATATGATGTTATTATCTCATTTGGATCATGATTCTAATGCTACTCAAGTATTTGGTGTTTTATCACCTAACTTTTAATTTTGGTGAGGCACAAGCCATTTTCACCTACTATTTCTTATATGTGGTGTGTAAAATACCCATTCATGTATTATATTATCCTTAGATATAAACTTATGGATATATACATATCCATTTTATGTAATTTCTTTAATTATGATTCAAATTTACCATAGTGTTAACAATTTATTGCTATAATCTAATTGTTTATTGAGATTTTTTATGACTGACTGACTGAAAATTAACTTTTTTATTATCAAAACACTTTTGAGGAAAAAGTGAGAAACCAAAACATCCATCATTACAACCAAAAAACCATTAAAAGGAAAATGAAGATGAAGGCTACAGAATCTGCCCCTCCCCAGCAATTACACCATTATGACAAACTTTCACCATCACATGACCATTCGGCAAGCAGTCCCGTGCAGAGTTGCATAGGCACGATACTGATGGCAGAGCCATACCCTCTCGAACATCCAGATTCAAATTCCATGTGCAGGTGAAATCTTCTTGCTCTGAACATCATCTGGAGTAGATACATGTAGGAATTCGGTTGCAACCGCATCAAAACTTCACCTTGGGTTCAAACAGAATTCATCCACAAACAAATTACAAACAACAGAGGCCATAACCCGCCTTAACCATACGCACCAAATAGCCACAAAATCACTGCCTCCACGAGATTCAAAACAAATTCAAACCAAAACGGACCCAAAATCCATATCTTTGCGAGTAAAAAATCCCAACCAAAGACCGCAAAAACCCTCACTTCCTCCACAGTCTTCAAGAAATTCAAAAAACAGAGTGAACCCAAGTGCTAGAAAATACCGTGACAACAACCACAACAGATCCAAATCTAGAACCATAGACACCCCAAAAACCAAAACACGAACAACCAAGTCCAAGCTCCTCCACCAGAAATACCAAAGCACAAGCTTCGAAAACAACAACAAAAACATCCTAAAATCAAACTAAGGAAAAAGTTAAGAGCAAAAATCCATCACCAGAATATTAGCAACTCGAGCATCACAAATCTCCAGAAAAGGATGTCCCATTGCCACCGTCCAAAATTCCCTCAGAGACCACCACATACCATCCAATGAACCCACAGAAAAGGATGATGCAAAAATCAGTCGCGGAACCTAAATCTTGACCGCAAAACCATCTTCGTGCTGCTAAATGAAGCCTTATCCAGATGATATGGAGTGAGGTGGGAACATGCCAACAATGAAGATAGAAGGTCGCCGACAGCTCCGCGAAAGAGAACCTGTAGCCACAATCGCTCCGAGGGAACATCGAGGAGGAGAGTCGAGCCTCTCCGCGGCAGAGGGAGGCGACAACAAAGTGAAACCCTAGAGGTAATTCCCCTTACGGGCACATCCCTTTTTTTTTATGATTATACTTCCATTGATGAAAACTTATGATTCATATTTCAATAAATATAATGAAGTTTATTAAAGTAGAGATATGATTGTTATATCTAAGTAATGGTACCATTTTTCTACACTTTGTTACTTAAGATAATTTGAAAAATGGTTTTTTATGAAAGTCAAACTTTATTTCTCATTCTGATTGGAAATCTGTGTTTTTTAAAAAACATGATTTTTTAAAAGGTTTTCAAGAATTATTTATACGTTTTAAAAATATTTTCAAAGATTTTTTTTTCAATTTTTTTTGAATCTTGTATTTCAAGTTTTCAAGGAAAATTAGTTTCAAAACGTTTTCAAGATTTCATTATAAGTTTTTAAAGTGATTTCAAAGATATAATTTTCAAAAAAATTTCAAGATTATTTTATATATTTTCCAGTAAAAATATTTTCAAAATATTTTCATGATATTTTTATAAGTTTGCAAGGGAAAAGGTTTTCAAAATTATTTCAAGCCTTTATTTTAAGTTTTTAATTCATTTTCAAAGAAAATATTTTTTTAATGGTTTTATGTTTTAAAAAGTATTTTCAAATAAGAATTGATATTTTCCTCAATAAATGTTTTCAAAATATATTTACAAGTTATTTTCCATATAAGATGACATCCACTGATGTTACTCATTCCATTATAGGAGATGATCCAAAGGTTCCATTCATAATTTTTATTGAATGGTTTATGTTTTGATGATATGATGATTATAACAACCATTTATATTCCTTGGGTTATATGATATTAAAACCCTCTTATTTTCATGGGTAATGATTTAATGAAATGATTATGAAACCTATATCTTTAAAATAGGTTATGATGTGATGAAATGTTAACGATTCCCATTTAATTTTATGGGTTATGATTTGATGTTTATAAAACCCATCTCTTTTTATGGGTCATGATATGATGAATGTTTTATTATCTTGTGGTACATATATAAATGATTTTATTATAATATGGGTGATACCTATATCTTCCTCCAATGAATTAGATAAATATTTATATCACATGAGATAATTATAGGAGTCAAGTTAATAGGCTTGATCCACTGTTGGAAGATGGGTAAATCTGATCCCTTACAAGGAAGGGACTATGACCGGGGATGGAGGTTTGTCCTATCTAGTAGGTGTAGTCACTATGAAGGAGAAAGATGGGAAAACCCAATCCACTATGGGAAGATGGGGAAACCCGATCCCTTATAGTGAAAGTACTGTGACTAGGGATGATAGTTTGTCCCTCCCAGTTGGTTCTGTTCGCATGAAGTGCCTTGATAAGTTCTAGAAACGTTTCTTGACTTATAGGGAATGATATCACATATTTATGTATACTACAATTCCATATCTTATTCCTAAGTTATGATTCCATGGATTATGTTCTTTATTTCCTTATGATTTATGACTTATGAACTTACACGATTTATGGTATTATTCATTTTATGATCTTTGATATGCAGGGTATGATCTTATAATGTTATGATCACATTATCATACCACTATGCTCATGTTTATGCTTATATGACTATCTTTTTTTTTACCTTTACTGAGCTTCTAAGCTCACCCCTTTTTATGTTTCCTTCCCTAGGTTTTGGAGATATATCATATGTATGATGTGTCTAAGAAGGGTACTAGTCAAGAAGATCCTAGTGGGAGATAATGTATCTCACTTATGTACTTAAGGGGTGACAAATCCAACAAGGTGTGTTGAGCCTGGCTTGGCATAACCTGGTACATAATAATGACCCTTACTGAACACTTGTTTTGACACTTCTGGGGGATATGATTTGTGAATTAAAAAACTCTTTATGAACCATCAGGAGTAATTAAGTTGAAAATGACTATGAATAACCTAAAATAAACCTTAGGTTTCACAGATTAAAGATACATGATCCATGATTTAGACATCCTATAAATGTTTTTTTATGATTATGTGGTTTTTCATTATGATAAATGTATATCCCACTATGATTTTTAGTTTTAGTTAATGTAAATTTGTTAACATTGAATTTTTTAAAAGTGGAAAGCATGGACATTATGAAAATCTATTTCCTAAGTTGAAATCTCAGGAATAGAATCAAAAAGGTGGTATGAGTATTGGTTTTTCTATTGAAGATAATGAGAATATGAATGACATGTTAAAGGTATGGGAAGTTCTTACAGTATTACTTACATTAAATGTACGAAGCATGATTAGATTGAGTTTGAGGAATCTTAAGACATGATTTTTATTTCATATTCTTGGAAAGAGGTATTAAGTAATAATTTGATATATCCTGAGTAATGATTTAATAATAAAGTTGGATTAATGAATTATTTATGATTTGGAATTTAAATATTATGTTATGTAAATCTCATGTATTAAACCTTTGATAATCTAGAATAATTTTGAGGGAGAAATTCATTTTAAGGGGTGTAAAATGTAACACCCTGATATCTTTGTTATTTTTTTCAATTAAATTAATCTTTCTGATATATTGTATTTCACACAACACATTATACTGTATTTTATTTATATAGATAGAATATAAATAAGTTTTTATTGTGTTATAAGAAAAAACATTTTTATCTTGCACTACATGAAACACTTAGATTAGCTTTTAGTATACACAACACAGAGTTAGCTTGCGTTACATACAAGACCAAGTTTTATTGCCTTTTAATGAAGAACCAATTTTAAAAATAAATTTCAACACATTTATGAATTTTATTTTTATAAATAACCATAATTTTTTAAATAATAATGTATAAATTATCTTAGGGTGATTTTTTGGGATTTTTTTGAGAAACTTCATTTTTTTGACGAATAGTGAAAATACTACATTTTAATTTAAAACCACATTTTCATTTAAACACTTATTAATGTTGAATTATATTTTAAATTTATTTATAATGTCACAATAGATCAATTATACACATATTAATATAATTTAGGTCATTATAATTATTTTTTTATTGAAATTATATATAAACACATGTTGAAATTTTGAACATTTTTACTTTAAAAACATGTTTTCTTAGCACATCTATGAGATTAATATTAAACTTAATTTTCCCACTTATTTGATTTTAATTTTTAAAATATGGACATAAAAAATAATAATATGTATAATATTTGTGTTCTAATAAGATAAACTTAATTTTTGACCAAAAAGATTAGTGAAAGTGATTAATATTAATTATGTTGATTAAGGTAAAATTAAGCTTAATAAGGGACTAAACCTAAATATTAAGGGAAAAAATGACTTGGAAATATGTACAAAATACATTTTATGACAGTATTTAGACCACATACCCTCTTGTTTCTAATTTTACTGGATATTGGGATATTATTAAATGTAATTTCCCTATATAAAAGGTTAAGTATTGCAAAAGAAAAAAGGGGTACTTTCCTTACCTTTAACATTTATAAAACTTTGATACATGTGAAAAATATTATATTTTAGGTTATACCTATTATTTTGAAATAAAAATGGGTTATTTTTGTTATAATAATTTACCATTACTTTTTATAGATGATTTATCTACTTAAAATGCTTAAGAAATGCCAAAGTAGTTATTATTTTGTTAATAATTAAGTGAAATAAATAATACTATAAATATTAAAAGGGAAGTAAATTTATTGAATTATTTTATTAAATTATTTTTTATATAAATATATCATGTAACATATCTGTAAACCTAACATGTTTTAATTCCAATATTTGTTTTTCATTTTTTAAATTAAAATTAAATAAATAATATCAAAATTGACATTAATGTCATTTTACAGTAAATGATATTTTATTAAATGATTTAAATTTAAAAAAATTCATATATTCTAGAAATATATTTTTAAGTTTTAATATATATTATATATACTCTGTTAATGTATCAAATTTTCTTTTATAATTAACATATTTCCCCATAGATTGTAAAAACATTGTTAGCACAATCTGAGTTTAAGTAATTTTTTAGCGCGTCACATGTGCTTGTTTTAAAATTAATTTCCAAAAAACGTGGGATATTTTGTTTTAAAAATAATATATAATATTAATAATTCAGTTTATCTATATTTTAAAATAAATCACAATTTATTTTATTCTTAATGGTTAAATTACTTAGGTCATACAATTAGATGCTTTAACAAAAACCAAAATGATAAAATTGGGGAATCTTAGAAGTTAAGGATCAAAATTATTAACATGTACATATTTTTACATTTTAAAGGTTTATATCGGCCATTATTCCTATTTAAACCATTATATTTCTATTTTTGAGGTACATTAGGTAAGGGAGACCTCCCATTAATGAATACCACTTGGTATTTACAAGAGTGCGACTCATACTCCATTATAAAAAGAAAAGAACTCCCACCCTTCTTCACACCTCTCAAACCACTTAGGTTCATACAAGGTTTATACTATTCACTCTATAACATCCCAAAATTCTTCCTTAAATATTACATTTTTTGAATAAATTCACCCAATGAATCCCTTTGGTGCAAACCATAAGGGTTTACCAGATTAAGAGGTAACATCTTCCCTCAAGCCCCTTTAATTTTTTTATTTTTACACTCCATCATTTATTATTATTCCATGATTATAAAACAATTGAAATATCCTAAATAAACTGATAGGTATTTATTATAAGGGTTCGACCTACACTTAAACACACTTCCATCTAATGGGTAACAAACATACTATTTATGTGTTCGATGAACTATCGCCTCAAAGAATAATGATTGTTCATTTTTTCCTTTACCACATTTCATGGTTAGGAATTATGATGAAAAATATATTTTTATATGATATATATGATAAATATTATGTCTTTAATCTTCTTTAATTCTTTTAAAACACATATATTTATACTTTCTATTTTGTGTAAATACGATAATTTCATTTGAGGAAGTGTAGACTATTTCCCCCTCAAAGTGATGTGATTCATTCACACACTACATTGAATATATTAAGAGCTTGTTTAGTGAACTTATATGATATATATGACATAAAAATTATAATTTAATGATATTATATACACATATACATATATGTCATTTTATTTTTTTCTTTCAATACGACAATAAAA
The DNA here is from genome assembly GCA_963277665.1 of Viscum album. Classification (NCBI taxonomy): domain Eukaryota; kingdom Viridiplantae; phylum Streptophyta; class Magnoliopsida; order Santalales; family Viscaceae; genus Viscum; species Viscum album. The sequence goes on from OY728145.1 coordinate 1,418,458,591, forward strand.
CAGAAACAATGTTCATGCATACGTACGACCTACCGTCTCCATGAACGATGTATTCCATTTCATACTTCTATATTATATATATTATTATAATACATAGATACTGAATATAAATGATATTTATATCATTTTTTAAATTATTTAAATCATAATATATGTATAAGGACCAAATATATAACAAATTAAGACACATGAAAAAAAGAAAGAAAATATTACTCGAAGCGTAACCTTAACATGAAATTGTTTACAAAAATGTAATATAAATTCACAATAAAACCATATATATTATTAGATATAATAATATGGTTCTGTAAAATATATATAATAAAATTATATTTATTATACAAGAGGTTTGAACATGTACAATGAGAGTTAAGAAACAAGGTAAGTGGATTTCATCTCACTTTTTATTTCTGTGAGATACATGTCATAGTCACCACTCGATTCTTTTGTGTGGTGTATATAATACCATATTTCAAATTATATCATTAATTTAATTTATTTAATGGTATAAAATACTAATATTATGTAATTATTTCATGGTAATCATAATTTTAATGTTACTGAAGTATTAAGTGTTTTCTCATCTCACTTTTATTTTCCGTGAGAAACAAGCCATGTTCACCTACTATTTCTTATATGTGGTGTGAAAATACCCATATATTTATTATATGATCCTTATACATAAATTTATGGATATATAAATATCATTTTTTTGTACTTTCTTTCACAGGTTTTTTTTCAAAAGTTACCAAATTGTTAAATTAGTTTTGTCTCAATTGGATTTCTTTGAGAAACATGGAATTTTACGCACCCAAATTTTTCAATGAGGTGTATATAATGCCTTTGACATGTTATATCATGAATATAATTCATTTAATGATATCTTAAGCTTCATGTAATTTTATTCTTTCTATTTTATTCTGATTAAAATTTACCATAGTGGTAAGGGTTTATTACTACAATCTCATCATTTATCGAGATTGTTTATGATTATGCATCAATTGATGAAATATTATGATCCATATCTCAATAACTGTCATTAATTTTCTTACCCTATATATATTAATGTTATATCCAAGTAATGGTACAATTTTACACTCTTTGATACTTAATATAATTAAGAATTTTTTATATATGAAAATATGACTTTGTTTCTCCTTTTAGTCAGAAAAATATGTTCTTTAAAAACCTTACTTTGTAAAAATATTGTCAAGAATTATTTATATGTTTTCAAATTATTTTAAAATAAATGGTTTTCAAAACCTTTTCAATATTCTTTTACAAGTTTTCTTGGAAAATGATTTTTAAAATATTTTCAAGATTTCTTTATAAGTTCTCAATGTGATTTCAAAAAATGTTTTTCAAAATGTTTTCAATATTATTTTATAAGTTTCCGAGGAATAATATTTTCAGTTTTTTTCTTGATTATTTTATAAGTTTTAAAAAGAAAATATTTTCAAAATGATTTCATTTCTTTATTCTAAGTTTTCAATTCATTTTTGTAACGACCCAAAGTTTTGAATGGAAATATCCTCCTTATAATTATGCCATATAATCACATGAAGTCCCAAAAAAATGAAATAATAAGTACTATGTGACCTTTAAACATAAGTTTTTCACAACTATGTTTTGAATTTTTAAAATATGACATACACGGTTGCAATCCGAGAGCTATTTAGAGGCTAATATGACAAACATAATTTTTGGTGAATAGTAACATACCGTTATGAATAGTGATGTTACCTTTATGAATAGTTACATACCCTAATTAATAGTAACCTTACCTATGATAGTATATAAATAAGATTCAATTGGAAGTACGATATACCTATATCTGGGAATAAGAAAATAAATGTTTTAAAATTATTGTGTTTTAGTATAAATTGTAATTTTAATTAAAAATTAAATTAATTATATTTGTAAAATTATTTTTGAAAAATGGATTTCATTTTTGGATTCTACATGTCAAAAAATGGTCAGGGTGATTTTTTGGGATTTTTCTAAAATTCTTGATTTTTGGGTGAATAGCAAAATATGATAATTCATGATAAATGCTAAATACATGAATTATGATGTCATTAGATGATGTATGGCTGATGTAAGAACATTATCTCGAAATCACATAAAAATATTACTATTTTTGGTAATGGAATCATCATTATTTTTGGTCTTGAGGGAAAATAATAAACTAAGGAATTAACTATTATGAAAACTCTCCTCTGCTCCACTATAAAAACCACCCCTCATTACCACTTATCTTCACTCCTCTCAAGAATTGTGAATTACGTAAATTATTCCCAAATATCTCCCCAATATCCTCCCCCACACCTATTATCCTTTTTTCTCCTCAAAAGACCAAATCCTCTCCCCTTAAGAGGCTTTCAAGTGAGATTAAATCAAGAGGTAAACTCCTCTTTTATTTTCTTTCAAGTTCTTTTCTTTTCTTTTTATTTCATAACCTCCCTTAAAACAAATGGTATTATAAGTCCAGTAACATACATGTACTGTAATTCTATTATTCTAGTGGGATATTTTATCATCATCTCTCCTTTCCCCTTATTTTATACGAAAGAAACAAAAGCACCATCTGTGACGTGTTAATTTATCACATTCAAGGACGACGATTTATCAATTTCTATTTCCATATTCTTTTCTGGTCATGAATTTTTTTTTCTGGTTAAAACAATCTATTAAATATTTAATTTAACTCATGTTTGTTTCTACAATCCTTTTGTACACATTGTTTGGTTTATAAAATAAAATGTGTTCTTTGTGGTAAAAAACCGCCTATTAACCCAAAATGTTGTTACTAAAGTTTTATATAATGATTCAAATTCACTCCAAGTAAATAAATTAATATTTCAACCATGTAAACTTCTATATTTTCAATAAAAAATATAACTTAAATTAAGTACAACCACCTTCATCATACATGTTTATTCGAACATGAACCAATCATTAAAACCAAGCAAGAAAATAGACCCGAACAATGAAATTCAACCTCATAACCAATCAAAATGGTTATAAATGAACTTAAAAATATTATACTAAATATTTTACATATATAATTGCTTCTATAATTATCAATTAATTAACCTAATTTTATTATTCAGGTCATTAAGTTCAATAAAATATCACCATCAAATTTAAGGTAAGGGATCCTTTCCATTTCATTTTTATTCAAGAATGTACTCTATGTTATGCCATTTTATGTGTAATTAATAATTATGGGGTATAATTTATCACCTCACACATAATGTTTTATAATTTATAAGGGACTATAAACCCCTTTTCTCTCTCAATAATACTTCTTCGGTACACCCGATACCATGCCGATAATCCATATAGAATTCTACCCGAACCTCCTTTACTCCTTCAGGTTGACTCATATTTCTTATTACCAAAATGAAGTCATCTTATATTTTTATGTGAATATTCTAAATTATGTGTAAATGTACCAAATTCATTTATCAATACATTTTAATCATTATCTATTGGGGATATACATGTTTTTAAATGATTCCCTCCTCAATACTCTCCGATAAGCAAACTTGTTTTAAGGGAACTTTCTGAATTCTTACCCAGTTTCACATGTACTATATCCTATGTTTTAATCCATCATTGTCTTTATAAAAATAGTCTTTTTATTAGGAAAACATTATTGGTTAACTTCTGGATTTATATAAAATATTTTTCCCTTTTCTATTTTAAAATCACTATAGTATTTTCCTTAAAACCGCACAAAATTTTATTAATGATAAAATTTATTAAATACATTTCTTAGATGTTTCACTTATTTTTGAAATAACTTACCATGGTATATGATTATTTTACCTTATCAACATCCATGTATGTTCTAATTCCTTTCTTTAATGGACAATTTTATGATACACCCATGTGTTATGCTTTATGACATGATTGTGGTACCCAATTCTTTCCAATGGGTAACCCTTATGTTTATATATGATTGATTATGTATGATTAATTATGTAGTAAACATATTCATGGAAAGTTAAGATGTTTTTTACCAAATAACACTCTAATGAATTGGGTATAGTTAAGTCTCATGAGATGTTATGTGCGGTAGTATTGGTTGTTAGCCTAGGCTTGTGCTACTATGTGTAACGGTCTTGGCGGTTAGCGTTGGCTTGTGCGGTCTTAGCGATTTTCCATGACCTGTAATAAATGTTTGTTTTATGTTTTTGCCACATTTCCATGACTCCATTTTTATATTATTTCTTGTTTATATGTTATGATTTTATATGTTAAATGCCTTTTTATGTCATCATGTCATACCTTCTATCCCATGTGCTAATGCTCTATTCTTATGGTCATTCCCTTACTAGGATTTTAGCTCATACCTTTGTTCATGTGATCCTCAGGGTACCCTAGGTAGATATAAGGGCTCAAAGATTGTTATAATCTCTTTATGAATAGTAAAAAAAAATATTTTTTAGTTTCAAGTTTTTAGTTTTATGTACCTAGTGTTTCGAGACACTAGACTTCAAGATCCTTGGTTTGTACTCTAATGTATAATTATTCTTAAAATAATGTAATGTTATGTGTAAATTTTTAGGGTATCTATAGTTTGTATCAGAGGAATGTCTATTTATTTTTTGGGATTAGTAATAGAGAACCTTAGTGAGAACCTTAAGGATGAGACTAAGTATAAGAAAACATCCCTAAATTTTGGTAAGTATAGAGTAAGTGTTTTATCAAGAAAATACATCCCTGTCTGGATAAAAACTTGTAGAGGTGGCTCTAGCATATATGTACTTAGGAGTGAAAACTCCGACAAGGAGTTTCGGGCCTGACCGAAGGTATCCTGGTACCAGGCCTTGCTGCACTCTTGGTTTGACACTCCTGGGTGATATGCTTTTGTAAATTCACAATCTTAGTAAAAACCATTATTAAGAGAATAAAAACTCCCATAAGAATATAAGATAAGAAATAGATCTATGATAAACTAGATTAAAACCTAAGGAATCACGAGTTAGGATATAATTTTCCTTTACAAGTTTATCCTTTTATGTTAAAAAGTTTACTTTTTATGTTCAATAACTAATTATTAAATCCCTCTAATTGTACATTCTTTTTCTTATTTAATGGCGAGAAATTGAAGAACACATTCAAAAAACCAATGTGATAGGCAATGTGAATATTTCCCTAATGATATTCCTGATATGATGGGAACAAGTGCTCAAAACTTCATGATAATACTTGATCATATGGTTCAAGTTATGAATAATAACCTGAATCATGTGGAACACCCTCCTCCTACAAGGAAAGAGAATGTTACCATATAATACTTCATATAGAAAAGGCCTAACAGGTTTAGTAGATCTTCTGATCCCCTCATCATGGAATAGTGGATTTACTCAATTGAAAAGATATTCTCTATCCTACAGTTCTCGGAATAAGAGAAAGTTGTACTGGTGGTATATCATTTTTATGGGGAAGATGATTAGTGGTGTACACTAATCAAGAATACAATGTCCGAATAGGAAATTGATTCCATGGATTTGGAGGAATTCAAGAGGATGTTTTTCAATAAATATTTTCCCCGAACCCTTCTTCTCATGATGGAAAGAGAGTATCTCAGTCTCAAGTAGATGGAAGATGAGTCCATTGGGGCGTATGAAGAAAAATTTACATGGTTTGAAAGGTACACCTCTTGATTTGTCATGAACACCGAAAGCAAGGTGGATCACTTCTTTTCTAGACTAAAACTGAGTCTACGAAAAGAGTTTGTGATTCAAGACTTTGACAGTTATGAGAATATTGTCCGTTGTTCCCTCAAGGTTGAAATGGAGATTGGAGACTCTCAGTTGTCTTGTGGGCCTAGTGAAAATAGTTGGAAAATGGAGAGCAACATGGATGGTTAAACAAATAAATCCCTTGATGGAAGGGATCCTGAATATCCCAGTTGTAAAAGTTGTGGGAATAAGCATCCTAGGAACTGTCTAAAGGGAACTAGGGATTGCCACAAATGTGTAAAGTTGGGTCATCTAGCCAAGAAATATCGAATGGATATGAAGAATCCTGTTAATGTGGAAGAATAAAGGAAGGTTCAGATCAGTAGTCATACTATAGTGCAGTGTTACAACTGCAATAAGTATTGGAATTATGAAAAAATTTTCCCTAAGACAAGGGTTGGTGGTGGAAATAAAAAACAACCTCCAAGGAAACACGAAAGGGCTTATGCTATCACTACTGATGAGGTGGAGTAAGACAACGATGCAGTGATAGGTATGCTAGTTATTCATTCAAGAATGGATAATATACTATTGGATTATGGTTATAGGTATTCTTTCATATATTGAAAGTTTAGTAGAACTATTCAAGCACCACCTCAAAATTTGGAGGATAAGTTATCTGTGAGAAAAACGAATGAGGAAATTATTGCTTCCATGGTTTATAACTCATCAATGGTTAACGTTTGTGGACTGAACCTCCTATAAAATCTCATCGTACTTATTTTGGTGGAGTTTGATGCTATCTTGGGCATGGATTGGCTATCTTTATACAAATCCAATATCAATTATTGAGAAAGGGAAATCACTCTTCACATCTCGAAGCATCATCCGATTCTTTACAAGTGTAAGGAGAAAGATGAATCTACTTTAGAATCATTGTCTCAAGTGTGGATATTAATTAATTATGAGTAAGTATGTTTAGATCAAATGATTGGGACAAATGATATAATCATTCTTGAAGACATGCCCATCGTGAGGGATTACACTAATGTATCCCAGAAGAGTTGCATGGTCTTTCTCCTGACTGAGAGGTTGAGTTATAAATTTAACTTATTCTTGGATCTCTGCCTATATCAAATACATCTTACAGAATAGACACTGTAGAGTTGGAAGAGCTGAATAATTAGTTACATGAGAATCTAGATAAGGGTTTAATACACTTGAGTGCTTAACACTACTGGAAATACAGTCTTTCCCAACGGTTATGAACCGTTGGGAAAGGCTAAAGAACCATTGGTATATGTTATACCAACGGTTCTACAAACCATAGGGAAGTAAGCCATTGGGAAAGCTTTTCCCAACAGTTTACTGTGAACCGTTGGTATAGAGTGGGGGAAAGCTAACCTATCCCAACGGTTCTGCCAAACCGTTGGGATAGTTTTTCCCAATGGTTTGGCCTGAACCGTTGGGAAATACCAAGGATTCTCCTATCCCAAAGATTCTCCCAAAATATTGGGATAGTTTTTCCCAAAGTTGTTTACCAACGGTTCAGTGAACCATTAGTAAAAAAATCATCAGAGATGCTATGCCAATGGTTTGAAACTGTTGGCATAGCCTATGCTGTGCAAATTGCACAGCAACCTGCAATTTGCACAGTAGGTCTGAAATTTGGACAACAGGCCTCATTTTGTGCATTCCCTCCCATTTTCAATCCAATTATTGTACCTCCAATAAACTAACACATACATATACAATTATTTTACCTGCAATAACCAACTAACACATACATATAGAGAACAAATTCATACACATTTAACATATAATGCATCCTGGAACTATACACATCCATAATTAAATTATAATTCATAACATAATTATAAACATACATAATTCATTTATAATTCAATTTAAAATTTAGATGAAAATTATATGTGGAATCTGGAAGTCAATTCATAATTTGATCTTTTTTTGTATACCATATATTTTTACCTGAAATGATGTCCATTTTAAATAAAATACATACACCTGGAGTGATACCGGCCACACCGCACCTCGGATTGAGGAGGGGTTGACTCGTACACGTCACATATGACCCATGGATCGTTGTCCTAAAGTATTGACATAATCCGAATGCGTTTGGTTGGTTTTCCGTATGCCAGTTTATGTTTTTCAATTAAAATGACGTCCTTTTGAAACAAAAGACAAACACTTTGAGTGGTTCCGGCCACACCGCATCTCATATTGAGGCAGGGTTGATTTGTACACGTCACATATGACCCATGGATCGTTCTCCTAAAGTTTCAAAGGAAACCAAATGCGTTTGGTCGGTTTTCCGTATGTACTTAAAATTTTGTCCATTTTAAACAAAAGAGAGACACTTAGACTGATTTCGGCCACACCGTGACTCAGATTAAGGAGGGGTTGACTCGTACATGTCACATATAACCCATGGATAGTTTTCCTAAATCATCAATACATTTCAAATATGTTTGGTTCGTTTGGCGTATGTCAGTTGTTCTTTTCACTTATAAACCTGTCCATTTTAAACAAAAGAGACACAGTTAGAGTGGTGTTGGCCACACCGTGCCTCGGATTGAGGCGGGGTTGACTCGTACACGTCACATATGACCCATGGATTGTTTTTCTAAAGTATCAACACAATCCGAATGCGTTTGGTCGGTTTTCCGTATGCCAGTTGATGTTTTTCACTTAAAATGACATCGTTTTGAAACAAAAGACAGACACTTTGAGTGGTGGCGGCCACACCGTGCCTCGGATTGAGGCAAGGTTGACTCATACATGTCACATATGACCCATGGATCATTGTTCTAAAGTATCAACACAATCCAAATGCGTTTGGTCAGTTTTCTATATGTACTTAAAATGTTGTCCATTTTAAACAAAAGGGAGCCACTTAGAGTGATCCCGGGCACACCGTGCCTTGAATTGAGCCTGGTTTGACTCATACACGTCACATATGACCCATGGATCATTTACCTAAAGCATAAACACAATCCGAATGCCTTGTTCGGTTTTTCGTATGTCAGTTGTTCTTTTCACTTATAATCCTGTCCATTTTAAACAAAAGAGAGACACTGTGAATGGTGTCATCCACACCGCGCCTCAGATTGAGGCGGGTTTGACTCGTACACGTCACATGTGACCCATGGATCGTTTTCCTAAAGCATCAACACATTTCGAATGCGTTTGGTCAGTTTTTCGTATGCCAGTTGATCTTTTCACTTATAATCCTGTCCATTTTAAATAAAAGGGAGCCACTTAGAGTGATCCCGGCCACACCGTGCCTCGAATTGAGCCCAGATTGACTCGTACACGTCACATATGACCCATGGATCGTTGTGTTAAAGTATCAACACAATCCAAATCCGTTTGGTCGGTTTTCCATATGTACTTAAAATGTTGTCCATTTTAAACAAAAGAGAGCTAATTAGAGTGATTCCGGCCATGCCGTGCCTCAGATTAAGGCAGGGTTGACTCTTACACATCACATATGACCCATGGATCGTTGTCCTAAATAATAAACACATTTCAAATTCGTTCGGTCAGTTTTCCGTATGTCAGTTGTTCTTTTCTCTTATAATCCTGTCCATTTTAAAAAAAATACATACACAAGGAGTGATCCTACCACACTGTGCCTCAGATTAAGGCGAGGTTAACTCATACATGTCACAAATGACCCATTAATCTTTTTCCTAAAGTATCAACATATTTCAAAAGCATTTTCTTAGTTTTCTGTATTCCAGTTGATGTTTTTCAATTAAAATGACTTCCTTTTGAAACAAAAGATAGACACTTTGAGTGGTGTCAGCCACACCGCATATCATATTGAGGTGAGGTTGATTCGTAAAGGTCACAAATGACCCATGGATCATTCTCCTAAAGTTTCATTGGAAACCAAATACGTTTGGTTGGTTTTCCGTATGTACTTAAAATGGTGTCCATTTTAAACAAAATAGAGACACTTAGACTGATCCCAGCCACACCATGACTCAGATTGAGCCTAGGTTGGCTCGTACAGGTCACATATGACCCATGGATCGTTCTCCTAAAGTTTCAATAGAAACCGAATGTGTTTGGTCACTTTTCCGTATTTACTTAAAATGTTGTCCATTTTAAACAAAAGAGATCCACATAGAGTGATTTCGACCACAACGTGCCTCAGATTAAGGTGGGGTTGACTCATACAGATCACATATGACCCATCATTGTGCTAAATTATCGACACAATTTGAATGCGTTTGTTTGGTTTTCTGTATGCCAGTTGATGTTTTTCCATTAAAATGACGTCCTTTTGAAACAAAAGACAGACACTTTGAGTGGTTCCGGCCACAAAAAGTCTCAGATTGAGGTGGGTATGATTCGTACATGTCACATATGACCCATGAATTGTTATCCTAAAGTTTCAACAGAAACCAAATGCGTTTGGTCGGTTTTCCGTATGTACTTAAAATGGTGTCCATTTTAAACAAAAGACAAACACTTTGAGTGGTGGCAGCCACACCGCGCCTCAGATTAAGACAAGGTTGACTCATACACGTCACATATGACCCATGTATCGTTGTGCTAAAGTATCGACACAATCCGAATGCATTTGGTCGGTTTTCCATATGCCAGTTGACATTTTTTCACTTAAAATGACGTCCTTTTGAAACAAAAGATAGAAACTTTGAGTGGTGGAGGCCACACCACGCCTCGGATTGAGTCAGGGTTGACTCGTACACATCACATATGACCCATGGATAGTTGTTATAAATTATCGACACAATCCGAATGCGTTTGGTCGGTTTCCCGTATGCCAGTTGATGTTTTTCAATTAAAATGACGTCCTTTTGAAATAAAAGACAGACAATTTGAGTGGTACCGGACACAACGTGTCTCAGATTGAGGCGAAGTTGATTCGTACACATCATATATGACCCATTAATCATTCTCCTATAGTTTCATCGGAAACCGAATGCGTTTGGTCGGTTTTCCGTATGTACTTAAAATGTTGTCCATTTTAAATAAAAGAGATCCACTTAGAGTGATTACGGCCACACCGTTCCATATATTAAGGTGGGGTTTACTCTTACATGTCACATATGACCCATGGATCATTGTTCTAAAGTATCGACACAATCTGAATGAATTTGGTTGGTTTTCCGTATGTCAGTTGATGTTTTTCACTTAAAATGATGTCCTTTTGAAACAAATGATAGTCATTTTGAGTGGTGGTGGCCACACCATGCCTTGGATTGAGGCGGGGTTGACTAGTACATGTCACATATGACCCATGGATCGTTGTGATAAAGTATCGACACAATCCTAATGTGTTTGGTCAGTTTTCCGTATGCCAGTTTATGTTTTTCAATTAAAATGACGTCCTTTTGAAACAAAGGGCAGACACTTTGAGTGGTGCCAGCCACACCGCATCTCATATTGAGGCGGGGTTGATTCGTACACGTCACATATGACCCATGAATTGTTCTCCATAAGTTTCAATGGAAACCGAATGCGTTTTGTTGGTTTTCCGTATGTACTTAAAATGTTGTCCATTTTAAACAAAAGAGAGACACTTAGAGAGATTATGGACATACCGTGCCTCATATTAAGGCAGGGTTGACTCGTACACATCACATATGACCCATGGATCGTTGTGCTAAAGTATCGACCCAATCCGAATGTGTTTGGTTGGTTTTCCGTATGCCAGTTGATGTTTTTCACTTTAAATGACGTCCTTTTGAAACAAAAGACAGACACTTTGAGTGGTGGCGGCCGCACCGCTCCTCAAATTGAGGCTAGGTTTACTCGTACACGTCACATATGACCCATCGATAATTGTGCTAAAGTATAGACACAATACGAATCCATTTGGTCAGTTTTCCGTATGCCAGTTGATGTTTTTCAATTAAAATGACATCCTTTTGAAACAAAGGAAGACAGTTTGAGTGGTGCTGGCCACACCGCATCTTAGATTGAGGCAGTTTTGATTCATACACATCACATATGACCCATGAATCGTTCTCCTAAAGTTTCAGTGGAAACTGAATGCCTTTGGTCGGTTTTCCGTATGTACTTAAAATGTTGTCCATTTTAAACAGAAGAGAGCCACTTAGAGTGATTACGACCACACCATGCCTTAGATTAAGGCGGGGTTGACTCGTACATGTCACATATGACCGATGGATCGTTTTTCTAAAGTATAGACACAATCTGAATGCATTTGGTCAGTTTTCCGTATGCCAGTTGATGTTTTTCACTTAAAATGACGTCCTTTTGAAACAAAAGACAGACACTTTGAGTGGTGTCAGCCACACTGTGCCTCAGATTGAGGTTAGGTTGACTCGTACACGTCACATATGACTTATGGATCATTGCGTTAAAGTATCGACACAATCTGAATGCGTTTGGTCAGTTATCCGTATGCCAGTTGATGTTTTTCAATTAAAATGATGTCCTTTTGAAGCAAAAGGAAGACACTTTGAGTGGTGCCGGCCACACCGCGTCTCAGATTGAGGAAGGGTTGATTTTTACACGTCACATATGACCCATGAATTGTTCTCCTAAAGTTTCAACAGAAATCGAATGCATTTGGTCGGTTTTCCGTATGCCAGTTGATGTTTTTCAATTAAAATGACGTCTTTTTGAAACAGAAGACATACACTCTGAGTGGTGCCGACCACACCGCATCTCAGATTGAGGCGGGGTTGATTCTTACACGTTACATATGATCCATGGATCATTCTACTAAAGTTTCAATGGAAACCGAATGCGTTTGGTCGGTTTTCCATATGTACTTAAAATGTTGTCCATTTTATGAGAATCCTCATGTGTCTTTTAGTGGAATGGTATTTACTTAAAATGTTGTGGAAATTCATATAAAATATTTTTATATCATTATTATTATGGATTAGATTTTAGTTTATCATGCTATAAAACATTTCGGAGCTAACAATGTCATGCCCAATGAATACATATCTTTTATAACATACCAAGAATCTATGATATTTATTAGATGTGTAAATGTGATTTACATTGATTATCATGATGAAAATAAATAAAATATATATTATAGATTTTTTAGTATTAAATGAAATCAAGGAGGGTGTGGGGGCTGTCCGGTGGGGCTGTCTGGTGGGTGTCTGGGGGGCTGTCCGGGGACCAAGGAGGAGGGTGGGGGGGCTGTGCGGGGGGCTGTCCTGGGGGTGTTCGGGGGGTTGTTCGGGGTCCAAGGAGGAGGGTGGGGGGCTTTCTGGGGGCTGTCCGGGGGGCTGTCCGGGGTCCAGGGAGGAGGGTGGGGGGGGCTATCCGGGGGGTGTTCGGGGGGTTGTCCGGGGTCCAAGGAAGAGGGTGGGTGGGTGGGTGGGGGGGGGGGGCTGTCCGGGGGGCTGTCTGGGGGGTAGTCCGGGGGGCTGTCTGGGGTCTAGGGAGGAGGGTGGGGGGGCTGTTCGGGGGGCTGTCTGGGGGCTGTCTGGGGGGATGTCTAGGGGGCTGTCCGGGGTCCAGAGAGGAGGGTGTGGGTGCTGTCCGGGGGGCTGTCCGGGGGCTATCCGGGGGGGTGTCAGGGGTCCAAGGAGGATGGTGGGGGGTTGTCTAGGGTCCAGGAAGGAGGGGGGTTCCCAAATACACAACCACTAAAAGACAACAACATCCATAAAAACAAATAATATATAAAAATAACTCAACTCCAATACTATACTACGAGTCTAGATAAAACCAACAACTAGAATAGATTAAATATCAAATCTCAGTAATATTAGTCAAAATGTAATGGATCAATTTGTCCCACATCACCATCACCATCATCATCACCCTCGTCCTCATCCCCATCATCGTCCTTGCCCTCCTCATCACCTTCCTCCTTGCCCTCACCATCCTCCTCTCCCTCGCCACCCACCTCGCCCTCCTCCTCTCCCTCCTCTTCCGCATCAGACTCCTCGCCATCATCATCGTCAAGCTGGACATCGTCCTGACCAACACTATAACTGCCACCTGGTGCACCATATATTTAACGTATCGATGACATATATTCATCAAATGTTGGGCTGGCCTCTGCTGGAAGTTTTGGACGTAGAACTTCAATAAATTTCATAAACGCACTGTTTTCCCTAACAGACTGTTCTGCCATCTCTGTGGCCCTTTTCTCAGCCTGTTCTTCCTGTGACCTAACTTTCTACAGCTCGGTGGCACTACATCTCATACCTAAGGAGGTCCATTACCTCTTTGGGGCTATCCTAGGTCGGCAGCATACTCTGCCAGAATGTTCCTCTCCCAACACCTGATGTAAGTGATATGCTGGCCCAAAATTGTCTGGTTCTTGGGCATCAAGGGCCTATAAAGCAGCCTTTTACAAATATAAATATATCATTAAGTTAAAAAATTGATATTAAAATATAAATTAAACAGATTAAAACTTACAATCTGCTGCTGAGTCACTTCATTGACGACACTTCCATCCTTTTTCCGCCTACTCGAGCAAAACAGTTTTGCTCGAGGCACACGTGCTTCAATATTTTGTATTTGTCTCTACAATGAAATTGAAAACTAAAGGTATATGAACACTTTAGAAAACTATTAAATAATTGAGGAAACAAAAGAAAGTTAAGTCGTAAATAAAACTTATAAACAATTGTCATACCTGCTTCCTCTCATGATCAGGAATCGTAGTGCGTCCCAGTGTGTGGAGGTATTTTTTGGCATCAATGTTATTTTTATTTTTTCCAGATGATTCCTAAATAAAATTCGAAAATGCAACAGATAGTATTAATGAAAAACATGAATGTTATTATTTAAATACCTCAAATTTTATTAATACCTTAAACTGGGTACTCATCCAATGAGTAATCATCTGACGATACTGCTCTATAGGACAATCATCCACCACTGGTACCGCCTCTAACTCAGTGCCAAGTCTAGAAACCCAACCAATATACAACTCATGCTTTTATGATATCCAAATCTCACCTAAATCCTTTAGACGTTCTGGTCGTGCACCCTCACCATCGGGAAAATTAAATCGAAGCTGACATCAAAATATTAATTCATATAAATACAAAAATAATTCAGGGCATTATATAGAATAGATTTTTTTACCCATATCTCTACACAAGCTCTACCCTTGACCTCATGTGGAAAATGTCTCCACGATAGCAGGCTGACGGGAATGATTTCGAAGTATTTGGAAGGCATCGCCAAAAAACTCCGACATTGCTACCCTGTTTTCTCAACCATTTGGTTGTCTTAATTATAATCCACCGTAACCTGTGTGCGGCGGTTCCACACCGAACGCATGCGTGTACACCCCCGACCACGCCTCCTGGTAGTATATGTTTCTGTCATGAAAGAAAAACAAATATTTCATCAAAAAATGTTATAATGAAAATAAATATTGCTATAAAAATTTGTTAGGGTTCTATAAATATAACTGTACCGGTCTGATCGCTGAGCGCCGCTGGATCCATAGAAACTGATGGAACACCCTGTGGTGGAACAGGAGTCGAAGATGATGGAATATAGAAGCTCAGAGAGACAGAAGTAGAAGGAAAAGAAGATGGGACAACTGTCTGACCAGATGCTGACTGGGGAGTGGGAATCATCATGGGATGTGAAAATGATGGGCCAGAAGATGCAGAAAGTAGCGAAAACATGGGTGGCATAAATATCCCGTGTATCCCTAACGACACATCGGGATCATAATGTGGGAAGGATGACATGTCAGTGGGAGGGGTAGGTTCTAGTCGGGTACGTGCAGTTGCTCGTCCACCTCTGGTACGAACCCTCCTCGTACCACCGACCTGAGTACTAGGACTAGTACTAGGCTCCTCGTCAAATAACTATTGATGTATAGGTGGATCCTACAAAAATGTTTACAAAAAAATTAATCACATGACATTATATATTCTTTAAATATATCAATTTGAAATAAAGTACTCACTACAGGTACTAATGATGGAATTTCCAACTCCGTCATTCGACGATTATTCTCCATCATTGTTTTCCTTCATCTCTCTTCAATTGGCTTCATTTCCTACTTTTGAAAACAAATATGTAATTAATTAGAAAAATGAAAATAATTTGTAACCCAAAAAACTAAATATATGAGGGAATAGGGGGATTCATTGGTAATTTAGCTATCAATTGTTTTAGAAGAGCATTAATGGATTTAATAAATCATACAAGTTGTAATGTTCACCAAGTTAGAAATATTGTTTGACTATGTTTGAATATAGTTCAATTCCAAATTAGAAAATGCAATTCAAATAAAACTGCAACCAATAAACATTGAAAATTCACATAATGGTCAAGTCAGCTATCAATTGTTTTAGAAGATCTTGAATGGATTTAATAAATCATACAAGTTGTAATGTTCACCAAGTTAGAAATATTGTTTGACTATGTTTGAATACAGTTCAATTCCAAATTAGAAAATGCAATTCAAATAAAACTGTAACCAATAAACATTGAAAATTCACATAACGGTCAAGTCATCAATCAATTGTTTTAAAAGAGCTTGAATTGATTTAATAAATCATACAAGTTGTAATGTTCACCAAGTTAGAAATATTGTTTGACTATGTTTGAATACAGTTCAATTCCAAATTAGAAAATGCAATTCAAATAAAACTGAAACCAATAAACATTGAAAATTCACATAACGGTCAAGTCAGCTATAAATTGTTTTAGAAGAGCTTGAATGGATTTAATAAATCATACAAGTTGTAATATTCACCAAGTTATAAATATTGTTTGACTATGTTTGAATACAGATCAATTCCAAATTAGAAAATGCAATTCAAATAAAACTGCAACCAATAAAAATTGAAAATTCACATAACGGTCAAGTCAGCTAAAACATATTTGTGATAAATACTAAATCAATTTGAATATTACCAACCTTAAAAACCCAACTCGAGGTAAAACAAAAGAATTGAGAACATGTATGAATGATTTTATATATTTTCAACCACAAATTCAGGTTCACAATCAACTCTGAAAATTGAGCTATTGGAGTCATCAAAAGAAATAAATGGATTGGTTCCAATGGCACTAGGGACAGTGTCAATTACATCATCACGATCATCAAAAATATGTCTTGGAATTACTTCTACTATGACACCAAATCCAGGTCGAAGTTGGTCTTTGACATAAAAAACTTGTTTAGCTGTTGATGCCAACACATATGGTTCTTCGGTAGCAAGAGTGCAAGTCATATTAATTACTCGAAATCCACAATCATCAATAAATGTGCCATGTCTCGTCATCGAATCAAACCAATGGAATTTCATCATTGTGACTCGTCCATGAGAGTAATAATACAATATTATTATTTTCTCAACAACTCCATAATAACCCACATTTTCAAATCGTGGTCTACTATATGATTCACTGGCATAACAATCTATTGTGGAAGTAACCATAACACCATCATGTTGTGTTCTCATGTCCTTTGCTTGTTCAGTGACAATAAATTTGTACCCATTGATAATAATTGATTTACAGTCACAGACCAAGGTATTAGGACCAAAAGCCAAAGCTCTTATTTCCTCAAAGACAGAGTCAGCAGACAAACTCAATACCTGCAATATAAATGACTATTAAACTTAATTAAATATTAATATAATTATTTTAAACATTAATTTTTTTACCTTAAATTTTAACCAAGCAGAAAACTCTTTCCTATGAAAAGTATCTCTCCTTATCAAAGATAAAGAACTATTCTTCCTATTTATCATTGTTTTATATTCCCTATAGATAAAAAATATGAATAGTTTAATAGATATATATTCAAGATATACATAATCAATTTTGTTACCTGATATAGTCATCAAACAAATCACAATTGAACAAAACTATGCGATGTGCCATCTCCCTCTCTTCATGGCTTAATGTCTTCAATGTATATGATCCAGGAATTCCTACTGTTTGAGGAAGTGATGGAAAACTGGGTTCAATTTTCTCATACTGTTCTTCTTCATTTCTCATTGGTCTATTCAATCTTGTAGTAAGATCAGAAAAATACATTGAGAAGAAATCCATACATTCTTGAGCCAAGTAACTGTTCATGATAGAACCTTCGGGATGATTTCTATTTTTGACATAAGAATTTAATGTGAACATATTTCTTTCAGTTGGATACATCCAAAGAAAAGAAACAGGTCCTCCGAGAAGTATTTCAGTGGGAATATTGACAGTCAGATGCAACATGCATGTGAAAAATGATGGAGGAAATATTTTCTCCAACTCACACAAAATTAATGGGGCATCTGTCAACATGTTTTTAAAGAAATACTTGGAGAACTTCTTAGCACAAAGATATCTAAAAAAATGACACAAGTCACGCCGAGAAATTGTATTTTTTCCCTAGGTGTCATCACATAAGAAGCACATAGAAGTTGCCATTTATTTTCACTGATACACACAGGATATAATTCTGGTCTGATGCCCCAATCCACCAAGTCACGTCGAGATCGTAAATCATCTTTTGTCTTCCCCTTGACATTTAGAAGAACCAAAAGAAAAATTTCACATATATATTCTTTTCAATATGCATTACGTCTGGGCAATGACGTAACAAATTGGTTGACCAATAAGGAAAATCAAAAAAGATACTCCTCTTCCTCTAATTGTAACAAGTTTCAGTGGAAAAAATCTTTCTCTTTCCAGATTTCATTTGACCCTTCCCAAATGAAAAACTGAAATCTTTCAATTCATTAAGCACGTCAGTTCCAGACATACGCTGAGGTGGATCATCGGTCTCTATGGTATTATCAAATCTTCAATGATTCATTCTATATGGATGATCCTTTGGCAAGAATCGTCGATGTCCCATAAAACTGAAACTACAACGATGTTTCAGTCTTCTGGATCGTGTATTTTTCATACAAAATGTACATGACAATTTTCCCTTCGTGCTCCATCCAGACATCATTGCATAATCCGGAAAATTATTGATCGTCCATATAAGTGCAACACGCATCTGAAATATGTCTTTCGAACATGCATTGTATTTGCGCACACCCACATCCCAAAGAAGTTTCAAATCTTTTATTAAAGGTTGCATGTAGACATCAATATCAATGCTGGGATCAGAAGGACCAGATATGAGTATACTCATGAAAGTGAAAGGTTTTTTCATACACAACCATGGGGGAAGATTATAAATGTGTATAAAAACTGGCCATGTGCTGTGTGAATTAAGCATCTGCCCAAACGGATTAAAAATATCACATGAAATACCCAGCCTCACATTACGCACATCAGCTGAAAAATCAGGATGTCGAGCATAAAATCTATGCCATGAAAATCCATCTGAAGGATGAACCAACTCATCATTAGTCTTCTTTCTCTCGATATCATTCCATCTCATTATTATTGATATGTCATTAGACATAAAAAGATCCTAGAGTCTAGGGATCAATGGAAAGTTCCAAATTACTTTCTGTGGAACGCGGGATGGTTTTCCATCAGATTTTTACTTCCAGCGGGATGCGCCACATTTTATATAATCATTTCATTCAGCAATTTCCTCCCAGAATAAACTGCAATCTTTTGGGAAAGCATGAATTTTGTTTCTTTAAAATCCAATTTCCTCAACTAACTTCCATGCCATATAGTGGTTTGAGGGAATATCTGCATCATCTTGAAGTAAATCCTTCAAGAGGGTAAGAATGTAATCGATTGCTGTATTAGAAATCCCATACACAGTTTTCCCATGAAACAATCAGATTAAAAATTCCATATTTTTCATTTTATCGCATTGTCGATATACTGGAGTCGTAGCAACATCATTTATTATTTTCACCCTATCAATATCATCATTTTCACTAGATGCATCAGATTCCCTCATATCGAAGTCTTCTTGAGTCGAAATCCTTTCTTTTTGATGATGACGAATAAACAGAAACCGATCATCTAACAAATTTTCCATTCCAGTCTTTTCATTTCGATCATCATTAATTTGAGATTTCATTTTCTCCCCATTGTGATACCAAACAAAGTAGTTTTCTTGAAAACCATTTTTGGTTATGTGGTAGCTGACTTCTTCCCGGCTCAACCAAGGTCTACCAACACAATTGGAACATGGGCAGTGTATGTGACCACTATCTGAAGCATTGTGAAATGAGAAATCTATAAATCTCTCCAAATTGTTTTGAAAAACGCTTGAGATCCGATCGGTTTCATACATCCAACTTCTGTCCATTCTGTAAAAATAATTTATATAAGTATTTTTTTCATTAAAAATTCAATAGGATTGAACTTTAATAGAAAATACATTTAAGTAAACGATAAAGGAAGAAGTTTCTAGTCGATGTAGTGTAATATTAAAATAATGTAAAGAAAAAGTACTCATAAATTAAATTAAAATTTATTTATATTCATTTTCATTAGGTCTATAAGAGGCACATGACTCAGGTCCCATCATGTGTTACAGGCATCCCAAATCATTCACCCATGTTCAATAACTCATTATTGGCACCTCTATGGCCATACCTATCATTACCCAATTACTTCCCCAAGTCAAGCGCACCCCATGGGTGAATAAATTTTAGGCTTCTACACTAATAGGTTGTTCATGGATTGTAAAAAGATTTAATTTCATTAAGTATAGACAAAAACATTTATTTTTAAATTTGATATTAATAATAAAGTATGTCAATGATAACAACATTACTGAATTAAACTTGTGACTTATTTAACATTTTAATGGATGTTTACACATGCCAGAATGGGTAGTGAAAATCACCCCACCCTCATAAAAGTGAGTATTGGCCAAGAAGGACACATAATATACATCGTACAATGAGAACCATATTTAATTGACCCTAAAGTTATATTAGTACAGTCATATTGGGGGAAATGGAATATATGATCCTGGTTAACTGTTGAATTCAGAAGCTCATATTTCATATGTTGGACACTATCTAAGGTAAGAAATCATGTGAGGATGGGTTTACATCATTCAATTTCTTACATGCTAGTGAAAATGAAGGCTTGAATTAATGACTTGATTTCACCGATTAAATGAGGGTATATGTTGCATACGCTGTGTAAACAGAAGGATTAAATAAGGGTAGAGGTTGCATACACTGTGCATGGTGGGGGAGTCTCAGCCGATTTAGAAACTAAAATAAATTCCCATCATAGGTAACAATAAGAAAAATAACCATCAAAAGAAACTCCAAATAAAAAAGGACTAAAAACATCAAACATTTCTAGAATTCACTACTATGCAAGGTTTATCCGCATGTTTAGCAGTAGATATATGTCTTAATCATGAACCGCCGCTATATCTCCCAGTTTTCACCAATAAATATAAGGTAAATATCTCAAAATATCTTTAAAACAACTCATTAATAGGATCAAAACGTAAATATAATATTAAACCAACCATGAAATCTCTTTCACAACACATTCTCACACACCAATTATATCATGTGTTACTAAATACCAAACATAGTCACATAGTGTACTATAACAAATTATGTTACACAATCCTTATTAAAAAAAATTCATTTTAATAAAACACTTTCCTCAAGGAATTTTAAATAAAACATTCATAAAATCTTTGCTAAAAATTATTAAACACATATAAATAAATTTCCAAGTAACAATTAATTACAAGATGGAAAAAAGCATAAAAACACATTCTTAGAAAATCTAGAATACAACGGAAATGAATTTGAGATGCTTATTCTTCGATGGATGGTTAAGGATTTAATTAATTAAATGTATTGGAATGGATAAAGTCTAGATTAAATAAAAACACAAAAAAACGATATACACATCAAAATCAAAACTTAAAACTAAAATATGAGATGAATAACAATACAAACAAGGTATAAGTTAAATATTTTATGTGTATGAATAATAGAATACCTGATTTGAGACGATTTGGATGTATTTTGACGGGTTCGGATGGGGGAAGTCGCGAGAGCAGCGGAGCCCTGGACAAGATTAGGGTTCTGTCGCGAATGGGGGAGAGAGCGGCCGATTGAGTATTTGGGGGAAAGATTTCCCAATGGTTTTTAAAAACTGTTGGGAAAGGGGTGTCCAAGAGACCCTTTACCAACAATTTAAACAAACTGTTGGTAAAGGGTGACCATTTCCCAACAGTTCTAAGAACCGTTGGGAAATGGTGTCATGGACACCCCCTTTCCCAACAGTTCAAGAGAACCATTGGGAAAAGGGTGCCTTGGACACCCCTTTCCCAAAGGTTTTAGTAAACCTTTGGGAAAGAGCTTCTTTACCAATGATTTGTTTAAACCATTGGTAAAGAAGCTTTGGGAAAACATGATTTTCAAGTAGTGTAACCATGGGATGTTCTAGTCCTCTTAGTCAAGAAGAAGGAAAAATCAATGTTCCTCTGCATTTATTATCATGAGCTCAATAAAATCATGATAAAGAATAAGTATCCCCTTCCTCTAATAGATGACTTGTTCGATTAGCTCCGTGGGGCAGTTATTTCTCTAAGGAGGAACTTCGGTTAGGATATCACCCATTAAAGGCGAGGAAGGAAGATATTCCAAAGACTACATTTTGAATGATTTATGGACACTATGAGTTCATAATTATGCCCTTATAACTAACTAATGCTTCATAAATTTTCATGGATTTAATGAATAGAGTCTGTATAGATTACCTCAAAAAACATTTGGTAGTCTTTATCGATGATATTTTGATATACTTCAAGAGAAAGGTGGAACTGGAGGAGAATTTGAATACTGTGTTGAAAACTTTACGAAGGGAGAATCTGTATACAAATTACAATAAATTGTGAGTTCTAGATGCAGGAAGTATCATTCTTAGGGAATGTTATCACCAGCAAAGGGAAATCTGTAGACCCTTCCAAGACAAAGGAGATTAAAGAGTGGCCTAGGCCAACATCTGTAATGAAGATCTGTAGCTTTCTGGGTCTAGCTGGGTATTATTGATGATTTGTGAATAACATATCACGATTGTTGAACCCAATGACCAAGCCGACACAGAAAGGAGTAATGTTTTTCTAGACTCAATAATGTGAAGGCTATTTTAAGGAGTTGAAAAAGAGGCTTATCACTACACTAATACTCACACTCTCAACAAGTGGAGAAATATTTGTGGTGTACAGTGATGCTTAAAAGAAGGGATTAAGATGTGTGCTGATGAAAAATGATAAAGTGATAGCCTATGCCTCAAGACATCTAAAAATCCTTGAGAAAAACTTTCCCACACATGATCTGGAGTTGGCGGTTGTGATCTTTACATTGAAAATATGGAAGCATTATCTATACGGGGATAAGTGTGCGATATATACTTATCACAATAGTATCAAATATATATTCACACAAAAAGAGATTAATATGTGCCAGAGAAGATGGATAGATCTCATCAAGGATTATGACTGCTCAATCTGCTACCATCCCGGTAAGGAAAATAAGGTGGAAGATGCTCTAAGTATAAATGATCCTACATCTTTATCAATGATGAGAATTGAAAAGTATCTGAGATTCACCTCAAAGTTTTGGAAAAGTCTCAAACATGATCTAAGCACTGAACTGAACTTTATTATAGCCAATCATCCTCAAACTGATGGCCAATCTGAGCAAACTATTCAGACATTGGAAGACATGTTGAGAGCATGTTCTTTATACTTCAAAGGAGGATGAGACAAACATCTTCCACTATCAAATTCTTCTAAAACAATAGTTTCCACTCAATCATATGAATGGAACCAAACTAATCACTTTATGGGAAAAGGTGAAAAACACCGGGGTGTTTGAATGAAGTTAGTGAGCCTAAGATACTAGGACCAGAAATGGTTAAAGAAATGGTGGGGAAGGTGAAAAACTATTTAGAAACACATCAAGGAAGCCCAAAGTCGACAGAAGAGTTATGTAGAAAATCATCAATGAGACCTTGAGTTCAAATTTATAGATATGTTATTTCTACGAATATATCTATCGAATATGGTGATGATGTTTGGAAAGAAATGGATGTTAAATCCTAGGTACGTCGACCCCTTCGTGATTCTTGATCATGTCAAGGTTGTGGCCTATCGAATGACACTTCTATCTACCTTGGACAAAGTACATGATGAATTACATGTATCCATCTTAAGGATGTACATACCAGATACTTCACATGTACACTCTTCAGAGGTGGTACATTTGGAAGATGTCATTTCTTACGAGGAGCATCCGGTGAAGATCTTTTATTGTAGTGATAAAGTTCTACATAACAAGAATACTCACCAGGTCAAAGTATTATGGTGGAACCATAAGTACGAAGAGGCAACATTGTAATTGGAGGAGGAATTGAAAGAAAAGTACCTACACCTATTTATGGCTTAGAATTTAGAATGAAATTTTGAAAGAAAAATTTCATATGGGGGATAATGTAACGACGCAAAGTTTTCAATGGAAATTTCATCCTTATAATTATGTCATATAATCACATGAAATCACAACACAATGAACTAATAATTACTATGTTACCTTTAAATATATGTTTTTAAATTATTTTATTTGAATTTCTAAAATCTGACATACACGATTGCGATCCGTAAGCTATTTGGAGGCTAATATAACCAACTTAATTTTTGGTGAATAGTAACATACCCTTATGAATAGTAATGTTACCCTTATGAATAGTGAAACAACCTAATAAATAGTAACCTTAAATATGATAGTATATAAATAATATTCAACTGGAAGTATGATATACCTATATCTGGGAATAAGAAAATAAATGTTTTAAAATTGATGTTTTTTCGTGTAAATTGTGATTTTAATTAAAAATTAAATTAATTATATTTAGAAAATTATTTTTGAAAAATGTTTTCCAATTTTGGATTCTACACATCGAAAAATGGTTACGGTGATTTTTGGGATTTTTCTAAAATACTTGATTTTTGGGTGAATAATAAAATATGATAATTTACGATAAATGATAATTACATGAATTATGATGTCATCAACTGATGTATGGATGATGTAAATCCATTATATCGAAATCACATGAACATATTACCTTTTTTGGTCAATTAACCATAACTTTTTCTAGTCTTAAGGAAAAATAATAAACTAAGTATTTAAATATTATGAAAACTCTCCTCTCCTCCACTATAAAAACCACCTCTCCTTACCTCTTATCTTCACTCCTCTCAAGATTTGTTCCTTACTTAAATTCCAACAAAATATCTCCCCAATATTCTCCTACACGTCTAGTATACTTTGGTCTCCTCAAAATACCAAATCCTCTCCCCTTAAAAGGCTTTCAAGGAAATTAAATCAAGAGGTAACTCTACTTTTCTTTTCTTTCATTTTCTTTCATGTTCTTTTATTTCCTTTTTATTTCCTAAAACCCCTTAAACCAATTGGTATTATAAATCTAGTAACATATATGTAATGTAATTATATTATTCTAATGGGATAGTTTATCATCATATCTCCTTTCCCCTTCTTTTATACAAAAGAAACGAAATCACCATCCAAGATGTGTTAATTTATCAAATTCAAGGATGAACGTTTGTAAATTTATATTACCATATTATTTTCTGGTCATGAAACAATTTTTATGGATAAAATAGAATATTAAATATGTATTTTAACTCATGTGTGGTTCTGTATTCCTTTTTTACACATGTTTTTTGTTTATAAAACAAAATGTGTTCTTTGTTGTAAAAAACTACCAATTAACCCAAAAGGTTGTAACTAAAGTTTTATATAATGACTCAAATTTAATAAAAGTAAAAAAAAAATTAATTTTCAACCATGTAAAATTAATTATTTTCAATAAAAAAATAAACTTCAATTCTGGACAACCACCTTCATCCTACCTGTTTATCCGAAGATGATCCGATCCTTAAAACCAAAAAAGCAAATGAACCCGAACAATAAAATTGAACCTCATAACCAATAAAAATGGTTATACATGAACTTAAAAAGATTATAATAAATATTTTACATATATAATAGTTTCTTTAATTATTAATTAATGAAAATAATTTTATTATTCAGGTCATTAAGTTCAACCAATGATCACCATTAGATTTAAGGTAAGGGATCCTCTCTATTTCACTTTTATTCAAGAATGTCCTCTATGTTATGCCCTTTTCTGCAATTCCCAATGATGGGGTATGATTTATCACCTCACACATACTGTATTCATGATTTTTAAGTGATCATAAACTCCTTTTCTCTTTCAATAAGCCTTATTAGGTACACCTGATACCATGCCGATAATCCGTAAGGAATTCTACCCGAACCTCCTTTACTTCTTCGTGTTGCCTCATCTTTCTTATTACCAAAATGAAGTTGTCTTATCTTTTTTTTATGTGAATATTATAAATTCTGTGTAAATGTACCAAATTAATTTATCATTACCCTTTTATCATTCAATTTTTATGATATAAATTTTTTTAAGTGATTCCCTCCTCAAGACTTCTCTGTAATAAAAACTTGTTTTAAGGAAACTTCCCGAATTCTTACCTAATTTCAAGTGCAATATATCCTCTATTTTAAGACACCATTGTCTTTATAAAATTAGTATTTTTTTATGAAAATCTTATTGGTTCAATTATGGTTTTTTATAAAAGATTTTTACCTTTTCTATTTTAGAAGCACTATAATATTTTTCTTAAAACCGCATAAAAATGTTTTAATGCTAAAATTTCTTAAATACATTTCTTAGATGTTGTCACTTTTGTTTGACATCACTTACAATGTTATATTATTATTTTACCTTATTAAAGTCCATTTATGTTCTAATTCCTTGATTTCATGGACACTTTTAGGATACACCCATGTGTTACGCTTTATGACATGATTGTGGTACCCAATTCATTCCAATGGGTAACCCCTATGTTTATATATGATTGATTATGAATAATTAATTATGCGGAAAACATATTTATGGAAAGTTATTATGGGTGTTCCTAGATTTCTTTCCAATGAATTTGGTAAATTTGATTCTCATGAGACGTTATGTACGACAATCTTGGCGGTTAGCCTTGGCTTGTGCTACTATGTATATCTGTCTTGGCGGTTAACCTTGGCTTGGGATTCTATAGTAAATAGTCATAGAGGTTTAACTCGACTCATACTAAATTATTGTTTTATGTTTCTACCATATTACTATGAATCCATGTTTATATTATTCCTTGTTTATATGTTATGATTCCATATATTAAATTCCCTTTTTTTCATCATGTCATGCCTTATATCCCATGTGCCAATGCTTTGTTATTATAGTTATTCCCTTACTTGGATTTTATCTCATTCCATTGTTCATGTGATCTCAAGGGTACCCTATGTAGATGTAAGAGCTCAAAGAAGTTAGTATATCTTTATTAAGATTAAATAAAAAAGTGTTTTTTTAGTTCCAAGTTTTCAGTTTTATGTACCTAGTCTTTCAAGACACTGGACATAACGATCCTTGGATTGTAATCTAATGTATAATTATGCTTAAAATAATGTAATGTTATGTTTAAAAGGTTAGGGTCATTATAATTTTAAAAGAAAATTGTTTTTTAAAGGTTTTATTTTTTAAAAATACTTTTTAAAGAAGAAAGGATATTTTCCCCAAGAAATTTTTTCAAAATATCTTTCCAAGTTATTTTCCATATAAGTTGAAATCCATAGATTTTACTAATTCCCTTATAATAAATTATACAAAGGTTCCATTAATATTCTTTATTGGCTAGTTTATGTATTGATTTAATGATGCTTATGACACCCATTTCTATTCCATGGGTTATATGATTTTGAAACCCACTTCTTTTCACGGGTTATGCTTTGATGAAATGATTATGAAACATATATCTTTTTGTTAGGTTATTATGTGATGAAATGTAAATGGTACCCATTTCATTTCATGGTTTATTATTTTATGTTTGAAAATTAGGTTGATAGGCTTAATCCACTATGAGAATATGTGGAAACCTGATCCGTTATAAGGAAAGGGCTGTGACTGGGGATGGTAGCGTGTCCCATACAATAAGTGTGTTGAACTTGAATATGGAATATTGGGAACGCCAATCCACTATGGGAAGATGGGGAATCCAGGTCCATTATAAAAAATGTACTAAAATTGGGGATGGTGGTGTGTCCCTCCCAGTAGGTGCAGTTCCCATGAAGTTCCAGGATAAGTTCTAGAAATGCATGTTGAATTATAGGGAATGATATCACATGTTTATGTGTGCCGAAATTCCATTTATTATTATTAATTTATGATTTCATGGATTACGTTCTTTATTTACTTATGATTAATGTCTTATGAACTATCAATATTTATGTCGTTATTCATGTTTATGATCTTTGATATGTAGGGTATTATCTTCTAATATTATGGCCACATTATCATACCCCTATGCTCATTTTTATACTCACATGTCTCCATTGTTTACCCTTACTAAGATTATGAGATCACCCCTTTTTGTGTTTCCTTCCCCAGGTTATGAATATTTTTATTAAGTATGATGTGTCTAAGAATGGTTATAGTCACGAAGAACCTAGTGGGAGATAATGAAGCTTGATTGTGTACAAATGTTTATGCTTCCATGTTTTCAGTGGAACTAAACTATTATGGTCTTTGGGAATCTATTTTTGTAATGTATTAAGTATTCCAAAAAGTGATGTAATGTATATGTAAGTTAATACTGGGTTTTTATATTCCACCCATGTTAGTTTAATCTCATCTAACAACACACCCAAGGGGTGTTTATAATTTGAGTTCCTTAACCTTTAATTACACCTCAATGGGTATCATGGTTTATCTAAGTCAATATAATTCATTTAATTTAAATAAAAATTCAATTTATAAGTATTTCTCTGAAGATCTGACATGAATAAAAATGGAATAATATATAAACTCCACTACTTTAAGCAAAAATCATGATACCACCTACCACAACATTGTAATGGACTCATCGTCTGTTTTTGGACTCTAATCCAGGATAAAATGAAAGAAATCAAGAAAATAGATAAATTACCAGAAAATAGGGAATATGTGGTTTCCCCAAAATAACTCTATCGATGAGAATATAAATGAATATAGTTGTATGAAGAATATATAACTATCTGGTGGCTATCTAACAAAACTGATGGTGAGAGATTCAGAGTCTGTATGATGAAGATATATCAAATCCTAGCTTAGGATTGGAAGGAAGATTCAGTGGGAGGGAGAGGGGTTGGATGATAGAGGAAATAAGAAAATAAGAAGCATGTTAATTTTTTCAATAACCAAGGTAAAAAACGGTATTTTCACCCCTTTAAAACTGAGTCACATGATATAAGCGCATGGTTGGACAAACCGTACACCAACAATGTGACTAACAATACATCATGATCCCCTATCATGGTCATGATGCATGTTTTGATGATCCATGCACCGAACTTTCATTATCCATCTGTTAAAAATGTTATAGAAAAAACACGAGTGTGCGGCATGGGTTTTATAGTTTCATCAAACCGTGCATCCCCTAAAAATGCACTAGATCACAATGAACAATTTGATCTAAATATGCGAACTGGGTGACACAATTTATACTAACCATGAGGCCAAGTTTCCACCTCCAAAATATCAAGATTTGGACCCTATACAAGCCCTAGAAACCCCCATTTCATCTATAAATTATCTAAAAATTACCACAATGATTAAATTTAATAATTAAACGTAAATTAAAAGGTTCATCACCTCATAGAAAAGTTGGGTTCTTATAATATTCCACCCTTAAATCAATTTGTACCTAAATTTCTCTTCCAAGGGTGGTCAATCATTTTTTTATAATAACTCCATCCACTGGGCATGTACATTAGCCTTCAGCTCCCAAGTCTCATCCTACACACCGCCATCCGACCATATCACATATACTAGAGAAACTGAAGAGCCTCAGAGAACCTTCGTGATTTGATCAAAAATACATATATGATTCTCCTAAAAGGATGCATCTACCTTCAACTTAACCTCATTAGGATGAAGAATATACAATGGATCAAAATTATATAAAAAAATATGAGATACGTGGAAGATGTCATGAATAGTCCAGTACCTCTGAGGTAATTGCAACAAATAGGCTATTGACCTGATAGCCTCTAGAATCTCAAAGGGACTAATGTAACGAGAGTATAAATTCTTTTATTTTTGAATCCATATATTAACTAGTCTAAGAGAAACACATAATAAAATATAACTCCCCACCATGAACTCTAGTGGTCAAAAATTATGATCTAAGTAAGAATTCTATCTAGACTGAGCTATAGAAATCCACTTCATAGTAAGCTGAACCTACTCTGAAGTCTCCTGAATGAGATGAAGTCCTAGTAATATTACCTCACCTACCACTAACCAACACATTGGTGAACAAGACAACATACCATATAGGGCCTCATAAGGATCCATCTGTATGATCTCTTGGAAGCTATTATTTTTAAGAGAACTTAGAGAGTGGTTAGGGTTTCTCCTAAGAACCTACAAAAAAAATACTTGGAGCATGTAATCCAATACCTGTATCATATGATCAGATTGACTATTAGTCTATGGGTGATAGGCTGTACTTAGTAGTACCTTTGAACCTAGTACTCTCTACAACCACTTGCAGAACCGTGATGTGAAGCGAGTGTCTCTATATGATATGATAGAATGTGGAAATCAGTGGAGGTATATGATCTCACTAATGTAGGTAATTATAATCCCATCCAAATAATGATCCTCTCAAATAGGTAAGAAATGGGATAACTTTGTCAACTTTTCCACGATCACCCATATGTCATCATTTTCCCAAGGCGACCTAGGTACTGATTTCACAAAATCCCGGGTGACATCATTGCATTTCCATCGAGTAATAAGTAACAAATATAAAAAAATGCTATTCGTTGGTGCTCTACCTTCACCTGATGACAGGTGGCACACAAAGTAACGAACCCAACTATATCTCTTTTCATCCATAACCATCAGTATTGGTAGTGTAAGGCATGGTACATCTTGGTAAGACTAAGTTGTATTTTTCATATAGAGGCATGAGACTCTCACATAAAATACTCTTATATTTCTATCCGAACCTAGGTGCATTCATGAATATGCAAGATCTCATCCTCTTAAATGACTGAACCAAGAGGCGGGTCATCTTATGCAACGCTCTCCCATAGGATCAAGCCCTAAAAATCTGATAACTACCTCATATTTAATATCTATAGAAGTTAATAGGTAAATGATAATGATAAATGTACTGAAAGTCTGTGAAGATCTTGAACCTCCATGCGCATCTCAGAAAATATTGCTATAATATTCCACTCACTATTGTCCCCCAGAACTGCCAGTGTCTGAGTCCTCCTTCTCTGAGCGTCAACAACTTTATTACCCTTACCGGGTGTATAATAAAGTTCAAATTCAAAGGAATGAAGGTATTCAACCCACCTTCATTGCATGATATTCAAGTCACATTGTGTAAATATATACTTGAGGATTTTTTTGGTCCTATACACAAAAAATACTATCCCAATAATTAGCGCCTCCAACAATGCAAGGCATGTACAATAGATCTTAATTCAAGATTGGGTGTTAGGTAGTTCCTCTCATGTGGACTCAACTAAGAAGACCCACATTCCATGACTCACTCCTACTACTTTAAAAATTTTCCTAGATCGATACCTGATAAATCACAATAGACTGTATAGCTTTTTTTCAGCTCTTGTAGAATCTATATTGACACTAAAATTAGTCTCCCTTTTAGATCCTAAAAGGCTATCTCGTAGGCTTCTGACCATATAAACGTTACAACTTTTTTATTCTAGCTCATAAGAGGTCCTTTCAGATGTGATAAGTCTTGTATGAGACTCCTATAATTACCAGTTATCCCCAAGAAACTCTTTAAATCAAATACTTTCTTGGGTTTTTACCAGGAAACTACAACACTCACATTATATATGTCAACTGATACTCTTGTATTTGAGATAATGTGATGCAAGAAGTGAATTTTATCCATCCAAAAGTGGAACTTTATGATATTAGAATATAACTAATTCTCTCTCAGTGTATCCAATATGATATCATGATTTTTTAGAATGGTTGTGTCGAGTGTGAAAATGAACCAAGATATTTTCAATGAATACCACAAAAAACAAATCTAGATATGGATGAAAAACTTAGTTCATCAGTAACCTGAAAAATATTGACACATTCATAAGACCGAACTACATGAAAAAATACTCATACAATCCATATCTACTATGGAATGATGTATGTTGTATATCTGATAGTCAAACACACACATGATAATAACCCGATCTTAGATCAATCTTATAGAAAACACTTTATCCATGGATATGGTCAAAGAGATCTTCTATACGAGTCAATGGATACTATTTCTTATCCATAAGTAGGTTTAATTGATAGTAATCTATGTAAATACTATGGGTACCATCTACCTACTTAGCTTAAAGGACCGATGAACCCCATGATGATGAACTTGGTCATATAAAACCCTTAGCTTCCAAATCCTGTAGCTACCTCTTAAGATCCTACAAGTTAGTAGTATCCATCCTATAAGGAGGAATAGACACTTGTGCAGTTCCTAACACTAGACCATTGAAAACATATACCTATCTCTCATGAGGTAGTCTTGAAAAGTAATCAATAAAAACATCGTTGAAATAGTCTACCACTGGAGAGAAATCCACTCGATGCTTTCCTTGGTCATCTAGATATAAACTTGAAATATGGGTTTTCATCCCACCCAAACCACGATGCTTAGGTCCAGATCGTCTCACTTGGAAATCCCATTCAACCTTGTGAATAAAAACTCCACCCTATGATGATGTGAATGTCACCCTTCAGCATTAGAAGTCAACACATGCATGAAAAGGAACCAACCAATCCATCCCAAGTATGATATCAAACCTTGTCATCTTGAATAAAAAGAGGTCTCATACAAAGTGAAACCTACCTATCTCAAGGGGGAACTCCCTACACTAGAATACACTCTCTGATTATATCCCTAAAAGAGTATCAAGTTTCATAAGTCCATAAAAAAACTAAACATCTAGACCAAGGATCTCCACAACATGCATATATATGAAATAATGAGAAACACCTATATTGAAAAGAGTAGATACTAATGTAGAGACTACTAGAATGGTACCTCTCATAGTAGAAGGTATCACACTCTTCTTTATAGGTATCATTTTCACTACATACATCGGTCCTAATCTTTTTCCCTATGATATAGCCTGGATACCCTATACAGGTCTTCTCTACTAGTGCTGTAAGTCTAGTGTTTGGATACCCTATCCAGATACACCACCTTGGTCTTATCGGCCATCCATATTTCTGCTTCCTGCCTGACGAGAAGTTTTTGACCCCACTCCTAATTTTTGAGTTTGTGAAAACCCTCTCTCACTAGTTATTGTAGTAAAATATCTATAAAAGTGTTCCATATGAGCCGTATGTTTTCATGATCGACGCTCAATTGGGTACCTCATACACCGAGGTCTCATGTCTCAGTATACTGCACTGATTGAACCTCACTTGGATACCTGAGTATATACCCTAGCTACTGATATCCCCATATGGAAGACCTAGAAGATTCTTCATATTTTTGGTTGATGTAGTTCCAGATCTAGGTGGTAAATCAACTTGGCTCACACTCGAACCTCTCTTAGGTTATGCTCCATGATAATCACCATGTTCACTATGCCAGATAGAGTAGTAAAATGTAATAATTTAACCTACGATTAGATGTTATACCTAATACCATCCTCAAATATCCTTGATTTAGATAAATTATCACCTAAAAAAATAGGTGTGAAATGAAGGAGCTCTATGAAATGGGAAGAATAGTCCATGAATAATAAAGTGTCATACTCTAAGTGCATAAACTCTCTGGATATATCAGTCCTCAACGTATCAGGATAGAAATTATCATAGAAGTCCATATAAAAATCCATACAATCCATATTCCAATGATGATCCATCTGAGTAATAATATCCCACTATCTATTGGAATAATCCTCTATAATGTACATGGAGAGTTCCACTCCCCTCTCGAGAGGTTTTATGAGATGATTGAAAATCGTCAGCATGGATTTAAGCCATGACTCTGTAGCATGTGGAACACCATCCCCTAAAAACGTGGGTGAATGCTACTAACGAAGCCCATGCATCAACTTTTCCATAGAGGGGAAGGTCATAGGGCTCCGTAAATGGTCTTCATAAAGCATAGTAACTCATATCAAAATTGAGCATTGTCACACATATCAGGTATAACTAGAAAAGCCACAAGAGGAACTATTATAGTTTATATTGGTGACCTAGGGCCCACCACCTCTATAATGTGCTCATCGCCACCCTCTTGGTGCACGATCTGAGTATTTCATAGTGGAATGTATCTATAAATACCAAAACATGCCTCAACACAAGACCGATAACCGCTAAAAGCACATATATAAGAATAGGATTGGTATAATCCTTCTTATTCAAGAGTGACACCCATTTACCTACTCTTAAATATTGTCCTGGGTGATGTATAGATCATAATTAAAGTAATAGACGTTGTCTACTACCCACTACTGAGGTCAGGTGAGGGTTAAGTTCTCTGTTAGAAGTCAAAGGTCTCAATACACATAGTGTTAATTGAAAGTTATAGAGGAAAAAATCTTTAATTTTTAATTTCAATCCCTATTTAGTGGTGACCATTAATTTCATAATTCATTTTCATTTTAGGTTTTTACTCATTTATATAACAAATTAATTTTAAATGGTTTAATTATACGGATCCCCATTTCTAATTTATAAGGGGATACACTCCTTAAAAAACTGAAGTGTGGCATCCATTTAATCCAAAATAGTAATTTATAAAGTACCTTTATGAAATTTTAGCATAATTTCATGGAAATAGAATTAAATGAACCAAAGCATGTGACATGAAATACACATTTCTCCAATGGCCCGAAGGCCTTCATTTTTTATTTATTTTTGATAATCCACCTTTCAAGGGGTGAGGTGGAACCCTTATAAGGACCGTAGGCGTAAGTATTACATGGACCATAGGCCTTAGAGGAATTCATTGCCCGTAGGATTCAAACATTACATACAACCCAGACTAACTACTTGGAACTGCTCCTCCCCAACATCTTCATCATGAAATCAGCTCTCCACCTTCGCATGGCTTTTCGGCTAGGTTTTCCCGTGCATGCATAGGCCTATCCCGATGGCAGGTGCCATACCCTCTCATTCTTGCAATCTGTTTAGCTTATTCTATGGTGAAATCTCCTTGCTCCTCCTCCTTCTTAATCTTGTTCCTTATAGGTTTTATGGTTTTCATCTGCACTTAAGGTGGCCCGAGGGCCTTGAGGTGGCCCGAAGGCCTTACTGACCTGAAGTCTTGGGTGGCCCGAAGGCCTTAAAGGACTTAGGGACCAAATCGGTGGCCCGAAGGCCCAAATGGTAGAATATTCCTGGCTTGTATAGTGCCAAACAATTACTGCTAAAGTTCCTAATACAGTACCTGCTACAGTTCCAACTACAGTACTGCTACAGTTCCTGCTACAGCCCCCTGCTACGGTACTTCTACAAACCCAGAAATTAGCCTCTGCCTGGATTTGATCCAAGGTCTCTTGGATGAACCTAAGGAGTCCCCAACAACTAGGCTAAGTCCCATGTGCCATGAAATACACATAGTAAGTAAATGTGGCATGGCATAATGCATGGAATATAAATCATAAAGTGACTATATTGATGCTTGAGGCAATACTTAATTTCCATGTTGACCTAGGGTAAAAATATATAGTCATAAGGAGCATCAAACATAAAATTCATCACCTAATGATGAAATCATAGAAACTGTAATAAGAACAATGTAGAACAATGTGTCCCATCCCATGTAATTTTTATTTTCACTATATGTGGGTCAGATACTCCTACACAGAGGCTCATATCCAAGGTTCGACAAAACCTATTTCTCTGATCTACCATTATAAAAGAGTAAGGTAATGAAAAAAAAGAAAATAAAAAACTATGATACCACTTTGTGACATCATAGACCTAGTTCACTCAATAGTAATTGACCTGATTGGCCACATGAACTCAAGTGTGCCTCCCTATATGCCAGAGGTTGTCGAATAGTAGTGAGGGTCCATGACAGAATAGTGGAGAGACTGCACCCTCATGACCAGAGTATAGAAAAATATTATAATCATATCAATCAATAGAGAAATCATATAAAAACCGAACAATGAAAGAGTAAATATCGATCATGTAAATAACCAAGTGATCACATCCATCAATGTGACATACAAAATGACGATCATGGAATGTTATACAAAATATTAAATATGGACATACATTCCAACCGGTACATGTAAATACATGTATAATAAGATAACCAAAAATACCAGAAGACTATCTCTAGATAACATCATGATCCATAGCTCAATCCTATGATCCCCCACTCCCATTCTACAATCATTCAAGTGTGAACAAGTGGTAACATCCCTCTATCCATACTTTCATCCAAAAAGTCTATTTGGGTAACAAAAGGATGACTGAATAAGGTGTGAGTTAACTCAATAGACCACCACTAATAGTTTCTACTACCATCTAGTCATTGAATATATAAAAAACAGTGTGTAGATAACATTAAAAGACATAAATGCAATGCATTAGACAAATAACCCATATAGGTATGAGTTTTCATGGAACACCCACCCTCTATTATATGTTTCAGCCTAAGACAGACTATCTTTGAGTGATCAATCAGTCATGATTTATTTATAATTATGTCTTAGGACTTGGATTTTTGCCCAAGTATCCCCCATGAATCATATTCCAAAGGATGTGTATAACAAGGCCATCAGAAAAATATAAGTCTCAGACAAAATCCAAACTGATGCTTTGGATTGGAAGACACATCATATAATCATTTTATTTAACAATTAAAATAAACCTAAGATCATCCACTACATTCCTCAATTGGAACCCCTGTATCATTTTAGGCATATATGAACCCATCACCATACAATAATATTCTATGAATTCCTCATAGGAGCCCTGGTATCTCCATTGGTGTATTATAAAGTCACCAACCACAAATTATATCTTTAGAAGTCCATAAAGGGAATCTGAACTATCACCTTTGGAGTATATAATGATCCACCCTCGGAGTTCACTAAGCCAAAAATTTGTATTTGGTGGTGGTTTAAACCACCGTGAAATTGTTCTATGATGGTTTTGGAAAACAGTTGTCAAATCGTGCGTTGGGAAATAATTAGCGGCAGTTTTTTAGCGGCAGTTTCTCTTCCAAGGGAGGTCAATCATTTTTTGAGAATAACTCCATCCACTGGGCATGTACGTCAGCCTTCTGCTCGCAAGTCCCATCCTACACACCGCCATCCTACCATATCACTTATACTAGAGCAACTGAACAACCTCAGAGAACCATCGTGATTTGATCAAAAATACATATATGATTCTTCTCAAAGGATGCATATACCTTCCACTTAACCTCATTAGGATGAAGAATATACAATGGATCAAGATGATATAAAAAAATAAGAGATACGTGGAAGATGTCATGCAGAGTCCATTACCTCTGAGGTAATTGTAACCGATAGGCTACTGACCCGATAGTCTCTAGAATCTCCAAGGGCCCAATGTAAAAGGAGTATAAATTCCTTTTATTTTTGAATCCATCTATTAACTATTCTAAGAGAAACACATAATAAAATATAACTCCCCACCATAAACTCTAGTGGTCAAAAATGATGATCTAAGTATGAATTCTATCTAGAGTGAGCTATAGAAATCCACTTCATAGTAAGATGAACCTACTCTGAAGTCTCCTGAATGAGATGAAGTCCTAGTAGTGTTACCTCACCTACCTATAACAAACAAAGTGGTGAACAAGACAACCTACTATATCGGGCGTCATAAGGATCCATCTGTATGATCTCTTGGAAGCTATTATTTTAAGAGAGCTTGGAGAGTGGTTAGGGTTTCTCCTAAAAACCTCCAAAATAAAAAACACATACTTGGAGCATGTACTCCAATACCATTATCATATGATCAGACCGACTATTGGTCTATAGGAGATAGGTTGTGCTTAGTAGTAACTTTGAACCTAGTTCTCTCTAAAACCACTTACAGAACCGTAATGTGAAGCGAGTGTCTCTATTTGATATGATATAATGTGGAAATCGGTGGAGGTATATG
Organism: Viscum album; assembly: GCA_963277665.1. Classification (NCBI taxonomy): domain Eukaryota; kingdom Viridiplantae; phylum Streptophyta; class Magnoliopsida; order Santalales; family Viscaceae; genus Viscum; species Viscum album. The sequence goes on from OY728145.1 coordinate 1,418,496,468, forward strand.
ATCTGACTAATGTAGGTAATTCCAAGCTCATCTAATGAATGATCCTCTCAAATAGATAAGAAATGGGATAACTTTGTAAACTTTTCCATGATCACCCATATGTCACCATTTCCCCGAGGTGACCTAGGTAATGCTTTCACAAAATCCATTGTGACATCATACCAATTCCATTGATTAATAAGTAACGGATATAAAATAAATGCTATTTGTTGGTGCTCTACTTTCACCTGATGATAGGTGGCACACAAAGTAACAAAACCAACTATATCTCTTTTCATCCCCAGCCATCAGTATTGGTAGTGTAAGTCATTATACATCTTGGTAAGACTAGGTTGTATTTCCCATATAGAGGCATGAGACTCTCACATCAAATACTCTCATATTTCTATCTGAACCTAGGTGCATTCATGAATATGCAAGATCTCATCCTCATCAATGACCGAACCAGGAGGCGGGTCATCTTATTCAAGGCTCTCCCATAGGATCAATCCCTAAAAATATGATAACTACGTCATATTGAATATATATATAAGTTAATAGGTAAATGACCATGATAAATGTACTGAAAGTCCGTGAATATCTTGAACATCCATGTGAATCTCAGAAAATGTGGCTATAAGTTTCCACTCACTATTGTCCCCTAGAACTTCCTTCATCTGAGTCCTCCTACTCAGAGAATCAACAACTTTATTACCCTTCATGGGTGTATAATAAAGTTCAAATTCAAAGGACTGAAGGTATTCAACCCACCATCATTGCATGAGATTCAAGTAAAATTGTGTAAATATATACTTGAGGATTTTTTTGGTTGTATACACAAAAAATACTATCCCAATAATTAGCGCCTCCAACAATGCAAGGCAGGTACAATTTATGTTAATTCAAGATTGGGTGTTAGGTAGTTCCTCTCATGTCGACTCAACTAAGAAGACCCACATTCCATGACTCACTCCTACTACTTTTAAAATTTTCCTAGACCGATACCTGATAAATCACAATAGACTGTATAGATTTTTTTTGGCTCTGGTAGAATCAAGATTGACACTTAAATCAGTCTCCCTTTTAGATACTGAAAGGCTATCTCGTAGGCTTCTGACCATATAAATTTTATAACTTTTTTATTCTAGCTCATAAGAGGTAATTTTAGATTTGATAAGTCTTGTATGAGACTCCTATAATTTCCAGTTATCCCCAAGAAACTCTTTAAATCAAATACTTTCTTGGGGTTTTACCAGGAAACTACAACACTCACCTTATCTAGGTCAACTGATACTCTTGTCTTTGAGATAATGTGACACAAGAAGTGAATTTTATCCATCCAAAAGTGTAACTTTATGAGATTAGAATATAACTAATGCTCTCTTAGTGTATCCAATACAATATCATGATTTTTTAGAATGGTTGTGTCGATTGTTAAAATACACCAAGATATTTTCAATGAATACCACAAAAAACAAATCTAGATATGGAGGAAAAATTTAGTTCATCAGTACCATGAAAACTATTGGCACATTCATAAGACCAAACTACATGAAAGAATACTCAAACAATCCATATCTACTATGGAATTATGTATGTTTTATATCTGATAGTCTAACACACACATGATAATAACCCAATCTTAGATCAATCTTATAGAAAATACTTTATCCTTGGAGATGATCAAATAGATCTTCTATACGATTCAATGGATACTATTTCTTAACTATAAGTAGGTTTAATTGATAGTAATCCATGTAAAGCCTAAGGGTACCATCCACCTACTTAGCTTAAAGGACTGGTGAACCCCATGATGATGTATTGAGTCATATAAAACCCTTAGCTTCCAAATCCTCTAGCTACCTCTTAAGCTCCTACAAGATAGTAGTATCCATCCTATAAGGAGAAATAGAAACTTGTGCAGTTCCTAACACTAGATCATTGAAAAAATATACCTTTCTCTTATGAGGTAGTCTTGAAAATTAATCAATGAAAACATCCTCGAAATAGTCTACAACTGGATAGAAATCCACCCGATGTGTTCCTTGGTAATCTAGATATAAACTTGAAATATGGGTTTTCATCCCACCCAACCCATGATGCTTAGGTCTAGGTCATATCACTTGGACATCCCATTCAACCTTGTGAATAAAAACCCCACCCTATGATGATGTAAATGTCACCCTTCAGCATTAGAAGTCAACACATTCATGAAAAGGAACCAACCAATCCATCCCAAGTATGATATCAAACCCCGTCATCTTAAAGAAAAAGAGGTCTCATACAAAGTGAAACCCACCAATCTTAAGGGGGAACTCCCTACACAAGAATACACTCTCTGATCGTATCTCTAAGAGAGTATCAAGTTTCATAAGTCCATATAAAAACTGTGCATCTAGACCAAGGCTCTCCACAACATGAATATATATGAAATAATGAGAAAAACCTATATTGAAAAGTGTAGATACTAATGTAGAGACTACTAGAATAGTACCTCTCATAGTAGAAGGTCTCACACTCTTCTTCATAGGTATCAGTTGCACTACATACATCTATTTTGATCTTTGTCCCTATGATATAGCATGGATAACCAATGCAGGTCTTCTCTACTAGTGCTATATGTCTAGTGTTTGGATACTCTATATAGAAACACCACGTTGGTCTTATCGGCCATCCATATTTCAGCTTCCTTCCTGACGAGAAGCTGTTGACCCCAATCCTAATTTTTGAGTTTGTGAAAACCCTCTCTCACTAGTTACTGGAGATAAATATCTATAAAATTGTTTCATATGACCCATATTTTTGCATGATCGACGCTCAATTGGGTCCCTCATACACCGAGGTCTCATGTCTCGGTCTACTGCACTGATTGAACCTGACTTGGATACATGAGTATATACCCTAGCTACTAATATCACCACATGGAAGAGCTAGAAGATTATTCTTACTATTGGTGGATGTAGTTCCAGATCTAGGTGCAGAATCACCTTGGATCACACCCTAACCTCTCTTAGGTTATGCTCCATGATAATCACCATGTTCACTATGCCAGATAGAGTAGTAAGATGAAATAAAATAACCTGAGATTAGATGTCATACCTGAGACCATCCTCAAATATCCTATCTTTAGATAAATTTTCACCTAAAAAAAATAGGTGTGAGATGAAGGAGATCTATGAAATAGGAAGAATAGTCCATGAATGATAAAGTGTCATACTCTAAGTGTATAAACTCTATGGCTCTATCAGTCCTTAACGTATCAGGATAGAAATTATCATAGAAGTCCATATGAAAATCCATAAAATACATATCCCAATGATGATTCATATGAGTAATAATATCCCACTATCTATTGGAATAATCCTATATAATGTACATGTATAGTTACACTCCCCTCTAGGGAGGTTTCATGAGATGCTTGAAAATCATCAGCATGGATTTAAGCCATGACTCTACAGCATGTGGAAAACCATCTCCTGAAAACATGGGTAAATGCTGCCACTGAATCTCATGCATCAAGTCTTCCATAGACAGGAAGGTCATAAGGCTCTGTAAATGGTCTTCATAAAGCATAGGAACTCATATCAAAACTGGTCATTGGCACACATATTAGGTATAACTAGAAAAGCCACAAGAGGTACTATTATAGTTTATACTGGTCACCAAGGGACCACCAGCTCTAGAGTGTCCTCATCGCAACCCTCTTGGTGCACGACCTGAGGATTTCATAGTGGAATGTATCTATAAATACCAAAAACATGCCTCAACACAAGACCGATAACTGCTAAAAGCACATATATAAGAATATTATTGGTACCATACTTCCTATTCAAGAGTCACACTTATTTACCTACTCTTAAATCTAGATCTGGGTGATGTAAAGATCATAATAAAAGTAATAGATGTCGTCTACTACCCACTACTGAGGTCAGGTCAGGGTTAAGTTATGTGTTTGAAGTCAAAGGTCCCAATACACATAGTGTTAATTGAGAGTTATAGAGGAAAAAATATTTAATTTTCAATTTCAATCCCCATTTAGTGGTGACCATTCATTTCATAATTCATTTTAATTTTATGTTTTTACTCATTTACATAACAAATTAATTTTAAATGGTTTAATTTTATGGATCTCCATTTCTAATTTATAAGGGGACACCCTCCTTAAAAAACTAAAGTTTGGAATCCATTTAATACAAAATAGTCATTTATAAAGTCCCTGTATGAAATTTTAGCATAATTTCCTGGAAATAGAAGTGTGGCATCCATTTGATGCATGAGGAAAAACTTCCTTTCCATATCGACCTAGGGTAAAAATACATATTCATAAGGAGAATCAAACATACAATTCATCACCTAATGATGAAATCATAGGAACTATAATAAGAACTATGCAGAACAATGTGTCCCATCCCATGTAATTTGAATTTTCACTATATGTGGGTCAGATACTCCTAGGCACAAGCTCATATCCAAGTTTCGACACAACCTATTTCTCTGATCTACCATTATAAAAGAGTAAGGTAATGAAAATAAAGAAAATAAAAACCCCTGATACCACTTTGTGACATCATAGACCTAGTTCACTCAACAATAATTAAACTTTATTGGACACATGAACTCAAGTGTGCCTCCCTATATGCCAGAGGCTGCCGAATAGTAGTGACTGTCCATGATAGAATAGTAGAGAGACTACACCCTCATGACCAGAGTATAGAAAAATGTTATAATCATATCCATCAATAGAGGAATAATATAAAAACCAAACAATGAAAGAGTAAATATCGATCATGTAAATAAACAAGTGATCACATCCATCAATGTGACATACAAAATGATGATCATGGCATGTTATACAAAAAAGTAAATATGGAAATACATTGCAACCGGTACATGTGCATACAAGTATACTAAGATAAGAAAAAATACCAAAAGACTATCTCTAGATAGCATCATGATCCATAGCTCAATCCTATGCTTCCACACTCCCATGCTACAATCATTCAAGTGGCAACATGTGGTAACATTCCCCTATCCATAATTTCATCCAAAAAGTCAATTTGGGTAAAAAAGGATGACTGAGTAAGGTGTGAGATAAACTCAATAGTCCACCACTAATAGTGTTTACTACCATGTAGTCATTGAATATATAAAAAAAAGTGTGTAGATTAAATAAAAAGATATAAATGCAGTACAGTAAATAAATAACCCACAAAGGTCTGAGTTTTTATGGAACTCCCACCCTCTACTATATGTTTTAGCCTAAGACATCTTTGAGTGATCAATCAATCATGATTTATTTATAATTATGTCTTAGGACTGGGAATGTTTCCCATGTATCCCCCATTAATCATATTCAAAAGGATGTGTATAACAAGGCCATCAGAAAAATATAAGGATCAGACAAAATCCAAACTTATGATTTGGATTGGAAGACACATCATATAATCATTTAATTTAACAATTAAAATGAACCTAAGACTATCCACTACATTCCTAACTTGGAACCCAAGTCTCATCCAAGACACCGCCATCCTACCATATCACCTATACTAGAGAAACTGAACAGCCTCTGAGAACATTCATGATTTGATCAAAAATACATATATGATTCTCCTCAAAGGATGCATCTACCTTCAACTTAACCTCATTAGGATGAAGAATATACAATGGATCAAAATGATATAAAAAAATATTAGATACATGGAAGATGTTGTGCATAGTCCAATACCTCTGAGGTAATTGCAACCGATATGCTACTGACCCGATAGTCTCTAGAATCTCCAAGGGCCCAATGTAACAGGAGTATAAATTCCTTTTATTTTTGAATCCATCTATTAACTAGTCTAATAGAAAAACATAATAAAATATAACTCCCCACCATGAACTCTAGTGGTCAAAAATGATGATCTAAGTATGAATTATATCTATTGTGAGCTATAGAAATCCACTTCATAGTAAGATGAACCTACTCTGAAGTCTCCTGAATGAGATGAAGTCATAGTAGAGTTTCCCCACCTACCTCTAACCAACATAGTGGTGAGCAAGGAAACCCACCATATGGGTCCTCATAAGAATCCATCTGTATGATCTCTTGGAAGCTATTATTTTAAGAGAACTTGGAGAGTGGTTAGGGTTTCTCCTAAGAACCTCCAAAATAAAAAACACATACTTAGAGATTGTACTCCAATAACTGTATCATATGATCAGACTGACTATTGGTCTATGGGTGATATGCTATACTTAGTAGTACCTTTTAACCTAGTAATCTCTACGACCACTTGCGGAACCGTAATGTGAAGTGAGTGTCTCTATATGATATGATAGAATGTGGAAATCCGTGGAGGTATATGATCTCACTAATATAGGTAATTCTAAGCTCATCCAATGAATGATCCTCTCAAATAGGTAAGAAATGGGATAACTTTTTCAACTTTACCAAGATCACCCATATGTCATCATTTCCCCGAGGTGACCTATGTAATGCTTTCAAAAAATCCATGGTGACATCATCCCATTTCCATCGAGTAATAAGCAATGAATATAAAATAAATTCTATTCATTGGTGTTCTACCTTCACCTGATGACAGGTGGCACACAAAGTAACGAACCCAACAATTTCTATTTTCATCCCCAGCCATCAGTATTGGTGGTGTAAGTCATGATACATATTGGTAATACTAGGTTGTATTTACCATATAGAGGCATGAAACTCTTACATCAAATAATCTCATATTTCTTTCCGAACCTAGGTGAATTCATGAATATTCAAGATCTCATCCTCATCAATGACCGAACGAGGAGGCGAGTCATCTTATACAAGGCTCTCCCATAGGATCATGCCCTCAAAATATGATAACTACCTCATATTAAATATCTATAGAAGTTAATAGGTAAATGATAATGATAAATGAACTGAAAGTCCGTGAAGATCTGGAATCTCCATGTGCATCTCAGAAAATATGGCTATAAGCTTCCACTCACTATTATCCCCCAGAACTGCCTACGTCTGAGTCCTCCTACTCAGAGCATCAACAACTTTATTACCGTTACAGGATGTATAATAAAGTTAAAATTCAAAGGACTGAAGGTATTCAACCGACCTTCATTTCATGAGATTCATGTCACATTGTGCAAATATATACTTGAGGCTTTTTTTGGTCTTATACACAAAAAAATACTATCCCAATAATTAGCGCCTCCAGCAATGCAAGGCACGTAAAATAGATGTTAATTCAAGATTGGGTGTTAGGTAGTTCTTCTCATGTGGACTCAACTAAGAAGACCCAAATTCCATGACTCACTCCTACAAATTTTCCTAGACCGATACCTGATAAATCACAATATACTGTATGGATTTTTTTTGTCTCTTGTGGAATCTAGATTGAAACTGAAATCAGTCTCCCTTTTAGATCCTGAAAGGCTATCTCATAGGATTCTTACCATATAAACTTTACAACTTTTTTATTCTAGCTCATAATAGGTCCTGTTAGATGTGATAAGTCGTGTAAAAGACTCCAATAATTACCAGTTATCCTCGAGAAACTCTTTAAATCAAATACTTTCCTGGGTTTTTACCAGGAAACTACAACACTCTCCTTTTCTAGGTCAACTGATACTCTTGTCTTTGAGATAATGTGACACAAGAAGTGAATTTTATCCATCCAAGATTGGAACATTATGAGATTAGAATATAACTGATTCTCTCTCAGTGTATCCAATACGACATCATGATTTTTTATAATGGTTGTGTTGAGGGTGAAAATACACCAAGATATTTTCAATGAATACCACAAAAAACAAATCTTGATATGGAAGAAAACCTTAGTTCATCAATAACATGAAAACTATTGGCACATTCATAAGACTGAACTACATGAACAAATACTCATACAATCCATATCTACTATGGAATGATTTATGTTATATATCTGATAGTCTAACACACACATGATAATTACCCAATCTTAGATAAATCTTATAGAAAACACTTTATCCATGGAGATGGTCAAAGAGATCTTCTATACGAGTCAATGGATACTATTTATTAAACACAAGTAGGTATAATTGATAGTAATCCATGTAAAGCCTAAGGGTACCATCCACCTACTTAGCTTAAAGGACAGTTGAACCCCATGATGATGAACTGGGTCATATAAAACCCTTAGCTTCCATATCCTCTAGTACCTCTTAAGCTCCTACAAGATAGTAGTATCCATCTTATAAGGAGGAATAGACACTTGTGCAGTTTCTAACACTAGATCATTGAAAAAATATACCTCTCTCTCATGAGGTAGTCTTGAAAATGAATCAATGAAAAGATCCTTGAAATAGTCTACCACTGGAGAGAAATCCACCTGATGCGTTCCTTGGCCATGTAGATATAAACTTGAAATATGGGTTGTAATCCCACCCAACCCATGATTCTTAGGTCCAGATCGTCTCACATGGACATACCATTCAACATTATGAATAAAAACCCCACCCTATGATGATGTGAATGTCACCCTTCAGCATTAGAAGTCAACACATGCATGAAAAGAAACCAACCAATCCATCCCAAGTATGATATCAAACCCTTTCATCTTGAATAAAAAGAGGTCTCATACAAAGTGAAACCCACCTATCTCATGGGGGAAATCCCTACATTAGAATACACTCTCTGATCATATCCCTAAGAGAGTATCAAGTTTCATAAGTCCAAAAAAAACTGAACATCTAGACCAATGATCTCCACAAGATGCATATATATGAAATAATAAGAAACACCTATATTGAAAAGAGTAGATACTAATGTCGAGATGACTAGAATAGTACCTCTCATAGTAGAAGGTCTGGCACTCTTCTTCATAGGTATCAGTTTCAATACATAAATATATCCTGATCTTTGGCCCCATGATATAGCCTGGAAACCATATGCGGGTCTTCTATATTAGTGCTATAAGTCTAGTGTTTGGATACCCTATCCAGAAACACCATCTTGGTCTTATCAGACATCCATATTTTAGCTTCCATCTTGATGGGAAGCTGTTGACCCCATTCCTAATTTTTGAGTTTGTGAAAACCCCCTCTCACTAGTTACTGGAGTGAAATATCTATAAAATTGTTTCATATTAACCATATTTTTTTTATCATTGATGCTCAATTGGGTCCCTCATACACCGAGGTCTCATGTCTCGGTCTACTGCACTGATTGAAACTCAGTTGGATACCTATGTATATACCTTAGCTACAGATATCCCCACACGGAAGAGATAGAAGATTCTTCTTGCTGTTAGTTGATGTAGTTCCAGATCTAGGTGGTGAATCACCTTGGCTCACACCCCAACCTTTCTTAGGTTATTCTCCCTGATAATCACGATGTTCACTATGACAGATAGTGTAGTAAGATGGAATAATTTAACCTATGATTAGATGTAATACCTAAGACCATCCTCAAATATCGTAGATTTAGATAAATTGTCACCTAAAAAAATTGGTGTGAAATGAATGAGCTCTATTAAATGGGAAGAATAGTCCATGAATGATAAAGTGTCATACTCCAAGTGCATAAAATCTCTATCTCTATTAGTCCTCAACGTATCAGGATAGAAATTATCATATAAATCCATATAAAAATCCATACAGTCCATATACCAATGATGATCCATCTAAGTAATAATATCCCACTATCTAATGGAATAATCCTATATAATGTACATGGAGAGTTTCACTCCCCTCTCGGGAGGTTTCATGAGATGCTTGAAAATCGTCAGCATGGATTTAATCCATAACTCTACAGCATGTGGAACACCATCCCCTAAAAACGTGGGTGAATACTGCTACTGAAGCTCATGTATCAAGTCTTCCATAGCCAGGAAGGTCATAGGGCTCTGTAAATGGTCTTCATAAAGCATAGGAACTCATATCAAAACTGGGCATTGGAACACATATCAGGTATAACTAGAAAATCCACAAGAGGCACTATTATAGTTTATATTGGTGACCTCGGGCCCACAACATTTAGAGAGTGCTCATCACCACCATCTTGGTGCACGACCTAAGGATTTAATAGTGGAATGTATCTATAAATTCAAAAAACATGCCTCAACACAAGATGGATTACTGCTAAAAGCACATATATAAGATCATGATTGGTACAATCCTTCCTATTCAAGAGTCACACGCATTTACCTACTCTTAAATCTAGGTATGGGTGACGTACAGATCATAATAAAAGTAATAGATGCCATCTAGTACCCACTACTGAGGTCAGGTCAAGGTCAAGTTCTCTGTTAGAAGTCAAAGGTCCCAATACACATAGTGTTAATTGAAAGTTATGGAGGAAAAAATATTTAATTTATAATTTCAATCCCCATTTAGTGGTGACCATTCATTTCATAATTCATTTTCATTTTATGTTTTTACTCCTTTATATAACAAATTAATTTTAAATGGTTTAATTATATGAATCACTATTTCTAATTTATAAGGGGAAAAACTCCTTAAAAAACTAAAGTGTGGAATCCATTTAATCCAAAATAGTCATTTATAAAGTCCCTGTATAAAATTTTAGCATAATTTCATGAAAATAAAATTAAATGAACAAAAACATTTGACATGAAATACACATAGTAAGTAAATTTGGCATGCCATAATGCATGGAATATAAATCATAAAGTGACTATATTGATCCATGAGGAAATACTTCCTTTCTCTAATGGAAATTGGACCTATCCCCACGGGTTTCCCCAAAACCGTGGGTATAGGTAAATTTTCAAGACCTATACCCACGGTTTTGAAAAACTGTGGGTATAGGGGGGTCTATCCCCACGGTTTTCCAAAACCGTGGGGATAGGTACTGAAAATTCACCTATACCCACAGTTTTCCAAAACCGTGTATATAGGGGTTTCTATCCCCACGGTTTTGGGGAAAACCGTGGGGATTGGTCTGGGATAAAATACCTATACCCGCGGTTATGAAAAACCGTTGGTATAGGGTTCCCGTGTGTGCGCGGAATTTTTTTTTTCCATGGAAGGAATTTTGTTTTGGCGGGAGTCCTATACCCACGGTTCTTCCCTCTATACCCACGGTTTATATAACTATATTTAACTAAATATAAATATATATATACATAAAAACCGTGGGGATATGTACTAAAAATTCACCTATACCCACGGTTTTCCAAAACCGTGTGTATAGGGGTTTCTATCCCCACGGTTTTGGGAAAAAATGTGGGGATAGGTCTGGGATAAAATACCTATACCCACATTTATGATAAACCGTGGGTATAGGGTTCCCGTGTCTGCGCGGATTTTTTTTTCCGCGGGAAGTAATTTTGATTTGGCGGGAGTCCTATACCCACGGTTCTTCCCTCTATACCCACGGTTTATATAAATATATTTAACTAAATATAAATATATATACATAAAAGAGTTGTTGGGGTAGTGGTTAGGTGCTTCGTCTGCATCAGAGAGGTTGCGGTTCAAAACCCACCGGCCGCATTATTTTACGACCTATACCCACGGTTTTGAAACCGTGGGGAAAAGCCTTTTCCACCGTGGCAAATGGGTATGTTTCGTTGACACGGTGGCATAACAACTATAACCACATTTTTGGAAAACCATGGGTATAGGTTGGGGAACTATACCGACGCCGTTCCAGCCCAGGGTTCCCAAAACCATGGGTATAGGCTATACCCACAGTTTTAGGGGCTATACCCCCGGTTTTGAACTGTGGGTATAGGCTGATTTTCCAGTAGTGTTTCCATATCGACCTAGGGTAAAAATACATAATTATAAGGAGCATCAAACATAAAATTCATCACCTAATGATAAAATCATAGAAACTATAATAAGAACTATGCAGAACAATGTGTCCCATCCCATGTAATTTGGATTTTCACTATATGTGGGTCAGATACTCCTAATCATTGGCTCATATCCAAGTTTCGACACAACCTATTTCTCTGATCTACCATTATAAAAGAGTAAGGTAATGAAAAGAAATAAAATAAAAACCTCTGATACCGCTTTGTGACATCATAGACCAAGTTCACTCAACAATAATTAAACTTGATTGGCCAAATGAACTCAGGTGTGCCTCCCTATATGCCAGAGGCGGCCGAATAGTAGTGAGGGTCCATGACAAAATAGTAGAGAGACTACACCCTCATGACCAGAGTATAGAAAAATGTTATAATCATATCCATCAATATAGGAATCATATAAAAATCAAACAATGAAAGAGTTAATATGGATCATGTAAATAACCAAGTGATCACATCCACCAATGTGACATACAAAATGATGATCATGGCATGTTATACAAAAAAGTAAATATGGACATACATTCCCACCGGTACATGTACATACAAGTACACTAAGATAAGAAAAAATACCAAAAGACTATCTCTAGATAGCATCATGATCCATAGCTCAATCCTATGCTTCCCCACTCCCATGCTACAATCATTAAAGTGTCAACAAGTGGTAACATTCCCCTATCCATACTTTCGTCCAAAAAGTCTATTTGGGTAACAAAAGGAGGACTGAGTAAGGTGTGAGATAAACTCAATTGTCCAACACTAATAGTGTCTACTACCATCTAGTCATTGACTATATAAAAACAGTGTGTAGATAACATTAAAAGATATAAATGTAGTGCAGTAAATAAATAACCCACATAGGTGTGAGTTTTCATAGAACACCCGCCCTCTACTATATGTTTCAGCCTAAGACAGACTCTCTTTGAATGATCAATCAATCATGATTTATTTATAATTATGTCTTAGGACTTGGATTGTTGCCCAAGTATCCCCCATGAATCATATTCAAAAGGATGTGTATAACAAGGCCATCAGAAAAATATAAGGCTCAGACCAAATCCAAACTTATGATTTGGATTGGAAGACACATCATATAATCATTTAATTTAACAATTCAAATGAACCTAAGATCATCCACTACATTCCAAACTTGGAACCCATGTATCACTCTAGGCATATATGAACCCATCACCATACAGGAATATTCTAGGAATTCCTCATAGGAGCCCTGTTATCGCCCTAGGTGTAATATAAAGTCACCAACCACAAATTCTATCCTTAGAAGTTCATAAAGGGAATATGAACTATCACCTTTGAAGTATATAATGATCCACACTCTGAGTTCACTACGCCAAAATTTGTATTTAGCAGCGGTTTAAACCGCCGCGAAATCGTTCTACGATGGTTTTGGAAAACCGTCGCTAAATCATTTTTAATTTTTTAATTTTTTTTAATTTTTTTAAATTTTTAAATTTTATATTTAACGGCGGGTTTTTAGTGCCGGTTTAAACCGCCACTAAACCGTCTTTAATTTTTTTTTAATTTTTTTAATTTTTAATTTTTTAATTTTTTTATATTAGTTATTTATTTATTTATTTTACATTTATTTATTTATTTTCATAATTTATTTATTATTTTCATAATATATATATATATATATATATATATATATATATATATACCACGCACATGCCCATCCATCTCCATGCATAAGTCTATGTCCATGCACAAGCCCATGCCATATATATAAATTTTGCATTGGGAGAGATTTGAACCCCTTACAACTTTCTTATTCTCCAAAGACTTTCCCACTCCAGAAGGCTCTTTATACGGTCAATAAATCGAATTTAATATACTTATACAAATATATATATATATATATATATATATATATATAAATTGGAAAAACAAGTAATACATAACAAATAGATGCAAACTAAATACTTATTAATCAATAATTATTAATTAATAATCAATAATTAATAATTAATCATATATAATATATAATGTATAATATATAATATATAATATACAATATATAATATATAACATATAATATATAATATATAATACATAATACATGATACATAATATATAATAACTAATATCTAATATCTAATATATAATATATAATGTATTATATATAATATATAATATATAATATATAATATATTATGTATTATGTAGAGCTAACCGGATTGGAAGAATGAGAGGGTATGACAGTCGTCATCGGGACCAGGCACCGTGCAACATTGTACGAGGCAATGCTAGTCGATCAACAATGCAAGGTGGGGAGCTAAGGTGATCAATGATGCAAGACATTGGGGAGGGGCAGTTCTAGTGGGCTGGGCTTATGGGTCATGTAATGGCATGGTATGCCTCTGGGCCTTCGGGTCGTGTATTGCGGGTCATGTCGGGCCTTGTGCCTTGGGCCTACGGGTCATGTACGGGTTCCCCTCCAACCCTTAAAAGGGGGATTATCTATAATAAAATTAAAAAAGAAGCCTTAGGGCAATTCGGAGTATAAATAATAAATTAATTAAAAAATAATTTAATATATAATAAATAAATAAAAATTAACAATAAATTAATAAATAATAGATAAATAAATAAATAAATAAATAATAAATAAATAAATAAAAAATAAAAAATAAAAAATAAAAAATAATAGATAATAAATACTAAATAGTAAATAATAAATAATAAATAATAAATAACAAATAACAAATAATAAATAATAAATAATAAATAATAAATAATTAATAATAACTAATAATTAATAATTGATCATTAAGAATTAATAATTAATAATTTATATTTAAAAAATTATAAAAAATTTATAAAAAATTAATAAATAATTATAAAATAAATAATAAATAAATAATAAATATTGAATAATAAATAAATAAACAAATAAATAATAAATGAATAATCAACTAATAATAAATTAATACTTAGTAAATTAAAAATAAATTAATAAATAATAAATAATAAATAATAAATAAGTAATAAATAATAAATAATAAATAATAAATAAATAATAAATAAATAAATAAATACATAAATAAATAGATAATTAATTAATAATTAATAATTAACAATAAATAATAATTAATAATTTAATTTTAATATTTAATATGAAATATGAAATATGAAATATTTAATAAATAATTAATATTTAATTAATATTTAATTTATAAGAAATTAATAAATAATTAATAATAAGTAAATAAATATATAAATAAATACATAAATAAATAATAAATAATAAATAATTAATTATTAATAATAACTAATAATTAATAATTGATAATTATAAAATAAATAATTTTTAATTAATAATTAATATTATAATTTTAATATTTAATATGTAATATTCAATATTCAATATTTAATAAATATTTAATAATTAATTAATTAATAATAAATAAATAATAAATAATAAATAAATAATAAATAAATAATAAATAAATAATAAAAAAACAATAAATTAATATTTAGTATATTAAAAATAAATTATAAAAAATAAAGAATAAAGAATAAAGAATAAAAATTAAAAATTAAAAATAAAAAAATAAAAAATAAAAAATAAAGACGTAAATACATAACTAAATAAATAGATAAATAAATAATAAATAATTAATAATTAATAATAACTAATAACTCATAATTAATAATTAATAATTAATAATTAATAAATTATAAATTAATAATTTAAAATTAATTAATAAATAATTAATAATGAATAAATAAATAAATAAATAATAAAAAAATAAATAATGAATAATAAACTAATAATAAATAATAAATAACTAATAATTAGTTAATAAATAAATTAAAAATAAATTAATAATTAATGTGTTCATAATAACTAAATAATAAATAAATAAATGAATGAATAAATACATAATAAGAAATAATATTTAAATAAATAATAAATAATAAATAAATAATTAATTAATTAATATTAAATATATAAATAAACAATTAATTAAATAAATCATAAAACGTTAAGAACCTCTATAAACCCTAAAAACACTGAAATGGTCAGTAAATATGATCTGATACTCATTTTCAAGTTCCACAACAAGTCAAATCGAAGATCATGAAATGAACTTCGATATGATATGTGGTATAGGCCGAATGGGCACATGGATCGAAAGTTATAATCGTTTGAATTTTAAGAAATTGGTGTCTGCAACTAAAACCTCTATTTTGGAGGCCTTCTGGGCCTTTCTGGTGGAATAAAAATCGGTACAATTCTCAAAGAGTTGGTACCAGACCTAAGTGGTGTAGAGCTCATTGTAGGCTTTGATTTGATATGTGGCAGAGCCCAAATAGACACCCCGATTAAAAGTTATGGTCATTTGAAGTTCGAGTTCGATTTTCCACATTTGAATTTTGAATATACATTTTATCTTTGACTATCAAATGATTTAAATCTCACTTTGTTTTTTCTCATTTGATAAACTTCGATTTGACTGGTTGTGGAACTGAAAGGGACTCTCAGATCAGAAGTTATGGTTAATTGATGCCGATGTCTGTTCTTCTACTTATTTAAGATTTGTTTTCCGTTTAAAAATAGTATTGACTAAGAATTATAAATATTTATTAATTGATACATTATAAATATATAAATATATAAATAATAAAATATATTTAATTTTAAATAAAATAATAAAAAATAAAAAATAAAAAATAAAAAATAAAAAATAAAAAATAAATAATAAATAATAAATAATAAATAATTTTTGAAATTTTTTTAAATTTTTTTTTCTTAAATTTTGAGGCGGTTTTCAAAAAACCGTCGCTATTTAGTGGAGTTTTTTTTAAAACAAACTCCGTTAAAAAAATTAATTATTTTTTAGAATATATTTCTAAAAAATTAAAAATATTTTTTTAAAAAAAAATAGCAGCGGTTTTTTCGCTGCGGTTTTAAAAACTGCCGCTAAATTTTTGATCGAAAAAAATTTAGCGGTAGTTTTTAAAACCGCTGCGAATAAACCGCCGCTAAAACACTGTTTTCTCATAGTGGGTTTTCCTTGAAATTCCATGAAGGAGTCCAAGTATCACTCTGACATAAACAAAACAGCTACTAAATGATTTTATCCATTGAATTCATATGATAATACATGTGTCACCCAAGATAAATAATCAATTCATTTTATTATAGTTATTTAATTATTCAATCATGGAGGGTCTGTCTATCAGAATCCTAAGTTGGATCCCATATCTCACTCTCGGTAAGGAAATATGAATGGTCATGTGCCCGAAGTCTAACCATACCATTATGTTTACATTTTAGTTCAATTGGATATCAATTTTATATAAATAACTTACTCACCTCAGAATGTAGCTCATATCAATGCATAGGCTTAGATGGCCTAGCATCACATAAATCATTCCATCCATCTCAATTAGGCATTAGGATATAAACAACATCTCAAGACTAAGAGATCAAGATCAATTGACAGGGGACTAGAGACATAGTATTCCATTTCATATTTATTCAACTCAATTTATATCAACAATTCCATTTAATATCCCAAGAAATGGTTAAGGAACACATATTAAAAGGTTAATAAAAAATAGGTCTCCCATGGATGTTTAATATCATATAATAACACACCCAAGGGGTGGTTCAAATTTGAGTTCCTTAACCTTTAATTTCACCTCAATGGATCTCATTGGTCACTTGGGTCAATCCCATTAATTTAATTTAAATTTGAATTCATTTTATAAATGTCATCTGGAATAGCTAGTGCATGACACAACAGAATATATATATATAAACTCACAGAATTTAAGGTAAATTCATGATACCACCTACCTTAGATTGATTGTCGACTCCTCATCTATTATTGTCCTTTAATATATTATAGAATGAAAGAAATTGAGAAAAAAGATAAACACCCCCAAAATAGGGCATATTAGGTCATACCAAAATAACTCCATCAATGAAAAGATAAATGGAAAATGTTCAAAGGAATAAAGGACACACTGGTGGCTATACAACATGACTGTTGATGAGTGATTCCGAATTGAGACAATGAAGATATCTAAAATACTAGATTAGGCTTGGAAGGGAGATTCAATGAGAGGGAGAGGTACTGCCTGCTAGAGGAAATAATAATATAATATGAGGGATAATTTTTTAAAGAACCAAGAAAAAAATGGCCTTTTCACCTCTTTAAAAATGATCCAAATGGTTTTGTTGCATTATTAACTAAACCATGCACCAACTGTGTGCCCATAACCAACTCATAGCCCTCCTCATATGGTCATGGAATATATTCAGACAAACCATGCACCAACCATGCATTTTATCTCCATTAAAAAGCCAATAACAAACACATGGGAGGGTGTCTTGGGGTGCACAGTTTCATCAAACTGTGCATCCCCTGACAGTGCACTGGACAACCCCACATGGTTTGATCTAACCATGCAAATTGCGAGACATGGTTTCTACTAACCGTGCAACCCAATTTCCTCCTCCAAAATCTCAAGATTTGAGATTCTTACAAGCCTTGAACACCCCTATTTCCTCCATGACCCCATTAGGCACTCCCATAAGTATAAAATTTGAGAATTAAACTTAAATTAAAAGGTTCTGTAAGTTATAGAAAATCTAGGTTCTTGTAATATTACCCATAAAATAAATTCATCCCTGAATTTAAATTCTAAGGGTGGTCATGAATCATCTAAGAATAACTCTGGCCACTGGGCATGTACGTTAGCCTCCTGTTCCCAAGTCTGATCCCACACACATTCGTGCTTCCATAGAAACTATACTGGAGGAACTGCCCGACCTCAGAGAACCTTCCTGACTCAATAAAAAATATTGATAAGATGGTCCTTAATGGACGAATCAACCTTAAAAATCATCCTCATCAAGATGAAGAATATATGATGAATCAAAATTATATCGATGAAGTTGATATTTGTAAATGACATCATGCATTGCTCAATACCTCTGAGGTAACTACAACTGATAAGCCACCCTCCTGACTCTCAACATAATATTGAAGGTTCCGATGTAATGAGGTGATAAATTCTCTAATTTTTTAATCCTTCTATTCACCATTATAGGTGAAACAAAAAAGAAAACATGACTCCCCACCTCAACCTCTAGCGGTCGATGGTGACAATCTACATATGACTTCTGCCTATACTATGCTATATAGATCCACTTTCGGTAAGCGAAACCTACTCCAATGTCTCCTGAACGAGATGAGGACATAGTAGTGATGCCTCTCTTTCCACTAACTATTATAAGGGTGAATGAAAGGACCTACCATATAGAACCTCATAAGGAGCCATATGCTTGGTTTCTTAGAAGCTGCTATTACATGAGAAATTGGTGAGAGGTAAGTGTTTTTCCCAGGTTCCTTGAAAATCAAGGACACATTCTTAGATAATTTCCTTAAAAACCTTTATCATATGATGGGACTAACCATTAGTCTATGGGTGATTGGCTATACTCAGAAGTTCATGTGAGCCTAGAGCCCTCTACAAATTCTACCAAAACTGTGACGTGGAGTGAGTGTCTATTTTTGATGTGGAATAATGTAGAAATATGTAGAGGCATATGATCTCAAAAATGTTGAGCCTCCAAATATATTATAATAAAAGAGTCTCCCTAATAGGTAAGAAATGGTAAACCTTTTTCAGCCTATCCAAAATCACCCATACGATGTCACTACCTTGAGGTGACTTAGAAAACCTTATCACAAAATCCATGGTGACATCATCCCACTTCCACTCAAGAATTAGTAAAAAATGTAAAATCCCCTATGGTCATTATTTCTCTACCTTCATCTTCTGACAGGTTGTACACTGAGTCAGGATCCCAACTATCTCCCTTTTCATCCCTGGACACCGGTATTAGCAGTGTAAGTGATGATATATCTTGGTAAGACTGAGATGTACTGCCCATATAGAGGCATGAGAATATAACATCAACTCCTCTCAGATTTATTTTGGAATCTAGATGCATTCATGAGTACAAAATATCCCATCCTCACTAATTAAATAACTAGGAGGTGGGTTATCCCCTTCAAAACTCTCATGTAGGACCAAGCCCTCGGTATCTGATAACTAATTAATTTTGACTCTCTATAGAAGCAAAGATGTAACTTATAATGATGAAGGTACTGAATATCCCTGATGGTCCTGAACCTACATGTGCATATCAGAAAATGGGTCTATAAGCTTCCACTCACTACTATCTTCCAGAATTGCCTGCTTTCGTGTCCTTATACTCAGATCATTCACAATTTTATTACCCTTCCCATGTGTATAGGAAAGATCTAAGTCAAAGAACTGAAGGTATTCAACCCAAATTCACTTCCTAGATTAAATTCATTCTATGTAAATATACACTTTAGGCTTTTGTGATCTATATACACCAAAAAATACACTCCTAATAAGTAGTTCCTCTAGCAATGCAAGGCATGTATAATAGTGGATAACTCATGATTACAAGTTAGGTATTTCCTCTCATGTGACCTCAATTGGAGAGAACCATATTCCATGAATTTCTCCTATATAAAAAATTCTTCTAATACAATACCTGATGAATCACAATGGAATGCATAGATTCTTCCCAGCTCTAGAATAATTAGGATCAACAGTGAAGTCAGTCTCCCATTTTTCTCTTGAATGGCCATATCGTAGTCTTTTTACCATATAAACTTCACACCTTTTTAGTAAAAATTGTAATAGGAACTTCTAGGCATGATAATTACTATATGAAGCATCTGTAATAACCATCTACCCCAAAGAGACTCTGTATATCAAATATGTTCTTGGGATGTTCCCAAGAAACTGTAGCTCTCACCTTCTCTCCATCAACTGATACAATTGTCTCTAAGATAGTGTGACCTAGGAAGTTAATTTTATCTATCCAAAAGTAAAACTTTGTCATATTATCTTATAAATGATGATCTCTCAATGTATCAAATATGATATCAAGATATTTTTCATGGTTGTGTCAAGTGCGAGAGTACAAAAAGATATTATCCATGAATAACACCACAAATGACTCTAGATATGGTTGGAAAACTCAATTTATCAGTTCTATAGAAACTACTGGCACATTCATAATACCGAACAACATTACCAAATACTCATTAAAGCCATATATACTATATATTATTGTGTATCATATATTTGATGGTCTAACATGCATCTTATGATAACCTTATCTTAGAAAAATCTTATAGAAAACCATTTCTCCTTGTATTTGGTCAAAGATATTGTCTATATAAAGAAATGGATACTGATTTTAAATTGTAAGTAGGTTTAACTGATAGTAATACCTGCAAATCTTGAGGGTACAATCCTTCTTATTTGATAAAAGGACCAATGAACCCCACAGTGAAGAACTAGGTTGTATAAAACACTTAGCTTCTAAATCCTCTAACTGCCTCTTGGAATCTTAAAAGTTATTAGTAACCATCCTATAAGGAGGAATATTCACTGGTGCTACTCCAGTCACTAGCTCAATGGAAAAATCAACCACTCTCTTAGGAGGTAATACTAAAAATTTGTCTTGGAAAACTTTCTTGAAATAGTCTACCATTGAATAGAAATCTATGTGACACATTCCCTATTCATCCATATATAAGCTAGTAATATGGACTGTCATCTAATCTATCCCATGATTTCTGGGTGTAGCTCGAATAACCTAGACATCCCATTAACCCTTGTGAATAAAAACCCCACCCTCTGGTGATGTGAAATTCCCCCTTCAATGATAGAAGTCAACATAAGCATGAAAGGGAACCAACTACTCCATTTTTAATATTATATCAAACTCTATCTTCTTGAGGATATAGAGGTCCCATAAAAATGAACACCCACTAATATCAAGGGGTCACTCCTTACACTGGCTTATAATCTCTGAACGTATCCCTAACAGAGTATCAAGTTCCATAGCTCCATAAGAAAACTGAACATCAAGGAAAATGATCTCTTTAATAGGAAAAAAATATGAGAGAATGAGGATCACCTATATCAAAAATTTCATATACTAACAAAGAATATACTAAAATTGTAATTCTCACTATAGAAGGCCCCTCACTCTGCTCCTCAGGTATCATTTGTATGGAATACATCTTACCTAATCCTCATTCCTATGATATAGCATGGATACCCTGAGTAGGTATCAGTTCACTCTATTGGTGCTATAAGTCTAGTGTCTAGATACCCTAGCCATGACCACCACCTTAACCTAATCATCCAAAAATACTCAACCTTCTTTCCTAACAAGAAAGTGCTGATCCCACTCCTGAACGTTAAGTTGGTGCATACCCTCTCTCACTGGATATTGAAGAAAAATCACTGCAAAATCACTGTAGATGAACCATATTTCATTATGATTGGCACTCAACTGGGATCCTTTACACCGAGGTCTCATATGTATTGTTCTACTACACTTATTACACCTCACTTAGATACCTGAGTATGTACCCTGGCTATTAATATTAGCACATGTAATCTCTCGATGATGCTTCGTTTTATTGGTCAATGTAGTTCTATATCTAGGTGCTGAACTGACCTGGCTCACACTCCCATCCTCTCTAAGGTTATTCTATATGATAAGATCCTAATTCACTATCTTGGATACGATAATAGGATGAGATAAATTCATATACAATTGTATTTTATACTTGATACCATCCTTAAATATCCTTTCTTTATATAAATATTCACCTAACCGAATAGGTGAAAAATTATGGAGCTTCGTGAAATGGAAAAAACTGCCCTTGACTAATAAAGAACCATCCTCAAAATGCATAAACTCTCTGGATCTATCTGTTCTCAACATCACGGGATAGAAATAATCATAGAAGGCCATATAAAAATCTCTATAATCCATATCTATTTGTTGATCCATCTAAGTAATAACATCCCACAATCTCTTAGAAGAATCCCATATCATATATGTGGTGTGCTTAACACTCCCCTATATAGGTTCCTTGATATGGTAAAAAAGTTATAGCATGGACCATATACATGAATCTATATCACGTAAACCACTATACCCTAAAAATGTGGGTGGATGCTACTGCTGAAACTCAAATGTTAACTCTTCCATATTCATGGCAGGTCACAAGGCTCCCTGAATGGTTTGTATAAAGTTTAGGAACCCATCTCGAAATTAGGAATTGGTTCCCATATTAGGTATTACTGGCGGTTCCACAAGAGGCACTACTAGAGTTTTTATTGGTGACCCAGGTCCCACTACCTCTGGAGCGTTGTCATTTCCACCCTCCTAGAATATGAATCAAGGATATTGTGGTGGAATGTCTCAAAAAATTCAAAACACATGCCTCAATAAAAGACTAATAACTTATAAAAGTTAAAATATAAGAATATGATAGGTAAAATCCTTCTTATAAAAGAGTCAAACCCCTTTTCATACTCATAAAGAAGAGTTTGGGTGACGTATAAGTCCTAAGAAAAGTAAGATACATTGACTACTTATTACTATTGAGTTCAGTTCATGGTTAAGTTCTCTACTATATGTCAAAGGTACTAGTGTGCAGAGTGTTTATTGAAAGTTATAGAGAAAAAAACTCTTTAATTTTAAATTATAATCCCCATTTATCGATGACCATTCTTCTCATAATTCAATTTAATTTAAAGTCAATACTCATTTATATAACAAATTAATTTTAAATGGTTGGATTATATGCATCACAATTTCCATTTTATAAGTGTCCGCACAACTTAATATATTTAAGTGTTGTGTCTATTTAATTCCCAAAAATCATTTATAAAGTCCCTACATGAAATGTTAGCACAATTTCATGGATATATTTATAAATGGACCAAAAAATGCAACAGGTAATGCACACTAGTAAGTAAATGTGGCATGACATAATGCATGGAATATAAATATTTAAGTGGATATATTGAATCATGATACAATACTACCTTTCCATATTGTCTTGACGTAAAAATACATAGTCATAAGGATCATAAAACATCAAGTACATTATCCAATATTGAAATCATGGAAACTATAATAAGAGAAATCTAGAACAATATATCACATCCTAGGTAATTTGGATTTTCACTGTACGCGGGTTAGATAATCCCTGGAACAGGATCATAACCAAATCCTGACACATCCTATTTCTCTTTTATACCATACCAAAAGTTTAAGGTAAGTATAATAAAAAAAAGAAACAACTCTGATACCACTTTGTTACATCATGGACCCGGTTCAATCAATAGTAACCAAAAACGATTTTCCACATGACCTCGAGCATTCCTCCCTAAATGCCAGAGGCTGCCGACTAGCAATAAGGGTCCTTGAAAAAATAGTGGGGTGACTATACACTCATGATTATAGTGTATAATAATGGTATAATCATATAAATCAATAATGTAAGCATATACTAGTAAATGACTACTTTTTTATTTCAAAGAAAAATAAGTAGATACACATCATGGGGGTTTCTAGAAGTGGAGACCTAAGGCATCCCAGATACTCACGTCCAATACACCCAGGGGGAGGGATCCTAGAGTACAAAGAGCTAAAAGAGGGGATTCTTGGGTAGCCTTGGACTCCAAGAAGTCAGCTGCACAGTTACCTTCATGCCACGTTTGAAGGATCTTAGTATTTTTGGAGAGGAGAGCCTTGAATTTACGAATCAGGTACATGATGGTCTGTAGTGGGGGCTGTGTTCTGATTAGGTAACTCCATAAAATTTTGGAGTCTGTTTCCACAGAGGAATGGATGATATTCTGGGAGCTTCAGAGCTTGAGACTAGTGAGGATGGCCATTGTCTCCGCTGTCAAAGATTTGATAATGGAAGAATATAAACTACTAAAAAAGAAAAGATTATACATCCATCATATAAATAACCAAGTGATCACATATATCAATGTTATATACAAAATTATGAGCATTTCATGATATGAAAAAAGGAAATAAATACATACATGGAAGTAGTTACACAGACATACAAGCATACTAAGATAACAAAAAAGACCAAAATACTATCTCTAGATAGCATCATGATCCATATATCAGTCTCTTGCTCCCCCACTCCCATGCAATAATCGGTCAAGTATCTTGAATTGGGTGTTTTCCACTTTTCCTACCTACATCCAATAATTTGATTTGGGTACCAAAAGGCAGCCCGAGCAGGGTGTGTGATAAACTTAGTAGGCTGTGACCAATGGTGTCTAATTATATCCAGTATGTGAATATATAATAAATAGAATAAAAATAATAGTAAAAACAATAAATGAAGTATGGTATATAAATAACCCACACAGGTTTGGGTTTCCATGGCATAACCATCCTCTACTACCTACTTCAGTCTAAGCCAGACTATCTCTAAGTGATCAATCAATCATGATTTAATTTTAATGAAGTCTCTGGACCTGGATTGTTTCCCAAGTATCCTCCATATATCATATCCAATAGGCTGTATATAAAAATGATATCAGTAAAAAGTAAAGCTTCAAATGAATCCATGATTGTGTTTTGTCTTGGTAGATATGTCATATAATCATTTCATTTAAAAATTCAAATGAATCTAAATCCATACATAGTGTTCTTAACTTGGAACCCAGGTATAGTTCCAAGCATATATGAACCCATCAACTTACAATCCCATCATAGGAATTCCTCATAGAAACCCTTGTATCTCTCTAGGTATGGTATAAAGTCACCGACCACTATGTTCATCCATAGTGGTCCATAATTGGAATCCTAAGTGTCACTATTGTCATACATAATGATATTCCCTCTGATTCCATCCTTGTTAGTCAATGAAGGATTCCAAGTATCAATCATGGGTAAAAAAAAACTAGCTTCCAAATGAGTCCATCCATGGAATTTGTACAATGAACCACATGTCACCCAAGGTTAATAATCAATTCATTTCATTAGAGTCTTTTAATTATTCAAGACTAAAGAGTTTTTCTATGGAAACCCTAATTTACAACCCACCTCTAACTCTCAGAAAGAAAATATGAGTGTTTATGGTCCCAAAGTCTAACCATACCACTTAAGTTCACATTTTAATTAAATTACCCATCACCTTTATATAAAAAATTTACCCATCTTAGATGGTGTCTCAAATAAAAGTGTAGGATTATAAGTCATATCATCACTTAAATCCTCCTATCTATCTCAATTAGGCATTAGGATATAAGAAACATCTAAAGCCTAAATGAGCAATATCAATGACCAAAGGACTAAGAACATGGTCTTCCATTCCTCCTTTATTCAATTGAATTTACATACAACCATTCCATTTAACATCCCATGAAAGGGGAAAATAAAATACCTCAAAAGGTTAATAAACAAATAGGCCACCCATGGCGGTTTAATCTCATCTAACAACCCACCCAAGGAGTGTCTTGAATTTGAGGCCCTTAACCTTTAATTACACCTCTATGGGTATCATGAGTTATCTAGATCAAACCCATTATTTTTATTTAAATAAAAATTCAATTTATAATTATTTCTATGAAGATCCATCACATAGAACATTGGAATAATATATAAACATGCTGACCTTAAGGGAAAATCACAAGACCACCTACCTTATCTTGGTAGTCGACTACTTGTCCATTTTTGGCCTCTAAATCGGGATAGAATGAAAGAAATTGACCACACATACAAAATCCATGGAAATATGGCATATTATCACACACCAAAATAACTCCATATACACGAAGATAAACAAAGAACGTTGTAGGTGGAATTTAAAAGTCACAAGTGGCTTTCCAATGATACCAAATGTGAGTGATTCAGAGTCCAGATGATGAAGATATCTCAAATCCTAACTTAGGCTTAGAGGGAAGCTTCAATGAGAGGGAGAGGGGTTAGCTATTGGAGGAAATAATAAACTAAGTAGAGGGATAAGTTTTTAAATAACATAGGGTAAAATGGTATTTTCAACGCTTTAAAACTGAGTTTCATGGTTTGGTCACACCTTTGGCTAAACCGTGCACCAACCATACATGCAACACTACCTCAATTCCCTCTCACATTGTTATGTTGAAAGATTTAAAAAACCAAGTGTTAATTGTTAATTTTCACTATATTAAAAGGTATATAGTAAATTCATGGGTGTGTAGCCTGGGTGTATGGTTTCATCAAACCGTGCAGCCCCTGACAGTGCACTGGACCACCCTACATAGTTTTATCTAACCATGAGGACTTGGTGGCACAATTTTTAGTAACTATACGACCTAGATTCCTCCTCCAAAATCTTGGGCTCCATTCTTCGTAAAAACCATAGACACCCCCATTTCCTTCATGTCCCCACTAGGAACCCCCATAGGGATAAAATTTAATAATGAAATATAAATTAAAAGGTTTCATACCTCATAAAAAAGTTGGGATCCTAAAATTTCTCATCATAGCGAGCCTCAAGTTACCATGGGTTGTCAGGAAATGATTCCTTAGATATGTGCTCTACATTTTAGCAGTTTTCTTTCATGTTTCTCGATTGTTTTATTAGAAACTTGTTTCGTGGTTTGATGTATTCTATATTTTCTTCTTGATTTTTTGTAGTACCATATACCTTAGAAGAAATTTCATGAGGCTTAAGGAGGGTAATTCCAAAAAAACTCTAATAAAAGCCCTCTAATTGATCATAATATAATCAAGATGATTATACATTAAGTTTGAGCTATGGAATATGGCATATGACCAGTTATCACTCAGGAAACTAAGGTAGAGCCTTTAATGAATGAGTAGGGAATGAGCTCAGGAGTTCCATCATTAGAAACCACCATCCCTCTAGGGGAAGAATGACCCTCTTGAGATAGAAGATTGATTGAGAAAAATTTAAAGACTATTTGAATTCTTAGTGTCCCTAGATTCCATTAAGTTGAATGTGTTATCTTTAAGCTTCAAGGATTATGTAGAAAGTGGTGGGAATCAATGGTTATGGAAAATATGCACGAGGGATTGCAGTTGACCTACTTTAATTCTATTTTATCCGATAAATTATACAAAAATTATTTGACATTGGAAAAATTTATGGAATTCCTCATAATTTATCAAGGGAATTGGGAAGTCATGGAGTATACTAACCAATTTCACTACAAAAAAATAGGCCTTAGAGGCGGTCTATTAGTGGTGGTTTATTAAACCACCGCTAATTTTTTTAAGAAGGGTTTAGCAAAGGTTTTTAATAAACTGCCACAAAATCGTGTTTTTTTGTAGATCTGACGCTCCCCCCGACACCCGCAAGACCCCCCCGACCCCCGTGAACCCCACGACATAGCTCACCACCGCTTCTCCCCCTGACCTTGGCGACCCCAAAAGAGTTGTGCTCGCCACCCCCGACCTAGCTTGTCGTCGCCCCTTCTCCCCCAGACCCCCGTAACCCTCGATGACCCATGATCACCGCACCCCCTTAGACGCCTGCGACCTACTCGCCCCATTCTCCGGTCTTAACTCGTGTTTTCTGCCCCTCAACGCTCCTCGCTGCCCTTCAGCGCACCTAGATGCCCTTCAGCGCACCTCGCTGCCCTTCAGCGCGCCTCAATGCCCTTCAGCGCCCCTCGCTGCCCTTCAGCGCGCCTCGCCGCCCTTCAACGCACCTCGCTGCCCCTATTGGTAATGTTTTTTCCTTGTTTATTTTCTAAGATATTATTATGATTATTCAACATTTTTCATGTGAGGTTTTGGGTAGGATCCTACTAAATCTACTTGTATTCTTACCCATTATATATATCTTATTTTTATAGGTCTATAAGAGGGAGTTAGTGATTGGGTTGAGTGTTACTAGAACCTGAAAATGGATCTTGTTTGTGTTTTTTTATAAATAGTAGTTTATTGTTATATAATTTCAAAATATTTTTGTGATAAATTAGGTTATTTATAAAGAATAAAATTTCTGAAATTACATGTTTTTCTATTAAATAAGTTTTATAGTAGTTATTTTCTACATGAAAAATATATTTCATTTGGTGTAAAAATCATGAAATTGATTTAATGTATTTATTCATGGTATATTGTGATTCTATAATGATGTTTATAAATTATAGAATTTTTTTTCTTCAAATTAATATTTTAATAAATATAATGTAAAAATATATTGGATGTCATAGGGTTATTATTTATTAAAATGGAATATCTAAAACTAAGGGATAAGATGTAGTTTTTTTATAAATATGTCTGCTGAATTTTTTTGAGTAATAATAGTTTAAATAAAATGATTATTATTAATAATTTTTTAAAAAAAATAAATTAACTATTTTAATATAATATTAATGGAATAATTATGAAATTCATGTATTGAATTAGAAACATGTGTTTTTGATATTATGGCATTAATCTTTTTGTTATGTAAATGTCATCAGTTAATAAATATTACAAACCAACGAGCCTGTACCCGAGTGGTAAGGGTTCCTGCTTGGCATCCAAGAAACCCAGGTTCAAAACCGGGTGGAGGAGAATTTCCGGGGCACTGTAGAAGTTTCTGTAGTAGTTACTGTTCAGTACTGTAGCAGGAAGAACTATTCACTCGATTTGGGCCTTCGGGCCACCGGTTTGGGCCTACGGGTCTCAAGGGCCTTCGGGTCATCAAAGGCCTTCGAGCCACAAGGACTTAGAGCCACAGAGACCATAAAGTAGTCCAGTTCACAAAAAACATGCCCCAGAAGAGGATCAGAGCAATAAGAGTAGCAGCCACCAGAAGCAGAGCTAACCTGATTGGAAGAATGAGAGGGTATGAAAGCCTCCATGGGGACCAGGCACCGTGTAACTTTGTACGGGGAAATTCTATATGATCAACAATGCAAGGTGGGTAGCTAGGTGATCAATGATGTAGAAGCTATGGAGGGGTAGTTCTATTGGGTTGGGCCTACGGTTCATGTAATGGGCATGGTATGCCTCTAGGCCTTCAGGTCATGTATTGCGGGTTAGTTGGGCCTTTTCCCTTTGGCCTATGGGTCATGTACGGGTTCCCCTTAAACCCTTTAAAGGGTGATTATTCATAATAAAATAAAAATAAGACCTTCGGGACATTCAGTGGAAGAAATATTACAAGAGGCAATGCATTTGGAATTGACATTATATGACATGATTTGATCCATGATTTTGGCTAGGACTTGTGTTTGATACCATGTTTTTTATATTCCATGTGTTTGATGGGGATATAATATCTTCCATGTGTTTTGTATAAAACTTACATGATCCGTGTTTTTTGATACCATACTCCTTTATGGGTGTTTATAGCATCCGCCAACATTAGCTAATATTGGTATACAAGTTCTATGGGTGACTTGGTTTGTGAAAAATTCCTTAAAGATCATCTTTTTATGATTTAATTGAATAATTTAATATCCTTCCCCTATAATATAAAATAAAATTAAAATTTGTCATTCTTTGGTTATTTAACGGTTTATTGGCATTATTTGTTACACCCTTTATATACACAACTTGAGTTAATACATATTAAATTCATGGTGATGCAGGTAAGGGTAAAAACTCTAAAATGGTATGAGATGATTTTAGGAGACATCATCAAGGTGATTTTATATGTTTTTTATGTCATGTTGAGGGGTTTTATTATATTATTTTCTAGCTATTTTAGTTTTATTGTATATTAAATTTTCAATTGGGATGTATTTTATATATTCCCTAGATTAATTCTTAATTTGAGAAAAATAGATTCAGTTTCATACATAAATTTATATTTTTTATCTTTTATATATACTACTTATGATTGTGTTCTTTACTTTAATATTTTACCACAGTGGATTATTAAAGGAAAACCACTCCATGCATAATACTTTCCTACCCTCTGGGCTAGTCAGTAGCCTCTGACATCCAAATACTACATTTCCTTGGGACATTTTGATTTATAACCCTCATGCCTATATCATATTAGAATAAAAAACATATAAATCATTGGAAATTCTATATGTATTGTTTATTCTTTATTATATAAACATTTAATTGATATTAAAATTATATTATGGACTTCTAGTAAATTAGTATTATATTCATTCCTTCTTGAGGAACCGAAGATGAACAAGTTTTTCTTAGGATAATTGATTCATTATCTTCTAAGTAGTGTTTTTTTATCTCTTCATCAACAACCACTTTATAAAACCATAAATAGACTGCTTATGTATCTTCAACATGACCAACATCTGTATAGCACAAAAAATTGAAAACAAATAATGGATAGAGAAAATATTTAACCATCACCTACTTATTATCATTATATGTTAACCCCTAAAATATAGTCATTTTATTTATCCTCAATGACTAGATATTTCAAAACTTACCAAAATACCAAAGTTAGAGATTTGGAGTGATATTCAATTAAACAAAAATAAGATAATAATTATTTAGGTTTTAATGAGGTTATCCTACCATCTAGGAATCCAAATCAATTAATGACTCATCAATATGACATTTAACAAGATTTTAGAAATATAAAGAATGGGTGTACAAAAACATTCCCAAATGACTCACCTCTATTATTTCCTAGTCATGTAAGTGGAAAAGGAAATGTATTTTTAAAAATCCAAAGTAGAATATAAAAAATGCCCATGCATGAAAGTGGTGGTTGGAGAAAGTGGACCCCCTCCTGGACTATAGTGGATCACCAAGGGCGTTCCATGATCCACCCCAGAGCTCTACATTATGTTTCAAACATCATTGATTTTACATGATCCACCCTAGATCTGAAAAATATAATCACACGCAGGTTCACAACATGTTTCTACCCATAACACTTTACCATGATACCCCACATGTTCTAAAATTCTCAACCCCAGACCATACCCAACTCTTTTAATCCTAATTCGAGGCCACCAATAACATAAAAAGTAGGAAAAAATTATTAATATACACAATATTTAATACTAACCCTATTGTATATTTTTTGGGTATTGAATATTTTATATAATATCCATAAGACTATGGATTTAATAGGTTTTCCCAATTTCTATAATTGAAACAAAATTAAATAGAAATTGAAAAGGTATATTGACATCAATGCTTTTCAGTGTTATTTCAGGATATATTTTAGGAAATTTAATATACATGATTTCATTTATATTTGGAATTTCATGTTTCCTTTGAGTCTAGAAAAACAAATAACTTACTTATAAGCCATGGATTCATCTACCCTAGCCATGAATCCTATCACCTGATGATTCCTGGCATGTTCTACATCTTGGTTCCTCATGTATTTTCTTAAGTAGTGAGTCATGTTTAAGGTAATTAAGAGTTTGTTTCCATTTCATATTACTAACTTCTATTCAATTATTATAATATTTATCAATCCCTTACCTTAGTGATATCAAAGTTATGACATCATCAGTTTGTCTATTTATTTTGGTGTAGCATGACATACAAAAAACTACAGGGATGAGATCCTTGTTCTCATCTTCTTTTATAGATATTTTTAATTTGCATGCTTTGGTTTTCTAGTTGGTGGGTTTTTTATGTACCATATGTATTTATATAGGAAAACCTTATTTAACATATTTATATATTTTTTCTACTAGTATATATGAATCTCTTTCCCTATTTAGTAATAGTTATGTGTTTTAATTTTTTTAATATTGTATAGGAACAATGTTATATACATAGATAAAAGCTGGATCACATTACCAAGGAACAAACCTTAGTATGTTAAGGGTTTGAATGAGTTTTTAAGATTTTTCAATTTCCAATCGATACATTAAATGGAGAATAAGATGTCCATGTCCTAATTTTAAATTTAGAAGATTATTGAAGAGAGATGAAGTTTATGATCATTTAATATTGAAGAAATTCCCTGGTCAATATTTGTGTTGAATTTGGCATGGAGAATCGAACGTTATAGAAATGTTGAGCACTGATGTCAATCCACAGAATGACCTGCCAACTTCGTCAATAATGGAAAATGAAGTGAAAAACCTTATAAATGATGCATTCGACACTGCAATATACCACCATCAATATCAAAACATATTAGAACAACCATATGAGGGTGATAAAAATAACAACATGAAAAGTGATGCTTTTTATATTATAGGACAACCATATCAATATTTTAACATATCATCGGATCATCCTCTTGATTCTGTGGAGACTAATATAAGAGAAAACTTCATTTTGTAAAATACATTTCTTGATTTAGTTGAGGATGGAAATCAAGATTTGTATAGTGGATGTTTAAAATATTCAAAACTTTCTTTTATGCTGAAGTTGTACCATATCAAATGTCTATGTGGAATTACAAATAAGGAAATGTGCATGATATTGGAATTGTTGCATGATGCATTTTCTAAAGAAAAAATCCCCAAGTCTTTTTTTGATATGAAAAAAGTTGTTAACATGATTGGTCTGAATTATACCAAAATACATGCATGTCCCAATGATTGTATGCTTTATTGGCGAGAGGATTCAAGTAGACAGGATTGTAAAAAATGTTCTTCTTCTAGATAGTAGTCAATGGGTGATGTTGGAAGTCTGAATCAACATACTTTTATTAAGAAGAAGAAAAGGAACACACCTGCAAAGTTTTTGTGTTAATTTCCTTTAAATCCTCGATTAAAAAGATTATTCATGTCATCAAATACCGTATAACACATGAAGTGACATTATTTAGATAATAACAATGATGTGTTAATGTGACATCCATGAGATTCACAATCATGGAAGAAATTTGATTCATTACATCCATATTTCTCAGATGATCCTAGAAATGTTTGATTGGGATTGGATACCGATGGATTCAACCCATTTGGGACTTTGGGTACTAGTTAGAGCATTTGGCCAATTGTTTTGATCCCTTACAATCTACCTCTGTGGATGTGTATGAAACAAAAATATTTTATCATTTTGATGATTATTCCTAAAAAAATTCCTAGAAATGATATTGATGTATACTTCCAACCTTTAATTGAATAATTACAGGAGTTTTGGAGCAACGGTGTTGAGACATTTTATGTTTCTTCCAAAACAATGTTCAAAATGCATGCTGCTTTAATGTGGACCACTAGTGACTTACTTGGGAATGAGAATTTATCTGGTTAGAACACTTACACGGGTTTGGATTATACTGTTTGTAACATTGATTTTGATCCCAAATAGCTACCTCATAGTAGAAAATGGCGCTACTTGTGCCATAAAATATTTCTTGATTCACATCATAGATTTCGGCTGAACAAATCAAAATTTAATGGTTTCATTATTCGTAGACCACCTCCAAAGTTGTTAACTAGTTCTGAAATATTGACACAACTTGGAAATGTTGAAATAGAACTTGGGAAGGTTTTTCCTTTTAATGATAATAAGAAACAGGTTCGAAGTGCATCGTCAAGCGAAATCAGAACGCAACAACGGAAGAAAAATAGTATATTCTTCAAACTTCCATATTGGGAATTTTATTTGTTGCAGCATAATCTTTATGTGATGCATATTGAGAAGAATGTATGTGAGAATTTTATTTTCACATTGCTTAATGATCATGGAATGTCAAAGGATCATCTCAATGCTCATAAATACTTACAAGTAATGAACATAAAGCGTGATCTCTGGCTAGATGAGAATGAAAAGTATCCTTCGGTAAATTTTTCAATGAAACATAGGGATAAAGATACATTACTTCGAATTTTAAAGAATGTTTAGGTATTTTATAGGTATTAAAGTAACATCTTGAGGTGTGTTAACTTGAATAATCATAAGTTACATGTATTGAAAAGTCATGATTCACATATTTTGTTACAATAGTTACTACCATTGGCGTTGCATACATTATTATCAGAAAAAAATTACTGCTGTTGTACTTCAATTCTGTACATTTTTTAGAAAACTATGAGATAAATCTCTACATCCATTTCATCTCGAAAACCTCTAGGAGAGGTTTTTATTGACCCTTTTTTCAATGAAAATGATCTTTCCTTCGTGGTTTTTTACTATCATGATGCATTTAACTATGCATTTGGTTGAGGAAGCTCAATTAGGAGGCCCTGTTTATTATCGATGGATGTATCCAATTGAGAGGTACTTTATTTATATGTTTTTCAGTTAAGTAAACAATTTTTAGCACTTCATTAAATGAATAATTATGATTATTTTATTTCATAGGTATCTTGTGAATTTGAAATAATATGTGAGAAATAAAGCTCAACCAAAAGGCTCTATTTCTGAAGGCTATTTGGATGAGGAGTGTCTTATATTTTGTTCTAGATACTTGGATGATATTGAGAAAAGATTTAATGGAGTTGTACGTGTTGACGACACATCAAATCAATCTCAAAAACATCAGAAACCAAAAATATTTTTTTGCTATTGGTTGATCAGTTGGGAGGACCTCAAATGTGACACTGAAAGAATTAGAATTATTACAGGAACATAGATATGTGCTGCTGAATTGTGAAATTTTAGATCCATTTATTAAAGAGTTTAGGATACAAACGAATAGAAAAATGAGAGACCGAACAAAAAATGATAAAGATATAATGAAAGATATTAATAAAGAGCTTGTAGAATGGTTTTCATGATGTGTATGTTCATAAATATTGCAATAAATACAAATATTAGTTTGACACATATATTTTGTAAATCTAATAAAGTATATTTATTTTTTTAGATCATAAATACTGATACTCAATTAGAGTTTTCATAATATTTGAAGTTTCTTGCTCGAGGACCTCTAAAAAAAGTTAGAAAGTTTGACGCTTACAATGTGAATGACTTTAGATTTTGTAAAGTCGATCGAGAAGAGGGTTTGAAAACATATAATAGTGGTATATGTACATTTTTTGAAGTGGGATACTATGGAAATATGACTAATATTATTGAATTAGACTACCACAGACATTTTTTAGTTGTTTTATTAAAATTCAATTGGGTCGATATTATCAGAGGTGTTAAAAGATATTCCTTGCAATTTACTTATGTGAACTTCTCTCACTTGATGGATGTTGGTGATCATGAACCGCATGATCCATATATCTTATCATCGTGATAAAAAACGGTATATTATGTGAATGATGTTTTTGATGAAGGGTGGAGTGTAGTTTCTAATGTAATACAAGGAGATTTGTATGATATGGGTGATGCAGTGGAAGATTTGGCCTCTGAAATTGAATCTCATCAACAAAAAGAAGCAGAATTATTTGTCCATCATGACATTGAAAATATTAGTCTAGCAAGGATGAATGAAGTGGATAAAGTAATGAAGTAGGAAACCAATATTATTGAAGGGGAAAATGATTGTACGTACTATTATTTATTCATTTAGCAACCACTTATTTCATTTGGGAAGTCATTAGTTATCATTGTTGTGTATTTTTTGTTTGTTAGTACTAGGAATCTGTTATCATTTTTAATTTTTTTATGTATATTTTTTTTGAAACATATGTTTTGAACTTAATTTTATTTTATTAAATGACATGAATGACACGAAGGAAGCGATACACTGTTTCATCCACTACTGCGACAGATGGCGATCCATCTATATCCCTCCCTATGACATCTGTGCCAACAACTGCCTATTCCCCTACACCATATACCCCTACACCATCTTTCACACCCTCTGTGAGCATCCCTTTAGAAGTTGAGTCGTTGTCTCCCCCTTTAGAAGCCTCAATAGTGGGGTGGTGGAATGCCACTTCTATTTCATCATAGGTATACTGGAGGGTCACTGTTATAGGTACAAATTTCAATATAAATAAATTTATCGCACTTTTTTTATACTAATTTTTTGTTCATTAATGATGAAAAAATGCAACTGTGGAGAAAAATATAAAAATTTCAGATGTGTGGAATATGAATGTAGAAAAGATAGTTATCCCATTTGATTCATATGGGGTCCCTACTGATGACGATGCAGGATTACTTGGCCAAATTCTAGGCCAGCTGGCAGAAGATCCCATTTCCGTTCCTATTTCTTATAATTATTGGAGACATATGCATCCAAGTTGGAAAAATTAAGTTTTTGATTCCCAGATAAAGTTAATTTTAATAAATTATGGTCTAATTGATTGTCATGTTATTAATATGTTCAAAATGAATTTCTATATACAATTTTGTTTCCACTTTTCAGTTGCTGATATGATTGCACAAAAGTGGATGTTGAAAAATCTTGGTAAGAAATGGAAAGAATTCAAATTGAGATTGTGGAGCGATGTCAACGATACTTCATTGACCATCCAACAAATGAATGAGAAGGTACCCAATGGGGTACCCAAAGAACAGTGGAAAGTTTTTGTTGACAGACATCATGATGAAAAATAGATGGTATTAAAATATATATTATTATATTAACCTCATTTTACATCCATACATGTATATAAATTGTAAAAAACATTGAATACATTACTATTAAATTTAATTTTATTTATTTCAGGATCTCTCAAGAAATAATGCATCAAGACGGGCTAAACAAGTCATCCTTCACACCACAGGTCAAAAACCTTTTCTAGAAGATGTTCGACTTTGGTAATATTTTCATTAGTTTAAATAGTTATAAGAAAATATTATCTGTTTAATATATTAAATTGTTTATTTATCTTTGTTTAATGTAGTAATATAGTTTAGGGTATGAGGCATCCCAAACTGAAGTGTGGTTGGATGTTCACAAAAAATCTAATGGAATTTTTGTTAATGAGCCTTCCAAGAAGTTGGGGTATGAACTCATTTTTTCATTATAATAGCTTATTATCAGTTTTTACAATGTTAATATATACTAATATTTGATTTATAGGTAAAAATTAAAGAACTATGGGATGAAAATCCTGGGCAGTCCAAATCAGTCTCCCATGATGACCCGATTGCTAAATTTATTATGGAGGTGCATCCAGGTAGAGTGCGCAAGATGGGTTTGGGACCCGTACCATCTGAGGTATTTGGAAGGACACTAGGGATTGCATCTGCATCTACTCCTAGTTGTAGTTAGTCCATACTCATATATTCTCAAAGAGATATTTCTTCTCTACAAAACACAGTTTAAGACCAGGGGGCTCAGATATCCGATTTACAGAAAGCGTTTACTGATATACATCCACAGATGAGCATATATTCCCCTGGTGGTATTGCATCGACTGATGGTGAGCAGGTAAATCACAAAAATTCAAAATCCTTTATTTTGAAACCTTTTATTGGTTTTAAGTTTAAATATAAATATGCAACACTATTTAATTTTCAATATAATATTCTTACAATTGGTATCAAGAAGTGGAGATGGAGGTAGAGAGGGTGACGATATGTGTTCATCATCGGATAATGATTAGTTGTCTTGTTGATATGTTGTAAAAATATGGTAATAGTCAGTTTGTATATATATCATGTGTGGCACATAGTTTCCACCAAATGTTTTCCTGACCTAACATTTTTTTGATTTATCATGTTTCATTTTATGTATTTTTTTGATTTATGATGTTTCCTTTTATGTCTTGATTTCTTGAGTGTGGTATGCACCATATATGTTGATTATTTATTGCGATGATTCATTTTTTATGATTCATTTTTCCTAAATTTATTAGGTTTGTTAGCCCTGGGTGAATATACCACTTCAAAGCATTATAGGATCTCATAAACTCATCTCTCATGGAATATGTGACCATTACGATGCTACGAACTATAAACACTCCATGTATATCAAAATTTAATCCTAAAATAGTTTCACATTCTTCCAACCTATCACACATCATGATACATTCCAGAACAATATTGTAACTTGTCTTTACTTGTTTAACCAATGAAGACATTATCTCTAAGGATACCCACATTGATTCCCCAAAACCCGCAACTACACCCACCAACTAGTCTTACAGTGAAGATAAGATATTCTATTCAACTAATGAAATCAGTTATCCCATATCCTACATTTTCTATCCCAATGAATTTACCACTAAAGTTCTATTTATAACATTTAAAAATATTGAACATCAAAATTTTCTACTTTCCCTGGTATTCATGATACTCTTGGTCTTTTATACTTTCCCTAAGACTCAATTATCTCTATTCTTCCTTTTTTGAAAATGAGATTCTAGCACATCATCAATGAATGAATATTATCATTTGTAAATTGTGTGTTAGAAATTATTTTTTCCTCTGTTCGGTGACACATATATTTCAAGGTAAATGATTCATGATCATCTCTAACTATGTTTCAACCATGCCCCACCTAGTATCCTTTTTCAACCAAGACACATGGTTTTCTGGGGAGAACCACATGGTTTCCCATGATGATTTTCCTATCATGAAACCATTTGGAGGTCTCTATAAAGCTTAAAACCCAAAAACAAACAACCTAAGAATTCAAACAATAAAATAACATCTCATAAACAATTAAATAATGGTAGAATGTAAGGCTTAAGGCCCCGGGAAAACTTCAAGTCATTATAATCTCCCCCTCTGAGGATTTATCATCCTTGAGCAGTGCCTCTATATTTCACACCCAAAAAACTAGGGCTATTGAGCTCAAACATAATATTATCACTTGTAAGACTCTTCATGCGTATGCCCAAGCTCCCATATGACTCTAACAAGTGAAATAGGATTTCTTCAAAACATTTTCTCACTACAGTCCATGATTCACACCGAGTGTTCCATAAATGTTGGGTAAATCTCCAACTGAAATTCTTCATAGTTGATCTCATAATTTTAATCGAGAATGTACAAATAAATATAATAGACATGTAAAACATTACACTTTCCTTGATATTGTGGTGGAAATTTCCAATATAATTCCACCATAATGACACTCTTGATAATCCAGAACAACCCCATAAACTTCGTTGTCAGCATCCTTTGCTTCTGTAATCATTGATTCCCAAATTGAGAAGTCTCCCATAATAAAACTCAAACACCCACAATGAATTCCATGTGTTGCCTCCTACCATTTTCATATGATCTTTATTTTAAATGATAAGTGATTAAATGCTTCTTAATCTAGTACAATCTCACAAATGCCTCTAAAATCATGGATGACCCACAATTACCACCTCCCATCCTAATGATAACATAGGCTTGGAATTGTTTTCATGAAATGTAACATACATGCTTGTTTATAATTTTGTTTAAAGGTATAATGGCCATGTGATATGTTTATCTATATTCCTTTACCAACTGAACAATGCATTTGGTTGTGCTTAGTTAAGTATCTCTTTTCATACTGACTATAGTATGTATTCTGTTGGTCTTTTGGTATTCCTGGACTGTTTGTTTTAGGGAACTAGTACAAGGGCTACAAAAACTGCTTCTTTTTTTGTAAATCTATTTTTAGCAGTGGTTTTAACCACTACAAATTGTAACAGGTATATTTAGTGGTGGTTTTAATCGCAGCTAAATATTGGTATTTTTCTATTAGAGGATGTTCTAACTGCCGCTACGATCTTAAATTTAGAAGCGGTTAAACCCCCCGCTATAATGTACCATCTTCCATGTGCATTCGCGATGGTTATAATGTTTTTAGTGGAGGTTTTTCCGGTCAGGGAATTTCTTTTTTTATTGGGAGTTAAAACCAACCCTAAAAAAAGCAATCCCCTGACCGGAAAAACTGCCGCTAAAAACATTATAACCGCCTCAAAATTCACCAACTACAACGGTTCCCATAAACCGCTGCTAAACAACTTTAACCACCGCCAATAGTTTCCCAAAACGCAATCTTGCAGCGGTTTTTGGAAACCGCCATAGAAGCATAAAGCTTCAGCTTAAACCGCTGCCATATCCAAAAATATCTTCCGCAAAATTGTAATTTCTCTGTAGTGTTTCTCAAGATTTCCCAATTTTCATTAGAAGTTGTGTTGAATGAAAAGTTGAAGTCTTCGATGTATTAAATGGGTATTTAATTATATATATTATACCAATTATTTTTTAAATATATATATATATATAATGGTTTTGTATAGGAATTTTATGGGATAGATTGATCTAGATGGAAATTCTGGTCTAGTTAGATTTTCCCCTAAATTTAGTGGTAGTTTTAGTGGATCTAGTAAGGGGAAAAGGAAGAAGGACGAGTTTTGTAGTGGAAATATTATTTGTTATCTAATATAGCCATCATACTCCAGATATTTTGTAGAAAATATTAGAGGCCCACATACTTGTTTCCAATGTGACAAGATAGGATACTCAAATCATGCTTGCTCATAAGCACTAAATCCAGGAAACTCTTGTGGATGTATTGGTCACCTATAGAGGTTCCATCACATTTTCACTCATTTTCATTGTGCCATGGGATTATATTAAATGAGGGAGAATTATATGGATTTTTAGGCTTCATGAACAATGGAGTTCCATCTATAGGCATTTGGAATGAATAATTTAAATATATTCACTACTAGAAATTTAAGCTATAGCCACGGACCTATAGCCACGGTTTTATAGGTCCATGGATATAGACTGTTTATAGGAACGCTTTAATTAAGAATCCATGGCTAAACTTCTAAACATCGACATTTCTTTTTTTTTTCTTTGGATTTCGTCGGCCTCTTCTCTCCTCCTCCCCCGATCCACGACGGCCTCTCCTCTCCTCCTCCCCTGATCTGCGACCCTACTCTCCGAACCGTCTACAGCTCTCACCGCGGCACCCTCCTCCTAACGCTCCCAATCAAAGCGGTCTCTCACACTGCCATCAACCTCTCTCACCGCGACCATCCACTCCGAACCGTCGACCTCTCTCACAAACTCTCTCACATTGTTCACGACGGCCCTTCAGAAGCAGGAATCCATTGGTGCTTCAACTTGTAATTTTTGTGTACTTTATGAATCTCCCTCCTTCTATTTCCCTCCCACTATAAATACCCTAATACAAGAATGTTTTATATCTTTCAACTCAACACTGGTGAAAGTTTAATTATAAAAAAAGTTCCACAACATATGAATTTATTATAAACCGACCCGTAGTAGCTTGTTGG
Source organism: Viscum album (assembly GCA_963277665.1). NCBI lineage: Eukaryota > Viridiplantae > Streptophyta > Magnoliopsida > Santalales > Viscaceae > Viscum > Viscum album. The sequence continues at coordinate 1,418,538,113 of OY728145.1, forward strand.
TATTCACAAGCATTGAGTTGATGACATGCATCATAGTAGCTAGCTGTTATTCACAAGCATTGTTACATGAGTTCATGAATTTTATACCACTCATAATATTTCACTGTTTAAATTTTTTATAGAATTTTCACTGATCAAAATAAGTTTTAGGGTTTTATTTTTTATCTCTTTTTATGACCGCATAAAGTTTACATGAGTGCATTGTAATGGTATTAACTGTGGAAAATGGGTTTGATTATTTAATATGTCTTTTATTTTTAAAGAAAATGAATAATCTGTTTACCCTTTTTATGTGAATGTAGTTTAATTTACTAATCCTTTTCTTATACATTTATTTTGGAAGATTCTTCTTTATTAAAGGCTAAAATGGAAAATATCTTGTCTAGTAGTCTTGATTTGTTTATTTTGCTAACTTTCTATAATATTTTTTATGTTTGTGAGTTACTTTTAGGATGGAGTGAAATAATTCATTAGGACATAAGGATCTATTTGGTTCACATGTACCAAATGAAAGAAAAAGAAATAAAACAGAATGATGTTTGAATTCATGCATTTTATTCCAATTTTCAGTAGGAAGTGGGGGTTTACCATGTTTAACTGCACCAATTAATTAAAGTGGTAGATAATTAACATGATTGTTCCCGATGGTGTTAATAAAAATATTTTGGGATCACATTTATTAATGTTGTTTCTTAGGTAACAGGTTGGCTTCCCTTACCCATGTTATTATTCACTTTACACCTATTTGTTTCCCCTGTTTTGTTATGTTCAGAATTGTATGTCACTGTTGTTTTGTTTGGTTGTTAAATTTGTATACAATTTTATGCTCAAATTTATGGAGTTTGTGACCTTCCTTCTTGTTTATATTTTTGAAGTTTCTTCATGTTTCATTTTTCTGGGTTGTATGCGACTGTATTTATTCGGATGCTACTACATTTTTGGATGCCACTGCATTTTGGATGTTGTTATTTCCCCTATTTTGTTTTGCATTTTGGTTTGTATTTTCTTGTATGTTGCTACATTTTTTGGATGCCACTGCATTTTGGTTTGCATTTTGGAATTGGATGGTGTTTTTTGGAAGCCACCCTGCTGCTGCATTGGGTTGGGTCTGGGTCTGGTGGGGGGCTGTAGGGGGTTTGGGGAGGGGGGCTGCCGAGGGGTGGGGGTGGGGAGATAGAGGGGATACTGTAGGGGGATGAGGGGGCTGGGAGGGGGGGGGGTGCATGGGTCTGGGTTTGGGTTCAGGTGCATCGGGTTGGGTTTTACTCATATAACTTGACCCAAACTGACCCAAACCATGATAGGTTGGGTTGGGTTGAGTCCTTTGGCCATGTGTCAGGTAACCCGACCCCAACGGGTTGGGTCAGGTTCTCACAAAGCACGTGATCGACCTAATATTTTTTTGTTGGGTCGATCCCCAAAACACCCTCGACCCAACACATGAACACCCCTAAAGCCCGACACTATTATGAAGATTCATCTCTTGGACTTGACATTAGGTGGATCTTTTGATTTTCATGAACCTACTTCACACTATATATGGTGGTTTTTTCAGCTCCATGGAAGATGTTCTAGAATTATTTAATATGTTGAAGGTACATGAAGGCCTTTGTTGATTAAGTAAAACACTGTTGAATTTGAAGGCATGAGAAACATCGATGTCTCCTTCATGTTTTATTGATTGGAGTATCGGGTGCAGGGTGCGGCAGGGCTCAGGGTGCAGGGTGAGACATCTCTATTTTTTTTTCTGGAAACTAATATGTAGCCACGGTTTACAACCATGGTAGTATAACTTTTTTTTGGAAAGTACCGGATGTGGAATAAAAAAATGATATTCAAGAATGGTGTATAGTTGTTCTCACCATCAATTTTTTTAGATCCTTTTGAGAAAAATGGTTTTTAAACTACATATTATAATTTTTTAGATGCATTAAAATGTTTTTTTCCTAGAAAAAGGGGCCATGAAAATGTGATTCTTAAAGAATATTCGGTGGAAACAATTTGTAATGTCGATGAAAGTGTGATCAAACTGGTCTATGATGTATCACCGCGAGCCAGGTAGTTTCTATTATTTAATTAAGATCCATTTCATTTTATAATTTAGATGGAATTTTCTATTTAATATAATTAAAAAAACATATTTTTGCCTCACCTAAACTGGTTATAGGTACAATCCATAGGTTAGAGATATCATAGTAGTGCATGTTATTGAGGTAGAGTACCAAAACTAAATTCATTTAATAATAAAATTATTAGATGTGGGTGATGAATTTATATTGTTTCCTGATTTTTTCAGTTGGTAATAATTAAACCATTGGTAATTTAACATCCTTAAATCCACCTCATATTTTTGAGCAACAATGTTCTAATGATTTGTTCTTGATAACTAATTGAGAGTGTTAATGTTCAGGTTGCTTCAAAGTGATGAAGGATGGAGATAAATTTTATACAGAATGTGTTTTTTAGGCCATCTCCATCCTTGAAATGAAGCTCACCAGGGTCTCAAATTACGATATGCTCATAGAACTAGGATTAGAAACTGGTTCATCTATGGTGAGGTGTGATGTCAAGATTTGGGAGATGGGGTTGGGTAAGAAGAAGATGTGGGGGTTGAGGAAGAAGAGGAGGGTATTTTGGACCTTTTAAAACTAAACCATCCATTCCACCCTCGAAGTTGCAATTTTACCAAACATAATTTATAAAAACCATTTTCTACAAACTAAATTGGATTACCCCTGATCCGAGCACCCAAGTCGGCCTGTGGAAAGGCTCGAGGGTCATTCTCAATCCCTTCGATCTAACAACAATTGTTTAGGCATCATATTATGCTCTATGAGAATAATTTTCGTAGATAAATATTATTCAACAAGTAGCAGAATTCCATCAAATTTCAGCATGGTGCGTCCATGCCTTAGATGTCATCGCATAACAAAATAAGCTGTTTCAGGGTGGAAGGGGGCAGGTGGCAGGTTGCAGGGGGCAGGGGGGTAGGTTGGAGGGGGGCAGGGGGAAGGGGGGTAGGGGGCAGGGGGCAGGGGGCAGGGGGCAGGGTGGCAGGTTGCAGGGGGGGTAAGGGGGGAGGTTGGAGGGGGGAAGGGGGTAGGGGGGTAGGGGGAAACTTTCAGGGGGGCATGTTGGAGGGGGGCAGGGGGTAGGGGGCAGGGGGGAGGGGGGAGGGGGGAGAGTGGAGGGGTGCAGCTGAAGACAGGTAAACAACAGCCCATATTTCGGGTTTGAAACCTAAAAATTCTTTTCCCTTTTCCTTTCTTTTATTTCATTTAGTTATTTTACTATTTAATAACATTTTTCTTGTGTTATCTGGGCACAAAAAAAGCTGGACATCACCTCATACACCTGTTGAAGATCGAATCATACTGTTTTTGGAAACATAAACAAACATCTAGGTTCGTGTTTCTACTTTGTTTTCAATGTTTTTATGTTTTCCACCTTCCTCTTTAAATTGTATGTGTGACATTGCCTATTTAATTTGAAGGTTTCTGTAAAATACATTTAATGTGTGAAGGTGCGTATACCCAGTGGGGGAGAAATAACTTTTAGTTAGAAAGATCCAACACTCCGCGGTCACGCCGCGGTCACGCCTCGGTAATACCATGATTTGGCCCTTCTCCGGCCACATCCAGCCCACACCTTCCCCCTTCCACCTTCATTTCAGCCCACTGCCACCAGCATTCCAGCTCACAACAACCCCCCTGCCACCTTCGAATCAGCCCGTACCATCCCCCCAACACTTGCAACCAGCCCCCTTTCACCAGTATTTCAACCTCCTCCCGCTCCCTTCGCTCTTGGTTGGAAGATGCTGCCCTGTGGATGTCGCTGGACCGGGCCAACATGCCGCGATCACGCCGCGGTCAGTCCGCGGTCACGCCGCGGTCATGCCGCGGTCACTCCACGGTCACGCCGCGGTCACGCCGCGGTCACGCCGCGGTCACGCCGCGGTCACGCCATAATTTGGCCCTGCTCCGCCACATCCAGCCCACACCAGCCCCCTTCCACCTTCATTTCAACCCGCTGCCACCAATACTCCAGCCCGCAATAGCCCCCCTGCCACCTTCGAATCAGCCCGTACTATCTCCCCAACACCTGCAACCAGCCCCCTTCCACCAGCATTCCAGCCTCCTCCCGCTCCCTTCGCTCCTGGCCGGAAGATGCTGCCCTGTGGATGTCGCTGGACCAGACCAACACACCGCGGTCATGCCGCGGTCACGCCGCGGTCACGCCACGGTCACATCATGGTTTTTCCCTACTCCGGCCACATCCATCCCACACCAGCCCCCCTTCCACATTCATTTCAGCCCGCTGCCACCAGCATTCCATCCTACAAAAGCCCCCCCTGCCACCTTCGAATCAGCCCGCACCATCTCCCCAACACCTACAACCATCCCCCTTCCACCAGTATTCCAGCCTCCTCCCGCTCCCTTTGCTCCTGGACGGAAGATGCTGTCCTGCGGATGTCGCTGGACCGGGCCAACGCGCCGCGGTCACGCTGCAGTCAAGCCGCGGTCACACCGTGATTTGGCCCTACTCCGGCTACATCCATCCCACACCAGCCCCTTCCACCTTCATTTCAGCCCGCTATCACTAGCATTCCAGCCCGCAACAGCCCCCCTCCCACCTTCGAATATGCCCGCACCATCTCCCCAACACCTGCAACCAGCCCCCTTCCACCAACATTCCAGCCTCCTCCCGCTCCCTTTGCTCCTAGCCGGAAGATGCTACCCTGCGGATGTCGCTGGACCGGCCCAACATGCCGCGGTCAAGCTGCGGTCATGCCGCGTTCACGCCACGTTCACGCCGTGGTCACGCCGCGGTCACGCCGCTGTCACGCCGTGATTTGGCCCTGCTCCGGCCACATCTGGCCCACACTAGCCCCCTTCCACCTTCATTTCATCCCGCTGCCACCAGCATTCCAGTCCACAACATCCCCTCTACCACCTTCAAATTAGCCCACACCATCTCCACAACACCTGCAACCAGCCCCCTTCCACCAGTATTCAAGTCTCCTCCTACTCCCTTCGTTCCTGGCCAGAATATGCTGCCCTGCGGATGTCGCTGGACCAGGCCAACACCCCACGGTCACGCCGCGGTAACGCCGCGGTCACACCACAGTCACACCGCGGTCATGCCGCATTAATGCCATGATTTGTCCCTGCTCCAGCCACATCCATCCCACACCAGCCCCCTTCCACCTTCATTTCAGCCCGCTGCCACCAGCATTCCAGCCCGTAACATCCTCCCTGCCACCTTTGAATCAGCCCGCACCACCCCCCAGCACGTGAAACCAGCCCCCTTCCACCATCATTCTAGCCTCCTCCCACTCCCTTCACTCCTGGTCAGAAGATGCTGCCCCACGAATATTGCTGGACCGGGCCAACATGCCGCGGTCACGCCGCGGTCACGCCGCGGTCACACCGCGATCACAACGCGGTCACGCCGCGGTCATGCTGCAGTCAAGCCACATTTATGCCGTGATTTGGCCCTGCTCCAGCCACATCCAATCCACACCATCCCCCTTCCACCTTCATTTCAGCCTGCAACAGCCCCCCAGAATCAAGATGGTAGCCTCACAATAATTCATGGGTAACAAGATTCTTAGGATGAATTGGTTTTGGTACCGAAGGTTGAGGATATTTTTATCCAGCTATAGATTTATGAGTCTCTTAAGGTTATTTTTGTAACCATCTCACTAGAGGGTCTGAGTTATAAGTGGTGGAAAAGAGGTTGGGGAGTTCATCAACCCAAATAAAATGGAATGGAATTCATAATTTCCATTGTGTGTATGAAACACTATCTTTTTAAGACCCTTATTCATACTCATATCCAGTGGAACCTAGATTTTAAGTCCCATATTGAGAAAAATGTAGCTCATTTCAACTCTTACAATTGTTCTTCAATGATGGGAATGAGTAACATATTCGGGATGGTATGTTTATTAAGTTCTTGGTAATTAATGAACATCTTCTAAGTCCCATATTTTTTCCTTTACAAGAAACATGGGACTATAAAATGGGATTCCACTATGTCAGGTTCTTCATTCACCCAACATGTCATTAACATGGTGCTTGAACTCATCATTTAGATAATGATCTAGATTATATGGTCAAATAATTAATAGGGTCATCCCAAGCACCAGATAAATAGTGTGGTTGGATTTCCAATATAGTTGTAGGCCCTACAGTTTTCTAAACATAAACTGGATGTTTTTCTAAAATTCACCTAAATAAAACCAATCTAAGAGCTTACGGTTTGATTCTTATTCTAGAAACTGAATCTTCACTTACCAATCCCATCACTCAATAATATTATTCTTTATTGAATGTGGTTTTGAAGTCCCCATGGTCACACTATAGCGGTTTCATTTACATAGAGATTAATTTCCTACCCTACTATAAAAATCCCTTGGTTTTATAACCCTGTCTAGTCAAAACACTATGCAGTATTGTTATCCATTATATCCTGAAGACTACATATAGTCCCATAGGGTAAAAAACAAATGTATCAACTGTTCTGATGAAATTCTATATACTGACCTAAATCTATTTTCATAGGTCTTGTAAAAAATAATGAGAACCACAAACATGAGTAAAAACAAATGGTTTGGTAATTAAAACCTTCAAGTTTGTGAGTTTGGAAAGATTTCTAGAATTAAGTAGATGGATGACTCTTTTATCCAATAAAATAACTACCATAACACTTGATATATGTCTGGTGATCATCATCTAATTTTCCTTAACCTCATGCATACTCGGGAGATAAATTGATTCTCTTGATCATTTTACTAGTTTCCTACCATGTTCTCATTCTCCAGCTTCTATGACCAAATATTTTTCTTTTTTCCATGTCTCCCTCCTCCTTAAATTCCCTAAGTTCTCTGAATTCCTGGATTTACACTCGAAAAAGATTTTCGGGGAATTTGTGCATTGGTCTGTATGGTTGGCCACAGTGGAAGCATAACCCATTCAACTTCTATTCCCCCAATTCATGATGACTCATATCTCTCACACCATTACATTGGTCATCTCTATTTACGTTATTCATATAGTTTTCTCATTGGTTTCATTAAAAAATAAGTCATTTTGTGGGTAAATGTGTAATCCGTACTAATGGATTGTATCCAAATAATGTTGGAAATTCCAATAACTGTGAGACGCTTCATATCCCTTCAGATTGTTCAAAAACCTCTATAACCAGAAATGTATCAAGGAGCACGCTGCCCTCCATCCATCCCATTTATCTGAATTATGGATTTTTCAGTGCTTATCAAGTTTTTTTTCATTTTCTAATCCTCACTGCATATGTTGCTCAATTCTATTCAAACTCTCAAGAGTTTGTTCTTATAAATCACAAAATAATAACATCATGCTTTTCTTCTACGCCTCATACATATCCATATGTTGTCTCTTGTTCTACCCTCTCACATTTTATTCCATGTTTTATTACATCGATGCCATATTTTCTATAATACTCACCATAAAAAAGTATATCTAAGACACATTTGTTTCCATTCGTGTTTACCTAAAAATTGTAATACACAATTTTTCAACCTAAACATAGGTAGAGATCAAGTTGTCTTCCACCCAATGTGTGTGTGAAACTATGATTTGTGAATTGATGATCATCACATTATTGTTTCTTTTAGTTTCCATTAGATTCATCCTCAGCTATTTCCATCCAATAATGATCACCCCATACACAAATACATCATCCTCAGTTGATCCATTAAACTCATAGTTCCCCATTAGAGTCACTAAAACATTATGATTATGTGTGTGTTCTTGGAGAGAAATAAGAACACAAGCAAAAAAGATGAATTATAGGGGTATTAATGTTAATTCATGTTACTAGTTTGGTAAGATAAACTGGGACAATGGTTTGGAGATAGATATTCCTCCTTGACGTCCACCTACTGCAAGAATGTAGAATAAAAATAGTCAGACCACTTCCATCTATAGGTGTATGTTCCAGCATGATTTATTTTCATTTCTAACTGAATTTTATAATGTATCAAAATCCATGCTGAACATATACTAAACCATGTTCCCTATCAGTACCACTTACCAACATAGGATTCTTTTCCCATTATGTACCTCCTCCAATGATAATTATGTTTAATGGGAGGGATTCTAGAGAAAGGGGTAACACCACCATGGCTCGGACCCCAGTAGATACCAACTTCTATTGAGCCTGAACCTCAAAATTGATGTTGAGCCTGAACCTCAATTGTTTAGTTGGTCCCATATTTCCCTTTCCTCCAACAATTTTAAACCTCATCACGTCTAACCCGACAATTGGAGAAAGGGGGTGTGCAAGGGATGTGGGGGGGGGGTGCTGTCCAGCAGGGGGATGCTGTCCAGGGGGTCCTACAGAGGGGGTGCTTCTGTCCAGGGGGTCCAGCAGGGGGCTGCTGTCCAGGGGGGTCCAGCAGGGGGGGTTGTTGTCCAGGGGGGTCCAGCAGGGGGGGAGGGCTGCTGTCCAGGGGGGTCCTGTAGGGGGGGCTTCTGTCCAGGGGGTCCAGCAGGTGGGGGTATATCCAGTGGGGTCAGCAGGGGGGGCTGCTATCCAGGGGGGTCCAGCGGGGGGGGGGGGGGGGCTTCTGTCCAGGGGGGCTGCTGTCCGGGGGGGGCTGTTGTTTGGGGGGGGGGGGTTGCTGTCCAGGGGGGAAAGGGGTGTGCAAGGGATGTGTGTGTGTGTGGGGGGGGGGGGGGGGGGGCTGTCCAGCAGGGGGAGGGATGCTGTCCAGGGGGGTACTACAGGGGGGGGCTTCTGTCCGGGGGGGCTGGGGCTGCTGTCCAGCAGGGGGGTGGGGGGCTGCTTTCTAGGGGGGTCCAGTAGGGGGGTGCAAGGGATGTATGTGTGTGTGTGTGGGGGGGGGGGGGGGGGTACTTTCCAGGGGGTCCAGTAGGGGGTGAAAGGGATGTGTGAGTGTGTGTGTGGGGGGGGGGGGGCTGCTGTCCATGGGGTCCAGAGGGGGGGGGGGGGGGTTCTATCCAGGGGGGCTGGGGCTGCTGTCCAGTAGGGGGTGGGGGGGATGCTGTCCATGGGGGTTCAGCAGGGGGGTGCAAGGGATGTGTGTGTGTGGGGGGGGGGGGCTTCTGTCCAAGGGGGTGGGGGGGCTGCTGTCCAAGGGGGTCCAGCAGGGGGTGCAAGGGATGTGTGGGGGGGGGGGGGCTGCTGTCCCGGGGGCAAGGGATGTGGATGGGATTTGTAGGGGGGGATGCTGGCCAGGGGGTCCAGCATGGGGGTGTTGGATTGGTGTTTCCCGATCCGGTTGGGCCGAATGCTTGTGGCCCACAACTATCGCGGGTCGAGCTCTGCGGTGTGCCTGAAGATATCCCAGTGTCCTATGTGACTTCCCAACTGCATCAACTGATTTTGGTCTCCAAACTGGCTTATAAGGCCCCATATAATTATTTTTTGGAATATAATGAGTAGACCCACAACTCAGGCCAGGAAATACATGACTAAGACCAGGCTCTTGATGGAAAACAGAAGGACTTCAGAACTACTAAATGTGGCTCTGATGAAGTTTTCCGAGACTCACAAATTCCTACTGCGGCCATGCCTAGACATAAGGTGAAAATAAACAATTCAGGGTAGGACCTACTTGGTTCAGGCGAGTCACTTGGTGGATTGTAGGAGAACCCTAGTGCTACTATATATGGCTATGATGAAGTAGTCCCAGACACACAATTAGGTAGTACTGGTTCTGGGCATGCATCTGCCTTGCCTACTTCATATTTGGTTGGACAGGATTCTCATAAAGGGGACTCTTTTACTCAAGTAGATCCTGTGAAATTAGGAAAAAGGAAAGTTTCAAGAGCCGTAGGCGTAGGCTTTGCTCACTCTCTAAAGAAATTCTTACCTCTAAGTGGGAAATCATGGGTGTAATATATAGATGAAAGTGCTCCATCCAAAGATATAAAAATTTAAATAAATGGGAAGGATGAATCTCCCCCTTCCTCTAAAGAAATTGGTGAATGTCGTGAGGATAAGTCCTCTAAAGGAAAGGCTAAAGAGAACACTAAATCCAATAAACAGAACAACATGAAGAAAGGGGGGCCTCAGACCAGAGGCAAGTCAGCTCTTAATAAATGAATATTTTTTCTTGAATTTCCATGGGCATGGGAACCCTCTCACAGTCAAAGCCCTTAGAAACATTTTTATGACCAACAAACCTTTAATGATTAGCATTGCTGAACTGAAAATGAAGTTCTCAAGATGGAAAGCTATAAAATGGTCTTCAATTGGATACTCACCAATCTTATAACATGTGAAAAAAAATGCGGATGAGGATTTTGTTGGATTGGTGTTGCCCGATCCGGTTGGGCTAAATGCTTGTGGCCCGCAATGCTGACCGATCGACACCGACTGGCACTATAGCAGTGCGGACTTCGGGGTTAACTTCACTATAGCACTTTTGACTTCCAGCCGGCAGACACTATAGCACTTTTGACAAAGTTGGCCTCCGATCACTGTTGCAACATGGAATTCTATTTCAGAACAGTGGATCGTCTTATTTATATGTAGCCCATTTCGGGCTAGGGTTTACTACAAAAATCCTCTGTAATTTTGTGCTCCCGATATAGTGAATTCTGCCTCTCCCATGGACGTAGGGATTTTTCCTGAACCACATAAATCGTTGTGTCCCTTGCTTTCTTTCCTTCATTTTTCCTTGTTTATGTCATTCTATCTCCCGGTGATTCTGAAACAGATTTATGGTTCCTCAAGCATGAAAGCGTTCATGTTATTTCCTGCACAGATGATCATTAGAGTGTCCTGGTTGATATGGTGTTCCATGATATTGGGATATCTATAGTCTTTGTTTATTCCTATAACTCCTATCTCAATAGAAGGGAGCATTGGCATGATATCACTTATATTTATAAGCAAATGTCACACAGCTGGATGTCATTGGGAGATTTTAATATTGTGCTCCGACTAGAGGAGAAAACTGGTGATAACTTCAACATGATGGCTACTTCTGACTTCTTTTCTTGCATTTAAAATTGTAGGCTAGTTGAAGTGACCACTATGGGGGTGATTACACCTGGAGCAGGTACACCATTAATGGGAGGCAAGCCAGCAGTATTGATAGATGCTTGGCCTGCATCGATGAAGGGAATGAGCCCTTGATTATTTCTGGACTCATCTTACCAAAGCATCACTCTGATCATAATACCATCCTGATTGATGTATGTGCTAGAAATGTGACGTATTCTCCTTTTACTTTCAGACATAAAAACTCGTGGATTGTGTGCAGGGGATAGGGTGAGGGGGAAAGGGTGGTTTGTTGGGGATAGGGGGGTTTGCAGTGGGCTGGGGGGAAGTGCAGTGGGCAGGGGGGAAGTGCAGGGGGAAGGGGGTGTGCTGGGGGCAGTGTGTGTGCGCAGGGGGGGATGCAGTGAGATAGGGGGGGGGAGGTGCAGTGGGCAGGGGGCAGGGGGCAGGGGTGTGTGAAATGGGCTGTGGGGAGTGCAGGGGGTAGTGCTGGGGAAGGGGGCAGGTGGGGGCTATTTTTTTAATGGAATGGGGAGACATATAGCCAGGGTTTTAAACCATGGAAAAAGGCCTATATCCACAATTTAAAACCGTGGCAAAAGGCCTATAGCCATGGTTTTAAACGATGGCTATATATATTTCCAGACTTAAGATTCTTCCACGGTTTGAAAACCGTGGCTAGAGGCTGTTGCCACGGTTCAAACCGTGGCTATAGGCTGTTGCCACGGTTCAAACCGTGGATATAGGGATATAGCCATGGTTCAAACTATGGCTATAGGTTTTACCCTATATCCACGCCAATACCAGCCACGGTTTATGAAAATGTGGATATAACCTATAGCGACGGTTTTTAGGCCTATAGCCACGGTTCCAAACCGTGGCTATAGCTTTATTTCATAGTAGTGATTCGAAGAGTCTCTAGTGTTAGTTGATGTGGGCCCAATGACTGTTAGAGGTAATATTTATATTAATTCCACTTTAATGACTAATTTACATGATACATGTTCCTGACACTCTTATATAAACCTACACTATGTACCCCTTGAGTCTTTCAATGGAGCTCATGCCATATGTCATGGAGATAGCTAAACCTAGTAGATTAAAGAGGAATAAGGGTATCCACTTCACCTCTTATGCCTTTTTTTATTATAATCCAAGATGGTCTGGTATTTTGTAATCCTATAATTGAGGCTCTTTGATGTTATTTTTAGAATTGTTTGGATGGTATCCCATAAATCCCAAATTGACTAATATCATTAGTGAGTGTTCTTTACTACCTATAATGGGAAGTCTCTTGTGTTTCAAGGGGAGTGGGACCATATGTCTAGTCAAGAAATACCTCCTTTTTCAAATATTGGTATGTTAACATCTTTATTTTTTACTAAACTAGAGCCAAAATATTCCGGCGATGAACTTCCTTCTTTGGTCAATGTATTTATAGAAGTATTCATAGATGACTTATCTAGTCTCCCCTAAGAGAGGGAAGTGGAATTATTGATAGAATTTATCCCAAAGGCTCAACCTATATCTGTACCTTACTATCATATTACACCAATATAGTTGAAAGAATTAAAATTTTAATTGGATGAGTAGATATCCAAGGGCTTAATTTGATCAATTTTATCATATTGGGAAGCCCCGATACTCTTTTCAAAGAAGGTTAATTGAACCCTATTATTGTGTATTAATTACCATAATATCAAATAGGTGATAGTAAATAACAAGTACCCTTTGTTATACATCAATGATTTATTTGATCAGTTTAAAGGGGAAAAGTGGTTCTTGAAGTTCAATATTCAATCTCATTATCACCATCTTAGAATCAAGTAGTTAGATATTCCAAAGACCACCTTTAAGAGTAGGTATGGACACTTTGAGTACCATTTGATTGCGTTTTTCCTCACCAATAATCCTATAGTATTCATTAAATTGATGAAACATATATTTAACTAACAAGTTGACTCTTTTTTATTATATTTTTGGAGGATTTTATAGTTTAATCAATAACTGAAGAGAAATATGTGCACCATCTAAGGTATGTTTTAGAACCCTATGAGATCAGTTCTTGTATGAAAATATATCAAAATTACAATTTTGGATCCAAGATTTTAAATTTCAAGGTCATGTTTTCTTGAAACATGACATATCTGTCGGTCCTAAAATTTGGAAGCTATCATGTCATGGGAGTAATTGTAGAATTATTTAGATATTCAATGTTTCTTTGCTCTGGTAGGATATTAATGATGATTTGTGATGGATTTCTCTATTATTTTATATGCACTAACCAATCTCACCCCAAAGGGGGAAAATTTCTTTTGGGACTCAAAATGTTTGGATTACTTCGATGAGATAAAGTACCATTTATCAAAAGATCATATTTTTACTCTCCTAGAGGTTGAGCATGGATACACGGTTTATTGTGATGCTCCAGGTTTGGGATTTGGACGCGTCTTCATGTAGGGAGACCACATGGTTTAATATAGTAATCTTAAGCTTTGGACTCATGAGAATAATTATACAACACATTTTTTGGAGTTTATAACCATGATTCATTCAATTTAGATTAGGTTCCATTATCTTTTTGGGGAAAAGTTTAACATTTACTATGACCATAAGAGTTTAGGATACATATTTTCTCAAAAATATTTAAACCCTTGGAAAATGTGATGATTTGAGTAACCATAATCATTTGACATTGAAATTTATTATAATCTGAAAAAATTAAATGCATTTACTTAAGCTATAATCAGAAAAATTACCTCATAAGAAGTGAATGACACGAAGGATGAGTGGTACTTGATGACACACTTTTCATAAATTCTCTTGGGTGTTAGGGAGGATGAGTCTATTAATGTTCTAGTGATAAATCAATTTAAATCATATCATTCTAAGATAAACCTTCAGGAGAATAAAATATTACAATGAGTTCTGATCTATGAGAGATTATTTATATATTGGGGTGACCATTTGTGATTGGTGGCTCTCTTTTGATGGTATTCTTTGCACCAGAAACCGATACGTTGTTCCTTATTATAAAATAAAGAATGTGATGAGTGATTTTTATAATTCCTAGTGGGAGGTGTAGCCTAGTACAAATAAATATGTTTTATGATGTTAATAGATGGGTTTTGTGGTCAAGAATTAAATGGGACATAGCCGAATTCGTGTCTCTTTTCTATATTTTCTAATTGATTAAGTTTGATCACTGAAATACTTCTATTTTTCTTTAACCAAATATTTTTCCAACATAAAAATAGGATGTTATCATAATGGACTACATCATTTGATTACTGTGAACTACTAAAGGTAATAATTACCATTAGGTTGGTAATTAAATGGATGACAAAGTTAGCTCACTTTATTTTAATTCAGAATACCACTAAGGTTTGGGAATTGGGAAGGTTATATGTGTGATAGATTATATGGTTTTATGGGACACTATCAGTCATAAAATACAAAAGATTCCCTCATTTTTCCTCTCAGTTTTGGAAGATAATCCAAGAAGTTATGGGATAATAGGTAAAGTTGAACATGGTTTATCATCCTCATATAGATGGGAAAACTGAGTGGGGAATTTAGTTTCTTGAGGACATGTTTTTTTCTCATGTTCTAGTCTTGAGAGACACTTGGGATAGCCATATTGGGTTGGTTGAGTTTTCCTATAATAATAGTCATCAATATTTAATTTTGATGGAACCCTTTAATTCTTCTTATGGTTACCCATGCAACTGACCTCTCTATGGGTTTTAGGTTGGTGAAACCTCTCTAGTTAGACCAAGCTTGGTTTAGGAAAAAAAAGATGAATATTCATATGATTCGTTAGTGTTTGGTGGCTATAATAACTGTTGTAATGTTAGAATAATTAATTTCCATTCCATATTTATATTCATTAATTAGATTTTATAGATATATATTTACTATAAGAATATAATTAAATTTTCCATTCAAAATAGATATAGTTTTATTCTTACTAAATTTGTTAACATATATAATATAGTTTTATTGACAAGATTTATTTTAAAATTTTAGAATTTTAATTTAACCAAATGAATTTAAATTTTCAAATCATAATATTAAAATTTGATCATCTTGAATTTTCTGAGAATTTTCTAAAAAGGTTGATTTAAACGAATAGTGAGAAATATTGATTTTTGTTGGAAAGTGTATTTTATTTTCAAGTATTTAAAAAATAAAATTATATTTTGGATTATTATTAAAAATTTTAATTTTAATTTTTATTTAAAAAATCCAATTAAAGTCTTTATAATTAATTTTAAATTTTAATTTGATATAAATACATTTTTTGTACTTAAAAGGCTTTTTTTTTTCTGAAAAACTGTTTCTCGTCACGTTTTGTGAGATAAATTTTAAATTATGTTTTGTAATTTCTAGATATTAAATCATAAAAAATTAATTCCATATTTGGAATTAGGTGGTCCAAATTTAGAAAATAGGATCCTTTTAGTTTTCTTCATTATGAATAGTAACCATAATAAATTTTTTTTCCACAGTAATAGTAAAATGGATTAATTAAGATTTAATTTTGTTATTTAGCTTTAATTTTGACCTTTGTAATGTTTTAGTAAAGGATAATGTAAAAAATGTCACTCTTTTTATTTTGATATCAATACTATTTTGTGATAGGGATAACAAACTTATGTTTAATTATTAATGATTATTTTAAATATAAATGATTTATTATCATAGTAATTTATTTTTAATTTTTTGTGATGAAATAAATTCCTTAATTGCTTATACAACGCTGACAGAGTGCTTGTGAAAATAGCGGAAAATTAATGTATATAATTTTAAAAAATCTATAGGATATATTTTTTGGGTGAGTTTTTGTGTACCATGAATTCTATAGATCACAATAACATATTAAGAAGGTGTGAAAGGTTTATATTATAATTCCTTTTCTTTTATATTGTTTTCAAAGTCAAATTAAATGAATAGTTCGAAAAATGACTTTAATGATATTTTATAACAAAAAACATTTTATTAAATGATTTAAAATTACGAAATTTTTTATATTCATCCAAGTGAATGTGATATGTTTTCTAATATCATCTATGGAATATTTATGGTCCAATTTTCATTTTATATATAATTTATTTACACCTATAGTGTGAACAAATTTGATATAACCGTAATTATTAAAAGGGTTAAAGGGGTTTTAAAATAAAGAGATATAGGTAAAAAATATTATGAACTTATCAAAATTTTACTGTATGAGGGGATTTAAATACATAATCATATTATATTTGAACTACATCATTTTAGATCTATTTTTCCATGAATAATAATTTATATTCATTCAATACTTTAATTAATTCCAAGAGTTCCCCTTCCATCACTTATAAAAGGTCACCACCTATCCTCTATTCCTCACACCTTTTGAGCACTATGGTCTGGAAAAGACCAAAGATAGTATCTCCCTAAATTTACTCCCAACATCACATAGTTCTTGGTCTCACCAAAATACCAAAACAATAATCCTTTAGGTGTAATCCAAATAGGTTAACCAAGAAGAAGGAAGAAAAATAACTTACGTGGCAGGTCAAACTCAAGGTAAGAGACACATTAACTTAAAACCTAATTTTAAATATGTAAAATATTTATTTTATAAATATTTTTATTCCATGTACATATTATTAAAATTAGTTTTATGCATATAAATTAATTATAGAGGAAATTTTATTATTCTTTTTTGCTTTCTTTCAAAGGGTTTCAATAAGAATATTTTTATATATTTTATACATAATGTGTTGATTTAATTTTCAATAGTGAAAAAGCAGTTTTCTATTATAACATATACGATATCAATATCTTTTCTTACCACCATTTTAAATATTTTATTTTGGATTAAAAGAAAGAACCTCTTCCCACTATTTTGGGTATTTCAGTTTTGAAAAATGGGTTTTAAAAGGAAAAAGTTATTTAAATATCCAAAAGGGTTTTACATATGGGTTCAAAAGTGTTTCAAGGGTTTTATAATGAAAAGGTGGAAGTATAATTTTTTTTGATGACATAGTACTTGAGCAGTTTAGATGATGACAAGAGAGCTTGAACCATCTTATATGAGTGGTTGAGCCCGATATAGATCTTCAATGCATTGGGTAATATTCCTTATCTTCAAAGGCAAGAAGGAGGGAGTTAAACAAAATGGTTTCTCTTATGAATTTAACTAGGCTCCCATTATTTCTGACATAAGTTAACACAGGTTATGAACATGATGCTCTAAGTTTCCTACCTGGGTTTCTATTTTATTATTGTGGGGTTTAAGAGCTTTATTTGCGAAAAAATGAGTTTATTTAAGGATATAATTTATTTTATATACTTAAAGAATAATTTGGAAAAGTTTATCATTTTATAGGTTTTCATGATTTTCACTTGGCTAATAGATTTCTTACTTTTATGTTCCTACCTGATAATTTTGTGATCATCCCATATTTTTGAATGTTTTTTAGGTTTTATGGATGTGTACGTACAAAGAAAAGTCAAGTTAAAAGTGATGAAGATTATTTATGAAAAAAACATGTTTCATTTTAAATTTTTTATATTATGAAAAAATGGATACTGATTAGAGGTGTCCACTTAGTAAAATATGAGTTTTTTATGTAAGAGTTATGACCTAATTCTCTAAAACTATAAACATAAAGAATATTTTGGTATATAAGAAAGTGAATTATAATATAAAGACACTATATTATTTAATTTTTATGTTTGGATCCAAATAGTTGGTATCTGAGAAAAGTTTTAAATAACTTTATAGGTTAGGATAATATTTATAGAAAACTGTTAAGAGGTTATTATTTATGGTTAAGTTTAAATGATATAACATTTGAATATTACCATGTTGCTTAATATATTATACATATATTCAGGATGGGTTTCCATAGAGGAAAAATATATGAAGTAGGAAAATTTCAAGAGGAATATATCCTTCCAAATCTATATCTTGGAAAAGTTATAATTGAAACTGAGAAATTTTTTGTCATGATGGTTCAATTGATCTGGGCTATAAATAATGGTGGGATCCATGTAAGGGTGTAATCATATTTACCATAGATAAATATATCTACAATTGAAAATTTCATTAAACAACACCAAATAATATTCAATGTAACTTCATATCCAGTGATAACTGAAGGATAAATCAATACTCCAAAAAATTTATTCAAAGTCATGGGATGTTCAGAATGTCAAAAGTAAACTCTTTCCATTTATTGTTTTCAAGGTGAAAATACTGAATAATGGTATTTGGTTAAGAATAATATAGATATAAGAGAGCTTGATTCCATGTAATAGGGTAAATTTAAGATAATTTTACTTGATAAATATTTATTTAATTTTTTTTGACTTAGAGTGGGGAAAAAATTCTTGTAATTAAGGAAAAAAGTTGAAAATTTTGAAACCCATTATAGAGTAAATATTACAAGATTGGCTAGGTACCCACCAAATTTTATTCAGGAACTTAATATTAAATTTATTATATTTTACATTAGATTAAAACTAATTTTATGAATAGCTTTAGAATCATGATAATTTAAAAGTTACGGGAATATTTTTCAGTATGTTGAGATAGTTAAGATTGAATTTACTAATAATTGTGTTCCTTGAGATGAAAAGAGTAAGAAGAAGTTAAATTGAAAATAAATTGAGAATATGTTGACTATGATATCTAGAAGCAATCAACCAACATGTTTCAAGTGTGGTAAAAACATTTAAGGGAATTTTTTATAGGATTTGGAAGGTGTTATTAGTGTGATAAGTTTGGTCGTATGGATCGTGACTACATAGAAAAGAGACATGAGAAGTATAAGAATGAATTAATAGATATAAAACCAATAATGAGATGTTTTAATCATAATTATTCAGTGAATTATTCTAATGTATGTCCAAAGTTAGTTACTCATGATGGAATTCATCAAGATCTAAAGAAAAAATGAATGGAAAATTCTTTTTCTACTATTATGCTTAATGTTAGTCCATTTAATGAAGTGATGAAAGGTAAGTTACTTGTTTATTCAAATTATGTCGATGCTCTTTTTGACTATATATCTTCACATTCCTCTATTTTTGTGAAATTTTCATGTAAAATGGGAATATCACCACATGACAAGAAGATTGAATTTTTGGTGAAAACTCAGGGTGGAAATATTAAAACAACCAAGATTTATGTTAATATTTTTTTTGTTATCAGTGGGATAGTGTTTTCTATAAATATTAGTGAAAATACTGTAGTGGAGTTTGATGTTATTCTTGGTTTGTATTGGCATTCAATTTATCATGATAATATACATTTTAGAGCTAATAATTTTATATTCAATGATTAAATACGTTTGAGGATATATCTAGAAGCTGAGAAATTGATTAGAGATGACAAATAAAGTTACCTCACTCATATTGTTTAAAAGAAGTAAATTGTTTAGATTAGTGATGTTCCTATAGTGAATGAATATATGGATGTATTTCCTTATTAATTTCTAGGTTTTATTCATGATTGGGAGGTTGAGTTTAATATTGGAATAGTGAATGATGTCATGAAAATTTCAAAACCTCATTATAAAATAGCTCAAGTAAAAATTTTGGAATTGAAAAAGTAGTTGGAAGAGTTTCCATATATAGGTTTAATTCATCTAAGAAATTCACCATGGGGTTATCATATTTTATTTTTTAAAAATAAATATGGTTATATGATACATTTCATTTATTATAGTGCATTTAATAACATTTACATTAAGAACAAGTATTCTTTGCCTCATATCGATGATCTATTTGATTTTCTCTAGGGAGTGAAATAATTTTTGAATATTGTTTTTAGGTTAGGGTACCATCAATTTAACATGAAGGAGGAATATATTTTGAATAAATTATTTTGAACTATATATGAGTATTATGAATTTTTAGTTATTCCCTTTGGTCTATCTAATGCACCAACTCTTTTCATGGATCTAATAGATTGATTTTTTGATGAATATATAGATAAGTTTTTGGTTGTTTTTATTGATGAAATATTGTTATATTATAAAATTTAGTAGGATAATAAGAGACATATATGTATTTTTCTAAAAACCCTCAAATAAAAATATTTATACGAAAAATTTAGTAAGTGTGAATTTTGGTTGCAATAGATTTCTTTCAAAAGTAATAGTGTTTTTAAAGACACCATAACTATTGGACCTGCTAAAACTAATGTTGTTGAGGAATAGAAAAGACCTATAAATGTTATCAAGATTTATAGTTTTCTTTGATTAGTGGTTGCTACCATGATTTTATTAATATGTTTTATCATTTATCTATACCACTAACTAAGTTAACTTGAAAAGGAGTTAAATTCATCTATACCAAAGAGTTTGATGATTATTTCAAGTAACTAAAAATAATTTTAGTGGATTCTATAGTTTTATCTTTTACATATATAAATGGATAATTTTTCATCTACAATGATGATTCATCGAAGGTACTTGGTTGTGTTATGATATAGAATAATCAATTAATTGATTATGCTTCACATCAACCAAAAACCTCATGTGTTAAATCATATTATACATGATTTGGAAATAGAATCTGTACTTTTTGATTTAAAAATATAGAGGAATAATTTATATAGATTAAAGAGTGAAATATATTATTATAATAAAAGTTTAACGTATATATTCACTCAAAAATAGTTGAACATATAGAAGAGAAGATGACTAGAACTGATTAAGGATTATGACTATATGATTCATTACCATACCCAAAAATTAAATATATTTGATGAGGTGAAAAGATAGTGATATATTAACTATGATATGTTTAGAACATGATACTTTGGTAAATTATTTAATGAATGATGTCAAAGAAGTTTTGCATAATAAAACTTCCTTTATTTTATTTTAGGTTTCAGTGCATTTAATATTTTTAGAAAGAATTATTAAAGCTCAAAAGGTAGGCCATGAATTACAAGGAAATGTGGAAATGGTAAGGAAAGGTAAGTTAACTGAATATAACACTGATAAGGAAGGTTCTTTGAGATTTTAGGAAAATATTGTTTATGGAATCTATATCCTATTTTAAAAATTAATTATTGAGTTAAGCTTATAACTCTATCTTTTTTCATCCTGATAGAACTAAAATGTATAGAAACCATAGAGAGTATTATTGGTGGTATTAAATGAAGAAAAATATTTTAGAATTTACAATCAAATGTTTGGATTTTCAATAGTTTAAAGATGAATGAAAATTACTAAAGGGGACAATTCAGCCTTTATTAGTGTCAGAGTAAAAATAGGAAAATATATCTATTGATTTCCTGATAAGATTACCAAGTACATCTCCAGGTAACAATGCAATTTCTGTTATTTCTGATCGACTAAATAAATCTGCTTATTTTATTCCCTTTTGAGATAACATGTTTTGATAAAATTTATAAACTATATATCAAGGAGATAATTAGTTTACATGGATTTACTATCTACATTTTTTCTGATTGGAATCCCAAGTTTATTTATAATTTTTAGGAAATCCTTTATATGTTTTTTGGACTAAATTAGATTCTAGTACAACTATTCATCCTCTATCTGATGGAGAGTCTAAGTGAATGATTCAAACCTTGGAAGATATGCTTCATTCTTGTTCTTTGTATTACCAATTATATTAGGATAAACATATTTCATTTATTAATTTTTCTTATAATAAAATTTTTCATTCTACTATACATATGGAACCTTTTGAGGAATTATTTTGAAAGTGGTGTTAAACTCCATATTGTTGGGAAGAAGTGGTTGAAATGAAGCAGCTAGGATCAATGTGGGTAAAAGAAATATTAGAGAAAATAATTATGATTCAGAAACATATGAGTAAAACTTAGAGTAGGCATAATAGTTTTGTGGATAATCAGAGGAGATATCTTCCATTCGAGGTAGGCCATCATGTTTTTCTAAAAGTATCTCTTCATAAAAGTCTTACAGGTTTTAGAAAACAGGGAGCTAAGTTCATGGCTCATTAGATCACATGAAATCTGGGAGAAAGTTATTCCAATTACCTATCGAGTATCCATTCCTTTTATTTTATCTTAGTTAAATGATGTATTTAATGTTTTGTTGTAAAAAAAATATGCGGTGAATGCATCTCATGTTTTACGCTCTGAAGTAGTTCAGTTGGAAGAAAACATTTCTTATAAGGAAAAAACAGTAAAGTCTCTTGGAAAAAGAGAAAAATTATTTCAGGATAAGGTAATTTATCAAGTTATGTTTTTTTTGGAAGAACCATATGGTTGAAGAAGCAGCATGGGTATTAGAAATTGGTATGAAGGAAAAATAGCCCCACCTGTATAAGTAATGAATAAAATTATGAAGATGAAATTTCAGAAGGGGTTAAGATTTAATAAAATAAATAATGTTAGAATAAATCATTTTCAAGTCTTATTTTTATCGGTTAATTATATTTATAGAGATATATTCTCTATAATAATATTAAATAATTTTACCATAAAAAAGGAAATAGTTTTATTCTTACTAAATTTGTTTACATATATTATATGGATTTATTTAAAGGATTAAATGATATATTTTTGAATTTTGATTTTTAAAAATGAATTTAATTTTTGAAATCATCATATCAAAATTATCTTAGGCTTACTATTTTTTAATTTTCTGAAAATGTTGATTTTTAATGAATAGTGAAATATATAAATTTTTATTAGAAATTGTATTTTATTTTAAAGTATTTACAAAAGAAATTATATTTTTCATAAGTTTTAAAATTTAATTCATTCATTTTTATTATAAATAATCCAATTATGGTGGTTGTAATGAGTTTTATATTTTAATTTTTCATAACAACAATTTTATACATAAAAGGAAATTTTTTGAAAAACCATTTTTATCGTATTTTGAAGTTTTAATTTTAAATTTAATTATTACAATTATAGAAATTAAATATTTAAAAATGTATTTTATATTTGAGACCAGAAGGTTCAAATTTGGTAAATATGTCCCTTTTAATTTTGGCCATTATGAACTATAACCATAATAATTTTTTTTGTTACCATGGTAAAGGTAAAATGGATTAATTAGAGTTAATACTGATGGGATAAGGTTTTAAATTCATTAAAAAAATTGAATTTATGTCATTTGAGGAGTATTTAATCTATAATTATATAAACCTATAAAATATGAATTTTTCATTTATCTTTGATATTGAACTTTATAATATTTAAGTAAAAGAGAATGTTAAAAATGTCACTCGCTTACTTTTAATATCAATAATATTTCATGATAGGGATAAAAACAACTTATATTCAGTTTTAAATGTAAATTTGAAATATGAATGATTTTTTTTATCATGGTAATTTATTTTTAATTTTTACTCATAAAATTATTACCTTAAATGCTTACACAACGCCGACGTAGTGCTTGTGCAAGTAGTAGAAAAGTAAAGTAAATAATTTTAATAACTCTAAAAGTTATATTTTTTTGTGAGTTATAGTATCCCATTAATTTTATATATCAAAATAACATATTTATGCGTTTTTAATGGTTTTAAATTCTAATTAATTTTCTATCACGTTATATTCAAATTCAAATCAAATGAATAGTTCTAAAAATGTCAATATTTATATTTAATATTAAAAAATATTTTATTAAATGATTTAAAATTCCCTAGAATATTATATTCATAAAGGTGAAAGTGATATCATTTAAAATTTTAACCATGGTTCATTTACGGTCCACTTTTCCTTTTATAATAAATTTCTTGACTCTAATAGTGTGAACATTATTGATATCACAATAATCATCAAAAGGGGTAATAGGGGGTTAAAACAAAGATATAAGGGTAAAAATATCATCTAAAATTTTCTAAATTTTATTATATGATTGGATTTAAAATCATCATTATTTTATCTTAAAATTATATCAATTTGGATCCATTTTTCCATGAAAATTAATTTATATTAATTTAATACTCTAGGTAATTCCAAGAGTGCGCCTCCCCTCACTTATAAAAGTGAACATTCTCTCCTCTATTACTCACACCTTTTGAGTACTGTAGTTTTTTCAATCCCTACCAAAGTATCTCCCTAAATTCATTTCCCATGTACTTGAGTTCACGACACCACTAAAACAATAAACCTAGATAGACTAACATGTAATCCAAAGAGGTTATCCAAGGAAAAAAATATATGGAAGGCACGCGATGAGTAATACTCGATGTGATGAACACTTTAACTTAAAACCTCATTTTAATTGTTTCAAAGATTCATTTTATAAATATTTTTATTTTATTTTTATATTCCTAAAATTATTTTGTGGGTATAAATGAATTATAAAATACATTTTATGTCTCTTTTTTTACTTTCAATTTTTTTTCAAAAGAAATCTTTTAATATATTTCTTATTAATTTTTTGAATTTATTTACAAAAGTAAAAAAGGAATGTCCCATTTTAAAGTATATAAAATCAATGGGGTTTCCCACCATAATAATGTTTTTTTTATTATTTTACAATATTTCTTGTTTTCTTCAAATAAAAACACCTTTTCCCTTTTTTATGGGTATTTTAGTTTTAAAAATGGGGTTTTAAAAGAAAAGGGTATTTTTGGTTATCTGTATGTGTTTTAAATATGGGATCAAAATATTTTTTAAGGGTTTTACAATGAAAATGTGAATGTATAATTTTTTTATTCCTAATATGGAACTTGATCATTATAGATGGTAACGAGTGATCCCAATACCACTTATATGAATGGGTGGGCCTGATATAACTTATAAAAATATGTGAGCTTGATACATATTATAAGAATGGGTGAGCCCAATATAAGCTCCAATTTATTGGGTAATGTTACTTTTCTTTAAATAAAAAAATAATGGAGTTAACCAAGGTGGTTTGTCTTATTGATTTATCTAGATTCTAACTATTTCTAACTCAAGTGAACATGGGTTGTGAATATTGTTCTCACACTTTCCTACATGGGTTCCTATGTTATTTTTATGGATTTAAAAGGTTTTCTTTGCGAAAAAATCTATTTTCAATGTGGACATGATTTATTTTATACCTTTATATAATAATGTGTAAATTATTGTCATTTTATAGGTTTTCATGATTTTCTCTAGACTAATAGATTTTTTACTTTTTTTCCCTTAATAAACTTTTTGTTCTCATCCCACATTTCTAAATGTTTTCAATAGGGTTTAAGGTTGTTTTAAAATAATGAAGATGTCAAGTTTAAGGTTATAAATATTTTTCTTGAAAGAAAAACATGTTTCATTTCAAAGGTTTTATATTGTGGAAAAAATTGGATTCTGAGTAGAAGGGTTCTCTTTTCAATATATGAGTTTATTATGTAATATTTATGACTATATTATCAAAACCTCTAAACCTAAAATATATTGGGTTATGAAATAAAGTGAATTATAGTCTAAATACACTAGATTATGTAATTTTTAATATTGGATACTTATAGTGGTAGATAAAAGCTGGTATAAATCTCATATAGATGATCATTATTTCCCTTTGAAGTTCTCAGCTAGCGATCATGTGTAACTAAAATTATCACCTCATTTGGGCCACTTTTTACTTGGGAAATAGTGGAAGTTATCTATGAGGTGTGCAAGACCATTTGAAACATGGAAAATATAAAAAAGGTGGTATACCATTTTGATCTACCACTTAGTTGAATTTGATCCATAACATATTACATGTGTCACAAATCAAGAAGTATCACCCTGAACTATATCATGTTTTGGATAGGGAAGGCTTGTACATAAAACATGACATGTCGGTGAGAAAGAAACTAGTTTACATTTTTGATTCATAAGTAGAGGTTATACATGGGAAGTTGATTCCATTTTTACAAGTTCTATTGAATCATGGGTTAAACACTCATGATATGGGGGAGTTAGAGTCTATGATAAGGCAATAATGACCTCATCTCATTAGGGATAACAATTCTTCAACTTATATTTCTCAGGGTACAAATCAATATTATGGGTATAATTTTTACATCCTACCATTATTTTCAGGTAAGACCATATATTTTTTTCTATTTTAATTATTTTCCATTTGATCCCATGTCATTATCATTGTTTTTATACTCTTTAGAGGCCAGGGAAATATAATTTTGAGTACTATTATTGTGGATATAAACTTAAAAATAATAAATATTTAGGTTTTCCACTATCTATTTGGTGGGGGTCACTGGAAAACTGTTGGGTATAGTAGTGACCAAAACATTATTCTATAACCACCAACTAGATGTTGACATGAGTGGGCTCGATAAAAGTAAGATGGTTTTAGTAATTTCAAACAGAAACCCCTATTTTAATATAATTTCCTCATAATTAAACCCAAATTTGACCTGTATGATTTTAGGATCCATCTCTAGATGTTATTATCACTTGTAACTCATCTCTTGGCATATTGATGTGTCATTTGTCTTAGTGGATTTCACTTAGGGATCCTGACATTGTTTTGGACCAAATCTCTCCTATCATCTTGTTTATTCCTTTTTGAATGGTATGATATCCTTGGATTATTATTAATCCATTAATCTTGTTTGTATTTTTTAGTTTATAGGTCTCTCTCTTTCCTCCCCATTTTTGGTTGGAAGATACGTTTCCAATTATTGATGATTTGAGAATTAATGTGGGTGGATTTATATGATATCTATATTAATTGAAGCATTTTTTGATTGATCCTTTTGAATTTTATTTTTTAAAAGGATTTTTAAACCTGATTTTTAACCTCTTGACCACTAATTGAGAATGGCATGGTGATTGATGAAAACCACTTAATATGGATTTTGAATTAAATTGCATGATTTTTGAAATTATATTTCAGTTGAAATGATCGGTTTAAAGGGGCCATTTTGATATTGGATTTGAACTGATATGGTATATAATATTTGTGATATCCATGAAAATGATTTTTTAATGACATAGGATTTTCTTTGGGATACCATTAATGATGTTTTCTTGAAACTATTTTTATATGGATTATGAATGATTGGATTTTGGTTGGTTATGAAAAAATTTATATGACTAAATAATGATTAATTATAACCCTAGATTGAACTTGGAATTGATTCCCATGGGAGGTGGGAATTTAGGCAGGTAGTCATGGACAAGAACTCTAGGCATGTTTAACTCTAGCTATCAATTGAATTGAAGATGACAACACTAAGTAAACATTTATGGGGCATAGAGACACACATTAGGGTGTATTACTACCCCTAATACCATATATCTTGGGTAATGTGTGGAACATGTGGACATGATCATTGATTTCATGTGGATCCTATATCTTTTTCTTAACTTTGTAAAGAACTCCATTACCATTGTGCTAGCATTTTTTTAAAGATATCCCTTTCTTGTTTTGTCAGTTTTTTTATTAAATCATGTCATATAAACTATTTTATTGGGAAGTGTTAGATATACTTGTTTTAATAAATGCTTAAAATAATGTTTGAAATGCATGTTTTTATACGAACTGTGATAACTATTTTAATGTATTGTTTTACTTAAACCTTATAATATTTTGTTTACTTTATATGGAATACTTTTAGAATTATTGGTGGAATTATATTTGGTATATTTTATCACACCCTATATATGCCTTTAGGAATGAGCATAAT
Source organism: Viscum album (assembly GCA_963277665.1). Taxonomy (NCBI): domain Eukaryota; kingdom Viridiplantae; phylum Streptophyta; class Magnoliopsida; order Santalales; family Viscaceae; genus Viscum; species Viscum album. The sequence goes on from OY728145.1 coordinate 1,418,565,749, forward strand.
TTATCTTTCTAGGTTTAGATAGTTGAAAGAAACCACTTGGAGGTGGTGGGTATTCATGATATAGAGACATGGGTGTTTATGGTGATGCATGGGTGAGAAACCTATATGTTATATAAAGACTAGTTATCTTTGGTGTTATCTTCTTGATTGTTTGATTTTTTGGATGATGTTTATCCTTGTGACCTATTATTGGATTGTAACTTGATCATGGTCTTTTCCATTAATTTTGGTTTAATTTATTGGTTTATTTTCTTTGCTTATTTATTATGTAAGACCATTCCCAAATGTTGTTTGATGACATCTAAACACTAGTTAGTAGGCTGTGGAGATTGAGAATGCACTTCAGGCCACAGTGCTGATCGACTGAGAAGCCTGGATTGATGGTTGTTCTAGGTTGGTTCTTTATAACACCATAGTGTAATAGAGTTATTGAAAGGAGAAACCATACCTTTATTGACACAGTAAGGTTCATTATGATCCATAAAATTCTTCCATTATCCTTTTTTGGATATGCATCGAACTCTGAAGAACATATAATAAAATAAGTACAATCTTAAAAAATAAACTAGATACCATTCAAGTTAATGTATGGAATAAAATATATTTTTTCACATAATCATGCATGGGTTTTCAAGGCATTTGTTAAGTCTAACTCTAGAAAAAAATTAGCATCCCAAGGAATAAAGTGTATCTTTATATTGTTTCTTAAAGAAATAAGGAGATAATATTTATAAAAATCCTTAAAAAAGGTTATCATCATAAGAAAAACCATTTTTATTGAGAGTGATCATATACTCTAGTAGGATAGTGGGATTAATATTGAATTTTATGAGGTTTTTGTTCATTATACACAAGAGTTGGTACAGGAAAAGGATCCACAGGTCCTTGAGGAAGATGTTGTTCCTAAAACACAAGTACTAATTTGGAGCCCTAGAGAGGTCAGAGAACTAGAAAGATATGGTTTTCTAGTCACTAAATATGGTGTCTAATTATTGGTTGAAAATAATGATCCAATTTCCTACAAGTATATAGTAGAGTTTTTAGAAGTTACAATATGGAAAGAAGCCATGAATTCTGAGATGTATTCTATGTATCAGAACCAAATCTATGTTTTGGTAAATATTCTAGTTGATATAAACTTTTTTTCTATGAAAATAGTAATTTAATAGAAAAATATAAATTTAAGGTAAAATTTGTAGCACCCTATGTCTATATGATTTTTGTTTTCAAAATAGATTTAATTTCTTCGATATTTTGCGTCACACACAACACCGAGTTTTAACAAACTACAATATACTATTAATATTATTATTTAAATATGAACTTTATAAATTAGTTGTTAAAATTAGTTTTATGAATATTAATAAAAAAATTATAAAAAAATTAAGTATAAAGGTTTTATGTAAAATAATATGTTGATAAATAAGTACTTAATTTTTAGAAATACTTTTTCTAAAAAAATGGTTTTTATTAATTTTTTGAACAAATAATAAATTCTATTTTTTTGATTTTTAGAAAATTATTTTATAAAATAAAATTAATTTTCAAAATAAAAATTTTAAAATTATCTTTTTGTAAATTTTAGAGTATTTTCTAAAAAGGATAATTTTTCATCGAATAGTGAAAAATACTGATTTTTAAAAAAAATGTATTTTCAATTATAGAATTTACAAGTAACATTTTTTTATATTTTTTTAAAAGTAAAATTAGTTCAATTATATTATTATTAATACAATTTAATTCATTGTCATCAAATTTTTGTTCAATTTTTATATAAAATCCTCTTACAATTATGGGAACTTTTTCTTTGGAAAACCGCCTTTTAATCACGTCTTCGGGTTAAATTTTAAATTAAATTATGAAAATTATATGAATTTAATTTGGAAAAAATATATTCTATATTTTGAATTGAAATAATTAATATTATATAATAATATCAACTTAAATTTTTTTCCATAATGAATACTAAAAACAGTAAAAATTAATTACCATAATTAAGGTTAAAACGGGTTTACCGAGGGGTTAAATTAAAATGATAAGTCTTAAAATGGATTAAAAAATTGTCAAATTCCTATTTTATGGACATATTTTTACCTTATATCATACAAGGTTTTAGAATGAGGAATTTTGGATCCTTTTGGAAATTTTAAAATATAGGTATACCTCTTTCTTTTCAAAAATTCCAAGTGTTCCCTCTCCCCCACTTATAAAAGGAAACCCCCATCCTATCCTATTCACTATTAAAAATAATTTTTGTTAAGATATTACCTTTAAAAAAATTTCTTAATTACCTCCCCATATCCTATATTAATTAGTTTGATACTTAAACCCTCTTAAAAATGCTTTTGGTGTAGATCTAAGGAGTTTGTTTGAAGAAGAGGTATCGTTATTAACTGGGAATTTTGTTTTATTTAATATTCCAAACAATTCAGTTATTATTAAAATATGATGATATAATAATATTATATTCAATATAATTATATTTTAGAATGTTAATGTAATAACATACCTCCATCTCCTCTTCCGTCAAATGGGAAATGAAACCATCAATTGTGTGTACAATGAACTACCGCCTAGCGAACCAATTTAATTCATTTTCTATCACCACCTCTCATAGTTGGAGATAATGATGGTTTTGATGTTTATATATTATATATATGACAAAATTATTATCCTATAACTATAATATCATATCTACCTTCTTAACTTCTAATCTATTATAAAATGATAACATTGCTCGTGCGAATGTGTGGAATAGAACTTCCACAAAGCGATGTGATACATTTTTCATTTTATTTTGACATGGATAGTAATAAGGATATATTTAATGAATATATATTATATATGAAATATAAACTATTCTGAAAAGGTGATATATTATTTACCTTTCTTTTTTTCTATCTATTGAGAAAATGGAATCAACGTTCATGCGTACATATGACCTACCATCTCCATGAACAGTGTAATTCGTTTTCTATATCTAAATTTAACATATTACTAAAAATAAATATATAATGAATATATATGATATTTATATCATGTTTAACATCTTGGATATGATGGAATTGTGATCAAATTAAAAATATCAAAAATACATAACCAAAATATACATAAAAAATAAAGTAGTTATTACCTAAAACATTATTTTAACAAGGAATTGTTAATAAATGGATAATAAAAAGAAATAAGTAAATAATATATTGTGTTGGATATAGTGATTATCTAAAGAGGGGGTGAATTAAGTACCCAATAATTTTTTTTAAATGGTTTAAAGTAGATTCTCATAATTAATTTAAAAACATAATAGTTAACCAAAAAACCAGATCGTTATAAATTTCAGTCTTTCAAAATATTTATTAGGTCTTGGTTAAATAAGCATAAGAGCCTCAGCCCAGTTGGTGAGGAATCAGAAAGTGCATGCTAGAGACCTGAGTTCAAAACTGGGTGAAGACATATTTATGGGGCACTATAGTAGGTACTATAGCAGGTATTGTAGTAGGGAACTATTCATCTGTTTGGGCTTTTGGGCCACTAGTTTGGGCCTTGGGTCCTTCCTTCGGGCCACACAAGGTATTCAGGCCTGTAAGGCTTTTGGGCCATCTCAAGGCCTTCGGGCCACCTCAAGGCCTTTGGGCCACCTAAAATTGTGCTTAATGATCAGACAGACTCTACAAGAAGCAGACTCCAGATGGGGATCAGATCAGACACATTCACCAGAGCAGTAGCTAAGAAGATTTTTTCAGAAAGGGAGGGTTTGGAATTGCCATCGGGACCAGCCTGTGCTTGCATAGGAAGCCTAGCCGAATAGTCATACGAAGTTGGAGAGCTGATATGACGATGAAGAACCTAGGAGGAGGAGTTCCAGGTATAGTTTGTATAATTCCTAAGGCCTACAGATCATGTAATCTCTAAGCCTATGAGCCTTTTAAGGCTTCCCCCTTATCCTTTAAAATGGCGGTTATAAAAAATTAATAAAAAAAGGACTTTGGGCCATTTAGGTGGTTAAATAATATTAAATATTACTTAATCCTTTGAAATAAATTTAGTTAATTAAAATATTATAAATACACTAATAAAGGTAAATTATAAAATTATTAATTTTTTTATAGTTTAAACCAATTTTTAGTTTTAAGGAATAGATTAAAAAAACATGATTTTTTTTGAATATAAGAGGTCTAGTATCAAGTTAAGATCTAGTACTCTCTAATTAGTGATCACCCTCCACAAAGATATTAATATAAATAAATAGTTTTATCCACAAACTAGATTCAGTTTTATAATAATATACAATAATCTAGACCACATAAGGACTCTTCTACTATTATCTACGGGAGTAAAAAATATAATAGGTCACATAGGACCTCTTCTACAGTTTCAATGGGAGTACATGTGTTAAAAGAGTTAATATGATATCTATTTATCTTCCAGTTAATCAGGATATTGTGTGTTGTGAAATAAACATAGAAACACACATATTGATCGTAATGTAAAATACAAAAATAAAACTTAGCAATTAAAAGTATGGAGGGATAGATTTTCTATTTTTTTTATGAAGTACAACTCGTGACTCTTGATTTTTATTTTTAGCATAGCTTGATTCAGGTTTTCATGAAAACTTTAGTATAAAAGAGTGTTGTAGACACTTTTGTTATTAATTGCCGGAAGGCACTAAATGTGCATTGTTCTTATGCTTCCTCAGTCGAGTGTAGTCATGTAAGTTATTGTAATGATATATAGATCTCATTTCATGTACAACTTCCAGTGTGTTCCTTTTTCAGAACATTTCTATTGTGTACATCACTTTGTTGCACAAGGGAGTCTTCTTCCCTTTTTATCATTAGCATGCATAATTATCAATGTGAAAATATGGATTTTATGCATCCCCATATTTGGGGCTGACTCATCCTTTAATGCATTCCATCTATCCATTAAGTGAAAATCCTTAAAATAACACTTGGAATTAAATTCAATAATATAGTCTCTAGAGATATTAATTCAAAATAAAGTAAAGTAGTGGCAGTGAGTCCTAGAAAGGTGAACGAACTCTGGATGTGTTTCTTTGTAACAATGTATCTCTATCGCGGTTTATATGTTCGACAGAGAGACTTTGGAGTAGTATCACATTATTGGTGGTGACTTATACTGGAGGTGTTACATTTTATACTTAGATAAAATTATATGGTTGTGGTTATTCAGCTGACGATATTTCAATTATGTACTTTTCCAAATTTCATAGTTGTTAGTGAGACACATTTTGATGGTGATTAATCCTTCTAGTGGTGGATACTTTAACAACATGCTAGGATGGAAGCGACTCATACTTTACCAATTTTATTACTCAGTAGTATGAAACAACTGATGGTGAGGCATTCCATACTTTTCTAAATTTATAATATATTGATATTATATCCTTGACAGTCTCTTAATACAATAGTGTGACTTTGTTGGCAGTGTCTCATATTTTGTCAAAATTTGGTCTCTATGGTGACTCATTGCTAATGGTGAGTTATAGGAAACAATGAATCTTCCATGATGGTGACTCATCTTGGTGGTGTCCCAACCTCAATGGTGAGTCATAGTTAGCCAAAAATTTTCAATATGTAGTATAATATAAAATGATAATAGAAAACATAAAACTCATTGATATAATTATAAAAATGATTTTTTGATCATTAAAACAAGAATTTAAACAATCTCCCCCATTTTTATGGTCTCACATCATGACATCAAAATTAATATTGAAAACAAATAAATCATCACATATCATGCACATGATATTAAAGGTAACAAAGGTAAATGATGACAGTGTAGACGTGGTATTAAATAAAATTAAATATCATTTTTAAAAGACAAAAATAAATTATACACTAGATTTATCCCACTTTTGGGTTTATCATAAAGGTAAACATAATTATAAGAAAATATTAAATGCATTAAGAAAAAAAATATGAGTAGTAAAAGGAATTAAAGAAGATAATTGACCAAAATTTAAAAATATTGCACAAAAAATTCCATCTAAAAACATCACATAAAGGGCACAAAAAATATAATACAACATAAATATAAAGACTTAGAAGAAGGTTCCATTGGTGATTTTCATTTATCCTTGGCTTGGATCTGCTGTGAGGCAGTAGGATCAGCTCAGAGTAGTGTGGTAGGAACACCAGTCAGAGATCAAGGATCTTTGGTAAATATGGGTCTGAGGTGCCTGACAACTTCTATTGGAGATAAAGTAAATGGATAGAAATCGGTTTGAAGAGGATCAAGGGGATCTTTGGTTACTCCTGGTTGAAGAGAGAATTAAACATTAACTCCTATAGTTGTGATGGGAGGAGATAAATAGGCAGTCACTCGTATGGCCTCATAATCCACAACATTTTTCCCATGCACATGAAGAAAATGCTTCATAAAATGGATGAATTCTATGATGATCTATCCTCTTATATCCATTTCAGTGAAAAAGTGGCCCTTCTCTTCCATAAATTTTTGTAGCAATGGAGTCATTTTTTTCAACTGTCTAACTTGTTCTTTGAAGGATTGGGAAATGATTGGGAATTATTAGATTTTCATCCAAAAACTTGAAATTGTAATCCATGAAATGATTATTATACATCCTTGAGAGATAATACTTAATTTCCTTGGTTATAGTTTCCCTATTTAAGTTTATGTCTTTTTCATTCTGTCTTATCATCTTGTGATCACGATTAATGTTTTGATCAAAATTTCTCAAAATTTACAATGGAATAGAAATATCACCACTAGAAGGTTCACTCAAAAGAACAATAATTTCTTCTCTAACAACAGTTCTGAGTAGGTCATCATCAATAGTAAGAGTTGCATTTGAAGTATCATAGGATTCATATATAGGGCCCTTAAGAATAACATCCATAGAAGCTACAAAGGAGGACTTCATCCCTTATAGAAGGGACTTCATAGATTCCATCACACCAATTATTCTCTTTTTCTAAATTTTAATATCTTGAATATGATTTATCATTTTAGGTTAGCTAGGATGGATCACCAATTCAAGTAAATAACTTTTATAATTTTCACTCAGTATAGTGGGCATGGGTGATAGACTCTTCAATTTGTTTTCAAAATCTGAAAGTATATTCTCTCTAAAAACATCAAAGTCACCTTTGGTGACCATATCCACTAGCACATATGAAATAATAGGACCATGAGTAGCAAGTGATTGCAATTTTTTAGAATCAAACCTCTCTAAATATCCAAAAACATCAATTTGATTTATCATTGTTCCCTTAGGATCCCTTGCAGTTCGAAGATGAGGCCCACTATTCATTGGTGGACTCTCAACTTCACCCAAGAACTTACCCCATTCATCTCTCATAGGATTAATCTAATTATCAGAGACCATAAATGTAGAGGATTTAGAAATGGTGCGTAAAACTTCAATAGAAAACTGGGATTTCAACATGTCTTTGAGCATTTTCACTATGTGAAGCAACAATTAGCTTAACACAAGCGGTAGGTTATTCTTACATATGAATATCAACTTTTTTCACAATATCAGTTGATTAAACTTTCTTATTCTCATCATCAGATCCCTTATCAGAAATATCAATAGTTTTTTCACCAGAATCAGTTTCTTCTTCTATTTTTTACATTAAAACTGGTTTTTCTTCTACATGTTTATCAATAGTAAACTCAACAATCTCTTTTCTCATTTATTCAGCCACATGCTGACCAAAAGCAGTAATGACTACTAACTATTCAGAAGCATCCATATTTTCAACTTCATCAACAACTTTAAGACATGGGGATTTCTTCCGCTCAACAAAATAACCTTCCTCTTGTCTGTTAGAAACTTCCATTTCATTGAAAATACTAGGTTTACCCTTAGATCTAGAAAGAGATTATTCAGGAGAAGAATTCAATTCTTTAGGAGTTTTAACATCCTCTATTTTTATCTTCCCATTAGAACCATTAGGATATGAATCATGACCATCACCATTATCAACATCTCCATTTCCATTTCCATTTCCTTCTCTATTTTTATCACCATCATAATCATGTTATTCTTCTTATTCCTATTATTCATCATCATTATCATAATTATATTTAGAGATACTCTTTATCTGTTCTTCTCTAGAAAATTAAGTTTCTTTTTCATTTCTTATTACTAATTTTTCTCTTTTAGGTACTATCCTCGGGGGTCTAGGAGACCCATAAGTAATAGGTGGAGAGTCATGATAGAGATTTGGATCACTTACCTTATCAATATGATTAGTATATTCCTCAAATTTTGGGGTAGGGACTTCTTCTTCCTCATCTGAACACTCCACTATCTCATATGGTTCAAAACTAGGATCAACTAGGTATTTTGGCCTTGAGGGATAGTAAAATGGGTTAAACACAACATAAAGTTTATCACTATCAGCTACCCAATCCTTTTTAAAAGGGTTATAACTGATATTCATCCTCAAAAAAATCGCTTTTGAGATACAAAAACCACTGAAGTCCACAGACAACTCATCATTTTCATCAACAAACCTTCTAAATTTCAATATAGAATAAATCATCTTGGGATAAATCAGGTATTTAGATCATGAATTATCCTCAATCATTTCAGACAAGTGAATCATAATATACATACATAAGTCTATATTTTCCAATCTTTTCATCAAACAAAGCAAGTAGACATCCTCGTACCTAAAGGTGAAAAAATAACCTTTCCTAGGGCACAATATATATTGAATAAACTTAACCAATTGTTTACATTCCACTTCCAACTCAAAATCTACTGAAATTCTCACATTTCCATCACTAATCAACTCGAAAAGTGCTAATTTATAGTTGAAATTATCCCCATAATCTATGATGGTTTCTTTATAATCATTGAAAACACCTAAATGTGGGACTTTAAAGCACTATTCCCACTTTTTTTTAAGAAAATAAAATTTTATGACCTTTAAATTGGATTCTTACTGAGTATTCTTCCTTTTATTCAAAACAAAACTCCACAAACTGATAGAACTCAAACACCAATTTAGGATAAAAGGGTCTATTATTTGAAGAGAACCAAACTAAACAACCTTGGTTCTGAAGTATATTGAGCACCAATGACTTACTCGAAATTATCCATTCAACTTTAACTTCTTTTTAGGGAACTGCAACTCTTTTTGACTTCTCTGGATTAATAAGCGCTATAGAAAATTGACTACTAGATTATGCTTTCTTCTTCTTAGAATGATGCAACTCGTTTGGAGAATACATTGAAGGTCTCTTTACTCTGTCCATGTAGATATGTTTAGTTTACTTGATCGAATGTGAAGGTAAGTTTGCAAGGTTGAGGTTTGGGACATAAAGGGTCACACTAGGCTTAAGAGGAAAGAAAGGAATTAGAAAATAGGTGTGTTGGAATTAGACAAACATCCATTTTATATCATTTCAAATTTAGGTATAAAAAAATAAAATTTAAATAATAATTGATTTTTTTTTTGAAAATTGGGAAACAATCGAATCAGTTTAAAAACAAAATAAACCCTAAGAATGAAAAATTTGTGGTTCAACAATTTAGAAGTGAAAAATTTTAAAATTCATGAAAACTAATGGTGTGAAGCTCAAAATGGAGATAAAAACACAACAGTGATACAACCACAATAGTTTATCAAACCCAAAGGTGTGTCATACCCAAAGGTGTGTCATATCCAATGATGTGTCATACCCAACGGTGTGTCATACCCATTGGTGTGTTAAACCCAATGATGTGTTCTTATAAAATTAAACATTGTCAAAATTAATCATACATAGAATATGTTTTATGTATCTAATTCTATCAGAAATGAAGTATTAGTAAATATATTGGCTAACTAATGTTCCATACCAATGTATTCAAGAGTGATAACACATTTTTGAAATTGATCACTTAAAAAGTGATATCTTACCTCAATATGTTTTTTTATAAAATAAAAAACAGGATTATTTGAAATATTAATATCACTTGTTTTGTCACAATTTGTGGGGAGATGTCGTAATTGAAATCCATAGTCTAGTAATGTGTGTTTCATCTAAAAAATTTGTAAATAGAAGCTACCTGCAACTATGTATTTAGCTTCAGAAATTGATAATGTAATAGAATTTTTAATCTTACTACATCGTGAAAATATAGAGTTTCCTAAGAAGTGACATGTTCCATATGTGATTTTCTATGTAACTTATATCCACCAAAGTCAGCATTAAATTAACTAACTATATCAAATACTAATCCTCCAGGGTAAAACAACCCAAAATTTGTAGTATATTTTAGGTATTTGAAAATTATTTTTATAGGAATCAAGTATGAATCTTTTTGATTATCTTGAAAATGATAACAAATATACACACTAAACATAAAATCATGTCGAATAGCAGTTAAGTAGAAAATAATTCCAATCATTCCTATGTAATAGGTTTGATCCATTGGTTTCCCAACTTCATCAAGATACAAATTTTAGGTGGCACTTATAAGAGTATCACTACTCTTAGGGCTATCCAAGTTAAAATTCTTTAAAAGATACTTAATATGTTAATTTTATTTAAAATGATTCCTTATTTATTTTAAAAAATATTAAAATAAAGAATGAAAATGAGTTCACCCAATAAACTCATTCCAAATTCATTTTTCATCATTTTAGAAAAACTAGTACATAAGGTATTTTTTAAAGATCCAAAAATAATATCATCTATATAAATTTAAACAACTAAAAAATATTTGGAAATTTGTTTTATAAAAGGGTAGGATCAGTTATAACTTTTGAAAATCCTTTTAAAATAAGAAAAGTGCTGATCCTGTCACACCAAGCTCTGGGAACCTGTTTTAAACACTATAAAGCTATTGTTAATTTAAAAATTTGATTCGGAAAATGGGGATTTTGAAAACTCAGTGGCTATTTAAAAAAAACATACTAAATTATTAAACTATTAAAGAAATAACTCTTGACATCCATTTTATAAATTTTTAAATCTAAATGTGCTTCATAGGAAAGAAGAATTATAATGGATTCAAGTTTGGCTACGAGTGTAAAGGTTTCCTCATAGTCTATTCCTTCTTATTGACTATAACCTTCTGCAACTAGTTTAGCCTTGTTTCTTACTATAGTGTCTAACTCATATAAATTTTTATAAACACCCATTTAGTGCCTATAGTTAAGGTGTCCTTGGGCCTCTCAACAAGTTCCCACACTTTATTTATTTCAAATTTATTTAATTTTTCTTGTATTTCCATCACCTATAATTCATTATTAATGGATTCATTGATATTATTTGGTTCTAGATGAGACATGAATGCTTGATGTTCAACCAAATTTATAATAGAATCTATTTTCTTTGTATCTCTATCAATATCTACTAAAAAATCAGCTAAGGAGTGATACTTAAGGTTTCTTACAACTCTAGAAAAATTAAAGTTTATCACTTTAGGATTTTTAGAAGTTCAGGTTTAGGAAGTTCTAGAAATTCCTTAGAACTGGATGATGTTTTTGACAGTTTCACAACATAATCAGAAGTTTAAGAAATTTTTTTCATATAAGAAAAAATATCCTCAATATTTTATAAATAAGTTTTAGGCTTATTTGGATATGTTACATCAAATTAGACATGAAAAAATTCTTCCATTATCTTAGTGATTTTATTGAAATATCTATAGGATTCATTGGAAAATGAATATCCTAGGACAATTTCTTCATCACTTTTAGAGTCAAATTTATCGAAATTATCCTTAGTGTTAAGAATAATGACTGTGTAACCAAAAAATATAAAGTAATTAACCTTAGGATTTCTATTATTACAAAGTTTATAAGGGGTATTATTCAAGATAGGTCTAATTAAAATTCTATTTATGATGTAGTGGGCTATATTCACAGCCTCTTCCCAAAAATAGATATGAAATTCATATTCATTTATCATGATTCAGGCTATTTCTTGAAGAGTTATATTCCTTATTTTTACAACTCTCTTCTATTGAGGTGTCTTAGGATAAGAGAAGTTATGAGTGTAGAAATTGTTTGAGAAATAATATTCAAAGTCTTAATTTTAATAGTCACATATATGGTCACTTCTTGGAGTCTTAATCCTAAGTCCCCTTAAGTTATCAACAGATCTATCATACTTTGTGAAATATGAACAAGATTCACTTTTGTGAGATAGAAAAAATACCCAAGTATACCTAGAAAATAAATCTACTAAAACATAGACATAATTATTCCCATTTAGAATTGAAACTATTTATGGTCTAAATAAATCCATATAAACCAACTCAAGAGGTTGGGAGGTTGATACTTCTTTCTTTAACTTGAAAGAAACTTCGTGCTTCTTCCCTTTTTGGAAAGGGTTACAAACTTCATCATTTAGGAGCTCTAGTTTTGGTAGATCCTTGACTAACCCTTAACTAGTAAGATTCCTAACTTAGTGAATATTATAATATCATAGTCTCCTATTCTAAATCCAAGATTCTTTGTGAAAGGCACTCAATCAAGAAACATTTTGAGAAATTATAGAATTTAATTCAACAAAATAAATATTTTATTTTCTTAAAGTAGTAAAAATTAAAGCATTTTTAGAATCATAAACATTTCAAGAATCATTATCAAATTTATCATAAAAATCATAATCACATAATCATGAGATGCTAAGCATTTTATATTTCAAACAATTAAAAAATAATACTTTAAAAATTAAAATAGAATTACTATTACCAAATTTCCCAAGGCCGATGATTTATCTTTTTGCATTATCACTATATGTGACATGACCACATTTAACCTTAATGAGGCTCTTGAAGAGAGAATAATATCATATCATATGTCTTGAACATTCAATGTCTAAATACCATATACTTATTCTAGTGTTCTTCAAAAAGTTTTCTTACAAAACAAAATTTATACAAGGAATGAATTTAGTACCCATATATGTTTGGGTCCAAATATGTTAGTAATTAAAGATTTTGGAACCCAAATTTTATTTCTAGGTTTCCTATAAACATACTGAATAATTTTCTAAATAAAGAATTTTTTATTCCCTATAGATAAATATGAAATAGTATAACTTTTAGGTTTTGAATTTGGTACAAAAGTACTCTATACTACTATCCGGGTTGATATCCTAGACCTGTAACATATTTAGGTGAAACTTGTTTTACTAAAATATGTGTGAGAGTTTATTTACCATGAGTGAATTTTTCCAAGTCTTTCTTTAGTTTCTCATTTGAAAGTTTATTTTTAGCATTCTCTTTCAACAATTGATCATTGTTTTCCTTATCAACAAAAATATTAGATTTAATGTATGTAGATAAATCATGTTATATTTTAATAACTTTGTACTTATCCTTACATTTATTAAAAGTATCTTCCATCATACTATAGTATTCAAAAATTACTTCCTCAGTCATATCATCATCATATAGTTCATTCTCTTAATTATTAGAAATATGTAAAAATGATATAGTATGTACCTCAGAAAATTATTTCATAAAACACATATTGTATCTATTATATTTTTATTCCTGAGTAGAGTTAGAATCACCATAGATATTTTAAATAGAACTCCTTGTTTCCTTCATGGGTTTCTTGTGACATCTATATTTTTCATCATTTATCTTTTTTTTTAATTTTTTTTGGATAGTCATATTTTAGAAGTCATTGCCTTTTTCACTCATAACAGGTCACTTCATTAGCATCCTTCTTCCAATAGTTTTTCTAGGTTCCTATAGAATCATACTTTCCATTTTAATCAGGTTTTTAGAAAAACTTTTTCTTCCTATCAAACTTCTTTTAATGTCTGCTCAGATGTACCATCTCTTCATCACTATTTAGCGGTGACTCACTATCACTTGAACCGGAAGATTGGACTTTTTACTTTTTCTTTTGTTTATTTTCATTAGTATTTAAGGATACAAATTTTATTTTTGGATATTCATCATCTTCTTGGTTGACCTTTAAATATTATTAATACATCATCATTTTACCAATAAACTCATTGATAGGTAGCTTGCTGATATCACATTACTCTCTAATTGACACAGATGGGCCTCTCCATCTTTCAGGTAAACATATAAGTAGTCACATGATCTAGTCCTTGTTAGATATGTGATTCCCAAGTGAGGTCATTATATTCACAATCTCATTGAACCTGCGGTACATTTTAGAAATAGGTTCATCTGGATTCATCTTCATGTTATCATACCTAATAGTACACATATTAAGTCTCATCTACTTAACAATAGTTGTTCCCTCATGTGAAATAGATAAAGTTTCCCAAATTTCATATGTATTTTTTAGGCAGATATTCTATTAAAATTTTCATCTCCTAAAGAACAGTAAAGAGCATTAATTTATTTATAATTATTATTGTATGAATGATTTGTAGCATCATCCAAATATTTTATAGCAGAAGAAATTATTATATGTGTATCTTCTATAGTAGTCCAAATTTCAAAATTGATACTCTCAATGTAAATTTTATTTTTAGTTTTCCATTGAGCATAATTTTTAACACTGAAAAAGGATGTTTGTTAGTAGAAAAACCTCCTTTTCTAGAATTCATTTAAGGAACTAAATTTTAAAATAAAAAATATTTAATATCTTTAAAGTATAAAAAATCATAATAGAAAAGATTTTGAAAAAATTTGATACTAAATATTACCCATTTGATACCAAATGTTGGTTAGAGTGAGTATCTCAAGAGGGGGATGAATTGAGTACTGAATAATTTTTTTTGTTCAAAATAGATTAAATTAGATTCCCCAAATTAATTTAAAAATATAATAGTCAACCAAAATAATAGATCATTATAAATTTTAATCTTTCAAAATATTTCTTAGAAGTTTTATTAGGTCTTTGGTATATAATATATAATGTTACTTAATCCTTTAAAATCAATTACCTAATTAAAATCTTATAAAAACACTAATTAAGGTTAAATATAAATAATTTTGTTTATAATTTAATTTTTTTTTCTGTTTTAAATAATAGATTAAAATTAAAACAAAATAAAACATGCAATATAAAATTGAAAACAAGAGGTACAATATTAATATGAGATGTAGTCCTCTCCACTTGGTGATCACCCACCACTAAATAGTTTATATAAATGAACAGTTTTATTTACAACCTGAATTAGGTTTTACAATAATATACAACTTTATATACCACACCTGGATTATTCCACTATTTTTATTGGAAGTATAAAATATAATAGGTCTCATATGAACTCTTTCACAGTTTCCATGGGAGTAAAATGTGAAAAGTGTTAAAAAGATATCTATGAATCATCTGGTTATAGCAGGAGATAGTGTGTTGTGAAATAAATAGATCAACACATGAACTGCTCGTAATTTTAAATAAAAAAAGAAAAATGAACAATTAAAAGTATGAAGGGATATATATACTTGGTTTTTTATGCAGTGTAGCTCATGAATCTTGATTTTTATTTTTAGTGAAGATCTAGTTGGGTTCTCGTGGAAATTTTAGTAGAATAGAGCATCGTAGAGAATTTTTTTCTTGACTATAGGAAGGAAATAAATGTGTATTATTATTATACCTCTATTGTAAAATGTATTCATGAATGTTCTTAAAATGATATAAAAATATTGTTTTATGTACAAATTTCAACATGTTCCTTTTTCAGTGCATCACCTTTGTGTGCATCACTTTATTGCATGAGGGAGTATGCTTCCCTTTTTATTAGCCACATGTCTGAGTCTACGTGATAATATAGATATTATGTATCCTCGTACTTGGGTCTGACACATCCTTTAATTCATTCTATCAACCCATTAAGAAATAATAATTAAAATAAAACTTTTAATTAAATTCAATAATATATTTTTTTGAGAAATTAATTCAAAATAAATTAAAATAGAGGCAACGAGTCCTAGAATAGTGACAAGACTCTCGCAGTGTGTATTTGTAATAATGTATCTATGTAGTGATGTCTATGTCTGGTGAAGATAATTTTTAATGGGGCCACGATTCTAGTGGTGACTTATATTCGTGGTGAAACATTTTATACTTAACCAAAATTCTAAACTGGTGGTGTCTTAGCAAATGGTATATCAATTATATGATTTTCTAAACTTCATAGATAGTGGCGAGACACATTATTATGGTGATTCATCCATATGGTGGTGACTCCTCTAATGGTTGGACAGGCTGGTGGTGAATCATACTTTACCAATTTTCTTATTCATAAGTATAACATAGTTGACAGTAAGGCATTCCATAATTTTCCAAATTTACACTACAACCATATGACATCCTTGATGGTGTCTTAAGACAATGGTGAGATTTTGTTGGTGGTGTATCATACATTGTCAAAATTTAGTCTCAGTGGAAAATTATTGCTAAGAATGAGTCATTGGAAAAATTGAATCTTCCTTGACGGTGACTCATCTTTAAGGTGTCTCAACATTTATGGTGTGTCATACTTAGCCAAATTTCATCTATATGTAGTATTATATAAAATGATTATAGAAAAACTAAAAATCATTAATATCCTTGAAACATAATTTTGTGATAATTAAAATAAGAAGTAAACATATTATATTATATATATGAGCATGGTTTTGGAATATATGTATAATAAACCTATATTTATTATAAATTAGTTTTTATTTGTATGAAGAAAGTCGATACTTGAGGTAAGAGATTTCTAGTCTTTTTTTTCAGGGGACATATGCCATATTCACCACTCATTTCTTTTTTGTGGTATATATACTACCCCTTTGACATGTTATGTCATGAATCTCATTATTTTCAAGATATTTAAAGTTTAATTTAATGTTATTATTTAATGAGTGTTACGATTCAAAATTTTCCAAATTGGTAAGAGATATTTTACCACAGTTATTTCTATGGGTCAAATGAATTTTACACCACCGGTTTCTTTTGTGTGGTGTACATACTGAACATAAATATATTTTCTAATTATTCTCATAAAATAATGGGTTATACATATCCATACAAGATTCTTTATTTCATGGTGATTATTATTCAAAAGTTACCAAATTTGTAAGGGGTTTACATTACAATCTCATTATTTATTAAGGTTGTTTATCATTAAATTTATAATGATGAGATATTATGATCTACCTCTCAAGAAACAAATGAATTTTATTCTCCTATGTTTATTTCTAGAAATTACAATTTTTCCTTTCATTTCCCTTTATTTATGTACTCAAGATTCCAAAATAAAATTTTAAAAGAAAATCAACTTTATTAACCTCTTTGGTTGAAAATAAATTTTCTTCTGTATCAAAGTATTCTAAAAATTTTGTAAATAAAGTTTTTACCATTTTACCAAGATTGTTGAAAGTAATTTTTACCCATGTTTTTTTAGAAAATGGTTTTAAATGGAATCTACTTGTCATTTTATGAATGAGGTAATTTTGAATTTTTAATAAAAATATCAAAGGAATCCTTGTTTTAACGTGTAAAAAATGAATGGTATTTTCTAGTGTCATAAAAAAAATGATTTAAAGATTACTATATAATTTTCCAATAATATTTTAAAAGAAAAAATTTTATTTAAAATTTGGGAAATTGTAAAACTTTAAGTAAGTGATTTCAAAATGGAAATGATATTTTCCTCAAGAAATGTTCCTATTGATCCATCAAAATCATTTTCCATATAAGATACCATCATTTGATGTTACTTAATATTTACTAGGAATATTATCCAATGATACGATCCTTATTATTTTATGGAAGGTTTATGTTTATGATGAAAATATTTTTATAAAACCTCTTCCTTTTCCATGTGTTATGATATGATGATTTGATAAAATAATTATGAAACCCGTTTCTTTTTTATGGGCTATCCCATGATGAATTGTTTATGAAACAAATTTCTCTTCATGGGTTTTAATATGATGAATGTTTTATGACTTTGTGGAACACATATGTATGATTTTTATTATGTGATGGGTGGTAACTATATCTCCCTCCAATGCATTGGGAAACAAATGATATCTCCTGAGATAAATAGTATAGGAATAGAGAGTGAACCTAGTTTAGAAAGAGATTTTTTCTACAATGATAGTAATGAGAGTGAACCTTGACTACTTCAATGGTTTTGGGAGTAAACCCATTCCATTATGATGGTATTGATAATGAACCTTGAATACTAAGGAAATTATTTTCTATTCTTATATGTATGACAAAAATCCATATCTTATACTAATGTTATGATATAATGGGTCGTGTTCTTTGATTACATTATGAGTCATGTATTAGGAACTACAAATATTTTTTCCACGACATAGGTTTATGATCTATGATATGAAGGATATATTTTTCAAATATTTTTCTCATGTTCTCGTGCCCTTATGATAATGTTATGTTGATATCTCCCTTTTTTACCCTTACTAATCATCTAATATCACCCTTTATTATGTTTCATTTCCCAAGATTATAAGTAAAGGTATTATTTTTTAAATGTCTAAGAAGTGTTCTAGTTATGAAGAACTTAGTGGGAGATGATATAGTTTACTTATGAACCATTTTTTTATGTAACTAAATTCCAAAAGGAACTATAACTAAACTATTTTGGAGTGGATCATTATGTTATGTAATGAATATTCATCTATTAATATGTAATATTTATTTATGAATTTATCGGTCAATATAGTTGGTATTAGAGAAAGGTTTAGTTAACCATTGGAAACTAGGATTAGAAAAATTTAGTAAGATCCCTAAGGATATGTCTAAGGGCGTGTATAAGGATATGTTTAAGCATATATTTAAGGATATGTTTAAGGATAAGTCTAAGGGTAATTTTAAGGATAATTAAAATCATGTAAAAAAATTATAGAATATAAGTGAATGATAGAGTGGGTGGTTTCCAAACAATTACATTCCTGTATAGATACTTTAAGTGGATGTGGATCTTGAAAAAATTTACCTAGGGGTAATAAATCAAAAAATGGTTCATTGGGATTCTAATAAATCATCATATGATGTTTGAAAATGGTCCTTGATACACCTATGGTTTGAATCTTCTTAAGGATATGTTTTGGAAATTCACAAAATCTTTCCAAACTATCATAATGGATTTGAATAGATGATGATCATGAATGAACTAGGTTAAAAATAAGGTGTTATATTTTTAAAAGAAGGTATCATGATTTAGAAATACTATGAAATTTTTTTCATGAGTGATCACTCTGATCAAATATTCCTAATGACCGGGAAAAATATTTCGGTTTTAGTAAGTGAATTAAGATAAAATGATGAAGTTGGGGTGGTGAAAAGTATTCAGATATATTGAAGTATCATTTCTAAGGTTAGTTATATGAATTCCCACATATCATTATAATTATCTAGGAATGTTAATTCCTATCCCCAATAAAGATATATTGAATTATTAGTGAAAATACCTAATAGTAGGATGATCCCATCTCAAGTATTTGATTATTATTCGATTGAAGTTTGTGGGAATGATATTCCTACAAACTTGGTTATTCTCTATCTAGATGAATTTGATTTTATCTTAGGAATGGATTGACTTTATCTATATAAATCCCATTTAAATTTATGAGGAATGGAAGTCACATTTGATATCATAAAAACAACTATGATCATCTATCAATGTGATAATAAACATGAATGTTTGATGGATATCACATCCATTGTTTGGGTATTGATTCCCATTACAATCAAATATTTTTTTTTATTTTCAAAATTCTACTTGTTGGTTCAGTGGAAACTTCATAACAATGATTGAAACAAACTGAGCCGGTCACAAACACTGCAAGGCTTACTAACACTTAAAACTGCTTTAAATTTAAATAAACTAAAACAAAGGTGTGGTCAGTTTAAAAATTTAAAAAATAAAAAATAAAAAAGTGGCCAGATTCAAAATTCAAACCACCATCCAAACCATCCACACCTTGAGACGCACACTAAAAAGTATCACACCTTGCAAGGCATTGTCATGTCACCAATGCATGTCATCATCGTCATCCCACTGATGCGTTAATACACACTGTAGAACCGTCGTCTCCGATCACTGGAGAAATAATAACTCATTGGGAAACATGTATATAAAAAACCTTCATCAGTCCAACAGAGAAGAACACTAAAAAAACACCAATAAGAATCCAACATCACCCGAGACATCCAAAATCCAAGACTGGATGATCGTTTCCACCAAATCAGAACCCCCATTGATACCATCATCACGATCGGAGTCACTAACATAAAGGAAACCATAATTAGAGAAGAACCTCTCATAGACCAGCCTAAAAACACCAACAAAGCATCGAAATTGCCAGACCACCAAAGTTGGCGAAACCCTACCACATCCCCACACCACCTTGCATAGAACGAAACCATCCTGAAGCACTATCACATAGACCGAAGTGGAGTCTTACAAGTTGGGACATGCCGAAAAAGTTGGACGAAAGAAAAATAGATGTGGTCACACTAGGGATATGGAATGAGAGAAAGTATAGAAACCCAAAAACCCAAAAACCAAAGAAATAAAAGCACCATATCCACACTCCACTATCACCATCCAAATCCAAATAAGGTGCCATCATGGTAAACCAAAATAGGGTCTGACACAATGTGAAATTCTTAAGGATAAGATGAGGACAGAAAAATGGGATTCCAATATAATAAAACCCAGGAGAGGAGGAACCAAAGATAAATACACCATCTGAAAAGGAAGAGATGACGAAACCTACAATCTTATAGGAGAAAAATCACCGATATAGGAGAAACACTAAAAGAGGGTGAGGGAGACACGAGAGTGTTGATGAGCATGGGAGTGTAGAGACATTCTAAAACTATATCTTGATTTCCATTCAAATGGGGTATTTATCTAAAATGGTTGGGGAGAAACTCAACAATGATGAGATGACTATTGTGCTGGTTATTGTTGATATATTTCTAGAAGAGTTTCCTAGTATTCTAGAAATACATGAAATTGGGTTCTTAATGAACCTCTTACCTGGTACTACAACCATTTCAAAGACTCTCTATAGAATAACCTTTATAGATTTATAGGATTTGAAGAAGAAACTCTAGGAGAATATAAAAAATGGATTTATTCATCCAAGTGTTCTACTTTGGGGTGAAACTATTATTTTTTAAGTAGAAAGATGGATCAATGATACTTTTTCATTATTTATTAGGAACTGAACAAGATCATAATCATGAACAAGTGTCCTCTACCCCGTATTGATGTCTTTTTTGAATTACTATGAAGAGCTTAATAATTTTCCAAGATTTAACTTCATTTTAGACGTCACCAATTGTGGGTCAAAAAGGTAGATATACATAAGAAAACATAACATAAAAGGTATGCTCTCAGTGAATATATAGTGACTCCATTTAGTATTACTAATCCCCCCTCTATCTTCATAGATTTGATGAACAGAGTCTTTAGCTATTACCTTGATTATTTTGTGGTAGTTTTTATATATGATATTATTTTCTATTCAAAGTGAAAAAAAGATTAGGAAGATCACTTGATAGTTGTACTGGAGACCCTAAGGAAGGATAAAATATATGGAAAATTTACGAAGTGTGTTTTTTCTCTATAAAAGGTTTCATTTTCGGTCATATAATTTCAAAAGAGGGTATATCGGTAGATCCATTAAAGATAAAGTCTATTGAACGTTGTCCTAGACCATAGACAATGAATGAGATTCAATTTTTTCTTGGTTTTGATGGATATTATTTACAGTTTGTGGTTAATTTCTCAAAACTATCCAATCCAATCACCAAGTGAACTCATATAAGAGACATATTCCTCTAGATGTATGAATGAGAGGAAAATTTAAAGGAATTAAAGAGAATATTAGTTAGAGCACCTATGATTACATTATCGTACAATGGAGAAGGGTTTATAGTCTAAAGTGATGCATTAAAGAAAGGTTTAGGATGATTTCTCATGTAAGATAACATGGTTATAACTTATTCCTCATAACCATTCAAGGTTTATGAGAAAAATTACCCAAGTCTTTATTTTGAGTTATCTTTGGTAAATTTTTCCTTAAATATATAGGGGTAATTATATTTATAGAGGAAGTTTTGTTATATATATTCTGATCATAAAAGATAAAAGTATGTATTTACACAAAAGGAGTTGAATATGTTCCATAGAATATGACTGGAACTGAGTAAATATTATGATTACTCAATATATTACCGCCCTGGGAAAGTGAAAAAGGTGGATGATGGTTCAAGTTTAAAGGATCACGATAGCCTATCATAGATGAGGTTCACAAAAGATCCTATATTTCTAGATTTTAAAATTCCTAGACCTAGAGATTTTTAAGGAAGGGGAGAAATCTTATCTTTCTTAAATATGTGTTCAACCATATATACAAGTGAAGATTAAAGAGGAATATAAAGAAGATGTAGAGATGAAGAATAAGGTAAGAAATGTTTATAAGTTCAAGATTTATTATGATAGAATGATAAGGTTCAATAAATATGTATGTGTTCTATCTATACCACGTTTGAAGAAGGATTTATTATAGGAAGCTCATATTTTTTCATTATATATTAATTCATTAAGTATAAATATGTATATAGATTTGAAATAGTATTCATGGTGGGATGGAATGAACAGAGAAACTATAGAGTTTGTATTTAGGTGCTTGGTATGTCAAAATGTTAAGGATTAGAGAAAAAAATATAATTTTTTGTTACATCCATTACCCATACTAGAATGGAAATGGGAAAACATCCCAATTATTTTTTTCAGCAGACTCCCCAAAACATCTAAAGAATGTAATGCTATATGGGTAGTAGTTGATCACCTTATGAAGTCAGAAAACTTCATCACTATCAAATAATATTACTCTATGAATTATAATTTAATGATATAAATTATGTAAGTGGTAAGTTTTCATGGAGTGCCACATTCTATTATATTTGATCCAGACATGAGGTTTTCTTAAACATTTTGGATAAGTCTTCAATAGGCTCTAGACACGAAGTTGAGTTTCATCACTATTTATCATCCTTAGAAAGGTTATTTTTTTATACAACCATTCAAACCCCAGATTGAATTCTGAGATCTTGTTCTCTAGATTTTAAAGGGGGCTAGGATTAATACCTCCCTATAGTTAAGTTTTCATGTAACAATAACTTTCCCTCAAGCATTCAGATGAATCCTTATGAATACCTATATGGAAAGAAGGGTAGAAATAAAAAATTAAAGAATGAAGTCATAGAAATAAAGCTATTATGACATGATAAAGTTTCCTAAATGAAATATATAGTTATATCCATTCAATAAAACATCAAGGCAACCCATATTTGGTGGAAAAGTAAGGCTGATAATCATAAGCGTGATATGAAGTTTGAAGCTGGTGAGAAGGTTTTCCTATGAATTAATCTATGGAATAAGGTTATTATATTTAGTAATAAATTAAATATTATCCCTAGTTATATTTTCTCTTTTGATATCCTTGAACGAGTAGTTAATATTTCTTTTAATTTTTCTCTTCCACTAAACCTCTCTCAATTCTTGAATATCTTTTGAGGAATGACATACCTGAAAATTTACTTGCACTAACCTTAGAGGTCATACTTTTGGATTATGAAATTCTTGATGAAGAAAAACCTATGGTGATTGTATATAATATATTAAAGTGTTAAAAAATATGACCACCCCACTGGTGAAAGTTTGGTGTGAAACCATCAACTTGAGGAAGCTACATTGGAACCAGAAGATATAAAGATACAAAAGTATCCTCAGTTGTTTCTATCATAGTAATATAATTTGGAGTGAAAAAATCATTTTAAAGGGGGTATAATGTAACTAATTTAGATTTTATGAAATATATATTTTTCAAATATATTAAATTTATTTGATATCTAGAATTTCATGCAAAATCAAATTTTAATGAATTGTAATATACGATTAATATTATTATTTAAACAAGACTAGTATAACCAATAAATTAAAATTGGAAGAATGAATATGAATAAAAACAATTTGAAAAATCACATATAATGTTTTAGATAAATAAAATATATTGATAACCACGTACTTAACTTTTAGTAAAGCCCTTATATGCTTCAAAATATTTTTCCTCAAAAAATGTTTTTATTGATTTTTTTTTAAAAAAATAAATTTATTTTTTCCACTTTTTGAAATTTTATTTTATAAAATGAAAATAATTTATATATTAGAAATTTAAAAATTATCTTGTTTTGAGTTTTTGATAATTTTTTGAAAATACTAATCTTTCATTGAAGAGTGAAAAATACTGATTTTTTTTAAAAACTATTTTTTTTTTGTTTAAAGAATTTACAAAAAAACTTTTTTTTAATATTGTTTTAAAAGTAAAATTTGTTCAAATATATTTTTATAAATCTAATTTTGGTAATTTTAATCTATTTTAAGTTCATGTTTTATATAAAAAAATATTATACTTTTGATAATGTTTTCTTGGAAAAACTGCTTTTTAATCATGTCTATATGTTAAATTTTAGATTAAATTCTGCCACTTATGTGAATTAAATTTAAACAAATTGAGTAAATATTTTGAATAATAATAATTTATATTATATATTAAATTTTACTTGGTTTTTGGTCATAATTATTAGTAAAAAAAGTAAAAATTAATTACTGTGGTGAAGGTTAAAACTAGTTTACGAGAGGGTTAAATTAAAAATATTTGGATTAAAATAAAATTAAAAATTATATAATTTCAATTTTATGGAAATATTTAAATACTATATCATATATTATTTTTATAATTATCCTTTTTTTATCCTTTTTTATATTTGAAACATGGGTATACCTCTTTCATTTCAAAAAGTCCAAATATGTCGTCTCCCCCACTTATAATAGTGCATCGTCTCTCCTCCCCTCTTTACTCTTACAAATAGCGTTTGTTTCACAAATAAATGTCCATATCCATTAATTATTTCTCTACACACATCCTATATTCCTTATATTTATTATTAAACCCTCATATGAATTCTTTTGTGGTAAACCAAAGGAGAGTGTCTAAAAAAGTTTCATCGTTCTTAACCCATAATTTTGTTTCACGTATTCTTCCACCTCATTCAAATATTATTCATGTATGAGGATATAAAAAATTCACTATATTACATATAAATATATTTTAATATCTTAATTTCATAAACTACACCCATATCCACTTCCATAAATTGGGAAATGAAACCATCGATCATGTGTACGGTAGACTACTACATAGTGAACTTATGTAATTCCTTTTCTATGACCACTTCTCACAGTTCGAGATAATGATGGATTTTATGTGTGTATATGATATTAATTACAGAATTATAATCTTTTATTTATAATGTAACATCTACCTTCTTACTTTTAATTCATTGGAGAATTACAACATCACTAATGCATACGTGTGGACTACTGCTTTTACAAAGCGATGCGATACATTTTTTCATTTTGTTTTAAAATAGATGATATTAATGATATATTTAAATAATATATATGTTATATATTAAACATAAATTATTATTTAAATTCTTTATACTATTTACCTTTATTTCATTTCATCCTCCGAGAAAATGGAAACAATGTTCATGCGTACGTACGACCTACCATCTCTATGAATGGTGGAATTCATTTTCTATCTATAACATTAATGGACTAGTATAAATACATATAAAATTAATATATATGATATTTATATCATGTTTAATATTTTATATATTAAGGAACAATGATAAAAGTAAAACGAATAAAAATAAAAAATCAAAACATACATGAAAAACAAATATGTTATTACCTGAAACATGATTTTAAAAATAAATTAAGAATAAATAGGTAATAAAAAGTCAAAAATAAATCATATATGGTATGATATATATTATTATGTTTCTTTAATATATTTATAATAAATATATATGTATTATATATGATTCTAAAATTTGAATGAATAAATTCCATACTTGAGATAAGAGATTTCTAGTTTCTCTTTTATTTATGAGATTCATATTCCATATTATCCTCTATTTTATTTTGTGTGGTGTATATACTTACCCTTTAACATGTTATATCATGAATATATTTATTTTAATTACTTTTAAATTTTTATTTGAGTATATTTTTAATGATCCATATGATTCAAAAATTTCCAAAGTGGTATGGGATTTTCATCCCACTTTTATTTCTGCAAGACACATGCCTTATACACCACTTGTTTATTTTGTGTGGTGTATATAACACCCATAAATGAATTTTATTATTATTATATTGAAATTATAGGATATAAATATCCATGTAAGTTTCATTATTTCTTGGGTATTATGACTCAAAAGTTACCAAAGTGATAATATTTTTACATTACAATCTCATTGTTTATTGGGATTGTTCTGGATTAGGTTTCCAATGATGGGATATTATGATATAAATCTCAAGAAACGCATAAATTTTATTATCCTATATTTATTTATGGAAATTAAATGTTTTATATTATTTAGCTTTCTTTATTTACTAAAGATTCCCAACTAATGTTTTTAAATAAAATTGTGTTTATTTCTCTCTTTGGCCAAAAAAACATTATTCATCCATGTCCATGTTTTTTAAAAATGTTTTAAAGAATGTTTTTATTGTTATAAAAATATTTATTAATTTAATTTTTACCCATGTTTTAAATTTTTATTATTTTTAAATGAATATTATTTTCATTTTTCGAATGAGGTACTATTAATAATTTTCATAAAATATGAAAGGAATCAATATTTTATCTTGTATGACATGAATTATATTTTACACCATAATGAACTCACAATTATTTAAGTATTACCATATATGTTTCATAGGTTAATTTCAAGGAATTTTTTTTCTTTAATATTTGTAAAATATTAGGATTTTAAAGTGGTGATTTCAAAATTGAAAAGATATTTTTTTCAAAAAATGTTCTAAGTGATCTTTCTAAATAATTTTACATTCATGATTAAATCCTTTGATGTCACTAAATCCTTACTAGGGATATGATAAAATTATACCAACCTTATTATTTCTATTGATAGTTTATGGTTGTGATGAAAATCTTTTTAAGAAACATGTTCTTTTTCTGTGTGTTATGTTATGATGAGTTGATGAAATGATTATGAAAACCATTTCTTTTCCCTGGGCTATGATATAATGAAATGTTTATGAAACCCATTTATTTTAATTGGTACTAATAGGATGAATTTTTATAACCTTATGGGATAGATATGTAGGATTTTAATTATGTGATGGGTGATACCTATATTTCTCACCAATTCATTTAGTAAATATTGATATCTCATGAGATAAACAAAACTGGAATGGGGTGTGAAACCAATTAGGTAAGAGAATCTATCCACTATAATAATATTAGGAGTGAATATTGATTACTATAATGGTTTTGGGGGTGAACCCATTCTACTATGATAGTATTGTAAATAATCATTTACTAATAAGGAAATGATTTTATATTCTTATGTGTATGCCCTAAATATATGTTTATGCCAATGTTTTGTTCTCATGGATCATGTTATTTGAGTTCATTATAATTAATATCTTTTTAACAACCAATATTTATGCCATGAATCATGATTGTGGTCTATGATATGAAGGGTGTGGTTTTAGATGTTATTTTTCATGTTCTTATACCCTTATACCCATGTTTTGTTGATATCTACCTTTTTTACCGTTACTGAGAATCTGAGTTCACCATTTACAATGTTTACTTTCCCCATGTTATGAAGTAAGGTATTATTTTTTAAATATCTAATAAGGTTTATAGTTTTGAATAACTTAGTGGGTGATGATTTTTTTCACTTGTGAATGAGTTATTTATGCATATGAGTTTATAAAGGCGCTATAACTAAATGATGATGGAATCGATCACTATGTTATGTAATGAATATTCATCTATTAATATGTAATATTTATTTGTGAAATGTATGGATCACTATAAAGTGAGTACATATAAATTAGGGCTAATGGATTGCAATGTCTCACCACCCATGTCCACAAATCCATACTAAACTGGTGGTCACTGCTGTACCTCAGGCATGCTTCCCTATATGAAGAAACTTATGAAAAGTATTAGAGTTTTAATATGGTAATATGGGGAGACTATACTACATATATTAGAGTGAAAACATAATAAATAAGGTGGCTAATAATCATACACATCCATAAAATCAGAGTATTTTGAAATAATAATACATTGTAAATGCCATAATAAATGAAAATCAGTCATATGAACATGTAGGATTGATCAATCATGAGACTGAACACTTATAAAGAATGATAAAAAATGAATAATAAAATAACAGAGTAGGAGGATCTTCTATAATACCCTCCCCTTACCTCATCCCAAAATCTAAATCTCATATGAGTTTCTCCAGATCTATCCTGAAATCCCATGCCTTAACCCAACTTGAACCTATAACATCATGGCCAAGAATAATCTATGAATAATAACCAAACTGGTTCACCACAAGACCTAAAGTTCATATCCTTGAATTCCATATGATGTTGACTAGTTTTAAGGGTATAAACTGGTACTGTAGGGAGGATATACACCCTATATCAGAGTAAGAAACAATGTATAAATATCTAAGTGGAATGCATAATATAAAATAAATATAGCATTGAATGAAATAATGATAAGTAACTTTTTAACAAAATAAAATACAACATACAAATAAAATAATCATTATTTTAATATTTTAAGGCCCGACCTTAAATATAACTTATTCTAAAAAAGCACATTCTTTTTCCAAATATATTTTAGGTATAGAGTTTTAGAGAATTATGAAAACAATTTACATAGTAAACCCATGAATTACTAGTGGACACTTATACCTAGTAAACATTTTTTTCACCAAGGGGAAACCTTTTAAAATAAAACATGTTTTATTTTCATGAAATATATTCACAATTTTCTTCATTAACTCATCCTTGACCCTACTCATCCTTAAACCCTATTATTTTTTTAAACTTAGGGTGAACGCAAAAATATCATTGAGGGATATAAAATTAAGGTAAACTTTTAATTTAGTAAAAACATTAAAACCCCTAAAAAAAATTTCTTGAAAACATATCATTTTACCCATACAGGTAAAAATAATTAGTTTAGGTATAACAATTATTTTAATTTTTGAAAACAAAATATTCCCATAGAAACTCATTAAAACGTATTGAAAATTCATATAGGTACCTAGGGACATCATCACATAAAACCCTTAAGAACCCTTATAGAACCCTTAAAAATGGAATAACCATGTGATCCCCTTCCACCCTCGGAGTTCCCAATGCATTAGAGCTCTATTTGGGTGCATCAACCATTTAAGATATAATGGGATCCCCCAATGTTATTTTGACACATCCATCATTTACAATGTTCATGAACCACAATATGAATAAAATATTTCATTATTTGAAAGACTCTTTTAAACTCATATACAAATCAAATTCAGATATTAAAATACCATTTTCAATACAAAATTTACCTTTGTTTAAAGAAAAAAATTTCAATTCCAAAATACCCAATAAAAGGGAAATTGGGTTTTTCATTTAATAAGACTTGTAATATTTTAAAGGAATCTAGAAATTAAATAATATTCATGGCGGTGAAAAAGTATATGTCTCTGTGTATGATATAATAGAACATTTGTTTTGTCGTTTGACACAACTTTCCATACAAAACATGTAAAAAGATTCATTTTCAAAACCTTTGAAAGAAATTGAAAATAGACATAAAATTTCCTTTATAATCCTTTTATATCCAAATAAATGAACATATTAAATAATATTAATAATATTTACATGGAGTAAAAGAATTTGAAATTAAATATTTAAACATTTAATAATATATTTTTAAATCAAAATTCCTCATACCACTGTGAAATATTTGAATAATATGACCCATGATGGAATAAAATTTAAAAAAAACATTAAATAACATGATAAAAAAAATAATGATATGATATTTTAATGGGGATATATATACACCTCATAAAATAAGTTGTGTATATAACTTCAAAATATTCCCCAATGAAAGGATATTGAGACAAAATCCTACCCATCACTTACTAAGTGTAATAAATTCCTCATATGAAAAGGGAGATACATAGACAATGAAAACATTTGTATTGAAAAGCTTGCATATGAAATGTGAATACTTCAACTATAATCCATGAATGGTATCAAATTATCACATCCATAGTCAAAATGATCATAAAACCTTCAAAAACATATTGTATATGAGATCATAAGAGATAAAAATCAATGAATTACATGATTAAACTATATTGGTTGACATAAATGATTATTCTTTCAAATGAGACCATTGAAAATTCCATGAGGAAATATTCTCTAAACATTCCAAAGTATCCCATTACACTTGAAATAATAAAATCATAATTCCTTATAATATAATTAGAATAATGAGACTCTTAATATGATATATCATAAAATAGTACATACAACATGGACAAGAAATAAGTGGTGATCAAGTCATATATCTCACATAAGTAAAGGTAAGTTGATAAAAATCCTTTTTTACTTTTGAAATAATAGTTATTTTGGGAAATAATTTAAATTTTTCATAAAATTACTTTTTAAACATTTATATCCTAGAAAATAAAATTTAATGAAATTTAAATCATATTTGAGACATAAATAATTTCCCATTGAGGTGAAATAATTTTAAAAAATAGTTTTTATGTAGCTTTATAAATAAAACATTTTTGTGTGATTTAAGGAAAATATTAAAGTGATTTTAAAGAGGAAAGGCATGTTTGTTTTCAAAAAACCAAAAATGAACCAAGATAGTTTTACATGATAAATTTTTTTATTTTATAAAAATAATGATGTCTTAAAATAGATTATATAGTTCCCTTGAAAATGAATAATAATTTGAAAAGTTTCCTTGAATCAAGCTTGTTTATGGGGAATAATTTAGAAGGAAACCATTTTAAAACATATAATCCCCATAAAATAAAGATGAAATGATATAAATATATGATTTTAGAATATAAAAATATAATATATAAAACGTACACAACAAGAAATAATCATTACATTCAGGTAGGGATAGTGAAAGAACAACCAAAAGGAAAAATGAAGGTTCGGCTGGAATCCCTTACCACTTTGTAGTCAATCAAATCATACTAACCAAATTTAATAATCATCAAATGATACTTTGAATAAAATGAAAATAAAGAGATTAATTATGTGATACATCAATGGGAAGTATACATACATCATACATAATACATAGTGATGAATAATGAATATCTCACAAAAAATGGAAGTGAGATGAGAAAACCCTTACAAAGATCTTATCATTAGAGTGAGGATAAATCAATGACAGAATTATGTGTGAAAAATATAAATCCAAAAAATATAAGTGGATATATATTATTAAAAAATAGAGTTAATTCACACATATTATTCGAAAATCATAACAAATTCCATAGATGTTTAACTCAATGAATGAAAACTGAGTTAAGATTACCCTTACCTTATGTCTGAATGTGTTCTGCACTTGACCATAACATCCTGGATAATCAAATTAAATCCATTAATTAAATAATTAAGAACCTTATGTAGATGATTTTTATTTGGCACAAATTTATTAAGTTCATTTATGTCCTTTTGGATGAGTTATATATTTTAATTTAATTATTCTAGAGTATTAATTTTCTTGGTTTTTAGGACTGGTTCTCTTGTTTATATGTAATGGAATTCATGTGGAATGGATATAATTATCCAGAATTGAATTTATAAATTATTAATAAAAATAAATAATTTTAAATGATTATATATATTTTAGTTACATGTTATGAGTATGAATAATTATATAAGTCATTTAGTTATAATTATTTTAATTTTTTACGACAGGATTTCAATCACAACGAACTAGTTTAGTTATATTATTTAGTATCATGTACAAATTATGGTTAAAGAATCATTACAGAAAATATCATAAAAATTTTAGAATTTTTAAACCATAAAAATGGTTTCATGACCCACCTTGAAGAAGGAATTTAATAACGAAAGTTCATCATCCACGAAGGTTGTAAATCGGCACCTCCCGAACAATGATTTCATTTTTAAAATAAAAGAGAGAGAGAGAGAGTAAGGATATTGATGATGGTTCTTCCATTAACATGATTTAATTAAAGTATATATATTATACTGGAGCTACCATGATCATTTGGATATATTATTTTATGAAATTATAATAAATGAATGGAAATTGAAATGAAATTAAAAGAAAAATGCAAGATAATTTTACCACTTGAATACATCTGCTTGAGAATCTCCTTAAGGGAAGAGGTTTTGTTCTTTTGGGAAGACCAAGATCACTTGGATGTGGTGAGGGACTAAACAAGAGTATTTGGTAAGAAATTTGTGAAGCTTCAAGACTTATAGGAGTGAGGAGAGGAGGGAGTGAGGGGTGATTTTTATAATGGAGGAGAGGAGGGTTTTTTCCATTATTTTAATCATTATTTTAATCATTATTTTATTATTTTGGATCAAGACTATGAATAGTCTTGATTATTGTGACTAAAATAGTAATAATTGAATGTGATTTCAAACCAATGGCCATTTAAATCATCAATAAATCAAACATGATGAAAAAATTTTCTATGTAGCATATTTTGGAAATTATCGAATTTAACTATTCACCAAAAATTCAAGTATTTCAGAAAAATACCAAAAAAACACCCTAACTATTTTTTGATGTGTAGAATTTAAAAATGAACTCCATTTTATAAAAATATTTTTATAAACCATAGAAATTTACTTTTTAAATAAAATTATTATTTTATTGAAAAGTACATATTTTAAATTGAAAACTGATTTTATAATAATTTCTAAAAATAACTTAGGTCCCATAAAATTAACCTAAAATTATAGAGAAAAAATATTTATTTTAGAATAAATTTTTGAAAATTAATTTTATTAATTTATTAATTTAAAATTTTAATTAAATATTTATTACTCACAAAAATACCAACACATATTTATTAATTTTTAAAACATTTACTCTCATTTATAAGGTGCCTAAATTTTATTTATTATTTCATAGTTGAGGATACTATTCATAAGGGTCATATTACTATTCATAAGTGTAATATTACTATTCATAAGAGTACATTACTATTCATAAGGGTCATGTTACTATTCACCAAAAATTAAGTTGATCCTATTAGACTCTAAAAAACTTAATAATCACAATAGTGTATGTTTGTTTTTCAAAATTTAAAACCCAAAAGCAGAAAAATTAAGTTTAAAGACTATGTTATAACTATAAAAAAGTGTTGTTTGGAAATGGCTTTGTGTTTTCTGTATATGATCTATCTAATTAACTGAAATTATTTATCAAGAAATATACCATAAAATCTTGTGGTGTCATATTAACAGTGAATATACTCATAACATAATGTAAGAACCCAGATCTTCTTTTCAAGTACGTTTTTCTCTTTTCTGTTGTTTTTGAGAAAAAGAGGAGTTTCTGGAAATTTTTGAAGTACACACCATATACTTATATGTACACACTTTGTACTCTTTGACCACACATAGCGGTGTGTTGGCCATGTAATGGCCGAGCACACAGCCATGTGTGGTGACCTGGAGACCGCCTTATATGGGGTCCAGTAAGGGAAAGTACACTGCATGTACTTCTAATGTACATGTCGTGTACTTTCTTTTTGTTCATTAAACAGATCAGGGCCACTTCTAATTAGAAGAAGTGTATTCTTCTTCGCCTTCTTCAACCAAGAGTGTCCATACAATGCTAATCCTTCCTCCAACCCTCGATCAAGCATCTGTTCTTTGAATCAAACTCCGTCGGTTGCATTGGAATCGCATCAGCGAGTTCTCTCTTTTTCTTGAACCTCGTTTACTGATTTCTATTCTCTCATGAGTTATCCTCAGTTTAACATTTTAGACGGTTTTATAGATCTACGAAGTTCTAGGTCGATTCAAGTCCTGGGGTTCATGTATATAGATCTCACGACGCCGAGGTTGGTGGTTTGTGCCCTTCTGTAGATAGTCTTGAGTTATATGTGAAAAAGTTCCCAATACCCTTGATCGGGGTATTGCGTGTTTACATTTTTAACCCTGCTATTGGCTGCTATGATTTATATTCTTGAGTATAGATTAATTGAATGTGAATAGGGTTAATTTCTATGTCATGGATGTCTTTCCCATGCTTGTATTGTTTATGACTGTTTGGTCTTGATTAGCCACTTAGGCTACTTGCTTTCCATTACTAGTGTTGATAGGATGGAGTGATATTATTTATTTGATCTGATGTTATGATTTAGACTGTTTAGCCAAATAGTTATTGAGGTATAATTTGTATATTACAAATCGTTGTGCTCGATTGACTTACACATGGCCGTGAGAACCTTGTGTAATAAACCATAGGGAGAGTGGACGTTGAGGGATTCTCTAAAGTGTCTGTTTACTATTACGACGCGGTACCACATGGGGAATGGACATAAGTGATTACTCAGAGTTTCTGTAGTTCCTTGATGCGATCCACATGGGGAATTGGACGTTGAGTGCTTCCCCATAGCACCTTTAAGTTACCGAGATGATACTATTGAGGGAATTGATGGTGAGTACTTCCTCAGAGAGTCTGTACAAAATCTGAACCAGAGGGGTTAGACTGTGTGTACTTCTTAGAGGGTTGCTTGTGTTTTTTTGGTTGAAATAGAGGGGTTAGGATGTGAGTACTTCCCATAGGGTAACCTGCTTATGATTAGCTGCTTACTTGATATATGATACTTGAATGCATTTGAAACTGTAGGATTGATTACTTTTGAGTAATTCCTTGTTTACTAATTCATTTTGATTATAGCCTGCCAATATATTCACTAACTATTAGACAAAGATATTTGGGTGGTTTCCTTCTGGGATTTAATCTCACATCCTATTTGGATCATGATTTTGGGCCAAAACAGATTATATTGATGAAGGTATAGATAAGGGAAAGCACCCTTCTACTTCAGGTACTTGATTGCTGCGAAGTTGGGGATTATGGGACCAAGATGAGGCTTGTGATGCTGTGGAGCATTTTATATGTTTTCTATTATACTTTGGTTTAGTATTGTATTCAAGCATTGTGAATTGTTTGGGTACTTTCCTATACATATGTATCATGAATCATATATATATCTATATGTGTGTGTGTGCTCCGGTTTTTTATTACTTCCATTGTTTACCTATTTCATGTTTTACTAATTCCACTATTTCTATCTATTTTACTTCCTCTGTGTTACTCTGCCAATGAGGGCATAGTTTCCACACTATCACACCCAAGGACCTCGCTACTAGTCAGCAGCCTTGGGCATTCGGGGAAATGCGCTAGAGGCCATGTGACCAACCGAGTACAGGGAACCTCTGGGTGGCTTCCGGAACCGGGACATTACAAAGTGGTATCATAGGAATTATTTTCTTCTTGGCTTACTATTTGGAGCCTATAGCTAGTGATAGGAAGGAATTGGTACTTGGTAATAAGAAGTTCCTGGGAATAGCTAACCTGTGTACAAGGAAAATCCAATCTACCTCATTATTGCAATTTTTTTGGATTTGCAATTTTACAGTTGATTTGATTTCATCATTGAGAGATTCACATGTTTTGTGTTGTTATTGTTGATATTATTGAGGTTCTATTTCTGTTGCAACCCAATGAGATAAAGGTTTCCCATATCATTCATTATATAGGCACTTGCTGTAAATCACATGTCAGGCATTCTTTCCATGCCATTTTGGGTGAATTAGTGATTGTATGTTTTTGTGATAGAGGTTGTGTTAGATATGCATGATGTTGTGATAGATTCCTTGATAGAATACCAGGTTTTTGATAAGGTATTGAATTGTGTAATGTTTCATTTAAATGAATTCCAAACATTGGTTCTTGTGGTGTTATGGGCCCTCATGCACTTCAATTTGGTGGATCATTGCACTTTTATCCTTGTTTATGACCTATATGAGATGCCAAACTTTGATTCGTGGGGAATATGGGACCTCACGGAATTTAATTTGCCACTTTAATGTTCGTTTTAGTGTTTTTCTTGGGTTCCAGAGTAGTTTCTGAGGATTACTGTCTGGAAGAATGTAGAATACACAGTGTGTAATGATGAATACACGCCATGTGTCCTTCTGTTCGGTAAGGAAATATTTTTATTGAGTACACACCCTGTACTTTATATGAATTCCATGTAGTCTCTAACCGTGTCACTGACTATGTGGGCAGAGACATGGGGTTGAGAAATCTTTGGGGGAACATGTCGTGTACCAGTTTTACATGCCATTTTGTGTAGACCTTGTGTCCACCCGCGTGACTAACAACAAGGATGGATGAAAGCTTAAGTTATACACGTCGTGTCATGTTTGAAGACACCGTGTAGTGTAACCCAGGTATCCAGCCGTGTAGCGAGAAACACAGGTCGGTGAAACCTTCCTAGTACACGCCTTGTCTGGCGCAAACATGCCGTTTAGAGTGAGCCATGTAACCGGCCGTGTGACTATCAATACGAGTCAGTAAATTTCATCTAGTACACTCCATGTCTGGAATTAACACGTCGTGTAGTCTTGTTTTAGGAGAACTTTGTGTCCTAACAGTGTAGAAGAACTCGGGTAGGGGAAGAGGATTCAAGTACACACCGTGTGTTAGGACAACACACCATGTGTATGGGGTGTTACAAGACCTGGTTTGGCAGAAGTACATGCCCATGTGAAGGATTAAGGGAACATGCCATGTAGTCATTATACACGCAGTGTATCTATGTTTTGAAAAAATGTAATGCTTTCTTTCTCTTGTTCCCTTATCATACTTCTAAGTTTCATCCCTTGTTAATCTTGATCTAAGGTGTGTGATTGACCTTGCAGAGTCATGCCACATAGACATCATATGGTTGTCCGCCAGTTACTGGGCAATGATAAAACATTAGATATGGCAGATCAGGGACTACCAGTAGATCCTCCAGTTGTGCCAGTCTTGGAACCAGTCATTATCCCAGATAAAGGTGTTGATGCACTGTTCCGAGAGGGCTTCCTGAGGTTCATGAAAACATTCCAAGGACTAATGCATCATGCCCCTTCTATGGTAGAGTTTACACGAGTTTTCCAATAGCAGCATCCTCCCACCTTCATAGGGGAAAAAGGACCTTAGGCTATAGAGTCATTGTTTGAAGCCAAGCTATTGATCTTAGAGAATCTTGAGACGCCTCCAGATAGAAGGGTAAATCTTGCTACGTATATGCTTCAGGATTCCGCCAAGATATGGTGGGATGTAATCTCATGGACAGGATGCCAGCAGGTTATGGGGTGGGATGAGTTCCAGTATGCCTTCTATGACTACTTCTACTCGGAGACCTTTAGGGCCGATCGAGCACGAGAGTTCATGATTCTAGAGCAGGGTAATCTTTCTCTTATGGAGTATTCTTCTTTCTTCTTAGAGCTGCAGCGTTTTACACCTCTTCCAGAAGGTGATGAGTTATTTCTAGCAAGGATGTTTGAGGATGGTCTCAGGCATGACATCCGATCACAGGTGAAGATCTTCAGGTTGACTTCCATCACTTCTATAGTCAACACGACACTAATCACAGAGCGAAATCAGAGGGATTCTGAAGTTGTGAGCTAGGGTGACTCGACATCTGGAGTTGGTATCCCTCCTAATGACAACAAGAGGTGCCGTAGGGAGTCAATGCATGGAAATATGAGGAGGTGGGACACTTCTTCTGGTTTCCATGTGGTGTGCTACCAGTGCGGGAAGAGTGGGAATATGAGGTCGCATTGCTCGAGAGATCTAGTGGAGTGACGATCTTGCAGAAATATTGTCCATCTTCGGTGCTTCTTTTAGTTCTCCTCACCAGCAGATGGTGATAAGGGTTCTTCTATAACTCCGTGTTCAGGAGAAACACCACTAGTTTATCATCAGTCAGGGAATTGGAGTTCTTCCTACCATTCAGGTTGAGGTGGAGGTCATGGCCATGGTAGCCATTCACCCAAATTTCAGCGACAACAGGGTGTATCATCTTAGAGTGGTCAGATAGGGTTGTAGGGTCACGGTGCAAGTCAGAATTTTGCGATGGAGCAGACCCAACAGAAGCAAGATCCCAGACCCTCAATAGTATGAGGTGTGATCCTAGTTGCGTCAGTGTTATCTTCTGCTCTTTTTGATACAAGGGCTTCCCATAGTTTTATATATGGTAACATTGTGGAGAGTCTTGGACTCTATATATTTTCTTCTGCTAATATCTTGATGCTAGACACTCTGTTGGGGAAAATAACGACTAGTGTATGATCGTGCAAAGAGTTCTCTCTAGATTTTGGTGGGTTTCACTTCTTATGGGACATTTATATCCTAGAGATGAAAGTCTATGATGTCATTCTCGGAATGGACTGGTTAGTTTCCTTCTACAAAGTTGTCGATTGCTATCACCGTATGGTGAGTTTCACATCACTGAAGGGTGGATCATTTTTTCATAAGGGTGAATGGGATGTCTAGGCGAGCAGAGCGGGACCTGAAGATCTTGGGTTTGGAGGAGTTATATCCTAGATTTCTAGTCTATATCTGTACAACCAGGGGACTTCACAGATGGACTTTACTCTAGTGGTGGATCATTTCAGTGATTTCTTTCCAGAGGAATTTTCAGGTTTTCCTCCAGAGAGAGGTGGAAGTTTCTATTGAGATTGTGCCAAGAGAGGCACTAGTTTCCATTCCTCCCTATAGGATGGATACACCAGAGTTACAAGAGATCAAGAGGCAGTTGGAGGAGTTGTAGGCAATGGGTTTCATCTGACCCTGTACTTCTCCTTGGGTTTCTCCTATCCTATTTGTGAATAATAAAGACGGTACGCTCAGAATTTGTGTGGATTATCAGAAGTTGAACTAGTTGATGGCCAAGAACTGATATCCCTTGCTGAGGATTGATGATCTCTTTGATCAACTTTGAGGAGCCTGGGTGTTCTCGAAGATTGACTTAAGATCCGATTACCATCAGTTGTGCGTTAGACCATCAGATGTACCTCTTACAGCCTTTCAGAGCTGGTATGATCTATACCAGTATGTGGTTATTCCATTCGGTCTCACGAACACGCCTACAGTTTTCATGACACTGATGAACTAAGTCTTCCATCTATACTTGGATTATTTTATGGTAGTCTTTGTGGATTATATCTTGGTGTACTCTCTCACTCGACACAACCATAGAACACATATTAAGATTTTTTTGAGTACACTAAGAGAGAATCATTTATATGATAAGTTCTCAAAATGCCACTTTTGGATGTACCAAATTCACTTCTTGGGTCAAGTTATCTCAGAGAAAGGAGTATCAGTAGACCCAGATAAAGTGAGAGCAGTAGTTTTATAGGATAAGCCAAATAATTTTCTTTAAGTATGGAGTTTTTTAGGGATATATGGTTACTACAAACATTTTATACAGGACTTTTCACACTTAGAAGCACCACTAACGGGCCTGACTAAGAAGGAAAAAAGGTTCTTGTGGTTAGATTCTTGCGAATCTACCTTTTAGAAGCTGAAAGGTAGGTTGAATTTAGCATCAATACTAGTATTTCCAGAGCCGGGAAAGAGCTATATTGTTTACAATGATGCATCAGGTATCGGGCTGGGAGTAGTTCTTATGCAAGGGGAAGGGGTTGTTGTTTATGGGTCTCGGCAGTTGAGGCCTCATGAGAGGAACTACTCGATGCATGATCTCAAGATGGCTGTAGTTGTTCATGATTTACGTTGTTGGAGACATTATCTTCTAGGAGATCATTTTTTGGTTTTCACCAACAAAAATATTCTAAATTATATCTTCACCCAGTGTGATCTAAATTTGAGACAATGAATGTGGGTTGAGTACCTTCAGTCCTTGACTTTGAGCTTGCCAACACACCTGGGAAGGGAAAAGCTATGGCTGATGCGTTGAGCTAAAGGACTCAGATACAGGTAGTTCACAAGTCCAGTAGTGAGTGGAAGCTTATGGCTCTGTTCTCTGAGATGCATCTAGAGGTGCACGACAAGAAGGCGCAGAATTTTCTTTCTTCTGTAGCTGTTACCTAAACTCTACTTGATCAATTGAGAATGAGGCAGCTATCAGATTCAGAAGGTCTGTTTTTACAGAAAAGTGTGTCAAGAGAGGACCATATTCCTTGATGGACCATTGGTGAGGATTAGATCTTGTGTCTTCATAGATGCATTTGGGTGCCAGTGGACATACACGGGGAGCTGATGCGAGATTTTTATTCCTCTGTTTGGGCAGTTCA
This sequence comes from Viscum album, assembly GCA_963277665.1. Taxonomy (NCBI): domain Eukaryota; kingdom Viridiplantae; phylum Streptophyta; class Magnoliopsida; order Santalales; family Viscaceae; genus Viscum; species Viscum album. The sequence continues at coordinate 1,418,605,985 of OY728145.1, forward strand.
TCCTGGCGTCACTAAGATGTATCGTGATCTACACCGTCAGTATTGATGGCCAGGTATAAAGATATATGTTTCTAGTTTCACCATGAGGTGTTCCAATTGTCAGCAGGTGAAGGTGGAGCATCATCAACCAGCAGAACTTTTACAGCAGTTACCCATTCCCGAGTGTAAGTGGAAAGATGTCGTGATGGATTTCATGAAAGGTTTACCGAGGTCGCCTCAAGGGAATGATGTAGTGTGGGTTGTCATTCAAAAAATCAAAATGATTTCTCATTTATTTCTGATCAAGGAGACCTTCAGTGTTGATGAGCTGGGAAGGTTTTACATCCGAGAGATTGTACATTTACATGGAGTTCCACACTACATTGTTTCTGACAAAGACGCCCATTTTACTTCTTGGGTCTGGTAGGGATTACAGAAGGCTTTGGGTATACAAGTACTTTTGAGTATGACATACCATCCCTAGATAGATGGCCAGTCTGAGTGTACGATTCAAGTGCTTGAGGACATGATTCAAGCATGCATCCTGGATTTTGGAGGTTCGTGGGAGAAGTACGTACCTCTTGTTGAGTTTTCCTACAATAATAGTTTTCAAGAAAATATTCAGATGGCACCTTATGAAGCTTTGTATTGTAGGCCATGATGATCACCCTTATGCTGGTTGGAGGTAGGAGAGGCAGCTATGCTGGGACCTCGTCTTTTCCAGGAGACCATAGAGCAGATAGAATTCATTCAGAAGAGGATGGATAATGCACAGTATCGACAGAAGTCATATGTTGATCGACAGAGATGACCTCTAGAGTTCAAGTTCAGGGATCATGTTTTTCTACGTGTCACACAGAGGTTGGGACATAGGAGGATTAGAAGAGAGGGTAAGCTTTCACCAAGGTTTGTTGGGCCGTTTGAGGTGTTGGAGAGAGTTGTGCCGGTTGCCTATCGGTTGTAGTTACCTCAAAGGTACCATGCTATGAATGACGTCTTCCATGTTTCTCAGCTTCAACGTTACTTCTCAGACCCGTCTCATTTTTTTCAACCTGAGGAGGTTGATTTAGAGGTGGATTACTCATTTGTGGAGCATCCTATCCGGATTATTGATCGAAGTATAAAAGTTCTTTGTGGCCGGTATGTTCCTCTGGTATGAGTGTTATGGCAGCATGGGCAAGTACAGGATGAGACTTGGAAGAGGGAGGTCTATGTACGATCATATTGGCTGGATCTTTTCAAGGATTATTCTTCTACGCCACCTTGCTAGAAAAATTCGGGGAAAAATTTCTTTAAGGGGGAAGTTTGTAAGAACCCGGATCTTCTTTTGAGGTATTTTTTATCTCTTTTTTGGTGTTTTTGATAAAAAAGGAGGAGTTTTTGGAAATTTTAGAAGTACATGATGTGTACTTATATGTACATTCCATGTACTCTTTTTCCACACGTAGCTATATTATGGCCATGTAACGGCCAAGAACACATCCATGTGTGGTGACCTGGAGACCCCCTTTTGCAGGGGATGGTAAGGGAAATTACACGCCATGTACTTATACAGTACATGTGGTGTACTTTCTTTCTTTTTAATTAAATGGACCGAGGTCACGTTTAATTAGCAGAAGTGTCTTATTCTTCATCTTCTTCGACCAGGAGCGTTCGTATAGTGTCGATTATTCCCCAAGCCCATGATCGAGCATCCGTTCTCTGAATTGAACTCTATCAGTTACGTTGGAATCGCATCGGTGAGTTCTCGATTCTTCTTAAACCTTGTTTCCTGATTTCTCTTCTCTCGGGATTTATCCTCGGTTAAACTTTATAGATGTTTTTGTAGATATACGATGTTCTAGGTTGATTTAAGGCCTGGGGTTCACGTATATCGATTTCATGACACTGAGGTAGGTGGTTTGTGCCTTTCCATAGATAGTCTTGAGTTATACGTGCAAAAGTTCCCAATACCCTTGATCGGGGTATTGCGTGTTTATAGTTTTAACCCTGTTATTGTCTGCTATGATTTATATGCTTCAGTAGAGGTCAATTGAATTTGAATAGGTTTAATTGATATGAAATGGATGTCTGGACCATTCTTGTAATGTTTATGACCATTTGGTCTTGCTCAGCCTGTTAGGCAGCTTGCTTTCCATTCCTAGTGTTGATAGGACGGAGTGATATTATTTATCTGACATGCTGTTATGTTGTAGACTGTCTAGCCAAGTAGTTCTTGAGGTATACTTTGGATGTTACATATCACTATGCTCTATTTACTTACATATGGCTATAAGAACCTGGTGTAGTAGACCATAGGGAGAATGGACGTTGAGGGATTCTCCAGAGTGTCTGTTTACTATTATGATGCGAGACTATAATGGGAATAAACATAAGTGCTTCCTCAGAGTGTCTGTAGTTCCTTGATGTGGGACACAAGGGGAAATTGGATCTTGAGTGCTTCTCCAGATCTCCTTTTAGTTACTAATACAAGACTATATGGGGAATTGATGGTGAGTGCATCCTTAGAGAGTATGTGAAAAAGTTGAACCAGAGGGGTTAAACTATGTGTACTTCCAAGAGGGTTGATTGTATTTGTTTGGTTGAAGTAGAGGGGTTAGGTTGTGAGTACTTCCCCAAGGGTTACCTGCTTATGATTATCTCCTTACTTGATATCTGACACTTGAATTCATTTGAAATTGTAGGATTGTTTACTTTTGAGTACTTCCTTGTTTACTGCTTCATTTTGAATATAGCTTTCCATATATATTCACTGACTATTAGGCACAAATATTTGGGTGGTTTCTTACCGGGGCTTAGTCTCACACCCTGTTTGGGTCATGATTTTGGGCCCAAATAGATTATATTACTGCAGGTATAGATAAGGGAAATCACCTTTCTACATCAAGTACTTGATTGCTGCGAAGCTGGGGAGAATGGGACCAAGATGAGGTTTGTGATGCTGTGGAGCATTTTATTTGTTTTCTATTGTAATTTGGTTTAATATTGTATTCTATAACTTTCATTTTTTTGGATAATTTCATAGACATATGTATCACGAATCATATATGTGTGTGTGTGTGTGTGTGTGTGTGTGTTCGAGTTGTTTATTACTTCCACTGTTTACCTATTGTATGTTTTACTACTTCCGCTATTGTTGTCTTTTTTACTTCCGCTGCGTTACTCTGCCAATGAGGGTATAGTTTCCCTACTATCACACCCAAGGCCCTCATTGCTAGTCGGCAGCCTCTGGCATTTGTGGAAATGCGCTTGAGGCCTTGTTACCAACTGAGTACGGGGAACCTCTAGGCGGCTTCTAGAACCAGGACATTACACATAATTTAGTATTTATCAAAATAATTATAGTAGTATATATATATATATATATTATTTAAAATATTTAATTAAATAATATATTAATAAAAATTAATCAAGTACATATATTCATATTAAAATATTCTTTTACAAAATATCATACTGTAAAATAGTATTTGTTTCTTTTAGAACAATAATTTATTAATTTGAAAGTTATAAGTTATAATTATTTATAAGTATTATTATTAATTAAAATACTTAATTTTAAATTATTAATATTCATAACTTAATGTATTTAAAATTAAAAAATAAATTACTATAATGTTATATTATTCCCCCCTCAAAAAAAAATTTCCCTCGCAATTCAAAATTGCACTTTGAAAGTTAAATGTTGATACGTGAAAATTCCCTTGTGGGAAAACCGCATTAGAAATAGGGTTAATAAAATAACCCCCTAAAATTGGTTAATGGAAATGAGGTGGCCACCAAAAATATTATACTTTCGAATGGGGTGAAATTAGTTGGAAGTAAAAACCTGGACATAGAAGAAAATGAAACTCTGAAGTTTTGATGGAAAGTGATAGAGAACATATTTGGATGAAAGTTGATTACTATAAAACAGCAAACTACTGTAATGGAAAAAATCATTGATACTATAAAAATTTATGATAATAGGAAAACATTTTATTTAAGACTCTTTTCCTTGATTTGAGAAATTATTCCTCTCTATAAGAGTATAAATATACATTTCTATTTGAGAAACACAATATTATCCTTCGATTGTTCCTTGACCTATCTATACTTAATATCTTAGAATAGGTTGATTCATGTAGTGAAGTAATACATTAACCTATAAAAACTCATAAAATTATCAACTTAAACCATTCATAAATTGTTAAAATTTCCAAAATATATTGATCCAACACTTTATAAATAAGGTCACTAAATATCCAAGATGAAATTATCATTATCCCTTAATCAACATGAGGCGACCCTAAATTTTTACATTCCATAAATGTGAATAACTTTATCATGTATCCTCTTGAAATATGGTAATAACTCAAATTACTAAAAAACCTTATTGGAAACATGAATTATTATTTATTGATTAAGTAAGATACATGTTATTTGATATATTAATTTAATCCAAAAGTGTTGTAAACTCCATTGATGATAGCATAGACCACATGTTGTCAAGTTAATAATCAGTTCCAAGGTAGTCAGTACTTATCCAAATCAATCATTTATTCATCATTTTCTCAATATTAGAAATATATTAAGAGCTTTCTTTCCCCCAATCACATGTTTTCTAAGTTTTTTAACTTTCTACTGAATATTTTTCCTTGGTACCATTGAATATATGGTCTCAAGTCCTTAATGAAAAAGTATTATAGTACAATCCTCACATATTCTATAATTATTATAACCAGTACATTGCTGATAAAATATCCAGATGACATAATTCTTGAATAGACATATTAATTATTCATCTTCATCTGTGGTAGTATAATAACTTGATCATTATCCAATAGCATCATTTGGGTTATATTTCTTGATGCTTGGGTCATTGAATCACATAGTGTCCCATCTCATCATAGTTGAATCATTGTACATTAGATGCCTTTTTCTTACCCTTTCAATCAATAACTTGGTGTCCTTTTTCTCCACCCTTATAACAAAATCCCATTCCCTTCATGTATTTTTCAGGGTGATTCTTTCCACATTTATCACATTTTTAAAACCCTTCATTACCTTTTTCCCATTATCCATCTTTTTTTCTCTTCAATACTTTTATTTCCTTTCTTCCCTTAAAATCCATAGAACATATAGAATTATTTACTTATCTTGTTAAAAGATGATATTATTTTCTCATATGATAAGGATACCTTGGAGACAATTTCCATTAGAAATTTTGGATTAAGACCATGAAAAATATGATCATTATTACTATTTTCATCACATTCATTGGAGGATTTCTCATTCCTTCTGCTATGTGCCATTTCTGAGCAATTACATATACTATATTAGTTCATAAAATTATGAACTTTCTATAACTCAAAACATGGTGTAACACATAACATAAATTTATACATCATAAATCCTATAACTATATACTTTGGTTACTTTGGAAGAAAAAATCCTTCATAATGGTATGTAAGAAAAATTTGAATTATCCAAATCATATCCCCTGGGTGTTTTAAACAAGGTGTGCAATAATGCTCGTTGTCATGTACCAGGTTACCCCGAGTCAAAGCTAAGAACACCTTGTTAGAGTTGTTACCCCTAGGTATATCTGTTCTAGAATAAATTATACTTGTAGTATCCAGAAATAAATGTATTTTTAGGAATATTCACAAAATCTATACCTTACAAAAATTCTAGGATGTTCTTGTATGTTTATCCTCAAAATATATCATAGGATTTTGTTCATTAATCTACATTTTATAAATGTAGTTTCTAAGGTTTCTAATAAAATTCCTTTGATACCAAGTATAATGCCCTGAACCCACAAGCTCAGAGCTGGTGCATTATTTTATTACATTGGTATGATTACAAGGAATCAAATTATGAAGGACCAATCAGTTTAGAAGTCTTGGAAAACCAAATTACATACACAATACCCATAATACATTGGGAAAACAAAATAAAACATGTTACAATATAAAATGAAATAAAATACATCCTTAAAAACTTATATAATGTTTTCTTATTCATTACTTGGAGAAAATAAACATATTAAAGGGGTGAGGTCAGATGTTCAATAAGGGTAACTAATATAGTGGAAGTTATCATAAACATAAACACTAGGCATGATGAGCAAATAAAAACGCATGCCTTTAAAATATACTTGATAATAATATAAAAGAAATTAAATATGAATAAATAATTCTATAATAAAAAATAATCATGGATATTATACTTGTCTAATAATGACATGGACCATCAATTACTAGTTTCATAATGAGAGAATGCATAATGTTAGACATCATAACCATACTGTCAAGTTCTCATGCCAAGACCATATTTAAACGGGTAAAAACCAAACTAGTTTGTCCCATGAGACCTACCGATGCATCGAAGGGATATAGAGGTACCTTTCTGTCACTTAATAAGTCCATTAATTTTCTCATATGAAAATTTAGATACATATACAACAAAAAAAAATTATATTGAAAAACTTGCATACGAAATCTGAATATTTCAACTATAACCCATGAATGGTATCAAATTAGCACATCTATAGTCAAACTGATCATAGAACCTTCAAAAACATATGGTAGATTATATCATAATAGATAAACCTCAATGAAGTACAATATTCAAAAAATTATGTTGACATAGATGATGATACTTTTAAATGAGACCATTGAAAATTCCATGAAAAAATATTTTTTTAAACATTCCAAATTGTCCCATACCACTTGAAACATTCAAATCATACTTTCATAGAATATCATGAGAAGAAGAAAGACTCTTGATATGATATATAAATGGGAATTATATACACTATAGACAAGGAATAAGTGTTGATAAAGTCATATACTTCACATAATTAAATGTAAGATGAGAAAAGTCCTTTTTTACTTTGGAAAGATGATTTTTTTTTGGAAAATCATTTATATTTATCATAAAATAATATTGTAAAATTATATATCCCAAAAAAAGAAAATGTAAATAAATTTAAATTATATTTTTAGAATAAATAATTTCCCATTTATGTGAAATCATGTAAAAAATAGTTTTTAATAAGGGTTAGAAATTAAACATTTTTGTGCGGTTTAAAGAAAATATTAAATAGTTTTTAAAGTGGAAAGACATGTTTATTTTCATAAATATAGAAATGAACCAAGATAGTTTTAAATGATTAAAATTTTGATTTTATAAGAACAATGATGACTTAAAATATATTATATGGTGCACTTGAAAACAAATAATAATTTGAGAAGTTCCCTTGAATCGAGCTTGTTTATCAGGAAAAATTTAAAGGGGAACCATTTTATAACATATAATACTAATAAATGAAATATTAAATGATATGAATATATGATTTTGGAACATAAAAAAAATTTTAAATAATATTTACACAAAAATAAGTAAGCATTAATTTTGGGTAATGATTTTGAAGGAATAACCCAAGGGAAAAATGAAGGTTCAGGTGGAATCCCTTACCACTTTGTAATCAATCGAATCATATGCCCAAAATTAATAATAATCAAATGATAAATTGAATAGAATGAAAATAAATATAACTATGTTATGATACATCATTGGGTGGTATACATATATCATACACAATAAATAGTGTTGAATAAGGAATATTTCAAAAAAATGGAAGTGAGATGATAAAACCCTGACAAAGATCGTATCATTAGAGTGAGAATAAATCAATGAAATAATTATGTGTGAAAAATATAAATCCAAACAATATATGTGGATATATAGTAGGAAACAAAAATAGGTAATTCACACATATTATTTAAAAATCATAACAAATTGAATAGATGCTTAACTCAATGAATGGAAACCGAGTTAAGATAACACTTACCTTATGTACGAATATGTTCTTCCTTTGACCTTAATGTCCTGAATAAAAAAATTAATTAATTAATAAACTTATATAAATGTATCTGATTTATGATAAATTTATTAAGTTAATTTTTTGCCTTTTGGATGAGTTATATAGTATAATTTAATCGTTCTAGAGCATTAATTTTCTTAGTTTTATTGATCAATTTGTTTTTTATAAGTAATAGAGTTCATGTGTAATGGATATAATTCCCTATAATTGATTTATATATTATTAATGAACATATAGAAGTGTAAATGGGTATATATATCATTTTTTCACATGGTATGAGGATGAATAATTAGATAATTCACTTAGTGATAGTTGTTTATATTTTTACGACGGTTTTTCGATGACAACGAACTAGTTTTGTTATATTATTTAGTTTAATGTAAAAATGATGGTTATGATAGCATTAAATATGATATAATATAAATTTTAGAATCTGGTTGAACCATAAAAATGTGTTCATTACCATCCTTGAAAAAGGAACTAAATAATAAAAGTTCATTATCCACGAAGGTTTTAAACCGGCACCTCTCGAACGATGATTTTGTTTTTAAAACAAAAGAGAGAGAGAGTAAGGATATTGATGATGTTTATTCCATTAAAATGATGTAATTCAAGTATATATATTATTCTGAAGCTATCATGATCATTTATATATATGAGTTTAAGATATTATAATAAATGAAATTAACTTGAAAATAAATTAAAAGAAAAAAGGAAGAGAATTTTACCTCTTGATTACACCTCTTTGAGAATCTCCTTAAGGGAAGGGGTTTTGGTATTTTGGAAGGACTAAGAGATCTGGGATGTGGGAAGGAATTGGTAATATTATTAGGGAATAAATTTGAGAATATTAAAGTCATAGAGGTGTGAATAGAAGAGGGAGTGAGGGGTGATTTTTATAGTGGAGAGGAGGGTTTTTTCATTAATTTAATCATTATTTTATTATTTTTTCTCAAGAGTATGAATAATATTGATTATTATGGATATAAAATAGTAATTAGTGAATGTGAGTTTGAATTAATAACCATTTACATCATCCATGACTCAAGCATGATGCAGAAATTCATTTATTTAGTATATTTCATAAATTATCAAATTTTACTATTCACTAAAAATTTATGTATTTTAGAAAAATCAAAAAAATTAAACCTAAATTTTTTTCAATGTTTATAATTTAAAAAAGAACTCAATTTTATCAAAATAATTTGGTAAATAAGATAAATTTAATTTTTAAATAAAACCTTTATCTACTTGAAAAATGTAGATTTTAAATTAAAAACTAATGTTATATTGCTTTCACAAATTAACTAAGGTCTCATAAAATTATCCTAAAATCATAGGAAAATAAAATAATTATTTATGAATACAAGTTATGAAAATTAATTTTATTAATTTATTAATTTAAAATTGTAATTAAATATTTGTTACTCACAAAAATATCAACACTTAATTGTTAATTTTTAAAACATTTACTCTCATTTATAAGGTGACTAAATTTTATTTATACTTTCATGGGTGAGTACACTATTAATAAGGGTCATATTACTATTCATAAGAGTAATATTACTATTCATAAGGGTATATTACTATTCATAATGTTGAAGTTACTATTCACCAAAAATTAAGTTGATCCCATTAAACTCAAAAAACTTTCTGATCGCAATAATGCGTGTCTATTTTTCAAAATTAAAAACATAAAAGTGGAAAAATTATGTTTAATAACTACATTATAACTATAATAAAGTGTTTTTTTATAGAGGATCAGTGTTTTGTGCATATAAAATATATAATGAATTGAAATTATTTATGAAGAAATATACCATAAAATCTTGGGGTATCATATTAATAGTGAATATATTCATAACATATTTGAGGATTTATCAAAATAATTAAAATAGTCAATAATATTATTATTCTTTAAAATATTTAATTAAATAATATTTTGTCAGAAATGAATCAAATACATATATTCATATTAAAATATTCTTTTAAAAAAATAATACTGTAAAATAGTATTTTTTCTTTTAGAACATTAATTTATTAATTTGAAATCTATAAATTATAATTATTTATTACAATTATTGTTAATTAGAACACTTAATTTTAAATTATTATTTTTCTTAACTTAATGTGTTTAAAATTATAAAACAAATTATGGGGGTGTTACAAGGTAAGAATTATTTTTTATTTAAATAATAATCATAATATCATTAATATCAAATTATTAATTTTAAATATAGTTATATATATCATTCATTTTATGTGGTGATGAAAACTGAATCACAACACTTTATGGAGGTGGTAGTTCACACGTACGCTGGAACGTCATTATCATTTTTATGTGCATGGAAAGGTTAACAAATAAGTTATTATTATTCTTTAATAATTAATAATATTTCATGAATATCATATATAACCATTAATTCCATCGTTATAACCATTATCGAGAGATGGTGATGGAGAATTATTTATATTGGCTCACGAGGTAGTTGTCCTCTGGACACACGAACGATTAATTCTTTTAATCATTTGACGGAATTAGAGATGGATTTAGGTGATGATATTAACATAATAAAATCTCAGTATATTTAGGATACTATATTTATTATTTCATCATGGTTGAATAATATTTTAAGGAAATGGAAAAATATATAAAACAAAAACACTTAATTAAAAATGATACATCTTCTTTAGATGATCTCATTTGATTAACAACTTAACACCTCTAAGGTGAGTGTTATGCTTAAAATAAGATCTCTAGAATGTTGGTAGAGATTATAGAAAGTTATTTGGGTAGATATTTAAAAAATAAATGTAATTGGGTGTGAGGAATAGAGAACACGAGTTTTTTTTATAAGAGAATGGAGGGGAACTCTTGGAATTCTTTAAAATATTAAATTAATATAAATTAATTGTCCATTACAAATAGATCCAAAATGATAAATTTAGATTATAGGATTATTATAGGTTGAAATACCTTCATATAACTAAAATTATATTATTTTAATTTTTTTATCCTTATCTTTTTGTTTTAACCCTTATTTTATCCTTTAAACTCTTATCACGACATCGTGTAATTTACACATTGAGGGTTAATATAATTACTATAAAATGTATAAATTCATATAAATGAGTAATTGATGAAACTTTGAGGCTTATCCCAATAAGTTTTTTGGATTTTATATTTTTTATGAGTTTTTTATCATTTAATAAGATATTATTTATTTTAAAATATCATTTATGTTATGTTTGAAACCATTCATTACCAGAATTTTTAAAAATATAATAGCAACATTATATCTTCAAAAAAATATTTTAAATCATCAATAAAATGTCAAATTAATCTATAAAATTATTTAATGACATTAATTATATCAAATCATATCAAATTTAATATTTTTAATATCATTTATTTGATATTTCTATTCATTAAACAATTAGAGCATCATCATAGTGTCACCATTTAAGTTAATTCTTTTATCTCTAAAAATTATAAATAAATTACCATGATGTAGAGAAATATTTTATCTTTAAAATAAATATTTACAGTGGAAAATATCATTAATATAACACCATATTAAAAATATTTAACTTTTTAAAAACAAAAGCATGACAAAATTGACTTTTCTATGAATAAAATTTTATTAAGGTTATATTCTCATCCAAATGGCCATAAATGGACACATAAATGATAATTTAATTCTTAGTGACTAAAAATACACATAAAATAAAATTAGGACATGTTTTAGGGTAATTTTATAATATTTATAACATTATTTTTATCCTTAATTACCTGATTTACCCTTATCCGTAGTAATAAAAATTACCATAGTTTCTATTCATATTTTATCCAAAAATAAAAGAGAAATATTTAAAAAAATTACACCTTATTATTAAAAATATGGAATCAATTTTTAAAAATTCAAAACACATAATTTTATAAAATTAATTTAAAATTTATCTCATTGATGGAATAAGAATGTAAAACCCCATGATTTCATAGTAAGTTATTTTCTTTACATTAATTCAATAGTTTGCGCTACACGCAAAACCGAGTTCGACCACACCACAACTTACCAAACTAGCCGTTCAAAAAGCAGTTATGAATAATATTAACTTTGTTTTGATTTTTATATACTTTATATAATTTTAAAATCCATATTATGTGTTTATTAAACATAATATAATAACAAATTCAATTTTTTAGATAAAAGAAGTATTTTTCAAAAAATTAAATTTTACCATCTTTTAATGGAGAACCCTTTTTAAATCCAATATTTGATACTTTTATATATTATATTTGACAAAATAAACTTCTTCTTTAGAAGTGGGACATAAAAATTTAGTTTGGATAAATTTTCAGTGATTTTCTGATAAATTTCATATTTTGATGAATAATGAAAATAATAATTTTTAATAATTTTTTTTAATCAAAATAATGTATAGTTTTATATTATACATTTGAATGGTTTTGAAGTATAATTAGATTATATTTTTATTATTTAAAACAATATTGGTCATTGGATATAATTTTACATTTAAATTAGAAATAAACACATATCAATCTTTTGATAGTTTTTACTTCTCAAAACCCCTCTTTCTAGTTTTGACAATGAGAATATTTCTTTAAATAAATTAATAAAACTTATATGTTTTTAATTTGGTAAAATAAACATCAATTTTTAATTTGGAATATCAAAATTAGATTTGGGTGAATTTTTGGTATTTTTCAAAAAACATTCAATTTTTGATGAATAGTGTCGTTATTGTTTAAAGAACACTTTTTATTTAAAAAGTATTTTTAATTTAAATTTATTTTAAATTAAAAATAGATACATACTACCTATATTAGTCTAATATAATTCATTTAAGTAATTTTATAATAATATTAGATATATACAATTTTATTGAACATTTTATCGTCTTTTACCCGCCTTCTAGGAAAATTTGAAAATTTGCATAAAACATAAATTTACCAATTCTATGAATTGAATTTAAAAATTCCAAGAGACATGGTTGAAATAAGTAAGTAATATTTAGTTCAATAGGATGAAAATAATTTTTTTAATAGTATCTTTTGAATTTTATTTACCACGGTTAAAAGTAAATAGGGAAAGTAAAGGTAAAAATGATATTATAATTACCCCAAAACATGTCCTAATTCTATTTTATAAGTTTATTTAGACCAAAATCATCCTTAACAATAAAATATGATCATTTTTTGATCCACATGGATTATATTAGTATATTTTTTATTATCTTATTTAAAGAAGTGTTAAAAGTGTTAAATTCAAAGTTTAATAACTAATAAATTTTTAATATAGAGTTACACATAAGTTAAATTAGAATATAAATACTCATTATAAATAAAAAAAATATTTAATACATAATGTTATTTTATTTATAATTTTTAGACATTAAATAATTAAATTTATTTATGACATGATGAAGATGCAATAATTACCTTATTAATGAAAGACTAAAATAATTGATGTTATAAATTTTAAAATAAATGTAAATTGAAACTTTTGATGCATTACACTAATTTTATAAGGTAATATGTCATTTTAGGGTTTATTTAATTTATTTTTTTCTAATTAATAAAGTTTTTTTGACTTTCAAAAAAACCAAATACTAAATAGTGTCAAAATTTACATAAATGAGTTTTTAAAACGAATAATATATTATTAAATGATATAATATTCATAAAAATATAAGGTTTGAAAAAGGGACTTATATGTTGATATATATGTAATTAATGAACCAATTTATTTTATATTTAAATTTTATAGTAAGTTTATTAACCATGTAATACAAAAATACAAGAAGACATGGTAAAAGTTAAACTATTTAACTAAGAATTACTTCTAAAAGATATGGTTAATATAGTGACTTAAACTTGTCTAATACCAATCGGTTGAGAATATTTCGACCCATACCCACCTTATCCTCAAAATAAATCCATTTGGAGCCATCATAAACCGAAAATTATTTTTTAATAAAATAATATTTCATGCTTTTCCATAAGTGACCATCACCTCTTTTATAAAAGGGTACTTCCCCTTCTCTCAAATTCACACATCCAAAGACATTTTTATCGGCTAAACCCTGCTCAAATATCTTCCAAAATACCCTCAATTCGACCTATAATCCTTATTTTGATCATAAATCCAACCTAAGGATCCCTTTTGATTAAATAAAAAGGAATCACCTGAAGAAGAGGTTATAATTTCACCACCTCTTTCAAAGTTCTTTTCTTTTTCCACTTCCTCTTTCTTTCTTGTTTCCATACCAAAATAATAAATCCAATAAATTTTATATAATTTTGTGTTATTATAAATATTGTAAAACTATATTCATTATTCTATCCATTCTATGAATGAAAAAGTCACTCTACGTGGGTACGTACGGCTTACCGTCTCCACGTCATGGTATAGCGTATTATTCAAGACTTCATTATTTGGATGAGTATAAAAATTAGTATAATTGTTGTAAATAATAAATATAACATGTTAATGATTCTATATATATGATATTATATCCAATTACATTCCATTTCACCATCAATATAATGATATTATCGCTTGTGCGTACGTACAGATTACCATCTCCACGAACGTGAAGAGATTCATTTCCCATCGTAACCATTCAAGGATAATTTTCATTTTATGATTTAAAATATTTTTAAGAACTTAATATAATTCTGTATATGAATCAAATACATCCTATCCATAATAAACACGACTTACGTAACAAAACATATAAAGGAAAACGAATCAGTTAACACCTGCAACAATGACACTACTGAAATATTATTAACAAAGCAATATTAGAAGATCATATATGATATAATATTTATGTATGTGTTTATTTTATAATTTAATAAAAATTATTTAACTATTATACATAAGGTTAATGTACCCTCTATTAATGAAAAGTACAAGGTAATGGTTTTTCATCACACATATTATTTCCATGAGATTCATGCTATATTTCCACTATTTTTTTGTGTGGTGTATGTACTGCCCATGATTGTATTCCTTGTATAGTATAATTTAATTTATGGGAATTTAAATCTTCATTGTATGGACCTTATTTCATGGGGTGTATGTTTCATATGTTACCAAATTGTTAATGGAATTTCTAATCTCGATTTCCACTCATTGGGTTTTACGCAAACTTCATTGATTATTTTACCCCAAGATTTTGTGTGAAATTACTATTTATTTATTTATATAGTAATTTACACTTCCCTTTGTGTGAATAAACTTTTGATACACATACTCACTCCACTGATAAATTCTCAAGTCAATTATATGAACTTGATAAGAGTAATCTTAGCTCAATTTCCATTCATTGAGTTTAACATCCAAGTCATTGGTGTTGTTTTTACCAGAATGTGTGTGAATGTCCTCTGATTGATTTACACTTAATATCTAATCATATTGAGTGTATTTATATTTTTCACAGATAATTATGTCATTTATTTATCCTTAAACTAAGGATACAAACTTTATAAGGGATTTCATCTCAATTTACATTCCATTGAGACTTCTTTGTTGTTATTAACCAATTCAATTTTATTTGGTGTACACACTATACTTTTACATACTATATCATTAATCCATTTATTATCACTATATTATACAGTTTTTATTACTTCAATTATTAATATTCAAGTGTCTCTTATTTTTTTAGGAACTCTCTCTAAAATATCATTTTAAATGTTTTAAATATTTATTCTTCTAAATATTTCTCATTAATGTACATGTTATAAAAATAACATTAAGGATTTATTTATATGAACATGATTGTTTTAAAAATTAAAATTCCTTTTAAAAGTTTCAATTTGGTATGGGAAACTTTTATTCAAAAATCTATTTTTAATAGCTTCTTGATAAATAGTGAGACATTTAAATGTTTTCAAGAAAAAGGGGATATTTATCACAAATAGTTTTAATAATTATTTTCATCTTTGTCAATATCCTTAATTATTCTTGATTGAGGATGATTTATTATAATAAAATATTCTATATTTTATTTAATTAGTTATGTTTGACTGTGGATGTGATATTTTTATACCATTCATCGTTTGAGGATAAACTTTTGACAATTCATATGCCAGTTTTAATACAAATGTTTTGATTATGTTTTAACCTTTTAATTTGAGGAATGAATTGGACTTAGTAAGTGATGAGTGGATCCCTCTAAAGATCCTCAATGCATCAGTAGATGTCATGAGACAAACTAGTGTCTTGGTACAAGGCCTTGAGAAAATATTATTTGTAGTCTGGGCACGAGGCCTTGACTATGTGGTTATGATGTCCGGAATTATGCATTCCATCATTATGAAATTAGCTATTTATATTACATGTGATTATTAAACTAGTATAATATCCATGTGAATAAGTAAATGGAATTAATTGATTTATATTTTCCATATTATACTGAATTTTAAGTTTAAAAGGCTTGTGTTTTAGTCTTATACATTGGCTTAAATTTTTGTGTTTATTTATAAAATTTTACAATATATTGTTATCCTTACTGATCATCTAAACCCACCCCTTTATTATGTTTTCTTTTTCCCGGAATGTGAAGAAATATATTATGTTTGACCTGTAGGGATAGGCTAAGGGATATGAGTGTGTTCAAAGGGGACATAATTTTGTTGTTTTTTTATTTCATGATGTATTGTAAAACTTATATATATATCTAGTTCTTCCAAGGCTACTAAACTAATCATTATTTTGAGACTTGACCTCTTGTGATCATGAAAATGTTATGTAGTAATGCACTAACTCTAGGTAACTGGGTTCAGGGCATTAAAGTTGGTATCAGGGGGAGGTTTAGTACAACCCTTGGAAACTAGTTTTAGAAAAAAACAATATTATTAGAGAACATTACCCTAAGATAGAATTTGAAGAATAGTATAGAAGAATTTCCTATAATTTTGGTAATGTATAGATTTCATTAATTTTACAAGAAATACATCCCTGTCTGGATACGAGTAGTTAGAGGTGGCTCTAGCACATATATATCTAGGTGTAAAACCCGAATACACTGCTTTGATCTAGACTCAAACGAGAACTGGTGGTTGACAATGGGCCTTGATGAACTCTTGGTTACGATACTCCTGAGGGATATGATCAGGAACATTCACATTTTCATTACAAACTAATTTTAAGGATTTTGATATAAGATGAGAATAAATAACCTTGGTTAATCCTAAGGTGTTTTAAATTGAAAATAATGTTTTATGATATTCTCTAAATGATTTTATGGCTCACACTATGCTTTCTAGTTTTAGTCAATGGATGGATTATAAGGAATTTATAGTAACATTGAATATTATTTACAAGGTGTGAACAATGGTGGAAATGAGCAACTAAATGGAATTTTAATAGGCTTAAAATATATTGTGTTCTTTCCGAAGAAGGTTTCCAAAAATTTGATCAACAATATATGCATTACCCCACTCCCAAACTCAACAAAGAAGAGAGAGATGAAGAATGATAAGAGCTCCAGTAGTGGAGACTGTGGAGAAAAGAAAGATAAATTTCTTTCATGTAGGAAATATGGAAGGAGACACCCAATAAAGTGTCTCAATGGAATAAAGAAATGCTTTATTTGTGGTAAAGGAAATAAAGTAAAGAATTGCTAAGGAAAAATGAAGAGTACTATGGAAGAAAGTAAAAATGATCCTAATAATTCATTTACAGTCATTTTCTATTAATTTAGGGGATCCAGGCATTACCTGAGTCAATTCCTTATTCTACAGGATAACCACTAGGTCAAGTAATAATCTATGTGGAAATAAATGGATGAAAAAAATTTTAAAAGTATTAATTCTATTTGCTGCTAGGATTACTTTGGAAGAATTTTCTCTTGTACATGTAACCCTGTATTTTGTTATGTGAAAATTCTATTTGAGGAAGAATTATCTTTTATTTTGTGGATATAGTTATAAAGAACCATTTGGGTTTATATGATCCTTGAATTTGTGGTAATCACATGTTATTAATTTTTGGGATGAAAATGCGAGGCATGAGATAAAATTTGTTGGTAAATTATGTTATGCTTATTTTGAGGAATTTACCTCATTTTTGGAAAGTTTTAAAATATAGTTTTTGAAAAAGGACAACATGCAGACCGTGTGACAACCTGTTGCATTAGACAATGCTGCGAGAATGGAACCCATAACCAAAGTGCAACTGAGATTTATAACCTACCAATGGATTACATGAAGTCCCTGGTTAGTGTGACTAATTCTTTTTAGTTAAATGATTTTATTGTTCAATAATAAATTGATTTTTGATATTATGTTTTATCAAATTGATATCCTTAGTATAGGAAAATGATTTGTTGATTAATTGATAAATTTTATTTTGGAAGACGTTCACTTTTTTTAGAAAAATGCATGCCTAAGGAAAATAGAATACTATGGGATTTTATTTGAGGATTAATGGTGGATTTCTTATTTTAGAAGAATCTATGTTTTTTTATAGATTCAGGTTATTAATGGAAATTATTAACCTATCATATATAATATATGATTTGGTTAATTACACTTCAGTATGAGAATTTAAGATTAGTTGATGTTATTTGGAGATAAATATTAAGATTTACTATAAAAGAATATGTGATTAAATTTTTCTGATTTTTGGGTTTCAATCTTAGTTTGGATTATATTTAATTATTTTAAGGATAATTTTTTATTAAATGATCTTTATTGAACTTTGGGTATTCTTTGTTTAATTTTTTAAATTAAGATTAATATTTATTTCTATAAAGTATTATCCATTTTGGGGATCATCTGGTCTTGTACTAACCATTTTGGTTTTGTTTAATCTCTAAAAACAAGGGAAATATATAGTTCCTCCTTTGTGGATTATGTGATTCTCTAGAAGTTTATTCTAGAACTTCAAGTGTAACCAAGTCATCTTGAATACTCATCGTTTGGAGAAAAGATGAGTTAGTGGTAGAAATTTATTAAAGGATGAAACTATAGTTGAAAATTAAGTATATCTCTTTATGTTCTGAGTCAATATCATAAATAAATTCCTCAACTTTATAAAATGTAACTTAAAATAAAAAACATTGTCCATTTACTTTTCCGACTGGGAAACTAATGACAGTTTAACCCATCAAAAGTTTCTAGTTTTCTTGTTGTTAACTTTCTCCTGATCATATTTTATATCACTATCCATCAGAACTTGACCCTTATTATATCTTCCATATCTATCTTTACCTACATGGAATCATAGTATGTGTTATCTCGGGTGACCATTGTACTTATCTTTATTTCTTTTAAAGTGATAGTTTTATTGACTCTTTTTATGATGTGGGAATTTCAATAAAGCTACCAATACAAATTTTAAAATTTCAAAGATGAAATTTCAAAAGGGTGGAATAATGAAACACCCAAAGATTTCATAGTAAGTTAGTTTTTTAATGTAATTCAATAACTTTCACTACATGCATCACCAAGTTCGTGCGCGCTACGGCTTACCAAAATTCCCTTTCAAAAAGAGGTTTTGAATAGCATAAACTGCATTTTGAATTTTATATACTCTATATAATTTTAGCATCCATATTATGTGTTTCTTAGACATAATATAAGAACAAATTCAATTTTTTAGATAAAAGAAGTATTTTTTTTTAAAATGCAATTTTATAGTTTTTTAATGGAGAACCCCTTTTAAATCCAATATTTAACACTTTTATATATTCTATTTGACAAAATAAAATTATTCTTTAGAAGTGGGACAAAAAAATTAGTTTGGAAAAATTTTCGGTGCTTTTCTAAAAACTTTCTTATTTTGATAAATAGTGAAAAATACTAAATTTTAATTAAATTTTTTTTAATAAAAATAATTTATTGTTTTAAATTATACATTTGAATGGTTTTTAAGTATAATTAGATTATATTTTTATCATTCAATCCAATTTTGGTCATTGGAAGTAATTTTACATTTAAATTGGACATAGAAACATATCAAAGCCTGGTCTAACGCACCCCACAACTTCAATGGATTTCAGTTTTTCTTATTTAGATGGTCTATTGATTTTCATATGAAGCATGATCCACCTTCAATGATTATTTGGGTGAGATTTACCAATCTCCCCATGCCGTTTCAAAGTCATGCTGTTATTAGAATGCCTGAGAATCTTGTTTGTCGGTATATGTGTTCAGACTGATGCATGAATAACCTTTGTCATTCGATGAACCCACAAGTTTGTGTTGAAATGGAAATGTCAAGAGCACCATTTGAATATGTTTGGATTACAGTTGGTGAGGAGTATCGCTGCAAGCAATGAGTGGTCTACGAATCCTAGACCGACTTCTGTGACGTCCGAAATCACCCGGGTCACGTGAGGGATCTTTGTCGACAGGGGTCTCAATCGCTGGCTAAGACCGACCATGGTAGTGGGATGGAGATAAAGCCATATGGTGGAGATGTTCTATTCGAATAGATGACATCTGGTAAGGAATATAGTGACCGAGAAGTTCATCCTCCAGGGGGTGGGCTGTATCAGTCGTCGCTGCTTGGGAATGAGAAATTGTTGGAAGGGTTTCATTCGGACAGTGTCCCAGAGGTTATCGTGAGGAGAATTGATGTGGATAATAAGAATTAGGAATTTTAAGTTCAGGAAAACCTATTGGTTTATCAGGTCTTTAGTAGGTTGAGGAAGGGTTTAGTTGGCCCTTCTAGTAGTTGTTATCCTAGTAGTGTCTTTATCAATGGGTGTATGAGCTCTGTTCAGAAAGAGTCTGACCCTTATGACTAGAAAACATATGTGAGTGTTATAGCTGTGATGCAGGTGGTGAGTGGAGAAGATTATGTTGCTGCTGTTTTCTATGCGGTACTAGTTAGTTCGGGCAATGAGAGG
Organism: Viscum album; assembly: GCA_963277665.1. Lineage (NCBI taxonomy): Eukaryota > Viridiplantae > Streptophyta > Magnoliopsida > Santalales > Viscaceae > Viscum > Viscum album. Next base: position 1,418,626,728 of record OY728145.1, read on the forward strand.
TTTTATTCAGGTAAGAAGGGGCATGCCCGAGCTGTGGAGGTCCAGAATGGTAAGCCAGGGGGTCCTGCTTCAAGGAATCAGTCCCCAATTCATCTTAAGAATATCTTTTAAGATCTTTAAATGGTAGGATTGCGACCCAACCAGGTAGTCCGATATGACAGAGCTCATGTGTAAGTGTCCAATGATCTTGTTCTCAGCATTTCCACAGGTGAAGCTTCAATCCCGATGGGTAATAGGGGTACCAGGAGGAGGAATGGTAAGAAGGACTACTCCTCTCTACCACCTCCTATGGTGACTCTGTTAGAAAAAAAAAGGAAAATGATCAGTAGAGGGATGATGAGGTCGTTGTTCAATGTCAATTAGGAGGTTTGGGTGACCCAAACATGGATCTGATTATGAGTTCGGAAGAAGAAATGGTTGAGAAGGTCCTGTTACTCAATGCCACAAAAGTGGAAGTGGCCAAAATGATGGGGAGGTCAATAAAAATGGCTCTAACTGAGGAGAAATATGCCTGGATTGATAAGAAGGACCTGATTCTGGTTGGGGGATTTAATAAGGGGATGATCAACATTAAAGAGTATATCTAGGACTAGGTTAAGATGGCATCTGATTTTGAATAGGTGTAAAAGGAAGTGCAAAGCACTTAGGTAACCTTCATCTCCTGGAACTTGTTTTGGGAAAAGGTTTCTAGTTGGATTAAATTGTGCTTTAATAACTATGATCTCTCTTGTTGTGGTTGATGATTGGTTTCTCGCTTTTTTCCTTAAAAGTGTTTGAAATAAAAAAATCTATTATCAGTTAGTCAGTCTACCCACCTTTTAGGAACATTTTCAAATTTTCCTAAAACATAATTTTTCCACTTCTATGAATTAAATTTCAAATATCTGAGCGACCAGATTGACATCAGTAATTAAAATGTAGTTCAATATGATGAAAATATTTTTTGATGAATAATAACTTTTGAATTTTATTTACCACGGTTAAAAGTCAATAGGGTTAGTAAAGGTAAAAATGATATTATAATTTCCTCAACACATATCCTAATTATATCAGATAAGTGTATTTAAAAAAATCAACCTCAGGAATAAAAGATGATTCTTTTTTATCCACTTGGATTAGATTAATACATTTATTATTATTTTATTTAAAGAAGAGTTAAAAGTGATAAATTCAATGTTTAATAACTAAAACATTTTTAATATAGGGTTACACATAAGATAAATTGAAATATAAATATTAATTATAAGTCTAAAATGATTTACCACATAATGGTATTTTATTTATAAATTTTAGAAATTAAATAATTAAATTTATATATGACAAAATTATGATGCAATAATTACTTTATTAATACAAGACTAAAAAATTGATGTTATAAATATTAAAATAAATGTAAATTTAATTTTTTTATGAATTACACTAATTTTCTAGGTTAATATGACATTTTATGGTAGATTTAATGTATTTTTTGAATTAATCATATTTTGTTGACTTTCCCAAAAAACAAATACTAAATAGTGTCAAAATTGACATAAATGAGTTTTAAAAAAAACTATATTATTAAATGATATAATATTATTAAAAGTATAAGGTTTAGCCAAAGGACTTATACAATGATATATATGTCATTAATGAACCAATTTTGGTTCTCTTGGCATTTCTAGTAATTTTATTAACCATGTAATAAAAAAATACAAGAAGACATGGTAAAAGTTAAACTATTTAACAAATAATTACATCTAAAAGATAAGGTTAATATGGTGACCTAAAATTGTCTAAAACCTATTGGTTGAGAATCTTTAGACCCATCCCCACCTTATCCTAGAAATAAATCTATTTGGATCCATTATAAACCGAAAATTATTTTATAATAAAGTATTATCTCAAGCTTTTCCTAAAGTGACCTCACATATCTTATAAAAGGGTACTTCCCCTTATCTAAAATTCACACATCCAAAGACATTTGGATGAGCCAAAACCTTCTCAAACATCCTCCCAACTAACCTTAGTTAAACCTATAGGCCTTACTTTGATCATAAAGACTAGCTAAGGAGCCCTTTTGATCAAATTAAAAAGAATCACCCGAAGAAGAGGTAATAATTTCACCACATTTTTTAAATTTATTTTCTTCTTATACTTCCCCTTTATTTGTTGTTTCCATACCAAAATAATAACTCTAGTAACTTCTATATTCTATTATGTTATTATAAATATGGTATAACTATATTCATTATTCTATTCATCTTGTGAATGACAAAGTCACCATACGTGCGTACGTACGACTTACCGTCTCCACGTCGTGGTGTAGTTTGTTATTCAACACTTCATTATTTGGATGTGTATAATAATGAGTATAATTGATGTAAATAATAAATATAAAATATTAATTATTCTATATATATGATATACCATCCAATTACATTCTATTTCACCATCAATAGTGTGATATTATCGCTCGTGTGTATGTATGGATTATCGTCTCCACGAACGTGATGAGATTCATTTCCGATCATAACCATTAAAGAATAATTTTCATTTTATTATTTAAAATAATTTTTAAGAAATTAATATCATTCTGGTTATGAATCAAATACATCCTATCCAAAACAAAAATGACTTACATAACAAAACTTATAAAGGAAAACTAATCAGTTAACACCTGAAACAATGATACTACTAAAATATTATTAACAAAGAAATATTAGAAGAACATATATGATATCATATTTATATATGTGGTTCTTGTATAATTTAATAACAATTATTTAACTATTATACATAAGGTTAACGTACCATAAACTAAGGAAAAGTACAAGGTAATGAGTTTTCATCTCACTTCTTGTTTCCTTGAGATTCTTGCTATATTGCCACTATTTCCTTTTGTGTGGTTTATGTACTGACCATGATTGTATTATTTAGGTAATATATTTTAATTTATGGGTATTTACATCTTCATTGTATGATCCTTATTTTCTGGGGTTTATGTTTCATAAGTTACCAAATTGGTAAGGGAATTTCTAATATCAATTTCCACTTATTGGGTTTTATACAAACTTAATTTTTTATTTTACCCCAAGATTATGTGTGAAATCACTATTTATTTATTTATGTAGTAATTTACACTCCCCTTTTTGTGGATATAATTTTGATATACATAATTACTCCATTTATAAATTCTCAAGGCATCAATATGAACTTGATAAGAGTAATCTTAACTCAATTTCCATTCATTGAGTTAAACATCCAAGTCATTGGTGTTGTTTTTACAAGAATGTGTGTGAATGTACTTTGATTGATTTACACTAAATATCCAATCATATTGAGTGTATTTATATTTTTCACACATAATTTTGAAATTGGTTTATCCTTAACCTAAGGATACAGTCTTTATAAGGGATTTAATCTCAATTTACATTCCATTGAGACTTCTTTGTTGTTATGCGCCAATTCAATTTTATATGGTGTACAAACAATAATTTGACACAATATATCATGAATAAATTAATTCTCATGATATTATAATGTTTTTATTACCTCAATTATTTGTATTCAAGCATCTCTCATTTGGTTATGAACTCTATCTAAAATTTCATTTTAAATGTTTTAAATTTTTATTCTTATAAATATTTCTCATTAATGTACATGTTTTAAAAACGGTATTAAGGATTTATATATATGGACATTATTGTTTTAAAAATTAAAATTCCTTTTAAATGTTTCAAATTGGTATGGGAAAATTTGATTCAAAAATATATTTTTAACAGCTTCTGGATAAATAATGAGACTTTTAAATGTTTTCAAGAAAAAGGGGATATTTCTCTCAAATAGTTTTACTGATTATTTTCATCTATGTCAATATCCTTAATTATTATTGATTGAGGTTGATTTATTATTATTCAATATTCTATATTTTATTTAATGAGTTAAGTTTGACTATGGATGTGCTATTTTATACCATTCAGGGTTTGTGGTTAAAATATTGACATTTCGTATGGTAGTTTTAATATGAATGTTTAGATTATGTGTCAACATTTTAATATGGGGAATAAATTGGACTTATTAATTGATGGGTGGAGCCCACTATAGCTCCTCTATGTATCAGTAAGTATTATTAGAAAAACTAGTGTCTTGGAAGAAGGCCTTGACAAAATCTTATTTGTAGTATTGGCAAGAGGCCTTGACTATGTAGTTTTGATGTCCAGCGTTATGCATTCCATCATTATGAAATTAGATATTGATATTACATGTGATTATTTTACTGGTATAATATCCATGTGAATAATTAAATGGAATTAATTGATTTATATTTTTCAAGTTATTATGAATTTTAAGTTTAAAAGGCTTGTGTTTTAGTCTTATACATTGCCTTAAATGTTTATGCTTATTTATGGATGTTTCCGCTATATTTTTATCCTTTTTGAGTATCTGAGATCACCCCTTTATTATGTTTCCTTTTTCCTAGTATGTGAAGAATTATATTATGTTTGACAAGCAGGGATAGGCTAAGGTATATGAGGGTGTTGAAAGGGGACACAATGTTGTTGTTTTTTTTAATTTCATGATGTAATGTAAAACTTATGTATATATCTAATACTTATAAGGATACTAAACTAATTAGTATTTGGAGACTTTATCTCTTGTGATCATGCCAATTCTATGTAATAATTCACCGACTCTGGGTAACTAGGGTGAGGGAGTTTTAGAGAAAACTAGTTTTTAAAGTGAAAATGTTCAAAAGATTGAAATATTTTTATATCTAATTTCTCTGTGGAAATTATTCTAATGAAATAAATTGGATTAAATGATAAAAATTTGATCTAATTATTATTTAAAACCAATAAAAAATATAGTTTAACACTATAAATTATTTATTCAAAACAACTATTTTCAATTAAAATGAAATTTTTTACTATTTATCAAAACATGAACCTTATTAGAAAAATTCCAAAAATTCAACCAAATTAAATTTTGATATTACAATTTAAAATAATAATTTTATTTTTTCAAATATAATTTATAAATGTGTCAAAAAAGTATATATAAAACTAGTGCACCATCAAAAGGTGACAAAATTACCTTTTTTGAAAAAAACTTCTTTCATGCGTAAAATTTTATTTGTAATTATATCATGTCTATGTCACGACCCCCTCCCACCAAAGATGCCCCTCCTGATCTGGCAATGGTCAAAGGGAGATAATGACCCCTGAGTCCCGCCTCCAGTAGGCCCCGGGGTGGCGACTAGCACCAAGGGTATGAGTTTTCACAAATATGGGAGGCATTACCCTTTTTATTATTTAGGATCAGGAAATAGGAAAACTCAACCACCAAAAGGAAAAAGAACAAGTGTATAGAAATAAACCCAAACCAAGCCCACATGCATGTTTAAACAAATTTATGACAAGGTACAAGTACAAGAAAGTTAAAAGTACAATCCCAAAAGAAAACAAGAGAACAGCAACTGCAACAACTCCAACTGCCTGACAAGTAGGGTCCCGCATGGCCCTGGTAGTCCTCTTGGAAACCTTAAAGTAAACGTAGGGTGAGCATACAAGTATACTCAGTAGGGAAACCTAAAGATCTTGTGTACAAGTGGGGAGACATCCTAATTTCCCGTGAGAACAACAGAAGAAACCTAACAAGGAAATCTATCCACCAAACCTCACCAGCCACACTCACCCAAACACAATCACAACAGGTAGTAGTAGTATAAGAACAAGAGTATTGGGTACCCTGCACCATTTCCCATTAGTTAGCTGAATATCCTAACGTTGTCACACTCTCCCCGCCCACACATACCTGGGCCTCACAACCACGTATACCGTCCGCACACACCTGGGCCTCACAACCACACATCCCCGCCCGAAGACACCTGGGCCTCATCCCGAAGATTCTTGGGAACAATAATAGTAACAGAACTCTCTCCCAAAGACATCGGGGCCTGAAATCGAAACCTACCTGAGGAGTCTTAGGTTTAAGGTCGCCTCAAGCCATTATAGCCTATAAGCCTGCCCGAAGAGTCTTGGGCCTAATCACCCCAATCGAAACCTACCCGAAGAGTCTTGGGTGTAAGGTCGCCTCAAGCCATCACAGCCTAGGGGAGAAGGAGCAGGAAGGATCTAGTAACTATGGGAAAACACCCTCTCTCATGAAATTGGAGTGTTCGGCACTAAGTGCTCAACATGGATGCGGTGCGATAAAACACAAAAGATAGACATATATATATGTATACCAAACACACAGCCCGACCTATGGCTTCTAAAAAGATAAACTGAGCACGTTCCTCGGCACTGCTATTACGAAGCATGCATACAACAAACAACTCAACCCCCTTTAGGTTTTCATATTTCAGTAGAAATAGTTATTTAGTTCCTTAACTACTAGGCAACTATCCACATCTAACCACACCAAACGTTCGTAAAACATATCCCTGCCATCCACAGAACATGTTAGGGAAACACAAACAGCACAACAAAACCCTTCTTAACAACCAACCAACCCATTGATTATTATTTCTGTTTCATTACCACACCCCACCATCCATTAATTCTTCCACTTTTATTATTTATTAAACACAACCCATAACCCGTTCACATTTAAACCCATCCCTGCAGCCCCGCTACCAACCACCATAACCACACCATACATCACTATCCCCTTAATACCATTTATCGTAGCCCTGCTGCCCATCCAAACCACAACAGCCCACAAAACACCCCCATCACATGCCACGTAACCAAGACAACACCCACATTTTCATTATTCTATTTTGGTTCAACCAGGGTGATCACACAAGGGTTCTAGATTTTCATTTAAACATCCGACTTTTCGTGATTATCCAATTTCCACATTCAGAAAAGTTCCACTCACAAAAAACGGTCTAGAAAGATAGGGAAACATTTAATTGTGAAAGCAAAGGCCCCCAAAAACCATGATTTTCAGTAGGCTTAAGCCTATTCATTTCACAACATAATATTACAGGATATAAAAGGTAAAGTAACAGCAATCACAAACTTCCCATCCCCGTTCTTTAACCAGTTATTATCTTTATTTAAAGGTTCAACCATTTCTCATGAAAATAAAAAGGATACCCACCCCGCATGATGCACAAATTAAAGAGACGAAGTTAAAACCCCTACCTCAACAGGTTCGGGTCACAACACTCCCCCGGATCAACTTTAGAAGACCTTCATCGGAATCCCGACAAAACCTCCTCGGGTGGAAGTCGGAGAGGAAAATCTGAAGTAAATACAACATATCCAATCTCAGAAGTTCCGCCTCGTCGTTATGATCCTGTGGCCGCTGACAGATCGTAAATCGGATCTCGGACGAAAAAGTTATGGAAGAAAGAGCCTTCGAGTCTCTTGAGAGAGCTTTGCTCAGAGGAGAGGGGAGGAGAGGTGTGAGTTGAAAGGAGGAGGGGACCCCTCCTTTTATAGGCGTGAAAAGAAAAAGTACAGGGCGTGTACTTATGGTACACGGCGTGTACTTATGGTACACGGCATGTACTCGGCCATTTTCACACGGTCTCCACGCGGCCTCCAACACGGTTCCGCGGACGTTGACTAGTCAACACATGGTTTGAGGGTAACACATACGTGGGGAAGGACTACACGGCGTGTAGTTTAGAAACACGGTGTGTACTCATTTATTGCACACGTCAAGGACACGGCTCCAACACGGTACACGGTCGTTGACTGGTAACGCGTACGCGGGGAAGGACTACATGGCGTGTAGAACTGGACACACGGCGTGCACCCATTACTCCACACAGCAAGGACACGACTTGAAACACGGGGTGTACCCGGAAAGGGAGTACATGGTGTGTACCCAAACTACACGGCGTGTAGTGTCAAAATTCTGGAAAGTGTGGAAAAGTCCATTTTACCCTCCAGAACATTTCTTGACTTTCTTTTTGACAAAGGAATGGGCCGGAGTGGTCCAGGACATTACATCAGATACCTCTTAAAACATTCTCATCCCCGAGAATTCAAAAACCAACCCAGAGGAAACCCAACAAGATACCTCTTAGGGTTCTCGTTTTAACAGGAACCCAACCAACAATCCTAATCATATGTGTTAGGAATTCATTCTCCTATGTCGAGATATTATCCGCTTTAGGCGGCACTGACTCGCCTGCATGGGTTTAATCGCATCCTCATTAATGCGTCTCGATTAAGAATTGGGTCTTCCCACTTTCATACATTAGGATTTTTCAACTCGCACTAACCCCAACACCACACAACCAACACACTGCCCGAACACATGGGTTTGGAAAATTCCTTCACCTATGTTGAGATATTATCCGCTTTAGGCGGCACTGACTCGCCTGCATGGGTTCAATCGCATCCACATTAATTTTTATCGATTAAGGGTCAGGTTTTTCCCTTTCCACACATCCGGATATGTTACACATTACCAGGGAACAAGGAAACAAAAGGTCTCACAACTAATAAGCCAAGCATTCCATATAACAAGGGTACAGAGTACAACATCAACACAAGCTCATAAGGACAAGGGAAAAACACAAGTCAAAACAACTCTGAGTACTGAGCATGCATCTGGGTCTCCCGTTCCCAAGTTCTCTCCTCGAGGCGGCCATGCCTCCACAACACACGAACCAAGGGAATGGTTTTTCAACGGAGCACCTTCTCTTTACGATCTTCGATTCTGATTGGTCGTTCCTCGAAGTTCATGTCGTCTCCCATATCCAACTCTCCCCAGTCGATAACGTGAGAGTCATCGTGTAAGTACCGACGAAGCTAGGAGACGTGGAAGACGTCATGGACTTTCTCCATCTGAGGTGGCAGGGCTAGCTGATATGACACCTCGCCGACTCGCCTCAGCACCTCAAAAGGACCGATGAACCTTGGTGAGAGCTTGCTCCCTTTCCCAAACCTCTGATGCCCCCGTCGAGGGGAAACCTTCAAGAACACATGATTTCCCACCTCGAACTCCAAGGGCCTCCTCCGACGATTAGCATAATACTTCTATCGGTCCTGAGCCGCCTTCATCCTCTCACGTACAAGCTGGACTTTCTCCGTGGTGCTCTGAACTACCTCTAGTCCAAGAGCACCTGTCTCACTAACCTCTGCCCAGCAAATGGTTGAACGACACGGCCTTCCATACAAGGCCTCAAATGGTGTCATGCCAATAGTATAGTGGAATCTGTTGTTATAGGAAAACTCTACTAAAGGCAAGTGTCATACCCATGATCCTCTGAAATCCAGAATGCATGCTCGCAGCATGTCCTCCAATGTCTGGATAGTCCGCTCCGTCTGCCCATCGGTCTGGGGGTGGAAAGCAGTTATAAGGCATAGTTGGGTGCCAAAAGAATGCTGCAACCCCCTCCAGACTCGTGAGGTAAAGTGAGTATCCTGGTCTGAGACGATGGTCCTTGGAACTCCATGCAAACGCACCACCTCGTCTACATACCTCTCTGCTAAGGTACTCACCGGGCATGACTCCTTGATTGCTAAGAAGTGAGCTGATTTCGTCAGATGATCCACCACTACCCAGATAGCATCATAACCACCCTGATCTCTGGGTAGTCCTGTGACAAAGTCCATTGAGATGTCATCCCACTTCCACTCGGGGACATCTAAAGGATACAACAAACCACTGGGAACATGATGTTCATCCTTCACTTACTGACACACTATGCACTTAGCCACAAACTCTGCCACTGCCCGTTTCACCCCGGGCCACCACAACTGATCCCTCAGGCCTCAGTACATTTTTGAAACTCCTGGATATACCGCCAAGGTTGAGCTATGGAACTCATGGAGAACTCCCTCACACATCGCCTCTGGGACAAACAACCTTCCACGGAAAAGCATCCGATGTCGGTTGTCCTCTGACCATCCCTCTGGAGCATTCCCCTGATCGAAATGATCCCGCATCATCTCTACCTCAGAGTCCCCCCACTGAGACTCCTCCACCTGCTGCGAAAAAGAAGGATTTCACCATCATCTGTAACAAACAGCCTCTAACACCTTCTTCCCTTGCATCTAAGTGTAGGGAATCCAACTCTCCCATCGCCTTCCAAGCATTAGCGGATTCCCGAACCACTTCCTTATGTGACTTCCTGCTCATGGCATTAGCCACAATGTTGCACTTACATTCAGTGTAAGAGATCTTGAAGTCATAGTCTTGGAGAAACTCGACCCATCTCCGCTGCCGTAAGTTCAGGTCACGCTGGGAGAAGATATAACGCAGGCTCTTGTGATCTGAGAAGACCACAAAGCGCTCCCCAAACTAGTAATGTCACCACAACTTCAATGCGAACACTACTGCTGCAAGCTCCTGGTCATGGGTGGCATAGTTATGCTCGTGAGGGCACAACTACCTAGACCCATAACAAATCACTCCCTTCTTCTGCATCAGCATGCACCCCAGACCAAGGCCAGAAGCATCACAAAACACTTCATACAACAACCCTTACTCTGGCAACCTGAGCACGGGAGCACTAACCAACTTCTCCTTCAGGTAGTCAAAAGATTTCTGGAACTGATCGCTCCATAAGAAGACCTGATTCTTCCTAGTCAAAGCTGTCAATGGAGTTGCAACTCGAGAGAACTCCGAAACGAACCTCCGATAGTAACCTGCTAACCCCAGGAAACTACGAACTTCTACCACGCTCTTGGGTGCTGCCCAAGAAACAACTGCCTCCACCTTTGATGGGTCCACTGATACTCCATGCTGAGACACCACGTTCCCAAGGAAGTGTACTTCTTGTGTCAAGAACTTACACTTCGACAATTTCCCATAAAGCTGGTGGTGTCGAAGGACTTCCAAGACTGCCCTGAGATGCTCAACGTGCTCCTCCCCTGACCTTGAGTAGATCAGGATGTCATTGATAAACACAATGACGAACCGGTCCAGAAACTCTCGGAAGACAAATTTCATAAGTCCCATGAACACAACTGGTGCATTCGTTACTCCAAATGGCATCACTACAAACTCGAAGTTCCCATAACTGCACATGAAAGCTGTCTTCGAGATGTCACTGTCCTTCACCCTCAGCTGATGATATCCTGATCGTAGATCAATCTTATAAAACCAACCTGATCCCCTCAGCTGGTCGAAGAGATCATCTATCCTTGGAAGGGGGTAACGGTTCTTGACCGTTACCTGGTTCAGCCTTCGCTAGTCTATGCATAGCCTGAGACCACCATCTGGCTTCTTCACGAACAAAACTGGAGCACCCCATGGCGACACGCTGGGTCAAACAAAACCCTTCTCCATGAGATCGTCAATCTGAATCCGCAACCCCCGCAACTCCGAAGGTGCCATTCGATAAGGGGCCATCGAAATCGGTCGGGCAACAGGTTGTAAGTCTATCCCGAACTCAACTTCACGTCGGGGGGGTAAAGTTACAACCTCCTCAGGAAAAACATCGAGGAACTCCCCAACAACATCTGGGACATCCATTATCTCTGTATCGGATAGAACCACTGACAACCCGCCCAACAAGGAAAGGAGAGGCTCCACACGCTGGCTTCCCACCTGATAGCTCCTCTTTCCAACAAAAGATATGTGATGCCCATCCATGTCAGAGAACACGACTCTTTTCCGGAAGCAGTCGATAACGGCACCAACAGAAAACAACCATTCGATGCCTAGGATGACATTGTATCACTACATCTGTAACAGAAGAAGGTCCCCACTAGATCGATGTGGTCCCAACGTCAGCCCACATCCCCAGAAAACAAAAGATACACCGGTCTGGCCTCCAACTGGTGTTCTCAGCACCAGTGGTACAGAAAGTCTCTCTACATCTAGTCCCAAAGCATGGGCTAGACTAGGTAAAACAAAAGAGTGTGAGGCTCCTGAATCGAACAAAGCAGAAAAAAGAGTGTTGAACAAACAAATCGTACCTCGCACCACCTCTGGTCCTGGTGGAGCTGCCAACTCTGTTGCATGCAACTGTCCACGCCCAGCTCCTCTGCCTCTCTGATGTCGTCCACTTCCCCGACCATGCCCTGGTCGAGGTCCCTGAGGAGCACCCTGAGGTTGGACTCCTCCCGCAAAGTCTACCCTCGGAGGAGCATGGTCCTGCTACTGCAGGAAGGTCCTTGCCGGAAAGTGGTGCTGCTACGGTGGGCGCTGAACCTGCCCACCTCCACCGTACGGAGCTCGGGTCGGGCACCGACTCTGAACATGCCCGAAACCTCCACAAGAAAAACACATCGGTCCTGGGCTCGTGGAAAAGGGAAGAGGACCTAAAGATCTGAACTGGAACTGTTGGGGCCTGCTCCCCATTGGCCTGAACATGGAAGGTCTTGTTGCAGGAGACCTGCTGCTGACTTCCTTCCCCTTCGACGAACCTGGCTGAAACCCCTCACGTGGTGTACCTCCCAGTGAGTGCATCCTCTCTAAGGCCTCTGCCTTCTTCTGCACTGCCAAGTACGTCGGAATGGTGAAGGGGGTGACAACATACTGGAGGGAAGGACGAAGCACCTCCTCCAAACATCTCGCCCGAGACTCCTCATCCGGAAAGAGATTCGGAGCAAAGCATAGGATATACTTGAACTTGATCCCCAGCTCTCGTACCGACATACTCCCCTGCTGAAGGGAGAGTAACTCCTGCTGCTTCTCCTCCTTGATCATGGAAGAAAGGAATTCCTCTCGGAATTCCTTCTCAAAGTCAGCCCATGGAACCTCTGCCTCTATCCTCTCTCCGAGGTAGAGCGTCCACCACTGTCGCGCCACACCTCTCAGATGACTGACTGCTAGGGGAACCCAGTACCCCCTCGGAGCACAGATCAAGGTGAAAGCGATCCCTAGCTCCTCAAGCCACCCCTCTGTCTTCGTATCTGAAGTAATACCCTCGTACTTCTTGAGGGTCTGTCGCTGGAAGGAATGGAGAGTCTTTTTCCACTGGCTATCTTCCTCCTCTCGGTCAATCTGCAACTGATCGACCACCTGGATCTGCTGGGCCTCGGCCGTCTGAGCCACCCGGGGACGACGTCCAGGTGCCATAGCTGTATGGTAAACAAGGATCGCCTAATCCCAAGTAGTAAGGAAATTTCTCAAAGTTTTAATTATCATTTTATTTCAATTTCCTTCCCAGAACACCAAAATCGAGTAAAACACAATCATGATGATGCATGTACCTTACCTAGGGTGTCTAACCTGAAATCAATGCAGTCTCACTTGGTCGTTCGGTAGGCTCAGAGTCCTTGCATCGGATCACGGGTGGCCCTAAAATCACGTGTCCTAGCCGGTCTTCCCTAGCCTATGTCATGCACTAAGATTGACTAACATTGTTGCCCTACCATCCCATGAAATCCTCACTATGCCTAACTCCAGACTCCATCCTATCTCTCAACCATCACCTCTGATACCTTTCTGTCATGACCCCCTCCCACCAAAGATGCCCCTCCTGAGCTGGCAATGGTGAAAGGGAGATAATGACCCCCGGGTCCCGCCTCCAGTAGGCCCCGGGGTGGCGACTAGCACCAAGGGTATGATTTTTCACAAATATGGGAGGCATTACCCTTTTTATTATTTAGGATTGGCAAATTGGACAAGTCAACCACCAAAAGGGAAAAAGAACAAGTGTATAGAAATAAACCCAAACCAAGCCCACATGCATTTTTAAACAAATTTATAACAAAGTAAAAGTACAAGAAAGTTAAAAGTACAATTCCAAAAGAAAACAAGAGAACAAAAACTGCAAAAACTCCAACTACCTGACTAGTAGGGTCCCGCACGGCCTTGGTAGTCCTCCTGGAAACTTGAAAGTAAACGTAGGGTGAGCATACAAATATACTCAGTAGGGAAACCTAAATCTCTCGTGCACAAGTGGGGAGACATCCTAATGTCCCGTGAGAACAAAAGAAGAAACCTAACAAGGAAATCTATCCACCCAACCTCACCATCCACACTCACCCAAACACAATCACAACAGGTAGTAGTAGTATAAGAATAAGAGTATTGGGTACCCCGCACCATTTCCCATTAGTTAGCTGAACGTCCTAACGCTGTCACACTCTCCCCGCCCGCACATACCTGGGCCTCACAACTATATATCCCCCCCGCACACACCTGGGCCTCAAAACCACACATCCCCACCCACACACACCTGGGCCTCACCACCACGTATCCCGCCCGCACACACCTGGGCCTCACAACCACACATCCCCGCCCGAAGACACCTGGGCCTCATCCCAAAGATTCTTGGGAACAATAATAGTAACAGAACTCTCGCTCGAAGACACCTGGGCCTGAAATAAAAACCTACCTGATGAGTCTTAGGTGTAAGGTCACCTCAAGCCATTATAGCCTATAAGCCTGCCCGAAGAGTCTTGGGCCTAATCACCCCAATCGAAACCTACCTGAAGAGTCTTGGGTGTAAGGTCGCCTCAAGCCATCACAGCCTAGGGGAGAAGGAGCAGGAAGGAGCTAGTAACTATGGGAAAACACCCTCTCCCATGAAATGGGAGTGTTCGGCACTAAGTGATTAACATGGGTACGGTGCAATAAAACAAAAAAGATACAGATATATATATGTATACCAAACACACAGCCCAACCTATGGCTTCTAAAAAGAGAAACTGAGCACGTGCCTCGGCACTGCTATTACGAAGCATGCATACAACAAACAACTCAACCCCCTTTAGGTTTTCACATTTCATTAGAAATAGTTATTTAGTTCCTTAACTACTGGGAAACTATCCATATCTAACCACAACAAACGTTCGTAAAACATATCCCTTCCATCCACAAAACATGTTAGGGAAACACAAGCAGCACAACAAAACCCTTCTTAACAACCAACCAAACCATTGATTATTATTTCTGTTTCATTATCATGCCCCACCATCCATTAATTCTTCCACTTTTATTATTTATTAAACACAACCCATAACCTGTTCACATTTAAACCCATCCTTGCAGCCCCGCTGCCAACCACCATAACCACACCATACATCAGTATCCACTTAATACCATTTATCGCAGCCTCGCTGCCCATCCAAACCACAATAGCCCACAAAACACCCCCATCACATGCCACGTAACCAAGCCAACATCCACATGTTCATTATTCCATTTTGGTTCAACTGGGGTGATCACACAAGGGTTTTAGATTTTCATTTAAACAGTCAACTTTACGTGATTAACCAATTTCCACATTCAACAAAGTTCCACTAAAAAAACGGTCTAGAAAGATAGGGAAACATTTAATTGCGCAACCAAAGGCCCCCAACGATCGTGATTTTCAGTAGGCAAAAGCCTATTCATTTCACAACATAATATTACAGGATATAAAATGTAAAGTAACAGCAATCACAAACTTCCCATCCTCATTCTTTAACCAGTTATTATCTTTATTTAAAGTTTCAACCATTTCTCATGAAAACAAAAAGGATACCCACCCCGCATGATGCACAAATTAGAGAGATGAAGGTAAAACCCCTACCTCAACAGGTTCTGGTCAAAACGCTCCCCTGGATCAACTTTAGAAGGCATTCGTCGGCGTCCCAGCAAAACCTCCTCAGGTGGAAGTTGAAGAGGAAAAGCTGAAGGAAAGACAACGGATCCAAGCTCGGAAGTTCCGACTCGTTGTTATGATCCAGTGGCCACTGACGGATCATAAATTGGAGCTTAGACGAAAAAGTTATGGAAGAAAGAGCCTTTGAGTCTCTTGAGAGAGCTCTGCTCAGAGGAGAGGGGAGGAGAGGTGTGAGTTGAAAGGAGGAGGGTACCCCTCCATTTATAGGCGTGAAAATCAAAAGTACACGGCGTGTACTCTTCCGTTTTCACACGGTCTCCACGCAGCCTCCAACACGGTTCTGCGGCCATTGACTGGTCAACACACGGTTTGAGGGTAACGCATACGCGGGGAAGGACTACATGGCATGTAGTTTAGACACACGTTGTGTACTCATTTATTGCACACGGCAAGGACACGACTCCATCACGGTACACGGTCGTTGACTGGTAACGCGTACGCGGGGAAGGACTACAGGGCGTGTAGAACTGGACACACGGCGTGCACCCATTACTCCACACAGCAAGGACACGGCCTGCAACACGGGGTGTACCCGGAAAGGGAGTACACGGTGTGTACCCAAACTACACGGCGTGTAGTTTCAAAATTCTGGAAAGTGTGGAAAAGTCTATTTTACCCTCCATAACACTTCTTGACCTTCTTTTTGACAAAGGAATGGGCCGGAGAGGTTCGGGCCATTACAATCTAGAAAATAAATAAGTGTTATGTTAAAAATTATACTGAATATATTATATATATATATATATAATTAAAATAATCTAACAAGATTGGTTGATTTATTTATTGGTACAAAAAACACTTTTTCACATTTAAATAGTTTTTAGAAAAACATTTCCTTTTATTTTAAAAAGGGGTTTTACATTCATTTATATTTAACTATTAAAATAATTATGTATACATGTTTGAACCATATTTTTATAATTCGGTTAGCCCAATTCATACCAACCATTCTAACATCTAGGTTATAACGATAAAATTAAAATAATAATATTTAGTTGTTTGTTTAAACTTGATGTTGCATATCATTTACACTATCAAACGTAGAATTTAGTTTCTAAAAAGTAAAGTTGTTAAACTGTCCCCCCATTTTGGAAAATTTGTCCTCACAATTTGAACTCGAGATAAAAAACTAGGGGTTTGACTTTTAAAAATACCTTTTTGAAATCCCACATCAAAAAAATATTAATGAAACTTTCATTTTAAATGAATGAAAGGGAAGTGTGGTGGTCACATGAGATAATACATACTAGGGTTCCATGTTGAAAAACGTGGACATAGAAGAGAAAATTAACTATTAAGTTCTAATTGATAGTGATAGATAACATGGTCATGATAAAGTTAATAATAAAAAAACCTTAAATCTGAGATGGGTTAGAAGGTCATTGATTTCTTATTAAGATAAATAAATAGATATTTTTTTGTATTAAAATTATTTTAATAGATTTGAGGAACTAGTTTACCAATTTGACAAAGAACATAAGGAAACATACTTACTTGGGAAGTAGAGTTTCATCCTTTAATCAATTTCAAAAAAAATCATCTTTTTCTCCAAATGATGAGTATTCAAGATGATTTTTTCATGCCTGAATCATTAGAATCAGCTTCTCATGAATCACATAATCTATAAAATATTAACTATATATTTCTACTATCTTTAGATATTAACCAAAACCAAAATGGTTAGAACATGATAGGTTAGTTACCGAAAAATAATTAAACTTAAATGGAAATAACTAGTTAAATCTCCAAAATTCATCAGTAATACCCAAATATTAACATAGGCCATTCAACAAATAATTATTCTTAAAATCCCTTAAAATAATTCAAAATAATATTAAAACCTAAAATTAAGAATAATTTGATGACATAGTCTTCCAAGTTAAATTTTAACATTTATCTCCAAATAACGTCAATCAATCTTAATGTATCATGCCAAAAATGAAATTTACTAAATCACATAATCTCTAAGATATGATAATTATTTCCATAAATAACCCTAATCACCATAAGTCCATAATAAAATCATATATTCTTCCAAAATTTAATTAAAATTTTACTTATAAAATAAAATCTCATATTATTTCTATTTACCTTTATCACATAGTGTTCCCAAAATAGTGAACATCTTCCCAAATAACATTAATCAATTAATCACCAAATAATTTTCCAATACCATGGTTATCTATTCAATAAGATACATATTCCCAAAAATTAAATTAAACATTTTCGGTTATATGTTTTAAATAAAGAATTTTTTACCCTAACCAAGATATCATATAGGCCATTGGTAGTTGATGAACCCTTATCTTCTTTTGGTTGTGAGTTCAATTCCCACAGCCTTTCCAGAAATGATGGGATGTCACCCATACTGTGGATTTTCCCTTTTCTAAAACTATATAATTCTTATAACATTACCAAAATATGATAAAATACTCAAAAAATAATCATAACATGGTTTAATATTAAATGCTATCTAACACCTTTAATTTTGCATCCCAAAATGTAATAACCCTAAAAAATTAATGTCACCAAAAATAATGTTAGTCACCTTAAAAATTAAAAACTTAAATCCTAAAAAGGAGTTTCCAAGACATTGAACTTATGATAAATATTAAAATTAAAAACCCTTGATGATGTCTCTAACTCTTAAGAAAACATCCTAATGTCTAGTTTTTTTAAACCCTGGACTGATACTATCTGTAAGGCACTGACCATAAACATAACTTATTCTTGTTATTTTAAAACTAGAAATAACATTCCTTTATCAAAGATATTTTTGGTCTAGAGTTATATAGAATTAGGAAAGAATATTACATAGAAAAACTATACTTTACAAGTGGAAACTTATACTCAGTATCCATTTTCCACCAAGGGAAACCCTTGTAAAATAAAACATGTTTTGCTTTAATGAAATATATTCACAATTTTATTCATAACCTCATCCTTGGCCCTAATCTTCCTCAAAACCTATGATTTTTTTAAAACTTAGGATGATACCAAAAAGTTCATTAAGGTATATAAAAAAAGAAACCATTAGTTCAATAAAAACATGAAAACCCTTGAAAAACACTTTCCTAAAAACATAACATTTTACCCATAAAGGTAAATATCTTTACTTTAGAAAGATAATTTATGCTATGTTTTGAAAACATATGATTCCAATAAAAAATAATTAGCAATAATAGAAAATTCATTTAGGTACCTTGAGAAATCATCACATAGAACCCTTATATAACCCTTACGTAACCCTTTCCAATGGAATAACAATGTGTTTGAATTCCATCTCTAGAGTACCCAATGCATTGGAGGGCTATATGGGTGAACCCATCATTTAATATATAACATTCTCATTCGACACTATGATGGTGCAACCATAATTTATAATATCAAAGAACAACAATATGAATAAAAAATTTCATCATTTGAAAGAATCTTTCAAATGTGTATTCAAATCACTTTCAGATATTAAAATACCATTTTCTTTCAAAATCCCATTTTCAACACAAAATACACCTTTCTTTTGAAAAAATCAAATTCAATACCAAAATACACAATATAATTGTAAATAGGGTTTTTAATTTAAAATACATGTAATCATACAAATAAATATAGAAATTAAATAATATTTATGATATGGGAAATGACATATTCACCATGTACGATAGAATATAAAATCCCTGTTGTCATTTTTCAAAACCTTCCATATAAAATACGTAAAAATATTCACTTTGAAACACTTTTAATGAAATTAAAAATAGGAATAAAATTTACTTTATTTGTAGCAACTTGGGCTTTGGCCCTCTCAGACTTTGGAATATTCCTATGAATATTTCCAGATCTAGGCGTGAAGATGGCGTGCGATTCTAAGGCCCGGTGTGCCCGAAATTAATTTAATAAACATATTAAGTATTTTTATTCCATGCATGTGGTAGGGTTGTTTTTTCCTCTAAACGATAGCTCTGATCAGAATTCTGAAAGCACAGTTGCATCCCGAGTGTGCGGTTTACCCTAGGTGGGGTGAAAAATTTGCAGGTGCGGACCTACAATGAAAACATCCACAAGGGAATTTCCATAAATAAATAGAAAAGTTTCTTTATGAGTTTTGTCTCAAATAACTCCTGAACGGTGTCTCATATTTCAATTATGAGACTGCAGTTGAGTTCAGAACGTCGTGTTTACCCTAGGTGCGACATAATATTTGTCTGCACCGGGTGTCGGGTCGGGGGCGTGTCGGGTAGGGAAGTGGAGCTGACATTTCTTAAAAAAAATACATATCTAATATTATCTCTCTCCCCACCCCCTTGTACGTGCACCACTCCTCCCCTCCTCCTCTTCTCAACGAACCAGCCAAATCAAGCAATCAAGTTGTCGTGGAGCTTCGATTTTGATGGTGGTCACTCCTAGATCGAGAATCGAAAGCAACGGAGCGTGGAAAGAGTCAAAAAACCGCCAAAATTTAGGTGTTTTGAGTTTTAAAATCCCAAATCCCATTTATGTGTTTTTTTTATTCAAATCCTTATAAGGGTTGTGTAGTTTGGGTCCCGAGATTTCAGAAAAATGTTACAGATCTGAATTTGGAGCACCGGGGTGCTCCCGGTGGCTCCCGAAAGTTTTCAGGTAGAAATTTCAGTCTCCGGTGGTGGCCATGGCAGATTCAGGTGGGGTTGGTGGCGGCGCGGCAGATTCGGGCAGCGGCACGGCGGATTTCGGCGGCAGCGCGGTGGTTTCCGGCCAGGCAGGCAGTGGTCTGGCCAGAATTTTTCAGGGGTTTTTAAACCCCCGTAACTCGCAAACCGTAAGTCCGATTTTCGATCCGTTTGCGGCGACACATTACTCGTGTCGAGAAGAATATTTTAAAACCACTTTGGGAATTTTATGAGTTGGGTTTTGGCCCGGGGCCATGAAACATTGAAAAAAAAAATATTTTATTATTTTCAACTTCGACCCGCCGTAACTTTTACATGGAGAATCTGATTGACATGACGTCAGTGACATTTTGATCCTGATAGAAAGGTATAACTTTTAGGATTGTTTTTTAGGTTCTGGGAAAGAGATAAGGATGTGGGCCCCATGATCCTTCTTTTGGACGATTATGGAGAAATGTGACTTTTTGATCGGGTGTCTATTTTGGACGAACGGGTAGTCGATCTCGTGCGTTTTTCCGAGGGGATCACAATGGTGCAGTAATATTGATGAGGTTAGGGATCGAGGTGCGGGCCCCACCTAGGCTAGCTATAGTGGATATTACCTTTTTCACCGGGTGTCTGTTTCAGGTGAGTGAATATCCTATCCTGTGTGTTTTTCCGCGTAGATCGTAGTAGTGGCCTCGGTGTAGGCCTAGGAGGTTCATAGTGTGGTGATTTTGCAGGTCGCTTGTGTTAACGAGGTTTGGACCAGCAGTGGTTGAGTGTACTCCCTTGGTTCGTTCCTATGAGGGTTTATGTGGAATTACAACCCTATTATAGGTTTGTGACCCCCTCGATAGGATGTTTTCCTGATAGAGTTGTGGCATCACTCTGGTGGGTCCGGAGTGGGATCCTCTAGGTTCACTTCCCTAGATCGGGTTCTTGGTATCGCTGTGACCGTTTATACATGGGCATTGATCCCCTATCTAGAAAGTCAACTCCATAAGGTTTGAGGCATCATCGGGAATATTATCCCCTACATGGAGGGTCGTTTAGTAGGGTTGTGGTATCTTTGGTTATATGATCCCCTACTCAACGCGTGGTTCAGTAGGGTTGTGGCATCGTCGGGTATACGATCCCCTACTCAGCATGTGGTTTATAGTAGGTTTGTCGCATCGTCGGGTATACGATCCCCTACTCATCATCTGGTTTATAGTATGGTTATGGTATCGTCGGGTATACGATCCCCTACTAAGCGCATTATTCAGTAGGGTTGTGGAATCATTGGTTATATGATCCCTTACTTAGAATGTTGTTTTTGGTAGGGTTGGTGCATCATCGGTTCGATCCCCAGCATCGCGAGTTATACCAGATGGGGTTTCCAGCATCGTCATGACCATCTTCACATGGGTGATGATCCTCTATCTGAGTGATGTGAACTGTAGAATTTAAGATTGGGTTCTGGTATCCACCAATAGATCTTGGGAGTGATCCCCCATCTGTGAGATCTTCGAGATACCAGAGTGGGTTCTTGTATCCCCTAGCGAACCTTATGAGTGATCCCCTATCTGAGAAGTTTAGTGTTTACACTGTTTTAGCATGATGTTCTCAGTGAACATATCCAATGAGCATTATCTCCCAGATGGGCGTCTGGGATGTTGGTGTGAGACCCTATGGAGTGTATCTCTTGGACGAGTGTCATCTGGAATGACAGAGCTCATGGAGTGTGTTCTTTTAGTTTTCTAGCTGTCGCAGGTACTGTGGACGGAACCACACGAGGCATGGTGCATGGAATGGGTATATCTGGTTCCTCATGGTATATGTATGGGAATATACCTAAGTGGATGTTCATGGTGTATGTATGGGCATACACCTAAGTTTATCTGACTAGTCATGTTAGCTGAGGATGGTCTCGAGATGGAGTTTCTCTCTCGTTTGGGTTCCCTATGGTTGGTATGAGCAGATTGTCGTCTTTCAGTTACTCCCTTTTATTTATGGGTTTTCTTGGGGTGCCTAATAATTATTTTTATACTCACCCATGTACGGGATTTTCCTGCACATGTTTGTGTCTTGTTCAGACCACATGTCATTCGATGGAGTCCCATGAGGACTCAGAGCAGGCGAAGCTTAGTGAGTGAGACTGACCGGGGTGTTTACCGGAACTGTGCTGAGGAGCTTTCCAGTGGGTTCTTTTGGCAGTGTTTCCCTCCTTCTGAGCAGGTTGGATGCTTTTGTAGTTTTATTTTGGTGGGCCCTATTTTTCCCTTTTGTACCTTTGTTGTACTCTGATTGTGGGTTAGATGTATGCATGCATTTATTTCCAGTTTTTATATATATCTCTTCACAATTTCTTGGAGGTGTATGTGGGTGCATGTGTATAGGTACCTTAGGATAATACCTCCCATGTGTGTGATAGCTTACTCGACGCTAGTTGACAGCCCCTGGCCTATTGGAGGCAGGCTTGGAGAGTCACGGCTCGAGCCCCGTTGGGTCGGGTCATGACAGAGTGGTATCAGAGGAGGTTCCACCTTTGGGATCTCAGAGCATAGATGGTCTTGATATGATCTTGGTTTGGGTTTCATAGTGGCAGTGTTATGATGTTTCGATTTCGGCTTTCAGGCTAGGGACTCCAGTGTTGGTACAGTGGCCGACGTATCCATTCACCAGGACTCTAATAACCTACCTTTCGACATGGGACATTAGGACACTAGTCGTAGAGACATAATGGTACATGCGTCATATAGGACTGGGTTTTGGGTTTTCCTTGTTATTCTTGAGTCAGCTCCCCAAATATACTCTTTGACCCTAATGTGTCTTGATTGTATTTCAGGATGACTCTATGATGACATCCAATGAGAGTTCTGCAGCATGATTGTGGTGACGATCTGCCCCATGTAGAGGTTGTGGACCAGGGCATGGGTTCTGAGGCTGGACCTCCTAGTGGTCCGCCAGTTTATCCACCACCTTTCGAGTAGATGGTTGTGACTGTAGTGTAGGACAAGGTTGTGCGCAGGCTGAGTGTTCTGCATGAGTTCCAGAGGCAGCGACACCTGAGGTTCTAGGATGATCCAGAACCTCGGGCAGCTGATGACTCTCTCAAAGTAGTCACCCATGTTTTCTGCCTGGTGAGGACACCTCCAGATCAGATGGTGGTCCTAGTGCGAGCCTTCTGCAAGGTTCGGCCGGGAGATGGTGAAGTTTGGTGATGCAGTCCCATGATGAGTAGAGGCTTCCGTGGGCTAAGTTTGAGGGGCTCTTTAGAGAATAAATCTATACGGTGAAACTGAGGTCAGTGCGGATTCAAGAGCTACTGTAGCTTTGACAGGAGGGAATGACTGTGTCGGAGTACTCCGCAAGGTTTATAGACTTGTCACACTACACCCTAGATATCATTCGAGACTCGTTCTTCAGGGCTGGGACCTTCGAGCAGTGGCTACGCAGGGAAATCTATGAAAGTGTGGTTTCCTTGTACCTACCCACCTATGCTGGAGTACTGGAGCGATCCTTGGTGGTGGAGAGGTTTATAGCTGACTAGATTCAACCTTTCAGTGTTGGGTATGTGTCAGCTAAGATGTCAACAGCTGGTAGCTGGCGGCAGGCACAAGAGTCTGGACGTGGCCGACATTTCAGGAGGCGACCCCACGATGGAGGATCTGAGGCTCAGGGCTCACAGGGCTTGCATTCCAGTTTTGGTTAGCCACCTGAGAGGTGGTGTTAGGCTTGTGACGGTCAGGGACATCCTATTAGAGATTTTTTGACCCTTCATGCTACTGAGAGGGAGTCGGTTGACAGACTACCTTGGCAGCGACAACGTGTTGAGTTCGGAGGTCCGCAGGGTGGAGGACATGGCGGCGGGGCTAGTGCAGCAATGGGGGGTGGTTGGCGGTATCAGATGCCACCACCACTACCCTCAGGTGTTCTATGCCAAGCTCTAGGAGCTGGAGGATGAGGGTGAGGACAACAACAATCCTTATAGTTTGTTGATCCAGAGGCTCCGCGATTGGATGGAGGTACGCTCTATGTCCTTTCTACTTTTGTAGTAGTTTTGATAGACATTGTTTAGTGGTACTATTTCCTTTCCGTTTCTTGCTTGAGGTTTTTCTTGGGTGTTGGTAAGACCCTGAGTGGGTGTTGTTCGATGTGGTATGAATTCATGAGGAAGAGGGATCAGTCCCCCACCGAGACGTGTTTTTGTGACGCGATTAAAATCGTGCGGGGGAGTCAGTATCGTCCAAAGCGGATAGTGTCGAGGTGTAGTGGACGAGTCCCTCTAACTGATGCATTCGATTAGGGGTGTGTGTTGGCGAACTCGTTGTCATGGGAGACCTAGTTGAGAGTTAATTTGCTTTCCTTGTTCTTATGGCTATTCGGGGATGAAATGTTCTAAGGTGGGGATGATGTTGCGACTTCGGTTTTGGCCCTGTTAGACTTTGGAATATTCCTACGAATATTTCCAGAGCTGGGAGTGAATATGGAATGCGATTCTGAGGCCCAGTGTGCCCAAAATTAATTTAATAAACATATTAAGTATTTTTTTACTATTCACATGGTGGGGTTGTGGTTTCACCTACACAGGAGCTCAGATCAGAAATCTGAGGGCACGATTTCATCCAGAGCGTGTTGTTCACCCTAGGCGGGGTGTAAACTTTGTGAGTGCGGATCGGCTGTAGAAAAATCCAAAAGGAACATTTCCATTAATAAATATAAAAGTTTCTTTATAAGTGTCAGCTTGAATAACTCATGAACAGTGTCTTAGATCACAATTCTGAGACTGTGGTTGAGTTCAGAATGTCGTTTTTACCCTAGGTACTACATAATCTTTGTCGGCGTCGGGTGTCAGGTTGGGGACATGTCGGGCCGGGAAGTGGAGATGATATTTGTTTAAAAAAACACATATATAAAATTCTCTCTCTCCCCACCCCCTTGTACGTGCACCACCCCTCCCCTCCTCCTCTTCTCAATGAATCTGCCAAATCAAGCAATCAAGGAGTCGTTGAGCTCCGATTTTGATGGAGGTCACTCCTAGATTGAGCAGTAGTAGCAGTGGAGCACGCAAAGTGTTGGTGATCCACCAAAAGGTATGAATTTTGAGTTTTAAAATCCCATATCCTCTTTATGCATTGTTTTTTTTTCAAATCGGCATACGGTTTGTGTAGTTCGGGTCCCGTGCTTTCCGAAACATGTTACGGATCTAAATTTGGAGCACTGGGGTGCTCTCGGTGGCTCCCGGAAGTTTTCTGGTGGAAATTCCGGTCTCCAGTGGTGGACATGGAAGATTCCAGTGAGGTCGGCGGTGGCGCGGCAGATTCCGGCGGAGGCGCGGTGGTTTCAGGTGAGGCAGGCGATGGTCTGTTCAGCATTTTCCAGGGGTTCTTTAAACCTCATAACTTGCAAAATGTAAGTCCGACTTGTGAGCTGAATGCGCCGATATGTTCCTTGCATCGAGCCTGACCTTTTGAACCCACTTTGGGAATTTTATGAGAAAAGTTTTTGGCTCAGAGCCATGAAACATTGAAATAAAATAAAATATTTTATTAGTTTCAACTTCGAACCGCCGTGACTTTTACATGGAGCATCTGATTGACGTTGTATCATTGACGTTGTGACCCTGATAGTAAGGAAGACCTTTCAGGAATGTTTCTGGGTGCTGGTATGAAGATCAGAATGTGGGCCCATGAGCCTGCTTTTGGGCATTTATGGAGAAACGTGAATTTTTTGCTGAGTGTCCGTTTTGGATGAACAAGTAGTCGATCTCATGCGTTTTTCTGAGGGGAAAGAAATGGTGCAGTCTTCTTGATGAGTTTCAGGATCTAAGTGTGGGACCCACCCATGCTAACTATGGTGAATAGTATCTTTTTCACTGGTTGTTTGTTTCAGGTGAGTAAATTTTCTATCCTATGTGTTTTTTCACGTATATCACGGTAGTGGTCTCGGTGTAGGCCTAAGAGGTGCGTAGTGTGGTGATGTTGCGGGTCGCTCAGGTTAGCGACGTTTGGACCTGTAGTGGTTGAGTGTACTCCCTTAGTTCATTCCTATGAGGGTAAATGTGGCATTACAACCTTATTATAGGTTTTTGATCCCCTCGTTAGGATGTTTTACTGATAGAGTTGTGGCATCCCTCTGGTGGGTCCAGAGTGGAATCCTCTAGGTTCACTTCCCTAGATCGGGTTCTTGGTATCTCTGTGATCGCTTATACATGAGCAGTGATCCCCTATCTAGCAGGTCAACTCTGTAGGGTTTGAGGCATCATTGGTAATATGATCCCTTACGCGGAGGGTCATTTTCTATGGTTGTGGTATCGTTGGTTATATGATCCTCTACTCAACACGTGGTTTAGTAGGGTTGTGGCATCGTCGGGTATACGATCCCCTAATTAGCATATGGTTTATAGTAGGGGTGTGGCATCATCGGGTATACGATCTCCTCCTCAGCATCTGGTTTATAGTAGGGTTGTGGTATCGTCGGGTATACGATCCCCTACTCAGCGCATGGTTCATTAGGGTTTTGGAATCATTGGTTATACGATCCCCTACTCAGTGTGTGGTTTTCTATAGGGTTGGTGCATCGTCGGTTGGATCCCCTACATCTTGAGTTATACCAGATGGCGTTTCCGGCATCGTCATGACCATATTCACATGGGAGACGATCCTCTATCTGAGTGATGTGAACTGTAGAACGTCAGATAGGGTTTTGGTATCCCCCAGTGGATCTTGGGAGTAATCCCCCATATGTGAGATCTTTGAGATACCGGAGTGGGTTCTTGTATCCCCTAGAGGACCCTAGGAGTTATCCCCTATCTGAGAAGTTTAGTGTTTCCGTTGTTTCAACGTGATCTTCTTAGTAACAATATCCGACGAGCGTGATCTCTCAGATGGGCATCTGGGATGTTGGTGTGAGACCTGAGGGATTGTATCTCTTAGACGAGTGTCATCTGAGATGACAGATCTCATGGAGTGTGTTTTCTTAGTTATCTAACTGTCTCAGGTATTGTGGACGGAACCACATGAGGCTTGGTGTTTGGAATGGATATATATGGTTGTTCATGGTATATGTATGGGCATACACCTAAGCAGATGTTCATGGTGTATGTATGGGCATACACCTGAGCTGAGCTGACTAGTCGTGTTAGTTGAGGATGGACTCAAGATCAAGTTTCTCTCTCGTTTGGGTTCCCTCTATATGGGATGAGATGACTGTTTTATTTCAGTTTCTTCCTTTAATTTTGGTGTTTTTTTTGGAGAGCCTACTGAGTATTTTTATACTCACCCATGCACAGGCTTTTCCCACACATTTTTGTGTCTTGTGAAGACCACAGGTCATCCGACAGAGTCCCAGGAAGACCCGGAGGAAGCGGATCTTAGTGAACGAGACTGACTGGGGTGTTTTCCAGAGTTGTGCCAAGGAGATTACCAGTGAGTGCATTTGGCAGTGTTTCCCTCCTTCTAAGTAGGTTGGACACTTTTGTAGTTTTCTTTTGGTGGGCCCTATTTTCCCCTTTTTGACTTTTGTTGTACTCTGGTTGTGGGTTAGATTTATGCATGCATTTATTTCTAGTTTTTATATATATCTCTTCACAGTTTCTTGGAGGTGTATGTGGGTGTGTGTGTACAGGTACCTTAGGCTAATGCCTCCCATGTGTGTGATAGCCTACTCGGCGCTAGTCGCCAGCCCCCTGGCCTATTTGAGGCGGGCTTGGGGAGTCACAGCTCGAGCCTCGTTGGGTCGGGTCATGACAGAGTTGTATCAGAATAGGTTCCACCTTTGGGATCTCAGAGCGTATATGGTCTAGCAATGATCTTAGTTTGAGTTGCATAGTGGCAGTGTTATGATGTTTCGAGTTCGGCTTCGAGGCTAGAGACTCCAGTGTTGGTAAGGCAGATGACGTATCCATTCACCAGGACTTTGTTATCTTTCCTTTAGACTCAGGACATTAGGACACTATTCGTAGGGACACAATGGTACATGCATTATATATGACTCGGTTTTGGGTTTTCCTTGTTATTCTTGAGTCAGCTCCCCAGATATACTCTTTGATCATGATGTGTCTTGATTGTATTTCAGGATGCCTCCACGACAACAGCCAGTGAGAGTTCTACAACTGGTTGTGTTGTTAGTGCAGGATGAGATTACGCGCAGGCTGAGTGTGCTGCACAGGTTCTAGAGGCAGCGACCTTTGAGTTTCCGGGGTGATCCAGACCCTCAGGCAGCTGATGACTGGCTCAAAGCAGTCACCCGAGTTTTCCGTCGGGTGAATACATCTCCAGATCAGATGGTGTTCATAGCGACGAGCCTTCTACATGGTTCGGTCGGGTGATGGTGGAGTTTGGTGACGAAGTCCCACAATGAGGAGAGGCTCACATGGGATGATTTTTAGAGGCTCTTTAGGAAAGAGTTCTATCCAGTGATACTGAGTTCAGTACAGATTCAAGAGATACTGCAGCTTCAACAAGAGGGCATGACTGTTTCGGAGTACTCAGCGAGGTTTAAATACTTGTCATTCTACTCCATGGATTTTATTCGAGACCCGTTCTTTAGGGATCGGACCTTGGAGTAGGGGATACATAGGTACATCTGGGTAGGTGTGGTTTCCTTGTGGCTACCCACCTATGTTGGAGTACTGGAGCGAGTCTTGGTGGTGGAGAAATTTCTAGTTGAAAAAATTTAGCCCGTCAGTGTTCGGCGCGTGTTAGCTGAGACATCATCAGCTATAATCCGGTGGCAGACACAAGGGTTTGGACGTGGCCGACGTTTCAGGAGGTGACCCCAGGATGGAGGATCTGAGGCCAAGGGCTCATAGGACTCGCAGGCCAGTTTTGTTCATCCGCATGAGAGGCATTGTTACGCATGCAACAGTTGGGGAAATATTGTAAGAGATTGTATGAGTCGTCATGCTGTTGAGTGGGAGTCGGTTAATAGGTCGCCTTGGTAGTAACAACATGTTGAGTTCGGAGGTCCGCAGGGAGGAAGACGTGGCGAAGGGGCTGGTGTAGCAACGGGGGGTGGTTGGCAGTATCAGATGCCACCACCACCACCCCCAGGTAGTCCATGTCGATCCCTGGGAGCTAGATGATGAGGGTGAGGACAATTGCAAGCCTTAGAGGTTGTTGACCCAGAGGCTCCGTGGGTGGATGGAAGTACACTCTATGTCCTTTCTACTTCTGTAGTAGTTTTGATAGACACTGTTTAGCGGTACCCTTTCCTTTCTGTTTCTTGGTTGAGGTTTGTTCAGGGCATTGGTAAGACCCTGTGTGGGTTTTGTTCGATGTGCTACGAATTTAAGAGGAAGAGGGATCTTTCCCCCCACCGAGACGTGTTTTTGTAACGCGATTAAAATCGTGCGGGCGAGTCAGTGCCACCCAAAGAAGATAGCATCGAGGTGTAGTGGATGAGTCCCTCTAACTGACGCATTTGAGCTTGGGTGTGTGTTGGTGAACTCGCTGGCATGGGAGACCTAGTTGATAGTTCAGTTTCAATCCTTGTTCTTATGGATTTTCGAGGATGAAAAGTTCTAATGTTGGGATGATGTAACGACTTGAGTTTTGGCCATGTCAGACTTTGGAATATTCCTACAAATATTTCTAGATCTAGAAGTGAAGATTTCATAGGATTCTGAGGCCCGGTGTGCTTGGAATTAATTTAATAAACATATAAAGTATTTTTGTACTATGCACATGGAAGAGTTGTGTTTTCCCCTAAACGGTAGCTCACATTAGAAATCTGAGGGCACGGTTTCATCCGGAGCGTGTCGTTTACCCTAGGTGGGGTGTAAAATTTGTGGGTGCGGACCTACTATGGAAAAATCCACCAGAGGTGTTTCCGTAAATAAATAGACAAGTTTCTTTATGAGTGTCAGCTCGAATAACTCCTGAACGGTGTCTCATATCGCAATTCTAAGACCGCGGTTGAGTTCAGAATTCTGCATTTACCCTAGGTGCGACATAATCTTTTTTGGCGCCAGGTTTCAGGTCGGGGGCATGTCAGGTCGGGAAGTGGAGCTGAAATTTGTTTAAAAAACACATATATAATATTCTCTCTCTCCCCACCCCCTTGTACGCGCACCACCCCTCCCCTCCTCTTCTCAATGAACCAGACAAATCAAGCAATCAAGGTGTCGTTGAGCTCCGATTTTGATGGTGGTCTCTCCTAGATCGAGCAGCGGCAGCAGAAGAGCGCGCAAAGCATTAGCGATCCACCAAAAGTTAGGCAGTTTGAGTTTTAAAATCCCGGATTCCATTTATTCGTTGTTTTTCTTCAAATCGTCATAAGGGTTGTGTAGTTCGGGCCCCGAGCTTTCTGAAACATGTTACGGATCTGAATTTGGAGAACCAGGGTGCTCACGGTGGCTCCCAGATGTTTTCCAGCAGAAATTCCGGTCTCCAGCGGCATCCATGGAAGATTCTAGCAAGTTCGGTGGTGGCGTGGCAGATTCTGGCAGCAGCGCGGTTTTTTCCGTCGAGGTAGGCGGTTGTCCGACCAGAATTTTTTGGGGGTTCTTTAAACCCCCGTAACTCGCAAACCATAAGTCCGATTTGAAAGCCGTTTGGGTCGACGCATTCCTTGTGTCGAGACGGAACTTTTTAACCCACTTTGAGAATTTTATGAGTTGGGTTTTTGGTCCGGGGCCATGAAACGTTGAAAAAAATAATAATATTTTATTATTGTCAACTTCGACCCGCCGTAACTTTTATATAGAGCGTATGATTGACGTGCCATCAGCGACGTTGTGATCCAGATAGTAAGGAAGACCTTTTAGGATACTTTCCTTATGCTGGGATAGATATTAGGATGTGGGCCCAATGAGCCTGCTTTTGGGTGTTTATGGAGAAACGCAACTTTTTTGCCGGGTGTTCGTTTTGGACGAATGAGTAGTCGATCTCGTGCGTTTTTTCAAGGGGATCACAATGGTGCAGTCCTCTTGATGAGTTTCGGGATTGAGGTGTGGGCCCCACCCAGGCTAGCTATGGTGAATAGTACCTTTTTGACTGGTTATCTGTTTCAGGCGAGTAAATAGCCTATCTTGTGTGTGTTTTCGCATAGATCACGGTGGTGGCCTAGGTGTAGGCCTAGGAGGTGCGTAGTGTCGTGATGTTGCGGGTCTCTTGGGTTAGTGACGTTTGGACCAGCAGTGGTTGAGTGTACTTCATTGGTTCGTTCCAATGAGAGTTTATGTGGCATTACAACCTTATTATAGGTCTGTGATCCCCTCGATAGGATGTTTTTTTGATAGAGTTGTGGCATCCCTCTGGTGGGTCCGGAGTGGGATCCTCTAGGTTTGCTTCCCTATATCAGGTTCTTGGTATCGCTGGGACCACTTATACATGGGAGGTGTTCCCCTGTCTATCAGGTCAACTACATAGGGTTTGGGGCATCATCGTGAATATGATTCCCTATGCGGAGGGTTGTTTAGTAGGGTTGTGTTATCATTTGTTATATGATCCCCTACTCAACGCATGGTTTATTAGGAATGTGGCATAGTCGAGTATACGATCCCCTACTCTACATGTGTTTTATAGTAGGGTTGTGGCATCATCGGGTATACGATCCCTTACTCAGCATCTGGTTTATAGTAGGGTTGTGGTATCGTCGGGTATACGATCCCCTACTCAGCGTATGGTTTAGTAGGGTTGTAAAATCGTTGGTTATATGATCCCCTACTCAGCGCATGGTTTTTGGTAAGGTTGGTGCATTGTCGGTTCGATCCCATACATCACAATTTATACCAGATGGGGTTTCCGGCAGCGTCATGACCATCTTCACAAGGGTGACGATCCTCTATCTGAGTGATGTGAACTGTATAATGATAGATCGTGTTCTAGTATCCCCCAGTAGATCTTGGGAGTGATCCCCCATCTGTGAGATCTTCAAGATACTAGAGTGGGTTTTTGTATCCCCTAGAAGACCCTAGGAGTGATCCCATATCCGAGAAGTTTAGTGTTTCTGTTGTTTCAGCATGATGTTATCAGTGACGATATCCGAAGAGCGTGATCTCTCGGATGGACATCTAGGATGTTGGTGTGAGACCCGATGGAGTGTATCTCTCGGATGAGTTTCATTTGGGATGACAGAGCTTGTAGAGTGTGTTCTCCTAGTTATCTACCTGTCACAGGAGCTGTGGACGAAACCACGTGAGGCTTGGTGCGTGGAATGGGTATATATGGTTGCTCATGGTATATGTATGGGCATATACCTGAGCGTATGTTCATGGTGTATGTATGGGCATACACCTGAGCTGAGATGACTAGTCATGTTATCCGAGGATGGTCTCAAGATGGAGTTTCTCTCTTGTTTGGTTTCCCTCTGGCTGGGATGATATGACTGTTGTCTTTCATTTATGCCCTTTTATTTTGGGGTTTTTTGGGGTGCCTACTGAGTATTTTTATAGTCACCCCTGCACGGGCTTTTCCCACACATGTTTGTGTCTTGTGCAGACCACATGCCATTTGAAGGAGTCTAGTGATCAAGACTGACCAGGGTGTTTACCAGAGTTGTGTTGAGGAGATTACCAGCAGGTGAATTTGGAAGCGTTTCCCTCCTTCTGAGTAGGTTGGATTCATTTTTAGTTTTCTTTTGGTGGGCCCTATTTTTCCCTTTTGTACTTTTGTTGTACTCTGGTTGTGCGTTAGATGTATATATGATTTTCTTTTCAGTTTTTATATATTTCTTTGCACATTTTCTTGGAGGTGTATGTGGGTGAGTGTGTGTAGGTACCTTAGGCTAATGCCTCTTATGTGTGTGATAGCCTACTCAGCGCTAGTCGCCAGCCCCTGGCCTATTAGAGGCGGGTTTGGGGAATCACGGCCCGAGCCCCATTAGGGTTGGGTTGTGACATTATTATACTTTCATATCCATATAAATTAAAATATAAATTAATATCAAGAATATTTACATGGAGGAAAATAATTTTAAATTAAATCATTAAACATTTAAAAATAGATTTTTAAATCAAAGTGTCCCATACCACTTTGAAATATTTGAATCATAAAACCCATGAAGGAATAAAATTTAA
This sequence comes from Viscum album, assembly GCA_963277665.1. Taxonomy (NCBI): domain Eukaryota; kingdom Viridiplantae; phylum Streptophyta; class Magnoliopsida; order Santalales; family Viscaceae; genus Viscum; species Viscum album. The sequence goes on from OY728145.1 coordinate 1,418,659,876, forward strand.
AAAAAATAACATGAGAACAAATAAATTAATGTTATGATATATCAATGAGGCTATATATATACCTCATAAAAGAAGGTGGGTGTATAACATCAAAATATGCATCAATGAAAGGAGATTGAGATGATGTGACTTACCATAAGTCTGACTAGTCATGAAAAATATTTATCTTCCCAAATAATAAAACTAGATTAATTATTTAATTTATAGAAAACATTTTTAAAGTTTATTATTATCTTATATCACTTATTATCATGTTATAACAATTACTTAATTATTTAAGTTCATGTCGGACGTTTTGATGATATTCGGTACTTGATTTCAAAATGACCATGGTATGATGTCAATAGTAAAAGTGGTCCTTAGTACAACATTTTCAGAATAATATTAATTAAATAATAATCAATTTTATATATAAATTATACTTTCAAATCCATTCATTAAATACGGATATGAAAAATGAACTATATTATAATCATGGAGACAGTAATCCATACTTATGAATGAATAATATTTCAATTTTTCAATGATCATTAAGGAAAGAAGGTAAGTATTATTTTATATTTATATAATTATAATAATATAATTAATATCATATTATAAATATACTTATACTTATATGTATCATTCATGTGATTTGGTGATTAAAAACGAATCATATCGCTACGTAGAGGTGATAGTTCACATGTATGCCTAATAGATGTTATAATTTTTATGTGCATGGACAGGTAAGAAAAAACATGATTAATAATATTATATAATGATAAGTATGCTATGAATATAATATAGTACCATTAATTCTATCATTATAACCAGTCTTGAGATATGGTGATGGAAAATGAATTATATCAATTCGTGAGGTGGTAGTCATTCGTACACACGAATGATTAATTATATTCCCATTTAATGGAATTGAAGATAGATTTAGGTGATGATATTAACATAATAACATATAATTATATTTAGGCTACTAGATTTATTATTTTATGGTGGTTAAATAATATTTAAAGCAATTTAAAGAATAAATAAAACAAAAACACTTAATTAAAAACGATACATCTTCTCCAGACTATCTCCTTTGATCAACACCTATAAGGTGTGTGTTCGACCTAAAATAAGAGATCTAGAATGCAGGTAGGTATTATAGGAATATATTTTGGTGGATATTGGTCAAATTAAAAAGCTTTTTTAGGTGTAAGGAATAGAGAATAATATGTTCCCTTTTATAAGAGAAGGTGGGAACTCTTGTAATTTTTAAAAACATTAAATAAATATAAATTAATTTTCCATTCCAAATGGATAAAAATTTATTAATTTAGAATATAGTATGACTATAGGTATAAATACCTTCATCAAATAAAAATTATATTAGTTTTTACTTTTTTATCCATATCTTTTTTTAACCCTTATTTTTTCCCTTTTAACTCTTACTGTGATATCATGTAATTAACACTTTGAGGGCTAATGTAATTACTATAAAATTTCAAATGAAAAATAATTGACTAATTTATGACATTTTGATACATATAAAAATAAGTTAGACTAATTTTAGGCTATTAATAATTTTATATATTTTAATAAATTATTATTTATTTTAAAATATCATTTATGTCAATTTTGATACTTTTCATTACTTGACTTTTTAAAAATATCATAAATACATGATATCATCAAAAAAGGTATTTTAAATCATCAATAAAATTTCAAATTAATCTATAAAATTCATGGATGACATTAATTATATCAAATTATATTTATATTAATATTTTTAATATCATTTAGTTGATATTTCTATTAAATAAACTATTACTAAATCATCATTGTGTCACCATTTAAGGTAATTAATTTATCACTAAAAATTATAAATAAATTACCATGATGTATATAAATATTTTATATTTCAAATAAATATTTATTATCATGCATATCACTTATATAACCCCATATTCAAAATATTTATCTTGTTAGAAACAAAAGTATGACAAAATAGATGATTTCTTTGAATAAAATATTATAATGGTTATATTCTCATCCAAATGGCCATAAATGGACTCATAAACAATAATTTAATTATTAGGGAAGATAAATAATCATCCAATAAAATTAGAAAAAGTTTTAGGGTAATTTTATAATATTTATAATATTATTTTTATCCTTAATTACCTGATTTACCATTTAACGTGGTAATAAAAATTACCACAGTTACTATTCATATTTTGTCCAAAAATAAAAGAAAAATATTTAATAGAATTTATCCTTTTTATTACAAATATATAAGACATTTTTCAAATTTCAAAACATATAATTGGCTGAAATTAATTTAAAATTAATCCAATTGATGAAATGAGAAAACATATTTTTGAAGTGAAAATTTTCCAAAGATTAAAATGTTTTTATATCCAAGTTAAATGTGAAACTGATTCCAATATTCTACACTAAATTAAATTTTAAAAAATTAATCTAATTAAACTTTAAAACCAATCAAAAAATATAATTTAAACCTATAAATTATTTACAGGAAAAATCATTTTTCAATTAAAATGAAATATTTTTTTACTATTCATCAAAACATGAAACTTATCAGAAAAATACCAAAAAATAAACCAAATTAAAATTTGATATTAAACTTTAAAATAATAAGTTTATTTTTTCAAATATAATTTATAAAATTTACAAAAACAAGAAATAAAACTATTGCACCATCCAAAGGTGACAAAACTGTCTCTTTTGAAAAATACTTCTTTTTCTATGTAGAATTGGTTTTGTTATTATATCATGTCTAAAAAACACATAAGATGAATGTTAAATATTATATGTGTATATATATATATATCATTAATATAATCTAACAAGTTTTATTTGTTTATTTATTGGTATAAAAGACACTTGTTCACATTTAATTAATTTTTTATAAAACAATTTCCTTTTATTTTAAAAAGGGTTTTATATTCATTTATATTTAAATATTAAAAGAATTATATATAAATTATTATACCATATTTTTATAATTCTGTTTATCTTGTTCATACCCTCCATTATAACAGATATTTTATAATTATAACATTTAAATAATAATATTTAGCTATTTGATTGAGCATAATGTTGTATATCATGTATGCTATCGATCATATTATTTATTTTCTAAAAACTCAGGATGTTACAAATATAAAATACCAATATTGACTACCCAATGGGAAGATCATATATACATAATAAATAAAATAATAAAATACATGAGGCTCTCCTCCATTATTGATTCATACGTTGTCCTGATCACCAGATCTCATCTGAGCTATCCCAATCAAACATGATAATTCTGATCCTAAGCCCCAAAACTAGCTACACCTAAAATAACCACGTGAGGGATTATCTGTTACTCACGTGCAATGGTGGAACGAGTTGTTTGTCATCACATAGATCAGTAGGGAACCACCAAAATGGTCTCGTACTAACTAGAATATGCTAGGATATGTGCATGTGATATTCCCTACTAAAATCAATAAATAACTATAGAATATAAATAAATAAATAAACCACTAAAAATACATTATTTAACGTATTTTCATAATGTCTCTAAGAATTTCATGATGACCATTCCAACCAACATATTATCACCATCACATGATCATACATATATTTCCGGATTCAAATATTTATAATCATCGTTGATCCTCAAGTCTATAACAATGATGGACCATACCTTCTTTGGTGAGCACGAAGAGTAGAATACCCTAGAGTATCACCATAAATCTCTCATCCTTAATCTATTAGGTTGAAAACTATGATAGTACATGATAATTATCAGTGTTAAGACAACTTTAAATTAATAGGTGGGGGAGTACATATGAGAAACTATACATCTAGGCATGATTGATTCCTAGGAAACCCATACAAGTGAATAGGAAGTGCCCTCCCAAATCCCATTATCTTTCTATTGGGAATTTAATATTTTATATATCCTTAACCAAACCATTAATTTTGTATCCATCCAATTATAGGGGGTATCCTAGGCATCGATAAAGTGGATCTAAGATACACCCTCGGGATTTATAACATCAGTTCTTGGGGATATACACTCAATTGACACCTCATTCTGACATTCAAATCCTGGATATCCCTAGAATTCACAATGGTCTAATTCTAATGCCATTCAAATCCCAGGTTTATTGGGTATTCAAAGTGGTCTCAATGTATTAATGGGATACCATATATCTCAGGAATTACTATATATGTGTTATCATATAGCTTTGACTCTAGATCCTAGGTACCACTACTAAGAATCCACTCCTACATAAACCATATCACCGGATGCTATCTAGACTCAACATCTACCCACAATATACTTTAAGAATGGATACCAAACATACCGGTCATCCCAAGGTCTTATCCATTTCAATTGGTGATTTATGGGCATCCTGGGAAATCACATCAATGTTAGGTGCAATGGTTGATTACCATGCATCTTGGTAGGTCATAAGTTATCAATAGAAATAAAAAAATAAAATAAATATACAATAAGGGATGTATGAATGCCCATACTGATCATTATTATCTGACCCCATCATCCTTACTAGTCATTTGGAGTTCTAGGGTGATACCCACAACCAAATATACCCATGTCCATATGTAACCACTCAGATTCAGTTACTCAATGGAGAACCCACTCTGGTTCCCTCGATTATTTCATATCAAACGCACCATCACATAGGTCGTTAGTCTAAACCAAGGTCTCGAGTCAACACATGATACTCTATGAACATTTTGTCCCACAAAACCATCAATACAACATCATAACCTTTATAACTACATGCAGTTTACCACATAGAAAATAGTAAAAAATATAGCCCACAACCCATCTAAATTGTCAAGGTGCCACTTGGTTGGTCCTCTCACCCAAACGATTACTAACCTGGTAAAGGTGTACCCTTCTTGGATTGATCATTTCATAAGATAGAGTGTCAATCACCCCTAGGTCAGGTTAATGAACCCCATGGTTCCAAGGGGTCACAACATCCCCTCATGGGATATTTTGGATATGGATATATCGGTCATCAATCACCCCGACCTGGGTGTACAAGGTTCCAAATCATATAACACTACGCTACAGTTTTTCAATTTTTCAGAATGATACCCCACATTGGGGTCCAAATGTCTTAGGTCAACATAGAGACCTAGGATGTTTATACATAAATATTACATATTTTTAGATGAATATTTAATACATTTCTCAAATACATGCCCAACTAGTGAAAAGGTTTCGTGTCTTTGGTGAGTAGACACATAATCTTTTTATTTCATGAAAGATCTTCAACAACTCCCAAAAAGATCTCCTCATTCCATATTCTTCATAGATATACCCAATTTAAAATCTTTCTACTTAACCTGGGGAAAGGAAAATTAATAAATAATGATCTTAGATGATAAATAATGGTAAATATGGGAGATATCAGTCTATGATAATATGAAATAATATCTTAAGCGTAAGGGTATGATATCCTAACCATAACATAAAAATTTAAAACCCAATTCTATCAATGATCATTAACATGAGTCATGGAATAAAACTTGGATGTTCATAAAGCATTAATCACAAAGGAATCAAAGAATATAATCCAGGATAACATATCATTGGTGAAAGTAATATATTTTTGGAATAAACATAAATATAGAAAATCATTTCCTTTTTTGTCAAGGATCACTGCCAAGGTTATCATGGTGTATTGGGTTCACTCCTCAAACCATTGTAGTAGTCAAGGTTTAATTATAAGACTATCATAGTGGAAAAAGTCATTTATTGAATTGGGTTCACTCCGAATTCCATTCCTTTATATCATAGGAAATATCCATCTTTACCTAATGAAATGTATGGTTATATAATTCTAGGCCCACCCATAAGATAATGAAAATCATGTACATGTGTTCCAAAAAATCATAAAGCATTCATCATATCATAACTAATGAAAAAGAAATGGCTATCATATACATTTAATCATAGCATAACCCATGTATAAGAAATGGTTTTCCGAAACATTTTCATCATTTCATCATAGAATAACCCCTTGAAAAGAAATTGTTTTCATAAACATCTTTAAATCATAATCAAAAACCATCCATAGAAATAATTAAGATGGTACCATTATACCATATATCCAGTAAAGATTAGAAAACATCAAAGGATTTCATCTTAGATGGAAAATACTTTTAAAAGGTCACTAATAAACGCTCACTTGAGATTATATGACCAAAAAATGAAACACATTGTAGCAAAATCGCACAATTTGTAATTTTTTGTATAATATTTCCTTCATTAGGGTCTCCAATACAATTCTCAAGTGATCTTTAAGCTCTTCCTTAATCTTTGAATATATAAGAATATCATATATAAAGACTATCAAAAACTGATCAAGGTAATATCTATGGACTATATTCATTAAATCCATGAAGATAATGGATAAATTAATAAGAATAAATGGTGTCACTTTATATTCAGAGTGTCCATACCTTGTAAGGAATGCTATGTTGGGTATATCCTCATGCTTGAATGCCAATTGATGATATCTATAATGAAGATCAATCTTGGAAAAGTGTCGATCTCTACACATTTGGTCAAACATGTAGTCAATATGGGGTAGAGGATACTCTTTATTGATTGTGATATTGTTGAGTTTTCGATAATCATTTAAATCTCTCATCGATCCATCTTTCTTCTTAATAAAAAGAACTGGTGCACCCACTACTACAATACTGGTCTTTAGTAGTAATAGAAATAGCCTTTATTAGTTCTAGAAAAGAAATGATAATGTGAGTGACTTTAAAAGGCCAGGAATTTTATCAGTGCTAAAAAAGCCCGGATAAATGGGTTATTTATTAATGTTTTAATTTATCACCACCAATGTAACCATTTATCAGTGATTTTGGAAGCACTGATAAATGTATTTTTTATCACCGCTTTAAAAAGAATGGATAAAAGTCCTATTTATCAGTTCTTTTAAAAGAAATAATAAAGTCCCATATAGTAATATACTATTAGGGCACACTATAGAACTATAAACACACCAGAAACAAATCAGATATAAAAAAAAAGTCCTTATACAGAATTTAAATGTAATGGAATTTGAATAAAAAATAGTAGAAAGAAACTATACTATATAAATTTAAAACATTGGTTTATACAATCAAAAAAATATAAATTATTACATACATTTAAAAAAATCATAACTCTCAAATTTAACATGATTTCCATTGAATTTCTTTGTTGAACTGCCAACATTTCACGAGTAGTTTCGAACAAACCACCCCGACTCAAAAAAAATCATCCACCTGTATAAGTGATGCAAACATGTCATAGGGCATGGAAAAATAATTTTTATTTATTCCTTAGTGTATTCTAGTGATTAACCCTAGTAAGTATCCTAAAGAGGAGTGAACACAAAACATTTTGTTACTTTAAAATGAGGGAAAAATGGTGTGTTTGTAGAATAAATTAATGAGAAAATGATTGAAAGGAAATTTGGAATTCAAATGATTGAAAAACTATGATATTAAATGGGCGATTAGGTTAGGGTAAGTTTCCCAATGGTAATGATAACCATGTTCAATTTAATTCAATCCTATTCTTCTTAGTTGATTAAAGTGAGTTTCCACAATCTTTCCTCTCACTTCCTTGGTGAAATTATGATGGTGAGAGAAAACCTTTCCAATATCTTAGTTTGGTCAACTCTCCTTCCATGTAAAAAAGAGTTTTATTGAATATACTCAATTGGCTTGGGAAATTTTTTATCGGGGCTTGTTTATCCCAAACAATCAAGAACAGTAACTACCCATTTACAGGTACTGACGATCATCGAGTACTTCACCACTAATCCCGGGTCTATTCCATCGTATATAAAATATAAATCAGTGGATGAAGTTAATAATTATTTTACCAAGGAAAAAATCAATAAAGGAATTAATATTCAAGAACAATCACAATTTATAATAAAATCTTCTATATGAAATTGAAAACAACTTTAAAGAAGAAAGAAATTTCATTTAATTACATCGAAGAACTCAAGAATTACAAAATATAAATCCAACCCTTCTAAAATCAATAAAAATGTTTACCCCACCATGGTAAGGTTAATTGAGAGGAATGGGGAAATAGAAGGCATTACAAATCTATGGAAAATAAAATAAATAAAATAAAAAAACTGAAAAGTTCTTCTCCTTGGTGTCTCAGAAGGAATGAGATGGAATGAGATGCTTTGAGTGGGAGGAGCTACTCTCCTTTTATATCCAGAATATGTCTACAGAAAGTTGACACATTTTATCACCATTAAATGATATATTCACACGTTTTACCCTTCTTAAATATTGTTCATAATTATCTTGAACGTATCTTTTCAAAATTGAAGCATATTTGGACAAGTATTCTGAGAGTTATGCCCATTTTACTTTGACAATTTATTATGTCCAGTCAGACTCTCTAAATCGTAAACCTTCAAATTAGGTAGATTTAAATACCACTAAAAAGGCCAATTAACACGTTCCACCTTTATTAAAGATATTAGAAAACTTCTTTCGTGTCCACCCACCAAATTTCACAGAAATTAGGCTCACCATAAATAAGTTAAGGACCCCACAACAAAAATAAATAGATCTGTAAATAGTTTTCATGATCCAAATTGTGAGCTTATTTTGAGCGTCCATATGGCCAATTCAGCTTTTGGTCAAGAAGGATGAAATAAATCCCTAAATGTTTAGAATCTGTAAAAGAAAGAATATTTCAGTTTTTATTAGTGTAGAAAATGTTATGTCCAAAATACAAAAAAAAAATTAAAACAATCAAAAATCCAAAATGGGCCATTTTTACTATTAAACTCAAAATATCATCAATATCATAAAAATACAGCAATTTATCTTAAAGTAACACTTTGGTGGGTTAAAAAAATAAATTTAATATAAATTTAATTAAAAATATTTTCTCTATAAATTCCCCCACACTTAGCACTTGGACTCCTGGATAAGTAAACATCAAAATCAAATCAAATCAAATCCAAAACACATACCAATGAGATCTAACAAATCCACACAAAGGAACAAAAATATATCACATCGCATCAAAAACAATTATTTAATGTTCTATATTTTAGATTATTTAATATATTTCCACTTCATTTCTTATCCCTTGGACACAAAACACCAATCTCACATGAATTTTCTCTCATCTCACAAATGTAAATGTTCAACAAGGAATTTCTCATCCAAAATCACACAAGAGTCAACATAGTATTGAAAAATTTCTACATATCAACCCGATGTGAGTTAAGGAAATGTGTTTATCATGAGGAATATTTAGGGTTGGGTTGTGGCATCTGTTCGGTAGGATTTAGATGTTAAAAATTTTGAGGCCGAAAAAAGAGGGTTTGGCTCTTTTTGAAGAAAAATTACAAGATTATAATTTTCACTCAATAATGGTCTCCTTATCTTCTCCTTTGTAGAAAATTAGCTCCATAATAATAAGAACTCATTGAATTTTCATGCTATTTAACATTTTACTAGCAAAAATTTCTTCTCAAACATAGATTTTCTTGAAAGCTTCAAATAGGAACAACTTTATTTTTTACATTGGAATCTCTAGAAAGGCACAAATTATTTTATCATGAAAGTATAGAAAATACCAAACTTTTAACAAAATAAAATCTTAAGTAGAAACATCATCTCTTCAACATTTTATTTTCCACCTAAAGTATCACCAAATGAGGTAATACACCACAATACATCTTCCCACACACTTAAGTTCAAATAGATCATGAAATTTCACTTCAAGAACATGTTGGATAAGGAAAATTGTATTGTAATGTGGCTAAACTAATAGGATGTTCATGAATTCTAAAATAATAAAAGTATTAATGTATAAGGTAGGCCATAATTAAAATTATTATTTTGAAAAGGCAGCTTAAAACCAAATAAATGCCTCAATCATTTAAAACAAAAGTACCTCAAACCCTCAAGTTTTGAAAGGAATAAATCAAATTATAGTTAAATAAAGCATGGTCTATTTCTCTCAAGAAATGAGTTAAATGTAAATAATATGACAAAAATGGTAACTAATCCTCATAGGAAAGTGATTTTGAAAATAAATACAGTGATATGTGGCATGGGATTTAAAAATCAGAGTACATTTCATGAAATTCTAAAATATTTGAACATGAAACAAAGTCATTTAAGCATTAATTTAAGCTTCGTTTCATGGAATATATAGATTCAATCATTGACATGGGTTTCAAAAATAGAAATGATAATCATTTCAGCTCAAAAGTTTTGACAACACACTAAATTTTAAAAATAAACAGAAAAATATCTAAACAACAAAAAATTCTTTTTTTATAAAAATAGTAAACCAAAACTAAAATGAAAATCCTAAACTACAAAGGTTCCCTCCACAAAACTTAAATTATGTAGTTTCCTCAATGAATTAAAATATATTTAACATGAAATAATATTTTAAAATGATTCACAACAAGTAAGAAAGTGTAATGGGGAGGTACAAATTTACTTACTGGCAATGGAATGTTGAGTTAGGATCTTAAGTGTTGCTCTTTAAAAACAAAAAATAAGGTAAAAAAAATAACATAAGAAATTTATTAAAATAAATGAAAATAGAATTTGAATAATAAAATACAAATAAATCTAGGTTTAATCCCCCAAGTGGTCCCTAGGTTTTGACTGCCTCTGGAGGGGAAGTTCAAATCGGTTATCCCCAATCTGATGGTGGGTGAGGTTTCTTGCTCACAAACCAAAAAAACATTCTTCTTTCTAGCATGTAATTGTTCCTTTTTATTGAAGACTCCATGGATATAGAATACCAAGTCTACCCACACTATAATTAGATACAACATGCATGGTGGGGTTAGGACAATGAATGAGTCCTCCTATTTCTTGGTTTCCAATTTCACAACATCTTCTTTATTCTCTATTGGTTGCTGAAGGTATGATATATCAGTGAAAAAATAAAAGATATGGTCAGTTTATAATTATATTTGAAAAAAATTAAAGTGTGAAGTGTCAATATCAAATTATTCCCTTTCAATGTCTATAAATTTTGTCTCATTTTCCTCAAGAAAATACACTTTGATTTCCTCTAGAACACCCTCTAATAAATGTTCAACAATTTTGGGGAGCTCCATATGTTCCTATTCAGATGAATATTTTTTTTCATCGAATTACTATAAGGAAATACATGTTTTGTGTGAATCTAAAAAATTAAAAAAAATTAGAGGTAATACTCAATTCAGTTTCAACAAAATCAAAAGATAATGAGTTTATGAAAAGATTATCTCCCTGAGTTTGTTCATCTTCAATCTCTTCTTCACTGGACAACACCTCTCGGAGTTGAGTAGTAGAAGGTAGAGGAAGGAAGTCTATCTCCACTATATCATGGATTTCCATAGAAAAATTAGGGATGACTAGGGGGTGGGGTCTTCTTGGACATTGAAAACTTCCTAAAATTCTGGAAAGTAATGGGAGAGCTCAGTTAGCTTTCAGGACATCTCTTCAAAAACTTCATTGTTCATGTCCTCCCTTAGTCCATCTATGAATTCTTTGAATGTTTTCCCCTCATTATTTGTTTTCCAAAATAAATTCACCTATCTAATAATAGAATAAACACCGTCCTCCATGGAAAATGGTGAGTCAATAATTGGTTCATTCGTTGGTGGGTAATTGTTCCATGAATTAAATAAATAGTAATTTTATATGTTTTATCCCCATTAAATGACTTTTTCACACCTTTCACCCTTCTTTAATGTTGTTAATAATTATATTGTACGTCTATCCTCAACATTTCAGCATATTTGGACATGTATTCTGAGAGTTATGCCCATTTTACGTTGACATTTGTTTTCCGGTCAGACTCTCCAAATCACAAACCTTCAGATTAGAATGTTTTAATGACCACAAAACATACAATTACCACATTCCCACCTTCATGAAAGATGTTAAAAAACGTCTTTCACACCCACCCACCGAATTTCACAAAAATTGGCCCCACCAGAACAGAGTTATAGACCCCACACCAAAAATCAACAGATCTGTAAACAGTTTTCATGATCCAACTTTTGAGATTCTTTTGAGATTCCATATAGTCGATGCAAATTTTGTTCAAGAAGGGTGAAATGAATATCTAGATGTGAAGAATCTGGAAAAGAAATAATATTTCAATTTGTATTATTGTAGAAAATTTTATGGCCAAAATACATAAATAATTTTAAATAGTTAAAAATCCAAAATGGACCATTTTTACTATTCAGCTCAAAATATCACCAATATCATAAAAATGCAGAAATTTATCTTAAAGTCACACTTTTGTGGGTTAAAAAAATTAAATACAATGTAAATTTAATTGAAAATATTTTATCTATCAATAAGAAAACAATTATTATGAGTAATACTAAAATAAATAAATTAAACATAAATATGAAATAATACATTAATTCTATAGACAATGATTTTACTGTACAAACAACAAGTTTACCTCTGTGATTGATTAGAGGCAACATAGTTTCTTTTCCTATAAAGGGAGTGGAGGTAAATTTAAATAAATTGATAAATTCACCACTATAGGGGTGAAATAGTTTTAAGGGAGAAGGAGAATGAAAGTTGGAAAGAGCACCCTAACTCGAACAAAAGAATCCACCTGTATGAGAAAAAAATTACTATGTGAGTAATAATAAAAAGAAATAAATTAAACATACACATGAAATAATACATTAATTATAGGTACAATGATTTTTATATGAAAACAACAAGTTTACCTTTGTGATTTAGAATAATTATCTTCCTTTCATTTCCTACAAATGCAGTGGAGGTAACTTGAAAGAAAGTGATAAATGCACCACTATAAGGGTGAAATGATTTTAAGGTAGAAGAAGGATGAAAGTTGGACAGAGCAACCCAACTCGATCAAAATAATCCATCTCTATAAGAAAATAATTATTATATGAGTAATACTAAAAATAAATAAATTAAACATACATATGAAAAAATACATGAATTCTATAGACAATGATTTTACTGTGCAGAAAATAAGTTTACCTATGTGACTGAGCAGTGGCAATGTCATTGATTTCCTACGAAGGAAGTGGAGTTAACTTGAAAGAAATTTATAAATTAACCACTACATGGGTGAAAAGGTTTTAAATGATAAGGATAATGAAAGTTGGATAGAGAACCCGAAATTGAACAAGAGTCCACCTGCATAAGAAAAAAATTATTATTTTAGTAATACTAAAAATAAATAAATGAAACATAAATATGAAACAATACATTAATTATACAGACAATGATTTTACTATGAAAACATCCAGATTACCTCTGTGATTGAGCATAGACAATTTCGTTTCTCTTCTGAAAAATTCATGAAACATGGACAAGAATATTATAAAATAAACAAACTATGCAAGGAATAATGAAAACTAAATCCACGTTCCATTATATATCTTTTCAAACAATATCCTTGAATGGCCCTTGGGGTCAATGGGCATGTAGACCCAAAATCATCATTACCTGATATAGGAATACCTATGAGACAAATAACTATGTAAATAAAGGATGAAATAGCTATATAGACACACATACATGTCACGCCTATATAAAACCACAGTCACTTATAGTATATAATAAATGTAAAGTATATAAAAACCTGATATTTAAATATAATGTGAACTAAAGGAACCATAATGATTCAAAAAGAGAAGGCTTGATGCGATAAAACCTCTTGTGCTTAAGTGGGGATGAACCCTTTGAATATGCTTCATAAGAAAACTATGGACCTTAGTGAATTCTAAGAGGAACTAGATTCAATGATACATATAACCAATAAAGGAACATACATCACTCCACTAACTAGGTTCCTGAAAAATAGAATTTGAAGCTGCATGTCCACTGAGGTGTCTATAAAAGGTGTCAACATATATATAATCATTAGGGAACCACCAATGTTCATCAAATTTGTAGTCAATAAAAAAGAATATAAATGAAAATTCCTACAAATTTATATACATATATGAAAAAATAATTTAGTAAGAAGATATAAAATACAACAGTAAAACAAAAGTGAATAAATATAAGGTTCAATGTCATATATAAACCACCGATCATACATCAGCAGTCAATAAAAACAACGGACCACAAATCGTTCCCTAAACAACAGATCACAAAAATATCATAAGTAATGGATCATAAACAAATCATAGAAGAAGAAATAAAAAACAAAACAAAAAATACAAAAATAAAATCAAAAGTCCTACCTCTCTATGTTGAAGAAGATATGAGACCCTCTTTGGATATCAGATAAGATGTTCGGAGGTAGTTGAGTTGTGTGATTCGACCGTCAATTCACCGAGGAGGTGCACTGAGAGTATGTGGCTTCTGCGGAAGGATTCTATATCGCGATGGGTTCCTAAATGGTTAGAGTTTTTAAAATAGACTGTGACACTTTAATTCGTGCTTACTAATAACCATTGATAAAGATAGGTCTTCATCAGTGATAAAAAAGCCCTGATAAAACTAATTTTTATAGACGCTAAACTTATAACGCTGATAAATGTTTATTTTATTAGTGATTTGTTTAGCGCTGATAAATCCTTATCTTTATCAATGTGAAAAAAGTGCTGATAAAGATTCTTTTATCAGTACTTATTACTAATGCACTATTAAAGAATTTATAATTATAATTATAAATAAAAATTGTAAATATTTATGTATACTTAATAAATAAATATAAATATAAATATAGTAAATATAATTCTTTTTAAATATATTTATTATAATTTTATAATTATTTATTTGTAATTATAAAAATAATTTTAAAAAATATTATATATATCATTATATATATTAATATAATTATATATATATATATATCTAATAAATATAAATTAATATAAATATAGTAAATATATTCATTATTTGAGTAAGTTTATTATAAATTTAATAATTATTTAAATATACATAATTACTTATTTATAATTACTTAAATAATTTTTAAAAAATATTTATTTATTTGTAATTATAAATATAGTGAATTCACATTTATAAATATATTTATTTATAAATATATTTATTTATAAATATTTTTTTATAAATATTTTTTTAATATTATTAATGAATATCTAATTCTGAGTGCATGCATATATGTACAAAATGAGTAAAATTGAATAAATTAAGAATATTGGTACACTTTAATAATTTTGAAAAAATTGATAAGTTCTCTGTGTGTGCATATTGTATATAAAAATACATTAATTATGTATAAGGAAATCAATATAACATACATTTGATCTATATTAAATTGAAAAATCAAATGACATTCAATTATATATTGAGTACTATGCAATTAGTCAATATTTTTAATTCATATTAATTTTTAGTTATATATCATTATTCAATAAATATATGAAAATTTAATGTAATGCACATAAATATTTTTTAATATATAAATCATATTTATATACATTAATATATATATATATATATCTATATATTTAATATATAAAATTTAATAACATTAATTATCATCATTATATAATTAATAATTTTTTTAGTATTTAATAATGTTTAATCAACCGATTAATTTTTATCAATAATTATTTAATTAATAAAATTGTAATATTTTTAATAAACACATTTGTATTTTTTATTTACTTAATTATTTCATTTATCATTACTAAAAATGCATTGATGAAGGAAATATTTATCAGTGCTGAATATAAAGTGTTGATAAAGTGCGAATAATGGATACCCTTTATCAGCACTAAAACTATAGTATTGAAAAAAGATACCCTTTTGCAGTGCTAAAAATAAGGCGCTGCAAAAGGTTTTCTTTATCAGCGCTAAAATAAAAGCACTGATAAAATGTTAAATTTATCAGTGCTTTCTTTATCTCTGATAAATATTCCATTTATCAGTGTTTTCTTCTAGCACTAAAAAATAACAGCGCTGTTAAAGGCCTGTTTTGTATTAGTGACCCAAGGTGACACACTTGTCTGAATAAATCCATTATCAAGCTTCTCCTAGAGTTTCATCTACAATTCCCGCAACTCAATCAGTTCTATTCTACATGGAGTCTTTGAAATTTTCATAGCACTATGTATGACATATATTGAAAACCCCACTTCACAATTTGGTGGAGGACAAGACATCTCTTTTAAAAAAACATAAAATAACTCCCAAACAATTGGAATATCTTTGATGTTGAATTTTTCCCCAATCATATGAGATAAGCACCCATTTCTAATAGGAATCAATACCCATACAATGAAAATAATTTCCATTGTAAGTTAATATTTATCATCGCATTGATAGATGATCACAACTCTTCTTGGAATATAAAATGTAAATTCCCTTACTTTAAAATTGATATGGGATTTATATAGATAAAACCAATCCCTTCCTAAGATAACTTAAAATTAAAAAAAATAAAGAATAAAAAGATTTACAGGAAGCACATTCCCAAAAACTTTAGTGAGAGAATAATCATAGACATAATATGCAATCACATTATCATTAGGGGTTTTCACTTCTAATTCAATACTAATTGTTGAGGATAAGAATTAACTTTCCAAGTTATTTTTCATGATATAGGGGAATTAATATAACTAAGATCAAATATTATACTTCATTATTTGAGTGTAACTATAACCACCTTAACTTTATCATTCCTACTTCAGTCCATTTCGAGAACTAAAATTGTTATCATGGTCATCAAGAATATTTCATGAGAGTGGTCAATCTTGAAAAATAATTCATAAGATGTCTAAAACTTGACACCTTCCTTTCATAAAATGACACCTTAGGTTTAACCCAAGTTATACATGATCATAATCTATTCAAATCCTTTATAATGGTATATAAAGAAAATGTGAATTAACCCAACCATATCCAATGAGAGTGTCAAAATAGGTGCAAAGTAAGGGTATACTCATCGTGCACTAGAATTATACATGATATGTGCATTAAACACTATTTTCAGGGTTATTACCCCTATATGTATCTATTCCAAAACCACATCCACTTGTAATATCTAGACACAGATTTTTTCTAGGAGAACCACTCCCCATTTTTACCATAACATAGCATATAATCTGATACATATGTTTATATTAATGGTTATATCTAAAGTTTCCTCATTATAGTTTCCAAAGGTTAGGTAAAATTTACCTCTAACACCATCTATAGTGACCCAGAATTTTCATACACATACAATACATATTTTTTAAATGAATATTAAATAAATTTCTTAAATAAACACCCAATTATCGTAATGGTTTATTGTCTTTGGATTCTAGATGAAAAATCTTCTTAATTCATGAATGATATATAATATAACCCTCAAATATATTCCCAATAAATATTCTTCATAGACATAACCTACTTAAAACATTTTTTCATAACTCAGGGAAATGAAACATAATAAAGGGTGAGCTCAAATGCACTGTAAGGCTAAACGTGGGAGATATCAATTGACGATCCTAAAAAAGAATAATATAATTAAAATGTTATGAGATCCTGAATATAACTTAAAAATTTTATACCCAATTATGTCAAGAATAATAAACATGATTCATTGAATAAATCTTAGTAGTTCAAAATAAATGAATCCTAAAGGAATCAAAGAATATAATCTATGTGAGTATATCATTTGTATAAGACATAGAGTTTTGGAAAACACATAATCCTAGAAAATAAATTCCATAGTAGTAAAGGATCACTATCAATTCTATCATAGTGGATTGGGTTCACTCCCCAAAACATCATAGTATTCAAGGTTCACTCTCTATACTAAAATTTTGGAAATATTACCTTACTAAATTGAGTTCACTCCCCATTCCAGTTATCTTTATCTCATGAGATATCCATATTTATCCAATTCATTGAGGAGATATATAATTCTAGGCCCAACCATTACATAATGAAAATTATATATATGAGTTCCATATAATCATAAAAAATTTATCATACCATAACCCATGAAAAAGAAATGGGTTTCATAAGAATTTCATCATAGCATAAACTATGGAAAAATATAAGTTTAATAAACCTTTCATCATAGCATAACTCATGGAAAGGAAATGAGTTTCATAAAAATAATTTCATAATATTAATAAAGCATCTATAGAAATAATTAGAAATGTATTATTGCATTATATCCCTAGTAAATATTTGGAAACATAAAAGGATTCTATCTTAGATGGGAAATTATTTTAAAACATCACTTGGAAAATTTCTTGAAGAAAATAACGGCTTTACTTTTAATTTTTTTAATTAAAATCCTAAAATTTACCTAATATTAAAGAATTTTTTTTATTTAAAAACAACATTTTAAAATTTTAACTGAATATAAAAATAATTAATCATTTATTAAAATATAAAATTCTATTCATACCCAATACATTTAAACATATATTCCTTTCACATTTTCAGTAAAAATTAAATAGTATATTTCTTTGGAAAGGATAAGAAGATTCATTTTGAACCATTTTTTAAAAAGTAAAAAATGGGTAAAAATGAATCTAAAAAATCATTGGATAATATTAAAAACATTACTGAAAACATTTTTAGAAAATATGGACTTTTAGGAGAAAGGATTTTCAACTGAAGAGATAAATAAAGTTAATTTTCTTTAAAAACTTATTTTAGTATCTTTAGTATTTAAAGAGAGGAAAATGAAAGGAAAGAATGTTTTCTCCATAAATAACCAATTTAAAAGAAAAATAATGGGATTATTTAGATTTATATCATTAAATTTCATAATCATAATCATAATCATAAACAATCCCAATAAACAACGTGATTGAATCATAAAACCCTTACCACTTTGGTAACATTTAAATAGTAATCCTAATGAAAGAATAACTTCAATTAAAACATTAAATATCTTGTAAATAATGATATCAATGATATGAAATTTCAAATAGTCCATATACAATACTCATAAAATAATATAGGTTCATAACATAATATATGTTCTAAAGAAGACAATTTGTGACGAAAAACCATTACCTCAGGCCTGACTTCCTTTGTACATGTTTAAAAATCATGTATAATAAATATGAATTTATTATAAATAAATAAATAAATAATATATATATATATATCATTCCATATATTATTTACTTATAATCTTTTGTCACCCGTTTATTAACAATTATTTATTAAAATCATTGTTCCTAGTGATAACTCCTTCGTTTTTCATGTGTATTGGGTTTGGTAGTTTTGGTACTAGTAATTTTATTATGGTTACATAATATAAATTATTAAAATAATGATATAAATATTATATATACTCATTATATATATATTTTTTGTGTCAACCATACAATTTAGAGACTAAAAAATAAATTACACCGTTCTTTGAGATGGTAGGGCGTACATACGCATAAATGTATTCATTTTTTGATAGATAGAGTTAAAGAAAGGTAAATAATAATTTAAATTTATAAAAATATTATTATATAATATGAATAATATATAAATTAATTAAATTCATCCTTGTTAGTATCCCTGTAAAACAAAAATAAAAAATGAATCACATCACTTTATGGAGGTTGTAGTCCACACATACGCACAAGTGACATTATTATTTTCCAAAAAAATAAAATATGATGAGTTTTATGTGATATTATAATTATATAAGTATAATTATTTCATATATATATATATATATATATATATATATATTAAATCCATCATTAAATCCATATATGAGAGGTGGTGATGGAAAACGAATTATATCGGTTTGCGAGGTGATGGTCTTCCATACATAAGATCGATGGTCTATTTTCCATTTCATGGAAGAGTAGATGAATATTGGTGATTAAATTAACATAATAAAATCTAAATATAAGAAATATAATTGTTTTATTATTACATTATAGTTTAATAATACTTGAATGAGGTATAATAAGAAATAAAACAAAAATGCATGGTTAAGAACCATACCTCTTTTTCAGGCAACCTCTTTAGGATTATATTTAAATCCTTCATAGGATGGTTTTATGATCCTACCAAGGGATATATTTCATGCGAAAGTTTCTAATAAATATATATGGGTAGGTATTTTTAACATACCTCTTCTCCTAATTGGCTTGGATCGAGGCAGAATTCCTACTTTGACTTAAGAGACATTCCCAAGGCACCAAAGGCTGGAAATAAATTCCAAGGGATTCAATACAAGTGGGGAAGGATTTTTCATTTGATAAATAAAAAAACACATAAAAACATGACATAAAAAAATAAAAATTAAATAATGTATGATAACAATGTAAGACAAATAAATTTAATGTCATTGATATCGAAACCATACAATAATAGAGTACCACAGTGCAAATAAACTAACATCAAAGTATGAAATAAAATAAAGAACCAACAAAACCCAAGGACTCAAAATACATAAATTCAAACATAAAAACATGACCCATGCTAAAAATATACAACTTATTATAATTATCATGATACACCACTAAATAATTATGATACTTTACCTTTTCTTATGTCCCAATGAACAATATTTGCAAAAGTATCGATGTTTCAATGTAGTGGTGAGTAATGAAACTAAGTAGGGTTTTCCAAAATGAATTCCCTACTCACGCCACTAGCATAGAACAATTTATCATATTCATATAAACAAATTATATATGAACCATTTTATATAGTTTAATAATCTACAACAAAACCAGAAGTTTCATACCGAAATAATTTCCAAAGAAAGGAAACAAAAATTCTTTAAACCATTTCACATTTATTTTTGGAATACCATTCCATGATTTAGAAACACGCCCACACATTCATTCTTCAATGACAGTTCCATACTCATGAGCGGTTTCTTTTCCACACACTAATTCAACACAAAGTGGACAATATCCTTGTGTCCTAAGGACACAAACCCCTTATTTTGGTTCACATCCCTTTGTACCCCAATGGAACACACACCTTATTCAGATACACATCAAAAGAATGAATTCAAAAAAACTAGGTATTCAAACACCATTTCATATCAACAATTGTAAACCATTTGAATAAAAAATTTATTTCATTGAAAACCTTTTAAAAAATCCATATTCATAAATCCAATAAATACATATTTTAAAATAAACATTTTGAAATCATGAAAAACAAAAACTTTGCACAACCAATTTCCATAAATTCAAAAACCATAAACCATCTCTAAAGAAGGTTTCTACCATGATTTTCATATCAATTTCACAACCAATTTAAATCAATTAAAACAATTTGAAACTTTAATTTATAATAATAGGAGGTGAGAATGAATCCATCTACCTTGGGAATTATGGTGAAAATGAATAATAGACTAAAAATGACCACAAAACTAGATTAAATATTCAAAAACCAACCTTACATATATCCCCCTAACATCTGTGAGGCCAAACATAACCATGATTGGAATCAACCACCATATATCTGTCTAAAGTAGATTGGATATAATAAACTAATAGAGGGAAGAAAGTAGATCTAAGAAAAACCAAGAAAAAATAAAACAAACCAGGACTTACTATGGGAATCTAGATTCAACACACCAAAAAACACATCAAGATCACATTTCATTTGATTGGAAAATATTATACATCCTTTTGGAGGAAGAAATTTTGAGTTAGGGCAGAAGTGAAGAAAAATAGTGGGTTTAAAAGTTAATCTAAACCTAGATCCATTGTTTAGCATCTTTTTTTTAAACCATGCACTGACCTCTACCTCAAGGAGAACCTCACATTGTTGGCATGCATGGTTAGAAGAACCATCTACCAACTATAAAAAACCCACTATCCCACTTTTCATGATTTCTCTTAGGAGGACACACAATTTGAAAATACAATGAACCTTTCTGTGTGCCTTACCCTTATCCACTATCTCATTGTGCACAGTTTACTATAGGAGTTGCATGGTTTCTATTAACATTGCACTAATAGTGCACCCTTAAGTCTGAAAATACTTTAAAAGTCTTCCTAAACCTCCCAAACATCATCTAAACATTTTTCATACTTAAAAAACTTAAAAAATGGTTACTTACTTGAAACCAGGGGTGATAAATTCTCCCCAGCAGTAGGCTTTCCATATCTGGAAAGTAGAAAGCCAACATTTCTCTGAATGAGTTTTGTCCATCCCTCAAACATTTCTTTCTTCCATTCCCAAGTCTCTCCCTAAATCTGACCATGCTTCCACAAAACCCATAATATATTGATTCTTTTACCACAAAATAATTTATCTTGCTTATCCACAATCCTCATTCATAGATGCACCAATGACACATCTAGATATAGGTAAAGGTGATCCCATCCAGTCACATGGTTAGGATCAGGTTGATACTTTTTCAAATGAGATACATGAAACACATTATGCACAGTTCTGAACCATGTTGGAAATTTCAATTGATATAAAACCTCACCAACACGTTTAAGTATTTCAAAAGGGCCTATTTATCAAGGAGATAACTTTACATGATTCCCAAAATTATTATTTACAAGACATAAAGAGATCCTAAATAACAGATGATCCCTCACCTCAAATGATAATGGCCGTTGAAGATGATCCACATATGATTTTTGATGACTCTGAGCCTTCTCTATCTCTTTTCGGATCAACTGAATCTTCTCCATTGTTTCTTAAAAAATTATCAGTTCAACAAATGAATTCTCACTTATTTCCACACAATAAAGTTGTGAACAATAAATAATCACATAAAATGCTTCAAAAAGAGCCATATGTATTGAGGCATGATAATTGTTGTTATATGAGAACTCCAAAAATGGTACTTGTTGTTCCCATGTGCCACCAAAATCCATTATACAAGATCAAAAAATGTCTTCCAATGTTTGATTGATTCATTCATTTTGTCCATCCATCTGAGGATGAGACTCCATACTCATAGTCAACTGAGTCCTAAAGGATTTCTGTTAGGATTTACAAAAACGAGATATAAACATTGGGTCTCTATATGATACTATCGAAACTAGTATGTCATTCCTCTTTACCAATTCTTGGATATATATTTTTGATGGTTCCTATACCACATGAGATTCATGAATAGGGATGAAATGGTTTTACTTCATGAGATGGTATACTATTATACATATGGAATCATGTTTCTAAACCATTATTGGGAGACCTGTTACAAAATCCATGTCTATTTGTTCCTATTTCGAAAAATGGATAGGTAAAGACTATAACATAACTATTGTTAATAGATGATCAACCTTAACATGTTTAAAATTTAAGTATCTTGAAACAAAATCACCCAACTTCTTCTTCATACTGAACCATGAAAACTATGCTTTCAATGCCTTATACATAATCTATATTTTAGAATGATGAAATCAACCTGAATGGTGGTTAGAACGAAGAAGTTTTTACTAAAAATTCATAGGTATAATAATCCTACTTCAAATACCACTCATCTAAAGATTCTTTTGACAACTAAGTATATGAATTTTTTCTTGATGAATCTTCCACAGTATTGCCTTTACTCGGTGTATACATTATATTAAAGTTTAACATTTGGAGATACTCCATCCATATTCTTTTTCTCATATTCAAATCTCTTTGTGATAAAATATGTTTCAAGCTTTTATAGTCTGTAAACACTGTAAATTTCTCACCAAATAGGTAATGACACCAAGTATTCAAATCTTGGACTACAAAATATAACTCCAAACACTATTTTGGGTATTTCTTCTCATGTAACCATAACTTTATTATTCCAAAATAAACAACATGGTCTCGCATTATGAGTACACATCCCAAACTGGATCCCAAAGCATCAAAATAAACCATATACCCTCTTCTTATTTTTAGAAAAATAGAGATTGGTTCTGATGTAAGGAAAAATTTAAGATATTTAAAAGACTTCTAAAATTCATCATTCCATTTGAATGGAACATTTAACATTTTTAAATTTTTCATCTGTGAAGATAGTCATGAAAAGGAATGAATAAAGCATCGGTAGTAACCATCCAGTACAAAGAAACATCGTATCTCAAAGACATTCTTTGGTTCTTTATAAGTGATAGAAAACTCTATCTTTGCTTGATCTATTGAAACACCTCTTTCAGATTTTAAATAGATAAGGAAAAAAAACTCTTATATCCAAAATTTACACATTGATAATTTAGAATATAGGCGATGATCCCACAATATTCCCAACACTATCGCTAAGTGTTTCTCATTCTTAACCCTTGTACTCGAATACATAAATTTTTCATCCATAAAAACCACAAAAAAAAGAATCCAAGTACCTCTGAAATATTTAATTAATCAATTCCATGAAGAATTATGGTACATTCGTAAGACCAAAAGGAATTACCACATACTCATAGTGGATATATCTAATCCGAAAATTTGTGTTTGGAATATCGTTCTTCAAAACTCACAATTAGTGATATCATGATCACAATTTAGTATTAGATAAACATTGGTATCCATTAAATTAATCTAAAAAATCATAAATGTGTGTAAGTGGATATAGATTCTTTATTGTAACATTGTTAATCTTGCGATAATCCAAACATAACTAAAATTTCCATCCAAATTTTTGAAAAACCAGACTTATGCTACCCATATAGACCTGCTTGTACAAATGAACCATTTTCTTTTTATCTCTTCCAACTATAGTTTTAGTTCCCTTAATTCAATTGGTTCCATTTGGTAAGATGGAAGGGAAATTGGACTAGTCCCCTGAAGTAGATCAATCATAAAATCCACTTATCTTGTGGGTGTAAACCCTGATAAATTCTTATGAAAAACATTTTGAAACTGGTAAAACATACTAGGAAAATTGTTATTCTTGATCACTTCCATCGATTCCAAAGTTAACACTTCCAACTGGTATTAGATCGTTCTAACTGTTGGTGCCAAAAATCCCATTGTACCTTACTCTATATTATGGTATCCTCAAAAGAGATGCTTGACTCCCTAATAAATTGTAAAACTGACCCTTTGAGTATAATAGTTGATGTAATCCATGAACTTATTCCACCAATCCATACCCATGATTATATCATAGACATCCATCTCAAATACAAAGAAGTCCCATATCACCTCACCTCCATTGAAAGTTATAAAACATGCTCTTCACATAATGTCTCGACATTCTCTAAGATGAGTTTGCAGTTTCAAAACTAAAGGCATCATATTAACTTTCAAAACCCACAAATCAACAACATGGGAAGAAATAAAGGAATGGTATGCACTCGTATCAAACAAATCTTGATTTAGTATAGAATTAGAAAATAATCATACCTCACATCATTAATGGTCCAAATTGATCATCTATAATAACTTTATCACCTCCATATAATTTTTTGCTTGAAACAAATTGTTATTTATTAATTTTTTGATATTTACCCTATTGAGGAGTCATGGTATACCTAGAATCACCATTAAAATCCTTGTTCTGCTGATGAGAGGTATTGTGTTGCCCTCATCCCATCAAATCATATAACATCTGTGACACTTGAAATGTGTTCTGAACACCCGACCTTAGATCACTACGAACATAGTGCTAAAGATTACCCATATGGTTGAAATTACAGAATGATCTAGGTGGTGTCATAAACTCTCAATTTATGTGGTAAAACAAACCACTTTAGAAACATCCAGATTTGATCTAGGGTCTTGGAGGAAGATTCACTAATATGACTATCTGATTCTGAGTCATCCCGGTACCTTGGAAATAGGTGTCCCTCTTCCATTTTCTCCCATCATTAGAGTTACCACCATTCCTAATAGGTATCACCATGCTCCCTCCACCCATATATCCTAATATGTCCATTTCTACCATCTTTTCTCTATTAACCATCTTCATATAATCCATTATAAAGATCATGATAATATTTAAGTGAATATCCTTCCTCAGTCTAGATTCAAAAATCCATGCCTTCAATGATTCACTAGGAGAAACTTCAAGTGAAAAGTATACTAAAGGTATAAATTTATTTATATACTCTATTATTGCATGGATATAATTTTTCAAGATGAATAAGTCCATATTTCTTTTGATTCTGAATGTGTGAGGATAGAATTAATTTTTGAAAAATTCTTCAAAATCCTCCATGAAAGGCCTTAGTCTAATTTAGCCTGAACTGATAAATCCCACCATTGGTGTATAAGTTCTTATAGTATATATTTCCCCATCTTGACTTTCAGCTCTTCTAGGGTAATAAGTAAATTTAATATTATATTCATTCTATTTAGGAACACCTCTTCCTTTTCTAGTTTTGCATCGCCCCAAAATATGGGTGTATTTTTCTTTATAACTGGACATAATGATCCACTTACCTTGGTTCATCTCTCTCATTCCCCTTTCCACAACTTTAAAATCATAGACTATACTCTGAAATAGTTTTTGGTTCACTTATGGCTCTAGTGAAACCAAGTTCTCAACAACTTCCTTTGGTTGGTTTATATGATGCCCATCAGGTGCCATTTTCTATAAACACAACAAATGAAATTTGTCTCACTCCCTAGAAAATAAAGTCTTAAAATTTTCAAATTCTAACACATTAAACTTATCACAACCTTTCTTTCCAAAATTATACATTTTCCATTTTCAACTATTTTTGAAATTTCCCCATGATTTTGAAAATCACACCATTTACTAAATAACCATTTCATGCCTTTAAAAAAAATATTTGAAATCAACTTTAACAATTTTCAAAAAACAAAATTTCTGTAGAAAATCATATATAACTACTTAGAATAAAATATGTAATCCTAGTAGAAATTCATTTCTATAATTCATACCATTCCCGTATAAATGGTTAAAACCATGAAAATGATATTCTAGTTCTGATAAGTGTCTCCAAAACACTTATATACCCAACTCTCTTGTAACATGAAGTTTAGTATAAAAAGTTTAGCTACATGTTTTTTATTCTCTACATTTAAAGTCCCAACAATCCTACACCTTTTACCATCCTAAATCTAAGACTAAACCTGAATGAATTTCAACTCCAACACCAAGAAAAGATAATCGAGTGAATGATTGACCAAGAATCAAACCATTTTTAAGTTAAGGTTCAGAAAAGATGATACCACTTGTAACATCCCAGCACTCCTCATTGGCTTGAGATGAGGAGGAATGTATACTTGTCCTTAAGATACATCCCCAAGGTGCCAAAGGATAGAAATAAAGGCTAAGGGATTTAATAAAAGTGGGGGATGATTTTCCCTTTGATAAATAAAAAACCCATCTAAACATTACAAAAAAAATAACTAGTAAATGATAAATGATATCAATGTATGAAAATTAAAAGTGATACCATTGATATCAAAACCAAGATACAATAGATTACCATAGCATAATACAACTTACATAAAAGTAAAAAGTATATGACATAACCAAAAAAACCCAAGGACTCCAAAGACACAAATCCACAGCTCCAAACATGCTCCATGCACCAACTCCATAATACAACCTAATTATCCTGATACAACACTAAATAAGTGTGATAATTTAACTTTTCTTATTTCCCAATGAATAATATCTAGAAAAGAACCAAAGTTACAATGTAGGGGTTAGTAATGAAACTCAGTAGGTTTTCCCCAAGTGTATTCCATACTCACACCACTAGGATAGTACAATTTAGAAAATTTATATAAAATTAATTTATATAATAACCATTTTAAATAGTTTGAAAATCTATAACTGGACAAGTAGTTTTATATTAAAACATATTCTAAAGAAATAAAAAAATAATTCTTTAAACCATTTCACATTTCTTTTTTATACCATTCAATGATTCACACAGACACCCACACATGCATGATTCACTAATTGATATATACTCATGAGAAATTTCTCATCCATCCATTAAGTCTTCCCAAAGTTCCCAATCTCCTTGTGCCCTAATGGAACATTCCCCTTATTCAGGATAACATACCTTTGTACCCTATTAGTACACACCCTTTATTCAGGTCCATGTTGAAATCATGAACTCACACAACCCATGTATTCCAAAAAAAATTCAAATCAATCCTTCCAAGACATTTCAATAAAACCATTATTTTATTAAAAACCTTAAAACCCATTTTTATAAATTCAAAAATCCATATTCTAAAATCAACATTTTAAAATCAAGAAAACTATGAACATTTCAAAACCAATTTCCACTAATCCAAAAAACCACAATCCATCACTAAATAAGGTTTATAACATGATTTGAGCATCAATTTCACAACCAATTTCAATTAATTTAAACAATTTAAAACAAAGACTTCAATTTTTAATAAGAGGAGTTGAGAGTGAAGCCACCTACCTCAGTAATTATGGAAAAAATTAAGAATGACATGAAAACACCCACAAAATTGGGTTAAATCTCCAAAACACGTTTTAGATCTCTTCCCTAACATCAACAAGGCCAAAACTAACCATGATTGGCATCAACAATATTATATTTATCCGCAACAGACTAGGTCTAAGAAACTAAGAGAGGGAAGAAAGTAGATCTATGAAAAACCAAGAAAAATTCCACAATAAGGAATTTCCAATGGAATTGGGCTTCAACGCATCAAGAAACACCTCCAGATCACTTCCTATTTGATTGGGAAATATTTCATTCCTTTTTGTGGAAGAAATTTTGGGTTTGGTATCTAATGGAGAAAAAAGTGGGGTTAAAAGTTAATCCTAACCTAAATACATTTTTAGGATATATATTTTTGAACCATGTATGGTAAGTCACATGGTTAGTAAAACTATTCACCTGCCTTCACTTTAAGGATCCCCTCACATGGTTAGAAAAACCATGCACCGACTGTGAAAAAGACCATTGTACCAATTTTCACAGTTTCTACTGGGTGGATGTATGGTTTAGAGAAACCTTGAACCTAATTATGTGCCTCCCCTTAGACCCTATATCACTATGAACTGTTTCTTATAGGATTTTCATGGTTTTAACAAACCATTCACCAACTATGAACCTTTAGAAAAGTCCCACAAACATTTCAAAAGTATTCCAAATCCTCACAAACTTCACCCAAAAAATTTAAATACTTAAAAATCATAAATAACAGGTTAATTAATTGAAACTGGGGGTGAAATGGTGTTTTCCAAATGAAAAGTCCCTTGAAGTGTAAATAATATAAGAGAGGGGGTGTCCTTTTATAAGTGCGGGAGAGGACAAACTTTTAATTTTTGAAAATAATCAAATAATTAAATATTTAATTCACATTAAATAGACCAAAAATGTATGAGTAAAAAAAATCGATAATATAGGGTCTATATATGGCTGGAAAATAGAATTTATACAAGTTTAAAGGCCATTTAAACCCATATCTCTTTAGTTTAACCTTCAGTAAATCTATTTTTACCTTAGCTATGGTAACCTATTTTTACTAAATTTTCTATTTCTTATGACCAAAAATTAAGTTAAACATGTAAACTAATGTTACTTATTTTGATTAAAATAAATAATACATTTTACTAAATTTAGTTCACAAATGTGGCATAATTTAATTTAAATTTGAACATGAAAATAGGACAGAAAGGGTTTTTTCAAAGAAAAAGTTTTCTTAGGTATAAAAATTTTTTATATAAAAATTCAACATAAAATTGATTATAGTGACCTAAATTGGATTTATCATAATATAATTTAACAATTTTTAATTTTAAATCCATCTTAAATGAAATTGAAATTTCTAAATTCTTTAAACAAAAATATATTTTTCAATAAAAATTATTATTATTTCACTATTCATCAAAAAGCTAATCATTTTAGAAAATTATAAAAATGTCACTCTAAGATAATCTTTAAATATTGATTTAAAAATGGGATTTAATTTTTTATAATTCATTAAATATAAGTGTAAAGAATTAGTTTGAAAATAGTTATGAAAAACGCTACAAAACCAATTTAAAAAATGTT
Source organism: Viscum album (assembly GCA_963277665.1). Taxonomy (NCBI): domain Eukaryota; kingdom Viridiplantae; phylum Streptophyta; class Magnoliopsida; order Santalales; family Viscaceae; genus Viscum; species Viscum album. Next base: position 1,418,689,782 of record OY728145.1, read on the forward strand.
TTAAAGCATAAAAATGGATTTATTCTCATCACATTCAAAAAAAGAATATTAGATGAATTATAATTTTTTTATTGAATATATAATATATAAAATTTGTTAAAATCATTCACTAATATCGATTTATTTAATTTATTATTATAAAAACACATCGTTTGAATAAAAACTGTTTTTAGAAAAACCTTTCTTTTACTTTTAATTTTTTTAAAATTTTCATCTATAATCAATTGATAACCAATGAATTTATTTTATACATGTGTAATTATATATATATTTTTATTTATTTATTTTTATTCATAACCACCAATATAATGGAAAGTTTATAATGATATAACATATTACAATTCATTTGGAATCGGGTTTTCGTTTACCATAATCTATCAAATAGTTCAAATTTATTTAAAAAGAAATATATCCTAACGTCTTTGGGGTGTTACTTTATACCACCCTTAAAGATAAATTTATCCCTTGAAATTTCATTAATATATTACAAAAAAATAGGATATATTTGTTTTATTACATTCTTAGGTTCCCAAGTAGCTTCTTTAAATTTATAATTTTTATGGATAACTTTAATGAGGTGAGTTGTTTTGTTTCATAGAAATTTATCTCTATGACCCAAGATTTATAATGGGGTTTATTGAAAAGATATATAATTATCCATTAGTATAATCTCGGATTTTAGTGCATTTTATGGATTAGTTCTGTACTTTGTTAGGAGAGATATATAAAACACTTTGTGGTCTTAAGAGAGGTTCGGTAGAAGCACCTAGTGATAAGCTGCCATCCCTACTCGATCAACAACAAAAAAAGGGATAATATACCTAGGGATTAGATTTACCTTATTTTTTAATCTCATAACCTTATTCCACATATAAATTTATATAAAAACTTTCTTACCAACTTCAAATTTAAAATCAAACCGATGATTGTCGCCATAATGTTTTTCTCAACTCCGAGCTTCCTTGATGTTATGTTGAATGGATATGATTTTATCTAGAATTTAATTAGATAGATATGTTCCAAATATATTTATTTCTAGAAATATATCCCAACATGTTGGATTTATGTGCTTATTTCTATATAAGGCTTCATAAGGATCCATCTGAATGATCAAGTGAAATTTATTACTATAAGAAAACTTGATTAGAGGAAGGTGTTGATCCCAAACACCTTTGAAATCTACAAAAGAAGATTTAAACATATCCTCTAGGATTTTAATGATTATATCAAACTGAACATCAATCGGAGGTGATAAGCTATCTTGAAACTCAACTCTGTATCATGATCTTGCTGAATACTTAACCAAAACATCAAGATAAACATTGAATCCCAAAAAAATATAATATAATGTGGTGATACATATAAAATTAAAACTTAATTAATGTATATCATGTAAATATGATCAAGATAAAATTATTTTATAATGAAATTTAAGTGTGATGAATTTTTAAGGTGATAAAATATAGCCTAAATAGCATTATGACATTTAGTCATTTTGGGGAGTCTGAAGACAAAATCCATGGTGATGTTTTCCTATTTTTATTATAGTATGGGTAATGGTTATAAAACCCCATTAGAATTTTATGACTTAGTCTTAACTTATTGGAATACTAAGTACTGAGAGACAAACTCTGCTATATCTTTTTTTGTACTATCCCACAAGAAATACTCTTTTATATCTCTATATATCAAAGAACTTCTAAGATGAATAAAGAGAGAAGAACTATGATCATGATACAATAACTCCTTATTCAAATCTGGTGTGGACAGAACACATACATGACTAATGATCCATATCATTCTATCACAATCAAGATTGAACTCAGAAACATAAATCACATTCTTGTATAGTTCTACATATTCCTTATGTGCCTCTTTAATCTTTACATGGACATATGGATGAACACTCATCTGGGAAAGATAATATTTCAACCATTATTTAAATATTTCATGATCCTTCCTATTCATAAATAGAAATATTGGATCTTTTTTAATCCTCATCATAGATAAGCTAGAATTATCATTTTGACTCAGAGCATCTTCCACATTGTATGCTTTCACAGGATGGTAATGTATTGAGTATTCATAATCTTCAATTATTTACAAACATATTCTATAGATTATATTCAGATATTTTTCTGTGAATATATACTTTGAACTTTTATGATCATTATATATATCACACAATTTTCTGTAAATATAATGCCTCAATATATTTAATGCTTATACTACCACCACTACCACAAAATAGGGTAAGAGAAGCACTTACCATTATCAGTGATAAATAGAAATCACTGATAAAGTGGTTTTCCTTTATCAGTGCTAGATAAAAGTGTTGATAAAACTAACATTTATCATCACTAAAATAAGCACTGATAAAGGGGACATTTATCGGTGCTATTATTAGCGCTGATAAATGTTTTTATTCTTAATTTATATAAAATTATAATATTTATAATAAAAAATTATTATTTTTTATAGATTAAAAATTATATACCAATATTTATAAATATATACTCTTTATTGTTATTATTATTAAAAAATAAATATATATTTATCTAATATTTCATTTTAAATAAATATATAAGAATATAAATAAATTATTAAATAAAAACTGCTGTAACCTTTATCAGTTCTCATTAAAAGGACTGATAAAGGTATGTTTTATCAAAATTAAAATAAAAGCGCTGATAAAACATACCGTTTTCAATGCTTTTAATGAGCACTGATAAAGGTTCCATCGGTTTTTATTTAATAACCCTAATAGGCCCCTCCTCTATCGCATGCGTTCAAGATTTTGCGGAAGAGGAACCCGACCCGTCCTCCTACTCCTCCTTCTCATCCTCATCCTCCTCCGCTGCTGGGTTTTCGTCCTCCACCGTGATCGTCATCCTCCTCTACCACTGCTGCCTCCGCCGCCACTGCCTCCTACATGGATACCTCCTCCATGGCTGCCTCTGCCGCGGCTGCCTCCTCCGCCACTGCCTCTACCTCCTCTAGTATATAGTCTTGTTAAATGGAACATGCTTTACCATACATTTATTTCATATATATTTTAATTCCACAAAACATTAATATCCTAAATTTACACCACATGACTCATCTTCTGACTCAAACTTGGAATAAATTTCATTTTAAATGTTACATGTCATGTTAGCCTAGGTCACACACAATGTATCTCCAAGACATATAATTCAGCATGAAACCTTTTACATGACATGAAATAATGGTAGAACCACATGATATGTGTTTTACTTCACTCACACCATGTATAGATACCATAAAAACTTGATGTGTATAGACTATACACCCTTAGTGGCCATGTGATAACTACACACCATGTATTCCACAAAAATGCAATGCATAGCCGATGAGGTGACTCAGTATGTATCTAAAGTACACGCCTTTAGTTCAAGTTGTTCTATATGTCATGTATTTTTAGTGGCATCATGAAGTATTTGTAAGAATAACCTGGAATCAATTTGATATATGTCAGATTAAATTAGGTAAATATTATCCATACATGATGTTAACTCTATTGGACACACCATGTATATAGATTTCAAATGAGTTTAGAAATGGTAGTATACAACCAACCTTGACTAAGAACCCTATATATTGTCTACCCATTGAACAAATTGTGTGATATGTTATTTTCATTGTTATTTTTTATTTTTCATTTAGATGGTAGTATTTCATGCATGAGTAGCCCATTATAAATATATTCTCATGTATATCACAGTAGTATGATTCCCTCAATCATTGGAAATTAAACACGATGTGGTTTGGATATTTTAATTATCTTCACTCTGCTTGAGAGTTGACAAGTGACAAGTGAGATGTTTGGAGAAAATATGGAGTATGGTACTCCCCCATGTTTCGGTGAATATTCCTCCATGTATAGGTTTTAGGTACTCCACGGAGATATGCAAAAGACATGGAACAGTCTCCCATATATAGATAGAGTTCAATTATTTTCACATGTATATCATCAGAGTCAGAGTCAGTAATCTCTCATGTATTGATGGGGGGTCATCTTTTAGTGGATTTATCACTCCCCCATATGTCGGGGCAGGGTCCTCCAAAAGGGTTAGGTACTCCCTCGGTAGACACACATATAAATCAATGGTGTGTAATCCATAACTATAGTTCTAGAGATATAACCTAGAAGTTATAGAAGAATTAAAGATCAAGAGTCTCAAAACTAATAAAATATTAACATGTATATTTCTTGGGGATATCATCATCCTTTTGAGACTTTTTTATTTCCTTTCAGTTATGAATTATAGTCGGATTGTCGACTATAGGTTGTGTGGGACTTGCACTACCCAAAGTATCACTAATTTATGTATGATACGATCCTTCATGAGAATGCACTATGATGACCGGTTTATTCCTTTTACATGGTTTTCTTGACATTTTATTATGTCTAGTTACTTTATGATACCTTATATTACCCCTTGGTCTTAGGTTTTGGTTGACCTATTGTTATATCCTTACATTGTTTTTTTTAGGGCGCCCTTCTGGTTATGTTTACAATCACAAATGTATGGACTTTATAACCACATGTGATGTGTTTATTTTTATATTTTATAGTTTGGAGATGAAATTTGTGGACATAGAGTTAGTGAGGTTAGAGTAATAGTTAAATTGTATCCAATGATGGTTCATAGTAGAGGCATTTGTAGATGGATTATATTCTAGGAGACCCTATAATTAGAAGGTGACATACCATACCTAGAGTTAGATGTACCTAGTTATTATATCCATCTATATATGTATTTCCCTTTCTAGGTTTTTCCTATGTGGTGTTGTACTTGGAATTGATGTCCCATGTTCACATTTTATATAGTTCGGTTGTTATATATCTATTTACTGGTGTTATTGGATTTTATTGTATATCGGTGAACAATGATGTTGTGGGTTATTATAGTATAAACCATACCATGTGTTTTATGCCTTACTAGAGCTAGCCTCTAGCCCCTAGAATATTGGAGGCATGATTATGGAGGCACTCTATGCACACGGCTGACCCATGTGGGGTCTTGGATGATTGAGTCATGCCAAAATGATATTAGAGTAGTTCAAGTATTAGAGAAATTATTTAGATTTTTTTTCTTGTGATTTTTGGTTTAGGAATAGAGAACTAATTCTAAGGGGGTCTTGAGTAAATCTATCAGACCAAAGAGATCAATTTTAGTGAAATTACTGGTGTATCATTAAATTTGGACTCTTATAACCAATTGGTCAACCTGAAACTCTAAATCATTATTTGTGAGGTAAAATTCAGCACATGCATCTTATAGTTTTTAGAAGTGATGTTTTATATCATTCCATTCTCATATCACATAGTTATTATCTATGTAAAATGTGGGTACCTACTATTTAGTAGAGGATATTTCTCATATATAACTAGCTCTAATTTAGAGATAGAATCATGCGTTCCCATACCAGTGCTTGAGCCTCTCATGGTTGAGTTCTCTATCATTGAATCAGATATTAATTATGACATATCATTTCCCTATGAGTAGAGGGAGAATTATTTGATGATTGTATTTAGTTTGTATCTTCCTTGTAGGGAGGATGATAGTTCCTACTGAGATGAATAAGACCACCTATAGTCTAGATGTTCTATGGACACTTTGGTCTTGTGTGTTATATGATTTGTGAAAACCAATTATAAATGCCTCATGGGGTTATAAGGTAAGGAGGATCCTTGGATAGTACAGTATTGGGTAGATTCTACAATTTATGTTTCCTATATAGTTTGGACATCCATCTAACAAACAATTATTCTTGCACTTGATTTATCTTTTATGGTGTAGTGAATCATTCATGGTTATTCGAGCCCACAAAAAATTGTCCTACCATGATTGGGGTTTGAGATTCTACCTAGGTATGTGGTTCCGACTTGTTTACTAAATCAATGATGCCTTTTCCTTTGATCGCGCGTTATAGTTGTGCATGCAAATATTTGAAAACCTGAAAAATGACAACACAAAATACACAGCATAAAATGTATAATTAAAATAAATAAATAAAATTCAAAAATTGAAATCCTAATAAACTAAAAGGCTACCTCATCCCTAGAAACAACACCAATTTGATAGCCCTGTAAGGCATAGTTTTTTTTCTATGGTACCATGATTTTTTTATACAACCCAAACAATTATACTTGATTAATTAAAACATAATATTAGGAAAGTTTGAGATATAACCCATAAAGATGATTAATATGAATAAAGAATGGATGAATGCCAATCGGTTGACAAAAGAGTATGAATATGGCGTGGATGAGTTTATCTAGTTTGCAGAAGATCATGCTTGTGAGCCTTCTCAAATCCTTTGTATGTGTTTATGCTGTTTTTATTCAAGACAAATTAGTCCAGAGGATTTGGAAGAACACCTAATCTATCACTGAATAGATCGAAGTTATACATGTTGGAATAAACATGGAGAAAAATGAATGTAGTTAGTGGCTCAGATAACACAACATTTTATGGATCATATGATACGATTACAAGCATGAACAATGAAAACGATTGTATGGAGGATGTGATTACAGATGTGAATGATGATGGAGATCGTATTGATGAAATGACAATTATAGTTAAAGATGAACTTCGTGATTTCCCAAAATTGTTTGAGAAGTTAAAGAGTTGTGAAAAAACACCACTGTATCCTGGGTGCACTAAATATAAAACATTTTCAGCTGTACTGAAGCTATAAAATTTGAAAGCAGGAAACAGGTGGAGTGATACTAGTTTTACGAAACTACTTGATCTTCTAAATGAAATGCTACCAGAAGATAATGAGCTTCCAAGCTGAACATACGATGCCAAAAAAATGCTTCAATCGATGGGTATGATCTCTGAAATATTACAAGCCTACCCGAATGACTATATATTGTTTCACAAGGACCACAAATAACTTAAAGAATGCCTAAATTGTGGTTCTTCTCGAAACAAGTAGGATGATTCTAGTCCTACAAAATTTTTATGGTACTTTCAATCATTCCAAGGTTTAGACACTTATATGGAAGTGAAGAGACTGAAGGAAAATTTACATGGCATGCTGATACAAGAATTAAAGATGGGAAACTATGTCACCCAACATAGTCTCCTCAGTGGAAGATAATTGATCATGAGTATCCTGAATTTGAAAACGAGCCAAGAAACCTTCATCTGGCGTTATCTACAGATGATGTGAATCCTTTTGGTTTTCAAAGCAGCAGTCACAGTACATGGTCGGTTATGTTGGTAAATTATAACTTACCACCGTGGTTATGCATGAAATGAAAATACATCATGTTATCTATGCTTATATTAGGACCAAAACAACTTGGTAATGATATTAATTTTTATTTGGCTCCATTGATCGAGGATTTGAAAATATTGTGGGATTAAGGTGTTACGTTGTATGATGCTTACAAAAATGAAGATTTCACTTTGAAAGACACATTGCACGGGATGATAAATAACTTTTCTGATTATGAATATTTTTCAGGATATAGCATTAAAGGAACTCAAGGGTGTCCCATTTGCAAACAAGGTACATAATCAATTAGGTTGAAACATTCATCGAAAACCATGTTTTTAGGACATCGCAGATTTCTACCCCGATGGCATAGGTACCGATCTTGGATGACATCATTCTATAGAAGTTCATAAGAACATACAGAACTGTGTCCACTAACAGGTGATAAATTATTTGATAAAGTAAAATATGTGGACACTACTTTTGGTAAACTATTTTCGAAAAATCTTACGAAAACCGGTTGGAAAAAGAGATCAGTTTTTTTGAATTACCATACTGGAATTGTCTGTATGCTAGAAATTTTCTTGATGTTATGCATGTTGAAAAAATGTTTTTGATAGTGTCATCAACATGTTTTTAAATGCACACGGTAAAACAAAGGATGGAATTAAGGCTATATTGGACATGGTTGAGATGGGAATACCAGAAGAGTTGGCACCAGTGAAGGGTGAAAAACAAATATTTCTTCCTCCTGCTGCTTACACTCTTTCCAAGTAGGATAGATATATGTTTTGAAACTTCTTGAATGATGTAAAGTTTCCATAGGGGTATTCATCAAATATCAAGAACATCGTGTCAGTGAGAGATTTAAAATTAAAGGGTTTTAAATCACATGATTTCCACGTTTTGATACAAGATCTAATTCCTATAGATTTATATTTCATTTTTTCCAAGAATGTATGCCATAAATTAACGAAGCTCTATTTTTTATTCAAAGGTATATGCTGTAAAGTTATAGACCCGACGAAATTTCCAACTATAGAAATAGAAATTTCTGTCATATTATGTGAATGAAAAATTTTCTTCCCACCAACATTTTTCGATATGATGGTTCATTTAATGGTTCATATAATGAGGGAGATTAAACTATGTGGTCCTTTACATTATAGATGGATGTACCCCATTGAATGGTATATGATGATTTTGAAAGGGTGTGTCAAAAATTGAAGTCGGCCAGAGGGTTTTATTGTGGAGCAATATATTATTGAGGAATCCATTTAATTCTGTACTGAATACCTGTCTGGTGTAGGAAACATTGGCTAACTAAAATCTCGTCACACTAGGTGGCTTGAGGGTGAAGGAATTTTTGGAAGAGAGGTTTTCAAAATCAATATTACAGATTGGGATCAGTCTCAGCTTTATGTCTTTTATAACATTTTCGACGTTGACCCATATGTTCAAACCCACAAAGAAATTCTTAGGCATTTGAATCCATTTAGGGATGAAAAATGGATATCAGATACACAGAATTTATAGTTTATAGGATGGTTTTGGGACCATATTTTTAATTTGTTAGATGAAAATCCAGACTCAATTTCAAAACGACTTTTATGGCTATCCATAGGAGAAAGTGTGTATGTATTATCTTACAATGCTTATGCAGTTAATGGTTATACATTCTATACTAATGAACATGATGAAGACAATACCATGCAGAATAGTGGGGTTACACTTGTGGCTGAAGCGACGCATGTTTCTGGTGCTAAGGACAGAAATCCAATGTATGAGAATATGTCATACATTGGCATCATCAAAAAAATATGGGAGTTTGATTATACGAAATTTAATGTGCCGATTTTTCAATGAAAGTGGGTCGATAACAGGAGTGTTGTTAAAATAGATGAATTAGGATTCATGAAATTTGATTTCAATAAAGAAGGTGAGAAAGAAGAACCATTTATAATGGCATCACAGGCAGTACAAGTAATTTATGTTCCATACCCTGCAAACCGAAATTGGTCAATTATTCTGTTATTTACCAAAACAAATTAAGGGTCAGATGAAAGTTCAACGGAGGATAACCCTTTTATAGGGACTTCAAAATAATTTCTCAGCGGTCCCAATGTAGACGGTGTTTTGTATGTTAGAGAAGACTGCAATGAAGGGATTTACATAGTCGATAGAGGGGTCAAATCTATTCATTCTTTTAAAAAAATAGAGTAAAATAATCAGGTTATTTGTTTATTGTAATATACATTATGTTATGTTACGTTATTAACTGTTTGCTGCTACTTTTATGTAATCTAATTTAAATGTTAAACCACTTATGCAAAAAATGACTTATGCACCTGCTGAGGCACCCAATCCTGAGGCATAAAAGGTCTCTCAACCAGCTGGTGGTGCTCCCAGTTCAGAGCAACAATAGGTTTCTCAACCTGTTGTTGATGGTTCCAGTGTTGAGGTACAAAAGGTTTCTCAACCTGTTGATGCTGGTCCCAGTGCCGATGCTAGCGCACCGGAGGAACATAATGATGATACTTCTGAGGAAATGGTAGGAAATGAAACCATCATGTAAACCCCAATAGATCCATATTTAGTAGTTATATTAGAATTGTCACTCAGAAACATGTGTCGATTGATGTACAGTCGTGTAACCATGTGGTCACCGAGCATAAGACACTAATGTGAGTATGGATTATAGTAACATTATGATATCATTTTTTTAATTTATTAAAATAAAATAAAATACTAAAACATTGACGTACTCTTCATCATCCATTACAGAGTGCATTTATAGTAGATTCCTCACACAAGGAATATGTATTAAGAGTTGAAGGAAGGATTCATAGTGATTTCCACACAATTTTAATGAAATATGATCTTAAAGATGTTGAAGGGAAAATCACGTTGTACCCACCGCCTCTTTATGCACACTTGATATCCCATGGTGCGTGGCATGCATTTAACAACTGTCATGGGGAGCAGACTTTTCACGTACATTGTGTGGGGTAATACATTGTTTGAAATTGACTGTATTCATCACTTTGATTGATAGTTTTTTATTTATGAAATAGCAACTGAGTGATGAAAATAAATAACATGCAATAGAACCAGCGTACCCTTACTGTAAAGCAAGTATGGGGTACACTTCACTTGAGAAAAAATTGGTACATGTTTTAAATCTACCATACTAATTTTATGTGACATAAAACAACAAAATAACCATGTTTCTCTATTTATATGCAGGTTGATGAATCAAAATTTAAATCCATATCCATCCCACGCCATGTGCTATGGAATGAGCCTCATGTAAATAAATAGGGGATACTGATAGATGAAAACACACAAAAAGTATAGGAAACATGGGTAAGTATGACATAATATAAATTTTATTTGCTTTAAATATTTATTACATAACAATTACTAATTATTTTTATATATTTTATATCTAACATAGTCACAAGAATCAACAACACTCACACCAGATGCAGACTTTCTTTCAGCGGCCTTGAAGCAGCTAGAATAGTATGGCCACGTCAGAGGTGTGGGTTTTGGGGTGACACCCCAAACATATTTTCAAAAACAAAAACAAACGAAGGATCAAAATGAAAAAATGGAAAATATGGAAGAAAATTAGATATTTTCAAGAATAATTACAATACCAGAGAGAGATTATAGAAAGTTTGATGGCGGAGAGGCAAAGAGAAGAAAAAACTCAACAAAAACCCATGTGTGACGATCCCGCCCCACCCCCACCAGCTTTGAGGTGATCCATTCCCCTAAAAAACCCGACTTAGCTGAGATAATCAATCTTTTAATAATTTTTTCTAGGAAATGTGAATCACATAGACACTAATAACTTTCCTATAATAATATTCTACAGTGTGAAAATGACTATGATTTATATCTATCAACTCCTACATATCGCCTTGTAGCGAGGCCTATGATGTTCAATACGCAGAACGATATGCTACACAAAAAAAAACTTCTTACAGATCATTTCAGAGTGTCAATTCACGTAGCTAATGAGTCAAGTACCGAGCTACCTATTCCAAATGATGATGACGACATTCATACGGTTGAACAAGCTGTTGGAACATTCATCGCATGGTTGAAAATTCTTGTAAAAAAACATGTCGACAAGAAGGTATCCATTTCCAATTTATTTTTCAAGCTAGACCTTTAACATTTAATGAAAAAAGGTCTGAACTAATGAATGTTATTACAGAACGACAAAGAGAAGGGGGTGAAACAAAATATTAGCTCAAAACTATCTCAAGGATCAACCAACCGATTGAAATGGTCTACTAAGAGCACCTTCACCCCTCCCATTCTATATCCACAATTAATATCATTGAAGTATCATGTGGATACAAAGTTGATAGATGACAATGATCACATAGTTGATTTTGAAAAAAAAATATACAGAGAGGATGCATCGGATTTCATTAGTGCTGAAAATGTAAATGAAATCCTCAAGTATGAATGGGTAGGTGCCTCAATTGTAAATGTATACATGACATATGTTTTCATTATTTGATTTTACAAAATATGATATACTATGATAATTATGACTAAATACATTTCATATTTTTCACAGGAATATATATGAAAAAAAAATTGAAGGTATTTACCCATGAACAAAAATTTGGACTCGTTATTCCTCACATCACCTCTTCAAAACATGAAATAGATTCTAATAAAAAGGTTTCAATAATGTCATCCCTACTCAAATCGTTTGAAAACAAAATTATGGATGACAAACTCTTTTTAATACAAATAATGCAGGGGTAAAACTATATAATTTAATCATATCAACTATATTTTCATTTCTTTCTTTACTTATTCTTTTTTTAGGAAGCATTGGATGCTAATTGCATTCAATTAAGATACTCCAAAAATTTATTTTTTGGATTCAATGCATGGATATCCAACGAACCGACCACACATGATGGCGTTTGTTAATTTGTAATACACTTGATCCAACATTTTAAAACTAAACAACTAGTCATGTGATTAATATTATCTTTTAATGAGGATTCTATTATGATAGGGTGGTGCATCAATATCATGTACTTCATGGAATGAATCTAGGGCCTAAGGATAAGAATGCCTATAAGATCTAAAACTAGAAAAGTATCCCGGTATATATAATAACATTGCACTATCCAAACACATATCAAAACAAATTACTTATTTTTTTTTATGTTTCTGCAGTGTCCAAAACAAACAAACAGAAAGTAATGTGGTTATTATGTTTGTAAATTTATGGAAGATATTGTATTTCATCAAAAAACTAGCATCCCTAATGGGGTATTTTTGAAAATATTTACAAGTTCATGTAAAATATTTATTAATCCTATGTGTATTTATATTATTTCAGTACTACCATGAATGTTGCAAAAACTAATATTTACTAGATGATATAGATGTGTTTAGAAACAAATGGGAAGCATACCTGATGGAAGATTGTACACAAATAGGATAAAGGTGAATTCCTACTACTTATGTTATCCATATATGATCATTGATATCTCCCTTTTTTACACTTTTTGAGCATATATGATCACCCTTTATTATGTTTTATATCCTTAGGTTATGAATAATGGTTTTAGAAATGATTTTTCTTTCTTGTAAAGCATAACTCATTGGACTACAATGGTCGATAGTGTGGATGTTGACCAATGCATAGTCTTTCAATCCACTCATGAGCATTGTAAAAGCTTGATGGGAACTAATATCTTAGATTTTCAATTTTTTAATTAGTTTCCCTTATATGTGTGTGGGGGGTGTCCAGGAGGGAGGGGGTGTCCAGGAGTGGGGTGGGGGTGTGTCCAAGAGGGATGGGGTGTCCAGGTGTGAGGGTGGGTGGGGGTGTCCAGGAGGGAGGGGGGTTATCCAAGGGGTGTCCAGGAGTGGGGGGTGTCCAAAAGGGAGGGGGTATCCAAGGGGGTGTCCATGAGTGGGGAGTCTAGGAGGGGAGGGAGGGGGTGTCCAGACAAAGATCCATTCAATTACAATTAATAACGATAATATACAATGGGGTAGATCACTTCTAGAGTAGCCGGAAGTGGGTCTGTAGTGAGGCGTTAAAAGTTCCAACCAACCAAACCAATTCCAAGCCCATGTAAAGGCCTAAGAATTATATTCTAGTTCAATTTGAGGCCCAATATATCTTATTTAATGTCATAAAGACTCAACATATGCATCATTTACCTTTCTCACATTAGATTTATGTAAAATTTCGTTCATATTCCTTTAATATATTTTTTGTTTGGTGTTTTTCCATTATTTGTTGAATTGTATCTCTTCAAAATATATATTATTTTATAATTCATATTAGTGAATGATGTTGAATGAATAATATTTATTCCATTATCAAATAGATGATGAAAATATAGTTAGATAAAGAAGGTTATTAATGGGTATACACTAAATAACTAGGAGGGAGGGGGTGTCCAGGAGGGAGGGGTGTCCAAGTGGGAGGGTGGGTGGGGGTGTCCAGGAGTGGAGGGGGTGCCCAGGAGGGGAGGGGGCTATCCAGGGGGGTGGGAAGGGGCTTTCCAGGGAAAGGGAGGGGGTGAAAGGGGAGGTAGGGGGGTTTTCCAGGAGGAGGGAGGGGGGATGCATGTGGATTGGTGGGAGGGGGGTGTCTAGGGGTAGGGAGGGGGCTTTCCAGGGGGGGATGTCTCGGGAGGGGAGGGAGGGGATTTTCCAGGAAGGAGTGGGTGTCCAGAAGTGGGGGTCCAGGAGAGGAGGGGGGCTGTCCAGAAGGGGAGGGGGCGGTCCAGGGGGTGGGAAGGGGGATAACCAGGGAAAGGGACTACAAGGGGGTGTCCTAGAGGAGGTATGGGGGCTGCAGGTGGAGTGGTGGGAGGGGGGCTGTCCAGGGGTAGGGAGGGAGATGTTCAGGGGGGTGTCTTGGGGAGGGGAGGTAGGGGGTTGTCCAAGGAGGGGTTTCAGGAGTGGAGGGGGTGGTGTCTAGGAGGGGAGGGGGTTGTCCATAAGGGGAGGAGTTGTCTGGGGAAAGGGGCTGCAAGAGGAGGGTGGGGGTTGTCTAGGAGGAGGGAGGGGGGCTATAGGTGGAGTGGTGGGATGGGGGGGTTCTGTCCAGGGGTAGGGAAGGGGGGGCATTGATGTTAACCAAAGCATCGAGTTAGATAAAAAAACCTGATAAAAGACTGTTTTGAGCCTTCAACAAGATCACCATGTTACCATTAAAAAGAATTTAATATATTCATTTAGTCCATCAAATACATGAATAAAATCCCAAAAGATAAGACTGAAATTCACTCAAATATAGGATGTATAATCCATGCATTTTGTGCCAAGTTGTTTCTAAAACTTTCACCTAGGTGCTTAAAATAAGAAGCTGTTGCAGTTCACTATCTCAAGAGTGATGGTGTGGTTCTATAAATGGGGTGGGAAGGGGGATGTCTAGGGAAAGGGAGGGTGGCTCCAAGGGGGGGTTGTCCAGAAGGAGGGAGGGGGGTTGTAGGTGGAGTGGTGGGAGGGGGTGTCTAGGGGTAGAGGGGGAGGGGTGCTGTCTAGGGGGGCTGTCTCGGGGAGGGAGGGAGGGAGATTGTCCAGGAAGGAGGGGGTGTCCAGGAGGGGAGGGGGTTATCCAGGAGAGGAGGGGGGAGGGGGTTTCCAGGAGGTGGGAAGGGGGATATCCAGGGTAAGGGAGGGGGCTGCAAGGGGAGGGAGGGGGGATGTTCAGGAGAGGAGGGGGTGTCCAGGAGGTGGGAAAGGGGCTGTTCAGGGAAAGGGAGGGGGCTGCAAGGGGAGGGGGTGTTGTCCAGGAGGAGGGAGGGGCACTGCAAGTGGAGTGGTGGGAGGGTGGGGGGTTCTCATCCATGTTATCTTAACAAAAAAAATATTTATAAGTCAATGAATCATGTTTAGCCTCTTCTAAAATATTAATTCAATCCAAAGAAATATGAACATGTAAAGGTTGTAACAAGTAACAATTGACATTTTATTAATTTATTCTTTCATATTAATGTTTAATTTATTTCATTATTGTATTACTAACATAATATTTGTTTTCTTATATAGGTGAAATATTTTTTCTAAGTTCGAATGCTTTGTTCGGAAACTAAAACTATGGATGAAAATTTTTAGAGCGGATCATTGATGCAAAAAGGATGAAACATCAATGTTTTTAACTATTTGTTGGATAATTGTAATTGTAACCAAATTAAACATTGTTTGAAATGTATATAGCAGTGTGTTGTTTTTTATCCATGATTTCATGTAAATGTATATAGAATTTTTGATCTTATGTGCCTTGTGTGTAGGTGTTGTTTGTGTTGTGTGTGCAGGTGCTATCTCAGGTGTGTAGGTGATGTACAGGTGCTGGGTTTGCACATGCAATTTGGCCATTATCAGTGCTAACTAAGAGCTGATAAATCTCTAATATATCAGCGCTCCAAATAGAACTGATAAAGGTGGTATTTATCAGTGCTATTTTTAGAGCTAATATATAATCCATTTATGAGCGCTAAAAATAGTGCTAATAAAGGGGGACCTTTATCAGCACTAAAAAATGTGCTGATAAATATGGTCCTTTATGAACGCTAAGCAAGCGCTGATAAAGGTCCCCCTTTATCAGCATTTTTTTAGTGGTGATAATGGTCTTACTTTATCTTCACTGTGATTAAAAACACTTTTTTAGCACTGTTAAAGGCATATTTTAGAGCTATTAAAACCCCAATTTGTATTAGTGCACAGTTAACTCCAAATCATGTGTTGTAGAAATTTTCTCATGAACCATAAATTTTCATGAGCCATGAGATATAACCGTATAATTATTCATGAGAACACATCCAAGTACATTATTTGATTCATTTATATATATTAAAAACCCTTATCCACTATAGGGTAATGTAATCATAGGTTCACAGACTAACCTTCTCTTTAGTTTATTGAATTTTTATTTAGATTTATTTATCCCAAGGAATATAGATACCTTTAGATTTAACTCAGTGAGTGGATTAGATAGTCACCATAAATTCTCAAGAAAGCATCAATAACATCTATCCAACTAAGGAAAATTATGGATCACAGTCATAATGGTTGGTCTAGTCCAATGTTCAATAAATCCATTCTTTTACAGGTCTACAAATATACCCTCTCTTCAGATTATATGACCCCAAAATGAAATTTTTTATAGCCAAAAATAATACTTTGAAATTTTTTGATTAAAATCATTATTCCTCAAAGTATTCATCATAATTATTAAGTGATATTCTTGATGTTAATTTTAATCTGAATATATAATAATATCATCTATAAAGACTACCAAAAAATTATTATTTAAATCATTAAAGATTATTTTAATTAAATACATAAAAATTTTAGGGTATTAATATGACTAAATGGAATCAATTTGTATTCATAGTTTTCATACCTTTCATGAAAAGTTATATTAGGTATTTTATCCTTCTCGACCCTTAATTAATGATATCCATAATGGAGCTAAATCTTGGAAAAGTATTGAGCTCTACACAATTTATCAAACAAGCCATCATTATGTGATAGAGGACAATTTTTCTTGATTGTGATCTTGTTCAGTTTATAATAATTAGTGTAATGCCTCATTGATCCATATTTCATCTTAACAAAAAGAATAGATAAACCCAAGGTGACACACTTGGATAAATAAATCCCTTGTCACGATTCTCTTGGATTTTCTTCTTCAATTCCAAAAAGTAAATCAGGACATTCTATATAGAGTCTTTAAAATTTCCATAGAACTAGGTATGATTTCTATTGAAAACTTTACTTCAAAATTTGGTGGAAGATTGGGAACATTCTATTGAAAAATATCAACAAACTCCCACACAATGTGAATATCTTCAATGTTGAGCTTCTCCCCAAATATTAGAGTTAAAAACCCTTCTTTAAAATAATTATGACACATATAATAGAAGAAATTTCCATTGGAAGTTCATATTTATCATCACAATGATATATGATCGTAGTTTGGATTGGAATATCAAATGTGACTTTAATTCCTTATAAATTGATATGGGATTTATGTAGAGAAATCCAATCCATGCCTAAGATAACATCAAATTCAATTAGAGGGGGAATAAAAATATTTTTAGGAAGAAAATTCCCACAAATTTTAACTGGAGAAGAATCATTGGCTTAAGATGAGATCATCACATCATTAGGGGTTTCAAATGCTAATTCAATATATAATTATTGATGATAAGAATTAACATTATTAGATACTTTTAATGATATTAAGGAATTTATAAAAACTAAGATCAAGTAATATACTTCAACATTTAATCATACCTATAATGAACTAAACCTTATCAATATATCTTAAATACCTTTCTAAAATCAAAATAGTTCACTTGATCATCAAGAACCTTTGATCAGAGTGATTAATCATGAAAAAAGATTCATAGGATGTCTAAATTTTCACACCTTTCATTCAAAATATGAATACTTGGGTTTAAACTTGGCCATCCATGATCATCATCTATTCAAATCCTTTATAATTTTTCATAATTAAAATGTGAATTAACCTATGCACATACCCCAAGAGTGTCAAACTAGGTGTATAGTAAGGTAATACTCACCATGCAATAGAATGATAAATCATATATACTCAACCAACTTTTTCCTGGATTATTACCCCAATATGTATCTATTCCAAAACCAAATCCACTTGTAATATATGATAGGGATGTTTTTATAGTAAAAACAAACTCCTTTGTTTACTATATCTTTTTACATTATTATATACCTAGGTTTATACTATGGGTTCTCACTAATTTTTTATCTTCCTTGTTTCCAATGGTTAACTAAACCCTGTCACTAATACCAACTATAGTGATCCTAGATTTTCATATATCAATATTACATATTTTTAAATAAATAAGGAATACATTTCTAATATACACACCTGAGGATTGTAAAGGTTTGGTGTAATTGGATACTAGATGATTTTTTAATTTCATGAATGATCTTCAACCTATCCCATAAATATCTTCCAATTTATTGTTATTTATATTCTTACCCAATATAAAAACATCTCTTCATAACCTTTGGAAAAGAAACATAATAAGGGGTGAGATCAAATTATCAAAAAGTGTAAACATTGGTGATATCAATTGATGATCATATGAAAGAATAAGATAAGTATAAGGGTATGATATCATGAATATAAGTTAAAAATTTCATAACAATTCCATGTAAGATAAAAAACATGAGTCTTGGAATAAGTCTTGATAGTTCATAAGACATTAATCATGATGGAATCAAAGTACATAATCTATGCGATCATGACATTGGAAGAAGACAAGGATTTTTGGCGTACACATAATCATAGACAATCATTTCCTTAGTAGTAAAGGATGAATACCAAGGCTCTTATAATGGATTGGGTTCACTCCCCAAACCATTATAGTAGTCACGTTTCACTCCCTAGACTATAATAGTGGATAGATCCCCTTACCTTACTACGTTCACTCACCATTTCTATCCTGTTTATCTCAGGTGATATCCATCTTTACCCAATTCATTGAGGTAGTTTTATAATTCTAGGCCCACCCATCAAATAATAAAAATAATACATATGAGTTCCAAAAAATCATAAAAAAATTATCATATCATAACCCATGAAAATTATATTGTTTTTGTAAACATTTTATCATAATATAATCAATTTAAAAGAAATGGGTTTCATAAACATTTCATTATTTCATCATAGCATAACCCAAGAAAAGATACCAGTTTCATAAAAGTATTTTCATAATAATCCTAAACCATATAAATAAAGAATAAGATGGTTTCATTGGATTATATACCATATAAATATTAGGTTACATGAAAGGAATCTATCATATATAGAAAATTATATTAAAAAATCACTTAGAACATTTCTTGAGAAAATTACACGTTTTAATTTGAAATTTATTATTTAAAATATAAAAATTTCCCAAATATTATAGAAAAAATTTTCATCAAAAATAAACTTAGAAAATTATGATTGAAGCTTAAAATTATTGATCTATCATGAAAAAAGGAAATTTTGTGCATGTTGTATTTGTTTAAATGGATATTCTATTCACATTTTTGGTAAAAAGTAAGAAGGAATTTATTTATAAAATTGTAAGGAGTTTAATTTTAAAATATTTATTAAAAATTAAAACATGGGTACAAATTAATTTAAAAAATAATTGGACAATAGTAAAAACATTATTTAAAACATTTTTAGAAAAAATGGTCATGGAAAAGAAATTAATTTTGACTGAAGAGAGAATTAAAGTCGATTTTCATTAAAAATAATTATTTCAGTATAATGAGTATTTAAAGAGATAAAAATGAAAGTAAATATGTATTATTTATAAATAATAGTTATAGATTAAATTTAATTAAATTATTGATAGGTACATCATGAAATTTCATCATTGAAAACATAATCATAAATAATTCTAATAAACAATTAGATTGTGACATAAAACCCTTACCTCTTTGGAAAATTTTAAATTGTAAGCCCCATGAAAGAATAAATTCAAATAAAACTTTAAATATAATTAAAAAAGGATATTAAGGATATAAAATGTCAATGGGACTGTATATACACCTCATAAAATAATATAGGTTCATAACATAATATATGACCCAAAGAAGAAAATTCGAGACGATAAACCCTTACCTTAGGCCCTACTTCATTAATATGTGTTCAAAAATCTCTTATAATTAATATATATTTATTATAAATATATTAAATAACCATAATAATTTATATCATATCATATATGATATAATTATAACCTTTTATCACATGTTTATTAAAAATTCTTTATTAAAATTATTGTTTTGGGAGATGACTATTTTTTTTCCTTGTATGTTTGGGTTTTATAGTTTTGTTCCTTGTACTATGATTTTTTGAAATCATATAAATAATTATAATAGTGATATAAATATCATATATATTCATTATATACATATTTAGAGTCATCTATAAAATTTTGGGATAGAAAAATGAGTTACACTATTCATGGAGACAATAGGTTGTTTGTATGCATGAATATCGTTTTCATTTATCAATAGATGGAAATAATAAAAGGTAAATAATAATTAAATTTTAAATAAATATTATTATATCATATAAATCATATATATTAATAAAAAAACATCCATATTATTATCTGTGTAGAATGGAAATGAAAAACGATTCACATCGCTTTGTGGGGGCGATAGTCCACACCTATGCACGAGCGACATTATCATCTTCCAAAAGAATGGAAGGTAAGAAGGTATATGTGATGTTATAATTGAATAATTATAATTATTTCATAAATATATTATATATACATTAAATCCATTATTCTATCCATTCATGAGAGGTGCTTATGGAAACCGAATTACATCTGTTCGTGAGGCGGTAGTCCTCCATACACACAATTGATGGTTTCTTTTCCCATTTGATAGAAGAGAAGATGGATATAGTTTATGAAATCAAAATAATTAAATATAAGTATATTTTATATATTTATTTTATTATTCGTTATAGTTTAATAATATTTTAAGGAGATAGAAGAGTAAATAAAAAACACATGGTGAATAATTATACCTCTTCTTTGGACAATCTCTTTAGGTTTATCTCTAAAGCCTTAATAGAATGTATTTATGAAAAAACCGGGGAATATATTTAATGTTTAGATATTTAAGGAATGTATTTAGGTAATTAATGACCTATTTAAGAGGCTATTTAAGTTTGAATATGAGAAGAGAGTGTGGGATAGTACACCTTTGGAATTTTTGAAAAGAATCAAATAATTTAGTGTTCTCTTCACAAAAAATGGTTAAAAACTGACCATTACCTAAAATTAGACAATAGAGGGTCTATATATGGTCATAAAATATAATTTATACATTTTTATGTTTCTTAATCCTTATATCTTTATTTTAACCCTCAATAAATCTGTTTTAACCATAACTATGGTAACCATTTTTTAATGTATTTATTATTAATTATGAAAAAATAAGTATAAATTATTAATTAATATAAATTATTATGATTTGAAATACAGAATGTAATTTACCAAATTAAAATTATTTAAGTGAAAGAAATTAATTTAAAATTAAACCAATAAACGTAACAATATATAGTTTTCTTAATAAAAATATTTCTCAGTTATGAAAAGTTTTTTATATCAAAATTAAACATAAAATTCATTATAATTACCTAAATTGGATTAATAATAATATAATTTAACTAATTTTTATTTTAAAACCATCTTAAAAATTGTAACTTTTAAATTATTTAAATGAAAATACAATTTCTAGAAAAATTAGTATTTTTCTCAATTTATAGAAAAATTAATATTTTTATAAATTTATAAAAAATAAACTCTATGATTGTACTTAATTTATAATTTAAAAAATTAATTTAATTTTTAAAAATACATTTTATATAAATGGAAAAAAATAAATTTTTAAATAAGTTCACAATAAGTTATGAAACTGTTTGTTTTAGAAAAAATACATTTTAAACATAAAATTTGATTTATTCTTATCCCATTCTTTATAAAAATATTATATGAATGCTAATTTTTTTATTTAGTATATAATATTAAAATTAAATTAAAATAATTCACCAATATTAATAAAATTAATTTATTAAGATAAAACCACATTGCGTGCATATAAATAGTTTTTTTAGAAAAACCACTATTTACTTTAATTTTTTCTAATTTTATTTCTAAACAATTTATAACAAATGATTTTATTTTATAAATGTGTAAACTATATAATTTTCATAATTTGGGTATTCTTATTCATACCTATCAATTTAATGTATAGGTTATAATGGTAAACTATATTGTAGTTCATTTGGACTCAGGGTTACGTGTATTGTAAGTTATTGAAGAGATTTAAATTATTTAAAAAATAAATATATCATAAAATCCCATGGTGTTGTAGTAAAGAAATCAAATATTGTTAGATAACTTGTTATACCAGTACCCTAGGACCAATGTGGCCTCAAAACTCATACATTTTATTCAGGATGTTCAACTAATTGATAATTATAAAATTAAACATTTAACTAAATTTAAATATTAAAATTAAAAGGTGGGATCCACAAAATAGGGTTTTTTGGCATATAACATTACATATATTGAAAAATTAAATACTATATGCATTTACACAAGATGAACTACCTCAAAGAAAAGCTATCCCTAATATTTTCACAGTTCAGCAGTACTACAAAGGCCCATCCAAGATCGATCAAGATGACATCACTAGCCGAGTACCTGACTCATACTTATGAATGAAAATTTTAATTATAATAAAATTATAATTAATTAAAAAAAAAATCTTCCAAAAATAGAATAACTAACCAAAATCTTACCATGTTTTTGTGTCATGTTGAAACACAATTAAACAACCTATAAGAGGTCTGCAACGTACCCCCGTATCCAATCCAGGACAAACCCCTTTGTGTTAGAAAAAATTGCATCATAAAATTAATTTAATTAAATAATAAATTGTTAAATAAATTCCTGATATGATTTACTATTGAAAAAATTAAAATCATGAATATATAAACATCATATCTAGATATCCTCTCCCTAGGCTGCATGAAAGCCCCATGTTAATCGGGCGATTCTACCATATTACAGTGGAATCTCAAATGAATACCCAGATGAAAGAGATGAAAATAGAATAGAGAGAAGGGTATATCAATTTAGGGTAATGGTGGGTGAATCATATTGAAAAATTCTAATAAACACATCTAAGATATCCCCAAATGGAAGGAGAAATAATGAGGTCAATGGGGGGAGTTAGTTGACTAGCACGAACAAAAAAAATGGAAAATGAGGGGTGATGTACCTATTTAACTTAAGGGGGGTGCAGAGGGTTAGTAAATGATTTTTTTTCTACATTATGCCACTCTTGATAGCCAATGGAACCTCAAGTTTAAGGGGATGCCACTACCTATTCACCATCTAGCTAGTGACTCTTGCAGTTTTTATAGCTGCATCCTAGGCACCTCAGGCTGCTTCCAATACACACCCAAAACTCATGAGCACCAATTTAACCCCATTCACCATCCATAATACGTGTTTTTTGGGTATAAACCTTTGAAATTCAATTCCAAAATCCAATCCTAATATTTTCCCCATCCACCACATGAAAATTTAAATTTCTCTTGAGTTTTCTACACCCTTACAAGAACAGGGAAATACAAACTTTCCACCATAACACTTATCATCCCTAATAAGTATTGATGGTTATATAAATATATATATCTTAACCCATATTTATCATCAATTCATCACCACCCTACTGTGTCCCGGCCCAAATTTCCAAACATGATTTTAAATCACATCCTCAAAGTTAAGGTAATAAATCCGTCGAACCACGAGCCAACAATCATAATCAAAACCAAAACAAAAGGAAAATGCTTTTTTAAGACCTTACACATCAAGAAACCCATTTTCTAATTTTACAATTCATCACTAACCCTTTGATGGTCCCTATTGTATGTACTATCTTAAAACTTTCAATTTTAATTATTTGCTAACTCTACCATTGAAATTTCTTGTTGAAACTCTATACTCACATTAAAACACTGTTTCGAATGTGGTTTCCATGTCACATTAAATTATCACATGTAAAAAGAAACAATCAATGCACTATTATCCATCCTTTCTATTAAATTACAGGTCATAGTAGACATGCCTCTACCACCCATGCACAACATGATCACACTAATTTTCTTATAAACCTAACTAATTTTGAAACATATGTATCATGTACAAAATGACATATCCAATAACTTTTCTATCTCACTGCCTTACATCTCATCCAAAAAACACTGATTGAGCCTCATATGCTAGACCCTTCTTAAAAACACTTAGCTCCCATGGCCGACATGTTACCAAAACACCTAATCACGAGGTTGTTAATTGCAAAGGTATCCCTTGACCATCCAAATACCAATGAAAACATTCATAATTGATACCTAATGTGATCTACTCAAATAAATCATAATCCATATACCATATCATTATTTCTACTATCACCGACACATTCCAAATCCTACACATCCAAAACTTCGTATTCCATCTCAATCCCAACACCCATGCTTAGAATCCACCTGATACCATATATGAATTTTTACCAGGTACTCAATAAAGCGTCTAGTTGTACTTGGGTCCACTTATTCAATGAAATAATAATAGAATAATTATCATACAACAACTTGTCTCATACTTACACAACCCTCCTCACATGATTATTACACCCCAGTAGC
Organism: Viscum album; assembly: GCA_963277665.1. Taxonomy (NCBI): domain Eukaryota; kingdom Viridiplantae; phylum Streptophyta; class Magnoliopsida; order Santalales; family Viscaceae; genus Viscum; species Viscum album. Next base: position 1,418,714,329 of record OY728145.1, read on the forward strand.
CGATATCCCACTCCCCACTATAGGAGTGACCTTTTCATCACATCATTGGATCAAGTTACCAGACACTTCATCCCACACTCTATTAATTATTGGAAATATTTATCATACATGGTTAATACTATTAATAATCAAGTAGTAAACCAAAATAGAACCAATTACTCATTCCTAACCCTTGGGAACATCATCCTCAACACCAAATGAGTTTCAAACCATAATAAGAGCCACATGCTCAAACAAACACTCCCAAGCATATGGATTACCTTATAACACCCCTCAAGCACCATATCAATATATCCCAATAATATACATGTGTTTCTCCTCCCAAGACAAGGTCATCTACTGATAACCCCCCACATGACCTCTCCTTGAAAATGAATATCAATGTCCACCCTCAGGTCAATCATTCCATGACAACCAATTCATTATAATATTTCCCTTACCATATAGGGAAATGTCAAATTATCACCCCAAACCTTAGGTATCCTAGACCATAAGCATTTTATTGATTTTTACAAAAAGTTCAAACTCTTCTATCGCATATTTGAATTAAAATTGATCCCATGCATATTATATATTTCTTAACTCAATCTCATATAACAAAATAGAATATGATACCACCCATATTTTCATTGAAAATAAAATCATGATCCCATGAGTCATACATCATATATCCAGGATAACTATGATCCATAGCATTTTAGTTTCATCTAAATATAGTTCCCTTGGAAAACCCTCTTCAAAATCAATCACTTGTTCAACGATCTATCTCAAATTCACCCACTTCATGTGAATTGTTCTAGAACTACAAGTGTCCATCCATTTTCCAAGGCATGTCAGTCTCACCCATATGTTTAGACACCATAAGTCACCTCACCAAACACATAAGTTTCTCCCTATACCCTCATTGTGTGGTTAAATCTCACCCAAATTCAATAATGCCAAGAACTTTAATAATCCTACCTTTTAATGAAAGTTTCAAAATCAACTCACTTAATTTACTTTCTCATGAGCTAAAATGTATCATCCTACCTATGTTTCAAATCCCCAAGAACCTACCATGGGTCAATTTTTCACAAAGAAACCTAACTATATTTCCCATCTGTAAGGAAGAATAAAAACCTTGGATGACCCCTCACATGGTTTAACCTCATATCTCAAAAAAATGACTCACTAGAATCAGATCCTTATATAAGGGTCTCTAGGTATCCCACCTATCCCATGGCCAAAACTCACAGATGTTCACTGTTCATGGGAGATCATACACACTCCCATATCAAACATCCCACAACTACCAACATGCCCAACCACCCAATGTAGGGTTCTATATATAAAAACCATCAGGCATCACATGATAAACCATCCACTCAAAATAAAACCAAACATCATGAGCATCCACACTTGGGACCGCCCCTAGAGAATCATGACTCACCGTTTATTACTACCACAACCATTAATGACCCACAAAAAACAAATCACATTCAGTGGAATATTTAATTAGAATTTTATTCTAAGCAATTTAGAAAAACACCATATATTTTGTTACTGTAAATTTAAATAACTAAACCTAAAAAATTTATCATCCCCAAGGGTTTTGTTTCTATGGTATTAAATTACCTAATTAAACTCTTAGTGTCTCTATTCATCCCTTTCTAAAGGAATCATTTCACCATTTCCCTCATCGATCATATCACCATAGGATCCATAAAATCAGTGACTAGAATAAAACATATATACAAGTAGACCCAACTGAGTAAAACAACACCAAGTACTCATATAGGAAAACTCTATTTTATTAGCTATGGAAATTTTAAATAGATGATCCTTAGTATTTAGTGAAAATAATCACACTATAGGGTCTATATAATGTGATTCCTAAGCCTGATATGATGCATGAGATGAATTATACCACTATAGGAAAATATTCAAAAGTCCAATAACTATACTTTTTCCAATGCTCCAAGAGAAAGAGCCCATAAACCATAAATCATAAACCATAAATATAATGTATATTATGCCAGGTGATAATCACAAGAAACCAAATAACATAATATAAGAACATTAATACCATAACCTTGGTGACTTGGAATTCCATTAGAAAAAGGTGTTCCTAAGGTACCAATCTATGTTCTGTCACAAGCTCCAAAAAATTCTAAAATCTCCATCCCACCATATCTAAAATAGTAATACAGAAATAAAAACAATCTTTAAAAACACATTTTTATGTCTCAAAACGAATCAGTGTAGGAATAGTAATTAAACCGGTTCACTACATGATCTATGGCGTGCTTCCCCGAATTCTAGATGCTACCCACTAGTAGTAGGGATCTATGGAGGTACTATGGGGAGACTATAACCCTTGTACTAGAGTAAGAAAAAAATAGATAAATAACAAAGTTGCAACTAAAATATAAAATAAATAAAGTAGTAGAAGTAATAAAGATAATGCATTCTATAATAAAGCGAAATACATCATACAAAATGAACAGTGATGATCAGAATATAAAATACTAATACTGACTACCCACCAAGTCGATCATACATACAATATAAACAAAATAATAAAATACATGAGGTTCTACTCCGCATATTAATGATACCTCATCCCAATCACCATATATTATCGAGTTGTCCCACTTAGACATGCTATTACCAATCCTAGGACTCATCCCTACCCATCTCTTCAAAAACCATGTGAGAGATTTTTGGGTATCCATATACAATGGTGTCCTAAGAAGGGTGTGAGTGCCTAAATTATTAGGTCACCACCAAGGCAGTCCCGCACTAACTAAAATATTCTATGATATTTGTATGTGACATGCTCTATTTTAAGAAATAAATAAATACAAAACATAAATAAATAAATTAACCACTAATAACATCTGCTTCAGATCAATGATGAAATATATCTGATCACATCACGATGGCTATTCCAACCATAATACCGCTACCACCCCATGTTCATACTCATATATAATAGGATAAGCCCAATTACCATCATCAATCCTCAGGTCTATAACCCTAATCGACCATGACTGCTTCATCCAGTGCTTGAGTATCTTAGAGTATGATAATCAATTATAGGTAACCTCTATTTACTCACTGAGGATCCCATTCTCAAACCACGAACATGATCAGTATAGGACCTTGTGGAATCACCAGATAACCCTCATCTGTAATCCCTCAGGATTAACCCCACGGTAGTAACTGGGAATTATCAATGTCTGGACGATGTATGATTCCTGGGGGGGCTTGGCAATCCAATATATCAATGCATGATTGATTCATGGGAAACTTAGGCAGTCAAATGGGAAATAGCCTCCCTTATTTCATAGATAGTCTCCTAGGAATCCAATTTGTCATGGATCCTTACCTGAACCATCAATGTTGTGTCCACCTGATACTTAGGGGTATCCCAAGAATCAATGGAGGGGATCCAATATTCACCCTTAGGATTTCCATCCTTCTTTCCTAAGTATATACATTCACTTAAAACCTCATTCTACCATTTGAGACCCATGTATCCTAGGAATTCACAATGATCTAATATGAATTCCATTCAAATTAAAGGTTTCCTGAAAACTCACAATAGTCTCATTATATTAGATGAATCCCATATATCATTATAATTCCTATATGTGCATATTCAGATAGCTCCAATGATGGATCCTAGGTACCATGACCTGGAATGCACTCCTACGTCAATCATATCACTCGATGCTAGCCGTAATGGGAATCCATCTATAATATACTGTGAGATCAGATCCCAAACTTATTGGGTATTCAATCATCGAATAAATTTCCATAGTTGATTCCTTGGATTTGTGGTCAATAAAATAAATATTAGGTCTAATGAATTATTGATGAGAATCATGGGAAATCACAAGCTACTAATCATAAATATAAATTTAAATAAAAATATCATAAGGGGTGTTCAAAAACCCATGTCTATCAACATCATCTCATCCTTAGTGGTCTTACACATTTGTTTTAGTATAGGGTGACACCTAAAACTGTATATACCCATTGCTATATGCACCCTATCAGAGCCGATCTATCAATGGGGAACCCACTTAGGCCCCCTTGGTCACTATAAATGAGACACACCTTTATATGGGTCCACTATCTCAACCAAGGGCACATGTCAACATTTGACACTTTAAATATGTTTTGTAACACATCACTACTAATAGGGTAGCATAATTTCACAAACTATATGGAATTAACCACATAGAAAATAGTAAAAATGTTTCCCCATAACCCATTATAGTTGTCATGGTATTTCTAGGTCGGTCTACTCACCCAACCCATTACTAAGCTGCCTAAGGTCTATCCACCTTGGCCTCATCATGTCCTAAGATATAGGATCACTAATTAAATGGGTAAACTAAATAAACCCCAAGGATCTTAGGGGTAATAGGGTCCCCTCATGTCCTATTTAGGCTATAGACGTCTCAATCATCACTCACCCATACTTGGGCATTCAAGGTTCCAAAGAACAAGCCACTAAGAGATACTTATTCAATTTTTTAGAAGGAAACCCTCATGGGGGTCCATATGTATTAGGTAAAGTCTTTGAACATTAGTGGCCAAGGTGCCATGTGGGTTCCATAAAACTGACATGTCCTAAGAGCTCATGAATTTTTCAAGGAATTAAACTAATTGATTGTCATAAAATTAAACATTTTATTAAATATAAATATTCCTATTAAAAAGGAGTAAAATACCAACCAAGTATCATATAATATCATATATATATAATACTTAATTACTCTGTTCTTATAAGTGTGACCACCTATGTTAAATTGAAGATTTTCCTAAAATTTCGATAGGTTGATAACACCGCTAAGGCCCATCCAAGCTTGGAAAATCTTGCATCATCAACTGAGTACCTAGATCATATTAAGAAAATGAAACATTTAAATATAATCAAATTATAATTAGTTAAAATAATTAAAATTATTCCACCTAAAATGGTATAACTAATGGAAATCTCAATGCATCACCAGGTCTCACCAAAACCAAAGACAACAACCTATGGGGGGTCTACAACAGACCTCTGATACTAACATAGGTCAAACCCCTAAGTTTCAAATTCAATTCCATCAACAATTTAATTTAATTTTATAATAAAACCTTAACTAAATTCATGGAGTAATGAACCTTTTTATAAATAATGAATGATGATAGAAATATGACATCTCGAGATGTACTCTTCCAAGGTTTCTTAAAATTCCCATGATAATTGAAAAATTCCACTATGATCCCAAATAATTTACAATGAATTCATAGTTAGATGAGGAATAAATTAGAATTTAGACAAGGGGAGATAAATTGTGACAACACTAACTGGTTATATGAAAACTGGTCACCAAATTTAGCCCACAACAAGGTCTAAGAGGCATTCCCAATCCTTTAGGGATGAAAACTAGTATTGGGTATCAAAATTAAATAATTGGGAATCATTTATCCTAGAAAAATATAGAATAATAATTGAAAAATAAACCAATCAATAAATAAATACACACTAGGAGAGGAATGATAATAAAATATAGACACATTCATGTGACCCTACGGGTCACCACTGACAACTAAACTAACAACACACCTTGGAAATCAAATTTGAGATAGAAGTAGCAAAAGAGGTTAAAAAATGATGAAACTATTGGTGTGAATATTAAAACTATGTATTCATGCCTAAAATAAACTAATCCCAATTCCTTGACTTAAAAGAGAAAACTAATTCATATTAGTTTGAAAATATGGCATATAAAAAATAATTGTTTCCATTATTAAAAAAACAGCTGCAACATTCAATTTTCCATAAAAACTCCTTTATATTGCATTTTTGAAAATAATTTCCAAATAATGAAATATAATTTAAATAATTTACTTATAAAAAATTAGCCTTGGAATATGTATTATAATATGAAATGAAAATCAAGGTTATCACTTTATACAAATACTAGAAAACATATAAAATCATATTTTGTGTGAAACATGTTTCATGGGATCAAGTAAAAAAAGTGCCGCAAAATGAAATAGGAACATATAAATATGTAATCATGGTCATTTATTAAACATATCTAGAAAAAATACTTGAACGTACTCAGTTCATACTCAAATGTTGGTGTATGGAACAACTCCATAGTCAATCATCAACCAAGCTACTCTAAACTAGCCTGATTTTTGGCACATCCCACCTAGCCTCTCACACATCGATGGGGTACCAACCTATATAATCAGGTTTGATAATAAATCGGCACTCAAACCTCTATATTACTCCCAATAATCCCATGTTAATTGTATATAGTGAATGAGGAGTTCCTCACACGTGTGACATGAAATAATAACCCACTGATGCCACCTTGCCTGCCTATACCAAACAATGAAACCAACTTTGTGATGAACCTCTCCTTATAGGGACTACCATAGAGGTTCCCATCAAACTTCAAACAATAAAAAGGTTCCAAATTGTCCTACACATTTACCATTTCAATAAAAATTCCCAAAAACCAGGGTGAAAATACCATTCATGTTCAGAAGATGCCCAACGGGCCTATCAATTCATTTAACTACCATAATAAACTTCTAGGTGCAAGCTGGCTAGGTTTTAGATAGAACATTTAACCAAATACTTTGAATTCTAATAAAAACACTTCACATGTTAGGAGTCATTTAGAAAGATATTTTATACATTTAGGATACTTCACATTTAAAGGAAAGATTTTAAATAGGTTTAGACAAATTATATAAATAAAAAAATCCAAGAGGTGCAACCAATTTTAAATAACATATATATAACACAAAAATATTAAAACATACTTTTAAAATGCTTAAAAAATCAAGGAATTCAATTTAATGGCTTGGGAAAATGGAAGCTACCTCAAAGAGATGAGGACCAAGCCGAAACATCTCGACACTTGATGCCTCCATCGACGACCACTCGAAGCTACCCTTTCCCACTTCTGAACATATGAACCTTAACATATATATAAGGACACGTTTCCCCAATATACATATTTTCATGGCCTTAAATATGTGAAAATATTTGATTATATATATTTATAAACATTTATATACGGGTAATCCACCTGAATCCACCTTCACACTTACACACATATGCCTTTATACATATGTGTAAATTTATATGGGAACACCTATCCCTATTGAACATATTAACATGAACACGGGTGAATATCCATAAATGGGGAACTGATATATACATATATATATATATATATATATATATATATATATATATATATATATGTCTCCATACATACGTATATATTTTCATATGTGTGAGTCACCAACAATAGACCGAAAAGAATGCTAAACAACTAATAAGAATCCTAAAAATCACTAAAATCCCCTAAATAAAATTGTGATAAACAAATCGGTTGAATAAACCAACCTCAAATGAAAGTAGACAAATAAAAATGGATCAAAATGCCTCAACTTTAGTGGATGATTATGGAACATACCCAAAGCCAACCTGATAGATTTTCTAAAAGGCCTAGGAGAGGAAGAAAATTGATAGAATCATGTTAACCCTTGAACTAGGGTTTAACTGATTTTGATGGGGTGATAAGGAGAATAAAAATTTTGAACTAAGGAAAGAGGGGGGGGAGCCAGAGTGATTTCCTTGGAGGATCGACTGGGAATCCTAATGTAATAAAGGTAAAATAGTTTAGAGAGGGAGATTGTAAGGATGGGTGGATTGCGACCACATAGGAAGGGCAGAGGGTGGGTTGTCATGCGAGGGAAGGGTGAAGGGGGAGACCATTTTGAGTTTTAAATAAAAATATAATAATAATAATAATAATAATAATAATAACAATGAAAATAATATTATTATTATTAAAAAAATTATATTATTATTTCTAAAACTTTTATTTACTCAATTATTTTTTATTTTATTTTTTTAACAGGACACAGTGCACGGTTCAGGTGCGTCATTTGCGAAATCCTACACAAACCATGTTGTCCCAACTGGACAAGCATAGGTAAACTGCATGATTAACCCTAGAAGGACACACGGTTTAACAAAACATGTGGAAGCCATGCAAAATGGTTCTATCAATTGAAAAACCCAACCCACACGAGCACTTCATGGTTATTTCTCACTATGGAGGCTAGCTGTGAAACCACTAAAGTGTCTTAAAAAAGAAACTTCGACCTTCCAACTACCGAAACTCAAGCCTAATCAAGCACAAGAAAAACTAGGAAAAAAAATAAATAAAATAATAGAGAATTTTTGGGTGACGGTTTGACATCAACCAAGGTTATAAGAGGGTGAAAAATACTGAAAAATGCTGAAAAATAGATCTAACATTACCCCAAATCAAACAATAAATAAGAAGGTGAAGGGTGGGGGTCAACCAGCTCAAATAAGAAAAAATATTGAAATGGAGTATAGATACCCCTCTTAACATCATTGAGTAAAATGGAAATTATACTCCAAAATACCTGCACTAATAAGCTAGTGGAACTCCTTTACAAGGGTGTGACACTATCCCATCACTGACTAGCCAGTGGCTACTACCATTTTTATTATAGGATCCCAACAACATTTGGATACTTCTTATGAATGAATGAGCCTCCCCATAACCAATAAGACCCCATTATCCATCTAATGTACCCTTTTTAGGGTTCCCAACCTTTGAAATTCAATTCAGAATCCTGGTCCAAAATTCATCCAACCCACCACTAGAAAATTCAAATTTCTCTTGAGTTTTTCATTCCTGTATGGACATGATGCATTATAAAATTCCAAAAAAACATATCATTATGAATAAGTCATGATAGTTATCTAAACATACATCCTGAATTATCTTGATCATTAATTCCTCACCACTCAATTGGGTCACTACTTGAATCACCAAACAAGATTCTAAAGAACAACCTCAATGTTAAGGCGCTTAAGTATCCTAACCATGAGCCAATTCTTGTAACCAAAAAAACAAAAAGATGATTATTGGGTAGGAACTTCCACCACAGGACACCCAAAGTGTCATTTTTCAATTCATAACTAAGACTGTGGTTATTCCTATGACATGTATTAGCTTACAATATCCAATTGCAATACTTTGGCACCTCTACTGTCAAAATTTCATATAAAAACTCCATACTCAAATTCCAAAAATTCATTCAGTGTAGTTCCCAAATCAGAACAAACAAACACATATAAAAAAACTTTGACCACGAACCAATATCAATCCTTGATATCAAATTCCAGGTCATAACAGATGTACCTCCACCATCCATGCACAACATGAGAACACCTAATTTTCTTAAAAAAATGGAAAACTTTGAAACATACCTATCATATCTAAAATGGTGTACCAAATAAAATTTCTATCTCACCATATTCCAAATCATAAAAAAGAACCGTTTGGGCCTCCTCTGGCGAACCATTTTTGAAAGCGCTTGACTACCACTATCGATGCATTACTAAAACATCTGATCATGATGTTGTTATAAAAAAAGGAATCTTGTGATCATCCAAGTACCCATATCAGCATCCATACCTGACACCTAGTTTGGTAGGATCAATTAAATCATTAAAGTTTGAACCCACACTATTCTTTCCTTGATAACTGATGCATTCCCAATCCAATTTGTCTAAAACATCATATGACTTCTCGATACCAACAACCACGCTTGGACTCCACCCAATACCATACTCAAATTTGTACCTTGCACAGACTGAAGAATCCAATAGATCTTTTGTCTACTTATTCATCGACAGAAAAATTCCATAACGATCATCAAACAATTGATTTAATTCTCCCATGACCCTTCTAACATGAGGATCGCACACCAACGATTGATATCCCGATCCCCACCATAGGAGTGAAAATTTCACCGTATAACTAGATGGGGTCCTTTAAAACTACATACTATGATCAATTTATCATAGTACATGTAGATAATATGTGGCTGAGTCAACTCATTATCTATCACTAAACTGAAATGTAACTCATTATCCATTTCTAACCCATGGGAATATCATCCTTGAAACATGTGGAATTTCTAACAATAATGAAGTTCGTGTGATAAAAAAGACCATTGTGAATTCTCTTCCATATGGATTACCTTATACCACTCCTTAATCACCACCTCAATACCTTCCAATAACAAATTCATGTTGCTCCTCCCAATCCATGACCACCTACTACAAACCCCTAACACTACATCTCCCTAACAATGTGTGTCATGTTCTACCCTTAGGTTGACCATTCCATGACACAAAATTAATTTAAATTTCCAATATTACATATTGGGTCATCTAAAATTATCACCCAAAACCCCGGTCCTCCATGGCTATAATAATTTCATTTATTTCGATCAAACCATGGATCACACTTGTCTATCATCAATTACAATTTCAGAAGATCACATGCATATACTGCAATCATTACCTAAATCTCATCTAAAGATTAAAGATAATATGATCCCACCCATATAATAACCAAAACCAAAATTTTGATACCATTAGTCGCACATCATCTAACTAGGATGATAAGCCTCATAGCATACCAGTTTTATCTAACCAGAGTTCCCTTGGCACTCATCTTCAAAATTAGGTACTTCACTTGTACCACAATCAATCACACACTCACCCACTCCATAGTAATTGTACCAACACCACAGGTTTTCATCCATTATTCAAGGTTTTTAAATCTTATACACATTCTAATACACCATCCAGAGCCATAGAAAATCCAAAGGTTTTATCCATGCTCTCATCATATTGCTAAATTTCACCCAAAGTCAACAGGGCTAGGAACTAGAATGATATTTCCCTTCAAATCCATTATTGATACCAAATCAATCATTGTAATTTATCATGAACTAAAATACATAATCTTACCTATGTTGCAAACCCATGAGCACCTATGGTGCATCGATCTCACACAATGACACATACCTGCACTTCACAACTCAATGGAAGAAAAAAAACCTTGGATAACCCCTCATGTGGGTTTCCCTAACATCTCACAATGCATTGACTCACTAGAACCTAATACATATATAATGGTGTCTCGGTATCCTACCTAGACCAAATAAAAAACTTATATAAGGCCACAGTTCATGGGATGCCACACATACTCCCATTTTTAACAACCCAGAACAACTAACATATGCAATCACTCAACGTAGGGTCCTGCATACATAAAAATTCAGGAATTACATGCCAACCCACCCACTCACTAGGGAACTATAACGAACTAGGATTTTCATACATAAATATTACATATTAATATATGAATATTCAATACATTGTACAATAAACCATTCTTGAAGACTATATAAGTTTTTTATCTTTGGAGATTACATATAAATCTTTTTATTTTAATAAATATATTCAAAATATTTTAAAAATATATTCCCTCATGGTACTCTTCATATGAATACCATAATAAAAACATTCTTGATAACCTAGGGAAAATAACCATAATAAATGGTGAATTGAGATTCTCAGTAAGGGTTAGCATGGAAGGCGTCAATTTATAATCATATAAAATTATAAGATAATAATAAGGGTATAAGATCATTACAATCACTTAAAAAGTTCATACCCAATCATAAAAAGATAAAAAAACATGAGTTATGACATAAAACTTTAGATTTTAAAATGAAATGAATCGTAATAATGACAAATCATAATAACTCAATCATGAACCATAATATCATGTTATAAATATGTGGGTCATCATCATAAATATAGTAACCATTTAATATATCAAGGTTATCTACCAAGACCATGAAATTTGGTATCAACAATTTTTTACCATATTGGATCTAGCACATCTACTTGTTTCCCATAATGGATCAAGAACATAAACTTATTTCCCATTATTGATCAATCACATCGCTTTGTTTCCCATAACGAATCAAGCACATTGAATTTTCTCCTATAATGGATCAATCACATCAAGTTTTTTCCTTTAACAATATCATGATATATAATAATTTACCCAAATAATTTAAGGGATATATAGGTCCCCCACATCACATATTGAAAACTATATATACGTGTTCCACATGATCATAAGTCATTCAGCATATCAGAACTAATAAAAATAAATGGGTTTCATAAAAATTTTATATTTTCATCATAAACATAAACCATCCAGATAAAGAATAAGAAAAATATCATTGAATGATATCCCTAGTAAAGTAAAAGTAACATCAATGGCTTTCATCTTATATGGAAAATTATTTTGAAATATAAATTGAAAAAATTCTTGAGGAAAATAAATCTTCCATTTTATAATCACTTATATTTTAAAAACCTATGAACTTTTAGATGAAAAAACATTATTTGAAAATAAACTTGTAAACTGATAAAATAATTTTAAAATCATTAATGAATCATGATGGTTAGAATGTCTACTAATCCCGTATATGCTAAAAATACATTCCTTTTATTTATTTATTGAAAAATTTGTAAATAACCTTGTTTAGAAAATGACAAAAAGATTCCTTTTAAACCATTTTATAAAAATTCAAACATGGATAAAATGATATTAAATAATTGTATAAGAATATTAAAAATATGTTTGATTTTTTTAAGAAAAAATGGACACGTAATAGAAATATTCCCAAGAAGATACTTAAACATAAATAATCCTGAAAAATAATGATATTGTGAAATAAACACTTACCGCTTTGGTATCATATTAATTGTAAGGCTAATTAATGAAATAAACCAAGATGGATATGTAAATCCCATAATTATTAGTATTATACTCATAAAATATATTTATGGGAATTATATAGACCACTTTGAAGAAAAAATTAGTGTACAAGGCATGTGTCCCATAGAAATAAAAGTGATACAAAAATACCTCACCTTAGGTCTTACTTCCTTTAAAAGTTCTCTAAACTCATGTATAATAAATTTAAAATTATTATACATATATAACAGAATCATTTAAATTATTATTATATCATATATATCTATATTATATATATATATAGAGAATTGATTATACTGTTTATGGAGATAGTAAGCCTTACGTAAGCATGAACAATATTTTAACTTTTTTTAAAGGATTGAATGAAAGAAAGGTAAATAATAATTAAAAATTAAAAATTAATTATTATATAATATATATCTTATATATTCATTATATCTATCCTTATTAAAATCATGTTATAAATAGAACTGAAAAATGAATCACATCTCTTCATGGATATAATATTTTATTCAAATGCATGAACGACATTACCGTTTCCAAGAAGATTGGATGATAAAAATGAATTCATGATATTGTTATCATATAAGTATAATTATATCACAAATATCATATGTAAAAAATAAACTGGTCATAAGTCTCTTCCATAAAAAACAATGATGAAAATGGAATTTTACCACTTTGTGGAGATGATAAGCTATACATATGCACACATGAAGCTTTCACTTCTTATTTGATGATAAAGATGGTATATAGTGGTGTTTTTATAATTATAATAACATTAAATAATTTCAAGGATAATTATTTTTTTATTTTATGATAAATATCATATATATTTAATAGGTAAAGAAGAGTAGAAAAATAAAGTGATCAATTAGAGTGATTACCTCTTCTTTGAGACGACTCCCTCAAATTTCCTCTTAAGGGATCTAAGGTTTGTATTTTGAGAAGAAAAAAAATCTATAATGTGGATAATGAAGTTGAGGAGGAAATTTGGTAGGGTATAGTTGATATATAATGATCAAAGTGGTGTAAATAAATGAGGTAGGATGGATCCTTCTATAATTGAGATGAGGGTCACTTTTTGAATTTCTGAAAAGATTAAATTATAATAGGACTATTATAGAGGAAAATACTTAAAAATGGAATATAAATTCATAATAGATGAAATTTAGACTATATATTATCCTCCTTTTTCTTATTTAATATTTTTATGATTTTTAAAAAAATTAATGAAATGTTATTTTCACAAAATATCATTATTTTCAATTTTTACACTATTCATTAGTTTGACTTTAATAACATTAAGAAAATGTTATAATTTAGAAGGATATATTTTAATAAAGCCGTAAAATTTCATGTAAATCTATAAAATTATTGTATAACATAATTTATGTCAAATTAAAATACTTTGAATATTTTTCATATCATTTATTTTATTTTTCCATTAATTGAATAATTATTGCGTTAGCGTTGTGTAATAACATAGGGTAATTATTTCTTCCCCAAAAAAATTAACATGATTAAAAAAATATTTTAGATTTAAAAATAATATATATATTCAAACATGTAATCTAGATTACCCCATCTTAAATATATTTTATTTACTAAAAACAAGAGTGTGACATGGTTGACTTTTCTGTAAATAAAATATTCAAAAGTTATAATATAATCAAAGTGGATCCAAAAGGTCATAAATTAAACCTTTTAATAATTTGGGACATGATATAGTCATCCAAAAAAATTTAGTCAAATGTTATGGTAATTTTATAATCCTTATCATTTTATTTTTATCCTTTAATTACCCATTTTACCCTTTATTATGGTAACAAAAATTTATATGTTTATCATTCATATTGACAAAAAATAAAATGGTCTGATTGACTAACTTTGGAATCACTAATTACAAATATGGAATTTATTTTTCAAAATAAGACACATAAAAGGGGAATAATTTAATTTAAAATTAAATAGAAAAAACTCTATGAAAAATAGTTTTTCCAATAATTTCCCTTTTTAAATATAAGTTTTTTTTATATTAAATTCATGTATAAAATCCAGTTCAAAAACCAAAATTCAATTAATTTAAATCAAAATGAACTTATTAAATTTTAATAAAACCCAAAATATAATTTTAATTTGTAAATACTTTAAAAAAATATAGTAATCAATAAAAATATTTATTTTTCCCTATTCATTGAAAACTAAATTTTTTCAAAAAATTATAAAAAATTAATATTAAGGTAATTTTTAAAAGATGAATTCAAAAATGAAATTAATTTTTTAAAATAAATTTTCTAAAAATTTTAAAAATTAATTATAATATTTACTCAAAAGAAAACCCTTTTTTGGAAAAAACATATTTTTGAAGAATAAAATTACTTTTTTAAAAAATGGATGATTATTTACTATGAATTTATCAATAAATTTCTATTGAGTAAGACACACATATATATTTCATAAATTATTCAATCAGATTTATACATTAAAAATTAATGGATAGGTTGTAACCGTTACATTAAATAATAATATTTTAATTGTGTATCCGAGTTTTCTTAAGTTCGGTGTTGCGTGTAACACAATCCATCAAAAAAATACAATTAATTAAAGATAAATATTTTAAAAAATATTTGGTTATTAAATTATCCCCTACTTTAATAAATTTCATCATTAGAATTTGAACTTTTTCTTGGTAATTAAAGGTTCGATATTTAAAAATTCATTTATGGAAACCCACATCATAAAGGAGGTTAATAATTTTTTTCTTAAAAATAGAGAAAGGTAAGTAAGAAGGTAATATGATATTACACATACTATGTTTCTAAATAGATGAACATTAGTGGGAAGTGAATATATGAACATGGAAGAAAAACAATGTCTATATTTCATTATCACAATATTGTGAATGATATTATAGAATTTATGTAATGCCCCGACCCAAGTTACCCAGAGTCAGTGCATTATTACATAACATTGGCATGATCATAAGAAAGATCAAGTCTCAAAATACCGATTAGTTTAGTAGCCTTGGAATAACTAGATACATTAATAAGGTTTACATTACATCATAAAATGAAAACTACAATAACATCTTTTCTTTATAGTCCACACTCATATCCCCACATATTATCCCTGCAGGTCATTCATAAATTACTTCTTCACATCCTGGGAAAAATAAAACATTGAAAGGGGTGAGCTCAAATGCCCAGTAAGGATAACAATATAGCGTAAACTTTCATAGATAAGCATAAACACTTAAAGAAATGTATAACTAAAACAAAAGCCTTTTAAACTTGAACATCAACATAGTATGGCAAAAATAAAATGAAATAATGTCATTTACTTATTCACATGGATATTCTACTAATCTAATAATCACATGCAATATCAATGACCACTTTCATAATGATGGAATGCATAATGCCAGACTATCATAACCACAAAGCCAAGGCCTCGTGCAAAGACTACAAATAAGATTTTTTCAAGGCCTTGTGCCAAGACACTAGTTTGTCTCATGAGACCTACCGATGCATCGAGGAGCTATAGCAGGATCCACCCATCACTTACTAAGTCCAATCCATTCCTCATATGAACATGTTTAAACATAACATAAACATTCGTATTAAAACTAGCATACGAAATGTTAATACTTTAACCACAAACCATGAATGGTATAAAAATAGCACATCCACAGTAAAACATAACTCATTCGATATAATATGGAAGATTGTATTTTATCATATTAACCTCAATCGAGAATAATGAAGGATATTGACATAGATGAAAATAATCATCAAAACTATTTGAGAAAAATATCCCTCTTTTTCTTGAAATCATTTAAAAGTCACACTATTTGTCAAGAAGCCATTTAAAAATAGATTTTTGAATCAAAGTGTCCCATACCACTTTGAAACATTTAAAAGGAGTTTTAATTTTAAAACATTAATGTCCATATAAATAAATCCTTAAAACCATTTTTAAAACATGGACATTAATGAGCAAGATTTAGAAGAATAAGTCTTTAAAACATTTAAAAATGGTATTTTAGTTAGAGTTTCTAACCAAAAGAGAGACTCATGAATACAAATAATTGAGGTAATAAAAACTTTGTAATATCATTAGAATAAAGGAATTCATTATATACTATGTCAAAGTACATTATATACACCACATAAAAGTGATTTGGTGTATAACAACAAAGAAGTCTCAATGGAATGTAAATTGAGATGAAATCTCTCATAAAGGTCGTATCTTTAGGTTAAGGATAAATAAACGACATAATTATGTGTGAAAAATATAAATAAACTAAATATGATTGGATATTCAGTTTAAAACAATCAAAGGACATTCACACATATTCTTGTAAAAACAACACCAATGAATTGGATGTTTATCTCAACAAATCGAGATTGAGTAAAAATTACTCTTATCAAATTCATACCGATGACTTGAGAATTTATAAATGGAGTCATTATGTGTATAAAAATTATATCCATAGAGAGGGGAGTGGAAATTATGACATAATCAAATGAATAGTGATTCTACACATAATCTCGGAGTAAAAAATCAATGAAGTTTGCGTAAAGCTGAATAAATGGAAATGGAAATTTTAAATTCCCTTATCGATTTGGTAACTTACGAAACTTACACCCATGAAAGAAGGATAATACAATGATGATGTAAATATCCATAAATTATAGTATATTACACAATGAATACAATCATGGGCAGTACACACACCACATGCAATAAATAAGTGGTGAACAATGGAATTCTCACGGAATTAAAAGTGAGATAAGAAACCCCTTACTTTGTACTTTTTCCTTGGTCGATGGTAGGTTAACCTCCTATATAATGGTGAAATAATTATTATTAAATTATACAAGAATCATATATATTAATATGATATCATATATGATCTTTTAACATTTCTTTGTTAATAATATCTTAGTATTATCGTCATTTTGGGTGTTAACTTACTCGTTTTCTTTGATATGTTTTGTTACGTAAGCCATGTTTTTCATGGATAGGTTGTATCTTAATCATATACAAAATGATATCAAGTCATTATATACTATTATTAATCATCAAATGAGAATTATACTTGAATGGATACGATGGATAATGAATCTCATCGCGTTCGTGGAGACGGTAGTCCGTACGTACGCACGAGCGACAATATCATTCTTTTGATATTAAAATAATATATAATTGGATGGTATATCATATATACAGAATAATTATCATGTTATATTTATTATTTACATGAGTTACACATCATTATTATACCCATCCAAATAATAATTTATTGGATAACAATTACACCACGACGTGGAGACGGTAAGCCGTACGTACGCACGTATGGTGACATGTTATTCAAAGGATGGATAGAATACTGAATATGGTTGTAACATATTTATAATAACATCAAAGTATATATAAGATACTGGATTTATTATTTTAGAATGGTAATAACAAAGAAGGAAGAAGTGGAAGAAGAAAGGAACTTGGAATAGGGTGGCGAAATCATTACCTCTTCTTCGGGTTCTTCCTTTTGATTTGATCAAAAGGGCTCTTAGGTTGGCTTTATGACTAAAGAAGGGCCTCTACGATGAATTTAGGGAAGTTTAGAGAGTATTTGGGTAGATTTTGGCCGAACCAAAAGGCTTTGAAGGTGTGAGTTAAGGAGAAGGGAGAGTGCCCTTTTATAAGAGGGGTGAGGGGCACCTTTGGAAAAGATAGAAATATTATTTTATAATAAATTAATATTCGGTTTATAATGGATCCAAAGTGGATTATTTAAAGTTTAAGGTGGGGATAGGTCGAAAACCACTCAACCAATAGAATTTAGACAGGTTTGGGTTACTATATTAACCTTATCATAAAGTATTAACTCTTAGTTAATTAGTTTCACTTTTATAATGTCTCTTTGTATTTTTATATTATATGGTTAATAAACTTACTATATACATCCAAGATACCCTCAAGTGGTCCATTAATGATACACATATCATGATATAAGTCTCTTGGATGAACCTTAGATTTTTAGGGATTTAATATCAATTAATAATATAATTTTGTTTTTAAGAACTCTTTTATGTCAATTTTGACACTATTCAATAATTGATTTTTTTGAAAATCGTAACAGAATGATTACTTAGAAAAAAGTCAATTACATCACTCATAATATGTCATATTATCCTAGAAAATTAGTTTAATTCATTAAAAGTCTCAAATTATATTTATTTGGGTATTTATAATATCAATTATTTTAATTTTTTACTATTATGGTAATTACTACATCATCATTGTGTCATAAATAAATTAAATTATTTAATATCTAAAAATTATAAATAAAATATCATTATGTTGGAAATATTTTTATCTTTCTAATGAATATTTACAATCGAATTTATCTTATGTATAACACTATAAATAAACTTTGATTTTAACTCTTTTAACTCTTCTTTGAATTAAATAATAATAAATGTCCTAATCTAATCCAAGTGGACCTAAATGATAATATTTTATTCCTAAGGTTGTTTTTGGTCGAGATAAACTTTTCCAATAGAATTAGTACATGTGTTAGGTTAATATTAATATCATGTTTACCCTTAATTACCCTATTTACTTTTAACCGTGGTAAATAAAAGTAAAAAGTTACTATTCACCAAAAATTACTTTCATCTCATTGAACCACATTTTGCTCCTTGATATTAACCGTGTCTCTCGGATTTTCGAAATTCCACTCACAGAAGCAGTAAAATTACGTTTTATGAAAAATTTAGTTTTTTAAATACCACTTAGTGGTTTCACTATTCATCAAAAATTGAAGTTTTTCAGAACAATGCCAAAATTTTACCCTAAGCTATAATTGATATTCCGAATTCAAAAATGATGTCTATTTTAAAAAATTCTAAACATATAAGTTGCATTAATTAATTTTATAATTAATTCCCACTGTCACAACAAATAGCGTGTTTTTAAGAAACAATATATATCAAAATATTGACAATTGTTTATATCCAATTTCAAATTGAAATTAATTATAATGAAAACCATTGGATAAAAAGGTAAAAAGATATTCTAATTATACTTTAAAACCACTCAAATTCATAATTTATCACTATTAATTATTTTTATTAAAAAAGTTGTTTTTAATTAAAATTTAGTAATTTTCACTATTCATCAAAATATTAAAGTTATCCGAAAAGTACCAAAATTTCACCTAAGGCTAAATTCGATACTCCAAATCCAAAAATGAAATCCATTTTGAGAGATAAAATTTCTAAAATTTTAAAAAATAGGTATTACTATTCATAATGGCTAGTTTTATTGGTTGTGGTGTGTTAGAATCTTGAAGTTGCGTACAATGCACGCCATTGAATTATTCAAAGGGAAACGTACCGTGGAAGCTTGGGGTGTTACAAGTTAACAAACACAAAATCATAAACCATAGATGTGGAAAAGACCATCAATTCCTCATAATTGATTATCATAGGACAACATTTTTATCTTAAGATACTTTTAATAGAGTTGAGTCATTATTTTACCATCTATACTAGGAAAATAATGTAATATACTTACTTAACATGTATAATTTCACAATTTAATTAATTTTCCCTATAATCTAATCTTTTACTCCAAATAATGAATATTCAAGATGGATATTTCCTAAATCACGCACTAAGATCAAATTATAATGGATCTCATGATCCTCAAAAGGATAAAAATTCTACCCTCTAGTGTTTTTATCATTAAAAGAACTAAAATGATATAATAAATTACCCAATATGGATAAATTAATTAATTTATAAATAATTAAAACTAATGTATAGGGTTTAAATGAATCCAATCCATAAGTATTTAATCATAAAACTCCTCCAAAATATATCTGACCAAATTCAAGACCTAAAAATTTATAAACAAAGTCACTATGATTCCAAAATCAACTGAACATTAATCCTAAAAACATTCTCTTAATGTAACATACATAATATGCGAACACCTTGGTCATATATTCTATAAAAAATGGTAATAAACAAAATTCCCATAAAACCATAATGATACTATGCATACTTATGAAAATTAATAGTATCATTTTTCGTCAAATAAATCCATAGACTATTGAATATATTCCATAAATTCAAAATCCAGTAAAATTTTTCAAAGTTAAATTATATCACATTGTTATCAAATTAATAACCAATTTCAGGGTTAACAATACTATCCTATAAATTTCAATAATCACTTTATCTCAACTAAACATTATTTTCTTCACATTGGAAACATATTAAGGGTTATCTTTCCCTCAACTATGTGTTTTCTAAAAATATCATCTTACTAATAAATCACTTTTCTTGGTTATTTCTACCATTAAATATATAATTTCAATACATTTAAGAAAATAAAATGAGGAACAATCCGTAGATGTTTCATTATTCTATTAATCTATAATATTATTCATAAAAAAACTTTTACAACATAATTATTAAATCCCAATTTAAAACATTTCAATCATTCTACTTAATACTTAATACATTAACCAAGAATTGTCATCTTATTTCTTAATACTATTTTTATTTTATATGTTATTCATAGAACCTTCATCATCAAAAGAAAACCCACTACTCATACAACCTTTCTGATCCTTTTCTCAAGATTTTCCCCCTATAAAATAAATTTTCATAATGCCTATAATTTAAAATTTTAAAATATTAAACCATCGATGATACCTTATTGAAACCATTATTCCCATCTATTGAGTTAACCAACCCATTCAATTTTTCTTCTCAATTATTTTCTCTAATTGTTTATTTTACCCACCAAAAACATATTTCTATTTATTTGAGGCATTCTCCTCCATGCTTCTTCCCACATTCATGACATTAATAAAATAAAACTTTTTTTCCTCTATGATAATCATGAATATCCATTTTCCTATTTTTAGGTGTTTTCAAAAACTCAAATAAGTTGAGAATGTTGATCATATTATGAGATTTTTTATTAGGAATTATAATATGGTTTCACATACCAGTTCATTTTTCATTTGGTTTCTCGAGAGGAAAATTATTCCATTGTCCATTACATTTACTTTTAACTTGAATACTATTAGTTCCATATATTATCTAGAACCAAAATAATTGTGTGAGAAACAGAAATTATAGTGAGAAACAAAAAAAAATCATTTCTATGATGTCTAAATAATGACACCTTCTTTTCAATCTATGACAACTTATGTTTAACCTAGGTTATACATGAATATAATTTATTCAAATCCTTTATAACAGTTCATAAAGAAAATATAGATTAACCTAAAGCAAAAACCCAGAGAGTGTCAAAATAGGTATAAAGTAATGCCTGTTTTCTTGTACTAGGCTATGATCAATTGTACCTCAATGTCCCCTTTTAAAATTTCTTTTCCGTAGGTACAACTATGCTAGAGCCACATTCACTCTTAATATCCAGACATGGATGTAATTTATGGGAAAATCACATAATCTATTCCTTAAAAAAACTTTAGGATGTTATCCTATACTTAGAATTATCCACATGTTTTCCACCAAATTTTCCAAAACCATATCTGTAATGGTTGACTAGACATTTCTCTCAAACCAGCGATAATAACCAATGCTTTTCATACATAAATATTACATCTTAATAGATTAATATTCAATACATTATAGAAAAAACATGTCTGAGGACCATATAAGTTTAGTGTATCTAGAGATTAAATATCAATATCCTTATTTTATGAAATATCTTCAACATATACTATAAATATCTTCCCCCATTTTACACTTTATAATCAAAACCTATAAAAACATTCTTAATAACCTAAGGAAAAGAAACATGAGAAAGTGTGATCTCATATTCTCATTAATTTTTACATGATATATATCAATTGATAATCATATGAAATAATTATATAACAATAAGGGTATAAGATCATAGAAATCATTTTCAAAGTTCATACCCCATCTGAAAAATATTATAAAATATTTTTTATGGAATAAAACTTTATCATTTCAAAATACATGGATCATAAGAGTGAGAAATCATCATAACTCAATAATGAACTATTAGCTCTTGTCATAAATATGTGTGGCATCATCAAAAGTATAATTATAATTTAATATTCCAAGGTTATCTACCTAGACCATCATATCAAGAATCAACCCCTATTTTCCATAGTAGATCAAGTACATCGACTTTTTTTCCATAAGTGATCGAGTAGATCTACTTGTTTCACCTAACAAATCAAGCACATCGAATTGTTTTTCATAAAATATTAAGCACATTGATTTGTTTCTCTTAAATATATCATAATATATAATACTTTAAAAAATGAATTATAGGGAGATATAGGTCCTAATATTTACATAATTAAAACCATACATATGTGTTCCATATGATCATAAATCATTCATCATATCATAACCCATAAAAATGGGTTTCATAAACATTTCATATTTTCATCATAAAAATAAACCATCTAGATGAAGAATAAGGATATTATACTTGAATAATATCCTCATTAAAGAATAATTAATATCAAAGGTTGTCATCTTAGATGGAAAGTGGTTTTGAAAGACCACTTGGAAATATTCCTAAGGAAGATAACTTTTCCATTTTAAAATTACTAATAGTTAAAAAAATTCCACACTTTTAAATGAAAGAACTTTCATTAAAAATAAACATGTAAAATTGTAAAGTATTGTTTAAGTCATTAAGTTTCCATGGTGGTGAGAAAATCTAATAATGTCATATATGTGAAAAAAATTCCTTTTATATTTTTGTTTGAAAATTCAAAAAGAACCTTTTTTAAAAAATGAAAAAAATATTGATTTCAAACCATTTTGTAAATATTAAAACATGGATAAAAATGATTTTAAAAATTTTATGAGAATATAAAAAATCTTTTTATTTTTTAAAAAACATAAAAATGGGAGAGAAATATTTCTCAACTGGAGTGTTAAATATAAACAATCCTGAATAATGACGAGATTATGAAATAAACCCTTACTGCTTTGTTAACATTTGAATTGTAAATCCTATGAATGAAAGGAACTTTGATGGGTATGTAAATAAAATAATTTTCAGGATAAGACTCATAAAATACCTTAATGGGATGTATATACACCACAAAAGAGAAACATATAGTGTATAAGGCACGTGTTTCGCCTAAATAAATGCAAGACAAAAATACCTTTCCATGGGTTGGAATTCCTTTAAAAGTTCTTTAAACTCCTATATAATAAATTTAAATTTATTATAAATATATAAAAAAATCATTTAAATGATTATTATATCATATATATTCATTATATATATATATATATATTTACATTCATCCATAATGATATAGATATAAACATAATTTAATAGTTCATGGAGACGGTTGACTATACGTATGCATGACCACTATATTAACTTTTTTAAATGATTGAAAGAAAGAAAGGTAAATAATAATTTAAATTTACAGAAACATTATTATATCTTTTATATCATATATATTCATCATATCCATCCTACTTACCATCTAAGATAAAATAGAAATAAAAAACGAATAACATCACATCATGGAAATGGTAGTCCACACATACGCACGAGTGACATTATAATTTTCCAAAAGATTGAATGATAAGAAGGTAGATGTGATATTATCATTAAAAAGGTATAATTATGTCAAAAATATCATATATAAACATTAAAACCATCATAATTACCATGCATAAAACATGGTCATGAAAAATGAATTGTTTCGCTGCATGGAGACGATAAGTCATATGTATGCATGAGCAATACTTTTACTTCTTATTTGATGGAAAATAAGGTGTATAATAGTGTTTTTATAATCATAATACCATTAAAGAATATATATTAAACTAAATTTATTAATTTATAAAAAATATCATAGGTTTTTAGGAGGTAAATAAGGGTAGAAAAATAAATTGATTGGCTAGGGAGATTACGGCTTCTTCGAGCCAACTCCAATAGATCTCCTCTTAAGGGAAATAGGTTTGGTATTTTGTGAAGAAAATCAACTATAGAATATGGATAATGAATTTTAGAAGATATTTTGGAAGGTTATGTTAAATATATAATGCAAAAAGTTGTGTATATAAGTGATGGAGGAGGGAACCTTTTATAATTGAGGTGAGGCTCACTTTTGGAATTTCACAAAAGTTTAAATTATAATGAAAATATTCTAGATCCAAATGAATTCTAATTGTACTATAAATGTAGATGGGGTGAAACTTTAGACCATATTTTATAAAAATTTTCTTTATTCTTTATTTTTATGATTTTTAAATAATTTAATAAAATATTATTTCCACAAAATATCATTATTGTCAATTTTGAGAGTATTAATTACTTTGAATTTAATGAAATCAATAAAATAGTATTAATTTAAAAAATTATTTTAATGTATCTTTAAAATGTCATGTGAATATATAAAATTATTTTACCTCATAAATTATCTCAAATTATAATACTTATAATATTTTTAATATCATTTATTTGATTTTCCATTAATGAAATAATTACTACGACAGCATTGTGTAAAAATTTAAGGTAATTATTTATTATTGAGTATGTACTCTAAATTACTGCATGTTAAAAAGGTTAAATTTATTTAAAATAAGAGTTTTATAAGTATGAGTTTTCTTTAAATAAAATATTATAAATGTCATAATATCATCCAAGTGACCCAATAAGGTCACAAAATCTACATTTTTATTATTATAGAAAATATATAATAATAAAATAATATTTATGAATGTTTTATGGTAACATTATAGTCCTTATCATTTTATTTTTAGCATTTAATTACTCATTTTACCCTTTACCTTGTTAACAAAAATTATTAAGTTTACTATTCTCATTGAACAAAAATAAATGGACCTATTTAATAAATTCTGACACAACGATTAAAAATATGGAATCCTTTTTTTCGAAATTCAACCCACAAAAATTTTATAATTTAATTTAAAATTAAACAGGAAAAACACTATGAAAAAAAGTTTTTCAGAAAATGACCCCTTTTATATAAAATGTTTTTATACTAAATTCGAGTATAAAATAAATTTCAAAAACCATAATTTAATTATTTTAAAATTTAAGGAACTAATTTTTTTTAATATTAACCAAAATATAATTTTACTTTGTAAATACATTAAAATATAAATAAAATTTTTAATAAAAATCTATATTTTTAACTATTCATTGAAAAATATATCTTTTCAGAAAATTATAAAAATTAATCTTAAGATAATTTAGACATGATTAATTAGAGAATGAAATTACTTTTTTTCAAATAAATTTTATAAAACATTAAAAAATAATTTTTAATTTTTAATCATAAGAAATCCTACTTTTGGAGAAAACATATTTTTGAAGAACAAAATTACTTTACTAAAAATTGATATATTATTTACTAATTATTTGTAAATTAATTTATAATTAGTATGAAATATATATAAATATATTTCATAATGCAGTTTATCATATTCATACCTACCAAATTAATGGCTAGTTTATGACTGTCACATTAAATAATAATACTTTAATAATGTATTGCTGTTTGTTTATACTCGGTGTAGCGTGTTACAGAAACCATCGATGGAGTAAAATTATTTAAAGAGAAATATTTTATAAAATATAGTGGTATTACAAGAAACAATTATCATGAGTATCCATAAAAATAACTTCCCTTGGAGAACATTAATTCCCCATTTATTACTGCCATAACCAAAAATGACATCCTAGATGACCTACATCTAGAAAAATGTAGTCACTAACTTGTTTCTATAGAATTATAGTCCAAGATATGTAGAAAAATACCATATATGTTGTTATTAGAATTTTAAATAACCTAAACTATAAATTAATCTTCCCAAGGGGTTTACTTATAAGGTATATAATTACCTTACCAAACTCTCAGGGTCCATACTCATCCCTTGCTGAAGAAACTATGTCATTTTCACCATCATTGATCATCTTACCATGGGATCCATAAGACCCATGACTGGAATAAAACATATATACAAGGATACCCAAATGAGTTGAATGTTACCAAGTAATTATATAGGAATTACCATTTGAGAGGTTGATAACACTTTAAATATATGTTCCTTACTCTTTAGTTAAAATAATTATACTAGTAGGTCTATATCATGTGAATCCAATATGACAAATATGATGCATGAGATACCTATTATCTATGCCATACAATATTCAAAAGTTAAATAAGTTGCCTCTTTTTAGTGGTCCAAGATCCAAAGTCCATAAACAAAAAATGATAAATCAATAACATCATGTCCGTTATGCTTGGTGAAAACCAAAAACAATCATAACAACATAATAAAACAATATCAATACCATTACCATGTTAATGTCGACTTCCACCAGAAAGGTGATCATAACATAGCAGTCTGGGATCCATCGAAAATTATGAAAAATTACTAAATCACTAGTCTTACAGGTCAAAAAATATTGACAGAAAAATAAAAATAAGCTATGATGCCACTTTTTAACATCCTGAACCAACTATGTGAATAGTAAACAGACTAGTTTGACACATTTCCTCAGGTGGTCCTCCATGAACGACGGAGACCAACTAGTATTGGGGATCTAAGGAGGTACTGGGGAAGGCTATACCCCCTATTATAGACTATAAAAAATAGAGAAATAACCAAGTAAAATCTATAATATAAAATAAATTGAGTATTAAAAGAAATAAATATAAGGAATTATATAATAAAATGAAATACAATATAAAAATTGATTAGTCATTCTCATAATATAGAATAACAACATTGAATTACCACTAGTCCGATCATACATCCAAGTTAAAAATAATAATAAGTATAAGGACCTAACCTTAAAACATTACATATTGTTGTGTTTTAGACAAGAACAAACATTCTTACACATTGAGGATCTTTTTTTGTTTTAGAGTTTGTAAGATCCCATATCTTTGTTGAGGTATTATTTTTTCAACGTTTCAGTTTAAGTCTTTCTATTTGGTTAATTAATAGTTTTCTCTAGTCCTTAAGAAGGCTCAGGTGTGTTTTAGGGGTTTGGGAGATAAAAAATGGGAAAAAGAAGTTTTCTGGGAAAACCACATGGTATGTGCATTGTTAGTCCAAACCACACAAAAATCCTAGGTAAACCATGAAGAAGGAGGATTTTTGGTCAGTATCATCTGCACGGTTTGCATACTATTCTACAAACCGTGTGGGTAAAACGTGAAGAAAAGAAACTATTAAAAAAATCAAAAAAAATTATGAGGTTTTTATGTTCCACTCGGTATTTTCCTCATCCTCCCCTCGTGAAACCATAGGAACGAACCGAATATACTAAGAACTCCTGAGGGTGATTCTCCTTCAATCTTAGGCCGTTTGGAGTGCCTTCAATTGCAAAATGAAGATACGGATAAGGCTAAATCCCTCTTTTATTCATTTTCTTGTTTAGGGTTGGTATCTTTCTCTTATCTCTATCTGAAGCCCTAAAACCTTTATTTTCTGGTAAGATCTTTGTTGAGCCTTCAAAGGTGTGTTGAATTGGGATTTAAGGCCTTTATTAAGGGTGAGTTGACCAACAGATTCAAGTTTTGTGGTCTACAAATTATATACCTTGGTTTTTGTGTTTATTTTTTCATGTAGGGTCTTTATTATTGCCCTCTTTTGATGAGTTCTTGGTACTTTTGGCATGATGTGATGTATTGGGAATATAATCAATTAATTGAAACCCTCTTGAAACCCATGGGATTCAAGGAGGAAGACTTCACCAAAATAGGGTCACCCATGGGGTGTGTCAGCCCTCCTGATGGGAAAAACATAAATATAAGTCATGAAATTAACACATGGTGATGTAGAGACTTAGAGAGTATCCTAATTGGTTTTTGTAATGAGTTGTAATGGAGTGTGTCTGATTGTTTCTAATGTGGTTAAGGGATAAGGGATTATTTGGTTGACATCTAAATGGGTTGAATGGAAAAAATGTGAATATGATAAGTAATCATGTTTACAATTGAATATGCTTAGTGAGATTGGCATGAGAAATGAGAATGGTGATAAATAATTAAGTAATATAAATAATGAATGTGTTAACGGATTGAGGAAAAATGTTAGTTTACCATTTATTGATATTGTTGTGATTTTTTAAATGATATTGGCTATGCTTGTTGTTATATGGTTAATTGAGGTGAATGATAAATAAGCATGTGTGCATGGCTTGGTAGAGTGGGGTATAGATTTGAGGTTCTATGCCCACGGGTCAAGTTGGGAAAAGGTTCTAAATCCACCCCAAAATGCCTGAGTTAGGGTAGAGTATGTTGTTCTATTCCCATAATGGTTTCATTCCACCTGGACTGAGTCTTCGGGGTGAGTATTATGAGGTTGTTATAATGTGACACCTAGTGAGACATGAAATGATTTTTATTCCTATATACTTGAGAACATTTAACTTTCTTAATCCCATAAACACATGAAAAAGCTATATTAAACCATGAAATGCCTTTGTAGTGAACCTGGATTTAATGGTAGTATAATTTAAAGGAGAATATTCTAGACTGTCATATTTAAATGTTTAAATTTACTTGCATTTAATTATCATTTCCATGCACTATCTAATTTTTTCGGGATATTCTGTAGAAACCATTGGTGGTGTCCTACTGGTTTATACTCACACCCTACTCAGGCCGCCATTGGGTACCTAAGAAAATTTCATGCTTGCAGGTCAGGCAAAGAGTAGGGGCTCAATGCTAGGGAGTTGAGTTGGACAAGGTACATGTATGGGTGAGGTTCCAGATTTAGAGTCCAGACCATTTTGGGGATCCTGCATTTTTTCTTTCTTTTGGGTTTTGTTCACTTGGCACTATAGAATGGTATGACATATTTACAGTTTCATATGGTTGTACCCAGTTTGGGAATCAGTTATTTATGCATCTTATTGATTGTTCTCTATTCCTTACGTTATTTACACTATTTTCCATTATGGATTACTCTAGTAGAGATGGTATAGTCACCCCACGTATCCTATTAGACCATCTCTACTAGTTGGAAACCTCTGGAATACAGGGAGGTGCGTTTGATGCCATGTGGCGACCTGGCTCGGGGAACCGTTAATGGATTCCAGGTCATGGACGCTAAAAGTGGTATCAGAGGAGTTATTTTCTCTTTCTTACTATTTGAGGATGGTATATAGAAGGTTAGGAAAGTTTCAGGCCTTGGTAATGAGCACATTCTTGGGAGTATCTGGCCCATATATAGGGAAAAATGGGAGGGGATGGTTGTTCTTGTTGGGTGTTGTTATATTTGATGTTATTTCACCATAGGGTGACACACTTGTTGTGTGATTTGACAGTTTTGTGATATTTCTCTCTTGTATAGAAGGGTATGAGGATGTGCATTCATGTATAATTCTATGCACCTATATAGGTAGGTTACATGCATCATGATAGGCACACACACAAAATGTTTGTATAGGATACGAAGGTTAGGATGTGTTTGTTCTCAAAAAATTAATGAAAATTGTGCCAAATATGATTGTATGAATGGATAAAAAGGGAAGTGAAAATGTAAAATTAGTAATTTAAAAATGGTGATTAATAAATAAATAAAAGTGTGTTAACCTATTGTAAGGGTAAATTGGGATATAGAAATGGTTTTGAATTGGTGTAAAATATAAGTCTTGTAACCATGTAAATTAGATACCCATGTTAGCCATGGCCTTAGGAGAAATGTCCATGGGTAGTGATCTGGCTATGAGTGGGCCCGTTTGGGTAGTGTATGAGAACTTTTTTGGTTATGGAAAGTGATGAGTCTACCAATTTTTCGTTTTCCCTTCATAAAAGTGTTATAATTGCATTTTAAAGATCATGTTTGGAATTGTAGAGAAATGAAACCTTGAAGATGTGTGCCATTTGGACGATAAGAGGATGTTCTCTAGAACCCTCATCCATTAGTAGAACAGGTGAACATGGTGTTCAAGGAAAATAGGGAAGAGAAGTTCAATGAGAAATTTTCTTGATTTATGAATATGATGGAATGAGACCCAAGGCGGGATACACTGAGTATGTTTGAGCTGACCAGGGAGTTTCAGGTGCAGCACCCTCTGACCTTTACCAGAGAGGGTGAATGAGAAGTAGAAAATTTCTGGATAGAGTCCATCCAAACTATTCTAGATCATCTAGAGACTCCTCTCGAGAAGTGAGTCATGTTAGTAGCCTATATGGTGAGGGGTCAGCCAAAACATTAGTGGGACATCACGGTTCAAGTAGAGCATGATGGAGGAATGATGTGGAAATATTTTCAGGAGAAGTTTCTTGAGAAGTTCTACCTAGAAACCTTGAGTAAAGGGAAGGGTATGGATTTTATGAGGTTGACCGAGGGGAAAATGTCGGTAATGGACTATGGTAGTCATTTAACTGACTTGAGATGATTCGTTCGGACATTGAAAGGAGACGAGGTAGCCGTAGAGAAATGCTTCTAGGATGGGATAAGACATGAGATCAGATCTCAGGTGAATATCTTTTTTCCAAATAGGTTTTCTAAAGTGGTGAATCAAGCCCTTATCTCAGAGGGGAACTTGAAGGAAGCTTTAGGTAGTGAACTTGGGGTGCCATTTGTGTGAGAAAGTGGCACAAATTATGATAGTAGGAAGCACCGCTTTGTAATCTTTCAGTCTGGTGGAAGCGCACAAAGCAGTCAGAAGAGGGGGTTAGCATCTCAAGGTGGTGACCATGTTTTATATTATCAGTTTGGTCGGACGGGGTACAAGTGTGACCAGTGTCTCCACCCACCAGTTAAGTGATGAGCATGTGGCTGGTTAGGCTGCATGCAGAGGTTTTATAGGAACCCGCAACAGTTAGGGAATGATGAATGTTAGAGAGAAATTTTCACAACCCGTCCTCGGGGCCCGTGCCGTGACTACCCCAAGCCCGCCTTCTATAGGCCAGGGGTTGGCGACTAGCACCAAGGCGTAAATTCCGGTAAAGGGAAGGCATTGCCTTTGTAAAGTAAACAAGCACCACAGAGTAAGCAAGTGGAAAAAGTGAACACTAAGTAAAAACTGGTACAAAAGTAAGTGCGGAAAAGTATGTGGGCCAGTATACAAACCCAAACTGAAAGTAAAGTACAACTCGAAAGGGAAAACAGCAACTGAAAAGTAAAAGCCGCTACGCCGAGCTGTCCACTGGAAATCCCACCTGAAGGGTGGGTACAGATATCTCCACTGCACCTCGGGTCCCGCCGTCCGCTCCGAGTATGCCCCGCCCAGTGGTCCACCTCCAGGTACCGTCCTGCTCTGCAAGCCTCAACCGCGATCAACGTTGTTCGTCCTCTGCAACCAACACAACGTAGTGCGGGCATAGCCCGTGTAGGGGTGAGTATAAGATACTCAGTAGGGACCCCGAGACCCCCGAAGGTCTCCCAAAATCCACAAAGGATAAACCACAAAGGAAAGATACAATCACGAAGTAACAACCGACACTGCTTAGGTATATGCTCATACATATACCTAAGTCATCAATTCCAGTATGCTCCAACCTCCGAGCCCAAGTACAACCCAGTCCACACAGGAAAGCAAAACGTAATCCACACAGGATAGCACAACACAATCCACACAGGAAAGCAAACAGGATTCAGCTCACACAGGTATACTTCTTCGAAAGACAAAAGAGATGATCATCGATCCATCTAAGTCGTCAGACCCACAAAGGATCGATAGGTACTAACCCCCGCAATGACCCACAAAGGATCAGTAGGAAACTAACCCCCGCAAAGACCCACACAGGATCGAACCCACACAGGATCTATAGGCGCTGGCTCACACAGAATCGCTGAGCGCTGACCCACACAGGATCGGACCCACACAGGATCGGTAGCACTGATCCACATAGGATCGCTGAGTGTTGTAGTCGTCGCCGTCGAATCCACTGAGGATCTCTGTACAGTCGTCGCCGCAGTCACAGTAGCAGTCGCAGCTAGCACTAGGGTTCCCGCACACAACAAGCTCGTTCGGGAGGGTCTGCTCCATGAGCCGAGAGGCTGATACATCAACTGACACATAGTCTAGAGTTGATGTATCCAAAAGTTTCGTATCTCCAACAGGAACTCAACGTCGCAGACGGCGCGTCAATCGGACGTCCGGTCTGAGAGTTATTGGCTTTTTCATCCCAGGGTCCCGGTTGGTTTTTTAAGGCAAAACCAACCCGACCGTACTCCACCTGCGTCCAAACCTCGGGCAGCGTATGCCAAAAGATCTGTCTCACTTATAGAAAATCATCAAAGTCGACGGCACGTCAATCGGACGTCTGAAGCTCAAGATATGAGTGTTTCCGCTCCGAGGGCCCGGTTGGTTTCGTGTACAAACCAACCCGGCCGAACTCAAAGTATTCCGAAACCTTGAGTGCGATATACCTAAACGACCGTCTCGTTCCAAGGATCGTGTCTCCGCTGACGGCGCGTCAATCGGAGGTTCATAGCCCGAGTTATGGGCAATTGAACCCAAACAGTTTGAAAATGGGGGTTTCGGGCCCGGACCGACCCGGCCCGAGACCCCCTGGATCGGCCCGAACCGGGTCGACCCGCCCCGGGTCCGGGTCGGCGCGGCCCGGCGACCCGCGCGCTGGGCGTGCTGGTTGGTGCTCGGCCAAAACGTCCGAGCCGTTTTGGCGGCTCGCACGGGGGGGGGGGGGGGGGGGGGGGGGTCGCTACCCCTCCCGTTTCATGTAACCGCGGCCCCTTAATTGGGGCTGCTTTGAAGTCCGGCCGGGGGAATTTAATTCCCCCGGCTCCTCCTTTTCTGGCCGGCCCGACTTGGCCGGCCGATTCCTGCTCAACGGGACCGGTGATGGCCGGTCCCCTTCCAGCTCCGACGCCGGCGGCCCGGTCCGGCCGCCGGTCACCTTGCTCCGCCGCGGCCCGGAACTGGTCGCGGCCCTTGTCGTCCGGCTCAGTGCGACGGCACCGCGCCCCTCCACCGCGGCCCCGCTCCGGCAGCAGTGTTTTTCGGTGTCTCCAATGCGGCGCGACGGCGTCGCGTCCTTATATTAAATCGTGGCACGGCGTGATGGCGCCGCGTAATTCTTGCCGCAAAAACCTGTGCGGTGCGACGCCACCGTGCCACTTCCATTCAATCCAAGAATTCAACAAGAAAAATTAATGAGGTGGGTCGGCCGTGTTTGTGCGGTCCCCCCCCCCTTACGTTAATTGATAGCAGACGGTTAAATTTCACGAAGAAATTCAGGAATGAAATCACGAACAAAATAATTAAAAATCATCCCCTACCTCGGTTTCAAGAATGGTGTACATCAACGAGCCACGGAACACGAGCGTCACGGAGGTCGGGCGTCGCGGAAAAACCGTTGCGGAAAGAGACATCGCATCGCGGGTCGATGTCACAGAGAACGAACGTCGATTCCATTGTCATCGAGGTGAATCCGAAGAGGAAACGTCGCGAAAGAAGAATGTCGTGGAAGAAGTTCTTCGCGTTCTTCGGTGGAGATGTTCTTCGCTAAGGACGGTGTTCTTCGTCGGAGTTGAAGAAGAAGAAGACTTCCTCAAACCCTTAGACCTTTCCTCCCAAGTCTCCACCACAAGAAAAACTAACCCCAAAATAAAATAATCCTCCCACTTATTTTATTAACCCAACATAGGTTTTTGAATTTCAAGAGTTTGAAAATTCAAAACCCACATTTAACTCACTTAAGTTATTAACATAAGATGTTATAAAATTA
This sequence comes from Viscum album, assembly GCA_963277665.1. Taxonomy (NCBI): domain Eukaryota; kingdom Viridiplantae; phylum Streptophyta; class Magnoliopsida; order Santalales; family Viscaceae; genus Viscum; species Viscum album. The sequence continues at coordinate 1,418,748,784 of OY728145.1, forward strand.
ATGAGGAGATAAGTTAGCAAAACTTAAATGGGGGGTTTATAGGGGTTAGGAAAGTGAAGGGTTGGGCTCGTGTGGGTCCCACCCTACCTTATCCTCTCAAGGTTGGTTATCACAAGTGGGTCCCACCCCCAACATCCTTACTTAGGATAAAACTACCAAGTGGGAAAAATAAAAATTGTTAAATTTTTATTTTCAACTACCACAAAAATTAATAACTCCCCTCATTTAAACGCAACTCCAAAACAGGAGTTCCTAAGCAATTACCGGTGCTGCGGTTCCATCGGTGCCCTCGGAATTCGATTCTGGGCACCGGTTCAAAAGTTAGAAATTCCCGCTCGTTTGTTCACTGAACGTACCCGAGCTAAACTTCAGATAGAAATTCCGGGCACTCCGGGCCTTGGAATCAAGTGCCGTCTGAAACTGTGTTCTTGTAAAATTCCAAAGAAAATTAAGAAAAAATTTCCCTTGAATTTTACGGGTCTTTACAGAAATGATGAGTGTAGGAAGGGGGTTTATTAGCCTGTACCAGGAAGAGAGTCGGAGCTCCACAGGTCATATTAGTAGAGGTAGTAGATGTGGAACTATGGGGAAAGATCATCCTTTCCAACAGAGTAGTGTAGTGAAGGGTACTTAGGTTGGAGCCTAGGGTAAAGGTGTAGGTCATCTCTATGTTGTTCAGGATACACCTGAAGGTGATAAGGAATAACTATATACTATTAGAGGTATCATTATTGTAGATTTAATTCTTGCTAGTGCTTTTTTTGATACAGGTTCTACACATTCCTCTATTTCTTCTCTGTTTGTAGTTTTGTTGAGATTAATAGTGGAGACTGCATTTGGGGTAACGTCACTTGATTATCTACTAGGGTTATGAGTTGAGGACATCAGGCAAGCTAAGGATTGTGATCTAGAGATTGGTTTGTATCATTTTCTATGGTATCTATTTGTCCAAAAGATGTTAGGTTTTTACATAATATCGGGAATGGATTGGTTGGTGTTATATCAAGATCATATCGGCTGTTACCGACATCTGGTAACATTAACATCTCTCGATGGAAGAACTTATGTCTGTGGTGGGTGGGATACTTGAGAAGACCGCGTAGGGAGACTAAGACAATAGTAGGGAGAACACATAGCCCAAGTGGAATGAATTATGTTAGATGATTGGGAGCAATTAAATCCAGTCTTCCCTTTTGTTGTGGACCAATTTCAGGATGTGTTCCTTGAGAATTTCTCGAAGTTACCACCTGAGAGAAATGTTGAGTTTTCGATCGAATTGTTGCTAGGAGTGGAGCTAGTTTCCATTCCACCATATCAAATGGCTCTAGCAGAGCTCCCAGAACTGAAGGTTCAGTTATAGGAATTGGAGCATAAGGGGTTTATAAATCCTAGTACATCACCTTGGGGATCTATGGTGTTTTTTATAATAATGCTGACAGATGACTAATACTATGTGTCGATTATAGGAAGCTGAACCCAATGAAAGTTAAGTACTGATACTCTCTTCCTAGAATCGATGACCTGTTTCATCAGCCCAGAGGTGCCTTGGGGTTTTTTAAGATCGATCTGAGATCAGGATACCATCAGTTGAGGGTGAGACCTTATGACATACCCCGAACAACTTTTCAAAGTAGATTTGAGTTGAATGAATTTTTGGTGATGCCGTTTGGATTGAACAATGCATCGGTAGTGTTTATGACCTTGATAAACTAGATATTTCACCCATTTCTAGATCTGTTCATAGTTTTCTTCATTGATAATATCTTGGTATACTTCAGAACTCTTGGTGATCATGCCAAACATCTTGACACCATCTTGAGTAAACTAAGAAGAATATGCTTTACACCAAGCTATCAAAATGTTAGTTTTGGATTGATGAGGTGCACTTTCTGGGACACATCATTTCTGAGTCAGGTGTGTTGGTGGATCCAGAAATGGTATAGGTTATGGTGTCTTGGGAGCAGTCCAAGTATGTCTCTGATGTTCAGATTTTTCTCGGTTTGGCCAGTTATTGCGGAAGGTTTATTAGATATTTATCTTCTTTGGAAGTGCCACTCACAAAACTAACCAAGAAAAGGGTTAAGTTTAATTGGTTAGAGGATTGTGAGAATAATTTTTAGGATCTAAAAAATCAGTTGAGAATGACACTGAATCTGATCTTTTCTGAACAAGGTAAGAGGTGCACCTTGTTCTGTGATTCATCCTGTGTTAGACTTGGGTAAGTTTTGATGTAGGATGATCGGGTTGTATCTTATGGGTAGAAATTATTGAGGTTTCATAAAAAAGAATTATCCTACTCATGACCTGGATCTAGCTACTATGGTTCATGCCTTAAAGTGTTGGAGTCATTACTTGTTGGGAGAACCCTTCACGGTGTTTACAAACCATAAAAGTCTCAAATACATCTTCTCTCAATAGGATTTGAATCTTTGACAATGATAGTGGGGTGAATAACTGAAATATTTTGATTTTGAGTTGGTGTACACACCAGACAAAGGGAATAGTATCACTAATGCTATGAGCCAGAATACTTAGAATCAGGTAGTTCAGGAATCCAGTTCAGAATGGAAGATGATGTAGTTGTTTACTAAGATGAATTTGGAGGTATAAGATGGGCACAAGAAGATGACCCTTCATCTATAGTATTTGATTTCATGATTTTGAGCTGAGTTAAAGAGATTTAGTTGGTGGATTCAGATTTTTTGGCTATGTAGGAAAGTATTAAAGTAAGAGAGTCACCTTATGGTTGGACTTTTAGTGCCAATGTAGTTTCTTTTTTTCATGGTCATGTTTTGGTGCCGGTAGTTTTACGATAGGACTTGATGAGAGATTTACATGTTTCAAAGTGGGAAGTGCATCCAGGCTTGACTAAGATGTACCCTGATCTTAGTAGGCAGTTTCGATGGCTGAGAATGAAGAAAGAGGTTGCGTGTTTTGTGAAAAATGTCTTACCTATCAGTAGGTGAAGGATGAACTCAGCATCTAGGTGGGTTGTTGCAGTCATTACCTATTCTAGCATAGAAGTGGAATGACATCATGAGGGTATTTGTAGTGGTACTTTCAAGGACACCTTAGAAGAATGATGCAATTTGTGTGGTGGTAGATTAGATGTTAAAACTAGCTCATTTCTAACCAATCCAGGAGGCCTATACAGTCGACAAGTTGGGGGAATTTTATTTTTGATAAATAGTACAGTTACATAGTGTGCTGAGAACCATAGTTTCATATCATGATCCATGTTTATCCCCATACTTCTGGAGGGGACTACAGAATACAATTGGTACCCAGGTGTTTCTGAGTATGTATTACCACCCACAAACTAAAGAGGAGTCAGAGTGTACAATTTAGGTATTAGAAGACTTTTTGAGAGCATGTGTTCTAGATTTCGGTGGTTATTGGTAAAAGAAATTATAACTTTTTGAGTTTTCTTACAATAATAGTTTTCATGCTGCAATTCATATGGAACCTTTCAAGGCACTTTATAGGAGACTGTGTAGATATCAGTTGTGTTGGTTAGAGGCCATGAAGTCTGAGCTGTTAGGACTAAGTCTTGTGTAGGAGATGTTGGATAGGGTTTTTTGATTTAAAAGCATGTGGAAACAGCTCAGAGTAGGTAGATGTATTATGCATATTAGTGAAACAGACCTCTTGAGTTTATGGTGGGTGATAGTGTGATTCTTCAGGAGTCACCAATGTTAGGACACTGACGAATTCGTATGCAGGGAAAGTTGGTACCTAGATATATGGGTCTATTTGAGATTATGGAGAGGGTTGGGCCCATGGCATACTGATTGGCTCTTCCACATTGTTATAGTGGAATGAATGTTGTTTTTCATGTTTCAAAACTCTGATAGTATCACCTCGATCTATTTCATGTGCTAAATGTTGGGGATGTTGAGCTTGAGGATAATGCGTCCTTTGAGAAGCATCCAGTTCGTATTGTGGATCATAGTGAGAAAGTTTTATGGGGTATAATAATGCCCTTAGTTTATGTTCTATGGAAACATGGAAATGTTCTGGAATAAAATTGGGAGAGAGAATCAGATATGCGGCCTCAATGGTTTGATCTCTTTTCTTTGGGAACTCAATGATGCTTGGGAAGAGTGGCTCAGGGACGAACCATTATAAGGTGGGGAGGTTGTAAGATCCCAGATATCCTTTAATATATGATTTTTCCACTTTCTAGTTTAAGTCCTTCCTTTTGGTCAATCAAGTGTTTTCCCTAGTCCTTAAGAAGTTTTGGGGGTGTTCACGGGGTTCGGGACACGAAAAAGGGGAAAAAGGAGTTTTTTGGGAAAGCTGCATGGTCTGAATATGGTTAGTCCTAACCGTGCTGGAAACCTAAGTAAACCGTACAGAAGGATGATTTTCAGATAGTAGCATCTACACATTTTTTGCACGGTTTGGAATACTGTTCAGGTAAACAGTGTGACCTAGAAACTTTAAAATAATTACAAAAATTCCATTACAGGGTTTTTATGTTCCACTCGGGATTTTATTTCTCCTCCCCTCTTTCAACCCTAGGAATGAACCAATCTCCCAATAACTCCCAAGGGTAATTCTCCTTCAATCCTAGGCCATTTAGAGTGTTGTCAGTTGTGAAAATAAGATCTAGGTAAGGCTAAATCCCTACTTGCTTCTTTTTTTTTATTAGGGTTGGTATATTTCTCTTTTCTCCATCTGAATCCCTAAAAACTTTCTTTTACAATGAGATCTATGTTGGGGATTAAAAGGTGGGTTGAATCGGTATCTAAGGCCTTGATTAAGGGTGAATTCACCAACAGATTCAAGTTAGGTGGTCTAAAAGTTATATCCCTTGGTTTTTGTTTAGATTTGTGCTTGTAGGGTCTTTATTCTTTCCCTCTTTTGTCGATTTATTGGTACCTTTGTCATGATGTGATGTATTGGGCCTCTAAACAATTAATTAAACCCCTATTGATCCCCATGGAATGCAAGGAGGATAACCTTACCAAAATAGGGCCACCCATGAGGTGTGCCATCCCTACCTATGGGGATAACTAAAATTTAAGGCATGAAATTGACACATGATGATGTAGAGATTTAGCGAGTAGGCTAATTGGGTTATGTAATGAGTTGTAATAAAGGGTTTATAGTTGTGTCTAGTGTGGTTAAAGGCTAAGGGATTTTTTTTGTTAAAATCTAAATGGGTAAAATGGGTAAAATGGGAATATGATAAGGAATCATGTTTATACTTGAATATGCTTAGTGAGATAGGCATGGGAAATGGGAATGAGGATAAAGGGTTAAGTATTATAAATGATGAGAGTGTTAATGGATTGAGGAAAAATTTTAGTTTCCCATTTATTGATATTGTTGTTATGTTATAAATGATATTGTCTATGCTTGTTGTGATATGGTTAATTGTGGGGAATGATAAATAATAATGTGAGCATGGCTTGGTAGAGTGGGGTATATACTTGAGGTTCTATGCCCAGGGGTCGAGTTGGACCGAGGTTCTAGATCCACCCCCAAATGCATGATTTGGGGAAGGGGACTGAGTTCTATTCCCCTAACTGTTGCATTCCACCCATACTAAGGCTTCAAGGTGAGGATTATGAGGTTATTATAATGTGACGTCTAGTGAGATAGGACTTGATTTTTATTCCCGTATGCTGGAGAACATTGAACATGCCTAATCTATTTATCACATGAAAACAATAGATTAAACCATGAAATGTCAAAGTAGTGAAACTGGATTTATTGGTAGTATAATTTAAAAGAGCATAGTCTAGACTGGCCTATTGAACTGTTTACCTTTATTTTCCTTTAATTATAATTTTCATGCACGATCTACTTTTGCTTGATATTTTGTGGACACCTTTGGTTGTGACCTACTGAGTTATACTCACACCCTTCTTGGGCTGACACTGGGTACTAGAGAAAATTTCCTTCTTGTTAGTCAAGGCAAGGGTAAGGGCACTATGCTAGGGAGTTAAGTTGGACATGGGACATGTATGGGTGAGGTTATAAACATGGAGACCAGACCTTTTTTGTGATCCATCATTTTTTCTTTCTTTTGGGTTTTTTTGACTTGGCACTATAGCATGGAATGACCTATTTATAGTTGTATATGGTTGTACCTAGTTTGGGAATTGAATATTTGTGCATGTTATTGATTATTATCTATTTTTTCTACTATTTAAACTATTTTTACTATGAATTACATTGGTATAGAGGGTATAGTCTCCCCACATATCCTATTAGACCCCTGCCGCTAGTCGGCAACCTCTGGCGTATGGTGAGGTGCGCTTGAAGTCATGTGATGACCCGACTCGGGGCACTGTTAGTGGCTTCAGGGTCAGGGAAGTTACAATGTTTTTAAATAATTAGGACATAAAACATACATAACATCCCATAATCATAAATGGGGACACCACTAAACAATATCCATTTCTTCCAAAATATAAAACTTTTTAAATAAAACATGATTTATTTGAAAAAATTTCATAACAATTAACTTGACTTCCTTATTTCTCTTGAACAACCTTATAACCCATGAAAAACATTTAAAAAATATTGGGATGATCACAAAAAGCTGAGTAAGGGATATAAAAAAAAGAAAATGTTAGTCAAGTGATAATATAAAAACCCAATGAAACCCATTTCATAAAATCTCATTAGCATGCATAGAAACATCTTGTAGTTTCCTCAGGGCATATTTATCATATCACTCTTACATTCACCCTTACACATGGAATGACCATTTGGTCAAATTCCATATCTAGAGTTCCCAATGCATTAGAGAGCTATAATGGGGCTCATCTGTCATATCTTGAGCTATAATGGGCTCAATCCAACATATCTTGAGATATAATGGGCTCAACCCAACATATCTTGAGCTATAATGGGGTCAATCCAACATATCGTAAGCTATAATGGGCTCAACCCAACATAATTTTTTCCAGGGAACATATCATAGTAATAAAGCACTTGATAACTCATTTAAACCCTTGAGAAAAACACATTCAAATATTCAAAATACACTTTTTCATAAAACATATCACTTTTTAAAAAAATGAACACAATAATAAAATAATATTATTAAAAAATTACTATTTCAACATATAATGGAAGAATAATAGTAATAAAGCATCCTAAATCAAAGAGAAACCACTCATTCCATATATATAAAAAACAATATTTTTGAATTTCACTAAAGTGGTTTTTAAAAAGACTTTAAAAGGAAATTCCCTTACAATTATAATTGGTGTGATAATTACTAGAATGGAATGGATATGTGTATACACTCTAAATACATACAATACAACATAATATAAAAAAATCCATTACATATAGAATCTCAATACCACATAATGAATAAAAGAGAAGGTTAACCCAAAGAATTGAAATTGGGTTAAGAATTCATTTTCCTCAAGTTCATATTACTTCAAACGTGATTAAACCTCCAAATAAACTAATTCTGGGATCAAAACAAGATTTTAATCTAGCACATGCTTTATCAACATTGAAACATTAAAAAAATTGTGTACCTGAGATAAAATCAGAGGAAAAGCAACTCGGTGGGTGATTGGTCCAACTTTCTCTAAGATTTCATAAGGTCCAATGAACCATGGATTTAGATTTCCTTTTTTATCAAAATGCACAAAACTTTTACAAGGATATATTTTAAGGAAAATATGATCACCAACCTCAAAATAAATATATTTCCTCCTATTATCAGTACAAGTGTTCTTCCTGCACTGAGCTGTCCTCGTGTGTTGCTGAATCATCCAAACGTTTTTTTTTTTCTACTTCATTTACTAATTATTGTCCCATCAACTTCGTTTCCCCAACTTCATCCTAAAAGGATGTAGTTCGACACCACTTTCAATAAAAGGCCTCAAAAGGTTCCATCTTTATACTGTAATGAAAACTGTTATTATAAGAAAACTCAACTAAAAAAGATGATGATCCCAAATTCCCTAGTATTCCATTGAACATGATTGAATCATATCCTCCAATGTCTAAATTTTTATCTTTGTCTGTCCATTAGATTAAGGATGAAAAGAAGTGTTGAAGTTTAATTCAATGCCCAATGACTTGTAAAGTCCTATCCAAAGGTCATAAGTAAACCTGAGATCCTATTTAGATACAATGGAATGAGGAACTCCATGTGACCTAAAAATATCTTTGAGTTATAATCCAGAAAGCCAATCCAATACATAATATCTTTAATAGGAAGGAAAAGTGCAGATTTAGTCAGACGATCAACAATAACCCAGATTTCATTGTTACCTCAAGATGTATTCGGTAGTCCCTCAACAAAGTCCATAGATATATTTTCCCATTTCCACTATGGCACTGGTAAAGGTTAAATCATCCCCTTTGATAACTACCACTCTACTTTAACCTGTTTACATGTCAAATATTTCACAGTAAAATTAACAATATCTCTTTTGATTCCATCCCATGAGTAATACTCTCTAAGATCTATGTACATCTTTGTGCTTCTAGGATGAACTAAAAATGGAATACTGTGAGTTTTACATTACAATTATTTCCTCAAATGAGAATCACAAGGAACACATGATATCTTTCCAAACCTCAAAACACAATGATTATAAATTTGTAATGCTATTAACTTACCCATTTTAGTGAATTCTACAATTTTATGTAACTTGACGTATTCTTTCTATGCTTGGTTAATTATATTTGATAGATATGACTAGAATATAACTAGAAACAAAACAGAGGAATTTCCTACACCAAAAACTTCAAATCTAAGTTTATCAAATCATTCACTAAAGGGTCACATTCTAAACATATCTTGGTTAATGTAGCATTACTTTTCCAAGTCAATGCATCAGCCACTTTGTTTTATTTTACAGAGTGGTAATGAATTATGCAACCATAATCCTTGATTAGTTCCATACCTCTTCTCTATCTCATGTTTAATTGTTTATGAGTAAATATATACTTCAAACATTTATGGTTAGTATGTATTTCTCACTTTACTCTATATAGATGATGCCTCCAAATTTTTAATGAAAAAACAACATCATCTAAATCCAAATCATGTGTTGGGTAATTTAACTCATGAGGTTTTTAATAATGTGAGGCATAATAAATTAATTGATTATTATTAATTAAAACACATCCAATTCCCTTCAAAGTAGCATCACTGTAGATGATAAATAATCTACTTCTAGGAGGTAGGGTCAGAAATGGAGAAATCACCTATCTTCTTTTAAATTTATGAAAACAATCATCACATTATTTAGTCCAGATGAATTTAACTCCTTTTCGAGTTAACTTAGTCAGTGGGATAGATAACTATGAAATGTTTTCAAAAACCTATATTAATAACCTACCAAACCATGAAAATTATGAATCTGAATTATATTTGTGGGTATTGGGCATTCTTCGATAAATTTTTTTAGCAGGATCAACAGTTATTTCGTCTTTAAAAATAATATGACCAAGGAAATAAATTTTTTGTAACCAAAATTCACACTTTTTGAATATTCCATACAATTTTTTTCTTTTAAGGTTTGAAAAACAACCCTTATATGTTTTTCATACTATTATTTACCATTATAATACACCAGAATGTCATCAATAAACACAACTACAAAATTATCCAAGAACTAATGAAATATTCTATTCATAAGATTTATTAATACAAAAGGTTCATTAGTTAACACAAATTGAATAACTAAAAATTCATAATGACCATATCTAGTACGGAATATAGTCTTCAGGATGTTTACATCATTTAATTTCAACTGATGATACCCTGACCTTAGGTCAACCTTTAAAAAATAATTCTCTCCCAAGAGCTGATCAAACAAATCATCAATATGAGGCAAAGGATAATTTTTTTACCAGTGATGTTATTCAATGATCTATAATCAATGAAAAGTCTCGTTAAAATGTATTTCTTTTTAACAAACAAGATAGGACCACCCCATGGTTAAGTGCTGGGTCTAATGAAACCTTTATCTAATAATTCTTGCAACTGGTTTTTTTAATTCATAAGTTCCATTTGATCCATTCAATTAGGGGGTTTAGAAATTGGCCTAGCATCAAGAAATAAGTCCATGGTAAACTCATCCTATGAATCATGAATAACACTAAGAAATTCATTAGTAAAAACATCTAGGTATTCATTTACCACTAGCACATCATTAATATAGATAGTTCATTTATCTTCAAAAATATGAGCAAGATAACTTTCATTTCCATATTTTATAAGTTTTTTAGCTTCCAGATATGTTATAAATGGCATGGGTGCATTCTTGTACACAAACTAAATTTTTTTTTGAAAAAAAAAATCGTTTTATCTATAATATATCATAGAATGATAAAACGAAAGCCAATATATACCCAAAATAACATCAAACTCTACTAGAGGAAATATAATAAGGTTTTCTGGTAATCCCTTTCCCTAGAAAAAGGTAGATAGATTCTTATATTTTTTTTCCAAAATATTTCCTTCAGGTGTTTTTACTATGAGTTCTATTTTCATTTCATGAGGTGGAAATCCTAATTTCACAGAAAATTTCTCAGAAATGAAGGAATGTGGAGACCCTGAATCAAACAACACATTTTCCAAATTCGTAAAAACAATAAATTTACCTAATACCACCTCCTTGGAAATCTCAACATCTATTGAAGTGGTTGAAAATTATTTTTCCACACCCTTCTACTTCTAATACTACTGATTTCTTGCTTGAGTGACTTGCTTCAGACACACATTGGAAAAATGATCCAATTCTTTATAGTTAAATCATCTCACCATCAAATTCTCATTATTTTTTGTTTTATTTTCCTTGCACTCATAGGACATATTACCAAACATTCCACATTAGTATCATTTCCCAAAATTTAAAATACATTCACCTGGATTATTTTTACCACACTTTTCATAAGAAGGGAAATTGATATTCTTACCTCCATATTTCTTTGATGAATTCTTCCCCAATCCCTAAAAACATGACTGCTTCTTATTCTTGTCATCATGAGGCACATACGTGTCATCAAACCCATATAAAATTTTTTAGCACAACAAACATGTTTTTCATAGATTTTAGACTCTCGTGAAGCCAAATCTCCTAGGTAAAATGGTTTCAAACTAGTGTAGAATCTATTAATTTTACTATCAAAATACCATGTAATATCGAGTACTTACCTAGATAGTCTTGTAAAATTTTAATGATATTATTCCACAAAATCACCATATTTATACATCATTTCTAATAAATTTTTCTCCATTATGAGTCATATAATTTTCGGAAATTCTTTTTCTAGAAAAAGACGCTTAAAATTATCCCATTCTAGACAATCAGGATCATATATTTCTCTCGTATTCTTAACTAGAGACCACCATTGATCGACATAACCTTCAAAATGATAAATGGATAGTATTAACTTTTGATGTTCTGAACATCCCATGACATCAAATATATTTTCTAGAGAATTGATCCATCCTTCGAATATCCCTAGATCTATGGTTCTATTGATTGCTAGCGGATGTTGCCTCATAAAATGATCCACAAAAGACAAGTTTATTCATGGTGGGTCAGGTCTCTCTGTATAATGGATACCACTATCATTTATCATTTGATTAAACTAATCCATTACTATCACAAACTACTCCATTCCAATTCCCACCATTCCTGGTTGTATATTCTGATAGATATCAGCCTCTTGGTGCCTTTCTACATCAACTTCCAAGTTTCTTCTATGGAAAACCATTCTGAATAGACATATATTAGATGAAGAAACATAGTAATCTTTAAATTATATATCATTTCAGATCAATCATAAAGTAAACATTATTTATGGTATTTTATTAACATCATACTAACCCCTAAAGTTATCTAAACCATCCTTTCATACCAACTACAGGGACCCATCCTTAAAACATTATATAATATTGAATTTTAGATAAGAACATAAATTATAACAAATTTAGGATATTTTTAGGTCTAGATTTTTTATATAATTAGGAAATAAAACATACATAACATCCCAGAATCATACATGAGGATACCACTAAACAGTTTCCATTTTTTCTAAAATATGTTTTTTTAAATAAAACATGATTTTTTTGAAAAATATTATAACAATTAACTTGAATTCATTATTTCTCTTAAACATACTTATAACCTGTGAAAAACATTTAAAAAAACTTGGTATGAGACCCAAAATCTTAGTAATGGATATACAAAAAAACATTAGTCAAGTGATAACATAAAAACCCAGTAAAACCCATTTCATAAAAACTCACTAGCATGCAAAGAAACATCATTTAGTTTCCTTGGGACATATTTACCATATCACTATTATAATCACCCTTAAATATAGAAGAACCATTCAGTCATCTTCCATATACGGAGTACCCAATGCATTATAGATCTATAATGGGGCTCACCCATCATATCTTGAGCTATAATGCGCTCAACCCAACATATCTTGAGCTATAATGGTATTAAACCAACATATCTTGAGTTATAATGAGCTCAAACCAATATATATTTAGTTATAATGGGATAAAACCAACATAACTATGTCCAAGGAACATATCATAGTAATAAATCACTTGATAACTCATTTAAACCCTTGAGAAAAACACATTCAAATTTTCAAAATACCATTTTTTTCATAAAACAGATCACTTTTAAAAAAAATGGACACAATAATGAAAAAATATTCATAAAAAATTAATATATCAACATATAATGGAATCATAATAGTAATAAATCATCATGAAATTACTATAAACCACTCATTCCATATATATATATATATAACATTCTTTTTGAATTTTATTAAAGATACTTTTAAAAGGATTTTAAAAATAAAGTACCTTTCAAATATAATTTGAGTGAGAATTAATATAATGGAATGGATATATGTATAAACTGTAAATAAACCTAATAAAACATAATATAAACACAAATTCATCACACAAATAATCTCAATAGCACATAATGAATAAAGGAGAAGGTTAACCTAAAGAATGGAAACTGGGTTAAGAATTCCCTTACCTCGAGTTTGTCTTACTTAAAACGCAATTAAACCTCATTTATAATGGTTAAAATAGGGTAATTAATACATTAAAGAAGAATAATAATTTTTTTGACCCCTTATATGATCTTTTTATAATATGATTCCACCCATTAATTTATAATATTTTTTTCTTTTCATTATTTCGGGTGTGTTCTTTACATGATTTCTGTGGTCGGTTCGTAAAGGATTTCCATGTCAAATGGAAGAGAAACTATAGAAGTGAAATTATAGGTTATTAAATTGTCTATAAAATATTAAATTATTCAATAAATCATTTTTTATATATGGATTGAGGTTGAATCATTATATAAATCATTAGTGATAATCATTAGTTTATTTTTGGTGAATTTTGATCTTTATGAACCACTTTTGTTTTATTAATTAATTGTATGAATAAAAACTGGTTCCAAAACATAATATATCATAAAATATGTATAATAAAGTATCATTTAACCATATTAATTATTTTATGATCATATTTTAAGGATGTAACAGAAATTGAAAACACATCATCCACGATGTCAGTAAATCGGCACATCATGGACGATGTTTTTATTTTGAGAATAAGAGGGAGAGGAGAAGAAGTAAGTTGATGAAATTTCCATAAAAATGATTAAATTAATTTATATATATGATAATATAAATTTTATTTTTCTTGTATAATGTGAGGGGAAGAGAGTATAATAAAATAAAAAGAATTGAAATGAAAATAAAAGAAAATGGAAGAGGATTTTTACCTTCTGACCTCTTCTCTTTGAGATCCTCTTAAAGGAATTTGGTATTGGCCTTTTGGTGTGAACTGTAGGTATTAAACGTTGGTAAGATCCTTAGGAAGATGATTGGTCATAATTTAGATAATTATAAAATCTTGAGAGGTGTTATAGGAAGAGGGGGTGAGGGTGGTATTTATAGTGGAGGAGAGGAGGGGTTTTCCAATATTTTATTCATTACTTTAATATTTTTTATCAACACAATTAATAGTTATGATTATTGTTACCAAAAAAGTAATATGTGCATGTGAGTTTGAACCAATATCCATTTACATCATCCATGACTCAAGGATGTTGCAAATATTCATTTATTTAACACATTTCTTAAATTATCAAATTTGACTATTCACAAAAAATCAAGTATTTTAGAAAAATCCCAAAATTAACCCCAACAATTTTTCTATGTTTAGAATTTAAAAATGAACTCCATTTTTTCAAAACAATTTTCCAAATATTAGAAATTTAATTTTTAATTAAAATCATAATTTATTCAAAAAATAAAAATTTTAAAAACTATAACTGATTTTATAACACCATGAAAAATTAATTTAGGTTTCATAAAATTATCTTATAACCTTAAGATAATAATTTATTATTACATTTCTTGAAAATAATTTTTAATTTTAATTATTAAATTAATCATAAAATAGTAATTAAATATTTATTATTTACAAAAAATACCAATACTTATACTATAATCATGTTTTCACTTATAAGATACCCAAATTTTATTTATACATTCATGGGTGATGTTATTATACATTTTTCTAATTTAATATTCATAAGGTTCATATTACTATTCATAAGGGTATGTTACTATTCATAAGGGTATGTTACTATTCACCAAAAAAAATAAGTTGGTTTCATTATACTCAAAATAACTTACTGATCACAACTGTGTATTTATTTTTTTCAAAATTTAAAACACAGAAGAGGAAGAATTATATTTAATTACTAGTTTATAACTATATTCTCAAAACATAGTGTCATTATGTTGAGACTCTATAATTCATGCATTAAATTAAATTTATTTGTAAAACCTTGGGGAATTACAATAAAAGACATGAGGCACTGCTCAATATCTGAGCCATACACTGTCCCAATCACCAGATCTCATTTGAGCTATCCCACTTGGACATGGTATTCCTAATCCTAGGCCTAATCTTATAACATCCTAGCTCAGATGCCACTAAAATGGTGCATCGAGTCAGTTAGTTACGAGGCCTCAAGTACACCTCCCCATATGCTAGAGGATTCCAGCTTACAATGAGGTACTAGAGTGGGATAATGGGGAGACTATGCTCTCATATCAATATAAGAAAACATCATTAGTGGCTAAGTATTATACACAATAGTAAATAAACATAGTGCATAAGAAATAAATAAACTGAAATAGAAAATTATATTATAATAAATGAAAAACCTACAAAATCTCGAACAAGTATGTCATACATAAAACATTGGTCATCAACTAGGCCGACCATAGAGATACATGAGTATAAGTGAAATAGAAATAAAAATACAAGGATCTGCTACTAACTCCATGAAAGGCCACATACCCAGTCAACAAACACTATTGACCTATATTATCCCAAACAGAAGATCCCACTCGAACATCTCTGATTGATCATGTAGCTCTGGGTCTCAACCCTATCCACCATGAATACTTTGATCAACCTAAACATTAGAAATAAGGTATACACGTACACCAAGGTTCATGTGAAGTGGTGAGAAATAATCTCAGTAGGACACCCCAATGATAAAACTATAATGTATGCTAATATAAGTGAATGAAAAAGTAATATTCTCAGCCTAGCTAAGACAAAACTTAAAAGATAAGTAAAATAAAATGTAAAAAATTATTGTACTCGGGGTATATAATTGTGGCGAACTGGAATGTTCTGTGATGGATGTTCATATCTATATGTTTATACATGTGTAGTCCCATACCTATAAATAAATACATAATCTTAATATTCGTGAGTAGGGTGAATGAAATCACATAAAACCAAATAGTTGTCGATCCTTAGACCCATAATCCTGATTGCCTGGAGATCCTATGCATAATAATTGATTTGGATGTATAAAAACTCAATCTATGTGGCATTAAGTTGATATTTGG
Organism: Viscum album; assembly: GCA_963277665.1. Taxonomy (NCBI): domain Eukaryota; kingdom Viridiplantae; phylum Streptophyta; class Magnoliopsida; order Santalales; family Viscaceae; genus Viscum; species Viscum album. The sequence continues at coordinate 1,418,764,711 of OY728145.1, forward strand.
GTCTATAATCCCAATCAACATATACCTACTTTGTTCGAGGCTATAAATGTCTCTGTTCAAGCCATGTAACCATAGGGGATACTCATCCTACACCTAGGTTCACCTGTACTCACCTCCAATCACTATAAATAAGTATTAAAGGGTAGTAAATCTGGATACCTATAAATAGACAAGATCTAGACTTGATGTTTCTTATGCCTTGGTAATCTAGTCAAATGTTTGAGCCCTAGGTCCTAGTCTATAGGTGGTCATAAAATTCAAAACCCATATAATCCCTAAGGGTATGACCCTTAAGATATCTGTAAGGAGAACTCACTAATTAGATGTGATGGCCATCCCTAGAGTATCTAATAAGGGTGAGCATAATCATCCCTGTCATCTAAAAAAGCATAATCATTCCAGGTATCGAACGATGTGAGACACCATTCCCAACACCTTAGTCAAGTAAATAGTAAGGGAGAGCATAATCATCCCTATCCCTTGGGAGAGCGTAATCATCCCTATCCCTTAAGAGAGTGTAATCATCCATGAGGATAATCAGATCGAGGAGAGTGTAATAATACTCTATAGACCACAGGTTGAGGAGAGATTAATCATCCTCATCATATATCAAACATAGGAGAGTGGAATCATCCCCGTCACCTGAGAGAGTGTAATCATCCACGAGTATCATTATTATGGACTCCATGCCCATACATCATAGTTTTAGGCTTGAAATATGAATTCTAGGAAGCACCTTTGGAATTTACAATAATATAATAATTACAAAAATAAAATCTAAATATCCAGATCCCAGTTAGTACATCTTGGTATACATGTAAACAACCAAAAACATGGCTCGGAAGCCATATCCTAGGAAAGTAGGTCAGGGAGTCCTAATAAACAAACAAGACATATCCAAAGAGAAATGTCTGGGAATTACAAAGGGAAATAAATATGCGTCACATCAGGCTCAACAACCTGCAACCAAGAATCAACTTTGGTAATCCTCTCTATATTAACAATAAACATGTGAAAGCATAAACAAAAGAGTGGGGGTGGATGAACACCTAGACCCAACACAACTACCACATCCCCATTATCTTAAATGTTTGGGATGAGTTCTAAGGTGAAACCTTTAACCATATCCACCCAAACCTAGCATACTAACTCAGGTTCAATCAAACATCAGAGCACCAACTGCATCATAGAATTCAAAACAATGAAGAGTCATTCTACTTGGGATCATTAGCAGAAAAGGTAAATGATATCCTTAGGGTTCAAGCATAATGACGAAATCCTACTTAATATCGCCAGCTAAAAAAGGTAAAGGTGGAATCCCAAATAGGATATTCAATAGTAAGAATGAAGAGGCATCCTACACAGGATCCTTAAAATGGTCAACACGTAAGGGATCCTAAAAGGGACTCTCTAAGTCATCATGTAAGAAAAGGCATCTGATAGTGGAACCTTGGTACAAAAAGAAAATGAAGGAATCATGTAAGGGAATCCCTAGATTAGCACATAAATAAAGGAATCCCTTAGGGGGTCCTTGGAACATAAATAATATAGAGTCACGCGACATGGGATCCTCTTGGTCAAAATGTAAACAGAGGAATCCTAAAGTGGATCCTTAGGAAAAATGATCTCTTAGATTCATAGTCCATAAGGGAAGATATATCAAGGGAGAAATGCTTAGGGGGAAATCTAAAAATTCATTGATATACTGAGATATCTCATGGATTATCCATGATCAAAGGTATCACTTTTAGGAGACTAATAAATTCAATTACCAGAAAAATAACCTATCCATTTATGAAAAGTTTGAAATGGAACCTAGGATTCCATAATCACCACAAGGGTTTCACCATCACAATTTATGAAAAAAGACACTCAAAATGTACTACTCTTGGGTCCAATTATGTCTCTTGGGCACAAATACACAAAAAACCCGAAAAATGGTACCAAGTGAGGGGTACACAGTTTGTTACCCTAGTACACAGGATGTACCCTCAAGGCCCCACATGGGAGTATACTTCTTCCTTACTTGGCATGTAAAATCCCAAGTACACAATGTGTAATATGGGTTCCTAGTGTTTAGCCTACATGAGGTGCCTTACGATGTTCCTCAAATGGAATGTCCATATATTTGGATTGGCCTTTTCTTATACATGGTGTCTGACTCATACAGTGTCTGGCTGTGTACTCTACACAACCATATTCCCCTACACGGGAAGTATGACCGAGTAATCGGCTACATGGACAAGTACAAGTACACGGAATGTACAAAATAGTAAAAAAAATTACTTTGAAAAATTAATTTTCCCCAAATCAAAGGAACAAAAACATGTGTTCTCTAAAACATTCACCATATAGACGGGTTTTCCTGAATGAAAATACCCAGAAACCCCAGTTTCTTCCCCAAAAATAGTATATCGAGCCACAAGGGACACAAATAAGAATATCAGGTGATGGAAACTAAAAAAATGATAAATCTATATGTATATACAATGAAAACTTAAAAATACATCAATTTAGTAAAATCTTTCAAAGATTCGCCTGTTTCATTGGTCCACCATTGCCGCACGACGATCCAGCACATCTCGAGCTCTGTGTCGATACCTGTCTCTCCCCCAATTTATTTCTCTTTATCCATATCTCTATTTTATCTATTAGTCATGTGAAGTGTAATCCTCAAGGGTGTATTTCATAATCCAAGAAAAGAAAAATAAATAAATAAAGAAAACAAAAGGATGAAAAGAAATGAAATGAAAAAATGGGGCTCGGGCCGACCCTAGTGCCCAACTTGAGTTTGTACCTCACCTGGGAAAAATCCCAATTATAGAATAAATGATGGATATAAAATCTTAAATAAAATATAAATTAAAAATATATTACCCAAAAAATTTGTGTGAATAAATCGATATTGAATTTATTAATTATTAATTATTAATTATTCCCCTTAAATTCAAATGTCTCAGATATATACCAAACTTCTATACTATGATAAAAACCCTATTCTAGGACAAAAAATGTGGTTATAAAAATTATTCAAGCTCATATTATAGGGTAAAGGACTATTTTACCCCATATAAGCATCTGAAAGAAAAAATTTAAATTTCTTCTCAAAGTCGTAGTCTTAAAAAACAAAAGACCTTACAATATTTCCACCATAAACCTTATTGTCCTGGAGAATCCTAGGTGGTAATACTAGTATCAATTCTCTTAACCTTGGAATTTTCACAACCAAGCTATTTAAAATATCCAATGATCAGTCTCATAGTATTAACAACTTTTTCCTTCATGGGAGACACTTAACTATGACTGATTTGGTAATCCCCACCATAGGAATACCCTTATCGTCATCTGAAAACAAACTCCAAGCCCAAATTCCCAGGAAAAATACGTAATTTCAACTAAAAATGTGGTTCAACACCCTCAAATGGCCAATGGTTTACTTCCCACCATATGGCTTACCATACACCACTCCTCAAGCGCAACCTCAACTTGTTTCCTTCCTCAACTAGGGAAGAACATTTAAAAGAAAATAAGCATAGAGTAAAACTGATACTATATAAGTGTACAAAAGAATAATTCAAGATAGGTAATGATCATCTCTAACTAAGAGTACACTAAGATTACAAAAAAAAAGGAATTCACAGCTCTCTTCAAGCCATGCTCATTACAAAACATGCCATAGCCACCTTTAACCAACACCAGAAACCTTGTCAACTGACAATGCGTGTACATTCATGGTGTCACCTATATCATAGATGGACATTTTCACTTAACCATAACTCTTGATCAATAATTCCCACTAAAGTCCTTAGAAAACATTTTTCCTTGGCTTACACATGACTAATCACCAATTTACAGCTTAACACCACTACACGCAACCAGCGTATACCTTTACCAACTGAATCATGCTACAAAGATTCATCCATTACAAGGATAAGCTAACTATTATACCTGACATGTCAGTCTCATTAATCTTGAATCTCCCTTTGAAATCATCTTTAAAATTGGGTACCCGTTGTTTTATGATTTATTCCACGACCGCGCATCACCCAGAGTATTTGTAGTCAAGATAATCTACCTACACTCTGAATATATTATCAATAGTGGGAACACTAGTTTATTAGGCTAGGAACCATAACATTCTTGTCCATTGAATCTAGTATTGATAAAAAATCACCCAAAGTGCTTATCAAAAGATGAAGGCATCAACATGCTTATCACACAAAACATGAGCACATACCATGCCTCGATCTCAAAAAAAGTGTAAAACTAAGCTCATTATAAAAAATTGAATCAGAAAACTTAGGCCAACCTCACTCAAGCAGGTTTTCCTTGAAGAAAATAGATGTCGACCAGAAATGGTCTATGTCAAAACTAACGACTCCTTGGTCTCCCACCTAGAACAACTAACCGGTTATCACAACTGGGTCACAAGGTCTAACCACCTAGTATAAAAGATCAAATATCTATAAAGAAGGTAAAAATCACATAGAATTAAAGGTTTAAAAACTAAAAACACGCCCTACAAGGGCCCGATCCTCACTAAGTATCCTCATAAGGAAATTATCCCTAGAGGTTCCAAAACCAACAAAAAAGAAGAGACTAAACTGATACTCATAGGGAATCTATATACAGTAATTCCACTGGAGGTGTAGTTCACAAGAAAAAGTCTTAATATAAAATGGAATTGTACTCAACGATCTGACTAGGTGACCAAGAACTAAGAAACAACACCCTAAAAGGGGTACAATAGAAGGGCATCACATTCCATGTTGACATGTTAGGGTCATTGCACCTACCGTGCATGAGGAATAATTCAACAGCCCTAACACAAATGCCTCAACATAGATTAGCATATTCTTCCCTCATAATGATATATATATATATATATATCTGTGTGTGTGTGTAAGTATAACTAATTAATAGACCTTATTCATTAGTTAAAATATCACACTAGCTATCATATATGATGTGAATCCTACGCATCAAATATGATGCATGAGATGCCTATTTCTTTGGTCATCCAAGAGTCAAAATATATCATTGTCCTATTGATAATGGCCAAGATCTAGAGATATATTGTAAATCATAACATCCACAAAAAATTTGAATCTATCAAGGTGAAAATCATATACATCATTAACATCACATATCAAAATAGCAATCTTATACCCTGGTAACCAAGACTTATTACTTGAAGAAGTTTTCTTGACGCACCAGTTTGATATCATTCATAGGTTCCAACACATTTCTAATAATCCTGTATACCATATCCCAAAAAGCAAGGACCATAAAAATAATAGTTCTGATACCACTTTGTAACATCCAGACCCATATTTCACTAAAATGGTGCCCGAGATGGTTGGTTATGAGGCCTAAAGCGCACCTCACCATACTCCATAGGCTACCAACTATCTGTAAGGTCCTTGGGTGTGATAGTGGGAATACTATTACCTTGTATAAGAGTAGTAAAATAGTGAAAGGAGACAATTATCATACATTGTAGTAAATAAATAGAGTTTGGTAGCAATAAATAAACTGAAATAGAACATACTATAATAATAAATTAAAAAATTATAAAATCCTGAACATCTGTGTCATACATATGACACTAATCACCCACTAAGGAGACCATAGATATAAAAGATTATAAAAAAATTTAAATAAAAGTATAGGGCTCTACTACTAACTCCAAGCTATAACATGTACTTGGTCTCCAAAAATTGTCAAACTACACCAACCCAAACAGAAGAACAAACTCAAGAATCTTTTATCAATTATGAAACTCTGGGCCTCAGCCCTATACACTAGGAAAATGGTTCTCAACCTGAAAAGTAGAAATAAGGTCTATACGTACACCAAGGTGAACATGAAGGGACGAGAAATAATCTCAGTAGTACACCCCGATGATGAACCTATAATGTATACTTCTATAAGTACAAGAAAAAGCAATATGTTCAACCCAGCCAAGACACAACCTAAAAGATAAGTAAAAAAACTGTGAAACTATAGTTGAACCCCAATTCTAAAATCCTGGCCATATAAACAAGTTTCACCTTTGATGTCTATATCTATATGTGTATACATGTGTAGTACTATACTAATACATGTATACATAAATAGAAATATTCATAAGTAGGGTGAATGAAATCACATAAACCATAAAAGCAACCGATCCTTGGGTCTTTAATCCCAATCACCTAAACATCATGTGCAAGGTAATTGAGATGGACACCATTCCACTCAAGTTGTGTGTCATTAATTTGATCTATAGGTCTGTAATCCCAATCCAAATATATATTCTTTAGCTAATGTTGGAAATATATTTGAGCAGGTGACACCTCCATAGGGGGATACTCATCCTACACCTGGGTTCACCCATACCTGCCTCTAATAACTGTAAAGAAGTATTCTAGGGAAATATATATGAACATACTATAAATGGACAAGAGTTAGATGCCATGATTATCATTCCATGTAAATCTAGTATAATGTATAAGCCCTAGGTCATAGTCTATAGGTGGTCATGACTCTTGGAACTCATATAATCCATAGGGATCCGACCCTTAAGATATCTGTGAGGAGAACTCACTAGTGAGAGCCTATTTCCACCCCAGGAGTCTCTAATAAGGGTTAGTGTAATCAACCATTTCATTTGAAAGAGAATAATCTTTCATGGTATCCAATGATGTGAGACTCCATGCCCAACACCTTAGTCAAGTAAATAGTCAGGGAGTGCATAATCATACCTATCTTTCATGAGAGAGTAATCTTCCATGATTATAATTAAATTGAGGAGAGAATAATCATTCTATATAGTTCAGAAGTCGAGGAGAGTGTAATCATCCCCATCATATATCAAATAAATGAGAGCAGAATCATCCTCATCACCTAGGAGAAAGAAATCGTTCATGAGTATCATTACTATCTATGCCATGCATGTATATCATAATAGTAGGATCAGTATCCTAATTTTTGTAAGAGCCTCTACAACTCACAATAATATAATAATCACAACATACAAGCTCATCAACCAGATCCTAGGTAGTACTTTTGGGCATACAAGAAAATAACCAATAACATGGTTCAGAAGCTAGATCCCATGAAATCATGTCTAGGCATCCTAGTAAATGAATAAGATAGATCCTGGGAAGAATGTTCAGGAATCCAAAAGGGAAATAAATTCACCTCATATCAAGATCAATAACCACCAATTTGGAATCAACTCTGGAAATGCTTGATGCATCATGAATAAACATGTAAAAGCATAAAAAAAGAGTGAGGGTGGTCGAACGCCTAAACCCAACACTAGTACCACATCCCCCTGGGATTAAAAGTTTGGCATGGATTATAAAAAGAAATTTTCTACCATATCTATGAATACCTAAAATACTAACTCATGTTCAGTCAAACATTGGGGCACCAACTATGTCCCTCAATTCAAAACAATGAAGAGGCATCATACTTGGGATCCTTATTAGAAAAGGATGAGGAGGAATCCTACATGAGATCCTCAATGTCCAAGCATAGTGAAGGAATCCTACTTGGGAGCCTTAGTTAGAAAAAGGTGAAGGAATAATCCTACACCGGATCTTTAATAGTAAGAAATCATATACATCCTAAATGGGATAATCAGAATAAAAGGAATCCCATTGGGGACCCTTGGTACAAAAATAAAATAAAGGCATCCCTAGTGGACCCTCTATGGCCATATAAGAAGGTATAAGCATCCTACATGGTATCTTCAGAACAGTATACAGGTAAAAGAGATCCAATAAGGGACTCCCTAGATCAGATTATATGAAAATTAATCCCTTAGAGGATCCTTGGTACAGAAAGAAGATAGAGGCATCCAACACATAATCCTTTAGTTCAACACATAAATAGAAGAATCCTACATGTGATCCTTAAGACAACTGATCTCTCAGCCTCATGGGCTAGGATGGTACATCCCATAAGGGAGATGTTCTTAGGGGAAAGGCTACAAAGCCATCAGTCTAGAGAGGTAGATTTTGGATCATATCATATCAAAGGTCTCACTTTTAGGAGACTTCTAAACTCACTTATTATATAAAAAATCTCACCATTTAGGAAAATTCATAAACACCACATAGGAGTCCATTAACACCAAAAGGGTTTCACCATCACAATCTACGTGAAAAGATACTCAAAATGGATAACCCATGGGTCCAATTTTGACTCATGGGAGAAAATACATGGAAAACCCTAAAAATGGTAGCAAAGGAGGAGTACACAGTGTGTCACCCTAGTACACAACATGAATCTTTATGGCCCCACGTGGGTGTGTAATTTATCCTATACATGTTGTGTAAAATCCCAAGTACACAACATGTAAGAGGAGTACACAGTGTGTATCCTACATGGGGTACCTACCCATGTCCCTCAAATGTATTGTCCATTTATTTTTACTAGATGTGTTATTTACATGGAGTGTGACCCACACAGGGTCTGGATATGTACTATACATGACCATGTGTCTTTACATGGGCTACCTGGCTGGGTAATCAACTATATAAGAGAGTACCATTACACAAATTGTACACCCCAGTGCACAGTTTCTACTTTGAAAACTTTGTCTTCCACAAACAGGAAGAACAAACAACATGTGTTATCTGAACCACATGCCATGTAGATGGGTTTTCCCGAACAAAAACCCTTAAAACACCTCGAAACCCATGTTTCTTCCCCCGAAACAATAGACCAGGACACAAGGAGACATAAACAAGAATATCTAGGGATTTAAACTACAAAATGATAAATCTATAGGGATCTACTATGAAAACATAAAAAGTAATACTTTTAGGAATAATCTGCTAATTCTTCTCTCGTTTCCACAGTCCATGGTTGCCGCAAGATAATCCGGTGTGTCCAGAGCTATGTGGTGGTACCTATCTATTTCCATCACTCTTTGTATTTCTCCCTCTCCCTCTTCTATATCTCTATCATGAAAAGGGGAATTTGTAGGGGAATACACGAGAACAAAAGAAAGGAAAAGAAAGAAAATAAAGAAAAAAAACTGAATAATAAAAAGAAAAGGAAATACAAAGGGATCTGAGATGTCCCCGATTCCCAACTCGAGTTTTTACCTCACCTTAGAATAAAAATCCTCATTCTAAACTCAACAGTGGAGATGGAATCTTAATATAATACTATATTCAAAATATAATGGTTGATGGATTTATTGGATCAATCATGACCCATGGGATTACCATGAAATTAAAATATTGAAATAAATACGAATAAATGATGTAAAATAATACAATAACCTTTAATTAATTCAATAATGATTATTCTAAATGTGATTAAAATATTAAAAACTAAGCTCAGAAAATTAAAAAAATCATGAAAAAAATAATTCTTTTCTTCATACTAATGGGGAAAATGAATGTGATGAACCATAGGTAAATTTTTTCAAATGAAAAATTAAAGGGCACATAAAATTAGATTTCCTGAGTTAAAAAAGTGGATAAATAGGAAAAATAAAATAAAAAAATCCTTTACAGTTTCCATATGGACTGAAAGTGATAATTTCCTATCCTCAAGCACGTCAGGTAATGATGGTGTAAAAAATATCATGGGCAAAACCTAGGTAAAAGACCATGTAAATTCTTACTCTTCCAATTTTTCTTTTAGTCACATAAATTATGAATATATTAAATATTATAGAGATAAATTTGTGGATGAATTTTGTGAAATCATCTCAAAATTCAGTGAACTTAAAACGACATATAGTCTAGTGGTTTTTGAAAGTGATGAAATCTCAAAAGAGAAAAGGGATTTATCAATGAAATTAAAGAAGAAAACAAATATTTAAAAGTTATAATTTACAATTAAGGATAAAAAATATTCTATTTCTAATTTACCCAAAGTAATAAAAATATGAATAAGGTATTGAGTTCCTAATGAAATTTTAAAAATTATTTTGGGTTTGGGATTTCAAATCTAGATAACACATTTTAAAATACCACTTTGGTAAGAGGATTCTTAGAAGATAAATTTTGTAATTATTTTAATAAAACTAAGAATATTTTTTATGATTGTTATTATAAAAATTATTTTTAGGGAAGAACCAAATTTATTTACGTCTCTTAGAAGAATATTTCCCTAAAATTATATTCAAAACAAACAGGGATTCCAAAATCTCTTTCAGCTAACACATGTGGACCCAAAATTTGTGTTCCAAAGTCTTTAGATTTTTGGTTATTTTATAGGAAAAATTCTTCGAGATCAAATACCAAGTATCTACATAGTACATGGATAATAGGTTTTCAAGACACATGTGGGTGACTACTTTGAGTTCAACCATCTTTAAAACACCGTGGAAGTACGTTTCACTTTTGGTGACAACTCAAGGAGTAGGAACATATTTATAGGTTCTATTGGATTTTGAAATTCAATCAATTTAAAATATGTTTAACATTTTAATGTTTTAAAATAATTTTTAAGCATTTTCCAATTACATGATAATGGTTTGAAATTATATATTGAGAATTATTTTTGTAAAGTTTTTTATTCAAAATGAAAAAAAAATTGTTTCAAAATTATCATTTTAAACTTGTTTATTTTATTGATTTAAAATCTATTTAAATTAAATATGTTAAATTATTGAGTGCATAATATAGTGATTAATGTGTTTGAAAAATATTTCTTTATAATTTTGGTATACACACACTTATTAAAATATACAAAAAATATATAGTATGATATTTACCTAAATTGAGTTTCAAAAAAGACATTGTGTATGAATGTTTACAACATAGTAAGAAACAAAAATCTTCCATTAAATATAAATGAATATTATCCACCTCTAAGTCCCTTGATATTATTCATCATGAGCTTTTAGACTATACCATGAGGCATATATAGGTGAAAAATATCATACTTTTGTAATAATCGATAATTTTACAATATTTATACATATTTATTTCTTAGCTTGTAAAAATGAGGCTTGCGAAGTATATTAAATTTACCAAGAAAGTAAAAAGTTAAAAAGTCCATAAGATCATATCGATTCATAATGATAATGAGGGATAACTTGAAAATAAATATCTTGATAAAATTTATACTTCACAACGTTACCATCGTTCCTTTTTTCCCTCTATGGACTCGACAAAAAAATGGGGTGGTTAAAATATGGAATCAAACTCTTAAAGAGATTATGATAAATCTATTAAATGAATTTTAGGTCCCTAAATATTTTTGGGCAGATGTGTTTTTTACCACTTATTATACATTTAAACATGTTCTCATATGATCCTTTTTAACAATATGCCTTATGAAATTTGGAAAGTAAAAGTTCATAAAGATGAATTTTTAAATTGTTTAGATATAAATGATATATTATTAACACCAAGAAAAACCAATGAAATTTTAACCCCAAATCTAAGGAATGTATTTTTATTGGGTACTCTAACTCATTTAAATAACATTGATTCTTTAATAAAAGGACCAATACCATAGAAGAATCAGTTCACATCAAACCTGAATAGAATTTTCCTAAGCCTCATCCCCAAATTGATGATGTTGAGGTTTTCATAGAAAAGTTGACCTTAATATTACACATACTTCTAAAGAAATTAATGTTGTGGAAGAACCACTATCTATAACTTTACCCATGGTTTGGGTGAAATTTAAATAGTAACCCTTATAAAATAATATCGGTGATTTTAAAGATTTGACTCATACTAGTTGGTCAGTTTTAAATGAGGTTAAACATCATGATTTTTTTTCACCCTGAGAACACCTAAATATTGATGATTCCATTAATTATAAAAATTAGGTACTTGAAATGTATTAATAATTTATAAAATTAAAAATGAATAATTTCTTGACTCTTATTGAAATAATTGATGATCATCCCTTTATTGGTACTAAATGGGTTTTTAGAAAGAAAGTATATGAGAAAGGTAACATCACTCCTAATATATATAGACTCATAACTAAAGGATATACTCAAAGTGAAAACCTTGATTATTGTGAGACCATTTCCCCCATCACTAATATAGAATACCTTAGAATATTATTGTCATTCAACACTCATTTAAATTTTAATATTTTTCAACCAAATTTTTAAAGTGTTTTTTTGAATGGTTTAATTTATGATAAGTGTTTTCTGTAAAAACATCTTGGTTTTGAAGATTAATTTTCTTTAAGTTAATCAGTGCTCTTTTTGGTTTGAAAAAATCCCCTCATGCTTGGTATGAATGTCTACAAAAATTAATTTTAATAGGTAGTTTTAAAATATTAAAATCCAATTCAACTTTATTTTAAAAATTTATTTTAAATGGTTTATTAGTTATTCAAATTAATAAAAATGAAAATATTTTTAGTTTAAAAAAATAATCCCTCTATAATGATTTTTCAGATTTATTGAGAAAGAAAATTTTAAATGAGTTTTATGGTTGATTTAAATTTTTTCCTTGATTTTCAAATTTCTGAAAATAAATGTAGTATCAATCGAAAATAAGGAAAATACACTAATGATATTTTAAAACGTTTTTTCATGGATCAAGTAAAGAAAATAAGTACACTTATGAGTAATTATTATAATTTAACATTGGATGAATCCAATATTATGGTTGATTAAAATAATTATTAAGGTATGACTGGGATCTTTATTTACCTTACTATGAATTGTCCATGCTTGTGTTTTAGTATTAATCTTTGTGATCATTTTCAATATGAAGGAATTACATATAAAATGCCTCAAATGAATTTTTTTAAATGTAAAAGTTTTTTAAAATCATATATTATTTTATCCAAAATACACCTCCTTTTAACTTACTTGTTTTTACAATACTGATTTTGGAAGATTTTATTTAGATAGGAAAAGTACTAGCAAGAGTTGTCACCTACTTAGAAAATATTTAGTCTCAAGAAGTAGTAAGTAAAAAAGCCCTAATGTTGTTTTTATGGTTGAAGTGTGATAAATTGCCAAAGGGAGTTGGTATCTCCAAATTATATGGATGAAACCCACTCTCTTAAATTATAGGCTAAATCAAAATCATTTTTCTATTAAGTCTAAAAATATTAGTTTTATTAGTATTTGTATAAATCCAATTAAACACTCATACACTGACCAAATTGACCTTAATAATCAATTTTTTAGAGACCATATCCAAAAAGAGATATTGTGTTAGAATTCATCAAAAAATATATTCAATTAGCTAATATTTTTAGAAAATTCCTCACATTAAATTTAATTTTATTTTATTTAGGGTGATTTTGGAATGGTTCATTTGTAACTCTTACATTCAACTTAGAGAATATTAAGGATTTTTACCTTTATTTATGTGACAAATATTTTTATTTCTAGTTATTTTAATTATTATTATCCTTTAAATTATATTTCTTTCTTTGAAATTAATGAAAATTTAAAGAAAAATATATTTACTTTTTTTAAATTATTTTTAAAGTTGTGAGTTCTTTTTTGATAATCAAAGGGGGGGGATTTATCATACTTTTATAATATCATTTTTATTATCAAGAGGAAGATATGTAACATGTTTTTTATATATATATTTAATATAAAATAGTAAAAATGTATCATTCAGTTATGGTAAATTTATTTAAGTGTGACATTTCAAGAAAAAACAACCACGTCTTTATACAAATAGGTTGATGTGGATTTGTTACAGATGAACCTAGAAGAAATAACCTCATAAAGGTTTGGTTAAAAATTATCCTAGTTGTTATCTTGGGCATGAATAGTGTTTCTTTATGACACACTTGGTTTGAAACTCCCGAGAGATATGTTAGGGAAAATTCATATTACCTTTATAATCCTTTATGAAGATTTTAAATATTGGTTAAATTTTTTTGTCAAAAATATATTCAAAATAAATTTTTAAAATTTAATTTTGAAATATTGGAATTTTTTTAGAAAATAATTTGTGAATATGTTTTATTAAAAATTCTCATATTCCTTTATCTCATAAGCTTATCTTATTATTCAAAGTGTTTAGGATCACAAAAAAGAGTATATTCTTGTACCTCGGTTCGTTTTAATGATCACAAACACCTTTTATTGTTTTAATCACTTAAATTGAGTTTATATCAATGTTTATGTTTAGAAATAAAGATAGGTTGGTGATTGATCAAATGAAGGCATTAAAAAGAGTTTATAGGACTTCCTTAAAGACCATCATTAGGTGAAATTTGTGGCTAGCTAGGGCAGAGCCACTGACTAGATGGTGGTATTTATCGTGGTACTAGGACACTATCATGACCACTGACTACCTAGTGGAGGAGCATCAGCCTAACAGTGGATACAAAAAGGGTGTTGTAGCACTGTAATCTCCACCATCAAGTAGATGGACACCCAATGGCCAGATGGTGGTCCAAGTAGCTAGTCGATGGGGATCTTCTGACTAATTGGTAGATCTGATCTAGAAATTAAAATTTGACCATTAAAAGTGAACCACACCACCTTGACTCAACTTTAAAAAACTATATTGAACTATTTACTCTCTAAATACTATCAAGGGAGATTTAGAGCCAATAAATAGAACCCCACATAGGCATGAACTCTAACATATACAAATTTAAACATCAATCATATTTGGATAAAAGTCACTTATGATTTATCATGAGAATACTCTTATTATTCATTGTTATAGTCATTTCTCTCTTAAACCTTCTTCTAACTTTATATCATTATTATTCTTCCAATCCTTTCCAGCTATTAGGGAGTGATTTGTCCAGGGTTTAACTCTAATAAAACCACATATTCTTCTTCTTCTTCTTCTCATAGAATATCACTACCACTAAAGTGATGGATTTGGGTTCCTTTATAAAACTATTAGAGACCAACTGACTATTCTTTGTATTGGTATAATCGATACAATTAATAAAGAAGTTAGTATATTCCTTATCAAGTGTCTTAGTTACCTCTAAAACTGGTGGAATTTCTTCTGAGGTTTATTAACTACTATTAATGTCAAGTGATTAATCTAAGACCTATCATGATATTTAGACAAGTAGATGTAGGGAATCCTATTAAGTTATTACTGAACTCTTTTATCAAATTGTGTTGATTTTAATTATTAATTTTCATTAGTCTTACTCTTTTGATTCACTTACACTATACCAAGTTTATTTAATTTAATTTATCACTTAATTGTATAATTTTTTTAAAATTTTGAAAAGTAAATTCACCCTAATCTTTCCATATTACTACCAAAAACATAAATTCTACCACAAAGTAGTCCAAAAAGTCACGGAACACCATAGTCATTAGTCCCATAAACCTAACTGGGGTGTTTTTTACACCGAATGAAATCACATTATACTCATAATTCCCATAGAGACATTATAAATAGGAATTTGGTATATCCTCATCATTCAATCATATATGATGACATCTTGACTGTAGGTTGATATTTGATAAATATCTATATTTCTTTACCATATCAAATAAATCATAAATCTACATAATATTTTATCAGTTCTTCATTATAACCTAATTCAAGTGGTGATAATTAAACAATTATCACAAACTATCATCTCCTCTTTTTCAAATAGAATAAGACTTTTCTATAGCGATACACTAGGTTGAATGAATCATTTCCGCAAGATATCATCATCATGAATCCATATCTTCCTCAAACCGAATGAGCCATCCTATTTTGAGACATCAATATAGGAGAAACACATGGTTAAAACTTTATCCCAAACTCGGTCTCTCATTAAGATGGAAATATCAAAACCTCTTTGGGGAAGACGTTAAGGAATTCTTCTACCACCCTGGGAAGCACAAATTGCTGATCCTATAAAGAAATATAAACCAGGATGACCATAAAAGAAGATAGATACACAACATGGGTTTGACCTATCCTATAGTCCCTCTTTCTAAACAAACACCACTTGGTCTCCATCAATGTTGTAGAATATGATGTGGATCCTAAATCAATACATGATATCCTATACTGAGTATATTTAATCCATGCTAATGATGATTTCGTATAACTATATTTTTAAACACAAGAATTCTCCTTATGAGCTGTCTTTTCCCAAAAACAACTCACTATATTTGTAGATATCATACAAGATCGCTCAACTTCCAACTAGAATAGTCAATGACAATGGAACTAGAAGCTTATCATAATCAATTCATAAAGCATGGAATATGGAGGAAAAAATAAAGGAGGGCATATCTCCTAAATTAAACAAGGCATATAACCATATAGAAAATTAGCATACAATACCTCATATGGAATTTGGATCACCTATAATTGGAAACACTAGGGCATTCATCTAGCCACAACCTACTACATGAATTCTCTTGACCAGATAGTGAACACCTCTATGGTCATTATCTACTCACTATCCCTAAGGATAAGGGGCATCAAAAGTATAACCTTTGATTGACCCATCCCCTCTCTTTTGATCACAAGTTGGAACATCCAACTTCAACTACTACCTCTGTTGATACTTACATAATGAATTAGATTAAAGACGGATTCTAGATCCAGGTTTAATAACAAGGAAGGTTGATCACTGTCACTTATGATGGATGTGGCCTCTATATGAAAAAAACCATGCCTGATCCACTTTTAGGTTTCCAAGAAGTATTATCCCAAGTAAAACAAGTTGAATAAGGATGAAACCTGCTCCCTACTAAGAGAAACTTGTTCTTATGACCAAGAAATTTGGGACTTATAGTCATAGATCTACTCCATATAGTATATTGATGGATCGTATCCCCTGAATATATAGTCCTAGAAAAAATAAAATCACTGAAATATTTCTTATCCTCCACCTCAAAATACAACTTCAATTTAAATGGGATGAACTAACACTTTATTGCTAGAGGAAAAGTATCCTTGAAAAACCACATCTTGGTCTCCTCATCTGAAAAAATTTCTTGAGAAAAATAAAAAATATTATTGTATCTGATACTAAACTCTCACCAATTATAAATACACTATCAAAGGGTAAGAATCTCATACCAACAATCTTCCCTTGTAGTAAAAGAAAAAAACATGTCCTAAAAATGATCATAGAACTTATCTCATGAAACAAATGACTCCTCATGATCCCTAAGGAATAAAATACACAACTACTGAGTTGTTCCACACAACATCATCTTAACCAATGAAACCCAATTCCATTTTTGAGCGCAAATAAAAATGAAATATATCTCCACCTCATCCAACCAATCATATATATCAAAATATAAAAGATATCCCTCAAAATTTTGAAAAACCTAAAACTAGAACTTTTATTATTTCCCCCTCTAAGTTTCACCGTAATCAACCTCTACTCTATGATGATTTTTTGTAACATTACACTGAACATATTATTAAAGATATTGGTGAGGATAATGACCTAGATCCATATCTACAAAAGAAAAAACATTTGAGAATCCTATATATGGAATATAATACATTTAAATTTAATTAATTCATTCATTTTAACCCTATTTCCCATAATCTACCATATTCAATAACATGAATAGATAATCATGATACATGATCCTTACCTTGGTGACTACCCCATAAGAAACACCACATTTCTTATCATGTTCAGTAAACATGAAGGTCCTTTCATTGGATCATAATGGGCCTTAAAATCCTATGTCTTAGCTTGTGTCATTTTTTACAATACATACTAAATCAAGATAACACTATTTCCCCACCAACCCTTGCATTGTCACCTACACCTTACTCTAAAATTCATCCTATCTCTCAATCATAAAATCTGATTCTACATTTTCATGAAAACCTTTTTATAAAGGTACAATTTCTTGAGTAACAATGGAGAAATGAAGATAATGACTTCTGAATCCCACCTACAGTAGGACACAGGTTGGAGATTTTCACTAAGGGTGTATAAATGAAAGTGATGAGAGGCATTACCAATAATATAGATTTAAGGAATAAGAGATAATATGTGAGATAACCAACCAAACCATGTTTAAATAATTAATATATCATAATTTAAGTAATTTAATTTAATTTAAACAAGTGAAAAGTAAAAAAACAAATCCTCAATAGTGACCTCTAATCTCCAATAACTTCAAAACAACTCCTTGAGCTAATGATGCCCAATCTGATCACTAAACCAACCCTTCTGACATGAAAATTTGGTTTTTACATATTTAGGGTGAGCATAAAATGTCTACTCAACATGATGCTCCCTAAAACATCTCATAAAAATATAAAAGAATCACTCCAATGCCTGGTGGATAAATAAATGGAACCAACTCGTCACCTGAAAAGTAAAGGTATTTTCCCATCCTTACTGAGACTCACTCAATAAGTATCACAATTATTTAAATATTTCTATTTGAAAATTATATATATATCTGTAAATGAAGTAAACTCACTTACACTCACTTTTTGGTTTATCACCCTTATGCCTTGATGACTCACAACCTATGCTCATCCCTTTCATAAGTCATCATGCACCCTGTGCATAAATATCACAACCAGTCTACATCTAATCAAAACTGTAACAACCTTATCATCAAGTTATCATCAGTAACCAAGTGTATTTATGGAATCTACTACATCAGATTTACATGCATTATACTTTAATACATCATAAAACATTCATGTATATCTGTGGGATGATAGAGACACCATGAATAAATACAAGTATGTGCTATAACCTCAAGCCATTACATCCTATACATAAATTTATAGTAAATTTGAGATCGATCATAGCCTCTGTGACTCCACAAATAGTACTATGGATGAAGGGTGAGAATGGGAGATGGATAAGTAAGCTATCTATTCTCTTGCTATATGGGATGTTGGAGAAAATAACCTCAAAAAATTTGGGTCTCGATTTCCCTATAGACTCAGACAGTGAAGAATATTTTGTCAAAAAATATAATATTTATCACACACAACCACACTAAGAGAAATTAGCTAGCTAAAAGACTCATCTTCCACTACCATCAGACAAGAGACCCGACAACCACTACTAAGGTCCAAAAATCCAAAATCTATGCATACATCAATTACAATACTAATTAATTGATACACTATTCATTATTATTTTTATGTAATCATTTTGAGGATTAATAATTTAATATTCTAAACCATTTTCTCTTGATAACATATTTTCTTGCTTAAATTAAAGTTTTTTATCATAATCTATAATCACCAAGATCTAACCACTTTCTTTTATTAGTTTGTTTATGTTTTATAATTATTTGGTACTCCATGACTCATCTTGAGCTATCATAATTACTAATTAACTAGTCATGTATAAATCCAAAATGTGTCTTGAATTTGGAAATCTTAATAAATAATATCACACCAACCAACCATTTAAAATAAATCCTCAAACGTATATAGTTGAGAAATCCCAGATCTTAATTCTCCCCAACATTCCATTATTCATTTATGAAACTATTTCACACAATAATTCTCATACTAACATCACATAAGTCAATAATAACTATATCCCTAGGCCTTCATCCGATTTCTCACCAAACATTCAGACCATACCAACTACTTTCACATTTGAATTCAATAAGGATATAATTATCCTAGAGCATAAAAATATATTAAATGTAATTTTTTTACACACATAAATACATGTAAAATATTATTTCAAAAATGAGGAAGTTATTCATCACATAGATACGAATAATATCTTTGAAACCCAAACAATTATATTAAGAAATCAACCATTTCAATTCCCATATTGGATTAACTAGTTTATTATGGAAAGGTTTTTATCGATAAGTAATCTATAATAACCAACCATCAAATGATAGTAATCACTACTCCCATAATTCATGAATATCAAGAAACCATGTTAAATAATTTAACAACACTTTTTTATTAAGTTATAATATCATTAAGTTTTGATGTTGTTTATCCATTTCAAGCAATTAAACCATGATAACAACAACATCAATCACAACCAGATCAAGTGGATAACACACTATTTAGTAAAACAATGGGCTATATCAATGAAGCATAAAACATAAGCATTCATACAAACCCAACCATTTATTTAATCACTAAAATATAATATAAAAATTAAAGATTTCTTGTGATAATATACTTTTTAAATTATTATATTTATATATTATTAGAACATTAATAAATATATGTGAATATATCTTAGGATATAATTCTACAACATTAATACCTTAATCACTTTATTGGATAATTGAAATATATTAAGATATTATTATTTTTTTAATAATAGATTGATATATTGACTTAGTTCTCATATTATAAAAATAATCAACAATATGTGAGTTTCAAATTTAAATTAACAATTTTAATTTACTACATATATTTATTCTCAAAGAAAGATTATATCTATAGGATGAAGATACAATTCTTCATCATTTAATTTCTATATTCTTTTATAATTATTATTAATGTGATATTATATATTATTATATTTATTTATGGTTCATTTAATATATCTAAACATTGTAATCTAATGAAAAATTTATCACATTTTCACATGTATAAAAGAAAATCAATAAATCCCTTAACTATAAAGAAAATATTAACGTGTGGAGAACCAAAAATAGGAGGGAAGAGTTGTAATCAACATCTCATAGGACTTGAAAAATGAGGAATTAAATTGAAATGATTAAATAATGATTTAAGAACATGAATTAATTAGTTTTGATCATTCAGGTTTGAGACAAAGTAAATAAAACTAAATGTAGAAAGAAACCCTAGTTTTTAGGAACCATAGATATTTGTTCAAATATATATTGAAAACCTAAACATATACTCATATTTTAATCCACATTAGTTTAGTATTGATTTAATTCCATCATATGAATTATTTAAAACTCCAAATGTTTTACATAACTATATGTTGTTTCCTTCCTCATTATAAAAAATTTAAATATTTATTTTTCATTAAAAGTGTTTACATTTAATTTTTTAACTAAAACATTGGTAAATAATTATTTAAATATTTTAAAAATTTATACACAAAAGACCAAGTCATATAGGAATTTAAAGCCTTATTTTTTAGCTAGAATTTACCATAAAATCAAAAAATGGGTTATCGTATAAAACTAGGAATTTAAAGAATAATGGTTGATACACCATCACATAACTTAATGAATCGCGGGTTATCCATACATATGAGAGTCCATAATTGAATGTGCAGTCATTACTTGGACACAATTGATCAAAATTCACAAGGTTGATCAAACCAAAATGTTAGATCATCCCGCATACTCGATTGAGATAACTTCACATAGTTAAGAAATCCTAAATTCCTAGTCAATCCTAAGGCATGGTCAATCCACTTCACATAGTCAATCAGACCTAAAAATACAATCATTCCTCACATATGATTTATTTTCCTTCATATGGTTGATCGAACCTAATAGTGAGGTCAATCCTCACACGCATTTGATTAAAATACATGGTTAATAATACTTGAAACTATGGATGGTCTTGATGCATGGTTGATCCACACACTTGATTATTCGATCTTGAACCTATAGTTATCCCTCATACATTGTTGATCCACACGTATGACTGTTCCACTCTTTTGGGTAAATACATCTTTACGGTCTATCTGACCTTTGTTAAACCTGACCCTCACATAACTGGGAACTGAAGAATTCTAAACTCTACCAATTTAAAATAAATATTAAAACATATAACAACTAACTAAGTCTTAAAATACTATAGAATAAAAAATGAAGGCTCGTGAAGAAATCTCGGCCTTTACATTTTAAAGTTTTAAGAAACTAAAATTATATTTTCGATCATCCCAAGAAAATCACAACCTAGATCAATGTTTAATCATTCCTAAAATTTTATAATCCTATCAATAGTCATTATACCAATATTTCATAATAATTTTCGACCGTTATTTTAGTATGATGCTCCAATACATTTTTTTAAAAACATTAATATCTTTAAATACTATTTTCATTCATTCCAATAACATCACATGTTATAATAATGTTATGTCTATTTATAAATTCCAAGAATAATTAAATAACCATTTTAATATGTTTTTTACATCAATCTGCAGTCTTTTTCTACATTTTGATAATTAAGTGCATGATTTAGTGTTCTAAAACACCAAAAATATATTTTTGATCATCTTGATCAAACCAAATCTCATATTGTTGTAGCTCATGCTCCCAATTTTCAAAAAATAATAATTGGTCATTCCCTTAAGATTTCAGGATAATATAATATTATTTTCTTGGTTTATAACCATTGAAGAACATTATTGAACACTTTAATATCTTTAATTTTTTTCAATCATTCCAAGCATATCACAAATCCAATTGATGTTTTATTTTTTTTATACATTTAAAAAATAATTCAATGGTCATTGTTCTATGTTTTATCACCATAAAAATATTATTTTCTTTTCTTTTACACTTACACATATGTTTCATAGTTTTAAAAAATTGAAACTACATTTTTGGTTCTCCTAGAAAAACCACAACTTGTATTGATGTGATATTAACTTATACATTTAAAAAATTAATCATTGATTATTTTTTGAAGATTTCTTGTAGATTTGAGAACATTTTCTTAGCTTGGATGATCTAATCCATGTTTTTCAAGACTTTAAAATTTTTTAAAAATATTTTTGCACTCATTTCAAGTACACCACACATCAGATCGACATTTTTTCTATTCATACAAGTCAAAAATAATTAAATAAAAATTTTAAGATGCTATCATGACAATTTAGGATAATTTAATAGGGTTTTACACTTATACACACGTTTTAGAGTTTTAAAACAATAAAAATTTGTTTTTGTTATCCCAGGAAAACCACAACTCAGATTGATATGGTGTTAATTCCTAAATTTAATCAACTAACCCTATAATTCCCCAAATTTTGGTATATTTTTTCCATTAATTAAATAATATATTTTATATCTTCCTTCACACACAATAGAAAACCAAATTTAATCGTAACAAACCTTATTAAAATAATTAAATTTGATGTGATACATCAATAAAAAATTTACAATAATAATAAATCGTCAAGTAAATAAAAATATAATAAAATTCTTAATTATATAAACTTTTATTAAATTTTCTTTGATATTGTTATTTTTTTAAAATAATGATTTTTTTATTAATTAAATTTAAGTTTTATATGATAAATTATTAATGAAATGCGATTAATACTATGAGTTATTAAAAATGGATAGTTTTTGATGAACTATTTTTTAAAGTTATGTGTATTTTACCTTATAAATTTCATTGATCAATTTTAAAATATTATTCCTATAATAATTAATATTTCAAAATAATATATTCACACTCATTTAAATAAAATTTTATATGTAATCAGATTATGAAAATTTAAATTTTAAAAGTTTATTTCTCTATAAAAATATTTTTTTACATTATGAAAATTCATTTAAATGGTAAATTTATAATTTTTAGTATTTGAATTTGATAAAATGAATGTCATGAAACGACCCAATAAAGAACACCTATATAGCGGTAATCCAAGTGTGACACCCTATGATTTCCTCTAATAGGTAAGGGGAATACAACCAACGCTGAGTTGGCATATCACACACAAAGATGGCATTAGACTAAGGTACCAATACACATGAACAAATCTAAAAATAAGCATTAAATACTTGAAGGTAGATTAAAAAAATATCCTAACACATTCATGCATCTTTATCCTATAATATGAGTACAATAAAAGCACTGGAAAGAATAAAAGGCCCTATACAATCCCAAGAAAACTGATTAAAGAGTCCAACCTACCAAGAAGAAGGGTACTACTATCATATGTAACACCTTGTATGAACCATTTTTGGTCTATCTCACTATGATATGTCTTCCATTGGTTCTCCTCAGACACCGTCAAAATCCTACCATATTTATAATATAAGACATGTTTGGGTAGATCCCATAGAGTGGTGAGTATAACAATTCTCAGTAAGACACCCTATAATCGCCAAACATTAAACATCAAGAGAGTAGTTACCTCATCATCAAAAATATATTTCAATAAAAATATGTGACATAACAATAAGAACACATAGATATACTCATAAGAGATTCCAAATATTAAAGCGGTCTCAACCATACTATCAGCCACATGATTATACTCGAGGATCCATGATAACATTCTTTTGAGAGAACTCTCTCCATGACCCATCCTATCATTGATGAAACTCATCAGAGATTTCATTTTTTTTGGGACTCACCAAATAAGTATTCACCATAACTTTGATGATCTCATTACATAGGAAGGAGATCCCACCCACGGCCTCTCTAGTAAACTATACCCTATCTATAATAACCCACTAAGTTGGGGATCATACACCCATATAAGTTGGTCATGTTGATTCCACAAAGCCTACATAGGGTAGGAGAAGGAATAATTAAGGACCCCACCCATGTCACATGGAGGGAATCCAGAAACTATATCCAAAACTAACCCCATATATGGAATAATAATCCTATAGTTAGGATATAATTCCACACCATACCCTCATAGGGATGGACCAAGGGAACACACTCAACCGATATTGGGTTACACTAAAAATATGGAGGGAAACTATTTTCCATGGAGAATGTATATGTAATATCATCTATACCTTAGGTATTCCAGTGTACTTTGTCTAATCCCCATGTACATCAGGAAGTTTCAATGAACTATGAATCTCCCATGCACCTACCTATTTTCCAGAACTCTTGTCATGTCTGGGTACCTAACGATGTCCGAGTACCTGACCGTTCGCATATACTCTTCACATTCCCATGTTCATGATCCTACCCACACTCATGTACCCCTGGGTTACATATTGAGCTTCCAAAATTCTGTTACATATATTATGGTAGGGACCACATGATTTGTGGTATTTTATTTCCTTCATAACCCTAGTTTCCGTAGCTAGGTACTTACATAGTGCGTGTTCTTTGGATTACACTTTATATAATTGATATTTTTTTTAAAACCCACTAGTTATTAAAAGGCATTCCACTCATTTCATTGCAGCTACTAAATCAGCCAAACATCATGATAAGAAACTTAGATCTATGGTTTACCACATTTAATTCATTACTAGTGTCTAGATCCCAGCCACCCTTCACCTCAAGAATTGTAAACTATTTTTTTGTCTCACTAAAATTCCAAAACCAACATATATGTTCTCAAAAATCCTATCACAATCCATCCACAATCATTATTATTATCCAATGAGCTCAATTTTTTTTATAAATCTAGAAATAACACCCATAAAAATGATCTACTGTATGAAATATCAAATGAGAAGTGAATGGTTTCGAGGTATTTGTTGAACCGAAAAACAAATGGGATGTTGATGATGATTTCATGATCAAATGTGGGATAAAATCACAAAACAAAAAAGATGAATGAACCTAGACCATTGTTCAGGTTAGTATCGATTATTTTCATTTAGAACAATGAATGAAGAACCAATAAATAATCAATTAATATCAATTCTTAAATCTTATCAAGATAAATCCACTCCTGTAAAGTATGATCGACCCAAGAATCAAATTTTTATTATAATTTATTTTCATTTATCATGGAATAAACAAATAGTGATTAATCAATGAAAATAAAATTCCCTAAATTTAATTGGGATTGAGCACAAATGAATAAAACCTGACATAAAATTCATTGGTGATATCTACAAGCTCTGATTGGATTTCCAATTTCTAATCCATGATCCATCATTGGTCATCAGAGATCCCTCCCCCAATGGCCCTCTCTAAATCCCTAGGGTTATGTGAAAAAACATAGTGATTTTACATAATGATGACTATATATTTGAGGGTTAGGTTTTGGATTTAATTATAACTATTAAATAAATTTATTAATTTATTTAATTATTATTCTTCCCATGAATGATCCCAAGCTTCACACCTAACACACATAGATATTTTTTCATTACTAGGTTAAAACTGGTATTATGGATTTAATGGTGGTCCCATATTTTATATATACAACTCCATTTAAGACATAATAAATATTTATTAGAAACTATGTGTGTATGATATAATTTTTTTAATATTTATATTATATCTACACTGATCCTATTCAGGCCCTGAAATCACACGTTAATTCATTGCTTATCTTCAAAATTATTTTTTAGTATATTCCAAAGTTTTAAATAGTAAAAATTGGGTTATTAAATTCACCCCACCTCAAGGATTTTCATCATAAAAATAGAAAATTACACTTAAAAAATGAGGTTCCTAGGATCGCATACGGTTCTCTAGCTTCTAGGTTATCTCCTGAATATTCCTATGCTACCACCAAACTCACACTAATAGAATTTCTCTCCCATAGAGGATCTTATCCTACTGATCCTTGATATCCAATAGGGAATATAAAGAGGTTGCTCTGTCCTTTATGTTTAGCTCACCCCATTTGATAACATATGATGGGTCATACACATAAGCCTTCATCTATGAAACATGGAATACACCATGTACTCAGTCTAACTGAAGTGGTAGGTCCAAGTGGAACACCACCTCACCAAACCTACACAGTATCTAAAAAGGGATAAAGATCCCTAGATATAAATTTACATTTTATCCAAATCTTTACAATCCACATTGAGGTGAGACCTTCAAAGACACATGGTATCCCTCATAGAACACAAAAGATATCCATCATTGGTTAGTATAGGAATTTTGATAGCTCTGAATATTCCTCATTTTCTCATAGATGATCTGAACCTTCTTAGTCATCGGTTTCACTAACTTTTGGAACATGAGTGTGGACTCCTTAGGTTCTATCCAACATATTTATGACCTATATGGTCTCCTATACGAGGCTCAAATAGTGCCATACTAATAGTGTAATGATAGATCTTGTTCTAGAAAAACTCCACCAAGGGTAAGTGATCATCACAAATATGAAAAAAGTCAAATATTTATTCTCAAATCATTTACTATAGATCCCAATTGATTCTCTCAATTTGGACACCAGTTTGGGGGTGAAACACCATGCTTAAACGTAACCGAGTCCCAAAGGTCTCCTATAATCCTATCCATAATTAAAACATAAATTGAGTATCATAGTATGGAATGATCATCGATGGATATCCATAAAGCTAAACTATCTCTTACACATAAATCCATCACATTCTCTCTATTGAACTCTTCTCTTAGATAGCTATGAAGTGGTATGACTTGGTGATTCGTTCTATGATCACCAATATGAAATTGTGTCCTCTAGATGTTCTTGGGATCCCCATCATTAAATAAATATATGAACCATCCTACTTCCACTCTAGAACCTCATGGGGGTGCGCTAAACCCACTGGAACCTCTTGCTCATCCATCACCTATTGATATGTGAGGCATCGATAGACAAAATTCGCTACACCCTTCTTTATCCCTAGCCACCAGTACTATACTAAATTTCCTGGAACATATTCTCCACCCATAGATATACTTAAAATGAGGATATATGAAACTCCATCATAACCTCCTCACTCATCTTCATTGGTACTATCTTTCATCCTATGAAAATGAAGACATGCTCACCACCTTCAGATAATCTGTCAGGAGCATGTTTAGTGGATATTATAATTTTAAAGGTCTCACAGTTAGTATCTCCAAGATGAGAATCCCTAACATGTTATAGAAGTTGTGGGGTAGAAACCATAAATTGGAGGTAAGATACAAAATCCTTTTCCAATAAGGACAATTTTAATGAGTTCATCTGTAATAAAACCCTATTCAAAAATAAGGAATGTGGTCTCCTCCTGAGATAATATTTCACTATTTCCCATTCCTAGAAGTATAAAATATATATAAGTTATAATCCTATAGAAACTCCACACATTTCCTATATCTCAAGTAAATACCATTTTACAAGAGGATATACTTGAGACTCCTATGGATATAACAGACAATAAGGCACTCATCCATATGGCAGTGTCACCGAATATTTAGGGCAAAGACCACCACAGGTAGCTATAGATCATGGGTTTCATTGTTCTTATCACGGGATCATAATTGTAAAGTCCCATAAGAAATCACTACCTTATTATGCATTAGTACATATCCAATCATGGTCCCTGATTCATTTTATAATACTATATAATCAACACCCTCATCTGGTAGTCTAAATATGGCGGTGCTCATCATCCTCTACCACAAGTCATGAAAGGTCAACTGGAACCTTTCTATCCACATGAAATGATTTCCTTTTTTGGTAAAATTGTCAAGAGTGATGATTTAATGGATAAATTATGAAAACATATATGATATTATCCAACCAACCCAAGGAAGATCTATGCCTTAGTTTCACTCTTAGGTTGCTCCCAATCTAGAACTTCCTCAACATTCTCTAGGTCTATTACCTCATCCTCTACTGATATGACATGTCCTAGAAAATGGACCAATAAAATCCAGAACTATAACTTCAAGTGATTAACTTAAATATGGTTCTCTCAGAGTAATTCTAGGAATATCCAAAAATTTCTCATGTGCTACTCCTCATACATCCAGTACACTAGGATTTCATCACTAGAGACCACTAAAAATCGGTCTAAGAAAGGATGTATTATATAGTATATGATTCACATGAACACTTATAAGGAGTTCATCATGCCTAAAAGAATCACTAATAACTCTTAGTGACCATTTATTGAAATAATAATCCTGTATTCAGTATATCCATGTTCCAAACTCATAGTTGGTGATAGCTTGATCTAAGGTCAATCTTTGAGAACCATATCACCCCATCGACTGGTTGAAGAGGTTGTTGTTCCTTAGAAGTTGATACTTATTCTTTATGGTTACGTAGTTTTGGTAAAGTAAATCCACACACAACCTTAATCTCCTATATTCCTTCTTGGTGAACAAAACTTGGGATTCCTTGGGTGAAACACTAGTTCTGACAAATCCCTTCCTTTATAAGTCATCTAACTACACCTTCATCTCATGAATATCTATGGGATACATATGATATGCTAGAAAAGATATTAGGATAGTATATAGTTGTAATTATGTGTATAATTCTATATCTAAATGGAGAGGTAATCCAAAAACATTCAATTGTAAGATGTCCTCATACTCTTCAACCACTATGGGAAACTTTTAGCCCAAATAATCTGCTTCTCCAGGGGTCATACTAGCCAATAGGTGAGTAATAGACCACATCCTTTTGTTCATGATCACATCCCACTCTACCTGGGTTCCCCTATCACCCATATAGGAAAAACCCATCCCATATATGCATACAAACCATATTATTTTCCAGAAATAGTTAATTTGGGTATAAACTATTTATTTCTATTCGATACATAAGTTGAAATCATGATGCCTCATCGCTCCTATAAAGATATCCAATAGGAAGATCTATCCTATGAGAGTTAGGTTACATAGTCAAAACAAGTGTATGCTCATTTAATATTTTCTATTAGGAGTATCCAAAAACAAATTTCAAGCCAAGGTCTCTATCGAAATATTTAGTTCTCAAATAAGGGGATTAGAAAGAAAACAGTGGTTCCCACAAGTTCTTATTAGTACTAAAACTAAATTATAGAAGAAATTAATAATACCTCTAAAAATCCTTTGATCCTCTAGGTTATATACCTCCTTAGCCTATAAATATCGTGTTCCCTATCCACCACCTCCCTATGCATGGAATAGAACACCTGAGGGTGGTTGTGGAAATAGGTCAAACCTATTCCACATCATGTTGCCCTCTCGGATCCTCTACCACATCAACCACCCTACGGACCTCCCTACTCCTATTACTATCACTATTAGGGTGGTTCATTGAGAATCTCCATATCAGTTTCATGATGGGTTAGATAATACTGCATGATATTTCCTTGATCATCATAAGAGAAACACTACCACTCTCTTAGCTGACTAGAATCATCTGGAGAGCCCTAAACCATAGAAAATTTATCTTGATATAATCTTCTGATGTGTATTTCTTGATAAGATAATTGTGTCTACTTTTCAATATTATCTACCAAATTTGAAACTCCTTTGTGACCTCTATCAACACCTACTATTAGTGCCTTCTTGGCTAGGAATCTATCCACCATCAGATCTCACTGAAGCACTCCTGCATAGGTAGGTGTAACAACCCAAAATTTTATCAATGAAAATTCCTCTTGATCTAATTAAATGTCTTATTATGAAAAATGGTTATATAAAATATTTACTCCCTTGGTTTTATGTTTTTAGATTTCAAAATACCGTTAATGATTGTTACCATTACTAATATAGCCATTGAACATTGATCACATGATTAGTATATATATAATGTATTAAAAAATCCAATTTACTCAGACAAAGGAAGAGATGCCCTCATACAGTAGATTTTCCCCGTATGAAGCCCATTTGTTAGTGATTATAAAGGAGGTGGCTTCATTGGGCTTCGCTCTTGACCAAGCCCAAGCCGAACTTGAATACTTTAAGCTTGAGTGGAACCACCTATGGGAGAAGTGAAAGTTGATAGAGATTACCACATGATCGAAGTTATCTGAGCCACCCCATGAGTCTTTCACCATCACACACCTTTCCCTTAGGTCTTATACAGGTGTTATATGGGGTTCTGTAACAGTACCTTATTAATTTTATTATGTGTAGTATTTTTTTATATAATAAATAATATACATTTATTTTATTATTGTTACTTTGTAAATAGATTTTTAAGATCAAATAGTATTTTTAGTTAATATTTAACTAAGAAATCTATTTTGATAAATAAATGGATTTTTGAATTAAATAATATTTTAATAAAATATTATTATTAAATTAATTTTTATTATGTGTAAATGATTATATAAATTTTATGAATAAAATTGTAATTTTTATTAAGGTTTGAAAGCTATTTTTGTCAAAACCCATGAATTTTCAATAAATGTCAGTTTTTATTTTAAAAGTAAAAATTCACATATTTAGAAAATTATTTGGATAAAATTAATATTATTTTTTTAATCATGTCTTCGAAATTATCCAACAGTGATTTTTTCATAATTTTCTGAGACAGTTGAATTTTTGGGTAAAAATTAAATACCGTTTAAATATATAATATGTTTTATGACATCATAACAACCCGATAGTTATGTAATAAAATACTATGTTCAGACAATATATGTTTAACCATTAAAATAATGTTATTTTACATTTGTTTGATTTATTTTACAAATCCTTAGTGGACCCTTCAAGACTTATAAAACATTTTAGCTTTTTAAATTCTTTTCCTTGAGAGTGTGACTCACCTCCACATAAGCAACCCAATTATTTTAAGAAGTTAGGCCATTGGACTTATAAAATATTTTTTCCCACTTCCATTTATTAAAAACCATGGGCAAAAACCATGTTTTGGTTTGTATTTTTGATTAGTTTAATGTGAGGTGTCCCAAACCTAAATAATAAAGAATTCCCTTTCCTTTTCTATATAAACCCACCCAAGCTCCCACTTCCTCTTCACTCAAAGCATTTTGAGTTCATCCAACCTCTTTCATCCCCTCTCTATAATCCTCCCATGGTTTTCCAAGCTCCCAAGAAGCCTCTCCCACTCTCCTCCCAAGCCTTTGGGATCACACTTCCAAGTAAGGGATTCATTCTTTTCCCATTTTAACCAAGTTTATTAATATTGTTATGTCCTTTTATTTTAAATTATAAATGTTGGGGTATGATTTCAACCCTCCCCAATACTTCCCTATTTTTGTTTGAATTATTAAATACCCATTTTCCCTCTCAGTAATGCCTCCCATATACACCCCTTACCATGCCGAAATTTCGTAATGAATTTCTCCCTTCACATTTACATTCAATAAATTATTTTATATTATGAATCAAAATTCCATTACCAATGTTGGGACATGTATCTATATGAACCCCTTAGTTTCCATTTCATGTACATATGATGAGACACTCATTTCTCTCTCATCAACCTTTTTATTAAGTCTTATGTCACACCGTTATGCTGCCGAAATTTCACCACCATTTTCCAAGACCAAATCATTGTGTAGTGAATACCATTCCCATTTCTCTATCAAGGGTATTCACTATTATGAATATTTACTTATTAATGGAAGAGTTTCATGTATGAATTACACATTCCTTTACCTTGGAATAAATTATGATGTTTAATGAATCTATGTTGTATGATCTTGTGGAACACTTATACATGAAACAAAATGTTTAAGAATGTTGTGCCCTAATAGCGCTCCAATGAATTGGGTAAAGTGTAGTATCATGATATGTCATGTGAAATGAGTGTTGAATCATTCTAATTCAAGTTAAATTAGGGTTTACTTGTGCTTCATGTGCAATGAGGGTTTACTCGTGCTCAATGTGCAATGAGACTTGGCTCAAGCTAATATCATGTTAAATGTTGTTGCCACATCTCCATGTTATGATTATCATGTTTTATCATTCCTTTTTATTAATGTTTCTATTGTGCTCCATTGATATTCTTATTTTCTAACATGTATTGTATTTCTCATGTTATTTCATGTTTATTCTCTTACTGGGATTTATATCTCACCCTTTTCTTAATGATTTTCTCAGGTTATCCAATGCAATGCTAAGTAAGAGGGGATGTAGTGGTAATGTAAAGGATGTTTTCAATAAGATGTTGCATTTTATGTTTTAAGTTTTTATTTAATGTTACTAATCCCCCAAGAAACTTGACCTCTCTATCTTCTATGTTGTATCAATTGAAGGTTTTATGTTATAAATTATGTTTAAGTGTGAAATAAAAACAGGTTTGTTATAGTTGGTATCAGAGGATAAGTTTAGTTATTTTGGGATTAGGATTAGAAAACCCTAGTGAAGCCTTAGAGAAAAGACTAAGTATAATAAAAACTTCCCTAAATTTTGGTGAGTATTGATTAAGTGGTTTATTGAGAAAATACATCCCTGTGTGGATACGAGAAGGTAGAGGCGGCTCTAGTAGAGATGTACCTAGGAGTGAAAACTCCGACAAAGAATTTCGGGCTAAACCTGGGGTATCCTAGTACACGACAACGGATCTTTCTGCACTCTTGGTTATGAAACTCACGGGGTATATGCTTTGGTAAATTCAAAAGATTAGTATGAACCATTATTAAGGGAATAAACAAATCCCATATGAATATTTTTTGGATAGTAGATCATGAATAACATAGATTTAATCCTATATATTAATAAGTTAAAAAAATAAAATTTATTTAGTAGTGATCTATTTTGTACTTGGATTAACCTTTATGTTTAACACCTAACTTTCCTTTTATTCTAGCCAATGGCCGATAATAGAAGGACTCATGCTAACAACTGATGTAAAAATCAATGTGATGACTGTTCTAATGAGATGCACAATCCAATTGGAGCAGGAATCATGAACTTTGTCATGATACTCTCTTAGTTAACTCAATATTTGAATATAAACATGGGTCAAGAGGAACGTTTACCCCCAGGAAGAACAAGTCATTGTTGAGATCTTCATGAGACAAAGGCTTCCTACTTTTAGTGGATCATCTGATCACTCAATCTTAGAACAATTGATCAACTCCATTGAAAAGTTATTCTCCATCCTTAATTGTTATGAACAAGAGAAAATTCTTATTGATGATTATCATATGGAGTGTGAAGTTTATCAATGGTGGAAATTGATCAAAAATACGAAGCCTAAGGAGGAGATCGAGGCGTTGGAGTTTAAGGATTTCTAGAAAAAAAATTTCAATAAATATTTTCCTCGCACCCTACAGTATAAGATGTAAATAGAAATCCTTTACCTCAAGAAAAAAGGTGAGGAATCTATCAGAGCGTATGAAGTAAAATTCACAAGGCTTTAACGATACGCCTCTAGCTTTGTCATTACCCCAGAATGCAAGGTTGACTGCTTCTTTGGTAGGGGAAACCTAGCATGCGGAAAGCCCTGGTGATCCCTGACTTTGATAGATATGAATAAATTTTATGATATTCCTTTAAGGTTGAAATGGAGATCATATAATCACAGAGGTATCATGGGGATAAGAAGAATAATGTGGAATTTAATTCTGGCGGTTCGATGGATAAATCAAATGGTGCTATGAAAATCCAACACCCCACTTTCCAAAGGTGTGGAAAGAAGGACCCCAGAAATTTTCTGAAGGGGGTGAGGAAATGTTTTAAGTGTGGAAGAGAAGGGCACCTAGCTGTTAACTGCCGATAAGAAAAACCTACAGCTGCGACAGAGGAGAGGAATTCTTCATTCGACTCTCAAAGTGTTGTTCATTGATTCAACTTCAAAGAACCAGGTCATCTTGCAAATAATTTCCCTAAGAAAAGGGTTTTTAGAGGCAACCAAAAACCTCCAGGGAAGCAAGGGAGATATTTTTTCAACACTACCACTAAAGTTAACCCCCAAAACAAAGTGGTGATAGGTATGAAAATTATTCATTCAAGAATAGAGAACGTACTTTTTTATTCTGGTTCTACGCATTTTTTTATATCTCAAAATATTAGTAGAACAATCCCAACACCACCAAAAATCATGGAAGTAAATATTTTGGTGAGTAAATAAAATGGGGAAATCATTGCAACCCATGAATTTAACTCCTCCCTTTTCATAATCGGTGGATTAAACTTCCTGGAGAACCTTGTCATACTCCCTCTAGTGTATTTTTATGAAATTCTTAGCATGGATTGGCTTTACCTATATAGATCCAACATAAATTTCTATGAGGGGGAAATCACTCTTCATATGGAGAATCGACTCCCGGATTCTATACAATTGCAAAGAGGAAGATTAATATTCTTTATCACCATAATCTCAAGCGTGGATATTACTGCCCTATGACCACGTGTATATGGAAAAGATTATTGTGTCTAAGAAGGAAAACATCCTTGAAGACATGCCTATTGTGAGGGAATTCACTGAAGTGTTTCTCGATTAATTACCTAGTCTTCCTCTTAGAAGAGATGTTAAATTCTCAATTGACCTTATACATGGGGCATTTCCAATATCCAAAACTCTTTATAGAATGAATGTTTTGGATCTTGAGGAGATGAAGAAACAACTATAGTAGAATCTAGATAAAGGGTTCATATGCCCAAGTGCTTCACCATGGGGTGCACCAATCCTCTTTGTTAAGAATAATGATGGGTCAATGCGCATTTTCATTAATTATCGTTAGATTAACAAAATAACAATAAATAACAAGTATCTTATTCCTTGAATTGATGATTTGTTTGATTAGCTGTGTGTAGAATAATACTTCTCCAAGGTAGATTTGAACACAGGATGTTATCACATAAGTGTAAAGAAGGAAGATATCCCCATGACTGCTTTTCTTACAAGATATGGGCACTATGAATTCATAGTAATGACTTTCAGACTCACTATATCTCTAGAAATCTTCATGGAATTGATGAATAGAGTTTGTGATAGTCTTTATAGATGATATTATAATATACTCCAAAACCAACGAGGATCATGAGGAGAATATAATAATGGTACTAGAGACCTTGTGAAACAAGAAGATCTGTGGAAGGTACAGAAATTGTGAGTTCTGGTTGAAGGAGGTCTCATTGTTGGGTCATATCATTACAAGCAATGGGATATATATGGATCCCTCCAAGACAACTACAATTGAAGGATGGTCGAGTCCAACATCGGTAACATATATTCATAGCTTCTTGGGGTTAGATGGATATTATCGTCGATTTTTGAGAAATTTCTCATGATTATACAACCCTCTTACAAAGATAACTCGGAATGGAGTCAAGTTTTCTTGGAGTGATGAATACGAAGAAAGCGTCAAGGATTTAAAAAGGAGGCTTATCACTATGCCCATTCTCACATTACCCACAAGTAGAAAATTTTTTGTGGTATTTAGTGATGCTT
Source organism: Viscum album (assembly GCA_963277665.1). Classification (NCBI taxonomy): domain Eukaryota; kingdom Viridiplantae; phylum Streptophyta; class Magnoliopsida; order Santalales; family Viscaceae; genus Viscum; species Viscum album. The sequence goes on from OY728145.1 coordinate 1,418,800,501, forward strand.
CAAAGAAGGGACTTAGAGTGTGTTGATGAAAAATGAAAAAGTTATTACCTATGCTTCAAAGAAATTGAAATTTAATGAGCATAACTTTCCAACACATGATTTAGAGTTGGCTGTAGTGATCTTCTCTTTAAAAATTTGGCGGAATTATCTATTTTTTAAGAAGTGTGAAATATATATACGGACCACAAAATCCTAATGTATATATTCACATAGAAAGATGTGAACATGCGCCAACGAATATGGTTAGAGATGATCAAGGACTATGATTGCTCAATCCATTACCACCCTAGGAAATCGAACAAGGTTGAAGATGCTCTAAGTAGAAAGTACCCATTAATTCTATCAATGATGATATTTTAAAAGGATCCTATCTTCTTAGATTTTCATAGGATGGACATGGGAATCATTAAGGGAGGAATATATTAAATCCTTTTACAAATTATTTCTAAACCGTCACTTTTGGAAAATTTAAATGATTCTAAAAAGTATGATGTGGGAATTCAGAAGAAAGTGGAAGCTATCAGAAAAGGTAAATCCTCAGAGTTCAATGTTAATGAAGAAATAATTGTGAGATTTGGGAAGATACTATGTGTTCCATAAATTCTAGAGCTGAAGAAGGAAATTTTGGATGATTCACATAGTTCAAATTTCTCTATTCACCCAGGAAACAAAAATATGTACAGAGATCTATGAGAGAATTATTGGTGGGATAACATGAAGAAGGATATCATTGAGTACACATCAAAGTGTATGGTGTGTCAGCAAGTGAAGGCTAAGAGGTATAAGTCTAATGGGATGATGCAACCATTACCCATACCATCATGGAAATGGGAGAACATCACCAAAGACTTTGTCACCGGACATCCGAAGACATCCAAAGGAAACAATGCTATCTGGGTTGTTGGGGATAGTCTTACAAAGGCTTCACACTTCAATGCTATTTGGGAGGATTTCTCATTGGATCAACTGGGAGAGATATATATCAGGGATGTGGTAAGGCTGCATGAAGTACCACTATCTATTGTATCTGATCAAGATCCAAGATTCACCTCTATGTTTTGGACGAGTCTTCAACATGCTCCGGATACTGAGCTGAAATTCAGTATGACTTATCATCCTCAAACTGATGGCCAATCTGAGCAGACTATCCAAACACTTGAGGACATGTTGATAGAATTCTCAATTGACTTCAAAGGAGGATGGGATCAACATCTTCCTCTTGTTGAGTTCTCATACAAGAAATATTTCCAATCAAGAATACAAATGGCTCCTTATGAAGCCCTTTTTGGGAATAGGTGTCGAACACTAGTGTGTTGGGATGAAGTCAGTGAGCGTATGCTGCTAGGACCTGAAATGGTCGAAGAAATGGTAGAGAAGGTGAGAACCATTCAGCAGCATATCAAGGTAGCTCAAAGTCGACAGAAGAGTTATGCATATAACTAATGACGAGACTGTGAGTTCAAAGTTGGAGACATGGTATTTCTAACCATATCTCCATGGAAGAAGGTCATGAGGTTTGGAAAGAAAGGTATGTCAATTCCGAGGTACATCATCCCCTTTGAGATTCCTAATCGTGTTGGGGATGTGGCCTATCTTCTAGCACTTCCATTTACCATGGACAAAGTACATGATGGCTTTCATGTATCCTTCTTAAGGAAGCACATACCAGACCCTTCACATGTACTCTCTTCAGAGGTAGTATAATTAGAGGATGATCTTTCTTATGATGAGAGACTAGTGAAGACCTTAGATTGTAGATAAAAATTTCTATGAAATAAGACAATGCCCCTCGTCAAGCTGTTGTTGTGAAACCACACATTTGAAGAAGTGATGTGGGAATCAAAGGAAGTGATTAAGTAGAGTTACCCGCATTTGTTTTAGTGTGGGAAAAGGAAATTTTGAGGGTGAAATTTCTTAAGGGGGGAAGATTGTTACGACCCAAACTTTTATAAATGAAATTCCTCTTCATCTAATTTAATGTATTATTATAAAAAATGGTTATATAAAATTTGAATTCCCTTAGTTTTATGTTTTTGGATTTCAAAATACCATTAATGATTATTATCACTACTAATATATCCATTGAATAGTGATCACATGATAAGTATAAATATTGGGCATTAACAAATCCAATTTACTCAGACAATGGAAGCGATGACCTCATCCAGTAGACTTTATCCATATGAAGGCCATTTTTTGGAGCATTTAATGGAGGTGGCGTCATTGGGATTCACTATTGACCAATCCCAAGCTGAGCTTTAATACTTTAAGCTCGAGCAGAGCTGCCTATGGGAGAAGTGGAAGTTGATAGAGATGACCACTCGAACGAAGTTATCCGAGCCACCCCAAGAGTCTGTCACCATCGCACACCTTACCCTTCGGTCTTATGCGGATATTATAAGGGGTTATGTAATAATACCTTATCACTTTGATTATGTGCATTATTTTTGTATATAATAAATAATATCCATTTATTTTAATATTGTTACTTTATAAATATATTTTAAAGCACAAATAGTATTTTTAGTTAATATTCAACTAAGAAATCTATTTTGATAAATTAATGGATTTTTGAGTTAAATTATATTTTAATTAAATATTATTATTATTAAATTAATTTTTTTATGTAAAAATGAATGTATAATTTTTATGAATACAATTGTAGTTTTTATTAAGGTTTGAAAGCTATTCCTGTCAAACCCCATGAATTTTTTATAAATGTCGGTTTTTATTTTAAAATTGAAAATTCACATATTTTGAATAAAATTTATATTATTTTTAGAATTAGGACGTCGAAATTATCCAATGGTGATTTTTTCATAATTTTCTCAGATAGTTGAATTTTTTGGTAAAAATTAAATATCATTTAAATATATAATGTGTTTTATAACAACATAATAACCCAATAGTGATGTAATCAAATAATATGTTTGGCCAATATATATTTTAACATTAAAATAATGTGATTTTAGGTTTGTTTGATTTATTTTACAAAGCCTTAGTGGAACCTTCGAAACTTATAAAACATTTTAGCCTTTAAAATTCTTTTCCTTGAGAGTGTGAATCAACTCCACATAAAAACCCTATTATTTTAAGAAGTTAGGCCATTTTCATTGTAAAATATTTTTTCCACTCCCATTTGGTAAAAACTATGGGCAAAAACCATGTTCTGGTTTGTTTTTTTGATTAGTTTAATGTGAGGTGTCCCAAACCTAAATAATAAAGAATTACATCTCTTTTCCTATATAAACCCACCCAATCTCCCACTTCCTTTTCACTCAAAGCCTTTGGAGTTCGTCCAACCTCTTCCCTGATCTCTCTAAAATCCTCTCAAGGTGACCCAAGCTCCCAAGAAGCCTCTCTCAAGCCCCTCTCAAGCCTTTGGGATCACACTTCCAAGTAAGGGGTTCCTTCCTTTCACATTTTATCCAAGTTTCTTAATATTGTTATACCCTTTTATTTTAAATTATAAATGTTGGGGTATGATTTAGTACCTCCCGTATACTTTCCTATTTATGTTTTAATTATGAGAGACCCCTTTTCCCTCTCATTAATTCCTCCCATGTACACCTGTTACTATGCCGAAATTCCATAAGGAATTTCTCCCTCCTCATTTACATTCAATCTATTCTTTTATATTATGAATCCAAATTCATTACCAATGTTGGGACATGTATCTATATGACCCCATTACTTTCCATTTCATGTAAATATGAATAGAAACCATTTTTTTCCCATAAACCTTTTTATGAAGTCTTATGTCACACCGTTATACTACTGAAATTGCACCACCATTTTCCAAACCAAAATCATTGTGTAGTGAATACCATGCCCATTTATATATCAAGGGTATTCATCTTTATTCAAATTTACTTATTAATGGAATAGTTTCATGTATGAATTCCACGTTACTTTAATATGGAATAAATTATGATATTTAATGAATCTATGTTGTATGATCTTGTGGCACAATTATGCGTGAAACAAAATGTTTAAGGGTATGCCCGGATAACGCTGCAATGCATTGGGTAAAGTATAGTATCATGATACATAATGTGCAATATGTGTTGACTCATGATAATTAAAGTGCAACGAGGGTTTACTCAAGATTTATGTGTAATGAGGGTTTACTCATGCTCCATGTGCAATGAGCCTTGGATCATGCTAATATCATGTTAAATTTTGTTACCACATCTCCTTGTTATGATTATCATGATTTATCATGAATTTATGTTCATGTTTCTCTTGTGATCCATTGATATAAATATTGTATAACATTTATTTTATTCCTCATTTTATTCCATGTTTATTCCCTTGCTGGGATTTATAGCTCACCCTTTTCTTATGCATGTCGTCAGGTTATCCAATGCAATGCTAAGTACGAGGGAATGTAGTTGTCATGTAAAGGAAGTTTTTAATAAGATGTTGTGTTTTATGTTTTAAGTTGTTATATAATTTTCCTAATCACAAAATAAAATAGACCAATCGATATTATATATTGTATCATGTGAAGGTTTTATGTAATAAATTATGTTTAAGTGTGAAATAAAAGAAGGGTTGTTATATTAGGAATGTAAAGAGATCTCACTCCAACCCTAATATATCAGTATAAGATCTTATAGAAGGTATGTTCTTGGAATAATCTATCATGAACCATATCCAAATTGTGTCTTTATAGGTTATTGAACCCCCATACATACTTTTCCATGGTCATGATACCCTTATAAGGCTATAGAAGCTTATGAATGCACACTGATCAAAATTTTCTCGATAGAACTTCTCCTTATAGAGATGGTCAATATTTTACCAAGATAGGGTAGTCTCATCATGTTTCTATGTCACCAAACTATACTATCACTCTAAATATTCCTAAAGAAGACATGCCACTAAGACCAACATTTGATATGGATTTTTTCTCACAAGGAGGAAAACTTGAGTAACTACCTCTAGTTATTTGTTAGATACTTTGGGTTATAGACCACCCTGAAACCTAGGAGGTCACTAGCTATGAGGACTATGGAGAAAACTCTACCTATGTGATCAATTGGTGGTGGTAAGACTCGTAAAACACATAGAGGTGCCACCTATTATGCATGACCCTTCACGGAAGCCTCATCACTCAGTGGATCATAATCAATATGCTAATGTAAAATCATGGATGGATATAATCAAAGTGGAATCCTGAAATAATTATAATGTTCCACGTTTAATGATTACATCTTGGGAGATTATTTTAGAAGGACATGAAAACTGTAACCCATTACTATATGATGCATGCAAATTTTTTACCCTGAAACTAATGGATATATTTACCGAGTCAACAAGAAGGTTTTTGAAGTCCTAGTTAATAGATATTTTGAGAGTTGTACCAACAATGGAGTCTTTGTCTTAAGATCCAACCACGAAACACTTTAACACTGAGTACCTAGTTCTCAATCGCAACCTCACAGCAAGAAAATATCTAAAGTCTGGTCCTAATATAAAAAAACATATTATACCACTCTATCACATCCCATCCCACTAGGGCCCACCTTGAATATAGTAAGCTGAGTGTGACACCCCAATCCCACCACCCATTGTCCAGGGGCTGGAGACCAAAACCAAGTATGCATATCACAAAAATTGGAAGCCTAATCCTAAACTAAAAATACACACACACATCTAAAATTTTTAATACAATAATGAAAGGTAGAGGAAATATAATACTATAATTCATTCATACATTTATATTCCAAAATAAGAGCATGAAAAATGCACTAGAATTAATAAAGGGCCAAATACAAGCCCAAAAAAATGATAGAAGTGTTATACCTTATAAAAAGAAGCGGACTAATGTCAATTGTGACCCATAGTATGAACCATTACCATTCTATATTTCTATTCTCTACCTTCTTTTGGTCCTACTAGGATGCTGTCAAAAGGGATGTCATATTCATAAGTCATGACATGAGTGAGAACAAACCATGCATGGGTGAGTATAAAAATACCTAGTTGCACAACCTAAAATCACAAAAAATAAAGCATCAAGAGAGTAGTCAAATCATCATCACAAAAATATGTTAATAATAATATGAGACATAACAATAAGAAAACCAAAATATACTCATAACAGAAATCAAGTCATAATGATGTCTCAACCATGTTGTCCTCCACCTGATTTTTCTCAAGGATTTAATGTAATTGTCATCCTAGATAATTCACTCTACGAGCCATGATATCATTGATTGAGATCATCTGAGAGGCCATTTTCATATGAACTGTTTAATGAAGTACTTGCTGAAACATTGAAAATATATTTACATAGATAGGGGATCTCACTCATAGCCTATGTGGTATACTAGAACCTACCTAGAATCACCCACTAAGCAGGGGATTATATACCCATAAAATCTTGTCACACGTATTTCTCAAACCACACTTTGAGTTGGAAAAGGAATGATAGAGGACACTACCCTAGTCACATAGTGGGATTCTTGAAACTCTATTCATGAATTAACCTAATGAGGGGGTAATAATCACATGGATAGTATGTAATGCCACAATATACCCTCATAGGGATGGAATAAGAAAATACACCCAAATGATAATAATATACACTAAACTTACATAGATCCTCAACCTACCCTAGAGAAAGTACATTATGTGTATTAGGACTACATGATGTTTCTTATCTATCCCAGGACTTCTTCTATACTTCAACCCATTCCCATGTACTTTGGGTCATGATTATGTACTATGGTCATGCCCATGTACCTATCCCAGTTAAGGTACTCTGGATATATCCAAGAACCCTAGTCATGTCAAAGTGAATGATAGTGCTTGTGTACTCTGGTCTTGCCCATGTTCATGACTATGTCCATGTCCATTTAACCATTGGGTAAAAACTGAGCTTCTAGATCTAGGTCGCATGAATTCTGATATTTTATTCCCTCATAAACCCTAACTGTTGTAGCTTAGTCTCTACACGGTGTGGGATCATTAGACTACATGATATGCAGTCAAGATTTTCTTAGAACACTCTGATTTTTCATGTCTCTTCTAATAACACCACCAATACCAATTAATCTTCATGAATCACATCAATTAAATAATATTTGGGGTTGAACACACCCGATCCTTCATCAGTTTTCATGTTTAGACCCCCCCCCCCCCCCCTCACCTTGGGAATCACCTGAAATCTCACAAGAATGCTAAAACTCAAATATAGGGTTTCTCAAATCCGATTGGAATCAATTTCTGACCATTAGTAGTTTCTACTTACCTTAATCATGTCATAAATTTCAAACCTCCACCCATATAAAAGATCTGTTGCACCAAATATCAAATGCGCAATTATCAGTTTCCAGGTATCTGTCATACCCCCAACTAAATAGGATATCGATGATGATCACTCAATGAAAGGTTGGTGAAGAACATAAATAAAAACATGAAAAATAAACCTCAGGTACTATTTAGGCTAGCCTTGATTCGTTCCCATTATAAATTTGACTTAATAACAAAGTAATAATCATATAATATCTATAACCAAATCATAGAAAGATAAAACCACACCCTCAAAGCATGATCGACCCATGAATCAAATAGTTAGTCTTAGTGATTCAATTTCATCATGGAATAAAAAATAAAGTATTAAATAATGATAATAAAACACCCTACCTTGGGATAGGTCGATATCTAATGAATAATAGTTGGGCGTTGTATTCATTTTGGAGTGATTCCATTATTTAATAAAAACTACGTGTGTGTGATATAATATATTTAAAACTTATATTACATCCATACCGAGCCTCTTCAGACCTTGGAATCTCAAGATAAATTAGTGCCTAGTTTTTAAAATATCATCTAAAACTTTCTACTATTTTACAAGGCAAACACCAAGTGATTACAATGAACCTATTTTTTGGATTCATTTTTTCAAAATTAGTATATGTTTAATTTTTTATTATTTTTTTGAAATATATTTTTAGGTGAATAGTTAAAAATACAGGTTTTTAAAAAACCATAGGGTTTATTTCCATATGAAAAAATAAGTATAACTTGAAAAGTTATGTTTTTTTTTTGTGAAATCAATAAAATTCCAATTAATACCATGAGAAATTTAAAAATTGAGAATAAATGATCGACCATAGGTGATGCATATCAATGATGAAACATTTTTTTGAATATTAGTATGATGGTGATGGTGAAAAATGAAAAAAATACAAGAGAAAAAAAATTAATGGGAACCCAATATAGAGCCTAAAAATTTATCAATTTAATTAAAATATATCCATATATATAGAATGCATAATATTTGATCTAATGATTGAGATTAATCATTACAATATCTAATCCAATGGTTGAAATACCAAAGTTTATAGAAACCAAAAGGTTGGCTATTTATAAAGGATTTATGAATTAGCAGTTCTTATTACCTTGATAATCAAAGGACCTTATGAAATCCAAATAATGATTATTATTATTTTATAACACTCCCCCTAGATGTCATAATTTCATGAATTATTATTTAATACTTTAATTAGAAAAGGAATGTGGGATAAACAAGTGAAGCTAAAATAGTTGACATTTATGAGAACCTTAAGCAACCCCAACAAAAAAGTTTCTCAAAAAACCAAAATGGGAAAAACCGATGAATGGAAACGTAGTGTAGTGTTTCAAACTCCTCCTGATAACTCAATTGTTTCTTCAGGATATAAATTAATATTTTTATTTAATTATGAATTTAATACTTGGTAGGACGACCTTAATTAATAATTAATGGTATCATTGAAAATAAAAACTCATGAGGTAGGACAACAATGGACATTATTTATAGATATCCATAATAATTTATAAATTATCTAGGATATACATAACTATGTATGATTTCCCCATTCAGAACCTCATCAAAAAAAACCCTTCAGGGGAAAATCCCTTGATTAAGGGAAAAGAGTAAAAAACATAAAGTACCCATAGTATTTCCTCATTAAAAAACTTTTCAAGAAAACCCAATGGGAAAAAATGAGACTAAGTGAAAAAGGGTAAAATTGTTACATATTCCTCTCATAATGTCCATAAATACATCATTTAACTCAAAGAATATCCCTGATCAATTAATAACCAAATCATTCTATCTTTAATTTTGGAATAATTTATACCTTTTAAAACTAAAATATTTGGAAAAGAATGTTACTTTGTATCAAATTTATTATAATAATACCTTAATTTATTTTCAAGGTACAATGAAAATTTATACATATATCCTCCAGGTACAAATAAAATATGTATATTTAATCCTTATGGGATAAGTAAGTTATTATTTATCCACTAATGTATGACATATATCACTCTTTTAAAATATTTAATTATTAAGGGAAATTTCTTGAATATGTTATATTTTTCCAAAATATAATATCTCATCCTCTAGATGGTTAACTCAAAATACAAGGACATTAAATGCAATTTTATGATCAAATAATTCATTTCTTTCTGAAAACTCTTTATGAGTTTTGATTTTTTTTAAACCCTGATAACATGATGAATACATTGATTCATACAAACCATGGGATGGAAAAAATAAATTTTATACTATTATTTATCTTAATATGGATACATGAAATACGTCTTATTCAGTTCACCCAATATAAACTCTTATCAAATTAGGTGAAACCATTATGATTTTGTACATACTTCAGACATTTATAACCCTTTAAGGATTCATATATAGATATTTTAATCAATAAATAGTTACAATATCAATTAGATTTAATCCAATAATATATAAATATCAAAATTTATAAGGAGGAATATTCTTTATAATAAAAATGTAAACATTTATTAATCATGGTATTTTGGATAACCAATTAAAAATTTTATATGCTGAACATATCATATATTCCTTTAATAATTTTGTGCAATTATTGTGATGTTGACATCTATTAAAATCCATTTTAATTGATTTTGAAAGCCTTAATAGAATTTAAATATCTTACTAATAACATTTATTAGGATCTCATAATCTATCTAGTACCAGTATCACTTTAGTGACAATATATAAAAGTCTATAGTATCATTGATATATTCATTTTCCTCTTCAAGGTAAAATATATTTTTTGCTTTATACTCATGATTAAAACTGATTTTATATAATCATTTCAATCACACTTCTAGTATGTATTATATGACTATTTATTATTAAGACTTTACATTAATATAATTTTTTTATCATCTTTTCCATGGTTCTTTTAGACCATTTTATATATGAAATTTGATGATTACCATTTATTTTAATTAACATACACTACATTCTATGTATACTCACCAGTAACTAATAACACATGTGACCATTTAGTATATACAACTTTCTATAATATTTTAACAGTTTCATATGGTTGTTGGGTATACACATATTTATATTTCAAAATTGTTTACTTCCAAATTTTTTTACAATATAGCTAGTGAGGATATAAATGATTTACCATAAAATTATTATAAATATTCATATGTGTGGAATTTTTTATAATATAATGAGAATGAAAAATTCTATTATAATAAATAATTAAGTCGATATACATCAATTTAATAAATTCAAGATTCTTTACCTGATGGATGTATAGTATTTTACCAATAAATTGAAGATCATGTATACTTGTATCAATATCTGTCATTGTTATTGATTCTTTATAACCTTAATAATCATGTCATGTATATAATGTGTTTGGATTTAAAAATTTATGGTTTACTATAATTGATTCAATTATACATGATAAAGTATTTAGAATAAATCTTTTTCTAATATAAATTATTTTAATATATTGAAGAAACTCTTTTATCTAATGTCTCTGAATGGTATTCATTTTTAAGAACATAATTGGTGTATAATATATCTTAATTTGAATTTCTATCTAACAAAGGATCATTGATTAATAAATTTTTAGAACTAGGTGGGAATATATTTTATCTTTTAGTTCCTTTAATTAATTTTTACTCTTAGTTATTGTACTTACATGAGAAGATACTAAATTTTCAATGGTTTTAACATCTATGAGTTCTTTTTAATCATTTAATTAATTTTTTTATTTAATATCGATGAATATACGATATTTAGGATATTATATTATTCATAATCATATTTATCATTATAATTTCTACTTTCAGTGGTTATGAATTCATAATACAATTATAATAGGCTAGGCCCATTAGTAAGTATATTATTTTATATATTGAAACTTCTGCCCCAAAAATTATTTTTCAATACATTTACTTAGGTGTGGAGTTTCCATGTATTTTAAAGTGGTGAATTTGGTAATGAGAACTAATTTGGAATAATATTCTAGATTCACAACATACACATCCTCACCATAAAAAAAGTATAAATCATAGAATAATTTTTATATCCAAATTCACTTTATAAAATGAAGGAGAAATCATTTTTCCAAATTTCATCAACACTTAAAGATTCATGATAAAATTTTATGTATAATTAGTACAAATCATATAAAAATTTTCACAATTAATTTCATTACCTTCAACGAATGAAATGGTTTAATTAAAATTACATTCACATCAATGAATAAAATAATTTATTGCTTTTAATGATCCATGAACTACAATGATTTATTTATTAATAATGATCTCTTTAATAATATTACTAATTTTTTTTATCATGATGAAAACTATTTAGCCACTTTTGGTAGTAAAATAATTTTCATAAAATATACTATATTACAAAAAATATATAATTTGGTCTTCTATTTTATGAATGATAAAAATAACAACATACAATTCATGGGATATAATCAAATGAATTACACATGATGATGTTGATAATATATAGGTTCGTGATAAATAATATTTTTCTCCCTTTGATATTTTTGTTTTAGGAGAAATAATTTAAAAATAAAGATATTATTCAGTCATAATTTCAGATGAAATTATTTTCACTTCATACATCAAGTATACAAGACTTTATAGATATTAATAGAATCAATTTTCATATTTAAATATATATTGTCATCAGGCCAATTTTAGAGGTTATTTTATTATTATTTGTTTTTTATTCATTAAAAAATGAGGCACAATTATTATCCTAAAATATTATATTTCCCTAAATTTAATTTATAATAAAATTTAATATATTTTCATTTACTTTAGTCAATGAAAAATAGTTTTTTAAAAAAATAAATTTCATTCACTTTAGGGAATAAAATATTTTTTTTCAATTTTTATATTTTCTTCTTGAAAATAGCATGAATATTTAATACAAAAATTTCATCCACTTTGGGGGATGAATATATATAAAATATATTTACTCTTGTTCTTTATGAACATTTAATTTTTCTCAAACATTTTATAAGAAATAAAATTCAAGATAAAAGAAATAAAACAATATGATAATTAGAAATATTCTAAGTAAATATCATCACTAACATATGCCTTTATACATCATAATCAATCTTATAAACTATAATGTAACCAAGGAATAAGAGAGTTAAAATTTCATTATTCTTAAAATGATCAATAAACTTCATCTTTATGTAAGATGGGAAATAAAAGTTCTTGAATGATTAGAAAACTTTGGGCCAGTATTTGTAAAGTGCATGATGTCAATAATTTAACCAATTCTGGTGGCGTCACTTTTTCATTTGATTAATGATTTTTGTCTCGACATTAACCATGTTAGTTATTAATTAAACCCATTCTCTTTAGGGAATGGAGAATAATATTTCAATCAAGAGACATTACAACTCTTCAATATATCGTTATTTTTTTGAAATAAAACATTGAGAAAATAATTCACATATTTTATTATGTTATCAAGAGGGGGGAAATTATTTTGATATAGGAAATAAGAATCACCAATTAAAAACTCTTTAAATTAGCGGAGTCAATTTTCATACGAATAAGGTTTCTCAAAGAAGTATTTATGAAAAAAACATGAGACATACCCTTTTCATGTAAGAATAAAACAATAACTATGATACCATCAACATAATTCACAATACAGAGAAAATGGTTATGCTGTTAAAAAGTTATTCAGTCAATAAAATATTGATTGAAACCATGAGTAATTCCAAAATTAGGAATAAATTATTGATCTCAAGTGATGTGTATTATTGAAAATATTTTTGTGGAATATTAATATGATGATGATGAGAAATGGAAATAAAAATTTAAGAGAAAAAAGTAGAGGGAACACAATGTAGATAAAAAAAAGTTATCCATTTCCTTAACAAGTCTCCATATATATATCTAGAACATAATATTTGATACATAAATTGATATTAATCCATATTATATGTAATCATATGGCTATAATTTCAAAGGATAGAGAATAAAAAATCTTGGTCATTTATGAAGGGTTTGGGAATTAGGTCTCGTTATTAACTTGGTAATTAATGTTCACTATGACATCCACATAATAATAATAATAATTTCATAATAATAAAAACCATTTTAATTATGAATTATTTATTTTTGGTGTGAAATTATGCATTTAAAAATAATATGTTAAATTTAGAAAACCCTTTTTTAAATTTTTTATACAAAACTGATCTTTAATTATAATAAAAAAACATGATTTATTATTTTTCTTTAATTAATATATCACATGGAAGAATTATATTTTAGATTAAAATTTAATAAATATAACTATTATTTTTTAATAATAAACTTATTTAATTTTATTTAAATCAATAACGTTGATAATTCTATCCTAAACATTACATTTACACAAAAATATACACATTTTCTAAAAACGAGTTCTTAATCGTTACATTTGATGGTGTTAAAATTAATTAATTTTTTACTATTATAAATTTTATTTGAAATAATAGATTCCATATTTTGGAATAATTAGTTTCATGTTTTTAATAAGAAACGTTTTTTAAAGTAATTATGGTAAATTACTTAGAAAAAAAATTAGTTATCACTGAAAACACAAAATAATAAAAGTGAAAAATATAAGAGTGAAATTCTTAAAAACATGTTAAAAAGATGTGTAAAAATATATATTTGTGGTGTTCTCAATATTATCTCTTCCACCAACCCATTATTTTCCATTATTTGATCCCTTTTAACCTTGAATAGTGAATTTACCTTTATATTATTTTTAAAAATGTCAATAGCTTGCCTTATAAAAGGATCCACCACCACCCCACTTCCCTTCACACCCAAAGACTATTGGATTCAACTAGAATCTACCCAAATAAATACCAAAGCCTCCTAAACACTTAATATATGTTATTTTCTCCTCTAAAGGACACATCTCAAATCCTTAATAAAATTTCCAAAGGTCCTATTCCCTTGAGCAAGGTAACATTCCGAACTACTACTTTTTATTTCATTTTTATTTATTTTCTTCGAATACCCCTAAAATATTTTCTAATCCATGAAATTATAATAAAATAAATTTTAATAATTTTAATAGATTTTATTATATTAATTTAATATTATTTTTTTATATTCCTTAAAAAATTATTTTAAAATTGAAAACATTACCATGTGTACGTTCGTACTACTGCCTCTATGAATGATGTGTTTTTTTTCATATTTGACGTACACAAAGGTTTATATGAGTTCATTTAATGTATTAATATGATATTTAAAAAATTATCATGGTTCTAAAATTATAAACCACTCCTTATGTTACTTTCTATCCATGGAAAACAAATGTGTCAGCCATGCATATGTGCAGACTATCTCCTCCGTGAAAGTGTTATATCAAGATTCCAACCTAGTATTTTATTATTTTTCCCAATATATTATAGTCATATTCATAATATTAAAAACATTTAAATAATATCATTAGTCTTATATAATAATGATATTATTTTTGTAATATTACTATTGTTCCAACATATCCCTTGTACTTTATGTTTGGATGATCTCAACAAACCGTAATTTGTTACTAATGATTTTATTTTTTGAGCCTAATTATTATGTTTTATCGTCATTATATTATTTATTCTAATAGTATATAATTTTGGATTTTTTATGAAATTTTCCAAAGTATAAAAAATCATCTACGTGAGGCTATTGACTAAGTAGATATTTGTCTATGTTGAGCAATCAACTACGTTAATCGACTACGTAAAGGAAACACCTACATAATGTGGATAATTTATAAAATAGGCATGTAGAAATTGGATACATTGATGAATCTATTATATGATAAAATAAATAAATTTATGAAATAACTACGTGAATAATATACATGGAGTAATAAGTTATGAAATTTGAATATGTGGTAAATTCAGCCATGTGGTTCCAAATGGATACCTGATTCATTTGGCTACATCAAATTCAGCTACATGAATAAGAAGAATATATATTTTTCCCACATGAGAAATTAAATATTAGAAGAATGAATATGTGGATCAATTTAGATATTTGAATTCAAATATAGGGAATTAAACTACATGGTGATCCAGAGTAAGCTACGTGCTCCTACACCCTGCAAATTTATTACCATTGGTGTACATGAAGTGGAATTTAATGATTCAATGTATTAATTAAATATTATATTACATATTTTATGTAAAATAAATTATAAAAAGGTTTCAAGTATTGATATAATAAACAATTTAAATAATAATTTAATGTTTAGTGTTGTTAATGTGGTTTTTTTTCAAGAAAAGTACATCTGAAATTTAATTAAAAGATAATATTTTATGGGATCTCGCATCATGAAATTAACAGAGACATTTTTCATTAGTATTTTAATGTGAATAATAGAAAGACAAATAATATAAACAATAATAGAAGAAATATTTTTAACTATAAAATCTCTTGCTCTATTTAATCTCTATGTGTTGCTATGTTTGATTTGAAATAGAAAAATAATATTCAAGTTCTACAACCATACATAAAAGATAAATATTTCAATATTATACATGAATATCCTCAAGATATATTTCATTCTCATAATCTATCTTAGAGAATTATCCACATATGTAAGTTTCATTATGGAATTTTGAGCCTCATCTTGTAATATTTCATATCATTTCATTCTATTGGAAACAATAGCATATTTTACTAAGTTGTGATGGTTCTTGGAAAGATGACATTGAAGGATGGTATTTTATAAATTCTTGTTAGAGAGGATAAAATATCATATCATTTTACCATGTTTTTACATCTTTCACTGAGTGATGAAGTCCCTATAAAAAGGACTGAAGGTCCATGGTAAAATGGATGGTCTAGTAAAAATCAACAAGATCACAGAGTTGTGCTTTGGTGGAGAATACTAAGAATTTTTTTCCTAAACCACTATAAATCTATAATGTTTTATATTTTTATTTCTACTTATATTTCTAATGTGTGTTAATAAAACATAAAAAAATAATACCAATAATAAGATGTTTTTCTAATCCAACAAAATATTAAGATCTCAATTTACTCCCATATTGAGTCTAAGTGTAACACCCTGAGATTATTTTAATTATTATTTTCGAATTAATTTAATATTTTAGATATTTTTCAATTAAAGAAACACTAAAAAAAGTTTTTTTATATTAAAGATCTAGGTTTGTCTTGAGTTATTCTCAAAAACAAGTTAATTTTTCACTATACACAACATAAATTATATCTTTTTCTACATGGAACACTGATGATAGCTTGTGTTACATCCAATAATGATTTTCCTTGATGGCTTATGTAACACGCAAGACCAAATAACAATAATGATATATTATTAAAATATTATTTAATATATCCTAGACATTAAATTATTAGTTATGAAAAGGGTTAACTAAATTACGAAAATCAATGGTTTACACAAATATAAAATGAATTCATTGTTTAAAAATGAAAAAGAAATGAATATGAAAACTGATTGAATATAAAGGAAAATATTAATATTTTTATTACCAAAAAACTATTTTACCCTAATAAATTAAATTAATTACAGTTAGTGAGTGATATTAATGTGACACATATATATTATATTCAATAAAATACTTTTTATTTTCATCTAACAAATTTTATAGGCTTAAGATAAAAACAAAACATATTTTATGCACAAAATACTATGTTTTTATTTAGGTTATTTTTCTAGATTTTAATAGATAAATTATTTTAAAAATATTTTTTTGGAACATTAATGGATTATATATTTAAAAATAAACTTCACCTTTTAAAGATAAAAATAAAAATTAGCTTAGGTTAAATTTTTTTGTATTTTTCTATGAAGTTTCATTTTTTAATGAAGAGTGAAAACTACTGAAATTTAATTCAAAAATAATTTTTCATATAATATATTTATAATGTTAAAGTATATTTTAAATTTGTTTTAAATTTTAATTTTATCTTATTTTTATCAATTAATACAGTTTATGTCATTGGAATCAATTTTTCTTTGAAATTAACTATAAAAACATAGCAAACTTTTGGAGGTTTTTACTTTAAAAATACGATTTGTCGTCCCGTCTGTAGGATTAAATTTAGATTAATTTCTTTCAATTATTTGATTTTAATTTTGAAAAATGGATTCATATTTGGAATAATAAAAATTTACAATGTCTAATAATATCAAATTTTCTTTTGACAAAAAATATTATTGAAAGTAATTAAAAATAATTACATCGATTAAGGTAAAATTAAGCTTAATAAAGGACTAAATCTTCAAATTAAGAAGATAAATGACCTATCCACTTATAAAAAATCAAATTTTATGGAAATATTTAGTCCGTAAAAATTAAATTATTTAGTTTTTTTGGGTTTTCATGACTTTGTTTAAGTAAAAACGTGGGTACACCTAACTTTTTAAAAAAAATGCTAAGTGTGTCCCCTCCCTTCCCTATAAATGGCTACTAACTCTCCCCCTTCTTCACACCAATAAAACTTTTTAAGTTCATAAAATATCTACCCAATAAAATTCACAACATCCATAAATTCAAATTTTAATCTTACCTTTGGGAATAAATCAATCCAAGGAAGCCCTTTGGTTAAAACCAAAACGTGTTACCCAAAGAAGAGGTAACATCCCTCCCCAACCTCCTTTATTTTATTTTACATTCTACACTCCCTCAAATATTATTCTTACAAGTCTATATAAAACTAAAAGTATCCTAAATATACTAGTATGTTTTTATTATAATTTTTCTTTTTACACTTGTACACGATTATATCTAATGGGTAACGAACATATTATTTATGTGTACGAAGAACTACCGCATAAAAAAACAATGACTGTTTATTTGTACTTTACCACCTATCATGAGGGACATTATGATGGACATTATATTTATATAGTATATTTATAATTTTATTATTTTCATGTAATTTTTATTTATAACATACATTTATGTTTTCCGTCTTGTGTAATTGTGATAATTTCATTTGAGGAAGTGTGGACTAACTCCCCCCTCAAAGCGATGAGATTTTTCCACACACTACATGGAATTTATTAAGGTTGTTTTTAGTGATAGTATATTATATATATGACATAATAATGCTAATTTAATTTTATTATATCGTTCATCCGTACGTACGACCTACCATCTTCGTGAATGGTGTATTCCATTTTCATAACTCTATATTCTATCGATTATTATAAAAAAATGATTAATATAAATGATATTTATATAATTTTTTACATTATGTAAATCATGATGTAAGTATAAGGACCAAAGATATAGAAAATTAAGGCACATGTGAAAAATAAAAGTGATATTTACCCGAAGTGAAACCTTAGCATATAAATGTTAATGAGTGGGTAATATAAAGTCATAACCAAACTGTATATAATATTATATATAAGAATATGGTTCTATTATTGATTTATAATAATATTATATTCATAATAAAGGAGGTTTTAATGAGTACAACAAGAGTCAATATAGAAGGTATGGAGATTTCATCTCACTTTTTATTTCAATGAGATACATGCCTTATTCACCAATCACTTATTTTGTGCAGTGTGTATAATTCTCATGAATGTATTATATTCCTATTATAATTAAATATATGGGTATCTAAATATCCATTTTATGATATTTATCTCCTGGGGCTTAAGTTTCCAAAGTTACCAAATCGGTAAGATAGTTTTGTCTTAATTTTCCTTCTTCGAGACATATGTTTGGTTAGGAACCTAAATTATTATTATTTTCAAGGTGTATTTGACATGTCATGTCATGAATATAATTATTTTTAAGATATTTCAAGATTCATGTAATTTAATTTTCTTACATGGAGATTATGATCCCAAGATATCATGTGGTAAGAGTTTATTGAAACAATCCCATTTTTATCAGGATTGTTTATGATTATGCTTGCATTGATGAAATATTATGATCCCTATCTCAAGAAAATTCATGATATTTATTCTTCTATATTAATTAGATTTATCCTAATATATTATTATAATTTTTACACTCTTTTGTATGTAATATAACTAATAACATGTTTTTATGAAATTTCGACTTTACCTCTATCTTTGGTCAGAAATATGTGTTCCATTAAGACCATGTTTCCTAAAAGGTTTATAATTTGTGTTTACTATTATCCTATGATACTTAAAATAAGTTTCTACCCATCATTATTACATAAAAAAAAATTTAAAAAAAGAATCTTCTTGTAATTTTCCGATCAAGTCACCTTTTTAAACTATTTATGATGCAAAGGTAATGTTTGGATAGTACGGATTTACCCACCATTCTGACCATAATTCCATTGAAACTTATTTTAAAAATCTTAAAAGTTATTTTTTAAAATAAAATGTTATCATAATATTCCGAACATTATTTTTTAAAAGTTTTCTTCATGAAAAAGGGTTTTCGAAACATTTTCAATCTTCTTTCATAAGTCTTCAAGGAAAATAGTTTTAACAATATTTTCAAGCTTCTTTCATAAGTTTTCATGTAAAAAGGTTTTAGAAATGTTTTCAATATTTATTTATAAGTTTTCATAGTATTTTAAAAGAAATGGGTTTTAAAACATTTTCAAGCTTCTTTTATAAGTTTTTAAGGAAAATGGTTTTAAAAACATTTTCAAACTCTCTTTATATGTTTACAGAGAAAAAGGTTTCCAAATGGTTTTAATTTTATTTTTTATTTTTCAAGTATATTTTGGAGAAAATGGTTTTGAAAGGGTTTTATGTTTTAAATAACCCATTTCAGAGAAGAAATAATATTTTTCTCAAGATTTTTTTTCAGAATATCTTTCCAAGTTATTTTTCATCTAAGATGTAATCTATTGATGTTACTCACACCCTTTTGGGAAATGATTCAAAGGTTCCATTCATATTATTTTTATGAATGGTTTATGTTTTGATGCAATGATATTTATGAAACCTATTCCTCTTCCAAGGGTTTTGTGATTGTGAAACTTACTTCTCTTTGTGGGTTAGGCTTTGATGAAATGATTTTGAAACCTTTCTTTTTTACTTAGGTTAATATATAATTACATGTTTATGAGACCCATTTGTTTTCAAGGGATTATGATAGGATTTTTATAAAACCCATCTATTTTAATGGGTCATGATATTGTGAAAGTTTTATTATCTTGTGGGACATGTATAAATGATTTTATTATATTATGTTTGAGACCTATATCTCCCTCTAATGACTTGGGTAAAGATTTATATCTAATAAGATAATTATGTGAATCAATTTGATGGGTTTGATCCAATATGGTAAGTTAGGGAAACCCGATCCCTTACAAGGAAAGGGTTGTGACAAGGGATGGTGGTGTATCCGACCCCATAGGTGTAGTCACCATGAAGTTTGTAGATGGGGAAACCCAATCCCCTATGGGAAGATGGGGAAACCAGATCCCTTACTTGAAAAAGACTGTGACTAGGGATGAAGTTGTGTTCTGCCCAGTGTGTGTAGTTCCCATGAAGCGCCTTGATAAGTTCTATCAATGAGTCTTGAATTATAGGGAATGATATCACATGTCTCTATATGCCACAATTCCACGTCTTATTCCTATGATATGATTTCATGAATTATGTTCTTTATATCCTTATTATTCATGTCTTATTTAATACTAATATTTTTTACATTATTTGTTTTTATTATCTTCAATTTGAATGGTATGACCTTATATTGTTATGATCACGTTATCATACCCATATGATCATCTTTATGCTTACATTTCTCCCCTGTTTACCCTTAATAGGCATCTGATCTCACACATTTGTATGTTTTATTCCCTATGTTATAAAGATATATATTAATTATGTTGTGTCTAATAAGGGTACTAGTCATTAAGAACCTAGTGGGGTATAATTTAGATTTCTTATGTACCAGTGTTTATGTTTCCATGTTTCCAATGGCGTAGACTAATACGTTATTTGGGCATCTGTTTGTTTAATGTTTTAATTATTCTGAAAAATTAATGTAATGTATATTTTCATAAATACTAGGTTTATATAGTTGGTATTAGAGAAAATGTTTAGTTAACCATTGGAAACTATGATTAGAAAACTTTAGTGATATCCCTAGGTATATTTATAAGGATATGTCCAGGGATGTCTCTAAGGATAAGTATAAGGATGAGTTAACTTGTAGGAAAATGTTCTGGAATATTGGTAAAGGATAGAGTGAGTGGTATCCTAGAAATACATCCATGTTAGGATAATAAAAGTGTTTGTGGCTCAAGCGTAGATGTATCTAGGGGTAACAACTCTAACAAGGTGTGTCGATCCTGACTTGACGTAACCTGGTACACAACAACGGGTCTTGCTGCACACCTAGTTTGATACTCTCAAAGGATATTCTTTGGGAATTAACAAACTATTTAGGAACCATCATGAAGGTTTTAAATTGAGTATGAAAATGAAAAACCTAGGAAAAAAATACTATGTCCTAAATTAAAGGAGTAGGTGTCATGATTTTGACATACTATAAGTAATTATTCTTCCTGATTATGTGTTTTTACACTATGATAAGTTTTACTCCCACTATTCTTTCTAGTTTTCGTCAAAAGTGGGAACTTGAAGGAACTGGGTTAATGTTGAATGTGATAGAAAATTTTCTGATGAGTAGTCAAATGGGATGATCACATGAGAAAATGATATTGTAATCATGCCAAATCAATTTTCACAGAACATGGTTAACAACGTGTACCTTAACCAACTCTTAGACTCACCCAATAAGAGAAGTAAGGATTTAACTGAGATTTCAGGTGTTGGAGACCATGGAGTGAAGAATATAGAGTTTCCTTTATATAAATAATGTGGAAAGAATCACCCATGTTAATGTCTTAGAGGAAGATGTAGGTGTTTTGACTATGGAAAAGAAGGACACAAAGCAAGTGACTGTAAGGGGAAAATGAAGATTTTAGTTAATGAAATGGATAAAAATATTGTCCTCCCTTATAAATCATTGAAATTTATTCTTTTAATATTGGAATAAGTGGTAATTTTGTAACACATTTTCTAAAGTGTAAAATTCATGAAGAGGATCATAAAGAAGGTGTGAGTAATGGTTAGATTGTTGCTGATGAGGAGACTATAGATGAAATGTGAAAGGAAAGAGGTATCATGTAATAGGATAATGTAGAATTGTTAATGTATTAAGGATAAAGTGTAATAATATAATTTTATATGTATTTGGATTCAATAATTATGATAAATGAATAGTTAAATATATAAGTATTGTTCAGTTTAATTTTTTTTTCTACAGATATACAAGAACACATTGAATGGTTCCAATAGAATAGAAAAGTGATTTAATGGAAAGGTGATTTCAATGTAAATCACATGATTATGGGAAATATAACCTTTAATATATTACTTATGTCAATATAATGTTGTTTAGTTAATGATATTTGGGATAAAAATAAGTAAATTGGATGGTACTTTTTACCTTGGAACTAATTAAGGACTTATTGAGAGGTGTTTTATGCCATCATTGACAAAGTTTACAAAATTTTTAGGATTTAAAGAAAATATCCAATATAATTTATAATAAGGTAACATGCATGTTTTCAATAAAGATTTATGGTAATTTGGGTCATTACTTGGTTTCAAGAGGATACTTGACGAAGGTATTCACAAGTTTGGAGTTTAACAACCTAGAGGTGCTTTGTGTTATTTTGGTAATTAGTGTAAATCTGATATCATGAATTTATTTCAAAATTTTTGTAATCTCATCATTAAGAAGGGTTATAAGGTTAACCATTCACTTAAAGTTTAATTTAATCTTTAGTGGAAGTATATACTTATTGAGATTGTATTAAAAACCTTAGTTAAAAGGCTATTTAGCGATTAAATGCATTTCAAGGATGCACATCATATTTATTATAGATATTATATTAGTGAGGTTTTAGTAAATTATATCATGTATTTTGGGTGACAACAAATCAAGTCTAATAAGTCTGTGGGTCCTGAACCCCTGACAAAAGGATGATAAGGGTTTCATGCCTACCACTGGCCTACATGATGTCTTAGTTAATATATAATATTTTTTGTTAATAAATATTTATGAATAAATAATATTGTTAATTTTTATGTTTAGAGATTAATGTATTAACCATATTTATTTTCAAGGACATAGAGGGAAAAATTTATGTACTTTTCATTCTTTTACGGGCCTTAAGATATGCTAAAAGTGTATTTTAGTGCTTCGGGCATCAAAGTTAATTTCTAGACATCCATTTATTGAAGTAATGGATGAATTATAAATAGATAAAAGCACAACCAAATAATGAAATTTTGTTTATAAAAATATATAAAGTAATTATATTACCTTGATCTATAAAATAATTACTCAAATATAGGAAAATGATAAAAAAAATTGTTATCCATATACCTAAATTTTGGTTGAACCGATGGCTTGTAAATCATCCCAGATTTATGACTTTGAGGGGCTAAAATTTTCTTTAATCATTCACATGCTTGTTATTGATGACCTCAATAACTCCCAATAAATATTTATTATTTTCCTCTATTTCTAGTATTCACTCCCAAACTATGTTATCCAATATGGAAACCTAGTTACATGTTACTTTGGGTAACCGTTATGGTTACAACATTCCCTTTTTAAGGGAAGTTTTAGTATTTATTTTTACAACGTGGGTTTCTATGAATGAAACTTTCAAGTATTAAACCTTTGATAACCTAGATGAGTTTAGAGGGTGAAATTCATTATAAGGGGGTATAATTTAACACCACTGAGATTTTTTGAATTATTTTTTTTGAATTAATTAATTTATTTTTGATATTTTACATTTCACGCAACACTAAAAATATTTTATTTTATAATAAATCACTATGTTTGGATTGAGTTATAAACAAAACAAAGTTAACTATGAAGTACATGAAACATAAATTTTATCTTTCACTACACGGAACACCGAGGATAGTTTATGTTACACAAAATAGTGAATTTCCTCGATGGATTTTGTAATACTCAAGGCCAAATAATGATAATGATATATTATTAAAATATTATTTAATGTAACATATCCCTTAAATTATTAGTTATTAAAATGTTTAACTAACTTATGAAAATATATGGTTTAAACAGATATAAAATTAATTCATTGGTCATAAATGAATTAGAAATGAATATAAAATCTGATTGAATATGAAGGAGAATATTATTAATTTTATGCCCACAAAGTTGTTTTTACCTAATAAATTAAATTATTTATAATTAAGGAGTGATAATAATGTGATATATATATATATAATACATTAAATAAAATATATTTTATATTCATCCAATATATTTGATAGGCTTATGATAAAAACAAACTTAATTTTATGTATAAAATGTTATTTTTTTATTATGGAATTTTTTCCAAATTTTAATGGTGAATCTATTTTAAATCCAATTTTTTGGAATTTTCTTAGATTATATATATTTAAATATAATTAATATTTGAAATATAAACAAAAAAAATTGGTTATGGTTAATTTCTGGAATTTTTCTATGAAGTTTCATTTTTAATGAATAACAAAAAATACTGAAATTTAATTGAAAACTGCTTTTTCATCTAATTTATTTAAAAGATTAAATTATATTATAAATTGTTTTTAATGTATAATTAGAAAATATTTTTATCAATAAATCCAATAGAGGTCATTGGGCCCAATTTAAGTTTGAAATTGACAATAAAAACATAGAAAAAGTTTGGAGGTTTTGACTTTATAAACCCGCTTTGTTGTCCCATCTGTGGGATTTTATTTAAATTAATTTATACCACTTATGTGATTGGAATTTAAAAAAAAATGGATTAAATATTTTAACCATCATAATTTATAATGTCTAACAATGTAAAATTATTTTTTTTTACCAAAACAAATAGTGAAAGTAATTAAAATCAATTACACTGATTAAGGAAATATTAACCCTAACAAGGGACTAAATCTTAAATTTAAGTGACTAAATGACCTAAAAACTTGTAAAAACCCCATTGTATGGGAATATTTCTTCCATAAACCTTCCATTATTGATTTTTTTTGGTTATGCATGACTTTTGTTAGGTAAAATCATGGGTACACCTAACTTGTTATAACACCCCAAACATTTTATGGTATGATTCTATTAAATACATGATTCTCATAGCCTATATTTCATAATGAACTATGTTACTTTGAAACAACACTTGGTTATTTAGGATATATTCAAAACCAATCCATTAAACATAAATTTTCCACTTCTATGTTTTGGAATTTCGAAAAACGGTCATCTAGAGTTGTGACCAGTAAGTCATTAGGAGTCTGATAGAACCAACTTGATTTTTTGATGAATAGTAACATACCCTTATGAAGAGTAATATGAATAGTAATATGACCCTTATAAATAGTAAATAATGATAATATTTTATTTTCTTAAGGTAATAAGATAATAAGATCTTAATTAATTTTTCAATGTGATATATAACTAATTATACCTTTAAAATTGTTATTTTTTGAATTAACTATGATTTTATTTAAAAATTAAATTAAAAATACTTAGAAAATTATTTTTAGAAAATGGATATCATTTTTTAATTCTACACATTAAAAAATGGTTAGGGTGAATTTTTGGTATTTTTCTAAAATACATGAATTTTTCATGAATAGTAAAAATACAGTTTTGAGTTTTCGGTAATTTAATGACATCGTAATGATTTAATAATTAAATATAAAAGTATGGTCGAATTTTTTATAGTAACTTATGACATGAGGTGTCTCAAGTGGCCAAAACCATGGGCAAATACCCTGGGAAAAGCCCATGTATTGGCAAAAACCACTAATGAGTTGTCCCTTTGAAAATTTTAAAATACTACCTCTCTTTTTCTATAAATACCCACTCATACATTCGTTTTATTTCATTTAAAATCCCTCATCCACAAATTTCAGGTCGTTATACCTCTCTAGTAGTCCTACCAAGGCGTCCTTAAGACCCCAAGGTCATATCCTTCAAGATCTAGGAGTTACTCTAAAGGTAAGGGAATCCTTAATTCTCTTCTTTTAGTCGACACTTTTTTTATGTTATCTATTTGATTTTCCATTATCATATATTGGGGTTTGATTTTATGTGTTATTATTACTGTACTTTTAATTTCAATATGATGAGATACCATTTTTCTCTCATCATTTCATTTTATGAAATTTTAAGCGATGCCGTTAGGCTGTCAAATTTTCATAAGGGATCTCTCACCTTTTCTTTTATTTTCAAGTTCATCTATTTTTTTTATCTCATCACCTCCTCTATCCAAATTACCATGATAAACTCCATTATCATATATATACTTGAATTATATCATTTTAATGGAAGAACCATCATCAATATTCTTACTCCCTCCCTTTTATTTTTATAAACGAAATCAACATCCATGAGGTTCCAATTTATAACCTTTGTGGACAACGGAGTTTCATTCTTCACTTTCTACTCCATTACTGGTCAAGAAAAAATTTTAATGATTGAACCAGATAAGAATATATGTATTTCATCTCATTAATGTTCTTTAATCTTTAGAAACTCGTAATATGAAATAATAGTACCAAACAAGTTCATTATGAACAAAACTACCAAGTTAATCCAAATATTTGTAATAAACTTTTAACTAATGAATCATCATCATGGTATATAACCAAAAATAATTATAAAATCATTTATATCTCCTTAATGTAATTAATAAGATAAATTAACAGTTCTGGATGTTTAACCACATTTCAAATGAACTTCAATTCATAAAAACAAGTAAACGAATCATGAAAACCAAGGAAGAAAATGCTTCCAAAACAAGAAAATTGAACCTCTTAAACCCATAAAAAGAGTCATGAATGAACCAAATAAGGTTATACTAAGTCAATTAAATATATTGGAGAATTTGGATTTATTAATTTATGAATCTAAATTTTATTATTCAGGTTATTAAAACAAACTAAGAACACACTCAAGCAAAAGGTAAGGGGTTTCTCATATCACTTTCATTTCTGTGAGATTTTCATTGTTCGTCACTTATTTCTTGTATGTGGTATATGTGTACTACCATTTGATATATGATAACATGATTATATTTATATTCATGTTATCCAATGATTCATTTGAGGGTTATTAATTTTTGGTCATATGATTTGACCGATTACATTGTGGTAAGTGACTTTGTCTCAACTACTATTTTGTTGTGACTAAATTTGTATGGTGAACCTAATAATCCTTATGTGGTGTACCTACTTCTAATTTGAGATCAATTTTCATTTGAAATTATATTTATATTAAATATCCATAATCTCATATCAGTTATATGTTTATTTTTAGAACCGCATACCATTTTATATACGGTGTTTATTTGGAAAGTTATTTTAATTATGGAAATATTGATGAATCTGTATACTCTACTCTATACGAATATTAAAAATGAATATTTATCTTGTATTTAATCAATATATAATGAATTATTTGGATATTAAGTGATGGGTGGGGCCCTCCATATCTCCTCGATACACTGGTAGGTCTCATGAGACAAATCAGTTTGGCGACAAAACCTTCGAGTTTGTTTCCAAAAAATCAGATGGGTTTCTACTCATAAAACTAAACCATTTTTATGGTATTATGTTATAATTTTCCAGATACATGAAGTCCAATTAATAATAATTCTCTTTATTCATTATCAGTTATTACTATCCATGAGGTTTTCACTATGAAAAAATCTATGGATGCAGTTTCATTCTCAGTTTATTAATGGCATGAGTTTTTCATTTATTCACCATGCCATGTTGATTTTTTCAAATTGTTTACAATTCAGTTATTATTGATCCATGCTTCCACCATTTTTAACCCTTACTGAGCATTTGAGCTCACCCTTTCACTTTTTACCATCAACAGGTGATGAAGTGGAGATCATTTATTGAGTTCCTATGGATGCAGTTTTTAGTTTTTGTTATGTATTGTATTTTGTAACCTTTTCCAATGTGATTTGAGTTACATTTATGTATATAGTTTTTTCAAGACTAATAAACTGATCGTTACTTCAGGATTTTGATTCCTTCTAACCATGCCAATATAACAAGTAATGCACCGGCTCCGGTCTAGAGGGGTCGGTGTGTTATAGTTGGTATCAGAGGAAGTTTAGTAGAAACTTGGAAACTATAGTAGGAAATGTATAATAGAGAAAAAAATACCTAAGGTAGTATTTTAGGATAAACATTCAAGAACGTCCTGGTATTTTGGTAAGGAATAGATTATGTGGATCTTTCAAGCAATACATCCCTGTCTGGATACGTGCAGGAAGAGGCGTCTCTGGCACATATGTATCTAGGGGTAAAACCCCAAAACACCGCTTTGATCTAGACTCAAACGGGAACTGGTGCACGACAACGGGCCTTGTTGCACTCTTGGTTACGACACTCTTGGGGGATATGGTTAGGATAATTCAAATTTTCATTACAATCCATTATGAAGGAGTTTAATGTAAATTTTTCCTTAGAGAAACCATGTTTATAAGATTAGCAATGCATAGAGTTTCAATCTATGTTGAGTTATTTTCTATTTAAGATTGATAAACTAATCTAGTGTATCCCATTATTTAGAAATGGAATCTAATGGAATAAGGGGAATCAATACTCTTGGAAAATGTAGGGATCTCTCAGCCGAGCAAGTCAACACAGTCAAGGTTGGAGCAGATCAGATCATGACCATATTAGGACAACTTACTCAGGTTGTAAAGAATAACCATTCCACACCTGTGTTGGATCATTTCATATGGAAGAATCCCCCATCTATTAGTGGGACTACTAACCTATTTTCTGAGAAATGGATCAAGTCCCTTGAAAAGATATTCATGTCATTAAGATGCAATGAAAATGAAAAGGTAGTACTGGCAGTATATTGTCTCAAGGGCGATGCTGATCAATGGTGGTACTTGATTTAGAATACCACGGAGGAAAAAGAAATAGAAGATATGGAATGGAGTACTTTTAAGGAAATATTCTTCGAAAAGTATTTCCCTCATGAGAAACGAACTGAAATTAAGAGGAAATTCCTTGTCTTAAAACAAAGGGAAGAAGACAGTGTTGTAGAGTATGAGGCTACCTTCATAAGGCTAGCTAAGTATGTCGTAGATTAAGTATGTGACTCGGCAGACAATATTGATCATTTATTTTATAGTCTTAAGCTAAGTCTTATAAGGGCACTAGATTCTCAAACATTTTCATCATATGATGAAATTGTATCAAGTGCCATTAAAATAGAGAAGGAATTTTCTAGATCAAATTTGTTCAAGAGGAACCAAGATAAGAAGAGGTACTCTGATAACCAAGGGAAATTTGAAGCACCTAAGAAGAAATAGGGAACAAATATATTCCCATTATGTGCGAACTGTAGAAAGAATCATCTCGGGAAATTATTAAAAGGCATGGGAGTCTGTTATAAGTGCAGAGAAAAGGGTCATCAATCTGATGAATGCAAGGGGAAGAAACAATTCAATGATATTTAATGATAAAATTGTATAGAGATGGGACACTATGAAAATTAGTGTCCTAAGCACCAAAGAAACATGCCTCAAAAAAATCCAAGAGAACAAGGGAGAGCCTATATGATTACAACTTACAACCACGGAGGTTGAAGTTCCTAATGACGTAGTGGCAGGTACTTTAATTGTTTCCTCAAACTTATCCAACACTTTATTTGATTTTGGATCATCACATTCATTTATATATTCCCAATTTTCCAAGAAAATTATATATTTCCAATTTGATTTAATAAAGGATTTGTTAGTTAAAACTCTCAGGGGATGTATCATTGCAACAGAGGCATGTCGACTAGTCCCCCTCCAAACACCAAAAAGTGCTTTATTTTATAACCTTATCATCATACCAATGACTGAATTTGATATAATTCTGGGTATGGATTGGCTATCAAATTATGATGTGAGTATTTATTGCAAGAAAACGGAAGTTAAAATTTATGAAAATGATGTATAATCTATTATCTTTAGAGAGGAGACCTCTCCATCTGATTCTTATCTAGAACCACCCCTAATATCTCTACTGAATTAAATACTTAGAGAGGAAGATAAAACAATATCTATGGGTGATGAAAGAAATCTTAAAATTGAAGATGTGCATATAGTGCAAGAATACATTGATGTATTTCTAGAGGATTTACCTGGACATCCTCTAGAGCATGAAATTGAGTTTTCTATTGACTTAATTCCTAGTGCAAGACCTATATCAAAGACCCATTATAGAATGGACACTGTGGAGTTAGTGGAGCTAAAGAAACAACTAGAGGAGTTGGGTGAAAAAGGTTTTATTCGACCTTTTATTTCTACATGGGGAGCCCTGGTCTTGTTTGTCAAGAAGAAATATGGATCCATGAGGCTATGCATTGATTACATGGAAATAATTACTATTACAATAAAGAATAAGTATCCTCTGCCCCGGATCGATGATTTATTTGATCAACTTTATAGAGATCAATACTTTTCAAAGATTGACCTTCGATCTGGATATCATCAACTATGTATGAGGAAGGAAGATATCCCAAAGATAGCATTTAGAACCAGGTATGGGCATTACGAGTTTACAGTGACGCCTTTTGGGCTGATGAATGCACCATTTATTTTCATGGATTTAATGAATAGAGTTTTCAAGTAATATCTTGATAATTTTTTTGTGGTATTCATTGATGATATCCTTGTATACTCAAAAATCTATGAAGACCATGAGAATCACTTGAGGATTATTTTAAGAAATATTAGAAGCAATAAATTATATGGTAAGTTTAGAAAGTGAGAATTATGGATTTTATCAGTTTCTTTTTTAGGCCATATTGTCTCTAAGGTTGGAATCCTAGTTGATCCTACAAAGACAAAGGCAATCCAAGAATGGCCCATGCCAACAAACATAACCGAGGTACGCAGTTTTATTGGCTTAGCAGGTTACTATCGGCATTTCGTTCAGAATTTTTCCTGGCTGGCTAACCCGCTAACCAACCACACACGTAAAGGAGTTAAGCTTATGTGGATAAAAGAGTGTATGAAATGTTTCAAAGAATTGAAAAGAATATTGTTCAATGCTCCAATTTTGACTATTCCATCTAGAAGTGATGGATTTGTGATATAAATTGATGCATCAAAGAATGGGTTGGGTTGCGTCCTTATGCAAAACAATAAAGTTATTGCTTATGCATCAAGATAGTTGAATACCCATGAGAAAAATTATCCAACTCATGATCTTGAGTTAGTAGCAGTAATCTTTGCTCTAAAAATATGGAGACATTAACTCTACGGAGAAACATGTGAGATTTATACAGACCACAAGAGTTTGAAATACATTTTCACACAAAAAAAACTCAACATGAGGCAAAGGAGATGGCTCGAGTTACTCAAAGATTACAATTGTTCAATACACTACCACCCAAAAAAGGTGAATAAGGTGGAATATGCATTAAGTAGGAATAATCATGGACTTCTGACTCAAATGAGTATTGAGAGAGATCCTATATTTTTGGAAATACTAAAGATGGATATAGGAGTTTCTAAAGAAAGGGAAACATCTTTTCTCTTTCAAATGATTTCCAAACCATATTTATTAGAGAATATAAAAAGCTCTCACTATAATGATGATAATCTGCAGAAGAAAATTATTTCTGTTAAAGATGGGTGGTTTAAAAACTTCGTGTATAAGGAAGGAGTTATGAAGTTTGGGAAGAGGTTATGCGTCACATCCCTACCTGAGATAAATAGGGAACTATTATATGATGCTCATAGCTCAAATTTCTCTATACACCCAGGTAGCACCAAGATTTATAGATATCTGATGGAATATTTGTGGGGGGATAATATAAAGTGAGAAATTGTTGAATACGTGTCAAGGTGTTTAGTTTGTCAACTAGTGAAGGCAGAGAGACAACATCCCAAAGGAGTGACGCAACCTCTACCTATTCTTATGTGGAAGTGGGATAACATTATGATGGATCTTGTCACCGGACTACCGAGGACACCTATAAGGAATGATACAATATGGGTAATTGTTGATCATCTCACAAAATCAGCACATTTCCTTCCAATAAGAGAGGATTTACCACTTGAGTTCTTGGAAATAATTTATATTAATGAAGTTGTAAGACTTCATAGTGCACCTCTATCGATTGTGTTTGCTTGAGATCCCCAATTTACATAAAAATTCGGGAAAAGTCTCTATAAGGATTTGAATACAGAGCTTCGTATGAATACTGCTTATCCCCCTCAAACTGATGGATAGTCTGAAAAGACTATAAAAACTCTAGAAGATATGTTGAGGTCATGTTCTCTTGACTTCCAAGGTATGTGGGACCAATACTTTCCAATTTTCATAAAATAATAGTTTTCATTCTAGTATTCAAATGGATCCATATAAAGAATTATATGGAAAGAGATGTCGAACTCCAACTTGTTGGAATGAAGTTGGTGAGAGGAAACTTATAGGCCTAGAACTTATTTAAGAGACCAAGACAAAGGTGAAGACAATCCAAGCCCATATTAAAGTATCCCAAAGTAGGCATAAGAGTTATGATGACAACCAGAGAAAGGATTTGTAATTTTAAGTGGGAGATCATGTATTTCTAAAAGTATCTCCATGGAAGGGTGTCCTAAGGTTCAGTAAGAAAGGGAAACTGAGCCCCAGGTACATCGGACCATTTGAAGTTCTGGAAAGAATCGGAGCAGTAACTTATCTTTTAGCAATGCCAAAAAGTATCTCCAAAGTCCATGATGTGTTACATGTGTCATTGTTAAAGAAATACATATCAGACCCAACTCATGTACTCACCTATGAATAAATTGATCTGTAACCTAATTTTTCATACTGTGAAAATCCTATTGGGATTCTTGACACAAGAGAGCAGGTATTGAGAAATAGGAAAACTCATTTAGTAAAGGTTCTTTGTGGGAATCATAATATGGAGGAAGAAACATGGGAACTAGAGGATTTCATGAAGAAGAACCACCCACATATTTTTGGTGGGCTTTATAAATAAAATTTTGAGGGTGGAATTTCTGAAAAAGGTAATAATATAACACCCCAAACATTTTATGGTATGATTCTATTAAATACATTCTTTTCATAGCCTACATTTCATAAATCACTGTGTTCCTTTGAAACAACACTTGGTTATTTAGGATATAGTCAAAACCAAGACATTAAATATAAATTTTCCACTTCTATGTTTTGGAATTTTAAAAAACGGTCATCTAGAGTTGTGACCAGTAAGTCATTTAGAGTTTGATGAAACCAACTTGATTTTTTGATGGATAGTAACATACCCTTATGAATAGTAATATGAATAGTAATATGATTCTTATAAATAGTAAATAATTATAATATTTTATTTTATTAAGGTAATAAGATAATGATATCTTAATTAATTTTTCAATGTGATATATAACTAATTATACCTTTAAATTGTTATTTTTCGAATTAACTATGATTATATTTAAAAATTAAATTAAAAATATTTGGAAAATTATTTTAAAAAAATGGAGATCATTTTTGAATTCAACACATCAAAAAATGATTAGGGTGAATTTTTGGTATTTTTCTAAAATACATGAATTTTTCATGAATAGTAAAATACAGTTTTGAGTTTTCGGTAGTTTAATGACATCATAATGATGTAATAATTAAATATAAAAGTATGGTCGACTTGTGTACAGTAAATTATGACATGAGGTGTACCAAGTGGCTAAAACCATGGGCAAATACCATGGGCAAGCCCATGGTTTGGCAAAAACCACTAATGAGGTGTCCCTTTGAAATTATTAAAATACTACCTCTCTTTTTCTACAAATACTCACTCATCCATTCGTTTTCCTTCATTCAAAATCCCTAATCCTCTAATATCTAGTGGTTTTACCTCTCTAAGATCCCTCTAAAGGTTTACTTAATCCCGCAAGGTCTCATCCTTCAAGATCTATGAGTTACTCTACAAGGTAAGGGAATCCCTTATTCTCTTCTTTTAGTCGACACTTATTTTATGTTATCTATTTGATTTTCCATTATCATATGTTGGGGTTTGATTTTATGTATTCTTATTAATGTCCTTTTGATTTAAATATGATTAGATACCCTTTTTATATCATCATTTTATTTTATAAAATTTTAAGTGATGTCGTTATGCTGCCGAATTTTCATAAGGGATCTCTCACCTTTTCTTTTATTTTCAAGTTCATCTCTTTTCTTTTTATCTCATCACCTCCTCTATCTAAATGACCATTATAAACTCCAGAATCATATATATACTGGATTTATATCATGTTAATGGAAGAACCATCGCCAATATTATTACTCCCTCCCTTTTATTTTTATAAATGAAATCAACATCCATGAGGTTCCAATTTATAACCTTTCTGGACGATGAAGTTTCGTTCTTCACATTATCCTTCATTACTGGTCATGAAACCATTTTAATGTTTGAACTAGATAATAATATATGTATTTAATCTCATTAATGTTTTGTAATATTTACACACTCATAATATGAAATAATAATACAAAACAAGTTCATTATGAACAAAACGGCCAAGTTAATCCAAATATTTGTAATTAACTTTTAACTAATGAATCATCATCATGGTATATAACCCAAAATAATTATAAGATCATTTATATCTCCTTAATTTAATTAATAAGATATATTAACAATTTTTTATGTTTAACCACATTTCAAATGAACTTCCATTCATGAAAACAATTAAACGAATCATGAAAACCAAGGAAGAAAATGCTTCCAAAACAAGAAAATCGAACCTCTCAACCCCATAAAAAGATCCATGAATGAACCTAATAAGGTTATAATAAATCAATTAAATGTATAGGAGGTTATGGATTTATTAATTAATGAATCTAAATTTTATTATTCAGTCCATTAAAACAAACGATGAACACACTTCAGCAAAAGGTAAGGGGTTTCTCATCTCACTTTTGTTTCTATGAGATTTTCATTGTTCGCAACTTATTTCTTGTATGTGGTATATGTGTACTTCAATTTGATATATAGTAAAATTATTATATTTATATTCATGTTAGTCAATGATTCATTTAAGGGTTATTAAGTTTTGGTCATATGATTCGATCGATTGCATTGTGGTATTCGACTTTGTCTCAACTACTATTTTGTTGTGACTAACTTTGTATGGTGCACATAATAATCCTTATGTGGTGTACCTACTGCCCATTTGAGATCAATTTTAATTTGAAATTATATTTATATTAAATATTCATAATATCATATCATGGATATGTTTGTTTTATAAACCGTATACCATTTTACATACGATGTTTATTTGGAAAGTTATTTTAATTATGGAAATATTAATGAATTTGTATACTATACTCTATAAAAATATTAAAAAGGCATATTTCTATTGTATTGAATAAATGTATAAATAAATATTTGGACATGAAGTGGTGGGTGGGTCCCACTATAGTCCCTTGATGCATCAGTTGGTCTCATGAGACAAATTAGTTTGGCGACAAACCCTTCGAGTTTGTTTCCAAAAAATCAGACGGGTTTCAACCCACATAACTAAACTGTTTTTACGGTATTATGGTATCATGTTCTAGATACATGACGTCAAATTAATAATCATTATTTTTATTCATTATCAGTTATTACTATCAATGAGGTTTTCACTATGAAAAAATCTATGGATGCAGTTTCATTCTTAGTTTATTAATGGTGTGAGTTTTTCATCTATTCACCATTCCATGTCGATTATGTCAAATTTTTTACAATTCAGTTATTATTGATTCATGATTATTCCATTTTTAACCCTCAATGATCATTTGAGCTCACCCTTTTCACTATTTACCTTCAACAGGTGATGAAGTGGAGATCATTTATTGAGTTCCTGTGGATGCAGTTTTTAGTTTTTGTTATGTATTGTGTTTTGTAACCTTTTCCAATGTAATTTGAGTTACATTTATGTATCTAGTTTCTTCAAGACCACTAAACTGATCATTCCTTTGGGATTTTCATTCCTTATAACCATTCAAATATATCAAGTGATGCACTGGCTCTAGTCTAGAGGGGTCGGGGTGTTACACTTGTTTTAAAAAATGCCAAGTGTGTCCCCTCCTTTCTTTTATTTTCCATTCTCAAATCCCATAACTATTCTTATTCCATGATTGTATAAAAACCCCAGTATGATAAATTTTTTATTATTTTTTTATTCTAATGGTTATACCTACAATTACACACACTTCCATCTAATGGGTAATGAACATACTGGTTTCGTGTACGGTGAACTACCGCCTCACGAAACGATGATTGTTCATTTTTCCTTTACCGCCTCTCATGATAGAAATTATGATGGAAACTATATTTATGTATAATATATATATATGATATTTATAATTTCTTTCTCCTTCTATAATTTTTATTTAGAACATAACTTTATTCTTTTCATCTTTTGTAAATACGATAATTTCATTTGAGGAAGTGTAGACTATCGCCCTCTCAAAGAGATGATATTCGTTCACACACTAAATTGAATGTATTAAGGATTAGTGAAATTATATGATATATATTACATAGTAATAAAAATTTAATTTTATTATATATATATATATATTTCATTTTTTTCTTTCTTTTAATACGATAATAAAACAGAAACATTGTTCATGCGTACGTATGACCTACCATTGCCCTGAACAGTGTATTCCATTTTCCTAATTATATATTATATAGATTATTATAATTAAAATATTATCAATATAAATGATATTTATAACATGTTTTAAATTATTTAAATCATGATATAATTATAAGGACCAAATATACAAAAAATTATGTCACTTGTGAAAAATAAAGAGAATATTACTCGAAGTGAAACATTAACATAGAAATGTTAATACGTGGGTAATATAAATTCATAACCAAACCATATATGGTATTAAATATAATAATATGTTTCTGCGATAGATTTATAAAATACTTATATTTATTATAGAGGTGGTTTGAATGAGAATGATGAGAGTTAAGACACAAGGTATGGGGATTTCATCTCTCTTTTTTTTGTTTCTGTGAGATACATGCCTTGTTAAGTACTCACTAATTTTTTGGTGTATATAATTACAATTAATGTATTATATTCCTATTATAATTAATGTTATTAGTATTTAAATATCCATCGTATGATCTTTCTCCCATGGGGTTTAAGTTTCAAAAAGTTAATAAATCGGTAAAGATAGTTTTGTCTAAATTTTTATTCTTTGAGAAATATGTTTTGTAATGCACATAAATTATTTATTTCGAGGAGAATATGACATGTTATAACATGAATCTATTTATTTTAATGATATTTTAATCTTCACGTAATTTCATTGTCTTCCATGGATATTATGATGCCATGTTACCTTGTGTTAAGAGTATATTGAAACAATACCATCGTTTATGAGGATTGTTTACAGTTATGATTCCTTTGATGAGATCTTGTGATACATCCATGAAGAATATTCATGATATTTATTCTCCTATATTTATTAAATATCTCTTCATGTATTATTATAATTTTTATACTCTTTTGTATTTAATATAACTAAATTTTTTTATTATATCTCAACTTTACCGATATCTTCAGTTAGAAATATGTGTTCCTCCAAAACCATGTTTCTAAAAGGTTTCCAAAAATATTATTCTATTTTCCTATGATATTTAAATGAAATTTTACCCATATTTTACCTTTTATACAAAAGGGTTTTGAAAATGTAATCTTCTTGTCTTTTTCATGTTGAGGCACTTTTTTAAACTTTTTATGGTTCAAAAGGAATGTTCAACATCTATGGATTTACATACCATCATGACCATAATTCCATTGAAGCTTCCTTTAAAATATTTAAAAGTTATTTTTTTAAAGAATTTGTTTTCCTAATATTCTGAAATTTTTTGTTTTAAAGTGGTCTTCCGGAAAAAGGGTTTTCAAAATTTTTTCATGATTCTATCATAAGTTTTCAAGGAAAATGGTTTTCAAATAATTTTTAAGATTCATTAACAAGTATTCAAGTAAAAAGGTTTTCAAAATGTTTTCAAGATTTATTTATAAGTTTTCAAAATATTTTCAAAGAAATTGTTTTCAAATAATTTTAAATATTATTTTATAATTATTCAATTAAAATGGGTTTCAAAACATTTTCAATCTCTCTTTATATGTTTTCAAAGAAAAATTTTTCAAAAAAAGTTTTCAAATCTTTCTTTATATGTTTTATATTTTATTTCTAAGAAAATGGTTTTCAATGGGTTTTGTGTTTTAAAGAACCTTTTTTAAAGATAAAAGGATATTTTCCTCAACAAATTTTTTCAAAATATCTTTCAAAGTTATTTTCTATTTAAGATGATATCTATTGATGTTACTCATTACCTTCAAGAAAATTGTTCAAAGGTTCCATTAATATTATCCCTCTGAATGGTTTATGTTTTAATGTCATGAATTTTATGAAACTGATTCCTCTTCCATTAGTTTTATTCTTGTCAAACCCTTTTCTTTTCATGGGTTGGGATTTGATGAAATTACTGTGAAACATGACTTTTTTCATAGGTTGAAATATAATTACTTGTTTATGATACCAATTTCATTTCATGGGATTATTATAGGATGTTTATAAAGACCATATTTTTTTAGGGTCATGATATGATGGAAATTTTATCATCTTTTGGAGCATGTATGAATGATTTTATATTGATATGGGTGGGACTTATTTCTCCCTCCAATGCATTTGGTAAATATTTAAATCTATTGAGATAATGATGTGAATTAATATTGAGGGCTTGGTCCACTATGAGAAGATGGGGAATCTCGATCCCTTGAAAGGAAAAGACTATCATAAGGGATATTGGTGTGTCCCACCCAATAGGTGTATTCACCATGAAGTTAGAAGATGATAAAACTCGTTCCACTCTGGGATTATGGGGAAACCAGACCCCTTACATGGAAAGGAAAAAAACTAGGGATGGTGGTGTGTCCCGCCCAGTAGGTTCCATTCCCATAAAGTGCCTCGACAAGTTATAGTAATGAGTCTTGACTTATAGGGAATTAAATCATATATCTATGTATGACACAATTATATGTCTTATTCATATGATATTATATCATGGATTAAGTTATTTATTTATTCATGATTTATGTCTTATGATATGACAAGATTTATTCCATTATTCATGTTTATGATCTTTGATATGTTGGGAATGATCTTCTAATGTTATGATCACATTCTCATACCCCTATCCTCATGTTTATGCTTACATGTATATAGAATCCCACATTTTTATTACATAAAATTTAATTACATTTTACCAATATAGGATCTTTTAAAGTTTAGTGTCTTGGAAAGTAGGTACATATTACATGAAAACTTCAAAACATTCTTCTATTCCCCATAAAAGGCTTCTTCAAGTATCACCCAAAGTACATTTATAGCATCTCATAACCTGGGGACATACATCAACGGAAAGGGTGAGCAGAAGGCCTAATAAGGGAAAAAAGGGAAAGATTTTACATGTTAACTTGGATGATATAAATAATAATATGAGTAATTTAATAAAGTCATAAGAAAGAGGCATAACATAACAATAAGAACTTGGATCATAACATGAAAATGTGGCTATAACATTTAATTTAGACATTCATAAGAATATCACCAAGGTCCACCCCCAAGGTGTAATATCACTAAGGTATATACCCAAGGTATCATATCACCAAGTTATATCCCCAAGGTTTCATATCACCAAGTTTTATCCCCAAGGTGTTATAAAAATTACCAAGGTTATTCACCAAGGTATCGTAAAGCTTATCATCTCTAGAGATTAATTTATTTACCCAATGCAATGGAGCAATATCAGGGCATACCCTTATTATGTATATATTTTAATGTTATAAACATAGATCATAATCAAACATTTCATAAACATCCCATAGAGAATAAAATAAAAGGGTTTCATATCAAAATCATTGTGTTTTAAAAAGTGCTTAAAAACTTGATCATTATGTCCTTTACAACCCACATAAAGGGAATGAGGGTTTTATGTATGTAAATTATAGAATCAAATATATCATTTTTATGTCTTGATGAATAACCATACAAAAGAAATAGGTTTGTGTATCCATATA
Organism: Viscum album; assembly: GCA_963277665.1. Taxonomy (NCBI): domain Eukaryota; kingdom Viridiplantae; phylum Streptophyta; class Magnoliopsida; order Santalales; family Viscaceae; genus Viscum; species Viscum album. The sequence continues at coordinate 1,418,841,007 of OY728145.1, forward strand.
AAGAAAATAAGAGAATTTCTTGAGAAAAAGAGAGATTTTGAGATGAAAATTTTGCAACATAACAGTTATGCAACATGGTTTTAGAAAACATTAAAAAGAGAGGGGACATGGGTCAACCATTTTTAAAAGACTCATAAAATAATATAGGCTTAAAATAAAATGAAAATAATAACATGGTATAGAAACATGAAAGAAATACCACATAGAATAAAACTTGAATGGAAAAAAGAGACGTTGAGAATTTTGTTACAAAATTTTGGCATCCAAACGACATGACATAAAAAGTCATAAAATGATTTGATTGAGATAAAAAGGGGTATCTAATAATATTTAGATAATATGTAAATTAAGTGGGATATTAAATAAAATATCCCAACATACAAAAACAGAAATAAAGAAGATATAACATTAAAGGAGTGCTTGAAAAGAGAAGGGTTGTAGATTCCATTACCTTGAAGAGTAACTTCTAAAACACTAAGATTGAGTCCTTTGGGGATTAAGAGAACACTGGGGGGACTCATTGGGAGCTAATATAGTCATAAAATTATGTATAATGATTTTGGAATGAATTTAAATTAAGGAATGGGTGGGAATTTATAGAAATTGTGAGGGATTATTTTATTAATTTCAAAGGACACCTTATTAGTGGTATGTGGAAAACCATAGGCTTTACCACTATATTTTACCATGGTATTAGCCATTTGGGACACCTCATATCATATTTTAATCCATTAGAATCTATCAGCATCTTATCTTAATCATTATATCATTATGACATATTTATGATGTCGATAAACATACTGAAAATCCAAAACTGTATTTTTATCATTTATCAAAAAATCAATTGTTTTAGAAAAATCCCAAAAATTCACCGTAACCATTTTTCAATGTGTAGAATTCAAAAATTTACTCCATTTTTTTAAAATTAATCTCATTTTAAATTTATTTAATTAAATAAAATACTAATACTTAACTAATAATTTCTAAAACATTTATTTACTTATATTATGATATAATTATATCACATTGCCATTAAGATGGAAAAAATATTTATAATTTCATAGGTGAGGTTAGTATTCCATTGATTTAATTACCATTCATAAGGGTAAAATTAATATTCCAGAAGGTAAAGTTAATACTCACCAAAAAAATATTTTGATCTAATTGAACGACATTTTTCATTTTAATTACAACCATGTATGTCTGATTTTTTGAAATCATTTCATAGAAAAAGTTATTTAATAATAAAATATTTTTTAATATTCATCAAAAAACACTATTCATCAAATAATAATCATAATAAATCACTATTCATCAAATACTATTCATCAAATACTGAAAAATTAAAACTTATTTGAAAACTTCTAAAAATTTAGCCTAGATTAATTTTGACATTTGAAATTAAAAAATGATGTTTATATTACCATGATAATTCTTTATGTATGAGAAATTTAACTTTTAAATATAAAAAAACCTTAGTAATTAAAAATAATTGCGAATGGAAAATGCATAGTGAAATTGTATAGTGGAATTGCATAGTGAAATTTCTGAAACATAAAAAAATAAAAATATTTTATCATTTACATTTAAAAATGATTGTTTTAATATGAAAATTACAATTTGGGTCCAAAAAATCAATTTATAAATTTTTCCATTGTTGAACATATATTTTATTAAGCAAAATAATTTTTAAACGTCTATATCACATTATTGTTCATAATTGTACCAATAAATATTTATGCATGATGTATGATGTTCTCATGAAATAAAATTTCACTCTATGAACTTATATTGTCAAACATAATAGAAATTTATTAGGGGGAAAGTATCCATAAATAAAAGAAGTACCTTTTTTGGGTTGTTACATTCTTCCCCCCTTAATGAAATTGTGTCCTCACAATTTTCTCTTATTATAAATTTGTTACTATTTGGAAACTTATAATTATAAAGTAATTTCATGTCTTAAAAATATTATTCTTTAACAATAATTACATTTTCTATAAATCCATCATAATCATTCATAAAAATATTTTTATTAACCAAACATATCTCTCGGTAGTGTCAAACCAGGAGTGCATCAAGACCCGTTGTCGTGCACCAGTTCTCATTTAAGTCTAACTCAAAGCGGTGTTTTTCAGGGTTTACCCCTAGATACATCTGTGCTAGAGTCACATCCACTTGTTTATATGCAGACATAGATTTATTTTTTTGGAAGCCACTTACTTCATATTTCAACCAAATATGAGGAAGTTTTTATATATTTAAACTTTTCATAGGGTTCTTCCCAAGGTTTTCATATACTAATTTCCAAAAATAACTAAACTATCCTTTAATACAAATTATGGCATCCTGCCTTTTTATTAGATAACATTTCATTGAATTTTACAAACAAGTGAATATTTTAAAGTTTAGTGTTTTGGAAATTTGGTACATATTACATGAAAACATGAAAACATTCTTCTATGCCCCGTGAAAGGGTTCTTCAAGGTTCATCAAAAGTACATTTATTGCACCTCATAACCTGGGTACATACATCAAAGGAAATGGTGAGAAGAAGACCCAATAAGGGAAAACAAGGGAAACCGTTTACATGTGAACTTGAGTGATATAAATAAGGCCATGAGTAATTTCATAAAGGCATAAGAAAGGGGCATATCGTAATAACAATAACATGGATCATAACATGAAAATGGGGCTACGACATTTAATTTAGATATTCATAAGCATATCAACAAGGTCCATACCCAAGGTGTCATATCACTAAGTTCCACCCCCAAGGTGTCATTTTAGAAAGGTCTATACTCAAGGTGTTATATCACTAAGGTCTATCCCCAATGTTTCATAAATATTACCAAGGTTATTCACCAAGGTATCGTAAAACTTGTCATCTCCATAGATTAATTTATTTACCCAATGCATTTGAGCGATATCTAGGAGAACCCTTAATATGTATATATTTTCATGTGATCCACATAGATAATAATAAAAAAATTCATAAATAACCTATAGAGAATTAAAGAAAATTGTTCATATCAAAATCATGGCATTTAAAAAAGTGCTTAAAAACATGATCATTATGTCATTTATAATGCACTGAAATGGAATGAGGGTTTTATGTTCATAAATTCAAGAATAAAATATATCATTTTAATGTTTTGATGAATACCCCTAGAAATTAAGTAGGTTTGGGTATTAATATAAAGAAAATATTATAATTTCATGCGAAAATGATATAGATTTTGAGATGAAAATTCTGCAGCCCAATGGTTGTGCAACATGGTTTTAAAAAACATTAAAAAGAGAGGAGACCGGGTTCAACCATTCATAAAATACGTATAATATAGTAGAGGGAAAAAATAAATTGGAAATAAGATCATGGTAAGGAAACTTGAAAGACATACCATATAGGAGAGAACTTGAATAGAAAAAAGAGACGTTGAGAATTCACTTATGAAATTTAGGCAGCCTAATGGCATCACTTAAAAATTCATAAAATGAGTTGATTGAGAGAAAAGGGGGTATCTCATAATTTTTAAATAATATGGATATAAATTGGGATATGAAATAAAATATCCCAACATAAGAAAATAGAAATTAAGAAGACATAACATTAAAGTAGTGCCGAAAAAGAGAAGTGTGATAGATTCCCTTACCTTGAAGAGTAACTTCAAAAACAATAATATCATGACCTTGGGGGATTAAGGGAACATTGGGGGACTGGTTGGTAGGTCCTACAATCATAACTACATGGATAATGATTTTGGAATGAAATGAAATGAAGGAATGGGTGGGTATTTATAGAAAAAGTGAGGGAACATTTTATTAATTTCAAAGGACTCCTCATTAGTGGTATTTTAAAAACCATTGGCTTGCCCATGGTATTTTCCCATGATATTGGACACTTGAACACATAATATCATATTTTAATCCATTAGAGTTTACTAGCATCTTATCTTACTCATTACATCATTATGAATTAGTTATGATGTCTTTAAACATACCGAAAACCCAAAACTGTATTTTTACTATTCGTCAAAAATTCAGTTGTTTCAGAAAAATCCTAAAAATTCACTCTAACTATTTTTAGATGTTTATAATTCAAAAAAGAACTCCATTTTATAAAAAATAATTTCATTTTAAATTAAATTAAATAAATAAAATAGTAACACTTAGATAATAATTTCTAAAACATGTATTTACTTATATTATGATATAATTAAATCACATTGCCATTTAAGATGACTAAAAAATATTTTAAATTCCTTAGGTGAGGATAATATTCCATTAGTCAAATTACCAATCATAAGGGTAAAATTATTATTCCAAAAGTAAAGTTACTATTCACATAAAAGTATTTTGGTCTTATTGAACCACATTTTTCACCCTGCTTACTACTATGTTTGTCTGATTTTCAAAAATCATTTCATAGAAAAAGTTATTTAAAAATAAAATATTTTTTTTCTATTCATCAAAAAACACTATTCATCAAATATTATTCATAAAAACACTATTCATCAAATATTATTCATCAAATATTAAAAAATTAAAACTTCATAGATTAATTTTGACATTTAAAATTCAAAAAAGATGTATATATTACTATAATAATATTCTAAATATGATAAATTTAACTTTTAAATATAAAAATCCTTGGTTATTAAAAATAATAGTGGATGAAAAATGCATAGTGAAATTGCATAGTGAAAATTCTAAAACTTAAAAAACTATTTTATCATTTACATTTAAAAAAGGTGTGTTTTAATCATAACATTTCATTAAAACAATTATTATTCATAATACCTTAATTTATTATAATAATTATATCATTTCTGAAAAGTAGGATTTGGGTCCAAAAAGTCAATTTATCAATTTTTTCTTAGTTGAACATATATTTTATTGAGAAAAACTATTCTTAAATGTGAATATCACATCATTGTTCATAGTTGTACCAGTCCAATTTTATTTATGATGTATGATGTTCTCATGAAATAAAAAGCCACTTTATGTGCTTCTATGGTAAAACATAATAAAAAGGTTTTTGGAGGAAAGGGATCCATAAATAAAATAAGTACATTTTTTGGGTTGTTACAATGTATCCCTTTTTTACCCTTACTAAGAATCTGAACTCGCCGCTTTTTTAAGTTTCCTTCCCCAGATTATGAAGATATGTTTTAATTATGATGTGTCTACAAAGGGTGCTAGTCATGAAGAACCTAGTGGGAGATAATGTCACTCACTTAGGTACCAGTGTTTATGTTTCCATGTTTCTAAAGGCACTAGATTAAACAATCTTTGGTAGTCTATTTGTTTAATGTTTTAAGTATTTCGAAAAAGTAATGTAATGTCTATGTACATTAATATTGGGTTGCTATACTTATTGCAGTCATTCTCTGATAAAAAATTAGAATTAAAGGAAGCGACTTTTATTTTCTCAGCTATAAAATATTGAATTCTTAATACCATATTTTAAATAGCTTCTAGGGAAGATGACAGATAAGTTATGTCTATGGTAAGAGCTCCTACTTCTATGGTGATAATTAGGGCAACTGGATGGAAAAAACGATAATCTATTTAAAGAACCTTAGTTTAAAGGTTTATTTAAAATTTGTAAAGCCTTCTTAAATTCCCAATACTATACCTGTAACATGGAATTCTAACAATAAAGCAAGATATGATTTAAAATCCAAATATATGAATGCTATCATCTATAAACAAGGTCCTATTGAGTTCAACTAATTTTCAAAATGTTCAACAGCTTGTGATATGTTAGCTACCATATCAGTGGATTATGAAGGAATATATAATATGGAGAGTTTTGATATAATACTTCCAAGATTAAGTTCTGTATTTTCAGAATGATAGTAGAATAAGTAATAACCCCACTTAGTGGAATAATTTATGAGGTTCTAAATAATGTTGTTGGTTTTGGACCTAGACCAAATGAAAATAAAATAAAAAACCTCATAATTCTATTACCCAAATGGGGTGAAATTTTGGTTTCCTTTAATAAATATGCAGTTGTCAAAGAATTTAAAATAAAATATATTATTGGTACACTTATGTTGTACAAATAAAAAATGGAACATTAGACTAGTGAGCATAAGATTTTAAAAATGGAAAATTCTACCTTGAAGGAATATTTTTCTAAATATGTCAAGAAGAATAAGAGAATAATTTTTTGAATCATCTAGGGAAGAAGATACGTCACGGAATTTAAAATCAAATGATTGGATTTGTAAATTTTATAAAATGTTCAAAAAGTTTTATAATAAGATTATAGTTTTAAAAAACCCCTTAATAAGTATAATAACTATGAGGGAAACTATAAAGAATTCAGATTCAACATGTATAAGAATCTTGAACACATCAAGGTAGACTGCCCTTAATTACAAGATAAAAAGAAGTTAGAGAAAAAGAATTTCAAGAAGGTTGGAAATAATAATAAAGTCAAAAAAATCCATAATATAAACACAATGTTCTTCTAAAAAATCAATTAGTGATTCCAGATTAGATTCTGGATCTGAAATATCTAATTAAAATGCTAATATGTTTTCTATAGAACACTCATATGAGGAACATTATTTTTATTATTATATGCATGGATTTTACTTAGAAAAAGAAAAATTATATTTTGAATAATTAGATGAATATTTTAGTATTATTAAAACAAAATATGGAATCCTAAAAAAGAAAATTAAATCCCTCAAGAACTCTTATTGTTTTTTTAATGCAAAAGTGGACTTGAATAATAAAATTTTAGATTTGAATGTCAAAAATGTAAAATTATGTTGCATCTTGTATTGAACACGATAACAAAATTGAAAGCCTTAAAAATGAAGTTCAAGACCTTAAATATTCTTCATGTTTTTTTCAAAATGTTATATATTACTTTAATATAATTCTTATAAACTACAATTTCCTAAAAAACAAATTTGGAATAGAAAGACATGCTAAAAACCCAATGTTTTATAAAAATTATTTTTTGCCTAGTTCCAAGAATATTTTTTCCAAAGATATTTATTTTCACTATATAGAATGGGGGAAGTTTGGTAATAAATATAGTCATAGAAATTATCTATTTTCTGGAGTTAAGGATTCATTTCTTTCAAAGAAAAATTCATAATTTAGTGTTATAAATTATTGACAGCACAAATAGATTTGTTTTCCCAAATTTTTAGTTTGTAATACTACTGGACCGAAGAAATTATGGGAACCAAAATGTTTCTTGTATAACATGTATTTTATAGGGAAAAGGTCTAATACCATCAATGATAAATGGTATATAGACTACAGATGCTCAAGGAATATGAGTTGATATTTCTTTAATTTACACTTCTTATCAAAACATGATGGTGGCTATGTCACTTCTTGTGAGAATGTAAAATGTAATATTATGGGAGTTGGATCAGTTTTCAATCCAAGATCAACCCTTACCAAAAAAGTTCTTAAAGTGGAAGGATTGAATAACAATCTAATAAGTATTTCACAACATTATAAAAAATATTAGTTTTTTGATTTTTCAAATAATGGTTGTTCTATTCTCAATGTAAAAATTCTTAAATTTAAGGTACCTGGAACTGATAATGTTTATAATTTTGATCTTAACTCTTTTTTGAGAAAAAAATTAAAAATTTTAAATATTGAAACAGATGAATCATGTATTTTTTATAGAATAATTATACATTGAGATGTTTATTCTTTGAGGAAAATTGACAAAAATATATTTAATTTGAGATTTACCTCAACATAATTTGAACAAAGAGAATCTATGCAATGCATGCCAAATGGAAAGGAAATACAAGTCATATTTTAATCAAATAAAGTGTTTTCTTCATCTTATAATCTTGAACTTATACATATAGATTTTTTGGACCATATAGATTAACTAGAATAAGATTAAAATCTTTAGTTTATATGTTAGTTGATTATTTCTCTATATTTACTTGGGTTTTTTGAGTGTTAAGAATGAATCTTGTTTTGTGTTTATACATTTTTTTAAATTGGTTGAAAAGGGAAAGATTTATAAATTATTTACTTAATAAGTTACCATGGATGATAATTTGAAAACCATAAGTCAAATAATTTTTGTTCAAAACATGGAACCAACCATAATTTTTTTTACCCCTAGGACACCTCAACAAAATGATGTTATTGAAAGGAAAAATATAAAGTTGAAAGAAATTTTTGGGACTATGTTATGTGATTATAACCCACATACTCATTTTTGGTATTAAGCTATAAAGAAAACATGTTATGACATAAATTGAGTTATTATTAAGACTAGTTTGAAGCACCCCATGAGATTTGGGATAATAGAAAGAAAAAAGTTAAATAATTCAAATTACATCAATGAAATTTTTACATTTTTAACATCAAGGATAATATTAATAAATTTGATCTATATGATGAAGAAGGAATGTTTCATTGATATTCTGTAACTTCCAAGGCTTATATAGTTTTCAACACAGGGTAAAAGATTGTAAAAGTATCAAATCATGTGAATTTTTATGAAAGTGATCTATTTGATCATATAACGACTTAAGTCAATGAGCTATGCGATTGTTTTGAAAATATTAGAGATTAAACTTGCTTTGATAGTGGAATGGATGAATTGGAACATTATTTTGGTGAACCAAATATTAAATTTTTAGATACTATTGAACTTGGAAATGTGCTACCTGGACAAACTAGATCCTTGATATACTGTCCCTTAATAATTGTTATAATAATCTTAGATAACAAAATTAGGAATTAAAGAGGCATATGGACCCTTTTAGAATTTTCTACCTTTTTATCCCAAATAGAACCTAAAATCATATAACAAGCCTTAGTTAATGGTAGTTTGAGTTTAAATATACAAGAATATTTAAACAAGTTCAAGACAAACACAATATGAGAATTAGTTTTTAGAACATTTGATAATCCTATTATATGAAAAATGATTTTTTATGGAATTGGATGATCCTGGTGTGATCACTATGAATAAGACTGATTAGTACATAAAAGGTATAACCAAGAAGAATATATAGAATATGAAGATACCATCACACATGTATATTTATTAAAATCCATTCCGATTATCCAAGACTACATATCACATATGAATTTAAAATTATATCAGATGGGTCTAAAATCTACTTTTTAAAATTATTTTATTCTTGGATAAGTTTATATAGAAAAACCTCATGGTTTTGATAATTATATTTTTCCAAATCCAATATTTAAACTAACCCAATCTATTTATTACCATTAACAAGAAGCTAGAGCTTGGTTTGAATATTTAAGTTCTTTTCATTTATAAAATGATTTTTTTAAAAGGAGTGAAAGATCCTACTCTTTTCAATAAAACATCATCTCTAGATATTGTTTTAGTTTATATATATGTTAATTATGTTATTTTTTGTTCTAAAAATAAAAAAGTATTTATTGATTTTTCAAAAATCATGTAAATATAATTTTAAATGAGCATAATGTGGGAGTTAAATTATTGTCAATGTTTTTATATTTATAAAAAATAATTTGGTAATTTTCTAGATCAAGGTAAATACATACTTGGCTTACTTAATGTGTTTATTATAAATAATGGTAAATTACATGAAACTTATTTGAGTTCTAATGAATAAAATGATATAAATAAAGATAGGAAACTAGTTAACAAAATGATATATATAGGAATAATAGAGATCATATTTTATTTCATAGCTAGAATACTAGTTGTTATGTTTTTAATATTCTTATGTTCAAGATTCCAAGATAATCCTAAGAAGTCTCGTTTAAACACAAGAAAAATAATATTAAGGTACTTAAAAGGAATAGTTTCTTTTTCCTTACCTTTTCCAAAAAATTATGATTTTAATTTGAATTCTTATTAGTAAGAGTGGTTTATGAACCTACTTTCTTCTAGAAAAATCCTTGGTATCGAGGTCTAGTATGAAATAACATTCAATTGTATTGCATACTACTGAAGCTGAGTACATTACTGCTCGTAGTCATTGTGCACCAGTGTTGTGGATGAAACAAAAATTAATGTATTTTGGTTTCAAATATAATTTAGTGTCAATCAAGTGTGATAACTATAGTTCTATGAATATTTTAAGGAATAAACAAACCATTATAGAAAAAATAAAATAGATTTAAGGTGTCATTTCTTGAAATATCATGCTCAAAATGATATTTCACTATTGAATTTATCTCTATTGAGAATCAATTGTCATATATTTTTATTAAGACACGTTCTTATAAATGTTATGATTTTATTTTTTTGTAATAATTGTTATTAAAATTTAAATTATTTCATTTTTTTATTCCCTGTTATTTATATTGTGTTCTATTTTCCACTTTAGTTGATATTGTCTTTATGCTTTAATGCATTATTGAAATTAAAAGAAATTATCATGTTTTATTTTATTTTCAAAATTTATTATACTTTTATACTTATTTAATATTGATTTTATTTTAGGAAACAAAATTCATTTTTTAAAATAATGTTTTTAGTTTTGTTTTACAATTTTATTTCTTTATTTTTTATTCGGATTAAACCCAAAACCTAAATCAAATATGTGACCCTCTCCAAAGCTAGATACATGGCCTAATATAAAATTGTGCCTCCCCTCCCTTGACTTTTGACTATGTCCTTGCACCTTTTAAAGATGAACCATCACCCTATGGTTCTCTCAACAACCTACTAACCTTTCTGCAATGGGGAAGTGAAAGTGTGAAGATGATAGTGGTTCTGTTTCTTTTAAGAGAGAAAAGGCTGTTTGTGTGCTGTTCTGAGTGCTTATGGGATAATCCATGGATATGGAATGATTTAAAGGAACAAATATTCTATTGAAGAAGGTTATTAAATTACAAGGATGATAGTTTGTATTTGATTGTAAGAAATAATGTTTTATATTTGGGGAAGAAGCCAATGAGTTTATGTGAAACATGGAGTATTTGTTTGGATAAACAGGGGATGTCCTTTCATTGAATTTAAATTGAAAAGACATTATTTTTTATTTAGTTATGGAATACGTATTTCATTTTTCTGACAATGGTGAGTTCAATTTCAATCGCACATTAGTTGGTCTTAGCTTTGTTTGACATACTGAAATTTTCAGATTTCATTTTGGAATCTCTACTTTAGAGAAAAAGGCCATGATGAACTTAGAAAATGAATAGAATGTGATTTTTATATTTATCCATAAATTAATTTCTCTAAGAGATAAATAGATGGATTTTTTTTGTTTCTGATCATGTAACTCTTATACATACCAATCAAAAAAATTAATGTGAATTTTTCTCAATTTATGATACAGTTTATGCATCACTACTTCTAATGGAAAGGAAATTTCAACTACTATTCATATGTAAGGAAAATGCCTCTAATCCCAAAGAAGAAATAAGTTGATCTTAATGAGGTTTAACTTGTGAAGTGTTGTATGAGTTACACTATTTAAGTTGTTATCTTGAATACCTTCAATTATAATTGGGATGTTTCCTGTAATTCCCTAATCCCCTATTGGGTGGGAAATTGAATCTCCTATTTTCATACCACCTTCAGCATAAAATCAGGGGATCCATCCACTACCTCACCCCCAATGGATGTAGAACTTGTTGAGATTGTACCTTATAGGGTGGTACATGATTTTGCTTTTTTCCAATCCAGAACCTCAAATGAATGAGGTGACAGCAGTGGAAGGACGAGCTCAAAGAAAAGAAACTGTAGTGGTCGGTGCTGCTGAACCAGATTTTCTAGTTGTGTATACTGCTGATCATTCCCAAACCCCACTACATATTCCTTCACCTCAACAAGTGCAGTAGGTTGCTCCTTATCTAAGAAAATGTCCTTAGATCTCTAATGTTGAAATAAAAATACGGACCTTTTCATCTTCCAGGATTATGGAGTTTGATAATCTATAAGGATATTATGTTCAGTTAAAGTAGGTTCTAATATCCTATAAGGAAGTGATCAAATATATAAAGTAAAATTGAATATCTAGAGATGATTTTAATAATATGGATAGGATGCTTGATGTCTATACTACTTCATCCAGAACATCAAGCCTGTATAACTTGTTTTATCTTGTGTAAAGGAAGAGGATTTTGAAACAATGAAAGATAATGAACTAGGAGTGCTAGTGTCATATCAAATAAATATGGTTCATAACATGCCAATAGATCAGTTGGATCTTTCAGTGGCTGTTCTTGGTGACATTAAAACTTTCAAGAATGACATTAAGGAGATCTTTCACACTCTAAGGAGTGTAGTTGTTAGCCAGTTTGAATTGATTAATAGGTTTCAACCAAATGGAAAATCTTCTTCTACACATTCTGTGAATTTATATCTAAAGGAATATTTTCATCATTTGTTTTCATATTTAATTCTAGTAACCACTCTGATACAATCATTTAGTGTGATAGGTTAACAACTATTCTAATAAAATAGTTCAGAAGTCATCTAAAAGGTATGTTTTAGGAAACCAGATAAGTGGTTAAAAGACTTGGCCTTGGAACTGATGTGTATTTAAATGACATGGTTATACAACATCAAAAATATATTGGGGGGATAAATTTAAGAAACCATATGGGTAACCAGAAAATTCATAGATAAGGTTTCTTTCTCCATTGGTTATATCAAAAGAATCTCTCACGAATCAATCCTAGGTCAAACTTGAACCTATCAACCGAGACGGTCCGTGACATGTTCTGAGGGGCGTTCCCAATCCCCTTGGGAAGGAAACCAGTGATGGGCATCAAACATACAACCAGTGGGAAAATTTTTGACCCAAAACCAAGATCAAATAAACAAAATAAACAAATAGAGCATCTAGCAAAAAGGAAGTTGAAACGTAAATGGATATAAATAAACAGGTTCAGTTATCAGGGACAAAACCTAGACCGAAAACTAAAACAAAAAAACTAAATTGCTCTATCACGACCTCCATGTGACCTCTTGGTCACCCCCAACCACTAAAACGGACCTACTCCAACACTGATCAACTGGACCAGGAACCAGAACCAAAATTCGAACCTGCATATTAAAATATAGGATAGGCGTGAGCATTAAAATTCTCAGTAGGGATGCCAAAAGTGAACCACATAATCCATGCATTTTTCAATTCAAAAAATAGTCCAATAATACGAGTTTTAACTACAATTATAAAAATAAGGCTTTCACATATCCAATGTATTTTGAAAAGGAACAATCACAATAACATTTCCCTTATAATTCAAAAACAATGAAAAGAAATAAAGATGGGATCACACAAACTTTTCCGAAACAACAACTTTGAAATCCTTTTTAAAACCAACCAAACATACAAAATTTTTCCAAAAAAACACCAAAACCAAAATCAAGGGTATGATTCTACCCACATCAAGGGCAATGGTACTAACAGTGTTCATATCAAAGGATCACTGAAAACCTAGGAACTTGGAGGAAGAACAGAACATACTAATACCTGTGACTCCATCATCTATAGCATGCCACGCATGATTGAATCAAACACCCTAACGCTCGACCAACCTTTCACAGGTCAGACTGAGGGGCCCAACACCATAGTAATAATCCCAAATATCCACTTACTATGGGCCACATGACTGTACATGAACCTCCAGTGTAACAATAATTCTTAGTAAACCCCCTTGCTATTCTAGGTTTTTGTACTATGTTCACAAAGAGGTGTGAAACACATTCAAAAAACAAGTAATATATATATAACCACACACACTACACAATCCGGAACCACCCCGGCCACCTCATGGTTAGTCTCGTGCCTTAAAATAAATATAATCCAAAGGAGGACCCATATTGAGGTCCCTCCCATCTCATGATCATCAATGGCGACAAGAGACCTAACCAATGAGTTTTATTCCAAACATACCGCTTCAAAGATGCCAAACATGCCTTATTCAAATCCCACACATAAAACCCTTTAAAAATATCCATTTTCAAATGCCAACTGGGCATTTCGCTTTACCATATTCAACCATTTACCAAAACATTTAGAAATGTCCCCAAAACTATAATAAACATCAATTTATGAAAACATGGCCAAACTGGACCTTACACCAAGCATTTAACAAACCATGCCCAAGTTCATCTTAAATCAAGTTTAAGAAAAAAAATTAAGAAATTTCTAAAAGTTATTTCACAACACTCATAAGCCAATGCCATTTGGAAAAACACCAAACGAGCCATAGTTTCCAACCACTCACCCAAGCATGTTTCAAGGCCAATTGGGACAAACCATGGGAAAAACATTTTAAGTAACTTTTGTGAAACAAGGAGTACCACTTCCCCAATTTTGAAAAACCTAGAAACATTTTAGGGAAAATAAAAGGAAGGGGAGAAGAAGTACTCTTGAGGGATACTAGCTCTAGAGTGCCATCTTCACTTGATTGCACAACTATGTGTGCAGCTAGTGCACCCAAGGTTGTGATTTCGTCCAATGGAACACTCTAATTTTAATTAAATAATTTTAAACCCAATTTCATAAATCTTCTATTTAATTTCAACTATAAAATTCCCATTTAACTCATTTATAAAATACGACACATGTTTATAAACCAAAAACCCTTTTTAAATCATGTTCCAAAACATACCAAGAAAATTCACTATGTTTCATATATAAATAAAACCTAAAGCATGTCTGAAGTCAATTTATAAAAACATATCATTGGGGAAAATACCACTCATCCAACCAATTCACTCTAAAAAAGTCAATTAACATTTTGACAAACAACGTTGGCACAAACACAGAAGTGCATAAATCAAGTTTCATATGAAACCTATTTTTAACGTAATCATTCAACTTCAAAACAACATAAAAATCAATAAAGAGGAACTATGTAGGTGCGTAGGAAGATATTAAATTAATTAAAAACATCAAGCAATAAAGGACAAGAAATGGAAAGGAATATCATGGATTCGCCTACCTCAAATCAAGTGCGTACACAATGAGACTTTCACGGAAAGACAAACAACACCATACGGACCAACCACGCACTCTAATCAATGATAAAAACACACAAATTATAAATCGAGATATTAGGGTTTGGTTAATTTGAGAAAAAAAAACCAAAAATAAAGGGAAGGAAATATACCTAGATCGGAAGAGGATAGGGCTGTTGGTGAGGGGAATCTTGGCCACAACGGAGCAAGGTGGAGGTGCTGCAAAGAAGGTCTGGGCCGAACCAGAATAACTTCCAGATAGATTGGGTTCAGCTAGAGGGTCGCATGCACACAAGAGAGTAAAGGGGGGGGGGGGGATTTTGTGCGCTGCACCAGAAGAAGAGGTAGTGAGTTTGCTGGTAAGGAGGTGCGGCAGCGGGAGTAGGGGGTCACCTTGCTAGAGCAGGTCAGACGGGGGGCTCACTGCCGGGTGTCGGGCCGCGCCCCAGAAGAAAGAATCAGGGAGGTCAGTCCATCACTGGGAAAGAGGGAGACGGAGCAGCGAGGTCAGATCTTCGGCAGAGAGAGGAGGTGGCCGCTGGTGCCGCACTGTAGGCCGAGCGAGAGGGGAGGACTGCGCTTGCGCAGCGCCTTGCATAGAGAAAGAAAAACAGGGGGTTGCGTCTCCCCCCTTTGGGCTTCAATTTTTTTCGTTTTCTTATCTTAATAATAATTATAATATCACAAACTTAATAATATTATAATGATAATATTAATAATAACAATTTTTATTCATTTTATTTTAAAATATCTATAATTTTATTAACTATTTAATAATAATATCATTGATAACAAATTTAATAACAATAATATTAATAAAAAAATTAATAATAATAATAATGTTATCATCTTTGAAATAATAATATTACTATTATGATTTAAACATTTGACTCATTTTATTTACATAAAATTTTATTTACTTTAAATGTCAGACAACTACACTGTTCTCGTGCTGTGAAGTGCGCGGTTGAGAGAACTAAACTCGAACCGTTTCACATGAAACAAACCTCTTACAGGGTCAAGTTGTGTAATTTTCATATAGTTTTATAACTCACACGCAAGTCACAAGTCAACCAGGTTTGAGTTTGACAATTCTCCTCACCGCAAAACTTTCTGCCTTTAGAAAGTCACTAAGCCAAACATTGGTCAAGAACTTAGTCCATGTCTAGAAAAAACAAAAATAAGCCGAGAGCCTCAGGGTTACTATTTCCAACACACATCACACCCAACCAAGTCAAGAAACACCACTTCCCCAACAAACCTCAATTATCGCGATGAACTAGCAAAACTTAAAAATAACTGGAGATGGGCACGACTCGCTGGCTATATTAACGATCCTTCTGGGCAGCATACTTAGAGAAACATGAAAACACACCGAAAAGAAACACCACCAAGTCAAGGGTAAAAAACTCATAAGCCAAACATATACGAACATAGGTAAGCATCACTTTTATGAAAATGTCATTTCTTTTTAAATTTTAAAACTCACATATGACATCTTATGAATCGCCACACATGCAATAATCCAATATCACTTACATCATCCGCAGACAAGTACCCCATGCACTCTTCGTACATACACACACACATGTGACCCTCCATAATGAATTCCACAATCCAAACACCCATTTTTATTTAAATTTTAAAACCCACTTTAGCGATTTCAAAACCTTTGGGAAGAAATCATTTTCCATTTCAAAACAACCTTCATTTTAAAATCGTACTCACATTAACCAAAACCACAATGATGCACAACATACACCAAACCATCAGAATGAGGAACTAGTAGGTCACGCTTAACCTAGTGACATGGTAGTGATCCATGCCCCAGGAAATCCTACAAAACTAGGTGGTAATTATACCATGCACCTGAACTCCGCATGGGTCACTAGTCCACGTGAGGTCGTGATGTGACACTAGTTTTTCTCCATTGCCATCACTCAATCCAAAAAAAAGATAAAAGACTCAAAACCCGGACTGCCCTTGGTAACTCAGGTATCATCATAAGCAGTGGTGATCAGGCACTGACCCATAACCAACCTCCTGAGCCCTGAAAATACTAATGTCCATATACGAGACACCCCAAATATCATGGGCTTACTCTAATACCATTTTTTCAAGAACCTATCATAGGTTGACACTGAATCGATCACCCGATCCAGTCTACAAAATGTCCCGAGGGGCATTACTAATCCCCTGGAAACTAGTGTGGGGCATCAAACATACAACCAATGGGAACTATTTCGGACAAAAAAATAGGATCAAACGAACAAAATAAAAAACATATCATGCATAAAAAAGACAATTGAAACTTAAATGGATATATATAAATAGCTTTAGTTACCAGGAAAAACTAACAGACTGAATAATAAAAATAAGCAAACCAAACTGCACTATCACGACCTCCAAGTGACCTCTTGGTCACCCCCAAACACAAAACTAGACATGCTCCATCATTGAGCAGTCGGGCTAGGATCCTGAACCAAAATTCGAACCTACATCTGAAAATATAGGATAGGCGTGAGCATTAAAATGCTCAGTAGGGATGCCAAAACTGAACCACAGAATCCATGCATTATCCAATTCCAAAAACAGCCCAATAATACTAGTTTGAACTACAGTTATAAAAATAAGGTTTTCATATATCCAATGCATTTTAAAAACTAAAAATCACAATTCCATTGCCCATATAATTCAAAAACAAAGAAAATAAACAAAGTGGGGCACATAAAAACTTTTCTGAAATAGCTCTTTGAAATCCTTTTTAAAACCAACCATACATACAATGTTTTTCAAAGAAAATACCAAAACCAAGATCAAGGGTATGATTATACACACAACAAGTGAAATAGTACTAATAGTTCTCATATCAAAGGATCAACGAAAACCTAATAACTCAGATAAAGGCTATAACATAATAATACCTGCGACTCCATCCCTAGTAGCATGCCACACACGATAGAGTCAAATTCCATAATGCCCAACCAAACTTTCTCAGGTCAAATTGAGGGGCCCAATCCAATAACAATAATCCAAAATATCCATCTACCATGGACCACTGGACAGTACGTGAACTTCCAGTGCAATAATAGTTCTCAGTAAAACCCCTTGAATTTATATATAAAATCATTGTAAATGTTTGATCATTTTCTCTTTGAAAACCTTCATTCTCATCGTGTATGTGGGGTTAATTTTAAATTAAATGGTTCCAATTATGTGAATTTAATTTTTAAAATTAGATTCCAAATTTTAAATAACAACAAATTATATTATCTAATAATTTCAAATTAAAATTTTAGCATAATTAATTGTAAAAACAGAAAAAAAAAGCATTTGTCATGGTTAAAGGAAAAATGGGTTTATTAGGGGTTAAACTAAACAAGTAAAGGTTACAAAAGACCCAAAACATTACCAACACATATTTTTTAGATATAGTTCAACCTTAACTCTTATAAGTTTGATAATGGCCCATTTTATATAAATTTTCATTTGAAAAATGTGGGTGCAACCTTTTCTTTTCAAAAATTACAAGTGTGTTACTCACCTCACTTACAAAAGGACACTCCTCCCCTCCCCTCTTCACAATTACAAAACCGATTTTTTCATCCAATTTCTACCCAAATAGCTTCCTTAATTCCCCACTATAATCCTATAAGATTTATTTTGGTTATAAATAGAACCTAAGAATCATTTTGGTGCAAACCATAGAAGTTATCTAAAGAAGAGGTAACATCCCTAACCGAGCATTCTTTTTTTTATTCCTCCACTCCTTCAACTATTTTTAAACCATGATGATATAATAGAATAATTATATTATATATAATTATATATTGTTATTTAGTTTAATTATCTATATCCATATTCTATTTTATAAAATAGGTTATGAAAATATCATTTGTGTGTACTGAGGACTACCGTCTTGCGAACGAATGTAATTTGTTTTCCATCACCACCTTTCATGGCTAGATATAAATATGGATTTAACAAATTTATATTATATTTATTATATTATTACTTATATAATTTTTATACCAAATATCCATTTTTTATATTTTGTTTCATTTCAAATACGATAACGTCGCTCATGTCTACAACGAACTACTGCCCATCGAAGCAATGTGATTTGTTTTAAACTTAAATTTTATAGGTAATGTAATAAAGATAAATTGATGAATATATTTGATATATATGATATCATATTGATTCATTAAAATTATGAAATCAACCACTTCTTTACCATTTAACTTTTTAGGGTAATGATATCATCGTGTGTGTGTGTGTACGTATGACCTACCATCTCCACAAAGTGATGTGATTCATTTTCCATGTAAAACTTTAATAAATGGTTATAAAAATGTATCTACCGAGTAAATATGATATTTATAAAATTATTATCATTCTTGATATGATATATATATATATATATATATATAGATACATATCCTATTCATAATAACTGGAAGTTTCAGGACAAAATGCGCATGAGAAAACAAGACAATTAACACCCAAAATAATGAAAATAATGTAATATTATTAAAAAACTGGTGGAAAAATATTATAAAATGATCATATTATATTATAGTTTCTTGGGGTAAAATTAATGATAAAAAAACACACACCACACACAAGACACCATAAATTTAGGTCATATCCCCCCAAGGGATAACCCACCACACCAGATGCTTTTTATTCATTACATTATAGACATGAAATCCCACTCGGCAATAAGCCCATCACATTGGTCAAATGCCCATATCACAATCTTGTCTCTAACCATTTCCAATTTTTGAGTCACAACATTTTTTTTCCTGATCCTCCTTCTACATGTGCACACTCAACCCGCCATGCATCACCTTCCTCGTTTGTGCCTCACCATCTTCCATCACTAAAACTTCCCCCATCACATATTGGTGATGAAACCATCTCACCTCGATGCCATTGCCCCTACAAATGCATCTACCTCACCTTCATATGTCTTTGATATTATAATATTATGAATAAAATTACTTTTGACTATATTATATTTTATTTCAACTTATTTTATGTTGTTTTAAATTTTACACACATAATTGATTCTTTTATTAATTCTCACTTCAACATTATAATCTTTTTAAGTGTTTCTCCTATCACTTTTACTTTTGTGAGACATATTACATATTCATCAATTATTTCCTTTATGTTTTGTATACACTTCCCCATTCATATGTTATATCATGAATATATTTATCTTCATGGTATTTAATGTTTCATTTAAATTCGTTTATTTGATGGGGCTTATGATTCAGAAATTACCAAAGTTATATAGGTTTATTTAAAAATCTCATCATTATTTGACATTGTTCATGTCTATGTCTCCCTTAGAGGAATTATTTGACATTTATATCTTAAAATAAATATTACTTCTTAACCAATGGTTATTTATATTTTTTATGCAATACTACCATTTTTCCAGTCGTTGGTGCTTAAATGATTGAGAAAATGTTTTTAAGAAAATATGGCTATATTTCTCTCTTCGGTCGGAAATCCATTTTCATTCAAACTCATGTTATCTAAAAAATCTTAAAAGTTTTTAACCTTTTAAAAATGATTTGTTAAATACATTTTTATCCATTTTTACTTTTTAAAAAATGTTTTGAAATGAATCTTCATGCGGTTTTCAAAACAATGCATGTTTGGATGTTATAGAAAATCTAAAATGAATAATTGTTTTAATTTGTATGGCATAAATAGAATTTTTAACCACCATGACCAATAATTGTTTTAATGATTATTTAACACGTTTTAAAAAAAAATCAATAAAAATTATTTTATTATTTTTTTGTGATTTTTTTTTCTAAAATGTGATTTTCAAAATGAAAATCTATTTTCCAAAAAAATGGTTTTTAGGAATGTTCTTGGTATTTATACTCATAAATGACAATAACCCTCTATTTTACTTATAATACACTAAGGATATTTCATATGATATCATCATTATGAATTTTATTGGGGATGTACAATTTTATTACTATTCACTATGTTACACTGGATAGTTTATGATTATGTTTATTGATTGGGTTAGGTTCTAAAATTTCATATTTTATTTTTTAAATATGACTTTTAATGTTAATTATATTCCATACCATTAATATAAGGAATTAATTTGACATAGTATGTGATAGGACGGGCCCTCTATATCCCCTCGATGAATCAGTATGTCCCATGAGACAAACTAGATTGGATTTTGGACGAGGTATTGCCCATTTTTTAGATGTCTTGAAACAAGGTCTAGACAATATGTTTTATATGTTTGGAATTATGAATTCATTCCTTATAAATTCAATTATATATATTCCATGTGATTATTTGATTAGTTATAATATCCATGGTTATGTTTTCAAGATCATGTTCCTATTTATATGGAATTATTTGATCATATTTTATTCCTAACATATTATTCTCAAGTTATTAATTAAATAGCTCATGTTTCAGTTATTTACCTCTAAATATTGATTATTACTTATTTATTCATAAATTTAATTGTACACTTACCCTTAATGATAATATAATCTCACCCCTTTCTTATGTTTTATATTCCCCAGGGTACTTGGAAGTGTTCTTTGATTGATATATTGGGATACATTATGAGGAATAATGACATTATAAAATATAATAATTTTGTATAATATGTTTTCAAATGTAACAAGAATTTAAAATATGTATCCGGCTTATTAATTCTAATAAACTATTCACTCTTTCGGGATGTGATTACTTGTATCATATGCCAATATAATAAAGTATAAACCGTCTCCAGAATACTGGGGTTAGGGTCGTTACAGTTGGTATCAAAGAATGTTTAATAGAAACATTGAGAACTAAATTTAGGATAAAATATATTGGGAAACGTAAACTTATGATATAATTTAAGGATGTATATAGACTAACATTCAAATATTTTGGTCAGGAAGATATTATGTTTTTTCCCTAGCAATGCATCCTTATTTGGATACTATAAGTGGATGTGGTTCGGGAACAGATGCATCTAGGGGTAATAAATCTGAAAAGGTAATTTTGGGATTGACCCAATCATCACTTGATTCATGACAATGGGCCTTACATCACACCTTATTTGAAATTCCTAGGGGATATTTTTAAGATAATTCACATTTTATTTACAAAACATTGTGAAGGATTTGAAAATAAAGATATCCCAAAAGAAACCATGTTTATTATTATGAGATTAGATATGCATAAAATTTTCAATTTATGTTAAGTGTTTCACTAGTTTTGTGATTATGCATTATGTTTGATAATGTTATGATCTAATCTAGTGTATTTAGTTGTTTATAAATTTCATATAATGGAAGGAATGGAAACTATATCAATTAAAGTGATCCAAAGAGTAAGAATGGTCATTTATTTGATGGGATTAATCCAATATTTTGAACGAAACTAGTCTCCCAAATATTCTCATCATACAAAGACATAGTATCATGTGATATTAAAATAGATAAAATATTCTATAAATATTATGGCTTTGAAGGGAATCCAGAGAAGAAGAGGACGGTAAAAAAAATGTATAAGGGGAAGAAGGGAAATAATGATTTCCCCACTTGTAATAGTTTTGGAAATAAACACTCTGGTACTTGGTTGAATGGAATGATATTTTTCTTCAAGTGTAGAGAGAAATTACATCATGATCATGATTATAAGGTAAATAAATAAATTTACAATGTTTAATGCTTCAAATGTAAGGATATGGAGAACTACACAAATGAATTCTCCATGTGTTAAGAAAATATACCTCAAAAGAAGATAAGGGATCATGGTGAAGTTTATGATATTATCACTAAAGAAGTGGAATGATTAGTTTTCTTGTGTTTGGATTCACGAATTTTGTTATATGATTATTTTATCAATTATATTATAGTTATAATAATCATGAAATATATAATGGTTGTACTACAGTACTATTTAATAAAGGATTTGAGAGCATATGTTGAATGGTACCGATGACCCAAAAAAGTGATTCTGTGATAACCTAAACCTCTTGGAAAACACAGGAATAAGGTAGGATAACCCTTAATATGTTCTCAATGTTGAGATAATAATGTGATTTTTATGGGATATTGTTCACGACTGTGAAATTAGTTATAGGTTTTATGGTTTATTTCATCTATGATGCAGTATACAAAAACTATTCATTTATATATATACTCAATAACCTAGGATTTTATTTTTAGAAGAATACATGTTTTCATTATGTTTTTATAGTGATCAAGGTATTCACATATTCTGAATGTGACATTAAGATCCACTTTATATTTTCTAGGGAATATAATGATGATTTGGAGACATTCCTTTAATTTTTTTGGACTATGAATTTGGATACACATATTTTGGATGACCCTTAAGGTCAAATATATATGGCATGGGTTAGGTTGAACTTTGGGAGTTATTGTATAACTTGTGTTAACCATTTTGGTTTTGGAAAACATCTAGAGACAGGAGGAAGGACTTGTAATTTTAATCACCTTATAAATGTGATTCAGGCATAAAAATTCATTTTGGATATTCATTTCATGGATTAAGAAATAAAGTGGGAATTTATTGATGCATAACCAAAGAGGACCCATACCAAGGTCCCTCTCATCTCATGATCTTCAAACGAGGCAAGAGACCTAAACAAAGAGGGATTTTTGAAACATATCATTTCAAGGATTCCAAAAAACCCTTATTCAAATCCCACACATAAAAACCTTTAAAAATAGCCACTTTCAAATGCCAACATATACTTTAGATTTACCACATTCAACCATTTACCAAAACATTTAGAAATGTCCCCAAAACAATAATAAACATCATTTTATGAAAACATGGCCAAGCAGCCCCTTACACCAAGCACTTACCAAACCATGCCCAAGTTCTTCTTAAATAAATCTGAAGTAAACAACACTTAATAAAGTTCCAAATAGGATTTCACAACACTCATAAGCTAATGCCCTTTTGAAAAATGAAAAACTTTCCATAGTTTCCAACAACTCAACCAAGCACGTTTCAAGGACAACCAGGCCAAACCATGGGAAAGAAATTTGAAGTTACATTTGCGACACAAGGAGTAACACTTCCCCAATTTTAAAAAACATGGAAACATTTACAGGGAAATAGAAGGAATGGGAGAATAAGTACTCTCTTTGGAGACTAGCTCTAGAGTGCCATCTTGACTTGATTACACCACCATGTGTGCACTTAGTGCACCCAAGGTTGTGCTTTCATCCAATGGAACACTCTAATACCAATTAAATAATTTGAAACCCAATTTCATAAATCCAACATTTAATTTCAAACCAAAACACCCATTTCACTCATTTATAAAATATGACACAAGTTCATAAACAAAAAACACTTTTTAAATCAAGTCCCTAACCATACTAAGAAAATTATTCATGTTTCACATATAAAGAAATCCTAAATCATGTATTAGGTAAATTTATAAAAACATTAAAATGGGTAAAACACCACTAATATATCCAATTAACCCTAAAATGGTAAATTATCATTTTAATGAACACTTTTGGCACAAACACATAAGGTCATAAATCAAGTTTCATGTGAAACCTATTTTTAACACAATCATTCATCTTTAAAACACCACAATAAGCTATAAAGAGTCACCATGGAGGTGGATAGAAATATAATAAATAAATTAAAAACATCAAGCATTAAAGGAAAAAAATGGAAAGAAAAATCATGGATTTTATTACCTCGAATGAAGAGTGGAAACAACGAAGCTTCTGTAGAAGGAAAAATAACACCCTACAGACCAACTGCATGCTCTAATCAGTGATAAAAACATGAGAATTAAAAATAAAGAAATTAGGTTTTGGTTAATTTTATAAAAACACCAAAAATGTAGTAGAGGAAATATACCTTGACCAGAAGAGGAGAGGGCTACCGATGAGGGGATTCACGACCACACAGGAGCACGGAGGAGGCGTTGCGAAGGAGTTTTGGGCCATCCTAAAACAACCACCGGATATAGGGGGTTTGGCTGGAGGGTCACACATGCACAGGGGAGGAAATGGGAGGGGGGGTTTTTGTGCTACTCCATAAGAATAGGGATCAGGTTTCCTGAATCATGCTGGGAAGGTGGTGCGGCGACCGGAGGAGGGGGTCGCCACTGTTGGAGCAGGACGAACAGGGGGATGGCCATCAGGTGTCAGGTTGTGCTCTAGAAGTAGGAATCAGAGAGGTTAGGCCTCCATTGGGAGAGAGGGATATAGTCTGGCAAGGTTAGATCTCTGGCAGGGACAAGAGGCGGTGGATGGTGCTGCACTACAGGCTGAGTGGGAGGGGAGGGCTATGCCTGTGCAGTGCCTCACGTGGAGATAGAAAAACGGGGGGGGGGGGATCCCCTTTAGGTTTTAGAATTTTGTTTTAATTTTCTTATCTTAATAATAATAATATAACAAACTTAATAATAATATAATGCTAATATTAATAATAACAATTATTATTCATTTTATTTTAAAATATTTATAATGCTAATAACTATTTAATAATAATATCATTAATAAAAACTTTAATAACAATAGTATTATTAAAAAATTTAATAATAATGATGATGTTATTATCTTATTATGGTTTAAGAATTAGCTTTATTTTATTTACATAAAATTTTATTTACTTTAAACGTTAGAAAACTACACGCTTCGCATGGCGTCAAGCGAGTGATTGAGAAAACTGCACTCGAATCATGCCACCAGAAACTAACATCTTATAGGGTCAATCTATGTGCTTGTAAAACAGTTTTATAACTCACACGCACGTCACACATCAATAAGGTCGGGGTGTGACGATCACTACTCCAGACCAAACACGCTTAACTATGGAGTTCTAATTTGGTAGGCTCTTAAAAAGGAAGGTGCACATTTTTTACATGAGAAATATCGTTCAATCATTTAACCTTTTATCATTATAGGGTGTTACATTCACCCCCCCCCCCTTTAGAGCACAACTTCCTCATTGTGGACCCTATATCTCAACCCAGGTAGTGCACCACACTTAAGGTTGGGTTCCTCCTCTGATACCAAATGTAACAACTGGGCCCCTCTGATAGCACATACACCCATCCTTAACATGGTCATCGGGTCTTGGACCCTTAGGTACCATCAATTTCCCCACAACCACATGGTTCCCACCCTGGGGCCTTCCCATGTGCCTGAACGGGTCATATGACTGATGATTGTCCCCACATGCCAACACATATCTTTTCCTGTGTGCTTTGTCCTCAGTCACACACACCCTAGGAAACTTCCCAAAATGTCACCCATCCTGATCACTACTATTTTCCAAGCACACTTAACTCTGGAGTTCTAATAAGAAAGACCTCCAAAAAGGAAGGTGCACCTTGTTGACATGAGTAATATCATTTAGTCATTTAACCCTTTGTCATTCTAGGGTGTTACAGAAACCATCAATTTTTCAAAACCATGGTGCATAATATTTATTATGAGATTTCAAAATTGTACATAGACTCTTCATAAAAGGATTCCATTTCCTTAGATCCAGATAAAGTTACTTTGATTCCAAATTCTCTTACAGGAAGATATATTTTTTCAACAAACCTTTAAGGACAATCCTTCCAGGTCTGCCTACTATCAAAGTCCCTATGTTGGTTTCTATGCCTATTAAGTGCCTCATGCTCAATATTGTTCATTGAATGAGTTTAGTTAGATATTTTTGTATAATTTAGAAAATTTGGACTAGAATAAAATTTATTTGGAATATAGGATAATTAGTTTGCAAGTTTCAACTAATAGGATGTAGAAGAAGTTTTTTAGAGCCTCTAGCCAAACCATGTTCTTCTTAAACAACTACAATGACCAATGCTCCTTATTATTTTTTACTTTGGTCAGATCTATTATTTCAAATGGATACTGAAGAATGGTTTTTTAACATTTTTCCAAATGTAGAGACAAGCCATTACTATTATTCTCAATGTTTGTAAATCAGATGTCATCGAGAGGATTGATTTGTGTGATATTACTTTGTTTAATTTAACATAAAGGTGGTCTATTAGAATAAATACACTATATACAGTTAGAGTTTATAGGTAGATATTGGAAGATATTTTTTACCCAAATTGGATTTAGCATATAGAACATTGCAAAGATATTGGTACTGTAGCATCTGAGTCTATAAAGAAAGAAGCTACTCATTCAATACTTATCAATAGGCTACTATTTTCTAGTAGTGACTCTTATGATTTGAGGATTTATACTTGGAATCTTGATAAGGTATTCAAGAACACATTCCTAGATCCTTAGATCCATATTGGGAATTGGTATACAAGCACTTCTATGGATGTTTGGAGGGTTTTTCTATATCCAGTGGTTGTCCCTCTATATATATCTTCCACCTCTCCAAACATCGAGACACCTGTACCCAAACATCCTTCGGACTTTGAGGCAATCTAGAAAACTAGGCACTAATTAGTGTATATTTATTTTTTATTTTCTTTGATATTTTTAATTTTTATACCAAAGTTTAGGATTAATGGAATTATTTTTGTTGAGTTGTAGATTGAGTTAATTTTATTTAATTTATCTTGTTTTTTTGTTCCAATGCGTTTGTTTTTATATAATATGTTTTTGAAGTAATTTATTTATATTAATTCTGTTTACCTCTATGAATGTTTTACTTCAAATATGTTATAAAATTCAGTTCTACCATAACTTATTTTCATATTCATCATTATACTTAAATGGTTTCTCATTCAAAGTGATAAATTGATTATTGGACTAATAATATTATTCAAGAATATCCCATGTAATTTATGTTTTAGTTATCTAAAAAGACCTTCAAATGTTGCCAATTATTTTTCAAGTTTGTTTATTATGTGTTATCTTTATTTAAGTCATTCAGTTTCTAGTCTTCAATTTCAGATGTTTTGCTGGAATTTTCCTATGTACTGAAAATCATCCATGTGAGGTAATCGACTCAGTGGATATTTGGATATATAGAGAAATTTACCACATCAATCAAATAGATTAAAGAAATTGCTATATAAATTAGATACATCATGAAATCAACTACATGGTAATTAGATACATCGATGAATCAACTATGTGAGAAACCATAAACATCGATGAAATGGATACATGAATCAGTTGCAGGGAGTAATCAAAAATATGATTTGGATACATGGTAAATTCATCTACGTGGTTTGAAATGGATACAAGATCAATTCATCTACGTCAAATTTATCTACATGATCTAGAAGGATATAATTTTGGTTATGTTGGAAGTCATATTGATGAATAATGAATACATTGATCAATTTGGAAACATGAATTAAAATCAGAAGAATTCAGCTATATGGTGATCTGGATTCATCTATGTGGTTATAAAATTTTTATATTTGTTAACTTCTGGTATACTTCATATTTAATTTAATACTTCTGTATATTTATTAAATATTTTATTTCCTCTTTTAAGTAAAATTGATTATAAAACGGTTACAAGTACTGAGAGAAGAAAAACGTAAAATAATTATTTAATTTTCAGTATTATTGTTGATTTTTTTCCAGTAAAATTAAATTAATAATATAGTTCCAAGATTTAATTTTGTAAGATATCATGATATGCAATTAAGAGGGAAGTTTTTCACAAGTATTCATATGTGAAGACGAGAAATATATAGAATATAAACAAAAATAAATAAAAGATATTGAACGTTTAACACACTCTCTTAAAGATATATGTGCTTCTTCATTCAACGATATATATAAGAATAATATTAAATTTCTAAGTTTGTTCCTAAAAGATAAATCTTACTGTTTTTTTTAAGACACACCTTGAGGTGAATTTCATTCTCATATTCACTCTTGGAGAACTCTTAGATTATTTCAGTTACATCTTTAAAATGTTATATTAATCTTATAATATTTCATAATATTTTATTATATTATATGTTTCATTTTTTGTACAAATTTGTGAAGATTCTTAGTAAGAGAACGTTTAAGTATGGGGTTTTTTAAAGCCTTGTTGAGCTCAATAAAATCTCATGGTATTGTACCAAGTGTAGAATTATTATAGTAAGTTGTGCAGTATCTAGAAAAAATACTTACCATCCCTAGTAAATGGACTAGTCTAATAAAAATACCTAAGATTTCGTATTTGTGTTTTGGTTGAGTGGAATAGAGGTTTTTTGTTCCCCTAACAACTTTAAATATCCAGTTATTAGTGTTTTTCTTTCTACTAAAATTTATTCTACTTTCATATGTTGGGAAAAGACCAGAACTTATCATACATTTAAAAGGGTGGATCTATATGCCACGAAAAGTTTAAGAACTCAATTCAAACCCAACTTGAGTCTTGGTATAGCTGGTATCTGACCAACAGTTATGCTAAAGGAATCACTTTCTGGACCGTACTTACCCATAAATTATGGCTTGTTATTGTTTGGGTCACTTTAACATCCTACAAGAATAATGATATAAATTTTATTCATGGGTAACCAATAAAAAATTAATTCTAGTTATATTGGTAAATATTAATTAAATAATGTTTTTTTTGTTATATAATGGTAGTGGTAATATCTTAACTATTATTAAGACACCGCCCTCATTCATGAAAATTGCCAACATATGTTTATTGTCGACTTTATCATCATGAATAAAAAATAAAATAATAATGAATTAATGTTATAATATTATAAATCAATATAAAACATCTATTTCAATACATATAATGATATTGAAATGATGAACATTGAATCGATAAACAAGAATCGTTACCACCCTTATGAAACTAGTAATAAAAAACAATTGAGGATAATAAAATAAAATTTAAATAAATAATATATTTATAATAAATGAGTGTAAATTTAATTTATAAAAATTTATAAGTATGAATAAGGTTATGAAATAATCTATTTAGATAGTTCTTTTTTTTATGCATGACGTTAGAAAACATTTGTGTAAGTAGGATTTAAGGTAAGAGGTTTTTATCCCAATTTTTCATCATTGAGATATGATGTATATTCCCCACTTGTTCCCTTTATAAAGTGTATTTATTGGAAAATTATTTCATTTATCATATATTTTCATGAAATATAAGGGATTTATAAATCCATCTGATATGCCTTCCTTCATGGGTTTTTAATTTGAAAGATAATGTTGATGTAAGGGTTTCATTGCATCAATTTTAAAATCCATGATGCATTTTTGATATTTAAAACCATGTTTTCTTTAATATAATTTATTCAAAACCCTATTAATTTTATATAAGATAAAACTATTCAGTGTCTTGATATTTTATTATCCATTTTATGATATACCTTTCATGTTTATTTAATTCTTATTACAATAAATCTACATGGTATTTTATTAACTAAAATCTAATTTCTTGAGATATAATGAATCTTCACAAACTTCTTTCTTCTATGATTGTTTCTTCCACCCAAATATTTTATTTTTTAGTTTTTTATCTTCATCTATGTGGGAAAATAAATTATAAATTAAAATATTTTACCTAGATGAATTTATTTTACAAAAATCATGTCTTTGTTAAAAGCAGTTCTCATCAACATTAAGGATGGTTTCTCCTTCATGTTAATATTTTTTATTCCTACCAATGAAATACATTATATTTAGAAGAAAAATTATATGTTATATCATGAGAATTTTTCACCAAAATTTTATCCTTCTAAAAACATGTTGTGTAATCCCTGTTTACAATGTAAGCATCGATAAAGATATTTAAAATTATTAAAACAGTTTTCTTTCCATGATCTTTTGTTTTATCTTCTACTATAAATTTAATTGAAATAACCTTTATATATTTTCAAAGCCCTATTATTGATAGTTATTTTTCAAAGTAAAACTTTTTAAAAGTTTTCACTTCAACTTTTTTAAAATTATTTGAAACTTCTACTATAAAAGTTTTTAATTTTTTTTAAACTATTTCAGGATATCAATTTATCTTCATTTTTTCTAAATGAAAATTATTTAGTGGGAAATTAATTTTATTTAATTACCATTTAAATTTTGTGATACCATTTTGTGGGATTAAACTTGGTAAAATACATTACTTATTTTTTCTAAGATAATGATCCACTCTATATAAATATGATTTTTCTCCCAATAAATTTCCTCTATGATCACTCTACATTTACTTTATTTGATTAAAAAATTTTCTCCTAAATGCAATATATCAATTTATTTAGTAAATTACTTACTAAAATTCAAAAAAATTATCTCTATAGTGTAAATACCATATACCTTGTCATATTAATTGAATGTTATTTACCTAGAAATCCATTAAATATCATTTGATACCCATTTATTTTCCATCTATTTATCTTGTTATTATTATTAAAGGAATTATAAATGACTTTTTTATGTGATCCTATTTGAAAAGGATATGAAATAAATTTTATTTCAATATTTTCATTATTATATTATGAATAATAGATTTAAATTGGAACACATATGTATAGAAGACTAATGGGTTGGGTATTATATAACCCTATAATGAATTGGTTAGAAGTTTATATCACATGTGGCTTACATATGTGGGTTTAATTAAGTTTTTCCACTATAAATAATTGAATATAGTGAGTCACTAGGGTATGGGTGGGTGTCTTTAATCATGAAGGTGATGATATCCTATACTTATATTTGTTCCAATGTTTTTTATTATGTTATATTTCAATGTCATGTAATATTTCCATGTCATATACCAAGGATTATACCCAATGGATCATATTTATTATCTCATTATTCAAAACTATTTATAATGGTATTTGTTTGTTCCTTTGAGATTACATGTCATTCTATCATGAATTATATAAAACTATTATGATTCCATGTTCTTTTTAAAAAGATATTCCCCTCAGTTCTTGTTTTCTCATGTGATTATGATCTAACATTTGATGGAATGTTGATAATTTTTACCTTACCGAGTGTTTGATATCACCCCTTTATTAAGTTTATATTACCTAGATTATGAGGATGATTATATTTATGATAATTCTATAAGGGATTATAGTGTGGTTCAATTATGGAAAAATATTCATAAGTACTATAAAATAATGTGCACATATAGCTGATTCAAAAATTCCCTAAACCTCTCATTCTTGAGATTGTGAAATTATTTATGATATGTAATGTTTAAATTATAGAATTTGTTTAAAATAAATATATTTTTATCTTTTGAAAGAACATAGGTTTTCGTATGAGGTAAGAATTCTTTTATTTTTCGATTTAAAAGCTTTGTTTGGGCCTTATGTGAGTGTTTAACTTGATCACTGGTGTTCTGGAGGTTTATGGGGATTGTTCAGAGGACGAAACCCCGTTTTGGGCTGAAAATGACTTGGTGCAGGGTTTGCATATGACTTGCGCACGGTTAGTCTAAATCGTGCGAGATGTATAAAATTTTTTATATTCTTAACAGATGGTTTCACACTCTTAAATCATGGTTAGTCAGATCGTGGGGGGTAACCATGCGAAGTGACCCTCTTATGCAATGAGGTACGCACGGTTTCCGCACATTCTAGAAAACCGTGTGGGTAAACTGTGCGGCCTTGCTGTGTGTTTTTTTAAAAAATTTAATTAAAACATTTTTTCCTTTTTTAAACCCATTTGGGTTTTTTTCCATCACACATCATATCCTTGTAGCCCTCTCCCATGTCACCTAAGATAGGGATCAATCCGGAGTCTCCGTCCGATCTCCATTTAGATCATTGATTATCTCATCAGATCTACATCAGTAATACCTCAATTCCTTTTTAGTGGTTCTTGATTATTTAGAAAAACGACTGCACTATTTGGATTTAGGATCATATTCCCTAATATTCTGTTCTTCATCTATTCTATAGATTTCATCCAAACTAGGATTAATAAAGACTAGATACTGGATGGACTGTCTACTACATAGGTGAGGTAGGTGGTCTATACCTTCTCTCGGCTTTTCTTGGTTTTTTTACTATTTTTCCTTTACGCTATCTGCCAAACATTCCGATGAGGTCTCATTTTTTAGTGAGTTCTTTTAGTAGTTGTAGTTGGACCTAGTGAGGATGCTCGTAGGTTTCGTTTAGGTGCTTTAGAACCCATTACTTGTTTCAAGGTCACCAAGAGGTGTTCCTTTTGGGTTTAACCTGTTTATGCCTATTTAAAGCACCCAAGGGGTGTGTACTTATGCTCGCCTAGTTAGAGGATGCCTGTTAATTCCTTGATATCTTGAATGGATCTCTTAGGGGATGTACTACCTCCTTGCGTATTGATATCATGTGTCACCATACCGATTTTGATAGCTTGTCTTAAATGAAATGTGTTGATATGGGTGGTTATACCTATATAAAATGGTTAAAGGCACGTTAAATGGATAATATGGGAGGGTAGGCCCATATAAATGGTGAATAGTAAATGGAATGCATGAGTGGGTATACTCATGGTTTGTGATTATTTATGTGAGTTGGTATACTCATATGGTTTGGAATTGTTTAAATTGTATGAATTGAATGAATGGTTTTGGAAATGCGGTAGTGGATGCCTTGGGTTGACTCTGCCCCTTGGGTCTTGATTTTGGGGGATGCCTCAGGCCTTGCTATCCCATGGATCCAGCTTTCTTGGGCTCACGTAGGACTTTCTATTTCCATGCTTCGAGGACCCAAACCAGTGCCTAATCGAGTTTCCACCAGAGACAGCCATGGAAATCGATGGGATGCCTCAGCCAAGATCCTTGGATCTGGACTTCCATGGTATATACATTTTACAGGATACATTGGTTTTTGGACTCCTTGGATCCAGCACTTGCGATCTACCCTTCACTATTCGGTGCATTCGTGGGATATTTGACTTCACTATACATCGTTTCCCTAGTATATTTGACTTCACTATACGGCTTTCCCATGGGATATTTGATTTCTCTAAACAGTATGGTAGTGTATTTCTTGATACAGACGGATGTACGATGTGGTCGTGTGACTTTTTTACTTGGTTATAATAGACTTGTTTAGATCTGATTATCTTTTTCAAGTATCCTTGAGGGATGTTTGGTTTTACGTATTACAATAGACTTATGCCATGTGCATACACACTTTACTTTACTATTTATTTTCACTTGCTAGCACTTTTGTAGAATTGCGATTAGAATTGTGTAGACCTGGGTGGTTGCCTACTGGGATGTTTATCTCACACCATGTTTGGGCCACCTTGGGAACCCAAACATATTATATTGTTTTAGGTGATGATAGGGGAAAGCACCCTAGTAATGGTTGTTGAGTTTGGCTTTGGAGTAGGAGATCATATGACCAAGATGAGGCTTGTGATGCTAGGATAACTTTTTGGTCTTTTGTTCTTTTCAGGATACTTGTATCGTATTGTATTTCCATGTAATATTCTGGCTGATTTCTGGATACATCTACCATCTACGTAATTTTTTATATGAGACAATTCTGGTTATTGATATGTATTCTTGTCTTGTCTTACTTTCATTTTTCTTCTGTTTATCATGATTCCATTATTTACTCTATGTTTGACTTCCACTGTGATACTATGGTAATGAGGTAATATTATCCCCACTAAATCAACTTTGCCTTCACTACTAGTTGGCAGCCTCTGGCATTTAGGGAGATGCGCTTGAGGCCATATGACCAACCGGGCTCAAGGCATAGTTTCAGGAAGCATCCGGGTCTGGGACGTTACAATGTGGTATCATAGGAGTTTTATTTTCTAGTTTTACTTACTATTTGATGAAATTAGACATGTATAAGAAGGAAATGGAATCTGGTAATAAACTGTGCCTGGAAGTAGCTACCCCATGTACAGGGAAAATCCAAATTTCCTCGAATTGAGTTTTGATTTTCTAGATTTGGACTATTACAGTTGATTCTATTTCACCATTGGGTGACACACTTGATTTTTGATATCATTATTAATGCAATTGTGGGTTATATTTCAGTTTCAACCCAATGAGATGAGGGTGATCCATCTCATGTATCATGTAGACACTTGTTAGAATCCCATTCTAGGAATTAGACCATGACACTTAGGATGCATTAGATATTTCATGCTGTTTTGATAGTTGATTTGATAGTTGTTCCTGCTATTGTGTTAGTTAGGTGTAGTAGATAATGGTTTGAAATTATCTTTTAATCTATAAGAAGTATGGGCCCTTATGAATTGGGGAATGATGCACCAATGAAATGTAAATGTTAAATGAACTTGTTACGTGTATGGTTTGACTGGGAACCAAGTTTTAGGTTCATGAAGTGTTATGGGCTCTCATGGATTCAAAATTGGAAACCCATGGTGAAATTTATTGAATAACTAAATGTGAAATAGAAATGGAAACACTAAAGGGGAATAGCGACTTGACCTAGACAAGACTTTTGAGTGGGCATAAGGCATAGTTTCTAGTGGTTCATTGGATATTATTTATACGGTCTTGTCTTTAGGAGAAGGTTATGGGTTGACTTAGTTTATAGGAGGGGTTTGACCTATCCTACACTTTTGAGCTTTGTGATTTGATTTATTTCTATCCTGAGACGTACATTTGGCATTGTAGAGACATGCTACCATGATGACCTCTAGTGGTAAGTCGCGATGGAGGCGATGACCATACATCGGAGACTGTGGGCCACATGATACCACTTAATCCTCCTATAGTGAATGCTATGTCACCTTAGGATGTTCTAGACACAAGTTATGAGTCACATTTCCACAATGGTTTCTTTGGCTATATGTAGATGATTTAGGGAGCACCGCAACCAGCCTTAACCATGGCTAAGCTGACATAAGTGTTCCAGCAGTAACATCCTGCTACGTTTTTAGGGGATGGCTGACGACAGGCTACAAAGATATGGCTAGAGACCACATTAGATATTTTTGAGCATCTAGAGATGCTTCGGGAGCAGAGGGTCAAGCTGGGTACTTATATGCTACATGGAACGTCAAAACGCTGGGGGTGATGTTTTAAACTAGGCTGATGGGCTGTGTAATATGGGTTTGAATGAATTTCTAACCTATTTCAATGACTACTTTTACCCCGAGACCCTATGAGTAGAGTGGGCTACTGAGTTTATGCATTTGGAGTAGCGCTTGATGATGGTTATGTAATACTCTACATGTTTTATAAAGATATAGCGTTTTTTACCGATGTATCTTACTAATGAGCTGTTGAGGGAGAGGTTCTTAGAGGAAGCTCTCATTCATGATATCATATCTCAGGTCAACGTGTTTAGGTTGCCTTCTATCACTGATATTGTGAATCAAGCACAAATTGCAGGGCGTAACCTGAAAGAAGCTAGGGGTACAAAACAGGGGAGTGCTGTTTCTCGCCCCAGTGAATCTACGTTTCAGGAAGGAAGCACTATTTTGAGGCTTCCTACGACGTGATTTCTAGTCAGGATATGGGTGATGTCATCATGGTGTATTGAAATTAGTGTGGTAGGCTTGGCCACACGAAAAATAAGTGTGACTGTGATCCAGTCGAGTGCTGAGCTTGCGGTAGGATGGGGCACATGGAGCGGTTTTGCAGGACCTTCCCTCCAGCTGCGAGTTGTAGGTGGTCAGCTTTGACATCGGGTTCAGGAGCATGTTCTTCTACTCCATGTCAAGTTGGGAGATAGAGCAGTGAATAATGGTCAATACAAGGCAGTGGTGGTTGTTCTCGTAGTAGCCAGACACTGTGTTCTTAGAGACAGGAGGGAAGATCAGCTCATGGTAGCCAAGCAGGGTCATAGGGCCACAGTTCAGGACAGACATATGCAGTGCAATAGACCCAACATGAGCTGGATCCTGAATTATATACGGTGAGAGTTGCAGTATTAGTAGATTCTATTATTTCATATTCTCTTTTCGATACAGGTGACTCTGATAATTTTATCTCTTTACGAGTGGTAAAAATCCCTGGGCTTGAAATTTTTCTTTCTAAGGGTGTTTTGATGCTAGACACACCATTGGGAGTTAGAAAAAGTGATGTATGCCAGTGTATGGAGTCCCCCTTGAGTTCGTAGGGTGTCACTTAATCTGGGGTCTCTATGTACTCAATATGATAGGGTTTTCCATGATTCTTGGAATGGAATGGATCACTTCTTATCAAGAGTACGTTGACTACTATCACTGGAGGGTGACTTTCACATCACCAGAGGGTGTAGTGTTTATTCAAAAGGGTGAATGGGATTTCCTGGAGAGTTGAGTCAGACCTGAGCATTTTGGGTAGGGTGGGATGACAACCCAGATTGCAAGTTTGTTTCTGGATGATCAGGGGGTGGGTCAGGCAGACTTTCCTTCAGTGGTTGAGCACTTTAGGGACATATTTCCCAATGAATTTTCTAGTTTATCTCTTGAGTGAGAGGTGGAGTTATCCATTGAACTAGTTCTAAGTGTTTCACTGGTATTCATTCCTCCTTATAGGATAAATACGATGGTGTTGCAGGAGATCAAGATGAAACTAGAGGATTTGGAGTCGAAAGGGTTTATCAGACCCAATACTTCTCTATGGAGTTCACCGATACTTTTTGAGAAAAAGGCAGGTGAACTCTTAGGCTATGCATGGATTATCGGAAACTGAACCAGATGATGATTAAAAACTGATATCTTTCATAGTATATAGGCGAACTGTTTTATCATAATCAAGGAGCTCGAGTGTCCTCAAAGATCGACTTGAGGTCAGGATATTACTAGGTGCAAGTTCGACCCAAATACATACCTCATACAACCTATCATAGCATGTATGGGTTATACGAGTATCTGGTTATGCTGTTTGGTCTCACAAACATGCCAGTGTTTTTCATGGATTTGATTAATCAAGTGTTCCATCCTTTCTGGGATTCTTTTTTGGTGGTTTTTTTGGATGATATCTTGGGTTATTCTCACAATCGACATGACCATGACAACCATCTTGATATTATTTTGAATAAACTGAGAGAACATTAGTTATATGAAAAGATCACAAAGTTACACTTTTGTATGGATCAAATTCACTTCCTGGGTTACATTATCTCAGAGACAAGAGTGTCAGTGCACCTAGAGAAGGTGAGAACTGTTGTTTTTTAGGAATGGCCCAAGAATTTTTTTGAAATATGGAGCTTATTGGGGATATCTTTCTACCACATGAGTTTTTTACAGATATTTTCATGCTTAGCAGCATCATTGATGGGATTGACTTGGAAGGGTGTGAATTTTGTGTGGTCAGAATCCTACGAGACAACCTTTCAGGAGATTAAATGGAGGCTAACATCAGCACCAGTCCTGATACTGCCAGAGGAGGGCTATATATACACATTTTACTATGACGCTTTAGGTATTGGGTTGGGGGAAGTGATGATGCATGGAGATTGAGTCGTGGTGTATGGGTATCGGCAACTGAGACCTCATGAGAGGAATTACCCTACACACGATCTCAATTTAGCTTCAGTTGTTCATGTGTTGCGCTATTGGAGGCACTATTTGATAGTAGATCATTTTGTGGTGTAAAAAAACCAAAAAAACCTCAAGTATATCTTTACACAGCATGATTCGAATTTGAGGCAGCGAAGGTGGGTGGAGTATCTATAGTCCTTTGACATCGAGCTTGCCCACACTCATGACAAGGGAAATGTAATGGATGATTTACTAAGTAGAAGGACTCAGATACAAGTAGTGAAACAGTCCAGTAGTGAGTGGAAGCTTATGGCATTGTTTTCTAAGATGCTTCTGGAGGTGCATGACAGACAGGGAAATATTTTTCTTTCATCCTTATCTATTACCTCTACCATACTGCACAATGTTAGGATGAGGTAACTATTAGATTCAGAAATCCTAGTTTTATGGGAAGGTGTGGCAGGTGAGGACACACTACTGGAAAATGGACCTATCCCCACGATTTTCCCCAAAACCGTGGGGATAGGTCTGGGTTAAAATATTTATACCCACGGTTATGAAAAACCGTGGGTATAGGTTTCCCGTGTGTGCGCGAGATATTTTTTTTTTCACGGGAAGGAATTTTTTTTTTGGCAGGAGTCCTATACCCACGGTTTTTCCCTCTATACCCACGGTTTATATTACTATATTTAACTAAATATAAATATATATACATAAAATCAGTGTTGGTGTAGTGGTTAGGTGCTTCGTCTACAGCGGAGAGGTTGCGGTTCGAAACCCGCCGACCGCATTATTTTAGGACTTATACCCACGGTTTTGAAACCGTGGGGAAAGCCCTTTGACACTGTGGAAATTGAATATGTTTCATTGACACGGTGGTTGAACACCTATACCCACAGTTTTGGAAAACTGTGGGTATAGGCTGGGGACCTATACTGACACCGTTCCAGCCCACGGTTCCCAAAACCATGGGTATAGCCTATACCCACAGTTTTGAACTGTGGGTATAGGTTGTTTTTCCAGTAGTGACACTCCTCCAGGTTGGATGGTAGATGATGACAAGATCTTATGTATCCATGGAAATGTTTGGGTTCCATTGAATATACGTGAGGAGTTGATGTGGGAGTTCCATTCTTCAGCAAGGGAAGTTCACACTGGAGTCACCAAGATGCACCATGACTTGCGACGTCAGTATTGGTGGTGCAGAATGAAGAGGGAGGTTGCTGGTTTTGTTATGAGGTGTTTTTCCTGTCAGCAGGTGACAGTGGAACATCCATGACCAGCTGAGATTTTATAGTAGTTGCCTATCCTGAAGTGGAAATGGGATGACTTCATAATGGATTTCATGTCAGTTTTTTCGAGGTCACCTTGAGGTAATGGTGATATGTTGGTTGTTGTTGATAGTCTTAAATAGGTCGCAAACTTCTTTCCGATCAAGGAGACCTTTAATGTTGATGATCTTGGAAAGTTTTACATCTGATAGGTGGTATGACTACATGGGGTACCACACACTATCATTTTAGATAGGGATTCCCACTTTACACCTAGTCTCTGGTAGAGTTTTTAGAGGACGTTGGGTACATAGGTGCTTCTAAGCACAACATACCAACCTTAGACTAATGGAAAGTCAGAGCGTACGATACATGTACTAGAAGAAATGATGCAAGCTGCATCCAGGATTTTGGGGGCTCTTGGGAGAGGAACATTCCCCTGGTTGAGTTCACCTACAATAATAGTTATCCAGAAATGATACAGATGTCACCTTAAGAGGATTTATATGGTAGGACATTTCGTTCTCTCCTGTACTAGATAGAGGCTTGAGAGGCTGCTTTACTAGGACCATGTCTCATGTAGGAGACATCTGGGAAGGTCCAGTTGATTCAGAAGTGGATGGATACTACAAAGTCCCACCAGAAATAAAATACCCATCACCGTAGATGACCTCAAGAGTTCGAGGTCGGGGATCAGGTTTTCCTGTGTGTTTCATCGGGGTTAGGACACAGGCAGATCAGGAGACAAGGTAAAATTTCACTAAGATATGTATGATTTTTTGAGATTCTAGGGAGAGTTGGGTCAGTGGACTATTGGTTGTAGTTATCTTAGAGGTACCGAGCCATGCACGATGTATTCCGTGTATCTCAGTTATGTCGTTATCACTCATACCCGTCCCACATTTTTCATCCATAGGAGGTTGAGCTTCAAGTTGATGCCTCCTTTGAGGAGAATCTGATTCGTATTGTTGATAGGAGCATTAAGGTTCTTCAAGTCTGAGTAGTTCCTCTAGTACGGGTGCTATGGAAGCATGGCCTTTTGTAGGACGAGACTTGGGAGATGGAGGCCGATTTACGTGCTTAGTGGCCGGAGTTGTTCTGAGATGAATCTTGACCACCCTTTAGAGGAAAATTTGGGGACCCTGCTGTATGTTTTTTTTAATTTTAAAATAAAACCTTTTTCCTTTTTAGAACCCATTTGGGGTTTTCTCCTCCATCACACAGAAGCTCCTTGGAGCCCTCTCCTTTGATGCCTAATCTAGGGATCGAACCTGAGTCTGTTCTTGATCTCTGTTTCAATCTCTGATTGTCTCATCGGATCCTCAATGGTAAGACCTTGATTTATTTTTAGTTCTTTATTCTTCAGAACAATGATTGTTCTATTTGGATTTAGGTTCATATTCCCTAATATTCTATTCTTTGATTATTATTTATATTTCTTCTGAACCAGGACAAATTTAGACTTGATACTGGACGAGCTATATACTATTGAGGTGAGGTAGGTGGTCTATACCTTATTTCAGATTTTCCTAGTGTTTTTAGGGCATTCATCCTTTACACCATCCATCAGACTTTTCGAAGAGGTCTCATTTTGGAGTGATTTTATTTTAGTAGCTATAGTCAGACATAGTGAGGATACCAGTAGGTTCTGTTTAGGTGCATTGGCACCCATTTCTCATTTCAAGGTCACACACAAGATGTGACTTTTGGGTTTAACATGTTTATACCTATTTAAATAACCCAAGGGTTGGGTTCTTGTGCTTTCCTAGTTAGAGGATGCCCGTTAATTATTTGGTAGCCTGAATGGATTTCTTTAGAGATGTAATTCCTCGTTTCATATTGATATCTTGTGTCACCATACCTATTTTGATAGCTTGGATAAAATGAAATGTGTTGATATGGATGGGTATAACTATATAAAATGGTTAAAGGCATTTTAAATGGATAATATGGGAGGGTAGGACCATATAAATGGTGAATAGTAAATGGAATGCAAGATTGGGGTATACTAATGGTTTGTGCTTGTTTATGTGAGTAGGTATACTCACATGGTTTAGAATTGTTTAAATTGTATGAATTGAATGGATGGTTTTCTAAATGCGGTAGTGGAAGACTTGGGTTCACTCTTCCCCCTGGTTCTTGATTCCATGGGATGCCTCAGGCCTTACTACCCCATGGTTTCAGCATGCTTGGGATTGTGTAGGACTTGATAATTCCATGCTCCTAGGACCCCAACCAGTGACTAACCATGTTTCCTCTAGGGACTCCAATGAGACTTGATGGGATTACCTAGAAAATCTCCTTGGATCCGTCCCTTTGAGGTCTAGATATTTTACATGGATTCCTTGGTCTGCTGGCACCTTGGATCCAGCCCTTGCGGTATACACGTCACTAAACAGCGTGGTCATGGGATATTTGACTTCACTATAGGGCATGGTCATGGGATATTTGACTTCACTATACTACGTGTATATGGGATACTTGACTTCTCTAAATAGCGTGGATGTGGATTTCGTGAAACATACAGATGTATGGCATGGCCGCGTGACTTGTTTACTTGGTTATATCTACCTTGTTATGAGATGACTCTATTTTACAGGTAACCTTGAGTGCTGTTTGGTTTTATGTATTAAAATATACTTATACCATGGGAATTCACACTTTATATTTCTAGTTGTTTACACTCGCTAGCACTTTTGTAGAATTGCTGATAGAATTGTATAGACCTGGATGGTTGCCTAGTGGGATGTTTATCTCACACCCTGTTTGGGCCACTGTAGGGACCCAAACAGATTATATGATTTCCAGTGATGAAAGGGGAAATCCCCTAGTACACGTTGTTGACTATGGATTTGGAGCAGGGGAGTATAGGACCAAGTTGAGGCTTGCGATACTGGGATAGATTTTTGGTCATTTGTTCTTTTTTGGACACTTGTATCGTATTGTGTTTCCTTTTACTGTTATGGCTTCTTTCTGGATACTTGTACCATATACATCATTTTGTATATGAGACACTTCTGGTTTTTTTATATGTATTACTCTCTTGTATTACTTTCATTTGTATGCTATTTATTTTTCTTTTTTTATTTACTCTATGTTTGACTTCCACTGTAATACTCTGGTAATGAAGGCATAGTCTCCCCCCTGACTCACCTGGGGCCTCACTGCTATTTGGAATCCTCTAGCATTTGGTTAGATGCGCTTAAGTCCATGTGGCCAATTGGGCTTGGGGAACCATTTCAGGTGGCATCTGAGTTTGAGATGTTACATCTTGGTTTATCTCAATTTATATCAAATACATTACTTAAGGAAACTGTTTTCAGCACCAGACCCAATAGTTCATGCCTATGACACTTTAGTTGGTATCATAGAAATGTTTATTTATTTTTGGGGATTAGTTTAGTTTTTTTTTGTGATTAGTATTGTATAACTTTAATGAAAAATGTTGGAATAAGTATATGTACAAAATAATGCCTTGTAATTTTGGAAAATTTGCGAGTATTCAATTTTCCTAACAACTACATATCTCTATGGATACTGGAAAATGGATTTGAATGCATCAAAGATGCACCATTGTGTAATAAAACTAAAAAGGATGGTTGAGTATCAACTCGATCTTCACTCAGTGTGTGATGAGTGGAACTAAAACTGCACAACCGAATAGATACTCTCAAGGGATATTATTTGGTGATTCAAATTATATTTATGAAAAATTATGAAGGATTTAAGTATAATTTTGGAATTAAATATTTAACCAATAGGTTACAAAACAAATTAATAACATGACCATGTAAAATCTAGGTTAAATTGAGGTACATAAAGATTTATCCAATTAAGTTATAATTTAATATAATGTTTTATAATTTGAAATAGAGGTTTCAAAGTAGAATTCAACCTTGGATTTAGTTTTCATATTCATATGATAATTTACTGTGATTTTAATAGATGTTATCATAATGATTTTTCTATTAATATTTTTTGGAATCATATTCTGGAAAATGAATCCATTGATTGTTTTTCTCTTGAAACTCATAAGACCTACCTATAGAGAAAATTTATAATAAATAGATAAGAAACGTAATATATGGTTATTATGAGGAACAAGATATGCTACATATTCCTTCCTAAGATAGAAAGGTTTTTTATCTTTATAAGCTATATCTTGAGTCATGATTATATTTTAGATAACCTTAAATGTTATTATTAGAATATAAAAAATAAAATCATGAGGGACCAATTTATTTAATGGGGAAAATGAATTACCCAAAGATTTTAGTATATATTTTCCTTTAATTAAATACTACATTGAATAACTTCTATCATACGCAACATACAACTAAAATGAATCTTAACACACCACATTAAAATAATACAAAATTATATGAAACATAAATAAAAAAAGTTACAAAAATAATACATCCCCCTAGTAAATAAAAAGATAATAAAATGTTTTATTATAAAAACATATATTTAAATTCCTTACACATATCAATTATTTTTAGATAATGATTAATGTATAGATTAAATTTAAGAGTTATAGTGTAAATTATTAATGAAATAAAACTATGAAATGTCAAAAATATATATTTTCAAACTATTTTTTTAAAGTGATGTATATTTTTCATAATAAATAAAAATGTATAATTTTAAAAGATGATTTTAATAATAATTAGTATTTTAAAATAATATTTTAAAACTCGTTTAATTATATATTTTTTATGAAATAAGATTAAAATTATCAAAAGTATAAAATTTAATTTTTATATAAAAACAATTTTTATTTATATTATATATTTTGATTTAAAAGATAAATTAATAATTTTTTGAATTTGAATTTTATGAAATTATATTTATTTTTGGATTCAAAATGTTATAATTATCCTGAGTTTTTTTGGATTTTTCTAAAATAAATGATTTTTATGTGAATAGTGAAAAAATATAGATTTTACTAAAACTGTAACGTTTATGATTATATAACAAAATTAAGTATAACATAAAAACATATAAAACATTTTTAATGGTAAAAAATTATTTATGTATTGTAATTATTCATTAAAAATGTACTATTTTGAATTTTGAAAACACAAGTTTAAAAATTTGAAACTTAAGTAATATTTTATTCTGATAAAACAAATATGTTTCAAATTTTTTATTTTATCATGATATCCCAAGTTATATTTATATTCTTGCTTGATTTTTAATGCATATAACTTTAATTTTTTTAATAATTAACTAATTAATTTAATAGAAATCGACAACTTTGATAGTTTTATCCTAAACAATTTTTTACACTTAAAAACACACACTTTATAAAAACATGTTTTTATGTGTCACATTCACTAATGATAAAAATAAATTTTTATTTGTAAATTTTAATTAAAAAATTGATTTTATATTTTTAATCATTATAAATAAATTA
Organism: Viscum album; assembly: GCA_963277665.1. NCBI lineage: Eukaryota > Viridiplantae > Streptophyta > Magnoliopsida > Santalales > Viscaceae > Viscum > Viscum album. Next base: position 1,418,885,986 of record OY728145.1, read on the forward strand.
TACGATAAAGCCCATTTAATTGTTAGGAAATAAAAGTGAATCGCATAGGTAAAAATTAGTTACCATGATAAAATTCAAAAAGGGTAAAAGTGAAAAATATAAGAGAAAAAGGATTATTTTTTTTGAAAATGTATGGTTAAGTATAGATCAATATTAACTATTAAAACACTTTATTATTTTCCCTTATTGGATCTCATTTAATCTTTAATAATGATTGGTAATTTATATTATTTATAAAAAATCCATTCCCTTCCATTATAAAAGGAGCCACCACCGCCCCCTTTATCTTTACACCCCAAGACTCTCAGATTTGAAAAAACATTAACCAAAATATCTCTCTAATTATCCTAGAACATTACTGTAGGTTTTTATATTATTAAAATACTACCTATTCATTTCTTATTCCATCTTGAAAAGTTTCTCTTCAATGGAGTAAGATAACATTCTCAACTACTCATTTTTCATTTCTTTTCTTTTCTTTTCATATACTACCCCTCAAACCTATTATATACATTAAATTTTCATAAAATAAGTATTATTAATAATTTTTAATGCTATTATACTAATGAAATATTACTTTCTTACCTTCTATTAAAAACCATTTGAAAACTGGAGATGTTGTCAGGCATATATTCGGACCACCGCCTCAATAAAGGATGTGCTTAATTGTTCATCCCCACATTATATGTCGGGTTATAATATCACATTTAGAGGATTAATCTTATATTTTTAATATCATTTATATTATAATATTATAAACCATTACCTATATTCCTCCCAATATTTGGAAAATTAATGTTTCACCCATACATACACGTAGACTAACACCTCCACAAAAGTGACACATTTATTTATTCACTACAGTGTTTTATTATTTATAAAACTCTCTTATAAACTGATTAAACACTTTTAAAAAATATAAATAATAACAAAATTCTTCTATAACAATTATATTATTCTAAAAGAATCACTTTCTTAATAATACTCACCTATAAATTGTGGTTTGTTCTTTCTTAGATCGGTTTAACGATGTACATAAAAAATGATATAAATATATATCATGGATAAATAAGGAAAGATAAATAATTAAAATATTGTAAAATGATAAATAATTAATTATTTGTTTTTTTCTAAAGAGGAAATGGTAATATCCAACCCATTATTAAGATTCCACCCCTAATTTATTAAAATTACCAAAACAAGATTTCATCGCCTTATTCATCACAAATCGTAACTAAAATACAAATATAATTAAAATAAAACATTATAATTCACTATAAAATATTTATTATTCTTATAAATAGGAATTGTCACCACAATTACTAATCTAGTACTAAATAAAAAATTGAGGCTGATAACATTTGATTATTATAATAATATATAACTAAATGAAATATATTTAATTAATTACTATAAATTATATTTAAAAAATATTATAGTTAAGAATTAAATTTTGAAATAAGTGACTAATATAGTTGTTTTTTATACATAAGGTTAGAGAATGTTCATCTTAGCAGGGCTTAACGTAAGGGATTTTGAAACTATACTTTTCTTCATTGAGATATGATACATTTTAACCTCTTATTTAATTTCTTTGTTTATATACTGAACATATAATTAATTTATCATATTGTTTTGTGAAATATAATGGATTTAAAAATACATCACATGATCTACCTTTCATGGGATTTCAATTTAAAAGATAACGGAGATTCATTGGTTTCATTGTATTTTTTTTTCAAATTCATGAGACATGTTAGATATTGCACACCAAGTTTTCTTTTATTTGGAATTGTAACTATCATATTACTTTAATGTATGATAAATATCTTCCATTTCAGGAGATTTTAATATCAATTTAATAATCTACCTCCCTTGTTCTTTTAATTCACATGTTACTAAATCTGAAAGAGATTTTGATAACTCAATTCTCATTTATTGAGTTATAATACCGCTTTAGTAACTCCTTTAATTAATGTTTGGGTTCTTCCAACATAATATTTGATTTCATTCTATTTTCTCATCATATATGGAGGAATATAAATTATAAATGCAAAGCTTTAACTTAGATGAATTTATTTTTCAATAATTATAACTATGTTGAGTATAATTCTCATCCACTTTAACTACAGTTTCTCCTCAATAACATATATTACCCTTCCAAAAAAATCTATCATTTATATTTAGAAACCTATTTTTTTTATCTCATGTGACCTTGAAAATACTCTTTTCCACTTTTCAAAAGTAATTTATATTATCCTTTTTTTATGATATGGGTTTCAATAAATATATTTTTACTTATTAAAATGGTTTCCCTTCCATGATCGTTTGTTTTATCTTCCACATCCCAATTTCCTTGAAATAATATTTACATATTTTCATGGATCTATTATTGAGTGTTCTATTTATTAGTAAAAGTTTTTAAATTTTTAGACTTAATTATTTTGAAAATTACTCAAAACTTCTTCTATGACAATATTAGGAACGTTTTTCTCTTTAAAATATATTTTATGAAATCACGTACATTTTCATTTTTTCTAAAAAGGATTTATTTCCATTGAAATTAATTTTCATGAATTACCCACTAAATTATTTTATATTTTTTTGAGGGATTAATATCATGGAAACCCAACCCTAATTTTGACTTTCCTTGTCATCCATTGTATATAAATTCGATATTTATATTAATACAATACCTCTATGAACAATATATGTTTCCTTCCATTGATTGAAGGGTGTTGACTTAGATTCCATAAATCGACTGATTTTGGAAATTATTGACTAAACAATATAAATTTTATCTATATGGTGTAAATAACATACACCTCATCACCTTAATTGAAGGGTATTTACCAAGATAGTTATTAGATATCGTTGGATACCCATTTTTAATGGTTTTATCATGTTATGATTATTGGTGAAAATATGAATGATTTATTTATGTGATTCCATTTTAAATGGATGTGAAACCCTATTTTATTTCCATGGGGTTTTTATGATATGAAGAATGATTGATTTCTCATGGTACACAACTATATATTGATGATTGATGGGTGGGTCCTATATAACCATTCAATGAATTGGTTAGAATTTTATATCTCGTTATACATGTATACATCGAAACAATTTGGTTTTATTACTAAGTGTGAGTAAGGGTTGTAACTAATGAAGTAACGGGTTTATGTAGTGACTCGTGAAGGTGAATATAACCTATTCCTATATTTTTACCAAATTTATTTATTATCACATGCTTCAAGGGAATGATACATATCCATAAAATATGACTATGATTATACTCCATGGATCATGTTTATTTTGTAATGATTCAAAACCCTTTTTACGTGGTATATGTTTGTTAATTTGATATTAAATTTCCTTCTATCATGACTTATGTATAACTCTAATTATTTAATATTGTTTTTAATAAGATATTTCTCCACCTGTACATGTTTTCATTTATGCTTAGGATCTTACCATTGATGGAATTATGATAGGTTTTTCCTTACTGATATTTAGAGATGAACCGTTTCTTATGTTTCCATTCCCCAATTTATGAAGGTGAGTGTAACTTATGAGAAGTATATAAGAAATTCTAGTGTTTTTCAATTATGGGGAAATGTTTACTAGTATCACAAAATATGTTTGTCATGTAATTAGTTGTTGAGGACACTAAAGCTTCCATTCTTGGGATCATGTGATTATTTGGGAGATATATTTTTGAAATTATATAAGTGATACGAAATAAATATATTTTCATCTTGGAAAATCTTACTTGGTATAAAATTTATTATTTAAGAAAAAATTTTTGTGTCTAGGGTGCCTCAAATTCGTAATCATTATCCTAATATTTCTTGAAAATCAATTTTTTTTCTTGGTTTGTACCCTCTAAAGAATTTATAAATAATTTAATATCATAAAATACTTCCTTTTAACTTATTCAAATAAATCTACATTTAAAATTAATTCAACTTCTATTCGTACATACGACAAGTAATTTAATTATCATAGTGCTTTGGTTTCATGCCATTTTTTTTTTATTTTCTAGGTTTTGAACCTCAAACACTTGTTTTAGAGTTTTAGAACACTAAAACTACATTTTTATTAATCTAGATAAAAAAAACTAAAATTTATATAGACTCTGTACCTATATTTTATAAATTAATTAGTGTTTATTATCCTAAAATTTATTACCAATTAGAGGTTTTATTATTAATTTGTACTTTCTAGCACCTATTTCTAAATAAATGAATATCTTTAATTTTTTTTTTAGTATTTCCATGTATGAATCCTATCATATTGATGTTTCATATGATTTTTTTCTAAATTAAAATTATTTTATAGGTTTTGACTATTACGCATATGTTTTACAGTTATAAAATAAAAAAGGTATTCGATAATACCAAGAAAAATGTAATTTGGGTTGATGTGAAGTTTTTTTATATATTTAACAAACTATGAAAAAATAGTTTTCCTAATATTTTACACTAATATGAGATTTTTTAATTGTTTTGGACTCTCTAAAACTTTATTTTGAAGAATTTAATATCATTAAATTTTTTGTTTTTAGTCATTACGAGCACACCGCCCATCGGATTAACCTATCATCTATTCATACATGTCAAATATAATTCAATGATCACTATCCTATCTTTTCATGGTATTTTTTAATAACAATAGAATACTTATAATATTTATTTATTTTATTTTTACAAATGTAACATAGTAAAACAACATGAAACAAGGGAGAGGTCCACAAAGTTATGGGGGTTTGTAGTAATGTAGTTAGATAGCATCGCTGATTACAATGTTAACTCCATCTTAAAAAAAGGACCCCAAAACAGAGAAGAAGAATAGGATACCATCAAGAGGATCCATGAATGCTAGGTATTCGGCCACATTTTCCCCTTCCACTACTTATTAGTGAAATCCATTCCTCTATTGATCATATTCTTACACTTCTATATATTATATGATATTATCAAATGGGTGGGGATGAACCGATGAAATGGGTGGAAAATCACCAGATAATTTATCTCCAATATTATGAGATTAATATTTTCCCTATTGCATAGATCAAGACTAGATACCAAAATGTTTTATTTGGAATGTATAGAGTCTCCATTCCCAAATAAATCCATGAAAATGATAATCCTAGAGCCTTTTCTAATGCACATAATACCTCTACACTGCATTACTCGTGAGTTACATGAATTTTCAGCATTTAACCTCATCCCTATTCTACGTGGTATCTAATAAATCTATCATCAAACACGGGGCCAATAGAAATAAGTGTTGGGTGTCCTCATGACATTAAGTTTCATGATAGAGGGAGAAGTTTCCCAGTCCCTGATATTTCTGACTAAACCGATTAACAAGATTTTAGTTCTAAAAGAAATGGACATCCTCAAACATGGAATTCCTTCAAATAAGATTTTCCCCCCACCTTCCATAAGCACCAACGGCTAGCATAGAGGATAGTATCTTGTGATTTTATCTCAAGGATATTATCCCCCACCCCTTGACACCAAAGTTAGAGGAAATTTTAACCCATGTAGGAGTTTGATGACACACCAGTTAAACTGCCAATGGTAAGCCACAACCATCTATTCCATTGCACCTTGATTAATTAATGGTGCATGTTTTCATCGGGAGGATCTCTACAATAATAGTACCTAGAAGTGAGGGGGATACCAGTACATTTGATATTATCATTTTTTTGAATTGAATTATTACTGATTAACCATATGAGAAAATTAAAATTAGTAGGGATTTCCCTACACCATTGCTTCTCACACTATCCATACCTATTCACTGGCGTATGCACCATCCTGCGATACTCCTAAACTGAGAAACCTATGAAATAAGAACTAGTGAACACAAATTTATCATGATATGAATAAACAACCGCTAAATCATACAAAATCATTTGCTCTTCCTCCCACATGGATTTATTGAAAATGGGATAGTTGCTGGCTTGTCTGAAAAAAAGATTTAGGGAAGGACATCTTAGAAAACCAAGTTTAGTCCCTAATCTAATTGTGATTATAGATACTAATACCCCCTTTCCAATGATCCAACATGCTTCTTTCTCAATCTCCTAGATCAAAGGATGAATATAAAACCATAACACTGACACTCTCCCCTTCATCAGTTCTGAGCTTATACTATATATCTTGTTAGTGTATTTTTCCCATAGGGTCCGCCCCTTGATGGATTCCCAATCTAGATTCGTATAAATTCCATGAATTGCATCAGAGATTATCTGGATGTTGATACCTCCATCCCTCATTGGTCTATACATTTTTTTAACATGAAGCACAATGGTTCTTCCCCTTAGAGTGAGAATCCCATATGAACACTCCCATTAGTTTCTCAAATGTAAAAACCATTTATTTGGGAACTTTGATATCCAAAAACATGTTCATGGGGGTGGATTATTACACACTATTAACCAAGTTAATACTTCCACTAAAATATTAAAAATTACACTTACAGTTAAGGATGTGGATGAATATTTTTTCCACTACCTTGTCAAAGTGTTAAAAGCAAGACCTTCCTAAAGAAATAGGGACATCGAGATACTCTATGGGGATACTTATCCATTTAATTAACATACTATATTCCAAAGTTCTTGATATCCTATCTAAACACTGCTTCGAGATGAAATTGATCCTGTTTTCATGATTAACAAGATCGATGCTCCATGAAAAATATTTTTCAATGATCTTATTGATTCTAGTAATTCATTGTTTTCATAAATTAATAAGGGTTATAGTATCATATGAATAAATGAGGTGACATACACCTTGAAAGTGAGTCTTAAACCAAAATATATAGATTCTTACTTCATGGAGTCTCCTATCAATGGAATTATTGAGAGTGTCCTCCATTAGTACAAATAAAGTGGGAGACAGAAGGTATCCATGGAGAAGCTCCCTAACCAACTTAATGAATCCATAGTTTTTTTTCATAAAAGAGATTAATAACCATAGTGAGCCAAGAAACCATAACAAGATTTCAATGCTATGAACAAAAAAATCCCATGTAAGTAAGTAACTTTTAGATGAAATACCATTCTATATGATCATAAGATTTATTTATGTCCATTTTGATGGTAATGTTAAATAAAGAAACCTTATGTTTCAAATCGCTTATAATTTCTTGTTCCAAGATGATTGCGTCATGGATATTATTACCGTTGATGAATCCATGATGTTTATTGGAGATCTAATGATGAAAATGCTAGTATGGTTTCCTATTAATCACATTGACCAATTTTTTTTGGGAAAATTTTCATAGGATAATAGGTCTATAGTGATTCAGAGAATATGGTTCTTTTATTTTAGGTAACAACACCAAGGAGGTATTACTCACTACATTAGGGGTTCTTCAATAATGAAGGACATCTAGCTCCACTTCTACTATAGATTTCTTAACCAGATCATAGGAGGTTGGGAAAAAATGAACCTGGGAAACCATTAGTTCCAGGCATGATAGAGGGGTTGATAGCGACCAATGATTTGTGAATATTCTATTCTTCCGGTATATCTTCCAGAGTTTAGTTAACACTAGATGAAAAACATGAGAAACTACCTCAAATAGATCAGCATGTCCCCTTGGGTAACCATCTGAAATGTGAGTGTTTGTGCTGGTGAGAAGAGTCATGAAATGATTCAAAACCATGCTTACCACCTCGACCAGGTATTTATAGAATGATCTATCCTCACAGAGGATTTTAGGAAAGATGATCCACCACTTTTCCTTAATACATTCATGAAAATAAGCTATGATTTTATCACTTGATTAAATACATTAGATCCAAGATTGTTCATGAGCCTACTGTCCATTTTATAAAAGTAACTACACCAAGTAATTATTTTTACAAATTATGTTTCTAAATAATGCCCCATCCTTGAGGTTTTCCACTCTTCATTCTTATTTCTCAACCTTTTAGGAAATCATTTTACATGTTGATAAAATTAGTGGGATGATTCTTCCTCAAGGTATAGAGATAGTATTTTAAACTCTTCATCCTATTTTGAAGACCTCTCCAAGGTTCACCCTGAATGAGTTTCATCCCTGAGCTATCCACTATTTGGTGATATCCAGGTTCATATATCCAACTTTGAGAGAATATGAAACATCCCCCTCTTTCTTGATTATAAGATATTTCTACACAGATTGAGGAATGGTCAAAGAGGAATCAAACTAGGTGGGTTACCTTTTCTATTGAAAATGAGGAGATAGATGTACGTTTGCTAAGCACTTATTGAGCATACACTGGGTGCATTCTCCCCTTCTGATTATTTCACCATGTGAGGTTGTCTCCTGTACATCCAATATCGATGAGTCCCTTTTAAGATATGAATTTGTAGAAATTAAGGATTACATTACATGGGAAATATCCTCCTCATTTTCTTTCTATAGGGTCCAAGATGAAATTAATGCCCCCTCCTAGAATCCATTCCACTCTTTCTAGATTGAAGGATTAGAGATAGATCTATAAATGTTCTCTATCTTACAAGTAAAAATTTTTATAAAAAAATTGTTATATACAGATTAAGCACTCCCATGCTGATCTCAATTGTCATAAAATAGTCAGATGAATCCATTATTTTAATATAAGTACATGGTTTCTAAAATATCCAAAAGTGATTGTTTTGATGGTCAATTTTCATATAGTTACATACCCTTTTCCTATGAAAAAATTCAATAATATTCAAGGAGAGTTTCTATGGTTACAGAATTTCTACTTTCACCATAGAGTTATGATAATTTTCATGATATAAAAAATATATTTTTTGTTGGGTGCACAATCCATTGGTCTTCCAAATCAGTATGGAATTCCCTGATGAAGTAAAAGAGAGGATTTGGCCGCATCCATTGAGGATTTTTCGGGACCAATTTTGAAATTTTTTTAAGCTGGAAGATATTTGTGTTGTATGATGTTGTGAAATAATACAAAGAAGATACGAAATCAATTCACTTTATAAAAGCTGAAAATGAGACCTATCATCAAATTCGTAATATCAGACTCATAATTCATAAGAATTTTTATCATATTGGGAAGATTATTTCTGGAAGAAAATGATTATCTGACTTACCTTGTGTCCGGAATGAGGTTTTGATCGTAATGAGGGAGGTAATAAGATTCTACAAGGATTTTATGTAAATATGACAATTCATTATTATTATGCATTTCAAAAAATTCATAAGTTGTTATTATAGGAATGAGAAGTTACAATACTTTCCAATATAAGTCATAAAATGCTATTATGATCATAATCTTACTCAAAGTCTTGAGGAATTCATTATACAAAAATAATTTTTTTGGAAGAAGAAAGTTTCTGAAGTTGATTATTTCCAGTCTCAACTCATCGGTGTGAGATCACCGGGCACAATATTTTTGAAGACTAAGAAGGTTGATCGAAACACGAGAAGATGATGGTACTAGTGTTCCGTCAGACCAAAAATGAACAAGAAATAAATATTTATTGAATAAAGAAAGTATATCATAATTATAAAAGGAAAGAAGTAGTAGAAGTTGAAGCTGATGGAACTAGTCCATCGGACAAGGTGTGCCACCGAGAATCAGAGTCATTCTAACACTAGTAATTAGATGATTTGATGGTTGAAAAAGATTCATAGGTATTGTTTTTGGGAGATATTTGGACCAATTAACTAAGAAACTATTTTTAGGACCTATGTGAAGAATAAAGTTAGAGATCAATCAACAATATAGTTAACCATTTTCATCGAGATGAATTATTGATTGGGTTTAAAGTGGGATTTTTTTTCCACAATAAGTTGGTTGGGAGAAGGAATAACTATGATTTTTTATTAAAATTTGGGTCAAGAGACATCGGATTGGATGTGACACTAATCCATTAGAGGAAGAGAATGACGGATCCATCTGATGTAGAATGAAACCGATAAACATTATTGGATGCCTGATCATCAGTCTAAGAAGTAGGAGAAAAGAATAATTTTTTCAAGCATCTATAAAAGTGTTTTCAAGATAGATCTTGAAACATTTTTGTAGTGATTTTGTGATGTATTATGAAAGTTTCAGGAAGAGTTCAAAGATGGTGCTAAATAATTTCTAGGTTAGTTTTGATTTATTTTCAATTTTGTTAGGAAAATATGATTGAACATATTTATTTATCATAATGAGAAAATCAGCATGAAGAATCAGTATTAGATTGATTATTTTTTAGAAATTGTGAAGCGAGATGAAGATATGAGAATATTTTAGAATATTCAAGAAGAGTTGAGAAGCATTGGAAGAGTCAAATATGAATTGAAAATTCATGAATAATTTATGTCTCAGGAATTTTTTTGTACCAATTTTTTTTTTCAGAATCACACACAAACCATTTTTGGTTCTCCTATAAATAGTTCAAGTACTTTGTATATTATTAAGAAAATTAATGTTCATGAGAGAAGATGAAACATTGAAGAATTATATGGAGAAGAACTTTCGATATAGAGCATTCCAGAATTATTTTTCTAGATAGATTAAGAAAGGATAAAATAGAAAATAATAATTTGAGTTTCTAGATCAAACTAAGATTCCCAGATCCATACTGAATTAGTTCAATATTATCCCAACTGTATTCTAAAAGAGCCACATAATCAAATTGAGAAATAAAACTAGTAAATCGGACTGAGTATTATAATAAATTATAGTATGTTCTTTCTTACTATTGGGTAAGAATGTGTAAATTTTTTTTGAAGAATATATTAGTTAAATTTGATAACATAGCATAGTAACATTTTTCTTAACTCATTACACAAAAATTTTATTAAATCATTTCATGCTACTTAAATCACATGAACTGTTATATTGAACATAGTGCTACCTGAGTGTAAGGGAATATCCTACTCATTGTATTACACACAAAAAGACTGTTTTCTATTGGATTTTGTAGTATTAGATTGTTTCCATACCATACCAAGGACATTTATACTCTTGTTGAGTAGTGAATCTTTTAAATTATTGTGTTCCTGTGGATTTGTGATTGGTTTTGTTTTCATTAAGGTAACAACTGTTTAATAGGAGGTAAAGGTTGTCTCAAAATAAAGGAAACTTAAAAGAAAAAAGTTATCACCGATTCACCCCTCCTCCTCTCATTGATACTTAATATTACCTAGTCACTTAAAAGTGGTATCAAATTCAAAGGTTCCCTTTATTTACTCTTTTCTGAATATTTGAAGAATAAGTTGTGATGGAGAATCTCAATTGTGTGAGAAGTAAGAGGATTACAATATTCAATGGTAATAACTATTATATCTTCAAAGATAGAGTATTTCCTTATCTTATATCTATTGGGTATGATGTTGTTGAAGTTACAAGATATGGATTTTCTCCTATTGGTGATAATGTTCCTCTTACATCTTTTGATAAGAATAATATTGAAAATTATGGAAGTTTCAACAACGATTTACTATCACAACTTTATAGATGTGATTTTTTATGGGTGAATGGTGTTTATACTACCAAAAGAATCTAGTATAAGGTGAAAATAATTTATAAAGGCAATGCAAAAGTAAATAAGGAAAATATGAAAATCTGTAGGCTGAAGTATAAAGATCTTAAGATAGGTCAATATAAATTTTTTGGTGAATTCTTTACCAGAGTGAATGAAATAGTTATCACTATGATAGGTCTTGGTAAAAATTTATATGATTCCACTGTTGTTGAAAATATCTTGAGAATTATTCCTAAAAATTTTGATGCTAAAGTTTCCTTGTTAGAAGATAGAGATCTAGAAACATTATCTCTGGATTATTTTTATAGCTCTCTCATTACTTATGAAATGTGAAGTAAAAAATTTATGAAAGACAAAAAAATTGATAGAGAAAATTCTTTCAAGGATTCCAAGAAGGAAAAGGAAAAGAATATTCTTGTTGAAGAAGAATCTCATGAATTTTATTCTAAAAATGAGGTATGTAAAAAAATTGATATATTTTTAGCCATGTTTTCTTAGAATTTGAAAATTAGTACATGAAAATATAAGGGAAAAATTACCTTGATTTTTTTGAATGTGGAACTGTTGGGAACTATGTAGGTAATTTTGCCCAAATAAATAAAGAAGAGAAGAATGATAAAGATGATAGATGATAGAGAAAATCATGAAAAAATAGTGATAAGGATAAATCTTATTTCACAGAAAAGGATATAAAATTCTTCAAATGTAAAAGTATAAGTTTCTTATCTAAATATGATGAAGAATAATACAATGAATATTAATCTAAAAATTATATTAAGAAGGCTGAGAATAATTTTATTACAACCATTAATAATGAATATTTCAGAAGTAGTAGTTCAGAAGAAGAAGAAACTAAATTATAATTTAATATAAAAGAAGAATTAAAATAAACTATGAGAAAGATTGGGAGTTATGAAAAAGAAATCAGAAAGATGAAAAATTAATGAACCTTAAAATAAATAATGTTTTCTTGATGAGAAATTCAAGCTGTTGGAAGAGATTGATGATTATAAAAAATATATCAAGAAGGAAAATAATCATAATAAAAATCTAAAGGTAAATTTATAGTAAAAAAAAGTTGGAAATTGTCTAAAAAAGCATCCTAAATATGAACATAGGTTCACAAGTTTCAATAATTATATCTCTAAATTCGGTAAAAGATCTTGAAGGGATAAAACTAATAAGGATAAAAAATAAATTCAAAGGAAGAGATGAATTTGAATTTTTTTTTATAATAAGAAAGATGGGAATGTTATGTTTGTGTCCATGACCAACATAGTGGAGATTTTATAAGTTTATAAAAATCATGATTCTGAAGAATTTTCTATTACTTATTACTTTTATAATGTTGAATATAAAAAAATATTGAAAAATAATATTATATTTGATAATAGAAAGGTTGTTGGTCATCAAATTTCTGTTAATAAAGAAAATAAGGTTGTTGAGAAACATGTTCACAAATCCAGACAGTGTGAAAATTTCAAAGGAAAATATTCCTTCTACAGATAATATTGGTATTATGGTGGATTTGGACACACGAAAAATATGGGTTGGTTAAATCTATAACATTAACACTTTTCAAAAAATTATAGAAGGATAAGTTTGATGGGGATTAAATCATCTGAAACAAAGAATTATAAAACGTATGTTTTTAAGAAAACTAAGAAGGATGGTATAAAAATTAAAAATAGGTTCCAACCTATGGAAAATATTTGTGAAATATGTGAACAACCTTGAATCGTTTATTTTTTTTTGTGTCCAGGGCTACATAAGTTTGTTAACAATTCTTAGAAGCTATAAGTCTATAAAGATGAAGGGAAAGAAAAATATCTAATTATAAAAACCACTTTCAAGGTTAAATAAGTAAACTAGGATTCTGGACAGTGGGTGTTATTCTCACATGATAGATGATTTAAAATAGTTGGATAATGTTAAAAAATTAAAATAATAAACCTTTACATTTGAAAATTCTGTCTCTCTTAGAATTTATGGTGTTGTATTAACTATCATTGTGGAAGAAAAGTTGAAATACATGAAATATTTATTTGTTTATGGGTTGAAACACAAAATTCTAATAGGTTGATAACTTTTTGATGAATTCAAAAATGTTATTTTTAGAAAATATGGATTTGTTGTGGTAAGTTAGGAAGATTGAAGAATATTTATAGGAGGCCAACATAAAAAATGAAACTTGTCCCAAGTTGGTGAGGCTGAAAACTCTTGTTACTTAGGAATGGTGAAAAAAATTAGTTCTGGCATAAATGCTAGAAAAAAAAGTTTCATAGAAGCATTATAAAGTTACCAAATGGAGATAGTTTCTAGGATAATTTATGATATGTCAAGAAGAATATATTGGTGCTGCATAATTTTTTCAGAAAGGAAATATATCTAATTTTGTGCATAAGTAAGTTTACATTTGTTAAAAAAACATTACAACTTATTCATTCTAATATCTATGGGAAGATGATAAAACAAAAAAATAATTGAGATAAGTACTTCATCAATTTCATTTATGATTTTAATTTCATTACCTTTGTTATGTATATGAAACATTAATCATATGCCCTGAAAATTATTAAAAGTTTCAGGAGGAAAGATGAGAAATAATATAAGTATTTATTAAAGAATTTGAGAATTGAAAATGGTAGTGAGTACAAAAATTCAGAATTTTAAAATTATCCTGAGGATCATAGAATACGGTATTAGTTAATTACACCATATACTCCTCAACAAAATGGTGTTGATTAAAAGAAGAATATATGTCTAGTTGAAATGGGAAGAACTATGTTAATTTAACACGATCTATCTCATTATTTTTGAAGTAAATCCATGCGTAACACTATTTATATTCAAAACCAATGTTTCTACATGACAAGTTTAAATATGACTCCATTTGAAATGTTTTATAAAAAAATCCATGTTTGAAACAGTTAAGAGTTTTTGGGAGTCCAACCATCATAAAGAAAAATGGTGGAAACCTTGTAAAGTTTATGTTGAGAGGTGAAGATAGAATTTTTGTTATCTATGATTTGGATGGAAGAGGATATAGATGTTTCAACAAAGAGACACAAAGATTAGTTGACTATGTTTAAGTGAAAGTTTTTAAAAATGATAGGGAAGATAAACATACTCATGGAGATAAGTAAGATGAATGAAATGATGGAATTTTTGAAAGTTTTGATAAGGTTGATGACTGTAGAAATCCTATTAAAAAAGAAGAATCATACTCACATATTTCAAGTGAAGAGGAAGAATCTAAAAAATCTCATCCTAGGATGAGGAAGCAAGTGGAAGCTCAAAAAATTATCGTTGATCGACATCAAAGGGATCAAACAAGAAGATCAATTATACATACTTTTTTTGTATTCAAAAGTTGAGCCAAAAGTTGTGAATGGAATTTTTGAGCATCTAGAATGAGTTTAGGATATGAATAAAGAGCTTAATCAAATTGAAAATAATGATATGTGGGAATAATTACCCAATCCAAATTTTTTTATTAATAAAAAAAGGGTTTTCTAGAACTTGTTGAATGAAGATAGTGAAGTGATAAGAAACAAAGAAAGATTATTGTGAAAATGTTACTCAAAAATTGAAGACATTGAATTTGATGACAATTTTACTCCAATGGACAGGTTAGAAACAATCATAATCATTATCACTATTTCTTCATAACAAATTTATAGGTTTTTAAAATGGAGGTGAAATCATCATTTTTGAATGGTGATTTTGTTGTGGAATTTTAATTGAACAACCATGAGATTTGTTGTTTCAAAGGAAGAATTTTATGTGTGCATGTTGAACAAAGCCATGTATGGGATAAAACAATATATAAGTTCGTGGAATTCAAAATTCAACACTTAATGAAGGAAGATGTGTTTTAATAAAGGATGAGTTGATAACTATCTATACATTAAAGAAAGTAAGATGTTTTCCTTGATTGAAATTATTTACATTGATTACATTATGATTTTTGGGAATGATAAAAGAACTTATGAAAGGTTTTCTAAAGAAATGAAAAAGTTTTTTGAAATTTCTATGCTATTTGAAATGAAATACTTTCTTGGTTTATAAACCTCAAAAAAGAAAAGAAATACATTGTTCTTTCTAAATAATTTTTTTCTAAGAAACATTGTAATAAGGTTGTCATGGAGATTTGGAAACCTATTTCCACACGTATTACTTTGGGATCCAAGTTGACAAAAGATAGAGAAGGAAATGAAGTTTATCAGAAAGTTTTTCTGAATATGATAGGAAGTTTTTTGTATTCAATTATCTCAAGACATGATATTTTCTATGTTGTCACCTTATGTGAAATATTTTAGAGTGCTCTAAATTAATCACATTTTTTGATTGAAAAAATAATTATTAGATATATCAAAGGCACATGAAATTTAAGAATCAGGTATGATAGATCATAAATTATTGATCTGTTCATGTATTTAGATGCTATTTGGGAAGGAATTTTTGATGATTGAAGATCCACATATGGTGGAGGTTTCTTTATGGTAAAAGCTTGTGTTAGTTGGAATACAAAGAAATAAGATTTAGTAATTATTAGCACAACCATGTATGAGTATGTTTCTTACACTCAATCCACTACTCAAGTTGTGTTGATAAAGACTCAATTGTAAGATTTACTTATTGAAGTGAAGTTACCCTTACTCTTGTTTTGTGATAATAAATGTTCAATCAAACTCACAAGAAATATGGTACAACATTTTCATTCAAAACCTATTGATATCAAATATCATTTCATTAAATATCCTGTATATAAATATGAATTGAAGTTAGATTATGTTTATACATCAGAACATGTTTCAGACTATTTTACAAAACCTTTATTAAAGGAACCTTTTCATAAACTGAGGTTGAACATGGGCTTCCATCCTCCTTCTCACCAAGGTTGAGGTATGTGTTTTCTTCACCTATCTCATCTTGTATTTGTATATTGTTTTCAAGGGGGATAATTTTTTCATAAAACCATCCTTTGTTGTTGATAAACCTTTCAAGGAATCATGTAAATGGGGGGATTTATGGGTAAGCTGTGAATCCAACATTATAATTATGAAAACTATTCTAATAGTTTATTGGACCATTTTTAGGAAACATTTGTTTATAGGAAGGTGTTAGAATAAAAGAAAGACATGAATAATGATGTGAAGAAAATATTTAAAAGTTTCATGAGTCACTAATTTTGGAAAGTATAGTGTTGATATCAATAATTCATATTTCTTACAAGGATTTAGCTTACGTAGGATTAGAATTTTTGGTATGTAATCATTTCTTGAGGTTACAATGTTTTGTGATTTATGAATCTTGGTTAACAACAAAATAAAAAGGTGGATTTTGTTAGGACCAAGTTGGCAAGAAGTTTTTTTAAAGAGAGAAGATGATTTTTTTGTCTTTTTTTATCAAATAAAATAAGAAAGAAAAAAATCAATTCACTTCGTACAATATGAAAATCAGACTGACCATCATATTTAGTATATCAGAATCACAATTCTTAAGAAAGTTCATCATATTGGGATATATGTTTTCAAAATGAAAAGTCTCATCAGTCTCACCTTGGGTTTGGAATGAAGTTCCAATCATAATGATGAAGAGAATCATATTCTGCATGGATGTAATGTAAATTTGATGATGCTTTGTTGCTTTGTATTTGACAAAAACCATAAGTTGTGTGGAGACTTGTGATGCAAGCCATATGAAGGAAAGGGGGAGAACCGGAGCTGCTAATTGTATTGTGGATTGGTTGGAATAAAAGAATTTGTTGGATGAATATGAAGTTACAATACTTTCCATTATAAGTTTGATAATTCTATGATGATCTTAATCATACTAAAATTCATGAGGAATTCATGATACCAGAAGAACTTTTATGGAAGAAGAAAGTTGTTGAAGTTAAAGATTTCTAGTCTTGGATAATCATTGTGAGATCACCAGATACAGATTTGTTTGAAGGTTGAGAAGGTTGATAGAAATGTGAGAAGTTGAAGCATCAAGTTTTTAGTTATACTAATAAGAATGAAGAAATAAATCTTTGTAGAATGAATTTGGTATATCGTAATTAGAAAAGGAAAGATGCTGCTGACGTTAAAGATGCTGGAACTAGTCCGTTGGAAGCTGTGTGCCACCTAGAATCAGATTCATAATAACACCAATCCGTAGATGTTGTAATGGTTTCAAAAGAATCAGATGAAAAGTTTTAGGTATCAATTGGGACCAATGAACTAATTAATATTTTTTGGAACTGATGTGATGAAGAAAGTCAAAGATCATTCAACAATATAGTTTACCATTATCATCAAGATAAATAATTGTTTTTTTCAAGTGGGAACTTTTTTTCCTTAACAAGTGGATCATGAGAGTGAAGAAAATTGATATGTTTTTAATATTTGGGTCATGATCCATTAGATTGGAGGTGACATTATTCATTAGTGGAATATAGAGACTAATCCATCAGATGCTGGCCGACACCGATAAACATTATCAGATGCAAAATCATCAGTCTCAGAAAAAGAAGATAAAAGGAATTGTTCCAAGTAGCTACAAACATATTGTCAAGATGGATCTTGAAAGAATTTTTTATAGATTTTTTTCAATGTGTTATGAATGTTTCCAGAATAGTTCTATGCATGTGATAAGAAATTTCCAATTTTGTTATGAATTATATTCAAGTGAGTTAATAAAATCAAAGCGACCATATGTCTCTATCATAATGAGAAAATCAGAATTACATTGAAGATTGTTAGGAAGGTTTGAAACATGATGAAGATGTGAGAATACTCGAGAAGATTTGATAAGAGTTGAGATGTGTTGAGAGACTCAAAGATGCATCCAAAATTCAATGGGAATTTATGTTTCAGGAAATTTGGATGAGAGGGGAAGTTTTATAGAATCCCACACAAACCATTTTTGGTCACCTATAGATAGTGGAAGTACTTTATACTTTCTGAAAAAATTACTGTTCAAGAGAGAAGGCGGAGCTCTAAAAGATTCTGGAGATAATAAAATTTCAGATTGAGCATTCCTGAGGAGATTTTAAGAATAGAAAAATAAAGAAGAAGGCAGAAGAACATAATTGGAGTTTCTAGATTGGATCAAGAAATGAGACTATGATTTCATCATTCAGATAGAAGCGGTTGGTACTATCTCAACCATATTCTAGCAGAGTTATATAATTAGAATGTGTAATCAGACTACATATCATTAAAAGGACCAGTAAGATCATTCCTACTACTCGGTAAGAAAGTGAATAGTTGTCTAGAAGAACATATTTGTGAAAGATGAAAATTTAGCATAATAAAATGTTTATATAATTTTTACCCAAACTTTTATTACATTATTGTATTATGCTTGAAACACATTGACCTTTTTATTGAAAAAAGTGGTACATGAGTGTAAGGGAATATCCTACTCAATGTATTCAGACAAAAGGATTGTTTTCTTTAGGATTTTGTGGTGTCATGTTGTTTCTATAACATACCAAGTACGTATATACTCTTGTTGAGTATTTAAACATGAAAATTGTTGTGTTCCTATGGTTATGTGATTGCTTCTGTTTTTAAAAAATGTAACAACTCTTTAACATGAGGTTTACTTTGTTTCAAAAGAAAGAAAACTTAAAAGAAAAAGATATCACTAATTTAACACCTCCTCCTCTCAGTGATACTTGATATTTCCTGGGAAATTTGAGGCATTTGGATTATTTCCCATAGAGAGAAGGTTCTTGGACAGAGATCTATTTCATAATCCATTAGGAGAGAAGTGGGGGTGAAGGGTAGAATATTCCACATGAATTGGATTTAGAGAAACCAATAGGGGATTGGGTAAAACTAATTATCCACTAGGAATATGAAGAAAATAGGTACCTAATAGTACTGGATCTTGCACATGGTGAAATAAAGGGGAAGAATCCAGCACCACATTATCTTTATTTAATGAAATCTTGTTATTGGGAGAGGATGAGTCTTCTAGAGCTAATCCCGGGGGCCTGAATACTATTAGGGACTTGAAATGTGAGGGGATGGAGGGAGGATAATGGGGGGGGGTTAATTATCGATGGGGATCAACAATCCTGGTTTCTCTAGGGTTACTAAGGATAAGGGGCCTTGTATGAAAAAAGTAGGGGTCTTGGGTAGTAGAGGAGAAGGTGAGGAGGAGGAAGGATTAAAAGATCCCGTAAAACCTTCCATATGAACGGGAAAACGGGGGAAATGAGAAGAATAATCACCTCCTCTTGGGTTCTGATGGAGCTATACATATCTTATGTATGCTTGGGATGAGTTTTCTTATAGCTAGAAATGTGAACAAAAATGATCCAGAGAAAAATCCATGAGTTTTTGCCACCAAGAGAAGTATCATGGTCTGAGGATTATGCATTATAGTAAAGGAAAATAATGGTCAACTTTTCCATAGATCTAGGATGTATAAGTATCAAAAATCTTGGAAGAATGATCATCCACACATAGAAAGGACCCCACAAAATATTTTTTAGATTGAAGGAAAGAGATGCTTTGAAAGTGAAAAGGGAGACACAGAAGGGTGAGTTACACTACAGCCTTCAGAGGGTCATGAATAGAGTGAAACCCTAAAGCCCATCTGAATAGATGAAAACACAAGTTTCCAAATGACCTATAAGAAGATGAACACATTGTCTCAAAATATACCATGGACAAAAGAACCGAGAAAAAAGATTTCATGGTGGGCACCGTGATTCTCACTAAAGCACCCAACACCAAGAAGCAACTACTTTCTGAAAGTAATGGTGTATAGGATAATCATGTTGGAAGTGTGCCTCTAGAGTCCATTGATGAAGGTTTAAGGGCACCTCCAAGGCTTTGACTTGAAAAACAAGATTCGGTGAACCTTCCACCATTTCCATTAGGAACGATCCAAGAGGAACCTATGGGAACAGAAAACAACCGCAGAATGGAGGAGGCACTAGACATAGGATGATCTCTTTCAGGGATGGGCCAGTGGTCATTCCCACTGAAACTAGGGGTGAAGAAGGACCACTTAAGGGAACTGTAGAGCTCTCCAGTTGATAATCTAGTGAATACTAAGGGGGGTCACAGACCACCTAGGGAGGAAGCACCATCCAATTTATGACACTTGAAATAGAATAATCAGTTGTAAAAATTGAAATAGAAAAGGTGTGTTCCATGAATTATAATTTGGGATTCATTTTACTCTCAACCATGAAATCTTTAAAACTAATTCATTACATTTTTTGAGATTTTAAAATGTTTCACGAACATTTTAGAGTTTTAAAACACTAAAGCTGCATTTTCCTACATTTTGAACAAAAAACAACTCATATAGTCTAAAAATTAATTCATATACTTCGAGAACTTTTTAGAAATCAATTTCAAAATATTTGAAAACAATTCAAGGTCATTTTCTAGGTTTGATTCCTATGATGCATGTTTTTAATAATTTTAATACTTCAAAAATATATTTATCAATAAATAAAAGTACATGAAATTGTGGATTGATGTTACATTTATTATTAAATGTCAAAAAAATTCAACAGTGTTTTTTCTCTGATTTCACACAATTTTTTTTCATTTATTTGGTTTTGACGATTGAAAAAATGTTTTAGAGTTTTAAAATTTTAAGTTTTTTCATTCTAATCTAGAAAACCAAAAATAATATTGAGGTGGAATCTATTTATACATTTTAAATACCAATCAACAATTGTTTTTTAAAAATTTAATGCTAGTAAAATGTCTTATTATTGGTTCAGAGACCTTGACACATGTTTTTAAACACTTTAATACCTTTAGAAACATTATTTTTTGTTATTCCTATCACAATTAATGTTGGATTGGCATTCCATTTATTTATACATGTAAAAAATAATTCAACGAGCATTTTCCTTTGATTTCACATCTATTCAAATATTTTTATTTATTGTTAACCATTTCTAGATGTTTTAATGTCTTAATACACTTAAACTATGTTTTTAGACATATTGAGAAAATTAAACTCAAATTTAGGTGATGTACATTTAGAAAACTAATAATTGTTAATTATTGTACCATTTCATACCAATATGATATTGTTTCCATGGTTTGGACAATATGATTTTCATTTTTGAATTGTTTATTAACTTTTGAAATAATTTTTTCTGTCAAACTAAACACAATGCTACTTCAATTGATATTTCATTTGTCTATAATTTCCATAAATAATTCAAAAATTATGGTACAATTTTATCATCCCATTAATGTTATTTTGAAAAGTTTTAAAAATTTACTCCATGTTTTATAGTTTTAAAATAGTAAAACTATGTTTTCAATGATCCAAAGAAAAAAAATTGAATCTTTGTTCTGTCTATTTATACATTTTAAAAACTAAAATCAATAATTTTCCAAATATTTTACACAAATTAGAGGTTGTTTGATTGTTTTTGGACCATTTGGAACATGTTTTTGAAAACATTAATATCTGTATAAAATGTTTTCCTTTATTTTGAACACATTTATGTTGGGCTGACATGGAGTCTATAAATACATGTATAATACAATTTAACAATCATTTTACTATGTTTTCATCCGAATTATTTTTGGCTTCATATGTTATGACCATTAAAATTATTTTTTAGAGTTTTAAAATACAAAAATAGTATGTCTGATCATCTCAGGTAAACCAAAATTTAGAGTGATGTAATATATTTTTCTAAATTTAAAAATTAATCATCATTAATTTTCCTAAACTTTCACACTAATAAATGATATTTTTATTGATTTATACATTTTGATGAATATTTTTGAAGACATTAATATCTTAAAAATTATTTCTTTAGTCATATCAGGCACATCACCTAATAGAATGACACACCATTTTTCATAAATTTCACAAATATTTGAAAAACCATTTCAATATTTTTTAACATCAATTCATTTTCATTGTCTTGGTTTTTAATGTTATACACATGTTTTAGAGTTCTAAAATACTAAAACTATATTTTGAGTCATGTTAATAAAATGCTACTCAGATTAATGTTAAGTCAATTCCTACATTAAGAAAACTTATCAGTATTCTTTTTCATAATATTTCATGATAATAAAAGGTCTTTTGGGGTTTTACCACTAAATCATTTTTAAATGACTTTAATATATTTAAAATCAATTTTTTCCATCCATTTCTAGAAAAAAAACTTCTTATTTATGTTCCATCTATTCATACTTTTGAAATCTAATTTATCAACCATTATAATATTAATTTATTTTAATTCCTGACTTTATGGTATATTTTGATCATTACATGCATAATTTAAAGATTTAAATTAAAAAAAATTATTTTTATGTAACCTAATAAAACCAGAACCCAAAATGACATGGGACATATTATTATATTTCAAAAAGGAAATAGTGGTCATTGTCCAAATGTTTTATTCTAGTTGGAGGTAATTTACATCAGTTGGGCCCTTTGATGCAATCTTTTAATATTTTAACATCTTTAAAAAGATTTTTTTAGTCATTCTGGACATACCACACATCATATTTATTGAATATCTATTTATACATCTCATAAAAGTTTTTGATTTTTTCTTATTTTTTCAAAATAATTCATGATTTTTTCATGGGTTTGACTATAATAATAATTTTTTAGAGTTTTAGAACACTAAAACCAACATTTTTTAAAATAGATACAATCCTAAATTAAACTGATGTGGAACCTATTATTACATTTCATAAATTAATCAAAAAAATCCCTAATATTTGAAATCCATCTAATGTTATTTTTTTCATTTGGTCTCTCTAACTCATGTTTTATAAGACATTAACTTCTTTAAAAACTAAATTTTTAGTTATTCTAAGTACTCTAAATGTCAGATTGATGTGAAATCTATTCATACTAGTCATGAATAATTTAGTTGTCATTTTACTATGACTTAACAACAATTCATAATCATTTGTTATGTTTTATTTATGATATTACTGTATGAGACTTAAGTTTGTTTAATTTAATAACTTTCAAAATTGAAAAATATTTTCTATTAAACATCAAAAATAAAACATTAACTAAGAAAAATGTTAAAAAACATTCCTCTTGAATTTAGTGAATCCATATCCGGATCACCTATGGTCTCACGACGATTCCCACTAGTTATATATGGAGTCTATGATATATAGAAAAATTATATACTTTAAGAATATTAGAAAAAATAAGTTTATATATATTTTATTTTATGTTTTTCCAATGAAATCAATATCAATGCATCATTAATGGGACATTTTGTCCTGACCTCATATATACATGCCAATATTTTTGATAATATATTCTTATACTTTTCCTATTGCAACTAAAATCAAGTATCCATATCCTAATCCATAGTTATCACTATAGAATATACCAAAAAGCCCAAAATTTGGTTAGAACCGGTCCTAAAAAATTTATTAATCAAAACGAAAGATGAGTCAAGCAAACAGGGGGTTATTACAAAACCAAGAATATATAACACCACAAATATTATCCTCCACCAGTGAGGAGCAGTAGTCCGGGGCTGTGAAAGACCACATCATATCCATCGCCAAGATTTCTCTCTTGGACAATGAATCTGCCACCTGATTGGCCTCATTGTAAGCGTGTGAGACAATAAAGTTTAAATGACTTACCTGCTTGATATAGTCAACCCATTCAGGAAGCACTCTCCAAGGTATATTCCGTGTTCTTGTTTCGAAATCTTAAACAACAAGTTGAGATTTAGATTCAATCCATAATAGGTTCTAACTATGGTGGACAACATACCTGACTGCATGAATTATCACCCATAACTTAGCTTCAATAGCAACACCAATACCTGCAAAATGATAAAAACATCCTTTCACAAAACCACGAAATGTGCGGAAGAGACCACCACACCCTGACAGTACAGGTGCACCAGAAGAATCTCTATATACATTAAATTTGAACCAAGGGCTGATCGGGGGTATCCAACAAATATATTTGAGCATCTGAGGCTTCCGCAGTTGCCCAGCAACACCCAATGACTGAAAAATCTGCAAGTCTGAAATACTGTTCTGCATTTTCCCTAATCGAACCTTCTACACAGCATACACCTCTTGATGGATCGCCAGTCTTCCACACCAGGTATGCACCAGCCCGCTATCAAAAAGTGTAGCATTTAGAGCAGACCATATGGTTTCAATCACAACCACAACAGACTTGAGAAGAATATTTCAGACCTGATCGATGCAGTCAACACTGGGCAGCCCTGCCAGCAGCTCAAGAAGCAGCATCTGTTGATTCAGATCCATCCCGAACATGAGTCCGACATACTCCCATAGCTGCCGAGCATAGGAAAAATCCATAAACAAGTGCTGGATATTATTCTATGCACACATTCATAGGCAGCAGACTGATGCAAGATGAAAACCAAATCGCTTGAGCTGCTCCTAAGTTGGTATACGATTTTTCCAAATACGCCAGATTAAAGAAAATTGGGTGGGATGAATAAAAATCAACCTATATTTCAACAACCAAGAAGGTGAACGACAGAGGCCCCCATAAACCATCTGATAATAATCCCTACTATTAAACTAACCATTTCTGTTATGCTTCTATATCAACGTATCATAGTCCATGAACTTATATGATTGAATTTCCACCTTCACCTAAGAGGGGACCATGCTATCAAACAGATGCAGGTGAGTTAAAAAATCAGCAATGGAAAGGTGTCCTGCATCAGCAGGAATATCCATGCTATCTTGGAGAGGCCACTCAAGCCATGGCGTGCTCCAACAGTTAAGAGAAGCGTCCCTATAAACCAACCACTTAGTATCTTTCATGATCCGCGTAAAAGAATATTTGAGAGATTCCCAGACCGATGATGTAAGATAATATTTATGGCCATTGAGTAACCTGACTTTGAACCGATTAGTTAAGAAATAACCATAATTATCACTAAAAATCAAACCCCGTGTAAGCTTCCCAATGATACCATCATTAAAAGTCCTGAGGTCCTTGACTCCAATACTGCCAAGTTCAACTGGTTTGATGCATTCCTTCCAGGAAACAGTGATGAGCTTGCGTTCATAAATTGACCCTGTCCAATAAAGTTCCATATCATGTTTTGAAACTCTTTTATGATACCCCTAGGCCACCAATAAATGGAAAAGAAGTAAACAAACTTAGATGTTATCACTAAATTAACAAGACACACCCTGCTAGCCAAGGACATCACCTTCCCTTTCCAACTAGCAAGTTGATTCACAATACCAAAAAATATGCTCTCCAAGTATTGTCTCTTAACCTTTCCCCAAAATAGAGGAACACCAAGGTATTGAAAGGGAAAAGAACCCTTTTTCACCCCAAGGCGTCTAATTATCCTGTTCTATTTTCCAATAAGTGCTTCATTTTTTAAAACAATGAAAGACTTTTCCCAACTTATTTCTTGACCATCCACCTCTTTGTAATGCTTAAAGAGAATCTTGATGGAAGAAATTGTTTTCCTTGAGGCTTACCCAGGCAAGAGAATGTCATCAAAATATAAAAAATGATATAGAGAAAAATCATTCTTGCCAGTCCTAATTTTCTTGTAAATACCAATTTGTGCAAGTTTATTGATACATCTTCTAAGATAATCCTCAGCAATAGAAAATATAAGGCTAGAGAGAGAATCATCTTGTCATACACCCCTGGTACAAGGGAAAAATCCTTTGGGTGTGCTGTTAATGAGAATGGATAGCCTTAATTAACAAATAATGTTATTTATCAGCTTGATGAACGCATTATAAAAGCCATATATTTTAAGAACTTCCAAAAGAAAGCTCCACTTTAGTGTGTCAAAGGCCTTTGAGATGTCAATTTTCAGTGCAAAATTCCCTTCCTTCATCCTCCTTCTCATGATATTGACACTTTCTGAGGTGGTCATGAGAAAATCTTGAATATTCCATCCAGGCACAAACCCAAATTGATTTGCTGTAATCATGTCACTGACCATCCGACCCATTCTATTCATGAGAATCTTACTAATCATCTTGGGAATAGTATTCTCCAGTGCCACTGGCCTGAAATCCTTTATATAAAGGGCATAAATTTTTTTGGGTAAATGAGAAATGAATCATGAATTCTTCCTCTACGGAAATTAAGAGTGCATAATAAAGTCCTTTATGGCAAGGGTAAGATCATCCTGCAAAATATCCCAATAAGCCACAAAAAAATTATTACTAAATCCATCTGGTCCTGGATCACTCTCCACATTGAGGGATAAAAGGGCTACTCTAATTTCCTCCTTAAGAGGTGGGTTGACGAGAGATTGGTTCTCATGCTCCTTAATGCATGAAGTGATGTTCCCAACCATTTTATGTGTTTTGACCTGCCCATCATCAGAATACAATCCTAGAAAGTACTCCACAACAGCCAAAAAAATCTCATTTGTAGAAGTATAAAGTTGACCATTAATACTGATCATTTTATCCCTTACTCGTGCTCTTTTCTCCCTATGCAATCTATTGAAAAACTTGGAGTTCCTATCTCCATATGTTAGCCATATAACATTGAGATGATTTCTCACCAACCTCTACTTGATCATTAACAAGTCATCCAAATTATTATGGGCCATGACTTCCACTCGGGATGGGGTGTTCTGGTGCTGATTTCTTGTCTGGGCACGATAAATATCCTCCTCAGTAGCCTAAATGTCACAATCAATTTTAGAAAATGATTTTCTACTCCATTCCTTGAGAAGTGCCTTAAGATATTTCAATTTTTCCATAAGCCTCTGAAGAGGGATCCCAATCAGTTCAATCCTCCAAGCTTGCATAACTATTTCCCTACATCCAGTATCCATAATCGACCCATTATTAAAACAAAAAGGAAAAGGGCCTGACCTTGTCACACATGTATTGATTTCCACCATAATCGGGTTGTGATCAGAGTGATATTTAGGAAGAGTGAAACCATAAATCCCATGAGCAGCATCCTGATCAACCATATGAACAAAGAATCTATCTAGTTTTCTTTCTTTCCTTCCATTTCAGTTGTATCTACCCAATGTAAAATCATATCCAACAATTGGCACTTCAATAATATTTCACTGGTCAATGCATATAGTGAAATTAGAAGAAACAATCCTATTAAAATTACCACCAGTTTTTTCCTTAGGCCTCAACCTGTGTTAAAGTCACCAATGGATATCCATTCCCGATCCATCTACTAATAAATCTATTTGAGATCCTCCCATAATTCTTTTCCCCTGATATAAAATTTGGATGCATACACAAAAAAGGCTAAAAAATCATAATCATCAATGATGCAAGGGAGCAAAATACTCTGAGATTTTCCCAAGCAAGAGTTGATATGAATGGATTCATGCCGAAGCACCCACAGGTGGTCCATATCAGCTTCATGCAGGTCATGTTCCACAAACTTGTACCCCATGGAGTCCCATTTGAACCCTTTCCAAATGTCAAAGAACAATTTTGGTTCAGCAATACCAACAAGCATAGGTTTATGGGCCGTGATGAAATGTATAAGGGTCTTGGCCGTCCAAGAGTTTCCTAGCCCTTAACATTTCTAGAGAAATACCTTCATTGAATATGGGACATTCCCCTTGTCTGGGGGCCACCCTTTGATGCCATAGTCATCTGAACTTTCCCCTTCTTCCCTCTTCCCTTCTTCCCTAGACCTTGCAGATTACTGTTAGTCCCAAGACCCTTGCTGGAAGGCATGGCATCACTTCCAGCGACCTGATTCACAGTTTTATCAGCTCCCCCAGTGTCACCAATCTGAGAATGGATCACCTGGTCCAAATAGGCAGCCCCTGTATGAGAAGGACTAACCTGCTCATGTGACCCAGTAGTAAGAGAACCTACTGTAATTCAACAGGTGATGTCGACTAGATCATGCGGTTGAGAGTCATAAACATCATCTAAAGAGAAGATGTCATTCAATGGGATGAACTTATTTTGATCTTTAAGATGAAAAGGGTCACTGTGCACTTGTGATTTTTTTTGAGCAACTTTAGTGGGTAATGTTTGCACGAACCCCCCCCGGATCAGTTGCAGCGGAAGCCAAAAAATGTCCATCAGCACCTCCAGCTGACACACTTGGACCACCCTCAACTGACTGAGGTGTGTCCTGTACCACTGAAGCATCCATAGGGGATACCAACAGGTTGATTGTATCCCCCCATGTTGTAGTCTCCTTGGGGAAAATATCAGTGGGATTATCGGGATTCTCCATAGCCACAACTTCCGATAGAGGTTCCACACCATTGGAAGCCACTGCACCTGGATCCTGTATAGGATTAGACACCACTAGTGTCTGCCCGTCTATGGGTATAGGAGGATTCCCAGAGATATACCCCTTCTTAGAGACATGAACTAACTGCTTAGAAGGTGTCATCTCCTTTAGAACCTTTTGAATACCATCTCCCTAAATCTAGGGGCCATGTGAATTCGGATCCATTCCCCTCCTCCTATATGTAGCATCATCATGTCCTTTCATTTTGCACACACTGCATTCTTTATTCCTTTTACATTGAACCAGTAAGTGGCCAAAGAACATACAACTCAAACATAATTTCGGCTTCTGCTCATAAATAATATCCAGCTTCATACTGTCATCCCGTATTGTGAGAACAACCTCTTCCACAAGAGTGATCGACATATCCACTTCCACCAATACCCGTTCATAATGCCCAAAACTTGGATTGATTGTTTTCCAATCCAGTTGAATAGGATTACCAGCAGCTGAAGCTATATCCCATAAGATCCTTGGGTTCCAATAGAACCAATTTAACCTACAAATTCAAACCCATATCTGAGCGTGCGTGCTCTGGACAGTCATGGGATCGAAGTTACGATCCCACTCCTGAATGTTCAAAAAACCAAATTTAGAGAAATGGTGCCCTTCCTCGATGCCCTTATCTTGCACTCATCAGACAAAAAGACAACATGATAATACCCCTTCCCATCGTAGTCATTCTCTAATCATTAAATCCCCATGCGCCCACAATCCTTTTATTCAGATCATTGAATTTATAGAGATTCTCACCTTTGGGAGTCAAGACATGAGCGATGATTGAGTAGAGACATAGGCTAGCCCTTTCCTCAACCGCTTCCTGGTTTTCCGACACATGGTAAACCTTCCCCTTCTTTATCACCCGACCCGGTGGAGGAACATCAAAGGAGAACTCTGGTCCAAAATCTGCTTTCACTACATCCGCAAACTTCCTCCCCAGGTCAACATCTCTAGGAGGGTAAGATCCTAAAACACCACGGGATTTATTCGCAAATGAGAACATTTCACTATGACTAGTACATTCAGCATAAGCTCCTGATCAATCAAAATCATTTGCAATTACCCCTGAAGCATTCACCACAAGATCTCGTGGATCCCCCAGCTTAGGGTTTTCACCCGCCACCCCCTGCGTTACCATCAATGCCTCAAAATCTTAACTAAAACACCACTAAAGAATATACCTAAACATATGTTTTCAGATTTATGTCTCTTTATGAACCCATCACCTATGCTTTAACAACTACAAAAAATGTGATACCTGTAACATTTTTTATTGATTAACCAAGAACATCATGCCTTATGGAACACTATAATATCTTATCTCTGCATGCAACAATATATCATAGCTCCTCTGGTATCTGTGTCATATCTACGTCAAACCAAGCCTATTGAATATTAATAATGAATTAATATACAAATGTGAATATTTTCTATAAAATAGAGTACAACATTTCATAAATATTTTGGTTACTATAACATATGTGACACTAGAATTAGTGATCTGAATAAACTCAATTTGTGGGCCCAAATTATTGGCATATCAACATCAACAGTGATTGAAAATGATATATTTATATTCATGTTATAGTATAACATATAAATTATATTAATGAGAAATGAATTCTAAAGTTACATTATCTCTAAAATGCAGTACGTGTTGAGTGATAAGTCTAGATGGTGTTCCCTTTAATAGTTAGTTGTGTAAATTATGACCATGATAAAACTATATTAATTGTTTTCAATTATCATCCATATGAAATATTAAACTTATTTATATATTTTATGTATTAAATATTAACATCACCGCCTCGGTAGAATAAAATACAACCTAATCCTACCAATAGGTTAGAAGAACAAATAACAGGACTCACACTACTACAAACTAGGAAAGTATCCACAAATATATATCCATGGTTGAGATTATACATGTCTATTGGTGGACTGTATCCAAGAGTAATGAATTCTCATGTCCATAGCCATGGTAAGGCTCGATAATGGATATATATTTTTTGTACTAGTGTGAGAAAACTATTTCATATAAGAAGGGCATGGGAAATACCCTATAACCTCAGACTAGGTTTTCCCATGGATATTGGTCACTTATTTCCATAGACACATCATCCTGTGGCTATAACACCCCCATCTCGGGACCCTATAGCCAAAAACTGTCATGTTTATGGTTATAGGGTGCCTATAGTCACAAGCACCACAGTTTGTGGCTATAAGCCTTGCACATGAACAACACTCAAATTAAATATACACTAAACAAATATTTGAAAATTATTTCACACATACACAGAGACACACATATGTATAATAATTGTGTTAATACAATGGTAACATCACTCAACCTATTAGTGTGAGGTCATGGTTTATAACTTAGAGATGTTTAGTTTTTTTCCTACTATGTAGCCATAGGTGGTTTTCCATGGGTATATGTTAGTGCTATATAAATGGACCTCTGCTAGTGGCTATAAGGTGTATACATGGGATTGATTCCCTGTAAAATCATATAGCCACATACTACAACAAATAGCTGTAACCATTGTTATAGCCCTGAGGGCTATAGCCTTGCCAATAACATCTATGGTCATCTTGACCAAGGCTATAATCTATATCCATGGTTAAATGGGCTAAATCCACAATCATAGACCATCACTATAGACCAAATTTCTACTAATGTCATTATATAATGTTTTTACACTCATAAATGGTGCCTAATGGTTTATCTTCAATATTACCACAAAATATTTACAATTTATTTAACATATGACAATGTACACTAGTCAAAAATCATGCATAAAAGTTGTTCAAATATCATATTACAAAAACTAAAAATTATCATCGGAGACAGTATTATTAAAAACGATTTTAGAATAAATTAAATATTAATTTTACTTGAACCACGCACTAGAATATATCAATCATATCACAGGGGAATGACATCCAATTATGAGTCAACATAAGAAAACTATGTGGGTATCTTATCATATATCCTGGTTAAAAAATCAATACACTCTTTACCTTTCCAATAGGATGAAATGTGCCATCAAATAACATAAACAATCAGGTATCACAGTTCAAATATTTAACCCCTCTACCATGACCCCTACATATTCTAGAATCACACTAGATCCATCTAGACATAAATTTATAACGTGGTAAAAATATTGTAATGAAAAAATCAAACTAAAATAAGAATATAATTATAGATAATTATATTAAATTAACAAAAAAATGAAAACATACATATAAAAAATTCTAGATAAAGAACCCTGTGATTCCTTTGACACAATCATAATTCTGAAAATAAAATGAAGTTAAATTATTCAATTTTTTATAAAAGATTCATAAACGTTTTGAAAAATGCTAATAATTTTTATACATAACCTAAAGAAAAATTACTAGTTTTATCACACTAATCATGAAAATTAGTTGTATATCTAAATACTTTGTTGAATAAAACCCTGAGATATCTCAAAGGATCTTTCAAATTTAATTTATTATTAATCAAGGAACTAAAATTACCCCAAACTGGGTATTCCTTCTATCAAAATATATTGATTATATATTACAATTATCATTTCCATTGTAAATCTAAATGAGAAACTCTGTAGTTTTATCTTTAAATGCTCTATGAATCTATAAATAATATTCTTGATTCTCCCAATATGAGTGAAATAGAGTGAAGTTATTTAACTTTTTTATTGATGATCGTAACAAAATTTTTATCTTGTTCTCTTCACATTCTTGAGGAGGATGGTGAGAGGATTATAATCTCAATGATTGAGATAATTAATGAGTGATTTATGTTTTTAATAAAGGGTTCCAACACTAAGAAATGTGATATAGGTTTTCTTTATATACTTAGGGTTAAATATATAAAATTTTACATAGGCCCCTATTAATATATTCAATCTAAGAAATACCCCATGTCAAATAATGATAATAATAATATATCTCATGACATGTGCTTATTTAAATATAATTTCTTAAATAAATAAATTATTTTTTATTTAAATAATATTAATTAAAATGTATTATTTTCATCAAACCATTAACTCATTTTATAAATCGCCCCATATGATTTACCGAACTGTTAATTATAAAATATCTAGTTAAATAAATATTATTCATTTTATAAATAAAAAATATTAATTTCACTAAAATCCTGAATTAATATTTATTTTAATATTCACATAAAAAAATACATATTTATATTAATATTTTCACAAAACCTATGAGAAAATAAATAAATATTTATTACCTTGAGAATAATAAGTAAGAGAAACAATTCAACTCATATATTCAAAATCAAATATTTTGTGATTGGGTTTATGTAATTGACTTTACTTGAATTATTATTATTTCATAAGTCATAAATAATATTTACTATTAATATTGAATTCAATTGATTTAATGTGGTTCTAGGTTCACTTAGAGTGTGGCCATCTAGGTCTATTCCTCTATGGAATTAGGGGAACTTACCTAAATTTCAAGATTAACGCCTTTCTAATGAATCAATATTTCATTGTATATTATTCTAAAATGAAAAATATATTGAATATTGTGTTTAGAAAACTATACAAAATAAAAATACAAAAATTGTATTATATTTTAATATTAATTATTATTTTTAAAACATATCTATTAAATTAGGTGGTATAAATTGGGGTAACCATATCACAAAATCAATAAGGAATTTTACAAGAAATTAGATATGAAAGTAGAAGTCTTCCAAATGAAGCCCAATTATCTAAACTCAGAAGGGAGGTAGCTTGACTAGAGTTTTCCAATGATCTATCCCAAGCCAAACTTGAGTGATTGCGGTTTTAGAGAAACCATATACAGGATAATTTCATGCACATGGATATTTCCAAAAGATCCACGCTAGCTAAATATGCACCCAAAATTGTAATGAGAGATTATCTAATGCTTAGGTTTTATGTGTAGACCATAAGGGGTTATGTAATTATAAATTAAAATTATTTCAAAACATAATATATATATATATTTATTTATGTATGTATGTATGTATAAACTTATCATGATTTTTTATTTTTTTAAAGTCATTTTTTCTAAATTCACTTTATGTTTAGAAAATTTATTTTCCAAAAATATAAATTTTATTCCAAGGATCCAAGTTTATTTTTATTAAATATTAATAAGATATAAAAACATTATATTAATTAGTAGTTTATAATATAAATAATAATTAATATACAAAAATTCATATTTCAAAAAAAAAACATTTTTTCATTAAATTTTATGTTTTGAAGTAAAAAATAAAAATTTAAAATTTTAGAATGATTATTTAGAAAAATGAAATTAATTTATTGATTTATCATATCAATATTATCTTAATTTTAATTTCGGGAATTTTTTTAAAAATATAGAATTTTTGTTGAATAGTGAAAAATACTATTTTTAAAAATAAAATATTTTTAAAAAATTATTAATATATAAGTACGAATAGAATACTAATGAAAATATTTTCTTAGTCAAAATATATATTCTATAAGTGAATTAATAATTTTAAAAATTTTGGTTTCAATTTATAAAAAAATATTTTACATTTTAGAATATAAGATATATATTTTTTTTAAATATTTTTGTACATTATACATTTTGTATTTTAAAATTTATATTTATCACATTTAAAAATTTCTAAAAAAATGAAATTGAAATTTTGAATCCTTAGGTATAAATTTTATAATGACTATTTTTTGGAATAAAATATAAATTACCTAGAAAAAACTAGTTATCACAGTGAAAACCAAAATGGCAAAAATGAGTAACTTAAGAAGTAAAGGGCTTAACATGTCAAAAAAATATTTTTAATTAATTTGTTCAGGTGAGGATCAAAAGTTTCTCTTATCTCATCCATTATTTATCTATTTTGGATCATTTTCCTTGGATTTACTTCCCATTGTTGAAAATTATTGTTTATTTAAAAAAATGTCACCCCTTTTCACTTATAAATGGGACTCTTCTTACCTCACTTCCCCTCACACAAAAACACCATAAGTACAGAACAAAATCTACCCAATCCTCTATTAAAAATAAATATAAAGCTTAAGGATGTCCTGGTATTCATGAAATACCATCCATAAATGTTTTAATCCCCTTACAAAAAAAGATAATCATGTTAGGTTGGAATATAAAAAGTAACACAAGAGGTGGGTGGACTGCGTCTTTTCAAAAATCACTCATAATTCTGGTGTTTGACACCCACTATGATTTATATGGATATACAGTGATTAATTCTATAAAAATAATTTGTAGTTGATAAACAGAAAGAAATAACACAACTTTAAATAGTGGTTTGGGGCATAGAGATCCCGCATTCCACTCTACCAATCACTCTCTCTGCGAGCTTGGTAAATTTCACTAGAATGATCCACTTATCACGAGACTATGAAATCAAAACTGAGAGTATGAAATTGAAACCTTCTGAAATAGAATAATAAAAATGCCTTCTAGTTATTTATTAGAGAACCAGTTATTCACATCTTAGATCAAGAAGCTGATACTCCATAACAACTGAGTACGAGCAGTTGAAACTCCAATAAATCAAAATATTGATTTGAAAGGTTCGAGTTGATCAGCACAATTGCAGTGGAAAGAAACTAAAAATTGATTTATCTTCTTGTTCTTCAAGAAGATAATATCTTCAAGAATGCAATATTATAATGAAATCCTTGTTTCAAAATGATCTTCAATAAGGTAGCAACTAAATAGGAGTAGTAGCTCAAGGTTTAAATATATAGAACTTTCAAAACAAAGCCTATTTTTCAAATAACAGAGATTTTATCATTTTTTGGTGTATCACTAAAAAATATAATTTCAATAATTTCATCACATATATTAATCACTTATCAAACATATATTTTTTAAGAGATACTCAAAAGTAATATATAGAACAAATAGATTTCTTTGGTATTCCTGATCCAAAAGTATAGCCTGGTTGATTAGAGAAATTAAAATTATAATTGACCAGGGGAGTCATAACTTCCCTTAGTAACATTAGTGATTTTCTCTGATAAATAAGGTTATTTGAAACAATTATAGTGATCATTGAATCATTCTTTAATTATAAATCGATCATTGAAGTAATCCTGGATTGAAAATGCATCTTAAAAACATTGTTGTTGTAAACACAATGGAGGTTTGAACTGCGTGGCATATGGTTCCTACCAACGAATGGTTCTTTAAGCATAATTTCACCTTCACATAATATATGGAACAAAATTAGTGTAGGGATTATAATCTATACTTTCAATTTTTTATAACAATATCCCAAACATAGCATTGATTAACCATATGTTCAAATTCTCGAACATAGGGTTGATGAATAGTAATACCAACTTCCAATGTAGGGTTTCTGATCTACACTCTTGTCGATTCTCCAAATTTAATTATTTTGATCCAAACTCAAACTATTTAGTTTAATATAGGGTTAATACCATACAAAAGTGTTAAATTTCAAGCACAATGTAGGGATGATGAACCAAACGCTTATTTTCCGAACATAGGGTTTGAAATAGTGTTTCTAGAGTAATTATTGTGACATTAAATATCATTAACCTAGATATAAATTCCTAAAAACTCACTCAAGAAAAAATTATTAGAAAAAAAAGGGTATTTTTGATCCTCAAAATCATCATAAACTATTGAGTATTGTTGAGACAATACATGCCCAACAATCTCCCCCTTTTTGATGATCACAAAACCCATAAATTTTTTTAGAGAAAATGAAGTATTTAGAAATATAAAATAATACATATAAAAAATATTTGGACATTTCAATTTCACATAATGATATCGATAAAGGAAAATAGATACTTGTAAATTGGAGAGAGGGAATAAAGAAGAGAAAAAAAATATTTTCAAATGAAATATTGTGGTTTGAAAATATTATCTCCCATCTCCCCTATAGTCTTCATAAATATTCTACATAGATATTATTTCTTACAAATATTATCTCATTCCTTAAATATTATCCCCCTTTTTGGGAAATCAAAAAGTTAGTTTGAAAGAATAAATGATATAAACCATAGTTAATATAGCACTAAACTATAAATGAAAAGTTTATAATAACTATTAAGAGAAATAAATTTAGATTGATAGTTAAGTATTGAACTTAAATAAAATAAATCTAAATCTCAATGTGAATATTGAATTTAAAATTACACTCAATTTTTTTGATAAATTGTGTACAATTATCATCCAACAAAGGGTCTTAAAAATGAAGGGACAAGTTCAAAATTGGTAAGGGAATAGGGTGCATTAGGAAGTGGAATGTCTTGGACAACACCATTAATATCAATTAGCTTCAAAAGTAAGCTCTAGAAATGGTTTTTGAAGACTTTTGACCACTGTTGAATAAGATTCTATGAATCATGACCTATCTTTAGATTTTAAACCAAAATTAACCTTAATAAAATCATTCATAGATTCATTTGACTAATTTAATGAAATCATATTATCCTTAACTTTATTAACCACTAATCCCAACCAGGATACATTTGAAGTTAGTTGACTAACTAGATGCATTTTATTTTATAACAAAACATTTAAAGGAGTACTATCACACTGAAGAGTGTGCAACCTATCATTGAAATCAACAAGCACTAAAGTAATTTCTTCAAACCATATGATCAGGTCTAGTGGTGCTTGTTGAGAGGAGGCTAATGCTTAATTTATTTCCCTGAGAGATTGAAATTTTCTCCCTATCATTAGCTTTAACTCATCAAAATCTAACTTATTAATAGATCAATCTTTAAAAAATTTGAATACTATAAACAGTTTGCGGATAAAATCTTGAAATTATCCAACATAAGTAAGATTTTATTTGAATTTCCATAGATAGACCTTCTGATCCTCAAACTAGGATCTGGGAACTGATGAACTTGTGAACTCTTCAAAATTCTTTTTCTCAGCTTCCAATTTTTTTCTAGGAAACAAGTTCTTAGCCTCCCAAAAATTTATCTTTATAACTAAGTCTTTAGCATGAAAATCAAAAGATTCTGGATATTGAGTGCCAGGGTCTAGGATATCATCCCTATTATGAACTTCTAACAGGTCCAAACTTGGATCTTCATTACCAAATGATACATCTCTTAAAGAATATCCTCCAACACCTTTAGAATCAGGAACAAAAAGATATTAATATTGAAGATCAGGAACATATTCCCTGATATGTTCTTGACTAAGATTCTCTTGCTCAACATGCTCAACGTCTGGATCCTCATGCATATCTACTCCTGGTGCTTCATCCAATGTGTCTATAATTTCAATTGAGATTCTTCTCTTTCTGAAAAAACCAACCTATGGAATTATTTTTTTCTCCCATGAGTAGCTATCATAATCCTTTGTTGTTTTTCTACACCAATAGGAAAGAGAATTTTATAAGAATTTCTCCAAACAAATCCCAACTTATTAACAATCCCATCTTAGCATCCATGTGGTAGCACTGGTTTATATACCATTTCATAAAACAATATAAATTTAATGTTAAATGGTTTAGAAACAAAAACATGACATACTTTTCAGGATATAAGACCTTCTCTTTCTCAAGAGTTCTTGGAAAAATTCTACATTTATTGAATTTCATCATAACTCAGTGATCATGAGTAAGCTCTTTCATCATTAATTTCTTGATAGTTCTCATTCCAAACAGAAAAAACATAAGTTCCTCTGAAAAATATTTTCTATTATCTATATTTATTAAATCAAAATGAAACTCCCCTTCATGAGAAAAAATGTAACAACTTATCCATTTCTACAATAAGAAAAATAAAATTCATCATTGTTAATATTAGTGACAATAATATCTTCATCGAATTTGAGACTGAATAAAGCATTTATACAAAATTACTTTAATTAAATATCTTATTCTAAAGGAGTTTTGTATTCTCCAAAATCATAATCCAGACATTGAAATATTATTTCTTCCTTGAGTGAAAGATTTATAAAATCTAAATAATTATAAACAATTACCCTTCCTTGGAGAACTTTGTGAGATTTTTCTGATGCATAAATCGTGGTGTCCAAATCAGTGTCTTTATATCATCAAGAGGTTAACATCTCTGAAGGTTTTGAGATTGAAGGGATTGAATGTTTAGGGAATCAAAATAATATCAGAAAACCAAAAGGATACACAGGATAGGAGAAAGCGAGCGAGAGAAGGTAAACAATTTTCTCATGCCGATTGAGAATATACTGATTACTTTTTAGTTTTTAAAAGGCAAATTAAATGATATCAAAATTAAATTATTTTAAAAATATATTAAAACATAATCGAATAAAAATAATAAAGATAATTTAAACATTTTAGGTAATGTTTACTAAAATAAAAATAGAGATACTGGAAATAAATTAATAAACATTTACATAAAATTGAATAATCCTAAATCCCCCTTAATAAAATAAAAAAATTGCACTGAGAATTGGTTTAGTGAAAATATTAGCTAATTTATATTTTTTATTAAAATTTTTATATGATATATCTTTTTAAGGACATGATCTCTTATAAAATGATTCCTTATATCATTTTTCTTAGTCCTAGAATGACTTATAGGGTTTTTTGAAATATTTATAGCACTATTATTATTAAATAAAATTATTAAACTATTAAAATTTATTCTAAAGTTTAGTAGGGTGTGTTTCATCCACAATACTTGTGCATAGTAACTCGCAGCAGACACATATTCTGCCCCATCGGTTCACATGGAAAATGAGTGTTGATTTTTACTTGAAAATGAAACTAAAATTTTTCCTAAAAAGTGAAAGGTTCCTAAGGTGATTTTTATATCTAATCTATATCCTTCAAAGTCAGCATCTGAATCTGAAATTAAATTAAAATTTAATGTTTTTGGGTAAATAAGTGATTGAAAAACAGTTCCTTTTAAATATCTTAAAAATAATTAATAGTATTAATATGGGGTTCTTTTGTATTTGATTGAAATGTAGCACAAAGAAATATATTAAAAAGAATATATGTTATGCTATTAGTGAGTTATGATGAACTTCTAATGATACCTATATATAACTTGTTGTCTAATTTTTTTCCAGCTTCATCAAAATCATGTTTTACATTGGTACACATAGGAGTTGTATATGTCATTCTTTTATTATGTATAAATTTTTTCAATAAATAAATAATATATTTAATTTAATTTAAAACATTTTTACAATATTCTTGGTAAATTTGAAATCCTAATAAGAGATTTAGTTATCCCTTCATACTCATTTCAAATTCTTTTTGCATTAATTTTGAAAAATCATTACAAATATTTTTATTAGTTGAACTAAAAATACCATCATCAATATAAATTTAAACTAATACAATATTAGAACAAATAGTTTTCTTAAAAAGTGTTGGATCTTTCAATACAACATTAAATCCATTTTTCATAATAAAAGATCTTAATCTTTCATACCAAGCTCTAGGTGATTGTTTGAGTCTATAAATAGATTTAGTATGTTTAAAAATAGAATTTGGTTTTTTAGGATTTCCAAAACAAGGGAGTTGTTCAATATAAAATTCCTACCTTAAATAACCATTTAAAATGGAATACTTGAAATCCATATGATATAATTTAAAATTAATATTATATGAATAAGATAAAATGATTCTTATGGATTCTAGTTTAGCTACATGGGAAAAGGTCTCATCATAATCTATAACTTCCTCCAAATTATATCTTTTGGCTACTAATCTAACATTATTTCTGGTTATAATCCCTTGATCAACCTATTTATTTCTAAGGACCACTTATTTCCTATAACTGGATAATTAGATGGTCTTTCAACTAGTTACCAAACTTTTTTAAATTTAAACTGGTTTAGTTCTTCTGGCATTTCTAGCATATAGCAATACTGTTCTAAGGGTTATTTAATAGTATTAGGTTCTAAATAAGATATAAAGATAGAAAATTCATCTAGGTTTCCTATATATCTTCTTGTTCTAATTCACGTGTCTGGGTTTTCAATAACAGTTTATAGAGGATTGTTCTTTAAAGTTCTAGACTATCTAAGAAAGACACTTTTAGGATCTTCAATATCATGTTCTAATGGACTGTACTGAATTTTGTTAATATTATTTTCAAAATCATTTTTTGGGGTTTCATGTCACATGTTGTCAAAAGATTCAGTTACTTCATCTGCTTGATCATTCTCTTTAATAAAAGGGTAAATTTTATCAAAATTCACATGAACTAATTCTTTATCAATCCTTGAATTTTTATTAAACACTCTATAAGATTTAGAGGTAGTAGGATATCCCAAAAAAGTTTCCTTCATTAACTTTTGGATCGTACTTACCAAGGTTTTCTTTACTATTACAGATATAGACTTTGTATCCAAAAAAATTTAAAGTACTTTACTATAGTTTTTCTATTATTCCAACATTTATAGAGAATTCTATCGAAAATAGGTCTTATTAAAATTATATTCATAATATAGTAGGCTGTGCTTATAGATTTTCCCAAAAAAAGGTAGGAAGACTATTTTCATTCAGTATATTCTTGTCTATTTATTGAATGGTTCTATTTCTCCATCAAAAAATTCCATTTTTGAGGTGTTCTTGGTGAATAGAAGGTTTGTTTAATACCAAAATTTTGGAAAAAAAGAATTAAATTGTTGATTACCAAATTCTACACCATGATTACTTCTCAATGAAATTATTTTAAAACTTTTTTAATCTTGATTTTTTTTTCAAAAACTTTAAAAAATAGTGAATACTTCACTCTTAAGTTTTAGAAAATAAACCCAAGTAAATATAGAATAATAAACTACTAAAAAATAAACATATAATTCACCATCCAAATATTCTACTCTTGATGGTTCAAAAAAATCCATATGGATTTGTTCTAAATGTTTAGATGTAGCAATTTTTTTAATATATTTTAAAGATGATTTGTACTACTTGCCAATTTTGCATGCATCATAGAATCTGTCATTTTCAAACTTAAGACTAAGAAAATCAGAAACTAATGTATCTTAAATAATATAGGTAAAGCACATATATTACAGTGTCTAAGTATTTTATGAAAATTCCATGATTTATTTTTCTTAGAAGTTAAAAAATTCAATTCTTGTTCACACATATAATTTAAATCTAAGTTATAAAAATTATTAGTTCTAGGTGCTCTATATTTAAGAAACTTAATTTTAAACATAGAGCAAGAATTTTTAGAAACATCAACAAAAAAAGCATCATCACAGAGTTGTGATATACTTACCATATTTTACTTTAACACTTTCACATACAATAATTTGTTGATTGAGACAGTCTTTGGATCTCCAAAAGTTCTAACTTTAACTATTTTTCTTTTCGCATTGTCACCAAAATTTACTAGTCCTCCATTAATTTGAGTCAATGTATGAATGTTTTTTGAGTATCCAATCATATTTCTAGAACAACCACTATCCATATACCATATTTATTTTCTTTTTGTGTGACATGTTTTCTAAAAAAGTAATTAAACAAATGTTTTTTGGTACCAATAAATTATTTTTCTAGCAGTTTTAGTGAGAAACATTATGGAAATCCAGATCTACTTTATTTTCCCATAATCTTTATCACTATCTTAAATCATAATTTTAGAACAAAAAGTTATTTTAATGACACTAATTTGAAGATTTTGAAAATAACACTTATTGGTAACATGACATTTTATTCCACAAAAATAATAGGTTTCATTTTTGGAGTTATTCACAAAATAATTTTTATAGAATTTTGATTTCTCCCATTTACTACATATTTAAAATATTTCATTTTTAATGACATTATTTCCCAGAATTTCATTTAAAATATTTTCTTATTTAATAAAAACAATAGCGTGCCTCTAGTAAGATTCTACTTCATCCTGCATTTATTTAATTTTATTTTCATGTTTGATACTGTCTGATGGAGAAGAATTGAATTTTCCAAGTAGATGATGATGTTTTTTAACAAGGTATATATTTCACATAAAAATAAATTTAGAGTTTTTTTAAGATTTATCTTTCTTTCATAATGAATTGTATTTTTCTTCTAGTATAATATATTAGGAAGAAAGTTTATTATTTGAGAAATTATCAGTCTCAGAATTAGAAGAGTAATAAGTTTACACATTTTATTATTTATCCATAAATCACATATTGGGTTTTAAATTTGATGTATCTTTATTTGAATGAGACTTTAATAGACTATTTGAGTCTTCAGATACACTCCATGTAGCTTTAATTTCTCTTTTTCTTTTGTGCTCATAATCAGTATTTTTCTACTATATATTTTTTGGACTTTTTCTTTTATATTTCAGTTAAGGAAAATCAGGTCTGATATGACCCAATTTCCTATATTTAAAGCATCATATTTATCTTCATTCTTTCTCATCCTTCCTAAAGGATTT
This sequence comes from Viscum album, assembly GCA_963277665.1. Lineage (NCBI taxonomy): Eukaryota > Viridiplantae > Streptophyta > Magnoliopsida > Santalales > Viscaceae > Viscum > Viscum album. The sequence continues at coordinate 1,418,929,133 of OY728145.1, forward strand.
TACAAATCCTCTTTTCTTCTTGTAGATTTTGCCGAACTTTCAGGCTAACCGAGCCAGTTCCATTCTAGAATTCGAGGAATGTTAATTCTTTTATAATTTGTCTTATTTCTTTGTTTTTATTCTTTACAAATGACATGTCACTTTTAGAGTAGTATTTTATTTCTTCACTATAATATTATGATATTTAGCTTTAGCCTTCATTTTTTCTTCAAACATCATCAATGTTCCAATTAGTTCATTCATTGTCAGATCTTTGACATGTGATGATTGGCGAATTGCAGCAAATATTCCATTCCATTTTTAAGGAAGTACTCTGAGTAATTACAAGGCTTGATCATATTGTTTGATGTATTCTCCTAAGGAAGTAATATTTTTGAAAATTTCTGTAAGTCTTCCATTCCTCACTGTGATGATTTCTCCATCAAACATTCTAAAGGTGTCAAATTTAAGTTTTTCTATAGCATAACTCATTTGTCTAACATTATATTTTCCATCATAGGAAACTACAACTATAACGCCCTGACCCCAGTTAACCAGAGTCGGTGCATTATTACATAACATTGGCATGATCACAAAAGATCAAGTCTCGAAAGACCGATTAGTTTAGTAATCTTGGAAACACTAGATATATTCATAAGTCTTACATTACATCACAAAGTAAAAAAAACTACGACAACATCTTGTCTTAATATCCCATCATACTATACTTGCAGGTCATTCATAAATTACTTCTTCATATCCTAGGAAAAATAAAACATTGAAAGGGGTAATCTCAGATGCTCAGTAAGGATAACAATATATCGAAAATTTCATAAATAAGCATAAACATTTAAGGTAATGTATAACTAAAACAAATGCATTTTCAACTTGAACTTCAACATAATATGACAAAGATAGAATGAAATAATGCCATTTACTTATTCACATGGATATTATACTAGTCGAATAACCACATGCAATATCAATAACTACTTTCATAATGATGGAATACATAATGACAGAATATCATAACCACATAGTCAAGGCCTCGTGCCAAGACTACAAATAAGATTTTGTCAAGGCCTTGTGCCAAGACACTAGTTTGTCTCATGAGACCTACCGATGCATTGAGGAGCTATAGCGGGCTCCACCCGTCACTTACTAAGTCCAATGCAATCCTCATATGAACATTTTTAAACATAACATAAATATTTGCATTAAAACTAGAATACATAATGTCAATACTTTATCCACAAACCATGAATGGAATAAAAATAGCACATCCACAGTAAAAAATAACTCATTAAATAAAATATGAAAGATTTTATTGTAACATATTAACCTCAATTTAGAATAATGAAGGATATAGACATATATGAGAATAATCATCAAAACTATTAGAGAGAAATATCCCCCTTTTTCTTGAAATTATTTAAAAGTCAAACTCTTTATCAAGAATCCATTTAAAAAAGATTTTTGAATCAAAGTGTCCCATACCACTTTGAAACTTTTAAAATGAATTTTGATTTGAAAATTTTAATGTCCATATAAATAAATCCTTAAAACCATTTTTAAAACATGGACATTAATGAGAAAGATTTAGAATAAAAAATCTTTAAAACATTTTAAAATGATATTTTAGTTAGAGTTACTAACCAAAAGAGAGACACTTGAATACAAATAATTGAGATAATAAAAACTTTGTAATATCATGAGAATAAAGGTATTCATGATATACTATGTCAAAGTACATTATATACACCATATAAAAGTGATTTAGTGTATAACAACAAAATAGTCTCAATGAAATGTAAATTGAGATGAAATATCTCATAAAGGTCGTATCCTTAGGTTAAGGATAAATCAAAGACATAATCATGTGTGAAAAATATAAATACACTCAATATTATTGGATATTCAATGTAAAACAATCAAAGGACATTTACACATATTCTGGTAAAAACAACACCAATGAATTGGATGTTTAATTCAACAAATTGAGATTGAGTAAAAATTACTTCTATCAAGTTCATACCGATGACTTGAGAATTTATAAATGGAGTGATTATGTGTATAAAAAGTATATACAAATAAAGGGGAGTGGAAATTATGACATAATCAAATGAATAGTGATTCCACACATAATCTTGGAGTAAAATAATCAATGAAGTATGCGCAAAACTGAATGAGTAGAAATTGAAATTTCAAATTCCCTTATTGATTTGGTAACTTAAAAAACATACACCCATGAAAGAGGGATCATAAAACGATGATGTAAATATAAATGAATTAAATTATATTACACAATGAATACAAACATGGACAGTATACACACCACATGCAATATATAAGTGGTGAACAATGGAAATCTCACGGAATTAAAAGTGAGGTAAGAAACCCCTTACTTTGTACTTTTTCCTTGGAAGAGGGTAGGTTAGCCTCCTATATAATGGTGAAATAATTTTTATTGAATTTTACAAGAATCATATACATTAATATGATATCATATATGATCTTTTAACATTTCTTTGTTAATAATATCTTAGTAATATCATCGTTTCAGGTGTTAACTTACTCGTTTTATTTTATATGTTTTGTTACATAAGTCATGTTTTTTATGGATAGGTTGTATCTTATTCATATACAGAATAATATCAATTACTTGAACATTTTTTTAATCATAAAATGAGAATTATACTTGTATGGATACGATGGTGAATGAATCTCATCACGTTCGTGGAGACGGTAGTCCGTACGTACGCACGAGTGATAATATCATTCTTTTGATGTTAAAATCATATATAATTGGATGTTATATCATATATATAGAATCATTATCATGTTATACTTATTATTTACATGAATTAAACATCATTATTATACCCATCCAAATAATAATGTACTGAATAACAATTACACCACGACGTGGAGACGGTAGGCCGTACGCACGCACGTATGGTGACATGTCATTAAAAGGATGGATATAATTCTGAATATGGTTGTACCGTATTTATAATAACATCAAAATATATAAAAGATACTGGTGTAATTATTTTAGAATGGAAATAACAAAGAAAGAAGAAGTTGAAGAAGGAACTTGAAAGAGGGTTGTGAAAACATTACCTCTTCTTCGGGTTCTTCCATTTGATTTGATCAAAAAGGATCCTTAGGTTGGCTTTATGATCAAACTAATGACTCTAGGTTTAAGTGAGGTAATTTTAGAGAATATTTGGGCAGGGGTTGTCCGATCCAAAAGGATTTTAAGGTGTAAATTAGATAGAAGGGGGAACACCCTTTTATAAGATGGGTGAGGGGCACCTTTGGAAAAGCTAGAAATATTATTTTATAATAAATTCATATTTGGTTTCTAATGGATACAAAGTGGATTATTTAAAGGTTAAGGTGGGTATGGGTAGAAATACTTTCAACCAATAGATTTTAGATAGGTTTGGGTCACTATATTAACCTTATCATTTATATTTAACTCCTAGTTAAATAGTTTGACATTTACCATGTATCTTTTTATTTTTATATTATATAGTTAATAAACTTACTATATACCTCCAAGAGACCCCCAAGTGGTACATTAATGAAACACATATCATTATATAAGTCCTTTGGCTGAACCGTAGAGTTTTAGGAATAGAATATCAATTAATAATATAATATTTGTTTTAAAAACTCTTTTATGTCAATTTTGACACTATTGGGTATTTTGTTTTTGATAATTTCATAACAACATTATTACTTCAAAAAAAATTTATATAAACAATAATAATATGTCCTATTAACATATAAAATTAGTTTAATTCATAAAAAGTCTCAAATTACATTTTTTTTATATTTATAATATCAATTATTTGAATATTTCATTAATTAGGTAATTATAGCATCACCATTGTGTCATAAATAAATTAAATTATTTAATGTATAAAAATTATAAATAAAATAAAATTATGTGGGAAATCTTTTTAGATTTCTAATGAATATTTATAATCAAATTTATCTTATGTATAACCCTATATTAAAAATGTTGTAGTTATTAAACTTTGATTTTATCTCTTTTAACTCTTCTTTGAATTAAATAATAATAAATGTCCTAATCTAATCTAAGTGGACCTAAATGATAATATTTTATTCCTAAGGTTGTTTTTGTTCGAGATACACTTGTCCATTAGAATTAGGACATGTGTTAGGGTAATATTAATATCATTTTTACCCTTAATTATAATATTTACTTTTAAACGTGGTAAATTAATGTAAAAAGTTACTATTCACAAAAATCATTTTCATCTCATTGAACCACATTTTACTCCTTGATATTAACCTTGTCTCTCATATTTTTGAAATTCCACTCACAAAAGCAGTAAAAATAAGTTTTATGTGAATTTCCAAATTCTTCTAGGAGGTGGGTAAAAGACGGTGAAAAGTTCAATAAAAGTTTTATATATCTAAAATTATTCTAAACTAACTACAATGAATTAAATTTAACTTATATAGGTATTATGTATATTTTTTTACCTTAATTAAATTTAAATAAAATAAATAATTATTTAATTAAAAATTCAGTTTTAAACTATAACTCAGTGTTTTTTCACTATTCATCAAAAATTGAATGTTTTCAGAAAAATACCAAAAATTCACCCTAAGATAATTTAGATATTACGAATCCAAAAATGAATTCCATTTTTAAATATGAAATTTATAAAATTTCAAAAAGTAGGTATTACTATTCATAATGGTTAGTTTGATTGGCTGTGGTGTGTGTTAGATCTCGAAGTTGCGTACAACACACGCTACTATATTATTCAAAGAGAAGTGTATCGTGGAAGTTTGGGGTGTTACATTCTCCCCTCCTTCAAATAATTTCGTCCTTGAAATTTTTAAAATTGGGCTTGGGAATATAATGGAAAGTCCCACATCGGAAAAAGAGTCAATAAAACTATCACCTTAAAAGAAAGAAAGATAAGTACAAAGGTCACTCAAGATAACTCATACTAGGATTCCATGTAGGAAAACATGGATATGGAAGATAAAATAAGTGTCAAGTTTTGATGGAGAGGGATATAAGACATGATCAGGAGAAATTTAACAACAAGAAATCCACAAACTAGTGATGGGACAAACGGTCATTAGTTTTCCAGTATGAAAAGTATACAGACAACATTTTTTTTAAGTTACATTACATAAAGATGAGGAATTCATTTATGATATTGACTAAGAAAATAAAGAGATATACTTACTTTTTAAGTAGAGTTTCATTCTTCAATAAATTTCCACCACTAACTCATTTTTTTAAACGATGAGTATTCAAGAAGACATGGTCACACTGGAAGAGCTAGAATAAACTTCTATAGATTCACATGATCCACGAAGGATAAAATATATATTTACTTTGTATTTAGAGATTAATCAAAACCAAAATAGTTAGTACAAGATCTGATTATCCCCCAAAAGGATATTCCTTTAGATAAAGAAACACTAATCTTAATTTCTAAAATTAAACCAATAATACCCCAAAGTTAAATAAATACCATTCAATAAACAATTGTCCTTAAAATCCTTCAATATAATCCAAAATAATATTGAAACTTAAAACTTAGAAGAATTTGTTTATATAGTCTTCCACGTTAAATTGTATCTCCAAATGACATCAACTACTCTTAAAGTCACATACTTAAAAGTAATTAACCTAATCACATATTCTCTATTATAGGTTAATCATTTCCATAAATAACCCAAATCACTATAAATCCACAATAAAAACGTATATAAAAATCTACTACTACTCCTCAAATTAAATCCCATAGTATTCTAGTTTCCCTGGGCATATAGTGTTCTCAACAAAGTGAACATCTTCCAAAATAAAATTTATCACTTAATCACCAAATCATTTTCCTATACTAAGGGTATTAATTTAATAAGACATAATAACCCAAATCAACATTTTATTGATCAATATAATCATTTAACTAAAAATAATTAGTCACACTAACCAGGGACTTCACGGAGTCCAGTGTTAGGCGATAAATCCCAATCGCACTTTGGTTGTGAGTTCGATTCCCACAGCTTTGTCCGACGCGACGGGTTGTCACACGGTCTGCGTGTTGTCCTTTTTCAAAAACTATATTTTATAACATTACCAAAATGAGATAAATTCCTCAAAATAACCATAACATAATTTTAATCAGAAATGTTATCTCATACCTTGCATTTTCATCCCAAAATATAATAACTTGTAATTGCCTCAAACCTAATGATCATATAAAACCAGATGGTTATTTATAACTATATCCACAAGTGAAAAGATAAGTCTTCCTAAAATATCATTCTCACATGGCAAAATGCGGGGTTACAAATACAAGAGAAAATTATTCCATAATAATCCCATCAACAATGATCACTAATACTTTTAAACATTTCTCCAACCATTTATTTCCACATAGCTACTTCTTTGACCAAGAAAATATCCTATAGAATAGGGTATTCACTCGGGTAATGGACATGTCCCCTACATTTATGGAAAATGACTGTAAATGGATTTTTGGGACCATTTTTATTTTATTCCATAGTACTCTTCATTTTTCCTCGGCAATTATTCACTTTATGTCCTTCTTTCCCGCACGTAAATCATTTCTTTGTTCCGTTGAGACACTTTACTGGGTGTCTCCTTCCACATTTCCGGCATGATGGAAATTTAGGATACTTTTCTCCATGGTCTCCACTGATGGAGCTCTTATCATTCGTCACCTTTCTCTTCTTTGTTAAGTCCGGGAGTTGGTTAATATATATGTTGTTGATCCTATTTTTGGAAAACTGATTTGGCATGAACATGAAATCTTTTACGCCTATCAACATTACATTTTGTTTCTCATTTCCACCGTTGTTCCCACCTTGTACATCATTCTCAAAGTTACTATGACTTCCTTGGACTCCAGCCATTGACTAAAACCAGAAATCATTGTGTGAGTAATAGTAGTCATAAAATCATTTAGAGAATATCATAAAACCATATTCTCAATTTGAAACACCTTAGGATTAACCAAGGTCATTTATTCTCATCTTATATTAAAATACTTCAAATTGGTTTTTAATGAAAATTTAAATTATCCTAAGTATATCCCCCAAGAGTGTCGTAACCAAGAGTGCAGCAAATCCCGTTGTCGTGCATCAGTTCACATTCGAGTCTAGCTCAAAGCGGTGTTTTCGGGTTTTACCCCTAGGTACATCTATGCCAGAGCCACCTCTACCTGCTCGTATCCAGATAGGGATGTATTTCTTGGAAATCTCACAAAATCTATACAATACCAAAATTCTAGGAAGTTCTTCTATATTAACCCTCAAAGTCTATCTTAGGGATATGTTCTCTAATCATAGTTTATCTAAATCTAGTTTACAAGGTTTGTACTAAACTTCCTCTGATACCAACTATAATGCCCCGACCCCAGTTACCGAGAGTCGGTGCATTATTACATAACATTGGCATGATCACAAAAGATCAAGTCTCGAAAGACCGATTAGTTTAGTAGTCTTGGAAACACTATATATATTCATAAGACTTACATTACATCACAAAGTAAAAAAACCTACAACAACATATTGTCTTTATATCCCCTTATAATATCCCTACAGGTCATTCATTAATTACTTCTTCACATCCTGGGAAAAATAAAACATTGAAAGGGGTGAGCTTAGATTCTCAGTAAGGATAACGATTTAGCGGAAACTTTCATAAATAAGCATAAACATTTAAGGAAATGTATAACTAAAACAAAAGACTTTTAAACTTGAACTTCAACATAATATGGAGAAGATAATATGAAATAATTCCATTTACTTTATCACATGGATATTCTACCAGTTGAATAACCACATGCAATATCAATAACCACTTTCATAATGATGGAATTCATAATGCCAGACTATCATAACCACAGAGTCAAGGCCTCGTGCCAAGACTACAAATAATATTTTGTCAAGGCCTTGTGCCAAGAAACTAGTTTGTCTCATGAGACCTACCGATGCATCGAGGAGCTATATCAGGCTCCACCCATCACTTACTAAGTCTAATGCATTCCTCATATGAACAGGTTTAAACATAACATTAGCATTCATATTAAAACTAGCATAGATAATTTCAATACTTTATTCACAAACCATGAATGGAATAAAAATAGAACATCCACAGTCAAATATAACTCATTCAATACAATATGGAAGATTTTATTGTAATAGATTAATCTCAATCGATAATAATGAAGGATATTTACATAGATGAAAATAATCATCAAAACTATTAGAGAGAAATATCCCCCTTTTTCTTAAAATCATTTAAAAGTCACACTATTTGTCAAGAAGCCATTTAAAATAGATTTTTAAATCAAAGTGTCCCATAACACTTTGAAACTTTTAAAAGGAATTTTGATTTTAAAACATTAATGTCCATATAAATAAATCCTTAAAACCATTTTTAAAACATGGACATTAATGAGAAAGATTTATAATAATAAATCTTTAAAACATTTTAAAATGATATTTTAGTTAGAGTTCCTAACCAAAAGAGAGAAACTTGAATACAAATAATCGAGGTAATAAAAACATATTAATATCATGATAGTAAAGGGATTCATGATATACAATGTCAAAGTACATTATATACACCATATAAAAGTGATTTGGTGAATAACAACAAAGGAGTCTCAATGGAATGTAAATTGAGATGAAATTGTTTGTGCATGTGCATATTTCCTTTAAATAGATTTCATATGATTTTGTTTGATTACTTTTATTATTTATTTTGATGATATCTTAATTTATGATATTTGTATTTTTGTGATTTTTATCACGTTGGAAATATAATATATTTATCTATATTTTATTAGTTAATGAGGAAGTTTAAAAATGCTTATCTATTTCTCAAAAATTTAATGAAGTTGCTACTATGTTTTTAGAAACTCTACATTTCACTATTTTAAAACATTTATGTATTTATTTTACTGCAACTTCTACATTTTTCCGACTTGCATGAAACTTGATTCTATGGAAAGATAAAATGTTTATATTGATTTCATTAGTTTACATCAAAGTCTAAAAATATCGTTTTAATGGACTTTTAATTACTTTAAGTTATGATATGCTGTTTTGAAGTAGCAGTTTTTCCAGAATTGTTTTGCTTCTATTTTTTAATGAATTCGGGACCTATAGATATCGGTTTAAATTGATTCTTTTTTTTGGAAGGATAATAAGTTTTTCTAAAAATCATTAGTTTTGACCAAATTCTGAATCTACTGTTAAGAGCTCTTAAAAATTCGTTGAAGTTTGTCACAACATTCTGTCCACATTTCATTCAAAAGTAAGGTTCATTTTTATCTCAAAAGTAAGGTTCATTTTTATCTCAAAAGTAAGGTTCATTTTTATCTCAAAATTATGGTTCATTTTTATCTCAAAAGTATGGTTCATTTGTTATCAAAAGTATGGTTAATTTGTTATCAAAAGTATGGTTCATTTGTTATCAAAAGTAAGGTTCATTTGTTATCAAAAGTAAGGTTTATTTTTATATCAAAAGTAAGGTTCATTTTTATCTCAAAACTATGGTTCATTTGTTATCAAAAGTACGGTTCATTTGTTATCAAAAGTATGGTTCATTTGTTATCAAAAGTATGGTTCATTTGTTATCAAAAGTACGGTTCATTTTTATCTCAAAAGTAGGGGTCATTTGTTTATCTCACAAAAGTATGGTTACTGTTCATACCCTACGTTATTGTTCATACCTTACGTTACTGTTCATACCCTACGTTACTGTTCATACCCTACATTACTGTTCATACCCTACGTTACTGTTCATACCCTACGTTACTGTTCATACCTCTACGTTACTGTTCATACCCTACGTTACTTTACTATTCATACCCTACATTACTTTATTGTTCGCTCCGAAGTTACTATTCACTCCAAAGTTACTATTCACTCTGAAGTTACTATTCACTTCGAAGTTACTGTTCATTCCGAAGTTATTGTTCATTCCGTGCAATTTTTTAAAAATTGATTTTCTGCAAATATATGGATTATTTTTTTAACGATTTTTTTTGTAAAATCCTCATTAAATATAAGGATCGTAATAAAATATTTTTTAATACTATTGGTGCTATATTTAGAGAGAAAATTTAATAACGTTCTTCAACGTATTTTACATATAAATTTGGACGTTTCAAGATTGTTTAAATTTAAATGTTTGAATTTAATTCCAGAATCTGCTGCTAGTTTTCAGAAACTATTTTGACTTCGTTTAAATCATTTTAAATGGATTTAAAATTTTGTTTTGAATCATTCAATGCTTTTATTATTCTGGAGATTTTATTGGAAGAATTATTCAAAATATTTTGAATTCCTCTATTCGATATTTTATTCTACGGGAATAAAGAAGCAACGATTCTGCTATTTTCAGGGAGATATTTATGGGATCTCTTAACTTAATTAATTTTGAATATCCTAAGGAAGCGAAGTTGCTGCACCTTATAGATATTTTTTTCTCTATATACACAGTTATCTCTTGCAAGAAAAACAACAACACAATACAAAGAGAAAGTGCTGTGAACTTTGAATCTGTTGTGCATTTGCAACATCCTGTGACACTCTACTTCACCACCTGCTCGGTCTCTCAAGCACTGAATTAATTCTACTTCGACTACAATTTCATTGACGAGACGTGCTGAACTAAACCTCAAGAACCAGTACCTGTGCTTTAATTTTTATATTCTGTTTCATCTGGTTCTGAGTCTGTAACACTACTTCCCATCTCTCACACGCACTCTTATTTTTCTGTTTATGCTTTTGCCTACAAAAGCATTATTTGTTATTCTTTTTCTTCGGGTTGTGACCCCCGGATTCTAAAGTCAGGATCTTAGGGTTGTGACTCCCTATATCTAAAGTTAAGACTATTTGGGTTGTGACTCCCAGTATCTAAAGTTAGGTTGTAAGGGTTGTGACTCCCCACACAAAAGTCAGTGTCGTGGTTATCCCTCCACTAGAAAAGGATTTTGTAATTGGGTTACGATTCCCCTTTAAAAATCATTTTTAGTGCACACGTATCTCTCACCGAGTAGAGAGGTATAAGAGTAGAGTAGACCCACTTTAGACCAAACTACTATAAAAAACATCCTTGTGTTATTTAATTTTTCCGCTACTAATTAAATTTAATAATTAACTTTGATAATTAATTTATTTGATTAAAATTTTTAATCTGGTCTATTCACCCCCCCTCTAGACCATCTTCCATTACCATGTCTGACCTAACAGAAATCTCTCATAAAGGTCGTATCCTTAGGTTAAGGATAAATCAACGACATAATTATGTGTGAAAAATATAAATACACTCAATATGATTGGATATTCAATGTAAAATAATCAAAGGACAATCACACATATTCTGGTAAAAACAACACCAATGAATTGGATGTTTAATTCAACAAATCGAGATTGAGTAAAAATTACTCTTATCATGTTCATACCGATGACTTGAGAATTTATAAATGGAGTGATTATGTGTATAAAAAGTATATCCATGGAAAGGGGAGTGGAAATTATGACATAATCAAATGAATAGTGATTCCACACATAATCTTGGAGTAAAATAATCAATGAAGTATGCGTAAAACCGAATGAGTGGAAATTGAAATTTCAAATTCCCTTATTGATTTGGTAACTTACGAAACATACACCCATGAAAGAGGGATCATAAAATGATGATATAAATATAAATGAATTAACTTATATTACACAATTAATACAAACATGGGTAGTACACACACCACATGCAATAGATAAGTGGTGAACAATGGAAATCCCACAGAATTAAAAGTGAGATAAGAAACCCCTTACTTTGTAATTTTTCCTTGGTCGAGGGTAGGTTATCCTCTTATATAATGGTGAAATATTTTTTATTGAATTATAAAAGAATAATATACATTAATATGATATCATATATGATCTTTTAATATTGCTTTGTTAATAATATCTTAGTATTATCGTCATTTCGGGTGTTAACTTACTCGTTTTCTTTTATATGTTTTGTTACATAAGTCATGTTTGTTATGGATAGGTTATATCTTATTCATATACAGAATGATATCAATTCCTTGAACATTTTTTAATCATAAAATGAGAATTATACTTGTATGGATATGATGGTGAATGAATCTCATCACGTTCGTGGAGACGGTAGTCCGTACGTACGCACGAGCGATAATATCATTCTTTTGATGTTAAAATCATATATAATTGGATGGTATATCATATATACAGAATAATTATAATGTTATAATTATTATTTACATGAATTACACATCATTATTATACCCATCCAAAGAATAATGTATTGAATAACAATTACACCACGATGTGGAGACGGTTGGCCGTACGTACGCACGTATGGTGACATGTCATTCAAAGTATGGATAGAATTCCGAATATGGTTGTACCATATTTATAATAACATCACATTATATAAAATATACTGGAGTTATTATTTTAGAATGGAAATAACAAAGAAAGAAGAAGTTGAAGAAGAAAGGAACTTGAAAGAGGGTTGTGAAAACATTACCTCTTCTTCGGGTTCTTCCATTTTATTTGATCAAACAGGCTCCTTAGGTTGGATTTTTGATAAAAATAATGCCTCTAGGTTGAAGTGAGGGAATTTTAGAGAATATTTGGGCAGGGTTTGTCCGAGACAAAAGGATTTTAAGGTGTAAATTAGATAGAAGGTGGAGTACCCTCTTATAAGAGGGGTGAGGGGCACCTTTGGAAAAGCTAGAAATATTATTTTATAATAAATTTATATTTGGTTTATAATGGCTCCAAAGTGGATTATTTAAAGGTTAAGGTGGGTATGGGTAGAAATCATTTCAACCAATAGATTTTAGATAGGTTTGGGTCACTATATTAACCTTATCATTTATATTTAACTCCTAGTTAAATAGTTTGACATTTACCATGTATCTTTGTATTTTTATATTATATAGTTAATAAACTTACTATATACCTCCAAGAGACCCCCAAGTGGTCCATTAATGAAAAACCTATCATTATATAAGTCCTTTGGCCAAACCGTAGAGTTTTAGGAATAGAATATCAATTAATAATATAATATTTGTTTTAAAAACTCTTTTATGTCAATTTTGAAACTATTGGGTATTTTGTTTTTGATAATTTCATAACAGCATTATTACTTCAAAAAAAAAATTTATATAAACAATCCTAATATGTCCTATTAACCTAGAAAATCAGTTTAATTCATAAAAAGTCTCAAATTACATTTATTTTGATATTTATAATATCAATTATTTGAATATTTCATTAATTAGGTAATTACTGTATCACCATTGTGTCATAAATAAATTAAATTATTTAATGTATAAAAATTATAAATAAAATACCATTATGTGGGAAATATTTTTAGATTTATAATTAATATTTATAATCAAATTTATCTTATGTATAACCCTATATTAAAAATGTTTTAGTTATTAAACTTTGATTTGATCTCTTTTAACTCTTCTTTGAATTAAATAATAATAAATTTCCTAATCTAATCCAAGTGGACCTAAATGATAATATTTTATTCCTAAGGTTATTTTTGGGCGAGATACACTTGTCCATTAGGTTGTGAAAACATTACCTCTTCTTCGAGTTCTTCCTTTTGATTTGATCAAAAGGTCTCCTTAGGTTGGCTTTCTGATCAAACTAAGGCATCTAGGTTGAAGTGAGGGAAGTTGAGAGAATATTTCGGTAGGTGTTGGCCGATCCAAAAGGATTTGAAGGTGTAAATTTGAGAGAATGGGGAGTACCCTTTTATAAGAGGGGTGAGGGGCACCTTTGGAAAAGCTAGAAATATTATTTTATAATAAATTCATATTCAGTTTCTAATGGCTCTAAAGTGGATTATTTAAAGTTTAAGGTGGGGATGGGTCAAAATCCTTTCAACCAATAGATTTTTGATAGGTTTAGGTCACTATATTAACCTTATCATTTATATTTAAGACTTAGTTAAATAGTTTGACATTTACCATGTCTCTTTTTATTTTTATATTATATAGTTAATAAACTTACTATATACCTCCAAGCGACCACCAAGTGGTCCATTAATGATAACTCTATCATTATATAAGTTTTTTTTGGCCAAACCTTATATTTTTAGGAATATAATATCAATTAATAATATAATATTTGTTTTAAAAACTCTTTTATGTGAATTTTGACACTATTGAGTATTTGGTTTTTGATAATTTCATAACAGCATTATTACTTCAAAAAAAATTATATAACAAATCTGAATATGTAATATTAACCTATAAAATTAGTTTAATTCATAAAAAGTCTGAAATTTCATTTATTTTTATATTTATAATATCAATTATTTTAATATTTCATTAATTAGGTAATTACTGCATCACCATTGTGTCATAAATAAATTAAATTATTTAATGTCTAAAAATTATAAATAAACTACCATTATGTAGGAAATATTTTTATATTTCTAATGAATATTTATAATCGAATTTATCTTATGTATAACCCTAAATTAAAAATGTTTTAGTTATTAAACTTTGATTTTATCTCTTTTAACTCTTCTTTGAATTAAATAATAATAAATGTCCTAATCTAATCCAAGTGGACCTAAATGATAATATTTTATTCCTAAGGTTGTTTTTGGTTGAGATAAACTTGTTCAATAGAATTAGGACATGTGTTGGGGTAATATTAATATCATTTTTACCCTTAATTACCCTATTTACTTTTAACTGTGGTAAATAAATTTAAAAAGTTACTATTCACCAAAAATTATTTTCATCTCATTGAACCACATTTTACTCCTTGATATTAACTGTGTCTCTTGGATTTTCAAAATCCCACACATATAAGCGGTAAAATTAAGTTTTATGTGAATTTCCAAATTCTCCTAGGAGGTGTGTAAAAGATGGTGAAAAGTTCAATAAAATTTTTATATATCTAAAATTATTCTAAACTAAATCCAATGAATTACAATGAAAATATATAGGTATTATGTATCTATATTGACCTTAATTAAATTTAAATAAAATAAATAATTATTTAAATAAAAATTCAGTTTTAAACTATAACTCAATGTTTTTTCACTATTCATCAAAAATTGAATATTTTCAGAAAAATACCAAAAATTCACCCTAAGATAATTTCGACATTACGAATAAAAAAATGAAGTCCATTTTGAAAGATGAAATTTATAAAATTTTAAAAAGTGGGTATTACTATTCATAACGGCTAGTTTGATTGGCTTTGGTGTGTGTTAGAACTCGAAGTTGTGTACAACACAGGCTACTGTATTATTCAAAGAGAATCGTACCGTGGAAGCTTGGGGTGTCAAAACTACAGTCTTTCATAATTCATAGGTAGTTGGACATTATGATACAAGATTGAATTCATTTGGTCCAAGACCACAAATAATAGCATTCATCACTTTTGAATTAATATCATACTCGGATTCTATTTCATAATTCCATGTTTTTGGTCTATTAGGAGTCTTATAAGATGCAATTATTTTTGAGTGTACTCTAAATCAATGATTTTTCATATACATAATCATTCTAGATTTCCAAAATCCATAATTTTCACCATTAAAATATGGAGCTCGTTCCATTGACATTACTTTTTACAGATCAAACTTTTCTATCTTTGTATATACCTTATACTTTTAACTTTTTATATCTTTATTCAAAAAATCTCTCATATGATACCAATTGTTAGGTATGAATATACGAAGTAACACAAGAGGGGGGGGGTGGGTTGAGTTGTGTCTTTTCAAAAATATTTCACAATTATAGATTTTGACACCCACTATGATTTATAAAAATATGCATTGTTTACATCAATAAAAATAATATGTAGCGGATAAACAGAAATAAAGATCAAAAATTTTTATAGTGGTTTGGGGCACAGTGATCCCCAAGTACACACTACCAATCAATCTCTCTACGAACCTTGTAAATTTCACTAGAATTGTAACGAACCAAATTTTTCAATGAAAATTCCCTTCTTATATTTATGTTATAAAATAACATGAAATCACAACATAATTAACTACTAAGTGATAAGTGACCTTTAAACATAAGTTTGTCACTTCTATGTTTTTAATTTCGAAAATCTGACATACACGGTTGTGTTCAAGATGTTTTTTGGAGTCTAATGAAACAAAAATAATTTTTGGTGAATAGTGACTTACCCTTATGAATAGTAACATACCCTTATGAATAGTAATATGACCCTTATGAATAGTAAATCATCCAACATAATAGTAACATTACCTATGAATAATAAAATAAAATTTAGACATCTTAGAAAGTGACAATTTGACCTTAGTAAACGTTTTGGTAATTTGTAAGTCATAAATAATTAATTATAATTAATTAATTAATTTAAAATAATATTTATTCCCTAAAATGTATTCATAAATTATTTAATCAATGTATTATTGTTTTAGATAATTTTATAAGACCCTATGTAATTTTTTGAAAGCACTATAAAATCATTTTTAACTTTTAAAAACTGTTTTTTAAGTAAATTATGATTTTAATTAAATATTAAATTAATAATATTTAGAAAGTTATTTTTAAAAAATAGACTTTATTTTTGGATTCTACACGTCGAAAAATGGTAGGGGTAAATTTTTGGGTTTATTCTGAAATACTTCAATTTTCGGGTGAATAGTAAAACAATACAGTTTTTCGCATAATCGATGTATACTAAATTGCATCATTGATGATGTAATGATGACATAAACATTCTTGAACTTTAGTTTCGAACAAAACATATTAAATTTCATAAATTTTTCCTTAAAATACAATAAATCCAATTCTCAAACCTAAAAAAGATCTTTCCAAAGCCTAAAGTCAAAAGGTGATTTCTTAAAGTGTCTTTTTCTCTTTCTTTCACTTTCCTTTTAATAAATTTATGAATTCGAATTATAAAGAAGGATTAAAGCCTAAAACTAATTATATTATATTAATATATGATTTAGGATGTCAAAAAACTACTATTACAAGTCTAACTCTTGATATATTATTTTATTTAATATTTTATACCAAAAACACCTCCCTCCTCATGTATAAATAAGCCCTCCCCCTCCTCTTGTCAAACCACACCTCTCAAGCTTCAATAATTGTCTAATATCTGACCAATAATCTCCCCTAGCACCTCCCCCACATCCAAGAGCTTCTGGTCTCATCAAAAGACCAATCTTAGGCCCTTAAGGAGGTTCTCAAGGATTCAAAAGGTAATTTCCCTCCCTCTTCTCCTTTAATTTCCTTTCAAGTTCAAGTTCCTTTCTTGATCTCTCCCCACCTCTTTTCATATAAATTGTATTGTAACTCTAGTATTATACATATACTATAATGTTATGATGCTAATGGGATATTATATCACCCCACCCCTTTCCCTCTTCTTTTTATTTTATTAAAGAGAACGTTGTTCATGAGGTGTTAAATTTATCACCTTCAAAAATGACATGCTCTCTTCTTCCATTTCTACCTTCAAATCTGGTCATGAAACTATATTTATGGTTGAACCAGAATATTTTATATGTATTATGTTCTGTTTTAAGTTCTGTAAATAACCTATGGCCATATTACTAAGTGAAAATTTAAAACAAGTTCGTTGTGATCCAAAAACTGCTCAAATTAACCCAAATAATCACCATTTAATTCTTATCTAATGATTCAACCAAATGGATCTAATATAATTTATTATAAAATCATTAGAGATCTTTTAATATCACTAATAACATGTAATATCATTTCTGGATTTTTACCCATGATCTACCCGAACTTCAATTTAAGAATACAAGTGAACCACCAAGAAAAACCATAAAAACAAACATCCCCGAACAATGTTTTTAAACTATATAAGTCATCCAAAGGAACATAATATGACATAATGAAACCATAATGAACCCTATTAATGTACACATGGTTTTGGATTTATAATTAATGAATATAATGTCATTATACAATACATTAAAGATAATGAAGCATTCGGGTACAAGGTAAGGGGAAATTCTCGAACCCAACTTTCATCCTTCGGGTTCTTCCTCTTTAAATACATTTTTGATATGGTCACTCCTTAAAGATCATTTTTTCATCATTTTATTTCCTTTTCTAGGATATACATGTTTTCAAATGTTGTTTATGTCAATCCAAATGTTTTCCAAAAGAACTCTTCTTTTAAGAACTCAACTTTTACCTCTCATTCATGGTTGATGGTTCTTGTATCAAGTATGTTGTTCCATATTTATTTTGGGAACCCAAAGTTATGAATGTGTTCTTATGAGATGAAACCCATTACTTTTCATGGGTTAGTTATGTTAATTTATGTTATATGTTCATTGTGTCATGCATGATAAATGATAATGTTATGATGTGACGGGTGCGCCCGAAATTATATAGCGCAATATGAATGTTTAAATGTGATGGGTGCACCCAGAATTATACAACGCTCCAATGCATTGGGTAAAGTGATGAATCTCATGAGTAAATTTGAAATGATGTTTGAACAATATTCTAGCTTGGTTCACAAGTATGTGTGGTAGTTAACCACTAAGACATGATGTTTCATTTTTATGCATTGCCACATTTCAAGTCTATTATTTATGCTCCTCTCATGATCATGATATTTTACCTATGTTATGATTATGCTCACCCCATGATATATTGTTCTTATCTATCCTCTTACTGGGATTTTATCTCACTCCTTTTTATGTATATCCTCAGGTGGCTATATGTACTAAGGAGAGGACAAGTGCCAATAAGAAGCTATAGAAGAAGAAATTAAATGGATGTTTATGCTCGATGTTGTATTTGTTATGTGTGGTCCTAGTTTTCCCAAGACACTAAACCTTTGGATCCTCTATGTGTAATACTATTATGTTTTTTATCTTTGAAATAATGTAATAGTAATGTAATAAAAGGCTGGGTCGCTATAGTTCGTATCAGAGGAAAGGTTTAGTTAATTTGGGAATTAGGATTTGTGAACCTTAGAGAAAACCTCTAGTATGAGATTAAGTACAAATATGCACACAAGAGTATTTACCTAGGGATACCATATGTTATGTTTTTGGTATAAATTGTTTAAATGAATAAGTTATTCATGACTTGTTTACTTATGTTTTGTTCTAACCTTTTCTATTTTAGAAAATGGTGGGAACCAGGAGAAATCAGGCCAACAACTCTTGCGAGGGCCAATGCAACGATTGCCCGAACAACATCCCCAATAATTTGGGAGGTGGAGTTCAAAACTTCATGGCAATGCTTACCCAATTATCTCAGGTTATGAACAATAACCATAATAATGGGGAACGTCCTCCTTTACCAAAGAGGGAGCAACTAGCTATTAAATGTTTTATGCAGCAACGACCACCGACGTTTGGTGGATCTTCCGATCCACTAGTTGCGGAACAGCGGGTCAACTCCATGGATAAGATCTTTTCTATGCTTCACTGTTCTGAGATGGAGAAGGTGACTCTAGCCGTTTATCCTCTAGATGGAGAAGCTGATCAATGGTGGGCTTTTATTAAGAACACCAAGCCAAGGGAGGAAATTGAAGAGATGGAATGAGAAGACTTTAAGATTATGTTTCTTAATAAGTATTTCCCATGAACTCTTCGCACGAAGATGGAGAGAGAATTCATAGAGATCAAACAAAAATAAGGAGAATCTGTCACAACCTAGGAAGCGAATTTCACAAGGCTTGCAAGGTATGCTTCGGGGTTTGTTATCAACAATGATAGAAAAATTGATAGACTCTTTAGTGGATTAAAACCACACCTTCAAAAGGCTCTTGAAATTTGAGACTTTGGGAGTTATGAAGAAGTTGTTCAGTGTGCTCTCAAAGTGGATATGGATTTTGGAGAATGGTCCCATGGCTATGGTGATAAGAAAAGAAAGATGGAGTTTTAAGCTGGTGAATTTAATGACAAAGGTGGGAAGAAAAATCAACGACCCACATGCCAAAAATGTGGGACGTTGCACCATGGGAACTACCTCAATGGGACGAGGAAATGCTTTAAGTGTGGGAAAGAAGGACACCATGCTCAAGAGTGTCGAAAAGACATTAAAAGGAAGGATAATGTAGCCGATGAAAGGAGAGAACCACTCGTGGTTCAATGATACAACTGTAGGGAGCTAGGGCACTATGAAAACCAGTGAACTAAACCTCGAGCTCTCAAGGGTAATCAGCGTCAGCAACCACCAAAGCCAAAGGAACAAGGGAAGTCTTATGCCATCACTACTGTAGAGGTGGAGAATGATAATGAAGTCATAAAAGGTACACTTACTATTCACTCAAGAATGGGAAAAGTATTACTTGATTCTAGTTCTACGCATTCCTTTATATCTTTCAAGTTTTCTAGAACTATAGAATCAAAGCCCCGAAACCTTGAAGTAGAGATATCTGTAAAAACACCAAGTGGTGCAATCATTGCAACCCAAGTGTTTGACTCTTCTCATGTTGACGTATGTGGGAAGATTCTTCCGGAAAGTCACGTAATACTTCCCTTGGTGGAATTTGACACTATAATGGGAATGGATTGGCTCTCATTATATAGAGAACATATCAACTGTCAGGAAAAGGAAATATCTTTTCATATTCTGAACCATCCCATGCTACTCTAAAAATGTAAGGAAGATCATGAATCTTCTTTGAGAAATCCTTCAATGGTTTAGGTGTTGATTCCCTATGAAGAAGCATACCTCGCCCAAATGGTTGAGTCAAAGGAAAGTTCCAACCTTGAGGAAATGCCCATCGTGAGGGAATACAGTGATGTATTTCCCGAAGAGTTACCTGGAATTCCCCTAGATCGTGAGGTGGAGTTCTCAATTGAACTCATACCTGAAGCTATTCCTATCTCTAAGTTCCCCTATAGGATGGATCCTATCTAACTGGAGGAGTTAAAGAAGCAGCTGCAAGAGAATCTAGACAAATGGTTCATACACCCTAGTGCATCACCTTGGGGTGCACCAATGATCTTTGTGAAGAAGAAGGATGGAACCATGCGGCTGTGTATCGATTATCGGGAACTCAACAAGATCACCATAAAGAATAAGTATCCTCTCCCAAGGATTGATGACTTGTTCGAATAGTTAAGAGGAGATCAATACTTCTCATAGGTGGATCTCCGTTCTGGATATCATTAGGTAAAGGTGAAGAAGGAAGATATTCAGAAGACTGCCTTCCGTACAAGGTATGGGCACTATGAGTTTTTGGTGATGCCCTTTGGACTTACTAATTCCCCTGAAATCTTCATGGATTTGATGAATAGAGTCTTTATACATTACCTAGATAAATATGTGGCAGTGTTTATCGATGATATTCTCATATACTCCAAGAGCAAGGAGAAACATGAAGAACATCTAAGACTTGTTTTGATGACATTGAGAAAGGAGAAGTTGTACGCCATGTTTAGCAAGTGTGAATTTTGGATGAATCAAGTCATGTTCTTGGGAAATGTGATCACAAGTGAGGGAATTTCTATGGATCCTTCAAAGAAAAAGGCAATTGAGGAATGGCCCAGGCCCTATAGTGTCATAGAAATATGTAGTTTTCTTGGATTACCTGGGTACTACCGACGTTTTGTGAGAAACTTCTCACGATTGTCAAGCTTGATAACTAAGTTAACAAGGAAAGGGGTAAAGTATGTCTGGACGGAAGAATGTGAGGGAAGCTTCAAGGAGCTAAAGAGAAGGCTGATCACTGCACCTGTACACACACTACCGAAAAGTGGAGAAAGTTTTGTGATATACAGTGATTCTTTGAAGAAAGGCTTGGGTTGTGTACTCATGCAAAATGATAATGTGATAGCCTACGCCTCACGACAGTTGAAGATCCATGAGCAGAACTACCCGACACATGATCTAGAGCTGGAAACCGTGATTTTTTCCTTGAAAATCTGGCGGCACTACCTTTATGGCGAGAAGTGTGACATATACACTGACCACAAGAGCCTAAAGTATATATTCACACAAAAGGAGCTCAACATGCATAAAAGGTATGGTTATAGCTAATCAAGGATTACGATTGATCTATTCACTATGATCCTGGAAAGTTGAACAAGGTAGCTGATTCTCTAAGCAGAAAATAACCTGCTACTCTTTCCATGTTGTGGATTGAGAAAGACCCTATCTTCATGGATGTGCAAAGGACGGATTTGGGAATCTTAAGGGCATGGGATAAATCCTACCTTTCCCAAATGATTGCAAAACCATCCATCCAAGAAAAGATTAAGGAAGCACAAAGGGATGATGTGGAGATACAAAAGAAGGTGAATGCAGTAAAGTAAGGGAAGCTGCAAGAGTTCCATATCGATGATGATTGTGTGATTCGATTTGGAATGCGGATTTGTGTGCCTTCATCACCCGGGATAAAGAAGGATCTATTGGATAATGCACATTGCTCAACTTTCTCTATCCATCCTAGGAGTACCAAGATGTATTGTGATCTCTGAGAACACTTATGGTGGGATAACATGAAGAAGGAGATTTCAGAATATATATCAAGGTGATTGGTATGTCAGCAAGTTAAAGATGAGCGAAAAAAGTCCATGGGTATGATGTAGCCATTGCCTATACCCATGTGGAAATGGGAAAATGTTACTATGGACTTTGTCACAGGCCTCCCGAAGACGTCAAAGGGAAATAATGAGATATGAGTTGTGGTTGACTGACTCACCAAGACTGCCCATTTTATCGCTATTCAGGAAGACCTCTCGCTTGAAAAACTTGCAAAGATATATGTGAAGGAAGTGGTGAGACTGCACGGTGTTCCACTCTCAATTGTCTCTGACCGTGATCCAAGGTTCACATCTAAATTCTGGAGGAGCCTTCAATATGCTTTGAGTACTGAATTAAATTTCAGCACGGCCTATCACCCCCAAACTGATGGCCAGTCTGAAAGGACTATTCAGATGATTGAAGATATGCTAAGAGCCTTCTCTCTAGAATTCAAAGGTGGATGGGATCAGCATCTCCCATTGGTTGAGTTCTCATACAACAATAGCTTCCACTCGAGTATTCAGATGGCTCCATATGAAGCTCTTTATGGGAAGCGATGTAGAACTCCAACCTGTTAGGATGAAGTTGGAGAAAGAAAGCTACTTGGGACCAATATTGCTCAAGAGATGATCGAGAAGGTTCAAGTCATCTAGAAACACATAAAAGCTTCTCAAAGTCGGCAAAAGAGTTATGATGACAACCTTTGAAGGGACTTGGAGTTCGATGTTGGAGATAAAGTCTTCCTTCGAATATCTCCATGGAAGAGAGTCATGCGATTCGGGAAGAAAGGGAAGCTATGCCCAAGGTATATTAGCCCCTTTGAGATCCTTGACCGCATAGGAGCCGTGGCCTATCGTCTAGAACTTCCACCAAATATGGCTCAAGTTCATGATGTGTTTCATGTATCACTACTGAGGAAGTACATACCAGACCCCTCACATGTACTAAACTCAGAGGTGGTGCAGTTGGAAGATGATCTCTCCTATGAGGAGAAGCCAGTAAATATTCTAGATCAGAGAGATAAGGTTCTACGCAACAAGACAACCCATCTTGTCAAAGTGTTGTGGAGGAACCATAAGTTTGAGGAAGCAACTTGGCAACCAGAAGAGGCAATGAAGGAGAAGTACCCTCACCTGTTTATGTAAAATGAAATTTCGAGGGTGAAATTTCTTAAGGGGGGAAGAATGTAACGACCCAAAGTTTTTCAATGAAAATTACCTTCTTATATTTATGTCATAAAATAACATGAAATCACAACATAATGAACTACTAAGTGATAAGTGACCTTTAAACATAAGTTTGTCACTTCTATGTTTTTAATTTCAAAAATCTGACATACACGGTTGTGTTCAAGATGTTTTTTGGAGTCTAATGAAACAAAAATAATTTTTGGTGAATAGTGACCTACCCTTATGAATAGTAACATACCCTTATGAATAGTAATATGACCCTTATGAATAGTAAATCATCCAACATAAGAGTAACATTACCTATGAATAATAAAATAAAATTTAGACATCTTAGAAAGTGACAATTTGACCTTAGTAAACATTTTGGTGATTTGTAAGTCATAAATAATTAATTATAATTAATTAATTAATTTAAAAGAATATTTATTCCCTAAAATGTATTCATAAATTATTGAATCAATGTCTTATTATTTTAGATAATTTTATAATACCCTATGTAATTTTTGAAAGCACTATAAAATCATTTTTAACTTTTAAAAACAGTTTTTTTAAGTAAATTATGATTTTAATTAAATATTAAATTAATAATATTTAGAAAATTATTTTTGAAAAATGGACTTTATTTTTGGATTCTACACATTGAAAAATGGTAGGGGTAAATTTTTGGGTTTATTTTGAAATACTTCAATTTTCGGGTGAATAGTAAAAAAATACAGTTTTTCGCATAATCAGTGTATACTAAATTGCATCATTGATGATGTAATGATGACATAAACATTATGGAACTTTATTTTCGGCCAAAACATATTAAATTTTATAAATTTTTCCTTAAAATACAATAAATCCAATTCTCAAACCTAAAAAAGAACTTTCCAAAGCTTAAAGTCAAAAGGTGATTTCTTAAAGTGTCTTTTTCTCTTTCTTTCACTTTCCTTTTAATAAATTAATGAATTCGAATTATAAAGAAGGATTAAAGCCTAAAACGAATTATATTATATTAATATATGATTTAGGATGTCTAAAAACTACTATTACAAGTCTAACTCTTGATATATTATTTTATTTAATATTTTATACCAAAAACACCTCCCTCCTCATGTATAAATAAGCCCTCCCCCTCCTCTTGTCAAACCACACCTCTAAAGCTTCAAGAATTGTCTAATCTCTACCCAATAATCTCCCCTAGACCCTCACCCACATCTAAGAGCTTTTGTGTTCATCAAAAGACCAAGCTTAGGCCCTTAAGGAGGTTCTCAAGTGAATGATTCAAAAGGTAATTTCCCTCCCTCTTCTCCTTTAATTTCCTTTCAAGTTCAAGTTCCTTTCTTGATCTCTCCCAACCTATTTTCATCTAAATTGTATTGTAACTCCAGTATTATAAATATACTATAATGTTATGATGCTAATGGGATATTATATCACCCCACCCCCTTTCCCTCTTCCTTTTATTTTATTAAAGAGAACGTTGTTCATGAGGTGTTAAATTTATCACCTTCAAAAACGACATGCTCTCTTATTCCATTTCTAACTTCAAATCTGGTCATGAAACCATTTTTATGGTTGAACCAGAATATTTTATATGTATTATGTTCTGTTTTAAGTTCTGGAAATAACCTATAGCCGTATTACTAAGTGAAAAGTTAAAACAAGTTCATTGTGATCCAAAAACCGCTCAAATTAACCCAAATAATCATCATTTAATTCTTATCCAATGATTCACCCAAATGGATCTAATATAATTCATTATAAAATCATTAAATCTCCTGTAATATCACTAATAACATGTAATATCATTTCTGGATTTTTACCCATGATCTACCCAAACTTCAATTTAAGAATACAAGTGAACCACCCAAGAAAAACCATAAAAACAAACATCCCCGAACAATGTTTTTAAACTCTATAAGTCATCCAAAGGAACATAATATGACATAATGAAAACATAATGAACCCTATTAATGTAAAAATGGTTTTGGATTTCTAATTAATGAATATAATTTCATTATATAGGACATTAAAGAGAAGGAAGTATTCGGGTACAAGGTAAGGGGAAATTCTCGAACCCAACTTTCATCCTTCAGGTTCTTCCTCTTTCAATCCATTTTTGATATGGTCACTTATTAAAGATCATTTGTTCATCATTTTATTTCCTTTTCTAGGATATAAATGTTTTCAAATGATGTTTATGTCAATCCAAAAGTTTTCCAAAATAACTCTTCTTTTAAGAACTCAACTTTTACCTCTCATTCATGGTTGATGGTTCTTGTATCAAGTATGTTGTTCCCTTTTTCTTTTGGGAACCCAAAGTTATGAATGTGTTCTTATGAGATAAAACCCATTCCTTTTCATGGGTTATTTATGTTCATTTATGTTATATGTTCATTGTGGCATGCATGATAAATGATAATGTTATGATGTGACGGGTGCGCCCGGAATTATATAGCGCAATATGAATGTTTAAATGTGATGGGTGCGCCTAGAATTATACAGCGCTCCAATGCATTGGGTAAAGTGAAGAATCTCATGAGTAAATGTGAAATGATGTGTGAACAAGATGCTAGCTTGGTTCACAAGTATGTGTGGTAGTGAACCACTAAGACATGATGTTTCGTTTTTATGCATTGCCACATTTCAAGTCTATTATTTATGCTCCTCTCATGATCATGATATTTTTCCTATGTTATAATTATGCTCACCCCATGATATATTGTTCTTATCTATCCTCTTACCGAGCTTTTAGCTCACCCCTTTTGATTTATATCCTCAGGTGGCTACATGTACTAAGGAGAGGACAAGTTCCAATAAGAATCTATAAAAGAAGAAATTAAATGGATGTTTATGCTCGATGTTGTATTTGTTATGTGTGGTCCTAGTTTTCCCAAGACACTAAACCTTTGTATCCTCTATGTGTAATACTATTATGTTGTTTATCTTTGAAATAATGTAATAGTAATGTAAGAAAAGGCTGGGTCGCTATAAGAATGGTCCTCTTATCACAAGACCATGAAATCACAACTGAGTTCAGGCATTTGACAACTTCACAAGAAGACTAATAACAAATCCTTATGGTTATTTAATAAAGAACCAATTATCCAAATATTATATTGAGAATCTGATAACCCACCACAATTGAGTACACGCATTTTAAGCTCCAATAAATTAAAATATTGATTTGAATGGTTGGGGTTGATCTTTATAGTTTCAGTAGTAAGAAACTAACAATTGATGGAACTTCTTATTCAAAAAATAATATATTCATGAATGAAATATTCTAAAGCAATCCTTGTTACAAAATGATCTTGAATAAATTAGAAACTAAACAACAGTAGTAACTAAAGGTTTACATATGTATAAATATCAAAGTGTATCCTCCTTTTCAAATAATAGAGATTTTATCATCCCTTAGAGTAGCACTCTAAAAGATAATTTCAATAATACATTCACATATGTGAATCAGTTATCACACACACACACACACATATATATATATTTTAATAGATAATTTGATGGGATATATAATATCTCATAATTTCTATTTAATTTTTTTAAATTATATGGAATTATTTCAAGACTGCACGCTCTGAAAACACATGTTTCTGAGCCCCGGTGATCCCGTAATTGAATTTTGAACTTTTTTTAATGTTCATTCAGTGAATGTGCAAGCAGGTTTTTCTAAATTCTGAACCGATGCTCAGATCAAAAATACAAGGGCATCGTTGAACTCAAAATTCTTAAATTCACATAGAAATGACTTAACTTCGATAGGTAAGGGTCAGAAAAAAATTTAATTTTTGGGATTTTTCGGAAAAGTAATAATATAACTATAAAAAGTTATTTTATTTTTCTTTCGCACCATTGAACGACAGACGATGACACTACATTGTGACAATGAGGTGCAATTAAGGAATCCCCTTAATGAATAATTGTTCAAGCGTAACTACTATGCTGATTCATAAATCAAACTGTGTAACGATGCTACGTCATAGCGTAATAGAAACACTGTGACTTATTTCTTTTTATTAAACAAACGTGTTGGATACTGGAAAATAAAATGGTGGAAAAATCTCTGATGAACCTCTGGTGATATTTCTCTCCAATGAAGAATGACGAACGCTGGAAGAACGTCATCAAATTCAACGTACAGTGAAGGATGAATCCGGAAAGAGACGAACAACATTGACCCCTTGAACCCTTGTGCACGGAACACTATGGAAACAAACTTCAAGTGATGTAGGGGTTTGAACCATTTAAAGTTTCCCCATTCTTATTCCAAACTACAAACATGAATAAACCCATGAATAGGTTAATCCGAAGGCCGTGCGTTCTAGTGGGAGGGTGGATTCTTTTGGGATTTATCTACCTGGGATTAAATTATCACTTGTGTTGGTTGAATTAAAATTCCCAAACCTCCCCATGTTTTTAAAATTCTAATGCGGAGGGCGTTGAAATACACGAACAAGTCCTGATCCCTTCATCATGTTCATTTTTCATGGATGATTTCTTGAAAAGGTGGAAAAGTGAGTTTTAGGTTGTTGTGGTAAAGGTGAAGGCCTAGACGCAGACAGATTGAGAAACGAACCACTAGAGCGACTCTGGTGGCCCACGGTAGTGGTTGACGGCAGCGGGAGGTGGCACTATGTGGTGGTAGAGGGTCGTGAGCAACTGGTTTCTGTGGCATGGAGATGGAATCCCATGTCCGGGATGCCCGAGAAAATGGTGGAGGCTGTGGTTGCTCAACCGCGGTGCTTAAGATCTGCAGTGCCTGGCTGGTGCCACATTGACTGAGTTAGCCCGTGGACTTGATCCGCAAGTGATGTGGAGAACACTGCATATGGTGGGCCGCACTCTCTCAACCACGACATTAGAGGAGTCATATGCAGCTCCCAACTGTGTCCCAGCTAGGCCAATGGCTGATCTGCCTCTGATGGACTGAGTAAACCTACACTACTGAGCTGGACCCTGCGATATTAGGCCAGACCCTTGCTACTGAGCTAGAACCTTTCTACCGAGCTCAACCTCGCGCTACTGGGTCAAACCCATGCAATCGGGCTGGACCTATGCTATCGGGCCGGACCTACGCTACCGGTCCATACCTTTTCGGTTTGGGTCGGTCTGACCGATTCTGCCCATCCCCAGGCCCAACCAGCCCCCGTTTCACTAAAACCCCCATATTTCTCAAACCATGCATTTGATTGACGCACCATCGTTGGTGTTGGGACCCTTATGAAGGGATGATCCTTATGAGATACTCTACATGAGTTTTGGAGAAATTTAGTGTACGACCAGGTTAGATCGGCCTCAAATCCAACCAGGCCCTTTTTATAGAAATGCCCATATCTTAAAGACAGTGAATCCATTTGACGCACCGTCTATTGTGTCGGGACCCTTACGATGAAACAATTCTTTGGGATTACTCTATGTGAGAATTCATGGCGGTTGAGGTATGGATAATGGATTAAGGATAGGATCCTTCTAGAATCAAGCATGCTTTGTGTGGAAATCTTATGGATGGCTGTGACGTGAAGAATGAATAGTGATCCTATATGGGTCAGCTCCTAATGATCCTGTGTGGGTGAACACCCAGCGAGCCTGTGTGGGTCAGAAATTCAAAATCCTATGTGGGTCAGCACCTAGAGACCCTATGTGGATCAGCAGTAGAGCCTCTCAATAGAATAAATGATATAGCTTTACAAATAATCATATTTACTTACGTACTTAAGTTTTAACTAGTGTGAGTTGTGTCTTTTACTTTGATCTATGTGTTTGCGGTCTTTCTTGGTGGTATTACTTTTGTGGTATTTACTTGGAGGTGTTGTCCTTTTTGGATTAATGAGACTCCTTCAGGGGTCTCTAGGTCCCTACAGATTATTTTTATACTCACCCCTGCACAGGATTCACCCGCACCTGTTGTGTCTTATGAAGATGACAAATAGCTTTGACCGGGACTTTGGGGATCTAGGACTAGACAGTGCTCGGAGGTGGATCGATAGACGTGGGGTGCTGTAGTGACATCCGATAGAGAGCTATACCTACAATTCAGGTAGGATCCTTGGTGGATGACCTCTGAAGATTTTACTTCTTTTTCCATACTTTTTTTTCTTCAGTTGGGCTTGTATTATGTCCCCATTACTTTTAGTTTAAACACTTTACTCTCAGTAGTTATACTTTGTGGCAGTTGTACTATTTTCTTTCCTTTGTGGTTTGCTTTGTGCAGTATGTCCTATTTTTGTGTGTACATGATTATAGAAAATGTCTTCTCTTTTTTGGTATATGCGTTTCTTTTACTAATCACCATCCCTTGGCCTATAGAAGGTAGGCTTGGGGTAGTCACGACACAGTCCCCATGGTATGGGTAAAGAAAAAGTGGTATCAGAGGGCGATCGGTTCTACTAGAATAACAAAGAGTCTTTAAATTTCAAAAGGGGAGATAATGTTAAGTATCTTGAGTTCAGATTTCAGTCTAGGGAGTTCAGTGTTTGTGCGGTGGATGAAGTATCCATACACCAGGACCCTGAATTCTATTTTCTGACTTGGTACACAAAAAGACTAGTTGCATGTGTTTTAGAAATATTTTTCTCTTGATCCTTTTTGAGTCAGCTCACAAAGTATAACTTATTGACCATGGAGAATTTTTTCCCTAAATTATGCCTCTAAGAAGATGACCTACCAGGATTCAGTGATAGATCACGACGATGGCCCACCAAGTGATGAGGTGTCGGTGTAGGGACCACTTATAGAGATAGCACCTTCGGGTGGTGTACCAGCAGAACCACCAACTGGAGAGCAATAGTTACTACCAGCCCCACCAACAGATAGTACACAATAACTGAGCATGCTGTGTGAGTTCCAGAGATAGAGGCCTATGAGGTTTCAAGGTGAGATATATACCTAGGCACCTAAGGATTGGCTGGAGGCAGTTACTCAGGTTTTTCTCTTAGTTGAGACACCTATAGAACAAATTATGGTTCTAGCTGCTAGCCTTTTTTAGGGAATTATAGGGAGATTGTGGAAATTGATGGTCCAGACACATGAGAAGGTGACCCTTTTTTTTCATACATTGAGATCCTATTTAATGATGAGTTTATACGAGTGAAACTATGCTCAGTTCGTATTCAGGTGTTACTACACCTTCAGCAGGGAAGCCTAACTTTGGCTCGGTACTCATCGAGGTTTACCGAACTTTCTCGCTACTCCACCAACATGGTATGAGACCCTTTCTTCAGAGATCAGACCATTTAGTAGGGACTCCGATGGTATATTAGATCATCAATGATTTCACTCAGCATCGTAACACAGGATGTAGTGCTAGAGCGAGCCCTACTGGTGGATATCTTCCTAGCCAATAAGGTACCGATAGTGAGAGCCACCACCAGATGAAAGGTGGATGAGTCATCTAATGTAGGCAGTATACAGATGATGCAAAGGCCCAAACATGCTAGAACTTCTGATGATGACCCCATGATGTAGGTTCGAACATGCGGAGCTAGCGTGGTTGAGGAGGTTATCTGAGGGATAGAGTTTGTTACTCATACAACGGAAAGGGGAACATGGCTTGTGAATGTTTGAATCCCCACTCAGATGACCAGTTGGTAGTTGAGTGACCACTAAGATAACAAAAAAGGATCGGGAAAGGAGGTCTTCAGGGCCGCGAAAGTGGCAGGGGAAGCAGGCTGAGCGACATATAGTGGATGACGGTTTGAGGTACTACCACCACCAACCATAAGAGGTCCACCACGAGCTTCGGGAGCATGTGGATAGGGGCGGGGACACCTTCATGTGATAGAGGCCTACTGCCACGATGACCCAAAGATGATTAGAGCTATGATATATGTCTACTCCACCTTATCTTTAGTTATTATAGACACAGGTACCGATCACTATTTCCTTGCAACGGACCTCGTTCGAGGATCAAAGATTCCGGTGGATCTGTTGGCTCAATCCTTACAATTAGAGACTCCTACAGGAGGGGATTTGATTAATACACACTTTTTCCTACTGTGTGAGAACAATATATGAGGTGAGATCTTCGGATGGTATCTTCTAGTAGTATCATTGAGGACTTACGATATCATCTTGGATATGGGATGGTTGTCTACAATCCATGCTTAGATCAAATATTTTAGGTGCAAAGTGCGGGGTGTCTGTGAGGATGGGACCGGGTTTCCTTCATCGGAGAGAAGGAATCATTTCCAGCAGATGATGGAATTTCTAAGAGGAGGATGCATCTGATCACTAACAAGTTGGCTAGCCTCACCCTCGATGGGGTGGACAAGAGGAGTTCAAATTTTCTTATGGATATGGACGAGTATGAGGATGTCTTTAAAAAAGATGTCCCAGGACTACCTCCTCACAGAGGTAGACTTCTGTGTTGACATGTACCCAGGAATGACACTGATATCTACACCTTCATATTTTATGGCCCCTGCGGAGCTTCGGGAGCTGAGGGTACAACTGGAGGACTTGCAGAGGAAGGGGTTTGTAAGGCCCAATGTTTCTCAATGGGAAGAGACAGTGTTGTTTTCCAAGAAGGAATAAGGGATCATGAGGCTATGTGTGGAATTATGGTGCCTAAACCAGTTGATTGTGAATAAAAAGTATCCACTACTGATGATTGATGACCTCTTCAATCAATTGAAGGGAGTGAAGTGGTTCTCAAAGATCAACCTCAAATCAGGCTATCATCAACTTCGAGAAAAAGATGAGGACGTACCAAATACAACCTTTAGATGTCGATATGACCACTATGAGATTTTAGTGAGCCCTTTTGGTGTGAACCATGCCCAAAAAGTATGGTATTCATGAAAAGGATATTTCAGCCTTACCTTGAATGTATTGTGGTAGTCTTCATTGATGACATCTTGGTGTATTCAGCGTCATAGAAATAGCATGCTACACACCTACAGATAGTCCTTGATGTAATCTGAGTGCACCAACTTTATGGTAAGCTCTAGAAGTGAAAATTATGTATTTGAGAGGTCCACTTTATGTTAAATTTCATCTTAGAGGCTCAAGTTGTGGTGTATCCGACAAAGATAAAGTCAGTGCTTTCTTGGGAGCCACCTAGAAGTGTGGATGAGGTTCATAGTTTCTTGGCATTGGCCGGATACTATCAGAGGTTCATGACTGAATTTTCCAGAGTAGAAGCACCCTTTTCAGCTTTGAAAAAAAGGTGTAACCCTTTATATAGACATAGAGGTGCTAGAACAATTTCCAAGAGACGAGGTGGAGACTAACCAATGTTCCAATATTGAATTTCCCAGAGGATGGAATTGACTACATGATATAATATGATGCATCAAGGATCAGGTTGGGTTTTGTTCTAATGTATGAGCGAGAAGTGATCACCTACAACTCACAACAGTTGAGTCATCATGAGCAGAACTATGTGACCCATGACCTAGAGTTAGAATTTGTGGCCTTTTCCTCTAATATGTGGAGGAAAAAATTGATGGGTGAATGTTTTACTGTCTACTCCGACCAGAAGAGTATAAAATATATCTTCTCCTAAAAGGACTTAAACTAGAGAGAGTGACGATACCTGGAGTTACTCTAGGACTATGACTTTGAGATTGTATATACTCTTAGGAAGGGGAATAGGGTGGCAGATGCACTCAGTAGGAGGTCTGGTTTACAATTGTTGAGTGAGGTGATGGATCAGCTATCTAGGATGCAGATATCCTTCATGGATAGTGATGGATCATCTTACCTCTAATCTATGATTGTACCTCCCCCACTCTTACTGTGAGTTAGGGAGGCACAACTTATGGATGTTGACTGCGAGGCCCTATGTGCTCATATATCCATAGTACACGCTCCTAATGGATTTTCAATATGTGGGGAGAACGCTATATTTTTTAGAGGATTCACTATATTACTAGTGAAGTTACGAGAGGAGGTGTTGAGGGAGTTCCATACACCCCCTTTGGAAGTAAATCTTAGTGTGTAGAAGATGTACCAAGACCTACTATGTTAGCACTGGTGGCCAGAGATGAAGAAAGCGATGGTAGAGTTTGTTTCCTGATGCCCCAGTTGTCAGCAAGTGAAGGTCGAGCATCATGTATCAATAGTCTTGACACACCAACATGAGGTATCAAAGTGAAAGTGGGATGATATCTCTATGAAATTTGTGAGGGGGTTACCACACATGTCTCGAGGCCACAATTCTATTTGGGTGATCATTTACCGACTCACCATGTCATCTAACTTCCTACCCTTTCAGGAGTAGGGATTAGTAGAGTTCTTGAGATGCATCTATGTATAGGATATAGTGTGGATTCATGGGGTTCCTTTGAAGATAGTCTCAGACTATGATTACTAATTTACATCCCTGTTGTGGATGGGGATGTAGGAGGCGTTCGGGACTCATCTTCACTTGAGCACAACTTTTCAACCCCAAACAGATGGTCAGATGGAGCAGACTATACAGATCTTGGAGGACATGATTTGTGCTTGTGTCATGGATTTTGGTTGTAGTAGGAAGGACCACCTTCCACTTGTGGATTTTTTGTTAGACAATAGATATCACTCCACCATTTGCATGATAATGTTTGAGGCCTTCTATGAGAAGCCATGCAGATCACCTCTATGCTAGAAAGACACAGGGGAGTCAATACTCATGGGACCAGAGTTGGTACAGGTTAAAAAAAAGAAGGTGCAGATCATCTAGGAGTGTAAGAGGACTACACAGAGCAGATAGAATTCATATCCCAATAGAAGATATAGATCCTTGGAGTTCAAGGAGGGAGACCATGTTTTCCTTCGGGTCTCTCCCCTATAGTCTTCACCGGGTGCACAATATTTTCCACATGTTGCAACTGAGGAGGTACATGCATTATCCATCACACTTCATGGACTGAGGTGAGATGGACATTGGAGATGGGGATACGTTTTCATAGTTCCCAGTAGAGATAAGGGATCGATAGGAGTAGGTCCTTCATGGAAGGTTGATTCCTTTGGTGCACATTCAGTGTAAGCATGAGAACCTCCATGATAGAAAATGGAAGAGGGAGACTCAAATTCATGCTCAGTACCCCCACTTGTTTGATTAGACTTTGTGTTGGATTTTGGGGATGTAAAGCCCTAAGTTGGGGAGAATGTAATGTCTCAGAATTTCCATGTTTTTTTTAAATTATATGAAATTATTATGAGACTATAAGATTTAACAACACATTATTTTGAGTCTTAGTGAGCCTGGAATTGAATATTGAACTTTTTTAAGGTACATTCCATAAACGTGTGATTGGGTTTTTCTATCATTTAAATTGGTGATCGGGTCAAAAATCTCAGGAAATTGTTCAACTCGGAATGTTGGGATTTTCCTAGGAAGGACTTAACTTCGACCAGCAAGGGTCGAAGAGAAAATTAAATTTTTGGTACTTTAAAAAAAAATAATAATATAAAATTAAAAACATATATTTTTTTTCGCACCATTGAGTTGGGGACAACAATGATACGGTGCGGTGACAAGGCGACGATGAGGTGCTAGTAAGGAATACTATTAATGGATCATTGTGCAAGAATAATCATTACACTATTTCAAAAATGAAACAATATAATGATGCAACGTCACATCGTAACCAGAATGTTGCAACATGTTTCTTTTTATTAAATTAGCACATTGGAGAGTGGAAAATAAAATGGTGGGAAAATCTCTGATAAACCAATGGTGAAATTTATCTCCAATGAAGAATAACGAATACTGGTATAACGTCATCAAGTTTGACGTACATCGAAGGATGAAGGTGGAAATTGATGAATGACATCGACCCCTTGAACCCTCAAGGACATAATGCTACGACAACAAACTTAAAGTGAGCTGAGGTTTGAACTATTTAAAGTTTCCCCATTATTATTCCAAAAAATAAACACAGATTAATCGATGAAAAATTTAATCCATGGAACATGCATTCTTGTGGGAGGGTGACTTATTTTGAGATTTCTCTTTCCAGGATTATATTATCACTTGTGTTGGTTGAAGTAAAATCTCTGAACCTCCCCATGTTTTTAAACATCTAATGCAAAGGGCATGAGCTAACACGAAAAAGGAACAATACCCTCTTCAAGTGAGTTCTTCAAAGATGATTTCATGGAAAGATTGCAAGGTGAGTTTGAGGCCATCACAATGAAGGTGATGGCCTAAAAATTTGATAGACATAGAAGGATTGAGAAATGGAACACTAGAGTGACTTCAGTGACTCGTAGCTGAAACTGTTGCCGACCGCTGTCGGTGGCTCGTGGCGGAGGCCCCCGGTAGTGGAACACCAAAGTTGTATAGGGCTGTGACCTGTCAGCCATGAAGGCACGAAGAGGGCAACCCACATCCAGGCCACCCAGGCAAATGACAGAGGTCGCAGTCACTCTACAGTGGCAGTGGAGATCTGTGTCTCCATGCTTGCACTACATTTATCGATTCAACCCACAGACTTGGTCCATTGGTAACATGGAGGACACTGCTACATCGGAGACTACATGTTGGACAACACGCGGCTGGTCAACTGCGATAGTAGAGGAGTCGAACACGGCTCCCAGCAGCGTCCCGGCTAGGCCGAAGGGTGGTCTACCTTTGGTGGACTGGGCGAACCCATGGGCCGAACCCTTGCTATCTGACTGGACCCATGATACCGGGATGGACGCGCAACCCAATGGGCTAGAACTAGACTAGACTGGGTTGGGTCAGTCTGACCGGTTCAGACCAGACCCAGACCCCACCATCCCCCGTTTCACTAAAAATCTTGTATCTCTCAAAATGGGAATCTGATTGACCCACTATCGGTGGTGTTGGGATACCCTTCCAATAGGGAGGTCAATATGAGATACTCTATATGAGTTTTGGTGGAAGTTTTCATATGGATTGGTTGGATCAGACACGAATCCATCCTGGTCCTTTTTATAGAAATGACCATATCTTACAGACCGGGTGTCCTTTCAACGTGATTTCTGTTGTATTGGGACCCTTATGGCAAGAAAATCTTTTGGGGTTACTATATGTGGGATATTCTGGTTCTTGATGTACAACCAATTTCTTAAGGATAGAATCATCCCAGAATCAAGCAAGCTAAGTGCGGTAATCCAGTGGGTAGCTGTGACGTGAAGTATGAATTGCGATCCTGTGTGGGTCAGAACCTAGCGATCCTGTGTGAGTAAAAACCTAGAGATAATATTTGGGTCAGACCCCAGCGATGCTAGGTGAATCATCAACCGAGCCTCTCAATAGAATAAGATGATCTAGCATTACGACTAATCATATTTACTTCTATACTAAAGTTATACCTGCTGTGAGATGGTTGTTTTACTTTTTCTATGTGTTTGAGATATTCCTTAGTGGTATTACCTATATGGTATTTCCATTTTGGTGTTTTCCCTTGTGGATTACTGAGAGACATTTAGAGGTCTCAGGGTCCCTACTGAGTGCTGTTATACTCACCCCTGCATGGGCTACGCCCGCGCCTGTTGTGTCTCATAGAGACGACATACAGATTTGACTGAGAATTTGGGGAGCAAGGACTAGACGGTGCTCAAAGGTGGATCGATAGACGTGGTGTGTTGTAGTGACTTATTACAGAGATTTGTTCCTTCCCTTCAAGTAGGATACTTGGTATACAACCTCTAGAGATTGTACTTATTTTGTAGTACATTCCTTTCAGTTGAGCTTGTATTCTAGCCCGATTACTTTCAGTTTACACACTTTACTCTTAGTAGTGATACTTAGTGGTGGTTTTACTAATTTATTTCCTTTGTGGTTTCCTTTATGAGGTATTCCCAATTTGTGTGTGTATAAGTTTAAAGAAAATTCCTTCTCTTTTTTTGTATATGACTTTCAGGTTCTAGTCATGAGCCGCTGGCCTACGGAATGCATGCTTGGGGTAGTTACAACACGGGCCTTGGGGGAAGGGTCGGGACAGAATATATTGAACAGATGGCTTGTTTCAGTTTTCCAGATACAGAAGAACTACCAAATTGACCACGGTAATTCAAATTCCAATTAACTAGGGGATTCATAACTTTCCTTAGGAACTTGAGTGATTTTATCCAATCAATACAGTTCTTTGAAGCAATAATAATGATCCTTGATTCGATCTTAAATTCCTACTCTATAATTGAATCATTCATGTATTGAAAACATGGATTAAAAACATTACCCTTGTAAGCACAATTTAGGGTTGAACTACATAGTGTAGGGTTAAACTGTGTAGAGTATGGTTTCAACCAACGTAAGGTTCCTTAGCCATACATTAATCTTCATGTTACATAGAAAACTATAGTATCATAGGGATGGTAATCCATACATTCACCTTTTTATCATAATATCCCAAAAATATCATTGATTAAACATACAATCAAATTACCAAAAGTAGGGTTGATGAATAGTATTACCATATTCCTATGTGGAGTTTCTGATCCATGCAATTATCGATTCTCCAAACGTATGGATGTTGATAAAAAAACTATTTAGTGTAAAGTAGGGTTGATACCATGAAAAAGTGTTAAATTTTTTGCATAACATATGGATGATGAACTATACGATCATTTTCTGAATGCTGGGTTTGAAACAATGTTTCTAGAGTAATTCCCGTAATGTTAAATTCTTTTAACCTGGATATAAATTCCTAAAATATCACTCAATAAAACTTCATCAGAAAACAAAAAATGGTATTTTTGAGCATCAAATCATAAAATATTATTGATTATTTTTAAGACAATACATTCCCAACAATTCCAAGTAGTATGGTATAAATTTATAATCATCCCCCACATTCTTATTTATTTAAGTGAGTTTCTTCTTCCTAATTTTTTTTTCACTATATTATAATGATAAAACCAGTTAAATTATTATTCTAGTATGTTATTATAATGATGGAATATGCATTAAATACCCTCTATTTTTCATTAAGAAAAACAAAAATGTTAATCATGTGTCGTGTGGAGTATCAGCTCCATGATGCAATGTGTTTTGTTTTCCATCACCACTAAATTTTTTAGGCACTAATGGGGAATTTAATATATAATTATGATATATATGAAATATTTTAGATTCTAATCGAATAAACCATATTAATATTTTTTCATATTCTATGTAAAAATAAATTATAGAGACCCACACTTTACATACAAAGATATTACGTCTTAATAGATGAATATTTATTTCATCACACAAATATGTGCCTGAGGACCATAAAGGTTTAATGTCTTTGGAAACATGGATACATAAATAATTGGTTTATTAGTGAACCGCATCATCTATTACTATGTTCTCCATAACTAGTACAATTATTAGACATATTATACAAAATACCTATCTTTATAACTTTTGAAAGGGTGATATTAGGTACTTAGTAAGGGTAAATAAGGTATATTTCAATAATCACTTAAAAATATAATGAGGATGTGGGTATGTTAACTTGAGAATAAAAATTTAGAACCATACCCTATCTATAATCGATCATAATCTTAAATTGTTGTATAAATCAGGGCAGTTCATAAGACATGAATTATAGAGGAATCAAATAACATACGCCATGAGATAATAAAATTAGCATGAGACAAAGATTTATAGAATACACATAGGCATAGAAAATAATTTCTTTATCAGTCAAGGTTCATTTACGAGTCTATCAGAGTAGAATAAGTTCACTCCCCAAACCATCATAGTAGTTTAGGTTCACTTCCAAGACTATAATAGTGGACATTGTCCCTTGTTGAAATGAGTTCACTCTATATTCTAGCCTTGTTTATCTCATGAGATATCCATCAATACTCAATGCATTTTAAGGCTATATAATTCCACTCCCACCCATACCCTAATGAAAATCATATATATTTGTAACAAAATATTAATAAACATTCATCATAGAAAAAACTATATAAATAAAATATGCTTCATAAGAATTTCATCATAACGTAACTTGTAGAAAAGAAATAGTTTTTATAAGAATAACCCATGGAATATAAATATATTTTTGAAACATCTTGTAATAATAATAATAATAATAATAAATACAAAAAAAATTAATGATTTTATCATTAGATCATATCCCTTGTATATTATATTCGAGGGTTGTTTTATTTGATGAATAGAAATACTAATAAAAGTTTATTAAAAACATCATTGAGGGAAATACCCTTTCTAAAACTAATTTTAAAAATATAAAATTTTCCAAAATTTCTTATAAACCTACATTATAACAATTTAATGTAATAATTAAATCATTAAGTTTTCACGATGACTGGAAATTCAGTTCTTGTCATGAACGTTTAAACCAATATTACTTTCACATTTTTTGATAAAAGGAAATAGTACCTTATTTAAAAAAATGGAAAGAAAATTTCTTTTAAATAATTTTTTAAAATAAAAAAGGTTAAACAATTCTTCAAACAATCATTAGATAATATTAAGGACTTTATTTAAAACATTTTTATAAAACATGGACATAGAAGAGAAATGATTTTCAACACAAGAGAGAAATAAAGTTAGTCTTCCTAAAAAACATTCATTTAGAATATTGAGTAAATAAAGAGAGGAAAATTATTGGGGAAATTTTAATTTATAGAAATAAATAGAGGATAATAAAATTAATTAATTTCTTGAGAAATAGATCATAATATTTCATTATCGGAAACTTAATCTTTAACAATCCTGATAAACAGTGTGATTGTAACATAGAACCCTTACCACATTAGTAACTTTTAAATATTAATACCAATTAAATAAACCATAGATGGATATTTATATCCCATAATATTCATTATAAGAATAAAAAAGACATTATTTTTTAATATATACACCACCCAAAATAAAAAAGTGTTGAATATGGAATATGTCCCACATAAATAAAAGTGAGATGAAAATCCATTACCTCAAGTCTTGAATTACTTTATACATTTTTTAACATACTATATAACAATTTAGGTTTAATATAAATCTATTAAAAACCATAATAATATTTATCATACCATATATGATTTTATTATATCATTTTATCACCCATTTATTGACGATTCTTTGTTAAAACCACTTTTTCAAGTACTAATTTCTTTATTCTTTTATAAATGTTTTGTATTGGTAGTTTTGGGTCTTGTAATTTGATTTTAGTTTCATAATATACATAGTGTGAATAATTAAAAAATATTATATATATTAATTATATATATATATATATATTTATATTCATCTATAATAGTTGAGATAGAAAAATTAATTACATTGTCCATGGTGACGGTATGTCGTGTGCATGCATGAACATTGTTTCCATTTTTTTGACAAATTGAATAAAATAATGGTAAATAATAATTCAAATATATAGAATAAATTTTATATCATCTATATTAATTAAATATATCCTTGTTACCATCCATGTAAAATTAAAAAGAAAAATGAATCACATCGCTTCATGAATCTGGTAGTTCGTATATATACACGAGCGATGTTACCATCTTCCAACAGATTATAGGGTAAGAAGGTAGATATTATGTTATAATTATTAGTGAATAATTATTTTCATAAATATCATATATATATATATATATATATAATTTAATCCATCATTATTTCCATCCATGTGAGAAAGTGACAAATAACTAATTACATCAGTTTTTGTGGCTATAGTTCGCCAAACACACGATCAACAATTTTGTTTCCAATTTGTAGGAGGATGAGATAGATATAGGTTATTACATAAAAATAATAAAATATAAGGATTTTTAAGGTAATGGTGTTATTATATCAGTATATTTGGATCATATTTTAAGGATTTGGAAAAAGGAAAAAAAAACAAAAAACCCTTGGTTAAAAATGATACCTCTTCTTCGGACAACCTCTTTACATTTTCAACGAAAGATTTCTTAGGAATTATTTTTAATAAAAATAAGGAATACATGTAATTTAGATGAAATTAATTAAATAATTTGGGTAGGTGTTTTTATAATTTTTTTATCGAAGTGTGGAGAGGAGATGATAGTGGGTGTCCTTTTATAAGCGGGGAGAGGAAACACTTGAAAATTTCAAAATATACTGATGCTTTTATAACACAAAAATAATAAAAAATGGAACTTTTCTGAAAATTATATAATATAAGCTCGAAATATTCCTATTAAATTTAATCTAGACAAGTTTTATGGTTATTTTAACCATTTTATTTTTAGTTTAACCACCTGGTAAACCCTTTTTAACATTAACCGTGATATTTAATTTTTAATATTTTCACTATTCATTATGAAACAATGTTATTTTGACCTTATTAAATAATATTTATTATTATGATTTCAAATATATAACCCATTTAGACAAATTAAATTCATATAAGTGTCAGAATTTAATTTAAAATTAAACTCACATGCACGAAAAAAATGTGGTTTTCTAATGAAAAAGTTTTCTTATATAAAAAAGATTTATATCAAAATTCAACATATAATTCATTCCAATAACCTCAATTGGATTAATAAAAATATTACATAAATTATTTAAATTTAAAAATATTTTAAAAAATTAACCTTTATACATTATTTGAACGAAAAGACAATTTTCAATAAAAAACAGTATTTTCACTATTCATCAAATGATTAATCTTTTTAGTGAATATTAAAAAATAAAATATGATAAATTTTTTACATGTTATTTAAAAAATGAATTAATTTTTTCAAATAAAATTTTCAATTTTTTCCAAAACTAATTTTAAAATATCTGCAAAAAATGGGATGAAACCAGTTTTTAGAAAAAAATAATTTTTAGGCATAAAACTGGATTAATTCTTACCCCATGCATAGGAAAATTATTAGATGAAGTATAAAATATTAGTTAGAATATATAATATATAAATTTCATTAAAATAATACAATAATATTGATTAATTCTATTTATTAACAATTAAAGACATTATGTTCTTAAAAAATATTTTTTTAGAAAAGCATTTCTTTTACCTTTAAATGATTTTTGTTTTTATTTCTAATGAATTGATAAAAATTAATTTTTTTATTCATGTTTAAACCATATAATTTACATAAATTTGTTAGTCATATTCATATCCTTTAATTTAATGGCTATGTTATAATGGTAGACTAT
Organism: Viscum album; assembly: GCA_963277665.1. Classification (NCBI taxonomy): domain Eukaryota; kingdom Viridiplantae; phylum Streptophyta; class Magnoliopsida; order Santalales; family Viscaceae; genus Viscum; species Viscum album. Next base: position 1,418,971,924 of record OY728145.1, read on the forward strand.
ATTATTGTATGATAAAACTGGTGCTGAATTCATTGCAAGCTATCAAAGAAATTAAATTTATTTGAAAAAACTATTTCATAAATTCCCAGGGTGTTACATTCTACACCCCTTAAAAAAATTTGACCCTTAAAATTAAATCAAATTGATATAAACAACTATATATGCTTTGTCCTCATCATATCCTTAGGTTCCTATATACCTTCCTCAAATTCGTGGTTCACAAAAAAACTTTGACCTGATGAGTGGTGTTTTTTATTGCACTTTCACTCTTTGAATCAAAATTTAAATTGGCTCTTTCTCTTAATAAAGACCAGACACCCACTATATGACCAATTTTTCCAGTAAACACGAACACTTATATATTTATTTTCTAAGGATAGATATATAGAACACATCATGAACTTGATAGTGGTTTAGTGGACGCATCTAACAATAAGCTAATATCCATACTTGATCAAGGATCATTAAGGGCACAATATAAGAAGGGGTTAACATAATTTTACTTTATTTATAAATTTCATAACCTTCTTACCCAAGGAAACTCCTAGAAACTTCTTCACACCAACTTTAAATTCTAGATCCCAATGATGATTATCATGACAAATTTTCTGTTGACTTTATGACGACATTTTGTGTTATTGAATTTCTCTAAAATTATCTTCCATTTCTTTAGCTAGATCAGGTCCCAATAGATTTATTTCTCTAACATCAAACCTGAAAATTGGATTTCTACACTTCTTTCCACAGAGGCCCTCATAAGGATTTATATATAATATTGGGTGAAAACCAATATTGTAAGAAAAATTGACTAGATGAAGGTGTTAATCCCACCAACCTTTGAAATCCATAGAATATTATCTTAGAATATCTTCTTGGTTTAAAATATATCTATCATAATACCCATCTATTTGAGGATTATAAGATGTTCTGAGACTTAAATTATTATCAATAGCTTATTGAATAATTTTCTATAACATTGAGGTAGACATTAGATCCCGATCAAATATAATATAATGTGTTACTAAATGACACGTTTCCACTTAAATAATTTATATCCAAGAAATGTTATCTAGATAGAAATATTATCTAATAGAAATGATGTTTTTTAACTTAGTATGTTGATAAAATTCAACCTTAGTAGAATTATGGACTGATATGTTTTTGGGATTCCTAATAAAAAAATCCATGGCGATGTTTTCCAATTTCATTCTAGTATGGGTAATGGTTGTAACATACCCTTAGAATTTTTTTCACATATCCTTAAATTGATTATATACCAAGCACCGATATATGTAGTTTTCAATATCACTCTTTATGTCATCCCAAAAAAAATACTTTTTCAGACCACCAAACATCATTATATTACCTGGATGAATAAAGAATGAAGATCTATGAGCTTCCTCAAATAAACCCTTATTCAAATTTGGTATGGAAGAAACAAATAAATGGTTCTTAAACCTTATCATTCCATTATAGTAATAGTTAAAGTCTGGAACATTTCTCACCTTTTTCTGAAACACAAAATATTCTTTATGTACCTTTTTAATCTCCACTGATATATAGTTGAACAATCATTTGAGAAAGATAAGAATTATCCCATTTAATCAAGATTTACATATCTATCCTTTAAAAATCCCTTAAAATTGGATCTTTTGTGATCCTCATTAAATAAAATATAACATGATATTTTTATCATAAATCATTGGAAACCATTTTCACTTTCCAAGTTTGGTAATATATTGAGTAGTCATGATATTTTATCAACTCCAAACATATTCTGTAACCATATTAAACTCTTTTTGTGTGAATATATAATTTAAAATTTTATTATGATTATATATATCACACCATTATATGTAAGTATAATTCCTCCATATCTTTAATGAAAAAACTACCATAGATAACTTTAAATCACGAGTTGGGTAATTTTTCTCATATGTTTTCACTATATCATTATGTATGAAAATGAATCCCAATACCTTATTTGATTCATTAATATTATTTAAAATACCTTGTAAATTAATGTTTAATGTAATATTTTTTTAAACAACCTTATCTTAAATTCCATGAAAGTTTCTTCATATTCATCTATCCAAAAGAACTTGGATCCCTTATGAGTCAACTAAGTGAGTATTTTTTACAGTGCTTTGAACTTTTACACATAGTGTCACTAGTAACCAGGAAAACCAAGATAAGTATAGATATCAATAATAGTGGTTGTAATAGGATAATATTTAATATCCTCCATCTTTGATAGATCTACTGATATACACTCACTTGAGATTATATGACCAAAAAATGAAACTTTATACAATGAAACTTTATGCTCAATAATTTTTTCATATAGCTTCTCATTCCATGGGTTTTTTAGTATACTCATTAGGTGATATTCATCCTATTTCTTTATATTTTAAAATATATGAATACCAACTATAAATTATACCACAAACTGATCAAGGTAATCACTAAATAAAATATTCATTATCCATATTAAGATAACAAGGGAATTGGCTATACCAAATGGAATTAATATATATTCATAGTGTCTATACCTTATATAGAATAATGTATTGCGTATATCTTAATTATTGATACCAAATTGATGATGTTGATAATGATTATCAATCTTTTAAAATTATTCAGCTACTTACTGTAAAAAAATCGTAATCAATTTGGGGTAAAGGATACTTGTTATTTATTGTTTTCCTTTTCAGTTCATGATAATCAATGAAGAGTACCATCGATACATCATTATTCTTAATAAAAAAATATTTTTACCCTAAGGTGACACACCTGGTAAGAATAATATCATTTCATGATTTTCTTGAATTATCCTTTTCAATTCCTGTAACTCAATAGGGGATATTAAGTTGGGATTCTTTGAAATTGGTGTAGCTCCATGTATGAGTTCCACTGGTTACTCAACCTCACAATTTGGTGTAAGACTAGAAAACTCTTCTAGAAAAAAAAAACAAACTCCCACACAATATGAATATAATTTATATTGAGTTAAAACTTAACCATATGAGATAAAACCCCATTTTTAATAAGAATCAAGTCCCACATAATTTATGTGATCACCATTAGAATCTCATATTTATCGTTACACTGATAGATGATCATAGGTTGGTTCAGAATATAAAACATTACCTCACTTCCACAAAAATTAATGTTATATATATATATATCCTATGCATTCTTATGCAATCCTATGAAAACATCAAATTAAAATAGGGGTATAATTACAAGATTTTCAGGAAGCTCATTCCCTAAAATTGAAACTTGAGAAGAATCATAGATTTGTGATGCGATCATCATATCATTTGGGTTTTCCATTGACAATTTAACATCTAATCATTGAGGATAAAAATTAAAATTCCATAAAAAATTTACTCATATACAATAATTTATATAAATACGATCAAATATGGAACTTTAATATTTTACTATACCTATAACCATATGAACATTATAATTATATCTTAAATACCTTAGTAAATCCAAAATGGCTAAAATGACCATGAGCTATCTTTGATCAGAGTGAAGAATCTAGAAAAATAATTCCAAGGATGTCTAAATATTGACCCATTATTTTCAATCTATGAAAACTTAGGTTTAACATAGTTTATTCGGGTAAATATTCTATTTTAATCATTCAGGATGGTTTTTATGAATTTTTTGAATTTCCAAAACAAATCCCCCTAGGAGTGTCAAACTAGGTGTGATGTAAGGCATGTTGTCATGAATCAGGTTAGGATCTAGTAAAATCCCAATTTTAACCTTTTTATTTATTACCCTAGGTACAAATATTCTATATCCATATCCACTTATATTATACAGACAGAGATATACTTTCTTATAAATCACTCACTCTATAATTGACCAAGACCCCAGGGCATTTTCCTTGACACTACCTTGTCCCAATGATTCTCACTAAAGTTTTCTCATCTTAGTTTCCGAAGGTAAAATATAACCTATCATATGGTACAAACTATATAAACCCACACACTACATATATTGACATTACATTTTAATCAATGAATATTCATTTCATTTTAAAAATACGTTCATGAGGACTATAACAGTTTAGTTTCTTTGGAAACATGGATATATAAAAAAATAGTTTATAAGTGAACCACATCATATCCCATTATGTTATTCATAACCAAAATCCTTCTTATGCATATCATACATAATACTGATCTTCATAACTTTGGGAAATCAAACATGATAAAGGGTGATATTTGTTTCTTAGTAAGGGTAAATAAGGGAGTATCAATGATCTCTTAAACATAAGCTGATCATAAGGGTATAATAACATGATAAAAAAAATTAGAACCATACCCTTTATATCATTGATCATAATGTTGAGTCATGACTTTAATATTGGAAGTTTATAAGACATGAATCATAAGTGAATCAAAGAACATAATCCATGAGAGCATAACATTGGCAGATATAAAGATGTGTGGCATACCACAATATAAAACATTTATTTTTTTAAAAGCCTTTTCTAATCTGGGACTAAGTGATTACTCAAATTTATGGATTCTAGTTGTAATGTAGCCCAAAGAAATCATTTATCACAAAATAAATTACCTATAGAGGAATGGACCCCAAGTTGAAAAGGTAGGAAAATCACTATTAAGAGGGGCTTTGAAGCAAGGAAGTCATCCTTTTTATTACCCTCCTGCCATATGTGGGAAATCATCATCGCATTATCAAGTAGAAATTTGGACTTCTGAACTTGGTAAGTGATTAACCATGGGATGGGGCTGATACCACCCAAGGAGTTGAAAGTCAACTTTGAGTCTATCTTCAAAGCATCAAGACTGATATTGTTCCTTCTACAAAGATCAAAACCTACAATTATCACATTAGCCTCATCATTTAGAGATTCCCCATATCCAAAAGGGGAAATGAAGGTGATGACCAAGGATTCATAACTGTCACAAACCATACCACCTCCCTGCATGATAATTAAGGTACACGACCCATCCGTATTAAGTTTCAACCCTCTACCTTTTGAAGCCATAGAATCCAGTGGTTTTCATAAAGAATCATAGAAGTATAAATAAAAAACCTATTGTCTTCAGAACTCTAAAAGAGAGAGAAGCATCCCATTATTTAATTAGGAAAACCCAATCAATAAGAAGGAACTTTGTACACTGGACCAGATCCATCAGTGAGCTGGAGATACCTTCAAAATGGGCCCTATTGTTTGCCTTCTATAAACACCAACACCCTGAAACAAAGATGATAGCACGAGGTTTACTCTCTACATGACCATCCTTCTCCCCATGAAACCAAAAATCTAAAAAAGTAGTGCTATAATTTAAATAAGAATAAATTATCATGAAACTACCCAGACCGCTCCACAACCAGCTACCTCACTTCCCTTTGAAGAAAAGATGAAACAAAATTTCTTTACTTGGAACACTACAACAGAAATAATGAGATGAAAGGGGGATGACTAAACTTTAGATGTTTTCGTCATTAGGAACTAAAATATTTATGATACTCTATAAAATGAAATTATATTTGGATGGGATTACCTTGATCCATATCCTTTCACACAAGACATCCCTTGCCTCCAAAGAGCGAGACATATTTAAAAAATCCTTAATTGAAAACAATCCTATAGAGGAGCCAGTAAACATGCACCTATCTGGGTTTGTAGAAAGAGACACAACATAGAACACCCCCATCTGATCCTTTTTCAACAAAACTTGGATAAAGAGAGGATGCTCACTTTCCTGCCTAAATGTTTTGTCTAGAGTGGGGTAAACTGGAAAACTGAGCATATAATCAAGCCATCTATGAAACCAAAACTTAATATCTCCCCTTCCAATAATCCAATGCGACTTCTCCTCTAGATCTGATATGAATGGATAAAAAACATTCCAAAGTATAGAAACTTTACCTTTACTTTTGATCATGTTAGGCTCAGACTTCATGTTGGAGAAAGTTCTGGATAGGGTCCACCCCTCCACAAATTCCTAGGACAACTTCACATGCATACCTTACAAGGAATCATGAAAGCATGGAACTCCAAATCCTCCCTCATGAACATGTTTTTTCATCCTAGACCAACAAGCCCAGTGATGCTTCCCCTCAGAACATGCATGGGGGATGATGTGAACACACTTTTAATCAAGGATGTTTTTCTACTAAAGAATAGGTAGTGGTTTCACTAGTTCAAAATACGTCTTGAAATACTATACACCACCTTGTTAAAGTGGTGAACCTAAATCCTTCTGGGAGAAACTTGGAGACCCAAGTAAGTCATAGGAAAGCTGCCCCGTCTAAATCCCAGGATCTCTTCCTAATAAACTACTCTTATAACTGGATATTAGCTCAATATAAAAACTCCACTATTATCATGATTAACCAAATGACTACTCCAGGAGAAGTACTCATCAATGATCGCATTGATACCTATTATTGTGTATTTTATTCCATTGGTGAAAATGATATATTTATATGCACACATGAGATGTGAGAGAAAATAAACATGAATACTGCACTTGATCTGAGAGATACTACCTTCCTACAACCTCTTGTTGATGAGACTACAAAGATAATACTACACCACAATAAATAGAGTATGGGATAGGGGATCTTATGGATGAATACCCCTGGTATATTTGGAAAACCCATTACTCCTTCCCATGAAACAAACAACCATCCATAGTAACGAATACACTTAAAAAGGATGTCTGTGGCGTGAATTGAAAAACCCATACAATAAAGAACCCTGAGGATGAAGGAACACTCAACCCTATCATATGATTTTTACATATCAAGTTTAGTGACAATATTTTACCCAATCACTTTCTGGTTTAAATTTCTAATCATTTATTAATCTAAATATCTATCTCCTTAAATCATTCTCCCCATGATGAAACCGTGTTTATCAGCTGAAATCCAATGATGCAAGTGGGGGGAAAGATTCCTGTTGATCACACATTCCGGGACCTTATAAGTAAAGTTGCAAAGGCTGACCAGCTTAAAATGATTCAAGGAGGAATGATCTTTCCTCTTCATAATTAAAACTAAAGAAGTTTATCTTGCAACTCAAATTATGTGAACGCTGTAAAAAACATATTTCACCACCCTCATGATAGAGTACTTGACAAAAACCCATGAAGTGAAGAAGAACAAACCAAGAAATCCATCTAGATGGGGTTCACTATTAGGGTTGAGAGCAAGGATAACTGTAAGAACTTCATTATCGTCTAGAATCACCTCCATCTTAGAGATATCCTCACCGGACACCACTCAAGGAATAACATCATATATGGTAAGCTAACAGATTAGGTAGCCTCCCAAAATTTGTGCATTCACACCAGAGAGTAGAAACTTGAAAATGATATCATAATAGAGTGGGTTCACTCAAAAAAACATCTTATTATTCTAAAATCACTCCCAATTATATCATAATGGTCACAATCCCTTACTGAACTGGGTTCACTTTCGATTCGAGTCCTATATATGTCATGAGATATCTATCATAACCCATTGCATTGGAGGGATATATCATTCCTAGCCTACCCACCACAAAATTAAAATCAGACATTGTTTTACAAAATATCATAAAACATTAATCATATCATAACCCATATAAAGTAAATGGGTTTTATAAGCATTTCATCATAGCATAAACCATAGAAAAGAAATGGGTTTCATATGCATAACCCATGGAAAAGAAATGAGTTTTATAAACATATTTTAATCATAATGATAAATAATTCATATAAATAATTAGGATATTATTATTGTATCATATCCCTAGTAGAGTAGAATCAAGTATTGTTGTCATTATTTGATACAAATATCATTAACAGATCATTAAAACCATTCTTGAGGAAAATTACATTTCAAATTTGAAAATCAATTTTTAAAATATAAAATTTTATCAAATATTAAAGAAAACATTTTCCCTTAAAATAACCTTTTAACCTTGTAACGGAAGATTTAATTAATTGAGTGGTCATGACAGAGAGAAATTCTATTCATGATATTCATGTTAAAACTAAGACACCTTACAAATTTTTAGAAAAAAGTAAAAATCACATCATCTAGAAAATAAAAAGAAGGTTCCTTTAATTTTTTTTATAAAAATTAAAAATGTTTAAAATTACATTAAAAATAATTCGATAATATTAAAATACTCATTCAAAACATTTTTTTATAAAACATGGAAATGAAAGAGAAATTATTTTTGACTGAAGAGAGAAATAGAGGCTGTTTTTATTAAGAAGAATTATTTTAGACTATTGTGTACATAATGAGAGTAAAATTAAAGGAAAAAAGTAATTTCCAAAAATAACTAGAGGGTAATAAATTAATTAGTTTCTTGATAGTTATATTATAATATTTCATCATTGAAAAGTTATTTATAAAAAATCTAGTTAAAATATGAAATTGTACTATAAAACCCTTACCACTTATTTAACCATTGAAATGAAAAACCAATTAAAGAAAGAACCTTAGATATATATTTATATCCCATTATATCTATAATAATAATAATTTAATAAATTCATGTATAATATTTACACCATAGAAAATTAGTAAGTGGTGAATATGACATGTGTTCCATAAAAGTAAAAGTGGTATGAAAATCTATTACCTCAAGTCCTGAATTTATTTGTACACATTAAAACCTCATGTAAAATAAATTTATGTTTTTTATAAATATATTACAGAACCATAATTATATTTATCATAGAATATATAATTTAATTGTATCCTTTTATCAGTAGTTTATTAACAATTCTTTGTTAAAATTACTATTTTGGGTGGTAACTTCTTTCTTTTTTCATGTATATTTTTGTTCGGTAGTTTTGGTGCTTGTAATTTGATCACAATTCCATCATATATATAATTTTAATCATGATATAAATATTATATATATGAATTATGTACATATTTATATTTACCCATAATTTTAGTGATAGAAAAATGAATTACACCGTTCATGGAGATGGTAGGGTGTACGTATGCATGAACACTATTTCCATTTTTTGATATAGGGAACAACAGAAAGATAAATAATAATTCAAAATTAAAAAATATTTTTTATATTATTGAGATATATATATATATATATATATAATGTATATTCATATAATTTATCCTTATTACCATCCATATCAAACCAACATGAAAAACAATTCATATCACTTCGTGGAGGTGGTAGTCCACAAGTACTTATGAGAAACTTTATCATCTTCCAATAGATTGGATGGTAAGATGGTATATGTGATATTTTTATTAAAATAGTATAAATATGTCATATTATGATATATAAACATTAAATACATTATTATATCCTTCAAATAGCGGTGGTGATGAAAAAAACAATTGCATCCGTTCACAAGGGTGTAGTCCACAATACACACGATCAACTATTTAATTTCTAATTTGTTAGAGGTGGAGATTGATATAGGTTATTGAATAATCATAATAAAATAAAATTATGTGAAATATATTAGTGTCATTATTTCATAATATCTAGAAAACATTTTAAGAATGTTGAATAAGAAATAAAACAAAACAAACTAGGTTAAGAATAATACCTCTTCTTCGGAAAACCTATTTATGTTTTCACAAAAACCCATCATTGGAGGGTTTTCTAAAAAAAAATGTACTCTAGATTGTATGGAGAGAATTAAGTAATTTATTTGGTTTTTTCTTGGACAAAAAAGAAGGATATTTATATGTGGAGAGGATAAGAGAGGGGTGTCTATTTATAAGTGGGGGAGAGGACACACATAGAATATTTGAAAAAAATAAAATATAACCACGTTTAAAAAAATAAAAAAGGATAAAAAATGGAGAATTAACAGAAATAATATGATATAAGGTAGAAATATGGCTAGAAAATAGAGATTATACAAGTTATTTTGTTATTTTAACCCATATCTTTTAAGTTTAACCTCCAGTAAACTCTTTTTAACCTTAACTATAGTAATTAATCTTTAAGATTTTACTATTTATAATGTAAAAATAATAAGGTAAACTTATTACCCAATGTTAATTATTCTGATTCAAAATTTTGAATCTATTTTTCCAAATTCAATTCAAAAAATTGGAAGAATTTAATTTAAAATTAATACCGTTAGAGTGATGAAAATTTGATTTTCTAAAGAAAACATTTTCTTATATACATAAGTTTTATATATAAAAATTCAACAAAACATTGATTATAATGAAATAAAATGTTTTAATAATAATATAATTTAACTAATATTACTTCTGAATTCATTTAAAAAAATATCTCCTTATATATTTTTTAAAAAGGTAGTATTTAATAAAAATCATAAATTTTCACTATTCATAAAAAATTAATCATTTTTTAAAAATCTCAAGAATTCATTCTAAGATAATTTGTAAAGGGAACACAAGTTTTTTTAGGAAAATATATCTTTTAAGAATTAAAATGGAATTATTATTTTCCTATATCTATAAAAATTATTAGATGAATGGAAACAAAAATTATTGAATATATAAAATATAAATTTCATTAAAATAATCCAACAATAGTTATTAATTCGATTTATAAATATAAAAACACATTATATGCTTGAAAAATATTTTTCAAATAAAAGTATTTATTTTACTTTCAAATGATTTTTATTTTATTTTCTAATAAATTTATTATAAATGAGTTAATTTTATTCATGTTTAAGTTGTATACTTTTAATAATTTAGTTATTATTATTCATTTACACTAATTTAATGGCTAGGGTATAACAGTATACTATAATACCATTCATTAAAACTCAGTGTTTTATATAATGAATGCAATCAAAGAAATTAATTTTATTTGAAAAAATTATTTCATAAAATATCTGAGTGTGGCAGAAATCATAAACTATAGATATGTTTTGAATACCACCTCATTGGGACAATCAATTTCCATTTTTAATTTCAAAACTGTATTAAATGTCTAGTCATGTGAATGGTCTTAAATTTTAAATATGATTTTTTATGATAATAATAGTTTTTTGGTAATATAAATTGAATAAAAAATTTACATTATGATTGGTAAACAATTGTTATGAAATTAATCATCTCAAATAAGAAAATTAAGGAGAAAAAACAAGTTATTCCTATTATGTAATACATTTATATCCATTAATTATTCTTCTTATTCCTTCTAATTCAGATATATCACACTAATAATGATTAAATATGATCATTATGATTCTGATATAATTATATTTCAACAAATCCACCTCAAAATCATCCATTAATCCTGGTATGTTCATTTTTGGTTTGGTATGACCACCCACTTGAACAAAAAACATATTATACCATGTATGAATATGAAAACATAATTAATTTTATAATATGATATAAATATTTAAATAATTTTTTTCATTTTTTATGTAATGGGTACATCAATATTTAATTCAATAATGAATAAAAAAACTTTCATTATTTAAGAAAATAACATAAGTGTGTTTTTTATCAATTTTCTATTCAAGGATAAAGAATGAAATACTTGTAAAAAAATATATATACCTAATAAGTCATGTATTGTATGTCTAACCAAATCACAAAAGTTTCATAAGGGGATAAGCAGGAAACTAGGATGGGACAAAATATATTCTTCTTAAAGAGAATGATCAACATCGGGAGAAAAAATAATATTGACACCACTACTTAAAAACTAGTAAAAATGATGAAAACTATAAACACCCTATATGGAAAAATATATAAAAAATAACTAATATATATTTAGATAATGTTTATAAATGAAAATTAAAAATAATTTTATCTAATATTTTAGTTATGAAATTATTTATTAATAAGTTTATATATTTTATATTGGAGGTTAAAGCACATCCATGAAAATCAAGAGTAAATGTGACGGTTTCTTCAACAAATTTTCAACTCCATGTGATTTTTTGATATTGTGCAGCATATCTTCTTTTAAAATACGTATTAACTACCCAATAGATTTTATATATGAAAAAACTTCCATTTAAAGAGATATTAGTTTCTATTTAATTATCTTTCTTTTAATATCCCTTTATTTTTTGTTACATTTTCTATAAGAGTTTCATCTACTCAAGTTCCAATTCATTTTTGTTGTTGTATTTATTACATGAATATAATTTTAAAGTTTACTTTGATCCTAAAATTCCTCTATTTTATTTGGTATTTCATATTTATTTATTTGGGAAAATTACTTCTCATCATCAATAACCAATTCTCTGATAACATGTTTTCTAACATAAAAGCGTAAAATTAGTAATAATAAATCTCATTATTAACTATGAATATTTTCATCTATGCCTATATTTTCCTTCCCTATAATTTTAACTCCATTTTTATTATAGATAATAGGATTTTTTATGTTTCATATAATTCTTTTCAACCCTTTTCAAAGTTAATGTTTAATTATATTTTTATGATAATAGTTTCAAATAAAGGTACATCAAAATATAAAAGAAAAGGGTTTTATATAATTTAAAAATAAAAATTTTATCTTACTCTGCATTTTTTAATAAAAAATTTATCTTTTCAAGGATATTTTATTAGGAACTCTTCATAATAAGTTCTTAAAAATTATTCTCCTTCCCTCCTCATTTTTTTGAAAGTAATTTTTTGAAATCATCCTTCATAATATTGTTTAAAAGGTTTTGTGATGAATTTTTTATTTTCCCTTATTTATCCTTAAAGGTTTTTCTCTCACGTTTTAATGTTTTGATCATAATATATTTTTTATGATATTATTCTTTTTGGAAAATGATATTGTGATATACTATGATCTCTTATATATATGTTATGTGATGTTTTTGGAATGTTTAAGAAACCCGTTTTGTCAACGTGTTCATTTGGATATGTTTATGATTGATTTTAAGTGGAAAAAATGTATGGATGATGATATATGGGGTTCTTAATCTCCCTAAAATTCATTTATTTATGTTTATATGAATTTATATGGTTAGTCATGGTTATAATGATCTTGTTCACATAGATGTGAGCTTGATGGGTTGATCTTATTTTCAGTAGTGTACATAATGAGATTATTCACAAAGGTATGAGAATAATGGGTTTGATCAAAAGGTTTTATTAGGCTTAAGGTTATACCAAATATCAAAGTTTTTTTATCCCATTATTCCAAATTTTCAGGATTCATTTCCATTCAATTAAATACCATGTTTTCATAATTGTTCCTTCTATTTTAATTTATTCTAAACTTTTATATCATTCGCACATGTATTACGATTATTGATATGTATATTGATCCACACCATTATATTTTTATGGATTGTTAATTATTCTGTTATGATATTATGTTCCTATATCATGTTTTATGACTATCACCTATGGTCTTAGGATCTTTTATTAAGATATTTACATCTTTATCAAATTATCCTTAATGTTTATGATATAACACATTATGATATTTTTTCCCCTAATGAGCATATAATCTCCCACCTTTTTTACATTACCTAGGTTATGAATATGATTATATCTTGTGCAATGTCTTAATATGGCCTATAAAATCACAATTAAGCAGAAATGATCTAATGTTATGTAAAATAAGATATTTATAAAGCTAATACATATGACCCTAAACCTCTAATTCCTTGGGTTGTGTGACTGTTTATGAGATGTATTATTTTAATGATGACATTAATGTATTATTTAGGTCATGTTTATATTGAGTCAATTTAGTTAGTATTAGTGTATTTATTAGTTGGTTTTGGATAAATTTTTAGTTATTTTTGGAATTAGTTTGGAGAGATTTTGCGAAATCTCTATCAATGATTCTATGTATAGGATGACATCATAATATATTTCCAAAGTTTTTATTTGATGGTTTTATATTTTAATAAATTATTTCATTGATCATACAAGTGGATCAATTTATAACATATATGTACCGAGTGATAATACCACCAAAATGGAAGGTTGGGTATTAACTAAATCATCACCTAGTGTATGAAAAAGTGGCCCAATTTCACACTAGGTTTGATACTCCCAGAGGATATGATTTTGTTTATCATATTATATTTTTTAAACTCTATAGAGGATTTATTTATTATTTAATTTTAACGATTAGGTTGAGAAGAATAAATATTACCCTATTAAAAATAACCAAGGTCAAACTATGATTGATATAGTTTTAACTAAGGAACTAAAGTCCAATGTAAAAATGTAGAAGAAAATAAAAATTTTAGGATGAATTCCTTTTACTATTATGATAATATAACCATATTTCTAATGTATTTTCACTCACGTTACCCTTTTGGTTTTATTAAGGATTGGAACTAGAAGGACCATGGGTACGATAGAGAACATGAAGATTACCTTAATGAACTACCAATCAAAATGGGATCTAGAGTGAAAAATATTATTATCATTCCAAAGAAACAATAAAAAATATATTATTTAAAATGTGATCATAATCGAATTCTGAAAAACACTAATGAAGAGAAGTATAGAGTCTCATAAAAGATCAAGTGATGAAGATTTAGAGGTAAGGAATGTTTAATTTCTTATATATCTAAAATTTGGGAATAATCACCTAGGAAATTGCCTCATAGGGGCTGGAAGATAATTTACTTGTTGAATATGTGGACATTGTGACACAAAAAAAATTTATTTTAAAATTATACGATGCTCGATATCTTTTATAACACGTAAAATAATTATTTCAATGAATTGTGATATACTTTAAAAATAATAATATTTTAATGTGGTCATTATAATACAATGATCAAATTAGAGGCATGAGTAAGAATAAAAACATTATAAATTTTTTTAATACATGTTTCATATATTTAAAATGTATTGATTAATTTATAAAAAATAAGTATTTAATTTTTAGGAAAATGATTTTATGCTTCAAAATATGCTGTCTTTAAAAATGGGTATTAATGCATTTTGTGAACATAAATAATAATTAATTTATAAAAATTTCAAGATTTTTTTAAATGAATATCATTATTGAAATTAGTATGTGATAATTATGTCAGGGTGAAATTTTGGATTTCTTTTTATATTTTTGATTTTTTCATGAATATTGAAAAATATCATTTTCTATAAATTTATCATTTATTTTAATTTCATCAAAAATTTAAAGGCCCCATTATGTTTTTAAATTTAACTTAAAGAAGAATAGTAGTACTATAATTATATTTAATGTAATTAATTACATAGAAATAATCATTATACTTTATTTTTCTATAAGTTCATTTTTTTTATAAAAAACAAAATGTTTTAAAAACTATTTTTCATTCCATTTTACCGATTAATATTAAAATTGATTTCTAAAACTTCTATAGATTTATTATTGAAAAATTAATTATATATTTATAATTATGAGGTTTAAATTTTTTAAATATTTCTATTTTAGTTTTGTTCATTATGAATACTAACTATATTGAATATTTGTTAAAATTTTAGGGGTAAAATGGGTTAAACATGATTAAAACTATCAGATAAAATAGTAAAATAACCCTAAAACTTGTATTTATTTTATTAGATATTTTTCATAACATAACCATACATTATTTGAATATGTATAAATTTTTTCCACTTTCCTTTGATTATAAAATTTATATTATTTGAGGAAAAGGATAAATTCAACATGTCACTCACTTGATTTTAATATATATAATATTTTTGTGATAGGGAAAGAAACATGTTATGTTGAGGTTTAATTTTAATTTTATTTTAATATTTCTATATCATGTTAATTTATTTATAATTTTTATTGATGGAATAGTTATATTAAATTCTTACACAACACCAACACGCTCTTGGTTCAAGTAAATGAAAAATAAAGTAACTGATTTTTAATAACATTAAAATTAATAAAATTTGGGTAATTTATTCCATTTAATTTTTTTAGATAAATATAAAATATTATTTATGTTTTAAAACTATACATTCTAATTCAAGTTCAATCTTGATTTCATTAAATTAATTTATTAGATTAGTCCTGAAAATGACATTAATTGGATATTGTGTTGAATAATATTTTATTTATTGATTTAAAATTCATAAAAAATATTATACTTGTCCAAGTTAATGGGATATAGGCAATAATATCAACAATTTTCCACTTATTGGTCGATTTTCCTTTTATAGTATGTTTCTTGACTCCTATAGTGTAAAAATCTTGATATCATGACAATCATCAAAAGTGTTAACAGGATGTTAAAACAAAGATGTAAGGTTTCAAACATACCCTAAAATAGTCAAAAATTTATTATATGATGTTATTATAACTCATAATAATCCTATATTATAAATATTTTAATTCTTTTTTAGTTTAACATGAAAATAAATTTATGTTAATTTAATATATAAAGTTATTTTAAGGGTTCCCCTCCCCCCAGTTATAAAAACGAACCTCCTCACCTCTCCTCATTAGATATTTTGAACACTCCAGATGATCCAATACTAAAAAATATATCTCTCCAACATCCCTATAAATTTATTAGAGGTATTGTTCTCATAAATATATAAAACCTTTTACTCTAAAACTATAAGGAAAAGAGGTTATCTGAGGAGTAGGTATAAGTAAAAACCAACCCATTCTATGTTTATTTTTTATTGTACCTACTAAAATATTTTTAACCATGAATATATAATAACATTAGTTTATTATATATTCTAAAATTTTGTATGATTATTTTATTACACTTTTCTATTTTCTTTTCTATCCTATGATAAATGAATACATCGTCATGCGTACCTATGGACTGCTACCTCTACAAAGTGATGAGTTATGTTTTTTTCACCACCTTACATGGATGATTATTATGATTATTTTAATTATTATATATAATATTAATTACCCAATTATCATTCCATAAAGAATATATATAATCTATTATTTTACGTTTCCACCCCTTGAAAATGATAATATCGTTTATGCATACTTGTGGACCACCGCCTCCCCAAAGTGATGTGATTTTTCATTATTAAAAGACTTTCAGGGATAGTTCTAGAATTTTATTTAATGTATGAAAATATAATTATGTGATGATTATGATTTTTTATATTTTTTAAAAATGACCCCATTGAACATAGTAAACCTACCCAAGCCATTTTCAACTTATAATTTAAATTCCCTAAAGATGTCTGATGTAAACTTAATCGATTATGTAATTAAGTATAATATAAATAAAAGTTAATTGAAATAAATAATTAACTAGATAAGTTTTTTATTAATGTAAATAATTACTATAATTTTATTTTTTAGAAAGATAAATTAATTACGTGATAAATTAGACTTGAGGTAGGGGACACTTTTCCTTAAAATGTCATTTTAAATGTTTTAAAGATTTAATTTCTAAATATTTTCCCTCCATGTAAATATTATTAAAATCATTTTAAATACGTATTTATATTGAAAAAAATAAATAATAAAGGAAATTTTATTCCACTTTTTTTACTTTATTTAAAATTTATTCAAAAGTAATATTTTTATATATTTTATATGAGATGTTTTGACTTTATTTACAAAAGGAAAAATGAATGTTCTATTTTAATGTATATTTCATTGATATAATTTCATGCTACCACAAAAAAAATTTTATATTTGGGTTACCTTATAACCTTACATGTTATTTTCAAACAAAAACCCTCATACCCTTTTGTTCTTTGTATTTTATTTTTGAAAATTGGGGTTTAATGGAAAGAGATATAACAATATTTTAAATGTTTTTCTTATGGGATCAAAGTATATTATTTTGTGTTTGATATTGCTAATGTAGTATTTTAGGTGTATCTCTTATTTTAGGGTCCTTTTAAATTTTTTATGATGACTTGTATTCCTGATATAGCTCTTTAATGAATTGGGTAAAGATAACATTCTCTAAAGACTTATGTTGGAATTAAATGAGTAGATTTTACACTTACAAGAGTTATTGTTAGGATTATTATAAGGGTTATATGAGGACTATGTTCAATATAACCTACATGAATTTTTTATTCTTTCTAATTATTTTTCATATGGTAAGCTAATGATATTTGTTTAAATAATTATCATTCCATTTATGGGTAAAAAGGTATGTTTTCAATAATTTTTTGTTTGTGGGTTCTCATGTTTTTTTAAGAAAACATCATGACTATGATTTTTCCATTATGTTTTATTATAATGGGTTTCATAAAAAACTATGGTTAGTGAATACGATCTCAAGTTTTGATAAACAATTATTTTTTAAAAAATTTTAATATGTTAAAGAAAATCCATATTATATGATATCATGGTTATGAAATGGACTAATTGGTTTCTTTTATTATTTTGAATACCCCCAAATTATATTTTGCGTGTTCATACCACATTTTCAATTATTTTAAATGGGATTAAGGATGATTTGGAACCTATAATTTTTCAATTTAAAAATGACAAAGGGTTTTCCATGAAATCAAAAATTGTGTTATTTTGAAAGTTTTATATTGTGTAAAAAATGGATAATGAGTGGAAGTTCCCACATTATAATATATTTGTTTTTATGTGAGAGTTATGACCTATTTATTTGAAACTATAAACCATAAATATCCATGAAATTTAACAAAGTTAATTTTTATTAAAAACTCAAAAATATGTAGTTTTTTTATTCTGGGTCCTTATAGTTGTTATCAGAGTAAAATTTTAGATAACTATATAGGATATGAAGAATTAGATGAGGATATTTAAAAAAATTTAGTAACCATTATGGTTTTATAAGTCTAAGTATATAATAACATCCAAAAGTTTTTGAAAAGAAAATATTATGTGATTTTCCTAGAAATTGCGTTCCTATATAGATAATTGAAAGTTGATAGGACTATGGAAGAGACAAATGCAGGGTTAATAACTCTAAAATGTAAAGATTGGGTGTTAAATTGGTCATTATTGGGTGGCCAATGAGTGGGATTAATGCTTCACATTTGGGTATACACTCTTAGGGTACATTCTTGGGTTAATTAATATGGTTTATATAAACTATTTTGAAGGATATCAATATGTGGTTATAGAATTAGATGATGACCCTAGATAACCTAGTTCAAACCTAATGTGTTATAGATTGAAAGGAATAGTTTCAGAGAGTAATACATTCAAAATTTATTTATTTGTTCACTCATATTTATGTATTGGAGTTATTTTTTATATAAAAAAAATTCTTTTCACCAGGATAAAATATCTTCATCATGATGGTTGGATAGAAATAAAATACAAATATTATTTTTCTTCCATAGGATTTACTTGTAATAATAATTATAAAATAGTATGATTTAGACTCACTATCTAGTATTTAACTTAACTTTATAACACTATATAATGTATCATAATCATCATATACACATATATATCATGAAGTTACTTGGAATACATTTGACCATGTTATTGAAAAAAACTATTTTATGATACTTGTTTGGAGAAAAAAATTATTTGAATTTATCCTATTTTTACTATAGATGACTCATAAAAATAATTTCAAAACCTATAATCTTATATAATAGAGGGTTTACTTCAATAATATCATTTACTTATCTTTTTATCTATTTTTTTTGTTTTTTATAAACTCAAACTATAATTTAAAAAGTTCAATTCAAACCATATTATCCTAAAGTATTATATTAAATAAGTTCACGATGGTATCTCTATTCTATATATTAAAAACACTAGATAATTTAAAAATTTCATTTTATGTAAAGATACATTTAAATATGAATATTGTGATTATACATGAATAAAATATTTAGAAGAACATGGAATGATTTTTAGAAATTATAATAATGTATGGACTCAACCTGGTAGATGATAGGGCATCTGTCTTCAAAATTGGGATTGGAATGAATAATGTTTATATTTCAAAGGTATGAGTTATTTGGGATTAAATAAAGAAGCATTAATAAATTTAAATTTATGAATCTAAGAATATAATTTTTTTAATTTTAGGAATATAGTGTAAATAAATAAGATGGGGAATCTTGGATAATGGATTGTGAATAATGTTGAATGATTGAAAGTGAATACATATAAGGTTTAAAGAGTTATTATGTAGTGGTATTTTATTGAAGGAATTTGTATATTTTTAGGTTTTATATGATGTGATTACTTTGATTGATATTTATTTAGTTTTCATAAAATTTTCAGGTACATATAACCTTTATGATTTGATTTTTTTTGTAATGAAAAGGTTATTTAAGGTAGAATGATTTTATATTTTGTATAAATAAGTTAAATATCATTTTTAACCATTAGGTTTGATATAATCATTGATGTCAGGGTCATTATGGTCAATTGGAATAAAAGGATTATTGTATTTTGGGAGTAAATATTTTATCATATAAATAACCATGCGATTGATATGTGATTTGGTGACTAAGTAATTAAATTTATTTTTAAAGAAGATCAAAATAATGATAACATAATTTGATTAAGGTAAATATTTTTGGCTAAAATTAAATTTTATATATGGAATAAAGAATTAATTCTCTTTTTTAAGTGTACATTATTTTACTATGTATTTTTGAGGATTAATGTTATTAATGTAAAATATTAACACATTTTAGAGATTATATGTTAAGGGAATGAAATTTTTTTGTATGTATTTATGAGCGATTGTTATTATTTAGATATAATTTTTAAGTTTATCATGGAATAATATGATATTTAATCATTCTAAAATTTGTGTTTCAATCTTGTTCTTGCATATTTTGAATTTTTTTAATGTTGGATGTTTTTAAAATGATTTCAGTCTAACTTTGGGTGTTATTGTTTAATAATTAGAGATTAGTGTAATATTTATTCATAATAAGGTATATACATGTTAAATATTATTTTATCTTCTACAAACCAATTTTTTTGATTAGTTTCTAAATACAGGATGAATATATCATTTTTCTTTTTTTGGATCTTCTATTATGTTAAAAGTTAATTTGATTCCTTCAGGAATCGAAAAAATAAAATCATCTTGAATATTATTTTATTAGTGTATGTTGTTAGATAAAAAAGGAGAAAAAGATTTAAAACCACAAAAAATTATGAAATTATAGTTTTGGAGTGGAAATAAATCAAATAAGTATGTTTTCTTATATACTCGATTTTGATGAATTTATGGTCTTTTTTATCCCCTACTAATTTATGATTTTTTGGTCATGACCTTTCTTATGATCATGTTCTCTGTCACTCTCTATTATTCTTTTGATGCTATTTTTCTCCTCTATGTCCATATTTTCACTTCCTAATAATGGTCTCTTTATATGAGAATGAAATTATGTGTTATTATAGGTGACCTTCATATTATTCATTTTACTATTTTCAAAATAATATTCTATTATAGACTTATAAAATGTGGGTTTTTAATAGAGATATTTTTAAATATTTAAAATGTTTTTCCTTCCATGATCAAATTTTATTTTAGAAATACATAGAATTGTTTTTTAAATGTTTCAAACTATTTTTATAAGGAATGTGATAAGATTTTATTGATATAGTTTCTTGTAAGGGGGAAGAATATATAATCCCAATTTTTTTAAAGTAAATATATTATTTATATATTATTAACATGTAACATCAATGTTTAAGTGAATTGATATATTCTATAAAAATGTTAATACTTAAATGTGATTATTATAACCTAATCGTTAAATTGGTGATATGATTAATAATAATAAAATCATGGAAATATGCTTAAATATTTTATATAATTCAAATGTATTTATTAATACATAATAAATAAGTATTTAATATTCTATAAAGTCATTTTTTCCTTAAAAATCTTAATTCTTTAAAAATGGGGTTTAATGAATTTTGTATCCATAAGTTATAAAAATATTTATTTATTTTATATCTATTAATTTTTTCTTAAAAAATGGATTCTATATTTGAAATTCAGAGGTTTAATTTTATTAAATATGATACTTTTATTTTTGGTCATTATGAATAGCCACCTGAGTGAATATTTGTCAACTAAATATGGGTAAAATGGAAAAAAGAAGATTAAAACTATGGGATATAACATTAAATTTTTTGAAACATTTTATTTATTTTATTGTATATGTTTTTTTACCATAATAATAAATTTTTTTAAAATATAGTAGTTACTTCCCCGTTTTATTTGATTACAAGAATTATATTATTTTATGTAAAAAATATATAAAAATTTTACTATTTAGTTTTAATATCTATAATATTTTTTAGCTTGGATAAAAACTAGCGATGTTTGTTTTTAAATGTTTATTTTATATTTGAATTAATTTTTTTATCATGGTAATTTTTTTTAATTTTTAGTGATAGAAAAATTACCTTAAATACTTACTCAACGTTAACATAGTGTCAGGTTAACTAATAGAACAATCAATTAAACGTTTTTTAAAAACAATAAATGATATGAAATTTGGATGAAGTATAATGTTCCATTATGTTTAGATAAATATAACACATTAGTTATTTTTTAAAATTTTATACTCAAATTCCATTACCATACTGATGTCACTAAAGTCAAACTATATGATTAGTCACGAAAATAAAATTAACGGTATATTATGTAAAGTAATATTTTATTTAAAAATTTATAATTAAAAAAAATCATATATTTTTCTAATTTATTGAGATATGGTCAATAACATAAATGATTTTTCACTTATGGGTCACTTTCCAATTTATAGTAACTTTATAAAGTTCTATAGAGTAATAAAATTTGATATCTTATTAGTCAATGAAAGGGATATTAGTGTATTAAAAATAAGATACAATGGTGATAAAATCACCTAAATTTATCCATATTTTATTTAATGAGATTATTTTGAATCATAATTACCCTACATTAAAAATATTTCAATTTCATTACACTTTAACATGAAAATTAACTCATATTAATCTAATACTTTAACAAATTACAAGGGCACCACATGCCTTACATATAAAAGGGGAACTCTTCTCCTCCCTTTCTCACACCATTTTATCTCTCTAGATTTTTCAAGAGCTTATCTAATATCTTCCCAATATCCCTTAACATTTACTATAGGTTTTGGTCTCCAAAAAATACCAAACATAGAAGGATTAAGGTGTATCTTAATGTAGTTATATGAGGGGAGGTTATAATCCACAACTAATGTATTTCTTTTTTATTGCAACTTTTTCCTCCTTAAAATACTCATTAACCATGATAAAATAATAAAATATGTATCTTAACTATACTGAAATTATATTATGATTATTTTACAACCCCTTTTCTTCTCTTTTTCTATTAAATGGGAAATGAAAATATCTCTCATGTGTACATGTAGATTACTACCTCTATACAATAATATGTTTTTTCCATCAGCACCTCAAAAGGATCATTATAATATTCATTACATAATTATAATTATATAATGATAATATATTATATATTTTCTTACCATTCCATCCATTGAAAAATGATAACATCGTTCATGTATATCTGTGGACAACTAGCACCACAAAGTGATGTGATTTGTTTTTCTTATACACTTTTCATGGATTGTTATAAAATCTTATTATTTATTAAAAATCATAATTATTTCATGATCGAGATTTTGTAGATTATACAATAATAAACTCATGGACCATAGTGAACCTTCCCTATCCATATATGACTTATAAACCGAATGTATTAAAAACATCTAATGTGAACTTAATTGATAAATTAATTAAGTATAACAATGATATATGTGAAATAATAGGAATAATACATTTGAAAATCATTATTAATAAATTAATTTATTAAAATTAGTTTGTTATTTATGAATATAAATAATGTATGAGACACATTAGACTCGAGAAAGAGACACTTTACCTTAAAAACTCATTTTAAATGTTTTAAATATTTAATTTAAAAATATTTTTCCTTCATGTACATATTATTAAAATACTTTTATTTATTTATTTATATTGAAATAAATAAATTATAAAAATAAAAAATATTAATCCTTTGAATTTATTTTAAAGGATTTCAGAATAATTTTTTTATATATTGTACACAAGTTTTTTTGAATTTAATTAAAAAATGAAAAAGGAATGTTTTATTTTAACATAAACTGCATCGATGAATTTCCCCCCACTAAAAAAATTATTTTATGTTTTTATTCATTTAAAATATTTAATTTTTCCTCAAATAAAAACCCTCCTATTTTTTTCTCAGTATTTTAATTTTGAAAATTGGGTTTTAAAGGAAATAGATATATTTATATCAAAAGATATTTTACTTATGGGTTCAAAAGTATTTTTTTAATTTAATGATGTGAATTCATAATTTTATGTGTTTTATATATGCTATATTCCTATTAAATTGTTTGTTATGATGTGTAAACCTGATTAAACTCTCCAATTCCTTGTGTAATAAATATTTTCTCGGGAGAATTATGTTGTAATTAACCAAGCAGGTTATTCCACTTGTAAGGGTTATTATATTTGTTTTTTATTAGGGTTATATAATGATGGTGAACCAAATAACTAAGATTAATTTTATACTATTTTAATGATTTTTCATAAGATAAGTTAATGACATTTGTTTAAAATAATGAGTATTCCCTTTAAGGGTAAAAAGAATATTTTCAAGAAAATGTATTCATGAGTCCTAATGTTTTATTAAGAAACCCTCATGATTATTATTTTTCATTTATGTTTTCCAATAATGTGATTTATGATAAAATATGGCTAGAAAATTAGATTTATATATAATTAAATTATTATTTGAGCTCAAATTTTATAATGTTAAAGGTAATCTATCTTTATATGATCTCATGGTTTTGAAATGGACAAATGAGTTTATTTTTATATTTTTATATAACTTAACAAGTCTTTTCTGATCATGCCACATTTTAAAATTTATGAACAAAGTTTATGGATGATTAGTAAAAATGTAATAGTCATGTTGGAAGTCATAATTTCTTTTCATGAAAAGAAAACACGTTCATTCTAAAATTTTTATATAGTGGATAAAATGGAAACTAAATGGAAGTGTTCACTTTTTAATATATGAGCATTTTTATGAAATTTTTAGGGAATAATAATATAGAAAAATAAACCATAATGATACTATAAATGTGATAAATTGAATTCATATCTAAAATCTCAAGTTTATGTGGTGTTTCAATATTATGTCCTTATAGTCACTAGGTATCTAACTGGTATTGAAAAATGAAGTGGTTAGTTAGAATAATGTGATTGAGAAAATTGTATTAAAAATAAACACTAATGGTTAAATTCTTTAAGTGTGTAAAACTTGGACATTACCCACGTTAGATTTTTTTCTATTAATGAATATGGGATATTTAATCAAGACACTCTAAGTTTCATATATATTTTTTCTATGTGTACCATTATAATGATCTTTTATAAAATAAAATATAAAGTGGTCTGCAAGTTTTATTTTAAAATTAATGTTTTGGAGAATAGAAATCTTAGTATGAGTCCTTTGTATGTATTTGGTATAACAGATTACCTTTTTCAACATAGTATCCGTATTCATTGATCATGTTTCAATTACCCACAAAATCATCATGATTAAAAAAATTATGTGGGGAAATAGTAACAAGTTCCCACTTTAGAGAGATATTAATGTCACTACAATTCCAAATGACAACAAAAAATCATTTTCCTCATCATCAATAAATCCACCATCACCTCATGTGTTCCTCAATGTCTCTATAGAATATGGAACCACTATGAAAGTGATTGGTGTAAAATATAACCCCTTTCCACTCCCACTAGTTCTATTGGATATATTGTTTTGAAAAAATGAGGATTCCTATTCACTTCGGGGATGTGATCAGTTTGAGAATCATGTTTACTTTCATAGAGAATGAAATCCCTTACAGTTTGTGAGACATAATTCAAGTACTAGATGGCCCTATTTGGGAACATCAAGATCCACCTAGAGTGGATGTGGTGGGACCTCCATCCCCTACTAACATTTAGCTGAGGGGGTTTAGTACAGAAACTGGTGCATGGACTGACATAACAAGTGGGAAATGAGATGAGTGGTTTTTTGTTAAATACGATGATGTAAACTATGGATAAGATAGATAAGGAATATGCCAGTGAAGTGGAGGAATCTATATAGGAATGGACTAGGAGGGGTCTGAATATAGATATCAAAGATTCTTATGAAGAGGCATTGTGTTCTTCAAGGACTTCCTCATCTCACCTATAATTTCTGCTTTCACTTCCTTGTTAAAGAAAAATGGTGGAAGAGATATTGGTGTGTGTGGTGATGCTATTTTAAAGATAAGAAATAAAATTTCATATGTTGAAATAAATTTTGATAATCTGTCACCTAAGATCTAATTTATGAACTCAAGTAAAAATAAAATAGGCCATAACAACAAACTATGAGAGGCATTTAACTCAATTGGTTAAGAGGAAACACAATATTCAGATTATTATTATTATCTGTGAATATATTTGTTTGACACATCATTTGAAAATTAAATTTTGAGTCATATTATAGAATCCCTTCTTTAACATTGTCAGTTAGTAATAATTAAAATGGCGAGGAAACAATTTATTTAGGTTGGGGAGGGGGGATGTAATAAACCATGATTTTACAGTATATTCTTCTTTAATAAATACTATATTAAAAAAAATTTCATACATAATTACTAACTTAAATGAGAATCCTTTTTATATTTTTAATATTAAAATTATCAGTTAGAACACATTTGTTAAATTATCTAGTATAAATTGAAGTAACCAAAATAAAAAATCAATAAAAAAGTAATAAGAAATGGAATCCATAATAAGTAGTTTTTATTATGAATCCCATTGATCTAGATTCATATGAGAGGCATCTTCATTAGTATTTTCCATTAGCTGAGACCAAGTCGGACTCGAGCAATTATGGTTTGAACAAAACTACATACAAGAGAAGTTCAAGCTCGTGGAGATTTACTCAAGATACATACAAGCTAAACCACCACCCAAAAATGAAACCAGATTTTATTTTATTCTTAGGTATTAAAAAGAGATCAAAAGGGCCTCTATAAGTTGAAATTTATATTATACCAAAATGCAATACAATATTTATTTATATAGATATATCCTATTTTTTATACATTCTCAAAATTCATTTCTGCTAAATTCACTTTTTTATTTAAAAATTTATTTCTTAAAAATTATAATTTCATTAAAGAAATTAAGTTTATTTTGATTTAATAATTAAAAGATATATTAACACTACATTAATAAATAATTTATAGAAATCATAACAGTTAAAACACTGAAAGTTATTTTTCTATAAAAATAGTATTTACTATATTTCATGTTATCAAATAAAAATAAAAAATAAAAATTATAGGATGATAATTTGAAAATTTTAAAATAATTTTTTGTATTTATCATAAAAATTTTATTCTAATGTTGTTTTTTTGAATTTTTCTAAGATATATTTTTAGGTGAATAGTTCCAAATATCGTATTTACAAATAACATGACTTTTATAATATTATTAGTATATAAGTCTGAATTTGAGATTTTTTGAACCTTTTTATAAGACCAAATATGTATTTTTTATGTGAATTTATAATTTTTATTTTTTAAAATTTATAAACAAATTGTTGAAATTTTATAACATAATTTATATTAAAAAACTTTTTAAGACATTATACATTCAGTATGTAAAAATTAATTTTCTCACCCTTAAAAATGGTAATAGGACAAATAGATTTAAAATTATTATTAATTAGACACAAATTATATAATAATTAAAATTTTATTTCAGGACATAATGGAAAAAATACCTCGGTAAAAAATAGTTACCATGGTGATGACTAAAATGGTAAAAATGAGTATCCTGAGAGGTACAAAGCATTAAATGTTAAAAATATATTTTTACTAGAGATTTTAGGTTTTTATTTACCTTATCTTTTCTTATATCCACTAATTATAAATTTTTGAGTCTTTTTCAAGAGATAAACCTCTCATTATTTATTTTTTGGGTATTTAAAAAAATATCATCCATTTTCACTTATAAAAGTGGACATACCCTCCCCACTTCCCCTTACACCATAAAACATTAAATTTAGACCCAAATATTTAAAAATATCTCTTAAAAACTCATATAAACCTTAATTATGTTCATTTATTCTCAAAATACCTTACAAAAAAGGTTTAATCCCTTTCAAAATAGAGATAATCCAAGCTGTAAGGTATATACTTCTAACAACACCTCCCTATTTCCAATTTATTTATTTGTTTTTTTATTCATAAAAATAATTTTCACCATATTATAATGATAAAATAAATATAATTATTATATTAGTATGTTATTATAATTATGGTATAATCATTAACTACACATTTATTTTCAAATAAGTTAAATGAAAATGGGAACCGTGTGTTGTTGGGACCATCACCACCACCAGACAACATGTTTCATTTTCCATAAAAAACTTAAAAGGATGGTCCTAGTAAGTGATTTAATATATAATTATTTTAATTATTACATATTTTTTATTATTTTTTTATAAAACCTATTATACCTTTTACACGTTCAATTCAAAATGAAATCGTTAACCATGCATAGATATAGACTTCAGCTTCATTCAAATAATATATTTTCATTTTTAATTTCATCACTGCCTTATATAGATGGTCATGATAATGGTTTAAAGAGATATTTTTTAGGATATGAATATGTTCATGGTAATAAAAATTTAATATCCTATAAAAAATATTAATTATAATCAAACATTATAAAATTAACTGTCTCAAACAAGAAAATTAAGAAGAAAAATTAATTTATTCATAATAGGTAATATTTTTATCTCCATTTCTTTTTCTTATAATTTTTTAATTATTTTTTATAATACTAATAAATAATACATATGATCATTATAATTATGGTATAATGATTTTTTCAACAAAATAACATCATAATCATCTATTAATCATGATATGTTCATGTTTTTGTCAGTTTAAACACCATATTAGACAATGCCAAAAAATTATATCATGGATTACTATGAAAAAAATTAATGATATAATATGATATTTTACTCAATAATTAACAAATCGCATTTTTGTGGTTATGAAAATTATTGAAGTATTCTCATTATTCATTTCATCTTAAAGTATATAAAATGAAAAAATAATAAAAAGAAATTCACACATCATAAATAATTATAATTTATCGAGTATAGTGAATTTAATAAACTTTTAATGATGCACTTTATAACAAAAATGAATAGTGACACTGTTCCTATGAAAAAAGTGTAAATGGTCAAATCTACAAAAACTAAATGCAGGAAAATATGTAAAAACAAAATAATATTAATCAATATAATGATTATAAATGAAAATTATAAATTTATTTATGTAGGAATATGGTTCATAAATTTTTTAACATTGTAGTTATGTTTTTTTATATAGCATGTTAAAGATATTCTATTGAAATAAAGTGTGCAGGTAAGGGTTTATTTGTGTCATTTTCATCTTTATGGGACATGATTGACATTACACAAAATAAATTACTTTATATGGTGTATTAACTACCAAATTTCTGTAATGTCTAAAAATTTATTCCATTATTCAAATTTTAATATTTATTTCATTATATTTTTATCAAGAACCATTCATTATATTGATTCAAATTTTGTAGGTGTTTCATTGACTCAATATCCAACATCCCTGATTTTATTTGGTATTTCATTTTATTCTTTGGTGAAATTACTTATCATCATCAACAACTAATTTTTTAATTAAATGTTTTCTCAAATAAAAGTGTAACATTAGTATGAATTACTCCTATTGTTACCAACAAATATTTCATTCCCCATCCATATTTTACTTACTACTAAGACACCCCTCATTTTTGGGAAACATATTATAGAATATTTTTTTTTGATTCTCAAAAATTTCATTATTAATTTTCAAAAGTAAATTTTAATAAAATTTTCATGATTTAGGTTTTTAGTAAAAGGAATTTCAAAATATAAATGAAAAGGGTTTTCAATCTGGGAAAAATAAAATTCTTTATCATCCACTCCACATTTTTTATAATATTTATCTCTTTTGAATTATATTTTTTTAATAATTTATAATAAAAATTTCAAAAAAATTATCTTCCATTTCTCTAATTTTTTAAATGTAATTTAAACAACATCTTTTATAACAATAATTTAAAATTTTTGTGAATAATTTTATATTTTTACTTATATTTTTTTATGGTTTCTCTACCATGAAGTGATGTTTTAATAATATTTTATATTCTATTATGAAATAATTATTTTTGAAAAATGATATTTTTAAATCATATTATATATATATTTTATTTTATTTTATGTTATTTAATGTTAAATAAAAAACTTATTTTTTCTAGGGGTTCCTTAAGTTATGTTTATGATTGATTTTAGGTGGAGAAAATATGTAAGGATGGTGATAGGTGGGGTACTATATCACTATCATATACATTGATTTAAGATTATATCTCATGGTATAATAAATCATATAAATAATGAGTTTATTTACATAGGTATGAACATGATTTTTCTGTTCACATTTCCTGACTTAGACATAATGAGTTTGTTCACATAAGCCTGAGAATAATGGGTTTTCTCACAAAGGGTTTCCTATGAATATAGTTGTCCTAAATTTCCATATTGTTTATCATGTTATGATAAATTATCATTATTAATTTAATTTCAATTAAATTCCATGTTTTATAGATTACACCTTATTTTTTATGTATTCCATACTTTTATATCCCCCTCACATGTTTTATGATTATTGATGTGTATTTTGAGCCATGTCATAATTTTTTTACACTTCTTGAATGATATAGTTATAATATATTCTATTTATAGACTATCAAATTTGATAATATGATATTTTATTAATGTATTTTTTCCATTCCCATATTTTCCTCCATGTCTATTATGTAACAAAATTTGGTATGCTTTTTCATTACTAAGCACATCAAATCACCCCTTTTTATATTTCCATTCACGAGGGTATGAAGATGATTTTATTATGTGAGATGTGTAGAATGGTTTTAGAGGAGGTTTATAATAGAGAAATGTAAACATGATTCATAAAAGTAGATGTTCATATATTCAATCATGAATATATTAAACCTTTAGTTCCTTGGGTTGTGAGACTGTTTGTGGGATGTACTATTTAGAGCTTGAGATTAATATATTATTTATATCATGTTTATATTGGGTATTTTTTTGTAGTAACATGTCAAGTAAGCCATAGTGAAATAATTTATTTCTATAATGAAAAAAATATTTATATGGCCAGTTTTATGAAATATAATTCTTTTGTCTACCGATATATCAAAAAGTAGGG
Organism: Viscum album; assembly: GCA_963277665.1. NCBI lineage: Eukaryota > Viridiplantae > Streptophyta > Magnoliopsida > Santalales > Viscaceae > Viscum > Viscum album. Next base: position 1,419,003,208 of record OY728145.1, read on the forward strand.
TGCATACATGTGTCATCACCCTATATACATGATTTATATTTCTTTGGATTTCTAAAATAAACATATTTATGAACTACAATCGAAATGTATTTTATTAAACAGTTTTATTTTTATCAAATGTGTAGATATATATTATTTCATTAACGAGGAAGGGACAAAACTTTTATTTACTTATAAAATTAATTCCACATCACTTATGATGCACCCAATATATATTACCACACAACGAGTATATATCATCATGGTTTTCATCCATATATCAAAGTACATGATTTTTTATATAAATTTAAAACAATATTAATTCAAAGGACTAATAGACATGTTCATAGATAGGAATATCTAATAACACACAAACATATGAAATTATTGTGGGTGTCACTATGCTTATGACTTCTATTATACAAGATTAGTAAGTGTAAAGTTCATGAGAAGAATCCTCAATGTCTTATTAGTCAACAACACATAATTGTTAAGCACAATTTATGACATTTTAGATAGATGTTATCTAGCCCATAAAAAATATGTTTAATAACATTATCATAGATTCTATAGGTTGTCATTATTATTGGTAAATACTATAGACTTTTGATACGAAAAATAATCTAAGAAGATTATTATATTACTATTCCATAGAATAAAAATCATCATGTGATAATATATTTTTAAATGTTATGGTAATATAAATTATCAAGTTAGTTATAACTAATCAAATGACTCTAAAAATATCTCACTTAAAATAGATCTAATGATAAACAATTTTTAAAGTACTATATTTCATTTGATTTTCATGATTATAATAGTATAAGGATTTAGTAAATACAATTTCCAAAATTTTATTTGTGGTTACTCTTCCTTTTGCGACATCACTAGTTTGTGAAAAATCAAGTAAGAGTAAAAAATTATGAAGTGTATCCATCGTTCATTGATGTAACCTTGGATCCTAACCACTACTATGGTATTATCACAATATAGAGTTATAAGATATTTACCGCTAAGTAAAACACCAATTTGATGAGTGAAATTTCATATCCACACTACTTATTTAGCTATATTAAAACTCAAAATATACTCAATATATATTTTATAATTACCAAAAATTGGTTTTTTGAATTCATCCTGCTCACAACTCTTATATTAAAGAAATAATATATCCAAAATTAATTTCAGATCATTCTGATTCATTTGGAAACTACTGTCTATGTATCCCTTACAATTAGTTCCTGATCACCCCTTAAATATAGAACATATCCTTTGTACACCTCAAGCACTTCAGGATAGTATTTGCAACCAACCAATGTGGACCTCCATTATTTTCTTGATATCTACCTACCATGATCATGGTATAGAAAACATATAGCCTATTATATAACATGACATACATGATAGATCTAATCATAAAAGAATAATGTATTCTACTCATCATTTCTATCTTTTGTTATATATATGGATACATTTAATTAGAGAGATGTATTCCATTTGATATCGGTAATAATACTATCTATAATTTTTCTATATTAAATATTTTAGATAATTTTTAAATATTGAGATACCTAATAATATTATCTCTAACACTTTAGTTTTTAATAATTTCTAATTGTTTTAGGAATATTTAACAGTGAATGGTAAATTAAAATCTATTTTTAGTTAGTGGAAATGAATCTATTTGTGTATTTCCATGAAACTATCAACTTTAAACATGAATGTAAAGTAGATAAATTGAGTGCATAGTATTTTATAGGGTTTAGAACTAATACCAACTCCTTTTTATTCCTATAATTTATAAGTCATGGATTCTAAACTATAAAAGGTTTATCAATGGAGGGGGAGTTGGTCTTGGTATCATTTTAAAACCTCTGTTTCTTCCCATACCCACACAATATCCAACTATGTATGCTTTCTAACTACTTCACACAAGACATCCCAACCGGTTTATTCTTTTGTCATAACATCCCATGATGATCCTTTTCCATACTATAAATACCTCAGAATCTATGGAATCCCAACACATATTTGAATGTTTTTATTTAAGGACCACCTTGGAATTTGATCACTACTGTGTATAATATGCATCTCCATCAATAAGATAGATCCTTTTCTTATCACATAGAGTCTTATAACACCACCAGGTCTTCAATAATACATATAAACTATATCTATCATTAATATTACCTTCATAGATGTTCAAAAAAATATCACTTTCCTTCCTCACTTCCCAAGATCTCACAGTCCTGAAAAATAGATGATTTTGACAACAATGACATTGTGGGCCTTGCATTATATTTCTTCTCATAGTCTATTCTTCTCAACATTAGGTCAATTATATTATCACTAAATGAAGGATGCATCCTTATTATAATTTAACATCAATACCTATATTATTAATAGATTCAGTACAAGCTCTACATCTTAATCTTATTTCTCAAGAGGTCTTTAGAATGTAGAACACGACATCAACTCTTATATTCTCTAGATACAATTAGTTATATCTCTATTATTTTCCTTTCATATATTGGTTACTATGAAATGATATTATCTATTTCAAAATTAATAATATCACTGATTTTTTTGATGATTTATATTTAAAATATCTTCACTATTAACCCTTGGGTGTAGTACCATGATCTAGATATTCTATTTTTCTCTCAACTATTTAGTTATTGGTAATTGTTAGGGTACCCTTCAATTTTTTATTTTCTTATTTATCTTGGACATAATATATTATCACTTCTCCTTATTTAGTAGTCCTTGAGATCCTCATGATATTGTTCTATAAATATTCATCAAAATCCACAAAAAAGTTCCCGAGATGTATGAGAAATCGCACAACATTCCATCATATGGAACAACTAATTTTTTGTGTTCTGGGTAATCTAAATTTATAATTTGAGCTTTATATTATATCATAAAGAATAGATCCATGATGTATAATTCAAATTATAATCAGTATTAAAAAATTTCAATAACTGTACTTTTAAATCCTTATTTTTATAATAAATATATATCATTACAGATATGTATCTCAACACTTCCCAGTTTACTTAGTCATAACATCATTTTTATCACCTTATGGTGAGTTGAAAATATTCTTATTTAAAAAGTATATATGAATAAAATAATGTTACTTTAACTTTAATCTTCATGGATATTTCCCAAATTAGGCTTGTATAATGTATATTATAATCATAGTGATGTTTTGATCATGTTGGAAAAAATATTTCATCTTCTAAATTAATTGTAAATTAATATTTTAATTTATCCATTAAAGAAGAATTTAAATCATCCATTATTTCTTCCAATTTTGTATTCTATATAATATTTTTAAAGATAAAACTTTATTGAAATACATTCATGAATTAGAATATATTTTGAGTGTTTATGATATTTATATCTATGAGTAATTTTCTGAGTATTATCTCATTTAATTTAAATCCTCTGATCTTTAATATCGAATACTTAATTTTAATCTGGAATATTTCTTGAAATTTGGATAAGTGTAGAAGTCATATGCAGGGAATATAATTTAAAAATAATTTTAATTCTTATGATCTTAAAAGTTCATGATCATCCCAAAAAATAATTGCACCAGGACAAAGACAGATGTTGAGTTCTAAAAGGTGTATGCTCAATAGTGAAGTTTTATGATTTTATTAAATACATGTGATTGAAGACTTACATTAGTAAGTCAGTGTCTTATGCATTAATAATTCATTCAATTTCTATGAAACTCTTGTTATCTTAGTGAAATTATAAAAAAATATTTTTGAAGTCATTAGAAACACATAATGTCCAATGAAATCACTTAAGTCATGAAAAAAAATCATTAATTATCCAATTTTCACATCTAGTCACTAAAGTTAGAATAACACCTAATATCATATAAAAATACTTATGAAGTCATATGATTTGTTAAAAGTTGTGTTAAATAGAGAAAATGTTACATGAAATGACAATCCATACAAAATATCTAGGAATTATCCTTTTTCATGTCTATCTCTAAAATGTTGACCTCTTCCAAATGATGTGAAGAATTCTGTAAATGAATTTTAAACTCTCTCAACTCTTATAAAAAATTACCCTATAAATTTTCACAAAAATTTTAGAGACAACAATTATAAAAACTAAAGATACTATTTCCTCAACTGATACTATCTCCCACAATAACTTTTAACCTAATTAAAACATCGAAATATAATTATACCATGCTGTTCCATCCCGATTCATCAGTTAGACCACTCTAAAAATTATCTTTCTCAAAGTATAATCCATCAACCTATTGATAGTTCATTAAATAATTTATATTTTAAATATTTTAAATCATGATATACATCAATATTTATAATAATATCTTATTTAAGATGTTTACTATATCCATTAACTTCCTAACTTCTTTTAAATTGGTCCTTTGTAACTCCAATGGAAAGAAAATCAATCATCATTGATGATTGATCCTAAGTAGATAATTCTTCATAAATTAGGTAGATATTTCAATCCCTCACCTATGTACTCCAAGAATAAATTTATTTCTATATAACACATTGATAGTAAATACATTAATATCATTACATAGCCCCAAGGGTACTACTATATACCCCTTTTGATTTGTTGTCAACACTGCTTTAACACCCCAAGTCAACATTTCTCTTATCCCTATTATTTATACTAAATGAAAATGAGGTAAAAATTAATCCACTTAACATATGGTTATTGATATATTACCTTCAATACAAACATATTCTTTATTTGGGTTCTCCATTTCTATATTACCCCATTTCTAGAGTGATTATATCTATTCATTTTGAAATAAGGATGAAAACACCACATTCTTAGTAAAGGTCAATCATTTAATCTCACTATGTCTACTTGCGACAATCAGGTGTAGAAAAAAAGAGTTTATAACCTAGACACATAAGCTATGTACAACATTTCTAAATGTAGTTCAAACTAAATATTTCATTGTCTAAGGACTGATCAAATTAATTATTTAGAAAATACATTACCTTCACTTCACTAGAACACACACACCAAAAACATTGATGTGAAGGTAATTTTATGCCACACATTATTAAGATATTTTTCCCTGTTAATGATTACAAAAATTAATAACCATAAAAGAAATAGGAGAGTGTGTATCAAATAAAAATCATCTATATTTTCATGGGATGTAAAGACTATATATTTATGTAAAAAAAATCAACTACCTTCCCTCAATTTTATATCTCATCATTAAGGGTTTCATTCCATACTTTATCACTATAGTAATTTTCCTCTAGAAATATTATTTATGAATTTATGATACTACTTGAGGATCGATAGTAATTTGAAAAGAAATGAAAAATTAATATTCAACACACCATGATGGAATAACATTACTCTATATTCACATTCAATTCCTTCTAAAAATAACAATCACATTGGTATAAGAATAAGATGGATATTCTTTATCTCTTTAATTATAGCATTGAGGATGAGACTTTTTTTCTAAAATTTGCTACCTTTTTCATTGACCCTATGAAATCCCTTAAAGTCTTAATGATTTAATCTGTTTTAGGCTTATTAATATATCCTATTTTAGGAATCACAAATTTCTATTTATTTTCTTTCTTATTTCTTAGTTGGATTTGGATTATTTTCTTGATCAATAAATATGAATTTAATTTTTTTATATTATTCCATATTTCAATAAATTTCTAGAAAATTTGGTCATATGATAAAAACAATTTGTTCATATGCTCTTCCTTTATCAAAGGTGTGTATTTATTCTTTTTAAAATAAACTTTTACATTTAAAACTTGTGATTTCATCCCATTGTATCTCATCAATTCTACTTTTCACAACAACCATTTTATACATTTATAACACAATGAAGGGCCTTCACGACCCTTTCACATACTTCTTCAATCACATATAAAATACACTTTTAGGGAAACATATCAGTTAGTTTCATTATCTCTTTAGTAGTGGCTTGTTTTAACACCTTCTTCATTAATGTTTTTACAAATAAAGATACACTTTATTTGTTCACCAGATTCATATACTATAACTATTTTTTTGGAATGTGAGTTATGGTTTCATGTTACTAGGCATTTACTCACTAGAATTTCATTTACTGAAAGTTTCTTTTCAAATGGTGGTCCTTATCACTATTTAGACAATGAATGTTCATCTCGGTAGTTGAAGTAGGGTCACAAGAATCTCATATGTTTCAATAAAAATCATGTAATGTCCTTGATTTTTGATGAATGGAAAATTATTGATTGAGGACTTCAGAATGTTTTTCAGATCAGGTGGTTGAGGTCAATAAAGTTACTACATATAAATAGTCACATTCCATGTGGTGGATCTCTATGAATGTGGGAAGGTAGTGTGACAAGGGGAAGTAATTGTAATTTCCTATAAAATTGATTTGGGAACAATCTGTATAGTGATCGTAATCAATAAAAGTGAACTTGTAATGTGTACATTGATATGAGAATTATTGAGAGTCAATCCTCTCACATGAAATCTTACCAAATTATCTTTTAGTTGAATATAATCTATTTTTACTTCTAGTTGATGAAAAAAAATCCACAGGGTTTCTGCTATTCTCATAGTAAAACTTGTCTAAATCAAGAAAATATCTTGTGTTATTTTCTATATTTATATATTGTGAGGTTTTTTAATGATAAATATATACATTGATACCAGAATATGTATGGGGTCATATAATGGAAATACTCAAATAAATAATTTCAATGGAACATATTTTGGCTTTAAGTGGATATATAGAGAAAATTCTATCATCCAGAAATATTTGTGAGTACCTTAAAAAGGTGTCAAGCCTAAAAAATAGATAATATGGAATAGGAAAACTTTGATATAAATATATTTATGTTGGTAATAATTTATTTATAATGAAATAATTATTTCATTATTTAGGAGAAGAAAACTACATCCAATTTTATAAAGGATTTGTTTAATATGTAAAAAACCCAATGACTTGATTTCATGTTATGATGATTGTTTGAGTTAAGGTTGTATGGAGGAAAACCTATGTTAGATCATATGAATAAATTTATTATGATATATGTGTAACTCTAATGTATGCATGGGGAGGTCAGGTGGAGGGAATTGACCCACCAATTAGTAGTTCCCTTAATGTTTATGGAATGGGATGACCACCCCATTAGAAATATAAAAAGAATAAAAATAATAATATGACTCCCATGAAAGAATAACATGTTTTTCTACTGGTCATGGTCCTATAATATAGAAATTTTGATGGAAATAACTTATAAAGAAGGATTGTAAGAGTCACAATGAAAACTTTGGAATTCAATATACTTATCAAATTTCAAATTTCATAGGAACAAAAAAAGGTTGAAATGACCTATTATAGAATATAAATAAACTGTTAGAGGCCTGAGTAATTGAATTTAAAGAATATGTTTTTTCAACAATGGAAAAAGGATGCATGTTCAACTATGTATTAAGGAATTTTTGAAATGTTCATCCAATATATTATGAGATTTTTGTTTTATGGGAAAGTTAGACGTCAACATCAATATAAAGAATGAGAGATTATTGAAGTTAATAGAAGTAAGAAACATACCTGACCAAAGAAATAATATTGTTTCAGTTGCACAACTTCATAAAGTATACTATGAAAAATATTTTTCAAATGGGGTATAAAAGAAATCGTAGGGTCAATGATAGTGGTGTGAGGTTTAAATTATGAAAATATTTACTTGACTTGAAATTTAGTCGGACTTAATATTTTTGAAAATTTAATTCTTAGATATCTAAATGAAAGGAATTTTAGACTTGGTGAACTCAGTGATAAGTATATAAACATTATTTCATAAAAAGTTACACTGAATCTTGATCACACAGAAATAATTTTTTTAAATGGTATATACCTGGTAAAAAAAGAAGTGTATCTTTCACCATAAATTGTTAGAATATCAGAGTAGAAAAATTAACGCATGTTTACTCATATTTTTGGGGAACTTCCCTTATATAGTTCTACAATGGACCTCTTTACTTAATATATTTCATTGATAATTCCTTAAGAAAATTTTAGATTCACATTTTGTATAATAAAAATGATGCATTTTAGGTTTTTATTTATCAAAAATATATTCTATAAAAGGAATAAAAATGGAATATGAGGTGAATCCAAGTAGACGATGGTGGTGAGTACACTAGACACAATTTTCAAAAATTTTACTTGAAAATAATGGATAAAGGAATAAGAAGGAAATTCCCGAAACTCCATAATAGAATAGAGTATATAAAAAAATAAATACGATGTTGATGAAGAAATATGGAATTATGATATTTCAATGGGAAATGTCTAAGTGGATTTGGGTAGAAGTTCTCAATATAGTGGTATATCTCATCAGTAGAATCCATCATTGAAATTTGTGTAGAAACGTTTGGAGGAGTTATGGTTTGGTAAATTAAATATATTCATTATAATGAATTTGGTTTCTGAAGTTTTATCCTCTCTATATATATATATATTTATGGATTTTCTTTGGAGTCTACACTATTTCTAGGTTGTCACGGGACCCCAAAATTAATATATTAGGAATAATAATATATATTATAGTTCACGCACACAAACATATATATTTTAGGAATAAATGGTCTTCCCATTCATTGGTACATCAAATGGGAAATCTGAGACAAAAGTTGTATCAAGAACATGAGGTTTACCCTAGGTGTGATATAATGTTGGTTATCTTTGGATGGTCAATTGAAGATGGCCGTTGGTGGAAACATATTATAAATTAAATTAGTTATTTATTTATTTAACTTAAATACCCAAAACCCTAATATCCCTATATTTAAGTTCCATTATGGAAGATCTACAGAGTTGTCTTAAAAATCAAGGTATATTAGAGAGGAGAATTTAGTTCTGTATTAGTGTTGGAGATTATCAAAATTGGATCAATGGAAATCATTGAGGAGAATACTAGGAAAAATGAAAAATAGATAAAAATTTATATTTATCTCTATAAAATGCATTCGTCTAATGTGATTAAGCCATTATTGAATTAGGGATTGTTATTTTATGATTTTCACCCATTGTTTCATTTTTATGCATGTATTTTATCCCTACTTATTTATTATGTGATTTATAAACCTTTTGGGATAAAAAATTTGATTAATATCCTCTATTATATTTAATACATCCTATTGTGCTTTTTTTCACCCCGTGTTTTTTACTTTTGTGATCATTGGAATATATTTCATTGTATAGTGGTGATATCAATCCATAGTTATGCTTTTACCACCACTTTTTATCTCATTTTTCATTATTGAATTTAGGGTAATTTATTTGACTTTAGTAGTCCATATTTGAGTGTGATCGAACCTTAAGTTTCATGTAGGATGCAATGATATAGAATTTAGTGTTTTGTGGATAGGTCAATACATGTTCATAGATGTTAGTGATCGAATCATGGATATAATCCCCAAAAAAGGAACACACTATTTTTTATTACTGATTGGGTGAGAAATGTTTTGATATATTGCCACAAGAGGTCGATAATCACCAATAAGAGGATTTACAATTTGTTTTTTATGGATATTGGATGGTTAGATGGTGGTGTAAGTGGAAAAAATGGTGGATATGTAATATTTGTGAAGATAAAATAAAGTTTCTATGAAAAACCGAATGACACACCATGTACATCATAGGAACACACACCCTATAGTCTTCTCCTATGGTGGATTGGGTTTTACATGGAGTCAAATATCACATGCCATGTGGTCTATCCTAAAAAAATATGACTCAAATTTGTTGACCCTATGTGTACCTTGGGGTACATAAGAATTGGCATGGATGGAGTACACATGCACAAACATGACTAATGTGACAGAGCACAAACATTGTACATGGGAACATTCACAACCATAGTACATGGGAATGAACACAACCATTGTTCCCAAGCATTACCAGAGTACATGGGAATGGAATGGAGGAGTGGAGCATAAGACAGGATACCCAAGACCCACTCTGTACTCCATACACACACCATGAATTTCACATGGATTTCAAGTTTGTGTATAGGTGTTGTTATCCCTAGAGTCCAGGTGAGGTCACACAAAGTGTGACCCTATGTAAACACTATATACTTTTCTACAGAACTTTTTAACTTGCATATATCTTTCTCTATGCTCCAATTTAGGATCCAAATTAGACTACACTAAGTATATTTCCAAGTTATAGATGATGGTGTCCTTTTTTTAGAATCAATGATATGAAATAAGGTTTTGTTTGGGTAGTTCTTCTTCCAATGATTCTTGATCGATGTCAGTAATTAGGTTTGTTAATGAGAGAGATTTTGGGGCTGATACCCCCTTAGTGAACTAGGGTTAGAATCGCCCATACTTTTTATTCAAGTTTAGTTTGTACTCCCCTATACTATAAAGGGTTTTGGTACTCTATTTATATAGTGGACTCCCCCTTAATCGAGCTCTGATGGGGAGTGCATCCTTCTCTGGAGTTAGTGGTTCCTTGACTACAGAGCTCAATAATAGGGACTGGGACCCTCCACTTTATTTCTTGAAAGTTTGTGCATTGTGTTGGGAATCAGTGATGGGGACTTTAGAGCTATATATAGACTCATAACCATCTTTAGTTGGCTATGGATATTGAGAGTTATATTCTTTATGTGAATGTGGTTTTATTATGATAATATTTGATGTTAGGTTTCCCATATCCCCATGGTTTATGGGTTTAGATGATTATTTATTGCCTATTTATTCCCCCATCTAGTTTTAATGGTATCGTATCAGGTATGAATATAATCACCTATATATGGAATTTTCTAACATGTAATGTGTCGTATGAAGATGACAGGCAGATCATCAGTGTCCTTGGTGGACTTGGATTTGGTGGAGTACAACAGTTCTTGGCTGTGACCATGGTTGGTGGTTGGTCTTGGAGATTGTGATCTGGGCTCTCATTAGTTTTACCTTCTCCAAATTTTTATGTTTGGGCCTCATTTCAAGGTTTTCATGTATTCTACCCCTTCAATATCTTCTGTATTAATTAGTTTAGTGTGATGTTATCCCTAGAGGTTGTTTCATGATGATCAAACTATTTATGTTTCTTTTTATTCATATATCCCATCACCATTTTATATATCTCATATTTTACGGCATATATGTACTTTAACCTAATGTCTCCCATTTCAGTTAGATTCCTACACAGTGGTAGTCGTCTGCCCCAATCCAATTAGAGTATAACTTGAGATGTCTCTTTTGGCTTACCGACACCTAGGACTTTGACTACCCACTTATTGAATCAGTATGATGAGACATCCTTTATAGGTAACTAATGGTAAATTCATTATAAAGGATTTCGTTTTTTGAAATTCATGTAATTTTTTAGTCAGTTCCCCAGATATTCTCACCTAACCGTGGTACATCTTGTTAACTTTTAGGATGCCTCTGTGATGAAAAAATAAGTATATTAACGATGGATAATTATGGAAATAAATTCCTAAATTAGGACTTAGTTTAGGGACTCATTAATGAGGTTATTCCTCCATGAATTCATAGAGAATTAATACCACCCATTGATCTGTGTGTGGAACCACCTCCAGTTGTTTTAGATGATGATTGACTACATGTTGGGTAATAGATAACTCCAACTTATTAGGATGATGATGTGTAGAGTCATAAAACATTATGCAAGTCATATAAGAATATAGTTCTCAGCTTTCATGGATATCCACGCACTCAAGTAGTTTATGATCGAATCAAGGTGGTTGTTGGTATTTTTTCAGCTTGTTCGGACCTTGGGTGATCAGATTGTTGCTCACGAAACCAAACTTCTTCATGGAGAAACATTGAACTAGTGGGGTCTGATCACTTATACTCATGATAAAGTGATACACTTATGGTGAAAATTTTAGGATTCATTCCACGATGGGCATTACCCTTAGATAATATGCTCGATTCAGTTTCAGGAACTTATTGAGACATGATGGATGATTTTCTAGAAACTGAGTTTAATGTAGGTTTACTTACCTTACATTTTTCTCTCTCAACATTGTGAAGTATGGATATATATATACCCAATACTTTTACATGTATTGTTACATTATATTTAACCTAAATATTCATTATATACAATAAATGGATTGAAAGGCCTAGTGTATTAGGAAAACTAATGAAAAATACCATTTTGGAGTTTTTCTTATTTTCATGTTGTTATAGATAATGGTTGAATAATTCCCTTGTAATTTTTCCTTTTATTCAACTCATGCTAAAAAACAAGAATCTTTGATGTATATTCTATTATCTCTTTCTTCATATTGTTCCACCTCTAGTTCTCTCAGGGATCTCGATACAAATTTATGATTCCTTGGTGGATGGAAAAAGTTGATCTATATGCATTATAAAATGACTACTTCTTTATATTATAATGTGATTGTACACATAGTCATGACCCATATATATCTACTCATTCTTCATCGATTTTCAAATCTAAAGATTTCCATTTTCTTATAGATTACCCCTTTTTCTAAATTTCCCTATAATTTCTTTAAACATCATTTAACTTCTCCAGAAGATATGGTTGAGAAATAATTTTAGAAGAGAATAATGATGTTATTTCCTTTACAATTCCAATGTATATCATTTTCAAGTATATAAAGATTAAATCCTTCACAATTTTCATCAGTGATAGGGTTTCTAGATCCTTTCTTCATAGAGAATCTTCCATTTTATTTTCATTCCAAGGATGGTAGAGGATATTGTAGTTTTTTTCCTTGATCATATCTAACCATCTTAATTGTTGTATATTAGGATCCTTCCATGTGAATATATACTTTAGGCACTTATGATCTATATATATTTTACAATTCTCTCCATATATATAGTACCATATATTTTAAATGATTATATCACTACATTCAACTCAAAATTATATGTTTGATAGTTCTATTCATTAACATTAAACTACCTTGAGGTGTAGAATATTACTTTATCTTTCATCATCGGTACACAATCCAAGCCTTTCATTGAAGAATCTCTGTAAACCATGAAATGATCCCCACCTGTGGGTAGTGTAAACAATAGTGTAGTAATATGACTCCTTTTTAATTCCATGAGACTATATTCACATTCACTAGTTCCTATAATATTTAATCTCTTCTGAGTTAACTTTTTTAGTGAGTATCCTAATTACTAGATTTTTTTAAAAAGCATTGATAATACCTTGTTGGTCTAAGGAAACTATGGATATTTGTTACATATGTTGGTCTAGGATAATTATAAATTTTCAATTTCTTGGTTGGTTACATAAATATCTCTTTTCTACTGATAACATGACCAGAGGATGATGTAACACCCCAAGATTTCAAAGTAAGTTATATTCTTTAAAGTAATTCAATAGCTTGCGCTACATGCAACACTGAGTTCGAGCGCACCCCGAATTACCAAAATAGCCGTTCAAAAGGTGGTTATGAATAGTATTAACTGAATTTTAAAATTTATATACTATATACAATTTTAGTATCCATATTATGTGTTTGTTTTACATAATATAAGAACAAATTCAATTTTTCAGATAAAAGAAGTATTTTTCAAAAAATGCAATTTTACCGCCTTTTAATGGTGAACCCTTTTAAATCCAATATTTAACACTTTTATATATTAAATTTGAAAAAATAAACTTCTTATTTAGAATCAGGATATAAAAATTTAGTTTTGATACATTTTTGGTGCTTTTCTGATAACTTTCATATTTGGGTGAATAGTGAAAAATACTAAATTTTAATTGAAAACAACTTTTTTAATCATAATAATTTATAGTGTTAAATTATAAATTTGAATGGTTTGGAAGTATAATTAGATTATATTTTTACCATTTAATCCAATTTTGGTCATTGGAATTAATTTCACTTTGAAATTATACATAAACAAGTATCAATATTTTGATAGTTACTGTTTCTTAAAAACACGCTATTTGTTTTGACAACGGGAATTAATTTTAATTTAATTAATACAACTTCTATGTTTTTAATTTGGTAAAATAGACGTCGTTTTTGATTTTTAAATATAAAATATATCTTAGTTTTAATTTTTTGTATTTTTCTGAAAACTTTCAATTTTTGATGAATAGTGGAAACAAAACACTGCGTTATTGGTTAAAATCGATTTTCTATTTAAATAATTAGTTATTTTATTTTAATTTATTTTAGTTAAATATAAATACATAATACCTATATATGTTCAATGTAATTAATTGGAGTCATTTTATAATAAGTTTGGATATATAAAATTTTATCAAACTTTTTATCGTCTTTTACCCACCTCCTAGGAGCATTTAAAGATTTGTATAAAACTTAATTTTACCACTTTTGTGAGTTGAATTTCAAAAATCCAAGAGACACTGTTGATATTAGTAAGTAAAACGTGGTTTAATAAGATGAAAATAATTTTTGGTGAATTATAACTTTTTACTTTTATTTTCCAAGGTTAAAAGTAAATAGGGTAATTAAGGGTAAAAATGATATTATTATTACCCTAAAACATGTCTTAATTCTATTGGATAAGTGTAATTCAACCAAAAACAACCTTAGGAATAAAATATGATCCTTTAGGTCCACTTGGTTGATATAATAATCCTAAAAATCTAGGGTTCATAAAAAAGACTTATATAATGATATGTGTATCATTAATGAACCACTTGGGGTTCTCTTGGAAGTTTATGGTAAGTTTATTAACCATATATTATAAAAATACAAAGAGACATGGTAAATGTAAAACTATTTAACTAAGAGTTAAATCTAAAAGATAAAGTTAATATAGTGACCCAAACCTGTCTAAAACCTATTGGTTGAGAGGTTTTTGACCCATACCCACCTTATCTATTAAATATTTTATTTTGGAGCCTTTAGAAACTGAAAATGATTTTATTATAAAATAATATTTCAATCTTTTCCTAAGGTTCCCCTCACCTCTCTTATAAAAGGGCAGTTCCCCTTCTCTCAAATTCACACCTTGAAAGCCATTTGGCTCGGCCAACACCCACCCAAATATCCTCCAAGCTATACTACATTCATCCTAAAGGCCTTCCTTTGGTCATAAATCCAACATAAGGAGCCCTTTTGATCAAATCAAAAGGAAGAACCCAAAAAAGAGGTAAATATTTCATCACCTCTTTCAAGTTATTATCTTCTTCCCTATCCTCTTTCTTTATTGTTTCCATTATAAAATAATAAATCCAGTATCTTCTATATACTATGATGTTATTATAGAATTTTACAACCATATTCATTATTCTATACAGTCTATAAATGAAAAAGTAACCATACGTGCCTATGTACGGATTACAGTCTCCACGTCGTGGTGTGGTTTGTTATTCAAATACTTCATCAATTGGATGTGTATAATAATGAGTATAAATGATTTAAAAAATAAATATAACTAAATGAAAATTAAATTTTTTGTTTCAAAAACACTTTTAAAGAAAAAGTGAGAAACTGCACAAGAAAGACATACGAGACAACCTTCCCAATGGGATCCACCATTGCAGACACGAGTCCAAACATACCCATAGATCACTTTTATGGTTTAATGAGAATTGAAAGTTAAACCCAAAAATCAACCTCAAACATACCTTCGGAATCATCATGTTCCTTCTTAGAATCAAGAGCTGACTCAGACATGAGACCTGATTGGCGGCTGATGGAGCGAGTGTGCATCCTACCCAACCTGCCTCCCACCTCGTAGCTGCCAATGACCTATGAGGAAACACCCAAGTTGAAGAGTTCCCTTTCCCTCCCCTGTATTTTTGGATTTCTTTTTGGTTGATTTGTGTTCCCAAGGATATAAAACTTGTTATGGATGGACACTGGGGCATCCAATCTAGCTTGAATCCCCACGCCACCAATCCGCCCATCATTAGGAAAGTGGGTCATAAAGACGACCTCCACATGTTCCCCATCTGAACCGACAGTAGTAGTGACACTCCCTTGGGCTCCATCGACCATCGGGATGCTCTGCAATGATGGGTCATCCCTTCTCCCATCAGGAGAAGTCATCACACCATGAACAACATTGGCATAAGAAGGACCGACACTTCCAAAAACCACATCAGTGATGCCCTTACCTTTATTTTCTCCCCCTGACTCGATTGCCTTCGGCACAAAGGGAGGTGAATGAGCGGCAGAACCCGGTAGGCCAGAAGCAGATGTGGATGGTTAGCCAGGGCTTGAAGTGGAAGCCCGTTGGATGCCTGAAGGAGAGTGATGACCACCCGACGGAGATATTGGACTCATCCCGGCCCCATACTGAGGAATTCCAACAGCAACCTGAGGGACTATGGTAGCAAGGGTAACATTAGGCTGAGACACCAATCCTTTCTGACCTCGCCTCCCATGTCGAGAATAGAAAGAGGCCCATTGGCCTTGTCAACAGCAAAGCAAACAAAAACCAAAAGTTTCCTCATAATGAATGTGTTTCCAAAAACCAAACGAACCTTCCACCTAGAGACGAAGATGATTCGGGAGAGCCAATGATAGGTCCATCTCAACACAAAGGCAATAAAATCCGAGTTGCTTCATGCAAAGAGTATCATCGTCAATTCGGAGAAAACAACCGATCCTGTCACTGATTCCTTTGAGGACGTATGGGTTCTGAAAGGGAAGTGGAAGGCGAGGAAGTCAAATCCACACCACCGAAAGCTTTCAATCACGACCATGATCAAAGTCCACTGTCCAGCGAAAGAGAAGGAAGTGTCGATTATCACGCAAACGCGACTCCGACGACCAGGCACGAGCTGCAACGACCCAAAGTTTCATTAATGTAAAATCCCTCTTGATCTAGTTAAATGTCTATTTATGAAAAATGTTTTTATAAGATGCTAACTTCTTTGGTTTTATGTTAAGAATTTTGACCATTGTTAATATAGCCATTGAATAGTGATCACATGATTAGTATAAAAATAAGGCTTTAACGAACCCAATTTTACTCAGACAAAGGAAGCGATGGCCTCATCTAGTAGAATTCCCCCATACGAAGCCCATTTGTCGGAGCTCAGAAAAGAGGTGGCGTCTTTGGGCTTCTCCCTTGACCAAGCCCAAGCTGAACTTCATTATGTCAAGATCGAACGTGATCGTCTATGGGAAAAGTGGAAGTTGATAGAGATTACCACTCGAGCGATGTTATCCGAGCCACCCCAAGAGTCTGTCACCATCGCACACCTTACCCTTAGGTCTTATATGGCTATTTTAAGGGGTTATGTAACAAATACGTAGTACTATGTTCATGTACATTATTTTTTTTGTATATAATAATGAATATAATTTCTAGTCATTTTTGATACATTGTAAATAGTTTTTAAAGTACAAATGGTGTTTTTAGTTATTATTTAATTAAGAAATCTATTTTATTAAATTAAGGGATTTTTGAATTAAATAATATTTTAATAAAATAATATTATTGTTATTAAATTAATTTTTATTAAATATAAATGATCTTATAATTTTATGAATGCAATTAGAATTTTTATTAAGGTTTGAAAGCCATTTCTGTCAAAACCCGTGAATTTTCGATAAATGTCGGTTTTTATTTTAAAAGTGAAAATTAAGATATTTAGAAATTTTTTAGATAAAATAAATATCATTTCTGGAATCAAGACGTCGAAATTATCCAACGGTTAATTTTTCATAATTTTCTAAGACAGTCAAATTTTTGGGTAAAAATTAAATACCATTTAAATATATAATGTGTTTTATGACATCATAATGACCCAATGGTGATGTAATAAAATACCATAATCCTTATTTTCGGACAATATATGTTTTATCATTAAAATAATGAGGT
Organism: Viscum album; assembly: GCA_963277665.1. Taxonomy (NCBI): domain Eukaryota; kingdom Viridiplantae; phylum Streptophyta; class Magnoliopsida; order Santalales; family Viscaceae; genus Viscum; species Viscum album. Next base: position 1,419,021,037 of record OY728145.1, read on the forward strand.
TTTGGGTTTTTTGACTTACTTTTCAAAGCATTAATGAACCCCTCAAGACATATTCAACACTTTGCCTTTTTAAATTAATTTTCATGGGAGTGTGACTCACCTCCACATAACCAACCCTAATATTTTAATAAGTTCAGACCTTGGCCTTGTAAAATATTATTTTACTCTTTCCTTTTTCAGAAACCATGGGCAAAAACCATGGTATGGTTTGTGGTTTGGATTAATTTAATATAAGGGGTCCCAAACCAAAATAATAAAGAATTCTCTCACCTTTCCTATATAAACCCACCCAAGATCCCACTTCCTCCTCACTAAAATCCTTTTGAGTTCGTCCAACCTCTGCCATACTCTCTATAGAATCCTCCCAAGGTGCCCCAAGCTCCCAAGAATCCTCTCACAAGCCTCTCTCTAGCCTTTGGAAGCACACTTCCTAGTAAGGGTTTTTTCTTCCTTTCTCATTTTCATCAATTTTCTTTAAGTTGTATTGCCCTTTTAATTTCAATTATGAATGTTGGGGTATGGTTTCACCCCCCCCATACTTTCCTCTTATTGTTTTAATGATGGGAGACCCCTTTCTCTCTCATTAAATGCCTCCCATGTACACCCGTTACTATGCCGAAATTCCAAAAGGAACTTCTCTCTATTCTTTTACATTCAAGCAATACTTTTGTATCATGAATCTAAATTCCTTTTAAATTTTTGGGAAATGAATCTATATGACCTCCTTACTGTCCATTACATGTAAATATGATGAGTAACCCCTTTATCTCTCATCAACCATTTTTATGAATTCTTATGTCACGCCGTTATGCTGCCGAAATCGCACCGATTTTCTAAGCCAATGTCATTGTGTAGTGAATACCATGCCCATTTCTCCATCAAGGGTATTCACCTTTATGCACATTTACTTATTGATTATAAAGTTTATTGTATGAATTCCACATTCCTTTATCGTGGAATAAATGATTATGTTTTATGAATCCATGTTTTATGATCCATGTGACACACTTATGCATGAAATGAAATGTTTAAGAAGGGTGCGCCCTTATAGCGCTCCAATGCATTGGGTAAAGTATAGTATCATGATACGTAAAGTGAAATGAGTGTTGAATCATGCTAATTCAAGTGCAACAAGGGTTTACTCGTGCTTCATGTGAAATGAGGGTTTACTCGTGCTCCATGTGCAATGAGCCACGACTCATGCTAATTCAATGTTAAGTGTTGTTGCCACATTTCCATGTTATGATTATCATGCTTTATCATGCCTTTATGTTCATGTTTATTTTATGCTCTATTGATATGCCTATTGTCTAACATGTATTGTTCTCCTCATGTTATTCCATGTGTACTCCCTTATTGGGATTTATAGCTCACCCTTTTCTTATGCATGCCCTCAGGTTATCCCATGCAATGCTAAGTACGAGGGAATGTAGTGGTCATGTAAAGTAAGTTTTCAATAAAGATGTTGTATTTCATGTTTTAAGTTTTTATGTAACGATCATAATCCCCAAAGACACTAAACCTCTCGATCTTCTTTGTTGTATCAAGTGAAGTTTTATGTAATGAATCATGTTTAAGTTGTAATAAAAATTAGGGTTGTCATAGTTGGTATCTGAGGATAGGTTTAGTTATTTTTGGGATTAGGAAACCCTAGTAAATCCTTAGATACAAGACTAAGTATAATAAAAACATCCCTAAGTTTTGGTAAATACTAAGTAAGTGGTTTATCAAACAAATACATCCCTGTCAGGATACGAGTAGGTTGAGGCGGCTCTAGCACAGATGTATCCTAGGGGTAAAACCCGAAAACACCGCTTTGAGCTAGACTCAAATGGGAACTGGTGCACGACAACGGGCCTTGCTGCACTCTTGGTTACGACACTCCCGGGGGATATGTTTTGATAAATTTACAATCTTGGTATGAACCCTTATTAAGGGAAAAATGACCCTAAGAATATATGTTAGAAAGTAGATCATGAAAAGCCTAGATTGAATCCTATAGACTCATGAGTTGAAGAAATTAAAGTTTATTTATAAGTCATCAACTTTTGTCTTTGGATTACCCTTTATGTTTTACCCCTGACTTTCCTTTTTCTAGACAATTTCTGGTAATAGGAGGACTCGGGCTAACAACCGTTGTGAAGATTAGTGTAATGATTGTACTAATGAGATGCCCAATCCAATGGGAGAGAGAATCACGAACTTTGTCATGCTTCTCTCTTAGATAACTCAAGTTTTGAATAGAAACACGGGTCAAGAGGAACATTCAACCCCCCCTAATAAAGAACAAGTTGCTATCGAGAGCTTCATAAGACAAAGGTCTCCTACTTTTAGTGGATCATCTGATCCCACAATCACTGAACAATGAATAAACTCCATTGAAAAGATCTTCTCCATCATTCAATGTTCTTAACAAGAGAAGGTTCTCCTGGAGGCTTATCATATGGAGGGTTAAGATGATCAATGGTGGACGTTGATCAAAAATACGAAGCCTGAGGAGGAGATCGAGGCTTTGGAATGGAAGGAATTCCGGAAGATGTTTTTCGATAAATATTTTCCGCGCACCCTCCGGCTTAAGATGGAAAGGGACTTTCTTTCCCTCAAGCAAAAAGATGAAGAATCTGTGGGATAGTATGAGGAAAACTTCACAAGGCTTGCATGATATGCTTCCGGCTTTGCCGTTACCCCCGAATGCAAGGTTGACCGCTTCTTTGGTGGGCTGAAGCCTAGCTTGTAGAAAGCATTAGCGATCCGTGACTTCGACAGCTATGAGGAAATTGTCCAATGTGCCCTAAAGGTTGAAATGGAGATCAGAGAATCACAGGGGTATCATGGGGAAAATAATCGTAATGTGGAATTAAATGCTGGTGGTCCGATGGATAAATCCAATGGCGCTAAGAAGTTCCAGCACCACACTTTCCAAAAGTGCGGAAAGAAGCATCCTGGAAATTGCCTTAAGGGGACGAGAAAATGCTTCAGGTGTAGAAGAGAAGGTCACCTAGCTATTAACTGTCGGCAAGAAGGACCCGCGACTGCGACAGAGGAGAGGAACTCTCCGTTCGAACCTCAACGCATTGTTCAATGCTACAAATTCAAAGAACCAGGTCATTTTTCAAATCAGTGCCCTAATCCAAGGGTTATCGGAGGCAACCAACAACCTCCAAGACAGCAAGGAAGATCTTTTGCCATCACTTCTGCCAAATTGAACCCCGACAACGAAGTGGTGACAGGTACTCTAGTTATTCATTCATGAATAGAAAATGTACTTTTTGATTGAGGTTCTACACATTCTTTTATATCTAGAAAGTTTAGTAGAACAATCCCAGCACCACCACAAATCATGGAAGTAAAGATGTCAGTGAGTACGGAAAATGGGAAAATCATTGCATCCTATGAATATAAGTCCTCCCCTTTTATAATATGTGGATTGAATTTACCGGAGAACCTCATCATAATACCTCTGGTGGAATTTGATGCAATTCTTGGCATGGATTGGCTTTCCTTATATATAGCCAACATAAATTGTCGGGAGAGGGAAATCACACTCTATATGGAGAATTGACCCCCAATTCTTTACAAGTGTCAGGAGGAAGATGAATCTCATTTAGCTCCATCATCTCAAGCATGGATATTACTACCCTATGAGCATGCGTATTTGTCTCAGATGATTGAGTCCAAAGAAGAAACCATCCTTGAAGAAATTACTATTGTTAGGGAATTCACGGAAGTGTTTCCCAAGGAACTGCCTGGTCTTCCTCCAAGAAGAGATGTTAAGTTCTCAATTGAACTTATACCTGGGGCGTTACCAATATCCAAGACTCCATATAGAATGGCTGTTGTTGAGCTTTAAGAGCTGAAGAAAAAACTATAAAAGAATCTGGATAAAGGGTTTATACGCCCAAGTGCTTCACCATGGGGTGCACCAGTCCTCTTCGTCAAGAAGAAGGATGGGTCAATGCGGATCTGCATCGATTATCATGAACTTTAAAAAATCACGATAAAGAACAAGTATCCACTCCCACGAATTGATGACTTGTTCGATCAGTTGCGTGGAGCACAATACTTCTCCAAGGTGGACTTGCGGTCGGGATATTATCAAGTAAGGGTGAAGAAGGAAGATATCCCCAAAAATTCTTTTTGTAAAAGGTACGGGCACTATGAATTCATATTAATGCCTTTAGGACTCACCAATGCTCCATAAATATTCATGTACTTGATGAATAGAGTCTTTAGATATTACCTTGACAAATTTGTGGTAGTCTTTATAGATGATATTCTAATATATTTCAAAACCAAGGAGGACAATGAGGAGCATTTAAGAACTACACTGGAGACTTTGCATAAGGAGAAGCTCTATGGAAACTACAATAAGTGTGAGTTCTAGTGGAAGGAGGTCGCATTCTTGGGCCATATCATCACAAGAAATGAGATATCTGTGGACCCCTCCAAAACAGATGCAATTGAGGGATGGCCGAGGCCAACATCGATAATGGATATCCGTAGCTTCTTGGGGTTAGTTGGATATTATCGACGATTTGTGAGAAATTTCTCACGATTGTCCAACCCTCTTACCAAGCTAACTCGAAAGGGAGTAAAGTTTGCTTGGAGTGATGAATGTGAAGAAAGCTTTAAGGAGTTGAAAAGGAGGCTTATCACTGCACCCGTTCTCACTTTACCCACAAGTGGGGATCTTTTTGTGGTATTCAGTGATGCTTTGAAGAAGGGCTTAGGATGTGTACTGATGCAGAATGATAAAGTGATATCCTATGCCTCAAGGAAGTTGAAAATCCATGAGCGAAACTATCCAATGCATGATCTGGAGTTGGCGGCTGCGATCTTTGCCTTGAAAATCGGGCGACATTATCTCTATGGAGAGAAATGTGAGATATATACTGACCACAAGAGTCTTAAATATATATTCACACAGAAAGAGCTTAATATGCACCGGAGAAGATGGATAGAGATCATAAAGGATTATGACTGTTCAATACATTACCACCCTGGGAAAGCGAAGAAGGTGGAAGATGCCCTAAGTAGAAAGGATCCAGCAATTCTATCAATGATGAGAATTGAGAAGGATCCAATCTTTTTAGAATTGATGAAGATGGATGTGGGAATCATAAAGAAGGGAACATGATCAATACTTTAACAAATGAATGCTCAACCATCTCTTTTGGAAAGGTTAAAGGATGCTCAAAATGATGATGTGGGAATTCAAGAAAAAGTGGAAGCTATAAAAAGGGGAAATCCTTGGAGTTTAATGTTAATGAAGAAGGAATTGTGCAGTTTGGGAAAAGACTATGTGTTCCATAAAGTCCGGAGCTGAAGAAGGAACTTTTGGATGATGCAGATAGTTCAAATTTCTCTATTCACCCAGGGAACACAAAGATGTATCGAGATCTCCGAGAAAACTTTTGGGGGGATAATATGAAGAAGGAGATCGCTGAATATACATCAAAGTGCCTGGTGTGTCAGCAAGTGAAGGCAGAGAGGCAGAAGTCTAAGGGGATGATGCAACCATTTCCCATACCAGAATAGAAATGGGAGAACATCACCATGTACTTTTTCACTAGACTTACAAGGACATCCAAAGGCAACAATGCAATCTGGGTTGTTGTGGATCGTCTTACAAAGACTGCACACTTCATTTCTATTCGAGAGGATTTATCATTGGATCAACTAGCACAGATATATATTAGGGAAGTGGTAAGGTTTCATGGAGTACCACTATCTATTATGTCTGATCGAGATCCAAGATTCACCTCTAAGTTTTGGAAGAGTCTTTAACATGCTCTGAATACTGAACTAAACTTCAGTACGACCTATCATCCTCAAACTGATGTCCAATCCGAGTGGACTATCCAAACGCTTGAGGATATGTTTGGAGCGTGCTCAATGGACTTTAAAGGAGGATGGGATCAACATCTTCCTCTATTTGAGTTCTCTTATAATAACAGTTTCCACTCAAGCATCCGAATGGCACCATATGAAGCCCTGTATGGGAAAAGGTGCAGAACACCGGCATGTTGGGATGAGGTCGGTGAACGTAAGCTGGTTGGACCAGAAATGGTCAAAGAAATGGTGGATAAGGTGAAAACCATTCAGCAGCATATCAAGGCAGCCCAGAGTCGACAAAAGAGTTATGCAGATAATCGTCGATGATACCTTGAGTTTAAAGTTAGAGACATGGTGTTTTTACGCATATCTCCATGGAAGAAGGTCATGAGGTTTGGAAATAAAGGGAAGTTAAGTCCAAGGTACATAAGCCCCTTCTAGATTCTTGATCGTGTTGGGGCTGTGGCCTATCGACTAGCACTTCCACCTACGATGGACAAGGTGCATGGTGTCTTTCATGTATCCCTCTTAAGGAAGTACATACCAGACCCTTCACATGTACTCTCTTCTGAGGTGGTACAATTGGAAGATGATCTTTCTTATGAGGATCAACCAGTGAAGATCTTAGATTGTAGAGAAAAAGTTCTACAAAATAAGACAATGCCCCTCATCAAGGTGTTGTGGAGAAACCACAAGTTTGAAGAAGCGACTTGGGAGTCGGAGGATATGATGAATCTGAGTTACCCAAATTTGTTTTAGTGTGGGAAAAGGAAAATTTCGAGGGCAAAATTTCTTAAGGGGGGAATATTGTAACGACCCAAAGTTTCATTAATGGATAATCCCTCTTGATCCAGTTAAATGTCTATTTATAATTTTTTTTATAAGATGTCAAATTATTTGCTTTTATGTTAAGAATTTTGACCATTGTTAATATAGCCATTGAACAGTGATCACATGATTAGTATAAAAATAAGGCTTTAACGAACCCAATTTTACTCAGACAAAGGAAGCGATGGCCTCATCCAGTAGAATTCCCCCATACTAAGCCCATTTTTCGGAGCTTGGAAAAGAGGTGGAATCTTTGGGCTTCTCCCTTGACCAAGCCCAAGCTGCGCTTCATTATGTCAAGCTCGAACGTGATCGTCTACAGGAAAAGTGGAAGTTGATAGAGATTACCACTCGAGCGATGTTATCCAAGCCGCCCCAAGAGTCTGTCACCATCACAAACCTTACCCTTAGGTCTTATGCGGCTATTTTAAGGGGTTATGTAACAAATAAGTAGTACTATGTTCATGTACATTATTTTTTTTGACTCATGCTAATTCAAGTGCAACGAGGGTTTACTCGTGCTTCATGTGCAATGTGGGTTTACTCAGGCTCCATGTGCAATGAGCCACGACTCATGCTAATTCAATGTTAAGTCTTGTTTCCACATTTCCGTGTTATGATTATCATGATTTATCATGCCTTTATGTTCATGTTTATTTTATGCTCTATTGATATGCCTATTGTCTAACATTTATTGTACTCCTCATGTTATTCCATGTGTACTCCCTTACTGGGCTTTATAGCTCACCCTTTTCTTATGCATGTCCTCAGGTTATCCCATGCAATGCTAAGTACGAGGGAATGTAGTGGTCATGTAAAGGAAGTTTTCAATAAAGATGTTGTATTTCATGTTTTAAGTTTTTATGTAATGATCCTATGCCCCAAATACACTAAACCTCTCGATCTTCTTTGTTGTATAAAATGAAGTTTTATGTAATGAATCATGTTTAAGTTGTAATAAAAATCAGGGTTGTCATACGAGAAAAATCATCATCAGAAAAAATGTGGATGCTCAGATAATGTTGATCCAAAGTGCCCACTGCTGCCCAGGAAAAAAGACCCCACATTGAGTTGATGAAACCCTCAAACATCTCTGGTGAAGTTCGATCACCACCAAATATGGCCACAAGGGTTCTGGAGTGAAAGGATGTAGCATCCTCAAACTCTGATGTAGATAAAAAAATTGCTGGGGATCCTTTAAATGAAGACGATTCCTTTTTGAGAAATTGGAATCAGATGAATAATAGGGAAAGGAACTGGAGCAAGAACATTTGGGGGAAGGGGGCGTGGCAGATCCGAAGCAAACGACCAGAGGGGTATCGTCGGCCTTATATTCTCCCTGCAAGCTCCGACTCCGATGCCTGGATCCGGCCGAGTTGGGGTCGCGCCTCACTCCTCATCCCACACCGCATCTCACTGGAGGTCGTTAGTGTGAGAAAAGCACCTACACCGCGTGATGTCACCCTCCTGTGAGCCTCGCCGACCCTACCACCTGAGTCCCTCCTGAGATCAGCACCCACCTGAGGCTCCCGGTCTATTAGGGTTCCGTGCCGTGCCTCACACCTCGACCCGCCGCTCCATCCCGTATCCATCCCTATATGAAAAATAATAAATATAACATGATAATGATTCTTCTTATATGATATACCATCCAATTATATATGATTTTAATATCAACAGAATGATATTGTCACTCGTGCGTACGTACAGATTATCGTCTCCACAAATGCAATGTGATTCATTCCCCATCGTATCCATTCAATACTAATTTTTATTTGATGATTAAAAATAACATTTAAAGACTTAATATCATTATGAATATGAATAAGATACATCCTATCTATAACAAACAATACTTACGTAACAAATCATATAAAGGAAAATGAATCAGTTAACATCCGAAACGATGATACTACTGCAATATCAATAAAAAAGCAATATTAGAAGATCTTATATGATATCGTATTAATGTATATGGTTATTTTATAATTTAATAATAATTATTTCACCATTATACAGGAGGTTAAACTACCCATGACCAAGGAAAAGTAAAAATTAAGGGGTTTCTTATCTCACTCTTAATTTCGTGAGATTTCCATTATTCTCCACTTATTTATTGAATGTGGTGTATTTTGTACTTCCATTTGATATATATTATCATGATTATATTTATATTCATGGTATTATTTTATCCATTTGGTGGTTATTAACTTTTGGTCATATGACTCGATTTATTTCAATGAAGTAAGGGATTTTCATCTCACTTATATTCCCATGAGATTCATGCAATATTTTCCACTGCTACCTTTTGTGTGGTGTATGTACTACCCATGATTTTATTGTTTGTGTAATATACATTAATTAATGGGTATTTAAATCATCATTATATGATACTTATTTCATGGGTTTTATGTTTCGTATGTTACCAAATCGATATGGGAATTTCAAATTTCAATTTCCACTCATTGGGTTTTACACAAACTTCATTGATTACTTTACACCAAGATTATGTGTGAAATCACTATTTATTTAATTATGTAGCAATTTACACTCCCCTTTGCGTGGATATACTTTTTATACACATAATAGCTCCATTGATAAATTCTCAAGTCATCGATATAAACTTAATAAGAGTAATTTTAACTCAATTTCTATTCATTGAGTTAAACATCCAATTCATTGGTGTTATTTTTACAAGAATATGTTTGAATGTACTCTGATTGATTTACACTGAATATCCAATCATATTGAGTGTATTTATATTTTTCACACATAATTATTTCATTGATTGATCCTTAACCTAAGGATACAATCTTTATAAAGGAATTCATCCCATCTTACATTCCATTGAGACTTCTTTGCTGTTACGCGCCAATCCAATTTTATTTGGTGTATATACTATACTTTGACATAGTATATCATGAATCAATTTATTCTCATGATATTATAAATTTTTTATTACCTCAATTATTTTTATTCAAGCGTCTCTCATTTGGTTAGGAACTCTAAATAAAATATCAATTTAAATGTTTTAAAAATTTATTCTTCTAAATCATGCTAATTAATGTCTATGTTTTAAAAATGGTTTTACAGTTTTATTTATTTGGAAATTAATGTTTTAAAATTAAAATTACTTTTAAAAGTTTCAAATTTGTATGGGACACTTTGATTAAAAAATCTATTTTAAACAACTTTTTGATAAATAGTGAGACTTTTAAATGTTTTAAAGAAAAAGGGGGATATTTCTCTCAAATAGTGTTGATGATTAACTTCATCTATGTCAATATCCTTTGTTATTCTTGATTATGGTTGATTTATTATAATACAATCTTCAATTTTGTATTTAATGAGTTATGTTTGACTCTAGATGTGTTATTTTTATACCATTCATGGTTTATGGATAAAGTATTGGCATTTCGTATGCTAGTTTTAATACGAATGCTTATGTTATGTTTAAACCTTTTCATATGAGGAATGAATTGGACTTAGTAAGTGATGGGTGGAGCATGCTATAACTCCTAGATTCATTGGTAGGTCTCATGAGACAACCTAGTGTCTTGGCACAAGGCCTTGACAAAATCTTATTTGTAGTATTGGCACAAGGCCATGACTATGTGGTTATGAAGTCTGACATTATGCATTCCATCATTATGAAAGTAGAAATTGATATTGCATGTGATTATTCTACTAGTATAATATCCATGGGAATAAGTAAATGGAATTATTTGATTTTATCTTTTCTATATTATGTTTATGTTTAAGTTTAAAAGGCTTTTGTTTTAGTCTTATACATTCCCTTAAATGTTTATGATTATTTATGAAAGATTCCTCTACATTGTTATCCTTACTGAGCATCTGAGCTCACCCTTTTCTATGTTTTATTTTTTCCAAGATGTGAAGAAGTATTTTATGGTTGACCTGCAGGGATAGGATAAGGATATAAGTGTGTTTAAAAAGTGGAAAAAATGTTGTTGATGTTTTTATTTCATGATGTAATGTAAAGCTTATGAGTGTATCTATTACTTCCAAGGCTACTAAACAGATCAGTTTTTTAAGACATGATTCCTTGTATCATTCCAATGTTATGTAATAATGCATCGACTCTAGGTAACGGGGGTCAGGGCATTACAGATGATATATATTTCATCTATAATTGATGTTTACTATTCTTTTCATATATATTATCTTGTCATAAAGGATTTATCACATTACTAAAATGCTTCTCATACAACTAATTTCTTTTTAAGTATATCAAAATATCATTTATAATGACTAAGATAAATGTTTTTAGTTAATATATATTGACTCATATAATTAATACTATAAATAATGATGAATAATTTTTGATTATGATGGGAATTACTCTAAACTCATAGTGAAAACACCTTATTTTAAATGTTGTTTTTGTAAAAATTTTCTTATTCACCATTAATTGGTGATATTCAGATTTATGGTCCACTTAGAGAAATATTGGTCCCCATGTATTTGATTGAAAACGTTGTCTATATATGGGAGGTGATACTTTTTCTTTATCCTTGTTTTTTGAGTTATAATAGACAATACAGAGATAAATTGACATATCCTACTTCTTAAATAAGAGGACAGGAACACCCCATAGTGAAAAAATCAGGTGTATAAAACTATTTTACAGATTCTCTTTCAACAACATTTTTAGTTCTTCTAAGTCAGCAATGGAAATTTTTGTAAGGATTCTGGAATATTGGTAGAGATATAGGTATAAGTTTGATTGGGAACTCAACCTCTCAGATAATAGGACTACCAATCAACTCTCTATGAAATAAATAAATATAGAACCTCAAAATGGACATATATTCAATAATGATTCATAAAATTTTCTCAATAATTTTACCTAGACATGGTTTCTCATAAGGCTATAATATTCACACTTGAGAATAATATCACAATGTTGATTAATCATCCCCATTAGACTTATACATAAGGAGAGGATGACTTGGGATTTGAAAAGTGATCTCCCTTTCCCAATTGATGATATTGGATTTATATATGTATAAGTAACCCATGCCCAATATATCATCAAACTATAATAATTTTTATAATATGATATTTTATAGAAGATTTAGTCTACATGAATTAGTTGTAGAGGAGTTATATACCTAGTAATCAACAATTGATCCATTTTAAATCCTCACATATATCTTAACCCCCATGTTTTGTGGTGGTGTCTGAATAGTTCTAATAATCTTGAAAGATATGAAAGAATGCATACAACCAAAATAAAAAAAATAGATTTTATTTTTTTGAATGAATAACTAGAGTACCTTTCACCAAATAATTTTTAAGATACACCTAAGAAATATTAATAATATATAATATTCATTGGCCACTAGGCCTTGAGGGATATTGTAAATCATTGTACCTAACAACCCATGGCCTAGGAAAATAGATTATATAATTACCATGTTCCTTACAGTTAAAAAAATACACCAAAGAATATGTTTATTTGAACCTTCTTTTATTCCATCTCATTCATGTGATTCTTCATATCTACTTATAATTTATTAGCAAGATTCACCTATTCTTCAAAATTTATGAAAATGATTGTTCCATTCAAAAGTATTTTGTGATGATTATTCCCTATTTTTTGACATGTGGTTTGTTGGGTTTTCTTTCCCCCAATATATTTGTATGTTTATCCTCCTAAATAAAACTTTATTTTAGATTTTATCTTCAGGACCACTAGACCATTGAGATTCACCAATCTATGTCTCTACCTTAAGGAAATAATGAAAAATATATTTATAGCTATTGATGTATTGAATCACTAAATATTTTCATATACTTGGATTTAATCCACTAAATAAGTGTCCCACTTTACTTTCTGCATTGATGATGAAGCCGAAATCATACTATACAATCCTTGAGAATTTTTCTTCATACACCCCATTGGAACATATTCCTTTTTCTTTAGTCCAAGGAAATATCTCTTCAATTTAAAAAATTTATTTTGGGGAAAATATCTATAGAAAAATATTTTCATAAATTCTTCACATTCCAAGGAATCAATATCATCTTTGGTCTTTGTGTTCTTGATTAACATCCATAATTGATCAGATACCCCCTATATGAGATAAAAGGCTGCCCCAAATTTCTATTATTCTAATAATTGGATGGTAGATAATATCTTCTCAATGGAGTTAACTCATTTATCTATGACGAGGGGATCATAAAATCCACTAAATGTAGGAGCCCTTTGTCGTAGAAAAGACTCTACCATAACTTTATCTTTCTTTGAAGGAGGGAATTCTATGTGATTCAAGTCACTATTCATAGTATGAGTTTTCTAGGCCTATACTACCCCAAAGTTCTTATATATTTTTTCTATCAGGTTTGGATTATGATTAGGGTAATCATCTTTTAACCTATCACATTGTTTTTTAGAATAATTTCTCATATTTCCATCTATTAAATTAAATAATGGAAAACTATAATAAGAATTCATTAAATAATAAACATGTAAAAATGGAAGCTATACACATAGAATTAATAACTTATAATTAAAAAGTATATCCTAACTTATGAGTCTCTAAGTTACAATATAGCTTATCTATGGCCATATCTATATTATGTTTTCTAACCATTCAATATATTCAAATCCTTCATAATTGTTTACAATGAGTTTTTAAATTTTCTAAAGAAAAACTCTAGGGAGTGTCAAACGAGTTGTAAAGATGGGAACACTAACCATGCACTGGAATGATTAAAAATATACACTCAACCAATTATTTTCATAGTTATTACACAAAGATGAATCTGTGCCAAATCCACACCCACATTCTAGTATCCACACAGTGTATTGTTTCTAGGAAAATAGCACACCTTTCTTTACAATAACATAGTACGTTCTTGTATACTTATTTTTATCTTACTAGTTCTCACTAAAGTTATCTCATCCTAGTTTAAAAAGGTTAGTCAATGTTTTTCCTGATACTAAATCTAACAACCCCATAATTTTAACACATATTACTAAATGTTTTTTAACATTAATATCCATAAAATAAAAACAGAGGATCAAAAGGCCTAGTGTATTTGGAAGATAAGGAACATAAAACAACAACCTAAAAATAAAATTTGTTTATATAAATCCCCATAATGATATCCTAAGAAACTTTGAACTCCAAAACCTATATAGGATAATGTGCTGAATACAAAAAAATGTTGACCTATAAAGTCCAACATGAGGTTAAACATGGTAAAGAGGAATGACATGTGTTTCAAATGGCACAACATGATATCATAAAAGTGAAAGATCAAGGATAATAAATTGGGTTTATAACATAAAAAATCATTGTATCATGAGATCATGGAAATATAGGAAATGTGAAATCAACACAAAATATTACATAATCATAATTAAAGGATAACTACCAAGACAATATCAAATGTTGGATAGAGTCCCATTATGGATTAGATTTACTTCCAAATCATATATGTAATTTCTCTTGGAAAAAAACCCTTACCGAATATATTGGAGTGATATATTTGAAAAACCATTATAACATGTATATGTTTTTATGTTACAAAAAATGAAATCAATCATAAAGGATAAAAATAATATTTACTGATTGAAATAATTGTCTTTCAAAATCTCAAGCCATGCCATAATAAAATGTGATTTATTAAAGAATTAATATGAGAAATGATATTAAATAATGTATTAAACCATAAAAATAAGGGATAATAATCTATTTTATATGTTATAGGAATATATATACAATTTAGTATCATTCCATAACATTAAATATATAGAGAAAATGTTAGTTTGAGAGAGAATGATCATAGCCCGAATAAAAAGGGTGGTTTAGAGAGATCCCTTTCCCTGTGTATGATATTTATTCGTATGAATTAGAAAATCCTATATAATAAATATATTTTTTTATAAATTTATTCCAAAACATAATCATATATATCATACCATATATAATTTTTTTATAAATATACCACCACCTTTTTAACAAGAACTATTTACTAAAATATCTATTCCATGTGATAACTAATTCATTTTTATTGCATGTTTTGGTTATGTAGTATAAGTATTTATACATTTACCATGGTTAAATAACTCAATTTTTTTAAAAAATATATAAATTTTATATATATTCATTATATTTATATTTACATTTATCTGTAAAAGGTACATTTAAGAAAATTAATTACATCGTTCATGGAGACGGTCGGTCATACGTACACATGAACAATGTTTCCATTTTATATGGATGGAAAAAATAATCGTAAATATTAATTTCACTTTTATAGAATAATAATAATATCACAAATACAAAATTTATTTAATATATCTTTTATTATAACTAGTTGTGAGAGTTGGTGGTGGAAAACAAATTACATTGGTTCATGAGGTGGTAGTTCACAGTACACACTAATGATAATTTTATTTCCCATTTGATGTAAGATGAGATGTATTTAACTAATCATATTAATATAATATCATATCTATATATGGAATATACTAGTGGTATTATTTTATCATTTTTGAAGAACATTTTAATGAGGTATAAGAAGACTGAAATATAAAATATTTGGTTAAAGACTATACATATTCTTCAAACAACATCCTTTTATTCACACATTAAACCATTAATGGTTTTAATTCTTACCAAAAAACACATCAATAATGTGTGGAATTACTTTTATATGGTATTTTTTAAGGCCATTTCTACTCCAAAATTATTTTTTTAATGTGATTAAAAGAGGAAAGGAAGTTCTTTTTTATAAGTCAGGGGAGAGGCACTCTTGGAATTACATGAAATATTAAACTAATATAAATTAATTTTTAGGTAAAATGGATCCAAATTGATATTAAAAGATAGACTAATGAAGTTTTTACATCATATTGTCAAATAAAAATTGAACAAGTTTCTCTTTGGTTTAACTCTTATCTCTTTGTTTTAATCTGCATTAAACATTTTGGAGAATTACTTTGATAATGAAGGATTTACGCTTTAGTGGTCAATATAGTTACTAGAAAAGGAATATTCATCCATAAATACAAATTATTTTATATTATTAAAAGTATATAGAAACCATGTGTCCAAATATAGTCTTTTTAATCAACTTTAAATCATTAATAAAAAATTAGTTATTATAAAATAACATTAAATTCATTTTTGGATCTATTCATTTAACTGGAATTTGAATACAATATGAAAATAATGGAATTAGAATATAATAAATTAAATTAGCTTTATTTTTTTTATTATTATAAAGAAAATCTTGAAACATAATAATTTCTTCAAATTATTTTACTTTTAATATATTTTAAATTATTTGTTTTAAATTTCTATTAATTGAATAAATACTATGTTAGTGTTACGTTAGAATTTAAGGTAATGATTTTATCACTAAAAATAATTTATCTTTGAAGTAATCATTTATAACTGGACATATTATTTTTTTATCCCTATTTCAAAAATTTATAGATAATAAATCAAATAAAATGAAAATTTTTACTTTTCTTCACATAAAATAATATAAAGGTAAAAATAAATTAAATATGGAACATATGTTCCTTATTTCTAAAATTTGGATGGATATGGATGAACTAAAATCATCCAATAGTATAAAGGAATGTTTTTTGGTTAATCATTTAGTCCTTATCGTATTATTTCTTACCTTAACTACCCAATTTATCCTTATCGTGGTGACATGTTTTCTAGGGTTACTATTCAGAATGACCAAAAATAAAATGGAAATATTTACCAAATTTGTTCCACCTAATTAAAAATATCTAATAAAATTTTCAATATCATAATTATATAAGTGGAAGAAATTAATTTAATATTAAAATATAAAATGTAATGAAAAATAAAATTTCCAGAAAATCCCTTTTGAAGTATAAAAATGTTTTTATACCAAATTAAAGTATAAAATTGTTTTGAAAGAATATAATTTGATTATGTTTAATAATTTTTAACTATTTATGTTTAAAAAAAATTAAAAATATAATTTTAATTTTAAATACTTTAAAATGAAACACTATTTTCAAAAAATATTACAATTTTCACTATACAATAAAAAATAATTTTTTTTAGAAAAATATAAAAATTACACTGTAATATAATTTTTATATCATGATTTAAAAAATTATATCCTTTTTATTAAATAAATTATCTAAATGTTATATAAATCAATTATAATAATTTCTCACAAAAATCAACAAAAACATTTTTGAAGAGAAAAACATTTTGAAGAATAAAATGACTTTAATAAAAACTGTGCATTTCTTAATATATTTATGTTGATTAGTACATTTATATAGATTTTAACAAGTATTTAATCCTATTTATTTATGGAAATTTGATAATAGAGTTATGATGTTCATCAAAAACAAAAATATTTCATTTTTCTTTTCGGCTCGGTGTTGAGTATCATATATTCCATCAAACGTAGCTTTATTTTTTCAAAATACCCACAATGTTACAGAATACATTAGGGAACTGATATCATAGAAGGAAATTTACAAATACATCCATATTTACATGGTCTCCTTATGCATCCCCACTTATGGAAGAGTGTTGGAGTGGGATTTGGTTATAGAGAGCATCTTAATATAGGGATGTCGGGTAGCTAGAGATGGTAGTGGAAATCTGGGGGGTAAGTAATCTATAATGGATAGTAGGTTTCAGTCATTACGGTCCTAGAAGAAGAGGAATATTTGGGCCTCGACTTAGAAATGTGGATTCAAAAAACAAGGTTCATAGAGAGGGTCCATTAATCATTGAGAGGGAGATGCTATGCATGTGATGGGTGAGGTCACATGGATTGGGATTGGCCAAATTTCTATGCTACTAATGATGGAAATGTAGTGAAAGGAACTCCATGTAATTGGTTTCATCGTGATCTTGGATATCTCCTAGAAAAACATTTTTGTTTATTACACATCATTTCATTATTTATTATATAAAATTACACATAATACAACCTATAAGATAGAGGAGTCTATTATATTTGTGTAATTAAGTACATTAAAGTAAAACATAAAATATGGGGTATATCATCATTATTAACACTTATTTAGAATGTCCATAATATTCCAGAGTTTTTAAAGCTATATGGGATATCCTGGAGACACACATAAGAAATGTGTGAGCTATAAAGTTCAGTAAAATAATAAACAAATAATTACATGAAGAAAGAACTACATGATAGACAATAAGAATTTCAATATGAAATTAAATTTGTGATATTCATAATACATGAACAACAAGGATTGATATAAGATGATAACATAAATGAAACATATAAATGTAGAAACAAAATTGAACATGGAATCATAAACATAGGTTAAGTATAACCTCCAAGAAATCATAACATGGTGGAAAAGTATCATAATAGATTAGGTTCAATCCCCAAGACCATACAGAAAATATTATTAGAATAAAACATTTCCCAATGCATTGGAGTGCTATATAATTCTGGACACACCTGTCACTTTCATATCATGTACATCTATAAGCCTGCTACTTAGATCATATAACATAAGGATGTATTTCATTAATTTTGACCCCATGATAAGTGATTTTATGTTAAACAAAAATAATACCCTATACATTAAATATATTTATTCTCTATTTGAATACCCTTTACTATAGATGGGGGTGGACATTCATGATGCAATCGTTTGGCATGAAAAACCACAGTGAAATTTTGGCAGTATAACGACAGTACTTAACGATTCCTAATTTTTTTTTAATGAGACGAAAAGGTTCTCTCATAATTTGGGTATCAAAAACAAAGTATGAGGGATGTTAAAAAATATATCCCATCATTCATAATTGGATGTCAAAAGTCATAATATAAAGATTATTCTTGATTTAAAGAGGATAAGGACATGATCCCTTACTAAATTTCAACTTAGTAACAACTTAGATAAATTCTATAATTAGAGAGGATAAAAGATATATAATTATTATGATATTAATTTCATATTTTAGTTATCTTTATAAAGTCATAAAAACATAAAAATTTGATATTTGAAAGGATAAATACAAAGAAGGTGCCTGTATTGGAAATAAGAGAGAGAAGTCCCTTACCATGTGTGGGTGATTCCAAAATATTGGGAGGAGCTTATTAAGATCTTGGGGAAAATTGGGAGGAATACTTATAATGGAGGATAGAGTAAGTACATGGTATTTTTTTGAGTGAAAAGGTTTGGTTTCTTGGGTGATTTTATATAAGAAAGAGTAGGGCATTAATTTATTATTTCCCAAACTGAGGTATTGGACTGTATATAATAAATAAATTAAAAACACAAAACCTCTAATGGTTTTTGACCATTGTTTTTTCCAAAGAAGATTTTTTTAGTTGATTTATAAGTAAATGGACTGAACTCATAAAATATTACTCTTGGTGATGTGTAAGTGAGGCATGTTCATAAGGAAATGATTTTAAAACCATAAAATATAATATAGGAATTGGAAGATTCCTAAAGGATTTATAAAATTAAAATAACAACCTCAATGAAATATTATTTTATATGGTAAAATATATTTAAATATTAATGAATTTTATAGTATTTATTACATCACTTTTAGGATTTTAGGATGTCATAATACACACAATATATTTATATCGTATTTAATTAATACCCTAAAATTAGATTGAAACATAGTATTATGAAAAAGTAAATGTTGTATAATTGAGAAATTTTTATTCCAAAAATAATATTTATTTTATGAAAATAAATTTCTAAATTTTTGAATTTTCACTTTTAAAACAAGAATCAATATTTATTAAGAAATACTTGTTTTTTCAACAATAACATTTTTTGAATCCCTATAATAATTACATTTGTATTCATAAAAATTATATTGTAATTTATATTTAATAATTATCATTTAAATTTAATATTTTATTAATATATGATTTCTTTTAAAGTTCATTAATTTATCAAAAAGAATATCTTAATTTAAAATTTATTATTACACAAAAATACAATTTATGTTTTATCGTACCAAAATAATAATAATTTAAACAGTAACAATAATAATAAGTAAATATAACCATTATTATTTTGAAAATACAATATAAATATTAATATCATTATTTTCTTAATAAATATCCTTTTATTTCACCAGAAAACACCCAATGTGTGAGCTGTGTAGTGGTGAAATTTTTGTTGGGTGGTTCAGCTTACGTGGTTTGGGATATGATCATGATTAGCTTGAAATTATCCAATAAAATATTTAACTCATTCTTTAGTTGTTGGATATTAACTTGGGATTTTTCAAGATAAAAGACCAATGATTATATCTCCCTTGGAAGCACCAATAAATGTGATTCATTGGATACAGTCCTATTGGTTGACTATATCAATTCCTTTGTATATGTCAATTGGATTTATAAAAATGAAATATTTATAATAATTATATGATCACTTTTCAACAGGTATATTATCAATGGTTATAATTATTAAAGGGCTTTAAAACTTTAGAAGATATGTTATTTTTTTTAAAAAAATGTGTATGTTTTCTATATCCATAATACATAATTTGGTATGTAATTCTGTCACTAATGGAAATTTACATATAAAGTTTGTTTTGTTACAATATTTCTTCCTTTATAAAACTTTAACTCAAAAATTTCATTTCACATACTAAAAATGATGAGGGTAATTATGTTTCATCATCAGCTCTGGTTCCCACATTGCTTCTTCAAACTTGTGATTTCATCATAGTACTTTGACCAGGTGAATTGAATTATTTCATAAAAATGTGTTTATATTATCTAATATCTTCACATATTACTCTTAATATGAATGGTTATTCTCTAATAGTACCACTTATGGATTCAACATATGCAAGAGGTCTTATATGTACTTCTTCAATGAGGATACATAGACCACATTAAGTATTTGAGATATGTTAAGTTTGAGCACTAGTCGATAGGATATCTCTTTAATGGGACCAAGGATCTCAAAGGGACTGATGTATCTTGGAATAAGATTTAATTTCTTCAAAAATTTCTTCAATTTATTCCATGAAGATATATAGAGGAATGAAATTTTACCAACCTAAAACGACATGTCTTTTCAATGATTGTCAATAGATATCTTCTGTAGACTTAGAGAATCAATGATGTTCTGCTGAATGGTTTTGACATTTTCCACCAATTCCTCAACCATTTTAGGACTCATTAGTTTTCATTCACTAACTTTATCCCAACATGTAGGTGTTCTGTATCTCTTACAATAAAGGGATTCATAGGTAACCATTTGTATTCTTAAGTGGAAAATATTATTGTATGAGTACTCGACTAAAAAAATATGTTGATAACATATAACATTTAAGTACATTAAAAATTATCTAAACATTTCCTCGAGTATCTAAACAGTCCACTCATATTGGCCACCAGTTTGAGGTTGAGAAGCTATGCTGAATTGTAACTCAATATTTAGAGCTTGTTAGAGACTCTTCCAAAACACGGAGGTAAATCTTGGATCTCGATCAAATACAATCGATAATTGTGCTCCATATATCTTTACTAATTCTCTAATATATATCCTCGAATGTTGAGTAAATGATAATTCCACTCAGATTTCAATGAAGTGAGGAGACTTTGTAGGAAGATCCACCAAAACCCATATAAAATTATTTCCTCTTGATGTCATGAAAATATCAATGATAAAGTAAATGGTTATGTTTTACCATTTCCATGTAGGTATGATAAATGGTTTCATAATCCCCTTGGATTTTTCCTTTCATATTTGACTTGTAGACATACTAGGAACATTAATATGTATTCCATGATCTTATTATTCATATTTTTCCACCAATTATGCCATCAGAGATATTGATACATATTTTTTCTCCCTAGATGAAGGTAACATTTGAGCTATGTGAATCATTCCAAAACTCCTCCTTTTACACAAGGTTTTATAGTACATATTGGTGTGACCTAAATCTTAAAAATCCAACTTCACTAATTTTGAACTCCTAAGATTTCCCTTTTCTTATCACCCCCTCCTTCTTATAAAATTCATCATCATTTTATCTTCTCCCAAAGGGATGGTTGAGAAGTCATTTGTTAATGGATTGAAAATATTCTTTCTTCTATATTTCCCATGTCTAAAAATTTCCAATATAATATGATTGAACCTTCTCAATTCTCATAAATGATAAAATTTTGAATCATTTCTACTTATAGCATCTACCACTTTATTTTCTATATCGGGATGGTAGTTAATTGAGAATTAATTGTCCATATTAATATTTATCCATCTTCAATGGTGAATATTTATCTCTTTCTCTGTGAATATATACTTTATAACCTTATGTTATATATATATATTTCATATTTCTCTCTAAAGAGATATTTCTTCTAGAGTTTCTATGTGAAGATTATTGCATCCAACTTCAGATCATACGTTGTGTTGATCTATTCATGAACATTATATTTTCATGGGGCATAAGCTATCAATTTATTATTCTATATTTGTACACATCCCATTAACTTCTTAAAAGTATTTTTTCATACAAAAAAAGTTACCCACTTGTGGGTAGCGTAATTACAGGTGTAGTAATATGCCTCTTTTTTAACTCCTTGATTATCTCTTCACATTAATTAATCCATACAAACTTGACTCTCTTCTAAGTTATCTTGGTTAAAGGGTTTGAAAATTTTGAGAAATATCTAACAAATCACTAATAATACCCAACTATACCAATGAAACTGTGCATATTTATCACAGATCTTGTCCTTGAACATCCGGAAATTGCTTCAATTTTTTAAGGGTCTATAGATATACGATTTATTTTGAAAATGTTGTCCAAGAATGAGACTTCCTTCAAAAAAATCAAAGTTTCTACACTTTTCATAAATATTCACCTATATTATGGTCTTTATCATAGTTCTTAGATACTCTACATGCACCTTTTTAATGTTGGAGTATATTATAATAAAATTTATAAATAATACCTTGAATTTGTTAAGGTAATTTTGAATAATATATTCGTCAAGTCCATAAATATTGATCTGGAATTAGTGAGTCTTAATGAAATTACCATGAACTCATAGTTACAATACCTTGTACATAAATCAATACTAAGGATATCCTCCTTGTTCAACCTTACATGATGATACCTCAACCAAAGATCCAACTTGTATAAATACTTGGATCCACATATTTGATCAAAAAGTTCATCAATTTGTGGGAGAGGATACTTGTTCCTCATCATGACCTTATTGAGTTCACAATAATCAATGAATATTCCAATTGACCCATCCTTCATCTTAATGAATAGGATTGTTTCACCCCAAGGTGAAGCACTTGGGAATATGAATCCTTTATCTAGATTTTATTTTATTTGCTTCTTTAGATCCCAAAGTTCCATAATATACATTCTATATAGTGTATTGGATTTTTCAAAATCTATAGGTATAATCTTGACTGAAAATTGAACATCTTGATATGGGAATACCTGGCGATTCCTTGGGAGACACATCATCTTATTCCCTAAAAATGGGAATGAATTAAAGAATGATATTTTCCATAGACTCAATAATTTTATCTAGATGAGCTTTCTATTAGGGTAATAATATCCATACTTGTGATTTTTGTGCTAAGGAAGATTCATCATTATCCTTGAACATATATATAATCATAGGAAGATTCACGATTTGTTGAGTGATTTCTTTCTCAAAGAAATTTATGTTGGATCTATATAAGTTAAGATAATAGATAGCCATAATTTCATTAAGTTCAACTAAAGAGAGTATCACAAGGTTCAATGGGAAGTTCATCTCATATATTTTTACTAAGGAGTAGTTATATACTTAGGATTGAATAATATTCTAATTTTCCATTTTCATCAATATCTCCACGTTTATGATCTATTGTTGTTTTTGAATAGATTTTTAAATCTTTCATGATATGAAGGAATTCATAGAAGTATAATAAAAATGTATATTATATATTATTGAAGAAATATCTATAATACTTTTCACCCCTTTTTATTCGGGATCCACCTCAATGGTTGTGATAGAATAAGATCACCCTTTCTTCCATGGAGGTGCTTGACATTGATTTTCACCAGCCTCCCTTTGCTTAATACATTTGTTTTCAAAGTTCCCTTATTACTTGTTGTTCAAATAATGAAAAATATGCTAAGGATTGACTAGATCATTCTACTACTCCATCACACAGTGGGTTCCTCCCATCATCAATCTCTAGCTAGGTTCTCTTCATTCCAACACATAAAGCTTTTCCTCATCCAATTTATGAAATTTTGGGGGTAAATCATTCCATACTGACAAGTGGGATGTTGAAATTTCTTACAACTATTTTAATTATCCATAGCACCACTAGAATTAAAATCCACTTAATACTTATTATCCTTGAGATAACCTTGAGATTTATAGATCACCATTTTGACTTTGAGGGCACATCAAATAATATCATCATAGATATCAAATCCCCAAATCACCAGGTCTTTTCATAGACCCGTTTTTATCCCACTAAAGAAGCAGTATGATTTTTATCAGGGGGAATGATAAAATTGGAGGAGTATCGTGAATGTATTACGATGTTTTCCTCATACACTACCATGTATTAATTTTATTTTTTCTTGAGGGAAAGTGAATCCCTCTCCAATTTAATTTAGAGTGTGTAAATAAACAATTTTTCAAAAAATGTTTTCCAGAATTACTTCAACCCCATCATTTTGATCTTATCTTAAGGATTATTATTCTTGATCTAAGTCCATCATTGATCTACTTATTCATTAATATGATACCATTCTATAATGGACATCTAATTCTTTAGAAATTGATGGAAGGATATAATCTTCTACATGGAGTTGATATATTTTGTCCCGATAAAAGGTATTAGACGGTCTATTGAAATTCAGAGGCATTTATCACAAATAGTTCTCAATTACATATAGTAATTTCTTAGGTGAAATTGGGAATTAATCTTGATTAATGTTTCTATTTATAAACTAATTCAGTTAAGTGAGTATCATCACAAAGTTCATGATTCATACTCCCATCAGATTGAGAATCTCAATTTTGGAGTCCTTACCTTTATGTTTACATTTGTTATTTACTTGGTTCCTCATATTTCTGACCACTTGATAGAATAAAGTGAAAATTTGGGAAGAATAATTTTAAACTATTAAACAAACAACTGGAAAGTGAATTAATTTTAAGGGATAACTTATAAATGAAATTTATTCCCTAAAATATGAGTTTTAAGGCTTTAATCGACGCTATCTATGATATATTTTCTAACATAGACTATTATGGGAATTTTTATTCCCTTAATTATAGTTCATAAAAAGATTGTGAATTTATAAAAGAATATACCCTAAGAGTTTAAAACTAGGTGTGAATTAATTCCTATTTTAATGCACCATGTGACGATAGAGTCCTGCTTAATCATCCTTTCTAGGATGATTACCCCAATGTACGACTATGTCCAAGACAAATCCACATGTAGTTTCAAAATATGGATATATTTTCTTGGTAACCACTTTCAAAATACTTTACCAAAATTTTTGGATTTTTTATTATGTTTAGTATTATCTATAATATTTTGATAGAATTTCTTAATCTGAATCCCAAAAATAATTAAACTTTTCTGTAACAAAAACTATGATGACCTTTCCCTTTATTACACATCAATTCCTGATTTATTACAAAAGATTACATATAATAAAACCCATAATATTGATAATTATAGTCTATTTTTGTAATTAGGTAGATTACATAATAACTTATAATAGTGGGTCCATTGGTATTATTGAAAAATTATTTAACAAGATCATAATATTCCTTCATTCTTAAAATTGCATGGGATAACTTGGGGACATAAAAAAGAAAGGGTTGAGCTATAAATCCCAGTATGGGAAAAAATCATAACATAAAGAAATTATTTCATTTTAGACAATATGAATTTTAATGGGACATAAAATGGGTGAGGATCATAACCACAAACAATTAGGCATGGTATATCATGATAATGTAAAGGCAACATATAAATATAAAAAAAACATTAAACATGAAATCATAAGAAAATGTCAAGGATAAATATCTATAAATCATACCATGGTGGAAAATGTATTATAATGGATTAGGTTCACTCCATATTCCCATACATGATGTCTCATGAGATTAAAACATTACCTAATTATTTGGAGTGCTACATAATTTGAGGTGAACCCATCAATTTCACATCACGTACACACATAAGTTTGCAACATAAATCATAGAAAATAAGGATTTATTTAATAAATTTAACCCAATTATCAAGGTGTCTATTTTAAATACATGTAATTATCCAATAAATGAAGAATATGTACATCTATGTGAAAACACTTGAGAGTAAATTAGGGTGGATATTCATAATGCAATTGTTTGGCATGAAATATTTCTTTAAAATTTCAACAGCATAATGACAATACATATAGAATCATAAAATTGTTTAATGAGACTAAAAGGGTTATCCAATCATTTGGGTATCAAAATTTTATCATTAGTGACATGTAAAAACACATCCCATTGTTATTTATTGGAAATAAAACAACATAAAATTGGGAATATGCTTGCATTAAAGAGGAGAAGGAGAAGACCCCTTACTAAATTTTGGCATAGGATAAAATTAGGTAAATAATATAATGAGAGGGTATATATGATATATCTTTATTAAGAAATAAATTGGATATTAGAGGGTTATTTATGAAGTCATGATAATATAAAAACTAAGATCAAAAGTGATAAATACAAAGAGGGTGGTTGCATTGAAAATAAGCGATAGAAGTACCTTTCCTTAGGAGGGTGATAACAAAATACTAGGATGAGATTATCAAGAGTTTGGGGGAAAACTGGGAAGACTATAGAAAGGGTTGGGTAGAGTAAAAATGTTCTCCATGGGTTTTTAATGAATATAAATGAGATTTTGGGGGAGTTTATATAGGAAAGGATAGGGATGTTCTTTATTATTTCTCAAACTTATGTTTTGGAAAATATATAAAAATTTAATCAGAACCATAAACCTTACCATGGTTTTTGCCCATGATTTCTACAAAATAGGAATGTTTTAAAATATTTTATAAATATAAGGTTAGAAATCATTATAATATTACCCTTTTTGGTGTGGAATTGAGTCATGTTCATAAGGAAATTATTTTGAAACCTTAAAATATAATATTGGTTTTGAAGGATTCTTAAAGGATTTATAAAATTAGTAAATTAAACTAAATATTTTTTTTTTAAATTTTAAACATATTAATTGTATTTTATACCATTTATATCATTTATTACTTCACTTTTTTATTTCAAGATGTAATAAAACACACCATATATTTATAACATATTTAATTTTAACTCGAACATTTTATTTTTAATGAAAATAATGGGAACACTGTTGGATATTTCCAACATGCTGATTCCAAAAAACAATATTTTTTATATGAATTATTTTTTAAATATTTCAATGTTCACTATTAAAACAATAATCAATATTTATTTTCAAATACTGGGTGTTTTTAACAATAAAAGTTTTTAACCCATATAAAAATTACATTTAACTTCATTTAAACTATATTATAATTTATATTTAATAATTATTATTTAATTGTATTATTTTATTAATATATCCTTTATTTTTAAAATTCCTTAATTCAAAAAAAGGAATATCTTAATTAAAATTTCATATTACTATGAAATAAAATTGGGGTTTTATCATATTAGAATCAAAAATATTTATAAAATAATGATAATAAGAAGTAAATATAAACATTATTATATGGAAAATAAAATATAAATATTCACATCCTTATGGTTTTAATCCATATACCTTTTGTGAAAAAATAAACTCCCCAAGGTTTAGGTTTCTAATGGTGAGATTTCCAAGGTGTGGTTCAACGTAAATAGTTTGGGTCATGATCTCAATGTTCTTGAACTTCCCCCATAAATATTTTTTCTGAAGTTTTAGTTATTGTATCTAAAATTAGGATTAGTAAAGAAAAAATTCCAATGATTCCATCTCTCGCAAAAGCACTGATAAAAGTGTTTCATAGGGTATGATCCTACTAGCCTAGGCCATCACTCTCTCTGTGCCAATTAGATTTATAAAAATCATATATTTATGCTGATCATATGTTCTCTATTAAATGTATATATTACCAATGGTTATGATTTCCTTAAAAGTATTTTTAATATTATAGGATATAATATTCAAAAAAATCATGTGTTTTCAATATGTATAATACATAATAGTTTATTTAATTTAATTAAAAATGTATATTTATTTATAAAATTTCTGGTTGTTACATCCCAGAAATTGGTAGGGTATCCCCCAGGGTAGATGTGCTGATAAAGGGGTAGGTAGAGGTCTTTTGAGAGGATCTACTGCAAGGAGGATAACACTACAATCCACTTCCCCACCACCACCATGTAGTTCTTAATTGACTTATAGGGATGGTGGGTAATTCCTGGGGAATTTGCAGACTACGTAGCAATATGGCCAAGATACTCATGTAATGATTCAATTTATGATCTATATATTATCCACTCTAGATATAGTAATTTAGAGAACATGTATGATTTAGTCTTTTATCCCCATATACCTTGTATGAGAGAAAGAGCTTCGTGTTGAGTCTTTAGCCCCATAGCTTGGGGTATAGGTTCGTATAGGGATTTATTCTTCTATATCAAAAATATATCAATAATTCATGTTAGAACTCAGTGTAGAGAGTTTATCCAAGAAAATCTTGGTTATTATGATGAAATAATATTATATCATCCAAGGTATGCCTTGGTTGTTCATGGTGTGTGACCAAATATACTATCATTATAGGTGTGTTAGACTACATTATATAGATAGTGTGATATTTTACTTTTTGGTTGAAGGGGATTTTGTGGATGAGCAAGTGGGTATCATGAGTAAGAAGCTACAATGTATTATCTATTATTTTGAGAGTTTAACCCTTGGTGGATCAGGTACTATAGGTGTCTGGCTTGTAGATGCAGTAGATAATTATATAGAAGTGTCTCCCAAATATGTCTCGAGACTATTTTTGAAGTGAGAGATTGAATTATACATAGACATACAACCCTTTACTGCACAGATATGTTCCGAATCATATCAGATAGCCCCACCAAGATCCTTAAGCCAATGGTGTATTTGAATGTTTTTCTAGAGAAAGGTTTTATCAGACCCAGTGTGCCCCCAGGTGATTCATGATTTTTTTTATTGAAAATGGGGAAAATAATTTGAGGTTTTCTATTCATTATTATTTCCTAAGATATGAATAGAAGTATAAAAATATCTCCTTTTGAGGGTTAATGACTACTTAGAACCATTGATAGGTGAGAGTAGATTTTGAAAGATCAATCATAGTTCTAACTAACATTATTTGAGAGATCAATTGGATGATATTTTGAAGAAATTTTTTTGATGTAACTATGATAAT
This sequence comes from Viscum album, assembly GCA_963277665.1. Taxonomy (NCBI): domain Eukaryota; kingdom Viridiplantae; phylum Streptophyta; class Magnoliopsida; order Santalales; family Viscaceae; genus Viscum; species Viscum album. The sequence goes on from OY728145.1 coordinate 1,419,050,169, forward strand.
TATGAGTTCATGGTGATTCCTTTTGGCATGACTAAATTCCCCCACTATGTTCATGGATCTTATGAACTGGATATTCCAACCATATTTTTTTGGATTCATAATTTTCTCCATTGATGAAATTATCATATAATATGTATCAGAGGTGTTATATGCAAATAATTTTAGGATAGTCCTAGATGAACTCTGGGAGAATGAACTATACCAAAATATATCTAAGTGTCATTTTTTTATTCAAGTGGTTCACTTTATGGGTTATGTCATATTTTACCATGGGGTAGTTTTGTATCTGATTAATATTGGTACATTGCTTTTATGGGAACCACCCATGAGTGTGTTTTATGTTTGGAGTTTTATAAGTGCAGGGTAATATCAATAGATCATATAATAATTTTACATAATTTAATCCCCATTGAGAGCATGGGTATTGGGATTCATCCATATCTAGGTATATCACTTTTTATTGGGGGAGTTTTACTATATAAAATAACTATTCCTACACTATCAACATGAAACCTTGTAAGGTCTTATACGTAAGACCTTAAGGATCACCCTTTTTTTTGAATAACATTAAAGAGAAATCTCTTATTTGGATAGAGATAGTTCAGGTGATGTAGGATATAGTCTAGGTAAAATGTGGGTATTTTATGGTAGCCTTTATTCAATATAAATATTTTGCGGGATAACATCGAAGGCCTTTGGATCTTGAAAAAGGATGCCTTATTTTTTTTGAGAGTCTCACAATAAGAATATTGTAAATATTTAAATGAAGAGAAAAGATATACTAAAGGTTCATATGGCCTTTTCAAATCTTAAATAGGGTTGGAGAGGTTGCATACCGGTTCTCACTACCCTTTCAGTGGGATAGATTGCATGTAATCTTCCATGTGTCATGTATGAGGAGTTACATTTATGTCGCATCACACATTATTGACTAGGGTAAAGCATGAAAAACATGGTTGGGACCACTTTATCGGAGCACCCAATGGTGATATTGGATAGATATGATAAGATATTGTACTAAAGAAACATTCCTTTGGTTTGAGTGCAATAATGACACGTGAGTAGGTAGAAATTATCCTAGAATCTTGAGATCTAAATACAATTTTAGTGCCCCCACCTTTTTTATTTATCTTGTACTTTTCTGGGTGAAAACCATAAATGAAGGAATAATGTAATGAATTTAGTTTCTATAGTTTGATTCATTTAATATTATATATATATATATATCTATTGATTTTCCATCAGTATGGACTTTCCCTCAGAGTCAGTGATGGGTTTTAGGTGCTGTAGGAGCCCATAATTAATGTATTAGGAATATAAATTAACGAAAAAATACATATATTTCAAAAATATGTAGATTTTACATTTTTAAGACCTCATATAAGAAATATGAGACCATAGTTATTTCCAGAATGTGGGGTTTAACCTAAGCGTGATATAAAATTTGTTAGAATTGGGCATTCAGTTGAAGGATATGGTTTTTAAAAGACGTTAAGTTAAATAAATAATTTATCTATTTATTTTACATAAATTATAAAAAAATAACAGCCATGTATAAAATTTTAATTATGGAAAATATATAGGGATATCCCCATAATATTGAGATATTAGAGGGGAGGATTGAGAGCTCTATTATATTTGGCACCTCAAGAACGTGGGTCAATGCCCACAATTGAGTAGAATCATGGGACACAAGAAAAAAACAATGAAATTTTAAATTTATTCATTATTTAATGTGTGATTGACTAATAATAGATATTTTTCTTGAGGTATGGCTCATTAATTTATTGGATTACACCAATTTTTTGACTAATTAAGTAGGGATTTTACATCTTTATATTTATTTTATTACTTCCTTACTTTGAATGAGTCCAAATTTGATAAATATTGTTTATTGAATTTAATCCATATTATTTTTCTAATTTTCAACTCTTTTTTATTAATTTTTTGATCATTGATAGGGATCACCTCAGCTGATAGTGATCTCACTCCATTCTTATACCTTTTCCCACCACCTTTATTTATGTTTTTCACTGTTGGCCCATGGGGTCAGTGGATCGACATTACCTGGACAGATTCAAGTATGATCAAATCCCAGAATTCATGTTGAATGTGTGAACACCATAGTGATCAATGTGATTAAAATGTACTAAGATGTGTTCCTGGATCTATTTGATGTTTTCATGGATTAGTTCCCCAATCCATGATGGACAATGTAACAGATTACCAAATGGGTGATCAGAGCTCCTATTTTCGGCCATCAGAGGATGGAAATCATCAATGAAAGGATTTATGTTTTATTTTAGACTGATATAAGGTGGTTAATTAGTGATGGAAGTGAAAAATGGAAGATATGTAATCCATGTGATGACCACATAAATTTTATTTAAAAAAACAGACAACATGTTGTGTTCCTAGGTGGAACACATGTATTGTAATATCATCATACGGTGGATAGGGTTTCGTTTAGAGTTATATATCACATGTCATGTGGTTTTCCACACATTGTGTGACTACAAGTTAAAAACCCGACATGTAACTCTGGGTATAGAGTCACATGCACGATCAGGTACGTGAGAACATATGAATTATATAGGCATAAGTGTATATTTGAGGTCATATGTTGTGTAATACATGTACATACCATGTAGAATAACATAGATTACCAAACCATATCCAGATGGGGACATAATAAGTGTATATTTGAGGTCATATGTTGTGTAAAACTATGTACACACTATTAAATTTTATAAGGAACCTAAAACTTGTGTATTAACTTATATGGGAATTGTATTTGGGCCCATGAGTAGCGTACCCCAATTAGTTTTCCTTATGAGACATAATGGTTGCATTTTTTGGGAAATATAAAATGTAATATACTGTTATGAGCAAGATTATTCTTCACTCTATACTTGACTGATGTAGTAAATGGGTTTTATCATCAGAGTGATGTTAAGGTCGTCACTCCCTTGGAGTACCAAAGAGTAGGTCCCCCATATGTTTTATTCAAGAAAATTCAATACTCCTCAATACTATAGAAGGTGAGAGTCCTATATCTATAAATTGTTACTCCACTATGATCGAGATTTTGGTGAGGTGAGGGTCCCCAACTAGAGTTAACGATACCTCTACTATGGATCATGATGACGAGGAGAAGACCTATCAATTTTATTTCTTGTATGGTTGTGTGTGGTGCTATGAGTTAGATATGGGGCTTGTAGAGGTATAGGATGACTCATCATCTTCCTTATATAACCTTTTAGGTTTATTCTTCTCTCCTTAATATGGCTTGGGGTTTATTATGAGTGTGTGATATTTTATTTCCATTATCCCCTTACATTATGGGTTGATCTGACTATTCATTTCCTATGGATTCTCCCTCTTGGTTTTGGGGGTGTCCTACTAGATATGTTAATACTTACCTATGCATGGGATGTTCCCACTTGTGATGTGTCTTATAAAAATTATAGGTAGATCAATGGTGACCTTGGTGGACCTGTATTTAGTAGAGAAATGTTGTTCTTGGTGATTACTATATTCGATGGCCAACCATAGAGATTTTGAGCCAGGATGTCATTAGTTTTCACCTTTTCCAATTGTCATGTTGGGACCTCATTTCTTGTTTGGCTTGTATTTTTTCCCTTTTATATATTTTTTATTACCTTTTCACTCTAATGTTATTCCTAGATGTTATTGAATGCATTGATTAGACTATAGATGTTTTAGTTTGTTCATATATCACTACATTGTTTCATGGAGATGGTTGTGTGCATACATATATGTAGTTTAGTCCACATACCCCCATTTCATTAAAATTTCTACTCTATAAAATTTTAAAACCCTTATCCAATTATATGGGAGATTGGAGTGTCTCCCTCAACTTACCAATGACATAGGAGGGGTCTCTGTGGGTTATATATGGACATTAATGATATTAAAATGCTTTGAAGGGTATTAATGTTGACCTTATAGACCATGATAAACTCATGGATAAATAAAAAATGTGTTTTATCATCAAATACATTGCTGAAATTGTTATATATAGACTATGTGTTAGTGAAAAGTAAAAAAGAAATCCAAAATTAAGAAATTATTTTCAATGAGAAAATTCATTGGATATTATAAAAATTAAAGGAAAAACAAGTTGAATAGAAATTAACTATTAAAGTCTAGGTTGGTTAGAGTAGGGTTACTAGTACTTTTTAACTTTTTTAGAACTCATAGGTAAGTGCAAAAATTACCAAAAGACCAAAAATAATAACTTCTATATAAGGAATAGAAAATTCATGGTATGCTGATTCTTGAATGGGATCACTAAAAGATTGAGATATGTAATTTAGAGAAATTATATTCCAAGTTCAATAAGGAAAAGATAAATTAATAATAATAATGTATTCAATTGAGTTGGGGAGATCAACCAGATTTAGAAATACAGTTCAATGATTAAGGAATGATATAAAGTCTTTTCTCTTAATAGGTGCAGGATAACCTGAATGCACAGAAGAAACAATAATACTCAGTGACTCAAAAAAGTGTGTGTAATCTATGAATCAATAAATTTATTCATTTAAGTTCAATAGATCATTAGAAATTCTGAAACTTATAGAAGGTAAAGGTTAAATAGAAAATAAGTGGGTTAACTAGATCAAATATGAGGTTGAATAGAAGAAAAGATATTAAAAAAAATTACTTTTACAGGTATTTTAATACTAATAAGAGATTTATTTCCTAAAAAAATAATTATCAGTTAAACACTCAGTTATCTAGATACATATTATAATGGTAGCATCAAAAAATTTGGATCTTGGAAAATGGATGTTAACACAACATTCTTTCATGGTTAGTTACAGGAAGGAATTTATAGAAAATAACTTTTGGGTTTTAGTAAATAAGAAAACCATAATTTGTAATGTAAATTGAGGAATATATTTTATGGAATAATGTAAATTATAAGATAGTGGAACCTAATGTATTATGAATTTTTATCAGAAGAAGGATTTTTTAGCAGGAACAATGATCATATAAACTACCAATGCAATGGGACGACGATACACTTATAATTTGTTTATTGTATGTTATTGAAATGGTGTTGGTTAGACCATATGATAAGATGACTAGGAAATTGATGAATAAATTTTCTGTAAGTTTTGAGATAAAATATCTCAATAACGTTAATAAGATATAGGGGATGAGTATAAAGGGAGATTTAAAAGATAATACTTTTTTACTTTCTCAAAAAGAGATATTCTAGATTATCATTAAGAGATTTGGGATGATTGTATGAAAAAATATCGAATTTGATTTCAAGAAAATTTAAATTATCAAAAAAATATGTGAAAACAACAGAAAATGAAAATTAGTAAATGGAGAAGGTTCTATATACGTCTTATTTAAGAATCTAAATGTGTTCACTAAATTGAAACTAAATAGATATAACTTTTAAATTTTGGTTTATATTTCACTTTATTTATAACTTTTGTAGGTAACACTAAGAATCTATAAATTGGATCATTCAGTATTTAATAAGAATGGAAAATATTGCTTGGTTCTTTTGGGCGGGAGATCCCTTTTAAGGAATTTGTGATTCAGAATTTATTAGAGATATTGATACTTGAAAGAGAAGGATATGATTCATATTCACTTATAGAAGACCCTTAATTAGCTTAATATTATAACTACATAAGATCATTACATTGATTTTAATAGAAGTTGAGTATGTAGTTCCAATGCAATCCATGAAAGAGCTGATTTGGTTGATCTAATTTCTAGATGAAATAAGTAGAGGTAAAGAAGGAGTTTTTTTATAAGAGATACGAAGTGTGATTCACTTGGAAAAGAATAAGTCATTTGGGAATGAAAAATCATATTATCTTAGATTACCAATTTATTTGGAACTTGATGAATGATAAATTATTAGATCTCCAGAAGATAGATGATAGCCAAATTTCGTAAGATATGTTCACCCAGATGTTATTTAAAAAAAATATATAACTGTACCTAGCTTCCCCGAGTCTTAAATAAATGGAAGGAGATAAAAAAACACATAATGTTAATGGGAATAGTGTTTTGTTGGAGGTTTACTAAGGGTTTCTTGAAATAATTTTTCAAGTGAGATATTTTTGGGGAATAAATATGAGTTTTATGTTATTGAATGTGAATTCATTGAAATTTAATTAACTAAAAAATGGTTATCAGATATTGTCTAAAATATCTGAAAAAAATATCAATTCATATATTCAGAGGGCGAAAGTTTATTGGTAGTTTGTATCATAAGATAACATCAATGGTAGCATACAATGTTCGGTGAATGGAAGATTAAAAAATATAGATTCTAAAATGCTTACTAGATTAATTGATTGAGGTCAAATAAAGATATGGATATAAACATTGAAATTCCATATATAGACTCTCCATGAATGTGGGAAGATGGTGTGACCTCGATAACCACCTAAAATTTCATATAAAAGTATGCAGGGATCAATATGCATAATGATCACTATCAGGGGTAATTCACGACTAAAGTGCGCAATTATTAGATACTTAAAGGGTGTCAATCATATGTAATGAATTATTACCAAATTTTTATTAGTTTAATGTAATCATTATACTTTAATTAAATGAAAAAAGACACAGTTTTTCCCATTCATATTGGATAAATTTTCTAATGAACTTTAATCTCTTGTGTTGTTTTCATGTTTTAAGTGATTCCTTTTATAGAATTTTTATTTCATTGAATGTTTTTTTATAATGTGTGGGGGAGGTAAATTTTTTGTATTTTTTAGGGTTTCTTTTCTTCTTAATTTATACAAACTTAGTTTAAAGAGGTGAGCTTCTATTGGGTTAGTAATATGATATTCTACCATGGGAAAACATGTGGTGAACTGATATGTTGAAGTTCAGGTGGTTCTATCAAAAGATCAGGAGATCTATTTTTTTCCAACAATCCCCTATTTTGTTTTGAATATAAATGATACCTAGTAGGGTTTTACCAAAATTCATCCTAATAATGACCACACATATTGAAAATATCACTGAAAATTTCATGATACATAAATATGTTCTTCATGGATTAATTCTTAATTTTCTTGGGACTCTGTTTTCTTTTGATATTTTTCCTTTTACTATAAATTTTTCTCCCATTGATTTAGGCCTTTTATAGCCTTCATATAATGACATGTTTTGCCAACATAAAATGAAAAATCATCTAAACCTTATACAACACCAATAATAGCCTATAAACATATTTCTTTTATTGTTAATGGAAACTATCTAGGTTTCTATTCATGTAGTGTTTAGGATAAAACACTGATATTTTGAGCTACATTGTAGGATTTTATTCTTTTACACCATATTTTTTCCAACCTTGATGATATGGTTGGTTTTCCACCCTTTTTAGTCATCCAAAACATATTTTTTTTCATTTTTTATTATTACACCCTAAATTTGTTGTATTAATTTCAATTTAAATAAATACTTTGATAAATATCTCTTTCTACACACAACATTGAATAAAAAAACTATGATATAATTTATTGAGATAAAATCCAAATAAAAAATGTTACCATTGATACTACACTCCAAGATTTCATTGTATATTCTCCTTAAATAAATAATATAATAAATAACATGATTTAAACAATACTATAATAAAATGAATAATATATATATTTTGAATATTAGATATTATTTTTAAAACATAACCGTTAAATTAACCGGTATAAATTGAAGTAACCATAGCATAAAATAAATGTAGAATGGAAGAAGAAACAAAATCTTAAAGTTGAAATATTTATTATGAACACTATTTTTGTGAGATAGAAATAGCAGTAGATTAATTTGGGGTTTCCCTAGATGAATACCAAGATTAACTTGAGATATTACAGTTTGAGAAAAACCATATGTGGTATAAGTTCAAAATAATAAAAATTTACACAAGATCCATGGTAACTAAACGACAATCCAAAATTGTAACCAGATCTTTTCTAATTATTAGGTATTATAAAAATATCATAAGGGGTTATGCAAGTGGACATTTTCAATTATATCAGAATGTAACAATATGTATTGATGTATCATAAATTTTATACATTTAGAAAGTTCATTTTTGTATTAATCAATTTATGATCAAAAAATTTATTTTCAAAAAATTAGTATTTTATTTCTAGGATATATGTTTAATATTTTTTAAAAATAACAATATATATTGTTTATATAAATAATAATTTCACACTTTACTAAATAGTATTTATATTAGGTTATTTGTGGTATAATTACAATGAAACACACACATGCCGCACACCCACCGAGAAAAACAGGAAGATTATAGCCCCCAAGGGATAATCCATCCCTTGATCCCCTCATATTTATCAAATATATATGGACCTAAGGTCCCATGACCCGTAGGACTTTTATTCACCATGCCAAAAACACATTAACCACCCCCCATAGCCCCATCTTCCTGAAACCTGATTTTTCCCATCCACAGATCGGGTCCTACAAACCCGCATTACCTGATGGAAACTACACACACACTTCGCAAATAGACATCTCAAAACCTGTAGAGGCCGTTGATCACCACTACACCCCCATCAAACAGAAGCCACCTACAACCATTACCTATTTTTCATCATAATTTAGCACTGCCATCCAACGTGTGGATGCTAACACCATCCATACTAAATCCTTTAGCTGTAACCAACTCTAAATGATCATGTTGCCCAACCATACCGCCTACACACTGTTGGACAATGAACCTTCACTACCACTGGAAACTCCCACCCTACCCTATCCACCCGCTGTTGCAGGACCCTCCTACCCAGAACTGTCCAGATCACACCATCCACCACTAAGGTCCACAACTGCCTTCACCGCCCTATCCTCATCATATAGTCCACTCGCGTTGAATCACACCCTTGTTGGAATTTTCTTAGTAATTTATTATAAAAATAATTCTTAATATACCTAATTTTTTCCCTATAAAACCTTTTTCACCATATTGTTAATAAGAAGGTAAAAATTAAAGATTTTAAATTTTCATAAATTAAATTAAATTTTGAAAATGTCATAAAATATTAAATTAAATATAGTTTTTTTTAAATATTTATTTTTTATGTGAGTAGTAAAAAATACCATTTTTACAAACAATATAAATTTTAATGATATTATTATTATATATGTCTGAATTATAAATTCATAAAAAAATTTATAAGAACCAATATATATTTTTTAAGTTAATTTATAATATTAAAAATGATATTTTTAATTTATAAAACCATATTTTACATTTCATAACTTAAGTAATATTTTTTAAAAAAATTGTGATTAATACGTCAAACATTTATTATTTTAAAATTTAATTTTTATTACTATTTTAAATTTAATAATAATAAATATATTTTAAATTTGGAATCATTAGGTAAAAATTATGTAAATAAGACTTTTTTTTTCATAAATGATATTTTATTTTGGTAAAAACTAGTTACCTCGGTAAAAATAAACTCGGTAAAAAAGTGTTTTACCAAGAGGGAAAGTCTTGAAAAATGATTAAATAATTTGTGGGTAAGTGTGTTTTGGGACTTGAACCGACCTTATCACTTATCCTATCTCTTATTCCTCATTTAATGATACAATTTTCTTGAGAGTGACAACCCATTATTGAAATGTTTTCTGTATTTACAAAAAATGTCGTCCCTTTTATGTTAGAAAAGGGGACATCCTCTCCTCACTACCCCAAACATAAAAACCAACATATATCAAAATAATATATTCCAAAAAATATATAGAACATTCCTATAGTCTAAAAGTATATTTATATTTTAAAAAATATTTCCCTCAAAGACTTAACTCCCATTTCAAAGGAGATAATCCAAAAAGTTAGGTATAAATTTCTAATCTCCCCTTTCTAATTTCTATTTATTTATGTGCAATTATTTTTCTTAAAATTCAATTTCACCATGTTAAAATGATAAAATTAGTATATTTTTGTAATTATTTGTTATTTTTATGATCATAGAATAATTTACTATCTTTCTATTCTTTATTAAAAACAACAAATCTGTAATTTGTGTGTTGTGCATACTACCACCTCCATGAAGCAACATGTATCATTTTCCTTAACAACATTAAAATTAGGGTAATAGTTTATAATTTAATATATAATTATTATATATGATACATAATTTATATTCTGAAATGATTATCCATATTTCTCATTTTATCTATTCTTTGGAAAATAAAATCATCATCAATGCGTATGTGTGTACTACCACCTCCATAGAACTATCGATCTTAATTTTTCATTTCAATACCCTCATTCATGGATGGTTATGAGAACGGGTTTCAAGGAGAAATATGATTTTTATGAAATCATTAATGTTTTATGTTGAAAAATTTTATAACTTATTATTGATATGATCAATAAATGATTATCGTAATTTCAATTATTTAAAACGAGTATACTAAGAGGATAAAAAATTATTTGTTCTAAGTAATAGTTTTAATTGAATTATATTATTAGTTTTAGTCTTTAAAATTATAATATATCACAATAATAAATACTAAATTATATCATTTTTATTTTGGTATAATTAATTGACAACTAAACCACCTCATAATCATCCATTAATTATGGAATGTTCATGTTTTGGTTTATTTAACAACCTACATGAAAAATTATATGAATCTATATAAAAAAAGACTATATGAACTTTATTAATATTATAATATGATATAAATATATAAATTGTTTTTTATTTTTGGTTTGGGAAAGGTTATATAATTATTTAATTCACTAATAAATAAATCATCCTTCATTGGTTATAAAATCTCCAAAATATGCATGATGTCGATCACATATTCTAGGATAATGAATTAAAAAATCCTGAAAGGAAAGTGAAACTTCATAAATAATTATAATTCATCCCTTATAGAATATTTTAAGATTTTATAATGATGTAATTTTCTAGAATAATTAATATTGTTACTGTACTTACAAAACTAGTTTGAAAAGACTAAGATTACTTAAACCCAATTTTGAAAATAGGTAAACACTAACTATATATATTTATATATAATTTTTATAAATGAAGTATATAATTTTTTTAGTTATGAATATGGTTATTATGTACTTATTTAATAAAATTAATTCCATTATTTAGGATGTTTGGTGCAAGTGCAGCATGAATTAGGACAACAGTAAGGGTTTTTATAAAAAATTCCTCTCTTTTGGACATGTTTTCTGTCATGCAACTAATTCCATTTATTTGGTTTATATAATTAATATTTGATATATTATATCATGAATTAAATTTTATTCATGGTAATTTAATTTATATTTTAATATATTTCTTTTATGACGTTATGATTTAAATTTTCTTTAAGTTTTGAGGGTTTTTGTTAACTCAATTCTCATTAATTGAGTTTTAATTGTTCTTATTGAAAATATTTCATATAAGTTGGATAAATTATAACACATGGATATTTTTTTTCTTTTTTTATCATGATTTATGGGTATTTATAAATTTACCACATAAAACCATCTTCATAATTTTCTAACTTCATGAACTATGCTTCCCTTAAGGGAACATTAGTAATTCAAATTTTATTCTTTCAGCAATCATGTTGCCTCTTGAACTTAGTTCTTTATTGTTCTATATATTATTAAATTTACTAATTCTTATGAAATTATCTACTATATCACTCTATTAAATTGAGTTTTTTTTATAAATCTCTTTCGATGAATGAAATCATTTTTCTTAAATTGATAATATTTTTTTTAATTATCCTAATCCTCATAAGTGGAGATTTCTATTCCATACCTATGTTCAACCTTACTAGAAATATTATAATGTTATATTTTGAAAATAAATTATATTTTAACTAATTTTTATATCACATTTCCATTTACCATTTTTCAAAATTAAATTTTAATACTCTTTTTATGAAGTGTGTTTTCAATAGAGGAATTTCAAAATGTTTTATAAAAATGGGGGCTCTCCATCCTTTCAAAATAAAAATGTTTTATCTTCTACACAAATTTATTTTGATATTATTTATGAATTTTCAATGAATAATTTTTTGAATTATATTTTTCAAAGGTAAATTATTTCAATGTTATCCCCCCTTTTAAAAATGCCTTCTGAAAATGAAATGCGACTTCATCTACTTAAGAAAGGTTTAAAAATAATTTATAAAAGTGAATTTTTATGTTTTTATAACATTATAATCTTTAAAATCCAAATATATTTCATTAATGGGGTTATTTATAATGAATAACTCTATAAATTTCTTTATGAATAAATTCTTTTCTTTGATTGAGTTTTTGGTATGAAACGAACCAACACTAGAATTTTTTTTATGTTAAACTGTTTGAAAATTTTACAAAATACATTTTATTTTCATGAGTTCATTTATATGTGATTAATTATTTATATCTTAAGTCGCACATATTTAATGGTGATTATGGGTGGATACTTATATCTCCCAATAATACATTGGTTAATGTTTGATATCTCATGATCTCAAGAAGGAACACTAGTTGTATCCTAAGCCTAAAGAGGTACACAAGTTATATCCCTATACAAAAGATACAAATGAGTTATTTACCTAGCCTAAAAAGGTATGTGAGTTGAAACCAAAGCCTAAATAGTTTTAAAGTTTATATACCAATAATAAATAGGTACACATGTTTTATCCCAAGCCTAAAGAGGGTATATGGGTTATTATCCCATTCTTACAATGATATGGAAATCAGCTCGTAATGCTAACCCTATTAAGTGACTTTATTTTCATATGCTTATGTTTTGTTTCATTTTCCTAGGATATTATAAAATATTTTCAATTTTTTGTGATTCATGATTATTTTTAAATGATTCTGAGGTATGATTTAATTGTTATTCCTCTTTGATGACCGTACAACAGTCTTATAATCCTACAATTATTATTATTATTATTTATTTGTCTCCTGGTATATGTATTCTCTTATTATTATGAACTTCCCATATGATTCATTTATATGCTTACCTTAATAACTATTTGAAGAGTTTTATGGGTTAATAAGTTGATTATATAGTGAAAAACATGTTTTTTATATAAAGATCATGGGTTTTGTTAGTTATTGCCTTGTAATAATTATCTAAAACTATATACTTAAAAAGGGATAAGAATATATTCTAATGAAACATTTTCATTAATTCATGTAATTATATAGTCTTGTTTGTAGGCTGCAATAGTTAGTATTAAATCATAATTTAGATAAATTTGAAGCTTAATATGTAATAAATATACTATAATTTGGGAGTTAGGAATGTCATGAAAGTTTAATAAGTTATTGTTTATCCTAATTAATTTTTTTTAAAAACCCTTTAGGTTAGTTGTGGTAATATAGAATATTTTAGAGATTAGGATAATATAACTTTATAATATCTATGGGGATGTCTATACGTAGATTAATCTACTAAATTTTTGGTTAATATTTGTGTGTGTGGTTTTCCTATCAATGAAAATTTTCTTTGGATACTACAAGAGGATGTTGGTTATAGAAGAGTTTTATATAAAGTTAATAACTCTATAAGTTTATTATTGGGTATTAACTCAGTCACCAACTAATGCACGTCAAAGAGGAATAATCGTACACATGTTTTGACACTTATAGGGGTTATGAAATGGTTAATTAAAATTCTATTTAATAAACAATCATGATGGATGTGATTATGATGCTAAATAATTATTTTAGAAAACCTAATTTGATAATGATCATAGATTACAAAAGTTTGATTAACTAAATTCATAGGTTGAACCATAAATATCATATGTTAAAGATAATGGTGTCATTGTTGAAGGAAACTTAAAATTAATGTTCTCTTATTTATATTTTGGATATTAGGATAAAATTTTTGGTTTTAGTATTTGTTTGAAAAAATATCACAAAAATGAAGTTGAGAATGGTATATATCTAGATATTTCTAAGTCTTATAACCATGTAAGAGAGTGCACATAAATGGTTCAGGGTCTCAATATATTTCTATTTTGATGGAAATAGTGAGTCTCATAGTCTTAACTATGGTAGTAAGGATGGTATATTAATAGATATTATGGAATGTTACTCTTTTATATTTTCATTAATGAGTGATATTTATTAATTATATTATAGAATATTCTAAAATTGATGAGAAATATGTGAAACAAATAAGTATTATTCTATAATATTTTTTCTTTAAAGTTTTAGAAACATATATTAAATAGAATACATTACCTAAAAAAATTATTTCTTTAAAAGGTTATACTATCACACCAAAACCATGGTTTATCTTTATTTTTATACTTTTCAGGATGTTAGTTTGTTTGGCCGGGGTCTCTGTTTTGTTCCAAGTGAATTGTTTCGAGTTTTAGAGCCTTTGGGTTGTTTTTGGCCATGTGCATAGTTTGTTCCAAACATTACGAGGCCCAAAAGTGATCGTTCAACCTTTTCTTGGTGTATAAAATTCTCAACATGATTTGAGGAAACTATGCAGAAAGCATGTGAAATGGTTCTTTTAAATGATAGAGTTGAGTTGCGTGGTTCACACACAGTTTCTCAAACCATGTGGCTAGATTCAGTGAGGTTCCCTTCTCTCTAGTATGGTGTGCATGGTTAGTGCATGATATAGAAGATCGTATGACCAAACTGTACGGTCTACATAGAGTTGAAAAAATAAAAATAAAATAAAAATAAATAGAAAATAATATAATATTAGAATAAAATTAAGTAAAAAGAAAATGTTTTAAAAATAATAATAATAATAATATTATTATTATGTTTATTAATATTATTATTTTTAAAAACCAAACTAAATGGAAACCCTCCCCTCCCCTCTAACTATCACATGTGACACACAAACCCAACAGGCTCCCTCGCATGCCCAACCTCCTCCCTCCCTCTCCCCACGGTCATCATTTTCCATCAATTTATGGTGTGATCTCCTATGGTGAGCCTCTTATCACCTCCTCTTCCTTTTTTTCTATTTTTTCTTCTCTTCTACAGGGAGTGTATGTTTAGGTCGAACCCTAACTCATTTTTTTGGTTTTCTTATGGTCGGTTCTTAATGTTTTCGGTTCTTGGGCCCTGTTGAGGATCATTCTTACCGCGATTGTCAAAGGTAGTGGGTGCGATGTCAGTTTTACATAATGGTTTCTTCAGTTAATTCAATTTGTTAATTTTTTAATTTAGGGGGTTTTTGGTTTTTGGGTTTCTTGTATTTTTATAGAGTTCTATGGACTTTACTGTGGTGGTTTCAGGTTACCATTGTCAAAATAGAGTTATATGCATAAGAACAGGTAGGAATATATATATATATATATAAGTTCCCCCCCCACATATATATATATATATATTCACTCATGGAAGTAGATATATATATATATATTGTGGTTGGGTGAGCTTATTTATATATATGAAAATTCATATATGGTGTAAGGAAAATTGGTATATGGAAGTATAAGACTACATGTAAGGAACCCCTTGTACATATTCTTGGCCATGTGAATATGTACATAGGGGATAGGTTTCCTCATATATATGTGTGTATGTTGGAAGGGGGACAATTTGTGTGGTTTCTTATATAGACATTGAGTGACTAGGTGTTTTGGTTTGATTCACATCCTTTTTAGGTAGGTTCCCTATTCCCATAACATTAATTTTAATTACTTAATTTCTTAAGTGTATTAAAAATTGTTTTTAATATTAAATAGTATTTATATTATATTAAAATTGATAGTGATCCTTGGTGTTGGAATTTCCTTCTTCTTTTTTTTTATGTTCACCTTCAATTTTTGACATGTGTATTCATTATTAAAATATGCTTCCACGATTGTTTGAGAATGGTAAACATTTTATTTTCTTAGATGTGGTTTCAAAAATGGTTTTGGTTGTGTGATGGGTATTTTCAAAGGTGTTTAGTGTGTTTAAAATATTTGTGAAATTTTATTTGAATGAAAATGGTTTTATCTATGATTCTAAAAAGGGGAAATTTCATATTTTGGTACGTTTGGAGAAGTGAATGTGTTTTTTTGTGAATTCAAGGATAAATGGTGATTTATTTTTTTTAAATGGTTTCTTTTGAATTTTTTATTCACGTGACAATGATGTTATTAAGTGGAATGTAATTTATTTTAATATTAATATTAGCTTAATCACTTGGGAAACCATAGTAACAGTGTGGGAATACTTGGGCTAGTATGCTAGGCAAATCAGCAGGTCAGATCCCTAGTTTCCCCTAGAAAGATTGACTCTAGAACACTAACTAAACATTTTATGATGATTTTAGACCACTAGAACATTATATTGAATCCTATATAGTGGTTTGTTCATGAGGAAACTATAGGTTATGGTTTTTATACCATGTCACCAATTTATTAGGAACTTAGGTCCCAACTAACCCTAGCTACCTAGGGATTAACCATGCTGCTTATGATGTGAATTCCATTTAAATTGTTTCATGGTTATTTCATATATTCTGAAAACCATGTTTTAATATATATTTTTATCATTTAATTTGTAAATGACATTGTATGTTTTGAAACTATTTTAGAAATACGATGGAAAGGAAATAGTTTTTCACGATAATGAAATCTTGTTACTTATTTTTGAATAGAATAGAAAATATGAATTTTATTCTGTTGTTTTTTCAAACTATTATAGATTGGTTTTATTTTTAAAGTAATTCATAGGGAATAGTCTATTCGAGCACACCTACTGAGTTTTAGTACTGCCCGCTATAGATTTAATTTTGGTATTAATGCCTAGTGTTCCTGCCCACTCTCTTTTTCTCATGAAGCAAGTTTGATCCTACTGTTGGAGGTGACCGATGAGGTCACATGTGGAAATGTGTGGTGGTTTATTTATTTACATTATTTCTATTTATTTTTATTATTCAATTTATATTTGTTTATTTTACAGTCCTTTATGGGAAAAATAATTCTCAATTACTTTATTTTGTTTGGGTTGACACTAGTTTCCATCCCAGGAGGATCAAGATTGCCTCTTGAGCCTTGTTGTGGGAAAACCTAGGTAGGAAATTTTGGGTTGAACTAGATTGGTTAGTGACAAAAATGGTATCAATATAGTCCCATTTTTTATTTGGTGCATGAGTTTGATTTGAGATAAGACTATTGGAATTAGAGAGCTAGGTATGAGAAGAGAATCATGAAGTTTTTCTCTTTATGATCCTCAAGTTGCCCGGGGTGGTCTAAGATTTGAGTCTTTGGTTTTGGTTTGTGTGGGTGGAAGATGATCGTGGGTGTGAGAGGGTGTTTCATGGTATGATTACCTAGAGAAGCTACCCACGTTTAGTTTGAGTGTATGATTTGATATAGTTCTAGTGGTTGGTGGTTGCCTGGGGAATGGTTTGATAAACCATGACATCATGTTATACATGGACACAAGTTCCCTATTCAGGTAGATCAATTCAAGTGGTGTTTTTGGTTTGGTTTGTTTTTTGAATATGTGGGTTTAAAAATAAATATGATCTTTTTTTTTGGTAAAATGTTTATCAAAATGGAAAGGATTTCTATAAATGGTTTTCTTTTAATGGAATGTGTGGTTTCCAAAAGGAAAGTAAAAGGTGTATTTTTTGTTTTAATGAGGATATAATAGATTTGATCTTGATAAAGGGGAATTGAAATGTGAAAAAGTAATTGAAATAAAGGATTTGATATTTAAATTTAATTTTAATGGTAGTTGGGAATTTTGAAAAGTTTCCTTGGGTAAAATGGTTTTGAATTTGAAATGGAAATGGTGGTTTTGAAATGTAATATTTAGTTTATTTATGTGATTCTTGGTTTATCGGTGTGGTTTTATGGTTTTCATTGTCCTTTTTGGTTGAGATTTGGTAGGATGTTGATTCCATTTTTTTATTGTGTTATAAAGAGTATGCCACCTAAAAATATCCCAGATGTTTCTAGTGAGTCTAGCCCATTTTTTGGATCTTCCCAGAATCCCATAAGACTAGTAGAATTGAGTTCTTCTAAACATATTAAAATTTTAATGGTTATTTTTATCTATTAGTGGTTTTAGAGTGGCTTAGTGAATTCAGAAGTGTTTCTAGGTCATTAGGAAATCCCCATGTCATGAGGGTGTGAGCAATTTTGGGGATTTTTGAGGGGTTGTGTTTGGATTAATGGATAGTGGTATTCCTAGAATCATTGTAGGATGATATGTATTGTGTAGTCCTACAAATAACTTTTATCTGGTTGTTTATACAAGAGGAGGCGAAGGCAAGGAATGTGGAATAGATCATGAGTATTCAACAAGGTCAATAGATAATTAAGGCTCGTGTTGATCTTTTCAAATATCTGGTTTCCTTCTCTTTGAATATTTGATTGGATAATAATCCTAAATATATTATTTTTATATTGGGTATTTTTATATAGATAATGGAGTGTGTCCTATCATCCTATGATGTTTTATTTTTGGATGCTCATTGTAGAGATATTTCAAGACAAGTTGGTTTTTGAAGAAAAATAAGTAACAGTTGGATGTTTAGAATCTCTGATCACTAATGAAGGTTTACCATATGGAAATATGTGTATGCTAGAGGATCCTATTCCTATGAAGTATCTTTCTTCAGATCCCATTTCTATTTTTTTTGGAACACACTTCTGTTTGATTACAGTGTGGTTGGTTTGGGCACTATAAGGATTTTTTTCATCATCCTGTGATGTATTTCCATTAGTGTGGACATTTGTGTCACTTGGGAAAGTTTTAAAAGTTGTTTCATCAAAATTGGATGTCTTGTATGGATGATGTAAACTCTTGGCTACAAGGAAATTCATGATTCAAGGAATCAAGGCTCTATCCATAGTCCCAAAGTGAAACTTGTATGTAATTAGGAATTGAAGGGGTGTGGAGGGACTTGGTTGGGATTTTTTCTACATACCTAGGTTAGTAATGGTTTATGTTCATATGTTTTAGTTTTCTTGGTTCATAAAAGTTCCTTTTTTTAGAGAAGGCTTAGTGGTCTCTTTTTCTTGTAAGTTATGTAGTTGTGAATTTTTTATACGAACGCTTGGAAGGGTATCTTTTTGTGGATTGGTTTTAGTTCCTATTGTGATCATTTGGGAGATACTCCTGTCTTGTGGAAATGATTAATTATGGGTCGACTTACTATTTAGATTGAGTTACATCTCTGGAGTTTCCCTCAGTTTGGGTTGGGTGTTCCTGAGTTTCTTTTTGTTAGAGTTTCCATGCTAGTGGTATTGAGTGGATTGGGTTCTTGTGGTGTGGAGAAACCCTATTTCCTTTTCTTTCCCCATTGACCTCCTCAATGTTTTTTTCTCTATAGATGTCCAGGTGTGAATTTTGTAGATGAAATATCATACCGTGGTTTATGGTTTCTTTAAACTTCATTCTGTTTGAAACTAAATTTGAGTTCCTCATTTTGATGGGTGATTTTTTGGAGGAAGAATGTTTTTGTGGTGGGAAGAATTTTCACACTCTAGCCATAGTTTCTCTTTCATTTTATTCTTTTGTTAATGTTGGATATTTTGATTGAGTATTGGGTTGATTTATCAGTGAAACATTTTTAGTTTCAGAGTCTTTTGGTGGGTTTTTGGCCTTTTGCATGGTTTAATAATTGTTTGGATAAAAACATGTGAGGTGCAAGAGTGTATATTCACCCTTATCTTGTTAGAGAATGGATTGTTCAAGGTTAGAGGAAACTGTAGGACAAGTATGTTAAATGGATCTGTCTAATGATAGAGTTGAGTTTCATAGTTCAAGAATGATTTCTCAATCCATGTGGTTATCCCATGAGAGGGTCCCTTCTCTCTAATAGGGTGCACACCCTTGGTGCATGGTTTGGAATACCCTTCATCCAAACTGTTCTCTATACTAAAAGTTCATAAATTGAAAATAAAATAAAAAAATTAAAATTGAATAAGGTAAAAACAAAACAAAATATTTTTTTAATAATAATATTAATAGTATTATTATGAGGATGATGGTGATGATGATGATGATGATGATGATTATTTTTATTAAGTTTGTTATTATTATAAAAAACCTAACTAAAGGGGAAACCTCCCTCTCCCCACTCCCTATCTCAGGTGACATAGAAACCTAGAGGGCTCCCTCAGGCACCTTATCTCCTCCATCCAGTTCACTTAGGTCTTCATTTATCCCATCTATTTATGGTGTGATATCCTTAGGCTACCCTCATATCCATTCATATTACATCTTTCTTAGTTTTATTCCGTTTTTGGGGATGCGTATGTTCTGGCCAAACCCTAACTCATTTTAGTGGTTTTTTGGTTCATTGTTGATGTTATGGGCCCTTGGGCACTGTATAAGACCATTATTTTCACAATTTTCAAAGTTAATGGGTGTGACATTAGTTTTGGGTAACAGTTTTTTCAGTTCCTTTTCTTTCTCTCATTTTTAATTTTTGGTTTTTGTGGTTTTTGAGTTTATTATGTTTTTCAAGAGTTCTCTAGACCTTGCTTTGGTGGTTATGGGTACCCATTTTCAAGGAAGACTTATTTGTGTATGAATAGGTCATCATATATATATATATATATATATATATATATATATATATATATATATATATATAGGTTCCCCAATATATATATTCAGTCTTGGTGGTATGAATATATTTATTGGGGATCAATGTGCTTATGTATATATATGAAAATGCATATGGGTGTAAAAAAAATGGTATACTCATGTATAATCCAATATGTAAGGAAACCCTTTTAATTTTTCATGGCCTTGTGAATATGTACTTATGGGAAAGTGTCCTTATAAATAAGTGAAGGTAAATATTTATGTTGGATGGAAAGGGTCTGATTAGAGTGGTTTCCAATGTAAGTATTGAGTGCTGAGGTATTTTGGCTTGGTTCTCACCCTTTTTGAGTTAGGTTCCCTATGAACTAGAATTTAATTTTAATTTCATTATTTCTTGAGTGTTTTAAAAATTGTTTTTAATATTAAATAGTATATTTATGCTATGTAAAGTGAAGATGATATTGGGTGCTATAATTTCCTTTATTTTTCCTTCTCAACTTCATGTTTTTATATGTGTATTGTTCATTAAAATATGCCTCTATGATTTTTTTTTAAAAATTATGAGTATTTTAAATTCTTAAAATTAGTTTCCAAAAAGGCTTAGGGTGTGTGATGGGAACTTCAAAAGATGATTAGTGTGTAAAAAATAGTTGTGAAAGTTGACATGAATGAAAATGGTTTCATGAGTGAATTTCAAATGGTTAAATATCATGTTTTGGTAATTTTAGGGAAGTGAATGGGTTTAATGTGAATTTTAAGGTAAATTGTTATTTTTTAAGTTGTTTCTTGTAAAGTATTGATTTATGTGATGAAGTGATGATTTTTTGGAATGGAATTTCGTTTGATATTGAGATTGGGTTAAATACATTGAAACCTTGGTACCTAAGTGGGTAGACTATGACTCGTACACTAGGAGGATTGGTATGGTTGATGCCCAATATCCCCCCATCTGAATTGATTCTAAAACATGAACTAAACATTTGATGATGATATGAGACCAATAAAACTTTGGATTGAATCCTATCAAGTGGATAGTTCATGAGGACGCTCTGGCCCATGGTTTTTATACCACGCCATTGGTGTATATGGATCCTTGGTCCCTAATGAAACTAGATAGTTAGGGATTTACCGTGGTGATTGTGGTGTGATTTCCATTTAATTTGTTTTATTATTTTTTCCTCCTTTAAGAAAACAATTATTTAATCTATGTTTTTTTTCATTTCATTTTGAAATGTCTAGGCATGCTCAAAAAATCTTTTTGAAATGTGATCAAATAAAATGTTTTTTCTTAAAATTAAATCTTGTTACTTATTTTTGAATAGAATGGAAAAAGTTTTTTATATGGTTATCTTTTTAAGTAATCATGGATTGGTTTTATTTTAAAGTTAAGGTATAGTGAATAGTTTGCTCTAGCAAGCATAATGAGTTTTAATACTCACAACTATAGATTTATTTTTGTTTTTAGCTCATAGAACTTATTGCCAAAATGGTTCTGTTATTAAGAATGTGTGATCCTATTGTTGGTGGTGACCCATGAGGTCAAATTGAGGTATGTGTGGTAGTTTATTTCTTTTCATTTTTTGTGTTTATCTATAGTTTTTAGTTTATATTTTTTTATTTTTTATTTTTATGGGCTAAATAATTTCTAATTTATTTATTTTTGTTTCCTGACACTAGTTACCAAACTGTGAGGATTGAGAACACCTTTTGGGACTTATTGTGGGCTGGATCTGGTTTACAAATAAGTCTACTAGTTTGGGGTTGACCAGGTTGGGTTGTGGCATATATTTTTTAGGATATATTTTAATTAAGACACGATTGTGGTATAAATAAATCATAGGTTTAATATATTCATGATTTTTAGGTAATAAAGGGTTGATTGATTTTGATAAAATTGAGTATGATAGTATTGATCTCCGTGAAATTTATTATTGATTTAATGAAAAATTGTTCAATGATATTTTTAGTGAAATGTATGCTATTTTTAGGATTATGACATATATAGAATAGTGTGTGAATCTATGAACTAGTGGTTAAAGATAAGTGTTAATTGTTTAAAGAATATATTATTTTTATATGGTTTAATTTCCTACAAGTTCAAATGGTTTTGGTAAATTTATGTTATTATGATGATATGATTAAGGTGTATATATATTTTGGGGTGAATGATTAATTTCTTTTAAGGAAAGATAATTTACTTGATATATTGAAAGAGAGTATGTAAAATTCTATATTATATGTTACATCCTAAATAATTAATATGTCAAGAAGTCCCTCACATGATTTCATTTGTGAGAATTAATTAATATTATTAGGATACAATTTATTAAAGGGGGAAGAATGTACATTTCTGATATTTCATAGTATATTACCCTTAAATAAATCATATATTAAATAATGTGTTTCATACACTATTTCAAACTAAGATTAAAATATTTGATATTTTTTAATTTTAAATATGACTATTAAAACATATTTTTTTATTATCTGGTTAAAATTGAAGTAACCATATTATATAATTAATAAAGAAAGTAAGATGAAAAGAAATTCAGAAGATAAATTCTTCATTATGAATCTTGTCTTTATAATCTCAAGGGGAAGTGGGGTAGATTCTCTAGGGTTTTACCTAGACCAAACCCCTATCGATCTCTAGCTACAATGTTTTGAAAAAAAATCAATTTATGGGAGAAGTTCTTGCTCATAGATATTTCCTCAAGGTTCATGCTAGTTGAAACACCACCCAAAACTAAAACCATATCTTATCATATTCATAAGTATTACACATAGATCATAATTTATTATCTAGGTGGAAGTTAATATTATATCAAAAAGTAATAAAATATTTATTTGTATATATATATATATCATGAATTTCCAACTTTTTGAAAGTTAATTTGTTTCCCCAATTTACTTTATTCTTAAAAATGTATTTTCTAGAAATCATAATTTTAGTTCAATTAAATAAGTTCATTATTAGTTAATAATAATAATTATATATATTTATCATATAGATAATAAGTTAACACTAAATTAATTAATATGTGATAGGAAATGAATAGTTTATATTCCAAAAGACATTTTCCCATAATAACAATTTTTTTCTATATTTTTAAACAAAAACATAATTCATAATTTTCAGGTTTTGAGTTTGAAAAAAGTAAATCATTTTTTAATTTATTATAATAATATTAACTTAACCTTTATTTTCTGTTTTTTATAAATAGTTTGTTTTTTAGTTGAATAGTGTAAAATAACTTTTTTAGAAATAACTTCAGTTTTATAACATTTTTAGTATATATGTAAGAATTTAAAATTCATAAAACATTTTCCTAATATCTAATATTAATTTTATAAGTGAATTTATAATTTTAAAATTTTTGGTTTTAATTTATAAAACCAAAATTTAAATTTTAGAACTTAATTTATATTTTAAAAAAACTATTATTATTACATTATACAATTAATATTTTAAAATAAATTTTTATTACTTTAAAAGTTTAATATAATTAAAAGGATTTAAAATTTGGAATTAGTTGGGGAAATTTATGTAAAATTTATCATTATATTTTGAGGCATAATGGGTAAATTACATACGTAAATACAAGTTTCCTTAGTAAAAATCAAAAGAGGTAAAAGTGTTTAACCTAGAGGGAAAGACCAAGAAAATATTTAAAAAATGTGTTATAATGTGTGGTTAAGGCCTTTATAAAATTTATGACTTCTCTTATCTAATAATTCTCAATATTGGTGACATTTTACATGATAGTAACTGACCATTAATGAAATGTTTTGGGTATTTATAAAAATGCAATCTTTTTTCTCTTATAAAAGGGGATATCTAATCCTCACTTCCCCATACCCCACAACCCACACAGTTTGGATATAAATATAACAAAACCAATCATAAACATTACTATCCACCTTTAATTGGTTCTAATAATTTCAAAATACCACCCCAAAGGATTAACCCCCTTTTCATAGGAGATAATCCAAGATGGGAGGTATACATTTCTAAATTTTATTTTCTTATTTGTATTTATTTATGAGAAATTATTCTTTATTAAAATCTATTACACCATCATAAAATTATAACATCCATATTATTGTTATACTTTTATGCTATTATAATTATTTTTGATGAATTAACCACCTTTCCCTTTTAAATTATGAAAATCGAAACTGTTTTTCATGCATTGTACAAAATGCCTTCTCCACGACGCAATATGTTCATGATATTGTTGAAATATATTATATTATAAAATTATAAACCATATTACTCCTTAAACACATTATATAGAAAATAAAATGATCATCCATGAATATGTGTAAACTACCACCTCTATAGAACGATCTATTTTTGTTTTTCTGTTCATTATCGTCTCTCACATATGGTTCTCTGAATTGTTTTAAAGAATAAATATAATTTTTATGAAATAATTAAGGTTTATTAATTAATATTGGATAAAATATTAATGATATGGTAAATAAAACATCATTGTAAATTAAGCTGTTCAAAAAGATCATACAAAGATGAAAATGAACTCTCTATTCAAAGTAACGAATTTTGATGAATTATATTATTCTCATATTTATTTTGAATTATAAAATATAATAATAAGGGATGAAAGGTAATATCATCATGATTATTTCATAATGATTTGACAACTAAATGACCTCATAATCATCCATTAATCACAACATGTTTATCATTTTGTTGGTTTAACCACTTACATGAAGAATGTTATGAATTTATTCCATAAATGAATAAGAGAACTTAATTAATGGTTTAAAATGAAAAAATTATATAAAAAATTATTTATTTTTGGTTTTTTTAAGTGTTATAGAAAATTTTAATTCATTGATTGTTTAATATCCATCACTGTTTAAGAAATCAATGAAATGCAGTTTTTACCAATCTCATCTTCAAGGATAACTAATTAAACAACCATTAAGAGAAATTAATACCTAATAAATCATTATACTTCATTATTTATAGTAATTGTTTTGAGTGATTATATTTGGGATAATAATGTATATTTACATTACTCATACAAAACTAGTTTGAAACGATCAAGATTACTCACACACGACATTGAAAATTGTTAAAAACTAATTATATATACATATTTGTGTGTGTGTGTGAGTGTGTATTTGTGTTTGTGTGTGAATGTATGTATGTAGAGTGATTAAAATTTATTAGTATAATTTTTTAAAGTTATAAATGCATTTAATAGGTATTTATTTAATAAAATTAATTTAGTTATTCAGGATGTTAAGTGCTGGTGCATAAGGAATCTGAACCAAGGAAAGGGTTTTCCTCTCAAACTCCTCTCTTTGGGAAATATTTTTTTATTATAAACCTAATTCCATTTATGTGGTGTATATAAAGAACATTTGAGAAATTATATCATGAATTAAATTTTATTCATGGTAATTTAAGTTCTATTTTAAGCTGTTTACTTCATGAGTATTTAATTTAAATGATCCTCAATTTTTAATTGTTTTTATTAACTCAAATCATATTCATTGAGTTATGATTTTTATTGTTAAAATTGTTTCATGTAAGTTGGATACATTATACCCTAAAAATAAATTATGTTTTATTTTATATTGAATTATGGGCATTGATATTTTAACTACATAAACCATAATTCAAAATTTTATTAATTCATGAACTATGTCTCCCATAAGGGATCTTTCAAAACTCAAACTTCTTTTTTTGAGTTATAAGGTTTATTATTGAAATTAGTTCTCTAATGTTTTCTATGTTCTTCCATTTCAAAATTAATATGTTATCCAATATTTTATTTCATATAGAAAATTATATTTTATATAAATATATTTGAATGAATGAATTCCCTTTTTATAACATATAATATATTTTAAATTATCCTTATCCTCTTTAAGTGGTGATTTATCTTCCATATCCATGTTTAACCCCCCTTAAAATCTTCCCCTATCATATTTTTATACCCAATTATATATTTTCTCAAATGACCATTATATTTTCTTTTACGATTTTTCAAAAGGAAATTTTATTTAAATACTATTTTTATGTATTTATTTTATTTTTTATTTAAAGTTTGAAGATCATTATTCAATGCAGTTATATTTGATGAAGCACCTAGAAAATTATTTTATGCAAAAATTCCCTTATGTTATTGAGATTTTGGTATCAAATAAACCAAATTTGGAAGTCATTTTGTGTGATAAAATATGGAATTTCTGTTAAACTATTTACTTTAATGGGTTATTTTTGACATGATGGATGTTCTATATGTTATGGGACACATTTTTAAAGATGACTACTGGTAATGTTAAATATCACTCTCTTGTTTATTTTTTAATTTTTAATATCTCATGAGATCAAGAATATACAGGGGTTGTTTCCCAAGTCAAAACAGGTAATCAGGATATAGCTCAAGCCTATTGAGGTACATAGGTTATTTCCCAATCCTATATAGATGTAACCATCTTTTGAAAACAATATAGATAGTAAAAGAAATGAAAGGAAGTAATATATTTATTTCTTATGAGGATCTTTTTTTTTCAAGCATGGAATAGTGATATCTTCACCATGGTTCCCCATAGACTAATCCCAATCTGAACCCTAACAATTATGTAATGAGTGAAATCATTTGAAAAAGAAGTTCAAACTCATGGAAATTTCCATGAGACCCATTATTTTATAATTAGCACATAAAACCACCAATATAGATTATCTTATTTTTAGTTATTAGTTAGTTATATGAGGGGGTTATATATTATGAAATTAAGAAGATATAAACATATAATTATCAATGTAATATGTTGTTTTATACATTTAACATTTTTAATTTCAAGTTTAAAAATTATCATTTTAATAGTAATTTTTTGATGTAATTCAATTAAATGTTTCTAAATAACTAGTAATATCATTTTATACTAAAAATATATGTTAATTTTTTTTGGATTTATATGTTCTATTTTATTGATAAAATATATTGTTTATATGAATAATATATTTTTATAACTTTATTTAAAACTAAAAATCCATTTCTTATAATTTTTATTTGAAAAAATATACTTCATATATGGATATAAAATAACAATGTATCTTAGATTCAATTTTTAATGAATTTTTGTAAAGATTTCTTTAGGCGAATAGTGAAAAATATAGTTTATTAATTTTGAAGAATTTTTAAAATTATCATGATATAAGCATGACTTAGAAATTTATTCATGGACATGAATTTTTTTTAATGAATAAAATTATTTATTAATAAAATAATATGTTGAATTCAAGAAACCCATGTTTATAATTTTAAACTTTTGAAATCTTGATTATAATAAAAAACAATTTTCTTATTTTTATTTTAAATTTTTTCCACATGGTAGAATTCTATTTTGTAATGAGTTTAATGTACCATAAATATTATTTTTTAATTTAGAATTAATTTCAAGGAGATAAAAAACCTGAAAAATTTTACCATAAATAATATGTTTTTAATTAAAAATACACTTTTTCTAAAAATGAATTTTATATGTGATGTTCGCTAATATTAAAATTAATTTTTTTCAATTATTGAAATTTATTTGGTTAAATGGTTTACATATTATAAATCTTATTTTGAAAATTTTGTAATACATTTTTTTTCGTTTTTAATCATAAAAATCAATTATTGAGGTTAATAATGTAGTTTCCCTAGTAAGGGTAAATTTATGTAAAAATGTTTTAACTAAATATAAAATAGATGAAAAATGATAAAAACAAATATGTCTATAAATGAGTGTTTTAGATTTTGGTTAACATGAGATTGTCTCCCCTTTATTATTTTCTAATTTGGAAACCACTTGCCTTGTAAAACTTGTGTTACATTTATATTAAGAGGTTATATTTTGAAAAATTAAATTCCCTTTACTTCTAAATAGATATTTCTATATCCATTTAAGGAATCACTAAAATTATAAGTTCCTTTGATAATTTAAATTTTTAAATTCTTCTTGAATCCCACTTTCTGGTCTTAATCCTCTTGTCACAATAATTTGGAAAAATTATTTCATTTCCAATAATTACTTCAAAAGAAAGTTAAATTTATAACATAACTACAACCCACTATCTAATATTTTTTACTTATTTTTATTTCCTCTAATAAGATAAAATAACTATTGAAAAA
The DNA here is from genome assembly GCA_963277665.1 of Viscum album. NCBI lineage: Eukaryota > Viridiplantae > Streptophyta > Magnoliopsida > Santalales > Viscaceae > Viscum > Viscum album. The sequence goes on from OY728145.1 coordinate 1,419,078,864, forward strand.
TATCCGATTAGATTATCCCTATAATTAGTTAATTTTGGGCTGATTTTGGGAGGATCATACTGTAGAAATTATAACTCAATGTAGCAGAGTTGACTAGAGAGACTGACATGGCACTATAGTATAGTAGATTTACTCTACCAGTATGAGAATTTTTACTGTATCTCTATAGACTTCCATCCACTGATTTATATAACATAGTGGGAATATTATTAAACTAGTGGCATAGTTTCATCATCTTCATTAAAATCTATCTTCAAGATAAGGATTCATAATTCAAGACTGTACCTTGTATTTTTTCTCTCAAATTATTAAATATATTATAAATCTATATAGAGGTAGGGATTTTTCTAAAATCATATAAATAACCATGCCCCATCGATATCTTCTTATTTTTATTTGGTTATTTATTTTCTTCACATGCAATGAATTATTTCACTAGGACTACCATTGCATTTAAGATAATTGATATTGGATCTGGGGTTCATAATATCAAGGTTAGATTTATGAAATTGAACAATGAATATGGAATAAGGTGAGTTAAATATTGATCACTTTGATGGAACAAACTTCAGTTACTGGAGGATGTAGAAAAAATACTATACTTTCCTCTTCATTATAAAAAAACCATTTCATATGGAGAATACATAGTGACAGCTTCTAGGTCGATAGGTTTTAGGATTTGTAGACCATATGATGAAGAAATTGTGGAATTAAATATCAGAAAGAGAATATGATTTATGGGCGGATTAAATATCCTATGAATATCTTCTATAAGACTTTTTTATTAATAAAAATATACTTAATATGATGACTATTCTATCTAAAAAAGATTTAAAGGGATTATTATTTTTGATAAAATTAATGAATTCAACCCCAATACATGTCAATTTTCAAAAGTGGGAATCATAGTTGATGACGAGTAATATGAAATGGTTTTACTATATTCATTACTATATAGTTGGGAAGCAATTGTAAAAACATTGAGTAGTTATTTTGGGAATATAATACTAGTTCTAAATGATGTGTGAGAACTATTCCTCAATGAGTATATTAGAAGAAGATAATTAGACATATTATCTAGTTTTGCTCTGCATGTGGAAGTAATTGAAATATATGAATAATGAGATGATTCTATTGGATAATTAAAATAAATAGAAAGGACCAAAGACAAGGAGAATGGGATTGGTACTACCTATTGGATTTGTGGGAACAATGGCCAAATTAAGATGGAGTGCATAGAAAAATAGAAGGCACCTAAAACTAATAAAACAAACATGACAACTAAAGGAATTGAAGATGTGTTTTTATTAGGAATATATATTCCTATTATGTATTTGATTTTAGACTTAGGGGAATATTTCTATTCCACATTAAAGAAGGTATTCCTAAATAATTTTGTGTTTAGAAATGTTTTCATGGTACATGTTCCAGATGATGAACCCTTATAGTTTTTGGGGAGGGGAAGTGTATTGATGAAGACTAACAATGGGAGTTTTCTCATTCTAGAAAATGTAATGTATATCCATGGATTAAAAATAAATATTATTTATATTTTTAATCTTGATGATTCATGTTTTAATACCATGTTCATCAGCAGTTCTTAGATTCTTACCTTAGGAGATATGGTCATAATTCATGGAGTAAAGAATAGAACCCTGTATAACATTATATATGATTTCTTGGAAATTCCTACATCAAGAAATTCTACTATATATTACCAACTATGGAACTATAGGCTATGATATATGATTTAGAATAAGTTTAAGTTGATTGAAATAAAAGGAATTCTACTAGAGTTTAAGATAGTGGAATTTTTATTTTGTGACGATTATATATTTCGAATGAAAAAGAAGTTATCCATTATAAAATTAGGTTGAAAACATAGGTATGAGAATATTGAACAAGTGCACACTAATTTCTAGGTTTAATCTCTAGTATATTTATTTTTTGGTTTATAATATTATGTGAAATTAATTTATGAATATACACAGAAGGTTTGATTTTAATTTTTGAGAATAAAATCTTAGTTTTTTAACACGTTTCAAAAGTGAGATACCATAGTAGAGAAATATTTATGATCAAAACTAAAATTCATAAGGTACAAAAATTGTGGAGAGTATAGAAAAAATAAGATTAGTTATTTTTTTCTACTAATATAATTATGTGGGAGAAGAATCTTCCCAATACACCACAACAGACTCATGAATCATAGAGGATATAGAGGACTCTAAATGAACATTATAAGAGTATGAAGAGACACTAATGGGTACCCAAAACTTATTGTGCAGTGAAAGTGAACTTGGACACATATCTCATTAACAAGAGTCAATATTTTCCTAAGGCTTAATTTATATATGAGGAAATATGATCTAGAATTCAGGTTATACTCTCACATTTTATGAGTCTTTTTTTCTTGGAATATGTATTTGTAGATACTGATATAAGGGAAAATATTTATGCGAAGTATAAATCATGTTTATTTGTTAGATATGGTGCTGACTAGTTTGTTTATCTCTTTTGGGATAGTAAGAACAAGAGAAAATCAGAAAAATGTAATATTTAATGAAGTTTTCACATAAAAGGACCATCAAGAAAGAAATGTTCATATTGGAAATAAAGAATTAAATTTCCAAGGTCATGGGGATTTTGAAAGAGTAGATGATCATGTGACTTTGAAAACAATTTATTCTAGTACTCAAGTGGAGTTGAGGAGATAAAAAATTGTTAGAAGGCTTGTTATTAGGTACCCAACATAATTGCATTATTTTTTATCGAATAATGGCAGAGAACCAATTTTTTTAAGTGACAGTGCGGTTTAAGGACTCAAACAAGTGGTATTTGGGTGTAAGGGATTTTATTTCATCATTTCATGATAACTATAATTAGGATTGGAAACTTTTCTGACAAGTAAATAAATAATTATAATATATATGGTTAACTGAGTAAAGTAAGAACATTATAGTAAGAGGAAATAAAAGGAATGTTTTTAGTGAATGTATTTCAATAGAAGTAAGGTGTGTAATTCAGTAAAATATTCCCACCTATATTGAAGCTCACCATAATAAGGGTGGTTCTTTGTATTGTTCCATTATATGACTTGTATCTTGATATGTTATATCTAAATATTTATTTTATTCAAGGATATCTAGAGGAGGATATTTATATACAACATCTCAAGGGATGTGATGATTTCAGGAAGGAATACCTGGTGTGAAAACTCTAGAAGTGATTATATGGGTTAAATTAGGCACCCAAGTTATGGAACAATATGTTTGACACATTTATGACTAAAAATACATAAAAATGGTATTACATGGATCAATGAGGATACTTCATGTTATTTATTGATGGAATCATTATATTAATTCTATTTTTTAATGAGTTGATTATTAAAAAATTGCGTATGTAGAGGATTAGTGAGATAAAAGGGAATATATCTGAGGATTTTGAGATAAATGATCTTGGGGAAGATTGAAACTTTTTGGGGATGAAGATCAAGAGAGAATATATAATATGAAACATGATTTAATCATAGGATGACTACGTTGGAATGGTTTTGAGTAGATTTAGTATACTGGGAGACAATTTATTTTCTATTACCCTATTAATCAATTTAAAAATGTCAAATAAGAATGCAATAAAGATAGTATAAGAGGAAGAGTACCTGAAAAATGTTATATTTGCATCATCTATTAGAATATTGATGTATGTTCTGGTATATACCTAACCAGATGAACTCAAGTGGTGGTATTTGTGAGTAGGTACATGACTAAAATTAGACACCAATATTGGGATTCTTTGAAGTGGGTAGTAAGATACTTGGAGGAAACAATTGTGGTATCTCTTTACCTGGGAAAAGAAAGAAATTATAGGGGTATGTGGATATGGACATTGGAAGTGGTGTCAACTATAGTGGGAGTAACATATATTATATATTTACCTATGTAATAACTATAATAAGTTGGAAATATTTTTTTCATAAGGTGTTTTATTTATACACTAAAAAGGAATAATACATTTATATACTAGAATATTAGAAGGTGATGGATTGGATGAAGAACATCTTGGATGAGTTAGGTAGAAAGTGAGAATATAATATATTACACTATCATAGTAAGATCTCCATTTTATTAAAAATAATAAATAATTTCATCCTCAAATGATGTACATTCATTTGAAGTACCATATTATCTCAGTGTTGATTCTATATGGTTTATTGAAATTGTAGAATATTCATGGAACCAATAATCTAGAAGTCAAATTGAAAACCTAAAAATGAGTGAGAAGGCAATAAATTGTTTCATCTCTATTGGATTTCATTGATGAATAGTGGATGAGTATAAAATTTGGAAGAACATAGTGGGATCTTGGAAGGGGAAAATAACTGGTATTTCATGAATCTTCATCTTAAAATTGAAGCTTTTAGGGGAAAACACCCATCATTGGGTGAAGAATTAGAGCATCTATTTTTAAGTAAGTTGTATAATTATAAAGCATTGAAGCATTTTTCCTGAAGTATAAGGATACAAGTGGGATATTTTTTGATTGATGTAGATTGATCCTTGGATTATGTGGGGTAAACTTCTAGTGGCCCATAAGACACATGATGAAGGAATACCCATCATTTGTATCTAACTGGTCAGTTTAGCTATTGTGAATAATATTAGTAGAGATAAATGGAGACATTAATAAGGGAAGTATAGAAATGATAACTAATTTTAGTACATATGACTGGAAACAATGATAGGGATCAGTTACAGTCGATACTTAGTGTAGAAAAAAGCGTTAGGTCACTATATCATCATGGAATTATATAAACCGGTTAGTTTAACATGGTGAACATACTGTGGTGTTGGTTGGATCGATTCTTTATATCCATTAATAGATCATTTTTATATTGAATTTCATAATTTTATATTTTACCCATTAATTCTTATCTTGAATTACTGAAGTGATTTTACCTCTCTGTAGATGTAGGGATTTTCCTCGAACATCGTAAACCTCTGCGTCTCATCTTCATCTTCTAGTTTGTTTGTTCTATTATTTCTTCATATGAAAACCATTATATATCTATGTCTTATAAAATTTCCACAACACAAAATTTTGGGATTAATACTATTTAAATAATTTTTTTTATATTTGATAAATAAAAATTATCCACATTTTTTACCATATAATGATGTAAACATAATTATGTGTATGTTAAGAATTCTGTATCCATGAATGATGTAATTTATTTTCCATCACTGCCTAAAATGACTAGTTTAAAAATGGAATATAGTAAAATTATAAGATATTTTTTACTTTGTTATTATTATTAAATGATAAAAAATTTCCTACCATCCTCTTGTTCTATTAAAATTTTATACATTGCTAGTGTGTATGTGTGAACCACCGCCTCAATATAGTGACATATTTAATTTTTCATTATAAATCTACAAATATTATTCTAAAAATGTATTTAATGAATAAAAATGACATAGATAAAATTATTTAATTTTTATATGTGTTATATTAAATTTTACTTGTTATTAATATGACATATTTTTATCGTTAAAAATCACTAAAACAAGTTTGTCACATATTTTATATTTATGAATCCTAAATGAAACATTCTTAAAATGAAATTAAAACATTATATTTTATTATAAAACATAAATTCAAAGTATTTTTAATGTTATAAAGATTATAAACATATATTTTTTAGAATTAGGATTAACATCATCATTAGCAAACCTGTTTGAAGCAAACAATACTTCTAACACCAGATAATGAAAATAAACATTAACTAGAAAATGAAATTATAATTTATAAATAAATATAAAGAGTATAAATGGTAATATATATGATTATGTTTAATAAATAGTGGATTAATGTTACTATTATTTTTATTCATGAGGTGAAATAAACTTCATGAAATTTGAGGGCAAAGGTATGGGGGTTCTTAAAAACTTCATCTCATTGAGGCATGTTTTCATGTAATAAACCTATTATTATTTTATATCTAATACTTAAAATCACATTTTTATTATATAATATTAATAATAATTAATAATAATAATAATAATATTATTACTAATGTTTCTTTCAAAGTATTTTAAATTCCTTTCATCAATACCTCCATCTAATTTTTATGATTCGATTGATACTGAATTTGTTTCCATTTTATTATTCAAATTTTCTTTCCTTAATGCATATTCCATATTCACCACTTGTTTTATTTATTGAGGTGTTTATATATAATTATATATATATATATTTTATAATTTTAATTTAATTTAATGTATTTATAATTATAGGTCAATTTATATCTTTAATGGAGTTGGATTCAAAAGATACCATTGTTTTCAGTGTTTCTTATCTCAAATTACCTTATTGGGACTTTTTTTCTATTATGTACAATTGTATTTTATATTGTGTATATTATTTATATTTTAAATATTATATCATGATAAAATTTATATTTATTTTAATTAATTTATATTCCAGTTGAAATGTTACCAAATATTTATGGGATTTGGTTAACTCAAATTTCATTTCTTTAATATATAATATTATATGATATTTATTCCTCTATGTTTGAAATCCATACTACATAAAAGAACTCGTCACTTATACCTTGTTATAATTATTTTGATATGGTTAATCTTTATTACATTGTGAATACTACTAGTTTCAAATATTCACATATTTTTCTAGATAACAATAACATCCTTAGTTTTTAGAGCGGGTTAAAATCATCTTCTATTTTAAATTTTTTGGAATTAGTGGGTATAACGATTTATTTTTCACTAATCGTAACCAAATTTTGAGTTATCCATAAACTATATATATTTTTTTTATGTTTATAGAGTCTTGGTAAGTGAATTGGATGTTTGGATGGGTTTGGGGTGCTTGAGAGGCCTGAAGACCCTTTTTGGGAAGTTGTAGGTCCAGGCTTATAGTTTGGGAAAACTGTGGGGCCTCTCCCTACAAACCATGCGGCCCAATTTTGAACTGCTTCATGGTTTGGATAACTATGAAGGTTAGCTCACATAAACTCTTCTAAACCTCTATAGTTTTTGTGGAGGTTTTTTTCATGGATTGTGCATAGTTAGGGAAAACCTTCCAAAAGATTCATGAGTAATGCTACTTAGGCAGTACCTCAACACTGTAGCCCACATAGTTGTCATACGATTAGGAAAACCATCTGAGATAACCTTGATGAATCATTAACGGGGTGAAATTACCAAATATTTGATCTTACCTTTTTCATATATCCACCTTTTATCCTCCTTGGTTGTGCATATAATAGTGGGGGTACCTCATTTATTTCTCCTTTGGATTTTGATCAAATATATTCGTCTGATATCTGTTTCATCCACCATCGGGTGAATTCAAACCATATCAGTAATGAACTCTTCATCAATGCTTCTTTGTTCTTTTTCTCTAGCCTCATGGACCACTAAATTAATTTCAATTGTTTTCCCTATTTTCAGGGCATCTGAAAAAACTCTAATTTCTTCCAAATCACTTTGAGTTAGAGGGTAATACTATAAATTCCTATGTTTACAAATCCAAGGTATTTGGTTCATACCATTATATGTGTTTTTATGATCAATTGGGGGGAACTTATTTTAGCATACCATTGTGTAGACCAAGAAATATGTGAAATTCATATAGCTGTATTTAAATTAATTAAATTGTTGATATGTTATTTTGTTGGGAATTCCCTCACCTTGTGTATTGGTGCGAGGTTGTTTTAGAGGCCATGGGCCACTTGGGAAGTTGGGCATGATGTGTTTCTTTAATTTAGTGGATTTTTTATTTTATTTTAATTGAATTATATATAATTGAATGTGTATTGATGTATGGTGGTCCATGGGATCTTGATGGGCTCAGCTCGAGGAATTTATGTAGAATGACCATCAGTTTTGAGGCGATATGATTGTCTAGTTGGTATTGGACAATGTTGCATGGGTGATGTGATCACCTGTTGGGAGAAATTGATTTTATTTGAGGTTTCTAGGCCATTAGATTAAGTACATGGCCTATGATATTGGATGGAATGAAAACGTTTTTATGTGACATGGTCCTAGGGGAATGAGGGGATGGACCTGGTGTAGATTAGGTAATATTTGGTGATTTTCACACACATGTGATTGACCAAAAAACTATTGGAGTCATGTTCACATAGGTTGACTCAGTGATGAGGTGTTTTTGACCAATCATGTGTGTAGAGGCCACCAGTAGCGTGTCTTGGATAATTTGGTTTGGGGGTGCTTGTCGTAGAAATCCATGGGTCTGGTGAGGAGACTTTGAAGGATAGAATTGTGGATATCGGTTGGGGGATGAAGATCACTATATTGATGCTATTGGTCCTAGAATATTTTGGGAGGATGGATTTGATGTCCTATGGGAAGTTGTTCCATGAGACAATGATTAATTTTATTTTAGGATAGAAATCATTATGCCTCCATACATCGGGCATCAAGATGACATGTGCTTTGAAGTAGGGGTCTAAGGGATCATGAGTCTATTGATTGGGCATGACTTTGGGGTGTCATTGGCGTGATGTGAGACATTAGCAGTTAGTTTTCATGAGGTTTTGTGCTACTTTATTGGAGTTATAAATTGAGGGTTCATCTGGTACTATTTGACATCAAGGGATACCTTGGGCCATGCGCCATGTATCCTTTCCTCTTCAGTGATTTTGATGTTGGCCAAAGCAGGTGACATCATCCTAGTGGATATTGAGAACTAGAGAATCTTGTATTTATTTAAATTTCATTAATTGATTCCTCTATTTAATTTCATATTCCACCTTCTTAAACACATTTGTTGGGTATTCACACAGGGTGGTACCATACTAAGAATAATTCTCACAACCTACATGGGCCCTTTAGGATGAGTGCAGACTTTATGCTTTTATGTGCATTTAAGGGTTCAGTATATAAGGATGGATCCTATTTTAGTTATCATGAAGGGTTAGTAGGGGAAATTGAGGTTCCTTTATGGGCTATATCATTAGTTTTTACTACATTTATTGTATTAGAATTATACCTATATGTATTTATCGCGGTCATCCATGGGTGACCCCTTTTTCATGTTATTGCACTACGTGAATTGTATTAGATGAATGATTTTTTTAGTTTCTACAAATTTCATGTTGATGTGTTTAACTTTCTACTACTGCTTAGTTATGTTTCCTGAATTTCTTTCTATTAATTTCACTCCCACAATTGGAAGGTCCGATTTCAGTCTATTGAGTCTTTTTTTTATGCTACATGTCATAAATATATATACTCATACCATTATATTATCATAAACTGATTTTATAACCTCCCTAATATTTCCTTTAAACACCCTCTCTACATGTTCCCAGTATTTGGAATTTGGGGAGGTGTGCCTAAGGCCAGTGGGACTCGACCCGATGGCATTGTTCGGGTGGCTAATTTGGTCACGGACACTACAAGTGTTATCATAGGGGTTTATTTTACCCATTTCTTTGTTTCTTTATTTAGGATATGGTATATTTTATATTAGGATGTTTTTGAACATGGGATTAGAAATCATGCTTGGGCTCCTGCAGGTCCATGCACGGGGGATGGTCCATGTTACCAGGGATGAGAATTTATGTTCTAGTTTTTTATTTTTACAGATGATGTTATTTACACCATGAGTGTTATACATAGTGTTTGATTATTACTATTATATTATGTCACCTTGGACTAGTATGGAAAGGGATATGATATAGACCCTTATCCCAGTATGTCCAGTAGTGTTTGTGGTTATGTTTGTGTTTTTTATGCTTTTAGTAGGCACACGGTAGGATGTTTCAATTATGTAAACCATTCACCTTTGAGAAATTACTTGTGAAATGTTCTATGTATACAAATGTATGTAGTGTAATATATATATATATATATATATAGTTTGTGATATGATATGGGCCTATCTATTATAGGAGCATGCATGTATGATTAAATTTTTTTATTCTGATCACTAGGTTGGGTGATGAGGTTATCAGTTTGAGGAAACATTGGTTATGAGGATATGCATGACCTAGGGTATACTTGATACTTGGCTATCAGTTGGGTAGGTAAAGAGGCCATGTGGTCGGTATGTCGTGTGGAATGGTTGTAGTGGGGAAGGTTAATGGTAGTGAGTGATGCTTCTTGATACTATTTTAACTGGGTGGGTATGTTTGACACATCATCAAGTTTTATTTTTATATATCATGGATGAGGTATGTCAAGGTGGGTAGATTATAACATCTTGTATTTTTGGATCAGTTCAAAATCTTCTCCCGTTTTGATTTTTTTTGGTATTAGTGGGTATGCCCATTTTCTTTAACAATCATTAGAACCAAATTCTAGGTTTTTCTTCAACCATATATCTTTTTTTGTGATGTGTTTAAAGTCTCGAAAAGTTCCTTGGGTGCTGGGATGTGTTTTGGGTACGTCAGACGCATGAAGGCCCTGTTTTGGAAGTTATTGGTTAAGAATAATAGTTTGGAAGCAACTTGCAGTGTCTCCAAGAAAAACATGCAACCCAATATTGAAATGCCACATTGTTTGGAATGTTGTGTGGGTTGGGTTACACGAACATACCTAAACCTCTACATTTTTCATAGGTATCTCGCATGACTTGCATGTGGTTACGGAAAATCATGATCTAGCCACATGAGTAGGTCAACTTAGGTAGTACATGAACACTCTTTTCTGCGTGGTTATCGCAGAGTTTGGAAAAAGTGTGTGAGTTAACCACCTGACTTCCTTGAATGGGTGAAATTTCCAAACCACCCACTCTTTCCTTTCTCTTATTTCCTTCTTTTCTCCTCCTTGGCCAAACATATAGTAGTGTGGTGCCTATTTATTTCCACCTTTGGATTTTGATTCAATCTCTTTTTCCGAACATTGTTTTGTCCACCTTTAAGTTCGTTGAAACTATACCAGAATGGATATCCTCACCCATTATTCTCTTTTCCTTTTCTCACACCTCATGAAGTGCTAAATAAATTTTATTTATATTCCCCTATTTTCATGGTGTTCGATGGAAACACCTATTTCTTCCAAATCATTTTGAGCTAGAGGATAATACCGGATGTGACTACAATTATTACTCCAATCTAGGTGGTGTACACATTGCTTTGTGTTTTTTTGACAATTTAGGGGGGAGGGGGATTTTCTACCATGAAATTGTGTTGAACAAGTGAGAACCCAAAATTCATATGGTTTCTTTTAAATTAAATAAATTTTTGATATGAGTTTCTATTGGGAATGACCTCACCTTGAGTATTGGTGCGAGGATGGGTTAGAGGTCATAGACCACATGGGTGGTTGGACAGGGTGTGTTTCTTTAAATTAATTGATTTTATATGTAATTTAAAGTGAATTTTATATATAATTGAATTTTATATGATGTACGGTGGTCCATAAGATCAAAATATTCTCATCATAAGGAATTGAGGTGGCATGACCATCAGGTTTGTGGTGATGTGATTGTTTGGTTAGGCTAGGCACATATTAATTGGGTGATGTGATCTCCATTTGAGAATCATGGATGTTGGTTGAGGCGATGAGGCATTCAGATCAAATTCATGATCCCTAATATTAGATGGTATGGCGTCATACTTGAGAGACATGGTCCTGGGGAATAAGGTGTCGAATTTGGTGTGGATTAGGTACTATTTGGGGATTTCCTCTCACCCGTGTTTGGCCAACACATCGTTGGAGTCTTTATCACATAGGTTGACTCAGTAATGGGGTGTTTTTGACCAATCTTGTGGGTAGTGTCCCCCAGTAGTGTGGCTTATGTATTTTGGATTGGGGTTCTTGTCAAATAAATCCACAAGGTTGGTGATGATTCTTTAGATGATAGGATTGTGACAATCATTTGGGGGATGAGGCTGATCGCATTGAGGTAGTTAGTCCTTGACTATTCTGGGAGGAAAAATATCACAGTTCCTTAGGACATCGTATTATGAGATGAATGTGTTCTTAATTTGAGGATATATATTTCTATTTCTATAGGCATTGGTCTTTGATCTGATAGGTTCTTTGGACCAAGGATCTGAGAGACTAGGGTTATATTGCTAGAGTATTCCTTATGTACGTCATTAACTTGATTTGGGACATGATGTGTCGATTGGACTGAGGTTCTGGGATACCTTATTGAAGGTGGAACCAAAGGGTTATCTAGAGACTATATTACATTCTGTGATAACTTGGGCCTTGGGGTAAGGATTTTCTCCTCTTCAGTGATTCAGGTGTTAACTGAAGTAAGTGACAACTTCCTGGAGGCTGTTGAGCACTAGAGAAGATTTTATTTAGTTAAATTTATTGATATGTTACATATATGTAGTTTCATATTGAATATACCTAAAAACATATACTGGGTATGCACATGTGGTTTGTACCTTACTAAGACTCATTCTCACACTCTAAACAGGCCCTTTGAGACACAAAAAACTTTAAGATTTTATGTCCAATTAAGGGTTTGACCTTTGGATCTGGATCCTAGTTATGCTGGCATGGAGGGTTGGTAGGGGAACATGAGGTTCACACCTAAGCCGGAGTTTCAGTTTTTCTTTATTTTATTGTATTATCATGCTACCTATATGTATGTATTGTGGTCAACAATGGGTGACATTTTTTTTCATATTGTATTGTATGACCTTTATTATATTCAAGATCTATTTAGTAGCTAGAAATGGCATGTTGATATGTTTATGTTTACATCACTATTTAGTTATGCTTATGATATTTCTTATCCTGAATGGCCCGAAGGCCTTCATTTTTATTGATTTTCGATAACCCACCTTTCATGGGATGAGGGGGAACCCTTACAAGGCCCATAGGCTAAGAGATTACATGGCCCGTAGGCTTAAGAGATTACATGGCCCAAAGGTCTTAGGGAATTCAACCAGACTGTCTACAAGGAACTACCCCTCCCAAGTATCTTCATCATGATATTTTCTCTCCACCTTCACATGGTCATCTAGCTTGGCTTCCCGTGCAAGCACAGGTTGGTCCTGATAGAATAATGATATGCTCTCATTCTGAGAAATCCATTTGGCTCTAATTTGGTGAGTGCACCTGCTATGAATTTTCTTCTGGGGATGCTTCTTTTTTGTGGTGTGTTTTGGGTAACTTCATGTGGCCTGAAGGCCTTTCGGTGGCCCGAAGGCCTCAAAGGTGGCCTGAAATCCCTATTGACTCGAAGGCCTGGGTGGACTGAAAGCCTTAAGGTCTCCAATCCCAAACTGGTGGCCCAAGATGAATAGTTACAGCTGCTACAATATTGAATAGTACATGCTATAGTAACTATTATAGTGCATGCTACAGTATCTACACAGTGTCTAATATGCTACAATACTTGTACAATTTACAGTTCTGCTACAGTACCTGTACAATGTACAATTCTACTATAGTACCGCACAGTGTACAATGTTGCTACAACACCTGCTACAATATTGTTATATTACCTGAAAGTATGCCTCTACCTAGTTTTGAACCTATGTCTTGTGGATTCACTTAAGGATACCTCACAAACTGGGCTAAGGCTCATGTGATGCTTTTGATATTTATTTATACAGATTTTGATTCTCCATTGGTGGGTATGTTTTGAGTATGCTGAGTCCTTTTTTCCATTGCATGTTATACATATATATACACTAACAATTATATTATCATCACTTGAGGGTATAGCCTCCCAATATTTCCCTCCAAAAATGATCATTGCTAGTCAGAAGCCTATGGGGTTAGAGGAGAAGTGCCTAAGGGGGGTGGCATCTGGCCTGATAGCACTGTTCAGGTGGCTAATTTTTTCGGGTACATGACAATAATTCCATTGAATGGATAAATAGAGGATATATATATATATATATATAATATCTATATAGATGAATATTTATTAATTATCCATGATTATGTATAAGTTTACTTATAAAATTTTAGGATATGTATTTTGTGTCCATTATTCCACCTTATATACTCCTTAATAATATTATCCTCCATCATTCTATGGATGGAATATGATCATATTTTCTATTTATTATCTAGGGAATGAATTTTCATCCCATTTATTTATTAATTAAATATATATATATATATATTTATGGATAACTATGTAATGTTTACATCTCATTTATTTGTTATTAATTTATTTATATGGTGAACGCATTAGAATTATTAAGTGATTGGTGGGGCCCATAATATCCCCTTGTTGCATTGATGGATATCATGAGAAAAACAGGCTTGCGTATTTTATGAATGCCTTAAAAATTATTTAGATTTCTTGACTATAGTCTTGGAAAAAAGTATATTTCTTATTTAAGTCTTAGTTTTTCGGTTTATGATGTTTGGATAATCCATTTTTCCACCTTGGAATTAGTAATTATTTTCCATGTGATTATTAATTTTTTTATGTAATCTATAGGTTTATTTTAAGATCATGTTATCTATTATATAAAATTAATTGATTTTTGTATATTATTTACATAAATATTTTATATTTACTTATATTATATATTTTTATTTATTTATAAGAAAAAATACCCCTCTCATTTTTTTCTTCTTCGTTGTTTACCCATAGGTGAACATTAATTAATTTCATGTATATGCTAGAATAAATAATAATATTTTCAACGTAATTTTTAGTTGTATATCATTTTCTAAAATTTAATGTCAGTATAATTTATTCATATACTCTCCCAATAATAATAAAATATGTGATATTGTGTGATTTGATCCCCTATTTCTTAAGGAAATGGTATAAGTGACCACATACTCTGAGTTACTAGAGTGGATGTTGTTATAGTTGGTATCACATATAGATTAATAGAAGCCTATGTAACTATATTTATGAGAACATATTTTAGATATCATAACCTTGTTACACAATCTAGGGATACGTCTAAGTATAGGATAACCTTTTAAATTTTTGGTAAAATTGAGAGTGTGTGGATTCTTAGTAATGAAATCCCTAACTGAATACAAATAAATGGAAGTGGGATTTGGTACAGATGCACCTTTTTTTATATACCTGAAAAGTTTGGTTGGATAATAAGTTAATTTCATATAGTGTATGAAAATGAAGACTAACTAAACACCTAGTTTGAAAATCCAAGGGGATATACTTTAGTTAATTAACATTCCCTTTAGAAACCATTATGAAATATTTATTTCTATAATTTTATGGGGGAATTACAACAATAAGTGTAAGAGTACTCAAATTAATGTATCATAGGTTGAACCGAGATTTATTTAAGGATAAAATAACTACATACTAATATGATGGTGAAAAATTGTAAGATATTTTGAGGCTGAAATTTTCTTTCAAAAATTATCATATATTGTTAATTTATTATCACCCATATTAAAACTTTTTTTAGTAATGTATGAAACCAAAATAAACCAAGTTAATTTTTTTAATTATAGATAATATAGATATTTACATAAAGAGAAACCTAACAGGTTAAGATCTATAATGACAAGTATTATGTTTACAAAAAACCATCTATTATAAATTAGGATTTATACATTGAGAATAGTAAAATTATCAGACACACCAAAGTAGATAATGATGGAGTCTCATGGATGTTAGAGCAATAAAGATGTTGAAATAAATAATATTTAATTTTATTGTTGTAAATAATTTGGGAAGAAGAACCAAGGTAAATGTATCCTAGGAACCAGAAGATGTTTTTTTATTTGGAAATATAGAACATTGAATAGATAATTTATGTTTTGAAATGTAGAGTTTGAATAACTTTATGGTGGGAAATAAATTTTATCCAAAGTTACCTACAAATAGTTTAATTTTCAAAATTTTAGGAACATAGGCATTATCCAAGTCAAACCCCTGATCCTAGGGCTAATAAGGATGATGAGAATAAATAACATCATAGACTAAATGACTAATGATGGTACCATACTATGAAAATCACTATAGTGGATTGAGATAATTAAGGGACACTTGTACACTACTTTGGAGTTGTGGATGGCCTGTTAGAGTTTAATTCTAGGAACTCTAGTATATCTAAGAATTTTTCTAAGTGCATTAAATCCCCACTCCAATGATTTTATTATCAAATAAAACCTCATATTGTATGATTATTGTATCCTAATTTGAATTTTGTGGTCAAGTTATTTATGAAAATCTAATTATTCTCCCTTTAAATACATTTTATGTGATTTTTGAAATGGATTTTATATCTTAAAATCTATATATTAATTAAAAAAAATAGGGAAATATAATTTTATATTTCAAACCAAATTATGTTTATTTATTAATTAAAGGTGTATTGAACTCCCTTAGAAAACTAATTTTGTTATAATATTCTAGATACCCAGTCATATAAGATGTTTATTTCAAATTATTAGACAAAAACTCAACATTAGGTATAAGAGTATTCTGAATAAAATGATATGTTTTCAATATTATAAGATAGAAACCCTACTTTAAATTATATCTTGAGTGGTTTTTATATTTTATATTCCATTAGTTATTTCCCTTAGTCAGTGATAATTTAATTTAAAAGGATGTAATTTATTTAAGGTGATGTAACACCCCAAAATATTAGTATTAATTTAAATTTAAATAAAAAATATGTTGAATATAATTTTCTACATGTAACCACAAACCAAAAAACTAAAAAATTGGTTTTGAGATAAAAATTTAAATATAAAATATGTATGTAAGGACAATGAAATTAAATTAGACAGTACAAATAGATGTAACCATATTATAAAACCAATATAAATAGTAGAAGAAATAATATAAACTAGTGGAGTTCCTCCTTATGAGGCACATTTTTTTTGGCATGGAAATTAGGTAGATTTACTTGGGTTTACTCAGAACTAATCCCAAAACAAACCCCTATAAAAATATTATGAGTAAAATCAATTTCAAGAGAAGTTCAAGATATGTGAAAATTACACATGATTCAAGCTAGAAGAATGACCACCCATGGTTCCCAGTAGTGTTTATCTTATTCTTAGGTATTACAAAAATATCTTAAGGGGTTATGTAAGTATAAATTTATATGATATAAACCTAAAATTGTAATTGTAATAAATTATTATTTTTTTCAATTGAAAAACGTTTTTTTATTTTTAATATTATTCTATTGATAAAATTCAATTAAAGTTTGATAAATAACTAATATGTTCATTTTACTCTAAAAAATTATTTTTTATAAAATTAACTTTTCATTCTAATTTTTAAGAAAATAAATATATTTTGGATAAATATATTGTTTATTTAAACAATGTATTAACCTAAATTTAATTTTAAATTGATTGTAAATAAAAATGAGAATAAATAATATTTTTAGAAATATATTTTCCCAAAAAAATTTTCATTATATTTTAATATTTTATTTAAAATTTCAATTAAACAATTTTATAATTTTTAATAGAAAAAATTAATTTACTTTTTATATTTAGAATAAAAATATTTTCTTTAGTTTATTTTTTTTGGATTTTTATGGAATGATTAATTTATATGAAAATAGTAAAAAATGTTATTTTTTTAATACAACATTACTTTTAAATTTATTTTGATCTAATAATTTATTAAAACTTTTATTCATGATGATGGCTATTTTTAAGAAGTAAAATTATTCATTTTAAAAATGTTATTGAATTTATAGAACCCATGTCTAAATATCCGAAATATATGTAGTATTTTATTCTAATAATTTTTTTTATATTTATATTTTAAACATGCTTTCACAAGGTAGAAGTATATTTTAATTTCTTTTAAAGTAACATAACTCTTATTTTTGGATTATTAAACTATTTATTTTTATGTTAATCAACAAAATTGGAAATATTTTCTTAAAAATTATTTTTATACTTAAAATTAGAGTTTTTAAATGGGTTTTAGGTGTACATTAAAAAAATATTGAAATTAGTTTTTCTCTGCCTTAAAAATTTTATTTGATAAAATGGTTTCCATATTTGAAACAAAAATTTACAAACTATGTAATAATGTTATTTTAAATTTTAGTCACAAAAATTTGTTGCAATGGTTGAAAATTTAGTTAGCATAATAAATGTAACTTATGGTAAAAAGTGATTAAATAAGGGTTAGAGAGTGGAGACATTATAATAAACATAGATAGATTAATGGTTTAAGTGTGGCTACAACCAAACTTATATCATATCAATTATTTTATAAAGAACTAAATGAATTTTTTTTGAGTATTTATTGTTAATAAGAATGTCAATATTAGTTAGATAAATTAGAAAAAATGAATGACTGAAGTAGAATAATGTTTCAAAAGGATGATTAAAATAATATTAAAATGGTGGAGTTTTATAGTAATATTTATTACCAATTCAATATAACTTGAGAATTATTTTTAAATTGGAAAAGAAGTTTGAGAAAATTAGTTTTTGTGAGTAACTAGGTCCACCAAGAAACCTTCTATTGAAACTACCCCATTCCAGATCCACTATACCATACCCCATTAATAAGGAGTGAAAATATCCTTTATACAACCTTTCAAGTATAATTAAGAATCTTTATAAAATAATTTTTATTAGATTGGATATAGCAGGAAATAATTGGTGACTAATGTGAAAATAAGGTCAATTTAAAAAAACTCTCAATCATTTTAAATTAAAAAGGGATAATAAATGGTGTTAATACTTGAAAATTCCAAGAATAACTTGAGGAAAATAAAAATTAAAGTGGTTTATCAGGAATCATATTAATTATTCAATGGAAATTCAAGTATAAATAATCTTGATTAAAAATGATATTGAAAGATAAATCCCCTAACCAATGTCTTTTCTTTATTTGTACACATTAATATATACTCTAATATATATATATATATTATAAATATATTCAAAAACTTTATTTATGTATATTATATCAAAAAAATTTAATTATAACATCTTATCATCCATTTATTAACAAAGTTTTATTAAAATCATTATTATGTGTGATAACTGCTTTGTTTTTTAGGTATGTTTCAGTAAGATATTTATAGTAACCATACCTTCATAATGATTCCATTATATACATAACAAAAATTATGAAATAAATTAAATATTTTTTTATCATATATAGTTTATATAATTATTCATATAAATTGGTGATGAAAAATGAATTATATCACTTTGTGGAGACTATAGTATCTATATACGCACAAGTGATGTTTCCACTTTTTTATAGTTTGAATGAATGCAAGGTAGATAAAAATTAATCATTATTGAATCATTATTATACCATATATATCATATATATTCATTAATTATATCATTATTTTTGTCCATGTAATGCAAAAAATAAAAAAAATCACATCACTTCATGTAAGTGATTGCCCACATGTATGAATGAGTGTTTTTATCAGTCACCAACCTATGGAAGCTAAGAACATAGAGAAGATATTATAATTATAAAATTAAAATTATTTCATAAATATCATAAATGTACATGAAATTCATCATAGTAATAAATAGGAAATTATGGTCCTGGGGAATGAATCATATCACTATGTGGAGGCGGTGGTAAACACATATACTTGAGGGATAGTTTTCATTTCCCATTTAATTGAAAGGATGCAAAACACAATTGATAAATAATAAATATAAAAATTAATTATATTTAATATACTAAATTAATTATTTTTAATGGATACCATAGATTAAGAGGAGGTAGAAGAATAAAAAATTTAAATGTGTTGGATTGGAAAATAACCTATTCTTCAGTAGGACACCTTTATATCCATTTTTAAGGATCCTTGGAATGATCTTTTTAGATAATAAAAACCTATAATTTTTTTATAGGGAAGTTGAGAATATAAATGAGTAGGTTTTGGTCAATTAATAATAATTAATTTTGTTCAAATATAATATAAGGTGGGGTCATTTTGTAACTGAAGTAATTGACACATATGGATTTAATTAAAATATTTAAATATAATAAAGTCATTTTCATGTTTAATTACTATAATTTGGAAAAAATTTAAAAGATAATATTGTTTATGATATAAATTCTTTAAAATAATAAAATTTTGGTTGGTATAAGTGATATTTTAATCATTATCTCATTATTTAACCCATTGTTAAACACTTTTAACCTTAACAACAGTGACGACCATTTCAATATTAATGGTTTATAATTTTAATTATAAGTTAAAAAGTTGGATAATAAATGGGAAAGTGATGACATTTTAGTCCATTTATCATCCAAATTGTCATATTTTATGATTTTATGCTACTTAATTAATTTAATAAAATATTATTTAATATAAAATACTATTAAAGACATTTTAAGAACTGTTTATGTAATATTACATTAAATACATCCAAAGAGTAATGGAATTGGAATATTTTCTGCTTATACATAAATAATAAATTATTATTAATGATAATATTCTCTAATAATACCAATCTATTCAGATACTCTAATATCTTGGGATTTTAAAAAATATACTAGTTTCGATAGCATACAAGAAACACACCACCATGCCTAAATGAACCTCAAAATTTTGTTTTTTTGAATGGCCTAAAGGCCTTCATTTTTTATTGATTTCTGATAACCCCCCTTTTAAGGGATGAGGGAAAAACCTTACAAGGCCCGTAGGCTCAGAAATTACATGGCCCGTAGGTTTAGGGGATTACATGACCTGAAGGTCTAAAGGAATTCAACCAGACTATCTACAAGGAATAGGCCCTCCCCAGCATCTGAATCTTGATAGTAGCTCTCCACCTTTGCATGACCGTGTGACTAGGCTTCCCGTGAAAGAACAGGCTGGTACCGATGACATAGCCATACCCTCTCATTCTAAAAATCCATTTGGCTCTACTCTGGTGAGTGCACCTGCTCTAAATCCTCATCTAGGGATGCTCCTTTTTGTAGTGTGTCTGGGGACTGCATTCATGTGGCCTGAAGGCCTTGGGGTGGCCCGAAGGCATTAAGGTGGCCTGAAGTCCTTGAGAATAAACTGGCGCGAAGGCCTTGGGTGGACCGAAAGCCTTACAGGACCCGAGGACGAAACCGGTGGCTCGCAGGCCCAGATGGATGAATAGTTCCGGCTGCTACATTACCAAACAATTCCTGCTACAGTGCCTGCTATAGTACTACTACGGTGCCTGCTAAAACACTGCTATAGTACCCCAGAAATATGCCTCCACCCGGATTTGATCTTGGGTCTCTTGGATGCACCTAGCGAGTCCTCACCAACTGGGATGGGGCACTTGTGCACAAAATATTGTTATTTTAAATAAAATTGTTATAACCTAGATGTTTAATTGGATGGAATGAATAGTAATAAAAAATATATTAAATATATATCAAGGAAATAATAAAAAAGTTTCATGATTAATTATTCAGAAATAATCACTCAATTTTTTGTAAAGTCATTTCATTCTTACAAAATACAGTTTCTTCAAAAGTTTTTTTATTGATTACTGCGAGTGAATGTTATTATTAATTTTTTGTAAATTGTATAAATTATATTTGATAAAATAATATAATTTTATAAATTATATTGTCTATATTTTATTAAAGGTATTGTTTTTTGAATTTTTTGAAAAGATGAAATTTTTAATGAATATTGAAAATACAGATTTTTATTGATTTTTTTAAATAATTTAAAAAGAAATTTTTTATTTTATAATGTTTAAAAGTAAAATATTTTATATTATATTACCAATAATATAGTTATTTTAGTTTTAATTAATGTTATAGTTTAATTTGGTATAAAGATATTTTTATACATAGAAAGTATTTTTTCAAAAAACTATTTTTCGTTGCTTTTTATGTTTTCTACCTTAAATTAATTTATGCCACTTATAAAAACTGAATCATGAAAAATAGATTTCACATTTATAATTTTTAGGATTAAATTTTCAAAATACAACGCTTTTAGTTTTTTCATTAAGAATAGTAACTACGACATATGTTATGTTCCGTCGGTAAGGATAAAATGGATAAAATGGTGTTAAATCCATGAAATACTGTCACAGAATATACCCAAAAATTTAATTAATTTTATTTTATGGATAAATTATAAATTAATCATCCAAAATTATAATATATGGAATTTTTATTCCACTCTCCCTTTATAATGAACTTTATATTATTTTAACTAATAGAAATTCCAAAATATCACTCTCTTGAATTTATTATCACTATTTTTTTATAAATTGATAAAAAGGATATGTTTGGTTCCAAATTTTTGTTTGAATTATTAATAAAATTTTATCATATTCATTTTTTTAATATTTAGGGAAAAATTAATTACCTTAAATCCTGATACAACTCCATCACAATGCTTGTGCAAATAGTAAAAAATTAAAAAAATGATTTTAAAAAATCTAAAAGTAATATTTTTGTACTGAGTTAATGTGTTAATGTTTTTCAAGATAAATATAATATATTATATATTCTTAAGGTATTAATTTCTAATTCCATTTCCTTCATGTTATTTTCAAATTCATATTGTGTGAATAGTTAAAAATGATATTAATGATATTTTAAAATAAATTTTATTTTATTAGATGATTTAAAATTCATAAAGAATATAAAATTTAATAGGTGAATTTGATATGGTTTAGAATATATTAAATATTCTATTTATGGGTCAATTTAGCTTTTATAATGACTTTCTTGACTGCTATATAGTAAAAAACATTTTTACCACAGTAATTGTGAAAAGGGTTAACGGGACGTTAAAAATGAGAGATAAGGGTAAAAACATAACTAAAAGTTGTACCAATTTTATTGTATGAGTGTATTTAAACTCATTATAATACTAAATTGAAATTTTTTATTTTTGGAGGCATTTTTTTATGAAAATTATTTTATATTAATTTAGTACATAAGGTAATTCCAAGATTTTAATCCCATCACTCATAAAAGGGAACATACTCTCCTATTTTATTCTAATTTAAATAACCATTTTGATTGGCCAATACCCACCCAAATAAATTCATACTATTACTTACCACATTATAGATGTATTATTATTTGTATTATACCACTCTTATAGGGATTAAATTGTGAATAAAATGAGGTTTTTCAAAGAAGAGGAATTTCTTTGAACATAAAGTTTTAGTTTTATTTAATTTTCTACAACCTTCAAATACTATTATACCTTGATGAAATAATAAAATAAGTTTATTAAATATATTTATATTTTATTATGATAATTTAATATTCTATATCTATATGATCTTCAATTAAATGGAAAATGAAACTATCATTTCTATGTACAACAGATTACCACATTGCGAACTGATGTAATTTGTTTTCCATAACTTCCTCTCATGTATTATAATGATGGATTTAATTTAAATATATGTAATTATTAAAATATTTTATTTTTAATGATAATATATATTCTAATATATTATATTTCTATTCATACAGAAATGATAATGTCATTCGTGCATACATATGGATTACCATATCAATGAAGTGATGTCGTTTAATTTCACAACTGAGTCAAATGAATGACATATATAAATTTATTTATAGATATAAAATGATATTAATGATAAAATATTAATTATTTAAGAATATTATCATACTTAATTTATCTCACTCATTTTTTTTGAAAATGGAAACATTACTAATTCATATGTATGACTTACCATCTATATGACCGTAACATAATTCATTTCTCATAATAATATTTAAAGGATTTATTTAAAAGTTTAATTTAATTATAAATTTAAAATTATATAATTTTTTTATTCTATAGATGATTAAAAAATGAACTCTCTGACCATGATCAATATACCTAATCCGTTTTGATTTTATGAACCAAACATCCACAAAACTCTTGATGTTGGAATTTTTTATAATATAATTAAACATGTCATTAAAATAAATGAATTATATAGTTTAAATAGAATTTATGGATCCTGGAAAAGGTTCTTGAGAAATAAATAAATTAATATAATTTTATTATATAGGAGTTATCAGATATACATAGAAATTATAGACTTAAGTTAAGGGATTGTTTTCTCAATTTCTCTTCATTAAGGAATATTTGAATATTATACTCATAATTTATTTCATATATCATATACAGTTCCTATTTTATATGTTATATATTTAATATTTTATAAATAATTTTATTTTATGTGTCTATTGAAATTAATTCATTCAAGGGGATTTCACTTCAATATTACCAAGTTTTAAGGAGTTTCTTAACTCAATTTATATTTATTAGTTTATACTTACAATTCATTGACATTATTATAACATGATCATGTGTGAGTTGATATATAAATTTTTTATTATGTATTCACATTTGTTTTATTTTTATTTACATATGTTCACATAATCATTTCATAGATAAATTGTCACTTGAAAAATATGATATGTTCAAGGGGTTTTCTTGTCTAAATCTTATTTTCCTAAGGAATATTTAATTTCAAGCACCATGATTTCATTTAGTGGTGTTATCAGTAAAAATGGATAAATTTTGACATATTAATTCATTTAATTAAAGGGATTTTTAGATTCATATGATATTATTGCCTTCAATAATCTTGTATTTTTAAAGTTAGCAAACCTTTCAAAGCTTTATATTATAATATCATTTCTTTTCAGGATTTTTTATGTTCAAGGTTTATCTGGGGGAAATAATATGATCAAACTTTCTCAAACCAAATTTATTTTTTTATCCTATTTTTATGAATTGTTTTTGCATGTTTAGTTTCCATTTCCTCCATTAAGGATTAATGGATCATCAATATAGATATTTTAAAGTGATATCGACCACATATCTTCCTTTAGATGTGTATTATTTTAATTCATGTTCATGGTTTCTGAAAAAATATCATAAATTTTGTTATTTAAATTTAGTGATTTATTAATTTCATTTTCAATTACCCTTTACTTAATTTATAGCGGTGGAAAATGGGATTTTTCCAAAATTTTATGAGACAAGTTATTTTTGACTTTTTATAAGAGTGTAAAAAAATATATTATTTTAAAAAATACTTCATGAAATGGGTTTGAAATTTATCATGAATATTATTTACTTTGAAAAACACATTATATGTTTCTATGGTTACTTTCTATGTGAGTTGTTTTCCCAATATTTTTAATTTTTTATAAAAAATAACTCAATTAAAAGGGAATTTCCCATTATTTTCAAAAAGATGTTTTAAAAGTTTTTTAAGTTTTTTTTCATTATCTAATATTTTTTATTAATTAATATTCTTCACTTGGATTAGGATCATATGATACCATCTATATTCACTCTCTGGATGGATTACGATGATTTTTTTAAATAGATCATCATGAAACCAATTTCGTTTCCACGAGTTAACAAAGCTATAAAGGAATATTGATTCTTCTAAAGGGTGTTATATTGATAAGTGAAGGATTAAAATTTCTTATTAATGAACGATAAATGGAAATTATTAATGAATATGGGTGAGATTGATAGAACGTTTATGAAAGGGTGATCCCGATACATCTTATATGATCTGATAATCTGATATATCACTCCAACGCATTGGGTAATGATGATAGAATTGACTAAATATAAGTAACTTCTATTGGAATATGGAGTTCACTGATTAACATGTCACCCCTAAGAGATCATGGGTTTCAACTAGTTATGGTTGTATCATTTTTTGAAGATTTATGAAGATAATTTTTTATGATACCAACACATTTTATTTTTGATTTTTATGAGTTTTTATGGTTCCTTTGATCAAGATTAGTGTCACATTGCTCATGATTTTGATTCTTATGACTAATTACTTTGATAAGGATTTATCCAATGACACATGTTTTATGTTATAGGTTTTTATGGGTATGAACTATCTTATTTTATGATCATGAACATTGGTTATGTTATCATACCTTTTGGATCAGCTTATGCTCGGTGATTACATTCAATTGTTAATGCTTATGCTCAGACTTATAATTATTTTGAACTCACTCATCCAATGTTTCCCTTTCCCTAGTTTTTTTTAGAAATTTTTATTGCATATTATTACTAAAATGATACTATATGTGAAGAAATTTATGGGTGATGGTATAGGTTTTTATGAACCAATGTTTTATGTATCCATGTTTATAAATAAGAATTTGTATTAATTCACTAAATCTCTATTCCTAATAGGTTATTAGGAATATAAGGGATCCAATATTTCATTTTGATGTTGTAATCTTAAGGTGGTTTAAATTGGGTAACATATAATGGTAAAAAAAATAAAAATATTATGACTGTGTCATATTATTGGATTCAGGAGTGTGGGTTTGGGGATATTATAAATTAATTAATTTTAATGTCTTTGAAATTATTTACTTTTATTTTTCCACTACTTGGAAAAGCACGATGTCTATATTATATAAGCGTTTAAAGTAGTTTTCTATTAATAAAAAATATAAATAAATTACCATTATAATAGTAATTTAATTAAGATCCAGATAACCATTAATATTCATTTACAATATATTTTTATCATAATATTAACATATATTATATTATGAAAAAAATTAAAGTAAAATCATTTTTAATTTTATTTTATAAAAAAATTATATATAACATTATCAAAGAGAGAATTTTCCAGGTGTCCATAAATCCAAACAAATATGAGTATGGAAAACTCCACAAATCCAATAGATTAAAGGTAAATTTTAGGCAAATTTTAAATCCCTTTGACATTAGTTTTAACCTTAATTAACTGAATTTAACATTTATTATCATTATAACTATTTACTATAATTAGAATTCACAATGAAGAAAAATTAAATGGATATATTTAACAAATTTTAACCTAATTATTCCATGAATAGAATAGTTACTTCAATATCATGTTTTTATAATAGGAAAAAATTAATTTTAGAATTATTATGAAAAAAATGATGAAAAAATATTTTTTAGGAAAGTGCAATTGTCATGCATAAAATGAAGTTATATTAACTCATTAATTTTCCATTATCATTATATAGATTCTAATTCATATATATAAAATATATAAATTTTATCCAAATTAGACATAATTAGGGATGATTTTAATTAATTAAAAGGGAAAAACATTAATCACTTAAAATAATTTACCGAAAAATGTTTTTTAAGCATAATAATAAACTAATACCAAAATAAAATATAATGTTGATTTCTATGGGATTTCATATATTATTTTTATTAAAATGGATATTATATTTTATTAAAACAAAACACAATATATAATATTACTTTTAAATTATTTTTGAAGAATAAATGATAGTTTTACAAAAACTAGTATTTTTCATTGTTCTCAAAAAATATATTTTTAGAAAAACCCAAAAATTCACCCTGAGATTATAATGATATGATAATTTTAATAATAATTGTAATTTTGGTGAAATGATAATTATAAAATTGGTTTAAATAAATAATGATATCATCAGGTAAAATTTAATAAAATATATTTTTGAAGAAAATATATTTTTGAATAATAAAATAACTTGACTGAAAATTTTGTAATTTTTTTATTTTGTATTAATTGCAACATTTTTATTATATAAAATGTTTTTAAATGTATTTCCTAATTTTATCATTATTATTAATACATCCAATTAAATAGCTTTGTTCTAATAGTAACATTTAAATAATCATAGTTCAATGGTATATCATAATATGTTTCGAATCAGTTCTTCATGTCGTGAAAGAAACTAAATACTTAAATTTTATTAAATAAAAAATATATTTTAAAATCTTAGGGTGTTCCTAAAAAATTATAAATAGTAGATGCATGATATATAAATAAATAATCATATAACTATAATGATCTTTTTTGGGTGTCATAAAGGTTATTGAAACTATTACAATTGAATTAGTCATAATTAATTTGAGTTCTAGTATATATGAACTATGAACCGTGAATATATTGATGAGAATAAAAGACCACAAAAACTACAAAAGAAAATAGAAAAACTATATGAGTATTCTTTAGTTTATAAGTTAAAGGATATAATCATGAAAACTATGAGGTAGGTTACACCGAAGAGGAATGTTTAAAAGGATGCAACATCACAGAAAAGATATATCTATTATGGTAGTAAGGG
The DNA here is from genome assembly GCA_963277665.1 of Viscum album. NCBI lineage: Eukaryota > Viridiplantae > Streptophyta > Magnoliopsida > Santalales > Viscaceae > Viscum > Viscum album. Next base: position 1,419,106,890 of record OY728145.1, read on the forward strand.
TCACATTATGGACCATTAAAATATATCCATGAGTATTAATGTTAGTGGAAGTAATCTAAATCAAATAAGTTAATTAATCTCAGAAATAAGTAAAAGGATTGATTTGATTAATAACATCCAAAATTAAAAACAAGAATTTAATGATCTGATATCAAAAAATATTAACTAAAATGTTACTGATAAGTTGTGTGTATAGAAAAAATTTATTAATATGAATCTAAAAATTTCAGGAAACAAATTATTGGATATGAAAAATTTTTAAGAAAAAAGGAAAATTACCAGTGAATTTTTTTCTAAGAATGGTTATATATGAAAGAATAACATTAGGAATATGAACAAGGAATGCTTATTCTTCTCAAAAGATTAGTTTGAATTGAATAGGATGATTTATTAGGAATAAGAGAATGAAATTTCATTTATAACTAATATGAATAAGACTCTTCCATAAACGATTAAAGGTATAAAGATCAAGAAGTCCATGATTCCCATAAATGATAAAATAAAGAAAATAAAATAAGGTGAAAATATTAAGAGTTTTTTATATATCAGGAGTTGAATTAAAATAATTTTCTAGGTGATAATAAGTCACTATTTGACTTTTGTAAATGAAATGTTTTGAACACCCACCTAAGTCTGATGTTTTTTTTTCAGAATAGGGAATTGAGGGAGAAACCAATATTTAGGGGAATACGAGATGAAATTAATGTGGTAAATTTTTTTAAGATATCTAGGAAGATATCAATCATAGATTAATTTAATTCAAATTGTTTCATGTGATATTATAAACTCACATTAATTTATTTTAAAATTGTTCATAGATTTCATTGGTGAAGAATATCAACCATGACATAGAAGTTGAATAAAGTTTATTCCTCTAGTTAATTGAATTTTTTAGGAACAACCATCAATTGTATATATCTCAATCTAAATCTCTATTTATCAATTGGTATGTCGTGAATATCTTGAGGTCTAGTATATATTTTATATAGAGAAAAAAATTGTTGAAATTTTTGAAATTAAATCATGTAATTGAAAAGTTTTGTTTACTATACTCTTTCATCCATATATATATTTTTGAAAATAAGTAATGAAAAATAAAATTTTATTTAAAAGTGGAGAATATGTCTTGGACATGAATATTTTTTAATACTATCATTAATATGAATGTAAGATATTTGTTGAAAATATTTTAAACAACCCCTAAAATATGGTATTTCTGTTCGTAATACACACTGAAAATTTATTAACATCATTTTTATCTAGATTTAAAAATCCTATTTTCTATATAGGGTTAGCCCATATAGACTTAGTTTTGATTAATTAATGACTCATTTCATTAAAAAAAAATTCATCATCTATCTCTTAGTAATATTAATTTATATTTTTATCAATTGGTAACTATAATAGAAGAAATATAATAATTAAAGGAAGCAAATAAGAGGAATGAAGTTGAAAAATAAGAAATTGATTGTCTATCAGAAGATGATTAGAATCTCACCAACCTATTGACCTATTAATTTATTTTCAATAATTGGGAGAGAAAATATTTATTGAATAGTTTGTAGTCATATTTTCATTTATCTATAAAAATTCAGGTATCATAATATGGTGTCGAAAAAAATAATATAAAGGGGGAGATTAAATAACATAATGGATTGTATTTTTTTTGTATTTTTTGTTAATAAAAATTTCAATATGGGTTGTTTTAAGGGAAGAACCCAATGAATTAAGTACAATGGAGTTTCTTAGGGATGGTGAATAAAATAGAGAAAGTTAGAGTTTCAAAATATTAATTTTGGCCAATTAAGTATACATTTAGAATTTTTTTTAAATGGGTAAAAAAGATTAGAGAAAATTTATTATTAGGTTAAACAAAGAAAAATTAAATTGTGATTATTGAAGAGATGTTCTTTATTTAAATGACATGTGCCATTTCCAATTTTAAGATAACACAACGTGCTTCAATAAGGAGAATTTTATGTGGATTTGATTGAATTAGAATAACATTTTATGATTCTATAAAGAGTTATGGAATTTATATTTGAGTTTAAAAATTAAAAAATGTAATAAAAATTACTTGTTTAGATTATAATAAAATATAATTTTTAATTTTTAATTTAAATAATAGTGGTGATTCAATGAAAATTTGAGTAATTTGGATTTTAATTAATATAAATATTATGTAAACACATTCTATGAGGGTATTCATAAAAAAATTTCTATCCATCTAGCAAGTCATGGGACCCATGTACATCAACAGCTGAGGTTGGAAGCAAGATCAACCACATCATATCCATTAGTTCGAGGTGGTTATATTAGACTTGGAGCACTAAAACAACCAGTTATGGCCATGTACATGCATATTTGAGGATAAGAACACATGATTGGGGAAGAGTAGAGAGGATCCATTATTAGGTGAAACAACTAGAAAAATACCCTATTTCTATGGCTCAAAACTATTTTTATAACCCCCAAAACATGGCCATAACTTATGTCCATAGATTACATGTAAAATGTAACTTATCACTATTGAAATAAAGTTGAAGATTCAATCATTTTTTTAAAATAAGGCCTTAGGTTTCATATGTCTATGGTCCACTAGGACCATATCCATAATATACACACTATATTCTAATGACAACTATTATAATGGTTTACTAAACCATGACTATAACCTTTGAAAAATTAAATAATACCCTGGAGTCTTGATCTTAAGACCTCTTCTAGAATCTTCCCAAGAAATTAATATAATGATAAACTCTAAAATATATATAATTATATATAATGATAATTTTTACTATTTTTAAAAGAAAAATGTATATTTGGATGGAATTCTATTGCCACTGTCTTTAGTTACAGTGGTTGTAGTTGACTCAAGAGATGATTATTTCCATTATTTTCAAAAACCATGTCCCTAGGTGATTCAAGGGAAGTATATATCCATAGGTTTTTAAAATTGCGAACATTGGAGTTCGAGCTAAGATATAATACCATGGTTTTCTAAATTCATGTCAATATAAATATTCCACTAATTCACGGTATAGTTTTATGGTCCCCACATAATTTAGGTGGTTCCCGCATCTAAATAAGACCATAGTTTCCCATAACTATGATTATTAGTGTGTATATAGCCATGGTTTGTGAAGATCAATGATATTGACTGACCCAGGTTGACTAATGACCACATTTTAACACTAATTTTGTTAGCAGTGTACATTGTGGTGATTGTTTTGAAAACCATGAAATTAGGCCCACTTTTTAATTGTGTGATGTTATTGGAAGGTTTTCAGAGTGGTTCTAGTTAGTCAAATCTAACCATTATGGAGAAGGTTGAATTATATAAGATGAAGGTAGGAAAAATCTAAAAATGATGTAGGATGTCAAGTAAAGAGTTAATATTACTCCACTATTAAGACATACACATAAATGAAACACATACTAACTCGCTTAATTTGGGCCATCTAATCAAGAAAGTGTTCATCCATAACCTTATTCTCTAAGTGCTCTATATGTGGGGATTAACCTTTTTAAGGCTATGGTGATCAAGCTATATATCTAACACAATGATTTTGTGATCATTCCAAGAGTATTAAAAATACTTCCAGACATCATGAGAAGCCCAAAATTATGTAATAAAGTTTTTCATGTATTTTTTCTAGTAAGTTAAGCTTCAAACCAAAGAATTGTAAAAATTAACATGTATGAATTGAGAAAAAATAGTTGATATAGAAAGGATAAGTTGATGAATAAGAGGATGTGTAATGGCTCATATCTCTCTGGTCTATTCCTTTGGGAAAATCTAGTGTCTAAGGTGTTTTGGGAGGTCAAATTGACTTATCCCCAACACTTTGCCGAATTTTTAGTTCTGCAAAGAGTGTTTCCAGTTCTATGAACATGCAACTATAGCCTTATGTAAACAGATCCATCATTAGCCTTATTTGAACAGTGCAATAGTAACTTTATGTGAATAGTATCATCGGTAGCCTTATGTGCACAGTGCAACGGTAACCTAATGTAAACATTGTCATCGGTAGACTTATGTGAACAATGTAATGGTAACATTCTGTGAACAGTGTCATCGGTAGCCTTATGTGAACAGTGCAATGGTAAACTTATGTGAACCGTGAAATCGTTAGCCTATGTGAATAGTGAAATGGTAACCTTATGTGAATAGTATCATCGGTAGCCTTATGTGAACAGTGCAAACAGTTACCTTATGTGAATAGTGTCATTGGTAGCTTTATGTGTACATTGCAATGGTAACCTTATGTGAACAGTGTCATCAGTAGACTTATGAATAATGAAATGGTATCCTTATGTGAACAGTGTTTCCAGAATGGTGAGGTTCAATGGAAGCCTCTATCTCCTTTTCAAAATTTTGAGTTCATGAATAGTGTGTCTAGAATGGTTAGGTCCAATGGTAGCCTCTATTTCCTTTTCCAAATTTTGAGTTCATGAACAGTGTTTCCAGAATGGTGAGGTTCAAAGGTAGCCTCTATTTCTTTTTCCAAATTTTAAGTTCAAGAACAATCTTTGCAGAATGATGAGGTACAATGGTAGCCTCTATTTCCTTTTCCAAATTTTGAGTTCATGAATAGTGTTTCCAGAACGGTGAGGTTCAATGATAACCTCTATTTCCTTTACCAAATTTTGAGTTCATGAACAATATTTTTAGAACAGTGAAGTTCAAGAGTAGCCTCTATTTCCTTTTCCAAATTTTGAGTTCAAGAACAGTGTCTCCAGAACAGCGAGGTCCAACGGTAGCCTCTATTTCCTTTGTCAAATTTCGTGTTCATGAAAAATGTTTCTAGCTTCCCACAGTTTCACCCCTTTGATGTTTCCTTTGACGTAAAATGCATTTAAAGACTCGTTTTAAGGATTCTAATCCCAATTCAATCCTATATTAATTTTTCATAAGGCTTGGGATGCCTTTACATAGTCAACCCGTGTGGTTTAATGCGATCCACTTTTAATGTAAAATCCAGTGTATCTTAAACCGCTGCCCTGTTAAATATTCGAAAGGGACTATATATCTTTCTCCCTAGTTCTTCATACATTTTCTCAGGTGTGAGATGCTCAAACCTTCCATTCCTTACCATAGGAGTTGTGCGATCAAAATTTCCTCCATGGATTGGTTCCCCTCTATTTTTTATGCAACCAAGAAATATCGATCAATCTTTGATATAAGGTATGATATATCATCATTCTTTTGGGTTCATCACCTTCTGTTTCTCCTTGCCCTTTTATGGAATTCTATCCCCATGTTCCTAATAGACTTTCCTTGGGTGTTTCCTGGTGCAGTGGTGTCTCTGCATCCTCGGGTGGATACAGTTGTCACAGGGGGAGGGGATCGTAACCCGTTGTGGGGCTCGTTCTCGTATAAAGAACGTCAAGAACTGTTTGAGGTAGGAGACACATTTATTCTCTTTTATTTTACGTGCAACTATATAGTTAGCATGTTTTATCCCACTGAATCATAATGGAATTAACATAATAAATATTTGAACAGGATAAATTAATTTATATAAATCGTATGTTATTGCCTCTTGTTTTGCTATATAGTTTGATATTTATGATTTCTTTGTTTACCTTTTTGTTCTTGGTGGAAATTTCTAAGAAAGTAAAGCTGGAATTAATTGATAATTGTTTGGTTAAAGATAAATAGGCATGTGAATAAAGATGACTGTTGTTGTTCTAATTTGATTATAATCATATTAATGCAGTTAACATGATTAATCAATTTGGGATAGCTTACTATTTAGGTTTCCCGAAGTTGGAACCTACGAATAATAAATCGGTTAATTCAAGATGGATTGAAGAACTAAATTTTTGATAAAATATAATTCCTTGTAGGGTTCTAATTTACCATCTTGCTTGTTTAATGACCAAGAGAACAATTTATACGATGTTTGTTTTCCTACTTCTTGTGTTGTGATATGAGCCTAGATTGCTGTTGTGATATTTGGTGGCATGAAAGCATATTTTTAGTGGTAACAGTTGATGCCTAGAGTGGATAGAAGCATCGGTTTATGCATGTGGGTGTCAGAAAGGACATAGGGGTTGATGAAATGGGTTGGATGTGAATGTTTAGTTTATTTCTATTTCTTGTTGGTTGTTTATCCTCTTTACATTCCCCACTACTCAAGGGATCTAGTTTTCTTACCCTCATTCAAAAAGGGGCAAAGACACGGGGGTATGCCATGTGATTTCTGTGTTTAGATTCTTGTGGGAGGATGGGTCTTTTCTTTTTCTATAGGTGTAAAAGACTTGATGGGTAGTTCATCTACTCACCGAGTTGAGCCCCCTTGTGTTTAGTATCTTAGAATGTTTTTCTAAAATTCCTAAGAATATGGGAAAGTAATAATGTTGTTAATAAATGTTTTAATAAACGATGTTAACCCAAGGGGTTGAAGTTTACTGGGATGCAATGTCGAGGTTAAAATTTAAAGGGATATTGGACTTTGGGTGTGACACTAATGAAATATATTGTGGAATTGTTGATGATTAATTAATGTTTAATGAATTAATTAACGTAAAGTGAAACTGATAAATAGAGAATGAAGTAATATATTAAATCTCTTTAAATGGTTGTGTGCTTATAGGATACCTAGTTTTAGAAGTGGAAGTTGGGAGTCCGAGAGATTTTAGATATAGTTGAGTCTAAAACTATGATATGCCCATAGTGTGGTTGTGAGCTATAGTATATTCTATACTATTTGTGCTTTTATACGCTACTCCACCCCATCGGTTAGGGAAACTGACACTCCAGGGATTCTGAGCCATTGGGGGGTGTTTTCCCCAACATTCTGGTGAGAGGATGGATGTCTAACTACCCCCTTTGTCCCCGCTCTCTTCTCTTGGTATTTACTTTTGCTGGTAGGAATATAGGTTAGTTTTCCCCATATATGTGTGTAGAGGGCTGTAATGGCTAGTGGTTATTCAGACACATATATTTTGGATATAGTTTTCCATGGACTACTATAGGTGTAACGTGTATAGACTATGACAGCTTGAGAATTCTTACTGGGTGTGCGGGATGTAATGGATTGAGGTATAATTCCCAATGTATGGTACATGTTATGCGAGCTGTGGTGGCTCCCAAAAACTACTTTGTTATTTTTCTTGCATGTACATGGTTGTTTTTTTTGCATGAGGTGCTTGATTTGGTGCTTCACCTAGGTTTCTACGGGCAAGCCTTTTTGGAGAGGGATGCTTAGGACGTGTGACGTTGGGGAAAAGAGGCAAACCAATGGGGAAGTAGTAGCGGGGTACCCTTGATATTCTTTATTATATTATATACTATTGTATTTTTTACTTGGTGTGAGTATCCATGGTGAGGCTTGGAACTTAGTATAACTCTTAAGGTGACGAGTTAGTTTTACTTGTTGTTCACTGTGCTTTCGCATGATTTCTTTAATTTTACACGAGAGGATACGGGGAGAATCCTATTAAGTATACTGTTATACTCACCCTATGTATATATAAACTATTTTTTATGTCACATGAAGTAGGTTAGAGATTAGGCTGGTTTCTACTAGCTTGGGGTTGCAGGAGCTATTTGGGATTCATGGTCATTGTTGTTTTCACTTTCTTTTGGGTACTTGCAGGTTTCCCCTTTCATTTGTAGTAGTTTTGTATGACATTACATATGTGCACTTGAGATTTTTTTTATATTGTAGTATAACATGGATTTTGTTGCTGTTTGTCTTCTCTCTCTCATTCACTTGTGTTCTCTTAGAGGGAAATTCCTCCCATTTGTGTGTTTATTATACCCTCGTTGCTAGTCGCCATCCCAGGGCCTAATGGAGGTGGGACTCGGGGGACATTATCTCCCTTATCACATTACCGGCCCATGAGGGGTACACCTTGTGGGGAGGGGGACGTGACAGAGTTGTATCAGATGTCTGGTTGAGGGATAGGATAGAGTTTGGTGTTAGGAATAGGTGAGGTTTCATGGCTTGGTAGGGAAACAGTGTCAGTCATGTTTAACAAGTGATGTAAACACTAGAGATATGCTGATACATAGGCATTTAGGCCCCCCTATAATATGATGCGTGGACCTTTAAGTTTACAATGTCTACTATACGTGGTGATACTAGTTATAGGGTAGAGACCTAGGAAAGGACCATGAATAATTCTTCTTTATGCCTGTGTTTGAATGGGTGTACCTTGGGATAAGTTAACCTAAATTGAATAAAAGAAAAAAATTAATTAATTAATGTTGAGTCCTCCATATTCCAGGTTTAGGATCTCTAACTATTTTTTATTTTTTAGGTATGGATCTAGGTTGACATCCTCATCAGGTTTGCATAGAAGTTTTCCAGTAGGTTGTGTTAGCAGATCGTCACAGGGTAGAGGTTGACGACGAAGACACTTGGAGGAGGACACTCTGAGAATTTCTGCACAAGAATATGCAGAATTATGAGGGCTCTATTTCATATGCTGTCACAGAATAATGGTTGGAGGAGGTTGAGATAGGATTTAGTTTGATCCGTACTCAGAAGAAGCATTGGGTTTCCTTTATCGTGATGATGCTGTGTGGAGTAGCAAGGCGGTGGGGGTTCTTATTTCTTGGGGATTGTGAGAAGTTAGAAATCTCATGGGAGGAGTTCCGAGACAAGTTTAGAGTTGAGTTTCTTTTTTCAATCATGAAGGTGTCTCGTCGCTATGATCTTCTTACCCTTCAACAGGGGATCTCTAGTGTGTGAGAGTTTGGAATCCATTTCAGAAACCTTTTATGATATTCTTCGGACCTGTTTCCATATGAGGAGGCTAGGGCATGACATTTTGAGGAGAATTTGCCTCCAGAGATCCAGTTCCATATCACATAATTTATGCTGAATATATATATTGAGGTTTTTCCAAGGGTAGATATCATCAAGAGGAAATTGGCTAGGACTGGATCGTCATTAGAGGGGAGTCATCATGATTCCTTATGAAGTAGAGCTATGGTCTGAGGTTACCTGTTTTCAGGAAAGAAGAGTTTCTATTCAGACGGGGGTATGTCCCAACCCTCAACATCTCGTTTCTCCAGGGGAAGTAGCTCTTAGGCCTATGCGAAGGAATAAGGAACTTGATTTTCTTGTAGTGTTCAAGGTCATCAACTGTGAGAGTTCCTGACCTTTGAGAACAGTCATCGTTCACCAGGTGTTCCACTCTAGGTTCCTCCATTGAGGCAGTTCCAGCTAAGGTAGTAGTAGAAGGTTACACCAGCATTGGATCAATAGAGGGTATATAGGGAAGGAATAAGACAACCCTGTGACACTCCCCATCCTCAGAGAGCATAGTGCATCCATGGTGGTGGTTTTTATCAGGTTCAGAGAGGTCATGAAGGATTTTGTGGCCATCATCATGCTTTTGCGTTTCCATCTCTAGGTAATCCAGATGTCGTTCGAGGTACCCTTTTCTTGTTTTCGACCTTGGTGTATTCCTTGTTTGATTCAAGAGTAACACACTCCTTTACATCACCTACCCTTGTCCATTCTTTGGGAATTGAGGTAGAGAGGCGACTAGTGCCCTTGGCATTGACTACGCCAGTTGGAGGCCGAACTAACTTTTTTGAAGTATGTAGAGACTGTGATCTAGTGTTGGGGAAGCACCGCTCTTGGGGAGATTTTCTATGTTTACGAATTCAAAAATATGATGTCATTCTCGACATGGATTGGTTGTATTTAGTGGAGGATATCGTTGATTTCTTCAGGAGGCAGGTTGTATTCTTCGATGTGGATGGAGATCCAATGGTGTCGTACAAGAGTGAGAACCTCTAATGGGTAAGAGGTGTGTTTCATCCTTATCATACTTGATATATGAGTTGATGCTGAGTTATTCAGAGGTTTAGTAGTTGGAATTTCCTATGGTCGCACAAGATTACCATGCTATCTTTTCAGAAGCGGTTATAGCATTACCCCCTCAATGAGATATCGAGTTTGGGATTGAGATACAATTGGGAGAGTATCTTATCTATATTTCTCCATATAGGATGGACCCTTTTGAGTTACAAGAGTTATTTATACATTTTGATGGTCTGTTATAGTCCAGTTTTGTTCGGTCGAGTGTGTCACCATGGGGTGCACCAGTTTTGTTTGTAAAGAAGGTTGATGGCAGTTTGTGGTTGTGTGTCGATTATCATTTCTTGAAAAAAGTGACAATGAAGAATATTTATCCTATTCCACATATTGATGATTTATTTGATCAATTGAAGGGTGAAATTTGGTTCTCAAGGATCGACTTGCGGTCAGGATTTCATCAGATGCATGTGAAGGATGAGGATATCCCAAAGACTGTTTTCTGTTTTCATCATGGGCATCATGTGTTCGTTGTAATGTCATTCGGCATGAAAAATGATCAAGATATATTCATGGGATTGATGAATGCTGTATTCTGTGAGTTCCTGGACAAGTTCTTGGTGATTTTCATCGATGAAATCCTTGTGTACTCCATGTTTGAGGAGGAGCATGCAGAGCATCTACATTCCATTTTGGGAGTTCTTTGTCAACATCAGCTGTTTGGGAAGTTGTCTAAGTGTGAGTTTTGGGATCTAGAAGTTCTTTTCTTGGGGAATGTTGTGTCCCAGCAGGGAATTTCTGTGGATCCATTGATGATAGAAGCAATGGTGTCTTGGGTAGCCCCCAAGATAGTGTCAGCTGTGCGATGTTTGCTTGGTCTTGTAGGATATTGCAGGAGGTTCGTAGATGATTTATCTCAGGTTACCACTCCTCTAATGGAATTGAATAGGAAGGATCACGTGTTCATATGGACTAATCAGTGTTAGATAGCTTTCAAGTATCTAAAAGAGAAGTTAGTACGTGCTCCAGTTCTTTATCTTCCAGTAGAGGGAGTTTAGTTTGATGTTTTTTGCGATGCTTCGTTTATAAAGTTAGGTTTTTTTATGATACCATATAGATCAGTTGTTTCTTATGGGTCTTGGAAGTTGCTTCCCCATGAACATAACTATGCCACACCTGATTTTGAGTTGGTAGCCGTGTTTTTTACTCTGAATATGTGAAGAAATTACCCCATTGGCGAGCGCTTTGTGGTTTTCATCGATCATTAGAGTTTGAGGTATGTTTTCTCGCATCATGAATTGAACTTATGAAATCATAGGTGTATAGAGTTATTACAGGAATACGACTTTGGAATATCATATACACCTGGAAATGGGAATGTTGTAGCTGATGCCATGAGTTGAAAGTCATGTAGTGATGCAGTGTGTGAATTTGGTGACTCTTGGAGAATAATAGAAGAACGGTTTGCAATACATCTTGATATAAGGGAATTTGGGGGAATAGGTTGTCTTTTTTAGATGACTGTGAAGTCATATCTGGTGCAGCAGGTGGAAGATTCCCTGTTGGGGGATCATGAGGTGGAGGTCTAGAGAGACCGATTTGTTTGTGGCGAGGCCCTTGATGGTTTGTCTGAGGATGAACAACACCGAGTGTTATATCATGGAAGGATATTTGTTCTTTGTAGATTCATTTTATGGTTCTCAAATAGTTCCATAGTTTGACTTTAGCGGTGCATCCTAGCATGGAAAAGATGTACCAAGGCTTGAGGAGCCAGTTTTGGTGGCCTGGGCTGAAGCTTGTTGTTACAGAGTTTGTGTCTCGATGTTTGGTCTTGGAAAATGTGAAGGTTGAGCACCGTGTCCCCGGTGATTTTCTCCCACAATTATATATTCATCAGTAGAAGTGGTAGGACATCTAAATGGACTTTGTTACTGGTTTACCTCGAGCTCAGGGAGGACATGATGCTATTGAAGGGGTAGTATATTGTTTAACAAAATCATCCCACTTCATAGCAATAATGGAGTCAAGCGCAATGGAAGTTTTGTTGAGGAAGTATTTAGAGGATGTGGTGAGACTTCATGGAGTCCCAAGGATGATCATTTCTGATCAAGATCCTCGTTTCACCTCCATGGTGTGGAGAGGTCTCCATCATTATTTCGATTCTTAGTTATTACTTATCACTGCTTTTCATCAGTAAACATATGGATGGAAAGATCAAACCATCCAGACACTTGAATACATTTCGCGATCTTGTGTCTTGTATTTTTGAGGCTCATGGGTGGGGAAATTAACCTTGGTGGTGTTATTTTACAATAATAGTTTTCACTCCACCATTGGTATGGTGCAATTTGAAACCATGTATGGATGATCTAGCTGTTCTCCATTGTGCTGGACTGGGTTCGAAGAGTCATCAATTCTCAGATTAGAACTAGTGAAAAATACAATAAAGATTGTTCAGGTGATTCACGAGGGGATGAAGACGGCACATGATCATCAAAAATCATACTCTGGTCAAAGGAGGATACCTTTGGAGTTTGATTTCGTGGATCACATGTTTCTGAAGGTGACTCCCCATTGTGGGAACTGATGTTTTGGCTGGGGAGTAAGCTATCTCCCTTGTTTGTTGGGACTTTCGAGATGTTGGATCGTGGTGGAGACATGACATATCGAGTTACACTTCCGCCATAGATGATCCATATACACGATGTTTTTCATGTGTCACATCTCTGTTGTAATCTTTATGATGACTCTCACATCATTGATTGGGGAGAGATCGACATTGATGATGATGAGACCTTAGAGGAGTGACCTATGGAGATCCAAGACCACAAAGAGAAGGTGTTGGGCGGGCGTTATATCCCCTTGGGTTGTGTCTTATAGTGACATGGTGGCTTGGAAGAGAGTACAAGGGAACGTGAGTCACATATAGGTGCTCAGTACCTAGAGTTGTTTGATGTTTAACTATTTTCATGTAACGAATTACTCTTGGTGGTTGTAGAACTTTCGTGTTTATGTGATGGATTTATTTTGTTGTTTCTTATGTCTTTCTCTCTTTTGAGAGGTATCTCGAGGAGTGGTTGTTTGGACCCCGTTTATTTTTTATTTTGGGTTGGTTTTGGATTTTCGAGGATGAGAATATTTAGAGAGTTATCTGATGTAATGGATCAGACATATCTGGTCCATTCCTTTGTGAAAATCTAGTGTCTGAGGTGTTCCGAGAGGTCAAGGTGACTTATCCTTAATACTTCACCGAATTTCCAGTTCTGTGAATAGTGTTTCCAGTTCTGTGAAAAGTGCAATGGTAGCCTTAAGTGAAAAATGTCATCAGTATCCATATGTGAACAGTGCAATGGTAACCTTATGTGAATAGTGTCATCGGTAGCCTTATGTGAATAGTGCAACAATAACCTTATGTGAATAGTGTCATAGGTAGCCTTATGTGAATAGTGCAATGGTAACCTTTTATGAACAGTGTCATCGATAACCTTATGTGAATAGTGCAATAGTAACCTTTGTGAATAGTGTCATCGGTAGCCTTATGTGAACAGTGTAAAGCTAACCTTATGTGAAAACTATCATCAGTAGCCTTATGTGTACGGTGCAACGGTAACCTTATGTGAACAGTGTTATCGGTAGCCTTATGTGAATAGTGAAATGGTAACCTTATGTGAATAGTGTTTCCAGAATGGTGAGGTTTAACGGTATCCTCTATTTCCTTTCCCAAATTTTGAGTTCATGAACAATGTTTCCAAAACGGTGAGGTCCAACAGTAACCTCTATTTCCTTTTCCAAATTTTGAGTTCATGAACAGTGTTTCTAGAATGATGAGGTTCAACGGTAGCCTCTACTTCCATTGCCAAATTTTGAGTTCATGAATAGTGTTTCCATATCGGTGAGGTTCAACGGTAGTCTCTATTTCCTTTTCCAAATTTTGGGTTCATGAACAGTGTTTCCAGAATGGTGAGGTTCAACGGTAGCCACTATTTCCTTTTCCAAATTTTGAGTTCATGAACAGTGCTTCTAGAACGGTGAGGTTCAATAGTAGCCTCTATTTCCTTTTCCAAGTTTTGAGTTCATGAACAGTGTTTCCAAAATGGTAGCCTCTATTTCCATTTCCAGATTTTGAGTTCATGAATAGTTTTTCCAGAATAGTGAGGTCCAACGGTAGCCTCTATTTCTTTTTCCAAATTTTGAGTTCATGAACAGTGTTTCTAAAACGGTGAGATCTAATGGTAGCCTTTATTTCCTTTTCCAATTTTTGTGTTCTTGAATAGTGTTTCCATCTGCTTACAGTTTTTCCCCTTCAAAATTTCCTTTGACAAAAAATGCATTTAATGCCTCGTTTTAAGGACTCTAAGGCCGATTAGAAGGCCATAACACCTATATTAATTTTCCAAAAGATCAGGATTCTTTTACATGGTCAAACCATTAGGTTTAATGCAATCCTCTTTTAATGAAAAATCCATCATATCTTAAACTGCTGCTCCGTTAATTCTTCTAAAGGGATGAGATATCTTCCTCCCAAGTTCTTCATCTTTATTCTCAGGTGTGATATGCTCGAACCTTCCATTTCGTCCCATAGGAGTTGTGTGATCAAAATTTCTTCCTTGGATTGGTTCCCCTCTATTTTTGATGCAAACAAGTAGTATTGATCAATATTTGATATAAGGTATGATATTTCATCATTCTTTTGGGTTCATCTTCTTATGTTTCTCAATTCCCTTTTATGGAAGTCTATCTCCATGTTTCTAATGGAATTTTCTTAGATGTTTCCCAGTGTGGTGGTGTCTCTACATCCTCAAGTGGATACAATTACCACATGGGGAGGAGATCATAACCCGTTGTGTGGCTCGTTCTCACATAAATAACGTCAAGAACCATTTGAGGTAGAGGATTCGTTGCTTCTCTTTTATTTTACATGCAACTATATAGTTAACATTTTTATCCCACTGGATTATAATAGAATTGACATAATAAATATTTGAACATGATAAATAAACATATATTGATCGTATGTTATTACCTCTTGTTTTTCTAGATAGTGTGATATCTATTCTTCCTTTATTTAGTTTTTCATTCTTGATGGAAATTTCTAAAGAATGTAAAGCTATAATTAATTGATAATTGTTTTGATAATGATAAAGAGGCATGTGAATATATCTGTTTTTTGTTGTTGTAATTGTATTCTAATCAAATTGAAGCAATAAGAATGTTTAATAAATTTTTGATAGCTTACTATTTTGGTTTTCTGAAGTTGGAACCTATGAAAAATAAATCAGTTAATTCATGATGGATTAAATAACATATTTTTTTGATAAAAGATAATTCATTTTAGGGTTATGAGTTACCCTCTTTCTTGTTTAAGGGATGAGAGCCCAATTTATATGATGTTTTTTTACTACTTCTTGTGTTGTGATGTGAACCTGGATGGCTGTTCTGATATGTGGGGGCATGGAGGCCTGTTGGTAGTAGTAGCAGTTGAGGCCTAGAGTGGTGAGATGCATTAGTTTATGCATGTGGGTGTCGAGGAGGACATTGAGGATGATGAAATGGCTTGGATGTGAATATTTGAATGATTGTGGTTTCTTGTTGGTTTTTTTATCCTCATTAATTTCCCCACAGATCAAGGAAGCTGGTTTTCTTACCCAACTTCCAAAACGGGTGAAGACATGTGTGGTATGCCATGTGATTTTCATTTTTAGATTCTTGAGGGAGGATGGGTCTATGCTATTGCTATAGGTGGAAATGACTTGATGGGTAGTTCATCTACTCATTGAGTTGAGCCCCCTTGTATTTAGTAGCTTAGAATATTTTTCTAGAATTCTTGGGAATATGTTATTGTAATAATGTTGTTAATAAATGAATTAATAAATGATGTTAACCCAAGGGGTTGGAGCTTGCCGGGATGCAATGCTGAGGTTACAATTTAATGGGATAGTGGAATTCAGGTGTGATGCTAATGAAATATAATGTATAATTTTTTATAGTTAATTAATGTTTATAGAATTAATTAATGTAAAGTGAAACTGATAAAAAGGGAAAGAAGTAATGTATTAAAGCTCTTTAAATGGTTGTGTGCTTATAGGATACCTAGTCTTAGAAGTATCAACCGAGAGTCCAAGAGATGTTAGCTGTAGTTGAGTATAAGACTAGGTTAAGCCCATATTGTGGTTGTGAACTATAGTATATTATGTACTTTTTGTGTTTCTATATGCTACTCCTCCCCGTCAGTTAGGGAAACTGACACCCTGGTGATTTTGATCCCTGATGGTGTTTTTTCTAACATTCCGGTGGGAGGATGGATGGATGACTACCCCCTTTGGCCCCACTCTCTTCTCCTAGTAGTTACTTGTGATGGTAGGCAAAATGGTTAGTTTTTCCCATATATGTGTGTAGAGGGATGTAATAGCTTGTGGTTATTCACACACATATATTCAAGATATAGTTTTCTGTATACTAATATAGGTGTAACTTGTATTGGCTATGATGACTTGAGGATTCTTACCCGGTTTGTGGGTTGTAATGGCTTGAGGAATAATGCCTGATGTATGATACATGTTATGAAAGATGTGGTGGCTCTCGAAAACTACCGATTTACTTTTCATGTGTGGATGTGGTAGTTTTGTTGCACGAGGTGCATGTTGTGGTGCTTCGCCTAGGTGTCTGCAGGTAAGCCATTTTAGAGAGAGATACTTAGGATGTGAGACATTGGGGAAAAGTAGCAAACTAGTGGTGAAGTAGTAGCATGGTAATCTTGATATTCTGTATTATATTTTATACTCTTGTATGTATTACTTAGTGAGAGTATCCATGGTGAGGCTGAGAAGTTAGTATACCTGTTTAGGTGACGAGTTAGTTTCACATGTTGTTCAATGTGCTCTGGAATGATTTCTTTACTTTTTCATGAGAGGATTCGGGGAGGATCCTACTGAGTATACTGTTATACTCACCCTTTTTATATATAAACTATTTTTTAGGTCACATGGAGTTGGTTGGAGATCGGGCTGGTTTCTACTAGCTTAGTGCTGCATGAGCTGTTTGGGCTTCGTGGTCACTGTTGTTTTCACTTTCTTTTGGGGTACTTTCATATTTTCCATTTCATTTGTAGTAGTTTTGCATGACATTGCATATGTGAACATGGGAATTCTTTTATATTGTAGTCTAACTTGGTGTTGGTTGGTTTCTATCTTATCTCTCTCTTTCACATGTGTTCTCTTAGAGGGTAATGCTTCCCATTTGTGTGTTTACTATACCCTTCGTGCTAATGGAAAACCCATAGCCTATTGGAGGCGGGACTCGGTGGTCTTTATCTACCTTCTCATATTTTCATCCCAAGAGGTGTACACCTTGTGGGGAGGGGTTGGTGACAGAATGTGTGTTTGCAATGAATTGATAGTGATTTTTCTTCAGCCAAATAGTTGAAGGAGGTGTTGTAAATGAGAGGTCATGTTGAGTAGAGTATGTTAGTGAAAATCATAGGGATTTTTGAGAAGATTAAATTATATTAGTGTATATGATAGTGTTATTATTTTAATGTGAGGTATGTTGATAGAATTTGTGATTTTGAAGAAATGAGTTAGTGGAACCATTTCTCTAAAGAGCACTAGTATCAATATTTGTAAAATAATAAAAACAGAGAAAGAGATTTAGACATTGAAGATTTTATGAGATCTATTCCCACATGAATAGAGAAAAGTATTTAAATACTATCAATTCTATCTGATATGAAGAAGCAATCCATGCATTTAAAAAATCTCAAAAGAAATAAAATGCGATACAGGTGTTATGGGTAATGTGAAGAAGGAGGTTTTTATGTTTTGTTTACTTATATGAATAATAATGGGTTTAAACATATTGTTATCTTGTATAAAGAAATGAAAGGATGGAGAAACATTACATACTATTTTCTTCAAATATTTTTAATCCTTCATGCAAATAATGTAGTGCATGAAATTTGTATACACAAAACATTTATGCATGGAGATGAAAGTGATTGTACCCACTAAACATTAGTTATGTGTGGATTTTCTAGGAATACCATGCATGATATATGATCGACGTGAGAAATAATTTTATTTTTATACTTCCCCAATGGATAGGATATATGTTTTCATGAAATAAAGAGTAAAATATATACTTGTGAGAAGAAGATACATGAGATAATCATGCAACATAGTTGGTTTTCATGGATTAAATTAGTACCATATGAAATATTTTCATGAAAAGAATACAAAGTGAGTTGAATATTTTTATTGTTTCATGAAGAAAAAAAGAAAATACATATATTATTTTCTATATGAATAATATATAATCCCATATAATTATTTTTCTATGTGTGAATAAATTATTATAAATTTTGTATTGGTTAAGTAATATTGAATGTTGTTCTTCTCATCAATCATTAATTTTAATGATGCTAAACAATCTTAAAGTGGTTAATAGTTTCTTTTATGTGGTTTATAAACTATATTGATTTCATCATGATAGATCTCTTTAAATATTCATAGTTTAAGTCATATTAAAATTATTGAACAAATAGTACCAAACTTAATATAGTACCATATCGCATAACAAGTACTACAACACCACCCTAGTGACCATGCCACATAAATCTTCTTACCCTTACATGAGATTTAGAAATATGGGATTACCCTTATGAAAATAGACTCCTATGTGAATAACCTTATTTAACCTTAAGGATTTTAGTGGTAACTAAACATGAGATTCTTAGGTTAAAGTTACACATGAACATGAATTATGGTGAAACCCTCATGACCACCCTACATTCTAGCTTGGTAAAATCCCATTATGTGATTTGTGAAAAAAATTCTGAATTCCCCAAAACAACCAAGGTTCAGTTCCAAAAAGCACAGTCAATACCCCTAGGTCAACATAATAGTAAAACATACATAAATGGCTTCACCCTGGGAAACTCTCACAGTAAAATTCTATTGAGTCAAACATCCACAACACATATCAGAGGAATCCTATATAATTTGTAACTCCATCTTAACAAAACAAGGCATGTAAAACAAGTAAATACTAACATGAATTCCTGAACCATCGACCATAAACAATCAATCAAGGGAAACACACCCACATGGTGTCCCATTAAAACGTATATAACCTTACACATCCAACTACCTTTTATCAAACAACCAAACTGTAACAAGTAATAGAATAGTTAACTTACAAAACATGCAATACCCTTATAATGGGTATGTGTCACTTTTAGTATAGATAATCTGAAGATAAAAAATGAAAGGCAGAAACCAACTATCTCGATATCGTATGATTGATATACTTGAATTTCAGCCCTTCAATCGGCCTAGATTAGCGTAGATCTTCAAAAGATGAAAAACTCCTAACCTTGAATAAATAAAAAGAGAGGAGTAATCATGAATTAAGGCTCTAGGGGTTTTGAGATCTCACCGGTGGGATTTCAACGTAGCCGACGTCATCTCAATCAGTTCTCAGATGGAGAATCAGGGGGGGGGGATTCGAAGTTCATCGGTCGTTCCTTCGCTCTCATGTCTCGACCAAAAGGAAGAGAAGATAGTTCTAGACATGAGACACAACCCCTCTGTGATATATCAATAAAAAATAAAACTACACAGCATATTCATTAAAAGTACATTCCTTTAGTAGCCTTAATTGACCCCCTCTTAAAGCGGTATACCAGGTCACCACAAAACCATGTACTCGGCCGTTACACGACCAATACATGGTTGTACGTGGAAACTTGGTACACGACGTGTACTCATAAGTACATGACATAGACTTATAAAATCCTCATTTATTCATTTTCCTAAAAAACATCCTGAAATCAAGATCCATACCTAAAATGAAGAATCGTGTTCTTACAAGGAACCATTGAGTTCAATTTCCATGCAACCTTACCAAATATATTGTCTCATTTACATTACAAATATTAAATTATTTTTAACTTTAAATCATTCATTTATTAAAAATTTATATATCATCAATTAACTCTGAATCACTTAGATGTTTTAAATATCTATTTTTTTTAATATTCCACATTTTATTATGATATTTAAATACATCATTTCCCTTTCAACTTTGATTATTTTTTTACTTATTCACTATATTATAAATATTCTTTTAAACTTGGGTTGTTTCAGTTAATTGTTTAAGTAGCAATTCCCACTTCTTTTTGATTTAACTATCTACGATCTATAGTGAGAGAACATTGTACACTAATAATTATTATGTAAACTGATAGATTTGTATGTGGATTTTCAAGGAGGAAGAATAATTATTTGTTTATGATATTTTTACATGATTAAAATGTTTTTTATGAAATGTTGAAAAAAATATCGTGAGTGTTATTAATTAAATTGAGTTATTTTAATTTGATGTTTTATTTTTAATTTATTCCTAGAACCATGGAAGAAAAATATTTTAGTGACTTTAGGATATTTTAGTTGATTATTATGATAATTTAGTGAGGACTGTGTCAATGTGCATACAATTTGTTTTGATTATATTATGTGATAGTTCAAGACTTTCAATTTTATTAAGAAAGTGCAGGAGCAATATATCATACTGGCTTATAAAGTATTGTCAGGTTTTTGTTATAGTAAAATATCAATGACCGTGTGATATTTTCTTATATTGGTGTTGTGTTTGGTAATATTCATTGTATTATAGTATAAAGAACACATGTGGTATTTCAGTATATTTTGGGATGTGAATCGTAAAGCTATTAAATTCACTATAACTAATTGAAATATTATCAGTTGATAATCTACTTAATATCTCCTTATACACTTTAAAAATCCTCTATCTTTGTAAAACATATGTTTCTTTTATATTATGAGGTAATATTCTAAAATATTTCAATCCCTTCAGTTATAAAGGTGTAATTACACATCCCCTTAAAAGGAACTCTAATCATTCAATGATACCCAAAAAATCACCCCATTTGACATCCACTAGAAGCCTCTTAAATTTACCTAACACCCTAGTCACATGAAGTTGGCCTAAGATCTTGATTTCCAATAAGTTCTTTATGAAAAAGTTTAAATTATCTACGTAATTACTAAAGACTCTCTAATATATATATATATATATATATATATATATATTCCCTAAAAAAATATCTTAATAATTTAAATATGATGAAAATATAATTATTTATAAACTTATATATAGTAATTTTTATGGAACAAATAAAATCCACATTTGCTTATTTTTAAATAGAAAAATGAAAGCATTGTCATGCCTTTGTAAAGACTACCACCACAAAAAATAAAGTGATTTATTTTCAATTACTAACTTATATGGTTAGATCAAAATGGTTAATTAATAAAAAAATATTTTGTTTATAATATAATTAATATTATTAATATTTTAAACAATTTCATACCTTCGTCCATTCATATGGAAAATGAATAGGTTGTCCCTGTATTTGTGTAAACTGCTACCTCTATGTAGGGATGCATTTTCAATTTCAACATCAATTTAAAATGAATATTCTAATGATATTTTTAATGAATAAATATAATATTGATTACATTATCAGGGTTATATAATTTTAATATGCATATTTATGATATTAATAATATGACATCTTTTTCTTATTAAAAATTACTAGCATTAGCTCGTCACTAATTCCAAGTTCATGAATCATAAAAAGAAAATTCATGGAATGAAATAAGAAAATAAAATTATGTATAAAACATATATTCCAAGTAAATTTAATTATTTATGATTTATTAACTTTTATCAATGAGAATACGTATTTTCATCATCGTTATAAAACTTTTTTGAAGGAAACAAAATTACTTACACCGGATAATGATAATAAACATTTACTAGGTGATGGATGTATAATATATGATTATAATTAAAGAATATAAATAGAAATTGATATGAATAAGGTTATAAAATTGGTTATTAATATGTTTATGTTTTTTATAAACCAGTTTAAAGCACCTTCATAACAATTCAGACCTTCAAGAAAATTAAGAGTAATGGTAAGGATTCACATATAAATTTTCCTTCATTAAGGCATGTTTTCATATTATGCTCATATTTTTCATTTATATGGTCACATTACTACACCATTTATATTATATTATTATTATTATTATTTATTTTATTATATTTAAACATCATTTCATGATTCCGTCTTTACAATTCTCATGAATCAATTGTTAAAAAATTCATTAATATTTTTATGTCTCAATTTTCATTCATTGTTTAATAATCTATATTCAAAAATTATCTAATTTATTTGGGTTTATATATACTACCATATGGATTTTTTTCATTGTTTTCCTTCAATTTAGTTTATTTATAACTCCATCTCAGTTTTTATGTTTTATGGGTTTTCATTTCAAAAGATACAAATGTTGAAATAGTTTCTTGTCTCAAATTCACATTATGAGATATTTTGTTTATTATGAATCTATTTTATTTTATAGGGTTTAGATAATGGATATTTTAAATTTTATATCATTACTTTATATATATACATTTTATTTAAGGTACCTTTTCAAATCGTATCTCTTAATTAAATTCGATTGAAAAGTTACCAAATCCGTAAGGGATTTTGTTAACTCAAATTCCCTTATTTGAGATATAATGTCACATATATATCTTTATTCATATATGTTTGATATTTACACACCATGAAATTAATTCTTACCACTACCTTTTTATAATTAATTTTGTAGTATTAATTTCCATTTAATTTTTAATATTCTTATAATCAAATATTAGTTTAGTTAGCAATATCCTTCTATTGAATGGGGAAATATTAACAATCCACAGATATACCATTTTTATATGGATGTATGTTGATTACATAGAAATTATTATGTATACGGTTCCATAGGGAACAATAATAGATTAATTATGTATTTATTTCTTCACTTGGGATATTCCTTAATAATATTATCCACCTTTCTTCTCTAGATGACATATGATCATATTATTCCTTTTGTTGACTAGGGAACATATTGATATCCTGCATGTTTATTATTCTAATATAGATATTAATTGATTACTAAACCATGTTGATTATGATTTGTATTGTTACTATTTTATATCACATAGTTAACACATTGGGATTATTAAGTGATGAGTGGGGCTTGCAATAGACACTTATTACATCAAAGGGTCTCATAAGACAAATTAAATTGGGTATTTTATATTTTTCATTCCATTTACATAGATTTATTGAATATAGTCTTAATAATAAGTATATTTATTTTCTGAGGTGTTTATAAAAAATTATTAAGTCTAACATTTTATATTTCACCACCATGGAATCAATTAATATTTCCATGTGGTTATTCATATTTTTTATTCATCCAAGAATTTATTTCAAGATAATGTGTTTAGTTATATGTAATATTTTGATTATTATTTATTTTTTCTATATTAAAATTTCCATGAATATTTTATGGAATCTTTTACAGTATTTTTCCCTTATTAGGCATCAAATAAACCCTTTTTTTCTTCTAATTCCCAGGGTACCAAGAAGTGAATGTTAATTGATTTCAAGGATACAATAGATGAAATAATAAATTTCATAATAAATTTTTTATTTATATCTCATTTTTTCTAATGTAATGTGAGAATAAAGTTTGTATGTAATATCATAAGGCTACTAAAAAATATTATCCGGTGTGATTTGATCCCTTGTGTCTTATACCAATATAAAATGTGACCATTGAATCTTGGTTACTAGAGTCTGAGTTGTTACATTTGGTATCAAATAATGTTTTATAGAAACCCTATGAACCTGATTTAGGAAAACACAGTGTTAAAAATATCAAAGGATTTTGTTAGTTTTGTTGAAAATAATCAAATATATTTGTTGTTATATGAATGAAGATAATTGTATTTATTGATTATAACATTATTGAAAACAAATGAATTAATTTGAAAGAAATGTTTAAGTTATACACATGAGATTTGATTTCCCAAATAGGATATCTAAGTTATATTTTTTATGTCCACATTTGTTGCTAAACATGTTGAAACTGTTGAACAAGTTTTGATTGGACATGTTCTTGAAGCTTCGTGGCATACTATAATGAAGTTTTATGTAATTTTTGCACAACTATGAAAAAAAAAAAAATTCTAGTAAGGCCACACCCTATTTTTGGTTATTTTGAATATGGATAAGAATGATAGCTATGTATATACCCATATCTTTTGTTGTATTGTTAATGGAGTTTTAAAAAAAATGGAAAAGTAGAAAGGTGAACACACTTAGTGGTCTCCATGGTAGAATTCCAGAGCACCAGTTTGAAAGAGTTAACATAGAAAGGCCATGCTCATTGTGAGACAATCTATGGTGGATAGGTGATGGTGTAGGCTAGAATGGCCAGCTAGCTCAAGGTGCATGATTTTTTTGGAATTTTTTATTAAAACAACCAATAATATTGAGACACAACATAGTGAAAAATCCATGTACAAACCCTTTATTTATATTGAAGACCTATGTTCAAAGTAGTCTGAAACAATATGGAACATAAATGTAGTGGAAGTTTCTATGGTTGAAAGTTGCAGTTGGTATCCAAAATGACTTATAGAAGGGGACTACACCAATGGTGTTTTACATTTTATAGGAAAATGACATAGGTTTTTTCACCAAGTCATGGTTCCAAACATTTTAGGATGATATGATTGAAATCATAAAAAATGTGGAGTGAATCACATAAGAGATGAGGTAGCTAGTTTTTAAATGATTTGACAATCATGTGATGTGTGTTTGGTACATGGTTTAGTTCTTATTCAATGGTTGTTTTGAATATTGATTTTGGTGAATAAATTTGGAAATAATTCAGGATATAAAGTGTTTTAGAAGATTCCTAAAGATGTTATTTCTCATAAGTTATTGATAAAATCAAGGTAGTTTATAGAAGAGTTATAAGATATTTTTATGGACCATAATACTGCTCCCAAATGCCATGTTTATAGGTGTATAACCTTCTTATTTTATTAGAGGGATATTGGATTGTAGAAAAAGTAAGATAGACTCTATAATATCTAAATTTCAGATGAAAAAATAGAATAGTTCTAGGTGAGGGGATGCAAGTTTAAAGATTTGGCACTATTGAAATCTTATCCAGGTTGAAGGAGTTCTCTATAACTATAGAAGAGTGATGTTTTTCTGGAGAAATTTTAGAAATAAGGAGTCTCTACATCAACATATTTTATAGAAGAGAAGGGGAACCTCATTGTAACTTTAACAGATAAGATTTTATTAATTTTCTATGAATTATATGATGTTGTGAAGGGAAAAAATTGTCCATAAAATATGCATTTGTCCTTCCTATATTACTAATAATAGATGGGGGAATAAGTGAAAGTGATAATGTAGTGATTCTAAAATGACAGTTTTTTGAACTTAAACATCATAAGGTTGTGAGTTTGAGAAATAAGTGACCTAGACCCATCTAATTATAAGGGGGGTTCCCCTTATGAAGAGAAATGATCTCAATACTAATTTCAGTGCCTAAAATAATGATGATGAATTATCTTTGGACTTTTCCAAGTGAGGGTGAACCAAGTAAATGCTTATATCTATATATTTATTAAGATTTTAGTCCAAAAAAACAGATCAATAAACTATAAAAATATCTAGTAAAAGTGCATAAAAAACTGAATCTTGAGGAGGAGTTTTTAGGATCCTTATGTGAAGTGAGATAAACGTTTCAAGTAGTTTTAATTGGTCAATTAATTTATAAACTTGGATTAACCCCCTATCATGGTCATCTTACTCTAATCCCCTATTGTTGGGTCCTACAATTTCTATCAGATAGATATGATCCTTTTTATAGATTAGATATTTCTCTAAATTGATTAAATGTTTTTGAAGAGATATTAAATCCACAATAAAGGATACTCTATTTGATGTATATAATTTCAGTACAAGGAAATTGATTTCATCTATTTCATGGTAGATTTTATTAGATCTATTTGAGAAGTGGTTGAATATGTAATTGTTCTATTAGGCTGGTACAAATTTATCTTTGAGGAAGATCAAAGAAACATCATAATTTATGATTTCATCAAAGAGTAATAGAAAGAGTTTTTCAAGGAAGACACAAAGAAACAGTGATTATTTCAATTTCTGTAAATATACGTGGATACATTTAGATGATTTTTTTTAAAATAAGAATGTCTAAGTGAGTAGTTCCTTATGGAAAAATGAAATAAGAAGATGAATAACAATAATCAATCCTATATATTGTGTTATATAACTGAGGTAAAATATAAATCTAATTATATATTTTATTATATCCTTGGTGTATATAAGGGATGAGAAATTTCAGACTCTCTCTTAGATATAAAAAGAAGATATTATTTTGGTGATGAAATAGAAAAAACATCAAGTTGTTATTCTAGGGAATCCCCATGTAATAACAAAGGGTATCAATGGAGTGTCATCCATGGTGTTCAATTTACAATGATTTTATATTTATCCATAGAAAATAATAGTTTAAAGGATGATGAAAATCATTGAATCTTCACATTAAGAAAATGGGAATTAAGATGAAAGAACAATGTAACACACTTGAATATATTTCCTAAGAGATCAGAAATAAAATGGCCATAGATAAGTAATTAAAAATAAGTGTTATTTCTATATGAACAAAATTTGAAAAAAAGAAAATGGGATTTTAGAGATTTTGGTTAAGATATGAAAATGTATATTTTAAATATAAAAGAACTAGATAAGAAGATAATATACCATGAGGATATTATAAACACCTTAAAATAGATAATGAAGATCCCTCTAAGAGATATCTCAACTTATGTAGTAAAAAAAGGTAATCTATAAATGGAACTTGGAATAAAGGAATTTTTCCATTAAAAATCAAATTTTTTTGTTCAATAAATGATGGTAGAAACAAATTACTTCTATTTTGGATGAATTATGAACATCATGATTAGTTTTTTTGAAGCTTTCAGGGCTAAATATGTAAAAATAATTCCAAAAATAAAAAAATCTCAATTAACAATAAATTAACGAGGTATCAATCTTATTTAATATATTTTAATTATCATAACCTTGTACTTATGGTGAGGTATTATAATTATACAAATTAAAGAAAGTTTAATGAATCCATTTAGATACACTCCACTCCAATAAATTAAAAGGATAATTCATATCATGGAAGATATAATATTTACCTGGAAAATTTGTTTAATTTTTTTGACAATGAAAACAATATTCAATGAAGTGTACACAAAGATTAAATATATAGGTTCTCAAAATAACTCTATTAAAGGAAAAATATTCAAATCAAAGAGAAAAATCAATAGGTTTTTTCATCCATGAAAGAGGTGAAAACAGAGAATCCAACTGTAAAGAAGAGGTATTTCAATATATTAATTTTGGTATTCAAGGAATTAGTTTTCCAAATTTGTCATATAAAAAACACTAAGGGGAGAAATAAGATGATTCAAAATATAAGAGAGTTAGAGGTGATTTTTACTTATGATACAACATAATATTTTAATAATTCAAGTGTGATTTATTCCACATACTAGAAAATCACAATCCAAGGAAGAATAGTAATGCTCACATCCAAGAATAGAAGTGTGAAAAAGGAATCATACATGAATGATTATTTGGAAATAGTTTATATTTTTTTACATCAAGTGATGCACAAAAACTTGAAGAGATTATTTAATTACTTTACAAAAATACAAATAATGGAAAAGTAAAGTTAGAAGGTGATGGGTTAGTTCACCTTGACCAGCCCAATTCCTCAACTAATGAAACTTCGGAGTACCCCACTCACAATGTACTTTATTGTTTATATCAATTGTTTAAATAGGTGTAGGATTAAGGGGGATAAAATATCAATGGGGAGATTATGTTAAAAAAGAACTTTTGTTTTTAGGTGAGAAGATGATTTGATAAGGCCACAAACCAAATGGTTTCAAGACTCTAAAAGAAGCTGATTGTTAAGAGAATCATAATTTAAGTTTAATTTTTATATATTTTTTCTAAAATTATTTATTAGCTATATTTTTATAAAAAATAAAATGGATACAAGGGAATTTATTTTACCATACTAGTTGTACCCCAAATTTTATATACAAAAAGTTGGATCAAGAAAAAAATAATCAAATAGAGTTATGTTGAACTATAGAGGCTATTAAGACTTATCACTAGTTTTTAAATCCTATTAATTATTGAATGAAATTGAGTTAATGGGGTAAAAAAATTCAAATTAAACCACTCTTGAACAATTTTCTTTCAATTTTTTAATAAGTGGTATCAATTAAATTATATTTTGGTATGTTTCCCACAACTAACCACTTTAATATTATATAATAATTGTTTAGGGTAAAGTGGTTAAGATCATAGGTTTTGTTTTGAGAGAAATAAAAAATCTTATAATGTTATGAGAGGTTTCTTTAGTAATCTAGAGTGACATGGACAACCTTGTGGTTATCTTTAAAAACCGTTGTTTCCCACATTGATCTCTACCTTAGTAGGGTTAGAGGATTTGTTGACATCAAAAGTTCTATGTGGTAAATTCACTCAATGAATCACTTACTTTAATTATAGCATGGATAATTCCTCTAGAGATGTATATTTTGAAAAAATGGGATATTACATGAGATTAGGAAATATGTAATATTAATATATTTTAAAAGAGGGAATTTTTTCTTGATAACATGTATGATATAGAAAATCGATCTTAAAAAAACCATGAAATATTATTATTTAAATATTATAATTATCAGCAAGCCATTAAATTAGTGTATATTAAAGTTATTAACTATCTTTTGATATTTATATAGTTGTTATAATCAATAAAAATGTACTAATTAATGTTTATGAAATAAGCAATAAATTTTAAGAAAGCTATTTTATTCCTTAAAGTATATTTTCTTCAAAAATGGTTGTTTTTATAAAATAATATAATTAATTTATATAACTTTTACTAATTTTATTTGATAAAATAACTATTATTCTTTTAATAATTATATCAAAATTAGACTATTGTAAAATTTTAAAATTCTTCTAAATAGTTTGATTTTTCAATAAATACTTAAAATACTAATTTTTATTGAAATATTAATATATTGATAAAGGGAATAAAATCTTAACTTTTATTTTAGATTAGTTTTAAAATTTATTGGTTCAATTGGATTTAAAATAATCAAATTATGGTTGTTTAAATGAAAATTATAATTGAATTTAGCATAAAAAATTTAATATTTAAAGGGTTTTTTAATAAAATCTTTTCATTTTTATTTTAAAATAAATTGTACCAATTCTATATTTTTAATTTTTAGAAATGGATTACATATTGGAATTGTTAGGCCCAAATATTGTAAATAGGCCCCTTTTGTAAACCCAGCAAGTTCAACATATGAACACCATGTTTGATCGCGTGTAAGACACAAAACACCAAGCATAGAACGGAATATAAAATATCAATAATTTATAATATATTTAATATTTTAAATTAATTTAATATATTCTATAGCTTTAAATTCACATAAAATTGAGTTATCTTGTATTACACACATGACCAAGTTTTACAAATCAATAATATATTGTTAAAATTTTATTATTTAATATAATAAGATATAAACTAGAAAATAAATTAACGGTTAAGAATAGGATTAAATATGTTTTAAAAATATATGGTTGAATTCATTTATTAACAATTAGTTATAAATGAAAATAAAATCCACTTGAATATAATAGAAATGTTTTTATGGAGAATTATTTTTATGGACCCAAAGGAAATTTATCATGATAAATTAAATTCATAACTATTAGTGAATTAAATTAATGAAAATTTTAAATTATTTTCTCAATAAAATGTTTTTACATTAAACCAATACATTTGATAAAAATTTTATAAGATTAAAACAAATTTTATGCATAAAATGTTATATTTTGTAAAATGTAGTTTTCCACCTTTTAATGGCTGACATGTTTTAAAAATAAAATTTGAAACATGTATAATATATATTGAAAAAATTAAACTTAAATTTTTAAATGATAATATCAAAATTATCTTATTTATAATTTTTGTTAATTTTATCTGAAATTTCATTTTTTAATTAATAGTGAAGAATTTTGAATTTTAATTGAAACTGAATTTTTTCAAATAATTTATATGGTAAAATTATATTTTTAATTAGTTTTAAAGTCACATTAGATAAATTATAAATATATTAGTTCAATTTATTCCATTTAAGTTTTTTATAATTAATTTAGATATAAAAATATATTTAACTTTTGAACAAGTTTACATTAAAACCTCGCTTCCTAACCTATATGTGGGATTAATTTTAAATTAATTTCTGCCAATTTTGTAATTTTAAAAAGGAAAAATTGATTTCTTATTTTGAATAGGAATAATTTATAATTAATATTAAGTTCAAATTAATTTTTCACAAAAAATATTAGTGAAATCAACTAATATTAATTACAAAAATTAAGGTAAAAATGTGTTTTCTTAGGGTCAAAAATTAATATTAAGAGAAAAAATGTCCATTAAACTTATAAGATAACCATTTTAAATCCATATTTATACCATATATCCTCTCATATAAAAATAGGTTCATTATTTTTGGAACATGATCTAGTGGAGCCCACCCAATAATGTTTACCTTTTGATATTTACAGGAATGACACTCCTCATACACTGTAAAAGGGAACTCGGTCCCCTAACTTCTTCACACCCCTAAAGAATTTTGGATAATCCAAAATATTCCCAAATTAGTTGCCAAAATCTATATCCCATAATAGAATCTTTTCTATGGAAAAAATGAATCCAATAGAGTATTTTTTTATAAACTAAGAGGAGTTACCTGAAGAAGTGGTAATGTTCTTCAATGAGAACTTTTGTTTTATTTCTTTGACCACCCATTAAATTATTATTATATAATTATTATATATAAAACTAAGTATCATAAATATTATTATGTGTTTTTATTTTGATATTAATAACTAAATTCACAGGCACTTCCATCAAATGGGATATACAATCATCGTTCTTGTGTACTGCAGACTACCGCCTCACAAACCGATGTCGTTCATTCTTCCATTACCACATTTCAAGATTTGGAATAATAAAATATTTACAGTATATATATAATATATTTTATATTTAAAATTACTTTATGCTTCTATAATTACTATATAACACATACCTTCATGCTTTTTATTTTGTGGGAATACGATAACATCATTTGTGGAGGTGTGGACAACTGCTTCCTAAATGCGATGTGGTTAATTCACTCATTACATAGAATGTATTTATGATGATTTTAATAATAATATGTGATATATATAATATAAATATGATACTTTAATTATAATATATGAATCTCACTTACTCTTCTTTCTTTTAATATGAATAGAAAATAAAAATACTCGTCATGCGTACATACGACCTACCGTCTTCAGGAAAAATGTATTTCATTTAAATCACAATATTTTATATATTAAGAAAAATTAATATATAGTAAATATATATGATATTTAAATAATGGTCTCAATTATTTACATTATGAAATCATGATCTATTTAAAATCCAGAAAAATCAAAATGTCAATACACACTTGAAAAACAAGGCAATTAACACCTGAAACAACGAAAACAATGAAATATTATTAACCAAAAAGTAAAAAAATATTATAAAAGGATCATATATGATATTATAAATATTAATATAGTTATTTTATAAGTTAATTTCATCAATATATCTATTATACATTTTTTTATGTGGTGTTCAACTAGAAGTGATTGTAAAGTAATAGATTCTGTCTTAATTTGATTTCATTGTGTCTTGTAGTATTGTTTTGAACCTTGTTTCTTTTGTATAGTGTATATAATACAACTTGAAATGTGATATATTTAGTAATTAATTATTCATGGTATTTTAAGCTTAAATTATGATTATTTAATATATGTTTATTTGAATTACAAGCTACATAGAGGTAAAGAATTGTATAACTCATTTTTTATTGGGTTATATTATCTTTTTGTTGTCGTTAATATTCTAAGATTGTGTGTATAACGGAGTTTTATTGTTTTATTTTTTATTTTCAATTTTTTTATATCAATTTATAATTTATACTAATAATTAATTCATTAATTAATTCTCACTTAACTATTATGAGCATTATAAAGGTTTATTTCCAAATATCATTCAAATCGAGATTGTTTATTCTTAAATTTACATTAGAGAAAATTTTATGATAATTTTTTAATAATCCCATTAATTTTTTATCCTATTGTTATTCAGGATATTTTTCTAATTAATAGTAAATTCTTTTATATTCTTTAGTACTTAAAATATTTATAAAATATTTTTAAAAAATATGGATTCATTTCACTGTTTGACTAGTAATATTGTTTCTTCTAAAACCATGTTTTCTAAAAATGATTTAAAAATGTTTTTAACCATTTTAAATGAATTATTTAAAATATTTTCAAAGTAATATTCTTATCACTTTCTGAGGAAGTAAATTTTCTAACATTTTTAAAATGCAAAATGAATATTCTTTTTACCTTGTACAGAATTACCTGCCATCATTTCTTTGATGAATCCTTTGCAAATTTGTGAAGATATTTTTAAATAAGATGTTTTTACAAGTATCTTTAATAGATATGGATTTCTAAAAATGTTCTTAAAAAATTAATAGTATATGTTTCTGAAGAATGTTTTTAAATATATTATGTTTGATTTTCATTCATTAATGAAAAACCCCATTATTCTTACTCAAATGTGTATTAATTTTATTAATACCAACCTAATTATTTCTCTGGATGGTTTATGATTACTTTGACCAAGTATAGTATTGAAATTAAATTCATTGATTATTTTTTAGCACCCTTGAAATGTTCAAAAGATATTAGATATTATCTAATTATCAATATCATTCATCATGGATAGGTTTATTCATAATCCATATCCCTCACTAAATATAAATATTTGATGTTAAGGCACATAATTTTTGAATTAAATTTATTATTCGATATATGAGGAATTCTTTATGCTAGAAGTGATGGGTGAGGCCCAATATAATATATCCCCATGATGAATTAGTTGGTCTCATGAGACAAATTAGTTAATGCCACATTAAATGAGTTATTACTTAGAGATTAAACCATCATGTGAAAGGTATTTATGATTAAATGGCATATGCATGTTAATGTCACAAATTAGATAATGTCACATTAAATGGATTTATTTAATTCATATTTTATTGATTAAATGTCATGTATTTTTAGATATTTAACTTTCCATGTATTTTTATACCATATCCAGGTTTCTAAAATTCTTTTTTGTTTATTTATTTACCATTTAATATTGATTATTGACTATTAAATGATATCTTTTTATGTACTTAATTCTTATTGATTATTTGATCTCAACCATATTTTTTTCTTTCCCTAGGATTTCATTAAGTTAAAAATGGAATATATTTAAAAATATTCTAGATGAAATAAAATTATTCTCAAAAAAGACAAAAAATAATAATGTTTTAGTCTGTGTGTTCATTTATAATACAAGAATCATGTATGTATCTAGTTTACCAAGGAAAATGAACTTTTTGGTCCACTGGGATAAAATTTACTTGTATATTAATCTAATGTAATGAATGGTGGGACCTATTTAGTCTAATATGACCGAGTTTATATAATTGGTATTATAGAAATATCATTAGAAACATTAGGAACTAGATTTTTGAAAACATATATTAGAGAACATAACCCTAAGATATACTTTGAGGATAAAAAAAGAAGAACATCCTAAGGTTTTGTTATGATAGAGGCTATGTGGATATTACTAGTAATGCATCATTATCTAGATAATAACATGGGTTCATGAGTATAAGATTAAATATGAGTTGAAATACTTACACACCTCTATTTTTTTATGTGATGGGCGTCTACCAAGATTAATGATATTTTAGATGAAAGTTATGGAAATACAACCCATTATTTTAGTTTTTAATGGAAATTTTATTTCAAAATAATAAATTTACATTTTATAGAAATAATTTTAAAGTAATTTATAAGGTTTTGGTATAATATAATGATTGATAACATTGTAAAAATTGTCAAATAAGATTATTTGACTTTGTGGTGAAATATATTGTATTGAAAACAAAAGTTATGGGTTATTTAATGATTACTTTCATTTCAGAGATGTCCATCATAATTTTTGGAAACATTATAGGAATTATATTAATTTAATTTAGAAAAAAGACAACATGAGTTTAGGTTGAAAGCCAATCGAATCTGGTGAGGCAGTGTAGATGGAACCAATGAACAAACAATGAGAAAGGTTTCACACCTACCATTGGCCTACATGGTGTCCTGGTTAATGTTTCATTATTTTCAGTTATAAAATTTGATGAATAAATATTAATGATGAACCATTATTATTATTTTTTGAGTTTTAGAGATTGATGTGAACATATAGGTTTTGGAAAATAGTTAGTGACAAACATAAAATCTTTCCCTGTGGATATAATGATCCGTATTTTTTTCTTTTTGTAAAAAGGGTGATATTTGTGGATATTTATTTTTTGGAGTAGAGAGATAAATTTTAAATTTATTAAAGCACAATAAAAATAATAAACTATGTTTATGGAATAAAAATATATCAATTAAGTATACTTATTTATATTCCTAGATAGTAACAGAATTCCTCTACTTTAGAAAAAGGATTTTGAAATAAAATTTTATCATAATTCAATAATTTTTTTGAACTGATATTATTTTAAATAATTAATGATTTATGGTTTTGGGGAACTTTAAAATTCCACTGATTATTAAATAACATTTCATAAATGACCAAAATAACTCTACTTTAATAGTTACGCTTTCCCTTTGTGTCATTTTTTTTTCACTTTCCACAAATGTTCTCCTATAAAGAAACCAAGTTATATGTTATTCCTTGTGATATTTTTTACATTTAATTATATCTTATTAAGAATATATTTTATTGAAAATATTATTATGTGGGTTTTACAACAATGTTATTTCCAAATTTCAACCACTTTATAGCTGAGATCAGGTCTAAATTACGAGGAAGATATTTATTTCCGGGGGGAATGTAACACCCAAAAAGTTAAAAATGTGAACATCATGTTAGATAGATTATATGAATTGTAATAGAAAGAGTATAAATTAATATAATAAAATTTATGATATATTTACTATTTTAAATAAATTTAATCTATTATAAAAATTTCAATGCACAAAACAATGAGTTATCTTGTGTTTCATACAAGACTATGTTTTAATGAACGATAATATGATATTAAAATACTATTATTTAATATAATAAGATATAACTTAATCGTTAAATTTTAATTTAAGAATATGATTAAATAAATTATTAAAATATATGGTTTATTTCATTGGTTACCAATTAATTAGAAACAAATATAAAAACCAATTGAATACAAAGGAAATGTTTTTAAAAAGAACTATTATTTTGTGCCCAAATACAATTTATATTAATAAATTTATATAATTACTATTACTAAATGAAATTAATAAAATTTATATATTACATATTCATTCAAATTTTTTAAAATTTATCCAACATATTTGATAGAAATATGATATGAAGAAAAACTTTTTTTAGTCATAAAAGGTTGTATTTTACTAAAGGCAGTTTTGTCACCCTTTAATGGTGCACTTAGGTTAAAAAAATGTTAAAACATTTTTAAAATTTATATGATATAATAGAATTAATTTTTAATGATTAATTTCAAAATTTTATTTGGGTGAATTTCTTATATTTCTCTATAAAGTTTCATTTTTTGATGAATAGTGAAAAATACTGAATTTTGATTGAAAAATGAATTTTCATCTTAATAATTTAAAACATAAAATAATATATTTAATTTGTTTTTAATTATAATTAGATACATTATAAAACTATTAATATAATTTAGGTAATTTAAATTATTTTTATATTAAATTTATATATAAAAACATGGTAATCTTTTGAACATTTTCACTTTTAAAACCCCCTTTCTCAACTAGTTCGCATTATTAATTTTAAATTGATTTCTTCCAATTATGTGGTTTGAATTTTAAAAAAATTAATAAATAATTTGGATCATAAATTTTTAAAATACTTTAAGTTAAAATTAATTTTTGAAATTTTTTTTTAGTGAAATAAATTAAAATTGATTATAGAAATTATAGTAATATTGAGTTTACATAGTGGTTAAACTTTAATCATTTGGGGCCAAATTTGCAAGACACTTTTCTAAAATACATAGGGTGGAAATGTTTCGACCATATACCCTATTTTATGGATAATGTTTCATTATTGGTTGTATATGATGTAAGGGAGACCTCCTAATAGTATATAACTTTTGGTATTTACAAGAATGACACTCTTCATCCACTATAAAAGGGAACTCACTCCCCCAAATACATCACACATCTCAAGAATTTTTAATTTTAAATAATATACCCAAATTAATTTCAAAATACCTCATATAATACTTGAATTTTTGGTTTGGACAGAAATCAAACCAATGAATGCTTTTAGTTTTATCCGAAAGGAGTTACTCGAAGAAGATGTAATGTTCTTCTACGAGCACTTTGGATTTATTTATTTATACAAAAATTAAATTATTATTATATATTTCTTAAATAACAACCTAAATATAATCAATTTTATGAAATTTTTTTATGGTTATGGCATTACTTATGATCAAAAAACTTCTATAAAATGAGATACACAATCATCATTCATGTGTACGAAAAACTACCACATTGTTAACCAGTGCCATATGTTCTTCTATAACCACCTTTCATGGTTGGTAATAGTGACTTATTTAAAGTTTATATAATATTTATAGGGTATTTATAATGTATTTATGATTCTTTAATTACTATATAACACATACCTTCATGTTTTCCTCTTTTATGGTAATACGATAACACCGTTTGTGACCGTGTGGACTACCGGCTCCTCAAAAAGTTGTGTTTTGTTCCCACATAATAAAGGATTTATTAAGGATAGGTGTAATAAAAATTTGTGATATAAATTATATAAATATGACTGGAATTATAATATAAACACACACACACACACAAATATATATATATATATATATATCACTTACTTTTCTTTCTTTTAATACGATAAGAAAATGAAAACATCATTCATTCGTTCATACGATTTATCATATTCATGAATGGTGTATTTAATTTACAATAAAAAAACTGTAAATTACTCTAAATAAATATATATTAAATATATATTATATTTAAATCTTGGATTAAATTTTGGAGATGATGAAATCAGTATTATCATTATTAAAGTAAAAGGAATAAAAATTTACAAGTCAAAACATACTAAAAAACTAGGAAATTAACATTCGAAATAATTAAAATATTATTAAAAATAAAGTCTTAAGATATTATAAAAATAACATATATGATATACATCCTTAGAAACACTATAAAAGTGGTTAATGTGAGTTCAATAAAAATAAAGTAAAATGTAAGGTATTTCATCTCAATTTCATTTCATTGGGGAATATAGTACTATTATGCACCTAGTTTCTTTTATATGATGTATATACATAATATTGAAAGGTAATATCATGATTAATTCATTATTCATGGTATTTTAAGTTTTAATTTTAAATATTTCATTAATTGGGGTTTGAATTAAATGTTAGCAAGTAGTAAATAATTACATAACCTATTAATTTAATTGGGTTATATTAATTATTTATTTTCATTAATAATATAAAATCGTGTGCATAATGTTATTTTTATTATGTTAATTTATATTTGAAATTGTTTTATATGGATTTATAATACGGTTATTCATGATATTTTTCAAGTAATAATACTATTTCCCACCTATTTTGTACCTAATTGTTTTATAAAACATTTGAATGAAAATTCTACTTCATTACTCTCTTTAGTCAGAAATATGTTTTCTCCCAAAATAAAATTTTCTAAAAATGTTTTAAAAAATGTTTTTAGAATTTTTAAATTATTTATTTTTGAAAATTTTCAAAGGAATATACTTGAAATATTTTGAAATAGTAAAATTTTAATCATTTTTACAATGAAAAATGAAGGTTCTTTTTACCTAGTACTGAATTAACCATCATTATTTCTTTGATGCTTCATTTTAAATTTTACAAATATCCTTTTAACATAAATTATTTTGAAAGTTTAATTAAGGGAATAAATTTCTTTAAAATATTTTTTCAAAATTAAAAGGATATTTTACCCAAGAATGTTTTTAGTGAACTTTTTTGTATGTACATTCATCAATAACAACAACCCTTATTATTAATCCAATGGGCTTGTATTGTATAGATAAAATACATATTCTTTTTATAAATGGTTCATTATTATTTTGAACAAGGATATTATTGAAATTTAGATCATTTATTTATTTTTGTATTCCACTTAAAATATTCACTAGAAATTAAAATTTTTATAATTTTCCATATCATTTATTATAGATATACTTATTTATTAATATGCATATCATTTATAAATATGGTATCACATTGTGAAATTTATTTGATTGACTAGGGAATATTTATAAATATATATCATTCACTAAATACATATATATGATGGGAATAAATTTTGTTCATGAATTAAATTGGTTATTTTATATATGATGAATGCATTGGAGCTGAAGTTATTGGGGGTCCCTGGTTTAATATTGCTTCTAGATGCATCAGTACATCTCATGAGATAAATCAGTTATTATAGAATTAAACAAGTTATTACCTATTTATTAAACCATCATGTGAATGGACTTCATGGTAGTGGTTTTATGTGATAGATACATGATGTCTAATATTTAACCATTACTTGTATTCGGAATTTAGTTATAATTATCCAAATAATTTTCACTATGAAAAGATATATAGATTCACTTCCTTACCATTTTACTAATTAAATGGAATATTTTTTTAGTTATTTTTCTTTTATATACTTATTTTTTCTTATCCAATTATTTATGTTTAATCTGTGTTCCATTATTTACATTTCCATATGAATTATACATTATTAATTCATGATAGCATCCATTGTACATAAACCTTACCAATCATTTGAGATCACTATTATTTTTTTCCTTTTACCATGATTCCATGAAGTGTAGAAAAAATTATATTAATAGATATAGTTAATAGAATAAAGTCATTATTGAAAACAATATTGTAATTTGTGTATTCATTTCTAATACATGACTCATGTGTGTATCTTGTTTACCAAAACTATTAAACTGTTCAATAATTTGAGAAATTATTTCCTTGTATCTTATTTCAATTTAATTTTATTAGGCATAAGATCTAAAATAATAGGGCTAGGTCCATACACCATTTATTTTTATTCATTATGAATAATTACCCGAATAATATTTTTTACCACGATGAAGATTAAATAATATAAATAAGAGTTAAAAATAAAATGATATGGATTAGAAAATGAATTTATATCTTAAATTAATTCTATTTTATGATTTCATTTCATCTATAATTTTTCTATATTCATTTATATTTTATTTTTTTCATTTTATTTTGAATATGATATTTATAATAATTTTTGTAAATAAAATTGAAAAATGTCACATTCTTGATTTTAATAACAATAATATTATCAAAATTAGTATAAAAAAGTTATTTTTAGAAATAAATATTATTTTTAAAGAAAAATGATTTATATTTATCAGGGTAATTGTTGTTTATTTTTACTGAATAAATAATTACCTTAAATTATTACACAATGCTGATGGAGTAATTATTCAATTAATTTAAAATAAAATAAACGATATTAAATTTATTAAAATTTTTACAATTTAAAAGAATAAAGGCAAATCATGGATTTTATAGGAAAATATATCATTTTATTGATGTATTAAAAAATTTTATTTGAATTTTATTTGTTTTTTTAATGTTATAAATGTCAATGTAAATAAATAGTTCTAAAATTGACATTATTGATATCTCATGAAAATGATGTTTTATTTAATCATATAAAATTCATAAAATTATATATTTGTCTAACTGATTTTTATATGGTTTAAAATATTAACCAAAATCCATATATCAGCCTTTATTTCATTTATAGTAACTCTATTAATATTAAAATTTGCAAAAACCCTCTTATTACATTATGGATGAAAAGGATTAATGGCGGTTTAAAACCAAATTATAAGTGTATAAATGTGACCAAAATTGTCAATAAATAATTTTATGACATAATTTATAATAATAATAATATTATAATAAAATAATATATATTTTTATCCATTTGGGCATCAAAATTAATTTTTATTTAATTAATAATTTATGAAATTCTATGAATATATTTCCCCTCTATTATAAAAGGACACCTCTTCTTCTCATTTATTCACACTTTAAATATAATTTTATTCAGAAAAAATCTTCCAAAATCAATTTATATTATCCT
Source organism: Viscum album (assembly GCA_963277665.1). NCBI lineage: Eukaryota > Viridiplantae > Streptophyta > Magnoliopsida > Santalales > Viscaceae > Viscum > Viscum album. The sequence continues at coordinate 1,419,147,138 of OY728145.1, forward strand.
TAACCTTGTTTTACAGGCCTTATGTTGGGCATAATACAAGTCTTAGTGTTTTTAAGGCTTTCATCAGATGAGATTTGTTTTACGAATAGGTATAGTTAAAAAAATAAATTAGTTTCATTTATTCTTCATCATTATTCAAATATTTCTCAACCATGATAAAATAATAAAATATATATACCCCATATAATGATATTTTTTATTCTAATTTAATAACATATATCCATCTCCTCTTCCATCAAATGGAAAATGAAACCATCGTTCGCGCATACTGCGGGCTACCGCCTCATGAACTAATGTAATTAATTTTTCATCACATTCTTTCATTGATGGATTATAATGGAGTTATTAATTTTTATATATTATATTAAATAAATATTTTAAATTTTAAAAGATTATATATCTTTTAACTTCTTATCATTATATTCATAGAAAAATGACAACATCGTTTTGGGGTACGTGTGGACTACTACCCTCAAAAAGCGATGTGATTTTTTTTCCAAGACATATCACTTGGATGATATATATAATAATATTTAAAGATATAATATTATATATATGATTTTAAAATAATTATGTAGTGCTAGAATAATTCTTATATTCTTTCAATAATGATCGTTGAAAAATTGAAACATTAGTCACGCGTATGTATAGCCTACCATCTCCATGAAAGTAACATAATTCATTTTTCATAAATATGCCTTATAAATTCATTGAAAACTATAATTGATTGATAAAAATTATATTTATATCATGATTATTATTTCAAGTATTATTAAAAATTACCCTTTTCACCATTATCAACACATCGAATTTTTTTTAAATTACTAATCGAACGTACTCAAAATAACCGATACCGATTTAACAAATTATGTTATTAAATATTGAATAGTAATAAATGAAACAAATAGTATAATAATAAAGTAATAAATATTTAAATGTTTCTGAAACAACTAAATAATATATATAATTTTATTATATAACTACTAAAGTAAGTAAAGGGAATGTCTAGGCTCATTGTAAGGGAGTTCGTGTCAATTTTCTTTCAATGAGGGATATTTTGTCATTATGAACCTAGTTATTATTATATGGTGTCTATTCTAACACAATGTAATGTAGTATTATGATTCCATCAAAATTAATAATATTTTATGTTCTAGTTTTAATAATTTTATCCATGGGGTTTTAATTGGAAAGCTACTAAGTGGAAAAGGATCCCTTAGCTGAATTTCTTTTCCATAGGTTATAATAATTGTTCATTAACATCATTATGACAAGATTTTGTGAGAAATAATCTATTAATTGTTTTATTATATATTTAACCTTTTTTGGGGGGATTTATATTTGTTAAATATTATATCTCAATTGATAAATTTTCAATTCAAAGATATAATATTTATAAGTGATTATGTCTCAAATTCTATTTCGTTGAGACATATATTTATGTAATGCACCTAAATTATTTTATGAGGTGTATATAATACCCCTTTGATATGTCATATCATGAATACAATTATTTTAACTTCATTAAATGTTTCATTCTATTTTATTCATTCATTGGTATTACGATTGAAAATTTACCAAAGCGGAAAAGACTTTATTTTACAATCTCCTTTTTTAGGATTGTTTACATTATAGGGTCTTGGGGGGATACCAAATGCCCTTATTTTCCTGAAACTAATATAATTTATTATCCTCTTATTTTTATTGTGGTTTATATTTTTAAATTTCATTTTATCCCTTATTTTTTAAAGAAGCATTGATAAAGTTTTATTTAAGATACTGATTTTATCACTTTTTAAGATCAGTAATAATTCTCTTCCATATCCATGTTTTCTAATCTTTTCAAAATTTTATTTTCTAAACCTAAAATATTTCTTAAAAATATATTTACATGATTTATTAATGGTTCTTGGGCATTTTTTTGATGATGGGTGGTTCTGTTATATAACAAGATTAGTGTTATATCTCTCCATTTCATAGGGTAAAGCGATAGAGTTAACTAACTAGATTTATCCTAAGAGATTGCGGGAATATACTATGATGGTTATTCAAAGTATTACCATGATGGATATTTCATTTGAAACTATGATAGTCACTCCATATGTGACTATGTGGGTTACTCTATTTGTAATAGTAATATAAATATGATTCCTCATGTTACAAATAAGATTTATTTTTTTCTTTCTATAATATTTTAAAGAAATCTTATGAATTTTCAAGTTATGATAATGAGTTTATATATAAAAAATGTACATTTTACTTCATATGGGTAAAAATATATGGATTTTTAATTATTAATTAATTTATATTTAAATAAAATTACTCTTGATTATTGATTCCAATGACTCTTTCCTTTATTAAATGTTTATTCCATATTCCGTGATTGATTAACAATGATTTATATGTATGAGTTCCTTTATGTTATAGTTATGCACTATAATTATTTCATAATACCATTTTACTCATATTACACTCACTAAGAATATTTAATTTTTAATCCTAATGTTTACCCTTAATAAGCATTTGGGATCACCCATCTTATGTTTCCATTTACCTAGGTTATGAAGAATGATGAAGAATGTTTTTTTATCTATAATTGTTTTATAAGTGGAGAATTTTATGGGGAAAATTTAACACTTTATGAAATAGTTTCTTATGAATCTAAGTTGGTAAGAGTTTTCCCTAATTTTATAAAACTATAAACCTAAAAGTTCATTTGATATGTATGTGTTATTATATTTCCTTTTGATGTTTTATTTTTTGGATGGCCAAAATTAAGTCACATTTATTCATATCAAATCCTAAAATGTTTCACTTATGTTTTTAGCAACATATTTGAGGGTGCATGTTAGGGCTATTTATAGTTGGTTTTTGAGTAGTTTATAGATAAATTTGTAGACTATCATAATTTTATGTGAGGTTATCCTATAAATTATTGATACAATTTGGGTTTATAACATTGATATTGATTATAAGTTCATTGTTTTAGGAACCCATTTTGATATTTTAAGTGATGTAATTTTAAGGTTAATAATGATATTTTGGGGGATGTTTTATTAGATTGAGTTATTTTTTTCCATTAGGATTAACATGAAGTATTATTTGATGATTCTAGTTTAGATTATATTATAGAAGAATATATGATCTAAATGTGTATTTATGGTCATTCAAGTTATACAAGGAAATGCTTAGAATATCTTGGAGACTATATGACCATGCCATATATATTTTTGTGTATCTGACATTTTTATTAACTACAGATAAGATTCAGGATTTGGGAAAATCATGTCCAAAATTTTATGAAAAAAAATTAATAACCAAAGTAAGGCATTATGATGAAGTTTACAATATCTAGAGTGAACCACCCCATTCATGTCCCCATACACCAGTGATGTGAAATATTCTATAGCTTTAAATTACCTCATCATACTTGTTTCCATGATTTCCCATTTAGAAAGTGTGTTTACCACCAGATATGCTTCTCTATAGAGGTGTGAAACATTCCAATTGAGTCGATTAAAATGGTCAATATAGTCAATCCAAAGCAACATGAGTTTCCCTTGAACATTTTGGGTTCTCACCTTCAAATACATAACTGCTGTTTTAGGGTCATATTTAATTTATATATCATTCCATTTATTCTGGAAAAAATTCTTGATGGTATACATCATCACCCACAACTCTGATTTATAAGAACATCAATTTATAATACTATAACGGAAAAAACATTTGAAAAATTCAAGGTGGTTTCCATACATACCTCCAGAATGGAACAATCCCGACATACTAGAATTCACAAAAATGACATTGAATTTAATGAAAGAATCAATTGGAGGAATACAACTCATAGATTTAGTAACCAAGTTCTATTCTTTTCCTTCCAACCCCAGAAGATGTAAAGATATCAGGCAACTCAAAGTGTTATGAATTGGTCTTAATTTCACCCATATAGCAGCATAAAACCCCTTGTGAATGAATAAAATACCATAATGGAATTATGACACATGATCATCAAACAAAATTCCTTTTATTTCTTTCTGTATTAAGGAAACAATTGGAATAGTCTCTATAATCAATTGGTTATGAAGTTACTCACTCTTTCCAGGTTGAGTGATTAAGGCTAGGTGATCTACCAACTGCCTACCTGCATCAAGATTCAGGATGAAGACCCAACCAAAATACTTCCAAAATTTCTATGAAAAATCACAAATGAAGAAAAAGTGTTGCACAATCTATTCCAGTCTGAGTAATAGATGGTAATATGAGACTATATCTGTCCAACTTTCTTTAGTCGTTCATTCATTGGTAGTCTATTTTTATAGATTATCCATTGGAGTATATATCTCAATGGTTGAGTGAAGTGAGTCTTGAATGTTGAAATCCATGATGGTATCATAGTGGATATCTCACTCTCTATATTGTAATAATACCTTACATTTAATCTTACATTGGTGCTTGGCTTCCAAAAAAGGGTGTTAATTTCTAAGAAGGCATGGTGTTGAATTCCCAACATAACCTGGGTGGGGACAAAGTCAAGGTTTCTTTAAGTCACCATAAACACACTATTTATATTCTTTAGTCTGTTAGGAAGAATTATTAGGTGATCTTTGATTAGTCTATAATTATAAAAAGTGTTTCAATTGATCAATTAATATTGTATGGAAGCCATCTGTTTCGTGTTTCACATGATATCATTAAAAGATCGCTTGAATAAAGTCCAAAACAAAGACCCTTTATAGTAACGATATCCATATAACTACCTCCTCTTGAACCTACTTGATAAAAAATCACAAGAAGTCTATTTAGTATTCAATATATTCCATGTAAATTTTCTAATGAGTCTATCAATGAATATTTTAAATTATTTAATGTTGAGACCTCCCATTTATATGGGTTTAATACATTCATTCCATGAGATAGTAACCAAAATTATTTCTTGTATATATCCATTCCAAATGAATTTCTTGATCATTCCTTACATTTCATTGATGAGGCCTCTTGGCTATATGTATATGGAGAAAGGGTATACAAATTTAGAGGTGACGACTCAATTCACAAGACACTCCATTATAGTTTGAGACATTTATTTCCCCTTCCATATAGAAATATAGTAGAAAAAGAAATATATTATTCTTATAATAAATTTTATTTTCACTTTTACACAAAATTTTGGGACACCAAGGAAATAGAAGGGAATGTATCTTTTTCTCACTCCAAGTATTTGTGTAATTCTATTTTGTATCCATACTACGATCCCATCACCAAACTTAGCGGAATATTTATCCAAAGAGATATCCCAACCATCAATGTCCTCATAGTGACTAAAAAAGACTATATAGAAGATATGGTCATCTGAAAACCTGTAAGAAAAATGAGAATGTCACTCTACATAGCTGATGTGATGGAACAATTTCACCCCTTATAACAATAATTTTTCTATAAATTACAAAATTTGTAAGTTAATTGATGAATATGATCAGGAAATAATCATAAATAAAAATGAGGAGACCTAATAGTTTATCTCCTTATCAAACACCCATTTGTCATTGAAATAAAACCTTAGGGGACCCAATGATCAGAATGGAAAACCTTGCTGATGAGAGGGTAACAATTATAATTTTGACAAAATTATAGAATAATCCATATCTATTAACACCATTGAGAAGAATATTCCATTTTAGGGTGTAAAAATACATTTATATATCAATATTGATAGAAAATATCCCTATCGTCACTTTCCTCTTCGTTATGTTGACACTGTTCAAGGATGTGAACAATTAGTTCTGAATGCACCTGATGTGGACAATTACATACTAATTTGATGTAATGAATTCCTTGATGAGACCCTGATCCTATTCATGAAGATCTTACTAATGTATTTGGGGCAATGTTCCCAAGGGAAACTATTCTTAATTTTTGATATCCACAACAGTACCTTTCTTGGGAATTAAATAAATGATGTTCAAAATAATTGCAAGTGGTAGGTATAATTTATTGAATAATTAACTAAATAAATTAACCTGATCTACATGTTTAATGTCTCAGTGAAATATGATGAATTTATTTTAGAATCAATCAGGTACATCATCAATTTCAATGTTGAGATAAAATAGAGACCACATGACTTCTTATTTATATGGTTCTGAGACAAGGCCTCAATTCCACTTCTCATTATTGAATGAAATAATATTATCAATCATCATCAATATATCATCAGTCCCATAAATTTTATAAATATCACTAATGAATTCAACCAAAAATTTTCAAAATTTATTCTCAGAGGTGTGCAACTTCCCATTAATACTGATGACATTATTCCCTATTTTCAATCTCTTCTCCCTATGTAATCTTTGAAATAAACTTGAAATAATTTCCCCTTTTTTCAAAAATTTCACATTCAAATGGTCCCTTTCTAACCTTCTTTTAATGGTTACAGGGTCATCCAGATTTTAATGAACATTCATTTACTCCTTAGAAGGGATATCTTACTTCTGGTTTCTAACTTGAGTGCTTGCATGATTCTATTCAACATCTTTAATTTTAGTATCAATCTAGGAAAATGTGTTTTTCTCCATTCCTTTTATAGCCTCTTGGTGTTCATATGTTTCTCAGTAAGCCTCTGAAGTGATTTTCTCATTGGTGAAAATTTCCAAGCCTCCAAAATAGTTTCCTTGCATCTGGGATAGGCAACCCAACCATTATTGAAATAGAAGGGGAGAAGGAAAAGATTATTTATTAGGAAAACTTACGCAATTATGGGGTTGTGATAGAAGTGGTGTCTATGAATCATATAACCCCGAATTCCATCATAAAACTCTAGTTAGAAAAATGAAAAAAAACTTGTTCAGTTTTCTTGCCCATCTCTTGTTTAAAGTATGTCTTAACTAAGAAAAATTGTCTCTCAAAATCAGGACCTCCACAATATTTAACTGATCAATACTGGAAGAAAAATCATGAACTACATCCCTATTAAATATTGAACTAATATTTTATTCCGGAGCCAAAATTGTGTTAAAGTGTCCCATAATAACCCATCCATGAACGTTATTATTAGAAATTTTATCAACCTCCCTCCAGAGATATATTCTCTTAATATATGATTTTGAAGAATAAACATAAGAAACCGGAACATTATGACCTAAATTATTTATTGATATATTTATGAACTAATCTTTCTTTTTTCATGTGAACACTTTGATTCATTCATGCCTTAGCATCTAGAGGCGATCTATGTTGAAATTATGAAGGTACTGGGATAAAAAAATTGTATCCCATGGAATATCATTTGATGTCCTTCAAATTTAGAAATAAAAATTTTAGTTTAGAAGTCCTAATAAGCAATGGTATTTTGGACCTAATAAAATGCCTAATGGTTTTGGCTAAGTGGGGATTCTCTGACCCTTAGAAATTTCATTATTAGAGCTTCATTTTTTTTCAGGTTGACGCCCCTTGTCATATGTCTTTCATCTTGTGCCATAGGATCGTGGAATTTTCATTTCTTCTTTGTACACTTATTTTTCTTACTTCATTTTCGGTAATTTATATTCATGATCCCTCCATACATGTAGTTTCCTCTTATGGGTTCCATCCATCATTATTTTCCTCACTAAATTAAAATTTTATAGGGGGTTTTGATCCTCAATATCATGACTCCAAAATCTTCCACATAATGGAGTGAAGGTGTTTTGAACAATGTTCACAAAGAAGGTGTGCATGTCCTTCCTAGATATGGATGATACATGATCTTGTGAGTTCTATACATGATATGGTATGAATGAAATCCATATATTTTGGTCATGAGGTTCCTCCTCAGACAATATCCTAAGAATACCATGAGAATGGATGCTCACCATAGGTCAATGAGACTTAGTTGGTGCTTCATATGCTATCCCTAAATTACCAACATATGTGTCATTAACATTGAGTGAAAAATTCTTGTTCTACCATCAGATTTGGGGATGTTCCCCTTAATAAGTTCATTTCTCCCCTTTCATGCTAAATTTCATTACCAACCCACATATAATCATTAGTTACAATGCAACTTTCGACAATGTTGAAATGAGAGGGTTCAGATTGAGGACTATTGTCTTCTGTAGGGGAAGTCCCAATAATTTCCATAGGCTATTTGGAGAAAAATATTAAATTTATCTTGGAATTATGTGTATTAAAATCCTTATGGTTTTTTGTGTTTTATGATTGGTATGGGAATTTTTTAATAATTTTAATGATAGTTATTTTTGGAATGATTTATTTTTGAAATTATGGTATTATTATTGAATTTTGGATATTAATTTATTATTTATTCATATAACGGATTATTAATTTTGGGAATTATCTTACCTTATTCCAAAATTTCTTGTTTGGTTAATTTATAAATATAGTAAAATTTCTTGTTATAATTTTTTTGGAATGATATGATCCATTGGAAGTTGATTTTAGTACTATAACATCCCCGACCTAATAGCCATTAAACTGGTGCCCTAAGCAGGGTAGTTACATGACCCCAAGCGTGCCTCCCCATACACCAGAGTTTGCCAACTAGTAGCGAGGGTCTAATAGATCATGTGGAGATACTATAACATCATTACCAGATTAAGAAAAAATAGATAATAATTTAAATAATAGAAACAATAGGCAACAATTTTTAACAGACATAAATATCCATTTATAATAAACATGGTATAGTCACATACAAAAGTAAATATTCCTTGCCATGCTATAGTGACAAGTGAACAAAACCTAAATAAAGAAAACAACATAATCACCAATATGTTCTGGGCTCCAAGTATGGAACCTCACCCGGCCATGTCCCATGTCCAACTCAACTCCCTAGCATAGGTCCCTTGCCCATTTACTGACCTGCAATCATGAAATCTGCTTGAGTATCCAATAACGAACCAAGTAGGGTGTGAGTTTGAATCAGAATTACACCATGAATGGTGTCTAAAAAATATCTAGAAAATTAATATAGTGAATTAAAGTGATAAATAATGGAAACAAAAGATAAAAAATTCAATGGAAAATTCTATTATGTTCCTTAAACTATATTATCATTATGTTCGGGTTCACTTCTTACGAACTTTATGACCTAATCTATTCTATTCACGTGTTCAATGGATTTAGAACAATCAATATTCTAAAGAATATGGGAATAAAATCAAGTCCTATCTCACTAGGCATCACATTATAACAAACCCATAATCCTCACCTTAAATCCTTAATCCGAGTGGAATACAACCGTTTGGGGAATCAAACTTCGTCCCCTACCCTAACCCATGTATTTAGGGGTAGAGCTAGAACCTTGGTCCGAGTAAACCTATGGGTGTAGAACCTCAAGTCGATACCCCACTCAACCAAGGCCTGTGCACATGGTTTTTTATCATTCAACACAATTAAACATATCACAACAAGCATATCCAACATCGTTTACAATATCACAACAATATCAATAAATGGGAAATTAACATTTTTCATCAATCAATTAACAAAGTTATTATTACTTTTACTTAACCCTCGTTTCCCCATTCCCATTTCCATGCCTATCTCATGTACCATATTAAATTATAAAGATAATCCCCTAGAATTTTCCATTTAATAAATTTCAACCTTTTTAATGATAACCAGACAATCTCTTAGGTCATTACCCAACCTAAGTGTATGACTAAATACCAATTCCATTCCCTTCAAGAATATTAACATATTTATTCATAGGCCCTGTGTTCTTGCACCAAAAACTTACACTTACTGAGATAACTCTATGTCAGGAAAATATTAGAACACCCTATGGGTGGCCCAAATTTGGTCAAGTCATCCTTCTTGCATGCCATGGGGATTAATTTGGGTTTGATTGAAAATTTAGTCACGCAATAAATCACCACATGTCAAAAGAACCAAGAACACATCAAAATAAGGAAAAAAATAAAACCCTACATGCACAAGTCTACAAAAAAACCAAGGTATATAACATGTAGACCACCTACCATGAATTATTTGGTGAACACACCCTTAACTGAGTCTTCATATCCTGATTTATCGGGATCTTAAATTTGCAACTTATGACACTTCATATTTCCATAAGATGAGGGATATTGATCCTTGGAAGTTCTTAGAGATTTTGGGGTGTCACTAGGGCTGGAGGAGGAAGAAAGGAGGAAGATCCTGAGTGCCCCTTATTTCCCTATAATGGTATTTTTGTAATTTTTTCTAAGATTTTAGGCCACATGGTTTTCCCAAATGGTTTGGAAAACCATGAACAAACCATACGGAGGTACAACCTTCATGGCCTCTCCCTCACACATTTTTCTAGATCATGCGCAATCCGTGTGGATTTCCACTTCTCGCATGGTCTCCCCTCACACGGTTTATCCAAAACATGTACAAATAGTAAAGACTACCCAGAAAGTACCTTTTTCAATTTTTCATGTCCCAAACCCCTGGAACACCCCAAAGGATTCACAAGGACTTGTGGAAACACTTAATTAACCACAGAAAGGGGAATAAAAATGAAACAAAAACAAGAACATACCTTACAGATAAACATGGGATCTTATAACCTTCCAACCTTATAACATCTTGTCCCCAAACTGTTGTTCTTAAGCATCATTGAGTTCCCAAGGAAAATAGATTGGTCCACTTAGACTTCATATCTAATTCACTCTACCAAGTTTCTTCCTAAATAATTCCACACTTCAATAGAACACGAGCCAAGGACACAACCTTTCCCCATAAAACGTTATCACTACGATCCACAATACGAATTTTGTGCTCCTTAAAGGATGTATCAACCTCAAGTTCGACATCCCAGACATTTATCACATGAGACAGATCAAGGTGATATTGTCAAAGTTGTGAAACATGGAAAACATCATGCATCCCACTATACCACTGTGGAAGATCCAATCGGTAAGCCACAATTTTGACCCTCTCCATAATTTCAAATGGCCCCACATATCAGGGCATCAACTTTCTATACTTCTAAATTTGATGGTTACCCAACCGTAGAGATACCTAAAGAAAAACACTATCACCCACCATGAACTGAAGAGGACTATGATGCTGATATACATACAACTTCTACCTACTCAGATTCATTGTCATATGCTTTTGAATCACACAAACATTTTCTAACATTTCCCACTCAAGACTCATTCCTAACAGATCCGATTTTCTAGTATGTAACCAACACAATGGGGATCCACATAGTCTCCCATAAATTTCCTCAAAAGGTACAATCTGAATTGTAGACTAAAAACTTTATTTGAAAGAAAACTCAACAAGAATCAAGTGTTTCTCCCATGAACCTCCATGTTCCAAAACAAAATCTCTCAACATGTCTTCTAATCCCTAAATTGTATGCTCTGACTACTCATCAGCCTGTGGGTGGTAATCCATACTAAAAAAATGGGTTCTAAGTGCATTCTTTAGTACCTTCCAGAAGTGCGGGGTGAATCCAGAATCATGATCCAAAACTATGGATATCAACACACTATGAAAATGTACTATTTTTTAAACATATAATTCCACCAACTCGTCGACTATATAGGTCTACTAAATCAGAATGAAATGAACCACTTTAGTCAGCTAATCTACCACCACCCAAATTATATCATTCTTATGAGTAATATTTAGAATACCCTCTATGAAGTCCATTGTGAAATCATTCCACTTCCACTCTGGAAAAGGTAATGACTGCAAAAACCCATATGGATGCTGATGTTCATCCTTCACCTGCTGACAGTTAAGCCATCATTCTACAACACTCACAACTTCTTTCTTCATTAATGGCCACTAAAACTACCATAAAAGATCACAATACATCATAGTCAAGCTCGGATGCACTTCCAACTTTTATGTTTATAACTTGCACATCAACTCCTCCCATACATCTGCCGACACCAAAACACAACCATGAACATAGGAAACTCCATCAACACCAAAAGTCCAACGAAAAGGTGACTTTCCACCTTTTAGACTTTTGTTCATAGAAAAACACTTTGGATCCACTTATTGAATCTATTTAACTAGGATCAGAAGTGTATATTCAACTGCTATTTATGTATGGGTCACCTTCTCGTTCCCATAATGTACCTCCAGATTCATCTCCACAAACAAGACTGTCATCACCCACTCTGATCTGGATTCCATAATTACAAGATTCTGAGTCTTCTAGATCATAGAATTAGTGACATTATTCCCTTTCCTTATTGAGTACATCAACTCAAAATAAAAATACTCTAGGTCTTGGACCCACCATCACTGTTAAAGATTCAAATCCTACTGACAGAAGATGTATTTAAGACTTTTATGGTCCGTGAAAACCGTGAAAGATTCTCACAACAAGTATTTCCACCAACAATTCAATACATGATCCACAACAACTAGATCAAGGTTACGAGTAGGATAATTCCTTTCATGTGGTATCAACTTCCTTGACCCTATGCTACAACCCAATCATTATACATCAAAACTACCCCAAGTCCAACCCCATATGAATCACAACACAAGGTGGACTTCTTACCTGGCTTAGGTAATATCAAAATCAGTGTGGTATTCAACTTCTTCTTCAGCTCCCGAAAAGCATTCTCACATGCCTCTGACCAATCAAACATAACCACCTTTATGGTTAGGCCTATGAGTTGTGCTTCCAAATGATATAATTCTATAAAAAACCTTTGGTAATAACTAGACAAACCAAATAAATAAATAATATTAGAGATGTTCGTGGGCTGCTCCCCAAACACCACAACCTGCTCCTTTTCTGAATCCACCAACACACCTGACTCCTAAATTATGTGTCCTAGAAATTTCACCTCATAAATCCAAAACTGAGATTTTGATAGCTTGGTATAAATCCTATGCTCTCTTAGTGTACTCAAGATTATTTCAAGATGTTTTTCATGATGGCCGTGAGTTCTGGAGTACACCAAGATGTTGTCAACAAAGACAACTACAAACTGATTCAGATATGGATGAAATATCCATTTCATCTAGGCCATGAACAAAACTACTGCACTGGTCAAACCAAAAGGCATTACCAAGAATTAATACAACCTGTATCTACTTTGGAAAGATGTTAGAGTTATTTCAGAAGGTCTCATCCTCAAATGATGGTATCCCAATATCCAATCGATGTTAGAAAACACTGAGGCACCACTGAGTTGATAAACAGGTCATCGATTCTAGAAAGTGGTTATCGATTCTTAACCATCATCTGGTTTAGCTTCCTATAATCAACAAATAGACTCAGTGATACATCAAACTTCTTAGAAAACCGAACAGGTGATCTCCGAGGTGATATACTAGGATGTATAAACCCCTTACGCTCTAATTCCTCTAACTAAACCTTCAGTTATTAGAGATCTAATGGGGCCATTCTATAGTGTGTAATAGAGTCTGGCTCTGCTTCTATCTTCAATTCAATCAAAAACTCATTGTCTCTATCAGGTGGTAACCTTGAGATGTCCTCCAGAAACACATCCTAAAACTATTCCACAACAAAAGGGAAGACTGGATGCCCTTTCTCCGCATAATATATCATAAGGCAGGCCACTGGGGCTGTGAGTTCTCCCAACTACTAGCGTAGCAGCCATGTACTGCCCGAATGAGTATCCCACTCACCGCAAAGGACATATGTGATCCTATAGAGAGATGTGAATGTTAAACGACATCGGTAACATTCAATATAGGATTGATATAACACCAAACTATCCATCCCCAAGATTAGTTCAAAATCTAACATCTCTAGGACAAACAGATCCCATAGTAAATGATACCCACCGACCTCCAGAGCTAATCACTTAAAATTCCTAATGTCCAAAATTCCTTACCCTAACAGTGTATCAATCAACATTACCCCACTCGCAGTTTCTACGGTTAATCCCAACACAACTACGAACTGAGAATAAATATAGGAATGTGTTGCACTTGTATTAGATAAAGAAATCGCAAGCATGGAAGCTACTAGAATTCTACCTCAAATAGTAGATGGTCCTACCTCACCACCCTTAGGTGTTGCCTAAATTGAATGGATATGACCTTCCCCTTTACCCTTGTCTCTATCCTAAGTGCCATACCCTTCACTACTCTGTTGGTATGGATGCTCATGCCCTAGAGTTCCACGTCCACTGCTTCCTCTAGTACGACCTATGGAGCTTCAACTACCTACCTGATATAGGTTAAATGACCCCTACCTACACTCAACATCTACCTCTGACCTCCATAATTCCCATACTATCATGGACTCCTACAGAACCTCTGCACGTGGCCTAACCTAACGCATGTTAAACACTCAATCGGTGGGCAGGGACATTGGTTATGTTTGTGCCCTGGCCTGGCACACTGATAATAAAAGACTTGGTCACCACCTTGAGAAGTTAACCCCATCTTCTGACTGCTCTGTGTGATTCCAAACTACTGAAAGGTTCCAAAGTTTTTCTTACTAATATCATAAGACACACCACATGCTCACTTAGTTAGTGCCATAAGTTCACTAAATGAATCTTCCTTTAGGTTTCCCTATGAGATAAAGGGCTTGATCTAAACCATCAGAAAACCTTTTCAGATGACATATATTCACATATGATATGATCTCGTGTATGAGCCCATCCAAGAAGTGAATCTATATAGCATCACCGTCTCCCATCAATGTCAGAACAAAGTGCCTCAAATCGGTGAAATTACTAGAATAGTCCATCACCAACATTGTCCCCTAAGTGAACCTCATAAAATCTAAAGCCTTCTCATGCCTCAAGATTTATGGGTAGAAGGGATCAAGGAACTTCTCTTGAAAATCATTTCACATCATTACCTCATCCTTCTCTATCTGAACCATGATTTCCCACCAATTATTTTCTTAACCTCTCAGATTATAATTCTCCAACTTGACTCGGTTCTCAAGAGGTGTCTCTATGTGATCTAGAATAGTTTTGATGGAATCTACACACAAATATGCTACTTCTGGACCAACCTCTTTGTTAAATGTTAGAGGTTGTTGCAGATGAAACTCCCTGGTAAGCTAAAACATACTTGGTGCAACCCGCCCTGGGTCTTGTTCCATCATCTGTATAAAACGAGCAAGGTTTTCACGGAACTGCTCTTACCTACATTTTTGGATCACCATGTTCTCCTACTCCACTACTGGAGGAGAATTATTGGCAATGGCTTAATGTTCCCAAACCAACACACATATTCAAGGTGGCATTTTACTAAGATTACAAACATGATCTTTAGAACCCAACCATAAAGATTTTATGAGAAAGAAGAGATGTTAATAGGCTCATCACTTTCCACAACTGAACTAGTTTTCACACCCTACCCAGACGAGGTGAGTTATAACCAGATCACTACCCTTCTCTATCTCTCTTAAGGTCATAGCTAACATGGGTACTTAATTCACATGGTTACGATCCTTATCTTTTACACCCATCCAAAACAGTTTCCCTATTACAATTTAACCTTACTATAGATTAATCCACTTCTATTTATTATTACACACAATTTTCTAATTACTAATTACCCATTTGAATTTCCTTTTTACCCATTCAAACCATATTATTAGGCAAAATTTCCTTAATTTTATTAAAACATATGCATCCTCACCTTTATATCCCACACACCCATCCCGTGTGTGTGCCTATCATGATGCATGTCACTTACATACATAAGTTCCTAGAATGATGCATTATTTCACAACTTTGTACCCTTCCGACCATGAGAGAAATATCAAAAATATTTCAAACCACACAAGTACATCATCCAATGGTGAAATATCATCAAATATAAAAACACACATCAAGAACAACAATCCCCTCCCAGGGTGACTTGGGGTTTCCCCCATATATGGGTTATCTACTCCCAAGCATGATCTCAATACCAAGACTTGACACTTTCCTAACCTCTTGTTTACCATACCCAAATAGTATTAAAGGGAAAAGAACTAATTTGATACCACTTTGTAAAATCCCCAACCTAAGAGCCACTAAACTGGTTCCCCGAGCCATGTAGTCACATTATTTAAAGAGTGACTCCCCATACGCTAGAGGTTGTCGACCAGTAGAGGGGGTAAAATAGGTCATGTAGGGAGACTATACCCTCATTACCAAATTAATCCATAATGGAAAATAATTTAAATAATAGAAACAATAGGAAAAAATTGATTACATACATAAATAACCAATTCCCATTAACGAGGTACAATTACATAAAACAATAAATATGACATGCCATGCTACAATTCCAAGTGAACAAAACCCAAAGAAATAAAATAAAATAATCCCTAGGATGTTCTGGGATACAAGTCCGGAACCTCACCTGGCCATGTCTCATGTCCAACTAAACTCCCCAACATATGGCCCTTGACCTTGTCTTGAGCTGAAAGCTTGAAATCTTCTCGGGTACCCAACGGTGGTCCAAGAAGGGTGTGAGTATAACTCAGTATTTCACCACCAACAATGTATAAAAAAATCCAAAAGCATCAGAGAGTACATTAATGTGATAAATAATGGAATGTAAAGATAAAAATGTAACGGTCCATTCTAGACAGTTCTTTAAACTATATTACCATTATGTTTGAGTTAACTATTTAGAGACTTTATGATTTAATATACTATTTTCACATGTTAAATGGATTAGGAATATTCAATATTATTAAGAATATGGGAATAAAATCAAGTCATATCTCACTAGGCATCACATTATAACGAACCTATAATCCTCGCTTCGAATCCTTAGTCTTGGTGGAATGCAACTGTTAGTGTAATCTTACTCTGTCCCCTGCCCTAATGCATGAATTTAGGGTTAGATCTAGATCCTCAGTCTAACTCAACCCTTATACGTACAACATAAAGTCAATGCACCACTCAACCAAGCCATGTACACATTCTTATTTATCATTCACTATAATCAACCATATCGCAACAAACATATCCAACATCATTTACAACATCACTACAATATCAGTAAATGGGATATAAAAATTTTGCCTTAATATATTAACCCATTCATTATTCATTTTACTTAACCCATTTATCTCTATTATAATTTTCTATGCCTATATCACTAATCATATTAAAGTATAAAGTCAATCCCATAACATTTTACCATTTAATCCATTTCACCCTTTTTCATTCCAAACTATTAGGCCATTAACTGACCTATGTGTATTATGAAACACTAATTCCTCATCTTTCAAGCATATTAATATTTTCACCACAGGACCTAGGTTCTTGCACAGTGACCTTACACTTACTTAACTAACACTAAGTCCAGGAAATGTGGGCACACCCCACAGGTGTCCCTAATTTGGTCAATTCATCCTCCTGGAATTCCATGGTGATCAAGATGGTATAAATTAACCATTTAGACACCCACTACATCACCTTATGTAAAAATAACAAAGTAATAATAAAAAGAGGACAATAATAAAACCTAACATGCCCAATTCTACACAAAAACTATGAGATATAACTTGTAGACCACCTACCTTTGATCTGTTGGTGAACACACCCCCAACCGAGGCCTTAGATTCTAATTTAACTATCCCTTGATGCTTTACCCTAAACCTCACTAAAAAATGGGTTAATATATTTATATGGATATGTAAAAGAAATAAAATCCCTAAACCAAAAAAAAAACCCAAGGAGGGGTATAAAATTATGTGGATCTTCAATCTTCAACTTACGACACTCCAAACGGCCCTAAGATAAGGGAGATTGATCCTTGGAAGCTCATGGAGGTTTTGGGGTGTCACTTGTGCTAGAGGAGGAATAAAGGAGAAAAATCATGAGTGCCCCTTATTTCCTCAAAATGGTATTTTTGAAATTTTTAGAAGTTTCTAGGCCACACGGTTTACCCGCATGATTTTTCAAAACTATGTGTAAACTGTTCGGAGGCTACACCTCGCACACCCTCTCCCTCACACAGTTTTTCAAACCATGAAAAATCCATGTGGATTTCCACTACCTGCATAGTCTCCCCTCGCACGGTTTGTCAAAACCATGTGCAAAACATGCAGACTTCCCAGAAACCCCATTTTACCCTTTTTCATGCCCTGAACCCCTACAATACCCATGATCCTTCATAGGACTTGGTAAAAAAATTAGTTATCGACAAAAAGAAGACTAAAACTGAAACATAAACAAGAACATACCATATAGAGAAATATTGGATCTTATAAGTACATTAGAAATATAAAATTCATCTTGAATACGGATTTTTCGAAGAAAAAGATATGGCTATGACATAAATTTGTTACGGGATAATTATATACTTTTACAGTAAGTATATATACTAATGATATTAGTATAGATAGATAAATTAAAAGAACCTTGAAATGAAAATTAACTCCTATTATCATCATTTCAGATTAATTGAACGTCTTTTAGATAGATTCTTGGTTTGTGGTTTGGTTTTTCCTAAATTTATCATGATCATTCACTTTCTCGTGATTAATTATCTATGTTACTATTCATCATTTTAGACATTAAAATTCAATTCCATGTCTATGTATTAACTTCTTGCTAATGTTATACCATTTTTAAACCATGTTTGTGTTATTTTAATTTACCTTTTTCTCTTCCTTTCTATCTTTTCAATAAAATGTTTTATTAAATCTTTTTATGATGTAGTATTTCAAAAAAAGTATTTTAAAGTATCAATGATTGTATTTCTAAGATAAAGTTAAAATGATAAGGAAATAATTTATTAATATTAGGGAGAATGAAATATCCCAATATTTTTTTAAAAATTAAATTATGTTTAATGATGTGTATGACACAAAACTCTAAGCTCAAACGAACCATGAAATATTATTTTTTAAATATGAACATTATAACCTATCCTTTAAATTGGTGGGTATGAAGCGTATTAATTTTTTTAAGTATATAATATAGTACTAATTAAAATATCAGAGTGATTAATTAATAGGAAATAATTAATAATTTTTTAGTAAAATGATTTTATTCTTCCAAGACATGTTTTTATCAAAAATATATTTATATTATTTTTTTGTGAGTGAATAATAAAATAAATTTATTTATCATTTAGAAGTTATAATTTATATAATAAATATTATTTATGAAATAATTATATTAAAATTATACTATGGTAGAAATTTGAAATTCTTCTGAGAAGTCTTATTTTTCAATGAATAGTGAAAATACTATTATTGAAAAAATTATATGATTTTAATGTACATAAAAAGTTAAATTATATTTTTGATTTGAATTAAAATTTAATTTTTTAATTTTAATTTCATACAATACAATTATTATTTCTCAAATTAATTTTATACTTGAATTTAGTATAAAAACATTTTATATTTAAAAAGGGAAATTTTCAAAAAGAATTGTTTTCCATCAAAATTGTCATGTTTGATTTTAAATTAAATTATCAATGAAATGTTTCATGGATTTTTAAAAATGGATTACATATTTTGAATTAGTAGTTCTAAATTGGATTAATATTTCCATTTTATTTTTATTTATTATTAATAGCAACCATAATATTTTTTTTGTTACCACGGTAAAGAGTAAATGTGGTAAATAAGTGTTAAAAATTAAATGACAAGGACAAGAAAATGACCATAAAAAAGGAATTAATATTATTTTACAATTCTATTTGGTAAATAATTTTACAATATTTATTCATATGTATTTTTTCTCATTTTGTTTTCTAATTACTTTTATAATATTTTATGTAAAGAAAAGTAAAAAATGTCATGCTCTTGTATTTAATAATATAATAATTTTAACATAGGCACAACTAGATGATATGTTTGGTTATAAATTTTATTTATAAATATAAATTATTTATCTTCATCCTTAATTTTTTTAGTTAATAAATAGTTACCTTTAATTATTACACAATGATAGTACCGTGATTATTAAATTAATGGAAAAATAAAACAAATGATATTGAAAATATTAAAAGGATTATAATTTGAAATAGAAATGGTGAAACATGAAATTTATAGATTAAAATAAAAATTTTTGTATGTATTAAAATATTTAATTTTAATTTCATTTATTTTATTCATGTTATAAATTTTAATGTAAATGAATTTTTGTAAAATTGATATTATTGATATATGATGAAAATAATAATTTATTAAATGATATAAAATTAATAAAAACACAATATTAATAAAATTTATTATTATATGGTTTAAAATAAAAAATATTTTCTTTTTATGTGCCTTTTTCTCATTTATATTAACTATTTTTACCCTGAAAGTATAAAAAACCTTATTGTCACAGTAAGTGTGGAAATGGTTAAAGAGGGGTTAAAATAAAATTATTATGGTTAAAATGTTATTTAAAATTTCCAAAAATAGTATTATTATGTGAATATCTAGACACATAACCATATTATATTAAAATATTTTTAATTTTTACCCATTTTTTACTTCAATAATATATTATATTAAAACAATATATTAAGAAATTCCTTGATTTACCCTCACCTCTCTTATAAAAGGAAACATATTGTTCTCATTTATTCACACTTCAAAACCCATTTGGCTTTTACAATGTCTTAAAAATATCATAATAACATAAATACTCACATTATAGAGGCTTTAGTTTTGGAATTATAAAAATCTAAATGGTCCCAAGGTGTTAAACAAATGAGATTTTCTAAAGAAGAGGTATAGTTTTAAATGCATATTTCAGTTTTTTTCTTCCTACACATCCTTATGTTCTTATTAAACTATGGTAAAATAAAAAATATCCTCTATATAGTGATATGTTATTATGTTTATTTAAAAACATATATCCATCTCCCCTTCTATCAAATGGGAGATGAAACCATTGTTCGTGTGTGTGATAAACTACCACCTTGAGAACTAATGTATTCCATTTTCCATCACCAAATCTAACAGATGCGTTATAACGATTGAATTAATATTTATTTATAATATTAATGACTTATGTATCATTATTAAAGTATCATATTTCATTTACCTTAATAAATTTTCATTCTCTGACAAAGGATAAAGTCGTTCGTGCATATATGTGGACTACCACCTCTACGAAGGAATGTGAATTATTTTTCACATCCACATCACATAGATGATATATATTATATTTTTTATATATTTATTATTTTATTATATTAAAATAATTATAAAATTATAAAATAATACTTAACTTCTTTATGTAGTAATCAATAAAAAATAGAAATGTTATAGATGTATGTGTTTGACCTACCATCTCCATGGTTGTAACATAGTTAATTTTTCATAACCACATTTAATGGATGGACCTAAAATTATAATTTATGTATAAAAATGATAATTATTTCATGATTATTATTCTTGATATGATGTAGTAAGGACCTATTTGACTACAATCAATACACCAAATCTATTTTGAAATTACAGGCCGAACATTATCAACATAACTAATATGGATTTAACGAATTATGAAATTAAATATTCCATTGAAATAAATTAAAATATTGTTTAATGATAATGTAATAAAAATGGAAAAAGGTTATTAAATTATTTATATATTTTTATTATTTATAATTTAAAATGATATACATGGAATTTCTAGACTTGAGGTATGAGATTTCATCTCAATTTCTATTTATTAGGGAATATTTTATTGTAACTATCATACTTAATTTTATATGGTGTTTATTCTATAAAATTTACATGTTATATATTTTAATATTCATTATTCATGATATTGTATTTTGAAACTTTAATTATTTAATCCATGAGTATTTTACTTGAATGTTACCAAATGGTAAATGAATCCTTAACTCAATTTCTTTTTGTTGGTATATAACTCTTCTTCATTGAATTTTAAATGCAATGGTTTTGGGTGAATTGATTTGTAAATTTTTTTAGTATCTATTTAAACTTTTTTATATGGGTTAATATTTTTTACACACAACCACCCAATTGGTAAATTACTAATTCAATGACATGGTCTTTAAAAGGGTTGTTAATCTCAAATTATCATTATTTAATAGATATATTGATGTAATTCACCTAACTTATTTTATTAGGTGAAAATAATTCCTCTTTGATAGGTTATATAATCAATATCATTTTTATGATACTATAAGTTTTATTTAAAGTTATTATTTCATAGGTATTATGATTAAATGACTACCAATGTTGAAAATAATTTATTTTATGATCTCATTTATTTTCAAGATTGTTTATGCTCAAGAGTCCTTAGAGGGGGATACATTTTCTATTAATTTCTTAAACTAGATATATTTTATTATCCTCTGGTTATTAATGTGATTTAAATGTTTAAATTCTATTTTATCCATTATTGATGAAGGAAACATCAAGAATGCTGTTTTTATGTGATACATATTTTGTCTCTTCTTTTATATCGGTGTTTATTCCCTTCCATATACATTTTTTCTAAAATATTTTCAAAATTTTCTTTTTAAAAACTTAATAATTTTTTATAGTATTTCACATCATCTTTTACCTTATTTTAAAAGGTTTTGAAATGTAAATTTTTTAACAATTTCCAAATGGTTCAATTTAGACTCCCTTTATAAATTTTTTAAGAGAATATCTATTTTTAATGGTTACAACAAGAATATATTTTATCATAATCATGATAATTATTTTCATTAAAGATTACTTTATAATTATCCAAGGTTATTTTAAATTAAAACAATTTTCCCAGTATTTATTATTTTTTAGTTTTTTTAAAATTGATTTTCAAAGTGAAAATGTTATTTTCTTCAAGAATAATTTGAATTATATTTTAATATAATTTCTATTCATCAAAATAAAATACACTTGATGATATTTATTCTCTATTTTTAATTTTTTTATATTAATATGATCCTCCTTTTTTATCTAGATGGGTAATTATTATTTCATATAGATTATCATGAAGACAATTTATTTTATAAGGGTTAATCAATTTATAAAAGGAATAATGGATACTTCTAATTGTTTAATAATGAAATGTAATCTCTATATATTTTATTTATATTGTGCTTCTTGGGAATTATTTATGATGATGGGTGGTTACATTATAATCCAAGGTTTGGTGAGCCCTTTATATTTCTATAATACATTGGGAAAAGTGATAAAGTTAATCGATTAGGTTTCTCGAAAGAGATTATGCGAATATTCAATGACGAATTTTACAAGTATAATCAAGATGATTATTTCACATGTAACAATGATATATACTCCACGTAGGACCAAAATGATTAATCTATATATAAGAGTTAAGTTAAAATGATTCCCCAAGTTAAATATACAGTTTATCTATTCGTTCTCTTGGATTTAATAGTAATATTTTCATTTCAGAAGGTTAGATAATGAGTTCATATTTAAATAAAATTATTTTCCACTTCCTATGGGTGAAAATAAATAAGTATTTAATAATTATTTTATCAATTGAGACCACATGGCTCTTGATTATTGATTCCAATGACTCATTAATTTTTCAAACCATTATTACATGTTTCATTATTAACGATCCTAGTATTAATGGGTATGGTTTACATATTTTTATGATTATGTATTACTACAAAAATTCTCTTTGTAAAATCACTAATAACAAGGAATTTTTAATTGGTTTATTTACCCTTATTGATCTTTCAAACTCATCCTTCTTATGTTTCTTTTTTACAATGTTATATATAATAATGAAAAATGTTTTTAAGGAGTTTAATATGTGAAGAATATTATTGGAGATTTCATAGAACTTTATGAGACTGTTGTTCAAAAATTGTTTAGTGTTTTTACTAATTCTCTGAAAGTCTAAACCAAATATTTTGTTGGGAATGCATGTGATCCATCATTTAATTTTTATTTTTTGATGTTTCACTGGAAAATATTGGTTCACATTTATTGTTACCAAATAAAAAATTATGTAATATTTATGTTTTTAGCTTCATATTTGGGAGTGAAGGGTCAAGGTATTTAAAAATACTCTATTTCATTAAAAGGTATGAGGGATTATAAGAGAATACCTCATGGAAATTGAAAACAAAGGAGATATCAAATTTCACGGAGTTTCTTCTCATAGATAAATTAGGATAAAAGTGATTATATTACTTAAAATAGGGATGAGAAGTAAGAAAAGTGAATCCATGCATTTGAAGGTGGAAGTCCAGAAAGGCTCTTTGAATTCAAAAGACAATTTAAATTTCATTGACAATTAGAGGTATGATATATCTAAAGGAGGAGAAGATATAATGAAGGTAAAAAAGAAACTTACATTGGTTTATTTATTATTTTTAATTAAATAAAATGGGTTTTATATTTCTTAGTATCAAAAAATTCTGACAAAGTTTTTGACAATAAAAAAATATTTATGTTATAATATCAACAAAGAAAGTTGTTTTTTACAATATAATTTTTGAAAATACATGTTTAAAGATGAAAAAATGATGAAGTGATGCTTATGTGTTTTTTTGTTCATAGATAAGATGTCCCAGGTATATTTTTGACATCAATAATTATAAATATATAAGTTTTTAGTGTTGAAAATGTTTAAATTATTCTAGTGATTGAAGTCTGGAGGTATAAAAAATTGTATCTCATGGTGCGTGTTTCACAAGAGTGTAAAATAATCAATACAGTATGAACATTCCCAAGTGGAGGAAGTGTTGGAGATGAAAAATAAGGCTTGGTGAAACCACACCCATAACGTTGTTCATGTTGTGAAGGTAATATCAAAAAAAGGGAAAACATGAAGGGAAATTTCCCTAGGTTTTACCCTTATGTAATTTTGTTTAACTGATGAGAAATAGAAAGTGAAGAAGGACCAAAATCATGTGAGACAAAATATGGTGGAAAAGTGATGGTGTAGGCCAATGTGGCTAGACTTTCCATGGTACATGTCATTTTGTTTGGAGTTTTGGAATAAAAAGGCCAAAAGTCTTGTGTTACTCTATAATGTACAATATATGGTCAGTGCATTTCTCTATATTAATGACATATCATTTAAAGGAGGAAAACAATAGATAGACCAAAACTATAGTGGAAGTGGTCATGGTCGACTGGTGGACTCTCTTCCATAATAACTTATAGTAGAAGACCAAAACCATAGTGTGTTGTTGTTTTGGAGGTAAAACAACCTTAGTTCTTGAACTATGAAATTGTGTAAGCTAAATTATTTTGAGACATGTGAAACTGTTAAAAATTTAGACTGAATAAACTATGCGATTAAAGTTCTAATTATTTAATTATTAAATAATAACGAGATATATTTTTAGTTCATGATTCAGGTGGTCTTTGAAGGTGGTTTGTAAAACTGATGTTTGAGAGTTAATTTTGAATCAATTTACACTGTAATAATTTAATCCAGGTGTCCCCTCAAGATATTTTATATCAGAAGTTTTTGTTAAAATAATGAGAGTTTATGGAGGAGTTATGGTAATTTTGAATGTATCATAACACTACTTCCAAGTGTCTAGTCTATGGGTCCATGGATTTCCTCTTTCAATAGAGGGTGATAAATTAGTAGAAAATGAAAGAGAGACTCCTGATTGTATGTATTTTTTGGAAAAGAGGATAAAAAATCTTAGATAGGGGCTTAAATATTTAATAATTGGTACCATTAATGATTATATCAAACTTAAAGAGGTATGTTTTGTGTCTACATAAAATTGAACTTTTTCCAATGGAATTTTGGAAAAAAGTACACACCACATCAAGGTATTTCACAAAGGTGAAGAATTAACTATGTGAAAATTTTACAGAAAATATATTATTGATTAAAGATGTGTTTTATTGTACTATGAGTGGACCTACATGTCCAAAAAACACATGTATATCCTTCATAGAGAAGTGAGAAAAGGTGAGAAATGAAGAGGTAGTTATCTAAAAATGATCCTTGGGAGAAAGTGAGTTGACCCTAAAAATTGAAAGGTAGTGAGCCTAGGAATGGAGTGGCCAATCATAAACCAATTATATATGGAGTTACCCCTAGTGAAGAGCAGTGAGATCAAATTCGGTTGTGGTGTGGGAAAAAAAACTGATGCTAAATCCTTGGATGTAGCTTAGTGATGGTAAACCATGTAAATTATCATATCCTTATTTACTTTATGCATCAAAAAAAAAGAACAAGAAACCCAAAAAATATATGGATAAGGAATATAACAATGATGCCAAAAATGTTGAGAGGTTATGGTCATTTATGGAAAGTAAGGTAAAATGATCAAGTTGTTTTAACTAGTTAAGTCATTTTTAATACATGATACACCCCCCTTTCAGGGAGATCTCTTTCTAAGACCCTATTATGGGGCCCTAAACATAGATTATAAAACATATTTCTATGATATACTAATAGGATGAGGTTATATATAAGAAAAAAACATGAAAGTTTGGTGATGTTGAGATTATGAAGTTTCATAGTAAGGACATTCATGTGAGGATACAAATAAGTAGTCATAAGATCTATTATAGATACACCTAGATGTAATAACCTCAAAATGTCCGGTTGTGAAATAACATGATCTTTAACTGCTGAAAAATAAATAGGATTAACTACATAAATATCTGGATACACTTAGGGGTCATCTTTTTGTTAATTGTCACTATATTTAGAAACCATTATTTATTACTTCATTCAGAAATACAATGAGGGATTTATGATAAAAATAATGAGAGAAATAAAATTAAATCATAATAGGTTGAATTGAGAATGATTTTAGTGTAAAATAGCTATGGAATAATTTGATGGTGAAATAGAGAAAAAATATTTCAATTTGAATTTTATTTACAATAAATATTTTTTAATATTAATTCTTTGTCACTCATGTTATACCCTTTTGGTATTAGTAGTAGTCAAACAGTAAAGGGAGGAAGGTAACAATGTGTAATATGGTAAATGAAAAGATTATCCCACACATCAAACTAACATGATAAGCCCCAGAGTGATAAATATTTTTATTTTTCCGAACCAGCTATCACAAATTATGTGGAATAGGAAAAAATAGAACAAAAAATTAATGAGGGAAAACTAAGAGTTTGGTTAAAATGATGGAGAGAAATAAATTTCATCCTAAGGTGCCTATAATAGTTCAATACCTTTAATTTGGAGAAGTATGGAATTATCAACGTCAATTCCCTAATCAAAGGGCTAACTATGATGATGAGAATTAACATCACCTAGAACAAGGGAATATGTAAGGGCCTACACTATGACAATCACTCAAGTAGATAATCATAAATATACTACAATTATTTTTATAATTTGATTTTTTTTATCATTGGATTTTTATTTTAGAAGCATCAATATATCTAGGAATTTTACTAATATAATTAAATAAGTATCCCAATTATTTGATTATAAATGAAAAATTCATGTTGTATGACATATTTATCCCAATTTGATGTTTGAGTGAATGTTATTCATGAAAATTTTATTCATCTTCCTTTATATGTATTTGTTTTTATTTTAAGAAGATTTTATATTTGAAAACTCAATATTAATTTTTAAATTAAGGGAATTTAATTTTATATTTTAAACTAGTCTCTGATAATCTATTAGTGAAAGGATCAATATAAAATCTATAGGAAAACTAATTCTACCATACTATTCTTATCCAGTGATTAGGGATATTTATGTCAAATGACTGGAGAAAACTACATTATAAAGATAATATTATTCTGAGGAAAAAAGTTATCTTTACTAAGTTGAAAGGATGATATATCTGTTGAAATTATATGTTGAGTCATGAATATCTTTTTGATTCCATTAGATATTTTCATTAGTAAGTCATAATTATAATTTTGAGTTCATAATTTGTTTAATGTGGTAGAATTTAACAAAATATAATTTCATTATTAATTTTTGTTTACATACATAATATATTTTATTTCTTTCTCGACATGAAAAACCAAGACCAAAAAAACTATGAAAGAGTTTATTGAGATAAAAAATAAATATAATATATGAATACTTTTTCATAGATTTTTAATAAGTCAATATAAATTAGAGTTACCATTTTATGAAACAAATATATATATTAGATGAAATAGAATCTAGTAGTAAAAGTGTTCTTTACGAGGCTAACATGTTTGATATTATAAAGGCAGTAGTTTATCTAGGGTTTACCCTATGATAAATCTAATAAAAAATATCAATAATTAAATTATGAGAGAAAACATTTTTAAGATAAATAAATATTAGGGAACTTTCCTTGAAATCCTTGCTATCAGAATCACAATTCATGACTTCCACCATTTCATATCTTATGCTTCAGTCTTAAAAATAAATCTTGAGGGGTTCTATAAATAGAATTAAGATGATATAAAAAAGTAATCATTAAATCAAAAAATTATTTTATACAATTCATTTTTTACCTTAAAAACCATTTTAATACTAATTCATTGATTAGATTAAATTAAATATAGCTAAAAAAATAATTAGACCATTTTATTCAAAAAATATATTTTATCTAAAATTGGAATTATAAAAACTTAATTTTAATAAAATGATTATATTATGGATAAAATAATTTTTTTATGAAAAATATAATAACACCAATTTAATTAAGAATTTATATAAAATAATAATAAGAATAATTAATATATGAAAAAATTTATTTTTATATAAAATTAATTTATATTATATTTTATTTTTTTAAAGACAAAATCTCAAATTTTATAATTTTTATTTGAAAAATTTAAAATCATTTTTAGATTTAAAATAATAATATTATATTAAGATTATTTTTTCTGTATTTTTGATGTGATCGAGCGCATCTTTTAATTCACAATGGTTTCCGTTAAATTACATTATTTTTTCCCAAAAAACACTTGATTCTAAAGTGTAGTATAGTGATAGTGCGGGGTTAGTCCCACAAGGATTGGACTGAATAGAAGGAACCAAAACATTAAACCCTATATACATGAGTCCCAACAAAATGGTTGGGTTTTGGATTAAACTAATTCTAAGGGATTTGAGATTTACAATCAGAGAGAGAAAATGGATCAAAATAAATTTTCATTGTTTGGGTAATGGATAATCTTAATCCTGAATTGGTACAGTCTAAAGGATTAGGATATAAAGGAAGAAAATTTCACTAGTTTACTGTGGTCAAACCAACTAGATCTATGTAAGAGGTAACTATTCCATGGTTTGGAGAGAGCTACAACCTAGATTCAATAAGCCTGTCTTCTAAGAAAGAATGTATTATAGGCTATTTCTCATAATGTAATCCACTCCAATTAGGTCTTGTTAGTTCATTAAAACTCCCCAAAGTCAGAGTTTTTAATGAAAATGAGATAAAAAAATCATTTAACAAGATTACTATCCTTAGGGTAACCGTGTTTATAATTAATGATTCATTATGTTCAGACAACACTACTCTTGACCCTAAAATAATCAGTAAATCCACTCATGGTAGAATTGATCATAAGTGGGTAAAGAATTAAAAACATGATTATTTTACCAATATCAATTAAAATCAAGTATTTAAGGATCATTCATTCAGGAATAAATAGTTTAAAAATAGTATCAATCCCAACATCGATAAAAAACTTACTTTAAACAAGGAAAAGTAATGAACACATCAATGGTTTACCTTCGAATGATTATAAAAATAAATAACCCACAAAAACATATATTGATGATGAAAAATGAATTAAGAACACTTGAATAGTGATCAATGATGCTTGAATAGATGTAAGACAATAAAAAATAATTTTTTAATGTTGAGTTGAGAGAGAAGGAAGAATAAGAGAAGAAATAATAATGGGAAATAAAAGAAAAATTCAAATTGGGTTATGTAACCTGTCTCTATTTTTCATATCTGAGATGTAAATAGCTGAGGTTTTTCATGATTTTTAAACATGTCACACCATTTAATTTTGATCCAAAAATTTCTCCCAAAAACCTCTAATCAGGTGGGAATATCCCACGAATCACATCCTAAATCTTCGATATTTGGAAGTTTGAATCCTTTGATGATGTGTAACTGGTATTCCTGAAACATTTCTTCCTTTAGTTGGATATTAAAATAAATAATTTAATTTTCAATATTACACGATGTGTATAGGATATTCACATCATGCAATCATTTCATTTCTTATAATTTCTTTATGAAGTGATTCATGACTTGTGATAGATTGTGAATGACGTATACACGTTGTGTATGTGGATTTCACGACGTGTAATGATAATTTTTGGTCATTTTATTTAGTTTTTACTTTGAAACATCAGAATACTATTTCCTGGAATAATTAACACATAACCGGTACAATATTGAGTAAAACATGAATATTCCTTAATAAAATGATTGTGAATTTTCTATAAAATTTCAAAATATCAAATTTCACCAAACTTGAAGGATTACATTTCCTAAAGCCAAAATCCCCTCAACAGGGAAAAGAAAAAGGGAAAAATTTTTAAAATATGAAATTATCATTACAACCAAGAATATAAATCTAATTATATGTAGAAAATTTCAGTATCCTAAATCATCCCTGCATATAAAATTGGTTATGCCTGATAGTATAATTCTTTATTAAAATTCTCAATTTTTTTAATTATAACTTCATTATGGTTCCATAAATTCTATACCAATTTTCAATTTACCTCACAATGAATTTTCTATCATCACTCATGGTTAAATGAAACTTTAGTTATGATCATTCATTAAATTCATGATCCTAATGATAGGTTTTCATTAGTTATATCTTCTCTACTTCTTAAATAAAAATAATAAATTAATCATGGGGTTTTTGTAAAAAGGTAGAAAATGACTCTCATTATGTGGGAAGGTGGGTAAAAGTGAAAAACAAGATAAAAAATGATGTTAATACTTGATGTATAATCCCTGAATGTTGTGAATAGTTTAATAAAATATATCGTCATATTATAAGTGAAGCCAATGATCCCAACAGATCAAGGTGGATCCATTATTATATCATGGGAGTTGATAATGTATCACATTTATTTTCTTATTTATTTTCTTGTTATTTATTTTTTAAATTTCTTTGTGAAGGGGGATCTCCTCTTTGGAGGAGAGTTCATAGGAGCTAGGGGTTTGACCCTTACGGTTCTTCTTCATCTTTCAGATGTGGTGGATATTCAACATGGTTTTTTATAAAATCTCAACAATGATAGTGGTCTTGAGGGTTTATTTGGTATCATAAGATCTTGTTTCATGGTGATGCTTCATCATGTATGGTTTGTCCAGCTGCAGCGGC
Organism: Viscum album; assembly: GCA_963277665.1. Taxonomy (NCBI): domain Eukaryota; kingdom Viridiplantae; phylum Streptophyta; class Magnoliopsida; order Santalales; family Viscaceae; genus Viscum; species Viscum album. Next base: position 1,419,178,291 of record OY728145.1, read on the forward strand.
TATGTCCTTATGGTGATGCAGTGGGTGGATGAAGGCAGGCTAGCATTCGACATTCAATGTTTCTGATTTGGTCTAGATATGAACATATCTGGTCACATTGAGTCCTCAATGTTTTCCTCTAGATTTTGAAACTACAAGTATTGTTGGATCCTAAGAGGGGTGGATAAGCGACAACATCCTCGACATCAGATCTATGTTCGGTGCAGGATGTGATGATATATTGGTCCTGGTCGGGCCATTGATGACACAACAACGTTTAATATTTCTAGTGGTTGATTCCTCGGTGGGATCTAGCTATAGAGGTGTGGTGATGCTATTTTCAATCTGAGATATATGTAGAGGATGCTATCTTTTATACATTTTCAGTCAGATTATAGCTGTGGGTGGTGGTGGGTCTAGATCTAGCGACTGGCGATGACTGGTGTCTGGTCACTGTAGGGTCCTGTGGGGTGCAGTTGTGGGCAGAAGATGGGTTATTTTCTGTGCCTTGGTCCTTTTTAAGCCTTATATTTGTGTCTTTGGGACATTAGGACATGTTCCTTTTAATGGATTTGGGAAATTATGCTTTTGGGCTATTGTTTTCTAAGGACTTTGTGCCTTTGGTGTTTGGTTTTTTGTTGGGTTCTCCCTTTTTTCTCAAAAGGGGGTTGTGTATTTTTTCTTTTTTAATAAAGGGTCTTTCCCCCATCTTTCTTAGTATTTTTTGAAAGTTATTCATTGGAATTATAATACTTCCACCCCTAACAACATATGATCCTTTAAAGGATTCAATGGTCTGGAAATGGTGATTTTTGACCATCCTAATACAAAACCCAATCATCATTCCCTTTTTAAGTTTTTTTGTTTTTCATAGGGATATGATCGGTGTAAAATTCCAAAAATTGCACATGGATCATAAAAAAATAGTCATGTAAGAACCATAATACATATCCTCAGTCAAAACAAGGTTTATATGTCCTAGGTGTCACTTATGAAAATTCTCATAAAAAATATGAAATCGTAGTCCTAGAGTCCTATTGGTAATTGGAGTAAATAAAGAAAACCGGTAATCACATAGGGTATAAAATTAAGTAAAAAGTCAATTAAAATAAGTTTCAATTTTTTTTAAATTTGAATTAAATTAATAATCTCTAAAAATCATTATAAAAATTTAAACAGAAGAAAAACATGGATTTACCACAATTTTCCAACTTATGTTTCTCTTTTATTTAAATGGGTGTGATGATTTTTAGGTTTAAAGCATGATTCCAAATGAAAAATGTATCCTAGATAAATGAGAATAAAAAATAATTATAAGGTATCAATATAGAAACTCAAGAAATATTCCCCCACACATAAAATTATATATTGTATGCACTATTCGTGAAAGTACCATGAGAGGGGTATGATAGATAAAGTGTTGTAGATTGAAATGGAAATTTGGAAATATAAGACTAAGGAATCAAAATATCCCTATAATGAGTGGCATTGCAATGGGATAAATTATAAATCTTTATTTTGGAATTGGTTTACCTGAATAATTTGTGAGAAATAAAAATCCTTCATTGGATAAACCATTAGTCAATAAGGTTTAATCATTTTTTAAATAGAATAATGGGAAGGTGATCACAATAAATATAAATGAAAGACATTTTATATAAATTCATATATTTATATACAATAAATCTCAATGTGACTGATGAATAAAAATAGAAATCTAAAAAAGTAAAACTAAAATAAAATCACAAGAAAAAATAATGATTAAAACAAATGAAATATGGGTTTCCTCCAATAAAGTTCTAACTATTATGTCATAATCAAGATTAAAGGATTAGTGTATCAATTAGTATCATCCATTGTCACAGATCTCCTCTATCTTCTGCATCTACTAGTGTTGGTATCCTCTAGCTCTTTTGGTCATTTGAAGGATTGATCACCTCAATAGCATACCAAACATAAATCTAGTGTGTGATGAATGGTATTCGTGTTCATTATGGTAGTGATGGCTGCTAAGATAGTATCACTAGTGATAGATCCTATAACAGGAACTCAACATCATCCAGATGATAATTCATTCATAGAACAAGGGAATGTTGTGATAGAACAGGTGCATCGATGACCATAAGATAAGAATAGGAGCTGTTCATGGCTACTATAATAGTGTAATTAATTGAAAAATAATCCAAGTAAAAGAAATAAAAAATAGTATCCCATAGATATATATGTAGTGCAATGACACAGTAATGAAAGGGAATGTAGAAAATATAAAACATTATCCCCTGAATACTGTACAAAATTTGGGGAGGGGAATAGGGTAGTCTAAGTGTAATGAACATCATCGATTAGCTCATCCACTATACGCTCCAAAATAGAAGGTGATTTCATCTTGCTCACCTGGTCAATATCAGCAATGGAAGACTGAGTTAGCAGATCAACCACTGAAAGTGGTTTAGTGTTGATGGAATCTATCTCATTGCTGGTTGGTGGGGAGGTACTGATCTAGAGTGTGGACATGGATTTGGTAGCTGGATCAATAAAGGGAACCTCAGTGGGTGGGGTGGCTGCTGGGTCCTTTCCCCTCTTGGAATATTCTTCCAAAAAATCTTACTAGGAAGCAGGGTCTGTCATCATGGACAGAATATTAGCCAAGGTAATTGATGGGGTGGGATTGGTAGATGATGATGGTCCATAAGAAGTCGGTTTTGTCTAAGAAGGTACCTGGTATGTTGGTAATGTAGGGGTAGTGAAATGTGAAAAGGATGCAAAATTGATTTGTAGGTGGTGGGAGATCGGTAATAGATTCTCGATGATGCAGAGGTGTACATCCTAGAGATATTCTAGATAGGATGTTTTGGGTGGATAATAAGTTTAGGTTGTGGTGGTAGATATAGGAATATGGGTGGGGTTATGGGTGTGTATGGACACAACATGTGATAGGGTGGAAATTGAAGTGGAGCTGTTCTAGGTTCGGTTTGATGAATTCCTAGTGCCTCTTAAGTAACCTCAATGAATCCTATCACCCATCAGTATATGTCACCATCCTTAATCAATAGCCGCATATCCCACAACAAGAGGAATTCAATTGACTCCATGGGACTAATGAAGGTGAGTAGAAGGGTGGTGTTAAAAATGCCATGATGAAATGCTAAATGGGTTATCAAGGATCAACCGATAATCATTCCTTGCATCTGCTATGTATAATCTCTATATTAGGAAATTAACTATGAAGCCATGTTAACAACATAGGCTCCCATGGAAATAGTGAGGATGAAAAAGTTCATCTGGAAAATGCATCTGTGAGACTCTGCTCGAGTGAACCAGGCATGAATCAAGGCCCTATGAAAAACGCGGAGTTCTAGATCTCATAACTGTGTGGATTTTGTAATCCTAGGATCATCCCAAGTGTGAGCATCCCATGTAACCATCCTAGTGATAATTTTTTAATTTTAAATGATTCATTGAAGCTATAAAGTTTTGAATACATCTATTTTGGAAAAGTCATCATTAAAAATTCTGATCCCTTGGCTGAACTCTACGAAAGAATGCTCATGAGGCTGTCCTCCTAATCTTAAGTAAAAGATGTAAATTATGTCCTATAAGGTGGAAATAAACTCAAGTTACAACTCCTGATATTTATCATCATAAACATGGATTATAGAGTAGATATGTAGGTGGTCAAGGAGTTGTATTACATCCTGGTTGAAATGAAAGTGTATGAGGAAGACCGCATCGAGGGTTTTGTTGGTCCTCATTGGTTTCTCCGGCAGAGGGTTGAGTGAAACATGGTATTGTAGATCTGAAATATGTTGTATGGGGTGTAGGTGGGGGTTTTACATCTCCTAGGACCCACCGTAGTTAGATTAAGAATCCTCTAGAACACCTGTCTCTTCAGGGACAACAATGGAGGTGGAGGAGGAAGTTGCATGAGGGGGTGGAGGTGAGAAACCTCATCAACGCTTGAATGGTGGAGGACCATATCACCCTGGAACAAGATCAGAAGGAGGAGATTTCATGGTCAATATGTGCACCATTTTAGGGGAAGTGTTGGCTATAGAGATTTTGTATGAAGGATTAGTGAATGGTGGATGAGGAAGAAGGGGGGTTGGGTGTGAGAGGCGAGCGACAGGAGGAGGGGGTTTAATGTGCAAGGAAATTAGTTAGTGGAAGAGGGGAGGGATTACATGCATCATGAACCCTACTATGAGTAATTAAAAATATCAGGAAATTTAAATTATGGGTATTGAGATACATGAAATTTAATTTCTGAATTTATTAAATTCAGTAAGGGAAAGGTAGACATCATGAATTTTGATTACACTGCATGAATTTTGTAATTTTTGTATAGCTTTGAATCAGTCCCTAGTTATATTCTTTTCAAATTCTTTAAGTGATCATAAAATTGATACAACTCTAATCTATCCGAAGGTTACCTAACCTAGGTTTCATCCTAGTCAGTGCTTCATTCAACGTCGAGATATTTACTCTTTGGTGCTCCAAGGAATTTTAAGATGATGACACATCCCTCATGGAAGGGTTCTTAATAGATTTTCAACTATTGACCATTTACTTTGAATGAAGGTCCACCATATTTTTAAATCTCAATAGTCCCATAAATAAATACTCAAATGACAACAAATGTCCTTGACCATTTGGATTTGAGCTTCCTTGGGAATAGTTTTAATCTAGAGTTGAATAGTAAGACATTATTCCCTAAGACAAAAATGTATCTCACAATGTGTTGATCATTCTATTCTTGGTTTTTTATTTATAGATCCTGGAATTTTCATGAGAATCATTTTTTATTTCTTCAAATTGATCTAATTACAACATCCTTTCCTCCTCATATTTTTAGTAATTGTTATTGAGATTCTTAATTTCTTCATGTTAGTGATGCTCAAGTTCTTCTAGAAATGACATGGATTTACATATATCAATTAAGAGGGTGTGATATCAATGGGTGTTTTGTAATTATTTCAGTGCTCCCAAAGTTAATAAACTAACATCAAACTCTAATCCTTTAAATTTGTTTTTATAGACTTTTCAAGGATTTTTTAATTTCCATATTAGAAAATTCAACTTGTCCAATTGTTTGTAGGTAGTAGAGACTTTTTATGTTACACCAAATTCCACTTTTTTTCAAAATACTTTGACATCTTGATTAGAAAAATGTGTTCCCTTATAACTAATGAGTAATATGTTAAATCCAAATTTTGAAAACACATTTTTCTTTTAGAAATTTATGGCTACTTTTGTCGTATCAGAAGCTGTGGATTTAGCTTCTACCCATTTAGAAATATAGTCCATGCCAAAAAGGACATGAAACATGCCATGTTAATTAGAAAATGTCGCTATGAAGTCTATTCACCACACAAATAATAGGTTGACTTCTATTATTGGGTTTTAGGGAATTTCATTCCTTTTTAGGATGATACCAGTTCATTGGAACTTCTAATATATTTGATAATAATCTCTTGAATCTTGTGTAGTGTGATCCAGAAAAGGCCACTTAAAAAAATGTACTCAACATTCTAGTTCATGATTCCCTGTAATTGTGGAAGCATGAATAATGTTTAATACATTTTGGACCTTGTCCTTTGGGGTGTAGAATCATAATAATCCATCAGAAAAATGATTAATAAGGATTGGTTCCTCCCAGTAGTAGAGTGAAGATTAAAATAAAAATATATTTCATTATTTATAAGTGAGTTCTGGTAAGAGGGATCTTGTTTCTTGACAATTTCTATTATCTGAAAACAATGGTCATACCATTTTATTTTTTCTTAAGAGAGATTCATTTAGGAAATCATCTTCAGTGTATAGATCCACATTTTCCATTATGAGCGGCTGTGGAATTCAAGATAAAAGGTTAGTGATAAAATATGTGACTGACTTGCTGTCCTAGGACAATGCCAATATAGAAGTCACTAATGTCCCACATCAATTTAAAATCTATTACCCAATTTGGTAAAATGATTATAGGAGCAGCTACCAGACATTTCATTAAAGTGATGAATGCCCATTGAAATTTTTCAGTGAATTAAAATAGATTTTCCTTTGATAAGATGTGTGTCATAGAGGGGAGGGGAACTTTCTGAAAATCAACCTTGAATCACTGATAGAATATAGAATGTCGTAGATATCTCATTATTAATTTAATGATCGAGGTCTCAGGAAAATATTTGATCACTTTTATTTTATTGGGATCCACTTCCAAGTGATCCCTATAAGTTTTTTTCCCCAAATTATGACTAATTAATCCATTAAGTATCATTTTCCCATTCTAAAACCTAGAACTTCTCTTTACAGTGTTGTAGGAATAACTCAAGATTTCTTATGTTGACCTTGAACGATCTTCCATAAACTAAAATTCATCAATTAAAATTTACTATAATTCCACCACCATATATTTGAATATGTGTTTCATGCACATTTTATTGGTATCTATTGCATTAAACATGTCAAACTACATGTGTCTATAGTCTAAGGTAACAAATGGACTAATGAATGTTGTTTAATAGTAATCATCTTAGTTTAATTTAATCTTATTATATACTGAATATCCATGCATGAAATAATATAATTCATGTTCTACTACTCTCTCCAATATTTAATCCATAAAGGGAAAGGAGAAATGAATTTTTGTGTTTTAGGATTTTTTTATTCGATACATACTCTCCATCCAATGATGGTGTGAGTTGATATCAATACATCTTCATCATTTTTTTGAATTGTGAGATGAAATTTCTTTGGAAAGACTTGTAGCGGGCTCACCCACTCATTATTAATGATTGAAAAATTATTACAGCATCTAGAAGTTTCAGTACTTCTTTCTTGACTAATTCCCTCATTGGTTGGTTGAGTGGCCTCCAATATTGGTGTTTGGGTTTTTTATTTTATTTTAATAATGTTTTATAAGTTCATAATGCATGAATGATGCCTTGATGTCATCCACCCCCTATGAAATTGAGTTTTTTTGTCTTTGTAGGACTTTTAATAAAAATTTTCTCTTGTGACAATGTAAATTTTATGTTAATGATGACTTGAAGTGTGGAAATAGTCTCTAAAAAGGAATACTTGATTGTATTAGGGAGGGGTTTAATTTATAGTTTCAGTAGATGAATGACTAAAGCTATAAAAGGTGGTGTATTTACCCTTGTAAGAGGTTCTATTTAGTTTACTTATTGTAAGTCATATACCTCTTCCTCAGTAGGGGTATCTCATCACTATTATATTAAATATTTAAGTATTCATTTCTTTAGTCTCTGAGAAAGATATCTTATAAGTCAAAAGAATTATATATTTATTGTTCTACCTTTTCAAGTCAATCAAAACATATTCACCGCTTACATGGAATATGAGTCACCCTTCATTAACATCAACCATTTTATTCCCAGTGTTTAGGAATGGTCTTCCTAGGATGGCTATAACATCTCATTCTACTCCCATTCTTAGAATGAGGAAGGAATCTGAAAAAATGAACTTTCAAAATTTGTCTAAGACATCTTCAAGAATTCATCAGCGATAATTTACTAATTGGTCAGCTATTTATAGTTCCACACTAGTTGGTTTGTGTTCCTCAAGAACAGTCTTATAGAATACAGTCATCAGAATGTGGTTGATGTTGGATATTAAATAACACAAGTCCCTTCTGAAATTACATTCTCTTATTGTACATTGGAACGAGTATCCACCATTTTATCTAATTTTGGGAGGAGTTTTCTGATGAAGAACTGGAGAACACTCTTCATTTAGTGAGATGACTCAAAGTCTTCCTTTTCCCCACTATTGGATAGTATTTCCTTAGTAAACTTTTCATAGGATGACATTTCGGTGATTACCTCAGCAAATGGAATAATGATGTGAAATTTTTTGAACAATAAAACAATTTATATATTTCCCGTGAATCCTTCCTTCCATCATTATTTCGAATAAAGGGGTGGTTGTTTATAAGGTTGTGTCACAATGCATAGAAATTCTTTGGATTGTTCTTTTTTCAGGGATTCTGTAGAAGGTGGTACTTTTTGAGGTATCTATGAGTAGTTTCATTTCATTTTCTATTATCTTCTTATTCTATTATGGTTGTATTCTTTTTGGTTTCCTAAAATTTGTTCTCTTCTCCTCCCCATGTTTTTTGAAAGTCTATCAATTTCATGATCCTCAAAACAATTACCTTTCCCTCTTCCTTATGGTATTTCTTTTCATTACCAAGTATAGAACATGGTAATTTTTCTGACAAGGCCTTTGAGATCTGATCCACTTTATGATCGAGGTTACAAAAATACACACTTGGATTCTTCAGTTTTGTCTCTTGGTTGTTCATCCTTTGATTTTAATTTCAAATAAAGGATGACGGTTGATTTTTAAAATTATGTTTAAGAGGAATGACTATTTGTGGAGGTCTTAGTGGAGCTAGTGGAATTTTTTTGTTATTCTCTATGAGGGAAGAGTTATTTTTCTAATTGTTGTGGTGTTCTGAGAACATGATTCATTGGTGGATATCCTAGTGGTCCTGGGTTTTGGAATGGTGCCTGACTACTTCTTTGGTGGTAGTACCCTTGATTATATTTTTACAGTGTTTCACATGCCATTACTGATAATACAATTATGGTTTCTGAAATTATTGATTCTACTGTTTGTAATTAATTTAATTATAATATTGGATTGGTTGTTTCTCAACACCTTCCATGTAGTCTGGATATAGGTGTGGGCACTTATATATTTCACATGATTAGATCTCCATTACAAGGAGAAGATGGGGAGGTGGTGCAACAGGTAGTTTAAAGTATTTTAGCTTATTAGTTAATAGTTATACTTATTAATATAATTTTTTTTTAACTTGGTGGATTCAACACCGGGTTGGTCCACAATTTCTATATCATAGACTAGAATTATGGGAGACCTCATCCCAAATTTCTCAGCCAACTAGAGGTGTTTTAAACATCAGAACTATATTAGTACCGACATCAATGACTCTACAAATAGTTGGTTGGAGGCCTTGATAAAAATTTTGGGGTTGTATCCACATATGAATCCCATGATATGGGAACTTTTAGGAGTGTTCGATGAAGTGATCCCATGATTCCAATGCTAACTCTCCAAAATTTTGAGCGATATTTTTGATGTCATTCCAGAGTTTCCATGTTCAGATTGTCAAAAAGCACTTTTTTGGAAATTTCTTAACTAAATCATCCAAATATGTAATGGGCTCAAGAGATTTAATTTTGAGAAAATCATTGACTCAACCTTGAAGGGAAAATCAAAAGACTCATAGTAATATATAATAAAATGATAATCCTTTGATGTGAAAGGTATAAAGAATTTCCAGTAAGTTCGAGATGTGTTCATGGGGATTCTTAGTTTGAATCCCACTAAAATAACCCATTTTAGGGATCATATTAATGAGTCCAAGCCTAATCTCAAAGGTGTGCAGCTAAAAAAGAGGGTGCACAATTCTAGGTACAACACCATTAAATGAAGGGAATCCATAATCCATAATGGTGAATTATTGTTGAACATTATTATCCTCACGTAATCCCTACAGAAAATGACTTATAACAATATAAACTTATTGACAGATAATATATTTGTTGGTAAAAATGAGCACTTCCAATAGATTGTATGTTTGATTAGTATTAATTTTTAATACCAACACTTCCTTCTACCAACAGATATATTTGTTGATATTGATCATTCGTACCAACATATCATTTACTAGTAGCTGAATCTATTGCTTTATCACACTAATACCAAAATTTATTTTACTAACACTTGAATTTTTTATTAATAATGATATTACCAACAAATATTTCTTTTTTAATAAAAAATATTACAAAAAACCATTCCATAACAAATTTTTATTATATCAATAACAAATCAAGAGAAACATAAAATAAATATATTATTTTTATGACAAAAGTAAATTTTAATTTCCTAGAGTTTTATTAAAAACATCTAATAATTGATTTTAATTATCATTTTTCTCGAAATGTTTAATGTTTTTATATTTCTCAATATTTTTTATTCAATTTTCAAAAAATTTTAATTTTTTTTTATATATTTCAATATTTTTAATTTAATAAACCTTTAAATAATTTTTATATAAAAAATAACCCTACTAAAACCCTAATGGTGACCCTTCCTTATGGCCATCGCCACCCCCTACCCTCTTATGCGTTGTCTCCCGCTACCCTGCCTCTCATCCTTCTCTCCCACCTCACCTCCCATCACCTTGCCTCGTCCTCCCCCATCCCCATTTATTTCCCTCAATAGCACGACCTACATCTTCGATGGCTCCTTCGTTATACTTGGCTTTCCCCACTGATATCCTCTCGTGAACCCCTTGCCTGTTCTCAACTGGATTTCCCCCATAACCCCTCCATCCCAGGAGTCCCAGCAGCTCTACATCCCCCCGCAACTCCTCTGTCTGTGGCATCCCAACACATCCCTACCCCAACCCACCTTCCTAACCCTAAGGAAAAATCATATTGGTAATCAATTTCATTTTTTCCTCTCATATCAACATTGATGGGTTCAGAACCATCAATCATTTTTGGACGGTGTGATAAAATCCTATTAAATGAAAAAAATGGATTTTGATTTTCAACATGAACCTATGGAATAATGTTCGGGAATTACATATGAGAGTATACCAGGCATGTAGGAAGAATAAGAACATGACTTTGGAAGGGGTAATATAGGTTCTAACATGTTTGATGATGCACTTAGCCCTACTAAAGCAGAAAAAATGATGCCTAAAAATATAGCTGATGATTCCAAATTTTTGTCTTCAAAACTTTATGACTTATTTCACTCTTACCTACCCAATTTTGTGAAAGCTTGATAATGGGTTTTACTATACAACACGTTGAAACATGGAATATCACTTTGTACACTAATTCGTAGGATTGAAGATATTTCTGGATATTTTATTCTCATCACATGAGATATATAGGGGGTTATTTTTGGGGGATGTTATAATGTCCCTTGAATCCTCTAATTTGAGAAAATATCAAGTGTAAAATGAATAATTTGTATTTACAACTTTTTATGGTCAACCGAGGCTATTTAGACCGACTGCTGTGAACCAATACTTTTATTTGTGCTTAAATGATCTCCTAGCACTTGGTGGGGGTAGAAAAATCGTTCTATGTCTAAATAAGGATCTATTGAGTGGAAGTTGTGTAACATGATAAACCTTTAGTAATATGTGTCTATCTTGTAAGTTGTAGATCGAGTGGAAGAATATTGAGTTGTGGGGCTTCACGCATTCATCTAGGTATCACTGATGAAAAAAGGACCGACATGGTTCCCTACTTCCATGTTAGTTCCAAATTCTTTTAATAATACTTGTCTCATAGTTGATCACTTCCAAATTCTTTAACCTTTGAGCAACTGATTTCAAACTTAACTGACATGAACTTTTACAAATTTTAAATTAGACTTTTTTGTCCTTGTTGGAATACCTAATGCAGTCTTTTTTGGTATTTAATTTTCATTATTTTTGATCAAATAAGACACTAAAAAGTAATTTCAAAGTGATTTTAGGTTAACTCTTGTCTTCTCTGGATTGGTGGAAGCAGTTGGAATCTTCACTGATTAAGGGAGTGTTCTTTTGAGGAAATATTTGGTACTGATCTAGTATGTAATCAGTCTGGAAGCTAGTGATGATCTTGTATGATGTAAGAATCATTTTTGTTATTGTTTATTCTAATTATGTCCTTAATTCTATATTTGGTTTCTATGATTATAATATTGAGAATAATTGTGAAACCCAATTAAAGAATGGAGTTTTTCTATGAATTTTATAAAATAATTAAAATAACTATAAATTTAATAGAATTTATAATAGATTATAACAATATTCAATCTACCATGGATGTATTGAAGTTATCTCTTTAGATATAACATATATTTGGATTCTAATAATTATTGTTATTTCATAAACTATAGATATTATCCTTTATTTCTAGAGGAAATTTTATATCTCAATACCTTGAAGACATATTAATGCTGAACATTCAAAGCATCACATAGATTATCCACATTTCACAAACATTATTTATTTTCTTTATAAATACATATTGATGTTATTTATTGATGTTCATAGATATATTATTTTCTTTACATCACTCTATTTAGTATTGAAAACTAATTTTTTTATCTATTTATTACCGAGAAATGTACTACAGATATCATACCAGATTAAGTGTATGTAATAAAGAATCTGCAAATAATTATGCAGTTTCATCAAAAATGTAGATTATTTTACTGTTAATTTATATTTAGTTTCAACATTCATTCAATTTGCATGATTATGTATACTATACATTAAAAAATGTTGATATAAGTTGGATTTAGTAGTCTTTCATGTATAGTTTTTAGTACCACTATGAAATTTCAATAAACATTCAAAAACATTATAATATGCAGGTTTAATATATAATTTATATTTGACTACCAGTCTACTACGATATTTCATGCATTTAGTAGCCTTTTTAGTGTACAATTTCAATATTCATACATTTATCTATAATGTTTTACTATGAATTACTACATGTTTTTTATAATATGCATTGAAAAATTTAATTGCAAGTGATATTCAATAGCTTTTGAAATTTACAATTTTTAGTACTATCTAAATTCATCTGTTGGATTGATTAAATTTATTCAATGAAATTAAATTAGTATAATTATCTTTATTTGATCTTATCATTATTTGTTGTCCTATATGCTTTTGGATCTTGGTCTCATGTATTATTTCCCTTTTTTTATTTTTCTGGTCATACAAACTCTTCTAGATTTGGTGAACTTCAAACATTATCATTCATTGAAAATTGATTATCTTCCCACCTCTGGTGTAGATGGTATGTTAAATATTTCTTTTTTCTAATTGTTTTTGAGTCCTCAATCATATGAAAATTTCTCATGGTTCATTCCCAATTCAATGTTCATTCTTTCTTGTTAGAATGTTTGGTTAACGAATTTTTCATGTTAGACTCCAAGACATTTATTCATTGTCTGGATACATAGATTCACATGGGATGATTCAAATTATGGAATAAATATCTATCTAGGATGAAGTTTATGAATATATGAAAGTTCGTAAGAATCTCCACAAGGATGTGAAAAAATATCATATGTTGTGAGGTGAGATCAAATTGTTGTTCCCCACGAGTGTCATAAAACTATTATGTTATTGTTTGTGTTGCATATGGAGGGTACTGGAAAATTGGTATCTTTTAATGTTTCATTTTTAGTAAAATAATTGGATTCCAAAGGGTATGCAAGTTTGTCAAAATTAACAGTTTTTTGAAAAAACATAATACATTATGATAATTGAGGATTTTATTGAAATCTAATTATTTATATTCATATCTATGTTTAATACTTAAATTAATAAAACAATTATTTACTATATTCACAATATAAAACTATATATTTATTGTAGAGAAATTTTCTATGAGTATTCAATGAAACATTTCTATAAAATGATATTATTGTAAGAGGATTCACATCTAGAATATGGATATGCAAAGGAAATATAAAATAACTTTTTCTATATTGAAACATGAATAAAATAAATACCTAAAAGACCTACTAGATTATTTCAAAATTACATTTTCATTCCCATACTGTGTATCCACTATGTTTTAAAAACACTTTCAATTAGGTAACTAAAGTAGTTTTATAATGTTTTCTTACTTATTATATCATTCAGTTTCACTTTATTTTTTATATATTTTATTTTATTTTATTTTTTATTGGTTTCTATTCATGTAGATATTTTTCACGAATAGGTGGTTATTCTATTTTTGTGTGTGGTGTGGATATTGGAGCTAAATAGTGTGACATAACAGTAAATTGAGGTTTCTCACCAGTACTCGGGGTAATATGATTTGTTGATATGTCAATAGAGATGATGAATGAAAAATGTACATTCTATGCAGATCAATTTTTTATATTTTAAATTATTTCAATTTTTGTTTCAATTCATATAGATATTTTTTTTTCTGATTTATTGGTATGCTCTTTTGTTGTGTGTGGTGTAGATCTTGGAACTGAAGGGCATGGTATAAAAATGACCTGAGGTTCTTTACTAGTTCTGGAGTCGACTTGATTTGTTAAGATGTCAATAGAGATGATTAATCCAAAATTATTATTCTATACTGATAAATTTTTTGTACCTCTATCTTTTTTTTTCAATTTATGCTGAAATTTTACATTGATTTATGGGTATTGTATTTATTTGTGCGCAGTGTCGATCTTGCAAGCTGAAAGGTGTGGTGTAATGGTGACTTTAGGTTCCTCGCCAGTAGTAGAGTTCACCTGATTTGTTTCTTCAAATGTCCTATTTGGGGGGTGATGAAACATATTTGGCATAAGTAACTATTTTTATGTTGTGATGGGTGCAGGAGGATTGTAGTCAATAGATGACATGCCCTTTTTCATTTTGGGATGGGGGTCACCGGAGGGTTCATAGATGGATCACGAGTTTATATTTTTCTATGGTATTTATGTATTAATCAACATCAACTATGTAGTGATTTTTTTTAAAATCTCGTTATTAATATAATTAAAATTTCCTATGTTTTAACATGTGTGAAAATAATTTTCAGTTTGAAAATTAAAATAGGTTTATTATATATGATAAATTAATATATGTTATATAAAATTTTACTATCAATAAAAATTAATAAATTTTACATAAATGTAATTTTAAAAAAAATATTATATGTTGGTAGTATTATTACGAAGAGATATATTTGTCATATGAATATGTAGTTATACATTTTTATTAATTTATATATTATCTATTGGTATTATTATAATTGTAACAAAACTATTATATCGTTATAATAAAATTTTGTGATAGAGTTTTTACCAACAGTTTAGTGACAATAAAATTTTTATTGATAAAATGATTTACCAAAATAAAATACACTTTTCCCAAAAGATATACCCATGTTAGAAAAAGATAACTATTTTTTAGTGTTTAGATTTAAAATTTTTCATGTTTAGTGGGTTTAAACCTACATGGATGTTGCGGTATGCCATTTTTGAATAGAAGCATGTATAATTGTACCTTCTGATTTTTTTTTGAAGGAAATAGGTTCTTGTGTGTAAAAGCACTTTTAATGAGTCATATGTCCCTGATGCATGCACTAATCCACAAGGAGAAGGACACTGTGGAAAAAAAAGAAAAGAAAGATTGAAAAGATAAATGGGGTGTGGGTGTGTTAATCCTAGGGTCTTTCCATAGGTTTCTATGCTGAAGTAATGATTTTGATACCCGGCTACAACCCCAAAAGTTGATATGCCCACAGGCATCATTTAATTCTAGTGGGATAAAGTTATATTATATTATTATTTCCCAAACAACACTTTCTAATAAGGAATAGTATAGTGATACCTTAGGTTTAGTCCCATGAGGATTGAATTGGCTTATAGAAACTATGAATGTAAAACCTATGTGTAGTATTCCTCAAAAATTGGTTGATTTTTGGAGAAAACTAATGCTAAGGGATTTTTAATTTAAGTCTAGATAGGGAAAATGGAACGAGATCAATTTCAGGGTTCAGGTAAAGGATAATCCCAATCCTAATGTGGTATGGTCCCATAGTTTAGGTTGTGAATCAAAAAAGGTCACTAGTTGAATATGGTTAAACCAACTAGATCTATCTAAGAGGCAAATATTCTTTGGTCTGGAGGAAACTACAACCTAGATGCATTTAACTTAACTTCTACAGAAGAAAGTATTATAAGCTATTAGTTATAACCTATTACACAACTATCGAGTTGTAGTTTTTCAATAAAAACCCCCATGGTTATGGTTTATTAAAATAATTAGATAAAAAAATTAACCTGATTACTATCCTTAGGGTTACCAAGTTGAGAATTAAGTATTCATTATGTTCAAACACCCATACTCTCGACCTCGACCCTAAGAGATTTATCCACTCATGGTAGAATTTACCATAAGAGGGTAATGAATTGAAAACATGTTTATTATTACAAAATAAATGGAAATAAATTAGTTAAAGACAATTCATGATAGAACAATTAGTTTAAAAATCAGATCAATATGAACTTCAACCAAACACTTACTCGAAGTAAAGAACATGAAATAACACAATAAGGGTTCATCATCGAATGATGATTGAAATAGAAAAGCCACAAAAACTGATATTGGAAATGAGAAAAGGAATATGAATGGTTGAAGAGTGATCTAAAGTTCTTGAATAGATGTAAAAAATAAAAATAATTGATGTAATTTATTTTAAGAGAAAAGGAATAACAGAAAAAGAAGGAAAAATGAGAGAGAAAATAAAAATACAAAGAGGGTTGTGTGTTATGTTTATTTTGTGCACATCTAAGCTGAAAACAGTCTGGGTTTTAGATGACATGTAAAAATTTCACATCATGTAATTTTGATCAAATATTTTCCCCATCAATTTTAAATTTGGAATGAATCTTATCCAAAATCATTGAGATTTGGATGTTTGAATCTTTTCATGATGTGTAACTATTCTTCATGACATGTTTCTTCCTTCTTTTGGATATTTAAAGTAGAATTCAAATTTAAAATGTTACATGAAGTGAATTTAATTTTCATGTCTTCTATTCATTTGATGTATTTTAGTTCCTTTAAGACTTGATTCATATCTTTTGATATGTTGTGAATGTTGCATACACATCATGTAAGTTGATTTCATGACATGTAATTATCATTTTTCCCTTTTCTTCAGCTTATCCATTAAAACCATAGAAATATATTTCCTACAATAATTTACACATACCTAATGTAATATAGAGTAAAACATGAATCTTACTTAATAAAATTATTGTGCAATATGTATACAATTTCATATATAAATTTTCTGGAATGATTGATTTTTAGGTGAATAATTAAAATATAGTTTTATTAATATTGTACCATTTTTAAAATTTTCATGATCTATGAATGAAATAAAACTTATATTAATGACTATGATTACTTTTAGGGATTAAAATTTTTCTTTGATGGACTTTTTTTAATTTAGAAAACCCATGTTTAACATTTTGAAACTTATGTATTAGTTAATTCAAATAAAGAATGTTTTTAATCATTTTCATTTAAATATGTTTTTATAAAGGTATAATTCTATTTTTGATTGATTTAAAATAAAAATTAATATTATTTTTGAATAAATAAACCAATTAATTTCATGAAAATTATCAGCATTGATAATATTATCCTAAACATTTTTTTTATTCTTTAGGAAATGGGGTTTACATGTAATGTGTACTAATATTAAAATTAATTTTTCTTAATAATTTAAATTTTATTTGATAAAATGGTTTCCATATTTGAAATTAGAATTTAAAAGTTAGTTAATTAGAAAAATTTTATTCTTAGTCACAAAAATTGGTTACACAGTTTGAAAATGTATTTACCAACGTAAAGGTAATATATGATAAAAAGTGATTTTCTATCGGAAAAAGAGTAATAGGTTTTAAAAAATTTACTAAAAATGATTGTTTGTGGTATGAATCAACAAAATGTTATCTCATATCAAATATTTTAAATTTTTTAATTCAATTTCCATGTCAAAACAAGCATCTTTTTAAATTATAAAGTTTTATTAGTGAAAATATCAACCCCTTCCTTGGAAAAAGGATACTTCCACGACCCCTTCAAATCCACTATAAAAATTAATTTTCCCATAAAAACATTATCGATTTACTAATTATATATGAATCATTCATTTCCCAAATATTATATTCTTAATAATATGGCCAAATCACATATTTTAAAACTATTATGTCATGAAAATTTTTAAATTCTAAACCCGTCTACCAATCACCATCTCATAATTTTTCTTGTATATTTACCCCCATAAAATCTATATTAACCATTAAAAATGGTTAATTTTTTATTATTTATATATTATAAGTAATGTTTTATTTAATTTAAATTATCTACTATTTCAATTTTACTATGGATAAATTAAATCATCATTATGCGTATGTTTTGACTACAACCTCCATGAATGATGTGTTTTATTTTTCATCACTGACTTAATTTTTTTTTGATTAGATATATAATTTAGTGAACTATTTTGGTATTTATAATAAGAAGCTGTTTCATAAAGGGTAAAAAAATCATACCATTCACACGTTCTATAAAAAATAATTATGTCATTCATGTGTATGCGCAAACTACCACCTCCACATATAAATATATTTTTTTCATTATCACTCTAATTTGATAATTATAATATTTTTATTAATGAATAATAATGACATACATAACATTATTAATATTGTGGAAGATTTATTTTAATATTTAACTTGTTATTAATATAACATCTTTGGTTTACTAAAAATTACCTTGATAAAATCATCAAGTATTCCATCATCAAAAATAATAAAAAACGTTCGGGGAATTAAATATTAATCTATTGAAATTAAAAAAAAATTGAAGTAAATTTAATAAAAATGTAATTATTAACTTGTATTTAAGAGAATACATATTGACTTTGTCGTTATATAACCCATTTGAAGAAAACCAAACTGCTATAACTTGATAATGAAAATAAACAGTAACTAACAAACAAATTTATAATTAATTATTTTAATTAAATTTATAAGTGGTATTAGATATAAATAATTTTCTAAAATAGATGACTAATATTTTTATTTCTATTATAATGGAGGTTAAAACACCTTCATGATAGTCAATAGAAAATGTATGGGTTTTCATTTAAATTTATCTTCATTAAGGGATATTTTCATTTTATATGCATTTTTTTATTTTATATGGTATGATTAATACACCATTTTTATCATATAATTATTATTATGGAGTTTTCATGTTATTTAAAATAATTTTAAAAATTTCATACTATAATTTATTATGATTCATTTGTTACCAAATTTATATGGGATTTGTCTCAATTTTCGTTACTTCAAACATATTCCATATTCATTACTTATTTAATTTTGTATTGTTTATATATAATATCATATGAATTTTTTGTCATAAGTTTGATTAAATTCAATGTATTTATTAATACATCACATGTTTTATAATATATGGTATTTCAATTCAAAATATTTTGATGTTTTAAGGGATTCTTTTCTCAAACTCTTATATTGAGGAAAGTTTTGTATTAGGAACATATTTTATTTTATATGATGTTTATACCACATATTTTTCATAAAATATTATGATTTTATTTATCTTATTTTTATTTATTGTTTTATTTGTAAATCTCTTATTAAATATCATTCAATTTAAAATTTACCAAATCTTTATGGGATTTTGTAAATTGTAGTTTCATTTTTTTGAGTTGAAATGTTACTTATCGAGCTTCATTCCACTATGATTAATATTAGTATACAATAAAATTATTCCTCTATATTAATTTTTTACCATTCCTTTGATCATTTTACATTCCATTTATTTGGGAATATTCTAATAGTAAAATATTTATCTAGTTATTAACAACATTCCATTGAATGAGAAAATATTGATAATCAACATATCAAGTATTTATATATGGATTAATATTAATTAGTTAGCTATGATTATGTATGGTTAATTTGAGAAAATTAAGACATTTATGTGTATCCATCTCTTCACTTGGGTCATGAATTAGTAATATCACTCACCTTCTTTCTCTGGATGGTTTATTATATTTTTTTTTTCAATTTACTAACTAATAAATTTATTAACATCCCATAATTTTTATTATAAAATAGATGTTTATTGATTAATTGATAAGTCTTATGAGACAATCAAGGTTGCAAATTCAGTTTTTTTCTTTCCCACTTATTTAGATGTCTTTATTGTTGTCTTGGACATTAATTGACATCTTAGAAGATGCCATTATAGTAGTATCATGATTTTTGGTATTGTAAATTTCACCACCATGGAATCAGTTATTATTTCCCACATTATTATTTATATTATTATGTCATCCATGTATTTATTTAAAGCTCATGTGATTAGTTATATTTTATTATTTGGTTCTTATTTATTTATTTAATTTTAATCATCCATTTAATATTATTTAACACCTTTCATTATACATTTTCTCTTTATGAGAAGTAAACCTCACCATTATATTTTTTTCTTAACCCTAGGGTTTATAGATGTGAAATTTAATTTATTTTATGGATATAATATATTAAAATGTAATGTTATTAGTGAAATTTTAAGTTTTATTTCATGTTTCCAAATATAATGTGAGGATAATTTTTTTTGTATAAAGTATCTTAAGACTATTAAACATTGAAATGGTATGTGATTTGATCCACTGAATATTGTACCAATATAATATAGTGACCACCAAATCTATGTTACCAAGTCCAAGTTGGTACATGTATACTATAGATATAGTGAAAATATATTTTAGCAATATAAGGGGATGTGAGTTTTGGGTTACTTTCATCCATTAGAAAAAGAAGATTAATCATCAAAGGATATCAAGTTCTCATTTCCACATATCTATTTATTCTTAGATACCATTATTTTCTTAGATGTTTTTTGTAAATAATTTTTTTCTTTGTTATTTTGTATGATACTACTTTAGTTGATTCTAGATATCTTAACTTCAATTCCCATTCAAGGAACATTAAACTTAGTATGTTATTCTCACATACAACCAAGTCCATTCATCTTCCCATTCATTATTCATCCTTTTAATCCAATATCCATACTACATGGTATTTTTTTTTGAAAAATTCTTTTAGGATCCTTCAAACCTTTTGATTTTATCTCAAATTGAGCATTATAGATATCAATAACATCTTCATGTGAATCTAAACATGAATTGATTTTATTTTACAAGTATCCACTAACTATTTATTTATAATCAAGATAGTGTTTCTTGTTTTCTTCCACTATTATTAATTTTTATCCAATAATAAATAACAATATTTCATTTCCTTTCAGTTCTTTGATTAGAGGGTATCATTTTTGAAAATGATCTTCAAATGGATTTTTCAGTGCTTTATCATCTTCCATCAGGTATGAGTTTTCATTATATACTATTGAATATATCCAAATAAATAAGAAACAAATTATAAAGGATATTTATTTACATATTCCTAATCCTGATAATTTATATAATTTTATTATTTAATATTATTAGTGTCATCACAACTGGAACAACTAAAAATACACTAAGTACGTTAAACATTTATAAATTCTTCTTAATTTTTGAGTTTTTTCTCATCCTACTGTCTTGTTTCTTCCTACAATTATATATTGTGTTGGGAGAGAAAATCATATATGATACCACATAAATGTAATAATATTTATCTATATAAGGCTATTCAAACATATAAAATATACACTTTATCAAATCAAATGAAATTCAGCTTGTCTTCAAAATCGACCAGTCCGAGGGTAACCATTTCTTTGATAATAATTGATATTACTAATAGGATTTGTGTAGACACCAAGAGGGTTAGTTAGAAGTTGACTAATTTTTACCAATTACCAATTTCTCTATGAATTTTAAAATAAAAGAAATATTTTAACCCTTTTCTCTTCTGAATTAAAATTAATCTATTTATGATTTACCAAGAAACTATCTAAAATATAAATTAATGTGTAATAGATAAAAATTGAACACAATATTTTAACAAGATTAGATTCTAATCCCTTATCATTTTTGTTCATTACATTCCTATGTCATGGATTATCCACTATAAAATTTTCATCCATAATAAAGTTTTTATGCCTCGTAATACCTTATAACCCCTAGTATGTCCCACTCCCACAAAACATCATCCTTCCGCCAGGTTCAATGGAATCCAACCATGTATAAAAAACTACATCCCTCATGAAAGGGACCAACCCCATTTTCCTAGATCCGGTGCCTTATTTGATTACATTGAAATTCAAACAAGGAAAAATTATCCTTAAGGAAAGAGTAGTTTAGTATAATTAGAAACAAGATTCATACATAAGTTAAACATTATAATTAGAAAAGAAATACAACATAAAAACTCCTTAGAAAACATCCATAACTCCTAGGTTATTTCAGCATGTCATTCAAAATAAACTTATTCTTGACCAGAGGAAATGAAACATAATAAATGTGTGATATCAAATTCTCATTAAGGGTAAGAAATACAACAGAAGATAACATAAACATTATACATGGTTAATAATTTAAAAAGCATAACTGTAAAAATAAACTTGTACATAATATGCTTGAAAATGAGTTGAGTAAATATTTCCATATCATAAAATTATCATTGGTATTATACTAGTTAAATAACCACATAAAGGATCAATAATATTTTCATAATGATGGAATGCATAATGCGGGACAACATAACCATACTGTTAAGGCCTTGTGCCAAGACCATAAGTAATCATTTTGTCAAGGCCTTATATCATGAACACAGTTTGACTTATGAGACCAACTGATGCACCAAGGGGATATAGTGGGACCCAAAAAACCCTTAATATGTACAATGAATTATTAATATGAATGAGTATAGACATAAACAACATACACATTAATATTGAAACTAATATATGAAATGTAAATAGATGTCCCTGAACATTACGAAAAAACACTAACCATTCTAAGTAAACTGATGAATGGTTTTAAGATAAGACATCAATGGACAAAATAATCATAAAAAATTAAATTAAATATGGTATATTATAACATGGAACAATAATATAAAATAATACATAATAATAAACCAGAGTGTTGAAATAGATGATGATACTCTTATAAAATCTTCGAGTAATTATTGAGATAAATACTTTTTACTTTGAAAAGATGAGTTCTTTTGGAAAAATATTTGTATAAAACCAGAATTGAAGTAAGATATTATTTTCATAATAATATAAGTTATTTTACAAAGATAATGGTTTACCAAAACAGATTATATATCTCCCTTGAAAATAGATAATAATTTGAGAAATTCCCTTGAATCGAGCTTGTATTTTGGAAACAATTTTGAATGTTTATTTTAAAACATGTAACTATCAATAAAATAGAGATGGATTCTGGTTGGTGTAAATATATAGAATACTCACATATAATTTATTATGAGTAAATAATAATATATAATAATTTCATTGAGGTAATTAGACAATGAAAGTAACCTGAATGAAAATGGATATTCGGGTGGAAAACCCTTACCTTATATCCAAAAGTGATCCCCTATTTAAATTAAGGTCATGGAAAATGAAATTAGACACATTATTAACTTAATTAATAACTTATCAGACATGTATTTATTTTATCATAAATCTTTTTAGTTCATTTATTCCCTTATTTATAAGTTAAAATATCAGATTTCATCGTTCCGGAGTGTTCATTTTCTTGATTTTCCTAATCAGTTCACTTGTTTTTATGTAATGTAGTTCATGTAGAATGGATGTAAATAACCAAAAATTATATTAAATATTATTTATGAACATCCATAAGTGATAATGTTCATTTATATCATTTTGATACATGGAAAAGGATAAATCATTAGATGAATCATTAATGATACACATAGATTATTTAAGTGGTATTTTGATTATTAGAAACTAGTTTGGTCTTATGATTTAATAATATGTACATATAATGGTTCATGAATATTAACGTGGTTATAATACATATATTATAGTCTATTTCATCCCTAAAAATGGTTTCATTACCACTAATGAAGGAAAAATTAATGAACGAAACTTTGTCGTCTACAAAGGCTATAAAATGGAACCTCATAGACGTTGATTTCATTTATAAAATAAAAAGGGGTGAGAGAGAGAGAGTATATTTATGATGGTCAGTCCATTAACTTGATATAATTGTAGTATATAGATGATACTGGAGTTATCATGGTCATTTGGACAGAGGAGGTGAGGAGAGGAAAAGAAAAGAGATGAACTTGAAAAAAAAAGTTGGGAGACCCCTTATGAAAATTCGGCAGCCTAACAACATCGCTTAAAATTTCATAAAATTAAATGATGAGATAAAAATGGTATCTAATCATATCTAAATAAAAAGGATAGTAATAGGAGTACATAAAATAAAACACCAACATATGATAATGGAAATTCAAAGAGATAACATAAAATAAGTGTCAACTAAAAGAGGAGGGTGAAGGATTCTCTAACCCTGTAGAGTAACTCCTAGAGCATGAAGGATGTGACCTTGGGGGATTAAGGAAACCTTTGGAAAACTCCTAGAGAGGTAAAAACATCATATATTATAGGATTAGTGATTTTGAATGAAATAAAATGAATGGATGAGTGGGTATTTATAGAAAAAGAGGGGGAGTTTTTTAATAATTTCAAATGGACATGTTATTAGATTTTTTTCCAAACCTTGGGATTGCCCATGGTATTTACCCATGGTTTTAGCCACTTGGGACACCTCATGTCATATGTTACTGTAAAAAAGTCTACCATCCTTTTATTATGTAATTATGATTTCTTTAAACTACCGAAAACTCAAAACAATATTTTTACTATTCACAAAAAATTCAAGTATTTTAGAAAAATCCAAAAAATTCACCCCTACCATTTTTTGATGTGTAGAAATAAAAAATGTACTCCATTTTTCAAAAATAATTTCCTTATTAAAATTAACTAAATTTTAGATAAAATCATAGTTAATCTTAAAAATAGCAATTTTATGGTATAATTAGTTTTATATCACATTGAAAAATTAATTAAGATATCATTATCATATTACCTTAAGAAAATTAAATAATATCATTATTTACTATTCATAAGGGTCATATTACTATTCATAAGGGTATGTTACTATTCACCAAAAAATCATGTTTTTTTATCAGACTCCAAATAACTTACTGGTCACAACTCTATATGACAGTTTTTTGAAATTCAAAACACAGCAGAGGAAAATTCTTGTTTAATGGATAGATTATAAAATGCATTCAATATTTATTTTTAAGACCTTGAGGTGTTAAATTCTACCCTCCTTGCAAAAATTTCATCTTTGAATTTCAAAAAATGTTACCTAAAAAGATTAGGGTATATCTTCAACATAAGCTCCTCAGGCTCCCATGTTGCTTCATTCATCTTGTGGTTACTCCAAAGAACCTGTACCAGAAGAGTTTTCCGATATCTCAATACTTGTTATATGGAATCAGGAATCTTTATAGGCTCTTCATATTAAGATAGATTGGTCTCAAGTTCAACTTCTTCATAAGTGATTACATTGGTTGGGTCTGGCATGTATTTTCTTAACATTGACATGTGGAACACATTGTGAATTTTGGAGGGACTCGGCAGCATTGTGAAACGGTAATCTACGGCTCCAATTAAGTATTTAATTTTAAAAGGACTGATATACTTGGGACTTAATTTTCCCTTCTTACCAAATAATATAATACCTTTCCATGGAGAAACCTTTAAAAAATGCGATCTCCTTAGTGAAATTCCAAGTCCTTTATTCAGTTATCAGCATAGCTATTTTGCCTACTTTGAGCTATTTTGATATGGGTTTGGATAATCTTCACCTTTTACATTGTTTCCTCAAAAGGTTATGGGCCTATGAGCTTTCTTTCACCAACATCATCCCAACAAGTGGGTGTGCGACATCTCTTTCCCTAAAATGCTTCATATGGTGACATCTGAACACTTAAATGGAAGTTATTGTTATAGTAAAATTCTACGAGAGGTAAATAATGATCCCACATTCCTTGAAAATTAATAGAAAAATACCTGAACATTTCTTCCAATGTTTGAATTGTCTGTTCCTATTTCCCATCAGTTTGTGGGTGGTAGGCAGTGCTCAAATGAAGATCTATATTTAGGGCCTTCTGAAGACTCTTCGAAAATCACGATATAAAATGGGGATCCCGATATGAAACAATTTATGAGGGTACACCATGAAGTCTCAAAAAATCATTAATATATAATATTTCTAAACATTTAAGTGGTAAATCTTTTCTTATAGAAAGAAAATTTGCATCTTTTATAATACATTAAAAAATGACCCATATCGCATCACTCTTTCATGGAGTCTTTGGTAGCCCCATGAAAATGTCCATTGTAATATCATCCCATTTCCACATAGGAATAGAAAGGGGTTGCATGACCCCTCTATGAATTTTTATTCCAATGTTCACCTGTTGACCAAACAAACATCTCAACACGTAATCAACAATCTCTGTCTTCATGTTTTCCTACCAAAAGTGTTTCTTTAGATCTCTAAAAATATTTGTCCTACCAGGGTGTATAGAGAAATTAGAGCTATGAGCATCATCCAATAGTTACCTCTTTAGCTCAGGAATAGTGGAAACAAAAATCCTCTTTCTTAATTTTAAAATGACACCTTTATAGGTGAATTTAGTCAAGTTCCTATCATTTATAACTTTAATTTCCTTTTGAAACTCTTCATCATCAGCCTGATAACATTTTATAGTTTCCATTAAATAAGGTTTGGCAACCATTTGAAGAAGTAGTGATATATTACCTTCCTTGATAATTAATATATCCTTCTTTACTAGATCCATGAACATAGGATCTCATTCCACTCTCATCTTATTCAGAATTTCATGGTCCTTTCTACTCAAAGCATCTGTTACCTTATTTTCCTTCCTCGGGTGGTAGCGTATTGTGAAATTTTAGTCTTTGAGTAGATCAATCCATCTCCTTTGTCTCATTTGGAGTTATTTTATGAAAATGTATATTTAAAACTCTTATGATCAGTATATATCTCACATTTTTCACCATAGAGGTAATGTATCCGAATCTTCAGAGAAAATATTACTGCTGCTGACTTAAGATCATGAGTTGGATAGTTATTTTCATGAATTTTTAGCTTCCTAGACGCATAAGAAATCACTTGATTATTCTTCATAAGGACACAACCAAGTAATTTCTTTGATGTGTCGTTATAAATAACAAACCCATCATTCACCGATGATAGGGTTAGGATCAGAGAATTCACTAACCTCTTCTTCAATTCATCAAAATAGTATTCACATTCCTTGGTCTATATGAACTTAACCTCTTTTAATGTAATCTGGGTCATTGGATTGGAAAAATAGGAAATTTTTTGAATGAAATGTTGATAATAACCTCTTAAACCAATAAAACCATGTACCTCTGTTATGTTTGTTAGAGTAGGACATTCTTTCACACCCTCTGTCTTCACAGGATATACTGATATTCTATCCTTAGGGACAATGTGGCCCAGAAATGAGACTTATTAGAGCCAAAAATCACACTTTCTAAACTTCCAAAATAATTAATTTCTTCTAAGTGTCTTCAGAAAATTGCACTAGTGATTTTCATTATCATCATGGATTTTTGAGTATACAAGGATATCATCAATAAACACCACACCAAATTCATCAAGATATTCTTTGAAAATTCTGTTCAATAGATCCATAAAAACATATGGTGAATCTGTTATTACAAAAGGAATTACCGTAAACTCATAATACCCCTACCTGGTTTGGAATGTTGTTTTTAGAATGTATTCCTTTATCACATGCAACTAATGATACCCAGATCGAAGATAAATCTTCTAAAATTTTTGGGATCCATGATGTTGATAAAATAAATCATCAATTCATGGCATAAGATACTTATTCTTTATTTTCATAGAATTTATTTCTCTATAATCAATGCACAACCTCATGGATCCATATTTCTTCTTGAAAAAGAAGACAAGGGCTCCCCATGGAGAAACATTGGGTTGACTAAATCCTTTATCACTCAATTCCTATAGTCATTTCTTTAGTTCCACTAACTCTACAGTGGCCATTCTATAATGGGTCTTTGATAAGGTCCTTGAACTAGAAATTAAGTCTATGGTAAACTCAATTCCCCACTCTGGATGATGTCTAGGTAAATCCTTCAGAAAAATGTCAACATATTCTGGTACAATAGGTCCATCTTCTATATGTACATTAATATCCTCACCCATATTTATTTCATTCCCTTCCTCCCCAATAAATGAATTTAGAAGAGCTATTGAGGGTGGATATTGGTGAGAATCAAATGGAGAAGTTTATGCTCTAAAAATAATGGATTCTACACCATTTTTAAAAATTGTAACTTCCTTCTTCTTGAAATAGATCTTCACATCATAATATGATAGCCAATTCATACTGAGAATTATATCATAGTCTAACATTGTTATGATGATAATGTTTGAAACTAAAGCATGTTTATGTGTCATTTGGGGGACTAATAGACACATATTTGTTGCAATGATACATACACTAGGTGTTTTAACTGATAACTCCTTTATTAAATCAAATTGGACATGTCTAATTTTCATAGAAAACTGGGAAGATATCAATGAATGCAATAATCGAGAATCAAATAAATCATTGTCTAAGTTTGATGAAATGATCAGTGTACTTACCACCACTTTTTTAGAAACTTTAACCTCCATAGTTGTGACCACACAAGCCTGTCCTTGCTCACTAGGCCTTCTTTAGGGAACATTTCTCTGAAACTTAGGATATTCATGTTCATAATGTCCCATATCCCTGTAATTTTTTCACATAACATTGGTAGCTTTTTTATTCCCCTTACAATTCTGAGATAGGTGGCATTTTTCTCCAAACTTGTAACAGACTCCCATTCCCTCAGGAATGTTCCATGGTGTTTCTTCCCACAATTACATCATGATAGAAATTCAACTCCTCCCTTCTTCCCCATTTCCTTATTTCCTTTCCTAGAGTTTTCAACATCCCTTTATTCTCTTGATTTCCCTTAAAGACATAAGACTTAGTGAATTCCTTTTTTTTCTTGACAGCACATGAAACTATGTCTTCATATGATGAGATATTCTGAGAGACTAGAGCCCTTCAGAGGAATGGTTTAAAAACATCAAATAATCGATCAATTTTTCTCCTTGAATTACGTATGTTGTCCGTGGCATGACTTTCTAGCCTTGTAAATTTGTCTTCATAATTCGCAACATTTTCATCCTCCTTCTGCCTAAAATTCATGAATTTTCTCTCCATATCTTCTCGTTGTTCATGAGGGAAATAGTTTTCTATGAATGTTTCTTTAAAATCCTTCCACTCCATCTCTTCTATTTCATCCTCATACTTTGTGTTTTGGATTAATGAACACCACTGATCTGAATCTACCATTAGATAATAAACTTCCACAACAACCTTCTCTCTTGCATTATATCTCAAAGCAAGAAATATATTCTCAAGGAAACTTATCCACTGCTCAGCTAAAAATGGGTTTGTAGTCCCATTTAATGACAGAGGTTGTTGTCTCATAAATCAATATAACATATCTTCTCTACATGGTGTATTTAGATGGTTCATACGGGTAAGGTTATTATTCATAACCAGAGTAAATTGTCCCAGTATTGTTATAAGTTTCTCAACATCAGTCACAACACCAAATCCAACATCATTATCTTGCATTTGAGGGAAATCCCAATGTGCATTTGTGAGGTTTCCATTCCTTCCACTATGAACCATTACTAAATAATGGCATACAGTAGATTAGGATATGGATCATAATTTATAATCTCAATGTATAAAAATGCTTAGAATAAATCGAAATTCTATGCATAGATAATCTCTTAATCATAAACAAGATATCTTTGAGGAAAAATTTACATTAAAATCCTTCATAATGGCTTGTAAAGAAAATTAGAATTATCTTAAGAATATCCTCTAGGAGTGTCATAATCAAGAGTGCAGCAAGGACCATTTTAGTGTACTAGGATACCCCAGGACAAGCCCGAAACTTCTTTTTAGAGATTTCACTCCTAGGTACATCTGTGCCAGAGCTGCCTCTACCTGTTAATATCCAGATAAAGATATATTTCTTGAAATATCCACATATTATATTCCTTACCAAAACACTAGGACGTTCTTGAATTTTTATTCTCAAAGACTATCTTTGGTAATCTTCCCTAATCTACATTTTCTAAATCTAGTTTACATGTTTTCTACTAAACTTCCTCTGATACCAACTGTAAGGACCCAACCCTAGTTTCCCAGAGCCAGTCCCTTATTGGATTACATTGGCATACAAACAAGGAATAATAATCCCGAAGGACCAAGTAGTTTAGTATTATTGCGAACAAGATTTATACATATGTTAAACATTACAACTAGAAAATAAATACAACATAAAAACTCCTTAGAAAACATCCATAACTCCTAGGTTATTTCAGCATGTAATTCATAATAAAATTATTCATGTCCTGAGAAAATGAAACATAATAAATGGGTGAGATAAAATTATCATTATGGTTAAGAAATACAATGGATGATAACATAAACATTATACATGGTGAATAATTAAAAACACAAGGGTCTAAAATAAAACTTGAACATAATTTGGTAGAAAATGAGATGAGTAAATATTTCCATAACATAATGTAATAATGGGTATTATACTTGTCAAATTACCAAATGAACCATCAAAACTATTTTCAAAATTATGGAATGCATAATGCGGGACAACATAACCATACCGTCAAGGCCTCGTGCCAAGACCATAAGTAATCATTTTTTCAAGGCCTTGTGCCATGACATTATTTTGTATCAGGAGAACTACCTATGCACCAAGGGTCTATAGAGGGACCCACCGGACACTTGATATGTCCAATGAATTCCTCATATGAAGGAGGATAAACATAAATAACATACACATTCATATTGAAACTAATATATGAAATGTAAATATCTTTCCTCAAACATTATGCAAAAACACTAACCATTCGAAGTAAACTGAAAAATGGTTTTAATATAGAACATAAAAAAACAAAATACTCATAAAAAATTAAATTAGTTATGGTAGATAATAACATGGAATAATAATCCAAATATTACATAATATTTAACTTGTGTATTGAAATAGATGAAGATACTCTTATAAAATCTTCGAGTAAATCTTGAGATATATAATATTTTACTTTGAAAAGAAGAGTTATTTTGGAAAAATATTTTTATAAAACCAGAAGTGAAGTAAGATAGTATTTTAATAATAAAATAATTGATTTTAAAAAGATAATGGTTTCCAAAATAATATTATATAGTTCCCTAGAAAATAGATAAGAATTTGAGAAATTCCCTTGAACTGGGCTTGTATTTTAGAAACTATTTTGAATGTTTCTTTCAAAACATGTAACTGTCCGTAAAATAGGGAAGGAATCTGGTTGGTGTACATATATATAAAACTCACAAAAAATTTATGATGAGTACATAATAATAAATAAAAATTTCATTGAAGTAATTAGACAATGAAAGTAACCCAAATGAAAATTGATGTTCGGGTGGAGAACCCTTACCTTAAACCCGAAAGGGTTCCCCTCTTGAACTTAAGGTCATGGAATATGAAATTATACTAATTAATAACTTAATAAATAACTTTTTAGACATTTATTCAGTTTATCATAATTCTTTTTACTTCATTTATATCCTTATTGATAAGTTATAATATCAAATTTCGTTATTACAGAGTGTTCGTTTTCTTGATTTTCATAATCGGTTGACTTGTTTTTATGAAATGGAGTTCATGTAGAATGGATGTAAATTTACAAATTTGAAATTAAATATTATTTATAAACATAAATAAGTTTTAATGTTCATTTCAATCATTTTTATACATGGAAAAAGGATGTATCATTAGATGAATTATTAATGATATTCACTTAAATTATTTAAGTGGTATTTTGATTATTATGAACTATTTTGGTCTTATGATTTAATAATATGTACATATAATGGTTATTGAATATTAATTTAGTTATAATACATATATTATTGTCTATTTCAACCATAAAAATGGTTTCAAGACCCGTAATTAAGGAGAAATTGAAGAACAAAATTTCGTCATCCACAAAGGCTATAAATTGGAACCTCATGGACATTGATTTCATTTATAAAATAAAATAGGGAGAGAGAGGGATGATATTGATGATGGTTAGTACATTCACATGATATAATTCTATTATATATAAAATACTATAGTTACCGTGTTCATTTGGATAGAGGAGGTGTGGAGAGGAAAATAAAAGGGATGAACTTGAAAATAAAAGAAAAGTTGGGAGATCCCTTATAAAAATTCGGCAGCCTAAAATCGTCACTTAGAATTTTATGAAATGAAATGATGAGAGAAAAAGGGAATATAATAATATGAAAATAAATATTACATTAAGAGGAATACATAAAATAAAATTCCAACATATGAGAATGGAAATTGAAAGATATAACATAAAATAAGTGTCGACTAAAAGAGGAGGGTGAAGGATTCCCTTACCTTGTAGAGTAACTCCTAGAACATAAATGTTCAGACCTTGGAGGCTTAAGGACACCTTGGGAGGACTTATAGAGAGGTAAAACCAGTAGATATTGGAGTATGTGATATTTTTTATGAATGATAACAAATGTATGAGTGGGTATTTATAGAAAAAGGGAGGGAGTTTTTTTAATAATTTTAAATGGACACCTCATTAGTGGTTTTTGCCAAAACATTGGCTTTCACATGGTATGATAAAATAGTTTTAGCCACTTGGGACACCTCATGTCATATGTTACTATACACAAGAAGTCTATCCTTTTATTATGTCATTATGATGCCATTAAACTACCGAAAATTGAAAACTATATTTTTACTATTCACCAAAATTAAAGTATTTTAGAAAAATCCCAATAATCCACCCTTACCATTTTTCGACATTTAGAATTAAAAAAGAACTCCATTTTTAAGAAATAATTTTATAAATATTATTAATTTATTTTTTAAATAAAATCTTAGTTAATTTGAAAAATAACAACTTTACGGTATAATTAGTTTTATATCACATTGAAAAATTAATTAAGATCTCATTATCCTATAACCTTAAGAAAATAAAATAAAATAATTATTTAATATTAATAAGGGTCATATTACTACTCAAAAGGATATGTTAATATTCACCAAAAAATCATGTTTGTTTTATCAAATTCCAAAGGACTTACTGGCCACAACTCTAGATGATTTTTTTTTCAAAATTCGAAACACAAGAGAGAAAAAGTTGTGTTTAATGTCTAGATTATAAAATGAATTTGATATTTATTTGCAAAACCTTGGGGTATTACACCTTATATCATCCATAGAACATGATCACTGATCAATAAGGGATGCTTCTACATCAATGAGAGAAATATATTTATTCTTATAAATATTATTCAAATGATTGACATGTTCTAGAAAACTAAAAAATTTGGTCTTTGGTTATGATAATATTAAAAAATATTCAATATAAAATTATCTCCCAAAATTCTCATTTAGAAATATATCAGTGTCTTGAATTAAAGATGATCTGGATTATAATATCATAATCGATCTCACCTTATATAAGGCCCCGGCCTTAAACCTTACTTAATATTGAATTAAATGAATAATTCACATTGAGGATCTTTTCAGGTTTAGAGTTTTAGATAATTAGATCATAACTATTACATCTCAAAATATTACAAAGTAGACACTTCTACTAAGATTCCATAAAAAAAAACTCTTAAAAAGAAACATGTCTAGTTCCATGTTTTATATAGCATGACTTTCCCTTGATCCCATCCTCGACCCTATTCCACATTAAGTCCTGTGAAAAACATTTCAAAGAAACTTGGGGTGAGCATAAAAAGCTCAGTAAGGGATACACAAAGAATGAAAACTGTTAGTTTTTCAAACATCAAGTAAACCATGTATACTTTATCAAAGTAATACCTTCACCTTCATGAAGTAGTAAAAACTCTCCACTGAATAGAATATCATTAGTTACCCTTTTGTAACCAAAGGATTACCATAAAACCCATATAAAGAACACATAACATATAAAGGTAACTTGGGACATAAACATACTTAAGTGGAATAACCATACGGTCGACTTCCACACATATCTCTTAATGGAATAGCCATACGGCCAACTTCCATACATACTTAATGGAATATCCATATGGCCAACTTACATACCCAATGAATTGGAGGTTATAACGTAACCACCCATCCTGGTATTCATGGCACCACCCGTCATATGGTTCATCATGTAACCACCCATCAAATGTCCAAATACCATTATAAAATCATAAGACATAAAGCAAACATAAAGGAAAGAAAACATTTCCACACTTTGATCAGAATATATCACCCAAATATAACAAATCCATTATAAAAACCATTTTCAATACCAAAATACATAAAATAGTATATGTTATTTATTTCATTAAAAAAAACATTACGGCTTGTTCAGGAAGCTAAAGAACAAATAATACTCGCGGCGGCAGAAAAGGTTATTGTCACCGCATACGTTAAAAGAAACATTCCTTTTTGTCGTTTAGTAAAACTCTTTGTAGAAAAAGATTCCTTTTGTATGAAAGTAAACGTCAAAGGGGTTTATACACCATATAAAAGAAAGTTGTGTATAAAACGAAATATGCCTCAATGAAAGGAGATTGAGACGAAGTCCCTTACCTCGGGTCCAACTTGACTCGATCGTTCTTTAACATCCTGAATAATAAACTTGAGTTAATTTCTATTTTCTTAATAACCTTTTTCAAGTTAATTATTCCTTTTATATCACTTATTTCCATGTTATAAACATTATGTAACCATTTAAGTTAATAATGTTTGTTTTGTCGATATTTGGTTCTTAAGTCGAAAGTGGACTTTTTACAATTACATGTTGTTCGTGTGGTCATAGGTTATTTATTTCCAGAATGAAATTCCTGATTTGGATATCATATATATCATATATATCCAGCATATACATGTATTTATAATATTACATAATCATTTAGAGGTAAGAAATGAAATGCACCGTTAATGGAGACGGTAAGCCATACATACGCATGAATGATACTTTCATTTCTATTTCGTATTTTATAGAATGGAATCATAATGATATAAAGGTATATTATAATTCCAGTGTAATATAATATATAATATCATAAATTCATTTTCTATATGTCCCACATATGGTATTAACGAATCAAATCACTTTGAGGGGGCGGTAGTCCGCACTTCCTTAAATGAAGATATCGCGTTTACCCATAATGGAAACCATACAGGTATGCCCAAAAAAAAATACAGAAGATTAAGGAAAACATAAAAATATTATATAGCATATATAAATATAGTTTCATCTTAATGGTCACCTTCTAAGGTGTTAAAAGAATTTTGAACAATCATCGTTTCGGGAGGCAGAAATTCTCCATCCACGAAAACAATATGTTCTTTAACCATTAGATGTAGGTGTGTGTAAGTGTAGCTCGAATACTTATTATAAAAACATTATAGTATATTGATGATACTGTATTTGTTACAAAAGAAATGAATAAAAAGAGTTTAGGGGGTTGGAGAAGCAAAATAAAACAAAAGGACTCAAGTGAAGACATTACCTTAAAATCGGGTAACTCCCTTTGGTTTGAGATCAAAGGCTTCCTTGGGAAGACTTATGCCCAAATTGAGGCTTCAAGGAGTAAGAGAGGGAAGTTTAGAGACAAAATGGTCAGGGGTTGGCCGAACCAAAGTCTTTGGGAGTGTGGGTAATGAGGTAGAGGTGGGGGCCTTTTATAAGAGGAGAGGAGGGGCACTCTTGGAAAGTAAGAAAATGTTACATTATTTTAGAATGAGTTTCGGATTTTAATGGTCCCACATTGATGTGTTTCACGGATAAGGTGATAAGGGTTCTAAATCCACCCATCCAATAGGTTTTGGACATGTGTAGGTCATATATTTTACATTATCTTTCCATTTTATTTAAATCCTTTATTAATGAGGTAATCGCTGCATCATCATGATGTCATAAATAATTTAATTTATTTAATGTCTAAAAATTATAAAAAAATATCATGATGTAGGAAATATTTTTAGATTTATAATGAATATTTATAGTCAAAATTATGACTTGTATAACCCCATGTAAAAATTGTTTTAGTAAAACATCTCATGTTTGTGTCAATTTTACTTTAACATTAAATAAAAAGTTATTTATGTCATTTCCCAACCAAAGTGGCTCCATGGGGTCCCCAAGTTGACTCATGGATTTTCTTGGTCGTCCATGACACATAAAATAAGGGTAGGACATGTGTCAAGCTCATCTCATATTATTAGAACATTATTTTTACCTTAAACTACACTAATTACCTCAAATCGTGATTAAAAACTTAATAAGTTACTATTCACCAATAAATTATTTTAATCCCATTGAACCAAATTTTACTTATTAATGAAAACCATGTATGTAGGATTTTTTAAATTCAAAACATATAATTGGTAAAATTTCATTTAAACAAAAAATCAGTTTTTATAAGTACCACTTAGTGGTTTCACTATTCATCAAAAATTGAAGTTTTTCAGAAAAATACCAAAAATTCACCCTAAGATATATTTGATATTCCGAATTCAAAAATGAAGTATATTTTACAAAATTCAAAACATATAAGTCACATTAATTAATTTAATAATTAATTCCCGCTGTCATGACAAATAACGTGTTTTTATGAAACAATAAGTATCAAAAGATTGACACTAGTTTAAGTCCGATTTCAAAGTGAAATTAATTCCAACGACCACTATTGCATTTAATGGTAAAAATATTTTCTAATTTCACTTTAAAACCAATTCACAAGATAATCTAATCATATAAATAAATTATATTAAAAATAGGTTTTGAATTAAAATACAACATTTTACACTATTCATTAAAAAATGAACTTTATCGGACAGATACCAAAAATTTTCACAAAGTAAATTTTGATGTCCCAATTCTAAAGAAGAGTTTTATTTGGTACAATAGAATTTATAAGAGTGAACAAAACCATATTTAATGACGGTTCACCATCAAAAGGCGATAAGTGAACCATTAGTGAAAAATGGGGCATATACGCCTAAAATTGAATTCTTTTCGTATTTTAAGCCTTTATCTTTTATTGGATAAATGTAAAAACATTTAAAAAACATATATAATCATATTTTAGTTATTTCTATCCATTCCCGCCAATACAACGGCTACATGTTAACTACCATTTAAAATAATATTATTATATCACTAGTGTGCAATGTAAGATTTCAATGAAACTCTTTGTTGCGTATCGGGTACGCTATCAAACATAGCAACCCCTTTAAAGTAAAATTAATATTTAATTCGTAAATATTAATAAATATGAAAATTATTTATTCTTTATTTACCTGGGATGTTACATCCTTCCCCCCTTTTGGGAATTGCATCCTCGCAATTTTATTCACTTATCAAAATAAGTGGGGGTATTTATCCCTCATAGCATTTTCAGATTCCCACGTTGCCTCTTCAACCATATAGTTTTTCCACAAAACCTTTACCTGGTGGATTACCTTATTTCGCAACAGTTTCTCTCTTCGGTCAAGAATCTGGACTGGTTGTTCTTGATAAGAGAGATTCTCTTCCAACTGAACTACCTCTGGACTCAAAACATGAGATGAATCTGGCATATACTTCCTCAACATCGAAACATGAAAAACATTGTGTACCTGAGACAAACTCGGAGGTAATGCCACTCTGTATGAAACTGATCTAACTCTCTCCAAAATTTCATATCGTCCAATGAACCTTGGACTCAGCTTTCCTTTCTTACCAAATCGCATCACACTTTTCCATGGAGAAACCTTGAGAAAAACATGATCACCTACCTCAAAAGATAGATCCTTCCTCCGGTTATCCGCATAACTCTTCTGCCTGCTCTGATCTGTTCTCATGTGTTTCTGAATCAACTGAACTTTTTCTGCCATCTCTTCTACCAATTTTGGTCCCATTAGCTTCCTTTCACCCACTTCATCCCAAAATGCTGGAGTTCGACACTGCTTCCCATATAATGCCTCAAATGGTGCCATCTGTATACTGGAATGAAAACTGTTATTATAAGAAAACTCAACCAAAGAAAGATGTTGGTCCCAACTTCCATGATAATCCATCGAACAAGCTCGTAGCATATCCTCCATGGTCTGAATTGTTCGTTCTGACTGCCCATCTGATTGAGGATGAAAAGCTGTACTAAAATTTAATTCAGTACCCAACGACTTCTGAAGGCCTTTCCAAAAGTTAGAAGTAAACCTGGGATCACGATCGGACACAATGGATAGAGGAACTCCATGTAACCTGACTATCTATTTAAGATACAAACGGGAAAGTTGATCTAGTGAAAAAGTATCTCGTATAGCAAGGAAATGAGCAGATTTAGTCAAGCGATCAACAATAACCCAGATTTCATTATTACCTCAAGATGTCCTCAGTAATCCCACAAAAAAGTCCATGGATATATTCTCCCATTTCCACTCTGGCACTGGTAAAGGCTGAAGCATCCCTCTCGGTAACTGCCGCTCTGCTTTAACCTGCTGACAAGTCAAACACTTCACAGTAAAATCAACAATATCTCTTTTCATTCCATCCCACCAGTAATACTCCCGAAGATCTCTATACATCTTAGTACTGCCTGGATGAACAGAAAACGGAGAACTATGAGCTTCACATAACAACTCTCTCTTCAACTGTGAATCACAAGGAACACACAATCTCTTCCCAAACCTCAAAACACAATCATTATCAATGTTGAATTCAGGCAACTTACCCTTCTGAACCAGCTCTACCTTTTTCTGCAACTCACCGTCTTCCCTCTATGCTTTCATAATTCTGTCTGATAGGGATGATCTCACTGATACCTGAAACAAAACAGAAGAAATTCCTGCACCAACAACTTCTATGAAAAAGTTCATCAAATCAAAAACTAAAGGATCTCGTTCCAAACGTAGCATGGTTAATGAAGAATTACTTTTTCGACTCAAAGAATCGGCCACTTTATTTGCTTTTCCCGAATGGTAATGAATTGTACAATCATAATCCTTGATTAATTCCAGCCATCTCCTCTGTCTCATGTTCAATTATTTCTGAGTGAATATATACTTTAAAATTTTGTGATCAGTATATATTTCACACTTTACTCCATACAAATGATGCCTCCAAATTTTTAAAGAAAAAACAACAACAGCTACATCCAAATCATGTGTAGGGTAATTTACCTCATGAGTTTTCAACTGACGTGAAGCATAAGGAATTACCTGATCATTCTGCATAAGGACACAACCAAGTCCCTTTAACAAAGCATCACTATATATAACAAACTCACCATTCCTAGAAGGTAGTGCCAAAACTGGAGCATTCACCAATCTTCTTTTCAATTCCTGAAAACAATCATCACATTCTT
Organism: Viscum album; assembly: GCA_963277665.1. NCBI lineage: Eukaryota > Viridiplantae > Streptophyta > Magnoliopsida > Santalales > Viscaceae > Viscum > Viscum album. The sequence goes on from OY728145.1 coordinate 1,419,217,459, forward strand.
TTGTCCAGATAAACTTAACACCCTTCCGAGTTAGCTTAGTCATTGGATTAGATAACCGTGAAAAATTTTCATCAAAGCTTCAGTAGTAACCTGCCAAACCAAGAAAACTACAGATCTCAGTTACATTTGTGGGTCTTGGCCATTCTTCTACAACTTTTGTTTTAGAAAGATCAACATTTATTCCATCTTTTGAAACAATGTGACCCAGGAAAGAAATTTGTTGTAACCAAAACTCACACTTGCTGAATTTTCCATATAGTTTCTTTTCTTTTAAAGTTTGCAAGATAACCCTTAAATGACTTTAATGCTCCTATTTACTCTTAGAAAACACCAAAATATCATCAATAACACAACCACCATTTATCACCTGATTCAACTGATCCATCACTGCAGTAAACTGCTCAATTCTGAATCTGACCATCTCAGTATGCTGATTTGAAAGGTCATTTCCCTCTGTATGACTTCACAGAAAAGTTGTTTTGTTTCCCCTATGAAAAACCATTCTTAACACAGAAATATCTTAGGTGAAGCAACATGGTAATCTTTAAATTCTATATCATTTCAATAATAACATAAATTAACTTATAATTTAACACTTTTCTAACTACTAAAGTTGTCTAAACCGACCTCTGATACCAACTATAAGGCCCTGGCCTTAAACCTTACTTAATATTGAATTAAATGAATAATTCAAATTGAGGATATTTTTAGGTTTAGAGTTTTAGAGGATTAGATCATAACTATTACATCTCGAAAGATTACAAAGTAGACACTTCTACTAAGATTCCATAAAAAAACTCTTAAAAATAAACATGTCTAGTTCCATGTTTTATATAGCATGACTTTACCTTAATCCCATCCTCGACACTATTCCACATTAAGTCCTGTGAAAAACATTTCAAAAAATCTTTGGGTGAGCATAAAAAGCTCATTAAGGGATACACAAAGAATGAAAACTATTAGTTTTTCAAACATCAAGTAAACCATGTATACTTTATCAAAGTAATACCTTCACCTTCATGAAGTAGTAAAAACTCTTCACTGAATAAAATATCATTACTTACCCTTTTGTAACCAAAGGATTACCATAAAAACCATATAAATAACACGTAACTTATAAAGGTAACTTGGGACATAAACATACTTAAGTGGAATAACCATACAGTCCACTTCCACACATATCTCTTAATGGAATAGCCATACGACCAACTTCCATACATACTTAATGGAATAGACATACGGACGACTTCCATACCCAATGCATTGGAGGTTAGAACGTAACCACCTGTCCAAGTATTCACGACACCACCCGTCATATGGTTCATCACATAACCACCCGTCAAATGTCCAAGTACCATTTTAAAATCATAAGACATAAAGCAAACATAAAGGAAAGAAAACATTTCCACACTTTGATCACAATATATCACCCAAATATAACAAATCCATTATAAAAACCATTTTCAATACCAAAATACATAAAATAGTATATGGTATTTATTTCATTTAAAAAAAAACATTACGGCTTGTTCAGGAAGCCAAAGACCAAATAATACTCGCGGCGGCGGAAAAGGTCGTTGTCACCGCATACGTTAAAAGAAACATTTCTTTTTTTCATTTAGTAAAACGCTTCGTAGAAAAAAATTCCTTTTGTATGAAAGTAAAAGTCAAAGGGGTTTATACACCGTAAAAAAGAAAGTTTTGTATAAAACGAAATATGCCTCAATGAAAGGAGATTGAGACGAAGTCCCTTACCTCGGTTCCGACTTGACTCGATCATTCTTTAATGTCCTGAATAATAAACTTGAGTTAATTTATATTTTCTTAAGAACCTTTTTCAAGTTAATTATTTATTTTATATCACTTATTTCCATGTTATAAACATTATGTAACCATTTAAGTTAATAATGTTTGTTTTGTCGATATTTGGTTCTTAAGTCGAAAGTGGACTTCTTACAATTACATGTTGTTCGTGTGGTCAAAGGTTCTTTATATCCAGAATTAAATTCCTGATTTAGATATCATATATATCATATATATCCAGAATATACATGTATTTATAATATTACATAATCATTTAGAGGTAAGAAATGAAATGCACTATTCATGGAGACGGTAAGCCGTACGTACACATGAACGCTACTTTCATTTATATTTCATATTTTATAGAATGGAATCATAATGATATAAAGGTATATTATAATTAAAGTGTAATATAATATATAATATCATAACTTCATCCTCTATATGTCCCACATATGGTATTAACGAATCAAATCACTTTGAGGGGGCGGTAGTCCGCACTTCCTTAAATGAAGATATCGTGTTTACCCATAATGGAAACCATAAAGGTATGTCAAAAAAGAAAAATACAGAAGCTTAAGGAAAACATAAACATATTATATAGCATATATAAATATAGTTTCATATTAATGGCCACATTTGAAGGTGTTAAAATAATGTTTAACAATCATCGTTTCGGGAGGCAGAAATTCGCCATCCACGGAAACAGTATGTTCTTTAACCATTAGATGTAGGTGTGTGTAAGTGTAGCTCAAATAATTATTATAAAAACATCCTAGTATATTTATTATACTGGATTTGTTACAAAATAAATGAATAAAAAGAGTTTAGGGGGTTGGAGAAGAAAAATAAAACAAAAGGACTCAAGTGAAGACATTACCTTAAAATCGGGTAACTCCCTTTGGTTTGAGCTCAAAGGCTTACTTGGGAATACTTCTGCCCAAAGTGAGGCTTCAAGGAGTAAGATAGGGAAGTGTATAGACAAAATGTGTAGGGGTTGGACGATCCAAAGGCTTTGGGAGTGTGGGTAAGGAGGTAGAGGTGGTGGCCTTTTATAAGAGGAGAGGAGGGGCACTCTTGGAAAGTAAGAAAATGTTACATTATTTTAGAATGAGTTTCGAATTTTAATGGTCCCAAATTGATGTGTTTAGAGGATAAGGTGATAAGGGTTCGAAATCCACCCATCCAATAGGTTTTGAACATGTTTAGGTCATATATTTTACATTATCTTTCCATTTTATTTAAATCCTTTATTAATGTTGTAATCACTGCATCATCATGATGTCATAAATAATTTAATTTATTTAATGTCTAAAAATTATAAAAAAATATCATGATGTAGGAAATATTTTTATCTTTCTAATTAATATTTATAGTCAAAATTATGACTTGTATAACCCCATGTAAAAATTGTTTTAGTAAAACATCTCATGTTTGTGTCATTTTTACTTTAACATTAAATAAAAAGTTATTTATGTCATTTCCCAACCAAAGTGGCTCCATGGGGTCCCCAAGTTGACTCATGGATTTTATTGGTCGTCCATGACACATCAAATAAGGGTAGGACATGTGTCAAGCTCATCTGATATTATTAAAACATTATTTTTAACTTAAACTACACTAATTACCTCAAATCGCGATTAAAAACTTAATAAGTTACTATTAACCAAAAAATTATTTTAATCCCATTGAACCACATTTTACTTCTTAATGAAATCCATGTATGTCGGATTTTTTAAATTCAAAACACAGAAGTGGTAAAATTTCATTTAAACGAAAAATCAGTTTTTATAAGTACCACTTAGTGGTTTCACTATTCATCAAAAATTGAAGTTTTTCAGAAAAATACCAAAAATTCACCCTAAGCTATATTTGATATTATGAATTCAAAAATGAAGTATATTTTAAAAAATTAAAAACATATAAGTCACATTAATTAATTTAATAATTAATTCCCGCTGTCATGACAAATAACGTGTTTTTATGAAACAATAAGTATCAAAAGATTGACACTAGTTTAAGTCTGATTTCAAAGTGAAATTAATTCCAACGACCACTATTGGATTTAATGGTAAAAATATTTTCTAATTTCACTTTAAGACCAATTCAAAAGATAATCTAATCATATAAAAAAATTAGATTAAAAAGAGGTTTTGAATTAAAATACAACATTTTACACTATTCATTAAAAAATGAACTTTATCGGATAGATACAAAAAATTTACACAAAGTAAATTTTGATGTCCCAATTCTAAAGAAGAGTTTTATTTGGTCCAATAGAATGTATAAGAGTTAACAAAACCATATTTAAGTACGGTTTGCCATCAAAAGGCGATAAGTGAACCTTTAGTGAAAACTGGGGCATATACGCCTAAAATTGAATTCTTTCCGTATTTTAAGCCTTTATCTTTTTTTGGATAAACGTAAAAACATTTAAAAAAACATATATAATCATATTTAAGTTATTTCTATCCATTACCGCCAATATAACAGCTACATGTTAACTACCATTTAAAATAATATTATTATATTACTGGTGTGCAACGTAAGATTTCAATGAAACTCTTTGTTGCGTATCGGGTACTCTATCGAACATAGAAAACCCTTTAAAGTAAAATTAATATTTAATTCTTAAATATTAATAAATATGAAAATTCTTTATTCTTTATTTACCTGGGATGTTACACCTTAGATTTCTTTCTCATATTTTTATCTTCTTAACTCTATCCCAATGATATGATCACTGAATAATGGACAAATATTCCTTCTCCATCACCTTTAATACACATTTGATTATTAGCTTTAGAATATCATCATAATTATAATATGATTATTCAAAAGTTATATAGAATGTATAATATAGCTTCAACTCTCATATTATATAAATATACTAACCTCTAACTCCTTCATTTTTCTCATATTTATAGTTCACTAGGATATCATATTCTCAATTTCTAAATAAATAATATCTTCAATAAATTCATTACACATTATAATAATTTAAATTATCTTCACTTTTCACATGTGGTTGTGTCCATAAAATCTCTATTTTTTAATTTTATCTCAACTATTTTCTCATTTTAAATACCAAGAGAACCATTCCAATTTTCTATCTCACTTCTTTACTAATTTTTCTATACCGACAAGTATTATTTATTTTTCCAACAAGACTTGATATCTTCTTCTTATTATTCATATAATAATCATAAACATAAATAAAAAAATATTCTCATTATATGTTTTATAAATAAATAAAAATTAAATCTAGTGGGATAACTCATTTTCTTATAGTGTGGGATTTCTGAAATTTTACTGTAAGATTTAAATTTCAAAATGAAGAACTGATACACGATATAGAACTTATAAATTATTTGAAATTAAATTTATACGCTAAATATAATTTAATAACCTCAGTTATATTATAATTATATAATATTTTAAATCTACACTTCAATGTATCTTATTTTTCTGTAATCACTACTTCATTTTGATCCCCTTTTGATGATCATAAAATATTCTAAATTTAAAATAATATATCGATTAAAATATAATACTTCATATTTAATCTCACAAAATCGTTCTAATGTCACCTGTGGATCATAAAAGTTATTTTTAACCGGATATTTTCATTATATTAGAGAAACTTTTCCATATTATAAATGAATTCTCAATTAATTAGTAAATTTCTTCATTTAAACAACATTTGACACTTCTATAATTTCTCCAACTTTGGTATTCCTTACCACAACATTTAAAACTACCTATCTTGAATTATTCTTTGATAGAAACCCTTTTAGGTGTTAATGATGTTTAAATTCAAGATTAATAGTCCAATATTCATCTCATTTAATTAAAATATTTATATATTGAATATCAAAAACTCAATTTATACCCCTAACATTATAAAATATTCTCTAAGTATAAAATTACAACACATGGAAATTTATTTAATATGAATTTGATGAACTAAACTCATAAAGTTTTAAACTAACCCATTTAAATACTTACACAAAACCTTATTATTTTTATGAGTTCTAAAATCGTTACAAACAATCATGAGTTTATATAATTTTCTCAAAGATATATTATAGAATACTTACACTAGAGACTCAAAAATTTCTACTATAAAAATTTATATGATTTCCATAAAAATATTATGATCTTATTAAATTAATACTCAACTTCTTCTAAAGTGTTACAAAAATAATAAATTCAAAAAAAAATCATTGATTCCTTTTAAAAACATTAGGACTTATCCCATTTTAATCATCAAACCACCAAAGTCATCAAAAAATTTATATTCACGAATAATAATTATGATATTATATGATTTAATCAAATTTTTATGATATATAAGTAAAGTAATATGATATAACAAGCCATACAATATTTCTTGAAATAATTCATTTCAGATCTCCAATGAAAAAATACCAACTTCCTCCAAAAAACTACATTGATCCTATAAATGAATACCATTCCCTGTCAACTCTTTTAAAAAAATAATATACCGAACTTTCACACTAATTCCAGAAACAAAAATAGTAATAAAATTATATATTATTTCTTCAATTGTAGTAAGCTTTCCCAATTACTTTAAACCTCCTTGAATCATCTAAATATAGCTACACTATGTGTTATTTAGATTCTGTAGGAAACCCACCATTAGCCTTATATTTATAAAATCATCACCCATTATAAAATGGGTGGTTTTTTCAATATATTGGGTCATTAGTATTCATAGTCAATCCTTTAACACTTCAACTAACATATTATTCAATCTATTTACTAAATCAAAAAAACTACCAACATAATTTTTATTGTTCTAGAAGACACATAACTCTTTATTACATGTCCTTCACATGGGAAGAATCACATAAAATTTTTCATGTAGGGAATACCCTTTATACCATTCCTGTCAGATGATCTAAGGAATAAAGAAACCTTTACTTTTCATAATAGATATATTAATTGTACCTTTAAAACTTAAATAGTATTCATATAAGTATTATTTTTCAATTTTTTCTGATCTTCTTCTTCTTCATTCATTTGGTTGATATTTCAACCCCACTCCCATGTTCTCCAAGTATAAATTGAATTCCATAAGATCCATTGAAAAAAATACGATAATATCACTATATAATATAGATGGACTCTTTATAAGTACACACCATGAATTATTCCAAGATACCACATACTTATTTTTCAATATATCTTGATCCAAAGAATATTGGTTTCTTTATATATTTATTTCCAAATAAAATTAATTTATTCTGAAAAACATTTGTATTATTTATTCCTTTAATTATTGGAAACTCATTATCTGAAAGAGAGGAAATTATTAATGAGGATGAAATAGTGGATTATTTTTCCAATTTAGTTAATGAAATTTTGGGCACCACTAGTGGGTTGTTTAGATGTTAGAGGATTATATGATTTTCAATTGGATATTATGTACTCTTTCAGGTAGGTTTAAAGTGAATGTCTTGATTCATGATGAACATAATCCATGTACACTCTAATTAGAATATATACAGAAAATTATTATATATTATGAATTGAGGAAATTAATCACGTTCAATAAGAAGTAAAAAGGTGATAGAGAAATTATATTTAAAGACTTAAAATAAGATATGTGTAGGAATGTGTTAGTTTTAAAAAAAGAAGATTTTTATAAAAAAATATATCTAAGTGATGTTATATTAAGTCATGTAACCCAAATATAGATGTTTGGGAAGTTAATATGAATTAATAAGGGAAATATTTCACTAATGTGATTTAAGTGAAGGACTATTGGACATTTTTCAAAAAAAATCCAAAGGTGAAAGGATAAAATATTGTGAAGTTGGTGATGAGAGGCTAAGGTATTTTATAAAGAATAAAGAAATTAAATTTGAAATCATAAGGTTTTTTTCAGATGGAAATGTTAAAAACTTCTCAAAATCCAAAAATATAAATTTATCATCAACATTTTAGGATGATTAAAATAATAGTATTGAAGTGGATGTTGAGAATATTCGTGAATCTAATGGAATGTTCAGGACTAAAAAATGAATAATAAATATTCCACTAGAAATGAAAGTGGACATGTTGAAAGGGAGGAAAAAAATAATTGAGTTATTATAATGTTATAAGCCAAGTAATGTTTTTCAAAAATTTAAAAATTGGATAAGGATATTAAAATTTTAAATAATGGATATCAGTATTTTAGAAACAATTATTATATTCAAGGTGATAAATATTCAATTAAGATTAATGATATTGATGACATGAAGATTTTTCTAGTTTAAGAGATGAATTAAAGAGTTAACAGTTAATTTCTATTTTTCTTCTAAAGATGATTAATGTTGAAAAGTAATTCGAAAATTATAAATAAAAATTTAAAATTTAATTTTTGTATTTTGAGAATAATCAAGGAGACTGATTGTAAATATAATTAAAGTCTTTTAGAATGATGATATTATCATAAAAAATAAAATATTACATTAAATTGGAAATAAATATTATATAACTGTTTCTGGAAGGGCTCTTTCTAGATTACAAGTGATGAGGGACATGTTTGTGGTAGAAAAAGATGATTCTCAAAAATATAAAATTTCTATGAACAATAAATTGAAAGTAAAAACTTCTATAAATGGTGATTCAAAAAATGGTGGAAATAATTATTGTGTGAAGATAAATATTCATAGATTTTGTAATATAAAATCATCAAAAGGAGTTAAAATTTAAGATCAAAATATCTAATAAGTGTCAATATCGACATCTGGACAACAATCTGTTTTCACTGACAAATATGTATTTTATAGATATTGTTTAAATTGGTTTAGATTTGGGAACATCAAAAGACTATGTTATTTTAATTAGTAATATTAAAATTATCCTATAAATGTTTATTAATAAATTTCTAGGGGGATTTAACTAACTCAAAAGATAAAAATCTATAAGTAAATTGAAAATTTTGAACAGAATGTTGAGAATAACTTTCAACCATTAAATAATGTTTATGGAATATGTGACCAGTATGGTCACTTGATAAAAGAATATCTTAAAATTGTACCTACATATATGATAATGAATTATTATTCATAAAATCACATAATAATAAATAATCCATAGGTAAAGAAAATGTTTTAGTGGTTTATGTTTCACTCAATGCATTACAAAAGGAATATCTATGGATTCTTGAAAGAAAATGGTCTTCACACCTGATAAGAGATTTAAATCAGTTTCAAGATATTCATAATTATGAGGAAGGAAAAGTATATTTTCTAAATGATGAATTAATTCAAATTAAATTAATTGGATTATATATAATTTGAAAGGGTAATTTGAAGTAAAAAACACTTTCTAAATTGAGGTGATTATACACAATTCTTTATGTTTATCCGCACTCTATGATAAAGTTAAAAAATTAGTAATTCTAAAAGCATGGTTCAAGGTGAATAGGTTTAATGGTGGTTGTGTATTGGAAAGAGGAAAATTAATATTGGGAAACTTGTTTAAAATTGGAGTCATTATAAATTCTGTAACCCCCTGACCCAATTTACCCAGAGTTGGTGCATTAATACATAACATTTGCATGATCACAAAAGATCAAGTCTCGAAAGACCGATTAGTTTAGTAGCCTTGGAAACACTAAATAAATTCATAAATATTAAATTACTTCATAAAGTGAAAAACTAAAATAACATAGTCGCCATATTCCACACTCATATCCCCATCAGACTATACCTGCAGGTCAGTCATAAAATATTTCTTCACATCTTGGGTAAAATAAAACATAGAAAGGGGTGAGCTCAGATGCTCTGTAAGGATAACAATATAGCAGAAACTTTCGTAAATAAGAATAAACATTTAAGGCAATGCATAACTAAAACAAAAGCCTTTTAAACATGAACTTCAGCATAATATGGTATAAATAAAATGAAATAATTCCATTTACTTATTCACATGGATATTCTACTAATCGAATAATTACATGCAATATCAATAACCACTTTCATAATGATGGAATGGATAATGCCAGACTATCATAACCACATAGTCAAGGGCTTGTGCCAAGACTACAAATAATATTTTGTCATGGACTTGTTCCAAGACACTATTTTATGTCATGAGACCTACCGATGTATTGAGGAGCTATAGCGGGCTCCACCCGTCACTTACTAAGTCTAATGCATTCCTTATATGAATAAGTTTAAACATAACATAAACATTCGTATTAAAACTAGTATATAAAATGTCAATAATTTTTCCACAAAATATGAATAACACCTCCATAGTAAAACATATCACAAAACCTTCAGTACAATATGGTAGTCTTGTATAACAATAAATCAACTTCAAATAAGCTTAAAATACATCAAAGGATGTTGACATAGATGAAATCAAAACTATTTGAGAGAAATATCTCTTTTTTTAAATCATTAAAAAGTCACATTATTATAAAAGAAAACATTTACTTTGAAAATATTCTTATAAGATTGTAAGGTAAGCTTCAACGATTTTATAATGGTGTAAAATATCTGCACCCACTGTATAAGTTTAAAAAAATACACTCTTACCTTCATTTTGTCGGAAAGGTTAAAAAAACCATTTTTGGAAAACAATGGAAAGATTCCTTTAAAACTTTTTTATAAAAATTCAAAAAGGGTATAAATGAATTTAACCCATAGTCAAGTAAATAGTAAAAATGTTTTGAAATAAATTTTCAAGAAACATGGATGTGGATGATAAAGAGGTCCCAGTAGATAATTACGTATAAACAACCTTGGATAATGAAGAGATTGTGAAATAAACCCTTACCTTGTAATTTTCCTTGGTAGAGGGTAGGTTAACCTCCTGTATAATGGTGAAATAATTGTTATTAAATTATAAAATAATCATATACATTAATATGATATCATATATCATCTTTTAACATTGCTTTGTTAATAATATCTTAGTATTATTGTTGTTTCAGGTGTTAACTCACTTGTTTTCTTTTATATGTTTTGTTACGTAATCCATGTTTGTTATGGATAGGTTGTATCTTATTCATATCCATAATAATATCAAGTCCTTAAACATTATTTTTAATCATCAAATGAGAATTATACTTGAATGGATACGATGAAGAATTTATCTCATCGCGTTCATGGAGACGGTAGTCCATACGTACGCACGAGCGACAATATCTTTCTTTTGATATTAAAATAATAAATATTTGGATGGTATATAATATATACAGAATTATTATAATGTTATATTTATTATTTAATTCAATTACCATCAATATCATACCCATCTAAATAATAATGTTTTGAATAACAATTACACCATGACGTAGAGACGGCAAGCCATACACACGCACGTATGGTGACATGTCATTCAAAGGATGGATAGAATACCGAATATGGTTATACCATATTTATAATAACATCAAAGTATATATAAAATACTGGATTTATTGTTATAGAATGGAAATAAAAAATAAAGAAGAAGTGGAAGAAGAAAGGAACTTGAAAGAGGGTGGTGAAATTATTACCTCTTCTTCGGGTTCTTCCTTTTGATTTGATCAAAAGGGCTCTTTAAGTTGGCTTTTTAACTAAAGGATGGACTTTAGGATGAAGTGAGGGAAGTATAGAGAATATGTGGGCAGATTTTTTTTGGACCAAAAGGATTTTAAGGTATAAAGAATTGGTTAGAAGTGGCGTCCTTTTATAAGGGAGAGGAGGGTCTCTTTAAGAAAAACATAAAGTATTAATTTATAATAAATTCATATTCGGTTTATAATGGATCCAAAGTGGATTATTAAATGTCTACAGTAGGTATGGGTAGAAATACTTTCATACAATAAATTTTAGACCGGTTTGGGTCACTATATTAACCTTATCATTTATATTTAACTCTTAGTTAAATAGTTTGACATTTACCATGTCACTTTGTATTTTTACATTATATGGTTAATAAACTTACTATATACTTCCAAGAGTCCCCCATGTGGTCCATTAGTGATAAAAATATAATTATATAAGTCCTTTGGATGAAACTTAGATTTTTAGGAATAGAATATCAATTAATAATATAATATTTGTTTTAAAAACTCATTTATATCGATTTTGACAATATTTAATAATTGATTTTTTTAAAGTCTTAAAAACTTTATTAATTCAAACAAAATTTATTAACCAATAAAATTCGTGTATGGCATCAAAACTTTCAAATTATCTTTATTTTAACATTTATAAGACTAATTATTTGATTCTTTCATTAATAAGGAAAATATTGCATCATTGTTATGTCATAAATAAATTTCATTATTTAATGTCTAAAAATTATAAATAAAATACCATTATATAGAAAATATTTTTAGCTTTCTAATTAATATTTATAGTTGAAAATATAACATATATAACCCAATTTAAAATGTTTTTTCCTAAAAGATACGTGCTTTTGTCATTTTTGTATTTACTTTAACTAAATTAATATAAAGTGTTATTATCACTTACAAGTGGATAAATGGGGTCCCAAAATCGACTCAAATATGCCCATGGTCGGAAATGTATCAAAAAATAGGGTTATGACACATTTCAGGGTAATATATTATTATTATAATATTATTTTTTTACCGTTATTTACTGGATTTACCCTTTAACCATGGTAAATAAAATATTTACCAAAGTAATTATTCGAAATGTCTAAAAATAAAAGTTACCTATTTACACAATTTGAACCTCTTGATTATAAATATGGAATCCATTTTTCAAAATTCAAAATACATAAGTGGAAGAAATTAATTTAAAATTAATTCTCGCTGTCAAAACAAAAAGCGTGTTTTTAAGAAATAATAACAATCAAAAGATTGACAATTGTTTATGTCCGGTTTAAATGTGAAATTACATCCAATGACCATAATTGGATTAAATGGAACAAATATAATCTAATTATAATTTAAAACCACTCAAATTCATAATTTATGACTATTAATTAATTCGATTAAAAAAGTTGTTTTTAATTAAAATTTAGTAATTTTCACTATTCATCAAAATATGAAACTTATCCAAAAAGTACCAAAAATTCACCCTAATCTAATTTAGATATTCCAAATCCAAAAATGAAGTCCATTTTAAAATATAAAATTTATAAAATTTCAAAAAGTGGGTATTACTATTCATAATGGCTAGTTTGATTGGTTGTGGTGTGTGTTAGAACTCAAAGTTGCGTACAACACAAGCTACTGTATTATTCAAAGAGAAGCGTACTATGGTAGCTTGGGGTGTTAAAAATTCATCCTATATAATATCTAAGGGAAAATAATTTATGGAATCGATTTATTGGTCATTTTGGACAAAACACATGAGTTAGATTACCGAAGGAGTGAATATTTGTGATGTTAATTTGCTGAAGAGTGAGAGATAGTTAAAATGGATCTGATGTACATGTTAAAAGGGGGATATTTTTAATTATCTGTAAAATAAATTATTGATTCAAATATATTATCCTTTATATCACATTCATTTATACATTTATGGTATTATGATATTAAAATATATAAATGATGAAAAGAAATTTATTTTTTATAGAGAAATTTTCTCATATCAAGTGTCATATGTCAATGAAGCATAAGTTATAGACTTTTTTAAGGTTTTTATGTTTTTAATAAGTTTTTATATGGTGTGTAGTTTCTACTTAAAGAATATCCATGAAGAAAATGGTGTTGTATATACTAGTTCAGTATTCAATTATTTCTTATATCAAATTCACTATTTTAAGGATTCTTGATAAGAATGGTATTCATATAACACCTATAAATTTGGCATAGGTCCGAAATAGTTTTTGAGAAAAAGGAAAAGTGATTAATATTTAATGATTTTTTTTGGAATTTAATGCATATTTTTATAAGTTAAACTAAGATATATGAAATTAAATTTATAGTATCAAGAGTTTATTGATTTTAAAAATGGAAAATTAGATGAGGTTAAGTATAATGAAACATGGGATTTTCTAAAAATGTCTTAAAAAAAAGAATGTTATTGGAATAAAGTGGGTGTTGTGTAACATGCTAAATGAAAGAGCTTAAGTTATATAAAACATGACAATAGTTATGTATCAAGTGTACTCAAAGGGGTTAGTAATTTAGTTTGGTGATAAATTTTAATCAATTTATAGGACTGAGAACATTATTTTATTTGTTGGTATTGTCGTAGAGATTTGATACTAGATTTTCCATATGGATGTCCAATTATCCTTCCTAAACTGAGAGTTGGAAGAGGATATGTATGTTGATCGACCTGATGATTTATTTTTGTTGATTTTAATAATATGTTTTTATGTTAAATAAGTATCTATATGAGTTAAAATAATCCACACAATCAAGTAATTCTAATTTATACACTTGCATGAATATTTTGAAATTGAAGACGAGAAGAGTGGTAAAAAACCTAAACATTAAAAAAGAAAATGTTAGAGTTAGATCACAAACAAAATTAATATATACAATATATTATCTGTTTATATTTGAAAAATCATATATAAATTAAATTTATTATCACATGATGATAGTTCTTATATGAAACCATATTGTTATTATCTCTTCAAAGTATTCATCACATAGAAAGGGAACAAAAATTTCACAACTATGAAGAGATACTTGAAGTGATATTGAAATATTATTACATACTACTCCTATGGTTAGGGATGTTTTATATTATGGGAAACATTATATGTTTGATAGTATGGTTCTTGATACGAATATGTGGATGATACTTTATCTCATGATGTCCACACATGGTAATATTCATGACGATAGATTACGATGACATAACCACTTGTTGTAATTCTACTTATTTGGATGTACATAAATTATTTAACTCCCATTCCAAAGATCCCCATATAGATGGAGTGACAGTGGGAAAATATTTTTAGAGAAGAACTTATATTCATGTGTGTACTATTGACCAATGATGCCTCAACTACATCTTGATCTTCCTTATATGTGTTAGATAATGATCACTATAGTTTCAAATGAAAGTGTCCCCCCTATGGAGGTATCCATGAGATGTGAGTAAATTTATCATCATACAATTGATATTTACCAACCTCCAAATGATATAAATTCCCCACAAAGAATAAAGAGGATGTTTAAGAGCTCTACTGGTACATGATATATTCAACCAATATATAGATCTCACATTCCCTATATTATCCATCACATGGTAAATGTAACTTTTTATATATCTTCAGGATGATTCTTATGTATTTATTCATATTAACTCATGTAATTTATCCCACAAGTTAATAGTTGTGCCGATGCATACATCATATTTATTAGTCTCCTAAGAAAATTTTATCATATTAAATTATCTTTTAATGATTACCAAGAATGAAGAAGTATTATTTATCATTTAAATTCATCCTATTATAGATGTATTTCATCTATACATTAAGCCATCATATTTTTTCATTAGCATTGTGACCTCAAATCCATATCCCTATAAATTCTTCCCTTGTAATATTTTCCTTATGTAATATCACATTCAAAAAATTGGGAGATTTATTAGATAATAAAATTTATTTTCTAACATATATTTTGTAATAATAATACATTTCTTAAAATATAATTTTGTTTTGTTATAATAATTTGAAATTTTATCATCCATGATATACCTGTGATTGATTTTGGATAAATAGAATCTCTTCATTGACATGAATTTCCAATAGTGGTATAAGAACATATGCATTAGGAACCACAAAATAAGTATGTTATAGGAATTAAATCGCCATATTCTTGAAAAGAATACTATAGAGTCCAGTGAATATGAAAATACATTATCCAAGAATCAGGTGGATGATGCTTTATATGTATAATTCCTGATGTTATCATCTATGTCAAGTGAGATCCAGAGCCTACATGAATTCATGAACGTATATGACATGTTTTACTATATCCATTACCTTTATCTAGGGAGATATTTCCATGAGAGGTTTTATATCTCCAAGGAACTATTTTCTTGTATTCCTGGTGAGGGAGCACTAATGGGACTTTATGTAGTCCAGATTATTGGATACATTGAGCGTTTGTATCATTTGGGTTTTAAATAGTCAAGAAGCTAAGCATGGATTTCAATCATACCTAATTACCTCAAATATTTACCAATATTATTATAAATTTTCATATAAAAAATATAGAAAAGTTTCTTTCTCATATTCTCACCAATCATTCAATAGGATGATAAGGATATAAAGTTGGAAAATATTTATGTTCATATGGTTAATAAGAGTAAATACAAGGAAAAGAGATCTAGTGATAATTCCAGGAATGAAGTTTATTTACAGCACCCTCTCAAGAAGATGATGATCTATGGGAAAGTAAGAGAGCATAAATATTTTTATTTCTCAAATATTAAGAAGTTCCATTGAATGAAAAAATAAATCATGATAGAGATGCTTGGGGTATATTAGACAATGTTATTCATCATGTTCACTATATCTGTTTATATATATTAGGTATTACATATTACTCATGGTGATCAAATTTGAGTCCAATTCAAATAACCAACTATACTTAGAAGAGTTTTAATAGTTGAGGTTGATCAATTATATGATAATAGAAGATGGACTCGTTGTTTTGTCTTTGGAAGACTACCACCTCACATTGAAAACATTGTTGATATTGGAATAATAGAACTATTATTATGTTCTA
This sequence comes from Viscum album, assembly GCA_963277665.1. NCBI lineage: Eukaryota > Viridiplantae > Streptophyta > Magnoliopsida > Santalales > Viscaceae > Viscum > Viscum album. The sequence goes on from OY728145.1 coordinate 1,419,233,942, forward strand.
TGAATAACCAAAAACCTTATATCTACATCTTTTCATGAATGGATGAGTTTATCTTCAAATTTGGAAATAAAAATTTATATTTCTAAAAATATTTAATATGTTATATTATACCAGATTTAAATAATGGTCGTTATGTGTTGGAATATGAAAACCAAGTGTTGAAAATTGGAAATGAATCTAATTTTCATGAATCATATTCCAATTAACATGGGAATTACTAGCTTGGTTATGTAAATGATAACCACTTAAAAAAATATAACAATATGGTTAGTAAATTATTTTGAACTAAAACTACTTGGTTTATTTGACGCTTGTTATCAAGGTAAAATATACTGATTTCTATTTAGTGTAAAGGGTGATAGGGATAAAAAAATACTTAAATTGGTTCATAATAATGTGTGTGGACCATTTCATATTTAATCAAGTGTTATAAAATCACACTTGGTAACTTTTATTGATGAATTTATTAGATATTGATATATATAATTATTGTTTTATAAGTCATATTCCTTTCATAAATTTAAGGAATATAATAATAATGTTGTGAATTTTCTTGGTATAAAGATAATGAAACTACATTTAGAAAATTATGTGGAATGTCTTAAAAAATATTTAATTTATCACCTATGCAAGTGTAGAATTATATATGAAGTCACTCTCATTTACAAAAATATTGGAGTGGTTTGATAAAAATGTGGAACCACATCTTATTGAATATAGTGAGATCAATGAAGAGTCTTGAAATCATTCTATTTTACTTTTGGGGAAAGCATTAGATACTCCAAAATAAACTCTAAATAATTTCCAATTAAAATGAAAAATATAATCCTATTTTATTTATAGCATGAAAAGAAACCTCTTTTCCTATATTTTCATGCTTATGGATGCATAGTGTTTGTTAAGGTTATGATTATAAATAAACATGAACTATGAGTAACTATGTGTATATTTATAAGATATCTAAATGAAATTACTAAGAATTAATTATATCACCCTTTATTTAATATATTAATTGTGGAATGGAAATACACATTACATGATATGGATAACATTTCAAAAATAGATAATGGGAGTGAGATATAATTCTATTAAGTTAAGTCTCAGGATACACGGGGGATGAAATTAATATGTTATAAAAATCCCCATGGAAGATGAAATTCTAGAGATTCAATTACTACACAAGATATATAGAGATATTACATAACCTGAGAGATATTGTTTTCTAGTTACCATATAACATGAGACATTACAAGTTGATAAAAATGAAACTCCCATTGACGTAAAGAAAAAAAATATCCAAAGATACATGGTGGAAAGAGGCCAAGATTTCCAAGATGGTTTTATCTACCAAAACCAAATTTGGATTTAAATATATGCTTTAGTAAATGTAAATGAATATTTTGTATAAATGGGTAATCAATAAGAAACTTGATTGGATGGAAAATTAAGTACAAATAAAGCAAGAGTTGTTTATATTTGGGTTAACTAGTGTCAAAGAGTATAATAAGACGACTCATTTTTAGTAGTATCTATGATAAAATACCACATAATTCAAATTTCCAAAACATCATACAATTATTATCATATTTGAAAGATTTATTTTAAAAAAGTTCATTTATTGGAAACTTTAAGAAGCTATCTAAATGACATAATCTAAAGGATTTATCGCTCCAAAGGATGTAAATAATGTAGAAATATTGCAGAGAACCATTGATGTATGGATCTAATGATTATGAACATGAATCCTTTAGTTTGATGAATCCATAATATAGTTTGGTATCATAAATAAATAATTTATTATTGATATCTATAAGAGTCTTAATGGGTGTGTGGTTGTTTTCCTATTAGTATAGGTTGATGACATATTACTTATGTTAAAAAAATACTTGTCTTGTTGTCTGCTAAGATATGGTTGAATAAATACATTTCCATGAATTAAATAGGTGAATTATCCTATCTATTGGAATTATGATATTATGAGATATATTTTATAGCCAACTTATACTTAGTCAATATATGTACATTGATAAGGTACTGAAGAGATTCAATATCAAAAAATACAAGAGGGTACTGTAAATAATGTCACCTTGGAAAAATGTTACTATGAAAATGATCCCCGAGAAATAAAAAAGATAGATAAAGAAAATGTAGAATCCCATTCAAATATATTAATTGATCTCTCAAGTACACAATTATATGTACCAAGCTTTATATTATATAAGCTCTGAACATGGTAGGAATATATCAAGATGATTTTGGAGACCTCCAGTTGATGGAAATCAAGACTATCCTAAAGTACCAAAATTGTAATATGGACATGTTATTGGTATTTGGTGGAGATGAGGAAGTAGACATTAGGGGATATATAGATTCTTGTTTCTAAAATGATTATTATAATATTAAATCACAATCAAGATATGTGTTCTTCCTCAATAGAGGATCTTTGAGCTGGGAAAATTCAATGCATCCCTTGGTCACAAATTCTATATCAGATTCTTAGTATATTACAACTTATAATTATTCTAAATAAGCATTTTGGATACAAAAAATTATCTAAGTGCATGATTTTATAACTGAATGTGGGGATTCCATCACATTTTATTTTGATAATATGACTACGGAAGTTCTTTTTAAACAACTTTGATCACATCTTCAAATAATGAAAAAAATTAATATATCATATCTTGACAAATCTTCTTAGAGATGTGAGATTATAATAAGTAGACTATCCTTAGAGGTGAACATGGAGTATTAATTGACTATAGAGTTATCTCAGTATACATATATCTATCATGTGAGAGATAGTGGGATAAAGGTCATCATCAATTGGATCTAGTGAATGTTTGCATCTATTGAAGTTGGTAACCTAGAACAAACTACTTTAAACATTATATTATCTATTCATTTTCAAATTCATGAAAATTAATTTGATATATGATCTCATGATTATAGATAATTTTCATTACCAAAATATGATTACATCAATAGAGTATTTATCACATTGAATGGTTATAGAAACACCCCCACGATGATTATATCCTTGAAGTGTTAAGGAAATGTAATTAAATATTATTCTAATGACCATGAAAACAATATAGGAGGGGACATAGATTTTGTTTAACTATTTTGTGATTTATACTGGTTGGTATATGAGACTTCATCTCATGAAGTTCACAATTATAAATCTGGGATATAAAATATATGGGGTATAGTACCATATATTGGAATTCCATGTATTTTGTGTCATTGGTTATTCATATTTGTGAATGTTTTTAATGATCCTTATACTTTTAAATTATTATTACTTAATTTATTGAGACATATAATTTGATGTTTTACTCAAAAATATGATGAATTATATTTTTATTGAAGTATGATACTATGGGTGTTACATGAGTTATGTGAAATTAATGAATATATCTAGGAAGGGTTTGTAAATTTTTTATTAAGGAAGATTTTTTCTCATTATTTCTGATTGGAATAGACCTGTCATGATAAATCCATGACCATGGTGTATTGATGGATTAATTTTATAAATTCTAGAAAGGTAAATTGAGAACAAAGGTTTATAATATGAGCATACAACTTGATTTATGGAGTGATATTTGGATAAAAGTATTATATTAAAGAATATAATTTCATATGCGGTGGTTGTTTTTCTAGAAATAACTTCATTATATTTGGGTTCCTTGACACATTGTTGGGGATTAATGTTAGTCTTTAGGTAGGACTATCCAATTCCATTGAGAAAGAGGCATAGAGGGTCAAAAATAAAGTGTATCCATGATTTTAGTTATATTCTATTTTTATTTAATGGTTAACATAATAATATTTTCATGTCTAGGGAATAATATTTATTCTAGATCTTATTGATAAAAAATATTCAATAATAAGTTATATAAAAAATAAAATATATATGAGTTGGCACATTCTATGAAATAATAATAATTATAATAAATATATTGTTATTATTATTGGTATAGAGAAAATATATGAGTTTTATTATTTTAAGAAGGCCTTATGTGTAATTTTAAATAGTATTTCCTAGTTCTATATATTCCAATCTTATTAATTTTATAACGAAATATGAGTCATTATGTATAACATATATTAACAATTATATATTATCTAAAAATATATAGGTTACTCTCAATAATAAGATTATCATACATCCTCAACCTCCCTATCAATATTGGGAGATCAAGAAACATGATATTCAAGGTTGAAGGATAACATAGTGAGATCAAAACGAATGATGAAAGGGAATTTGTACCTCCTCACTAGCACCCACAAATACATCATAGAACTATGGAGTTTTTATATCATGCATTAATCACCACTATATGGATTCTATTTTGAATAATCATAGGAAAACGATGAAACAACTATAACAGTGTTTGAGAAATAAAATTTTCTTTAGAGATTGATCTCAAGATAGATTTATACTTATTGTAATTAAGATAAATATATGTTTAACTTGACAGGCCATTTCTTTGATTTTCAGATTCCTTAATCATGATTCATTTAGATATAATCATGATATATGTAGTTTTTTTCTTGTTCTTATGGTTTATTAATAAAAAATTATGAAAACCATATTTGGTTATATAACCAATCATATTCCTCAATATCAAAAACATTCATACAAATAGGTTTTAATTATTGTTATTATTTATGTTTATTATATAATAATTCCTATAAATAATGAACATATTTGGATGAAAATTTCATAGTAAATGGACAATATTTTTATAATTTAAATTCAAAGATAAATGATGTATTTTTTTGGATAATAATTTTCTCAAGAGGAAGATGGCATCATTATTTATCTGGATAAATATGATACAAAATTTCTCAATCAGTTTGGAATGGATTATTATAATCTATATTGTACCCTTATTTTAATATAAATCAACCATTCAAAAGATGAAAAAATAAAATCAAGTTCATTCAAGTTAATTTTTAAAGATAATTGGGAGTTTTTATACTCTGAAAATTAAAAACATATTATATTTTATGTTGTTACATTATCTAATAGATATCATTTTACAGATAAGGAATAACATTTTTTTTATATTAAAGGGAATTTTCATGTATATTAAAGGAATGATGGATTATTGGATCGAAGATAAAAATGCTGAAAAACCAAATATATATATAGATACAATGTGAAATGGAAATATAGATGATAGAATATCTGCATATGGTAGAATTTCTCTAAAAGAAAGGTGGATATGTTGGCACACAAATAATAAAATTTTGGTTACCATTAGTACTGGTGATGTAGAATATGTTGATCTAGCTCAAGATAATATACGATTTTTGTAAATGAGGTTTCATTTTGAAGATCTTAAGGTGAATATAATGTTTTCTTGTGGGATTTGATAATAAAATTTTTATCAATTAATTAAGAAATCAATTTTATCATTTTTGATAAAAGAAAATATTTAGAAATTTTTTACTTCATCATAAACTCATGGAGTAAGTTGTGTTGAAGCAGGAATTTTTTCAAATAAAGGATAAAGTATAATATTAATTTAGTCAATCATCACTAATGAATTCATTTCTCAAAATGAGGTTGATGAATGGAGTTCAAAATCATTCCTCTCAAATATAAGGTCTGGTGGATTTTCCCTACTATCACGTTTTCATTAGATTCTTGGGGTTAGTGGGGGAGAAAGTTATAACAACTCTATTTTTCCATTTAAAAATCTAGAATGTTTTAAATAAATATTCTTGATTCATAAATGGAATTATAGGCCCAGATGGGGGAGAAATATTGAAATATTATTAGTATTAAATATAATATATCTGACATTCATAGTTCTTCACAAATAATTTAATATCTTCAAAGCATTGTCTTAGATGAAAAAACTGAGACTACCATTAAATATAAAATGTTAGTTTTACAGTTTGTGGGGGTATAAGTTTGTTATATTTTTATATTTTGGTCTAATATAGATTCTAGTGGGATATTAGATAAAATAAATAAAATAAATAAAATAAATAAAATAAATAAAATAAATTATTTTTTTATTAATTATATATTAAACATATAAACCAAGAGACATATATATATCATCCTTATTAAGGGAAATATCTATATTTAATTGCATAACCCTCAAAGATTAATACTATTTAGAGTGTAATCATAGAGAGTGATACCATAGGTAGAATTGATAATAAATAGTCATAAGGATTCTTGAGAGTAATTAGAAACAAAGACGAACTAATCAACAACATCGATATGAATTTGCACTTCTTCAAAAAATGATGAAAAGCATAAGTACTTATTTTAACTTTTCTAGTTTATTACCTTTTAATTATTATCATATATAAGCATAATTATTTTATTCTAAATTAATTCATTGTTATAGATTTTCAAGGCCATATTCATTAATCATTCTAAGAAACTTTTTTTCTCATTTAATAGAATTATCTTTTAATTCGGTTTACATGTATGTGATTGATGGTTTGGTTTGTAATGACCGTTGATGATATAAGTACATTTTTGTATAGTTATCCCCTCTTTATTCATGAATTAATTGTTTTATCAGGGAAGGTAAATGACTTAATGGTTAATCTCATTCAATACTTGATCAAACTAAGATTAATTATGGATTATGAAACATATTACTGAATCAATTATTGGAAAATATGATTGGGATTTGAAATGGACAAATAAGACTGACCTGAGGTTTTGGATCAACAGTTTGTGATAGAGGGGACACCTATATGCATTAGGGTCAATGAAATCATAATTTATAGCTTCTAGAGCCTAGGAATCTATCATTAATGGTGTTTTGTTTGACATTAATGTTTAAAGACAGAGTTTACAATGAGAATAGAGGAATATCCAATCTGTTTGTTGGGATTGAAGGAGATGTGTTGAGTCGGAATGATAAAATTCAATAAAACCTCATATAATTTAATGTAATATAAGACATGTGGTCCCCTTGAGGTTGTGTTATAATTTGGGGTTGTGAAACAATTTATAGGACCATGTACTTTTCATACCTCTATTTAACCCCCACAACAAAAGATCATCATGTATTATCTTGGGTATATAGGAACATAAAAGGGTTGAGTATATAGAAACATGCATAGTATATAGTAATGGGCATATATATATTCCCTATTAGCTAGACCATACACTATATTCCACATAAAACCCCAACACACCATGTATATAAATAAAGGCATGATGTGTGACATGGAAGAACATGGGTATTAAGGGAATTAGTGAAAATCAATGTGTGTCTTATTAGATAGATCTCATACTTATAGAGAACCTAAAAATTTTCATCTGGGAAAATATTTTCCCCTATTAATCCCTATAGAGGGTAAGATACTCAATGTGACTGGTATCCCAAAAAAGAGTAGAATATCATTCATTTGAGTACGAGCGGTTCATGAATCATCTTCCTATTGTATTTAGAGAGAGGTAGGTATTTCACCCACATTAATGACGAAGTGATCCTATATTAGTGGAGTATAATTTCAACCATTTATATTGATCACATGAGAGGGAGATCCTAAACATTAGTCTCATATTTTAACCACTTTTATACAGCAAGGATAATCAAACATTATATATGTGTAGAGACCAAAAAAACTATGGATAATTTGGGAATATAAAGTTAGGATGGAATTATACATGTGGATGAATAATAAAAACCATATTATGAGGATTGAGTACCAATGATTAGTATATTTAGGTTATCTTTTTGTTGATATTTCATTATACACCCATTGTGTTGTTATATGAGATGAATCACTCTCTAATGATGCTTTATGAATTTTTGCAGCATTCTACCAAGTTTGTATATACTCTTACTTGTATGAGATCTTCCATAACATTTTATGTCTTATAAAGATGATAGAAATTTTAAATGGGTCGTTGGAGGAGCAAGATCATTGGGAGCATAATGGTATTGCATATTTGAGATAAATATTGACTGTGTCTTTTTTTTGATATTGATACCCTTATAACATGTTGTACCTTATTTATGGTTGATTAGAATAAATTTTCCATTTAAAAATTTGTTTACCTTCTTTTATACTCTATTTTGGGATACTATTAGTTCATATATGTATTATTGTCCAACCAGTAGTATTCTTTACTCCATTACTTGATATATGTGAGATGTTTGAGTGTATACTAATACTTTAGGATAAAGAATCATATGTATGTGAGGGAATTACCCAATGATGATTTCCAACATCCAGGTTATTATATTTGAGGTTGAGGTATCACACTTGATTTTCCACTAATTAGTAAATCCCCCATTATCGAGTCATGAAAACCCCCCACATATTTGAATTTATTTATATTTTCAATGTATTTACAATGGTTGAGAACATCAATCTAGGAAGAATCTATGTGTTCAATATAATTTTAGATATATCTATAATTTAGTGGGTGTATATATTTAGAGTGATTTTCTAAAAGGGGTAACATGTAAAGTCATTTTGTATATATGTGAGATTTTTAGTGATTTTTGAAATATTTTAATATGTTTTGTTGAGAAAGTTTCTTGGAACTTGTTATACAAAGGTTCAAGGAATAGTATTTATAAGTGAAATAATACTCAGATATGATTATCAACTGATATAATGATCATCAAGAGTTGTTAAGAGGTGGATTTAAATCACCCTTTAATCAAAACAAGATATATTTTTTGACATTCTTATTTCATTTGTCTTTTCTTCTTATATATAATTATAATGATTGAATGAATATTCATTTCAATGTGTGATTAGTTTGAAAGTGATTTAAATTCCATGGTTGACAAAAAAATCCAAAGGGTGTTATTTTTAAGGCCAATATATATTTAATGAAAATTTCTAAATCTAATGTTTTTGATTCCTTGAAATGGTTATTGTAATATAGGGACTGTTTATTGAAATTTTGAGTTGATATAGAATCCATTTCAGGATTATTAATAAAAGGAAATATGGGATGATAAGAGAAATATGAAGATATGGTTCTCATGTCATATATTTTTTTCATATATAAATCACATACACATTCACATTAAAAAAAGATTATTATGTGACATAAAAATTATTTAGTAGTTTTCATGTCTTTTTTAGATGTATGAAGTTGTGTGGGAAAATTTTATAGATTTTAAAAACTTAACATATCTAGTATTGAAAAATGTATAATTATTTCTTCATAATGGAATCCTGAGACCATTTCATTAAGGTAACTCTGATTCTGAATAGAATAATTCTGAATAATAGTAGTGTTTCAGATATAGTGGTATGTAATTGAAACATTGTGTAGACCAACTGAAACTGAACATTTCTATAATACACTCTTTACACATAACAACAAATTTTCTCAATACATACATATCACTCTAGAAGATGTCTAAGAAATCAGAAAATTCATCAATATGTTGAAGTAATATTATAATAAGTGAATATAATATACTATTTTTTAAAAGTAATCCATTGAAGTGGGAAAGTATATTAAGGAATTGTAAATACCAAATGATCATTTCTTTGGTATTGAAAGGTCAACTAAATTTTTACCCTGATATGTTAGAGTCACTTTTAAAGATAAAGTTGTTTCTAGGATTTTAGGGGATCAAAGATGATCCACTAAGTTACTTAATTAAATAAATGGATATTCAAAATTCCTAAATAAGCTATGCCCACATATTTTAATGAGAAAAAGTGGAGAATAAATTAGTAGCAGATATTTATGTGAATTTCAATTTAGAAATTCAAATTTGAAGAGGAAATTACCCTTTCTAGAAATAATCTTTTCTACTACTATAGAAATATTTATATTTAATAAAAACATAAAATATAGAGAAATTAATAATAGTAATAAGAGTGTACTTGATTCTATGATTTTTTAGAAGAATATGAAGAAGTAGAAGGAGAAAGTGAAGAATCACATTAGTAACTTCATGAAAGTCTAGTTATTTTTTCCTACTCTCTTATTCTTAAAAAATGTTTTTATATGTTTTTTCCTAGATGACTTAACAAACCTTGGAATAATACTTTGTGTATCTTGAGTACAAGGATAAAATAACTATTTTTAACCCTTAATATTGATATTGGGGTAATGTAATGTCTCAAATTATTCTAGATCCAAGTATAGATTAACTAAACCATTTTCCTAGTGAACCTTGTGATAATTCAATTGTTCTTATTATGTCTTGATTTGGTGTCTGTAAAAAATTAATTCATTGACATTAACAGGTGTCAAAGTTTTTTTCTAAAAAAGACAAAAAGGGAATTGAATTCAATGATTAAACCCCCATTCATAGTGAATTATAAATTATATTGTGGGTATTTTCCATCCCATTACTCAACGAATAAAAAAATATCTCTCTTGTTATTTAACCTCTTTTATAATCATACATAATTCGTATATATTTGGATTAATGTGTTCCAATGGTAATTAAGGATTAAATTCTTATTCTAACTCTTATATATATTGATCCTTGACTCCATCAAAGCCCATGTTTCTCCCACCAGCTACATTGGATATGTGGTATTGTTCTAGGAATATGGAATATATTCCCATAATTATTTTTTAATTTGAGGGATCATATATGTAATATATCATTTTATCTTTTGGATACCCTAAAATGATACAGTTTTCCTTGATATGAATATTTATTTCCAAAATTGTCTTTAATAAACTATTCACATCCAGACACATAATTATTTGAAAAAATAGGTTTCATTGTATATGATAATTTTTTTGGGATTCTATATGCCATGTAAGTTATAATGTTATTTAGATGTATGAAACTGATTGTAATGTATATCCAAAAAATGGTAATGTAATATTCTTATGAATTATTCTTGATCACACCATTTCCAATATGACATAGTTTCCTCCTTTCACTAACACCATTCCACAGTGGTATATAAAGATCAGCGAGTCAAGGTTTTATCTCAAAATATTTGAAATAATTGATGTAATATTTTTTGATAAATTATATTACTCATTATAATATTATATTATTTATATCCATACCAATATAAATCTCTACTTTATTCTTCTAGTCCTTAAATTTATCAAAGGAATCATAATTATAAAACACCTTGTAGATATATCCATATCTACTAAAATCATTGGTAAAATTAATAAATCAAAAGTATAAGATACCACTAGAAATTGTTTACAGATATATTTGTGTAATAATTCTAGAAGCTATATGGATCTATTTACTTTTTTAGTAAATAATACCCTCATAATTTTCCTTATAAACAAACATGCCATATATCTATAGTTTTCAAATCAAATGAATCCAAATACCCTTCTTTATATGATTTTATCAAATACAACCAAGTTATGTTTCCCAGTTGGTGATTCCATGATTGGGTGTTATATGTGTCTCCAGAACATGATTCATTATCAATTAACAAGAATTGATTTTCAATAACTAGTATATAAATATAGTTATTCATATATTTTATACCAAAAAAATTATATCATTATAAAATTTTCATTATTTATTTCCGAACATCAAAATAGAACCATCCAAGTCTAAACTAGATATAGAAATTATGTTCTTGGTCACATTGGGGATATAATAACAAATCTTATAAAATAAAACTATTCTAGTTAGCAATGAGTGATGATAGTGTCATATATCCATTATTTATAGTATCTCTTTATTTATAGAGTGAATATCCAATCGACCTATAGATATATTATGAAATATACTTTGTTATTATATTTTTATAAAAATGCGAGGACAAAAATCTATATCTAATAACTAATTTACATAAATATAACTATTAAAAATGATATTAAATGTAAAAAAAATATTCCACTTGATTATTCACCAAGGAACAATTCCATTTCCATAGTATCTTCCTTCTATTAAAAAAACATAAAAAATCCCACCCTTTATCCTCTCTTTGGATCATTATCTTCGTGGAAGGGAATCATGAAGGTGTGGTAGTATTGGAATTTTTTACTAAACTTTTTTCATTTCCATTCTGATTTTCCCCATAAGGACATAAGGTTTTTTAAAAATCATGTATTTATCCTTTTTGAAAATCAAACTCAATATATCTCAAAGATTTTTCTATATATTGGATAAATTAAAATTCACAATAAAACTAGAAAAGATTTAGTTTTGTGAGGAGGGAACCAAGACTATGCATAACTCCTCGGGTCTTCACTCCCAAAAATTTATAAATGATCAATGTATGAAATCATCTTAACTTCATGAGGTCAATTTGGAACTCCTTCTCTTATCCTACATGTAGAAAGTTCCTTAGAGACTGCATACCTTTCTTATCATTATTTCCCTTGATAGAGATCACATATTTGAGACAACATGGAGTAAGTATCCATTTATTTCTAAATATTCTATTTCTCACTAGTCATAGATATTAATTTTATGAATTGAAAATACAATTCACCACTCACATGATTCTAGATGATATTATAATCCTCTACACCAGCCTCCTATGAAGGCTTTATAGTAATAAGGAATTATAATATATAAAACTTCCACTCTTATCATATTATAATTCGTAAGAGGAAATTCAATTTTTCATGTTTTAAATAGTTAAGAAATTACATTTTTATATAATGGAACATGGGGATAATGAATTGGTCAAATGAATTTCCATTTTCTACAATGAATAAAAGTAGATATTTAATACTTTTTATTTGTTAATAATAATGAAACAATTAATTTTCTAATTAGTATACAACTATTTTACCAAATTCCAATAGGCCCTAAATAATAAAATTTATTCTATTGGAATTAATATTATACATGATTTTGGTATAAAATAATTTCTATACTTAAAAATATTTTTTATAGAATGATTTTTTTCAGTGTGTTTCATGTAGTGATTAAAAAATAGAATTATTTTTTCAGTGTGTTTCATGTAGTAATTTTAAACATAAATTTTATCACTATTATAAATATAGTCTTATAAAATTTATTTCACATTTATATTCAATAGGCTTACATTTTCTAAATATTTTAATTTCATTTTTTTTCAAAATGAACAACGATATATGAAAACAATCACTTCATCAGAAAAAGTTAAAATGTGTTAAATAGGGTTTAAAGTAAAAATATAAGGGAAAATTAATTCAAAACATGCCTAAATTTTATTTATTGAAAATATTTCTAAATTACAACTATAATTTTGGAGATTTTGAAAAAATGGTGCCACTTATTCTTAGTATGTCATATAATATAAAACAATATTTAAAGTATTTTCATGATTTTCACCCACCTCACTTATAAAAGGGTACTCCCTATCCACTCTTATTATTACACCCTCAGATGTTAGGATATATATATTTTCTAAATATTAATTTATTTTATAGTGTAAGGAACCCAACTCCAACAGATTAGAATCAATTGTTACTTTATTACATTGGAATTAGATATAAGAAATCATAAGACATTTAACCTCAATGTTTCATGTAATATGAACTATAGAACAAAACATTCCTATTATAAACTCTCAAGGTGTTATATTCTCCCGACCACCAATTAATTATGTCCCCACAAATTTAAGATTCACTAAAAAACAATTTTTTGACATTTGATAAATACTTTATAAAGAACCCACATAATAAGAGTGTTGGTCGGAGTGGACACTCAAGAGGGGGGTGAATTGAGTTCCAATTAAAATTTCTGTTAAAAACAATTTCTATTAAAATCCCCCAATTTCAAAAACAAATTAAACTGTAGTGGATTTATATAGATTATAAAGGTTCAATTAGTTTCTCAAATATTGATTAATTCTCAGTTAACGTAATCTTATGATTAAATTAACTTTTGAAACTAACTTACTGATTTATAACAAATATAAACACTTGCGAATTTAATTATCAAAGTATCTTTGAAGACAGATTATATTTCAAAGTAATAGCAGCGGAATATGAAATAAATATGTATAGTATGGATATAGAGTATAACTATAAACACACAGAATTAACCAAGAGGTTCATTCTCAAGCCGAGACTTAGTCCTCTCAAAATTTTATATAAAATGATCCACACCCTGGATCGGGGTTAACAACAGTGAACACACTGTCCAGGTCACAAGACCTCTACCACAGTTCTTCGTGGGAAAACAAACAACAGCAGCAAGCTGTCCAGGTCACAAGACCTCTACCACTATTCACAGTGGGAATGAGGTGCAAAAAGGTTTGCTGAGGATTTACAGATCCTCCAGTGAAAGTACAGGAGTCAGTGTGTGTGTTTAATACAGCAGATAACACACACGGCTCAAAATGTAGAATAAATCACAGAACAAGAGATGTAGAGTTTAGAAGTGGTTCTGGTGATCTCAGTGTAGCTCTTGTATTCGATCAGAAGAGAATTTGAGTCCTCTTCTCGTTTCTGTTTGAGAAACAGAGTGTCGTATGCTTCAGGTTCACAGGTAGTGAGAATGTAGTCGATGAAGTTTTTCAGGGTTCTTCTTGTATGCACAGAACACTTCTCGAGTATACTTGATTGACTATATGATTCTCTGTGTTCTTGATGGAACTCGTTTTTATCTTCTTGTGTTTCTGGTATATTTCGTCCACCACGCACTTCTCTGGTTCGCATTTTTTTTGGGCAGCGTAGTCTTCTCGTATTTATCTCCCGACAGGGGACAGAAAAGATTTCTTTTCAGCAGGTACGAGGTGCGGGTTCCTGACATCCGACAACCTTTATCAGATATTTGACAAATCATCAAAATGTATGATATGACCGTTAGATAGATTAAATGTAGGAAATAAAGAAATTAAAACAGTGAGTCGAGAATGTATGTCACTGTTGACTTCAACTGTGGTCTTCCAACTGTGGACTTCCTTCTGACTGCTGACTTCAACAAAGGGCTTGCTGTCTGTAGGCTTGCAATGGTAGCTTTTACTCCATGTAACTGTAGCCTTTCTAACTGTAGACTTGTAACATCAAATTTGTAGAACTGTAACCTTTGTCAACTGTAGACTTCGATCATCAGTAGACTTAGTCGACAGAAGCTGTCTAACTGTAACCTTGACTGTAGGCTTATGACTGTAGGCTTGTTCGACTGTGAACTTGTTCGACTGTGAACTTGAGCAGAGATAACTTTGAACAGAAGTCTTGTAACTGTGACCTTCGTCTGTGAGCTTTGACAATAGATAGAAGTGGACTCGTAACTGTAAGCTTGTATTAGTCTTCGACTGTAACCTTGTAACTGTGAACTTATTGCAACAGTAACTTAAGGTGACAGTTAACTGTAACTGTGACTTTGAAAAGAAAGCTCTGACTGTTAGCTAACAATACCAAACTTATGTAAATACTACTGTAAGCTGTTACAGTAAAGTTATGAGAGTAAGAATATGAACTGTTTAGAATAAAATACGTTTAAGCATAGAATAATAAGATTAATGCAAGGTTTTAATACATCATAATTAATGTTTAAGCATGATTTGGGATTATCAAAACAGGTGATTCCAACAATCTCCCCCTTTTTGATAATCACAAATTATGTCTGTATGAAATATAGAAGTATCAGAGAGAAGTGTGCAAAACACAGTATTAGCAATATGAGCACAAAAATTAGGTATAATACGCAAGGATTTCTCCTCTTTGTATAGGTTCATTTCTCCCTTGAGTTTTCCTATTTCTCCCCATTTCTCCCCCTATCTATTTCTCTTTATTTCTACCCCTTTGTGATTAACAAAAAGAAAGACAGAGAGAGAGAAAATAAACATTGTATTAATAAGGAGTACAATACATGACCCAAAACGTGAATACATGATCCCTATCAAAAAAAATAAAATAAACAGACTCAATCCTCTTCATCTGGAGGTAAGGGATCTTTTCCTTTGGAGGAAGAAGATGGAGCAGGAGGTGAAGGATCAACAGGCTGAGGAATGGCAGCAGGAATGTCTGGAGGGGCAGCAACAGAGGCTCCTGAAGGCCTGTAGTGAGTAGCTTGCCGAGGGATCAGTGGTCTAAGGCTTCTGAGGGCATCAGCAGGAGACATTATGGAAGAACCACTGGGGTTAGATACAGGTAGGGAAGGAGGAACTATAACAGGTGTGCAGTCCACATGAAGAAAAGGTAGGAGCAGATTCCTGAAATCCATGATGATGTTTCCTCCTCTGTCCATGGCAGATAAGAAGTCATCTTTGTTTTCCAAGAATTTATCCAAAGTCAGGGTCAACTCTCGTAGCTTGCTAACTTGTTCTTTGAAAGCTTGAGTTACAGGGGGCAGCTTCATAGTTTCTAGCATGAGCTTGAAGTGATTGTTCAACTGATGCTTGGTGAAAATCCGATCAAAGTAATAATCCACTTTACTTTTGATGGCCTCCTGAGAAGCAGTAGCAGCCTGCAGGTGCTCACGAACAAAGCCACTGACTTCTCTTGTAGTAGCAAGGATCTGTAGGTCTGATGTGTCATTTGCACGGGCCTGAGTAAGCTCTTCTCTGAGCAGGCTTCTAAACTGCTCAAGGTCTACAGGAGAGCTAGATGAAGGAAGGGACTTGACTGAGAATGCCACTGTCTCCTTGAAAGACTGAGTCAGATTTCCAATCACTTTCTGAATGATAGCATCCTGATTGCTAATGTGTTCTTTTACTGATTTCTTGAAAGCCTCAAATACTTCCACAAACTGCTTGACCACTTCTTTGATATATCGAATCTCACTGGCCACTTGAGTCTGAGAACTGCTCAGGGCAGTTAAAGAAGCAACTGATTGTCTGAGGGCCACTACTGCTCCAGTCCAGCTTTCAATTTGAGTGTGGCACACTTTCATTTCATCCATCACTTATTTGATTGGACTTCCCACAACACATCCTAGAGATAATTCTAAGGATTGTTCCACATTTTTCAGCTCATCAAAAAGACTGGTTTTCAATTCAGCAACAGACTGTCTGATGGTCTCCTTCATTTCATTCTTTAAGGATTCAAGGTCTTCCTTGGTGGCCAATCTTTCAGTTTCTAACACTGGAGAGCTGTTAGGTAGGATAACTGGATTTCTTGGTGGTTGGTTTTCCTCATCTGAATCCTCATAATTGAGTCCTAACACCATGTATCCTGGATCTGAGGTCCATCCTTCTATATCAAACATTACAGAGACTGAACCAAAATGCTCCCCCTCACTTGGAGGTCCTTCCTGAACACTTTCTACTATCTGCTCAACTCTGGGTAACTCTAAGTTCTCTTCTGTAGCTCTAGCAGGTTCCATACTTGCTTCCTCTGTAGGTTCAGCAGTGAGGTTAGCCTCCTTCTCTGTTGGTTCATCAACCACTTCCATGACAACAGTAGTAGAGACCACTCCTGCTTCCTGGTCAGACACTGACTTGTCTGTATACCCTATCAGAGGGCTCATACTAAGTTCTTCTGCAACAGTTTCTTGTTTTTCATTTAAAGCTCCAGCCTCTTCTGCTTCGACTGTATCACCCTCATCAGAGGTGTCCTTGACAAAATATTGAGATTCTTCTTCTTCTTCTTCTGTAGTCTCAGTCTCACTGTCTCTCAGAACAGGTTCTCTACTAGGTAGTTCTTTTGGAGGGCTTGCTGCTCCAAACGTCACTGTCCTGACAGGACTGTGAGTAGTATCAGGATCACTCCCTTCATCAATTGGGGTGTTCTCTCTTGCAGAGTTACCAACTACTGCAGTCTGTTCATCATCTGAGTATACAGGTTCAGGCTCATCAGGCTTTAAGCCTGGATCTCTCCTATCTCTCGGTCTAGAGGGATGAGTAGAAGGGCTAAATTTCTCATAGATTCTCTCCTCATCATTCACCCATGATTTCTTCCAGGGATTCCAACTGATCTTCATGAATTTGCAGATTACTTTCGAGATACATACACTGTTCTTTGCCACTATCAACTCTTCCTGACTTCCAGCTGCACCTTTCACTTTCAACATAATCGAAATGAGTTTAGCATGAAACAAGGCACTTGATTTTGAGCTTGCCTTTATCATGTCCTCCATCTGAGCCATCAGCAACCTACAAAGGTTGATCTTCCTTCCATGTTTTAATAAGTACATCAAGTAAATATCCTGGTGCTTCAGAGTTGCAAAATCTCCTCTTCTAGGACTCAGTACATGCTGAATAAACTTAAACAGAAGCCTGTCCTCTCCATTCATTTCAACAGCAATAACCTTTCTTACTTTGCCATTGCCTGTCAGTTCTTCCAGAGCCGTCTCATGATCAAAGATTCTACTGTTTGGAGGAGCCGCTCCAGAATAGTAGTTGTGAATACCCTCATGAGGAACTCTTAAACAAGCAGCCCAATCAGCGGATGAAAAACTGACTTCATTGCCATTTACTCTTGATACCAGTCTATGCAGATCAACCTCTTCCTCGAACTGTAGATATTCATAGAATTCCTTCACCAGCTTCGGGTAGTACGGTCCATTATTGTTTGCGAAGCATTCGGTCCATCCTTGCTCATTAAGCACTGCCAGTACTAATGATCTGCTCGATAAAATCCACTCTTCACTTAGCTCCTTCTCAGCAACTATTTCTCTCTTAGTCAGATGTGGATTGACAGGTCTTATCGAGGCGTTCCCGGTGCCACTGGATTCGACTTGAGTCCTCTTTGGCATTGGTGCATCTTCGTTGACAGTCGGGGGTCGCTTTGTTCTGGCCATTGGAACTGAAAGAGGTTTCGAGGTTCGGTTGAAGGTTTAGGGTTTAGGACTTGAGAGAGCAAGGGTCGAGATGAGTGGATTGATATATGTTCGATGTTCTCAATTTTATCATTTAGGGATTTAGAAATAAAAGTATAAAGAAAAGAAACGGTTCGAATTCCCGCAAAATAAAATAAGGTTAAACAGCGAAACAGCCTACAGAGAGATGTAACAGTGAAGTACACCGGTGAGGTCTAACTGTGAGGTTTCAACTGTGAGGTTTCAACTGTGAGGTTTCAACTATGAGGTTTCAACTGTGAGGTTTCAACTGTGAGGTTTCAACTGTGAGGTTTCAACTGTGAGGTTTCAACTGTGAGGTTTCAATTGTGAGGTTTCAACTGTGAGGTTTCAACTGTGAGGTTTCAACTGTGAGGTTTCAACTGTGAGGTTTCAACTGTGAGGTTTCAACTGTGCTATAATTAATCATACCTAACTCATGTTTGATGTAACTTAATCTCTCAGAATTCAAAGGCTTTGTAAAAATATCAGCTAACTGATGTTCAGTTCCAATGAACTCAAGAGTGATATCACCTTTTTGATAATGATCCCTCAAAAAGTGATGTCTCACATCAATATGTTTTGTCCTAGCATGAGATACTGGATTTTTAGAAATGTTAATAGCACTTGTATTGTCACACCTTATAGAGACATGTTTGAATTTATATCCATAGTCTAGTAAAGTGTGTTTCATCCACAAGATTTGTGCACAACAGCTACCAGCAGCTATATACTCAGCTTCGGCAGTAGACAATGCAACAGAATTCTGCTTCTTACTACACCAAGATACTAGTGACTTGCCTAAAATGTGACATGTTCCAGAGGTGCTCTTTCTATCTAACTTGCAGCCAGCAAAATCAGCATCAGAATAACTTAATAAATCAAATGATTGTCCTTTTGGATAAAATAATCCCAAATTGGGAGTATGTTTTAGATATTTGAAAATCCTTTTAACAGCAGTCAAATGAGACTCTTTTGGATTGGCTTGAAACCGAGCACACATGCATACACTGAACATGATGTCAGGTCTACTGGCAGTAAGGTACAGTAGACTACCTATCATACCTCTGTAATTGGTTTGATCCACTGGTTCACCAGTTTCATCACTGTCCAACTTGCAAGTGGTGCTCATAGGTGTGTCACTGCCTTTGGTTCCATCCAAAGAAAAACGTTTTAGAAGATCTTTAATATATTTACTTTGGTTCAAAATAATACCATTTTTATTTTGAAAGATCTGAAATCCAAGGAAAAATTTGAGTTCTCCCATTAAACTCATTTCAAACTCATTTTGCATTATTTTTGAAAAATCAACACATAAAGAATTTTTAGAAGATCCAAAAATAATGTCATCCACATAAATTTGTACTATTAAGACATCTTTAGAAATCCATTTAATAAAAAGAGTAGGATCAGCTATCCCTTTAGTAAATCCTTTTGAAATAAGAAAAGAGCTGAGCCGATCATACCAAGCTCTTGGAGCTTGCTTTAAACCATATAAAGCTTTAGATAATTTAAAAACATGATTAGAAAAATGGGGATTTGTAAAACCAGGAGGTTGTTCTACAAATACATCCTCAATTATATATCCATTTAGAAAAGCGCTTTTAACATCCATTTGATATAGTTTGAAATTCAGATGAGCAGCATAAGCAAGTAATATCCTAATGGCCTCTAGTCTAGCCACGGGTGCAAAGGTCTCCTCATAGTCTATTCCTTCTTCCTGACTATACCCTTGTGCAACCAGCCTAGCTTTGTTTCTGATTATGTTACCAAACTCATCAACTTTGTTTCTAAACACCCATTTAGTGCCTATGGTAAGAGTGTCTTTAGGTCTTTCCACTAATTCCCAAACTTTGTTTCTTTCAAACTGATTTAGTTCTTCTTGCATAGCCATTACCCAGAATTAATCACTGATAGCATCATTGACATTTTTGGGTTCAAGCTGTGAAAGAAAAGCTTGATGTTCAACCTGATTTCTTAGAGAAGCTCTAGTTTGTGTTCCTCTATCAAGATTACCAACAACATCATCTAAAGGATGATTCTTTAGAATCCTAGTTGATTTGGTAAAGGTTGGACTAGAGATTTCAGGTTCATCTATAGGTTCGGGTTCCACAGAGGAATATTCTGGAAAAAGTCCAGAACTGGATGTTTTTATTGCAGGTTCTTTAGATTTGTCATTTAGGTCCAGAACAGATAAGTCTTCTTCAACATCTTCAAGAGAAGTTTTAGACTCATGTGGATCAGTCTCATCAAATTTGATGTGAACAGATTCTTCCACACATTTGGTTTTCTTATTGAACACTCTATAGGCTTTACTAGACATAGAGTAACCTAGGAAAATTCCTTCATCACTTTTTGGAGCAAATTTATCAAGATTATCTTTAGTATTCAGAATAAAGACTTTGCAACCAAAAACTCTAAAGTAATTAACCTTAGGCTTCCTATGGTTCCACAACTCATAAGAGGTTTTCTTAAGAACCGGTCTAATCAAGACTCTATTAATAACATAGCAGGCTGTATTAACAGCTTCAGCCCAGAAGTAAATTGGCAGGTCATATTCATTGAGCATAGTTCTAGCAATTTCTTGCAGGGTTCTGTTTCTTCTTTCCACTACACCATTCTGTTGAGGTGTCCTAGGAGCAGAAAAATTGTGAGCATAGCCATTGAGTGAGCAGTAAGATTCAAATTCTTGATTCTCAAACTCACGACCATGATCACTCCTCAAGGTCTTAATCTTAAGTCCACTAAGATTTTCTACAGACTTAGAGTATTTAACAAAGGAAGAGCAGGCTTCACTTTTGTGAGCTAGAAAGTATACCCAAGTATATCTAGAAAAGTCATCTACAAGAACATAAACATAGTGCTTCCCATTTAGACTTGAAATTCTTGATGGTCCAAACAAATCCATGTGAACCAGTTCAAGTGGTTGAGAAGTTGAAACTTCTTTCTTTGGTTTAAAAGAAACTTTGTGTTGTTTTCCCTTTTGACAGGGATTACACACTTTGTCATTTGGGAATTCAAGCTTAGGTAGGTCTCTAACTAGGTGTTTCTTAGAGAGTTTTCTAAGTGAGTGAATGTTGCAGTGTCCTAATCTCCTATGCCACAGCCAAGACTCTTTATGAAAAGCATTTAAGCAAGTAACATTATGTTTAGCTAAAGTGTTTAAGTCAACAGCATAAACATTTTCATTTCTTAAGGCAGAAAATATTAAAGCATTTTTGGAATTATAAACATCACAAGAATTGTTTTCAAACTTGACATTAAAGCCATCATCACACAATTGAGAAATGCTAAGTAGGTTGTACTTAAGTCCATCAACAAATAAAACTTTGGAAATTAATACTGAGTCAGTGTTACCAATCTGGCCCAAGCCGATGATTTTTCCTTTTGAGTTATCACCAAAAGTGACATATCCTCCATCAACCTTTATTAAGCTTTTGAAGCACGAATAGACCCCAGACATGTGTCTTGAACATCCACTGTCTAAGTACCATACCTTCTTGTAATTGCTTTTCAAACAGATTTCCTACAAAACAGATTAGACAGGAAATGACTTTGGTACCCAGATTTTCTTGGGTCCAGATATGTTAGCAATCAAGGATTTAGGTACCCAGATTTGTCTTATGGGTCCCATACAATTAATAGATGCAACAGATTTAGAGAGATATAATTTACTTGATCGACAACTATTTAAATAACCAGTTGAGGCATACGAATTTCCAAAACTGGAACTAGCAGTATTTTTTCCAGACTTGGAAATAAATCGGGTTTTAGTAAACTGTCTTTGTCCAGGTTGGTATCCCAAGCCAGTAGCATACTTAGGTGCAACTTGCTTTCCTAGCAGTTGGGTTAGAGTATCTTTTCCATTTGTGAATGTTTCTAAGTCCTTTATAAGTTGTTCATTAGATAGTTTCAGTTCTGTATTCTCCTTTAATAGTTGAACATTATTCTCTTTTTCTACATCAAGTGCAGACTTGACACTTGCAGTAAGAGCATGCTGTTTCTTTAAAGACCTATATTTATCCTTTAGTTCATTACACGTTTCTTCCAGCATATTACAGTATTCAGTCAATTCATCTTTAGACATATTCTCAGAATCAGAACCAGATTCTGCTTCACCTTCAGAATAATAAGAGTTTAAAGTGGGAGTGTCTAAGGTTACCTCAGATGTGTTTGTCATGAAACACATATTAGCACGATTTCTTTCAGAATCACTGGACTCTGATTCACTTGTGCTGTCTTCTGAAGCACTCCAGGTGGCCTTCATAGCTTTCTTATAATTCTTGTCCTTGTACTCATATTTCTTCTTGAATTTTAACTTAGGACAGTCAGCTTTGATGTTTCCTTTCCTTTTACATTCATAGCAAACTATGTCTTCTTCTTTATCAGTTTTCTTCCAATCTTTCTTCCACTTACCTTGTCTATCATACTTACCCTTGTAGTTTGGTTTTCTAAAGAACTTCTTCTTCCTATAGAACTTCTTGAATCTCCTTGCTATTTGTGCCATCTCCTCATCACTGTCAGAATCTAATTCTTCACTAGATGAGCTTTCAGTTGGTATATGCACTTTCTCCTTGTCTTTGCTCTTTGATGCAGTAGACTTAAAAGCTACAGATTTTCATTTTGGTTCCTCATCTTCCTCTTTATTCACCTTTAGCTCTTCTTCGTACATCATCAGCTTACCAATTAACTCCTTGGCAGGCAAAGTTCCAATATCACAGGATTCTCTAATTGAAACGGATGTGCCTCTCCATCTGTCAGGCAGACATATCAAAATTCTCATAATTTGTTCCTTTGCTGGAACAATCTTTCCGAGTGAGCTCATTGTGTTGACTATCTCATTAAACCTGAGATACATATCAGAAATAGGTTCATCAGCTTTCATCTTAAAGTTATCATATTTGATAGTATAAGTGTTTAACCGCATTTCCTTGACATTAGTTGTTCCTTCATGAGAAACAGCTAAGGTGTCCCAGATTTCAAAAGCAGTTTTACATGCAGAAATTCTATTGAACTCCTCATCTCCTAGAGCACAGTAGAGAGCATTCACAGCCTTACAATTATTATTGTAAGCTACCTTAGTAGGTTCATCCCAAGTTATTCTTTCAGTTTCTGGAATCTTGTATTGAGACTCTATAGCAGTCCAAATATCAAAACCCATACTTTCCAAATGAATTTTCATTTTGAGCTTCCATTGGGCATAATTTACACCATTAAAGAAGGGTGGCCTGTTAGTAGCATCACCTTCTAGTCTATTATCCATAAGCAAATTTTAGAAAGTGTTTTAAAGAGATAAAATTTAGAACTAACAGAAATTTAAGATATTTTAGATAAAACTACAATCACAGTTTTAAAAACAGAGAGTTAAAATAAAACTTTGAGCAAGTATAACAGAGATAAATCCAACCTCTGATACCAAATGTTGGTCGGAGTGGACACTCAAGAGGGGGGTGAATTGAGTTCCAATTAAAATTTCTGTTAAAAACAATTTCTATTAAAATCCCCCAATTTCAAAAACAAATTAAACTGTAGTGAATTTATATAGATTATAAAGGTTCAATTAGTTTCTCAAAGATTGATTAATTCTCAGTTAACGTAATCTTATGATTAAATTAACTTTTGAAACTAACTTACTGATTTATAACAAATATAAACACTTGCGAATTTAATTATCAAAGTAGCTTTGAAGACAGATTATATTTCAAAGTAATAGCAGCGGAATATGAAATAAATATGTATAGTATGGATATAGAGTATAACTATAAACACACAGAATTAACCAAGAGGTTCAGTCTCAAGCCGAGACTTAGTCCTCTCAAAATTTTATATAAAATGATCCACACCCTGGATCGGGGTTAACAACAGTGAACACACTATCCAGGTCACAAGACCTCTACCACAGTTCTTCGTGGGAAAACAAACAACAGCAGCAAGCTGTCCAGGTCACAAGACCTCTACCACTATTCACAGTGGGAATGGGGTGCAAAAAGGTTTGTTGAGGATTTACAGATCCTCCAGTGAAAGTACAGGAGTCAGTGTGTGTGTTTAATACAGCATATAACACACACTGCTCAAAATGTAGAATAAATCACAGAACAAGAGATGTAGAGTTTAGAAGTGGTTCTGGTGATCTCAGTGTAGCTCTTGTATTCGATCAGAAGAGAATTTGAGTCCTCTTCTCGTTTCTGTTTGAGAAACAGAGTGTCGTATGCTTCAGGTTCACAGGTAGTGAGAATGTAGTCGATGAAGTTCTTCAGGGTTCTTCTTGTATGCACAGAACACTTCTCGAGTATACTTGATTGACTATATGCTTCTCTGTGTTCTTGATGGAACTCGTTTTTATCTTCTTGTGTTTCTGGTATATTTCTTCCACCACGCACTTCTCTGGTTCGCATTTTTTTTGGGCAGCGTAGTCTTCTCGTATTTATCTCCCGACAGGGGACAGAAAAGATTTCTTTTCAGCAGGTACGAGGTGCGGGTTCCTGACATCCGACAACCTTTATCAGATATTTGACAAATCATCAAAATGTATGATATGACCGTTAGATAGATTAAATGTAGGAAATAAATAAATTAAAACAGTGAGTCGAGAATGTATGTCACTGTTGACTTCAACTGTGGTCTTCCAACTGTGGACTTCCTTCTGACTGCTGACTTCAACAAAGGGCTTGCTGTCTGTAGGCTTGCAATGGTAGCTTTTACTCCATGTAACTGTAGCCTTTCTAACTGTAGACTTGTAACATCAAATTTGTAGAACTGTAACCTTTATCAACTGTAGACTTCGATCATCAGTAGACTTAGTCGACAGAAGCTGTCTAACTGTAACCTTGACTGTAGGCTTATAACTGTAGGCTTGTTCGACTGTGAACTTGTTCGACTGTGAACTTGAGCAGAGATAACTTTGAACAGAAGTCTTGTAACTGTGACCTTCGTCTGTGAGCTTTGACAATAGATAGCAGTGGACTCGTAACTGTAAGCTTGTATTAGTCTTCGACTGTAACCTTGTAACTGTGAACTTATTGCAACAGTAACTTAAGGTGACAGTTAACTGTAACTGTGACTTTGAAAAGAAAGCTCTGACTGTTAGCTAACAATACCAAACTTATGTAAATACTACTGTAAGCTGTTACAGTAAAGTTATGAGAGTAAGAATATGAACTGTTTAGAATAAAATACGTTTAAGCATAGAATAATAAGATTAATGCAAGGTTTTAATACATCATAATTAATGTTTAAGCATGATTTGGGATTATCAAAACAGGTGATTCCAACAAAGAGGGTTTGTAAAACTTCTTATAAAAAGAAGGGAAATAGAAATATGAAAGTCATAAAAAAGGGTTTCCAAATAGGAGATCAATTTTGGTTAATGAATATTTTGACATGGATTACAAAAATAACACCCAAGGACCAATAGAGAGTGATAAATGACATGTTTAAGATAACATTAACCACCACAAAACCATAAATTCATGTTGGGTTAAAAGAATATTGATTGATTATATATCTAGTTAATAGGATAAAATTTTGTTTCAATATACTTTTCCTAGAGTGAATGAATTACATTATCATCTAGACTAATTAAATAAAGAATTTTACTTGATATATTTCTATTTTATAGGTACAATTTCATCGTTTGGTTATGTTTCTATCAGTTCTTACTTAATATTCTAATCGATGGAATGAATATCCAATATAATTTTTTTATGTCTGAAACATAAAAATTAACTTTTAATAGATCAAAAGATTCATAAATATGTGAAAATTATTTGCATTTATCTCAAAATATTTACCAAATCCAAAATGTTTAGAACAAGTTATCAAGTTTAATAAATTGATTTAAAAATCCTCAATAGTGACACCCAAATTTTAATATAATTAATTCCATATGTATATATTATTCAAATCATTTAGGTTAAAATAGTACCATACTAACTCAAACCTCATGTATAATAGTGGTATGAACTGCACCCTTGTCTCCCTTTGGTTGTGGGTTCAAGCCCCATGACCTTTGTGGATGTGATGAGTTGTCACTCTATATGCTAGTATTATTTTTCTAAAACTATTTTCATATAACTCCTATAACATTCAAAAATTGTAATGATCCTAAAATACCAAAAAATAAAAGATAAGATAAACTTTAATGGTAACCAATACCTTTATTCATATATCCAAAAATTATAATGGAACTCTTCATTAAAAAACATCTTTACTAAAACATGTAATTAACCAATGGTTTGTGCTACCATAATTGTCTACCAAAATATTATTAATTATCATAAAATATCACAACATAAAACAAAACAAAAGTGGTGATAAATACATTGAATGTATGATTAAAGTTAGACTCATTAACCCATGATGATATCTATAACACTTTGTTAATATTACACAAACACAAACATGCTTCCAAAATTAAAAAAATACATAAGTGTTTCATGAATCTTATAATCCAAATATTATTAGTAAACATAATTATAAAAAATAGTTATTGAATACTTTTACATCAATACATAAAAACTTTTATATTAATATAGTTCAATCAATGGTCTAATAGTTTACCTTAAAAATGGCTTTTACTCAGATAAATCCTAGGTTCCCCACATTCAAGACAAAAAAATATAAATGTATTTCGTGGATGAAATATTTTTATCTCTAATAAACCACTCACTTTTCATTGAAAATTCATTTGTTCATGGCCTTGTTTTCACACATAATTTTGTTTACTATTCCTATGAGATAGTATTTTGGGTCTCTCTTGCCACATTTATGACATGAATGAAATCAATAATTAGGGTTTCCATAAATCACGATTATTATAGACTCGATCTATATCTTCTTTGGTGAGTCTAAGAATTGGTTAATGTATATGTTTTTAATCATATATCAAGATAAGTGATTAGTAAAAATCATAATATCTTTCTCTCCTGTCATTATCCCATTTAGTGGCTCAAAATCAGTACTTGTTCATCATATTCAGGGATGATGTTATACCTATGGCTTCTAGACATTGAAGTGAATAAAAAATCATGCTTTGAGAAAAAAATCATGATTAAGAAAAATCTTCAATTGGATGTGTAACATCCTATTACAATCTTAAATTTTATTATATTCCAATTTTCTGGCTATATTTTTTCTAAGGTTCACATTTTATTGTTTTGGGTGAAATTTGTAAACTTTTGTTTTTTCTAGGAGTTCTGAATGATTGAATTGTAATTAGGAAAATTTTTTAGTTATTTACGAGGAAACCATATGTACAATATTTTTATATTGAAAGGGGGGATAGGGTTGTTAAAAACCAAGAATCGTCTCACTCAAACATGTAACATTGATCAATGAGGGTTTTTATAGTTGTAACCATGTTAAATAAACAATGAGGCCAAACAGTTCTCCCAAAATAGAAGTCCATGGAGGGTATACTATTACTATTAATCATGGGTCCCAAAAAGAAAAACCTACTCATGGATTTTTAATCCCCAAAAAATTAATTTAAAATTCTCAATACCCCTAGTTTAACCCCTAATAACCGCTCTCAACCCTAAATAAAATACTTTGGTCTTGAAGGTTCTCAAGGAGAGGTTTTGGCACTTAATACCCATTTTCTAGGACGATCATTTCATAGTTGATGTCTTCTGATCTCTTACATACAATTTGATCTTATGTTGTGTGGTTTCATGCAATATAATCTTCCCACCTCCTTAGATATGATATATTATCATGATATTGATGGATCTAATCTATATTTTCTTGTATCTTTATTCAAGATTGTGTATCTTGACCTCCTTCGACACATTCATCATTGGTGATCTTGTTGTGAGTGTTGTAATTGACCATGAGATTAAAGGAAGGTGGTTTCATAATGATTTTCCCCTCAACTAAGACATTGAATTGAATGATTAAATTGAAATGAGTTTTTAAATTATTTTAAAAATATGTATTTGATATGGTTTGCATTTTATTTTGATATTGGTATGAAATTTATGAAAACCACCTATTTTAATGAAATTAAAAGTGTTGGAAGAATTTCATAAAATTGATGGATTGATTTTAAAAAAGATTAGATAAAATTAATTTAATATTTATCCTTAAGGAAAATTATTTAAATTGAAATTTTATTTAAAAGGGCATGAATTTGATAAAAACTTTGATTTGGTTTAGAAATGAAAAAGCCATGTTGATAATTGAAATTGGGAAATTATATTATAAATTGATATAAAATATTTTATTTTCCCATGATTTATTGGTAGATTTACTTCCTTTAATGGGATACCCTAAAGGGGTGTAGTTTGAGTTCCTGTATTGTGATCCACTAATCGGGTGTAGATTAATATTTAGATATGGTCTCTTCTAATGGGGTGTAGACTGATTTCCTGATATGGGCTCCACTAATGGGGTGTTATTTGATTTAAAAAAATGGGCTACGCAAATGGGGTGTCAATATTATTATGTAGTTATATGTATTTTAAGATTTGATATTTGAAAATATTTTTTTTATTCTTTCCAACTATTTCATTAATCTTGTTTTATAAATATTACATTTAATCCAGTTTTGATATATCTCACATAATTATATTTCTAATAGTTTTCTTAAACATGAAAATGATTTTTTATGAATGATTTTTTGGAAATTTATAGAATAATTAGTTTGTTATTATCGTATCATTTATAGAACACTTGTTGAGAACCTACTAGTTTTTTAGATCATACTTTTCATTTTTCTTCTGGTAGTATTTGATTTTATTATACCAGGTCTGAGGAAAAGGGAAATCAACACATGGAGGTGGAATGTATCCATCCTCTTTGGGACCCAGAGTGAGGGAGGTGTCTAGTGTATATGATATCCACTTCTTTCAAGGATGTTTTGTGATTTTATCATATAATATGTCAGTTATAATTACGATTTATTGTTTTGGTCTTGTTTTACATGTTTTTTTCTTATAAAATCTACTTGAGTAGTGTTAATCATACTAAATTTTATCCATTATATTTTTTTTAAAAAATCGTTCCCTTCTATTTATTGCATGATTTAATGTTATAGTCGCGAACCTTTAGGTATTGATAATGCGCTTGATGTTATGTCATAGATGGATCAGGTATCTGGGAACTAGGGTATCTAGGATGGTTTGAGACACATTAGTATAAAATGTGTGAGGTTTTGAATATTTTTGTTATGTGAGAATGTAGTTGGGATGTACTAATAAACATGCGATATATTTTTTGGGATATAAGAGGTAGTTGTGGTTGAGTTCCTAGCCAGATCCTATCATATTTATCCTTAAGTCACTACCTGTGTTTGGAAAAAACATCTTAATAAATATTTTTATCTGAATCTAGTGTTTTTCCTACCTTTTTTTTGATTTATTTAAATATAATATTGAATTATTTTTTAAGTAATTTTTATTACTCTATCTCTGATATCATAATCCTAGATCAATTTAATCTTTCTGATGCTTCTAGTGTTTTCAGTGATATTGTGTAGCATCATGATTTTAAGAAAAAATTTGAATAGGACTTAGGAGGAAGCTGATGGAGACCAACAGTGAGAGAATCATCCAGTGCACCAGAATATATTATATTTTGTAATGTGTTTTTTTCCATTCTCTGGGACAAGAACCAACAATCATTACCATTTAGGTTATAATTGTTAAACATCAAAGGGAAACGTTTTAGCATCAGGATCAATAGTATCTTCACTAGAAGAAATCATTTTTGAAAGCCTCTAGTGATCCTCAAGATGTTGGGGATTGGTTGAAAAATATCAAGATAATTTTTGTGTTATTGAAAATCCATGAATTGATTAAGGTAAAGTGTGCTACCTTAATGTTGGAATAACCTAGCAAGAGATTGTGGAATTTGATGGGGTCAATAAACAACCTTGAGGTCTTAGAGTTAAAATACATAAGAGTTTTTTTATCAATAAGTTCTATCCAGTATCATTGGTCTCGGTAATTTATATAGAGTTCTTCATCCTCTAGAAGGTTGAAAGGTCTGTGACATAGTATACCAACAGTTTTGATGATCACGTGCAGTTTTCACCTGTTGTTGTGATGAATGAAAAGATAAAGGTTCAGAGATTTGATATGGGTCTTCTTATTGAAATATCATCTAAATTCATTTTTTTGAGTCTCACTTCTTATAATGACATTCTATATTGATCATTAGTGGATGAGATTGATTTGGATGATAAGTAAGGTTTAATGGGAATTCCCTTTTCTCTTAGTGGCAGTTATGTGAGTTCCTTTATGGGGAAGAGAATGAGGGATGAGCCTCATGGAGTATCTTGACAACAAGAACATTTATGGGCTCCTAAAATTCATGGAATAGTCCATATGACATGAATTTAGTTCTTAATGGTTTCGAATTCAGAAGTAGTTTGAATTGAGGCACCCACGATCTATAGTTCATGTGGTTGTTCATTGCACTTAAAAAAGCATTACCATATATTTTATACATGATGTAGTGGAATAGTAACATCTTCAACTAAAATTATTTATGTGAAATAAGTTTCTTCATGATCTATATTGTTTCAGCCCGAAAATCTTGAATAAATCTTTTTCAAATAGTGGTATAGTCTCAAAAAGAAGTGGATATGAATCCAACATATGTGATAGTAATTATTACTATAGATTCATCATTAGTGAATGATTTATTTGATACTAGTGTATCTCAACTATTTATATCAACTCATGTTGTGACCTTGATAAATTATCCTATAGAGATTTTATCATTTGTTATGAATATTACTACACTTTTCCAAATGAAGAGGGAGAATGGTCTTTGATATCTTTCTTTTGTTTTCTCTTTGTCAGAATTTGTACATTCTTGGAATTTTCTATTTCTCAACATGAAACCTCATGACATCATCCTCAAGATGGATTGGATGAATGTTAAAAATTTCTACATTTTCTTCTATATTTGATGAGTATTCTTTACTTCACCTGATGGAGTGAGGTCAGGGACAATGAGACCCATGGTTGAGTAGAGCCAGACCTTCTTTTTGGGATTTGGCAGGATAATTTTAGTTCTTTTTTTATTTGAGTGTGAATAATTGAGTTTTAATACCCCTCTAGTCATAATCATGTTTCCTGAAATGTTTCTTTGTTATTTATTTGGTCTAACACTATTAATATAGGTAGATTTCTCTATTGATTTCATATATGGTAATTAACAAGTATCTATTCCTTCTTACCTTATAGAACCAGCATATTTTATAGAGTTAAAGTCTCAGTAGGAATATTTATTCGATAAATTATGAATATGATCAAGTATATTATTGTGGGTGGACCCTTTTCTCTTTGCAAAAAAATTTGAAGGAATATATGTACTTTGCATTGATTACTGAAAATTTTATTGAGTTACAATTAATAACAAGTATCTGTTACCATGGATTGATTCCCTATTAGAATTGTCTAAAGTGTAAAAGTGGTTATTGATGATGGATCTTCTATTTGGTTTTATCTAGGTGAGAATTAATGATTTTGAAAATATAAATACTTCAGTTAGGATTAAGTATGATCACTTTAAGTATCTTGTTATGCCCTTTTCCCTAACCAATGATCCCATAATAATTGTGTATTTAATGAAAAAAATAATCAATGAGTACCTAGATTCATTCATGGTGTTATTTTTAGATGACATTTTGATCTTATATAAATACGAGGGAGATAATTCTCATCATATGATATCAATTATAGAAATATTGTGAGATCATAGACTGTACATGATAATTTCAAAGTACAATTTCTGGATTCTATAAGTGAAGTTCTTAGGACACGTGGTCTTTGAACAAGGAATTTTAGTCAATCCTGAAAAGTTGAATGATGTTATGAAATGAGATAATATGCATAATATGTTTTAGATATGGAGGTTCCAGGGCTTGTTATTGAATTACCGTAGGTTTTTTGGGGATTTATTGAAGATAGATTCTCCAATGAATGCCTTAAATTGAAAGGGATTGAGGATCTATTGGAACAAAAAAAGATATAGTAATTTTTATGAGTTGAATAATTTTTGGAAATTTTCACTAGTGTTTACTCTTCTAGAGGATTTTATGGGATACATGTTGTTCTGTGATATATCAATTTCAAATTTGGGATATGTTATTATTTCAGGTGATCTTGTGGTAGCCTATGTCTTGGAGTAGCTTGAGCCACATGATAAAAATTACACAACCCATGTTCTCCAACTCATATACATGATTCATAATCTTAAGAGTTCGAAGCATTAAATTTGTAGATAAAGGTTTACCATTTATTCTAAAAAAGAATCTTGAGTTATAGCTTCTCTTATAAATATCTAATTCTCTTATAGAGGCATTGGGTGGTGTGAATGAAATCTTTTGATTTTGAGATTTATTATACCTTGGGTTTGGGAAATTTCAAAACTATCACTTTGATCAAGAAAAATAATGACCCATGCCATAAAATAATCATAAGATTGGAGGAATTGTGTGGATATTTTTTCTTAGTTTCATTTGGGAGTTTGGGATGAAGTGGATATGGTATTCTTGGAAAGTTTTCAATTGACCTCCAAAATTCATGTGATGATTCTTCCATAAAAAGAAATTTATGATGAATTCCATATAATTATGGACTCTCTTTATAGTGGAGAGATCTTTAGTGAGTGGAAATTATCCTTGGACAGTATTATATGCTTTTAGAACAAGTTTTTTTGTTCCTTTTATTGTGAGAAAAGATGTGATGGGAGATTTTTGAAATTTCCTGTAGGTGTTGAACCTGGGAACCATCATGTTGTTTTATGATATGTAATGAAAATTATGGAGGACATGTTTGAGATGAGATGTCTCAAACATTGTTTATCATTTTTTCACCTAGAAATATGTAAAATTAGAGCACCAGAGGATTTTGGTTTTACTTCAACCACCTCTTGTGAAGAATTGGAAGTTGGATGAGACATCCATGTACTATTATTGGGTTTTCACATATACCTTATGGAAAAAACATGATATGGTTTTTTAACAATAGGAAGACCATATCATATCAGATGATTCCCATTCAAGATATATCCTAATTTTTGGACTGGGTACATCTCTATATGTAGGATATTTTCATATTTAATGGAGTTTGTTCTTCTATAATATTCAATTTTGATCCCCATTTTACTTATAATTTTTAGATTTGACTCAAGGAGGCCCTGGGATATTTTGTGAAATTAAGCATGGTGTATCATCTGTAGACAAATAAACAGATAGAACATGCTATATAGATCCTTGAGTACTCGTTACATACTTGAGTTCTAGAATTTGGTGGATCTTGAGGCATCCATTTTTGACATGTTGAATTTTCATATAATAATAGTTACCAATCTATAATTTGGACGACTCTTTTTGATTCCTTATATGGATTACCATGTAAATTTTAATTGTGTTGTTTAGGAATTGGTGAAGATTCCTTTGTTAGATTATGTTATTTGAAAGTTACAACAAAAAAGATTCAGTTTATTCATTAGATAATGGTTATGGGAAAGATATTGTATATTTCCTATAGTGATATCATTGATGATCATTGGAGTTTTTAGTTAGTGACTAGGTTATCTTGAGAGTATAACATTTCTTGGGTCGTCGAGGTCATGGGAAATAATGGAAGCTATCATTTATGTTTTTGGGTCCCTTTATGATTGTTGAGTGGTTGGGGATTTTTATTACTATTTAAAACTTCTAGGGAATTTGAATTCAACCCCCAAAATGTTTAATGTTTTTTATCTTTAAAAGTTTCCATTAACCCATATCATGTTTTGAGCTAAGAAGATCATGATTTTGAGCCACATTTATCTATAACTAAACATCAAGTAAGAATTATTGATTCTGAGATGAAGGTACTTCATGGAAGGATGATACATTTAGTTAATGTTCAATGGTATTATGTTTCTGATTTTCATGATACTTGAGAACATGGAGAATTGATTAGAGAGTAGTTTCCTTATCTATTTGATATGGAATATCCTTGATAGGATTCCTAGGGATATAAATTATTTATGTTGGGGAGGATGTAACATCTTATTACCTTCCAAAAGGTACTTCTTGAACCTCATTTTGGTTATACAATAATTGGGGTTCATTTAAATTTATTCCAGGTGAAATTTGGATACTATTCAATATAAAAGTGGATGTGCACTGTTGGTGTACAATTAGGGAAAACCAAACAGTTTGGACTTGGAAACTATGAAACCAAGAATGTGTCCCCAGAAGAGGTTGCATGGTTTTTCAAAACCATACAACCTCTTAATCAATGTATATATACTTGAACAATAGTGTTTTCCATATTTAGGAAATAGTTATAGTAATGTGGGTCCAAACCATAGACCCCAAATAAAACCCCATAGAGGTTTCACAATTAATACAAACTATGAGGGCCATGAAAAAAACCAGGCACAAAGGTTTTTATTCTACAAAAAAGTAATTTCCAAATATAAAGACCACAATTTTAGTTCCTAATTGACCCTATCAACACTAAATGAATTACTTTGGTATTAAAGGATCTCAAGGAACGCTTTTCCACCAAAACCCATTATCTTAATGTATCAAAGAATGGTTGATCTCATTTGATCTCTTTCGGGTAATAGATCTTTTATTTCAAAATTTTCATCTAATAAATTCTACATTACTCCTTAGATATTGATATATCATCATGATATTGAAGGATATAATCTCTTTTTTTATAGATCTTGATTCTAGGCAGTGTTTCTTGATATTATTCTCATAATTATTCAATGGTGATCTTGTTGTGGGTGTTTTTTTTGTCCATGTGATTACATGTAGGTAGTTATAAAAATATTTATCTCTAAATTGGGACATATAATTAATTGATTGCATTGAAATTACTTTAATTACCTTTATTATAGATAGTTTACATTTGATTTTTATATAAGCATTTAATTTTTGATAACACCATAATTTCAATGAAATTGAAGTTGTTTGGAGAATTTGATAAAATAGGTGGCTTGATTTGAAACCTAATTTTATGAAATTGATTTTTTGATGAACCATGATGAAAATGTACTAAATTGAAATATGGTTTTAATGTGAATGAATTTTATGAAATGATTGATTTGGTTTTGAAATGAAAAGTGCATGTTGAAAACTAAAACTGGGTAATTTTAATCATAATTGATTAGAAATGTTTTAATTTCCCATGATTGATTATTATAATGACTACATATAATGGGATCCCCATTTTGGGTTTTGTTTCACTTCCGGTAATGGGATCCCTTAAGGGGGTGTATATTGACTGCCCAATATTGGCTCCCCTAATGGGGTGCATATTGGTTTCCAAATATGGTATCCCTTAATTGGGGGTAGTTTGATCACCCAAAATGGGCATCCCTAATAGGTTGATGACATGATTACAAAAAACATATATTTTGATCCTTGATCTTTTATTATAGAATTGTTTTATTATTGAAAACATTTTTATAGAATCTATTTTATGTAAATAGTTTATTTAAGCTTATTTTGAGATATCTACCCTCATTTTCATTAAATGATAGTTTTGTTGAACATATAAAAATTATTTTTGATGAATTTTGTTTATTAAAATTGATATTATAATTAGTTTCTTTATATGGTATTTTTTATCAATCATTTTTAGACCATATCAGGATATTTATATCACACCCAATATTTTCCTTCAAGAATTTGTATATTTTCTTAATCAAGGATTAAGTAAAGTTAAATTACCACTTATAGGTGGTCAATGTTCTTTATCTTTGTGACCTAGAGTGATATAGGTGAATGTTAGAGATTATATCCACATTTTTCTTTCATTTATTGAGATTTTAACGTTGAAGATGTTGGATTCATTTAAGAAGTAATTTCTTGGGTTTGCATTACTTGTTCATTTCTTGTACATTATCCTAGAGAAGTGTTGATAATATGGGATTCTATCCATTATCTTCCTATATTTTTTTTGAAAAACCACTCCCTTATATTTCTTGAATTAAAAAAATTGATATTCACTAACATTTGGGGATTAGGAAATCCATTTGTGTCATGATAGATCCAGAGAAGGTATCAAGGTATTAGGGTATCCAATATGGTTAATGACAGGTTGTCTAAATCTTGACACTTTCATTTTAATATATAACACCTAAAATTTAACATAGGTTATTCATTATCATAATCTATTCACGTCCTTAACAATTTTTTATAAATAATATGTGAATTATCCTAAGAATATCCTCTATGAGTTTCAATCTAGGGGTGATGTAAGGACTATGTTTTGTGCATTATGTGATGATTGAGTCAAATCCTAATGAACACTTTTGGAGTTATTACCCATAGTTAAAACATTGATAGAACTATTTCCACATGTAGTCTTTATAAGGGGATGTATAATTAGAAACAAAACATGTAATATCTATATTACCAAGACTATAGTATTTTCTTCATGGTATTCTATAGGTTTATGTTACCTAATATAGGTTTTCCTAAATTTAATAGCCAAGGTTTCTACTAATGTTTTTTTGATACCAACTGTAAATATACCTACTCCAGTAGCCCAAAATCAATAGTTACATTATTTTATTGGAATGATATACAAACAATAACATCATAAGGTATTAAATAAATTAGTAGAGTTTGTAAAAATGATATATATGTGATTCTTACATTTCATTTGGAAGAATAAATTATAACATAATGTAAGTAAATATTTCACATCATTAAACTCATTATATGATTTCTTCTTCATATCTTAGAAAAGGAAAAAAATAAAAGTGAGATCAAATACTTAGTAAGGGTTATATAAAGTGGAAGATATCATGAATCAATAAAAATTATTCAATTTGGATAAGTAAATAATTGGAAACATGTGTAATTTAATCCTTTAATTGAGTAGAAAGAAAAATATAGAAAGAATAAACAAGGATAAAAAAATGCCTTATAAATAATCACATGATCTTGAAGATAATCCATGGATAATATCAATGATGTAATATCATGTATAATAATGAATAAATTTTTATTCGAGGAATGATAAATGTTAGACATCATGATCTTACACATCATGATGTCTATACTTTCAATACCCTTCACCAAGATAGTTTAAAACTATGGGTAAAGAACTATTTAATACAAGATTAATGATTTGAACTATGCGACATGTTAATGCATTGAGGGTATATATATTTCATTTCCCCACCTGTAACTACATTTCCTATAAATTTTGCATATATTTAATGGTAAATTAAATTACTATACAATATACCTTATCAACATATATATGTATTGATTAAACAGTACTCATTTTTTAAAATTATATTTTGTTAATCATATAAATTTCATAATAAAACACTATAGTTAAAAATGGTATATATTTTAAGAAATTATCTTATCAATTATATAATGAATTTGGAAATTTAAGATAAATGTATTATCTAAATATGACAAGAAATTTAACGTTCCAAGAGAAATTAAATGAATAAAAAATTAATCAAGAAAGTGAATGAAAATCTGTTCTATGGTAAAAAAAGATCATAAAAATACAAATAAAAAATAATGATGGTATCATTACAACATATGCCCAATGGATTATAAGGAAAATAAATGATTTTTTTTATTTATGAATATGAATATCGTAAAAATAAAATTATAATATTATTTTGACCACCAATAGAGTATTTATCACATTGAATGGTTATAGAAACACCCCCACAATGATTATATCCTTGAAGTGTTAAGAAAATGTAATTAAATATTATTCCAATGACCATGAAAACAATATAGGAGGGGACATAGATTTTTTTAACTATTTTGTGATTTATACTGGTTGGTATATGAGACTTCACCTCATGAAGTTCACAATTATAAATTTGGGATATAAAATATATGGGGTATAGTCCCATATATTGGAATTCCATGTATTTTGTGTCATTGGTTATTCATATTTGTGAATGTTTTTAATGATCCTTATAATTTTAAATTGTTATTACTTCATTTATTGAGACATATAATATGATGTGTTACTCAAAAATATGATGAATTATTTTTTTATTGAAGTATGATACTATGGGTGTTACATGAGTTATGTGAAATTAATGAATATATCTAGGAAGGGTTTGTAAATTTTTTATTAAGGAAGATTTTTTCTCATTATTTCTGATTGGAATAGACCTGTCATGATAAATCCATCACCATGGTGTATTGATGGATTAATTTTATAAAGTCTAGAAAGGTAAATTGAGAACAAAGGTTTATAATATGAGCATACAACTTGATTTATGGAGTGATATTTGGACAAAGTATTATATTAAAGAATAGAATTTCATATGCGATGGTTGTTTTTCTAAAATTAACTTCATTATATTTGGGTTCCTTGACACATTGTTGGGAATTAATGTTAGTCTTTAGGTAGGAATATCCAATTCCACTGAGAAAGAGGCCTAGAGGGTCACAGATAAAGTGTATCCATGATTTTAGTTATATTCTATTTTATTTAATGGTTAAAATAATAATATTTTCATGTCTAGGGAATAATATTTATTCTATATTTTATTGATAAAAAATATTCAATAATAAGTTATATAAAAAATAAAATATATATGAGTTGGCACATTCTGTGAAATAATAATAATTATAATAAATATATTGTTATTATTATTGGTATAGAGAAAATATATGAGTTTTATTATTTTAAGAAGGACTTATGTGTAATTTTAAATAGTATTTCCTAGTTCTATATATTCCAATATTATATACTTTTATAATGACATATGAGTCATTATGTATAACATATATTAACAACTATATATTATCTAAAAATATATAGGTTACTCTCAATAATAAGATTACCATTCATCCTCAACCTCCCTATCAATATTAGGAGATCAAGAAACATGATATTCAAGACTGAAGGATAACATAGTGAGATCAAAACGAATGATGAAAGGGAATCGGTACCTCCTCACTAGCACCCAAAAATCCATCAGAGAACTATGGAGTTTTTATATCATGCATTAATCACCACTAGATGGATTCTATTTGGAATAATCATAGGAAAACGATGAAACAACTATAACAGTGTTTGAGAAATAAAATTTCCTTTAGAGATTGATCTTAAGATAGATTTATAATTATTGTAATTAAGATAATTATATGTTTAACATGACATGTCATTTCTTTGATTTTTAGATTCTTTAATCATGATTTATTTAGATATAATCGTGATATATGTAGTTTTTTTTCTTCTTCTTATGGTTTATTAATAAAAAATTATGAAAACCATATTTGGTTATATAACCAAGAATATTCCTCAATATCAAAAACATTCATACAAATAGGTTTTAATTATTGTTATTATTTATTTTGATTATATAATCATTCCTAGAAATAATGAACATATTTGGATGAAAATTTCATAGTGAATGAAAAATATTTTTAGTATTTCAATTCAAAGATAAATGATCTATTTTTTTGGATAATAATTTTCTCAAGAGGAAGATGACATCATTATTTATATGGATAAATATGATACAAAATTTCTCAATCAGTTTGGAATGGATTATTATAATCTATATTTTACCCTTATTTTAATAGAAATCAACCATTCAAAAGATGAAAAAATAAAATCAAGTTCATTCAAGTTAATTTTTAAAAAATAATTGGGAGTTTTTATACTCAGAAAATTAAAAACATTTTATATTTTATGTTGTTACATTATCTAATAGATATAATTTTACAAATAAGTAATAACATTTTTTTTATATTAAAGGGAATTTTCATGTATATTAAAGGAATGATGGATTACTGGATCGAAGATAAAAATGCTGAAAAACCAAATCTATATGTATATATAGATACAATGTGAAATGGAAATATAGATGATAGAATATCTGTATATGGTATAATTTCTCTAAAGTAAAGGTGGATATGTTGGCACACAAATAATAAACTTTTGGTTACCATTAGTACTAGTGATGTAGAATATGTTGATCTAGCTCAAGATAATATACGATTTTTGTAAATAAGGTCTCATTTTGAAGATCTTAAGGTGGATATAATGTTTTCTTGTGGGATTTGATAATAAATTTTTTATCAATTAATTAAGAAATCAAGTTTAACATTTTTGATAAAAGAAAATATTTAGAAATGTTTTACTTCATCATAAACTCATGGAGTAAGTTGTGTTGAAGTAGGAATTTTTTCAAATAAAGGATAAAGTAGAATATTAATTTAGTCAATCATAACTAATGGATTCATTTCTCAAGATGAGGTTGATTAATAGAGTTCAAAATCATTCCTCTCAAAGATAAGGTCTGGTGTATTTTCCCTACTATCACGTTTTCATTAGATTCTTGGGGTTAGTGGGGGAGAAATTTATAAAAACTCTATTTTTACATTTAAAAATCTAGAATGTTATAAATAAAAAATTTTCATTCATAAATGGAATTATAGGCCCAGATGGGGGAGAAATATTTAAATATTATGAGTATAAAATATAATATATCTGACATTCATAGTTCTTCACAAATAATGTAATATCTTCAAAGCATTGTCTTAGATGAAAAAAATGAGACTACCATTAAATATAAAATGTTAGTTTTACAGTTTGTGGGGGGTATAAGTTTGTGATATTTTTATATTTTGGTTCAATATAGATTCTAGTGGGATATTAGATAAAATAAATAAATTTTTTTTTTTATTAATTATATATTAAACATATAAACCAAGAGACATGTATATATCATCCTTATTAAGGGAAATATCTATATTGAATTGCATAACCCTCAAAGATTAATACTATTGAGAGTGTAATCATAGAGAGTGATACCATAGGTAGAATTGATAATAAATAGTCATAGGGATTCTTGAGAGTAATTAGAAACATAGACGAACTAATCAACAACATCGACATGAATTTGTACTTCTCCAAAAAATGATGAAAAGCATAGGTACTGATTTTAACTTTGTTAGTTTATTACCTTTTAATTATTATCATATATAAGCATAATTATTTTATTCTAAATTAATTAATTGTTAGAAATTTTCAAGGCTATATTCATTAATCATCCTAAAAAACTTTTTTTCTCATTTAACAGAATTATCTTTTAATTCGGTTTACATATATGTGATTGATGGATTGGTTTATAATGACCATTGATGATATAAGTACATTTTTGTATTGTTATCCCCTCTTTATTTATGAATTAATTGTTTTCTCATGGAAGGAAAATGACTTAATAGTTAATCTCATTCAATACTTGATCAAACTAAGATTAATTATGGTTTATGAAACATATTACTGAATCAATTATTGGAAAATATGATTGGGATTTGAAATGGACAAATAAGACTGACCTGAGGTTCTGGAACAACAGTTAGGGATAGAGGGGAAACCTATATGCATTAGGGTCAATGAAATCATAATTTATAGCTTCTAGAGCCTAGGAATCAATCCTTAATGGTGTTTTGTTTGACATTAAGGTTTAAAGACAAAGTTTACAATGAGAATAGAGAAATATCCAATCTGTTTGTTGGGATTGAAGGAGATGTGTTGAGTCGGAATGATAAAATTCAATAAATCCTCATATAATTTGATGTAATATAAGACATGTGGTCCCCTTGAGGTTGTGTTATAATTTGGGTTTGTGAAAAAATTTATAGGACCATGTACTTTTCATACCTCTATTTAACCCCCACAACAAAAGATCATCATGTATTATCTTGGGTATATAGGAACATAAAAGGGTTGAGTATATAGACAAATGCATAGAATATAGTAATGGGCATAGATATATTCCCTATTAGCTATACCATACACTATATTCCATGTAAAACCCCAACACACCATGTATATAAATAAAGACATGATGTGTGACATGGAAGAACATGGGTATTAGGGGAATTAGTGAGACTCAATGTGTGTCTTATTAGATAGATCTCATACTTATAGAGAACCTAAAAATTTTCATCTGGGAAAATATTTTCCCCTATTAACCCCTATAGAGAGTAAGATACTCAATGTGACTAGTATCCCAAAATAGAGTAGAATATCATTCATTTGAGTACGAGCGGTTCATGAATCCTCTTCCTATTGTATTTAGAGATAGGTAGGTATTTCACCCACATTATTGAAGAAGTGATCCTATATTAGTGGAGTATAACTTCAACCATTTATATTGATTAGC
The DNA here is from genome assembly GCA_963277665.1 of Viscum album. NCBI lineage: Eukaryota > Viridiplantae > Streptophyta > Magnoliopsida > Santalales > Viscaceae > Viscum > Viscum album. Next base: position 1,419,276,709 of record OY728145.1, read on the forward strand.
TGGGAGGGAGATCCTAAACTTTAGTCTCATATTTTAACCACTTTTATACAGTAAGGATAATCAAACATTACATATGTGTAGAGAACAAAAAATTATGGATAATTTGGGAATAGAAAGTTAGGATGGAATTATACATGTGGATGAATAATAAAAACCATATTATGAGGATTTAGTACCTATGATTATAATAGTTAGGTTATCTTTTTGTTGATATTTCATTATACACCCATTGTGTTATATGAGATGAATCATTCTCTAATGATGAATTTTGAATTTTTGGATCATTCTACCAAGTTTGTATATAATCTTACTTGTATGAGATCTTCCAAAACATTTTATGTCTTATAAATATGATATAAATTTAAAAGGGGTCGTAGGAGGAACAAGATCATTGAGAGCATAATGGTATTGCATATTTGAGATAAATATTGACTGTGTCATTTTTTTTGATATTGATACCCTTATAACATGTTTTACCTTATTTATGGTTGATTAGAATCTATTTTCCCTTTAAAAATTTGTTTACCTTCTTTTATACTCTATTTTGGGATACTATTAGTTCATATATGTATTATTGTCCAACCAGTAGTTTTCTTTACTCCATTACTTGATATATGTGAGATGTTTGAGTGTATACTGATACTTTAGGATAAAGAATCATATGCATGCGAGGGAATTAACCAATGATGATTTCCAACATCTAGGTTATTATAGTTGAGGTTGAGGTATCACACTTCATTTTCCACTAATTAGTAAATCCCCCATTATCGAGTCATGAAAACCCCCCACATGTTTGAATTTATTTATATTTTCAATGTATTTACAATGGTTGAGAACATCAATCTAGGAAGAATCTACGTGTTTAATATAATTTTGGATATATCTATTATTTAGTGGGTGTATATATTTAGAGGGATTTTCTAAAAGGGGTAACATGTAAAGTCATTTTGTATATGTGTGAGATTTTTAGTGATTTTTGAAATATTTTAACATGTTTTGTTGAGAAAGTTTCTTGGAACTTGTTATACATAGGTTCAAGGAATAGTATTTATAAGTGAAATAATACTCAGATATGATTATCAACTGGTATAATGAGCATCAAGAGTTGTTAAGAGGTAGATTTAAATCACCCTTTAATCAAAACAAGATATTTTTTTTTGACATTCTTATATCATTTATCATGTCTTCTTATATATAATTAGAATGATTGAATGAATATTTATTTCAATGTGTGATTAGTTTGAAAGTGATTTAAATTCCATGGTTGACAAAAAAATCCAAAGGGTGTTATTTTTAAGGCCAATATATATTTAATGAAAATTTATAAATCTAATGTTTTTGATTCCTTGAAAAGGTTGTTGTAATCCAGGGACTGTTTATTTAAATTTTGAGTTGATGTAGAATACATTTCAGGATTATTAATAAAAGGAAATATGGGATGATAAGAGAAATATGAATATTTGGTTCTCATATTATATATTTTTTTCATATATAAATCACATGCACATTCACATTAAACAAAGATTATTATGTGACATAAAAATTATTTAGTAGTTTGCATGTTTTTTTCGATGTATGAAGTTGTGTGGGAAAATTTTATAGATTTTAAAAACTTAACATATCTGGTATTGAAAAATGTATAATTATTTCTTCATAATGGAATCCTGAGACCATTTCATTAAGGTAACTCTGATTCTGAATAGAATAATTCTGAATAATAGTAGTGTTTCAGATATAGTGGTATGTAATTGAAACATTGTGTAGACCAACTGAAACTGAACATTTCTATAAGACACTCTTTACACTTAACAACAAATTTTCTCAATACAAACATATCACTCAAGAAGATGTCTAAGAAATCAGAAAATTCATCAATATGTTGAATTAATATTATAAAAAGTGAATATAATATACTATTTTTTAAAAGTAATCCATTGAAGTGGGAAAGTAAATTTAAGGAATTGTAAATACCAAATTATCATTTCTTTGGTATTGAAAGGTCAACTAAATTTTTACCCTGATATGTTAGAGTCACTTTTAAAGATAAAGTTGTTTCTAGGATTTGAGGGGATCAAATATCATCCACTAAGTTACTTAATTAAATAAATGGATATTTAAAATTCCTAAATAAGCTATGAGAACATATTTTAATGAGAAAAAGTGGAGAATAAATTAGTAGCAGATATTTATCTGAATTTCAATTTAGAAATTCAAATTTGAAGAGGAAATTACCCTTTCTAGAAAAAATACTTTATACTACTATGGAAATATTTATATTTAATAAAAACATAAAATAAAGAGAAATTAATAATATTAATAAGACTGTACTTGATTATATGATTTTTTTAGAAGAATATGAAGAAGTAGAAGGACAAAGTGAAGAATCACATTATTAACTTCATGAAAGTATAGTTATTTTTTCCTACTCTCTTATTCTTAAAAAATGATTTTATATGTTTTTTCCTAGATGACTTAACAAAACTTGGAATAATACTTTTTGTATCTTGAGTACAAGGATAAAATAACTATTTTTAACCCTTAATATTGATATTGTGTTAATGTAATGTCTCAAATGATTCTAGATCCTAGTATAGATTAACTAACCCATTTTCCTAGTAAACCTTGTGATAATTCAATTGTTCTTATTATGTCTTGATTTGGTGTCTGTAAAAAATTAATTCATTGACATTAACAGGTGTCAAAGTTTTTTTCTAAAAAACACAAAAAGGGAATTGAATTCAATGATTAAACCCCCATTCATAGTGAATTATCAATTATATTGTGGGTATTTTTCATCCTATTACTCAACGAATAAAAAAATATCTCTCTTGTTATTTAACCTCTTTTATAATCATACATAATTCGTATATATTTGGATTAATGTGTTCCAATGGTAATTAAAGATTAAATTCCTATTCTAACTCTTATATATATTGATCCTTGACTTCATCAAAGCCCATGTTTCTCCCACCATCTACTTTGGATATGTGGTATTATTCTAGGAATATGGAATATCTTCCCATAATTATGTTTTAATTTGAGGGATCATATAAGTAATATCTCATTTTCTCTTTTGGATACCCTAAAATGATACAGTTTTCCTTGATATGAAGATTTATTTCCAAAATTGTCTTTAATAAACTATTAACATCCACACACATGATTATTTGAAAAAATAGGTTTCATTGTATATGATAATTTTTTTGGGATTCTATATGCCATGTAAGTTATAATGTTATTTAGACGTATGAAACTGATTGTATTGTATATCAAAAAATGGCAATGTAATATTCTTATGAATTATTCTTGATCACACCATTTCCAATATGACATAGTTTCCTCCTTTCACTATCACCATTCCACAGTGGTATATAAAGATCAGCGATTCAAGGTTTTATCTTAAAATATTTGAAATAATTAATGTAATATTTTTTGATAAATTATATTACTCATTATAATATTATATTATTTATCTCTTTACCAATATAAATCTACACTTTATTCTTATATTCCTTAAATTTATCAAAGGAATCATAATTATAAAACATCTTGTAGATATATCCATATCTACTAAAATCATTGGTAAAATTAATAAATCAAAAGTATCAGATACCACTAGAAATTGTTTACAGCCATATATATGTAATAATTCTAGAAGCTATATAGATCTATTTCCTTTTTTTGTAAATAACACCCTCATAATTTTCCTTATAAAAAAAATTCCATATATCTATGGTTTTCAAATCAAATGAATCCAAATACCCTTCTTTATATGATTTTATCAAATACTACCAAGTTATGTTTCCCAGTTGGTGATTCCATGACTGGGTGTTATACGTATCTCTAGAACATGATTCATTATCAATAACCAAGAATTTATTTTCATTAACTAGTATATAAATATACTTATTCATATATTTTATACCAAAAAAATTATATCTTTATAGAATTTTCATTATTTCTTTCCAAACATCAAAATAAAACCATCCAAGTCTAAACTTGACATAGAAATTATGTTCTTGGTCACATTGGGGATATAATAAAGAATCATATAAAATAAAACTATTCTAGTTAGCAATGAGTGATGATAGTGTCATATATCCATTATTTATAGTATCTCTCTATTTATAGAGTGAAGATACACTCGACCTATAGATATATTTTGAAATCTACTTTGTTATTATATTTTAATAAAAATGTGAGGAAAAAAAAATCTATATCTAATAACTGATTTACATAAATATAACTATTAAAAATGATATTAAATGTAAAAAAATATTCCACTTGATTATTCACCAATGCACAATTCCATTTCCATAGTATTTTCCTTCTATTAAAAAAACATAAAAAATCCCACCCTTTATACTCTCTTTGGATCATTATCTTCTTGGAATGGAATCATGCAGGTGTGGTAGTATTGGAATTTTTTACTAAACTTTTTTCATTTTCATTCTGATTTTTCCCCATAAGGACATATGGTTTTTCAAAAATCATGTATTTATCCTTTTTGAAAATCAAACTCAATATATCTCAAAGATTTTTCTATATATTGGTTAAATTAAAATTCACAGTAAAACTAGAAAAGATTTAGTTTTTTAAGGAGGGAAAAAAGACTATGCCTAACTCCTTGGGTCTTTACTCACAAAAATTTATAAATGATCAATGTATGAAATCATCTTAATTTCATGAGGTCAATTTGGAACTCCTTCTCTTATCCCACATGTAGAAAGTTCCTTACATACTTTATACCTTTATTATCATTATTTCCCTTGACAGAGATCACATATTTGAGACAACATGGAGTATTTATCCATTTATTTCTAAATATTCTATTTCTCACTAGTCATAGATATTAATTTTATGAATTGAAAATACAATTCACCACTCACATGATTCTAGATGATATTTTAATCCTCTACACTAGCCTCCTATGAAGGCTTAATAGTAATAAGGAACTACAATATATAAAACTTCCACTCTTATCATATTACAATTAGTAAGAGGAAATTCCATTTTTAATGTTTTAAATAGTTAAGAGATTAAATTTTTATATAATGGATCATGGGGATAATGAATTGGCCAAATTAATTTCCATTTTCTACAATGAATAAAAGCAGATATTTAATACTTTTTCTTTGTTAATAATAATGAATCAATTAATTTTCTAATTAGTCTATAACTATTTTACCAAATTACAATAGGCCCTAAATAATACAATTTATTCTATTGGAATCAATATTATACACGATTTTGGTATAATATAATTTCTATACTTAAAAATATTTTTTATAGAATCCTTTTTTCAGTGTGTTTCATGTAGTAATTTTAAACATAAATTTTATCACTATTATAAATATAGTCTTCTAAAATTTATTTCACATTTATATTCAATAGGCTTATATTTTTTAAATATTTTAATTTCATTTTTGTTCAAAATGAACAAGGATATAGGAAATCAATCACTTCATCAGAAAAAGTTAAAATGTGTTAAATAGGGTTTAAAGTAAAAATATAAGGGAAAATTAATTCAAAACATGCCTAAATTTTATTTATTGAAAGTATTTCTAAATTACAACTATAATTTTGGAGGTTTTGAAAAAAATGGTGCCACTTATTCTTAGAATGTCATATAATATAAAATAATCTTTAAAGTATTTTCAATATTTACACCCACCTCACATATAAAAGGGAACTCCCTATCCACTCTTATTATTACACCCTCAAATGTTAGGATATATATATTTTCTAAATATTAATTTATTTTATAGTGTAAGGAACCCAACTCCAACAAATGAGAATCAATTGTTACTTCATTCCATTGGAATTAGATATAAGTGATCATAAGACATTTAACCTCAATGTTTCATGTAATATGCACTATAGAACAAAACATTCCTATTATAAACTCTCAAGGTGTTATATTCTCCCTACCACTAATTAATTATGTCCCCACAAATTTAAGATTCACTAGAAAACAATTTTTTGACATTTGATAAATACTTTATAAAGAACCCACATAATAAGAGGGTTTATAAAAATTCTTATAAAAAGAGGGGAAATATAAATATGAAAGTCATAATAAAAAAGGGTTTCCAAATAGGAGATCAATTTTGGGAAATGAATATTTTGACATGGATTACAAAAATAACACACAAGGACCAATAGAGAGTGATAAATGACATGTTTAAGATAACATTAACCACCACAAAACCATAAATTCATGTTGGGTTAAAATAATATTGATTAATTATATATGTAGTTAATAGGATAATTTTTTTTTTCAATATACTTTTCCTTGAGTGGATGAATTACATTATCATCTATACTAATTAAATAAATAATTTCACTTGATATATTTCTATTTTATAGGTACAATTTCATCATTTGGTTCTGTTTCTATCAGTTCTCACTTAATCTTCTAATCTATGGAATGAATATCCAATATAATGTTTTTATGCCTGAAACACAAAAATTAACTTTTAATAGATAAAAAGATCCATAAATATGTGAAAATTATTTGCATGTATCTCAAAATATTTACCAAATCCAAAATGATTATAACAAGTTATCAAGATTAATAAATTGATTTAAAAATCCTCAATAGTGACACCCAAATTTTAATATAATTAATTCCATAAGTATATGTTCTTCAAATCATTTAGGTTAAAATAGTACCATACTAACTCATACCTTATGTTTAATAGTGGTATGAACTGCACCCTTGTCTCCCTTTGGTTGTGGGTTCAAGCCCCATGAACTTTATGGATGTGATGAGTTGTCACTCGGTATGCTAGTATTATTTTTCTAAAACTATTTTCATATAACTCCTATAACATTCAAAAATTGTAATGATCCTAAAATACCAAAAAATAAAAGATAAGATAAAATATAATGGTAACCAATACCTTTATTCATATATCCAAAAATTATAATGGCACTCTTCATTAAAAAACTTTTTGACTAAAACATGTAATTAACCAATGGTTTGTGCTACCATAATTGTCTACCAAAATATTATTAATCGTGATAAAATATCACAAAATAAAAGAAAACAAAAGTGGTGATAAATACATTGAATGTATGATTAACGTTAGACTCATTAACCCGTGATGATATCTATAACACTTTGTTAATATTACACAAACACAAACATGCTTCCAAAATTAAAACAATACGTAAGTGTTTCATGAATCTTATAATCCAAATATTATTAGTAAATGTACTTATAAAAAATATTTATTGAATCCTATTACATAAATACTTAAAAACTTTTACATCAATATAGTTCAATCAATGGTCTAATAGTTTACCTTAAAAAGGGATTTTACTCAGATAAATCCTAGGTTCCCCACATTCAAGACAAAAAAATATAAATGTATTTCATGGATGAAATATTTTTATCTCTGCTAAACCACCCACTTTAATTGAAAATTCATTTGTCCGTGGCCTTCTTTTCACACATAATTTTGTTTACTATTCCTATGAGATAGTATTTCGGGTCTCTCATTCCACATTTATGACATGAAAGAAATCAATAATTAATGTTTCCACAACTCCTGATTATTATAGACTCGATCTATATCTTCTTTGGTGAGTCTAAGAATTGGTTAATGTATATGTTTTTAATCATATATCAAGATAAGTTATTAGGAACAATCATAATATCTTTCTCTCCTGTCATTATCCCATTTAGTGGCTCAAAATCAGCACTTGTTCATCATATTCAGGGATGATGTTATACCTATGGGTTCTAGACATTGAATTGAATAAAAAATCATGCTGTGAGAAAAAAATCATGATTAAGAAAAATCTTCAATTGGATGTGTAACATCCTATTACAATCTTATATTTTATTATATTCCCATTTTTTGGATATATTTTTTCTAAGGTTCACATTTGGTTGTTTTGGGTGAAATTTGTAAACTTTTGTTATTTCTAGGAGTTCTGATTGATTGAATCGTAATTAGGGAAATTTTGTAGTTTTTTATGAGGGAACCATATGTACAAGAATGTTCTATTGAAAGGGGGGATAGGGTTGTTAAAAACCAAGAATCGTCTCACTCAAACATGCAACATTGATCAATGGGGTTTTTTATAGTTGTAACACAGTTAAATAAACAATGAGGCCAAACAGTTCTCCCAAAATAGAAGTCCATGGAGGGTATACTATTACTATTAATCATGGGTCCCAAAAAGAAAAACCTACTCATGGATTTTTAATCCCCAAAAAATTAATTTAAAATTATAAATACCCATAGTTTAACCCCTAATAACCGCTCCCAAACCTAAATAAAATACTTTGATCTTGAAGGTTCTCAAGGAGAGGTTTTGGCATTTAATACCCATTTTCTAGGATGATCATTTCATAGTTGATTTCATCTGATCTCTTACATACAATTTGATCTTATGTTGTGTGGTTTCATGCAAAATAATATTCCCACCTCCTTAGATATGATATATTATCATGATAGTGATGGATCTAATCTCTATTTTCATGTATCTTTATTCGAGATTGTGTATCTTGACCTCCTTTGACTCATTCATCATTGGTGATCCTGTTGTGAGTGTTGTAATTGACCATGAGATTAAAGGTAGGTGGTTTCATAATGATTTTCCACTCAACTAAGACATTGAATTGAATAATTAAATTGAAATGAGTTTTTAAATTATTTTAAAAATATGTATTTGATATGGTTTGCATTTTATTTTGATATTGGTATGGAATTTATGAAAACCACCTATTTTAATGAAATTGAAAGTGTTGGAAGAATTTCATAAAATTGATGGATTGATTTTAAAAAAGATTAGATAAAATTGATTTAATATTTATCCTTAAGGAAAATTATTTAAATTGAAATTTTATTTAAAAGGGCATGAATTTGATAGAAACTTTGATTTGGTTTAGAAATAAAAAATCCATGTTGATAATTGAAATTGGGAAATTATATTATAAATTGATATAAAATATTATATTTTCCCATGATTTATTGGTAGATTTAATTCATTTAATGGGATACCCTAAATGGGTTTAGTTTGAGTACCTGTATTGTGATCCACTAATCGGGTGTAGATTAATATTTAGATATTGTCTCCTCTAATGGGGTGTAGATTGATTGACTGATATGGGATCCACTAATGGGGTGTTATTTGATTTAGAAAAATGGGCTACGCAAATGGGGTGTCAATATTATTATGCAGTTATATGTATATTAAGCTTTGATATTTGACAATAATTTTTTTATTCTTTCCACCTATTTTATAAATCTTGTTTTATAAATATTTCATTTAATCCAGTTTTGATATATCTCACATAATTATATTTCTAATAGTTTTCTTAAACATGAAAATGATTTTTTATGAATGATTTTTTTGAAATTTATAGAATAATTAGTTTGTTATTATCGTATCATTTATGGAACACTTGTTGAGAACCTACTAGTTTGTTTAGATCACACTTTTCCTTTTTCTTCTGGTAGTATTTGATTTTATTATACCAGGTCTGAGGAAAAGGGAAATCAATAGTTAAATTATTTTAATAGAATAATATACAAACAATAATATCCTAAGGTATTGAATAAATTAGTAGAGTTTGTAAAAATGATATATATGTGATTCTTACATTTCATTTGGAAGAATAAATTACAACATAATGTAAGTAAATATTTCACATCATTAAACTCATTAAATGATTTCTTCTTCATATCTTAGAAAAAGGGAAAAAATAAAGTTGAGCTCAAATTCTTAGTAAGTGTTATATAAAGTGGAAGATATCATGAATCAATAAAAAGTATTCAATTTGGATAAGTAAATAATTGGAAACACATGTAATTTAATCCTTAAATTGAGTAGGAAGAAAAATATAGAAAGAATAAACGAGGATCAAATAATGACTTATAAATAATCACATGATCTTGAAGATAATCCATGGATAATATCAATGATGTAATATCATGTATAATAATGAATAAATTTTTATTCAAGGAAATGATAAATGTTAGACATCATGATCTTACACATCATGATGTCTATACTTTCAGGACCCTTCGCCAAGATAGTTTAAAACTATGGGTAAAGACCTTTTTAATACAAGATTAATGATTTGAACTATGCGACATGTCAATGCATTGAGGGTATATATATTTCATTTCCCCACTTGTAACTACATTTCCTATAAATTATGCATATATTTAATGGTAAATTAAATTACTATACAATATACCTTATCAACATATATATGTATTGATTAAACAGTACTCATTTTTTAAAATTATATTTTTTTAATCATATAAATTTCATAATAAAACACTACAATTAAAAATGGTATATATTTTAAGAAATTATCTTATCAATCATATAATGAATTTGGAAATTTAAGATAAATGTATTATCTAAATATGGCAATAAATTTAATGTTCCAAGAGAAAGTTAATGAATAAAAAATTAATCAAGAAAGTGAATGAAAATATGTTCTATGGTAAAAAAAGATCATAAAAATACAAATAAAAAATAACGATGGTATCATTACAACATATACCCAATGGATTATAAGAAAAATAAATTATTTTTTAATTTATGTATATGAATATCGTAAAAATAAAATTATAATATTATTGTGAAAAATTCACTTTTCATTTTGAAAATCAATTTTTAAAACTAGAATTATCCATAATATTGGTAAAAAATGTATTTGAAAATAACATTGCCATATTACAAAGTTATATTAAAAAAATGATGGTATAAACTTTTCATTCATGCCTATTAGGTAAAAAAAATTATTCATTTCACATTTTATTTTTGAAAAGTCATAATGTGCCATAACATGTGGATTATTTTAAAATTATTTTTAAACATTTTATAGTGGGTAAAAAATTATTTAATAATTAATAGAATAATATTTAAATTATTTTTATAACTTTTTAATAAAAACATGGAATGAATTAAAATGAAATTTTGACCGAAAAGGAAAATAAATATGTATTTTCAAAAAAAAAACTTTTTGTGATCTATTTTAAGTACCATGGAGAGGATAATTGAAAAATTAATTAAAATTTTAATTAATTACTATACAATAATAAAAATGAATGGGTTTATTATAAAATTATCCAATAATTTCTTTCAATGGAAATTCAAGTATAATAATCCCGATTAAAATGACATTCATGCATAAACCCTAACCAATTTGGTAAATTTCAAATCACAACCCCCGTGAAATGAAAAAATTCCAATAAAACAGTAAGTAGAATTAATATAAATATATTTTTGATATAACTTACAAAAGGGGCAGTGGATACTCCCCATAAAAATAAATAGGTGTATAATACCATACATGTATCATTAGAGTGGAAATTGAGATTATGTCTCTTACAAACACCATATAATTGAAGTGATGAATAATCAATCAATTTATTTTGTGTATCTTATCTAAATTCATGTAAGAATGTTTAAATACAATGTATAGTAATAAAAATATATTACGAACATAATCTTGGAATATTTTATACAATGAAGAAGTTAAATAATCCTATAAAAATGAAATTTATTTACAAAATTTCTTACAAATAGGTGAGTTTTTAGTAGAATAATACTAGATGAAGTAATTAAAATTTAATCATGAAATGTCATAAATTATGAATGAATCATGGAATAATATGTAAAATGGATATATATGCACCATTTAAAATAAATTAGGTGCATTAAATAATATGGGTCTCGAAGAAGGATGTTTGGAGATGAAAACCCTTACCTCACATTTTTCTTTAGTTTATAACAATCTATAATCCGGTATAATGGTTTTAAACGTTTTATTACTTTATAAAAGAGTTATATACATATTTATAATGTAATATATGATATTATTATAACATTTTATTACCCATTAATTAATAATATTTCATAATTACCATTGTTTTGAGTGTTAACTAATTTGTTTCTCATGCATGTCTTGTCATGGATGTTTCAGCTCTTATGTATAAGATATAAATCCACCATATATAAAAAGATAATTATATTATAATATTCATATTTATTCTTCAGGTAAATATTTTGAATTATTCTTGAAGTGTGGACAAAGAATGAAAATCACATCACTTCGTGGAGATAATGGGCCTTACATATGCATAGCATTCTCTTAATCAGTGAATAAATAAAGAAGAGGATTATATATTAATTTTATAGAATGAATAAAATTTCATATTTATCATATATATTCATTATTTAAATCATTATGACTATCTATGAGAGTGACTTATGGAAAACAAATTACATCTGTTCGGTAGACGGTAGTCCACTATATACAAGTGTGGTGACTTTGTTTCCCATTTTATAGAGAAAGAGATAAATAAATAATATTGCATCAGTATAACTAAATATCAGTATATGGGAGATATTGGTGATATTAAATTTGAAGTGTTAAGACATAATTAATGTTACAAAAATAATAATTAACAATATGAAGCTCAGTGAAGAGGATTATATTTTATTAGAAAAGCCTCATTTGGTTCTTTTATTAATGATCCTATGGTTGGTCATTTAGAAAGAAAAGTGTATCTAGAATGTGGATAAGGATTTCAGGGAGAAATTTTATTAGGGTTTTGTTAAGTTAGATTAATTTATAGTTGTGAATAATTTTTGGGAGGGTGTTCCATTTTATAAAAGAGTAGAAGTGGCATTGTAGTGAATATCAAAATGTATTCAATAATGAAATGTCCTCTGAGTTTAGTTTATTTTTTCATTTTAGTTCTCACCATGATAAAAAGTTTTTTTAACATAGGAAATTCCTCGTTTAATCCTAAAATAAAATAACACTTATTAGATAATTTCGTACCACTGATTCTCAATATGAAATGCAATCTGTCAACAAAAATTTTTATGTGTGTGGAAAATTAATTTTAACAGAATATCCTCTAACATGTGAAACCCCACTTTAACCATAATCACAGTAAATAAATTTTATTAGGTTTACCAATAATTATTAAAAAAAATTAAGTTGAAATTATTATATAATATTATTTATTATTATTATTAAAATGAAATTCATTATATGAAATTCAATTCATGTAATCAGTATAATTGAATTTAAAAATAATACCAAAAATTAATGAAAAACTAGTTTATAGTAAATAAAAATTTCAAGAATATGATAACCTTTCATTAAATTTATAAATAGTAATAATTATTACATGGATTAAAATCTATATAGTTAGATATATAATATAGAAATTTCATTTAAATCATTTTTAATCATGGGTTATTTTAATTTCTTAAAATGGAGTACAATTTTGAACTTATAAATAGTTTCCAAAAATGTATTTTAATGCATAGAAATAAACTTATACCAAAATATGGTATACTGATTATTAAAATGAAATTAATTATATTAACTCGAATGTAGTAATAAATATATTATATTTAAATAAAATTCTTTTCATAATAAAACATCTAAATTAATTAATTTAATGAAATAAAATAATAGTATTTGAAAATTTGATATTTATCACTATTAATGAAAAATAAACATTTTGAGAAAACTATAAAAATTTAACCATATGATAATTATGATATAATGATTTTAAAAATTATACCCATTTTATGAAATAAATTTTTTAAATTTTCCATAAATTAAAAATTTTATTTTCTCAAAAAAACAAAAAAACCCATTTTTGATGAAAACACATATTTGAAGACTAAATTGAATATACTAAAAGTTTGACTAATTATTTACTAATAATTTATCAATTTTTTATTAGGACCCCTAAATATATATTTCTCAATTTTCTTAGTCTCATTTGTACTTTCCAATTAATGGCTGGGTTATAATAGTCTTATTTAAATAATATATTTCATGGGTCATTTAAGCTCGGTTCTTCTTGTTGTATACAATATCAAAAAAAATGTTCTTATTTTAATATATCATGGTTTTATAGATATAATTAAATACACACAAACTTCATTCTAAATTAATAGTGATTTAATATACTATTATATAACAGGTGTTAAGTTCAAGGTATGAATAATAAGTGAAATTTTTTAAAAATTCGTGTAGTGGTTCTGGATTTATAAAATACAAAATACCAAATTTTTAATAAAGTCCATATATTTTTTTAAAATAATTTTTTTATCAAAAATAGTTTTTGTGAGAAATAATATAATTATTGTTTTCCAATTTTTGATAATTTATTAAAAAAAACATAATTTTTGAAATCAACTAATAGAAAGTAACTTAGAGTGATTTTTTAGAATTTTCCAAAATTTCTGATCTTTTTATAAATAATGATAAATATGTTTTTATTGAAAAACATGCTTTTAGTTTAATGAATTTAAATAGTTACATTTGTTAAAAAATGGTATTAAAACTACAATCAGTTCAGTTATATCATGATTATTTAAAATGGTCATTAGAATTAATTTTATGTGGATTTTAATATAAAAGAAATTCTATACATAAGAATTTTTTTTTTCACAAAATCCTTATTTATTTATGATTTGTATTATTATTTTAATTTTAATTTCCAAAATTTTTTATAACATATTTATATTTTTATGAGATAGATATTTTTTAAATAATTTATTTCTTTGATGTCTTGTATTACACACAAAACCAGTTTTCCTTGCGTTACATGCAACATTGAGTTTTAATGAATCATCATTTTATATAAATAACAAAATAACATATCCATTAAAATTAGTGTTTAGGTAAAATATTAAATAACTTATAAAAATTAAGGGTTTATAAGATTAATTTATTTTTTAACAATTACTTTTCAATAAAATTACATACGAACTGAATATAGGGGAAATATTTTTATTTTTATGCTCCCAAAGTAGTTTTGTCTTTATAAATTAAATTAATTATAATTTTTTAATGATAGTAATTAAATAAATAAGTTATAAATTAAATAAAATATTTTTATGTTTATCAGACATAATTAATAGGTATAAGATAAGAATAAATCTAATTCTATGAATAAAAAGATTTATTTCTCAAAAGGGTAATTTTACCACCTTTTAACGAAGAACCCATTTTAAATCTAATTTTAAAAATTTTATATGAAAAAATAGAATTATTATTTTATAGAAGAATATAAAACTTTATTTGGTTAAATTTTTGAGATTTTTCTGGTTAGTTTAATGTTTTGATGTATAAGGAAATATATATTTATTAAAACTATATTTTCTTTTAAGGTATTTATAAGGTAGAATTATGTTTCGGATAAGTTTTAAATCTTCATTAGTTTGTTTTAATTTAAAATTTCAAAAATATCATTTTAAATTGATTTTATACATTATTTTTTATATAAAAATATTTTATTTTTTAAATTTTTTTTTTGAAATCTGGTTTTCATGGAATTTTACTGGTTTTATATTAAATATAAACTTTCAAATTCTGTGTTTTGAATTTTGAAAAATTTATTAAAAATATAGATTAATAATTTCCAAATTTATTATGTAGGTCTATTTTATTTTTGAACAATATGAATAGTTATTATGGTAAATTGTTTTACCATGGTAGAGGGTAAATTAATCATGTTAGGTTAAAAACTAAATTATAAAGACTATAAAACGACCCTAACAAATTCAAAAAATTTACTAGAGGAATAAAATTTGATCTTTAAGACATGAGGATTAAAATTCAATCATTTAATGGATACTTTTCCATAAAAATTACTTATATAATATTTAATTCAAAGAATGATAGAAAATGTAATTTTTTTTGTTTTTTTCCATTATGTCACCACATGAGGAAAAAATAATATTATAAATGAATTTATATTCATATTTTAAACATAATAAATATTTTTTCATGAAAAAAAATTAATTTTGACGTTTTCACTACTTGATTGATATTATGATACTTATAATAATTTATTTAATTAGAGTTTAATGATGTGAAATTCTTGTTTTACATAATATATCATTTTTAATATGTGGTTATACAGAAGATATGTTAAACTATAAATAGTCATTTTAAAGATAAAATTTTCATATTTAGCATGATAGTTTATATTTAATTTTAGTAAAATAAATAATTAACTTAATAACTTATAAAATGTTAATACAATAATTATATAAGAAATAAATAAATAATTAAAATGGTATTAACTAAAATCATAGGAACTATTAAATGACCTAAAAGTCTGGATTAATATTTTTTTTTATTTCTATCTCGACCATGGTTTTTAAATTGTCGAATTAATAACCATTTTGATCCACGTTAGTTTGAATAAGACCCTTATAATATTTTATTTAAAATGATGTCATGTTTTCCACATTATAGGTTTGAAATTAATATACTATTTTAATATATAGTTTTAGAGAATTTTTTTTAAAATAAAAATTAATTTGAATTATAATAAATTTATAACCTTCATTGAAATTTATTTATAATTTTTTGGGAATAAAAAATTACTTTAATGGATTTAACAATGATGGTGTAGTAATTTTTTAATTAATGAATAAATTAAATTAATGATATTAAAAATATCAAAATAAATAAAATTTTAGTTAATAAATTTAAAAAATAATTTTATAGATAATATTGACCATTTAGTGATATAATAATTTATTTGTTTTGAAGTTAAATTTTTTATCTTGATATTTTAAAAAATCCATGAATGGAATAGTGTCAAAACTGACACTACTATTGTTATATCAGAATATTGTTTTATTAAATTAATTAAAAATAAAATTATAAATAACTATATTATTGTATAAAATATTCTAAATTTTTTATTTAGGGTCTAATTGACATTGAATAATTAAATATTATAATTTTTTATTATTGAAAAATTTGTTGCTTTAGTTAAAATAAAAATTGAATAACTAATGGTTAATTAAAATGAAAATAATTAAATTGAAATAAAAAAATTCTAAAATTTATTTTATGAAGATATTAAAACATTATACCATATCTTCCTTAAATATAAAACACTTTTTAGGTTTTTTATGGGGATTCATATTATTATAAATTAATATGTTTTTAGATTTCCAAAGTTCCCCTCACCTCAATTATAAATGGAAAAACTCCTCCCCCATTTATTCACAACTAATTGAGCCTTCAAGATCAATTATCACCTACCCTTTTCTCTTCTCAACATCCCTAAATACATTCTAGATGCTCTGGTATTTTCAAAATACCATCTCTAGTGCCTATAAGAGGAGATCTAGAGGGATCTCACCGAAGAAGAGGTAATCTTATTTACCAAGTCTCTCAATATCATTTATTCTTTTATTTCCTCTTCATTTGTAGTTTCCATTATAATATAATAACTCTAGTATTAAATATATTCTAATGTTTTATTATTATTATGGAATAACCATTTTTCACCTTCTATAAATCTTATAAAAAATGAAAGCACCACATGTGCGTACGTACGACCTACCATCTCCACACCGTTGTGTAATCTGTTTTCATCCCCACTTTTCTTGGATGGGTGTAATGATGGAAATAATAACAATAATATAAGATTATAAAATTATATTTATTATTTAATAATATACACACAAACCACTTCAATACCATATCATAATTAAGGGAATGGTATCATATCTCATGCAAAATTATAACTTACTGTCTTCATGATGTGATGGGATTCATTCTCCATGATCATCATTAAAGAATGATTATATAAATATATAGAATTTATAATATTATTTATATTAAATTTATATAATTATATAAATTATATTACTATATGAAAAAACTAGAACTTATACAACATAACATGCGTTAGAAAATGAATCAGTTAACACACGAAAGAAGTGTAATAATGAAATATTATTAAACGAGTGTTAATATGATCATATATTTTATCAGAAATATTAATTTAGTTGTGGAATAAGTTAATAAAATTATTTAATAAATTATTTTGTAATTTTTGATACATATGAAGTATCCCATACCAATGATAACTGATTATTTTACAATCTCATTACTATCCGATATTATTTATATGAAAGTATTTACTTGGTTATATTTATCATCCATGTCCATGGTTCTAAAGAAATATATTTCAAAATATTATTTCAATTATTTTACATTTTTTTGAAATTTAATTTCACCCATTCTTAAAATTTTACTAAATAGTATGAAAATAAATCTTTAGTGTTTTTCTTTATGAATTTATTTTTGACTCATCTGGAAAATGTATAAGAAGAATGTTTTATTTTAACTTATACAACATGATCAGATTTTTACAATTTCATAACACCTTATTTTTATGAATCTTAGCATAAAATATTTTATGGTTATTTTCAAATTAATTATTTTCTTTTAAAATTGTGTTTCTTTTTTATAAAAGAAAATGATTTCAAAGAAGAAAAGACATTTTACTCAATAATTATTTTCATGTAATCTCCTAAAATAATTTCTATATAACACAATATTATATTATGTTACATATGATTTAATAATAATATATTTATAATTTGATATACCTATTGTTATAACAATTTTATTATTTTATGATGTAAATATATTTAGGATATCCATTTCTTTTTCATGGATTATGTTATAATGGAATGATGTTTATGAAATCCATTTTATTTCATGAGTTGTGATATGATAAATGGTTTATATTCTTATTGAACACATATGTCTGGTTTTCATTATGTGATGGGTTGGACCTATAACTCTCTCAAATTCATTGGGTAATGATTTATATCTCATAAGATAGACATGGTTGGAATGGGAAGAAAACCAATTTCAGTAATATAGGGATGGAATGAGGAGTGAACTCGGTTCAGTTAAAGAATTTTTCAACTACGTTGGCCTTGGAAATGAGCATTGAGTACTAAGTAAATGATTTAATATACTTACTTTTATGACACAATTTCATGTATTATATTATGTTATTATAAATTATGTTCTTTATAAACTTATATGATTTATCCCCAGACATGATATTATTATCTTTGATATAAAAGATATAATGTTCAAATGTTTTTCATATGATATTATGACTTATGACTAGGATATGACTGATATACCCCTTATTTACCCTTACTTAGCATTTGAGCTCACCAATTTTTATGTTTCTTTTACCTAGGACATAAAGAAGGGTATAAATCAAGATGTGTTTAATAGGGGTTCTAGTTATGAAGAAATAAGCTGGAGATGGTGCAGGTGTTTTATGAACCCATTTTTTATGTTTCCCAGTTTCCAAAGACACTAAACAATTATGGTCTTTGGGCCTGATTTTGTGTATTCTACAAATATGATGGAATATATATGTACCTCAGTCTTGGGATCTTATAGTCTGTATTTGAAAAATGTTTTAGTCAACCTTTAGAAACATGTATGATAAAACATTAATGATACCCACATAGATATTTATAAGGATATGTCAAGGGATGTCCCTAAGGAGAAGTATATGTGTAGGTTACAATCCAATTATTTTGGTAATGATAATGGATAAAATAGTATTAAACATAATATGTTAGATATTTAAAGTAAATCCCCTTAGAATATATAAATTTCCTAGTATGATTTTTTCCATTGACACTATTATTTTTGGGTTTTGATCATTTTTTTAAACTGAGAGGATTCATGTCAGTAGAGAATATAAAGGATAATGGAATGATTTAATTCATGAGAAACCAAATTAAATGCAAGTTTGATGGTGAAATATTTTTCATATTCATAATAAGAATCTCATAACATGGTCAATAATTTTAACTTTGGTGAGATTATTTTCCAACCTAATAAAGAGAAATATGGAGTTTCATAGTGGCTAATGAGGAAGGAAAGTTCAATTTTACTCATGTTAATCTTGTAGAAAGTGGTATCAAGGATAATGTTTCAAAGGAACTTAAAGATGCTTTGGGTGAGGAAAAGAAGGAAAAAAGCAAGTAATTTCAAAGGAAAATGTGTAGTTATCACAATGGACAAGGACAATGGTATTTCTATGGAATCAAAGAGAGTTTAATGTTTTAAATGTGGAATTTATTTGAATTAAGAAAATTGATGACCTAGGGGGAAAGCTCGTGAAGTAAATATAAAAGGTCATATGAGAAATTGTTATATTGATAATGATAAAGATACTATGAATGACATAGGAGATGAAATAATTATTAAGGAATAAAATGATACAACTTGGTAAATGGTTTAAAAATATATTGGACTGATTTCATTTCTATGTATTGGAAAAAAAGAATAATATTATAGAAGTAATTTTATGGTATTATGGATTAATAAAATATGTATGGATTGTTCAACTATTGTTTTTCCTTATGTATTTGAAAGTATATGTTGAATGGTACTAGTAACCATCAATAGTGATTGAGGTTGTTAGATGATATTTTTGGAGAATACATGTTAAGGGCATGATAAAAATTAATTTGTGAATAATGTTTCAATAATGAAATAAAGGTATTTTTGATAGTATTAATAACCTTTGGAATGAAATAATTAAAAAAAATTACGATATCATGGGCTGAGTTTATAAAATCTTTGAGATTTATGTAAAGTAGAAAGAGTTAATTATTGAAACCCTGGATGTTTTCATTTTGGTTTTATGGTAATTTATTTTATTAACATATTTCAATAGAATTATTGATAATAGTTTTCACATGTTTGGTATATTAAAAATAATAGATACTTTAAGATATACAAGGGATAAATGCTAAGTTATTTTTGAGAAAGGTAGTTACCTTATTTATAAAGTTTTGGACTTTCATCATTTAGAATAGTTATAATGTTAAACATTCATAGAGCGGTTTATGTTAAACATTAGATGAGTTTTTAGATATTAAATTATTATCTTTCCATATAAGGATTTATGCATACTTGATAATATGTGCTTACCTTTTTATTGTTGTCAAGATTGATGGAATGACCAATCATTATATTTATGGATCCATGATTAGCTAATGCTTCATGAAGGAAAAATTTATCTTTATTTATTATGTAAGATATGAATTGTGAATTGATCACGGAACAATAATGGGTTGGGCTATCCTTAAATAAAGTAATTATTTCTTATCATTTTTCAAATCTAGAGAAATGGTCATGAAACCAAAAATTTTATCCAAGTAAATTCTTTGTTGATGAATCAAATAGAACATTAGATCATATATATATATATTTCCTTTTCATTGTTAACTATCTCTTTACCATATTCTCTACCAATCTCTATCCAAACAAGATAGATAGATTTCTATTCCATGTCATTGTTTTCATATCCCAACTAGATTCTCCTATGTGTAAACATAGTTATGAGTTACTTTGGGTAATCCTTATGTAACACCCCCATATTTTTATAATATATATTTTATAAAAAAATTAATTTTATTTTAGAGATTTGTTGTGTTGCACACAATATTGTCTTAGCTTGCGTTACACACAACATCGAGTTTCTGCAAAATATCATTTTTTATATATAAGAAAATAATACAGCTGTTAAAATAAGCGATTATGAATTTTATTAACTAACTAATGAAAATATAGGTCTTATAAGATTAATTTACTATTTTCTAATTACTTTTCAATTAAAATATATAAAAATTTAATATAAATGTAATATTTTCATTTTTATTCTCCCAAAGTCATTTTGTCTTTATAAATTACATTAAAAATAATTATTGAATGATAAAAATTAATAAATATGTTTTATATTAAATAAAATATATTTTTTATTCATACAATAAATTTTATAGTAATAAGATAAGAATAAATATAATTCTATGAATAAACATATATATTTTTCAAAATAGAAATTTTGCAGCCTTTGAATAGTGAACCCTTTATAAATCTAAACTTTTATGTTTTTATAATTATTATATGAAAAAATAAACTTATTATTTTATATAATAATATTACAATATAATTTGGTTGAAGTTATTGGTATTTTTCTTATATGTTTCTTGTTTTGATGAATAAAGAAATATAGGTATTAATTAAAAACTGTATTTTTAAGGAATTTACAAGTTTATATTTTGTTTTTAATTAGTTTTAAATATTAATGAGTTAATATTAATTAAAAATATAATAATTATAGTTTTTAAATGTATTTTATATATGCTTTTATTATAAACACATTTTACATTTTAAAAGGACATTTTTTTGAAAAACTATTTTTCATGGAATTTATCTAGTTTTATTTGAAATTTAATTCTGAAAATTATATATAATGAATTTTAAAAAATGGATGTGAAATTGGGATTTATTATTTCTATATTTATTAAGTAAGTGCCTTTTATTTTTTTCATTAGAAATAGTAACTGTGGTAAATTTTGGTACCATGATAAAGTGTAAATTTGGTATGTTAGGTAAAAAATAAAATTATAAAGACTATAAAATGCCATAAAATGCCAAAATTTTATTGGATGAATTTCATTCTAAAATTTAAAAATAAGGATCGAAATTAATTTATTTAATGGAATGTTTTTTATTAAAATGACTTATATAATATTTAATTCAATGAAAGAAAAAAATGTTATCTTTTTTTTCATTATGTTTCCTCATGGGAAAAATTTATATTTTGAGTGAATTTAAATGAAATCTTTTACATTATGTAACATATTTCGATGATAACAATTTATTTTTGATGTTTTGGTCTACTTGGATGATATTATGATACTTTTAATATATTATTTAATAAAAATTTAAAGATTTCAAATTCATTATTTAAATAATATGTCATTTTTAATATATAGTTATAAAGAAGATAAATTAGGACATATATAATAATTTTAAAGGTAAATTTTTTATCTCTATGATGATTTTTTTTAATTTTAAGGAAATAAATAATCACTTTAAAAGATTATACAATATTAATGCAGTGCTTATAAAAGTAAGAGTAACATAAATAAAATAATTTAAAATAAAATTTTATGATCTATTATATAAAAAAATAAAAGTTAAATATTTTTTTCCCTTTATCATTCATGGATATCATTGGGTTTAATTGATTACCATTTGGATCCCCATGAGTATGAATAATCCCTTTATAAAACTTTATTTAAAAGGAAGTCAAGTTGTTCACAGTATGAGTATTCAATTCTAATATGTGGTTTATAGAAGTTTTTTTCAATGACAAATAATAATATCAAAATATAATATTTCTATTCTTAATATATATATATATTTTATAATTTTTAGGAAAAAATTAATTACCACAATGGCTTTAAAAACGATGATGTAATAATAATTTAATTAATGAATAAATCAAATTAATGATATTAAAAATACTATAATTAATAAAATTTGAGTTAATTAATGTAACCAATGAATGTTATAGATAACCTTGACCACATATAGATAAAATAAACCACTTTTTTCGATGTTAATATATTATTTTAATATTTTTAAAAACCTATGAATTGAGCGGTGCCAAAATTAACACTAGTGTTATTTTATCAAAATAATGTTTTACTAAATTGTTTAAAAATTATAAAACAACTTTAAAAAGGAAAATTAATTATAATATGGTATAAACTATAATTAATTGTTCATATTGGATCTAATTTACAACAATTAAGAATATGTTACACTATTTCAATATTGACCAATTGTTTCCCTTAATTATAATGAAAATAGAATAACTATGGGTTAATTAAAATTATAAGGCTTAAATTGATAGAAGGAGTTTTCTAAATTTAATTTTTTATGTGATTACAACCATATATCATATCATATTTCAAAATATGATATTTTTTAGGTTTTTTAATGGTGTTTTAGTTTATTATAAATAAATATTTTTTGAGATTGCAAAAGTGTCCCTCACCTCAATTATAAATCCGAACATCCTCCCTCAGTTCTTTACAACTAATTGAGACTTTAGGATCGGATAAAAGCTTAACATTTACCTAATAAATATATATAAACACATTATATAGGTAATTTCATTCTCAAAATACAAACAATAGTTTCTAAAATAGGAGATCTTGAGTGAGCTCACCGAAGTAGAGGTAATCTCCTTTACCGACTATCTTCTGGTAAGTTCTTATTTTACCTTATATTACTATGTTGTTTCAATTATTCTATAATAATATTATATTAAATATATTCTTATATGTTATTTTTGTTATGTAATAACCATATTACACCTTATATCCATCCTATGAAAAATGAATTCACCACACATGCGTACATACGACCTACCGTCTCCACACCGTGGTGTAATATGTTTTTCCTCACCACTTTACAAGGATGAGAGTAATGATGTAAATAATAAATATATATTATTAATATTAAATTATATTGATTATATAATAGTATATAAACCATCCACTTCAAAAAAATCACAATCAATGGAATGATATCATCGCTCATGAGTACGTACGACCTACCATTTCCATGG
Source organism: Viscum album (assembly GCA_963277665.1). NCBI lineage: Eukaryota > Viridiplantae > Streptophyta > Magnoliopsida > Santalales > Viscaceae > Viscum > Viscum album. Next base: position 1,419,301,005 of record OY728145.1, read on the forward strand.
CGCGATGCGATTTATTCTTAGTGATCATCATTAAAGATTTATTATATAAATATATTGAATGGATAATATTATATTTATATCATTTTATAATTTACATAAATGTATTCTATATTCAAGTACCAGATGTTATATGAAGAAACATGCGTAATAAAATAAAGCAGTTAACACCCGAAAGATGCGTAAAAATAAAATATTATTAAACAGGTTTAAATATGATCATATATGATATCATAAATATAAATGTGGTTCTGGAAAAAGTAAATAACATTATTTAATCCATTATACTTAAATTTTTGACAAAAATGAAGTAACCCACACCTATGGTAAGGGATAATTTGGAAATATAATTATTATCTGAGATTTATTATATGTAATTACTTATGGATGTCTATTTATCATCCATGTCCATATTTCCAAAAAGAATATTCCAAAATATTATTTATATTATTCTAAAATTGTTTAAAGTTAGTTTTTACCTATTTGTGATATTTTACAATATTGTATTAAAGGAATCTTTTGTCATTTTCTGTATGTTGTATGTTTTGACTTATCTCTCTGAAGAACGATAATAATGTTTTATTTTAACATACATGACATGAATGTATTTTCATGATTTAATAATGCCTTATTTATTTGGATATTCCATTTAAATACTTATAGTTTATTTTCAATGAAATTAATTTCTTTTAAATATGTATGTCTTTTTAATAAAAGAAAATGATTTCTAAGAAGAAAGATGATTTTCCTCTATAATTATTTTCAACTAATTTGTCAAATTATTTTACATATAAGATAATATTATTTGATGGAACATATTATTTAATAGTGATATGTTTCATGTTTATGATCCCAATTATTATAATGATTTGATTATATTTATGGTGGAATGAAATTTATTAAATCGATTTATTTTTCATGGATTATGTTATGATGGATTTTTATGAAACCCATTTTATTCCATTGGTTTTGATATGATGAATGATTTATGTTATTGTGGCACACAAATGTATGGTTTTCATTATGTGATATATGTGACATATATGTCCCTTCAATTCATTGTATAAAGATTTATATCTCATGATATAGATAGTGCTATAATCTAAAGTAAACTCGGTTCAGTAACCTAGGACTGGAGTGAGGAGTGAACTTGGTTCAATAAAAGAATTTTTCCTCTATGATAGTCTTGTAAATGAGCCTTGACTAATATGTAAATTATATTTTATTCTTATTTGTATTCCAAAATTCCATTTATTATATTATGATCTCATGAAGTGTGTTCTTTATGAACTTATATGATTTATCCCATGACATGATATTATGATCTTTGATATACCAAATATAATTTTAATTTTTTTTCTTACAATATTATGTCTTATGATTAAGATATAAGAAATATATCCCTTGTTTACCCTTACTGAGTGTCTAAGATCAATCCTTTTTATGTTTCTTTTCCCTAGTATATGAATAAGGGTATTATGTAAGATGTGTCAAAATGGGATTATAGTTATGTAAGAATTAGCAGGGGACATTGAATATTTTTATATACCCGTTTTTTATGTTTCTTAGTTTCTAAAGACATTAAAAAAATATGGTCTTTGGGTTTGTTTTCGTGTATTTCTCAAATATAATGTATTATCAATGTATGTTAAACATGGGAAGTTATAGTTTTATATATTTAATATGATTAAATTAAAACCATATTGGGTATCATCATGTACATATATTTTGACGAGTCCACTAAATTTTTTTGTCATAATGATTGTAAAAATAGTAAAAAAATCACCACAGTTATGGTTAGAACGAGTTTACTAGGGGTGTTGTACCAATATAAAAGGGAAATTCTATTAGTTAAACATATCTATATTTTATTTTATGGATATATTTACACATAATATTGTCATAAATTTCAATCTATGGATGTTTGGAATCATTTTTCTTGAGAATTAATTTATTATGTTTCATTATTTTACTAAATTCCAAGTGTGTCCTCTTCCACACATATCGAAGGAAACCCCATATTTCATTTCTTAACCAAACTTTTAGCCTAATATATCGACCAAAACATTCCCCAATCTCTTCTAAAAATATATATACCTAATGTGGTGGTGCTGGTAATCATGAAATACCATTTAAGGGTTTGTAATAATGTATCAAAGGGAGTCTAATCGAAGGAGAGTTAATAGTCTTACTCAAAATATTTCAATTTATTTTTCATTACCTATTATGTAAATCTATGGTTTTGATCATAAAATATTAAAATCAGTGTCCTAATATTATGAAATATTAATATGATTATGATTGCACTATTATACCCCTGTTCTAGATCAAATTGGAAGTGAAGGTATCGCTCGTGCGTAGGTTTGGACAACCTCCTCCTGATAAAGATACAATTCATTTTCCATCACCATATTTCATGGATTGTTATTATGATAAGTTATAAAGATATTTTTTTCACTATTTTTCAATTCTAATTAAATTATTTTAGCCCAAAAAAATTATCATTTTTAGTTTAATTACATTGTTTTTTGATTTTAGGGATGTTTTGAACTAGAAATTGAAAATTTCACAGTTATAGAATGTTGCTAATTTTGATCACTTATATATTTCTAGAATATAATTTTTAAAATTGATCCAAATTAACTAATTATTTTTTATAGGATTCATATATTCTTGGGATACATTTTTTTCAACTTGGAAACGTCTTGATTTGAAAATATGGTGGCCCAAACAAATGTCTCTATGGAAGGTTGTTCTGGATGGTAGAATGGATGCTGCCTAATTGAATGAGCTATAAATTTGGATACATGTTTCCAAATGAGTTTATTAAAATTGGATATTAAATAGGACTCAACAATTAACTCTCATGATGAGGTGTAACTATAAATTTTAGCATTAATTTAGCCTTTAAAAAAGTCAAAAAAAAAAACAAAAGATGAAGTGTCCCATTGAAAATAAATATGCATATTCAGTAAGTAATTAATAAATTTTTTATAGTGTGCACAAACTATCTTAATTTTTAGGGTTTGATAGAGGATTTAATTAGAAATTAATATCCTAAAGACACTAGAGATAAATTCTTCATAGAAGAGTTCCCAATAAAAGAATACTTTCGGTGAAGTAGAACTGGATAAAACATTTCCAACACTCCCCATTACCTTCATATTCTCATCTCAATATCATTTCAATGAACTATTGGATTGAATTAGGGTGATATATTGGATAATATATGCTAGAAAAGAATAGTTATATTGATTATAATTAAGTCAAGAAGGTCTAAACTCCAATTGGTGGTGGGTAGTGGAGATCTGAGTACTCTTCCCATTAGAGTTTTTACTTTTCATTAAAAACTCTTTTATTTTGAACTATCTTGTAATTTTTTTGAATTATTGAAGGACGTATCTTTAAAAATAGTGTTCAATGCCTTCTATTTTTTTTAATAATTATCAACTATTTATTGTATAATATCTCTCTTGATGTTTAAAATTCGTTGGGCGAGGTCTCCCATTTGAGCATAATGAGGTTAATTAGTTTCAGTTTCTCAGTGGTCTTTGGACATCCAGATCACATTGTTAAGAAGGAAAATACACATAATTTAGGCCTTGTTATGATTTATAGTCAATTTAGGTTAATACAATAATGTATCCAAGTATAGATTAGATAATTAAATTGGTAATCAATTTTCGAGAATGATAAAAGGAGTGTTAGAGGATCAAAGATTATCCACCACTGTTTATTTATATTTTTTTCTTCAGTCTGGTTTTCTTCTGATTTTCAATCATTAATGTAGATTTAAAGTTTTAATCTCATTTCCTATAATTTGAAACAATTTACATCATTTTAAATTATTGATTTTATTTATCAAATACTAAAAAAAACAACCAAGTAACAATTTGATAACATATCCTACAACCTCATTGAGAGAAAAATCCATGGTCTCCAAAATACATAATTTTTTAGGGGAAAACTATTGAATTGGGTAATATGACTGAAAACCCCATTTTCAATTTGGATCCATTTCCAAGGTGGTTGCAAACTAAGTTGTAAAAATATCACTTTGTTGGTTTGTTTTTTTATAATTCATAACTAAAATTCAGAATTTTAAATGATTTAAAATATGTTATATTAAAGAAAATCAGATTTAAACTATAAATATATGTTATTTATTGAAAATATAATTTAAGCCGTACTGGAGAAAATAAATTAAATATGGAAATAGTAGAAAACTTTTATCTTATGACACTCCCATTATCATTTTAAAAAATGATTTCCAAATGAATTATATAATATATTCCTCAATACCTAAAAGTATACACCTATATTGATCAAAAAAACATAAAGTGACCTCAATTATGGTTGTTTATATACTTTTGAATGTGATGGGATTTCCCAATGACCTCTGGGAAATCGATAATAACTGACCTTATTGTGCCCAATAGAGATACCTGGCTTAAATAAAGTCTAAACTATAGGACAACTATTTTGGAATCATAATGTTATAGAAATTACATAACAAAATATAAAAAATTAAAACAATATTTAACGATACAACCTTAAATCATGAAAAAAAATTATAGGATAATTCTAAAGAAAATAATTAACAATGAAAATCATAAACTCAAAATAGAATAGTCCTTGGATCTTTGATGCCAACCACCACTTGGTGTTTATACCTTCATTACATAATTATAATTAATGGAACTCCTATTATCTAACATATATTCTCTATTATAACACCATAATTCAATCCAACCATCCCTTTAAATAAATATAATAGGGGTATATAAAGAGGAGGAGGGATAGAAATCTTTTGCCCAAAATATTTCCCATGAATGTTTTCTCTATTTGGGGCCTCTTCCTAGATGAATATCCCAATCATTTATTTTATAAATTTGTTCAAAATAATTCCTCTATTAACCATCTAATGTTCACATTAGTTTGAAACTTGTTATACAGGTCATGAATGTTTTACTAAAGGAAAGTGTTTTCGCATGGAGGGACCCCTCATATTACTTCTATTTTACATGTTCATATGCTACATTTATGGTCTAATAATTACTTTAAACTCATTAAACAATGGAAACATTGGGATCTATTTCATATCCAATAAGTATCAATGCATTTTTACCTCTTAATCCATAATAATTGATCATTCAATGAGGTGGTGTCCATTCAGCTGGCCAAAAAAACAATCTATGATAGATAATTTATTTGGGCCTCCTGATATATGAATCAAGACTTGTCCTAGCTGTCAAATATGTATCACATGAACATATAAATCCTAAAAAATTACCCTATTTGGATAAATATCTAAAATTTCATTCTTAAAATATATAATATTTTGAAAATAAATAAAATTCAATAATTGTGCAATTTTCAATTTCAAGATCAAAACATCCCTAAAATCCAAAAGATGTAACTCATCTCAAAATGTTAAATTTTTGGGGTTAAAATCATTGAATTAGACATGAATAATAGTGAAAATAATGGATATATAAAATCCCTCACACATAACACTTTAAATCTTGGACAAGTGAGTTTCAAAATTAAATTATTGAAAATTCAAAACACATACAAATAAGGTTCACTAATTAATCACCAAGAATCAAAAGATATTATGAATCACCAAGAAAAATATTTCAAGTTATCAATTCAGTTCATTTAATCTATTTACAATTATTTTCTCCTCCCATGAACAAAACAAACTAACCACATGTAAATTTTCCCTAAATAGAAAAATATAAATTTTCAACAAGGATTTTCTTATCCAAAATCATGTAAGAGTTACCATAGGCTTTGAAAATTTATGTATCTCCACTTTATGTGATCTAAGAAAATGCGATTATCATAATGAATTTTCAAAGTTGTTATCTGGATTAATTTTGGTGGGTTTAAATTGTGGGATACACTAAGGCTGAATGAGGAGGGTTTATCTCATTTTGACTCAAAAAGAATGATTCTAGTTTTCTATCATGCATGGTCTCCTACTAACTCTCCATAGAATATAATCATACTTGAGAGTATTCAATGATCACTTTTCCATCATATTGCATCAATATTTAAGAATAAAAATAAAAATTTTCTTCTTTATTTTTTTGAAATCTTCAGATAGTGAACAACTCCATTTTTATTGAGATATTTTGATGGGAAATTATTTTATATCAGTAAAAAATATCTTAAAAGTTTAAATATCCACTTAAAGTAACACCAAATGAGGTTTTACACCACAAGTAATCTCCCCATCACTTAAGTTCAACTAGATCATGTATTTTCATTAGTAGAGCAGGCTGGAAAAAGAAAATTAGTTTATAATGTGCCTAATCTAATATTCTATACATGGCTAATTGGGGCTCAAGAAAGATAAAATGTGAAAGGATGGATTGAATAAAAATGATAGGCCTAAGAAACAATGGGCTTCAAACTATAAATAATTTCCTTAGTCTTATAAATCACGAGTACCTAAACCCTCAAGCTTTAATAGAAATAATAAAATTTCAGGTTGAATAGATAAGGGATTGTTTCTATCAATAAAATAGGTGAATGTGATGAAGATTTCAAAATGGATTCAAAAGCCTCACATGAAAGGAATGTTTTTGATAAACACAATGATATGTGGTAGGAGATTAAAAAATCAGAGGTCTTTCATGAAATTTCCAAAATATTGAACTAAAAATAGTCATTTTTTAGAATTCATTTATGTTTAGTTACAATGGCTCAATTGGTTTATTCGTTGAACTAGGATTCAAAAGTTATAGATATCATCATTTATTTTCACTTATTTTCTTAACACAAAATTTGAAAATGAAAAACACACAAAATCCAAATCTACCATTGATGATCCTACCCAAAAATATTTTGTACAATGTCATCATTGTGGATAGTTTATATAAGAATTATAATTTAAGAACATAATACATGAAACAAAAAGATGAATCGAATGAAAAAAACTAGTTTTTATTGAGTAAAAATAGCCTTGATCTAGCCTCCTAAAAGATGAAACTTAAAAAAATGCAAAAAACAAAACAAAAAAAGAATCAAAATTTTATTGAAATTATGGAAATAAAAACAAAAACAATAATCAAAAAGAGACTTGGTATGACCCCCCTAGTGGGAGCAAGGTTTTCAATTCCCATATTCAGGTAGTGCCAGCTGGTCATCCCCAATCTGAAGGTGGGTGCAATTTCATCATTATGAACCATCTGAATGAGATTTCTCTAATTTTAATCACCTCACATAACTTTTATATTCTCTCAAATATAGTTTTTTCTAGGTTCCCCTCAATGACTGGGATATTCCATTGATGTTATGAAAGTGGTAACAAAATATAAAATCTACGTTATAATATTTTATTACCACAAAAAACCAACACAAGTTGTTGAATCTTAATATCAGGATGTGGTTTATCTTAATTTCATGTTAAAAAATGATTTCTTATTTGAAAATTATATTGGTAACACCATTATCATGTGTAATAGTGTATCGAAATGGGCATACCATTATTTATTCAATCTCAACCTTGACATCCTCTTCATCAGAATCATTAATCCAGTTAGAAGAAATGGGAAAAAAATATAAACACATAGAAGAAGATAGAAAATTATTAGTAAAATAATCTGAAAAAATGGATCAATATTTGAGACGTCTTCCTATGGGTTATTAGGTTTATGCTTTGTTTGGGAGTAAAAAATAGTTGTATTGAAAGTGGGAGACAACTCAGGTTCCTCAATATGCTCCCAAAATTGAATATCTCAATTTTATATTGCTATTTACCTAAAGATTCACACAATGGTTTTGAATTTTCAATTTCACAAGGTCCAACATCACATCAAATTTCATTTTTAGAAAATTCAACCCAATTATTTTCCAAATAAATTTGATCTCCAAAAGACACATAAGTTGGTGAATCTGGGCTGATTTATTCCTTCAAATTTGAAAAATAATATTCCAAAGATGTTTTCATCTCATCAAGAAAGGATCATCATCATCAAAAGTGGGTGGAATAATATTCTACAACTCTTGGGAATCTTTATTATCTTCAATTCATTATTTTCATTAAAATAATAGGAATGAATCTTAAATTTATTTTATTTCATGAGTCATGAATGCTTCATGTTGAAGGTCAAAATAATTTTGTTTCATTTAGAAGTCATTTTTTAGTTGAAATTTTAAAATTTCATCATGACTAGAATACTCATATATTCTATAATCTGGAAAATAATAAGAGCATTTTCTGGGAAAAATATATTTTTTTGTTTTCCTAAGACTATATATTAGTGGTTACTATCATTGAAATCAAAAAAAACAATAAAAAAAAACATAAGAAACCTACAAAAAAATTATGTTAAATTTATGATAAGTATCTATTAATTTCCCCCCATTTAATAATTTCCCTTAAAACTTAGCATAGTGGTGACCATGAGTTTTTCTCACGGGGAGGTTTGAAGCTGAGTTGTCAAACTTTCAAATTTTCATTTTTTATGTTCAAATCCAGAACTAAAATTGGGGATTTTAAATTAATTAATCTATGTAAAATAAAAAATAGATGTAAACTATAACTCATTATTATTTATTCTAAATCAATTTTTAAATGGATCAAATAAAACAAAATAATGAAGGAAGCGGTTGGAAACAATTGATCCTCTAACACTCCCTTTATCATTGTCAAAAATTGATTTCGAATCGAATTATCTAATTTATACCTCAATACCTAAAGGTAAACAGCTATATTGATACAAAATCATAACAAGACCTTAATTATGAGTATTTATCTTCTTATGGATGTGATTTTATTTCCCAAATACATCCATGCAACTAAAATTAATTGACCATATTGTACTCAATGGGCGGACCTCAACCAAAGATGTTTAAAACAAAATATAACTAAACTATTATCATAAGTAGATAAAAATTCCATAAAAAAATGAAGATAATTATAACAATATAGAAATATACCTCCTTTGATATTGAAAAAAATATTAGATAATTTATGAGAAAAGAGTTTATAAAGAAAAACACAAATACAAAAGAGAAGAGTCCTCAGATATCCACTGCCCACCACTAGTTGGAGGTTAGACCATGATATCTTAATTAACATCAATATAAATCCTATTATGTAGCATATATTCTCTAGTACAGAACCCTTATTCAATCAAAATATTTTTTAAATGAATAGTAGATGGGAATATAAAGAGTTGGAGGGCTAGAAATCAGTTGTCCAGAATCTGTCCCCTGAATGATTTCTCTATTTTGGGACTCCTCCTTATTGAATATCCCTATTTTTATCCTATAAATATGTTTAAAATTAAGTATTATATCAAACCTAAAATTTCCATATTATTTGGGCATGGTTTTCAAAAGTTATGAATTCATTAATAATGGAAACTTTTTCTCCAAGTAGTTACCCTTTAAATTTCTTCTCTTTGAATAATTTATAGGATTCCTAATGCTTGGATTGTTACATGAAAATCATCATGAACATGATAATATGAGTCATATTTCTTATAAAATTGTATTCAACGCATTTGGAAACCTGAATCCATAATTATGACTCATTCAATGAGGCATAGTTTATTGTTTTGTGTAGAAAAACATTATACAAATACAGATTTATTTGGTCCACCAGATGTTGAAATCAAGTCTTGGACCAGTTTACAAATATTTATCCATTGAAAATGTTAATCCACTAAAAAATAATCAATCAATTTTTATAATAATTTAAAATGATATTCCCAACATACAAGAAGTTTTTGAAAATATATAAAATTCATGCATTGTGCAATTTTTATTTTTAAGCACGAAACGTCCCTAAAATAAAAAAACAATGCTATTCATCTCAAATTGTTAAATTGTTTGACTGTAAATCATTGAAATACAAACTAGATTTAGTTAATATATTTTCAATCTCAATTCCCCCACATATATCACTTAGATATATGGAAAAGTGATCATCAAAATCAAATTAATCAAAATTTAAAAAACATAACAAGGAAGGTCACTAATTAATCAGCAAGAATCAAAATATATCATTCCTCATCAAAAAATATAATTAAAGTTCTCAATTTAGTTCATTTATTCTATTTATACTTATTTTATCCACTGATTCTGATAGAAATAATGTTTCATTTTATATATGATAATTACAATAAATGTATCCTTCCAGAATGGTATTATAATATCTACCTACTTACCTTTTAATTCTTTGGAAAATGATAACATCACTCCTACATAAGTGTGGAAGACCACCTCCATGAAGGGATGCGATTTATTTTTTGATTCAAATATATATTAAAGGCAATAGTCATAGATTTAATAAATATATGCAGTATATATGATATAATAATTATTACATAAAGTTGAATTAATATTTATACTTATATATTTTATTTCTTTGAAAAGTGAAAACAACACTCATGCTTATGTACGACTTACTGTCCCTATGAATGGTTGAATAATATTTTTTACTATACCTTTTAAGGATAAATATAAAAATTTATATAATCAATATACATGATACTTAAATCATGAGAAATATTTTTAAGTTGATCGAACCTATATCAATATACAAGGAGTTGAACTACTAGACCCAAATTCTAAGAGAAAATAAAACTATTACACTCAAAAAAATTATTTTAAGAAGAAATTATTAATAATTGGGTGTTAGAATGCTATAATGTTATAATATATGATATTATAAGTATTTTTTTGATTCTTATATAGAATTATAATAATTTTATATTTATTATACACGAGGCTATCAAAATTTTGAATTAAGTAGAACTTTATTAATGATATTTTCATCTCTCTTTTACTTCTCGAAGAAACATGAAATATTCGGCATTTTTTTTATTTTATGTGGTTTATATATTTCCCATTAGTTTCTTCAAGAATTATTTTCATGAAAACAATTGGGATATACATATCCATATAACATTAATATTTCATGTGGTTTTTATTTTAAAGTTACCAATGTGGTAAGAAATTTATGTTACAATATCTATGTTTATCAGGAATTTTTATGAATAAGTGTTCGATGATGAATTTTTTTGAATATCACTTAATAATACCACAAATTTTCTTGTAATTTGGTTTTTTTCAGATTTCATGTCTTATATTCGTTTGTCACTCTTTATGTACTCAAAATAATGGAAGAATATTTTTTAATAAATATGAATTAATCTCTCTCTTTAGTCAAAAACCATTTTTTTCGATGTCTATGATTTATATAAAAATAAAAAATGTTTTAGTATTATCATTTGATTGTTTAAAGTAATCTTTTCTTGTGGTTTAATTTTTATTATTTTTTAAAATTATTCTCATTTTCATATTTTATATGAAGTATTTTTTGGAATTTTTTAACAAAGGTGTGAATAATTTTTTTATTACACCACAATAAAGATATTTCCTACCATCATACAACTAATTTTTTTAAAGATTCATTTACATTTATACAATTTTATTTTTGAGGAAATTTTTTTATTTAATAATAGGGAAATTTTTAGATTTTTAAAATGTTATTTCAATGTTTAAAGGGAATTTTCCTCAAGAAATGTTCCAAGGGATCTTTTAAAGAAACTTTTGATCTAATATGAAATCCTTTGATGTTTCTTAAGATTGGTTACAGATATGATCCAATAAAACCATACTTATTCTTTTCGATGGATAGTTTAGGATTATGATGATAATATTTTTATCTAACCCATTTATTTTCCATGGTTTATGCCTGGGTGAAATAATGAAATGTTTATGAAACCTGTTTATTTTCTATAAGTCTTGCCAGGATAAAATGTTTTTGAAACTAATTTTAATTTCATTGGTTATGTTATGATGAATTATATATGATATTGTGTGACACATATGTATTATTTTTATTATCTGATTGGTGGGTCCAAAATTTTATAGCTCTCAAATGCATTGGGTAAAGATAGATACCTCGTGATAAAATAATGATTGTAATGGGAAGTTAACCTTGTTTAAAAATAGTATCTTTCCACACTGATACTATTGGAAGTTAAATTTTAATGATACTAAGGTTTAGGAAGTGATCCCAATCCACAATGATATTTTTGGTATCCATCCTTAACTACAAAGGAAATTATTTTCTATAATTATGTGCATGACACAAAATTATGTCTCAGGAAAAAGTTATTCTATCAGGGCTAATGTTATTTCATTCCTTTATGATTCATGTATTATGAACTTCTAATTTTTATTCCATGACCAAATATTATGATTTATGATATATTAGGTATGGTTTTGAATTATTATTCTCAATTTCACATACCCTTATACTCATATTATAATTAAGTAATCATTTTTACCTTATTTATAAACCTTTAATAAGAATCATAGATCACCCTTTATGTTTATTTTACATAGTTTATGAAAAATGAATTATATATGACATGTATAAGATGGGTAATAGTTTTTAATAATGTAGTGGTAACTAATAGAGTTCAATTTTGAACTAGCTGTTTATGTATCCAATTTTCTAAAGATATTGGACCTATATGATTCTAGCATAGATCGTAATGTTATTTACTGAATATTCCTGAAATAATATGCAGTATTTATAAATGAAAAGTATTGGTCCCTATAGTTTGTTTTAGTGAATTATTTAGTTACATTTGGAAACATGGATAATAAAGACTTTATTCGAACCCTTAATATAATATTATATATAGGATATTGTCCTATGTTATGATGAATAAAGTAGTGTGGTTCCCCAATATATACATTCCTATATGGATACTACATTTGGACATGGTTTTGGAATATATTAATCTAGGGGTAATAACCTGAAAAATAATTGGTTGATTATATATCAAATATCATTTTATTGCACGGTGAGTATGACCATATTTCACACATGGTTTGACACCCCTAGGGGATATTCCTAAGTTAATTAATATTTTCATTATCAACCCTCATTATGGATTTGAATAGATTATGATCACGAATTACTTAAGTTAAAAATAATTTTGCATTGATTGACAAGAAGGTGTCATGATGTAGAAAACCTGTAAATTATTTTTTCAAGATAATGGGGTTAAACATTATGATCATTTTTCCTTACGCTATTATGTTTAGTTTTTTTAATGGATGAAACTAGAAGTAATAATTTAATAATATATGTGATACATAATGAAATGACTATCCTCAGAAGAAACAAAATGTTATGGGATATGGAATTCAAATTCCTTTTATATTCTTACACAAATTTCTCAAGAAATTAATCATACCAAGCATAAAATATAAAAAATAAGGAAACAATGTATTATTTATTACTTCATGATAAAACATTCAAATTATTTTAGTGATTTTGTGGATCCACTAGTTTCTATGTAATGTGTTAGTACCACTAAAAATTTATTTTCCATTCTCCAGTGTTGTAAGTATGAAAATGTAATTTTATCTATTTATCATTTAAAATGTATAGTAAATAAATGGTTTAATCCAGTCATGAACATTGGTAAATGGGAAAAAATCACTCTAAAGATTGGGATGAGTTTTGAAGATTAATTTTCAAAAGAATATTTATCATATTCTCTTTATGAAAATGGACAAGTAGTTCCTTGATCTAAAGAAAAAGGATGAGAATATGTTAATACCCATAAGGAAAAGTTTACAAGATTTGTGAGGTACACATTTGGTATTATAATTCAACCATAGTATAATGTTGATCGATTATTATGTGGATTAAATCCAAGTTGAAAAAGATAGTTATGCATAAGGGGCATCGGTTTCTAAGAAAAAATTATTCAATGTGTTGTCTAGGTGGAAGTGGCCACTAGAGTTTCGCATCCATAACATGGTTCTGATTCGAAAATAAAGATATAATTTAAAAGAAATTCTAAAAACCATGGAGTGAAAATATGGGCATTCCTTTTTTATTTATGTGTGGAAATGAACAATGATGAAATTTTATTAAGTGGATTGGTAAATGTTTTGTGTTCGGAAATTAATATAATCAGAAAATTTAATGTTCATGTGATGGGAATTAGAATTTGTCTTATCATGGGAAAAACAACTTTAGAATATACACCCACACTCTAATTTTATAAATACTAGGATTATGGGCATTATTCTTACCGATGATCAAATAAAAATGTTAAGGATAAGGATTGATATAATAATCCTCTTATTTCTAGAGACAAAGGGAAATATTATGGGATAAATATTAATGATGTGGATAATGAAGTGGTGAATGGTACACCAACCATCCACTCTAGATCTACTAATATATTATTTTATTCTGGATCCACCTACACTTTTAGACCTGAAATATTTTATATGGCTATCATAAAATCACCTCAATGTGTATATATTGAATTATCAATTATAAACTATAGAATTATTATGATCGAATCTCAAGCCTATTATTTTTCTCTAGATGTATTTTTTTGGAATTTACTTCCTGATAATATTGTTAGTCTCTATATGGTTGAATTTTATGATATCTTATGCATGGATTGGATTGGTCTTCATAAATCCCATATTAATTTACATGTGTGGAAGTCTTGTTTGATATTACAAACCAACCAATGACCATATATATTTGAGATGATAAATATGAACATATTTTGGAAATAACATCCATTATATATGCCTTTATTACTACTAAAATGGTACATTTATCTCATATGGATGGGGAAAACACATCTCCAAAGATATGAATATTATGTAGAATTTAATTTATGTATTTTTGAATGATTTCACAGTAATAAATTTAATTATTATGTTGAGATCTTAAAATAACTTATATATGTTTCTAAAACCATTTCAATGGATTCATATTAAATAACCCTGACTGAGTTACATGAATGAAAGATGAAACTATGGATAATCATGAAAATGGATAAATTAATCCATGTGTTTCACCATGAGGATCACTTGTACTTTTCATTAAGAATTAAAGTGGATAAATGTTACTTTATACGTATTAAAAAGAAATTCAAGGTAAAAAAAGGGATGGAACCACCCATAACCATCTTGGAGAACATGCCGCACATGACTCCGGTTTTTCAAATTTCCCAACCCATCTGCCCTCCGTTGCCATTTCCTTTTTTTCCTTATCTATAATCCTAGTTTAATAGGACCATTTTCCTTCATCAGACCTACTATTGTCATCATATCTTTATGATCTAGGGGATTAGAATCCCCCAACTTCATTCAAGTACGTCTTATTAGGACTGCATGTGAAGTATTTTCATCACTAAATGTTTTATTGTTCATCTCTCCTATCTCTGATCCATGAGATTATGATGGGGGGTCTGCACTCTTCAGCAATGGATGGGTCTCTTACACTGTATTTCTCCCACAATGCATTTGGTGTGGCCGATTATATTCACCTATGGACTGTGGTGGCTTGGTTTGGGGCGGATAAATAACCACTTAGCGTTTTTAAAACATGTGCCACCTCGTGGAATTTGGATCCTTCTGCTAGAGTTTCAATCCCCACAGAACAGTGTTCTGCATCGTTTTTGATTCCTAGAAGGACTTCGTGAAATCATGGTCTCAAAGTCCCCACTATCTTAGAAATTTGATATTCAACCTCTTTTTGGATGACAGATTCTAATTTCTGATGAGATTCTTCACAAGTAGCAGTCTGGAACAATTTATTAGGTCTCCCACTTCATTTTCATGACCATTTTTTGTATAGTATTGGTAATATTTTTATTTCCATATTCTGTGAGGATGAACATACACCTTTCCTTAAAGTTGTAGGTGTAGGAAATATCTGTATTGAATTTCATCTTTTTCTTCCTCTACTAGCTTGTATCCTTCCCCAAGCGGGTGACTTTATTTCATTCTATAAACCTATGATCTTCCACTCCCAAGTGCACTCATACATAGGATGTTCTTTTTAGGGTCACTCCCTCCCTATATATAGAAAACATCAATCCCAACCAGATATCCAACCTTAAGTGCACTCTTCATCTTCTGATTAGATCTTGGCTCTGTTAAAGATGATACTTCAACTATAAAAAGTGATGACCTCCGTTACTGTAGAGATGGCACTTACACTCCTTCTGATTCTAGCTTGAGACCATCCAGATGAAGGTGGCTGTTATCCTTCACCATTTTAATCACAAGGTTCCCCTTCTACTATTCGAGTCAAGGAGACTACAATGGCCATCCTTGTTTCCATACCTACTAATAACCGGTCTAAATTAGTTTTTCCCAAAATGGAGTCTCCACTGGATTCAGGCACAAATATGGTTATTTTTCATGCATCCCCCATTAATGATAACATATTGGAAGTATCATCATATCATTTGGATCTTTCTTATCCAACAAATAGTACATAGAATGTATACCTTAGAAGAGGATAAGAGGTCATTTCTCACGGGACAATTCCCTTTATCCCAAATCATTTTGGCACTCATTCTATTCAAATATTAAATGGGTTTAGTGGTCTATCCAATAGGGAATCAGATAAAATAACTCTCCATTATCCTCCTTAGAGTGGATCCCATACTAGAGGCTGTAAAAAAAGGACTAGGATCTCCTTTATTCCATGTTTATAAGGCCTATGTCACAGGGGGACAATCCCCAATGGTTCTCTTCCAATGATATCATTTCCCATTTTTAATTCATGGGTTTTAGGGTACCAGGTGAAGATGGATTTAATTTCATTAGAACTCCATATTTGTAAGCCTATGTTGGTTGTTCCTCTAGAACATAAACAATAGTCAGGGAATACTAATAATTCCACTTCTATTCTTGGTATCCGCAATTTTACTTCCATTCTTCGTATCCGATCAGCATATTTCTATAAAGATTAGCTGGGATAATTCCTTTTTTTCATTTCCTATTTTTATGAGATGTGAAGTGAGAGGGAGATATAAATTCAGTAGAAAGAAGGAGAACATATTGATATGGATGATATGGTTTGGCTCGTTGGTGGTGATTTCAATGTCATGATGTATTCGTCTGAGAAGAAGGGAGGGGGATTTACCCATGGAAGAACATGTAAGATTTTTTAATCATCATAGCCCGTAATGGTTTTCTTGACATGGGGTATAGATGTTATAATTTCACATGGTGTAATAATGGAAAGTGATATCATCTTAGGTGGTTTCTTTTTTATTGTTTTTTGGATAAAAATAAATCCATTTCATCCTTTCCTAATGCGAATGTTAAGAACCTTTTTGGGGAATTATCTAATAACACTCATTTTTGAATTATCCTCTCTGATAATTCTATATGAAACAATCATTTGTTCTACTCAGGATAGTGGACAGTTGATCCTATCTATCATGATTTTTTAGTCTTTTTTAGGTAATTTTTTGAATAAAAAATGACGGGTCAGGCTTTATAACATGATTCAGGTCTTGAAAGAAGAACTCATTATTTGGGAGGCAAAAAAATACATCAATTTTCAGAACATTGAAGGTCTTAAGGTGGATATTTAATAGGCTGAGAGGAATCTTGAATCACATTGGGAGGATGAAAATTTCAACAATTTGGTTAACATGAAGTCTCATCTTTATAAAGTTCTTCTAGAACAAGAAATAACTTTCATATAGTGACCTAGAATGATTTGGATCAAAGAGGGAGATCATAATACATCTTTTTTCCAGGAATTCATAAGAGATAAAAAAGGCACATTACTACAAACATATTGCATTAGGATGGTTCCTTCTCTTCTAGTCAACAATTTTAGGGAAGTTTGGTTACATATCCCTTTTCCTCCTTACTTACTGGTGTTAACCCTTTCATTCAAAATGGTTATCTGATAGGGACCTTATATTTCTTTTGTAACTTACATTATTTTGTATCTTCTGATTGAAATTGCATTTTAGAGGGAATACTAGATGAGAGGGAGGTGATGGAGGCTATCTCCTTTCTGAATTCTAGAATCGCCCTAGGTCCGGATTGTTTCTGAGCGCCATTCTACATTCAATCATGGGACATTGTTAAAAATAAACTTTTGTAAATCATTCAATATTTTTTTCATGGTGGAAGTCTACCTAGACTATCTTGTTCCATTTATTTTATCCTCATTAATAAGGTCAAGAATATTTCCTCTCTCAAGAATCTTCATCCAATTAGCATGTGAAACATTCATTATAAATTACTTTATTCGATTATCAACAAGATTTTATCCGTACACCTACTGTAATTGATATCTAAGGAACAAAAGGGTTTCATTCATGGAATATCCACTCAGGTTTTTATTTCCATTACTCATGAAATGATAACTGATATTAATAAAAAGGTACATGAGTCCAAAATTTATATCAATATAGATATGGACAAGGAATCTGATAAGATGGATTGGGGTTTCATAATTATTGTTTTACTAGGTATGGTTTTTTCAGATAAAGTTATTGATCTTATTTTCAGGTGCATGAGTTATACATGGAATTCTATCACCTTCCTAGGGAGAATCTACGAATTCTTAAAATAAGTTTGAGGGAAAAGGAAAGGATACCCACTCTCTCCCACTATCTTTATCTTGTCCCAAGACTCCTTTAGTAGATATTTTAACAATAATATTGATGAGGGTAATTTGAAACCCTTTCGGTGAAAGCATAACAATATGGGACCCACACATATTTTATTCCTAGATGATCTCTTTATAATCCTTAATGGTAATATAAGAAATATTCATGACATAAACTATACTCCTGTTGAATATTTCTAATAGAGTGTCTTATCCATCAACTGGGCAAAGAGTATTGTTTATTTATCAAAATCATGTTCATATTCAATGGGAAAAATATTTTTTGATAAATTAAGAGTCCAAAAAATATATTTACCCATAGAATATCTAGGAGCACCTATTTTTCTGTGTAGAGTTAGAATTCTAAATTTTGATGCACCTGTTGATAGGATCACCATCCTTATTTTTAACTATATGAATAAATCTCTATCTTTTGGTGGTTTCATCACCCTGGTTAACAATATCCTATATTAAATTCCTATGCATTCATCATCCTCGCTTATTAATCCTAAATATTTCCTAAAAAATATGATTTTTTTTACCACCATCATTTGGGATACGCACAGGGAAGAAAAAATCATTGGGCTTTATGACATAGGATGACTCGAGAAATTGAAGGTGGAGGCTTCGGTCTTAGATGTGTCTCTAAATCTATGAGAAGCCTCCAAGATATATTATCATGGGACTTTATGTCAGGAACATCACTGTATAAAATCATATTCCGAATAAATATGGGATTTTTTTGAAATGGTATAGTGAGAAATTGTTCTAATCTATGGAATCTGATCAGCAAACACCTACCTTCACTCCAACTTCACTTGGGTTTGGTTGTTGTTCGGTGTTCCATTAGTTATTTGAATGAAAATAGAGTGGGTAATATTTTCTATTTTTCATGCTATCCAATAATAGATATTTCATTCTCCTAGGAAAGTATCTATCCTTTATTAATCAGTATACCTCTTAATCACCAGAAATAGGATATCTTCAAAAATGTCACCATCTATTCTGAGAATGATAGACTTTTCATGAGATCGTCATCTGAGTATTTCTCGACGAATCAATACAAGCGCATCATGAATGGGGAATATTATATATATTTATGGGTCAAAACTCTGTGGTGTAAGGAAATCTGGGCTAAGATGAATTTCTTGTTATGGAGGGTGCATAATAAATACTTACATACAAATTAAATGGATCACATGAGAGATGTTTCTTTGGAATCCTGGTGTAGCTGCTTCTATATTCCTCACAAATAATCCATGGATCTTATATTCTTAGAAGGTTACTAGGAATCCATGATTTTGATTTCTTTTCATGAATAAAGTGGTCTGTTTAAAGAACAACTTATTTACAATTGATTCCTTCAATATTGGTTTGATGACTCCACTGATAATTCCCACGAACACAAGGCGAGAGATATAATTCTAGATTTTAGATGTTGGACGCTCTGGAATGCTCAAAATAAAAGGCATCATGAAATTATTTTCTACACTTTTATGGTTGTTCTGATTTTATATTTCACTTTATAAATTGAAGTGGATCCTATGTTGGAGCACTGGGAATCCTCACTATCACTAAGATGAATTCTACATGTTAAGATTAAGAAGGAAATGGGTAACAACTCCCTATTGAAAGAAAATTGGTTTCAATGGTATCCTCCTGATTATAGTTTTAAATTAATTATTTATGGGTCATGTATCAGTGGTATTATGAGAGGGGGTGAATTTGTTTATAATCGGGATGGTTCTATTACTCGTTCTTTCATGGAACTTTTGGAAGTTGTGAATGTCTTCTTATGGAAACTTTTTCTATGCTTAAGGGATTAGAAATGTGTATTCCCAAAATATTACATTATAAGGGCTGGAAACTAACTCATAAATACTTCATGGATCATTGAAAGGGACCCTCTCAATACCTTAGGCTATCTTCTATCTTCTGCGAAGATGCAAGAGCATATTATCCAATTTTCGTGTAATTACATATACCTGGCATTAGGGTCATATGGTGGTGGACCTTCTGGCCTCCAAGGGATCTCCAGAAAACTCTATTATCATTTGTAATGCAACTGGTTCCCCTACCCCCGAGTGTATTAATTTTGTGAATGTCAATGATCTTGGGTTACATTATTTTAAATCCTAGTGATGTTTTCAGGGTTTTCTATTTTTCAATAAAATTTCATAATTTTGGATGGGAAAATGAACTTAAACTGATAAAAATCACAAATAATCATCCTATTCTCTATATTGATGACTTTTTTCATTAGTTTCACAAAGATAAATAATTTTCCAATATTGTCCAAAATTCTGGATATCATCATTTGAGGGCCAAGAAAAATGATATACCAAAGTCAACATCCTATATGAGGTATGAAAAATATGAATTTATAGTGATTACATTTGGCCAACAAATTCCCCCACCATATTCATGGATTTAATGAATAGGTACTTTAGAGATAAAATCAACAAGTTCCTATTAGTAATTATATATGATATTATTATATATTCTAGGAGAAAATAAGAGAACTAATTTCACTTGAGGAATGTTTTGAAGACCCTAATAAAGGACAAGTTTTATGAATAATTTACCTTGTGTGAACTTTGGTTAGAAAAGTTTAATTTTTGGGTTTTATAATCTCAAGGGAGAGTATATTGGTGGATCTATCAAAGATAAAAGTTATAAAATGTTATCATAGAAGAACCATGTTTTCTGAGATCTATTATATTCTTTGTTTATCTAGATATTATTGATTCATTGTGAAGAATTTAATAGGACTGTGTAATCACCACAAGATGTTCCTTTGAATAGGTGAACGAGAAAAAAAATTCATGGAACTAAAGAGAATGTATTTTTGTCCACCAAAGATTATATTTACCTATAGTGGTGAAGGGGTTATGATCTGTAGTGACACAGCTAAGAATATATTATGATTCATACTCATAAATAATGATATAGTGATTGTTGTTTCCTCAAAATAATAGAAGGATCATCAGAAAAATTATCCAACTAAGGATTTGGAGTTAGTATTGTAATTTTTGAATTAGAGATATGAAGGCATTATCTTTATAGATAAAGGATTGATATATATATACTGGGTATAAAAGTATAAATAATATATTTACTAATAAATAGTTGAATATGCACTAAATAATATGGTGGGAGTTGATTAAATATTATGGATACTTAATACATTACAAACATGTGAATGAGAAA
Source organism: Viscum album (assembly GCA_963277665.1). Lineage (NCBI taxonomy): Eukaryota > Viridiplantae > Streptophyta > Magnoliopsida > Santalales > Viscaceae > Viscum > Viscum album. Next base: position 1,419,322,660 of record OY728145.1, read on the forward strand.
AAGTTAACCGATTCTTTGAGTTTGGAGGATCATTATAACATGTTTATAATGAGGATATGAGAAGACACAATATTTTTTTTGTCAAAACATGGCTATGGAAATCTTTAAGTATGGTGGAAAATCTTATTTTTGAAAAATTATTGATCAACCATCTATCCATGTAACGATTAAAGAGACATAAAAAGAAAATTTGGGACTTTAGAAGTGGTTAAAAATAGTTGGTATATCCACATTAATTGTGATGGAATAATAAAGTTCAAGAACTGCATTTTTTTATCCATAAAATAGATAATTTAAAAAGGATCAATTAGATGTATATCATATTTTACCATTCTCTATTATTCTTGGATGTATGATTATTTACTAAGGCCAGAAAGTGTATATTTGGTGGGAAAACATGAAGAGAGATACTATAGAATATATATCTCAGTGATAAGTATGTTAGAAAGTTATGTTTTATAGGAATATGTATACATGTACGTTACAACCACTACCATTATTAGAATGGAAATTAGAAAACGTCACCATAGTTTTTTTGGACTCTAAAAAATGTCTATGGTCGATAAGGCTATTTGGTTTGTTTTTGACCACCTAAAAAAGTTAGTAAAATTCATTATAATCATAGAATATTTATCTATTGTTCATACTTATTGAATATATATTAATGAAGTGGCAAGTTTCCATGGATTACCACATTCTATTTTATCTGACCGGGATATGAGGTTTACCTTAAAGTATTTGTGAAGTCTTCAGAAGCCTCTGGATAAGGAGTTGAGTTTTCATAATTCATATCATTATTAGATTGATGGTCAATCTAATAACATCACTCAAACCCTAGAAAATATGATGAAATATTATTATATATATTTCAATAGTGGTTGAGAGAAATTATATCCTTTAGATATTTTTTCTTACAACAATAGATTTAATTTAGGAATTTAGATGGCTCTTTATAAATCCCAATATAGATATAAGTGTTTAACACAAATGTTATAGAATGATGTTAAATAAATAAAGCTATTATAACCTAATCCAATTGAAAAAATGGAAGAGAAATTTAGATCCATTTAGAAACACATTAAGGTAGATCAGAGTTGAAAAAAAATTATGATGACCATTGTCGATGATTTATATAATTTTAATATGGTAATAAGGTGTTATAGTGATTCTCTCTATGGAATAAGTGCATAATATTTTTAATGATGGGAAATATGATCCCTAGTTATATTAGATCCTTTTACATTCATAAACAAGTAGGAATGTTTTCTTATCGATCAATCCTTTCACTAAAACACCATTAAATTCATGATTTATTCTTTATATCTCTCCCTAAAAAGTATATAAATAGTAATTCACATGTATTGAACTTAATTTTTATACTTATAGATCAATATCATTAATATTATTAACAAATTCTATAAATATTGGATAATAGATATAATGTCCTACAGAAAGAGATGACTAACCTCGTTATTATTCTATAAATTAATCAGAAATTGGATAAAGCTACCTGGGAACCCAATAATGCGATAAAACAAAGATATCCTCATTTTTATATACTAATTTTAATTCATTTGAGGGAAAAAATTTACTTTAACCATAGTAAAATGCAACACCCGAATATTTTATGTTATATATTTTCGTATATTTTAATTTCTTTGATTTCTTGGATTATATGTAACCTGGGTAAAAATAAAAAATAATATAGTATATTGTTACAAAAATTTAATTTAATTGTATTTATTAATAGTAATAACCACATTTTAAAAATATGTTTAATGTATTTAGATAAATAAAATACATAAGTACCCAATTTTTAATAAATACAGTATATGATTTAAAAATAAATTTTTCCTCAAAATAGTTTTTTTAGAAAATTATTTATTTGTCATTTTATTTTTTTGGAAATTTTATTTGAAAAAACGAACTACATTTTTGAAATCTAAATTTCAATATTAACAAAGTGACTTTTTGATAATTTTTTAGAAAGAATTTTTTATGAATTGTGGAAAATACTATTTTTTATTGAAAACTATCTTTTTTTTATAGAATTTACAAGTTTATTTTTTTACAAAATAATCTTAAATGTAAAATTATACTATTTATATTATTAATAAACCGATTATTTTCATTGGAACTAATTTTATGGTTATCTTTTTATAAAAACATTGTAAAACCAAGAAAATATTTCTTCTCAAAAATCATTCTTCATCATGTTTTTAATGATATTTTAAATATATTTGTTGACACTTTTATATATTAAATTTTGATAAATTTTATTATATATTTTAATAAAAATTTATAAATTTTTTAATGAGGAAACTTTTATTTTTTCATAATGATTAGTCTGAATAGTAAAAAAATAATCATGGTTAAGGATAAAAAATGTTATGATGGGGGGGGGGGGGGTAATCCTAGAGATGAGGGTAAATTTTAAAATTAAACTTTAAAAAAATCCTATTGGATATGTAAAGTTTTACCTAATACAATCCATCCTTAAATTGTCTAGAAATTTGGAAGGATTTCCATTTAGAATGATTATTTTATTTCATTTATTAAAAATTTCTTATTGTCCTCTCCGTGATGTTTTAAATGTTACCTTTACTCTATCAAATTTTCACCATTTTGATCCTTCTTGGTTGAACAAACAATGAATAAATATCTTCTAAAAATACCTATATGGGATTTCAATATTATGGTACTCTTAAAATATCATTCCAAGGGTCCTTAATAAAAGATATAAGGGAGTAAACAGATGTATTATTAATCATCTTATTAGACCACATTCAATTTATTTTTTATAACTTATATAAATGTATGATATTCATCCTAAAATAATAACTTAAAAATCCAAAATATTTTTAAATATTATTATGATAATTAAGTCACCATTATCCACCATCTTTTTCATTAATGTATGAGGTAAAGTATTGCTCGTTAAAGTGTCTGGAGTACCACCTTCACATTACTATGAAATTAATTTCCCAAAAACATATTTCATGGGTGGGTATTATGATATATTTTAATGTATATATATGATATTTATTACATGATTATGTTTCAAAAATTATAATATCATATCTACATTATTAGCATCCAATCCACTAGAAAAAGACAATGTTGCTGGTGCTTACGCGTGGACTACCATACCCACAAAGCGATGTTATTTTTTTCTATTCCAAATTACATGAATGGTAATAGAGATATATTTAATGAATATATATATATATATATCTGATATACAAATTATTCTATAATGTTTATTTAATATTTAACTCTCTTTAATTCATTCCCTCAAAATGTGAATACAACATTCATGGATACATATGGGTTACCTTATCTAGGAACGGTGTAATTAATTTTTCTAACTATGCATTTTATGGAAAAATTTAAATACTTATAAAATAATAATATATTATATTAAAATAATTAATACAATTCTATAGATAATGGAACCAAGATCTATGTACAAGGATAGAAACTACTGAAGAATCATTCTCAGAGAAAAATATAGTTAGCACCTAAAAATGATACTTTTAATAAGAACTTATTAATAAATAGATAGTGAAATATTATAATGAGATAATATATGATTTTATATTTTTTTAAATTGTTATTATATAGAATAAAAATAAAAATAAATTTATTATATATAATGTTAAAGTGATTTTGATGAAATCTGAACTTGAGGTATTGGATTTTCATCTATCTTTTTCATTTGTGAGACACATGGAATATTCACCACCAGTTTATTTTATGAAGTGTATATACCTCATATTAATGTCTTATATTGTTAATATCATTATGGTTATTGGGATATAAAAATCCATCTTAGGTGTTTACTTTTTCATATTTTTTTATTTATTAATTCGAAGATTACCAAAGTGGTAAGGGATTTTTGTTTAAATATTATTTTTTATCTAGATTTTCTATAATTATGTTTATTATGATATAAATTTACGAATTATATCTCAACAATTCCATAAATTACAATGTAATATAGTTGTTTATGCATATTATATTTTTTATTTAATTTGAATATTTTTATGTACTCAATAGATCGAGTGAATATTTTTAAGAAAATATGACATTATTTATATATTCAGAAAAAAATAATTTTCATTTCAATTCCATGTTTTAAAAAAATTTATTACTATTATTCTATGATTTTTAATGTCATTTTGACCCATGATTTATTTTTTAGATTTTTTATAAAAAAATCTTATATTTTTCCAAATGCTGTAATTCTTGACTTTATTTGACAAAATTAGGATTGTTTTCTTTTAACTTGTACTACATGAAATGAATTTCTCATAGAATGGTTTTCTAAATGATTTTAAAATGCCTTTAAAAATTTCTGTGGTTTATTTCGATGCAATTTTTTTCTTTAATATTCAGTAAATTTTTAGATTTTAATAATGTTATTTCAAATTGAAATTTTTATTTTCCTCAAGAAATGTTCCAAGTGATATTTTAATGTAATTTTTTATCTAAGATTAAATCCTCCGACGTTACTTATGTTTTACTATGCATATTATCCAATAATAACATCCTTATTATTTCTATATGTGGGTTATGATTATAATGAAAACATAATTATGAAACCCATTTCTTCTCCATGAGTTATGCCATGATGAAATGATGAAATGATTATGAAACCCATTTCTTTTCCAAAGGTTGTGCTATGGTAAAATGTTTATGGAACTCATTTCATTTTCATGGGTTATTTCATTATGAATAATTTTTTATTTCATTGAACTCATATGTTTTATTTTTATTATATCATTGGTGGGAGTAAAATTATATATCTCTATAATTAATTGAGTAATTAATATCTCATGAGATAATAAAGACTAGAATGTGACGTGAACCTAATTTAGTAAGGGTTCTAGTTCTGAAAAGACATAGTGGTAGATGATGTGGTTTGCAAATGAACCGGTTTTTGTGACTGTAAGTTTCTAATAATACTCGAAATAAAAAATTTGGTTTTAATCATAATGTTATGTATTTAATATTCATATAATAAGATGAAATGATTATATATGAATAACAGGGGTCACTATAGTTGTTATAAAAGAAATTTATATTTACTTTTGAAAACTATGATGAAAAAACATTAGTGAGACCCCTTGATATAATCCTATGTATCAGATTATGTAATATTTTATAGTAATGAAAGGAGTGTGGTTCTCCAAGAAATACATCCATGTCTATATAATATAAGTTAAAATTGTCTTATCACATTTTCATCAATGTATAATTACCCAAAAAAGGGATGGTTGAGTATATCTAGACCACAATTCTAATGAATGGTGAGTGTTCCCTTAAAGATATCTTATTTTTATACTCCAATGTTATTTTATTTTGTTAATTCATATTTTCATTATAAACCACCATGGAGGATTTAAATATATTATGATCATGTATGGATAAGGTTAAAGAAAAATGTGTCATTAATCGAACTGAAAGTTTAATGATTTAAAAAACCATTAAATGATTTTTTAGGGTTAATAGGTTTAACACTATGATTATTTTTCCTCATAATATTATTTTTGGTTTTATTAAATGACTGAAACCCAAAGGAATAATGTTATTTCTAAATTAAAAAGGATATGAAATGAATGTACTCCTTGGAAACCAAACGTTATGGGAGATGGAATGAGAAATATTATTGTTATTCCGAATTTTTTTTGATGATATTAATCATGTTAATATTTTAAATGATATTTTTAGGGAATAATGTTTTATTGAGTTCTTAATAAGGAAACATAAACATTCATTTAGTGGGTCTTATGATTCACTTTTTACTGATTAATGGATCAGTATCACTGAAAATTTATATTCCATTATCTAGTGTAAAGATAATGAAAAATTATTTTATTTTTAAATCATATGAAAGGTGAATAAGATCAATGGTGGACTCTTATCATTAATACGAAGGAATTGGAAAAAATTGACTCTATAGAGTGGACTGAGTTTGAGAATTTATTTTTTAAATAGGCATAATCCTCATATTATTCTTATGAAAATGGAGAAGGAATTCCTTAAGCTAAATAGAATGTATAATGAATATATAGGTACCTAGGAGAAAAATTTTACAAGGCTTGTGAGTTACACTTTTTTTTATTATTGTCCAACCTAAATTTTAGGTTGATTGACTTTTCAATGGATCAAAATAAAGTCACAAAATGGATTTTCTCATAAGGTACATAAATAGTTATGAAATATTTTCTAATGTGATGTCAAGGTAGTAATATATACTAGAGTTACCTATACATATCATGGGTATTATAAGAAAATAAATATGGAATTAAAAGTAAATTCTAAAATCAATGTATAGTCTCATTGACCATTAAATGTAGGATAATGATAAAAATGGATTTATTATTCCATGTTATTCATTAAGGGGTGAACATGTTCATTACATTAAGAAAAAAATATTGGTCAATGATACTCTACATTTATTTTTTGGAATATAAGAAGATAAAAATCATGAATAAATATTATCTTCTTATATTGATGACTTATATGATTATCTATGAGAAGAAAAAATACTTTTTCAAATTTTACCTTCATTCTATATATCGACAACTGGGGATCAATAAGGAAGATATACCCAAGAAAACATTCCATATAGGTTCTAAAAACTATGAATTTGTAGTGATTATATAGTTTTTTTCTAATGCCCCTTCTATCAAAATTTATTTACCGAAAAAATTATTTATAGATTACCTTGATCAGTTAGTTTTTATATTTATAGATGATATTCTTATATATTGAAAGAGGAAAGAAGATCATGAAAATAATTTTGGAATGTACCAAAGGACCTACAAAAGGAGAAGTTGTATGAAAAAAAATTCCACATGTGATTTTTTGTTACAGAAAGTTTCATTTTCAGTCCATATAAACTTGATCAAGAGTATATTAGGGATTCTATCAAAGATGAGTGATATTTAACATTATAATAGACCAACTATAGTTTTTGAGGTATTTAGTTTTCATGGTTTGACTAGATATTGTCAATGAATTTGTGATAAGTTCTCATTGATATCTAATTTACACTTCATGTTAACTCAAAAGGGAACTGAGTTCATATATACAAATAAATAAGAAAAACATTTCAAGGAACCAAATGGAAGGTTAGTTAGTGAACCTATACTTAAATTAACCTAATGTGGTGAAGGTTTTATAATCTTTAGTGATTCCTTGAATAAGGGACTGTGATGAAAATTATGTAGAATGATATGGTGATAGATTATGCCTCACGAAAATTGATGGTTCATGATAAAAATTACCCAACTCCGGATTTGGAATTAGTAGGAGTGATTTTTCATTAAAGATAGGGAGAAATTTTTTTTATAGTGAAATGTGTGATATATATAATGATCATAAAACCTTGATTTATATATTCAATCTGAAAGTGGTGAATATTTGACAAGGAATATTGTTACAGTTTATTAAAGAATAAGAACTTGGGAAATGGAACAAGGTGGATGATTATTTTAGGCAAGGGTATCATGAGAGCTTATTGATAGTGATGATTAGAAAAGATCCAAGTTTTTTAATTTTTAAATGATGGATATGGAAATTTCAAAGGAAGGTGTAAAATTTTATGTTATTCTAATAAGTGTTCTACCATATACACATGTAAATATTAAAGAGTTGTATAAGGAATATGTTGGATAATAGAAGAAAATTTGAAATTTTTACGAGTTCAAACATGATTGTGATAAAATGATATGGTTCATGTATCATGTTTTTGACACTTTAATAGTATACTTGAAGAAGGAGTTATTGGATGAAGCACATAGTTTATGATTTTATATTCATACTAAAAGTATGAATATGTATAGAAATCTATATGATTATTTATAGTGGGGAAAATGAATACAAATATTGCATTGTATATATCATGGTGTTTATTATGTTATCATGTTATGGATTGAAGATTTAATTATTAGGGGATGTTTCAACTATTAACCCTAAAATGATCGAAATTTGAAAACACAACCAAGTATTTTTTTCATTAGACTCCCCAAAATATCAATGTACCAGAATAATATTTGGATTATAGCTGATAACCTTGAAAATTCAGAACAATTAACTTCAATCAAAGTAAATTTTTTCCTTGAGAATATTTCTAGAATATTTATTAATGATAATGTAATTTTTCATGCAGAACCGCATTCTATTGTATCTGATCAGTATCTAAGGTTTAACATGATGTTATAGTGAATAATTTAGTGGGATCTAGTTTTATATTTGAGTTTCATTACTGCATATCATTATTAAATAGATGGTCTATCTAATAGAACCATTTAAACCTTAGAGGATATATCGAGATATTATTCTATGTATTTGAAAGGTTGTTAGTATCGACATCTTAACATAGTCACTTTTTACTACAATAATAGAATATATTCAGCAATTCATATAGCTCCTTAGCACATAAAAGTTTTGATTACAAGAATACATGTGATATTGAATTAGAAGTTCGTGGGATGGTATTCTAGTGAATTTAACCAGGTAATATGGTTATTATATTTAGAAATAAAGAAATTATAAACCTTATGTACATTGGTCTCTTCGATCTTCATGATCGATTAAGGATGATAGATTATCACTTGGCACTTCCACAAAAACTCTCTTATGTTCACGATGAATTATATGTATTTCTCTTAATGAAGTATATAACTGATCCATAACATGTTATAAATATAAAGGACTTACTTCTAGGGCATGATATTTCTTATAAATAACAACTGGTTGAAATATTTTATCATAGAGATAAAGTGCTTTAGAAAAAGACTACTCACATGGTTAATGTTATATGGAGGAATAAAAACTCATAACAAGATACATGGGATCCTAAGGGTGTAATTAATAGTGATATTATAATTTTTTTATCAATGTGAAGTAATTGAAAGCGTGAAATTCATTTTGAGGGTTGTATAAAGTAACACCCTGATATTTTTTGATATATATATTTTGATAAAATTTGAGTTTCTTTGATAGACTACGATAAATTAAAACCGAGTTCTAAATGAAAAATTATATTGTATAACATTATAAACTAGATAATAAATTAGTTTTATTAACAGAAATATCCATATATTAAAATTATGTTTAAATTTTTGAGATAAATCAAATATATAAGAACTAATTTTTTTAAAAAGTCATTATATGTTTGGAAAGTAAATTTATATTCAAAAATTAATTTTGTGAGAAAATAATAAATTTAAATTTTCAAATTTTATAAAATATATTTGAAAAATTAACTTAATTTTTGAAATATACATGTCAAAATTATCTTACAGTGAATTTTTAAGAATTTTCACAAAATGTTTATTTTTTGATGAATAGTGAAAATAAAAATTTTATTGAAAAAATTATTTTTTTATAGAATTTTCAAAGTTAATTTGTTTATAAATACTTTATAAATGTAAAATAAATTTAAGTATATTTTTAATAATAAAATTATTATCCTTGGGAGTTAATTTTATGTGGATTTTAGTACAAAAACATTGTAATCTTAAGAAAACATATTTCCTTGAAAACACTTTTTCATCACATTTTTTGAATTTATTTTCAAAGTGATTTATAGAAATTTTTAAAATTTATTGGATAAAATTAATTATATATTATTAATCATAGTGACTAAATTTATTAATTATTTCACTTTGATTTTTTCATAATGATTATTAAAGACAACCAAAATTTGTCACTGTAGTTAATGTTACTACAGGTTTATCAGGGGTTGAACTGATACATAAGGATACATTTGAAAATTAAACATGTATTAATCCTATATAATTACTACATATTAAACTCTTCAAATAGAAACATAAAATATATATCTATTTAGAAAATAGTTGTATAATGACAATATTATATTTTATTAGTTTAAGAAACTCCAAGTGTGTCACCTCCCCCACTTATTAGAGGACACCCACACTTTCTCTAATTTTCAAAATTTTGATCCATATATACAAAAAAACATTACAAATGTAATCTAAACATACCTATGTAGAAATTGGAGTACATTTTCTTCTCAAAATACTATTTTATGGGTTCTTATTTAAGAATCTAAGGGTTGATAACTGATGTAGATGTAATTTTCCCACCAGATCTCTTTCAATTTATTTCTTGTTTTAACTAATATAAATCATAAAATAAAAAATTTAATATCAAAATATAATAACATGTTATTAGGATCATAATACTACCATTATCTAACCTCTTTTCCATTAAATGGGACGTGAAAGTATTCCTCATGCATATATGTGGACTACCTCTTCCACGTAGCTATAAAATTAATTTTCCGTAAAAAAATTAATGGATTATTATTATGATAGATTTTATTTTTTATGTATGATATTTATGATATAATTATTTTTCTTAAATTATAATATCATCACTACCTTATTACCTTCTAATCTTTAAGAAAACGATAATTTCTCTTGGGCGTATGTGTGGACTACCATCTGTAAGATACAATGTGATTATTTTTTTATTACAGTATAAATATATGTTAATAAATATATTTTTAAAGAATGTATATTTTATATATTATATAATAATTATTCCATAATTTTGAATTGATATTTAACTTTATTTGTTTCCATTTTTCAAAAATTGAAGACATATATCATGTGTAAGTATGATATACCGTCTCCATGAACAACATAATTTGTTTTTTATAAATTTTACTTTTATTGAAAAATACATATAAGTATATAATGAATATTTCTAAAATATAAATGATGAATAAAATTTTTGATATAATATAAATCTGATTAATTTACAAGGACTGTAAAAACCAAACCAAAATTCTCCTGAAAAATAAAAACATGAACACCTGAAAATGAATATTTTAATAATAAATAATTAATAAAAGGATACTAAAATGTTATTAGGATAACATAATATATTTTAAGTATCTAAATCATTATTATATATGATTATAATTGATTTAAATTTACTATACACGAGGTTAGAGTGATTTCAATGAAAGTAGAACTTTAGGTAAGGGACCTTGGTCTCACTTTATTTTTGTGAGACACATGCCATGTTGACTAGTTTTTTCATTTATTTCATGTATATACTCCCAATTAATATACATAATTATTAATATATATTAACTTTTTGGGATATATAAATCCATACAATTGTCTCTTTTCCAGAAGTTTTTATTTTAGGGTTACCAAAATTGTAATGGATTAATGTCACGATATCATTGTTTTTTCAGATTGGATGTAATTAAGATTAAAATAATATATTTTATTGAATTATATCCAAATATTCTAATGATGTTTATTAAATCGTTATTATTTATGTAGACAAATTATTTTCCATTCATTTTACTATTTTAATTTACTCAATATATCGAGAGAATATTTTTGATGAAATACAACTATATGTATTTGGTCGAAAATACTTTTTTTCCACATCAATGTTTTCAAATTATTTTTTCAAGAATGTTTTAAAATAATAAATATATATTTTAAATTAATTTTTACACTTAATTGTATTTCTAAAAAATGGGTTAAAATGAATATTCTTGTCATTTTATGAATGTGGTACTTTTTAAATTTCTTTACAAAAGTTTGAAAGCATTATTTTCTTTTATGTTATATAACATGAATATATTTTACCACTATCATGACCCCTTGATGTTTTAATATTCATTTAAAATTTTCCCTGTTTATTCTCATTGAAAATATATTTCATAATATTATTGAAATATTTATATTTTAAATAATTTATTTCAATGTGAAAAATGTTTTTCATGAAATGTTTCAATGATATTGCAAAGGAAATAATAATATTAGATGAAATACTTTTATGTTACTTTTATTTTACAAGTGGTGTGATCTAATTAAACCATACATATTATTTGTCTTTTTGTTTTACGATTATTATGAAAATATATTTCTGAAACCCATTTCATTTCTATAAGGTATTTTATGTGGAAATGAGGGAATTTTATGAAACCCATTTATTTTCTGTGGGTTATAATATAATCGAATATTTATGAATCCAATTTCCTTTTAAATTTACCTGATATGATTTATTATTTATAATTTTATGAAACACATATGTAGTATTTTAATTGTATTATGAGTTGGAATGAAAATTTATATCCTTCCAATGAATCTATAAGGGTGAATGTTCTGAGAAATGAAAGTGGGAGATGGTGTAGTTCACTTATGGTCTAGTCTCTTATGTGTCATAGTTTCCATGATATTAGATATATACTATTGTTGTATGGATTATAGTTTTGTATTTTAAATATTCATATAATAAGATGTTATATTTATGTATAAAAAGTATGGGTCGATATACAAATTCACAATCATTGACCCACATAGTTCAACTCTCATATGTTTAGATATATATTCAACATTCATTCCATGATCTCATTAAATTACCAAAGTGGAATGTATATAGGAAATAAACTATTAACTACTGGATTACTCATTGATTTCTCTAAAACATTAATGAATATTGGGATATACCTCATTCTCTATAAGTCACTCAAAATGGTGAACTTTATTGCAATACAGAAACACATGTATTTCCTCCACCACACATCAATATGAATTTCTAGATGTATGAGAATATTGATTTGGGTACTCTTATATGGTTTCCTATATTTATGATCCAAAAAAATAATAGGGAGGGTTATACTAACAATTGTGATGGCTATAATATAAATCATTCATGTTCATGAACATCAAGAATCCGTTCATTCCATCCATAATTTATCCTACTGTATTGGAGATTATGGAGAAAATGACATCTAATTCATATCCTAATTCAAAGAACAAGGATAAATATTTAAAATTATTTTTATTTATATTTTCCTTTAGTAGATATAATCAATCATCAATTTATCTATTAAAAAACAACATGAATGTTATGGGAGAATGCCCAGGAACATTTTGAAAAGGTAGTTATTGGATTGATTTGTGGACCTATTCACTTCCATCAATAAAGCTAGATTATGTAAGCATATATGAGAAATGATGTTAATAACTACTAAAACAATATTCAAATATTCATGTAATGAATTAAACGATCTAGATTTTAGGAATCAGGGTCCCTCATTCCAAGTGGGTATCAATGCAATCGATATGGATATTATCGATGCATGAAAATTTCAAACTAGACCAATTGATAATGATTTACTTGAACTTCTTATCTTAAGTATATATGGTGTTACTGGAAGGGTTAGAAAACTATTGGTGATTAATTTCATTATATAGATCCCCTTGATCTCACATTTGATAAAGGATAATGTTTATAGGGAGACCTCAGGAACATCTAGACACTCATGTTTTCACTGTGTATTCCATAATCAATAGGGATTCCTAAAAGTCTGTCTCTATAATTTATTTAGTAACATGTGTTCCATTGAATCTTATCTTTGAGTGATGATAGAGGAAATTAAATATGATGTTCAGTATGGTTGGAGGTACCTCTAGATAGAATCTAACTCGACCATTGTAGTTGGTATTTTAAGGTCATGCTTTAAGAAATTTCTATAGAGAATGTATTCAATCTGGATCAAATACATATTTCTCACTAATCACCCCAGTTTTTATGTGACACATCTCTCTAGATAATCCACCAAGGCTGCTGATTACCTCTTAATGAGAGAAATTACATAAGAAATATCGATGTTATCCATTATGACCTCTGTTTTTCTAACTTTTCAATGAGGTAGATGCACATGGTGAGTTATATACATTCCTTTTTAAATCCCCATGTAATGTATCTTTATCTACTATTTAATAAATGTTTCTATGAACAAGTCCACTTTTCTCCTAAACCATTTGAACAAATGAGGATTTGAAAAAAATTAATAATTTTCTAAGATATTTCTTTTTATTTCTTTTTATATATATTTCAATTTTATATTAAACCCTATGAAATGAAAAAATTACTATCTTATATATAATGAAATTTTATTATATTAATTTAATTACCATTATTCACCTTCTTTATATTAAATTATAGTAATGGGATTACACATGTGTATATATAGACTACCGTATCTACTAAGCCCTGTACATCGTTTTTCATTACTACCCATCATTGTTGTTTATTTTGATTAATATATCATTTATTTTTAATATTTAGGACATAATAATTCTTCTAAATTGATAATATATAATCTATCTTCTTACCCTTTTATCCATGGTAAAATTATTTTTTATATCGTGTGTTTATGGGGACTATAACCTCCACAATGTCATGTTATTTGTTTTTCATTTTTTCATTACATGGTTGTAAATAAGGATTAATTTAATGAATTAACAATATATTTATGAAAATAATTTTATTCAATAAAATTAAATATTTATCTATTTCATTTTATTTTCATATGTCAAAATAATTAAAAGTCGTTCATGTGTACAAACAAACTACCTTTTACCTGAAGTGACATGATTAATTTTTCATTACTCACATAAATGGGTGGTTTTAAAATTACATGTACTATATAAAAATGATTATTTTATCAGGAATAATGTTATGGAGGTGAGGGGGTGATGACCCCTTTTAGCATGGCCCACCAACTGAAGTTATTTTGTGGTTATTGAAGTGAACCTCCTAATAAAATATGACATGAAATTAAAAAATTTAATAACTATATAAGACATGGTAATTAATGAAATAAAATTTATTTTGATATGGGAATAACCTTAGAAAATTTTATAAGAAATTTATATAATATATTTGGTTATTGTGTTGTGTATTGGAACACGTCTGACCAATCCCAAATCCAAATAATGGGTTTACTCTATAATATTATTTTTATTAGCGTTTTTTACGTTTAAATTTACATTAATAGAAATTATAAGTCCTTTAACTTTTAATCACAATGTATTTTCTTATTAATAAGTTATCTATTGATATTATATGTTTTATTTTCATATTTCTCTTTATATTAATTCAAAAAATTGATAAAATATTTTTAAGGAAATATTACAATATTTATCTTTACAGTCAGGAATGTTTCTCCTCTATATCAAAGTTCACTATAATGTTTCCAATATTTTTTTAAAATCACCCATTTATTTTTTCAATTTATATTCAACAATGGTTTAATTTTATAAAAGTTTCTATATTAATCTTCATATCTTGTTTTGAATGAGGTAGTTCTGACTTTTTAACAAAAAATGTAAGGAATCATTGATTTAATGTTTACCGAATGAACTTTTTTAGCTGCAATCATAAAAAATTGTTTATTTTAATTTTCCATGGGTTTTTCATTGAAAATAATTTTCTCAACATTATAGATATTTTTATATAAAATTTTATCAGAAGAGAATGATGTTTTTCTAATGATTTCAAATAAAGGGTATGATATTCTTCAAAATATATTTTTATTTATGAAAAAATACTTTGAGGATTAATATTATTTACTAGAGATATAAACTATTGATATAATAAATCATATATCTTTCTAAAATTTATGGTCTTGTTGTTATATTTATTAATTTTGGAAAATAAGAAAATTTCATAAATTTTTATTTTAATATGAATTTTTAAATCAATTATGTATTTATTAGTCATTAATTTCATTTATATGTTGAGAGAATTATAATTAGTAAGTGATGAGAGGTACTCATTATACCCCATTGATGCATCACTTGTTATCATGAGAAAAACTAGTTTGGGTATATAGCATACACCATACTTACTTATGTATGATGTACTAGTATAAAACCTTGATGGTAAGATTATGATGTATAAAATTATTCATTATGGAATTATGGAACTAGTTATTATTATCCATGTCTAGATTTATGTTATTCTATCATCCGTGTATGTATTTCCCTTTTATGATTTTAGTTATATAGAATTTCTGAGACATTTTTTTCTATATGATATTATTCATTATTTATTAATTCTATGATAGATTTTGTTCAATTCTTTTCCTTACTGATAATTTTTCTCACCCTTTATGATGTTTTCATTTATATAGGATACCAATAAGGTATTTATGAATAATTTTGGTGATATGATAGAAGAATTAAAAAATTTAACCCTAGTTTTTTATATTTTATTCCATGTTTTCAAATATAATTTGAGAAACCAGAATGTATATAGTCTCTTAAGACTACTATACTATTAAATCCTTCATAATGTGATATATTTTGTCTTGTGAAATTGTAGTAATATTACCACTGGCCTTGAGTTGTTGTTTAGGTGTTACATTTCGCAATTCTTTGGTCATGGTTTTGGTGCAATGATGACACCTAGTGAGTTTTCCATCAGTTATGAATCATTTGATTTTAAATAAATAAATAATTTTAATTGTATAATTTTAATTAATGTTTTTACAACATGAAAAAGGAGATCATGTGTCGATACTAGATAATAAGATGCATAAATTAACTTGGGCGTGGATCGATAAAGCTTATCTTGGATAGTAACTCCTTGACGGAGTTAGGTTGTTTGTATAATAAAAATCTATATTCTTATTAATCATTATTTAATATGCATTATTTCTTCATGGGATTTAGTATAGATACATGGATTAAGGATACAATGGTTAGGTGACATAAGATGACATTGGCCCTCCTATACTCAATATAAGGTCACTTAAGCACATGAAGTGCTTGAGATTTCATAGTAACAACATCTCTATGGGAAAGTATGTTGGTTGATAATATATAAGCCATTGGGTAGGTCTTAGGGTATGAGGGCTGATCCAAATATCCATGGATTTTCCCCATGATATGTTTAAGTAGTTGAAATATGCTTTATCCAATTGTGAGTGGAATGAGGCCATCTAGAATAGATAGGGTGTAAAAAATAGGGGTTTCCGTAAAGTAGTTATTTTTGAGATATCCCTTAATATACAAAATAACGTATGAATTTTTGGTTCATGGGTTTGATTGAGACATGGAATACAGATTCCATGGGGTTTTGGTCAATATTTAGACCCTACATATTGGGGCTAGGATCAGGCAGTTCATCATAGATTTTGATTCCCCAAGAGTTGGTTGGTAAAGAGTGATGAGGGTTCATGATGAGGTTTGATTGAGCCTTTATATGTCTATAAAATTTATCACATGCGATGTGGTTTAATTTATGGTTAATGAGAATGTTTAGATATCGATGATAAGAGGTCGTGATGAGTTTGGAGGACTCAGTGGCTTCTCTAATGTGTTTTGTGAGATGTGTTTTGTGAGGATATTGGTCTTTGGAGACTAGAACCCTAGGATTAGATAGATAGAATTATTATGGGATGAGAACCTGGATGATTGATGTGAACACCCCTGTAATTACCTAAACTTTTATAAATGAAATTTATTCTTTTTAAATGAATAAATTCATTATTAAGTAATAAATTTATAGAAAACACATGCACTACTTTTGTTATTTTTGAATTTTATATCCTTCTGGATTTAAAATACCATTAGGTATTAGAACATTTGATTATATAGCCATTTAAAATATTTCATATGACTAGTATATATAAATGGATATGATAAAGTATAATTGACATAGACAGAAGAAGCGATGGCCTCGACCTGTAGGATCACACCCTATGAATCCTACTTATCAAAGCTTCTAAGATAGATGAAATCATTGGACTTTTAAATAAACCAAAATAAAGAAATGATAAAACAAAAAGGTTCTAAATAAAACCATTTATTATATAATTTCATACTCATTAAGATTACGAGTGAAACCATGTGTTCCAAAATACCCCAAATAAAATCTCACCATTACACACCCTATTCTTTGGTCATTCACTATTTAAATAATGTGATATGTATCTAGAACATAATAGTTTGAATTTTTATCTTTTATTTTAACTAAAAATTATTATAATTAAACCTTTTTGAAATTTACTTTTAAATTATTGAATAATTATTTTGATAAAAATTAGATTTTGATATGTTGAAACAAAAATTTTCATTTGGGGAATATATTATATCAATCAAGATAATCTATTTTTTTTGAATTCAATAATTTATGAAATATTATATTTCAAAAAAATATTATATTAAAATAAATTTTATTAATTATAAATTATTATATATTTTCAAGAAGTCAAAAATAATATTAACAAGGGTAATAAAACTATTTCTTTCAAAAAGCCAATATTTTTCATTAAATTGGTATTTTGATTTATAATTATAAATCATCATATTTAATGTATTATTTTGATAATATAAATAATTTTTTTGAAACCATCACATAAAAATTATCCAATTATTATTTCTTAATTTTTTTTTGAGATAGAAATTTTTTTGAATAAAAATAAAATACGATAAAAATATAAGGCATGTATTATAACATCATAATGAAAAAAACTATGTAATGTATTCCATGAAAGTTATCCAGGAATAATAAAATATCTATCCTTTAAAATAATTTTTCCTTAAATTTTTTAAATTAATTTTATAAACCCATAATGAATCATCTAAAACCTATATAATATTTTTAAGGTTTTAATATAAATTCTTCATAAAAATGACTCGCCTCCACATCAAAAAGGGTATAATTTTAAAGATATATGTTATTAAAATTTTAAAATAATGAAAAACTATTCACTTCATTGGAAACTAATTAAAAAATATGTTATGGTTTTATGTTTTGATTACATTATCATATAGAGTCCAAAACATTGGTTTGGAAATTAATAAATATTTTTCTTACCTTTTCCTTTACAAACTCACCAAAAATACCATTAATCTTTACTAAAAACCATTTTTTCTTGAACTTTCTATTCCCTTCCATCTCTACAGTCCTCCCAAGGTTCCCCCATGGTATTAATAATATCTACAGAAGAATTTAAATGATCACTCTCAAGGAAAGGGATCCTCACCTCCTCGTCTTTATTAAAACACACCTTTATGTTATGGAATTTGTCTTCCATTTTATCATTTAGGGTTATTTTACCAAAGATCATATTAACTAACCTTATGATGTACAAGTGGTGATGGAACCCCTTTATTACTCATTAATTCATTTAATAACCCTTATGTAGCCCCATTATTATGTTAAAAGTATTTTAGGGGTTTCAATGCCAAAAATTATTATAGTAATACAAATACTATTTTCTAGAGAATGGAAATAAAAAATAATTAACTATAATTCATTAATTTTGTAGTTATATGTATACAACCCATACTTCTCAATCGTGAGATTCACTGTGATGAAAAATGACCTTATGTTGAATAATCTATATGGAACAATTGATCTTTAATATATTATTATTGGTGTCCCCAGATTGATCTTCAATGAATTTGGTAATGTTTTTTTATCACAGGAAAAAATTTATGGGATTTAAAAGTAAACCTAATCTAATATGGGACTCTTTCCACCATGAAATGTCGGATTGGATGTTATCCTTGACATAGTTTTATGACATGATTTATGTTTTCACCACATTCCTATGTCGCCTTATGGTTAACATGTTTTGTCATGTCCCGTTTCTCAAGAATACGATTCTCACCAATATTATGTTATATTTGTATACCTATTGGATCGTATGTACTTATGCACCTTATTTTATTCATTTTTTAACCCCTTACTAGGATCTATATAAAACTATTTTCTTATATACATCCCCAAGTTATCTATTGTAGTTTTACAATAATGACGGAATTTTCGGTGCCTAATAAAGAAGATTTCAATAATTTTATTGTATTCATATTGAAAGTAGTTATTCTCTATACCTAATTTCATAAGAACTCTAGGATTCATGATATTTTCGGTTTGTATTATGTGTACCTATATGAATTAAATCCTGAAATAAATTTATTTATAATATGGATTTTCATCATTGGTATTAGATAACCAAGTTATTATTTTGGGTATTAACATTATAAACTCTATACAAAAGATTAGGGATAATATTAAACATAATAAAATATCCCCAAATTTTGGTAAAGTATAGAGTGAGTTATTTTTAATAAAATAAATTCGTATTAAGATACTAGAAGTGGATGTGGCTCCAACACATATGTATATAATTGTAATAAACTTGAAAACGGAACATTTATATAGATTCAAAAATTACTTGTTTTATAAAAAAGGCCTTTATTCACACTTTTTTTAACACTCCTAAGGTACATTTTTTTGTAAATTCAATATATCCCTACAATCTATAGTTAAATGAAAAAAATAACCCTAATATTTTATTGTAGGAAATAGATCATGGATATGATATATTGAAACTTATAAATTCATAGGTTGAGGAATATATTCCATTTATTTCATGGTTAAAATTTATAAATTTAGTAATTTTAAAAAATAATCACCACTAATTTTCCCTCTGTTATCATTAATATGTGTAAATTGGATTAAAATAGTAGAAAACTATAATGAGGGACAATGCAATGACTTCCGAAATGAGATGCCCAACCTGATGAGGACATGATTCGGGAACTTCATAATTAAAATTTTTCAATTAAAAAAATCTTTGAACAAAAAAACGAATCATAAGGGACTCCAAAATCACCATAAAAAAGATAAACTTGTAATTGAGATATTTATGTAATGAAGGCCTTAAAATTTCAACATGTATTATAATCCCTTAGTCATTTGTAAATGGATCAAATCCTTTGAAAAGATATTCTCCATTATTCAATGATATAGTAAATGTATGATTATTCATTCTATTTATTGTACATAGTAAGATTATGATCAATGGTGTATGTTGGTAAAAAATAAAAATCTTGAGGAGGAGATCAGTGTGATAGAATGGAAGGAATTCATGAACATGTTTTTAGATAAATATTTTCTTTGAACTCTCTAAATGAAAAATATAGGGGGATTTTATTAATCTTAAGAAAAACATTAAATAACACATTAAGGTGTATTTGAAAAACGTCATAGGAGTTGAACAATATGCCTATGAATTTATCATTTCCCCCAAAAGTAATGTAGAACTATTCTTCAGTGGTCTAAATCAGAGTCTAGGAAAATCTTTGGAAATTTGGGACATCAATAATTATGATGAAATTGTCCAATATTTACTCAAATTATAAATGGGTATAATATAATCTCTATGATCTCATAGGGTTTTAGATATGATATGGAGAATAGAATTTAATTTTTACATTATAATAGAGAAATTTGATGGTGGTAAGAAACATCATCCTTGAAATTGTTAAAATTATGGGAAGAAGAATTCCAAAAATTTCCTAAAGCCTACAAGAAAATACATTAGGTGTGGGAAGGAAACCTAATAAGTGATTTATTATGGGAGAAACCCACCAATGTGATGGAAAAAGTAATGCTCCAGTAATCCCTCAGTATATTGTCTGATGTTTAAAAAACAAGGAATATAGAAACTATTCGAATCAATTCCCAAAAACAAGGAGTGTTGAGGAAAATGAATGATAATAACTTTATAGCCTTCATATAAAGAGATATATTATGAAATCAAATTTTCGTGGTGGACCCTTACAAAAAATTGGTGGAAGGTATGAAAGATATTCATTCAACCATAGGGAATGAAAGATTTTATTTTATTTTTATGAATTCATTCATATCATGTTAGTTTAGTAGAACTATTCAAACACCACCATAAAACATAGAAGTTTAGTTAGTGATCGATATGGAAATGGGGAATTTTTGTCATCCAATGAATATAAATCATCCATTATCCATATTTTTAGGTTAAATTTCCTAAAATATATAGTGATACTTCCCATAGTCAAATTTTCTACAATTCTAGGTTTGGATTTGATTTCTTTATGTAGATCCAACATAAATTGATGGGATAAATAAATCAAACTTTGTATCTTGAATCTCCCTCTGATTCTATTAAAGTGAAAAAAGGATGATGAATATTCTTTAGTACCAAAATCTCAGTCATGGGTATTATTACCTTGTTATAAATTATACTGATAATGGCATTATACACCCTACTGATACACCATGGGATGTATCCATGTATTCATCAATAAGAAGGATGGGTCAGTGCACCTCTATATTGATTATCAAGAACTTAGTAAGATCATGATTAAGAACAGGTATACTCTGCCACATATTGATGACTTCATTAATCAACTCTGTGAAGTTTATTACTTCTCTAAATTGTATATTCAATTGGGATATTATTAAGTAAAGGTAATGAAAAATAATTTCCCAAAGGATGATTTTTGTATACGGTATAGGGAATATGAGTTCCTAGTGATTCAATTTAGACTCACTAATTCTCTAGTAATTTTCATAGACTTATTGAATAGAGTATTTTGGGAATACATAGAATTTTTTAGTATTTATATATTATATATTATTTATTCCAAAATAAAGGAGGATCATGAAGATAATTTAAATACTATGCTAAATATCATAAAAAATGAAAATTTATATAAAAATTACAATAATTGTGTGTTTTTTCTGAGAAGGTAACTTTCTTGGGACATATTATAAAAAATAATGGGATATATATGGATTCTTGAAACCAAAAGGCAACCAAAGGATGACCAAAACATGCTTATATAAAAAAAATCCAATGTTTCCTCAAATTGTTTTGGTAGTATTATTGATTTTTTATTTTCAACATCACTTACTCAGCTAACTCAGAAGGGTGTAAGGTTTTTTAGGAATGATAAAAATTAATAATGATTTAGAAAGTTGAAGAAGAGGTTAATCAATACATTTGTGCTCACATTATCCACTAGCGGGGAAGGATTTATGATCTATAGTGACTCTTCTAAAAAGGACTCAGGTTGGGTACTCATGAAATATAATAAATTGATAGGCTATTTCTATCACCAATTAAATATCAATGATAAGAACTACCTAATGAATGAACTATAATTTCATGATGTTATATTCAAATTTAATATATTGAAAAATTACCTATATGGATAAATGAAGGACATATATAATGATCATTAAACCCACTAGTATATATTCACACAAAACCATCCTAATATGAACTAATAAAAGATGTTGGATCTGACCAAGGATTATGATTGTTCAATCCATTAACATCATGGTAAATAAATCAAGTTGCATATTCTCTAAGTATAAATGATCCCATAACTCTATACATGATGTGGATTTCAAGGTATAAAATATTCATAAACATGTATAGGATGGACATGTCATAAAAGGATATTTATCCTATAATTATCAAAAAAATCCCCAAACAACCATTACTAAGAGTATCAAGGAGGATCAGAAGTATGATGGGTTACTATAGATGAAGGTAGTAAATATTTTTGAGTTTAACATTCCTAGAGATATATTTATTTGGTTTAGAACCTGGGTCCGTGTCCTATAAAAACTAGAGTTGAAGGGGAAAATTCTTGAAAATTCACATAGATCATACTTTTCTATTCACCCAGGAAGCAGTATGATGTATAGATATTTGAATAGAAACATCTAGTGGGATCACATGAAGAATAATATTAAAAAGTATTTATCTTGATGATTTGTATGAAAAAAACTCAAGGCTAAGTGATAAATGTCTAATGGTATGACGTAACCATTTCCAATAATAATGTGGATATGGGAAAACATAACCATGTTTTTCATCGCAAGACTCTTATGGACACATAATAGAAATGAGTTCAAATGGTTATTATTTGACCACCTTACAAAGTTGGTGTGTTTTATTATTATGAAGTAAGTTTTATCCCGTTACAAACTCTACGTAATATATATCAAAGAAGTGGTAATTCTTCCTGGAGATACACTCTATATTGTATATGGTTGAGATTGGAGGAATTCAATGAGGTTTTGGAGAAGCCTTTAGTAAGATTTAAATATAAAACTATTCTTCATCACAACATATAAAATACAAAAATATTTTTAGTCTAAAAGGATCTTTCAAACTCTAAAGAATTTTTTTATATCATAGTTAATATATTTATAAGGATCTTAGGACCAACACATTTGTATAGTGGAGTTCCCATATAAAATAAAATTCATTGTAACATTCAAATAGCACCTTATGAGGCTCTATATGATAACATGTTTCAAGATCTAACATACTGAGGAATGGTTGGAGTCTGAAAGCTGATGGAACCTAATCTTATTTATGATATGAGAAACTATTTGAAAGAAATTATTCATTATATGAAATCCATACAAATTTAACTGAAAATATATGTAGACAATCATTGATGATACATAGAGTTTGAGGTCGAAGATAAAGTGTTCTTTCATATATTACCATGGAAGAAGTTAATGTGGTTAGGTAAGAAGTGAATGATTATTCCTAGATACGTCACCCCTTCGATATGATTTATCATATCAGATAAGTGTCCTATTGAATAACACCCCACATATCCTATCTCAACTACATGATGTGTTACATGTATCCCTATTAAGAAAGTACAAACCATATCCCCCACTTGTATTAAATCCATATGTGGAACAATAGTAGAATGACCATTAATACAAGGACCAGTCAGTGGAGATATTAGTTCTTAAAGACTGGTTTATATGAAATAAGAAAAATATTTGGGTCAATGTGTTGTGGAAGAATGGAAATTTTAGGTAAGCATCATAGGAAATAGAAGAGATGATGCAATATAATTAACCAAATCTATTTGAGTGTATAAAATAAAAAATGCAAGGTAGAAATTTCTATAGGGGTTAATAATATAACAAAAAAAATTTTGATAACATAAATTCCCATTTTTTGAATAAATAAATGCATTATATAGTAATAAAGTATTTGAAAACACATGAACTAGTTATTTATTTTGGAGTATTTTATTTTTATGGATTTAAAATAAAAATAGAAATCATAATCATTGATAATATATCCATTGAAAAGTGATTATATGAATAGTATATATAATGGGTTTTTATAAATTCTAACTGACACAGACAGAAGAATATATAGCCTAGGCCAGTAGAATCATACACTATAAATCATATTTATTAGAGATTCCAAGGGAGATAACATCAATTATATTTTCAATGGAACAATCCCAAAAAAATATCCAAAAAATTATCCATGAAAGATACAATTTATTGGAGAATTTTGTGATTATTGAAATCATGATCCAAACCATGTATACTGAACCACAATAAGAAAGTACCACCATCGAACTCTTTATCTTTAGGGACTTCCCTTGTGTAATAAAGGGCTATGTATCCAGAACCATAAAATATTAATTTTCATATTTTATTTTAAAGGAAATATGATTATAATTATCTCTTTTAAATATTAATTTTTAAATTAATGAATAATAAGATTGATAAAAATTAGATTTTTATAGGATGAAAAAATTTATTTTTGTGAAATGTATAGTTTAAATCAAGACTCTCTATTTTTAAAACTTCATGAATATTTTTATAAAATTACATTCTAATAAAATATTATTATTAAAATATTATTATTAAAATATTACTATTAAATATAAATGATAATATACGTATAAAAGAATAAAAATAATTTTAATGAGGGATAAGAAAATTTTATTTTAATAAACATTGTATTTTTAAATAAATGGTTATTTTTTTAAAAAATTTATATTCTCATATTTAAAAAATTATTTTTATAAAATTAATATTATTTTTGAAATCATCAAAAAAAAAATTTCCAATGGATATTTTTTCATATTCATATGAGAGTGTTGAATTTTAAGGTAAAAATTAAACATGATATCTATTATGACATCATAATGCTCCAAACGTTTTTTAATATATTATATAAAGATAAATACATAAAAAATAATATTTTCCAATTAAAATAATATTTTTAAAATTATTTTGTTAATTTTATTAAACCTTACTATGTCCTCCAAAGACAATGTTATATTTTAGGGTTTTTAAATTAATTCTTTATAAACATGACACCCTTATACATCACCAAGTGTGTTATTTTAATGATATTAGTTCTTAGACATATAAAAAAATTAAACCCAATTATAGTTTTTTATAGACCATGGGAAGAAACATTATATGATATTTTGTCTATTCTTTATCATATAGAGTCAAAAATCTATGTTTGAAAATTAATAAAGAATTGTCCAATCTTTTTCTTTGTAAATGAACCCAAAATCACATTACCATTCACTCAAATCCCAAGGGGAATGAAATTACTCTACCATACCATCTATTGAGTCATTACAATGTTCCCCCAAGATCTTAAAAATCTCCTCCAAATATTTTAGAAGCTCATTCTCAAGGCAAGGGTTCCACTTGATCTCATTTTTATTCTAAATCCTCCTTTTTTTGGATTTTTTTTTTATTTTTTCATGTTTTAACTTTTTATCACACATCTATCATATAAAAATTATGAAGTGCAAGTGATTATAGGACCCATTTATCTCTTATTAATCCCTTTTATAAATCTTTATTTACCCCTGTTTTGCTGAACAAATTGTCTAACAATTTTCATGATAAACATTTGTATTGTGAATACCCATACCTATTTACACTCAATGGTATTCAAAGAAATTTCCTTCTGTTGAATGATCTTTGTAAAAGACATGAGTTTGTAAATATTACGAGGAGTGCACCCTGATAACATTACGAATCATTGTTTAGTGTTTTAGTCTCATGATACATAATGTATAGGATTAGGTTTTTGACCTAATTAATTATGTAACTTTTTCAACCATGTGATGTTTTCTTTCCAATTATCCATGACTTATGTTTCAATCATGATTTATGTTTTCGAGACATTTCTATGTTACTTTTTTATTATCTTTCTATACGATTCTTCATATTTCAAGATTATGGTTCTCACCAATATTATATTGTCTTGTATGCCTCTTGGATTATATTTATTAATTTATGTTATGATAGGCTTGGTTTAATCCATTACATAACATTATAGATCACCCCATTCTTATGTAAGTCCCTGGGTTATCTCATGTAGTTTTTAAAGAACAATGGAATTTTAGGAACCTACTAAAGAAGTTTTCATAATTTTATTGTATTTAAATTTCATGTTTTTATGATATTTTCTTAATTTTCAAATGAAACTAAGCTTAATCATCTTTTGGGTTTGTATTATATGCACCTTTATATATTAAACCATGAAACCAAGTGTTTTAAAAGATAAGGGTTCCCATATCTCGAATTAATATGAGGATGGGTTAGTATGCTAGGAACCTCCACAATGAATGTAGTTACGGGAAATTGTGACCTCCCATTTGGTGTGATGGTTTGGGTCAATGTACATGATTTTTCCTCCCTCGAATGTAAAGGGGTGGGTCAGTGCTCTTACCTTCTCTAGAGGCGATAAAGGATGAAGAACACTGTATGGACTGGTTGATGTTCTATATTGACCATGCCTTAGTAGTATTTGGTTGAGTACTACATGAAAGAGGGTTAGGTTTTATTATTATTTTAGATGAAACAAATAAACCCTATGTTGAGAGATAAGTATGTGGTGATCTAGATGTGAATGTATGACCACACCAATTTCCTTTAGGTAACTGATTGAGGTATGGACACCTCTCTTCCCAGAGTATTTGAGTATGAGTGAGTAATTGGTATATTATAATGATATGTGATGATGAGTTTAATTTATAAATGATATCAAAGCAGGTTTTATCGGGTTATATGGTGGCGAGTGAGCACATGATGAACTATTGTACATAGACTGGGGGTGCTCATGTTAACACGACATCCAGGGAACTTGTGTGACATGTTTATTTTTCATTACATATACTTGTATATAATTTAGTATATTATAGGAAAACGTGTAGAACCTATTGAGTTCAATATATGACATCATACATGGACACCCAGGTGTGCGTGCATACATTATGTATGTTTCCAGGTTGATAATAGGAATTGTAGTGGATTGGGATTATATAGGTCAATGGATTTTGGATATAGGGTGTTCAAGGATAAAGTATGTTAGTTAGTCCAATGTGCATGTGTTATATTTTATTTTATTTTTATATGTGACCACCAAAGTGTAAAATCAATTGATGTATGATTGTGTACTTATACAAGGTATATTTGATAAAACATTTATTTTATTGTATGCCATGTACATTGATGATTATTTTTTGGATGTTTTATTATTTCTACTATTTTTACCATATTATTTAAGGTCTCTCTTTTTTTGTATGGATTGACCCCTTTTTTCTAGTTGGAAACCAACAACCTATTGGAAGGTGGACTTGTGGTTTTTGGTTCTCTTGCATGGATGTTGGTTTCTAGATAGGGAATCGCAAAAAAGTGTCATAGATTTTGTTTGATTTAATATTTTGGATATGATAACAAGGTATTTTAAGAATATATTATAGATTCTCATATACCTCAGACTACTGAGTTATGGATAGTTTTTTGGATATTCTTGATTACGAGGGTTGTGGGTTTTTTGTTCTTGGTTTGTTTTGTTATGCATGAAAAGTTTATTTAATGTGACATATTTATTAAAGATATTATTTATAAATTAGGATATTTTCCCATTATAAATTGGACCATTAAGATGCATCATATTATACATGTTGAATTCACATGAAATATGTGTTCCTTTTCTTGATTTATTTTTTGATGAAACGTTTTAGTTGTTTAATTTATCAACAATATTTTATGTGAATTTCCCATAAAATATTTTGTTTTTATTTTACATAGTTAGATCGTGGTATTTTCTCTGATGAAAGTTCATATGGATCTGGGTGTTGGAGTATATTTGTTAATATAAAATAACTCCCTTGATAACTAGATGAATAGATACCCTTGTGTGTTGGTATAAGATATGCTTCTGGAGGAACAATCTAGGGATGGGTATGAGTGGCCCTGAGGTCATGGGAACTTTGTGAGTTAAAAAATGGGTATCATTGTATAAAGTATCAATAATAACCTCCATGATATTTTTACCATATAGCTTCTTAGTGGTATTGTTCATAACCAGAAAAGGTAACTGAGAAAATTCATGTGGATTCCTTTTTTTTGTATTAAGTTGGGATGAGAGGACATGTTTTGTTTATGTCTGGACAGATGGTTCTTGGAATCACTTTTGGGGTGCATGGTGGTAGAGTGGGTAGACTCTCAATGATCTAGAATAGACATTGTGTTTCAGGTGATCATGTTGTTACCATTAGTAAGGATGATATTGATAAATCCATTGCTTGAGATAAATATACA
This sequence comes from Viscum album, assembly GCA_963277665.1. Taxonomy (NCBI): domain Eukaryota; kingdom Viridiplantae; phylum Streptophyta; class Magnoliopsida; order Santalales; family Viscaceae; genus Viscum; species Viscum album. The sequence goes on from OY728145.1 coordinate 1,419,351,718, forward strand.
TTTAAAGCATGGGTATGATTGTGTGATAGGTTTGCACAAGATCATACCACCACTGAGTTGAGATAAGACCGACAAATATTTTGAGAGAGAACCTATGTGATGGTTCTCCATGGATCACTCTACCTTTAGAGTATAAGAGTGATTGTTTTCATTTTTTTGGTAAAAACCTCGGTGTGTGAGTGTAGTTGCATACTAGGTATGCATGATATCCAGTTGAGAAATTATTTTATTAATGGACCATGTGTGGTCCCACTACAAATTTTTCATGTTATAGATGAACCCGATTGGTGTTGTGGTCATTGTATGTTGGTTAATCACTCATAGGCATAGAGTCCTAGTGTTTCGTGATATATAATATATTACTCTATAGTGAGAGATGATATATGTGATATATCTCTATACTATGGTATGGTCAACTAGAGTGGAGAATTTTGCATGGGTTTTTTGGGAGGCATGGTGTTAGGATCAATTTTTGGTTGTCGCTATGATAGATACATAAGGTAATATGTATGATGGGGAGTTCAATATTTAATGTTTCATAATGTTATTCCTATTAAGTTAGGAATGGGTGGTGGCAGGGTATTTTGTTGGTGATCATGTGAGAGTTATTCTGAAATTGAACAACCCTTGTGTTGGATGGGTCGTGTGTATGGATATACCGATCGATGGATGGTCAGGGTGACACTATAGTGTTTGTGTGTGATAAGATAAATTGAAATCGGGTTCCTTAGGTAATACCAAAATTTATGTTCAAATGTGGCATTGGGAAAAGTTATTTTTAGGATTATAATGGTTACGATATGATCTAAGGATGATTCAGATCAATGGTGTCTCAGTGTTAGAGGTTATAGCCTAATAGTAGGAGCTAGAGGTTGTGATTCCAACCAAGAAATTTTAGCAACATTAATGTTCTAATTTTTGTGTGGTCGTTTGTATGTTCATTGGACTTCTTTGAGAGTTAAGGTATCATGATTTCAATGTTTAGTGGTATGTCACTTGTTGTAGATAAATTTTTTCAGAGAAGATTACAATAGGTGGTCCAACTACTATTCTTCCGTCTATTTTGATGTTGTGAAGACGAAATAAAATTTGGATCATTTCTTATATTATGGTTGGAAAGTTGGTAGATTGTTGGAAGGAAATTTTTAGTATGTTATTACTATACCATGGGGAACTAAGTCTCATAATCAGCCATCCTGAGTGTAGAATTTTGGTGGAAAGAACCATAATATTTGAGAATAATCTATTAAAAACCCATGTTTTATTAGGATATAAGAGTGTTGTGAGAACTATCTCGGTGTTGGTTCTCATTATGAAAAAGTTTCTTGGCCCTTGTTATTAGTGAATTTCGAGTTTTAAAGTTCTGTATTGCAATCACATTTTTCATTAAGAGATTATTTGTGATTAAATCTCAAAAAATTGTTGACTAGAGAAGGTTAGAAAATGTATTTTTATATTACTATTACTTCTCAGGGATGATCAGAATCATGATGGTGAATTTGTAACCACCAAAAAATTCAAGCATCATTATTCTGAGAGGAGGTTTTAATTTTTAATTTTGGGGGAATTTTGTTTTGTGAACAAAAATTTGAATTGGGGTATTGAGGGTTTAGAAATCCTTAAAAGGTGTTTTGTAGAAGGGACAAAACATAGTCTATTTTTTATGATCAGGTAGATTTTGAGGAAATTTTTTATACTGTAGTCGTTAATTCAATGAAAAATGCTTCGAATGATGAATTTTTCTACTCAAATAGTGAACTATTGTGTATGAACATTCCACATCATAATCCAGGTGTCAATGTTATGAAAACATTTTTTTTGGATTTAGACCCATCTACATCAAATGGATTGGGATACGAGAAATTGTTTCATGTTGTAAAAAGTATAACAGTGATTTTTATAAAAAAAATCATTTTAATAACCAATAGTTTTCATGAAAAAATGCACACATGATGAATTTCACTATGTCATATCCTACCTTCATTTTCTCCCCCATTCTATTCCCAATGACAGGGGATGGATTTTATAGATATTAGAGGAATGCATCATTGTTCTTTGGGAATTTTTTTGTTCCCAAACATAATTCTAGTTCAGTTTTTTCTCGGGTTTGGTGATGGTTTCACCAAAGAAATGTGAAATCATCGAAAAATGACGAGGATTTAATGTTTTGTGGATATAATTGAACCCAATATTATGTCAATACACCATTTGATACAATTTTAGTGAATGTAAGATATAAAATAATTTATTTAAGGATTTTTTCTATGTTTGATGAAATTTGAAATGCAATAGGTGTAAACTGATAGGTATTTTGGACATGACGATGTTGATAGTGTTCTATAGTACTTCTATATGAGTTTTTTCAAGTCTTTAGGGTGATGAATATTATTAGTTAGCTTTATATTGGTTATTCATATTTTTATTTTAAAAAAATAAATTACTATAAACATTTATAATTGAATATTTATATTTTTTTGGTGTGAGGAATGTGCTAGGTAGTCGATATGAGCTCAGATGTAGAATGGATCGACCTTTTAGGGTAGTTGGAGGAATTATTAGATGGTAAATACTTAAAAATGGTAGGTATTATTGTTAATAAAAATCCATTTGTCTATTATGCATGATATTATGATCCATGGATATTATATGAGATCAGGGAGATAAATAGGGAAAAGAGATACACTATTTTGTAAAGATAAGATGATATTGGTCATCATTTGATTCGAATAAATCCTCTTAATCACACAAAATTCTTGGGATTAATTAAAGGAAATATAATAAAGGGGATATGATTTTGGTCAATAAAAAATAAAGTATTGGGTAGGTATGAGGTTTTGAGTGGTGATGTAGTTTTTCTATGAAGGGTTCTTTATGTCTATTTATACATATGTGATAGGCTTTGGACAAGGGATGAAGGTTAGGACCATACATCTCATCCTTGGTGAGTGACACCACCCTGAAGGTGTGTTAATGTTTAGTGAGTGGTGTGAATGGAATGATTCCTTTGAAACTTTATGTGGTGTCATATAATTGGGTTTCCTCTATGTATCTATTTTTGAGTTATCTTATTTTATATGTGAGGTGGGTCATAGATGTTGGAAGAGGATTTTTTGGGACATGGAATCGAGATTCAAAGGGGTTTTGGTCGGGATTTAGACCTTACATGTTGAGTCTATGATCAATTAGTGAATGGTGGATTGTGACAAGCCCTAGGAAGTTGTTCTGGGAGTGAAGAGGGATCATGGTAGCGTTAGATCAGACTATGAGGTCTCAGTCCTGTTCAAGCTACTAGATTTGGTGTCCCCAAGGAAAGATAAGTATGAGCTGATGTCAATAGCTAGATGATTTTATGAGTCTATAGTACCTAGTAGGTTCCATTATAGGTGAGGTGAGATGTTTTAAGTAGGGGATAGTTCATTAGTGACTATTACACCAAAATTAGTTAGAGATATGTGTAGAAAGTTACAACCATGTGTGGTTGATGTGACATCCCCAAATTATTTAGGGATGGGTTGGTTTGATTATTGAAGGTTCTAGGAAAAACGAAAGCACGGTTGGGTCAGCACCCAACATCAATTATTACCATGATCAATGATTATTATGATATCAATATGATGTTGAATGCTAGTCACCATGAAATAAAATCAAAGGCTTGGATAAAGTGGGAAGAGTCTTGAAAACATTATTGTGGATGTTGAACATCATGTTTATAATTAATTTAATTAATTTCCTAAATAAAAGAATACATGGATCTTTTTTATTTTTTATGTAGTTGATGTCGATCATCCGTAATGACCCTTTTAGATTATCTTGTTGCTCTTATGAAGATCCAAACAAGAATCCCTCTAGTAGTAATCCACACATTCTTCGATGGCCTCTGATTAACACCACTCATAGGATTCAAGAGAGAAATTTTTTATCCCAACAATTCTTAATTCACCGAGCGTGCAGTTTGGTACATGTCACAATAGACATACATGTCTATTTATTGACATGGGGCTTCAGTTAAAATATTTAACTGTATAACATCAATTAAATACATTTCTAACCATAGATAAAACCCATGATTTTAATAATAATACCACTTAATTATTTATGGTGTGACAACTTGTGCAAAACAGAATTAAAAATAAAATTCAGTGTCACAAAATAATTGTACCGTTAATATTATTTTAATTTCTGTTAACTATTTAAATAATTATTTATCGTCTTGCAAATAATTATTTTACTATCAGACTAGCCTTGGTCCACTTGAACTCCACTTCAATTTATTTAACACCCGAATAAATAAATAATTTATTCACTTAAATAAATATTGTATTTACAAACTAGTAAATAATTATCTATTAAATTTTCAATAAAATAAATAAATATATTTTACCCACAATTAGGTGAATGAATATTTATTTAATTTATATAATCATTTTAAATTGAATAAAATAATTCCATAGTCTTGAGAATAATATTTATTAATTAAATTCAAATAGAATTTAACCCAGACCACAAGAAACAGTTAGTGTGTGACCCTATAGGATTATTTCTTGTTAGTATTAAGAAATCTTGTCTAAAGTCCAATATTTTTGTCTAGTAATGGGTTAGGTAACCCATGTGAAAGAACTCCATGTTACAAAAAAAATCTACATAAGAATGCTCACTGTTTAATATAATCCCTTTATCTTAATATCTCATCAAGAAACTTTCATGACAGTGTTATCAACCTTTGTACTTGATAAGTATTTCATTGACTACATTAAAAAAACTCACCATTACACTATGGACTTGGGATTTTTCACAATGGTTCTATTTAAATCAAAGGTCTGAGATATCAACTTACATAAATGGAAGGAAAAAATAATTCCTCAACTTACCCATCAATAACGTGTCACTTGTTACACATGCAATGTAACTTACTTTCTGCCAACTTTCAGCGTGATGTTTTTCATCAATAAATCAAAGAAGGTGAGTTTTTACATGTATGAATGATAATATTAATGTCTAAGGATAATTACACATGCTTGCATATAGGAATATTTGATGGAAACAAAACATGCATAATTCCTACTAGCGGGTATGTTAATATAATCTCCCGTCTTGGAGATTATTATGTATGACAAAGACACCAAGACATTATTACCCTATAGTCATGAAGAATAATGAAAAATCGGTAATAAGAGGTTTAATATTTAAATATATTAAATATTCATGTAATAAAAGTATAATGAGTTGGTTCTAGGACACCAACTCTTACAAACTCCCACTTGGACTAGGTCCAAATTACTACAACATTCATTCTTCTAGAACTCACATGATGATCATGTTTATGCTGATTCAAGGTTGTATTCATGGGTTCCACCATGTTGTCTTCCATGGAAATACTGGTTATTTCAACTTCACCTCTCTGAGAAAAAATCCCTCAATATATGATACTTCTGAATTATGTTATTCGTCCGCTAATGCGAACTTGGCTCTTTTGAAAAAGTCGCCACTATAGTATTATTGGTATCATTTTTGCAGAAGTGTTACTTTTAACAAACCAAATTAATTTACCTAAAAAATTATAGCACAATTAAGGGATCATTCCATAGGAATATGAAGTTACTTTATTTTGCTTTTCTAGATTTGATTAATATAGTGAAGTTCGCTAAAATTTAGAGTTTATTTTTTTGTTTTAATAATAGGGTGATTGAATTTCAATTTCTTGAAAAATTATTTTAAGGATAAAGAAAAAATAAAAAATTTGATTCTTGATGAAAATGGAAAGAATTCATAGAGGCTGCATATTTTTAAGGTTTTTATTAAATCAAATTTCATATTAGATTGTGTTTTTCATGATAAATCAAATCTTTAGGTTATGATTGTAATAGAACCCCCTTATTCTGGTGAGTTCTTTTAAATCAATAGAAAACAATTCCTTAATATGGAATTTTATTTCACTTAAATTTATTAGTTTCCAACCTTTTGTGATGATAAGAACATCCAATGGACATGGATATTCTTATTCGTAATCCCTCAGGTGATCCCTAAAAATCCTGTTATGGGTCTGATGTGTGATTTCAAGTGATATATAGAAAGGATTTTTAATGCATTATAATCCAAGAATGAATAACACAAGTACAATATAATAATTAAAAAAATACAACCATTAATTGTCCGTAACCCCAACACATAGGGGATTTATCTAATTATAGAGTAACTAATAACTAAACTACTTGTGATATCAAAGTTAAAAATTGAAACAAATCGGAGTGAAGGTTGCCGAGAATGTATCTTAGAAGCACCTTAGCATCTCTATTCTCTGCTTGGGCGTCTTCAGAAATTTCCCCATTAGTCTGTCTTGGAATAAATCTATCTCAAACTTAGAGGGACTTCCCTCCTTTTATAGTTTTTAGGAATACATAGCTTGTAAGATAAATTACACTGTGTGTACCCTAGTCAAAATGATTTGTCCCTCTTTTCTCCTTTGGTGGGTGACCTACCATGTCACCCTTGAATTGGAACACGACAATGCCTGGTAGGTTGATGTACACAACATGTAGTACCACTATACATGGTGTGTAATACCAGTCATTGGCCACCAACCACTTCTATAAGGGATAACACATCGTGTCTGTGTGAAGAACACAACGTGTATGCTTTTCTCGGCAATATGGGCATGTACCCAGTCTTCCTGATCCGTGTCGTGGCAATAATACACAACATGTGTAAGACGTACATGCCGTGTATAGTTTAATTTTTCTTCTTTCCTTTCCCGATTTGTGACATTGGATGGAAAAAACCCAAAAAACATCATAATCACCAATATAATTAATTTGATCCACAAAACGATTGATATTTGGTAAAAAGAACATTTTATTCTCGTTAATATATATTAAAAAGTATACACAAATCAGGCACCTAAAATTCCCCGACACTTTCATTTTCTTGTCCTCAAGAAAGATACCAACATTAAATTAATAGAATCCATACTCTAAAAATTAAATAATTTAAATAATTAAATTAGAAAATACTATAGCCATATAAGAAGATTTTAAAATTCACAACAAATTTCATTTCTAAAGATATTTTAATCATGCCTAATATATAATTTAGTTAAAAAGTTTTATCCTCTTTTATCCAAATTATTTAACCTTCCATAAATAACTATGTCACTTGATGATTTACCTCACCAAAAAGTAACACACTCATCACATAAGATTATTTAGTCAAAGTTATTCTCAATATGAATTATATACACTCTATATATAGGTCTGAAAGTGTTATCATTATCCACTTTAGAAATCAAATCACAAAAATCATGAGGTCTTTCAATAAGGTTCAAATGTTTCTAAGGCTAAGGGTTGGTAGTTAATGATGAAATTAACCTCATAGGCTTGAAAATGAGGATGAATTCATAAACAATAATGCATGATATTGAAAATTAAGCTTAATAAAAATTAACCCCTAATAAATATATCTTAAAGGGTATCATTACCATGAAATTCCCTTGGAAATATGGGCCCATAAACTATAAATAATTTGTAAAAATGAACCTAGTTTATCTTTTGCATATTTCATTGTTTTTTGAATTAGACCAATAAGAATACAATGAATAGTTTTTTTGGAAACCCTTCTGTCCAAATAAACAAGTGATAAACTCCCCACATGTAAATGCATGGTTTCTCACCAATATATACCATGAATGGACATAAATCCATCTCTAAATATCAGGTGAATAATCAGGAAAAAGTATAAAAGAATTAGGGCAGGATGGGAAAATAATATTGTAATGTTGATTCATATTAAAACAATTCATGGTTTCTAAGGGTTTTACAAAGATCATATGTGGGGTAGTTCTCAAGGTCAAATGGGCTAAAAAACAATCAAACACCTCAATCATTTCAATGCGATTCAAAAATACTCTTGCTTTGAAGTGAAAAAATTGCAAGTTCTGGTAGTTATCACAAAAAATCACTAAAGAAATAGGGTATAATAAAGAATATGTAAAAAAGTATTATAATACCTATCAGAAATGGGAAAAATACAGGGGTCAATCATGTCATGACATTAGTACAAATGTTCAGTTCTAATAAATTTAAATTTCCAAGACATTAAATCCAGAATCAAACTATATCTGCAATTATTTAGAAATAATTTTAAAATTTAAATAATCATGTAATTTAAAATTTCCATTTTATGTCTTTATTATTTATAATTATAATTAATCTAAAATTATCCAAAGTTTAATATATGTTAACTATTAATGATGTCTCCTAAATCAGTTCAAGGAAAACACTAGTGTGATAAGATACACTCCCCACACCTAATATACCACATGGTCCCCCCATGTGAAATACTATTGAAGAGGATAGAATATCGGAAAGTAGTGGGTGTAAGATGAGGGGAAGAAATAAAAGAATAAAAATCAATGTAGAGAGTCAAAAAGAAAAACCGAAAAATTCTCCCATCACGGTAAATCGAGAGAATGGGGAACGAAGATGAAATAGAGATACCCAAGTTTCTCGAAAAGTACCGGTGATAGTCAAGGGAAGACAAAAACAAATCTGCAGGGATATACAACAACACAACCGAAGCATAATACATGAATTATATTTATAATGGAAATAAATGTTCTAAAAAACCCATCATTGGGTCCCCTCATAAGAGGAATCATCTTCTATAGAAGAATCTGATAATTGGGATACAACTGCAGTGGATACCAGAGACACGGTCTTGGAACGTATAGTGGTAGGCACAAGAGGCACTGCATGCTCAGTAGTGGAGTTAGCAGCCATGACATTCACCATAGGAGGTGTGCTAGAGATAGTTGGCCTCGAAGGAGAGACGATAACAGAATATGTGACCAGGGATGCCGGTGGAGACTATGGGGAACGAGGATACATAAAAGATGGAGGAGCTGGAGATGGGGGTTTCGGAATGCCTAGATGCTGAAGAAGGAGGCCTAATATCTGCTCAATACATGTTTGGGACTTGAGAAGGGTATGCTACTAATGCTCAAGAATGGCTAGGCGGAGGCTGGTGGGTAGATCAATTGAGGGTGCGAATGGAGGTGGGGATGTGTAAGGCTCATAGGAATAAGGAATAGAGGAAGAAGAAGGAAGAACAGAAGAAGGGGGTGGTGTAGGGAGGGAACATTCATGAGTGTATGTGGTGGGTCCTGGTAAGGTATACAATCAAGAGCATCTGGATCATCCCTCACCCATGGAGGATTAGGGGCATCTTGTACAATCCCTTAGTTATCCCCCCGGCGTTCAACCATCCTCAAGACAACAATAATGATAAAGTGAATATGTTAAGGATAGTCAAAGGGGTGATGAGGGAGATAGGGCTCAAAGACTCCCAAATGGTGGGTGAGGAAGGTGGTATAGAAACCGCCATTCAGGTAACCCTGATGTCGCTGAGTCAACTAATGGAAGTTGGTGGTGGAAAGGAAAGGGAGGTCAGGGTAGTCAGGCCAAATAATACGGTTAAGGAGCTCCATGTCCCGACCAGACACAACACCCATATCCTCATAGAGAGGAAAATTAATGGTGAAAAAGAACCTATGTAGGGAAAGAAGTGGAGGAAAAATGATGAGACTGCTCTTCTTCGATGTGGGGATGTACCTATGAGCATGCCCAGGAAGCTCCCGCCACATGGAAATGAGATCAGAGCGATCAGGGTGGTTAAGGTTGGAAACATGAGGTGGGGTGGCAGGATGGTGGTAGAATCTGCACCCTCTGCCAAAATCAACCATTATTAGGGAATAATGGTTTCCCCTTAGACAAAAGTGAACTAGGAATGTTGTACCGGTGCTTGTGTGATGGTAGGCGGGCCCATAAAACTTGAAGGTGGCCATGGACTCCAAAAATAAATCATAGTAAGTATAAGTTTTGACATGATGTGTGTCAAGTAGATGAGTGTGGACCAGAATCTCCTTAATCTCCTCTTAAATTCTCAGAAACTAGGGAATGTTGATGTCTAGGTAGAGGCCACTCAACTAAATAGTGTGGTGTGAAAATTTCCACAATTTGTCTTTCGTATGATGTCTCTCTGGAAAGATCAGGCATAGATCCAAATGATGGTGGGTAGGCACTGGTTTAGGTGGTTGTAGGACTTTTGGCGCCAGAGTAGATGGACTATCCATAGTGGTAGGAGGTAGAGAATTGAATATCTGAGTGGGCTCAGAGGGCCAGACATTTATAGGAGGTGTTGGCATGGTTAGGTCCATTATCAGCATAGAGGGTAGCACCAAAGGGATGGAGCTAGAAGAGGGAGTGGCAACATCGAAACTCTCAGCCACCATAGAAGGTGCAGAAGCAGTAAGGGCATGGAGGTGTTCCTCTGAAGAGACTGGACCGACAAAGGTCATAGAGGGAGGTTCTATCATAAGAGGAGGTATAGTGGCCAACACTGGGGGCTGAAAAATTATTAAATCCAAAGTCGGCTTCTTGGAATGTGGAAGATGAATCTGACTGTGAGGAGGCCGCTCGCCCTCAGCAGCGAAAGTAGGCCACTTCCCATGTGTGGGATCTTTATCATCCATTCCTAGAAGAAATTAAAATAAAAAAAAGAATGTAAGAAAAAAAAGAAATAAATTGTGAGAATTTTATTTTAGAACATGGCGTGTAGATCTAGGGTACACGACATGTAGTAGGATCTGTGTATGAACCCGTGTACTCTGAATAGACATGTCATGAGAGCATGTGTCGTGTAAAACCAATACATAGAGTGTAAAAAAGTGTAAACACCATGTATTAAAAATGGATTAGGGCCCCTGTAAGGATCTAGACACGGCTATACTAGAGTAGGAAATCAGACGATAGACACACCATGTGGAAAGGTGTATAAGCCGTGAGTGATAACATGGTGGGTGTGGTACGTACTTCTTTCAACATGGAGTTATCCAATGGTTCAGAGTACACTGTCTATCCATAATATAAATTCCATGTATAGTGACATAGGAAAGGTTCATATCCTAGAGGACACATTTTGGGCCAGAAGGCTAGAGGAGGCATGGTACACGCCATGTACCGAACGTACACTCCATGTAGAATTCAAATGGTGAAGGCATGACCTGTGTGGCTATGTACAAGATATACAAGAAATGTGTTCTTCATGCACTCTATGTACTATTTGAGGAATGCAAAGGTTCGATCAATCCAAAAATGAACCCAAACATAAATAAAACTACAAAATAAATGGAGGATAATGACGTACCTGGAGCACATATCAAAATATTGAACAAATGGTGACCAAAAACACTGAAAATCGATAGATTGAATTTGGGGAGGGAGAAAAGTGTGTGGGAGAAGAAACATGAAGGAGGGGCTTCACGTGAAAAATCCTTAGGCCAGGTAGGTCCATTCCCTTATATCTAGAGTACACAATGTGTAGAAGAGACTTCATGCCATGTATGTGGGTTTGTTAATAAATAAATTATAAAAGATAATTATTATGGTAAACTATATAATAATTAATATTAGTAATTTACATTAAATATATATATATATATATTATTTACTGAAAATAAATCTATACATTTAATGTATCAGGGAAATACACATCATGTGTTCTAAAATTAAAAAATGAGAACTACAACCTTTGGTCCGGTTATTGGGGCATGATTCGAACTGGCGATCGGTCGTTCCAAACATATGCACTTAACCACTCAATTAAAGGATGCATTTATTCCCATTTATAAATAATTTTAATATTTAATTTAAAGGTAAAATTATAAAAGTGATGAAAAAAATGCATGGTATGTTGTTTTTAATTTGAATAAAAGGGATAAAGAAAAAATATTAGCCGAGTTTGAAACAGGGTGTTTTGAATCCATGGATGAGACTCTGCCAGTCTCCCAACTTCATCTACATGTATTTTCTTATTTTAAAAACAATTTAACTTATTATTTAAAACATGGAGCATATGACTTATATCAAGATGCACACAGTATGGTTTTATTAATATAAAAAATGATGAAAATTAGTTCATTTTCAGGATTCGAACTCAAATCTTTTGGAACTAGTTCACGACCCAATCATGCGAGTCCATCACAATCATTGGTTTTCTTCTATTTAGAAAAATTTATATATTATTTTGAAAAAAATAACACACACATCGTTTAGTTAAACATAGGTATAAAAATGATTAATCCCATGCCGAAGGTTGGTATGGAGTGATTCAAACTAGTGATGGCTCAGACATATTCTAGCGACCTTACCATCAGAACAGACATTATCCCTGTTTAGTAAATTGTTGAATATATAAATATATATAATATTAATATATAAACTACAAGTATAAGTACACGTTGTGTGTATAGGTGGTACATTATCTGTAACCTATGGGTTGCCTCCTAGGAAGTGCCATTGTTTTACATCATTGGATCGACCCTACCTGAGTGCTTTGCCACTCGAATTGTATGGTGGAAGGGGGTTGTGGGGATTTTAGAAATAAGGGAACATTTGGTTCTACCATGTCCCACTCTTGGATATCTAGAATGATTTCACATTTCTAATAATGATTTCCATGGCCGACGACGAATTGCAACTCCTCTAGTTCAAATTTATACTAGATGTTGTTGATGACTATTTCAGTGGTGATAGAAGAACATTCCACATCAGAGTCCATGTAATCTGAGGGATTATTCATAGATTTCAATGCATAACATCCTCATGTTCCATTAGTGATACTTCCTTAACTACTTTGAGGATATTGTGAGATAACTTTTTATCTCCCACTTGGATGATCAATTCGCCTTGATGAACATCAATAAATGCTTTCCTAGTGGCATAAAAGGTTCTTCCCAGAATGAGAGGTGCCTCTTGATCTTACCCCATGTCGAGTATGATAAAGTCAGTAGGAATAATAAGATTCCCCACATTCATGAGAACATCCTCAAGTATCCCTTTAGGATATTTAATGTATTGATCAACTAGATAAAGGTATACTTGAGTTGGTTGGCGATCATTTAGCCCCATCTTTTTGAATACTCTATAAAAAAGGTTAAAACTCACCCCTAAGTCACAAAGGTATTTCCCAAACTCACAAGATCCAATTGTGAAAAAGATTGTGATACTACCTGGATCTTGGATCTTGGGAGGAAGAGAATGTTGTACCACTCATGAGGATTCCTTTGTGAGTGGAATGGTCCCCAAATCATGAATTTTCCTTTTGTTTTAGAGTATATCATTTGTGAATTTTTCATATGTGGGAATTTGAGTTAATTCACCTATAAAAGAAATGTGGATATAATGTTTTTGTAGTACCTCCATGATTCTCCCAAACTGATGATCCAGTTTTCGTTGCTTTATTCGTGTGGGAAATGGTTAGGGGTTCATGGGATTTTACCACTTCCATTTATTTACCATATACGACCAATTTTTCTTTTGATAGTTCTTTTTTTGAGGGGGACTCATTGACTTTGGTGTCTTTATCGGAATAGGATATTGGTTGAGCTGTATTTTCACCTTGATTTATAGTTGTATTTTGAGGGAGAACCTTCCCACTCTGTAAAGTGATAACACTAGCTTATTCCCATGGGTTCTTTTAGGTATTACTCAGTAGTGTACTAGGTTGCATTAAAGAGAGATGATTGTAATTTTTCTTAGTCTGATTTTCAAGGCCTCGAATAGATGACTCTTGATTTTAAAATATTGTTTCAGTAGTTGTTATAAATTTTGTCATCATTTATTCCATATTTTATGGGGGTTCCTACTAAGATTTTTTTGCATCCTGTTGAGGTAGTGGTTTCCTAGGTTGTTGCATCGGGCGAGGGTTTTTATGCCCTTGCTTTTGGAAAGACCCATACAAATTTTGCCTTGGATATGGATTCTGGTATTGTTCTTTCCTATAATTAGTTTGCCTTTGGGGGCGAGGTTGAGAATTTTGTTGTTGTTTCCCCCATCCCATGTTCATGTTTTCTTGCCATGCTGGGTTTTGGTACTGAGGGTACATATCCGGCCTTCCATTCTAGGAGTTCAAATTTAACTCACTTGTTTAGGCATCGAAACTTGTCCCTGTCCATTCAAACATGATGTGATTTTCACTATTCACTGCATGTATGATGATTCTTCATTTTATCTTGAGATGTGATTTTCAGATTTAACACATGGATCTTCTAGGAAACCACATTGAGTTTAGTGGAAAGAATCGTAGTGGAATAAATGTTGTGAATTCCTATCTTATGAATTTCTTTATCCGAGTTCCATTGGAAGGTATTTGAAGACATATCTTTGAGAAAGTTGAAGAGTTCTTCCAATGGTTTCCTCATTACTATTCATCAAGCAATTTCATCCACCATAGATTTCGTGTTTGTTGTGATACCACTATAAAATGTTTGTACTTTCATCCATAATGGAATGCCGTGATGAGAGAAATTCCTTATAATTTCTTATAAATTCTCTTATGATTAATAAAAGGATTCTGAATCCTGCTATTAGAAATTCCGAATTTCATTCCGCAGTGTCACCGTCTTGGAGGGTGGGAAATATTTTGATAGAAACGTCTGGTCCAATGCCTCCCAGGTGAGGATGGATCATTGAGGCAATCGTTTGATCTAGTATTTCTCTTTATACCATAATGAAAAGGAAAATAATTGTAGGATAATGGAGTCCTCAGACACCCCATGGTAGCAGAAGGTGTTTCATATCTCTAGTAAATTAGAGTGATGAATTCTGGGGTCTTCACTGGGTAATCCTTTAAATTGAACCATGTTTTGGATGAGTTTAATGATGGGTGTCTTGATCTCAAAATGATAGGCCTACATTGGTGGTCTGATAATTCATGTATCTTCCCCTTGGATTGAAGGAAGACTGTACTCCAAAAGGGTATGGTGTGGGGTTAGTTTCTCTCAAGTAGGTGGGGGCACAAATTGTTACATAGGAGTAAAATAAGGCCCCTGACCTGGCTATAGGTATGGAAACTGTTATGGTTGGAACTGTTGGTGTTGTAGTTGGCCATATCCTAAAACAAATGGGTCTTATTATCTTTGTTGGTTCTATGGGATAAAATCCATTATGTTTACTAGTGTATGTCATATCTGTTCATTCTTCGCAGCTATTTGTTGGTTCTAGTAGTCATCTATGACAAACGGTTGTCTGAATCCTTGTACAATAGTTAGATATCCCACTTCTATGTTCACCATGTTATTATTCTAGTTTTTCTTTTCCTTAAGTTCTCATCATCGCTACAAGATTTCTCATTCGATCTTCAGATCAAGCAGGAGGATGTCCGATGATTCAACGTTAGTGGAACATGTGATTCATCCACTCATGCACTTTTAAATTTGCACAACACTAAACAAAATACCAATAATAAAAGATGAATAATAAAATAATTTAAAAAAATAAATGAGATTAAGAACAAATTTTTTTTGAAATTTTATTTTTCATTTTCACTTTAATTAATACAAACTGATTAATCAAAACACTTTTAACTTTTACTCCATGAAAACGGTGCTAAATTTTGGAATCGTTTTTTTTTGAAGTGTTAATTTCAACAAACTAAATTAATTTACCCAAACAAGTATAGTGCATGTAAGGGATCGTTCCATAAGGATATGAAGTTAATGTATTTTTTTTCCTTCCTTATGATTAATTTAGTTAATATTTATGAAATTTAGAGTTGATTTTTTTATTTTAGTAACAGGGTGATTTAATTTGGATTGCCTAAAAAATTACTTTAAAGATAAAAGAAAATGAAGAAAATTTGATTCGTGATGAAAAATGGTAAGAATGAATCACGAATGTGAATTTTTATGGTTGTTATTAATTAAATTTTCTTATTAGGTTGTGTTTTTCATGATAACTCACATCATTGGGTTTTGATTGTAACAGAAACCCCTTTGTATGGTGAATTTTTTTTTAAATCAATAGAAACCAATTCCTTAATTTGGAATTTGATTTCTCTTAATTTTATTAATTTATGCCCTTATGATACAGTATTCACATCCAATGATCATGGATGTTCTTAATCATAATCTCTCAGGTGATTTCTATAAATCTTGTTCTTTTTCTAATATGAGATCTCTAACGATATATGGAAAGGATTATTAAGGGATTATAAGGGAATAATGAATAACATAAGTACAATATAACAATTGAAAAAACACAATCAATAATTTTCTACAACCACAACACATAGCAGATTTAGCTACTCATGGAGTAACTAATAACTAAAATACTTGTGATACATGAATTAAACATTGAAAATATTCAGAGTGAAAGTTGTTGGGAAGGTATCACAGAAGCTCTTACAATAATCTCTTTTCTCCTTGCGCATCTCCGGAAATTTTCCCCATGGTCTATCTTGGAATGAATCAGTCTTGAACTATGAGGGATTACCCTCCTTTTATAGTTTTTAGGACTACAATGCATGTACTATGAAGTAAAAATTGTGTACCTTAGTCAACATGATTTATCCCTCTTTTCTCCTTTGGTGGGTGAGCTACCACGCCACCCTTGACTTGGAACACGACGTTGCTTGGTAGGTGGAAGTACATGTCGTGTAGTGCCTCCATACATGGCATGTAATATCAATCATCAACCACCAACCACATCTAGAAGGGAAAACATGGTGTGCGTATGGGATGAACATGGCATGTATGCTTCTGTCGGTAACATGGGTGTGTATCCAGTCTTTCAGATCTGTGTTGTGGAAATAATACATGGAGTGTGTAAGAAGTACACATTGTGTATAATTTATTATTTGTTATTCCCTTTCCCTATTTGTGAATTTGGATAGAAAACACCTAAAAATCATCATAAACCCCAATATGAAAAACTTCATCCACAAAACTATTGATATTTGGTGAAAAAATGTTTTTATGTTTGTTAATATATATGAAAAATTATACACAATTTGGGCACATGAATTATCATAGTACAGTGTGACGAGATCTTTACTTCTAGGTATCACTTCCATCTCTTGGATGAAGATCTACATTAAAACTAATTCTTTAGCAACCATATACGCTGATATATACTCGGAATATGTTTTAGAATCTACGACCACTATTTTATTTGTTCTCTTCCAGCTCACTGCACAAAATTCAAAGTGAAGATGTATCCCTTTTGCAACTTCATGTCATCTTGATCAGTCTAGAAACTAGAATCTGCATATCCTCTGATGAATATTTCATCATATCCTCTATAATCTAGAAACAAAACCTTAGTATTCCCCAGATACTTTAGGATAGTCTTGACATCCATCCAAGGGTGGACACCTAGGTCAGCTTGATATCTACCTATTGCAGTCAATGCATATGCGACATCCAGCCTAGTATATTGCATTACATATATGACTTACCCAAACATTGATGGTTATGGAGTCCTTTCCATTATCTTTATTTCCCCATGTTTTAGGACATATTTTCTTGGAATGATGAATGAAATGTGATGCTGGAAACAATACCCTCTTAGATAGTTCCATACTTAATTTCATCTATATCTTATCGATGTATACACTATGACATAGTCCTAGAAATCTCTTGGATCTATCACGATGGATCATGATCCCATGAATACATGATTCATCACTCAATTCCTTCATAGAGAAGCACTGATTCAACCATGCCTTAAAATAATTTATGACTGGTATCTTATTTCCAATAAGTAATATGTCATCAAAATATTCAATTAGTAAAATGACTGCACTCCGACGAAACCATTTGTAGACACAAGTCTCACATTCGTTCCTGATTAAACAAAATTTGTTATGTATTCATAAAAAAGGAATGTTTCATGACCTGGATGATTTATTTAATCCATAAATGGATTTCTACAACTTTCATACCTTATTGGCATCCTTTGGAGTCATAAATCCTTCATTTTATGTCATGTAGACATCTTTCTAAAGGCTCCTGTTAAATAAGGATTTTTTTACATCCATTTTTCAAATCTTATAGTCATGGTAAGTGGAAATTACCAATATAATTATGATGGATTTCATCATTTTATCTGGTAAAAAGGTTTTTCGTAGTCAATTCCTTGACACTGCTTGAACCCTTTTTGCAACCAGTCGTTCCTTATAGTTACTGAATTGTCCTTCCATGTCCAGTTTCTTCTTGAATACCCATTCGCAAACAACAAGCTTTACATAAATAGAAGGATCTACCAAAATCTATACATGGTTTTGGTATATGGAATCCATTTCATAAATCATGGATTCTTTCCACTTGGAAAAATCTATTCCACCTACTACTTCCTTATAGGATAGAGGATCATTATTATCAACTAATAATGAGTTAGTATCCTCGATAAATAAAAAAACATAACATTCTAGTTCTCTAACCTCTCTTTTACTCATATACAAATCATGGGTCTTTGGAACACTTATTTCTTAGATAGGGATTTGTAGAATCTATTCTTGTATGAAAAATTGTGTACCTTGAGCCTCGACATTATCGAAGTCTATCTCGCTCCCACTCTCTCTTTTGGTGATTTTCTTCCTCTCAAGGAATATAGCATATCTTTTCACTATAACCTCTTTTTCTATGGCTTTTTATAGGTAATATCGCCTTTCTTCCTTGGGTATCCTATAAAGGAACACTTTGTGCCTTGGGGTGGATGTTTTTTTCCTAAAGAGGCCTTAAGATCTCATCGCTTCCCTACACATGTAAATTAGATAACATGGCTTCCATTCCACTTAATAACTCGTATGGCATACCAGTTTACGATTTAGTTAGTACTTAGTTTAGAATGTGTGCTACTGTTTTTAACACATATCCCTAAAAGGATAATGGAAGACTCTCCTGACTCATCATTGATCTCACCATGTCTAGCAAGGTGTGGTTTATCCTTTTGCTCACACCATTTCACTAGGTCGTGTAAGAATGAGTGAGTTGGGATAGGATCCCAAACATTCGTAAGTAATAAATGAAGCATGGATTAAGATATTCTACACCTTGGTCTGAGGGAAGATTCTTAATCTTCTTACCAATTTGGTTCTGAATTTCATTCTTGTATTCTTTGAACTAATCAAAAGAATCTGACTTATACCTCATTATGTAGATATATCCATATCTACTAAAATCATCAATAAAAGATATAATGTATGAGTACCATCTTCTTACTTCAACTGGAAATGGTCTTCACACATCGGTATGAACCAATTCAAGAAGCTTTTTATCCCTTTCCCCTTCCCCACTAAATGGTGCTATAGCCATTTTTCCTTATAATGCTACATGACATAAACCAAGTGGTTTTAGTTCAAATGAATCTAAATAACTATCTTGATGTAACATTGTAAAGTGTTTCTAATTTACATGAACTAGTCAGTGATGCCAAAGTTGGGTGTGGTATGAGTCATGTGAAGTATCTTTGTTATCGATTTCCATTACTTGGTTTGTGTAATCCAACACGTAAAGCCCGTTGTATAAATGTAACCTACCAAAATAGATGTTATCTTTGTAAAAGGAGAAAAATTCATTTCCAAACATGGAAATAAATCCATATGTATCTAATATAGATTCAGAAATATATTTTTTATTAATAGAGGATACCTGATAACAACCCTTTAACAATAAGATCATCCTTGTTAGAAACATGAGGTGGTAGTCCCCCATAGCTAACATCAGCGATTCTCGATCTGTTGGATGCTCATAGATCTACCCCCATCAATATTCATAAATTTACACTGTTTAAGTATTTGGATACTCATATTACCACCCAAAGCTGTATCTAATAACAAATTTTTAGAAATAGATAGATTATGTTCAGTAAAAATGAATCTAAAGCTTCCCCTTGCTTCTTAGTCTCGATGCAGTTCTTCTTCCAATGTCCCTTCATGCCACAAGAGAAACAAACAACTTCATGTTCCATTTCCTCCCTTTTGATCTGTGTTTTCTTCGAAGGGAGTGAAGAAGCTTTGGGCTTAAATCTCTTCACCTTCCATTTCCTCTTATGCCCCATAAGAACAGAAGGATTTTCATGCTTCATATCTTTGTACACATGGAGAATGAGGAAATGAAGATTAATTAGATACTTCTCAATTATTTTCACATTAAAATTAACAACAATGTTAGAGAAGCTCTGAGGGAGTTATGGGATAATGAGATCAGTGCCCATTTCATCATGGATTTTAAACCCTAGAACCTCTAGGAACTCAATGTATCCAATGATCATGACTACATGAGGTCTATCTAGGGCACCCTCTCCAAGATTACTCTAAAATAGTGCCTTTGATATCTAAAACCTTTCTTGTCTTTATCTCTCCAGGAAATGACCATGTAGGTGCTCGTGAATGCTATAGGTATCCATGTTTTCATGAGACTTCATGAGGTTAGTAGACATTAATGATGACATCAAACATTGAACATCAACCGAATCCTTCATATATTTCTCATATAATAAGAACTTCTCGTCAGTCTCCTATTGGGAAGGTGGATCAGGTAATGCTAAATCCATAACATAAGACTTTATTTCCTGGCATATAATAACGGGAAGGGGTCTAAACCATTTCTCAAAGTTGCTGTTAGGGAGGATGTTGTCTTTATCCAGAATTGATTACCGGGATAGTGTGGTTGACGAGCTTGTCATTTTTATTCTACAATTAAAAGATAAGATCATTATTACTTTCAAGATTACATTTTATGAGAAATAATAAATTAGTTTTATTAAGTTTTCCACTTATTATCAAGTCCCAATAGCCCTCACCATTGAACATGGAATGTCTAGTTTCCATGACATTCTAGTGGTAAGGATCTATATTCCCCTTTTCATAACCCCAACAATGGTTGGTCAAGATTTATGAAATTGTTTAGATAGGTAGGTCTTTTCCATCCAAAAGCTTGTAACTCGTTAATCTTTTGAGTGGACTCCCCAATACAGATATCTTGATGTTTTATTTACTCCACTCTTGCCTCTAATATTACACCAAGTCTACAAAGGGATACTCCTCTTAATGTAATACAGTTAAGTCAAACCAAAACCTTTCACAAGGGATTCTTTTATAAATGTTGGTGTCCCCACAAGGGTTGGTCAAACACACATTTTTAATCAGTTTTTCCCTTAATCAAGTAATTGATGGCTTGGTATAACTTAATATTTTATTTAAGGGATTATTATCTCTTAGTCATGAGTTTTTTATTATCATTATCACATACTTGTTAATATTAAGTGTAACTATCTTAATAGATTATGAATATCTTGATAATATTAACACATAAGCCTAGTTTATTTTAGTTTCGTCTTGCATACTTGTTTCATTTTTTAATTTTTTTTATTGCGACAACACATTCATAATGATAAACCATGAAACTGATAGAAATAAAATAATAAAAAGTGCATGATCATTAGATTTTTTTAATGGTTAGTTTATCTAGCGGTTGATAAAATAAACCTGACCTAAGGGAGAAACACTTTGAACCTTTTGGGTTTGTGTTTACATATTTCCACCTATCCAATTATGTATCTCCTCAGATTAGTACATCTAAGATCTAGATTGAACAGCCTCCAGTAGCTTGGGAGTTCCATCCATTACATATTCTTTTAAACTCACACATAGGTGAGGGGTAAAAGGGGGTTTACATAAAACAAAACATGAGCACATAATCCTTACATATTAATGAGGGGATATGTCTCACATTCCAACAATTAATTTAATAAATAAATTAAAAAGGAAACCAATCACTTAAAAAAGGTCTTGGTGTATCTCATGATCACCCATATACATGCAACGAGTTACATATTTAATAAAACTAGAATTCAATTCTTCAATCATTCTTATTAATTTAAATTGTGCTTGAATCGTTTAATTATTATCTTTAATTAATCTATCCTTTTATCTTAATCCTTTTATGATTTTCATTGATATTCTCATCGTTGTACATAAATGTACCTTGGAGGTAAGCTGGTGAATAGCTATTTCAATATACCCAACATGTATTATTTTCTTATACTATTTTACTCTTCTGACATATGGATTACATGATGCTTCATTTCATAGAGTAAAAATCTATATTACAATTTATACATGATAAGCAGTTATGAAAAGTGCACAAACATTAATATTTTAACTTTGTGTAATTTGGTAAAGTATGCGATGTGTAGTTTCAACTACATGGTGTTTACTAACTTCACCGTCATTCCCAAAGTACATTCCTATGGACTCAGTGTGTGGGTATTAATTCATAAATTTTGGAGTACATGACATGTACAGTGGACTAAAGACCATTTTATCTCTATCTTACAAGGTTACTGGTCGGTTTAACCATGTGTTGAATACACGGTTTTACCCCTGACCCAAAGAGACTACACACCATGTCCAGTGGGACACATAGTATGTAATCTGGTAATCATGTTCCTATCTATCTCAGTTAACTCATGTTGTAGAATTAATTACACCTCAAGCAATAAACGCACATGTCTTGAGTAATTTACGAAATACCCATGATGCACTGAACATGACTACACTGTGTGTAGTATGGATTACACGGTATGTAAGGTAGAGAACACGACTTGTATGTCCGAACACAAGGCATGCACTTTTGTGTCACTTATGAAGAATCTTCGGTTCCTCCTGATGAGTTCTCTATTTTAATTTTAATTAAAAAATCATTTGTTTCTATGAAATATGTGAAAAATGAAATGAGGGAGAACCGATCTAAAAATCCAGATTACAATAATGATTAACCTTGAGTTTAAAAACTAAATTACTAAACCCTGAATCATCAAAGAATTATTTAAACAATTGTAAACTATGATATAACCCCTTTGATAATACTTCTAGGTCCCGGGCGCAGCAGAAGTGTGGTTGGGCCGGCACCCAAATTTAATTTTTACCATGATCAATGATTATTCCTGGATCAATATTAAGTTGAACTCCATTATCCATTAAGAATAATCAAATATTTATATAAATAAAGAATATTCCCAAAACATTTATAGAGGGTCTTTCACATCATTTTTATAATTAATTTAATTAATTGGATAATGAAAAAAATACATTGAACTTTGGAATTTTTATTTATTAATGATATTGATTGTCTGGAATTACCCTTTCAGATTAACTCATTTTCCTTGTGAGAATCCAAACTAGAATCCCTCTAGAGGTGATCAACACATGCTCAGATGGCTTCAAATCTACACCACTGGTTCTATAATACCCCAAAACTAGTTACCTAGAATCAGTGCATTACTACATTACATTGGAATGATATAAAGAATCATCTCCCGAAATTCCAACCAGTTTAGTAGCCTTGGAAGTCCTAGATACATACATAAGTTTTACATTACACAATGAAATAAAATAAACAAAATTTTGTCCCATTTTAACACTCTTATATCCCTTAGCCTATTACCGTAGGTTAATTGTAATATAATTCATTGCATCCTAGGAAAAAATAAAACATAAGAAAGGGCTGAGATCAGATTATCAGTAAGGATAAAAATATAGCAGAAACTGTCATAAATAATTATAAACATTTAATGCAATGTATAAGACTTGAACACAAACATTTTAAACATAATCTTTAGCATAATATGGCAAAGATAAATAAAATATTTCCATTTACTTATTCACATGGATATTATACTAGTCGAATAATCACATATAATATCAATATCATATTTCATAATGATGGAATGCATAATTCCATACATCATAACCACATAGTCAAGTCCTTGTGCCAAGACTACAAATAAGATTTGGTCAACACCTTGTGACAAGACAATAGTTTGTCTCATGAGACCTACCGATGCATCGAGGATCTATAGCGGGATCCACCCTTCACTTACTAAGTCCAATGGATTCCTCATATGAAAAGGTTGAAACATAATCTAAACATTTGTATTAAAACTATCATACGAAATGTCAATATTTTATCCACAAACCATGAATGGTATATAAATAACACATCCACAGTTAAACATAACTCATTCAATACAATATGTAAGATTTTATTATAATAAATTAACCTCAATCATGAATATTTAAGGAAATTTACATAGATGAAAATAATCATCAAAACTATTTGAGATAAATATCTTATTTTTCATGAATACATTTAAAATTCCCACTATTTATCAAGAAACTGTTTAAAAGTTATTTCTGAATCAAAGTGTCCTATACCACTTTTAAAATTTTAAAAGTAATTTAAATTTTAAAATATTCATGTCCATATAAATAAATCCTTAAAACCATTTTTAAAACATGGACATTAATGAGAATGATTTAGAGAAATAAAATTGTAAAACATTTAAAATGATATTTTAGTTATAGTTCCTAACCAAATGAGAGACGCTTGAATACAAATAATTAAGGTCATAAAAACTTTATAATATCATGGGAATAAATGGATTCATGATATACTATGTCAAAGTACAGTATATACACCAAATAAAAGTGAATTGGCACATAACATCAAAGAAGTCTCAATGGAATGTAAGTTGATATGAATTCTTTTATAAAGATTGTATCCTTGGGTTAAGGATAAATCAATGACATAATTGTGTGTGACAAATATAAAGACACTAAATATGATTGTATATTCTGTGTAAATCAATCCATGGACATTCACACATATTCTTGTGAAAACTACACCAATGACTTGGATCTTCAACTCAATGAATATAAATTCAGTTAAAATTACTCTTATCAAGTTTATATCAATGATTTGAGAATATATCAGGTGAGTGATTATGTGTATAAAAATAATATCCACACTAAGGGAGTGTAAATTTACTACATAAGTAAATAAATAGTGATTTCAAACATATTCTTGGAGTAATGTAATCAATGATGTTTGCGTAAAACTGAATGAGTGGAAATTGAAATTTGAAATTCCCTTACCAATTTGGCAACTTAAGAAATATACACCCCATAAAAGTAGGATCATCAAATTATGATGTAAATACCAATAAATTAAAGTATATTATGCAAAAAATACATTCATTGGCAGAACATACACCACACAAAAGGTAATAGTAGCAAATATAGCATGAATCTCACAGGAATAAAAGTGAGATGAAACCCCCTTACCTTGTAATTTTTCTTAGTCGAGGGTACGTTAACCTCCTGTATAATAGTTAAATAATTTTTATTAAATTATACAAGAAACAAATACATAAATATGATATAATATATGATCTTATAATATTTCTTTGTTAATAATATTTTTTTAGTATCCTTGTTTTGAGTGTTAACTGATTCATTTCCCTTTATATGTTTTGTTACCTAAGTCATGTTTGTTAGGGATAGGATGACTTTGATTCTTATCCAGAATTTTATAAAGTATTTAAACATTATTTCTAATCATCAAATGAAAATTTTTCTTCAATTTTTACGATGGAGAATGACATCTCATCGCGTCGTGGAGACGGTAAGCCTTACGTACGCACGAGCGACAATATCATTCTTTTTTATTGTGAAATCGTATATAATTGTATGGTATATCATATATACAGAATAATTAAAATGTAATATTTATTATTTACATCAGTTACACTCATTATAATAACCATTCAAATAATGAGTTTTTTGAATGACAAACTACACCACGATGTGGAGACGGAAAGCCGTACGTACGCACGTATGTGGACTTTGTCATTTATAAGATGGATAGAATAATGAATATTAATGTACCATATTTTTAATAACATCACTTTATATAGGAGGTAGTGGAGTTATTATTTTGGTGTGGAATCAAAAAATAAAGTGGAAGTGGAAGAAGAAAAGAACTTGAAAGAGGGTGGTGAAATTATTACCTCTTCTTCAGGTGCTTCCTTTTGATTTGATCAAAAGGGATCTTTAGCTTGTCTTTATGATCAATATAAAGACTCTATGATGTAGTGATAGTTTTTGGGGGATATTTGGTAAGGGGTTGGATGATCCAAATGGATTTTGTGGTGTGAAATTAAGAGAAGGGGAAGTACCCTTTTTTAAGAGAGGTGAGGGTCACTTTAGGAAAAGCTTGAAATATTATTTTATAATAAAATCATTTTCGGTTTATAATGTCTCAAAAATAATTTATTTCGTGGATAAGGTAGAGATGGGTATAAAACATCTCAACCAATAGGTTTTAAATAGGTTTAGGTCAACATATTAACCTTATATTTTAGATTTAACTCTTAGTTAAATAGTTTGACATTTACCATGTCTCATTGTATTGTTATATCATATGGTTAATAAACTAAATATAACAAGACAAGAGAACCCCAAGTGGTTAAATATTAATATATAATACATTATATATGTAATTTTTTTGAAATATTTATTTTTAGGAAAATTATTTCAATTAATAATATAGTGTTTGTTTTGAAACTCAATTATGTCAATTTTGACACTATTTAGTATTTGTTATTTGTGAAAATCATAACATCAAGATTAGTTAAAAAAATTATTTAATCAACCCAAAAATATCATATTAACATATAAAATTAGTTGAATTCATCAAAAGTCTCAAATTAAATTTTATTGGATATATAAAATATAAATTATTTTAATCTTTCATTAATAAGGTAATTAATATATCATCATTGTGTCATAAATAAATAAATTTATTTACTTTATAAAAATTACAAATAAAATATAATTATATAGGAAATATTTTTATCTTAATAATGAATATTTATAGTGTAATTTATATTGTGTGTATCCCAATATTAAAAATGGTTTATTTATTAAACTTTGAATTTAACTCTTTTAACTCTTCTTTAATTATAATAATAATAAATGACATAATCTAATCCAAGTAGACAAAAGGGTATCATATTTTATTCCTAAGGTTGTTTTTGGTCGAATTATACTGATCCAATAGAATTATGAAATGTTTTAGGGTAATTATGATATCATTTTAATCCTTAATTACCTTATTTATTTTAACCGTGGTAAATAAAAGTCAAGTGTTACTATTCACCAAAAATTATTTTCATCTTATTGAACCACATTTTATTTACTCATATCATCCATGTATCTTATATTTTTTAAATTCAAATCACAAAAGTGATAAAATTATGTTTAATGTAAATTTTCAAATGCTCATAGAAGGTGGGTAAAAGACGGTAAAAAGTTCAATAAAATTTTATATATCTAATTTTATTATAAAAAATGACTTCAATGAATAATATTGAAGTAATTTAGGTATTATGTATCCATATTGAATTAAATAAATAAAATAAATAATTATTTAAATAAAAAGTCAATTTTTAAACAATAACACCGTGTTTTTAACCATTTATCAAAAATTGAAAGTTTATAGAAAAATACCAAAAATTAACCCTAAGATAATTCTGATATTCTAATTCCAAAAATGAATTCTTTTTTACGAAATTCAAAACATAGAATTTTCATTAATTAATTTAAAATTAATTTCTGTTGTTAAAACCAAAAAGCGTGATTTTAAGAAATAAAAACTATCAAAAGATTGACACGTGTTTATGCCAAATTTAAAAGTGAAATTACTTATAATGAACTAAATTGTATTAAATGTTAAATATATAATCTTATTATACTTTAAAACCATTCGAATGCATAATTTCACACTATAAATTATATCAATTAAAAAAAAGTTTTCAATTAAAATTTAGAATTTTTCACTATTTATAAAAATATGGATGTTATTAGAAAAGTACCAAAAATTTATAAAAAATAAATTTTTTGTCCCAATTATAAAGAAGAATTTAATTTCATTAAATTGAATATATAAAGTTTCATGTTTTGGTTTTAAAAATGGCTTTCCATTAAAAGGGGGTAAAATTCCATTTTTTGAAAAATACTTCTTTTATCTAAAAAATTAATTTGTTCAGATATTATGTCTAAGAAACACATAATATGGATTCTAAAATTATATAGAGTATATAAAACTCAAAATTTATTTACTACTATTCATAACCACTTTTTGAATGGCTAGTTTCGTAAGTTGTGGTGCGCCCGAACTCGGTGTTGCGTGTAACATAAGATATTGAATTTACTTTAAAGAAAATAACTTACTATAAAATATTGGGGTGTTACATTCTTCCCCCATTTTAGAAATTGAATCCTCACAATTTTAAAATTAGGCATGGGAATTTCATTGAAAGTCCCACATTAGAAAAAGAATCAATAAAACTATCAATTTAAAAGAAAGAAAGAGAAGTACAAATGTCACCTGAGATAACCCATACTAGGATTCCATGTACGAAAACATGGATAGAGAAGATAAAATTAGTATCAAGTTCTGATGACGAGTGATATAAAACATGATCTGGAGAAAGTTAACAACAAGAAAACCACAAACTTGTGATGGGATAAACAGTCATTAGTTTCTGAGTAGGAAAAGTAAATAGTCAGTGTTTTTTTGTTTTAAGTTCCATTTCATAAATTTGAGAAATTTATTTCTGATATAGACTAAAAAAAATAAATATTCTTAATTTTTAAGTTTAGTTTTATCCTTAATTACTACCACTAACTCATCTTTTTCTCCAAACTATGAGTATTCATGATGACTTGGTCACACCTGAAGTGCTAGAATCAACTTATTTATAATCACATAATCCACAAAGGATAAATATATATTTTCCTTGTCTTTAGAGATTAACCAAAACCAAAATGGTTAGTACAAGATCCGATGATCCCCAAAAAGGATAATCCTTTACAGAAAGAAATAAAAATCATAATTTTTAAAATTAAACCAAAAGCACCCAAATTCCAATAAATACATTCAATTAAAAATTGTCCTTAAAATCCATCAATATAATCCAAACTAATATTGAAACCCAAAAAATATAAGAATTTTATTACATAGTCTTCCATGTTAAATTGTATCTCCAAATAACATAGACAACTCTTATAGTCACACACATAAAAGTAATTAACCTTATCACATATTCTCTATGATATGCTAATCATTTCCACAAATAACCCAAATCCCTATAAATCCACAATAAAAACATAGATAAAAATCCACCATTACCCCTAAAATGAAATCATATATTATTATATTTTCCTAAGGCATATAGTATTCCCAAGTGAGTGAACATCTTCTAAAATAACATTAATCAATTAATCAAGAAATAATTTTCCTATACTAAGGATATCCATTTGATAAGACATAATATCCCAAATAAACTTATTATTGATTAATAAAATCATTTAACTAAAAATAATTAGTCACACTAACCAGAGTCTTCACATAGTCCAGTGGTAGCTGATAAATCCCAATCGCACTCTGGTTGTGGGTTTGATTCTTACATATTTGTCCGACATGATGGGTTGTCACATGGTCTGCATGTTTTTCTTTCCAAAAATATATATTTTATAATATTCCAAAAATAAGATAAATTCTTCAAAATAACCATAACATAATTTCACCACAAATGTTATCTCATACCTCACATTTTCATCCCAAAATTTAATAACTTGTAATTGCCTCAAATTCAAGGATCATATAAACCCAAATGGTTATTTATAACTATATCAACAATAGAAAAGATAATTCTTCCTAAAATAGAATTTTCTCATAACAAACTATAGGGTTACACATACAATACAAAAGTCTTTCAGAGTAATCCCATCAATAAAGAGAAGTTATAGTTTTAAACATTTCTCCATACATTTATTTCCATATAGGTTCTTCCTTGACCAAGGGGTTACCTTATAGAATAGGGCATTCACTCAGGTAAGGTTTAGGTCCCCTACATTTAGGGAAAACGGCTATAAATGGATTTTTTAGATCATTTTTATTTTCATCCATAGTACTCTTCATTTTTCCTCGACAGTTCTTTACATTATATCCTTCTTTCCAAAACATAAAGAATTTCTTTGTTCCATTTAGACACTTTCCTAGGTGTCTCCTTCCACATTTCCAACATGATAGAAATTGATCTTTCTTTTCTTCATGGTATCCATTGTTGGATCTCTTATCATTCATCTCATTTCTCTTATTTGTGGAGTTTGGGAGTTGGTTAATATATATGTTGTTGATCATATTTTTGGAAAACTGATTCGGCATGAACCCAATATCTTTTACACCTATCAACATTCCATTTCATTGCTCATTTCCACCATCATTCCAACCTTTTACATATTGTTCAATGTTACTATTTCTTCCTTGGAATCCAACCATTGACTAACATAATAAATCATAGTGTGAGTCAAAAAATCATTTATAGTATATCATAACATCTTATTTTCAATCTAAAACACCTTAGGATGAACCAAGGTTATTTATTCTCATCTTATATTAAAATATTTCAAATAATTTTGTAAAGAAAACATGAATTATCCTAATCATATCTTCTAGGAGTATTGTAACCAAGAGTGTAGCAACGCCCATTGTCATGTACGAAGATACCTCCGATCAAGCATGAAACTCCTTGTCAGAGTTTTTACTCCTAGGTACATCTGTGGCAGAGTCACATCTACCTACTCATATCCTGACATTGATATATTGTTTGGACAACCCATATAATATTTACATTACCAAATTTTTTGTATGTTCTTCTATATTAATCCTCAATGTCTATCTTAGGGTAGTGTTTTCTAATCAGAGTTTTTTTTCTAAATCTTGCTTCCAAGGTTTTTACTAAAATTCCTCTGATACCAAATGTAATGCCTCGACCCCAATTTCCAAGAATCGGGGAATTATTACATAACATTGGCATGATACAAGGTATCATGTCCTGAAAGACTGATTAGTTTAGTATCCTTGGAAGTACTAGATACATACATAAGTTTTACATTACATCATGAAATAAAAAATAACATTTCATCCCCTTTGAACACTCATATATCCCTTATCCTATTATAGCAGGTTAAAAGTAATATACTTCATTGCATCTTGGTAAAAAATAATACATAAGAATGGGGTGAAATCAGAAGCTCAGTAAGGATAACAATATAGTAAAAACTATCATAAATAAGAATAAACATTTAAGGAAATGTATCATACTAGAACATAAGACCTTTAAACTTAAACTTTAGCATAATATGGAAAATAAAAAGCAAATAATGCCATCTAATTATTCACATTGATATTCTGCTAGTAAAACAATCACATTTAATATCAATATCCAATTTCTTAATGATTGAATGCATAATGCCAGAAATCATAACCACATAGTCAAGGTCTCGTGCCAAGACTACAAACAAGATTTTTTCAAGGCCTTGTGCCAAGACACTAGTTTGTCTCCTGAGACCTACCGATTCATTGAGGAGCTATAGCGGGCTCCACCTGTCACTTAATAAGTCCAATGCATTCCTCATATGTAAAGGTTGAAACATAATATAAACATTCATATTAAAACTAGCATAGGAAATGTCAATGTTTTAACCACAAACCATGAATTGTATAAAAATAGCACATCCACATTTAAATATTACTTATTCTATAAAATATGGAATATTAAATTATAATAAATTAACCTCAATCGAGAATATTGAATGATATTGACATAGATGAAAATAATCATCACAACTATTTGAGAGAATATCCCCTTTTATGAAAATATTTAAAAGGATCACTATTTATCAAGAAACTATTTCAAATATATTTTTGAATCAAAGTTTCCTTTACCACTTTGAAACTTTTAAAAGTAATTTAAATTTTAAAACATCAATGTTCATATAAATAAATCCTTGAAACCATTTTTAGAATATGGAAATTAATGAGAAATATTTAGAAAATTAAAATTTCAAAACATTTAAAATGATATTTTAGTTGGAGTTCCTAACCAAATGAGAGAAGCTTAAATAAAAATAAATGAGGTAATAAAAAAATTATAATATCATGTGAATAAAGGGATTAATTATATACTATGTCAAAGTATAGTATATACACCAAATAAAAGTGAATTGGTGCATATCATCCAATAATTCTCAATGGAATGTAAGTTGAGATTAATTCCTTTACAAAGACCATATCTTTAGGTTAAGGATAAATCAGTGACATAATTATGTGTGTAAAATATATGTACACTCAATTTTATTGGATATTCATTTTAAATCAATAAGATAACATTTACACATATTCTTATAAAAACAAAACCAATTACTTGGATGTTTAACTCAATAAAAAGAAATTGTGTTAAAATTACTCATATCATGTTTATATAGATGATTTGAGAATTTATAAATGGAGTGATTATGTGTATAAAAAGAATATACAAAAAAA
Organism: Viscum album; assembly: GCA_963277665.1. NCBI lineage: Eukaryota > Viridiplantae > Streptophyta > Magnoliopsida > Santalales > Viscaceae > Viscum > Viscum album. The sequence continues at coordinate 1,419,383,783 of OY728145.1, forward strand.
GGGGACTGTAAATTTACTAAAAAAGTAAATAAATAGTTATTTCACACATAGTCTTGGAGTAAAGTAATCGATGAAGTTTGCATAAAGTCGAATGGGTGGAAATTGAAATTTGAAATTCCCTTACCGATTTGGTAACTTATGAAACATACACCCCATGATATAAGGATCATCCAATGATGATGTAAATACCCATAAATTAATGTATACTACTCAGAAAATAAAATCATGGGAAGTACATACACCACACAAAATATAATAGTGGAAAATATAACATGAATCCCACGGGAATAAAAGTGAGATGAAAACCCCTTAACTTGTAAATTTCCATAGTCAAGGGTAAATTATCCTCCTGTATAATAGTTAAATAATTGTTATTAAATTATAAAAAAACCACATACATAAATATGATATCATATATGATCTTCTAATATTGCTTTGTTAATTATAATTTAGTTGTATCATTGTTTCTGGTGTTAACTGATTCGTTTTCCTTTATATGTTTTGTTACATAAGTCATGTATTTTTATTGATAGGATTTATTTGATTCATATCCATAATGATATAAATTCTTTAAAAATTATTTTTAATCATCAAATGAAAATTAGTCTTGAATGGTTACGATGGGGAAGGACATATCATCGCGTAATATAGACGGTAAGTCGTATGTAAGCATGAGCGACAATATCATTTTTTATGGTGAAATCATATATAATTGGATGGTATATCATATATAAAGAAACATTAACATGTTATATTTATTATTTACATAATTTAAACTCATTATTATACCCATAAAAATAAGGAAGTTTTTGAATAACAAACTACACCACGACGTGGAGACGGTAAGCCTTACGTACGCTCGTATGGTGACTTTTTCATTTATAGGATAGATAGAATAATGAATATGGTTTTACCATATTTATAATAACATTACAGTATGTAGGAGGTACTGGAGTTTTTATTTTTTTATGGAATCAAAAAATAAAGAGGAAGTGGAAGAATAAAAGAACTTGAAAGATTGTGGTGAAATTATTACCTCTTCTTCAAGTTATTTCTTTTTATTTGATGACAAGGGCTCATTGGTTGTCTTTATGATCAAAGGAAAGGCTCTAGGATGTAGTAAAATTAGTTGGTATGTTATTTGGGTTGGGGTTGGCCGAGCCAAATAGCTTTGGAGGTGTGAAATTAATAGAAGGGAAGTACCCTTTTATAAGAGAGGTGAGGGTCACTTTTGGAAAAGTTGGAAGTATTGTTTTATAATAAACTCATTTTTGGTTTATAATGGCTCAAAATGATTTATTTCAATTATAAGGAGGAGATAGGTCGATAAACTCTAAACCAATTGGTTTTGGATAGATTTAGGTCACCATATTAACCTTATCTTTTAGATTTAAATCTTAGTTAAATAGTTTGACATTTACCATGTCTCTTTGTTTTTTTATATTATACGGTTAGTAAACTCACTATAAGAAGCCAAGAGAACCCCAAGTGGTTCATTATTTAAATATATTACCTTATTTAAGTCCTTTGGCTGAACCTCATATTTTCAGGAATGTTATATCAATTAATAATATAGTATTTTTTTAAAAAAAACTCAATTATGTCAATTTTGACACTATTTAGTATTTTTTTCTTTGAAAATAATAACAGCATGATTACTGAGAAAAAAATTATTTAGTCAATAATAACATGTCATATTAACTTATAGAATTAGTTAAATTCATCAAAAGTCTCAAATTACATTTATTTGGATATTTATAATATCAATTATTTTAATCTTTCATTAATAAGGTAATTATTGCATCATCATTTTGTCATAAATAAATTCAATTATTTAATTTATAAAAATTATAAATAAAATAAAATTACGTATGAAATATTTTTATATTTATAATGAATATTTATAGTCGAATTTATATTGTGTGTATCCCCGTATTAAAAATCATTTAGTTATTAAATATTGAATTTAACTCTTTTAATTCCTCTTTAAATAAAATAATAATAAATGTTCAAATCTAATCCAAGTAGACCTAAGGGGAACATATTTTATTCTTAAGGTTTTTTGGTCAAATTTACAATAGAATTCGAAAAAGTGTAAAGGTAATTATTATATCATTTTTACCCTTAATTACCCTATTTACTTTTAACCGTGGTAAATAAAAGTCAAAAGTTTCTATTCAACAAAAATTATTTTCATCTTATTGAACCAAATTTTACTTACTGATATCAATCGTGTTTGTTGTAGTTTTTAAATTCAATGCCCAAAAGAATAAAAATTATGTTTCATGGAAATTTTCAAATGCTTTTAGAAGGTGGGTTAAAGACGATAAGAAGTTCAATAAAATTTTATACATCTAATTTTATTATAAAATTGACTCCAATTAATAAAATTGAACTAATATAGGTATTATATATCCATAGTGACTTTAATAAATAAAATAATTAATTATTTTAATAAAAAGTCGGTTTTTAAACAATAACGCACTGTTTTTTACTATTCATAAAAAATTGAATGTTTTCAAAAAAATACAAAAAATTCACCATAAGATAATTTTGATATTATAATTTCAAAAATGAATTCTATTTTAAAAAATTCAAAAAATATATGTAGCATTAATTAACTTAAAACTAGTTCCCATTGTCAAAACCAAAAAGCGATTTTTTAAGAAAAAAACTATCAAAAGATTGACATGTGTTTATGTCAAATTTAAATGTGAAACTACTTATAATGACCTATATTATGTTAAATGATAAAAATATTATATTATTATTCTTCCAAACCATTAAAATTCATAATTTAACACTATAGATTATTTCAATTAAAAATTTTGTTTTCAATTAAAATTTAGTATTTTCCACTATTCATGAAAACATGAATGTTATGAGAAAAGTACAAAAAAATTATCCAAAATAAAATTTTATTTCTCGATTCTAAAGAATAATTTAATTAAATTAAATCAAATATATAAAAGTTTCAAATATTGGTTTTAAAAATGGTTTTCCATTAAAAGGTGGTAAAATTTCACTTTTTCAAAAATACTTCTTTTATCTAAAAAATTAACTTGTTATTATATTAGTTATAAGAAACACATAATATGGATTCTAAAATTATATGGTGTATATAAAAATTAAAATTCATTTAATATTATTCATAACCTCTTTTTTAATGACTAGTTTGGTATGTCGTGGCACTCTTGAACTCGGTATTGCGTGTAGCACAAGCTATTGAATTTACTTTAAAGAAAATAACATACTATGAAATATTGGGGTGTTATACGTTCTACAGGTGATAGAACGGCGAAACAATTGTCTTGTGTCAGTTGTTATTGATCATTTGTTCTTTGTCTTTGATGAACGTCTCTCATTCTTGAGAGGGGAGGGAAAAGGATTCAAGAGATAAATTGTTAACTAAAAAATTCTTAATTCGTTAGCTGTGTAGTTCGATACATGGAGCAATAGATGTACTTGTATATTTATCAACATGGGGATTCAGTTACAATAGATAATTTTATAACAGAACTTAAATATATTCACAACCTTAGAGAAAACCCATGATTTTAATAATAATACCACGTCATTATTTATGGTGTGCCAACATGCAAAAAACTGTATTATAAATAAAATTCCACGTCACAAAATAATATCCTAGTTATTATTATTTTAATTTTTGGAAAATAGTTAAATAATTATTTACCTTCTTGCAAATAATTAGTTTACATCCGGACTATCCTTGGTCTACTCAAACTCCACTTCCATTTATTAATCACCGGAATAAATAAATAGTTTTTTCCTTTTAAATAAATATTGTATTTACAAACTAGTAAATAAATATTTATTAAATTTTCAATAAAATAAATAAATATATTTTACCCACAATCTGGGGTATATATTTATTTAATTTATGTAATCATTTTAACTTGAAAAAAATCATTCCACTAACTTTAGAAAAATATTCATTAATTAAATTATAATATAATATAACTAAGACCACCATAAACACTTAGTGTGTGACCGTCTTGGATTATTTCTCATTGGCATTAGGCATGCATGCCTAAAGTTCAATAGTAATCTTTAGAAATGGGTCAAGGAACCCAAGAGAAAGAACTTAATGATGCAATAACGATATCCACATATGAACGCACACTATATAATATAATCTTATTATCTCAATATCTCATCAGGTTGGTTTCATGATAGTTTCATCAATGTTTTTGCTTGATACATCGTTCTTTGATAGCCTAAAATAAACTCATCGTTAAACCATGATAATGGAATTTAGAGACACTATTCTATTTCAATCAAAGTTTTGAGATGTCAACTTCAATAAATGGAAGGGAAAAATATTTCCTTTACTTATCCATTATTAATATCCACTCATGATGCACCCAACGTACCCTAATTCCCACCAACTTTTTGTGTATTGGTTTTCGTCAGTAAATCAATGTGTGCAAGTCATGACACATATTAATGATAATATTAAATTATAAGGATAACTAAACACATTCACATATAGGAATATTTGAGGACATCAAAACATGCCGAATTCTTACTGGTGGGTCTGTTCTCATAATCTCTTGTCTTGAAGATTACCAAGTATGAACTTAATGAGAGTAAGAATCATCTACTTAAGAGTACTCATATAATACAGTCTGTATACTATGTGTCCCATTATAGTATGTCATCTTACAATAGAACTATATTTAAGAAAGCACTTCAAGGTTCTCATCATAGTGGAGAACTTCTATGACCTAGTCAATATGAAAAATACTCCAGTATATTGTTACACTATAGTCACATTAAACAATGAACAATATTTAATAAGTTGGTAAATATTTAAATATATTAAATATTCAAGTAATAAAAGTACAACCAGTTTGTTCTTAGACACAAAATTTTACAATTATGACCTCCCTAGAGTCTAAGGGTATGGTTAAGTGTTTATGTGACCTAATTTGAGTGAGTGGGGATTAGGTAATGTGATTGATTTAACATCAATTGGGTGTGTGATAATAGGATGATGTTCTCAAATTGGATCATTCCTTGAATATTCTCAAGTCGTGGATAACCATTGGGATTGGGTAATGTGATAGGTGGAAGATTTAATAATAGGATTTTATTAAGGAACAAAAATTATTGGGTTGGGTCGTGGTATTATTTGAGACAAGATAAACACACCTTCTCTTGAGAGGAAATGTTGTGGTTTTAGATGTAAATTTACAAACATACCATGTTCCTTTAGGTAACGCATTGTTGTTGGGGCACTGACTTACCATGAATCTTCAGGTACGGGATGGGTATTAGGACAATATCCTAAGAAATGAAGATGCTGTGGTTTTGGAATAATTTGAAAAAATGTTTGATCACATGTCATGATGTCTCGGTTAGAAAATTATGAATTGATTCATTGGGATTTGTGGTGGTGTGGATAACAGTCTATTTCCATGGAAGGTTTTTATCTTGTATGTTTTTAATTTTTAATACACAAACATTATAGTGTATAATATAAAAACATGGTGACATTGTACTAAGATATATTTCTCACACATTACATGGTCCCCCTTAGTATAGGGTGTGTGAGTCCTAGGGGTAACAGTAGGGATAATGCGAGTGTGATTCATTTTGGTTTATTTTTACAAGTTATCAACATAGTGGGTTATTAATTGATGTATTCTTATATTATTATGCATGTTTAATTTGATATATTGTTTTGTTTATTTTATTTCACATACTCTAAAGTTTATGTTGTGGATATTTTCTTTATTTTAAACTATTATTTCACTATAAATTTAGGTAATAGTTTCCTTAGTGTATGGGTTATACCCTTTAATTAGTTAGATGTATTCAACTTAGGAGAAGGTTTGTTAGTGTTTGTGTACTCATACTCAGATGGTGGTTCTGGTATGTTGTGTCACACTATGGTGCCTACTATGTACACAAATATACCTTGTTAATGTGAGATTCAAACACAAATAGAATCGAGACCACATTTAATGGGATGCATCTCATTTCTTGGATATCTTAACTATTTTTAAAAATAACAATAATCTTAAAAAAACACTCTAATACCACTTTTAGAAACACTAACTGTTAGAAAAAATCACTCACGAAATATTCTCAGTGTTTTTGGGGTGATTGTGCCTAATGTGTACCAAAACGCATATTTTTGATATATTTTCATATACAAGGACCTCTAATATCATCATTTTATAGATTTATAATTCATTAGGAAAAATCATAGATCTGGGAAGAATTTAGTGAAGTCTAATGTTGTTAGAGATTGAAGATTCCATGATGGAGAATGGGTTCATGAGGAAAATTACATTAAAGTATAAGAGTTCATTAGAGATAGTCCACATAAGAGGTTTTTTGGGGAACTATATCCCATAATGGAAAAGGGTCCTCGTAGTTGAAGCAGTCTGTGGGGGTATCTTCCAACTACTGAGGAAAGGAATTATATAGAAGACAAATATATGCATGAAGCAGGTACAATCCACAGAAGGAGAGGTGGTCCGTGAATCACTCACTCTGGGTGGTGCAAGGATATATTATATACTACTATAGGAAGATTTCAGAAGGAAATAAAATAGTTCACAAATATAATTTCAAGAAACTAAAAATATGAGAAATAGAGTATTTCATATACGAGTGAAAAAAGGACTTCAACGGAGCATTTGTCTGCAGTTGATGATGCACTCTTTCATGAAAATTATGGGACCCACATGTCCATAAACTTTGATTGTATCCCTTCCATGATAACTTATTAATGTAAGACGAATATGTAAGTCCTTTAAATCCATAGTGAGCCATATAAAAAGACAAAGTGAGTTAACCTTAGGAAAGTTTCTAACTGACGCTAAAAAGTTTAAGGAAGTGAGCCTGGGTATAGAAGTGATATATCCCAAACATAATTATTGGATGTAATCCTTAGTGAATTTGATACAATTGGAACATTTTCATTTTAGTCTCCATTGATGTATCCTAGGGAGGGTGAACAAAATAATAATCTTCGGGTCCTTGTTCTTGCTTTATTTTTTTTACTTTCTATGCATGATCATAAGATAAAGTTTGAAATGATAAGATAAATATAAGCACTAAAGAGAAAAATAAGTGAACCTTGTAATAAATATGTGAAGCTATAGTGGGTTAGGAAGAATTTAGAAAACAATATCCATACCCTGAACCCCCTCCTCAGGGTATATAGGCCCCTTTTAGACCTAATACAATCCCAATTACGTAAATGGTACACAAGTTAGAATGATAGTACCTTAGGAGCAGTATCCAATCCCCTAGGTCTAGTGTCTAGTGTCATGGGGTGTGGTATAGAGTTAGTGATCAATTTACTTAATCATGTTATTGAAATAATTTATAGATATATTTTATAGAAACTCTTGTTTGACTAATCTATAATTCAAATTCTACTGAAACTATAATAGGTGTTATCTCTCATGTAACCTTTTTTAGGCTTGGGATTACATATATTTTAAACTTTGAGATCATAAAATATTAATCGTTACACAATAAATTATTGGTAAACAAAATTATTTCCCCATTTATCACATATTAATAATCCATTGATATGTATGGAATAAGATCATGTAAACTTTTCTCATGCCTTAACCTATGAAAAAGAAAACAAGAATAAATGGTTTCCCATTATCATAAACATTAAAAATATAGATAAATAATAATTAATATACCATAAAATCATATTCACAATGAAACACAATTAACATGAAGGATTTCATTATAGATTAAGAATTCAGTCAAATATACTAAAACATTTTTTTTGAGGAAATACCCTTTTCATTTTGAAATCCCATATTTAAAATCCAAAAATTTCCAAAATAGTAAGGGAAAGTTTTATTTTAATATCACATTTTAAAAATGTAATTTAATATTCAAAACATTAAATTGTTATGATGATGTAAAATTCTATTCATTTTGTGTATGTTAAACTGACAATTCCTTTCATATTTTCGATAAAAAGTCAAATGTACCTTGTTTGTAAAATGAAAAAAAAGATTTATTTAAAATTTATTATAGAAAGTAAAAATTGGTAAAACATAATTTAAAATCATTTTTTATTATTAATAAATTTATTTAAAACACTTTATAAATCATGGATATGTAAGGATATGACTTCTAGTCGAAGAGATATTTAAATTCGATTTTCCTAAAATAGGTGATTTTGATCTCTTGAGTACATAAAGAGAATGAAATGAAATTGAAACATATAATAGCAATAAATAACTATAGTGGATGAAATTATATAAAATATGTTTATGAAAGAATATATAATTTCATAAGAAATCCAATTAAAAATGATACTTTAATGTAAAACCCATACCTTAAGTTTTACTTTCTTTGTAAGAGATCTATCCTCTAGTTTAATAAATTAAAATTTAATTTAATATTCTGACATAATCATATATATACTGATATTATCAATAACGAATTACTTATAATATATTTTCCCCCTTTGATTAACAATTTATCCTTAAAATTGTTGTTTTTAGGTGTTAAATGTTTGCTTTTCCAGAAAGTTTATGTTCAATTGTTTCAATCCTTGTACTCAGATCATGGTTATAAAATATATAAATTATTAATCATTAAATAAATTTTATATGTATTTATAATTCATAATTTAAAAACTATTCATATAAAATATTATTGGAAAATGAATTGCATGACTTTGTGGTGATAGTTATATGTACGTACTCATGGGTGGTGTTTCAACTTTTCAATGATTGGAAGGAAAGAATCATAAATAATAACTCACCTTTATAGAATAATTTCTCTATAAAAAAATTTAATATATTTTCATCAATTATATATACATTACCATATATGTGAATTGGAAATGAAAAATTAATCCCATACCTTTGTGGAGGTGTTAGTCCTCATGTATGCCCAAGAGACATTATTATTTTTCAAAATATGTCAAGGTAAGAAAGAAAATGAGATAATATTATTATAGAAGAATAATAATTTCATAAATATCCTATATGAAAATTTAATCAATCATATTAAATAACCAAAAATTATGTTGATGGAGAATTAATCATATCACTACATGGATGCAGTAGTTCATATTTATGAGGGAATGATACATTCATTTATCATTTGATAGAAATGAGGGTCGATAATGTTGGTTACATAATCAGAATATATTTTCAATTTCTTTAGGATACCTAATTTCTTATTTTATGATTAATATAATATATTTATATGAGGTATAAAAATATTTAAATTGAATGAAGTTGAGTAGGATGGTTAACTCTTCTCAATGTGGTGTATATAAAAGGAAGCAATGGTGCCCTTATATAAGAGAGAAAACACACTTATAATTTTTTCTAAAGAATAAAATATAAAAAAATCACACTAAAGAAAAATGATTACAAAATTCTAATATTAAATGATTATATGATATAGAGTCAAAATATTGGACACATAATAGTATGTATACATCTTTATACATTTATATTAGCTTTATCTCTTAATTTAATATCCAGTAAATCCATTTTAACCATAACCATAATAATGAATTTTAAACATGTTTTATATTAATAATGACCAAAAAATAAGATAAAAATATAATATTATAATAAATATGATAATAATAAATATATAATTCATATATTTTTAATTAAATATTTATAATTGTTTTTTAAATTAATTTATTAATTGATCTCTAAAATGTGTTTAAAAAAATTCAAAAAATCATTTTTAATTATAATAATGTTTTTATACAAAAACTAAGAATAATGTTGATTATAATGACATTTATTGGATTATGTTTAATAAAAAGGGACCAATTAAATTTTAAATATATTCAAAAAAAATTGTTATTTTTAAATACTTGAATGAAGAATACATTATTCTATAAAAAATCACCATTTTTACACTTCAGTGAAAAATTAATATTTTCTTAAAAATTCAAATATTTTTAATGAATATAATTTTGATATTCTGATTTGAAAAATAATATAATTTTTATAAAATCAAATGTATAAAATTGGTAGAAAGTAATTATAACATATATGAAAAAAAATGTGGTAAGACTCATTTTTGAAGAAAACATATTTTTGATGAATTAATTGAATTTACCAAAACATGATTGCTTATTTATCAATAAAATAAAATAAAATAAACCATATTTGTGTTTTTAGTAATTTAATTAATCATATTTATACCCACCAATCTAATGTCTCCATTTTAAAGTTTTACAATATCACAATACATTTTCACTAGGAGTTTCTTGTAAAGTAAACTAACAAATGGTTCAAATATGTTTCAAAGAAAATACATAAAAATCTTGTGGTTTTATAATTAACCTACTTATAGTGAATATATACCTCAAGATCATATCACTTTATTAAAAAAATTCCAGGATATATATGTTTTATCACATCCTATAGTTACCTAGTCACTTCCTCTAATTTTTTATTCATTCAGAGAACTTTAACAAGGTGAGTAGTCTTATTCTATAGAACATGATAGTGGTTTTGTGGAAGCACTAAGAAATAAGAAACCACCCCTACTCAATCATGAATATCATAGGGATTAATATAAATATGGATAATGATTTATTATTTTTGAATATTATAACCTTCTTCTATTTAGAAATTCTCATAAATTACTTTTCACCAACAACAATCTCCAGATTCCATCGATGGTTTTTATTATAACTTTTCTGTATGAAATTATCTTCCTTTTTGTGCTGCTAAATTAATACGACCTTAGAAATAATTTCCTCAACTATCTCATGTATCAAAATCATTATTTTTATTTAATTTTTCCATTTATATTGTATTTATTCACTTCTGTCTATAGGGGGATCCGTAAGGAGGTATTAGAATTCTAGAGTGATAGAAATTCTTATAAGAGAACATACTATGTGGAAAGTGTTAACCAAAACCAACATTGAAATATGTAGAAAAATTCTAAGTATATCCTCCACATCTGGAATGGTTCTCTTAGTAAAACCATATACCTGATGATGATAAGTATTATTAATACTCAACTCTATATCCAGAGTCTACTATAGACATATCCAGAACTTTGAGGTAATCCTAAAACCCATATCAGATACAATAGAATGTTGTACTCTATACAAGGTTCCCACTTAGTTAATATATATCCTAGAAATATTATCAAGAGAAAAATATTATTTAATAGTAATGATATTTTCTAAAATTTAACGGCTTTTAACTAAAAAAATTTATTAAAAACATTATATATTGTTTTGAGTCTGACGATGAAATCATTGGTTATATTTTCAAATTTTCATTCTAGTATGGTTAATGGTATTAAGTTCACATTATACATATATATTTCAACCATAACTTTCTAATATAACAAGAACCAAGTTACTTTATATGAAATATATATCTTAAATTTTCCACCTAGAAATACTATTTCATATCTATATAAAACTTCATACTTCCTGATAATCTATAAGATTTATCTAAAAATACCTTCTTCAATAATGGTATTTACGGGAAAAATAATCTGTTCTTGAACCTTATCAACCCATTGGAATAAATTTATAACTCATGAACTTGTTTCTCATATTTTATATCTCTCCATCTTCCTTTTGTACATATTTAATATTTAGGTGGATAGATAGTTAAACACTCATTTGAGTAAGATATTATTTCTCAACTTCTATCATGATTTGAATGTACATAATTTTTGTGTCCTTAAATATTGTATCATCTATGATACTTATCATAGATAAGTTAACATGATCTTTTTGAATCCAAGAATCAATCAGACTTTACTCTTTTCATAGGTGAGAATTTATTTAGAATTCACAATAATTAATCAAGTCAAACCATATACTTTGGTGTATATTAAAATATTTATAGGTGAATGTATGATTTAATATTTTGAGATCAGTATATACATCAAACTTTTATCTATAAATATAATTCCTATATATATTTATGAAAAATACTACCAATTATAACACTTGGTTCATGGGTTCTGTAATTATACTCATGGACATTTAGTTTTCTTTATTAATCAGCTATCACTATACAATTATATATAAGAACACATCCAATAACCTTATTTAATGCGTCACTGTCGATTACAAACCCTTCTCCACTATAGGGTTGTGTGATTACTGATACACTTCCCAAAATTATATTGAGTTCTGTTAAAATTTATTCACTCCCATCTATCCAAACGAAATAAACCCCCTTTCATGTTAAAATGGCGAGTTGATTAGTCATACATGATAAATTATTGAAGAGGAATCCATAATATCCAAAAAACTAAAAACATACAGACATTGATTACTATTGTTGATATGGGATAAGGTTAATTAACTTCTATATTTTAAGGATCTCCCAATATAACCTATATTTAGAATATATGATCTAGAAATGAGGCATTCTATATCTCAAATTCAAAATTAGTAAATTTTTCATACCATTTATCCTTCATAAGTTCTTCTGTGTAATCCACATGCACGCTTAATTCCCTTCCTTTATCATTGAATGTATAATAATATCATTTATAAATACTACCCAAAAATAATTAAGGTAATCTATAAATTCTTTATTTATTAAATTCATGAATATAGTGGATAAATTTTTAAGAATTAATAGTATCACAATAAATTCATAGTGTCTATAACTCATATGAAATGTTTTCATGTGTATTCATTCACTTTTTTACTCTTAATTGATTGAATCTTGAACAAATATTAACCTTGTAAAAATACTTAGCTCATTGTAATTGCTCAAACATTCACCAATAAAGGGAATATGATACATATTATTGATTTTTATCTTGTTAATATCCTAATAACTAACCCTACGGTGAGGCACATGGATGATTGAATCCCTTATTATGATTCTTATAGAGTTGTTTCTTAAATTATTGTAGCTCAATCGAGGTCCTTATAAATCTAAACATTGAAATCTGTGTATCACCATGTATGAGCTCTGCTGAAAACTCAACTTTATGATATAGTGTAATACTTGAAAACTCTTCTGAAAAAACGTGAATTAACTCCCATACAATAATCATATCTCAATTGTTGAGTTTCTAACCAACCATCAGAGATAAATCTCCCTTTTGAATATGAATCCAAACCCATTAAATAGATATAATTTCCACCATAAGTTTATATTTATACTAAAATAAAAATATGATATTAGGTTTTTTGGAATGTAATAAGTGTTTTCCCTTCCTTGGATATTAATGTGATCTTTATGTAAAGAAAGAAAACACATTTACAAAATAACAAAAAATTCAACAATTGGAATAATAACAAGATTTTTAGGAAGCACCTACCCATAAAATTCAATCATGCAATATTCATAGGACTGAGCTGTGATCATTATACAATGAGGATTTTTCTTTACTAATCCAACATCAAATTTTTGAGGTGATATAGTGATACCCTTAGCGAATTAATTAGATATAAAATAGTGGGTAGATCCATAATCAAATAAGACCTTAACAGTTATAGAGTGGATAGTTTGTTTACCAATCACCGCTTCATTATCATACCCCACATAACTAATAGATATCGTATAAGATTTATATTTGTATCTAGTATTAAGTGGTAGCTGATATTGATCATAATCATTAAATAATATATCTGAACATTGGTTAGAACAATAGCTATATTCATTGCATTCAAAACACTAGAGTGTGTTTGGTTCATGATTTGGATCATTTTATACATTTTCTTCATTATTTAACATCTCCCCATGAATCCAGTCTTATATTGATTGATGAAATTCCTCTACACACTTAAATAATTTATTAGTTCCCTTAAGTTAATTTTCTCAAAATTTACATCCACAAATAAAGAATAAAAAAATAATAATATTCTTCCCTCTAAGGTTTTTAATATAAAAATTTCCTTTGAATTATATAGTTCATTACATATCAAAACTATAATATTTATTGGTAACTCTAAAAACCTTTTCTACCTTGGAAACAAATTGACAGATTTATTTTTAGCTAGTAAATCCCCTTATGGAAAATGTATATGATCCCGACCCTTCGTGGAGGCTCATCATTGTTTATATTTTGGGTTAAAATCCATTTTATTTTGGTTAATGAAATGATTCCTGAGGGAATGAGAGGTCTCATGGGTGTTTAGGAGGACCATACCATGAAAATGGGGGAAATTTTGAATATAGTTCATATTTCATGATTGGCGCATGGTTAATACTAACTATGTACCACAACCATGAATCCCTATAGAGGGTGTTCCATGGTTAGAAAACAATTCATAGAGTCTGAGGAAATTGTGTGAGTCAATTCCCCTTGGATTGAGACGATCACACAACCACCACGCAGTTTTTCAAATAGTGTGGATGGTCATACCTAACAATGAGACTTGTTTACCTCTTAGATGGATGGAACTGGATGGTTGAAACAATATTTGGACACCCATTCATATAAATAGTGTACCTATTAGAATTTGGGAAATTTTCCATTTTCCCACTCCAAATTTAGGGGTTATAACAGAATATTTCCTTAATTGTATCCTCTATAATCCTAGGGGATGAAACCCTTCATCCCAAACATCCAAGGGATTATTATTCTTCAATTATTAAATGTTTAGAATTCTTTTGGTTGTAAATCAATGGTCTGGGTACTTCAAACATACATATTTCTTATTTTTTTGGAATTAATCATGGATGAATGATTTTTATCCTTTGGAAGACATAAAACTTTTATTTTTATAGTAGAATATTGGATTGGGAATTGATGGTTTTTTAGACTTAAATCTGGGGTCGTGTTTAATATAAGGGTTGTGTATGAACTTGAGTTGGGTGGTCTACACTTGATTCACATAATCTTGATAGTTTGTTCTTGAGTATTTGGTGGTGAAAAATCAGTATTTTTCTATGCATTTGATTCTTTGGAAATGAATAGTGAATTAAACCTCTAATATAATTGAAATACCATTCATGGATCTTATTGGGGCCATTTATTATTATGATTCCAATATTATGGATGTCCACAGCTGTGACACACCTATGAACATGTTTATATGTTATAGAAATTTGTTAATTGGGATATTTTGGGATATCAAAATATTTATGATTATGATAAAAATCTTATTTGAAGACTATTGGTAATGATGATAAATGATTAAAGTGAGATTAACCATTATGTTGGTTGGTTATAGTGTGTTAACATGTCGTGTTATGATTAATGGTGAAATAGGGATGGTGTGGAAATGGGTTAAATGTAATGAATGGTATGAACCATCGAAATGTGATAAATAATATTTCACACATGTGATATCTATTATCCTTAAAAAGTTTAATGAAGATGAATCTTTAATAAGGTGAACTAATGTTTTGTTAGATGATTGAATGGTGATCCACTCCCTTGGGTGGGCTATACAGATGCTTTAGGAACACCTAATCATAGTTTTTTTTGGATAAAGGACTAATTATCCTTGCTCCAAGGGTATGAACATGGAGTTCAATATCATGGATGGGATGGTCAGACATAGAGTTTCAAATACTAATTAGATATAGGTACTGAGGTTCCATGTTTCCCTTCCTATTACCCTTTGATTCATGGTTCAAATGACTAGTGTGGTCCAAAGAAGGTTTTATGATAATTGGTAACATTTTTTATAATGAATAACAATTTTTATTTATTTATTTTCTAATAATTAAACCACATTTATTTAATGTTCAAAATTATTATTTCTACTCCCATGTAAAATGTATTAATCTAAATATTTTGTTGAAACTATTAGTGGTGGACTAATGAGTTATAATCACACCCTTCTAGGTTTAACACAGAGTACCCAAATAGAATTCATGGTTTCTGGTTAGTACATGTAAAAATGACCTATAATAGAGGTTTGATTTGGGTCTTAGGTATGTTCATAGACAATGGGAGTAGATCTGATGTCAGGTCCCATCATAGAGATTATTCACTGTGTATATCTTCTAGGTTTTCCAGAAAACATATAATTGTATGAAATGAATTAGAATATTTACTGTTTGGTTGTGAAAATGTAAAAAGTTCTATAGAATTATTTTTTAATTGTCCCGCCTCTATGGAGGTCCGTTTTAGGTGGTGTGGAAATTTTATGATGAGGATCATCACCCGTCCCATTTTCTAGAGACCGTTTCTTATAAAGTTTACCATTCCTTTTGTTTTGACCGATTCGACATCATTATCCTTTAAAAAAGGATAGATTAACCCTGCAGGAACAATTGGTCCCAATGTGAGATTGCATGGGGTCAAGTACCTATGAAATCATTCTTCCTCTGATATAAATTCCTCAAATAGTCCTGAATGGGTGTATTCATAGATCTAGGAGTTCCCAATAGCCCAGGTAACCATGATTCAAGGACCTTCTTTCCAAAGGAAAGTGCTCGTTGATTGATTATCCAACCAATGATAGTTAAGGACTCCATTGGTCGAGAGGATGGGAGGTCAGGCTCACCGAACCCTTCTGTGGGAGGATTGTTTCCTGTTCTAGGGCTCTCTTATAGATTTAAGTCGTGTTCATATGTCTTTTAATCTTTTTTTGATTCCCAAAGAGTGTGGTCATGGGATACCCTTGATTTGGAAGATCGTCGTAGGCATCCATATATTCGATGCTATAGAGGTGATACTTACTTGATCTATATAATAAGGTGCTCTGGAGTTTATCATCATCTAGGGGGATGTAAGGGGATTTAATGTTGGTACTAGACCTATAAGATGGGTTCCCTAAATATCCTCAAGAGAAGAATCATAACCCACATAGTTCCGATTGGTTGGGGCTTATGCATGGAAGCTTCCCATTGAGTGGACATGCTTCGGTGGACCCTTTTGGATGGGAAACCTTTTAATCTGGAGCCTTCAGGTAGGCATCCTAAATATTCTGATTTATTCAGGAATTAGGGATCTTAGAGTTTATATGTGTTGGGGATTACACATGGGGGATTCCCATTTATAGAGACATAATTAGGTGGACCTTTTATGGGAGGGCACACTTTTGAGATCGAGCATTCAGGTAGGCATCCCTCATATCCGGATTTTATCAAGAATTAGAGTTATCATTGTTCAATTTCATATGGATGTTTTAATAATAAGAATCCTCTAATACCACGTGAGTTGGGCTTAGTGTGAGAAACAAGAGGATGTCAAAGATTCAATAAATAACACGCTACCTCTCCTTTTAGTGGGAGAGGGAGAGCCCACAGTGGAAGAAGCCGAGGCGGCCGTGGGAGATGGTGCAAAGCAATGAACCCTTCTATGTGAAAAGACATTAAAGGTAACACATCCCATCCTCAAAAGATTGGGGACTTACCTCAATGGGAGGAACCCAGAATATGTTCTTAGAAGGGGAGGAGTTTTGTCCTCGTCAAAGGGGGGAGTGAACATAACCCCTTCAACTTATCCCTATTCCTCGTTGAATGGAAAAGAAAGTGATCACCCTTAATACCTATAATGGGGAGTTTCATGTCAGCGTCCCAAATATGGACTCTGGGTTACCATGGGAATGTATACCGATAGTCATTCCCAAAGATCGAACCATTTTGGGGAGATCCATGGCGACTCTGCTTATCATGGGTATGTAGACTCAAAGGAGAGTGCTGATGCACCCGATGGTCTGATCATATGGTTCTGGAGGCTTTGGATGAGACTTTGGCCAGATTTTGGAGGAATAGTTCATAGAGAAATCATGGAGGAATGAACAGTAATTGACAGGAGAGGTTGGAACAAGAGGAAATAATACCGGAAAATACCCCATTCCATGTACTGGTTTCTTATGCAGTATAGGGGAGGCTCCGCATACCATAATGGTATGTGAGGAGAGTGACTATCCATGAAATGATGCAGTACGCGAGAAAGGGTATAAATCACCATGTACTATAGTGGTATGCGGACCATCACACCGCTTTGGGTTCCATCCATGCACTAATGCTGTATGCGATGTCCGATTTAGTCCACGTAGCGGTACACTATGTGGAGAACCATATTGAAGGAGGGTTCGTGGGATTATTATTCTCTGGAAATTAATCCACAATAAGTATGTGGTCTGTGGGTCACCAATTAGGTTTGTGGTTCTGTTATTGTTATTCAATTCCCCCGTTTTATGGTTTGCGACTGGCTATACCTATGAAAATAGTGGTTTGTAATTTGTTCTTATCCAATGAATCAAGACTAAAGACAAAATCTTCTCCAAACTCTTTCTTCCAACATGTGAGTCCCCTTCATGATTTCCTTTTCCATCCTTTTTCCTTCCTACTATGCTACTTTTATAGAACATCAGTTCAATTGTATCTATTTGGAACACAACATCATTTGCAGAGGCCCTTGAAGAGATATCATGACCCATGGAAGACTTCGACAATATGGGGTATGCAGAGGATTTGGTTCACGATAATGGTTCATGTAACCCTACTCATTCTCTTAGTCTGTGAAATAATATGTTTGTGTAACTATAGGCAGATAACCTTCATGCACAAGAGTCTTTCGACAACACGGTTCATGGTCTGCCTTTTCCACTTGCCATCGCTCTGTGGTCCAGTGGTTTATATATCGTTCTCCGTACCTATTGGTTCATGATCCAGGTTGTCCGCATACCTTTCCCTGCAATGGTATGCGAGCCACTTGAATTTAATTGAAGACCTGAATCTCATCATGTTTTTCTGAAATTTTCAACTCAATTTCAGTCCATTCACCTTTCTAGACTTTTTGAAGTAATTTCTTCCTTCTGCAATGTGGGGGTATTATCTTCCCCGGGTTGAATTTTCAGGACCGTACAAATTCCACCCATCATAATGGGGTCCGTTTGGGATAAAAATGGGACTATTATGATGTAGAAGTGGTCCTGAACTAAAATGGTTCACGGTAGAACAAATGGGTCCGGAATGAGGGGACCACACCTATATATAGAGGACTATGTAATTTATATTTTATCATTTCTCATAGAGAAAAGTTCTATCGAATTCACCGGCATCCTCTGCTCTCGTGTACCTTCATCCTTGTGAAAATTTAGTTCGCGAATTGCTTCAAACGTACTGCAAACCGATCCTCTTGCCATTTCTCTGTCCACGTACCATTTTTTTGGGTTCCACGATGAACATTGCATAATTTTAAGACTACAAAACGGATTCCAGATAGGAGGATGCCACACCGCTAGTGAGTCTATATACCGAACTTGGATTAGTGAACCGAAATTTAAGAATTAATAATCTGAACATAAACATTAATAGGTAACTTCTAAACTTGATCTTAATCGAGGCCTAGGTTCACGGTATCCACTTTCTATAAACCATTATATTCACTAGACAAAGATCTGCAGGCCAACACGTCGTGGATGGTTTACATACCATAGAAGTATGCAGTTATATGCATCCGCATTCCGTAGTAGTATGTGTGGTTTCTTCCACGTATCATGCAGTACACGGGATGTGGCCAACATGTACCGTTTTTAGAATCTGTATGTGGGGCCTTATGTAGAAATATTTCGATTCCTTTGTCTGTTCTTTCATAGCATTTATCCAACAATATTTATTGGACATATTTTTCATTATCTTATGGATCTTCTTATGCAGGCTACAATGGCTACATCATAGACTGTGATAAAATCAATGAGGTCAAGGGAGACCATGAAGGGGAATAGTGAGGATCATCTTCGAGTCCACATCATTCCTGGTGATAGTTTCTTAAATGGTTTCATGATTTGAGAGCTTCTAGAATATCTGTTGTCTTAAAAGAATCCACTTTATGACTTTGGTCTCCCTGACAACGTTCCTCTAACGTTGGCTGACCCTGATACCCCTTTCATTCTCTTAGAGGCACCATAAGGGAATGATTGCACTAAATTATCCCTAGTAAGAGAAGTCATCTACACTTAGATTCAAGGGAACGTCTTCATACTATGAGGCTTGGCATGGAATCAGGGAATCCGTGGGTGTTGTGATGCTATGCTAAGAGTAAGTGCAAGAGGGTACCCATCAATCAACAACATCTCCCAAATAATCCTAATAGCAGTTGGATAACCAAGTGGGATCTGTTGGCTGGAGGATTTTTCCCTAATGAGTGGGTCTAGGAAATCAGGGTACATCAGACCATCTTGGAGTCCCCCGACCAGTTGGAGGTGGTGGGTTTGTATCTGGTAGCCTAGGGTTTATAGTTTTCAGTCTTCTCCCCAGGATAAATTCTTCAAAAATTATTGAACCTCTAGTGTTCAATCACCAACACCATACACTTATTGCATAGGGATGTGGGAATAAGCATATGGGATATCCAACGGCTTTTAGGACTCCCTATAAATGGATAAATGTATGGCGAGTTTCTCATGATGACCATTACATGGAATGACACAGATCATGTACCCCCTTGGACAAGGAATTTATTAGTCATGGCAGAGGGGTTACTCAATCATCCCCTCCAGGATCACTCGCTCATCCCATTAGTGGTGTGGATAGGGTCAATCATGTAGGAAAGAAGACCAAAGATGAGGGTTCACTACTGCCGAACTAATCCAACCTGTCAATTCACCAGAATCTAGGGTTATATTGTGCTATGCTTGATGAAGGACGATATACCACATGTGGATATGAGATCTAATCAGACGTATCACCCATGCTTAGACAACAATTTTTCTTTTCCATGTTTTTTAGAAGATGGATTTTCCCATCTGACAACATATATAACGGGGTTTAGTCCTGTACTCTGATGATGGAAGCCAAGCTCGAAGAGGGTCATCCGATTAATTTTCCCCTTCCTACACTCACATGAAATTATCAATTATTGGGAAAAATACAGGAAGGTAGGACCATACACTATCTCAGCGGACCGTTTCAATTTCTATTCAAGTGTATGGAAAACCACTTCCCCTATTATGAATATTGGAATACTACAATGGTTCCCCATTTTGACTTTCAACCCGTGCTTCTCAATATTTTTTTGTTCGTCCTATGTCTCAAAGTATTATTGATGCGGTTGGGTTTTTGAACAACACTTCTTGTTTCTCATTCTCACCACATCCTACCCCTCATGGGTCATTGATTGGTGATATGGACAGTACTTTGGGGTAACTCTAGTACAAAATTACACTTTGGGATGGAATTCTCACTGCATGTATATATCGAGTAGTCATTTGTGAGCCAAACCTCCCCTACCAGTTTTCTAGAAAATTTGTATGCCTTCAACAGACTACACTGCTTTTGGAAGTTCAATTAAGGGGAGAGTCTCACCCTGTATTTCATCGCCAATTATTGATCCTGATTATTCATGATGGTGCTTCTATGGAAGTTATCATTCCTAACATCATAGAATCCACTTTCTTGTCGGTCGACTATGCCCAACTGTGGGAAGATTGTGACCCCAATAGGATATTAAAAGAACTAGTTTGAACAATGGAGAAACCATTAACCATTTCTTTCCCCATCCTTACCCTAATAACAATACCACACATTCATTCCATTTATAAGGGTACAAAACCTACAACTTCTACTTTAGTACCTACAAAAATCACAATGGATAAACCACCTGTTCCAACACTTGTCGTAAGAAGACACTCAATCCAGTGTCAGAAATGTATGGGAGGGGCCTCATCGGTATGAACTATCCCATTTGCGAGTGATTAAGACTTCTACCCTTTCATGGATACCTCCCATTACCTAAATGAGGTTGGTACCAGCAGAGTATCACTTATCACTACGGAAGTCACAAAATTTCCTATGTGTCCGGCTCCAGCAGTTGAACCTTCAAAAGGCAAAGAGAGTCTCCCATCTTGGATGACCTGTCTTAGGTCCCTTCCCACTTCTGTGATGATACTTCCTGCTTATAGGCATGTGGCAGTGGAGGAGGTTGAAATTACTGGTGCAACGATGAGGCAACAGGCAATGTGAAGGTAGGCATCGCACCAGTTATGTTCTTTTTCCCTAGAGACACCTATGACCAATTTTTCTGAAGAGAATGACGATTTTCAGTGTTTATTTACTAATCTGGGATTTGGAGGCTTTGATTATTGAAACTTACACATCCTTATATAGAAAATCATCATTTCAGGGGAAGACCTTGCCGTTTGCGAGGACATGATGGACAAGTTCAATTCTTCCCATCTCCTGGTGGAGATCTTCCAAGACGTTTCAGAAGAATTTTATCATCTAATGGTCGAGGAGTTAAAGGATCATGATTTGATTGAAACCCAAGAGGAAGATCTATGGGAGTGTGGGGCCCACACATATAGGTTGATGGATCAACTATCCTCTTCACGTGCCAATTATGAAGCAGTCTGGAAGTTGGGGAGGGACCTTAAAGGCGTTCTGGAGTGGGTGTGTCTGATGGTCAAGGACAAAATGGAGGAGAGAGATTATTTGGAGAAAACTATTGACAACCCATGGTAATCACTTTCCATCCTTCTAGAAAGGGATAACCGAGCCATGTTGTAGTTCCGTCTCATGTCATGACATGTACTCTTCTACTTTTTTCTTTTGATAGTTTGGAGAGACTCTGAACTGGGGATTCATCTCCATTTTATTGAACTTAATGAAACTGATTTGACTTTAAATCCTCTTTATTTTCATTTTAATGTCATTTAAAATGATCATAATCAAAATAATAAACATCATTTCAATCAAGAATTAATTTTTAACCATTATTTGAAATTAGTTAACCAGAAATAATCGAATCAGGCTCTAATATTTTCGTGATCTGCGAGACTCGGTGAGTGTAGTTCAAAATTTGTTGATGTTATATGGAATACCTCACAAACTTTTATTTCTTCTTCATTATTTTCCTAAATATTTTTTTAAGACTTCTTAATATTGTCTTTGCGGGCCTAACTTGAATTTTTCTTAGGTCGCCCTTTGTGGGTTTTCGACCAAATAATCTTTATACCTTATTTATGGATAAATTTTTTAACGAAAAAATACTTGACTTTTAACTAGAGGTGACTTTTGGGGATTTTTCCTCTAGAAATTATGGTTTATTTTTCATTGTTAGTTCAGGGTCCTACCAGTCAAAATCATTACTGATGTTTTATTTTGAGAAGCATTGACCAAACTTAATGGGGAAGGCCCTGACCTTGGACTGCCAGCCAAGAATGTTCTAATATCCTTCATATAGGGATTAAGTATTTCTATTGACCCTATATTTGTAAATTCTGGACATACATAAGGCCCGATATCCATTTTCGGTGTATGTAAGTAGGATATGACTCCCCTATGGATGAATTTTCCTTTAATTGATGACTATTTTGGTGGAAACATATTCATAGACTCTGGGGAATGATGTGCATAGTCAAAAAAGGTGTCTGTAGGACACTAGAGTTCTATTTATAATGGGCATGGTAGTATTCTCAACATATTGAATTTGTTTTGATGTTGGGAGCCACAGTGGGTGGCTGGATTGAGGAATGATTTCTGAAAAATTTTGGGACATTCATATCAGCGTTAAGTGGGGAAATATTCTCGCGCATTTATTACTTTTGTGAGGGAGACATGGTGAATGGTTAGTTCACTTAGAAATATTTTCTATGTCAGGGGAATTTGGAAAGAAAAAGGTATGTAAGACATTATCCAGAAGTCTTCCCAATCTAGGGGTGTGATAGAACATGATTTTCATTTGATCGTACGGTTGCCGGAAATGACTCTCCTAAAGGAGAATCGTCCTTTAATTGATGTTAATTTTTATGGGCAATATATGTAGAGCCAATGGGGAATGATGTACATTGTCAATCAAAGTTTTCTGCGGGATACTGGCCTTTTGTCTCCAATGTCTATTTATTATTATTGATATTGGGAACATTTTGAGTATGGTATGTGACCTTCAACAAGGGGTGATCCTAAATAGAAAAAGAGGCATTTTAGATAAACTTATTTGGGGGAAACAGAGAAACGAGTGGGGTCACTCTTATTTTGTATGAGGATAAACTTCATGCATATGGATGTGGTATCTTTAGAAACCTCAAAAGGGATCAAAGATGAACTGGGCCCGCATTTTATGATATATAAATGAAGTGTGTAGGGATGAGAATGTAACCCATGACATTGAGGGCCCTTAAATAATGAAGGATGGAATATGGATTTGAAGCTAATGTGTGTACTAAGATAGGATAGGACGGTCCTATAGAAAAAGTTTCCTTTAATTGATGGCCATTTTGTTGGAAACATATATAGAGCCTTTGAGGAATGATATGTATAGTCAAACAAAGGTGTCTTCATGACACTGGACTCCCATCTCATATGTCCATGAATGATTATAAGGATTCAAAATTGCTTAGATCATAGAGTTTGGGGTCTGGCAGTAATGTATCCGGACACATTGGGGATATTTGGGATACAATTTACTCATGGAATTATGTGTCCCTTATGTAGATCTAAATCGTACGCAAGGTGAGGCATCTTTTCCATCTTTGGGGTTCCTCATCATTTAACATTTTATGTCTAAGACGTGGGGTTCCTCATGGGGACAGAAATCATGACATTCATTTTAGGGTTGTGCTGTTAGGACCAAATCCATGACTGTTTTTCAATAATGTCAAAGTGGATATCTCACTAAGATCCCCAAGGTCACGTGATCTATGATCAGTTTGAAAAACATGGGATTATGAGGATTTTGTGGCATTAGATAGGAATAAAAAAATCAACATCAGAGGTAACATTAGGCTTAAATCATTTCAATGTGGTTTAATGTCATACAACAAAGACGATTTTGGCCTCGCAGTTTCATGTCGTGTGGTTAGGAAATAATACTGTGCAGTTTAGAGTCTTGTAGTGAGGATGATCATACTATCATAAATAACTTTAATAGCATTTATTTGATTGCAATCAGGATACTTGGGCATTCCCTAGACGTGAGTGACAATAGAAGGTGTAAACCATAGTCCCCAGGAAAACATGAATCATGAGTGATGAAATGGGGCTTGGATTCCATTGGGTGTACCGAGATAAGGGAGGAATTTCCAGGGGATGAATTTTCCTTTTATTGATGGCCATTTTTTTGGGAAACATATGCAGAGCCTCCAGGACATGATGTACATAGTCAATCAAAGGTGTCCATAGGACACTATCCTTCCGTCTCATATGGCCTTGAATGATTATGGGGATCCACGTTTTCTCAGGGAATGGAGTTTGAAAAATGGGAATGATGTGCCTGAGAACCTAAAGAATACCCAAACCAAGATTAACAATGAACTAATGGAGCTTCCGCATAGGTGTGAATCATATGTACAGGGGGGAAGAAGGATCTTTTGACTTTACATGAGGGGGGGGGGGGAATGCATGGGATCTCGTAAAACCGAGGACTGGACCACACATGACTCTTGAAGAATTTTTCACTTTACTATCATGAGATTAGGACCTTTTATGGAATCCCCGTACAAGTTTGACATATGTATGGGGATAAATGTGTATTTTTGGGATGGAGGTTGGGCCGAGAATCCAAATATGGGCGACACTAAATATCATTCAAGGGAAAGAATCAAGGCACATGTAGTTCTTAATGTTACTTAAAAATGTCATCCCGATGTGTAGGGACACTTGAGGGGTTTTTTTCATTTTTTTATGATGTTTTGGGCTAGGATGAAAAAAATCGGTGTCACAACATATCCTGCGAGGGCATGAATCAAGCCTTACATAGTTCTGAACCTTCATTGTATCGATCTGGATCGGTCTATATCCAGGGACATTTGTGTTTCATTTTCATTGGGTGTCAGGTCTAAAATATCTCACTATAATGTGTTTTCATAGGAGAATCCTTACCACTAATCACATGCTCACGTGAGTTGAACATGACGTGAGAAACAAGGAGTGGACATAGGGTCTCATTCGCAAGTGTGTGGAGGTAGAGAATATGACGGGGGCATTTTTTGTGAGGGATGGGCCAAGATCGAGGATCAAGTCATCACTACATATCCTACAAGGGAAGGAATCAAGATGTACATAGTTCTGTATATTCCCTATATGGATTTGGATCAGTCATAGGGGTAGGAGAATCTTCATTCTATCAATTATGGTTTCGAGTTCTACCATGTTACTCTATAGTTTTCTTTCATAAGATAATCCCTACCACTGATCCTAATATCTCATGAGTTACAATTGATGTGAGAAACAAGGAGTGATAAGGGTTTCCCTTATGAATATGAGTAGATAGGGGAATAATGGGGGAATTATTTTTTTTGTGGGGGTTGGGCCAAGATAGATGATCGAGGATTCACTAAATATCCTACAAGGGAAGGAATAAAGTCATATGTAGTTCCATGAGAGATCATGCCATTTATTTTCATGTGATTAGGAGGCTTTGTGCCATGTAATTTAACATCTTAGGGAAATTATAAGAGTCACAGTTTAATTTCATGTTTCATGGATGTGTTCCATATATTTCAATGTCATGTGGAAAGGATAGTGACTCACAGTTTGAGGTCATAGAGTTTGGACCATAGCATGGGAATTTCATGGTATTACTACCCATAGATTTAGGTCTATGATTTTGGACCAAAGAACCATGTCTCAATGTCATGTGGCATGGACTAATACTGTAGAATTTAACATCATGTGGTTAGGAAAATGGATCATTTTTAGGGTCATAGAGTTTAGAACATAGCATGGCATATTAATATGAAAAATACTTCTTCAAGAACATTGTATTTTTGGGAGTCGTGATGAGTTGTCCATCCATTTATATCAAAGTGTATGCTCTATTGGAATAGACCATATGTATGAAATATTTTACGTCCCACTTTTGTTCAAGATTTGGGGAATTATTCCGGAGTATCATCGGGGTTTGGAGGACTAACACCATTTTCCCTTTGTAGAAAGATTGAAGGTGAACCTTTTTGTTGAAGGATCATGCAATCTGATTTTGGTAGATTTACAAATGGTGCAGAGTGTGCAAAAGTTTTTCTTCTAGCTACTCCAACTCATCAAAATGTCTTTGGGATTACTTTTCCATGGATATTTAATCACAAATGGCCACCTGAAGTGATGAAACATGAATTTTGATAGGTAAAATGACATTTTCCTCATATACTACCGAGTACGGGTTTTCCTAGGTGGCAGTGTAGGTCGTGGTCCGATAAGGCCACAAATCCTAAAGAATCTTGTATATCCATAATTTCTTATCCTTATCGACCATCTTATGGAGTATTTTGGAAAAATTATTATTGAAATGCTCTATCTGGACATTGCAGCTGCATGGTAATGAGACGACCAGTTGGCCTTAATTCTATACTTTGGGTATAACTTGCCCAACTGAGCAGAGCAGAAAATGGTGTCCTTTTCCATCAGTATGGTATGGGGGACACTAAATTTGGTAATTATGTTGTCCTTCAAAAATATAATGATGTTTTTCACCAAGAATTCAATAAAGGTTGTGGCTTCAGCCAATTTGGAAAAGAATTCAATCTCTCTGAGTATAAACTCGAATTTTCTGGATGTGGCGGGAGGATATGGTCCCACCAAATCCATCCCCTAGGCAGCGAATGGCCATGAGTACTTCACTGTATGAAGAAAATTTTGGGGTTGGTGTATGAAATTAGCATGAACATGGGAGGAATGGATGTCCATAGGGGAATATGACACTATCCAATATCATAGTGGGCCAGAAATACCCAAGCCTTAAAATCTGGTGAGAGATCTTGGTTGCTCATTGGTACACTACACAAGCATTGGAATGCACTTATTTCATGATAGAAGCAGTCTCTTCTTTATCAATGAAAATGAGAAGGACTCTATCATTGCCTCGTTTGTAGAGAACCCTTTCATGGTTTACCCCATTGTTCAAGACAATGTTGACCGCTCGTCTTCAAAGATTCTCCCTTCTAGCCCAATCTAGTGGGAGTTCTCCATTCGTACAACAATTTGAAATGGATGTCATCTAGTCGGTGGTGTGATCATGAGGCTCAGAAACAGAGATAATTTTATCAATATCCTCTATATTTGTCTGGATGAATGGAAAGCCCGTCTGGCAATGGGCAATGCTAATGACTATTTCATCCCGGTATAGATCAGCCAAGACCCGAGCTACATTTTCCAAAGCATCGACCTGGGAATTTTTTTGACATGGGGACATTAGTCAATGTTGGTTCCGATGGGAATTCTTCCATCATTTCTTGAATTTGGTTCATCAATGTAACCAATACTTATTTTTTTAGGGTGTAGTAACCGCTGACCTATTTGATGACTAGCTCTAAATCACCCTTTGTTTTTAGGTGTTGGGCTCACACCTTAAGTGCCAGTTCGAGGCCTGCAATGAGCTCTTGATATTATAATTAATTATTTTTACACCCTTCCAAAATCATGAAAGAGTAATAAAATAATTCCTTTACAGGGTATACGAGTATAATTCCCATCCCTACTTTATTGAGCTGGGAATCTTCCATCCTTTTCCCTATTAGGATTATAGAAGCACCATCAAAGTACATTTCGCATGTATGGGGGTCCTCCTGGATGGAGAACACATCTTCATCTAGAATTTCAGAATCTAATGGTGTTCTTTCTTCTAAGGGGTGATCTTCTAGGATGTTTGGTAATGCCTTCATTTTATGGCCTTCTGAGGGATGTACCATATGAAAAAATATTGTAGGATTACTGCCCATCATGATAGGAGACCATTTTGTATGGGATAGTTGAGGATATATTTGAGCGGGTTGTAGTGGTAGATCAGGTGGACCTCATAGTGTTGAAAGTAACACCTAAGTTTCTGAATCACAAATATTAGGGCTAAGTAGTTCTTTTCAAATATTTAATTCCGAGTTTCAGCATCAATCATTGTTGAGATGAGGTAATAGATGTTGTTCTCACTATTGGAATCATTATTCTATACAAGGATGGCGTCTAATGACCATTCCAGGGCAGTTGCGTATAAAATGACTGGTCTCCTCTCAACTGGTGGAATCAGCACCTGTAGGATTTGGAGATATATTTTGATATTGTAGAATGCTTCATGGAAATAATTGTCCCACTCATATGTAACTCATTTCTTCCTAAGCCTGGTTAAAGGTAAACATTTACCTGCTAGGTTTTCTATGATGCACAAAATTTAGGTGAGGTTCCTCTGGAGACCTCTCAAATCGATGAGGCTGTGAGGTAAAGACATACCAAGGATGGATTTCATCTTCTAGAAGCCAAATTTGATGATGCGATGGTGTACGATGAAGCTGAGGAATTTTCCTGAGGTAATTCCAATGGAATACTTTAAGGGATTCATCTTTAAAAGGTGCTACCATAACTTTTTGAAGATAGTTTAAAGATCATCTAGGTTGTTCAAGAACTGTCAGGATTTAACCACCGGATCATTGACATAACAGTTGGAAAATTTTCCCAATAAGGGCTTAAATATGCGATGCATGGAACACTGATATGTGGTTCCAGAAGTTTTTACCCCAAAGGAAATTACATTATAACAGAACACACCCGAATGGTCCTTAAAATAAGTAGATTATTCATTTTCTTAGGCCATCTAGATCTGTTTGTATCCATAATTATCAACCATGAGAGAGAGGGATTCATATTTTGCTATTACATCAATCAACAATTCTATGATCAGGAATGGGAATCGTCTTTTGGGAAAAGCTGGTTAGGGTCTCTATAGTCAATGCAGATTCTAATACGTCCATTTTTTTGATAGGGACTATGTTTTACAGCCATATCAGATATTGGACCTCATGTATTAAGTTGGATTTGATCAACTTGTCATCTTCAACCTCTATTTTGGCAGCATGCATCAAGTGGGTCCTTCTGGCTAGCAACTTATGGCCCTGATGGTCTTATGGTAAGACCAGATGATGAGTGGTGACCACAGGATCGACACCTGGAATTTCTGTGTAAATCAAGGAAAACACATCTTGGTTCTTCTTTAGATAGTAGGAGTATGCCTCATGTTCCTCGACAGGCATAACCACACTGATCAAATTGGGACGCATGTCATTTTTGGTACCCAAATTTATCTCCTAATGTTCATCGATATTGGTGGAGAAACCTTATTAAAATGTAAGAGATGAATCCTTGAGGTATTTTTCGTAATCTTATTCTTCATCATCTTCATCTTCTTCCTCTTATAATGGAGAGAGGATTTTGAGATGAACTCTCCAATGTCAGGAGAGAGATCATATTTTTCCTTAGTGAGTGAGGAAAGGGTAGTTTGAGGTCCCGTGGATGAGCCAGAAATATCTTTGATAGGGATTTTCTTAACATCATTGGAGTCAGTCTTCTTTTTCGTGTATTTGGACTTGATCACCAAAACAAAGATCTTGCAGACAACTGAGTCTGCATTCGGGCATACAGTTGTACGTTCAACAAGGTTTATGGGTAATACTTACTCATCCCCAAGTTGCTGGATGGGGTCAGAAGGAGCCATTTCCAATCCAGTAATGGCATTCATTGAACGAATGTCACAGGCCAAAATATGTTTTTCTTAAGATTCATAGAACCCTATGTTGATGTAATGAAACTCCCAGAAATCAAATGGGGATTTATCCGCATGTAATGTATAGTATTTCCCATTAGTAAAATATTTGAGTCACTGATGATATGATTATGTAATTTCAGCATGCTGATGGAACCAAGGATTCCTTAACAAGATGTTGAAGGTCGTACTTTTCCACACTACCAGGAACTTGGAATATGATATGAGATATTCACACCATGTTTTAAGTGTGATTCATATTAACAATTTCTACTCTATTTTTTCATATCCCATCATAGTTGTAGTGAAGGGTTTCAAGCTATCTACATCATATCCCATTCGACAAAGTGTCCGCAGTGGGAAAAGGTTAACTCTAGAGCCATTATCGATGAATATTTTCTGGACATCAATTCTGTTTATCTATCCAGACACATATAGGGGTTTGATGTTCCCTTTCATGATGGCATATTCATCCATTTCCATGAAGGAGATGATGTCATGACATTCTTAGGGACTAGTCTCTATTCGGTATACTTTGGCTGCAACTGCATCATCCCTGAACTCCTGGGGACTAAGTAAGGCTTCGATGAGTGCCTCTCTATGATCTATAGATAGACTTAACGCATCCAAAATAGACATATTTGCGGGTACAAAGCCATCTAATTTGGAATTTCATACTTTTACATTAAAGGTTGGTGTTCGTAGCTCGGGGTTTCACTTTCATAGAAACATTTGGGCTTTGGGATTTTGGTTTAGATGGTTCAGCCTCTATAACTAAGGATGGTGGTGCTATGGTCCTTTACAAGTGTGGACAAACTGTTCCACCTGCATTCCTTGTGAGATTTGATATTTTTTCTTCACCTAATGGATATTAGAAGATAACTAGGCTTTGATTTCTTTGGATATGGTCATGTATCATTCTGTTTATGTTGTATCTTCTAGAGGATTCTTTCGTGAGTTTCTGTGATGTTAATAGTTTTATTTATGGTGTGGCTAGAAATTTGACTCTTTCCCCGATCATGTATTCCATGAAACCTCTAGTCTTTGTGGCCTCTTCCTCCACATTTCCGGTTGGGAGCAACGAATTTGGGTTTGTGGCCACAGTCTCCATCCAAGAAGGGGTACATCAATTGAACTACATTAATGGAGACAAAGATCAGTTCTTGATCTGACAACATTTCTATATTATTATCTCATTTTGATGGTTTCATTTGGAAGGATAATGCCCAATGTACCATTTGGTGGAGCGACAAACATTGTACCATTTGGTGGGGTGATGTGTGTTGTACCATTTGGTGGGGTAGTTCTTATTGTACCGTTTGGTGGTGTGTCACCTGATGTACCATTTGTTGGCGTGGTTATCATTATGCCATGTCTTTTGGAATGATTTCTGAAAGTTTCAACACTGACTTCGACATTGGTATCAACTCATTGTTTTTCTCTTTTTTTCTTTCCTTCTTGCCTTTATAGGGCTACGAGGCCGAGGAGGATTGTTGCGTTGTATAATGAGAATTTGGGGGTACAGTTGGTTGTTTCAACAACATCTAGAGGATTCCATGAATACTATTGATGATCTTTAGGGTCATCCAATTGAAAAAAAATTCTCCTTCTTATTGGAGAAATTTTTCCATTCCTCTTTCTTTATTGGTTCTAAGGAAGAAACACACACCACTTGTGCTGGCGGCAGGCCCAACATAACTTTCCTGGAATCCACCATAATTTGTAGTAGATCTTTGAAAATGGTTCACTCTTGGATGGTGTGTTCTAGTATCTGGTGATAAGGAAGATAATATGGATGATCTTTGATACCCACTTTATCGGCCCTCTTTGTCCCTAGTAGTAAGAGAAAGTTGCAATTCATGGAGGATATGAAATATCCACAGACCTAGTGATCTTGTAATGATTAAAATTTTTATCCTTTCTTCAAAATGATTTTTCTAGAACCTTGATACCTATCTGGTTGATATGGGGGTTGTATTTTGCATCCATGGGGTCCTGTACGGTTTGGTGGGGGCCTCGCAACTGGAGTTGGTGTCAGGGGTGGCTTAATTGTGACAGAATCTGCATCGTCTATTCATGTTCTCTTCCTGGTGAATTATGGGGCCACATGGGATATTGGTCTTTTTCAAGGAGTTATGTATCCCTTGGGAAATGTCAAAGAAGTTTCTAAACCCACTTGTGTACTTGACCGGGATGAGCGGTGTTCACAATTCATCCCGAAGGTTGTGGATGCACATAGAGAGCATCTCATCCAGGGGGAGATTCCAGTCTGGTGAATATGTCAGGCATTTTCATCTGGAAATGATGTCTAAGAATATTTCATTCTCTCAATTTTTACAGTTCATAAGATCATTGACTGTCGTCTTAGGCAGTGTTGAACTAAAATTGAAGAGGAACTGTTGCTGGAGGTCCTCCCAGTTTGTAATTGAATTGGATGGAAATCTAGTATACCTTATGAATGCCAATCCCTATTGGCTCATTTGAAGAACCTGCATTTTACTGCTTCTTACTTCTCTAGAGATCCTATGAAGGGGTCACAATAAGAGGTGTAGTGCATTAAATGCAGTTTGGGGTCCCCCAAGCCATTGAATACTGGGAATACAATGTTTCCAATATTTGGAAGTGGTAGAACATTACTCACCCAATCAGGGTAGGGTTTGCGCTCTTCCTATATTAGAGTGCACCGGCCCTCCATGGATTCAAGTCGAGATATTAATTCCTTGAAAATGTTCAAGATCCCTTGATTAATATCATTTCGGCCTTATGGTTGAGCTAGTGTTTTAGTGTCCAAAACTGGGTGTGCTAGTGCTGTTGGAATTTGGGCTTGATACCCAGTTGTGGGTATCATTTGGGGGTTTACCTAGATATATTCAAGTTACCTTCCCAGTGGGGTAAGTCTTGATGTCCTTTCGAGGATGGGTTGAAAGGTCCCTCGATCATGGATTCATTTATCAGGATAACTTCCTATGGAAATGACACCTCTTTTGGGAGAACTTGCTGACATTCTGCTGAGGGAACAAATCCAGCAATGTATCACTCTCGACACAGCTCATCATTAATTCACATGATCACTTTAATTTCATACTCTTGCTTGGAGAAACTTTACTCAAGGGTGAGGGATTCATTTCCATGGGAGGAGAATGTGGTTCGTATATGACCTTGGATTAATTCTTCTCTTTATTGGGGTTTCGAGTGGGTGGTAATGTCATATTGACTAAGGGGGTGCCCAGATTTAGGACCTCACTCTACTTCCAGGTTTGCACAGTATCAGGCTCGACGTGGGATGCCTCTTGGAGGGAACCATCTTCCTTCGCATACTCTCCCCCCACGTCACTTCATGCAAGATCCTTGGAGTTTATGTTTACCACGTTTACTGAGGCATACCACATTGGGGGTAGTGTAATTGGTGTCGAATGGTAGGAAGGATTTCTTCATCCTTTGTTGGAATTTATTCTTCCATTCTTTAGTATTCTTGGGGATTCTTAGTGAAGATTGACCTAAAGAGAGAAATGGTCTGACCTCATAACGCACATTTGTCTCCAAGGGTGCGAACCACAAGAATGTGTGGAACAAGTAACTTGCCTTTCCATTTTTATTCCTAGATGGTGGATGAAAGAAATCCATTGTGAGGGGATTTGAGGTAAAAGTTCCCCCAACCCTATGGGTTGGGGTTCTTTTCATATTGTGGTGGTAGCCACCGCTATTTCCACATTTTCAATTTCACATACTCTCGCATGGATGTGAGATAAGTGTGAAATTGGGCCTGCATAGATTTTATGGTTATTTGAATACACAGGCACTGATTGTTGGATGGATTTCCTTGGGCGGGAAGCGTGATGGATGTTTCCTTTTGCCAGAATCAGAAGCTTTTCGATGGATTGATCTCTTCAGTCCTGATGCTTTCGAGACTTACTCTAGGATGGTATTTTGGGTATCCCATATTTCCATAGTAGGGGTGTCACTTGATTGCTGCCCTGGATGATGATATTGTAGGAAATCATTTTCAATGGTGCCTACTGGATGGGACAGAGGGTGAAGTGTAGAGATCCATGTTCTCCCCATCTCCAAATGTGAATTTTAGTCAGGGCATAACCAATGAGGCAATGAAACTTATTTAGTGCATGGATGCAGGACAGTTTAAGGTTTTTATTTCGACTTTATGATTATGGCTGCCTTGTGAATGGGAGGGATTCTAGGTTGATTAGACAGTTTAGCTCCCCTATCGTGCTGGCATGGTCTGTGTACCCTTCTTATGGTAAGAATTTTTCTTTTAATTGGAAAAGGTTTGTCCCTATATTGAGTCAAATTTCATGCATTCATTACCCAAACAACTCTCTTGGTATGTCTAAGTGGGAATTGTTCGTAGGCGAATTTATCACCGATATATTATCTATAGCTAGTTTTTTTCTCACAAGAAACATATCATAATTTTATTCTCCTGAATGCTCCCCAACTTGGTATTCCTAGCTCGATTGATTCTTAATAATGTTTTTTCCAAGAAACTAGGCTGGTGGGAGCCCCATTGATTTGCAGACTTCGTGGGGGTTTCTTAGAATATGAGCATGGACTCTGGCTATCCTTTGGTTGAGAATGAATATCACTCAATATAGATGGAGTTTCCGATATATCTGACTCCTTTCCAAGTACCTCATCATAGGAGGGATTTTGAAAATTTGTTCCAATAGGGGGAGGACCTTTATACCAATATGAATTTTGATTGTGGGGAGGACCTTCATAATTGGTGCTGCAATAGAGATTCCTCCTATTAGAAATAGATACTTGATTATAGGAAATGTCTTTGTAGTGTATACCCTTGATAGGACCTTTAGGGTGGGCTACACCAAGGGGGGACATTCTTACTGCTTGATGTCCCTGATGGGAGGACCTTCATGACAACTGTCGTTGCAGGGTGGGCCTTCACAATGACTCTCATCATGGGAAGGACTACCATCATGACTTGATACCTAGTTGAAGGGATAATTTCTACAATGCAAATCCTGGGGAGGTCCTTAATGATATACTTGAATGAGGAGAGGACCTTATCATTTCTTAAAATTACTATGGGGAAGACTTTCACAACAACTATCATTGCAGGGGGGGCCTCACAATGACTGTCATCATGGCGGGGACTACCATCATGAGATGATTTCGGAAACAAGGAGAAACATATCTACAACGTATACCTTAGGTAGGACGATCAGGGTGGATGAAAACAGGGGGAGGACCTTCTTGATTTCTTATCTTCATGTCGAGGGGAGGGATACCCCGAGGCGCAATAGGAGACAAGCTCTTGTGATCAATCATTCCTGGGGCACGGAGTTAGCCCCTGTGGGTGCTCTATAGAGGATTTTTAGATCTGCTGGTAGAAAAATTGTAGGGAGGGCCTTCACAACTTCTAGTTCCACCTCTATAATTTTTTAATGTACAGGTATGGTCTTCAGCCTTTATTGATATATGTTTGTGGGCATCAAGAACCCTAGATTCTAGTAGAGCAGGATCATGTATGTGCTCTTCATTTTTTGGTTTCCTTTGGTTCCTTTCTTTTTTGGGTGATCTCTTGAGGGTAACTGAGGCGATAAACTATTAGTAGTGGCATTCATATATGGATATATTTCTTACTGGGTCCCATTATGTCATCAGGATATGCCGAAGGGAATCTTGAGTTTTGGCAGGAATATATTCCTGCCCTAAAGTGGCCACCAGGTTGGACTGTCGTCCCCTAGTTGGAATGAGTATTTGTTCCCGATATGATTGGATTTGTATCATGGGATATTACCATCGACTTTATTGGACTAGATTAGGGATGCATAACTGATACAGAGTGACTAACTCATTTGGAGAGTGAGTCATTCTCTTTGAGGAAATTGGGCCGCTGCCACATTTTCTCTCCTTCACTGTCGATGCAATGATATCTTGGAATTTTTTGAGGGTATAGTTTAGAATCGACATATTATCTTCCATCATTGTCTGGATGTGCTGAGATACATATTTGGATGAAATGGGTATAAAGGCCCATTTTGATGTTTGAGTAGGAGTTTTTGCCTACTCCGGTTCTCCATGTGAATCCAATAGACACTAATAGTTCTCCTATGCTGGGACAGAGGAATGAGTATGCCACCCGTTTTCTTCTTCGGTTTCCACTGTATTTGATTGTTGGAATTCATATTCACATGAAAATATTTTTATCTTCTCTCTTTATGTTGTATTTGTCTCATGTTATTGGTATGCATCTACATGAATTAGACTCTAATCATATTTGTTTGATGTGGGGCGAAGGGGCCAGAGTGGGGTAAAACTACCACCTTGGTTCAAGATTTACATCGTGTTCACCATTTTTTTATGCCTCTGAGGTGGCCTGTTAAGTGCATACTGAGGAAAAAAATGGGCTGATGTGAAATATTCTTTTGTCTTTTATCGTTGGGGTAGAACTGCCATCATGTTAAAGAACTCACTTCGGGTTCACCATTTTTGTTCTGCCTCTAAAGTGGTGAGTTTTGAGTGGTGCAGGAATTGTACTATGTTGATCATCACCCATCCCTTTTTCCAAATACGGTTTCTGGTAATGTTCACCATTACTTTAGTTTAGACCAGTTCAGTGTCATACTTTAAATAAGTTTGGATTAACCCCGTGGAAACTGTTTGTCCCAACAAGATATTGTGTGGGGTCATGTACTTGTTCAATCAGTCCTCCTCAGATATAAAATCCTTGGATGGTCTCCAACAGGTTTATTCATGGAGTTAGGAATTCACAATGGCCCTGATATCCATGATTCATGGACATGCTTTCCAAAGGAAGGCACTCGTTGATTGATGATTCAACCATCGACACTTAAGGACTACATTGTTTGAGAGGATGAGAGGTCAGGGTCACCGCACCCTTCCAGGGGAGGATTGTTTCTTGTTTTGAGACTCTATTATATATTTAAGTTGTGTTCATATGTTCATAAATCCTTGGTTCATTCTTGAAAATCGTGTCTATAGGCTACCCTTGATTGGAAAGATCGTCGTAGGCATGCATATATTTTATGCTACGGAGGTGATGCTAACTTGATCCATATAATAAGGCTTTATCGAGTTTATCATCATACAAAAGAGAAAAAAGGTGATTAGATGTTGGGATCAAACTCGTAAGATGGGTTTCCAATGTATCCACAATAGAGTAATCAGAGCCCACATAGTATGGATTGGTTAGGGCTTACGCATGGAAGTTGTCCATTGAGGGGAAATGATTGGGTGGACCCTTTTGGATGGGAACCCTTTTGAGCTCATCCCTTTAGGTAGGAATCCTTTGTATCATTATTTGTTCAGTAATTAGAGTTCGCATAGTTCAGATGTGTTGGGGCTTACGGATGGGGGCTTCCCATTTATGGAGACATAATTGGATGAACCCTTTATGGGAGGGCACCCTTTTGAGTTCGGTCATTTAGGTAGGCGTCCTACATATCCTAGTTTTATCTGAAATCAGAGTTCTAGTAGTTAAGATTCATGTGTATGTTGTAATAATCAAAAACATATAAGAACACATGATTCATGATCGGTGTAAGAAACAAGAGGATGTCAAATATTCAACAAAGCACATGATTCCTCTCCTATTGGTGGGAGAGAGAGAGCCCATGACGAAAGAGGCCAGGGAGACCATGGGAGAGATCATGGAGAAATGAACCCTTCAATGTGAAATGACATTGAAGGTCACACATCCCTACCTTAGATTATTGGGGACTTACCATAGTGGGAAGTCCCCATAATATGTTTTGGGAATGGTAGGAGTTTCTCCCTCATCAAATGGGGGAGTGAACATAACACCTTCGACTCATCACTATTGCTTATTGAATGGAAAAGCAAGTGATCACCCTCAATCCCAAGAATAGGGAGGTTCACGTCAACATACCATGGTTGGAATCTGAGTTAACATGGTATTTTAGACCCATCGGAATTCACGATTCCAAACCCATTTTGGGTAGATCCTTCATGACTCCACTTACCATGGGTATGTAGACTCAAATGGGTGCACTTATGCACCCGATTGTATGATCATATGGGTCTAGTGGCTTTGGAGGAGGTTTGGAACAAATGTTGGAGGACTGTATTGTAGAGGAATCATGGATTAATAGATGGTAATGAAGGGTGAGGTTGGAATTGGAAGAAATAATACCTAAAAATACCCCATTCTGCGTTCTGGCTTCATATACAGGATGGGGAAGGCTCCGCATACCGTAGTGGTATGCATGCAGAGGGGATGACCATATACCGATAAGGTATGTTGTCGTGGGTATAGATAAATACATACAATAGTAGTACGTGGACTATCCCACAACTTTGGATTTTATCCAGGTACTGATGCAGTACGTTGTGTCGAGATCAGTCCGTGTAGCGGTAAACTACACGGAGCACCATATTGAAGGAGTGTTCGGGGGATTATCATTCATGGGGAATTAATACTCAAGAGGAATGTGGTTAGATGTCCACTAATTAGGTTCACAATTATATTATTATTATTAAATTCCACTATTTATGGTTCACGGCCGACTGTACCTATGGAGAGAGTGGTTTGCAATTCGTGCTTCGCCGATGAATCAAGACTGATGTCAAAATCTTCTCCAAACTCTTTCTTCCAACCAATGATTACCTTTATATCCTTATTCATTCATACTTTGTCCTTAATATTGTGTTACATTTATATAACATCAGATAAATTGTAACTATTAGGAACGTGACACCATTTTCATAAGCCAATGAAGAGATATCCTGACCCGTGGAAGACTCCGTTAATCCGAGCTGTGCAGAGGATTCAGTTAGCAATAATGGTTCATGGAACCCTTCTAGTTCACTTCGTCTATGAACTAATAAGTTTTTATAACTATACATAGAAGATCTTCATGTGCATGAGTCTTTTGGCGACACAAATTCTGGTCTGCCTTATTCACTGGCCATCGCTCTACGAGCTAGTAGTCCACGGATCGTTCTCCGTACCAATTGGATTGCGATCCAGGTGGTCCACAGACCTTTATCAGTAATCGTATGTGGTACACATGAATTTTATTGAAAACATGAATCTCGTCAAGTATATTTGGAAATTTTCAACTTAATTTTATTACATTCACCTTGCTAGACTAGTAAAAGTACTTTCTTGCTTCTACAAAGAGATTGTGGTGGTATTTTATTACCTTGGAGGAATTTTCCGGTCCTTAAAGTAATGCATTATTATTATTTATATGTTTTTACTATTTATTTTTTTATTTTTTTTGTGGAATACTCTAGTAAGGTGGGTATAGTCTCCCTGCATGTCCCATTAGACACTTGTCAGTAGTTGTAAGCCTCTAACATATGAGGAGGCATGCTTGAGGTCATGTGGAGAACCAGATCAGGGCACCAAAAAATAGTGTCACTCAAGTTGGAAAATTAAAAAGTGGTTTTAGAGTGGTTTTTATTTTAGTTATATATTAGTTGTGAAATGTAGGAATGAGGGTAGGATGTGACTAGCCTTGTAAATGAACATGTGCATGGGATTAGCTAACCCATATATAGTAAAAAACTTATGTACTTAGGGTGGTATTGTTGTCATTCATGTTTTCTTGTCATAGTTGAATGTTATAAACCTTCAGTAATTCACTTTCGATGTAATTTTATATTTTTATAATGTTTATTAATTGGTTAGTCATGACATGAAGTTGGTGTATTCATGCATCATTTTAGGAACAGAGGGATATATTTGACTTGCATCATGCTAGGAACAAACAAGAAACTGGTTATGATCTGGTATAACAATGAAAAATGAATTTTGACTTTATTGTGAAATAAATTAAAAAGTTCCAAATAAAGAATTTATAATTTTATAAGGAATTTAATGATGTTTTTTGAATGGTTAAAATTGTGTCAAATGTAATGTGAAATTTGGGAGTTTGGTTAACTCTATGTTAGTCATGGCCTGGGGTAAAGATCGTTTAGAGTAGTGATAGGGTTCTGATTATATCTATTGGGATATTATGTGGGGGTGAGTTGTTTATGGATCATTATGAGCCTTAGTTTCCATAATTGTGATAATATTACGTTAAGTGTTTTAAGACATTAATTTTTCATTGTAGAGAGATTCCGCCAAGATAATTTTTACTAGTGGAATTTTAGGACGTCATCGAGAATGATCATGTGGTAATGGGTCACAAAACCCTATTGATTCTAGACAATTGGGGGAAGAGATATTCCATGTGAACATCACTAGTTTTATGAAGATTATTGAGAGAGTCCAAAGGAA
Source organism: Viscum album (assembly GCA_963277665.1). Classification (NCBI taxonomy): domain Eukaryota; kingdom Viridiplantae; phylum Streptophyta; class Magnoliopsida; order Santalales; family Viscaceae; genus Viscum; species Viscum album. The sequence goes on from OY728145.1 coordinate 1,419,424,389, forward strand.
GGATATATCAATAATGATTAACATGATGGGAGATTTTTAGCTATATCACCCATTGATATTTACGGGAGAGTGTGGAACCGAAGAAGTGACATTTTAGAATGAGTCTATCAAGAAGAATTTGGATCACGTAGAGACTCGTCTAACTAAGAGATTCATGTTTACATCATATATGTTATGAGGACAAATGAAGGACTGGTGGGATATATGGTATCATGATGAATAGATGGTGGAAATGGAATTAAAATACTTCTAGTATAAGGTTCTTGATCCATTTTACCTTGATAACTTGAGATAGTGGAATGATAAAGAGTTCATGTTATAGACATAGGGAAGTATGAAAATGGTGGATTATTTTGTCCATTTCAAAAATTTATATAGTATTTCTTTGATGTTTATAGGATATAAGTAATATATGAATAGAAGATTTCTAGATGGAATTATATATGAGATTTAGTCCTAGGTAAATATATTTCTTTAGAAAAGTTTGCTGATATGGTGGAGTGGGATCTCATTTCTGTGGGGAACCTAAAACAGGCTACCAGTGGTTGGAAAATAGTTTGAGTTGGAGAATCTGGTGGTATGTATTCTAAAATTTGGAAGCATTTTTACAATAAATTCTACTAAGGTGGTGGTGTACAGTATGACCTACCAAGAGGATCAATCCCACAAGACATTGATTGGATGCTCTATTATCAGTGTGGTGGAACTGGCCACATGCATGGTTAGTGTCCTCGACCACAAATGGAATGTTATGAATGTGGTGCGAGCTTGGATTTATGGAGGTTCTACAAGAACCTTTAGATGGTAAGAATTTGTGGTGGATCTAGGCTAATATAGAGTGTTAGTAGAGGGTTTTCTTCCCTGTATTAGTCATGAAGTTGGAGTTCTATTCGTCGAACCAGTTTGGGTGGGGGAATAGTACATTAGGATGATATCTTATATTCCAAAAGTTAAGTGCATCACTATGAACTCAGACCAGAGGTCCCGAAAGAGGAGCATGTCTAATGCATGTAGCCCAAGCTTCACCCAAAGGTGGTGAGGCTGGATCATCAACCATTCGAGGTACAATTATATTAGTTTCCATGACTTATTGTATGTTTTTGAAACATGATAATCTCATTGTTTTATATATTCTTGTTTATTAATTTCTTTAAACCTATCATTTCAAACCCTATGTGTTTTCTCATCGATTGACACGCTATTGGAGGTGTGATCATAGGGAATCATCATTTATAGGGGATGTATTCTTGAATTTTGTATAGTATCATTTTTTTGGGACTTGTTTCTGTTTGCGATGTTGTTTTTGGACCTTATATTGAGAATGTATTGGTCGTTGATGTATGAAGACCCTATTTAATGTTACCAAACAATGGTAACATTAATGTCTCTTGTATGTGACACTTATGTTCATTTTGGCGAATGAGATATCGTGGAAGTCCTTGCAAGTCTAGATTGTCAGTATTTAAGTGAGAATATATCCCAAGTGGAATGTCTTATACTATGAAATGGGGGACTATAGAACTATGTATTTACTTTCATAGTGAATCTATAACACTATGAGTTTACTAAGGACATATCAGGGTTTCCACCAAAGATAGATGTTGATTTCATAATTGAGTAGATTCCTAGTGCTGATCTTGTTTTCATTTTTACTTATAGGACTAAATTGGTATAGATTCAAGTTGTTAAGACTCTGCAAGAAGAGTTTGAGGGTAATGGATTAATCCATCCAAGTACATCACCTTGAGTTTTTCCATTTTTTATAGGAAGAATGGTGAGACACTATGATTTTCTATTTATTACCATAAGTTCAATTAGATGATAACTAAGAATCGATATCTCCTTCCATGTATTGATGATATTTTTGATAATTTGGGGGGTTATTGTGTATTTTCCAAGAATTTCTCGAGATATGGATATCACCAATTTAGGGTGAGGCCTTTTAATTTTCTATGTATTTCTTTTAGAACCAGGTATGGTATGTATGTGTTTGTTTCAAAGTCATTCAGTTTGGCAAATTCCCCTGCATTATTTTTATCCTACTTTAGTTGAGTGAGGAGTATACCTTGTTTTTTTTTCTTTCGAAAATAGGAAATATATTATTGTTGATGTAAGGAGAATAATTCATGGTGTATTGTTCATAATAGTTGAGGCCACATGAACAAAATTACCTAACATATGATCTCAAGTTAGTTGTGGTGGTTTATAATTTTATATGTTTCTGGAATTACCTAATGGGAGAAAGGATTTTTGGGTATACTAACCATAAAATTATAAACAAAAATCTTCTCTTAGAGATATTTTTTTTGGAATCTAGATGAGTTGATTACATGGAATTGTGTTATTGACACATTGAACTTGAAGACACAAACTCTAGTCATCTGGGAGTATATTCTGGAGTGGAAGATGATGTATATGTTTACATAGATACTTATAAAGGCTGAGAGATCTAAGGATAGGTGTCCAACTACGAAAAAATGCAGATTTAGCGATGGTTTAAACCGCCGCTAAATCGTGCATCAGAAAACTATTCACAGCAGTTTTCAAAACCACCGTAGAACGTTTCGCGGCGGTTTTTTAGTGGCGGTTTAAACCGCCGCTAAATGATTTAGCCGTAGTTTTTGATTTTTTTTTTGATTTTTTTGATTTTTTTGATTTTTTGATTTATTTTATTTATTTTATTTAATTAATTAAATTAATTAAATTAATTATTTTATCTTATTTTATTTTATTTTATTTTGTTTATTTTATTTATTTTATTTATTTTATTTTATTTATTTTATTTTATTTTATTTTATTTTATTTTATTTATTTTATTTATTTTATTTAGTTCGTATTTATTTTATTTATTTATTTCGTATTTTATTCATTTATTCGTATTTATTTTATTTATTTATTTCGTATTTTATTTATTTATTTCGTATTTTATTTATTTATTTCATATTTATTTTATTTATTTCGTATTTATTTTATTTATTTTATTTAATTTGCATTACATTATTTACTTTATCCATGTATGCATGCTCATGCCCATGCACATGCCCATGCAAATGCTTATGAAAATACCCATGCAATATAAAGAAATACTGTGTTTGGTGAGATTTGAACCCCTGACCTCTTGCATATTTTCCAAAGACTTTATCACTCCAGTAAGTTCGTCATGTGGTTAATAAACAAAATTTAATACACTTATATATACTAATTGAAAAATAATAATACATAACTAATAGATATAAACTCAATAATGATTAAACAATAAGCAATAATTAATAACCCAAAATTAGTAATTAATAATTATTGATTTATTAGAAATTTATTGAGTTATTTATTATTATTTCATGTTTATTATAATAAATAACAAATAAATTATAATAATATTTACATAAATTATAAAATTAAAAAAATAAATTAGTAAAATAATAAAATAGCGAAATTAAAAGAATAAAGAATAAAGAATAAAGAATAAATAATAAAAAATAGAAAATAAAAAATAAAAAATAAAAAATAAAAAATAAAAAATAAAAAATAAATAAAAAACAATAAATAGCAAACAATAAAAGATCAACAATAAACAATAAACAATAAATAATAATAAATAATAATAAACAAATAATAAAGAATAAAGAATAAAGAATAAATAATAAAGAATAAATAATAAAGAATAAAGAATAAAGAATAAAGAATAAAGAATAAAGAATAAAGAATAAATAATAAATAATAAATAATAAATAATAAATAATAAATATTAATAAAAATTAATAAATATTAAGAAATATTAATAAATATTAATAAGTAATAATAAATAATAATAAATAATAATAAATAATAATAAATAATAATAAATAATAATAAAAAATAAAAAATAAAAAATAAAAAATAAAAAATAAAAAATAAAAAATAAAAAATAAAAATAAATAATAAATAATAATAAACAAATAATAAATAAAAATAATAAATAATAAATAATAATAAATAATAAATAAGAAACAATAAATAATAATAAATAACAAATAACAAATAATAATAAATAATAAACAATAAACAATAATTAATAATAGATAATAATACATATATAATAAATAATAAATAATAAATAAAAATAAAAAATAAAAAATAATAAATAAAAAATTAAAAATTAAAAATAATAAAAATAATAATAATAAATAATAATAATAAACAATAAATAATAAATAATACATAATAATAATAATAAATAACACATAATTAATAATTATAATTAATTAAATAATAAATAATAAATAAGAAATAATAATCAACAATTAATAATAGATAACAATACATATATAATAAATAATAAATAATAACTAATAAATAATAAATAATAAATAATAAATAATAATAATAAATAATAATAATAATAATAATAATAAATAATAAATAATAATAATAAAAAATAAACAATAAATAAATAATAATAATAATAATAAACACATAATTATTAATTATTAATAAATAAATAATAAATAGGAAATAATAAATAATAAGTAATAAATTATAAACAATAAATAATAAATAATAAACAATAAATAATAATAATAAAAAATAAAAAATAAATAATAATATATAATAAATAAAATATTATTAATAATAATAATAAATAATAAATAATATATAATATATCATAAATAACCCCTAATAAATATTATTATTAATAATAATAAATAATAAATAATAAATAATACATAATAAATAATAAATAAATATAAATAAATAATAAATAATAAATAACCAGTAAAAAATAATAGATAATAAATAAATTAAAGTATATTATAAGTAATAAATAATAAATAATAAATAATTAATAAAACACATGAAAAAGTACAAAAAGGCGTGATAAATTATAAAAACGCAAGAAAACAGATGGAGAAGCACGAAGAAAGAAGCATTAGAAAGCATGAGAATGCATGAAAACTCATGAAAACTCTGGAAAACCCCTTTAAGAATTCAACATAATCATCAGAATAACCCACAAAAAACCATTGATAAAGATAACAAGTCATGGAAACCAAAATAAATAGTAATAAATGGAGCAACCATTAAAACCCGTCAAAACGGTCAAAAGTGACAAAAAATTGGACTCACATTAACGGAGATATCTTGTGATCCGAGAGTCCGTTCCAGATCCGTGACCAGTCAAATCAAAGAATCTAAAACTATCTTCGAGCTGATAGGTGAAAGTGACCGAATGGACTGGTGGATCAGATATGACACCATTTAAAAAAACCGACATGGAATGGGTGCTAGAAACGAGGCATCGAAAAACACAACAAACCCTATACCCACTAAAAAAGCCATAACTTATGATCGAGGAGCCCATGTGGATGCCGTGACTAGTCAAACTGAATCTCATGGAAAGAACTACGATCTGGAATGTAGAGGAGTCCGAACTGACACACAGATCGAACGTTATGTCCATTTGAAGACAAGTTCGACGGGACACTGGTGAAGGAAATGAGGTTTCAGAGGCCTTCAGAGGATTTTTTAGGGTGAAAAAACATGACAGAAATTTTCTTCTGTCCAATTGGAGCGTAGCTCTCTTCACTGGCTTCGATTTGATATGTGTAAGAGCCCAAAAGGACTCCCGGAGCGAAGGTTGTTGTCGTTTGAAGTTGGAGAACTTTTTTCAACTTTCTTATAACTCTCATATGTTCTGCAAATTAGACCGTCTCACGATTTTGATTACACCTGCCTCTAGATCTCTTCATGAGCTTTTATTTTACTGGTTGTTGTGCTCCAACAGACTCCCAGATCAAAAGTTATGGTCGTTTTAGTGATTTCGGGGTTTCTCATGTTTTTTATTTTTTTATTTTCATTTCGGGGCAGTTTTTTAAAAAACCTCCGCTAATCCTCGAAAAAATAAAAAAAATAAAAAAATCACACATTTCGCGACGGTTGTTTCACTGAGGTTTTGAAAACCATCGTAAAAAAACCGCCACGAAACGCCCGTTTTCTATAGTGTCCCTCGTATAATTTTCAATTGAGTCAACACTTCTAATCTAGATAATGGAGAGGAAGTATGAGGATATGTAGTGTTTAGACTTGAAGGAAATCCTTGTTGGTGTGGAGTCACCTACAAATAGGAATATCAATGATGATGAGGTAATTTATGTTTGTCGTCATGTATGGTGTATGTGTGTAGGCAAGTGGAGATTATTTGTGAGTTCTATGACTAGATATGGGTAGTGTATTCTGGTTTGACCCAAATGTATCATTATCTTCATATAAAATATTGGTGGTCAGGGATAAAGAAATAGTTTTTAGGGTTCATTACGTAGTGATACACCTATCAGTCGGTGAAGGTTGATCATCAGTGTCTAGGTGGTTTTCTACCACCCTTTCCCATTTAGTAATGGAAGTGGGTGATGTTACCATATACTTCATGGATGTTCTTCAAAGGAATCCTCAGAAGAATGATGAGATATGGGTAATTGTGGACCTATTAAAAAATGTTTCTGATTTTTTTCTGATCCAGTAAACTATTAAATTTGATCAATTGGGAGACATGTCTGTTTATGAAATGTTGAATTTTCATAGGGTTAAATGATGTATAGTTTCAGATCATGATACACATTTTACATTGAACTTATATAATGTTTTTTAGAAGGATATTTTTACATATGTGTTCTTATGTACATATTTTGACCCACATATAGATTAGAAATCAAAGCATACTCTCCAGGTTATAGAGAAACTTTTGTGAGAATGCATCATTGTTTTTTGGTAGAGTATGGGAAAAACATGGATCCTATTGATTTCTCCTATAACAACTGTTATTAGGATACTATTTAGATGAAACCATATGAGGCACTCAATAGAAGACTATTTAAATCAACATTGTGTTGGATGTAAGCTTGTGAATTAGTGTTGTTGGGACTGAGCCTCATAAAGGATACATCATAGAAAGTTCATTTGATTAAAAAACATGTGGATGAAACATAGAGCAGAAAGAATTCGTATATTTATTGACATCATAAACCTCTATATTTTTTCATTTGGTGATCATGTGTTCCATTGGTTATCCCTGAGATTTGGGAACCATTGGATCTAGAAATAAGTTATGTTTTCACTTAGGTACATGGATCCATTCGAAATTTTGGAAAATATGGGACCCGTGTTTTGGATCTCTCATAGTGTAATGGTGGTATGCATGATGTTTTCTAGGTGCACTTTTATGACAATATATGAAAAAACCATATCATGTGATTTATATTGATGATTTTGAGATTAAGGCTAATAAGTCCTTTGAGGAGCAATTCGTTTACATTGTCGATCACAGTGAAAAATATTGTTGGGTAATACTATGTCATTAGTTTGAGTTCTCTGGTATCATGGTATCGTTTAAGTGGAAACTTATTATAGGTATGCAGATATGAGGGCCTAATGGCTTAATTGTTTTACCTTGGATGCTTTGTGATGCTTGGTAGTCCAGCTCGAGGATGAGTTATTTTAATGTGGGATAGTTGTAAGATCCCAAACATTCAAGGAGGGGAATATTTTTTCAATTTTTTATTAAAATACCTTTATTATCGTTAATGAAATACTTACCTAGAGTATGAGAGGCATCTGAGCTGTTTAAGAGGTTTTCAACAAAAAATGGGGGAAAAGTTTCAATCTAGTGAATGTTTTATGTTTGGTTCATGGTTACTAATAACTGTGCAAAATTAACCGTGAATTCTTATATAGTACAATTCATTGTTGGAAAACCAATAAAGAAGGACCAAGAAACTGTGTAGATCAAGACCTCATAAACAGAGGCATGTACATGACCACCATACTATTTGTAAAACCAGTGAGTGGCCAGCCCGAACCCTATGACCCAATTTCCTATTAAATAGAGGGAACCACATAGTTGGTGCATGGTTTGGCCATCCATGTGAAAAAACTATGGTTCTGTAAAAATTTGAAGAATTCTTAAATTTTCAACTTAGTATTTAATATTTTTACTCGCTTTTACATCATTTCATCACCCAAAATCATAGGTGATTAACCACTTCCTTCAAATTTACTAGGAGATGATACTACTATAATTATTGTTTATTTGGAGTGTCATTGGTTGCATATTGATGCATCGGGTATGTATAACTCCCCTCTTCTTTCTTTTTCCATGTAATAATCATTGTGGAATTATTTCTATCCTGCTTAATCCTAAACAATTATTTTACTATAGATTATTATATTATCTTGTTAGGGTTATTAATACTTAAATGAATTCACATTTTTAATATAGTATTTATCTACGAACATGTTCAATGTGTTCTACACTTGATTCCTTCATTCTTTATATTTTTTCTTGTGTATGTGTTTTTGAAAATTCAATTTTTTGTTATCCATTTAATTAATTGGCCATGAATGGTGAATTAAAAATTTTATAGAATTTATAGGCTATTAAAAACCCCCATTTTTTCCACTTATTACTATTATTCTAAGCTTATAGAAACCCATGGGGTGTTCCACACCTTTGAATCTGTTGAGATGGTTTGGAAGATGGTAAATTGGGGGGTTTTGTGATATCAAACTGATTATGTTTTGGTTAAATGAATTATTTTAAGAATATGGTTAATGTTGATAAATTATTAAAGTGGTATTAACCATGTTTTTTTGGTTAAAGTGTTTTAACAAGTCGTGTACTGAATAATGATAAAATGATCTTTTGTGGAAAAGGGTTAAATGTGAGGAATAAATTGAACCATGGAAATTTGATAAATAAGATATTTAACATATGATATATTTTCTTGTTAAAAATTTAATTAAGATGTATCTATAATATTGTGAACTAATGGTTGCTGGGATGAATCATTGATGCATCACTCCCATGGGAGGTCCATACTGATGCTCCAAAAACCCTTATCAATAGATGTTTTTAAAGAAAGGTTTAATGATCATGAATTTGTGGTTATGTTCGTTGGGTTCTATATCATGGATGTGATGGTTGAACATGGATTCCTTGGTGCTAGTTGGATACAATGACTGAGGCTCCTTGTTATCATAATTGTAACCCTTTGAGAGATTCTTCAGACGACAAAAAAAGGCCGAAGAAGTTTTGATGATTACGGGTAACATTTGTTACCAAGAATAAAAGAGGCCTATCTATTTATTGTTAAATAATTTGGACACATTAATTTACTATCCAATTTTCTTATATTTACTCCCACATACAATGTATTTGACTGGATAATTTTTAGACACCACTTTTGGTGGCCTACTGAGTTGTATGCACACCCAAATCGAGTCAGAATTGGGTACCCAGGCATAATTCATGGTTGTAGGTCAGAAAAAGGGTTATGACACTATTCTAGATGGTTGATTTTGGGATTTGGGATTTGGGTGGATGTTTGGAACATACATAATGTTGGGACCCATTTTTAGGATTCTTCAATGTGTCTTTATACTAGGTTTTTCTTTAAACGTGGCATTGTATAACATGAGAAAGTGTATTTACTATTTGGTTGGGGTCATGAACCCATTTTTTGGGAATTGATTTGTGATGTATGATTATTTTTTATATTGATTCCTCTAATTATTATTTTATATGTTATGTATTACTATGGTAAAGATGGTCTATTCTCAACACATTTTTCATTAGACCTTATCTTATAGTCAGAAGCCTATGGAATACGGGGAGTCACACATGAGGTCATATGGGAAATAAGAACAATAGAATTTATATAGTGAGACATGGGATAAGAAGTTATGTAATTCTTTCTGAATAATTTGTTTTTTTGGCATCCCACATGTTTTATTACATAACATTTCATTACATGGTACAAACAGATGAAGTATTAGAGTTTAGTTCCCTATAAATAATGTACATAATACTTGAAAACATATAACATTATTATAAATCCACTTTAAAGACATATTCAAGGGTTCTACCTAAGGTACTTGTACTACATATCATATCCTAGGGACATACATCAAAGGAAAAGGGTGTGCATGAAGCCTCATAAGGGGCGAAGAAAGAGATTAAAATAGAATGTGATCATGGGACATATCAAAAAACAATAAGAGGCATAAAAATAATGAGAATACAAGAGTTATATCATAATTATAAGAATATGAATCATAACATAGAAATTTGGACCATAACTTTAAATGGGATATCCATAATCACATCACTAAAGGTGATCACGAAGGTGTCACAAATGAAAATTATAAAGGTTATTAACCAAGGGATCATAAAACATGTCATATCTAGAGATTAAATTCATTACCCAGTTCATGGAAGATATATTAAGGAAAACCATCCATATTTATTAAATTCATGTGAGCTACATTTGTCATAAAAAATAATTTCATTATTAACCCATGGAGAATAAATAACAGGTTTCTTAAAAAAATCGTGGAGTACAAAACTTCTTAAAAGCCCGATCATTACATCATTTTTTACCCACAAAAGAAAATATTGGTTTCATATATGTAAATACCTGAATGAAAATACATGTTTATATATTTTTGAATACCCATTAACGATAAAGTGTTTTGGGTATTCAAATAAAAAGGAAAAGATAATTTCTAATGTAAAAGTGAATAAATTTTAGAAGTAAAATCCACTTCCTGATGAGTATTTAACATGTTTTTAAGAAGGGGTAAAATGGGATATATCAAAGGTCCTCCAATGATAAAATAATATTATTACAATAATCGGAAAATATAAATAGTATAAAATAACTCATTTTAGAAATTGGATGACATACCATATAAAAAGGAAACATGAATGGAAAAGAGAACTATTGATTTCCCTTACATTGAAGAGAAGTTCCAAAAACATGAGGACGAAACCTTGGGGGATTGAGGGAACCTTGGGGGGAATCCTTGTGAGGAAAAAACAACAAATTAATGGAGGATGGATTTAATGTGAAGGGGAATAGTTAAAAAGGTGGGTATCTATATCAAAAGTGGAAGAATTATTTGATAATTTACAAATATAGGACTTCGATATCTCAGTTGTGGAAAATGAAAAACCATTATCTTACCCATATTTTCTAATCATGGTTTTGATAATTTGGGTCACATTTTATGATATTAAAATCCATGATAACCAAAAAACTTTTATAATACTTATTTTTTCATGTAAAATTAAATACTCCACAAACTAATGTTTTTTAGAATCAAATTTTCTTTTTTAGATTTTGGAAGGTCAATTATTGTTTCAGAAATTGATTAAATCTATTAAAACACTTAATATTAATAAAATAAAATTTTTAGTCCATGGTTTTTGTTTAATTAATTTTTTCCTAATTATGAAATAAATATTATGTCATAAAATATTTTGAAAACCCAAAATTATATATTTGTACTATTCATGAAAAAATAATGTATTTTGGGAAATTATCATAAATTCACCCTAACCAATTTCAACATAATTATTTCAAATATAATATATATTTTTCCATAATAATGTTATTAATATTAAAATTTTATCTTTTAAATATAAATACCTTATTTATTTTAATATAACAGTTTTTAAGTAATAGTTAAATTAATGACACTTATAAAAAAATGCATAGGCCATCAAAAAATTATTTTATAATTTATATTTATGTGAGATTGTATATAAAAAATATTTATTTATAAAAAATATTATTCCAAATACCTTAGTTTATTATTAAATTTTATATATTTTCTAGAAAAATACAATTATGATTCATTGGAGTCCGAAAATCAATTTACCAAATTTATCTCAATTAAAAATATATTTCATTAAGTGAAAATATTCTTAAAAGGATTTTATGGAATAAAATTTTTATTTATAAAATGGAATTTACACTTTAAGTAACAAATTTATGTACAATTAATACCTTATTACACCCATATACACCCTAAGAGTAAAGTGTGCAATGGCGGTAGATTCTTGGGGTGGTTTGGCTAACATCGACTGAGTGGTAATCTCCACCAAATTTAGCTTTTTTCCATATGTTATTTCATTCAAGCATCACATATTTAAACTTTACATGGTATTTTTCAAGGTTGAACCCCAGTGATGATACCACCATCCTATGTTCTGAAGAATGGGCTTCAAACGACATGAATCTACTGTTTGAGGCCATCGATCCTCCTTTTAGTTTTAATTATCCTTCATCATTGCAAATTTTAAACACTAATTACAATGGTAAAATTTTCATTCATGGTTATAGTTTCCAATGGTCATATTGAAAAATGGTGATGTTTGACCAATGTTCATATAACTATTGAATCCCAACAACCACATTTCCTTTTATACCCAATAAATACCACTTCATTCATTCATCCAAAATTAACCACTATTTCTCCCAGAGCATATATTTTCAATTATAAATATGTTGATTGGATTAATATATATATTTTTTCATTTATATAAAATTTTCAGTAGGGGAGATTATTCTATTAGATTGGTATGATCCATATTTTCCCATTTTAGATATTCTATTTTTTTTGTATACTTATAATGATTGGAATTTTAATTGGTTTCATAGGAGACTAATGTAATTATCATTGTTAATGATATAATTTTAATTGGTTTCTATTTATTTTCTATGTGTATAATATTATATAATATGTTACAATCATTAATTTAGGAAATAAATATAAATTAAAAAGTTCAGGTTGTTATATTTCCCCCTTAATAAATTTCATCTACAAAATTTGAACTCTTTTTCTTATTTGAGAAAAGGGGAGGGTACTTAAGTCTCATTGACAGCTCTGGTTCCCATGTAACTTCAAAATATTTATGGTTCCTCTATATCACATTGATGAAGATAGTAATCTTGTAGTATAGAACCTTGTCTCTACGTTCCAAGATATCGAACATATGCTCCTCATATAAGAGGTCATGTTCTAGTTATATGACCTATGAATTTAGTACATGTGGGGGATCAGGTAGGTAATTACTAAATAAAGATACATTAAATATATCATGATCTTGAGAAAGATAATGGGGAAGTGCTAGTGGATAGGCCATGGATCTTATGGGATCGATGATTTCAAAGTGGAAAATGTACCTTGGGCTAAAATTCAATTTCATTAAAAATCACATGACTCTCTTCCATAGTGTTTTCCAAAGGAATAATTTTTCTCCAATATGAAACTCTATGTCCATTCTATGGTTTTTAACATAACTATTCTTTTGAATCTAAGAAGGATTTAAATGTTGATGGATTTCATGAACCCTTTATATCATCTCTTGAACATGAATTCCCCCAAGAAATATCATCTCACCAACATCATCCCAAAAATTAAGCATTCTACAACTCTTTCGATATAGAGATTCATATGGTTCTATTTCAATACATGAGTGGAATATATTGTTTTATTAGAACTAAAATAATATAATTTTTTAATCCCATCCACCTTTAAATTCTATTTAGAATGTTATCAGTATATCCTCAAGTGTCAGAATAGTCCTTTGAGATTGGACATTAGTTTTGGTGTGATAGGTCGTACTAAAATTCAATTCAGTATTAAGATAATATTTAATAATTCCTTGTAATATTTATGTGACCCTTGAAACATGACTATAAATTATAGAATGTGGCACCTCATGCAGCCTTAACACTTCCTCTAAGTATATGTTGTAAATTGGTTAAGTGATAGATATTCCAGAATAGTGATGAAATGGGTAGTCTTGGTGAGTCGATCCACTAACCCATATTGTATTCCATCCATTTGATGTTATTAGGAGACTAGTGATGATGGACATAGTGACATTGTACCACATCCATGTTGGTATGGGTAGTGGTTACAATACCCCTTTATAACATTGTCACTCCACCTTCACATGTTGAGACACAAAGCACCATGTAGTGTAGTCAGGAATATCCCTTAACATATTATCTAACCAATAATGATCATAAAGGTCCCTATAAATTTTAGTTCTTCTTGGATGTATATAGAATTTATACCCATTATCATCATCCATCATCCCCTTCTTTATCTCTGGGATAGATGGAACACATGCCCTTGTATGGGATTTCAATAAACCTTCTTGATCGATATTGAACTCAAGAAATTTCACATTCTTTACAGCTTATATATTATTTTGTAACAAAGAATATTCTCTTTGAGTTTTATGTGATCTTCTCTAGTAATGATGGCAGAGAAATAATTTGGGATAACGTTGAAAATTTCCCTTCCCTTATGATTTCCATTTGTAACCCTAGGTCCTTGAAAAATATACCTTTTTAAATCTTCATCATTTCTAGTACAATAGGGTATTTCCCACTTAATGGTTTAGTGACTTTTTTTCTCTTTCTATGTGATAATTAATTGAACATTAATTGTCTTTAAGATGTTTCGAATAACTCATTTGTCTCATGTTCAATTACTTTTACGTGAAAATATACTTGAAAAAATTGTGTTATATGTATATATTAAATTTCTACTGATAAATTTAATTTCTATAAATTTTTAGAGAAAAACAACATCATATTACTCCAGCTCATACATTGGATAATTATTCCCCTGAGGATTTAACCATTGAGATGCATAAGAAATCACCTTATCATTTTGCATGTGGATGGACCCAATCTCTTTAACATATTCATATATATATATAGATATAAATAATGAGTTATTCTATAATATATGGTAGAGCTAAAACATGCACAGTAAAAAATAACATTCTCATTTCATAGAATCCTTCTTCACACTTCTGTTTTTCAGATGATATTTGTCATTTTTTGTGTTAATTTGGTTAGTGGATAAGAAACTCATGAAAAAATTTCACAACCTCTAATAATATCTTTATAAACCAAGGAAACTATAAACCTAAATTACTATTATAGGATTAGGCCACGTCTATACAACGATTTTCTTTATAGAGTCAAATGAGATTCCTTCGTTGGTTATAATGTGACCCAGTAATGAATCTTCTTGTAACTATAATTCACATTTTATGAATTCTCCAAATGGAATACAATTCCCCTTTGTTCAAAAAATACCCCCTATAAGATCTTTATACACCTTGTGGATTTTGGAATATATCATAATATCATCTATAAAAACTACCACATATTTATCATGGATGTCCTTATAGAATCTATTGATAAAATCCATAAATACAAAAGGAGAATTAGTCAAGCCAAAGGGAATAACAACAAACTCATAACATCGATGTCATTTTTAGTAGAATGTCTTTGGAATATCATATTTATGCACCCAAAATTGATGATACTCATATCAAAGGTCAATATTTGAGAATAATTGAGCCCCATGAAGCTGGTCAAATAAATATTCAATCCTTTAAAGAGGGAACTTGTTCTTCATTGTGATCCTATTAAGTTTTATATAATCAATATATTACAACATTGATATGTACATATTATTCAAAAAAAAGTATATGTTCTTTTTATTTAGAAACACTGGTTTGTATAAATCATTTCTCCAAAAGATCATGAAGTTATTTATTTAATTCATCTAGCTCCACATTTTCCATTTTATATGGGCTCTGGGATATTTTATTGGATCCAAGTATGATTCCAATGGCGAACACTACCTCTCTTTCGGTGGGTGGTCAAGGTAACTCTTTATAAAATACATTATTATAATATTGAATGATGGAAAAATACTCTCCCTTTATACATTTATTTCCTTCTCCCTCTCCAATGTTGATCTCCACAATAAAATCTATGGGAGGTGCATTTAGAAAAATATCTGGTTAGGATGTCACTCCTTTAAAAATGAATATTGTTTTTTCATTCAAGAATACTAAAATATCCATATTTATGTTATAGCATCCCGTCTTTTTATAACATAACTTTTCATTCCATTACACGGAACTGAGGATCTTTAAGGTTTAGTGTCTTGGAAACAAGGAACATAAAACATGAAACAAAAAAAAAATTCTTCTTAAACACTTGAAAGGCTTCTCCTCATGTTCACCCTAGGCTCATTACTGCATCCCATAACCTGGGGACATACATCAAAAGGAAGGGTGAGCAGAAGGCCCAGCAAGGGAAACAAGTGAAACATTTTACATATGAACTTGAGATACATCAATAAAGTCATGAAAAGAACTTTAAGGCATGAAAATGAAATCATGAGGCATATCATAATAAAAATAAAACTTTTTCATAACTTGAAGATGTGGCTACATAATTTAACATAGACAATCATGAACATATCACCAAGGTCCATCCCCAAGGTGTCATTTTAAAATTACCAAGGTTATTCACCAAAGTATCGTGAAAATTGTAATCTCTAGTGGTTACATCATTACCCAATGCATTGGAGCGCTATCAGGGCGCACCCTTAAATTTGAATTTATTATCATGTGAGACACATATATCATCATCAAAAATTTCATAAATAACCCACATAGCATAAAATAAATGGGTTTCATTTCATAATCATAATGTTTTAAAAACTGCTTTAAAGACATGATCTTTACGTCACTTTAAACCCACGGAAAGGGAAAGCGGGTCTCATGTATGTAAATCCTAGAATTTAAAATGGGAAATTTTGATATATATGTGAATACCCTTGTAGAAATAAGATCTTTGAGTATTCTCTTTATAATATAAAATAATTTTTGAGAAAAGAGAGAGGCATTTTGAGGGGAAAATTCTGCAGCATAACGGCTAAGTTTCGGGGTTTTAGAAAACATTGAAATGAGAGGGGACATGGGTCACCCTCTCATAAATGATCCATAAAACAGTAGGGTGAAAGAATAAGAAGGACATATGGACATGGTAATGAAATTTTAGGGACATACCATTTGAAATGAAAAACATGGAAGGAAAAAAAAATTAGATTTCTCTTATGAAAATTCGGCAGCCTTACGGCGTCACTTAACTTCAAAAGAAAATGATTTGACAAGATCAAATAGGGTCCCTCATCATATGATCATAAGAGATCAGTATGATAGATATAGAGATAATTCCCCAACATAACAAAAAGGAACTTGAAAGAATTGACATGAAAGTAGAACTTCAAAACGAGAAGGGCGAACAACCACTTAAACATTCGGCAGCCTAACGGCGCCACTTAAAACATCAAAATACTGAATTGAAGAGATCAAATGGGGTCTCTCATCATATGAACATAAGAGTCCAGTATGATATATATAGATATCATACCCCAATATAACAAAAAGGAACTTGAAATAATTGACATGAAATTAGAACTTCCAAACGAGAAGGGTGAAGAACCACTTAAAAATTCGGCAGCCTAACGGCACCACTTAAAACTTCAAAATACTGAATTGAAGCGATCAAATGGTGTCTCTCATAATATGATCATAAAATATCAGTATGATAATTTAGAGATCATACCCCAACATAATAAAAAGGAACATGAAAGACTTGAATTAAAATAGAACTTGAAAACGAGGAAGGTGAAAGAATCCCTTAAAAATTCGGCAGCCTAACGACGCCACTTAAACATTCTTAAAACGAATTGATGAGAGAAAGGGGGGGGGGGGGGGGGTCTCTCATCATATGAACATGAAATAGGCAGTAGGATGAATATAAAAGAACATACTCCAACATAATAACATGGAGTATAAAAGAAATGACATAAAAGAGATTACTTGAAAAGAAAGAGAGGGGTCGGATCCCTTACCTTAAAATGTAACTCTTAAACCTCAATGGTTGGGACCTTGAGGGCTTGGGGGAACCTTGGGAGGAATCCTTGGGAGTTAATGAGACCATAAATTCGTTGGGAATGAGTGGGGAGTCGAATGTATGAGAGGAGGGCTTGGTATTTATAGGGAAAGTGAGGGGACAAGGCATTAATGGCCAAGGGACACCTCACATGTGCTTTTCTCAAACCCATGTGCTCTCCCTTGTCATTTATCATGGAGTTAGGACACATGGGGCCCCCAAAACAATAATTCATCACCCTTGGCCGGCCAACCCTCAAAAGATCTCATGACATCATCATGACACCGTTATGATGTCATTAAACATACCGAAACCCTAAAACTGTATTTTTACTATTCACTGAAAATTCAACTTTCTCAGAAAAATCCCAAAATTTCACATTAACCAAATATCAATGCTCTGATTTCAAAAATGAAATCCATTTTATAAAAATAATTTTCTAAATATTTTTAATTTAATTTTTAAATAAAAACACTATTCATCGAAAATTCATTTTTTCAGAAAAAACCCCAAAAATTACCATAACATAATATCGATGCTTTGAGTTCAAAAAATAAAGTCATTTTTATAAAAATAATTTTCTAATTATATTTAATTAAATTTTTAATTAAAAAACACTATTCACCTGAAAAAACTAATACTTGAATAATAATTAATGAAACTGTTATTTAACTATTTTATTGAATCACATTACTTAATCAAGGTACCTAGATTATTTTAAAACTTTCTTTAAGTGAGATTACCAATCCATTTGGTCATATTACTAATCCTAATCATAAAATCACTATTCATAAATTACTATTCATCAAAAATCAAGTTGGTCTTATTAGACTCTAAATTTAGTACTGAACATAATTGCCGAAGACCATTTTTTGAAAATCATTACACATTTTTAATTATTTAGGGTTTACATAAACATATTTAAAATATCCTTTTTCTAAAATTCATCAAAAATATGCATACTATATTTATCCGGTCATTTCAAAATTCATAAACTTCATCATAAGAAGAAATCCCAATTTTTATTTAAAACAAGGATTACACAAGGTAGTTACGGTCTCGTTACATAACCCCTTATAATACCAGCATAGGACCTAAGAGTAAGGTGTGCTAGGGTGATAGAAGCTTGGGGCGGCTCAGTCAACATTGCCCGAGTAGTAATTTCTATCAGTTTGAACTTCTCACGAAGGCGATTCCGTTCCAGCTTCACATGATGAAGTTCGGCTTGGATTTGATCCAGAGCAAAGCCCAGTGGTGCTACCTCCTTCCCAAGCTCTGTTAGATGGGCTTCGATCGGTCCAAGACTACTAGGTAAGGCCATCGAATCTTCTTTCTATAATAATTAACCAAGATTACATATATCAAAACATTTTGTTCACAGCGGTCATATTGACCGATGGTTATATAATAGTCAAAACCCACTGATCTCATTTTAATTATAATCATGTTTATCAAATAAAACTTTTTTGTTGAGTATAACAATAACACATAAAATTGGGAAACAAAATTTATTTAAAAAAATTTCGGGTCGTTACATATGTTGTTGATCTACTCATTATACTTTGAGATCTATTCCATCCTTAATATAGAGTCAAATTCTACCCTGATAATGACTGCTATATTTTTGATAAGGTTATTCTCAACAAAAATAATTCTATAGTTTCTATATGTTGTTGATTCTAGGATAATACATCTAAGAGTTTTTAATGATTACTTTAATTCCAATAATCCAGGGACTGATTCTATATTATTTGAAAACATGGATGAAATAAAGGAATGCATAATAACATAATCAAACAAATTACTTTTTATCATTGAAATCATAATGAGTGTACCCACCAACACATCATTTGGAGACACTACTTTAGCAATCATGATTGAAAATACCCTACCACTCTCCCTCGTCCTATACTAAGGTTTATGGTGGTTCCCCTTTATTATCTTTTGATTAGGACATTGATTAGAAAATTTTCCAAGCTGTCTACACCAGAAGCATTGAACTTAAAAATGGCCATGAAACATATTACCTTTGTTGTTAGTATTGATAATTTGAGGCTTCACCTCAGCATGATAGTTTATAGATATACATGTATAACATCAACATTAGTATAACCTTCCACTCCCAAACAAGCAGTTCACTAAATTCTTCTTCTAAAATTTCTTTCATGTGGGAAGTTGACATTTATTTCCTATTTTTCTATGATCAAAATTATTCCCTACGTTGGGATCCATTGATATATACATTTAATTTGATATATGTGACCAATGTGTCTCTCCAAACTCCAATTCAACCTTTATAGAAGTATGATCTATCTTCTCATACCACTAGTTGTATTGTTTTCTAGACTCCTCAATAGATGTGGTCTCATTGTACTGAAAATTGTATCAAAAATTACCTTATTGTCCATATTGAATCTATATGTGTATAGATAAATTCTTGTATAGTTAATATCATAGCTTCCCACCTATTTTTTCCATATGGTTTAGTCCTAGGAATCCCTTCCCAATTTTCATTTGTATCGAATCAAAAAATATTTGTTGAAAATATTGGGAAAAATACCTCAAGGAATTCTATCACTCTTTTTTGGATGAATTGTTTTGTTGAAAAAGCCATATAACCATGAATGAGTTTGTTTGATATTGTTGAATCTATGTTATGAGGAACTCAAAGGGTGATACAAAGATCATGAAGGGAAAATAGTTCATGGATGGCAATTAGTTAAAAAGAGTCTTTTTTTTTCATGTAAAGGTCATGTCTTTTGTTTGAGAGGTGGTGTTTGGTTCATGGGATGGACTTTGTTTGCAGCTAAGAGGCAATGATTTGAAGACCATAAAAGGGTTTTTGTTCAAAAAAGATATCAGAAACCATATTGTATTAAAGTATTAGGTGGACTGCATAGTATTATGTGGTGAATGTTGTACCATATCAAAAATTGGGGAAATTATATTAAAAATATTTGAGGATCTATTTTTTATATAAGGATCTATAATACCATCATTATTTAGAGATATTTTTATTATAAAACTGTATCTCTCTAGAATAAATTCAGATAATTATGAAAGTGCTAGTGTGGGAGTCCGTGAAGGTTAAGAGGTTGATGAGGAGAATTCCGTGAAGGGTGAATTAGTTCACTGGAATAGTCTATGAATGGTTTTTACGGCGCACTGTATCCCATGAAAGAAAAAAAGTTCACGAAGGATATGAGATATTTAAAATAAGAACTCATCTATGATACAAATATTTTCTGTGGATGAAGGCCTGGTCTATGGAAGAAGAATCCATCCTTGGAAGTAAGGATTGTTCATGGGAGAAAAGACATCATATAGAGAAGATGTGGTCTAAAAAACACTCACCCCACATAGTGAAGGTCTGTTCACTGAGGAAGTATGGAAATCCACCCAGAACTCAAGTAAATTTTTTAATAGACTAAAATAGTTCATGAATATAATTTCATAAAACTAACAGTATGAAGAAAAGTTGACTTAATCTATGGGTGAAAATTAGGATTTTAATAGAGATTCTATATACAATTGAGGATGCATTATTTCACCAAAATTATGTACCCAACAAGTCTATAAAATTTGATTGGATCCCTTACAACAGTAGTGAGAAAAAGAAGAGGATTATAATGATCCTTTCCATCGATAATGATCCAAAAAAAGAGACATAGGGAGTGACCCTTTGGAAAGTAGTGAGCTGACCCTAAACATTGTAAAGGAAGTGATCCCATGCATAGATGTGATCTGGACCGAACCTTATAATTTGGTAGCTACCCATATTGAATTTGCTACAATGGAAAATTTCCATTTAATTCTCCATGGATGTATCCTAGTGAGTGTGAACCAATTAAAATTGATGTGTGTAGTGAATGATTTCAATTTTGTTCATATATTGAAATAGGGGAGAGAGATAGAAGTTTTTTTGTTTAACAATGAAACAATATCAGAAAGGGAAATTACTTTAATTTTTTATACCCTAATTCACCCCCTATCTAGGTATTTCATCTAGTGGGCCTATTTCCCTTATTGGATTCATTTTATTAATCAGTCTCCAATACTGATCATCTTCTCCTTCTAGGTATCATACTATAAGGGTGAAATTATATATATCTGATTAAGGGATTATAGAAAATATATTTTCTACAGAGATAATCTGCTATTAATCCATCAATGGGTCAGTATATCCACTAAAAGATGGTGGTTGGGGACACATAATGTAATAAAAACAATGTTTCTCCCTTCGAGGTGAATCTGGTCAGTTGACATGATTCATGTTATTGTCCGTAAAACGAGTTAGTTGATTCATCCTCTTCATGATGTTTTTCATTCCAGATTACTTCAAAATTCTATTAGTTAATATTTTATTGATCTCATCATTTACACAGTTCTTCCAATTTCTCTATGTTTTTCCAAAATTCGAAAACATTAGTGGGAAATGTTTTTCTTTTAATAATATTATATTACTAAAGGGATTTTATGTCATAAAAAATAGTGCATAAATATTTTATTAATTTACTTGAAACAAATTATATTATCTATACATCCTTCAAAAAGGTTCATAAAAATATTGCGACTAACCAAACATATTCCCCATGAATTTCAAACAAGGAGTGCAAAAAGGATCATTTTTATGCACTAGTTTCTTTTTGAGTCTATCTTAAAAATGTGTTTTTTAGTGTTAACTGTATGTACATATATTCTAGATCAACATCAACTTATAATATCTATACAAGAATGTATTTGTTTGGAATCCACTTTCTTAATATTTACCAAAATAACTGTTTTCTTTCCTATATCAATAATTATCCATAGGGTTCTTCATAAATTATTCAATACCTAATTTCCACAAGTAACTAAACCATAATTTGATGCCAACTATGGAATCCCCCTTTTTTATTAAATAATATTTCAATATGTGGAACAAACAATGAATATTTTAATGTTTAGTTTCATGAAAATAAGGTACATAATACATGAAAACATAAAAAATCACTCTAAATCCACTAGAAATACATCTTCATAGGTTGAAACTAAGTAAAATTTATTGTATATGATATCCCAAGGACATAAATAAATGGAAAAGGGTGATCATGAATCCCATTAAAAGAATAAGACAGAGAGACATGAAACATGTGATCATGGGACATATTAAAAAAGAACAAAAGACATAACTATAAGACATGGACAAGAAGAATACATTAATAAAAATGACATGAATCAAAACATGGAAATATGTCTATAACATTTAAATGATATATTCAAATCATATCAACATGGTTTATCACCAAGGTGTAATAAATTAAAATATCCAAGGTTATTCACCAAGGTATCATAAAACATGCCATATCTAGAGATTTAATTATTCACACAATGCATTGGAGTACTATCAGGGTAACCTTCCATATGTATTTATTTTATATGATCCACAATGATCATAAAAAATATCTCATTAATAACTCATGGAGATTAATGAATGGGTTTCTTATCAAAATATTGGCTTATAATAGTTTTTAGAGACGTGATAATTACATCATTTTTAACCAAAAAAAGGAAATATGGGTTTCATATTTGTAAATAACGAAATAAAAATGTCATGTTTGTATATTTTTTAATACCAATTTAAAATAAAGTGGATTGGGTATTCAAATAAAATGGAAAAGAGAATTTATTATGAAAAAGTGAGAAATTTGAGAAGTGAATTCAGAAACATGATGTGTATAAAACATGGATTTAGAAAAGGGTTAAATGAGGGATAATAAAGGCCCCCCATTGATAAAAGAGTATTATTATAGTAATGGAACAATATAAAGTGCGTAAAATATATTTATTTTTAAATTGTAAGATATACCAAACAAAAAGGAACATGAATAAAAAAGAAGGGGTTATTTCTGCTACCCTGAAGAGTTATTCCTAAAACATGAAGATAGATCCATGAGGGATTAAGGAAGCACTGGGGGAACTCCATGGGATGAAAATTCAAAATAACCTCTCAGAGGAAGGATTGCGACCGAAGTTTGATGCTAAAAGGGGTGAGTATTTATAGAATAATGGTCGAATTGTTTAGTAATTTCCAAATATAGGTCTTCAAAATATGTATTTGGGGGAAATGAAAAACCATTTGATTAATGATGGGTCTTTATCAATGTATTTTACATTTGGGTCACATTTTATGTTATTTTAATACAGTATAACCTAACATAATTTTTAATACATTTTTCACATGGAAATGTAATGTTTCTACAAAGTAATGTTCTTAGAAATCAACTTTTCCTTTTTAGACTTTGCAAATTAACTTATAGATTTAGAAATTGATTAAATATATTAAAATAGTTAATATTAATAAAGTAATATGTTTTATGTCATTTATTTTGTTTAATTAATTACTATATCATTTTTACAAGAATATAAAGCCATAAAAGATATCAAAAACCACAAAGATTTTGTTTTACTATTCATGATAAAATAAATTATTTTATAAAATTATAA
Source organism: Viscum album (assembly GCA_963277665.1). Classification (NCBI taxonomy): domain Eukaryota; kingdom Viridiplantae; phylum Streptophyta; class Magnoliopsida; order Santalales; family Viscaceae; genus Viscum; species Viscum album. The sequence goes on from OY728145.1 coordinate 1,419,448,472, forward strand.
TATATTCAACCTCACACAATTTTCATGTGCTGATGTAAAATATAATGCTTATTTTCTTATAATAATTCCATAAATACCTGAATTGTAACTTTTAAATATAGAAAACTATATTTATTTAAAAATAGTAGTTTTTAGGAAACAATCAAATTTATGACACATATATAACTTTCCTAGGACAATATAAAATTATTTTATCATTTATCTTTACGTGATATTGTTTTAAAAGGATATTTTATTAAAAAAATATAATCCAAAGTACTTGATTTTAAAATAAATATGTTTATATTTTCTATAAAAATGAAATTTTGTTTCATTTTAATCAAAAGGTAAATTTATTAAATTATCTCAATGAAACATATATTTTATTAAGGAAAAACTTTCTTAAAATGAATTTATTGAATATAAAATTTGTTTGTACAAAGTAATTTACACTTTAAGTAACAAAGGTCTAGACGTGTGTGCCCTTAATACACCTGTATACACTCCAAGGGTATGGTTTAAGAACCCTATTTTTATCATAGGCATGGATCCTTTTCTATTTGAAATAATTATTTATTTTAGACATAATAAAAATCCTAATGATGTCATAAAGGCTTTGGGGGGGGGGGGTCTAGGGATTTTTTGAAGCTCAGAACCCTAGATGGTTGGGAAAATTACTATGTCACATTATTAATAGACAATGTACAACCCAACCCATAAAATCTCTACTAATTATGTGTTGCTGGACAATGGGGTGAACTAGGGAACACAATTTTCCCTACCTATGCACCAGGTTCCACATGACTAAACAAAATGTCTATAGATTTTAGCAAAGGATATTTACATGGTCAACGCACAATTACCCTATCTTTTTGGCCCAACCATGACGGTGTCATACATAAGAAAACAATAGTGCATGGTTAGAGAATTATTTATCCAATAGTGATAACAAACCATGTGACTCCTATATTTTGTGGTAAAATGACATTATCTCCCTTAATGACTAAATATTTTAAACCCTTATCCTATTTTTCAGATTCTAGAAAATGGATCCCTCCTTATCTATGTTTTCTCTCCCAAATAACCACTTCAGAAGATTTTTATCATGAATCATAATTTAGTTTCTTATTCATGTGTCGTTAATATCTTTTTATTCCTCTAGGAAAGAGCTAAATTCCTTTTTAACTATTCACTATTTATATTTCTCTTGACAAAGTTATTAAGGTGTATGATCATATTCCTTATTTAATGCATTGATATTTTCTTTATATTTCTTCTAATCTGGGACAAACTGAAGGATGATACTAGAAATGGAGAGTTCTAAGAGTGTGAGGTATGTATTCTAGTAACTATCCTTCATGTTTTGACATTTTATAATATGTGTTGTCTTTCTGTATGATGGTTTGACCGTGTGTTTCCTTAAATTTTATTTTAATTGAGTTGTTTGACTTATTAGAACCTGGATAATGTCAAGGTCTACAACCTTGGATTGATCCATATATTTTGGTTTTCCCTCCTCATTCCTAATTATATTTCATTATTGTATACCTAGAAATGAAATAGAGTTTTCCTACATAAATTAAAATGATGATATAATGTTTATTTGAAATGATATATGTGGAATAGAACAACTTTTACACATGTAATTTTTTATGAAATTTAATTGATTAGAGGTGGGTGTGGGGACCACATCACCTAATTATAAAAACAATGGTCACAAACTCATTATTATCATATTTAATGAGTTGTGTGTTAACTTTAGGATCTTCTTAAATCCTTGAATTACTCTAATATCTTATGAACATTGGACTGATTATTGTTTATAATTATGGTAACTAGGCATGAATACCATTATGAATGATTAATATAAATTTTCATGGTGACCCTCTACTTAATAATAAATGGGAATAGAGACCCTCTCTAATTAAGGTAAATGGGCTTGGAAACCATTATTATTATATAGGACCATGGAAACCCACTTTCTTATTACAAATTTGGAAATTCATCCCGTCATATAAATGTGACACCATACAAGCATGGAGACCCTAATATAATTGCGATACTATATGGCCTTGAAATCCCTTATGATACAATACAGGCATTGAATCCATTGTGATACATTATGGGTATGAAACCCTTTGTGATACTATATATACAATGTGTCACTTATAATAATATATGGGTATAGAGTCCCTTACTATGATACCAGGCATGATGACCCTATATGTGATACGAGAAATGGAATCCTTTATAAATGTGATACTATCCATAGAGTCCCTTATAAATTTGTTATCGAGAATTAAGTCCATTGATACTAGTTCTGATCCATTCTAGAATAGGTCAAACCGGGAAATGTCAACTTGGTTTCTTTTAGGAACCATATCTGACCCATTTAAATTTTTTATTTTTACTATAATTTATTAGATCTCCAAAAATCCATGTTATATACATAGAATGGATGTTTATAGATTTTTTTGGTTGTGGAATAATCTGATTTCTCTCAAACCCTATCTAAGATTCCTATGGAATCCATGTAGACTATAATCATGCCGGTGTAAATAAAGAAAATTGTACTCTTATGGATGCATTGATTCCAAGAAAGTCTTGGGACGAAGCTTGGATGCAAATGATTGTGCTGGTGTCTAGTATGCTTAAATAGATTTTCCCCTTTTAGTACCTTTTTTATAGTATTGTTTCAGGATTCTTGCTCCATGTTTTCCATATTTATTGATACATGTCTTATATTATAATCGTTCTTTATATGGTTCATTTTCAATTTATCATATTATTATTGTTATTGGGGTTTTGATGTTTGTTTTTCATGGATTATTCATTGTTATACTGGTTCCACTATTTATCTAGTAATTGTAATGTCGTTCTACTATGGTTATGATGGTATAGTCTCCCCATAGACACATGCAAGGCCCTCACTACTAGTCACTAGAATCTGGATTCATGGAGATGTGCTTGAGGCCATGTGGCCCCCAGGCTCCAGGAACCATGAAATGGAACCTATGTTTGTGATGTCACATAGTAGTATCAGGGGTCTTTGTTTTCATGAATTACTACTTGGATAAAATAGAAGGATATTGGGATGTAATTGGGGTTTGATAATAAGTTGTCCTGGGGAGTAGCTAACCCATGTTCAGAGAAAATTCATATTTCCTTGAATTTAAATAATAATTTACTTAGTTTTTCTTCTTAATGTTCATTTTATTCTACTGTTTGGTGAAGCACTTGAATTGTGACTTTTAAATTGATATTTTAGGTTTCTCTTTTATCATTGGCTTGATAAGATGATTCAAATGGAATCATTGAGAATGAATTATATTTTGCACCATATATAAAATTCACATGTCATGCATATTCCATTCCATATAAGAGAATTGTTTTGTTTTCCACACCTGTGATTTCCATGTGTTCTTCAATTGATATAAATATAATTGGTATTTCTTAATGATTCATGCATGAAATTAGGAAAAAAAATTTGGTACTCAGTGTTCCTTCCATAACCTAACAATTTTTTCTTATATAGGCTATAAAAGTCATACTAAGCAGTCAATTATGGCACATTGATTCTTGGACCATTGGTTACATGTACTATAATGTGTTATGTTATGTATTGACTAGATGAAACAATTCATCTTATAAGGTGGATGATCCCTTATGGATCGGTAGTGGTGAACCATTTGGTTCAACCATTTAAAGATATGTTTAATATAAATATGATATTCAAATGAAAATAAAATTTTAAAACATAGAAATTGACCTAGTACCATACATAGTAGCGGGTTAAAGGCAGTGTCTCTATTTTTCTATATAAATGTTTCTACCACCCATACCCAACTCTTTGAGCTAGAATAGGGGTACAATTATTACATATAAATCATTTGTACCTCTTCTAGTAGGATTATGTTATTATCCAACTTTATCTGAGGTGCGTGTTTGGAAATTTTAGAGCAATGCCACCACAACTTTCTATTTTCATATGCCAAGAGGGAGGTGAAGACCATGATCCAGATGTGGTGGGCCAGAATCCTGGGCCAGAATCCACCAATTAAACATAAAATAGTTCCTATTTTGTAACATATTACAATTTATGATACATGCGATGATTATTTTTTTTGAGGAGATTTCCTATGGCTTATGAAGACCTAGCATGGATCAATGTGCTCCACCCCTTCTATGGGAGAGTTCACTCAAGAGTTCCAGTAGTTGCATTCACCCATGTTTTTCGAGTATGGAATACCATTAGCTATAGAGTTATGGATCTAGAATATTATGTCTACTTTAAAACATATGAGGACACCTCTATATAAGAGAGTGAAACTTTATTCTTACATTCATAGATGATATTCCAAATGTAGGTGGGATATTCTAAATCTGGATGGTCAATATCAAGAAGCGATGTGGATGGAATTCCAATCAAGCATATTTGGTTATTTCTTCCCTGAGACCCTATGGTATGATCCTTATATATAATTTATGAACCTTCAAAATTTTATTTTATAGTATTGTGATATTATTCCCATATTATATAGATTCAATTAATTGTGCATGTCTACACTACTAATGAGCCAGATAGAGTGAGAGAATTTTACGACAGCCTTCAGCGTCCTATTCATTCTCAGGTGTATGTTTTCCAATTGAATATCATTTTTGAAATATTGAAATAGACCTATACCATTAATTATAATATGATGTAAGCATTTTGTGTGATCTAGGGCGGTTCAGATCCTAGATAGAGTAATGGTTCTAATTTCAATCAGGTGAGACGCTTTGATATTGGGTGTCTGAGCATCAATAACAAGTTGGCACCCAAATATAGTTAAGTGGTATGTCACCAGTGTGGGAAGGAAGGTAATAAGAGGACATGATTATCTATAGATCCCATTAAGTTCCATGGATGTGGAATATTTGGTAATCTTCATTGATTTTGAAGGACCTTCTCATCGGCTTTGAGTGGGAGAGGATCTGTGTTGGCTCCACCTTTAAGAGAAGGTTCAGTAGAACTTTTCTAGGCAAGTAGTTGGAGCACTAATAGCCATATAATAAGAGTAGGAGGTTTTGTAAATGGTATCTAGGATTGAAATTCACAACTCTAGTAGAGAAAAACCTCTCCAAGTAATCATGTTGAAGCACATGGTCAAGGATTTGACCATATATGGGGGCCTATACCGAATGAGCAGGACACATGATCACCTACTCTTAGAGGTATTATTCTAGTATCCTCTACTACAATTTCTTCTCTATTTGATATAGTTTTATAACATTATTTCATATTTATTCTTATTGTGGTGAGTTTCAGGCTTCATATTGTGTAATATTTTGGCATTATAACACTAGATACACCATTGGGTATATGATCAAAGAGTGTATGTTATTATAAGGATTTTCCTCTTAGAGAAGGAATCCACTATTTCATACAGATCCTATTTGTTCCCAAGATGATCTGATATGATGTTATTCTTAGAATAGACTGGTTAGTTCCTTAGCATGACTATCTTGGATTCTACATATAGAGAGATTCATTTAAATAACCAGAGGGAGGTAAATATATTCAATAAGGAGTGTTGGATATCCATGCATGAATATAGGACTGCGTCATCTTGGGATTGGTAGGGTTTCCACCAATACTACTATAATTTAGTTGAATGATCAGGGACTAAATTAGATTAAGTTCAATTTTATACTCAATTGATTTAAGGTTTTCTTCCATGATGACTTTTAGAAATACCTCATTAGAGTGAGGTATAATTTACTATCTTGCTAATTCCTGAAGATTCACTAGTATCCATTACTCTATTTCCGATGGTCGCTACGGAGTTAATTGATCTCTATTGGTAGTCTGAGGATTTAAATGTAATGTGTTTAATATGGAATCATATTTATTCCTAGGGTTTAATGTTCCATTTCAACTAGAAGGTAGATAGACACTCAGGATTTTCATGGATTACCAAAAATTGAATCAGTTTATAATGAATAACCAGAATACATTTGCTTATATAGATGATATTTTTGACCAGCTCAGATGGGTGAGGGAATTCTTGAATGTCAACCTAATATTGGGATATCATCAGGTTTTATTCATACATTTAGATATTCCATGTATGACTTCCTATATTTGGTGACACTTTACTAGTATCTTTTGATGATGTTTGGTCTTAGAAACATGCCACAAATAGTCATGAATTTGACGTATAGGGTTTTCCAGCCCTATCAAGATTCATTTTTCATTGTCTTTTTAGATGAAATTGTGGTGTATTTTCACACTCTAACATACCATGACAATTACCTTAGATTGGTTTGAATACACTGAGAAAGAACCTGATATATTCTATGCTTTGAAATTTTCCATTATGGATCAAAAAGTTACACTTCATTGGGCTCATTATCTCAAAAGAAAGAGTTTCTATGGACCCGATGAAGGTTAGAGTTGTGGTTACTTGGTAGAATCCCAAAAATGTATTTGATATATGAAGTTTCTCAGGGATATATGGTTATAAGATGAGTTTTATACATGAATGATCATGCATAGAACAACCTATTATGGGATTGACTAAGTGGGGTGTGAATTTTATTTTGTATGAATCCTATGAGAAATATTTTCAAGAGTTTAAAGGATATTTAATTCAGTGCGGATCCAAATTCTACTAGACCTGGGCTGGAGTAATATAATGTATTTTTATGAATCAAGTATAAATCTTGGAGATGATTTTATGTTTAAAGAAATATTTGTTTCATATGGGTGATAAAAATCGAGGCCTCATGAGTAGAATTATGAAAAAAAACAATATATGGTTGGAAGCTATTTGACATGCCTTATTATGTTGGAGGAATTACCTATTGGGGGAGAGTTTTTCAGTATTTATAGACCATAATAGACTAATGAATATTTTTACATATAAATACTTAAATCTAGGGCATTGAAAATGGGTTTAATATCTACAGTACTTTAACTTCAATATTTCCTCCTTTCCTGGGATAAGAAATGTGTTCATTAAAGCTTTGAGTCAGAGGACACTTACAAAGTTAGTTCAAGAGGCCAGTAGAAAATATAATCTTATGGATTTATTTTACAAGATTCACATATATATGAAGGAATGTTATCGAATTTATGTATTTTCATCACAATTAGTGACATCTTCTATTTTGGATAAGGTGAAGATGAGATTATTTTAAAATAAAATAGCGAATGGTCTTATGGGAGAGAATTTTTTGTGAGGACCCACCTCGATATTTGTAAATCGATGATGAAGACATCATAAAATACATGGATTTATGTGGGTTCCAACAAATATGAGAGTGGATTTGATTTGATATTTACATGCTTCGTAGTGGGCTGTTCACCTAGGTATTTCCAATATGTATTCATGATGTGCACTGAAAATATTGGTGGGCATGGATCAATCAATTGAAAGAAGGTTTTATCATAAGGTGTTCCACCTATTAGTAGTTGAAGGCTGAGCACCAGTGGCATGCTTCCTTGCTACAGTCATTACCATCCCCAACATAAAAATGGGAGAATGTTTCTATATATTTTGTAGTCATCTTACTGGGATCTACTCGAGGTAGAGATGCATTTTTTCTAGTCATAGATCAATTAACAAAAGTAGATCCCTTCCTTCCTATACAAGATATTTTATTAGTTGATGAGAATGGATTATTATATTTCTCTAAGATTATATAACTTCATGGAGTACATCATACTATCATTTTTGATAGGGATGCTTGTTTCAAATCCATATTTTCGAAGAGGTTGTAGAAGGTTGTGGTACAATGGTGCTTTTGAGTACAAACTTTCCCCCTCAGACAGATGGTCAGTCCAAACAGAATATACTGGTTCAAGAGTACATGCTTTGAGAATGTGTGATTAACATAAGTGGTTCTTGGGAGACGAATATCCCCCTCTTCATGTGTTCCTATAATAATAGTTATTATGGAAAATAATAGATGTATTTTTAGGTAGACCTAAACTGTAGGTCGTTCCAATCACCCTTGTGTGGGTTAAAAGTGGGAGAGGTAGCAAAACTGAGACTTCATATCATCCAGAAGACTTTGAATTAGTCCTAGTTGATCAAAAATAGAATTTATACTACTCAGTCTAGACATAAATAATATTCCAATAATTATCATCTGCCACTGGAGTTTGAGCTTAGGGACCGTTTATTTTCTCAGGTATCACCCAGAGTTGGGAAGAGATGGATGCTGAGGAAAGGGAAGTAGTCACTATAATTTTTGGGTCATTTTAATTTTTTAATAAACTCAAGGACAAAGATTATTAGTTCTATTACCTCATTGGTAACATGCCACACATGATGTCTTCCCTATTTTACAGCTTCACCAACATCATGCCGACCCATATCATACGTTTTATCATAAGGATGTTGAGATACACAATGATTCTTATTTTTAGGAGTTTCTTATACACATAATTGGTCAATGTAAGATAGATATATGAGGCTTATATGTCTCTTTAGTTTGACTGTTATGGAATAATTGATAGACATGATGAAACATTGGAGTGGGAGGGTAAAATACATGCTTAGTAGCTATAAATTTTCTCATATGAAGTTTTTCCACCCAAGGAAGGTGAACTGATGGAAATGTTACTTTAAGGGGGAAGACTGTAAGAACCTAATTTTTATCTCAGGTATAGATATTTTAAATTGGTCTTGTTTTTATTATGTACTTAAAAGAATGCCAAATGAGTTTTAGAAGTTTTGGGGGGTGGGGGTGTTCAAGGCTTGTTCAAAGCTCAAAACCCCAACTGGTAGAGAAACGAACTAGGCCACATGGTTAATAGACCTTATGTGACCCAACCCATACAATCTAGAATAGATATGTATTGAATGATAGTGGGGTCGATCTTGGTGAACATTTTACCCCAACCAAGAACTAGGGGCTACACGCCCATAGAGAATGTCTACAATTTTAGCAAAGAAGACTCACACAGTAGGCCCTTAGTTTCCCTAACCATGCAACCTTGCCATGTGGGTGACCTCTTTATGAAGTGGGCGGCATGTGGTTGGTTCATTTTTTGGACAACCATGCATAAAAAATGTGACCATCGGATATTTTGTGGTATAATTATCATATTTACATTAGTGACTTAATATCTTAACCCCTTATCCCATTTTTATCATTTCAGTTAGTGGATCAATCCTTCTCCATGTATGAGCTCCCAAAATACATATTTGGTATATTTTGATCCTGAATCATCATCCAGGGTCCAATTAAAGAATTTTCTATCTCTTTGGATTCCTCTAGGTGTGATCTAAATTCATTTTGTGTCATTCTTTATTTATCTTTATCCTGATGGAGTAATCAAGTTACATGACCATATGACCTATTTTTTGGGTTTTGATCCATTCTTCATATTTCTTGTTATTTATAACAAAATAAAGGATGAGACTAGATGAGGAGAGGTTTTAAATTATGACTTAGATTTTCTAGTAACTATCCCTCTAGTTCTGATGTTTTACAATATGTGATGTTGTGTCGTGTGTTGGTTTCACCATAAATTGCATTAAATTTCATATTCCTTGAGGTCTTTTAGCTTTTTAGAACCCAAATAATGTCATAGTCTACAACCTTGTAGGGGTCCATCCCTTTAGGTGTTCCCTCCTTATGACTAATTGGCTTTTGGTCCTCTACACTCAAAAAACGTAATTGTGTATTTGGGCTTAAATTAAATGATGACACCATTTTAATTTCAAGTGAAAGTTGTCATATAGAACTGATGGTTTCTTTTTAAATTATTAATAACATTAATTTATTAGAGGTGAGTGGTTATACCACATCACCTAATTAAATGAACGATGGTTACACCCTCAATAATATTGGATATAATAAGTTGTGTATTAATTGCTGGATATTTTTCAAGCTTTGAATGATTCTAATAGATTACGACCATGGGCATGATGACCCTTGATAATTATGGTAATTGGGCCTGAAGACCCTTATGAATGTTTAATATAAATTGGATTAGTGAACCTTATTCTTAATAATAAATGGGCATGGATACCCTCTCAAATTATTTAATATGGACATGGAGACCCTTGTTATTATATATCAGCATGATGACCCTCTTACTTATTACTAAGTGGGAATGAAATATCTCTATTTAAATGTGTTATTATATTAGCATGACAAACCTCATATAAATGTGATACTATTAAAGTATGATGTACCTAGTGATACTATGTGTGAAAGGAATACCTTGTCACACTATATGAGTATGATAACCCATGTGATACTATACTAGCATGACGTCCCTTATGATACTATAAAATCTTGGTGTCCCTTACTGTGATACTAGGAATAGTGAAATTATATGTGATATCATTCATAACATACCATATAAATGTGATACTAGTCTTATATCTTGGAGTCCCTTTTAAATGTTTCATCGGGAATTGATTCCCTTGGAACTAGTTCATAGTTATTATGGAATGGGATGAAGTTTTAGTGGCAACATGGTTTCCATTAGGAAACAGATACGACCCATTGAAAGTTTTTATTACTTATTTACATTATTATATATATACACAACCATTTTATACATATATACTATAAATTTTTGGAATCTATTGGTGGTGGATTACTGAGATTTACCTCACACAATATTTGGGCCACATGTGGAACCCACACTGACTATATGCTTGGAAGTGTAAATAAGGGGAGGCATCTTCTTACAAGTGTGTGACCTTCAAGAATGTCTTAGGATGGAGGTTAGTAGCAGATGACCAGGTTGGATCTTGGGATTATCAGATTGATTTTACAATTTTTGTACCTATTTGTATTATACTACTTATTTCTTATTGTATCCATTTTTTACAACCTTACATATACATGATTTAAACTATCAACCTTATATATATGATTCAGTTTATAGTAATGAGTTGATTTTTTTATTGGTTATTTATGTCTGTTTATATGGATTATTCACTATTATAATCCTTCCCGTATTTATCTATTGATTATGCCATTGTGCCATTGTGCTACTATAGTGATGGGGGTATAGTCCCCCTATGGACACACCCAAGGCCCGTGCAACTAGTTATAAGCCTTTGGAATCTGAGGAGATATGATTGAGGCCATGTGGACCACTAATTCTAGGACACCTATGAGTGGAACCTAGTTTAGTGATATCACATTGCGTATAAAATGGTTGTTTCATGTGCTGGATCAACTAACATTGACCGAGTGGTAATATCTACAATCATGAACTTATACCATATGTGATTTCATTCAAGATTCACTTATTTATGCCCGTCTTGTTCTTGGTGGAGGGTGAACCCCAATGACGAGACCTCAATCAAAAGTCCTAAAAAAGGATCTCTAAAAGTCATGAATCTACTAGTTGACTCAATCAACTCTCTTTTTTGTATCAATTATCATTTTCATTACTAATAATATACACTAATTGTAAAGGTAAAGTTATCAACCATGGGTATAGTTTCTAATGGTCATATTGACCAATGGTTATATTAACCAATGATCACATTGAGCATTGGTTATATAATGATAAATCACATTTTCCTTTATACCCTATAAATATCACTTCATTCTTTCACTCAAAATTTACCACAATTTTCACTAATGTTATATTTTCACTTCTTAATATATTGATTAGTTAAAAAATATTTCGTTTCATTTATTTAGAATTTACAGTGGGGGGAAATGATTCTAGTTGATTAGGGTGATCCTTAATTTACCATTTTCAAAATATATTTTATAATTTTTTTCTTGATCTAATGTTTTAAATTTTAATTGGTTTCATAGTTGACTAATGTAATGATCGTTTTTAATGAGATTAAAAAAATAGTTTCTATTTATTTTTTTATATATATAGTATTATAAAATATGTAATAACAATTTATTTAGGAAATAAATATCATTTAAAATTTTTGGGTTGTTACATGCTTTAGCCATTAAAGAATCTATAAATCTTCCATTTTGGTTCAAAGATAGTACAAGAAGTGAACTACTCTGGTGTTGTAAAATTTTACTCATAATGACCAATGGATTCACTATCTATTTAATTTAGATAATTGAATTATATCTCCAGTTTTATATGAATAATATTAGTAAAGAAATTATTGAAAAATAAATTTATAAAATCATCTTGCATTATAGAGTTAATTTATTCATGATACATCATGTTCTTTATAAGATCCCACCATTGATTTTATTTTCCTAAAAATTGGAAATAGCCAAATTAATATTTTCATGATCTAAACACTATAGGAGGAAAAATAAAATTTCAATGGTAATGATCTATCACTAATCTACAAGTGGATTAGTGGACCCATAAAAGAAGGTTTATATCTTCTCGTTAAGGTCTCAACACAATATTTTTCCCTCATTTGATTCATTGGAATCTCTACAGGATTATTGGAATGATAAATGTTCATAAGAATAGAAATAATATTTTTTCAATCCAACCCTCGTTAAATTTGGTTTCTTAGGAGGAAATAATTTCATTTTCCATCACATTATATTTTAACATAGTTCCTTCACGTATTATCCATGTTATAAAACCAAAAAACATAGTTTTAGGGACACTAGTATTTATGTGAAACCATATATGCATGAAACATTAATCATATGATGTTTAAACCATGAAACCTTCTTTTAAGACACCTTTTTTCCTAAGTCTTCCATTATCATCATCTATTAAAATCCTTCATAAAATTTTATAATGAAAATGTCAATTTACCCAAGAATATCACATAAGAGTGTCAAACTATGTGTGAATTAAGTTCCCTTTCACTATGAACTATAATGATGACTGAGATATAGTCGACCAAATCATTTCACATTTATTACCCCTAGATGAATCTTTACCAAAATAATGTCTACATGTACTATCTCGATAGCGATGTATTGAATGGAAAACCACGTAGTTTCTATATTACATAATCGTTATGTTGTTATCCTATACATATCCATATCCTATGTGTCCTCACCAAGGCTTCAAGATCCTAGTTTCAAAAAATAACTAACACTTAATTTGATATCAACTATATACACACATACTTTTCATAATTAAACATTACATATTACTAGAGAATATTTATTACAAAACATTATGATCCATGATGGAACCATAAATTTTTAGTGTATTTGAAAAAATGTATACAAACTAAATTGGTCCATAAAAGATCTACCTCAACTCTCACTTAGTTAATCATAAGTAGAACCATTATTAAATATTCAATACTTAAAACCTTTATTTATATCATTAGAAATATGAAACATTAAAAATGGTGATCTCATATTTTTAGTAAGGGGAAACATGAGAGTTTTTAATGATCATTTATGCATGACATTGGCATAAAAACAAGAGAATATAATGTTGACATTTAAAAACCATTCCCATTATTTCATAGATCATAATAATGAGTCCTATAAAAAATGTTGGTGTTTAATAAGACATGAATCATTCATGAATCAAATAACATGTTCCAGGATAATATAAAATTGGTATAAGATCATGTAATAAAATAGTGTCATATCATAATCATAGAAAAAGTATTTCAAGTAAAACCACCAAGACATTAATCACTTGTTATTCATGGGATAACCACCATTATACCTACTTTGGGATTTGAATAACCTCCCACATACCCACAATTAGTCTTGTAATGACCCCCCATGTATCATTTTCTTAGTCCTAGGATAACCTCCCATATTCCATATTCTAGGCTTAGGATACCCTCCTAGGTACTCTCTTTTTCAAGCATGGGATAATATCTCATGTAACTTTTAAGCTCTAAAAAATTAATTATTACACATCTAATTTGAGGGATATATAATTATTGGTACACCTATCACATATTCATAATCTATTCATATGTATTCCACAAGATCATAAAAAAATTCATCACAAATTTACAAGTGGAAAAGAAAATAGGTTTTATCGTTATTTCATCATAATAACCACAAACCATATAGAGAATAAATATGGAAGATATCATTGAATCATATACCAAATGAAACATAAGAAACGTTATGTATTTCATTGTAGATGAAAAATTTCTTTAAAATATAACTATAACATTTCCGAAGAAAAATAATCTTTTCATTTTTAAATCATATATTTAAAAAATAAAAAAATAAAAAATATTTAAAAAAACAATTTATTTAAAATAACCTTTTGATAATTTAAAGGATGCTTCAAATAATTTAATATTAATGATGATATGAACTTTCATTCTTTCTTTTATGTTAAAATAATGTTTTCATTTACATTTTTGGTGAAATGTTAGAAGTAGCTTATTTGGAAAAATGAAATGAAGATGAATTTAAATAATTTCTTAGAAAGGAAAAAGAAAAAGAAATAATTTAATAAATAATTTGATATTAGTAAAAACATTATTGAAAACTGTTTACAAAAAATTGATATGGATGAATTAGGATTTCCAACCGAAGCGCGGATTAAATTAGGTTTTCCATAAACATGTCTTTTTTGGTATCATGAATTATTAAAGAGTGTAAAACATAAGTAGAAAATTTAATGTCTATAAATAACCAAAGGATAATAAAACATATAAATCATGGAAGAGAAATTAAATATTATTTTATCTTTATAAATTTAAGCATAAAAAATCCTATTAAAAATGAAATTGTAACATAAAGTTTATACATCAAGTTAAACATGATTCATTATCACTCTAAACTAAAGTATAATAAATTTAAATTTAATATAAAAACATACTGGAATCAAATAAATAGTTATAGTATCATAAATTGTTTACTTATTACATCTTATCCCATGTTTATTAACAATTATTCATTAATATTGTCATTTTCTGGTGTCAACTGTTGTGTTTTTTAGGAAATATTAAGTTCCTTAGTTCCAGTCAATGTAATTTGATCATAGTCCCCAAATATAAATATTTACAATAATATAATAAAAATTAAATATTAATTAAACATTTTAGAATAATTATTATTTCATATATGACATATATATTCATTAAATCTATAATTATTACCATTTAGGTAAAGGAAAAATGAAAGGAATATAACATCACTATGTTGAGGTGATAATTCTCACATACACATGAGCGATGTTATAATTTCACAATGGATGAAAATTTAAAAATGTAGATAAGATAATATAATTTAAAAATAATATTAATTTCATAAATATTAAATATGAACTTTTATTCCATTGGATTAACCTCTTTAGAATTGTGGTGATGGAGAATAAATCATATCGCTATATAGAGGGGGTGGCCCACATGTAAGCATGAGAGATACATTAGTTTACCATTTGATAGAAAAGATGGTGAATAAGGGAAGTAAAATAATAATAATAATATTTTTGGGTATTTATGTAACTAATTTAATTATTTTATGTTAAATAAAACATATTTAGTGGATGTATAAGTATAAATAAATTAAATGTGGTCAGGTAGGTTGATTACCTCTTATTATGTAGTCCTCATTTATATCCCTTGTTATGGAACCTTCAAATTGTAATTTAAGAATAATGAAACCTATTATTCATGTATATGGATGTTTATTTGATATTTCATATGATTTTTTCAAGGATATTTTATCAAATATGTGTACAAGAGATAAGGTAGGGGTGTATTTTATAATTGATAGTGTTGAAACACTTGAAATTTTTCAATAGAATAAAATATAAAAAATGTCTTACTAAATTCAAATGACTATAAATGAATAATAGTATGAAGAATGTATAGGGCCAAAATTTGGGCAAATAATAGGATTTATAAATGTTTATATATCAATATCACATTTATATGTAAACTTAACCCATGATAAACCAATTTTATCCATAACCATAGTAATGAATTTTTACCTTGGTAACTATTCAAAATGACAAAAAATTATGTTGAAATTATTATATCATATTAATTATCCTAATTCAAAATATGTAATAAATTTTTTATATTAATTCTCTATATATGAGGGAAATTAATTTTAAAATAAAATTAAAAAAGATGTCTCAACTTTTTCACCAAAAAAGATATATTTTTATGTATTAAACTGTTTTTATATTAAAATGATGAAAAATATTTATTACAATGAAATTGATTTTATTTTTAATATTAAAAATTAAATAATTAAAATTTAAAATTAATTAGTAAAAATTTTTAATTTTTAAATACATGAATGTAAGAGACAATTTTATATAAAAATCATTATTTTATTAGTATTCATTAAAAAGTTTATCTTCTAGTTAAAAAATACCTAAAGAGAATTTTGAAATTATTAATTTAAAAATATTATTTTTTTATAAAATTTATTATTTAAAAGTTTAAAAATGTAATTATAATATCCATGCACATAATTTAACACAATTTGTTTTAAAGAAAGCATATTCTCAAATAATAAAATAACTTTATTGAATATTTTTCACTTATTTTTCAAAAAAGTTGCATTAAATAAAACCTTTATAAATATTTCTTATAATGGAGGTTAATATTATTCATACCCACCAATCCAATGTCATGGTTTTAAAGGTATAATATGTCATGGTTTATATACACTTGTGGTTTAATGTAAAGAAAACTATCGAATACTTCATGTTTATTGAAAATTTAATAGATATGAAAAAATTTTATGTTAAAAAACATTAGGAAATTTATTGATCAATATCAACTATAGCTAAAAACACCATATATCTGTAGAATCTATACCTATACCACATATTTAGATCCTATCCTAGAAACTAGAATATTGCATTAGTGGCCTCCACCATAGGAGTAAATGTTCACACCTTCATATGCTTCACATATGAATATATATATATATATATATATGTGTGTGCGTGTGTGGGGGGGGGGGGACTTCGAAGTTAGGTCCCTAATTATCTGTCTCATTTAAGTAAAAGAAACATTTATACATAGTTGTGAAAATCTTATAGTTTAACCATTTGGTAATAGGGAATAATGGTTACTCTAGTACAACCAATATTATAACCCTTGTAATATGTACATACTAGTAATAAATATTGTACCACCTACTGAAAAATCAACAAAAGAAATACATGACATCTTCATTTGACATTCAATAGTATATAAAAATAAAAAATTCCACAATAATTGATATTCTTTATTCCAAAGAAACATAAATTCTCTAAATAAATGAAATATACATTCCCTATGTCAAATTGGTATGTATCATCAATATAAAAGAAATAATATTTAAGATAATAATGAAAATACATATCTTCATAATTGCATGACAACTACAAATACAGTAAATAGACATGATGACCAGTAATCTACCCCATTTCCAATGTACAACACACATGCATCAAATAATATTCATGTAATTCCATGAGAAATATATATATAAATATCATAACTTGTTTAAAAATATTAGGATTCCAAAAAAGAAATAGAAATGGAATATGATGTAATTTTTGACTTTGTATCAATAAAAAAAGAGGACTATATGAGACAAAATGGTATATGGAAAATAATAGAGGAAATACATAAACAACATTAAATTTTAAATTTTTAAAAAATCATTACATTTTACATAGAATTTTTACATAAAAATGTATTTATTATCAAAATATAACTAATAGGTGTAACACTATCAATTAATTTAATCGTCTATTTGTTTCTTAAACCTATTAGTTACCCAATATCAATTGAAACACTTTATTATTTAATAATTCTCACAATTTAATGAATATTTAAATAAAATTTCGATACTTACCATTTAATTTAATACTTAAAATTTTTATATTTATGAACCCATAAATAAAAAATGAGAGATATAGGTAAATTAATTATTAAATATAGTTAAGAAATTAGAGAAAATTGAAATTAACTCCAGACCGTTTCTAAAAAACCATTTACAACACAATTTCATTTACATAAAATTATAACATGTTTTAATATTTTGGAAAACATTTGTTAATTATATATGTCAAATATTTCAATTACGTAAAACCCATAAAGAATTTAATTTCACCCAACACCTTAACACATATCTGACCCCCATCATTACATCTCTACTAAATTACACTATTATTTAATATCTACGTATCATTCATTGACCTATAATTCATTCATGTTTAAGTGTGAATATGTGATTTAATTTATTGAACATGAATGAGACTCAGTTAAATAAACATTATTTATATTATATCTTCATAAGAAGTTTTATTCCAAGTGAAAATATGATATTACATAGAGTTTTCATGGTGGTTTGACATAAAAGGAACACCTAAAGATTCCATCTGATCCCATTTTAACATCAAGTGAAAGTTTATAAAACTTTTTTCAATAAGATATTATGACTTAACACAAATATGGGGAAAAAGAATTTACAAATGATGATAAGATTAATAAATAAAGATAGTGGATTACAATGGATCAATTTAATACAACTGGTACAACAAAGATCTCAAAATTTACAAGTGGGAATGAATTTCCCTACATAATAACTCATAAACGCATTGAAAAAACTCCAATTTTAATACCAAAATTACATTGTAAATCTAAATGTTTATATATTTATAATATTAGGTAATTTTTTCTCATATGTCATGAAAAATTGGATTCCATCTTGTCAAAATTTTAAACAAAAAGTTATCCGTATGGTAAAAATTATATATCAATGTCAATAGAAAACAATAAAACTCTTTAAAATCACTAAGAAACACCTACAATCATAATACCAATTTTCATTAATAAAAGAAAATAATTATATTACCATCATAATATATGAACAAAAAATCCAGGAAAACCCAATTTAAATCATATCTAAAATTAACCGTAAAATATAATATTCAAAAGAACCAATTAACTCTAATTAACACCCAACTATCTTACACTAAATCCATGGAATCTATAAAGTAAATTCACCACAATATTCATCAATTAAACTATTATTATTAGGTATAAAAGTTATTATTCTAGTCTCTTATAAGTAAAACAAGGTAAATACCCATGATATTAGTTGAACTCAATCAAGATCACTTAAAATTCAACTGAAAATCATTATTGCACCAAGGAGAATTTTTAGACAAGATAATATGAGGTAATAATAAAATTTATAGATTTATTTATCTTTTATTTGGCTATAAAAATCATCATGGATTCACCATAAAGTATGACGAATAATTGAGAGGGAGAGAGACCAAGAAGATACATGGGATGCACTCTTATATGAAAGTGGATATTTTCTTTCAATGTATAAGGGTGAACTAATATTATGGTTTAAGGTGGAATACACTAAAATTACTAACTAAGAGTTTCCTGGTATGGGACACTGGGTACCTAGGGCTACACTTGAAACTCTATGATGTTCACTAAGACCGGTTGGAACATGGTTCCCAACCACCATATACATGGTGCCACAAAAAATTCTACACTAATTGTGGAACCTCCAACTATCCTCAATCAAATTACCAAACAGCCTATAATACCTCAAATATATCAAGAAACACCTAAAAAGTAATTTTAAAACACACAAAAATAAAATCAAAATCACAAAAAAATAACCCATCATCCAAAAAAATCAAATAAGACCACATATTTTTTTGATGAAATTCCATCTAAAAAATTTGTGATTATGTTGATTCATTGTGAACATTTTTTATTACAAGGACAAACTAGTATTTCACAGGAGGCCCCTAATCAAATGATATAATATAACAAAGAGGCACACTGACTATGTTATATTTACTAACCTTATATACATGATGGGATAGTCTATATTGATCATTATTAACAAATCATCAAGAGTAATTACATTTCTTATTCCCTATCTTGTTGGCTCCTATAAGAAATTTTTTTATTAATTCCTAAGAATTGGATCTTTCTTGTGTATGCTTCCAATGTTGAAAGTTTAATTCCGACCATTGGATTTCCTCATGATATTACTATGCCCTAGGAAAACCAACACCAACCTTGATGATATAATCTATTTTATATGAAAACCCAAATCATTATAGAGCTCTATAATACTGATTTGTTTGTGGGAATAGAAAAATTGACTACCAACACTCTGATATTAATTGAGTGTCCAATATTGAACTTTTACTAGTGAAGAAATCCATAATTAACCTTATTGAGTGTGTAAATCATGAGGTTAGTGAACTAGGAAGAATACTTTTCCATGGACACAGGTTCCCAATAAAGTTTTAATAGATTCAAGATATTCACTGTCCTTGATATATTGGGAAAATTCTCCTTGAGAAATAGGTTCTCAAACCTTTATCAAGGGATATTCTGCACATCATAAGTCTAGATGAAAATGTTACAGTAATTAATTAGTACTTCCCAAAAATGGATGGATGTTAGAGCCCTAGTTTAATCACCAGGTGTCCAAAAAAAGAATAAGGTCCCCATTAATTACCTTGTTCTACTCATTCACCACCTGAGGGATGTGATCACTTGAAAAATAGGAAGGTATCTTTATCTAGAACTCATGAAGCATGATAATACTATGTTAGTATCTATATTATCTATCTAGAATCATTCATTTATCAACAAGTATATGACCATCCCCTTGTATTGTGGTTGGAGGGGTTTATCCTTGAAATATGAGTGGGGGACTTATTTTCACACATATATTTTGTAGATCTCACAATTAAGTCCCTAAATGGTGGTCTATTTTCTGAAATGATCGATGAAAAGAAGCATTTGGGATGATATAATTTCATTATGATGCATCCTCAGGATCTAATAAAGTTATTGATATGGGGACTTCATATAGTTCATCAAACTAACCCATGATTATTTAAGTCATATATGTAGAGTTGACTCAAGAAGAATATTGAAAAATAGTATCCCAATAAAACATATGGTATATATTATTCTATCTATACCCACTAATGGATATGTTATCCACCTCAAATATTATTGGTTCTCTTTTATGAGAACTAAATTCAAGAATACTTGAAACCATTTTCCTTCACTTACATACCTATATCACAATAATATTAACTTTAAGAGACTTACTAAAGACAGAACCACTCTCAAATAAATTTTATATAGCCTGAACATCTGGGAAACCACTTTGGGAAGATTTTTTGTGTTGTGTACCCCATAATCCCAACATCAAAATTCCAAGGGTTAATGACAACTACTATGTAATAATATAATAGAATATAAATGACCTTATCTAATCTAATAGGTATACGAAACATATATATATTTTATATTAAAATAATGAAAGAAAGAGAAATTAATTATATGGAATATATAAATGTATTAGAAAAATGATAAACACCCAAATTGCGTGAAGAATGTAGTGATATAAAGTAATGGGTAAAAATTTTCCCAATATCCAAATAAATTTATCTAAAAATATTAGTTCCATCATGATCCTCCTTAAATTTACCATAATTTAAATTAGAAATGACATGTGAGGGAAAGATACCTATGTAAGAGTGATTATAAGTATACATAAAAGGACACCCTATTATTTCTTTGGAAGAATATAAATACCATCTAGCTCATAACTATAGTCATATATAAGGGTGGCCTTGATATTTATTAATTATACAGTATATGAAAGTATAATAGTGTCCCAATTTTCATATCATGTCTACTTATGGAATAATATCTATGATCAAATCAAGGAATGAAGGTCCCCAATCAACACAAAAACCCATGATTCCTCTAAGACTATATAGTAGGGGACTCCTAACTCCCCAAGAAATTTGTACTCAATAAATGAGTACCAATCATGGTGGTGGAAACACACCATACCAAGAAAGAAACATTTATTGAGGCGGTACCAGACACTATAGATATAAAACTCTCACCAAAATAATGTTTTATGTTCTTGAATTTATCAATTATGGGGGGGGGTAGGTAATTTTAGACTAAGGGGATATATATCATAATTCTTGGGCTTGAGGACCCTCACCCTGAGTATATAAGGGATTAACCAAACCCTTATTTATGTAGGGGACCAATTATCCATCACTTACACATAGATAAGGGATTACCAAAACCCTATGTAAGATCTAATCATCATGCCCAAAACATGTCATTGGATTTACAGATCTGAAGACTAAATATACCCAAACTACATTAAAAATGGATCAAGGTGGACCAATATATAACATCATCACATTATACATGAAATCATTATTTGGATATGTTTTTAATTTTATTAAAATAGAGAATAATTGAGTGAGATGATAAAAACCCAATGTAGTTAATATTTGATGCCACAAAAATGGTATTAAATAACAACACCTGTAATGGATTAGGATAGTGAAATTATCAAATACACCAATATACATGGAACATGAATTCATATCATGGGTGCATGGAGCATGATGTGTCACACACCCATCTACAGGTCAATTTTATCAAATTTAAACCTATCTAATTTTTCAATTGAACTAGTGGTTGGGCCACTCATCTACAGAGTCATCTTTCTCAAAAAACTATATTGGTTGGGATATACAATAGTTATCCTTGAATAGGGTTTTCATTACATAGTGTTCTTGTTTGTTGGGCTCATCGACTCACAACACACCACTTACCAAATGGTGGGATGTTCTCCCTATGATCCCTATACATCACATGAAAATGGAAATAACCCAAGACAACCCCTCCTTTACCTCCATGTCATCGTAGTCAAAACCATTAGTACCTCATCCATTCATTCCACCTATACTTGATCCACTTATAAGAGAATTTCTATTATTGGAATATATGGTTCCTTCAATCCATCACTACCACTTACCTCCTCTTTGTACAGAATCCCATTGTCCACATATGGGGAGAGGGAGATATAAATATAAATATAAATATATATACAGAGAGAGAGAGAGAGAGGAAGAGAGAGAGAGAGAGAGAGGTGGGTAGATAAGGAATGTTAGGTTCAATGAGTATGTTTTTATTTTCCCAAATTCTTGCCACTAGCCATGTTTGATGGCTTTGTTCCATGTCGAGAGAGAAACAAATCATGGGAAAATAAAGTGGGGAATAATAGGGTTTCTAAATAGCCTTTAGCCAACCACTCACATTTAATAAACATTTCTTTATCATTGATCTATATATTATTTAATTTTGGGGATTGATTTTCTTTTTTATTGAAACAATGGACCTCTATTTTATGGGTAGAGTATACCCATTACATAACCCATAGGCCTTGTTAGAATTGAATCCCATAACGGTCGGTTGTCATCGATATTTATTTTAACATAATTAATAATGATAATATAACTTAATTTTTTGGGATTGAGAAATAAAAAACTTAATAATAGATTATTAAAAATAAAAACAAATTTGTTTTAATAAAATAGAACAGTCAACATAATGAGGCTTACCCCAAAATTGAACATTAGTTTGTTGGATTCAACATTCCAAATTGTGATCTATAGATGAAAACCTTTAGAAACATACAAACTAACATTATATTAAAATGTTACATCTGTTATTTACGGTTTTATCCAATGAATATCCCTAATTAGATTGTTAAGGATGATTAAATTTGGGATTTATATGTTCTATAGTGTTTTAAATAAAACACTCAAGGAAAACATAAGACAAATACTAGAAATAAACATAAATTTTTATATACCTAGAGTAAACCCCTATCATTATTAAAAATTCAGAAATGAGTTTACTATCTGTGGATATCATTGGGAGATATTGAAAATTACCCACTCATATTTTCATAGACTATAAATTATTGTTTTATATTCAATAAATTTTTTATAAGTATGATTTCAATTAAATATAAATGTCTCAGAAACAACCCCAAAATTTTCATTTAATATATTCTAAATTATAACCAAATTTAAGGCTCGCTACTTATTTATAAGGGTGAGGTGAAATGAATCCATGGAAGTTATATATGGCCATGAGTTTAACATAAAGTTTTTATTGAAAACATGATTTATTACATTACTGGAATGAGATTATTTTTTAAGGAAATATGCCTTTACATACTATATTAGTTGTGGTTGAAAAACTATTAACCCTACTAAGAAAAATATTGTTACATCACTCATATTATATTGATTAATTATTGAAATATTGGAGTGGAAATAATGTTTTCATAAGAAATCCAGACATTTAATTTATTTGGGAGTCAATCTCACTAATGAGTGGGATTGTATCAAACATTTATAGTTCTTAATCCACATAAAAAAGAGAAAGAATAAATGTCTATTCTTTGGTAGTAATCTCTCTCTTATCTAGAGTGTACCTTCTTCATTTTTAGTCTATATGATTTCTCTATTTTAGGTTCCCAAATATATTATTTCATCTATTCAAAGGATATTTCATCATCTATATGGGATTATATCCTAAGAATATTACTCTACTTGGTTATTTGTAATTTCATTTCTATTATAACTAACGAAAATGGAATAATTATTCTCTATATAATAGATAACATGAAATAATTTAATGATAATATCACATGAGAATCATGGGAGGAAGGTCCATATGGTAATATTTCATGTTTTATAAATAATCTCATCCTCTTGACATGAATCATACTACACTTGGAACTCATTACTAACTAAATTCTAAGAATGATGTTTTTGTATTACCTTTGATTTTGGATCACTGTAAGTGGATTATCATGAAAGAATTATATTTTTGTGGGTACATAGTTAGTTTTTAATCCCTTTATTTTTTTATTACATACTCCTAATTTGTACCTCGAGTTAGTCTTTCCCTTCCACCCAATCCTTAATACAGATATAATTTAATGGTGTTAGATCATTGTTAATTATATCATTCTATATGATTAACCAAAAAATTGGGTTTTTAAATAATATTGAATGGACACATTTCTTCTACTTTATTCCTCCAGTGTGAATATTACACTCATAAATTGATTTTATAGCTAACTAATATGTGGAAAGTTTTCTTTTCAAAGAAGATGATAACTTTTCTTTGGATTATTTTTAATGAATCTCTAACAAATTATTTTTATCTTTATGGATATAGTATATATCTTGTCAAAATATATTGATGTTGTATCTAAACATGTATTGAGTCTTCCACTCTTTTATTTGTGTAATGAAATGTGAAAATAACCTTTATTAATTCTTTTTAATCTATGGTCGATTAATATATAGAGATATGGGATTTATCCCATGGGATTTATGAGTAATACTATTATATTCTAATAGGGTATGATTCATGATTTGAACAAATTTTTAAAATGGGATCAGATGAAATGTTCATTACAAGTCTATAGTCATGTGAGAATATCTTCATGGCTATAGGAAAATCCATAAGTCAATACCATTTATTTAAATAATTATATTTATAAATTTATTCTCATGTGTGAGTAAAACCCTCAACTTCGTTCTTTCTATGAGGATTTTCTAAATAAATTTTCTTCCCATGTGTATCAAAAATCACATCCCATATCATCTCATCCACCTTCCATTAATTTTGAATCGTGTTTCATTTAATTTCTACCCCAAAATAATTATGAATTTTATAATTTAATTTATTTTACACTTGAATGTTAAATTAATTACAAGTTTGATCAATATTAACCTGGTCGATGTGTCATGTGACCTCTGGAATGTCTCCTTATATATCAGAGGATGATGATTTTCAAGGGGGTCTAGGGTGTTACCACAATAATAGAATTCCCTTAGATGAGAGTAAACAATAATAGTGTAAAAAACTAAGAATAATTTGTTACAAATAATCATATTATTCATAATCAGTAAAAAAACATTATATAAAAAACATAAATCCAACATAGTCATACAATTCCATTGATCCCCCACTAGGATAGCCTGTTATAAATTATAAACAATTGAAAATAAATGTATAAGAGGAACTAAAATCATCCTAAAACATACCTCTATACCAATACCCAAATACTTTTTTAGATTATTTTGCCAAACGAGGAAACACTAGGCACATTCCCTATCCTTTTAATGTCATATGATCAGCTTGAAAGTATATACAATGTCCATACATGCTCTGGGGTTAATATACAAGGAATGAAAAATAAATTCATAGTATGACACCTCAAATGTTGTCCTTAACATCTATTGTCATAGAAAGTGAATGAACATGTGATTTGATCATCCTAGCGTAGGGAAAAGTAGAATAAAATAAATGAATATAGAAGTAAATAATAACCATTGATCCTTGGTTTCTAAATTGAAACTGAAGTTTGATGAGACATAATTCTGCCAACACTGGATGTGTTTGAGATCATCTTAAATCAATCCATGGATTGGGTAAGGTCTCACTCTTAGTCATCATAGGTATACTCGATCAATTAATTGGAAGAGCATCCCACCCATATCATATCATGTATACATCTCATAGGGGGTTAAGGATTCCCACATAGCCCTTTAATTTATTACATCCTCTAATTTTAAGGTGTATACACTAGATCTAGGGAGACATCTGATGAATAAACACCAAATACTTGGAAACATTCTTATAGTATAATACCACATTATACATAAACAAAAATCCAAGTAAAAATCATTGTTATCCCACATATCAATATGCGTGTTCACATGATCCTAGGAAATACCATGGAATCTCACAAAATAATAGAGTATCAACATAAAATCCTAGTAATACTAAAAAAATCATAAAGTATTAGGCTATATATTAGATACTTGGAATCCAAGGAATCTCTTAAAACATCACAATGTATCCTTCCAGATCCTTGGTATGCCAGACATCACATAAAGTATCATCTATAATCCATACATATCCTTGTTTCTTAGGAATACCCTAATACCACGCTCAATAACCAATTTATTTGTTGCATCATAGGCTTCCCATCATATCCTTAGGTGAAATAACTAGATCCTAGGAATTCTAGGAATCTTCTAGACAAAGGGATAATAGCTAGATCCAAAGTACTATCCCATGTATCCATACTATATTTTGGAATCCTTATTTAGACCCAATGAAAAAAATTTCATCCACACGTCATTATTCTTAGGGGCCCACATGCACCTATATACGTCATATACACCTAGGGCATACCTTATCCATGTAATAACACGGAAAATACCCATATTGGTCACCACAACCCATCCATAAGCTCATTAGCTAATTATATGAGTGTTTAACCCTTTGGCCTAGACTCTAACATTAAAACAAGACACAATGTCCCCCTATACACTCATGATAAGCCCTTAAATACCATCCCAACCATGGTATCACATCACCTAGAACCCATAAGTATTTTCTTTCAACACAAAAAATGTCATATTGGGTCCTCCAAACATATTCTTATACAAACATAGATACTATATTTCATATCAAAAACCATATTGCATTTTCATAATAATTTAAAACTATTTCACTTAATATTCAAAAGAATGGTCCAATAATTAATCATCACCCAACATCATAAATTAGTTCCACTAAAAAGTACTATTCATAGCTATCTAATACAAAATACCATGGAAATATCATGGAAAGTTATTCAATCATTATAATGATCCTCACTTAGGTCTCATTATCTATCTCCCAGGTATCAATTTCAACCCATTACATATTGTAATATTCTCTCCATCATATCTCATCATCCCTAAATCCTCACACCAATGATCTCTTTTTGAAAAAAGGGACTCTCCAACACTTTTATTATTCAATATCTATGACCTGAAAAATGAGAAACCCCACTTCAATAAAAATACTTAGGGTGTTCATTAGCGTACATTGTATGTACTCTCGAATACATACTCTTGGAATTTACTTCATCACATATTTGGATATATTTCTCAAAAACATTGTGTATACCACTCAAACATGGCCTATAATGAAAATAGGGTATCTGTCCATTTGTATCAGATGAAATTTTTATAAGTAAATCAAATGAAATTTTGGAATGTATCATACATGGGGTCAATTCATATACTTCACACACCATGTACCCCTACAAGAGGTATCTGGATAAGTAATAAGGCATGACCTAGGTCATTTAAAAACAATTCAACATGGAATGTACACATGGACTACACTCTATGTGGTTATAATCATCCATCTTCATCATAATGGAAAACACATGAAATATTTTCTTGAACTAAACAACTTTTGATTAGGTTTTTTAAATTAAATCATATGAATGTTTCATAGAGCCCCCATTTAGACTCAAATCACACTTATACTAGCCATAATCAGTCCTTGGTAGTCTATATTATAATGTAAACCATAAAAATATGTACCAAATAGGGAATTGGTTAAGATTCAAAATATCTTTTACATTATGGTAGAATCAATAATATTTTTGTCCCTGATCCAGAATCCAATGATTCTATATCATTTTTAGGTCCTGATCATGCTTCTCGGAAAAATTTGGGGTGCCCTCTTCCTCATTACAATATATTGGATCATGTGGAATGTGAGGGAAGACTCCACCTCTTTATAAAGTGTGGAATACAGTAGGGTTTTGGGAAATAAAAATGAATCAAACAAACAGGTCCTTGTTTTATGGTTCAACTCAATAATTTGAATCTAAAAAAGTCTATACCCCTTCTGGGTAAAAAACTTTATTCCAAACTCAATAAAAAACTCACAATTTCAATGAAATACTCTATTTATAATATATTAATAGTCACACATGTAAGGATAATTAATATTTACATAATAAATAATTAAATATTATAAAAAATATAGAAATCGTGAAATGTAACCATATACCATAACATGTGTAAACACCGCATTTCTAGATCAGAAAATTTAGTAGAAAATATTTATTTGATATTTTTCTTGGAAAATTTACCATTTATACCTTCATAGACTTTGAAGACCAAAATTTTAAACTTCTTGTAATTTCACAAACTCATATGAATGTGGACCATTGCAACCTCCAAAAAAACACTTCTCATCCTTGAGAAATCATGACAGTTCTTCAAAATTAAATTCAGAATTTCCCTAGTTATCATCAAAAATAAACTTACCATTATCTATCACTAGACACAAAAAAATAATCCACTAAGTAAATCCATAAATGAGTCACACTACTTAAAAAAAATTGATCCACCTTCTTATCACCATCATGAACACTAAAGATATTCTCAACTACACCCATTTATCCCAAAGAACTTATTTGTCGTTAATTAATTGATCCCTATTATTTTGGTTCTCCCCACCACAAGTATATTCTCATCGTCGCCCAAATGAATCAATACCCTAATATTTAGGATACACTCTCCATCCATCCCAATATGTAGTGACTATATATAACCAACCAACTCATATCCATTTGTTAATTCAAATCACCAATTGACACCTATTCCAATCTAATTTAGAATGTAATCCTCAACACACACTAAATCCCACATATATTGATAGTCAAACATAAAGTTTTCATTGGTTTGTTCTCCCCATATGGATTT
The DNA here is from genome assembly GCA_963277665.1 of Viscum album. Classification (NCBI taxonomy): domain Eukaryota; kingdom Viridiplantae; phylum Streptophyta; class Magnoliopsida; order Santalales; family Viscaceae; genus Viscum; species Viscum album. The sequence continues at coordinate 1,419,477,774 of OY728145.1, forward strand.
CCTTATACTATAAATAGGGATTAACCTTAATAGTTTATAATATCACATGTGTGTTTCTCATCTTGAACTAAACTCACCAACCATTTACCCTTGATACCATCTATGCACAGTGTCATCATCATCATAGAGGTACACCTATGAATCTCTTCATAATATCATGAAACCAAGACCGTAAGTATTTTATAAAAAAAAATTATTTCTAATCTTTCAAAAAGTAATTCACTAATCCACAACTCAAATGGAACTATGTTACACTAGTATATACAATATCAATCTCATCCAAACCCAAAGGTTGTATTCTCTCATACCTCTAGATTACATAACATGACTTATACTCCTCAGAGTAAAACTCTATTAATCCTAGGTTCATGATCCAAAATCACTATCATTTATTCATTTTCATATAAATACAAACCAATTAGAGTAAACTTGATGATTTATTTTGAACAATCCTAACCTATCACCCATTCCATGTCCAACCACATGATCACTCACCAAATGTGCATCATTTTTAAATCATAAAGAATCCATATATTCTATATAACCATCCTAGATGTATCCATCTATGATCATAATATGTTATCTTATAATAAACCATGTCAAAATATACCTGTGTAAGGAATACAACTGATCCTGCCTTTTAAAATTAAAATTTCAACCAAAACCACCTCAAGTGATTTATATCACAAATCTCAAGGCATCATTGTGCCTATGACATATACTCGTTAAAACTTCCCTTTCACAAAACACAAATCCTAAATAATTTTACCATGATTTTTATTTGAAATATTACTCTATTTTATGATAAATCACCTGATAGTATACCCTATAATATCACAACCATCTCCATATGGGTAGAAGAATCTACTAACCACTCATTCATTGTACTCAGCTCAACAATATCCTGAGCTAAATCTCAATTCATGAGGCTCTACCATCAGGCCTCAAAATCACATCCTTATTGGCCAAATATCATGGTGAAACATCTGTATGCCTATCTCAAATATCACAAGAAAACTCACATTCCATTATTCACACTCTAGGTTTTTTTTTCATATACATATACACATCAGGGATCACATTCCATTTAATAATACCACACATGTCCACTAATCCTCACTAGGAATCCACATTCCGAACTATCCCCTCAGTCGCCACAATATTATGCACATATATAAAATGGAATCATCTAATAAATTTTTTTGTTGAGTATACCATATGTATTTTGTTAAATTAAGTTTAATTACACCCAAAATATATATGGGAAACGCCATATAGGTTTTGATGGAATTTTATTTAATTTCTCACTTTTTTCCTTCCAGAACTAGAATCATAACATCCAGTGACTATACTAACATAGCACATGTTATTATATATCCATTAGACATAGATACTATATATTTATCATCAAGTAGTATTTTTATAAAGAACATACATGATATGTTAATAAAATAATGTAAATTGTTGTTCATCTACGTAGAATTCCACAAAAAATTAATATAGAAACCCTCAATACAACATTTTTTTAAGACTTTAGACATCTCAACCCTATATATCCAATTATTCCAATCCCTCATAAGATTAAAAATATCATATAAATCTTATATTCTATAAATTGTAAATATAAACTGTCCCATTTAAAATGGTAGAATAGCTTAAAACTATTATCAAAACCTCAAATACATGCATCATATTTAAAAAAATATTAGTTGTCATACTATAAATCAAAAAAACAATCATATATAAATGGTAAAATATAAACACCATAAAAATGTGTCTTCATCACAATAGTTTTATTTATATTACAATATTATACACATTCCTATATTATATTTTTACAATCTCTCAAAATAATAAGAAAAAAATGCACTAATACCAATTAATTAAATCCTAAGTTTAGTTACTAGAGTGTCAACCAGGGTGGGTCATTATTGCATATATAATGAGATTTCATAAGATAACTAACAAATATTTCATTCAAAATATGCTCCCACAACTCCACACAACACAGATTCTTCCACAAATTATATTATTCAACTATATCTATAACTAATGATCTCATTTATACCCTCGCATTGATTACCACCAAATTTATTCACTAATGAGTTACCTATTACTACATGACGATAACACTCCCTATTGATTTTCCAACCCTCTTATTCAATGAATTATAACAATATAGATGCTCTATTCTCTAAATCAATGACTTGTATAAACCTCTCTATAATGATATAGTGACTTTCCGACCTATTAATGACCATCCACACAATGCACCATCAATATGGTGACTTCCTCAACCATGATCATTTTTTTAATTTGTAGGAAACATATGTGGTTACCACTAATAAATATAGATCTATAAGTGGTTATGAATTTTAGTTTCTATATTTTAATGTAATTTTCATAGGTTCTATAAATGGTTTTATATCAATAAATTAGATGTATAAGAGGTTTAGGAAAATTTATAGATTTTTTATAATTGAGTGTAGTAGGTTTATAATCTAGATGCTTTCATAGAATTAACTACACATTCATATACAAGACATACTATTATTAAGAGGACATTCACAAATCTATCTTTCCCTACTCTAGGGAAAAAATTAAAATACTAATGGATCATGAATCAAAAGACTCTTGATAAGAAGTGACATGGTATGTAATAAAAGAATAAACATTCATTTTTTTAACTTACCCCTTCAACTTTGTCTCTTACCCCTTCATTCTGGAAGCAATGATTACACTCATGGGAATTCATTTTATTCTATAGAGGTACGTCACATCATGAACTTTGAGATTTTAATTTTAACAAATGTTAGAAACCTTAATATAATTTTTTCTACACTATGGTCAATAATCTATATCGTCAAGAGGTTCCAGAACCTCTTCCCTCAAGGAATGATCCCCACCCACACTTATAAGGAGGAAAATAATGATTCTGATTAATTATATTAATTATTAAGTACACTTATGGGTTTCAAGTACACTCTAGATGCCTGTAAACATTTATCATGTTTTGGTGACCTTATATTTTTATTTAATGGGTTCTTATAAGTATGTTTCCCACTCACATATTAATAAAAAGTGATGACGATTTAATTGATCATCCTATAGTATTTTTTTAATTTCGTATTTAAAATTTAAATGTTTTATTTGGTATATATATAAACATTAAATTTTATTTTCTATATGTATATAAATGAATTTATTTTATAATAAATCTATATATAAATTTAAAAAAATGGAATAAATTTTTAATCTATTAACACTAAAATATTGAACATTAAATGGTGTTTATCAATACTAGTCATAAAACGACACCTAGAAAGAAAAATTGATATATTTTTAGAGAAACAATTCAAACAAAAATATATATTTCACTTTTTTATTAGATGTGTTTTATAAAAAATATTTCTATTTATTCATAGAAAATACAATGAATATTCTTTCTTATCTTACACTATTACATTATACTCATGATTTATATTCCCACCCAATACCTAAGTCACTAACCCCATATTATTTTTCAGCAGTTTTATTCTCAGACTAGATCCCCATCCCTGTTCCAATGTTCATTAATATTATTTATCAAAGAATATTCCATCTAAGACAACCATGCATTTTCTATTAATCAAAACCCAATATTATTGAAACTCATTTCTTGAATAATTGAAGTAAAAAATTTATAGAAACATTTACTAGGTTTATTTAACCATATGTTATGAAGTTCTGATGTAAAATATTGACAATCCAAATGATTTTTTTCTTTGAATCAAAATAATTTGGACGATTTCACCTTTCATTGATATAAATATTGTATCTATGATATATCATTAATATGGTTGTGTTGTGAGACATAAATATATGCTTAAATTAAGGTATAAGAAGAAAATACATTAGCAATTTAATAAACAAAATCTAGCCTTTCCGTATTGTACCTCTTTGTACCTCGATGGTATATATAGAGAACAATTATCTAGTTACTAATATTCACTATAATATAAGATGAAATAATTTCTAAATGTATCCATCTTCTAATAAATAAGACCCAAATTATGGAACATATTCGCAAATTTATAAAAAATTATGGGAAACATATTTCCATTATGTAATAATGATTTAATTAAAGAAAATATTTGATCAAAGATTTATTTTTTATACATAAAATTTTCTGAATCTTTTAATATTATAATCAAGAATCCATGTTATAAGGCCTCCTTAGTAGATTTAAAAAACTCATAAATTTTAGATTATTCTAATTAGGTATATGAATTATTATATGGTGTTTCTGTTTGAAATGATGGGCCAAAACCCACATGTAAAATTTTTCTCAATTCAATATGATGATTCAAAAGAATATTATATTTCTAAAAACCAAACAAAAAATTTTGAACCCAATATTGTCAAATGTTTCAAATCTACTGAGGTTTCATTTTTTACATAGACAATAAATTATCCATTTTTAAATAAATATTTAATTTAATGATGTAAATAATATAAATGTTTCAACAAACATAATATAGATTGGATTTACAAAAAAACCATTCATATTTTGGTGATGACTTATCCAATCACAATATCATATTAAAAACCAGTGCCTTCTTCCAAGGTCAATAGTTTTCTAAAAACCTAAAATTAGGATAATTTTGTAATTATTTAACACCAATTAATAAAAATTAATTAAAGGAGCATGATTTGAGAGATATTATAAAATTATTAGTTATTTATAATTATTACTAATTATTAATAACTATTACTAATTACTAGATTTATAACTAATTAATAATAATAATTAATTATTATTAAAGATTATTACTGACTATTACTGACTATTACTGATTATCACTGATTATTAATAATTACTACAAATTATTTCTTATTTTTATGGGTTATTATTTATTACTACTTATTATTACAACTTTTTTAGATTTTTTACTAATTATTAAAAATTATTACAATGTGTAACTAATTATCACTAATAAATACAAATTATTACAAATAAATAAAAATTAATTTAGAAATGATTACATAGATTCTATAGGATAACTTTTTAGGAAGAAATGTTCTAATAATATGAAAGGTGAGAAAAACACTTCTAAGAAGTCAAAGTAGAATGTTGTAGAGGATATCACATCCATAAAGGTAAGATATGCCTATTGTGGGAAAAGGGTGGTATTAATAATCATTTTAGATAATATTTAAAGATTGAAATTAAAGGTTATAGGCATAATAAAAAAAGAAATTTAATATAGTAGAGAAAATTATGATTTAATTGATTAAATATATCCCACATAATGAGAAAAGGAAGTTTCATAAGAAAATAACCATATTTTTTCTAAGATAGAATTTTAAACACAAATATGTATTTAAATAGGGAGGGTATACCTATTTCCCCAGACTAACTGGATAGGGGAAAAATGGATATGGATCAATCAAGTTTGAAATATTAGTATTTTTTGTAATATGTATGAAAAAAATGGATATAGATATGGATCAATTGGAAAACAAATTGATATGGATCATTGGGGAAACAAATGGATATAGATCAATCAAAATCTAACTTATTACCCCGTAGTGCTAGAAGATTTAAATAGAATATGAAAATTATATTTTCATACTTATAATAACTCTATGAGTCTTCTTAAGAATAAGAATGAAATGATCAAGAAAATGGGAGAAACAGGCAAAGAACCATTGGTTAAATTTTTATCATTTACAAATATGAACAAGACCATTTCACACTAGGATGAAACTGAAAATAAAATGAAGACTATGTTATCTATGAGAGTTGATATTTAGTAAAGAAAAAATAAATGAATATTGAAATACCTCCCAATGTTAAAGTTAGAGAGAATTAAATAGCTTTGTTAGGAGATATATTTCTACTATATTACTTTTACTAAAGATTAATGAAAACCCCTACATATTCTATTATCTTCATGTCTATACTAATAGACGAGGAATTAAATGACAAATTAAAAAAAGGAATTTGGCGAGTTTTTTAATCACAATATAGAAAAAAATGATTCCATTATATAATGGGTGATCAATCAAGACACTGTGTTAATGAGGTGCATCCCATGAGGGGGAACCAATAGAAAGAGAATAATGTCAAAGGTATTCTCATATAATATTTTTATTACTATAAAAATATTTAAATCTTGATGTTGAGGTATTTTGGTCATATTTTGACTCTTTTTTATTTCATGAAATACTTTTATAATGTTTGAACATTGGATTATTAGAAAGGTAAGAGAATGTAATATTTTTGTGTACTGCCATTAAATTTTATTATGTATTTACTGAAGACGAGTTTAAATTGAAATGCTCATGAAAAATAGTTTTTTTGTATTATTAAATAATAATGTTAAAGTGGTGTAATATGATGAATATATTAATAGAAAATCCTAATTTATAAGTTTTTTTATTTTTTTCTTCCTCGGGTTGTCCCATGTAGAGAGTCAAATGGCTAATAGATCAATAATTTGACAACTGTGGTTCCCTCCATATCTCAATATTTTCAAACTATATATAATTATAAATAAATATGTGAGAATACGTTATCTTATGAAACTATTGAATTTTATTTGAGATTATAATCCATCATCTATTTTGTCACATTTTTTGACAATATGGAGAGGAAAAAAGGTTTTCAAAATCTAATATAAACATAAGTTTTTTAGGCTATTTCCTATAAGTATAAATGGGTATATTTAATATAACATGTATGAAATGAATTTTATCAATAAGTAAGGACTCCATGATTATAATAATACTATCAATATATATTGGGGATGTATGGAATTTAAGTTCAAGGTTCTTCTATAAAAAATGGATAATGATTTTGTGTGGTTGTTTCTTGAAGAACATGGATTGGAAGCTTTAGTGTCATGACTCATTATGTGTTGGGATTGGTGAGTTGATATTTAAATTAGTGATAATTTTTAAATGTTTAATAGTACTCTAAAAAATTTCATATAGTAAGTGAGTGATTTCAGTTATATATATGGTGAAATTAAAGTCATGAATCTAAAAAGTGAAATTCAGCTTGAAATTTATGTTGATTTGAGTTTATTTTGAGTGAATGATGTGTAATCGAAAAATTTTGAAATGGATTTATGTGGATATGAGGGAGTATTGAATTTCAATTCTATGGTGGAAGAATATTTCTTTGAAAAAATAAGTATGATGGATTTAATATTGATTATACCATAGAAAATATAATGATCATGGTAAAAAATTATGGATGATCCATTGAAATTTTAAGGATCATACCAATTTGTAAGGATGATTTTTCTACTTTGTAAGGATAAATTAAAAACCTATGTTGCATTGAAATTTTAGGTGTCGTAATCATTTCAAGAGTTTTATAATCATCAACTATATTTTCATAAGAAAAATTGTGATATTTCATAATATAATGAATCCATGTAATACACATTCCATTTCACAAGATAGTACAACATCAATGAAATAAATTTTCTTATTATTGGAGTTCTCATGAGATACTCTAGTGGTGTATGATAGAATATGTTTATATTATATGAAATTTCATAATATTTGAATATCATAAGATTAATCAAATCTTATAAAATCAATATTGAACTCTTTAATAAGGGTATATCAATTATTATATTGAATAATACATGAATTTTATAAGAATAATATCTCATAAATAATATTAAATTTGATTATACATTAAACTAAACATTTTTTATTAGAATATAAAAATCTCAATAATATTGTTATTATTCATGTAGAAATTGAAGGAGATCGAGCCGTAGAAGAAGCTAGTGCTATGTTGAGGTCCAAGACGTAATCCATACTGCCATATTATACTACATCAATTCAAACATATATTTATTTAATTCAATATATATAAAATCCACATTTTTTGAATAGAATATTTTATGATATTTTAATTTAAAACAATATTTACATAACCCACACCTTACATAAGATCTAGTTGTGATTAGGATTGATATTCTATATATGAGATGATCACCAATTTTGAAATATTTAGAAATAATTTTATTACTGAAATAAAATTAATCATTATATAAGTATGAAAGCTGTATGAAGAGTGGAAGATGAAGATTTCTGAATCATTCATACATCAAAGAGATATATTCTATTGAATAAGTGACAGAACCAAGTTCTAAACCTAGTAGAAGGACACTTAATAGTATCAATAAAGAATAATAAAGAGGATAAGAAGGGGGATTATGAAAATAAATAATATATAGGGTAATAAATGCTATCCACTAAAGAATAATATGAGAAATACTAAGAATAGTGGGTTCTATGCTAAGAAAAGGTCTCAGTAGAAGCCTTACTAAGTGGTTCACTAAGCAATATATTCAAGGACTGTGCAAGTTAATGTACATCTGTTTTTGATGAATAATATATAAGAGACAAAAAAAGTAGTGGGATGTAGAAAAATATGATGTTTTGTATAAGGGTACTTTGGGGTTATTTTTGAGAAGACGGTGGGATGTCATATAAATATAGTTTTATATTATGATATGTTACAACAAAAATTAATAGTGGAAGAATATGTGGTTGGGGTACTATCTAATCATGGTATGTAATAAGATTTCAAGGTCAAACCTTATCAACATTTAATTCTTCTGTAATTATTTAATGTATAATTTAGGTGTGTGTAAGAGAAAAAAATGAGAGAGGATCAAGACATTAATCATTCCATGTAGTTGAATTAAAATTTAACAATTCTTAAAAAGTATATTTGATTCACCTCCTATTAGTGATATACTATACATGAGAACTTTTAATATGAATAAAATAAGTATATATAAATTTTAGGGTAATATAAATAAATATTATCACTAGGAAACTCAAAATAATGTATAGGAGAATATTAATAAAGTATATATTAATTTATATTATAAATCATTAAATTTTAGATTATATATTTAAATTATATATTATATATTTTTTTATAAAAATAACTTCATTTTTGAAATCATCAGGTCATAATTTTAGAGGAATGATGTTTTCTTTCGATTCACTATTCTGCATCCATTATTAAATTCTCAAAATACCCTATAAAAATTTAATAAATATATATAATCAAAATATTAACATGTTAATAATGATAATAGTCTAATTATTTACAGATATATATAATATATATTTATATTTATATATCTCCCTCATTGACATAGCCTATCAATGCTTTATTTTATCCACCCAAGAGGATGTTGTAAATTCTATAAAAACCACCACCTTTAAAAATAGATAACAATAATTATTTATATTAAATGAGTAATAATTTTTATAAATTTTTTAAAATCTATTCATAAATTTGATACTGAATAAATAAAATTTAATCAAAACATTGAAATCAAAACAAAACAAGTTAATTCAACAAAATAAGTCAGCAAACCAACTCTTCTTAAAACAATATTTCCAGAAAAATCATAAGGATTATAATTTATCAAGAATTGAAAAAATATATACTATTAACATCTAGTTTCATTTTTTAATAAGAACAATTATTTTAAACATGAGGTGTAATTATAACGACAAAAACAAGACTTATGGTAAGGGGACTCTCGAACTAAACTCGACCTTTCGGTCTATCTTATCTTACTTTATATTTTTATTATGTTTCTTATAAAACTATATATAAATGTCTTTTATTTATCATTTTTGGTTTTTCCTTGTTAGGTATATTCTTTTCTCCATTAAATTATGATCTAATTTTATAATCCTTCCACATTTTGATTAATGATTTTCGTTTAAATCTCTTCTTGATTCTTCTTATGATTATTCTTCTCCCATCAATAAAATGTGATCATTTCATTTTAAATGATATCCTTTAACATCCAAAATAACTACTGCACTTAAAATATTTAGATTAACCATGTTTAATAAAAATTATATGATTCCGTACACAATTAAAAAAATATTATTTTCTCATGTTTGTATTTCATGTTTACTATTGATATATATTGAAATTTTATGTATAATACATGATTTTTCAGTATATTGTAATATAAAAAGTTGCTCTAAAATTATATAACCCTGTAATATATTCATTAAATTTATTTATATCTTGAAAATATTAATTTAATGTGTGAAAATGATGCTATAATTATTCATATTCTATATAATAATATTTGTAAACTTATGTTATATGTGAACATGACACTAGTTTTTTCTCACATTCAATGTGTGGGATTTTTCCAAAATGATATAATTTTGAATTATTATGAATCATCCTCAATTTATGTATCCTTAATATTCTTTCCTTTTATTTATTATAATAATATTATTCTTATTATATGAAGATGATTATTATGCTCACCCATGTACTATATTAGTTATCTCTCATGTTCTTTCCAAATTATACCACCTCTCATTGGGATTTTAACTCAACCTTTCTTTGATATATGTTTATATGTTAATAAAAATATTTAACCATGATATTATTATTTATTTCTTTTTAAATGTATTTTTTCTGGTAAAAATAAAACATAAATGATCTATGTTCTATTTTATTGAAATAATAAAAATTATACTAGAAAAACATCACTACAAAAAATATCAGATTAATGGTTGTTTTTAGGGGGTTATGCACAACCCCCTCTAATCATTTAATTAATAGGGTGGGTTCACAAACCCCTATAAATTTTTTATAAAATTTTCTTTGTTATATTTGGTTTCATTTTAGAGGTAGTTCTGTTAAAACAACTGTTAAATTAATAATCAGTGGTCCTAATTTTCGGTTGGATTTTAGAGGCACGATCTATATATATAATATTCATTTGGATATTATTGGATATATATATATATAAAATGAAAATTAATTTTTAAATAGAAATATTTGGGTTCACAACCGCCTATTATAACACCACAAGCTTCAACAGTACGTTTCCCTTTGAATAATGAAATATATTTCATTGTACGCAACTTCGAGATTATAACACCCCGCGACTAATCAAACCAGCTATTATGAATAGTGATACCCAATTTTTAAAATTTTATAAATATTATTTTTCAAAATAGACTTCATTTTTTAATTCGGAATATCGAAATTATCTTAGGGTGAATTTTTGGTATTGTTCTAAAAACGTTCAATTTTAGTTGAATAGTGAAAAACACTGCGTTATTGGTTAAAACCGAATTTTTATTTAAATAATTATTTATTTTATATAAATTTATTTTAGGTAAAAAATAGATACATAATACCTGTATATGTTCAATGTAATTCATTATAGTCATCTTCTAATAAGTTTAGATATATAAAAAGTTTATCGAACTTTTTACCGTCTTTTACCCACCTCCGAAGAGAATTTGAAAATTTGAATAAAACATAATTTTATCACTTATTTGAGTTGAATTTAAAAACACCGAGAGACCCGGTTGATATTATTTAGTAAAATTTGGTTCAATATGATGAAAATTATTTTTGGTGAATTGTAACTTTTTACTTTTATTTACCATGGTTGAAAATAAATAGTGTAATTATTGGTAAAAAGGATATCATAATTACCCTAACCCATGTAATAATTCTCTTGGATAAGTGTAATTAGAACAAAAAAAACCTTAGGAATTAAATATTATCCTCTTTGGTCCACATGGATTATATTAATACATTTATTATTATTTTATTTAAATAAGAGTTAAAAGAGTTAAATTCAACGTTTAATATCTAAACCATTTTTAATATAGAGTTATATATAAGATAAATTAGACTATGAATATTAATTGGAAATAAAAAAAGAGTTCCTAAATAATGTAATTTTATTTAAATTTTTTATAAATTAAATAATTTAATTGATTTCTGATACAATGATGATGCAGTAATTACCTTATTAATGAAAGATTAAAATAATTGATATTATAAATATCAAAATAAATGAAATTTGGTAATTTTGATGAATTATCCTAGTTTTCTAGGTTAATATGACATTTTATGGTTTATTAAATAATTTTTTAAAGTAATCGCGCTATTATGATTTTCATAATAAACCAAATACTAAATAGTGTCAAAATTGACATAATTTTGTTTTTAAAACAAATATTATATTATTAATTGATATAATATTCCTAAAAAATATATGGCTGGGAAAAAGGACTTAGATAAGGTTATAAATATTAATAATGAACTACATAGGGTTCCCATGGATTTATAGTAAGTTTATTAACCATATAATATAAAAATACAAAGAGACGTGGTAAATGTCAAACTATTTAACTAAGAGCTAAATTTGAAAGATAATGTTAATATGATGACCTAAACCTATCTAAAACCTATTGGTTGAGAGTTTTTTTGACCCATAACCACTTTATCCTCGAAATAATTTATTTTGGAGCCATTAGAAACAGAAAATGTTTTTATTATAAAATAATATTTCAATCTTTTCCTAAAGTGGCCATCACCTCTCTTATAAAAGGCCACTTCTCCTCCTCTTAATTTCACACCTACAAAGACTTTTTGATCAGCTTAACCCTGACCAAATATCCTCTCAACTATCCTAAAATTACCCTAGAGGCTTTACTTCGATCATAAAGCTAACCTATAAAGCCCTTTTGATCAAATCAAAAGGAAGAACCTAAAGAAGAGGTAAATATTTCATCACCTCTTTCAAATTATTTTCGTCTTCCACATTCTATTTCTTTGTTCTTTCCATTATAAAATAATAAAACCAGTATATTCTATATAATGTGATGTTATTATAAATATTTTACCACTAGATTTGTTATTATATCCATCCTATAAATGACAATGTCACCATACGTGCGTACAAACGGCTTACCGTCTCCACGTCGTGGTGTAGTTTGTTATTCAAACACTTCATTATTTTTTATGGGTATAATAATTAATATAACTGATTTAAATAGAAAATATAATATTTTAATGATTCTTTATATACGATATACCATCCAGTTACATACAATTTCACTATCAATATAATGATATTGTCTGTCGTGTGTACATACGGATTACCTTCTTCACGAACGTGATGAGATTCATTCCCCATCGTAATAATTCAATAATAATTTTCATTTTTTTATTAAAAAAATGTTTATGAACATAATAAAATTCATTTTATGAATCAACTACATCCAATCCATAAAAAACATGTCTTACGTGACCAAGCATATAAAGGAAACAAATCAGTTAACACCCGAAACGATGGTACTAGTGAAATATTATTAACAAAGAAATATTAGAGGATCATATATGATATCATATTTATGTATATAGTTTTTTTTATAATTTAATAACAATTATATAACTACTATACATGAGGTTAATGTACCCTTGACCAAGGAAAAGTACAGTGTAAGGGTAAATTTCACAATCTCTTTATTATTTGAGATTGTATTTATGTAAGTATCTATTGGGACATAATAATCATCCACATCCGTGTTTCTTAAAAAAATATTTCAAATTTTTTTTACTATTTCCTAGACTATGGATTAAATTCATTAATACACTTGTTTGAATTTTTATAAAATTTTTATAAAGGAATATTTCTGTCATTTTCTAAACAAGGTCCTTTAGGACCTTTTTGACAAAATTAATGAAATAATGCTTTTTTAACTTATACTGTGGGTGTATAGATTTTATGCCTTTATAAAATATTCAAATACTCCCTTATAATATGATAATAATATTTTCAAAACAAATGTTTTATTTTATAATTAGAAGACTTCTAAATTATTTCGAAATAGAAAGAGATATTTCTCTCAAAAAATTTTATTTCATATATGTCAACATCCTTTGATGGATTTTAAACTTGTTTGAAGTTGATTTATTATTATACAAAACTTCCATATTGTATTGAAGTTTTTGTGATATGTTTGACTGTGAATGTGTTATTTTTACACCATTCATGGTTTATGCATAAAATATTGACAATTTGTATGATAGTTTTAATATGAATGTTTATGTTATTTTTTAACCTTTTCATATGAGGAATGAATTAGACTTAGTATGTGACGGGTAGAGCCTACTATAGATCCTCAATGCATCAGTATGTCTCATGAGAAAAACTAGTTTTTTGGCACAAGGACTTGAGAAAATATTATTTGTAGTCTTGGCCCAAGTCCATGACTATATGGTTATGAAGTCTGGAATTATGCATTCCATCATTATGAAAGTGGATATTGATATTCCATGTGATTATTTTACTAGTAGAATATCCTTGGGAATAAATAAATGGAATTATTTGATTTTATCTTTTCTGTATTATAATAAAGTGTATGTTTAAAAGTATTTTGATTTAATATTATACATTGCCTTAAATTTTTATGCTTATTTATAAAAGTTTCCCCTATATTGTTATCCTTACTGAGCATATGAGCTCACCCCTTTCTATGTTTTATTTTTCCCAGGATGTGACGAAGTATTTTATGGTTTACCTAAAGGGATAAGATAATGATATAAGTGTGTTCAAAAGGGGACAAAATGTTGTCGATGTTCTTATTTCATTATGTAATTTAAAACTTATGAATGTATATAGTACTTACAAGGATACCAAACTGATTGGTCCCTCAGGACATGATTCCTTATATCATTCCAATGTTATGTAATAATGCACTGACTCTGGGTAATTGGGGTCATGGCATTAAATTTAGTATTAGAGTAAGTTTAGTACAATCCTTGGAAAATATATTTAGAAAAACTCTGATTAGAGAACACCACCCTAAGATATACTTTTCGGATTATTATAGAATAACTTTTCATAAGTTTGGTACTGTAGAGATTTTGTGATTTTTCTAATCAATACGTCACTATCTAGATATGAGTAGGTAGAGGCTGCTCTGTCATAGATGTACCTAGACGTGAAACCTGAAAAACCCTCTTTGAGCTAGACTCGAAAGGGAACTGGTGCACGACAATGAACCTTGCTGCACTCTTGGTTAAAGCACTCCCAGGAGATATGCATAGAATAATTCTCATTTTATTTACAAACCATTATAAAGGATTTATAATTATATACCTCCTTAAAGAAAATATTTTAATGATTATGGATTATTCCCATAAACTGTTCAATTTATGTTAGGTGTTTTACAAGTTCAGAATTATGTATTGCGATTCATAAACTAATATACTTTATGCCATTGTTTAGAAATGGCACCTAGTGGAAGAAATGGAAACCATATCAACTCACGTAATCTATGTAGGGATTTCCCTCATACTTAAGATAATTATAGTGGATCCCGTGATGCAACTAGTGCTGATCAGCTTATCACTATACTGGGACAACTCACTCAGGTTATGAATAATAACCTTACCCGTATGGAGAACCATAATCCACAACATTGAGGATCAATGTTATACTTCTTCATGAGGAAGCAAACACCAACATTCAATGGGAGTATAATTCTATTAGTAGCTGAGAAATGGATAAGTTACTTGGAGAAAATATTTTAATGCATTGGGGAGTAGCGAAATGGAAAAAGTTGTCATTGTAGTTTATCACCTCACTGGAGATGCAGATCAATGGTCTTCATTAATCCAAAACACAAAAATATATAAATAAGTACCGAACATGGAATGAAGGGAGTTTAAAGAGATTTTTGAAAAAAATAATTTCCTTGTGACCATCGAGCGGATATGAAAAGGCAATATTATAGTCTGAGGAAAAAGGAGGATGAGAATGTTGGAAAGTATGAGGCTAACATTACTAGGTTAGCAAGGCATGCAACAGATTATATACGTAACCGAAGGAGTAATATTGATCAATTATTTTATGGGTTAAAGTCATTTACCTATCAATCATTAGTCTCACAATCCTTCTCACCGTATGAT
This sequence comes from Viscum album, assembly GCA_963277665.1. Lineage (NCBI taxonomy): Eukaryota > Viridiplantae > Streptophyta > Magnoliopsida > Santalales > Viscaceae > Viscum > Viscum album. Next base: position 1,419,493,561 of record OY728145.1, read on the forward strand.
GATATTGTATCAAGCACTATCAAGATAGAAAAGGAATTCTCTAAGTCTTACGACTTCAAAGCAAGTAAAGAGAAGAAGAGATCTGTTGAACACTACAGAAATGAAAATGAGGGGAAGAAAGGGAAAAAGTTTAATATCCATCCTGTAGTAAATATGGGAAGAAACACCCTAGTAACTTCCTGAAGGGAATGAGAGTTTGTTACAAGTGGGGTGAAAAAGCACAACAAGTTCATCATTTCAAGGGGAAGAAAGAGGCTTTCAATGACGAATGTTACAATTTTAAAGAAAAGTGGAATTATGAAAATTAATGTCCTAATAACCAAGGGAACATACCTCAAAAAATTACAAGAGAGAAAGGCCAAGCTTATGCGATCACTACTGCTATGGTTGAAGCTCTGAATGATGTGGTGACAGGTAATTTAATGGTTTCCTCAAGTTTAGCCAATGCTTTTTTCGATTCTGGAACATCGCATTATTTAATAACATCCCAGTTTCCTAAGAAAATTAGACATTTCCTATTTTATTTAACAAAGGAGTTGTCAGTCAGAACTCCTAAGGGAAGTATCATTGCAATAAATTTTTGTGAATCAGTTCCCATTAGGGTATATAAATTTTCTCTACCTGATAATCTAATCATCATGCCCATGATTTAATTTGATATAATCCTTGGTATGGATTCTCATTCAGACCATGATGCAAAAATTTATTATAAGTAGAAGGAGGTTACAATTCTCGATGATGATAAGAAGTACCTTATCTTCAAAGTAGAAATGTCACCACCTAATTCTTATCAAGATCCACCCCCAGTATCTCTACTAAATTCAATTATTTGGGAAGAATAGAATGAAATAACTATAAGTGAGGAAAATAATGTTCGAATAGAGTATGTACGTATTATTCAAGAATATGTTGATGTGTTTCTAGAAGATTTACCTGGAAATCCTCCAGAACAAGAAATTGAGTTTTCCATTGATTTAATTCCTAGTTCAAGGACCATATCGAAGACCCCTTATATTATTTCCACTATGGAATTAGTGGAACTAAATAAACAACTAGATGAATTGAGTAATAAGGTATTTATTCTCCCTTGTGTTTCTCCATGGGGTTCCCCTATCCTTTTTGCTGAGAAGAAAGATGGATCTATGAGGTTGTGGATTGACTAGAGGGAGATCAATGCTATAATAGTAGAGAACAAGTATCACCTACCTCACATTGATGATTTATTCGACCAACTTCATAGAGCATATTATTTTTCAAAGATTTACATTCGATATGGATATCATTAGTTGTGTGTGAAGAAGGAATACATTCTGAAAACAGCATTTTTAACCAGGTACGAGCATTACGAGTTTGCAGTAATGCATTTTGGATTAACTAATTCACCCTGTGTCTTCATGTATCTAATGAATAAAATTTTCAAGGAATATCTTGATTACTTTGTAGTGGTATTTATTGATGATATTTTGGTATAATCTAAAAGCAATGAAGATCATGAAAATCAATACCACATTATTCTAAATACTCTTAGAAGAATTGAATTATATGGTATGTTTAGTAAGTGTGAATTCTAGCTTCAAGATATTTCTTTTCTTGTCCATATTGTCTCTAAGGATGGAATCTATATTGATCCTTCAAACACCAAGGCAATCCAAGAGTGTCCAACACCTATGAGTATTACTGAGGTACACAGTTTTATTGATTTAGCAGATTATTATCGGTGTTTTGTCTAGAATTTTTCCTAATTGGATAACACATTAACCAAGCTCACTCGTAAAGGGGTTAAATTTTTTTGGACAAAAGAGTGTGAAGAATGTTATGATTAACTGAAGAAAATATTAGTTAATTCTTCTATCTTGACTCTACCATCGGGGACTGATGTGTTTTTTTATTTATAGTGATGCTTCAAAGAAAGGAATTGGTTGTGTCCTTATGTAGAATGATCTATTTATTTCCTATGCTTCAAGGTAGATAAAACTTCACGAGAAAAACTATCCCACTTATGATATTGAGTTAGCAGGTGTAATCTCTGCTATGAAAATATGGAGACAATATATCAATGGTGAAAATGTAAGATTTATACTGATCACAAGAGTTTGAAGTATATTTTATCACAAAAAAAAACTAAACATGAGGCAAATGAGATGGCATGAATTAATCAAGGATTATAATTGAACAATACACTACCACCCAGGGAAGGCAAATAAGGTGGCAGATGCTTTGAGCAGAAACAATCATGGAGTTTTGAACAAGATTAGAGTTGAATGGGATTATATTTTCATGGATATAGTAAAGATGGATATGGGAATAACCATGGAAAGTGAAACATCAATACCTTTTCAAACGGTTGCCAAACCATCTTTACTAGAAAGGATTAAACTTTCTCAGACTGATGATTAGAAATTTTAAAAGAAAATTATAGTTGTGAACAATGGGTGATTGATCGACTTCGTATATAAAGATGGAATTTTGAAATTTGGGAAGAGACTTTGTGTTCATGAAATACCTGATCTAAAAAGAGAATTGTTGGATGATTTTGATTTTGTGTCCAGATGTATGGTTTGAAAACAAGTTAAAGTTGGAAAGAAATAGCCTGGAGGATTCGTGCAATCTATTCTCATACCTGAGTGGAAATGAGATAATATTAAAATGGGCATTGTCATGGGGAAACCAAAGACTCCTAGAAAGAATGATGCAATATGGGTCATTGTCTATCATCTTACCAGGTCAGCACATTTTCTTACTATAAGAGAAGAATTATCACTTGAACATCTGCAAATAATATATATTAATGAAGTTGTAAGACTCCATGGTGTACCCCTATTGATTGTTTCTGATCGTGATCCTCATTTTACATCACGATTCTGGAAAATTCATCAGAAGGCCCTGGATACTGAACTTCATTTGCGCACTGCCTACCACCCTCAAACTGATGGAAAATCAGAATGGACTATTCAAACCTTAGAAGAGATGTTGAGATCTTTCTCAAATGATTTTCAAGGTATGTGAGATCAATAATTACCTCTCATAGAATTTTCCAATAAAAACAGATTCCATTCATGTATTCATATTTCAACATAAGAAGCATTATATGAAAAGAGATGTCGCACACAAACTTGTTGGGATGATATTGGTGAAAGAAAACTCGTAGACCCAGAACTTGTTGAGGAAACGATTGAAAAGGTGAAGGTTATCCAAACCCACACCAAAGAAGATCAAAGTAGGCAAAAAAGCTATGTCGATAACCGAAGGAAGGATTTGAAATTTCAGGTAGGATATCTTGTTTTCTTGAAGGTATATCCATGGAAGGGTGTTATATGTTTTGGTGAGAAGGGTAAATTAAGTCCCATGTACATCAGACATTTTGAAATTCTAGAATGAATTGGAGTTGTAGCTTATCATTTGGAAAGACCTCCAAGTCTCTCTAATGTTCATGGTGTGTTCCATGTATCACTGTTGAGAAAATATATGCCTGACCCAACCCATGTACTCACCTATGAGGAAATTGAACTGGAACCTGATCTATCTTATTGTGAAGAGCCTGTCAAAATTCTTGATACAAGATAATAAGTGTTGAGAAACCGGATGACTCATCTGGTAAAAATTCTATGGAGAAATCATAAGATGGAAGAGGCAACTTGGGAACCCGAAGAACTTATGATGAAGAACCACCCGAATATTTTTATGCAGTAATATTATAGAAATTTCAAGTATGAAATTATTTGATAGAGAGAATAATGTAACACCCCAAACTTCAACAGTACGTCTCCATTTGATTGATGAAATATCTTGCATTGTACACAACTTTGAGATTCTAACACACCGCGACCAATCAAACTAGCAGTTATGAATATCGATACAAACTTTTTTAAATTTTATAAATTTTATTTTTCAAAATGGAATTCTTTTTTGAATTTAGAATATTTGAAATTATCTTAGGATGAATTTTTGGTAATTTTCTAAAAACTTTCAATTTTTGATGAATAGTGAAAAACACTTCATTATTAGTTAAAACCAAATTTTTATTTAAATAATTATTTATTTTATTTAAATTTATTTTAGCTCAAAATAGATACATAATCCATATATAATTCTAATTTAATTCACTGGAGTCACTTTATAATAATTTTAGATATATAAAAATTTTATTGAACTTTTTACCGTCTTTTACCCACCTCTTAAGAGCATTTGCTAATTTGCATAAAACAAAATTTAACCACTTAGGTGAGTTGAATTTCAAAAATCTGAGAGAAATAGTTGATATCAGAAATTAAAATGTGGTTCAATAAGATGAAAATAATTTTTGGTGAATAGTAACATTTGACATTTATTTACCACGGTTAAAAGTAAATAGGGTAATTAAGTGTAAAAAAGATATCATAATTACCCTAACACATGTCCTAATTATATTGGATAAGTGTAATTCGACCAAAAACAACCTTAGGAATAAAATATGATTCTCTTGGGTCAACTTGGATTAGATTAAGACATTTATTATTATTTTATTTAAGGAAGAGTTAAAAGAGTTAAATTCAAAGTTTAATAACTAAAACATTTTTAATACAGGGTTATACATTAGGAAAATATGACTATAAATATTCATTAGAAATATAAAAATATTTCCTATATAATGGTAATTTATTTATAAATTTAAACATTAAATAATTTAATTTATTTATGACAAATTATGATGCAGTAATTACTTTATTATTGAAATATTAAAATAATTGATATTATAAATATCCAAATAAATGTAATTTTAGACTTTTGAGGAATTACACTAATTTTTTAAGTTAATATGACTTTTTAGGGTTGATTAAACCATTTTGTTTCAAAGTAATCGTGCTGTTATGATTTTCAAAAAAACCAAATACTAAATTGTGTCAAAATTGACATAATTGAGTTTTTAAAAGAAATATTATATTATTAATTTATATAATATTACTAAAAATCTGTGGATTAACCAAAAGAATTAGATAAGGTTATATATATTAATAATTAACCACATGGGGTTCTATTGGCTTGTTATATTACGTTTATTAACTATATTCTATAAAAATACAAAGAGACATGGTAAATGTCAAACTATTTAACTAAGAGTTAAATATAAAATATAAGGTTAATATGATAACCTAAACTTGCCTAAAACCTATTGGTTGAAAGGTTTTAGACCCATGCCCACCTTATACTCAAAATAATTCATTTTTTAGCCATTATAAACTGAATATGAATTTATTATAAAATAATATTGCAAGCTTTTCCTAAAGTGACCCTCAACTCTCTTATAAAAGGCCACTTCCCCTTCTCTTAATTTCACACCTCCAAATCCTTTTTACTCGTTCAACCCCTACAAAAAATACTCTCAATTATCCTTAATTCAACCTAGATGCCTTAAATTGATCATAATTCCAAAATAAGGATCCATTTTGATCAAATCAAAAGGAAGAACCCAAAGAAGCTGTAAATATATCATCACCTATTTCAAGTTCTTTTCTTTTCCACATCCTTTTTCTTTGTTTTTTCCATTCTAAAATAATAAATCCAGTATCTTCTACATAATTTGATGTTATTATAAATATTTTACAACCATATACATTATTCTATCAATCTTATATATGAAAAAATTACCATAATTGTGTACGTACGGCTTACCGTCTCCACGTCGTGGTGTAGTTTGTTATTAAAAAACTTCATTATTTTGGATGGGTATAATAATGAATATAAATAATGTAAATAATAAATATAAAATTTTCATTATTATTTATATATGAAATACCATCCAATTACATACGATTTTACCATCAATATAATGATATTGTCACTCGTGCGTACGTACGGATTACCGTCTCCACGAACGCGATAAGATTCATTCCCTATCGTAATCATTCAAGAAGAGGTTTCATTTTATGATTTAAAATATTGTTTAATATCATAATATAATTCTGTATATGAATCAAATACATCCTATCCATAACAATCTTGGCTTACGTAACCAAGTATATAAAGGAAAAAAAATCAGGTAACACCCAAAACGATGATACTACTTAAATATTATTAACAAAGAAATATTAAAAAATAATATATGATATCATATTTATGTATATATCTTTTTTATAATTTAATAACAATTATTTAACTATTATAAAGGAGGTTAGAATACCCTTGTCTAAGGAAAATTACTAGTTAAGGTTTAATTTCACAATCTCTTTATTATCTGAGATTGTTTTTACGTAAGTATATACCGCTACCTCTTTATCATCCACATCCGTGTTTCTTAAAAATATATTTTAAAACATTTTTACTGTTTCCTAGACTATGGATTAAATTCATTTATACCCTTTTTTGAATTTTTATAAAATATTTATAAAGGAATCTTTCTATCATTTTCCAGGAAAGTTCCATTATGACGTTTTCGACAAAATTAAGGAAAGAATGTGTTTCAACTTATACTGCAGGTGTAGCTATTTTCCGCCATTATAACATTTTAGAATCTTCAATTACAATATTATAAGAATAGTTTCAAAATAAATGTTATATTTTATAATTACATGACTTCTAAATGATTTCAAAGTAGAAATAGTTATTTCTCTCAAAAAGTTTTGATTTCATCTATGTTAACATCCTTTGATGAATATTAAACTTGTTTGAAGTTGATTTATTATGAGAAAAAACATACAAATTTTATTGAAGGTTTTGTTATATTTTTTACTGTGGATGTGTTATTTTTACACCATCTATGGTTTATGGATAAAATATTGACATTTCTTATGCTATTTTTAATATGAATGTTTATGTTATGTTTAAACCTTTTCATATGAGGAATGCACTTGACTTAGTATATGACGGGTGGAGCAAGATATAGTTCCTCGATGAATCAGTAGGTATCATGATAAAATCTAGTGTCTTGGAACAAGGCCTTGAAAAAATCTTATTTGTAGTCTTGGCATAAGGCCTTGACTATTTGGCTATGAAGTTTGGAATTATGCATTCCATCATTATGAAAGTGGCTATTGATATTGCATGTGATTATTTGACTAGTAGAATATATATGTGAATAAGTAAATGGAATTATTTTATTTTACCTTTGCCGTATTATGTTGACGTTTAAGTTTAAAAGGATTTGGTTTTAGTGTTATACATTTCCATAAATGTTTATACTTACTTATGAAAGTTTCCGCTATATTGTTATCCTTAATTAGCATCTGAGATCACCCATTTCTATGTTTTATTTTTGATAGGATGTGAAGAAGTATTTTATGGTTGACCTGCAGGGATATGATAAGGATTTAAGTATGTTCAGAATGGGAAAAAATGTTTTTGATGTTTTTATTTCATGATGTAATGTAAAACTTATGAATGTATTTAATACTTCCAAGGCTACTAAACTGATCGGCCTTTCGGGACATGATTCCTTGTATCTTTCCAATGTTATGTTATAATGTACCGACTATGGGTAACTGGGGTCTGGGCGTTACACCTATAATCGGTAAATTATAGGTGGTTTATGAATAGTAATTAATCCCTTAGATTAGAGGAGGCTTTGAACCCATTTTAATTTAAGAAATTATAGGGGGTTGCGAACTGCCCCCCCTAATATATGACATTATAGGGGATTTTAAACGCCCTATATTTTTAAAAAATAGAGGGGGTTGTGAACCCTCGCTAATATATGACATTTGAGGGGGTTTTAAACCCCCCTTTAATTTATGAAATTATTGGGGGTTGTGAACCCCCTTAAATTTATGATATTTGAGGGGGTTCAGGAACCGCTGAAAATATTTTTTATTAGAGGGTTTTTTAAATCCCCTCCAAATTTTTATTTATTTTTTAAAATAAATGTCATATAAATTCAAATTTTATAATATATGTGTGTGTACGTGTGTGTGTCTATATATATATATATGTGTGTGTGTGTGTGTGTTACATAAACATAGTTTATAAATCTATTTGAATCCATTATAAAAATAAATAAATAAATTTATATATTTATTTAAATACATTACATAAATACCTACACATATAAACAAAAATGTATACATATATAAAATATTTATATATAGAATATAAATGTAATTATTAACATATTTATGAAAATATATAAAATTTATAATGGTTTTATAAATACTATAAATTTGTTTTATAATTTATATTATATTATGTTTAAAAAATATAATATAGAAAAAATTAAATATGAATTTAAATAGATATATTATATATTTATATTATACATATTAAATAATTATTTTATATACATATTAATATACCATTTTAAATATAATTTAATTTAGTAAATATTTATGTCATTTAATTGTATTATATATTTTCAATGATACAATTGTATTTAATTGTATTTATATGTATACATAAATATAATTGTATAATTTTATGTACATTTATAAATGTTTATTTGTATATTTTTATTTCATATAATAATAATTATATACAACATAAAAGCATAAACATATTATATAAATATATATAAATATAATTTATTTAAAAAATATATCATATAAAAACTCAATATTTTAGTTTTTATAAGTTATATAATAATGATAATAAAAAATAAGTTTTTAAATAATATATGTTTAAATTTTTATATTATATATAATTAATATTATATGATATACAATTTATACAAATAAATATATATTATTGCACATAATATTATACAATTATATTTATTAATATATATATATATATATTAATGAGCATAATAATAAATATATGTTTTGAAATACATTATATAAATATTTCATTAAATTTTATTTAATATATCATTAATTAAAATATTTTTATATGTTTTATATCATATATAATATTTTTATAAATTGGATTTCATTCAATATTAATTGTATATAATATAAATGTTTTTATAAATTTTATTTCACATGTATGTGTTTCATATAATATTAATTATATATAAATTAAATATAATATTATACAATTTGTACAAATAAATATATATTAATGTTCATAATAATAAATATATGTGTTGAAATACATTATATGAATATATTTTTAATGACATTATATAAATATATTAAATAAATACATATATATATATATATATATTATATAATTAAACATGTACATAGTATATAAATATGTATGTAAGTATATAAATAATTTACTCATATATATTTATAAATAAATTAATATATATGTATATACATAACATAAATAGAATTATATAATATACTTTGTAAAATGTTAGTAAATACATATATAAAACATATAATTTATATAATTATATAAATTGAATATAATATAAATTTATTATAATACAAATACATAAACAAAAAATATATATATATATATATATATTATAATTTAATTCATATAAATATATATATGTAGATTATTTTTTATATGAATTTAAATACTTTCTCAAAAGATATTTTTTGGAATTATCATACTAATTGATATATATATATATATTATATATATTATAAAATTTCCTATAATAAATAGAAAATATTATTTTCCCTAGTAGAAGAGGTGATTTGATTTGTTTACGTGGAAAGGGGTTCGAAACTTAGTGGAAACAAATTTTATGATTGGCAGGTGAAGGCCACAGGACACGCTGGTGGCTCATCACACAAGAAAGGGAATGGTGGATGGACATGCGGGGTGGTGATTGCGGCACAGTAGTGGCAGGTTTGACTGAAGTGAATGGAACTAGAGGGAGGTGGCAGGACCGAATGAAGGGAACAAAACTGGAGGGGGAGGTGGTGGGGCCGAGGGAAGGGAACTAGAGGGAGGGGAAGGGAACCATCATGGAGGGGAACTAAACATAGTGGGAAAGGGTGTGTGGTTAATTAATGAATTTATTTATTATTTAGAGTATTTATAGGTGGTGAATTGAAACGTCTTATAAATAATCCTCAAATATTCTCAATTAGAGGCCGTTAAAACGACCTTTAATTGAGCCTTAACTAGAGGTTTCATGAACCACTACTAATATAAGGCATATAACAAATTTAGTGGGGGTTTCCTACCACCGCTAATTCGACTTACATATTAGAGGGGGTTAAAACACCATCTAATATAAGATTCTATCATGGCATTAGAGGGTTTTTAACCTCCACTAATGAAACTGACACTAAATTTGACATCACTTTACCTGCTATTCCTCAAAACCACCTCTAACAACAGTATGCTGGCACATTGGCGGTGGTTCTTCATCACCACCACTAATGTGTTTAGAAGGGGTTATAACCCCTTCTAATCAGGTCATTTTTATAGTGAATTAAGGATAATCTAATATGAATCTTCATGAATAAAATTATATTTTTAATAAAGGAAGAAGTATATAAATGTACAATAAACATAAATTAATTATCATCAAGGTTTTTTATGAAGATAATAATCCTGATTATATCAATTAAACAAGGTCAACAATAGAAATATAGTAAACATTTTTATAGGGAAATAACTGAATTGGATGAATGATTTTAGAAATGAATATAAATCTATATATAAGAATGATATATATATGTTATATATTATATTTTTGAAATTGTATACATTTGAAATATAATTTTTGGAATAATAATAATTTTATATATGGTCGCTGGGTACGTGTGTATACAATATCATATTAATGTTATATAATTCGTAATAAAAAATTCAAAATAATAAAATTTAAGAATAATGGGTAATGATTTTTTTATTAAATTACAATATTTTGTTATATATTTTAATTTTTTTCTTATTACTACTATGGTTACACATACCCAAACAATCAGATCTAATGTTAAAAACACATACCTTACACGTGAGGGCTAATATGGCGCGAGCTGAATCGAACAGAAAATACATAAATATAACATGATTTACATAATGTAAACATTAAATTTACAAAATTTTCAGACAATACTAAAACCCAATGGATTTGTGTATATAGAAATTAGTAACATAAATGCATTAATAGTATTTATTTCTTTAAAATCTCCAACAAAAATTTCTATAGATAACATTGTAATAAATATAATCCTACATATAATTCTATGGGAAAATTAGAAACAAAAAATGGTGTGATGTCAATTTACATATAATGGAAAAGATATCAATAATTTATAAAGAGTTTTTATTATAAGAATCTGTCAAAAAATGATTGTAGGAGAAATATCTAATTAAAATAAACATGTGATGATTAAATTTTTCTATAATGTATTAAATAAATATATATAATATAAATACCCAATAATAATCATTATTTATTTTGTGTTATTAGACTACAATTATATTTGTTATAATCCCAAGGATACTTATGATTTATAAATTACTATGTTTTGACATAACTATTACATAACAAAGCCACATACTTACAAATTGGAAACTTCTAATAGGTATCCCTTTTTCCCATGTTATAATGCTTTTAAAATGAAACACATTTTCCTTTAATGAAAAATATTCAAGAAATTAAACTCGAATTATTCATTTCCCTTACCCTCCATAGCTTTATGAAAAACGTTTAAAATATGGGATGAGTACAAATGTCTGAGTAAGGGACATAAAAAGAAAGAAATAAAACATTATTAAATGAATACCTAAAAAAATTCTTTCTTTAAAATAAACATTAGATTTAAAATAAAAAAACTAATCAAGAAATAATATTATCTAACAAAATATTTTAATAAAACATTTTATAAGAAATATTTATGGAAAAACATAACTCATAAATTTCATTTAAATGATTTAAAACTTATAATAACATTCTCACAATGTTAGAGATTTGAACGTTCCAAAAGTGTATATACTTTCCTTTAACTGGGGAAATCATATTATTTCCATAAAACCAAGTATAAAATATAGATTAATCATGTAGATGACTTAGGGAACCACTTTATTATAATACATATTTATGGAATAATACACTTGGTCACACATGAAATGACCCTAATGGTTATACTTGAAATAACGCTCAAAGTTATGCTTGGTGTAACCACCGTAATTACACTTGGAATAAACATTAGAGTAAACTTCAAAAATAAAATTACCCAATGAAATAGAGGAATATCATGGAATCACCAAAATTTAGTTTATAATGGAACCAAACATCATCATAAACAATTTACATGAACCACAATAGAATACATAAATTCTTTCATCATAAAAAAAATATTTGAAAAAAATAACCTTTCGATTTCGAAATCATTTCCTAAAATCTTAAAAAGGAACAAAAATTACTTAAACCTTGTTATTTAAATAGATCCATATAATATTTTAATGGGATTTTAAATTGAATATTTATTCATATTGGTTACAAAAGTTATTCATTCTGTATAATTTATTAAGATATTCCTTCTATATTTTTATTAGAAAAGTAACAATTTAACACATTTAAAGAACGAAAAAAATAATCAATAAAAAACATTTTTTAAAAAATAAACAACGGGAGAAAATTTATTTAAAAATAATATAATAATAGTAAAATAATTCTTCAAATCATTTTTGGTAAAAAAATAATATGTATATGAAAGATAAATAGTGTTATAAATAAATATTTTAAATGTATTTTTAAAATAAAGTCTCATACTTTGAATCTAAATAATCCCATATAGTGCTTATATTCATAAATAGTAAAAAAGTATTAATTATTTACTTACATATTAACATTTTTAATGTCAATTATTTATTTTATATCACTTTTTTCAATTTCATATACAATTTATTAATCATTTTAGTTCATATTAGACATGTTTTTTAAATATTTAATATATTACCCAAAACGACACCAGTTTGTTAACAATGGCTAATGTGTTCATCATTTAATAATATCCAGAATAATATTTGTCATATAATTATAATTTTTATACAAGAATTATAATTTTAGAACCAATCACGAATGATGGTTATGAGAAATGAACTATGTTATAATCATGGAGATGGTAGGTCATATGTGCGCGTGGGTAACATTTAAATTTTTCATTGATAAATATAGAAATAAAGTATCATTTAATCATTATAAAATGATTATAATATCTGAAATATGGTATTAATTATTTAAATACACACACACACACAAATATATATATATATATATCATTCATCTGTTGTGTTCTTGAAAATAAAATCATATCTCTTAGTAGAGGTGGTAGTAGACATGTATGGATGAACAAAATTAACATTTTCAATGATTGTAAAGTTGAGAATTAAAATGATATATTATCTTTTCAGAATGATAAATGTGTCAGGAATATAAAAATTGATATTAATTTTTCATCGTTCATTTAAAAAATTTCCTTTAATAAAAATTATTTAAAATTCAACTTAAGATACTTTTTACATGCTTAATTTAGATATGATGTTTTTTTTTCAAATTAATATTCAGTAATTTATAAATATATATTTTAAATAAATGATTATAATACATAATAATACAATTTTATAGAAATATGTTTTATTCATATTTACTAAAAAATTGTCAAATATTTTTAATATGAAATTTAACTCAATAAAATATAAATAATGAATATATTAAATTTTTTTATATAGAATAAAAATATTTTTTGTTACATCCTTTCCCCTTTTGATAATTTCAACCTTGTAGTTGTATTCACTTACCAAACAAGTGGGGATACCTTTCCCCCATAGAGTTTTTAGACTCCCATGATACTTCTCTAATCATATAGGTTTTCCAAAAAAACCTTAACCTAGTGAATTGCCTAGTTCTATGATAATTACTCTAGAAAATCAAAAATCATAAGAGGTAACTCCTAAAAATAATGGTTCTTTTCTTACTGAAGTACCTCAGGTCTCATAACATGATTTGAATCTTCAACATATTTATAGACATCATAAAATGAAAAATGTTGTGTTCATATGATAAAATCACCAGCAAGTCTACTATATTGGAAACTGAAAAATATTTCTACATCATTTCATATTGTCTGATGAAATATGGTCTTACTTTTCTCATTCTACCCAAATGAATCAAATTTCACCCTAGAGATACCGGAATAAAAACACGATCCCTTACCTCAAAAGATATATCTTTCCTTTGATTACCCACATATCATTCTTTATTTTTCTAAGATGTCCTCATATGTGGATTTATTACCATCACTTTTCCAACCATTTATACTAACAATTATGGTCATATAAACATCCCTTCGCCTACATCATCCCAAAAAACAAGAGTCTTCCATCCCTTTCCATATAATTCCTTATATTTTTCCATCTATATACTGGAATGAAAAATATTTCTATAAAAACTCCACCAAAGGTATATAATGATAAAAAATACCGTTATAATACAATAACAATCCTGAATCAAGTCCTCCACTCTCTAAAATATTTACTCAAAATGTTTGTTAGATTGTGGATATGGATTCATACAAAAATTAAATTCATCACCCAATGACTTATGATGTACTTTATAAAAATTATAAGTGAAACTAGGAGCATGGTTTGATAAAATAAATATTTAAATTTATATAACCTAATGATATCTTTGAGATAATTATCCAAATATTGATATAAGGACATATTCACTCAATTGGGAAGTAAATGTCTAGATTTATTTAGTCAGAAAAAAAAACCAAAAATTAAATCATTACCTCGATAATTATTTGTAAATCCCACTATAAAAATCCAATGATATAATTTTAAATTTCCACCCCATCATAGATAAATTTGAAATCATTTCCTTCAGTAATTTTCATTCTATATTAACCCATTGAAAAGTAAAACATTTTATGGTAAAATCAGTAATATATATTTTAATTCCACCCCACCAATAATATGTTTTGAATCTCTCTATACATATTAATTATACAATGATGAATAGATAATATGGGACTATGAGCTTCACTCAATGATTCTCTATTCAAATAGTAATCACATGGCCCATATAATCTCTTTCCAAATATGAAAACACAATCTTTACCAATGTTTAATTCAGGAAAGTTACCCTTGAAAAACAATTCTACGTTTTCCAATAACTCATGGTATTCCATATTATCTTTATTAATTATATATGATATATTTGATTGTATTAGAACCTAAAACAAAATAGAGGAAGCCCCTTCATCTATAACATCTAGCCCAAAATTCATTAAATCATTAACCAAAGGTTCATGTTCCAAAATGACATAGATAATTATAAATTATTTTTCTAACTGAATGAATCATATATATTTTTATTCTCTATGATAGTAATGAATTTTTCAATCATAATACTTTATCAATTACATCCATATTCTCTTCATCGTGGTCAAATCCTATTGAGGGAATATATACTTCAAAATTTTATGGTTATCTTATATATCACACTTTTCCCCATATAAATTATGTCAGAAATTTTTTAACGAGAAAACCACATCAGCTAATTATAGATTATGTATAAGAAAATTGAAATCATGTTGTTTTAGTTTTGTTGAAGCATAAGAAATTACCTAGTCCGCATTCATTATGAAACAAACAAGTCTCATCAATGAAGCATCATTATATGTGATAAAATCATCATTCCTTGAGGGTAAGTTTAAAACAGGTCAATTTATCAATAATCTTTTAAGTTAATCAAAAATAGTCATTACGTTCTATTAGAAAAATGGATTTAACACTTTTATATGTGAACATGGTCCGTGGGATAGATAACCATGCACTTTTTTCAGAAAGCTACTGGTAATAGCCTACTATACAAAGAAAATTAAAACCTCCATAAAATTTATAGGTCTTGGCCATTCATTACCCACTTTATCATTTGAGGGATCATCTGTTATGACATATTTATTTATGATGTGTCCAATAGAAAAAATGTTTTAACCAAAAATAACATTTGATAAATTTTCTATATGAACCCATTTCTTTAAGGTTTTATAGAACAATTGTTAGAATTTTCCAATGATTCTCATAAGATTTTGAATAAAAAAATGTCATAAAAAAAACAAAAAAAAAACAAAGCTAGATATTCACGGATTACTCTATTCATAATATCCATAATATAGATGGGATATTTGTCAAGCTAAAGGGCATAAATACATACTCATAATTACCATATACACTCTGGAATGATGTTTTCAAAATTTCATCCTCCTTCACCTTCAGTTGGTGGTTCCCATATCACAAGTCATCCTTTTAAAAATAATAATCACCCAAGATATCATCAATAAAGTCATCAGTATGAGAAAACATATTGTTATTATTCATAGTGATAGTATTAAAATATTTGAAATCAATTAAAAGGAACAAATAAAAATCTTTGTTTCTATCAAATAAAATGGGATCACACCATTGTTAGTTTCTAGTATGAATTAATCATTTATATTGAATCTATTATAATTATATTTTAATCTAGATATTATAATTGATACATTTGATATGGGTTTTTTTAAATTCCCTTATCATTGAGAACTATGTCAATAGTAAATTCAACTTCTTAACCAGTGATAAAATTAGTATATTCATCAGGGAAAATCTTGGTCTTCTTTAACTAACAACAAATAATTAATATATACACTACCCATACTCTCAAAAATATGTGAAAGATAAATTTAGTAACCATATTTTGATACTTTCTCAGCTTCTATATATGTTATCAAATTTATGACATTTTTTATATAAAAAATAAATATCATTTTGAAAACAAATTCTTTTGAACTATAATCTATATGATCATGGTAAACATAAAGTCAATACATAACTAGAATAATATCAATGTGTACTAGGGGAAATACAACAAGGTTTTTAGGTAATTTATTTCCAAAAACAATGAAAATAGGAATATTTTATTTTATTTTTTACATTTACACTACAAAAATGTTTTTACCATATCTTCTAGATTCATTTCTTGAGATAAAATTTCTATTTTACTAGAAAATTCCATAGAAATAAAATAATGTGTAAGCTCTGAATCAATCAAGAAATTAGTATAATTAGAATTAAAATAAAATACATAATGCCAATTCTTTTGATGGATGAACATCAACTGATTTAATAAAAAATGATTTCAATAAACCTTTCGGTTTATAGTAAGAATGAATCCCACCATTCTAGTACTACTTTGGGAATATATGTGCATAATTCCACGTCTCAATACATTTAAAAAACATTACTATAAACTTATCAACATTGACATTTTCATTACCATGATCTTATTAATTGCAGTTATCATCCATATACCTAGACATACCACATTAGAATCTCTTAAAATATTTGATAAGGCATTCCCTAAGGTGGTTTTTTAATACTTTCAATAAAACCAAACGTGATATTATTACCTTCATATTTCATTTATTAATGATTACACATTACCTTCCATCTAAATATTTTCTTCTATTTTTTTAATGAAATAAACAGTGATTAGTAATCTCCATTTCAATCCACTCATAACATTGAAAATCTTTCTCATAAAATTTTAATTCACAAGAAGTAAATTCCCATCAATTTTTTAGCTTCAATATTGGAAAAATATATTATTTTTACTATTAATATACTAAGTAAATATTGGAGTGTAATATGAAAATCAGATAAAGTTTTATTCTTATGTGTGCACAAAATCTTTCTCATTCTACCTCAATTACACTAATTTATTCCTCTCCTAATTCAAAAATCCCTGTTACAATATTTATCAAAGAAAATATTATCAATATTTTTCTAGTCTAAGATATCAATTTCTTAAATTTATTTAGTATTCTTAACCCCTGTACACTATATATCTTGTTAACCTTTAAAATGGTAAATTAAAAGAGTTTTCATTTGATGATTTGATCATCCTATGATATTGAATATCTTTTCTAGTTCTTCAACCCATTCTTCATCTACCACTGGGTCAGATGTTCCACAAAATACCAGAGGGTGTTCACTCAGAAAAGTGTTCTTCTATCATCATATTCCTCTATAATAGATTTCTCTTATCTCTCACATGGATTACACCAATATTTATAGCCTATGTTAACTAATCCATTAATTCCAAAAACTACTCAGTTCAAATTCCAACCATTCTAGTTTGCTGATTCAAAATTATATCATCCCCTTGGTTCTGTCCTTATTCTGATTTATTTTTCCTTCTACAGAAAAGTATTCCTAATAAAAAAATTATGATCGGGAAACTTGATAATATTAAATTACATAAAATTTCAACTTAAATATAAAGTAAAATATTTTAATGGGTTTCTATTTACATTATCCTTGCCACAAAATTTGTTTATACCTCTAACTGACACCAACTATAAAGAACAGATCTAAAAAATTACATATTTTAGTGTCTTTAGACTAGAATTAATTTTCTTATAGACTTATATATCTATTTAGTTTATAGATTTAAGGATTTAGGTCACAAGGCTTACATAACAAATAAATATATATACAGTGTGGATGCTTCAATGAAGTATCCATTTTTCTATAATATACAACTTTTAAAATAAAACACATTTTCTTTTCATAGAAAATATTCATGAAATTAAAAATGATGTATTAATTTCCAAAAAACATATTTAATACATATAAAAAATTAAAAGATGATATGAGCACAAAAAAATAATAAGGGTTATAAAAATAAATAAACAACCCTTTATTTCATGAGTAATTTAAAAAAATTACTTTTCAAAAAAAGGATTGGAAATAAACATTTAATTACACATGAAATCATCATATATATCCCAATATTTTCATAATTAATTACATAAAGAATATTAAAAAAAAATTAAAACACAAAAGGATTCATTTAAATCCTGAAAAAATGATAATATCTTTCTCACAAGGATATAATTTTCAACCATACAAAATAGAATATAATTTTCTTTACCTTCAGAAATCACGGGATTTACATAAAAAATCATATAAAGAATTGATAAAACATTTTGGTGGCTTGGAGAATCATTTTCATATCATACATACATAGAGAGTAACCCCCATTGTTATACATGAAATAAATTTCATGGGTATAGTGGAAATAACCCACACTATCATAGTTGGAGTAACAATCACAGTTACACATTGAATAACCATTACAGTTAACTTTCATAATTAAATTACCCATTAAATTAGAGGGATATCATGGAACCACCAATATTTGGTTTATAATACAATCATCCATCATCATTTACAATTCCCCAGAAAAATAATAGAATCTATAAAGGATGTCAGCATAAAAACATTCTCTAAAGAAAATAACCACTCCCTTTTAAAATCACTTATTAAAATGTAAAATCTTTTCCCATATTAAAAAAAACATTTTATTTGAAAATAATCTTATAAACATGTAACGTGAGATTAAAATTTAACATTATTCATAATTTCATGGAAATATTTTCATTCTGTATAAGTTAAAAAAACATTCCTTATGTATACTTTTTTTAAAAAAGTCACAAAGTTCCTCATTTGAAAAAAGAAAAAATAATCCTTTGAAAACATTTAATAAAATAAAAATATGGAAACAAATTCGTTGAAAATTAATATAGAAACATTTAATACTTTCTTGAAATTATTTATAAAAATAATCATTTGGATGTCTATGAAAAATAGAGTTTTGGAAATCGTAAAATAATAATTTTAAACAAAATTCTCCTAACTTAAGTCCAACATGTCACATACATTCTTTATATTCCTTAATAATAAAGATAGATTTTTTATTTAATTGATAAATTAATTTTTTTAAGTTTATTCTATCTTTTATATCACTTATTACAATTCTATATAAAATAACATAATTATTTATGTTCTCGTTAGACATTTTAACAATATTCGATAATACGTCCAAAATGAATTCTATAGGTTGACTATGATAAAAGATTTAATCAATTAATAATCTAAAAAAATATTCCTGATTTAATTGTCATTTATATATATATATAAATTATGATATTTAAACCAATCATTAATTTTTGTTTTGAAAAATTAACTATATTACAATCCTGGAGATGGTAGGTCGAATTTACAATGAGTAAAGTTTCAAATTTTCAATGAAATTTATGTAAGGATGGTAAGAATCAATTTAAATTCATAGAAATATTATAAATCATAAATATCATATTACTTATTTAAATATACTTATATATATCTTCCATGGGATGTGGTGATGAAAAATTAATTACATCTATTTATGAGGGCAGTAGTCCACACATACACATGAATGATGTTCTCTATTTTTAGTGAATTTAATGTTTAGAAAGTATATGAAGTATTATATTTTTAAAATGATAAATATTTTAATATTAAAAAAATAATTTCATCATTATAACCATTCATAATATGTGGGGATAAAAAATAAATACATGTGTTTGTGAGTTGGTAGTCCACCGTACATATGAACAACATATTTATTGCCCTTTTGATGGAGGGGAAATAGATATTGGTTTTTAAATTAACATAAAAACACATAACTATATTGTAGGTAACTAGGTGATTATGTAATCATGGTTAAAGATGATTTCATGTATGTTGGGGAAGAAATAAAACAAAATTATGTGGTTAAAAGCTATACTTGTTCATTGGAAAGTATCATTTCATTAAAATTATAAGCACTCTATATTTAGTTTTATGACAAAAAAAAAGAAACTATAATGAGGGGAGATATTAGAGGGATGGATTTTGTTCTGTATTTTCTAAAACAAATAATTTTTTAAGTGTAAAATAATGTGAGTAAGAGCTGCCCTTTTATAAGAGAGGGGATGGGCACTATTCAATTTCATAAAATATAAAAATAAAAAACACTTATTTTATTTTAAAATTGTTGAAAACTGAATTATTTTGACTATAAAATGATTATGGTTCTGATTAATATCATGAAATAAGTTTTTGGACAAGTATAATACAATTTTTACTCTTTTCATTTGGTTTTAACAACTCATCAACCCTTCTGTAAACTTACAATGACAATAAGGATTTTGTACACATTGAGGGCCAATATAGTTACTATAAATAGAAAAACCCCATTAATATATCATGTTTGATATTATAAAAAATAAATTAATAAATTTCCAAACTCTAATAATTTTTTTAATTTTATATAATTTAATAAACTATTTTCTATTATAATATAATATTCTATCATGTTTTCTAAATATTCATTTTGTTGATTTCAATAACATGAAAAGTCTAGAGAAATAACAAAAATTTATTTAATTATTCACAAATATTTATTTTTTATATGTTAAATTCAAGAATCTCTATATGTAACTAAAATTATTTTACATTTTTAGTTTCTAATATCATTTATTTTATTTTCAAATTAACTAAATAATTGTTGTATCAATGTTGCGTAAGCATTTAAGGTAATTAATTCATCTCTAAGGAATTAAAATAAATTTACATCATGAATATAAATATTTTATATTTTTAAATACTATTTATTACCTACTATGACAAGTGGTAGTCTATATGTTATAAATATTATGGTTAATAAAAAAGAATGTGACTTTTTTTACTTTTCCTTAAATAAAGTATTATAAAGCTCATAATGTCATCCAAATGGAAAAAATACTATAAAATAGAATATTTTTATGTTATTTATGAAATATAGTTATACAATAGAATTAAGGAATGGGTTTTTTTCATTTTTTAGTCAATATTATTTGATTTTTAACATTAACTACCTGATTTATCCTTTATTATAGTAACAAGAATTTCTAAAGGAACTATTCATATAGGCAAAAAATAAAAGGGACATATTTACCAAATTTGGACACAGTAATTAAAAATATTAAATCAATTTTTTAAAATAAAAAACACATATATGGATTAATAAAAAATAATATATAACCTGCAAAATATAAAGAAAAACCATTTTTTAGAAAAATTCCCTTTTAGGTATAATTTTTTTATATTAAAGTCAAGCGTAAAAGTCAATTTAAAAAACATAATTAGATTATTTTATAAAAAATAACTAATTTAAGTTTAAATATAATTTAAAAATAAATTTCAATATGTGAATAATATAATAGAAAATACATTTTTCAATAATAATGAATGGTTCACTATTAATTTAAAATTAAGACTTAAAAAAAAGAATAAAACATTAATATTAATATAATTCAAAAAATATGAATTTAGAAGTTTTTTAAATTTTTAAAAATTAAAATTCCAAAAATTTAAAATAAATATTTTAAATTAATACACATAATACATAAAAATGTAATTTGGTTAGAAATAAATATTTTTCCTTTTTTACCAAAAAATTGTATAATATGTTTCTATAATGTATGTAACTCTATAAAATATAAATAAAGAATATATAAACAAGTTTTATATAGAAAAATCACATGTCATGTTACATATAATATCAAAAGATCAAACATTTGAATTGGTATAAGAATTTGAAGGTATGTTACAACAATCATTAGCCATGGAGCATGATATAGGCGTATGACTTAACATTGAAATCTGACATGGTCAAAATCAATATAAATCATGACATTTTGAACATTCTTAATAAATAATAATGTTCATTGATAGATTTATATAAATATATAATTTTAAACATTTCTATGTGCATGATTGTAAACGTATCTAAACACAATCATGTTCAGACAAAAGGTATTGAACATTGGTAAACATCAATCTTATACACAGATAGGGTTGTGAACATAAAAGACAGTAATCATACCCACACATAAAATTCTTAACATATCTAGAAAATAATACTATCTATGCACATTGTTTAGAATATAAATAACAAAATCATGTTCACATATAGTGTTGTTATCATAGATAAACATCAATCATGTCTACACATATCAACTTTATCTAACAAGATATAAAACATTACCCAACGTATTGGAGAGATATATAAGTCCAAACAATATAATAATGATAAAACTTACATAAATTTTCCACATGAAATAAATAATAAATAATATCACGAATGAAAGGACGTAGAAGTAAAACAAGTTTGATTTTTTTTAAATAATTTGTGAAGAAAATGACATCAAGAGTTAGATAAGTTGATATCAAAACCCTATATCCAAAATTAATTTTGGAAAATTTCAATTAATGTATGACCATGAATTCTACTCTATAATATATCAGTACTTTTTACATATATATTAAAATGGAATTTAATTTATAGAAATATTTTTTAGGAAGAATTTTTATATTTTTATAAAATGAAAAAAGTTACAAATCACTTTAATGAAATAATTTTTGAGGAGTTATTGTGAATACATTTTAAAGAATAACATTATAATCATAAAAAATAATAGAGACTTTGAAATAAATAATTTTTATGTAAATAAATTTTGAGAAAAATATAAATTATATAAACTTGAAAATAAATCAATTTTTCTGTTTTATAGGATATGATAATGAAGAACCAACATCAAAGAATGTTTGGAGAAGATTATCTTTAGAAAATTATTTATGTGAAATATTGATAAAATAGAAAATAATAAATTTTTTTAAATAAAAATATTATAATAAATATATATATTTTGAAATAATATATACTTGGGTAAGAAATAGAAAATTTATATGATGATAATTATTATTAACGGTGTTATAATTTTACATTGAATGAAATCAATCAAGGAATAATATTGTTGGTCTGAGTGGGTATCTCAAGAGGTGTGGTGAATTGATTTCAAAATAAGAAATTCTATTCAAAATGGATTTAAATAAAACCCCCACATTATTTTAAATATTTGTTAGTTATATAAAACAATAGATCAATATATGGTTTAATAATTTAAAATATTTCACAATGATTTATTATGTCTCACTTAATTTTTTTGAAAACTACTTTAACATTTCAAATCAATTATCTAAATAAAAATATTATATAAAAACTTATTAAAAATAAATATAAAAGTAGTGATTTCTTTTCACTTTAAAAAGGATTCACTATTAAAGGTTACAAATAATGTAAAACACACTAAAAAACACATCATAGAAAATAATGTATTCTATGTTTCTCTCTACATCTCCATTCTGCTGAGGGGTCCTAGATGAAGAGAGGTTAGAACTATATACATTTTTTGATCAAAAATATTCAAAGTATAGATTTTGAAACTGACGGCCATGGTCACTTCTTAAGGTTTTAATTTTAATTTCACTAATGTCTTCTATATATCTAGAATACTTGGTCTAATAAGAACATACTTCACTTTTGAGATCTAAAAAGAACACCCAAGTATACATAAAAAAGTCATCTACTACTAAATAAACATAGTGCTTCCAATTTATCCAAAAAACTGTGGATTTTCCAAACCAATCCATGTAAACCAACTCAAGTGTTTGAGAAGTTGAAACATATTTCCTTAATTTAAAAGAAATATTGTGATGCTTCCCTTTTTAACATGGGTTATACACATTATCATTTGGGAACTCATGTTTGGGTAGATCTATGACTAATCCTTTCTATGTAATCCTCCTTAGTAAGTTAATATTATGTTATCTTAGTCTCATATTCCCAAGGTAATATTCTTTATGAAAGGCACTCAATAAGGAATCATTTTTAGAAATAAATGACTCAAGATTAATGACATAAACATTCTCATTCCTTAAGGCAGTAAATAATAAAATAATTTAGAATTAAAAATATTACATGATTTGTTCTAAAATTTAAAAAACTCTAATAACATAATTTTTATATGATAATACAATTATACTTCAAAACATGAAAAAATAGTATTTTTGAAACTAAAATATAATTATTGTTACCAATTTGGATAAGGATCGTGATTCTACCTTTAGTATTGTTGCCAAATGTGACATGGCCTCCATCAACCTTTATCAAATTATTGAAACAAGAGTATTATCCTATCATATTCCATGTACATCCATTGTACAGGTACTATAGAATTTTATAGAATATTTTATAGAGTATTTCTTATAAAAATGTATAAGGAATGATTGTGGTACCCATATTTTTCTTGGTCCAAATGTGTTAGTAATTAGGAATTTAAGAACCCATATTTGTTTAATTGGTATATTATAAAAAAATTATAAGATTTTTTAAATATACTTTTTTGTTTGGTGCTTAATGATAATAACTAATAGTAGAGCATTCATATTTATAATTAGAGAAAAATGTGATCTTAACTATTATTCTCTATAGAATTTGTTATCCAAGGCCTGTAACATACTTTGGAGAAATCTATTTACATAGAATTTGTGGATGCCTTTCTCTGCAATTGTTAAAATTTTATAAATCCTTATTTAGTTGTTCATTGGAAAATTTATGTTCAATATTCTCCTCTAGAAACTGAAAATTCTTCACCTTTTATAATGCATGATATTTTTCAATACAAGAAAACAAAACATGCTATTTATTTTGGAATATATATGTATCCTTAAGTTTATTAATATTGTTCCCAAGTATTTTATAAAATTAAAACATTTTATACTGATATATATCTTCTTTATTATGTTCAATTCCAGAATAATAAAAATTAAGTAAAAACAAAGTAGTAGACACAGTAGGTAACTTTGAGACTTTTGTCATGAAGCACATATTGACTCAGTCAAACTTATCATCATGAGTGGAGTGCAAGTCATTGGAGCTATCCTCGAGGTCACTCTATGTTTATTTCACAGATTTCTTGAAAATTTTTATCCTTATCCTCATATTAATTTTTATATTTAAAATTTTTGTAATATGAATTAACATTTCAATTTTTATTTCATTCATATAAGGTTTTATCATTTTTATTTCCATCCTTTATCCAAAATTTAATCAATTTTCTATTTATATCATACTTTAATTTATAATTAGGATTTCTGAGAAACTTAGTATTCTTATAGAACTTTTTTAATATTCTAGCCTAATGGGCCATCTTCTCATCAATATTAGGCGGTGAATCACTTTCACTGAATCATTAAACTTGTATTTTTTCTTCTTATTTATGTTTGGATTCACTGGTTTTGAAATATATAGATTTTTTTTGGGTTTATCGATTTCCTTCTCTTTTAAAATTTAGATCTTCTTTGTACACCATCATATTTCCAATTAACTCCTTAACTGGATGTTTTCTAATATCACAAGACTCTATGATTGAAACTGATGTACCTATCTATATTTGAGAAATATATATGAGTATTACAATAATATGATATTTCTCAGAAACTATATTTCTTAGGGATGTAATTGTGTTCACTATTTCTCCAAATATGAGAAACATATAAAAAATTAATTGATAAAAATTTAACTTATATATATTATACTTTGTTATATATGTATTCAATATCATTTCATTGACTTTTTTCATTCCCTCATGTTAAATTTCAAATGTGTCCCAAATTTCAAATGTTGTTTTACAAGCATAACTTATTTAAATTTCTCCTCACCTAAAGCACGGTATATGGTATTCATACTTTGGAATTATTGTTATTGGAATTTTTTTTTCATCATCCCAAGTACTCCTAGAATCCTTAGGTAACTGATTATTATACTCAATAGTTCACCATATCTCAAAACCCATACTTTCTGGATGAAATTTCATTTTGATCTTTCACTAAACATAATTATTCCCATTGAAAAAATATGTTCTATATATAGAAGAACCTCATTTTATATTATATATTTAAAGAATTAAATTAAAAACAAATATAAATTTAATATATTTAAAGAACAAAAAAACCACAGTTGAAATGTTTTGACAAACTTTGATTTGAATGATAGTCTCTTGACACCAAATGTTTGTCAGAGTGAGTATCTTGATAGGGGAGGGTTGAATTGAGTACCCAATAAAAATTTATATTTAAAAAGGATTTATATAACATCCCCCAATTAATTTTTATATTCCTTAGTTAAAAAAAACACAATATCAATATAAGTTTTAATATTTTAAAATATTTCTCAAATATTGAATAGGTATTTGTCAAAACAATATTGAAAAACTACATTATCTTTTGAAAAAAATTAAAAAATTAGAATCTTATATAAATACTAATTATGAATAAATATAAAATTATTGTATTTTTTTAAATTTAAAATATATTTAGTTTTTAATCTTAGAAATAATGTAAAACAATAACAAAAAACACATAGTGCCAGATGAATACAAGTGGTTTAGTCTCAAGATGATAATTAGTCCTCTCTACTTGAAAATCACCTGATTCAAATTAGTTTATATAAAATAAACATTTTTATCCACAACTCGGATCTGGTATAAAATTATAAACCAACTATCCAGACCACACATAACCTCTTCTATTATAGTCATGGGAGTTCACAATATAACTATCCACATAGGGTCTTCTTGCACAGTAATCATCCGAAATATAAATAAAAAGGATTTGAGATGATATCTAATTATATTATAGTTTAAAGTAGTAGAATATATGGGTTGAAATAAGGATTAAACACACACTACTTATAATGTAGAGAAAAATAAACAAATTGAATAAGTAAAATATATAAAAAGAACGTGTTTCTCTATATGATTTTTTTGTCGCATGTGACCCATAAGTGTAGTTAACAATTAGGATCAAGTCAGGTTTCTAAAATTTCAAATAGTATAGTGTTTCGTAAAATCCATCTGTTATGACTGTACGGTCTAAATATTCATTATGATTCACTCTAACAGTCATTTTTAAGAAAGATGTGGCATGTAGGGACACTTTAGGTTCATTTAAAAAGTAATAGCGATTTTTCACATGAAATGTATGTATTTGTTTATGAACTCTACCTAACCACTTTTTTCAAGAGGTAGTATAAATCAACTTTTAATAGAAGATAGAAAAGAGAACCCACCAAATCCTCTACTCCTCTTTCTGAAACCATTATATTAATTTTACTTCCATTCTATAATATTTAATACACAATCAATAAAATATTTTTTAGAATCATGTTTGAAAATATAACCATTAGAGTTATTTAGTTCAAAATAATAAACCGAATAAAGGTTGTGGTTATTATTTTGAATGGTGAAAATTCCTAGTGGTATCTTAATCTGGAGGTGACTATGTCTGGTGGTGAGTTATGTGAACACTTTTCCATAATTTCACTATGGTAGAAGGTCACCTAAATAGTGACTCATGTTTGATTTTATTTAATCTTATATTGTTGATTATTTCTATAGTTTTGAAAATTTATGTTCTATAATTCCCTTACATTGAAAATTTTGTATGTATGTGATGAGTTGTCCTTGGTATTGAATCATCTTCAGTGGTTTCATTGTCTGATGGTGAGTGTTTCCAACACTTCTACATTTTTTATTTCATCGATGAGTTAGCCTCTGGTGGTGACTCAAGTCAACAATGAGTCTTTTCCAGAATCAAAACATGTACACAATATGTTTTATAACATAAAATATTATCATAAAACATAAAATTCATTAATAACATAACAAGAATGATTTGTTATCATTAAAATAAGGAGGAAAAAAATATAAAAAAAATGTGATAACATATATTTTTGTGTAAAAATTTAAATTATATATATATAAAAGGAGAATGTTCCATATAAAAGAATGAAATAGTAGAATATAAGAATTGTATAATAACATAATCCTAGAATAAATATTTTGTTTGAATTAAGTGAAAGTTGAGTATATAAAACTGTTATGACTTTGGTGTTAAAGGACCCAAAATAATATGAAGGTGGGATCATGGAGGACAAAAATATAGATATTTCATGAATCTTTAATAGTTATATGATATGTTAATAGAGTATTTTATTCACTATGTAATGTAAAATATGGGGCATAACGTGAATCTTGTCTCAAGGAATGGAAACATTGATAAATAACCCTTACAAATTTGGTAGTGCATGAATGAAAAAAAACATGAATGTAGGATTAAAAAATGTATTATTAAATACCATTATTAAAAATTTATTTCTGATAAACTAACTCATTGTGGTACTAAATATACCATTTTATTGAATAATAAATTCATAAAATAAAGACATTCCTCGATAAATGGAAATTGATACAAATACATCTACTATCACAGTAATAAATGAATAAAAAGTATATAAACGATGGATTATAGAAAAATTAAAAATCCCTTAATAGAAACATAAATAATGAGAAGAGTGGCCAATGTGTTTTTAGGTAAACCATATATAAGGAACAAAATTCATAACATAAAATATTTCCCAAGGATTATAAATTGAGATAAAGAACCCCGACATTGGATTCCTTCTTGTCTGGTCACACCTTGACTTCCAATATAATAATCTATGGATACTTAATCGTCTATTTAATAACCTTTTTCATGTACATTACCTTTAAATTTAATTTTTTATCTTCATTTTCTATTTAGTTATTACTTATTTTTAATATATATTAATAATTATTTATATGTACTTTAATTTGTTCTTCCACAGTCTTTTATATAAAAATTTTAATATCCATTCCATTTTATGAGTTTATTACCTATTGAATAATAAAGGTAAAAAATAAGAGTTCCATAAAAAGTTATGAAGTTCCTTGTTTATTCCAATGGAGTTTCAGTTATGAATTGTAATGTTGAAATCAAGAATTATCTTTTTTAGTAATTTCTATCAAATGAAAAATGATATATTTATAATGATTTAAATTTTAATATTAACATTAAAGAAAATATATATATATTTACTCATTATTATTTTATCATACATATAATTAGGATTTCATATTCACACATGATTGAAATTTACTTTGTCGTTCCTCTAGGTGGTTAAATCGACCAAAAAACATGCTATAATCAAGGGGTGAGTACAATTATAAAAGTTATTTTTTGTTATAATATCATTTATTTATTAATATTATGATATTGATTAGTTTTTAAAAAATTTATAAAAATAATTGGGGAATATTTTCATAAAAATCGAAATGAAATAGAATAATATGAAGTTATTACTTCAAAGGAAGAAATCATATCTCTTATGGAAACTATTTTGGTTTTGCTGGAATTATGGAAATATAATGGGGCAAGAAGATTCATAACATGTGAGTGGAATTTATCATATTTAAAATTAGTAAGTATTTGTTTTTCATTTGAAGGATAAGAGTGGTATGGAGTGTGTGGAAGATAATCCAATTGATACATGAAATTGAGGGACATTTCTTTAGAAACATAAGTTAGCTCACAGGTAAGGATGGAATCGTATAGGAGTTACGTGATTTAGGATTAAAAATTATGGTTAAAAAATTAGATTTTTAATCCACATATAAGAAATTTATTCTATAATTTTTAGATAACATATTAATTAAAAATAATTTTATCTATAATAATATACAATGTTTTCTCTCATTTTACTTGGTTTACTTATTTAATATTGTAATTACATTTAAAAAAATATATGATAACCCTTCATACCGAATTTATATGTTATGATTCAAAATTTAGACTAAATCGAATATAATTAAATTTCAATATATGATAAAAGTAACTATTAACTTAGAACCCAAAATATAAATAAAAAACAATATTATTTGTAGAAAAATAAATTTTAAAAAATTAATAATAATAATTATTGTATCACATCAATTACTAATTGAATGGGTTTTAATCTATTTGTTTATATATTTAAATAGTTTATTAGATTCGTCATTCAAAACAGATCAATTTATTTTACTTATATAAAAATACACAAAATTTAAAAAATAATTATTTGAATGGAATATTTTTTACCTTTACTATGGAAACTAACTTTTACACCAGTAAATAGTTTTTATATATAAAAATGAAATTGAACTTAGTGCCTAATTTAAAAATTTTTATTCCAAATAATAAATACATTTTTAAGATATATTTGTAAATTTTGTAAAAATTAATCTCAATACCAGAACAAATTATGGATAAAAATTTATTTAATCCCATTCAGTACAAAGTAATGTTCATGGAATAGATACAGAATTAGTTAATTATATATATATCTATGTAATATTCTATTAAAATAATTATATATCCTTAGAAATTTTAATTTATTAAAACACATATAGAAAATTAATTTTTTGAATCACATGTCTACAAATTATTATTAAAAACTAATTAATAATTATTGAATGAGTGATTATTATTTAATTAACATAAAAATAGATTTTACAAAATTATATTCTCTCAATATTAGAAACATGGATTTAAACAAAAATATATATATAACACAATTTCATAAATAATGTGTTTTTTACCTATGGATAATTAAATTAATATTCATGATTATTAAATAATTATATATTGGATACTATTAACATATTTTAGAAATCCTTCTATGGATTTTATTAATATGATTTATTGATACAATTTTTAAAAGTAATAATAGTTAATAAAAATACTTAATTTATAAAAACATTTTCTGTAAAATAAAAGATATTTTTGTAACTGAATTTAAATCCACTAGGTATATTATATAATGATTTATTTTATTTCATATAAATTATCTATAATGAAAATTTATATTTCGGAAATATACATAATATTTATATATATCAACTATATATCAGTAATTCTAAATAGGAAACTTGTTTTCTAATATTATACTCAATGGATATATACCCCCTTTATAATTATCAAGTAATGGTTATATTAACACCAATTACCTTCTATTAATTCATTCTTTTATAATTACATAAACCGCGCTTCAGATTCTTATAGTTTTCATTTAAAATTTTTATATATGGTTTATCATTTCATGATGGTATTTCTCATTCTGGGTTTAGTTTTACTAATGTTTATTCTATAGGTTAATAATGATCTAGGGAATTCTTAATTTATAAAAATATTGTTCCTTTCCATTGATTTTCCACTTTTATTTTATATAATTTAAAGAGATGAAGTCTTCCATGTTATCAAATAATCTATGGCATGTAATAATACATGGTATGTAATACATGGTTTCATTTACTTGTTCCATTATGAATGAATAAAGAGTTATTAGTTTGATTCATATCTTGAATGAATTATTTTATACCCAATTGAAGTTCCTCAAAGAGATAAATGAAATATATTAGAGAATGATTGGACAAAAGTTTAATGTACAAAAACCTTTCCTAAAGCTCAAGGTGTTAATTGTTTTTTTAAAAATTAATGATTCGATGCAGATATAAAATTTAAAGAAATATTTTAAAATCAAATATTAATAAAATTATATAATAATAATGGAAATAAGTAATTTTAATTGGATATGGATAGAATTATTTAATGTTAAAAATGGGTATTTTGAAAAATATTTTTTTATGTGTTGTGTATTTTTATTTTAATAATTTAAGATGATCAACATGGAATGATGAGTTTATAACCCTCAATATAAAGTAAATAACCCTTTCATTATGTTTTTTAATTGGGTAATGTGTTTTGGTGATGTTTTGGGAGGGTTTGTAGAAATTTTGGAATGTTTTCAGGATTTTTTAATGGTGCACAGTTTGATCATGGTTAGTAGAAACCATGAAAATCAAATAGAAAACCATTCATAGTAAGATAGGGGCTTCTGGGAAGGCACACTATTCTTCCAAACCGAGTTTACACCTATGAGTAACCATGTGAAGTAGGATAGAAGGATTCATCATGGTTAGTTCATGGTTTGTTTATTAATGTGGGCCAAACATGTGAGGTTCTCCTTAAGGCAGAGGCTGACGCATGGTTTACCTAACAATGTATATTTTAAAAGCGAGATCCTAAAAAAATGGATCTCACTATAATTTACCTCTAATCCCCCCAATTTTCTCCATTATGACCCTAATTATATATTTATTCCTCCAAAATGTTTTGTAGTCTCCCCCCCATATAATTTGAAGTAATCTAAAGGTAATTATTGGTGCGTTGAAGCCCTGTTCCCTTAGTAATTCTTCAATTAGGGTATATTTTCTTAGATCTACTTTATTTCCCTCTCTCAAAATCTTAGATCTAGTCTATTGGGGATAGATATATGATTTTGGAAGGCAATAATGATGAGATATGGATATATTTTAGATAGGTAATGAAATCTAAGGTGGATTTTTAGAGATTCTACCTATTTTTCATGAAGAATTAGGGTCATTATTAATTTTCACTGTGATTCCCAAGGTATGTGTCTTCACTATTGACTCCTCTTAATATAAATTTAAGGCATATTTTCAAATGTATTAAATTTCATGAATTTTTTTTGTGAAATTCGTTTGAAAATAATGGTAGAAACCCTCTTTAGAAGGTATCAGTTTTTTCAATACATGGTCATCTGTTCAATTAGTCTTGGAGTTGAAACACATTCTTCATTGGTTCTTGGGTTAGGATCATAGAAAGGCACTACAAAAAAATAGTATATTAGCAGTAGTTTTTAGAGGTGGATTTTTAAAACTCCCACTATTCATTGAATTTAAAAGGTTTTTACAAAAATTATATATTTTTTAGCATTTTATTTTGTATTATTTGGTTTTATTTTAGAGGTAGTTATTCTAAAAACAATAGTAATTTAATAATTAGTGGCCCCATATGTTCATTTGGATATTAGAGGTCCATATATATAATATTAGTTTGGATATTAGAGTATATATATATATATAATGTAAATTGTTTTTTAATCGAAATAATGGGGGTCTGCAACCCCCTCTAAATACATTTTCTATATAAATTTGAGAGTGTTGTGGACAAACTTGGATAATCATCTAATTTAGAGGTGGTTATGAACCCCCCTCTCAATTATTTAACATTAATTTTTTAATATTTAGTTGGATTTTACAGGGGGTTCTAAACCCACTATAATTTATGCAAATAAAGGGTGTTTATAACAGCCACTAATCAATGAGATTAGTGGTGGTTCAAAACCCCTCTAATATCTTAGATTAGTTCGGGTTCAAACCTTCTCTAATGTCTTAAATTAAAGGCGGTTAAACACCCCCTCCAATTTAATTCTTTGAGGGGGTTGTGGACCCCACTATTTAAAAAACCTGTATTATATATTTAATTTAAACGTAATATATAATTATATTTAAATACATTATATGACCATATTATTTATATTATTTATAAGATTGTATTTAATGGGATTTTATATGTATACATAAATACAATTATATAATATTATGTACATTAATATATATTTGTTTTTATAAATTACATTTCTTATAGTATTAATTATATTAATATAAAATCCTAAACATATTATATATATATAAACATAAATAGAATTTGTTTAAAAAATATATCATATAAAAAACAAAGATTTTAGATTTTATATTTTATATAATAATAATAATAATTTTTTAAATTAATATGTTTATGATTTTACAATATTTATAATTAATATTATCAGAAATAAAATTGATGCAAAAAATATTAATCTACATAATATAATACAATTATATTTATTGAAATGCATATATATATATATATATAAATAAATAATGATAAATATTGAAATTCATTGTATAAATATTTTTATATATTGAATTTCATATAATATTAATTCAACATTTCTATAAATTGTATATCATATAATATTAATTCTATATGATTTTCATTTTAATTATATATAATATAAAATTGTTTTTCATATAATGTTATATAGCTATTTCTATAAATGGTATTTCATAGAAAATATTCCTATAAATTGTATTTAAAATAATAAATATTATATATAATATAATTATTTGTATAAATTGCATGTCATATATTTGTATTAAATATAATATTAATTATATATAATATTTTAAATTTTTTAAAAATAAATATATATTAATTTACATAATAATAAACATATGCATTGAAATACATTATATAATTATATTTATAAACAAATTATATAAATATATTAAATAAATACTTATATATAAATATTATATGAATAAATATATATATATAATATATAAATATGTATTTATATATATAAATAGTTTACATAAATATATTTACAAATATATAAATATATATGTTTATACCTAACGTAAATAAAATTATAAATATATAAACACAAATGTATGTAAATACACATATAAAATATATAGTTTATATAAATGTATAAACTGAATAAAATATGAATGTATTTTAATATAAATAAACAAATACATAATATACACATGTATATATTAATTTATATAAATATATATAGGTTATCTATTTGTATTTATTTATATATTTTTCAAAATAATATTTTTTTAAATATCATATCAAATATATATAAATAAAATAATTCACACACATATATATATACAATAATATATAAAATTAAATGATAACACAAGTTGCCAAAATGGTTATGTCATTTGTGACATGTATACAGGTTTGAGGATCAATTCATTATGGAATATAATTTTACAAAAAAAGGCACTAACACAGGTTGAGTCACGATCGATGGACATCAGTGGGTGAGGTGGCATTGGACGAAAAGCTTGATAGTGGGGGGGGGTACTGGTTA
Source organism: Viscum album (assembly GCA_963277665.1). Taxonomy (NCBI): domain Eukaryota; kingdom Viridiplantae; phylum Streptophyta; class Magnoliopsida; order Santalales; family Viscaceae; genus Viscum; species Viscum album. The sequence goes on from OY728145.1 coordinate 1,419,528,755, forward strand.
ATAGGTGGGAAGCACACTGGGTGAGTGGGGTATGAGAGGGATAATGGGTGGGGAATTGGACGAAATATCATATGACAATATGGGGGATGGGGGAACTAGAGAGGACGCCATAATATGGTGTGTGGATGAGGGAAAAAATTGGATGGGGGACTAGAGAGGACATATGAGAATGTGGGGCTCGAAAGAGGTTTAAAAAAATAGAATATTTGGGGAATTTTTCACAATCGACTCAAATGAATCACCACTAAAAATGTTCCTAAGGATCAATTAGAGGTGGATTCTTACCGCCTACAATTTAAAATATTTATTAGAGGTGTTTATAACTGCCTATAATATTCGAGATTCTAGAATTCCCGATCAATATAATAGGGGTTTAAACCCCCTCTAATTAAATCAACGCTAAATTACCTATTATTTTACTAGTGGTTCTTCAAAACCGCCACAAACAACACTTGGCAGGAACATTAGTGATGGTTATGAGGACAACATGACTTCCCACTTGGAGTGAAAATTTTATTTTATGTAATGACATATGATTTTCTGAAAACATGCCTATTTTTTTAAAAAAAATGAAATTGGTTTCAAATGTTAGATTTTGAATATGGAATAATTTTAGTATATTTAAAATTTTATGATTTTCAAAATCATAGTAGAATTATAAAAAAATTGAAGAATAAAAGTATTGAATGTTGGAATGCCATGTTATGATATGTTTAATGTGGTCAAATTTTAAATTGTTAAGCCTTCAGTTATTAGAGAGTGAGACTTATGGTGTTTTTTTGTGTTTATAGAAATTGGAACTCAGTAGGTGTAGAAAAAAACAACTAGAAGAGACTATTGAAAATGTGGTTGCATGTGAGCCACAGGTGAACCAACAATAGGTTTAGAGTATCATTAAAATTTTTAGGTTATAGATAGAGGGAACCAAAGGGATGAACCATGGAAATTAGATCATTCCATTCAGTTCTAGAATCATTATTCACTAATCATTAATGGTGATTCCAAAAAAGAGAATGTAGAGATGTGGTTGAATATGGTGAATAAAATATTCAATTCCCATTTAAAACACGCAGATCAGTAAGTCAAGTTGGAAACATATATTGTGGACTCTCTTTGATTTCAATGGTTGGATTTAGCAGTTTTGATAAATTAATCCAAGTCATTGCTTGGGAGAATTTTGAAGAATTGTTCAACCAGAAATTATATCCTTATATATTTATAATTTCAACAAATAAAGTCTTTTTCATCATAAAGTTTTAATTCCTCTTAGTGAAATAATATTCGGCTAAATTCATGAGTTTAGTTCTCTTTTCACTCGAAGTAGTCACATGTGTATCCTTGAAGGCCACATTTTTGAATCGTCGCTGAGGTAAGAGTTTTTTTCAAATATTGATGTCTAATGTATAATAGATTACGCAGAGATGGTTAATAGATAAATCATGGAGTAATGTTACATCTTAGGAGATATGGGTGGAGGAATAATGCTAATGCCTACAGGAAATAGTGGGAACTCTATTGTGGGAGGAAGAGGAAGAACGAAACCTATTTCCAAAGTACAAAGATGAGTCATAACTAGAAATTTGGATAAGTAAATCTTTATTCAAGGACCATGAGTAATGTTAGATGTTTCCAACATTTTTCTTTTTACGACATGAAGTGAGAGTGTATGGAACCACCTAGAGCATTCCACAATTTCAACAAGATGGGGAATCTTAGTTCCAATTTCACACTACTCCAAGGTTAGGTGATCTAGAGAGTTATCATGTGTTGTAGATTTCATATTTTTCGATGGGATGATAGAAGTAGAATAATAATTTTCATTAAACAAACTATCTATTGTTATTCTTGGACTACCATTACTCTTTAGCAAGGGTAATCTCAATATTTCAATAAGGAATAGAGTGTAATGGCTAAGTAATTATACAGAACTGAGTAAGTTATTATGGATGTTTAGTCTAGAACATCTATGTTGAGAGGTAAATTTATTTTAAACTATACTATTATTCATTTTTTTAACATGAGTGAATCCCATTAGTTTAATGCTTCTCATTTTATGGATCTTATGGGTTTAAATGTTGAGATGATTCTATCAATTTTGAATCTTCAAAACCCTCTTGGTCAAAGAGAACGTTGAGTCATCATGCATAAATCATGTTCAATAACTATTGATGGATCTGAGTTGATATAGGATTTCTTGATACATCATATGGATTTCTATGACATTGTACATTGTATAGATTTTTTTGACTATGTTCAAGGATCACATGGATTGTTTTACCCAAATGTTTAATGTTATGACTGAGGATGGAATCGATCATCTCTATAAATGAGACAAGAATTTAAAGGTAGGTGATTTTGTCATTAGAAATTAGAAATATCCCATACTAGTTGGTATCATTTACATTGGTATTTATGGAAGAGATAAAGAAAGTAGTTTTCTAGTGGGTTTTGATTAGTTTCAGGATTTTTTCCCAAACATTTCTCATGGTTTCCACCCACAAGAGAAGTGGTGTTTATAATTGGTCTCTGTCTAGATGAAAATCATATTTCCCTTATATATTATCATATAGAACCAAATGATTAAAATAAATTTAATGTGTATTTGGAAGATGTTGAAAGAAAAGGGTTCTTTCGGCATAACACAACTCTATGGGAATCATCAATTTTTTTTTCAAAAAGTTAGATGGAACTCTTTAACTATGTGTGGATTATAGTAAGACTAAACATGTGATAAAAAATAATCATTATCTACTTCCATATAATGATGATATGTTTCATCAATTGAGGGGGGATCAGTGGTTCATTAATATTTAATTGCTCTTAGTATATCACAAATTGTGGGTTCAGAAGGAATACATTTTGATGACATATTTACATAGTAGATATGACCATTATAAACATGTGATGATTACTTTCTATCTTACGAGTTCACCAAAATTCTTTATGGAGGTGATGAATCAGATATTTCAAAGATATATACATTCTTTTGTGGTGGTGTTTATGTATTAAATATTGGTGTATTAATGGACACGGGTTGAGAATGAGCAACACATGGCAACAGTTTTGGGAATCATAAGATATTTTCATTTGTATGCCAAATTATCAATATGAGATATTTGAATACATAAGGTACCTTCCATTGTCCATGTAATCTCTAAAAGATGTGTTTCTGTGGATCCAAAAAAGTTACATGATATTAACTCTTAGAAATCACCAAATAATATCTTCGAGATATGTGGTTTCCTTAGTCTAGATGGTTATTACTGACATTTTTTTCATGATTTATCACAATTTTCTTCAATAATGAAAACTTTGATAAGGAAATTTTTTCCATTACAATGGAATGAGAAATTTCCAAAGTCTTTTCAAATAATTAAAGTTTTCCTTACATTATCACCAATATTGATTTTTCTAGAATTAAGACAATGGTATATGGTGTATTTGGATGATTTAGGGTTTCAATTGTGATGTGGTCATTTTAATAGAGATCATGTTGATTCTTGTGTATCAGGTTTGTTATAGTTATAGGAGGATAACTAACCAATAAAATATTTAGATTTAGCTACCGTAGTCCATTCTTTGAGAACATGGATTCAATACATCTTTTGTGAGATATTTAATTTGTTCACAGATTATAAGAGTTTAAATCATATTTTCCCATAATGGGATTTTAATTTGAGACAAATAATATGGATGGAGTATCTCCAAATATTTTTATTTGACTTGATGTATACACCAACAAAAGGTAATTTAGTAAAAGATGCATTAATTATAAATTCATATGATTAGTTATAAAAATATTATTCATATTAGTGGTCATTGATGTCTGTTATAGGTGATATGCACATTGGATGTGAAGACTGAGGTAATGATTTGAGTTTATATACATATTAATTCTTTCGGATTTGGTGAATATAGTTAATGAGTCCGATATGTCGGATTCAAAATGTCTTACTATGAGATCATAACTCAATGGTGGAGAGACCATTGTGGGATATAAACTATATGGGAATTTAGTGTTGTGGTTAATAAATTGGATGTTCATACTTATGGGTTTTCAAGAACAACTTCTTCACACATTAAACTCTTTGAGATCAGTTGTTTATCCTTGTAGTGACTCAGGTTTTTCCCTATAAAACTTTGGAATATTCCTATGAATAATCCCAGATCTAGGCGTAGAGACAGCGGGCGATTCCAAGTTCCTATATGCCCGGAATAAATTATATAAAAATATTAATTATTTGTATACTACGAATATGGAGGAAATATGTTATCTCCTAAATGGTATCTCAGATCAGAACTCTGAGGCCACAGTTGCATCTGGAGTGTATCTTTCACTTGGGGAAGGTTATAGATTTTTTGTGCGTAGGCCTTCTGTAAAAAACGATCTGGCGGGAAAACCCGTAAATAAAATAATTAAATAAAAAATATTCTTTGAAATGATAGTTAGAATAACTTATGAATAGAGACTGTGATTGGAAATATAATATCTCTGTTGTGTTTATAGAGTAATTTTTTCCCTAGGGGCCACATCAATTAAGAGAGAGCAGGAGGATTGGATTCCATGATCGCTGGATGCCTCATGTAAATAGGAGTTAAGAGAAATGAGCCAGAGTTAGCTCATTTCTATCGTATACAGAGGAGCTCTGGATGACTACTATTATATATCAAAACTTCATTAGATAATGATGAAAATTCTGGTTCTAGTTGATCAGAGTGCCACAAACTCAATGGTGGATCTAGAATCTAGGTAGGCTTCTTCTTTTGGATTCTACTTCTCCATGATTGATTTTTTTTGTTATTTTTGTTTCGTTTCCATTTCTAATTATCTGATTGTCCCTATCTATGGCCAAACTAACAACAGACATCACCTTATTGATTTTTCAATTGTGTGGTATTTGTGTTCTTTTTTCATTCTTTATTTCTCTTCATACTTGACTTTTTGATACGACGAAACAAGGTCCCAACATCGAGTGGAGCATGGATCTAGGAAGATCACGTCTTGAGGTTTCTAGATCTGTTACTGGATTAATTTTTGAACCACCGAAGTGCTCCCATTGGTATGTGGAATGTTTTTCAGTGGATTTCCAATTGCTTCTGTATTGGTCTGGTGGTGGTAGCTTCCTATGAGGTGGCGACAGTCCAGTAGGCACTCCGGTGACGGTCTGACCAAAATGGACTAGGGGAGTTTAAACCCCCATATAATTCAAATTGGGTATCCAATTTTCATGTCATCTGCATCCATGTGATGCTTATTTCGAGGATGAACTTTTGAGGCTTCTTTGAGTAAAATATGGTTCGGGCTCGATGCTCGGTGGTACGAAATGTCCAAATAAAATAAAAACAGCAAATTATTATTATTTTGTAAATCATTTATCGGACGTATCTCATGCATAAATCATCTGATTGATATTCCATTAGTGGTGTTCTGACTCCGATTTGTTTGTGTATGTCTTGATACTGATTTTGGGTGCTTATTCTGAAATTGTGGTGTGTGCCCCCACAGTGCCCAATTCAGGTTTACTACGGTGAAATGTGACATTTTCACTAGCTGTTTGTTTGGGACAAGTGAGTAGTCAATCCCACATGTTTTTTCGAGAGAATCTTAGTTGTATGATCCATTTGATGTATTCCAGGATCAATGTGTGGGCCCTACAAGGACCCATTTTGGTTAATAGTACCCTTTTCACCTGTAGTCTATTTTGGGCAATTAAATAGCCTATCCTACATGTATTTTAACAAATAATGTAATGGTGGAAATGGTTGGGGCCTAAGAGGTGTGATGTGCAGGCGATGTGGGGTGGGTCACTTGGGTTAGATTTATGACTAGCTGGGTTGAGTGGGTCCCCTGGGTAACATTGGCATAATTACTACTAGCTGGGTTGAGTGGTTCCAACTAGTTTTGGATGGTGGTGTAACGACTAGCTGGGTTGAGTGGGTCCCCATATTTCTTATTTTTGAAGATTCGATCATCTAGGTTGAGTTGGTCCCCTGGTACTTTAGCTATGAGGGTTTTAGTATCATGTGCCCTTCATCGACCATTGACCCCTCTTCAGATACTATGAGGGTTTCAATATCACGTCCCATTCACTAGATTGTGACCTCTCTTCGACTGCTTCTGTATGTGAAACATTGGTGCATTCTCGTATTATGGATTTAGTTTCCTCAGTCTGCTTCGATCATAGACTCTGGGAAATTTTAGCATGTATTCCCCCAAGAGGCCCGACGTGATACTCACTTCCCTTCATGTTTCCCCAGGGGAGGTTTTGGAATCTGTGTGACCAATACTTATACAAGCACTGATCCTCTACAATAGATGTTCCTGTAGCGGATAGAGCCCCAGTGAGCTCTAGGATATGACCATCTACTTGTGTATAAAAATCTACTCTTTTGGATTTATGTGGATTGTTTACATGAGTTACCATATGGGGTTTGAGGTATCTTCTTGATTGATAGTACTCTAGATAAGATCCCCTATATGAGTAATGTGATATCCATAGTGTTGGATCAATATCGTGAAGTTTTCCTCGGTGGATTTCTCAGTATTGGTGTGGCCAATACTACTCGGACACAGATCATCTGTGAGATGAGTTGTTCTAGATTTGGGTTTTTGCGCAATTACCTTTCTGAGTTCAATGTTCCAGCTAGGGTTTTAGGTGTCCCCTAGTGGATCCTTGGTGGGATACCCTACCTGAGGAGTTGGGGTAGTTTAGTTATCGAGTGAATTCTTCTGTGAGAATTTCCGTCGAGCGTGATATCGAGAATAGGTGCCACGAGGGTTTGATGGGTTTTTTAGTTTATATATTTTACAGATCGAGTGGCATCTATCGGTTTAGTGACAAATCGGTTTATGAGGTTGGATCATCAACTTAAATTTGTCGATGTTGGTCCTCTGTAATTCTGTATGCCATTGGGAATGGTTTTTCTCTTATTGTGTGTGATTCGAGGTAGGTTTCTACCTTCTCTTTGAGTCCTATCCCTTTTCTGTCTTTGAGGTATGTACCTCATGAGATCGGTGTGAGTGCTGTGTTGGAACAAGGAGTTGTTTACCATGGATAGTCTATGGTCTGGACAATGAGACTTGGTGTCTATGATCAGTATATCTAGTTGTGTTATGGGAGTCCTTGTGGTATTTTTTTGTTCCTTTACATGCCATTGACATTGAGAAGACTAGTTGGGTATTGCTGAGGATGGTCTCGATATAGAGCTTCTCTATCATTTGGGTTTCCTCAGGCTATATTGAGTTACCTGGTTTTTATAAGTTACTCCCTTTTTGGTTTGGGATTTTGGGGTTCCTACTGAGTATTCTTATACTCACCCCACTTGGGGATTTTACGGCACATTTCTTCTATCTTGTGAAGACCACAGATTCTTCGACGAAGTCCCATTTGGACCCAAAGCTGGTAGATCATAGTAGCTGGAAAGACTAGGGGTTTCGCCGGAGTATGGATGAGGAGCTATATGGAAGGATTTTGACAATGATCCTCTCCTTAAGAGAAGGTTTGATACTTTTGTAGTGTTCTTTTAGTGGGACCTATATTTCCCTTTTTTGTACTTATATTATACTCTGGTTTGGGATAGATGTATGAAAGCATTTATTTTCAGGTTTTATATATATATCTTTACTATTTCATGGAGGTGTATATGTGTCTGTCTGTATAGGTAAGAGGGGATAAAGCCTCTCATGTGTGTGATATCCTACTCAGCGCTAATCGCTATCCCCTGGCCTATTAGAGGTGGGTTGGGGAGTCGCTGCTCGAGACTCATTGGGTCGGGTCCTGACAATCCTAGAATAGATAAGATGTATAATTCATTGAAATAATTGAAATCATAGTTCTGGTGGGTTGTCCGGAAAAGGAAGGTGGATGAGTGTGTTTCGATATGGTTAACTTATCAGCAGGTTAAAGAAGAGCATTAGCGGCCACATGGAATTTTATAGTATTTACCTATTACGATTTGGAAATGGAAACAAATAGCCATGTATTTTTTAAAAGGTCTCCCATTAATGGTTCTAAAAAATGATTCTATATGGGTTATAGTGGATCAGATAACCAAGTTTTCTCATTTCATCCCAATTCATGAATCTCATATGGTGGAGGAATTGACAGAAATATATATATAAAAAGTGGTAAATAGGAATGGAATACCAATTTCAATAATATTGAACAGATATCCAAGGTTTATGTGTTGTTTCTGGAAATATTTTCTGCAATCCTTAGGACTCGGTTGATAGTGAGTGCATTGTATCCTCCATAGGTGGAAGGAAAATTGAAACGGACAATAAAAATATTACAAGACATATTATGGGTTCATGTAATAGATTTTGGTGCATCATGGGACAAGAACATACCTTTAGTGTAGTTTTAGTATAACAATAGTTATCAATTCTCATTACATATAGATCCTTTTGAATCATTTTATGAGATTCCTTTTTCGTAATATTGTTGTGTGGAAAAAGGTGAGTCTTTACGGGTTTTTCCAGGCCATGTCTAAGAGACAATGGAGAAGATTATAGTTGATCATGAAAGAATGAAGATGACTCTGAGTCATCACAAGTTGTATTCGGATAATATTCGATGACCATTGTCATTTATGTTTAGAGATCATGTGTTCTTAAGAGTCTCTCCAAAGCTCAGGAATTTTCATTTTGGGAAGTATTCCATGTTTTCTCCTTGATACGTTAGCCATTTTAGGGTACATGAATGGGTAGGTGAGGTGAAATATAAGTTGTCTTTACCTTCACATTTCAGTTCAGTGTATAATGAGTTTAATGTATCTCAGTTGAAAAGGTATTATCATGATCTTAACCATGTTATTTGATGAGATTACATTGACCTAGAGTCATATTCTTCGTTGGAACATATTTCAGTATGGATTGTGGATATGTAATGTAAAGCATTGTGTTGAAAAATTAGCAGTCTAGAGAAGGTTTTGGGGAAACATGGCTGAATTAGATAAGAAACATTGGAATGGGTTAAATAAATGATCGAGTAATTCCCCAAACTCTTTCAAGTCAATGCTTGTTTTATACTTTCTAGGGAAGGAAATTTGAATGGTGTGGAGAAAGTATAACCCCTAGCTTCAAGTAAAAAACCCTTTAATTTTATAATTATGTTATGATTTTTGGTGTAATTTGGGAGGGTTTGGGTAAATTTTGGAATTTTTTGGGGCTTTTTTAATGGTTTACATTTTGAGAACGGTTAGTGGAAACTGTGAATCTCCTGTAAGGAACTGCACACAATGAGATAGGAGATTCTAGGCTGGTGGATGGTTTCTCTAAACCATGTAGACACCTAGGAGTAACCATTTGATGTGGTATAAAGGGATTCTTCATGGTTGGAGCGTGGTATTTCTAACTGTGTGGTCCAACTATGTGAGGAGTTCCTTGAGGAAGAGTATTGTGCACAATTAGAACATGTTTTTTTCTAACTCTGTGACTAACCATGCACCGTTTAAAAGTGAGATCCTAAAAATGTGGATCTAATTTAGATTTATCACTAAGCCTCTTATTTTTCATCAAATAAAATTCTAATTCAATCGTTCTTACTCCCAATGGATGGTAAATCTCTCTCTATAAAACCAGAATCAATCTGAAGGTAATTCATGGTGAGTCGAAGCCCGATTCACTTGATAAGTCTTCATTTGTGGTTTATTTTCTTATATATACATTCATTCCCTCCCTTGAAATAATATATCTAGTATGTTGGGGAAATATCTATCATATTATATGCCTATTATAATGATATATGGATGTTTCCATGTTATGGAAATAGTTAGAAGGTTGGTTTTGGGGATTCTATATGCTTTTGTTGAAGAATTGGAGATGTTCTACATTTTTACCATAATTCATCAGGTGGGTGTCTTCGCTCTGAACTCATCTAATTATAACATGAAGTATTAGATTCAAATTGATTAAATTTTATGAAAATTGGTTATGAAATTTAGGTCTAAATCTTGTTAGAAACCCTTTATGGCGATGGTTTATAGTTTTTTAATATGTTTTTGTATAATTTTTTTATTTTGGTGAATTTAAAAATAATGATTTTAAAATGTGGATTTATTTAATTCGTCAAAAAAATGTTTTCTGGAAAAGTTTTCAATAAAAAATGTTGTTCAATTGAAATGTGTTGATATGGTTGTATTGGCATGGATTTGAAACACATGATTTGTGTCATTTCATGCTTTTGACATAACCATGAATAAGCGGTAGGTACCATTAGGGTGTAAATGGATGTGACCCTAGATAAGGGGAGTGTTTTATTGAGACACAATGTGATTGGAAACATAGTGGTAACTTACTGGATTGATGAGAAACCACTCATGAGTGTAGAAATGTCATTGGATAATAAATGTGTGTTTGTTAATCATGTAATGTGTATTCCAAATAGAAGATATGAAATCGTTTAAAGAGTTAGTTGGTTTATTTCCTTGTAAACTATATTGGTATGAAATTTTTTACATATTCTGATATAAACAATTTCAAATTTTTTTATATAAATTGTATTATATAAATGTGATTCCATGTTCTATCCTTGTGTCTTGGGTAGGGAAGTCATTTGGGTAAAGCCTAATGTGTTTCATTAGTCACCCTTACTTTGGAACACTAGTGATTTTGATGATATTTTCAATCATGATACAGGTAAAGGGAATGTATCACTTTTCTTTAGTGTTTATTTATGATAATTGGGCATGGATGGTGGACTTAGATCATGGTGTTTGTCGGAGTAGTAGTGTTTTTGTATTAGATTATTTTTATTATTTTGGTCTTGTCCTCTGAGTAATAGTTGATATTGATATTGGATTCATCTTGTTACTGTGATATAGTTGGTTTGATTTGTTATAAATTGATTTTTATTAAATTTTTATCATGCATGAAATTGTGGTTTTTGGTTATGGTATGTTTGGTTGTGGTTGTTTTATTTTCAATTGTAAAATTATCCCCAAATTTTATTGAATCCCTTGGAATTTATTAATATCCTTTGGAATTTTGGGGATGTCACTTAATGCCTAGTATGAATTACTCCTTGAATCAATCCAATGAGAAGGGTAGTTATGTTACAATTAGTATAATGTATTATTTTAATGTATAAAAAATATATACACTTATTTAATTAGTGATTGATAAGAAATATGATTAGGAATAATTGATGTATAAAAATTCATTTTTCTATAATTTTTTTTAAATATTTCTTATATAATAATTTGAAAGTTTATTTTCCCTTGTTTAAAAATTGGATTATATTAAATGAGTCCAAATTTATAATCCTCTCTTTCTAAGTTAGTTAAATAATAAAATTTCAGTATCGGGAATAAAATAAAGTTGTTGAGGTAAAAAATTCAGTTACCACGTTAAAGGAAAAATGAGGATAATTAGTTTAACAAAATATTAAAGAATTAAATATATAAAAATTTATACCAACTTTTTTTGTATGAGGGAATCTAAAACCCATAAACATTAATGTCTATTTTTATCCATGTATCATGATAAATTACTATCATAAAACATAGGGAATGAGTATTTTCACAAATTCCACTCAAAACTCACATATAGAAGGACCCCACCCCACCCCTTCTAAACCGCTCTTTTATAGTAATCTTTATTGAGTACAGTCCAATATATCCTATATATAATAAATCTTTGTCATTTTTATCATATTATTTCAGTAAGGAATACTCAATCATTCATTCTGAGGGAACCTACATCGAGAAGGAGAGAACTCATGAAAGTACCCAGTTCTTCACCATATGCATCAATTTCTATCTAAACATAATTTTTTTTAAATATAATTATACACTATAATAATTTTATTCAAAAATTATTATTGAATTCAATTTTTAATAACTTTATATAACCCCGTACTATTACCCCACTCTTCATAATAATATGTTCTTTTTTGGGGTTAGTTTAACTGATATCATGAACAATGTTATATTATATTTAACGTTTCCTACATGAATGTGTATCATGGTATTCATACAAGTAATTTATTATATTAACGATTATTTCATGTTTTAAATACTATTCTATAAGGTATGCCGTAAAATTAATGATTAATACAAAGAAACTTGTTGATATCAGTACATTATAAGAAATGTGTGCATCCTTGATTCACTTAACAAAAACAATAATCATACCTTCTATATAGTAAATATAGTAATTCATTAATAATTAAATCTCAATAATTTAGGTTCCTTTAATATACTATGAATTATTAACATGGTATCAATAAATGTATACCATTATCACCTTTGTGAAACTTATAGGAATGAATGAAAATTACAAACATTCAATGATAAAAATAAACAATAACTGACTATTGTACATGTAATGAATGAATACAACTAAAAACTATAAAATGAAATATATATTAACAAGGTTCTTCAACATTTGATTACAATGATACTATTTTTAATGGATTTTAATTATCTTCAATGGTGCTCAGTATTAAAAGTAAGTTTTTTCTCATCTTAATTTACTCCTAATGAATTATGTTCTTATTCACCACCTTCTTCTATTATATGGTGTATATAATGATACCTTAATATATATTCCTATATTTTTAATACAATTAATTTTATGTAAAAAACAATATTATATGAACCATGTTTTACTGATCTCTTTATATTTTTTGGGCATTTCTGAGTCTGAGAGAGGGAATTAATGTTATATAGTGGTGGAAATGTTCGTTTTAGCTCTATGGGGGTCAAAACACATATGTTTATGCCTATGGTGGAGGATATTATTTAAAAAAATCCTAATTTTATTGATTATCTTTACTCAATGTAATCATTTTGTAAAATAATTTATTTTACATGAAACACCAAAACAAAAATAAATAGTGATAACTTCTATAAAAATATAACATTTATAACATAACCATTGAATTGGTCAGTAAAAATTGATGTAACCCCATTATGAAATTTATTAAGAATGAGTCATATCATTTTTAATACTGATGCATTGATAAAATTCAATTAGTGTATCTAAAAAACTAATATGATATTTTCATACAAAAAAATTTATAATTCTAAAAATTATCTTTTTAACAACATATTTTTATTTTATGAAAATAAATATATTATTTTCAATTCATGTAACACCTTAGAAAAAGTGAGACATAAAATTATATATATTACTACCCATGTAAATAATATGTGCATTTATTTATGAGAGCCTTCATGATTAAAATACAAATGTATAGCTTTCTTGACCTGAAGTAATGTTGGGATGGGTGACCTATTGGGATGTTTCACTGGGTGGGTGTGATTAAGGAAAAATATATTGAAAGAAAAACTATGGAATATAGGGAAACCATTTATTTGATTAGTAATCATAGGTTTTAATAGGCTATGGTGTGTTTGGAAGGAAATCAAGGAATTATAAGAGAATACTGGGGTTACATAACCTATTTCATGGGTTGGGTATCTCAAGTCATGAAAAATAGTAACATAGACAATACCTAGCTCAATGAATATAGGAACCACTTGGGTTTGAGTGGTGGGGTCCATAATGAGGAAATTTTTTATTAAAGGGGTAGAGGGTGTAACAAACATGAAAAAGTGATACTCAAAATAATAAATATTACTGTCCACGTTAATAATGTTCCCTATTAATTTCAGGAGCCTACTTGAAAAGAAATCAATCATTTTGTGTTCATGGCCAAGTGTAGTGTCCGAATGGGTGGTTTCTTGGGATTCATACAAGAGTTTCTATGAGGGAGAAAAAATAACATAGAAATAAAATGTTTTTCAGGTAGGGACCGTCATTAGTATATTAAGCTTACCTTATGGTTAATAGCTATGGTGTACTGGGAAGGGAACCTTTTTATTATAGGAGATATATGGGGTCAAATTATGAAGTTCATGTCTCATGGATTTTGGATCATGAAAATGGATTCTAAAATATCTTTTTCATATAAATAATATATTAACTTGAATTTATTTGGATACTTAAAGTAAATTAGTATTATAACATATAATATTTAAAATTCATTTTCTCATAAAAAATTCTTGTATATTTAATATTTTAATTTAAGTGATAAATTTAATTATTTAAATCTCAAAAAATAAAATATATTTTTGGATCAAGAATATAAAAATTATATTATAGTAAAATATTGTTCTCTTATTTGAAAAGGATTGTTTTATGTTTATAATAAAAAATAAAATTTTCAGAGATATTATAACTCTTTTGGCATCATTAGGATATAATAATAAATTAACATTTATGAAAAAAATTCTTGAAAAGACATATATTTTATATGTAAAATCATATATTAAAAATATTGTGTTTTTTAAAGATATATTTTTGATATTCTATATCTTATGATATATTTTTCTCTAAAATATCTTCTCATTCCTTATACATTTATTATTTTAGAATTAATTTTTCCCAATTTTAGAGATTTATTTTGATAAAAATAATTTCAAATTTTTAATTATAAGGTACAAATTATGTAATAAGGTACATTTTAATTTTATGAAAGATAAATAACTTATATAAATCAATTCGTTACCATTTCAAAATTCAAAATTGTAAAAGGGTTAAATTAAATGCGTTAAAATACCTATACATTGTTAGATTAATTTTTCAAAATTGTTGGTTGATTCCTTTATCAATATTATGTTATCCTCCCATTGTACTTTATTGCAATATTCCATGTTGAAAATGATTTTTTTAGAGATCATCTTTACAAAAATTAATTTTTTTAATAAGAAATTTAACTTATGACCCTTTAATGTTTCACAAATAAAAAAAATTATCTAATATAATATTCCTAATTTTCTCTCGAAATAAAATTCTCTTACATTCTTTAGCTTATGGTCTCTATAGAACCTGGAAATCACTTCATACACTTTATGTTTTATAAGAAGAAATCAAATTGTTCAACATACGCATTTCATCCTATATAATCATTCGTATATTTAATCTTATTTTACAACTCCATAATAAAATTAACTATTAAAATACAATTAAATCACTATTTTTAATATACTAATTTTTTATATTGATGGAATAACCATTATCTAGATTTATTATTTTCATAGAAAAATGAAAATATCGTGTTTATTAAGTAAAGATTTCCTCTTCCATTAATGATGTCTACTATTTTTTATATCCTCTATACCAAAATTATTAAATGTGTATTTAATTAATAAATATTATATCAATAATAATAATAATAATCTAAAATTAAAAATCATTTTTTACCTTTTTCCATTCTATGGAAAATTAAAACGTTATATGTGTGTACTTGCATTCTACAACCTTTATGAAATAACGTATTTTATTTTTCATTAGCAATATAAATGGATAATTTTATGAAATTATATAATGGAAAAATTTATTCTTATAAAATTTTTAAGGTTTTTTAAATTTTATATAAATATTTAACTCATTATTATTATACCATCTTCTGTTCGTTAATAATTAATGAAACACACTCTTTTCATATTTTTTCTTGGTGAATCATTACTAAATCATTAGTGGAATAAAATTATAACATTATAAATCACTATGAATAATTTATTTCAGTACCTTTGATAATCCTAGAATTAAGATCATTGTAAATAATATTGTGAATTCACAATGACATTTCAAATCATTTGTGAAGATATCAAAATTACCAACATCCAATGAGGCAAGTGAGATATAAATAACTAAATAATGTATAATGAATGATTATAACCAATGAGTAAAAAAGTTATAGATATGAATATTTTTGTTAAATAGTTTATTAAAATGTTTATATTTATTATATATAAAAGGTAAAATATATTTCATGGTTGTTAGGAGTAAAAATTAATGGGTTTTCCTTCTAATCGTATTTTGTATTTTATATTGATATTACTAAATTACCATTTAGGTTTATTGAGTACCCTTAGCCTATAAAAAATATTTTATGTATACTCTATTTTATCCTGATAATTACATGTTTCACTAACATTTCAATTCCCATTGGTTTTATAAATCCCTATAAGTGATTCTATTAAGAGAAACTACCCTAACCTATTTTTATATTTTGATAAATTTTCCGCAATGTCCATATTCTACATTTTAATTTTTTGATGTTGTTATGTATAATTCAATGAATGACTATTTTATTTCTCAAGGGAAAAAAATTTATTTATAAAAATATATCTTTTTAACACTACAAGAATAATCATTTTCCACTAACCTTGACTTTTTACAACATTTGAAATGAATCTAAATTAATTAATTTTTCATAAAATAAAATTTTACAACCACATACATCGGTTTTATTTAAGAAAATTCATATATGTTTTTCAGGTTTTTATAGAGAAATATTTTTCCATTTATTTTACAAAACCTTTTATAAAAATATATATTTAACATAATGAGTATTTAGTCTTATTTTTCTAAGTATATTTAATTATATTTATGGAGTGTTTTTCATCCTTGTGAACATTCTTTAATATTTCGTATGAGCAAATGAGAGATATTCTCTAATGATACCATCCACTTTATTCATATGGATGTATTATGATAATTCCTTATAAAGTTTTTCCTGAAACACATATGTTCTTATGGATTAATTAAGCTATGATGAATTGCTGATATTTAAATGTTTTTATAGCACAAAAATGAATGGTTTGTCTTTATCTGGTGAGTAGACCAAATATTTCCCTCCAATAAATTGTGTGAAGATTTATATCTCATGAGATTACATGATTTTGGGAATGGGAATGAAATAAATCCATTATGGGACTCTATCAACTATGTTTTTTGGAATATTAGTGAACATATTATTCTATGTGAATTTGTACACGATGCAATGAATGTCTTGTTAGTGAGAAATATAATAAATGAGTTTTTTATTCTCATATATGTTCCACACTTTTAGACATATTTTTTTGTCCCATTTTATGCTTTAATAGTTCATGGATATCATATGATGTTTGAAAAATAATATTATTAATGTTTTATGCTATTATAGAAGCCTTAGTCCATAACTCTAGTTTAATATACATGATCTATGGGGTATTATTATCTCATGTTATTCCATGTACCGTGATTTTTTTCATACCTTTATGTTGATATTATTCTCATTTATAGTCATTGATTAACATTAGTTATTTTAAACTATTACAAGTAATTTCAGTTTAACTTTTATTATGTTTTCATTCTATAAGTTCTGAAGGAGGGTATTATGTTTGTTTTCTCAAAAAGAGTATATTGATAGAGTACTATTTATTGAAGATGTTGAAAACGTTGTGAAGAAACACATTTTTGTATCTTGTCTCCAAATATACTAAACAATTAGGTTGTATAGTGATATGTATAGTTATAAGAGATAAATATTCATATAAAATGATATAATATATATGAAGGAAATGTTTGGATCACATTAATTTGTATTAGAGAGGGGTTTATTTATTTTTCATGGTTAGTAAAACATTTGTGGAAAGTATAATGGAAAATATAAATGTAGGAAAAAATATTAATAATTTTGTTAAGTATAGAGTATGTGGTTTCCAAGTAATTATATCCTTTTCTTGTTATAAACAATTTTATATTGGATCTACCAAAAATTATTCTAGAAATTTTAATCTTGAAAAGGATGGTTTACTATTAACACGATCTTCACTTGGTGCACTATAAATTGGCCTTAATTCACACATGGTTTGACACTACTAGAGGATATGATTTAGTAATTGAAATACTCTTTACAAACTATTATAAGGTATTTTAATATATATATTATTGAATACTTTATATGAAATGACCATATAAATAGTACATTGAAACATATATGTTTTTAATTTACCGTACATATTTCATTTATGATTTATTTTTATTATGGTAACTATTTTACTTATTATAAGCTTATAAAATTATGTATGGTTATCCTTAAATTTCCTCTATTTTAAAAAATGATAGTTAATAGGTTGAACTATGATTAAAATAGATGCGATATAAAACACATTGATCTTACCACTCATAAAAATAATGATATAGGGTCTATAATATAAATATGTAATGGAAATTCTCACACAAATCTCTCAATCCATGAATAATAGTGTAAACTATATTGATCACTCAAACAAACTAAGGAATGGGAATCTTTTTCTCAATTCATTTATGTTGAAATATCCACCCTCCCCTATTAGTTCTTAAAAAAACAAATTTTTAGAAAAGGATCATGGGTATAATGTAGATATTTTCTATGATACAGTTCTCATACCATGACAATTTTATTTTAGTAGTGTATCAATTATAGGATGGGTATGATATTTGGTGCAAACATAGTAAAAATACAATGAATTTGGAAGAATTTGACACTATATGATGGTAGGTTATCAAATAAATATTACTCAAAAAAATTATTATTTCACCCTTTTCTGAAAGATGGAGTAGAAATTCCATTAGTTGAAATTTAAGGATAATGAATCTACTAAAACTTTTGAGGATAATTTCACCAGACTCACAAGGTATGTCTCCACATTTTTTATTATCATCAAGTGTAAGATTAATAAATTATTTAAAGTCCTAATCTAAAGTATTCATAGTTAATCATCAATAATATATTATGGTAGTTATAAATAAAATTTTCTATTTTTTCTTATTTTTAAAATGAAAACAATAAAACCCCTCTATTCCCATTAATCTAAATATAATAAATGTAAAATGGGGTTTCATGGTAACAATAGTGATATTTTTTATAGAGGGAATAGATATAAAACACATAAATGTTAAAAATTTCAGAATAACATCTTTGTAAAATTCATGTAACAGACTAGAAGTGTAGGAATCTTTTCCATTAAACTCATTATTATCAAAGAGGGGTGAATATATCAGTCCACACAACTAATGATAATAATGTACTAACTAATAGACCACAAAGACACCAATTTATTAAATTAAATGAGTTTATATATTATTGAAATCAATTCCCAAGGATTAAGGATAAAAAAATGAATCAACAACCACTTAGACCAAGAAAATAAAGAAGAGCATACACAATCACTATTGTGAAGGTAAACTCTAACAAAAATATAATTATTGGTACTCTTATTATCCACTCCAAAATTTTTAATATCTTATTAATTATAGTTTTTCACATTCTTTAATATTATAAATACTATTAATGATTATTAATTCATCACCTAATACCATGAATACAGATTTATTGGTGAAAAAACTAGGATGTTAGGTGATTACATGCAATGTATGAAAATTTTATCTAATATATTTTTTCGGAATATATTTCTTATAGATATTGTTTTTATTCCCTTATCATAATTAAACATTATATTATCCACATATTATATATTACTACATAGATATAATATAAATATTTATTATAAGGGGATTTCATTTGATTTCCCAAATCATTTCATTATGAAATATTAGTGAAATAATGATTTTGATATACCTTTGGAAGTAGATTGTATAATATAATTCTTCATACCCAATAATGTGGGAATCGTGGATCAAAATATTGGGTAAGAATTAAACATTTAATAAATGAATATTGTGTTGGAATATATTTATTTATTTCTTAAATACTTTCATGGTACCCCCCAGATAAAGAGATTGAGTTTTCAAATAAAACCCAACCCGGTGTTATGACTATATCAAAGAATCATTATATAATACATTAATTTAATTGGAGGAATTTAATAAGTGACTATAATAAAAATTATATAATGGATTTATATGCCGAAATACATTACCATGGGGTGTGGTAATTCTCTTTGTTAATATGAATAATGGATCATACCTCTCTATATTAAATATTATGAACTGTACATGATATTTTTTTTAAAAAAATGTACTAGAAACCATCTTGAGGATTAGTTTAGTCAAATAAAAGGACCTAAATAGTGTTTAATAATTTATCTATGACTTATATACCACAAACTATGTTTAAATAGAGAGATATGGCTAAGAAAATTTTCCATATAAGGTATGGAGATTATGAATTCATAATAATTCCATTTGGGAAAAAGAAATGTCTTAAACAATTTATGGATTTAATGAGTATAATATTTAGATGTCACCTTGAAAAAATAATTATAGAATTTATATAATATATTATCATATATTCAAAAATTAATTATTAACAAAAATAGCATTTGAGGATTATCCTGAAGGGACAACGAAAGGATAAATCCGATGTGAAATTTAGTAGGTGTGAATTCTGTCTATAAAAAGATTATTTATTCGACTATATAATAATATGTGAGGGTATAATTATGGATCCATCAAAGAGTTAAGTTACAGAAAAATATCTAAGAACAACCACTATAATAAAAGTCCATTGTGTTATTCGATTAGTTGGATTATACCATGATTATTGAAAAATTTATCACAATTATATAACTATATATCCATGTTTTCAAAGAAGGGTGTGAAATTATGATAGATGAATGATTATTAGTAAAGATTCGTGGATATTAAAAATACATTGGTCACTAAAAGAATATGTAAATTTCCCTAAAATGAAGAAGGGTTTTCAATAAATGATGATTCATCCTTAAAGGTTTTTTCTTATTTCATCATGAAAAATTAAAATGTAATTTCGTATGCCTCATTTCAATAAAAAACCATTGGGAAAACTAATTGGTATAATATTTTCAATGGGGTTAGTGATCATTACATTAAATATTTGAAGACATTATTTTAATTGTGTGAACTATGATATCTATAAACCTCACAAGAGCATGAAATGTATATTAACACATAATGGGTTAAACATTAACCAAAAGTGATGGTTGGAGTTTATTGAATATTTTAAATTCTTGAAACATTACCACCTGTGGATGGAAAACATGGTGGTTATTGGATTGAAATAATAATCAAGATACAATATCCATAATGAAGTTTAAAATAAACCGCGAAATAATTTATTTTAAAGGAATTATATAGAGGAATAAAAAATGTTTAATATTGCATAGATATTAACATTGATAATGTTGGAGTTACAGTTTGGAACTCAGACATGTTTACCATGAAAATAATAAATAAACTAGGGAATTTTAGAATTTCTTCCAAAAAACAGGTAATGTATATAAATCTAATGTAAAACATCTGGTGGGACAACATGAATATGGATATTAAAGAACACTTATCTTAATACTTTTTATGTGAGTAATTTAAGTTTAATTGGATGAAAATGAAGGGAATGATGTAAAAAATTTCACATACTAGTATATAAATGGGAACACATAAGCATTTACATTTTCATTAGACCCCACAAAACATTTAATGGCCATAATTTATATTGGATTATAGTAGATCAAATAAAAATTCATTACATATTATTTCTATCAAATAAAATTTATCGATCATTATGATATATATAAGATTATATGTAAGGCTTTATGAAGTACCACTGTACATTTTATTTTATTAAGATCAAAGGATTACCTTAACATTTCAATGAATTATTTAGAAAGAAATGGGGATTGAGACAATATTCAATAATGGTTATCATATCAAATATATATTTAGTTTAAAAGGATCATTCAAACTCTTGATGATGTGTTTAGTTTTTATCCCATTTATTTCCCTGTATTCTGGGGTCAAAACCACCCCTAGTATCTTTCTCATATTACAAATTTTTCTAATCAATCAGAAAAACGGAACCACATGAGTCTGTGTATGGTAAGATATGTGGGAATCCAACATGATGGGATAAAAATGATAATTGAACTTCGTATTAACTATAATTTTATTTGAAATATTACAAAAGTTTCCAACCAATTATTGTTATACATATGTGAAAAAGATCAATTGAAGCATTATGTAGATAATTATTCAAGAGATTTAGAGTTCAAAGTTGGTGATAATATATTTCTGAAAATATCTTTTTAGATTTGTTATATTAGATTTTGTAATAATGGAAAATTTAGATCTAGGTTTATCTATCCAATTGACATCCTGGATTATGTTAGTGTTATATTTTATCATTTCTCATTGACACCAAACCCCTCCAATATATATGATGTGTTTCATGTATCACTTCTATAGAATTATGTACCAAACCATTAACAAGTAAAAAACTAAAAATCCTTGATATTAGAAAATGATATATAATTTTAGGAATAACTAATAGAGATTATAGATAAAATATATTATTTTATTTTGAATAATACCACAAATCTAGTCAAAGTTCTATAGAAACACCAATGTTTGAGGAAGCTACATGTGTTCCTATAATGTAATGGAAAAACATATCTTCACATGTTTCCTTATTAGATATAAAATTGTCATGATGATATTATTTTCTAGGGGATTATAGTGTAATATCACATTATTTTAGTGAATATTTCCCATTAAAATAAACATTTTGTCAAATATATTGTTTTATACAGAACACTGACCAAAAATGAACTACGATACATTATCTGAATATAAATATTATTATATAGTCATTTATTTGGTAAACAATTATATATAATTAAATTATTAAATATATGAAGAAATATATGGCCTATTTTTTATTAATACATTTGAAAAAAATCAATTATTGTAGTTAAGAAACTAATAATATTATTTTCTACTTAAAATTTTATTTTTTTGTAAACTAAATTTTATGATCTATGTATTTATATTTTAGAAAGATAATGATATTATTGTTAAATTATTAAAAATTATTTTATTTTTATGAATAATAAATTATTAAAAAAATTTAATTATTTATTTATACGTAATAAAAATAAGAGCAATTAATATTAGAAGATGTTATTCTTAAACAAAAAATCATTATATTTTATTTTTCAATTAAATGAAAAATTTCTAAATTTTTAATTTTTAATTTTTAAAAATGAAAAAAATTAATGATTAACAATATCAAAATTCAAATATAACGAATTGTTTATTTTTTTATCAAATGATTGATTAATATGTGAATAGTCCGAAAAATCTTTTTTAAAAATTCAATGAATGTATAGACATAATTAGGACATAATAAAGACATATATTTTATGAAATACATTTCAGAAAAAAATATTAATTATTTAAGTAAAATTATCCATTTAAAAAACAATAAAATTTTTACCTTATATTTTAAATTTTAGAACAGAAGTTTAATTTTTCTCTAAAACTATATTTATTTCATTATATTTTTTTAGAATTAATTTTTTCCATAGTTAGAAATTGAATCTAATAAATTCTATTTAATATTTTTAATAATAATTTCCAAATAATAAAATATATTCTATTTTAGTTTTTGACAAAAACATATTAGTTAAAAAAGTTGTTCCCTTGATAAACTTATAAAGAAAAATGGTCAAATAAATGTGGAAAAAAAATAAAACATGATAAAAATATATACAACTGATATTTCAGAATTTTATAATTAATAAATTATCTAAAACTATATTATTTTTCTCTTTGGATCCAATTTCTATATTGATAATGATTTCTATTTTTTATTGAGAAATTATATTTAGTAAAATTGATTTATCTATAATTATAAATTGATCCTCCCAAGACACATTAAAAACTGCATTGGACATTAAAATCCTCCCCAATGTTATACCTATATTGCTGCCAAAATAATTCTACAATGTTCTTAAACTTCTGGTCCCCCATGAATTTTTAAATCCCTTTTAAATTGTTGAAGATTCCAAGAAGAAATCAAATTTTTTATACAAAAGTACTTCTTCCTCTATAATCACTCTTTCATTTATTATTCTTATAATTATTGTTAAAATATATTTTATCAATTCTCATACAATAAAGATAGTATTATTAATATACTCAAATGGATACATATTGATGAATAACTAGTTTTTATCTTTCCCCTTTCTAGAGAAAATTAAAATGTCATTATGTTACGTGTTAACTACCGCTTATATGAATGACATGTTTTATTTGTCATCATTACCATTCATGAATATTTTAAAAGGATTATTTAATGAATAAATATTATATTAATAATAAAATTCTTAATTTTAAATGATAAATCACTTTTTATATATTTTTTGTTCTATGGAAAATAAAAATGACAACCATTAGTGTGTGTGTGTGGGGGGGGGGGGTTGTCTCCTTGTAATGATATATTTAATTATTCATAATAAATATGCATGGTTGATATTAAGAATATATTCAAGGAATTAAAATGTTTTTATGTAATTATTTTGGTTATAAAAATTTTATATTGATATTTAACTCATTTTTAATAGGCTAACTTTTGTTCTTAAAAAGAATTACTGAAACAACATCCCATAGATTCCATCATCAAAAATCATAAATACAATTATCAGGGAACTAAATTATAATTTTTTAAACCTTTTTAAATAAAAAATTCAAATAAATTGGATAATCTTGGAATTGTGTCCTTGATATCAAATATTTGGAATTGACATCGATATTTAAAAGCATACATGAAAAAAATAAAGAAATTCAACATTCGATTATAAATATAAATAATAAATAACTAATTATTATATCATTAATGATTTCAATTTAAGAGCGGAAAATGCTACACATTTGAATAAGGTTGTACAAATTTATATTAAAATGGTTATTTTTATTATATAGGTGGTTAAATTAATATCATGGAATTAAAAAGTAATATTGTATGTATTTCCTTTATAATATCATTTAGGATTTGAGATGGATATCAATGAGTTAGTATATTGGAAAATTGTGTGACCATTATCTCAAAAGAAATATTTTTCATCTTATTCTCTACTTTTTCAAGATGATTACATGTTCCCTTTCTTGTTCACTTATCTGTTAGTTCATAATTTACTTGAAATGATACTCCTAAGAGAAACCAACCATACATATTATTTTTTATCTAGAAGTTTGTAATTCATATCTGTATTATTATGTAATATTATGTCCATTATAATATACACATAAATGATTTATGATTAAATTTATCATGTAAATTGTCTTTAAAAAATTGTCTATTTTAAACATTTTTGGTGTGATCATTTTCCATTCACTTTGAGTTTCTAAAATAAATGAAAGTAATATTCCTTAAATTGTTATCACACAAATACACTTTACCACTAATTTCGTTATTTCACTAAGAAAATTCCTCTCCATGTTTTTCTATTTTTCTAAATAAATTTATATACCATTTTTTATAATTTATTCTCTTAAATTATATCAATAACCTAATGCGTATTTGTACATCTTTCCCCATTTAAATTATAATGGACATATAAAAGGGAATCTTATTAATATGAACCTAATTTAGCTATCATATTATTAAATAATTAATATGATTTAATAGAACAACTCATATTCTTTCCCTAGATGGTTTATGATTATTTCTTATAGATGGACTCATGAAACAATTTTCTTTTTAATGGTTTATCAATCAATAATGAATTGTGAATGTTTCTACATTCTTATTGAGAATATATTAATTTTTTATAATAAGGTAATATGTGATCCATATATATCACAAAAATTCATTAGTGAAATTTTTATATATTATGAGATTACATTTTTCTAGAATGGGAGTATTTCTAAAACCCTATTAAAAACTGCACCCTTTATTACATGGAATGGGTATGAACCAAATTATCTAGTGGACTCTAAAAATAATTAAATTAATGTATTGGAAGTGATCCTCGAGAAAAGAAATGTTTGTCTTTTTTTATTACGTTATTTTATACCTCTTTCACATTCCATGTTATGATTTCAAAGTTCTTGAAATATCAACTCATGTCTTTAACACTCTTATTACTCATATTTTCTTCTATGCTTGAATACTTAAGCCAAAAGTCTTATTTTTCAATACATTCTTTATTGGGAATGATTATATCATGTTATTATATGAAACGTGATTATTTTATCAAGAACATATACTCATATTATACTTATTATCATTCATTAATGTTAGTTATGTTTACCCATTCTAAAAATTCAAGAGAACCCTTCCCTATATTTCCATTACATGGGTTATGAAGTGTAATATTTTGTTTAATGTGTCAAAAAGGATATCTATAGAGGATATTTTTTGAGGGAGATTCTGAAAATATTATAAAATAATTTTTTTCTATCTAGTATCAAAAATAATAAAACAGTTGGTTTTGGGGTGTGATTTACGGTGAGTGGAAATGAATATTAATTTATAATGATGTAATGTTTATGAATGAAATGTCCAATTCACCAAGATTTTGGGTTTACTTCTATGTAAGTTAACCATTTTGGTTCTTAGTGAACCTAGGATCACACATAGTATTTGGAGTTTATGTTCTAGCTATAAGAGTTGTCATGGGATTTTTAATAACATGTATTGTTTGGATGAAAAAATACAAGGGTCTTGGTTTTGTTGGTTTCTCTATACCATGGAAAACCCCATTTTTAGGTTATAAACTTCAACTATTCTTGTTGGGTATTTAGTTAGAGGTAGTTAGGCCAATGCAAAAATGTTATTTGGGTGGTTATTACAGAATTAAATTATTGGAAATTCCATGGGAATCACAATATAGTTGTTTTGTAGTGTAATTGGTTGATTTGATGTATTATTATGCATTACAGATGAAAATAATGACATTGGATGTCCTATTTCATGGTCTATTCCATAATGTAACTGAATCAATTAGGGTAGGTCCACCATTAAATGGTATATTACCCATGGTAATCTTTGATGAAGGGTTGCCACAACATGTTACATCAAAAATTTCCATTATAGTGGTTGAATCAATTCGATTTGAAAGATTCAACTATGATTATAAAAATCTATGTATGTATATTTGTTGTTCAAATAGTAACCATTGATTAATGCATTAAATTAGATATTCTAAAAACCATATATATTTCATTTATTTTATCATATTTGTTGGGGGTATATTGGTTTTATCATGTAAAAATTTTATATTCTCTAGCCCCTTTCCCCCAGTTTCATGTACTTGATTCCTCTCGACTCTAGAAAACCAATGGTTTCTCTCAATAACCTAGAGTGTAAAAACCCCTCGACATAAATATAGAGTATCTTATGAGTTTACTTTTCCTAAGAGTGGTTTTTCCATTTCTTATATTTTTATAACATTATCCTTGTTCATAGTAGGTTTGTGTCTAGTAATTACAAGATCATTCTCATAATCTGTCATAGATTCAAATTGAGGTTGGTGATTTACAACTATTTATTTTATTTATTTTTAAATTTGGAGGTTTCATTCATTATCTTCAATTGGATAAGTAATAAATATTAATAAAATATGATAATGTTCTACAACAATGAAATTTTGATGAATTTAAAGTGATCTATAGTGACTTACATATGATTTTTTTACCTAAAATGTCACCTCACCAGATTTTATATACTGTGTGAGAGAGATGGTATGATTATTATTATTATATAACACATTTTACAAGATTAAAATCATGAAAATAATTAAAAGATGTTTAATTAATAAAATATAATGAATGGGAAATTTTAATTCATATAACATTATTCCTTAAAATTATTTAATCATTATAAATAATTGTTAGGAAAATTTATTTTTTTATTATAGTTTTTATTATCTTAAATTTATTTTAGTTTCTTGTTGTTGAAATCATTTCATAATGAGTTGGTTAATTGAAATTTTATAATGAAAACTATTTTTTTCCGGAATTAATCTTATAGACAATATTAAAATCATAAAATTGATAGCAGAATAGTACATGATTCATTGTTATGGACTTTGAAATGGATTTAAATTAAATTAATTATATCATTAAAATCATATTTTTCAAAAAATATGTCAAAAGTTATAAAAATAATATTTGGGAAACCTGTATTTATTATATAGAGCTAACATTATAGATATATAATTGGAGATATGCTGTTAGTTTAGAGATCTACCATTGAAGATCTGCTATTAGTTCTGAGATCTCTTATTGGAGATCTACCCTTAGTTAAAAGATTAAATACTATAGATATTTTTCTGTAGATATATTTTCAGAGATCCACCATTATAGATTTATCATTGGAGATGTATTTTTGGGGATCTACTGTTAGTTTATAGAACTAATATTAGTTAAAATATCTACCATTAAATATCAACCATTGGATATCTACTGTTGAAGAGATAGCATTAGAGATCCACTATCAGAGATCCACTATTGTAGATCTACCATTAGATATCAACCATCATTTTAGAGATATTCCATTAGATCAGAGATCTACCATTAGTTTGGAAATATTTTGTTGGAGATCTTACATTGGATATCTACCAATAGTTCATAAATCTACCATTATTTTGAATATTTGACAATATTTCAAATATCAACCAATAGTATAAAGATCTAAAACTCATCCCTTCCTCCACAAAGTATGTTTGGAATCTCCCCAGACACCTTAAAAATTAGATTTCCCAAAAACTACAGGGTTAGAAGATTTGGGTTGCTTCATCAAATACCTCTCAAACTATTATCTCCCAAGAGAATTCAAAATCCACACACAATGGAAGAGAGAAAAATGTTTGAACAACCATCCCTCAAGATACCTCTCAAGGATATCATCACATCTGAAACACCACCACAAACCAAACACTCAATCCACAAGCCTCCCCTCTTCAACATAACCACTTGTATAACCCATTTTAAAATGGGCTCCAAGTACATAGTTCAATAAAATATATCTCCCATGTCATTATAATATCTTCTTTCAGTGGCACTGAAAAACCCGAAAGGTTTTAATCATGAAAAAAGTATAATGCATTTTGATTAGGAATTAGTTATTCCCTAATTTTTATACATTGAATCCTTCATCGCACATCATATCAAAAAAGGGTAAGCATATCACATATAAAATAGAAATTATAAAACATCTCATGAAATCACAATAAGGAATGAAAATACATTAAAATGACCCAAAAAAATCTACTTACTTTGCCCATATCAACTTCTCATGATCCCAATTGCTCTCCTCCATGACTCTAAGGATTCAAAAAAATCAAACCAAAGGAATATTTTGACCTTGAAACACCTTCTCCCAACCATCTTTGATCTCCACTGGCGGCTCCATGAATGTTGAGTCATCCAAGATATCTGTCTCTTCATAGTCAGTGAAACAAGAGACATTGTGATGATGTATATGGAGTTTATATACATGGAATATTTTATGTATTTGGTCCATTCATGGTAGAAGTTCCAACAAATACGAAACCATTCCAATGAACCGCAATACCTCATAAGGTCTAAAAAACCAAGGTGAGATCTTAATCCCCTTATTAAACAACTTCATCCCATGTTGAGGGGAACCTTTAAGTACACATGGTATCTATACCCGAACTACAATGTCCTTCTCCCATGATATGAATTAGACTTCTTATATTCATGATTTACATTCATCCTCCCTTAAACCAACTTAACCTTCTCTTCCATGCTCTTCAATTATCGGGTCCAAGCACTATTGCCTCCCCAATCTCGACCTAGCATAACATAGAATGACATGAAAACCCATACAAATCATTAAATGGATCCATGAAGATGGATGAGTGATATATTTCATTATAAGGAAACTCAAAAAAATGAAAGCGTCATTCCCACAATCCACTGAAGTCTATTACACATGTTAGCAACATATCCTTAGGTGTCTGGATAGTCCTCCCTATCTTTTTTTATATGAGGATTCAATGAAATTATGAGGCCCAACTAAGTTCCAAATCATGTTAAAATACCATCTACAATTGTGAGGTCAAACATGTGTCCCAATTTGATAAAATAGCCCTTATAACTCAATGCTTCTGCACTACCTCGACCACATACCTCATTTCCAAATCATCTATTGCGCTCGACACCTTGAATTATAGTAAGTGAGATGATTTTGTCAAATGGTCCACAATTACCCAGATAAAATCAAAACATCATTATGTTCAGAGTATCCCTATTATGAATTCCTTTGAAATAACATCAAATTTCAACTTGGGAATATCAAAGGGATGCATCAATACTGCTAGGAACATTATGATAACAATCCCCTATAGGAAAAATAGACATTGAGCCACATACCATACCACCAATCATTTCATATCAGGACACTAAATTTGTTCCCTCAAGACATTGTATATCATGGAAATTATTATGTGTAACACTAATGGTGAGATATGAAACACATGAAGAAATCTATCATGCACCGATCTAGAACAAATGACCTCCCGTGAAACATTATCTGGTTATGATCATCCTCAAATCATCCCTTCATAGCATCATCATGGACAACATGATTATGAAAAACCTATAACTATGAGTCTACCCACCAAGACTCATCCACCAAACACATTAAATAATACTACACCGTGATCTTAAATAAGAAAACTCCGACATCAACTACCTTCACATTTATGTTTTGGGGTCCCAACTTCTCAATTGGTTTCCAATAATCCCCAAACTCATGAACAGACTCCTTCCGTGACTCCTGGTTAAAGAACATGCCACCTAATTCCCCATTAATGAGGTTTATGATATTATAAAATAATATTCATGACGAAACTCTATCCACCTCCACTATCATAGATTTAGATCAAGCTGAGAAAATATATTTCTCAAACCCCTGTGATTATGGAAGACCAAAAGGTTCTACCCAATGTGTTAATTTCAACAATGTTTGAGTAAAAAATAACACTATTGGATTTATATCATGAGTTTCATAGTTATGTTTTCAGGGGTATAAATGAATATACCCATAATAAATACCTTTGTTCGGGTACATCAAGACACATCCCAATCCTAGACATGAAGCATCACAAAACACCTCAATCAACACACCATCCTCTATGAGATAAAGAACTAAAGAACTAACCAAATTACACTTTAGATGATTGAATGATCCATGAAGCTTATCAGCCTGGATATAATCCAAGTCCATCATAATTAATGTGGTTTCATGGGTTAAAATTGTGAAAAAATTGAGTACAAACCTATGATAATGTCATGTAAGACCCATGAAGGAACAAACATATGTTATATTATTAGGTGTTTCCAAAAACAAATATCTATAATTTCAATGGGTCTACTTCCACGTCACACAGACACACCACATGCCCACAGAAACGAACATCTCTCACCTAGAACTCTAAGATGGATAATTTTCCAAAAATGTAGTGGCATTGGAGAACATGAAAGACAACTCTGAGATGATCCATGTAATCCTCCTCTGAATTCGAGTAAACCAAGATAACATCAATGGATACAATGGTGAAATAGTATAAGAACACAAGGATCATGGAGTTCATAAACCTGATGAACATTGTTGGTGCTTTCATAACACTGAATGACAAGAATGCAAAATCAAAGTGCCCATACCTATATCAAAGGGAAATATTTAGGATATCTACATCCTTTAACCACAAATATTTATGTTCAAACCACTGATCGATATTAGAAAAACAACCCTCCCTTATCAAATGTTTGATAAGATAATCTATCCTAAAAATACGATAATGGTTCTTGACTGCCACCTGATTTAACCTCTCGTAGTTTATGTATAATATCATAATAATATCTACATTCTTGGAGAACAAAACTGAAGCACCCCATGGGGACCCACTGGAGTAGATGAAACCCTTTTTCAATAGATTATCCACCTAAGACTCAAATCACATAACTCCATGGTCAATATCCGATAGGTACCCTTCTAAATTAGAAATACACCTAACTAGAAATCTATTTCAAACTCAACTTCGTGTCACGGATGACGCATCACAACATCCTCAGAAAAAACAACCAAAAAATCCCCAACAACCTCGAGAACCTTCACAATCTAGGTGTCCACTAATTATAATGAAAAAACATCCATAATGAGCATAAAGGTATCCACATGATGACTTCCCACCTCACAAACCTGTTTACCAACATAATCCACAAGATGGTCATCCATATATAAGAAGAAAACTCTTCTATAGAACTAGTAGACCGCATCACATATAGAATACAACCATTAAATGCCTAGTGTGACATCATATGGCTACATTAGAAATAAGAACATATCTCCATGAAATTTATGTGGTCCCATCATCAGTAAACACCCCTAAAAAACATCAAGGAATTTGGTTTGTACTTTAACTTGCATATACAACACCAGGGGAACATTAAGCCTCTCTATGACTAGTTCTAATTAATTTACTATATTGGGTTTAATAATGGTGCGAAAAGATCTAGAATCAAACAAATAACACACATTGGTAGAGGATAAAATCATCATACCCCTAATGATATATGGACCTCTGGTGCTGCTAAAACCACTATATGAAACTAACTACACCTAGATCCTACACATATTTACTATAATACTCTTCCATGAACACACCCTGTTCAAGGTCTCTAAGCTCAAGGTGCATCATGAGGTTGGCCTCAACATTTCACGTCTACATTGACGACAACATAATCCTTTTTCCCCTACCACTGGAATGGCCTCACTGCTAATAGCTACTATGGAAGACACTGAACCTACCCACCCCTACCAATATAATCTCAAGAATCCACTAGGAACTAATCTTGATGAAGGCAATAAACCCCACAGATGAAACACGTTAGTCTGAAGTCCTCATGAAGATCACAAAAACTGCTATCCTCAGATGGTCATAAGGGATGATGATATGGTTGATTCCTTGTTAGAAAAAACATGAAGTCTCTAGTTCATGGGACCTACCACTAACAACTCTACTCCACATAGAACCCTATTGTTTTACCTATAAAAGTAATCCTCATCGTGAGTGCATACGCTCGATCACATATTACTTCTTCTCATCCTCTAGATTCAATGGCAATGTAAAAAACAGTAACTAAATACTTGATTAAAGGATGTAGTGCCTCCTCGTGAGTGTATACGCTCGATCACATATTCCGTTTTCTCATCCTATAGATTCATTGGAAATGGAAAAAAGAGTAACTGAATAGTCGATTAAAGGATGTAGTGCCTCCTCAAGATGTATTGTATAAGACTCCGCATCATAGAAAATATATATAGAAGATTCAAAAGTTCCTTGAATGCGATCTAAATATATCACACATATACACTTCCTAGATGAAGTGAGAGTAACTCTCAACACTTCGTATCCTTCATGGTCAAAGAAAGGAACTCTATACCGAAATTATTATTAATGATGAACCATGAAAGATCTACCTTATTATGATCACAATGGTATATAGTACACTACTGACACACACATCCTTACATATGACTAACTTACAAGGTGACCTCGTACTCTTTCAGAGATGGGATCAAACTAAAAGCAATCTCCAGCTCCTCTATCCATCTCTCTATCTCTACATTATAATCACTACCCTCAAATATCAACTCCTACTACTAAAAATATTGAAATGTCATCTTAAACTTATCATATTACTAAAATGGATCAACCCTATGGAAATCCACTAGGATAACTTTCTAATCCTACACTGCCTGATCCTCACAAAGATGATGACCAAGATCCATATATGAAGATAAAATCAAATATTTCATAAGACTGGTAGTACGTAATTTTATTTTGAATAAATTTAATTTAATTTATTCATTTAGCCTCCCCAAAATAAAACAAATCAAATTGGAACACAAATTATCATGATTCATGTACCTCTCATAGGTATGTACCCTAAAAATAAGACTACATCACCTTTTTGTTAAGAAAACTCAATGTACCTGCAATGGCATATAGGGGGCCTAAAATCTCATTTCCTAGAATATCTCCCTGGTTTATGTCACACACAAAGTTCTACTGAAACTATTTCCCATACCAACCCATGAATTCTTCACTATGCCTAACTCCAAACTCTATCATATCTATGAACCATCAACCTCTGATAACTTTTTGTCATCACACCTTCCCTCAAAATATACTACAATGTGGGGGGAAATATAATGACCATTTATTATAATATCTAGTAGGATGTGGGTTGGAAACTGGAGATGAGAGTATAAAAATATCATGAAATGGGAGTCATTACCTCTATAACAATATATGATTAAGAGATAAGATGAATCATCCACAAAGAACTCCATGAAATAATATAAAAGGAAAAATGATATATCACATGATGCATTTATAAATAAAAAAGTCACAGATAAATGTTTCCAAAGTAAATACCCAAATAAAACTAAATAAGTGACACAACAATTATCCAAAGGCATGATCTAGTAATTCCTATAATGGTCCACAATTTTCTCTTGGAAACGTGAAAATATTTTTATATACATAGGGTGACAGTACAGGTATATTCAATAAAAAATCAAATTCTTTCTACACATGTGAAGAATAATACTAATTCATCTCTGAGTAAATGGAAGAACCAATATCACCTAAACAGTTCAACTAACCAAACCTCAACCCCACCAAGGATCACTCAATAAATAATGGATCCAAGTGTGATAACAAAATATAAATCATATCAGAAAGTGTGCCTCGTACTACATTCAAATGATTTTCCAATCTCACACCCCAACTTTATGCATCATGGAACTCCCACCTATTATGAATAAAATCATAGCAGATCACATACTACTCATAAACACATGGTTCATAACATTACAACACATATCCCCCTAAGACACCTGGGTAATCACATCACATCCCATCTCATAACTAGTGTTGCAGGGTGTAATTCACATGAATTACATCATCCTCATTACCACGTGTTACCATATATGACCCCCACTATAATATATCATACCACATCCTACTCGAATAAACATTGGATATCACATATCAACATCTCCTCTTTTGAATTCATTCAATGCAGCCCACGAATATCCTTCAAACTGCCTAGAAGAAGGATTAGGGAAGGGTGAGAAGCCATCCATCCATCCTCCCACTAGGATATTGGAAAAAGTACCACGTGTGATAATACTATTTTCACCAGATAATTCTTAATAAGGACGTGATTTTTTATAGAAATCACAATGAATATAATATATATATATATAGTCACAACACAGAATACTCATCCTTGGGGTTCGATATAATGGAATAATCCATCTTCTATGATCTTCCACTTCCACTGCAAAAACTATACGAACAACCCCACACAAGAATAGAACAAGACACAATTCATATTTTAGTCTTTAATTATCATTAACCCAATTTCCAGATTTTCTATTACCAACCCATTCCATTAAGATAATCACATTTTTTCATATTTACAGACCATTAGTTTATATATAAACATTATCCATTTAATCCACATAATCCAAAATCAATTTATTCATTAAACATATACATTTAAAATCATTATCAATAATTTAATACCATTTATACTCAATATACCAACATAACACAACATATCACAACAATATAAACCCCATATTCTACAAACCAATAAAACAACATCAACTTTTATATCCCCACTACACAACTACAACACAACTATGATTATAGACCAACTGCATAACCACAAGACATCCAATATCCCCACATAATTCACAATATAGCCACCACCCATGAATATCATCATCACAACCAAGAAACAACACCCAAGAGAATCAAAAAACACATTACAACATTGACACACATCGCTTTCCATATTAGTTACAAGTGATTTCATTCAATTTCACTTTTTTGTTAAGGGGAGTTATCACACAAGCCATATATTTTGGTGAAAATAAATCATTTACCCAATTATAAGTGGTTTTACATAAGTTTACGGACTTTCCACAACTATAAAAAAATGAATTAAATAAATAATAAACCAGTTTTCAAATAAAGACCCTTAATGAACATGATTTCTTTAAATCATTTATCTCATACAGTTTCATTGAATGATCATTTTGAAAATTATAAAAACATAATTTCATTCCCCTGACCAATATTAAATTGATTTAATGAATTAATTTACCATTTTTAATTTGGATTCAAGATTTTTTGTGTAAATAACCATGATCACCCCTCCCCATATGATACACTTAAAGAGGAATGATGAAAATCATTCTTGAAAGAGTGAAGCTTTACACAATATAGATACACTAAAAATGGAGGGTACATGTACAAGAGAAAACATCTTATACGGAGAACATGAACCAACAATAAAAATAGGGATTCATGACTCTAAGGGGGAAATACACCAAAACCACTCATTTAAAAATATAGAAATTCTGAAAGAAGGAAGGAACCATCTTATATTCTTAAAGACTAGACCTGGAACTAGAAGGATTAGATATGGTTTGAAATTGGATATTAAATTCAGGTATCATTGAATCTACTTGGATTAGATATTTAAAAGGGATATATACATTTTAGAAATAGATTATATGATTAATTTTCATATAAATGGATTCAATTTCTATTAATTATTGACTTTAAACCATTTTCCTCAAAAAGGGCGTCAAAATGAGAAAAACTGGAAATTTGGGAAAACTGGATTTTCAATAGAGATCTTCTATTAGAGATATACTATTGGATATCTATTGTTTGTTTAGATATATACCATTGGATATCTTCTATTAATGATATACCATTACCTCATGGATCTACACTTGGAGATCTAACATTTCAGATATATAATTAGAGATCCATTGGTAGAGATCTATCATCAGAGATATACCATTTAAGATCTAACTTTAGTTCATAGATCTATCATTATTTTATAGATATAGCTTTGGATTTGTACTATTTGAGATCGAACATTGGAAATCCACCATTGGATATATTTTATTGGAGATCTATCATTAGTTCAGAGATCAACCATTAGTTTAATGATCTAACGTTAGATATCTACTATTGGATAACTACTGTTAGTTGAGAGATCTAACATTATTTCAATGATATACTGTTAGTTAAAAGATATACTATTTTTTAAAAGATAAAAAACTCCTCCCTTCCTCCATAAAACACATATGGACTCTCCATGGACACCACAATCATCATATTTCCAACAATGTGATAGGTTTTAAGTATCATGATGAAAAAATATTATTATGTGATTTTAAATGATTCACTTTAATATGTTTCTATATTATATTATGAAATAAAAATTATTATTTTTAAAAATAAAAGATATATTTTATTTATATGGTGAATATATTATAATGTTAAGATTAAAGTCAATTAATATACATTCACCTATATAAACAATTCCAATTACAAAACATAATTTTTTTTAATCCAAAATATAACCATTAACTATATATTAACTCAAAATAAATAAATTCAATAAGTATTTTATTCATATTATATTTAAAAAATATTGATTAGAACATAAAATCCAAAAATTCTAGAATAATTATTCCTATCATGATAATATTGATGCATCAAGTAAATATACATTTGTCAGCCCCACCCATCAATTAATATCCTAATTATTCCTCATATATTGAATAAACAATTTAATTCATGGAAAATTTCATATATCATAAAATATTTATATTTAGTAAAGAATAATTAATTATCTATATTTTACCAGATAAAAATATAAAATTCAATATAGAATACCGTATGTAAAAATAATATATGGTTTAATCAATAAAAATATCCATGGTATATAATATGAATATTTATGGGAAATTTAATGTCCAATGATCATAGAAAAATGAATCTTTCAAGGGAATGTTAATGAATACAGAAATTAATCTTGAAATATAATTTCAAAACATTACATGGAAAAAATGAAAATAAAACATCTGTATAACAAATAATCATGTTATAAATATAACATATTTTTAGTTTAACAATATTAGAAGATGGGTTCTTTTCATTGGTGAATGGAAATTCTATGAAAATACCATTTAAAACATTCTTAGGTAAAATAACCCTTCCGCTTTTAAAACCACCTTTTAAAATAAAAATTTCATAAAGAATTTAAAAAGATAATTTTGGTTGAAAATAAACATTAAAAATATAAAATAATATCCATTACATTTTATTGGTCATGATGGATGAAAATTTCATTCATGTAATACAAGTTAAAAAAATATTCCTTTCACTTATTTGGTAAAACACAAACTTGCCATATTTTGAATGAAACATGTATATTTCATTCAATTTTTTTTTGTAAAAGTAAAAATTAGTAAATTATTACTTAATTAATTATTTGGAAAGGTAAAATATATATTTTCTAAATATTTTTTGAATAAAAGGTTTTGTAAAACCATATTTTTCGCCAAAGAAAAATGAAGATGGATTTTTATAAAAACATTTTCTAAATTATTTTATGTACCAAAGAGAATAAAATGGTACTATTACCTAAAAATGTCATAAATAACCAAAGGATAATAAAATTAATAGGTTTATTAGACAATTAGAAAATAATTTCTTTCAACTAATATTCAAGATTAAACAATCATGATTAGAATGCGATTGTGAAATAAACCCTTCAAAAGATCATAAATTTGAAGTGAGAATTAATCAATGAATCAATTATTTGTTTAAAATGTAAATACACCTATTATTTTGAAATATAAATAATATGATAAAATTTAATTACCTGAATAATCATATAATATCAAATAAAAAATGATGTAATATATCCAAATGAAAATAAATTTAGTTATGAAATTCATTACCACTTTTTAATTTTCAATTCAAATCCCATTGGATGCAATAATTAAAATTAAAACTCAAAAATACCATTAATCATGAGATATTAAATTTATTACATGTAAAATGTTCAGTTTATACTCTATATAGAATAAATTAGGTTCTTAACATTACTATATTCCTCAAATATTGGATATTGAGATGAAATATATTACCCCACAATTTCTTTTGGTTGAACATGATTTGACCTACTATATAGTGGTTTTAAACAAGTTATTAGCATATTAAAACCATATTAATATTTATAGTATCATATAATATACTTTTATGAAATCTTATCACCCATTATATAATAATATTTAATTATTTTTGTTGTTCCATGTGTTAATTTCATTGTTTTCTCATTCTTTATTTGTCATGAATGTTTTGGTTCTTGTAAATATTCTAAAGTTACATAAACACTATAATAATAATAATAATTTCATTATTAAAATATTTATACATTTATAATACATTCAATATGAATCATGAAATTCGTTTTTGATAAATAATGTTTGTTGTGATCAAGGAGACGGTAGGCCATACATATGCATGAGTACAATTTTCTATTTTCAACGATCATTATATAAAAAAATAAAGAAATATTTTACCGTTAAATAATTACAAAAATATTATATGTAATATATTATTTGTTTAAAGATACTTATATATATTATTCATGTGGTGTGGTGATGAAAATAGAGCCTAATTACTTCTTGAAGGTGGTAGTCCACACATACATAAACGATGTTATGATATTTCAGTGAATGAAATGGGAAGAAATAAAATAATATATAATCTTTTAATAATGTTAAATATGTCATGAATATCATTATTATTTCATTTATATCACATATATTTATTAATATTTATCTTATTAACATCCATGTAAAGCATTAGCGAAAAACAAAACACATCACTTCATGATGCAGTAGTCCACTATATGCATGAGTGATGTTATCATATCCCCTACGAAATAGAAATAAAATAGGTATATATTATATAATTAATAAAAATGTATAATTATTTTTTAAGTATCATATACATTCTTTATGTAAATCATTATACCCAACTGTGAGAGGTTTTAATGGAAAACATTTCACATTGGTTCTTGAGGCGATAGTCTCCCATACACATGAGTGATGATATCGTTTTCCATCATTGGAAAGGGGATATAGATATAGGTAATTCAATTAAATTAATAAAATATTATTATATGGGTTATATATATTTTTATATTATACTAATAAATGAATAACATTTGAAATATGTGGATGAATAAATGAAACAAACATGCATAGTTTGAAATTTTACCTCTTCTCATAAAAAATATTTAGAATTATATATAAAGTATTCATTGGTTCGATTTATGAATAAAAAATGATTATATAAAGAGGTTATAGAATTTTATAATTAATTTTGGAATTTATTGACATAAATACTTGTATTTAAGGAGTGTATAAGAGAGGAAAATGGGTGGCCTTTTATAAGTGAGGTAAGTGACAAACTTATAGTTTTAAAAGATAAAAAAGTCTAACCACATTTTTTCACTTTCCAAAAGGGTCAAAAATCTATTATTATTGGTAATTTGAAATTATTAGGACTAAATAAAACCATATAATACATTTTATAAAAACATTTATGTCATTTAACCCTTATCATTTAAGTATTACCCCTAATAAATTAATTTTTACCTTAATCATGGAAATTAATTTTTAATATTTTCACTATTATTTGTGGTAAAATATAAATTTTACCATAATAGAAAATATAAATTAATATGATTCAAAATATGAAATTGTATTTTTTATGAACATACATCATAAAATTATAAAAATTAAATTTTGAACAAAACTCACAATTGCGATGAAAAAATATATTTTGAAAGAGAAAAATCTCATTAGAACAAAACATTTTTATATTTAAATTAAATATAAAATTGAAACCAATGAATTAAATTAGTTAATTGTAATATAATTGGTATATAATTACTTTAAAATCAAATTAAAATTTCATTTAACTTTTTAAATAATATTAACAGAAGAACAATGTTCAATAAAAATAAATATTTCAACTATTTATAAAAAAATGAATCTTTTTAGAAAAATACAAAAAAAATTAATACTAAGATAATTTGGATATTATGATTAAAAAAAATTAATTTAATTTAATAAAACAAATTTTCTGAAAGTGGTAAAAATTAATTTAAAATGATTTATTCAAAACAGGATTTAACCATCTTTTAGAAAAAAAACATTTTTACATAAAAAATTTATTTTTTTTAAAATCAGCCTTATTTTATTTCTATTAAATAGATAACCATTGATTTTTTTTAACATTTTTTAACTATATAACTTTTATAATTTAGTTATTACTATTAATATCATTCAATTTGACTGCTATGTTATAATGGTATACTATATTAATGTTCATTTATAATTGGGGTTGCATGTTCTGTAAGATATCAAATAGAATAAAATTACAAATATAAATTTTGTTGGTTATTTAAGATCATTGTTTCATGTCAAATAAGTTATTGAATGAAACATTATTTTTTTATATTTTTTGGTTTTATACTATCCCCATATTTACAAAATTTGATCCTCACAATTTGATCTCATACTCATAAATCTAGTGTTTGATATTTGGAAATTGTTTTTTTAACCCACTATATAAGAGGTTTAAAAATATATACTCTTAGTAAGAAAGTAATGGATTTCAAATGGTCATTTAGAATAAAACATTACTATGTTTATCAATTTTATAACATTGGTGGAACAAAAAGATATATACATGGAAGAGAAGTTTAAATCATTATAGAGAGGGATATAGGTCATTGATCACAAGTAATTGAATGATAAATGGAAACATAAGGACCTCAAAAAAATATGATTTTAATAACTACTTGATTCACTTGAAATGAAGTTAATAGGATTTTTTTTGTTTTAAGATCCTTTTCCTAATGTTTGAGAATTATTTTACTGTATAAGAATATAGGAAAATATAATCACTTAATATGTTTGTAATTTATAAAAATGTTTTCGTTCTTTTTTGTGCATATATCAATGTCAAATTCATCACTTACTTTGGGAAATGAATTTCCAAAAACATATATTTTATACCTTAATAAAAAAACCCTTTTAATGACTATTGAGGTACATAAAAGAGTGAGAAGACTTTCTTCCTTTCTATAACTATTTCCCAAATCTAATATGGTTAGCCTAAGTAATCTAATATGATACATTAATATTTAAACCTAAATGTTAACACCATTGGCTCATCATTAATATTTATTTTTTACATCATTTAATTAAAAAATGACATATTAACTAAGACATTAGTTAGGATAGTGGTATGCACTGGACCATTATTTATTTTTGGTTGGTAGTTCGAGCCCCATGACCTGCACCAAATGCCATCAGTTGTACTCTTTCAAAAACATTATTGAAAAAATTATTATAACTTTCCCATAATCTGCTGATATATAATTACTATAACATCAATGATATGATAATAATTAATTGTTACCAATACCTTGAATAGTTTTTCAAAAATAATTAGTTGTATTATTCTTCAAATAACTCTTTCATATAACAAACCAATAGATTTTATTCCCATAAATATTTTCCAAAAATATCCTTAATCGTTTTATATCATTGCCAAAAAAAATTCCAAATGGTTTTTAAATACATTAAACATTTGATCAACATTAAAATTATAAACCCATGATGATATATATAACTATTATGTTAATTAAGACATATATGGTTCTAAAATATAACACAATCCTCAGATATTCCATGTTTATTATAACCAAAATACCATTGGTAAAACTACAACTACAATTTAATTATAGATTCGAAATACATAGATACATTGACCATTTTAAGTCAACATTGTTCTTTTCTTGGTGTATGATTTAATCTTTATATGATGTAATTTACTTAGATAATGACCAGGTTATGCACATTTAAGAAAACAAACTATAAATGGATCTATAAGGTGTAATTTATCTCTGACCATCATACAGTTCATTTTACTCTGTAATTTATTGCTTTATACCCTTCTTTTCTATACACAATTTTTTTCATATTCCTTAAATACAAATTTCTAGGTTACACTTTCCACATTTCTCCCATGTTGGAAAACATTTTTTCTTTCCTCTATGGTCTAAACCATTCTAGATCTTAAGAAAGTCCATTATTCTCTTATAAGGTGATTCCAAGAGTTGATTAAGGTATATGTTGTTAATAATATTTCAGGATAAATGATTAACTACAATCACAACATTTTATAATTCTATAATAACCCCATTTAGTTTCTTATAGTCACTACATTCTTTTTCATGTTCATTGTTAACGTGATTCCTTCGAGTACCGACCATTAATTAAAACCAAAAATCATAGTGTGAGAAATAATAATCATAGTTGGAAAACCATATAATCATTTTTAGGATTTTTAAATAATTATTTTTTTATATTAGACAACTTAGTTTGACATATTCCATTGATTTTCATTATCCATTCAAATTATTCACAATGGTTTTTAATGAAAATGTGAATTATCATAAGCATATCCATGGGTAGTGACAAACCAAGTGTGTAGTGAGGCCCTTTATTTTGAAATAGGTGATGATGGGGTCAATAAAAATGTTCCCTTTTCATAGTTATTACACATGGTATATCTATTCCATATCCATATCCACTTTTAGTATCCCTAAAGGAATGAATTAATTTTAAAATTAACACAATATATATCATACCAAAACATTAGGATTTTCAAATATACTTATCCTAAAATTCTATATTAGGGTAATCTTCCCTAATATATTTTTTTCCTAAATCAAGTTTGAAAGGATTATATTGAACTTCTTCTGATACCAGGTGTAGTGAACCCGATTAGAAAAACCTCGATTAAGTGACTTATTTTATTAAATTTGAATAATATATAAGAAATCACATTCTAAGGGAAGAAATAAATTTGTAATCTTGGTGAACTAGAATCATAAATGATAACCATATTATATTTTAATATACAATGTAATGACCCAGACCTCTTTGGTTCAATCGTCTATGAATATCAGGTGTATGAGGTGATTCGGGTGGTCAAGGTGACTTATCCCAAACACTTTTCCAATTTTCGAGTTCGGTGAATAGTTCCAATGGTAGATTGTTGTGAACAGTGCAATGGTAACCTTCTGTGAATACTACAACTATAACCTTAGGTGAACAGTGTCATCATTGACCTTCTGTGAACAGTGTCATCAATAACCTTCTATGAACAGTGCAATAGTAACCTTAGGTGAATAGTGTCATCATTGACCTTCTGTGAACAGTGTCATCCTTAACCTTCTATGAACAGTGTCATCATTAACCCTCTGTGTACAATGCAACATTAATCTTAGGTGAACAGTGTCATCATTGACCTTCTGTGAACAGTGTCATCATTAACCTTCTGTGAACAGTGCAACGGTAACCTTCGGTGAACAGTGTCACCATTAACCTTCTGTGAATAGTGTCATCATTAACCCTCTGTGAATAGTTCAATGTTAACATTAGGTGAACAGTGTCATCATTTTCCTTCTATGAACAGTGTCATCATTAACCCTATGTGAATAGTGCAATGTTAAACTTAGGTTAATAGTGTCATTATTAACCCTCTGTGAACAGTGCAACGTTAACCTTAGGTGAATAGTGTCCTCATTAACCTTTTGTGAACAGTACAACGTTAACCTTAGGTGAACAGTGTCATCATTGACCATCTTTAAATAGTGTAATCATTAACCTTCTGTGAATAGTGAAATGTTAACCTTATGTGAATAGTGTTATCATTTACCTTCTGTGAATAGTGTCGTCATTAAGCTTTGGTGAATAGTTCAATGTTAACTTTGGGTGAATAGTGTCATCATTGACCATCTGTGAGCAGCGTTATCATTAATCTTATGTGAACAGTAAAGTGTTAACGTTAGGT
This sequence comes from Viscum album, assembly GCA_963277665.1. Classification (NCBI taxonomy): domain Eukaryota; kingdom Viridiplantae; phylum Streptophyta; class Magnoliopsida; order Santalales; family Viscaceae; genus Viscum; species Viscum album. The sequence goes on from OY728145.1 coordinate 1,419,573,152, forward strand.
GAACAATGTCATCGTTGACCTTCTATGAATAATGTCATCATTAACCTTCTGTGAACAGTGAAATAGTAACCTTAGCTGAACAGTGTCATCATTGACCTTCTATGAATAGTGTCATCATTAACCTTCTGGGAATAATGAAACTTTAACCTTAGGTGAACAATGTCATCATTGACCTTTTGTGAATAGTGTCATCATTAAGCTTATGTGAACAGTGTGATCATTCATCTTCTGTGAACAATGTCATCATTATCCCTCTATTAATAGTGCAACGTTAACCTTAGGTGAATAGTACCAACATTAACCTTTTATGAACTGTGACAAAAACGACCTTATATGAACAGTGACATCAGTGACCTTCTATGAATAGTTACATCAGTGACCTATGAACTGTGACATCAGTGAACTTCTATAAATAGTGAAATTAATGAGCTTCTGTGAATAGTGGAATCAGGGACCTTAGTGTGTATAGTGCTTTTAGAATGGTAGGGTGTGAAGTGTTTCCAGAATGGTAGGGTGTACAGTGTTTTCAGAACGGTATAGTGAACAATGTTTCCAACTTCCTACAGTTTCACCCCTTTGACATTTTCTTTGAAGTAAAACGCATTCGAGGCCTTTTTTTAATTGATTTAAGGCCAAATATAATCTCATAACTCCTATATTAATTAATCTTAAGTCTCGAGATGTTTTTTTACTTGGTCAAATCGCATGGTTTAGTGCGCTCCATTTTTTATGAGAAATCTAGAGTATCTTAAACCACAGCTCCATTAAATATTCTAAAGGTATGAGATATCTTCCTTCCTAATTCTTTATCGTTTTTCTCGAGAGTGAGATTCTTGAACATCCCATTCCTTCTCATAGGATTTGCACAATCAAACATTACTCCTTGGATTGGTTCTGCTCTGTTTTGATTCAACCAAGAATTAATGATCAATCTTCGATATAAGGTATATTTTATCGTTGTTCTTTTGGGGTTAATCTTCTCCTATTTATCCTTTTCATATTATATCTTGTTATCTCCATGATTCTAATGGATTTTTCTTGGGTTTTGGTTGGTACAGTCATACCGTGGCATCCTCATGTGGATGCAGTTGTCGCGAGAGGAGGCGATCGTGATCTGTCGTGTGGACCATTATCCTATAATGAACATCAAGAACCATTTGATGTAGGGGATTCATTGCTTCCCTCTTCTTTTATGTGAAACTATATTATTAGTATGTGTTTATCCCACTTGATCACAACGTAATTGGCCTAATAGATATTTGAAATTGATAAACAAATTGATATCGATCATATATTATTGCCTCTTGTTTTTCTAGATAGTGTGATATCTATGATTTCTATGTTTAGAATTTCATTATTCATGTAAATTGGTAAATAACATAAATATGGAATTAATTGATAAAGGTTTGGCTAAAGATAAAGAGGCATGTAAATGAATCTGGTTCTTCTTTTTGTAATTTGATGTTAATCAAAATGGATCAGTAAGCATGTTTAATTATTTGTGATAGCTTACTGATTAGGTTTCTCGAAATTAGAACCTAAGAATAATAATATGTTAATATAAGATGGATTGATGAACCAGTTGATCGATAAAGGATAACTCATTGTTGGGTTCTGAGTTACACTATATTTTGTTAAAGGGCCAAGAGCCCAATTGTTAAAATTTTGGTTTTTCCTATTGCTTGTGTTGTGATGTGAGCCTAGATGGCTGTTGTGATATGTGGGGGCATGGAGGACTTTTGGTTGTGGTAGCAGATGATTCCTAGTGTGGCGAGATGCATCAGTTTATGCATGTGGGTGTCGGGGAGGACACAAAGGATAATGGAACATGATGGATGTGATTGTTGGATGCTTTCTTATTCTTTTTGGTTTGCTTATCTACATTAATTTTCCCCATTGTTGAAGGCATCTGGTCTTTCTTACCCTTCTTCTAAAAGAGACGAAGACGCATGGGGTATTCCATGTGATTTCTGTGTTTATATTCTCAAGGGAGGATGGGTCTATGCTCTTGCTATAGGTGGAAAAGACTTGATGGGTAGTACATCTACTCACCATGTTGATCCCCCTTATGTTTAGTAGAATAGAAGTTTTTTCTAGAATTCCTAGGAGATATGGGAAAGTAATTCTGTAAATGAATAATTGAATAAATGATGTTAACCCTTGGGTTGGGAGTTGCTGGAACATAATGATGAGGTTGTAATTTTAAAGGGACATTGGACTTGGGTGTGATGATAATGATGGTTTAATGTGGAATTGTAAATGGTTAATTTATTTTTAATGAATTAATTAACGTAAATTGGCACTGATAAATAGGGAATGATGTAAGGAAATAAATCTTTTTAAATGGTTGTGTGTTTATAGGATACCTAGTCTTAGAAGTGGAAGCCTAGAGTTCGAGAGATGATAGCTGCAATTGAGTATAAGACTAGGTTATTCCCATTGTGTGGTTGTGAGATATAGTATATTCTGTACTTTTTGGGGTTCTATAAACTACTCCACCCTGTTAGTAAGGGAAACTAACTCCCCAGGGATTCGGACCCTTGGGGGGTGTTTTCCCCAACATTCCGGTGGGAGGATGGATGGCTTACTACCCCCTTTGGCCCCACTCTCTTCTCATGGTAGATACTTGTGCTGGTAGGAATAGTGGTTAGTTTTCCCCATATATGTGTGTAGAGGGATGTAATGGCTTGTGGTTATTCACACACATATATTTTGGATATAGTATCTTATGGAATACTATAGGTGTAACATGTATATGAAGTGATGGCTTGAAGATCCTTACTCGGTGCATGGGATGTAATGGACTGAGGTATAATACCCAACATATGATACACGTTATGCGAGCTGTGGTCGCTCTCAGAAAATTCCTAGTTACATTCTTGCATGGACGTGGTCGTTTTTTTGCAAAGGGTGCATGTTGTGGTGCTTCTCCCAGGTGTCTACAAGCCATCCTTTTTAGAGAGAGATTCTTAGGATGTGTGACGTTGGGGAAAAGCGGAAATCCTGTGGGGATGTAGTAGCGGGGTACCTTTGATATTCAATGTTATGTTATATACTCTTGTATGAGTTACTTAGTGATAGAAACCATGGTGAGGTTGGGAACGTAGTATACCTTTTTAGGTGACGAGTTAGTTTCACTTATTGTTCACTGTGCGTTAGCATGATTTATTTAATTTTTCACGAGAGGCTTCGGGGAGGATCCTACATAGTATACAGTTATACTCACCCTATGTATATATAAAATGTTTTTCAGGTCACTTGGAGTAGGTTGGAGATCAATATAGTTTCTATTATCTTGCGGTTGTAGGAGCTATTCAGGATTGTGGTTTCTAGTGTTTTACTTCCTTTTTTGGTACATGTAGTATTTCCCACTTCTAGTTGTAGTGGTTTTGCATGATATTTCATATGTGTTCTTGGGATTTATTTCGTCTTACTGGTTGAGTTAGATTTGTTTTATGTCTATCTTATATGTCTCTTCGGCATATGTTCTCTTAGAGGGTAATACCTCCAATTTGTGTGTTTACTATACCCTCGGTGCTTTTCGCCAACCTAGGGCCTACTTGAGGCGGGACTCAGGGCTCATTATATCCCTTCTCACATTGCTGTCCCAGGAGGGGTACACTTTGTTGGGAGGTTGTAATAACAGAGTGGTATCAGAGGTCTGGTTGAGTGATAGGATGGAGTTTGGAGTTAGGCATAGGTGAGGTTTCATGGGTTGGTAGGGAAACAGTGTCATTCATTTTTATTAAGTGATTTATACACTGGAAACTAGTAGAGACATATGCATTTAGGTCCCCCTATGATCTGATGTACGGACATTTATGTTTACAATGGCTACTAAACAAGGTGATACTAGTTGTAGGGTAGAGACCTAGGGAATTTTCAGGCATCATTCTTCTTTGTGCCTGTGTTTGAATGGGTAGACCTTGGGATAGGTTAACCAAACATCAATGAAAGAAAGAAAAATTTAATTAATTAATGTTGAGTATTCCATATTCTAAGTTTAGGAGATCTAATGGTTTGTTATTTTACATGTATGGATCTAGGTCGACGTCCTCATCAAGTTTGCAGAGAAGATTTCTAGCAGGCTATTCCAGTAGATCGCCACAGGGTTAAGGATGACGACGACGACAATTGGAGGAAGAAATTCGGAGAGTTTCAGCGCCAGAGTCTTCAGAAGTATGAGGGATCTATTTTAGATGCAGTCACGGAAGACTGGTTGGACAAGGTAGAGATAGGATTCAGTTTGATCTGTGCTCAGAAGGATCACTAAGTGTCCTTGGCTATGACAATGCTGTGTGGAGGAGTGAGGCAGTGGTGGTTCATGTTCCTTAGGGATCTTGAGGAATTAGCGGTCTCATGGGAGGAATTTTGAGAAAATTTTATAGTCGAGTTTCTTTCTTCAACTATGAAGGTGTCCAATAGCTATGGGCTTCTTACCCATCGACATAGGAACACCGGTTTTCGAGAGTTTGGAATCCATTTCAGGAACCTTTTACGATATGCTTCGGACATGCTGTCATATGAGGACATGAGGGTAAGGCATTTTGAGGAGACTTTGCATCCATAGATCCAGCGCCAGGTCAACCCATTTATGCTGAAAACATATCTTGAGGTGTTGGAGAGGGAAGAGGTTGTCTAGAGGACTTTGGCCAGGACTGGATCATCATGATAGGGGAATCATCATGATTCCTCACTAACCAGAGCTGTGGTCCGGGGTTCTTGGTTTTCAGGGAAAAAGAGTTCACGTTCAGTCAGGCGTAGGTCACAACCCTTCAAGTATTGTTTCTCTAGAGGCATCAAATCTTAGGCCTATTATAAGGGATAAAGTTCTTGTTTTTATTGTGTTGGTCGAGGTCATCATCTGTGGTAGTGCCAGACCTTTTAGAGCAGTCATCTTGCACCTGGTGCTCCACTACAGGTTTCTCTATTGAGGCAGTTCCAGCCGAGGCAGTAGTAGCAGGTTGCACTAGCTTTAGATTAGCAGAGGGTATATGGGGTAGGCATAAGACCACCCCATGATGCTCCCTATCCTCAGAGAGTAGAGCGTGGTCATGGTGGTGGCCGTCATTTGGGTTAGAGAGGCCGTGGAGGAGGTCGTGGTCATCTTTATACTCTATTGTTGCCAGCTTTAAGTGAGCCAAACATCGTTCGAGGTACCCTGTACTTGTTTTCAATTTTGTTTCATGCCTTTTTTGATTCAAAAGCAGCATGCTCCTTCATATCACATAACCTTGTCCATGCTTTGGGACTTAAGGTATAGAAGATTTCAGTTCCCTTGGCGTTGACTACGCCATTTGGAGGTCGAGCAGACTTGTTTGAAGTATGTAGAGAGTATGAGCTAGTGTTGGGGAATCCCCTATCTTGGGGAGATTTTCTATGTTTACAAATACAACCATATGATGTCATCCTCGACATGGATTGGTTGTATTCAGTGCATGCTATTGTGGATTTTTTCAGGAAGAAGGTCATTTTCTTTGGTACGAATGGATAGCCGGTGGTGTTTGTTGGCGATCAAGATCCTCAGATGGGTCATAGGCACGTTCTGTCCTTATCATCCTTGATGGATGATATGAAGTTGAGTAATTTAGAGTTTTAGAAGTTGGTGTTTCCTAGGGTCGTAGAAGAGTACCCTGATGTCTTTCCTGAAGAGGTTATAGCATTACCCCCTCGGTGAGAGATCGATTTTGGGATCGAGCTATAACCAAGAGAATCTCATATCTCTATGTCTCTATATAGGATTCCCCTTATGAGTTATGAGAGATACGTATACAGCTTGATTTTCTGTTACTGTGTGGTTTTGTTCGGCTAAGTGTGTCACCGTGGGGTGCACCGGTTCTGTTCATGAAGAAGGCGAACATTAGTTTGTGGTTGTGTGTCTATTATCATTGCTTAAACAAAGTGACAATAAATAATCGTTATCATATTACACAAATTGATTATTTATTCTATCAACTGAAGGGTTCAAGTTGGTTCCCAATGATTGACATGCGGTCAGGATATCATTAGATGCGTGTGAAGGATGAGGATATCTCAAAGACTGCTTTCCGTTGTCGTCATGGGCATTATGAGTTCATTGTAATGTCATTCGGCATGAAGAATAATTCGACTGTATTCATGGGATTGATGAATGCAATGTTCCAGGAGTTGATGGAAAAGTTTGTGGTGTTTTTCATCGATGACATCTTTGTATAGTCCATGTTTGAAGAGGAGCATGCAGAGAATCTACACGCTATTTTGGGAGTTCTTCATCAACATCAGATATTTGGGATGTTGTTGAAGTGTGATTTTTGGGCTTGATAAGTTTTTTTCTTGGGGCATGTTGTGTCCCAGTAGGGATATTTTGTGGATCCATTGAAGATAGAACCAGTTGTGTCATGGGAATCCCCCAAGACAGTGTCAGTGGTGCGAAGTTACCTTGGTCTCGTGGGCTACTATAAGAGGTTCGTAGGTGATTTATCATGAGTTATGACTCCTATGACATCTTTGACCAAGAAGGATCTATATTTTATATGGACTGATCATTATCAGGAAGCTTTCGAGTATCGAAAAAAAGTTAGTGAGTTCTCTAGTTCATTTTCGTCTAGTTGAGGGAGTTCAATTTGTTGTTTTCTCTGATTCTTCACATCTGGGGTTATGTTGTGTTCTGATGCAGCCGAGATTAGTTGTTTCTTATTGGTCTTGATAGTAGCATCCCCATGAGTGTAACTATACCACCCATGATCTTGAGTTTGAAGTCATGGTGATTGCTATGAATTTGTAGAGACATTACCTCATTGGTGAGCGCTTTGTAGTTTTCACCGATCATGAGAGTTCCAGGTATGTTATATCCCAGTGTGACTTGAACTTATGATAGCATCGGTGGATGGAGTTCTTATAGGAATATGACTTTTTGATATCATATACACCTTGATATTGGAATGTTGTAGCTAATGCGCTCAGTCAAAAGTCATGTAGTGATGCCATATGTGAATCTGGTGATTCCTGGAGAGTAATGGAAAAACTGTCAGCATTACGTCTTGATATGGGAGAAGTTGGGGGAAGAGGTTGTCTTTTTCAGATGAAGGTACAATAATCTCCAGTGCAGGACATGGAAGATTTCTCGTTGGGAGATCTTGATGTGGAGGTCTGGAGAGAAAAAGTTGTTTGTGATGAGTCCCCTGATGGTGGGTCAGAGGATGAACAACACTGAGTGTTGTATTAGAAAAGGCTTTTTGTTCTTTTGATGATGCATGACATGGTTATCAAGTAATTTCATTGTTCGCCTTTAGCGGTGCATCCTGGTGTGACAAATATGTATCGATTCTTGAGGAGACAGTTTTAGTGGCCTGGGCTGATGCGCACGGTTGCAGATTTTGTGTCTCGATGATTGTTCTGCCAAAAGGTGAAGGTCGAACACCGTGTTCCTAGTGGTATTCTCCAGCCATTAGAGATTCTTCATTGGATGTGGGAGGACATCTCAATGGACTTTGTTACTGGTTTGCCTCGAGCTCCAGGGGGACAAGATGTTATTCGGGTGGTAGTGGATTTCTTAACAAAATCAGCCCGCTTTATAGCAATCAAGGAGTCGAGCTCAGTGAAAGATTTGTCAAGGCAGTATCAAGAGAAGGTGGTGAGACTTCATGAAGTCCCTAGGACGATCATTTCTGATCAAGATCCTCATTTTACCTCCAGGTTGTGGTGTAACTCCCCGACCCTAGTTACCCAGATTCAGTGCATTATTCCATAACATTGGCATGATCACAAAAGATCAAGTCTCGAAAGACGGATTAGTTTAGTAGTATTGGAAACTCTAGATATATTCATAAGTATTACATTATATCATAAAGTAAAACAAACTAAAAAAACATATTGTATTCATATCCCCTCATACTATCCCTACAGTTCATTCATAAATTACTTCTTCACATCCTGTAAAAAATAAAACATTGAAAGGGGTGAGCTCAGATGCTCAGTAAGGATAACAATATAGCGGAAACTTTCATAAATAAGCATAAAAATTTAAGGAAATATATTACTAAAACAAAAGAATTTTAAACATGAAATTAAACATAATATGGAAAATATAAAATGAAATAATTCCATTTACTTATTCACATGGATATTCTACTAGTCGAATAACCATATGCAATAGATAACTGGTGAACAATGGAAATCCTACAGAATTAAAAGTGATATAAGAAACCCCTTAATTTGTACTTTTTCCTTGGTTGAGTGTAGGTTAGATTCCTGTATAATGGTAAAATAATTGTTATTGAATTATACAATAATCATATACATTAATATGATATCATATATGATCTTTTAACATTTCTTTGTTAATAATATCTTAGTATTATCATTGTTTCGGGTGTTAACTTACTCATTTTCTTTTATATGTTTTGTTACATAAGACATGTTTGTTATGGATAGGTTGTATCTTATTCATATAAATAATGATATCAAGTCTTTAAAAATTATTTTTAATAATAAAATGATAATTCGACTTGTATGGATACGATGGGGAATGAATCTCATCACGTTCGTGGAGACGGTAGTCCGTACATACGCATGAGCGATAATATCATTCTTTTGATGTTAAAATAATATATAATTGGATGTTATATCATATATAAAAAATCATTATCATGTTATACATATTATTTACATGAATTACACATCATTATTATACCCGTCCGAATAATAATGTATTGAATAACAATTACACCATGACGTGGAGACGGTAGGTCGTATGTACGCACGTATGGTGACATGTCATTCAAAGGATGGATAGAATACTGAATATGGTTTTACAATATTTATAATAACATCACAGTATATAAAATATACTAGAGTTATTATTTTAGAATGGAACTAACAAATAAAGAAGAAGTTGAGAAAGAAAGGAACTTGAAAGAGGGTTGTGAAAGCATTACCTATTCTTCAGGTTATTCCTTTTGATTTCATCAAAAGGGATCCATAGGATGGATTTATGATCAAACTAAGGCCTCTAGGTTGAATTTAGGAAATTTGAGATAATATTTGTGCAGGGTTTGTCTGATACAAAAGTATTTGAAGGTGTAAATTAGATAGAAGGAGGAGTACCCTTTTATAAGAAGGGTGAGGGGCACCTTTGGAAAAGATAGAAATATTATTTTATAATAAATTCATATTCAGTTTCTAATGGATCCAAAGTGGATTATTTAAGTTTTAAGGTTGGGATGGGTCTAAATCCTTTCAACCAATAGATTTTAGACAGGTTTGGGTAACTATATTAACCATATCATTTATATTTAACTCTTAGTTAAATAGTTTGACATTTACCATGTCTTTTTGTATTTTTATATTATATTGTTAATAAACTTACTATATAACTCCAAGAGACCCCCCAAGTGGTACATTAATGATACAAATATCATTATATAAGTCCTTTGGCCGAACCGTATATTTTTAGGAATAGAATATTAATTAATAATATAATAGTTGTTTTAAAAACACTTTTATGTCAATTCTGACACTATTGGGTATTTTGTTTTTGATAATTTCATAACAGCATTATTACTTCAACAAAAATTTATATAACCTATCATAATATGTCATATTAACCTATAAGAGTAGTGTAATTCATAAAAAGTCTCAAATTACATTTATTTTGATATTTATAATATCAATTATTTTAATATTTCATTAATTAGGTAATTACTGCATCACCATTGTGTTATAAATAAATTAAATTATTTAATGTATAAAAATTATAAATTGAACACAATTATGTAGGAAATATATTTATCTTCCTAATTAATAATTATAATTGAATTTATCTTATGTATAACCCTATATTAAAAATGTTGTAGTTATTAAACATTGATTTTATATCTTTTAACTCTTCTTTAAATTAAATAATAATAAATGTCCTAATCTAATCCAAGTGAACCTAAATGATAATATTTTCTTCCTAATTTTATTCTAAGTTGATATAAACTTGTCCAATATAATTAGTACATGTGTTAGGGTAATATTAATATCATATTTACCCTTAATTACCCTATTTACTTTTAACCTTGGTAAATAAAAGTAAAAAGTTCATATTTACAAAAAATTATTTTCATCCCATTGAACCACATTTTACTCCTTGATAATAATTGTGCCTCCTGGATTTTTTAAATTCCACTCACATAAGCGGTAAAATTAAGTTTTATGCAAATTTGTAAATTCTTCTAGAAGGTGGGTAAAAGACGGTGAAAAGTTCAATAAAATTTTTATATATCTAAAATTATTCTAAACTAACTCCAATGAATTAATTTGAACTTATATAGGTATTATGTATATTTTTACCTTAATTAAATTTCAATAAAATAAATAATTATTTAAATAAATATTCAGTTTTAAACTATATCTCAGTGTTTTTTCACTATTCATTAAAAATTGAATGTTTTTAGAAAAATACCAAAAATTCACCCTAGGATAATTTCGATATTACGAAACCAAAAATGAAGTCCATTTTGAACGATGAAATTTATAAAATTTCAAAAAGTGGGTATTACTATTCATAACTGCTAGTTTGATTGGCTGTGGTGTGTGTTAGAAATCGAAGTTGCGTAGAATATAAGCTACTATATTATTCAAAGAGAAGCGTACCGTGGAAGATTGGGGTGTTACATTCTCCCCTCCTTCAAATAATTTCAACCTCAAAATTTTAAAAATTGGGCTTGGGAATATAATGGAAACTCCCATATCAGAAAAAGAGTCAATAAAACTATCACCTTAAAAGAAGGAAAAAGAAGTACAAAGGTCACCCAATATAACTCATACTAGGATTCCATGTAGGAAAACATGGATATGGAAGATAAACTATGTGTCAAGTTCGAATGTAGAGGTATAGAATACATGATGAGGAGAAAGTTAAAAACAAGAAATCCACAAACTTGTGATTGGACAAATGGTCATTAGTTTCCCAGTAAGAAAAGTATAGGGACAACATTTTTTTAAGTTACATTAAATATAGATGAGGAATTAATTTACGAGATTGACTAAGAAAATAAAGAGATATACGTACTTTTTAAGTATAGTTTCATTCTTTAATAAATTTCCACCACCAACTCATTTTTTTTAAACGATGAGTATTCAAGAAGACTTGGTCACACTGGAAGAGCTAGAACAAACTTCTATAGAATCCCATGATCCACGATGGATAAACTATATATTTATCTTATCTTTAGTGATTAATCAAAACCAAAATAGTTAGTACAAGATATGATGATCCCCCAAAAGGATATTCCTTTAGAGAAAGAATCACTAATATTAATTTCTAAAATTAAACCAACAATACCCCAAAGTGAAATAAATACCATTAAATAAACAATTGTCCTTAAAATAATTCAATATAATACAAACTAATATTGAAACCAAAAACTTATACGAATTTGGTTATGTAGGCTTCCACGTTAACTTATATCTCCAAATGACATCAACTACTCTTAATGTCTCATACATAAAAGTAATTAACCTAATCACATATTCTCTATTATAGGTTAATCATTTCCATTAATAACTCAAATAATTATAAATCCACAATAAAAATCTAGATAAAAATCCACCATTTCTCCTCAAAGGAAATCCCATAGTATTCATGTTTCCTTGGGCATATAGTGTTCCCCACAAAGCGAACATCTTCCAAAATAACATTTATCACTTAATCACCAAATCATTTTCCTATACTAAGGGTATTCATTTTATAAGACATAATAACCCAAATAAACTTATTATTGATCAATAAAATCATTTAATTAAAAATTATTAGTCACACTAACCAGGAACTTCATGTAGTCTAGTGGTAAGCGATGAATCCCAATCGCACTTTAGTTGTGGGTTTGATTCCCACAGCTTTGTCCGACGGGACGGGTTGTCACACGGGCTGTGTGTTTTTTTCTCTTCAAAAACTATATTTTATAAAATTACCAAAATGAGATAAATTCCTCCAAATAACCATAACATAATTTTAATTAGAAATGTTATCTCATACCTTGCATTTTCATCCCAAAATATAATAACTTGTAATTGCCTCAAACCCAATGATCATATAAAACCAACTGGTTTTTTATAACTATATCCAAAAAGGAAAAGATAAGTCTTACTCAAATATCATTCTCACATGGAAAACTACGGGGTTATAAATACAATAGTAAATTATTCCAAATTAATCCCATCAACAATGATCACTAATACTTTTAAACATCTCTCCAACCATTTATTTCCACATAGATTCTTCTTTGACCATGATAATGTCCTATAGAATAGGGCATTCACTCGGGTAATGGCCAGGTCGCCTACATTTACAGTAAATGACTGTAAATGGATTTTGGGGACCATTTTTATTTTCTTCCATAGTACACTTCATTTTTTTATCAGCAATAATTCACTTTATGTCATTCTTTCCCTCACGTAAAGCATTTAGTTTTTCCATTGAGACACTTTCCTGGGTGTCTCCATCCACATTTCCTACATGATGGAAATTTAGGATTCTTTTCTCCATCGTCTCCACTGCTGGAGCTCTTATCATTCATCACTTTTCTCTTCTTTTTTGAGTCCGGGAGTTGATTAGTATATATTTTTTTTATCATATTTTTGGAAAACTGATTTGGCATGAACACTATATCTTTTACACCTATCAACATTCCATTTTGTTTCTCATTTTCACCACCAATCCCACCTTGTACATCATTCTCAAAGTTACCATGACTTCCTTGGACTCCAGCCATTGACTAAAACAAGAAAGTATTATTTGAGTAACAGTAGTCATAAAATCATATAGAGAATATCATGACACAATATTCTCAATTTGAAACACCTTAGGATTATCCAAGGTCATTTATTCTCATATTATATTAAAATACATAAAATTGGTTTGTAAATAAAATGTAAATTATACTAAGAATATCCCCCTAGAGTGTCATAACCAAAAGTGCAGCAAGGCCCGTTGTCATGCACTAGTTCCCGTTCGAGTCTCTCTCAAAGAAGTGTTTTCAGGTTTTACCCTTAGGTTCATCTATGCCAGATCCACCTATACCTACTCGTATCTAGACAGGGATGTATTGCATGGAAAACTCACAAAATCTATACAATACCAAAATTCTAGGAAGTTCTTCTATATTAATCCTCAAAGTCTATCATAGGGCTATGTGCTCTAATAAGATTTTATCTAAATATAGTTTCTAAGGTTTTTACTAAAATTCCTTTGATACCAACTATAATGCCCTGACCCTAGTTACCCAGATTTGGTGCATTAATACATAACATTGGCATGATCACAAAAGGTCAAGTCTCGAAAGACTGATTAGTTTAGTAGTATTGGAAATACTAGATATATTCATAAGTCTTACATTACATCATAAAGTAAAAAAAACTATAAAAATATCTTTTCTTCATATCCCCTCATACTATCCCTACAGGTCATTCATAAATTACATCTTCACATCCTAGGAAAAATAAAACATTGAAAGGAATGTGCTCAGATACTCAGTAAGGAAAACAATATTGCAGAAACTTTCATAAATAAGAATAAACATTTAAGGCAATGTATAATTAAAAAAAATCCTTTTTAACTTGAACTTAAACATAACATGGAAAATATAAAATTAAATAATGAAATTTACTTATTCAGAAAAATATTCTACTAGTCGAATAACCACATGCAATAGATAAGTGGTGAACAATGAAAATCCCACAGAATTAAAAGTGAGATAAGAAACCCCTTACCTTGTAATTTTTCCTTGGTAGAGGGTAGGTTAGCCACCAGTATAATGGTGAAATAATTTTTATTTAATTATAAAAGAATAATATATATTAATATGATATCATATATTATCTTTTAACGTTGCTTTGTTAATAATATCTTAGTATTATCATCATTTCGGGTGTTAACTTACTCATTTTATTTTATATGTTTTGTTACATAGGTAGTATTTGTTATAGATAGGTTTTATCTTATTCATATACAGAATGATATCAAGTCCTTAAACATTTTTTTTAATCATAAAATGAGAATTAGACTTGTATGGATACGATGGGGAATGAATCTCATCACGTTCGTGGAGACAGTAGTCCGTACGTACGCACGAGTGACAATATCATTCTTTTGATGTTAAAATCATATATAATTGGATGGTATATAATATATATAGAATAACTATCATTTTATACTTATTATTTACATGAATTACACATCATTATTATAACATTACAAAAAATAATGTATTGAATAACAATTACACCACGATGTGGAGACGGTAGGCTGTACGTACACATGTATGGTGAAATGTCATTCAAAGGATGGATAGAATACTGAATAATGTTGTACCATATTTATAATAACATCACAGTATATAAAATATACAGGAGTTATTATTTTATAATGTAAATAACAAAGAAAGAAGAAGTTGAAGAAGAAAGGAACTTGAAAGATTGTTGTGAAAACCTTACCTCTTCTTCGGGTTCTTCATTTTGATTTGATCAAAAGGGATCCATAGGTTAGCTTTATGATCAAACTAAGGCCACTATGTTGAAGTGAGGGAAGTTGATAGAATATTTGGGCAGGTTTTGGCCGAGCCAAAAGGCTTTGAAGGTGTAAATTAGAGAGAAGGGGGAGTACACTTTTATAAGAGGGGTAAGGGGCACGTTTTGAAAAGCTAGAAATATAATTTTATAATAAATTCATATTCGGTTTATAATGGCTCCAAAGTGAATTATTTAAAGGTTAAGGTTGTTATGGGTCTAAATCCTTTCAACCAATAGATTTTAGATAGGTTTGGGTCACTATATTAACCTTAGCATTTATATTAAACTCTTAGTTAAATAGTTTGACATTTACCATGTCTCTTTGTATTTTTATATTATATAGTTAATAAACATACTATATACCTCCAAGAGACTCCCAAGTGGTCCATTAATGATATACCTATCATTATATAATTCCTTTTTCTGAACCTTATATTTTTAAAAATAGAATATCAATTAATAATATAATATTTGTTTTAAAAACTCTTTTATGTCAATTTTGACAGTATTGGGTATTTTGTTTTTGATAATTTAATAACAGCATTATTACTTAAAAAAAATTATATAACCAATACTAATATGTCATATTAACCTATAAAATTATTTTAATTCATTAAAACACTCAAATTACATTTATTTTGATATTTATAATATCAATTATTTTAATATTTCATTAATTAGGTAATTACTGGATCACTATTGTGTCATAAATAAATTAACTTATTTAATATCTAAAAAGTATAAATAAAATACCATTATGTATTAAATATTTTTTCTTTCTAATGAATATATATAATTGAATTTATCTTATGTATTACCTTATATTAAAAATTTTTTAGTTATTAAACATTGATTTTATCTCTTTTAACTCTTCTTTGAACTAAATAATATTAAATATATTAATCTAATACAAGTGGACCTAAATTATAATATTTTATTCCTAAGGTTTTTTTTGGTCAAAATACACTTTCCCAATAGAATTAGGACATGTGTTATGGTAATATTAATATCATTTTTATCCTTAATTCCCCTATTTACTTTTAAGCGTGGTAAATAAAAGTAAAAAGTTACTATTCACCAAAAAATTATTTTCTTCTCATTGAACCACATTTAACTCCTTGATATTAACCGTGTCTCTTAGATTTTTGAAATTCTACACAGAGAAGTGGTAAAATTAAGTTTTATGTGAATTTCCAAATTCTCCTAAGAGGTGGGTAAAATACGGTGAAAAGATCAATAAAATTTTTATATATCTAAAATTATTCTAAACTAACTCCAATAAATTACATTGATCTTATAGAGGTATTATGTATCTATTTTGACCTTAATTAAATTTAAATAAAATAAATAATTATTTAAATAAAAATTTGGTTTTAAACTATAACACATTGTTTTTTCACTATTCATCAAGAATTGGATGTTTTCAAAAAAATACCAAAAATTCACCCTAAGCTAATTTCGATATTAAAAATCCAAAAATGAAGTCCATTTTGAAATATGAAATTTATAAAATTTCAAAAAGTGGGTATTACTATTCATAACGGCTAGTTTGATTGGATGTGGTATGTGTTAGAACTTGAAGTTTCGTACAACACACGCTACTGTATTATTCAAAGAGAAGCGTACCGTTGAAGCTTAGGGTGTTCCATGTGGAGAGATATCCAAAATGATTTTAGTTATCAACTATTCCTTAGCACTACTTTTCATCCTCAAACGGATGGTCAGACATAGCGAACCATCCAGACTCTTGAACACATGTTATGCTCTTGTATCCAGGATTTTGGAGGTTCATGGATGAAACACTTACCCTTGGAATAGTTTTCTTACAACAATACTTATCAGTCCACCATAGGTATAGCACCATTTAAAGCCTTTTATGGCTGGGATTTCCATTCTACATTGTGTTGGACTGGGGTCGGAGAGTCAGCAATTCTCAGGCTAGAACTAGTTTAAAATACAATAGAGATGGTTCAAGTGATTCGTGAGAGGATGAAGATAGCGCAAGATCGTATGAAATCATATGTCGATCAAAGGAGGAGACCATTAGTGTTTGATTTTGGGGATCATGTTTTTCTGAAGGTGACTCCCCATTGTGGGCATAAAACGTTTGGTCATGGGAGTAAGATTTCTATCTGGTTTGTTGGGACTTTTGAGGTGTTAGATCGTGTTGAAGATGTGGTGTATCGAGTAGCACTTCCCCCACAGATGAGTTGGATACATGATGATTTCCATGTATCACAGCTCTGTAGTTATCTTCATGATGACTCTCACATCAACCGTTGGGGAGTGATCGATTTTAATGATGATTAGACCTTCATGGAGCGAACTATGGATATCCAAGACCGCAATGAGAAGGTGTTGCACTGACATTATATCACCTTGGTTCATGTCTTGTGGTGACACGGTTGTATAGAAGAGAGTACATGGGAATGTGAGTCACAAATACGTGCTCAGTACCTAGATTTCTTTGATGTTTAACTCTTTCTATGTAGTGATGTCCCCTTTGTGGTAAGACCATTCATGTTTATAATATGGTTATCTTTTTTTTCTTCACGTGGCTTGCTCTATTTTGAGAGTTATCTCGAAGGGTGGTTTTTCGTACCCCATTTCGTTTTCACTTTAGGTGGGTTTTGAATTCTCAAGGATGAGAATGTTTGAACAGGTATCTGATGTAATGGCCCTGACCTCTCTGGTCCACTCCATTGCGAAAATTAGTTTTATGAGTTGATTGAGGAGGTCAAGGTTACTTATCCCAAAAACATTTCCAAATTTACCGTTCAGTGAACAGTTCCAACGGTAGACAGTTGTGAATAGTGAAACGGTAAAATTTTGTGAATAGTAAAACTGTAACTCGAGCAGAACAGTGTCATCATTGACCTTATGTGAACAATGTATTCAATAACCCTCGGTGAATAGTGAAACTATAACCTTAGGTGAATAGTGTCATCATTAACCTTCTGTGAAAAGTGTCACAATTAACCTTCTTTGAACTATGTCATCATTAACCCTCTATGAATAGTGAAACGTTAACCATAGGTGAACAGTGTATTCATTGACATTCAGTGAATAGTTTCATCATTAACCTTCTATGAATAGTGCAATGGTAACCTTAGGTGAACAACATCTTCCTTGACCTTCGGTTAACAGTTTCATCATTAACCCTATGTGAACAGTTCAACGTTAACATTAGGTGAACAGTGTCATCATTGACCTTCTGGTAAATAGTGTCTTCATTAACCCTCTGTGAACAGTGCAACGTTAACCTTAGGTGAATAGTGTCATCATTAAACCTTTATGAATAGTGCAACGTTAACCGTAGGTGAATAGTGTCCTCATTAACCTTTTGTGAATAGTGCAACGTTAAACGTAGGTGAACAATGTCATCATTGAAATTCTGTGAATAGTGTAATCATTAACCTTCTATGAACAGTGCAACGTTAACCTTAAGTGAACAATGTCATCATTGACATTCTGTTAATAGTGTCATCCTTATCCTTGGGTGAATAGTTCAATGTTAACTTTTTGTGAACAATGTCATTATTGACCATCTGTGAACAATTTCGTCATTAACCTTCTGTGAACAGGGCAACGTTAACCTTAGGTGAACAGTTTCATCGTTGACCTTCTGTGAATAGTGTCATCATTAACCTTCTGTGAACAGTGCAACGATAACCTTAAGTGAACAGTGTCATCATTGACCTTCTGTGAATACTGTCATCATTAACCTTATGTGAACAATGCAATGTTATCCTTTTGTGAACAGTGTCATCATTGACCTTTTGTGAACAGTGTCATCATTAAGCTTATCTGAACAGTGTGACCATTCACGTTCTATGAACAGGGTCATCATTAGCCTCTTATGAACAGTGCAACATTATCCTTAGGTGAACAGTGTCATCTTTAACCTTATGTGAATAGTGACATCAGCGACCTTCTTTGAACAGTGACATCAGCGACCTTCTCTGAACAGTGACATCAGTGACCTTCTATGAACAGTTACATTAGTGACCTTCTATTAATAGTGACATTGGTGACCTTAGGGTGTACAGTGTTTCCAAAAGGGTAGGGTGTACAGTGTTTCTAGAACAGTAGGGTGAACAGTGTTTCCAACTTCCTAAAGTTCACACCTTTGACATTTTATTTGATGTAAAACGCATTCAAGGACTTGTTTAAAGGAATTTAAGGGCAAATAAAATCTCATAACTCTTATATTAATCATTCCTAAATCTCGGGATGCTTTTTTACTTGGTCAAACTGCGTGTTTTAGTGTGCTATGTTTTTAATGGGAAATCCAGCGTATCTTAAACCACCGCTCCATTAAATCTTCTAAAGGGATGAGATATCTTCCTCCCTATTTCTTTCTCCTTGTTCTTGGGTGCGTGATTGTCAAACATCCCATTCCTTCTCATAGGAGTTTCACAATCAAAATTACCCCTCAAATTGGTTCCGCTCTATTTAGATGCAACCAAGCAGTATCGATCAATCTTCGATATATGGTATGATTTATCATCATTTTTTTGGGGTTCATCTTACCATGTCTCTCCTTTATATATTATAGCAAGTGATATCCATGCCTCTAATAGATTTTTCTTTTGTTTGGGTTGGTACGGTCGTATCCTGGTATCCTCGAGTGGATGCAATTCTCGTGTGAGGAGGCAATCATGATCTGTTGTGTGAACCATTCTTGTATAAAGAATGTCAAGAACTTTTTGACATAGGGAATTCATTTATTCTATCTTATTTTATGTGAAACTGTGTTATTAAAATGTTTTATCCCACTGGATCACAATGTAATTGACCTAATAAATATTTGAACTGGATAAAGAAATTGATATTGATCATAGGCTATTAACTCTTCTTTTTCTAGATGGTGTGATATCAATGCTTGTTGGGTTTATCATTTCGTTCTTGATTGAAATTGGTAATGAACGTAAATCCAGAATTATTTTGATAGTGGTTTGGATAAAGATAAAGATACATGTAAATGAATCTATTTCTACTTGTTTAAATTTGATGTTAATCAAAATGGTGCAGTTAGCATGTTTAATTATTTCTAATAGCTTACTGATTAGGTTTCCTCGAATATGGAACCCAATAATAATAATCTGTTAATCTAATATGGATTAAAGTATGTGTTGATCGATAAAAGATAAATCCTTGTAGGGTTCTGAGTTACCCTATTGTTTTTTAAAGGGACAAGAGCCCAAATGTTAATTTTTTTTGAAGAAGGTAGTGACTTGGTCAAAGACTAAAGCACATTTAATTGAATATATAAATCATAAGAGTTAAAAAAGATGAAAAGAAGGGAGTTTTTTACAATACTTTTCAAAAAAGATGAAATAAATCAGATGGAAGGGCGTCCAACCAAGTTATAGCATGGTGAACACCCTTGTTTTTAAGATCATCGGCAACAACATTCGCTTCTCGAAAGACGATAGTGGAAATGTAGTCAATATCAAGGACTGAATCCAGGAACTTCATCCAAAGGGTGGTGAGGGGCCAAGAAAGATTAATCACATCACCCCAAATTTCCTAGACAATGGTGGTAGAATCACTTTTGATCCAGAACTTACTCCATCCTTTTTGAAGAGCGAAGTTGACGATATGAATAACACCCATAAATTTTGCTTCCAATGATGAAGCTATACTGCATCTTCCAAAGAAACAACCATAAAACTGGCCAGAATAATCTCTAAAAATCATTCCGCAGCTGTCAGTTCTAGGATTTCCCTTTGAGGAACCATCAACGTTCACTTTGATCCATCCTGGCATTGATGTTTTCTAGAACACTTCAATGGTACGTTTGGTTTGTCGATAGATGCCATCAACCCAAATTTTGTGCAGAATCTCCAAGTCCCCAACAGAGTTTTTGCAGTTTCCTTTTTGAATTGAGGTAGCCCCTCAGCCCTCAATGAGGATCTGGGATTTTTCAACATTAAGGTTTGATGTGAATTTATTATTAATGATATCATTTCTGTCATACCAAATCACATATAGAAGCTCATCAATAGCAGAGAGGAAGATATTCTTAATTTTCTCAGAGCCCTCATGGTCAACATATTTCCTTAAAAGATAGAGAATCGAGTAATGAGTAGGCCATCTATAGTCAGAAATGTCAAAAATATAATTCCATTGATCAGAAGCTGTAGCACATAACAGGAAAAGATGGTTAGTATCCACCTTATGTTGATTACATAGTTGGAACTTAGAGTAAAGTTGAATACCAAATGTTTTAAGGCCAGTCTGTTGTGTGCAATATGCCAAATAAGAATGAGTGTTGTAGGTTTGATCCAAGCCTTGTTATAATTATTCAACCATTGAAAGTTAGACTCATTTCTAATAAAATTGTGCCTGTATAAATTTTTGGAGTCAAGAATGCCATTGGGAGATGGTTCCCAGACAAGAAAATCATCAAAGCTAGTATAAGGGTAATTGTTAATGATCTGAGCAATGATGTCAGGAAGATCATTCCTGTAAGAGTGAAGAACATATTTAATAGCGTGACTATTATCCCCAAGTGATGTGTTTTGGGGTAACAAGGAGATTAAAGGGGTACCCACCAAATTATCAAACCAGAATTTTATGTTGGAGTTAGATCTAACCATCCATCTAGAATTTCCATAATATTATGATAATAATTCCTAATGGAGGGCCATATCTAGGAACTAATATAACTAAGATTCCCCTTCTTGGGTTTGGTAAGAAATCTGTGTTTGAGGAAATCAATAGCATTAGAGGTATTATTGGGTAATCTCCAATTTATTCTAGCATGTATGGCTTCATTAAAATATTTTAAATTTTTAATACCAATTCCCCCAAATCTAAAGGCTTTCAATAGGTCATCCAAGGAATGGTGAAAAGTTTATTTTCAAAGATACTTCCCGTCCAGATGAAGTTTTTTATTTAGGTATTAATTTTTTATGAGTACTTACAGGCCACTTATAGATCATGAGATAATTGACCATTTTTGAGAAAATGTTTGATTTGACAAGACAGATTCTACTTTCCATGGGGAGTGATTATACTTTCCAAGTAGAAAGTTGATTAATTATTTGATCAAATATGTTGAAAAAGTAACTAGATTTAGGTCTTCCCCAAAATATCGAGACCCCCAGGTAAGTGAAGGGGAAGAGACCTTCTTTAATTCCAATATTTTTACTGATAGTACCTTTTCTCTGTGAGGAGTAATTTTGCCCAAAGAAATATGAGATTTTTTCAAAGAAATGGCCTGGCCTGAAACCTCCTCATAATGAGAAAGAGCAATTTTAAGGACTTGAATATTCATTTGATCGCCTTGAAGAAACAAGATGATGTCATCCGCATAAAAAAGGTGACTGGGATCTATAATGTTTCTGGTAGCCTGGATGGGCCTGAGTTTATTTTTCTCAATGAGGTTAGTGAGGATCCTGCTAAGATAGTCTTCATCAATAACAAAGAGTATGTCCGAGAAAGGGTAACCTTGTCTATCCCCTTTGGTTCATTTGAAATATCCCTTGGGGTTCCATTAATCACAATGGAAATAGATACATATTTAAACAAGGTTTTTATCCTCATAACAAAGGTATCATTTAAACCAAAAAAATTATAACTTTAAAAATGAAACTCCAATTTATAGTATCAAATTCTTTTTTGATATCAAGTTTGATGGAAACACTACCTCCCCTAGTAATTTTGTTTATGCTATTAGTGCATTCAGAGGCAAGGAAAATACAATTCTGAATAGACCTACCCTTAATAAAACTAAATTGGTTTGAAGAAATAATTTTTTTTCATATTGGGGAAAGTCCATTTGCATGAATTTTGGTAATAATTTTGCAAAGAGTGTTTATTAGGTCAATAGGCCGAAATTGATGGATCTTAGAAGCATTGTCAACTTTTGGAATTAAAGTAAGGAATTGTGCATTTAGTCCATAATGGAGAAAGCTATTGGAGAAGAATGACCTCACATGTTTTCACACATCCAAGTGAATAATATCCAAATGATGTTGAAAGAATCCATTATTAAAGCCATCCAGGCCAAGAGCATTATCAGGCTTTAGACTAAAGACAATGTCTCTAATTTCATGATCCAGAGGAATGATTAAGAGGGACACATTTTCATTATCATCAACCTTCATTGGGATGATATCGGGTCTAAGATATATATTTATTTCAAGACCATTAAAAATTTTATGGAAGTAAGAAACAACATGGTTTGAGATGGATTCCTATGATTCAATAAGAAAATAATTATGTAGAATCTTAGTAAGGGATCATGTGGATTTTCTATCTCTTTGAATCCAATTCTAGAATTTAGTGTTTCTGTCAGCATAAGAGAGCCATTTAGTATTGAGTATTTGTTTTTGCATATTATCTTTAAATGTGAGTAAAGTATTTAGTTTTAAGGAAATGTTTATTTCAGATTGAGTGTCAAAGTTGAAGTCAGAATTGGTATTATGATTTTGTAATTGAGCCAGCTACTTTTCTAGAGAAGAAATGTCTATGTCAATTTGATTAATTTTAGATTTAAACCAGCCATTAAGGAATTTCCTTAATGTTTTAAGCTTTAGAATACAGGCGAAAGTGTCATGCTGATGTTTCATAGTATCTCAAACATTTTTGATTAAATAGACACAATTAGGGTCTGTAGACCAAGCATTGTGAAATCTAAAAGGAAAGATAGGTTTACGATTGTTCATAATAAGACTGACCAGAATGGGTTGGTGATTAGATTTTAACCTAGGTAGGGTGATTCTAGAGACGTTTTCCCATCTATCAAGAGCTTCCATATTAGCAAAGGCTCTGTCAAGTTTACTGGAAACAACATTATTATAATGCCTTCTGTACCAGGTATATTTTTCACCATTAATATTAACTTCAACAAGGTTGTTATCCTCAATAGAAGATATAAACTCTCTTGAAGATATTGATAGGTGAGTGGGAACCATGTTTTCCCTAGAGGTCATAATGGCATTAAAGTCTCCCATCACAATCCAAGGGACATTAATGGTATTAGATAAAAAAAATCTATTGCTAGAGGGATCTTCTTTCTTGATATCAATTTTTGGCATATATCATCATGCTTAAGGAGTGTTGTCCTTCCCAGTAGAATTCACAAGTAAATTGTTGTTTATAACTTTTGGTATAACTAATATTCTGGATGGATATGTGATAAAAAAATCCATATATAATTGACCAAGTGGACATCTTTACATGATCCTATGATGTTGTAATTAAGAGAGTAGAAGTTTATAAAATTAGAATTGAAATTAACTCTTTGATCAGAAATAAAAAATATTTTGGGCACATGTATTGTCATAAAACTATTATGAACAATAGAGGTTTCAGTATTTGTGATACCTTGACAATTCCAAAATAGTTGATTCAGTTTGACTTGTGTTTGGGGTTAGACCACCCTTTTTTAGATTTTACCGAACCATTATTTCTCTCTGATCTCCATGAAACTTGAGAGGAGTTTGGTTTGGATTTTTTTCTCTTGAAGATTAACATTAGAATTAGGAGAACTAATTTTATTCCTTACATTATCTGAATTCTTCTCAGGTGTAAAAGATGTTTTAGGTGATGGAAGAAGTATAAGAATGCTCTCTAGATGGAAAGTTGTATCAGCAGTGTTGTTTGGAAAAGAGGTTGAGACCAGTCCAGGTTTCTTCTCTAAAACTGAGACATGAGTAGCTGTCATAGTTTTTCCTTTATTAGAGACAGGAGGACCCAAGATATCAGAAAATTTTGTGGTTTCATCAACCAAATTGTTCAATGATTCATGTAAACTATCCATAGAATCAATAGGTAAAATTCAATCAGGACCATGCAGATTTGAAACAAAAATATTACCTAAAATAAGAGAAGAAGATTTTTCTTGGTGTAGAAGAAGCAGAAATATTAGAAGTAATTTGTAAGGAAGACATAGTAGGTAAAATTAAACGAATAGATAAAAGATTTTCAATAACACTACTAACTAAAATAGGAGAGGAATATTTTGAAGGTGCAGAAGCAGCAAATTTATCGGTAGTATTTTGCAAAGAAGACACAATGTTTAAGCATTCACAGTTATTAAAAGCTGTAGAGGGAGGATTACAATTACCTTTTTTTATATTATCTGTCTTTTTATCTTTATGATTTAAAGATGTAGTAGAAATATAGGGACATGTTGTGTGAGAAGTAGTTCCATCCAAAGTAAGAGAGGTAACCTCACTCTGAGTATCCAGTGAACTTACCATACATTTATCCAGATTTATAGAGGTGGTTTCATTTATAGTGCTTCTGTTCCCCAAGCCTATTTCCTTGGGAGAGAAAGAATCTTTGTTTCCATCAATAGGGTTAACAGATTCAGAAACTCTCTTATCCTTGCAATCAACCCTATTGTTTATTGTTTCATATAAATCAGTCTCATTAGTTTTCAGAGGTTGAGCAGAAGATTAGGTGGTCATTTCCACATTATTATCATTATAATGATGAGTATGAAAGGCCTGAATAACCATTTCTTCTATTTTATTGGCCAAATAATTTTCCATGAGAAGGGATTTATTCTCATCCACTATGTCTCCACAAGATTTATCTTTTAAGGGGGAAAAGTATTGGTCTTTTTGACCCAATCATCCTACTTTTTTCTAGAGGTCTCAGGTATATCAGATGGTGATTTACCTTTTTCACTATGTTTGACTTCCTTTAAATCATTAATAAATATGGGATCCACTAGTTTCCTAACCACTCTACAATTAGAGAGGTTGTGTCCTATTATTTTATAGACCTCACAAAGTGGAGGTTTTTTTCATATTCAACCTTGATTTGGGTTTTATAATCAGAGGAACTGAAATTGATAACATTAGGAAATTTTGAGTCAAGGTTCACTTCAACCATGACTCTTGAAAACAGGACTAATTCAGCATTTAATGTTTTTTGGTAAATTTTAACCGGTACCCCAATGCAAGAGAAAACATCATTAAGACTTTTGGGGTTCTAGAAAAAACCAATTCAATCCATGATTTCTTACCCAGATCTATTCCATTGAGTTTCTGTCTATGTGTGGATTAAAATTAACATCCCAATAAGAGATTCTAAGGAAACCAGGAAAGAGTTGTATGTTCCCAAATATCTATACCTACTCAATTTCATCCGAAAAGATGAGAATAATGTAATAGTATCCTTTACCAATAGGCACCATCTTCCACTTTGTCAATCCCCATCATTGTGAAATCCTAGATTTAAGATCAGTTAAGGGCCATGGATGATTACCTCTGTTGTAGGAGACGCAGCCGAGAACTGAGAATTTGCACATTTGAGCTGTTTAGCACAGTGCATCTTGATGTGCATCAACAGAGAATCCACCATCAGAAACCCTTTTTAATAGTAGAGGATTTTTATCCTTCACACAACTTAGATTTGCGCCTTTGAGTGCATCATGGATGGAGACAACATATGGTTGATTTGGAATTTCTTGTATGCGTGGGTCTGCACCCAATGTTCCTGCATCCTGATATGTGGGGTTTCTCTGAAGAGCAAGCTCCCATTGTGGATCGAATCCAGATATATACTATCTTTTATAGAATCAACGAGATGGGATAGGGTTCTCTAAGTTCTCCTCTTAGTTTCCCCATGAGTTGCTCCCAAGAACCCCATCCTAAATGGATTTTGACTCTTTAACCCAACTACCATAAAATCTTTGTTTTTCATGCTGCTTGTTTTCTAATGTGAGCCTGGATGGTTGTTGTGATATGTGGGGGAATGGATGCCTTTTGGTTGTGGTAGAATATGACACATATAGTGGAGAGATGCATCATTTTATGCATGTGGGTGTCGGGGAGGACACCAGGGATGATGGAACAGGTTGGATGTGATTGTTGGATTCTTGTTGATTATTTTTTGGTTGATTATCTTCTTTACTTTTCTCCACTTCTCAAGGTATCTGGTCTTGCTTACCCTTCTTCCAAAAGAGTCAAAGACGTGGGGGCTATTCCACGTGCTTTCCATGTTTACCTTCTCAAGGGAGGATGGGTCTGTGCTCTTGCAATAGGCGTAAAAGACTCGACAGGTAGTACATCTGCTCACCGTGTTGACCCCCCTTGTGTTTAGTAGCATAGAATGTTTTTATGGAATTCATGGGGATATGGAAAAGTAATTCTTTAATGAATAATTGTATAAATGATTTTAACCATTTGTGTTAGAGTTGCTGGAACACAATGATGAGGTTGTCATTTTAAAGGGACTTTGGAATTTGGGTGTGATGCTAATGAAGTTTAATGTGGAATTTTAAATTGTTAATTAATATTTTAATAATTAATTAATGTAAAGTGGAAATGGTAAAAAGGGAATGAAGTAAGGCAATAAATCTTTTTAAATGGTCCTGTTCTTATAGGATACCTAGTCTTAGAAGTGGCAGCCCGGAGTCTGAGAGACATTTGCTGTAGTTGAGTCTAAGACGTGATTATACCCATAGTGTGGTTGTGAGATATAGTATATCCTTTAATTTTTTTGTTTCTATATGATACTAAACCATGTCAGTAAGGGAAACTGATTCCCCTAGGATTTTAAGACCTGTGGGTGTTTTCCCCAACATTATGGTGGGAGGGTGGATGGCCGACTACCCCCTTTGGCCCCGCGCTCTTCTCTTTAAGATACTTGTCCTAGTAGGCATAGTGGTTATTTTTTCCCATATATGTGTGTAGAGGGATGTAATGTATTGTGGTTATTCACACCCATATATTCCAGATATAGTATCCTATAGAATAAAATAGGTGTAACATGTATAGGCTATGATGGCTTGGGGATCCTTACTCAATGTATGAGCTGTAATGGATTGAGGTATAATACTCGACGTATGATACAGGTTACGTGATCTATGGTGGCTTTAGGAAACTATGGGGTTAATTTCTTGCATGGACATGGAGGTTTTTTTTCACGAGGTGCATGTTGTTGTTCTTCGCCCAGGTGTCTGCGGGCATGCCTTTTTGGAGAGAGATTCTTAGGACGTGCGATGCTGGGGCAAAGTAGCAAACCAGTGGGGAAGTAGTAGCGAGGTACCCTGGATATTCATTGTAATATTATATACTCTTGTATGTATTACTTGATGATAGTATCCATGGTGAAGTTGGAAACATAATATACCTTTTTTAGGTGATGAGTTAGTTTCACTTGTTCTTCATTGTGCTTTACCATGCATTCTTTACTTTTTCACGAGATGATTCAGGGAGGATCCTACTGAGTATACTGTTATACTCACACTATGTATATATAAACTATTTTTCAGGTCACTTGGAGAAGGTTGGAGATGAAGCTATTTTCTACTAGATTGCAGTTCCATGAGCTCTTCGAGCTTGTGGTTACTGCTATTTTACTTCCTTTTTGGGTACTTGCTGTTTTTCCTCCGTCCAGTTGTAGTGGTTTTTCATGAAATTTCATATGTGTACTTAGTATTTCTTTCATCTTACTAGTTTAGTTGGAGTTGGTTGGTGTTTATCTTATCTCTTTCTTCGGCATGTGTTCTCTTAAAGTTTAATGCCTCCCATTTGGGTGTTTACTATACCCTTGGTGCTAGTCGCCATCTTGGGCCTACTGGAGGCGGGACTCGGGGGTCATTATCTCGCTTCTCACATTACTGGCCCAGGAGGGGTACACATTGTGGGGAGGGGTCGTGACATACTTACACCATTATTTATTTATATATTATCACTATTACCTATAGAATATCCTTACATATCTGTCATAGTACACTTTATGCATTCTTGGTAAAGGAAACAAAGGGTGATCTCAATTTATTAGTAAGATCATTATCTGTCAGGAATCAATAAGTACGATCAAAATGGAAAGGTAAATAACTGAACCCACATACCATTTAATTAACATTAATATCGTTATAAGATAAGAAATAACCAATAAGAAAAGGAAAATAACAAAAAAATATTAAATATAGTCAATAAACTAACAATGAAATGAATTGAGAAAAAATATCATTACAAAAATCTCATGGATAAGAAGAAAATGAATAATCTATATACATGGTAAAAAATTGAACACACAATCCATTTAATCAATAAACCATGAATGAAATAAATTTATAAAGAATATCATTTGTAAAAATATAAGGGATTATAGTAAGTAAATTATTTATGAATGTTATGCATAATTTCTGGGTGTCATGTTCTCAGGCACATGATACCTCTACTATTAGGACATTTCACATGACAGTTTAATACATGAGGTTGAAACCCATTTAATTCTTTCTTATTGATTCACCTAATGAGCCTACTAATGAATTGAGGGGATATACAATTATTTTCCATTCCCTTCACTATATATATATATATAATTCCTCATTTATTGAATAATCAATTTAACTCATGAACAATGTGCCTTATCATTAAATATATGTATCGAGTAATGAATACATATATTAAAATATTTCCCTAGATAAAAAAATGACTTATAGTGAATAAAACCATATGTAAAAATGATAATTTTTAATAAATAAAGATATTCATGAAAAATCATATGGATATTCTGGTAAAATTTAATTTCATATGATCATAGGAACGTTAATATTTCAAGGTAATGTTAATGAATACAAAAACTAATCGATCACGAAAGTGGATTCCAACACATTCAGTAGACTAAATGATCATAAAACATCTATAAAATAAATTATTATTGTATCAATAAAAACATTTCCCCTATTTAACAAAAATAGAATAACGGTTGTTGTCATTGATGAATAGATATCCAATAAAAACATACTTTTAATCATTCTCGAGTAAAATAATTTTTTCACATTTTAAAACACATTTTAAAACTATAATTTGTTAAAAATTTGAAAATATTTTTTTAAATAAAAATAGAAAATTATGAAATAATATTTTATATAATTTAGTGGTCCTGATGTAATGAAATTTTGTTTTATATCATATATTTTGAAATAAATATTTCATTTACTTATTTTGTAAAATCCAAATGGCCCTTATTTTGAAAATGACATGAATATTCATTTCAATTTATCTGGTTTTTTATAAAAACTAATAATGGGTAAAAATATATTTAATAAATCATTCGTAAAAGTTGTAAAAAAGTGATTTTTTTTGAAAACATGGTTCTGTAAAAAATAGATTTCGTATCGGAGAATAAATAAAGTCATATTTTCTTAAAAAAACTTCTCAATTATGTTCAGTACAAAAGAGTGGAAATATTGTAATATTTCATGAAAATATCATAAACAAATATGGTAAAAGTAAATTAAATTATATTATTATACAACGATCATATTATTTCCATCAACTTAAAAATAAGAATAAACAATCTTGATTAGATTGAGATTGAAAAAAAATCATGTAATGATTATAAAGTTAAAGTGAGAATTAATTAATGAATCAATTATTCTTTTTAAATTTTAATCATACTAAAAATATTAGATGTAAAATATATGATTATAAAACGTATTTACACACATAATAATATAATATAGAAGGAAATGAATATTTTATTAAACCCAATAAAAAAAATCGAGTTTTGAAATTCATTACCACTTAATAATTTTCAAGTTAGGTCCCATTGGAGGAATAATTAAAATTTAAACATAAAATACCATTATTAATAATAGTTTTAGTATATTAAAATTATAATGGATAATATATACACTATATAAAATAAATTAGGTGCATAAAAATATAATATGACTCAATGAAGGGAAATTGAGATGAAGTCCCTTACCACACTTTTCCTTTTAGTTGAATATGATTTAACCACATGTATAGTGTATTTAAACATATTATTAGCTTATAAAATAACCATATTGATATTTATAATAGCATAGGTAGTCCTTTATAACATCATATATCCTGATTGTTACTAATATTTCATTATCTTCATTGATTCGTGTGTTAATTTCCATGTTTTCTCATTCGTGCTTTGCCATGAAAGTACTGGTTATTGTGCATATTATATAGTTACATAATTTATAGAATAATAATGATGATGAAATAATTATAATAATTATAAATCTATTATACTTTTAATAACACTCATGATATTTGGTTTTGAAAATGATTTATGTTACTATCATGGAGATAGTAGACCATACGTTCACATGTGTAACATTTCCTTTTTTCAACGACCATTATGGTAGGGAGGTAAGTAATATTTTTTCTTTATAGAATGATATTAATATCATTAATATCATTTTTTTTAAATATTATTTTATATTTCATCCATTTTTTTTGTTATGAAAAGATAGCCACATTGCTTCGTTAAGACGGTAGTCAACATGTACATGAACGGTGTTATCATCATTAAATGAGTTAAAGTGATGAAATAGAATGGTATCCTATATTTTAAGAATGGTAAATATTTTATTTATATCATAATTATGTAATTTATATCACATATATTAATTTACATCATCCTTATTAACTTCCATGTAAAGCATTAGAGAAAAATAGATCAAATCACTATGCAAGGCACTAAGTCGATGTACAAACGAGTGACGCTATCGTATCCCCTACGGAATGGAAAGTAAAATATTTATATACGATATAATAAATTTGGAGGTATAATAATGTTATAAATATCATATATATATATATACTTTATATCCATCATCATACCCAACTCCGTGAGGTATTGATGGAAAACCCATCACATAAGTTCACGAGGCAGAGGTTCGTTGTACACATGAGTGACATTATTATTTCCCATTTATGGTAAAAGAGATAGATATAGTTTATACCCATAAAATAATAAAATTTAATTTTATGTTGTTACTGATGTTATTACATAATCTTTAATGGACATGATTTTGAGGATTTGGAAGAAGAAATAAATCAAACGATAAGATTTTTACCTCTTCCTGGGAAACATCTTTAAGATTATACATAAAGTATTACTAGAATGAATTTATGACCATAAATATTTCTCTTTGTTTTGGGAATGGAAGTTGGGATGGTATTTTTTGAGGACTTTTCTGAACCATATTTTAATGAAGGTGTGAAAAAGAGAGGATAGTGTGTTGACTTTTATAAGTGAGGTGAGGGACACACTTTTAATATTGAAAATAAAAAGGAGTGGCCACGTTTTTTTCACATGAAAATGTTTCCAAAATAGTGAATTATAAATAATTAGACATTATAAGATCTAAATATGTTCATAAATATAAATTTTATTCATGTTTTAGGTCATTTTATCTATTATAAATTTAGTTTAAGACCCTAGTAAAGCCATTTTAACAATGACTGTGGTAAGTAATTTTTACAGGTTTCACTATTCATTATGATAAAAAATTGATTTGAAATTATTATAAAATATAAAATATTATGATTCCAAATATGGAATATATTTTAAAAAGTTAAATTAATGGAACTAGAAAATTGAAATTTAAAACAAAAACTATAAACGTGATGAAAAAACAGGTTTTCAAAGAGAAAATTCTCATAAGTATAAAAAGTTTCTATATTTAAATAGAACATAAAATTTATCAAAATAAACTAAACTATTTTAATTTTAATACATTCTTAAATTTTTACTTTAAAACCAATTTCAAATATAATTTAAATTTTTAAATAATTTATATGAAAATCCATTTTAAAAAAAAAATTATTTTTAACTACTCATATAAAAATGATTCTTTTCAAAAAAAAACCCAAAAATACACTATAACATAGTTTTGATACTTTGATTTAGAAAATTATGTTAATTTTATCAAATAATTTTCATAAAATTATAAAAACTTAATTTTAATTTATCTGTGAAAAGACTCAATGAATTTTCTTTTATAAAGAATACATTTTTTCAGAAAACATTTCTTTTTCTATTAAATGATTCTAATTTTAGTACTAATAAAAATGAATTTTTTCTTGTTTAAACCATACAATTTTCATAATTTATATATTACTATTAATACTATCTAGTTTAACGTCTATGCTATAATGCTATACAGTATTACATTTCATTTAGACTCAGGGTTTTCTATTCCAAAAGATATTGAAGAGATTAAATTTAATGAAATATATTTTGTGGGTTATTTATGTTCAATGTTGTGTGTTGTATTTGTTATCAAATACAATGTTCATATTTTATGAATTTATTGTTATATTGTATCATAATTTTTTTAAAACATCATCAACATTATAAAACATTAGTTGATCCACCTATATATTATTTAAAATTTCATAATATTTGATATTTTAAAAAATGTAAGCCAACATGATTTAGAGTCAGTCACATTAGTGAATTAGGATGTCGAGGATAATATGAGGAAACACGTAAGTGAAAAAAATGAGATTTCTGAATTGATTGAAGATGAAAATAATCATTATAATTGAGGATGTGACAAATATTCAATGATGAGTTTTTTTATATTTTTATTCTAGATGAAGTGTCTTTATAAAATTATTTATCAATCAATTTAAATGATACTATAAATTTTACTAGGTTCATCTACTGAAGCCAAGATCCCTAAACCATTTTATGTGATCGAAAGAGTTAATATAAATATTTTACTAAGTTTTAAAATGATTCTATTATACCTACCCACACTTTTTATACATAAATATTACATCTAATTTGAGGAATATTCATTGCATATCAGAATGATCCACACAAAAATATTATAGGCTCAGTTCTATTATATCCTCAGACACATAAACGACTTTTCTATAAGTTAAATTTATCATCTCCCACTATGTTATACATAACAAGAACCATTCCTAGACATATTATACATTATAAATTTATTCAGAATGTGGTGAAAGGAAACAAACAAAAGTGTGAGATCAAATTCTTGATACGGGTAAAAATGGAGATATAAACATTACACGATCGTAAGGGTAATATAATTTTATAATAACATATTAAAACCATATCTTGTGTATCATAGATCATAAACATGAGTTAGGGAATAAATATTTCCTATTAATTCAAAAATTTTCATCATTTCATCAAATAACATGAGTCGTGAGAACTTAAGATTGTCATAATACATAGATTTTTAGCATACATATAATAATATAAAATCATTTCATTAGTAATAAAGTATAATATAAAAAACTATCATATTGGAATGAGTTTACTCCCCAAACCATCATAGTAATCAGGGTTCACTCTTTAGAATATCATAGTATATAGGGTACCTTATTAAACTCGGTTCACTCTCCATTCCATTCATGTTAATATCATGATATAAAAATAATTATCAAATTTTTTTTAGAGATATATACGTACCACACAACACATAATCCATAAATTTATATTTCATAATATAATTAAACATTCATCATAATAAATACCATTAAAAGGAATGGGTTTCATAATTTTTTTTTCATTGAACTACATTTGGAAAAGAAATGGATTCAAAAAACAAATCATCATTTTATCATATCATAAATCATAGAAAAAGAAAAAGTTTCATCATATATTACAATAGAAAATATTAACCATCCAAATGAATAATAAGGATGTTATAAATGGATTGTATCCCCATTAATGCTTGTATAAAATAAAAGGATATCATCTTGGATAGATAATAATTATTAAATATCATTTGGAACATTTCATTAAGAAAATACACTTTCCACCATGAAATCAATTATTTAAAATGTAAAAACAAAACAAATATGAAATAAAATATTTTCATTTAAATCTTAATTAGAAAATTGTAGTTTAATCTTTATATCATATAGCATTAATGATGATAGTAAATAATATTCATGTTGTACACATTAAAATGAAGAGTGGATTCACATTTTCTATATTATTCAGAAGGGAATTTCTTGAAAAATAAAAAAAAGATTAATTTTATACAACCTTTTAAAACTAAAAAATTATATATTTTTTTTAAAAAATCATTTTATAATAGTAAAAACTTTCTTTAAAATTTTTTATAAAACATATACATGGAAGAAAGGGGATTTTTTACCGAAGAGAGAAATAGAGTTGGTTTTACTTAAAAACATTTGTTTGATCCTTGCAAAAATAAATATTGTAAAATGATGGAAACATGTATTTTTATGAATTAAATAGTTTACAATAAAATTCATGAGTTTCTTTATAGATATATCATATTATTTCATCATCATAGTTATAATCATAAACAATCCTAATAAATAAAATGATTATAGCATAAAACCCATTCCACTTTGGTAACTATTGGATAGAAATAATTATAAAGTGATGAAAATTTTATGTATGTTTATATAACATAAAGTTATTAATATAAATCAAAAAACAAATTCATGGGATGTATATTCTCCACATAAGAAGCAATAAGTTGTAAATATGAAATGTGTCCCATGAAAATAAAAGTAACACGACAATCCCTTACCACTATTGAATATTTTGAATAATAATCCCCATTAAAGAAAAAAATAAAATGAAAATTTAAATATAAATATAAAATGATATTAATTATGTAAAATCTAAAAGGGGAATTATATACACTATACAAAAGAAATAGGTGGTGAATATTGAATTTGTCTTTGAGAAATAAACGACATACTAGAAATACCTTACATTAAGTATCGACATCCATTATAAATGTTTAAATATCATATATAATAAATATTGGATTATTAGAAATATATAATATAAATTTAATCATATATTTCATAACATATATTATTTACTCATAATAGTTTATCACTAGTTTTTTAATAATATGTTTTTAAAATCATGTTTGGGTAATAGCTGCTTTATTTTTCATGTATGTTTTGGTTTGGTATTTTTGTAACTTTTGCTTTGATCACAGTTAAATCATATAAATAATTTTTCCATAGATATAAATATCATATATATTAATTATATACATATTTATATTCATCTATAGAATTTATAAATAGAATAATAAATTACTCTATTTATGGAGACAGTAGGTCATACGTACACATGAACACTGATTCAATTTTCTCAACCAATGGAATAAAATAAAGGTAAATAATATATCACCATTAAATAATAAATTATATTTAGTAGATATTATGTATATTCATTAAATCTTTCATTATTAGCATCCATTTCAAAATTAAATGAATAATTAATCACATCGCTTCATGGAGGTGATGGTCCACTTGTACGCATAAGTGATGTTATCTTTCTCCAATGGATTATAAGGTAAGAATTTATATGAGATATTATAATTGAAAGAGTATAATTATGTCATATATATAAAATATTAACATTAAATCCATCATTATCTCCAATCTTGGGAGGTGTTGATGAAAAAAAAATTATATCAGTTTGCGAGGCGATACTCACAATCGATGGTTTCATTTCCCATTTGATGGATGAGGAGTTGAATGTATGTTATTACTCTAAAATAATAAAATATAAGTATATCAGAGATACTTTTTTTATTATAACAAATTATTTTAAGAATATTTTAATGATGTTAAATAATAAATAATATAAAAAATATGGATTAAGAATGATACAACTTCTTTAGAAAACCTCCTTAAGTTAGAACCAAAATCCTTCTTATGATGATTTTATAATAAAAATATACCCTCTAGGATGTGGTAAGGAAATTTGGGAAGTAATTTATTTAGTTATTGGAGAAAAAATCTTTCTAGGAGTGAAAAAGAGAGGATAGGTGGTTCCCTTTTATTAGTGGGGGAGAGGAGACAATTAGAATTTCTCGAAAAGAATTGGTATGCAAAAGTTTTAAACAAGCCAAAAGGATCCAAAATGGACCATTCATGAACCTTAGATATGATATCATATAAATGTGTATATCTAATAGAAATTCGATAAGATTTTATATCATTTTATCCCTAATCTTTTTCTTTTAACACCTTGTCAAACTCGTTTTAACATTAACCACAGTAATTAATTTTTATTTTATTTAATAAATTACTACACATAATTACTTTAAAATATTAAATAAAAATATATCTTAATAGTTCTAATTTTTTTTAATCACATCACCGATGAAGGGGAGTCCACTATTTGATGCTCCAAAATAGAAGATAAAGGGTTAACTTTTTTAGCACTCTATATAGCACAGAGAAAGTCTTATCTGGTTGTAATGTGCTGTTAATATAACAACACACCCTATAAAAACCTGCAATTTCAGAAAATTGTATATACATTTAATATCTAATCATGAGTAAAATTATATGGTAATTGAATTTGGAAACAAAACATTGTTATATACATTTCAAAAAATGTTTTATATAATTACGTCTACAATTATCCAACAAACCTAGAAAACAATTAAGGTTTAATATTTAGAAGCATCTAATCCCCTATCAAAAATGTTTGCCTATGGTTTCACTTTTCAAAAAAATCATCTCAACCCAATTAAAATATTATTCATATATAAGAAAATAAATATTGTGTTAGTAATACAATAAAGAAATAAATTAAACATTAAAATGAAAGAATGCATTAATAAAATGTGATTAGAAATCTTATGGTTGTGAGAAGGCGATAACGAATTTTAGAGAGGTGGGAGATCATCTCTCTCAAAAACACATGAGAGATTAGGGATTCTTTTACTGATTCATTTGTTTTTCATCCTCATGAAAGATTCTCTCACTCTTTGGAGATTTTAATCCCATCACTTAGCAGCATATCAGATGAAAGATATGCCTCATGCGAAAGGTATTGTTGTGGAAAAGCATAAAGATGATGCCCCAGATAAATTTTTTCACAATATCTCATTCCCTAGTAGATCTTAGGGGATATTGTTTCTGGATTCTTTGAATAGTAAAGATCTGGGAAAAGACTAATTGACGAAGCCTCCCCTTTTCAAGGGGCTTGATGAAGGTGGTTTCTTGGTGAAAGCATACACAAATGATCTTCAACAATGCACGCAAATGTGAAAATTCTATATCATGGATTGCATATCCTACCTTAAAGGCTACCATACTTGTCCTTTTTATTATTTTTATTTTTGTATTACATACTTTTGGAATACATTGAACTAGAAATTGATACCAATATGAAAAGTTTATTATCAAATTCTGTGGAAATCACAAAAAGATCTAGAGAAGGTTTTAAAGATAAGAAACATTAATCTAAAACTGGGTTTCCTTATAATATATGAACGAGACTTTTCTTTCAACCCGCACACATATTGGAATACCCTGGCACATGTTCGGGTCAAACTACATGGTATGAATTGGTTATTTTGGCACCCAAAAATACTGAATGATGTTGTTTCACGTATCAGATCTACCCTCAAAATTGATCAAAGAACCTTAAATGCAGACTTAGGCCTCTTAGAGAGGGTAATGGTAAAAATTTACTTAGATTCAAAGTTTCCCAATAAAAATAATTTCAATTCTAATGATTAAAAACTGAAATTACAACAGAATATGAGAGGAAACATCCCTTTTGTGACCTGTGTAAGATCATTGGACATTCAATTTCCAATTGTATGTCTTTTAAAAAGAAAGTAAATCAACCAATTGAAAATTAATGGAATGAAATAAGAAGAAATGGAAAAGATAATTCTCTCATATTAGAAATACCTAAACATACCATAAATGTAACACCCCAAACTTTTAAATTATTTTATTTTATTATTTCATGGATTCAGTAAGTCTTTTCAAGGTGAAGGTTGAGTGCATGTTTAATTTTTTTTTGATATTTGATGTTTTTGGTGAGTTTCAGATCGGTGCACGGGCACCGCAAAGTTGGCGGTAACCATGCGGTTGGCCCAGATGTCCCTCCGGTTACCAATTACTTAATATAATAATACTTTATCAGAATAAAATAAATTTAATGTTTAACATATAATAATAATAACATTGTTGTGTATATAATTTTTTTAATTAAATTTATTAATGATCTTATTATCATTAAAATGGTTGTAAATATCATTATTATTAGGTTGTTATTAATTTTGTTATTATTTAAAATAAAGTGAATAAAATTATGATTATTTTTATTGTTATTATTATTATTATCATTATGAAAAATAATGGTATTATGATTAGATAAATTTTTAAAAAAAAATATTATAAATATTTTCATTAAAATTTTGTTATTTTTATTGCTATTTAAATTGTAATTATTATTATTATAATCATTATTATTATAATTATTATTATTTATAACATCCACTTTTTATATATGTTATTTTTATTAATTTTATTTTTTATGGGTTTTAACTATCCCATTTTTTTATCCTCCACACCTCACCCACACTCCCAACTCACTCTCACGCACATCTCCCCGATTTTTCCCTCACACAGCCCTCTTCCCCTTACATTCTCAAGAACGCCTTCTCACATCCGGCGCTTCATCTGGTGGTTAATCCTTCCTCTAGAGTGGTAATTTCTCTTCCCCTTTCTCTCCGATCCTCAATCATTTTTTTGGGTTTTCATATGGGGTTTATTTTTTGTTCAAACCCTACATGTTAGGGTTAATGTGTATCTCATGTTTTCTTTGGTTTTAAGGTGTGCGTTTTGTCTGTGGGGCGTCATTCTCCTTCTCGTTGACGTTCCATTCTAATCGCATGAGCCTTCGGTAGGTGTTTCCATGTTTTTCATTCTTAAAGTCTTTCCTTTGATGCTTTCCATTTTAAATAAATTTATAAAATAGTTTTTCAGCTCTATGGAACCCTTAATTAAATTATTATAGTGATTTAGAATTTATTTGATTTGTTAAAAATAGATTTTAAATGTGTTTTAGTGTAAATTTCATAGCTTTATGATATCTAGAAAGCTTATTATGATTATTTAAGAAGGAATTGATCCCTTATGAAATGTATCACCATTATTATGCTGCAATGACATTTTTTTATTACTAATGAACTTGGCTTGGTTGTGTTATGACTTAGTTATTATGTTAATACACTTTTGTAAAGGTTTAATGAATTCAATGTTTTATTTGGTGTTACTTTAAAATATTGTGGGCAAGTGGTGGTTTTTGAGGTAAGACTTTAAAATGTTTTCTTGGTGTGCGTTTAATTTCAAAAGAGGAATTCAGGTATGTATGGTTTGATGTTGGTATATCATACTAAACGTGTAAAAATGGGTTGGAAAGGTTTTAATGTTTTTTTTTGATTTTTTTGTGTTCTATAAATAATGTAGGTGGACATTTAAGGTTTTAAGGTAATTGCTGTTTTCTTGGAAGTTTATTCATCTAAATGGATTTTAGTTTTCAAATAAATTTGGTCCCCTTGAGTGCTTTCAAAAGAGTATTTTAAATGTTGTTTTTTAAAGTGTTGCATTAATTATTTTGGAAATCATGGTTTATAATGTGTTCTTTAAGGTTTGACAATTAATTTTAAAACATGTTTTGGTGTGGGTTGGAAAAGGTTAAAAACATGTTTGATAATTGTGAAGTGTTTGAATATGTGTTTAGAACTTAAGGCCCCAATGGTTTTGTAAATTTAAGAGTGGTGTTTGCAAGAAATTTTTAATAAATCTGTGTTATCGATTTGAAATCGTAAACATTTTCTGAATTTTTTTTAATGTTTATATGTTATAGCAGCTCAGTTGGCACTTTCTTGAATGTGAATGACTGAACACATATATGAGGTGATCCTATCTAGTGTAACCATTTATGGGTGATCGTATTGGAAGCATCTGTTTTTTGAGGAAGGCAAGTACGGTGAGATGAGTCATGCGTGCGAGGGATTTGCTACCTACACATTATAATTATAACCACCATGGGTTCCTGGGTGTATTATAGATTATCGAGTGAAGGTTTCTCACCAGCCCTGAATAGACGGGTTGGTTCCCCCTGGTAGATAGAGAGGCCAAGTGGGATTTGCCGCTGATTTTGTCGCGAGGGCGATTAGTGGGTTATAGACTATGGGGCTTCACTATACGCTGACAGGTGGTTCCAAACTGAGTGCGTCCAGGGGTTGTCTAGGTATGTTCAGGATCACCCATGGTTACATCTTGTATTTCTTGATTATTTTCTGTTACACTGGTTTATTTCTAGTGTGTATTGCTTGTTTATTTTTCTACTACACTTATATATTTTCAACATGTATTATTTACCTGTCTTCCTTTTGCACAACCCTGATATCACTTGATTGGTTTTATTTATAAAATGATAATGTGTTTTTGAAATAATATATGGTGTTAGTTGGTACTCATTATGGGAAAGAGGTGTTATTTTGTTTAAACGGGAAAACCTTATTTTTATAATTGTATTTCCAATCTTGTGTCATCAGAAAAATTTGGGTAAGGAAACACATGGATTTAGTGGTTTACTTTTGGCATCCCTACTGAGCATTTTTGTGCTCACGCCTATCCTTTACCATTTTGGTTGCAGGTTCAGATGTTGTTCATGCTCTTTCTTAGTGGATACTCATGTGGGAGCAGTTTTGGGCTTTTGTTTGGAGGTGAACAAGGGGTCACATTGAGATCATTGTAGCGGGGTCTTGTTTCCATTTTTCTTATTTTTAATCATAATTTTTATTTGGATCAGTTCTTTATTTATTTAAGTTTTAGTTGTCATTTTTCTGCATGCTCTGTTTGTTCTATTTATTTATCATGTCCTGGTATTATCTCTTGGGTTTAAATAATTATCTCATGTATACTTTGATTCCTGGGACTAGTTGCCATCTCGGGGGGATCGGGAATGCCCCTTGGGACATGTTGCGGACCGGCTCAGGTGACCGGTTCAGGTTCGAGCTGGGTTGGTTTGTGACAATAAATAAATCTGAAATCTCGGTGAAACAATCACACAATTTGGCACACAATGTTGACCACTTGGGTATACTAAAACAGCTCATCCATGGTTTCAGAAACCCAAACCCATGACCCCAAAAACTTTTTAACAATGTTTAGAAATGCAGCATACATGGGGAAATTATTACATGTCAAACACCACACCCGGATAGCAAACAAAAAATACACATTAGATACCAAATTATTACCTTTTTCTAAGCCGGCCTTGACCCTGAGATCCTCCTTGATTAGCTGGATGGCATCCTCTTCCCCTTTTCATCACTGGTTCAACATCCATCATCAAAACCTCCATAGTGGGTAGTTCAGTTTCTTCACGAGATTCTTCCCTGTGCAACCTTGAATGCACAACCTCAATTGGGGAAATATCCCCCTAGTTTGCATTACTATGAGGAGACTCTTAATAAAGATCTTGAGTATCCTCCTGTACATCCATGGATTCATTTACTGCCACACAAGACTGTAAAGCATTATGAATAGGCTAGTCTAGCACCTTTGAAGGCTCCAGACCATCAACAAATGAAGGTTTCGAGGAGGGGAACATTCGATTACTGCATCCTACATTCTTGAGTCCTTCAATATTAAGAAAATAAAACTCAGGAGTATTAATAGACTCTAACATAGAAATGAAATTAACAGATGGCTTTTCATATCCTTGAAATGAAAAATTACTAGAGGCATCCATTCAAACGACATCTAGATTAGGCCCCCCTGATCCTTAACCATAGGGGAAACTGTATGAGGTCCTGTGCAGGACCAGGGAAAACATCTGTAGCGGCTTACTCTATAATAACAACTACCAGGAAATCACCCTACTAATTTGTAGAAGATCGGAGAAGACCTTACCCCTCCAGAACTCCATGCTGATCACTAGAATTCTTAATATAATCAAGCCTAGACACCTGCACACCATATTGAGCCCCATGTTGTACAAAAAAATCTTCTATAAGATCATTGTCAACCATCAGAGCCACAATATCCATCTGAGAATCCACTTTTCCCACCTGCACTCATCATGAATAGCCGGAGATGCCCTCAGCTTCTTAGTAATCACCATCTGGAATACATCAGCATAAAAAAAATTCATCTTACCCTTCCTATAGGTAGAAGCTAGTGCAGCACAGTTTAACTCTTGATTGACTTCATTCTGAATAACAACCTAATGCTCAGATTGATTCTCTTTCTCATCCTCCGCAACATCACCCCAAGAACTTTTATCTAAACCCCCAGTGACTCTAAATGTAGCCTGATCTAAATATCCACCATTAATAGATAGAGAAACAACATTATTAGGGTGCAATCGAGTAGCTCTGACAGACCTTGTTTAACAACCTCAACAAACAAGGAAGTGCCAACATTGTGAGGATCCTTCCTCCTGAAAATTTGCTTATTAGAATTAAGGTCAAATCATTTATTCTTACACTGATCTGGGGAATTTCCTTTGTATTTACAAAGTGATCTTTTATTTTCCTGTGACATTGCTCCAGAGCATGGCCAGTGCATAGAATCTGGTGGAACAAATACTTTTAGGAGAAATAAAGAATCTGATTTTAGATACTATTAGGTTATCCAACCATGATCCTGAGAAGGAAGAAATTCATACTTATCAATATGAATAGGTATCGAGATCTAATTTATGAAAAAATGATGAATATACACTAGGTATGAGGTATACAATATCTTCATCTAAAAAAATGAAATTAAATGCATACAACACATGAACTGAAACTATTCACAATAATGATTACCCTAGGTCAACTACTATGCAAACTGTGGATGAAAAAACCTTCTCAACTTTGGGTACTAGAATGATCCAACCCCCCCCCCTCTTGAATTCTAGTGCCACTTAGGGATAAATAATGAAACCAAAAATAAGGCAAATGACTTACGTTCTTTTCCCTCTACTCACAATATTTTTGCTAATAGCTCTATAACTCTAGATACCACTGACAATAATTTAAAATCTACGAAACTACCTACTAACCGAAAGTCTGTTCAGACCAAGGCATAGAACAATTTTACTAAAGTTAATATAAAATTTACCAAGTTCATGGAATCTGTTAATCCTTTAAAGGGTAACACACCCTCGGTAGAGGATCATATGGAAATACTAGAAAAAAATGTCTCAACTGAGCAGATGCAGTGTCTTCCATATACATTGGGCACTGTCAAAGTCTAGTTTACTTTAACCATAAATGATTTTGGTGTGGAGGAGACAAATGATCTTGGTACACCAATTCACACTTCTAAATATTTTCCTATTGATGGGACTCAATCTATCGACAATGTTGATTTTATGGATTCTATGATGTTGTGTAATATGAACTCTACATACTCAACTCTAAATGCTTCAACAAATGATCCTACTAAGAGGAATGTTAAGGAAAAGAATTAAAACACCCCCTATCATATATAATAATGAACCTTCTCTAGAGATAAAGAGTGAAACCAAAATGAGGAAAATGAATTTGGTTCTATTCCCTCTACTCACAATAAAACTGTTAATAACTCTACTAATCTGGATACCACTAGTAGTTCTGTAAAATCATGGAAACTTACCAGTAGCCCGATGGT
Source organism: Viscum album (assembly GCA_963277665.1). Taxonomy (NCBI): domain Eukaryota; kingdom Viridiplantae; phylum Streptophyta; class Magnoliopsida; order Santalales; family Viscaceae; genus Viscum; species Viscum album. Next base: position 1,419,616,879 of record OY728145.1, read on the forward strand.
TGTTCAGACTGAGGCACAGACCAAGATTACTAAGCCTAATAAAAATATTTCCAAGACCTTGGAATCTATAAAAAATGTAAATGTAAATACACCCTTAGCACATGATCCTATGAAAATGCAGGAAAATAATGACTCAACAGAGCAGATGCAGTGTCTCTATATTGTCTGGGCACTCTCAAACAGCAAGACACAACTTCTTCAAATGACTGATGAACACATATTCATCTTTCTAGAAATTTTCCTTTTTATGGTACTCAATCTATATACAGTGATGATTGTTTTCAGCAAACATATAAATTTTTTATCTATCCAAAATAGCAATTCATTATTGTTGTGTAATAAGAACTCTACTGAATCAACTATGAATGCTTTAATAAATGAACCCACTAAGAAGAACCATGTCATATCTAACAATAAAAGGAACATACCACTAATAGTAACAATTATCAAAAGTTTAGAATATCATCTAGAAATAAAGGTTAAGGAAAAAATAAAAGGGGGGAGTTCAAACTCCAAACTCAGGATTATATGAAGATATTATTTTGGAATTGTCAGGGTATTTCCTAATTTGACACGTTCACTATTCTAAAAAGAATGGTTAACACTCACTACCCTATGATATTTGTTATTGCTAATAAAGCCAAAACTTACCTTTTCTTTTAAATAATCTCATTTCTACCAGAATAATTATGTTTTTACTGGTGCAATCAGAAATGCAAATAATACTGAATCTCTAAGTATTTTTTTCACACTATTATTTAAATAATGTTAGTATTTATAATGTCTCTGACCATATTTTTACATAAAACTTTAATAGTGATGGAACACACCTTTTCTGCCCTTATTTTATGCTTAGAATTGATACCATGAAAGGAGAAATATATGGAATGACCTTTTATATAAAGGAACTACTATTAATGCTCATTGGTTTCTTATTAGAGACTTTATTTCCATTCTCAACTCAAGTAAGAAAATTGGACCATATCATGCATCTATTTCCAGGAGAGAATCTAAATCATCGATTGAAGACAATAATATCATTGAAATTAATCTCACTGGTGTGAAATAGACATGGTATAGAAGACATTACAATAGAGTGGTTTTCTCTAAGATGGATAAAAACTTCACAAATGTACCATCTTTAGATAAATGGGAAACTATCTCCAGTAACACTCTTCATTGGATGAACCCTGACCATCACCCCGTCCTGGTCAATGTCTCCACCAAAGACATGAAACCTTGGTTGCCTTTTATATTTAACTATGTGTGGCTCAATCATGTTAATTTCATTAATATCATCCAAAACTATTGTTCTTCAATTTCACACACAAATGATTCCTTTTCCCCTAATTTTAAATTAAAAATTCTCAAATAGACTCTCAAATCTTGGTGTAGCTCCAAATCCAATCAAGTTAACAATGATATACTTCTTATTGAGGAAGAACATAACGATTCAGAAAACATAAAAACCATCTATGACATTAAAAATTATCAAACACAAGAAATAAACCTTGCAGTTATACTCAACCCTTTCTTACTTTTAAATAAAATATGAGAACATAGGCTTTTAAAGTTTAATGGTATTCAGATGGTGAAAGAAATACTATGTTTTATAACTAGTTTAATGAATCAGGATGGCTTGATGGCTGTTAACCTTTCTAATGGAAAAGGACAATATTATTGATAATGAATATAACATTTATCATCATATAGTCTCCTACAATGAATCCATCATCAATGGTCCTGATATCAACAAATACATCTTTCTAAAGGTTATTCTGATAGTGATCACTGATGAGGACAACACTTTCCTTCTCAACACTCTACTGGATCATGAAATAAAAGGCAATGTATTTAGACTTAATCTCGATAGTGCTCTGAGTCTTGATGTCTTCAATAATGGTTTCTTACAACCTTATTGGGATGTGATTCATGTCAATGCATGTAAACTTTTCAAATCCCTTTTTCCAATGGTGTGATTCCTCGTGCTCTTAATGCCCAATTTCTCACCTTAATCTCAAAATAGGAAAATTCTTCTGAGATTCACCAATTTACACCAATTTCTTTTATTAATACTCTTTATAAAATCATCACAAAAATCCTTGAAAATAAAATTTCAACTATCATAGACAAAATTGTCTTCTAGAATCAATTTGGTTTTATTAAGGGTATATCCATTCAAGAATACATTTGTATTTCTCTAAGAGTGTCAACAACATGAATAAATCTAACAGAGGTTGTGATATTTATATTAAACTCAACATCAGAAAATCTTGTAACACCATGGATTTTATCTTTATCTTCAACTTTCTTCAAGGAATTGTTTTTAGTTCCTCTATTAACACTGCAATCAGAAATCTATTAATATCATTGTATATCTCTATTTTCACTAATGGCTCTCCCTAGGGATATTTTAAATTCATCAATGTTGTTAGGTAGGGTGACCCCCTCTCTTCTATTTTATTCTCGATAGTGGAATACTATCTTAGACGTCTGATCACCAGCCTGGTAGACCAGAAGAAGATAAATCTCATCGATGTCTCTGGGAACATGAATTATCTTACCCACATTTTTTATGCTGATGAAATAATTATTTTATTCATGTTGATAGAAGAAATATTCTTAACCTAAAACAACACTCTCACACTATGAATAGCTTTCTAGTCAACCATTAGTTGGAACAAAACCTGCATCTTCTTCGGGAAGAAGTTTCCTCCCACCAGAAAATGTAACATTATCGGTGACATATGTCTAAAAGAAGTTAAGATCCCTTTCAATTATCTGAGTGTTACCATATTTTGGGGAATAAACAAGACTTTATACTTTGTGGATATAGTTCACCAAGTTCTAAACCAGTTATCTTATTGGAAATATAATTCTCTCTCTATGTTAGGTAGGACTTACCTTGTAAAATCCACTATTATCTCCCAGATGATTTACTCCATGATGGTCTATAAATGGCATGTTGGTCTTATAAAAAAATGAAAATTTCTATAAATAATTTCATCTAGGTTGGTAGTATTCTAGAAAGAATGCTTCTGATTTTCCCCTGATCAACTTGTTGCAAGACTATTGGGAAAGGTGGTATTGGAATAAAAAATATAATGTACTTTAACGAATCCCTTTAATCTAGACTCACTTGGAACAATTTTCAGAATATTTCTAAAGCTATTACCTTCCTTAAAAATAGATTTCATGGAAAACATAAGTTGGGAAATTATAATTTCATTAACACTTATATATAGTTATCCATCAAACAATCCTTCTCCAATATCATGAATAATTCTTGATGGATGGTCTCTAATTACTCCTTCATGAAATTTTGGTTGGATAACTGAACTGGAACACCTTTAATTTCTAATATATCTTCTAATAGAACCCCTGAGAGTTCCAACTTCTCTATTAGATAAATTATAAAATCTCAACTTGATCACCTCAATAATAGTATTCTTAATGTCATTGAAAACTACTCTTTCACATACACTAATGATTTTGTAATTTGAGAACATACTCATAGTGGTGTTCTTAACTCAAATAATTTATACAATCAATATTTCTGTAACTTTGAAAGTGATTACAGTTGGATAAAACATTTCAAGAGGCTTTGGATAAAGACTTCAAGATTCAATGTCATATTTCATCTTTCTAAAAAACATTTCCCACAGATATTTTCCTTCTATCTTTTGGAATCCATCTCTACTCTAAGTGAAAAATATGTAATCAATATAGAGAAATTTATAACCACCTATTTCTTTGTGGTGCTACTTATTCTACTATTTGAAAATATATTCTGGACATTTTTTACTATAGATGGTTGATTTTTGACTCCATCAAAACTCAACAAAAGAAATGTGCAGAAATGGAAGGCTCTAAGTAAATCAAAAAAAATTCCAAGATGTAGTTGCTGAGCTTCACCATGTGATCTGGTATGATCAGAATGCTATTATTCATAATAATTACTCACTCAATCAAAATACAGGTTGTATAAGTATCATTATTTCCATACATGGAGATGCTTTGATGCAAAAAGGGACATTTCCACAATATTGTGCATGACTTTGGGATCCGGTGACATCTATAGATTAGTGTAAATTTATATCAACCATGTTTCACTCTAGAGGTGTTCCGGAGAGGTCCTCTTCCTGGATGGATCAAAATTTATTTTGATGGCACCTCCAAAGTAAATACAGGACCTATGGGATGTGGGGATATCTTCATGAATCACCTCAGTCAGATAATTGGATGTTTGATGGGTATATGTGTCATTGACACCTCCCATGAAGTGGAGATGATGAGTTTAATACGTAATATTTCCTTCACCAAGCTCTTTGGATAGAATAAACTCTGGATTTAAAGTGACTCTATGACCATCATGCAGGTGATTTGGAATGGAATAACAAATATTTCTTGGATGATTACTACCCATTGGATGGAATGAACCTTTTCTCTTATCAATCTAAAATATTTAATTAAACATGTTTATCAAGAAGAAAGCACGATTTTAGATGTCCTGGCCAACATGGGAGTAAATCAATACATGACTTGGTTTGAAGAACTCCCCACTGATCTTATATCCTTACATGAAAAATACTGTAATATGATCTCGTATTTTAGACTCCTATAAACTTTGTTTTGAAAAAATTTGTTCTTTGGTCATTTTGGGCCAAGGATTCATCTTTTTAATAAAAAATAATTAATAAAATGTCAATACATAAAAACAAGTCACATTAGGAGTTATACTTTCCACAGTGTGCATTGGATTGAGGTTTGGTTGATTTCTACACATAATAAATGACTCCTGGATCATTTTCCTAATGTATCAAAACAATCCAAATGCATTTTCTTAGTTTTCAGTATGTCACTTGTGATTTTAAAAAAAATAATGTAAATTTTTAATAAAAAGACAAACATGGAGTTATATCGGTTACACTGTGTGTTAGATTGAGGTTTCATTGATTCCTAAACATCACAAATGACTCATTGATCATTTTCATAATATTTAAAAATAATTAAAATGTGTTTTCTTAGTATTATTATTGCCACTTATATTTTTTTACTAAATTGTCATTTTAACCCAGAAAGTGACATTTTGGGTAATACTGGGTGCATCTTTCATTAATTTTATGTGATCCTACTTCATATACCTCAAAAATGACTTATTAACCACTTTAATAAATTATCAAGACAACTAGGTTGCATTTTCATAGTTTTCTACGAGTGATACTTTTTTAACTAAAATATAAATTTAAAACTGATAACATACACTTTTAGGCATACCAGTAACACCATGCATCATATTGAGGTAGATTTGATTCTTACATGTCTTAAATGAAAAATTTATTTTTTTCCCAAAAGAATACAAACAATTCAGATGTTTTTTCTCTGTTTTTTGTATGTCACCTATTCTTTTTTACATAAATTATTTTTACTTTTAAATAATAAGAAACACTTAGAGTAATTCAGGTCACATCATACATATTATTGACGTGTTATTGACTCCTACACATTGAAAAGTACTCGTGTATCATTTTATTAAAGTAAAAAAACAATATCAATTTATTTTCTTAGTTTTCAGTATGCCTGTTGTATTTTTTGACTAAAATGCCATTTTAGATTGGAAACATGCATTTTGAGTCATACCAGTCACATCATGTATTGGTTTGATGTGATAAAACTTCATACACATAAACAATGACTTATGAATTTGTGCCCAAAATTATCAAGATAACTGGAGTGTGTTTTCTTGGTTTTTAGTGAGTGACATGTTTTGAACTAAAATTCAAATTTTAAACTGATAACAGACACTCTTGGTCATACTGGTCACACCATGCGTCAGATTGAGGTGGGGTTGATTCCAACACATCAAAAATGGCTCATGAATAATTTTCCTAAAGTATAATTTTTTAATGAAATTTCTTTGTTTTATGCATGTAACTTTATCTTTTTTACATAAATTTATGTCAATTTTAATGAAAAGATGTTCTTAGAGTCATCCTTGTCAAACTATTCATCATATTGAGGTGTGTTTGACTCCTATATATAAAAAATGACACATGGATTGTTTCCGTTATGTATTAAAATAATCAAAAATTTGTTTTCTCTTTATTATGTATGTCAATTGTGATTTTTTAATAAAATTAAATTTAAAACTAGAAGGACTCATTTTAAGTCATACTAGTTGTATCGTGCATCAGTTTAATGTGAGTCATCTTTGTACGTGTCACAGATGAATTTTGAATAATTTTCCTAAATTATCAAGATAGTAGGATCGCATTTTCTTGGGTTTCAATGATTGTTATGTCTTCAACTAAAATGTCAATTTTTAATCGATAACGTATACTTTTAGTCATACTTGTGACACAGTTAATTATATTACGGTGGGGTTGATTCCAACACATCAAAAATGACCCACGGATCGTTGTAATAATTTATAAAAACAATCCAAATGTGTTTTCACAATTTTTAGTATGCCACTTTTTCTTTTTTTATTAAATTAATTTCAATTTTAAATAAAAAAACACATGGAGTCATAACTATCACATCATATATCATATTGAGGTGTGGTTGACTCCTACACGTAAAAAATGACTTATGGATTGTTTTCATAAAATATCAAAACAATATGAATATGTTTTCATTGTTTTTAATATTTCAGTTATGGTTTTTTTACTAAAAGGTCATTTCAAATTAGAAACACACATTTTGAGTAATAACAGTAGCATCACGTGGTAGTTTTATATGAGACTATTTCATATATGTCAAAAATGACTTATGAATTAAATTCCAAAATTATCAACATAATCAGAGCGAATTTTCTTGGTTTTTAGTGAGCGGCACATTTTGAACTAAAATGTAAATTTTAAACATATAAAAGAAACTTTTAGTTATACTGCTTCCAATGTTTGGAAGACTGAGGCGGGGGTGATTTCTATATGTCACAAATGAATCATTAATTGTTTTCCTAAAGTATCAAAACAATCTGAATGAATCTTCTTCTTTTTCAGTATGTCACTTTTTTTTACTTAAATTAATGTCAATTTTAAATAAAAAGACACACATGGAGTTATACATGTCATGCATGTATTTTATTGTGGTATGGATGAATAATACAAGTCAAAAAATGATCCATTAATAATTTTACTAATTTATCAAAGCAATATAAATACATTTTCTCATTTTTTGGTATTTTTTTTACTATAATGTAATTTCCATTTGGAAACACACATTTTGGTTCATACTGGTAACATAGTGCTTTTTATTGATATAAAACTACATCATAAATGTCACAAATGACTTATATATCATTTTACTAAAGTACTAAAATAATCCAAATGTTTTTCCTCATTTTTGAGTATGACAGTTGTCTTTTTTACTAAAATTGATGTAAATTTTAAATAAAAATAAGAATATAGATTATGTTAATACAATATCAAACATATAATATTGTGAATAAAAAAAATAGTATATTAAGAATAACTTTAACTTGTCCTTTTATTATGAGTTGCATCCTCGAATTCCTATCTCTCATGAGCATGAGCATCTTTAAACAAAACTCCCTTACTCAAACAAAGGAATCCACCTATATATATTAAAAATTATTATGTGAGTAATACTAAAAATAATTAAATTAAACATAAATACGAAACAATACACTACTACTATGGAATTCAAATATTCAATATATTTTTGTACATTCTTCCATTAGGCATGTTTCGTATTCGAAACTATGAAAATATCTATCGTCTTGGGAATATGAGTCTTTTCTAAAGTCATAGAAGTAATGGAAAAGTATAAATACACCAATTATTAATAAATATTTTAAAGGATATAGTAATTATATTTGAAAATATTTCTTTAGGTGATGCTATTTTGTGGATGGAATATGATCTCTCTCATAAATTTACAAACATAATAACCACAATCTTTTCCTTTTGTTTGTTTTGGACACAAAAATTTTTTTAGGAGAATAAATAATTTGTTTTGATATGTGTTTTTTTGTTTAAATATTATTATATATACCCTGATACTGGTCCAATCATTGAACTATTCATTGTCCTCATGCTTCTCCCCAAGACCCATTCCTTTTTTTCATGATATTGATTCACCAAACTATCATAATAGAATCCTAAATATAATATTTTATAAATTATATAACATGATGTTTATTACTTAAATGATGGATGTAGTGTATTAAAAATTGAATAATACCATCGTGTGTGGTCTGTTTTTTGGATATCCATGCATTGAATCCAGGAAACAAATCTTTGGTGCATCTAAATTGACCATAATGAGCATCTATTATTTCATAAAAACATAAAAAGGAATAAGAAGGATATTAATTTATCATCCCATACAAAATATCTCTCAACATTAAATATTAATTTCTATAAGTATCATAAAATATAACACCTGAATCCCATAATAATTTAAAATCCATGATCAATGGATCCAAATAAATATCCGTATCATTACCCAGTTGTTTTGGTCCTGATATAAGCATAGATAACATGATGCATTTTTGCTTCATGCATAACTATAATGGTTAGTTATAATTTACCAACATAACTAGCCATGTAATGAGACTGCTAGTTTGAAAACCAACAGGATTCAGTCCATCTATAGATAATTCAAGATGAATGTTTCTCAACTAATTTCCAAATTCTGGATACTCATGATCAATTATCTTCTATTGAGTAGAGTCTATCGGGTGACTTAGTTTCCCATATTTAATTATTGTATTTATGTTCCACTTCAATTTCCCTACAGTTTCCACGCATCCATATAGGCACCTAAACAGTGTAATGATTGGAATGTACCATAAAAATTTTATAAAACCATATTAATCTTTATTGTATCAAGAATCGATATAGTTTCGGAATTCTGAATGTTATTTTTGGTCTCCAAAAAATAATATAAAGTCATTCAGGTAGGCATGTATTATTTAGAGATCATACTCATAAATAATAGCATTCGTTTGGATTTTTATGTTCATCTTGGGAGAACATTACATTCTGAGATAATTTCATTCATGAGAGAACCTAGTTCCATAAAACTAGAAACACTCCATTTTTTGTGTACTTTCAAATTATACAGCTTATGTACAGTTGATAATATTATATATTTTCTATAACTAGAATACAAAAAAATCATTTTACAAATCATTAAATTCTCAAACAAGTTTTTTACAAACATGATGTTTATATTCACCTATCTTTGTCATTTCCTTAATATAATCTTCATCACCATTCACATTTGTAATCACATCCTCTATATGGTATTCATTATTTTTCACACTTGTAATCATATCAGATGATCCCTAAAATTATTCATATCCTAACCACTAGCTACATTCACTTTTTCCTAATGTTTATTCCAACATTTATAACATCAATCCATTTCATGAAAAATAAAATGTACTAACAACTCCTCTGGATTAATTAGAATTTAATAAAAACAACACAAATATGGAAAAAGGATTTGATAAGGGTCATATACATGATCTTTTTCCAACAAGATAAACTTTTCACTCCTACTTCATACTCTTTTGTCTGATGATTGGAATTCATCTATTCATTATTCATATCCTTCTAATTTGATTTTGTAATAGTAAAAATTAACAAAATAAATATAAAAAAGTGGCCTTTAAAATAATGGGAACTCAAAATTTGAATGATAGTTATTATTTGATTTTTTCCCTAAGACTCATCCCCAATAATCTAACACAAAACCAGAAAGAATATGTAAATGTAGAGGATATCCCTATTTGAAACCTTAATGCTAATGTTGGATGCATTGTAGGTTTTAGAGTTTCAATGAGATTAAACATTAATTAACCTATTATGGGAGTGAGGTCATGGGGCATATTTTGTTGGTTTGAAAGAGTCAGTGACATAAACTTTCCATGGTGTTATTAACAATATACTTGTTTTACCTATATAATGTAATGATTTTTGTAATTCTATAAAAAAATAAACATAAAAGAGTATGTAAAAACTACATTTTATATGTCCATTGATAACTATTTATAAAATCACACTTAAAATCCCATTAAAAAACAAACCATTTACACAAATTACTCTTTAAAACTACACACCCTTTTTAAAATATACTAATAAATTCCATGTAATCATTCAGAAAACTAAAATTCGTTTTTTAAAGAATTCAAAGTAAATTCATGACTCAATAGTCTTAACAATTAAAAATGAGAAAAAAAACCATATATGTTATACAAATTACAATTTAAAACTTCACAAGCCCCTTGTTAAAATCAAAAAAGCATTAAATATTCTTTCAAAACATTAATATATCTTTATGAAAGTCAATCAGGTGAGTTGACAAAAACTTGGAATGCAACCTAAGTCTATGCCAAGTGTTTCAATAATTTTAATGCTATTTAAAAAATAAAAGGGTATGTTGAACTCATATAATGTTTTAATAAATATTTTAAAAAACATGAATCATTTTAAAATATAAAATTACTCATTTTTACATAGACATAAGTCCCAAGATAGGCACTATATAAAAGATATATGAATAAAAAAAGAAACCATTTTATAAAATTTAAATCTATAAAAGGATTACACATGATCCAAAATATAAAGAAAATAAAAAAATATATTTTCAAGAGTGAAACTTTATTGTAAATATCTTAAAATAACACAAAAGTAATATTGTCTCTTTATTCCCTATAGTAACCCTTATATCCAATTATCATTTTATCTTTAAAAAGTGACTTTGGAACACTACTATAAGGGTGTGACCCCTTCCTTTTACCTGTATCATAGACAAATAATTCTATACACGCACCAATGTGTATATGTATGGTGTGAGCAAAGAGTCTAGTAGGATATCATCAATGATTTTATAACATTCATTTTTTATGACAACCTAAAAAATTATAGTTTTAAGAAAATTAATAAAAATAATTTTATTACATAGGGTTGTGTAAATAAAACTTAAAAATTATATATTTTTCATTTAAATAAAATATAATTTACCAAGATACAATGATAAAATAAAATAATAATAAAATATCAACCATTAGCCATAAAGGGGTATCTACCAGTGGCCTAAGGTGATAATCTAGGTTGAAAAATTACGATAATCATCACACTAGAATATTTGTTTCAATACAAATGCAACATAACAAACTCACCGTTAATGGCCTCATCAAGAATGAAATTCTGGTAGTGGGTGTGAGACCTAAGATAAGGGTAAAAGAAATGTGTGACCATAATATTATAACTCTTTTATCATGAATACCCACATCGCTACCAAATTTTCCCATTTTGTTTTTCTAAAATCAAAACAATAATAATCTATGAAAAAAATTTATTAAACTATCATGTCAACATGTTATAACATCAATTGAATAATCCACTTACACATCAACACACATAATTAAACATGATAAAATTACAAATATATATTAAAAACCCAAACATCGCAAATATCTTGATTCATCCCAAATGAATCCTCAAATGGTTAATAAAAACTCAAACACAGATCCCACTATCAATTTAAGTTTGAACTCAAAAGTGTTTTATCTTATTTATTTATTGAAAAAAATATATTTTATCCAAACTACTCACTAGTATCAAAACACTATAATACCAATCATGATACATTCCACCAAAAGGGTCCATATAATGTTTATAATAAATCAAACCACCTCATCCAAAAATGTACTGATAATTTGATCAATTAAAATTCATAAATTTTAATTATATTAAACTAATAGAAAACTATACATATAAAATTTTCAGAATTCTCATAGAATATTCCCAAAAAAATCAAACACTTTACCAATAAAAAAACATTGTCTCGGAATAATGAATCTTACCAAACACATAATTCAAACTTCAAAAAGATTTATAACACTAAAATTCTATAATTAATCTTTCACTATATAGTAATTTTGAATCAAATTTGTACATACCTTGGATTTGGAGGTTCGGTGGAAGTAGTAGGGCCCAGTGGCAATGGAATCAGGGTAACTGGTGGTAGCAGCAGCGGCATAGGCCACAAAGGGGTTTGTAGGGGGGTTCGTGGTTGAGGAGGGGTTCATAGAAGAGGTGGGGTTTAGTGGCAAAGGATGGGTTCATGGTTGAGGTGGGTTCACAGAGGATAAGGAGATCGCGTTAAAGGTAGGGTTTAGTGAATGGCGGAGGTGGTGTTCGTGATAGAGGTGGGGTTCGTGATGACAGACCGATTTGTGGAGGTTGAGTAGGGGTCAGGACAGAGGTGTGGCCATCTGAAGATGATGGGTCAGTGGCTGAAGAAGAGGTCTCGGTGTGGCGGCAGAGGAGGGGTCAGGGTAGTGGACGGGTCGGTTGTAGAGGAGGGACTGGCAGAGGCAGAGGAGGGGTCAGAGGCGTCAGAGATCGGCTTTCCGGAGATCATGAGGTGTGTGAGAGAAGAAGCTGACTATTTGGGTTCATTTATAATATCACGTACAGCTTTTATCAGTGCTAGTTAAAAAGCACTGATAAATGTATGTTTTATCAGCACAACAATAGAATGCTCTAATAAAACATCCATTTATCAGAGTTTTTTAGCACTGATAAAGATTCACCTTTATCCGTGCTAAAAAGTACAGGTAAATATATAATGTTAATTATTTAGTTGTATTATTATATACATTTATAAGATAACATGTATAATATATATATATATATATATATATTTATAATTATAACTATAAATAAATAAATATATATATATTTATATATTATTTATATAAATATATATATTTAAAAAATAATAAATATTATTAATAAATATTTATTTATTTATAATTATAAAATTATAATAAATATATTTATTATATTTATAATTATATATAATAAATATATATAATAAATATATATAATAATAAATTTATTATATATATTTATAAATATATATTTATTAATATTTATAACTATAAATTTATATATATTAATTTAAATAATTATAAAATTATAATAACTATATTTATTATATTTATAATTTTATTAATATATAATTTAAAAAATTATAATAATTATATATTTTTTTATAGTTATAATTATAAATATACATATATCTATTTAAAAAAATTTCAAATTATAAGAACTGTATTTATTATACTTATAATTTCATAAATATAAATAATATATATTTTTTTTATAATTATATATATATATATATATATATTTAAATAATTATAAAATATAAGAAATGTATTTATTATAATGATAATTTTATAAATATATATAATTAATATATTTATTATAATTATAATTATAAATATTTGTATCTATTTAGAAATATTTGTATATATTTATAAATATATTTATTTATTTATATATATTATGAACATTATAATTATAATTAATATATTTATTAAAATTTTAAAATTATTTATTTATTTATATTTATGACATTATAAGAATAATTGATATATTTTTTATAATTTTACAATTATTTTAGAGAATATATATACTTATAATTATAACTATAAATAAATATTTGTATATTTATAATGAAAAATTATAACAAATATATGTTTATTTATAGTTATAATTATATATATATATATATATATTACAACAATTAATAAATTATAACAAATATATTTATTATATATATAATTATATTAATATATATAATTAATATATTTATTATAATTTTATAATTATTTTAATATATCTTTATTTATTTATAATTATAATTATAATTATTAGTATTTTTTTATTAGTGTTCTTATATATTGATAAATATATTTTCTTAGGTGTATATATTTGTAACATAATAAGAATAGTAAATATATTTTTTATAATTTTATACTTATATTAATTATATATATATATTTATAAGTATAACTGTAAATAAAAATATTTAGATTTTTCTAATTAAAAAATTATAATAAATATATATTTATTTATAGTTATAATTATATATATTAGGTGCTTGGGGGTAAAATTACCTAAAACACACACACACACTGCACATACATTGGCCTAAAAGGCATGTCATAGCCTCCCTAAGGGATAACACCCCCTCGACCACCCACTTTTATTACATGACATATATTTGGAACGATGGCCCATTGGGCATAGAGCTCATTACATAGCCCGTAGGCCCTAAATTTTGGCTCAATGCCCATTCAATAAATATTACTTCTATAGCACCTTGACTCGTACAATACTGCTATAGTATTTACACTGCTATAGTTCTCACTACAGTACCTACTGCTGCTATTGTTACAGTGGTTTCCACCGCAACAGTTTCTTCATTGCTAGGGTACCTTCGCTGCTACAACACAGCTATAGTATCCTACACCCAATGGGTTTTGAACCCCCATTTCTCATGTATGATTACAGGGTGATTTCCACTAATTATAAATATTTTTTTTATTTATAAATAAATTTATTTAATTATATATATTTATTACTTTATAAGTATAATCAATATATTTGTTATAATTTTATAATTATTTAAATATAAATATAGATATATATTTACAACTATTATTAAATATATTTATAAATATTTGAATATAATTATAAATATATATATATTTATAAATTTATAATAGATATATATTTTTTTAATTTTATAATTATATATATATAGCCTTAATTAGAATTATAAATAAATATATTTAAATAGTATTTATATATAATTAAAAATTTATAGTTATAAATACAATAAATATATTTATAATTGAAAAATATTATTATATTTTTATTTTTATTTATGAGAGTATATCCATGGGTATAACATGAATGAATCATACACCTACTAATGGATATTGATAATGAAAAAGGAGTAATTACATATGGATAACATCAATAATAATAATAATAAAGGTGTAATGTATAAATGAATATGAAATCAGGAACAATACATAACATATGCACATCAATTATACTAACACATTAATTTCTTTATCGAACAAATTCATTAGAAATTTCTTTTAATATATATATATATATAATTATAATTATAATTATATATATTGAAAAAATATTTATATATATTTAAAAATATATTAATTATATTAATTATTTAATAAAATTTATTACAACCATATAATTATTTAAACATATATTAATAATATTCTAAATACTTTTTTGAAAACATTACACATATATATTTAAATACAATCATTTGAGGCCAAATATGACATCATATGAGTACACCAGACATAAGAATAGAATGCCACAGGAATGATGTGGACCCATCATCAGTCTACACCCCTAAAAAACATCACACATGTTGTGTTGGCCTTCGACTTGCATAGTCAACACCAAGGGAAAATGAATTCGCTCTATTTCTAGTTCCAAAAAATGCACTTGAGTGGGTGAAACGAAGGAGTAAAAATTTCCAGAATCAAACAAATCACAAACAAGGGTAGATGATAAAATAATCATACCTATAATTGTCTTTATCCATTTGGTGATGCAGCAACTACTATGTGCAACTGACTACACCCAGATCCTATACATCTCTACTAACAGACTCATCTATGAACACACTTTCGTCCAGGTCCCTATGCTCAAGAAGCATCCTGAGGATAGCCTCTACCCGCAACATTCACTCTGACCTCAACATCAACCTTCAGCCCCTACTACTAGAATGGTCTCACTAGTAATAGCTACTGAGGTAGACACTAAACCTACCTTCCCCTACCAAAACAGTTCTCAAGAATCAACTGGGCACTGATATCGATGATGGATGTAAACCCCACAGATGAAACACAATGGTTCGAAGTCCTCATGAAGAGAAAAAACCACTACCCTCATGTGGTCGGAACAGAATATGCTGAGGTTAATACCGAACTGGTCAGAACCTTGAAATCACTAGTGTTTGGGACCCACCCCTAACAACTCTACTCCTCATGAAACCCTGTTGGTTCCCCTCTCATAGAAATCCTCCTCATGAGTGCATCCACTCGATCACATATTCATGCTTTTATGACTCTAGATATATTGGAAATGTAAAAGGAGTAACTGCATACTACATTAATGGATGAAGTGCCTCCTCAAGATGTCGCATATGATACTCCTCATCAGGGAAAGGATATAGGTAAAATTAAAGAGTTACTTGAACTTGATCCCAATATCTCACACAAACATACTCCCTTGCTAAAGGGAGAGTAGATCCTAACTATTCATAGCCTTCATGGTCACAACAAGGAACTATATCCATAAATTATTATGGAATATGACCCATGAAACATCTTCCTCCTTACTTTGACAATGGTATATATTCCACTACTGACACACATATCCTCACATATGACTATCTTACAAGGTGACCCCATACTTTGTTGGAGATGGGAACAAACTGAAAGCGATCTACAACTCCTCTTTGATCTCTCTATATCTACATCAAAAAATTAACCTCATAGATCATCACATACTACTAAAAATCCTGAAACATTCTCTTCCACTTACCATCAAACTCAAAACGATCAACCCTATAGGAATCAACTAGGTTATCATGATGAACATCCATCGCCTAAGCTACACTATGATGATAACTAGGATCCATAGATGTAAAGGAAAGAAATGATTTAATTAGGCTAGTAGTATGTAATTTCATTTTGGATCATTTTAATTTATTTTATTCATTTTAACATTCGCAAAATAAACTAATTCAAATAGGAACACAAGTCATCATGATGCATGTACCTATCCTAGGAATATAACCTAAAAAAATTACCACATCACTTGGTTGTTAAAAATGATCAACGTCTATGCATTGGAACAATGGGGCCCTAAATTATCATGTCATAGCAGGTCTCCCTGGCCAATATCACACACCATGTTCAACATAAATGGTTTCCCATACCATCCAATGCAGTCCTCAATGTGGCTAACTCCAAACTCCATACTATCTCTCAACCACCACATCTGATAGCCCTCTATCATCACATCATCCCTCCAAAGATACTACAATGAGGGGAGACATATAATGACCATTGATTCCCACATATATTGGGACTTGGGTTGGAAACTTGTATTGATTATATAAAAATCTCATGAAATGAGAGTCATTACCACTATAATAATATATGATTGGGATATAAGATGAATCATCCAAAAAGAACTCAATAAAATAACATAAAAGAAACCAAAATCCAACACACAATGCGTGTATAAATAAAAATGATAAAGATAAAAGTTTTGAATGAAAAAAAAACCAAATAAAACTGAAGAAGTGATGAAAAAATTATCCAAACTTCTGAGATAGTAACTCCATGTATGGTCTATGAAGTTCTCTTAGACTCCTAAAATAGTTTTATATAAATTATGTGAGAATAAATGTATAATCAATAAGAAAACCAAGGTATTTCATACAAATGTGAAAGATCATACAAATTTATCCATTAGAAAATAGAAGAACCAATATCACATAAATAGTTCAATAACCAAACACCAACCTCACCAAGGTTCACTCGATAAATAATGCATACAAGTGTAATTACAAAAAAAATGATGTATATCAAGAAAGTGTACCACACACTACTTTGCCTCTAGTTTTTTGATCTAACACTCCAGCTTCATACATCCTGGACCTCCCACCATATCTGAATAAAATTATAGCCCATCACATCCTATCCATAGACACCATGTCCATCACATTACATTACATCTCACACAATGAAACATGGGCAATCACATCACATAACATCTCATAGCCAATGTAGTAGGGTATCGTGAACATGAAGTAAATCAACCCCATTATCTACTATTACCTTACAAGAAATCCACTGTAATCCATGTTACCACATCCCACCTGAATACACTTGGGAAATTAAATATTTAAAGAATATATTTTTAATTAATCCATCATAACCCACAAATGACCTTTTCAATTCCTAGAAGATGGATTGGGGAGAGAGTGAAGCCATCCATCCATCCTAACACAATGTTGTTGGTAAAAATACCCTCATGTGGTGATACAAGTTTTGGCATAGATTTCTTGATGTGGGTAGGGTTCTAATATAATTCACAAGGATTAAAATATATATATATATATATAGTCATGACATAACCGCCCTATCCTAGGGGTTTAATATGAAAGACTAATCCATCTCACAAGAACTTCCACTTCCAATAAAAATACAAATTGAACAACCCCACACAAGTATAACACAAGCCAAAATTTATATTTCGATATTTAATAATCATTAATCTATTTATTAGGATTTTCCATTACCAATGAAGTCCATTAAGACGAACATATTTTTTCATATTTCTAGTCCATTATTTTATATATATACATTATCCATACATACCACATAAACTATCATCAATTAATTTATTAAACATGCACATTTAAAATCATTATCAATAATTTAATTCCATTTATACTCACGATTCAACTGTAACATGTCATATTATAATAATAGACATACCAAATTCTACAAACCAGTAATCCGACATCAAATTTCAAAACCCCACTACACAACTGCATCCCAACTACGTTTGTTGACCCACTGCACAACCACATCACCTCCACTATCCCCACATAATTCACAACATAGCCACCACCCATGAATCTCATCATCGTCATCACCGTAACCAAGACACAACACACAACTGAATCCAAAAACACATTACAGAACAAAAACATGTCACTTTCTAGATATAAAATATGGACATTCATTCAATTGCTCTTTTTTTAGAGGGCGTCATCACTAAAGCCAAATATTTTGGTTTAAACAAATCATTTAGCCGTGTATAAGTGGTTGTATATTTATTTATGGTGGTTTCACAACATTCACAAAAATTGTTATCGAGAAATACTAAACTATTCCACAAACATAGACCCCTAATGAACATGATTTTCAGTACGTATTTAGACCATATAATTTCAATGACAAAACTTTGTCAAAATAGCAAAAACATGCTTCCATTCCCTTGAGGGTTATTAAATTCATTTAGAAAATTAATTTATATTTTTAAATTTACATGAGGTAATTTTTGTGTAAATAAACATGATCACCCATCCCAACATGATACACATAAATAGAAATTAGGGAAATCCTACTTCAAAGAGAGAATCTTTACACAAAATTGATACACCAGAAATTAGGGGTCCCTATATATGATGAAATTGCCCACTGGGAGAACTCAAACAAACATTAGAAATAAAGATCTATGACTCCAAGGGGAACAACCTTCAGAAAATCTCATGTAAAAATAAATAATGATTAAAAAAAATAAGGAAATGTCTTCTATTTTGAATGACTAGATCATGAACTACTAGGGTTAGATAGGGTTTTAAATTGGACACTAAAGTCAGGTATAATTAAATTCACATGGTTTAAACATTTAAAGGGTATATGGAATTTTTATAAATTTATTATATTATTAATTTTACATTAAATGTATTTAAATTCAATTAATTAATTCATTTAAACTTTTTTTCATCCAAAAGGATGTCAAAATGGAAAAAACAAGAAATTTTGGGAAACTTGAATTACTGTAGAGATCTACCATTGGAGATAAACTATTGAAGATATAATGTTGTTTATATATATACATTTAGATATGTTCTATTAGGGATATACCATTATCTCATAGATCTATAGTTGGAGATCAAACATTGGATATTTATCATTGGAGATCCACTATTAGAGATCCATCACCAGAGATCTACCATTGGAGATCTACTATTATTTTAGAGATCTATCATTGTTTCAGAGACCTAAATTTAGAGGTCTACTATTATAGATCTACCATTGGATATTTACCATTGGAGATCCACC
The DNA here is from genome assembly GCA_963277665.1 of Viscum album. Taxonomy (NCBI): domain Eukaryota; kingdom Viridiplantae; phylum Streptophyta; class Magnoliopsida; order Santalales; family Viscaceae; genus Viscum; species Viscum album. Next base: position 1,419,636,626 of record OY728145.1, read on the forward strand.
TTTGGACTTCTTCCATGAGAGATATACCCTTAGTCAAGATATCCACCATTAATTCATAGATCTACCATTATAGATCTACCATTGGAGATCAACTGTTAGTTGAGAGATGTGTTATTATTACAATGATATACTATTTTTTAAAGGATCTACTATGTGTTCATAGATCTAAAACATCTCCCTTTATCCAAAAAACATATCTTGACTCTCTATAGACACCTCAAACATCAGATATCCCATAATTTAATGGGTCATAAGGTCTCTGCCACTACATTATTATTCTGCAATTTTAAAGTATTCACTTTCCTTTTTTGAAAATTATATTATGAAATAAAAATTTCTATATTTCAAAATATAATATATTTTTTATTTCCATGATTAATATATTATATTGTTAAGATAAAAACAATTTTTTCTTCATTAACTAACTTAAAAAATATATTACGAAAATTGCATTTTTAAATCCAAAAATATAACCATTAAATATATATTGACTCCTGATAAATAAATTCATTACGTATTTTATAAATATTATATTTGAATAACATTTATTATAATATGACATCAAACAATGATAGCGCACTGATTCTCAACTTGAGAATACACATGCATCAAGTAAATATATAATATCCATCCGTACCCATTCATTAATTCCCAAAGTATTCCTCATTTATCAAATAAATGATTTAATCCATGATCAATTTTTAATATCATCAATTATCTGTATTGAGTAAATAATTCTTATTTATCTATATTTCACCAGATAAACAAATAAAATTAAAATTAGAAAACCATGTGTAAAAAAAATATGTGTGTCAAGTAATAAAAATATACAAGATAATTAATATGCATATTTATGGGAAATATAATGTCCAATGATCTCATAAAATTGAATTTTTTAAGGAAAAGAAGATGAATAAAAAATTGTATAATTAACGATAATTTCAAAACATTACATGGACAAAATTATAATTAAAAATCCATATAATGAATTATGATGTTTTGAATACAATATATCCCATGTTTACAATATTAGGATAAGGTTTTTTTCTTTTATGAATATAAATTATATGAAAAGATCCCTTAAAATATTCTTGAGTAGAATAACCTTTTCTATTTTCAAATTACCTTTTAAAATAAATATTTCACAAAAAAATTTAAAAAATAATTTTCTTCCATAATAACCTTTGAATGAAATAAAATATTCTTTACGAAATTTTATTGGCCATGACTTCTAGAAATTACATTTATGTAATAAATTTTAAAACAAATATTCGTTACACTTTTTTTGGTAAAATCCAATAATGACAAGTTTTTAAAGTGATATGATGATTCTATACAATTTTTTGGTAAAATTAAAAAATAGGTAAATTTTTATTTAATAAATCATTTTTAAAGGTTACAAATTTTTTTTTCAAAATATATTTAGGGAAATTAGTTTAGTTAGAAAAAATTTTTCTAATCGAATAGGGAATGGACTGGGATTTTCATAAAGATGTTTTCTTAATTATATTCATTAGGAAAGAGTGGGAAAATTTTAATGTTACATGAAAATATCATAAATAAAAAAATTATAATAAAATTAATTTTTTTATTATAAAATTAATGTATAATATCCTTTAACTATAATTAAAGATAACACAATCATAATTAGAATGAGAGTATGAAATAAACTCTTATAAAGACCATAAAGTTAAAGTGAGAATTAATAAATGAATCAGTTATCTGTTTAAAATTTAAATCCAGCTACAAAATTTCAAGTAAATAATACTAAAATTGAATGTAATTATAAAAATAACTATATAATATCAAATACATTCATGAAGTAATATACCCAAATGAAAAGAAATTGAGTAAATAAATTCATTACCACTCTGTAATTTTCAAGTAAAATACCATTATATTAAATTATAAAAATTGAAACATAAAATACCATCAATAATGTGGTATTCATTATATTACATGTGAAATTGTTATTATAATCTCCATATATAATTAATTAGGTTCATAACATTACAATATTTTTCAGAGAAGGGAGAATGAGATTTAATCCCTTACCTCACTCTTCTATTTGATTGAACATGATTTAATATATTGTATAGTGGTTTTAAAAATGCTATCAGCCTATATAAATACAATATTAATTTTTATAATATAAAATATGATTCTTTTATTAAATATTTTCACTCATTCATTAATAACTCTTCATTATTTTCGTTGTTTCATGTGTCAATTTCCATGTTTTCTCATTTGTGCTTTGTCCTGGATGTTCCAATTCTTGTGAATATTATAAAGTTCCATCATATAAAAAATAATAATATTTTCATAATTATAATATTTATGCATTTTTTATACATTTAATACCAATAATTAAATAGAGGTTTTAGAAGTAATTTTTTTATGCTCATAGAGACGGTAAGCCATATGTATGCACGAAGAAAATTTCCTATTTGTAATGATAATTATTGAAAGTAGGAAAATAATAGTTTATCTTTCAATAATGATACTAATTTGATAATTAATGTATTATTTATTTAAATATACTTATATATATCATCAATGTGGTGTGGTGATGAAAATAGAGTCACATTACTTTCTAATGGTGGTAGTCCACGCGTACATAGATGCACATATTATCTTTCAGTGAGTGAAAACAGAAGAAATAAAATGAAATATTATATTTTAATAATGATAAATATTCCATTAATATCATTTTCATTTCATTTATATCACATATATTCATTAACTTTATATTTATTATCTTCTATATAAAGTGTTTGTGAAAAACAAATCACATTACTTCACGATGCAGTAGTCCACCGTACACATGAGCGATATTATCATATCCCCTATGGAATGGAATATAAAAAAGTTATATATGATATAATGAATAAATATGCATAATTATGTTATAATTATCATATATATTATTTATTTCGATCATTATATAAAATTTTGAGAGGTTTTTATGTAAAATGTGCCACATCGGTTCATGAGGCAATAGACTGTCGTACACACGAGCGATGTTATGATTTTTCATTTGAGGAAAACGGATACAGTTTTTGGTAATTACATTAAAATAATAAAATATTATTATATGGGAGATATATTTTTTGCTATATGATCATAAATAAATTATATTGGAAATAGATGGAAGAATAAATGACTTAAAATGCATTGTTAGGAATTTTACCTCTTTTCAGACAACCTCTTTAGGATTTTACCCAAAGTATTCATCAGATGGATTAATGAAGAAAATTTATTATATTATGACGTTATAGAAGTTTTGAAGTTATTTTTGAATTTATTGGACGAAAAAATGGTATTTATAGTGTAAAGAAGAGAATAAAAAGGGTGGCCTTTTATAAGTGAGGTGAGTGAAAAGCTTAGAATTTTAAAAAATAAAAACGTGTACCTTACTTTTTCAAATCCCAAAAGGTTACAAAATGAATTATTCTTGATCCTTTGACATTATAAATAATAAATAAGTCCATTTATATATTTTATTGTTTTTTAATTACATTTTACATTTATATTTATGTATAACCTCCCCCTTGGTAATCCAGTTTTTACCTTAATAGTGGAAATTAATTTTTATTATTTTTACTATTCATTATAGTCAAATATTAATTTGAACTTATTAGAAAATATAGATTAATATTATTACAATTATGGAAATCATATTTTCTAAATTTAATATACAAAATATGAGAAAATAAATTTAGAACAGAACTCGTAGATGCGACAAAAAGGTCTATTTTGGAAGAGAAAATTCTTATTAGAATTGGAAGCTTTTATATTGAAACTGAATATAAAATTTATAACATTGAACTAAATTTGATAAATTTTAATATAACTGGTTTATCATTACTTTAAAATGATTTTAAAATTTAATTTATATTCTTAAATAACATAAATTAAATAATGTTTTTCAACAAAAATCAATATTTCACTATTCCTCAAAAAAATTGAACATTTTAACAAAAACCCAAAAAATTCATACTAAAATAATATTGATAATATGATTTCCTAAAAATTTAATTTTATAAATACATTTTCTAATAGTGGTAATAAGTAATTTTAAATAATTTGTGAAAATCTCGACTAAACAATCTTTTAGAAAAAAAATAAAATTTTTAGAAAGCATTTTTTTTCTTTTAAATGATTATTATTTTATTAATTTTCAATAAATAACCATTGGTTTTTTTAAATATTTAAACTATATAATTTTCATAATTTAGTTATTACTATTAATATCAATCAATTTTATGACTATTTTATTATGGTATACTATATTAATATTCATTTATAATTGTTTTTTCATGTTCTGCAACCTATCAATGAGATTAAATCTGAAAATATATATTTTGTTTGTTGTTAAAGCTCATTGTTTCTTGTAAAATATGCTATGTAATGAAATTTTCTTCTTTTATAATTTCTTAATTTTATATTTTCCAAATATTAACTAAATTTTATCCACACATTTTTATATTTTAATCATAAATAAATGTTTTGAAATTTTAAATATCTTTTGTCAAAAACCACATTATAAGAGGGTTAAAAAATATACTCTCAGAAAAAAATAAATGGAATTAAAATAGTCATATGTAATCACATATAACTAGGTTTCTATATTGAAGAAAATTTATAGAATTTTAATATATGTAAATGCAAGAAAAGTGTAAATTGTTATTGAGAGTGATATACATTATTGATCACAAGAAGGTGAATGATAATTGAAAAGTTAAGAACCTCAAAAAAAATTATTATTTAAAACAAAACTTGATTCACTGGATAAGAAGTTAATAAGATACATTTTTCATTTCAAGATCATTTTCCAAATTTTTTGGATGTATTTTACTATATAAGAATATAACAAAATATACATACTTGATACGTTTCTAATTAATAAGCACAATTTCTTCCTTTTTGTGATTTGATCAATATTCAATTCATCAATTAATTTTGTAAATAAATATCCCAAAATTAAAATTTTATGCCTAATTAAATAAAATTCTCTTTTAACAGCTTATGATATCCATAAATGTGTGACATGACTTATAGTCTATCTATAAATATTTCTCTAATCTAATATGGTTAGTAGAAGTTATCCAATCTACTACATTAATCTTTAAACATAAATAATAACACAACAGGTTCATTATTAATATTTATTTTTTACATCATTTAATTAAAAACAATGACATATTAACTAGTCAAATAGTTAGGACAATAGTAGACCCTAAACAATTATCATTATTTGGTTTCCAGTTCTGGCCCTGAGACCATTACCAAATGCAATGTGTTTTCCTATTTCAAAACTTTATTGATAAATTAATATAAAATTTCAAAATTGGGATGATATATAATTACCATAACATCAATGATATGATAAAAATTAATGGTTACAATTACCTTGAATCTTATTTCCAAAAAAAATAAAGGTATTATTCTTCAAGTAACTCTTTCATATATTAAACTAATAGGTTTTATTCCCATAAATTTTTTCCAAAAATATATTTAATCAGGTTATATATGTAACCAAAAATTTATCAAAAGGGTTTTTTAATAGTTTTAACTTATGATCAACCTTGAAATCAAAAAACATTGAGGGAATCCATGACATTTATGTTAAATAAGACATCTATAATTCTAAAATTTAACACAATCCTCATATATTCTATGGTTATTATAACCAAAATACCATTGGTAAAAATACTTCTATAATTTAATTATTGATTCCAAATACATATATACTTTGACCCTTTTATGTCAATATAGTCCCTTCTAATTTCTATGATTTAACCTTTATATGAGAAAATTGCCTTGGATAATGACACGGTTATCCAAATTTAAGACAAAAAACTATAAATGGATTTGTAGGGTTGATATTTATCTCCTTCTATCATACTATTAATTTTCCTCACTAATTTATGTCATTATGCCCTTATTTTCTTTAAAAAATATCTATATTATTCCTTTGAGACACATTTATAGGTTTCAATTTCCACTTTTATCATAGTATGGAATTAAATTTTTATTTCTTAAAAGGTCTACACCTGTCTAGATTTTAAGAAACTCCATATTTCCTTTCTTTGGTGATTATAAGAGTTGGATAAGGTATAGGTTGTTAATATAATGTTAGGAAAACTGATTAGGTATAATTCCAATATCTTTCACTCCTTTTATAACCCCATTTGGTTTCTAATATACACTACATTTTCTATCATGTTTTCTATTAACACAATTCTTTTGAGCACCAGCCATTGGTTAAAACAGAAAATCATAGTGTGAGAAATAAAAATTATAGTGCAAAAGCATGTCATCATTTTCGTGATTTTTTAATAATGATTTTTTAATTGTATACATAGTTGGTTTAACCTAGGTCTTTCATTTTCATTATCCTTTCAAATTATTCATAATGATTTTCAATGAAAATGTGAATTATCCTACGAATATCTGCTATGAGTGTCAATCCATGTGTGCAGTCAGGGTCATTATAATAGAATAGGTGACGATTGGGTCAAGAAAAATATGTTATTTTTAGATTTATTACACATGGAACATCTATACTAGAACCATTTACACTTTTAGTGTCCATATAATGATGAATTTATATAAAAAAGTGCATAAATTATATTATAACAATACATTAAGATATTAATATATTCTTATCCTCAATTTTTATAATAAGTTAATCTTCCCAAATATATGGTTTTCTAAATATGGTTTTGAAGGTTTTTAATAAACTTCCCTTGATTCCAACTACAGTGATCCCAATTCTAGAAACGATTAGTCAATGAACTAACTTATTAAATTAGAATAATGTAAAAAAAGTCACATACTAAGGGACTAAATAGTTTAGTTTTCTTGGTAAACTAGATAATGCATGATTCCCATATTATCTTTTAATATACTTACAACATAATTTTTTTAAAATATAATTATTCCCTCTATAATATCCTTTCATATAAATTATAGTACACTTCATGGATTCCTAAGAGAGGAAAAAAATGGTGAGATCAAATTATCATGATGGTTTATCAATACAGGAAAACTAAATATTTGCAACGGGATCCCGTCGCAAAAGGTCTTTTGCGACGGGGCTCCATCGCAAATCGCCCGTCGCCTAAAACGGCGTCACAAATAGGTGTTTTTGCGGCGGTCTCGTCGAAAAAAAATTATTTGCGATGGTGTTTGTCCCCTATCACAAATAAGTTTTCGTTTATATATAAAAAAGGTATTTGCGACAGGCCGTCGCAGATATATTAGTTGCGACGGGTCAGAATCTCGTCGCAAATGCAAAATTTAAAAAAATACTTGCGAAGAAAGTATTTTCGACGGACCATCGCAGAAAGGTTTTCCCGACGGGTATTCATCCCGTCGCAAATGGGACTGTAAAAAACATTTACGACGGGACTTCCCGTCGCAAATGTACCCGTCGCAAATATTAAAAAAATAATAATAATAATTAATACAAATCGTATAATATTAAATAATAATAATAATAATATAAAAAAATTATATTATTATAATATAAATAAAAAATATATAAAATATAATTATGAAATATTAATATAAAATAATAATAATATGAATATAAATAATATAATATAATAATACTAATATTAATAATATAAAAAATTAATATAATATTATTATTATTAAACTATCTATATAATAATAATATTATTATTAATAATATAAATAAATTATATTATTATAATATTAATAATAAATATATATATATAATATAATTATAAAATATTAATATCAAATAATAATAATATGAATATAAATAATATAATATTATATATTATGAAATATTAATATTAAAAAATAATAATAATAGTATTAATATTATTAATATAAAAAATTAATATAATAATATTATTATTAAAATAAACATACATATTTATGAAAAAATAATATTAATATTATTAATATTAATAAAATTATATAATTATAAACTTCTCAACATTAACAATATATATAAAATATTAAAAAATAATATTACTAAAATAAGTAGACATTAAAAATAATACTAATAAGTAATAATATATTAAAAAAATAAAAACAAATTAAATCAAGTAATATTCATACCAATATGAAAGAGGAATTGTAAATAGTTAGTATGACAATAAACTATAAACTCAAATGTTTATTACATCTAAAAATATCACTGGGGGTGGATAATCTGGAGGACCTGGAGGACCTGGAGGAGGTGGTGGAGGAAAACTCCATCCCTAAACTATGAGTCAGATGACACATATACTCCACATACTCCTGATGTTGCTCCTCATATCAATGTCTCTCCTCATCCTGCTGCTAACGCATCTGCTCCTGCCATTGACGCATCTCCTTATCGTGATGCTGATACATCTACTTCTACCCCTGATGCAAATCCTCTATAAGCTGACTTTGAGCACGCAGTTGCTCCTGATACTGTGAGGCAGAAGATGATGTCTCTCCATGAGCTCCTCTTGAGTTGGACACCAACATCGCAGCGGTACCATAATAAGCTGTAAGAGTCAAATTAAAGCCGATACCAACTACTCGGCCCTTTTCAAAGCCATATTGGGTCCCCTGCATCCATGTCGTCTCATCAAAATGGTGGGCACTAGTCTGATCACTTTTCTCATCTTGACTCTTAGCCTATTTCTGAGAGGTCGTGGCCACATATGACTCCTTAAGTTTCAATTAGAAATTAAAATAATGAAAATATTATATGCATTTAATTTTCAAACTGAAAAGAAAATAATACTGACCACAATCTGACGCTGGCAGTCACCTCTAATCTCTCCAGTAGCCGGGTCAGTGTACATCCTCCGATAAACGCCGTATGCCGAAATACCGGGCTGCTCATCTTCCTATATGAATATAAAATAAACTGTTTATATTTAAAGTTGTATAAAATATTAAAAAAATTATTTTCTAGACGCTCTTTATGCGCACTGAATGTACGACTACCGGCTCGATGTGTCACCTCCTGTCTCCCCCGATTCTGTCGACCCAATGCAAATCTCCTCTGAAACCCACTACCCAATCAATGTGTACATAATCCATCCCAAACGTGAGATGAAATTTACTCTAGTCTGTGGGATCTACATAACTCATCAAATTATGTCACTCCAGATTTCTTCACAGTCATCTTTCTCAAATTATGGAAAAACTAACGGAAATGGTCACACATAGACATCACCCATGCCGCGTGGATAGTGGCACACATGCTCTCGTAGATGGGATACCATAAACCCTAAGATAAAGTTATTAATGAATTAAATTTCAAAATAAATAATATTTAATTACGTACCAACCAATGATCGAAAATGGCGGCCTGAACATCAGCGGGAATCTGATCCCATGTGAGCCCGGGCTGAGAAAAATAATTGCGCAAGATAGCACTCCCCTGTCCAATAACTATATGAGTAAAACTGTAGAAAAAGAACAAATAATCAAAAAATTAGAATATTAATAAATTATAATGAAATATAAATAAAATACATAGGTTACCATACCACCGCGTGTGCGCATCGAATCCAAGAGGTGGACGTCGCTCCGGGATAGGATCTGGAATCATCAGTCTGGTAAGACCATGCCCCCTCTGAGTGCTCCCTGTATTCCCAACAGCCTGAGGGTCAGATGACTCAAGAACATCATCATCCATAGGTAGATTAGCCTCCAGCAACCGAAAAAACGTTTTCGAGTCCATCTGAAACATGAAATGATTGTTATTAGCAAACAGTTGAAAAAAACAATTATGTATAGATATATATTTGTTTTGATTCAAACCAGCATTTTACTGTGTCAATGTTCATCTTCATCATCATCTTCATAGTTATCAATGTCAATGTCTTCATATTCCTCATCAACATCATCAATTTCCATATTAGTTTCGCTGTCATCATCTCTTGTTATTTCAAATTCAGTTGTGATATCATTGACAACATCGTCACCATCGACCCTTAACTGTGGGGTGTCATCCTCAATATTCATGTCTCTTTGTGAAAAATATGTGTTTTGAGGAGTGTCCTGAAAAATTTCATTTCCTTTCACTTTAGTGGAACCACATTCAGTTTGAGTAAACTGATTTTCTCGAGATTTAACTTTTATTATACTCCACCAATCATCCAACTCTTTTTCAGTAGCACAATATTATTCATAATAAATTTGATGTTCCCGATGAGCCAATAAAAATGGTTCATTTACTGCAAGCAGACTTTTATGTTTAATATTAACAATTCTATGAGTCAGTTGAATACGCAGACCTCTATCTGTATCCAGCCATCGACATTTAAACATTGTTACATAATTCTGTCCCAAATAACACAGTTCAATAATTTCTTCAAGCATGCCGTAAAAGTCAACTTTAATATCTCTATAATGTGATCCCTTCAAACAAACACCACTATTCATTGTTTTCTATGATTCCGCATATGCACGTGTATGAAAGCGATAACCATTCACCACATATGCATTATAAGATTTAACCATTTTGGATGGTGGGCTACTAGAAATACGCAATCGACTATCAATCTTATCAGCATGTACAGATACCTGAAAATTTGTAAAACATTTATCACTATTACAAGTAATAAATTGATTTTATACGTAAAAGCAAAAAAGAATGTATGTAACCAGTTTTTAACCAGTAGGAATTTTTTTTGCCGACTTTCTTCTAAGACAACTGCTGTAATTTGTGGAAATTATTTCTTGATATGATCATCATATAACCTAAAAATACAATATGATTAATTTACTATAACAGAATCTATAGAATAAGGGATAAGAGCACTCACTGTACAATTGGTGAAATTTCTTCATAGTTGATTAGAACATATGTATGAGCACTATGATGTTCATTATCTGAAATCCATCTATCATGAACTCCACCAAAGCCAAGTTCAGGCTGATTGAAAACTAATAATTGATTGTTCATATCATCATCAACATTCTCCTCGTTCCGTCCCATGTGGTTAAATTTTAAGGGATATTCAGATTCAAAATAATGAGAGCAGAATAAAGCAATTTCTTCTTGAAAATAAGCTTCAGCAATTGAGCCTTCAACTGATGCTTTGTTACAGACTTTTTTCATCAATTTCTGCATGCATCTCTCAAATGGGTACATCCATCGAAACTGAACTGGACCTCCACATTTTGGTTCATGTGGAAAATGTAATATCAAATGTTCCATCGAGTCAAAGAAAGCTAGTGGAAAGATTTTTTCCAATTTTCATATAATTACAACAATAGCTTCTTCCAGTTTTCTTAGTGTATCGTAGTGTGTTGTCGCCGCACACATGTCTCGGAAAAAACATGATATATCTTTTATCGAATCCCAAATCTTAGAATTCAACAAACCTCTTAATCCAATAGGCATATGTCTTTCCATTATAACATGACAGTCATGACTTTTTAATCCGGTAATATGACCATTTTTAACACATCTTCCCAAGTTGGAAGCATATCCATCTAGAAGTCTCAAATCTGCAATCCACTAAAAAAATAATAAGAGAATCTCTTTGGTCAGTGTATAAGATGCTTTTGGCTTCATTAATCTCTGTGATCTGACATTTTCAAACAATTCAAGTTCTGGTCACCTGCAAATTTGGGCAAGATCTAATCGTGCCTTTACATTATCTTTGGTTTTACCTAGTGTATCCAAAACTGTATGAAATAAATTATCAAAATAGTTCTTCTCAATATGCATGACATCCAACATTTTTCGGACCAACAAATCAGACCGACATGGCAAATTCCAAAAAATGCTCATTTTTTTCCAATGGTGTTCTTTCCCAAAACAATGAATTTTCTGTTGGTTTATTGTCAGTCCAAAAGTGATAGAAGGTAATGAAAATACAATTGATTGTAACTATGTACCTGAGATCATTTTTGGAGGTTCATCTCTTTCAATTCTACCTTTTCTGAAATGAGATTTATTCCTCTGAAAAGGATGATAAATTGGAAGAAATCTGCGATGACAGTCAAAATAGCAAGGTTTTTTTCCATTCACAGGCATAAATGCTTTGTTGTCTCCCATACAGTAAGGAAATGATTTTGGACCATGTGTACTCCAGCCAGATAACATTCCATATGCCGGGAAGTCACTAATTGTCCACATCAAAGCAGCTTTCATTACAAATTTCTGTTTCTTAGCAACATCATATGTACCAACACCATGACTCCATAATAAATTTAACTCATCAATCAGTGGTTTAAATAAACATCAATATTTGTTTTCGGATGTCCTGGGATTAATAATGTCAAAAAAATATAAGACACTTTCATCAACATCCATGGAGGCAAATTGTACGGAGTTATAAAGACATGCCAATAGGAATACTGACTAACAAAAGATCCAAATGGAAAAAAACCGTCAGTAGAAAGACCCAATATCACATTCCGGGATTCTAAAGCAAAAGACGGATGCACTTGATCAAAATGATTCCATTAATCACTATAAGATGGATGAAACAAGATTTTACCATTTGAAATATTGGTTTTGTGCCATGACATCATTATCGCTGTGTTCTGAGACATAAATAAACACTGCAACCTGGGTGTAAGCGGGAAGTATCTCAACTGTTTTACAGGAATCAATCCAGACTTCCCTGATTGAGCTTCTTTATACCTCGATTTTCCACATGTGGGACAACTATCCAATGACTCATTTTCTCCAGAATATAAGATGCAATCATTTTAACATGCATGGATCTTTTGATAACTATGCCTAGATTACGAACGCGTCTTTTGCTCTCATAATAATTAGCAGGCATCACATTTCCTTCAGGTAACAATGCTTTAACCAAAGAAAATATATGATCAAAACAGTTATTTGACATTCCATTATCTGATTTAATTTCCATAAATTTTGTAACTGCTTCTAATTTTCTTATCTTGCAACCAGGATATAATGCATCCTCACCAGAATTGAACAACTCAGAAAATTTAGATGGTGAAAACTCAGGAGGTAAATCAACATCATCCTCAATTTCTGTTTGTTGAACGGATGACCCTATAACATCATTTACTAAATTCTGAAACCATGATGGATCCGAAATCAAATTATTAGTATCTTCTCTGGAACTATGTTCACCATGTTGATAACAAAAAATATAATCTGATTGAAAACCATAACGCAAGAGATGTTTCCCAATGATGTCAAATGTCTCAAACATTCTCAGAGAACATTTTTTTCAAGGACACTTAATTGTCCCTTCTGAAACAAATTCCGGATTTGATGATGCAAATGATAAGAAAGCTTCAACACCATCAACATATATAGGATTTAAACTATAACTGTTTGGATTTCTGCGCTGATTTATCTAAGAACGATCATCTAATAATTATTGATGTCGATTTCCTTGTTCCATATTCATATATATATTTCTACAAAATTTAAAACCATTACTATTGTTAAATATTTTTATATAAGAAACATTATCCTAAAAAAAGATTATACATAATTACAATTATTTATTAATAATTACCAATAATTATAGCTGACACAGTTAGTTTGTAATCATCCCCACTAATTATTATTAATTTAGCAATACTTAGCAATACATGGAAAAATTAAATATGCTTGAATAATGAAATTAAATTTTGTAATCATCATTGTGAAGATAATATTACTAATTATTATGATTTGTCTGATGGCTCATCTCTTTTTAACTTTCTCCTGACTAAAATCAGTATGAAAAAATTGCTCTGACATACGTTACAGCACATTTTTCATAGTGATTTAAGTGGGAGAAAGTATCAATGATATGAGACTTTGAACAAAAGGTAGCCGTCAATCCATTTTAAATTGTGCCAATTTATAACCATGTACTTGAATTTATTTGATTTTTGATTAATTTTATTAGTAATTATTACTAATTATTACAAATCTCAATATTTCCAACAGATTTTTCTTTATTCTTAATGTGTTCAAATCTTAAAGGGTCGCCAATTTTCAGGTCATGCCCAATAAAAAGTTTGGGTCAACCTTGTCCAATTTAAACTCTATAATTGTCTGTACATGGTTGATCATCTCGCAAGTAGTGTTGCAATAGGATGACACAAGTAATGAGAAAGACATGACTTGGGTTATCCTATTACAACACTACCTGCGAGGTGATCAACCAAGCAAGAACAATTATAGAGTTTACATTGGACACGGTTGACGCAAACTTTTTATTGGGCATGGCCTGAAAATTGGCGACCCTTTAAGATTTGAATTGTTAAGAATAAAGAAAAACTTGTTGAAAATATTGATAATTGTTATATTTTATAAATTTTTTATAATTTTAATAATATTAATATTTTTTTATAAATATTAAAAATATAATAATAAAATAATTATATTATAAGTATTAGTTAACTATTAATATTAGAGTAATATAATATTTTATATTATGTTACAATTTATCTTACTAATTATATTACTAATTATGTTACTAATTATGTTACTAATTATGTTACTAATTAGAAATGTGAAGATATGCATATACGTCAGGTGGTTAATCAATCAATGAATAGAAAAGAAAACGTAATTGACTGCTCATCTAACTCAATTTTCTTTTTATTAGTGTATTGAGGTTGACAGGAAACTTCTACCTCCACATTAATATGAGCTTTTACTGTCAAAATTATAAACCTCCTCACCTCTATATTGGCGAGGAGGTTGATAATTTTGACAGTAAAAGAAGATATTACATGTGGAGGCAGAAGTTTCCTGTCAAGCCTCAACACAGAAATGAAAAGAAAATTGATATAGATGAGAGGTCAATCACGTTTCCTAATTATACTAATTGTTTCCTAATTAAATCTAATTGTTTTCTAATTAAATATAATTGTTTACTAATTAAATCTAATTGTTTCCTAATTAAATCTAATTGTTTCCTAATTAAATCTAATTGTTTCCTAATTATACTAATTGTTTCCTAATTATAGTAATTGTTTCCTAATTAAATATAATTGTTTTATAATTAAATCTAATTGTTTCCTAATTAAATCTAATTTTTTCCTAATTAAATCTAATTGTTTCCTAATTATTTTAATTGTTTCCTAATTATTCCCAATCAATTAAATCTAATTATTTCCTAATTATTTGATAATTATTTTAAATGAATCTAATTATTTCTTAATTATTTGATAATTATATATTTATTTCTAATTATTACCAAAACATACCTCGGGAGTGTCGAACCAAGAGTGTAGCAATGCCCGTTGTTGTGTACCAGGTTAACCTAAGTCAAGCTCGAAACACCTTGTCAGAGTTTTCACTCCCAGGTACATCTGTGCCAGAGCCGCCTCTACTTGTTCGTATCCAAACAAGGATTATTTGGTACAAGCAAATAAACTAATTATACCATATAGCTAAACATTCTATTAAAGAGAATTAAGAATTAAAAATAAAATTAACAATTAAAAATAATTTAACAATTAAAAAAAATACCTTTAATAATCTGCACCTTCTAAATCCTTCCTTCCTCTTCTCGAAAGAAAAAATTAAAACAAAAAAATTCTGCTCAGATATGCAAATGAGAGAGAGAGAAGAATGGATATCTGAATGTTATGAAAAAATGGATGGGGTGTAAATATAGGTTAGATTATTTTCAACGGTCGCATTTACGACGGGTGACCGTCGTAAATACGAGGTATTATGACGGGATACCGTCGCAAATGCCTTCGCCCGCATTAAATAGAGGCGACAGGTAAAAGGCCTTTTGCGACGGGCCTGTCGCAAATAGCCACCATTAGCGACGGGCAGCTATCTCCATCGCAAATTTCTATTTACCGCTGCCGGTATTCGCGATAGGGCCCATCATAAATACCTTTTCCCGCATTAATTACGGGCAGCGGGTAACATGGCTGTTGCGACGGGCCCGTCGCTAATGCCACACCATTAACGATGGGCAGATATCCCCGTCGCAAATTACTATTTACCGCCACTGGTATTTTCGATGGGAGGATATCCCCGTCGCAAAATAGTATTTACCACCGCGGGGTATTTGCGATGGGTCCCATCGCAAATAATACCGAGTGAATACTTGTTTTCAATGAGAAAATTTCCCCATCGCAAACACTATTTACCACCGTCGCAAATAACCTTCCCGAATTTTAGTGCACAAACCGGGCCATTGAAATTGCGACGAGCCCTGTATTTCCGTCGCAAATAACTAACCATTTTCTATGGGAATATATTCCCATCGCAAAAACCCTTTTCATCAGAGTTGTTGCGATGGGAATAAGACCCGTCACAAATACCCTGTCGTAATAATCGTTTTTTCCTGTAGTGTATGTACATCTTTATCTATCATGAATTAATAAGTATAATCAACATGGAAAGGTAAATAGCCAGACCCACATACCATTTAACTGACTATAATATCATGATAAGATAAGAAATAACCAACATTAAAAGGTATATAACTAAAAACACATTAAATTTAATCAATAAACTAAGAATTAAATACATCGAGAGATAATATCATTACAAAAATCTCATGGATAAGAAGATAAAGAATAATCAATACACAACGTAAAATGCTGAACACACATGAAATTTAATCAAATAAATATGAATGAAATAAATCCATATATAATATCATTGTGAAAATATTAAGGATTATATTCAATGAATTATTGATTAATGAAATGCATAATTATTGGACTTCATGTTCTCTAACACATAATACCTCTACTATCAGGATCTTTCGAAAGCTAGTTTACAGCTATAGGTAGAAACCCAATTAATTATTTCTTACTAACCACCTATTGAGGCTATTGATGAATCTAAGGTATATATAATTTTAATCCTCACCCCTCACCATATATCCAATGAATTCCTCACATATTTAACAATTTAATTCATAAACAATTTGAATTATCATAAAATATTTTTATTGAGTAGAGAATAAAAATATATCACATTTCCCCTGATAAAAATGACTTTTAGTGTATAACACCATATGTATTCTAAGATCACTCCATAACATACCATAGTGGATATATTACCATATTGAAATGGGTTGAATACCTTTATATGCATGTTTATGTCATGATATATAAATCGTTATCCTATTTATTAGAAGGATATATTGGTCCCTCACAACACACAATCCATATATTTATGTTCCAAAAGATTAGACAACATTCATCATAATATATCCCATTAAAAGGAATGTGTTCCATAAACCTTTTATCATATAAAAACATATGGAAAATAAATATATTTAATAAACCATTAATCATTTAACCATATCATAACTCGTGGAAAAGGAACAGATTTTATCCAAATCATATCATAAAAAATATTTACCATGAAGAGAAAAAATAAGGATGGTATAAATAAAACATATCACTATTAAGTATTGTATTATATAAAAGGATGTAATCCTAGATATAAAATGATATTGAAAGATCATTTTCAACATTTCGTGAGGAAAATACACTTTCCAAATTGAAATAACTTATTTAAAATCTAAAACCATCCCAATTATAAAAGAAAAATATTTATTTTGAAAGAACATGGGGAACTTTTATATGAATCATTATATCATATAGAATTAATTATGAAAGAAAATATTATTCATGCTACACACATTAAAATGAAGAATAATTTTACATTTTCGAAAAAATCCCTATGGGACTTTCTTGAAAATTGAAAAGAATATTAATTTTATACCATTTTTTAAAATTAAAAAATTTATATATTTAATTAAAAATCATTTTATAATAATAAAAATTTTATTTAAAGTATTTTTATACAACATGGACATGGATGAAAAATGATTTTTGACTGAAGAGAGAAATAGAGTCGGTTTTCCTTTAAAAAATATTTTTGATCATTGAGAAAGTAAAAAAGGGTAAAATGAAGCTAAAACATGTATTTTTAGGATATAAATATTTTAGAAGATAATTATTGAGTTTCATGGGTGATATATCATATTATTTCATCATTATAAGTATTATCATAAACAATCCTGATAAATACAGAGATTATAACATTAAACCCATTCCACATTAATAACTATTGAATTGGAAGACCAATAAATGAAAAACAAATATTTATATGTATATCCCATAAGTTTTTTAAGATAAATTACAAAATAAATTCATGGTAATTATAAACTCCTCACAAAAAGAAAAAAGTGGGTAATGTGCCTTGTTTCTAATCAAAGTAAAATTAAGATGACAATTCCTTTCCACTATGGAATTTTTTTAATCCTAGGACCCATTAGACAATAAAATAAAAAAGATATTTAAATATAACTAAAAAATAGATTAATTATATAATATTTCAAAGGGGCAGTATATACACTGCACAAAAGAAACAATTGGTGAATATTGAATTAACTCCAAGAAATGATAGATAGACTAGAAATATTGTACCATAAGTCTTGAATTCTTTAATATATGTTAAAATATCATATATAATAAATATTGGACTATTATTAACCAATTATGTAACTTTAATCATATATATCTTACCATATATCATTTACTCATAACGATTCATCCCCAGTTTATTAACAATTTATTATCAAAATCACATTTCAGGTAATAACTACATTGTTTTTCATGTATTTTTTGGTTTTGAATTTCTGTAATTTTTTTTTATCATAGTGAAATTACATCAAGAATTTTAACACAGATATAAATATAAAATAGAATAATAATATACATATTTAGATTCATCCATAAAAGTTATAAATAGAAAAATGAATTACACTATTTATTGAGACAATAGGTCATATGTGCACATGAAGACTAATTAAATTTTATCAAAGGATGAAATTAAAGAAAGATAAATAACATATCAACTTTAATTAATAAATTATGATTAATATATATCATATATATTAATTAAATATATCATTATTACTGTACAATTTCAAAATAAAATGAAAAAACGTATCACATCGCTTCGTGGAGGAGATAGTCCACCTGTATGCACGAGCGATGTTATCTTTCTCCAATGGATTAGAATGTAAGAAGTTATATTTGATATTATAATTAAAAGTGTATAATTATTTCCTTTATTGAAAATAAAAACATTAAAACCATCATTATATCTATTCTTTGGATGTGGTGATGGAAAACAAATTGTATTAGTTTGTGAGGCGATACACATGATCGACAGTTTCATTTATGATTTAATAGATGATGAGATGAATGTAATTTGTTACTTTAAAATAATAAAATATAACTAAATTATAGGAACCTATTTTATTATATCATCTTATTTTAATGATATAGATGAAGAAATAAAATTAAAATTATCTATTAAGAGCAATACCACTTTAGTAGTAAACCTCCTTAGGTTAGCACCAAAAGATTTGCTATTATGGTTTTATAATAACTATATTGCCTCTATGATTTGGGAAGGAAAGTCAATATGATATATTGATAGGGATTGGATGAGAAAATCTTTGAGGTGGGAATAAGAGAGGAGAGGTGTTACATTTTTATTAGTGAGGGAGGAGGACACACTTCGATTTTTTGAAAATAAATTAATATAGTGATGTTTGAAACATATCAAAAGGATCTAAAATAGACCATTAATGAACCTAAAATGTGATAAGGTCTAAATATGGTTATATACTTTAACCTTTAGTAGGTGAGCAGTCTTTTTTCATAGAAATTTATCTCTATTGATAGAGTCTCTACTAGTTGTTACCCATAATGAAGATCAGGATCCAGTGTTATGAATTCTTGGTTTATTATATATAAAAGATCAAGTATGTGCTTCATCAGTATATATATATGGAACCAATCATGGAATTGGAAGATGTTCATTTGAGCCTCCAAGTGATAATCAAATGTTCCTACTCGATAAAAAATCTCAGAAAGAATAATTTACATAGGGGACCACTTTCCTTTCTTTATAATTATCATTACCTTATTACATGAAAAAATTAACAAGACAATATTCTCACCAAATTATAAATATATGTTATATCACCCTGAGATTTTGTGATTTTTTTTTGAATTAATTTAATATTTTTTATACATTTTATTTCACAAAACATTGAATATAAATTTTTTATATGAGATCACTAAGTTTGGACTACATTATATGCAACACCAATTTAGGCTTGTGCTACAAGAAACACTTAGATCAACTTGTAGTACATAGAACACAATGTTTGTAATGTTCTATAAAAATTTTGAGTTCCTTCCACTACTAAAAAATAGTCCTTTAATATTGTTGGCCTTTATGAGTGATATAACAAATAAGTGATAAAGGGTACCTTTTATCAACACCTTTCTCCAACACTGATAAATGACATCTTTTGTCAGCGCATTTTATTAGTGATGATAAGGGAAACCATTTTTTAGTATCATAATATAGATGTATATGTATATTAGATGGCACAATACAAGAGGGGGGTGAATTGAAAGTTTAAAAATATTGAATTTAGATAGTTAAGAAATAACTTAGTTTAAGAAGACTTAAATTAATACAATTCACAATCAATAAGATTTACCACAATGATATTGTATCTAAAAGATATGGTAAAATGTAAAAATTATAAGTAATGTAAAACAATTGTATTATAATTAAATACATTTTAAAAGTAATAAAAATGAAAAATATTCTACCATACAACGTATAGAATCAATTAATACAATATATAACAAAAAAAATTAATTGAAACAATTATAATTTAAATGATTATGAAACGAAAGAGGAAAAAATAAAATTTCCTTTCTAATACAAATGGTATCAAAAATGTAAAAGTATTACAATTCTTTTATCCCAAAGAGAAGGGTATCCTTTCATCTCAGATAAAAGGTATCTCTTACCACAGCCTTGGTAATCCCTCAATTTGATGATCGGCTTGTCCGTCTTGCTATCCCTGCAAGCCCCTGATTTTACAGGTAATTGGTACCTCTATATTTTAAACACTTAAAATACTTTGATACGATGATCGGTCAAACCGTCTTCCTATCCTCAGCAGCTGTAACACCCCAATCTTCCACGGTATGCTTCTCTTTGAATAATATAGTAGCATGTGTTGTACACAACTTCGAGTTCTAACACACACCACAACCAATCAAACCAGTCATTATGAATAGTAATACCCACTTTTTGAAATTAAATAAATTTTATCCTTCAAAATGGACTTTATTTTTGGATTCAGAATATTGAAATTAGATTAGGGTGAATTTTCGGTATTTTTCTGAAAACATTCAATTTTTGGTGGATAGTGAAACAACACTAAGTTATAGTTTAAAATCGAATTTTAATTTAAATAATTATTTATTTTATTTAAATTTAATTTTGGTCAAAATTGATACATAATTCCTATATAAGTTCAATGTAATTCATTAGAGTTAGTTTAAAATAATTTTAGATAAATAAAAATTTTATGTAACTTTTCACCGTCTTTTACCCACCTCCTAGGAGAATATTGAAATTCACATAAAACTTAATTTTACCGCTTCTGTGAGTGGAATTTTAAAAATCTGAGAGACGATGTTAATATCAAGGAGTAAAATGTGGTTCAAGAAGATAAAAATAATATTTTGTGAATAGTAACTTTTTACTTTTATTTACCATGGTTAAAAGTAAATAGGGTAATTAAGGGTAAAAATGATATTAATATTACCCTAACACAGGTCCAAATTCTACTGGATAAGTGTATCTCGACCAAAATTAACCTTAGGAATAAAATATTATCATTTAGGTCCACCTGGATTAGATTAAGACATTTATTATTATTTAATTCAAAGAAGAGTTAAAAGAGTTAAAATCAAAGTTTAATAACTATAACATTTTTAATATAGGGTTATACATAAGATAAATTTTATTATAAATATTCATTAGAAATATAAAATGATTTCATACATAATAGTATTTTATTTATAACTTTTAGACATTAAATAATTTATTTTATTTATGACACAACGGTGATACAGTAATTAGCTAATTAATGAAATATTTAAATAATTGATATTATAAATACAAAAATAAATGTAATTTAATTATTTTTATAAATTACACTAATTTTCTACATTAATATGACATATTAGGACTGGTTACATAATTTTTTTTTGATGTAATATCACTTTTATGAAATTATCGAAAACAAAATACCCAAGTGTCAAAATTGACATAAAAGTGTTTTTAAAACAAATATTATATTATTAATTGATATTCTATTCCTAAAAATATATGGTTCAGCCAAAGAACTTTTATCATGATAGGTGTATCATTAATGGAACACTTGGGGGTCTCTTGGATGTATATAGTATTTTTATTAACTATATAATATAAAAATACAAAGAGACATGGTAAATGTCAAACAATTTAACAAAGAGTGAAATATATATGATAAGGTTAATATAGTGTCCCAAACCTATCTATTATCTATTGGTTGAAAGGATTGCGTATAACAACCCATACGTTATATACATTGTTATTACTTTAAAATTGAAGTACACTTATTACAAGATATAACAAAACCATGAAAGGACTGTATAGGTATAGTGTCTTTAGAAACTGGGAAACATAAACAGATGGTTCATAAATCATCTACGTTGTCTCCCATTTATTTCATCATATCTAGAGTCCCCTTTTTGGCATATCCTACTTAATAACCTTCTTCCTGACCTGGGGAAAGAAAACATAAAAAAGGGTGAGCTCAAATGCTCAGTAAGGGTAAACAAAAGAAATATCAATCACATCATATTCATAAGAACATAATATTTTCAAAATCTTAACCTTCAAAATAGATCATAATTTCATAACATGGGATAAATCATAGTAGTGAAATGCAATCCCAATAATCATAACTTAAAACATGAAACATTTTGGCATATGCACATAATCATATAGAATCATTTCTTCTTGGTCATGACTCATTTCCAAGACTATCTTAGCGGACAAAGTCCATTTCTGAACTGAGTTCACTCCTCGTTTCAGTCTAGTTTCACTGAACTAGTTTAACCTGCCATTCCAGCCATGTCTATATCATGAGATATAAATCTTTACCCAATTAATTGGAGGGATATATAGGTCCCACCCATCTTATAATGATACCATTATTATGTGTGCCAAAAAATTAAAAAAATCATACATCATTGCATAACCCATGTAATAAAAACGGGATTTTTAAACATCGTGACATCATAAAACAATTTATATAAGATAAAGGAATTCATAAAAATAATTCCATCACAACATAATCAAATAAATGTAATAATAGGGATAGAAACAGAACCCTATATTATCTTAGATGGAAAATAATTTTGATAAAACACTTGAACTCTATTCTTGAGGAAAATATCCTTTCTACTTCAAATTTTTTTTTCCTTTCTTAACATGTCATACTATTTTAAACAAAAATAATTTGATTAAAAATAATATTGAAAACTTGTAAAGGAAACTTCTTTGAAATAATGTTTTAAAAATCCATTCATTCCGTATAAGTTAAAAAAACATTCTTCTCGTACTTTTGTCAGAAACGTCAAAAAGTACCTCGTACGAAAAATGACAAAAGATTCCTTTCATATCTTTTACTAAAAACTCACCGATGGGTAAAATTGGATTTAAAAAATTTTAGGTGGATGGAAATAATATTACATATTGAGTAAAAATGGATGTGGATGATAAAATACACCCCAGTAAATACCAAAGTATAAACAATCTCGGATAAAAATGAGCTTGTGATATTTTCCCTTACCTTAGGTCCAATTTGCTTCTTAAGTGTCCGAACCTCCTGTATAATGATTTAAATAATGTAATTCAATTATTCCATAATCATACTTATTTTTATGATATCATATATGGTCATATTCTTAGCTTCTTGTTAGTAATTTTGCATTGTTACTTGTTATTCAGGTGTTTATTGCTTTTTGTTCATATGCGTGTTTTGTCGAATAAATTCTTATTCTTCTTTTTAGGTTATAGATACCTCATTTACAGAATGGTATTAGTGTAATATATATCATATTTATTCATTAAATTCATTTATATAGTCATTATGCAATGACGATCATGTAGAATGAGTCGCATCACATCGTGGAGACGGTATTCCGTACGTACGCACGAGCGATGATATCATTCCCATGATCGTGGAATTGTATTGGAGTGAATGTATACTATCTTAGAATCAATATCAATTTAAAATAATCATATATATTTATTATTTACACCATTATACCCATCCAATTAAGGTGGTGGTGGAAAATAGATTACACCACAGCGTGGAGACGGTATTCCGTACGTACGCACGCGCGGTGATTTCGTTTTCTGTAGGATGGATAGATAGTGAAATAGGGTTGTTTCATACTTATAATAAAATATCAGTATATGAGTGATACTAATGTTATTACTTCATAATTAAACAACTAAATATGAATAAGTGGAAGAAGAAATAAATTTGAATGAATCAGTAACGGACATTACCTCTTCTTTGAAGCGCCTCTTTGAAACCTCATTTTAGGGCACTAAAATTGGTGTTTGAAGAATACCAGGACCACTAGGATGTTTCTAGAGAAGTATAGAGGAGAAATTATCAGGATTGTTTCCTAGATTGAAGGCTCAAAGTGGTGTGAGGAAGAGAGGGAGGAGGTTCCCTTTTATAAGGGAGGAGAGCGGCACCTTTGGAAAAACTAAAAATATTATTTTATTATAAAGTCATGTTTGGTTTTTAAGAGCTCCAAATTGATTTAATTAGAATATAAGGTGGGTATGGGTAGAAATACTCTCATAAAATATATTTTGGACAAGTTTAGGTTTCTATTTTAACCTTATCATTTAGATTTAACTTTAAGTTAGATAATTTTACTTTTACTGTGTCTTTTTGTTTTCTTACACTATATGGTTAACATTCTTACCATAACAAGACAAACGAACCCCAAGTTGTTTATTATTAAAATATATAACCTTATATAAGTCATTTGACAGAACATTATATTTTTGGAATAAAATAACAATTAATAATATAATATTTGTTTTAAAAACTATTTTATGTCAATTTTGACACTATTTGGTAATTGATTTTTGAGAAAATCATAACAGAAAGATTAGTTAGAAATAATTTACTTAAACCAATACTTACATGTAATATTAACATAGAAAATTATTGGAATTCATAAAAAGTCTGAAATTACATTTATTTGGGTATTTATAACGTCATTTTTGTCAATATTCCATTAATAATAAAATTACTGCATCATCATTGTGTCATAAATAAATTATATTATTTAATATCTAAAAATTATAAATAATATTCCATTATTTAGGAAATATTTTTATCTTTCTAATGAATATTTATAGTCGAATTTGTCTTATGTATAACCCTATATTATAAATGTTTTATTTATAAAACATTGATTTTAACTATTTTAACCCTTCTTTAAATAAATTAATAATAAATGTCCTAATCTAATCCAAGTGGGCCTAAATGGTCATATTTTATTCCTAAGGTTGTTTTTAGTAGAATTACACTTATCCAATATAATTATTACATGTGTTAGGGTAATAATAATATCATGTTTACCCTTAATTACCCAATTTACTTTTAACAGTGGTGAATAAAAGTAAAAAGTTACTATTCACCAAAAATTATTTTCATCTCATTGAACCAGATTTTACTTACTGAAATCAACCATTTATCTCAGATTTTTGAAATTCCACTTACAGAAGCAGTAAAATTAATTTTTATGTATATTTTTAAATTCTCATAAGAGGTGGGTAAAAGACAGTCAAAACTTCAATAAAATTTTTATATATCTACAATTATTATAAAATGACTCCAATGAATTACTTTGAAATTATAAAGGTATTATGTATCAATTTTGACCTAAGATAAATTTATATAAAAAAAATAATTATTTAAATAAAAAGTTGGGTTTTAAATAGTAACCTAGTGTTTTAACTATTCATCAAAAATTGAAAGTTTTCAGAAAAATACCAAAATTTCACCCTAGGTTAATTTCGATATTCCGAATCCAAAGGTGAAGTCCATTTTGAAAGATGAAATTTAAAACATTTCACAAAGTTGTTATTACTATTCATAACGGTTAGTTTTAGTAATATTTTAATAGCATATCGTTGTTCAGTGAAACTCGGTATTGCGTACGACGCAAGCTATCGAGGAAGGTCGCGATTGCGTGTAAAGAAAGACAAGATAGTGTTGTGTGTAGTGAAAGATCCCTTTGATGATTTATATAACATAAAAAATATTTCTCATAAAAGTCTCAGGTGTTACATTCTAACCCCCTTAAAATGAATTTAGCCATCGAAAATTTTCACTTCATTACAAACAGATGAGGATAACTCTCCCTAATCATATAATCAATCTCCCAAGTAGCTTATTCTAATTGGTGGTTCCTCCATAAAACTTTCACCAAGCGAGTGGTCTTGTTCCGTCAGAATTTTTTGCTATGATCAAGAATCTCTATCAGTTGAACTTCATAAGAAAGATCTTGTTCCAGCGGTACAACTTCTGATCTGAGTACATGTGAAGGATCAGGTATGTACTTTCTCAGGAGAGATACATGGAACACATCATGAACTTGAGAGAGATTTGGTAGAAGCTCCAATTGGTAAGCTACCTTCCCAACATGATCCAATATTTTGAAAGGACCGATATACCTAGGGCTCAACTTTCCCTTCTTTACAAATCTCATTACTCTCTTCCAAGGAGATATTTGTAAGAACACTTTATCACCCACTTCAAACTCTAGGTCTTTTCTTCAGTTGTCAGCATAACCCTTTTGTAGACTCTGAGCTTCCCTTAGGTGTTCTTGAATAGATTTGACCTTTTCTGCCATCTCATTAACAAGATCAGGTCTTAATAGATTTCTTTCCCCAACTTTATCCCAGCAAGTTGGAGTCATGCATTTCTTTCCACAGAGAGCTTCATAAAGAGGCATCTGAATACTGAAGTGAAAGATATTATTATAACAAAATTCCACCAAAGGTAGGTGTTGATCCCAACCACTTTTTAAATCCATAGAGAAATATCTCAACATATCTTCTATAGTTTGAATTGTCCTCTCAGACTGACCGTCTGTCTGAGGACGATAAGTAATGCTGAAACTCAACTCTGTATCCAGAGTATGCTGAAGACTTCTCCAGAACATCGAGGTAAATCTCGGATCTCGATCAGATATAATAAAGAGTGGTAATCCATGCAATCTTACCACGTCCTTTACATATATCCTATCAAGCTGATCTAGAGAGAAATCCTCTCTAATAGAAATGAAGTGTGCAGACTTTGTAAGAAGATCAACTATGAACCATATAACATTATTTCCTTTGGATGTTTTAGGAAGTCTAGTGACAAAATCCATAGTGATGTTTTCCCATTTCCATTCAGGTATGGGTAATGGTTGTAACATCCCCTTAGACTTCTGTCTCTTAGCTTTAACTTGCTGACAAACCAAGCATTGAGATACATATTCAGCAACATCTCTTTTCATTCCATCCCACCAGAAGTTCTCTTTCAGGTCCCTATAAATCTGTGTGCTTCCAGGATGAATAGAGAATGAAGAACTATGAGCCTTATCCAGCATCTCCTTTAATTCGGGGATGGGAGGAACAAAAACCTGATTCCTGAACCTTATTATTCCATCACAATCAAGGTTGAATTCGGGAACATTTCTCACCTTCTTTTGTAACTCGACATCTTCTTTTTGTGCCTCATTAATCTTCACGTGTATATATGGTTGAACATTCATTTGAGAAAGATATGATATTCCCCTTTCATTATAATTCCAATATCCATCCTTTGTAAATCCATAAATATTGGATCTTTTGTGATCCTCATCATGGATAAGCTAGCATGGTCTTATCAACTTAATGCATCTTCCACCTTGTTTTCTTTCCAAGGGTGGTAATGAATTGAGAAGTCGTAATCCTTAATCAGCTCCAACCATCTTCTTTGGCGCATATTCAGCTCCTTTTGTGTGAAAATATACTTTAAACTTTTATGATCAGTATAAATGTCACATTTTTCTCCATAAAGATAATGCCTCCAAATCTTTAATGCAAAGATTACCACAGCTAACTCCAAATCATGAGTTGAGTAATTTTTCTCATGGATTTTCAACTATCATGAGGCATAATCTATCACCATATCATTTTGCATAAGATCACACCCCAGCCCCTTCTTGGATGCATCACTATAGATCACAAACCTTTCTCCACTATTTGGAAGTGTGAGTACAGATGCATTGGATATCCTTCTTTTCAACTCCTTGAAATTCTCTTCACATTCCTCCATCCAAACAAGCTTAACTCCTTTCTGAGTTAACTTGGTGAGTGGATTAGATAATCGTGAAAAATATTTCACAAAACGTCGATAATATCCATCCAAACCAAGAAAACATTGAATCTCAGTTACTATTGTTGGTCTCGACCATATTTTAATAACCTCTATTTTTGCTGGATCCACAGATATCCCCTCTTTTGAGATTATGTGACCCAAAAATGAAACTTTTTTAATCCAAAATTCACACTTGGTAAATTTGGCATAAATCTTCAACTTTCTTAGGGTCTTCAATACAATTCTCATGTGATCTTCATGTTCTTCCTTTCTCTTTTAATAGACAAGAATATCGTCTATAAAGACTACCACAAACTGATCGAGATTATCTCTAAAGACTATATTCATCAGATCCATGATGATAACAGGGGAATTAGTAAGACCAAATGGCATCACTATAAATTCATAGTGTCCATACCTTGTACAGAAAGCCATCTTTGTTATATCCTCCCTTTTGAACCTTAATTGATGATACCCAGAACAAAGATCAATCTTGGAAAATTATTGAGCTCTGCATAGTTGTTCAAATAAGTCATCAATGCGTGGGAGAGGATATTTGTTCTTGATAGTGATCATGTTAAGTTCTCGATAATCAATGAAGAGTCTCATTGATCCATATTTCTTCTTAACAAACAGAACAGGTGCTCCCCAAGGTGACGCACTAGGGAGTATGAATCCTTTATCACGATTCTCTTGGAGTTTCTTCTTCAATTCCTACAACTCAATTGGGGATATTCTATAAGGTGTCTTTGAAATAGGAAAATAACCCAGTACGAGTTCTATTGAAAAATCTACTTCACGATTTGGTGGAAGACCCGGCAATTCCTCCGGAAAGACATCATCAAATTCTCATACAATGGGAATATTCTTAATCATGAGTTTCTCTCCAACCATTTGAGATAAATAAACTTCATTTAGTGGAATCAAGACCCATAAGATGGAGGAAATGTCCACTGGAAGGTTATGTTCATCCTTACATCAATAGACGATCATAGATTGATCTGGAATATGAAATGTGACTTCCCTTATTTGGAAATTGATTTGAGATCCATATAAAGAAATCTAATCCATGCCAAGAATAACATCAAATTCCACTATAAGAAGGATCACAATATTTGTAGGAAGAACTTTCCCACAAACTTCAATTGGAGAAGAATTATAAACTTTTGATGCAACTGTTTTTCCATTAGGGGTTTTCATAGCTAACTCAACATCTAATTGTTGAGGTAATATGGCAATACCCTTAGAAAATTCATCAGAAATAAAGGAGTGGGTGGATCCAAAATGAAATTAATCATTTTCTACTTTAGAGTGGATGGTAAGTGTACCTTTCACCACTTTGTTATCGTACTCCACATCGCTGATAGAAATTTCATGTGACTTTCCTTTGTCTTTAGCCTTATGATTTTGTTGACATCAATCATCAACAACAACCCTTGGATTACAGAATTGATTGGCATAATGACCCATTTCCTTGCACTTGTAACATTGAAGGGAAGGAGGTGCAGTCTGTGTAGCCTTTTCATTGTTCGCATCACTAGACATCTTATTCCCATCATTGCGGCATTCCAATGCCCGATAACCTTCCTTTCCACATTTGAAACATTTACTTGTACCTTTAAGACAACTCCCTCCATGTTTCTTTCCACACATTGAGAATAAGGGAAAACTCATCTTCTTTTTAGTGTGGTCTTTATATTTTCTTTGACTTCCATTTTCCTCTTCTTATCAAACCCATGTGACTGATGGGTTACACCAATCTGCATCTCAACCTTGAGAGCACATCGAATAATTTCTTCATTGCTATTGAAGTCCCTTATGGCTAACGCCGTTAGAAGACTTGGTTTTAAGCCACTAAAGAATCGATCGATCTTACTCTCAGGTTGGATAATAATACCAGAAGCGTACCTTGAAAGTCTTGTAAAATTTTCTTCATAGGTACCAACAGATTCATCATCCTTTTGCTTTAGTTCAAGAAACTCCTTCTCCGTCTTTGTTTAAAGAATACGATGGAAGTACTTATTGAAAAATAAGTTCTTGAATTCATCTCATTCCATGGATTCAATTTCATCCCTTTGCCTCGTATTCTTAATAAGATTCCACCATTGATCAGCATCTCCTTCCAAATGATACACTACTAATATGACTTTATCATGTTCAGAACATTGAAGAACAGAAAATATCTTTTCAGTGGTACTGATCCATTGTTCATCCCTTAATGGATTAGAAGACCCGTTGAATGAAGGTGGACGCTGCCTCATGAAGGATTCAACAGAATGTTTCTCTATCCTTTGCTCATTTGGAATTCATGCATGATTCATAGCTTGAGAAAGTTGTGTGAGCAAGGCTACAATATTTTTCATTCCAGCTCCCATAATGTTTGGTTGCTCAGGGGGATAATCATTGCATTTCCCTTCACATTCCGCATTAACACTGTTCCTTCGGGTTCGAGCCATCGACTAAAACCAAGAAGAATAGTGTGAGAAAAACAAATTATAATAGTAAAAAAACATAAGAAAGAATAAAATTTCACACTTAAGGTCTTATCATAGGTTGTTCATGGCCATTTCTAAAACACTAAGATTGTGTTCTATGCTTAGACATATCCTTAGGTTTTTTACTAAGGCTTTCACATCCTAGTTTCCAAAGGTTGACTATACCTTTCCACTGATACCAACTATAACAACCCATACTTTAAATACATTGTTATTACCTAAAAATTTAAGTACACTTATTAAAACATATAACAAAACCATGAAAGGACCGTATAGGTATAGCGTCTTTAGAATCTGGAAAACATAAACAACTGGTTCATAAATCATCTACGTTGTATCCCATTTATTTCATAATATCTAGAGTCCTTTTTTTGGCATAACCTACTTAATAGCCTTCTTCCTGGCCTGGGGAAAGAAAACATACAAAAGGGTGAGATCAAATGCTCAGTAAGGGTAAAATAAAGAAATATCAATCACATCATATTCAAAAGAACATAATATTTTGGAAATCTTAACCTGCAAAAGAGATCATAATTTCATAACATGGGATAAATCATAGTAGTGAAATGTAATCTCAATAATCATAACTTAAAACATGAAACTTTGTGGAATACACACATAATCATAGATAATCACTTCTTATTAGTCAATACTCATTGCCAATACTTTCTTAGCAGACAATGTCCATTTCTGAACCGAGTTCACTCCTCATTTCAGTCCTGTTTCACTGAACTGGTTTAACCTTCCATTCTAGCCATGTCTATCTCATGATATATAAATCTTTACCTAATTCATTTGACGGAGATATAGGTCCCATCAATCTCATAATGATACCATTCTTATGTGTGACACAAAAACAAAAAAAAAATCATACATCATTGCATAACCCATGTAATATAAATGGGATTCTTAAACATCATGACATCATAAAACAATTCATATAAGATAAAGGAATTAATAAAAATAATTCCATCACAAAATAATAAAATCAATGTAATAATAGGGATAGAAACAGAACCCTATATTATCTTAGATGGAAAATAATTTTGATAAAACACCTGAACTCCATTCTTGAGGAAAATATCCTTTCTACTTGAATTTTTTTTTCCTTTCTTAACATGTCATACTATTTTCATCTAAAAGAAGTTGATTAAAAATAAACTTGAAAAATTGTAAAGGAACCATCTTGGAAATAATGTTTTAGAAATCCAGTCATGCCGTATAAGTTAAAAAAACATTTTTCTTGTACTTTTGTCAGAAAAGTCAAAAAGCACCTCGTACGAAAAACGACAAAAGATTCATTTCATATATTTTACTGAGAATTCATCGAAGGGTAAAATTGGATTTAAAAAAATGTAGGTGGATGTAAATAATATTTCATATTGAGGAAACATGGATGTGGGTGAGAAAATACACCCCAGTAAATACCAAAGTATAAACAATCTCAGATAAAAATGAGATTGTGATATTTTCTCTTACCTTAGGTCGGATTTGCTTCGTAAGTGTCCGAACCTCCTTTATAATGATTTAAATAATGTTATTGAATTATTCCAGAATCATAATTATTTTTATGATATCATATATGGTCATATTCTTAGCTTCTTATCAGTAATTTTTCATTGTTACTTGTTATTCGGGTGTTTATTACTTTTTGTTCTTATGCATGTTTTGTCGAATAAATTCTTATTCTTATTTTTAGGTTATAGATACATCATTTAAAAAATGGTATTAGTGTAATATATATCATATTTATTCATTCAATGAATTTATATAGTAATTATACAATTAATATCATGTAGAACGAGTCACATCACATCGTGGAGACGGTATTCCGTACGTACGCACGAGCGATGATATCGTTCCCATGATTGTGGAATTGTATTGGAGTGTATGTATACTATTTCAGAATCAATATAACTTTACAATAATCATATATATTTATTCTTTACACCGTTATACCCATCCAAGTATGGTGGTGGTGGAAAATAGATTACACCACGATGTGGAGACGATATTTTGTACGTACGCACATGCAGTGATTTCATTTTCCGTAGGATGGATAGATGGTGAAATAGGGTTGTTTCATACATATAATAACATATATGTATATGAGTGATATTTATGTTATTACTTCACAATGAAACAACTAAATAAGAATAAGTGGAAGAATAAATAAAGTTGAAAGAATCGGTAACAGACATTACCTCTTATTTGAAGCGCCTCTTTGAGACCTCCTTTTAGGGCACTAAAATTGGTCTTTGAAGAAGACCAGGACCTCTAGGATGTTACTAGGGAAGTGGATAGGAGAAATTGGCAGGGTGTTTCCGTGCTTGAAGGCTCAAAGTGGTGTGAGTAAGAGAGAGAGGAGGTGCCCTTTATAAGGGAGGAGAGGGGCACCTTTGGAAAAACTAAAAATATTATTTTATTATAAAGTCACATTTGGTTTTTAATAGCTGAAAATTGATTTATATAGAATCTAAGGTGGGGATGGGTCGAAATCCTCTCATCCAATAGTATTTGGAAAAGTTTTGGTTACAATTTTAACCTTATCATTTAGATATAACTTTATGTTAGATAATTTTACTTTTACCGTGTCTTTTTGTTTTCTTACACTATATGGTTAACAAAATTACCATAACAAGCCAAACGAACCCCATGTTGTTTATTAATAATATATATAACCTTATATAAGTCATTTGGACGAACCTTATATTTTTAGGAATAAAATTACAATTATTAATATAAAATTTGTTTTAAAAACTATTTTATGTCAATTTTGACACTATTTGGAAATTGATTTTTGTGAAAATAATAACAGAAATATTAATTCAAAAAAAGTTAATTAAAATAATAAAAACATGTCATATTAATATATAAAATTATTTTAATTCATAAAAAGTCTCAAATTACATTTATTTGGGTATTTATAACATCATTTTATTCAATATTTCATTAATAATATAATTACTGCATCATCATTGTGTCATAAATAAATTAAATTATTTTATTTCTAAAAATTATAAATAAAATAAAATAATTTGGTAAATATTTTTATATTTCTAATGAATATTTTTAGTCTAATTTATCTTATTTAAAACCCTATATTAAAAATGTTTTAGTTATAAATCTTTGATTTTAACTATTTTAACCATTCTTTAAATAAATTAATAATAAATGTCCTAATCTAATACAAGTGGGCATAAATGGTCATATGTTATTCCTAAGGTTGTTTTTGGTCGAATTACACTTATCCCATAGAATTATGACATGTTTTACGGTAATAATAATATCATTTTTACCCTTAATTACCCAATTTACTTATAATCGTGGTGAATAAAAGTAAAAAAGATACTATTCACCAAAAATTATTTTCATCTCATTGAACCACATTTTACGTAATGACATCAACCGTGTCTCTCATATTTTTTTAATTCCACTCATAGAAGCGGTAAAATTACGTTTTATTTAAATTTGCAAATTCTACTAGGAGGTGGGTAAAAGACGGTCAAAAGTTCAATAAATTTTTTAAATATCTACAATTATTATAAAATGAATTCAATGAATTACTTTGAACTTATAAAAGTATTATGTATCAATTTTGACCTAAGAAAAATTTAAATAAAATAAATAGTTATTTAAATAAAAAGTCGGTTTTTAAATAGTAACCCAGTGTTTTCACTATTCATCCAAAAATGAAAGTTTTCAGAAAAATACCAAAATTTCACCCTAGGCTAATTTCGATATTCCGAATCCAAAAATGAAGTCCATTTTGAAAGATGAAATTTAAAAAAATAAAAAAATTGGATATTACTATTCATAATAGCTAGTTTTAATAATATTTTAATAGCATATCTTTGTTTAGTGAAACTTGGTATTGCGTACGACGCAAGCTATCGAGGAAGGTCGTGATTGCATGTAAAGCAAGACAAGCTAGTGTTGTGTGTAGTGAAAGATCTCTTTGATGATTTATATAACATAAAATCAAAATATTTCTCATAAAAGCTTCGGGTGTTAAATTGTGACCCATCCCCACCTTAACCTTTAAATAATCTACTTTGGATCCATTAGAAACCGAATATGAATTTATTATAAAATAATATTTCTAGCTTCTCAAAAGGTACCCCTCACCCCACTTATAAAAGGGCACTCCCCCTTCTATCTAATTTACACCTTTAAAGACTTTTGGCTCGGCCAACCCCTACCCAAATATTCTCTTAACTTCCCTCACATTGACTAAGTGGCCTTAGTTTGATCATAAAGCCAACCTAAGGAGCCCTTTTGATTAAATCCAAAGGAATAACCCGATTAAGTGGTAATGTTTTCACCACCCTCTTTCAAGTTCCTTTCTTCTTCAACTTCATCTTTCTTTGTTATTACCATTATAAAATAATAACTCCCGTATCTTCTATATATATGATTTTATTATAAATATGGTACAACCATATTCAGTATTCTATCCATCCTTTGAATGACATGTCACCATACGTACGTACGTACGGCATACCGTCTCCACGTCGTGGTGTAATTGTTATTCAAAAAATTATTATTTGGATGGGTTTAATAATGATCTGTAATTAATGTAAATAACAAATATAACATGATAATGATTCTGTATATATGATATACCATCCAATTATATATTATTTTAATATCAAAAGAATGATATTGTTGCTCGTGCGTATGTATGGACTACCGTCTCCACGAACGCGATGAGATTCATTCCCCATCGAATCCATTCAAGACTAAATTTCATTTGATGATTAAAAATAATTTTTAGAGAGATGATATCTTTATGGATATGAATAATATACATCCCATCCATAACATATATGGCTCACATAACAAAGAATATAAAGGAAAATGAATCTGATAACACCCAAAACGATGATAATACTAAGATATTATTAACAATCAATGTTTAAAGATCATATATGATATCATATTAATGTATATGATTCTTATATAATTTAATAACAATTATTTCACCATTATACATGAGGCTAACCTAACCTCAACCAAGGAAAAGTACAAGGTAAGGGTTTATTTCACAGTCTCTTCATTATCCGAGGTTGTTTATACATAATTATCTACTAGGACCTCTTTATCATCCACGTCCATGTTTCTTAAAAATATATTTCAAATCATTATTACTATTTTATAGACTATGGTTTAAAGTCATTTATTCCCTTATTTAATTTTTATAAGAATTTTATAAAGGAATCTTTCTGTCGTTTTCCAAACAAGGTCCTTTTTAACCTTTCCGACAGAATTAAGTTAAGAATTTCTTTTTTTACTTATATGGCGGGTGGGGCTATTTTCCGCTGTTATAAAATAGTCAAATCTTCCATTACAATCTTATAAGAATATTTTGAAATTAAATGTTTTCTTTTATAATTATGTGACTTTTAAATGATAAAAAAAGAGATATTTCTCCCAAATAGTTTTGATTTCATCTATGTCAACATCCATTGATGGATTTTAAGCTTATTTAATGTTTAATTATTATGATACAAAACATCCATATTGTATTGAAGGTTTTGTGGTATGTTTGACTGTTGATGTGTTATATTTATACCATTCATGGTTTATGGAGAAAGTATTGACATTTCGTATGCTAGTTTTAATACGAATGTTTATGTTATGTTAAACATGTTCATATGAGGAATTCATTGGACTTAATATGTGACAGGTGGAGCTTGCTATAGCTCTTAGATGCATCAGTAGGTCTCATGAGACAAACTAGTGTCTTGGTACAAGGCCCTGACAAAATCTTATTTGATGTCCTGGAACAAGGCCTTGACAATGTGGTTATGATAGTCTGGCATTATGCATTCCATCATTATGAGAGTGGTTATTGATATTGCATGTGATTATTTGACTAGTAGAATATACATGTGAATAATTAAATGGCATTATTTCATTTTATTTATTCCATATTATACTTAAGTTCATGTTTAAAAGACTTTTGTTTTAGTTATACATTTCCTTAAATGTTTATGCTTATTTAAGAAATTTTACGCTATATTCTTATTATTACTGGGCATTTGAGCTCACCCCTTTCTGTGTTTAATTTTTCCCAAGATGTGAAGAAGTATTTTGTGAATAACCTGTAGGGATAATACTAGGGGATAAGAGTGTGGACTATGGAGACTATATTGTTGTAGTTTTCATTTTAGGATGTAATGTAAACTTTATGAATATATCTTGTGATTATAAGGCTACTAAAATAATCAGTGTTTCGAGACATGATATTTTGTGATCATGCCAATGTTATGTAATAATGCACTGACTCTGGGTAACTGGGGTCGGGGCATTATAGTTGGTATCATAGGAACTTTAGTACAAAACTTGGAAGCTATATTTAGATAAACTCTAATTAGAGAACATAGCCCTAAGATAGACTTTGAGGATTAGTATAGAAGAACTTCCGAGAATTTTGGTATTGTAGATATTTTGTGAGTTTTCCGAGCAATACATCCCTGTATGGACAGGAGTAGGTTGTGGCGGCTCTGGCACAGATGTACCTATAGGTAAATCCCGAAAACACCACTTTGAGCTAGACTTGAATGGGAACTGGTGCACGACAATGGTCCTTACTGCACTCTTGGTTAAGACACTCCCGGGTGATATTCTTAGGATAATTCTCATTTTATTTACAAACCATTATGAAGGGTTTATGAGTATATACTTCCTTAAAGAATTTTGTTTTATGATTATGGATTATATCCATAAATAGTTCAATTTATGTTAAGTATTTTACAAGTATGGAATTATGTATTTTGATTCATAAACTGATCTAGTTTATGTCATTGTTTAGAAATGGAACCTAGTGGAAGAAATGGAAACAGTATCAATGCATAAACTCTATGTAGGGATTTCCCTCCTACTCAAGATAATTATAGTGGAGCTGCTGATGCAACTGGTACTGATTAGCTAATCACCATTCTGGTACAACTCACTGAGGTTATGAATCATAACCTTACCCGTATGGAGCACCCTGATCCGTAGCATGGATGATAAATGTTAGATCGCTTCATAAGGAAAAAATCACCAACATTCAATGGGAGTACAAATCCCTTAGTAGCTTAGCAATGGATAAATTCCCTAGAGAAAATATTTTAGGCTTTGGGGAGTAGTGAAAGGGAAAATGTTATCATGGAAGTTTATCACCTCACTGGAGATGTTGATCAATGGTGGTCATTGATACAAAACACAAAGGAAGATGATGAAGTATCAATTATGTAATGGAGGTAGTTCAAAGAGATTTTCATAGAAAAGTACTTTCCTCGTGACCGTCGAGCAGATATGGAAAGGCAATTTCTGAGTCCGAGTAAAAAGGAGGATGAGAATGTCGCAAAGTATGAGGCTAACTTTACAAGGTTAGCAAGGTATGTTGTAGATTATATACGTAACCCAAGAAGTAAGATTGATAGTTTCTTTTAGGGGTTAAAACCATTTCACCATCGAGCATTAGTCTCACAAACCTTATCGTTGTATGAAGATATTGTCTCATGTGCTATCAAGACAGAAAAGGAATAATCTAAGTCTTATGTCTTTAAAGAAAAGCAGAAGAAGGAGAGATCTTCTGATCACTCTAGGAATGGAAATAAGGGGAATAATGGAAATGTTTAATATCTATCATGCAGTAAATGTGGAAAGAAACATCCCGGTACTTGCTAAAAGGAATGTGATTCTGTTACAAGTGTGTTTAAAAAGGCCACCAAGCTCTTTATTGCAAGGGGAAGAAGGAATCTACCAATGTCCAATGCTAAAATTTCAAGGAGATGGGACATTATGCAAATGAATGTCCTAAGAATCAGGGGAACTTACCTCAGAAAAGTCCAAGGGATTAAGGCTAAGATTATGCTATCACTACTGCTGAGGTAGAGGCTCCGAAAGATGTGGTGGTAGGTAATTTAATGGTTTCCTCAAGTTTAGCAAATGCATTATTTGATTCTGGATCATCTTATTGTTTCATATCTTTCCACTTTTCTAAGAAAATTAGATATTTACAATTTTATTTAACAAGGGAGTTGTTAGTTAAAACTCTTAAGGGAAGTATCATTGCAACAATGTTTGTGAATCAGTCCCCATTAGAGAACATAAATGCTCTTTATCTGCTGATCTCATCATCATACACATGATTGAATTTGATATAATCCTCGATATGGATTGGATTTCAGACCATGATGCAAAAATTTATTGTATGAAGAAGGAGGTTACTATTTTTTTGATAATGATATGGAACACCTTATCTTTAGAGAGGAATCATCACTACCTTATTCTTACCTAGATCCACCACCAGTAGCTCAACTAAATTCAATTATTGGGGAGGAAGAGAATGAAATAACTGTGAGTTAGGAAATGAATGTTCAAATAGAAGATGTACCTATTGTGAAAGAATATGTAGATGTGTTTCTGGAAGATTTACATAGATATCCTCTAGAACGAGAAGTTAAGTTTTACATTGATTTAATTCCTAGATCAAGGCCTATATCAAAGACCCCTTATAGAATGGATACTATGGAATTAGTTGAACTAAAGAAAAAACTAGAGGAATTGAGTTATAAGGGATTTATTCTCCCTAGTGTTTCTCCATGGGGAGCCCCTGTTCTTTTTGTTAAAAATAAAGATGGTTCTATGAGGGTATGTATCGACTATAGGGAGATCAATGCTATAACAATAAAGAACAAGTATCCCCTACCTCGCATTGATGACTTATTTGACCAATTGCATGGAGCTCAATACTTTTAAAAGATTGACCTTTGATCTGGATATCATCTGTTGTGTGTGAAGATGGAAGACATTCCAAAGGCAGCATTTGGAATCAGGTACGGGAATTATGAGCTTACAGTAATGCCTTTTTGATTAACTAATGCACCCTCTTTTTTCATGGATCTAATGAATAGAGATTTCAAAGAATATCTCGATGAATTTGTGTTGGTATTTATTGATGATATCTTGGTATACTCAAAAACCTATGAAGATCATGAAAATCACTTGCACATTATCCTGAAGACTCTGAGAAGACATGAATTATATGGGATATTTAGAAAGTGTGAATTCTGGCTTTAGGAGATTTATTTTCTTGGCCATATTTTCCCTAATGATGGAATCTATGTTGATCCTTCTAAGACAAGAGCAATCCAAGAATTACCAACACCAACGAGTATAACTGAGGTACGCGGTTTTATTTGTTTAGTAGGTTATTATCGGTGTTTCGTCCAGAATTTTTCCTAATTGGCTAACCCATTAACGAAGCTCACACATAATGGGGTTCAATTTGTTTGGACAAAAGAGTGTGAATAATGTTTCGATGAACTTAAGAGAATATTAGTCAATGCTCCTATATTGACTCTACCATCGGGGAATGATGGGTTCGTTTTTTATAGTGATAAATCGAAGAAAGGAATTGGTTGTGTCCTTATACAGAATGATAGGGTTATTACCTATGCATCATTATAGTTGAAAATTCATGAGGAAAACTATCATAATCATGATCTTGAGTTAGCTGTAGTAAAATTTTCTTTGAAGATATGGAGACATTATCTCTATGGTGAAAAATGTGAGATTTATACTGATCACAAGAGTTTGAAGTATATTTTCTCACAGAAATAACGCAACATGAGGAAAAGGAGATGGATTGAACTACTCAAGGTTATGATTTCACAATACACTACCACCTGGAGAAGGCAAATAAGGTGGCGGATTCTTTGAGTAAAAAAGATCGTGGAGTTTTGAACATGATGAGAATTGAAAGGGATCCTATTTTCATAGATCCAGTGAAGATGGATATGGGAATTACCATGGAAGGTGAAACATCAATTCTTTTTAAAATGTTTGCCAAACCATCTTTACTATAAAGGATTAAGAGTTCTAAAACCGATGATGAAGAATTTCAAAAGAAGATGAAAGCTGTGAATGATGGGAGATTGAGAGACCTTGTGTGTGAAGAAGGGATTTTGAAATTTGGAAAGAGACTTTGTGTTCCCGATATACCTGATCTGAAAAGGGAATTTTTAGATGATGATCATAGATACAATTTCTCTATACACCCTGGGAGCACCAAAATGTATAAATATTTGAAGGAACATTTTTTGTGGGACAACATGAAGAGGGAGATTGCTAATTTTGTGTCAAGAATTATGGTTTGTCAAAAAGTGAAAGCTGGAAGGCAACTGCCTGGAGGAGTCATGCAAAATCTTCCCATACCAGAGTGAAAATGGGAAAATATTACGATGGACGTTATCATGGGGCTACCAAAGACTCCAAGAAGGAACGATGCAATATGGGTTATTGTTGATCGTCTTACCAAGTCAGCACATTTTCTTGCTATAAGAGAAGATCTACCACTAGAATGTCTAGAAAGACTATATATTAATGATTTTTTGAGACTTCATGGAGTACCCATATCGATTGTTTCTGATCATGATCCCCATTTTACTTCAAGATTCTGGAAGAGTCTTCAGAAGGCCTTGGATATTGAACTTCGTTTGAGCACTCCCTACCACCCTCAAACAGATGGACAATCAGAACGGACTATTAAAACCTTTGAAGACATGACGAGATCATGCTCACTTGACTTTCAGTGTATGTGGGATAATTATTTACCTCTTATGGAATTTTCCCATAAAAATATCTCCCATTCAAGTATTCAGATGGAACCATATGAAGCATTATATAGAAAGAGATGTCGCACACCAAATTGTTCGGATGACATTGGTGAAAGAAAACTTGTTGGCCCAGAATTGGTAAAGGAAATAATAGAAAAGGTAAAGGTAATCCAAAACCACATTAAAGAAGCTCAAAGTCGGCAAAAGAGTTATGCTGATAACCGAAGGAATGATTTGGAATTTCAGGTATGCGATCATGTTTTCTTGAAGGTATCTCCATGGAAAAGAGTTATACATTTCGGTAAGAAGGGTCAATTGAGTCCCAGGTACATTAGACCTTTTGAAATTCTAGAATGAATTTGGGTTGTAGCTTACCATTTGGAAATTCCGCCATGTCTCTCCAAATTTCACGATGTGTTCCACGTATCACTATTGAGAAAATACATGTCTGACCCAGCGCATGTACTCACTTGTGA
Organism: Viscum album; assembly: GCA_963277665.1. Taxonomy (NCBI): domain Eukaryota; kingdom Viridiplantae; phylum Streptophyta; class Magnoliopsida; order Santalales; family Viscaceae; genus Viscum; species Viscum album. The sequence continues at coordinate 1,419,678,481 of OY728145.1, forward strand.
GGAATTAGAACTGGAACACGATCTGTCTTATTGCGAAGAGACCATCAGGACTCTTGATACAAGAGAACAAGTGCTGAGAAACCGGACGACTTGTCTGGTAAAAGTTCTATGGAGAAACCATAAGATGGAAGAGGCAACGTGGGAACCCGGGGAACTTATGATGAAGAATCACCCGAGTCTTTTTGTGAGGTAGTATTCTAGAAATTTAGATGACAAAATTATTTCAAGGAGAGATAATGTAACACCCCAAGCTTCCATGGTATGCTTCTCTTTGAATAATACAGTAGCGTGTGTTGTACGCAACTTCGAATTCTAACACACAACACAACCAATCAAACTAGCAATTATGAATAGTAATACCCAGTTTTGAAAATTTTATAAATTTTATCATTCAAAATGGACTTCATTTTTGGATTCAGAATATCAAAATCAGCTTAGGGTGAATTTTTGGTATTTTTCTGAAAACATTCAATTTTTGATGAATAGTGAAAAACACCAAGTTATAGTTTAATACCAAATTTTTATTTAAATAATTATTTATTTTATTTAAATTTAATATTGGTCAATATGGATACATAATAATTATATATATTCAATGTAATTCATTGGATTTAGTTTAGAATAATTTTAGATATATAAAAAGTTTATGGAACTTTTCATCGTCTTTTACCCACCTCCTGGGAGAATTTGGAAATTCACATAAAATGTAATTTTTCCACTTCTGTGAGTGTAATTTCAAAACTCTGATAGACACAGTTAATATCAATGAGTAAAATGTGGTTCAATAAGATAAAAATAATTTTTGGTAAATAGTAACTTTTTACTTTTATTTACCATGGTTATAAGTTAATAGGGTAATTAAGGGTAAAAATGATATTAATATTACCCTAACACATGTCCTAATTCTATTGGAAAAGTGTATCTCGACCAAAAAAAACTGTAGGAATAAAATATTATCATTTAGTTCGACTTGGATTAGATTAGGACATTTATTATTATTTAATTCAAAGAAGAGTTAAAAGAGTTAAAATCAATGTTTAATAACTAAAATATTTTTAATATAGGGTTATACTTAAGATAAATTCGATTATAAATATTCATTAGAACTATAAAATTATTTCCTACATAATGGTATTTTATTTATAATTATTAGACATTAAATAATTTAATTTATTTATTACACAATGTTGATACAGTAATTACCTAATTAATGAAATATTAAAATAATTGATATTATAAATATAAAAATAAATGTAATTTGAGACATTTAATATATTCCACTAATTTTATAGGTTACTGTGACATATTAGGATTGATTATATAAATTTTATTCGAAGTAATAATGCTTTTATGGAATTATCTAAAACAAAATACCCAATAGTGTCAAAATAGACATAAAAGACTTTTTAAAAAAAGTATTATATTTTTAATTGATATTCTTTTCTTAAAAATCTAAGGATCGGCCAAAGGACTTATATCATCATAGGTGAATCATTAATGGACCACTTGGGGGTTTCTTGGATATATATAGTAAGTTTATTAACTATATAATATAAATATACAAAGAGATATGGTAAATGTCAAACTTTATAACTAAGTGTTAAATAATAATGATAAGGTTAATATAGTGTCCCAAACCTATCTAAAATCTATTGGTTGAAAGTATTTCGACCCATCCCAACCATAAAATTTTAATAATCCACTTTTGATCTATTATAAACCGAATATGAATTTATTATAAAATAATATTTCTAATTTTTCCAAAGGTGCCCCTCACCCCTCTTATAAAAGGGCACTCCCCCTTCTCTCTAATTTACACCTTCAAAGCCTTTTGGCTCATCCAACCCTTGTCCAAATATTCTCTCAACTCCCCTAACATTGACCTAGAGGCCTTAGTTTGATCATAAAGACAACCTATGGAGCACTTTTTATCAAATCAAAAGGAAGAACCCGATAAACAGGTAATGTTTTCACCACCATCTTTCAAGTTCCTTTCTTCTTCAACTTCTTCTTTCATTGTTATTATAATTATAAAATAAAAAAACCAGTATCTTATATATAATTTGATGTTATTATGAATATGGTACAACCATATTCAGTATTCTTTCCATCCTTTGAATGACATGTCACCATACATGCGTACATACGGCTTACCGTCTCCACGTCATTGTGTAATTGTTATTCAAAACATTATTATTTTGATGGGTATAATAATGATGTGTAATTCATGTAAATAATAAATATAACATGATAATTATTCTTTATATATGATATACCATCTAATTATATATTAATTTAATATCAAAAGAATGATATTGTCGCTCGTGCGTATGTACGGATTACAGTCTCCACGAACGCGATGAGATTCATTCCCCATCGAATCCATTCAAGACTAAATTTCATTTAATGATTAAAAATAATTTTTAGAGACATGATATCATTTTGGATATTAATAACATACATCCAATACATATCAAAAACGGCTCACATAACAATGAATATAAATGAAAATTAACACGGCAATACCCGAAACGATGATAATACTAAGATATTATTAACAATCAATGTTTAAAGATCATATATGATATCATGTTAATGTATATGATTCTTGTATAATTTAATAACAATTATTTCACCATTATATAGGAGTTTAAACAACCCTAAACCAAGGAAAAGTACAAGGTAAGGGTTTATTTCACAGTTTCTTCATTATCCGATGTTGTTTATACGTAATTATCTAATGGGACCTCTTTATCACACACATCCTTATTTCTTAAAAATGTATTTCAAATCATTATTAATATTTTATAGACTATGGTTTAAATTCATTTATACCAATATTGAATTTTTATAAGAATTTTATAAAGGAATCTTTCTGTTGTTTTCCAAACAAGGTCCTTTTTAACCTTTTTGACATAATTAAGGTAATAATGTCTTTTTTAACTTATACGGCGGGTGCTTCTATTTTCCGCCATTAAAAAATCATCGAAGCTTCCCTTAAAAGATTATAGGAATATTTTTAAAGTAAATGTTTTCTTTTATAATTATTTGACTTTTAAATGATTTTAAAAAAAGAGATATTTCTCTTAAATAGTTTTGATTTCATCTATGTCAACATCCTTTGATGGATTTTAAGATTATTTGAAGTTTATTTATTATGATACAAAACTTTCATATTGTATTGAAGGTTTTGTGGTATGTTTGACTGTGGATGTGTTATTTTTATACCATTCATGGTTTATGGACAAATTATTGACATTTTGTATGCTATTTTTAATACGAATGTTTATATTATGTTAAACCTGTTCATATGAGGAATTCATTGGACTTAATAAGTGATGGGTGGAGCCCGCTATAGCTCATTAATGCATAGGTAGGTCTCATGATACAAACTAGTGTCTTGGCACAAGGCCTTGAGAAAATCTTATTTGTAGTCTTGGAAAAGGGCCTTGACTATGTGGTTATGATAGTCTGGAATTACGCATTCCATCATTATGAAAGTGGATATTTATATTGCATGTGATTATTCGACTAGTAGAATATCCATGTGAATAAGCAAATGGAATTATTTCATTTTATTTCTGCCATATTATGCTGATGTTCATGTTTAAAAGGCTTTTGTTTTAGTTATACATTGACTTAAATGTTTATGCTTATTTATGAAAGATTCTGCTATATTGTTATCCTTACTGGGCATTTGAGCTCACCCCTTTCAATGATTTATTTTTCCCAGGATGTGAAGAAGTATTTTATGAATGACTTGAAAGGATAGTATGAGGGGATAAGAGTGTGGACTATGGAGACTATATTGTTGTAGTTTTCATTTTATGATGTAATGTAAAGTCTATGAATATATCTAGTGATTCCAAGTCTACTAAACTAATCGGTATTTTGAGACTTGATCTTTTGTGATCATGGAAATGTTATGTAATAATGCACTGACTCGGAGTAACAAGGTTCAAGGCGTTATAGCATCCCTCGATCGTTATCACCAGATCATTTTCACTAAGAAAAACAAATCACTTATTGAAATAAAAAGTCTGAGAACGAGCTATCCAAATTTTGTAATTCCTTGGTTTTAGCAAGAAGTAAGAGAGAAGTCACAACATCTCTCTCTTAAACTTGATAGAATAAAAGCATGATAAAAGTCTATATGTTTTTTCTCAACATCAAATGACCTCCTATTTATAGGCCTCATGTTCCAATAGTCATATTTTCTCCAACGATCATATTTCTCTGGAAAACTCAGAAGTACGTGGACACATGACATTATAACGATCATACTGAAACAGAAAACACTACATCATTATTATTAGTTTATAACTAACTCCATGACATCGTTTTGGTTAAAACAAAAGATATGTCAAAATTATAATTATAATTACGATTCATATAAAACATGTGTTTTGATAAACGTATGAAATCTAGCATGTTATAAAAGTAACACATGAGTACGATTAATATTAATTAGTGTAAAACACTGTTATGATACACAGTGGGTACGATGAATAATGTGAGTTTGATTGTCAGAGTCTTTATGATAAACATATCTAGTACGATTGTTAGATTCAATGCAATAGATAGATTTATTATGATTGATAGGGTCAGTACGATTGATAGAATCAGTACGATTGATAGAGTGAGTATAGTTGGGATTGTCAGTACGATTGACTGAGTCAGTACGATAAAGATAGTAAATACGATAAACATAGTTAATATTATAAACATAGTCAGTATGATAAACATAGTTCCTACAATAAACATAGTTAGTACGATAAACATAGTCAATATGATAAACTAATATACTGTATTCAAATTCTTTTATTTGTGAAATGAGAATAAAGATATTAGTGATTACCAATAAAAAAGACATAAAAGTCAAAAGATGTATTTTGACTTAACAATCTCCCCCCTTTTATAAATCCTATAAAATAAACTAAAACTAAAAAATAAATACTTATCTTCCACTATGTTATGAAATCCCATATGAGTATGACATTGATTACAACTAACTACCCCTTAGTTATATACTTTTCTAAGAACTGTATTTATATATGTTACTAGATTTAGATGTATTATAACTGAGTAAGAAATTAACAACTCTCCCCCTTTGTGAAACGTTTTACCCTTTTTATAAAACATTCTACCCCTTTGTGATTTACAAAAATAATGGAATAACTCTGAGTTACCTGAGACAGTTAGAGAGAAAAAATGTGAAAAACAAATGAAATAAAGACATGTGATTCATTGAATCTTAAATTATTAATAACTCATTATTTCTATTTTAGATCAACTCATGAAGAAAAACCTTCATCTTCTTTATATATTTCTTGTCCTCAAAGATAGAATCACCCTGGGATTTGAGAATCTCTTGTTAGCTGATAAAAATTTGATCTTGTTTTTTGATAGTCTCTTCTTGGACTCTGATTACATCTTCAAGAGTGTCAATTATGTCTTGAAAATTTTCATTCTTTTGATTCAACACAGTATTTTTCTTATTCAACAAAACAATTACATATCTGAAAGGTGAAACCTTCAAAAACTTTTACTGGAAAACATTCATCCATTCTTGAAACTCTTTTACTGAAGGAATATCATCTCTATGGGGTTTTTATATCTGATTCAACCTTTCAACAGTTTCTTTGTCAATATTATTAAAATAAATAACTAAATAATTTGAAATCCTCAATACGTTTTCAATTTATTCCTCATGTTAATTTACTAAGCTTTCTATTTTGTACCACCTCTTAGTTATCTTGTTTCATGCCATCTTATGTACAACTGAACTATCACTCGGAACTTTTAAATGAGTTTATATTAACAAAACACTCATTCCGATCTCTCTTAAAAAACCAAATTTATTCTTTTATTTTTATTTGATAAAATCAATTTTTCCTTCAATTATAGGAAAATAATAAATAATCTTTTCAATTATTCTCAAAACATGAACAAAGTAATCAATTTTCTTTAAGTATATTATGTGTTCTGAATTAGTATCATCATGGAACGATTCCATTTCATTTTATAGACTAGAGACTTTAGAAGGTTGTTTTACTTTTCTTTTCTCTTTTTCTTTTTACACTCATTCTACTTATTTTTTAGATTTTCTTCAACCTTATCACTCATAAAAACTAATTTTTCTCTATGAGAACATTGATATCCTTACATGATTAGAGATGTATTTCTTTTTGAATGGGTTTCTAGAGACTGAACTAGTGCTTGATCGGCATGAAAATTTAGTTGAATTCATTCAAATAGATTTTGAAGAAATATTCTTCTCTACTCTTATTATAATTCTTAAGAATTTACAAAAGGAAATATTCTTCCTCTTCTTCACATTTATGATATTCTTTAATGATTTATTTCCCTTTTCTCTTTCTCTTGAAAGTCTATACAATTGGTTCTTATTTCACATTTTATGTTAGTTGAGAACTTTCCAACTTAACACCTTTTAGGATTTTAGAAACCTCAAAATATTCAGATTTTCTTTTTATAAGATTATTATTTTTCTTCTAAGTCTCTAGAGTATCCTCTACCCTTATCTTCATAGATAGATATTCAACTAGATCAAGTCTATACTTAGGATCACATTCTTTTCTTTGTTATTTCTCTTTTCTCTACATGTCCATAACCTCCTTACTATATTTTGTTTTCTTATTTGACATTGCACTGATTTGAGGATCTATATTTTGAGAATCAACTGTTTGAACCGATTCTTTTAGTATTGGTTCAAATTGATTTGGTACTGATAGATTCTATGTTGATTCTACTTCCACATCTTTGACAAATAGTTTCGATTCTTCATCAAAACAAACATACAATTTCTTCAGCATATTCTAACTTATCCAAGAAGGCTTCAGCTCTTTGAATTATCCTTTTAGAGGAATATTAAAAAAAATCAATCTTCTAAGAATGATAATTGTATGAATGGATAGATTTATGATAAGATGAGACTTGATTGCCCCTAATTCACATTCATGATGGTTTTGAAAATACAACCCATGAGATTTACCTTTCTCATGATTAAAAGATAATCTAGCATAAAAATGTCAGAAACCTTCATAGTTTTCCTATCCCCTTTCCTCAGAATTAAAAACCCATACATCCAAAGGACAACAAACTGGTTGTCAGCAAAAATATGAGCTACCTTTATTTTCTCATCAATAGGAAACAAATAATTTTCAATTATTTCTTTGTTAAATATACCAAATTCCTTAGGTATCTTATGTGATGGACAAAAGGAATAACCTTCCGTTGGAACATTTAAAAAGTGTGCTGCTTGTTTTACAGACATTGAGAATTTTCTACCATACAAAGAAAAATTAATCATTATGTTCTTATCAAAAGACACAGTATTGTAGAATTGTCCAACCTCTTTTATAAGAATCGGGTCTTGAGATATGGGTTTCTTACCCCAAAGATGTTCCCAACCTTGAAATAAGATAATACTTTTGATTTCTGAGTAAAAGTTGTCAATGAAATCCCGATAAACTAAAATTTCTCTAAATAAATCTTTCTCTGAGAAATTATTTGAAGATATTTAGACATGAGTGTTAGAAGAAGACTGAGACATAAATACGAGTTGAAAAGGAAAATATCATACCGAGTCTTAAAAAGGAGAGGCAAATCTTCACTGAGAAATCTAGAGAAACCGGTGTGGGTATGAGGAGGGGAGGTCCTCTATTTATAAGTAAAAATTCATGATCGTTGGTCTTTTATAGTTGAAATTAGATGATAAAGAATCCAAAGGTGGAGAATAAAAGATTCTTTTTTTATTATGTTTTTTTACTAAGAAACAATGATACGAAAGAAATAAAATACCAAAGAAAGAAATAATGTACCTATTGGAGATTTAAAGTAAGTTTTTGGTTTCATAGTCTTATTAAAGTAAACATAATACCATACAATTATAAAAAAACAGAAAAATGAATATAAAACCAATAAAAATGAAATTGAATACGACTAGTTTTCAGACCGATGGAAAACAGAGTCATTACCATAGGTTATCAGGCTGATGGAAGATAAATTTATTACCATAGGTTTTCAAGCTAATGGAAAACAAAGTCATTACCATAATTTTTCAATATGATGGAAAACAAATTCATTACTATAGGTGGGAAAACTGAGGAAAAAATGTAATTACCATAGATTTTCATGAGGATGGAAAACAAATTCATTACCATAGGTTTCATGACTGATGTAAAATAAAGTCATTACCATTTGTTGTCAAGTCGATGGAAAATACTTTTTCAGCCCAATTAATAGAATGTCAAAACGAAAAACAAAATTTCAAAACGAAAAATAGAACCTCAAAATAATAATTAATAAACAGAATATCAATACAATAAAAAATAAATATAATGTAATTAATAATTTAAAGAGTTAATAAAAGATAATAAATAAAAAATATGGAATAAAATAATATTAAATATATAAAACAAAGAAAAAATATTCTCCCCCTTAGAAGAGGAGTTATTTAATGTAAGGATAAATGTAAAAAATATAAAGTATATGTGAATAATTATTTTAGTGTAATAATTTATATCTTCTATTTAATAAATTAAAATCTATCGAAAGGTAATGGTTTTGTAAAAATGTCAGCAAGTTGTTCTTGTGTTCCGAGAAATTGTAAAATAATATCTCCTTTTCGTGTGTGATCCCTAAGAAATAGATTCCTAATATCTATATATTTTTTACATGACTAATGTTATGGGTTTTTACTAAGAGATATGTAACTATTATTATCACAAATTATTTGAGTTTTTTAAAAACTCATTCCATAGTCAGTGATTGTGTGTTGCATCTGCATTACTTGTGCACAAAAACTTCTAGCTGCAATATATTCAGTTTCAGTAGTGGAAAGTTCTATTGATTGTTGTTTCTTGCATGACCAAGAGACTAAATAATATCTTAAGAATTGAAATGTTCTAGATGAACTATTTATATCCATTCTACAGCCACCAAATTCAGCATCCAGAAAACGTTTCAAAACACAATCATTTCTAGAAGAATAGAAAACACCTAAATCCAAAGTTCCTTTTGTTGGGACCTCTTTATGTATGAAGATTGTATTTGTTGTCAACAGTTGTCAATATCAGTCAAAATGAAGAAGGACTCCAAAGTTAATAGATATCGGCTGAAGTAAGGATGCCTGGAGAATTGTTATGAAATCACATCATTGAATTTCATACTTGGGTAATTCTCTAGAAGTCAATTTAGATGATTGTTGAACTGTTCCTAAGTTCAAAGAACTTGTTTCAAAGGTGAAACATTATTTAAAACAATGAATAATGGAGAAGTATCATCTATCTAAGTATGGTTGAAGAAGAATTGTGGATTTGAAGTGAGGATGAAATAAGTACTTTGGAATTCATATTTCAAAAAGAATGGACAAACTAGACGATGCTTTGCTGATTTGTATTTCACAAATATCATAAGTTTGGAGTACTTGTGATGCAGGCCTTATGAAGGAAAGGGAGAGACAAAGAAGTGTTTTTGGAAAAGTCATATCACAAATATCATCATTTAAAAAATATGGCAAAGGAAAGAACTAGGCGCGCAAGTATGCAGTAGGCATGGAAGTATGTGGAGGCGCGCAAGTCATATTTCAAATAGCATTATTTGAAAAATATGGCAAAGGAAAGAAGACACGCATGTACCAAGAAGGCGCGCAAGTCCCAAAGAGGCACGCAAGTGCCAGGGAGTCGCACAAGTACATGTGATGCATAGGTTGCCAAAATTCCTATAAAAAGGTGACTACCCTCCTCATTTCGATGAGCCCGAGACATAGAGAAATATTTTGAGCTCTGAGCGGGCATGTTTGAAAGTGCTGCGCAAGTCAAGAGTGTCGCGCAAGTATTGGCATGCAAGTCTAGGGTGCGCAAGTCACAAAAATTCATATAAATAGATGACACGCCTCCACATTTTTTAAGTCTCAACACTTAAGAGAAAAATTAGATCTCTGATCGCGCAAGTAGTTGAGGGTGGTCTGATCGCGCAAGTGGGTGGCGCGCAAGCTGAAGGCGCGCAAGTAGGGTGCCACACAAGTTTTTCCGTGCAAGTTTCCATAGGTTCTTTCAAGAAGTGGTCTGTGTATAAGCCAAAGGTGGCACGCAAGTTGTTTGATGGGCTCAACGGTGGTGCGCAAGTACTGAGTAGGCTCACAAGTAGGTGTCGCGCAAGCAGTGAGGCACGCAAGCAGCTGGCATGCAATCAGGAAGGCGCACAAGCTGAGTGGCATGAAAGTAGGTGGCGCGCAAGTTGAAGTAGGGAGGCGCACAAGTAGGGTGGTGCGCAAGCTAGAACTTGTGATTCTAGCAAGAAGAAGAAGAAGATCTTAGTGTAGATGGTTTTGAACTGAAAGAAAACATGTGAATAAGAGTAGGTTTCAGTGCATATGGTTTTTCATTGAAGAAGAAGAAGAAGAAGAAAAAGAGTGTGAAGCTTATAGGTTTTCCGCATATAGAGAAGAGAAGAAGATTAGTGCAGTCACTTGTTTCAATAAGAAGAAGAAAGAAGAAGAACTAGTGTAGACGATTTTAGTTCTAGAGAAGAAGATAAAGAAAAAAGGGAATTGTTTGCCTACTGCTTTTCAAGCAATCAAGTGAAGAGAACTGAAATAGATCAAGAGCAGAACCTACCTTTTGAATAAGGAAGAAGACTGTCTCTACAGGCACTATAAAGAACCAGCTAGAGGCTGTAAGTTGGGCTAGGTCATCACCAGTCTAGGGAAGTGGATTGTTTCCCACCCCCTCCAAAGTGTAGGGACTCACACTGGCTAAAGGATTGTTTTCTTAGCCACTCCATTGTAACAACATGTCACATTATAATAGAGAATCCGTGCACTGGTAATCCCCATGCATGGAAAGGATGTAGATACTCTTATTGAGTGGTGAACCTTGTAAAATTATCGTGTTCATTTTTTTACTACTTTCTATTATTGCATGCGATAGGGAAAAGAGAATAAGAGAATCAAGATCCTAACAGTTCAAGAGGTACAGGGATAGAAGTTTAAATTGGTTTAAAAAGTCCTCAACACTGATTCACCCCCTCTTAGTGTTAGGTATATCCCAAACTGGTCCTCTCACCTTTTAAATACCATCAAATCCTTTTCACATATTTTAAATGGGATTCTATTGAAATTTATTGGTATCTTTCATATAATCATACTGAAAACATTAAGTTGGGTTGAATAGTTGTTAATTATAATAAACATCCTATCATAACTCTAAAGGTTGTTTGATCCACTGGTTTTTTAGCTTCATTAAGTTCAAGTGAGTTTGAGGTACTGATTTCAGTGCTAATACATTTCATGTTTTCATATATATACTTTTTGAGTATGTCTTTGATATACTAATGTTGAGATATATAGGTTCCTTCTGGTTTTTGAGAGATTTCAAAACCTAGGAAGAATGTTAACTCACACATCCTACTCATTTCAAACTCATATTTCATTATATTTGCAAAATAATCAGTCAGAGATTGATGGGTTGATCTGAATATAATTCCATCAATATAAATTTGAAGAATCAAAACATTTTTATTTTCCATTTTTATAAAAAATAGTTGGATCTTATGTACCTTTTTTCATAATATTTTTGTAAAATAAATCCTCTAAGTCTATCATACCATGCTCTAGGGTCTTGTTTAAGGCCATACAATGCTTTTGTAAGTTTTATAACATGATCAGGATGTTTTTAATCTACAAAACCAAGAGGTTTTTCTAAAAAACTTCTTCTTGTATAAAACTATTAAGAAAATAACATTTTGAATCCATTTGAAATAGTTTGAAATTTAATTGTGTTGCAAAGGCTAATAGAATACGAATCGATTAAAGTCTAGCTATCAGAGCATTGTCTCCAAAAGAAACTTTTCCACCATTTGTTTCAATAATATTTTTAAAAAATTATTTTTTTTGTTATTTATCGTTAACAACCACTGTCCATTTACAAAATCTTATCATTGTTTATACACTTCTTGTTTTCCTAAAAAAGAAACAATTAGTTTTTCGTAACCCAAACTTGATTGGATTCAAAAATGTTAGATAAAATAATTTTGTGAATCCACATTTGATTTTAAAAATGATATTTATGAAAACGTAACGATTGAGTTCTATTAAGAGAACAATTTATTTCCCAATGTACACCACATTGACATTTAGTACATAATGGGGAATTTTGAAGAACAAAATAGTTATTTCTAAAAATCAGTTTAGAATGAGTGTAACTAAATCTAGAATGATTCGTTAGAGGTCAAAATTGGTAATACATCTAGTCAAAATATTGTTTAGCTAATTTAAAATTTGAAAAACACTTCTTCAAAGAAAATATTTCCAAATTTAGTTTAATAACCATGTTTTTATCCATAAAATCATTATTTTTAGAACTAATGTTAGTCTTTAAAATATTTTTCATTGAAATTACAATTTACAGATCCATAGAATGTTTATCCTTCTCAGAATTAAATTTCTCAAGGTTTTTGGAAATATTTTCAAAATCATAAATTTTCTTATCCAGATCTTTTGAAAGATCTGATATTTCTTTTAAAAGAATAGTTATTTTAAAATTTTCCTTATCAATAGTTTTCTTGAGTTTGGAATTTTCATTATCATGTAATTTGGAAAATCAAGATACTTCTTCAAAAGAAGGTAAATTGTGTTATGATGAGGAAGATTATTCATCTGTGGAGAAACACTATTTCTCATCAGGATAATGAGAATTTAAAGAAACATTTGTAAGTGATTTATCATTTTGTACCTATACCATAAAACAATTATTTTTAATAGGTTGTCTGGAAATAATTCCAATATTATTTTGTCTAAAAGAATCATATTTTTAAGAATCATCTGATGAATCACCACCACTTTCACTCCGAGTATCATTTGCCTTCAAAACCTTATTTATCATTGTATTTTAATAGTTTTTAGTATTTATTTCAAAAATTTTCTCCTTCATGTATTTTATTTTTGGTAATAGATAATCATGTCGGATATGAAAAACTCTCTTGCATTCATAACATGTTAATTTTTAGTCTTTCATATCCTTCTTGTCTTTCTTTTTGAATATGTGTTGAAAGTATTTCTTTCACACAATATTGTTCGTCCTTTGAGCGAGATTGGATAACTCATTTTCATATTGTTCACAATCACTTTATTTAGAAATAATATCTTTCTTTTACTTGGATCTTGTCACCCTATTTGGAGTCTTAGATTTGTATGTGGTAGTAAAAGATATACTTCCATTTCCATTCTTGTTCTTTTTAAAATCAGTATCTCTTTTCATTCTTGTATCATGCTGTAGAAGAGTTCAGAATAACTCATCAAGAGTGATTTGAGTAACTTTTCTATTTTCATCAATATCTGTCCTTTTTTTATTCCCACTTTTCTAGAATTATATAGATAATATTATCTACATGTGCTTCATCATCAAGAACCTTTTCACCCATAGATTGTAAACTATTGACAATTGTCATAAATCTTTATTGTACCTTGCAAACTGGCTCTCTATAAAAAAATATAAATCCATGATATTCTACTCTAAGGATTTCTCTTCTTGTTTCTATAACATTAAATGTACCAAAATTTATAACTTCCAATTTCATCTAGATATAATTGGCTACTTTACTTGATGATATCTCACTATACATATTACTTTTCATAGAGCCTAACAAAGTATTGTGTAGCTTGTAATTTAGTTGATATTCTTGCATCTCTTGATTAATTAATGTACCAAATTCTTTTTTGGGGATTTTTTAACCTCTAGTAAGAATAATAAAGTTTTCCACTCCTCTATTAATAACAAACGTATTCATAAGATATATCTTGTACTCATAATCATTCTCATCAAAAATAGGTGGTCTCGTTGGTTTTAAATTTTCAATTGATCCAATATTCATTTCTTCTATCTAATAAAACAATACTTTTCCACTCCAAATGTTAGTGTAGTTAGTAGTTATAAACAGAAATTTGAAATGACAATAAAATTTTATTGTCAAAAGGAATAAATTACATAATAAAAAATCAGTGAAAACCTCCTCCGATACCAATTGTAGGATCTTAATAAAGATGTATATGTATATTAGATGTCACATTACAAGAGGGGTGACTTTTGTGTTTTAAAAAAATTATTTAAACACTTAGGAAAGAACTTAGTTTAATAATTCTTAAACTAATACAATTCACAATCAATAAGATTTACCATAATGATCTTGTATCTAAAAGATATGATAAAATGTAATAATTATAAATAATTTTAAACAATTGTATTCTAATTGAATAAATTTATCAAAGTAATAAAAATGAAAAAGATTATACCATACAACATATAGAATCAATTAATATAATATATAAAAAAAGAATCATAATTGAAAAAATTACAATTGAAATGATTATGAAAAGAAAGTGGAAACAATATAATTCCCTTTCTAATACAAAAAGTAGTGGGAATGTAAAAGTATTACAATTATTTTATCCCAAATAGAAGGGTATCCTTTCACCTAGGATAAATGATCTATCTAACCACCACCTTGGTAATCCCTTGATACAATGATCGACACGCCCATCTTATTATCCCCACAAGCCCCCGATTTTACAGGAAATTGGAACCTCTGTCTTTCAATCACTTTAAAGCCTTCGATACAAATATCGTTCGCACCATATGCCTATCCCTAGCATTCCTTGATCATTATCACTTGATCAGTCGCACAATGCAAAACAAATCACTTATTGAAATGAGAAGACTATGAATGAGTTGTTCACATTATGTAATTCCAAGCCTTTCATATGAAGCAACAGAGAAGTCATAGTGTCTCTCTCGAGAACTTGATAGATAAAAAAGTGGATCAAAGTTTATAAGTTTTTTCTCAGCTTAAAATGAGCTCCTATTTATATGCCTCAAGTTCCAACGGTCATATTTCTCTAGAAAATAAGAGGGACTTGGAAAACTAGTATTATAAGAGTCATATTAAAATAAAAAACCCAACATCATTTTGATTAGTTTATAACTAACTCCACGACACCATTTTGGTAAAAAAAATATTATATGAAAATGATAATCATGTGTATGATTGTTATAAAACATGTGTTTTGAGAAAATTATGAAATCATTCATGTAATAAAAGCAACACATGATTATAATTAATATTACTTAGTGTAAAACACTGTTATGATGCAAAGTGGGTATGATGCAAAAATGTGAGTATGATAGTCAGAGTCAGTATGATAAACTGATTCAGTACGATTGTTAGAGTGAGTATGATAGAGAGATTCAGTACGATTGACAGAGTCAGTACGATTGACAAAGTCATTACGATTAACAGAGTCAGTATAATTCAGAGAGTCAGTATGATTGATAGAGTCAGCGGGATAAACATAGTTAGTATGATAAACATATTCAGTATTCTAAACATAGTCTATATGATAAACATACTCAGTATGATAAAAAGTGTCATTACAATAAACATAGTCAGTATGATAAACATAGAAGCCATATTCAAAGTCTGTTATTTGATAAATGAGAATAAAAAGATTTGTGACTTCCAAAATACAATACATAAAAGTAAAAAAGAAGACTTTTGACTTAACACATTTATCAGAACTTCATTTTTAGCACCCATAAAGGAATCCTTTATCATCATTTTTAGAACTGATAAAATTTCAAATAAAATGATATAAATAAATAAATAAATAAATAAAAACGGGTTTATTCAAAAAATTTTTTAAAATTTTAGTAATTAAATAACTAATGATTAAAATGAATAAAATTATTATATTATATATAAATTATAAATACTAATAAATAGTATATATTAAATATATAGATATATTTAAATTGAAAATTAAACAAATGTAAATTAAAAATAACTTAATTGGGAAAAAATTAAACATTTAGTTAATTATTTTTAAGGTTAATGAATTGTATATATTATATATATAGATATATATATATAAATGTATATAAATATGATTTATATAATAAAAAATATTTATCCTTTACATAAAATAGTAATATATATAGTGAGTAATGGTTTATAATTAAAAACTAATATGAATTAAAAAAACTAACTGATTTCATCGAGTAATGGTCATAATTGAAAGTCCTTTGATTTTTCAATTTAACATAGATCAGACATATTCTATTGATTTTACATATACTTGGTATTAATTAATTTTTATATACAACATTGGCAAACAAATATAATTTTTTTTGAGTTTAATCAATTTTTATTATATATATTTATATACTATGTTTTAATTTTTTCAGCATGTATCCATATTTATTTCAATATATATATATATATATATATATTTATATTTAAATGATTTATATTTAATTAATTAAAAATTTCCAATAATTCAATATTAATTGTTAAAATGTACTAATTTTGAATTATTTAATTTTTCTCATTTTTAATATTCATGCAATTACGAGTAAATATTCATTAATAATGTTAAAAAAATATTTATAAATAAATATTATTATAAATTTATATTTACTATTTTATGAATTTATATTTAAAAATAGTTAAATAATATTTTTAAAAAATTATTTATATAATTATAAATAAATAATTACATATGTTTATATAATTATAAATAAATATTTATATATGTTTATATAATTTTGAAATCATAATATATTTATTTAAATAATCAATATATTAACTATATTTTTATTTTTATTTATTTGATATATATATATATATATATGATTATATAACGATATATAATTATATAAATATTATTTTCTAAAATTTATTTATATAATTATAAATAAATAATTATATATTCAAATAATTATAAAATAATTAATTTATTAAAAGTATTGTTATAATTATTATAATTATATATAATAATTATATTTGTTTATAAAATGTATTTTTAATTAAAAAAGTTTTATATGTATTTATCATTTCTTTTTTCAGTGCTTTAGCACTTTTTTTAAAGGGCATAAAAAATTTTCCTGATCCATTTTAATAATCCTAACTATCACGAACCATTTTTGATATCTAAAGTCCTCCACAGAAGCCACATATTGTTACAACACCTTTTTATCAAATCCAAGTTCGAATCTAGTATATAATCAAGGCTACAACTCTTCCAAGGCTCAAATCCAAGGCTCAAACAATTAAAGGGTTGAATGAAACCCTAGATCGAATGATATAAAGGTTTTAAATTTCTCTACATTAACTTGGTTGTCCACTAATATTTCTCATCCCACATCCATGTATCCCAACAACTCCAGTTTCAATATCTTATAATAAAACAACCCAAAATTCATTGTTTTTTAGATATATTGAAGTATCATCTTCCCCGATAACATGTTGATATCCTTAGGACAGCATTTGTTCTATGTGACTTGAAATATATCAAACCCAATGTTGGGTCATGTTGTTGTGAGGAATAATAGGATCCCAATACCATTATTCCATGACATTTACCTCTTTGAAATCATCAAATTTTGAAAAAATCATCCATACAGTGGTCATTGTTTTCTTTGGTTTCTAATATTCCATTATAAATCACTTGGGAACAAATTTTTCATATTTTGATTTAAAAATTAATGTGATATGATTTCTTTGATTCACCTATAAACTAAAGAAAATGTTTCTCCAATCATAAACGACTCAATATTATAAATCATATGATCCAAAAAATTACATTATGATTTTTCCAATCCAAAAAATATTTTGTATTCGACATATATTATTACCAAAATTATTTGATCATTCTTCTTCTTGATTAAGAGGTTGTGATTAACTCTACCTCTCTAAAAATGATGATTTCTTAGGTATTGATCCAACCTTACATACCAGGTCCTATTTGATTTCGTTATCTGATAAAATGAATTATTTAACAAGAACACATTTATCTAATTTTCATCCAAAATTAACACATACAATTTCTCAATTTATACCCCCCTTAAGAACTCCATTGAGGAACATAGATTTTAAATAAATTTGGTATACCGTTAACTACAGTTTCACTAAAATAGACAAGAAAATTCAAATGGTTTCTAACCGATCTATGGGAGTAAATTTATCCTTAATATAAATTCCTTTAATCTTGGAGTTACCCTTTCACACTATCCATTATTTCTTATGAGCCACTTTTCAATATTTAATGAGTTTATTACTGAACACCCACTTTGTTCGGATAATTTTTTTGTCATCCAACCTTGTAAAATTTCCCATGTTACATTGTTATTATTCATACCAAGCTCCAAATGCATAGATTTTATCCATTTATTATTCTTATTATACTCTAAAAATTATAAATTCTCTACTTGGGAAAAAATAAGGTTTTCTATAGTCTTAATCCTTCAATTTTTCACTGAAAATACCAATCACTAATGCAATTTTATTCATTGATTTCATCATGGCTTTTATTTCTTATAGTTGATAATCCCTATTCATTTTCCTCAATATCAATGTCTTATTTTTGAGTCTATTGTAGCCCTACGTGCTCCCGAAATCCTAATCAAATCAACATTTATTTCTTCTGATGTTTCATGATTATTTTAAATATTAATGATGGACCCTCTTTTAAATAGTGGTTTTCATAATCACAAATCATGCCAATCCTAAAATTCTATTAATTTTTATATTACATTATCACACTAGTTAATCATGTCAATGAATATTTTATAAGTGAATAAATAATGTCATATTGTATATTAAATTTCTATAAGTTAATAAACAATTAATATTTATGTTTCAATATGTTTACAATTATAAATTTACATGTATTTATGAATGTCACTTAATTTTGTAGTGTTCTAAGTAAGACATACACTTTATATGTTTTTCATAGTCTCTCGCACCGATTGATTAAGAGACTCATTAATGAGGACTCACCGATTGAAGAATTTACCGATCAAAGAAGACACTGATGAATGAATCGCCGATGAATGAGTCAATGATGAACAAATCACTAATGAATGAATCACCGATTAATGACTTAACGATAGATGAATCACCGATGGACGACTCCCCAATGGATGACTCATCGATGAACAACTCACCAATGGGTGTCACACCAATAGTTTAAAATGAGTCACCAATGATGACTCACCGATGCTCAGACAGATTGACAGTGCAAATGACTCACCAATATATAGAGTCATCGATACCGATGCAATGGACTCACCATTACACAGATTCCCCAATATTGACTCACTGATGCTGACAGACCTATGATGAATAGACCAAGGCCAATGTGTCCATGATACTTATAATTAACCGATAGTCATAAATACTGTCTTCATTTTATTAATTCAAATTTATATATAACGGTCATATTTAGACAAAATAATGTTTCTAACATTATTTAATATTTTCTGTAGGAATATTAGTAGACAGTATGAGGTACATGCACGGGCAGAGATCTCCATGTCTACTGGACCTCGAAGTATAAAATAATTACAAGATGGATCTTTTAACATATGAGGAATGTTCTAAAAAGTGGAGAGAATAGAAGAAATACAAACTTTTGAATCTTTAAAATATTTCTTCCAAATCCCATGAACTCAAAGCAAAAACATTCAGGGAGATCAACAACATAAGAAAAACTTGTTGGGATACACTGAACATCTTTGTATCACATAATATAAACGTTTCACACGTCTGGAAGCTAGAGTACATAAGCAATGATACTCTATTTTGAAGGCAACTTCTATAAGAGGACCGAATCATCATTTACACGGAATTAAAAGATTCTGGATCTATAATTCATAACACACAAGGATTTCTAAACCTTATTCAACATCTCTTGATCTATTGTGATTCTTTTCTTATATTTTTTAGTAGTGTGTATATCTATCTATAACACACACACTGACTCTTGTGCATAACTGGAAGATACTTGATATCCTCAAACTCACTCTCATTATTATATCTTTTATCCCACAAAGAACAGTGGTAGTGGTCAAGTGTAACCTATTATTTGTTTTCCCATTAATAATTGTGGTAAAGGTCCGGTGTGACATGGAAACACTTTTGTGCTATTGTGAACCCCAATATATGGTGTGGATAAATTTTTTTATTAAATTAATCATCTTGGTGGAATGTTATCACAAATTTTAGAGGAATAAGTATCATCTTGTGACTGAACCTGTTTTTTATATCTTCTGTGATTTTATCCCTTAGTAATCACATGTTTTTATTTAATTTTATATTAAACTAACCTGGAATTTGGTATTTAGTTTAGAAAGTGTTTATATATGTGTTGAACTTGTAGGTTAGTTTCACATGTTATATTAATCTGCATATTAGTATTACTGAGAATTATTCAATCTTTTGAGAAATTAATTGAACATTCAGTACTTTTATAAATTCACTACAAATTGACTTTGAATCCATTTTTTAATTAGGGGAAATTTTCAATGGACCAAAATCTAAGATAAATTTTTATATATACTCAATTCACCCCCTCTTGAGTGATCTATTCTGAACAACATTTGGTATCAAAGGATTTTTGAAAATGGTCAGGTTCCAATGTTTTAAAAAAATATCTTTTAACTGTGATTGTTTTTGTATTTCAAAGGTCTTAAAATTTTTTTTATTAATAAATTTTTATCTCTTTAAAATCATTTTACAATTTATATCATGGATAATACACTATAAAAAGATTTTTATAATAGAAATAATTTAATTAATGGAACCAACTATGCTCAGTGGAATCTTTAAATGAAAATATATCTATAAATCATAGGATTTGAAATCTAGAATGCTATTTAAAGTAAATGTGAAATTCCTAAAACATCTAGAAAAACCCGGGGTTTACCTATTAAGATTGCCTATAACAATAATTTTAAGGCAATAAAAACATTATAATATAGACTAGGAGATGAAGAGTTTAATCGCATTTCTGCTTGCAAAACTTCTCATGAGATTTATAACACATTGTCTGTTTCCCATGAGGGAACATATAATTTGAAAGAGAAGAGATTAAGTACTTATACTATTAAATATGATAATTTCAGAATGAATAATGATGAATATATTTATTATATTTATCTTAGATTTAATGTAATAGTTTACACTAGGTTTTCCTTAGGAAAATTTGTCATAGAAAAGGAACAGATCAGGAGGATTCTAGGATGCTTACTAGAGAGATGGAGAGGTAAATCTTTTTCCATTATAGAATCATGTGAAATTGATAATATTCAAGTGATGGAATTTTTTGAAAAATTAATTTTGTATGAAAATGAACTCAATTTAAATCATGACCAGTGATAACCAAAAATAAAATCTGTAGCCTTCAAGAATAACACTTTCAAAAGTAAGGAAAAAGAGAAACTTCAAGCTACTGTTGAAGGAACAGGTAGTGATGAATCAACTTCTGACAGTGATGAGGAAATGGCCTAGTTGTCCAGGAGATTCAAATAATTTTATAGGAAGAAAAATTTCTTTAAGATAACAATATTTAAAGGAATGTATGATAAAAAGGAAAAATGGAAAAATTATTTGAAGGGAAATGATAAATTAGAAGAAATGTCTTTCTACGAATGTAAGAGGAAAGGGCATGTCAAAGATGACTTTCTATGTACCACAAATTTCTATAGGAACTTTTTAGATAGTTTAACAGTGAAACAATTTTCTAAGAAATTATTTGGGTACCCATAGTTAAATTCACCTCCAAAAGTGATGAATGGATATTCCTAGGATATTCAACATCAAGAAAAGCTTATAGAGTATTCAATAAAAGAACCAAATGTGCGGGAGAATCTGTACATTTCAAGTTTGATGAAATTGATCAAAATAATCCTAAACCCTCACTAGAAAATCTTGAAGAGGATATGTCCATTATAAAAATTACAGATAAACCCTCAAACCATCCTGTAATGTGATCATTGAAAACATTATATTTTGGAATTTTTTTATAATCTATAAATAATGAACCAGAACCTAATGATGAACAAAAAATTATGATTTCTACTTTTACTAGACCAACTAGGACCCTTAAAACCCACCCCTTAGATGTTGCTGTTGAAAACATAGATTGAGGAACACAAACGAGAGATTATTTGAGAAATAAGGTTAAACATCAATCATTATTGTCACTTCTTGAACCTAAAAATATCAATGATGCAATCAATGATGAATTTTGGGTGATGACCATGAAAAAAGAGATTAAACAGTTTGAGATAAATAATGTCTAGAATATTGTTGATAGACCAAAATATATTTTGACCATATGAAATAAATGAGTATTTAGGAATAAAGTAGATAAATCTGGAAATATAGTTCGAAACAAAGCTAGGTTGGTTACACAAGGATATAATCATGAATAATGAATTGATTATGAAGTGACCTTTTCAGCAGTATCTAGTCTTGAAGCCACTATAATTTACTTACCAATGCCGCACAACGGGACTTCAAACATTATAAAATGGATGTCATAAGATAATTATTAAATGGTTATATAATTGGGGATATTTTTGTTGAACAACTCCAAGGATTTACAAATACCCTTTTTCCAAATCAAGTTTTCAAATCATCTAATGCTTTATATGATTTGAAACAAGCTCCAGGATCTTGGTATGAAAGGTTGAGTAACTTTTTTATCTCTTAAGGTATTATAAAAAGTGTTTCTTATCCTACATTGATTATAAAAATAATTTGAAAATAGGTTTTAATAGCTCAAATATATGTAGATAATATTATATTTCGATCTTCTAAAAATTTTTTATGTAATGAATTTTCAAAAATGATGCAATGTTAATTTGAAATGAGTTTGTTGAGTGAACTTATATATTTTATTGGATTTACAAAATTTAAAAATAAAGAAGCTATTGATATAAATTAAATTATGTACACTAAATATATTTTGAGAAGATATGGCTTTGATAGCTTTAAGAGTAGTGGAAGCCCTAAGAATTATACATGTAAGTTAGTTCTTAATGAAAATGGGAAATTTATTGATCAAACAGCTTAAAGAGGAATGATTGGGAGTTTGTTGTACTTAACTACGATTAGTCAAAATATTATGTTTAGTGTGTGTTTGTGTAAAAGATTTCAAGAAAAGACACAAGATTCACACATAAATTCTACTAAAATAGTATTAAAATACCTCAAATATAAAAATAATTTATGCTTTTTCTAACCCAAATGACAACATTTTGATTTGGTTAGTTATTCAAATGCTGACTTTGGTGGATGTAAGTAACATAGAAATATTACCCATAAAACATGTCACTTTTTGGGAAACTCTCAAATATCATTGTGTAGTAAAAAGCAGAATTTGGTTGCATTATCAACAGTTGAATCATAGTACATTGCTACTAGTGGTTTCTATGCACAAATTTTGTGGCTGAGACACAACTTATTAGACTATGGGTTTCAATTCATACATATACCCATAAAATGTGAAAATAAAAGTGGTATTAAAATTTTTAAATATCCAATTTATCACTCTAGAACAAAACATATTGATATAAGACATCACTTTTTGAGAGATAATTATCAATAAGGTGATATAAATATGGAGTTTTTTTGGGAATGAGCATCAACTTGCTGACATATTCACCAAACCCCTAAACTCAAAGAATAAACTACATTAGACATGAACTATGAATGATAAATATCTTAAGTATATCTAACATTTTACCTAAAGAAAATTATGTTGATCAGGTGGAATTAATCTGTCAAAAAGATTAGGTGAAACAAATATGTCACACCCATCAACTTAAACCGATATGTCAAACCGATCAGTGAAGTTGATCAGGTAAAATTGATCAAGTGAGACTATTCGTATGAAACCATTCATGTGAAACCATTTGCGTGAAACTGACCATATAAAATAGATCCTATGAAACTGATCATATAAAGATGATAGTGTAAGACCATTCATGTGAAACCATTTGCTTGAAACCATTCTCGTGAAACTAATCATGTAAAAGTGATCCTATGAAACTGATCCCATGAAGTCAATAGTGTAATATCGTTTGTGTGAAACTAATGCCTATAAGGACCATTTTGTAATTATTTCCTTTTTAAGTGAAACAATATAGTTCTATTTTCATATACTACTATTCAATTTTATGTTTTTACAATTTTCAAACCCTAAATGATAAAATAAATTCAATCCACTTTGACCTTCCACCTCCCTCACTATCTTTTTAACCTTCAATCATTCAACAATCTACCTCTCTACCCACAAACATTCTACTTCATTCGAACCCGAACCTTCAGAAATGGAAAGGATAAAGCGCGTGATGAATCACCGAGTGAATATTCATCAGCTAAGCTTTAGAAAGGTGAATCTTGTGGTCCAAAAAATCAAGGATTGTGAAGTCGTTTTTATAGCTGAGAAGGAATTTCCATCTGAATGGATCTTATCAAGAAATTGTATTTTTCTGAGAGTGTTGAAATATCATGGTTGTCTTAGTTGGTTTTTAAATAATGATAGGTTTTTTTATCCCCAGCTCATACATGAATTCTATCTCAACAAAAATACATTTATAAATGGATCTGGGGAAGAAAGGATGAAGTATGTTGTAAAGAGAAAAGAGATTTCATTTTCTTGGAGGTAATGAGATAAATGTTTTAAAATTACTCATCAGGGTATCTAGGACAACTACCTAGTTAATATTTCTCCAACCTCAGATTTGTTTCATATGAGGATGCTTTAAAATAATTAACTGGGAATAAAGAGTTGAGAAGAGCTACAACTACTGAGTTGGATAGAGAGGCCATACTGCTCTTTAAGTTCATTCAACATCAAATATTCCCAAGGATATGAGATTTTCCCACTGTGAAATATTACGATGTATTCCTGATTTACTTGTTGAAGAATGGGATCAAGGTAAACCTGTTTAGGTACCTGATGGTACATATTTCTGATCTGATAAAACATTACTAGAAGGAAACTTGTTTATACTGTCCTAGAATGATCTTTATAATGCTAAGGAAGCTGGGTTGAGTGGAAGATGGAGATGAAGTGATCACATCTTGTGGTGGATTCTACCTTCACAAATAAATTTGCAAGGGGATGAAGATTTTTTGGGACCCTTGGATGAAATGTTGGGTAGGAGATGAGGAAATTTATATTAAGATTACAATCATGTTGAACATCCTACCAGAAAAAATGGATCGTGTTGATCCATGACTTAAACCTGGAGAGGAAGTGGTAAATTTAGATGAGGAATTTTAGGCTGATCTGCCAAGGGAAGAAGGGTCTCTTATAGATGATAAGTGTGACCCTGATATTGTTGATATCCCAAAAGACATGTCTTATGGACCGATTAATCCACCTTTAGAGTTACCCTCTAGAGATCCCTTTTTAGTGATGAACAAATGAAGATACAGAGGTCATTGGTGTGGATGTCTATGTATGTAAGTTAGGTGATGATGATGACGATGATGACGAGGAAGGTTGTGATGAGAATGTCAGTGACTCTATAAATATTGGAATACAAGTTGTAGATAGATCAAGTGGGGAATCAATGCATGAAGTTCATGGACATGGTGATACTGATCATGTTGAATAGGATGTTGATAGAGATGGTGATAGAGATGATGGTGATGAGGATAGGCATGACCATCTTCTTGATGAAGATCAAGGAATTATTCATGTGTTAAATTAAATTATGGATGGAGGACAAGAAAAGGAGGTTGAGGATCAGGTTGCACATATGCCTCAGGTTTAGGAAGTTCCTAGAGTAGCTGAAATGGCTGGAGTGAAAGCACAAGATCACATTCAGTTGGTACTAGTACCTAGAATCTGGGGCTCATTCTGTTTGGGATGGATTATGAATTAGATAAATAAATTAAGGCAGCTCCTCCTCCTATTCCAAAAGCACTAGATAAATTAGAATTGAATTCCCATACTTTACTAATAGTTCCTCTTGCAGATGAACCAGTTTTATAGCTAGTGCCTAGCGACTATGTCACTAAGTCTAATTTGGAACAATTAAAAGATGATATATGTGAGTTAGTGAGAGCCTTAGTCATATCACTAAGTTAAGCCTATACTTCCATGACCATTTCAGATATGGATGCTGCTAAAATTTCTAGGATGGTGATTCAAAAGATTCAGCCTAATCTTATTTCTATAACAGAGACTATTATTAGAAACAATATTATTCTAAGAGAGGAAGTGAAGATTATGAGTAATGAGTTGAACTCTCTGAAAACTAATATCAAGACTTATTTTAGTGGTGTGATGGAGGTTCTTAGAAACTTAGTTATACATCTAATGAGTGTATATTTGATGAAATTAAATGAGGAACTTGGATATATGATCTCTATTCCATCTAGTTATAAAGGTAGTTAGATTTCTGTTACTAATTTGGAGTCTTTAAGGGTTGTTATAAGGGATGAAATCAAGAGTATTTAGAGTGATTCTAATAAGGAAACTCTTTCCAAGGTTTATACGAATACTGATCTTATTTACAACATGGTATGATAGTGCACCAATGAATATTCTACTACTCATAAGGAAATCAGAGAAAAGGTGGATAAGTATTTTTCCAAAATTTATACAAAGAAGGATTTGATCAACAAATTCAAATACATGGAAGAAAATATAAAAATACATCTAGTAACAGAATCCATTAATCAGAATGTAAAACAATTGAAGGACTTTACTTCTATCTTGGATAAATTCATGGAGTAAAATGATGATTTTTAGAAGGCTATGAAATATGGGGGTGAAATCAATAATGATTTATTCAATCTTCTGAGTCCATACATTCATGTCCATGTTGATGAAATTGTGGTTCCACCTGCTACTTCCATTGGACCCAGTTCACTACCTCTATCCCAAATGACTGTATGTCTGGCCTAATCTCATATTTGACCAGGGATTCAAGAAAAACCTTAGATATGTGTTCTATCAGAAAGGAGACTTATCCACACAGAAAATATTCCTACATGTGTTACCTTACCTGGTGTTGTCATAAGACCACCTCTTTCTACAACAAAACCAAAATATTCTGAACCTACTCATTATCCTTTAAATAAAGGAAAATCACCTCAAATACCAAATCCATAAATGTGGATTTTCTATTTGATAGGGCTTCATATCATTATTTTGATGATTGTAATTTTTTATCCTTAATGAAAATACTTTTTCTTCATTGTGTTTTTCATTTTCATTATGTCATTTCTCATTATTATTTCTCAATAATTTCACCTTTTTTCTAATCCCAAAAGGGGCAGAATGTTCTAAGAAAAAATTCTTAATTTAAGTGGGAGAAACTTTGGTATAAGAAGGGATTTCCTCAACATAATACATCTATATATATTTTAACTTCTCTAATTAAAATAACCATTATATGATATAAATTCACCTTATATATATATATATATTCTATTACAAAATTAAGGGGGATATTAAAAGTAAAGCATTTGAAATTTTGAAAATTCACATTCACTCTGGTATTCTATTTCAAGTAATTATTATTCATAAACATCATTTTATGCCGTAATTTATGGTTATCAAAAAGGGGTAAATTTTTGGAACCTCTATTAAATATTGGATTTCATAATCATAAATCATACCAATGCTAAAATTCTATTAATTCATATATTATGTTATAATTGATGTTAATCTGGTTAATAAATATTTTTTAGTGACTAAATTATATCACATTTTATATTACATTTCAATAAGTCATTAAAATATAAATATATATGATTCAATATGTTTACAAGTATATATTTACATGTATTTATGAATGTCACATAATCTCATAGTGTTCTGTGTAAGACATCCACTTAATAAGTTTTTCAGAGTCTCTAGCACTAATAGTTTAAGCAACTCACTGATGAGGACTCACTGATCTAACAAGTCACCAATCGAATAAGTCATCGATGTTGGACTCACTGAGGAATGAGTCATTGATGAATGAGTCAGTGTTGAACAATTCATTGATTAATGAGTCATAGATATAAGATTAACTAGTGAGGAATTCATCGATGATTGAGTCACTGATGAACATGTCACCGATGAATGAGTCACCGATGAATGACTCACCAAGGAACGACTTGTCGATGAATGACTCATTGATAAACGACTCACTGATGGACGACTCACCTATGGAAAACTCACCGATGAATGATTCACTGATGGGGACACAACGATAGTTTAAAATGAGCCCCTAATGATGAATCACTAATGCCTAGTCTGACCGATAGTGAAAACAACTCACCGATATACTGAGTCACTGATACCAATGCAAAGGACTCACCATTACACAAAGTCACTAATGTTGACTCATTGATGCTAACAGATTGATGATGAACAGAACGATGCCAATGAGTCACCAATTCTTATGACTCCCTGATAATCATAAATATTGTCTTTATTTTATTAATTCAAATATATATTGAATGGTCATATTTAGAAAAGATAAATTTTTTGGCATCATTTAATGTTATCTATATTACTATCTATAAACTGTATGAGGTACATACACATGGGGAGATCTCCAAGTCTTATAGAACTCAAAATATAAAATATTTACAAGATGGATCTTTTAACATAGTGGAATGTGATGAAAAGTAAAGATTATAGAAGATCTACAAACTCCTGTAACATTCAAATCTTTCTTCCAAATCCCAATAACTCAAAGTAATAACATACAGGGAGATCAAAAAGAAAATAAAAACCCACTATTCTAAATTGAACATCTTTTGAAAAAATAATATGGGAATTTCATACATCTGTAAGATAGAATACAGAAGCTATGATACTCTATTTTGAAGACAACTTCATGAAGAGGACTCAAACATCATTTCCACTGCATTAAAAGAGTACAAAGCTTCACTTCAAGACACACATATATTCCAAAACTTATTCTACATCTCAAACTATATTGTGTTTCATTTTATACATTTTTGAGAAGTGTTTATATCTTTCTATAACACACACACACACACACAGACACTTGCGCATAATTGTAGGATACTTGATTTACTCAAAGTCACCCTCATTATTACCTATTGTATCCCACGAAGAATAGTGTAAGAGTCCAAGTGCGACATAATAGTTTTTTTCCACCTGAATAATTGTGGTAGAGGTTAGGTGTGACGTGGAAAACCTTGTCTATTGTTGTGAACTACAATCCAGGGAGTGGATCATCTTCTTTATTAAATTAAACATCATGGTGGCAGGTGATCACCAATAGGAGAGGACAAAGTCTCAGCTTGAGTCTGAACCTATTGTTTATATCTGTTGTGATTTTATCTTTATGTTTTAACCTGATTTTATTACATTTTACATAAAACTAAATTGAATTTGATAGTTTGTTTAGCTACTGTTTATATCTTTGTTGAACCAGTAGGTTAGTTACATAAGTTATATTTAACATCATATTAGTATATCTAAGAACTAATCAATCTTATGAGAAATTAATTTAACATTTATTAATTTTATAAATTCACTATAAAATGGATTTGATTTTTTCTAATCAGGGTAAATTTACGAAGAACAAAATTTCAATAATTTTTTTTGTAGATACTCAATTCACCCCCTCTTGAGTGATCTTCTCCGATAAAAAATTAACAATATCCCCATTCAAATTAGAAACAAATATCTATCTATTTTATCTTATAATTATAAAAACATCTCAACCCACCATTTTTATGTCAATATTTAATTATTTAATTATCTAATATGATCAATTTTTCACTTCCAAAAATCAATTTCCTCTTTCAAAAACAATTATGATAACTTTTTACTCACACCAAATCAGAAAATTCTTCGACTAGTTTTTTCTTCCATTGTAAAAATATTTAAATATTTGAAATTATAGCCTACTCATTAATATTTCATAAAAATAACATCATTTATTTAACCATGCATCCAATAAACATTGTGTATGTTTTACTTTAATACATCCAAAAACATATCATTCTTTAACATTTCCTTTTTCTTCGATCGTTAGGAATCTCTTATTACCATCTATGTAATAATCACAAATGGGAGAAATTTACCCTTTTAGAGAACCCAATGGATTAAAAATATAATCCTCATGAATTTCCCTTCCCAAATAGTTATTATTCTAATTATTTTGTTGGGACTCATCCTCCATCACTTTTATATTTCTTGTACTACTTTGAGAAGTAGTTATCATATGTATAACTACTATTTCGATTATTTCAATAAAAATTCATGCATGTCCACAAGAGATAGACGATGAGTTATAAAAAAAATCAATGATAAAAATTCCAAAGATGAGCTAATGAGGATGAAAATTCTCTTTTATTTTCACCCTTTGATAAATTTAGAGGATAATACCTATCATAGTAAAGTAATTATTTTCTAAAATTAAATTAAACATTTGCTTCAAAGTATACTAAAATTATTTGAAACAATCAAATGTTGTGATTCCCTTATTATAATTATCTATAACCTTAACCTTTGATAATGAATATCTTATGTGTATTTATTTATTTACTGTACAAAATGAATATTTTATGATCCCAAAAGGATATCTCAACTTTATCTCAGAAGATTTAAAGCTTCAATCCAAGGTACCCTTTTTTCTCCCCATCCTTCTTACTCATTGATTAATTTTTTGGGAAGATATATTTGAATTTTTATCATCATTATTTATTTATTAGCAGGATATCCCTATGGTAAGAAATTTTTACAGTGAAATCATTATCTATAGAGTTAACTTACTGTTTCATATTTATGTTTAATTTATTTATTTTTAGTATTACTCATATAATAAATGTTTTCTTGTATATGTGGATTATTTTGATTAAGTTGGAGTGGGTTTTTGAAGCTTGTTATTCTTGTTAGGGATTGGACATTGATCCTACAACTGAGATAATGTCTATAAGTAAATACATCAAGAATTTATACAACAATCCTGAAAAGTTAAATTCTTACTACTTATTTAATTAATTTTGTCATCATTTTATCTACTATTTGTCAATTAATTTTATAGTAATTTTTATCTAACAATTATTTAGTTTATATATATATATATTTGGAATTCATATTTTTCTTTTAACTATATACTATAATCCACAAAAGAGATAAAAAATTTATTTCATCCAATGTTACCATATTTTTTATTTTCATTGACTTTCATTGTCGAACATCTAACACTGAATATTGATTAGATGTTGTTAGCTAAAAATTATTTTCCATTGTTGAAACCCAGAATAGAATAGAAATATCATGTTCCCATTATGATGACTTCTTATGATATAATGGGAACATGATATTTTTTTCTCTTCTATATTTCAACAAAGTGAATTTTTTTTCAAGTAATAACGTCAAATCAATATGCAGTTTTAGTAGTCTTATATTGAAATGCAATGTAATTTTTGGTAACATTGGTATTTATAATTTTTTCTGAGTCTTTAGAAGGTATATGAGTCAACTTCACCTCAACCAGACAAAGGGAATGACTGGTATGACTCCAAATTGTTCTTTTTATTTAATACCGGCATTAATTTTTGTTAAAATATTAGATAACATACTCCAAACCAATAAATAAAATATATTAATTGTTTTGATATTATATGGAAATGTTCTATAATTAATATGGGACATGTAATAATTAGTTTCACCTCAACTCAATGCAAGGTGTGATGACTAAGACTCAAAGTGCATCTTTTTATTCAAAATTTCCATCAATTTTAGTAAAAAAGAAAACTGAGCTACTCAAAACCATTCAAATGCATTCGTATTGTTCTGAATCATTAATGAAAAT
The DNA here is from genome assembly GCA_963277665.1 of Viscum album. Classification (NCBI taxonomy): domain Eukaryota; kingdom Viridiplantae; phylum Streptophyta; class Magnoliopsida; order Santalales; family Viscaceae; genus Viscum; species Viscum album. The sequence continues at coordinate 1,419,710,154 of OY728145.1, forward strand.
ATACATAAGTCATTTTTTAGGGTTATGTATCTACTACACCTCAATATGATACATTATGTGACAGTTATGGCCCAATTCACCCATTATGAGTTTAAAATCGATTATTTAGTTCAAAAAATGTAACCCATTGAAAATATAGAAAATAAAATAAAATTTTCATGATAATTTAGGACATAGATTCATAATTAATTTTTTATTTTAATGAATTTTAATCATGTCAAACAAATATATGATGTGATTGGTATGAGTCAAAGAGCATGTTTCTAGTTTAAAATGAACTTTTAGTAAAATAACAAGTCACATAATCCAAACTAAAAAATGAATTCATATTCTTTTTATACTTTATAAAAACTATCCATAATTCATCTGATATGTTTATGAATTATCCTCACATCAATCTGAAAAATAATTCAATCAGTATGACTCCAAGTGAATCATTTTATTTAAAATTGATATATTTTAGTAAAAAGAACAAGTGACCTACTCAAAACTGATAAAAACAATTCATATTGATTTTAATTTAGGGAAATTATCCAAATTCCATTTTTAATTTTTTGGAATAATCCTCACCTCAATCTAATACACAATGTTCCCAATACGACTCACTGTGTTTGTTATCAGTTTAAAATCGATAGTTTAGTTAAAAAAGTATCGCTCACTAAAAACACATAAAAAATGCTTGGTTTTTGTTGATAATTTATTAAATCAATTCATAATTTATTTTTGATGTGTAGGAAATTTTATCACATATAACTAATACACGATGTGATCAGTTTGAGTCAATGTGTCTTTTTCCTATTTAAAATGAAATTTTAGTAAAAAAAGACAGCTGACATACTCAAAACTAAGTAAAACCATTAGAATTGTTTTGATAATTAGTAAAATTATCCATAAGATATTTGGGTCATATAGGAATTATCCTCACCTGAATCTGATGTATTTTGAGATCGGTATGATGCCATGTGTGACTTTTTATTTAAAATTAACATCAATTTTAGTGAAAAGGACAACTGGCCTACACAAAAATATGAAAATGAATTTATATTGTTTTTATAATTTATTAAAATAATAAATAATTCATTTGTGATGTGTATGAATCTGTTTCACTCAAATATGAATCATGGTATGACTCTAAGTGCATCTTTTTAATTAAAATTGATATCAATTTTAGTTTAAAGGGAAACTGACCAAATCAGAACTATAAAAACACATTCATATTGATTTGATACATTTGAAAAACAATCCATATGTAATTTTTTATTTTTTGGAATCATACCTACATCAATATGATACATGATGTTTCTGGTATGACTCAATGTGTTTGTTATCACTTTAAAATCTACATTTTTGTTAAAAAATTGTCACTCATTGAAAACCAACAAAACATGCTCAGATTATCATTATAATTTATGGAAATTCATAAGTAATTTTTTATTTCTATGAATTTTAATCTCATAAAATAGACACATGATGTGACTCTTAATGTTCAATATTTGTGTTTCTAGTTTAAAATGGAATTTATGTACAAAATAAAAGTGATGTACACAAAACCAAGATAACACATTATAATTTCTTTGACAAATGAGGGAGAAAATCCATAAGTAATTTGAGACATGTGTGAATCCTATGAACCTTATTCAGATGCACAATGTGATCTATATGACTTCAAGTGCCTCTTTTCAATATATAAGTATCAATTTAGTTTAAAACACGCATCACATTGTAAAAACTCAAAAAATGATCCAAGATTTATTTCTCATCATTTTATTTACTATTAATTAATTAATATCCTTATCATTTTTATCTTATACTTATTTTGTTAATTTTAACAAAAAAATGTTTGAATAAGAATAATAAATAGTGTGAAATGCAATAATCAACTGCAAATCAATTTGATACACAATGTTCCTAGTGTGACTCACATTTTAGTTAAAAATTGACACTTTCTATTAATTTATTTCTTTATATTATTTCTAAAATGATTTTTTTTATAAAGGTGTGTTTTTCTCGATTTGGGGTTAGTATCAAAAGAGAATGGTAGATTGTAGTTTTTTAATGTGTTTAATAATTTCTAGTTATGTAATTGCATAAACCAATGATTGAAATTTCAATAATATAGAGTTTTTTCTAGTGTTTTTTTGTAAATTTTATTTCATTTAATTTATGTATTTAAGAATTTATTTTTCATATTTCATGGTGTTTTTTGTGTTGCTTTTTAATATTATATCACATACTACTAGTGCTCCAGTGTAATGCTGCATAACACTAAAACATGCCCCTTTATCACCACCATTTTAGTGTTGATAAAATAATAGGGATTTTAATCTCTCTTTAATTGTCATCGCTTTTATAGCGTGGATATAGATCATTTTTAGTGCTACTAAAGGCTTATTTTTAATAAATTTTGAGAGATTTCATAACAGAAAAGGTCAAGTTTTATCACACTAAAATATACTATTACTGTTTGTATTAAAATATAATTATATCTACCACCGAGATATTGGAATGGAAGTTACAAATAAGATCAAATATATATTAAAAATATGATTTACACACACATATATATAATGAATCCTATTGTTATCAATTAGTGTAAGTGAATAGCATAACTATTTTAAAATAAAGAAATTATTATTTTCAGAAAAATATTTTTCTATATAGACACAAAATTTTAACAAAATTAATTAAACAAATAATTTTTTATTAGTGTTTTCAATAAAATTTATATAATATATATTTTTCCAATAAACTTGATGGATATATGATAAAAATAAAAACAATTTTATGAAAAAAAGTTTAATTTTTCTAAAAGATAATTTTACTAACATTTAATAGAGAATCCATTAAAATATAAATTTTAAAACATTTATAATATTTATTTGAAAAAATAAACTTTATTTTTCAAATTGGAATATCCAAATTTAAAATAGTATAATGTTTTATATTTTTCTAAGAAGTTTTATTTTTTTGAATAATGAAAAAACTTCGATTTTTTATTAAAAACTTATTTTTCATCTATTTAATTTATATGGTTAAATTATATTTTGAATTGGTTTTTAGGAGTTTGGAAAAATTACTTCCATATTTACAATTATGATAATTAATAATGTCTAGTAATTTCAAAATATTTTTGGCTAAAAATATTAGTGAAAGTGTTTAAAATTAATTACAGTTATTAAGAAAAAAATTAATTTAACAAAGGACCAAACCTTAATTTTAAGGCCCGAGACAACTTATGAACTTATCCAAAATCCATTTAATATTATTATTTTGACCATATCCTACCTTTTATGTGATTTTTATGATTATTTGAGCCTATATACTTGGGAATAACATGTGTGGAATTCCCTTTTTAAAAATTTACAAAAATGTCACTCCTCCTCCACTATAAAATGAAACTCACCCATCCCACTTATTAACACCTATCGAGCACTTTATATTTAAAAAAATCTATCCAATTATCCTAAAAAAATCATAATATTTATCCTATAATCCTCACCTTAGGAAAAAATCCATCCAACGATTCCCTTTGGTGAAATCCAAAAGGTGTTACCCAAAGAAATGGAATTATCCTTCCTCAAGATCTTTTTTTTATTTTCATTATCCACCAACTAAAATATTATTATTCCATGATTATATAATAAAATATTTATAATCAATATACTAAGATGTTTTAAATTTATGGTTTCAACCTACAATTATAAGCACTTCCATCTAATGGGTAACGACCTTACCTCTCTTGCGTACAACAAACTATTACCGCTTGAAATGATGTTATTATTTTTTCATTTACCACCTATAATCATTATGAATTATACTAGAACCTATATTTTTTATATGATATATATTAAATTTATGATGAATTGTTATTAATTAATTAGTATATAACACATACATTTATGATTTCAAATTTTTTGTAAATATGATAACTTCATTCATGTACATGTGGACTAATGACTCCTTGAAGTGATGTAATTTGTTCACACTATACATGGAATGTATTAGGAATGGGTTTTTTAAAATTATATGATATATATAAAATATTATTTCTATTTTAATGATAATATATATATATATTTAATTTAATTTCTTTCATTGAATACGATAACAAAATGGAAACAATGTCCATGCATAGGTATGATGATGAGAGAAATAGAGTATTAGGTGGGATTTCCCAATGGCACCACAACAACCTTGGAGTTTGAACCAAGATCCACAATATTTTTACATTTCTTCAGCCACACCCTAGTTTTGTGACTTTCAGAGGGGGTTTCAGTTGAGAAAGAAGTGCCATATCTGTCGTTGGCTCTGTCCGAGCATGATTTGATAGTGAAGCATTGAGTTCAGTGAACCGGGGAACCCTCAATGTCAGTTGTGGTGATTATATTTAGAATTCCTTTTTTGAATGATAATATTCTTAGTGATTCTAGGAATTTATGATGACTGTTGTGGCATCTTCACTCGAGCGGCATCCCCTGGTGGTCTTGGTGATTATTACGGCGTCTCTACATGCATTTGTGTCAACAGAGGGGAATGCATCACAGCACACCCATGATGGTTTTCCCAGAATTGATGAAGTTTTGGGTGGTATGATTGTTTCGGGATGTGTTCATGTTGTTTCATAGGAGGTGGTTAGACCCATGGCGGTTTTGGCGGTAGTAGTGGGCGACACTTCTAAATCTTCTACAGGTATCTAACACTAGGAAAACAATGGTGATTCTGACCAGGTTAAATCTACTAGATGTTATTTTTCTATCTTCAAAAGAGGACTGGAATCTTCCATTATATGAAATGGGAATATTGAAAAAATAAAAGCTGACCTGTTTATGGTCTCAGAGCAGCTCAAAATGGGTGAGTTCTCCAATATTGCTCGATTATTTCTTCCAAAAGGATCTCAGCCTCTAAAAATTAATGAACTCAAAGAGATGATTTCATTAATTTGGGGTTTTTCAACTTGTAAGTGTGTCTCTCTTGGTCGATGATACTTCCACATTCTATTCCCCCAATGAAAAATTGAATGTATGAGCCTAGGGATTTGGTTCCATTGCACTCAAACATGGAATTACTCACCAACGTAAATGGGACAAGAAATTAAATCCCTTTACAATTTGTAACACCAATAATCGAATTTAGGTAATGGTTAATAAGATAAATTAGATACTCTAGAATCCAACAATATTGTATGATATTGATCTATTCATAAGAATCCATATTATAATTTATAAGGAATCAAAAGTGGATCGGTTTGGTTACTTTTTCAGGTTCTTGGTTGAGGTTGTACTGGGATCGACTCTTATTGACAAGGTAATGCTTTCAACTGATGATGATATTATTGAGATGAAGATTGTTTATGAAAAAATTCCTAAATTTGGCAAGGAATAAAATTTCATTGTTCAGAAATCATCTATCTGTCTGCTCTCCACAGTTTGTAGATTTTTTGCTTTTATGGTCATGACAAGAGAAATTGTATCAAAAAGAGAAAAAGTGAATCTTCTAGGAAAATAGATTCTCTTTCTCAATTGTTGAATAATGATGATGAGAAAGACCTTTGTAGGTGTGATGTTGGTCTGGGAATTTAGACAAAAAAATATCGAGAAGAATGAGGTTCAGGGTGTTGCTTCTGGGGACACAGTCATTAAAATAGTTTATGGGAAAGGCGACCACCAAAATGACTCACCTAATACTACTACCTCTGAGGATAAGACGATGTCTTGGGCTGAAATATTTTCTAAATATGCGAATGTTCAAAATGACAATAATATCAGAGGAAAATTTGTTGTGTCACAATAAACTAAATCTTGTTCGACTTCTAAAGATGATGATTCAATATCTGAAAAATAATTTGAAGAGGAAATCGACCTCGAGGTGTATCATCAAATCTCATAGTAAAGGATGGATGCCTTATGTAGAAAAAAGGTTAAAAAAATTAGAATCTGACTCTCTAGTAATTTATAAAATGATCCATACATCTTCAAAACATATTGTGAATAACGAGGGATTTTAGCATGTCTCTTATGAGAATTCAAAGTCTCCGGTGGTTTCTCTAATGGTGGTTGAGCAATTGGCTACAGGTTACACTTCTTCTTTCTCTGAGCATACTATTGATGTTACCAATGAGATGCTTGATCCAATATAGCGCTCTCATGATGAGATAACTGATCATGAGACATTGAATCTATATGCCATAATGGGTATAGAGGGGATAATGACGCCAGTGATAAGAGACACTTCTCATGAGAAATTAAAGGATATAAAAGAGGGTAACTCTAATTCTGAAATCACTGATGTTGAGACACTCTATGAGAGACTTCAGTCTCTTTCTTCAATTAAGGGTAAATTGAGGGGTCGGGGACGCGGTCGAGAAAGGAAGAATATAATGAAATCTAAGAAGAATAAATGAGTCTAAGTGTGTGGTTATTAAAATATATTAACAAATATATTTTCCTTGGATTGTAACTTGTTTTACCATACCCTTCTCAGTTTCTATATTTTTATTTCTTTTTATAAAAGAGGATCGACCACTATATTTCTAAAAAAATGTATAGTCTACCATCTCCATGAATGGTGTATTCCATTTAATATATCTATATTTAATAGATTATTATAAATATTTATATAATAAATATATATTATATATAAATACTTTTTTACATTCTAAAAATAATTAAATCCTGATCTATGTAATACGATCAACAATAAGAAGTCAAAACATGTATGATAAACAAAGCGGTTATTACCTGAAATGTGGACTTAATAAGGAATTGTTAATAAAAGCGTAATACAAAGTCAAAATAGAATCATATATGAAATTATATATAGGAATTGTTTTTTGTGGTACATATATAATAAACACATATTTATTATAAAGTATTTCTGAATGGGTATAATGAAATTAGATACTTAAAGTAAATCTTTTCTCATCCCACTTATTATATTTGTGAGATACATGTCATGTTAACCCCAATTTTCTTTGTGTGGTGTATATATTTCCCATTAATGTATTATATTATAATTATAATTAAATTTATGTGTATTTAAAAATCTATTTTATGATATTCCTTTCATTGGGTTTATGTTTAAAAGTTACCAAATCAACAAATAAATTTTGTCTCATTTTTTCTTCTTTAAGACACATGTCATGTTTTACACTTATATTCTTCTAAAAGGTATATATACTACCATTTGACATGTTATATCATGAATATAATTATTTTAATTATATTTTATGATTAATCTAGGGTTATTATTCTTAATTTATTATGATTTAATCTTTCCAGAGTGGTAATGGTTTGTTGCTATAATCTCATTTTTTATCGGGATTGTTTATGATTATGCTTTAATGGATAAATTATTATGATATATCTCTCAATAAAACTGATGATTTTTATTATCCTCTAGTTATAAATTGTATATTCATGTTTTTGTACCATTTTTTCCCTCTTTCTTGCTTAATATAATTAAGAAAATGTTTTCATGAAAAATTATTTTTCATTCTTCTTTCTATAACAAATATATGTTCTGTCAAAAACATGATTTATAAAATTAATTAAAAAAAATTATGTCTCAAAAGTGTTTTAATGTATTTTAAATAAATCCTTTATAAGTTTTCCAATGGGTATTTTCAAATAAAAGGATTTAAATTCTTTCATATTTTCTTTACAATTTTACAAAACTTTTTTCTAAAAAAAGGTTTTCCAAATTGATTTCAAACCTTCTTTTTATGGGGTAAAATAATATTTATAAGAAAAATGTTTTAGAATGTGTTCAACATTTCATTATGAGTTTTCAATGTGTTTTAAATGAAAAAAAATAGAAATATGTTTATGCTTTGTTTATAATTATTCAATGAAAATTTAATAGAATTTTTTTTTTCAAAATGATTATTTTTTTTAAAAAATAAAAGTGGAAAAGATATTTTCCCCAATAATTGTTTAAAATTAATATTTAAATCCTTATTTATAAGAAAATTATTTTTAAAATGGTTTTATAAAAACAATTTCTAATGAATGGTTATTTTCTTGAAGAAATGTTTCATAAAATCATTCAAAAATACTTCTCTAAATAACATGAAATACTTTTCTATAGATTATGATTTACTTGGGATCGTATCCAATAGTTCCATTCATATTCATTTTTGAATGAATTGTGTTTCAATGGAATGATATTTATGACACTAGTTTCTCTTTCATGGGTTATATGCTTTTCAAAACCACTTCTTTTCACGGTTTGCGCTTTAATGAATTGATTATGAGACCTATCTCTTTTCCATAGGTAATGATTTTTTGAAATAATTATTATACACATATCATTTCATGGTTTAGGATATAATGATTTTTTATAATCTTTGTCACATGTTTTTATGATTTTATGATGTGATGGGTGTGTCCTATATCCCCCTCTAATGAATTGGGTAATGATGGATGAATCATGAGTATAAATGTTATGCATAAACCTCATTACATGTTCAAAAAGATATTCATAAACCTAATTAAATGTTCACAATGTTTTGTGTGAACTTGATTAAAAATTCAAAATGATAATAATGGGCATATTTTCATGTTCATAAGTTTATGCGTCAACCCGATTACATGTTCACAATGTTATGAGTGAACCTTATTATTTATTCACAATGTTATGTGTGAACCATATTACATGTTCACGATGTTATTCTAGGACATTATTACATGTCCATATGTTTATACATAAACCTAATTACATTCATACAATGTAATTCATGAACCCAATTACACGTTCACAACATTATGCATGGACCTGGTTTCATATCCATAATATTACTCTTGGGAATGATTATTTGTCCTTAACTTAATGAGGGAAAATATTTCTACTTATACATGATCACAATGTTATAAGATGATGTTTATGACACAATTCCATGTCATATTCCTATGTTATTATTTTTCGGAATCTTATATTGATTATATTATCATTAATTTCTTAGGATATATCAATCTTTATTCCATAACTCTTTATTATGATCTTTGAAATGTATGGTATTATTTTATAATGATACATTAGTGATATCATACACTTATGCTCATGATTATGCTTACATTTCACTTTATTTACTGTTAATGATCATCACATCTCACCCAATTCTTATGTTTTCATTTCCCATGTTATTAAGAATGGTTTTTAAATAGGAGTACTAAAGGGGAATATCTTTAAAGAGATGTGGAACATATTTGACCAAATTAGAAGGATGTTTTCCATGTTTCCAAAGGCACTACACTATTATGATCCTTGAGAATATTCTTTTCTAATGTGATGAATATTCATCTAAAATTATATAATATAAATTTAGGTTGAACCTAGTTCACTATATAGATCACGCCAGTAATTTTCTACGTAACATCTCTATCAACATTGAGATTCCATGATGCATTCTTGAATAGATCTTGATTTCTATACCATTTACACACCTAGCTGAATTCCTAATAGATTTATTTATATAAATTCATCCCACCACATTTTAAATCTGTACTTATTTCCATAAATGGATTCATAAGGATCCATCTGAATTTTTCAATTAACGTTATTTTTGTATAAAAAATAGACTAGAGAAAGGTGTTGATCTCAACCACATTCAAAATCCATTTAACAAGATCATAGAATATCCTCTATATTTTTAATTTTTCTCTCAAATTGGGCATATTTCCGAGGATTATATGTGGCATATAAACTCAACTCCGTATCATGAACATATAGAAGACATTTCCAGAATATTTATTTAAATCTTATATTCTAATAAAACACAATAGAATATGGTACTCTGTGCAACCATACAACATATTTATGTATATCTTGGTATGTTGATCTATAGATAAATTATATTTGATAGTGATAAAGTGTTATACCTTATAAATCTAGTGGAATACAACCCATGTAGAATTGATCTCTTTAGAAATTATAGGGATTACAATGAAAAAATTGATGGTGGTGTTTTACCATTTATATTCTTTTATGAGAAATGTTTGAAATACCCTATTGGTATTTCTTCTCTTAGCCATAATGTACATACATTCAATGTACAATGATATAATCTCTAAAAATATCTCTTCATTCCAACCCTCGAAAAATTCCATTCTAAATATCATTACATCTTTTTAATACAATGATGAATAGAGATTAAAGAACTATGAGCTTAATCTAATAGATCCTTCATCCAATAAGGATTGGAAGGAAGATAAAAAAACTTAATAATATCTCTTGTCCTATTATAACCAATTTTAAACTCAATAGAATATATATCATTATTCTGCAGATCTACATCTTACTTGTGAACCTCTTAATATTCACTTGGATGGATGGTGGAACACTTATCTGAGAAATATAAAATTTTTACACGTCCTTCATGATTTCTTGATCCATCCATTTTAAATACTAAAATATTTTATCTTTTTTGATCCTCATATTAGATAATGAAGCATGATTATTTCAACAAAATGAATCTAACAACTTGTTTTCTTTCCTAGGTTGTAATTTGGTGAGTAATCATAATCATTAATTAGATCCAAATATAATCTCTCTCACAAGTTCAAAACTTTCTATGTGAATATATACTTTAAAATATTATGATCAGTATATATATAACACCTTTCCATATATTTATAATTCATCCATATCATTAATGACAAAATACTACAATAAACCTAAAATCATGAATGGGGTAATTTTTCTCATGAACATTCAATTTTCATGAGCGATAACCTATAACATTATCTTTCTGAATAATAATACATACTAGTCATTTCTTTAATAAATCACTATAGAAAACACAACCATACCTACTATAAGGGAGTTTAAAAATAGGTGCACTGAAAAACATTATCTTCAATTCCTTGAAATTATCCTCACATTCATATATCCAAAGTAACTTGGATCCCTTATATGTTAACATGGTCGGTGTATTATAAAATGATACCAAATTATCCAAAAACTATCGATAATATATTTAAAAACCATGAAAACTTTAGATCTTATTCATAGTGGTTATTCTGGTCCAACATTAAATATCCACCATCTTTGAAGGATATACTGATATTCCCACTATTGAGATTACATAACCCAAAAATAAAAAAACAACCAAAATTCACACTTAAAACAAATTTCATACAATTTATCCTTCAGTTGGGCCTTTAGTAGAATCCTCAGGTGATCTTCAACTTCTTCCTTTATATTTGAATATATAATTATATCATATATAAATGATTTCACAAACTGATCTGCATAATCTCTAGAGACACTACTTATTAAATCCTTGATGATATTAGCGGAATTATTTAGACCTAATGGAATCACTATATACTCATAGTGTCTATACTGCATAAAGAATACTTTGTTAGGTATATCCTTATTCTAAACATAAATTTATGATATCCAAAATGAAGATCAATATTGTAAAATTATTGAGCTCTATATAGTTGATTAAAAAATAAATCAACATGGGTTAGGAGATCATTTTTCTTGATTATGATATCTTCATATTCATCATAATCAACGCAATGTCATATTGATTAATATTATATATTGAAAAATAAAATAGGGACATAATTAGGTGACTCCCATGTATGAATTAATCACTTTTCAATATTACCTTGTATTTTCTTCTTCAATTCATATAACTTAGTGAGATCCATTATTTAATATGTATCTAAAATATATGTGGTTATAGGTATGTGTTCTATTGAGAACTAAACATCATGTTATGGTTGATTCCTAGGAAATTCTTCCAGAAATATATCAAAAAACTCCGACACAATAGTTATATATTTGATTTTGATTTTGATCCCAACCATTTAAGACAAACACCCATTTTTAAAAGGATTCTAAACACATACAATGGATGTGATCTCCATAGAGAGTTTATATCTATCCCCACACTCATAGAGGATCATATTTTTGTTTGGAATATCAAACGTTACTTCCCATCCTTGAAAATTTATGTGTAATTTATATAGATAAATTAAATCCCTACCAAATATAGAATCAATTATAACAAGAGGAAAAATAATGATCTTTTAAAGAAGCACATATTTTTAAAATTAAACTGGAGAATAATCATAAACTTTCGATGAAGCCATATTAACATTAATGGTTTTCACTACTAATGAACCATCTAATCATTAAGGTGGAATTTTAATACCCTTAGTAACATATAAATATATATTAGAGTAGGTATATTTAATGTCAAATAAGATATTAGTAGTTTCATATTCGATGGTAAGTGTACCTTTTACATCTTTTTTATCACACACCTTATAAAAAATAATGATCACATGAGAATTACCTGTATCTCTCAGGTTAATAGTTTTCTTAAATCAATCATCATAATTTTCCATAGTATTTAGAAAATAGTTTTTATAATTCTTATACACCTTGTATTTAAAAACTAGAGCATGGGTGGTGCATTGTGTGGTCATTTCTCTCTATTCAAATCATTAGTTGGAATTTTCCGATCACTTCGACAATCGATTCCCTGATTACCCTCATTTCCAAACATAAAATATTTAACATTCCTCATAAGTCAATTTATTCTACGTTTCCTTCTATAATTTGAGAATAAATGAAATATCATATTCTTATCTCCATGATTTTTAGATTTTCCTTTCAATTTTATCTTTATTTTTTTATCAAAACCTTGATATTGATGGGTAAATTCAATCACTATTTACACCTTCATATCACATAGAATGATTTATTCATATATACTAATTTACTTTATGGATAACACCCTTTATAATCTTGGTTTTAATCCAATGAATAATCTATCAACCTTACATTCTGGCTAGATGATAATACCGAAATCATACCACACACATCATGTAAAATTCAAGCTATATGTACAAAACAATTCCCCATCCACTAAATTAACTCAACAATTTCCTTCTCTATTTTCATATGAATGATATGTTAAAATAAATTATTAAAAAATAATTTATTAAACTCATCACATATCATGGAGTAAATTTCAACCTTTTTATTTGTATTCATGATAATAATAATCTATTGATATACATACCCTTCTAAATAATTGTCATTAGTAATGGATTTTTCAAGATCTAAATACTCGATAATAGAAAATTTCTTTCCAATGGTAATAATAAACTTATATATAACTAGTGGATAATTGGAACCATTAAAGGAGGATGTTGTTCTCTTATGAAGGTATCCACAAATTATTGTTACCTTCTTTGATTATTTTAAATTTCAGAATGATTCTTATCTTGATAATGTTATATAAGCATAACAATGATATTTTTCATTATAGATCCAAAAAAATTGTTTTATTAGGAGTAAATTCATTTAATTTTCTATCAAATATAAAATTAACATGATTCCTTCAGGTTATCCATTGACTAAATCAAAATTATATGGCGTGAAAAATAATAATCATAGTATAAATCAATATAATCATGAAAAATAATTTATAAGATGGCTAAATCATGAAACATTATTTTCAATCTATGACACCTTAGTTTTATCAATGTTCATTTAGGGTTATCATCTATTAAAATCTTTCATGATGGTTTGTATATAGTTTGTGAATTTCTAAAACAGGTCCCCTTGGAGTGTCAGACCATGTGTGTAGTAAGGCCCATTGTCATGCACTCAGAGAAGAATGAGAAAAATACAACTACACCGTTTTTAGATTTATTACCACTATGTACAACTGTGCTAAATACACATCCACTTGTAGTATCTAGATAGGGATGTTATTTCATGTAAATCACTCACTCTCTACTTCACCAAAATTATAGAATATTTTCTTATACTGTGAATTATCCTTAGAATTATATTTAGAATTATCACTATGGATCTTACTAAATATTTTTCATCCTAGTTTCCAGAGGATAAATAAAAATTTCTATTATACTAACTATAGTAACCCAATATTTTCATATATATATAAACATATATTAAATATTTAAAGAAGAATATTAATTACTTAACATAACGAACCACTTGAGGATCGTATAGGTATAATGCCTATATAAACATTGATACATAAACAACTAGTTTATAAGTGAAATATATCATCACACCCTATGTTAATAATAAATACCACCCTTATTAGACATATAATAAATAATAATTTTCTTCATAACCTGGGCATAATGAAACATAAAAATCAGTGAGCTCAGATGCTCAATAAGGGTAAACTAGGGAGATATCAACAAATCATGATCATAATTGTATAAGAAAATTATAATAACATTTAAAAACCATACCCTATATATAATAGATCATAAACATTGGTCATGGAATAAATAATTAAATTTTAAAAGATATGAATCATAATGGAATCCATGAAGCCAAGAGAACATAACACTGGAATAATACATAGATTTTTGTAACACACATAAGAATTTAAAATCAATTCCTTAGTAGTCAGGGATTATTTATAAACTATAATAGTGAAATTGTTTTACTCCCCAAATAATTATATTACTCATGGTTTAATTCCAATACTATCATGGTGGACATATTCCCTTAATAAACTTGGACCCCTAAATATTGCATTCATTTTTATCCCATGATAAATCAATATTTACCCAATGAAATTAAGGGAGATATAGTTCCCAACCCTTAGATAATCCATAAATTTTTGTTCCACAATATTATAAAATATTAATAATATCATGACCTAATAAAACAAATGGGTTTGATAAAAATTTATTCATATCATAAACTGTGGAAATCAAATCGTCTAAATAAAAATTTAATCATTTAATTATAGAACAACCTATGTAAAGGTAATGGGTTTCATAAAAATATTATCATTGTAAAGATAAACCATCCATAACAATAATATGGATGGTATCCCTGGGTCATATCCCCAATAAATCTTATGTAAAATCAAAGAATTTCATCCAATATAGAAATTATTTTAAAATATCACTTGGATCATTTATTGAAGAAAATATCCTTTCCACTTTGAAATCAATTATTTAAATTATCAAAACATATCACATATTAAATATAAAAATTTCTTTAAAAATAAAATTGGAAACATGTAAATAAATCTTTAAACTCTTGAGTATTAATGATAGTGGTAAGTTATATTCATGTCACATAGGCTAAAACCAAGATTCCTTTCACAATTTCGATAAAATCCAAAAGGGCCTTGTTTGTAAAACAACATGAAAATTCCATTTCAAATGTTTTATAAATTTCAAAATGGGTAAAAATATTGTTAAAAATCATTAGGTAATAGTAAAAACATTTAATGAAACATTTTTAGATAACATGGACATGGAAAAAAGGGTTTTTGACTGAAGAGAGATATAAAGATGCTTTTCATTAAAAACGTTATTTTGGATTGTTGAGTAAATAAATATGGTAAAATGAAGGTAAAACATGTATTTACATGAAATAAATATATTATATGATAACCCATGTTTTTATTGATAGATTGATTATAATATTTCATCATCCCAATCTTAATCATAAGCAATCACAATAAACAATGTAATCGTAACAGAAAATCATTACCACTTTAGTAACTATTTAATAATATGACCAATAAAAGGAATAAACATATATTTATATTTACGTATCATAAATTTTATTATTATTATCATAAAATAAATTCATGGCTATTGTATACACCACATTAATAAATAAAAAGTGGTGAATAAAGCATGTTTCCCAAGAAAATAAAAGTAAGGCTAAAATCAATTAACACATTGAATTTTTTTATTCATATGAACTATTAAAGAGTAATAAGAAATTAATATTTAAATATTTTATAAATAAGTATATTCATGATATAACATGTCAAATCGGTAGTATATACACCACACAAACTAAACAAGGGGTGAATGTGGCATATGTCCCCCAGGAATAAAGTGAAAATATAAATATCTTTCCATAAGTATTGACATACTTATTACATGATAAAATAAAAAATATAAAAAATACCTAATTATTATACTTATATTATAGAATATTACTCATATATAAAATATCCTATATCATTTACTCATACTTTTTTATCTTCTTATTATTAAAAATTCATTGTTAAAATCATGTTTTGGGTAACAACTCTTCATTTTTGTATGTTTTGGTTTAGTGATTTCATTACTTTTACATTGATTGTGGTTATATCATCTAAAAAATTTTATGACAATAAAATTTTCATATATATTCATTATATATGTATTTTTATTTAACTATAAAATTGATTGATTGAGAAATGGATTACAAAATTCACAGAGATTGTAGGTCGAACATACAAATGAATATGATTACCATTTTATCGACAGATGGAAAAAATAAATTTAAATAATATATAAAAAATAAATATTAATTTATTTTTCATATATATAATATAAATATTCATTAAACGTATCCTTATTACCATCCATATCATAATAGAATGAAACAATAATCACATTGCTTTAGGGAGTTGATAGTCCACTTGTATGCACAAGAGATGTTAATATTTTCTAAATAATTGGAATGTAATAAGGAATATGTGATAATATAATTAAATTAGTTTAATTATTTCATAAATATCATATATAAACATTAATTACATCATTATATATATCAATAATAAGCGGTGCTAGAAAATAAATACAATCGGTTCACAGTGTTGTAGTCTGACGTACACACCATCCACAGTGTCGTTTACCATTTGAATGAAGATGAGATGGATGTAGGTTAGGACACTAATATTATAAAATATAATTATATGGGAGATATGTATTTTATAATATCAAAATATTTGAATTTTTTTGAATATGTGGAAGAATAAATAAAATGAAAATGCTCAGTTAAGAATGATATCTCTTCTTTAGACTACCTCCTTAGGTTAACAAAAAAATATTACCTAAGAGGGTTCCCTAATAAATATAAGACCTCTAGGATTTTGTTAGGGATTTGATAAATGGATATAGGTAGGAATTTAATAAGGAAAAAAATTCTTGGAATAGTGAATAAGAGATGATGTGGTCACCTTTTTATAAGGGGAGGAGAGGACACATTTAAATATTTTGGGAATAAAATGATATACCCATGTTTTAAAAATGGAAAAAGGATCCGAAATAGATAATTAAATTACATTATATGACAAAAAGGACTATTTATATCCATATAATTTTAATTTTAAATGTTTTTAGGTCATTTTAACCATTATCGTTTTATTTTAATCCCCTATAAACCTCTTTTAACCTTAACCATAATAATTAATATTTACCCCTTTTACTGTTCATTATGAAAAAAATTTAAGTATGTCTTATTATATAATATCAATTATCATGATTCCAAATATGGAAACTATTTTTAAAAAATAAATTCATGTAAGTGGTATAATTTAATTTAAAATTTGACCAGTAGACACAATGAAAAAATAGTCTGTTGATTAAAATGTTTTCACAATTATAGAATTTTTTAACATTAAAATAAAAAATAAAATTAATTAAAATGAACTAATATTAATTCCTTATAATATAACTAAACTAACTAAACTTTCAAAACATTTTAAAACAAGATATAATTTTATAAATTATTTAATGAAAAGGAATTTTTAGGAAAAAACATTATTTTCGCTATATATCAAAAAATTAATCTTCTTAGAAAATTATCAAAATTAAATCATAGAAAAATTTTACATTATAATTTTAAAAAATAATTTTATTTTCAAATAAAATTTATAATATTTGAAAATTTTATTTTTATTTTTTTTTCATAAAAATATATGAAAATCATTTTTCTAGAAAAATGTATTTTCAATTCATATAACAAATTTACCCAAAATTAAGTACTTATTTATCAATTTTATATGTCTAAAACCATCATGAATAATTTTCAAAAAAATATTCTCATTCATTCCACAAAATTTAAAAACTATGTTATATAATACATGTTTAAAATAAAATATTTTTTAAAATATATCATGGTTCGTTAAAATTATGTGTTGCGTATAATGCAAGCTATCAATGAAATTAAATTTATTTGAAAACAATATTTTAATAAATATAAGGTTGTTACATATAAGAATTTCTAAATAATTTTATTATATATTATGGATAAAATTAGTATAGAAAGTATAATAATATTGTTACATTTATACATTAATGAAAACAAAATCTAATGGAGCTCAAAATCAATGTACTTCTGTTAAGAAGATGAAAAACAAAAATCCTGGGATGGTTTGGAGTTATGTTTATTTCAATCCTAGTTCATAAAGATTAAATTTTATTTTTGTACCATTTTATATATTAATTTATATTCTTTATATGATAATATGTATGGGTTTATGTGATATCCAGAAGATTCAAAATCCTGGAATACCTTCAATCCATTGCATGAATATTTCTCATATAATTTTTAAAATATGTTCACAGAATCAGTAAATTATGGATTAAAACATTTTATGATATTAATTATAAATTAGAATATATTGCTAATTGTTTTAATCCCTTATAAACTGCCTCATCGGTTGTGCAAGAATTACAATTCATTCATTACATTGATAATTTTTAGTAAAAATTAAATTTATTAAAATGAAACCAATGTCTACCTTTGATGTGATAAAATATACCTGTTATAAAATATCTTAAGACGTTAGTGAGGTTATGTTTGACCCTTGAACCTCACACTAATAAGGTGGGTGTTAGTGACTTTCATCGATTGAATAAAACACACATATTTGAGTAATTACTATTATAAATAATAAAAACTGCTATTCAAATCCATATAATATAAAATGAACTCAATAGAAAATTTAATTATAAGTCATATATAAAAACATATCTCTAAATAAATATTTAATGAAAATAAAATTCATTTGTATATTAGTGACTCCGTGAACATCAGCCAACTACACGTCATGATATAATAATAACCAAGCCTATACCTAATACCATTTTAAAATTTTTTGGAAAATAGAATATATAATATTGGGTAGGGAATATGATTTTAATTATTAGGGTTCACCATAAAACCTATCATATAAATATAGAAGATCAATATTAATAACTCAGTGAAAAATCAATAAAAGATCTCATCTCCAACAATATTTCATATACCAGATAAACTCACCATGAATTACTAACCCAATCCATACACAAATCGAGTAACATAATAGACAATAAAATTAATAATAATGGTACCCCACATGTACTTACTCACTTTTCTCATTATCCCCGTGAATTAATGATATAGGTCATAGAACATATATACACTCCATATATATGTGACCATATACTACTTATGACCTCATATATAAATTATTAATTTCACCCAACCCAGGTGGTAGTGTGTATGAGATAAATGAAAAATAGTTAATATACTATATACAAAATATTATCCTAAGAGTTAAATCCCTAATCCATCACCTCTCAACAAAAAAAACTAATCCACGCATAATTTTATAATTACCACAGTTATTCATTCAATTTCACATCCATTTTCTTTATTCCACTTTATTCAATTTTTTACTATATTAATTCCATTTAACCACTTCCAATACAACATATATAATTTCACACATGGAACATCAAATAACTGATGCCTCATTTATTTTTTCTATCATCTTTTTTATGTCATCAAAACCTATTCATATCTTTATTTTCATTTATTTTTATATCATAACATATTTGAAGGAATCTATAACACCATCAACATCAAACCCAATGAACCTTCATAATAATACAACCATCACAATGCTGAAGTCACTCCCACATGACATCTTAGAAATCAACAAAAGAATTAAAAATTGAAAATCTTAGTAATAAGGAAACACCATAATATAAACTACCCCATTGTCTAAAATTAAATATTATTACATCATATCCATATTTATCTATTAAAAATGACACAATAATTTTAGTGATGAAAAAAAAGAAATATCCTTAGCATAAATATTGATTCAATATAGTAAGAGAAACAAGGAATCATTTTACATTTACAAGCCTTGTCATTAAATATTCAATTTAAAATAACAACATCAAATATAAATTTGTTAATTACATTCCTTCTTCTCTATAACCATATTTTATTTTTTTATATAGTTTTAACTTGTTTAATAACATTAATTACTGCTATCACAAAAATATATTCTCTACAAAATCATACAAGAATATAAAATACTAACATTCAAGGAATGGTGGGGAAAATAATTAAACGATTTTAAAACACACTATTTCCTATAATTTATTCATTTCTAGTAAATTATATTATTTTATGTCAATAATAACTATTTGTAAATATAAAAAATAAATTCATATTAATTATATAGTAAAAAAATTAGTTATTGTGATTCCAAATCCCTCATTATGATAGAAAATATAACGTCAATAGAATAAAAATAGGGAGGTGATTGGGATCATCATGACCCAGGATCCCATAGTAAACCCTAAATAACTTATGACATGTCAACCCCAATTAAAATCATGATCAAACACTATAAAAAATAAATATTAAACTCTATGAGGATCTTATAAGAAGAATAAATAAGAGAAGAATGAATTGAATAAGAAGAAAAAGGAACACTGGATCTCGAGGGATCAATCATGAAAAGTATAAAACTATAGATCCCCCACTAGTGTTAAGGATTAATAAAACTAATAATAATGGTGTTTAGGGTTTTAGAGTGATCAGAATGAGGGAAAAAATAAATATTATAATGTAATAATAAAATATTGGTTGCCATAATTTTTTTTACTCTGTTTCAGACCAAGTGGTGGTGGTTTGGACAAAACATATTAGAGATCCCTGACCTTGTAATTAACAAAATATCTCCCATTTAATGATTTATCACCTCCCTCCTTTTATTTTTTTAATATTTCCATGACATAATGGATTTGGGAATTTCTATTTCAGCCTTATTCTATGACTCAATCCCTTTACAAACATAATATATTTTCTTAAAATATATTTTCCCCCATATATTATGTATAAATCTACCATGATAGAGAGTTCCCGTGAAATTTTAAAAATTAACCACACAAAAATGTATATATTTTTAAATTATAATACATTGAAGTATATTAAGAAATATTTTTGGAGATAAAAATTGATATGGTGCACAATTTCGAGACTTGGTGATCCCAAAATTAATTTTAAGAAAATATTATATATACTTTATTTCACACACATGGTTCTTCACCGGTAATTAAATATTTCATAAAATGAGTCATAGATTAAAAAATATAGTACCGAGGTTGAATTTTTACCCTAGGGTTTTTAACACCACGATATTTTAATAAATATTTCCTTAAATAATTTTTATTCTTCAATAGCTTGTGTTGCATGCAACAGTGGGTTTAAATGAACCATGAGGCACTATTTGTATAAAATGAATTTTATAATCCAACCATTAAATTTGAGGGAATAAATATTAATAAATAATTTATGAAATATAAATAAAGGTCCAACTCAATATGAATCTATTGGTAAGTTCTTAGAAAATAATCACACATTTTTTAGTAAAAGCACATTATTCTTCCAAAATATGTTTTCTTTGTAATTGAGTTTATATTATTTTTATGGGTGAAAATTAATTTTTCTATTTACATTAAATTGGATTTTTAATAATTAGTTTCAGTAAGTTAATACTATATTAAATTAATTTTTTCAAAAAATATTTATTTTTTAAGTAATTTTGATAATACTGATTTTTATTGAAAACTATATTTTCTTTGAAAGTATATTCTAGGTAAGGTTATGTTTGGATCAGTTTTAAATTTTAATTAGTTGTTTTTAATTTAAAATAATATAATTATAATTTTTTAAATAGATTGTATTCATGAATTTATTATAATAACATTTAATTTTTTAAAAGGTAATTTTTTTGGGAAAAAAACTATTTTTAATGGAGTTTTACTATATTTATATTAAAATTAATTATTCAAATTCAATGTTTTTAATTTTGAAAAATATACATTAAATTTATATTCCTAAGGTAAAAATTTACTAAATAATTCTATTTTTGTTTTTTCTAGTATTTATAATAATATTGGAAAATTTTGTTATCATGATAAATGGTAAATTTGTTAATTTATATTAAAAATAAAATTATAAAGACTTTAAAATTACTCTAAAATATGAAAAATATTTTATTGGAGGAATATAATTCATCCTTAACAACTAATGGTTGAAATAATATTTTTAAATAGATTTTTCTATAAAAATGTCTTATATAATATTTCTATTAGAGAAAGTCACAAAATGTCACCTGATTGTTTTAAATATCCCATATGTGTCCACATGGGGAAATGATATGTTTTTTACAAATATAAATGTCAATTTTTAAATCAACAAGCATATTTTTATTATATTTTATTGACTTTTTGGGCCCCTTAGATGAGATTATCATATTTATAATATTTTATTTAATAAAAATGTAATGATATCACATTCATGTTAAAATACTATATCATTTTAATATCGAGTTAATAAAAGTAAATATTCAACTATAACTATTATTATAAAATCTATAAGATAGTTCTTAATCAAGGTAATTTATTTTTAATTTCTAGTGAAAATAAGTCTATTAAATAATTATACAATGCTGATGTAATAATTATTTTATTAATTAAAGTATCAAATAAATGTAATTAAACATAATAAAATAAATATAATTTGAGATAATTAATGTGATAAACGAATTTTATATTTGTAATTGACCATATAGTGATATAATAAAATATTTCTTTCAATGTTAACTTGTCATATTTAGTTTTTTTAAAGTCCATGTAATGAATTGTGCCAAAATGAACTCTAATGATATTTTACAAAAGTAATATTTTATAAAATTAATTAAAAATAAAAAAACATATTTAAAAATAAAAAATAATTGTAATATGGTGGAAATTTTATAAATTTTTCATTTACAGTCTAATTGAAATCACATAATTAAAAATTACAACATTTTAATATTAAAAACGTTGTTACCTTAGTTAAAATGAAAATAGGTTAGCTAAGTGTTAAATAAAAATATCTGGTTTAAAATAATACCAGAACAAGTATAAAAACTATTTTTTTAATATATTACAACTTTATATCATCTTATATTCTAATCCATGTACTATTTGTGGTATTAATATAGATATTTATTTTTTATAAATCACATTTTCCCAAATTCCAAATGTATCCCTCACGTCAATTATAAAAGGGAACATCCTCACTCACTTATTCAAATAACATTGATCCTTATATATAGAGATATATCTTCAAAATTATATTCTTTACTTACCTATCCACATTATATAGGTCTTGGTATCTAAAAAACTCCAACTCTAAAGTCTTTTATAGGATATCTAAAAGATCCATTTTGAAGAAGAGGTAATACTCTTATCGATTAATGAATTTTTCTACTATTCTATACCACTTATAAATATATGATATATATAAAAAATAATATCTTAAACATCCTAAATATTATAAAATTTAATTATGTTTATGAACATCCCACTATACAACCCATTTTCCATCGAACAATAAATGAAAGTATTGCTCGTGTATACATACGGCTTACCATCTCCACATAATGATACAATTCATTTTCCCTAACCATATTTTTTTAGTGGTAATTATGATTGTTTTAATGTTTATATATTATATTTATTAAATAATTATACTTTTTAAAGATAATATCATATCTACCTTATTCGCTTAATCTTTTGGGAAATGATAACGTCACTCATGCATGCGTTTGGGAAACCATCTCCTTAACGCTAAGTGATTATTTTTTCATATATATTTCACATGGATGGTAATAAGGATAAAAATTATGCATATATATGATATTTATAACCTAAAAATAATATTTAATAGTAATATATCATGTACATATCTTTCATTTAATATGAAATGAAAATAAAAACAACGTCCATGCGTACGTTTGACCTACTCTCTTGATAAATGATGTTTTCTATATTATATATATAACATTAATGAATCACCATATATACTAAATATATATTTATATATATATATATATCATATTTATATCATGGTTTTTGAAAAGATAAAATCATGATCTATGTAAGAGGACCAAGGATAACAAGTCAAAACATGAAAAAAAACAAACCTATTATTACCTGAAACATAAGATTAACATGGAACTGTTAATAAGGGTGTAATATAAAGTCACAAGTAATTAATATATGGTATTATATATATTAATATGGTTTTATGTTAGATTTATAATAAAATTATATTTATTATACATGAGATTTGAATTTATAAGAATGAATTCAAGACCTCAGGTGAGGGATTTTTGTCTAACTTTTATTGATGTGGGACACATGGCTTATACACTAATTATTTATTTTTTGTGGTGTATATACTATAAATGAATATATTTTAAGAGTATTATTCAAAATATTATGGTATTTACATATCCATATAATTTTCATTCTTTCAAGTTTCATATGATTCTATTCGTTATAATGCGGTAAGGGTTAATTTTAAAATCACAATATTATTCAGGATTGTTTATATATATGTATCTAATAAAGAATATTTATCTTCCATATACATGTTTTATAAAAAATTTCGAAAATATGTTTAATATTATTCTAAAATTTCTAAAGTCTTTTTTACCCACGTTTTATTATTTTTATCAAAATGGTTTGAATAAAATCTTCTTGTCATTTACCAAATGAGGTTCTTTGGGACTTTTTCAAAAAAGTATGAAAGAAATGTTTTTTTTGAAAATATACCAGAGGAACATATTTTAATAATTTCATGGAACATTAATGTATTAAATAATATATTATAATATTATAAGTGTTTTCTCATATAAAATTTATTAGTTTAAAATTGTGCATCAATTTATAAAAAGAAAATGTTTTCTATGTTGAAAGGATATTTTCCTCAAGAATTATATATAGTGGTCTATCAAACACATTTCCATATAAGATAATATTATTTGATGTTACGTATACTTTTTGGGGAGATGATTCAATTATTAAATTCTTATTCTTTATCTAAATTGTTCATTTTTTTTATTTATTGATCCTTATGTAAAAAAATTTCTTTTCCAAGAGTTGTGTCATTAAGAAATTTTTATGAAACCTGATTTTTAATGGGTTCTGATATGATTTATGTTATTGGGGAACACATATGTATCTTTTTCATTATGTGACAGATGGGAAATATAACCCCTTCTAATGCATTGGGTAAATATTTATATCTCAATAGATAGAACGGAATGGAATGGGAAGAGAACTCTGTTTAGTAATACATGACTCGAACGAGGGTAAAATCTGTTCAATAATATAGGGTTAGAACAAGGAGTGAACTTGATCTAGAAAAGGACTTTTTTGACTATGAATGACTTTCTAATGATCCATGAATTATATGGAAATAATTTTCAATACAAATGTGTATTCCAAAATTTATTATCTTATGTTATTCTATCATTTAATATGCTCTATGATCCTTTATAAACTTCTATGATTTATTTAATGACATGATGTTATAATATATGGTATAAATGATATTGCTTTTTTAAAAGATTTTATTTATGTACATATTCCTTATGATTATGTTATGATATATATCTTCCTTGTTTACCCTTACTGATCATCAGAGCTCACCTTTTCTTATGTTTTATTTTCCCCTTGTTATAAAGAAAGATTTTATGTTGGGGTACTAAAGGGGAAGTTATTTTTGGGGAATATTGTCAATAATTCACCATACTAGAAGTTTGTGCTCCAAGGTTCCAAAGTCACTAAATTGATAAGGTCTATGGAAATGTGTTTTTTTATTCTATAAAAAATGATGTAATTTTTATTCATTTGAACCTTGGGATGTTATAGTTGGTATTAGAGAAAACGTTTCATCAACCTTTAGAAAATCAGATGAGAAAACCTTAGTAAGACCCCTAAGGATAACTCTATATATAGGTTACAATCCTAGAACATTGTTAATGATAATCAATAACATAGTATTAATTCTAATATATAGATGATTTAAATTACATTCCCATGAATATGTGGTTTTCTCATAATGATTAGTGTTACTCACACTATAATTTGGTTTTAGTTAATTGTTGGAAACCTATGGAACTGTGTCAATGCTGAATGTGATGAGAAATGGAACAATTGTCCTCATGGGAAACCAAATGTTATGGGATATGGAATGAAAAATCCTATCTCAATAATCACACAAGATAAGAATCATGTGGGGATTCTAAATGAAAATAGGAGGAAACAAATTTCTACTGATTTCTTTATGAATAAATGTACATAATCTTTCAATGGGTCTTACTATCCACTTATTTTTGAACAATAGATAAGTACTTTTTAAAATATAATTTTTTATCTTTTAGTTTTCGTAACATGAAAATTTCATTTTGGTTATTTATCATTTATAAGGTGAAGACAAAAAGTAGTGGACTCTAATCAAGAATATGATACAGCAAAATGAAATTGATTCCATGGATTAAAATGGGTTCAAGAAATTATTTTTCAACAAGTACTTTCCACACATTATTAATACATATATGGAAAACGATTTAATTGAGCTCAATAAAATGATGATGAATAATATAGTACCTATGAGGAAATTTTACAATACTTATGAGGTATGCTTATGAAATGATAATCTAATCTGAAAGTATGTCTGATCGATTTTTTAGTGGCCTAAAACTGAGTCTTCAATGGGAGTTACCATAGGAGATTTAAGTATCTATGAAGAGTATGTGAATTGTGTTATCAAGGTGGAAATTTATGTTGGACATACATATAAATCTCATGGTTTTGAAAAGAAACAAAATATAGATTTTAGTGGAAAATATAAAAACCATGGTGAAAATAAGATGATAATTTCTTTGTGCTCATAGTGTTGAGAGAATAAAGGTTGATATTTGTCATAAATGTAATTGTAAATGTTTTAAGTTTGAGAAAGAAGGTCATAATGAAATATACTTCCAATTTAATGGGAATAAGTTAGCTAATGATGTGAATTGATATAATTCTATATAAAATTATCCTCTAATACTTTACTAGTTCAAGTGAAAGGAAATGATAATTATGTTAATCAATTCCCAAATCTAAGGTTTAATTGTGACAATCGACTTCAAAATCTTCTTAAATCCCTAAAAAAAGGTAAATATCATAAAATTACTGTTGGAGTTATGGTGTACAAAAATAAAGTTGGGAAATGGTTTAGTGTTTATATAATGTTATAGAAGTACATTTATGGTATTATAGAATAATGAACCATCTAAGGACTTCTATACTATAATTTTCCCTTAATTATTTGAAATCATTTGTTAAATGGTACTAGTGACCTTGAAAAGTTATTGATATGGTATGTTGATATTTTTATATAACACGTGATTTAAGGAAATTTAATCCTTAATATATTCCTGATGTTGGGATAATGAAATAAACAAATTTTTATTTTGATAAAATAGATGGGATAATATTAATTAACTTGAGAATGATATGATGACAAATTGGTTTAGGATATCATGGATTCAGTTTATATAATTTTGGGATCTATATTATGATGGAAGAGTAAAATTTTGAAAGCATGAATGTTTTTACTAAGTTGTTTTTTTGTAATTTAGGTTATGACTTTATTTCAAGAAAATATGTGATACTATTATTCACTTGTTTGGTGAGTGCAAATAATAAGATACATTATGTTTTTTGGGGATTAATAATATGTTGATTTTGGAAATTTAATGACAATATTTTGAAAGTTTTTTATTTTAATATATTGAAAGGATTATAAAGGTAAGAATTTACAAAATATTTTACATGGAAATTTGGATGAGGTTCTATAGATTAATGTATTATCACTTCATATGAGGATTGATTCATATTGGATAACTTGTGTGAACATTTTCTTGTGATGTTATCCAAATATAGATAAAATGGCCTATCATTCCATTTATGGATATCGTAATTTTTTAATGCTTCAAGAATGATAAATTCACCTTCATTTCATGGAATAAAAGATGAAGTGGAAATTGGTCAAGGCATAACAAAATAATGAGATTGTGCTTATCAAATTTACTCATGTAAGAATTTCTTCTAATAAATTTTTTTTAACTCAAGGATAATTATCTTGAAAAAAATATAATCCTAGTACCATCTTTTTTATTAATATAATTATCCCTTATATCATCATAGATTTATGGATTTTTGTTTTTTAACTTTATTTTAACCATGTTAACTATCACACTCTATTAGAATGTGATAATTAAACTTATCATCCATGTATATGTTTTTACAGTCCACCTATGTTTGCCAATATGGAAACCTAGTAATGTGTTACCCTAGGTTATAGTTAAGTTTCCAACTTTTTATTTTTAAAAGGAAGTTCTAGTATTCATTTTTATGATTTGGGTTTCTATAAAAGCAACATTAAACAATTAAACACTGTTATTTATTAGGTTCATGTTTAGAATTGTAAGAGTATTCTTTCTGGAAGAGCCTTTTCTGGGATCCATCCATCTTACCGAGTTTCTAGGTCTTCACTGTGTGTCTAGAATGAGGCAAGACCCACTATATTGATAGATTTCTTTGACGAACCATCACTTATTGAACTGTTACACTCAAAGATTCTTTACTATCTGGGCTATAAATACCACTTTCCCTGTTAGGGATCTACCTCTAGTCAGTGACCTCTTTGCGGGGGATGGGGGATTTCATGTCTTGAGGTTTCGAAAACGCCACACAAGGAAATTCACCTTTAAAGAGAATGAAAACATTATATAATCAAACTATTTACAACCCAGATGAATTTCATGGTTGAAAATCATTTTATGTGTTGTAGAATTTAAAACTCAGATATTTTAATTAATATTTCCTTAAATAATTTTAATTCTTCAATATCATGTGTTGTGTGAAACCGTGACTATAAACGAACCATGAGAAAATATTAGTATAAAATCTTGATTGTAACCTAACTATTAAATTAGATGGAATAAATATGAATATATAATTTCTGAAACAAAAATATTGGTCTAACTCAATATAAATGTATTGGTATGTTCATAGAAAATATTCACAATTTTTTTTTAAAATATCTTCATTCTACAAAGATATGTTTTCTTAAAAAACGAGTTTATTTATATTTATGAGTGAATATTATTTTTTATAAGTTCTAAAAAATTTATTAGAAAAACGTAATTTAATATTGATTAAATTTCCTGAAATCTATCTTTCAGAAAACATTTATTTTTTAATGAACAGGGAAAATACAAATTTTTATTTAAAACTGTATTGTATTTTAAAGTATTTATAATGTAAAATAATGTTTTGGAATATTTTTAAATTTTAATTAGATAAATTTAGATTACAATAATATAATTATTATTTTTTAAAAGGATTTTATTCACTAATTTGTTATAAAAATATTTTATGTTTTAAATGGGATTTTTTTTTAAAAACTATTTTTCATGGTTTTATACTATTTTTATTTTAAATTTAATTATTAAACATCTATGCTTTGAATTTATAAAAATGGATTAAAATTTTAGAATCATGAGTTAGAATTTTAGTGATTATATCTCTTTTATTTCTTTCCAATATAAATAGTAACCTTGCTAAATTTTGTTACCACTATAATGGGTAAATTAGGTAATTTATGTAAAAAATACAGTTATAAAGAATATAAAATGCCTAACACATGAATTTTTTTTATTGGATGAATATAATTCTACCCTTAATACCTAAGGACAAAAATTAAGTTTTTTAATGTACACTTGTCCATTAAAATGACTTATATAATATTTAAATCAATGAAAGTAACAAAACAACACTTTTTCATAAATATCCCTTAAGTTCTTTTTAAATAAGTGACATGAATTGGTAAACCAATTATTGTCCTCATGTAATTTATTAAAAACAATATTACAATAAATCATTAGGTGTAAAGAGCTTACACCAGTAGGGGATTGAGGGGAATAGAAGCTAAGGATTCCATGGAAAACAAACAAAATCTCAAGATGCATAAAACCATACTGAATCTTCCAATCACCAACCTATCAATTACCTTCTCTAAAAAGTGCAGTTGAATAAAGTATCTTCCCATTGAGGGAACTGAAGTCATATAAGACTCCATGGAAAAAAAACACCCATTCTTTATATCAAAATAGAAACATGATAGTAGAAGTCTCGAGTAGAATCTTTATTATCTCACCCCTAGTCTCATGAAGAGAAATAGGGAAACAAATTTGGAACAATGAGAATAACACTAAAAAAATTGGATCTCAACATTATTTCAAGAAAAAATAGTACTGATTATTCACAACATCATCCAGCAAAACAACATATAATTTTTTAGCATAGAAAATTCCTCAAGGGATCATTCAGTCCTCATGTTGAGGACTACTGGACACCACCAAGCTAGAAAACACCACATGACTTCTCCAATCAAAATTATCCCTCACAATATCCAATGAACATCCATGATTGAAGTAGAAACATATAGTAAAAACAAAGAGATCAGATCCATCTATTAGTATATAGTTTCAATATTAACAATAATGATATTTTACAAAAATAATATTTTATTAAATTATCTATAAATAATAAAACAAATTTTAAAATAAATATTAATTATAATATGGTCTAAAATTATATAAATTTTTCATTTACGATCTAACTTACATCACATAATTAAACTCTCTTATGGTGCTTTTCCACCATTGTTATTCACTTGGTTGTTCTCCTACTGAGTCGTGGTTCGACTTTTTCAGTGGAGTTTGAGCATGATCGAACCCACAGATTCATTGAAGATTCATGTGAAATTATTATATTGGAGATTTCAATATGGGTCAGGATATATCTTGGGTTACTGGTGATGAATCCTATAGATTTGGGATTTGGCACCATGTGGCAGTGAATAGGGGCATTTTGGGGGGCATGAGGGATTTGTGCGGATCAAAATACATAAATTTTCAGCCAATGTAGGGAAACAATAGATGGACATAGGTTATTACCCCTATTTTTCATATTCAATAGGTGGATTGGGTAGTGGGAGAAGTAGATCTTTTGAATATATGATGATCCATACATTCTCTAAAATCCTAAAATACACAACGTGTACTATGATGAAAAGAAGTAGTGTACTATGGGTTTCTACAATAATAAGGGTTTCATGTCAGAGTTAAATATCAAATGTCATGTGGAGGAACAACACACCATGTGACCCTTATCTGTCTGACTTGGGGTATATAGAATATACACACCCATGATCCCATGTATCCCCACACGCCATGTATGACATGTCATACACATTGTAAATTTGATAGTACATGAGATTGGGCAGACGAAAAACATTGGGTTCCACCCTGACCCTAAAACTCCATTTGTTTTTGTGAGACATTCCATGTACTGGCACATGGTTAGTGTACAAGTGAATTAGTTTAGATTACATGACCACAACAAAGATCACATAGTTAGGCCCCAAGTGGAAAAGACACCCCATATAGTAACCTTACACATCTTTTAGTACTATATGGTCATGGATACATGCATTACTGTGGATATGGATAGAAGGACAGGTGAGATAAAACATTGTGTTACCCACATTAAACACCATATAAATCTTTTTGAAACATATAACTATCATATCTCCGCTGTTATGCCTCAATTCTTTCCCAAGTGTAGCCTATACTGAGTGTTTTTTTACATAGAACATGATAGAGTCCTTTTTAGTGGATTTTGATATGTGATGCGTGATTTTTTGAGTGTGATGTTTCTTTAGGAAATGATTTATAATGAGAGTAATGAAAAATGATCTTTAGATAGATTAAAAATATATGTGTAACTCCCCTTTAACACCAAGGTAGAAGTCCTCTGTCCATCGATATGGTTCTCCGCTATCTCATCAGAGCATAGGTACTACATACTCATTGTGAAGGAAATGATGTGTCACTCTTCTATTGCACCAAGGTGTGGGTCCTCTATCCAGGGAGATGGTAGTCTCCTTTTTCTTGAAGGAATGGGTCCTCCATACACATTGTGAGGATACATAGGTGGAAATCCTTTGTGCCCCCAAGGCATGGTCTTCTATCTGTAGTTATTTTGTAGAGACCCAAATCTTGACGTACATGGAAATTACATAACTTTTGCAGAATACTTAATACATAACAAAAACAGACACACAAGGACTGTAATATTTTAGTGTCTTTGGAAACATGGAACGTAATCCTCTAATCGTGGTGAAAGATCTTCAACATCTCCCATAAATATCTTCCCCTTTCTTTCTTACCTAAAACATTTCTTTATATCCTGGGAAAAGAAAACATAAAAAGGGTGAGCTCAAATGCTCAGTAAGGGTAATCATGGATAAAATAAAACATACCATATACATTTGAACTTAAAAAAAACATGAACATTAAAAATATTTAGCAATGACATAAAACATGGTAGTACATAAGGCATAGACCATAATGGAACATAAATCATGATAAAATATCATGGGAATAAAACATGTAATTGTGGCATCCATTAAGCACATGTAATTATTTCCATAGTAGCCAAGGCATTGCTGCCAACACCATCTTAGTGGACAAAGTCCCATTCTGAATCGATTTCACTCCTCGTTTCAATCCTGTAACACTGAACCAGATTAACTTACCATTCTAGCCATGTCTATCTCATGAGATATAAAATCTTTACCCAATGCATTGGAGGGAGATATAAGTCCCACCCATCTCATAATGAAATCATTCTTACATGTGCCATAAAATAAACATACATCATTCATAATAACCCAATAAATAAAATGGGTTTCATAAACATCATCCCATCATCACATAATCCATATAAAAGAAATGGATATAATTTCATAATAAGAAAATTGAAACCATGTAAATCATAGAGATATTACACATGAAACATAAACATGTGAAATAATTTCATCTTAGATGGAAAATGGTTTTGATAAAACACTTTAAATCAATTATTGAGGAAAATATCATTTTTTCTTCAAAATCATTTTCTTTTCAAAAAATGTCATCTAATTTTAGAAGAAAAGATTTTTGTTGAAAATAGTCACGAAATCTTTTGAAGGAAGCTTCATTAAAATAAGGCTTTATAAAACCATAAAAATTCGTCCGTGCTGTATAAGTTTAAAAAAACATTCTTCTCGTACTTTTGCCGAAAAAGTCAAAAAGTACCTCGTAGCGTAAACAAAAGAAAGATTACTTACATACCATGTAGTAAAATTAAAGAATGGGTAAAAAGGAATTTAAACATACATGAAAATACTTTTATCAAACATGGACATGGATGATAGAAATAACCCCAGTAAATACTTATGAATAAGCAATCTCGGATAAAATTGAGATTTGCAAAATTATTCGTTACCTTATGTCCAATTTTCTTCGTAAGTGTCCGAACCTTCTGTATAATGATTTAAATAATGTTATTTACCTATTATAGAATCATATTAAATGTTATGATATCATATATGGTTTACTTATGACTTTCTATTAACCGTTCTTTTGTAAAATCCATGTTAAAAAGTATTTTGGGTAAAATCGTTTCATTTGTCGTCCGTGTTTTGATTTGTAATTATTCATATGATTACTTAGATCATGATTACATAATTCTAGAATATAAAACATGATTTATATATAATATATATTCAGAATATACATATTTATAATAGATCGATAAATGGAAATAAATACACCGTTCATGGAGATGGTAGGCCGTACGTACGCATGAACGTTGTTTTCATTTCCTTATTGAGTTGAATGGAATTAAGTAGATGAAATACATATATACATAACTACAGTAGCTTTATAATGTCATATATTTCATTATTATTGCTTATATATACTTTATAATCATTCTTAAATGGTTAACATGGATAATAAATCTCATCGCGTCGTGGAGACGGTAGTTCGTACGTACGCACGAGTGATGATATCGTTTCCATAATTATTGAATTGAATTGGAGTGGATGAAACAATATATACAAATCAGTATGATGTTATAATAACTATGTATAGTTATTCTTTACACCAGTATACCCATCCATGTAAGGTGTTGGTGGAAAAACAGATTACACCACGGCGTGGAGACGGTATTCCGTACGTACGCACGCGCGGTGATTTTGTTTTCCATAGGATGGATAGAAGGTGAAATGGTGTTGTTTCATATTTATAATAACAAATCAGTATATTAGTGATACTGATGTTATTACTTTATAATGAAACAACTAATGAAGAAGATGTTGAAGAAGAAAGAATCTTGAAATAATCGGGAGAAGAAATTACCTCTTCTTCGATATGCCTCTTTGAAACCTCCTCTTAGGGCACTAAGATTGGTCTTTAAAGTAGACCAGAACCTATAAGATGTTTCTAGGGAAGTGGAGAAGATAATTTTTCAGGGGTTGGATAATATTGAAGGCTCAAATTTGTGTGAGGAGGAGAGGGAGGAGGTTCCCTTTTATAAGGGAAGAGAGGGGCACCTTTGGAATTCTTAAAAATATTAATTTATAATAAATCTATCCCCACGTAAAAACCTCAAAAATGACTCATATTCGAAGATTATATGATATAGGGTTGTAATCTAATCAACCAAACAAATTTAGACATGTTTGGATCTTATTTTAAACCTTATCATTTTGATTTATCCTTATTTAATCTATTTAAGTTTATTTGTGGTAATAAAATTCTAAATTTTAAATTATAAAAATAATTACTTATTTGTTTTCAATTTTCCATAATTGTTTAATTTAAAAAATTATAGACCATATAAATTTATATTTATAATTTTTAAATATTTTTGTGATTTTTAAACGATTTTATAATATGTTCTTTTTATAAAATAACAATAGTGTCATTTTTGACACTATTCATTTATTTGAATTTAAATAAAATATATACAGATGATATGTTCGAAATAAAAGCTTTAATATCTTCATAAACGGTCATATGTATCTATAAAAGTAGTGTATCACATTAAATAGTTCATTTAATATTTATTTTTTTATTTTTAAAACCATTTATTTGGTTTATCTCTTAATAAAATAATTACTACAACATTTCTGTATAATTATTTAATATACCGATTTGTTGCATAAAAAATTTAAAATAAAATCCTATGATGAATATAAATCTATTATCTTTCACAATAATAATTTTACTCGAATTTATCATCTTAAAATCACAATAATTAAATTGTTATATTTATTAAATTATGAAGGTGACAACTTTGGCGTCATTTAAAATAAAATAATATAAGTGTCATAATTGCTTGTATAAGACTCCAAATGGTCAAATATTCGAACATTGGATGCTTATAGTTTAAATTTACATGACCAATAAGTTTTGGTCAGGGTTTTGTGCCTTTTATGGTCACTATTAGTTTAATAAAAACTATATTCTTGATTTTTCACTGGATAAATAATTTCTGCATCACTATTGTGTCACAATTAATGATAATTATTTAATCCCAAAAAATCTTAAATAAATTCTCATGATGTAAATAATATTTTTAGATTTCTGTATACTATTAATGTTCGAAGTTTCATGAAGTTTATCACTAACTTAAAATTATTATACTTATAGTATTTAAGAGAGTGACATGTTGTCACTTTCTTTGGTTTTAATAATAATTAAATTATTTTCATGGAAAAAAGTCCATTAAATGAATCTAATCCGACCCTTAGTTGATATGGGTCGACTTTTAGTCATACAATAGGATTTTTCCAAGTGTTAGGGTAATTTTATAATCTTATATTTACCCTTAATTACCTGATTTACCATTAACTATAGTAAATAAAATTTACCGTAGTTACTATTCACAATGCCCAAAAATAATAAGTAGCTTATTAACATAATTTGGACCCACTAGTTCTAAATATGGAATCAAGTTTTCCAAATTCAGTACAAAAAAGTTACAGAAATTAAATTAAAATTAATCCCGTTGTCGAAAGAAAACGGGTTTTTCTTTAAAACATTGCAAAAGATTGAATTGATTTAACCTATGAATTCAAGGTAAAATCAATGATAATTAAATAAATTATATTAACTGGTAAAAATATATTCTATTTATACTTTAAAACCATTCAATATTATAATTTAACCACATAAGATATTACGATGAGAAAAGTTGTTTTTAATTAAATTATAGCGTGTTTTTACTATTCATTAAAATATGAAAGTCATGAAAAATTTATCCAAAGTAAATTTTTATTTCTTTATTCCAAATAATAATTTTATTTTGTCAAATGGAGCTTATAAACATGTCAAAAACTATATTTAAAGTGGGTTCGCCATCAAAAGGCGGCAAAACTGCATTTTTTGAAAAATACTTATTTTACCCGAAAAATTTATTTTGTTCTTATACCATGTTCTAGAAAATGTGTAAGATGAATAATAATGTTATAAAATTCAAATTTTAGTTAATAATATTCATAACGGCTAGTTCATAATAATATTATAATAATATATCGTTGTTTAGTAATGCCCGGTATTGCGTACAACACACGCTATCGAGGAAGGTCGTGATTGCGTGTAATGCATGCCAAGTTAGGGTTGCGTGTTGTGAAAGAATCCTTTGTTGTTTCGTATAACAGAATCCAACCATATTTCATTTATACATTGATTATATATATATATATACTCAATGTTGCATAGAATAACTACTATCAAAATTCTGTGTAACACGATCCAAGAATAGTGTTGCGTATACTGCAAGCTAATACGGTGTTGCGTATAGCACAAGGTAATCTTGGTGTAGCATACAACACAAGACATTAATGAAATTAAAAGAATATTTTCCATAAAATCTCAAGGTGTTACATTATACCCCCCATAAAATGAATTTCTCCCTCGAAATTTGTCGGGGTTATAAATGGTTTACTACTCGAAAGTTTGTTTAATAGAAACCCACATCATAAAAAGGAATACCAAAACATGGCTTTAAAAACTAAAGTATGAAATGTAATAGTTACCCAAATTAACTCATCACTGGGTTTCCACGTAGGAGAACATAGGTGAAAATGTGGATATGGAAGAAAAATCTAACCATCATGTTCTGATGGAGAGTGGTAGAGAACATGGCTATAAAAAAGCCAACAATCACAAAGCTATAGATTTTTGATGATCTAAGGTACCATCTGATTCATCGGATATAAGGGAACTCGGGAGACATTTTTGGTTTTCAAGATTATTTCCCTAAAGTTGATGAATTAAACGAAATACTTGCATGATTTTGGTACAATCTCACTGTTGTTTGTGAATTGAACAATTTCCACTTCATCCCTTAAAGAAATGAAGTTGAATTTGTTATTTGTGATGTGTTAGCAGATCATGTGATAGAATGATGGGTCATTCCATCTCTTTCAAACAAAAGGTTAGGAAAAGTTATAAGTCCATCTTATGGTTAGATTAATCGTATATGGTTCCAAAAATGAACTTATACTTCATATATCATACTGCTTAATAAAATAAAACTAGTCTCTACTAACCAGGGACTTCCTGTAGGCTAGTGGTAGGCGATAAAGGCCAGTCGCACTTCGATTGTGGGTTCAATTCCCACAGCCTTGTCCGACGTGATGGGTTGTCGCCCGTCCTGGAGGTTGTCCTTTTTCTAAAACTACATTACTATAACATTCCATCAATAATATCTGAAAAACTTATATCCTTAAACAATACTAACTTATGTCCAACATAATCCATTCCAATCTTTTGGCTTATCCATAATACTGCAGTCCACTCTCGTAATATAGTGAAAATGATTACCAGAGATTTAATACCATTGTTGATCCCCATATATCATAAGATATGTCTTGTTGGTCACATTCCAAACATTCGAAGGCCTTAATCATGTATTCTCTTGAAAAATGAATACCCATTGAACCTTAGTGAAAACATGAATGCAGTTAAAAGTTAACACTTTCCATATACCAAAATCCTCAAAATTATATATACTCAAACCATGATATCACTTAGTCCTTATATCAATCATGAGCTCATGAATACAATCAAACATCTCATTATCTTCTTATTCCTTCATTATGCGCATATCATCTACTTTACAAAAATATCTGAATAACATTCCATGGTTACTGGTACCATTCAACATATACTTTCAAATATGTTTAGGAAAAACAATAGTGTAACAATCTTTAGATGATTCTTTATTCCATAGTACCATTAACTATACAACATAACTCTCGATAAACATACAATCATTCCATTACCTTCTAAAACATCCGACTGAGCTTCAACACTTCTTTCAGCTCATATATCATTTATAGTCTCCTCATCATCATCCACATAAATACTACCCATATGACCATGCTGATTCTCTTCATTAGATTTTATATTAGTGCATTGGTTTGCATAATGCCTGTACATTCCACATTTAAAACATCTAATCATTTTTGATGTCGTAGCAATACCATTATCCTTGTCCATGGTGTTAACTGAACCTTTTCCTTTGCACTTACTGGATTTGTGTCCTTCTTTTCCACACCAAAAGCATCTTCCAGTTCCTTTGAAACAATCTCCCTGATGCCTCTTCCCACATGATTTACATGAGGGAAATTGAAATTTCTTTCCTCTATGATCATCATGAAACTCCATCTTTCTCTTATTATCTGAGTCTGGAAACTTTCCAAAGTTGAGATTATTGATCATATTATGAGATTGCTGATTAGGCATAATAAAGATTTTTGGACTTCCAGATCCCGTTTCATTTGGTTTCTCATGAATAAAATCATTCCATTGTCCGCCATATCCTCCATTATCATGAATCTTCCTGTTTCCATCCATTTTCTAAAACCTAGAAGAATAGTGTGAGAGGAAAAAATCATGCTAGGGAAAACAACATAGTAAAGGGGGAGTACCCTCGATATCTAACATCTTAGGTTAAATTCTAAAATCGTTACCGTAGTTCTAGGATTATATCCTATATGTATACTTATCCTTAGGTACATCCCTAAACATACCTTAGAAATATCTTTAGGGATTTCACTAATGTTTTCACATCCTAGTTTCCAAAGGTTGACTAAACCTTTCCTCTGATACCAACTGTAGAGACCCAAAGCTTGACGTACATGGAAATTACATTACTTTTTCGGAATACTTAATACATAACAAAAACAGACACACAAGGACCGTAATAGTTTAGTGTCTTTGGAAACTTGGAACGTAATCCTCTAATCGTGGTGAAAGATCTTCAACATCTCCCATAAAGATCTTCCCTTTTTTTCTTACCTAAAACCTTTCTTTATATCCTGGGAAAAGAAAACATAAAAAGGGTGAGCTCAAATGCTCAGTAAGGTTAAGCATGGATAAAATAAAACATACCATATACATTTGAACATAAAGAAAACATGAACACTAAAAATCTTGAGCAATGACATAAAACATGGAAGTACATAAGGCATAAACCATAATGGAACATAAATCATGAAAAAATATCATGGGAATAAAACATGTAATTGTGGCATCCATTAAGAACATGTAATGATTTCCATAGTAGCCAAGGCATTGCTGCCAAGACCATCTTAGTGGACAAAGTCCCATTCTGAATCGAGTTCACTCCTCGTTTCAGTCCTGTAACAATGAACCGGATTAACATACCGTTCCAGCCGTGTCTATCTCATGAGATATAAAATCTTTACCCAATGCATTGGAGAGAGATATAGGTCTCACCCATCTCATAATTAAATCATTCTTTCTTGTGCCACAAAATAAACATACATCATTCATAATAACCCAATAAATAAAATGGGTTTCATAAACATCATCCCATCATCACATAATCCATATAAAAAAATGGATATCATTTCATAATAAGAAAAGTGAAACCATGTAAATCATAGAGATATTACACTTGAAACATACACATGTGAAATAATTTCATCTTAGACGGAAAATGGTTTTTATAAAACACTTTAAATGAATTCTTGAGGAAAATATCTTTTTTTCTTCAAAATAATTTTCTTTTCACAAAATGTCATGCAATTTTAGAAGAAAAGTTTTTTGTTGAAAATAGTCATGAAATATTTTTAAGGAAGCTTCATGAAAATAAGGCTTTATAAAACCATAAAAATTTGTTCGTGCCGTATAAGTTAAAAAAACATTCTTCTCGTACTTTTTCCGGAAAAGTCAAAATGTACCTCGTAGCATAAACAAAAGAAAGATTCCTTACATACCATTGTTTCCTCACGGATTTCGGGGATGACCTTCTGGACGGGAGATTCAAACATTCTGATCAGTTTCTAGCGGTTTTGTTCGTAGAACCGGAAACATCCAATGATTCCACATCCGTTTGGACCTACTTTCCAAAGGCAGGCGCTCATTAGCTTGTGGACTGATGAAGCTTAGGAATTTGCATTGGTCGAGAGGATGGGAGGTCGGACTCATCACACCTTTTTGATGGGAATTATTGTCTACTCCGGGACTCTCTTTATAGATTTAAGTTATGTTCGTGAATCCTTATTACATTACCAAGTATAAAATGTGCTTTCCTTTAGTTTTAACAATCAATGATTAAATATGCAAGAAATTTAGAGAATCTTTTATATGTATTCGAGGTTCTTCATTAATAGAGAATCATCTATATCTGTTTAGAGATTCTTGGTCAATGGTATCCTTAAAAACATTTATATAAAATTCTCTTGGTCATTATGATGACCAGGCTGGTTTTAAAGCCACTCAGTGGGGCACTTGAAGTTTATCGTCATTCACAAGGACATGGATTATTTCAAAGTTGGGATCGAACCCAAAAATGGGCTACCTACGTATCCTTTGTTTTGGAAAAGGAATCAGAACCCACGTAGTTCGAGTAATGGAGTATGATGTTTATGATTGATGGCTCAAAGAATAATGTCATAATTACTTTTACACTCTAAGATCGCGTGAGTCATGCTCGGTGTGAGAAACAAGAGGTATTGGTAAAAATTAGATAATTGTTCCATGAAAGATGCAATCATAAGAATTTGTTTGGGGCTTACGTATGTATGACTGCCTAGATAAATGAAGGTTTAGGATTCACTTTTAGGGAGAAAATCCATGAACAGGGTCCATAAAGTTATATGTGCTACATGGAGATTTGAATACTCTAATCTTGGGGCTTACTTTTAAGGAGGATGCCCAAGTTAAGAGGGGACTTATGATTGGGTTTTACTCCTAAGAAGGAAACCCAAATCAAGGGTAAATTAGGACTGCTTAAGATAAATTTAAGGGGGCATGGGGTTTACTCTTGAAAAGGAAACCCAAGATTATGACTGGGACTTACTCCTAAAAAGGAGGCCCAGGTTAGGGGACTTGGGGCTTACTCCTGAAAAGGAAGCCCAAGATTATGACTGAGTGTTATTCCTGAAAATGAGACCCAGGTTAGGGATTAAGGTTTGGGGATTACTCCTGAGGAGGATGCCCATATTTGAGATTGGGGCTTACTCCTGAGGAGGATGCCCAAGTTTGGGAACTTTAAGAATTTGGGGCTTACTCCTAAAGAAGGATGCCCAAGGTTATGACTCGGACTTTCTCCTAAAAAGGAGGCCCGGGTTAGGGGACTTGGGGCTTACTCCTGAAAAGGAAGCCCAAGATTATGACTGGGACTTACTCCTAAAAAGGAGGCCCAGGTTAGGGGACTTGGGGCTTACTCCTGAAAAGGAAGCCCAAGATTATGATTGAGTGTTATTCCGGAAAAGGAGACCTAGGTTAGGGTTTAAGGTTTGGGGCTTACTCCTGAGGAGGATTCCCATATTTGAGATTGCGGCTTACTCCTGAGGAGGATGCCCAAGTTTGGGAACTTTAAGAATTTGGGGCTTACTCCTAAAGAAGGATGTCCAAGGTTATGACTGGGACTTGCTCCTAAAAAGGAGGCCCAGGTTAGGGGACTTGGGGCTTACTCCTGAAAAGGAAGCCCAAGATTATAATTGAGTCTTATTCCTGAAAAGGAGACCCAAGTTAAGGATTCTCTCATATTAAAGGATGAGGTTGAATGAACGAACTCTCAATCTTTGGTGACATAAAGATGTATAAATCACTAGGTTTTGAGAGAGATTCCACCGAATTCCATTCATATAAGGAAGTCAAATCAAGAAATCATGCCATAAATGGCTTTGAAGAGTGTTTTGAAGACTGAATCTTGAATAGGAAAGGTGAAATGGCTTAAGAGGGGTAAAATGGGCAATATGGACACCCAAAAAGGTAGGGGCGCGCAAGTCTTGGAAGGCGCACAAGTCTTCTGTGGGCGCGCAAGTATTGGTCGCGCAGGTATACCTGCGCGACACATGGTGAACTTGCGCGATTTTTAACCAGCATTGAAAGACTTGAGCGACTCTTTATTAATCACTTTAGAATCATCTTGAGGTTCTTCCAAAAAAGAGACGTGCAAGTTATATTGAAGGAAATAAGTCGGCGCGCAAGTGTTGATAAGTTTCAACACTTAGGCCTTCCTTCTTCTCTATAGATCTTCCGTTCGAGGTAAGAAATTACCTTAGAAGTGTTCCAGAAGCTTTGAGAAGAGACTTGGGCGTCGGGAGCTTCAATCCGAGTTTCTGGAAAAAAATCCTCTCGAATGGGGGGCCCACGGGGTCTATTTATAGGCAGGAGAAGACCCCGGGCGGTTACCGGGCAGTTACCACTTAGGTCGCGCAAGTGACTTGCGCGACCAAGAGCGTCGCGCAAGTGTACTTGCGCGACAATGAGATGACTTGCGCGGTGCAGTTGCTGTTGATCCTTTGTTCATGCCTTTGTCTATTTTTGATGTTTTCTTCAAAGGATGAATCACTTTGAGCTCAGATATTCCCTTTTCTAATCATTAGATTCTTTGACGAAAGGAGCGTCAACAAAAGTCCCCCCTCAGAGTTGGATCCGGAGAGATGAGGATTTGACTCTGAGGAAATCGAATCCCTCCAAAGGAAAAGGTGGTGCGCAATTCTTCAGTGCACAGAAGGCGGCGCGCAAGTTTGCGTCGTGCGGGACTTAAGCGCTCTGGGTACGGCGCGCAGATAGGCTTCCTGGCCTATAAATAAACCGCTTTTGGCCGTGGATAACATCTGATCCCGAATTTCTCGAGCTCTCGCCGCGCTAGTCTTCTTCGCCGCGCAAGTCTCTTTTTTCCCTGTTTCCTTGCTGCCGCGCTACTCTCAAGGTAATAGGGCTTGCGCGGTGATACATGCGCGACAGAAACTTGCGTGGCACATGTAATACTTGCGCGACATCTCCATACTTGCGCGCCTTAATGCCTTGGCTATTTTTTCCAAATTCTTTCACGAATTTGATGAAAAATAGACCCATTTAAGAGTTAAATTTGTTCAATTTTTGTGCAGATTCAATGGCTCCTAAGGGAATTGGAACGGCTGATGAACTGGATAGCAAGCGGATTGATGACATGATGAACATTATTAGCCATGATTACTATGATATCTACGACAGCACTTTCCCAGATTTGGATAAGTACTTGAAGAAATATCATCTTAATTTCCCAGAGAGCATCTACCTGTCTCTGTGTGGTCATGGTCATCTGCAAGTAGTCAATGTTCCAAATGAAAACAATTATACACCTGAGATGCAGCTGCACTGCTACTTCTCTATTTCAGTTATGTTGTGCATTAAGAGTAACAACAATGGTGTGAACATTCAAATTCTTCCTCCATGTCATTTCATTGCAGATATGAAAATGGAAAACCCATGTGCTGAAATTTTTTCCACTAATGGTTGGTGGAGAGAAGACAAACATGGTATTAGAGAAATATCTGAAAAGAGTACTCT
The DNA here is from genome assembly GCA_963277665.1 of Viscum album. NCBI lineage: Eukaryota > Viridiplantae > Streptophyta > Magnoliopsida > Santalales > Viscaceae > Viscum > Viscum album. Next base: position 1,419,753,847 of record OY728145.1, read on the forward strand.
CTCCAAATGGCTCTTTACTTACAATGCTCCATTCTCAAATCCATGTATCCATATTCCACGTCTCTTGGACAGAAACAGAGTCACTGTTTGATCAGCAGACAATTTTCTCAAACCGCACTCAAGAACATCCTTTTACAATTGTTCCAAGAAGATCTAGTATCATTGCATCTCTTATTATATCCATTTGAATGAATGAATTCCAGGTGGTTTCTAATGAAGCTCGGGATGCCGTAAATCAAATGAAGTGTTATGTTGAAAGCCTCTTGTAATTCTTGAAAAAGAGAAGAGACTCCAGTCTGTGGATGTCCTTCTAACTCTTGTGTATCAATGAAAAACACTTTTGTCTTCAATCATTTGTACCTGCATTCTTTCATTACCTGCTTCATATTTACTTAAGCCAATGGGCCTAGTAAGCATAGTTTGATTTTTACTAGGATAATTACAAATAATCCTACAAACTTTGAACCTTTTAATTTCTCAATATTACCTAAATCATACAAAAAATGTATATTTAGTGAGCTGGAACTTGACTTTTATTCAGAGTTCCTTTGTCTTTTGTGTGGGCAGTTTAAAGTCATGCAAGCCGGACATAAAGGGGCTAATGTTTAAGGTCGAAATAGCTTTGACCAAAATGGATTAAAATGGATTCAATTCCTTGACAATTTATCTGAAAACATATTACCATGCTCAAGTATGAGAGAAAATATGTAAACTATGGCTTAAGAATATTTGATTCTGGGGAATGATATGAAAAAGAGCTAAAAGGCATTAGAAGAAGTAGTTCCCAAGAATGAAGTTACTATTATTTAACAAAACCCGTTAGGGTGTTGAAATATGCAGGGCCACCTATGGGCATTGGCTTCATGGTCAAATAAATAGCATCTTTCGGCTGACAAGTCTGTTATGTGGACTGTTTATGCAAGGCCACCTATGGGCAGGTGCTGCATAGTCAGGAAAAAGAACTCCCAGAAATTTACTTTCTTAGTGCTAAAAGCCAGTGAAAGTTTATGGAGAATCAAATTTTCTAAAGTATAGAGTTTATTGTATGGAAAGAGGTACTTGAATATGGAGAAGATATTTACGAACAAGAATATCGAAGAACTGGATGAATATCACTCCTACGAAGGTCTGACCCAAACGTAGGGAAGAAGAATAAACCATAGACTTGAATACTTTCAGATCATGAAAAAGGATATGGGACAAATATGTTAAGGATGGCTATTTTTTGTGGATCCCTACATACTGTCGTTTAAGACAAATAAGCACAAAAGAGGCATTCTTACCAAGAATGAAGTTACTATTATTTAACAAAACCCGTTAAGGGGTTGAAATATGCAGGGCCACCTAAGGGCATTGGCTGCATGGTCAAATAAATAGCATCTTTCGGCTGACAAGTCTGTTATGTGGACTGTTTATGCAAGGCCACCTATGGGCACGTGCTGCATAGTCAGGCAAAAGAATTCTCAGAAGTTTGACATTTTTGTGATTAGAAGTCATGAAAAGGGTTATGAAGTTCTGAAAATATTTAAGGTTAGGATTATAACACATAAAGATGGGTATTGTCCAATGTATATAGAGATACATAGGTCAATGAAAACCATAATCATGTTGTGGCTGGGTCCTGAATTGAAATTTTGGACTTCACTACGTATCTCATAAGAATGAGAATCAAGCCATACGTAGTTCTTGAAATGTAGTTTAACGTCGTGCAGGACGAAAGTATGAGTGATATTAGTTTAGGGTTATAGAATTCAGACCATAATAATGAATACAGAGTGTGTGTTTTCATAAGGACTTTTCAGCCAAGGGACTGAAAGTGAAATTTGGGGTTTGGCCCAAAAGACTTGGGACTGGATTCGAGGGATACTCGAATGTTCCTACGTATCCCATAAGGATGGGAATCAAGTCCACGTAGTTCTAGAATTACCCTTTGTACAAATTTGGTTCGTACATGTGAAGGGTGAAAGGGGACTTTAGTGCAATGATGGTTTAACTTGAGATAAAAAGTTTAGGCATTACCATGTATGCACGTAGTCTTTTGAAAATGAATCATGATTTAAAAAATCAATGTCAATAATGGTTCCTTCTCAAATGAGTAAATCAAAGAATATTGTAGTTTACTGTCGTACCGGACAAAAGTGTTGTATAGTTTAACGTCATATAACAAGGAAGAAAGGGAATCAATGTAAAGATATTGATTCTAGGGGTGGCTTCACGAATCAACATCATATGAGATGGTGGTGAACCGATGTGAAGAGATTGTTTTTGGGCTTGAACCTTGGGAGGCTGCCTACATACCCATCCTGGAGGGAAAGGATCAAAGTCCGTGTAGTTAAATTAAAGAATTAATTAATGATCAAGTTGTTCTTGTGGATAATGATCTGATAAAAAATGTTATTGGGACTTGCACATGGTTAGTGGCCCAAAGGGAGTGTTATGGTTGATGTTCGCTCTAAGCTCACATGATTCATACTCGGTGTGAGAAACAAGAGGTAATAACAACCTTAACAATGCACAGTTTAATGTCATGTAGGACATAAAAAAGGGACTATGCAGTTTAAAGTCTTGTAGTTAGGACTATTGGTGCTGCACAGTTTAGTGTCATGTAGCAGGGACAAAATGCACAGTTTAATGTCATGTAGGACATATCAAGGATTTTCTGTACAGTTTAGCGTCATGTAGTTAGGATGACGTGGATAAAATAGTTTAACATCATATTGGATGGAAGGGGGACTGTGCAGTTTAATGTCATGCAGTAAGGACAAAATAACACACCATTTATGTCATGTTGGACGAAAGTGAGAATAGTTTAAGGTCATATGCATAGACCGTGGATGGTGTAGTTTAATGTCATGCTGGACCTTTGATGATTATATAGTTTAACGTCTTTCCGGACGTGAGGGACTTTTACACAGTTTAGCGTCATGTAGTTAGGACGTCACATTTTAACGTCTTGCTGGACATAAGGGATTTGAAAATAGTTTATGGTCATATACATGGACCAGGGATGATGCAGTTTAAGGTCATGCTGGACGGTTTAGGGAACTTTTTCACAGTTTAATGTCATGTGGGATGAAGTTGCAGTTTAAAGTCATACTGGACCATTGCTGTATAGTTTAACGTCATATAGCAAGGACGAACTGGTGCTATACAGTTTAAAGTCATGTAGCTAGGACTAAGGTGAACCAATATGAGGATATCAGTTCTGGGGACTTTTTACAGTTTAACGTCATGCTGGACGATGAAAGTGCCACACAGTTTAATGTCATGTTGCTAGGACACAATATAGTTTAATGTCATCTCGGACAAATAAGGAACTTATGTACAGTTTAATGTCATGTAGATAGGACATAATATAGTTTAATGTCATCTCGGACATAATATAGTTTTTAATGTCATCTCGGACAAATAAGGAACTTCTGTACAGTTTAATGTCATGTAGATAGGACATAATATAGTTTAATGTCATCTCGGACAAATAAGGAACTTCTGTACAGTTTAATGTCATGTAGATAGGACATAATATAGTTTAATGTCATCTCGGACATAATATAGTTTTTACTATCATCTCGGACAAATAAGGAACTTCTGTACAGTTTAATGTCATGTAGATAGGACATAATATCGTTTAATGTCATCTCGGAAAAATAAGGAACTTCTGTACAGTTTAATGTCATGTAGATAGGACATAATATAGTTTAATGTCATCTCGGACAAATAAGGAACTTCTGTACAGTTTAATGTCATGTAGATAGGACATAATATAGTTTAATGTCATCTCAGACATAATACAGTTTTTAATGTCATCTCGGACAAATAAGGAACTTCTGTACAGTTTAATGTCATGTAGATAGGACATAATATAGTTTAATGTCATCTCGGACATAATATAGTTTTTAATGTCATCTCGGACAAATAAGGAACTTCTGTACAGTTTAATGTCATGTAGATAGGACATAATATAGTTTAATGTCATCTCAGACAAATAAGGAACTTCTGTACAATTTAATGTCATGTAGATAGGACATAATATAGTTTAATGCCATCTCGGACAAATAAGGAACTTCTGTACAGTTTAATGTCATATAGATAGGACATAATATAGTTTAATGTCATCTCGGACATAATATAGTTTTTAATGTCATCTCGGACAAATATATGAACCAATGTGACTGTTTTGGATCTGGGAACAATATTTTGTGTTTATAAAAAATACTTCTTCAGAAATCTGGCATTAGTTGGAGTCGTGATGTGTTCTCCATCCATTGAGATTAGAGAATACGCTCCATTGGAGTAGACCTTATGTATTGAATAAGGTCCTTCCCATTTTGGTTCAAGCTTGGGAGGCTTCTTTCCTGGTATCATTGGTGCTCTGAGAACCAATACCAATTCTCCCTAAATGAATGAACGAAGACGATCTTTTTTTTAAAAGCTCATGCTATTCGATTCTGATAGATTTCCGAGTGGTGCAAAGTGCACAATCTTTTCTCATCTAACTGTTCCAATTCATTCAACTGCTTTTGGGATTGCTCATCTGTAGATAACTGATCACAAATGGCTATTCTGAGTGAGGGAAATTGAACTTCAATTGTCAAGACTGCTTCTGTTCCATATACCAATGAATATGGAGTTGACCGCGTTGCATTGCGAGTGGTAGTCCGATAAGCCCATAAAGCATGAAAGAGTTTATCAGGCCATGAACTCTTATCTTTATCCACCATCTTTTGTAGTATATTTGAAAGAGTCTTGTTGAAGGCTTCTATCTGGCCAATAGCCGCTGCATGATATCGAGATGAATGGTTGGAATTAATGTTGTATTCTTGATACAATTTCTTTACCTCAGAAGAACAGAAGTTGGTGCCGTTGTCCGTCAATATGGTATGAGGGACACCAATTCTAGTAATGATGTTAGACTTGATGAAGCTAACAATGCATTTAGAACTTACTTCTTTGAGAGGTACTGCCTCTGCCCATTTGGAAAAGAAATCAGTAGCAGTAAGAATGTACTTAAACTGCTTGGTCGTAGCTGAAGGGTAAGGTCCCACCACATCCATTCCCCATGTGGAAAATGGCCATGAGTATTTAGCTGTATGAAGCAACTCTGGAGGTTTATGAATGAAGTTGGCATATACTTGGCATGAATGAAACTTCTTTGTAAAATTAACACAATCTTGTATCATTGAAGGCCAAAAGTATCCAGGCCTTCGAATTTGATCAGACAGTCTATGTCCAGACTGGTGGGCACCACAGACTCCTGCATGCACTTCTTTTATGACAGCCATTGTCTCTTCACCATCAATACATCTGAAGAGAACTCCATCAAAACCACGTTTGTAGAGAATTTTCTCGAGGTGGTTTGGGCTATCATAAAGAGTAAAATTGACCACACGTCGCCGAATTTGTTCTTTCTCGGCTCTATCAGGTGGAAGTGTTCCATTTTGAAGGTATTCCCCGATAGGTGACATCCATCCTATAGTATAACCATACGGTTCAGGAATGGGACTAATTTCATTAATTTCCTCTGTTCTGACTTGAACATAAGGTGGAATTGCACGACGGTGGGCAATCCAGATGGTTGTCTCGTCCCGATTTGGGTCTGCTAAAGCTGTGGCTATATTAGCCAGTGCATCAGCTTGAGCATTTTGTGATCTTGGGACATAAGAAAATGTCGGTTCTGAAGGGAATTCCGACATTAACTCTCTGACATAATCATACAAAGGGATTAATTCTTCTTTTCTGATGGCATAATCCCCATTGACTTGTTTGATTACCAGGTCTGAATCACCTTTCACCTTTAAGTGATTCACTTGTTCTTGAAGTGCTAACTCCAAGACTGTAATGAGATCTTGGTATTCAGCTTCATTATTGGTACCTCCTTCCCACAACAAAAAGGAATAAGGCAACACTGCCTTATCTGGAGAAATGAGCACAATTCCTAAACCAACATTGTTGAATTTAGGATTTTCCATTTTCTTCCCTGTTGGACTTCTAGAAGCACCATCAAAATACATTTCCCATGTTTGAGGACTCTCTTGAATAGAGAAAACTTCCTCATCAGGGAGTTTGATATTTGAATACGTGTCTTCCACTAAAGGATGTTCAGCCAGGAAATCAGCCAGAGCTTGGCCCTTAATTGCCTTTTGAGACACATACTGAATGTCGAACTGCTGTAGAATAACCGCCCACCTTGCCAGACATCCTGTAAGCATTGGACGACTAAGGATGAATTTGAGCGGGTTATTACAAGATACCAATTGGACCTCATGATGTTGCAGGTAGTGTCTTAGTTTCTGAACTACAAATATTAATTCTAGGCAGCACTTTTCAATACTTGAATACCGGGTTTCTGCTTCAAGCAATGTTCTACTGAGATAGTAGAGACTATTTTCATTCCCAGCATTATTCTTTTGAGCGAGAAAGGCACCCAATGATCGCTCTAAAGCTGTCACATAGAGGATAAGCGGTCTACCCTCAACAGGTGGCATGAGTACTGGTGGACTCAAGAGGTATTTCTTGAGAACATCAAATGCTTCTTGACATTCTTCAGTCCACTGGTAAGTGACTCCTTTCTTCAATAATTTGGTAAAGGGTAAACTTTTGCCTGCCAAATTGGCGATGAAACGCCAAATATAGGCTAAGTGTCCTTGAAGTCCTCTTAATTATTTCAAATTCTGAGGAGGTGACATACCAAGGATTGATTTGGTCTTCTCAGGATCGACTTCAATACCACGATGGCGTACAACAAAGCCGAGGAATTTTCCTGAGCTTACCCCAAAAGCACATTTTAAGGCGTTCATCTTTAAATTATGTTGTCGAAGCTTGTGGAATATGACTTCCAAATCAGCCAAGTGATTAGAACATTGTTTTTATTTAACCACAAAATAATCTACATAGCATTCAACAAACTTCCCTAAAAGAGGTTTGAAGATACGATGCATGGCGCGTTGATATGTTGCACCTGCATTCTTTAAACCAAAGGGCATCACCCGGTAACAAAACACACCTTGGGGAGCTCTGAAGGCTGTATATTCCTCATCTTCTGGGGCCATTCGGATTGATTATATCCAGAATATCCATCCATGAAATAAAGTACTTCATAGCCAGCCGTCGCATCAATTAAGAGTTCTGTAATCGGAACTGGGAAATCATCTTTAGGACAATACCGATTAAGATCTCTGAAATCGATGCAAACCCTAATTTGTCTGTTCTTCTTCTTTACAGGGACAATATTATCCAACCACTTGGGATATTGAACTTCTCTAACGAAGTTTTCTTTGATCAGCTTATCCACTTCAGCTTCAATTTTGGAAGCATAGGGTGGGTGTGTTCTTCTCGCGGCTTGCTTAAAACCTCGATGTTCTTTTGGTAAACCCAAATGATGAGTAGCAACATCAGGATCAAGCCCAGGAATTTATGTATAATTCCAAGAAAAAATATCTTTATTTTGCTTTAGAAAAGAAATATACATCTCTTGCTCTTCAAGGGTCATGGCCGCACTAATTAAAGTGGGGCGTGAATCTTTCTCTGTACCCAGATTTAATTCTCTGAGTTCATCCACAGTGGAAGAGATACCCTCTTCAAATGTTGGAGGAGCATCTATAATATCTTCCTCTTCCTCTTCATTATGTGTTATTTCTTCCGTTTCTACTTGCAAAGTAGATGAAAAAACGAAATTCTCATGATCAAAAGAGATGTCAAAATTTTCACATTTTGAAGAAGAAGCTTCCATTTCCGACCCTATTAGTGATAAAGGGTCTTCTTTGGGAAATAAAGAGGAGATGATGGATTGAGTATTGACATCATTATTCACCTCTGGTGTTGCTATAACTTCTTCTGGCCTGATTAGCGAAGTATAGACTTGTTGGACTTCATCACCACTTATGCTTTCATCACTACTTGGTAGGTTACCAATTTCTCCCATGTTGTCTGGCTCGATCGCCGTAATTGACATTATGGATCTTTCCATAAGAGTATTTTGATTTGGGCCTATTTTGTCAATTTGACTGATAGGTAACACATAATCTATACTTATATGTGAAAATGGATTTATTGGAATTTTCTCCAAACCATATGAAGCATTAACTTTGGTAATTTCCTTCATTGTAGATTTTTCTCTTCCCTTCATGTGATAAAATTCCACCTCAATGTATTGAGACTCACATGTCTTGAACGGGGCCTTATCACCATACAATGTTCCAACTTGACCATCAAAACAGTATTTGAGACACTGATGGTATGATGAAGGAATAGCTGCATGCTGTTGTAGCCAGGGTCTTCCAAGCAAGATATTGAAAGCCGAGTCTTGATCAACAATCATGAAATCCGAATTGGATACAAGATCTCCAAACTGAGTTCTGAGTGTAACTTCTCCCAGTGGTTCTTGTTCATTTTTATCATATCCTTGTAACATCATTGTAGAAGGAGATAAATCAGATTCCGTGAGGCCCAATCAACGAAGTGTACGAATGGGCATGAGGTTGACTCCTGAACCATTGTCAATGAAAGCTCTTCGAACATCTACACCATTGACTTTGCCAGATAAGTACAAAGGTTTTATGTTCCCATGCACAACATCATCTTCATCTTTATCAGTAAAAGATATCACTGCATGGTATTCTGCAGGATTATTCTCTATGTGATAGATTTTAGCTGCAGCAATTTCAGCTTCAAACTCCTGAGGACTTGACAAAGCTTCGATGAGTGCTTCCCGAAGATCTTTTGACAGATTCAAAGCATCCAAAATTGATAACTTGGCTGGTACTTGGGCCAAGTGTTTCAATATATCATACTTTTGATCTAGAGGTCTGCATTTCCCAATAGGAATATGCGGTTTAGCAGGTACCTTGGAAGAAGATTCTTTGGAAGCTGATGCATCTTGTATTGAAGTTGGCAACATCCTTGGTTTTGGAAGATTAGACTGATTAGATCCATTTACTTGCTGAGATAAAGAAGATGAAACCTTTAATCGGTCTTGCAAAATAACTGTGCCAAAACTGAGTTGGCCATTGGCAGAAGAACTTGCTTGTTCTTTTTGAGCTCGCTGAAGGGCTCTACCACGAGTTTCTGCTGCATATACAGTGCTAGCAGGGGTAAAATTAGAGTAGTGGCTTCGGAAAGATCCACGTCTTCCCCTGTATCCTGAACCTCTAGAACTTCCTCGGATTCCCTTATTTGATACAAGGAATTCAGGCTCATCAAGACTGGAATATGGATCTGTTAATTGAATCATATTAACAGAACCAAAGATTAACTCTTCGTCTGATAAAGACTCTGCCTGGTTAGCATGTTTAGGCTGTGCCGTTTGGTGGGACGGTGCCCGTGGCTTTGAAGTAGAAGGAATGAAATTTGCCTGAGTCAAAGACAATTTAGGCTTTGATACATACTCATCTTCTCCTGATTCCTCTTTCTATTTTGAATTGCGCTGCCCTTTTGAGGATTTTTCTTTTGATGGAGGCTTTACTGCAGCTTTTGTAGGAGACACAATTGGCTTCTTCAATTGTGTTCGCAAAATGGAATGGGTCCGATTGGTTGTCTTTCTGACCATCCAATCATCACATTTTTTCGCAGTTTTGCTTTTGACTTCCTGCCACTCGCCTCCTTCCTCTGGATCTATAGTAGTAATACACGCTACATGAGCTGAAGAATCCTTCAATTTGACTTGTCCCAAGTCGACCATCTTTTGCAGGAGGTCTTTAAAAACAAAACACTCCTAAATGGGACGCCCCAACATTTGATGAAAGGGACAATAATTGGGACGGTCTTCATCTCCTTCCTTGTTTGGCCTTTTGGGCACTGGTAATTGAACCAAATTATTTTCCAAAGCTGAAATGAAGTAACCAAGAACTTGCTCACTTCAGAAAGAGTATGTTTTACTCTTGATATCCTCAATTTTTTTTCGTCGTTGATCTTTTTGATCATTTGGACGAAACAACCTTTGTTGTTGGCGTTCAGGAGGTGGAGCCCTTCGATAAGATGAAGGTTTTGAATTTGAAATAAGTACAGGTGCTTGTTTAATCATAACTGTAGCAGTTTCCGCTTTACCCATTCTCCTTCCTGGACCTGATGGAATTATACGAGATTTAACCTTAGCCTGTATAAGTGAATCTTCAATCTATTGAGCGATTGAAGTAAGGTCTCGAAACCCTCCTGTGTATTTCACAGGGATCAATGGCGTGCGTAATTCATCACGCAAATTTGCCACACAGATTGGCAACAATTCCTCCTGAGGGAGTGCTAAACTCAGGGAATACGTTAATCCCTTCCAACGAGCAATGAAATCAGAGACTCTTTCATTCTCCCTTTGCTTGCAGTTTGTAAGATCGAAAACTGTCGTTTTTGGCAAAGTTGAGCTAAACTGAAGAAGGAATTTTTGACGAAGATCCTCCCATCCGTTGACTGACCGGGATTGCAATCTTGTATACCAGACAAAAGCTGGTCCTTGCAAGGTTCGTACGAAGCATCTGAGTTTCACTGCTTCTTGCTGCTCTGGAGTTCCCATCATAGGATCACAAAAAGACACGTAATGCGTCAAATGTTGTTCGGGGTCACCTGATCCATTGAAAGTAGGGAAACCAGGGTTTCCAAAACTGGATGGAGGAGAAATTGAATCTACCCATTCAGGGTAAACTTTATTTTCAGGTTGAACTTGCGCCCGTTTCCCTTCCATAGTTTCTAACCGAGATGTTAATGACTCAATAGTAGTTATTAACGTTTGAGAAACATCAGGTTGAACTTGGTTTTGGGTAGGTGCGATGAATGGAGCTTGGACAGACGTGGTGGTTGGTACTGCAACTGATGGTAGTGCTGCCAACCGTTGTTGCGTTTGACCCGTAGGATTAGACCTCTCAGGGTGTACTGATAAAGGAGGATATTCCTGATCCATCTCAGTAGTTACAACAAATTCCTTCTGCTGTCAGACTTCAGCATCCTTAAGAAGAAGACTACTCTGAAGTAGTTCTACATTCAACCTTCTTAATTATTTCATTTCTTCCTCCTGTTGTGCAAACCTTTTCTCTAATGAGAGCGATTGAACTCCTTCAGAGGAAGGGTGAGAAGTAACCTGATTCTTTACTTTCCCCTTATTGGATCCTTTTCGGAGAGGGGGAAGTGGGTTACTTAAAGGAATACTCAGATTTTGGGTAAGCCTTTGATTAAGTGTGCACACACCTTCTTCATTTTGGTCTGTGTGCACAACTTCTTGAGCAGGAACCTCTTCGTCTGATCCCTCTAATTGAGCCTCATCTGGTGAATCAGCAGCAACAGCATTGATGAAATTAATGGATGCATATTGCATGGAATCCTTTCTATCAGAATTTCTGTGATATTGTCTTCTTCCATGTCCATGATGAGACATGGCATTCCGTTGACTTGATCCCTCAGGAACTTCTTGGAGAACCGTCACTTGGAGAGAATCTCCTGATAGCTTGGCTCTTCGTTCCTCTTGAGGCTTATTCCCTAATCGAGAGAATACTGACTTTCTCTGAGGGAGGGATTGAGGATTTGAAAAAGTCCCCAATCCGGTGGACTGGGGATGTTCCTGCTGCTTCCGCTCAACTCCTCGAATCCCATTTTTTGACTCTAAGGGATGGGTTAGAGAAGTCCCCAGTCTGACAAGCTAGGGTGTCTCTTGACATGCTATGTCTGAGATCTTCTTAAAATCTCTCTTGATCTTGCGAATCTTAGTTCGGAAATTAGCTGGATGCATTAACCTGTATCCACTTTTATCGTCTGGTTCAACAGACCATTGGATGATTTCCAAAACTTCTGTCATTTGATGATGTGTTTGCTCCAGACGAGAGGCTTGTGCAATATTCTCGCCTTCTTGATGTAGGAGCAATTCAGCAACTTGTTCTCTATATACTTGATTTTGAGAGGAACTAGTTGAAGCATGTTCTTGAGAAAGCTTTTGATTATGAACAAAGCCCATTGACTGTGGCCGGCCATGGGCAATAACATTGCATGAGACCATTTTCAGTGGGCTTTGCTGACTGGAAAGCACTGTGAAATGTAGTGCTCCATGAACACCCCATCCTCTGATATGAACATCAGATGGAGCATTGGCAATTAACTGACGCAATTTTCTTAGTGCGCCAAGGCATGAACGTTGAAGGGTTCTTTGTTGCTTTTCAGCCTTCGGATACCGAGAGACTGATAAAGATGCCAAATCAATCTGGCGTTGTAACCCTTATATTATCTTAATATGATTTTCATAATCACCGTAAGATAATACTTTCTTCTTCAATTGACAAAGAGTCTTCCATATGTTGAGACGAATATCATGGATTCCATCATCCGTCAACATCTTTGGAATGTCGTACTGGGAGTCAGCCAAAGGCCAAAACATGACTGGTACTTCACCTTTTTTCAGTTTTTTCCTCATGTTCAGCGTTTCCTCTTTATCATTAAATGAATATTCTTCTACCTGTTTGGACTAGAGTTGGTGTTTCCTTGTTGTTTCATTAGGTTCGACAAGGTTGGTAGAGAAATCACTATTCATGCTGGAAGATGAATGACCCAGGGATGGTTCGGAGAATAACCTGAACCCCAGGCTATCTTCTGATGGAGAAAGAGTTTCACCTGTAGATAGTAAAGCATCAGACATGACTGGCTTCACATTTGCATGTGCCTCAAGATAAGAGGGCTTTCTCGGCACTACATTACCTTCTGAAGAATTTTCGAGACAATGTGAATCACTACTGCGGAGAGGACTTTCGCAGCGAAGTTCATCACCATGAGGAGGACCGTCATGATGGGTTATAGCAAAAGATGAAATCTCTTGCTCCTTGGTCTTCTGACCACACAGAGGGTTCCTGTGGCTCTCATCTGAAGAAGAAACTTCAAGATTGACCGAACTTTAATGAAGCAAGCCTTCATGAGGAAGTGTCTGTTGAAGACCTTCAAAATTAATGTTCCCGTTATTAGGAACTGAGGGAGTAGAATCTTGAATTCCGACAGATAAATGTCTGAGGGCTTCAAGAACTCCAGCATCGAGCAAGGCCTTGTTGCAGATTGGCCTTTGATCTCCTGACTGTGCTGGGCGGATCTTTTTCTTAGATGCCTTCTTACTCACTTTAGAAACCACTTGTTGATGAAAGTGGTTACTCTGAGCAGGTGTATGTGCCTGATCAGGAAATATGGTCAGGTTAGGCTGACGATCTCCACTCAAATCAGGTGTATGTGCCTGACTTGGTTGTCCGTATGATATGGAGGAGTATGCCCCATAACCCTCTTGGACTGGAACAGATGTGTGTGTCTGTTCCGGAGTGAATCGTTGATGTGTCACTCCACTGCTAGGGATAGATTTATGTGTCTGTCCCTGAGATGATGCTGAAGCTGTTATGATATCCTGGCAAGCATCCAGAATATGAGCAGGAATTTGCTTCTGCTCTTTCACCATTGACAAAATATGTTTGGTGACTTCAGCCGCCGGAACGGGGATATACGTCCATTCTGGGCTTGGAGTAGGTGTAAGTGCCTGCTCATGTCCTCCTTTTCCTGTCAGTGAATCCTGACAGTACTCAAGTGTGGAGGCAGAGAGTTGAGTCTGCCACCTGTTTGTCGTCGGGGCTTTCCGACTGACTTCTCCGTGCGCTACCAAGCGAGACTATTGGTAGGCTTGATTAGTATTAGCAGGTGTATGTGTCTGCTTATTACACTTCGCCAAATGCGGTTGACGAGATCCATCATATGTAGTCAGACGAGTCTGCTGACTAACTGGTGATGTATAAGCAGGTGTATGTTCCTGCCTATAATACTCCGCCGGAATTGCCTAGCAGGATTGGCGTGATGATGCCAGACGAGTCTGTTGGACAGTGGAATTAAAACGGACAGGTGTGTATGCCTGCTCGTTGTTCGCCACCAAGTTAGGTTGGTGGACTTCTCCGGGGATGGAATGGATGACAACCTGCCCATTGTTCACCGGATTCCGTCTCTGGCGGTTCATCTTGCCTGCTTGGGTTCGAGGAACCTGAGATGAATGCCTGGAGTTGGTACCCTCATCATGTTGAGGGTGCACAACCGCACGAGTCTGGCGGCGATTGTTGATGGGAGCCCTTGGGAAGGACTCCTGTCTTTTTGAATTAAGGTCCTGCGGGACCTGCTCATTCACTTCCTCAGAGTAAGGGAGTGAATGGAAATTGCGTTCCGGGGATAACGACCCGAAATGGTTGGAGATGGTAGTCAGCACCGCCTGCTTCTTGATCACTGGCCGCCGTTGTCCGGACGACCAGGTAGAGTTGTTAACTTGGAGGTCTTGACGAGCGGCCTCCAGAGTTGGGATAGTACCGTTGCGACGGTACTCCTTAACCAGTGCATTAGAAACCCAGCGTTGAAGACGCTGAGTTGGTGATGTCATCCTCAGAGCGGACGACGTTCCAGCAGGAGTAACAGCATTGGTTTTCACAGCAGCAGACCTCATAGTAGAGGTGTTCACAGCAGCAGTATTCACAGAGGTGAATTTAAGGAAAGCCATTAAGCAGAAGATCTTGAGAAAAAGAGTGCATGTTCCATATAACAGACATAATCAAGATGAATCCGGCCACTGCATCTTTTAGATGAGCACATGTCAATGATTGCTTTGTTGGCCCAAGGAGCCTAACAAATAAGAAGAACATCACTTTAACTTGGTTAAGGATTCACGTCGGGTTCACCATTTTTGTTTCCTCACGAATTTCGAGGATGACCTCCTGGAAGGGAGATTCAAACATTCCGATCGGTTTCTAGCGGGTTTGTTCGTAGAACCGGAAACATCCAATGATTCCACATCTGTTTGGACCTACTTTCCAAAGGCAGGCACTCATTAGCTTGTGGACTGATGAAGCTTAGGAATTTGCATTGGTCGAGAGGATGGGAGGTCGGACTCATCATAACTTTTTGAGGGGAATTATTGTCTACTCCGAGACTCTCTTTATAGATTTAAGTTATGTTCGTGAATCCTTATTACATTACCAAGTATAAAATGGGATTTCCTTTAGTTTTAACAATCAATGATTAAATATGCAAGAAATTTAGAGAATATTTGATATGTATTCGAGGTTCTTCATCAATAGAGAATCATCTATATCTGTTTAGAGATTCTTGGTCAATGGTATCCTTCAAAACATTTATATAAAAGTCTCTTGGTCATTATGACGACCAGGCTGGTTTTAAAGCCACTCAGTGGGGCACTTAAAGTTTATCGTCATTCAGAAGGACAGGGATTATTTCAAAGTTGGGATCGAACCCAAAAATGGGCTACCTACGTATCCTTTGTTTTGGAAAAGGAATCAGAACCCACGTAGTTCGGGTAATGGAGTATGATGTTTATGATTGATGGCTCAAAGAAGAATGTCATAATTACTTTTACACTCTAAGGTCACGTGAGTCATGCTCGGTGTGAGAAACAAGAGGTATTGGTAAAAATTAGACAATTATGCCATGAAAGATGCAATCATAAGAATTTTTTTGGGGCTTATGTATGTATGACTGCCCAGATAGATGAAGGTTTAGGATTCACTTTTAGGGAGAAAATCCATGAACAGGGTCCATAAAGTTATATGTGCTTCATGGAGATTTGAATACTCTAATCTTGGGGCTTACTCCTAAGGAGGATTCCCAAGTTAGGAGGGGACTTATGATTGGGTTTTACTCCTAAAAAGGAAACCCAAATCAAGGGTAAATTAGGACTGGTTATGAGAAATTTAAGGGGGCTTGGGGTTTACTCTTGAAAAGGAAACCCAAGATTATGACTGGGACTTACTCCTAAAAAGGAGGCCCAGGTTAGGGGACTTGGGGCTTACTCCTGAAAAGGAAGCCCAAGATTATGACTGAGTGTTATTCCTGAAAATGAGACCCAGGTTAGGGATTAAGGTTTGGGGCTTACTCCTGAGGAGGATGCCCATATTTGAGATTGGGGCTTACTCCTGAGGAGGATGCCCAAGTTTGGGAACTTTAAGAATTTGGGGCTTACTCCTAAAGAAGGATGCCCAAGGTTATGACTGGGACTTGATCCTAAAAAGGAGGCCCAGGTTAGGGGACTTGGGGCTTACTCCTGAAAAGGAAGCCCAAGATTATGACAGGGACTTACTCCTAAAAAGGAGGCCCAGGTTAGGGGACTTGGGGCTTACTCCTGAAAAGGAAGCCCAAGATTATGACTGAGTGTTATTCCTGAAAAGGAGACCCAGGTTAGGGATTAAGGTTTGGGGCTTACTCCTTAGGAGGATGCCCATATTTGAGATTGGGGATTACTCCTGAGGAGGATGCCCAAGTTTGGGAAATTTAAGAATTTGGGGCTTACTCCTAAAGAAGGATGCCCAAGGTTATGACTGGGACATGCTCCTAAAAAGGAGGCCCAGGTTAGGGGACTTGGGGCTTACTCTTGAAAAGGAAGCCCAAGATTATAATTGAGTCTTATTCCTGAAAAGGAGACCCAAGTTAAGGATTCTCTCATCCCAAAGGATGAGGTTGAATGAACGAACTCTCAATCTTTGGTGACATAAAGATGTATAAATCACTAAGTTTTGAGAGAGATTCCACCGAATTCCTTTCAGATAAGGAAGTCAAATAAAGAAATCATGCCATAAATGGCTTTGAAGAGTGTCTTGAAGACTGAATCTTGAATAGGAAAGGTGAAATGGCTTAAGAGGGGTAAAATGGGCAAGATGGACACCCAAAAAGGTAGGGGCGCGCAAGTCTTGGAAGGCGCGCAAGTCTTCCATGGGAATGCAAGTATTGGTCGCGCAGGTATACCTGCGCGACACATGGTGAACTTGCGCGATTTCTAACCAGCATTGAAAGACTTGAGCGACTCTTTATTAATCACTTTAGAATCCTCTTTAGGTTCTTCCAAAAAAGGGACGCGCAGGTTATATTGAAGGAAATAAGTCTGCGCGCAAGTGTTGATAAGTTTCAACACATAGGCCTTCCTTCTTCTCTTTAGATATACCGTTCTAGGTAAGAAATTACCTTAGAAGTGTTCCGGAAGCTTTGAGAAGAGACTTGGGCGTCGGGAGCTTCAATCCGAGTTTCTGGAAAAAAATCCTCTCAAATGGGGGGCCCACAGGGTCTATTTATAGGCAGGAGAAGACCCCGGGCGGTTACCGGGCGGTTACCACTTAGGTCGCGCAAGTGACTTGCGCGACCAAGAGCGTCGCGCAAGTGTACTTGCGCGACAATGAGATGACTTGCACGGTGCAGTTTCTGTTGATCCTTTGTTCATGCCTTTGTGGATTTTTGATGTTTTCTTCAAAGGATGAATCACTTTGAGCTCAGATATTCCCTTTTCTGATCATTAGATTCTGTGACGAAAGGAGCGTCAACAACCATGTAGTAAAAGTAAAGAATGGGTAAAAAGGAATTTAAACATACATGAAAATACTTTTATAAAACATGTACATGGATGATAGAAATAACCCCAATAAATACTTATAAATAAGCAATCTTGTATAAAATTGAGATTTCAAAAATTATCCCTTACCTTAGGTCCGATTTTCATCGTAAGTGTCTGAAACTCCTGTATAATGACTTAAATAATGTTATTGACTTATTATAGAATCATATTAATTGTTATGATATCATATATGGTTCACTTATGACTTTATATTACCCGTTCTTTTGTAAATTCCATGTTAAAGAGCGTTTTGGGTAAAATCGTTTCATTTGTCGTCCGTGTTTTGACTTGTAATTATTCATATGATTACTTAGATCACGATTACATAATTCCAGAATATAAAACATGATTTATATATAACATATATTCAGAATATTCATATATATAATAGATCGATAAATGGAAAGAAATACACTGTTCATGGAGACGGTAGGTCGTACGTACGCATGAACGCTGTTTTCGTTTCCTTATTGAGTTGAATGGAATTAAGTAGATGACATACATATATACATAAATCTAGTAGCTTTATAATGTCATATATTTCATTATTATTTCTTATATATACTTTATAATCATTCTTAAATGTTTAACATGGAGAATTAATCTCATCGCGTCGTGGAGACAGTAGTCCGTACGTACGCACGAGCGATGATATCGTTTCCATAATTATTGAATTGAATTGGAGTGGATGATACAATAAATCAGAATCATTATGATGTTATAATAACTATGTATAGTTATTATTTACACCATTATACCCATCCATGTAAGGTGTTGGTGGAAAAACAGATTACACCACGGCGTGGAGACGGTATTCCGTACGTACGCACGCGCGGTGATTTTGTTTTTCGTAGGATGGATAGAAGGTGAAATGGGGTTGTTTCATATTTATAATAAAAAATCAGTATATTAGTGATACTGATGTTATAACTTTATAATGAAACAACTAATGAATAATAAGTTGAAGAAAAAAGAAGCTTGAAAGAATCGGGAGAAGAAATTACCTCTTCTTCGATACGCCTCTTTGAAACCTCCTCTTAGGGCACTAAGATTGGTCTTTAAAGTATACAAGAACCTATAGGATGTTTCTATGGAAGTGGAGAAGATAATTTGATAGGGGTTGACGAGATTTAAGGATCAAATTTGTGCGATGAGGAGAGGGAGGAGGTGCCCTTTTATAAGGGAGGAGAGGGGCACCTTTGGAATTCTTAAAAATATTAATTTATAATAAATCTAACCCCACGTAAAAACCTCCAAAAAATGACTCATATTCGAATATTAGATTAGATAGGGTTGTAATCGCATCAAACAATCAAATTTAGACATGTTTGGTTCTTATTTTAAACCTTATCATTTTGATTTATCCTTATTTAATCTATTTAAGTTTATTTGTGGTAATAAAATTCTAAATTTTAAGTTATAACAAATAATTACTTATTTGTTGTGAATTTTCCATATTTTTTACTTTATAACATTATAGACCACATAAATTTAGATTTATAATTTTTAAATATTTTTGTGATTTTTAAACAATTTTATAATATGTTATTTTTATAAAATAACAATAGTGTCATTTTTGACACTATTCATTTATTTGAATTTAAATAAAATATATACAGATGATATGTTCGAACTAAAAGCTTTAATATCTTCATAAAAGGTCATATTTATCTATAAAATTAGTGGATCACATTAAATAGTACATATAATATTTATTTTATTATTTTTAAAACCATTTATTTGGTTTATCTCTTAATAAAATAATTACTACAACATTTTTGTATAATTATTTAATATAATGCTTTTTTGCATAAAAAAATTTAAAATAAAATCCTATGATGAAGATAAATCTATTACCTTTCACAATAATACTTTTACTCGAATTTATCATCTTAAAATCACAATATTTAAATTGTTATATTTATTAAATTATAAAGGTGACAATTTTGGCATCATTTAAAAGAAAATAATATAAGTGTCATAATTGCTTGTATAAGATTCAAAATGGTCAAATATTCGACCATTGGATGATTGTAGTATAAATTTACATGACCAATAAGTTTTCGTCAGGTTTTTGTGCCTTTTATGGTCACTATTAGTTTAATAAAAACTATATTCTTGATTTTTCACTAGATAAATAATTTCTACATCACTATTGTGTCACAATTAATGATAATTATTTAATCCCAAAAAATTCTAAATAAATTCTCATGATGTAGATAATTTTGTTAGCTTTTTTTATTATATTAATGTTTGAAGTTTGATGATGTTTATCACTAACTTAAAATTATTATACTTATAGTATTTAAGAGAGTGACATGTTGTCACTTTCTTTGGTTTTAATAATAATTAAATTATTTTCATGGAAAAAAGTCCATTAAATGAATCTAATCCGACCTTAGGTGATATGGGTCGACTTTTAGTCATCCAATAGGATTTTTACAAGGGTTAGGGTAATTTTATAATCTTATATGTACCCTTCATTACCCAATTTACCTTTAACTATAGTAAATAAAATTTACCGTAGTTACTATTCACAATGCCCAAAAATAATAAGTATCTTATTAACATAATTTGGACCCACTGATTCTAAATATGGAATCCATTTTTCCAAATTCAATACACAAAAGTTTCAGAAATTAAATTAAAATTAATCGCGTTGTCGAAAGAAAACGGGGTTTTCATTAAAACATTGCAAAATATTGAATTGATTTAACCTACGAATTCAAGGTAAAATAAATGCTAATTAAATACATTATATTAAATGGTAAAAATATATTCTATTTATACTTTAAAACCATTCAATATTATAATTTAACCACATAAGATATTAT
Organism: Viscum album; assembly: GCA_963277665.1. Classification (NCBI taxonomy): domain Eukaryota; kingdom Viridiplantae; phylum Streptophyta; class Magnoliopsida; order Santalales; family Viscaceae; genus Viscum; species Viscum album. The sequence continues at coordinate 1,419,774,046 of OY728145.1, forward strand.
GATGAAAAAATTTGTTTTTAATTAAAATATAGCGTGTTTTTACTATTCATTAAAATATGAAAGTCATGAAAAATTTATCCAAAGTAAATTTTTATTTCTTGATTCCAAATAATAATTTTATTTTGTCAAATTGAACTTATAAACATGTAAAAAACTAGATTTAAAGTGGGTGCGCCATCAAAAGGTGGCAAAACTGCATTTTTTGAAAAATACTTATTTTACCCAAAAAATTTATTTTGTTCTTATACCATGTTCTAGAAAATGAGTAAGATGAATAATAATGTTATAAAATTCAAAATTTAGTTTATACTACTCATAAAGGCTAGTTCATAATATTATTATAATAATATATCGTTGTTTAGTAATGCCCGGTATTGAGTACAACACACGCTATCGAGGAAGGTCGCGATTGCGTGTAATGCAAGCCAAGTCAGGGTTGCGTGTTGTGAAATAATCCTTCGTTGTTTCATATAACAGAATCTAACCATATTTCATTTATACATTGAATATATATATATACTCAATGTTGTGTAGAATAACTATTATCAAAATTGTGTGTAACACGATCCGAGAATAGTTTTGCGTATACTGCAAGCTAATACTGTGTTGCGTATAGCGCAAGGTAATCTTGGTGTAGCATACAACACAAGACATTAATGAAATTAAAAGAATATTTTTCATAAAATTTCTGGGTTTTACAGATGGTACTCCCATATCGCATTAGTGTACGAGTCCTCCATACTCATTTAATAGATAAAGAGGCGGTATTCTTTGTCCTTCTAGGGAATGAGTCCTCTATCCATGGAGACAATACCTACTGTCACATCAGGGCATTAGTCCATGATATTATATGTTAATATCTTGAGACATCACATACTTTTCATACAAAGGTGTGGGTATTATTTATTTTGGAGATTACACCCCATCGGTATGTGGAGAGGTGGTGTGGTGAGGACCCTCCTCATGACTTCTCTAGATAGACATTCATGATGTTGGACATCACTGATGGGCCTTCTGGAACTATTGCCATACTCATCATCCATGGATGGAATGTGAGATAGATATCCCATTTAACTATCATATTGGTTTCTTAAATTGGAATATATATCATTGTTATTGGGTTTCATCTACCTCTTTCATGGGTTGAGCTAACTACATCTATCAGGTCCCCTATTTATCCCCCTATATTTTTCAAGGAATCTTATTGGGTATGTCTATACTCACCAATACATGGGATTTTCTATCATGTTTCATGTATTATTCTTATAAACTTTAGTTTGTTGGTGATTTTAGAGGATCATTGTGACACTTGGGTGATTTTACTACATATATTGGTCAGGGATTTTGTATCTAGATCTAGAAGCACTCATCATTTCTATTCCAGTATTCTTCAAGATGGGAAATATTTTTTGGGTTTGTATATATTTTTTCCCTTTTATTTTGGTTTACACTAATGAAATATTTTATACTCCTTATAGTTTATTACATTGGTGTATTTAATCTAGAGTTTATTGTCTTGTATTTTATTCCTACGTGCTTCTGCATTAAGATGGCTGGTTGTGTCAATACATGTATATCATTAAAAGTCATCCCATTATATTCATGACTTATAAACACTTTTCAATATCCCCTAGAGTATAAAGGTGGGATTATGGGAGTTTTTACTCAAAGTTCCTCTATCCTGGAGCGATCTGAAGGGTTGGTTCATAAAAAATTGGTATCAAAGAGAGGTTTGGACTTGGGTTGATGTTTGTAATTTCCCCCTTATATAGTTTGGATGGTAATTTAGGGTAATGGTTTCAAATTTTATCATGTATGAATTTCATTATAGGGAACCTAGTGATGTTTTAGAGGTCAAGGGTTCCTTTATCCAGGACTCTGACCACCTATTTGTTAATTAGGAATTCTGAAGCATTAGTTGCAGGGAACATTGGTTCTTGCATCATATAGGATTGAGCCCATTTATTTCCCTTCTTGGTCCATCTCACTATATATATATATATTCTCAACTAACTGTGGTATTTATTGATTGGGGTTTAGGATGCATCTATGAGGATTTCCAACCAGTTTACTGATTCTGGATCATGGTGATTATCTGATGAGTGATGAGGAATTAGATTAGGGGTCATCACATGACATCTTTCCTATACTTGGGAATGTATCAGTACCCCCACTTATCAAGCTAAAAAATATAATAGATAATGATGTGGATGTTGGTGGTTTAGTGGACTATGTGATTTCTAGTGAAAAAGGCCGTTGAGGTTCCATAGTTAGCTAGATCCCTATGTAGTATAGGATTGGATTGATTTAGTGATCCGTGATCTCATGATTTTGTAGTCCGTATATAATTATATGGTTTCACTTTCCACCAGTATTTTCCATGGAGCTGTTAGGCAATGGTGGAGTCTAGTCACATAGACCCATTATGAGTCATAACTCTCATCATATGACTTTAAAAAACATTTTCATGATGAGTATTACCCCTAATTCATACACTTATATGTATTTTGGATCTGTTGGATCTGCATTTGAACTGAAAGAAAATTTATGAGTTTTGGGATAGGTTAACATACATTACGCGATACTCCCTCAACATGAATAGGGATGGTCACTTCTGGATTTGGAATATTGAGATGTTTTTTTATAGGTACATATACGCAAGTGTGTTACCTCTATGTATTACCTCATATATCGAGTGCTTGAGAAGGAGTTGGTGTCATATTTCTATCTATCATAGGTATTTCATGTAATTGGATCCATTAGTAGGCATCCTGAGATTTATTCATCTATAGTGGATAATAGATTATAGGTGTTAAGGAATTAGAAGAATATCCATTCTCAGAATTGGGAGCATGGCCATGTGGCTCAATGATATCAAAGAGGACTATAGAAGTCCGGATTTGGGTGATGAAATTCATGTTATGGGTGTGGTCACATGCCAAGTGGTTTCCTAGCCCAAAATACCAAGGAGGGTAGGTAAGAAATAGATGTAACACCATGGTAGAGACATTGAAGTGATCATGGTACTCCCAGGCATGACCATGTCAACCCCTAGGGAGACAGAGCTTCTTGAAGAGAAATTGGGTATCCCATAGAAGGATCTTATACTAGTGGAAAACATTATGGGATACTTACACCACAATCACAAGGAGGCCCATGTGATGAATAGGGAGCTGGCGGCTGGGGCCCGTGGGTAGTTATTGGCCATAGAGGATTATGACCCAATAGATCACAAGATGACTTGAGGTATGATATATGTTTACTGTACTATTTATTATGTACTAGTATATATATATGTTATTTAATCCTTTATCTCCTTACTCCTGGTGCGAAATATTGAGCTCCCGGTTGAAATATTGTCCCAACAGTTTTTCTATAAGAATCCTTTGGTGAACCCTTCTTCGATATCATATATCTATAATAAGTAAAATTTATTTATTGTTGGATATATTCTATCATGGTAACTCATATTCATCATGATAACACCATAGGACTTCATATTTGGTATGTGAAATTTTCCATGGTCTGCACCTTGATTGACTTTCACCGCAGACAAGTCATCTTATATCAACAAAATGTGATGAGATTATACTTTTTTCGTAAAAGATATCTCATGGAAAATAAAGTGGGTCTTGTGAGAAGAAACCTAAAACCATAACCCATAAATTATAAATTTTTTCACTTGGAACAACCGGATATTCAGGAATATAGATCATTTTAGTGGTGGTTAATTATATAAACATCTTCCTTGAAGATGTTCTAGGAGTACCTATAAGGTAGAAGATGGATTTTAAAATCAAATTGACCCCTGTGACCATTATAATATCTTATATATGTCTTATCATATCGCCTATACTAATTTCCCAGATGTGAGGATAAAATTTAGGGGCCATTGAGATAAGTGTGTTATCATACCTAGTGTGTCTCCCTGGGAAGCACTGATTTTGTTTAGAAAAAAAGTGGATGGGAGATTACATGATTTTGTTAATTAACATCACGTAAAGTAGAAAAATATAACGAAAAAGTACCACTTGTCGAGTATTTATGACATATTTGATTTTTTGTGAGGTGTGAGATGGAACACATAGATTAATCTTAGGTACGAGTACCCCTAGTTGTGGGTTTGGGTGGATGATATATGAAGCTAGAATTGTGATATTTCTATAGAAACTATGAGTTCCTAGTGATTCTTTTTGGTGTGAAAAAATATCTCACTATGTTTATACATTTGATGAACCAGATCTCCTGGGAATATATGGATGGATTTTACATTCTCTTCAATGAAGACATACTCATCTAAGGAGGAATATACAGAGAACCTTGGGATGGTTCTAGACTTGATTCATGAGGACTAACATAATAGTAAGCTATCAAAGTGCCAGTTCTAGATCTACAAGTTTCACGTTCTAAGGTATGTCATTTCTAATCAAAGATTATATTTGGACCTGAAAAATATTGATGCACTGCATTCTTGGGATCCACCCAAGATCCTATAATAAGTGTTGGGTTTTATTTTCTTTTAGGGGTGATACAAGAGTTTTGTGGTGAAATTATATTGGATTTCATCCCCTTTGACCACACTGACATAGAAAGGGTATCTATCCACCATGTCTAATTAGTTCTATAGTTCCTTTTTAGAGGTAGGTTAAGGATCATGAGGGCTCATTTTTTGTTTCAATCGAATAATGTGGTGGAGTACATAGTAAATTGTAATTTCTCTAAAGATGGGGTTGACTATGTGTTTATGAACATATTGGAAGTGATCATATAAAATTCAAGGTAGTTGAGACACTATGATAAGAACTATACAACTCAAAACCTAGAGTTGGTGGTGATAGTATTCACTCTGAGGATGTAGTGGTGATATCTTCTATGAGAAAAGTTTATTATTTACTCAAACCTTCATAGTGTCTGGTATGTATTCACATAGAGATATTTTAACTAGATAAAGAGGTACTAGTTTGAAATAATATAGGACAATGAATTTTTGAGAGCCTATGTTCCTATGAAGGGAAATGTGGTAGCATATTAACTTAGTAGGAAGACTCATTCGTTTCTAGTGGAGGAGAATTCTAAGTAGTTGGCTTCATTGCAGCTGATCCTGGTAATGGATGAGAGTGTATATTTTATTCAGTTGATGGTTTTAAATACTATACTTCTATAGTATTTAAGGGAGACTTAGTTAGGAGGCATTGACTATTAGTTCTTATGTGACTAGATATCCTCATAAGATTTACCAGATGGATTCTCTAAAGGGAGGAATCGATTCACCCTTTTCCAAGGACTAGCGGTGGTTTCAGTCGTGATGTGAGAGGAGGTGATTAGGCAGTTTCAAACTTCTCCATTATTTTACATCATGGTGTAGAGAATATGTATATAGAAATTAAGTGGTGGTTTTTGAGGGTTAGAATGAGTTGGATCATTGGTTATTTTATCTATCTATGTCACACATGTCAGCAGGTGAAGCCCGAGCATCAGGTTTCTAATTGTTTATTGCAGCCACTTGAGATACCTGAGTGTAAATAGGATAACATATCCATGGACATTATGATAGGGATTATGTATATAGTGAGAGTCCATAATTCCATATAGGTGTTAATTGACCGACCAAAAATTCCTCACACTTCCTTGGTATGAGGTAGTAAATTTAAGTATATATTTTTGGGTAATTATTATATGTGGGAGGTCTTACAACACCATGGGGTACCCTTGCTTATTTTCTCAAAACATGATGTGTAGTTCATGTCATGATTTTGGAGAGTCCTACAAAAGGAATTCAAGGCCCTGTTGATGAAGAGTATATCCTTTCACCCCCATATGGATGGGCACACTGAGTAAACTATTCAGGTGTTGGAAGATATATTGAGGTATTTCATGGTATACTTCATCTAGATCTAGGATGATTATTTAAATTTGGTAGGGTTTTATTATAATAATTGATATCACATTACTATTAGTAAAGAACTATTCATGGCCCTATATGGGTGATCATGTTGGGCCAGAGATAGTGTATGAAATGAAATAGAAGTTACATGTGTTCCATGAGTGGATAAGAACAACTCATATCTGACCGAAATCATATAGAGATCAATTTCATAGTCCCTTGGAGTTTGAGCTGGGAGACCATATTTTCTAAAGAGTCTACCTATGAAATGTATTGTGGAGATTCGGCCGCAGAGGCAAGTTATCCTTGAGATCCATCATAAAATTTCAGATCCTATAGAGATTTGGTGACATTAAATACCACCTCACCATACCCCCATTGTTGTAGTGGTTGTATGACATCTTTCACGTGTCGCAGCTGAGGATATACATTCATGATATTATACATGTTATTAACTAGGATGAGATTGAAACCAAGAATTGATCCACTAACATAATGTAACTACTACTGATTGAGGATTTTTATGAGATGATCCTTCATATATTGACTATTCTCATGGTTTATGTGTTGTGGAATCATGGGATCAGGAAAGAGAGCTCTGATTATAGGGAGATCCATCTACAAGATTAGTATCCCATCCTTTTTCATATTTTTTACTTTTTATAGAAAATACCCTTATAGGAGAGAATAATGTAGAGTATCCATTTTTTAATTGCATGACTTTTAAATATATTAATAATTATATTCAGATCTAGGATCTAAGATGATGAGTAATTCCGAGGCCCAATGACACCATAATAAAATTATAAAAATATGAAATATATTTTCATCACTAATGTAAGGATTTTTAGAAACAATATAATGTCCTTTTAATGGATACATATATAAAAAACATGAGACCATAGTTGAATAAAAAGTGTGGGGTTTACCCTAGGCATGAACAAAAGTTAATAGAAGGTGGGTGTTAGGATACGGTAGCTATCAATGTTTACGTTAAATAAAATAATTTATTTAATTATTTTATTACTTCATTTAAGGCTAAAAATAATTTCCCCCTTATAAATATGTTGGTATATAAAATCACTAGGTTTATTTTCATAACAGTGGAATCATTAACAGGAGGCTCCATCGTTAATCATTGGAAGATCAATATCAATTGATAACTGAAGATCAGATCAATGTTGATTGATTTACAACAACCACAACAAATCTTCCCCATCGTTGGAGAACTCATTCTTAACCAAAACCTAATCTATTCTCAATGTAGGAAAAATCAATTATTGGTTTCTACCTCTTTAATAAATTGTTTAAACATTAATTTCTTCTTTTATCTCTTTTTTGGAAATTTCATGTCCTTCGCAAGATCCCCAAATTCAAATTCAATAATTTATTAATTTTATTAACTATTATTATCCCATGATCTCTCCCTGGATTCCTAGAATTTCAAATTTTGGGAAAGAGTGCTATGATATTGATGTTTATCACCCTTTTTACAATGAATTTCCCTTATCCATCTTCACATTCATGATAATTTTCTTATGGGGTTATGTTTAGAATTTCCTGGGTGTGTTTGAGAATTATTTAATCCTAAAATTCATGGAAAATTCATGTTAGATGAATGATTTCGTGATTTGAGGATGAATTGGGATAAATCATGGGTATGGGGTGATGAATCATATTGATCTAGGTTCAAGACCAAGCAGTAGTGATAGGTGGCATATTGGGTGGCGTGTGGGATTCATACCGATCTTATGATTGCAATTTCTATGAAAATAACGGTATAAATTGATAGACAAAGGTTATTACCACTATTTTTGGGTGGTTAATAGGTGGATTAGGAAAGATGATCTATGGATCTAGAAATTTCATGATGATCCACCCTTTCAGTAGAATCTTAATATGCACAGCATGTGCTCTGATCAAAAAACATCGTACAGTTCAAATTTTTTAGGTGGATTTGATTTTGTCTGGGAGTTTAATATCACATCCTATGTGGATGGAACACATTTCATGTGATCAATAGTTGTACGAGTCAATATGTATAGATGGTACATTCCCATGAGCCCACGAGGCCCCACATGTTGTGTATGGTAGGGAATATGTCATCTACATCAGAGGGTAAAAGGGATTGGGAAAATATAGCTCACCAAGAACTATCCTAACCATGAAATTCTATGTGTTTTGTGTGACACATTATGTACTTTCTCATGACCAGTTTACACAAGAACAAGTTCATCTTACACAATCACAATCAAGATCACACGGGTATTCCCAAGAGGGTCAAGGCATGTTGTGTAATACCCTTACACATTGTATAGTACTACATAGATAGTGATTCGTGTGTTGGTAAATTAATGTACAGGAGCATAAGTGATATCACAAGTCATGTGACCCAACATACATTCCATATTCATCATTCTGAATCTTATACATCTTGAATCTCCTTTGTTTTGACTTTTATTTTGGATCATGAGTAGCCTATTCTGAGCGTTTTTCAATGTATAATAAATTAGTGGCCATAATAGTGAATTTTTATATATGATGTGATATGTTATAAGAGTGGTTCTTATTTAGTAGACATGTGAAGATGGCAGTGATTAGGAATGTCCATCGGGGAGATTACAAGTTGAGGTGTCCCTCCATTATTTCACCAGGGAACGGGTCCTATATACATGCAGACAGCACTCCCATATCACATAATATTGTTGAACCTATATAAGCATTGTGTAGATACAGATAAAAAACTCCCCTATCACACAAGGGAATGAGTCCCCTATCCACAAAAATGGTACTCCACTATCACATTATTGTTCTAGTCCTCCGTAATCATTGTGCACATATATATATATATGATACTACCCTATCACAACAGTATAAAGGTCCTCTATCCAATGTGATGCTACTCCCCAATCTCATCAGAGTGTGGGTCCTCTATACTCATTATATAGATATAGAGGTGTAATTCCCATATTTTATGGTGGTGAAGGTCATCTATCCATGTAGATAGTGATATCCTTTCTAACTAGGTTACAAGTCCTCTATATTATATGCTCAAGTATAGATACACTACTTCCCTATCAAAAATATGTGTGGGTAGTATATTTTTTTGGAGATCATTACACATCATGATGTGGAGTAGTAGTGTGGTGTGAACCACCCTTAGGATTTATCTAGACAGACACATTAAATGTTGTTCATCAATGATATGCCTTTTGGAACAATTGGAAAACTCAACTTCCTAGGATGGGATATGAGATGGATATCCCTTTTCTCTCAAATCTGGGTTTCTTATATGAGAATATATGACTTTATGTTTGGGTATATTTTCCTAATTTTTTAGGCTGAGATGAATACTTATATCTTGTCTCCAAGTGATCCCCATCCAGTTTTTAGGGAATCCTACTGTGTATGTACATAGTCACCCCAATATGGTAATTTCCTGCATGTTTTAGGTATTATGCAAAAAATTGAATGATCAACAATAATTTCATTGAAGCATTGTGATACTCGGGTTCATTTGATGGTGTATGGTGATTAGGGTTTGGATATCTAAATCAAGACACTATAAATATATATTTAGTGATTCTTTTTATGTTCTGACAAATTGTTTGGGTGGGTGTACATTTCCCCCTTTCATTTTGGTTAACTTTTTCTTACACTTTTTTATTCCTGAGAGTTTATTACATGAATTTATTTTACTCTAGAGGTTATTGTATTTTATTTTAATCCTTGACACTTATGAAAGAAGATGGTTGGGTGCATGTGTACTAGTAAATTATGAAATGGACTTCCATATTAGTTATTCATTCTTGTTTCTTGTTTCCATATCCTAGAATTTGGAGGCAAGCTTGTGGTAGCTGGGACTGGGTATTCTACTAGAGAGGTGGGCCCCATAGGGTCGGTTCATGATACACACTATATAAAACACTCATTTCATCCTCCCTCTTGAGTAACATATATTTAACCAAGATACCATGACAACCCAAACAAAGAAATATATAACAAAATAATTGATACTAAATAATCCTCATTAAAAGTTAATAATATTATTAAGACTCCCATAATCCATAAAAATGGATATCCTTACACACTTGCAGCTAGACTATGACATCCCCTAGGAACAAACGGAAAATTTCCAATCCCATTTGGATAAAAATATAAATTTTTTGTGTTTCTCTCTATTAACACACCTTTAATATTACTTCTAATACCAACAACAAATGAAACATATAATGTAGAGAAACATATAAAATACATGAATCTATATTTAAACTCTTATCTAAAATATCCTTCATTTTATGTATGGTCAAGGTAATAATCATTTTTAAACTAATAATTTGAGTTGACTTGGAAAAATAACTTTATTCAGTGACGTGATTTTTCCTTATGTATTTTTTAACATTCTCATGGATGGGTGGGAGTTTCATTATGGCCTTATAGAAGGAAAGGCAATGACAATTTATCAGATTTTAGAATATCATTTCAAAATTTTGTTTTAAATACACCATAAAAGTATGATTGAATAAAAAGTTCATATATATTAGAAAATCATTTCATAATGCATGTTGATTGTTCTATGGTTTTTTATTTAAGATTTTGAGATTGTTCAGTCATTAGATTTTATCTAAAGTTATACCGATGATTTATTCCCTAAAACCATGTTTTAATGTATTCTCGAATTTGAAATCACGATATTTGGAGAAGGTTTAACAGTTGTAGGGAGAGATTTTGTGATTGAGATATAATGATTTTGTTTCATGTATTACAGTGTTATATGTTATTACACTTATAATTTTGGCTATTTTTTGAGATGATTGAAGGACTTGAGTTGGATTCTTTTGTGGGTGTCAGGATGTAATCACACTGATATTTCAAGGTATTTCACTGTAATCTATTAATTGATAACTAAATATTTATAAAATCAAGATACATGAGTACCCCTAGAAATGAAGGGTGGAAGAGTATTGTCCTATTATTTCTCTTTAATACCATAATTAATTTCTGAATATTAAATTAAACATTGAATTCACAAAGTAATGCACTCTATGGAAATACATTATTTTATAATTTTTTAGAAAGACATAAATATTTTATGGACTTCATTGTTGATGTTTAGTATTTGATCGATATATTTGATTATCATTTATCATATCTGATAATTAACAGTGATTAACCTTAGAACAAACTATTATATCATTAATTATAATGACCAATAAAAATTTGGTGTTTTTAGAGAGTATTAATGAAACTTTGATATAGACATGCACATATTCCTAAAAGTTTTTTAGAGATTTAGGGGCTTAGGTTGAGGGGATAAATGGAGGTTCTCACTTTTTTGGTTATTAAAGGCACTTAAAGGTGATATAACAATATCATTTATAATATTTTTGATGAGTTAATGATCTTTCTTCCATGGGTTGATTTGGTGTGCTTGTAATGGATTTCGGGTCCTTATTCTTACCATAAATCCTATTCTATTTATTGATAGTTAAACAAATATTTTTGAAGAACGATAAAATCTACTAAAGTCCAATTACATTGAAACATAATATAAATTTTTATTTAGATTTATGAATATCATATTCCACATGTCATTATTTAACTCTTTATCTTTCATACACATCATTATATAATCCATTTTTTGAGATCCTATTCTTTAATCATTATGATAACATTTATGAGGATTATAGTGAAATATGTTTGGTCACACCAATTCACTCTTCTCTATAATTTTCACGTTTTTATATTGGTGGATATCAATTATCATTAAATAACGGTTATTCTAAATGATCTATGTTTGATTTTTTATATTATATAATTTAATTTAATATCATTCCTAGATATTATCATTTCCCTGAAAATGTTATTTTCATGTTTTATGGAAATGGGTATCACTTATTAAATGATATAATGGTTTTAGAACTTATATCACATGTTCTATACATTCTTGATATCACCCAAAATGATGTTCAAATTCACAAAGTTATAATTGTTTATACCAGGACTTATTATTGCAATATCTAATAAGAGAGTTTGAAATATATTACTCTAATCATTATATAAAACATAATTTACAATATTTATTGATTCCCAAACAATAAATTCCATTTTGAATAAACATCATGACATTCATAATGGTGATAATATTGTTATAGAATTATAATTTCAAATTTTTCATACATAATTTGAGGATATATAAATGTATAAATACAAGTCATTAGATGAGTAATTTATTCAAGAATTTTTTTATCCATATTCATAGGGTAATATAGGTTCTTTAAGAGTCAATTATAGTAAATTAGTTGATGTCAGTTATGCATGATATGTTTTATTGTAAAATTTAAACTTTTGTTTATGAATAATATGACTATTTTACCATATATAAACTGAAACAAATTCATATCCAAATAGATATAAAAACTATATATGATGAAGAATAAAGAAAATTTTTATTAGGATAATGATTTTAAATTCTAAAAAGTCATAAAAATATATTTAAATAATGCCACTTCTAGAATATTCAAAATCATAATTTCCATTCAATGTTGTTTATTGAATTTTTATAATTATTTTATGAATACCTATAAAGATGAAAATGTAAGTACAAAGGAAAAAATCTATTAAAATGTTTTATTTTTGAAATGATATTAGAATTTACAGTATATTTTTTTTAAAGGTCGGGACCGAAGCCTCATTTTTATTAATAAAGTAAAGAAAAGACCTCTTTTAACTAGGTAGAGAGAGACTCATTACATAGCCTAATGGCCCAGTGGGCTTGTATCCCATTACATAGCCCGTAGGCCAAAATGTTTAGCCCAATTCCCATTCTGTGAATAGTAACCTGGCTTTTACAGTACCCGCACAGTACCGCCACCGCTACAGTGTCCTGCCGCCGCTATAGTACCCACCGATCAACAGTACCGCCGCTGCTACAGCACCGCTACAGTGATTCTACAGTAACCTGCGCCCAATGGGGTAAGATATAATATTTTGTGTGTAAATTGAAGAGGAATAATGACAAACATGTTAATAGTTTTAGTGATCAATAAATTATCCCCGATGACTAGTCTAGAGATAATAGAATAAATGAAGATGATAGTGAGGAATAGAAACACTAAAGAAATTGAAATTGATAATAGAACTCTTTGTGTGTATTAATTAAAGTAAATTCTTGAAAGTAATACTAAACTATTAATGACTTATCACAATATAGATGTTAAATATTAAGAAGAGTTAGAAATAATGATTTTTTTATCTCAATGAAATATGTATTGAAACAGCTAAAATGGCTGATATCACTATAAAGAAATTCTTAAAAATAATGGAGAGGTTAAATCACTTAACTATAAGTTAATAAATTTATAATATTACTTTAATATATTCATATATGATTTCAAAAATTATGTTATAAAAGCTGGAGAATGTTAAAAATAATAAGAAATTTTATTAATGCTACTAGGATACTTATTGATAGTACCTAGAAGTATGTATCTCTCATATTAGACACTCAATGGTGTAGTAAAAAATAATTCTATGATATAAATAATTGAAATAAAGTTTTATGTACACAAAACAATTGTGGTATACCTATAATTAATTTAATTGGATGTGATAAAGATCATAAAAGCAATGACTATAGAAAAAAATGATTAATCCCTTCCTAAGGGGAATATAATGTGAAGTAAACGACTTCTAATGAATTTTTTATTAAAGAAAATAAATATAATTTTCAAAAAAATTCTTATTTTTATAAAAGTGTGATGAAAAAATTATATTTTTTAAAAAATTTAAATTTTAATGGATATGTCTATATAAATGTATGTATAGTAACAAGGCATGATTTTTTTAGTATATCATTCTTTTATTTCAATCAAAGAGACTCCAAGATTCAATAGAGGTATAATTAGGATAAAAAGATTAAATCCATGGAAAAACATATATAGAAAGTTAACATTCAATATAATTACGAGATTATTAATAAAACTTGTGTTCTGGGTGGTAAAAATGTTATAATAACCAAAATAATATAAAATTAATACCATATAATCTATAATAAAAAATGAAACTATAAATATAATAATAAGAGTAGTTATAAAAATAATATATTAGTGGTTGATTTTTTTACATAATTTAAAAATGAAAGAATCCTTAGATATTAGACAATATGTACTCATCACACATAAACACAAAAATTATTTTGAATTATTTAAGAAAATATGATGAATGTGGTTCTATGTTTTGTAATAAGGGGTTTTAAAAATCAAATGAATTAGAAACCCAAAATATAGGGATATTAAGTTCACTTCAAGTGATAATATCTTTATTTATGGGCTGAAGTATAATCTCTTGGACATTTCATAATTTTTTAATAGTGAGAACATGTTGATTTTTCAAAATAATGGATTTTTTTAAGAGAAATTATGATACAATCATCATGAAAATATATTATAAAAATATAAATTGTTTCCATATGTTGCTGGAAACACAAACCAAGTGACTATTTAAACTTGTTCATTAATATGTTTGTCTCTTGATGAGTATGAAATAAACCAACTAAGTTTAGTACTTAATGGGTTTTATTTATGCTTTTACTCATATAATTTATGTTTAATACATTTTAGTTTTTTATAGGATATTAATAGGTGTAAAATATATCCAAGAATATATTAAAATAAAAGTGTTCATGTAACGAAATTGTTTTAATTTGTTAATATATATCACTCTAAAGATGAATACATTGAATAATTTCTTAAAAAACAAGGGATAATTTAAAAAAAATTAGGTAATGTAAATAGTAAATAAATCTCAAGGATTATACATATTCATGAGTTAAATTTTATATAGTTATATTCATTATAATAATATTAATTAATTTATCAATGAAAAAATGAAATAGTTTTTTCTTTCAAAATATAATTATAAATATTTTAATTTTTTAAGACCTTAATTCCCAAATTTTATAATTTTATTTATAAAAAAAATTATCTATTTTTATAATAATAAGTCAAAATTATTTTACAGAAAATTTTAGGAAATTTTTTTAAAAAGATTATTTTTAGTGTAATAATATAAAATTCCACTTTTTTTTAAAAAAACTGTACTTTTCATTCGTGTATTTAAAAAATAAAATTTTATTTTATATGGGTTTGATAGATTAATTAGTTCATTTTTAATTAAAATAGTCCTTTAAATCCCATAGGATCCAAAATTACACTTGATTTTAGTAATAAAATATTTGTATACATAAAAATGTGTTTTCCTATAAATTTGTTTTTCATCGTATTTTTCTAGATTAATTTAAATGTAATTTATACTACTTATAGAAACTTAATTTTTTGAAATTTAATTAATATTTTTATTGAGAATATAATTTTCTTAATTATTCCACCTTTATTTTTTGTCATTATGAATAGTGACATTGAAAAAAAATAGTTGTCAGGGTAATAGTTAAAACAGGGTGAAACTAAAATGATAGGGGTTAAAATGCACTAAAACATTTTAGAATTTTATTATATTGTCCTATTTATACCCAATATCATCCATTATCTTAATATGAGTCATTGTGGAGCCATTTTCCTTCATGTAAGACACTATTATATTTTAATCTTCTGAAAAATTCAAATTGTGTCACCCCCAAATTATAAAAAGACACCCCATCTACTCTCTTACCCACACATCAAGAGCCTCTTATCTCATTACATAACTCTGCATATATCATACTTAAATCTCAATAAATGTCTTTTTTTTTCTTTTTTTACTATAATAACATCCTAAGAAGTTTTTAGTTATAATACTATAAGTGTTTTCTGAAGAAGAGATTTATTTCTTAACCAACTGATTTCTTTCTATTTATTCCTTTAACTCTTTAAAAAAGCATTTAAACATTATGATAAATAGAATAATTATATCCAGTATATAGAAATTTTATTATAGTTATTGTATAACATGTTTTCTTATTCCTTCCCTCTTATGGGGATCGACAACTTCACTCCTAAATATTTCAGGAATACAACCAAGAGAAAGAGATGTGATTCATTTTTTCATTTACCCATTATAAGGATGCATATAATGAATAAAATTAAAATTTGTATCATATTTATTATTCTTAAAAATTAATATTTTATCTATTTTATTTCTTTTCCACCCATTATAAAAATACATATTTTGTTCATGTGTACATATAAATTACAATATCCTTGAAATGGTGTGGTTCATTTTTCATAACTGCTTTATATGGTCAAATTTAAAGTGTATATAATGTAGAATTATAATGAATATAACATCTTTAATATTCTTTATATATTGGAAGAATAACCCATTTAACCATGGTAAAAACATTGATGTCGTAGTGAAGTTATTAATCATACGATCCTAAAACATCCAATGTGAACCTCAAAATATTAAAAACTATAAAAACATGGTAATAAATGAAATTAAAGGAATAATAATAATGAATTAAATAGAAAAATTAATATTAATAAAATTGAAAACTAATAAATTGTTTATTATTCAGAATATAGGAAGCGTACCAAGATAGTTGAAACTTAAGGTAGTGGATTTTCTTTAAAATGTTTTTAACATGTTTTATGATATTTCTCTAATATATATATTCTCATTTTAATGTTTGAAGAGTTTTATTATTTATTATTAAATTTTTTTAAAAGAAATTTCAATCTATACTAGGTTTTCTGTTGGTTTAAACAGGAGGCCCTTGAGCGGAAGTACTTTCTCCAATTCGTGAGGCATAGGTTTCGTCTCGGTATTCTTCCCCTTCACTACTCGGGTGTGGCTCGTGCTGCTTGGTTTCTGCATTCTTCAGCTCAGCGTTGGAATGTTACGGGGTGGAGACTTCTGTCTTCGAGCACATGCAAGGTTCTGGCTTCATCTCATCTTGGGGAAGTCTCTTGAGAGATCTCGGCTTCATCTTGGCTCGGCGTGGATCTTGAGTGGTTCATGATTCATCTCCCTAGCACACCTTCTCAATGAACTCTCAAGTGAGGTCTTCACATGTCTCATCATTGGTTCTTGGATCAGCATCAGCCTCAGATTGGCACATAGGGGGAAGATTTTTTTGTTCTACTTCTGGCGTTTATGCGAGTCTTCTGTAGGTTTGATTTTGGTGATTTTTGTGATCTTTTTGTTTGCGTTGGATTGGTGAATCTTTTGGAATGGTGGATATATTGAAATGGTGTGTGGTGGCTGGTTTGATTCCTCACTCCCTAGGTCTTGTTGGATCTGGATGTGATTATACCTATTGTGTAATTTCGTGAATGAATCGACGGTGTTGGGGTGATCTCCAGTTCAAGGGTCGAATTTTGGTGGCCTACGTTATGAGGTTTAAAGAGTCATTTAAAATTTTATATTTCAAGTAATTTCTCCAGATGGGGTTCAGATCCGTAGTTTTCTTCTGGTTTTTACTTTAGGATTTAGATTTCTGAGAGGGTATGGCTTTGCCATCGGTTTCGTGCCCATGCAATCATGCACAGGACTGCTTGCTGAGAAGCACTGAGTAGGAGGAAACTGACCTATGTTTATGATTATGGGTAAGAGCATTTCTATGTAAGTGAATGTGTTGTTTTCTTTTAAATTTTGTATCCTGGTGCCTTGAGTGTATTATGTCATTGAAGTCCTGTTTGGTATCTCACTTTTTCTTAAAAAGTGACTGATTTATAAAAAATTAATTTTTAGTCAATCAATCAATCTATATTCATTTTTCTTTCAAAAATTTTAAATTTTAATATTTTCAATATCTTCTGTATGGGTTATTTTGTACATTAAAAAAAATTAAAAATGTGTTTTTAATGTATATGACTAGATAACTTCAACCTACCATCATAGATATCATTATTTATAAAATTTAAATTAAATTATTCAATAGTTGTATTCATATAAAATATCTTTTTCAATATTTTGATAATGTTAAATTTTAAAATGGTTTTTTATAGAAACAAAAAGTTTTTGACATTTAATGAGATAACTGAAAGTGTTTTTATTATTGGATTAAAATATTTTTTTAAGGGATCTATGAAGAAAATTTGGAAGGATAAAATATTTTATTCATGATATTATAATTTATCATGATAAACTATGATGGGTGATTCTGATACAACTTATATGATAAGTGATCCCGATATAACTTATATGATCAGCAAGCCTGATATAGTGCTCCAATACATTGGGTATTATAACTTTTCTTAAATGTAAATAGGGATGCAGGTAACTAGGGATTTCTGCCAAATAGAATTAATTATTTTCTAGTTATTTATAACATTATTTTACATATTTTATGAATATACTACTATAAAATATCTTCAATGGTTTAAATTTTCTTATTGTTTGTTTTAAAGTTTATATTTTAGAGAAAAGTATTTCCACTATTGATATGGTTTATTTTATATGATCAATGAATAAGGTGAAAAAGGATACATTTTTTTAGTTATTTAATGGTTTTCACTTATCTAATATATGTATGTCTTCTATATCCTTTATTAATATTTTTTTCCCTTACAAAATTTTTAATTTGTTTCACAAGGATTATAATTACTAATACAAATGCTGAAATAATGTTGAATGTCATAAAAAACTGTTATGAAAGAAAAATGACTTTTATTTCAAAATATTATATGTTCTTAAAAAAATGGATACATAGTTGAAGTGTACACTTTATAATATATGAAATTCTTATGTAATTGTTTTTGAACTAATTCCTTAAAACTCTAAACCTAAAATGTCTTCCTGAATGTTGGAAATTGATTTGTCATCTAAAAACTCAGGATGATGTAATGTTTTGAAGTTGGATCCTTATAGTGGTAATTATAATAAAGGTTTATAAAAAATTATATGTTATGGAAACATTAATAAAATATCGTTGAGAGGTTATTCATTATGTTGAAATTTACATGATATAGAATTTAGAGATTAACATGTCTCTTTATCTAATCTATCTCTTTTCAAAATGGTTTTCCAAAGATAAAATTCGGAATATGAAGTTGTAAGGTATCATTAAAAAATATATTTAAAAATTAATATCCCATAATTTTTGGAATTATATTTCATTAGTTTGTTTCATTGATGGATCAATTAAAGAAGTCTATAAATGGAAGTGGAATCGATCTAAGATTGGAATGAGATTCACTATAGAGTGACTTCTCCATTATAAATAATTTTATAAAAGAACTCCCATTGGAATTTGGTGGAACCTAATATCTTATTGTAATTGAATTATGGATCAAAGATTTTTGAAAATATACTGAATTCATGAAATTATCAATATATCAAGAGTAAACTTTTTCTGTTTACAATTTTCAAGGAGAAACTGATTGGTGGTGGTCATTGGTTAAGAATAATAAAGATAGGGATGTGAATAATTTCATGGAGTGTGATACATTTAATAATTCATCCTTGATAAATATTTTTCTAAGATATTTTGACTCAAAATAAGTAAAAAATTGAATTTATAAAAATAGAGGAGTATTTAGTAGTTGGGTGTAAAGAAAATTTTACCAGATTTTCCCCACCTGTACTGAATTATATTTGACACCCAAATAGTAAAATTTGTATATTTTTCTCAGGATTAAAACCATGTTTTCAAATTTAATTGGTCCCATGGTAATATAAAAATTAATTAAATTTATTATTTGTGCTAAAAATTTTCAAATGGTGTTTTCTGACACTATTGTGCCTTATGATGACAAGAGTAAGAAGCGATCATAATGGAATGAAATAGAGAAATAATGAACCAAGAAATATATAGGTAACCACGCAACATGTACCATGTTTTGGTAAAATATATCTTATCTAATATTTTATAGTATTGTTATATTATTACTATTGTGCTATGTTTTTTCATATGTCTCAATACTATAAAGAAAAGAATTATGATCAATACATTTGTGGGGTAACAGTAGTCCACTAGTGGTGAGATGTCAATTTCAATGATTTGAGGAATTATGATATAGTGTATATGAAGTTATTTACTTAGAGTAGAAATTATTAATATAAAAATATAATTGTTTTGGTAAATTCATTTTCTACTACAATGGTATATGTTAGTCCGTCTTATGTAGTCATAACAATTTGGTTACTAATTTATTTTAATTATTTCAATAACGTGTTTGTCTCTAGATTAATAATTATTTGATTTTTTTTATAAATTTTCATGTAAAATTGGAATATAACTTTGTGAAAATAAGATATATGCTTTAGTGAAAACTCCTTGTGGAAATTTTAAAGAAACTAATATTCATAGAAATATTTCTATTGTCATTAGTGGGATGGTTTTTATTACATATCCTGTTAAAATATCCATAGTAGAGTTTAATATTATCCTATGTATGTATAGTATTTCAATTTATTATGTTATGTTATATTTGAAAGGTAATAATTTTATATTCCATAATTTCATACCTTTTATAACAAATCAAGAAGTTGAGAAATTGATTAAAGTTTGTAGTAAATGTTACATAACTCATATTTTCTAAAGGAAATAAAATCTTCAAAATTTTGATATTCTTGTAGTGAATGAATATATAGATGTATATCATGATTATTTTCATGTTGTTACACTTTCTCATTATTTTGATATTAATATTGACTATGTTCCTTATGTTATTCTAATTTTTAAACAACCATATCAAAGAGATTAATTAAAACTTTTGGAATTGGAAATGTAGTTACAGAAATTTATTGATAAAGGTTTCATTATTCCTTGAATTTAACTATTAGGGGATCCTATTTTATATTTAAAAATAAATATGGATTAAAGATACATGTATTTATCATATATTCTTGAATGAAACCATTGTTAAGAGATAGTATCCTTTACCTCATATAGATGACTTGTTTGATTAGCTCTTAGATGTATCGTATTTTTTCACGATTTATCTCATTTTAGGACGTCATTAGTTAAATTTAATGGAGTGATATTTTCTGAATATGATGTTTATTACTATATATAGTAATTATGATTCTGTGGTTATCCCATTTCTGTTGTGTAACACAACAATTTTATTAATGGGTATTATAAATATAATTTTCCATGACTATTTGGAAATTTTTTGGTTGTGTTTACTGATGATATTTTGGTGTATTCTAAAGTCATGAGGATCATGAAAGATAAATATGGATTATTTTAAAAACATTAAACAAAAGGTTTTTATATGAAAATTCTAGTTAATGTTAATTTAGGTTTCATCTAATTTAATTCCTTGGGAATATTTTTTCTAAATATGGCATAACTATTGAACCTGATAAAACTAAATTATTCAATTAATAATTTCGATGGATTAATGGGTTAATATACATGGTTTGTATAAAGCATTACTCATTTATCTGGACCACTAACAATGTTAACATAAAAATTAGTTAACTTCATTTAATGAAAGCGTGTGATGAATTTTTCTTCGAACTGAAAATAAGAATGATGAATGATCTAGTTTCGGTGCTTCCCTTTAGATATAGGGATTTTTTCATCAATAATTCATCTTTAAAGGAAATTTGTTGTGTTCTAATGCATAACGATCATTTATTTTCTTATCCTTCCTATAAAGTGAAACCTCATGGGAAAAATTTCTCTACAAATAATTTGGAACTGACTGATGGGGTTTAAAATTTAAAAATATAAAAACATTATATATAATATGTAAAATTTAAAATATACACTAATCATAATAGTTTTAATTATATATCCACTTAGAAATAATTTAACATGTGGTATATAAGAATGATTTAACTAAAAATGATTATTATTTCAAGATTCATTACTATCTAGGAAAATCAAATAATGTATGTGATTCTTGGAGTCGAATTGATAATGCATAATTAACCATGCTATGTTTAGAACATAATCATTTGGTAAATTATGACTGGATTATTTTACTGTACATTTAACATATGTGTCTTTCCAATATTTTGATTCAGATGTCAGATTAGTCAGCATTTTATAATAAAATCATGAAAACTTATAATAAAGATCTTGATTTTAATGATAATTTGAAACTAGTAATTTACAATATGTTACATAAATTTAACATTCACAAGGTAGGTGTATTAATATTTTGAAAAATTATAGACATGAAAGTAATATCAACATTAAAAATATAGTTATTTATTGATGCTTATAACTCTCCCTTTTTTAATTATCTTAATATTACTAATTTATACAGAGAAATTTAAATTATTTTTGATGGGATGGAATTATAAAAAATACTTGAGAGTTTAGTAGTTAATGTTATTCATTTCAATAGGTTAAAGATGAACTACATCTACTTAAAGGGATTTATTTTCATTTTCTAGTTCTAGAGTAGGAATAAGAAAAAAATATCTATAAATTTTATTATGGGATTTCAAAATTCATATCAAGGTAGTAATGAAATTTGGGTTATTTTTAATGATTGGAAAAATATAAACATATCCTTCTTATTTGAGACTAACTGAAAATTAAATTGTTATTATTCAAAAAAGTTAAATAAATTGTGAGAAACCATGAGTTTAACCAAAAATTAAATAACATATCCAATGAAGGATAATTTTATCCTACCAGATTTAATCTCCCTAAAAAAATTCAAAGGGATTTTAGAAACTTGCATGTTTGGTTCATCCATTAGTAGATCTTCGAACTGAATAGCCAACTAGTCCCATGATTGGATAAACTTCCCCAGGGTAATATTTTCATTATTTAATCCCTTAATAAAAATTTGGTCCTTCTTATCATTCCTAGAATATTGATCCTCCTTGAATGTCACCATCAATGACCTCCCCAACATTTTGGAAGCTTTATCATCAGTATTATTGAGTGATAGAACCTATTCAACCACATCTTCTTACGAGCTCATAAAAAATTCCTAGGATTTCTCAAACACGTCACCACACTTTTACTAATGAAAACCATAATCACTATTTTTCTACTTTTATTTCAACATCAATGTTGATCATGTCTCCATTAGAAGTATCAAAAGGAGTAATCCTTATTCTCATTACAAATTCCCCTCCAACTATTTTTTCTCCTTAGGATTAGAGGTCTATCTCTCAGAACCTTCTCCTTTATTTCACCTACATTGGATTCTATCCCTAAGACGTTATACCCATCCATATAGGGCCTGATTGAACCATCCTCAACCCCTTGAATTGGGTCATCAATTGGTAATCATTCAAAGAGATTACCCAGCTCAATGGCTTCCACCTCCCTACAAGGAATTTTCCTCATCAAGTCATCACTCACTAAATATTTTCTCAAGGAATAATAACCTATAGGATTACCCTCTATGGGTTTATTAGAGACAAATACCTATCCTCCAACATTAATAACACTCACTGCGCACACCAACTCCACATATTATTCACCCAAGGGAGTCTAAGAACTTCCAGTATCCACCATTTGAGGGATACATAGAAAAATTAGCCTCCTTACCCATATCTAGGATCCATTTCTCCAAAGAAGATATCATAGAAGGGTGAGGATCATATAGGTCATTCCTCAACTAACTGAAGATGTCAATTACCAAGGGATTCCTTTCTCGAGGACCACTTTGGAATTTATTTTCCAGTGTCTTCTCATCCACATCCCTCTAACTAGAGGAACTTACCACAACATTGGTCGCATGAGCCTTACCACTACCCATTTATTCCGTACCAACATTCATAAATAATTATCTAGAACCATTCCTTCATACCACAGATGAGTGGCCCATTCACATACACCCCAAATATAAATCATCACATGATTCATAAATAATTTGTTTCATATAACAAAACTCTTCTCCTAATCTTACCCAATTAAAATCAATAGGAGTTCTTCAGGTATTTATTTCTACATAATCATGAGGATCAATGGGATGGAAAAGAGATGAGGTTCAACTATCAGTACACAAGAACCTAAATAATGGATTCCCTAGCATCCTAAAGATGGTTGGATATTGGAATGGAAACATTATTTTAGGAAATATCCCCAAAATCATAACTGAGGAAGATACATGAATCATGTGGAAGTCATGGGTCCATCAAAAGATAAATAATTGGGACCCATTGTAGCTGAAAGGAGAAAAAGCCCAAGCATTGATCAAATACTATTCCGAGGAGAACTCTATCATAATGTTCTTGATATTGAAAAACCCCACTATATCACAATCATGAAAATACAAGGAACCAAACATGAACAGATCAATCAAATCCACTGAAGGCTTTCTCTTTATGAAATGAGGGATCAAAGTCTGATTGAGGAGAGTTTAAGCATTGTTAAACTCCATTATCGAGATCAGGAGGTTAGGGAAACCATTTTACAAATAAAGAATCTTATAAAACAGAGAAAATTGTTGGAATGGGGGAAGGAGATCCATATTTGTAAAGGGGAAAATAAAGGTGATGATCCCTTATAGGATGACAAATCTCCCTTACCCATAGGAGCGTTAGGGACATGAAAATTAGCTTCCAATATCAATAAGAATGTGAAAAACTCGTCACATCCTCCTGAGTGAGACCTCGACATAACTCATCAACATTTAGATATTCCAATTTGAGATACTTTTCCTTTATTTCATATTTCTAGATTGTATTCAAAAGAGATATGTAGGTCATAAGGATTTTCACTCTCAATTATATCCAACCATGATCCCATGTTTAATTATAATTATTATAAAGGCCTTCTAAATTTATTTGGTAGAAAATTAAATTTCTACAAAAAAATTTATCCTCAGTCTGATGGAAAACCAAAGAAAAAAATTTAGTCATTGGAAGACGTGGTTTTATCTTGTTAAATATTTTACCAGGGAATATGGGATCATTATCCTTCATTAGTTGATATTTATTATGATAAAAAAATTAATTCCATAAACATATGTCACATTTTGAGTAATTTTATACAAGTGACATCAAACTTATTTATTTGGGAATGATATAGGGGAAAAGATGTTGTTGGGACCTGGGTTAGTTAATGTAATAGTTAAAAAGGAATAGGAGATTTAATAACATTTTATGGAAATCCAAATTAGGAAAAATCATTATGAATATAAATATAGGAATGATCTTTCCTTCAAGTTTGGAGATCATGTTTTACTTGAAGTAGTCCTTGAAAAACAATTGTGCATTTTAGTAGAAAGGGAAAATTAATTCCATAGTTCATTGAACCATATAAAATTTTAGATAATGTTGGATCAGTTTATTACCTAGTGGCATTATCATTGAGTAAATTCCTGGTATATGATGTGTTTCATGTTTCATTATTAAGTAGGTATTTTCCAGATGTATCTCATGTTTTGATACATGAAGCAAATCAACTGGAATATAATATTTCATTCGAGGGAGAACCTGTTTTTATTCTTGATCACAAATAGAATTTTTTTAAGAATAAGTTTATTCTTCATGTAATAGTTTTTTTAAAATCCATATAGATTAAAAAGTAATATGGGAATTTGGAAATGGTATGAAGGAAAAATATCTACACTTGTTCAAGTAAAGAATAAAATTATAAGGACGTAATTTCCAAAAGTGGGAAGAATATAACAGCCTAGGTAAATTTAATATTATACCAATTTAAATTATTATTAATATTCAATAATTATATTTTATATAGATATATTATCTACAATAATATTGAGAAATATTTCAATAAAAAATTTAAAAAAATTATTATTACTGAATTTTTTATAGATTTTATATGGTTATATTTTGATAAGTGATTTCTAAATTTTATAATTTTAATTTGAAAAAAACAAGTTCATTATTTATATAATCAATTTAAAATTTACTTAGAGAATATTTTTTCTATTTTTGTTTAAATTTTTTTTGAATAGTAGAAAGTAAATTTTTTTAAGAAAACTATTTTTTCTATCATGTATTAAAAATTCACAATATATTTTTTATTGGTTTATAAATTTTAAAAAAATTTCTTATATAAACAAATAAATTTAATTGTATTTAATATTTCACTTGATTTCAAAATAAATTATGTTTATATTTAAAAATTCATTTTTATGGAAAATCATTGTTCATTGTGTTTTGCTGGATCATTTTAAAAGTAATTTATTCCACATATAAACACTAAATTTGATAAGAAAGAATCAATATTTCGATTTAAAATTTAAATTTTTTTAACTGGTCCACTTTTAGTTTTTCATTTCCAATAATAACATTAGTAAAAATGTATGTTAGTTAGGTAAGTGTTAAAATAGGTGAAATGACTAAAATTTGAATGATCAGGGTTAAATTTAGATAAAACCTGTCGAAATCCTATTTAATGGTCATATTTAGACCATATATCATATCTTCATTGAATAAGACTCATTTCTCATCCATTTTTCTTGAGAAATACTTAAATAAATTTTAGTCTTTAAAAAAATTGAGTTTTTTATCTCCCATATTTATAAAAGGAAACCCCCTCTCCTCACTTACCTACACTTTAAGATCCTACTATATTGGAAAGACTTACCTAAATAATTTTATAAAATTTCTCCCAATATCATATGACCTTTTTTATCAAAATAATATTTTATGAAGGTCTTGGGTATAATCTTAAGGAGGTTGTTGAAAGTGAAGGAATAGTTCTTTATTGAGTGTCTGCTTTATTGTTTTTATTTTTATCTCATTCAAAACTCTCCAAAATATCCTCGTTTAAAAAAAATATCTTATAAATACATAAATGTTATTATTTTTATTTTATAACTATATTTTTTCTCCTAATCTATATCATGGGAAATGGAAACATCACTCATGTATACGTGTTGAATACCACCTCCACGAAGCGATATGATTCATTTATTATTTTGTCCTTATAAATATAGTTATAATGGTGTAAATAATGTATAAATATGAAATTTATAAAACATATTTTATTCTATAAAAGTAATATATAATTTATTTTAATTATTCTTCATCATTTAAAAAAATTAAAATGTCATCCAATCATATATATAGACAATCATCATAATGAAATGATGTGGTTAATTTATCATGACTGATATAAAAGGTTGGTTTTAAATGTATATCTAACATATAAATCTGATAAATATAACATGTTCAAATTTATAAATATAATAGGAACATAAATAGTTTTACCGCATTCAAAATATTAATGTTGTTGTGAGGTTGTAAACTGAATGATCTCAAAACATCCCTCATGATCATAACCATTTTAGTAACTAAAAATGACATGAAAATAAATGGAAAAAGGAAAAATAATATTTTCATGAACATTAAGAGGTTAATTTAGAAATTATAAAACTAATGTTGTTTTATTATTCATTACTTAGAGAAAGGATAAATCAATATGAGATTTAAGGGAAGGGATTTTCTTTTAAAAACTGTATCAAATGATTTAAAATCATTTTACTCCATATCCTTGTTCTTTTAAATGTTTCAATAATGTTCTTATTAATGATTCAATGGGTTTTAAGGGTTATTTTTAAATATATTTTACTTTATTTATAAATGGTTAAATATGAATCCTTTCAATGTCCTTCCTAGGGGTTATTTTTTGACTTTTCATTATAACTTATAAATAATTTTTTTAATATATAAAATTTAAAAACAATTTATCACCCTAATAGAAGTTATTTTTAAAAAAAAATTCCTTTAAAATTTCACATGTTAATTTTCATAGAAAATATTTTTCTTAATATTTTTGAAATATATAATTTTGAACCTGTTTTCTAAGGAAACAATAAACATTATGTTAACATTATGATAAAACATCATGTGTATTTCTTATGGATTTAAAAGAGTCTTTTCTATTATTTATGATGAAAATGTGTCATAATAAAATATCTTATTCATGATATAGTACCAGATAATTATTTGTGATGATGTATTTTTCTAATACATCTTATATGATAGGTGATCCTAATACATCTTATATAATTATTGATCCTGATAAAACACTCCATTGTATTGGGTGATGTTCCTCATATTTAAGGTAATGATAAAGGGAGTTAACAATGGTGGTTTTTTCTATGAAATTAACCTGGATCCTATTATTTATGAAATGAGTGAAAATTTATTATGAATATAATGCCCTAAAATTACAATAAGGGTTTAAATTTTCTTTCTAGGGGTTTTAAATGTTTTCCTTAATCAAAAATTGTTTCCCAATATAAAAATGATTCATTTTATTAGATCTAAGAATAATGTGAAATAAATATAATTTTTCTGGATTTTCATATTTTCACTAGACGAATATATTTATTTCTTTTATATATTTCTTTCAAAATAACTGGTCTCATCTCATGTTTTAAAATTTTATTAACAATGATTAAAGATGAGTAAGAATAAATAATAAATTATGTTGAGAGTCTTGAATAAATTCATGAAAATAAATTGTCTTTCATTTCAAGAGTTTTATATTATGGTAAAAATGTATATTATGTGTATGTTTCCACTTTGTAACATGTTTTTTTGTTAGGATATTTTAGTGATCTAATTATATAAAAATATAAACCTAAATGTACTTTTGGAATTAAAGAATTTGATTTATTGTATAAAAACACAATATTATGTGATTTCTTAAGGTTGTGTCCTTATATAATTAATGGAGTTAATATTACTTAAACTCTAAAAAACATTTATTACCATAGATAATACACCATAAGTTTTTTAAAATGGGTAGAATCATTTTTTTATATAATTATTTCTTATAAGTAATTTTTAAAATATATACATCATTATCAATTCATATTTTCAATATTTGTATGCTCTAACAAATTTATTCCAATACTTAATTTTTAACGTGATTTATAATGAGGAAACACTTGAATTGATTAATAGTATTTGGACTCCAATTTTTTTTAGGATAAAAGGAATTAAATTGGGAAAATTTATTGAGTGAGTCAATGTAGTTGTATTAATTGAATATACACCTAGAAGAAAAAAGATATTGGATTTATAATCAAAATCTCACAAATATTGTTGAAATTTATAATATTATTATTATAATGGAGAATCGTACCTTTTAGAAATAATTTATGATTGATTAAGAGATTTGGGAATCTCATGAAAGATATGATGACCAAGTATAGTGACCCATTCTTTTTATACATAAATATTACATCTTATTATATAAATATTAATTAAATATCATTGTGATCCATGATATAAATGCACATATTCAGCTTCATTGGGAAAAATAAAAAATAAAAAAATTGGTACATAAAATATCTACACCATTTCCATTAACTTATTAATAAACTAATAGATATTAGTGCTACACCCATGAGTTTATACCAATGGTTTGAAAAAACCACAGGTATAGCCTACTGTATCACAATTGGAAGTCCAAACCATTGGGATAGGATATTATGTGATCAATAACCCAATAGTTTTAAAAATATATTATCATATTTCTTCCCCAAATAAACACACATGAACCCCTCCACTCATCCCATTAATATCTATTCCAAAACCCCAACAGCAGCAGCACTCATTTGTATTTCCAGCTGGCCAAGGGACAATCTCCCATGTTGATTTCATTGCATTCTTGTTCAATATAAAATCAGTGTGTTCCAAATATTTCAGGTATCCTTTTTTTATTTTTATTTTTTGATATCCCATTTAATTCCATGGTAGATTATTATTATTTTTTGGTATTTTAATTTTTTTTGATCATCTGGTTTGATTTTGGCTTTCTTATTACGATTCATGTATGTTTGGACCAGTTTGGTTCAGTTTTAGTTTATTCTATTTAATTTTGTATTGGTCAATTATTGTTTGTTTTTCTTCATTTTGGTTTAATTTAGTTTATTCCAATCACTATATTTCAATTTTCAACTCATACAACTAAAATATTATTTGGTATAGAACATCCCATTATAACATGAAGTCATCAAAAAATTACCACAGAAATGTTTAATTCTTTATGAGTTATGAATGGATTATGATTCATCATTTATATTTTTTTTTATTTTCTATATCTATCCTAATTTGTGATCATAGGTAATTGATTTTATAAACTTATATCATGACATTTCCATGTAGGTATCTTTTATACCCTTTTCATGTTTAACTAATCTAATTTTTATTATTGATTGTTCAATATTTTCATGATTTTATATGAAATTATTATATAAATATAATTTGTTTGGAGATTTATGAGTTTCCATATTCCATTATTATTTAGAAATTTAAAAAATATATATTTTTCTATGATTTTTAGTGATTTTGAAAAAATATTTCTGAAAATTGATATTCAAAAAATATGCTCATATATGGTGGACTTTTTTACTAGTGGATTGATATGGTATAAATTTTATATCTATGGAATTGTTTTGTGTATAAATAAAATAAATTATTCAATTATATTGTGTTCTAACATATATAAAACCAAAATTTAAAAATAATACATGTAGAGAATGTTCTTTTGGTAATTTAACTAGAAAATGTATTTTATACCAACACTTTACCAGTAAAATAATTTTAGGATCAAATAACAGGAGGAAGGGTAAAATTTTTTCTAAATTTTTAATAATAACTCTACACTAAAATAATTGGTAATATAGTGAAAAGTACAAGTGTGAGTGATTAAAATATATAATATTATAAAAATAACACAATGAAATAGTTTAGGAAAAACAATAGATATTTACTAATTCTAATAGTTTATAGTTAATGAGTTGGGGGAGAGAATATTTATATATATATCGGTGAAAAATATTTAATTTAATGAGACACTATTTATCATGGATGGGTATTGGTGATTTGTTAGGGATGTCACCTTATAGTCACCCATCTAATAAATAAATAAATATAATATAAAGCATGATCTAACATAAACATTGATAGTACCCTGTCATACCACCTCACTTTATTGTAAATAAACACTCATTACATAACCTATCACTCGAACTGTAATATAAAACCACATTGACCAGACCCGACCAAAAATACATTGAACTAAACCAAAATAAAAAAATGGACCCAAAACCTGCATGAATGGAAATGATTTATACTATAACAATCCAAATATTTTGTGAAATTATCCAAATCAACCTAACTCGAATGGACTGAAATGGATAAAAATTAACTCTAAACCATATAGAACCAATTTTTACTTAAAATGATATTACATTAACAAAAAAAATGGGATCAAACCCAACTAAAAAAATGTGAAATGTACAGTGAACTCTTAATTAAACACTAAATAAAAAAATTGAAATGAAATGTCCAAACCCTAAGTAAACTAAATTGCTACACAATGACCTAGAAGTAGTAATATTTAATACCTGAATTTGTTGAATAAGAATAACATTAGTTAAAATATGAATATAATAAGAGAACAAAAATCCATTATCATAACAATTTTGTGTAGTATTATATAGCATTATTACTAATTGATATAATTTAATTCAATATCATGGTTTAATATTTATAATAATTTATTATATACATATAGTATCTTGTTGTATTTTATATTAGGATTATCATATAGACTAGTGCATCAATTATGGTTTCATATAAAGGGAATAATTCTCATTTCCATAAAAATATTTTTGATTAATCATCAATACTATTTAACTAGTTTTAAGAAATGATAGATAAATTTTTTTATAGAATAAATAGAATTCATATATACAAAATTGATTTAATTTCATGGAATTTTCAAAAAGAATTCGAGATATTTTTAGATTTTTCATTTGTAAATGCTTCAGATTGTGGTCACATAGACATACCATGTAATAATTGTGTTTTAAGACCTTTTTTGATTCATGAAGAAATTATCTACCATATAACCAAATATCATTTCCAAATAAAATAATATGTGTCCCATCAAAATGTAGAGAAAATTCAATCTCAAAATGATCATGATCCAAATGAGAGGACTAGATTGGAGAATTTTTTGGATGATCGGTTTCCATTTATTCACCATATTTGTAAGGAAATGATGATTACCTAATAAGACTTTTATATAATAAAAAATGAATCATCTAATAAAAATAATGATGTTTATAGGGTGAAAAAATTAAATGATGCTTCCATGAATCCAATATATTAGGAATGTGGTAAAATTAAAAATATGTAATTTTTAATTTGATTATTTCATGGGAAAACTATGTACAAGAAATATAAAACTACCATCGATTACATTATTAACTTTTTGAGGAACTTATTTACAAATGATGTATATATTCCCACAAAAAATTATTTGGAAAGGATTTAGTGGAGGAACGTAGATTAAAAAATAATAATTTGTTGTTTTCTGGACTAATGCTGCTTATTCTATGAGGAAACTAGTTAATAGAATGGTTATATGAAATGTGAAACATCCTGATTAAATCCAAAAAACTAATGGAACACCATATCATGATCCAAAAAATGTAATGTGATGCTTTCCATTGACCCCCAGACTCCATAATCTATTCATGTATGATTAAATATTAACAAATGTTTTTGGAATGATACCAAGAGAAAAAAAATTAATGGTGATTTAGTTCACAGTAGATATGGGTTTTCAAGATATAAATTTGATGCTTGATATCTTGATTTCATATATGATATGTGTAATGTGAGTTTGGGTCTTTTATTTGATGGTTTTAATCCATTTGGGAGTGTACGTACTTCACACAACACATTGAAGGTTTTCATACACATTCAAAACCTTCCTCCATGGATTGGTATGAAAAAACCCTTCACTTTCATGAGTATATTCATATCTAGACTTTATGATTTTATAATTGATGTATATGTGAATTTAAAACCTTTAATAAAAGATTTTAAATATCATTGGAATGTGGGTGTGTTCACATATGATGTGTCTTTTAAATATATATTTCATATGTGTGATGCACTTATGTGGATGATAAATGATTTTAATACTTGTTCAATTATGTGTGGATGGAGAACGAAGGTCAAACTATAATGTCCTATTTATAAAAATAATACATAATCTGGAATACTTAAATATCATCTAAATTTAAGTTTTATGGTGCATCTATGATTCTTTACAATGTACTATCCATATAGGAAAAATTCTAAGATATAACAATACCATGCAGTCTAAAAAACCACCTCATTGTTTGTCTGAAACTGATGTGATTAATTAATTAAAATATTTCAATATTCATTTGGGAATTATCAGATGAAATCTGGAAAGAGGAAGAATGTTTCCATTGAAACCAGTTATAATTAGATGTGAAGAATTATCTTCTTTGAGTTTTCTTATTTCTCAGAAAACATGTTATGTCATTTCTTAGATGAAATTCACATTAAAAAAATGTGTTTAATATTGATTTCAATTGTTTTAAAAGACAAGGGAATGAAAAAATGACGATTTTAGATTGCAACATGACTTGGTGAAATGAGGCATCATAACTGAATTGCATCTTGTCTATATCAGTGAAAATAAATGGAAAATTCAAAGTTCTTTTTATGTGATGACACCTACAAAAAAAAATTTCTATATGTATAAGATTCTATTAAATTTCCTTATGGATATTCAATAAACATATCAGAACGGGTCAAAAAAGAGAGTTGAAGCTGATGTATTTAAAAAAATCATGATGGTCACATCCTTCTATATAAGTTTATTCCAATAGAAATATTTTAACTTTAGTACAATAATGTAATAATGTTAGAAATTTGGTTTTTCCATTACTATAAAGATCTAAATTCTAATATCTTTTGCAATTATTTCTTTCAAAAAATGTTGGTAGAAGCACCATTAATTGTTTGTGAGTTAGAGAAATTATTTTCTCCATCATTTTTCACATCAATTTTGAATCTAACTATTCATGTTCCAACTGAAATACTTATCAGGGTACATATGTATTTTCATTGGATGTTTCCAACTAAAATAAATATTTACACAATGAATTATTAAGTCCTGAATAGAAATAATATTAGTGTTTCTATCATGAAATGTTACTAGGATCATAAATTTAGGGAATTTCATTCAATGTATTTTTCTGATCTGACTATGAGATGAAATAGACCAACTAGAAATGAATAATAATGGTATGAGAAGTTTGAAAACTATTTTCTATCACAATCCCTAATAGGGAGAATTACTAGACCATATTCCTTAACCACATTATGTCTTGGAGACTAGGAGATATCACATCACATAATTTTGATTAACTGTGATTTTTTCAGTGACTACATCATGTAAGTAAAATAATAATTTATATCTTATCTCGTATCATGTAATTTTACATATCTATTAAACTATTTATTTTTTATATATTAAATATAATCAAATAATACATATAAATCATTATTCTTTATCTTTGAGAAAGATAGAAAATTTGACTAGAAATGGGTTTTCATCTTGGTTGAAATTGAATGTAGAAATATTACTGTAAAAAATTAATAAAATAAATATTTATTTAAGTTTAATATACATTTACATTTTAGGTATTGAGTTTTTTCACTAATTGTGTATCTAATGAAATAATATCATTGGATTGTAGTCCTAAATCCATGGGTTTTGAATGAAAATATATTGTGATCTAGTTGTACAAATCTTTTATCATAGAATGAGAAATAAACATGAGAACAAAAAATAATAGTGTTATGATAACTTCCACAATAGAATTTTGTGTTACTGCATTGTATAATAGACCTCAATTTAAGAATGTATCTTATAATAGAGTAATGGATAAAATACTAATATTGGATTATAACTCTCATGGCCGAGTCACTATGATGAAATGCAAGTGGTTTGATTCAAAGAATAGGAATGGAACATTTGTTGATGATTGGGTATTTCTAGTTTTTGACATGACTCTAACTCTTATTATCGATGAACCATATGTACTGACTTTAATAGAGAAACAAATTTTTTATGTAGAAGATTGTATTTGACAAGAATTTGGTGTAAATATTGAATAATACGAAGACATATTTTGGATGATGGTGATGATGGAATTGACACCATCCCATCCCCCATTGTCCCGATCCATTTATTACATTTGATGACTCTAATATTTCAATTTTCATATTTTATCATGAACCTAATGTTGTATTGGAAAATATATAGAATCATACACCTACAAGGTCGGTTATTTTGGTTTATCTCAACTTGGGTTGTTAAGGATGGAACTATTCTAGTTTCTTTACTATTGATTGGAAATATTTTGTGTCTAATATGACCTTTATGTACATTTTCAATACTTACTGGTTGAAATTTTCTTTGAGTTGTATTATATTGTATTGAATTAAACTATATTTAAACCTAACAAACATTAAAAAACCGAAACAATTAAATTAGAACAAAAAACGAGATGAATTGAATTGGACATATTAAACTAATAAATATGATGATAAAATACAAATGAAAATATTGACATAAGTAAAAAAATTGTGAAATGACCTAACCCAAAATATATACCAAATTACCTAAGACAAATAAAAATGAAAAAATTGCATAATCAATTGACAAAAATGAACTAAATAACCTAAGAAAATAAAAAATAAAAAATTACCTAATTAATTGACCAAATTGAACCAAATGAACTAACTTAAATTGAATTGGATTGAATTGATAATGGAACATAACTATATCACACTCATGATAATAATGTTAATTTTCTCTTAATGATTTTTATATGACATGTCTAATGTTTTCATATGGTTACCGCAAAAAATAAAATGTTTTTCTATCATTATTTATCTTTTATTTGGTTGGAAAATTAGTATTCCTTACCTAATTAATCTCTAATATTATTTCTTTTTTGGATTACACATTAGTTATTGATTTATAATTAATTTCATATTGGTTTTAAAATGTTATAAATAAATAACATTGGAGAGATATGAAGAAAAATGATAACAAACAACAACCTTTGAATGAGAGATCTAAGTGTACCACCATTGGTTCCCATTATGTGTATTTTATTTCAAATATATATATATATATATCAATAAAATATAATTTCATGTGATTAATATTTTTTTAACTTTAAATTGAGGATCCACCATATAGGTGATAGTTATTCTCTTACCAGCCGAGTGGTTCTAGTGTTCAAGAGGAAGGTATGAGGGGATGGTGGTACTATAGATACATTCCCCACTCAGCATACTTGATCAAACCTCATCCCTCCCCCTTCCATATCATCCACCACACCTTTTACTCTTGTAGTGATGTTAAATACACTCGGTATATTTAATCCACCCATATATTCACCACCATTTTCATCTGAGCCTTCTTGCCTATATTTTCATTATCTGGTAATGATTTGTACTCCTCATTCATATTATTCATTTTCACAGCCAACTATGCCACCTATTTTTCCTTCTACTTCCTCCTCCCTAAGATTCTATATTCCTGGTTCTTTGAGTTCTATATAGAAACATTCTGAGGATCCAAAGCATACATTTGGACCCACTCCATCTGTATAGGTTGGTGTTACATAAGATCCTAGGGATCCAACATCACCCACTAATCACCCTGCATGAGTTTTATTTATATAACGCTATTAAAATAATTACTCTAATTAATATTCATTATAATATGTGTTGATATAATATTTGTTTTTTTTCCATTAACAGTTGTATATTATGATAAGTGGTGTGGATGTACATGCATGGGTGTGGTGTGGGCGTACATGCATGTGTGTGGTGTATAACAACCACACACAACTCATGGTGGAGTACAAATAGAGAAACAAAATGATTGAAAACAAGTTCTAAATGTATGAGTTTTATGGTGACGCTCTCCAAATACTCTGACATCACTCCCATTAGGACACTCTACGAGAGACACCTTCCAAATAAATTGAAGGATAATGCATGGATGCAAATATGGGTAGTCAAATTCATTATATTTAATGTAATAATTTAATTTTTGTTATATTAATAGATATTATGGTGTCATATTCATGTCAATTTTCTTGATGGTGAGGCTTTTAGGATATCATGGGTCATGGAATTTGGTGACCTGCGAAGAGAATACAGGCATGATTTGTATAGTGGCTAGCATACTAGAGGTGATACTAAATTAGAGGTCATGCCTATCATGGATGACTTCTAAATAGATTATTATAGGGAAATGATTTATCATTGTAAAAGTATCTTGTTCATAAAATTATTAATATTTTAGTTTTTAGAATGAAAAATACCATGTTTTTAAAATATACATTGTTTTGTATTATATAAAATATTTTTAAAAGAGGCATAAAAAAATAAAAAACAAGGATTCTACGAAATACAAACACACTTTTTGGTAGTCTATGAAGTCTGGATATAAAAGGAAGTAGGTACAACACTTGTTTAATATTATAAGAGAATTGTATTTATAAACAGTGTTCGTTATTGAAACTATAATTTACATGTCCTTTTCCAAAATTTTCTTTGTAATTATTTTTATGTAGCCAATTAATTCATTGATACACACTTCTTATTATCACATAGACTAACATGAATATATATTATGTAAAAGTAACATAAAAATGGAATTATGTTCCTTGGTTATAGAATAAATGTCATAATGATGCTTTATTTATCTTTTTAGGTTCCCTAGTTACAAATTATATTATTATTATTGAAATTAGTTAAAATTTTTATAATATTACTCAATAATTCCCTATAATCCCTCCATGGCTCCAAAATCATAATGAATAATATTTATAATAATTTTTAATAGTTACTAACCTCCCATTACTTTTTGTCTTCTTCATCCTCAAATGAAAAATATTTTTGTTTATTGATTTTACTATTTAAGGTTTCTATGACCCATTTAATTACATTTTGGAATCCTAAAATAATTATATTCCTGAAATTACATTGAATAATATCTCAATATTAAATTTTAGAATATCATTTTAAGGGAGCATTAATATTTACAACTTTTTAAACCTATAAAAAATATACAAATTTAAAATTCATTTGAATCTCGATTTAATAACTCTCTTTTTTTATTATGAAGTCTAACCTAATCTTAATATCCACTTTGTTAAAATTTTATAATGTTACATTTTTATCATTCCTCTTTATATTAAATATATTTCCAATAATTACATTTATTCATTTTATATGATTTTTTTAGTAATCTACACTACACTACATGGAAATACGAGTTATGATGTATTTTTTAAAAATACTGATAGATGAAAAAAATAAAAACATCAGATATGTTAAATGATTCATTATGAAATTATCTCCACCTTCCATAAGACATGTACTTCAGAAAATAAAAAAATATAAGCTTATGGGACACTAGAACCACAATTCAAATTTTATGGATAAAGATTCATTTTTTATAGATACTGTAAATTACAAGAAACTCTATGAATAAATTTTTTTTACAAATCCATGGTATTAAAAATTCACATTAATGTTATTTTCACTTGAAGGAGGTCTACGATAAACCCGTTAAATGTGATGTTTTTTGTCACTATTATTCATATACAATATGTTTTTCTTCACATCTTAATTGAGAATTAATATCCATTTTATTTTAGTGATTCAAATCATTATTAAAATTATGTCTTCAATTATGGTTTCCTAACATTAAATATCATTATATATGTAAGTTATGAATTCTTAAGGACATGATCCTCGATCAATTGTTTCTCAAGTAGAAAGAAAAAATATGGAAGCGTTATGAATGAACCGAAAAAGCGGGTGATTGTAAGTTTTAATTTATTGATTTCATATTTTTATTTTTATTTTTTAAATTAATGATCCATTTATATTTTTAATGGTGTGGGTTGGAGGTCCTTGATGAGTAGGTTGCTGATTAATTTATGCAAAATGAAAACTTACATCGGGTTTTTTGAGATGAGCACCATGGAAATGTACGATGTCGTCTAGGGAAGAGTATTGTACTGATGATATTATTGACCACTTTATGTTCTAGTTATGATAGTACCTTGTTAGAAAAATATAATTCATGGGCACCACAGGCTCATTTCCATGTAGAAAATGCCCAAAATATTTTCATACAAGAGCATGAATGAAATCAAAAGGGATATTGATCAATTCATGAAATTTATGGATGTAAGATCCAGAATTTATCTTTAATATATATTATTGTTATGTTTCAGTTCTAGTACCATTTTTTGGTTAATAAACTGTTTCCCTAAGTCATTGTGAAGGTTCAGGGGTGTTCTAGGGGTTAAGCACATAAAAAAGGGGGGAAAGTGATTTTTGGGTAATCTTCATGGTTTGCGCACAGTTTGGAAAATAGTGTGAGGGGAGGACATGCAGGCAGTAGAAATCCACATGTTTTTCACATATTATAGAAAATTGTGTGGGAGATAGGGTGTGTGGGTAGTAGCCTGTACACAGTTTGTGCACAGTTTATAAAACCTTGTAGGTAAACTGTGCAGCCTGGGAAGTTCAAAAAAATTTCAAAAATTCCACTACGGGTCAAATAAGGGGCACTCGGGATTTTCCTCTCTTCTTCCTCCTACGACCCTAGTGATTCCCCAAAAGCTCCAAGTGATTCCAAGGACCAATATCCCTCATCCTAGGGTTGTTTTTAGTGTCATCAGTTTCGTATTGAAGATCCGGGTAAGGCTAATCTCACTCTTGTTTCTCCTTGTGGTTAGGGTTTGTATTTCTTTCCCATAACCATATGAAACTATCAAACCCTACCTTTTTGGTGATATTTATGCTAATGATTCAAGGTTTGGTTGAATCAAGATTTAAGTCCTTGATTGGGAGTATGTTCTCCAGCGTATTCCAGCTAGGTGGTCTACAAGTTATATTCCTTGGTTTTTGTTTACATTTATGCATGTAGGGTTTTTATAATTGCCCTATTTTGATGAGTTATCGGTTCCTTTGACATGTTGTGATATAGTGGGTGTATAAATTGTTAATTAAACCCATATTGATCTCCATGGGAATCAATTAGGATAAATGGTAAAGAATTGTGTTCACTTGGCTTGGTTGAGTGGGGGTATCGACTTGATGTTCTATGCTCACAGGTTTAGTTGGACTGAGGTTCTAGATACTCCCCTAAATTCATGGGTTAGGGAAGGGGATGGAGTTCTATTCCCATAATGGTTTAATTCCATCTGGACTGAGGCTTCGAGGTGAGGATTATGGGTTTGTTATAATGTAATGCCTAGTGAGATATGACTTGATTTTATTCCCATTTTCTTGGAAATATTGAATGTTCCTAATCCATTGAACACTTGAAAGGGGTAGATTAAATCATGAAATGACTATGTAGTAAACCCAGATTCAATGGAAGTATGAATTAAATGATCATTCTCTAGAATAGTCCAATTAACTGTTTATCCTTTCATGTCATCATTTATCACTTTCATGCAGTATCTACCTTTTATGGATATTTTATAAACACTATTGGTGGTGTCCTACTGAGTTATACTCACACCCTTCTCGGGCCATCATTGGGCAACCAAGCAGATTTTATGCTTGCAGGTCAGGGCAAAGGAAAGGGCCCTATGATAGGGAGTTGAGTTGTACATGAGACATGGTGGGTGAGGATCCAGACTTGGGGTCTAGACCAATTTTAGGATCCTAATATTTTCTTTATTTTTGGATTTTGTTCACTTAACACTACCTCATGGAATGACATATTTACTGTTGTATATGGTTGTACCCATTTTTGGGAATTGTTTAATTATGCATGTTATTGATTGTTATCTTTTTTTCTATAATTTATGTTATTATCTACTATAAATTACTCTGATATTGAGGGTATAGTCTACCCAAATGATCTACTAAACCCTCGCTGATAGTCATCAACCTTTGGAATATGGGGGGAATGCTTGAAGTCATGTAACTACCCAGCTCAGGGAATCGGTTTTGTAGCTTCTGGGTCAGGGATGTTATAAAGTGGTATCAAAGGAGTACTTTTCTCTTTCTTTCTATTTGGAGATGGTAGAAAATAGGTTAGGAAATTGTCGTTCCTTGGTAATGAGCTCATTATTGGGAGTAGCTAACCCATGTACAGGGTATAACCCAAGTCACCCAAGGATGGGATTGTTGTTCTTGTTGTGTGTTGTTAAATTTGATGATATTTCACCATTGGGTGATGCACTTATTGTGTGGTTGTATTGTATTGTTATATTTCTATTGTGGTCAGAAGGGTGTGAGGTTGTTCATTCATGAAACATTCTAGTAACCCATGTATGTAAGTAACATGTATCATTATAGGCACACACACGAGATGGGTGTGTGGAATATAATAGTGAGGATGCATATGTTTCTGTAAAAGTAATAAAATTGTACCCAATGGGATGGTATGAATGGATAAAAAT
The DNA here is from genome assembly GCA_963277665.1 of Viscum album. Lineage (NCBI taxonomy): Eukaryota > Viridiplantae > Streptophyta > Magnoliopsida > Santalales > Viscaceae > Viscum > Viscum album. The sequence continues at coordinate 1,419,815,074 of OY728145.1, forward strand.
GGTAAGCAGTAATTAGAAAATGGTTCTTAATAAAGAAGAACATTTGACTAATCTCTAATGAGTGTAAATTGTAATAGGGAAACTATTTTGGATGGGTGTAAAAGATAAGGCTCATAACCATGTGAATTAGATACTTGTGTTAGTCGTGACCTTATAAGAGATAGAGAAGGGTAGTGATCTAGTTCGGATTGGCCTAATTTGGGTAGGGTGTTAAAACTGGTTATGTTGTGGAAATTGATGATCCTATCAATATCTCTTCCTTATAAAAAAAGATGTATGGTTGCATTCTAAAGATCATGATTGGAATTGTAGAGAAATGCCACCTCTAAGATTTTCGTCGGTTGGGTGACATGAGGACATTGCCAAGAATGATCCTCCAGTTACAGAGCAGGAGAACGTAGAGATCCAAGAAAATAGGGAAGATATGTTCCATGAGAACATCTTTCTGTTCTTGTAGATGATGGAATGAGGCAGAAGGTGGGTTACACTGAGTTTGTTTGAGCTGACAAGGGAGTTTCAACGGCAGCACCCTCCGACAAGCCCCAAAGAGGGTGGTCCAGAAGCAACAAAGTTCTAGATAGAGTCCATCCAAACTATTATTTTCTATATAGAGACTACTCTTGAGATGTGATTCAGGTTAGCAGCCTATATGATGAGGGGCCAATCAAAATGATGGTGGGACATTATGGTTCAGACAGAGCAGGCTGAGGGAATGATGTGGAATGATTTTTAGGAAATTTTACTTGAACACTTATACCTAGAAAAATTGAGGTAGGAAAAGGCTACATATTTTATGATTTTGACTCTGAGGACAATGTCGGTGGTGGACTATGATAGTCATTTCATATATTTGAGATGCTTTATTCCAACATCAATGGGAGATGAGGCAGCTATGAAAAAAAACTACCTGGATGGGATGAGATACAAAATCAGGTCTTAGGTGAATATATTTATTCTAAAAAAATTTGTTCAGGTGGTAGATCAAGACCATATCTCAGAGGGGGACCTGAAGGAAGCTTCGGGTAGTGAACTTTTGGTGCCAACTGGGAGAGTAAGTAGTGTGGCTTCTTATAGTAGGAAGTTCTAGTTTAGAATCTTTCAGTAAGGTGGAAGCACCCAGAGCTGTCAGTAGAGGGGGACATCATCTCAAGGTGGTGACTAAGTCTTCTATTATCAGTTTGGCAGGTCAGGGCACAAGTGTGACAAGTGTCCCCACCCACCGGTCAATTGTTGAGTGTGTGGAAAGGAATGCCATGTGTAGAGGTTCTACAGTAACCCACAATAGTTAGGGAATGATAGCGGTCAGAGGAAGATGACAGGTGTATGTAGGGGTCAGTAACCTCATATCAGGTAGGTTGTTGGAGCACCATTTCTTGTACTGGAAGAGGTAGTGGATGTGTAACTCTTCAGAGAGATCATCCTTACCAACAAAGTAGTGCAGTGAAGGGTACTCAAGATTAAGCCTAGGTAAAAGGGGAAGATCACCTCCATGCCGTTCAGGCTACACCCAAAGGTGGTGATGCATGATCATATACTGTTTGATGTATGATTCTTATAGATACTAAGCTTCCTAGTGATTTATTTGATACATGTTCTATGAATTCCTTTTTTTCTGCCAATTTTGTTGTTATGTTGGGCTTAACTGTAGAGACTTCAGGTGGTGTAATATCGCTTGATACTCCGCTAGGGGTATAAGTTGAGGAAATCAGGTAGTGAAAGGGTTGTTCTCTAAAGGTTGGTGGGTGTAATTTTCTATGGGATCTGTTTTTCCTAGAGATTTCATGTTTTGAAAAAATCTTGGGAATGGATTGGTTAGTGTTATATCAATCTCATATCAACTATTACCGATGTAGGGAAATGTTCACACCTCCCTATGGGATCAGTTATGTCCTTCATGGTGAGTGGGATACACGAGCAGGCTGGATATGGACACTACGCTAGCAGTTGGGAGAACTCACAAACCATGTGACATGGATTAGGTTATATTAAGTGGTGAAAGGACAACCGGTCATCCATTTTTTTATAGACCAGTTTTAGGATGTGTCTCCTAAGGAATTATCAGGGCTACCACTTGAGAAAGATATGTTGAGTTTACAATAGAATTTTTTCCTAGAGCGGTGCCAATTTCTATTCCACCATATCAAATGGTGCCAACAGAGCTCCATGAACTAAAGGATCAATTAGTGGAATTAGATATTAAAGGGTTTATATGTCCTAATACATCACCTTGGGGATCTCCTGTTCTGTTTTCCAAGAAGGGTAATGGATCACTGAGGCTATGTATCTATTATAGGATTCTTAATCAGATGACAGTTAATAACTGATACCCTCTTCCGAGAATTGAAGACCTGTTTGATCAACTCAGATGTGCCTCAGTGTTTTCTAAGATATATTTGAGATCGAGATACCATCAGTTGAGGGTACAGACTTCTGATGTACCCTAGACAGCTTTCAGAAGCAGGTATGGGTTGTTTGAATATCTGGTAATGATGTTTAGTCCAACCAAAGAACAAACTGTGTTCAAGGACCTGATGAACTAGATCTTTCATCTGTATCTAGATCAGTTTTTAGTTGTATTCATTTATGACATCATGGTGTACTCTAGAACTCACGATGATCATGCCAATTATCTTGACATTTTCTTGAGTACACTAAAAGACCATTGGATTTACACCAAGATATCAAAATTTCATTTTTGGATCAATGAGGTGCACTTTCTGGGACACATCATATTTGAGTCAGGTGTGTCGGTGGATTCAAAAAAGGATCAGGATGTGGTGTCTTAGGAGAATCCCAAGAATGTCTCTGATATTCTGAGTTTTCTAGGTTTGGAAAATTATTACCAAAGTTTTATTAGATATATATCTCATTTTCCAGTGATACTCACAAGACTATCCTATATGGGGGTTATGTTTAATTGGTCAGAGGCTTGTGAGATTTCTTTTCAGAAGCTGAAAAAGCAGATGACGACCACAAAGATTTTGATCTTACCTGAACCATGTAAGAGGTACTCCCTATTCTATAATGCATCTGGTGTTGTACCTGGCGTAGTGTTGATATATGATTATCTGTTTGTGGATTATGGGACGAGGTAGTTGAGTCCACATGAAAGAAATTATCTTACTCATGACCTTGAGCTAGCTTTTGTGGTTTGTGACTTGATGTGTTGGAAGAATTACTTATTGGGATAACCATTCACGGTGTTCATAGACCATAAAAGTCTCAAACACATATTCTCTTAGTGATATTTGAATCTTTGACAATGACGGTGGGTCCCGTACCTACAAAATTTTTATTTTGAGTTGGTGTACACACTGGGGAAAGAGAATAGTCTCGCTGATTCTCGGAGCCAAATGACTTGAAATCAGGTAGTTTAGGAATCCATTTCAGAGTGGGTGATGATGGACTTGTTCACTGAGATGCATTTGGAGGTACATGATGGGTATGGTTAGATGAACCTAGCATCTATAACAGTTTAAAATTCACTTCTGAGTTGAGTTAAAGAGAGTCAGTTGGTAGATATGGAGTGTTTGGCTATGAAGGAAAGTCTTAAAGGTGGGGAGTCACCTTATAGTTGGACGTTCAGGGCCGATGGAGTTCATTAAGTTCAATGTTTCATTATGGTTCCAGCATATGTATGAGTGTATTTGATGTGAAAGTTCCACACATAAAAGTGGGTATTTTATCTGGGCATGACTAAGATATATCGTGATCTACGTAGGTAGTTTTGGTGAGTGAGAATAAAGAAAGAAGTTGAAGGTTTTGTGGCATGATGCCTTACCTACCAGTAGGTGAAGGTATAACATCATCATCTTGGTGGTTTGTTGCAGTCATTTCCTATTCTAGAGTGGAAGTGAAATGACGTCATGATGGAATTCATGGTGGTACTTTCAATGACACCTTGTAAGAATGATGCACTTTGTGTGATGGTAGATCGACTGAACAATGTGGCCTATTTCATACTGATTTAGGAGACCTATATAGTCAACTGGTTGGGGGAGTTATATGTTAGAGAAATATTAAGGTTAGATGGTGTGCTGAGAACCATTTTTTCAGATAATTATTCGTGTTTCACCTCTTTCTTCTGGAAGGGACTGCAGAAGGAATTTGGTAACTATGTGTTTTTGAGTATGGCTTACCACCCACATACTGATGGAAAGTCAAAGCGTACAATTCCTATATTAGAAGAAATTTTGAGAGCATGTTTTCTAGATTTTGATTATTCTAGGGAAAATCATGTGTCACTTGTTGGGTATTCATACAACAATTGATTTCAGACTATAATTCAGATGGAACCTTTTGAGGAATATTATTGTAGACCACGTATATCTCTATTGTGTTAGTTAGAGACTAGAGAATTTGAGTTTTTAGGACCGAGTCTTGCGCAAGAGACATAAGAAAATGTTCGTCTGATTCAAAACTATATAACAACGGCTCAAAGTAGGAAGAAGTCATATTCATATCAGTGTCATAAACTACATGAGTTCTTGGTGGGTGATAGTGTATTTCTTCAGGTGTTTATAAGGTTGGGTCACTATTTAATTCAGTAGCAGCACAAGTTGGTGCCTAGATATTTTGGTCTAATTGAGATTGTGTAGAGGGTCTGAACCATGGATTAATGATTGGATCTTCCACAATGGTATAATGGGATGCATGATGTTTTCCATGATTCAAAACTCTAACTGTATCACCCTAATATGTCTCGTGTGATAAATGTTGATTATATAGAGCTTGAGGATGATGCGTCCTTGGAGAAACACTCGGTTTGTATTGTGGATCATAGTGAGAATGTTTTGTGGGGAATGGTTGTGCCATTGGTTCATGTTCTATAGAAGCATGAAAAAATTCAGGAAGAAACTAGGGTGAGAATGAGTTAGAGATGTCGGTACAGTGGCCCAATCTATTTTTTTAGAACATATTGATTCTCAGGAGGATCAACTCTGGGACGATCCTTTATATGGTGGGGTGATTTTAAAATCTCAGATTTCTTCCTTAGTTAGGTTCTTGTTATGTTTCAGTTCTAGTCCATTTTTGGTTAATAAAGTGTTTCACAAAGCCTTGTGAAGGTTCTTGGGTGTTCTTGGGGTTCGGGACATGAAAAAGGGGGGAAAGAGGTCTTTTTGGGTAGTCCACACAGTTTGCGCACAATTAGGAAAACCGTACGAGGGGGGTTGTTCGGGTACTAGAAATCTGCACAATTTGTGCACAGTCCAGAAAAATGTGATAGAGATAGGGAATGCGAGTAGTAGCCTATGAATGGTTTGGAAAACTGTGTGGGAAAACCTTGCGGCCTGGGAACCTCTAAAGTTTTACAAAAAATTCCATTATGGGGGAAATAAGGGGTACTTAGGATCCCCCCCCCCTTCTTCCAACTCTAGACCTAGTGACGCCTCAGAATATCTAAGAGCTTCTGAGGACCAATCAACTGCATCCTTGGTCTGTTTGGAGTTCCGCCAGTTGCGGATTAAATATCCGGTTATGGAAAATCTCACTCTTAATTCTCTTTTTGGTTTAGGTTTCATATTTCTTTCCCATTTTTATATGAAGCTCTCAAACACTACCTTTTTGTTGAGATTTAGGGTAATGCTTCTAGGGTTGGTTGAATCAATATCTAAGGCCTTGGTTGGGAGTGTGTTCACCAAGGGATTTAAGGTAGGCAGTCTACAAGTTATATTCCATGGTTTTGTGTAGATTTGTGAATGTAGGGTTTTTATTCATGCCCTCTTTTGAAAAGTTATTGGTTCCTTTGACATGATGTGTTTTAGTGGGTGTCTAAATAGTTAATTAAACCCCTCTTGATCCCCATGGGATACCAAGAGGATGACTCGACCAAATTAGGGCCACCTAAGTGGTGTTCTGATATTATCGAAACATAGAGTTTAGCTATGTATGTGTAAGGTGGTTGAGGAAAAACCTAGATCCCCGGAGGAATTTTTTAATATTATTGAAGGATGTGTAATTTTTGTTTAGTAATACACTAAGGTTGGGGAATGGCCTAAGAGGTTTTTTGGTCATCATGAAAAAGTTTTAAAGGTATTAATGGAAAATTAATGGGGAATAGATTTAAACTCGAAAATACTTAGTGATATATGCATGGAAAATGTCAATCGGAATAAAGGGGTAAGTAATATAAATGAGGAATGTGTTAATGAGTTGAGGAAAAATGTTAATTTCTAATTTATTTATATTATTGTGATTTTTTAAATGATATTGGCTATGTTTGGGGTGATATGGTTAATTGGGGTGAATGATAAAAAATAATGTGCACATGGCTTGGTTTAGTGGGTTATCGACTTGAGGTTCTATGCCCAGGGGCTTAGTTGGAATGTGGTTCTAGATCCTCCACTAAATGCATGGTTAGGGAAGGGTATATAGTTATGTTCTCCTAATGGTTGCATTCCACCCATACTGATTCTTCAAGGTGAGGAATATAGGTTTGTTATAATGTAATTCCTATTGAGATTGGACTTAATTTTATTCCTATATGTATAGAAATATTGAATGTTCCTAATCTATTGAACACATGAGAAAGGTATATTAAATTATAAAATTCCTAAGTAGTGAACCCAGATTCAATGGTAGTATGAATTAAATGAACATAGTACAGAATGCCCCAATGAACTTTTTATACTTAATTGTCACCATTTATCACTTTTAGGCACTGTCTGACTTTGTTGGATATTTTGTAGACACCATTGGTAGTGTCCTACTAAGTTATTCTCACCCCCTTCTCAGACCTCCATTGGGTACCCAAGCAGGTTTCTTGAAAGCAGGTCAGGAAAATATAAAGGCCCTTATGCTAGGGAGTTATGTTGGACATGTGACATGTTGGGTGAGGTTCTAGACTAGGTGTCCATAAAATTTTGGGGATCCGATTGTTTACTTTATTTTGTGTTTTTGTTCACTTGACACTACAACATGGCATGACATATTTACTAGTGTAAATGGTTGAACCTAGTTTTTCTAATTGGTTAATTACACATGTTGTTTATTTTTCACTTTTTTTTCTATTATATAAGTTATTATCTACTGCATCTAACTATAATATTGAGGGTATTGTCTCCCCATGTGACCTTTCAGACCCTCGCTTCTAGTCGACAACCTCTAACATATGGAGAAGTGCGCTTGAGGTCATGTAACTACTCGGCTTGGGGCACTGGTTTAGTGTCTCCCAACTCGGGGATGTTATAGTGGAAATTTAATTTCCATCACTTCCACAAAATACCTCAATGGATTTTTATGCATATATTTTGGTGATGCGTACATTATATAGTAAACCAGGCACTTTTTCTAGTGGTGGTCAGGAAGATGACGTTCCTAGTGATATTGATGGTGGGGAAGAGGGTGAGGAAGAAGAAGAGGAATAGGGAGATGATGAGGAAGAGGCTGAGGATGAGGATGAGGCTAATAATTTAGTCAAGGTTTATTGTGGTGATAGTGATGGTGATGAGTTACATATTGATCCTTTAAATTTTTTATTAATATTTATGAGATTTGATGATTAAAGATTTTTTATTAACAAATATTTGTTATGTTTTGTATCTGTGTTATCACATGTTAAATGCATCACTAGATTTCCTATGTTATCATTATTTGTTTATTGGTTTGTGGATCTTTGAAGATGTTATGTCATTTTCATTGTAGATTCTATTTATTTAGATTTTATATTTTCACTATTTGTATGTTCTTTATATTGGGGATTTTCTGTTGGTTATATTTCAGGTTCTATTTTCGTTGGTTTGTGGCTCTTTTATTTCATGTTGGTTTCATTTCAAGTTATCTTTCCAATATATTCAATTGATTGTAGGTTTTTTGGGTAGGGTTTGGATACTACTGTCTTGAGAATAGAGAAAAGGGTCTATTCCAATCATTTTAAAACATTTTGGTCTAGCCTTATACCAATGGTTCCCTATGAACCATTGGTTAAAATAAACTTTTATTTACCCTATACCAACGGTTCACTGAGAACTATTAGTATAGAATTTTCCGAACAACCTTTTAACCAATGGTTAGGAAAACCATTGGTATAGGATATACCAATGATTCTCTAGACTATACCAATAAATTTGAACCATTATTATAGTCCTAAATCCCATTATTTATAACTAGAACCCTTATTAGATATATCGTACTTTAAAACATTATTCATAACGTCGGGAAGTGTAACATTATATAGTATGATATAAGTTACCCAGTAAGAGTATACATAAGATATATTAATAAATAGACCTATGTGAGAATAAGAATAGTACATTGGTATGATCACATGACCATTACTTATAATAATCATACCCAATCATTAAAATATCATTAATCATGAAACATCATGTATTTTTTGTCAAACAAAATTCATAAGACATAAGAGTTCATAATCATTAATAATTAAACACGATCTATGAGAACGTAACACAAGAATAAGTCCTAAATTTTTAGTATTCTCATAAGAATTAAAAATCATTCCCTTAATTAAATTTCACATCTAATACTATGATAGTGGATTAGGTTCACTCTATAATCCATCATTTCTATAGTCAATGTTCACTCATGGGACTATCGTATTATAAAAAAAACCTCCATTGAACTAGGCTCCCTCCCCATTCTAATACTTATTATCTCATTATATATCCATATTTATACAATATATTAGAGGGATATATAATTTCAATCCTACCCATCATATAAATGAAACCATACATATGTGCACTATAATATTTTAGATCATTCATCATATCCTAATATCAAAATCAATTGAAAAGATGCATGTTTCATAAAAATTTCATCTTTATATTGATAAGTATTCTATAAAATGTTTAAAAATGGTAATTTTATATCATATACCTTATATATAATAAGAAAAATCAATGCATTTTGTTATATATGAAAATACTTTTAAAATATCACTATAAGATACCTTGAAAAAAATCCCCCTTTCATTCTGAAATAAACTATTCAAAATCAAAAAATTTGAAAAATATGATTGATGAATTTTAATTGAAAATAATCATGTAAAATTTTTATATATGATTCAATGTAAATAAATTCATGATGGTGGGAAAATAAAATCATTCATGTAGTGTAGTTTAAGAAAAAATATTTTCACATTTTCAGTAAAAAAATCAAATGTACCTTATTCAAAAAAAGAAATAAAAATTCTCTTAAAACATTTTCATAAAAACTAAAAAAATATTAAAAATGGTTTTGAAAAAAATATATATAATATTTAAAATATTCTCGAACAAATATTTATGGACATATTTACAGGGAAGAAAATATTCTCGATTGAAAATATAAATAAAGTTAGTTTTCATTAAAACACTATTATGGAATCTTGTGTTCTTAAAGAGAGGAAAATGAATGTAAAAAATTGTAATATCTTGAATTTTTAAGAGGATAATGAATGAAAAAATATTATATTTATATATATATTGTATAATTTTATCATTATAAATTTAAGCATAAATAATCTCTATAAAAATTAGATTGTAACATAAAATCCTTACCACTTTAGAATTATTTGATACATGAAAACCATGAATGAAGTAATTTAAAATTAGAAAATAAATATAATGAACATAATTATATTAACGATACAAAATAGAAAACTAGTAGTAGATAAACTTCATAAAATAATATATGTGTATAACATAACATATGTCCCAAAAAGACAATTTGAGATAGTAAACTCCTACCACTTTGGTAACATTTGAATAAAATCACATTGGATGAAGTAATTTGAATTGTAAAAATAAATACCATGAATTAAGAATGTTAAATTACATAATATATAAATATATAATTATAAACACTGTATAAATATAAATAAGTTAATAAGATCAAACATGTCTCAACAAATCAAAATTGAGATGAATAACCCATACCTTATATCGAAATTGATTAAAAATAACTTTATAATACTATATAATAAATATATATTTCTTATAATTCTATAATATAATATTATTCATACATATAATATCATATATTATCCGATTGTATAATTTCAATACCATTTTATTTATAATTATCTATTGAAGTCAACATTTTTTGTGTTAACTACTTTGTTTTTAATGAATGTTTTAGTATAGAAGTTATGGTCCATCCACTTTGATCATTATTCCTACATATCTATAATTATAATCATGAAAAAAATATCATAAATATTCATTATATAGTTGTTTATAACCATTAATTTTGTGTGTTGATGAAAAATAAACAACATCAGTATATATGGTAATCTCTACATACACACGATTGATGTTTCCACTTTTCAATAGATGGAACAAAACAAATTTGAATGATAATTCCCCTTAAAAAATAATTATTATATCATGAATACCGTATATTTTCATTAAATATATCATTTTAACTGGGTAATTAAATAATAAATGATTAATAAATCACATCTCTTTGTGGAGGTGCAGTCCACATGTATGCATGGGCCACATTATCATTTACCAATGAATGATAAGGTAAGAATGTAGATAAGATATTATAATTAAATAAGAATATTTATATTGTAAATATAATTTATATATATATATATAATCCATCATTATAACCACCCATTGAATACGGTGATGGTAAGTGAATCGTATCACCTCGTGGTGTGGTAGTCCAAACTCATGCACATGTGTTTCGAGTCGATCTCGAAACGCCCAATGGTTCGGTATCCAATTATCATGGACCTGCTTTCCAAAGGCAGGCATTCACTAGGTGGTTTGGCCAGTGACTCTTAGGAACTCACATTGGTCTAGTGGATAGGAATTTGGGCTCATCGCACCATTTTTGGGAAGAATTATTGCATGTTTTGGGACTCTATTATAGATTTAAGATGTATTCATACGTTCGGGAATCTTTGGTTTATACCCAAGCATAGTATCCTTGATTTACTCTCGGTTGGAAATGGACAGCTGGACGCAGGGGTTCAGAATCATTTATGCTTGAGGTTTACCATCCCTCATTGGATTAATGACCCCAAAGAGTCTGGACTTATTGAAGCGGCATAAGGAGTGGTGTAGTGAACCGATGTGAAGATATTCAGATCAACCTGTTTTTCGGCTTGGACCTGAGGGAGGCTTAGTACGTACCCTACTCAGAGACAGCGATCAAAGTCCACGTAGGTAGAATAGGATTGGGGCTTACACTCTAAAGAGGCCCATAGTAATGGATTGGGGCTTACACTCTGAGGAGGCCCAGGGTAATGGATTGGAGCTTACACTCTGAGGAGGCCCATAAGAGGATGTCATGGTTGATGCTTACTCTCAGCCCACATGAGTCATGCTCGGTGTGAGAAAAAAGAGGTAGCAGGGACTAGATGATCACGTCACGAAAGGTGCGTCCGTGGGAAGTGGAGTGGGGCTTATGCATAGGGTGGACCATAAGGTCGGGGATTACTCCGAGTTGGATGCCCATGGTGACAAAGTGCAGCGGGAGAGGGACTTATCCCCAAAGAAAGATGGAGAAACACCCTTCCCCACTACACGCTTCTTTGATCCTGGCAGTGGGGAAGTAGGCAGGTGCATGGGGGCCTCCTTCTGATAGGTATCCTGCCACACCCCGGAGAGGGGAGAAGCGCCACAGTCTAGACAAGTGGAGGGGCAGAAAAGGGCCTCTCGGGCTCGGATTCCGCATTACCTTTGGAATTTGAACCCAATAATGCATCGGGAATCCGCTCAAGCGTCGGAGTAACCCCTTCACCCCTACTTACCATGGGTATGTGAACTCAAAACGGAGCGTTTATGTGCCTAAAGGTTACATCACATGGGTTTGGTGGTTCTGGTGGAGGCCTCGGCTTGGGGTCGATGAATGGGCCAATGAGGGAACTACAAAGGATCAAGACAGAATGGAAGGATTTTATATGACTCGGGGAATGGGAACTCCGAAGGAGTTGGTAGGCCACATGGGTATATGAGGAGTGGATCCCTTCGCGTAGGGAGGTGCTACGCGGCTGGAGAGGTCGTCCATGAACCAGGGTGGTCCGCAAACTTATAGGAATCCCGCAAACCATGGTAGTTCACGGCTTGGTGGGAATCCTATGAACCAGGGTGGTTCACGGCTTCGGGTTCGGCCCACGTACCAGGTTGGTAAGCTGAGGGATCCATGTGAGTAGTGGCGGCCAAGGGCGACACCGGTCGGGGGTTCGTCGGTCAAGGCTTCTCCCACGTTGGAGGGTGCTACGCAGTGCAACAGATCGGAAAAGGGGTATAACCTACCTGGTCCACTGGGAGTGCATCCGCAGAGGGGCCATGGTCTGCGGTCTCTTTTTATTGTTTTTTTATGTTCACAATTCACCAAGTTATTATGCATTTTCAGTTCCTTATTAATTCGCTTCCAACTTCATACCTGCTATGGTTCGTGAACTGGAACTTTTCTATTTGTGAAATCCTAAGCTACTTCCTTCGAAATCCTTTCACCTGAATTTGGTCGATCTCTCTGAATCCCCCCTCCTCTTCCCCTTGGTCTCCTTATATAGAGTGGGGAAAGAGATATATCTGTGGTCATGCATCACCTTTTACAGAGGCCCATGATCAGAGACCCAATTCACGGAGGACTTGGTCAATCCGTGACTCACAGGTGCATTGAACGCACCTCCCCCGCAATCCTAACCAAATCGGGGAGTGCTTCGCAACCGTCCAGGGCTCTGTCTCCATTCTGCGAATGACAACGCTCCGCTATCCATTTCGGTCGATGCGGTTCATGGTTGGGGGCGGTTCGTGACGGTGGACTAGCTTGGCGCCCGTCCAGATTTGCACTCGTAGAGGTTCTCTGCCTTCATTCCGCAAACGACAACAGTCCGCGGAGGGGGAGCTTCATGGAACCGTTTACGTAGTGTTTTCATGGGACCGGTCTGTGGACAGGTTTGGCTTGTGCATACTTTGATTTTTCTCCATAATTTCCATTCTTTCCCCCAATTCTTTGGGGGTAATTGGGTAGAATCTCCTTTGCGAATTTTTCAGGACCCTACAAATGCCCCCCATCGGAATAGGGGCTGATTGGAATGAAGAGGAGGATATTCTGATGTAGAGTGGTCCTGAAACATTTATGGTTTTCGGTAGAAGATTGGACCCAGTACGGGACCACAACTATCAATACGGGGGCCATTCCTTTTTATTTTACTGGATTCTTAGTGAAACCAGAGCCCTCACACTTTTTGACTTCGCGCTCTTATTCCTTCGCGAAACGCCTCATCCTCGAACCAACTTCCACTTTCCGCGATCCATTCCTCTTTCGTGGCCACCTTCACCCGTGGACCAATTTCCCAACTGCGAACCAATACATTTAATTAATTAAAAAGTAAGTCAAAATGGTCCATGAAGGAATTTTCTTCGTGGTTTTGAGGGTCCTCGGACTGAAATCTTCCTGACTTTGAAAACATCCTATGTTTTCCAAATCTTAATTATTTAAATCTAGGATTAGGACTCCACAGAGCAACTTGGTTCGTTGTTTTCTGGCCAATGCCCTATGGGACAGAATACTGTGAACCCCTTCCGCATAGGGTTGGTTTGCGGGATGTCGTCATCGCAAACCACTTTATGAGGCCTGCTCAGGAAGGCTTCTTGATTCCTTTGCCATACTGTTGGTATTTTTGTCCAGATTTTATTATTCCAGAATAACCATTTGATGATCTTCATAATGCAGGGAGAAAACATGGTTCCCCCTTGCCCTGCACCCAAGCCTACTACCGAGCCTCTCAATTGGAAATCAACGCCTGAAGGATGTGACCAGTTCTATTAAGGATGGAATCCACAACTCCCCACAGACCTTTCTTTCAGATCAGCTCTCTGAGTCACAACGGGAGTACCCATTTTCCAATATCCTTCCTACATACGGGTTCATTTTACTATCTGATACGCCGATTCCGATACCATCTCATGACAAAAATCTGACAGCATGGGTATTTACTATAATAATCCCTCGATCTGTGATATCTTCCAGAGGGCGGCCTTCTGTAAAGGATACATCCACCGGATCTATGTTGAATCACCTTCCTATGTCCCCAACAGGGGAACAACGTTAACTGGACATGACAATTCATTGTTACCGGAGCATTGCCGATAATGCGACGGTAAAAAACTAGGATGGCTGGCTAGTGGTCCGGGACCTTAGGCCGGGAGGGGCATTTAAATCATTGGATTTGGGGTGGCCCTTCTAGGTTCACCAGAGATGTGCAAAGTTTGAGGTAGAGTTGCAAGTCGTAGGCTTATATGAGGCTGCCTGGGTGTCCCAAACCTATATCCATCAGACTCAAGCCCTCGCCAGGAAACTTATGAGCCGTTGGAGTCTGGACACCAACACATTTCACATGTTCCATGGTGAGGTGGGTATTAGTGTTTGGGACGTCTTTCAGAATTTTGGGGTCCCCATAGTTGGGGGTATGTATGATGAATTCTTACCTCCTTCTTCTGTGTTGGACAATGAAGAGAGGAATACCTCTCTAATGAAGCATCTTATTGACTATTCTAAGAAGCATTCAAAGGATATGTCTCTGAATCAGCTTGTCCCATATTGTGAATGGGTCAAGGCTTTTTCTAGATAGAAAAATTCTATGGCTCTCCCACGTAAGCCCACGACCTGCCCGATGATGGAGTCCTGGAAGCAAAGGGACAACTATTGGCTGATCCTGGAAGAAGGCCAGTTCAATGATTGGGGCAGGGTGCTTGTTCCGGAAGTCGATCAGCTGCTTCGTCTGTCGGCATTCCTGGCCATGTTCCTGAGTGGCTGGCTATTACTGGTATGTGAGACTGGTGGCATACGAGTCTCTACTTTCATCATGGAAGCATATCTGGCTACCGGTAATGTTATCAACTTGGTCATTCCAGTATTGGCCAGGATTTATCGGTTGCTTAGCAATATTACTGATGGGAGTCGGCCAGACCGGGTAGCCTGTCCTTTTCAAATTCTCTGGTGGATGGTTGGGAGCACATATCAAGAACTACTACACATTCATCAACCCTCTTCAGATTCTGGGCACCACATTCCAGCCGTTCTAGAAAGTGCCCAGTGGGGTAATGCCTGAAGAGTTGGTGAACCAAGAAAAGGATGGACAATAGATGGTTCAGAATATGCGTCTGCTGACGAGTCAGATTTCGATCATTGAGCATTTCAATTTCTGACCATATTCGTCCCCGACTGGTGCAATTAGGAATACCATATCTGAAGATTTTAGCATGTGGGGATACCTATTTTCCCTCCGAGAGGGCATTCTGGTGGCCCGTATTGGTGGGGAGCTGATCTGTGAGGGGTACGCACCTTGCCAATTCGGACGTCAATTTGGCTGTGTCCAGGCACTGTGTCCCCCAACAATCAATTTCGCCTGCGAGAACCACCATCTAATTGGGTCTAGACAACTATGGTTAATGTTTACCTATTAAGATACTTGTTGCGAGGTTATGACTCCCGCACTTGCAGACTCCACGCCCTTCTTATCCAAGAGTTATGCCGACTTCTGGGTGCAATCGTACCTGAATGTCCGGCTAGGGATGTGGGTGCTTACCATCTCAAGCCCAAATCCATCGCAGGGAAAGAGGAAGAGAAAGGGGGATGGTGCTTCAATCAGGTCGGGCAAGGTTCTTTACCACCCTGCCGGTCCCGTGCTTCCAGGGAAGGTTTTGACGGACAGAGGTGTATCCTCTCATGCCATCGAAGCCGCCCGGAGAGGGTTGGTTATCCCTGCTGATGCTTCCTTCCCGATAGCTTGGAGCCAATGGGATGAATTCAAAAGTCAGTCATCCTTTCGCAGCCAGTACCCCCATTCTCTGTGGTAGTATTTTCAGGAATCAGAGGTGGATTTTGATGGGCTGGGTTAGATATCTTCTCTCGTCGACATTCTTTATGATGCGGACCCGGAGAGGGTCGATCGGTATCTTCGGGACCTCGAGGCCTGTATTCACGCACGCTGGGGTTATGCAGTTTTGAATCATCGAGTCCAGGCCATGCTGCAGTCGGCGACTGAAGAGGAGGAGGAAGGGAGCGATCACTCCTCAGGGGGCGGTGATCTCGGTGGCTCCCCCACTGCGGATGAGGCAAGGGAATTCTCCCCCATACCCGTGGTGTCACACCCACAGGTAGATCTGGAATGTTCTAGGGTGGCAGTGAGATCCCGAAAACAAACATGGCCATTGCTTCCCCCACCAGCCCCCGCCACTGACCGACCCTCTTAGGTTGATCCTCCCCGGCTAGCTATTCCTGTTACGGTCACATTTCCCAATGCATGGAGAATTTGGGATGACCTGAGGTTCAGTGGCTCGGATGAGGAGGTTTGGGCATTTCTCCAAATGGGCCCTCTCAAGCTTCCAGGTATTGGGATGATCTTCGATCCACCCCACTTACTGTAGGAAGAGGATTTGGATGAAATATTCAATCCACTGAAGGAGATGTGAACCTACGTTTATTCACTCTGGATCTGGCTTTTTGGGTCTACCTGGGTGTCCATGATGATAAGGAATCCTGAATAGTATGATCTTGAAGAAGAGGTCATCCTATTCATCCATTCCGGTTTTCCTCCCTCCTTTACTATGAAGGTTCTAAAGTTTCTTCCCTTTATGCAGGCGGTTGAGGAGTCCCAGGGGAAGTTCCTTCCCTAGATTATACTCCTCATGGTACTGCAGCCAGATAACATGTACTTTCGACTACGGGGATCATCGAGGAGGGGTCTCTTGGCGCAGATGATCTCATGGAAGCGACCGTTGCGGACCCAGCTAGGGTCTTTCCTCCTCCAGCTCCCCCCAGCGTTCTGAGCGAGGAACTATCCCTTGGGCATATCTAGAGATGGAAAAAGGCATCCTATTTATCAGAACAGCTCAGACAGGGGATGTCGGGTAAGTATGACTCATATATTTTGACTCTGCCAGTTATTAAATGTATTGGTGTATGTTTTAGGGCTACTCGGATGCCCCGCCATGGTTACACCAACAGTCGTATCTTTTACCCCCTTATCTTCGGATGGATCACCTGCAGCCACACCTGGGAGTGATGAGATGGTGGGCCCTATTGGAGGGGCTAGTGATATGGATGCTTTACTCCAAACTTTATCAATCGATGATATGTTTGAGGAGGAAAAACTGGAAGTCACAACTCCCGCTGACCATACGGCCTTTATAATCACAGGGGAGGATTGGGCGCCCATGATTACTGAAGAGGCCCCACATCCGATAGGGCCAGTTTCCTTAGACCCAATGGATCATGTGACTATGGAGGAAGAGCCCGCAACCAGACCAGTCGTCAGAAACTCAGATCAGGCAATTATTTTATTTATAGGGGGAGTGATTTCCCCGGGCTTGATCTCCGTAGCCGACTGTTTGGGGACAGATTTGGGAGTTGCTGGACTTGGTCATGGCCTTAGGTCCTGGACACCTCTAGGGGTTCCCATGACTCCCTTTCCTCTTGAAGACACAACGTCTTCCTTGCATGGTCGTGGCGGTGTAGAGCTTGAGGATACCGACGCCTTGATGACCAGGGGTAAGTTTATCAATCCCTTGCCACTAACTCTTTCCTCTTCCCTTTTCTGATTATAGATACTTATCTGTCTTGTCGACTCCCAGGCTTTAGGACCACGACTTTTGGCGTTGACGATTGTGTCGTCAGATCCGATCGTGCATGTGACCACAACCGTCGGGGGCGAAGTTACTGCTGCACCAGAGTATGTGGGTGAAGCCGCATCAGGCCCCTACTTGATGACATTCATCCCTAAATACATATATTCATCTGAAAGAGACTCTGAGCCTGATCAACAAGTCCTTTCTAGTCTTCGACCTTCTCGCTAAAGGGCTTGGGAGAGAATTTGGAAGTTTATTTCTCAGATGCCCTTAGCTGAGATTCCGACAAAATTACCGAAGTTGCGCAATCTGTTTATGCTGTTGGGATTTGATGGCTTCAACTACCACGATATTTATGACATAGTCAAGCAGGTGGCCGCTGATTGGGAAAGAATGGGTGGTTTAGAATATCACCTTTCTACTGCTCAATCTGAAGCTTACCTTTCCACAACCCGACAGCTCTTCCTAACAGAGGCTCATGATCATGCTGGGGTAGTTACGAGGCTCCAGGGAGAAGTCATTGAGTAGCATTCTCGCATCGAGGTGCTGAGGAATGAGATACAATGGCTTCAGAAGGAATAGCTAATGTCGCCACCATAATTGATGAAGGGGAGCGGCGAATGGAGGAGGAGATGAGGGCAAGATCAAAGGCACCCCAGGTGGTGGGAGTGTTGCAGGCTGGTGAAGAAGCTGAGACATCCTTACTGTATAATCTCCATAAAACAATCGAGGATTCTCATCAGCACCTAATTCAACTTTTTGAATCTACTAAAAACCTCATGTAATGACCTTTCATGATAGTGGAGGCTCTGGATTATGTATACCCTTCTTACCAACCTTTTTATGAAAAAAATAAATTTTTTCCTTAGTGCTCTGGTTGTCCTCTCATGTTGCAAGAATTATATGGCATTATTACTATATATGTTAACTCACCAGACATTGACTAACCAGAGTTTGGGAAAATTGATAAAAATAAATAAAAAAAGGGCAAACGAGCTCTAAATTTTGCCTGGATCATGAGATCCGGTGAGCGTAGTTTGAATATTTCAAGGGTTTTGTAGAAAAACCCCACAAACATTTTGTCTTTTCTTATTAATGCCCTAATTTTACTTGGTCCCATTAGTGTGGACCCAGCGGGTATGGCCCGACTTTTTCTTCGGTCTCCCTTTTCGGGTTTTCGGCATAACAGGCATTGCACCTCTTTTTGTGAGCGGATTAAAGCCCCACTGACAAGACTATCCTTACTGATGTTTTAGGTCGAATAGCTTTGACCATGTATGGTGGGGTGAGGTCCCCAATGATATTTGGTTGATTAAAAGATGTCTCAATATCCTTTAGATTCCTGTGAGGGGAAAAGTGTGTTCAGATTTGAACGACATGCAGGGCATGTCTCAAGGCATGAGAGACGTATCGGCGTACAGAGCCAGGAATAACATCGTTTAATGAAATTTGGCCTTTGGTAGACAGGACATGGGTGATCAATATGTAGCGCTGCTGATGGCGTGGTATGCATAATCATGCAAAGGTGTCCTTAAGTCAATGACTCTGTATTTCTGATGGCCTAAGGACATCATGGAAGTCCGGCTTATGGAAACCATGATGGGTGGCTTGGAGAATTATGAAAACCACCGGGGGTGGATCGGAAAGGGAATGTGATATCTAAAAAGGGATTGAGGACATCTGTGTTAATCAGGAGTGTGGAATCAGGTTCCCTGTCCTACAAATTTATCTAGCATAAAGGATGGTTGGAGCTTGGAAAATTTTAATGTCATGTAGCTGGGACATTCTTCAAAGTGGAATGGCTTGTCCTGGTTCTCGGTAATCTCGTCAGAGACATTCCACCATATTCAAGCATGGTTGTGAAAGAGGCTGGTAAACTGTAGCTCAGAGGGTTTCTGAATCCTGGGATAGAAATGGGGGCTCAAAGGCCAAAAGGCATTCGGAGAGAAGCATTGCCTATGGAAATATTACCTTTAGTAGATGAGCTATGGGAGATCAATATGCAGAGACACTAAGGGAAAGGTATTTATAGTCATATAAAGATGTCCTTGGGTCAATGATTTTATTCTCCCGATAGACGAGAAACTTCTGGGAAGTTGAGATTCGGAACCACAAGGGGTGGCTTACGAGAGTTCGGATTTTTCTGAGTACGGAGTATGGTTTATGAGGAGAGGGTTCTTGGATACGGGAGGAGAGTCTAGGCTAAAAATCCCGAGAATGGGTGAAGTCATTCCTTCTCACGTTGGTGTGAGACGGTGGATCATGCAGGTTTGACCCGTACACTAAGGGATAGAGAAAAGCCTTCGTTCCTTACTGAACCCATGTAGGATTGGCCATGCAGTTTAATATCATGCGGTAAGGATGGCTTCTATGCAGTTTAGCGTCATGCAGTAAAGACAAGGAGCATTATTAAAGGACGTTGTGTAGTTTTATGTCAGGCAGCGAGGAAAGGGGGCATTTTTAAAGGATGTTGTGAAGTTTTACACCATGTAGCGGGGACGGGGGTCATTTTCAAACCAGTGAAATGATTTTAGTTAGAGGTGTTTCCTGGGATGGTTAATTCTTGGTCTTTGCAGTTTTATGCCAAGCGGCCATGATGTTCTGTGCAGTTTAACATCATGCAGTAAGGAAGTAGTTGCAAAGGTCACTCTTCATCAGAATATAACTGGGCTTGAACATCTCTGCATGCCCAAGACATGGAGAGGGGTTGATTGATGTAAATCATGGTTCCAGGTCTTCTTGGATCATGAAAAATGATATGGGGGCCCTGAGGTCAGTAAGCGTACGGTACTAGGAAGAGTGTCGCCTGTGGAAATCATTCCTTTGTTAGACGGGCCAGGGGCTATCAATATGCAGAGCTGCTGAGGGCATGGTATGCATAGTCATGCAAAGGTGTCCACGGGTTGATAACTTTCCACTTCCGATGGCCGTGAATGGTTATGGGGATCTGCAATTGTCTGGGAGACGAAGTCTGTTATTTGGTAAGGAAATGTCTGGACAAGTCGGGGATGTTTTCCCTGGTTGTTGTTAAAGCATAAAGAACTCCCTGAAATGATTTATCTTGAACGTGTGAGTCTACCTTTACTACTTGCATTTTAGCATCGTGCGGTAAGGATGAAGTAATCCTAGTTTAGCGGTCATAGAGCTCAGACCATTGGGTGACTATTGCTGCAGTGACTTGAAGGATAACTTAGTTACCATGCTCGGATATACTCTGAACAGGGTGGGGGATGAAGGTTGTAAACTGTAAATCTAAGGTTTCCTAGATCATGAGGTGTGGTGTGGGGGCTCTGATTCTGATAAGCGTACGGAGCTAGGAAGAGTACCACCTGAGGAAATCATGCCTTTGGTAGACGGGCCAGGGGCTATCAATATGTAGAGCCGATGGGGGAATGGTATGCATAGTCATGCAAAGGTGTCCCCTGGTCGATAACTTTCCACTTCCGATGGTCATGAATGAATATGAAAATCTGAGATTTCTCATAGTACAGATTTTGGAATGAGGGGATTATGGTGTCCGAGCATACAAGAAACATCTTCACTGTAATTGTCTATTGAGTCAAAGTAGCCTAGTCCTGGCTTGACATTCATAGATACAGGTCATCATGTGAACCATGGGAGGATACATAGGCTAACCAGGTAGGGATACCCTGGTTATGTTTGGATGTGAAAAGGGGAGGGGCTTGTAAACCACTGCTCCATAAATTTCTGGATCAGGAGATATGGTGTGGGGGCTCTATGGCCGGTAAGAGTACAGAACTAGGAATAGTGTCTCCTATGGAAATCTTTCCTTTGGTAGACGGGCCAGGGGCTATCAATATTCAAATCTGTTGAGGGAATGGTATGAATATTCATGAAAAGTTGTCCACAGGTCGATGACTTTCCACTTCCAATGGCCATGAATTGTTATGAAGATCCATAATTATCTGGGCTGTGGGGTCTGATGTATGGAGAGGATGCATCCAAATGCGCAAGGAGTATTTCCATCTCAATTTTCCATATATCTTGGGTGGGTTGGGACGAAGTTCGTGCAATCTTTACATTGTGTGGTGAGGACGTGGAATACACCCCGTGCAGGTCTGGTCCGTACATGGGGGGAAAAGGGCATTTTTATCTTTTTATCTATGCATTTTAACGTCATGCGGTAAGGATGAGGAATACACCCCATGCAGGTCTGGTATGTACATGGGTGAAAGGGAATTTTTACATTTTATTTGGGGATAGCTGGGCTAGGGTGGGGGGCCCTGGCATCACTACATATCCTGCGAGGGCAGGAATCAAGCCACACATAGTTCATTCAAGAATACGCCCCGTGCAGGTCTGGTCCTAACACGGGGGGGGGGGGGGAGGAGGGTATTTTATCTTGTTATCCGTGCAGTTTAACGTCATGCGGTAATGACGAAGAGTACACCCCATGTCGGTCTAGTCCGTACATGGGGGATAGTGCATTTTTATCATCCATTTGGGGATGGTTGGGCCAGGGTGGGGGACCCTAGCATCACTACGTATCCTGTGAGGGCAGGAATCAAGACACGTGTAGTTCTTTCAAAGGAGTACACCTTGTGTAGGTCTGGTCCATACACAGGGGAAAGGGAATTTTTAAAACTATTTTATCCATGCAGTTTAATGTTGTGCGGTAAGGAAGAGGGATACACCCCGTGCAGGATCGGTCCGAATACGGGGAAAGGGAATTTTTAAATCAATTTTAGGGATGGTAGAGCCTATATTTGGGACCCTGGTGTCTCTACATATCCTGTACAGGGCAGGAATCAAGCCATACGTATTTCTCTGAGACCCGTGCAGTTTAACATCATGCGGTGAGGATGAGATCCTCTTAGTTTAGGTTCATAGAGTTTGGACCATTGAGTGCTTTGTAGTTTAATGTCATGCAGCTCGAACGATAAATATTTTTTAGTTATTCCTGTGAGGATGGAATGCTCTTAGTTTTAGGTCATAGAGTTTGGACCATTGAGTGCTTAGCAGTTTAACGTCTTGCAGCTTAGACGATAACTATTTTTTAGTTATTATATGAAATACTTCTTCAGAAATCTCACATTTGTAGGAGCGGTGGTGAACTACCCATCTAGGGAGATCAGGGCATATGCTCTGTTAAACTAGACCATGTGTACAACATATGGTCCCTCCCACTTGGGCTCCAGCTTTGGTGGATTCTTTCTGGGTATCATTGGAGTCTGGAGGACCAATACCAATTCTCCTTCTAAGAAAGACCAAAGATTGACCTTTTTATTGAAGGCTCGTGCAATCCGATTCAGGTACACTTCCAGATGGTGCAAAGTGTGTAGCCACTTCTCGTCTAGCTTCTCCAATTCACCTAGCCGCTTTTCTGATCACTCGTTGTTGGATAGATGATCAAAAATGTCCACACAGAGTGAGGGTAATTGGAGTTCAATGGGAAAAACCACTTCTGTTCCGTATACTAATGAGTATGGAGTAGCTCAAATAGCGATGTAGATTGTGGTTCGGTAATCCCACAATGAATGGGGGAGTTTATCCCGCCATAACTTCTTGTCTTTGTCAACAAATTTCTTGGAGAATTTTAGATAGGGTATTGTTGAAAGCCTCTATCTATCTGTTGGTCGCAGCATGGTAGCGGGATGAGTGGTTAGCCTAAATACCATACTCTTGGTATAGTTTCTCCAATTTAGCAGAGCAATGGTTAGTACCATTATCCATCAATATGGTATGAGGGACACCAAATATGGTGATGATATTGGTTTTTACAATGCTGGAAATGCTTCTTGCCCCGACTTCCTTAAGGGGTAGAGCTTCTGCCCATTTGGAAAAGAAGTCGGTTGTCGTGAGTATATACTTCAGCTGTTTAGCTGTAGCAGAAGGATATGGTCCCACGATGTCCATTCCCCAGACAGAAAATGGCCAGGAGTACTTAGCCTGATGAATTAACTCCAGGGGTCGGCATATGAAGTTGGTATGAATTTGGCATGAGTAGCATTTTTTGGTAAAGTGCTCGCAATCTCGTGCCATTGTGGTCCAATAGTACCCAAGCCTTCGGACCAGATGGGAAAACATGGACCCTAGTTAATGTGCTCCACATACTCTGGTATGTACCTCAGTCATGACGGTAGCGGTTTCTTCTCCATCAATGCATCAGAGGAGAATTCAGCTGAGGCCTCGTTTGTAGAGGACCTCTTGCTGGCCTGCGCCATCATATAGGACAAAGTTGACTACCCTTCTCTATATTTTCTCTCTTTCAGCATTGTTTGATGGAAGTTCTCCCCGTTGAAGGTAGTTTTCAATGGGGGTCATCCAGCCGGTGGCATGAGCATATGACTCTGGGACAGGACTGAATTTATTGATCTCTTCCATCTTGGCCGGAACAAATGGAAAGACCATTCGACGGTGAGAAGTAATGATGATCATTTCATCCCGGTCTAGGTTGGCTAGGGTTGTGGCCATATTGGATAATTCATCGGTCTGAGCATTCTGAGATCGGGGAATATAGGTTAATGTGGGTTCTGTAGAGAATTCCGACATTAGCTCTCAAACATTGTCAAACAGGGGAATCAGCTCGTCCTTTTTGATAGTATAGTCATCATTGACTTTCTTGATGACCAGTTCTGATTCACCTTTGACCTTAAGGTGTTTTAATTGTGCTTGGAGTGCGAGCTCCAGGCCTGCAATAAGGGCTTGATATTCCACTTCATTGTTTGTACATCTTTCTGACAGGAGGAAGCAATATGGAAAAACTGCCTTTTCTGGGGACATGAGTATTATCCCCAGGCCCACCTTGTTAAATTTGGGATCTTCCATTCTTTTTCTGGTTGGGCTTCGGGAGGCGTCGTCGAAGTACATTTCCCATGTTGGTATCTCCTCTTGAACCGTGAAGATATCTTAATTGGGTAGCTCGACATCCTGTAAGGCGGTCCCTATTGAAGGGTGATCTTCCAGAAAATCAGCTAATTCCAGGACATTGATGGCATTATGAGGCATAAACCGGATTTCAAACTGTTGTAGGATGACTGCCCATCGGGATAGGTGCCCCATCAGCATCGGGCGGCTAAGGATGTACGTGAGCGGGTTATTACACAAGACCAACTAGACTTTATGATGCTTCAGATAATGTCACAACTTTTGAACTGTGAAGACTAAGGCCAAACAACTCTTCTCGATGTTTGAGTATTGAGTCACAACATCGATCATGGTTCAGATGAGGAAATAGAGACTGTTTTCACTACCGGCATCGTTCTTTTGTGCGAGGAAGGCTCCCAGTGACTGCTCTAGGGCTGTCACGTATAGAATGAGAGGTCTTCTTTCGACCGGGGGCATGAGCACCGGTGGGAATAAGAGGTAATTCTTTAGGTTATCAAACGCCTCTTGGCTGTCATCTGTCCATTGGTACATGACTCCCTACTTCATTAACCTGGTAAAGGGAAAACATTTTCCCGCCAGGTTGGCTATGAATCACCTGATGTAGGCTAGGTGCCCTTGGAATGCTCTCAACTCGGTGAGATTGCAGGGGGGTTCCAGGCCGAGGATAGCCTTTGTATTTTTAGGTCAACTTCGATTCCAAGATGGCGTATGATGAAGCTAAGGAATTTCCCTGAAGAAACCTCAAAGGCACACTTCAAGGGGTTCATCTTTAGACTATGTGGTCAAAGTTTGTTGAAGAGAGTCTCACGATTTGACAGGTGATCTGAGTGTTGTCTAGACTTAACCACGAAGTCATCTACGTAGCATTCAACGAATCTACCCTAGAATGATTTAAAGATACGATGCATGGTGCGTTGATATGTGGCGCCAACATTCTTGAGACCAAAGGGCATGGCCCTGTAACAAAATATTCCTTTGAGGGGCCCTGAAGGTAGTGGCTTATTTGTCTTCTCAAACCATCCTAATTTTATTATACCTAGAATAGCCATCCATTAAGGATAGATCCTCGTACCCATCCGTTGCATCGATTAATAACTCGGTGATCGGGACCAGGAAATCATCTTTTAGGAAATGCTGATTGAGGTCTCTAAAGTCAGTGCAGACGAGGATTTTCCCATTCTTTTTCTTGACAGGGACGATGTTGGCCAACCATATGGATTATTGGACCTCCCAAATTAAGCCTTCTTTAATAATCTTATCGACTTCAGTCTCTATTTTGGCAGCATGTGAGGGGTGTGTCCTTCTGGCAGCCTGTTTATAGCCCATGTGGTCTTCTGGTAGACCTAGGTGATGTACGTCCACTTCGGGATCGAGTCCCAGCATTTTTGAGTAATTCTAGGGAAAGACATCTCGATGTTTCCTCAAGAAAGAGGTATATACCTCGTGATCCTCGAGGGACATGGATGCATTGACAAGATTGGGCCTCGGGTCTTCCTCGGTACCGATGTTTATTTCCCTGATCTCTTACACAGTGGTAGAGATACCTTCCTCAAATGCGGGAGGTGCATCCCTAAGATCGTCCTCCTCTTCTTCTCCCAAATCCTCATCTTCTTGATCCGACGAGGGGAGAGTTTTTGTACCGGGATCTCGGGGGTTTGAGGGAGAGGAATCATGGGCATCCCCACTCGAGTATTTGTCCCAAGATTGTGGGTTTCCGGACGTTCCCTCATTGCCATGCTTGGAGGTTATGGCTGAAGTCCGGAATACAGCTGAGTGTGTGTGTGAACTTCAATCCCTGCTCTCAACGTGGTTGATGGGCAGTACGTATTCTCTGTCAAGCAATCTTATAGGGTCATTAAGAACCATTTCCAGACCATTTTGAGCGGGGATCCAGTCGATAACATTGTCCAAAGGTTTCTTCCTCTTTTTCTCATAAAACCCGGTGTCAATGTAATGTGACTCAGAGATCTCGAAAGGGGCCTTGTCAGCGTGCAATGTCCCACTTTTCCCATTGATGCAGTACTTAATACACTGGTGGTAGGATGAAGGAATGACCATGTTCTTATGAATACATGGCCTTCTTAGCAGGGCATTGAATTCTATGTTCTGTCGGACCCCATGGAATTCTAAGTAGGCCACAAGGTCGCCAAAATGGGTCTTTAGCTTAATTTGTCCCATTGGCTTCTCTTAGATCATTTTGTAACATATCATAGTCGTGGATGAGGGTATTAAATCACCCTCAATGTATCCAAACATACGGAGTGTCTGTAGGGGAAGGAGTTTAACTATAGAGCTATTTTCAATAAATAATTTGCGGATCTCAACATCATCTAGTGTGCCAGACACATATAGTGGTTTGATGTGTCCCTGCACTATGGAATCTTCATCTAGATCGGTGAAGGAAATCACTGCATTGCATTCAGCTGATCCTGTCTCTGTCCGGTAAATCTCGACGGAAGCTACCTCAGCTTGAAACTTCTAGGGGCTGAGAAAGGCTTATATAAGTTCCTCCCTGAGAACAGTTAACAAACTCAAGGCGTCCAGGATTGACAGTTTGGCAGGTACCAACACCAGCTGCTTAAGGATGTCATATTTCTGTTCCAGTGGAAAATTCTTCTCCATTGGCGGGAGAGTTTTAGAGGACATCTTGGGAGTTGGATTACGTGATAAGGAGGGACCGACTGCAGGGTTAGATGTCGATGATTTCCCCAAGCTCTGGTGACTCGACCCGGCCAGTCTATTTGTGCGCACAAAGTGGCTAGGTGCTTGTTCCTCCTCTGATTGGTATGAAAGAATGATGGGGGTAGAGTGGACGCTTGTGGATGTGGACGGATGTTCTTTCTTCTGATGAGTCTGTTGAAGGGCTCTCCAACGGGTTTCTGCGATATTAACGGTTCGGGCCAAGTTCTAACCATAGGGTTGGTTTTGTTGGCAATTGCGCCTTCCCTGATATCCCCTGCCTCTATGATTCCTCATCCCGACTTCTCGTATTGGGAGCTCAGTTTAATAACCATACACTTCGTCAGGGAACGATTCCATAATATGGATGACATTGATGGAACCAAATATTGGTTCTTCATCCTCTGACAGGTCAACCTGGTTGGTTGTCCCTGATGGTGTCGTTAGGTGGGTCGGTGCCCGTGGTGCCAAATTCGAGGGTATGGAATATGATAGTGTTAGGGCTAACTTTGTCCTTTTCTGATACTTCTCCTCTTGCGCTTGTCTCCTCCTTTGATTACGCCTATATGACCGGATTGTAGAGGTATGTGAGGCCGATATTGTTGGTTGTGTGGCATCAGGGGCTGTTGGAGGAAACACCGTCTGCTGTAGTTGAGCTCGGAGTATGCCATGGGATCGATTGATAGTCTTTCAAGTCATCCAATTTTCAAATTTCTGCCCCTTCTTGCTGATGACGTCCTGCCACCCCTCCCCTTCGTCAGAGCCGGTGGTAAAAATATATGTCACATGTGCTGGGGGTTGTCCCAGCTCAACGTGCCCGGAGTCTACCATCATTTTCAGGAGGTCCTTGAAAATAAAGAATTACCGAATATTGTGCCCCAACATTCGATGGTAGGGATAGTAATCTGGCATGTCATCACGACCGAATTCTTTGGGTTTCCTTGGCTATGGGAGGCGGAGCACGTTGCAATTCATGACAGTGATGAAGTAGCCATGGACTTGGACCTCTCGGAATGAGTATACTTTATGTCTTCATTTCTCAAACTCGTTCCGCTTCGCCCCTTTCTGTTCTTCTCGCCTGGGTGGAGGCAGCCGATGATATGCAGGGGGCCCTTGACGATTTAGTGGAGGCCTGAGCGGTGGAGCAGGCACATGGGTTGGCTTGAGCGTGATAGAGGATGCTTTAGCTCTAGCTGCTCTCTTTGCAGGAGCCTGTGAAGCTATTCGGGAATTCAAATTGGTCCGCAACAGGGAGTCCTTGATTCTCTAGGCAATGTCCAAGAGATGGCGTAAGATAGTGGTGCACTCCACTGGTATGAGCAGAGTTCACAGATCATCTCGAAGATTGTTGATGCATATGATGAGAAACTCATCTTGAGGAATTGGCCTGTTCAGAGAGTAGGTCAGACCTTTCCATCTGGCGATGAAATATGAGACCCTCTCGTTCACCCTCTGCTTGTAGTCCATGAGGTCGCTGACAGTTTTTTTGGGAAACGTTGAGCTAAAGTGAAAGAGGAACTGTTGCCGAAGGTCTTCCCAGATTTTTTTGACTAGGCTGGCAGACTTGTATACCAGACGAAGGCGGATCCTTGCAAGGTCTGTACGAAGAATCTGAGTTTCACAGCTTCTTGATGTTCCGGAGTTCCCATCATCAGGTCGCAATAGGATTCGTAGTGAATCAAATGTTGTTCCGGGTCGCCTGATCCATTGATGATACAGAATACAGGTCTCCCAAAATTGGGTGGGGTGGTGTGTTTCTCACCCCATTCGAGTAAGGCTTCTGCTCTGGCTGTTTCAGAGCGCATCGACCTTCCATTGCTTCCAATAGAGTCGTTAGTGCCTCGATGGTGTTGGTGAGACCCTGTTTTACATCCTATTGGGCGCGATCCTAAGAAGGTGTAGCCTGAGGAATTGCTTGAGGATCCATCTCGGTTGGCACCTGGGTTGCATGTGCCGTTTGTGACACCTTTTGAGGATTCAAGCATACTCGCTCCAGTTACTTGTTGAGTGGAGGGAAGTCTTGGTATTCATCTGGATCCACATTTAGGTAGTTAGACGGGCTGGGAACCTTGTTGGGTAGGATCCCCAGCTGTTCTTCGTTTTCCTGGGTAATCCTCGGTCTTTGAGGTGCACTTAATGGGAGTGCATGATGTGGCTTCTCTTGGGACACGTTTTCAATAAGATGGGTTCTATGGAGTCGCTTGGCATTAATCCACCTCAACTCTTTCATTTCCTCTTCCTATCGAGCAAATCTCTCTTTGAGTGTAAGTGGGTCATTTTTATCAAGAGAAGGAGGCATGTTAAGGGTAACCGGTCCTTTGTTCTTATCCTTGTTGGAAGATCGCAGGGTGAGTAGAGGAAGGTTAGCTAAAGGGGAAGCCATATTTAGAGCGACCCTATAGTTCCAGGTGTCCACACCCAGTGGTTCGTTGTGAGTCACAGCTTGACCGGAACCATCGTCTCCCAATCCATCCAGATTCTCATCATCTTCGGTGCTACCCATGGGGATAGCCTCTCTGGCGTTGATGGATACATATTGCGGGGCTAGGAAGATGTCATCTTATGAATATGAAGAGGATCTCCTACGTCATTTACAAGTCTTCCCTCTCCTGTCCCAGGATTTCTGTCGGGCTCCTTGATGAAGGGTGACATTTAGATTTATTTGATATGATCTTACGGTACGCCTCCATTTCGGAGGGGATGACAATTCAAACGACGAGATAGGGTTGGAACCTCCTCTTCTGACTATCCTCCCTAGACGAGAGAATACTGATTCACATGGGTGGGGGGTTTGTTGTTGATGAGGTAATAATTCCCCCATCCCTGAGGGCTGGTGTTGGCTTCATTCATTGGACGTTGAGTATCTTCCCATTTTTATTGGTCTTAAGGGGAATTTGTTGTTAAAAATTCCCCCAGCCCTGCAGGCTGGGGTTGACCCTAGTTTGCAGCGGTGGCTGCTGCGATCGCTACATGCCTGATCTTATGTGCCCCCATTATGGGGTGAACTGGGTTTGGTGCCAAGTTATTTTGTGAATCAATCCCTTCTGGGGAGGCATGCAATGACCGCTGATTAGCCTCTCTTAGGCGAGAGGCATGTTGTATGCTCTCGGTGGCCTGATTCAAAAGTTCATGAATGACATTTTCCCATTGGGCCTAACGCTTTTGGGACTTACTCAATTCCCAACTCTTTTGGGTGAGTTGCCTTTCGCGAACAGGGAGACCACTTGATTGTTGTCTTGATGTGATGACATTGCAAGAAACCATGCCTAACGGGTTCTTTTGGGCGGGGAGCGGAGTGAAATGCAGAGCTCCATGTTCTCCCCAACCCCTGATATGGACTCCTGTCGGGGCGTGATCGATGAGGCGATGCAACTGGTGCAGTGCACGGAGGCAGGATATCTCTAGGTTTCCTTTACACCTCTCGGGTCATTGTTGTCATGCCGATGGAAGAGCCTCTAGGTCGATGTGACATAGGAGGTCTCCTATTGTCTTGTCATGGTCTACATACCTGTCATAGGGAAGGAATCTTGATTTCATATGGTGGAGGTTTGGATATATATTATGGAAGATGTCGTGCACGTTTTCTTCCAAAAAATCTATGGGTATGTTGAACTGAGAGGTGGTCGTGGGCCAAAACATAACTGGTATATCATCCCTAGCCAGTCATTTCCTCAGGTGAAACATGTCAGCATACTCGCCGCTAGTGATTCCTCTACCTGGTCAGCCCAACTGAGACGGTCGCTGTCAGTGTGGTCAGAGGCAGTGGGACTGGTAAGTATTGAATTATCATGTGGTAAATTTTGGGGCAGTTCTGAAGATGAACGTGGCCCCGAAACATCTCTTTATTGAAGAAGGGTGTCGTTAGCGATTGACTAGGAATCTAACATGATCGATCTCGT
This sequence comes from Viscum album, assembly GCA_963277665.1. Taxonomy (NCBI): domain Eukaryota; kingdom Viridiplantae; phylum Streptophyta; class Magnoliopsida; order Santalales; family Viscaceae; genus Viscum; species Viscum album. Next base: position 1,419,846,035 of record OY728145.1, read on the forward strand.
CCTTCTGAGTGCCTCAGCATACGAGGGTTTTTCTGTGTTTGATTCGGCAGAGGGAGGACCTTCCTGTCGATATGATATGTCATTGCAGGGAGGACATTAGCAATGGTGGCCATAATGGTGAGGACTACCATTACTTCTTGACGGCTCACTGCATAGAGGACTTTTGCAGTGCATACCTTGGGGAGGGCCTCCAAGGCATGTCACAGCAACGGGAGGACCTTCTGGCTGCGTAGATTTGTTATGTGGAGGGCCTTTGCAACAACTGCCATCATGGTGAGGATGACCATCATGGTTTGACATTCAATGTGTATCTTGGGGAGGACCTTCAAGATGCACTGCGACAAGGGGAGGACCTTCTTGTTTCATGGGGCCACTGCGGGGAGGACCTTCTCAATGGCATTCGTGGTGGCGAGGAATACCATCATAGCTGCTGTAATGGCAAGGACTACCATTACAGCTGCCATAGGGAGAATATCTGTGGGGTACACCCTGGGGAGGGCCTTTAGAATGTACCACAACGAGGGGAGGGCCTTCTAGTTGCTTGGTGTCTCTACATGGAGGACCTCCGTTATAAGGGTGGTAAAGACTACCACCGTGATTTGATGCCTGAATGCGCGAAGTGTCGTTGCAATGTAACCCCTAGGGAGGAACTTAAGGGCAGGCCATGACAAGGGGAGGGCCTCCTTGTCGTGATGAGATATCACTACAGGGAGGGCCTCCGCAGTTGTGACTATGATAGCGAGGACTACTATCGTAATATGTGGTCCCACTACATGGAGAGTTTTTGTAGCGTATACCTCGGGGAGGACCTTCAGGGTGGACCGTAGCAAGTGGAGGACCTTCTTGCTGCTCGATCTTTTGGTCACGTGGAGGGTTTCTGTGACTCGCATAAAAAGAGAATCTCTCATGATCGATCATTATATTCTCATGGGGGAGGCCCCCACAGGTTCTCTGGGGAGGAACTTCAGAGCTGCCGGTAGAAACATTGCTGGGAGGACCTTCACAACTTCTACTACTGCTCCCATAATATGGTAATGGGTGGGAAGGTTTCTGAGCCTTCGATATGTGCTTAACGACATTGGGAACCCCAGATTCCAGCAGAGTGGAGTCATGAAACCACTCTTTATTTTACAACTACCTTCGGCGCATTCAGGGCGCCTTCTTGCAGGCAGCGGGGACCGTATGCTATTGAAAATAGCCTTCACCATTGGGTCCCTGTCTAATTGGGTCCTGTGATGTTTCCAGGATATGTCGATGAACCTTTTGAATTTTATCAGGGATATATTCCTACTATGGAGCATCCACCATGATGGATGGGTGTCCCCTAGTTGGAACAAGTGAAGCTGCTCGATCCAGTTGCCCTTGTGTCGTGGAATATAGCCGGTGACCCTCCTCGGCGGAAGAAGGGATGCAGATATACTACAAGGCAGCTATCTCATCTCTTATATGAGTCACCTCAATTGGGGATATGGGATCACGGGCCCGAGTCCTTGCTATTTCCTCTGATGCAATTACACTCTGGCAAGTCTGCAAGATATGATCTGGGATCGATAACCGATCCTCCATCATTGCTAGGGTATGCAGAGAGACATCTTTGGATGGAATGGGTATGAAGGTTCATTCCGGTATCAGAGTAGGAATATTTTGCTCCATTCCTCCGATGTTCCGTGGGTACTGACAATTCTCCTATGTCGGGGAAGGTGAACAAATCTGCCCCTAGGACAGGATATGTCGGTTTATCTCTCCGTTTTCTGCCACATCGGGATAGCGGACTTTACTTGCATCTATAGGGAGATGGCCCTACATATTTTGGTTTCCCACCGTATCGAGTCAGTGGTCTTTATTGGTGGGGAGACGTGCCCGCCTATTAATTTCCTCCACATCTGGATGACGGGCTTTGTTGATCGCCACCACACTAGGATGGTAGGTGTCAGATCATTCGCTGGGTGCTGGTGTTGTATGCGTTGGGTCGCCACTACTTCGTGTTGGTGGGCTTCACGACCCTGGGCAGGGAGAGGTGCCTGTCGGGTAGGTGTTGTCCTGCGTGAGTGACGGGCTTGATGGAGCACGACGGGGATGCGCGCCTGCTCATATGTTGTCGCCATGTCCGAATGGCGGCCTGCCATGTCGGGATGGCTACCTTTGGAGGAGCGAACTGGTGTATGTGCCTATTCGTTATGCGTCTCCATGATTGGGCAGTGTAGATCCTCCACAGGGACAAGGATAATGAACGGTCCCCGGTTGTAAGTTTGTCGCCCTCCTCGGGCGGTCCGAGGGGCCGGAGCTCGGGGAGCGTGGGCCTTGATCCTCGATTCTACATTCTCCTGAGCGTGAGGATGTTGAGTCACGGTGTGACCATGATGATGTCTTATAGAGGGGGCCTTGGAGCAGAACCCCCATTCGGTGGGGATGAAGTCCTTGGCTTCGACCTCATTCGCCTCCCTAAGATAAGGTAGGTACGCGTTGTCTTGTTCCAGGGATATACTCCCGAAACAGTTGGAGACATCAACAGGGGTCGTCTGGATCTGCCTTTGCGGTCGCTGCTGTGCAGGTGACCGGTGAGTCCTGGTGGATTGGAGGGCATGCATGGCCACCTCCACCGTCGAGAGAGTACCGTTCATGTGGTACTCTCGGATCAATGCGTCTGAGACCCAGCGTTGAAGATGCTGGGTAGGTGATGGGGTCCTCCATTGGTGAAGAAGTCCTGTCATAACACAGTTGGAAGAATGTGCCTGTGAGTTCCTTCGTGATGCCATTGGATCAAAGGGAGTTTTGTGTGGTACCTGTAAAACATTTTAACAAATACAAATAGAAAACCCGTCAAAGTAGCATCTCATGACCCTATGCATAATGAATGGCCTTGTGTGGCCCTCCTTGAAAGTATAAAGAGGAACCAGGTGGATTAGGTTAAATCTGTCATGCTTGGTTAAAGATTCACGTCGGTTTCACCATTTTTTTTTTCAGGTCGGTCTCGAAATTCCCAATGGTTCTGTATCCGATTATCATGGACCTGCTTTCCAAAGGCAGGCGTTCACTAGGTGGTTTTACTAGCGACTCTTAGGAACTCACATTGGTAGTGAGGATGGGAAGATGGGCTCATCGCACCTTGTTTTGGGGCAATTATTTCATGTTCCAGGGCTCTCTTATAGATTTAATATGTATTCATATGTTTTCAAATCTTTGGTTTATACCCAAGCATAGTATCCACAGATTAATCCTGGTTGGCAATGGTTAGCTGGACGCAGGGTTTCAGAATCATTTATGCCCAATGTTTACCATCCCTCATTAGATTAATGACCCCGAGGAGTCTGGACTTATTGAGGCGGCACTAGGAGTGGCGCGGTGAACCGATGTGAAGATAGTCAGATCGACCGGTTTTTGGGCTTCAACCTTAGGGAGGCTTCCTACGTACCCTACCTCAAAGACAGGGATCAAATTCCACATAGTTTGAATAGGATTGGGGATTAAACTCTTTGGAGGCCCATAGTAATGGATTAAGGATTACACTCTAAGGAGGCCCAGGGTAATGGATTGGGGCTTACACTCTGAGGAGGCCCATAAGAGGATGTCATGGTCGATGCTTACTCTAAGACCACATGAGTCATGCTCGGTGTGAGAAACAAGAGGTAGCAGTGACTAGATGATCACGTCGCAAAAGGTGCGTGTGTGTGAAGTGGAGTGGGGCTTATGTATACGGTGGCCCATAAGGTCGAGGCTTACTCTGAGATGAATTCCCTTGGTGAAAAAGCGCAGCGGGAGAGGGACTTGGCCCCAAAGAAGGATGAAGCAACACCCATCCCAACTACGCCCTTCCTTGGGCCTAGCCGTGGGGAAGTACGAAGATGCATGGGGGATTCCTTCAGATGGGTATCCCACCATGCCCTGGAGAGGGGAGAAGTGCCCCAATCTAGAAAAGTGGAGGGGCATAAAATGGGCTCTCAGGCTCGAATTCCGCATTACCGTGGGAATGTGAACCCTAGAATGTTTCCAGAATCCACCCAAGGGTCGAAGAAACCCCTTCACCCCTGCATATCATGGGAATGTGAACTCAAAATGGCGTGCTGATGCGCCTGAAGGTTACATCACATGGGTCTGGTGGCTCCAGTGGAGGCCTCGGCACGGGGCCGATGAATGGGCCAATGAGGGAACTACGGAGGATCAGGCCGGATTGGAAGGATTTTATATGGCTCAGGGAATGGTAACTCTGAAGGATTTGACAGGCCACATTGGTATATCTGGAGTGGCACCCTTCGCGTAGGGAGGTTCTACGTGGCTGTAGAGGTCGTCCGCGAACCAAGGTGGTCCGCGAACTAGGGTGGTTCGTGGCTTAGTGGGCATCCCGCGAACCAGGGTGGGTTGTGGCTTCGGGTTCGGCCTGTGTACCAGGTTGGTACACGGAGGGATCCATGCAAGCAGTGGCGGCCAATGGCGACGCTGGTCGGGGGTTCTTCAGTCAGGGCTTCGCCCGCATAGGAGGGTTCTACGCAGTGCAACAGATCGGAAAAGGGGCATAACCTCCCTGGTCCGTGGGGAGTGCATCCGCGGAGGGGCCATGGTTCGCGGTCTCTTTTCTTTGTTATTTTAAGTTTGCAGATCACCAAGTTATTATGTGTTTTCGATTCCTTATTAATTCGCTTCCAGATTCATACCTGATCTGGTTCGTGAACTGGAACCTCGCTGTTTATGAAATCCTAAGCTCCTTCCTTCGAAATCCATTCACCAGAATCTGGCCGATCTCTCCGAATCCCCCCTCCTCTTTCCCCTCCGTCTCCTTTTATAGAGTGGGGAAAGAGATATATCTGTGTTCATGCGGCACTTTTATGTAGGCCCATGATTGGAGACCCAGTTCACGAAGGACTTGGTCAATCCGTGACTCACGGGTGCATTGAACGCACCTACCATGTGAACCAAACCAACTCAAGGAGTGCTTCGTGGCCGCACAGGATTCTGTCTCCATTCTGTGAACGACAATGGTCCGCAGTCCGGTCTGGTCGATGCAGTTCGTAGCTGGGGGCAGTTCGTAATGGTGGACTGGATTGGCGCCCGTCTTGCTTTGCGTCCTCCGAGGATCTCCGCCTTCATTCAGTGAATGAAAACAGTTTGCGGAGGGGGTGCTTCACGGAACCAGCCGTGTAGCTTTTTCATGGGTCTGATCTACTGACTGGTTCGGCTTGTGCATACATTGAGTTTTCTCCATACTTTCCATACCTTCCCCCAATTCTTTGGGGGGGATTGGGTAGAATCTGCTTTGCGGATTTTTCAGGACCCTACAACATGTGATACTATTATTTCACATCTAATGGAGAAGGATTAGAAAATGGTTGTTCCAAAATCATAATAAAATCATGGTAATACAAAAAATACTGTATTAATAATGTTTTTATGCATACATTAGTTTTACAAAATTATTTAGAAGAAATCAAATTTAGATATCTAGGTTATGATTTTATACAATTTATTTGAGAGGCATCCTATAGCTTACACATTAAGGGTTGAAATATAGGTCTTATAAGATTTATAGAAACTCTAGGATTAATTGAATTATTTTAAAAAATATTTTGAGTAAGTATTGGATGATAGAAAATAATTGAATAGTGATAATAATGGAGTAGAAGAGGACCCCTTTTATAAGTGAGGGAAGGAACACACATGAAATATCTTAAACAATTTATATGATATAAGATCACTTTCCTAAAAATTGGATATTAATGGAAAAATATTTCAATTTAAGATTTGATATGGTAAAATACCTTCATAATATTATTTTTAGTCATCTATGGGTTGAAATTATACCCTTATATCTTGCATTAACCCCAAGTGAACTCGTTTTAACCCTAACTATAGTAACACTATTTTATTTTTTTTAATATTCAATATGAAAAACAAATAATTTGAAAATAATAAATTATTATTATTATTCCAATTCCAAATATGTAATCCATTTTACCAAATTCAATTTCTATTAGTTCCAAATTTTATCTCACAAACTGTAATGAAAATATGTTTTGGAAATATTCATTTTTAAAAATAAAAAAATTAATTCAACTCCATTCCTTCTAAAAATCAGAAAAATAGTTCTAAAATATTTTATTGAATACATAATCTATAATTTTTCTTAAATATTCATTAAATATAGATTATTTTAATTCATAAAGATAAAAACACATTGCGTATAAATAATAGTTTTTAAAAAAATGTGTTTTTAGTCTCAAAATTTAACTTATACCAAAATAAATAATAATAATAATAAATAATAGGTAAATAATTAGGATATTTATAATTAATAAATACTTACGTTACATTAATATCAAATTCAAAACATAATCAGTATTTTAACAGAAAATAAATGAAACTTCTTAGAAAATTCATTATTTTCACTATTCAATGAAAAATAAATATTTTTAAAGAACCATAACAATTAAACCTAGTATAATATGGAAATTATTATTTGAAAATTTATATTAATTACATAAAATAAAATAAAAAATGGTATCATTAATTATAATTTTCAATCACAAAATAAAATAAAACCCATTTTAGAAGAAACCATATTTTTGTCGCATAGAATGGCTAATGAAAATTGAGTACATATTTATTCTACATTAATAAATAAATTAACTTTATCCAAAACAAATAATTATTTTCATTATGATTTTATTATTAGTCATACCTTCTTGTTCACTGACTATATCATAAAGTGTTATTATATCACTGTTATTTTTTAATCGACATTACGTGTAAAGAAAGCTTTCAGATAACTCAAGTTTATTTAAAAGGAACTATATATAAAATTATAGGATGTCAAATTATACCCACATGAAATGAATATCACCCTTTAAATTAAACTATTATTATATTAACAAATGATTATATCTTTTCTTCATCACATCCTCAAGTTCTTATGTATCTTCCTCAAATATTTAATCCCTCTATTGAATATTCACCTGGAGAGTATCCTTGTTTCATAAAATAATACCGATATGATCAATTATTTATAATGGTTTATCTTCATAGAAAATATCATGATCCAATTCACTATTCTATAAGTTCATCACATTTAATGGTCCGGGATTATACTTCCATCAGACAGATACATGAAACGCATTATGAACATGAGAGAGGTTCAGTGGGTGTTCTAGGAGATATAGAACTTTCCAAATCTAATCAAGAATATAAACATGAGTATTATACCTAGTGATAATAATTATATTATTTATAAATATCATATAATTATTAAATTGATGCATTTAAAAGAATAAATTCTCATCGATATCAAATTCCAGATCTCATTAAAGATTATCATCATAAATCTTCTACAACTCTGAGCTTCCTTGATGTTTTAAAGAATAAATCTAAACATCTATACTATTTATTTAGATAGATCAAATCCTAATAGAATTATTTTTCAAAATTTATATAAACATATCATAGTTATACCTTTATTTCCATAGAGGGATTCATTAGGAGCCACTAGAATTCTCAGGTGAATGATATTTTGGGAGAAAAATAAACTAGAGGAAGATTTTGATACCAACAGACTTTGAAATATAGAAGAAAAATTATAAATATATCCTATTTTTAACGATATTATTATACTAACCCTTTTTATACAATTGAAAATTAGTTCTAAAAAATTGCTCTATATCTAGAGCTTACTGAAAATATCTCTATAACTTTGAGGGGAAAATCATATCTAGATTATCTATTATAGAATGTTGTACTCGATGAAACCGTACCACTTAGTTAATGTATATCCTTTAAATAAGATCAAGAGATAAATCTTCTTAGGTATAAATTAATTGTACTATCTTTATAAGGGGGTCAAATATTACCCAAATATCTTTATAAACATTATATGTTTTGGGGATTCCAATGATGAAATCTATAGTGATTTTTTAACATTTCTATTCTTGTGTGAGTAATTTATGTAAGAACCCCTTAAAAGTTTGTTTATCATTATTAAAATGATGACATACAAATCCCAAAGATATATACTCTGTAATATCAGTCTTCATGTTGTCCTAGTATAAGTACACATTCTGATCCCTATAAATATTTATAGTTTTTGGATGAATCGTGAACGAAGAGATATAATAATCATCAAGTAGTTCCCTCTTCATCTAAGTTATTTATAGGAAAAATAATCATTTCCTGAACATTATCATTATACCACCATTATGTTTGAACCCTGTTTCATTTCTTATACTCTTTTGTATATGAACATCCTCCTTCCATGACTCTTTAATCATTACATGGACATATGGTTTAACACTCATTTGAAATATTATAAGATGCATATATTTTCTTTAATATTTCAATGTACATCATTTTCAAATCCATAAATATTGGATCATGTGTGATCCTTATCATAGAAAATATAGAATTATCATTTCGACTTAATACATTACCCCCCTTGTTGGTTTTCCCAGGGTAGTAATGTATTGAGAAATTATAAGCCTTAATAAACTCCAAAAAAATTATATATATTATATTCAACACTTTATTCATTAATATAAAAATTAAAATTTTATGATTAGTATATATGTGAAACCATTCCTTGTAAAGGCAATTACTCTATATCTTCAATGAAAATATTACAACCAATAACTCTAAATCATTATTTGATTAATTTATCTCCTGAATATCCAATTCATGTTTGATAATATATCTCACCAAATAATTCCAAAATATAAAAAAACTAGTACTTTCTTGTATGTATCACTATAAACCAAAAAACCTTATGCACTACAAGGTTATGTTAACATAGGTTCAACAAAAAAACGTCTCTCTATTTCCTTGAAATTTTCATCACAACCATCAGTTTAACAGAACATAAATCTTTTAGTATTTAACATGGTAATTGGATTACATATCCTTGGGGAATAAATCAAAAATATTTGATAATATCCATATGATCCAAGATATCAATGGATATCAGTCATTGTTGTCAGTTTGGGAAAATTTTGAATAACTTTTATATTTGATGTATAAACCAATATACCTTAGATTGAGAATATATGACCCAAAATTGAATCTCTATATAGCCAAAATTCACACTTGGTAAATTTTTTATACAACTTCTTTTTACTTATGGTATTCATTACAATCCTCGAGTGTTCTTTATGCTCTTATTTTACCCTTAGAACATATAAGAATATCATCAATAAAGAATACCCTATAATATTCAAGGTAATATCTAAAGACACTATTTATTAAATCCATGAAGATATTATGGGAATTAGTAAGACCAAATGTAATCAGTATAAATTCATATTGTCCATACTTCAATTGGAAGGTGGTGATAGGTGTGGATTAACTTTTGAACCTCAATTGATAGTATATCGTTCGATGATCATCTTGTAAAAATATTTATATACCAAAAATATATCAAAAAATAATTAATATGTGGTAAGAAATACTTATTTCATATTATTATTTTTTATGTTTGTGATAATCAACATAGAGTCTCATTAATCTACCTTTCTTCTTAAAAAAAGAACATGCACATCCCACAGTGATGCACTTGCATAAATGAATCCATTATCAATATTCTATTATATTTTATTTATCAATTCCTAAAATTCAACCATGGACTTTCTCTATGGAATCTTTGAAACAATTTTTTCACTGGGAATGAGTTCTATAAAAATATATTTATCATAATTTAGACAAATAATAGATAACCCTTACATAGAGACATTAAAGAACTCTTGTATAATAGGTATATATTTGATATTGAGTTTCTCCCCAAATATCTGAGATACATACAAATTTTTAATAGATATAAAGAATCATGTAATGGATAAAATTTTCATTCAATGTTCATATTTATCTCTATTATAATAGATGATCATTGGTTCGTTCAGGATAGAAAATATTACTTCCCTTCCTCAGTAGTTAATATGGGATATATATAAAGAAATCCAATCCATTCCCAAAATAAAAAAACAATTATAGAGGAATAATAACAATATTTTAAGGAATTATATTCCCAAAAACATCAATTTGGGAAGAATAATGAACTTACGATGCGATCATCATACCATTAGGTTCATTTAATACTATATTAATACCTAATCATTAAAGATGTGAATTAAAATTACCAAAAATATCATCACAAAAATGATCTCATATAACTAATATCAAATAGGATAATTCAATATTTCATAATAAATTTAACCACCTCAATATTATTGTTCTATCATTAATCCCTTAATATAACCAAAATTTATAGCACAACCATTATGAATCATTAATCTAATTGGTCAATACAAAAAATAATTCATATAATCTATAAATTTTTGAAACATTATTTTCAATATGTGATACCTTAGAATTATCCTAGGTCTTCCCTAGACATTATCTATTCAAATCCTTACATTAATTCATAAATGAAATGTGAGTTAACCTAAGAATATCTATCAGGAGTGTCAAGCCGAATGTACTATAAATCCCATTAACCATGCACTAGAATGATGGTTGAGATATACTCGATGATATATTTTTGGGGTTATTACCCAATTATGCATCTATTACCCAAACATGTTCACTTGTGGTATCAGGATAGGGATGTATGTATAGTAAAAGCACATATTATCTACCATACCAAAATGTTAAGACATTATCATATACATAGTCTTATCCTTAGGGTCCATAATAATGTTTCCTAATCTTGGTTACCAAAATATACTAAACATTTCTCTAATAACAGAAATAGTGACCCATACATTTCATATACAAATACAACATCTTATTTGATTAATATTAATTACATATCATTATGATCCTTGCTATATCCATAATGGTTTAGTTTCTTTAGAATCTTGGATATCAAAATAACTGATAAATAAAATACCTACATCATTTTTCATAATTTATTTTCAATTATCACCCTTATTAGACATATCATACTTATGTACTTTCTCCATATCCAAGGGAAGGGTGATATAAGAATGTGTGGACTCTGTTTCATAATAAGGTTATATACAAGAGATTTCAATCATTACTGCTAAGTGAGTATATCATAATAAAATGTGTATGAGAATATGATCGTGAATTATACAAATCAAACCGTATTTTTCATTGTTATTTAATCATGAAACATTGAATTAAGTTTTTTCAAACAAAAGATACATGACATAAGAGTGTAGAACCATAAATAATTATTCAGGATCCATGAGGACAGAAAACAAGAATAAGGCACAAGTATATGGAATACATATAAGGATAAAAATCATTCCCATAATCAATGCTCCCAACCAAGACTATCATAGTGAATTGAGTTTACCCCCCATTTTATCATTTCCCATGTAATGGTTTAATCCCAATACTATCTTATTGGATATATTTCCTATATGAACAAGGTTCTATCTATATTTATGTCCTTTTATCTAATGATATATTCATCTTTACCCAATCCATTAAAGGTCCATATAATTTTTATTCCACCCATCACATATTTAAACCCATATATATGTGTACCCCATGATCATAAAATACATATAATATCAATATATCATAACTTGAGTAAAGAATATGGGTTTCATAAATATTTAATATTAAAGATAATAGAACATATATATAAATAATAAATACATTAATTCTGGATTGTATCCTAATTAAATCATTAGAAACTTCAAAGGTTGTTGTTAAATAATATCATACCTTAAAAATATCACAGGATAATATCTTGTGTAAAATTATATTTTCATTTTTAAATCACTTATTTAAAATATATAAATTTCAAAAAATTTAAGGGAAAAAATTATTTGAAAAGATACATGTAAAATTTTAATGGAATAATAAATTTATATAAAATTAATGATGGTGGGAAAATAAAACGCTTTAATTGTTTTACGTTAAAACAAAATTTTGTTCAAATTTTAATTAAAAAGTCAAAATAAACTCATTCAAAAAATGAGTTGAATATTATTTTAAATAATTTTTATATAAAGTAAAATATGGGTAAAATTTTCTTTAATATTTTTTTATAATAGTGATAAAAATATTGAAATCATTTTGGTAAAAATACTGACATAGTATAAAATAATCTTGAATGAAGAGAGAAATAAAGTTGGTTTTAATAAAAAAAAATATTTTGGTCTCTTAAGTGCTTCAAGATGGTAAAATGAATGTAAAAATTTTAATTTATAAAAAAAAGATTATAAAATACATAATATTTGTAGGATATAGATTATATAATTTCATCATCATAAATTTAAGCATAAATAATCTCAGTTAAAAAATGATATTGTAACATAAATCATTGTCGATTTGGTATCTTTTGATTTCGAACCCCGTGAAATAAATAACATCGAATGAATAATTAAATTACATGAAAATTATTAGATTTAGGATGAAAAATAAAAAATGGTATGTATATAATCCTCATAAATTATGCAACATGAATAACATAATACATTCCCCAAATAAAACAATTTGTGAAGGTAAAACCAAACCACTTTGGTATCATTGAAATCAAATCCACTATGATGAAATGATTTGAATTGTAACTTAAGATACTATAAATTAATATGGAAAAATGATATAAAACTTCAAATGATCATGGTTTAAACCTCATAAACATAATAGTTTCATAACATCAAACATGTCTCAATGAATTAAAATTGAAACGAAAAACCCTTGCCTAATAACAGTTTTGATTCATAAGTGCTCTAATGTAATGTAAACTGAATTTAAATATTTTATAACTGTATAATATAGTCATATTAATACATATAATATCATATATTACCCCCTTATATAACTTCATCATCGATTTATTAACAATCCTCTATTAATGTTTTATTTCATGTGTTAACTACTATGTTTTTCATCGTTGTTTTTTTCGGCAGTTACAGTGGTTTAAATTTGATCTATGTTACTCCATGTATATAATTTTAACAAGGATATAGATATCATATATATTTATTTTATAATTATTCATATCCATTCATATTAATTGCTGATGAAAAATTAATTACATCATGTCATGGAGATGGTAATCTATAGGTACACACGAGTGATGTTTCTAATTTACAATAGATATGAAAAAAGAAAATTGAATGATGATTAAAAATTCCCAAAATATTATTATATCTTAAATATAATAAATTATAATTATATATTTAATTTATACATTCCATTTTAATAAAGAATGATAAAAAGGTCAAATCACATTGTGCTGGTGGTAATTCACACGTACACACATGTGACATTATTATTTATCAACAGATAGGATGTTAATAAGATAAATAAGATATTATAATTATATATTAATAATTATGTTATAAATATCATATATTAAGATTTAATCCATAATTATAAGTACCCATTACATATGGTGATGGTAATTTGGAAATCCACACAAATGCATGGTCAATACATTTATTTCTCATTTGATGTAAAAGGGATGGAAAATATGTATGAAATTATCATAATAACATATCAGTATATTTTTTATACTAGATTAATAATGTTTTTATTGATATAATAGCTTTATATATTGTTTAATATGAAATAAAATTGAATGATCTTGGTTAAGATATTATATCTCTTCTTTGAGAGATCCTTTGGCTTACAACTTAATCCTTGAAATATTGGTATTAACATAATTATAAAGGATCTAGGAAGAATGGTAGAATAAAATTAAGGATTTACATTCATCCTTTATAGATATATAAGGATAAAATTTTGTGAATAATTTTGTAGAATATATTCACTTTTATAATAAAGGGGAGGAACACATATGGAATTTGTTAAAATATTTCAATGATGTAAGGTAAATTTCATGGTACAGTTAATCCAATTGGAAATAGGATTCAAAGTTAAGATAATATATAGTAAATATATCATCAAAAATTAAGAATAATTAATATTTTAGTGGAAATAATACCCTTATATCTTGGTTTAATTCCTTATAAACACACTTTAACTTCAACCGTGGTAACAAAATTTTACAGTTTTTACGATTCACAATGACCAAAAATTTATTTTTCCTTATTAAATTATATTAATTATTATGATTCTAAATGTAAGGACCCTGACCCCAATTTTCTTGTTCAGGTTCCTTATATTAATACAATTGTATGTTTATAAGGACCACGTATCCTGAAGGACTGAATAGTTTATTAGTTTTGGAAACCCATATACATACATAAGTTCAACATTTTAACTTGAAATGAAATACAACATATTAACTATATTGGAAACACCAATAAACTTCTATATTGTCCTTAGAATTAGTTTATAATATACATATTCACATCCTAGGGGAAATAAAACATAAGAAAGTTGTAAACTCATATGCTCAGTAAGGGTATGTAATAAAACGTAAGTGATCATAAATATAAACATTGGGAATAGTGGATAACTAAAACACGTGTCTTGGAAAATTAACTTGACCATAATATTATAGAAGATTATATAAATCCATTTAAATGATTATAATAGAATAAAAAATAACCATTTATATTCTACTATTATAATAAGTACATGGTTTATCAACTAATATTATCATAATGAGGGAATTCATAATGAAAGACATCTGAAGCATATTTCAAGGCCTCAGCTAAGACATCTAAAAATACTAGGGTAAGGCCTCAGTGAAAACCCAATTCGGTATTGTCTCATGATACCCATTGATGCATCGATGAACTATAGAGGGAACCCAAAAACACATTAAAATTCAAATTAATTTCTCATATGAATGGGGATAAATATAAACAACATGAACATATGAAATAACATTCCCCAATTTGTAGACACAATCACCAAACATTCTGAGTAGTATGGTTAATGGTCTCAAAATAGCACATCCATAGCCAAAATGATCATAAACCATTTAATAAAATATGTTATTTGATAATCATAATATTTTAATCCTAATAACACAAAAATTTAACAAGTGTGTTGAAATAGATGAAAATAATTTTATAAATTCATCGAATAATTCTTGCGACTAAAACCCTTTTACTTTAAAAAGAAGAGTTATTTTGGAAATATAGATTTATATAAAACCATTAATGAACTAAGATAGTTTTTCAATGATAAAATTAGTGGTTTTAGATAAATAATTATTTCTTAAAATAGATTATATAGTTTACTTAAAAATAGACAAGAAATTGAGATGTTATTTTTAATTGGCAATGATTATCATAAAGAATTGAGAAGGGAAGCCTTTTAAAACAAGAATTTTCCACAAACGTAAGATGAACTAATCAGAATAAATAATTTTGGAATGTATACCTAGAATTTATAATAATTATATAAAACAAATTAACAATTATATTGGTTTATAGAGGAATAAAGCCCCACCTGAATGAAAATAGAGGTTTGAGATGAAAACCCTTTCTGTATGTCTGAATATGTTATGAACTTGAACTTAACTCCCTAAATAATCAAATGAATTAAATTAATAAATTTATTTAGAACCATTTATATAATTATTTTAATAATTATATTTTTATTAATTCTATTTATGGACTTGTTGAAGAGTTATGTAGATTAATTTCATTATTTGGGAGCATGCATTTTCTTGGTATTTATGACTAGTTCTGCTAGGTCCACTTGGGTGAATAACATGAGAGGGAGGGTGAATCAGGGTATGATAGATTAAAACTTTTTCTATTTCAAATATTGTTTTATTTTTAGAAAAAATTCTCTTTTCCTCCTATAGAAATATAAAATCAAATATTAAATCATGCACATGACACAACAATTTTTACTTGGTTCTCCCTCAGTGGGTTGCATCCAAGGAGCATACAATGGAAATGTGTTGGTGTACCAGATTCACTAAGGCTCACGGACAATAATGAGTACAATGATTAGGCTAGATCTTTTATTCCTTGTCCCACTGCCTTTACAAGATTTTATGTCTTCTCCCTGCATTACCAAGGGTCACTCCCGATGCCCCTTTCTCTGGCTCACTGCCTATGGAAAGGGCCAATGTATTCCTCTTCCTTCAATCGCAGCTCTTGTAAAGGAATCCACTAATAGTTTATAGACTTTCAGGTTAAACACAATTTAGGAACATGTAGGTCACTTCATTCACATGAATTCCTACATCCTCATCTATAGGTAGATGCTCTGTTGAAGTCCCCTTTTCACCCATAGATGAATTACACCTTCCTGAGTACTTCTGGGTACTGGAAAATCCTTTCGTGAACTGATTTGAATCTTTCAAGGGCTTTCTTGTGAAAATTGTGAACCACCTAATCCTCTGATTACTATGTACCGGGTATGGTATATAGACCACCTATTCCATGTATTTCTACCTCTTCTGTGAACATCCACTGTCTGCAGACTTCCTCTGCCTTCATTGTTGTGTACCAATTCTGCATATCGACTCCATGAACCTCCTCGGTTAACTACCCTTTGTCTGCAAACTATTCTATGTTCATGTACTATATTTGCCTCCACACACCGAAGCTCCCACTCTCTGTACCGCTTTGGGAATTATATTTCTCATATACTGTAGAATCCTCATCCATGTACCGAGTTATCTCTTTCCCTATACTGCTACCTTTTTGGGATACAGTCCTCTGTAAAAAAATGGTAGAATCTCTTCCTCACAAATTACTTTAGTGTATGCAAACCACCATTTGCAATCTTCCTTTGGTCTTTTTTAAAATCCCATATCAATAAGATATTCTATAATGATACTCGATCTCTACATTAATTTGTGGGATTATAGATTCTTATATAGAAAAGGATATCCGTAAAATCTGTTAACCCAAGACTTTCCAAATCTTCGATCCAGCCTCTACCACCAATCTATCCTCCTGCCGCTGTGAACTAAAAGCCTTTCAATGAACTTCTGCTATGAACTGAAAGTCATCCACAAACTATTTTTTTATGCAGTCTCTATATTGACTTTGCTTTTACGCTGTCATTCTTTTCTTTTGACGATAATCAATCCACATACGCACTGCCTTCCACCACAAACCGTTGCTTGTTTTGCGAACCACACCCACATATCATTCCTACTGCCTATTACAGAGCTGCATAATCTTCCTGAACATGGTACGCGATCCATGCCCCGGGCTCTTCATTTCTATTACTTTGCTGACTTCGTTTTCCATTCTTCACACAAATTCCAGATTTTGGGGCCCCAAAATTTGGAAAATACTTGGAAACTATGCCACCTTAACAACATGGATTTGTAAAAAACCAACCATTCAATTCATGATCATCTATATTTGTTATCAAACACAACCACAGCCAAAAAATACTGAGAGGACACATTGAGGGATTTTTTCACAAAAATATCCCCCTTTGGGTTTGCTGACAACTCTTCTCATAATAATGATGCTTATTTTGATAACTCATTAATAATATTTCCATACTCAACTACCATTCGCTTCATGTGGTTAAGATAGAGATCAAGTATTTACTCAACACATAATCTAAGCCCACATGATCCATGCTCGGTATGAGAAAAAAGAGTATAATGTAAAGTTTATCAATGAATCACTTCATTACTTATCACCAATTGATGATACCATACTGATACACTGATGCTAATGAACTGAGTTCATCATGAACCTCAGATTTCATGATATCTAATCATTGGTCAATCACTTCTAACATCCTAAAATTTAATACTCCCCCTATATTATATCTCCTTCAAATAGCTTCAGATAATCTTCAAATCCCCCTATCTTTTTTCTACACTTAATAGCTTCTCCCCGTGTCGTTTCGCCCCCTGGAATAGTCCAACTTTCTCCCCCTTTGTCAATGAACCTGATGGTCACTTCAAGGTCATCTTTAACAAGGTAAAAACACATATAAGAACATTTGAGAAATACACATCATACATTGGGGAAAGGGGGAACCAGATCAACTCTTTTTCAAGTGTGGGAAGTCGACTAGATTCATAGATCGAGTTGATGCATTTTAAACGCTTATTTGGATAAGGCCTTTGTAAGAATATTTGTTACTTGTTGTTCTACATACACATACTCCAACTTAACAAGACCTTTATCCACTTTCTCTTTGATAAAATGATATTTTATTTCAATATGATTTGTCCTTGAGTGATGGAATTTATTTTTTCTCAAATTTATTTCACTTCAATTGTCACAGTGAATTTAAATTGGAGATTTAACTTCAATTCCTATATCTTCAAGTTGATAATTCATCCATAATAAATGCATGAAAGAATGGGTAGATAAAATGTATTCAACTTATTTGGTGCCCAATGAAATGAAATTTTGTTTCCTGCTTAACCAGGAAATACACAACCTTCCAAGATAAAAGGAACCTACTAATGTTGATTTCTTATCATCAGCCGAACTATCCCAATCTGCTTCTGTATATCCCAATAACTCTGGATGATATTTTTCATTATACATTAGGCCAAAATACCTGGTTACCTTGATATATCAAAGAATTATTTTTACTAAAATCATGTTTCTTTCCTTGGGATTTATTTGTAACCTCACTGCTTGGCATCTGGAAAATACAATATCATGCCTTATCATTGTCAGGTACAACAGACTTCCAATGATTTTCTTATATTCTTGTGAAATTAACTACCTTTCCTTTATCATCCTATGACAGTTTCATCTGATTAGTAACTGGATTCTTCATATATTTGGAATTATCCATTCCAAATATTCTCAAAACCTCCTTGAAAAATTTATATTTAGAAATAAAGTGACATTCCTTCCTTGCATCCCCTATAATACAAGAAAAAAATATCATCTCACAAACCATTGACATTTCAAACTCGCTTCTCGTGAATTCAGAAAACAGACTAAATTGTATTTCATCTGATCCACCAAATATTATTTCATTTACATAAACCAGTAACATCATCCTTTGACTATTTCCATTGTTTAAATACAGATTTTAATCAACTCTGCCACTCTGGAAACCAATCTTCTTTATAAACTGATCAAACCTTTAATACCATGCTCTTGGTGCTTTATTCAAACCATATAAATCCTTCTTCAGATGATATACTTTGTTCTCATCTTCATGAATTAGAAAACCATTAGGCTACTCAATGTAAATTTCATTATCTATAAATCCATTTAGAAATTATGGCTTGACATCCTTATAGAAAAATTTAGACTTTCGTTGCATAGATATGGAGAAGAATAATATGATTGACTCCAGCCTTGAAATAGGTAAAAATTAATCATAAACATCAATAACATCTACCTGGGAATACCATTTTCACACAAATCGTGTTTTTTTCGAATCACAACACCATCATCATTCATTTTTTTGTGAAAGACCCATTTTGTCCCTATAACATTCTTGCCTGCTAGTATCGAAACAATTTCCCATGTCAGATTCTTCTCAACTTGGTCAAGCTTTTCATTCATTTATTGAACCCAATTATTATCTCCAGATGCTCCATAAAATAATTTAGGCTTAATTTGTGATAAGTAAAGTTCTTGATGTTGAGACATCATGCTTCGTGTCTGCACTGGTGCTGTCTGATAACCAATTACATTCTTCCTATCAATTTCAACTCTTCTTTCTTGTCTCTGGGAAGACACTGGTTTATTCTCATCATCTAAGTCTTCTTTTGAATCAATATCTGGAGCTAGAGAATCTCGTGATCTTCACATCTCTTCATTGCTACCCTCTTGAGTCTGAACATGTATTTTTCTACATATTTTTTTCATTTTCTACTATAGGAATATCATGACTTTCAATCATCTTTCCCAGCTATTTATTGAAGCATTTATACTCTGTTTTTCTTTTAGTATCCAATAAATATCCCTTCATCCCCAAAGGATTAAAATTTCTTATGTTTCTCCTTTTTGAGAATGAAACATTTACTTCTGAATATTTGATTGTACTTTAATGTCGGATTCTTTCCATACCGTAAATCATATGGATTCTTCACCTTATTTGAAAAAAATTAAAGATCTATTTGACGTGTACACTACTTTCATCACTGCTTCTTTCCAAAAGTTCTCTGTAAGTTATTTCTCAATTAGCATTGTTCTGGCCATCTTGTTGACAATATGATTTCTTCTCTCAACTAATACATTCTGTTTTGGTGTTCTTACTACTGAAACTTTTTTCCTATCCCATTTTTTTTGAGATAATCCTCCACTTGACTATTTGTGAACTATGTTCCCTTATTTGTTCGAATCATTCGGATTTTCTGGCCAAGCATCTTTTCACATTCTCGTCGATATCTTATAAAGAAACATAACACTTCAGATTTGTGGGTGATTATTGAAACCCATGCCATCATGCTATAGTAATTAATTAAGAGAACATAATATCTCTTCCCATCAATAGCCCTTGGAGAAATTGTCCCACAGACATCAATATGCACCAACTCAAGAAATCTTGTTGAATTTTTCTTTTTTTCTTATATGTATTTGGAATGATCTTCCCCTATTGGAAGTCATCACAGGTATGAGTATGATCATGTGATAATCTAGGGATATTTCGAGCTACAGAATATTTCATCAGATCATACAAGGAACCTAGACTTATGTGGCCAAGATGCTTATTTAATATCTTTTTTTCTTCATCTTTGGAAAGAAATCACATGTATTCTTATCCACTCACACGGTAGATATTTCCTTTCCTATGATTTCATTGAAACTCAATAGCCCCATTATCTCCCTTGAGGATACATAATTTCTTGGAAAAACTTATGGCATGCCCTGAGTTACAAGAGGGTTGTGACTAAGCCCCTAAACAGCCAAAACATCTGCTCGTATCATGTATGTTCCTTAAAACATATCTTTTCTGGAACTAATAATTTTAAAGACCTCATAATTCCCAAATATTACGATACCTTTTTTAGCATGCTTGATTCTGGTCACTAGATCTTTATTTCCTCTCATATGGGAAGTGTATCCACTATCAATGATCCATATCCCAATGTGATCTGATGCCCTGAATGTAATTTATACAACCATTGCTTCCTCAGACCTTTTCTTTTGGACCAATGTATTTTACATAATACATGTCATGGAATGATAATCATGATCTTCCTCAACATATGATGGACCAACTTCAAATTGCAGAGCTGCAAATTGATTTTGAATTACCATCCCTCTTGAAGATACATTTAGCTGCTTCTTATGAAAAAATTTGTTCTGCCTTGGCACATTCCTTTGCATTATTGATGTGCAATATCTTTCCATATGTCTGTGTCCTTTACACCTGAAACAATGACCATCAAATTAGGACCTAGAATTTTGAGAACTGTATAACCACCTTTGTTGGTCATGTTCCCTTTGATACCTATTTTCCATGGAACATAAATTTAGAGAGTGTCCCATCCTACCACAATAATAGATTCTTATATGAGGTACTTTCCTATTTGGAAACGATACACCACTAGTTGTGCCTTGGGTTCTCTAAATCTTATGATTCTGGTTCATACCCAAGTCAATCATCAATCTTGGAGTGTGTTCTGGTGATCTAACTTGAACAATAACTAATTTGTGTTTTATATCAAGCCCCATACCAACCTTATCCTTCAGAACTGATTGTCGCTTCTGTTCTGATGGACCACTCTACGCAAATATCTTCTTCTCTATTTCTTGTATGATATTCATTCCGTATTTCATTCCAAGAGTTAGCAGTTTGTCCTGATCTTCAATTGTTAGTGGAAAACTAAAGACTACCTCTTCTAGTTTATTGTTACATTTTATTTGATCTTTTATAGTTTTATTCAAACTATCAATTTCAATTTTACATTCAACAATTTTGAGTTTGTGATCGAACACTTTTTCATATTTTTCTTACATTAAAGTCCTCATATTTTCAATTTTGCATTCGAACTTAGAATTCTCTTCTTCCTGTTGTTGTTTAAAGAGTCTGGCATCACAAATAACTTTTATTTTCTTTGTTTTGGATCTCAAAATATCTACCTCTTCAAGGTAAGATTCTAATTCATCATGAAGATCAACTCTTACTTCAATTTCTCCTTCTTCATTATCACTTTCTTCTCTTGTTAATGAATTTATGACAACTTCCAACAAAGAATATATTTTATGATCCTTGTATTCCTCCAACTTTTCTACCTCAAATTCATCTGAACATTCATCCTCTTTTGAATGAAGATTCTTCTTTTTTAATAACATTATCCTAGTACTTCTCCTCTATTTCTCATTTTATGAATACTTTTTTGGGTAATTTCATTATTTTCATCATAAAACTTTTTAGGAAACTTTTCTAAAAAATTACCAATCTTTCTGCATCAAAAGCATGCAAATGGAAGTTTACCTTGGAACATACCTTTTCTTATTTGTAGATTAGAGGAGAGAAATGATATGACATTATCCATATCTTCCTCCTCTAGACTATCTTCAACAGATATATTCTTCAAGGCCTTGAATGTCACTTCATTATACTTCCCATTTTCCACTACATTGTTGTCTTTGATTCTCATTTCATATGCTACAAGGGTATTGTGTAGGTTATCTAGTGCCATCTCTTTTGGATCTTTGTCTTCCAATATTGAAACATTCGGATTGAAATGTAGTGTAAGTTTCCTCAAGATACATTTCACAATATTTATATCTTCAATGACTTCACAAATACCTTGAATGTCTTTCGCAATAATATTTATCCTATCAAAGAATGAATCAATAGTGTCAATTGGATTCATTCTAAGATCCTGATATCTATTCCATAGAAACTGCTGCATCAGTTCTCATACTTTTGAGTCACCCCCATAAATATTCAAAAAAATTTCCCACATTTCATGTAATGTTTTACAGGACATCACCTTCATATAAATTGAATTTGATATGGCTCCCCCTAAAGCATTGATCCCTTTTGCATTAGCATTCAATTATCTTCTTTCAATTTTTGATATGGGACCACTCTTAATGTCAGTTGATCTTCCATGCATAGATGATGTGAAGACATCCATCCCTAATTATCAGAAGTAGTACTGCATCTGATTTTTCCATAGTTGAAAATTATTTCCATCAATGATCATAATTCCTTTATGATTGACCCCCCTATTTCTTCTTCTTGATAGAGAACCACTGACTTTCAACCTTTCACTCTGACACCAATTGTTAGGTTCACTAGGTCGAATACCCTGAGAGTGGGGTGAATTGAGGTATGATAGATTAAGACATTTTATCTTTTGGATTTTTATTCACTATTAGAAAAAATTATCTCTTCCTTATATATAAATATAAGAACAGATAATAAATCATGCATAGGACACCTCAATTTTTACTTGGTTCACCCTCAGTAGGTTACACCCAAAGAGAAACAATGGAAATGTGATGGTGTACCAAATTCACTACAGATCATGGACAATAATGAGTACAATTTCTGGGTAATATCTTCTATGATCAGGATCACTTCATTTACAAGATTTAGGGTGTACTCACTGCATTCCAATTGATCACTCCATATGCCTCTTTCTCTGGCTCACTGTCAGTGGAAAGGGTCACCTTTTTCCTCTTCCTTCGCTCCCACCTTTTGGAAAGTATTCCACTCATAGTTTATAGACTTGTTGGTCAAAAACAGTTTAGGGAAATGTAGGTCCCTTTTTTGTATGAATTCCTACATCCTCAACTATGGGTAGATGCTCTGTTGAAGTCCCTTTTCACCTGTAGATGAAATCCACCTTCCTGAGTACTTCTAGGTACCGGAAAATCCTTTTCCCAACTAATTTGAAGCTTTTGAGACCTTCATTGTGCAAATCGTGAACCACCTATTCTTCCGCATACTGTGTACTGGGTAAGGTACACAGTCCGCATGCTCTGCATATTGCTTCCTATTCTGTGAACCTCATATATTTTCATACTACCTCTACCTTCGATGTCGCATACTCCACTAACCTCCCCGACAAACTATCCTCTAGCTATGAATTTTTCTCTGTTCATGGACTATCTTTTCCTTTGCGTACTAAAGCTCCACCTCTACATACTACTTGATAAATTATATTTCTCATGAACTGTAGATCCTCCTCCACATACCATATTAACTCCTTAATCATACCGCTACATTTGCAGTATATAGTCCTCCGCAAAAACATTCGATGAAATCTCTTCCACATGAACCACTTCAGCCTATAGAAACCACCCATCATGAACTTCATTCATTATTTG
The DNA here is from genome assembly GCA_963277665.1 of Viscum album. Classification (NCBI taxonomy): domain Eukaryota; kingdom Viridiplantae; phylum Streptophyta; class Magnoliopsida; order Santalales; family Viscaceae; genus Viscum; species Viscum album. The sequence goes on from OY728145.1 coordinate 1,419,870,100, forward strand.
GAAAAATCTAAGACCATAAAGATGTTCTCCAATGATAGTTGAAATCCACAGAAATCGGTGAGATTAGAAAATCTTTTATAGGAAAAGATATCCACAAAAATTATTAACCCATGATTTTCCAAATATTTGATCCATCATATATCGCCTACCGATCCTCCTACCACTGTGAACTACAATCCTTCCCTCGAACTTCGGCTATGAACCGCAAGCCACCCATGAACCATTTTTTATACGCAGTCTGCATAACGCCTTTTCTCCTACGTGGTCATTCTCCTCTGTCGACGACAATTCATCTACGTACCACACTTCCTTACACCACGAATTGTTTCTTATTTCCCGAACCGCACCCGCGTACCGTTCACGTTGCCTAGTATGTGTCAGCATACACTTCCCAGACATGGTACGTGATCCATGTCTTGTGCCACTGTAGGGTCTTGAAAAATATGAAAAGGAGAATGAAAATTCCCTTAATTCAAGAGAGGATTCTACAAAATTTCCCTCGAGGAATTGGGAAAAAATGAGAAGAATACTCAAAGGTTTGCAAAATAGAAACCGGTCCATGTACTGGTCCATTATTGACGATATGCGGTAGGTGCCCCCTCCGCAGACCTCTATCATTCACGCAATAGAGGTGGTGACCCTTCGCAGGCAAGAAGCAGGAAGGGCACTAGGCCATTCCACCATCACGAATCACCCCAACCATGAACCACGTCAACCAACCCGGACTGCAGACGTCGTCATTCACGGAACAAAGGTGGAGCCCTGCGCGGCTGCGAAGCACTCCCCGAACTAGTTTGGTTCGTGAGGAAGGTGCATTCAATGCCCCCCGTGAGTTTCAGATTGACCAAGTCTCCCTTAAACTGGGTTTCCGGTCATGGGCCTCCGCAAAAGGTGACACATGACCACAGATACATCCCTTTCCCCACTCTATAAAAGGAGATCGAGGGGGAGAAGATAAGGATCGATCATATTTGGGTGGAAGGATTTCGAAGGAAGGAGCTTAGGATTTCGCAAAGAGTAAACTTCCAATTTGAGAACCAGAAAAGGTGTGAAACTGGAAACGAGTTAATAAGGAACCAAAAAACACATAACAACTTGGTGAACCATGAACTTAAAATAACAAAAAATGAAAACCACAAGCCATGGCCTGTCCACGGATGTACTCCCCATAGACCAGGGAGTCTATTCCCCTTTTTCAATCTGACGCACCGCGTAGCACCCCCCTACAAGGGAGAATACCTGACCGAAAAACCCCCGACTGATGTTTCCCCTGGCTTCCGCTACTCGCACGGACTCTGCTGCGTACCAACCTGGTATGCGGGCCGAACCCGAACCCGCATACCGCCCTGGTACACGGGATTCCTATCAGTCCGCGTACCACCCTGGTATGCGGATGACCTCTCTAGTCACATAGCACCCCTTACGCAAAGGGAGCCACTACTCATACACCCATGTGTCCTGCCAACTCTTTCAATGTTCCCATTCCTCGAGCCAGATAAAATCATTCCAATCCGGCTTGATCCTTCGCAATCCCCTCATTGGCCTATTCATTGGCCCCAAGCCGAGGACTCTACCGAAGCCGTCGGACCCCTATGATGCAACCTTCAGGTGCATCATCACGCCACTTTGAGTTCACATACCCATAGAAGGCTAGAGGAAAGGGGTTTCTCTGGCCCTTGAGTTGGTTTCCAAAATGCTCCGGGGTTCACATACCCATGGTAGTGCAGGGTCCGAGCCCGACAGTCCCCTTTCTGCCTCTCCACTTTCCAAGAGTGGGGGACCCCAATTCAATTTCCTTTTGGTGTTAGAGGTGATTAATTCTACCCTATTCTAAGAGTGACAGGGAAACCCCCTTGTTGTAAGCCCCTAGCCTTTCTTGCAAGAGGTAGCACCCATGCACCTCCTTATATCCCCAGTGCCAAGAACCAAGAGGGGAGATGGACACATGGTTTTTTGTTACCCTTTCCATATCCTAGTGGGATTTGTCACCATAGGGCGCCCATAGCGGAGTAAGGCCCAACTTTCTGGGTCGACCACATGTAAGCCCCACTACACTTCCCACAGACACACCTTTCGCGATGTGATCGTCTGGTTCCTGCTGCCTCTTGTTTCTCATACCGAGCATGAATCACATGATCTTAGAGTAAGCCTCGACCATGACATCCTCTCCTGGGCTGCCTAGAGTGTAAGACCAAATGAACCAACTTCCAAACTATGGGGACTTTGATCCATTCCAAGGAATGGTACATTGTAAGCCTCCAGGATGTTCAAGCCCACTTACCATCGGACCCCCAGGTCCACATTCACGTAGGTTCTCAGAAAACCTTCCGAACTACATGGACTTTGCATAACTTCCACGAGGATACATAGGAAGCCTCTACGAGGTTCAATCCCAAGATCCCTTGGACCCCAGGTCTGCCTTTGCGTCAGTTCACCGACGCCCCGAACCGAACTATGTGGATTCTAATTCCTCTTGCGACGATACGTAGGAAACCTGTATCACGGGTTAGATCCAAACACTCAAGTCGTTATTGGTACCCCTTGAATGACAATAAACTCCAGAGTACCCAATTATGAGGCTTTAAACCAGCGTCTTCCTAATGATTCCAAACTCTTCGGAGTCATTAATGCAATGAGGGATGGTAAACCTCGGGCCTAAATGATTCTGAATCCCTGCGTTCAGTTGACCATTGCCAACCAGGAATAATCAATGGATACTATGCTTGGGTATAAACCAAAGATTTGAGAACATATGAACATGTCTTAAATCTATTAGGGAGTCCCAGAACAGGCAATAATTCCCCCCAAAAGGGTTCTATGAGACTGAATTACCATCTTCTCGACCAATGTGAGTTCTTAAGCATCGCTGGCCAAATCACCCAGCAAACACCTACCTTTGGAAAGCAGGTCCACGTATTGTCGGAGACAAAACCGTTGGGTGTTTAGAACTGATCTGAAACAAAAAAGGGTGAACCTGACATGAATCTTGAAACAAGAATGACAGAATTAACCTAATCCCACTATGTTCCCCTCTTATACTCACAAGGAGGGCCAAGCAAGGTCATGAATTACGCATGGGATCATGAGATGCTGCTTTGATGGGTTTACTGTTTGTATTTGTTAAAATATTTTACAGGTAACACTCAGAACTCCCTTCGATCCAAGGAATCACGGAGGGAATCACAGATGCGTACTTCAAACAACGAAATGACCGGACATCCTCACCAATGAACGACCCTATCACCTACCCAGCGTCTTCAATACTGGGCCTCGGATGCATTGATCCGAGAGTACCACTTGAATGGTACTCTCCCGATAGTGGTGGCGGCCATGCACGCCCACCAATCTTCCACAACCTGTGGGTCGCCTTGCCAACAGTGACCGCGAAACAGGTCTAGAAGGCTCTTGTTGCCGTCTCAAACCGTTTCAGGAGTCTATCCCCGGAACGAGACAACACGAACCTCCTTTACCTTAGGGAGACGAATGAGGTAGACACTGAGGACTTCATCCACACTGAACGGGGGTTCCGCTCTAAGACCCCCACAGGAAGAATTATTCGTGGTTACGACTCCACTCAATGTCCTCACTCTAAGGGGGACGTCACCCCGAGGATCCAGGCCCACGCTCCCCGAGCTCCAGCCCCTCAGACCACCCGACGAGGGCGGTAAACAAACAACCAGGGACCATTCATCACCCTTGTCCCTAAGTATGAGCTTTTATTCCCTGTCACGGAGATGTATCGTGAGTAGGCACATACACCTCTCCGCTCCTCTAAAGTCTGCCATCAAGACAAGGTGGCATCATATGAGTAGGCGTGCATCCCCGCTGAGCTCCATCAGGCTCATCACTAATGCAGGATGGCACCTACCTGGAAGGCACCTCTCCCTGCCCATGGTCATGAATCCCACTAACCAGATGTGATGGAGACCCAACGCCTTCCGGACCAGCCCCTAGCAGGTGCTCCTGACGCCTACCATCTCAATATGGCGGCAATCAACAAATCTCGTCATCCAGATATGGCGACAATTAACAGGCAGGCATGTCTCCATGCTAACAAAGGCCACCGACTCGATATGGTGGGAAACCAACATATGCAGGGCCAACTCCCTACGTATGCAAGTAAATTCCTCCATCCCGATGTGGCGTAAAATAGAGAGATAAACCAGAATATCCCGGCACAGGGGCAAATTCATTCAACTGCCCCCGATATTGGAGAATTGTCAGTACCCACTAACCACCAGAGGACTGGAGGAGGATATTCCTACTCCGATATCAGAATGGGCCTTCTTACCCGTTCCAGTGAAATATTTCTCTCTGTATATCATGGAAATGATGGAGGAGCAGGTATTTATCCCAAATCATAACTTGCATACTTTCCAGAATGTAATTGCATCATCGGCAATAGAAAGGACTCGGGCCCATGAGCCCATCTCCCTAATTGAGGCGACTCATCCAAGAGACAAGATAGTCACCTCGGAGTAGATCTGCATCCCTGCTTCTGCCCAGGAGGGTTGTTGACCATATTCCGTGATACAAGGGAAACCGGATCGAGCAGCTTCACTCCTTCCAACCGGGGGACACCCGTCCATCACGGTGGATGCTCCAGAGTAGGCGTATATCCCTGCTAAAAGTCAAGATGTTTGTCGGCATATCCCGAAAACGTCACGAGACCCAATTATAAAGGGACCAAAAGGTGAAGGTCGTTACAAACAACAGACTGTCCCTGCTACCCATAAGAAAGCACCCCGAACGCGCTGAAGGTAGCCGGAAAATAAAGAGCAGGTTCATGAATCTTCTCTACTGTAAGCTGGGGTTCCCAATGCTGCTAATCACATGTCAAAGGCTAGGAACCCTTCCCACCCATTAACATGTTATGGGAGTGGCAATAGAAATTTTGAAGGTCCTCCAAGCAATGTCGCTACCAGCAACATTGAAGGTCCTCCTCAGAGAACCCGCGGGGGCCTCCCCCATGGGAATATAATGATTGATCATGAGATCTTATCTTATGATGCATGTCATGGAAGCCCTCCGCGTGACCAGAAGATCAAGAAGCAAGAAGGCCCTCCAATTGCTGCGGTCCACCCTGAAGGTCCTCCATGGGGTATACACTGCAAACACTCTATATGAATTGGGACCACAGATTATGATAGTAGTCCTCGCTATCATAGTCGCAATTGTAAAGGCCCTCCCTTCAGTGACATCTCATCATGTCAAGAAGGCCCTCCACTTGTCATGGCATGACCTGATGACCTGAAGGTCCTCCCTAGAGGTTACACTGCAATGACACTCCACACAGTTAGGCATCAGATCACAGTGGTAATCCTCACAACTCTTAAAATGGAGGTCCTCCCCGTAGAGACTTCAAGCAACAGGAAGGCCCTCCCCTCGTTGTGGTACATTATGAAGGCCCTCCCCTGGGTGTACCCCGCAGATATTCTCCTTGGGGAAGCTGTGATGGTAGTCCTCACCATTACGGTAGCTCTGATGGTAGTCCTCACTACCAAGGCTGCCATTGCGAAGGCCCTCCCCGCAATGGCCCCAAGCTACAAGAAGGTCCTCCCCTTGACGTAGTGTATCTTGAAGGTCCTCCCCAGGATACACATCGAACGTCAAACCATGATGGTCATCCTCACCATGATGGAATTTGTTGCGAAGGCCCTCCTTGTAACAATGCTATGCAGCCAGAAGGTCCTCCCCTTGCTGTGATACGCCTTGGAGGTCCTCCCCATGGTATGCACTGCAAAATCCTCTATGCAGTGAGGTGTCAAGTAGTAATGGTATCCCTCTCCATTACAACACAGATATCGGAGGCCATCCCCACCTAGACGCCGATCAACGAGAAGGCCCTCCCCTTGTGGCAGTATATTCTAAAGGCCCTCTCTAGGGTGTACCCTGCAAGTTCTCTCCCTGCGGTAGCTGTAATGGTAGTCCCAGCCAGTGAAGCCACCATTGAGAAGGTCCTCCCCGTAGTGACATATCATATCGGTGGGAAGGTCCTCCCCCTTTCTAATAAAGCACATAAAAGCCCTCATATTCTGAGGCACTCATAAGGATGGGATCCAGCATGTCAGATTCCTAGCTAGTCGCCAACGACACCCTTCTTCAATCAGGAGACAGTCCGGGGCCATGTTCATCTTCTGAACAACCTTAGAATCACCCATATGATAATTCAATACCAACCATCCCCACTGCCTCTGACCACACTATCCGTAAGCATCTCAGATGGTCCGACCAGGTGGAGGAATCACTAGCGGAGGAGTATGCCGACATGTTTCACCTAAGGGAATGACTAGCCAGAGATGATATACCAGCTATGTTTTGGCCCACAAACACCTCTCAGTTCGACATACCCAAAACTTTGCGAGAAGAATGTGTGCACGACATCCACTCCAATATATAGACAACCATCTGATGGATGAAATCTATCTTCCTACCCTACGATGGGTATGTAGACCATGTCATGACAATAGAAGACCTCCTGTGTCACATCGACCTGGAAGCTCTTCCATCGTCATGGAAACCGTGACCTGTGAGGCATAAAAGAAAACATAGAATTAGCATGCCTCCATGCACTGCACCAGTTGCACTGCCTCATTGGTGATGCTCCAACGGGAGTCCATATCTGAGGATGGGGATAACATGGAGATTTGCATTTCACTCCACTCCCCGCCCAGAAGAACTCGTTTGGTGTAATGACTTGCAACGCTATCAGGTAAAGATATTGATAGAGTGGTATCCCTGTTCGTGAAAGGTGACACCCCCAACGAAAATAGGCCTTGATTAAGTCCCAGAAGCATCAGGCCCGATGGGAACATGCCATTCACGAACTCTAAAATCAGGCCACCGAAAGTATACAACAGGCCTCTCTGCTAAGAGAGGCCAATCAGCGGCTATTACCTGTCTCCCCAGCGGGGATTGATTCGTAGGCGAACTTGGCATCAGATCCAGTTCACCCCCAAATGGGGGCACGCAAGATCAGGTAGGTAGTGATAGTAGCAGCCACTACCGCAATCCAAGGTCAACCCCAGCCAATAGGGTTGGGGGAATTTTTAACAAAAAATTCCCCCGTAAGACCAATAAAACGGGAAAAGACTCAACATCCAAGGAATGGAACCAACCCCATCCCTCAGGACTGGGGGAATTTTTACCACCTCAACAACAACCTCCCCCATAAGAATCAGTATTCTCTCCTCTAAAGAGGACAGTCTGAAGAGGAGGTTCTTGCCCTATCTCGTCTTTTGAATCACCATCCCCTTCAAGAGGGAGGCGTACCGTAAGGAAGCATCAAAGAACACCCCACGTCACCCTTCGTCAAGGAGTCCTAAAGCAATCCCAAGATAGGAAGGGGAAGACCAGTAAAAGGTGTGGGAGATTCTCTTCTTATTTGGAAGATTCCATATTTCCACCCCGCGATATGAATCCATCAATGCCATAGAGGATAACCCCACAGGTGACACCATAGATGATGCAAATCCAGATGGATCAGGAGATGATGGTTCCAGTTAGGTTGTGACTCACAACGAACTATCAGGTGTGAACACTCAGAACCAGATGGCCGCCCTAAATATGGCCACCATTGTAGATAACCCTCCTCCATTTACCATGTGAGATTCCAACAAGGATAATAATAAAGGACTGGTTACCCTTAACCCGCCTCCTCCTCTCGATAAAAACGATCCACTTACGATCGAAGAGAGATTCGCTTGACAGGAAGAGGAAATGAAAGAATTAAGGTGACTTAATGTCGAGCTACTCCTGAGGAATCGTCTTATTGAAAGCTCTTCCCAAGAAGAGACACACCTTGCACTCCCAGCAAGTGCACCTCAAAGACCCAGGTTTGCCCCGCCCAATGAGGCGCTCGGTCCGTCCAACTACCTGAACATGGATTCAAGTGAATACCAAGACTTCCCTCCACTCATGAAGAAACAAGAGAGAGTATGTCTAAAACCTAAGAAGGTGTCACAAACGGAATATGCACCCTTGGTGTCGGCCGAGCTGGACCCTCAGGCTACACCTGCCCAAGACCAGGCCCAACATGATGTAAACTAGGGATTTGCCAACACCATCGAGGCACTAACAACTAGATTGGAAGAAATGGAAGGTCGAAGCGCTTTGATACAGCCAGAGCGGAATCCCTACCTAGATTGGGTAAGCAACACGCCACCCCACCCAATTTTGGGAGCCCTTTATTCCCCATTTTCAATGGATCGGGTGATCCAGAACGGCATTTGATGCACTACGTGTCTTATTGTGACCCTATGATGGGAACTCTGGAACAACAAGAAGAACTGAAAATCAGATGCTTTGTGCGGACCTTGAAGGATATTCCTTCTTCTGGTACACGAATTTGCTAGCTCAGTCAATAAAATGTTGGGAAGACCTTTGATAGTAGTTCCTGTTCCACTTCAGATCGATGCTGCCTAAAAATATGGTCAACAACCTCATGAATTAAAAACAGAGAGAGAATGAGAGGGTATCGGATTTCATCGCCAAATAGAAGGGTCTGACCTACTCTCTGAATAGGCCAATTCCCAAAGATGAGATGTTGTCCATATGCATCGATAACCTTCAGGATGTGCTGCAAACACCGCTCATACCAGTGGAGTGAACCACTAGCTTCCTCAATCGCTTTTCCATTGCTTAGAGAATTGAAGACTCCTTGTAGAGGACCAATCTGAAGTCCCGAATATCCCCACAAGCTCCTAAAAAGAGAATAGTTAGAGCGGAAGTGTCCTCTATCACGCTCAATCCAGCCCCTATGCCTACTCCACTGCATAGGCCTCCACCAAATCATTAAGGGCCACCTATATATTAGCGGCCGCCTCCGCCTAAGCCGGATGATCAGAGAGGATCAAAGCACAACCAGTTCAAGGAATGGAGACAAAAATTATACTCCTTCCAAGAGGACAAAGTCTGTGGCTACTTCATCACCACCATGAATTGAAACTTTCTCCACCTCCCAGAGCCAAGGAAGCCCAAAGAAGTCGGCCACAATGATAGGCCAGATTATTGTCCCTACCATCGAATGTTAGGCCATAATATCTAGGAATGATTCATCTTTAAACACCTCCTTTAAAGTATGGTAGACTCCGGGGTAGGTCGAACTGGGACCACCCCCAGCACATGTGACGTATATTTCTACCACCAACTCCAAAAAAAGGGGAGGGGTGGTAGGAAGTCACCAGCAAGATGGGGTAGAAATTTGATGATTGGATGACTCGGAAGACTGTCAATCAAGCTCAGGGCATACTCCGAGCTCAACAACAATAGCCGGTGTTGCCACCAATAGCCCCTAATGTTGCACAGCCGACAATATCGGCCTCACAACCCTCCACGAGCCGGTCATCCAGGTGCAACTGGAAAGGGAGGGGATAAGAGCAAGAGGATCAGTCCGCAATGAGGCTAAAGTTATCCCCGACATTGTCAAATTTTATACCCCTAAACTTGGCGCCACAGGCATTGACCCACCAAATGGAACCATCAGAGACAACCGACTAGGTTGATCTTTCATAGGATGAGGAGTTAATATTTGGTTCCATCAACGTCATCCATCTAATGGAAACGTTCCCTAACAAAGGTTATGGTTACCAACCCGAGTTACCAATGTAAGGGGCCAGGAGGAGGAATTGTAGAAGTAGGGGATACCAGGGGTGGCACAGTCATGGTCGAAACCAACCCAATGGTTTTACCCCATCCCAGACCATTAATATCACAGAAACCCATGGGAGAGCCCTTCAATGGACTCAATAAAATAAATAATATCCCTCCACCTCCATAAGCGGACACTCTAGCCCAGTCATTCTGCGGTACCTATCAGAAGAGGAACAAGTTTCTACCTGCCTGGGGCAGACAAATAGACCAGACGAGATGAGCCCCCAGAACGTGGGAACACTGTCGACATCCAACCCCGCAACTTGTCCCTCCTCGTCACGTATTACGACTCCCAACATGCCTGCTAAAACTCTCCCAAAAACGGAGAAGTGTCGGCCGCTAGAGAATAAATATGATATCCTTAAATAGATGGCATCAGTACCATCCAAACTATCAATCCTGGACACCCTGAGTTTGTTAGCAGATCTCAAGGAGGCACTTATAGAAGCCTTGCTCAGCTCCAAGGAGTTTCATGCTGAGGTAGCTTCCACCAAGATATATCAGATGAAGATTGTCTTGGCTGAATGAAATGCAGTGATTTCATTCACCGATCAGGATGAAGATTCCATCATGAAAGGACACATAAAACCACTATATGTGTCTGGTACATAAAATGATGTCAAGATCTGGAAAGTCTTTATTGACAACGGCTCGGGAGTTAACCTCCTTCCCCTACGGACACTCTGTATGTTGGTCTACAGTGAGGATAAACCAGTACCCTTAGCCACAACTCTGTTGGGTTATGACAGGAGTGAATAGAATCTAATGAGACAAATCAAGCTAAAAACCCATTTTAGCGAACTTGTGGCCTACTCGAAATTCCTGGTGGTCCGGAAGAACACAGAATTTGAAGCCCTTCTTGGAAGACCGTGGATCCATAAGAACATGGCCATTCCTTCATCCTACCACCAGTGTATTAAATATTGCATCAATGGAAAAAGTGGGACATTTCACATAGACAAGTTCCCTGCCGAGCTCTCCGAGTCACACTACATTGACGTCGGGTTTTACGAGAAAAATAAAAAGAAGCCTTCACTCGATGGTATTGACAGGATCCCCACTCCAAACTATCTAGAAATGGTTCCTGATGGCCCCCTCAGGAAGCTTGGTGGAGAATATGTACTGCCCATCAACCATGTTGAGAGCAGGGATTCAAGCTCGGATAGGCACTTGACTGTCCTCAGGACTTCAGCCATAACGGTCGATCGTGACAATGCAGAAACGACCGCTAACCCCCAATTTGGTGACAAATACTTGAGTGGGGATGCCCATGATGCTTCACCTCCAGACTCCCAAGAACCCGTGTTGGGAACTCCCCCCCTACCAGATCTAGAAGATGAGGATGTGGGGGAAGAAGAGGAGGAAGATCTCAGGGATACACCTCCCGCATTTGAGGAAGGTATCTCCACTACTGTGGATGCACATAGGGAAATAAAATAGGGTACTAAGGAAGACCCGAGGCCCACTCTCATTAGTATAGCCATGTCTCATGAGGAGAACGTGGTATATACCTCTTTCATGAATCAGTATCGGGATGTTTTTTCCTGGAATTACACGGAAATGCCGGGACTCGATCCCGAAGTGGCAACGCACCACTTAGGTCTACTAGAATACCACTAGGGCTATAAAAAAGCTTCCAGAAGGATGCACCCCACACATGTGGCCAAAATAGAGGCTGAATTTGAAAAGATAATTAAAGTAGGATTTATTCAGGAGGTCCAATACCCCATATGGATAGCCATCATCGTCCCCATCATGAAAAAGAACAGGAAAATACGCGTCTACATTGATTTCCGATATCTCAATCGACATTGTCCAAAAGATGATTTCCTATTCCCGATCATCAAGTTATTAATTGACGCAACGGCCGAGTTTGAGGCTCTCTCCTTCATGGATGGTTATTTTGGGTATATTCAAATCGGGATGGCCTGAGAAGATGAAAAAACCACTACCTTCAGGGCCCCTCAAGGATTATTTTGTTATAGGGTCATGCCCTTTGGTCTCAAGAACGCTGGCGCCACAAATCAACACGCCATGCATCGTATCTTTAAACCATTCATGGCGAGATTTGTCGAATGATACTTGGATGACTTGGTGGTTAAATCAAGACAATGCTCAGATCACCTATCAGACCTTGAAATTGTCTTCAACAAACATCGACAACATAGCTGGAAGATGAATCACTTGAAATGCGCCTTCGTGGTTACCTAAGAGAAATTCCTTGGCTTCGTCATACGCTATCATGGCATCGAAGTCGACCCTGAAAAGAAAAATTATATCCTTGGTTTACCACCTCCCCACAATTTCAATGAGTTGAGATGATTCGAAGGACACCTAGCCTACATTAGGCGGTTTATAGCTAACTTGGCGGGTAAATGTTTTCCCTTCACCAGGTTATTGAGAAAGGGAGTTATGTACCAATGGAAAGATGTTTTCCAAGATGCATTCGACTGACTAAATAAGTACCTCTTAAGCCCACCGGTGCTCATTCCCCCAGTTGAAGGAAGGCCTCTCATCCAATATGTGATGGCCCTAGAGAGGTTGTCGGGGGCCTTCCTCACACATAAAAATGATGTTGGCAGTGAAAATAGTCTCTATTACCTCAGTCGAACCATGATCGACGCTAAAACTTGATACTCAATCATCAAGAAGAGATGTTTGGCCTTGGTCTTCGTAGTTCAAAAATTGGAACATTATCTGCAGCATCGTGAAGTCCATTTGGTCTCACGTAGTAACCCGCTCAAGTACATCCTCAGCCGCCCGATGCTGACCGGGCGTGTATCCCGATGGGAAATCTTCCTACAACAGTTTGAGATCAAGTTTGTGCCTCAAAAGGCCATCAAATGCCAGGGATTAGTAGATTTTCTAGCAGAGCACCCCTTGATAGGGACCACCGCACCAGACATCGAGCTACCTAATGAAGACGTCTTCTCAGTTCAAGAGGAGTTCCCAACATGGGAAATGTACTTCAATGGCGCATCCTGAATCCCAACTGAGAAGAGGATAGAGGGTCCTAAATTTAACAAGGTGGGTCTCGGGATAATACTTATGTCCCCAGAAAAGGCAGTCTTTCCATATTCCTTCCTCCTATCAGGAGGATGTACAAATAATGGGGTGGAGTATCAAGAACTCATTAAAGGCCTGGAGCTCGCACTCCAAGCACAAGTACAACACCTTAAGGTAAAAGGTGACTCAGAACTGGTCATCAAGCAGGTCAATGGTGACTATGCTATTAAAAAGGAGGAGTTGATTCCCCTATTTGACCATGTCCGAGGGTTAGTGGAAGAATTCTCCATAGAACCAACATTGACCTATATTCCCTGTTCTCAAAATGGCCAAGATGATGAATTAGCAAATGCGGCCACATCCTTAGCCAACCCAAACTGGGATGAAAAAACTATAAGTATTTCTCATCATTGAATAGTATTTCCGTTTTTTCAGACTAAGATGGAAGAAATCAATGAATTCAGTCCTTTACCTGAACCATATACTCCTTCCACCGGCTGGATGACCCCCATTAAAAACTACCTTCAAAGGGGAGAACATTTCTCAGTCAGGGCCGAATGAGAGAAAATAAGGAGAAGGGCAATCAACATTGTCCTATATGGCAGCATGGGTCAGCAAGAGGTCCTCTACAAACGAGGCCTTGCCGTAATGCTCCTCAGATGCATTTATGGAGAAGAAACCGTTGTCGTAATGAATGAAGTACATGCTAGAGTATCTAGAGCACATCATCCGTGTTCTAATCTTTCCCATAAGGTTCAAAGGCTTGGGTACTATTGGCCCACAGTGGCACGAGATTGAGAGCACTTTACAGAAAAATTCCACTCCTACCAAATTCATGCTAGCTTCATTCACCAACCCCCAGAGTTACTTCATCAATCCAAGTACTCCTGGTCATTTTCCATCTCGGGAATGGATGTTGTGGGACCTTATCCTCCCACCATGGCCAAACAACTGAAGTATATCCTCATAGAAACCGACTTCTTTTCCAAATGGGCAGAATTTGTACCCCTCAAGGAAGTCGGGGCAAGAAACATTGTCAGTTTTGTGATAGCCAAAATCATCACCAGATTTGGAATCCCTCATACCATACTGGAAGATAACAGGACCAATTCCTACTCTGATGAATTGGAGAAACTATACCAAGAATATGGTATCAAATCTAACCACTCATCCCACTTCCATGCAGTGACCAATGGACAGATAGAGGCTTTCAACAAGACACTGTCCAACATTCTCCAGAAAATGGTGGACAAAGACAGGAAGTCATGGCTAGATAAACTCCTTCATGCATTGTGGGCTTATCGAACCACAATCTACACTGCTACTCAGGCTACTCCATACTCATTAGTATACGGAACAGAAGTGGTCCTACCCATTTAGCTCCAATTTCCCTCGCTCCGTGTTGCCATTTGTGATCAGTTATCCAACGATGGGCATTCTAAAAAACGACTAGGTGAATTGGAACAACAAGATGGGAAGAGGATGCACACTTTACACCATCGGAAGGTATATCAGAACCGGATCACACGAAACTTCAATAAAAAGGTTCTTCGTCGGTCTTTCATGGAAGTAGAATTGGTGTTGGTCCTTCGGACCCCAATGATACCCAGAAAGAAACCTCCAAAACTAGAGCCCAAGTGGGAGGGACCATATATTATACACAAGGTATACTCCAATGGAGTATATTCCCTAATCTCCATGGACATGCAACTCACTACTGCTCCTACAAATGTGATATTTCTAAAGAAGTATTTCACATAATCAAAAGAAGTTATCGTCTGAGATGCAGGACATTAAACTGCCAAGGGCCTATCATTCGAGCTGCATGACGTTAAAATGCCAAGAACCAATGGTCCAAACTCTATGACCCTAAACTAAGAGTATTTCTTCCTCACTGCATGGCGTTAAACTGCACTGATTTTGGAGAACTATGTATGGAATGATTATTTCCTTTGCAGGATACATAGCGATGCCAGAATTCCACATCCTGGCCCATCCAATCGCAAATAAATAAATAAATAATTCCCTTTTCCCCCATGTATGTACCAACCCTTCACTTGGTCTATCCCTTTCAGAGAACAACATATGGATTTATTCTTGCCCTTGCAGGATATGTAGTGACGCCAAGATTCAGTATCCTGGCCTAGCCATCCCTAGATAAAGTTAAAAGTTCCTTCTTTTCCCCAGATTACGGACCAACCAGGAATGGGGTGTATACCATTCTAAAGAACTATATGAGACTTGATTCCTACCCTCGCAGGATACTTAGTGACGCCAGAATTCCACATCCTGGTCCAGCCACCCCCAATGAATGATTAAAAATGCCCTCTTCTTCCGTGTATGAGCCAACCCTGCATGGGATGTACCTCTTTCATGGAACTACGTATGGCTTGATTCCTACTCTCGCAGGATATGTAGTGATGCCAGGGTCCCCCATCCTGGTCCAGCCATCCCCAAATAAAGTCAAAAATTCCCTTTTCCCTCGTGTATGGACCAACCCTACACGGGGTGTATTCCTCATCCTTACTTCATAACATTAAACTGCATGGATAAAAAAGATTGAAAATGCCCTTTTCCCCTGTGTACGGACTAGACCTACACGAGGTGTAACATCTTCTAAAAAACTATCTATGGCTTGATCCTTTCCCTTGCAAGATACGTAGTGACGCCAGAATTCCACATCATGGCCCAGCCACCCCAAATAAAGCTAAAAATACCCCCTTTCCCTCATATGTGCTAGACCCACATGGGGTGTATTCCACAAAAAGAACTACATGAGGCTTGAATCCTTCCCTCTCAGGATATGTAGTGACGCCGAGATCTTACCTCCCAGCCCAGCCGCCGATAAAAGAAAAGACAGGTATATATACCCCTTGTTCTTTCCGCATGAAGTTAAACTACACGGAATCCCCTTTTCACGTCAGTTCACCTTCGTCCTCACCGCACAGCGTTAAACTGCATGGATTTTAGAGAACTATGTACATCTTTATTCTTTCCCTTACAGGATACATAGTGATGCTAGGATTCAATATCCTGCCCTGCCATCCCCGGATAAAGTTAAAAGTTCTTTCTTTTCCCCCGTGTACAGACCAACCCTACATGGGGTGTATCCCCTTCTAAAGAACTACGTGAGGCATGATTCCTACCCTTGAAAGATATGAAGTGATGCCAGAATTCCACATCCTAGCCCGGCTGCCCCTGAAAAAAAAATTACCTCTTCACCCGTGTACGGGCCAACCCTGCACGGGATGTACCTCTTTCAAATAACTACGTATGGCTTGATTCCTGCCCTCATAGGATACGTAGTGATGCCAGGGTCCACCATCCTGGTCTAGCCACCCCCGAAGAAAGATTAAAAATGGCCTCTTCCCCCATGTATGAACCAGACCTTCACTGGGTGTATTCCTCGTCCTTACCGCATGACATTAAACTGCACGGATAAGAAGGATTGAAAATTCCCTTTTCCCCCATGTATGGACCAGACCTGCATGGGGAGTATCATTTTCTAAAGAACTACGTACGGCTTGATTCTTGCCCTCATGGGATACGTAGTGATGCCAGAATTCCATATACTGGCCCATCCACCCCAAATAAAGCTAAACATACCCTCTTTCCCCCGTAAGGGCTAGACATGCCTGGGGTGTATTCCCCAAAAAGAACTATGTGAGGCTTGATTTCTGCCCTCACAGGATATGTAGTGATTTCGGGGTCTTACCTCCCAGCCCAGCCACCGATAAAATAAAACACATGTATATATACCCTTCATCCTTACTGCATGACATTAAACGGCATGGAATCCCCTTTTCACTTCTGTTCATCTTCATCCTCACCACATGACGTTAAAACTGCAGGGACTTCATCCTCACCGCATGACGTTAAACTGCACGGACTTCATCACGACCCACCCAAGTTATATGAAAAAACGAGATGGGAATACTCCTTACACATTTGGATGAATCATCTCCATACATTAGACTCCATGACCCGGATAATTGCGGATCTTCATAACCATTAATTGACATTGGAAGTGGAAATTTATCAACCCGTGGAAACCTTTGCCTGACTATGCATACCATGACCTCAGCGGCTCTGCATATTGATAGCCCCTAGCCCGTCTAGTAAAGGAAATATTTCCTCAGGAGATACTCTTCTTATCTTCAAATGCTCACCGGCCTCAGAGCCCCCATATCATACCTCCCGATCCAAAAATTTATGGAGCAGTGGTTTATAATTTCATTCTCCTCTCACATCCAAACTTTTCCAGGGTATCCCTGCCTGGTTAGCCTATGTATCTTCCCATGGTTCACATAATGATCTGCATCTACAAACATCAAGACAGGTTTGGGCTACTTTGACTCAATGGGTAGTTGCGATGAAGATGTTTCTTGTATTCTTGGACACCATTATCACCATTTTCTAAACTCTGTGCTATGAGAAATCCCTGATTTTTATAATCATCCATGGCCATTGAAAGTGGAAAGTCATCGACTCATGGCTGCCTTTGTATGAATATGCATACCATGCCCTCAGCGGCTCTGCATACTGATATCCCCTGTCCCGTCTACCAATGGCACGATTTCCTCAGGCGATAGTCTTCCTATGTCTGTACGCTTATCGGCCTTAGAGCCCCCATACCATATCTCATAATCTGGGAAACCCCAGAGTTATAGTTTACACCCCCATTCCCTCACACCTTTTCAGAGTATAACAAAGCATCCTAACTCAGTTTCCCTTTAAGTGATTGTAGTGATAGTCACCCAATGGTCCGAATTGTATGACTGTTAAACTAATAGCACTTCTTCCTCACTGCACAACATTAAACTGCATGGAGTAAAGGTTCACCCCATGCGCAAGATAAATCAGTGCGGTGAACTCTTTGAGTTTTAACAGAAATCAGGGATGAACATCCCCGACATGTCCATATATTTCCTTACCAAATAAAAGACTTCATGGACCAGTCAATCACAGATCCTCATAAACATTCATGGCCATCGGAAGTGGAAAGTTATCAGCCTTTGGAAACCTTTTCATGACTATGCATACCATGCCCCCAGCAGCTCTACAAAGTGACAGACTGTGGCCCATATACCAAAGGCAAGATTTCCTTAGGCGACAGTCTTCCTAGCCCCATACGCTTACCGGCCTCAGAGCCCCCATATCATCTGACCGGATCCAAGAAGCCATGGAACCATGATTTACACTAGCGAACCCTATCCACGTCTTGGACATTCCGAGATATTCAAACCCAGTTACAATCTAAACAAGAGTGGCCTTTGCAACTACGTCTTTACTGCATGATGATTAAAACTGCATGGAACATGTCTTGGCCGATTTGCATGAAATACAAACACCAAGAATTAAACATCCAGGGAAATGCCTCCAACCACAAGAATATTCATAGGTTTAAAAATGCCTCTTTCCTCACTGCATGACGTTAAACTACACATCATCATTAAAAATTCTCCCCATCCTCATCGCATGACATTAAACTGCAAAGAATTTTAAATTCCCTTCGTCCTTTCCGCATGACGTTAAACTGCATGGTTGAACCTATCATGGGTTCAGTTAGGAATGGAGGTTTTCCTCTGTCCCTTAGTGCACGGGATAGACCCGCACAAATAACTATCTCAGACAAGCATGAGAAGGGATGACTTTACCAATTCCTGGGAAATTTAGTCTAGATGTTTCTCCCATAACCAGGCACCCTCTCCTCATAAACCATACTTTGTACCCAGAAAGAGTTGATCCCTTGTAAGCCACCCCTGATGGCCTGACTATCAACTTCCCTGAAGTTTCTTGACTATTGGGAGAATACAATCATTGTCCTAAGGGCACCTTTGCATGACTATGCATACCATGACCTCAGCGGCTCTGCATATTGATTTCCCCCGGCCTGTCTACCAAAGGCAAGATTTCCTTAGGCAATGCTTCTCTTCATACGTCTCTTGATATCTAAGCCCCTATATCCACCCCAGGATTCGAAAACCCTCTGAGCTATAGTTTACCAACCTCTTTCACAACCCTACCAAAATACACTGAAACGTCTCTGACGAGATTACCGAGAACCAGGAGAAGCTATTCCATTTTAAATAATGTCCAAACTGCATGACTTTAAACTGTGCCAAGCTCCAACCATCCTCTTAGCTAACTAAATGTATAAGATAAAGACTATACTTCCACTCTCCTGATTAATAAAGATGTTCCCAAACCATTTCAGAAGTCACACAACCTTTCTGAGCCACCCCCGGTGGTCTTCATATTCTCCAAGCCACCCGTGGTGGTTTCCATAAGTCGGACCTCCATGAAGTCCTCAAGCCATCATAAATGGATAGTCATTGACTTAAGCACACCTTTGCATGACTATGCATATCATGCCCTTAGCGGCTCTTCATATTGATCGACCCAGTCCTGTCTAAAAAATCAAAATCTTCCTTCGGTAATGCTTTCCTATTTATGCATGCCGGTATGGCTCCCATTCCTTGATACTTTCCATGTATGTTGTTCAAACACAAACATGTTCCCCCCACGTGCATCTGAAAGGTATTGAGACATATTTTAATCAACCAAACCTCGTCAGGGCCCTCTCCCCACCATATGAAGTCAATGTTGTTCGACCTAAAACATCAGTAATGATGGTCTTGTTGGTGGGACTTTAAACCGCTCACAAAAAGAGGCGGAAATCCCGTTAAGCTGAAAACCCGAAAAGGGAAAACTAAGTAATAGCCGAGCCATACCCACTGGGTCCACACCAAATGGGCCTAGGAAAAATTACGGTATTTATATAAAAGACAAAAATCATGCGGGGGTTTTTCTACAAAACCCTAGGAATAGTCAAACTATGCTCTCTGGATCCCATGGTCCAGGAAAAAATTAGAGCTCATTTCTATTTTATCATTTTCCTGAATTATGACTAATTCTAATTCAGTGAGTTGTACATTATGCAACCGTTGTTCCGGTAACAATCAAATTTTACAGCAAGGGGAGATCGATAGCAGATTGTATTCAATTTTAAAAAAAGGAGGACGTCCACAAGCCAAAGTCTCTCTTTTACCACAAAAAAAGAGGTGAAACAGAACGTACAAAAATAGCTCTGACGATCAAAAAGGATCCTGGATTGCTCTCTTCATTAGATCGGCAGTTGTTTGGCAAAGGTTATTGCAAGTTTGATATAGCACGACCATCTCCCTGGCATCAACTTCAGCCAATGAACGATTATGCCTCACCGTCATTTGGAGATCGTTGATCCCTTTCTTGGTAGCTTCATGTTTACTAGTCAGAGATGAAAACTGATCCCTTAGCAATGCTGCTCGAGCTTCGCATTTGTGCAGCTCGGTATATAGGGAGGTCACCTGATCTTGAGAGATAACCTCTAGTGATAACAGGTGATAGAGCTTCATCATAGATTCCTCAAAGGCTTGGGCCCCGCAATGAGAGGCAGCGAGGTGGTCATGTTTGTGTTCACTAGCGGCAACCTCCCAATGGGCAATGACGACCTGGTAGGCGAGAAAATGAAGTTGTCGATAGTCAGACCCACCTGACCCCAATCCAAGGAAGAGTTTCCGAAGGGATTTAATTTTAGTCTCCATTTCAGTAAGAGGCGTTTCGGCTACAATCTCGCAGATCCGGGGCCAGTCCCACCTTTGCACTGCTCGGTGGTCTTCCATGACACGAGGGTCTTTGGTTTCATCACTAGATAGAACAGGAATGAAGTCTGGCATTGCAGCCAGTGTAGACATGTGCACACTAGAAGATGGTTATGGGACTGGAGGGTCCGAAGCCTCCAGCCCTGGTTCGAGCTTAAGTCCAATATTGGCCAGTGGAGTTTTGGGAATTACATCATGGGGAGCCGAAGTCACTGGGTCATTCTCATTTACATCCAAAGGATTGGATCTTTCTGAATTTCGGCCGCAAAGGGGTTGAATGAGGAAGATCCCCTGAGCCGCTTCGACCTATGAGCCATCAATCAGTCCTCCCTCAAAGGCGACGAGGAAGGTGTGGTAAGAACAACAGTCGCAGTAACCCCCGATTTGGGGAATTACCAGATATCCTTCCGCAATATCCCATCTGGATAATTCTTTATCCATATTCTAGCATATTCCAAGGATAGGTTGGAAACCACTCATGTGTCAGGCAAGGGAATGCTTGTGCCAGATCCATCCTGCATCAACATCAACCACCATTGTCGAAGAGTGGCTGGATGCAACCCTCGAGCCTGATAATGGGGAAAGTAAACCTGGAGTTGCATGCATCCAAATAGCCAAGATAAATGATGTGGGTCATACAAATCACATATAAAAACCCCATTAATTCGTGCGGATAAAAACCCATCCAACAACGCAATCATGAAAGAACACTCTTCTAAGCTCCCCCTGTGGTCGTCAACCATGACGCCAGAAGGAGTGGGCTAGGGAGTGAAAGCGAACTGGGAAAATCCACTCAGAATCATGACGACTTTATCCGAGGTGAGGGACTTTAGAAGAACCCCAGCTATATCAAGTAAGGTAGGACGAAGGATAGGAAGCAGGATAATTATGTTTTGAAGATACTCATAATAGCAAAAATGATCCACTACCCAGCCATATAAAAATTGAAATGGCCCACTCAAACGATAGGGTGACCCGCCCTCTTGCATGTGGCTTAGTAACTCATAAATACGATCCAAAGTGGGCACAACCCGATTCACCGGGTGACCTACCGCCAGTTCAGTTGCCATCATCAGGGTGCAAGAACTGACACCTTGGTTGATATCCCGAGATGGGAATAGCCACCCTCTCAAAAACATAGAGAAAATACCAGCCAGCCCGAGAATATGTGGCACACCAGGGCGCACCTCATAACCCCATGAAATGTAGTCGCACGCCTCCAGAATCTCCCGGTAGGAACCTGGGATAGTTTGTGATTTTTGAGAAGGATGATTCCTGAGGCGCTTGATCTTCGGAATAGGACCAGTGGTCTTCAAACATAACCCTATCTAGGTGCTATAGAGAATAAGAGAATAAGCACGCAAGGGGTGACCCAGTGACCGCTCCACCATAACCAGTAGATCCCTCACCAACGAAGGCACCTGTTCAGCATCGTCCCATGCATCAGGGGTGGGAAAAAACTCGTCATACATATCACCAATGATCTAAAGCCCTCCCAATTGGTATATATCACATAAACTAATACAAACTTCACCATCAGCAAGGTGGAAAGTATTATTGATTGAACACCAAAGACTGATCAAGTCAAAAAGGATCAAAGATGGTGGGTAAATAGCATACTTGGAAGCCTACACTGCGGAATACAGATTCACTGCTTCCAGTGACTCATGAAATTCTCGGCGATGATAACGGACCCAGAAGCCCCAGGCCTAGTAATTTGATAAAATCCCATCAGACCAAAGATCCCACCTGGGAATCCATCCTACATCAAAATCCACTCGGGAATGGTTGATCAAAGAGGGTTAACTCTTGAGGATGGCGTCTTGGGAGATGTTCTGAGTATACTAATAACTTTGGGTTGAAACAGAGCCTCTCAAAATGAAAGTGTCTTTTGGATCAGAATCAAAGATCATCTCTCCCGATTGGGTGAGGTTTGCTTCATCGCACCTCAGCGATGCTTCCAAACAAGGATACAGAATACCTGAGAAGATAGGGGGGGTAAGAATGTAATCTTGAAGGAAAAAACCATAAAGAGGAAGAAGATTTGATAGCGGATAGCCTAGAAGTCCGGGGGAAAGTAAGTCCTTCAAGACACCATCGTCGGGAATGATTGGTTGGCTAGGGTACTCTTTGATGATCTCAGCTCTATGGATCATAGATAGACATCCCCTTGGACCAATTGGAAGAGGCTCGATAGTAGGCCTGGGTGGAGGTCGTGGAGGAACCATAGTTTCTCCCTGCATTATAAAAACCAGGAAAATGGTTAGTCCGAAAAAATAAAAGCTAGACAAAATACCAAATATATGGAAAAGGACTCTGTCAAGAAGCCTTCATGATGAGGTCCGCGAGCTGGCCCCAAAAGGTGGTTCGTGACAACTATATCCCACGAACCAACCCATCACGGAAGAAGTTGATGGTACTCTGGCCCGCGGAGCATCGACCAGAAAACCACGAACCAGGATTCTCTATGGAATCTCAATCCCGGATTTAAATGTTTAAGTTTAGAAGACTTAAGAATTTTTCAAATTGTGGAAGAGTTCTGATCTGTGGACCATAAAAACTGCGTAGTGAGTTTCTCACCAACCATTTGAGATAAATAACCTTCATTTAGTGGAATCAAAACCCATAAAATCGAATAAATTTCCACTGCATGGTTATGTTCATCCTTGCATTGATAGACGATCATAGATTGATCTGGAATATGAAATGTGACTTCACTTCTTTGGCAATTTATATGATCTCCATATAAATAAATCCAATCCATGCCAAGAATCACATCAAATTCCACTATAGGAAGGATCAAAAGATTTGTAGGAAGAACTTTCCCACAAACTTCGATCGGAGAAGAATTATAAACTTTTGATGCGATTGTTGTTCCATTAGGTGTTGTCGCAGCTAACTCAACATCTAATTGTTGAGGTAATACGGTGATACCCTTAGAAAATTCATCAGAAAGAAAAGAGTGGGTGGATCTAGAATCAAATAAAACATTTTCTACTTTAGAGTGGATGGTAAGTGTACCTTTCACCACATCGTTATCGTACTCCTCATCAGAGATAGAAATTACATGTGAATTTCCTTTGTCTTTAGCCTTAAGAGTTTGTTGACGTTGACCATCATCATCAACCCTTGGATTAGGGCATTTATTGGAATAATTCCCCATCTCCTTGCACTTGAAACATTGAAGTGTAGTAGGTTCATCTTGTGTATCCCTTCCTTTGTTTTCATAATTAGACATATTCTTCCCATCATCACGACATTCAAATTCCCGATGACCTTCCTTTCCACATTTGAAACATTTACTTGTCCCTTTAAGACAACTCCCTCCATGTTTCTTTCCACACTTTGAGCATAAGCGAAATATCATCTTCTTTTCAGTGTGCTCTTTAGATTTTCCTTTGAATTCCATTTTCCTCTTCTTATCAAACCCATATGACTGATGGGTTACTCCAATATCCATCTCTACTTTGAGTGCACATCGAATGATTTCCTCGTAGCTATTGAAGTCCCTTATGGCTAATTCCCTTCGAAGACTTGGTTTTAAGCCACTAAAGAATCGATCGATCTTACTCTCATGTTGGATAATAATACCAGAAGTGTACCTTGCAAGTCTTGTAAAATTTGCTTCATAGGTACCAACAGATTCATCATCCTTTTTCTTTAGTTCAAGAAACTCTTTCTCCATCTTTGTTCGGAGAATAAGAGGGAAGTACTTATTGAAAAATAAGTTCTTGAACTCTTCCCATTTCATGGACTCAATTTCATCCCTTTGCCTCGTATTCTTAATAAGATTCCACCATTGATCAGCATCTCCTTACAAATGATACACTACTAGGATGACTTTATCATGCTCAGAACATTGAAGAACTGAAAATATCTTTTCAGCAGTACTAATCCATTGTTCAGAAACTAATGGATCAGTAAACCCGCTGAAAGAAGTTGGATGCTGTCTCATGTAGGATTCAACAGAATGTCGCTCCTTCTTTTGCTCATTTGGAAGTCCTGCATGATTCATAGCTTCAGAAAGTTGTGTGAGCATGGCTACAAGATATTTCATTCAAGCTCCCATAACGTTTGGTTGCTTAGGGGGACAATCATTTCATTGCCCGTCGCATTCCGCATTAACACGGTTCCTTCGGGTTCCAGCCATTGACTAAAACCAAGAAGAATAGTGTGAGCAACACAAATTATAATAGGAAAACCACATAATCAAGAATAAAATTTCACACATAAGGTCTTATCCTAGGTTATTAATGGCCATTTCTAAAACACTAATATTGTGTTCTATGCTTAGAATTATCCTTAGGGTTCTTACTAAGGCTTTCACATCCTAGTTTCCAAAGGTTGACTATACCTTTCCTCTGATACCAACTATAATGACCCATACTTTACATAAATTGTTAATACTTCAAAATTGAAGCATAAATATTACAACATATAACAAAACCATGAAAGGACCGTATAGGTATAGTGACTTTAGAAACTGGGAAACATAAACAACTGGTTCATAAAGCATCAACTTTGCCTCCCAATTATTTCATCATATCTAGAGTCCCTTTTTGGAATAACCTACTTAATAACCTTCTTCCTGACTTGGGGAAAGAAAACATACAAAAGGGTGAGCTAAAATTCTCAGTAAGGGTAAACAAAAGAAATATCAATTACATCGTATACACAAGCACATAACTTTTGGAAATCTTAACCTGCAAAAGAGATCATAATTTCATAACATGGGATAAATCATGGCAGTGAAATGTAATCACAATAATCATAACTTAAAACATGAAACTTTGTGGAATTCACACATAATCATAGAGAATCATTTATTGTTAGTCAAGACTCATTGACAAGACTATCTTAGTGGACAAAGTCCCTTTCTGAACTGAGTCACCCTCGTTTCAGTCTTGTTTCACTGAACCGGTATAACCTACCATTCCAGCCATGTCTATCTCATGAGATATAAAATCTTTACCCAATGAATTGGAGGGAGATATAGGTCCCACCCATCTCATAATGATACCATTCTTCTGTGTGCCGCAAAATCATAAATCATACATCATTGCATAACCCATGTAATATAAATGGAAATCTTAAACATCATAACATTATAAAACAATTCATATAAGATAAAGGAATTAATAAAAATAATTCCATCACAACATAATCAAATAAATGTAATAATAGGGATAAAAACAGAACCCTTTATTATCTTAGATGGAAAATAATTTTGATAAAACACTTGAACTCCATTCTTGAGGAAAATATCCTTTCTTCTTCAAAAACATTTTTCCTTTCTTAACATGTCATACAACTTTAAACTAAAAGAAGTTGATTAAAAATAAACTTGAAAACTTGTAAAGGAATATTTTTTGGAAATAATGTTTTAAAAATCCATTCGTGTCGTATAAGTTAAAAGAAAACATTCTTCTCGTACTTTTGTCGGAAAAGTCAAAAAGTACCTCGTATGAAAAACGACAAAAGATTCCTTTCATATCCTTTACTAAAAACTCACCGAAGGGTAAAATTGGATTTAAACAATTATAGGTGGATGGAAATAATATTACATATTTAGGAAACATGGATTTTGATGATAAAATACACCCCAGTAAATTCCAAAGTATAAACAATCTCAGATAAAAATGAGATTGTGATATTTCCCTTACCTTAGGTCCGACTTGCTTTGTAAGTGTCCGAACCTCCTGTATACTGATTTAAATAATGTTATTGACTTATTCCAGAATCATACTTATTTTTATGATAACATATATGGTCATATTCTTAGCTTCTTATTAGTAATATTTCATTGCTACTTGTTATTCGGGTGTTTATAACTTTTTGTTCTTATGCGTGTTTTGTCGAATAAATTCTTATTCTTTTCTTTAGGTTATAGATACCTCATTTCCAGAATGGTATTAGTGTAATATATATCATATTCATTCATTCAATTCATTAATATAATCATTATGAAATGAAGATCATGTAGAACGAGTCGCATCACATCGTGGAGACGGTATTCCGTACGTACGCACGAGTGATGATATCGTTCCTATGATCGTGGAATTGTATTGGAGTATATGTATACTATTTCAGAATCAATATAACTTTATTATAGTCATATATAGTCATTATTTACACCATTATACCCATCCAAGTAAGGTGGTGGTGGAAAATAGATTACACCACGGCGTGGAGACGGTATTCCGTACGTACGCACGTGCGGTGATTTCTTTTTCTGTGGGATGGATAGATGGTGAAATAGGGTTGTTTCATACTTATAATAACATATCAGTATATGAGTTATACTGATGTTATTACTTCATAATGAAACAACTAAATAAGAAGAAGTGGAAGAAGAAATAAAGATGAAAGAATCGGTAACGGACATTACCTCTTCTTTGAAGTGCTTCTTTGAGACCTTCTTTTAGGGCACTAAAATTGGTCTTTGAAGAATACCAGGTCCTCTAGGATGTCTCTATGGAAGTAGAGAGGAGAAAGTGTCAGGGTTTGGCCGAGCTTGAAGGCTCAAAGTGGTGTGAGGAAGAGGGGGAGGAGGTGTCCTTTTATAAGGGAGGAGAGGGGCACCTTTGGAATAACTAAAACTATTATTTTATTATAAAGTCAAGTTCGGTTTTAAATAGCTCCAAATTGATATATTTCGAAGCTAAGGTGTGTATGGGTCGAAATCCTCTCATCCAATAGAATTTAGACAAGTTTATGTACCTATTTAACCTTATCATTTAGATTTAACATTAAGTTAAATAATTTTACTTTTACCATGTCTTCTTGTGTTCTTATACTATAAGGTTAATAAACTTACTATAAGAAGCCAAACGAACCCCAAGTTGTTTATTGTTAATATATATAACCTTATCTATGTAATTTGGCTGAACCTTAGATTTTTAGGAATAAAATAACAATTACCAATATAATATTTGTTTTAAAAACTATTTTATGTCAATTTTGACACTATTTAGTAATTGATTTTTGTGAAAATCATAACAGAATTATTAGTTCGAAC
Source organism: Viscum album (assembly GCA_963277665.1). Lineage (NCBI taxonomy): Eukaryota > Viridiplantae > Streptophyta > Magnoliopsida > Santalales > Viscaceae > Viscum > Viscum album. The sequence continues at coordinate 1,419,897,418 of OY728145.1, forward strand.
CAAGTTAATTAAATCAATAATGACATGTGATATTAACAAAAAAAATTAGTGGTATTCATAAAAAGTCTCAAATTACATTTATTTTGGTGTTTATAACATAAATTATGTCAATATTTCATTAATAATATAATTACTGCATCATCATTGTGTCATAAATAAATTAAATTATTTAATGTCTAAAAATTAAAAATAAAATACCATTATGTAGGAAATCGTTTTAGCTTTCTAATGAATATTTATAGTCGAATTTAACTTATGTATATCCCCATATTAAAAATTATTTACTTATTAAACTTTGATTTTAACTATTTTAACCCTTCTTTAAATAAATTAATAATAAATGTCCTAATCTAATCCAAGTGGGCCTAAATGGTCATATGTGATTCCTAAGTTTGTTTTTGTTTTATTTACACTTATCCAATAGAATTAGGACATGTGTTAGGGTAATAATAATATCATCTTTACCCTTAATTACCCTATTTACTTTTAACCGTGGTAAAAAAAAGTAAAAAGTTTCTATTCACCAAAAATTATTTTCATCTCATTGAACCACATTTTAGTCCTTGATATTAACTGTGTCTCTCGGATTTTCGAAATTCCACTCACAGAAGTGGTAAAATTATGTTTTATGAAAAATTCAGTTTTTTTAACTACCACTTAGTGGTTTCACTATTCATCAAAAATTGAAAGTTTTCAAAAAAATACCAAAATTTCACCCTAGGCTAATTTCGATATTCCAAATCCAAAAATGAAGTCCATTTTGAAAAATAAAATTTATAAAATTTCAAAAAGTGGTTATTACTATTCATAATGGCTAGTTTTAATAATATTTTACTAGAATATCGTTGTTTAGTGAAACTCGGTATTGCGTACGACGCAAGCTATTGAGGAAGGTCGCGATTTCGTGTAAAGAAATCCAAGCAAGTGTTGTGTAGAAAAAGATTCCTTTGATGATTTATATAACATAAAAGTATCGGGTGTTGCATTCTACCCCCTTAAAATGAATTTCGCCCTCGAATTTCGTCACTTTGTAACAAACAGATGAGGATACCTCTCCCTCATCATATCCTCAAGTTCCCATGTAGCTTCTTCTAATTGGTGGTTCCTCCATAAAACTTTCACCAATCGAGTGGTCTTGTTTCGTAGGACTTTTTCGCTACGATCTAGAATCTCTATCGGTTGTTCTTCATAAGAAAGATCTTGCTGCAGCGGTACAACTTCTGAGCTGAGTACATGTGAAGGATCAAGTATGTACTTTCTCAGGAGAGATACATGGAACACATCGTGAACTTGAGAGAGATTCGGTGGAAGCGCCAATCGGTAAGCTACCTTCCCAACATGATCCATTATTTCGAAAGGACCGATATATCTAGGGCTCAACTTCCCCTTCTTTCCAAATCTCATAACCCTCTTCTAGGGAGATATTCGTAATAACACTTTATCAACCAATTCAAACTCTAGGTCTTTTCCTCGGTTGTCGGCATAACTTTTCGGTCGACTATGACCTGCTCTTATGTGTTGTTGAAAAGATCTGACCTTTTCTGCATTTCATCAACGAGATCAGGTCCCAATAGCATTCTTTCTCCAACTTCATCCCAGCAAGTTGGAGTCCTGCATTTCTTTCCATAGAGAGATTCATAAGGAGCCATCTGAATACTGGAGTGAAAGCTATTATTATATGAAAATTCCACCAAAGGTAGGTGTTGATCCCAACCTCCTTTGAAATCCATATAGCAAGATCTCAACATATCTTCTAGGGTTTGAATTTTTCTCTCAGACTGACCGTCTGTCTGAGGATGATAAGCAGTGCTGAAACTCAACTCTGTATCCAGAGTATGCTGAAGACTTCGCCAGAACTTCGAGGTAAATCTCGGATCCCGATCAGATATAATAGAAAGTGGTACTTCATGCAATCTTACCACTTCCTTTACATATATCCTGGCAAGCTGATCCAGGGAGAAATTCTCTCTAATAGCAATGAAGTGTGCAGACTTTGTAAGACGATCAACTATGACCCAGATAGCATTATTGCCTTTGGATGTTTTAGGAATTCCTCTGACAAAGTCCATAGTAATGTTTTCCCATTTCCATTCGGGTATGGGTAATGGTTGTAACATCACCTTAGACTTCTGTCTCTCAGCTTTAACTTGTTGAAAAACCAAGCATCAAGAGACATATTCAGCAACATCTCTTTTCATGCCATCTCACCAGAAGTACTCTTTCAGGTCCCTATACATCTTCGTGCTTCCAGGATGAATAGAGAATGAAGAACTATGAGCCTCATCCATAAGATCCTTCTTTAATTCGGGGATGGGAGGAACACAAACCCGATTCCTGAACTTTATTATCCCATCACAATCAACGTTGAACTCAGGAACATTTCTTACCTTCTTTTGTAACTCAACATCTTCTTTTTGTGCCTCTTTAATCTTCACATGTATAGATGGTTGAACATTCATTTGATAAAGATAAGATTTTTCCCCTTCCATTATAATTCCAAGATCCATCCTTTGTAAATCCAAAAATATTGGATCTTTTGTGAACCTCATCATGGATAAACTAGCATGGTCTTGTCGACTTAATGAATCTGCCACCTTGTTTTCTTTCCCAGGGTGGTAATGGATTGAGCAGTCGTAATCCTTAATCACCTCCAACCATCTTCTTTGACGCATATTCAGCTCCTTTTGTGTGAAAATATACTTTAAAATTTTATGATCAGTATAAATATCACACCTTTCACCATAAAGGTAATTCCTCCAAATCTTTAATGCAAAGATTACCGCAGCTAACTCCAAATAATGTGTTGGGTAATTTTTCTCATGGATTTTCAACTATCGTGAGGCAAAAGCTATCACCATATAATTTTGCATAAGAACACACCCCAATACCTTCTTGGATGCATCACTGTAGATCACAAACCTTTCTCCACTGCAAGGAAGTGTGAGCACAGGTGCACTGGATAACCTTCTTTTCAACTCCTTGAAATTCTCTTCACATTCCTCCATCCAGACAAACATAACTTCTTTCCGAGTCAACTTGGTGAGTGGATTAGATAATCGTAAAAAATATTTCACAAAACATCGATAATAACCAGCCAAACCAAGAAAACTTTGGATATCAGTTACTGTTGTTGGTCTCAACCATCTTTCAATAACCTCTGTTTTTGCTGGATCCACAGATATCCCCTCTTTTGAGATTATGTGACCAAAAAATGCAACTTTTTGAAGCCAAAATTCACACATGGTAAATTTGGCATAAATCGTATCCTTTCTCAGGGTCTTCAATATAATTCTCAAGTGATCTTCATGTTCTTCTATTGTCTTTGAATAGACAAGAATATCGTCTATAAAGACTACCACAAATTGATCAAGATAGTCTATAAAGACTCTATTCATCAGATCCATGAAGATAGCAGGGGCATTAGTAAGACCAAATGGCATCACTATAAATTCATAGTGTCCATACCTTGTACGGAAAGCCGTCTTTGGTATATCCTCCCTTTTGAACCTTAATTGATGATACCCTGAACGAAGATCAATCTTGGAAAAGTATTCAGCTCCGTGTAGTTGGTCAAATAGGTCATCAATGCGCGGGAGAGGTTATTTGTTCTTGATAGTGATCTTGTTAAGTTATCGATAATAAATGCAGAGTCTCATTGATCCATCTTTCTTCTTAACAAATAGAACAGGTGCTCCCCAAGGTGACGCACTAGGGCGTATGAATCCCTTATCAAGATTCTCTTGGAGTTGCTTCTTCAATTCCTGCAACTCAATTGGGGCCATTCTATAAGGTTTCATTGAAATAGGCAAAGCACCTGGTACGAGTTCTATTGAAAACTCAACTTCATGATTTGGTGGAAGACCCGGTAATTCCTCCAAAAAGACATCATCAAACTCCCGTACAATGGGCATATTCTTAATCGTGAGTTTCTCACCAACCATTTGAGATAAATAACCTTCATTTAGTGGAATCAATACCCATAAAATGGAAGAAATTTCCACTGGAAGGTTATGTTCATCCTTGCATTGATAGAAAATCATAGATTGATCTGGAATATGAAATGTGACTTCCCTTATTTGGAAATTGATATGATCTCCATATAAAGAAAGCCAATCCATGCCAAGAATCACATCAAATTACACTATAGGAAGGATCACAGGATTTGCAGGAAGCACTTTCGCACAAACTTCGATCGGAGAAGAATTATAATCTTTTGATGCGACTGTTGTGCCATTAGGTGTTGTCACAGCTAACTCAACATCTAATTGTTGAGGTAATATAGTGATACCCTTAGAAAATTCTTCAGAAATAAAAGAGTGGGTGGATCCAGAATCAAATAAAACATTTTCTACTTTAGAGTGGATGGTAAGTGTACCTTTCACCACATCGTTATCGTACTCCACATCGCTGATAGAAATTTCATGTGACTTTCCTTTGTCTTTAGCCTTAAGGGTTTGTTGACGTCGACCATCATCATCAACCCTTGGATTAGGGAATTTATTGGCATAATTCCCCATCTCCTTGCACTTGAAACATTGAAGTGTAGTAGGTTCATTCTGTTTTCTCCTTCCTTTTTTTGCATCATTAGACATCTTCTTCCCATCATCGCGACATTCAAATGCCCGATGACCTTCCTTTCCACATTTGAAACATTTACTTGTCCCTTTAAGACAACTATCTCCATGTTTCTTTCCACACTTTTAGCATAAGGGAAAGCTCATCTTCTTTTCAGTGTGCTCTTTAGATTTTCCTTTGAATTCTATTTTCTTCTTCTTATCAAACCCATATGACTGATGGGTTACTCCAATCTCCATCTCGACTTTGAGAGCACATCGAACGATTTCCTCGTAGCTATTGAAGTCCCTTATGGCTAACGCCCTTCGAAGACTTGGTTTTAATCCACTAAAGAATCGATCGATATTACTCTCACATTGGATAATAATACCAGAAGCGTACCTTGCAAGTCTTGTAAAATTTGCTTCATAGGTACCAACAGATTCATCAACCTTTTGCTTTAGTTCAAGAAAATATTTCTCCATCTTTGTTCGGAGAATACGAGGGAAGTACTTATTGAAAATTAAGTTCTTAAACTCGTCCCATTCCATGGACTCAATTTCATCCCTTTGCCTCGTATTCTTAATAAGATTCCACCATTGATCAGCATCTCCTTCCAAATGATACACTACTAGGATGACTTTATCATGCCCAGAACATTGAAGAACTGAAAATATCTTTTCAGTAGTACTAATCCATTGTTCAACAACTAATGGATCAGTAGACCCGCTGAAAGAAGGTGGACGCTGTCTCATGAAGAATTCAACAGAATATTGCTCCTTCCTTTGCTCGTTTGGAAGTCCTGCATGATTCATAGCTTTAGAAAGTTGTGTGAGCATGGCTACAAGATTTTGTATTCCAGCTCCCATAACGTTTGGTTGCTCAGGGGGACAATCATTGCATTGCCCGTCGCATTCCGCATTAACACGGTTCCTTCGGGTTCCAGCCATTGACCAAAACCAAGAAGAATAGTGTGAGCAACACTAATTATAATAGGAAAACCACATAATCAAGAATAAAATTTCACACTTAAGGTCTTATCCTAGGTTATTAATGGCCATTTCTAAAACACTAATATTGTGTTCTATGCTTAGAATTATCCTTAGGGTTCTTACTAAGGCTTTCACATCCTAGTTTCCAAAGGTTGACTATACCTTTCCTCTGATACCAACTATAACGACCCATACTTTACATACATTGTTAATACTTCAAAATTGAAGCATACTTATTACAACATATAACAAAACCACGAAAGGACCTTATAGGTATAGTGTCTTTAGAAACTGGGAAACATAAACAACTGGTTTATAAAGCATCAAATTTTCCTCCCACTTATTTCATCATATCTAGAGTCCCTTTTTGGCACAACCTACTTAATAACCATCTTCCTAACCTGGGGAAAGAAAACATACAAAAGGGTGAGCTCAAATGCTCAGTAAGGGTAAACAAAAGAAATATCAATCACATTGTATACACAAGCACATAACTTTTGGAAATCTTAACCTGCAAAAGAGATCATAATTTCATAACATGGGATAAATCATGATAGTGAAATGTAATCACAATAATCATAACATAAAACATGAAACTTTGTGTCATTCACACATAATTATAGAGAATCATTTCTTGTTAGTCAAGACTCATTGCCAAGACTATCTTAGTGGACAAAGTCCCTTTCTGAACCGAGTCACCCTCGTTTCAGTCCAGTTTCACTGAACCGGTATAACCTACCATTCCAGCCATGTCTATCTCATGAGATATAAAATCTTTACCCAATGAATTGGAGGGAGATATAGGTCCCACCCATCTCATAATGATACCATTCTTATGTGTTCCACAAAATCATAAATCATACATCATTGCATAACCCATGTAATACAAATGGGAATCTTAAACATCATTACATCATAAAACAATTCATATAAGATAAAGGAATTCATAAAAATAATTCCATCACAAAATAATCAAATCAATGTAATAATAGGGATAAAAACAGAACCCTTTATTATCTTAGATGGAAAATAGTTTTGATAAAACACTTGAACTACATTCTTGAGGAAAATATCCTTTCTTCTTCAAAAACATTTTTCCTTTCTTAACATGTCATACAACTTTAAACTAAAAGAAGTTGATTGAAAATAAACTTGAAAACTTGTAAAGGAATATTTTTTGGAAATAATGTTTTAAAAATCCATTCATGTCGTATAAGTTAAAAGAAAACATTCTTCTCGTACTTTTGTCGGAAAAGTCAAAAAGTACCTCGTATGAAAAACGACAAAATATTCCTTTCATATCCTTTACTAAAAACTCACCGAAGGGTAAAATTGGATTTAAAAAATTGTAAGTGGATGGAAATAATATTACATATTTAGGAAACATGGATTTGGATGATAAAATACACCCTAGTAAATTCCAAAGTATAAACAATCTCGGATAAAAATGAGATTGTGATATTTCCCTTACCTTAGGTCCGACTTGCTTAGTAAGTGTCCGAACCTCCTGTATAATGATTTAAATAATGTTATTGACTTATTCCAGAATCATATTTATTTTTATGATATCATATATGGTCATATTATTATCTTCTTAGTAGTAATATTTCATTGCTACTTGTTATTCGGGTGTTTATAACTTTTTATTCTTATGCGTGTTTTGTCGAATAAATTTTTATTCTTTTCTTTAGGTTATAGATACCTCATTTCCAGAATGGTATTAGTGCAATATATATCATATTCATTAATTCAATTCATTTATATAATCATTATGAAATGAAGATCATGTAGAACGAGTCGCATCACATCGTGGAGACGGTATTCTGTACGTACGCACGAGTGATGATATCGTTCCTATGATCGTGGAATTGTATTGGAGTTTATGTATACTATTTCAGAATCAATATCACTTTATAATAGTCATATATAGTCATTATTTACACCATTATACCCATCCAAGTAAGGTGGTGGTGGAAAATAGATTACACCACGGCGTGGAGACGGTATTCCGTACGTACGCACGCGCGGTGATTTCTTTTTCCGTAGGATGGATAGATGGTGAAATAGGGTTGTTTCATACTTATAATAACATATCATTATATGATTTATACTGATGTTATTACTTCATAATGAAACAACTAAATAAGAAGAAGTGGAAGAAGAAATAAAGATGAAAGAATCGGTAACAGACATTACCTCTTCTTTGAAGTGCTTCTTTGAGACCTTCTTTTAGGGCACTAAAATTGGTATTTGAAGAAGACCAGGACCTCTAAGATGTATCTAGGGAAGTGGAGAGGAGAAAGTGGCAGGGGTTGGCCGAGCATGAAGGCTCAATGTGGTGTGAGGAAGAGGGGTAGGAGGTGTCCTTTTATAAGGGAGGAGAGGGGCATCTTTGGAATAACTAAAACTATCATTTTATTATAAAGTCATGTTCGGTATTAAATAGCTCCAAATTGATATATTTCGAAGCTAAGGTGGGGATGGGTCGAAATCCTCTCATCCAATAGAATTCAGACAAGTTTAAGTTCCTACTTTAACCTTATCATTTAGATTTAACATTAAGTTAAATAATTTTACTTTTACCATGTCTTCTTGTGTTCTTATACTATAAGGTTAATAAACCTACTATAAGTAGCCAAACGAACCCCAAGTTGTTTCTTATTAATATATATAACCTTATCTAAGTCATTTTTCCGAACCTTATATTTTTAGGAATAAAATAACAAATAACAATATAATATTTGTTTTAAAAACTATTTTATGTCAATTTTGACACTATTTATTAATTGATTTATTATTAGTTAGAACCAAGATAATTAACTCAATTCTAACATGTCATATTAACCTAGAAAATTAGTGGGATTCATAAAAAGTCTCAAATTACATTTATTTTGGTGTTTATAACATCAATTATGTCAATATTTCATTAATAAGATAATTAATGCATCATCATTGTGTCATAAATAAATTAAATTATTTAATGTCTAAAAATTTCAAATAAAATACCATTATGTAGGAAATCTTTTTAGATTTCTAATGAATATTTATAGTCGAATTTATCTTATGTATAACCCCATATTAAAAATTATTTACTTATTAAACTTTGATTTTAACTATTTTAACCCTTCTTTAAATAAATTAATAATAAATGTCCTAATCTAATCCAAGTGTGCCTAGATGGTCATATTTTATTCCTAAGTATTTTTTTGGTCGATTTACACTTATCCAATAGAATTAGGACATGTGTTAGGTTAATAATAATATCATCTTTACCCTTAATTACCCTATTTACTTTTAACCGTGGTAAAAAAAAGTAAAAAGTTACTATTCACTAAAAATTATTTTAATCTCATTGAACCACATTTTAGTCCTTGATATTAACTGTGTCTCTCGGATTTTCGAAATTCCACTCACAGAAGCGTTAAAATTAAGTTTTATGAAAAATTCAGTTTTTTTAACTACCACTTAGTGGTTTACCTATTCATCAAAAATTGAAAGTTTTCAGAAAAATACCAAAATTTCACCCTAGGCTAATTTCGATATTCCGAATCCAAAAATGAAGTCCATTTTGAAAAATAAAATTTATAAAATTTCAAAAAGTGGTTATTACTATTCATAACGACTAGTTTTAATAATATTTTAATAGCATATCGTTGTTTAGTGAAACTCGGTATTGCGTACGACGCAAGCTATCGAGGAAGGTTGCAATTTTGTGTAAAGCAAGCAAAGCAAGTGTTGTGTAGAAAAAGATTCCTTTGATGATTTATATAACATAAATGTCTCGGTTGTTACAAGTTTGTGGACAAGGATTTTCACGAAGAAGCAAGCATGTGGAGACGAAACATGAGATCTCCGTGTTCATAATGAATTCGGTAAAAGAAAAAGGGTAGGGGCCTACTTATTTATAGGTGTGGTCCCCTACCGGGTCCACTACCCGACCGTAAACTACCCATGTTTCAGGACCACTCTACATTGGAATAGTCTCATATTCTTTACTATCGGACCCCATTCTGATGGGGGGCATTTGTAGGGTCCTGAAAAATCCACAAAGGAGAATGAGAATTCCATTAATTCAAGAGAGGATTCTAACCTATTCCCATTGAGTAATTGGCTAAAAATGAGAAGAATACTCAAAGGTTGGAAAAAGACAAACTGGTCTGTTTACTGGTCTATTATTGATGGTATCTGGCTGGTTCCCCCTCTGTGGACCACTATCGTTCGCAAAATAGAGGCAGGGACCCTCCGCGGGCGTGAAGCAGATGAGCACCAGGCTGGTCCACTATCACGAACCACACCAGCCGCGAACTACATAAACCGACCCAGACCGTGTACTCCGTCATTCACGGAACAAATGTGGAGCCCTACGCGACCACAAAGCACTCCCCAAACTAGTTTGGTTCATGGGGAAGGTGCATTCAATGCCCCCCGTGAGTTGCGGATTGACCAAGTGACCCGTAAACCGGGTTTCTGGTCATGGGCCTCCACAAAAAGTGCTGCATGACCACATATACATCTCTTTTCTCACTCTACAAAAGGAGATCGAGGGGGAGAAGAGAGGGATCGATCAGATTTGGGTGGAAGGATTTCAGAGAAAAGAGCCTAGGATTTTGAAAATAGAGAAGTTCCAATTCGCGAACCAGAACAGGTATGAAACTGGAAACAAATTAATAAGGAACTGAAAAATGCATAACAACTTGGTGAATCGCGAACTTAAAATAACAAAAAAGTTAAACCGTGAGCCATGGCCCTTCTGTGGATGTACTCCCCACGGACCAGGGAGTCTATGCCCATTTTTTGATCCGACGCACCCCGTAGCACCCCCCTACGCCGACGAAGACCTGACCGACAAACCCCCGACCGGTGTCACCCCTGGTCGCCGCTGCTCCCGCGGACGCTGCCGCGTACCAACCTGGTACGCGGGCCGAACCTGAAGCCACGTTCCGCCCTGGTACACGGGATGCCTATGAGTCCTCGTACCACCTTGGTACGCAGATGACCTCTCCAGCCGTGTAGAACTCCCCTACGTGAAGGGCGCCACTCCTCATACACCCATGTGGCCCGCCAACTCCTTCAGTGTTCCCATCCCCCGTGCTAGATAAAATACTTCCAATTCAGCCTGATCCTTCGCAATCCTCTCGTTGGCTTATTCATTGGCCCCGAGCCAAGGCCTATGTCGAAGTCGTTAGACCCGTATGATGTAACCTTCAGGCACATCATCACGCCGCTTTGAGTTCACATACCCACGGTAGGAGAGAGGAAAAGGGTTTCTCTGGCCCCTGAGCGGGTTCCCAAAATGCTCCTGGGTTCACATACCCACGGTAGTGTAGGGTCCGATCCCGGGAGTCCCCTTTCTGCCTCTCCACTTTCTAGGAGTGGGGGACCCCGCTTGAGTTTCCTTTCGGTGATAGTGGTGAGTAATTCTCCCCTCTTTGGAGAGTGACAGGGAAACCCCCTTGGTGTAAGCCCCTAGCCTTTCTTGCAGGAGGTATCACCCATGAACCTTCGTACTTCCCCAGAACTAAGAACCAAGAGGGGAGATGGATACATGGGTTTCTGTTACCCTTTCCCTCTCCTGCTGGGATTTTTCACCATAGGGAGTCCATCTTAGAGTAAGCCCCGACTTGTTGGGATGCCCACATGTAAGCCCCACTGCACTTCCCACAGACGCACCTTTCATGACGTGATCGTCTGGTTCCAGCTGCCTCTTGTTTCTCACACCGATCATGACTCACGTGATCTTAGAGTAAGCATCAACCATGACATCCTCTCCTTGTACGCCCAGAGTGTAAGCCCAAATTCCCAACCTTCTGAACTACGGTGACTTTGATCCATTCCATGTCATGGTATGTAGGAATCCTCCATGAGGTTCAAGCCCACTTACCATCAGACCCCTGAGTCCACATTCACGTCGGTTCCCCGACAACCTTCCGAACTACATTGAATTTGATTCCCTACCATAGGGGATACGTAGAAAGCCTCCACGAGGTTCAAGCCCAACATCCCCTAGGCCCCAGGTCCACCTTCGCGTCAATTCACCGATGCCCCGAACCAAACTATGTGGATTCTGATTCCTCTCGCAAGGATATGTAGGAAACCCGTATCATGGGTTCGATCCAAACACTAAAGTTGTTATCTGTCCACCTAGATTATAATAAACTCTAGAGCGCCCAGTTATGAGGCTTTAAAACAGCGTTTTCCTAATGATTCCAAACTCCTCGTAGTTATTTATCCAATGAGGGATGGTAAACCTCGGGCCTAAATGATTCCAAATCCCTGCGTTTAGCTGACCATTGACAACCAGGAATAATCTGTGGATACTATGCTTGGGTATGAACCAAAGTTTTGCAAACATATAAACATGTCTTAAATCTATAAGAGAGTCCTAGAATAGTAAATAATTCCCCCCAAAAGGGAGTGATGATCCCAACTTCCCATCCTCTCGACCAATGTGAGTTCTTAAGCGTCGCTGGCCAAATCACCCAGTGAACACCTGCCTTTGGAATGCTGGTCCACATATCGTCAGATATGGAACCATTGGGCGTTTCGAACCGATCAAAAACAGCCACCTTATAAAAATGTCTTTACAAAACACCAACCATTCTCATTGTCGATCATCTGGCTTTTTCAACAAACACAACCACACCCAAAACATACCGAGAGGACACCTTGAGAAATTTTTCTCCTATAGGTTCACTTATTTATAAGAAATGGAGTCCATATAAAATGGGTATAATTCTAAAGAATTTTAATTACATGTTATTAATAAGAATCCAAAATTTTAAATATTTTTACATGTATTATGGTATGAAGAGGAACCATTATACAAAAAAATTAGTGATAATCATTTAGATTATTACAATAGTATTTCATTCACAACGAATGTGTTTTGTCGTATGAATTAGTATTATGTATATATACTGATTACAGAACATTAAATTAGTCATAATACCTATATTATTGTTTTTTAAACCATATAAATGGTATTGTGACCATTCTTGATGAAGAACCTGAAGAATGAAAGTTTGTCACCCATTAAGGCTGTAAATTGGCACATCTCGGAGGATGATTTCATTTTCAAAATAAGAGAGAGAGAGAGAGAAAGAGTAAGAAGATTGATGATGGTTCTTACATTTACACGATATCATTATAGTATATAGATGATACCTAATTTATCATGATAATTTGTACATAAGATGTTAGAATAGTATAATAAAATAAAGAACTGGAAAATAAAATAAAAAGAAAATTAAAAGGATTTTACCTCTTGAATACAGCTCCTTGAGAACCTCCATATGAAAAGGGGATTTAGTCTTTTAGTAAGAATAAGAATTTATGTACATGTGGAGAGACTAGATAATAGGATTTGGGTATAAATTTTACATGATTTAAGGCTTAGAGAAGCGAGTAGGAGAGGGGGTGAGGGGTGATTTCTCATTATTCTATTCATTATTTTATTATTTTTCTCAGGATAAAAAATAATATTGATTCTTCTTACTAAATATAGTAATATGTTTTTTAGAATTTTAGGCGAGGGTTTTTACATCAACCATCACTCAAGGAATAGTGTATTTAGCTTATAATGTATTTATACAATAAATTACAGTATTTTACTATTTAGTAAAAAAATTTGTATTTTAGAAAAATACCAAAAATTTTCCATAACTATTTTTCAACATTTAGAATTCAAAAATAAACTCCATTTTATGAAAATATTTTCCTAAATATGAGAAATTTAATTTTTAATTGAAATCATCTAATACGATTTTTCTAATTTAATTTTGAATTTTTAACACTCTATAAAATTAACTTAGGTTATATTAAATTATTCTAAAATCATTACATAATAGTATTGATTTATGGATGTATTTCATGAAAATTAATTTTTTTAAATAAATTTATTAATTAACAAATTGAAATTAAATATTTATTACTCATAAAAATACCAACACATAATTTTTAAAAAAATCACTTACGTCTACCATGATATATTTATATCATATATTTATTTATACGGTGCCTAAATTTTATTTATACATTCATGGGTGAGGCTACCATTTATAAGGGTTATATTACTATTCATAAGGGTAACATTACTCTTCAATAGGGTTTAGTTACTATTAGACAAAAAATATGTTGATGTTGTAGAATCTAAATATCATACTTATCACAACCATGAATGTTCATTTTTTGAAATTCAAATCCCAGAATCAAAAAAATTATATTTAATGGCTAGGTTATAATAATCTAGTTTAAATATTTATAAGAAAAATATTTTGTTTTGTAAGGACTTAGTGTTGTGTGCGTTACATTATATTTTTAATTTATTTATAAATCTTTGGGGTGTTACATTCTCCGCTTCTTTAAAAAAATCATCAAAAAAATTACGAGAATGTTACCTCATAAAAATATTTAGATTGTTCTTTATCATAAGTTCCCTATGCTCGCACATTGCCTCTCCAATTTTTTGATTTTTCCAAATTAACTTTACTGGTCAAGTCCTTCGATTCATCAACACCTGTTCTTTAGTCTCTAAAATTCAGATAGGCTCTTCATAGTAAGATAATTCAGGTTCCAATTATATTCCTTCAGAAGTGAGTGCTTATGTTGGGGTTGGCATGTACTTTCTTAAAAAAGAGAAATGAAACACATTTTGTTCCTCAAAAAGGATAGGTGGCATATTCAAACAATAATCTAAAGCTTCAACTCTCTCCAGAATTACAAAAGGACCGACGTACATGGGGATCCATTTCCCTTTCTTCCCAAATCATATAACACCCTTCCATGGAGATACCTTCAAGAAAAAATCATCTCCCACTTGAAATTCTAAATCCTTACTCGATTATCGACATATATCTTTTGTCTACTTTGAGCTTCTTTGAAATGGGTTTGAATAGTATATACCTTCATTATTTTTTCCTCCACAAGATATGGTCACACATGATTCTCTTCACTGACTTCATCCCAACAAGTCATTGTATGAAGTCTTTTTCCATGCAATGCTTCATATGGTTCCATTTTAATACTTGAATAGAAATTATTATTATAGTAAAACTACGCCAGTGGTAAATACTAATCCCAAGTATCTTGAAAGTAAATTGTTCATGATTTAATCATGTCTTATAATGTTTGGGTCACCCTTTATGACTAACCATTAGTTTGTGGGTGATAATAAATACCCCAATAAAGATCAGAATCAAAATATTTCTAAAGAAAATTCTAGAAACAGGATGTAAATAAAGGGTCATGATCATACAAAATTGATAGAGGTTCACAGTGAAGTCTTACAAATTCATTAATATAGATCCATGTAAGTTTCTCCAGGGGAAAATCCTCCCTTATAGTGAGGAAATGTGCATATTTGGTAAGTCGATCAACAATTACCCATATTTCATCACTCTTTCTTGTATTTTTGGGTAACCTAATAAAAAAACATTGTAATGTCATCCCATTTTCATGTAATAATAGGAATGCATCACATGAGTCCCCTATAATGTTGTCTTTTAGCCTTAACTTGTTGATAGACTAAACATATTGACACATAATCAGGAATTTCTAGCTTCATATAATCCCACCCAAAATCTTCCTTCAAATATCTTTGCATCTTAGTGCAGTTAGGGTGTATAGAGAAAGTCAAGCTACGGGCATCATCCCATAACTCTTTTTTTTCTTAGGGATAGAGAGTACACATAGCCTCCTCCAAAATATCATAATTCCATCCTCACACACAAAGTTTATCGACTTCCCATTATTCACAAAAAAAATTCTTTTGAAGATTCTCATCATTATACTGATAAATAGGGATGCTTCCCATCCCTTGATAATTTCCATATCCATCCTTACTAGATCTATGTAAACGGGATCCTTTTCAAACCATTTTTTTTCAAAATCCCCTAATTCTTCTTACTCAATTCATATTCCACCTAATTTTCCTCCCTTAGTTGGTAGTTTTTTGGAAAAATCATGATCCTTGAGTATCTAAATCCATATAATTTGCCTAATGTTGAGTTCTTTCAATGAAAATATATATTCCATGCTCCTGTGATATTTATATATTTAAAATATTTCAGCATAAAGATAATTTCTTCATATCATTAGATCAAATATTATAAATGTTAACTCAATGTCATTAGTTGGATAGTTCGGTTAATGTGTTTTTGACTTCCTTGATGCATAGGAAATAACTATATCATTCTGTATAAGGACACAACCAAGTCCATTCTTTGATACATCACTATAAATCACAAATCCAAAACTTCCCGATTGTAGATCCAAGATTGTAGAATTCTGTAATCTCCTCTATAATTCTTCAAAAAATTCTTCACATTATTGTTCCCATATGAACATATACCCTTTACATGTATTCTAGGTTATTGAGATAGATAATTAGGTGAAGTTATGCACGGAACACTAATAATAACCGGATAAACTAATAAAACTACATACCTCGATTATATTCATTTGTGTAGTAAATTCATGAAATGTCTTTGTCTTTGCAATATCATCTAAGATTACATCCTTATATTCTATATGGCCAAAAAAATAAACTATTTTAATTCAAAATTTATACTTTCTAATATTTCCATATAACTCGTTTCTTCTAAGTGTCTTCAAAATAATGTGCATGTGATTCTCATGATCATTGTAGATTTTGGAGTAAACCCAGATATCATCAATAAATACCAAAATGAAGTCCTCAAGAAATTTCTTGAAAAATCTATTCATTACATCCATGAAAACAGAGGGTTCATTAGTCAGTCAAGAAGGAATTACTATAGACCCATAATGCACATACCTAGTTCTAAATGTTGTCTTTGGAAGATCTTCCTTCCTCGCGTGAAACTAATGATATCTAGATCAAAGGTAAATATTAAAAATTGTTCGGATTCATAAAGTTGATCAAATAGATCATCAATATGAGGCAAGGGATACTTTTTATTTATTTTATTCTCATTGATCTCTCTATAGTAAATGCACAGCCTCATCGATTCATCTTTCTTCTTGCAAAGAGAACATGGGATCCCCATAGAGAAACACTATGGTGGAAAAATCCTTGATCACTCAATTCATCTAGTTGTTTATTAACATCCACTAATTAAAATATGGATATTCTATAAGTATCCTTTGATATAGGCCTTGAAACATGGATTAAATCAATATAAAACTCAATTTCATACTACAAAGGTTGTCCAGCTAAATCCTCTGGAAATAAAGCAATGTATTCTTTCACAATATGTGCATACTCAATTTGAATACTTATTTACTCTCCCATAGAGATTGTTTTTCTATTCCTCCCCAAGAATTGAATTCATTAGAGCTATTGGGGGTGGATCTAGATAAGTCTTAATTGGTGATATTTATTCTTTAAAGATATGAGATTCTACAACTTCCTCCCAAATCATAATTTCATTCATATTGTAACATTTTTTCAAATCATATTTCAAAATCCAATCCATATCTTGGATTAAGTCAAATTATATCATGGGTAAGATAACAATATTAGTAGATAAATAAATTTTATATTCCATAATGGGAGCATCCCAACACATATTTGTTGCATTGATATTTCTTTTAGGGGGTTTGACTGACTACTCCCTTGTTAAGGAAAATTGGAAATATCTAATTTATAATGAAAACTAGGAAGATATAATGGAATATGATGATCCATAATAAAATAACGATTTAGCTAAATATGAGGATATTATTAATGTACCTTTAACCACATCATTCGAAAATTCAACCTTAGCTATTGTGATTGCATAAGCTTTTCCTCACTCCCATAGACTTTTCTGAGAAAGGTTTCCTTGATGCTCTAGAAAATAATTTTCATACTTTCCCATATCCATAAAATTTTATCATTGAACATTCATATATTATTTATTTCCCTTGTAATCCTAGACTTGGTTTTCTTTCTCTCTACACTTGTAACAAACTCCTTTTCCTTTTATGTCGGCTCTAGGGTGCTTCCTACCACAGGTATCACATGTTGGAAAATCCCTTTTTCATTCTTACCTTTATCCATTCATTCCACTACCACTCTCTTCTTATCTTTATTTCCTTTAATTTCATAATACTTAAACTATTTTTTCGTTGTATTTATTTCATATTAGACTATATTTTCGTATGATGAAAATGTTTTGGAAATAAGTTCCCTTCAGAGGAATGGTTTTATGCTGTCAAAGAAGCTATCAATCTTACACCTCAAATTACATATGTTGTCCATGTAATATCATACAAGCCTTGTAAATTTGTCTTCATAATTGTAAATATTATTATCCTCCTTCTACCTCATATTCAAGAATTTTATTTCTATATATTCTTGTTGTTTGTGAATAAAATATTTTTCTAGAAAAATTTCTTGAAAATCCCTCCATTCCACATTTTTAATCTCTTAACCCTACATTCTATTTTGAATCAATGACCACCATTGATCATAATCTCCTGATAGATGATAAACTGTCATGACAACCTTCTCCCTTCCATTACTTCCTAAAGAAAGAAATATCTTCTCTAAGGAACTTATCCACTGCTCTGCTATGAATTTGTTTGTAGTCTCATTGAATGATGGAGGCTATTGTCACATAATGAGGTATAACATTTCTCCTCTATATTATGGATCATGATACTTCATATGGGAAAGGTTATTATTCATATCCTGAGTTAGTTATCCCATATAGTTAAATGTTTCTTAGTACTAGTTGCAGCTCCAATACCGATATCATTATCTTTCATAGGATTGAAATCCCTACATGAGATACGTGCGTTGATACGATTTCCATTCCTTCCACAATGATCCATTTATAAATAATGGAAGACAATAAATTAGGCTATAAATGATAATGTATAATTTGTAAATATAAGAATTCCTAACATACATTTTAATTTTATTCACGTCTAATCCCATAGTTATTTGAATGGTTTCTTTAGGGAAATATTTATAATTAATGAATCATAATGGTTTTTAAAGAAAATCAGAATTATCCTAAGTATATCCCCCAGAAGTGTAAAACCAGTTACGTAGTAAGGAATGTTTTCATGGACTAGGTTTCCCGGAGTCAAACCCATAACACCTTGTCATATATGTTACTCATAGATAAATCTCTTCATGAACCATGTCCACTTGTAGTATCTAGACAGGGATTTATTTTCTAGAAATATCCACATAATATATACCTTGCCAAAATTATAGGGTGTTTCTTTTATTAATATCATCAAATTCTATATTATGTCTAGTTTCACTAATATATTTTTTTCGAAATATAGTATCCATGGTTTCTACTAAACTTCCTCTAATACCAATTGTAAAGTCCCCAAGCCAAGTTTCCTAGAGATGGTTCCCTACATTAATACATTAGTTCGTTTATAAGGATGTCGTATCCTAAAGGACTAAATATTTTAGTAGTATTGGAAAACTATATACATATATAAGTTCAAAATTACAATATAAAATGAAATAAAACATAGTAATTATATTTAAAACATCAATAAAATATATATTATCCTCTCATGTAATTAATAATATATATCTTCACATCTTGGGGAAAAATAAAACTTAAGAAATATGTGAGATCATATGCCCAATAAGGGTATTAATATTTTATAATCTATCATAAACATAAACATTGGGCATGGTGAATAACAAAAACACATTCCTTTAAAAGTAAACATGATCATAATATTAAATCTGATTACATAAATACATATAAATAATCATAAGAGAATGTAACATAACCATATATATTATACTAGTTGAATAATCACATGGTTTATCAATTACTATTATAATAATTAGGGAATGAATAATTTCAGTCATATAAAACTTATTATCATGCCCTTTTCCAAGACATTTCAAAATAATTTGGTAAGGCCTTGGCCAAAACCCAATTCGATTTTATCTCATGAGACCTACCGATGCATTGAGGGGATAAAGTGGGACCCACCCATCACATTGTAAGTCCATTTCATTCTTAATATTAAT
Source organism: Viscum album (assembly GCA_963277665.1). Taxonomy (NCBI): domain Eukaryota; kingdom Viridiplantae; phylum Streptophyta; class Magnoliopsida; order Santalales; family Viscaceae; genus Viscum; species Viscum album. The sequence goes on from OY728145.1 coordinate 1,419,916,939, forward strand.
GTGGATAAACATAAACAACATAATTATATGAAATAACTTTCCCCAATCTATAAACACAATCACTAACCATTCGGAGTAGTGTGGTGAATGGTATCAAGATAGCACATACACAGTCAAACCGGTCATAAAATTTCAATAAAACATGGTAGATGATAATAATATGTGGTTAATCATAATAAAATATAATATTTTACGTGGTTATTGAAATATATGAGATTTATCTAATAAATGCATTGATTAATTCTTGATGGTGATACTCTATTACTTTGAAAAGATGAGTATTTTTGAAAAAAAATCACGAAACCAGAAATGAACTATGATAGTTTTTCCATGGTAAAATTATTGGTTTTATTAAAATAATTAGGTCTTCAAAAATATTATAAAGTGAAATTTAAAATAGGTAAGAAATTCATAAGTTCCCTTTAATCGGTCATGCTGGTCGTGAAGAATTGAGAAGGGGACCCTTTTAAAACATGTATTTTCTATAAGTGAAATATAAACTGATAAGAATACGTAATTTGGAAACATATAACCATAATTTAAAATAATTATATTTTATAAATTGATAAATACATTGGTTTATAGAGGAATAAAGAAAAACTCGCATGAAAATTGAGTTTTAAGAAGAAAACCCTTAACTTATTTATATATGAGTTCTACTGTTGACCATAACATCCTAGATAATTAAATTTAATCCATTAATTAATTAATTAAGAAATTTTATATAATTATTTTAATAATTATCATTTGATTTTGTTCATTTATGGCCTTATTGATAAGTTATAGAATTTAATTTCATCATTCGAGAGCATTCGTTTTCTTGGGTTTTATGATTAGTTCACTTCTTTATAAGTAACCGAGTTCATGTAAAATGGAAATAATTTTATAGAAATGGAATTAAATGTTATTAATGAGAATAAATTATTGAAAATTTTTATATATATCATATGGTATTAGGATGAACCATTAGACATGACATTTAGTTAGAATCGTTTAGATTATTATGGTGGTATTTCGATAACCACGAAATAGTTTTTCCATATAATTTGTATTATGTATATATAATGGTTAAAGAAGTTTAAATAGGTTATAATACATATATTATAGTATATTTTAACCAAAAAAAGTATCAGTACCAGACTTGAATAATAAATTAAAGAATTAATGTTCGTCGTCCATGATGGTTATAAATTATCACCTCCCAGATGATGATTTCGTTTTTAAAATAAAAGAGAGGGAGTAAAGAGGATGATGGTGGTTATTAAATTAACATGATATAATTATATTATATAGATTATACTGAAGTTATCATTGTCATTTAGTCAGAGTATTTGATGTTATTATAATAAAAAAATAACTTGAAAGGAAAATAAAATGAAAAGGAAGAGAATTTTACCTAATGAATACTCCTCCTTGAGAACCTCCTTTAAAAAAGTGGTTTTGGTCATTTGTTATGAAAAAGTGATTTTGGATGTGGGTAGAGACTAGGGAAGAGTATTTGGGTAGAAAACAGACAAGAATTAAGGCTTAGAGGAGTGAGGAGGAGTGGGGTGGGGGTGGTTTTTATAGTCGAGGAGGGGTGATTAATCATTATACTATTCATTATTTTATTATTTTACTGAATTAAACCAATATTATTAATGATTTTGATTAATACAGTAATAAGTTCTTGTGAGTTCTAACCAAGGGTGATTAAATCATCAATGACTCAAGTCATAGTATATTTATCTTATAATGTATTTATACAGTAAATTATCGTATTTTACTATTCACTAAAAATTTTAGTATTTCATAAAAATCCCAAAAAATCACACTAACCATTTTTAAACATGTAGAATTAAAAAATAAACTCCATTTTAAGAAAATAATATTCTAAATATGATAAATTTTATATTTAATTAAAATCTACTAAAATGGTTTTATTAAATTAAAACTTATTTAATAAAACTCTGAAAAAATCACTAAGGTCTTTTTAAATTATTCTAATATAATTTGATAAAAAATATTTATTTATGGATAAATTTTATGAAAATTAATTTTTTTAAATTAATTTTTTAATTATAAAATTTTACTTAAATTTTTATTACTCACAAAAATACTAACACTTTATTTTTAAATTATTCACTTAATTATGCTATGATATAATCATACCATACATTCATTTATAAGGTTCCTAAATTTTATTTATACTTTCATGGGTGAGTTTACTATTTATAAGGGTCATATTACTATTCATAAGAGTAACATTACTATTCAAAAGGGTAAATTTAATATTCACCAAAATAATTATGTTGATCATATTAGACTCAAAATATCTTACTAATCAAAACCATTTATGTCCTTTTTTCAAAATCCAATCACTAAAATGTAAAAATTTTATTTAATGTCTATGTTATAACTATCTTGATTAAACAATTATAATAAAAAAATTTCATAAAGACTCAGTGTTGTGACCATTACATTTTATATTTAATTTATTTCTAAATCCTTGTGGTTTTATACTACATATGGAATCTATTTTACTATATTGAGTTTTTATAATTAAATAATTTAATTTGAAATAAGTGTTCAAATCGTAATGAACACCAAATTTATTAAAATGAATTTTAAGAAAAAAATAAAATTTAATTCCATTATTTTTATTTTAAAAATCATAAAATGAATGTTAAATTATCTTATTATCTATATAATCTACAGATTTTGTTAAAACCATTATTCAATAGTTATAAATTCAATTTATAAAGAAGAAAACACATTACACACATGAAAACTATTTTTTAGATAAATGTGTTTTGAAGACCAAAAATTAAATTATAAAAAAATTAAGTATAATGAATATTCCTATGTAATTAATGATATCATATATACTTATTTTTTTATATTACTTTAATATCTAATTCAAAACATAATGAGACTTTTACATGAAAAAAATGAAATTTTTTATAAGAATAACAATTTTCACTACTCACTATAAAATAAATCTTTTATAAAAAGCCTAAAATTCACCCTGAGATGATATTGACATTCAAACATCAAAAATTATATTCATTTATTCAAAAAAATTCTAAAACATGTTTAAATTTATTATAATTTGTGTACAAAAATTCAGTAAATATCATTGCGGAAGAAATCATGTTTTTGAATTAAAAATGGACTTAATAAAAATTGGGTAACTATATGTTATTCATTAATAAATAAATTATCATTATTTAGAACCACTACAATTTTTTATAATGTGTTTATTATACCTAATACCTCCAATTGAATTACTAAGTCATAAAGGGTTGCTGTATCGATATTCATTTAGACTCAATGTTGTGTGTAAATCAAGATATTGAATACCTCAAGTTCATTTCAAAGAAAATACATATGAACGCATGGATTTTTACAAAAAAATGTACTATATAAATTGATAAAACATATTTTAACAATTCTTATCATAATTCATAGGTTTAAATTTATAATTAAGTCCCAATTTATTCTAGATTTATATTAATAGACTTATAAGGAAAGAAAAGCCCAAAATTCAATTGGATATAATGATAGGCGTTCAAACTCAAAAAAATTTATGTATTCCAATCAAATGATCCTATATTTATTAGTTAAAGTGATGGTTATTAATGAATTTCTGAATGAAAATTATTTTATTGATTCTATGGAGGAAAGTTATATAAAATAAAAAAGAATTAAACTTAGAATATGGTTTCACATTCCTAAGAAAATAATCATTAAAAATAAATGTTTCTTAATAATAAACGCAATGATATGAGATAAGTGGTATAAAATAATTTCTATCTATTTTTCAATGGTTATCCTAAAATTTATGTTATTTTCAATAATGATACTTTTTCTTTAATCAAAAGTCTTGAAATTATAGATTTTTTTCTTTCTATTTTTTCTAAAATAAGTTAAAAAATTCAAAATGGTGTCGAATATGAAAATTTTAAAATAGAGAACTCGAATAGGAGTTATATGTTAAAAAATAGGAGGATGTATTATTAATGATAACAGATATCATGAGAAAAATCCAATACAATCTTTATATGGATCAAATAAATACATTGAGCATATTATTCTAAATTTAAGATCATGTTGAAGGGAATGATGTGAAGAGAGGTCAGATATGTAATAATTCATACAATAAGGGAAAGAATACTAACTCACTAATTATAATTGTGTATGTTATTGAAACCAGTTTCACTATAAATGGAGTGAATTTTTTTTGAGTACATTAATACCTAGAGGAAAATGAAATTTTAAATGTTAATATTTTGTGAGATTTAAATAAATGTGCTATAAACAAGTGAGTATAGTAGAGCATATATTTCTTTCAAAGTGAAAAAACTTATACGTTTTTTTAAGTTAATGTAATACTGAAAAAATATATTTAATTATATTATTCTATCATTTAAATTGTTTATGTATAAAAAATGAAGTATTATGGATGAAAATTAGTTTCTAATACTGATTAAAATTTTACTTTATTTCATGAAATTATGAACATAAATCATGTTTATTCTTGAACTTTCTGCATGATTCTAAATAAACCCAAAGAAAAAAATATCTTCTGAATGTAATGAAAATAATTTTTAATTTTAAAGAAACTCTTGTGTATGTGTCATTGTATGATAAATATAAATAACTAAAAATTTATATTATATATATATTTTTGGGAAGGTGGTAGTTTTATGGGAAAACTTTGGCTAGTGTTATTTCTTTGAAGTGATCGGGTAAGTGATAGTGGTTTTAGTTGTGTGATGAAAATGATAGTGGTGGTTCTTGACAGTTATTTTCAGTCCAAATAATGATTAGATACTATAATAATATTGAGGAAAAAAGTTTTTACTAATCATTTTTAGGATGATCTAAGTGGCACAACAATTTTTTTGTTTTTTTTAATTTTAGTTTCTAATTTGACATGTTATAACTAGTTTTCTAGTTTACTATGATGTTTTAGTGGATATTTATTTTAATATTTTATGTTTTTGGGTCCCAAATATAACCGAAAAAGGGTAGTTACTAATAAATAAATAAAATACATCAAAAGATGATGGGTCAAATAAATTTTATATTATTGCCATTAAAGGGAGGATAAATCTCTGAAAAAATTTAATAATTTTATATTCTTGATTTATTTAAAATTAACCTACATTAATTATTTTAGTGACTATGTTTTATTATAATATCTCTAACATACTCAATAAATTAATCAATTAAATAATAAATTTTTTACAAGGTTCTCCATTACAAGTTAATGGATACATCCTCAATATGATTTTGAAAGCCTAAGACCATAAAATCAACTATAATGATCATATAAAATACAATGATTTTGAAATATATATAAAATAATAATAACAAAATAAATTATTTTCTCTATAAACACAAGATGATAATTATTCTACTTTTTTATGACTTATTATACTATTTTATTCTTTCTTCAGTGAAATATATTTCCATCATACTTTCTTGATTCTACAATTTTCTCCCAACAATATAAAGTTATCTCACACCTTTCCATGTCATAGATATTAAATATAAATTCACATAATCAATACATATAAATGGTGTGACACACCTATATTCAAACAAAAAAATATCTTTTACTATACAGTTCAGCTTCTTTTTCTTCACTCATATTTTTTACATTATACAATTTTTTAATTACACACTTAAGGAAGCTCACACATTTCATTTCTTAACATTTTTAATTTAAAATTAATTTTTTTTGTTCCATCATAACATCATAATAATTCACATAATTTGGAACACAGTAAACCTTTTTATTCACTATTGATTTTGAAAAGATACATTAGTGTCAGATATGTGTATTCTATATCAAACACATGAAACAACATCATCAAAACCCTATATAAATCATCTTTTAATTAGGAAAAGTGTGGTGAGAAGGGTTAAAATGTATTCTTATTCCACCACCATAAACATCATTAAAATATTTTGAAACTATGTCATATTAAGAAAAATCATGATGCGAGATTCGCAATTTGTTTCTTCTCCATTGAACCATGACCATTAGTTCTATATGTCTTGAAGAAACATAAATATGGAAGTTGTAGAAGATAAAAACTATAGGTAAACCATGACGTGAATATATAAATATTTTAATTATCATTTTAGTACAATTATTAGTCTTTTTTATCATGGTAAATTTGATTCCCATATCCATCTCTATGAGTGTATTAATTATTAATAATTTCCAGATTAACTAATACATGATAGAGTTTTATTCTCCATAGGTTTTTGATTATTTTTGTGAGATTATCTAGAATATATGACCCTTATAATACCCATTTACTCTCTATAATTATTGATTAGTTTTACTGGATCATGAACCATAGCATGGTTCTACAATAACCCTGACATGTTTTTTCCATTTTCAAATTAAATAGTTATTACCTTAATTTTTAAACTATAGTATTCTTCAATCACTTAAAACATAAAATTATGAGAATAAATCCATATCCTTAAACTTCCTTCCTATATTAATGGATAGAATCAAGTGTTGATATATATTGAATCAAATAAATCCTATACTTTTATAATTGAAAACATACTCCAATTCCATAAAACAATAATATAAACTAAATTATATTGATTTGATAATATTATTTTTTGATTTTTTCATTAATCATTTAACATAATGTTTTTTATTTATGATCTTTTTTATTATCAAAATAATATTATTTAATAATTTATAATATTATGTGAGAATATTCAGTGTAAGAAATGACACGGATTACTTATAGAAACCCAATCCTTTTACATAAAACATTACTTAATTTTAAGAATAATTATACAAAATGGTACAATCCAAGGATCGTTATGTCTAGTGTCTTGGAAGATTGGGTACATAAAACATAAAACATGGTGATAAAAACACTTATATTTTTAATCTCCATAAAGAGATCTTAAATTCCTTTGATCCCTTACATCTGTATAGGGTACTCTGGGGAACACATGAACAAAGGGAAGAGCTGAAAATCCTAGTAAGGGAATGAACATAAGGATACGTCTTAAGAAAATGAGTTAGGAGGCAAGACATAATGATATCCAAAGCATGGAACATATAAAATCATAACATAAAAGCATGGAATCATATAATAATGGAATCATATAAATGTTGCAGGATCATAAAACATTTCCTTGGTATGGATCAAGGCTAACCGCCAATCTTGTTTCCCATTTTAGTATGGGTCAAGGCTAACCACCATTACTATTTCCCATTTTAGTATGGGTCAAGGCTTACCGCTAATCCCGTTTCCAATTGCATCTCATAAGATATAACATTACCCAAGGAATTGAAGCACTATATGGTCTCACCCATCTCAAAATTTTCAAGAATATTTTTTCGACATAAATAATCATACACAATCAACCCTATATAAATTTAATGGTACCCCTAGAAAGAATTAGGTACGAAAATCATGACATAAAACATAACCAATGGGTGTATCATGAATGTGTCAATGAAAGAAAGGTATTATAACATATATATATATATATATGTTCCTAAGGTAAAATAGGAAATAACATGGTTTGTGGTTTCAAACAGAAGTTAAAACATATAAGAAAAGTTTTTGAGAAACATTAGCATTAAAACATTTTTTGTGCAGTTTTTAAAGAAAATACTATAGAGATTTTGAAATAGAAAGGAATAAAATATTTTATATAAAAACATAATTGAACCAAGAAGGATTTTATAATAAAAATAATGATTTTATAAATAAAATGGAGGATTAAAACATATCATATAGAGCACTTGGAATTGTGTAAAAATTTGAAAAGTTCCCTTAAAACATGTTTTCTGATAAGAATGTCCTAAGAATGGAATCTTCTAAAAACATGTATATAACCAAAATAAAGTGATGAAAGGGTCTTAATAAATGAATTTTATACAAAGAAACCTAATTTACAAGATGTAAATAATCATATAAGATACCTCCTTTTTGATATAGAGAATGATAAGTCTACCTGAAAGAACAAAGAAAGTTCGGGTAAATTTTGTTATGGTTTATCAGTATGGTGTTGCGTATACCTAAGAGGGTTTGATGAGAGAGAAAATTTATTTATAATCACTTATAAATCATTAGAAATGTGTGGGGGAGGTGTGAAAACATACCCCCATCTCTTGGGATTACACATAAAATTGAATAGCCTAGAGGACAATTTTGATTAAGAGTGAAATGGAGAGGACCCCTTACATAAGATATGTTGGTGTTCTACCCTTATTATTAAAGAATTGAATAAACAAAAAAGTTTTATTAATTAATAATTACATACCCTATTATATATTTAATTGGTTAATTATAATAATTTTATGTTCACTTATAATTGTTTTGATTGTTTATGAGGTTCAATATCATTGTTCGTGCTTGTTTGTTTACTTGGTTTTAATGACTGGGTCACTTATATTCATGTTTGGATAAACATGTAAGATGAAATTGGTTGTCCATAATTGAAGTTATATGATATTAGAGAACTTAAAATAGATTACATGGTTTTAAATTTAATTTTTTTACTTATAGTAAAGTCGAATTATTATATAAAACCATAGTGACAACCGTTTTTGTTAATCAGTGGGTTTGATTACAAAAAACATGTTTTTATTTATAACATAATACCATTTGAAACAAAGGATTAAAAAACCAAAAATACGATATATTAAATATATAATAATATATTTCAACCATAACAAAAAAATTTCATGACCAGAATTAATGATGATAATAGAAATTGATAAACTGTTTCCCTTGATTGTACTAAATTAGTACATCTCAAACGGTGCTTTCATTTCTTTCAAATAAATTGTGGGGAATGGAGGGAAGATAATGAAATATCCCATTAACATAAAAACATTCCAGTACATATATTTTAATGGTGTTATCATACTATTTGAGTTATGGGAGGTGAGGAAAGAAACTAAAAGAAATGAAATTAAAAGAAATAAAGGAATTGAAAAGAGAAATTTACATCTTGAGACTTCCTCCTTTGAGAACCTCTTAAGGGGAGAGGTTTTGGTAATTTGAAGATGCTAGGGGATTCTGGACGTGGGGTGGAGCTTGGGGAGATATTTGGTCATAATATTGGCAAGGTAAAAGTCTTGAGAGTAGTGAAGAGGAAAGGGAGTGAAGGGGGGTGGGTTTATAGTGGAGGAGAGGAGGGTTTTAATAATATTAAAATAATTAGTTTATTTTTTTCCCTCAAGACCAGAAATAGTGATGATTCCATGACCAAAAATAGTAATAAATTCATGTAACTTTTATCCAATTGGACTTACATCATCAGATCATCATCAATGACTCAATAAATCCATTATTTAGCAATTATCGTAAATTGTAATATTTTACTATTAAAAAAAATCACGTATTTCAGAAAAATATCATTAATTTACCCAATCCATTTTTTGACGTGTAGAATCCAAAAATAAAATCCATTTTTCAGAAATAATTTTCTAAATATTATAATATTAAAATTTAATTAAATTCAAAATATATTACCAAAAACTAGTTTTAAAACATTCATTTACTTATTCTAAAATGTAGGTATATCATACATTCAACATGAATATTATTTATATAATATCAGAGTTAAAGTTATTATTCATTAGGGTGTATCACTATTCATACGGGTATGTTACTATTCACAAGGGTATGTTACTATTCATCAAAAACTATGTTTTTATTATCGGACTCCAAATAACTAACTGATTGCAATGGTGTATGTCATATTTTTTAAATTCCAAACCCAGAAGTTAAAAAATTATGCTAAAAGGTCACTTAACACTTATTAGTTCATTATTTTTTTCATTTGATTTTATGACATATTTATAAGAAGTAAATTTCCATTGAAAAACATTGGGTTGTAACATTCTTCCTCCCATTAAACAATTTCACCTTTGAAATTTTATTTTACATTCTATGCCAAAAATTGGTGGGGGTACTTTTTCATTTGTTGCATCCTATGGTTCCCATGTTGCCTCTTCGTACTTATGGTTTCTTTATAGTACATTGAACATATGATTAATTTTGTTGCATAGAACTTCGTCTCTATGATCCAGAATCTTCACTAGATACTCCTCATATGAAATATCATCCTTCAACTATACCTCCTTTGAAGAGTGTACATATGAAGTGTCAGGATTGTACTTACTTAAGAGGTATACATGAAATACATCATGTACTTTCGACATGGTTGGTGGAAGTGCCAGTTTATAGGCCACAACTCCGACTCAGCCTAGGATCTTAAAGGGGCCAATGTACTTGAGAATTAACCTCCATTACTTTCAATATCTCATGACCTTCTTCCATGGAGATATGTATAAAAATACTATGTCTCCAACTTTAAACTCAATGTCTCATTGACAATTGTCTGTATAACTTTTCTGTCGACTGTGGGATACCTTGATATGCTTATAAATGGTGTTTATCTTTTCCACCATTTCTTTGACCAGTTCAGGGCCTAGTAGATTACGCTCACTAACTTCATCCCAACACGCAAGTGTTCTGCACCTTTTCTTATAAAGGGCTTCATATGGTGCCATTCGGATTCTCGAGTGGAAACTGTTGTTGTAGGAGAATTCAACCAGTGGAATATTTTGGTCTCATCCTCCTTTTAATTCGATATAACACTCCCTCAACATGTCCTCCATTTTCTGAATAGTTTTCTTAGATTGTCTATCAGTTTAAGGATGATAGGTCATAATTAAGTTCAGTTCAATGCTTAGAGAATGTTGGAGACCTTTCCAGAACCTTGAGGTGAATCTCATATCATGATCCGATATAATAGATAGTGGTAAACCATGCATACTTACCACTTATTTGATGTAAATCCATTCAATTTGATCCGATGATAAGCCCTCTCAAATCACGATAAAGTGAGTTGTCTTTGTAAGACGTTCCACAACAACCTATATAGCATTGTTTCCTCTAGATGTTCTTGGAATTATAGTGAAAAGGTATATGATAATGTTCTACCACTTCCATGTTGTTATGGGTAGTGGTCGCATCATCCCTTTATACTTTTGCCTCTCATCCTTCACTTGCTGACATACTAGAAACATCGATTTATATTTAGAAATCTCTCTTTTCATATTGTCCCACCAGAAGTTTTCTTAGAGATCTCGATACATCATTGTGCTCCCTGTGTCGATAGAGAAGGTTGAGTTATTTTCATAATTCAACAGCTCCTTATTTATTACAGGATCAGATCGTACGCATAATCAGGTCGCAAATCATTCAAATCCTTCCTCATCCACCTTAAACTCTAAGGATTTCCCATTTCTGATAGATTCCACCCTTTTTAGAATTTCCACATATTCTATTTAATCATATTTTATTTTCTCCAAGAGATATTGTTGAGCAATAATTTTCAAAAGGATTGATGATGTTCCTCCCTTAATGGTTCCCATGTTCATCCATTGAAAATCTAGGAAGATCGGATCCTTTTCAATTCTCATCATTGAACAACATGCAGGATCCTTTCTACTTAAAGCATCTGCTACCTTATTTTCCATACCGGGATGGTAGTGGATTGAGTAGTTATAATACTTGATGAGATCTATCCATCTTCACTAGTGTATATTAACCTCTTTCTATGTGAATATATATTTATGACTCTTGTGGTCAGTATATATCTCACACTTCTCTCCATATAGATAATGCTGCCAGATTTCCAATGTAAAGTTCACAGCCCCAACTCCAGATCATGTGTAGATGGTTTTGATCATGGATTTTTAGATGAATTTAAGCATAGGCTATCACTTTATCATTTTTCATGATCACATATACTAATCCCTTCATTGAAGCATCACAATACACCACAAAGAGTTCTCCACTTATTGGGAGCGTGAGTACTCATGCAATGATATGCCTCTTTTTCAACTCCTTGAAATAATCTTCACAATATTGAGTCCCAAAATACATTAATCCCTTCTGTATCATCTTGGTCATTGGGTTTGAAAATTGTGAAAGGTTCTTCACAAATCATCGATAATACCCAACTAGACCCAAAAAGCTACGGATCTCCATTACAGAACTTGGTCTAAGCCACTCTTATACTTCCTTTATCTAGGAAGGGTCTACAGATATCCCTTTTATGGTGATAAAATTCCCCAATAATGATACGTACTCCATCCAAAAGTCACATTTAATGTACATTCCATAAAACTTATCCCTTCAAAAAGTCTTTAACATAGTATTCAAATTCTAAACATGTTTCTCCTTGCTCTTGGAGTATATCATAATATCATCAATAAAGACTTCCACAAATTTTTCAAGGTAATCTCTAAAGACTCTATTCATTAAATACATGAAAATTTAGGAATCATTATTGATTTTGAATGGAATTACTATGAACTCATAGTGTTTATACCTTATTCGAAAAGCAGTCTTGGGAATATCTTCCTTCCTCACCTTTAATTAGTGATATCCAGATTGAAGGTTCACCTTAGAGAAATAACTGGCCCCCTAAAGCTGACTGAAAAATTCATCTATATTTGGAAGGGGATACATGTTCTTTATTGTGATTTTAATGAGTACAAAATAATCTATGTAGAGGAACATTGATTCATCCTTCGACTTTACGAAGAGGACTGGAGAAACCCAAGGTGAAGAACTCAGGTGTAAAAACCACTTCTCCAGATTCTCCTGCAACTGCTTTATCATCTCCCCTAGATCAACTGTGGACATTCTATAAGGTGTATTTAAGATAATAAGAGATACAAGGATAATTTCAATTGAGAACTCAACCTCTATGTCAAGAGGAAGATCGGGAAACTCTTTAGGGAAACCATCATTGTTATCCCTCACTATGTGAATGTCTTCAAGCTTGATTCTCTCCATTGTCTCAACCATTTGAGTTAGATATGCTTGCTCATAAGAAAATAGTATCCACACATGAGACGATAATTCTAAAGGATATTCATATTCCTACTTACACATGTAAAGAATTATAGGATGATTCGGGATGTGAAGAGTGATCTCCCTTTCCTGATAGTTAATGTTGGCTTTGTATAAAGATATCCAATCCATTCCCAAGAGAGCGTTGAACTCCACTAAAGGAAGTATGATGAGATTTTATGGGAGGTTCAGTCCAAAAAAATTAACTGGTAATTAGTTATAAACCATGGACGCAATAATTTATCCATTTTTTGTTCTCACATATAGCTTTTCCTCCAAATTTTGAGGTGGTGTTTGAATAGTTCTACTAATCTTTCAAGATATGATAGAATGTGTAGAACCATAGTCAAATAGTAGGCTAGATATTCTTGAATCAATAACTAGCATACCTTTCACCACATTGTTGTCCATCTCCACCTCAGCAGTAGTGATATCATAATCTCTTCCTCATTACCTTGGAGGTTGTTGATGATTTCCTCTGACAACCCTTAGCTTAGGGAATTTGTTCACATAATTCCCATGCTTCTTTTGGTTTTAACACTGCACCCCAGGATGAGTGTTGATCTGAACCTTCCTTTATTCTTCCACATTAGGGGTATTTTTCATATCCCTTTGGTTGTTCTTGGCCAGATAACCAAACTTTCCACATTTGAAGAAATTCTTGGTTCCCTTCAGATAGTTACCAGGATGCTTCTTCCCACAACATTTACAAGGTTAAAATTCATGCTTATTTACATCATGGGATTTTTTTCTAAACCAGCCATGTTGTTCTCCATTTTCCTCTTCCTTTGACTAGGCCCACAAGACCATTGAGAGTTTCTAATATCAATTTCAACCTTGAGGGCACAACGGACAACATCCTCTTAACTGTTAAAGTCTCGAATCTCCAAAGCCTTTCATAGACTCGTCTTTAGTCTCCTAAAGAAGTGATCCACCTTGCATTCGATTTTCATGAAAAAGCGAGAGGCGTACCTTGAAATCATTGTAATGTTTTCTTCATACGCCCCGATGGACTCATATTCATTTTTCCTAAGTCCAATGAACTCTATTTCTATAATGATATGGAGGGTTTGGGGATAATATTTGTTAAAAAATATCCTCTGGAATTCCACCCAATCCATGGAATCAATTTCCTCTTGGGACGTTTTATTCTTGATCAGTGTGCACCACTAATCATCTTCCCCATTAAAACGATATACTGCTAGTACAAACATCTCTTATTCCAAGAATAGGTGGATGGAGAATATATTTTCAATGGAGTTGATACATTGTTCCATGAGGAGGGGATCATAAGATCTAATTAAAATGGGAGGCCTTTCCCACAGAAATTATTCTATGGAAATTTTCTCTTTCCATGTAGGATTAGGGTATTCCACATGATTCATGTTATTATTCATAACTCAAGCCAGCTGAGAAAGTATTGTCCTGAAGCTTTGAGAACCCACTCCCATCATATCAGGCATATCATTAGATAATTCTTCACATTTCTTATCACATTGCTTGTTGTAACATGTTCTTCTATTTCCCAACATTAACTAAGAAAAAGAAAATATAATTAGAGTTCTTTAATACATAGCTATTGAGCACAAAAAAGGAAACTTTGAACATAAAAGGATAAACTTATAAATAATAAGTATATCCTAACTTGTGATTCCTTAGGTTTGTATCTAGGTTATGCTAGATCTATTTCTCAACATATGTTCTTATGGTCTTATTTGTCCCTTAATAATGTTTTGTACTATTCTGATGAATCTACCAAAGAATATCCCATGGGAGTTTTGTAACCAAGATTGTAGCAAGACCCATTGTCGTGCAGCAGTTTTCATTCGAGTCTAGGTCAAAAAATTGTTTCCATGTTTTACCCATAGATACATCTATTCCTGATCCACCTCTACCTTCTCATATTCAGACAGGGATGTATTTTATTTATAAACCAATTACTCAATAGTCACCAAAATTTAAGAATTTATTCTTATAATTGGTCTCATCCTTAATGTTCTCACTAAGATTCTCTATTCATAATCTCCAAAAATAACTAGGTCATCCTCTAATACCAAATATATCAACCCGAGTCTTTTACATTAAACATTACATGATTTTAAGCATAATTATACTTCATATTACAAGCCAAGTATCGTTAAGTTTAGTGTCTTGGAAGACTGGGTACATAAAACATAAAATATTGGGCTAAAAACTACTTTATTCCATCTCTATAAAGAGCTCATAACTTCCTTTGACCCCTTACATCTATATAGGGTACCTTGGGGAACACGTGAACGAAGGGATGAGATGAAAATCCCAGTAAGAGAATAAACATAAGGATACATCTTAAGCAGATGAGTTTTGAGGCATGACATTGTGATATCAAAAGCATGAAACATATAAAATTATATCATATAAGTATTGAATTATATAAACATAGAATCATATTAATTTTTTAGGATTATAAAACATTTAATTGGTATGAGTAAAGGCTAACTGCCAATCTCATTTCCAATTTCAGTATGGGTCAAGGCTAACCCCAATCCTGTTTCCCATTTTAGTACGGGTCAAGACTAATCTCGAATATCGTTTCCCATCTCATCTAATAAGGCTTAACATTATCCAATGAATTAGAGATCTATATGGGCTCACACATCTCAAAATTTTAATGAATATTCATTCCACATAAATAATCATACATAATCAACCATACATAAACATAAGGGTACCCAGGGAAAGAATTGGGTACCACAATCGTGACATAAAACATAACCAATGGGCGTATCATGAAAGTGTCCATGAATGAAAGGGATTAGAACATACATGGAAGTTAATTAGGTAAAATAGGTATATATCATGACAAGTGGTGTCAAACAAAAGATATAAGATATAATAAATTTATTTTAGAAACATTAGCATTAAAACATTTTTTGTGCGGTTTTTAAGGAAAATACTATAGATCTTTTTAAATAGAATTTTAGACAATATTTTATATAAAACCATAATTAAGCCAAGAAGTTTTTCATAATAAAAATAATTATTTTATAAAGACAATGGTTGATTAAAACATAGGATATAATTCACTTTAAACTATGTAAAAATTTGGGAAGTTCCCTTACAAAATGTTTTCTTATAAAAAAGTTCTAAGGAGAGAATATTTTAAAAACATATATATCTCCAAAGGAGAGTGATTAAAGGGTCTTCATAAATGAATTTTTAACAAATAAAAATAATTTAAATGATTTAAATAAACATATAAGATAACTCATTTTTTATATAAAGAAATACAAGGCTACCCAAAAGAACAAAGAAGGTTCGGGTAGAATTTGTTACGGTTTATCAGCATAGTGTCAGGTGTACCTAAGAGGTCTTGATAAGACAGAAAAAGGGTTTCACATCACTTATAAATCATAATTAAATTATTATATATGTTCAAAAACATACACCGTAATTTGGGATTACACATAAAAAGGCATAGCATAGAGGACAATCTTGATTAAGAGTGAAATGCAGAGGACCCCTTCCCTTAAATCCATTGGTATTCTCCACATATTATTAAGGAACTGAATAAAAAAATTAGGATTATTAATTAATAATTCTAGAACCTATTCAATATTTAATTTGTTTAGTATAACCATTTTAAGTTTATTTATAATAATTTTGATTGGTTATGAGGTTTAATTTAATTGTTCGGTCTCGTTTGTTTACTTGTTTTTAATGACAGATTCGCTTATATTCGATTTGAAAAAACATGTAAGATGAAAGTGGTTGTACAGAAATGATGTTATATGTTATTATTTAACTTCTAGTAGATTAAATGGTTTTAAATTTAATTTGTTTACTTAGAGTGAAGTAGAATTATTATATAAAACCATAGTGACAACCGATTTTGTTAATCGGTGGGTTTTATTACAAAGAACATGTTTTCCTTTATAACTTAATACCATTTGTACAAAAGGATTATAAAACCAAAAAATATGATATATTAAATATATAATAATATGGTTAAACCAAAACACAAATGGTTTTATGAACTGTATTAAAGATGATAAAAGAAATTGATAAATCGTTGTCCTTGAATGTGCCAAATTAACACATCTCAAATGGGGATTTCATTTCATTCAAATAAAAGGTGGGGAAATGAGGGAAGATAATTAAGTATCCCATTAGAAAAAACATTAAATTACATTTATGTTACTAGATTTATCAAACTATTTGGGTGAACATAGCTGAGAAAAGAAACCAAAAGAAAAGAACTTAAAAGAAATGAAGGAATTTGAAAGAGGAATTTACCTATTGAGACTTCCTCTTTTGAGAACCTCTTAGAGGAGTGGTTTTGGTAATATGAAGAGGCTAGGGGACTTTGGATATGGGGGAGGATATTGGGGATAGATTTGTTCAGAATATTGGAAAAGTAAAAAGTCCTTACAGTAGTGAAGAGAAGAGGGAGTTAGGGGTGTTTTATAGGGGAGAAGAGGAGGGTTTTCATAATATTATAATCATTAGTTTATTATTTTCCCTCAAGACCAGAAATAATGATGATTACATGACCAAAAATAGTAATAAATTCTTGTTACTTCTAACAAATTGGGATTACAATAGCATATCATCATCAATGACTCAATAAATCCATTATTTAGCATTTATAAAAAATTATCGTATTTTACTATTCATCAAAAATTCAAGTATTTCAGAAAACTCTCAAAAACTCACCATAACCATTTATCCCCATTTAGAATTAAAAAATAATATCTATTTTTCAAAAATAATTTTCTAATTTTTATTATTTTAATATTTAATTAAAATTATAATTTATTATCAAAAACCAATATTAAAAAATTTATTTACTTATTCTAAAATATAGGTATATCGTACATTCAACATAAATATTATTTATATAATATCAGAGGTAAGGTTATTATTCATTAGTGTATATCATTATTCATAATGGTGGTTTATTATTCCTAAAGGAGGGTTACTATTCACCGAAAATTAAGTTTTTCTTATCAGACTCCAAATAACATACTGATTGCAACCATGTTTTTCGAATTTTCAAAATTCCATACACAGAAGTGACAAACGTATGTCTAAAGTTTACTTAGAACTATGTAGTTCATTATTTTTTTGTTTTCATGTGATTTTATGACATATTTATAAGAAGGTAATTTCCATTAAAAAACATTGGGTCGTTACATTACTAATATGATCAAAACATTCTATTCACTATTCACACTAACATGTTGTAAGACATTACTTATTCTCTTCACATTTTTCCTCTTTACTTGAAAATCGTCCAACTATATGTACTCCGAAAAATAAATCAGAAAATACCCATCATAACATTGGATTATGTCACAAACTAAACACACACATTCATAATTCACAACTTACCTATTTGAAAAAAAAATCCCATAAAGTATATTATCCCCCTTAATAAGAAGACATACCCTTTTAGGGAAAATATATATCCATTGGATTCTTGTCATTATCTCCCCCTTTGACTTAATAAAAATGAAATAAAAGATAAAAAATCACACCATATCCTTGATAAATATGATCTTAAACTCATTTCATCAACCTATAATTAATAAATGTGTCCTCTGAAAATTGTTTAATAAAATAGTATCCACTAACATTTTGGTAGAAATAAATTCCAACCTCAAATAACTTTTATCAAACTTTACATTTAGGTTGTTTTAATTTATATCATTATTCATTGATCAAAATTGTTAAACTGGTTTTTTTGAAAGGTTCATATAATCTTTATTGTAACATCCCAAAAGTAATGGAAACTTCCCCTCCACCATGAGATCATAAAGTTGGGTTCCCACTCATATAAATTTTATTGTATCTTTTCTCAAAATAATATATTATTATAATGTTATTTTAAAATTAACTTAATGTTTCCTCCTTGTTTATAAACCCATATACTTTTCTCCATTGGAGGTACACTTTATATTATCAACACTTCCTATCAAAATTAACAAAAGAAAATCCTAGGATATATAGATTCCATTTTTTATATTATGTTATCCTAAAATATACCATAAAATTGTTGTATATTTGATTTTTTTATGAAGTGATACTCCTTCAATTCACTTTAATGGTACAAATATAATACTCAAGAATAAAATATATCTATCATTGGTGATATATATTAGAGTAAACTCTCAATAAACTTTTTCGTGTATTTTTCATTAATCATCAAAACACCATTGTCTATGAAATGTCTTTTTCAATTTTAGTTGGAGTAGAAAAAACCTTTGATTCTTTAGTATTATACTTATTCAATTATTCATTATACTTATACTAAGAAATAATAATACAATAATTCTACTAGAAAATTTATTGACCCTTGAAATTCTTAATCATTTCATAAATCAACAACATAACAATATGAATTTATAAATATAATTCCTTCAAAAAACATCTTAATTTCTAAAAAAATAATATAATTAACACAAGCTATGATGATGAGTGGATTATTCAATTAATTATTTATATAAAATTATTCTGTTTATTTTACCTTTAATAATTCTACTGACGTCAAGAAATTTTATATCATATATTACTAGGTCTTTTAGGGTTTTCATTGATCCATATAGGGAATTTTTAAACCTATAATGTTGTCATTTATCTTCACCCAATAGAAAAACTTTAGACTACTTAACAAATACTTACTCCTAAAGTTCACAATTGAAAATGAATGAATTGGCATCAATTTAGAAAAAAAAATTAAATTTTCATATATAATAGAAGAAAATATCACCATCTTTTTTAGTATAGTAATTGGAGAAAATTTATCATTGAATTAAATAAATTTAACCTATTATTATACTTTTTAACAAAATCCTTTTATATTTATCCTAGCATATCCTTTTTCATATGAATTATTATTGAACATCTACTTTATTCTAAGAACGGTCTTATTTTATTTTCTTATTAACAAACTACCTAGTGTTTTACTTTTCAATAATATTATTTCATTCATTTATACCATCTAATAACACTTGATTGTTGAAATATAATAAAATTTTATTTATTTTCACCTCTTACAACATGGAGGTATGTGACTAGGTTCTCAAATATCTTCTCGTTTTAATCACATCACATTGATTAACAAAAATGTTTTGAGATTTGACTTTATTTATTATACATGGTTGGATTAAATTTCATTATTTATTATCACTTGATAAGGATAACCATCATATTCTTCATTATCATAAATCAAATATTCTATATTCTCTAAATTTATAATGGCCCAACGAAAAATTATAAACCATATTATTTTTATTCCTATTTCAATATCCTTTATTTTCCATGCACTTTAGATGAGTTTATATTCCCCCTGACATCACAGGAATTGAAAATATTTATAGATTCTTTATTTATAGTAGTTATATCCTCTTTGATTATGTGTTTATCCAATTAATATCAATTAAAACCTCATTTATAATTTTTTTTTTGTGTGAGTACTATATAGATAAAAGATTAACATAAAACTAATAATACATTTATTACATGATTTAGTTAATAAATATCACAAAAACTCAAAAACTCGAGGAAATAAAGGATTATTGTATTAGAGATTGAAAATATTAACAATTTATTTTTCAACACTTGAAAAAATTTATCCTTAATCACACTCTTCTTGACTCTTTTCTAGATATCTGATGTGATATAACCATCTACATAACATGGTGATTAGAAATATAATAATTGAGTGAGCTCAGACACCCTGTATGAGAAAACACTTCATAATGTATCTGATCATTAACATTAATACGAATATGATCAAGTTGATAGATATATTATTAAAAGATAATAATTCAACTAATGATAATGATAAAATATGTTATATGAATATTATATCAGAAAAAATAATTAAGGAAACATAAAATAAATAGCATATAATATATGAGCATGATATAAAATTAGAGAATACATTAAAAATAATTCATAATAATATTAACATGTCATTTTAGTGAAATTAAATTCATCATGGAAATTTGGCATAACTTTATAAAAATAAATGAAATGTGGCACAACCATAAGCATAGGAAACCCATTATAAAAAACTCATTATTCTCATTCCCATGTGTAGAATATTATGATGTTCACGCATTAAAATGTTATCAAACCCATAATTCCCATGCCTATGTGAACAAAATCATTATATGAATGCATGTGAAAAAATTCTATCATCGCCTCCCCCATACCTTTTCCCAAATTCTTCTCTCCTCAGCCCCCTATTCTCTTCTACATCCCTTCTCTTTTTTTCAGGTTCTTTTTTGTTCCTATTTCCCCCCTCCTCCTTTACTTTTTTTATTTTACAAATACAGACTTAGATCCCAGTTAAAGCCCTCTAGACTATTCCTCTGCTCTTACCTCATTGGTAATGCATTCCCAACCCCATACAGTTTGGTTAAATAGTATTCTCAAGGGGTTTGGTTGGTGCATCTTGAGTCGGATCGGTGTCTTAGGATCCTAGATTGTAACTAGTCTCTCTTCTCATGGTTTTCTTTTCATGGAATTTTTCATTTATTTGGTGTTTAAATTGGTTCTATTATGGTCCTTTGGGTTTATTTTTATGGTTGGAGGTGGTGGTTCTAGTGTTGACGATGGTGGAAGGTTTTTCATTTGTTCTCTCAACTCTTCAATTTCATTAAGTTCAAATTCCCCTTCTAGGTCAATCTGGTGTGTTGGTTCATTATGATTTTTGGGAGGTGTGGTTTGAGATGTTTCTAACATTCAGGGAGGCCCTATTGGCCTAAGAATATTCTTTTTATTTCTTTTATTTCATTTATCTGATTTTGGGAGGAGTTTTATTTTGGTTGGTTTATTCTAGTTTGATTGTGAATATGGGAGCTAGTTTGGTTTCCAGTTTTCAGTGATCTGGTTTAATAGAGGTGGTAATTGTTTATTTTTTCCATTGATGGTGTATCAGCGATGTAGTACCAAGGTTGGTCATGTATTTTGTGTCTCAGTGCATGGATTGAGGCTAATGATGCTCTGGTTCTTTTGTTTTGAGGATTTCATGGAGTATATTTTAATTCATGGTTTTTTGGTTTCTTCAATTTTGAATGTTGGTAATACTGAAGGCTTCGATTAACAGTGACATGGTGGCTTATGTTATTTATGGTGGTTATTTATTTCAAATCATTTTACATTGGCGAGAAGTGATGTTTTTGGATTTTTGGTTTGATCAGTTTTATTTTGTGAAATTTTGTTCTCTCTTGATTAATCATTTTTTAGGTTCACACATAACCTCTAAAAGTTTTTTTAGAAAACACAAAAAATATGGGTTTAAAGGAACCTATTAAAAAAGAATGGGTTTATTAAAAATTACATAACATACAAATAAAAGATAATAATATGTAAGAAAATAAAATTCTCCAAAAGGAATTATATAATAATAAAAATATATAGGGTGATAAAAGTATAGCTTCTTTATAGAAATACATTGGAAGAAAAATTGAAGTAAAAATATAAATTTTTTACAAATCCTTTTAAACATCTTTATAAAAGATAATGTGAAAATTATATGAATACTTTTTTGAGTGAAAGAGAATTATTTTTATAACATTATAAAAAGTAGTTAAAAATATGATAACCTTTAAAATATAAAATGGTTATCATAAAATGTGTATTTTTAGATAAAAAATTTGATTTTTAAAGGTTGGAAAACTATTTTTTTTACTCTTTTGAATTGTCGATGTTTTTAACACACATTATTATAATAATGTAAAAATTACAATGACCTAATGAATCATAAATTGAGTCATTAAAAATCTTATGATGTTGCTTACATTAGAATCAAAGGTTCATGAGACTAATACCATGATATGGACACTTAAATATCATTAAATAGAATATATATTCATAATTGGAAGAAATTAGGAGGTGAATATGCCATATAAATGAAATTATAGTGCACAATATCAAACATGTCCCATAGAGTTGGAAATGAGACAAAGAAAACTTTACCATTACCCTTGATTTTAATGGAAGTTATTTAACCTCCTATATAATAATCATAAATATCTTAATCAATTATATCAAAATAATTAATATAAACACACTATACTTTTTATAATTATTTTATAACCTTATATCAAAATTATATTAAAGGAATATAGTTTATTTTCATTATCATGTGTTAGAACTCTGAGAATTTTGTTTTATTCAAACTTCATGAATACGAGTTCAATTGTTACGAAGTGGTTTTAAGATAACAATTTATAAATCACTAAATTTTGAATAATAATTTATTTCAATTATTTTTTATATCCCTTTTACATTAGGTTAAAGTTATGAATAATGCTTATGAAAATGGAAATCAAAATGAACTAGTTTTTAGGTGTTTAAATATTGAAATGTGACATTTTATTAAATATATTAAACATTAAAGAAATAAAACATAATTAAAATATATTAAATATGAAATTATTACATGATATTAAAATAATATAAAATCCCATAATCATTTAATACATAATCTTTTTAATTTTTTTTACATATTCGGTTAAATAGAAAAAAATGGTAATGTTTTATAACTTATTCCTGAGTACAAGAATGTGTTTAGAAAATGATAATATGAAATATTAAAAATATTAAACATATCTATTTTATCATATAACCTTAGTAAATTCATTCCTAAAAACCTCCACAATGTGAAGTGATGTCAAACTAAATTCGTTGTCAATGGAGGTGATCGTCCACTATTCACATGATTAACAATCTAATTTCTTGTTGAATGTATTAAATGAGGGTATATGTAAATTTATCAATTAATAATTTTGTTTTTCACATAGATAAAATATTTATTCACAAAATCCATCCTTGATAAATACCTTCAGAGGAAGTGATCTAAATAAATTCCTTGTCACGGTTTTTTTCTTATTGGATGGAAAGGATATAATGATAATTGTAAAATTAATATAATAAATTTTTATAATAGTTATTTTTCTGACTTAATTACATTTATAAGGTTTTATAATGTTTTGATTGTAAAAATTAAGAATGAAACATTAAGAATAATTGGATACTGATGTTGGGGACTTGAATTTTTTTTGGAATTCTCCTTGGTAATGAAGGACATTCACCTGATAATAGGGACCATAGGATTTTGTAAGTGGGATAGGATTCTAGGAGGATAAATTTTATAAATTTTAAAGGATAAATTTAAAGGTAAGGTGATTCTATAAGTGGTGGAAGTGTTATATTATTATAATTGAAGATACATATAGTTTTTGAAGAAACCATTACAAATTTTGTAATGTAAAGTTATTACTCAGGGTTCAATATCCAATAAATTGAAAAATTGAAGGGAAAATAGTTTTAGGGTCAAAACTCTCCTCAACTACTCATTTAGAAACATTTTTTGAACATTTTTTGGTATTTTATCATTAGCATAATAATCTTTTCCCTTTTTTACATTTTATTAGGTAACTATATTTTAACCTTAGTAAGAAATAAATAAAAAATTATAATTATAATTATTATATAATTTTAATCTTATGATTTTAAATTCTAAAATAATTTTATTAAATAAAATTTATAAATCTTTTAAATGTTAATTTTAAAATAAATACACTTAATATTAAAAAAAATGAAAGATAAGGCTTTCAGTTATAAATTTATATAAATGATAAAATTATCATTTATTTATATAAATGACATAAATTGATTAATTTTAAATTAAATTAAATTTATGAGGCTTAAATTTTAAATCCATACCCAAATATCACCTTATAAATACTTTATTTATAAATAATACCAAAAATAATTTTTATTAAAATAAAATTTTCATTTAGTTATAAAAATGTTGGAAATATAATATATAAGCTAAAAGGATATATTAAAATTTTTAATTTTGTTATAAAATACAGAATTTATTACTTAAATGTTTATTTAAACTTCTAGGATACTTCTAAATAATGTTAACATCATAAAAATGATAATTTTCTAAAAACACATATTTGTTTACTGAAACACAATTTTTTCTAGAACAAAAAATAAAAAATTTGTAATAAGTAAATTTTGATATAGGGAATTCAAAAATGAATGTTATGGTATCAAATATACATTGTAAAATATTTAAATTTAGTTTTTTAAAATTAAATACATAATATAAATGAATTTTTTTTTTTAAAAAATAACATTTTTCAATATTAGCTCATATAAATTATTTGTCTTCTAAAGGTATTAAAATTTAATAGTTTTCCATATTAGTGTTTATTGACGCTTTATTAATATTGTTACACTATATGATTTTGTTCATTTATGTTGGGTGTAGAATGTTAAAAATGTTATCAAACCTGATATCAATTTTACATGGTAAATAATTTCCGGTCTTTACATTGTACCCCACATAAATAAAAATTCATCCATGAGATTTTATTATATAGATGAAAAAAGTGATGGACATTATATCACTTCACATCCTCAGGGTTTCAGGAAGAATCCTTAAAATTTTTATTACACTATAGAACATTGAATAAAATTTTGGTATTTTTCCCCGTGACGTTGTCTCTAAAATCCATGATTTCAAAAACATGTTATTCATATAAAGGGCCACATTTCAGTTGCATGGCATCCAAGATCTATACATGCAATGAATTTGTTACATACTTCCAAAAATATGATACATTTAAATAAAAATTAAATTGAGATATTTATGGATGGAGTACTATGTGATTGCATATGATTGTGAAATAATCAAGAATATTGAAGGGACTAATGTATCTAGGGCCCATCTTCTCTTTATTCAAAAATCTCATAACCTGATTCCAAATAGATAATCTAAGGAAAACCTTTTCTGTTATATAAAAATCCATATATGTTAATCAATTAATTATATATCTCTTATATCATCTTTTTTTCACTTTAATATGCCACCAAATGGATTAAACCTTATCTGTCACTTCTTAGACAAGGTCATCACCAAGAAGAATCCTCTCTCCAACTTCAACCCAGCATATTAGAGTTCAACATCTCAAACTATAGAGTGTATCATATGGTTCCTTCTGAATTCTATATTGGATACTATTCTTATATAATAACTCTACTAGATGGAGGTTTTGATCACAACATCCTTGGAAATCCATCAAACAATATATCATTATATCCTTTAGAGTTTGAATTGACCTCATAGACTGAAAATCTATTTTAGGATGATAAGAAGGGATAAAACTCAACCTTATTTAAGATAATTTATGAATAATTCTCTATATTCTCTATGTAAGCATTATATCCTAATAAGATATAATAGATAGTGGACTCCATGGTTACACACCACTTCCTTTATGTATATCTTAGTGATTTTTTCATGGGATAAATCTTCTTTGATGGAAATAAATTATGTTGATTTCATAGAGAGATTTATTGTAACCCAAATAGAATTATGGAAATTCGAATTTTTTGGGAGTCCTAAGATGAAGTCTATGGTGATTTTTTCCAATTTAAATACATGTATTGGTAATGGATTAAAAATTAATTTAGAAATTTTTTCATAAATTATTTAAATGATGACATACCAAGCATTGAGATAATTATGTTGCAATTTATCCATTTATTTTATCCTTCAAAAAGTATTATTTTATATCACTATAAATCTTTATACATTCCATATGTACACAGAATGATGAGCTATGTTCATCATCAACAATTTTTATTAGAAATATCATCTATTATGGGACACATATCAGGTTTCTAAACCTTATAAATCCTTCTTTATTGTAGTTGAACGTTGAAATATATGCTACCTTTTTCAATAGATCTGTGTTATCTATCTAGGTTTATTTTATCTTTTTATGAATTAAGGGTTGAGAACTATGTTGGTATAGAAAATATTTATCTCCTACAATTATGATTTTAAGATTCAATCCGTTGAAAATCTATAGACATTTTCTCTTTTTCATTCCTCGTTGTAAATAGATTAGTGTGTTCTTTCCTACTCATAGAATCAACTGCCTTATTTTCATTCCTCATGTGGTAATTTTTTTAGGATTCATATTTTTTATCAATAAAAACCATCACTTTTTGTTAATATTTTATTTATTAAGTGTAAATATATATATATATATATATATCAAACTCTAATGATAAATATATATATATATATCACACTTTTCTCTATGGATATGATTCTATAAAATAGTTAATGAAAATATATCTACCGCCAACTATAAATCATGCATTGGGGTATTATGTTATTGAGCCATTAGATGGTTTTAAGAATAATCTATTACATTTTCATTCTTAATGAGGAAATATCTAAAACCATTTTTAAATAATTCCTTTATAATCCCTTCTATAAAATAGAGTAATGTATGTACAGAAGAAGTGGAAACCTCTTCTTTAGTTTCTTGAAACATTATTTACATTACCCTATCTAAAGGAACTTTAATCCCTTACATGTTAACATGGTTAGTGTATTTTATTTCAGTGATAAATTTATCAAAAGTATTTGATAATATCTGATTAACCCATAAAAACTATAGATCTTAGTTATAGTGGTTGGTCGAGTTAACTTCTTGATAACAACCATATTCAATAGATATATTGATATACCATTTATTATTAATATAGGGCCAAATAATGGTATTTTTTAAAGAAATAATTTATCCTTAAATAAATTTCATATATTTTATCCCTACTAAAGGTATTTAACACAATATATAAATACTCTTCCTTCTCTTCTTTTATCTTTGAATATATAACAATATCATCTATAGAGACGTCCAAAAATTGATCAAGGTGGTATTTAATGAATCTATTAATTATATACATAAATATAGATAGATAATTATTTTGTCCAATTGGAATCAATAGAAATTAATAGTGTATATTCATCATACAAAAAACTATCATGGAAATATTTTCCCTTTTAACACTTAACTAATGATAACTAGATCTAAGGTCAATCTCTGAGATGTATAGATCTCCTCTACGTTTATCTAGTATACCATCGATATAGGATAAATGTTACTTGTTATTAATATTGATTTTATTAATATGATGATAATCAATTCCAAAATGAATCATTTTATCATTCTTTTTTATAATGAGGATTGGAAAACCCCATGATGAAGTACTAGGGAATATAAAACCCATGTCCAAATTTTCTTTCAGTTTCTTCCTTAACTCCTCAAATTCAATAGGATCCATTCTATATGGAATAATTAAGTTAATAATGGATTTAGTTATCATTTAAATTTAAAAAAATCTCTTATGTTGTCCGGGATGACCTATTAAGTTCATCTAAAAATACCAAAGTATATTTCGATACAATCAACATGTCATCAGTGTCCACTTCCACCTTGATTATTTAAGACAAGAGTCCCTTTTTTGTTTGGTATAATGAACCATATTATATAATTTTCATTGAAATGTTTTTCATAAATTATGTGTATATGTTTACCAATGAATCATTATGTTTTTATCTAGGTTATCTATGACCATTTTCTTATTAATTTCTCTAACCTAATTAGATAACACCATACTAAAATCCATCATTATGGTTTTTAATGATAATGTTATTAACCAAAGTATATCCCCTAGGTGTGTAAAAATATGTGATCAATTTGGATTCTTTTTCATGCACCAATTTATGATTGAGTAAATACCTAAAATTCCCCCATTGAGTTTATTACCACTTGTTTTATTTGTGTATGAGCCTATATCCACTTTTAGTATCTAGATTGGGGTGTAACTGTTAAGAAAACCACATAATATATACTTTACTGAAACATCATAAATTTTCTCTAAACTTATAATCACCCCTATATTTTTTCTATTATAATGTTCTCTAAAACGATCTACAAAAATAACAAAACCATTCCTATGATACCAACTATGGAGTCCCAAGATAAACATAACTCAGATAAGAAAATAATTTCATGATTTAGATAATATGTCTCATAAATAGTTACACCACCCAAGGACCAAAAGATTTAGTGTCTTATATATTTTCAATGTAAACAATTATTTTACACCACATGTCATTATTTACCCTTAATAACTATCATCTATACACTTTTCAATATATAACATGTTATATATAATTCATCATAACATTGGTATAATATTAATAAGAAAGGGGGTATCTCAAATTATCTCTAAGGGGAAAACATATTATAATCTATCAATGATTTTAAACATTTATTCATAATGTTCTTTCTACTCCCTTTAGTAATTTTCAAGTAAAAGTGCATAATTGGTGTGAAATAGCCATGTATTAATACTAAATATCATGTTTAAGAATAATTAGAATTAATCCAATCAATTAATTTTACTATTTCAATTCTAAATCACCCTAATTATATAAATGGAATGATTTTTTGGGGATCCTAATTCAATTTTCTAAAAATAATTAAACTAGAGTTTGGTCTAATTCATCCATTTGAATGGTCATATTTTCCGCACAATAAGTACCAATGAATCTCTAAAGAAATTGGACCAACCACGATGATATAATTTCTGGGGTAACTCTAGAAGACAAAATATGATCAAACTACTAATTATATTATCGAATATCCAAAATAATCATGGATAAAAATTTGATTTATAAACTCGACAAAAAAGGGCCCCAAATGATTCTTTTAAGCCCATCCCACCATTATGTACAAGCATTAAAATCATCCCACCATACTTGACTTTTCTTCTGATTAAATATCAAATATAGTTGATATTTTGTAGTGTGAAATACAAGATATTGGTTGCCTACTTTTTGGAATAAATTCTTCAGATTTTAGGGCATCTTGTTATTCAAAAACCCATTCACATTTCTACCTTTGAAAAATTTTAGATAGAAATGAACATATGAAATAAAAAATATTCATTACGCCATAACGATGGCTCCTTAAGTCTAATGGCCTCCAAATATTTAGGGTAGAATTTCCACATTAATATATACAACTTTTAAGAATAATATTTCTCCATATTAAGTTGTATGAATTATCAAATTAGTGGGAAAATTAGAGGGGAATATTTAGAAAGAAAACAGTCCACCACCTTGGGATATAAATAATTCCCCCTACTCTCCTTGCAAATAGTTGGAATTTCAGGAAAAAAAAGAGAATATATTGGAATGAAATATTCCCTACCAAAGTTTCGAGAGGATCTTTAAAACTCATGTTTTCACATTAGAGACCTTTCCTCTTCTCTATTTTTTCGTGAACATTTGTTTTCTTTTCATTTGTAATCTTGTTAGCTGTTTTTGATTTCATTTGAATTTTAATGAAAGTTTATTATTAATATCATCTTTTAATAATCCATCATTTTTTCTTAAATATTAATTGTCTTAAAATAGTTTAAATAAGGTTGAAATCCATTCCATTCTTCCACTTTCTTTTTCAATCAAAATTGTGTGTTTAATTCTCATCATTATTTGTGTGTATGTACGATGCACAACACTTTTCTTATCCTATTGTTTTTGTTCTATTTATAATTGATCATTATAAACACATGTTACTAGATTACTAACCATCTAAATGGATGGGTAAATATACCATTGGTGTGAGTCATAGTTTAGGTATATAAAGTTATTGAGATCTTTTACTCGATGAAAATTATTTAGGTTAACATTGTGTTTGTTAAAAAAAATTTCCTGGATTAATGACATATTTTGTTTAACATATGGATTCCATGGATTATTGGAACCATAAATACACTACCATAAACAGGTTTTTATTAATATTAGAACCATATGTGAAGTTAAGTATTGGAATAAAGCCTCAACACTTTGTAATTCCGATCAAAGTTATCTTGTTTGGTGGGTGTTAATTTAATGCAATATAAAGAAGAGATATGGATATCATAAGCGTAAATACCCAATAATGAACTCACCCCAATATTTATCAAATTTTTAAATCAATATATATCAATAAATTATCTAATTTTTTCTCTGTAAATACCCCCCCCCCATTAAAAATGTCACGACCCCCTCCCACCCAAGATGCCCCTCCTGAGCTGGCAATGGTGAAAGGGAGATAATGACCCCCGAGTCTTGCCTCCGGTAGGCCCCGGGGTGGCGAATAACACCAAGGGTATGAGTTTTCACAAATATGGGAGGCATTACCCGTTTTATTATTTACGATCGGGAAATAGGACAATTCAACCACCAAAAATGAAAAGAACAACTGTATATAAATAAACCCAAACCAATCCCACATGCAAGTTTAAATAGTTCTGAAACAAGGTACAAGTACAAGAAAGCTCAAAGTTATAATACCAAAAGAAACAAGAGTACAACTACTGCAACAACACCAACTATCCTAACTAGTAGGGTCCTGCACAGCCCTGGTAGTCCTCCTAGAAACCTGAAAGTAAATGTAGGGTGAGCATACAAGTATACACAGTAGGGAAACCTAAAGCTCTCGTGAACAGGTGGGGAGACATCATAATGTCCCGTGAGAACAACAGAAGAAACCTAGCAAGGAAATCTATCCGCCCACCCTCACCTGCCACACTCACCAAAAACACAAACACAATAGGTATTAGTATATAAGAAAAAGAGTATTGGGTACCCCGCACCCTTTCCCACTAATTAGCTACTCTTCCCAATGGCGAACGTGTTGAAGTTGCCACACTTTTGCACCTGGGCCTCACAAACCACACATCCTGCCCGCACACACCTGAACCTCACAACCACATATCCCACCCGCACACACCTGGGCCTCACAACCATGCATCCTATCCGCACACACCTGGGCCTCACAACCACTTATCCCGCCCGCACACACCTGGGACTAATTCTGATGATTCATGGGAATAGACCTGCCCGAAGAGTCTTAGGCCAAAACCACCCTAATCGAAACCTACCTGAAGGGTCTTAGGTGTAAGGTCACCTCAAGACATCACAGCCTAGGGAAGAAGGAGCAGGAAAGAGCTAGTAACTAATAGGAAAACACACTCTCCCATGAAATGGTAGTGTTCGGCACTAAGTGCTCAACATGAGTGGGGGGCGATAAAACACAAAAGATACATACATATATATATATATATATATATACAAAACACACAGCCCAACCTATGTCTTCTAAATAAAGGAAACTGAGCATGTGCCTTGGCACTGCTATTTCGAACCATGAATACAACAACAACCCCAAACCCATTTAGATTTTCATGTTTCAACAGAATCAATTTAATAGTTCCTTAACTACCGGGAAACTATCCACAACCACATCGATCGTTCGTAAAGCATATCCCTGCCATCCACAAATCGAGTTATGAAAACACAAGCAACATAGACAAGTCCCTTATTATTAACCAACCAACCCCATTGATTATTATTCATATTCTATTACCAAGCCAAACCATTCATTAACTCTTCCACATTTTATTTATTAATCACAACCCAAAGCTTGTTCACATTCAAGCCCATCCCTGCAGCCCCGCTGCCAACCACCATAACTACAACCACACCGTACATCATCACCCCTTGATACCATTTATCACATCCCCACTGCCCAACCGATCCACAACAACCCACAAAAACCCCCCCCATCACATGCCACGTATCCAAGCCAACACCCACATGTTCATTATTCCATTTTGTTCAACCGGGGTGATCACACAAGGGTTAAATATTTTAAATCATCCTACTTTACCTGATTAACTAAATTTCCATATTCAACAAAGTTTCCATCCACAAAAACGGTCTAGAAAGATAGGGAAACATTTAATTGCACAGGAAAAGGCCCCCAACGACCATGATTTTCCGTAGGCATAAGCCTATTCAATTCACAACATAATATCAGAGGATATAATGATAAACATAACAACTTACCCATCCCGTTATATAAGCCAGTTATTATGTACATTAAACCAGTTCAAAATTGTTTCACATAAACAAGAGGACACCCACACCACATTTTGCACAAATTAGAGAGATGAAGGTAATATCCCTACCTCAACAGGTTCTGATCACAACGCTCCCCCGGATCGACTTTAGAAGACGTCTGTTGGAATCCATCACTTCTGTCGAAACCCCGAAAAACCTCCTCAGGTGAATGTTGGAAACGAAAGGCTGAAGTAAAGACAACAGATTCAAGCTCAGAAGTTATTCCTCATCGTTATGATCCCGTGGCTGCTGACAGATTATAAATCGGAGCTCGGACGAAGAAGTTATGGAAGAAAAAGAGCCTTCGAGTCTCTTGGGAGAGCTATGCTCAGAGGAATGCGGAGGAGAGGAGTGAGTTGAAAAGGAGGAGGGGACCCCTCCTTTTTATAGGTGAGAAAAACAAAATTACACGGAGTGTACTTTATGGTACACGTCATGTACTCGGCCATTTCACAAGGTCACCACTCGGGTTCCAACACGACCTTTATCGCGGCACACGACCGTTGACTGGTCAACACACGGTTTGAAGATAATGCATACATGGGGAGGGACTATACGGCGTGTAGAATGGGCCACATGGCGTGTACTCATTTATTTCACACAACAAGGACATGGCTCCAACATGGCACCCGGCTGTTGACTGGTCAACACACGGTTTGAGGGTAACGCGTACGCGGGGAGGGACTACACAGCGTGTAGTTTAGGGTACACGGCGTGTACCCATTTATTTCACACGGAAAGGACAATACCTTTAACACGGGGTATACCCAGAAAGGGTGTATGTAACGCCCCGACCCCAGCTACCCAGAGTCGGTGCATTACTTCGTAACATTGGCATGATCACAAGAAAGATCAAATCTCGAAAGACCGATTGGTTTAGTAGCCTTGGAAACACTAGATATATTCATAAGTTTTACATTACATCATAAAATGAAAAACTAATACAATAACATAATGTCTCCATAATCCACACTCATATCCCCACATAATATCCCTGCAGGTCATTCATAATTTACTTCTTCACTTCCTGGGAAAAATAAAACATAGAAAAGGGGTGAGATCTAATTCCCAGTAAGGATAACAATATAGCGGAAACTTTCATAAATAAGAATAAAAATTTAAGGCAATGCATTACTAAAACAAAAGCCTTTTAAACTTGAACATCAACATAGTATGGCAAAAGTAAAATGAAATAATGCCATTTACTTATTCACATGGATATTCTACTAATCGAATAATCACATGCAAAAATCAATAACCACTTTTATAATGTTGGAATGCATAATGCCAGACTATCATAACCACATAGCCAAGGCCTCGTGCCAAGACTACAAATAAGATTTTGTCAAGGCCTTATGCCAAGACACTAGTTTGTC
This sequence comes from Viscum album, assembly GCA_963277665.1. Lineage (NCBI taxonomy): Eukaryota > Viridiplantae > Streptophyta > Magnoliopsida > Santalales > Viscaceae > Viscum > Viscum album. Next base: position 1,419,951,060 of record OY728145.1, read on the forward strand.
TCATGAGACCTACCGATGCATCGAGGAGCTATAGCGGGCTCCACCCGTCACATATTAAGTCCAATGCATTCCCATATGAAAAGGTTTAAACATAACATAAACATTCATATTAAAACTAGCATATGAAATTTCAATACCTTCACCATAAACTATGAGTGGTATAAAAATAGCACATCCACAGTCAAACATATCACAAAACCTTCAATACAATATAGAAGTTTTGTATCATAATAAATCAACTTCAAATAATCTTAAAATCCATCAAAGGATGTTGACATAGATGAAATCAAAATTCTTTTTAATGAAATATCTCCTTTTATTTTGAAATAATTTAAGATCCATATAAAATAAAACATTTTCTTTGAAAATATTCTTATAAGCTTGTAAGGGAAGCTTTGAAGATTTTATATTGGTGGAAAATAGCCGCACCCGCCGTATAAGTTAAAAAAACATTCTTACCTTAATTCTGTCGAAAAGGTTAAAAAGGACCTTGTTTTGAAAACGACCGAAAGATTCCTTTATAAACCACTTATAAAAGTCAAAAAGGGTATAAATGACTTTAACTCATATTCTAGTAAATAGTAAAAATGTTTTGAAATGCATTTTTAAGAAACATGGATGTGGATGATAAAGAGATCCCAGTAGATTATTACGTATAAACAACCTTGGATAATGAAGAGGTTGTAAAGTAAACCCTTACCTTGTACTTTTCCTTGGTTGGGGTAGGTTAACCTCCTGTATAATGGTAAAATAATTGTTATTAAATTATACAAGAATCATATATATTAATATGATATCATATATGATCTTTTAACATTGATTTGTTAATAATATCTTAGAATTATCGTCGTTTCGGGTGTTAACTTACTCATTTTCTTTATATGTTTTGTTACATAAGCCATGGTTGTTGTATATTTTTCATATCCAGAATGATATCTAGTCCTTAAACATCATTTTTAAATCATCAAATGATAATTATACTTGAATGGATACGATAGAGAATGAATCTCATCGCGTTCGTGGAGACGGTAGTCCGTACGTACGCACGAGCGACAATATCATTCTTTTGATATTAAAATAATATATAAATGGATGGTATATCATATATACAGAATCATTAACATTTTATATTTATTATTTACATGAGTTACACATCATTATTATACCCATCCAAATAATATTATATTGAATAACAATTACACCACGACGTGGAGACGGTAAGCCGTACGTACGCACGTATGGTGACATGTTATTCAAAGGGTGGATAGAATACTGAATATGGTTGTACCATATTTATAATAACATCACAGTATATGTGAGATACTGGAGTTATTATTTTAGAATGGTAAGAACAAAGGAAGAAGAAGTGGAAGAAGAAATGAACTTGGAGAAGGGTGGTGAAATCATTACCTCTTCTTCGGGTTCTTCCTTTTGATTTGATCAAAAGGGCTCTTTAGGTTGGCTTTCTGATCAAACTAAGGCCTCTAGGTTGTAGTGAGAGATGTTGGGAGAGTATTTGGGCAGAGTTTGGCCGAACCAAAAGGCTTTTATGGTGTGAATAAATGAGAAGGAGGAGTGCCCTTTTATAAGAGGGGTGAGGGGCACCTTTGGAAAAGCTAGAAATATTAATTTATAATAAATTCATATTCGGTTTCTAATGGCTCAAAAGTTGATTATTCAAAGTTTAAGGTGGGTATAGGTCGAAAACCACTCAACCAATAGAATTTAGACAGGTTTGGGTACTTATATTAACCTTATCTTTAAGTATTAACTCTAAGTTAATTAGTTTCACTTTTACAATGTCTCTTTGTATTTTTATATAATATGGTTAATAAACTTACTATATACATCCAAGAGACCCCCAAGTGGTACATTAATGATGAACCTATCATGATATAAGTCTCTTGGCCGAACCTTATATTTTTAGGAATTTAATATCAATTAATAATATAATATTTGTTTTAAGAACTCTTTTATGTCAATTTTGACACTATTCAATAGTTGATTTTTGTGAAACTCATAACAGATTGATTACTTCGAAAAAAGTCCATTAAATCAATACTAATATATCATATTATCCTAGAAAATTAGTTTAATTCATTAAAAGTTTCATATTATATTTATTTGGGTATTTATAATATCAATTATTTTAATTTTTCACTATTATAGTAATTACTGCATCATCATTGTGTCATAAATAAAATAAATTATTTAATGTCTAAAAATTATAAATAAAATATCATTATGTAGGAAATCGTTTTATCTTTCTAATGAATATTTATAATATAAAATCCAACTTATATAACCCTATGTAACAATTGTTTTTCTAAAAGATATATGCTTGTGTCATTTTTGTATTCATCTTGACTTAATTAAAATAAAGTGTCATTATCACTTACATGTGGATCCATGGGGTCCCAAAATCGACCCAAAGATGCCCATGGTCGACCATGTAACAACCAATAGGGTTAAGACACGTTTTAGGGTAATTTAGTATTATTATAATATTATTTTTTTAACCCTTATTTACCGGATTTACCCTTAACCATGGTAAATAAAATATTTACCGCAGTAATTATTCAAAATGTCTAAAAATAAAAGTTACCTATTTACACAATTTAAACATCCTGATTCCAAATATGGAATCCATTTTCCTAAATTCTAAATACAGAAGTGGCAGAAATTAATTTAAAATTAATTCCCGCTGTCAAAACAAAAAGCGTGTTTTTAAGAGATAATAACTATCAAAAGATTGACACTTGTTTATGTTCGGTTTAATTGTAAAATTATGTCCAATGACCAACATTATATTAAATGGTAAAAATATATTCTAAATATACTTTAAAACCACTAAAATTCATAATTTATCACTATTAATTATTTTGATTAAAAAAGTTGTTTTTCATTAAAATTTAGTAATTTTCACTATTCATCAAAATATGAAAGTTATCCGAAATGTACCAAAATTTCACCTTAGGCTAAATTCGATATTCTGAATCCAAAAATGACGTCCATTTTAAAATATAGAACATATATAATTTTAAAAATTAGGTATTACTATTCATAACGGCTAGTTTGATTGGTTGTGGTGCGTGTTAAAACTCAAGGTTGCGTACAACACACGCTACTGTAATATTCAAAGAAAGTGTACCGTGGAAGCTTGGGATGTTTCATTTTAAATTTTTGATGTCCCCATTTAGTCAAATAGTTTAAAATATTGTATTTAAAAAGGGTTCACTATTAAAAGTTGATAAAAGTGCAATACTGAAAATGAATTTGTTCTTGCATTATATCTAAGAAACTCATAATATGGATTCTAAAATTATAAGGATTATATAAAGTTTAAAATTTAGATAATACTATTCATAACCTCTTTTGAATGGATTTTTTTTGTAAGTAATGGTGTGATTGAACTCAGTGTTGCGTGTAGTGCAAGTTATTGAATTATTTTGAAGAAATAACACACTATGAAATCTTGGGGTGTTACATTCTCCCCGCCTTCAATAAATTGCGTCCTCGCAATTTGAAATTGTTCTTCGAAAATAAAAGGTTGAAAATAGAAAATATATTTGTGGGAAAACCCACATCGGAAATTGGGTTACTAAAATTTAGTCTTAATATGAGGAAAAGAGAAATGAAAGGGTCACCACCAAATTATGATCTTGATTAGGAGAACATTGGTGGCAATTAGAGACATATAATTGGAGGAAAAATGTAAATATTTATAGGTAGTGATTGAGGTCATCAATCACAAAAAGTATAAAATTGAGGTCCTTAAACTCATCAATCTATGATGATTTAAAGTACCATCGGTTCAACAAAATATAGGGTATTGGGATAACACATTTTTGACGTTTCAAAATATCTTAGTTGAAATCCCACATCGAAAAATGAATTAATGAGGCCTCTATTTAAAATAATGAAGATTACCGAAAATAACACATACTAGGGTTCCATGTAGGAAAATATGGATATGGAGGAGAAATATAACCATCAATTATCTGATGGAGAGTGGTAGAGAACATGGCTATGAAAAGGCCAACAATCCCAAAGCCATAAATTAGTGATGATTTAAGGTACCATCTAGGGAAACATTTTTGTTCTAAGTTCCTTTTATTAATGTTGAGGAATTTATTTATGAGATTGGCTAAGATCATAAGGAGATATACTTACTTTATAATCAGAGTTTTATCCATTAATAAGTTTCTACCACAAACTCATCTTTCACTCTAAAAGATAATAGAATGTAATTTTTTATTTATTTATACTATTCGTACAGGGTTCCAAAATAAATGAATTTATAATTCATCTACCAGATCTTTAAAAAAACAACATTATTTAATCCAGGACATCTCATGGGCCAGTGGTAGGTGATACACCCTTGTCGCCCTTCAGTTGCGGGTTCAAGTCTCGCAGCCTTGCCGGACGCGACGGGTTGCCGCCCGACCTCCGGGTTGTCCTTTTATGGCAATCCAAAATAATCCAAACTAGAACTATCCAAAATAATTCTGTCTAAACTCACAGTCCAACATTTATAAGGAAGGTAAACATAATATAGATCCTTTTTACCCCGTAATAGAATATGAATACCTTCATCATGTATTACCATATTCCTTATTGATTACATTCATGCTCCCTTATTCCATATAGAATGCTGGATATACTTCATTAATCCAAAAATGTTTTAAACCCCAACAATGATGGAATATACAAATCATTAATCAGTTCCAAGGTAGTCAAGAATATCCAATATAATTTATCCAAAACAATCACATATTATTCCAAAATCACTACCTCAGTATCAGAACTATATTATGATTTATCATTCTCTCAACCATATATTTTCCAAAAATTTATCCTGCTATTGAGTCACTTTTCTTTGTTCCACACAATCTCATGTCCTTAATGAAATAGTACTGCAGTACAATCCTTATATACTCCATAATTATTATAACAAGTACATTGTTGATACAATACTCAATTGACATAATCAACATAAGAACTCTAATCATTCCTCTTCATCTGTGGTAGTATCATAACTTGATTATTATCCAATAACATCATTTACGGCATAGTCTGATGACTGGGACATAGGTTCGCGTAGTGTCCAAACTCCTTGCAAATGAAGCATTGTACATTTGAAACCATTTTCTTACCCTTGCAGTCACGTACTTTGTGCCCTTTTCCTTCACACTTATAACAAACTCCCATTCCTTTCAGGCAAGTTCCAGGGTGTTTCTTTCCACAGTTACCATATATGGGAAAATTCTTCTTTTCCCTCTTCCCTTTATCCATCTTTTTCTCTTCTATCCTTTTCTTCTCTTTCTTCCCTTCAAAGCCATAGGACTCAGTAAACTCTTTACTTATCTTATCAATACATGATATTATTTCTTCATATGATGATAATACATGGGAGACTATTTCTCTTATAAATTCTAGCTTAAGACCATGAAAGATATGATCCTTCCTTCTCTTTGGATCATGTGCATTTCCGGAGTTCTCATTCCTTCTACTGGGCGCCATTTCTAAACAATGGCATAAACTAGATCAGTTTATGAATCAAAATACATAATCCCATACTTATAAAACAATTAACATAAATTGAACTATTTATGGATATAATCCATAATCATAAGAATGTTTTCTTTGAGGAAGTATATACTCATAATCCCTTCAAAATGATTTGTAAAGAAAATGAGAGTTATCCTATGTATATCCCCCGGGAGTGTCGTAACCAAGAGTGCAGCAAGGCCCGTTGTCGTGCACCAGTTCCCGTTCGAGTCTAGCTCAAAGCGATGTTTTCAGGTTTTACCCCTAGGTACATCTGTGCCAGAGCAGCCTCTACCTGCTCGTATCCAGACAGGGATGTATTGCTCGGAAAACTCACAAAATCTCTACAATACCAAAATTCTAGGAAGTTCTTCTATACTAATCCTCAAAGTTCATCTTAGGTCTACGTGCTCTAATCAGAGTTTATCTAAATCTAGCTTCCAAGGTTTGTACTAAACTTCCTCTGATACCAACTGTAACGCCCCGACCCCAGCTACCCAGAGTCGGTGCATTACTTCGTAACATTGGCATGATCACAAGAAAGATCAAATCTCGAAAGACCGATTGGTTTAGTAGCCTTGGAAACACTAGATATATTCATAAGTTTTACATTACATCATAAAATGAAAAACTACTACAATAACATAATGTCTCCATAATCTACACTCATATCCCCACATAATATCCCTGCAGGTCATTCATAATTTACTTCTTCACTTCCTGGGAAAAATAAAACATAGAAAAGGGGTGAGCTCAAATGCCCAGTAAGGATAACAATATAGCGGAAACTTTCATAAATAAGAATAAACATTTAAGGCAATGAATTACTAAAACAAAAGCCTTTTAAACTTGAACATCAACATAGTATGGCAAAAGTAAAATGAAATAATGCCATTTACTTATTCACATGGATATTCTACTAATCGAATAATCACATGCAAAAATCAATAACCACTTTCATAATGTTGGAATGCATAATGCCAGACTATCATAACCACATAGCCAAGGCCTCGTGCCAAGACTACAAATAAGATTTTGTCAAGGCCTTGTGCCAAGACACTAGTTTGTCTCATGAGACCTACCGATGCATCGAGGAGCTATAGCGGGCTCCACCCGTCACATATTAAGTCCAATGCATTCCCATATGAAAAGGTTTAAACATAACATAAACATTCATATTAAAACTAGCATATGAAATGTCAATACCTTCACCATAAACTATGAATGGTATAAAAATAGAACATCCAAAGTCAAACATATCACAAAACCTTCAATACAATATAGAAGTTTTGTATCATAACAAATCAACTTCAAATAATCTTAAAATCCATCAAAGGATGTTAACATAGATGAAATCAAAATTCTTTTTAAAGAAATATCTCCTTTTATTTTGAAATAATTTAAGATCCATATAAAATAAAACATTTTCTTTGAAAATATTCTTATAAGCTTGTAAGGGAAGCTTTGAAGATTTTATAACGGCGGAAAATAGCCGCACCCGCCGTATAAGTTAAAAAAACATTCTTACCTTAATTCTGTCGAAAAGGTTAAAAAAGACCTTGTTTTGAAAACGACCGAAAGATTCCTTTATAAACCACTTATAAAAGTCAAAAAGGGTATAAATGACTTTAACTCATATTCTAGTAAATAGTAAAAATGTTTTGAAATGCATTTTTAAGAAACATGGATGTGGATGATAAAGAGATCCCAGTAGATTATTACGTATAAACAACCTTGGATAATGAAGAGGTTGTAAAGTAAACCCTTACCTTGTACTTTTCATTGGTTGGGGTAGGTTAACCTCCTGTATAATGGTGAAATAATTTTTATTAAATTATACAAGAATCATATATATTAATATGATATCATATATGATCTTTTAACATTGATTTGTTAATAATATCTTAGAATTATCGTCGTTTCGGGTGTTAACTTACTCATTTTCTTTATATGTTTTGTTACATAATCCATGGTTGTTGTATCTTATTCATATCCAGAATGATATCTAGTCCTTAAAAATCATTTTTAAATCATCAAATGATAATTATACTTGAATGGATACGATGGAGAATGAATCTCATCGCGTTCGTGGAGATGGTAGTCCGTATGTACGCACGAGCGACAATATCATTCTTTTGATATTAAAATAATATATAAATGGATGGTATATCATATATACAGAATCATTAACATGTTATATTTATTATTTACATGAGTTACACATCATTATTATACCCATCCAAATAATATTATATTGAATAACAATTACACCACGACGTGGAGACGGTAAGCCGTACGTACGCACGTATGGTGACATCTTATTCAAAGGGTGGATAGAATACTGAATATGGTTGTACCATATTTATAATAACATCCCAGTATATGTGAGATACTGGAGTTATTATTTTAGAATGGTAAGAACAAAGGAAGAAGAAGTGGATGAAGAAATGAACTTGGAGAAGGGTGGTGAAATCATTACCTCTTCTTCGGGTTCTTCCTTTTGATTTGATCAAAAGGACTCCTTAGGTTGGCTTTCTGATCAAACTAAGGCCTCTATGTTGTAGTGAGGGATGTTGGGAGAGTATTTGGTCAGATTTTGGCCGAACCAAAAGGCTTTTAAGGTGTGAAGAAATGAGAAGGAGGAGTGACCTTTTATAAGAGGGGTGAGGGGCACCTTTGGAAAAGCTAGAAATATTAATTTATAATAAATTCATATTCGGTTTCTAATGGCTCCAAAGTTTATTATTCAAAGGTTAAGGTTGGGATAGGTCAAAAACCACTCAACCAATAGAATTTATACAGGTTTGGGTACTTATATTAACCTTATCTTTAAGTATTAACTCTAAGTTAATTAGTTTCACTTTTGAAATGTCTCTTTGTATTTTTATATAATATGGTTAATAAACTTTCTATATACATCCAAGAGACCCCCAAGTGGTACATTAATGATGAAACTATCATGATATAAGTCTCTTGGCCGAACCTTAGATTTTTAGGAATTTAATATCAATTAATAATATAATATTTGTTTTAAGAACTCTTTTATGTCAATTTTGACACTATTCAATAGTTGATTTTTGTGAAACTCATAACAGATTGATTACTTCGAAAAAAGTCAATTACATCAATCCTAATATATCCAATTATCCTATAAAATTAGTTTAATTCATTAAAAGTTTCATATTATATTTATTTGGGTATTTATAATATCAATTATTTTAATTTTTCACTATTATAGTAATTACTGCATCATCATTGTGTCATAAATAAAATAAATTATTTAATGTCTAAAAATTATAAATAAAATATCATTATCTAGGAAATCGTTTTAGATTTCTAATGAATATTTATAATCTAAAATCCAACTTATATAACCCTATGTAACAATTGTTTTTCTAAAAGATATATGCTTGTGTCATTTTTGTATTCATTTTGACTTAATTAAAATAAAGTGTCATTATCACTTACAAGTGGATCCATGGGGTCCCAAAATCGACCCAAAGATGCCCATGGTCAACCATGTAACAAACAATAGGGTTAAGACACGTTTTAGGGTAATTTAGTATTATTATAATATTATTTTTTTAACCCTTATTTACCGGATTTACCCTTAACCATGGTAAATAAAATATTTACCGCAGTAATTATTCAAAATGTCTAAAAATAAAAGTTACCTATTTACACAATTTGAACATCCTGATTCCAAATATGGAATCCATTTTCCTAAATTCTAAACACAGAAGTGGCAGAAATTAATTTAAAATTAATTCCCGATGTCAAAACAAAAAGCGTGTTTTTAAGAGATAATAACTATCAAAAGATTGACACTTGTTTATGTTCGGTTTAATTGTAAAATTATGTCCAATGACCAACATTATATTAAATGGTAAAAATATATTCTAAATATACTTTAAAACCACTAAAATTCATAATTTATCACTATTAAGTATTTTGATTAAAAAAGTTGTTTTTCATTAAAATTTAGTAATTTTCACTATTCATCAAAATATGAAAGTTATCCGAAATGTACCAAAATTTCACCTTAGGCTAAATTCGATATTCCGAATCCAAAGATGAAGTACATTTTAAAATATAAAACATATATAATTTTAAAAAGTAGGTATTACTATTCATAACGGCTAGTTTGATTGGTTGTGGTGCGTGTTAAAACTCAAGGTTGCGTACAACACACGCTACTGTATTATTCAAAGAAAGTGTACCGTGGAAGCTTGGGATGTTTCATTTTAAATTTTTGATGTCCCCATTTAGTCAAAAAGTTTAAAATATTGTATTTAAAAGGGGTTCACTATTAAAAGTTGATAAAAGTGCAATACTGAAAATGAATTTGTTCTTGCATTATATCTAAGAAACTCATAATATGGATTCTAAAATTATAAGGATTATATAAAGTTTAAAATTTAGATAATACTATTCATAACCTCTTTTGAATGGATTTTTTTTTGTAAGTAATGGTGTGATTGAACTCAGTGTTGCGTGTAGTGTAAGTTATTGAATTATTTTGAAGAAATAACACACTATGAAATCTTGGGGTGTTACAGTGTACACTGCGTGTACTCACACTACACGTCATGTAGTTTCAAAATTCTGAAAAGTGTGGGAAAAGTCCATTTTACCCTACAGAACACTTCATGACCCTTTTTTTGAAAAAGGAATGGGCCAGAGTGGTTCGGGTCATTACAAAAAAGATAAATCAAAAAACAAAATTGACTATAAAAAAATTACCATCACAGAGGATTCAACCTGACTTCCTCTGTACATATTAGTAAAGCACCAGACCCTTGAATGGTCGATAGAAGACAATAGTAAACTCTTAAATGATGTCAAAATATTGAAGTAGAACTTGAGGAAGGGTTTAAATTTATTTTTATAAGATCAAAATACAATAGTTGATCATCATAAAATATTTTATAGAAATATTAGATCATGAAAATATTATTATGGAAGCATAAAATAGAGAACATATATCATATGAATAAGATTAAAAAGTGTGTAATGCTTAAAAATAAGGCATAATCATGTAAACCTAAAATTTCATGGAATTGAAATACATTTTGAAAATATTACATAACTTAATATGAAACATTTAGATTATAAACAACCATAATCATAATAAAATGTTTGTGGGGAAAAAATATTCCCACACCTTAGTAGACAAACAAATTATGTATACAGTTTAAAATATAAGTAAACCCATCAATCCCATGCATATGTAATCAAACAAATTATGACCTCAAATCATAATCTAATAAGATATAAAATTAAACCAGTGCATTGAGTGGTTATATAGGACCCCACTAGTCATCAATCATACATATGTGTGGAACATAAAATCAATTATAAACATCTCTTACAAACCTATGGAAAATAATGATTTTCTTAAACTTTTAAAAACCATCATGTAACATAAACATAAATTATCATAGGATGTCAAAAATCTCATTTTACAAAATTAATCATATAATAAAAAAATATTAAGGATTTTCTAAACATTAATTCATGATATATAAAACTTGGAGAAAAAATACAAGTGAAAATATAAATGTTTTCACAAAACCATTAAAATATTATTATATAATATGTAGTTAAAATTACTTTGAAAAACAATTTTGAGGAGGGAAAGAGAATAATTTTGAAAACCTTATTATTAATAGTTCTAAGTAAAATATCCTTTAAAACACATAAATGTTATTAAAAAATGTAGAGGGGAAGATAAACTAGGTTATTTTCAAATTAATAAAAACCAAATTTTTAAATCTTTTGAAAAATATTTCTTGGGAAACCCACATCTTATATAATAGTAATAAATTTTAATTTTAAAATTGGGTAAATTTAATTAAAATAATAAAATATAATAATATTTATTATAAATTAATTGTTTATTGATGGTTATAAGTAATTTCTATAGAAATAAAAAGGAATAACCATAAAATATAGGGGAATGGTATGATATAATAAAATTTTAGGATTGTATTCATATAAGAAAGACTACAACCCGTAATCTTGCATATTTACTCATTGAAATTCTTATGAAGTTGGTAAAATAATAATCAAATGATATTGAGTGGAATATCATGGTATGATATATATATTTTCATATATGAAATTTGGAATCTAATACATTATATAAATTAAATTATGGTGAAAACTAGAAAACTTATCCTATGCTGTCGAAGATGATATAAAGAAATCCTTACCTTTACCTATTATTTATAGATAAGTTCTTTAACCTCCTATAAAATGAACACAAGTATCTAATTTAATTATCTCTAAACCTGAATGTATACATACTACCATTTTACATTATTTTATAACCATATATCACCAATATATTGACCAATTATAGTTTATTTTCATTATTGAGTATTAGAACTTCTGATTTTATTTTTCATACAAACCTCAAAAATATGAGATGAATTCTTAATAATTGGGTTTAAGTTAATAATTCATATATCACTGATTTTATAAAAAACAACTTTTCTAGGTATTCCTTGTGTCTCATATGTATTTTGTAAAATAACTCGGTATAGTGTGTGGAAATGGAAATCATGATGAAGTAGTTTTCAATGTGTTTAATGATTGAATAATGATATATATATATATATATATTAAATAATATGAAAAACTATCAAGAATCATTAATAAACGTAATTATATAATTACTGAGTTATATTACCACTATATTACATCCCATAATCATTTAATATGTAATCGTTATAACATCGCTTACATGGGTGGTTAAATAGACCCCAATGGTACCATTTTATATTGTTTCCAGGAGTAAGGAAATGAATTTAAAGAATGATATTATATTATATAATGAACTTTAAAGTTTTAAAAATTACCAAATATCATTTTTAAATCCATTATTAGATCTATCTATGTTTTTTGTGGATGACAAACATAATTCAATGTTTATAGAGGCGGTAGTCTGTCACAGAAATGATTAACAATACCATATCTCAAGGAATGGACTGAGTGAATGTATATTAAAAATGGTCACCTAAGAATTATATTATTGACATTGGGAATATTTTTATTCATTAAATACATATATGATGACATTATTGAGTGTCAAAGATGAAAATACATAAAACATCACTTCATATAGGTGGTAATATGCATGTATGCATGATCTATGTTATTTTTTCACACATGGATGGAAAGGATTGAATAAAGTTTTAAAATTAATATAAATAAATTTTAATATAATTATGATATTTATTTCATTATATTAATTAGTTTATAGAAAATTTTGAGAGAAAAAATTATTAAGGAAGCACTAAAATTTAGTGGATAATCACCTCCAAGACTTGAATTTTCATTAGGAATTCTTCCTAAAATTTAAGGCCTTATTCCCTCTAATAGTAACAAGAGGATATTTTACATGGGAGGGGGTTCAAGGAGGATAAATGTGATGGATTAGAAAATATAATTTTGAATATAATGTGACTCTTGGATTGGTTTGAGTGTTTTCTTTTTATATGTAAATAAAAAAGTACTTTTGGATGTAACCCAAGCATTTTCAATAATGTTAAGAAACTATTCCAGTGAAAACAAAAAAAATTGAGAAAAGTGCGGGGTAAAGTGGGTTTCAATCGAAACTAACCTCAACCAATACTTTTAAAAAATTTCTATTGAATTAACCATTTTAAAGTACATTTACTAATTTTACTTTTTTCTGAGGTAACTATTTTTTAACCCCAGTAAATAATTTTAATGAAAAAAATTAAAATTTACCTTATTCACCAATTTGAAACATTTTATTTAAATTTTTAAAATAAATCTATAATATAATATTTATAAATGTGTGAAAATTTAATTTTAAAATAAACACATCTAATCATGTAAAAACAATATTTAGAAAAATAATATTTTTCAGATTTAAAATTATATATAAGCTAAAATTATCATTTTTATTATTTTAATGACATTAATTGAATTATAATAAATAAAGTAAAAGGTATATTTCTTTAAATTAAATAAAAAACTGAATCAAAAATTAATAATACTTGATTCAAAGAAAATAAAAACAATTTTTTTTAAACTAACATTTTAATTTAGCTCTCAAAATATTAGAAATATGCTTTATAAGATCCAAGAATATATTAAATTTCATAAATTTTTTTATATAAATATTTTATTTCTAGAAATGTTTTTTTGACTTATAGTATACTCTTACATAATGATAAAACCATAAAAATTATCATTTTCTCAAAAACCATATTTTCCACTAAAAATAAATCTTTTCATAAAATAAATAAATAAATAATACTAATTAAATTATGATATGTGGAATTAAAAAAATAATTTTTATTTTATAATCTTTAAATTTTAAAATATGTAAATTTAATTTTTTAAAATATAATACATAATATGAAGAAAATAGTTTTTATTGAAATTGAACTTTGAAATTATTAACTTTTATTTATTATTTATATTATGAAGATACTAACTTTAATTGGTTTTAAATATTAGTGTTTCTTATAGAATTGTTAATATTTTTTAATACATAATGGTCACTAATATTGGGTGTAGCGTGTAATACATGTTTTCAAACACAACATCAACCTTATAAGGTCTAGAACTTCAATAAATTATTGGTACCTTTATTATAGATAAAACATAGGGTAGTAAAGACTCACATGAACATCAAACATGAATTCTTGTTATAATAAATTTTATAATAATATATATAATAATTTGGACTAAAAATGGATTTAAACATGAACAGTTGTCCCAATAACATTTCTTTAAAAGTAATCTGAATTATTAAGCTCTAACAATATTGTTCCATTGACCTCCGCTAAACATATTCTTCCTACAACCAATGAAATAATTTTAAATTGGGGGATGTGTTTTATTATTTTTGAGACTTATAACATGTTTTTATAGATAATATTTAAACATTCTACTACTTTACTTAACACTATTGTCTATTCGAATCCTCTTTAGAGAATATTCATACTCCCTTTCCAAACATCTCTTGAATATAAAAAACAGTATCAAGGAATATAATTTATTTTTCATAAATATAATGTATGTAATAAGATTGAATTCATAAATAAATTATATTAATCACTTATCACTATTTTTCAGAAAATTATTTATATTCTTACAAACATCAAAATGAATCCAATATAATAGTTTAGTGGTCCGGGTCTACAATTTTTTAGGACATGATTTAACAATATCGCCTTCTAGAAATTCAAAAAAAATAATTTTTTTCTTTTCAACATAAAAACTTCACAAACATGATCACTTTTAGTGATAATGTTCATAATCTTTAGACCAATCTTGTCGAGCCTTTGATTCCATAATTTATTCACCTATTTAAATCTTAAATAATAATAGTTATCTTCATCACTTACATAAGAAAATATTAACCATGTCCAATTTCCTCTCATAATAACACAACTATAAATCATAATATTTACCAAGAATTCATATTTTCTAAATTTCACTTCAGTGTATCCATCAAATAATTGAGAAACACTATGAAATTCATGCTTCATCCCATCAATAAAATGTATATTCCTTTAATTAAAACTCTTTTATCCAATATAAATATCATATATACATTGTTTATGTATTATTTTTGTTTTAATTTCTTAAAATTATTGATGTGAATCATATCCTCAATTATATTAGATGGACACTCAATATCTTAAATTATCAGATGTTTTTTTTTGAGAATATTTCAATGAAACCTTTCCCATAATATATTTTATCATTCCTTTATTCCCATTATTTTATGAATTTTGAGTATCATCATTCATAATAACCTAAACTTGAAATATGGAAAGTAAATTCTAAATATCATAACTTGATTTTCCATATCATTCAAAAATTTATTTCAAAATCTAAAATTCATTCCCCATTTTTTTATAATTTCACACTTTTTCTTATAATGTTTTATTTTTATGGTTTCTCTAACCTATAAATTACCACCTTATAAATACACATATCTATGAATAATTTATTTCATTGAACTAAAATATCAATTACACTCTTCTAAATGAGAAATAACACCAATAGTAGTTGTATAAATGAATTCATCTCGCACCGATAACTTTTAATCCTTACTATGACATTTATTATCCATTTCATATTCCACAGTTATTTTTCATTCCATTTAATGAGATAAAATTACTTGATACTCTAAAAATAATAGACCATAATTTCCCATTTATTGCAGCGTTTATATATTAAGACAAGAATTATCATATTTTAATCTATAAAAAGATTATCATTTCTTCTTTATAATTCTCCATTTTTTACATTGAAATATCATAGTTGAATATTATTTTTTAATATTATTTTATCCTTTTAAATACCATATTTTATTGTATTAATTTTCTTTTTAATTAAATTTTATCTTACCCCCTCTATCATTCTTATGTTTACTTTTCTTATAAATAAACACCATAAAATCCTTAATTCTAATTAATAACATTAATTATACCGCAACATATAAAATAAATTTTATTTGAAGTTTGAGGTTATTTATTACAATTAATTACATTTTTATATAATTCTTTTAACTTTTATTTATATTCATTCCACTATCTATTCGTAATAAGCTCAATTTTAGTTTCACATCCTTTTTATCTCTATAGTTTTTATTAAAAATTAATTTCTCATCATTCACATTAGTGATCAATAACTATTCTTACATATCACTTATTTATTAAAATTATGTCTCATTTTAATCATTGAATTTAGATAATAATATTCTTCTTTATACATTGATGAAATTATTAACTTTTACCTTCGAGGGAAACTTCTATTTGGTGACCTTTGAATATTTATATTTTGGAAAAAAGTGACTCAATGTGCATGTTCAAATTAATATTATTTTAAATTTTAATAATTAGCATCCAAATATTAAATTTATCCACATTTTAATCACTTAAAAAGGAATCTTAAATTTATACTTTCATTTCCCATTTTAATAATATTTGAAATAATTTACATCAACATGTTGAATAATATCTCACCATCTTATCATGCTTATGAACATTCATGATCATTGTTAACATAACACTATCATTCTATTAATTTGAGGATTTAATTATATATTTCTTATCATATATACTCATATTAATTTTACCACCACCCTTTATCATTTCATATTTAGTTTAAATTATATTTAATTCATCCAGTTTTTTTAAGATCATATTTTTAATTTATTGACACTTTGGCATACAATATTTCGCAAAAAAATTGAATCAATTTTAAGACCCTCATAGAATCTTAAAGAGTCCCTACAAAATCTCTAATGGAGTTTAAAAAAATCATTGAATCTTGTAAATAAATTATAAATTTATTTATATTAAATCAATTCTATATGTTTATATATTTCCCATAAAATCACAAATTTTTATTATTTATATTTGATATTTTTATCATATAAGACTTATAGATTTTACAAAATTTATTCTCTTATATAAAACCCATTGAATTTAAAAGGATCCATATCTTTAAGGGGTGGAAATATTTTAATTTCTATCCTAAATATCATTTTTTTGATTCCTTTTATCAATAACACTTATCTAATAACCTTCTAAATGAATAATATTTCATATATTAGTAAGGTAAATAACATAAAAACTAAGATATAACATGTTTTAAAGTATCAAATCCTTCTATATGTTGTAATTATTGAATTAAAAATTTATACATCCCTTTTAATTCAAAAATTAATATGATCTATTATAGAAATAAATTTTACAAATCCACATAGTTTTCGTATAGATATCTAAACTACATAAAATATTTTAAATAAAAAATAAACACACATTGATAAAATAGTAAATAATGAATGTTCATTGAGCGAGTGGGTCAATAAGTGAACAATGACCCTATGTTTATTTATATGTTATTTTGAAAACCAATCATGATTTATTTCTTGAGTGATTAATTATGTTACTTATTCTATTAAATGATGATATAAAATATTCATCACAAAAAACCCTAATGTTTATTGTTCACCTATAAAAAATAATTGATGTTTCCTTGGTCAAATTCAATAAATTAAAAAAACCCAAGACTATATTTACCACTATAATCACAATGTGGAATATAATATGTAGGATGTATTTGTAAACTCATGTAATAATCACATATTTATTCTCTTAACATTACATGATAAGGATTATACCTTCAATATATATTGTTAATATATTGTGTTATTTTAAATGAAATTCCATTTTGTAATCCTTCTATGTTGTAATTATATAATAATAATATTAGTTTCTCCCACACGACTTCAAGTCAAAAAACTGAAAAATACTTGCACTTATTCAACATACAAAAATAAGGTGATGATTATATATTCAATATTGGCGTACACTATTGTATTCGACATCTTCCAATTATCTCTTCTGTATAATTTCTCTTATCCATCATTTCCATTATTATTATAGTACATACCTTTTATTTTATTTTATTTTATTTAAATTAAATGTTAACTTCCATCACATAATTTTCTTCATTATCAACCATTTAATTTCCCTTTCTATTTGTCTTAATCTTTTATGTGGATGATATTCATTGACAGTAAATTTTGAGTATTCAACATGGAACAAAACTATCAATAACATTAATTCAATAAAAAAAATCAGACAAATTGATATGTGGCTATAATAAATCAAGATGTATTTTTTTTAACTATATTAAAATTGTTTTATTTATTTTTAACCTAGGAACAACATTAAAAAACTATGACATGTTAATCACCTTTTTTTCCATCTCCACTAAATAATGACATTTAATTCTCTATGGTTGGTGAAATCACAACTTCCATAGTCATTGAAAGTTTCCATAATGGGTAAACCAATATATCTTAATTTACTTATTTTATAAATTATCTATGAGACTATTATACTTCATTGTATTTCAAGTTGATTTATATATTAAAAATTTTCACCACCATCAATAAGTGTATAAATAATCAACCATAACAAAATCCACTAAAA
This sequence comes from Viscum album, assembly GCA_963277665.1. Taxonomy (NCBI): domain Eukaryota; kingdom Viridiplantae; phylum Streptophyta; class Magnoliopsida; order Santalales; family Viscaceae; genus Viscum; species Viscum album. Next base: position 1,419,969,608 of record OY728145.1, read on the forward strand.
ATGGAATGTTTTTATTTACCTATAAACCATAACCCATGAATATTTCATTTAATCTCCAACGTTAACAAATAATTTACTAGAGCATGAATTATGAAATTTTTCCTTACTACAACAAAAGTTTCTAATCCTTCTCCACAATAAACATCTCCATCCTAAAAATTTAAATTCTAATAGTATTCGATCACATTAACAATACATAATAAGAATTGAAAACCCTAATAAAAAATTTATAACATATTGTTTTAATTTGAATCATGTATTGAAAATCATTGGAAAAAATAGAAAATAAAACATTAATAATTCAAAAAAAAAATCAAAAAACATAAAATTTATACTTAATAACATTAAATTTATTCATGTTGGGATGTGGGAGGACATAAATCTACTTACTAGGGAAAATTGTAAATTTGTGGAAGAAATTTTTCTTATTACTCCAAAACGAAACTTTTAGTCAATTTTACAAAACAAAATTGGTATGTGAAGACTTCAAGGTCTATTACGAAAATAATTTATATGAAGTAATAAATCAAGGAAAAATTATTCTTTAAATAACCTTAGAGTAGTTTTTAAGTTAATTATCTACCAAAATTCCATAAATTTCTTGCATTTATTTTCACACTTTTTATAGACCCCAAGATTCTACTGTAAAAAATAAACACTTCATGAAAATTCTATTGAACAATGAACATGATATTATTTCATCCTAATGGTAACGTATATAAAATAACAAAAAATATATAAAATTACATACAAAATAATTACCAGAACAGGTTCTATAGGATAGATAACAATATAAGTCCCCAACATAATATTAAACTTCATGTAATCATTCTTAAAAAAGAATAAAAAACATAAAATACATTATTATTATGTATAAAAAATATATAATAGAATATAAATGGTATTTAAACTCAATAAATGGTATTGTAATTATGTGTATATATAAGATATAATATGATAATTTTAATTTGACCCATTAGTATTATATTGTTACAATTGTAAAGTAATCATTATTCAAGAATGTGTCTAAAAAAATTAATAAAATTATTTGAAAATAATATACTTACTAATTATTCAAAAGGTATATTAGTCATAAAAAAGTAACATAATTACACACATATATCTTAAAATAAACATAATATTTATTAAAAGAATGTTTTTTTAAATTCCAGACCTTGACAAAACCAAGACAATTCCTCAGTGTAGTTACAGATCATATAAGGATGAAATATATAATGTTAACTATAATGATGATGAGCGTTCTCAAAATTTCCACCTAAAAGTATCCAACTAAGGAGGATTATTCCCACAATAGTACTGCTAGAAGCACTAGATATACTTTAAATTAAATTATTCCATAGACGATTCAATTCTTCTCTTTGTAGTATGACTTCGAATGAAGTGAGGATTATGAGGATTATAATCAATTTGATTTTTATCTTCGATGTATCTATTAATTTTATCTTTTAATTTCATTGGATAATAAAAAGATCCATTTTCTACCATATTCTCTTATTTCCCATTTTTTATTTATTCTATTTTTTATAAATAAAGATTTAAATGAAACTATTTTAGTAATATGAGTAAAAACCCAACCAAAAATAGTTATTTTATTTACCAAATATAATTAAATTAATTTAATTTAATTTTAAAAAACATTAAAATTATTCTTAATTTAAAATGGAATTTATATTTATAAATACATTATTTTTTTTAAAGTGATAGTTTTTTAGATCAAAACCTATGTTTGGTGAAGGATTTTTTGTAAAATATTATATCATTTTGTATAGCTGAAATATTGGTTGGTGAAAGTAGTATTTATTGAATATTATTCCAACCATAAGGTATTTTTGTGGAGAAATGAAAATATTACCTTGATATATTGATATAATATGAACTGAGTTTGTATTTTTGGAAGTTAAACTGAATATGGCTTGAAGATAGTCAAAAATAGGATTTCAATGGTATAAAACATCAATTGGGTGGAGCAGAATAAAAATTTTACACTAGAATAGTTTCCCAGAAATGATCATTTGATCACATAAGTGTGTAAGGGACATGAAAATTAATGGGACCTTATGGTAGAAAAAATAATTCCATCAGAGTAAAGGAAGTAAAAATAATGTAGTATTTAAGGAATTATATAATCACATAAGGTAGAAAGGGTCATGTGATTATATAAGTATGTAAGTGACATGTGATTGTATGAACTATTATGGGTCATGCAACATTGACTTAATTACTAAGTTATGTGAGATAATTAATATTGAAGTTTTAAAGTTTAAAATTCATGAGGACTTTATGATTATAAATTGTTCATACGATGATGTTAGGCAAAATACCTAAGCAACATGTAGTTAGGTGCATTGTATAAGAATAAATGGGCAATTTGATTGCATAGGTGTGAATGAATCACAAGAATGCAGATCCTAATTTGAATATTTCTATTCATTCAAGAGACATGATAATTGAAATAAGATAAGAAAAATTATGTTGTTAGAGACTGTGGGGTCTTGTTTTAACACTGAAATGTTTTATGAAATATTATTTTTCAATAAATTCTTTGATGGATTTCATTGCACGCTACACCAAGTTCAGATTTATTTACACATAACACCAAGTTAATATTTTATTACATAAAAACCCTATCTTATATTTAAATACACACAAAACTATATTTTTATTTTGTTACACACATTACCATTTTCCTTTGATGGCTTGCATTATACAGAAGACTGAGTTTTATCAAACTACAATATACTATAAATATTATTTTAAAAATATTATTATAGTTATCATCAAGATAAGAGAATAATATTTATTAATATAATAACTAAATTTTGAAAATATGGTTTAAAAATATATATAAAATGAATTCTTTAGTTACCAAATAATTATAATTGAGAGTAATAACTATTTGAAAATAAAGAAATTCCATTTCTAAAAAAAAAATTTCGATTCACAAACACATCGTATATAAATAAATTAAGTAAACTAGTTTTTATGAATGGTTTTAATGGAATTTATATAATATATATTAAATATATTATTTTTAATTCATCTTAAGTATGTTCTATACAAGATATAATAATAAATCTAATTTTAAAAATAAAAATATTTATTTTTCTAAAATGCAGTTTACCTTCATTTAATGGTGCACATATTTTTTAACTAAATTTTGTAAATTTTATAAATTATAATTCACATAATAAACATTATTTTTTAAATATTAACATCAAAATTATATTATTATTAATTTTTTTTGTTTTCTTAGAAGTTTATTTTTTTTGAATATTAAATAAATACAAAATTGTATTTGAAAACAACATTTTTTTCTTAATTTATTTATATAGTTAAATAATATTTTATTTCTATAAAATATATTTAGATCAATTATCCTTCTATTAATTCATTTTATTTAATTTTAATCAATTTACCGTTGAAAGTCAATATAAAAATATTTCAAACATTTGAACATTTCGCTTTAAAAACTCGTTGCCTTGTCCTGTTTGAGGGATTGAATTATAAATTAATTTCCCACTCTTAAGTAATTGGAATTCGGAAAAATGGATTAAATATTTTTATTAATAGTATATTATATTTTATAATTTTCTAAAAATAATTTTTGTCCAAAATAATTAGCTAAAATAGTTAAAATTAATCACGGTGTTTAAGAGAAAAACATGTTTCCCAATGTACTAAACATTAACCACAAGGGGAAAATGAGCTAATAACTTTTCTAAACCTCATTGAGTGGCTATATATAGACCATAATCCTTCATTTATATATTTGGGTTCATTATTTAATCCTTTTTATTTAAAAATTTTATTACACCAAACTTTCTTTTTGAAAAATGTCAAGTGTGTCTTCTCCCCACTTATAAAAGTCCACCATCCCTTCCCCGCTCTTAACACCATAAAACCAAATTGGTTTAGAAAATACATGAACATATAACATAAAAACTTCCATATATTCACCTGAGTAGCCTTAATCAAGGTGTAAAGTAAACTAAGGAAGTCTTTTTTTCCTAAACCAAAATGAGATACCGGAGGAAGAGTTAACATTCATCAATGATCATTTATTTATTTATTCCTCAAACATCTTAAATTATTTTTATATAAAGATTATATAATAAAATACTTATATTAAATAAACTTATATGTTTTATGATAATTTTATGACTTTAATTAACACAAACTTCTCTCAAATGGGTTACAAAATAATCGTTTGTGTGTACGACAAATTACCGCCTCGCGGACCGATATCATTCATTTTTTCATTACCACCTATTAAGGATTTTAATAATTATAGAAATAGTATTAATATTTTATATTTATTATTTTTATTATTTTATTGTGATTATATAATTTTTATATCACACATACATTCAGGCTTTCCATTTTATGTGAATACAATAACATCGTTCGTGTATACGACACACTATAGCCTTGTAAAGTGATGTGATTCATTCCCTCTATACATGGATATTATTAAAGATATTTTTAATAAAAATATGTTATATATATTAAATTAAAATTATTTTTTCATGATAATATCTCATATACTTTTATTTATTTTAATCTGACAATAAAATAGAAGTAACACTCATGCATTTTTACAGCCTACCATCTTTATGAACAGTGTATTTCATTTTCTACTAATAAATTTTATGAATCATAATAAATAAATAGTTAATGAATAAATATAATATTTATTTCATTTTTATAATTAATTATATGGTTAAATAATGATAGAATTAATATCACAAGAAATATAAAAAAATTAAAACTCATATTAAAAACAACGAAGTTATTACCCGAAATATACATTTTACATGAAATTATTAATAAATTGGTAATAAAAGGTCATAATAAAAAATATATATGATTTTTTATATATTAATATGGTTTTTTATATATTTATTATAAACTTATATTTAGTTTATAGGAGGGTCAAATTAGTACGATGAGAGTCAATATATAAGGTAAGGGATTCTCGCCTCACTTTTATTTTCCATGAGACACAAGCCATGTTCACCACCAATTTCTTATATGTGGTTTATAAACTTACCATGAATGTATTTTGTGATTATTATACTCAGAATTATTTTTATTTACATATCCATTTTATGATATGTTTTTCTTGGGGTTTATAGTTAAAATGTTACCAAATTAATATGGGGATTTTTATCTCAATTTTCTTTCATATGCATAAATATTATTTAATGAGGTTTATATACAGACCCTTATACATGTAATATAATGAATTTTTTCATCCTCGGGATATTTTATTTTTTTTAAAATTTTTTCCTCCACGGGTTTTATGATTCAATGTTACTAATGTGTTATGATTTAATTTCTACAATCTCATAGATTATCGGGATTATTTAGGATTATACTTCCATTGATGAAATATTACAATGCATATAAAAATAAGTATCATGAACTTTATTATTCATTGTTTATTCATGGTATATTCAAGTAATGGTTTCATTTTTCTACTATTTGGTACTTTTTATAGTTAATAAAATGTTTTCAATAAAATCCAACTTTATCTATTTGTTTAGTCATCAATCTATATTCTTTAAAAAATATGTTTCTTAGAAAAAAATCAAAAAAATTATTATTATCCTATTATTTTTAAAATACATTTTTTTCCCATTTTTTACCATTTTAAAAATGGTTTTAAAAGAAATATTCTTTTTATTTTCTAATCAAAAAACATTTATAAACTTTATACAGTGTGAAAAGAATGTTTGGAATGTATGTATTTATTCTCTATCATGATAGTCATTTCTTTAAAGCATACTTTTCAATTTTGCAAGATTATTTTCTAAAAAAATCCTAATATTTTTTTAAATTCATTGTTATTAAATTCGCTTTAAATTTTTTTAAAAAATGTTTTATGTTTTAAAAAACCTTTTCAAATTTGAAAGAATATTTTCCTCAAGAAATGTTTTAAATTATTTTTAATGTTTACTGTATATGTTTTAAAAGTGGGATTAAAAGGAAAATATTTTCAATATTTTATATGTTTTAATAATATATTTTCAATGAAAGGTTATTTCCCTTAAGAAATTCTCCATGTGATATTTCAAAACCCTCCTCCATCTAATATGACATCTTTTGATATATTTTATGATTTAATGGGTATAGGATTTAATGATACAATTATTATTCTTTATTTGAATAGTTTATATTTAATATGAAAAGTTCTATATAAAACCCATTTCAATTCCATAGGTTATAACATGATGAAACCCACTTCTTTTAAATGGTTATTCTATGATGAAATGACATCAAAACTTGTCTTCATTTGACAGGTTATGATATTATAAATTGTTCATAATACCCATTTCAATTCATGGGTTATGATATAATGATTTTTTATGATCTTTTGGTGCCCATAAATATTTTTACATTATTTGATTGTTGGTACATATATCAGCCTCCAATTAATTGGGTACATATCTATATATCTCATGAGATATATATGGTTGAAATGGAGAGTGAAATTATACAGTAAGACAGCGATTCCACTAGGGACGGTGGCGTGTCTTTCCTAGGTGGTGTAGACACCTATGCATGAACCTGATTACATGTTCAAAATGTTATGAGTGAACATGATTACATGTTCACAATGTTATTTGTAAACCTGATTACATGGTCACAATGTTATATGTGAACATGATTACATGTTCATAATGATATTTTTATAACAAGCTTCATGTCCATAAGTTTATCTGAGGGCCATATTTTATATCCTTAACTTAATTAGAGAGATTTTTTCTATTTACAAATGTTCAAAATGTTATAAGCTAATGTGTATGACACAATCTATGTATTATTCCAATGTTATGATTACATCACTCATGTTATTTGATTTTCTTATCAAGAATGTCTTATAAACTGCAAATCTTTATTACCTTACTCTTTATTATGGAATTTGATATGAAGGGGATGATTTTTTGTTGTTACTCTAATGTTTTCATACTATTTTGTTCATGTTCGGAATACATATGTCTTTTGTTTACCCTTACTAAGTATCTGACCACACTTGTTCATATGTTCCCTTTCTATAGGTTAGAAAGAAATGTTTTAAATTAGAGTACCAATGGAGAATATTTTTTTGGAAAACATTGAATTTATTTCACTAGACAAGAATATTATATTCAAATTTTCTGAAGTAACTAAACTATTACAATCCCTAGGCATGTGATTATGTAATGTAATGAATATTCAACTAAAAATATGTGATATCTATGTATGTGAATCATGGCTCTCTATAGTTGGTATCAAAGGAAAGTTGTAGTCATCCTTTAGAAATTAGTATGAGAAAACATTAGTGAGATCCCTACAGATATTTCTAAGGATATGTGTAGGTATTACCCAGAAGATAGGTCTAATGATTTTTTAAAGTATAGGAAAATGTCATAGAATTTTGGTAAATGATTTAGAGAGTAGTTTCCTAACAATACATCCATATCTTGATACTATAAGTGTATTTTGATCTATCACTGATGTATCTAGAGGTAACAACCCTTAAAACACTGTATTGAGTTAGACTCGATCTGGAACTAGTGCCTGACAATGGGCCTTTCTACACGTATAGTTTGACATTAACAGGGGATAAGCTTTGGAAATTCAGAAACTCTTAGCAATACATCATGAAGGATTTAAATAGATAATGTCTATAAATAACATGGAATGAACATAATTTTTCTTATATTAAAAATATGGTATTATGATATATAAATTGTATACATGAATTTCATGATTATTTGGTTCCCCCCTATGATTATAATTTCTAACACTATGATCTTGGTTTTAGCCAACTAATGGAACCAGAAGTAACAATGTTAATAATAAATGTAATGGAAAATGAAATGATTTTTCTCCTGAGAAACCAAATGTTATGGGAGATGAAATTCCAAATCTCATTTCTATTCTCACAAAAATTTCTCAACCTCTGAATCATGGTGAACATACAAATGAGAAAATAAGGTAACAACCTTATATTAAGTCCCACATAAAGAAAATTCCCACCTTCTTTTAGTGGTTCCACTATATCTTTAGTTAATGAGGAATGGATCAGTACCGATGAAGAGATATTTTATGTTCTTTAATGTTTAGATCATCAAAACATCACATGAACTATCTACCATATGGAAGGTTAGGTCGTCCAATGGTGGAATCTTATTAATAATATGAGGAAACAAGAGTAAATTGACTCCATGAAGAGGGATGTGTTTAAAATATTATTTTTAAATAAGTAATTTATTCATATTTTTCATACAGAAATGGATATGTAATTACTTTGGCTTTATTAGAATGATGATGAATCTATTTTAATCTATGAATCAAATTTTACCAAACATGCAGGGTACTCTTCTAGAATTATAATTCATCTCGAATGCATGGTGTGATGATTCTTCATTAGATTGAAATGAAATCACTGATGGTTGTTATCCATAAGGGACTTTGGATTCTATGAATAAATTTTTCTATGTGAACTAAAAGTGGAGATGAATGCTATAAACCCTCTTGCTTCTAATGATAAAAATAAGGAAAATTGGGTTCTATAGAAAATATGATGATATTTCATATGAAGGGAAGAAGAAGTTTCAAAATCCTAATTTCCAAAAATATAAGAAATAGCACTTTGGTGAGTTCTTAAACTGGATAATAAGGTGTTTCAACTGTGGGATGCCAGGTCATCATGAAAAATATTTTAGAAGTGATCTAAAGAGGCCAATTAATGAGATGGATGGAGAGAGAGCTCAAACAGAATGCACCACACACACTTCAATGTTTCAAGTGAATGGAATATGGGAATTATGTAAATCAATACCTTAATCAAAGGGTAAAAATGGATGATAATATATGAAAACATATTAATAAAAAGGATAAAGGGAAATATTATGTGATCCCAATTAATAAAGTGAATCCTGATAATTAGGGACTACTTATACATCCCTCTTTAGTTAGGAATTTATTGTTTGATTTGGTATGAATAAGCCATATGAAAATATTATCTTTAATCCTTTAGTAAAATTTATTATGATTATATACATGTATTATAGAATAGTTAAATCACATAATCTATCAGTACAAGGATTAACCCATGCTTTGAAAAAAAATATTTTTTGTATAAGATAGGATCTTATATAATAAATGAATAAGCTTGTATGTTTTCAATATGGATTTAAGGTAACTCATGTTATTACCATGTTTCAAAATAATGCACGTTTAAGGTATTAATATGTTTTTTATATGACAATCAATAAATACCTTATGATGTATGGGGGATCAATGTTGATCTTATTTTTGATAAATTTAGTGACCTTATTTTTAATGTTTTGGATTATCATCTTTTAGTTGGGTTAAATTGATATCCATTTTTGGAATGGTAAGATTTAAAATTTGGATGAGGTTTTATATATTAAAGAACTATTTCACTATATGATGATTTATACATATTGGATAACCTATTCTGACCATTTTCTAAGATGATAATTAGAGATAGATGGAATGGATTATCATTTAATTTATGGATATCATGATCGATTAGTGATTTAGAAATGAAAAATTCCCCTATATTTCTTGGATTAAAATATAAAGTTTAAACTGATCAAAGCACAACCAAATAGTGATATGGTTCATATTAAATATAATGAAATAATGTAAGTATATAACCTTGTGAAAAATAATCAACTTTTACAAAAAGATCTTAAAACAGAAATGTTATCCTAGTATCTTCATTTCTGATGAATCAAATGGTCCCCTAAATCATTACATATTTATGGTTTTGTGATATTTTACTTTCTCTGGATCACAAAATATATTGTAATTCATGATCTCTATCACAACATAAAATTATTTACTCTTTTATTCAATGTTCAAATATTCACTTACCACCTATGTTATCCTATTTGGAAACCTATTTATGAGTTACTTGTGATTAAGCATTATGTTTTGAAATTTTATTTTTAAAGGAGTATTTAGTATTCATTTTTATAATGTGAGTTTTATGAAAGGAAATTTAATTTATTAAACATTTAATTACATAGATTAATATTTAGAGAAATTCTAATTTATGGGGGTAGAATGTAACACCCCAAGTATTTATGAATTATTATTTTTTGAATAAATTCATTGATGGATTGCATTTTATTCTACACCAAGTTAAGTTTGATTTATATGAAAAATGTAGTTAATATTGTGTTAAATGAATAAATGGGCTTAGAGTTTTTTACACAAAATAATATTTTTGGATTCTTTTAAACATAATACCATGTTTTTTTAAACCTTGTGTTACGTTAAAGATCAAGTATTATCGAACTATAAGATACTAATTATAATATTATTAACAAATTATTATAGTTATCACCTAGTTTTTAAAATTGAATTTTTGAATAATATTAACTAAATTATGAAAATATGGGTTAAATATATATATATATATATATATAATTATTTATTTGTTTACAGATTAATTATAAATGAGAGTAAGAACTATTTGAAAATAAATGAATTCCTTTTCAGAGAAAAAAATATTTTCTATGTACCAATATGTCCTAAATAAATAAATCAAACAAAAAAATTTGATGAATGATTTTAATGGAATGTATATAAAATATATTCAATAAAATATTTAACATTTATCTTATGAGCTTTTATAAAATTGATAAGAGAAAATCTAATTTCACGCATAAAAAGTTATATTTTTCTAAAAGGTAGTTTTACAACCTTTTAATGGTGCACTTATTTTAAAAAATTATTTTGAAAATTATATAAAATGTTTTTTTAAAAAAAGCATTCTTTTATAAAATGTGATTTTAAAATTAACTTAGGATTATTTTTTGGGTGTTTATCTATAATATTTCATTTTGGATGAACTGTGAAAAAATAATGAATTTTAATTGAAAACTTATTTGTCGATTTATTTATATATATATATATATATTATTTTTATATAATTTTAAATTATATTTAAAAAATTTATACATATATTAATCCATTTTCTTTCATTTGAACTAATTTTACATCGAAATTGGATATAAAAATGTTTCAAACGTTTGAACATTTTCACTCTAAAACCTTGTTTTCTCATCCCACCTATGGGATTAAATTTTAAATTAATTAAAAACATTTATGTGATTGGAATTTTGAAAAATGGATTCCTTATTTGGAATCATAATAATTTAAATTTATAAAAATTTCAACCTAATTTTTGACCAAAATGAGCAGCAAAAACAATTAAAATTAACCCTAGTGATTAAGAGAATAAATGAGTCACCCATGGAGTAAAATTTAAAATTAAGAGGGAAAGTGACCTATAAAATTGTAAAAATCCATTTAATGAACATATTTAGACCATAAAACTTAATTTATGGAATTTCGGGATTTATTAAATCCTTTTTTATAGAAAAATCATGGGTATTCCTACCTTTGTTTTAAAAATAATCCATGTGTGTTCTCTCCCCCATTAATGAAAAGACACCACCTCTTCCCCTCTATTCATGCCATAAAAACCAATTTCTCAGTAATATAAAATCCATAATAACTTCAAAAATCACCACCACTAATCCTATAATTCTTCCATTGGGTATATATTCTACCAAGGAATTTTTTGGTTAAAACCAAAAAGAGAGACCTGAGGAGAAGGTAATGTTCATCAACGAAGGTTTTTGTTTTATTTATTCATAAAACCCATTAAATTATTTTTATATAAATATTATATAATCACAAAATTATCTTAAATATACTTAGATATTTTTATATTAAGGTTCCTACCTAAAACCACTCATGCTTCTATCAAATGGCCTTTTAAATCTTCATTTGGGTGTACTACAGACTACAGCCTCATGAACTGTTGTCATTAATTTTTTAATTACCACATATATAGGTTGGGAATAATTATATAAATTATTTTTATATTTATATTTATAATTTTCATGATGTTATTATGTTTCTATAAATATTATATCACACATACATTCATGCTTTCTGTTTTGTGGGAATATAATAACGTTGTTCATGTGTACAGAGGACCACCACCTCACGAAGCGATGTGATTCATTCATGATTTACATGGAAAATATTAAGGTTGTTTTTCTTAAAAATATTTAACATGTATTAGATGAAAATTATTCTATAATGATAATATCTCATATACTTTTAATTCCTTCAATTTTAAAAGAAAATAAAAACAACAGTCATGAGTAAGTATGACCTACCTTCTCCACATACAATTTACTTTATTTTCTACCTATAAATTTTATGAATAACTATAAATACATATATACTTAATATATATGAAATTTATTTCATTGTTATAAATCAATAGATTATTAAACAATGGTAAAATTAAGAGGACCAAAAATATAACAAATTCAAACTTATATAAAAAACAAAGTGGTTATTACTCAAAATGTAACTTCAACATAGAATTGTTAATAAATGGTTAATAAAAGGCTATAATAAAATAATATATGATATTTTATATATTAATATGGTTTTTTGATTGATTTATAATAATCTTATACTTATTATTAAGTATTATTTAATGAGTTTGATCAGAGTTAATGCTTAAAGTAATGGATTCTCATCTCACTTTTATTTTCATTGAGACACAAGCCATGTTCACCACATATTTCTTGTTTGGGTAGTGTTTACTAACCATGGATGTATTTTATGATTATTATAATAAGAATTATTTTGAAATTCATATCCATTTTATGATATTTATTTCATGGTATTTATGTTTAAAATGTCACCAAAGTGGTAAGTGGATTTTTTCTCAATTTGCCTTCTTTGAGATGTATGTCATGTTATGCACTTATATTATATTATAAGGTGTATATAAAGACCCTTAAACATGTAGTATATAGAATTATTTCATCATAATTATATATTATGTTTCTTTTTATGTTTTTTATTCATGGATTTTATGATTCAAAGTTACCAAAGTAGTAAGAGTTTATTGCTACAATTTAATAGATTATCAAGATTGTTCATGATTATACTTCCATTGATGAAACATTTTAAACCATGTCTCAGTAATTATCATAAATTTTCTTCTAATATGGTTATTCTTGATATATTCAATTAATGGTACCATTTTTTCACTCTTTTTTACTTAATATAATTAATAAAATGTTTCTAATAAAATCTAACTTATCTCTCCATTTGATCAGAAATCTAATTTCTTTCAAAACCATGTTAAAAAAAATGTTTTACTATAAACTTATTATTTTTAAAATAAATCTTTACTAATGTGTTAATTTTTTTAAAATTTTGTTTTAAATATAATATTTTATTCCTTTATTGATCAAGTGACTTTTATAAACCTTTTATAGTGAGAAAAAAATGTTCAGCATATACAGATTTATCTACCATCATGGCCATGATTTAATTGATGATTATTTTTCAAGATTACAATATTAATTCTAAAGAAATGTTTTTACTAAGATTTTTAAAATTCATTATTTTTAACTTGGTTTTCAAGGAAAAATGTTCTGATATATTTTTGGATTTTAAAATCATTTTTATAGTGGACAGTATATTTTCCTAAAGAAATTTTTTAAATAATTTTTGAAGCTTAATTTATAGGTTTTAAAAGTAAATTTAAAAGAAAATTATTTTTAATGTTTTTTCTTGTTTAGAAATTTATTATCAAAGAAAATTTATTTCCCTTTTTAAATTCACCAAGTGATCTTTAAAAATCTACCTTCATATAAGATGAAATCCTTTGATACAGTTTATTCTTTATTGGGGATAGGATCTAAGGCCACCATTCATATTATTTCTTTCAATGGTTTATTTTTAAGATGAAAATATGTTTATGATTTTTTTTCTCTTCCATGGGTTATACTATCATGAAAATCACTTTTTCCATGGGTTATTATATGATGAAATGATTATGAAACCATTTTTTTCCACTTTTTATGATTTTATGAAATTTTTATAATACCTAATTCATTTCATTGGTTATGATATGATGAATTATTTATGATGTTATGGCACGCAAAAATGTTGTTTTCATTATTTGAAGGGTGGTTCCTATACCTCCCTCCAATGAATTGGGTAAATATTTATATATCTCATGAGATAGACATGGCTAGAATGGGGAGTGAACTCGATATAGTAAGATAGATCTACCCGTGGGGATTTTAGTGTGTCATGCCTAGGTGGTGTAGCTGCCTATGTGTGAACCTGATTACATGTTTATAATGTTATATGTAAAACTTTTATTTAAGTAGTAGTGGTAGAATCCACCTTTATTGATATAAAAAGATAAAACCAGTTTTCAAAATGGGAAATAGGGAACCCATTAAAATATGGAAAAATGCCATAAAAACCATGTCCAAAAAGGTCCAACAAGATCCAAAGAGGAAAATGTCCAAATAACCACTAGAAATTCTCATCGCCCCCTCTCTAAACGTTTCCACATTAAGATCAGTCAAGAAAATGTGCCACCCCTCCGACAAGAAGTTACACCATGCTGGAAACACAATGAGGTAGTGCACCTCTCCAACAAACAAAGAATGTGGAGGAGAGATGGATGAAGGGATCCAGCACACCCTCTTCTCTTTCAAGATTCCCACCTGGAAAAGCATGAAAGGAACTCCCAAAAATTTCAACCTAATGCAAGGAAAATAGAATGATTGAAAACATTGAGAACATTTCATGGAAAGGCACCCATATATCCAGCAATGTGATGACGCATGGTTGGATGATGGGTGTCAACGCGCCCATCCCTCTTTCAAGGCATCCAAACCAGTAGCACCTGCAATATGATGTGTCTCACCAAATGAAAAAAGGAAAAATAGTGTCAATAAATATCTCTAGTCCTCATAACCAGACAAAACTAATAAAACCTGATAAATATTCTAGTGCAAAGAAAAACCAGAAGAAATTACACTACCTAGAGATAATAAACCATTAACAGTGAACATATCTACTGTTGATATCTAAAACATAGCTCAAAATCACCATAATAATTTTTTTAATATCCTCAAGAACCACATACACTTCTATATCACTGGAATCAGCATCTCATGGACCCAGACCAAGGTTTCGATCCCACAAAACTCTCTGTACACAAAAACAACATACATTTATTATGAACTGCCAAACATAATTTCATGAATCTTAGTTATGATATTTGATATGTAGAGTTTGGTTTTCCAATGTTATTATCATGTTCTAAAACCCTTTTGTACATATTATACTTATGTATCTCTTTTATTTACCCTTACTGAGCATCTGAGATCACCCTTTCCAATGTTTATTTTCCTCAAGTTATGAGGAAATGTTTTAAGTATGAGTACTAAATGGGAAAAAATTTGTGGGAAACATTGAGGATCATTCATCATACTAGAATACTATGTTCCAAGTTCACAAATTCACTAAACTATTATGGCCCTAGAGTATGATTTTCTGTAATGTAATGAATATTAATCTAATAAGATTTAATATCCATGAATGTTAATCCTAGGTCAATATAATTGTGATTTTTGTTAGTTTTATAATTTTATAAACTAAAATAGATCTCAATAAGTATTCTTGTAAAGTGCATGAAGAAATTGACATTGGAAAAAATGGAAGGACCTTGTGGTAGTAAATTCATTATAGATGAGTTCTGTAAAAAAATTCTTGTAACAAATTAAGAAAGAGGTGGTATTATAAATCACATTAATTAAGGTGAACACATAATCTCAAAGGAATACCATTACGTGGTTATATTAATCCCATGAAGGGAATGATACACTGCAAACATGGGTAACCTCATGTGATAGGGAAGAAGGCATTCTTATAATTGAAGTCACATGTAGTGGTCATAAGATCACTTGAGCTGAACATTATTATGAAATCGACATAAAGTGAGGTCATGTGATTGAAAATGATTGAATATGTTTAACGGAAAGATGATCATCTATTATGGAGTTGAGGTTGTGGAATGAATATATGGATGAACATAATTTTCAGAGAATAAGGTAGTGGAAATTGAATATAAATATAAGTGTTTTCACATAGTTTATGTGATTTATTGAGCTTTACAATTTTATCTAGAAAATATTTTTTGTGAATTTATTAAAGAGGTTAAATTGTAGTTGTGTAGAAAGATCACATGATATCATAAATTTGTAGAGGATATAAGAACCATGTAACTTCTTGGCCTAGGAGACACTAAATGTTTCCTTGATCTGGTTGGTCACAAGGCCTCTTGTGCACCTCCCCATACTCTATAAGTTTCCAACTAGTAGTGTGGGTCTAAAGGTGGTATAGTTGGTAGACTATACCCTCTAGATCAATAATTAATATAGTATAATCATAAATAAATGTAATCAACATAATATGATCAAAGAATTCAATCAGTAATAAATAAATAAATAATAATTAACTAACATTTTGTAATTTACATGTAGTAGTAATATAACAAGTGATACAATAATAATGGATAGACTGAAAAAAAGGAATAAATAATTTAAAGACACCAACTCTAGAAGGTAGCTTGAGTACATACTCAGCCTCTACTCCCACGATCCCATGTCTAGTAACAGACATAATTAAAACAACATATAGAACAACCTAGAACCAAACCTTGAATGTAACACCTTGGTATATTAATAAAAAATTGTCTTTAAATAATTTTAATTCTTCAATAGCATTCACTACTCACAATCGTGAGTTTAAATGAACTATGAGACATTATTATTGTGAAAATGAACATTATAACCTAGTCCATAAATTTTTAGGAATAAGTATGAATAACTAACTTATAATAATCCAAGTCAATATAAATTTATTATATTCTGATTACATTTATTTTTTACGAATAAAATACTATTGTATATTAAAAACCATATTTTCTTTTACATTGTAAAATTATGTTTTAGATTAGTTTAAAATTTTAAATAGTCCATTTGGATTTAAAATTATCCAATTATGGTTTTTAAAAAATATTTTATACATTAATTTTTTAAAAAACATTTTATGTTTTAAAAGGGTAGTTTTCTAAAAAAACCATTTTCATAACATTTTATCATTTTTATTCTAAATTTAATTGGAAGATTTAAATGTTTTTAATTTTGAAAAATAGATGAAAAATTTGGGTTTAGAAGTTCAATGTTTTTTAAGTAGGCCGCTTTTATTTTGGGCTAATATGAATAGTAACCGTGGTAAAATTTGTTAACATGGTATAAGATAAATTTGGTAATTTTAGTTAAAAATAAAATTATAATGATTAAAATATGACCCTAACCAAAGTAAAAAAAATTATTAGGTGAATTCAATTGGACCCTTAACAAGTATGGATCTAAATTAGGTCATTTAATGTACACTTTTCCCTACAAATGACTTATATATTATTTTAATCAAAGAAAGACATGAAGTGTCACTTTCTTTGTATATAACCTCCATTATGTGTCCACATGGTAAAACATTTAAGTTATTAACGAATCAAAACAAAAAATTTAAATTAAAAAAATATTTTCAAGATATTATTTTATTTTTTACGTTTTGGTCCACTTTGGTGATATTATGATACTTATAAAGTTTTATTTATTATATTATTAAAGATTTGACATTATTGTCTTAATAAATATATTATTTTTAAAATAGGGTTATGCATCCGATAAATTCCACTACAAATATTATTATTAAATATAGATGATTTATATTCATAGAGGTATTTTATTTTTAATTTTTTAGTAAAGAAATATATATTTTAAATAATTAAGCAAATTTTATATAGAAAATATTTTGATAATCGAAATATTAAATATCTTTTATTAAAAATATTAAAAAAATATAGTTTTGAATAATTAATATATCCATTGAATTTTATAGATAACCATGACCTATTAGGGATATAATGAAATATTTAGGTTCTAAATTGTTTTATCAGTTTGATATTTTTAAAAATCAATGAAATTAATTGTATGAAATTGATACTATTGATATCTTATCAAAATAATGTGTATTAAATTATTTAAAAATAGTAATTTAAAAAAATTATGATATTGTATAAAATATTTTAAATTGTTAATTTATAGTCTAATTGACATCAAATAAGTAAAAATTATACTCTCTTAACATTGAAAAATGTGTTACCTTAATTATGATTAAAATAGAATAACTAAGGGTTAATTAAAATAATAAGGTTTAAATTGACAAAAAAACATGTCAAGAATTTATTGGTTTATGATACTAAAACTATATCACATATATTATTATAAAATATTTTATTTTGGTGGGTTTTGGATGGGTTTTGAATTTATAATAAATTAATATTTTTAGAGATTCAAAATGTCTCCCTCGCCTCAATTATTGAAAGGGAATTTCTCCCTTACTGATTAACTTCACTTTGAGACTTAAATCTCAGTCATCCCATGACCCTTTACATTATAAAATTCCCTAGTCACATCCTAGAGGTTTTTATCTTCTCTAAAGACCAACTCTAGTGCTTTAAGAGGAGATATAGAGGTAGCTCATCAAAGAAGAAGTGATCTTCGCTACCAATTTGTTCAAAATTATTTCTTCTTATAAATTCTCTTTAGGAGTTAATTCTATTTTAAATTAAAAAATACATTACCCATTATATACTAAGAAGTTATAATAATTATGGAATGACCATATTCAACCTTTTATCTATAATACAAAGATTGAAATCACCATTTGTGCGTACATACGGCTTACCATCTCCATATCATGGTGTAATCTATTTTTTACCACCACCTTACTTGGATGAGTATAATTATGGAAATAATTACTATATTTGATTATTATATCATTATATTGATTATAAAAAAATACCATTCACTTTCATACAATTTCACAATTATGGTAATGATAACGTCGCTTG
Organism: Viscum album; assembly: GCA_963277665.1. Classification (NCBI taxonomy): domain Eukaryota; kingdom Viridiplantae; phylum Streptophyta; class Magnoliopsida; order Santalales; family Viscaceae; genus Viscum; species Viscum album. Next base: position 1,419,988,479 of record OY728145.1, read on the forward strand.
TGCGTATATACGGCCTACCGTATCCACAATGCGATCCAATTCATTCAACATGATATCTATTAAATAATGATTTTATAAATGTGTATTATGAATAAATTTGATATATAATATATTAAAATTATTCTGTAAGTGATATAACAATAACCGAATACATATAATTGAAACTTATTTGACAAAACACACATAAGAAAATGAAGTAATTAATATAAATATAACGAGCAATAATGAAATGTAATTAACAAATGGATGATAATATGATCACATATGATATCATAAAAATTATTATGATTATGGAATAAGTTAATAACATTATTTAAATTTTTATAGAGGAGGTTTTGATATATATAAAGGATATTAGGCCTAAGGTAAGGGATAATTTTTCAATCTCATTATTATCTGGGATTTTTTTACAGGTAATCACTTACTAGGGTGTATTTATCATTTATGTACTGTTTTCCAAAATATGTATTCAGAAATATTATTTCTATTATTTTAAATTTTTTTTACTTTCAATTGTACCCATTAGTGAATTTTATTAAATGGTATGAAAGGAACATTTGGTCATTTTTGATATGAGGTATTTTTTGATTTTTCTGATAAAAGTATGAGAAAATGTTTTTGTTGAAATTGTATGGTATGAATGGATTTTTGTGTTTTAATATCACCTTATTTCTATAAATATTCCTTTAAAATATATCTAGTTCATTTTAAAATAAATTTTTTTCTTTAAAAATTACATGGCATTTTGAGAAAATAAAATGTTTTTGAAGAACAAAGGGTATTTTCCTCAGGAATAAATTTCAAGTATTCTATAAAAATTATTTTCCATCTAAGATTTAATTATTTAATAGGGTTATGTTTATTTTTCTTATGGAATGATTATTTTTATTTTAGAATGATATTTATTATAACCATTTGTTTTAGATAGATTATGTTATGATTGAATGATGTTTAAGAAACCCATTTTATTCCTTAGGTTATGCTATGGTGAATGATTTATGATTTTTTGGAACATGTAAGAATGTTTTAATTATGAGATGGATGATACCTATATCTATCTACAATGAATTGGGTAAATATTTATATCTCATCCGATATACAAGTATGGAATGGTAAATGATATTGGTTCAGTCTTATAGGGCTGAAACAGGAAGTAAACCTAGTTCAGTAATACATGGATAGAACAAGGTGTAAACTCGATTTGGTTATAGACGTTTTCTGCTATGATTGTAGCACCCCAGGTAAATAAAGAATATAAAATTTTTATATTTATCCCTATTTTTGAATAAAATTTTAATATTAATTTAAATGGAACTCTATGATCGATGTCTTACCCAATACGCAACAACGAGTTCCTTTGAAATCTTATGTTGCACTCTAATAATAAAATAATTTTATTTTAAATGGTAGTTAAAACCTAGCTTTTGTAGTGACGGGAATGAACAGAACTAACTACAGAATGATTATATATGTTTGTCAAATATTTTTAGTTTTTACAATAAATGTTAGAGGATTAAAAATGCGAATGAATCCAATTTTAAACGTAAACATTCTAATATTCTTTAAAAGGTCGATTAAATGCCTTTTGATGGAGAAACTATTTTAAATCTACTTTTTGACAATTTTATGTGCTATATTTGACAAAATAAAATTCTTCTTTAGAATCGGGACATCAAAATTTACTTTGTGTAAATTTTTTGTATTTTTCCGATAAAGTTCATTTTTTAATGAATAGTAAAAAATGTTGTATTTTAATTCAAAATGTCTTTTTAATCTAATTTATTTATATGATTAGATTATCTTTATAATTGGTTTTAAATTGAAATTATAATTTATTTTTACAATTTAATCCAATAGTGGTCAATTGAATTAATTTCACTTTTAAATTGGACTTAAACTAGTGTCAATCTTTTGCTATATATTGTTTCATGAAAACACACTATTTGTTCTGAAAGCGGGAATTAATTATTAAATTAATTAATGTAACTTATATGTCTTTAATTTTGTAAAATAGAAATAATTTATGAATTCGGAATATTAAATATAGGTTATGGTGAATTTTCGGTATTTTTCTGAAAAACATCTATTTTTGATGAATAGTGAAACCATTAAGTGGTACTTAAAAAAACTGATATTTCATTTAAATAAAATTTTACCAACTCTATGTTTTGAATTTCAAAAATCCGACAGACGTGGTTTTCATTAGGAAGTAAAATGTGGTTCAATGGGATTAAAATAATTTTTTTGATGAATAGTAACTTTTAAGTTTTTAATCGCGATTAGAGGTAATTAGTGTAATTTAAGGTAAAAATAATGTTTTAATAATATGAAATTACCTTGAAACATGTCCTAATCTTATTGGATGTGTCATGTCAGACCAAGACAATCAATGGGTCAACTTGGGGACCCCATGGAGCCACTTTGGTAGGAAAATTACATTAATAACTTTTTATTTAATGTTAAAATTAAAATGTCACAAACATGTGTTGTTTTACTAAATCAATTTTTACATGGGGTTATACAAGTCATATGTTTTACTATAAATATTCATTAGAAAGATAAAAATATTTCCTAAATCATGATATTTGTTTTATAATTTTTATACATTAAATAAATAAAATTATTTATGACACAATGATGATACAACGATTACCTTATTATTTAACGATTTAAATAAAATGAAAAGATAATGTAAACTCTAAGACCTAAACTTGTAAAAAACCTATTTTATGGGTGTATTTCGAACTCTTATCACCTTATCCTAGAAATATATAATTTTGGGACCTTTAAAAACCGAAAATCATTATATAATAAAGTAACATTTTATAACTTTCCAAGAGTGCCCCTCCTCTCCTCTTATAAAAGTCCCCAACCTCTACCACATTACCCTCACCTCTCAAGCCTTTGGCTCGGCCAACCCCGGCCCATTTTATCTCTCCACATCCCTCTCATACTCCGATAAGCATAAATTTGGGAAGAAGTCTTTCCAAGGAAGCCTTTGATCTCAAATCAAAAAGAGTTACATGATTTATAGGTAAAGTCTTCCCTAGTATTCTTTTGTTTTATTTTGCTTCTCCAACCCCCTAAACTTTTTTTATTAGTTTCTTTTGTAACAACACCAGTATCTTCAATATACTTGGATTTTGTTATAATAATTATTCGAGCTACACTTACACACACATCCGTCTAATGGTTAAAGAACATACTGTTTCTGTGGATGGCGAATTACTGCCTCACGAAATGATGATTGTTCAATATTCTTTTAACACCTTTAAAGGTGGCCATTATGATGTCACTGTATTTTATATATGATATATATGGTATTTATTTTTACTGTATTCTTCTGTATTTTATATTTAAAACATCCTTTATTCTTTTCATGTTGTGAAAATGCGATAATTTCATATGAGGAAGTGTGGACTACCGCCCCGTCAAGTGATGTGATTCGTTCATGCAATACATGTAATGTATAAAGAATGAAATTAATGAACATATTTGACCAATATAACATATATATTATATTGTATGTATAATATATATATATATATCTCTCATTTATTTTTAATTCCATTAATATGACAAAAAAATGAAAGTAACGTTCATATGTACGTACGGCCTACCGTCTCCATGAACGGTGCTTTTCATTTTTTTATCTCCTAATGTTATGGAATAGTATAAAATGAATATTTACTTGATATATATGATATTTTAATCATTAATACTATTCTTTAAATGATTTACTTATAACTACATGGGCAATCATTTTCAAACAAATTCATTTCTGACTCATGTACCAAACATCGGCAAAAACATATGATATGAACTAACATTATTAAACAATTATTATAACATTATAATATGTGATATGAAATTAATAATAATATTTAAAGGAGGTCCTTAAGAAATTATAAATTTACCAAAGTTTATTATTCAGTAATATAATGAAACAAACAAGACAAGTCAGACTTGAGGTAATGGATCCTACCCCTCTCTTTCTTTTTAAGTACACTCTTTTATGTCATTACTTTTAATCTAATATTTCTTATGATTGGGATGTTATTTTATATTACTATTACTGTACTTTTTTATGTTAATATGATGAGATACCCTATTTTCTCTCCTCAATCCATTTTGGATGTTTTGAGTGGCGCTGTTAGGCTGCCGAATTTTCGTAGGAGATCCAACCTCTCTCTTTCTTTTTAAGTATTCTCCTTTATGTCAATTCTTTTAAGATCCTCTTTGTTATGTTGGGGGATGTTCTTTTTATATTCCTCCAGCTTTAAATTTTATGTTAATATGATGAGAGACCATATTTGATCTCATTAATTCATTTTTTGAAGTTTTAAGTGGCGCTGTTAGGCTGCCGAGTTTTTTAAGGGATTTTTCATCTCACTTTTATTCCTGTGAGATTTATGCTACATTTTCCACAATTTCCTTTGTGTGGAATATGTACTACCCATTATTCTAATATTTGTGTAATATACTTTCATTTATGAGTATTTACATCAATGTTGTATTGTCCTTCTTTCATGGGTTGTATGTTTCGAAACATACTCAAGTCGGTAAGGGAACCTTTCACCCTCCTCTTTTTAAAAGACTTCTTTTGTTGGGTCTTTTAATTTAAATATTTTAATGTTGGGATATGTTCTTATATATCTTTATTTATGTAAATTTTATGTCCAAGTGATGAGATACCCTTTTTTTCTCTCATCAACTCATTTTCTAAATTTTGAGTTGACGTCGTTAGGCAGTCAAATTTTTTGCAAGGGAACTTCTTAACCCAATTTTGATTATTTGGGATAAACTTATACTCCTTGAACATGTCGTTCTATGAATATGTGTGAATGACCTCTGATTTTTTTACACTTAATATCCACTTATATTTTGTGTATTCATTTGTCACACATAATTATGTAATTTATTTATCCTTAATCCAAGGATACCGTCTTTGTAAGGGACTTCGTCTCAATCTCCATTCATTGAGGCATGTTTTTTTTAATACAAGTCTTTCTTTTATATGGTGTATAAACCCCTTTGACTTTTAATTTTATAAAAAGGAATCTTTTTCCATGAATCATTTATAAAATGACAAAAAGGAATGTTTCTTTTAACGTACATGGTGACAATGACATTTTCCACCACCGTGAGTATTATTTGGTCTTTGGCTTCCTCAACAAGCTGTGATGTTTTTAAAATGAAATAAATACCATATACTCTTTTATGTATTTTGGTATGGAAAATGGTTTTTATAATGTATTTTTTATGTCAATATATTTAAGTGATATATTGTGATTAATGTGGGGGAATGTTTTCTTTCCATTATATTTGTTTTATGTCTTATGATTTTATAATGGTACATGGACATTTGATGGATGGTTACATGATAAACCATATGATGGGTGGTGCCGTGAATACCCAGATGGGTGGTTACGTTATAACCTCCAATGCATTGGGTATGGAATTCGGCCGTATGGCTATTCCATTAAGTGATATGTGTGGAAGTTGACCGTATGGTTATTCCATTTAAATATGTTTATGTCCCAAGTTACCTTTATATGTTATGTGTACTTTATATGGGATTTATGGTAATATTTTGGTTAAAAAATGGTAATTAATGATCTTTTATTCAATGAAGAGTATTTTATACTTCATAAAGGTGAAAATTATTACTTTGATTAAGTATTCATGGTTTACTTGTTGTTTTGAAAAACTAACAGTTATCCTTCTCTATGTATCCCTTACTGAGCTTTTTATGCTCACCCCAAGTTTTTTTAAATATTTTTCACAGGGCATAATGTGGAATAGGGTCAAGGATGGGATCAAGAAAAATTCATTCTTTCTTAAACATGGAACTAGAAATGATTTTTTTGGAGTTCGTGTTTTGAAAAAAAAAGGAAACATTGTAGAAGTGTCTACTGTGTAATATTTTGTGATGTAATAGTTATGGTCTAATTCTCTAAAACTCTAAACCTGAAAAGATCCTCTCTGTGAATTATTCATTTAATTCAATAATAAGTAATTTTTAAGGCTGGGGCCTTATAATGATGGTTATGGTAATGAGTCTTGACTAATATGAAATGATTTTGTAAGATTATTTGTATTCCAAAATTTACATGCCATATGTCAGGACTTTTGGGAATATGTTCATTAAATCTTTATGGATTTTTATGATTTATCCCATGACATGATATCATGATCATTCATATATAGGATAATATTTTTCAATTTTTATGTTCTTATGTCTTGTTATTATGATATGATTGATATCTCTCTTGTTTACCCTTACTGATCATCTATTATCACCCTCTCATATGTTTCTTTTCCCCTAGTAATGAATAAAGGTATTAAATAAGATATGTAAACAATATGGGTCTAGTTATGAAGTAATAAGTGAGGTATAATGTAGTTGTATTATAAAACCATTTTTTATCTTTCCAATATTCTAAATACACTAAACCTATATGGTATTGGATTGTTTTGTTTTATTTATTTAATTATTATTCATCATTTGTTATGAAATATATATATATATGTAATGTATGGGTCGTTATAAATTGTTTCAAATAAATTGAATAGTTAAATTTTGGAAACTAGGATGAGGAAACCTTAGTAATAACCCTATGGATATGTTAAAACAAAGGTTACAGTCCTTGTATTTTAGAAATGATCATGAATAACCTATGATAAAACCTAAAGTGTCTAAAATTGAAATTTTATTTTTGATTATGTGGTTTTCCAATTATGATTAGTGTTGCTCACGCTATAATTCTTGGTATTATTCAATTGATGGAACCATAAGAAACCACATTAAGGTTTAATGCAACATTAAATGCAATGAATATATTACTGAGCAACCAAATATAATGGGATATATAATGGAAAAACGTTTCCTTATGCTCATGTAACTTTCTCAAGCTAAGAATCATGTAGGACTTCCAAACAAGAAAAAGAGGGAACAACATATTTTGAGTGCTTCTTTAGGCATCATCAACCTTCTTTCAGTAGGTATTATGATCCAATAATGGAAGAACAATGGATTATTACCAATATTAAAATATTTTTAGTTCTCCAATGTTAATATCATGATAAATTCATCTTAGTAGTCCATAATTTAGAAGGAGAGTTTTATCAATGGAGGAATCGTATCAAGAGTATTAGTAAAGGTGATGAAATTGACTCTATATAATCGGAAGATATAAAGAACGTATTCTTAAATAATTAATTTCCTCATATTATTCAATAATATTTGGAGGAGAAGTTCGTTTATATTATGAAAAAGGATGATGAATTTGTTGGTACCTAAAAATCAAATTTTAAAATACATTCAAGGTACACTTGTGAGATTATTATCTAACCTAAGAGTAAAATTTATTGATTCTTTAATGGATTAAAACCATGTCTCTAATGGAAATTATTCATAAGGGACTTCAATAGCTATTAGAAATCCATTTATTGAAATCTCATGGTTGAGATGAGAATTGGAGTAAACCATTAGTCCTATGGGTATGATAAGAAGAGAAAAATGGAAGTCAAAGGAAAATATAAATACCACGCTAAAAATAAGATGAGTTTTCTTTTATGATCAAGGTTTATAAAGAAACACCGAATAAATTGTATTAAAGGGATTAGAAAATGTTTTAAGTATGGGAGAGAAGGTAAACGAGAAGTTCAATTCTAATTTTATGGGGAAAAGATGTCTAATGATACTGATTGATCAAATATTTACAAGAATGAACCTCCCACACTTCAATGATACATGTGAAATAAAATGGGGTATTTTTCTAATCAATGGGATAATCTAAGGGTAATTTATGATGATCAGTGTTAGAAAACTCTTAAGGCCAAATAAAAAGACAAGTCACATGCAATCACTATATGCAATGGAAAGTACGATAATGAAGTGTTGAAAGGTACACTTACCATCCACTCTATTGTAGAAAATGTTTTATTTGATTCTGTATCCAACCACTCTTTTATTTTTGAGGAATTTTCTAATGGTATCGGCATATTTCCTCAACAATTAAATGTTGAGTTAGCTATGAAAACTTCTAATGTCACAATGGTCACATCAAAAATTTATAATTATTATCTAGTTAAATATTTGGGAAAGTTCTTCCTATAAATCATGTGATCCTTAATTTAGTCTAATTTGATGTAATTATTGGAATGTGTTTTCTTTCTCTATATGTATATCATATCAATTCCCAAGGGAGGGAAGTCATATTTCATATTCCATATCAATCTATGATCATCTATCAATGTGAGGACGAATATGATTGTATAGTGTATTTTAATTTTTATGTTATGGATATTTATTCCTATAAATGATGGTTATTTATCTCAAATGGTTGGGTATAAACTCATAATTAAGAATAAACCTATTTTATGAGATTTTATTATGTCTTTTTAGAATAATTTTCTGGCCTTTCACCAAATTGTGGATTTGCGTTTTTAATATAACTTATACCGGGTGCTAAGACTATTTCAAAAACTCCTTATATAATGGATCTAATTGATTTTATGGAATTTAAGAAGAAACTCTAAGAGAATATTTATACAGTAATTATACGCCCTAGTGTGTCACCTTGAAGTTTTTGTGTTCTGTTTGTTAAGAAGAAACATGGAACAACGAGACTTTGTATTTATTATCAAGAACGTAAAAATATCACTATCATGAAAAAATATCATATTCCCCATATTGATGAATTATTCGACCATATACACGAGGCTCAATAAATATACAAGATTGATCTTCATTTAGGATATAATCAATTAAGTTTCAAGAAAGAGGAAATACCAAATACGACATTCTATACAAGGTATGGACCCTATGAATTTATAGTGATACATTTTGGTCTTACTAATTCCCCATATCTCATCATGGATATATTTAATAGAGACTTTAGAGACTATATAGAAAAGTTTTTGGTTGTATTTATAGATGAAATTATTCTCTATTCATAGAGAAAGGAAGAACATAAAGATCACTTGATAATTGTGCTGAAGACCCTGAGAATAGAGAATCGTTATATAGAATTTTCCTAGTGTGAATTATTTATTCATAAAATTTCATTTTTGGGTCACATAATATCAAAATAGAGGATATCTATGGATCCAACAAAAAAAAGTTATTGAACATTGGAATAGACCAATAATGGTAACTGAGATCAAATTTTTTTTTGTGATTAACTGAACCAGGATTCCACTTAATGGGTGCGTCAAGCCTGGTGGGCCACAAGGCCTCATGCACATATCCCCTAACATTAGATGTTAATAACTATTAGAGAGGTACTAAGGTGTGTTATGGGGATACTATTCCATAATTAACAAAGTATAGCATAGAAGATGATTATAAAAATAGATAAATAGTATTAGTAATATAATTAAACAGAAGGTGCAATGGAAAATAGATACAACATCAATAATAACTTAAATCACTAGAATACCATTCAAAAACTAAAGATATTTCATGACACTAGAAAACATGAAGAAATGTATACAATATAGTATCCATAACATGTTCTAAAAAAGTATGATGGAAATCAAAATACTATACCAAGAATCCTGAGATCCAACTTGGTCTTCTGTTTTTATGCTCCATCGTAAATAGTAAGAAATCATGTGTTTGAATATATATGGTTCCCTTTATCAATAATTTCATTCATATATCCAACTACGAGTATCAAATGGCACCCAAAGAGGATGTGAGATAAATCTCAATGGGCCACCACCAACGGTGTCTATAACATCAAGCCCATGTAATGGAAATGTAACAATGTGCAAGCATTCATATATAAAGTCAAGCAGTATAGTGTAGTGAAATACCTAGGTACCTTATTCAGCCCTTGGATAGTGTATGAAAATGAAAACAATTCATTATTTGATTATTACTAGTTTATAAATATGTCACAAGTCAGAAACTTCATTGGTTCTACGTTGTAACAAGACAACATATAATGATATCTAATAATGAATTCCCAAGGTAATAACCAAGGCAATGTAGACCACAAGGGTCGCCAACTTAGTAATAACTGTATTCTAGCATGGGTAAGATCATGATCCAAGGAGCATAGTCCAAGGAATTCCATAATGAGGTGTCTACTAAATCTAAGGCGATCTTCCAAGTTAAAACGGGGATAAGCAGAGATAGGGCCCTAGGGGATATAACCATGGAACCTACTTTTCAATTATAGATCCATGGAGGGTATCCAAGCCATCCTATTATGATATTTAATGGATCCTACAGTGTCATACCATACATCCAAATAATAGACAAGGATCAGGATCTAGGTGGGTTTCAACCAATGCAAAGAGTATCCTTGAATAAGAATGGGGTTCCCGAATGATCATGGAATTCTATGATCAAAATCCAAGGCTATCTTGAGTCAGTTCCTTCTTATTTGATTATGAATTTATCTAATATTTAATTTTTTTCAAGACTTTCCTTTCATTAGTTTGATAATGTCAAGTATCATTCAACCTTTATTAATAAACAAGTTCATTTGGTCCAAGCCTTGACTTTCATTAGCTGGACAACGCCAAGTAGCATGAAACCATTATAAATTCCATTTAAAACATAGTAAATAATTAAGGTTAATTTCTATACCTTTCATTAATGTGGTAATTGATGTTGCAGACATGAAACCTACTAATCATATACAATTAATCTGGTCAATTCATATACATAGTATACTTGCCAATTTCCATTTCATATTTTATAATTAATTGAAGCACTTACCTTAGGAGGTTCAAGTTGTGATCATACATGGTACTTGACATTATGAAATTCACAATATAAATCAATCCATTTAATAAAGAAAAGATTCCCCTTGGAAGGGTCAAGAGAAGTCAGACCTGAATAGTGGATCAAACATATCAAATACTAAAACACAAATTATTGTGTATCATCCTACACGGGATTGATGGTGTTTTGGGCATAACCACCAACAATTAATAAAATATATGGAATGATAATATCCCTATAGTTATAACAATTATAATCATGGAATATAAATTCTACAAATGGAACCTGAGAAAATCTGTGGGGCCCACATGACAAATCCAAAATCAACAAACATGAGGGATGAGTTATAGAACACACACCTTAGGGTTGAAAAAATCCCCTGCTCTGGGTTGTGCCCTTGTATTGGATCTTATTAGAGTAGATATAATAAAAAGATAAAAATTCTCATACTCTAATAACTAGGTCGAATGTAAGAGAGAAGATGAACGTCTTAAATAGACTTGAGTACTTACCGTTTCACATCCAATGTGATGAAAAGAATCCAAAATGGATATTGGAAGAAGGATATATCTTGATTCCTACCTTAGGTATTCAAAAGAATCCAAAATGCGATCCATGGAGGTAAATCCCACATAAACTAGGATTAGAGAAAAAGGAGGGTGATAATTAGATCGTTAAGGGAAAATTTGAAAAATTACTGGAAAATTATCCTCTGTAGGGTTTGTCCGCATGGTTTGACAAACCATGTGCAAAATATATATGGTTAGCTGGGAAGAAGAGGAACTTTCATAGTTAGGCCGCACAACCATGTGCCAGCCATGAGAGGTGTCTCTGTCTTAAAAAACTCCATCCATGCGGTTAGGAAAACCATGCACCAACCATGCACCAATCGGGAAACTTGTCCATTTTCCCCAAAACATATAGGTTATAAGATCTGAACATTCCCTGGATACCCTAGATATGTTTTCAATCTCATTACGCCCTCATATTAGGTCTAAAGTAAAGATTCAGACCAAATATTAAAGAATCCATACCTGAGTAAAAATGGAGTTCTTACAGTCTTCCCCCATAAAAGAACTCATCCCCGAGTTCACCTTCCAAGGGTGTGGAAACACTATATTAGAAAAATTACAGCCACTGAGCTTCTATCTCGGTCTCCTATAACCAATTAATGTCCTTCTCGTTGCCATGCTACCACATAACCCATACTAGAGGGACAAACCATCCTTAAAGAACCTTTGTGCTTAGGTCGATGATGCATAATGGATACTCTTCAAAGGTAGAATAAACATCTAACTCAACATAATTAGGATAAAAATATTAGAAGGGTTTACATGATACTAGAAAAGATATGAAACATGGAAGATGTCAATAATGGAACGTTATCTCTAAGGTAATAGAAACTGATAGGCTATTAGCCCAGCACTTTCTATAATATAAAACAACCCTATATAATGAGGCGAAATATTCCACTTCTTCCATAACCATTTATTAACTAGCTTGGGAAATACCTGAATAAAAAAACGATCTCCAATCCTGAACTCTAGAGTTCATCTATAGTTTTCATAATAAGATATTTTTCAAGATTTAGCAGTAGTCGTAAGCTTTATGATAAGCTAAACCTACTCTGATATCTCCTGAATTAAAAGAGGACCTAATAGGGTTTCCCCACCTGCCTCTAGGAAACACAGGGGTGAATATTATGGCCTACCATATAAGGTCTCAAAATGAACCATTTGAATTTTTTCCTAAAAGTTGTAATTATAAGAGAAATCAACAAGATAGATATCCTTCTCCCAAGAACTTTTGAAATCAAGGACACATTCTGGGAGGATATCCTCAGGAACATTTATCATTTATTTCGATTTTCCAACATTATGAGGGTGAAAAGAAGTGCATAGAAGAACATATGTTCTAATATATTTCTGAAATATCTACCAGAACCATGAAATGAAGTTAGCATTTCTATCTAAAATGATAGTAATAGGAACCCCGTGTAGTCCTACGATCTCACTGACATACGGTATTACCAACTCATTAACTAAGATTCTTGCCTAAACATAGCACTGAGAAGTGTGGTAATCCTTCATTAACCCCTCTCTCATATTTTTAGGAACATAGATACATCCATGTAGATTCAAGATGCTTTCCGTTTCCACAAAACAATCTGAAGGCAGGTTATCTCTTAATATACTCTCACGTAGACCCAAACCATCGGGAATACAAAACTGTGTACCCTTCACCTTCTCAAGGAGGGAAGAAGTAACGGTCAATGATGAGAGATAAGAATACTTATTACTGTCATGAAACACTAGATGAAGCTCCAAAAATATGGTCATTAAATTTGATTCATCACTGGCTTCTCATACCTCATGTGTTTGAGTTTTCTGACTAAGTGCATCTGTAACCACATTTCCCTTACCAGGCATATAGGAAAGCTCAAAATTGAAAGATTTTAGATATTTTTTCCATTTTCATTGTCTTAAGTTCAATTCACGTAGTGAGAATATATACAGAAGGCGCTTTTGGTCTGTGTACACCACAAATTGCTCACCCAAAAGATAGTGTCTCCAGCAAAATAAGGCATGGAAAACTACTGTTATCTCAAGGTCATTCATTAGGTAATTTCAATCATGAAACCTCAAATTCTAAGATCTGTATACAAAGATGCTTTCTTATATCATCGACAGTGCTCCTAGTATAATGCATGATGCATCACAGAAGATGGTATAGCCTATGCATGGATCTAGAAGAGTCAGAATATGTCTCGATACAGGCCTCCATTTCAGCTCCTGAAATGATTTCTCACATGCTTATGGCCAAAATAACTTGACACACTTATTTATAAGAACATTAATAGGTTAATAAAGGTGAAAATATTCATGTATGAAATGACTGTAATATCTATCCAGGCATAATAAACTACGTATATCAAACATGTTCTTAGTATGCTTCTAGGAAACAATAGCACTAACCTTTTTGAGGTTAATAGATAGGCCAAAATATGATATTATATAACCCAAGAAGTGTAATTTGTCGATCCAAATGTGGTACATAGAAAGATTAGCGTGAATCTAATGCTCTCTTAGTATAGTCAGAATGATATCAAGATGTTTGGCATGGTCACTACGAGTATGAGAATACACCAATATGTCATCCACAAAGACTACAAAAAAATAGTCCAAATAGGGATGGAAAACCCTATTCATCAAATCCCTAAAAATGGTGGGCATATTTGTAATACCGAATGGAATAATAAGGTTCTAATATAGACCCTACCTTCTATGGAAAGATGGATGCAGTATTTTTAATTGTAATACTCACACCTGATGATAACTTGATTTGAAGTCAATCATAGGGAAGACCCTAGATCCTCTGAGCAGGTCAAAGAGATCACATGTTTTAGGTAGTGGAGACCAGTTCTAGACCATTATATGGTTCTATTTTCTATAATCCATTCATAGACATAAGGTTTCATCCGCCTTCTTTGAAAAAATCACAGGAAAACTCCAAGAGGATGTACCAGTCTATATAACACCTTTGGCCTCTAAATCCTCTATCTATCACTTGATTTCCTAAATTTTAGTAGGTTCCATCCTGTAAGGATGAATAAAAATTGGATCTACTCTTGTAAATTGATAAATTTTTAACTCTACCTCTCTCTATAGAGGGAAGCTAGAAAACTTATCGGGGAAGGAATCCCTGAAACGATCCACTATTGGAGGAAAATTAGATTTCCATAAACCCTGATCCTCCATGAATAGTTTTGAAATATGGGCAGTCAATCCACTTATCCCATGATTCTCTAGTCTTGATCTACCATCCTGGAAATCCTACTAACCCTTATATAGATAAATATAGCCCTAAACCGATGTAAATGATACCCTACAGATGTAGAAGTCTACAAAATCATGATATTCAACCAACCAGTCCATCCCAATAATTAAACCGAATATAGTCATCTCAATAATGAAGTGATTCCATAAGGGTAATTGCCTACCTCAAGGGGTAGCCCATACACTGGTTTATTCCCTTTATTCAAACCATAATGGAATATTTATGGTCATTACAGTATACTATTATTGTATATATAGTTGGAGAATTTCCATGATAGATACATAGATAGAATATTTTTAAGAACCTATATCAAATAAAGAAGATACTATAGTAGATGTAACAATAATAGTACCTCATACTATAAATAGTATCACAGCCTGATCCTCATGTATTGATTGTAGAGCATGCAACTGACTTGAGCCATGAGCATGTGCAACAGATAGACTACTGTGATCATAACTACTTTGTTGGTTATGCTGGAGATTTGGGGTCGAGATACCATAGTTGCGACTTCCTACTTAGCCAAACCTACCAGTGTTATTATAACTCTCCTCTTGATGTGGCGTAAAAGAACTTGGTCTTGAAGGTGGAGCTAGTGAGGATCTATTTCCACTTGAGGCCAGTGGAAAGGTCATGTGGAAATGCTGGATATGCCCCATACAGGCACAAGCCCAACACTTCATTGGGTCTCTATCACATTGAGGCTTCCAATGACCATGTTTACCACATTTATGACAATATATAGAGCTATAAAAATAGGAACATAGGTTGTTATTTC
This sequence comes from Viscum album, assembly GCA_963277665.1. Lineage (NCBI taxonomy): Eukaryota > Viridiplantae > Streptophyta > Magnoliopsida > Santalales > Viscaceae > Viscum > Viscum album. The sequence goes on from OY728145.1 coordinate 1,420,003,838, forward strand.
CCTAATGAGAAACCTCGAGAGAATTTTTCCTCCTACCAGAAGAACAACTGGCCTGACACGACCATGTTCCTCTATACTCAGTACTATTTCTGTCCCTTAGGTTATGGTTAGTGAAAATATTATGATTGAAAATATCATAAAAATTATGTTGGTGAAAGAGATTCACATGTGTACGGATGGTGTACTTGATCCCATCTTCATAGCGTCTAGCACGTGAACGCTCATCACCAACTAGAAGTGGTGAAAAGTGATAAAACTCAATGAAATTCTCTAAATATTTCATAACTAACATAGAACCCTTCTTGAGATTCAAAAACTCTCTAGCTCTGTCAGCTCTCAGCATTTGAGTAAAGAACTGATCATAGAAGTCAGATTGGAAATCCCCCCATAACATGCCCTGATGCCGACCGGTCTGGGAAATTGCATCCCACCAATACTTGGCCAAATCTTGAATCGTGTATGTGTAAATCCAGACCCTCTTCTCCAGAGTCATCTACAAATGATCCAATATAGATAGGGTGACCTCTATACAATACTCATTAGCCTACAGACTATCATCCCTAAAGAGATAAGAGAATGATGCTGCTAGAACTCGCGAGTCAGATTATCCATTAAAGGTGAAAGCCATGGAGAATCGTGTATGGAATTCCTTAGATGTATGAAACTATCATGAAATTTTTCATTAGTGAAAAAATCAAGTACAGTAGGAAGTGCCTCGTGTGCCACTCCTGAAGGTAATACTTGTTGATCAGGGCCCACCACGTTCAGATCATGGTCGTCACTACCCTCCTAGAGTACAATAAAAATACGTCATGGTGGCATTGGCCAACAAATTCCTATTACACACCTCGGGACTGGTTAAATTAGAAAGATATCATCACTAGAAGAAGCTGATCATAAGAAAACTTACAACCTAAGGAAAACTACCCAAACTACCCACTTAGACAGCTTGGTGTTTGTAAGTTATCAATTATAAGTTTTATTTTATTTTAAATTTAATTATTAGGTTCACTATTTTATATTTCATAAACATGATATGGTTGAATAAGGATGTCAAGACAATTAATTTTATAATACATGATTCACTTTATAATGGGTACTCATTTCTAGTGAATCAGGGCGTATACACATTATTACTAGAAACAACACCCATTTATTTGTAACATAATGGACCGACTCGGTAAATTACTCATCCCAACCCATGAGGGTTCATACACCTCCTGAATTGATACAAGAAATCACTCAATTTCATCCAAGATTAATACAACCATAAGCTAACTATCACATCATCACTCAAAAATCACGGGCATATCAAGAAATTAAAAATAGTGAAGTGAACCTATATGGAATGGAAATATGAATTTCATGTAAATTTTAGGTTCCTATAATGTTTCATGTAACAATTATCCTTTCCCTCATATCATCGGGTGAAGGATGGAATAAAATCCTCAAATAGATTAATAATCTAAAACTCTAAATAAATTGTTCATCATGAGATGGTGAAATAATATAAAATGTAATAGTAAAAATAAAAACAACAATTATAATTTAGTAAAATTGTTTTTTACCCTGAACATGGGTCATGACGCATAAGAGAAACTTATTACCAAGTTCCAAGAGTTTTTAGTATCCGATCTATTATCTCCAAATAGTATGGAAATAAGGAAACACCTTTTATACCACTTTGTGATATCCTGGAACCGGATTCCACTTAGTGTGTTCCCCAAGCCTGGTGGTCTACATAGCATCATGTGCATCTCCCCAAACACCAGAGGCTTCTGAATATCGGTGTGGGACTAGGGTGTGTATTTGGGGAGACTATTACCTCATTTAAAAAGTGTATCATAGTGGATTATTATAGATATAGGGAAATATTTGAAGCAATATAAGTAAACAGAAGGCACATCGGAAAATAGAGACAAGAAAAAAAATAACTGAAATCCCATGAATATCATTCAACAGCTCATGATATATCATGTCACTAGAAAACTAGAAAACATGGATACAATACATCAGGCATAACATGTACCAATAAAGTGTGAAGAAAATCAAAATACTACTCTAAGTATCCTAAGATACAACTCGGTCCTCTCTTGTTTGGCTCCATCCTAAATAGCAAGAAATCATGTGTTTGAAGCCATATGCTTCTCTTTATCAACACCTCCATTCATGTAATATTCTTTGGGTACCAAACAGTGCCTGAAGAGAGTGTGAGATAAATCTCAGTGGGGCACCACTAATAGTGTCTATAACATTTAGCCCATGTAATGTAAATGTAATAGTGTGCAAGCATGAATATATAAAGTGAATAGTACAATGTGACTAAATACCCAAGTACCTACTTCATCCCTTGGCTGCTGTCTGAACAAGTGAAAAAATAATTATTTAATTATTACTAGTTTATAAAAAAGTCACATGTTAGAAATTGAAAAGGTTCAAGATTATAACAAGGTGACCTGTTATGATATCTTATAGTGAAGTCCCAAGGTAATAACCCAGGCGACATAAACCAAAAGGCTCATTAAGATAGTAATATCTATACCCTGTCATGGGTAAGAGTGTAATCAATGGATCATAGTCCAAGGCATTCTATAATGAGTTGCCTATCGAATACATAGTGATCATCCAAGGTAAAATGGGGATTAGCAGATATAGTGCCCTATGGGCTGTAACCACAGCACCTACTTGTCAATGTTGGATACAATGAGTGTATCTAATGCATCCTATGATGATATGTAAGGAATCACATGGTTTCATACAAGGAATCCAAATAGTATTCAAGGATCGGGATCTAGGTGGGTCTTAACCAATGCAAGAAATATCCTTTAATGGAAATAGGGTTCCCGAGTGCCCATGGAATTGTCTAATCAGAATCCAAGGCAATATCGAGTTAGGACATTCCTATTTGATTATGAAGTCATGTAATATTTAATTTGGTTAAAACCTTGCCTTTAATTAGTGTGATATGGTCAAGTAACATGAAACCTTTATTAATCAACAATTCCATTTGGTTCAATCCTTCCCTTTCACTAGTGTAACAATTCCATATAGCATGAAACCTTTATAAATTCCATTTAAAGTATATTAAAAAATTTAGGTTCATTCTTCTACCTTTCATTAATGTGGTAATGGGTCCTATGTAACTTAAACCTACTAATCATATACAATTTATATGGTGAAGTCATATACATAGTATACTTTCCTATTTCCATTTCACAATTAATTATCAATTGAAGCGCTTACCTTAGGTAAGTCAAGTGGTGAGCATACATGGTATATTCCGTTATGAAATTCATAATATAAATCAATCTATTTAATATAGAAAAGATTACTCTTTGAATGGTCAATAAAATCACACCTGAACGGTGGGTCAAACATGTCAGATACCAACAAACCTAATTATGGCATAACATCAATCATGGGATGTATGGATTTGTGGGAATAACCACAAAAAAATCTCATATATAGAAAGAACATATCCAAATGGTGTTAATGATTATAATCATGTAATATAAATGCTATAAACGACACCCAATAAAATCTATGGGCCCCACAAAACAAATCCAAATTCAACAAAAATTTGAGGGATGAGTTATAGAACACCCACGTTATGGTTTTATGACTCTCCTTCTCTACTATTTTCCATTGATTTCAATCTGATCCGAGTAGATCTAAGAATAAGAGAAAAATGATCATACCCTGATAACTAGGTTGATAGATAGAGAGAAAAGGAAAGGCATAAATGGACTCGAGTACATATCATTGTGCATCCAATGTGATAAACAAAATCATGAATGGATCTTTGATGAACTAGATCTATTGATTCATACATTATGTCTTCAAAAATCTTCAAAATGAGAGCCATGGAGGTAAATACCTCATAAAGTTATATTAGGGAATATGGAGGGTGATAATTAGATCATTAAGGTAAAATTTGTAAAATTAACTAGAAAATTACCATGGGCACATTTTTTTCACACGGCTTGAAGAACTGTGAGAAAAATGTGCACGTTTACCTAGGAATAAGGGGAACTTCCATGGTTAGCCTGCATGACCATGTACCAACCGTGTGAGGTGGCTCTGTCCAAAAACACGCCATCTACACAATTAGGAAGACTGTGCGCCAACCATGTAACTTGGCCAGTTTCTCAAAAAAGATAGTTTCCAGCTCTAAAATTTCCCTGAACACCCCATTGTCCTTTTCTAACTCATAAGAAACCCATATTAGGTCCAAATTAAATATTTAGATTGAATATTAAAGGATCCATACCTAAGTTAAAAATCAGGATCATACAGTTTGGATGGATATTATCAATGTTTTGTGAAATAATTTTAATGACTATCTAATCCACTCACCAAGTTGACTCGAAAATGGATTAAGTTCTTGTGGATGATAGAATGTGAAGAGGATTTCAAATATCTTAAAAAAAGTTAGCTGGTGCACCATTGCTCACACTTCCTTACAGTGGAGAAATGTTTGTGATCTATAGTGATGTATCGCATAATGGGATGGGATGTGGTCTCATGAAAAATGATATAGTGATAGATTATGCCTCATGACATTTTAGAATACATGAGAAACATTACCCCCCAAGAAATGATTTTTATTTATCTACGATAATATTTTAATTAAAGATATGAAGGATTTATCTTTATAGTGAATGGTGTGATATTTATAGTGATCATAAAGGTTTCAAGTATATTTTCTCACAAAAGGAGTTGAATATCTTCCAAATAAGATGGTTGGAGTTTATTAAATATTATGAATACTCAATTAATTACCACCTTGGGAAAGAGAACAAGGTGGTATATGCCTTGAGTTGAAAGGGAGATGCTAGAATATCCATGATTAGGATCACAAAAGATCCAATATTTATTGATTTTCGAAGGATGGATCTTGAAATTTTAAAGGAAGGTAAAAAATGTTATCTTTTTCAAATAAATTTCCAACCATATATATGAGTGATGATTAAGGAGGAATAGAAGGATGATGTAGAGATAGAAAAGAAGGTGATAAATGTTCTTGAATTCAACATTAATTATGATGGAATAATAAGTTTTAGGAACCATGTTTGTATTCCTTCTATACTAGAATAAAATAAGGATCTGTTGGATGAGGCTCATTGTTCTTCATTATCTATTAATCCTACGAGCCCAAAGATGTATAGGGACCTAAAAGAGTATTTATAGTCAGATATAATGAAAATATATATTGCTAAATAAGTCTCACGGTTCCTGGTTTCTTAGAAATTTATTGTTGAAGAACATATGTCTAAGTGGATGTTACAACCATTACCTATACTAGAGTAGAAATGGGAAAAAATAATTATATACTTTGTCGTCGAACTTCCCAAAACATCTAAAGGCGATAATGCTTTATGGGTTATAGTTGATCTCCTTAAAAAGTCATCACACTTCTATTTCTATTAGAGTAGAATTATCTATTGATCATCATTCCAGTATATATGTAAATAAAGTGGTAAAATTTCATGGAGTACTAATTTCCATTATATCTGATCATGATTTTAGGTTTACCTTGATATTTTGATGAAGTATTCAGTAGTCTCTAGATATAGAGTTATGTTTCAGCACTTCATATCATCTTCATATATATGTTCATTCTAAGTTGAAAATTTAAACTCTAGAAGTCATGTATGGAGATTTCTCTTGGGATTCAAAAGGTGTTTTGGATCAACACCTACATTTAGTAGAATTTCCTTAAAACAATAGATTTCCCTCCAGTATTCAGATAGATCCTTATAAACCCCTCTATAGAAATAAGTACCTAACTCTAACTTACTTGGATTAATTTGGGGAAATGAATTTATTTGGACCTAATCTTGTTGATGAAATGGAAGATAAGTTACAATCTATTCAACAACACATAAGAGCAGCTCAGAGTCGAAAGAACCGTTATGATAACAACTGATGAAAAACCTAGTTTTTGATGTGGGTGAAAAGATTCTCCTATGAATATCCCTTTGGAATAGTTTAATGATATTTGAAAATACTGTAAAGCTAAGCCCTATGTATATTGGTCATTTTTTAAATTCTAGATAGTACTGGGAAGGTAGCTTATCGCTTGGCTCTTCCACCAAATATCTATCAAGTAAATGATGTATTCCATGTATCTTTCCTAAGAAAGTACATACCTGATCCTTCACATGTACTAAATTCATAATTCATACCGTTAGATAAATATATTTATTATGAAGAACTGTCTATAGAGATTCTAGATCATAGAGATAATGTTCTATGAAATAATACAACTCGATTGGTTAAAGTTTTATGGCGTAACAACCAATTGGAGGAAGCTACATGTTAACCCGAGGAAGTGATGAGGTAGATTTATCCTCATCTCTTTGTATCTGAGTTATGAATTTAGAGGAAAATCTATTTTTGGGGGTGGGTATAATGTGACAACTTGATATTTTAAAAAACACTTCTCTTTGAATAATTGTAATTCTTTAATAGCTTGCATTGCACGCAATCATGAGTTTAAATGAACTCTGATATACTATTAGTATAAATATGAAAATTATAGCCTATTCAAAAAAAACTGAATATTTTTTAATAACCAACTTATAAAGATCCAACTCCATATAAACTAATTATTTTCTGAAAACATTTATTTCTTAGGAATGGTGAAAATACTAATTTTCATTGAAAACTGTATTTTCTGTTACAAAGTGAAATTATGTTATAGATTCGTTTCAAATTCTAATTAGTAAATTTTTATTTGAAATAATACAATTATATTATTTGAAAAATATTTTATAGATAAATTTTTTATAAAAACATTTTATGTTTTAAAAGTGTATTTTTCCAAAAAATATATTTTTTCGTAACATTTTAACAGTTTAGTTTTAAATTTAATTATGAAACTACTATGTTTTGAATTTTAAAAAATATATGTCAAATTTGGATTTATAAGTTCCAAATTTACTAAGTATCATGTTTTATTTTTGGACAATGTGAATAGTAACCACGGTAAAATTTGGTACCACGGTAAAGGTTAACTTATCTAATTTAGGTTAAAAATAAAATTATAAAGATTATAAAATGACACTAAAAAATTAAAAACATTATTGGATTAATGAGATTCGACCCTTAACACTTAAGGATCTAAATTTAATCTTTTAATGGAAAAATGTCCATGAAAATGACTTATGTAATATTTTAATCATAGAAATTCAAAAAGTGTCACTTTCCTTGTCTATAACCTCATTTATGTGTCCACATGGGAAAAAATTAAGTTATGAATAAATATAAACACAAATTTTAAAATTAATAAAAAAATCATTATATTAATTTATTTTTTACATTTTGTGCAACTTTATTCATTTTATTAGATTTATAAAGTTTTATTTATTAGAATTTTAAAGATATCACATTCATGTTTTGATAAATATATTATTTTTTAAATATGGTTATTTATCAGATAAATTCCACTCTAGATATTATTATGAAATATATAATATTTATCATTTTAAAATGTATTTTTTTAAAAAAAAATTATTAAATAAATATGTATTTAAAACATTTAATCAAATTTTATGTAGAAATTATTTTATTAATCAAAATATCAAATAATTGTTATTAAAAATATTAAAAGAAATTTAATTTTGAATAATTAATATATCCAATGAATTTTATATATTACCATGACATATTAGAGATATAATTAAATATTGTTTTCTAAATTATCTTATTAATTTGATATTTTTAAAAATAAATGAAATAAAAAGTGTGAAATAGTCACTATTAATATGTTATCAAAATTATGGATTATTAAAATATATAAAAATCATAAAACATTTTTAAAAATATAAAACAATTTTTATATTATATAAACTATTATAAATTGTAAATTTATAGTATATTTTGTTTAAAATAAGAAAAAATTATACTCTTTGAACATTGAAATTTTTTTTACCAATTAAAATTAATATAGAATAACTAATGGTTAACTAAAATTATTTGGTTCAAATTGAAAAAAATCATGTAAAAATTTTATTTGTTTTTGATATTACAACCATATATCATCTCATAATATAAAATATTAAATTTTTTAGTTATCTGGATGGGTTTTGAGAATTTTATAAATTAATATTTCAAGAGATTCAAAAAATTTCCCTCACCTCAATTATAAAATGAAAGATCCTCCCTCACATCTTCACTTCACATTGAGCTGCCATGATCAGACATACCCTTCCCATTTCCATTATAAAATTCCAAATTATCATTCTATAGGTTTTGATATTCTCAAATGACTAACTCTAGTTCTTTAATAGGATATCTAGAGGGAGCTCGTTGAAGAAGAGGGAATCTCCTCTAATAATTCTTTCAAACTTATTTCTTCATAAAACAAATTCTTGAGTTTTTTCCATTATAAATTAATTACTCCAGTATCACTTATATACTGCTTTGTTATTATGATTATGTAATGACCATATTACACCTTCTATCTATCCTACAAAAAATGAAATCACCATGTGTACGTACGTACGGCTTACTGTTTCCATATCGTGGTGTAATCTATTTTTCATCACCACCTTACCTGGCTGGGTATAATGATGAAACGAATGGATATATATGATTATTATAACATGAAGTAGATTCTAGAAAAATATATACACTATCCAATTCCATACTATCTCACTATTATGGGAATGATGTCGTCGCTCGTGCGTACATACTGCCTACCATCTCCACGATGCAATGTTATTCATTCTACATGATGTCCATTAAAGAGTGATTATATAAATATATAAAATGAAAAAATATTAAAAATATTATATTAATATCATTTTCTAAAGTATGTAACTATAAACTAAGAAGTATAACCATAACTTATTTGAAAAAAACATGCATAAGAAAATGTAGCGGTTAATACCCAAATAACAAGTAATAAGGAAATGTTATTAACAAAAAATGATAATAAGATCATATATGATATCATAAAAATGATTATGATTATATAATAATTCAATTAAATTATTTAAATAATTATACATGAGATTTTAAAACATAAAAATGATATCAAACCTAAGGTAAGGGATAATTTCTCAATCTCATTATAATTTGAGATTATTTATACGTATATATTTACCAGGCTATATTTATCATCATTGTACATGTTTCTTATATATGTATTCCAAAATATTATTTCCATTCATTTCAAATTCATTAAAGTTAATTTTACCCATTGGTTAATTTTATTAAATGGTATGAAAGGAATATTTTTTAACTTTTTATATGATGTACATTTTGACTTGTCCAAAAAAATTACGATATATTGTTTTTCATTTAACTTATGAAGAATAAACGGATTTTTATTTTTTCCTAACACCTTATTTTCATGAATCTTCTTAAAAATTATTTCAAGGTCATTTTCAACCAAATTAATTTCTTTTAAATTTGTGTGCAATTTTGATAAAAGAAATTTTTTGAATAAGAAAGTATATTTTCCTCAAGAATTAATTTCAAGTGTTCTATCAAAATTATTTTTATTTAAGACAGAATTATTTAATAGGGTTATGATTCTAGTATATTATCCCTATTACTCATGTGGATTCATTATACTTATATTTTAATTGTATTTATTAAATCTGTTTTTCTTACATGGATTATTGTATGATGGAATGATGTTTAAGATATCTGTTTTATTCGTTGGGTTATGATATGATGAATTATTTATGTTTTTGTGGTATATATAATAATGATTTCATTATGAGATTGGTGGGACCTATATCTCCTTCCAATGCATTCATTAAATATTTATATCTCATGGGATATATATGGGACGGAATGGGAAATTATATTGGATCAGTAATATAGGTTTGGAACATGAAGTAAAACCGGTTCAGTAATAAAAGGCTAGAATGAGGAGTGAACTCAATCCAGTAATGGACTTTGTCCTCTATAATGGTATTATAAATTAGACTTGACTATTATGAAATTATTTTCTATTATTATGTGTTGGAAAATATTACATGTCTTTTGTTGTCAATTTTTGTAATATGTTCATTGATTATTTATTGACTTTTATGATTTATCCCATGATATGACATCGTGATCATTCATATACAGGATAATTTTCAAATGTTGTGTTATTATGTCTTATGATTATGATATGATGAATATATTCCTTATTCACCCTTACTGGTAATCTGAGCTCACCCTTTCTTTGTTTATTTTCCCTATGTCATAAAGAAGGGTATTAAGTAAGATATTTCAAAAAAGGGGTCTAGTTATGAAGAAATTAGTGGGACACAATGTAGATATCTTATGAGATAGTTGTTTATGATTCCTAGTTTCTAAATACACTAAACCTATATGTTCCTGACATGGTTTTTTATGTTTTTTAATCAATATTATTCAATTTTGAAGTAATATCTATGTATGTAAATTATGGGTCATTATGTGAAACCGAAAGGTATATAAGATACCAATCGGTGGCACAAATAAGGTGTGTGATATACTCAGTATGTCACCGCCAATGATGTATAATTTAATCCAGTCCATGAATATAAAACAAATTAGTGTGCATATATAAAAATTATAAAGATGTAATTTCAATTGTCACCAAGTCAACCCAGGTTCCTAAAGGATGCATGATTGACTTTACCTACTTCAACCTATGATGGGTTATCTATGAATATGTGTCACCATCTATATAAAATTATATGCATATATATATATGTATGTATGTATAATAACTATATAATTAGTAACATATATATCCATATATATATATATGCAGTATTTTCTTGGACCCTTGGTATAACTAAGGTATCCATGCATAATCGTAAGAGTCTCATATAGTGTTAAGGGACTACATGTCCATGTATCATCAATAATACAGGGCTTCGTTATATGTATCATGATTAATATAAGACCCCATTCCAATTATCATGAATAATATAGGACTACATACCAAGTATCAGGAATAATATTAGACATTAGGGAAAGTATAATTAATAATAAAAATGATAAGAGTCATTCCAAACATCCAAATCTAGGGGGAGTGGAATGTCATGTATAGTTTCCCAAGTAATGTGACTCACCTTGTCCAACATCCATAACCAAGTGGGTTTAAAAATCCATGTCCTTAACCCAAACTGAGGAAAATCTATAATAATATAGTACAATATAATACCACTTGAAATTTGATCCCTTAGGCATTGAATTTTGTAAAGAGGAATCAGACATATCTCAAGGAACAATGGAACTTCATTAATACATTACATTTAATATTATAACATTAGTCCATAAGATCATGCATTCCATTATAAATTAGGTTTAATTAAAAAATAACTTGTAGATATTTCAGTGGGAAAAGTGTAATCAACTTTCCCAAACACGATTCCATTAAACAACTATAAGTTAATTTAATATCATGTCACTAATTAATTTGATATAATTAACCATTCCATTATAATTGTAAATTCACTTAATAATTTGGATTCTTCTAAGTGAGGCTCATTACCATAAAACACTTATTAAATTCCACAAGGGAATTTTACCTATGCAAAGCAACGCAACTCCCCCAATGGACACTTTGGTCTTAAGAAAACAAGGATCATTATGAGAGTTTAAGTTAACCCACCCTAAAGGGGTGGCTCTATTTGATTTTATTACCTCCAACCATATATACGGTATCAATAACAGTAAAATGGAAGAATATTTATTTAACTAAAGACATTTCAAAATTTACTGGGAAACATGAAGAATGTCTGGCATGTGGGACAATGATAGTATTGCATAAATGAAAAAAAAATGTTAAAATACAAATAACACATATCTTATACTTATTATAGTCCACTCATCAAATATTGGTCTTTAATTCAAGAAGGAATGAAATAAATTGTAAGAATCATCAAACTCCCTAATAATTGGGTAAACGGGCTTGCATGGAAATGGAATTCCAAAAGGTGAAGAAAAAAATAGAATTAAGTAACGAATTATGATTAAATCTATACTTCCAATGCAATGAACTGTGGTTTTATTTTTACATAAACAAAGGTAAATCCACCATGGAAGAGGGATAAAGTTGGGGAGCAATGTAAGAGAGGCTGTTTAAGAAATGGGGCAGGGAATTTTTTTGAAAACGTCTAAAGGAGCAAAGGTGGAAATTGTAATTATTAACCTTTTATTATGCCTTGTTGTTTGGGAATATTTTTTCGTAAACTATGCACTAACTATGAGACACCACTATCCAAGGGAACCCTTAACTCAAATTATTAGTGTATAGTTAGGAAACCCATGTGTAGCCTTTATGATTCTTCTTTGTATTTTTCTATCATAATCTTACTCGGTCATGCAGCCTAAGGTGTATGGCTAAATAAACCAAGTGACACCCTATTCATCCCACCACTAGTCCACATGGTTTACCCTAGAGGACCACATGATTTCTGAAAATGAGGTGCCCCTATCTCTTTCTATTAAAAGGGATTTTTCAGAGCTCAATGCTTCCAAAACTCATTTGAACACCCAATACATCTCCAATGTATTAAAACTCATCAAATAAATAACACATTTTAGTGATAAAACTCTTAGATTTATTTTATAATGCACAATTTAATATTTATCCTTTCCACCAAATGAAAATTTAAAATTCTTTTAGAATTTTCAATTCGTTTCAAAAATGGGATGCTAAAACTATCCACCACATTACTTATTATCCCTAATAATCCTTGGGAATAAACAAAAACATCACCATACCTACTCTATTCCTGAATCCCTATTCAAATTTTAAGGTCGTATTTTCAATTACCTAACACAGCTCTAAGAACTACTTTAAATATGTGGTACTCAATCCAATTAAACTCGATACAACCCTTGTAACTACCAATGAGAAACTAATCCGACACTTACTTGATATAGTATACATGATACAATATCATTTCATCATCAAATTCATCAAATATACTATATTGATCCCCACTATAAGTTTTATATTTTAAGGCCAATTCTGAGTCATTATAATTTCACAATCTAAATTTCCCTATTGAAGAACATCCCTAGAGTCTTATAGACATTCTCAAAATGTTTATCAATTTAGATATTTTTTAAATTCTAATCAACCCAAATTAGCCTGATCATGAAGGAATTTCCTTGAAAATCCATGACTAATCTTTTATGCTACACCCTTATCATCCTAATGGTATTAACAATTTTATTCCTCTCCAACCGTATCAAATTGTTTTCAAGGAATCCTGTATAATGTCCCATGGTTAACTATTTCAAAATATCTCGTATCCTATGGCCAAAAAATCACCAGAACTTGATTTTGAACCCTCATACCAAAGAATACCAAGATTATTTCGAGTATACTCAATTAAGAATTTACCTAAATTATGGTTATGTTTCCTATAATAACTATCTCCCAAAAAAATCATCACCATCATTGACACTATCTAGACAAATCATCCATAAATCATCATAAATTGCTCTAGGAATAACTACCATGTCTATATTTTAGTCAAATCTAAAATAGAAATAGTACCTAGAATTTACCAAGTATTCCATCCATACACATTTTCATCTTGTTAAAGGAAGATAATATCCAAAATGAACTTTATATGAACCATCTCAAGGTTCCACAACCCATATCACATGTGGGTCACTAACCAGCGACTGATTACCGACTCACCACCTTAGGATCATATTTTTTATTTCATAAATGAAATGAGAAACTAGTTACCACTTCACATTCCCCATCTACTATTGTACATATCACTGGAATGGCTAAGAATCCTACTAAATCTCATGAACTAAGGAAAATATCACCCATCCCTCATTCCCAATTTTGGAAAACATCTTCCATGGATATCATTTAAATTTGAATCATAATGTGGTTCACCAACCTAAAACAACCAACATTTTACTTCGAACCAAAAAACATACTTTTAAAACACTCCTAAATCACCCTTCTAAGGATTCCTTTCATCAAATAATGAAGGAAATTATGATATGTATCTTAGTTCATAATTGATGCTCTCTCAGCATACACATGACAATACCAAGATATTGGGCATTCTCATCTCTAAACAAGTATTATACATAAATTTTTATTTATACGAATGTATAGCTCCCTCTGATCTATTCTCACTTCTAACAAGGATATATTTTCCTTTATGAACACATGACATTGCGTCTCTTGATGATGTGTGTAATAGTCCTCCAATGGGTTAATCCTCTAATGTAACCTTAATATTTCTAAATTTTTCCTACTCATAGTGAACCTATTTTAGTATACCACAAAACGTTGTGTCACCATTACCACAAATATCACTTCCTTGAAACCATTAGTCCTTGTCTAACACATAGCCATTCACTAATGTTTGATTAAAAAAATGTTATCGTGCACTACCGATGAAAACTACTTATCAACGACAACAGGTGTATTATCTCATACCACTTGGTTAGAGACCCAACTCACGATCCTTTAGGTTTTCCATTAAAAAAGTCAAGATAATTGTGCTACATGGAACATTTATTTCTTATACTCCAACAGATTCATGGGAAATCCTCTTCCGAATTGGTAACCTACATGTGTCATGATTTTGCAAATGACCACCCTCTTTATGAAGTCTCTTTAGAGATGTAATATTCAAACCTGAAATCATTTTTCATTTGGTCCATGCACCCAAATAGTCATTCCCTATTAATCTAGCTTCGATATCCAAGAACCCTAGGATATTTCTTAAAAACTCAAGCATCAACATGTCTATAACATAAATCTTGAGCACCATTCATGATTCAATCTAGAAATGACCATAAAAATAATCCCACTACATTTAAAAAAATGTAAAAATGAATCCAAATTCTCTAAAAGGTTTTCATAGAATAAACCAAATAACGACCTACTAGATTTTGATTCAAAAGTGATAAATCTAGTCTATCCACCTAGCCCTAAAGAATAAAAAATTAAACCCACAACCCACTTGATGGTTTTTCTTATAAAACAATTAACACACCAAAAACATTCTTTGAAAGAGGTAAAACTAAAACAGCAAGGATGGTCATCAACCTAAATTTTTGATGACATCAACATAATTAAATGTTGGGATAACACTCATAGGGTATTTTCATTAGATAAAACCCACTCAAGATTTAACTTACTAGGAAACTACCATCCCACCCAATGGTGTACTTTCATAATCAATGAGTCCAACACCACTAAAATTGTTAAGGAATGACAATTAGTGTTCCCCAATCTTGGATAAAATGTCTATAAATTTCTAATTCTCAAGGGAACTACCTCAAAGAGCTAGAACCTTGTTTTAAATGTAAGGAGTTGACCTTAGAAACTAGTGTCACACCATAGACCTCTAGTCTCTAAAACATATCCATCAAGTCCAAGAACAAATAGAAAGAAAGTAATCCGAGATCTATAAGAAACAATCATGTTTCCATTAAAAGAATCTCTCAAGGTCAACGAAAGATAACCCTTACATGAGGGTTCTATATATAACTTCAATAAAAGGTTTTATTTTTTAATGACTTTTAAATTGATTCTTTTCATTAATTTTTTTTCATCGTATCAAAAATTAGAAGTATATTGCACCAATTTTAGAATAAATAGTACTCATCACTATATTTAGCTAATTCCATGTAGTATTAGTAAATTTTACTACTACTTCATTATTAATAATATAGCCTCAATTAAGTTTACCAAGAATTCATCAAAATAGTCATAGTTGTAGAAAGTTTGAATTATAAGATATAGATGAAACACCCCTTAGGTTTTAATTGAAATTTAATTAACTAATGGATCATAAAAATGATGCTCAAAAGTAGATGAATAGTATTTATTAATTAAAGGGGATCAAAACTATAATATTATACAATAAATTTATATGTAACCCCTAAAAGTGGATACTAACACATTTAATAACCATCCAATTATCATAAACATAACCCTATGGGGTTAAATACCAAGGAATATAATAAATAAGGTGACCTAAGTGGATCCCATAATTCAATTCATGATTCTTAAAACTCCCTTAGTGTGCTTGTCTCATAAAAATCATTCCCCAACTGACTTACTAAGGTCCAGTTGTGCAATTAAGGATCTTGACAAATGGGTAATCATTCCCAAGTTATATAGGTATAAGTATTTATAAGTTCCATTTTACATCATCATTTAAAAAACCCATTTTCTATCAAAAGCAAAATACAAAATTTATACATAAATCATGGTTCAATTATAATAATATTACATTCCTAAGTTATAAAGGTACTGGACTTTTTATGTTAAAATTGGAATTGAAGTGGATGAAACTATTTTTTTACCTTCCTTTTTATAATAAAACAAGTTATTACATAATGGCTTAATTATATGGGTTACCAGTCATAATTGATAAAGTCCCATATACATTATAAATTGTTATTAGAACACATTTAATCAAAACTATATATGTTTCAACCCATGCACCTAGTGGTCTATGGATAAAACAAGTCATGATTGTTTAATTAAGGTTCTACCATCATGTTATATGGGAAACGCCATTTAGGTTGGTGCAGAAACATTAATGTCGAATTTTATATCATAAATATAATTAGAATCATTTTAAAGAGTATATAATGTATCCATGTATGCATGAAACAAAATAAAATATCTATTTACCAAGTACTGATATGTTCCTAGTCTCCTGTATAACATCACAAAATAGTAGGAAAAATGAAATGAAACTCTGATACCACTTGGAAATTTCTTGACCTAGGAGCCACTAAATGGTTTCCCAAGTCGATCAGTCATATGGCCTCATGTGTACCTCCACATACCGTTGAGGCTGGTAACTCACACCAAGGTTCTAAAGGTGGTATAGTGGGGAGATTATACTCTCTAGATCAGTAATAAATACATAAAATTCATAAATGAATAAAATTAGTGGAATACTATCACAAATTAAAATAAATAATAAATAAATAGATAATAACTCATTAACATTTTTTAATGTTTAAGAAGTAGACATAAAACAGTAGATGAAATAAGAAGAAATAGACTGAAAAAATGAATAAATAAATAAATAAAAATGCACTCCATAAGGAAGCTTGATTACATTCTCAACTTCATCTACTAAGATCCCATGTCTAGTGCCAACCATAATGAAAATAGAGCAGATCATAGTCCAGAACCTAACCTATAACCAAGAGTTTTGTACTGGTACCAATCAGCCGCCCAAACAGGGTGTGAGATATACTATTCAGGCCTCTACAAATAGTGTCTAATGCAATAAAGTACATGAATATAAAACAAAGTATTGTACATATATAATAAATATAACGTATTAATTTAAACTTTAACTAAGTCATATCTTATTCCTAAAGAACACCTGATTGAATCTACCTACTTCATTCTAAGTCAGTGTATCTCTGAGAATATTTCAGTATATATATACAAGTATATGTATGTATGTATGTGTGTGTGTGTGTGTAGATATTTATGTATATATATGAACTATATATGAAGTAACAAATATATCCATATATATATATAGTAAAATCCATGACTTAAAGAATTTCTCAGGAATCCATTCATATCATAAGATTCTCATAGAGTATTGAGGGACTTAATCCCTAGTATCATGAGTAATATGGGATGGCATGCTGAGTATCATGATTAATATAGGGAACTATGAAATGTATCATGAATAATCTAGGACTCCATTCCTAGTATCATGAATATTATAGGATTCCATGCCATGTATCATTAATAATATAGGTCATCATTGCAAATATCATGAATAATATAGGATATTGTTCATAGTATCATAAGTAATAAAAAAGAATAAGGGGAAGGCCCAACATCCAAATCAAGAGGACATGGAAGTTATTGTATATAAACCCATGTGATGTGAATCACCATGTATAATCTCCTCAAACAAGGGGATTCGAAACACAATTTTCATAACCCTAAAAGAGTACCGTTTATTTTAATCTAGTATATGGTAATTTCACTTTCCCTATGACCCCATAGACTCGGTGTTTTGTTAAGAGGAACCTAGAAGCTCTTGAGGTATAGTGTACCTTTATTAATACATTAAATTTAATATTATAATAATATTACATGAGATCATGCATACCATACTAAAAAGGTTTAGTCTGGAAATATGTATAGCTAGTAAATTACACAAAGGGAAAATTGTAATCAATATGACCTAACATGATTCTATTAGAAAAGTAACCATTCATTTAATCTATTTAACCAATTCATTTGATCTAATTAACCATACTATTCTAATTATAAATTAAATTAATAATTTGGTTGCTTCCAAAAAGTAACCCTTATCATGGAACACTCATTTAATTCCTGTAAGGATTCATAATAGTGCAGGGAAACTAATCTAACCCTATAGATGTTTCAGTCTTAAGAAAATGATGATCATTTTGGGTGTTTAAGTGAACTCACACGAAAGGGGTGGTTCAGTTTGAGGGTATTACCTCTAACAATTTCAAAGGTCTCAAGAACAAAAAAACTAATGTATAGTTATTAAATTAAATACATTTAATAATTTAAGGGGGAACACACTAATGGTACAACATGCGACATAGTAAAAGTATTATATATATGATGAAGCTTTTTTGAGAAAATACATATATCACCTACCTTATTTTTAAGAAGTTCCACTCATATAATATCAGTATTTGATTCAATCTTGAACAATAGAAATTAGATGAATCATCATATGACCTTAAAATAGGGAAAATTATCTCACATGGAATAGAATTCCATACAGTGAAGAGGAAAATAAAGTTATGAGTAGTCTTATCCTTTCCTATATGATTCCCATGTAAGTAACAGAGGATGATTCTAAGCTCAAGTGAAGGAAAACCACCCATAGAAGGGGGGGATAAGGGTAGAATTCTTGCTAGTGAAATGGTGGAGGGAAAGAGGGTGAAACCCCAATAAATACCGTAGGAGAAAATTTAAATTTTTTCACATTTAATTATCCACAATTTTTTAATAAACTGTTTGGAAAATCATATTCCAACCATGAAATGCCACTTTATATGTACACCCTCACCTTTCATGACTAGAGAAATATTATAAAAACATTAAACATCACATGTGGTTCTCCTCTAAATGTTTCTATAGGAATATAATATGGTCATGATTCATTTGGAACATGGTTAAACAAACCTTATGACACCCTCTTTACCCTTTCATGAAGCTTCATGGTTTCCCCTATACAGCCGCACAGTTACAAACAATCATGTTTCCCTATCATCATCTCTTGAAAATTACTTTTAGAGACCAACACTTCTAAGACTCCTAAGAACCCTCAATAAATCTCTCATAAAATAAACATTATTAGAAAAAAACAAATTTATGTGATATAATTATCATAT
Organism: Viscum album; assembly: GCA_963277665.1. NCBI lineage: Eukaryota > Viridiplantae > Streptophyta > Magnoliopsida > Santalales > Viscaceae > Viscum > Viscum album. The sequence continues at coordinate 1,420,023,200 of OY728145.1, forward strand.
TTACACTGTAAGGCCTAGTTTAGGGCCTATCCTACCAACTAAATGGATTGTTAAAATTTTATCAGAATTTTTTATCCCAATGCAAAACATGGGACATTACAAACTAGGTTCATGAGATCAAGTATTTGAACTTAGGGTTAAGTTCTTGTGGTCCTATGAAGATGTTCTATAGAAGAAAGTTATCCACAGTTACATGACAAGAGTATGTACTATGAGTTAAGCATTGGTGATACATGAAAGGTGTTACATGAATAGGTGTATCACAACTTGGTCTCTTTCAATATATATTATTGTTATTGAAGACTTAAATCAGATTTATTTTGAGGAGTTACTTGCCCATTTTCTTTTTATTTTGAATAGACATAAAGATATATGTGTCGACAAGCATCAGATGTAAGGAGATACATAACAAGGTTTATGCTCTCAAAATATTTTTTTAGATCAATGTTTTCATGTAAGGTATAGATCCTTTTTAATTATATCAAACATATTTATTTTATTCAAATAAAAGTTTCTAAGGGGATACTAGAGGTTTTGGGTGCATTCAGATTGGATCAGGATCCCAGAGATAAGAATTCTTTGGAAACATGAAGAGTTGCATGGTTGGGGGTAGTTTGGTTGATCATTCACCTCAACCATGTGACCTATAAATGGAAGGATAATTATTAGTATAACTATGTGTGAATGGTTCTGGAAAACCAAACAACTTATGAAATTTATTTTGGGTCCATGACACAAGGTTTTTACATGGTTTTGCTAACTGTTTTCCATAACTGTGTGAGGTGTTGTGCACATGGAAAATAGGTGTTCATGGTTGGTGAATGATTTGGGAAACTGTACAGCCAAATCATGTCCCCTCTTAAAAAGGCTAAAAATTACTATTTTTCCCATCCTTTTTATAAAATACAAAACATTCATTTATCCTTATTCATTTTCACATAAGCCTCCAATACCTATCCCTTCTTAAATCAGTTTAGTTTTAGTGGATCCCCCTCATATAACCTCAAATTCCTTCAGTATAAATAACATTGGAATATACCTAATAATTATAAAAATCCATTGTTATCTTTATTTAGTTTCATTCAATTTCATTTGTGTTATCTCTATGAAAAATTATATACCCTATTTTCAGTTCTTTTTTATGGACTTCCAATTTCTCTCATTCCAGCTTAAATATGAGGCTAATTCTGGATGTGGATTCTTATATTAGGAAAAGGTAGGATATTTTTTAATTTTCAATAAAAGTAAATACATTTATGAAATGTTTCTTTGTGATGTACAATAGGGTTTCCATTTATTATCCCTAAAAGTGAAACTCCTTTAATTAGAAACCTACCTTACAAACTTGATGTTCAATTATATCATTGATATTATTGAAGGTTGATTACCTAAATGTGAACCACCCCTTAGGGTGTATCTATTTAAATTCCCAAGAAAACCATGATTGAATTGTAACCCATCACTTATGCGTGTTTGTCTTATCACTTTTAAATTAAATTACTAACATGAACTAATTGAATTGACTAATTGTATGGATATTTTAGTTGGACTTTAACCTCATATTACATAATTCATGATTATTGATACAAACCTAGATCACTATAAAGTTGTGTTCTCCCTTGAGTAAGACTTGGATTCACTAATAAAAAACCATCTTTTAACAGTACTACATTTTTCCATTTTTAGCTCTAAAAAAGTGATGACTATCGGATAATGATTAAAAGTTATATGCTTTAATAAATGCTATAAATCACTGATAAAGGGGTCATTTATCAGCACTAAAGAATGTGCTGAAAATATATGAGTTTATAAATGATTTTAGAAGTGATAATAAAAGACCCATTTATCAATGGTTTTATTTATCACTTATAAAGGATCCCTTTATCATCACTACAAAATGTTCTCATAAAGGGGTATACTGTTGGGTAGAATAACGTCACATTATGGAAGAAAAAACTAGCATATCAAGTATTACTAAAAAATATAAATGAAATAAAATTTTCAACACAAATACAAGAAGAAAACTATATAATAGACATTTCAAACATTGGTTTATACAATTAGATGATTAATTATAAATTATTACATACATTAAAAAAAACGAATGCCTCTTTTTCTTTTTCTCCTAACCCCAACTCATGTTATTCCCAAAAAAATCTCCCCAAATCAAGTAAAATAATGAACTTTTATGAGAAAAAATTCTTATATTAGTAATAATATAATATAATAAATTAAAAATAAATTGTTAATTTTAATCTAAAATATCAGTAATATGAGGAAAATTGTGTATCAGATTGAGTTGGGGTTGATTCTTACATGTCACACCATTTCTTATTCATATTCAATCACTATCTCTATGAAAATTGACTAAATTAGTATAATATAAAAAAAATAAAATTAGTTTACTAATAGTATTTAAAATTGTAAGAAAACAATCTAGGCCCGTTTTCTCAATTTTGGATATATGGTGTAGGTTTTAAAATAAGAAGACACTTATGAATTGAAAAGAAGAAATTTGAGTCATAACATTCACATAGTATATAATATTGATGTGATCTTGATTCCCACACATCCCAAATGGCTTTTGGATCATTTTACTAAAGTATCAAAACTACCAAAATTCATTTTCCCAAGTTTCAATATGTCACTTGGATTTTTTTACTAAAATGTATTTTTAAACTAGAAACACACACTTTGTTTTGTAATAGTTACATAGTGTGTTGATTTTATGTGATATTTATTCCTACACATCACAATTGATTTATGATTTCTTTTCTTAAATTATCATGATAATCTGGGATCATTTTCTTGGTTTTTAGTGAGTGACACTTTTTGAACAAAAATGTTAATTTTAAACTAATATGAGACACATTGAGTCATACTAGGACCATCATGTATCATATTGACTTTAATCTGATTTCTATAATACATAAAATAATTATTTATCTTATTAGTAAATTATAAAAACAATCTGAATGTGTTTTATAGGTTTTCAGTATATCAGTTTTATTTTTTTCTAAATTAATTTCAATTATAAATAAAAGATGTAGTTTGAGTTACACTGATCACCACATTCATAGAATTTAGTTAATGTTGATTCATACATGTCCCGAATTACATATGGATGGTTTTCCTAAGGTATAAAAACAATCTGTATTCATTTTCTCAGTTTTGAGTACCTTAGTTTTTTTTCTACTAAAATGTCATTTTAAGCTCGAAACACACAATTTAAGTCATATCGGTCAAATCATGTAACAATTTGATGTTAAAAAGATAACTACACTTAAAAAATAATTATTCATATTTTACCTAAATTATTAGGAAAATATTAGCATGTTTCATCAGTTTTTAGTGAGTGACACTTTTTAAACTAAAATAAATATTTTAAATTGGTAACAGACACTTTGGGGAATATTGGAAACATCGTGTATCATATTGAGGTGAACATGATTATTAAACATAAAAAATGACTTATAGATCATTATTCTAAGGTATCAAAACAATATTAATATGTTTTCTTATTTTTGAGTTTGTCAGTTTTATTTTTTACTTAAATTAATATCAATTTTTAATAAAATAGTGAACTTGGAGTCATAACAGTCATATTGTGCATCAAATTGAGGAGTGGATGATTCTTATATGTACCAAATGACTTATGAGGAGTTTTCCTAAAGTATTAAAAAAATATGAATGTGTTTTCTTATTTTTTAGTATGTCAATTTGGTTTTTTAGTAAAATGTCAATTTAATCAAGAAATATTTAAATTGAGTCATAACAGTCACATCATATGTTCGTTTTATTTGATATTTATTCCTATATGTCATAAATTACTTATCAATAATTTTCATATGGGGTCATAACGGTCACATCATGCATCATATTTAGGTATGGATAATTTATAAACGTATCAAATGAATTGTGGATCATTTTACTAAATTATAAATACAATATAAATTTGTTTACTTGGTTTTGAGTATGTTTCATGTGTTTTTTACTAAAATATCATCTTAAGTTAGAAACACGCACTTTGAGTCATAATGGTTGAATTTTTTGTCTATTTTACATGATATTGAATCATAAATGTTCCAAATTCCTTATAAATATTTTTCGTAAATTATGAATAAAATATGAGCATATTTTCTATGTTTCCAATGTGTAACAATTTTTCAACTAAAAGGTTAATTTTAAACTGACAACGAACACTTTGAGTTCTACCAGGAACATCATATATCATATTTAGGTGATAATGATTTCTAAACATCAAAAATGACTTATTTATTGTTTTCATAAACTATAAAAACAATATTATTCTGTTTTCTCAGTTTTGATTATGTCACATATCTTTTTTACAAAATTTAGTGTAAATTTTAATTGAAAATAAGCACTTGGAGTCATACCGATCACATTGTGCTTCACATTAAGTATTGTAAGATTCCTACAAGTCCCAAATGACTTATGAATAATTTAAATAAAGTATAAAAACAATATGAATTCATTTTATCAGTTTTGATTACATCACTTATCTTTTTACTAAAATTTCATTTTAAACAAGAAACATCCAATTTGAGTCATACCTATCACAACATGTGTAGATTTGATATTATACTAATTCATACACATAAATAATGAATTATTAATCATTTTCATGAACTTTATAGATAATCAAAGTGTATTATAATGGTTTTTAGTGAGTGAGATTTTTTGAACTAAAATGAAAATTTTAAACTGAAAACGAACACTTTGAGTCATATCAAGAAAATCGTGTTTTATATTGAGATGATATTTATTCCTATATGTCAAAAATGACTTATAGATAATTTTTATAAAGTATAAAAACAATATGAATTTGTTTTCTCTGTTTTTAGTTGTTCAGTTTTCTTTTTTACTAAAATTAATTTCAATTTTAAATAAAACGATGCTCATAAAGGGATACCAGTCATACCATGCATAGGATTGAGGTGTGGATGATTCATACACATCTCAAATGACATATATATTGTTTTCATAAAATTTAAAATCAATCCAAGTGTCTTTTATTAGTTTTGAATACGTTAATTGTGTTTTTTAATAAAATGACATTTTAAACTGGAATTATATGCTTTGAGTCAGACCAGTATCATTGTGTATTGGTTTGAAATGATAATTATTATCACATGAAAAAAATTACTTATCAATTGTATTCATAAATTATCATGAAAATCTGATTGAAGTTTCATGGTTTTAAATATTTCACTTGTGTTTTTTTTTTAAATTAAAATCAATTTTAAATAAAAAGACAAAGTTTGAGTCATACCAGGAACATCATGAAACTGATTTTGGTGTAACTGATTCATAAACATAAAAAATTACTTATGGATTGTTTTCTTAATGTATCAAAAAAATTGTAATGTGTTTGGTCAGTTTTTGAGCATGTGATGTGTGTTTTGAACTAAGATGAAAATTATAAAATAAAAACATATGGTCCAAGTTATACCAAGAACATTGTGTTTCAGATTGATTTGTGGCTGATTTAGTATGTGATATGTGTTTTTCTTTCAACTATCTGAAAAAATAAATAAAATAGAAACCTTTTTCCATTGTAATAAAAAATAAATTCTATGCTCTATGAAACACTTCACTTTTTAGGCAGCATGGGTTTTCATCTTCCATTAGAAAAGAACATGTTCTATATTTTATAGATTATTGAATGTAGTTGAAAGAAAAATATGAAATCCAAAAAGAATTTTAAAAAAACTAAATAAGTAATATATAAAAATGATAAGGAAATTAACTACAAAATAGTAGATAAATGAGGAAAAAATTAATTAAATAAGACGTAGGAAATCATATTTTTATGATGGTTGTATACATTCTTAACCCCATTACTTATTTTCAATATCTTTTTTGTATCCTTTATGTCCAATATATCATGATCATGAAAATATTCTGAAAACAACCCCAAATCAAACAAATAAGTCCACTTATATAAGAAAATAATTTTTATGTGATTAATACTAAACATAAATAAATTAAACATAAATATATAACAATACATTACTTATATGGAAAATGATTTTACTGGGAAGAAATCAAGATTGGAAAACCTATGCAAGAGTATAAGCTTTTAAAATATTTTTAAATAACCAACCAACATAGGTATATTTTAACTCACTGAATTTATTTGATAAAAAAGATATAAGTTAATTTAGTTCGGATCTTGGGGAATGTTTTTACTCAATTTAGAGTATTTTATTTGTGTTTTGAACTAAAATATAAATTATAAAATAAAAACATATTTTTTTATTCATACCTTTCACACTTTGTATTGGATTGAGGTGTAGATGATTTTGTATGTGATGTGTTCTTTTCTTTCAACTGCCTCCACCAAGCTAGAAAAGAAAGAAATGTTCCATTTGGATAGAAGAGGAACCTCACACTGCTTAAAATGACTCATCCATAACCATAAGTTTTTATCCTTTCGAGCTTACTGCATATAGTTGAATTAAAAATATTACTTTCCAAAAGATCTGTGAAAAAAATGAGTAAATATTATATAAAAATTATAGGAAATTTAACTATGAAGAAGTGCATAAAATGGTGAAAAATTCAACTAAATAAGTAGTAGGAATTCACATTATAATCATAATAGTAAAGGATTTACTATTCCTTTTTGAGGAAGTGATTTCTTCATGATATCTATTAAAAATTTTAAAGAATAATTTTTAGAATAAAATGATGAGGAAATTAACTACAAAAATATATAAAATAATGATAAAATAGACTAAAATGAAATTTTTTCTAATCGTATATCAATAAACTAAAATATAAATATTACTGATCATATAAACCTAAAAAAAATTGGCCATACCTAGTCTTATAATAAAATATTTTAGAAGCTCAATCCCAACAAAATTTTATATTTAACCACCTTAAAAAAACATAACATTCACGTATTACACATAATTTCCATAAAAACTTTTATCCTTATGAGTCGGTGTAAAAATCATATATAATTATTTTCCTTCTTATTTGTTACAAATAAATATCATAAAACATTATATATTCTAGGATTATACTAAACAATAGTTTATACCTTTATTTATTCTTAAAAAAATTAATGATTAGTGTAAACATATTATCCTTTATTCATTGAACTAAAATAAATATCTACATTTGAGTATTTATGGAACATGATAAAATATATCTTTTCCTTTCAAAATCCTAGAGAGTACAAATTCCATGAAAACTTATTTACCTTATTTGATGGAAAAAACATCTGTGTGACCCATTATTTATTTTCAGAACATGTGAAACTCCATTATAAATTGTTTACCCCTTTTAAAATTATTAAACATCGGTATATCCCTTTATATCATCCAAATGACCCTAAAATATAGTGATTCCATTAAGTATTCCTGGATAGTGATATAAATTAGTATATCCTTTTCAATATTCTAGGTGATGATAAACTCTAACATAAAATCATCATTATTTGTTCATCAAAATACTAATATTATTATTATTATATATTTTTTAGTGATAACGATGATGATTTTTTACTAATAAGCTTGTGAACATGGATCATTTTATAAAATGAATGTGAACATGCATAATGAATGTTACTTGTATGGATTTCACAAGAATTTGTGATATTATATGATAGATGTAATTTATAGTCAAATAGCCCAAATAATTCTACCACCAACAAATGTGAAACAATTAGATTTTTCTTTTGAAAATTCTTAACTGAGTCAATGAAATTATGTATTCATTATTTTATTTTATTTTTTGAGATTTCATATAACAAACCAGTTTTAAAAAACATAGACATTAAATCTATTTTGTGGAATACTCAATACATTACAAAAATAGATTCCCAAAGACTGTGTTTGTTAGTTCTGTTCGAAACATGGAAATATAAACATTGTTACATAAGTGAGCTACAATATCTCCCACTAGGATCTTCATGACTAGAACACTCCTTATACACATAATATTTAATACATATGTTCATAGCCTGGGGATGGAATCCTAAAAGAGGTGATCTCAGATGATCAGTAAGGGTTAAAAAAGGAGACATGTAATCATAAACATTAACATATGGGTATGATAATGCGATCATAACATTAGATGATCATACCCAACATATGAGAGATCATAAATATTAATAATACCATAAATATTAAAAGTAAATAATAAATGAATCATAATGAAATAAAGATCATAAGACGTGAAATCATAACTTATGAATAATATAGGTAATTGTTTCATACATAAACATGTGATATCATTCCCTATAAGTTATGACGCATTTCTATAACTTATCAAGGACTTCATACAAACTGCACCTACTAAGAAGGACACACCACCATCCCTAGTAAAAATAATTTCCATGTAAAGTGTTGGGTTTCCCTATATTCCCACAGTGGATTCGGTTTCCACATATTCTATTTTCATGGTGACACACCTATTGGGTGGGACACACCACCATCCCTAGTCACAATCCATTCATTGTAAGGGATAGGGATTCACCATCTTCCCATAGTGGATCAATCCCATTGACTTGATTCACATCATTATCTAATGAGATATAAATCTTTACCCAAGTCATTGGATGGACATATAAGTCCCACCCATCTCATTATAAAATCATTTATACATATTCCATTATATAATAAAACATTACCCATATCATTACCCATAAAAAGAGATGGGTTTTATAAGAAACAAATCATAACCCATGAAAGGAAATGGGTATCATTAAAATTTCATCACATCATAAACCATAAAAAATAATAGCTTTCACAATCATTTCATCAAAGTATTACCTGTGAAAAGAAGTGGGTTTCAAAATAATATAACCTATGGAATATAAATGTGGGTCATAAGAATCATTCCATAAAAACATAAAACATTATAGAAAGAATATGAATGGAACCATTAAATCATTTCCAAGAAGGGAATGAGTAACATCAATGGATGACATCTTATATAGAAAATAACATGGAAATATGTTTTAAAAACATTTCTTGAGTAAAATATACCTTCTTCTTGGAAAAGTTTTTTTAAAACATAAAACCTTTAAAATTCCATTTTCTTTGAAAATGAATTGAAAAATCATAATGAAGGATTGAAATGAGTTTGAAAAGATTTTCCCTTGAAAACTTATAAAAGAATCATAAAAATATTTTAAAACATTTTTTCTTTGAAAACATATAAAATACTCTTGAATAAACCTACTTTTTTGATTTCTTATCCTCTAAGGCCTCTTTATAGTTACCTTTTTTAGTGTTATGAGGCAATGACTCCAATCACCCATGAGGTATTATAATTATCATAGGTGATGCTCTCAGAATCCAATTTTATAGGCCTCTTTAACTATTCTCCTATTTTCTCCTAAATTTTTTAATAAAACATTTATATTAAGGTATAAAATAAAATTATAAATATTTTGAAAAAAATTCTTTGAAATCACTTTGAAAACTTATAATGAAATCTTTAAAACATTTTGAAAATCATTTTCCTTGAAAAGTTTTAAAATAATGTTGTTTTTTTAACACCATTTCTTTGAAAATACTTTTAATACATGTAAATAATTCTTCAAAACCTTTTTAAAAGTCATTATTTTTGAAGAACATATATTTATGAACAAAATGAGAAATAAAGCCAGAGTTTCATAAAAAAAAATTGAATTATATTAAGTACTAATTAGTTGAAAAATGGTACCATTAATTATATATAACATGAATATCCAGAGGGTAATAAAATTCATGGGATTTCATTACAGATGTATTATAATATTTTATCAATGGAAGCATAATCATAAAAAATCATGTTAAATGATGAGATTGTAGAAATAAATTGTTACCACTATAGTAAATTTGAATCAACGGATAGTTGAAATTTTAAAATTACATGAATCTTAAAACATTATGAAATTACATATATTCATTATATAACATGTCAAAGGTTGTATATACACCTCACATAAAAATAAGGGTGCATAACACAGCATGTTCCTCAAAGAAGAAAAATTGAGACAAAACTACTTTACCAATTTGGTGAATTTTGAAACATAGACATCAGGAAAGAAATTAAATCAAATGGATATGAAGATAACCATAAATTTTAAAAAAAACCAAATAATGCATCCATGTGAAGTTTAATTACCACATATAACAAATAGTAGGTGAACATGGCTTGGGCTTCACAAAAATTAAAAGTGAGATGAGAAAACACTTAATACATGGGTAACATTAGAATTGTGATCCCCATGAGAGAATAAAATAATATAACAATTTTAATATAATTAAATAAATTAAATTAATGATATAACATTCCATTGGTCAGTATATACTCTACACATAAGAAGTGAGCGGTGATTATGACATGTATCTCATTGAAATAAAAAGTGAGATGAAATCCCCTTACTTTGTGTCTTAAATCTCGTCGTACTCATTTAATAATCATTTTTAATAAATGTAAGTTTGTTATAAATATTTTATGGTACCATATTATTATAACTAATACTATATATGGTTTTATTATTACTTTATATTACCCTCTTGTTAATAATTTCATGTTAAGGTTATGCTTCGGGTAATATTTGCTTTGTTTATTTCTTGTGTCTTAGTTTATTATATATTTGGTCCTTATAAAAATATAATGATTGAAATTATTTAGAAAATTATATAAATATCACTTATATTCATTATATTTGTATTCTAATAATCTGGATAATATTGATGTATGAAATAGAATACACTGTTGATGGAGACAGTAGGTTGTTTATACGAATGAACATTGTTTCTATTTTATTGATGTATTGAACGAAATAAATAAAATAAAATATAAGTATATATGTATATAATATAATTAAATTATAATTATTATGTCATTTATATTATATAATTTCACTAAACTCACCCTTAATACATTCCTTTTTGTGTGTGAAAGAATCACATTGCTTTGAGGGGGCGGTAGTCCAAACTTCGTCCAATGAAATTATCGCATTTACACAAAATGAAAAGTATAATGACATGTGTTGTAAAATTATTAAAGAAGATTAAAGACATAATATTTTTCATATATATAATATATAAATAAATTTTCCATCATAATTACCAAACATTAAAGGTGGTAAAGGAAAAAATGAACAATCATCGTTTTGTGAGGCGGTATTTCACCATACACATAGGAAATATGTTCGCTACCCATTAGATGGAAGTGTGTGTATGTGTAGGTCTAAAAAATAGAATAAAAAATCTTGGTATATTTATGATACTGCTTTATTTTATAATAATGTAATAATAAGAAATTATGAAGTGGATAAATAAATAAATTGAAAGAGTTTGAGGGAAGATGTTACCGCTTAATCGAGTATCTTTTTTTGGTTTGCACCAAAGGGATTACTTGGGAGGATTTTTGTAAAAATGTTGTATTCAAGTAATAAGATAGGTATATATGGGATATAATTGGATAGATATTTTCATAACCTAATTATTTTTAGGGCTGTGAAGAAGGGGATATTGCTTGACATTTTATAGGGGAGTCTGAGTGGAATTATTGTAAATACCAAAAAGGTATTCATTAATGGGATGTCTCCTTTAACTGATGTGCCTCATAAATATACAAGTAATGGTTTAAATGAGAATAATGGTCAATATAAACTTTAACCATATGAAAATATGTTAATTTTAATGATTTGGTTCCTTAACTTCTAATATTCCCTAGTTTTATCATTTTCATTTTTATTGAAGCATTTAATAGTCTAACCTAAGTAATTTAACTATTAATAATAAAATAACGTGATATTTTTTATAAAATATAGATAAATTTAATTATGAATATTATATATTATTTTTAAAACAAAAAATACCATGTTTTTTGTAAATTAATTTTAAAACTAGTGCATGTGACGCGCTAAAACATTTCTTAAATTTTGACTGTGCTAACAATGTTTTTAAAATATATGGGTCAATATGTAAATTATAAAAGATAATTTTGTACATTAACATAACATATGTAATATTTATCAACACTTAATAATATATTGTCCGAATATTGAATTTTTATAAATTTTAAATCATTTAATAAAATATAATGTATTATAAAATAACATTAATGTCAATTTTGACATTATTTATTTAATTTTAATTTTAAAATATCAATTCAATATTTTAATTAAAATATATTAGGTTTAAATCTATCTTAAATGATATATTCATCTTTTAGATTAATTAATGAAAATAATTCAATCAATTTACATCACATTTAATATTTATAATATCATTTATTTTAGTTAACTATTAACTAAATAATCACTATGTTGGGGTTTCTTAAAAAATTTAATGAAATAAATCTTTTATAAAAATTAATCATAGATTTTTATAATAAAAATAACCCATTTATATTTCAAAAGGATATGTATGACAGAATATATTATGTTTTGTATATATCTAAAACTTTTATAAATGCAAAAGGTATAGAAGGTTCTCCTTTTGTCTTTTTCCTTACATAACCTTTTATATAGGGCACTTCCATTTAATAATGTCACAATAACCCATAAAATTTAAAAAAAAATAAGTAATTTTTTAACTATTATTATCCAATTGATTGTTTAAATGTTTTCAAGTCACATTGGCCTTTAATATTAAGTTGTAGTTCCTTATTAATCTTAATTTTACCTTAATACACATAAATAATTTTAATCAATTTCACTAATACTTTTGTTGAAAAATTAAGTTGAAATTATTAGACCAAAAATATTATAATTATTCTAATTTTTTATTTATAATTTTTAAATTTCAAATCACCTATTTAGTAAAATTAATTTTAATTCTCATCTCGCAAAAGTGGTGAGAAAGCGGGTTTTTAAAGTAAAAATATTCAAAAATTCAATAGGTTTCCATATCTAATTTAATTATAAAAATGATTATAATGAACTAAAATGGATTATTTCAAGTATTATTTATCTATTATTTCTTTATAAAAAAATTTAAAATATAATTTCACATTAATAAGTTTTTAAAAGAAAATGTGTTTTTTAACTAAAATGTTGTATTTTTCAATATTCGCCAAAAAAATAAACTTCTCAGAAAAATCCAAAAAATTCAACATAATATAATTTAAAAATTATGAATTATAGAATATGGTTATTTTAAAAAAATCATAAATGTTTCAAAATTTAGTCTTAAAATAGGCCCATCATTAAATGGACATAAAACACGATCTAGCAAGTAACGTAAGCTAAATCGGTGTTGTGTGTACCAGAAGCTAATCTAAGTGTTGTGTATAGTGCAATATCAACTTAGTTTTTCATATAACAGAATAAAAATTTATATCAATTTTATTTATTTAATGAAAATACTATATAACATGATGTGTTAAATGTAATAAATCATGAAGATTAATTTAATTTGAAAAAAATTGAAAATATTGAGTTGTTACATTCTACCCCCATTAAAATGAATTTATCCCTCAAAGTTATTTTGGGTCATAAAAGTTTAAATACGTGATATTTCATTTCACATAAACATACATTATAAAAATGAACACTAAAACTTCCTATAAAAAATAAATATTGAACCGTAATGGCAACCCAAAGTAACTCCTAACTAGCTTCCCATATATGATAACATAAGTGGGAAGTGAAAACATAGAAATGTAAGGGAAATCTAACCATAAAGTTCTGATGGAGAGTGATATATAACAAGGTTATAAAAAATTTAACCATCACAACACCATAAATCTATGATGACCTAAGGGACCATCTAATTCATCAGAAATGAAGGTACAGGGATAAAATTTGGTTTCAAGATCATTTTTCCTAAAGTCATATAATTTTCATGAAAGGATATAATTCCTTGATTTTAGGACCACCTCACCCATTTTTGTGCCTCTATAAACTTCCAATTCATCTCTCATTCAAATAAACAAGGGTGAATTTTTAATTCTTGAAGCATTAACAGAACATTAGATCTATGATAAGTCATCCCATCTATCTTCAGTTACCATTAACACAATGTGTTTAGAAAAGGTTATCTAATATACATGAATACTCATGAGGTGAGATAATACACTAATCTCATAAATTTAATCCAAAGTTTAACAAAAAAATATCATAAATGGTTATCCTTTGAACCCTTAAAAAAGATGAAAATTCACAACATTTGAAAGAAGGTCACGAAATCGACTTAACATTGATCTCCCATATATCACAAAGTATCTCTTCATTTTCATATTCCAAACATGTGAATGCCCTAATCATGAATCCACTTGAAACATGGTAATAACATGAATTACTATAAATAATTTTGGAAGATATACTCACTTATTTATTCCAAACATTACTAGATACAGTCATTGAATCCAAGAAGTTTTAAAATTCATCTTTGATGAAATAGAATTTTTTTTTCAAAAAATCGATAATCAAATCCAGGGTAATTATTACTATATAGTTTACTTTATCCAAATTAATCATCATTTAATCCAAGCTAATCACATTTTTCTCAACATCTTCATCACATTAAGGGTTACCTTACCTTAGTCAAAATATGACTTTTCAAAGTCATTATCACCATTCAATATATCCTTTTCAATCCTTAATAAAAACATATGATGAAAATACTTACATATTTTATAATTCAAAAAAATATATATATCTGAATTCCAAATCATAAATACTTCAATCATCCAAATTTATTATTAAACCATTACTTAGGATTCATCAACTTATTCAATAATACCTATTTCCTATAATATTAAATATGAATCATGTCTTAAGGTTACTCAACCTCAATCTAGTCATTATTCTTACATTTAATGTAAAAAATACTCAAAGAACATCCTGTTCCTTTCACATATCATTCTAAGTCTTTATTTTTAACGGTATAACTAATACTCATACCACCTTCCTGATTCTCTTCATGAGATTTACACTTAGGAACTATATTTTCATAATTACCATTCTTTTCACACCTAAAAAAATCAATATTGACTGTGTTCCATTGAATAAATCTAGAAATCATAGTGGGAGAAACATTTATCATAATGGAAAACCACATAATCATTAAAAACACTTATTTGATGCATAAATTGTGGCTCCAAACTCTTTAATCTATGACACGTAAGGTTTATAATAGGTTATTAATAGTAATTTTCAACTTAAATACTTTATGTTAGTTTGTAAAGAGTTTTTAAATTCCCAAAGAATATCCCCTGTGTAACACCTCAAGCTTCCACAGTAAGCTTCTCTTTGAATAATACAGTAGCATGTGTTGTACACAACTTCGAGTTCTAACACACACCACAGCCAATCAAACAACCTGTTATGAATTTTAATACCCAATTTTTGAAATTTTATAAATTTATTCTTTAAAAATGGACTTCATTTTTTGATTTGGAATATCGAAATTATCTTAGGGTGAATTTTTGGTATTTTTCTGAAAAAATTCAGTTTTTGATGAATAGTGAAAAAACATAGAGTTATAGTTTAAAACCGAATTTTTATTTAAATAATTATTTATTTTGTTTAAATTTAATTAAGGTCAAAATATATACATAATACCTATATATGTTCAATGTAATTTATTGGAGTTAGTTTAGAATAATTTTAGATATATATAACTTTTATTGAACTTTTCACCGTCTTTTACCCACCTCCTATGAGAATTTGGAAATTTACATAAAATATAATTTTACTGCTTCTATGAGTTGAATTTCAAAAATCCTAGAGACACATTCAATATCAAGGAGTAAAATTTGGTTCAATGAGATGAAAATAATTTTTGGTGAATAGTAACTTTTTACAATTATTTACCACAGTTAAAAGTAAATAGGGTAATTAAGGGTACAAATGATATTAATATTACCCTAACACATGAATAAATTCTATTGGACAAGTGTATATCGCCAAAAACAACCATATGAAAATAATATTATCATTTATGTCCACTTGGATTAGATTAGGACATTTATTATTATTAAATTCAAAGAAGAGTTAAAAGAGATAAAATCAAAGTTTAATAACTAAAACATTTTAAATATAGGGTTATACATAAGATAAATTCGATTATAAATATTCATTAGAAAGATAAAAATATTTCCTAAATAATGGTATATTAATTATAATTTTAGACATTAAATAATTTAATTTAATTATGACACAATGGTGATGTAGTAATTACCTAATTAATGAAACATTAAAATAATTGATATTATAAATAACAAAATAAATGTAATTTGAGACTTTTTATGTATTAAACTAATTTTATAGGTTAATATTACATATTAGGATTGGTTATATAAATCCTTTTGAAGTAATAATTTTGTTATAAAATTATCAAAAACAAAATACCCAATAGTTTCAAAATTGACCTAAAATAATTTTTAAAACAAATATTATATTATTAATTGATATTCTATTTCTAAAAAATAAGGTTTGTACAAAGGACTTATATAATGATATTTTTATCATTAATGCACCACCTCATGGTCTCATTGAGGTATATAGTATTTTTATTAACTATATAATATAAAAATACAAAAAGACATGGTAAATGTCAAACTATTTAACTAAGAATTAAATATGAATGATAAGGTCAATATAGTGACCCAAAACTGTCTAAAATCTATTGGTTGAAATTATTTCGACCTATCCCTACCTTAAACTTTAAATAATCCACTTTGGAGCCATTATAACCTGAATATGAATTTATTATAAAATAATATTTCAAGCTTTTCCAAAGGTGCCCCTCACCCTCTTATAAAAGGGTACTCCCCCATCTCTCTAATTTTCACCTTCAAAGACTTTTGTCTCGGCCAACCCCTGCCAAAATATTATCTCAACTTCCCTAAATTAAACCTAGAGTCATTATTTTGATCAGAATGTCATCCTAATGAGCCCTTTTGATCAAATCAAAAGGAAGAACCCGAAGAAGAGGTAATGTTTTCACAACCCTCCTTCAAGTTCCTTTCTTCTTCAACTTCTTATTTCTTTTTTATTTCCAATATAAAATAATAACTCCAGTATATTTTATATACTGTGATGTTATTATAAATATTGAACAACCATATTCAGTATTCTATCCATCCTTTGAATGACATGTCACCATACGTGCGTACCTACGGCCTACCGTCTCCACATCGTGGTGTAATTGTTATTCAATACATTATTATTTGGATGGGAATAATAATAATGTGTAATTCATGTAAATAATAAGTATAACAGTATAATTATTCTGTATATATGATATACAATACAATTTTATATGATTTTAGCATCAAAATAATGATATTGTCGCTTGTGCGTACGTACAGACTACAGTCTCCAAGAACGTGATGAGATTGATTCCCCATCGTATCCATACAATTCTAATTCTCATTTTATGATTACAAATAATGTATACAGACTTTATATCATTCTGTATATGAATAAGATACAATCTATCCATAACAAACATGACTTATGTAACAAAACATATAAAATAAAACGAGTAAGTTAACACCCGAAACGACGATAATACTAAGATATTATTAACAAAGAAATGTTAAAAGATCATATATGACATAATATTAATGTATATGATTCTTTTATAATTAAATAACAATTATTTCACCATTATACAATAGGTTAACCTACCCTCAACCAAAGGAAAAGTAAAAATTAAGGGATTTCATATCTCACTTTTAATTCTGTGGGATTTCCATTGTTCACCACTAATCTATAGCAAGTGGTGTGTGTACTGCCCATGTTTGTATTCAGTGTGTAATATAATTTATTTCATTTATATTTACGTCATCATTTTATGACCCCTATTTCAAGGGTGTATGTTTCGTAAGTTACCAAATCAATAAGGGAATTTGAAATTTCAATTTCCACTCATTTGATTTTACGCATACTTCATTGATTATTTTACTCCAAGATTATGTGTGTAATCACTATTCATTTGATTATGCAATATTTTCCACTCCCCTTTATGTGGATATACTTTTTAAACACATAATAACTCCATTTATAAATTCTCAAGTCATCGGTATGAACTTAATAAGAGTAATTTTTACTCAATCTCGATTTGTCGAGTTAAACATCTAATTCATTGGTGTTGTTTTTACCAGAATATGTGTGAATGTCCATTGATTGTTTTACACTGAATATCCAATAATATTGAGTATATATATATTTTCCACACATAATTTTTTCTTTGATTTATCCTTAACCTAAGGATACGACCTTTATGAGAGGTTTCATCTCAATTTACATTCCATTGAGACTCCTTTGTTGATATACACCAAATAACTTTTATATGGTGTATATAATGTACATTGACATAGTATATAATGAATCCATTTCTTCTTATGATATTACAATGTTTTTATTACCTCAATTATTTGTATTCAAGTGTCTCTCTTTTTGTTAGGAACTCTAACTAAAATATCATTTTTAAATGTTTTAAATATTTATTATTCTAAATATTTCTCATTAATGTCCATGTTTTAAAAATGGTTTTAAGGATTTGTTTATATGGAAATTAAAGTTTTCTAATCAAAATTTAATTTAAAAGATTCAAAGTGGTATGGGACACTATTATTCACAAATCTATTTTAAATGGATTCTTGACAAATAGTATGACTTTTAAATGATTTCAAGAAAAAGAGTGATATTTCCCTCTAATAGTTTTGATGATTATTTTAATCTATGTCAATATCCTTCATTATTCTCGATTGAGGTCAATCTATTACAATAAAATCTTCTATATTGTATTGAATGAGTTATTTTTTACTGTAGATGTGCTATTTTTATTCTATTCATGGTTTGTGGATAAAGTATTGACATTACCTATGCTAGTTTTAATATAAATGTTTATGTTATGTTTAAACCTGTTCATATGAGGAATGCATTGGACTTAGTAAGTGATGGTTGGAGCCCACTATAGCACTTCGATGCATCAGTAGGTCTCATGAGACAAACTAGTGTCTTGGCACAAGGCCTTCACAAATTCTTATTTGTAGTCTTAGAACGAGGCCTTGACTATGTGGTTATGATAGTCTGGCATTATGAATTCCATCATTATGAAAGTGGTTATTGATATTGCATGTGGTTATTCGAATATTAGAATATCCATGTGAATAATTAAATGGCATTATTTCATTTTATCTTTTCCATATTATGCTGAAGTTCAAGTTTAAAAGGCTTTTCTTTTAGTTTTACATTGCCTTAAATGTTTATGCTTATTTATAAAAGTTTCTGCTGTATTGTTATCCTTAATGAGCATCTGATCTCACCCCTTTCAATGTTTTATTTTTTCCAGGATGTGAAGAAGTAATTTATGAATGACCTGTAGGGATAGTATGAGGGGATATGAAGACAATATGTTTTTTTTAATTTTTTTACTTTATGTTGAAATGTAAGACTTATGAATATATCTAGTGTTTCCAAGACTACTAAACTAATCGGTCTTTTGAGAATTGATCTTTTGTGATCATGTCAATGTTATGTAATAATGCACCGACTCTCGGTAACTCGGGTCGGGACATTACAGTTGGTATCAGAGTAAGTTTAGTACAAACCTTGGAAACTAGAATTAGATAAACTCTGATTAGATCACATAGCCCTAAGATAGACTTTGAGGATTAATATAGAAGAACTTCCTAAAATTTTGGTATTGTATAGATTTTGTGAGTTTTCCAAGCTAATACATCCTTGTCTTGATATGAGCAGGTAGAGGTGGCTCTAGAACAGATGTACCTAGGGGTAAAACCCGAAAACAATGCTTTGAGCTAGACTCGAATGGGAACTGGTGCACGACAACGGGCCTTGCTGCACTCTTGGTTATGACACTCCTGGGGAATATGCTTAGGATAATTTACATTTTCTTTACAAACCAATTTGAATTATTTAAATATAATATGAGAATAAATGACTTTGGTTAATCCTAAGGTGTTTCAAATTGAGAATATGGTGTCATGATATTCTCTAAAAGATTTTATGACTACTGTTACTCACGCAATGCTTTCTAGTTTTAGTCAATGGCTGGAGTCCAAGGAAGTCATAGTAACTTTGAGAATTATGTAAAAGGTGGGAAAGGTGGTGGAAATGAGCAAAAAATGGAATTTTGATAGGTGTAAAAGATATTATGTTAATGCCAAATCATTTTTCCAAAAATATGATCAACAACATATATATTAACCAACTCCCGAACTCAACAAAGAAGAGAAATGCGATGAATGATAAGAGCTCCAGTAGTGGAGACCATGGAGAAAAGAATCCTAAATTTCCATCATGCAGGAAATGTGGAAGGAGACACCCAGTAAAGTGTCTCAACGGAATGAAGAAATGATTTACGTGTGGAAAATAAGGACATAAAGTGAATAATTTCTGAGGAAAAATGAAGAGTACTATGGAATAAAATAAAAATGGTCCCAAAAATTCATTTACAGTCATTTTTCGTTAATGTAGGGGACCTGGACATTACCCAATTGAATGACCTATTCTATAGGATATTTTTTTGTTCAAAGAAGAAGCTATGTGGAAATAAATAGTTGGAGAAATGTTTAAAAGTTTTAGTTCTCCTTATTGATGGGATTACTTTGGAATAATTTTCTATTGTATTTGTGACCCCCAATTTCCCATGTGAGAATGATATTTGAGGAAGACTTATCTTTTCCCTTTTGGATATAGTTATAAATAACCATTTGGTTTTATAGGATCATTGGGTTTTAGGAAATTACATGTTATTATATTTTGGGATGAAAATTCAAGGTATGAGATA
This sequence comes from Viscum album, assembly GCA_963277665.1. Classification (NCBI taxonomy): domain Eukaryota; kingdom Viridiplantae; phylum Streptophyta; class Magnoliopsida; order Santalales; family Viscaceae; genus Viscum; species Viscum album. The sequence continues at coordinate 1,420,043,950 of OY728145.1, forward strand.
ACATTTCTGATTAAAATTATGTTATGGTTATTTTGAGGAATTCTTCTCATTTTGGTAATATTATAAAATATAGTTTTTGAAAAAGGACAACACACAGACCATGTGATAACCCGTCGCATCGGACAAAGTTGTGGGAATCAAACCCGCAACCAAACTGCGATTGGGATTTATCACCTACCACTGGACTATGTAAAGTATCTGGTTAGTTTGACTAATTATTTTTACTTAAATGATTTTATTGATCAATAATAATTTTATTTGGGTTCTTATGTCTTATCAAATGAATACCCTTAGTATAGGAAAATGATTTGGTGATTAAGTGATAAATGTTATTTTGGAAGATGTTCTCTTTGTTGGGAACACTATATGCCCAAGGAAACTAGAATACTATGGGATTTCACTTGAGGAGTAATGGTTTATTTTTATCTACTTTTTTATTGTGGATTTATAGTGATTTTGGTTATTTATGGAAATGATTAACCTATAATAGAGAATATGTGATTAGGTTAATTACTTTTAAGTATGTGACTTTAAGAGTATCTGATGTCATTTGGAGATACAATTTAACGTGGAAGACTACATAACCAAATTCATCTATGTTTTTGTTTTCAATATTAGTTTGGATTATATTTAAGGATTTTAAGGAAAATTGTTTATTGAATGGTATTTATTTCACTTTTGGGGTATTGTCGGTTTAATTTTAGAAATTAAGATTCATGTTTCTTTCTCTAAAGGGATATCCTTTTGGGGGATCATCATATCTTGTACTAAACATTTTGGTTTTGATTAATCTCTAAAGATAAGGTAAATATATATTCTATCCTTCTTGGATCATGTGATTCTATAGAAGTTTATTCTAGCTCTTCCAGTGTGACCAAGTCTTCTTGAATACTCATCATTTAAAAAATGAGTTAGTGGTGGAAATTTATTAAAGAATGAAACTCTACTTGAAAAGTAAGTATATCTCTTTATTTTCTTAGTCAATATCATAAATTAATTCCTTATCTTTATGTAATGTAACTTAAAAAAATGTTTCCTGTATACTTTTTCTATTGGGAAACTAATGACAGTTTGTCCCATCACAAGTTTGTGAATTTATTGTTGTTAACTTTCTCCTGATCATGTCTTATATTCCTCTCCATTATAACTTTTCACTTAGTTTATCTTCCATATCTATGTTTTCCTACATGGAATCCTAGTATGAGTTATCTTGGGTGAAATAAGTACTTATCTTTATTTCTTTTAATGTGATAGTTTTATTGACTCTTTTTCCCATGTGAGACTTTCCATTATATTCCCAAGTCCAATTTTAAAAATTTTGAGGATGAAATTATTTGAAATAGGGGAGAATGTAACACCCCAAGCTTCCACGGTATGCTTCTCTTTGAATAATACAATAGCGTGTGTTGTACACAACTTCGAGTTGTGACACACACCATAGCCAATCAAACTAGCCGTTATGAATTGCAATACCCACTTTTTTAAATTTTATAAATTTCATCTTTCAAAATGGACTTCATTTTTGGATTTTAAATATAGAAATTAGCTTAGGGTGAATTTTTGGTATTTTTCTGAAAACATTCAATTTTTTATGAATAGTGAAAAAACACTGAGTTGTAGTTTAAAACCGAATTTTTATTTAAAGAATTTTTTATTTTATTTATATTTAATTAAAGTAAAAATAGATACATAATACCTTTATAAGTTCAATGTAATTCATTGGAGTTAGTTTAGAGTAATTTTAGATATATAAAAATTTTATTGAACATTTCACTGTCTTTTACCCACCTCCTAGGAGAATTTGGAAATTCACATAAAACTTAATTTTACCGCTTCTGTGAGTGGAATTTTGAAAATCTGAGTGGCATGGTTAATATAAAGGAGTAAAATTTGGTTCAATTAGATGAAAATAATTTTTGGTAAATAGTAACTTTTTACTTTTATTTACCATGGTTAAAAGTAAATAGGGTAATTAAGGGTAAAAATGATATTAATATTAACCTAACACATGTCCTAATTCTATTTTACAAGTGTATCTCGACCAAAAACAACCTTAGGAATAAAATATTATCATTTAGGTCCACTTGTATTATATTAGGACATTTATTATTATTTAATTCAAAGAAGAGTTAAAAGAGATAAAATCAAAGCTTAATAACTAAAACATTTTTAATATAGGGTTATACATAAGAATAATTTGATATAAATATTAATTAGAAAGATAAATAAATTTCCCATATAATGGTATTTTATTTATAATTTTTAGACATTAAATAATTTAATTTATTTATGACTCAATGATGATGCAGTAATTACCTAATTAATGAAATATCAAAATAATTGATATTATATATGTCAAAATAAATTTAATTTGAGACTTTTATAAATTTCACTAATTTTATAGGTTAATATGACATATTATTATTGTTTATATAATTTTTTTTGAAGTAATAATGCTATTATGAAATTATAAAAAAACAAAATACCCAATAGTGTCAAAATTGACATAAAAGAGTTTTTAAAACAAATATTATATTATTAATTTATATTCTATTCTTAAAAATATATGGTTTGGCCAGAGGACTTATATAATTATAGTTGTATCATTAATTGACCATTTTGGGGGTCTCTTGGTGGTATATAGTAAGTTTATTAATTATATAATATAAAAATACAAAGAGACATGGTAAATGTCAAACTATTTAACTAAGAGTTAAATATAAATGATAAGGTTAATATAGTGACCCAAACCTGTCTAAAATATATTGGTAGAAAGTATTTAGACCCATCACAACCTTAACCTTTAAATAATACTTTTTTGATCCATTAGAAACCGAATATGAATTTATTATAAAATAAAATATCTATCTTTTCCAAAGGTCCCCCTCACCCCTCTTATAAAAGGGTACTCCCCCTTCTCTCTAATTTACACCTTCAAAGCCTTTTGGATCAGCCAACCCCGGCCCAAATATTCTCTATACTTCCCTCACTTAAACCTAGAGGCCTTATATTGATCAGAAAGCCAACATAAGGAGCCATTTTGATCAAATCAAAAGGAAGAACTCGAAGAAGAGGTAATGTTTTCACAACCTTCTTTCAAGTTCTGTTCTTCTTCAACTTCTTTTCTCTTTGTTATTTCCATTATAAAATAATAAATACAGTATATTTTATATAATTTGATGTTATTATAAATATGGAACAACCATATTCAGTATTCTATCCATCCTTTGAATGACATGTCACCATACGTGCGTACATACGGCCTACCGTCCCCACGTCGTGGTGTAATTGTTATTCAATACATTATTATTTGGATGGGTTTAATAATGATGTGTAATTCATGTAACTAATAAGTATAACATGATAATGATTCTTTATATATGATATACTATCAAATTAAATATGATTTTAACATCAAAACAATGATATTATCGCCCGTGCGTACGTACGGACTACCGTCTCCACAAACGTGATGAGATTCATTCCCCATCGTATCCATACAAGTCTAATTATAATTTTATGATTAAAAATAATGTTTAAGGACTTGATATCATTATATATATGAATAATATACAACTTATCCATAACAAACACGACTTATGTAACAAAACATATAAAATAAAATGGCTAAGTTAACACCTGAAATGACGATAATACTAAGATATTATTAATAAAGCAGTGTTAAAAGTTCATATATGATATCATATTAATGTATATTATTCTTGTATAATTCAATAAAAATTATTTCACCATTATAAAGGAGGATAACCTACCCTATACCAAGGAAAAAGTACAAATTAAGTGGTTTCTTATCTCACTTTAAATTCCATGGGATTTCCATTGTTCACCACTTATCATTTCCATGTGGTGAGTGTACTACCCATGTCTGTATTCATTGTGTAATATACTATAATTCATTTATATTTACATCGTCATTGTATGATCCCTCTTTCATGGGTGTATGTTTCATATGTTACCAAATCAATAAGGGAATTTGAAATTTCAATTTCCACTTATTCGGTTTTACGCATACTTCATTGATTATTTTACTCCAAGATTATGTGTGGAATAACTATTCACTTTATTATGTCATAATTTCCACTCCACTTTCTATGGATATAATTTTGATACACATAATCACTGCATTTATAAATTCTCAATTCATCGGTATGAACTTGATAAGAGTAATTTTTACTCAATCTCGATTTGTTGAGTTAAACATCCAATTCATTGGTGTTGTTTTTACCAAAATATGTGTTAATATAGTTTGATTTTTTTACACTGAATATCCAATCATATTGAGTGTATTTATATTTTTTACACATAATTATTTCATTGATTTATCCTCAACCTAAGGATATGACCTTTATGAGAGATTTCATCTCAATTTACATTCCATTGAGACTCCTTGGTTGTTATACACCAAATCACTTTTATATGGTGTCTATAATGTACTTTGACAAAATATATCATGAATACATTTATTCTCATGATATTAAAAAGTTTTTATTACCTATATTATTTTTATTCAAGTGTCTCTCTTTTGGTTAGTAACTCTAACTAAACTATTATTTTAAAATGTTTTAAAGATTTATTAGTCTAAATCTTACTCATTAATGTCCATGTTTTAAAAATGGTTTTAAGGATTTATTTATATGTAAATTAAATTTTTCAAATAAAAATTCCTTTTAAATGTTTCAAAGTGGTACGGGACACTTTGATTCAAAAATCTATTTTAAATGGTTTGTTTACAAATAATGTGACTTTTAAATGATTTCAAGAAAAAGGGGGATATTTCTCTCTAATAGTTTTGATGATTATTTTAATCTATGTCAATATACTTCATTATTCTCGATTGAGGTTAATCTATTACAAAACAATCTTCCATATTGTATTGAATGAGTTATGTTTGATTGTGGATGTGCTATTTTTATTCCATTCATGGTTTTTAGATAAAGTATTGACATTATATATGCTAGTTTTAATATGAATGTTTATGTTATGATTAAACCTATTCATATGAGGAATTAATTGGACTTAGTAAGTGATGGGTGGTGCCCTCTATAGCTCCTTGATGAATCGGTAGTTCTCATGAGACAAACTAGTGTCTTGGCACAAGGCCTTGACAAATATTATTTGTAGTCTTAGCACGAGGCCTTGACTATGTGGTTATGATAGTATGGCATTATGTATTCCATTATTATGAAAGTGGTTATTGATATTGCATGTGGTTATTCGACTAGTAGAATATCCATGTGAATAAGTAAATGGTATTATTTCATTTTATCTTTTCCATATTATTTCTAAGTTCAAGTTTAAAAGGATTTTGTTTTAGTTATACATTTCCTTAAATGTTTATTCTTATTTATGAAAGTTTCCGCTATATTTTTATCCTTACTGAGCATCTGAGATCACCCCTTTCAATGTTTTATTTTTCCCAGGATATGAAGAAGTAATTTATGAATGACCTACAGGGATAGTATGAGGGGATATGAAGACAAGATGTTTTTTTAGTTTTTTTTACATTATGATGTAATGTATGACTTATGAATATATCTAGTGTTTTGATGACTATTAAACGAATCGGTCTTTCATGACTTGATCATTTGTGATCATGCCAATGTTATGTAATAATGCACCGAATATGGGTAACTGGGGTAGGGTAGTTACAGTTGGTATCAGAGGAAGTTTAGTAAAATCCATGGAGACTCGATTAAGAAAAACTCTGATTAGAGCACATAGCCCTAAGATAGACTTTGAGGATTAAAATAGAAGAAATTCCTAAAATTTTGGTATTGTATAGATTTTTTGAGTTTTCCAAGAAATACAACATTGTCTTGATACGAGCAGGTAGTGGTGGCTCTGGTACAGATGTACCTTGGTGTAAAACTCGAAAACACCGCTTTGAGCTAGACTCGAACGAGAACTGGTGAACGACCACAAGCCTTGTTTCACTCTTGGTTACGACACTCTTGGGGGATATTCTTAGGATAATTTACATTTTATTTACAAACCAATTTGAATTTTTTTAATATAATATGATAATAAATAACCCTGGTTAATCCTAAGGAGTTTCAAATTGAGAATATTGTGTAATTATATTCTCTAAATGATTTTATGACTACTCTTACTCACACAATGATTTCTGGTTTTAGTCAATGGTTGGAGTCCAAGGAAGTCATAGTAACTTTGAGAATGATCTACAAGGTGGGAACAGTGGTAGAAATGGCCAAAAAAATTGAATTTTGATAGGCGTTAAAGATATCGTTTTCATGCCAAATCAGTTTTCCAAAAATATGATCAACAACATATATATTAACCAACTCCCGGACTCAAAAAAGAAGAGAAAGGAAATGAATTATAAGAGCTCCAGCAGTGCAGACCATGGAGAAAAGAATCTTAAATTTCCATCATGTAGGAAATGTGGAAGGAGACACCCAGGAAAGTGTCTCAACGAAAAAAAAAGAAATGATTTACGTGTACGAAAGAAGGATATAAAGTGAATAATTGCTGAGGAAAAATGAATAGTACTTTGAAAGAAAATAAAAATGGCCCCAAATATCCATTTACATTCATTTTTCATAAATGTGGGGGACCTGGACATTACCCATGTGAATGACCTATTCTATAGGATATTTTCTTGGTCAAAGAAGAAGCTATGTGGAAATAAATGGTTGGAGAAATGTTTAAAAGTTTTAGTGCTCCTTATTGATGCGATTACTTTGGAATAATTTTCTCTTGTATTTTTAACCCCATAATTTTCCTTGTTAGAATGATATTTTATGAAGACATATATTTTCCCTTGTTGATATAGTTATAAATAACCATTTGGTATTATATGATCATTGGGTTTGAGGAAATTACAAGTTATTATATTTTGGGATGAAAATGAAAGGTATGAGATAAAATTTCTGATTAAAATTTTGTTATGGTTATTTTGAGGAATTTATCTCATTATGTAATGTTATAAAATATAGTTTTTGAAAAAGGAAAACATGCAGACCATGAGACAACCTGTCACGTTGGATAAAGGTGTGGGAATCGAACCCACAACCGAAGTGCGGTTGGGATTTATCGCCTACCACTGGACTATGTGAAGTCCCTAGTTAGTGTGACTAATTATTTTTAGTTAAATGATTTTATTGATCAATAATAATTTGATTTGGGTTCTTATGTCTTGTCAAATGAATACCCTTAGTATAGTAAAATGATTTGGTGATTAAGTGATAAATGTTATTTTGGAAGATTTTCGCTTTGTTGGGAACACTATATGCCCAAGGAAACTAGAATACTATGGGATTTCATTTGAGGAGTAATGGTGGATTTTTATCTACGTTTTTATTGTGGATTTATATTCATTTGGGTTATTTATGGAAATGATTAACGTATAATAGAGAATATGTGATTAGGTTAATTACTTTTAAGTATGTGACTTTAAGAGTAGTTGATTTCATTTTCCTTTCTTCTTCAACTTCTTCTTTCTTTGTTATTTCCATTCTAAAATAATAACTCCAGTATCTTTTATATACTGTGATTTCATTATAAATATGTTACAACCATATTAATTATTCTGTCTATCCTTTCAATGACATGTCACCATACGTGCGTACGTACGGCCTACCGTCTCCACGTCGTGGTGTAATTGTTATTCAATACATTATTATTTTGATGGGTATAATAATGATGTTTAATTCATGTAAATAATAATTATAACATGATAATTATTCTGTATATATGATATACCATCCAATTGTATATTATTTTAACATCAAAAGAATGATATTATCGCTCGTGCGTACATACGGACTACCGTCTCCACGAACGTGATGAGATTCATTCCCCATCGTATCAATAAAAGCATAATTCTCATTTTATGATTAAAAATAATTTTTAAGGACTTGATATAATTCTTTATATGAATAATATACAACCTATCTAAAACAAACAAAACTTATGTAACAAATCATATAAAATAAAACGAGTAAGTTAACACCCATAACGACAATAATACTATGATATTATTAACAAATAAATGATAAAAGATCATATATGATATCATATTAATTTATATGATTCTTGTATAATTCAATAAAAATTATGTCACCATTATACAGGAGTATAACCTACCCTCGACCAAGGAAGAAGTACAAAGTAAGGCGTTTCTTATCTCACTTTAAATTCCGTGGGATTTCCATTATTCACCACTTATCTATTGCATGTGGTGTGTGTAATGCCCATGTTTGTATTCATTTTTTAATATAATTTAATTCATTTATATTTACATCATCATTGTAGGATCCCTATTTCATGGGTGTATGTTTCGTAAGTTACCAAATCAATAAGAGAATTTGAAATTTCAATTTCCACTCATTCGGTTTTACACATAGTTCATTGATTATTTTACTCCACGATTATGTGTAGAATCCTTATTCAAGTGATTATGTCATAATTTCCAATCCTCTATCTGTGGATATACTTTTTATACACATAATCACTCCATTTATAAATTCTCATGTCCTCGGTATGAACTTGATAAGAGTAATTTTTACTCAATCTCGATTTTTTGAGTTAAACATCCAATTCATTAGTGTTGTTTTTACCAGAATATGTGTGAATGTCCTTTGATTGTTTTACACTGAATATCCAATCATATTGAGTGTATTTTTATTTTTCACACATAATCATTTCATTGATTTATCCTTAACCTAAGGATACGACCTTTATGAGATATTTCATCTCAATTTACATTCCATTGAGACTCCTCTTTTGTTATACACCAAATCACTTTTATATGGTTTATATAAAGTACTTTGACATATTCTCATGATATTAAAAGGGTTTTATTACCTCAATTATTTGAATTCAATTTTCTCTCTTTTGGTTAGGAACTCTAACTAAAATATCATTTTAAAATGTTATAAAGATTAATTATTCTAAATCTTTCTCATTAATGTCCATTTTTTAAAAATGGTTTTAAGGATTTATTTATATGGACATTAAAGTTTTCAAATCAAAATTCCTTTTAAAAGTTTCAAAGTGGTATGGGAAACTTTGATTCAAAAATCTTTTTTAAATGGATTCTTGACAAATAGTGTGACTATTAAATGATTTCAAGAAAAATGGTGATATTTCTCTGTAATAGTTTTGATGATTATTTTCATCTATGTCAATATCCTTCATTATTATAGATTGAGGTTAATATGATACAATAAAATCTTCCATATTGTATTGAATGAGTTATGTTTGACTGTGGATGTGCTATTTTTATTCCATTCATGGTTTTTGGATAATGTATTGACATTACGTATGCTAGTTTTAATACACATGTTTATGTTATGTTTAAACCTGTTCATATGAGGAATGAATTAGACTTAGTAAGTGATGGGTGGATATATCTATATCTCCTCGATGCATCAGTAGGTATCATGAGACAAACTAGTTTCTTGTTACAAGGCCTTGACAAAATCTTATTTTTAGTCTTGGCACGAGGCCTTGACTATGTGGTTATGATAGTGTGGCATTATGCATTCCATAATTATGAAAGTGGTTATTAATATTGCATGTGGTTATTCGACTAGTAGAATATCCATGTGAATAAGTAAATGGAATTATTTCATTTTATCTTCTCCATATTATGTTTAATTTCATGTTTAAAAGGATTTTGTTTTAGTTATACATTACATTAAATGTATATGCTTATTTATGAAAGTTTCTGCTACATTGTTATCCTTACTGAGCATTTGAGCTCAGCCCTTTCAATGTTTTATTTTTTCAAGGATATAAAGAAGTAATTTATGAATGACCTGTAGGGATAGTATGGGGGGATATGAATACAAGATGGTGTAGTTTTTTTTTACTTTATGATGTAATGTAAGACTTATGAATATATCTAGTGTTTCTAAGACTACTAAACTAATCGGTCTTTCAAGACTTGATCTTTTATGATCATTCAAATGTTATGTAATAATGTACCAACTCTGGGTAACTGGGGTTGGGGCGTTACACCCTGGGAATGTCAAACCAGGTGTGAAGAAAAGCATGTTGTCTTGTACCAAGTTATGCAAAGCCAGGATCGACATACCATGTCAGAGTTGTTACCCTAGGTACATTTGTTCTAGATCCAAATCCATTTATAGTATTTATGGTGGGATTTATTTCTTGAAATCCACCCACTTTATCCTTTACCAATATTCTAGGACATGTTTATAAATGTTAACTCATCCTTATACTTATTATTGATACATCCCAAGACATATCCTTAGAAATATACCTATGGAAATCACAAAAGGTTTATCATCATGGTTTAGAAAGGTTTACTAAACCTTCTCTCTAATACTAACTTTATCAACCCAATATTAACATACATATAAATTACATAGCTTTTTTGAAATACATCATATATTAGGAAAATATATGTCCAAATATCATATTAGTTAAGTGCATTTGGAAACATGGAAAAATATACACTTGTAAATTAGTGAGATACATTATCTCACACTAGTTTCTTCGAGACTATAACCCTTCTTAAACACATAATACTTCATACATATCTTCATTACCTAGGGAAGGAAACATAAAAAGGGTGAGCTCAGATGCTCAGTAAGGGTAAACTAGGGAGATATGTAAGAATAAACATGAGAATAGGGCTATGAGAATGTGATCATAACATTATAAGATCATACCCTGCATATCAAAGATCATAAACATTAATAATGTCATAAATATTGGTAGTTCATAAGACATGAATCAGGAAGAAATAAAGAAAATTTTCCATTAACTCATAAATTAGGTATCAGACATGGAAATGTGGAATAAATAAACACATGTTATCATTTCTTATAAGTCAAGACTCACTTCTAGAACATATAATGGAACTTTGTGGGAACTGCACCTTCTGGGTGAGAAACACCACCATACCCAGTCGCACTACTTTCCTTGTAAGGGATCAGGTTTACCCATTTTCCCATAGTGGGTTGGGTTTCCCTATATTCCATATTTAGGGTGACTACACCTACTGGGAGGGACACACCACCATCCTCAGTTGCAGTCCTTTCCTTGTAAGGGATCGAGTTTCCCCATCTTCCCATAATGAATCAAGTATGTCGACTTGATTCCCATAATTATATCTGAAGATATAAATCTTTACCCAATGCATTTTATGGAGATATATATCCCACTCATCTCATAATAAAATTATTCATACATGTACAATAAGATAATAAAACTTACATCATATCATGAACCATAAAAATGGATGGGTTTTATAAACATCAAATCATAACCCATAAAATAAAATGGGAATCATTAACATTTCATCACATAATAACCTATATAAAAGAGATATGTTTCAAAATCATTTCATAAAAGTATAACTCATGAAAAAAAGCAGGTTTCAAAAACATATAACACGTGGAATAAAAATGGGTGTCATAAGTATCATTGCATCAAAACAAAAACCATTCAAGAAATAATATAAATTGAACCTTTGGATCATTTCCTATAAGGTCTTTATTAGCATCAACATATGTAATATTAGATTTAAAATAACATGGAATGATATATTTAAAAAAATATAGATTAAAATATCATTTCTTATATTAAATGTCTTTTTAAAACATAAAAACATCAGAAAATAAGTTTCTTTAAAAATGAATTGAAAACATACAATGAAAGCTTGAAATCATTTTAAAAAAAATTCCCTTGAAAACTTATAAAATAATCAAGAAATGTTTTTAAAACAATATTATTTAATAATATATAAAATAATCTTGAAAAAATTTTGAAATCCATTTCTTTGAAATCACGTTGAAAACTTATATAGAAATCTTGAAACTATTTTTAAAAACATTTTCTTTGCAAAAATGTAAAAGAATATTTAAAGAGTTTTGAAACCCATTTCATTAAAAATATTTTAAAAATATATAAATAATTATTGAAAACCTTTTTAAAAATCCAGGTTTTAAAGGAACACATATTTCTTACCGAAAGAAGAAATAAAGTCATATTTTCATAATGAAATATTCTTATAATTATCTTAAGTAAAAATCTAGAAAATGGTACCATTACATGTCTATAACATAAATATATATAGGTTAAGAAAATTCATAAGAGTTCTTTAGAAATCAATCATAATATTTTATTAATGAAAGAATAATGATAAACAATCTCAATAAACATTGAGATTCTAGCAATAAACTGTTACCGCTATGGTAAATTTTAATCATAATAAAATGTAAAAAAATTAAATTACATGAAGCTTAAAATATCATGAAATAAATTTTATTTATGATATAACATTTCAATGGAATTATATACACCTCATAGAAAAATATGGTTTCATAACATGGCATGTGTCTCAAAGAAGGAAAATTGAGACAAAACTACTCTTACTAATTTAGTGACTTTTGAAACATAAACTAGATAGAAGTAATTAATTAAAATGAATATGTAGATATAAATAAATTTACTTATTAGGGTTATATAATAAATTCATGGACAGTGTACATACCATATATAAAAAATAGTAGGTGAACATGGTTTGTGCCATACAGAAATAAAAAGTGAGATGAGAAAACACTTAATACTTGAGTAACATTAGAATCGTGATACCCATGATAGAATAACATCATATAAAGATTTTAATATAATTAAATAAATTAAATTAATGATATATAATGTCATAGTTCATTATATACACCATATAAAAGAAGAGAGTGGTGATTATGACATGTATCTCACAAAAATAAAAAGTGAGATGAAATACTCTTACCTTGTGTCTTGACTCTCGTCGTACTCATTCAAAACATTTTTATCATATATTTAATTTTATATAAATATTTTATAGAACCATATTAATATATCTAATAACATATATGGTTTTATTATGACTTTATATTACCCTCTTCTTAACAATTTCATGTTAAAGTTGCGCTTTGGGTAATATTTTAATTGTCTTCACTTATGTCTTAATTTCTTATATCTTTGGTCCTTTTAAATATATCCAGATTTTTATAATGTAAAAAAAATATAAATATAATTTATATTAAATATATTTTTAATATAATAATATAAATAATATATAATTCTAAAATGTAATACACCGTTTAGGGAAATGGTAGGTTATACATATGTAGGAACACTATTTTCATTTTAATATCCTATTGAAAAAAAATTAAATATATGTATATATGTATATAATATAATTATAGTAAAATTATTATTTCATATATATTTTATAAGTTCACTAAACACTCCCTTAATACATTTCATGTAGTGCGTGAATGAATCACATCGCTTTGAGGGGGTGGTATTCCATACTTCCTCAAATAAAATTATAGTATTTACAAAAAAATGGAAAGTATAATGATGTATGTTGTGAAATAATTATATAAGCTTAAATACATAATATTTATCACATATATCATATATTAACATATTTTCCATCATAATTATCATCCATGAATTGTGGTAAATAAAAAATGAACAATTATCATTTCGTGAGGTGGTAGTTTGATGTACACATAAATAATATGTTTGTTACCCATTAGATGGTAGTGTGTGAAAGTGTTGGTATAACCCCTATAATAACAACATATAAGTATATTTAGGATAAATTTTTTTTATAATCCTATAATAATAAGAAATTATGCAGTGTATAAATAAATAAATTGAAAGAGCCTTAGGAAAGAAGTTTCCTCTTAATCGGGTAACTCATTTTGGTTTGCACCAAAGGGCTTCCTGGGGTGGATTTATTCCAAAATTTAGGTCTAAATGGGTAATTTAGTGATTTTGGGGAGTGATTTTGGTAGATATTTTATGAATATAACTGTATTGAGAGGTATTAATAAGGGTGGAGTGCATTACATTTTATAGTGGAGGATGAGTGACACTCTTGTAAATACAAAGAGGTATTCATTAATGGGAAATATCATTTACATAATGTGCCTCAGAAATTTAAAAATAATGGTTTAAATTGTAATAATGTTTGAGATAAACCTCCACCACATCTAAAATATGTTCGTTTTAATAATTTGGTTCCTTAAATTTTATGATTCCCCTATTTTATCAATTTGGTTTTTATTAATGTATATAATAGTCTAACTTAAGTAATTTCAACATTAATACCAAAATAAAGTGAGATTTATTATCAAATATAGATCTAATGGATTATTAATATTATATATAATTTTTAAAATAAAAAATTTCATTTATTTGGGAAATTAATTTTTAGGAAAGCGCCTGTGATACACTAAAACACTACTTAAACCCAGATCGTCGTAATAATGTTTTTACAATCTATGAGTCAACATGTAAATTATAAAAGATCATTTGTTCCATTAATATAAAATATTTAATATTTATTGACACTTACAAATCACTTTTCATAATATTTTTTTTTAATTTTAAATCATTTAACAAAATATCATTTATTGTAAAATAACATTAATGTCAATTTTGACCTTATTTATTTATTTTTAATTTTATAATATCAAAAGAAATTAAAATTCCAATATATTAGGTTTAAATATTTTTAACATGATATATTAATCTACCAAAATAATTACATATAATAATTCAATCAATTTACATCACTTTTAATATTTATAATATCATTTGTTTTAGTTAGTTTCTAATAAAATAATAACTAAATTGGTGTTTCCTAAGAATTTTAAGTATCTAAATCACCTATAAAATTTAATAAAAAATTATAATAATAAAAATAATCCATTTAAATTTCTAAATGATATTTATAACCAGAAATATGATTTTTTTTACATATCTTAATGTTTTCTAATTTTAAACGTAAGGAAGGTTCTCATTTTCTCTTTTTCTTTACTTAAGCATTTATATAGGTAAATTCAACTTAATAATATCTTTATAACCCATAAAATTATAAAAAATATGGTATATTTCCAAAATATTTTCATCAAATGGATTTTTGACATTTATTCTGGTCATTTTGGCCCTTAATATTAAGGTTTTGTACCTTATTAAGATTAATTTTACCTTAGTCAACGTAATTAATTTTAATCACATTCACTAATCTGTTTGGTCAAAATTTAATTTGATATTATTTGAAAAAAATATTATAGTAATTAAAACTATGTATTTTATTTATAAAAAGTTAAATCAAAGTAGTGGAAATTTTAGTTTTAATGTAAATCCCACAGACATGGCGAGAAAGTGGGTTTTTAAAGTAAAAGCGTTCAAAAGTTCAATAAATATTTGTATCTAATTTCAATAAAAAATGATTCTAATGACCATAATTAGATTAATATATGTATATTTTATCTATTATGAGTTTATAAACAAATTTAAAAAATAACTTTACATTAATAAGTATTTAAATAAAAATGTATTTTTTGAACTAAAATGCAGTATTTTTTACTATTCATCAAAGAAATGAAGTTTCTGAGAAAAATCCCAAAAATTCAACCTAAGATAATTCAGACATTATTAATTAAATAATAATGTTTATTATCAAAAATAAAATTCATAAAAGTTCGAAAATTTAGTTTTAAAATATGTTCACCATTAAAAGGACGTCAAATTCGATCTTGTGTGTAATGCATTCTAACTCAATATTATGTGTGCCATAACATTATATAAGTGTTGTCTGTGGTGAAAGATAAAATTCTATTTTTATATAACATATTAAAACTTATTTATATTTAATTTTTATAAATAAAATTAATATATAAAGTTTTGTGTGAAATGAAATATATCAGAAAGATTAATTTAATTCAGGAAACAAATTCACAAAATATCGGGGTTTTACATTTTGGATCATTATACTCTCTTGTTTTCAAATGTTTATTCATTTTTATTTTTGGTGTTTCACTATTTTATTTGAATAGGGTTTTTCATTTTCAAGTATTTCTTCATAAAGTGTTTTATTTTCATTTGAGTCCATATTTCCTTTAACCCAAGCCCCCCTCGATGACCACTATCTCTCAATGTTGGTTTGTAACATCCCATGTAATTATAAAATAATTATTTTTCATATTTATTAATAATTATTAATTATATAGTATTTTTACTTTAAAATGATTATATTTTATATAGCGTACCTGACACACAATAATGGGTTTCTCTGAAATATTACATTGCACACAAGATTGAGTTATACCAAAAATAATATATTATTAATATTATTATTTAAAGTTATAGTAATATCATAGCCGTTAGAATGGCTGGAAATAATTATATTAAGTAAATAATGAAAATAGGGTTTACACAAGTTTATATAATGATTAATTGGTTAGAAAGTTAATTAGAAATGAAAATAAAAAACAATTGAATATAAAGGATGTGTTTTTATGAAAAACTATTTAGGTGAGAATAATTATATTTATAAAATAATAATATCACCCTTTTTGGAATATATTAATGAAATATAAATTAAATATTATGTTTAAAATCCATCTTAAATGTTTTATAAATATGATATAAGAATTAATTAAATTTTATGAATAAAAGGGGTATTTAAAAAAAGGCATTTTTACTGCCTTTTGATAGAGAAACCTTTTTAAATCTAGTTTTTTTACTTTTATATAATTTATTTGACAAAAAAACATCTTCTTTCGAGTTGGGGCATCAAAATTTAATTTGGTAAAGTCTTTGGTAAATTTTTGACCATATTTAAATTTCAATGAATAGTGAAAAATACTGTATTTTAACTCAAATTGCATTTTCATCTAATTTATTTATATTTTTATATTATTCTTTTACATTGTTTTATATTATAATTAAGTGAAGTTTTTATCATTTAATCTAATTTATTTCATTGGATTATTTTTCAATTTAAAATTAAATAGAAAAACTATGTGAACTTCTGAACATTTTCCTTACAAACAAATTTTCATGATCTGTTAACAGGATTAGTGTTAAACCTAATTAAACCTCTTCAATGAATTGAATTTTCAAAAATTGACATACATGGTTGTATTAATTATGAAAAATTTGCTACAATAGGATAAAATTATTTTTTTATGAATAGTAACATTGGTATTTTATTTACCATGGTTAACGGTAAAGAGGGTAATTAAAGGTAAAATTTATATTATAATATTATAAAATTTACCTAACACTTGTAATAATCTCATTAAATAAGTTATTATCAGCCATAATCATCCTTGGTCTGAAATTGTGACTATTGTAAGCCACTTGTGTGTGATTAGAACATTTATAACCTTTTATTTAAAGTGAAGGCAAATATGTCATAAATAGGTCTCTTATTACTAAAATAATTTTCATATGGGATTCTATAAGTGATATATTCAACTATAAATATTACATAGAAATATAAAAAGAGTTCCTACATCATGTTATTTGTTTATAATTTTTAATAATTATATAATTAAATTTAACTGTGACACAAAGATGACGTAATAATACATTTATTAAAGAAAGAATCAAATAAATGATATTAATAATATTAAAATAAATATAATTTGAAATATTTTATGTCATACCTGAATTTTATAGATGAATAATACATTTTTTAATTTATTTAATGTGATTTTTTCAAAGTAATCAAGTTGTTTTGATATTTTAAAAAGGTTATATAACAATTAGTGTCAGAATTGACATAATACATATTTTAAAATATAAAATATTTAATCAAATGATATAAAATTTGAAAAAAAAATATTCAGCCAAAATGTTTAGATAACTCTAAAATGTTATTAATATCTCATTCATTGGTTGTTTTTCAAGATTTGGTAATTATTTTAACCCCCTAAATATACATTACTTGATAAAATTATAAGAGTTAAAAGGGATTAAAAATTATAACGACAAAAAAATACTAAAAATTTTATAATTTTCATTGTATGATAATATTTTTACACTTAATCATCATAAATTTAAACTAAATGTGTTTGGAACCATTTGGAATTGAAATAAAATTTGTATTAATTTAAAACATTTAATAATTCCAAGGGTGTCCCTCCCCTCTCCTATAAAAAGACAATTATTACACTTTTTAAAACCACTTAAAAAACCTTTTTGTTCATCCAATATCTACTTAAACCCCTTATTAGAGCCCCTCTCCACATTATTGAATCTTTAGTTTCTTTATAACATCATCCTAAGTGGTTTTAAGCTGTTAAGAAAGGTGATCATCCGAAGGAAATTTAATGTTTTTATTCAAGTATTTATTTTTCATTTATTCTTCCACTTACTTCAAATATAATCCATATATGATGAGATAATAACTCTAGTAACCTAAATATACTGATATGTTATTATGTTAATATCATCACCTAAATCCATATCCAATTTTATCAAATGGGAATTGAACTTTTGTTCTTCTGTGCGGCAGACTACACCCTCACAAACCAATATTTTTTTTCATTAATGTCAATCAAGATTAGTTATAAACATGGAAATAATGTTCATATGTGATATTCATGACATATTTATTATAATAGAATAATATATCAATTATATTCTTATTATCCATGCACTTAAAAATGATAATGTTTTTTATGTGTACGTGTGAACTGTCACCTCCACGAAGCAATGTGATTCATTTTTAATCTCTACATAACTTGGAAAATATATATAAGTATATTTAAATAATTAATATTATATTAATGATTTAATTATAATTATTTAAAGATAAAATAATACATACTGTTTTTCCGTAACGATCAAATAAAAATTGAAAATGTTACTCATGCGTATGTACGGATTACCGTCTCCATGATTGTGATGTTGTAAAAATTTTCATATTCATATTTTATGAATGGATTTAATAGTATAATTTATATGTAAAAGTTATTATTATTGAATGAATATTATCCTTGATATAATGTACTTATGACCATATGGACTATTGACATCAAACCATGTTCATTTTTTATTAAAGTACTGAATGTCAGCAAAATGTCTGACATAAAGTCAAATAATTAACTAATGATTATAACATGGTAATTAATGATATAAAAGGAATAATAAACATTAAAAGGTTTTAAATCAAGTATAAATTAACCTAATTTTATTATTCAGTAAGAACAAGAAACATACGTGACAAATCAAACTCAAGGTAAAGGATTTCATCTCAATCTCCTATAATTGAGGTATATTTTTATGTTTTACACCACATTCTTTTATAAGGTGTATAATTAACCTTTTTTTTAATTTTAATTCATTTCATCATTTTCAAAGGAATCTTTTTATATGATGAGTTCTATATTCTTTACAAAACCAAAAAATGAATGTTATTTAATGTATGCGATGACAATGACTTCTCTGCCGCTGT
This sequence comes from Viscum album, assembly GCA_963277665.1. Classification (NCBI taxonomy): domain Eukaryota; kingdom Viridiplantae; phylum Streptophyta; class Magnoliopsida; order Santalales; family Viscaceae; genus Viscum; species Viscum album. Next base: position 1,420,063,217 of record OY728145.1, read on the forward strand.
AACTGTTATTTGATATTTTCATTCCTATAAAAGACTTAAGGTTTTTAAAAAGAAAAGAAATAACTTTTTCTATTTTTTTGGTGTTTTGGTATTGAAAATGGTTTTGAAAGTGTATTGACTATTTTACTATCTTGAAATGATTTCTTGTGACTTTAAATGAAATTTTTGGAGTGATATGTTTATAATTTCTATATTTTATGTGTTATGATTATATGACGGTACTTAGACATTTTATGGGTGATTACATGAAAAAACAAAAATGGAAAATAACATGATAATCCAATGATGGGTGGTTCCAGGATAAATTAAGGATGGGTGGTTACATTATAAACTCTAATGCATTGGGTATGGAAGTTGGTCAAATGGATATTGAATTTAGCAATATGTGTGCAAGTTGATCGTATGGTTATTCCATTTAAGTATGATTATATCCCAAGTTAACTTTATATGTTATAAGTGATTTATATAGGTTTTATGGAAATATTTTGTTTAATATAATGGTTACCAATTAGCTTATATTTATTCAAGTGTATTTACTACTTCTTAATGGTGAAAAGTATTACATTATGATAAAGTCATCATGGTTTACATATTTTTTCATGACTAATAGTTTTCCTTATTTGTGTATCCCTTACTGAGATTTTTTTTGCTCATACAATGTTTTGAAATTTTTTCACATTATTTAAAGAATAATATATTTAATGATGGGATTAAGGAAAATTTATGAAGTTTAAATGTGAAAATGAACCATGCTTCTATTTAAACGTTTTTTATTTTATAAAAAAATGGATAGTGAGTAGAAGTGTCTACTTTGTAATATTTTAGTTGTTATGTATGAGTTATGGACAAATTATCTAAATATATAAACCTAAAAATACCCTCGATGTGAAAAAATTTAAAATTTTTAACTTTACCCAAGATTAAGTAATGTTTAAGGCTAGGGCCTTATAATTGATATCAGAGGATGGTTTAGAAAACATTATAGGTTAGGGTGATATTTAAGCACAAGTTACAATTTATATATAACCAAAATCTTTAGTATAATATAAAGTCTCATACTTATTTTAAAAAAAATGAATTATTTTGAGATAACTCGAATGAGGATACCATAGTGTTTACCTTCCTCATAAATTTTTATATGATACTTTTTAATTTACTCACACTAACCTTTTTTGTTTTTTTGTAAATGGTTGGATCCATCATGCACCAAAGTAATAATGGATGTAAAAGAAAATGTAGCAGTTCTCTATATAATAAACCGAATGAAATGGGATCTGTAATGAGAACTCACATGGTTATTCTAAACAAACTATTAGGAGTAATGATTTACCACTTAAACCTTGATGATTTTTCTTATGCATCATATATGAGAGAAACAAATTCATATGGAAGTTTAGGTAATAATGATCATAAAAGAGAGTATATTCATAAACATATGTTTCAGGGATGAGGAAAGAAATCCCTAGGGAAATGTCTTAATGGAATGGGAAGGCGTTATATATGTGGTAATGAATGTCATAAAGCAATAATCATCCAAGTAAAAATGAAGCGTTCAGTCATCTCCATGAAAGGGAAAGAAGTTATTTCTGAGTTATCAACTTAATGTTCTAAATGTGGAAAGTATGGTCATTATGAAAATATATTTCTTAAAAAAATGGTACGATAATGGGATCAGTAAGACCATAAAAATATATGTTCTGAAATACCTAATTCCATTCTAATTTAAGTTTATGAAAGTAAAAATGACATATGAATGGTATGGATTATTTATTGTCTCATGTTTTGACATTATTTAATCTTAAGACATGATTCAGGTTTTTGTTTGTAGTAAAGGATTTTTAAGGAATATGATGGAAAATTATCGTTATGGGAACATGAAGAAAGCTGAATGATTAAGAATTATAAATATAAGGGATTTGAGAGTTATGTTAGATATATGGATGATAAAATGTTTAAAAGTATTAATGTTCTTTTGATTATGGGATTATTTTGTAATAATGTTTCTAGTATGTGTAACCCATAAGTTTGTTATGTGAAAATGTTATTCTTGCAAGAATTATTATCTCATTTATGGGCATAATTAAAAATTAATAGATAAACTTTAGGTTTTATAGGATCTTTTTTTCGAGTTAATTAAGGGTTATTAGATTTTAGGATGAAAAATGAAAGGAATGAGCTAACCTTTGATGATAAAATAGGTTATGTTTTGTTTAATGTTTTATAAAAAGGGAAAACCTGCAAGATCAGTGATAACTCGTTTCATCCAGAAAGACAGCGGGGATCGAACCCACAACCGAAGGGCGACAAGGGTGCATCACTTACCACTAGCCTATGTGAAGATTGTGGATAGTTTAAATTTTCATTTTTAGTTAAAATAATTTATCAAATAAGAATAAATTTATGTTGGGAACTTTATATGGTTAAGGTAAATAGAATATAATAGGATTTTAACAGATGATTAATCGTTGAATTATATTTTAAGAGAATCTAAGATTTTATTGGAGACTTTTTTTATTCAGGTTATTTATGGAAATGATTAACCTAACTTTTAGAATGTGTGATTTTGTTAATTACTTTTTGGTGTCATACATTAAGAGTGATTTATTTTATTTGGAGTCAAATGTTAAAACTTATCTTGGAAGATTATTTGATTAAATCCTTCTAAATTTTGAGATTTAATCTATCTTATAATATTTTTGAGTTATTTTATCGATAGTTATTTATTTAATGTTTATATGTTGGAAGTTGAGTATTACTTTTAAATTATGGAGATTAAAACATGTCATTATTCTTATAAAGTTTGTTATATTTGGGGAATTATATTATTTTTATCCTAAATTTTGGTTTTAGTTAACGTTTCGATATATAATTAAAAGATATCCAATCTTTTGTTCATTATTTGATTATATAAAATTTTATTTTAGTGCTTTAGGCATGAAAAATTCATCTTAAATACTCATTTTTTGGAGAAAAAATGATTTTGTGGTGGAATTATATTAATTGATGAAACTCTACTTGTCAAGTAAGTATATTTTATTATGTTCTTACTCTAATTAGAGAAATAATTCCTTAAATATATGAAAAAGGATCTTAAAACAAAAACATATATGTTTAATTTTCTTACTGTGAAATCAAAGACCATTTAACCCATCACATGTCTCTAGTTTTTTGATTGTTAACTTTCACATAACTATGTTTTCTATCACACTCTATCAGAACATGATGGTTAATCATTATTCCATATACAAGATTTTCTACATGGAATCCTAGTTTGTGTTATCTCAGGTGACCATTTTACTTCACTTTCTTTCTTTTAAATTGGAACTTTTATTGACACTCCTTTTATGTGGTATTTCAATGATGTAATATTTAAAAGTGAATCCTTAGTTACTGATCCCAAATTTAAAATTGAGAGGATGCAATTTCCAAAATGGGGGAATGATGTGACATCACATGTAATTATAGAAGAATACTTTTCATATTTAATAATAATTATTAATTAAATTTTAATTTTACTTTAAAAAATATACTATGTTTGATAGTGTACCCGACATGAAATAATGGGTTTCTCCAAAATCTTACGTTACACACAGGAATGGGTTATACCGAAAAAATAATATATTATTAATATTATTATTTTAAGTTATAATTATCACATAGACGTTAGAATAGCAGTAATGAATGGTATTAAGTGAATTATGAAAATATATTTTACACATGTTTATATAATGACTCATTGATTATAAAATTGATTAGAAATTAAAATAAAAACAAATTGAATATAAAAGATGTGTTTTTATAAAAAAAATATTTTAGTGATAATAATTATGTTTATAAAATAATAAAATTAATATTTTTGGATTATATTAATGGAATATAAATTAAATATGATGTTTATAATTCATCCTATATGTTTTCTAGACAGGATATAATAAGAAATTCAATTTGATGAATAAAAGGAGTATTTTTTATAAAATTTATTTTTTATTACCTTTTGATAGAGATCCCTTTTAAAATCTAGTTTTGGTCACTTTTATATATTTTATTTTAAAAAATAAACTTTTTATTTGAAATAGGTACATAAAAATTTACTTTTGTTGATTTTTTTTGTATTTTTCTCCTAAAATCCATATTTTAAAGAATAGTGAAAAATAATGCATTTTTATTCAAACTACCTTTTCATCTAATTTATTTATTTTGTCATACTATAGTTTTAAATAGTTTTAAGGTATAATTAGATGAATTTTTTATTATTTAATATAATTTAGTTCATTTGATAATTTTTGAAATCATAATTAAATAGAAAAACCATGCGAACTTTTGAACATTTTACTTAAAAAACTCATTTTCTCGATCCGTCAACGGGATTAGTGTTAAACATAATTTAACCAATTTTATGAACTTAATTTTCAATAACATAAATAAATGGTTTTACTTAGTATAGAAAATTTTGTCTAATAGGATAAAAATATTTTTTGGTCAATAGTTTTTTTAGTATTTTATGTACCTTAGTAAAAGTTAATGAGGATAATTAATGGTAAAATAAATATTATAAAATTAAAAAATTACCATAACACTTTTCATGTAATGTCTCGTAATTTTTGTGTAATTTTTATTTATTTATATGAAATTTTTTTGAGACCGTGAAATTTAACGGCATGTGATTCCGAGTTTCAGAGATCCCAGAATAGAATTTTTAAACTTTTTTAAGGTATATTTAGTAAACACGCATGGAGGTTTTTATATCTTTTTAAATAGTGCTCGGATTAAAAATATTAGGTTACTGTTGAATTCAGAATGATGGGAACCACTTAGAAATGACACATCTCCATCCAACAATGGCCGAGCAGAAAAGTTATTTTTCAGAATTTTCAAGAAAAATAGTAAAATAATATAAAAGAATTATTTTATTTTATTTCTCACTTTTAAGAGGCGTATACCAATGTTGAGAGGTAGTGACAGGGAAAAAACAATGCACATTAATGAGGATCATTAATGGGTCATTAACTTGAAGCATAACAATTCCTTAATGATTCATAATAGTGACGTTTTTACATAAATAAAACAGGGTAATGATGCAAAGTCACATAATAATGGGAACATTGCGAAATGATCTTATTTATAGTTTGATGCGCTACAGAAATATGGATTAAAAATTTGGAGGACTCTTTAGAGATCCTATAATATAATTCCACCCCAGCGAAGAACAGCGAACACCAGTGGAACTCCATCATCTTCAATGCCTTTAGAAGATTGGAGTTGGAAAGAAATGTCGGCGCCTTAATCCCTCAAGGGAGAACGCCACAGTATCGTAAATCGTAAGAGGTAGGGGTTGTTTGAATTTAAATTTTACCATTCTTATTTCAAAATGATGAATGTGGATTAACCCACGAACATGTTAATCTGTGGACCCTACGTTTTTATGGGAGGGTGACTTCTTTGGGGTTTCTTTATCCAGGATTAAATTATACTTTTTGTTTGAATTAAAATCCACAGAACTCCCTTATTTCTAAAATTCTATTGCAGAGGGCATGGGCCGACACGAACAAGTCCTAAGCACCTCCTTCATGAGTGTACTTCATGGCCAAACTCTTGAATCGATGGCAAGGCAGATTTGAGACCTTCACAGTTGATATAATGTACCTTGGAGAACGTAGGCACATGCGTCATGATGAATGGACCACCAGTGCAGACTCGGTGGTCCATGGAAGAAGTCGTCGGTCAGGCCACTGGCTGGAGGCAGCAGATACAGTTGTTCGACCATGACGGAGGGTCGTGGAAGAGACACCGAGCCTTATCCCGCGGTACAGGCCGTGGTCGCTCGACTGTGGCTAGAGAGGTGCCCTAAGGTGACCTATGGGGTGATGGCGGCGGACGGACGTGTGGTGAGAACCGCCCAGCGGGCCGAACCCGCCCAGCGGGCCGAACCCGCCCAGCGGGCCGAACCCGCCCAGCGGGCCGAACCCGCCCCGCAGGACGAACTCGCCCCCTGGGCCGGAACCACTGCTCATCGGGTCGGACTTGCACTAGCGGGCCATACCCGCACCCAACAAGCATGACCTGCACCCTCTTCTGGCCGATCCGGACTAGACCGGGTCGATGGGCGACTTAGTGAGTTGGACCTTCGACCAACGGTGCTGGGTCCAGCGAGGAGTTTTGGGCCTGGCCCACTGGCTAAGCTAGACCAGACTGACCTCAACCCGCACCTGGTCTGTTCGAGTCTATCTTAATAAACTAGGGTATGTGGGGCCCCCTGGCTGGGTTGGTCAAGTTAGTCTGACCGGGGTGAATTGGGGATTGTCGCAACTGGTCCCCTAGTTACTAAAATGCTCGTATATTGCAAATCATGTGTTCGATTGGCGAGTTGTTGGCAGCGTTTGGACCCTCTCAATGAGTCAGATGTTTTGGCAAGCTCTATGGTGACTCTCGTTATAGTTAGGACGTGATGAAGGTATTTATGAGAGGTTCTCCAAAGAACACTACTTACAAAACCCTTAGACTGGCTGAGACTAGAAGACTATTGACTTTTTGCCCAGTTGGAAGCACCTCTTTGTGAATTTTCCGGCCCACAGTGGGAATCATATTTCAGTGACTTTACACGCCAATGGTACCTGATTAAGATGAGTACCTCAGTTGTCCATGACTAGTGGGAAGCACCTCTCTATGACTTGGTAGGCTCACCGTACGCGATAGGGGATGAGTAACTAAGAAGTCCAAGGTTATTTTCAAGAACCTATTCGTTACTTTGCATGCCCACTATACTCTCTATAGGAGGAGTTCTCTAGTAGCCGAGGAATTATAATATGAGACTGATGATGCTATTATTACTACCCTTGAATATACCTGGTGTGATCTGTCTTGTTTTTCATTATTTAGTAAAGAATTAATGTGTGGTATTTCCTTTTTGTTTTGCAGTCCCTACTGAGTACTCTGTTACTCACCCCTGCACAGGCTTCACCCACACATGTTGTTTTTGGTGAAGACAACTAATGTTTTGATAGGGGTGCTCAGGGAGACGGGACTAAAGAACGCTTCAACTGTGGACTTGGTGGTTTAGAACCCGGTGAGGCCTAGTAGGACCAGGAGGACATGACATACTCCTTCGGATTTCAGTAGCTTCACTAATCTAACAATCAGGTGGGGTTTTTCCACAGATAGCCATCAGGGTTTCCTTTTTTTACTTACTACTTTATTTTATTATTGGGTTTTTATTCTGGCCCACTTAATTTCAGTTGTACTATCACTCATCCATGTTTTAGTGGTACTGTTTTCCAACATTCAGTGTGTTGGGATGTGGTTGGGTGTGTTTGTTCATATAGGTACTCAGGAAAATGCCTCCCATATTCATGTTGATGCCTTCAGTGAAATTCTCCAACCCCGGGCCTTCGAGAGGTGAGATTTTGGTAGTCACAGCAGAGGCCCTAGGGGACGGGTCGTGAAAAAGTTGTATCAGTGGAAGGTCAGTTCCCCCTCAAATACTAGGAGTCTGTGTTTTGTTTTTGTCCAATTGTGTTAAGTGTTGCGTGTTTGGTTTTCAGATTTGGGGAGTCCAGTTTTGGTGTGGCGGCTGACATATCCATACACCATGACCCTGAATTCTATTTTTGACTCAATACATTAAAACACTAGTTGCATAAGTGTCTCTTTTTATTGAATAAGATTCAGCTCACCAAGTATAACATTATAACTGTGGTACATCTTGAACTATCTCAGGATGCCTCCTAGTGGACGACCAGGCAAGATCCCGATACAAGGTTGTGAGGATATCCCGCCTAGTGATGAGGTGTCTGTTTGGGAACCACTTCTAGAGATGGCCCAACCAGGTGGCACACCACTGCTACCACTACCCGATGGTTAGAATATACTATCGGTGGTTCCAACCAAAGATGTTTCTAGGCTCATTTCCCTACATGAGTTTCAGATACATAGACCTATGATGTTCCGGGGAGAGATAGATCCTCATGCCAATGAGTACTGGCTGGAGGATGTGATGCAGGTCTTCTACTTAGTGAGGACACTGCCAGATCAGATGGAAATCTTGGAAGACAGCCTTCTATAGGGATCATTATGGAGATGGTGGATTTTAACCATCCAGAATCCTGATGAAGTGACCCTCATTTAGGTTGAATTTGAGAGGATTTTCTAGGAGGAGTTTATCCATGTGACCTTGTGCTCTGGGCACATCTAAGAGCTTCTTAACATACAGAAGGACGACATGACGGTGGTCGAGTATTAGGTAAGGTTCACAGATCTTTCCTACTACTCCATAGATTTTGTGTGAGACCCTTTCTTCAGGGATCGATCCTTTGATTAGGGACTCAGGCGGGAGATGAGGCCTTTATTGGTGTATCTAAACATCCCTACCCAGGTCGGGGTGTTGGAGTGAGTCCTTCTGATAGAGAACTTCTTGGTGGAGCAGGCACCCATAGCTAGAGCTACCAGTATACCCCAGGCAACAAAGTCTTTTCGAGGCATCAGTTAGTAGATGTGAGGTCCCAAGTGGGCCAGGACTTTCAGAGGCTTACCCAAGGACTTAGGGTCGACAGTGCGAGGCTCCCAAACTAGAGGGAGTCAGACGAGGGACATGATTTTCTACTCATGCGGTGGGCAAGGAAACATGGCATGTGACTTCCTGACCCACTTTACAGATGGCCAGCAGACGGTCGAGGGGTTTCCAAGGCATTGGAAGCATTTCGAGTGAGGAAGTCCACCGGGTGGTGTATGTGGGAGGGGAGCTGGTCGAGCGGCAGGTGGTGGGAGATGGTTTGAGGGGTTACCTCCACCACCCCTAGGTGGTCCACCCCGACCTCAGGGAGTAAGAGGATAGGGGTGAGGTCAGCTCCAAGTAGTAGAGGCTTATGACCATGGTTCTTAGAGATGATCTGAGGTATGATATGTGTCTTGTCCACCCTAGCTTCAGTACTTATAGACATGGGTTTTAGTCACTCCTTCCTTGACACATCTCTCATTTAGAGCTCAAAGATTCTGGTGGAGACGTTGGGTCAATCCTTACAGCTAGTGACTCCTACAGGAGTTGATTCAATGATTATACACTGGTGCCCACAGTGGGATCCTTCTCTAGAAGGTGAGAGATTTGGCTAGTATATCCTAGTAGTAGCATCGATTCCTTATTAAGTTATCTTGGGTATGAATTGGTTATCCATAGTCCATGCTTAGATTGAATGTTTTAGGAATACAGTGTGGTGTGTCTATGGATATGGGACTAGGTTTTCCTTCCCCGTTGAGAATAAAACCCTTGGAGCACAAGACAGACTCTCTCAGAGGAGGGTGCAGCAGATCACTCACTAGTTGGATAGCCTCACCATTGGTGTAGTGGAGGAGAGGATTCCAATCTTCCTAGTAGTTGTGGATGATTACAAGGATGTTTTTTCTAATGAGGTTCCAAGTCTACCTCCCCATAGAGAGGTAGAATTTTGTATCGACCAGTACCATGGTACAATACTGATATTCACATCGGCATATTGAAATTCTCCTTGGATTATCACGAGCTGAGCATAGAACTAGAGGACTTGCATAAAAAAGGGTTTTAAAGGCCCATTATTTCACCATGGTAAGCCCCAATTCTTTTTTCCAATAAGACATATGGGAGTTTGACGTTCTGTGTGGACTTCTAGTACCTGAACCAGGCGATCGTGATGAACAAGTACCCACTTCCAAGAATTGATGACCTCTTTGACCATCTGTAGGGAGCGATGTGGTTATCAAAGATATACCTCAAATCAGGCTATCACCTGCTCTGGGTACAAGATAAGGATGTACCTAAGACCACCTTCAGGTGACAGTATGGGCACTATGAGTTTTCGATGATGCCTTTCTGTGTGACCAATGCCCCCATAGTGTTCATGGTACACATAAACATGATCTTATAGCCCTACCTAGACTAGTTCTGCATGGTCTTCATCAATGATATCTTGGTGTACTCAGTGTCAGAGGAGGAGCACATGAAGAACCTGGATTTATTAGTAGTTTTATTTTCCTTGATGATGTGATGATGCTACTTGATGGGTGAGCGGTTCACCATTTACACCAGCCACAAGAGTCTTAGGTATATCTTCTCCCAGAAGAACCTGAAAATGATATAGCATTGATGGCATGAGTTCCTACAGGAATATGATTTTGAGATAGTCTATACTCCTAGGAAGGGGAATGTGGTGGCAGACATGCTCAGCAGGAGGACTGGGTTTCAGCTGCTGAGTGAGGAAACAGAGCAGTTAGCCGTGATGTAGATATCCTTCATGGATGTTGGTGAATCTGGTTACCTCTAGTGATGGCTGTGACTCTATCACACTTATAGAGAGTTAGGGAGGCACAGTTGGGGTATGTTGACTGTGAGGCCCAATTTGCTCAGATGTCTTTAGGATGGGATCCTTATATATTTTCGATAGGTGTGGAGAACGTCATCATTTTTAGAGGGAGCACTATATTTCTAGTGATGTTATTAGAGGAGGTGTTGAGAGAGTTCCATAATTCCACTCTAGAGGAAAATCATGGTGAGGCGAAGATGTACCAGGACCTCCAGCATCAGTACTGGTGGCTAGGGATGAAGAAATCAGTGGCCAAATTTATTTCACGATGCCTACCTTTTTAGTGGTGAAGGTTGCACACTAGGTTCCAATAGGCTTGACTCAACCACTCAAGGTACCATAGTTGAAATGGTACAGTGTCTCAATAGACTTCACAATGGGGTTACCATGTACGTCTAGAAGTCACAAATCTATATGGGTGATCGTTGACCGGCTCACCAAGTCGGCTCACTTCCTACCCATTTGGGAGCAGGGATCGGTATTGGGCTTGGGATGCCTCTACGTCAAGGAGATAGTGCAGCTTCACGGGGTTCCTTTAATGATCGTCTCAAATAGAAACACCTGCTTTACATCACAATTGTGGAAGGGATAATAGGAGGTGTTCGAGATGTAGTTATGTTTGTGCATAGCTTTTCATCCCTAGACGGATGGTCAGATAGAGTGGACCATATAGACCTTGGAGTACATGTTTCATGCTTACGTCCTATACTTTGGTCATATTTGGGAGGCCCATCTTAAACTAGTTGAGATTGCATACAACCATAGCTATCACTCTACTATTGGAATGGAACTATTTGAGGCGTTTCACGGGAATACTGGCAGATCACCCATATGCTGCAAAGACCCAGTGGAGTTAGCACTCATGGGTCCAGAGATGGTATGGGCTACCACTGAGAAGATGTGGGTCATCTAAGAGTGGATGAGGACTACATAGAGAAGGAATAAGTATTATTCAAATATAAGATGAATACCCTTGGGGTTCTAGGAGGGAGATCATGTGTTCCTTCTAGTCTCACCCCGGCGAGGATTTTGGAGATTTTTCCTGGACGACAAGCTATCTTCAAGGTTCATCGGACTTTCCAGATGCTAAGTAGAGTTGGCGAGGTGGCGTACCTCCTAGCTCTTCAAAAACAATTCACCGTGTGTGTGATGTTTTCCATGTGTTGTAGTTGAGGATGTACGTACATGATACATCGCACGTCATTGACTGGGGTGAGTATGAAATTGACAATGGGGAAATGTTTTCAGAGTTTCTAGTGGAGAAAGAGGATTTCCATGAGCGGGTACCCCAATATTTTTGTTTAGTTGTTGTTTTGGATTTCTGGGATGTAAGTCCCTAAGGTGGGGAGAATAAAATGTCTCAGAATTTCCATGTAGTTTTTTTTATTTATGTGGAATTATTTTGAGACCGAAAAATTTGAAGGAATGTAATTCTGAGGTCTGGAGATCCCATAATGGAATTTTTAAACTTTTTATTAAGGTATGTTAAGTAAAATCATGAGCAGGTCTTTATATCTTTTGAACTGATGGTCAGATTAAAATTATTAGGGCACCATTGAATTCAGAACACCAAAATTCACCTAGAAATGACTTATCCTCACCCGACAAGAGCCAAGCGGAAAATTTATTTTTCAGACATTTCAAGAAGAATAAGAAAAGAATTTAAAATAATTATTTTATTTTATTTCTCACTTTTGAGTAGCGGACGATGATGTTATAGGGCAGTGATAGGACAGTGACGATGCGCATGAATGAAGCTTGTTAATGTATTATTAACTCACAGCATAATGACACCTTAATGATGTGTAACAATGACGTTGTTTCTTAAATAATATATCGTAATGATGCAACGTCGCATCATAATAGGAACATTGTGATGTGATCCTATTTATTACTCGACAGACTGGGGAAATATGGATTAAAAATTTAGAGGATTCTTTAGAAAACCTATGATAGACTTTCACCCCAGAGAAGAATGGTGAATGTCAATGGAACTTTATCATCTATAATGCCTTTCAATGATCAGATCTATGAAGATAATTCAGTTTCCTAATCCATCAAGGACAAATGTTGTGGTATTGCACATCTAAGAGGTAGGGGTTGTTTGGTTTCAAATTTTCCCCATTCTTATTTCAAAACGACGAATGCAGATTAACCCACGAATAGGTAAATCTATGGACCGTGTGTTTGTGTGTGAGGGTGACTTATTTTGGGTCTCTTTATCTGGGATTGAATTATCATTATTGTTTGATTTAAAATCCTCATACCACCCTTATTTGTAAAACTCTAACACGAAGGGCGCTGGCTGACATGAAAAAGGACTGAGCCCCTCCGTCATGGGTGTTCTTCATGTCCCAACTATCAAATAAATGGAAAGGAAGATTTGAGACCTTCGCAGGGGAGAGAACCCAGGCGCTAGTGGAACGAGGAACAGACTACCAGTGTGAACCTGGTGGTCTGCAGAAGAGTATTCCGATGCACCGGCATCGGCAACAGCACCAGAAACTATCACTTCTAGCCAGCGGAAGCGACCATGGGTGTGAGTCGGTGTTTCATGACAGTACACCGGACAAAGGGTCAAGGCACACAGGGCCGTAGCGTAGTGACAGAATCCATTTCCTGGGTTGGCGGCTGGAGGTAGCGGACGTGACCGCTTGATAGTGTTGGTGGGTCGGGATGTGGAAATGAGCCATGTCTCGTATGATGGGATGTGTTCGTTCAACCACGACAGAAGAAGCACCCCGTGGTGACCCATAGGGTGATAGTGGAAGACAAATGTGGCATTTGGCCACGTCTAATGAGGCAAACCGGTCCGCCACATGCGGATAGGGCAAGGTGCGAACCGCCCATCGATCCAGACCCGCACCGCTGCCTGGACCTGTGGCTCACTGGCCTGGACTCGTGTCTTCTTTGGTCCAGGCCAGACTAGACTGGGCCACTGGGTGACTCAGCGGGCTAGACCTTCGACCAACTGGGCTGGGTCCAGCGAGACATTTTGCGACTGGCCTACTATCCTGGCCAAACCAGACTGACCTCAACCCACCCCCTGTCAGGTCGAGTCGGTATTAATGAACCAGGGTATGTATAACCCCAGATTCGGGTTGGTCATCTCATTCAGAACAGGTCAGACCGGGCCCCGTCACAACCAGCCCCCTGGTTACTAAAACGCCTGTATCTTCCAAAATCTATGTCTGATTGGCGAGCCGTTTGCAACATTGGGACCCTCTCGACGAGGTAGATATTTTGGCACACTCTATGGAAACTTTATTTATATTTGACATGCAATTAATGGATTGGGGAGAGTTTTTACCAAGTACACTATGTACAGAACCCTAGGAATGGCTGAGACCTGAAGACTGCTACTTTTGACCCATTGGGAAGCACCTCTCTATGACTTGGTTGGTCCACAGTGGGAAGAAACTCTCTATGATTTTTTAGGCCTATGGTACGCTATTAAGATGAGTACCTCTATTGGATATGACTAGTGGTAATAACCTCTCTGTGGATTTTTAGGCCCATGGTACGCGATGGGGGAGGAGTACATAAGAATTCCAAGATTAGTGGGATGCACCTCTTTGTGACTTGGCAGACCCACTGTACTCACTAGAAGAGGCGTTATCCAATAGTCGAGGTGTTTGACGATGTGACTGATGATTCTACTGTTACTACCCATCAATATACCTGGTGTGAGCTTTCTTGAGTTTTGGGATTTACTTGGGAATTGTTCTGTGGTATTTCCTTTTTGTTTTGGGGTCCTACTGAGTAATTTATTACTCACCCATGCACAGGATTTGCCTGCATGTGTGGTGTCTGGTGCAGATGACCAACATTTCGACAGGGGTGCTCTGGCAGGCAGGATTGACAGACACTTCGACGGTGGACTTGGAAACCTAGGGCCAGGAAAGGCCCAATTGGGACAGGCGTACATGACATACTCCTTCGGCTTCCAGTAGCTTCACTACTCTCACAATCAAGTGGGGTTTCTCCACAAATAGTTATCAGGGTTTCCTTTTTATATTTTCTGTTTTCAGTTCTTTGTTGGGTTTATATTCTGGACCTCTTACTTTCAGTTGTACTTGCACTCAGCCTTGTTTTAGTGGTATTTGTTTCCCCTTTCATAGTGTTGGGATGTGTTTGGGTGTGTTTTTTGTGTATAGGTACTCAGTAAAATGTCTCCCACTTGTAATTTGACTTCTTCGACGCTAGTCTCCATCCCCTGGCCTTCAGGAGGCGGGCTTGGGGTAGTCACAACATGGGCCCCGAGGGACGGGTCGTGACATTTCATAATCTTATTGGATGATTTATGATCGATAATGAACATACCTAGTCTAAAATGTGACCTTTGGAAGCCACTTGGTTGTGATTATTACATTTATGACATTTATTTTAACGTAAATGAAAATATGTCATAAATATGTCTCTTCTTATTGAAACAATTTTAATATGGGGTTATGTAAGTGATATCTTCGACTATGAATATTACATAGAAATATAAAAATATTCCCTATAATATTGTAATTTATTTATATTTTTTAGGAGTTAAATTATTAAATTTAATTATAATACCAAGATGATGCAGTAATAGATTTTTTAAATAATGAATCAAATAAATTATATTAATAATATTAAATTAAATAAAATTTGAAATATTTTATATCATCCTCTAATTTTATAGATGACTATGACATGTTATTATTGAGTTAATATATTTCTTAAGGAATCAAGTTGTTATGATATTTTAAAAAAAGTCATGTAACTGATAGTGTCAAAATTAAAATTATTCATATTTTAAAATATAGAATATTTAATTAAATGATATAAAATTTATAAAAATATAATATCTAGCCAAAAAGTTTATATAAATCTAAAAATGTCATTAATAACACATTCATTGGTATTTTTTCATGATTTGGTAATCATTTTAACCCTCTAAATTTAAATTACTTGAAAAAATGGTAAGCGTTTAAAGGGGTTAAACCAAAACGATAAGGATTAAAAAATACTGAAACTTAACTAATTTTCATGGGATGATTATATTTCAAACCATTAACATCCTAAAATAGAACTAAATTAGTTTTTATTATTTTTTAATCGAAATTGAAATTATCTTAACTTAATAATTTTTATAATTCCAAGGGTGACCCTCCCCTCTCCTATAAAAAGACACTCATTCTTATCCATTAACAAAATTGTAAAAAAATTTATTTCGGCCAATATTTTCCCAAATATCTTCTATTAATCTCTTCCCACATTATTTATTCCTAATTTTAAGCATAAAACCCTCCTTATATATGTTAAGGTGTTCAGAAATGTGATAATCTGAAAGAAAGGTAATGTCTTTATTCAAGTATTTCTATTTCATTTATTCTTCTAATTACTTCAAATATACTTCAACCATGATGATATTAAAAATACAACATCCTAAATATAATTATATTTTATTATTTTAATATAATCATCTAAATCTATATCAAATTTCAACAAATTGAAAATGAATTTTATGTTCATGTGTACGGAGGACTACCACCTCATGAACCGATATAATTCATTTGTCATTACCGTCTCTCAAGACTCGTTATAAATATGACATTAATGATCATATTTTATATTAGTGACATAAAGATTATTATATTAGTATAATATATCAATTAAATTTTTACTTTTTATGCACATAAAAAAGATAATTTCGTCCGTTCATACGTGTGAACTATCACCTCTATGATGTGATGGGATTCATTTTTTAATCACTTGAATAATATATATAAGTTTATTTAAATTATTAATATGATATTTTTGATGTTATTATGATTCAATAAAGATAAAATAATACTTAAACTCTTTCCATGACAATAAAATAAAAAAGGAAAACATTACTCAAGTGTACATATGACTTATCGTCTTTATGATTGTATCATTGTTCAATTTTTCATATCCATATTTACTGAATGGATTTAAAAGTATAATTTATATATAAAAGTGATTACTATTTCATTAATAGTATTCTATATATGATATATTTAGTACCACATGGACTATTTATGTCAAACCATGTTCATTTTTGAGTCAAGTATAGAATATCAACAAAACGTCTGACATAGACTCAAATAATTAACTAATTATTATAACATGGTAATTAGTGACATAAAAATAATAATAACATTAAAATATTATTAATAAATTATAAATTAACCTATGTTTATTATTCATGACGAACAAAGAACATACTTTACGAATCGAACTCAAGGTAAGGGACGTCATCTCAATCTACATTCATTGAGGAATATTTGGATGTTATACACCACCTTCTCTTATAAGGTGTATAATCAATCCCTTTCAATTTTAATTCGTTCTATGATTTTAAAATGAAATATTTTTATATGAATCATTTTAAATTTTTTTTAAAACAAAAAAAGTAATTTTTTTATTTTATGGGGACACAATGACTTCCCCAACACCATAACCATTATTTGATAATTGTCTTCTTATATAATCCTTAATGATTTTAAAAGGAAAATAAATACATTATTCCCCTTTTGGGTGTTTTGTTATTGCAAATGGTTTTGAATTTTGATTTAATCATTCAATATCTTGAAATTATTTCTTGGGATTGAAAATGAAATTTTATGAGTGAAATATTGATAATTTAATTATTTTATGTGTTAAGGTTTAATAATGGTAATTGGACAACTGATGGGTGGTTACATGATAAAACAAAGATAGTTGGTCACATGATAAATGAAATACTGGTGGTTCCTTGATAAACCATTTATGGGTGGTTAAGTTATAACCTCAAATTCATTGGGTATGGAAGTCAGCCATATGTCTATTACATTTAGTGATATGTGTGAAAGTCGACCATATGGTTATGCCATTTAAGTATGAATATGTCCCAAGTTACCTTTATATTTTTTATGTGATTTATATTGGTAATATGGTAATATTTTGATTACAAAAATTGTAAGACATGAGCTTATATTTTGTTAAGTGTATTTACTACTTCTTAAATTTTAAAAGTATTACTTTATGATAAAGTATTCACGATTTACATGTTTTTGAAAGACTACTAGTTTTCCTTATTTTTGTATCTCGTACGAAGATTTTTTTTCTCATCCCATGTTTTGAAATGTTTTCATAGTATTTAAAGAAGAATGGATTCAAGGATAGGATAAATGAAATGTTATGAAGTTTAAGCATGAAAACAATCCAGGTCCATTTTAAACATTTTTTATTTTATAATAAAATGGGTAGTGAGTATGAGTGTCTAATTTGTAATATTTGAGTTTTTATGTATGAGTTATCACCAATTTCTATAAATCCTTAAACCTAAAAAGATCCTTTATTGGAATAAATGAAAAATTATGTACTTAACTCAAGATTATAAAAGGTTCAAGGTTGGTTCCTTATATGTTTGTCACCAAATAGTTCTCTCATACACCTGACGACATCACTGGTTGATTACACACATATTTATTCAATCATTTGAGTTTTATTATACACCTATTTTATGATTGGTTTGGTTTTTTTATGACTCTCATGTGACTATTGGATACACTTTTAAGACCCTTTATTTGCAGTGCAATGAAACCATGGGAAACTTGATGCATTTATTTTTTAGTGTTTCTTATTTTGTTCTTTATGAGGTGTTTCTTTCACACTTTTGTAATATTTTATAGTACATGGAATTTTCTAATATAAATTGTATCCTATGATAATCGATTTGAAAAGATAAGTGGTGTTTGTTTTTCTCTAAAAAAATCTTCCACATGAATTCATGTACAAAATCACTTAAACAAGTGGTGAAAAAACAAATTTTATTAAGAAAACTGAAACAATTACACAATGGATATTATATTAAGTGAAAATTGTTGTGTTAGGTTTTCAAAACAATTCTCAAACATAACCTTGTTGTGATCCCTATTCTACTACATTTCCTAGAAATTGTATTATTTCCAGACCAGTGCTTTATCTCCTCCTCCAACTCAGTCTCTTATTATGCCTCCTCCTTCATGTCAATCTATGACTTTTACTCTAACTCCACTACTTCCACCAACTAATCATCCACATCTTCCATTTCACAATATTTTTTTGTAGGCCAGTGATTCTAAAAAATTGACTTCATACATTATACTTCTCTTTTATAGATAGATCAGAAATAATATATAAAAATTTTGTCATTAATCGTTTACACCCCAAATATATTTTTATGGTCATAGGATATACTAGATCCCGAACATAATAGGTAATCTCCAAAAAATTTTGATAGAAACATTATGACAAAATGTAAATTTTCCACTCATCTCTAAACAAATTTAATTATTATTTTGAGTAAAAATGTTTTCGGCAGTCTTGGTAGTACTAATACAATATAGACAAATAAAAAGTTAATAAATAATTTTAATGAAATTTTAATTACCTTCAAAACAAATATCTTGAGGGTTGTTGGTCTTCAGATTATTTATGATCACTTTTTTAAATATTCGAATATAATATCCACAATCGTTTCCATTATCTTTTTCAGAAAATATAGAAACATTGACCAAAATAAGTAATTTTTTATGAAATATGTTTTTTTACATAAATATTTCAATATATACCTTAATCTATTTCCATTTGAAGTAATACCCAAGATTTTTATATTCATTCTCCAACTTCATACCATGATTTATCTTATATAAAGTGACTAACATATCATAACAAAATTCTTGTTAAAAAACTGAATGAAACATGTAATTAAAATTTTATCTATAATATTTTGATTATAGTGTATTAAAAATTCACATTACACATTATATGTTGTCAGTTTATTAGATATCTAGGAATTGGATCCAAAATAAATAAATATTTGGCGTATCCCAATTGACTATGAACATCATCCATTATTTTCTATAAACAAATACAAATAATTAGGTCAAAAAAAAAAAAAAAAAAATTTGTGATTAGATCGTATAGTTTTTTCCCCGTATTATAGGCATCAAAAATAGTTTGTCTTCTATTATTTATTCTCCCAAATGAATCATATAGATCATCTTTTTTCATCTCATTTTATTCTTTCTGTAGAGAAATGTTTTCATAGAAATGATATAGGGATTAATGAATAAAAATCGTGATTCACACATTTTCCCTTTATATAGTAGTAATATAAAATCCTCTCGAAAATAGGAAAATTTATTAAATTAAATGAACATATTATCTCAAAAATTGGACATACATAATATAAAAATATACCTTATGTATGTATTCAAAACTGAGACTCTTGGCCATTGTTACTTGAGAGTCTCATTTATACTCTCAAGACCTACTACATCTATCATGATAATTCCATTTATTTTATCTTTGTATAAAATTTATATAATATTTTCATATTTAGATGTGGTCCCTATATAGATTTTTAATGATAATAAATTTTTATCTTGAACTGGTGGGGAGAAGGTACTTCCAAAAAGGTCCTTTTTATTTCTTGGTTGATTCATAAGAATTTATTGATCTGACCTTCAGTTTTTCCATCACTTTATCCATCTATAATATCATACCTCACTTAATACCTTTTTTCATCAAATTTTATAGGTTTTTAATTTGAAAAAATTCATTAAATACATACCTAATGTATCTTTATAATACTATAATACCATGCTACAAAAGTCCCAATAGCATCATTAACCATTGTAATATCTGGATCATCAAGTGGAACATGAAAATCAGCAGTCTTTCCATTAGCTACCTCAATATCCAATCTAATCTGATATTTTGGGAATTTTTTAGGGTGTACCCTATATCCCGGGATATTGTACATTGTAGACCTTGCAACAAGTTGGTGTGTTTTTATTGATACATTGAAATCATATGTATCTATACCCTAAATGATTTTAGTAATATGAAGTGATCGGAAGTTGTTTGGTTCACATTTCAGAGAAATATTAATGAAAAATTTGATTTCCTGGGTAAATAAAGTGGTTAGGGGGAATGAATAACCTTAAATATTGTGAGGTAATTTTGTTCTTCATGTTTCAATCTATATTCCATCATCAGTTGTCTTTAATCCTTTCTCATACATTATTTTTCCAACCCAAGATAAAAAATAATATTCTACAAAGAATATAATTTTGTATGTAATCCTTTCATCATCATATATGTGACTTCATGGGGTTTTGTCTTCTCAAAATATATTCAAGGATATAGTCCAAAACCTACTCCTATAACACGACCATATTGTTTTATGCTCTTTAAATATATTGAAATTATTTTTTATTGTGGTACGGTCACTGACTATTCTTAATTCTAAACTGTATAAAATTTTTTTAATATAAATGAAAGTATTCATGTAATACTATTATAAATCATAAAGAATTACTATTTTGTCATACTTACACATGTTTCTCATACTTCTTTTTTGTTTTCATCAACTATTTTACCCTCCTTATTTACGTGACCCTCCTTCCATATCACATGTTGTGGGATGGTGGTGGCTTCAGAATTTGATTCCTCAATCTATGTAAAACAAAGGAAAAATATTTCATTTCATATCACATTAAACTTTTATTGTTGAATTAAAATATATAAAAATTTAATCTCTAGTAAAGTGTACCCCATTCTTGATTTTCGATAGGGGTACATTGGTTTTTATATACACTATTTGTTTTCATAACTCTTTTTATGTATCATAAATTAATAATTTTGAATCAAATTGGATTAAATAAATAATTTCAAATAATATATTATCAATTTTAATGCACCTGAAATTATTTCTCATCATGATGAAGGATTAAATTATTTCACATTTGTTTATTTATAATCTATACATAACTAACTATTGGGTGGGGATTTACTTTCCCCTAGGTATCCCTAAGATGTAATTTGGTAATAAGATTCCAAAAGACTCTATTAAATTTTCCAAAAACCATTAAGACAAATTTTTTAAAAAAATATACAAGGAATAATGAAAATTTGATCAATGTTTCCATATATATAATTATTTTTGTAAAAATATAGAAATTATATCATAGAAATACATTTATATCCTTCAAAATGGTTTCCTTCATTACACTTTGGATGTTGTGCGATAAATTAATTTTAATCAATGCATTCATTCTTGTTCTATTCACAATAACTAATGAACATTGAATAGTTGGGGTCAATAGGTTCTCCACATTGATTCCAACAAACCACAAATCTTATACCCTTAATTATTTTCTTTTTAGTTTTTTTCAACACTACGATGCTAAGTAGTTCCTTTTTTCATCCACATGTTGTTGATCCCCTCATAATATTACAGTTTAAACATCAATAGATTGTTCTTCCCTGGGTTTGGTAACCTCAACATGTGTAGAAGACATTATCTACATGATTATTCAAGCATTTAATTTAGATTATGTAAATTCAATAGTAAATATATCATATTTTTATAAAGAAAAATATTATATTAAAAACACTTTAACAATATCATTGAACAATATTTATTTTTTAAGGTTTTAGGTATTTTCATCCTCTATTAAAAAAAATTACCTATTTTTGGTGCCCTATAACATACAGTACATTCTCTACAATTGGATCATCATGAAATGATTGTGATATCCTAATAAAAGTGCCATCCTTGATTAAATTTTCATCTAAACCTAATGTTTTTTTAGTCTCTAGTATCACAATCGAATAATTATTTTTTATTTGATTTTAAACATAAAATAATTTACTAACATATGATCCCATTATTAATGGATCTTTTTTTACCCTTAGACAATAAAATTCACTTTCACAAATCCTATTTCAACATATATCATTGAACTCCTACTAGTAATCCATTTGAAATGGAAAATTTAAACATGAAATGTTGTATAATCCAACTTTTATAGCTATTCAATAATTCCAAAATATAACATATTTGTATAAATTGGACTTCTATCCTTCGAACCTGATATGTAAATTTTTTTTAGAAGAAGAACTCAAATATTTTTCATTATATTGTATTCATCATGTTATTTTGTATATAATGTATAACCATTGATTACAAAACTAGTGTAAGATATAATATTTTCATTCAGAGTCATGGCTATCCATCAAAGTCATTTGTCAATTTAATTCATATTGTTCAGATAACTCCTTATAAATTTGATCTTGGAATTATCCTATAAACTATTAATAATATGTATTTATATACATCCTTCATCCCTTGATGTATTCAAATCATTAAGAAGTTATTTATGGGATTTAACATAGATATTAACATATTAACTATTATATAAAATGTGAAAGTGTTATTTCTCAAAATATATGGTGGAAATTATAACAACATATCTTATAGAAACCCCTTCATCCATAAGGAATCTACTATGATGAGATTTTGGGAGACCGATGTTGTCAACATATAATATGTAATCATTAAAAAATTCAATAGCTACTTAAACAATATATCATTCTTCAATATAACCTTCTATTCAACTTAGTTTCTTGACAAACCCTTTAAAAATATTCATATACCATTAAATGGGGTACATCAATCTGTAATGTAAAGGAACACATATTTTAACATTTATAACTCAATGAACCATTGTGAGGGAAATTATATCAAAGAATGGTGGGGTAAGAACATTTTAATTCAAATAATATGATTGTAACCTCCTTATTATATTTGGAAACTTCAAAGATTCTATAAATTTATTGTATATGGATTTGGAAAAGAAACATAGATTAGTTCATATATGCAATAAATTTTTAGGACGAATACAACATAAAGAAAGCAGCATCTAATCATGATTCAAAACATGAAATTCATGTTATTTAATTCCATGTATCATCAAATTAGTCGTTGAAATATAATTATTGATATTTCATAAATACCTATCTAGAATTTTTAAACTATTGTGGAAAAGGTAAAACTGTATTTTTTCTGTCTGGATAGAGTGTAAGCTATTGGAGGAAGAAAGGTCCACCCTTTACCCTTCAGTGATTCCAACTCTTCCCTTATCCCTGGATAAATCATTTCTAACCTATCCTTGAGTACATATTTAAATTTTCAATAACATTTAGCAATATACCAATAACACTCTCAAATACATTTTTTTATATATGCATGAAATAAAGAAAATGTCTAACATAAAAAGAATTACAATATAGTAATTCAAAGAAAATTGATCTCTTCTTTTAACCTGATATTGTAAGGTTTTTCAAAAATGGTTTTCCAAAAATAATGTCTAAAAATATTAATTTATCTAATAGTTTATCACCAGTAAGTAGAGATGGTGTTGTAATTATTTCAGTATTCCCATCGAATTTCATCCTCTAGGATCATAATTTATGTCATCGAGGTAAAAAAAATTATTTCCTATAAACACATTCTTCGAGGAATGTTTCATCCAAACTAAGTAAGTGAGTTCTTAAAAATGGGACACGCCAACATTCCTTTAATGATGTAGCTTGAAAAATTTACATCAGCATAAAAGTTGTTTATTTTCCAATACAATATTGAACTCAATGTGAATTATTCACTTATTTTAGCATCATAAATTGTGAGACTTGTATCCCACATCAATTTCATATCATATATCAATGGATCCAAATAGACATCAATATCATTACCAGGTTAGTTTGTTCCATATATAATCATAGAAAACATAATCTATTTGTGCAACATGCATAACCATGGTGGCAAGTTATAATTTACCAACATGATGTTTTATGTACTATGAGTACTAATCTATACACCAAAAGAATTTAATTCATCTATATATAATGAAAGATGAAATTTTCTATGCTAATTTCAAAATTTAGGATCTCATAATCAATTTTCTTCCACTAAGGATAATATAATGGATGATCTAGGTCCCCATGATTAATTTTTTTTATCTTTGTTTCATGTTAATTTTCTCATTGTTTCATGATATGCATATAGTCTTATAAATATTTGAATGATAGGAAAGTATAAAAAAATTGAAGGACTTGATTAAATTTTCTTATATCATTTTGTGCCACACTTAGGTAGTTTTATAAGTGATTAATGGTCCTTAAGAAACAATATGAAATAATTTGGACAAGAAATTATTTTTTATAGATCATTCCCATTTAATTTAGAATTATTTTAGTTTTTTATTTTTTACATGGAAGTTAATTTTCTTCTAGTAGCATATCATTTAGGAGACCAACTAGTTCTTTAAATCTGGTTTCACTCCATCGACTTCAAACATTCAAATTATATAACTTAAATATAAGAGAAAATTATGTTTATTTAGTATGACCGGTATAAAATGGTGTCTTATCATAGATATTTAACATCTCAAACATCTTTTGAAAATCATGAAGGTCATATTCAATTACCATTTTCATTTCTTCTAGGATATCACCATCATCATTTACACTGGTATTCATATGAAATGTTCCATAAACCATAGTATCATCCCAATCGGTGTACATGTTCTATTTATCCTCATGTTTAGTCTAACACTTATATCGTTGATCTATTCTGAAACAAATCAAATGTTATTATGACTCTTTCGGACTAATGTTTGTTGAATAACAACATATTAAACAGAGAAAAAGTATTTAAGAAGGGTTGTACGTATTATCTATTGTAAACTTGATGAACATTTTAGCTCCATATTCAAAACGTTTTTTCCAACAATTAGTGTTCATCAATTTTTTATTCATATTCATCCAATTTGGTTCTAAAATATCCATTTTGTAAAAATAAATAAATAAATTCACATAAGATATTAATATCAAAGGTGAAAGTTATAGATATATCTAATTAGGGGAACCCAATATTTTATTGTTTCAAATAATTTCAGTATACTTCGAAGGAAATGGGTAATTGGATTTTATAAATGAATTTATCCACTATGGTAGGTGTTATCCTATGAACTCATCCAGAGGTGAAAGTTACAAGAAACTATCATCCTCATCTTCTTCATCTCTCGAATAGTTATTTTTAAATTTTGTTGTTTGATATTCATCCCCCATCTATAATTGACATTAACCTATGTTACTTGAACTACTCTAAGAATAAGTCCTCCCATACAAGGTACCAATGATTATTTTGGATGAATATTACTCAGATTAGTTCAAGCAACATATAAGAGATGGGGGGTGAGTGTCAAGAAACAAAATTCAATAATAACTATTTGGGAGATGAAGCTGATAAAGATGAAAATTTTCTCCTTAAAACTTTATAAATTACCACATATTAATTTAAAATTTAAAATTTCATTAGAAAAGAAATTTTAAATTTCAAAGGCTATTTTTTAATTTTTAAAGCCCCACTTTGAATCCATGTTCCTTAATTCCACATGAAAATCAACAAATTTTTTTCAGAAAACATAAATGTATACACACCCCATTTCTACAAAACTCATTTTCATCTGGTGAAAATTTTAAAATTATAATTCAAAAACCGTTAATAGTAAATTAAATGTTTAAAAACATTTACATGGAAATATGTATATTTTTAATTATTTAAAACATTATAGGTTCTATTTAGAATCACTTCATGTGTTTCAAATAACTAAATCTGTTTTAGTACATTTTAATAGAAAACTACATTATTTCATTTCAAAACTCACTTTATCATTTAAAACCATGTTTCCTTTTTAAAAACTAAAATTAAAAGAAAAATGACCCTAAAAATGATAAATAGGTCACCACCCAGTTTAATGAAATTCTTTATTATTAAACATTTCATATACATTTTATAAATTTGACATGAATAAAAAAAATTAGAAGAAAATGATAAATTAAAAATATAAATCATAACAGAATTGTCCTAGATTACCCTTTTAAATATCATGGTTTACATGGAATTATTTAATAAAACAACCAAGAAACTATTTATTTTTAAAAAACATGTTTCATTAAATTTCACACAAGAAGACACAAATCCAAGATTTCACATTCCATAGAATTTATTCAAGAATCAACATCAATAATGTTTTAAAAATATTCATGACATTGAAAAATATTTTTCCAAAGATAATGAGGTGTTAGTTGGAGTCTCTGTATGATATCATCCATAGTTTTGATTTAAATTTATCTAATTGTGAGTTGAATTAGAGGTGTTATATTACACGGAGTGAGAGAATGATATCAGATTTTGTTTTCTTAAATGGAAACAATAATTAATTTACACTAAGTTTTGATTTTGTACAGAATTATGGGTATTTGGAAGATAAATGATGATTTTGGTTATTTAGGAATTATGATAGAGCAATGAGATACCACATCATTGATTTCCATTGAGTATTTTCAGTGAAACTTTTTCCAGAGGAGGATTGAATAATTTTTTTGCATGAGATTTGATGCGGTGAGATAGAAACCACGTCATTAATGTTGCTCACATTATATATTTATTCTTGATTTATTTTTGAAAGTCTCTTAACATTTTTTTATTTTTTTTTTAATTATTTATTCTATGAAATTATTGTTTGGACTTGTTTTATTTAATTATTTAAATTATTTCATTTATATAAGTTCATGTATAAAAATCCTATAAGCTCCAAATCATTTTAAGATCCATAAAAGAATGTAGTTGTAATATTTTAAGTCCAGAAAATTGGATATACCCACATTTGCAACCACTCTTTGGTTCAGATGTGGTTTCCAATCCTGAAGAATTAGGAGTGACTACCAAAAGTAGAAGAAAGATCAAACTATCAGTTCTAGATTTCTATATTCCAATTAGATCAGGAAACTTCTATTGAAATCTCATGGTCTAGATAATTCAAGGTAATGAGATATTATTTAATTAATAACCTAATACCTTAGCCAATAAATTACACAGTTTTTAATTTAGAAATACATTAGTGAAACCATAAACTTTCTACAACCTATATACAATGGATTTTTAGTATCACTGTATATGTTTTTGATCATTGGTGTCTTAAATTTTTTTTCTAATTTAATATCAAAAATAATTTCTTCAATTTGATCAAACTTATCAACCTGATAATCTTCACAATTAATATATCTTGAATTCTTCCCAATTTCACCATGCTAAATCTAAATACTATAACATGTATTAAAACCAAAATAAATTAAATGATCTTTAATTTCTATACACTGAAACTATATCATATTTAAACATTTCAACTAAAGATATAAAATTCGGTCATTTTTTAGAATATTCCATTTTGAAAATTCTAAATAATCATCAATAACTTCTTCATATTCATCACTTGTTCATTGTTTTTTAATCCAAGAACAATTCATTATCACGTATAATAATTTTTGAAGTAATAAATATATACTTTTTGAAAAATTAAATTAAAATTTACCTTTATAAATCAAAATAATATAAAATAAATAAAAAATATTTCACATGTAAAATAAAGGAAACAGATTAAAAAATGGTTCCACCTTATACTTATTCCATTTAAATACATTCATAAAAATATAGAAAAAAATCATAACATTGATTTTAAAATGTTTCCAACAAATAATAATCATATTTTCTTTCTCTTCATTATATTATATGGTAATTATTATTTTAAAAATATATAAGTAAATATAAATTAAAAAATATCATTAGAAATTATATATTAGTGATGAAAAAAAATATCAATAGTGATAAGGATCCAAAAGGAGGCATATGATTTCATAAATAATATTGAAAATGAAAATGTCACTTCAGGTAGTAAATAAGAAGTGATATATGTTATGAACATGATTAAATAGTGAGATATTTTGATTTTTTTCTAATTATATTCAAAATAAATTGAAATATTCTTCTCCTTATCATATCATTTTCAAAATATCAATATTACTGTTCTATATGACTAGAGATGATGTAGAAAGTAAAATTATGGAAGTGATGACTGTTTTTATGAAATACATATAAAACATGATTAGGGTTAATTTTAAAAATTCATAGAGGAATTTTATATAAATATTAAATAATATAATTGAAAATAAATAGAGGATAACTATAAAAATACCTTATATTATTCTTATGTTATTCAAATTGAATTATAAACTAACATCCCCTATACTGAAATTATGCAATCAACACAATCAAAACTTACCCAGGATGATCATTTAAATATATATTATCAATACTCCATATTCAAACTCCATAATCCATTATACCTTTAGAACACAAATTCACAATGCAATAAAACAACATTGATAAACCATCCAGACACTCATTTTGTAAATTAGACATACCAATAATGCTATAAAAGGATTATTATGTCAATTTAACATAACTTAAATGTCGTGAGAAAGAATTAGAAGATTTAAAAGACACCAATTAATCAAAAAATAATTATTTAAAAATATAACACCAGTTAAATAATCATTCAATAAAATTAAACATACATAATTTTTCCTGACATTCATTAAATAAACATTTAGTCAAAGTTAAAAGAAGCTAAACTTACCTTACACCCCTATTTATAAGTAAATCAACCTGATTTATAACAATCATTCATCAAATAACCATACAAGAAGACCAAAATCCCAAAACAAAAATTTATCAAATAAAATAGACCATGGATGTGTGAAAAAATTGTAACTATGATTAAAACCATGGAGAACTATCGAAGTAATGAAATGGTAGAGGATGAAGAAAAATGGGACGTTGACGGTAAAGGTGGTGATGGTGATAGAAATAACTCTAATAATGGAAGGAACCATGAGTGAATGTGGAGGTAAAAATAGAAATAATGGAAAATAATGAGAGAGACCAATCATGGATAAAGTTGTGAGATAAGAGATTTAGAGTTCATAATGGTTGAGAACACTACAATAATGCAAACTGTGGAACCCAAACAAGAAATTGATGAGTGAGGAGGAGTAAAAATAACATACCTTGGATCCTAGAATTGATTAATCTAAGGAAACATGGAGGAGGAGCGCCGACAGTAAGGGAATTCTGTAAAAGTTTGAAAACAATGATTGAATCGGTCATTGTTAGGTGTCTTTTAAATAGATCAGGGAGACCATTATCAACACTTCAAAAAAAAGAACTGATAAAGATACCTTTAATGAATTCTGATTTAATAATTTCTTATAAAAGATATCTTTATCAATGTTTTTTAGCGCTGATAAAGATCGAGCTTTATCCACGCGAAAAAGCACTCATAAAAGACATTTTTATCAGTGCTAAAGAAGTGCTGATAAAAGGAATTTTTATCATAGCTAAAACTTTAGCACTGATAATGTATTTAAATTCATAATTATAAATTAAAAAAATTGAGTATATTTATATAAATATATAAATATTTTTAATAAAATTATATTTTTTATTTATAATTATAAATATATAATTTTATAAATATAGTAAATATACATTTATAAATATATTTATACATAAATATATTTTTCAATATATTTATAAATATATATGTTTTTAAATATATTTATATCATTATATATACAAGTATAATTATATATATTTAATAAATATACAAAAATACAAATATTGTAATTAAATTCATTATTTAAATATATTTATTATAATTTTTTCATTATAAATATATTTATACCATTGTATATATTAATATAATAGATATATATAATAGATATATATAAATATAAATAAAGTAAATATATTCATTATTTAAATACATTTATGGTAATTTTATAATTATTTATTTATAAATATATAAATACTTTTTTAAAAAATAATATTTATATATTTTAATAATTATATATATATATAATAAATAAATATAAATTTAAATGAAAATATAAATATAAATTTAGTAAATATATATATTATTTGAATAAATTCCTTGTAGTTTTATAATTATTTGAATATATATAATTATTTATTTTTAATTATATAAGTACTTTTAAAAAAATAATATTTATTTATTTATAAGTATAAATTTATAAATTTATAAATACATTAAATATAAATTTATAAATATATTTATTTAGAAATATGTTTTTGACATTATTAATGAATATATAATCTTAAATTCATGCATTTTAAAAATGAGTGATATTAAATAATTAAAATGGGTAAACTTTAAAAATATTGAAAAAATTGATATGTTTTATTATTTAAATAAAATTCACTAAAAATAAGGACATTTATTGATTTAAAGATGAATACATATTGTAAATATTAAAACACAGTAAATTAATATATATAAATAAATAATATAAAATGATTAAATTCCAAAAAAAATAATTATTAAAAAATTAAAATTAAAAAAAATAAAAATGGGTAAATAATACCAAACTATAATAATATTAAAAATAAATGAATAGAATTTACTAATAAAAAATAATATATTAAATGTATCATGTTAAAATGAAATTCTAAAATGAATACTAATATTTGAATAAATTATATAAATATTAAGTGTTTGTCTTTCTCTATAAGATTTCATTAATTGTATAAATATTTGTGCGTGTGTTGTATATAAAAATGCACTAATTATGTACATGTATGAGAAATCAATGTTACATGAATTTTTATATGTTAAATTAAAAAATCTAACAATAATAAATTATGTTCATTACTCGATGTAATTAGTTAGTATTTTTAATTAATATTAATTTTTAATTATAAACCATTTTCTCACTAAATATGTGACTTATTTAATGAAAGTATAAATATTTTAAGTCTATTTATTTTATATATTTTTATTTAATATATACTATTTATTAGTATTTATAATCTATATATGTGTATATTAAATTTATTCATTTTTATCAATAATTATTTGATTAATAAAATGTTTAATGTTTTTCTTAATTAGTACATTTTTTAATTTTCATTTTTTTAATTGTTTCATTTTATTCATTTTACATATCTATATATTTAATATATACTTTTTATTAATATTTATAATTTATATATATATATATTAAATTTTTTCATTTTTATCAATAATTATCTAATTAATAAAATTGTTAAAGAAAATTAGGTTTACTCATTTTTAAATTTTATTTATTTAATTATATCATTTTATTCGAGACATTTACCAATGATAAAAACACTGATTAAGGATACCCTTTATCAATGCTAAGAAAACTATGATAAAGGGTACCCTTTATCAACACTAGAATGAAAGTGCTAATAAAGGATTCCTTTTTTCAACATTGTAGAAAATCCCTGATAAATGTTAACTTTTTTCAATACTAAAAAAAGAGTTGTTATAAAATGCTAAAAAAGGATACCATTTATCAGTGCTAAAAATAAATATTTGATAAAGGACACCCTTTATAAACACTAAAAATAAAGCACTAATAAAGGGTTCCTTTTATCAGTGCTATTGAAAATCCTTAATAAAGGTTACCATTTACTAGTGCTAAAAAAGCATTGACAGAGGGCACCTTTCATCAGTACTTTTCTTGCACTGATAAAAGGTACTCATTATTAGTAATTTTTGCTAGCTCTCGTAAAGGTCAGCGTTGTTAAAGGTATGTTGTGTTATATTGATTCCCAACCTAGAATTCCATGGGTGGACTCATAGGACACCGAGCGATTCATTTGTGAAACTTCCAAGTGATACACTACACTTAATCTTGGTCAATGTATTAGATACATGAATTTCTCAACTTATCATTGGAGATTCAAGTTAAAACTCTAAAAATTTGAATACCTAAGAAGATCTCCTAAGATTCTACTTGATTCCCTTGGACATAGACTACCATAAATAAAATCCTTAGACTAAAAACAATTCTATATTGAGATTACCTTCTAGATGTCCTTATGATTGATTAGAAACATTTATCATGTAATACTAGGGGTTTATTACTGAGATTAAACTCATGAACCCATGTCTTAATATCTTGGTTGATTACTACAAGTTTTCTTGGCCATATGAGGTCATGGATTTCATGGGTGTCTCATTGATCCCTTGTGATTATTATACTTAGACACCGTGGCTATGTTACTTTATTTCCTAGATGAATTATAGTCATATGTTTATAGACAATTTGTTTAGTATGAATTACGTAGGGTCGAACGGGTATCCCACAAGGAGCCTGATCTCAACATGGTTTATATTTACTTTGTTTCTTTTCCTTTATAATACAAGTACAATATAAAATTTATTTTCATAGACTGGATTTAAATTAGACACTATTGGTGATGGCCTAATGAGTTTTACCCACACCCTATTTGAGATTCCATTTGTTTCCTGGTAAGAATTCATGGATTCGGGAAATGATAAAGTGGATACTCCTACTATTGAATCTTTATCTCTTTTTATGATGGGTTCTTAGGAGCATATGAATGAGTTAGTTCTTAGGATTCTCATGGAGATAGTTTTTTTTCTCTTTTTGTTCCTTTTGAATATGCTGAAACTATTTTATTCATATAATTGTGTCTCCCCATTTCAAATTTTGTATAACCAAGGAATCATTCTTATATAATTTTTTATTGATTTATGTTTATTATTTATTATTTAGATGGTTTACTTACACATACTTATCACATTCACTGTGTTTATATATTTCTTAAACCAATTTATAATACCACTACATTATACTCTAATAAAGTGATTATAGTTTCCCTACTACACTATCTTATACCCTCACTACTAGTCATCAGCCTCTGATATATGGGGAGACATGTTTGAGGCCATGTGGCCCTCAGGTTTGGTTACATATGAGTAAATCGGTCTAAGGATGTTAAAAAGTGGTATCAATGGGATAATTTTCATTGTTTTTAATATTTTGTTTAGATAAGTGAATAATTATTATTATAACATGATAATCATTCATGCTAGGAAGTATGAAATGAATGTATGGTTGTAAATCAAAATTACCAAGGATGGGATTTGTTGTATTGGAATTTAATTGCTCTAGTTGTACTGGTTTCCCTATTGGGTGATGCACATGCTTTACAATGTTGTGTTTATTATATTTATACTATTTTCTAATATGGTATGGAATCATTAGATCATGCATCACCATTGTAACATCAGTACTTATACGTCATGAAAATTCCACACCATTCATATCTTAATGCTTTCATTACTTGTTACCTATTATGTGTGTATTGGTTTCTTTACACATAAATAATAATTTTTATTTCAATAAAAGTAGAAAAAAATGGTTCTATAATATTTCAGTGTAACATTTCTATTTTTTAATATAATATTTTTGAATCAAGGTATTGAGACGGTGTGGGATTCCGAGGTTTAGTGAGCCGCTATATTGACATTATATAAATATTAATTATATTAAACTCTTGTGCACATAGTTTTCCTAAAATTGTGTAATAACTCTTGGAAAAAGTCTTAGATAATAAATATAAGACTAAAATTGAGTCTAGAATATGGTTTTTTCCAATGGTCTGACACAACCTCTGTTAGCATCGGGTGTTTTATTGAAGTTCTATCATGGGAGAAAATAAAAAAATAAATAAATTTAATAATTTCAGTACAACAACCTAACCCTATACTTATTTAAACATGGTTATACCAAATCACTAAGTTTAACCGCATAACACGGGGAATGAGAGAGGAGGTATTGTAGGAGAACTTTCAAAATGACAAAGGATTAAGGATCATTTTCTATAATAGGATTTGTCGATCATGAAAATGATGATGATGAAATTCCATTATTCATCAATAATTGATACAAAACCAATATAGGGTATTTTTAAATTGGTTGGTTCCACCGTTGTTTATCCCATTACGAATGAGAATCTAATCAACTGATATATTGGTTTGTGTATTGATCTTGTTGATAGGGAAGGTTTAATGACATGAGATTTAGATGAATATTAGTTTTTTTATTTATTGGTTCTTAGTTTATCTTTATGATTTAAATGATTCAAGACCAAAATGAAAAATTTACAAGGTTCATTTCTAGTTTTTGTATCGAGGATTTATTCCCCTATTTTTTACGCAACACATCATAAGTATTTTCTTGTCTGAAAGTTGGAACAATTCATGGCAATCGATCATTGTGTGACAATTTTTTATCACAATGGGTCAATACAAGGATTTTGAGTTCAATATCTTGGGTTAAATAAAATTGAAACAATATTGGAAGATGATACGAGGTAGATCAAGATCCTAAGAGCCTTTCCCTAGTTCTCATTTTAGGCATCTGGTGATGGTGTGATATGATAGTGGTGGTTTTATAATTAGATTGAGGTCCAGAGTCTTTCCAACGATGAAGAATGGGAATTTTTATACCTATATCAATAATCTTCAAGTGATATTAGCAATTAATCTAGAAGAAATAATGGAACTGGGGAATGTGTCAAACTTTTCTAATATTCTAGAAAATTATATACTACACAGCTTGTAGTCTGAAGAACACAATCCATGTAGTCCCACCATATGTGGTGTTGGTATTTACATATAGAGAAAAAAATCACACTCTGTTTGGTACCTAACAAACACCGTGTGACATGGTTCTGGTGGTTCGACATATATCTTAAATGGTACATGGGAACAGGCATGGCCAAACACACGCTCACTGCCTGAGTGCATGAGCATAGCCATGTACACTGACATGGCTAGGTACACAAACATGGACACATACATGAGGATGACCCAAAGTATATAAGAAATAGTAGAGGAACAAGGGAATAGAAACTAGTAGGTCTAGGATTAGAGGTACATGTTTTGTATCCACTATACATGTCTTCTACATTCTCTAAGGTTGTTTGGATCCTTTGGATTCTTTAGTATAGTCCAGGTTCAATTGACTGTGATCCCATGATCCATCCCCACATGGATACAGTTTGAAATTTCATCTAGTTCAAATTATTGTGATCCCCTCTATGGTTTTTGTCTTTGATATAGTTTGGAGAATCTATCTGTGTGAGCAGTGTGGGATCCTTTATTATTATTTCTTTACCCAAGATGGGTTTCATGGTATCGGCCTGACCCACATGAATTGGGTTTTCATTCACAATCTAGCGTTACGGTCCAGTAAGTTTTTTGGTGCCCCCAGTGGCCTTTAGAGTGATCATTTAACTAGATACTAATATTTTGGAGATCTAGTGTATACTTTTATGGATAGGCATGTTGAGATTAAATTCATGGATGATAAAAATAAGTGATATCATAGATCATGGTGTGAGTACTCTCAAAATGAGAATTACATCGAAGGCTCGTGCAGAATAGTCTGGTTGGTAGTATGGTTAAGTCCCCTTTTAGAATTTTAGTAAATTATGAGTATTTTATGGTTTGATTATTATTATGTCGCGTATCTTGATAGACATACCAGTATATTGATATGTTGAGTACTCATAATTCTTTATGTTTTGTGATTTTTTGTGGGTCCTACTGGGTATTATTATACTCATTCGTACATGGGCTCTACCTACTCCTGTCATGTCATATGAAATGGAAATGCCTTTTTATAGTGCCTTAGGTGGATAGGTAGTAGGTTGAGCTTAGTTTGGTCTATAAAAATCGATGTTCATACCAATTTTTCATTTAACAGTAGTATCATCCTTCTAGGTTGGTTGTACTATATTTCCATTTTGATGGGATTTTATTTGGCCCATTTATTTCTTTTATTACTTTTTTAATACTTTTATTTTGGTATATAGTTGTATGAATGCATTCAGAATCAATAATACATTACTATTATCAGTGTATGGACTTGGAGATGTGTTTGTGAATATAGGTGCCTTAGGATAATGCATGCTATATTTATGATATGCCTAATAAATTATTATCTCCAACCCCTATCCTATTAGAGGCAGTTTAGGGGTTTTTATACTTATCTTATCGATATCCTAGTAGGAACCAGTGGGTTGGGTCATGATAGAGTTGTATTAGAGCGGTCGGTTCTAATTTATGACCAGATTTTAGTAGTTTTTAAGGCACGAGACTTGTTTTTGGATTTACAAAAATAGTGTTAAAGGATTTTAAACTCTTATTCCCAACTAGGGACTTCATTGTTGGTGTAGTGGATGACATATCAATTTACCAGGACTCTTATAACATACATGTTGACTAGGTACACATAGGTAGTAGTTATTGGGAAAACATTAGTAGATATAACATATAGTATTGGGTTATGGTTTCAATGTCATATTTATTTCATACCCATAGATATATTCATTTACCATGGTTCATCTACTCTATTTATGTACACCTCTACCAAGATATCTAGACAAGATTACATAATGATATCACAAGGATGATCTACAGAGTGATGAGGCTTCATTACCGTGTCATATATAGAAGGTGGTACATCCATGTGGATTTCCTATTATACCACCAACCATTGAGCAGTAGGTCAAACTGAAAATATGGATTAATGATGTATGAAACATGAGTACCCAAGTTGGGTTTTAGAGGTAATGGCCTCCCTTGTTTTGGGGGAATATAGACCGTCAAGCTATAAGGAATCCATAGAGGTATTCATTGTATTTTTACACCTTGTGAAGAAACCTCTAGATTATATAGTGGTACTTACGATGAGTCTTATTCAGGGCTATGTCAAGCAATTGTAGAGTTTGGTGATTCATTTATAGGATAAGACAGCTCTTTCCTAGTAATATTTTGAGCATCTCTTTGTAGAGGAGTTTTATTCGGCCATGTTGCAATCAGTTTGAATCTAGGAGCATCAGTAGTTGTAGAAAGATAGTATATCCATGGAAGAGTATTCAAAAATCACTACTAAAAAACTGGCGTTTAACAGTGCTAGCATTTATCAGTGTTAGAAAAAATACGCTGAGAAAGTTCATCTTTATCAGTGCTAAAAAAAGCGCTGATGAAGGGGGGCCTTTATCATCACATTTTGTTTAGTACTGATAAAAGTTCACCTTAATCAAAAATTTATTTTAGCACTGATAATGGTTACCCCTAATCAGTGCTTTATTTTTAGTGCTGATAAAAGTCACCCTTTATGAGATCTAATAATAAAGTGCTGATAAAAGTTCAAAAAAATTAAAATATTAACAATTTCATTAATTAAATAATTATTCATGAAATTGAATAAACATATATTTAAATTTTATAAAATATTAAATAATATATATTAAATATATAGAAATGTAAATTGAATAAAATGAAATAATTAAATAAATAGTAATTTAAAATGAGTAAATTAAGAAAAAAATTTAACATTTTATTAATTAAATAATTATTCATAAAAATGAATAATTTTAATATATATATATATAGATTATAAATATTAATAAATTGTATATATTAAATTTGTATATATAAATTAATATATAATCAAACAAAAAACTGAATAAATTACAAAATTTATTAAAAATTTATTAATGAAACAATTATTAATAAAAATGAGTAAGTATAATATATATATATATATATTAATTATAAAAAGTAATAAACAATATATACTAAATATAAAAATATATAAAATGAATAAAATTTTAATTAAAAACATATTAATGTCTTATTCATGTTTAATATTGTTTGATTTTTCAATTTAACATATATCAAACTTTGAGTGTTACATTGATTTCATGTATATTTATATTTGTGTGTGTGTGTGTAATTAATATATTTTATATGCAAACACACACACAAATATATTTATGTAGTATATAGAAACACATACACTTAATATTTATGTAATTTATTCAAATTTCGGTATATTTTAGAATTTCATTGTTAACATGAGACATTTAATATATTATGTTTTTAATCAGCCAATTTTATTTATTTATTTATAATAATATTATATTTAGGGCATTCATTTTTAATATTTTTTTATTTTTATTTTTATTTTTGAATTTAATCATTTCCTATTATTTATTTTTATTTATTCATTTATTATGTTTTAGTATTTTTAATATGTATTGATCTTTACATTAGTATATATATATATATATATCCATATTGTTTAAATATTTTGTATTTAATTAACAAAACATATCCATTTTTTCAATATTTTTAAAGTGCACTCATTTTGAATTATTCAATTTCACTCATTTTTAAAATGCATGTATTTAAGATTATATATCCCCTAATAATGTTAAAAATATATTTTTAAATAAATATATTTATAAATGTATTTTTAATATATTTATAAATTTATAAATTTATAAATTTATAATTATTATAAATAAATGAGTATTATTTATTAAAATAAGTATATATATAATTATAAATAATTAATTTTATATATTTAATAATTACAAAATTATAATAAATTTCTTTAAATAAATACTTTATTAGTGCTAAAATGCATTGTGAAAAATAATTTTTATTAGTGTTATAATATTAGCATTGATAAATTTGTTTTTACTAGTGATTTCTGAGCGCTGATAAAAATCAATATTTATCAACACTGTTTTAGAACTACTAAAGACCTATTTTATTATAACTTATCAATTTAATGCTAATAATATGGATCTTTATCAGTGCTTTTCCAAAAGCGATGTTAATAGTGTTACAAATCTATCATAAAAACCCTAACTGGTACTCACTCATCGCGATTCGGAAGCTCTCAAGAAACTACTCTACTTCTGGTGCGAATATAATATGATCCATCAAAAGAATAAAGATAGAATTAAATGTATTTTAGTTTATAATTTTCCTATATCATTTTTTTTGATATTTTGGGTTCTGCATTTTTTCTTTTTGTGTCATTCTAAACCATGAAGAATCCTACATTTCATCTCTTTGCCACTATTGGCACGACTCCTCTATTCATTTTAATATCTTGTTGACAAGAATAATATATTTATTTTAACTTCATAGAACAAGGATGATATATTTTGTGCAATTTAACTTCCTACTACCATGATGAATTTGTGCAGATTAATTTCATGCAACCAAGATGAGAGATGTTGTGGAGTTTAAGGTCTTTCTTTTAGAATGAATTTTTGTAGATTAACTTCCTCTAACCAGGATGAGATACAGTTTTCAGTTTAACGCCATGCTTTAATGATGAATATGTGTATTTTAACATCATAAAAATAGGAAGAGAGACATTATTCACTTTAACGTCTTTCTTCTATGATGAATTTGTACAGTTTCACATCATGGAAGCATGAGGAGAGATGATAGATGACCAATATAAAAATTAGTTAAGGAGAAATATTTTATTAGTGTGGGTTTTTACTCATTTCTCATCCATTGTGGCCAATGTTCATGCTCTGTTTTTGGATAATCTTTTCCTTTTTTCCAAAATGGTTTTTAGAAAGAAGAAAATGATTTTATGAATTGGATTTTCTTTAAAAATGTTGGTTATTATGTTTTCTAAAGTGTCCTTAAAAGATGGTGGTTTGAGATTGAAAATTAAATAGTGGTTTTAAAAGGAAGAATTCTTATTTTATTATAAAATTTGGCTTGTTATTGAGTTGTTTTGGACCAAGATGTTCATTTTAGTTATGTTTCATATTGATTCTGAACCTAATTTAATGATTTTTGTGTTATTTAGAATATTCTACACATAATGGTCCCTGAATTTTCTAGTGGGTCTCTCTCTATTTCTGATTCTCATCAGCTTCTTCCTATATTTCTTGGAAATCGAGCTATGTTAGAGGTAGTGTACTGTCTTGAGGATGTTCATCGTGTCTTCAGAGTGTTTGGAACTCCCAAAATTGTTATATTTCATGTTTTTTAGGGTCTACATGAGGGTCCATATTTGAAAAAATGGGATTTATTTTCCCCAACAAAGATACAAGTTTGGATGACATTGGAAGATTTTAAGTCCCTATTTGTCAAATGGTTTTACCTAAGGAGGAGAAGTTAAAGAAAAGGGACGAGATCATGAGTGTCCTACAAGGTCATTGGATAGTGAATTCTTATGTTAAACACTTTAAAGAGATAGTTTTCTTTTTTCTGGAGTTGGTGTCGCAAGATTTGTTGAAATATTCTCTTTTCATTAGGGGTATTCATCTTGAGATCATGGAGTGATCCCTCTTCTAAAAGGATCTCTATTTTGAGACGTTTGTGGAGGAAACATTTTTGAATAATTTTTCTTGAAAGAATCATTAACACATTGGCTCAGTTGTTTTCTCTCGTGATGGGGTGAAAACATTTGGAGTTTTCTCATTTTTTTGTAAGTTCATATTTCATTATAAAATTCTAATGAAATTATCATTCCTTAGTTCAAATAGTTTTGTTTTTTTGAATGTGAACCTATAAATGGTTATCCTTTTAAGAATTAGTCCCCATTTTTCTATTGTTCTTATTTGGATATATCTATTTTGTGGAAGTTTCTCTTTATTCCTTGTGTGAGGGTTCATTTATATTCTATATTTTGATCATTTCTGCTAATTGTTCTACTAATGTAGTTTGTTGGAAAAATATTTATGTATATTTTTCTCCATTGGTCATTGAATCCAAAACATATATTGGATGAGAATCACTCAAAAATTTAATAACAAAACTAAGGATCTTTGTGCACTTCACTACTATTGGTTAACAACCACTTAGAATAACATCTGACCAAAAATTCCTGCTCGACATCCCCGTGATGTTCTCATCTCACACATGATCACCACCATCTCTATAATATCACCATTCATCATTCACTTTTTTTCTCTTCCTTCACCCATTTTATATATGCATGCAGCTACATGCATCATGAATCATTATATGTAGTAAATGGGTGAAGGAAGAGAAGGAAAAGTGATTGTTGAATAGAGATATGATAGAGATGGTGGAGAGCATGTGTGGTATGAGAGAATCCTGGGGATGTTGGGAAAAAATTTTAGGTCAGATGATATGCTAAGTGTTAGTTATCCAATAGTAGTGAAGTGCACAGTGAATTCTTTGATTTGTTATTAGCTTATATATGGACCAAAGAAACCCTTTGTAAATATGTAAGTTAATGTTATGATATACTTTCTCTACTTTACTAGAATTTAGATATTGAAACATTGAATTAATTTTCATCATTTCAAATTTCATTTATTAGTTAATATTTTTGTCCATGTGTCATTCCTTTACAGGAAGAGAAACTGCATTGTTTATGCTCAGTCATAGAGGAAGTATTAATTTTTTCACAGTAAAATCATTTTCTGTAGAATTAATGAATTGTTTCATATTTATTTTTAATTTAGTTCATATTAGTATTAATCATGTAATAAATTCTTTCTTATACTGGTGAATTATTTTGATTGAGTTTGGGTGCTCTGTTCAACATTCATGTTTCTTCTCCGTTAGAACCTTTTCATCCCTACATTATTGCATTTATCAATTTCTTTAAAGTTCTCTCTATTTCCTTTGCAAGAATACCAACATCGCTTCCTCTACTCAATTACAAAGGTAATGTTGATATTTTCATATTGAAATCATTTTCCATATAATTAATGTATTATTTCATATTTATGTTTAATTTATTTATTTTTATTATTTCATATAATAATTGTTTTCTTATAAATTTTTATTCTTTTTTTGAGTTAATCTAGTTTGTTCGAAGATACTCATGAAGTGTTGGAAATTCAAGAAAGAAATTCTATGAAAATCATGGTAACATTAATAGTTAGGATTTTTTTTAATGTATGTTATAATTAGTATTTATGTAATTTTATAAACCAATGTTTGAAATGATTATAATATCGTGTTTTTTTTTGTATTTTTTTGTAAATTTCATTTGATCTAAATTTTATATTGGGATATGTTTTTGTTGATATCTAGTGTGTTTATTATGTTTTTTTGGTGTGTTTCTAGTAATATGATGTGCTATTACAGCACACTACATTATGACCCTTTATCATCACATTTACAATCACTGATAAAGAACACATTAATCATCAGTTTTAAAAGTGCTAACAAAGGAATCATTTATCAGCACTTCTAAAATCGGAAATAAAGGTATACTTTATCATTGCTTCTAAATCACTGATAAATAATCCTTTATCAGTGCTCATAAAAGCACTGATAAAGGATTCCCTTAGCAGTGCTAAATAAAATAACTAATAATTGGGAACATTATCATCACTTTTAAAAGAACTGACAAAAGTCACATTTATTAGTTCTTTTGTTATCACTAAAAAATGAAACCTTTATCAACACTTTTTCAACACTGATAGAATTCTTGGGGTTTTAACGTCTCTCAAATTGTCAGTACTTTTTTAGAATTGATAAATGTCATTTCTAGTGTTGTTAAAGGTCTGTTTTGTAGTAGTGAATGTTCACTAATATCTCTTAATTATCTATATATATTGTTTTTGATCTGATATTCTTAGAATAATTTTTTGATTGGGTAATATGTCGAAATCTTAAAGATGGAGTGGTATCTCCTTGCATTCCCACCTATGCTAGAGTTTTTGAGTTGTCTATAGTGGCAAAGATCTTTCTCAATGAGAAGACGTCGATAGTTGGCACTTATAGTGGTAACAAAGGATATGAGACCTCAACATATATTTACAAGATATATTATAGGTAATTCCTTGAAATATACTCTATAATATCATATTACCCCCATGGATCTTCATGATCTGAAGTTGTATTTGGAGGACTTACAATATAAGGTATTTTTTAGACCCAATGTGTAACCCTGAGCTGACCTAATGTTGTTCTCTAAAAATGTGAATGGGATGTTTAGTTTTTGTATATATTAACATCACTAGAACTATTTGATAATGAAAAATAAGTATCAACTATTGAGGATTGACGACCTCTTCGATCATTTTAGAGGGGTGAAATGGTTCTAAAATACTTACCTTAGATCAAGATATCACCAACATTGAGTACAGGATGTGGATATAACAAAGAAAAAATCCATATGTCTCAATTATCATTATGAGTTCTTGGTTATGTCTTCCGGAATGGTGAATACCCCAAAAATGTTCATGGGACTCATGAACTAGGTGTTTCAAAATTTATTTGACAATATTTTTTTGTCTTCATCGTTGACATCCTAGTGTACTTGATATTTGTGGAATAGAATTCAAGACACTTGAGAATTTTCTTAAATATACTCCGAGAGCACCATCTTTATGGGAAGATTTCATAGTGTCAGTTATAGATATGTGAGGTCTAATTTCATGGGAGTATCATCTCAATATAGGGTGTATCAGTGGAATAATATGAGGTTAAGGTATTGCTAACTTGGGATCCAACCACAATCATGATGGAGGTTCATAGATTCCTTGTTTTGGAAGTCTATTACAGGAGATTCCTGACCAATTTATCTAGTATACTAGAACATTTAAATTCTTTGATGTGTAAGGGGTAGTCTTTAATGTGGAAAGAAAGGTTTCATCAATATTTACATGAGTTGTAGTAAAGGTTGATGAGAACTCCCATCTTGATATTTCTAGAGTATAGTGTAAATCATGTAGTTTTCTATGATACCTCATGGATTGGTCTTGATTTTCATCTAATTCAGTGGTATGAATTTATTTACAATGGGTATAATCAATTGGTATCACATGAACAGAACTATAAAACC
Source organism: Viscum album (assembly GCA_963277665.1). Lineage (NCBI taxonomy): Eukaryota > Viridiplantae > Streptophyta > Magnoliopsida > Santalales > Viscaceae > Viscum > Viscum album. The sequence goes on from OY728145.1 coordinate 1,420,106,779, forward strand.
CATGATCTAGAGTTGGAAATAATAGTATTCTACCTAATGATGTGGTTACACTGCCTTATGAGTGATTAGTTCATCATCTATTCATACCATAAGAGTCTTAAGTACAACATAACTAAAAACAATATTAACATGATAATGAGGTGATGGTTAGAGTTATTCTAGGATGATGAATTTTAGATGTTTGATAATCCTGGTAATGGGAACATGGTGGAAAATTCTCCTAGTATGAGATATTGTTCACAGTTATTGACAAAGGTGTCAGAGTAGCTATCCTAGTTGTAGTTTTTCGCAGTTGACAAGGATGTTGTAGCATAACTCCAATTGATGATTGTTTCCCCACAACTTTTTCATCATGTTATGGAGGATTGGCATCGGTATACTGACTTTGAGACCTCACATTCAGATATATACATTGGACTCTCTCATAATGGATATTTTGAAGGTGGGGATCACGTTATACATTTTATAGGACATACGATGGTACCAGTAACATTATGTGAGGTGGTTCTAGGGGAGTTTCATAAATCCCCATTATAAGTATATCCAAGTATGAATAAGATGAAGTAGGACCTCCAGATTTAGTTTTGGTGTCCATGTATAAATAATCATCTATCTAAGTTTGTCTCTTGATGCCTCACCTATCAACAGGTGAAGGATAATCTCTAGGTTCTAATGGATTTATCTCAACACCATGAGGTTCCAGAGTGGAAGTAGGATCGTATATCTATAGAATTCCTGATAGGGCTTCCAAGATTTTCAATAGTAAAATATTACATCTTGATGATCATAGACCAACTCACCAAGTCTACCCCATTCTTAGCTATTTGAGGATAGAGTTTAATATATATCATGGGATTCCATTATGTGTAGGAGATAGTTCGGGTTCAAAGATTTCACTATAAAATCATTTTCAAAAGTGGTTCTCACTTCACTTCATGATTATAGAGAGAATTGAAGGATGCCTTTTGGACTCAGTTTCATTTAAGCATATTGTTTCACCCCTAAATAGACTGATAAACTAAGAAAACTATATAGGTCCTAGAAAACATTATTTTATCTTATATGTTGGACTATGGTAGTATTTGGGAGGGTAAAATACCATTTGTAGAGTTTTTTTACACCAAAAGCTACCATTCCACCGTCGGTATGACTCCATTTAAGGCTTTGTATGGTTATCCATGAAGTTTATCACTATGTTGGACTGATATAGGTGAGACTAAAATTATGGTCCCATATTTGGTTAAATCTCTAACAGAGAATGTGCAGGTCATCTAGGAGAAGATGAGGACAACACAGATATGTCATAAGTCTTATGAGGACTGAAAATGGTGGCCTTTGGAGTTTAAGGAGGGAGATCATGTTTTCTTTAATGTCTCACCTCGATTTAGATTGTATATATTTCTTTGAGTTGGAATGTTTTATTTTATGTTTATTATTAATTTCTTGATAATAAATAGATTTAGAAAGGTGGTGTACCTCAAGGACCAACCATCTCTGTTAAGACTGAGTACATGATTCTTATGTGTGTCATATATGAGAATGTATAGGAATGACCCATCACATGTTATTTAATATAAAAATATAAACATAGAGGATGGATCTAACTTTGTAGATTACCTGATGGAGATCTTGTATTAGAATAATAATATCCTTTGTTAGAAATCAATTCCCTTGGAGTTTCTTCGGTGGTATTATGGGAATATTCAGGAGAGAAATTTAGAGAGGTAGACCTATATGGGAGATCAGTAAACACATCTTTTTATGTTGTCTTTTTTAATAATTTTAGGATGAAAACCCTAATATGGGGAGGATTTAATGTCTCTAGTTTTTAATGTAAAGAATAGTCATATATCTAATAATATTTTGTGGGTCATTCACTAAGAATAAAAAATATTATGGGGTCTAGTGAGACCCTTTTTGATATTATATAAATATTTGATATATTAATTTAATGCACACACAGTTTTGTTAAAATAGTGTAATATATACAAAACAGAAACTCGTATCATAAATATAAGACTGCTTTTGAGTTCGGAATATGGCTTTTACTCTAGGCACAACATATACATTTTCAGTGTCTAGTGTTTTGTTAAATAGTTTTCACAGGAAAAAATAATAAATTTATTTAATTATTTATTTATTTATTATGTTAAGTATAGATAACTAACCCTGTCATTATTTAAACATGATTATTTTAAATCCCTAGTGTTAGTCGCATAAACTTTGGATTGAGAGAAGAGAAGTTGGAGGAGAACATGACAAATGAAAATGGATTGAGGATAATTTTTTCCAATGCTATTTGAGGATCTTGCTAATGAATATGAGGAAATACTTTTATTCATCAGTGATAAATCTAATCCTAAAGTAGGTTTTTTATTAATTGGTTTATTCCCCTATTGATTATCCCATGATGAACATGAATTGAATAAATAAACAGATTATTTCACAGGAAAATCGTGTTTTTTGTGGTGGTTTATTTACCTAGGATATAGTGGATTATTATTTTTGTGTATTTTTTTGTTCTTATTTATTTATTCAAATGTAAATAAATCATGTCCAACTCAAACAATGAATAATTTTCATTCCCCTTTTTTGTTTCTTGAATTTCTTCCCCTTTTCTTCACATGATTTATCCCTGGTATTTCTTTATCAAGTGGTTCAAAAAATACCTAGTATATGAACATTATGTGATTTTTTTTCATCCAAACCAATCAATATCATGGGTTTTAATTTTGGTTCATTATTGATGGATTGATCAAATTGTGATGAAAAAAATAGATGATCAGTGGTAGATTGGGATTAGATCATTTTTTTCCCTTGTTCATGTTTTGGGAATGCGGTGATGGTACAATGCAATGGAGTTAGTTTTTTAATAAATCAAGGGAAAAATCTATATGACAATGGTGGATGGGATTCAGTCATCCTGGATCTATAGTATCCATGAGATATTGGCAATAGATATGTAGGTGATAATGGAGTTTGTGAATGTGTGATGCATTTCTGAATATCTAGATAGTTTTTTACTATACTATGTATAGTTCTAAGAACACACATCGTGTAGTCCCCTCATTAAATGGCACTAGGGTTTATGCATAGAGAAAAAGATTACACATTTTTTGGTATCTACCATATAGCATGTGTCCCAGTGCAAGCAGATCAATGTGTATCCCAAGGGGTATATAGGCACAGACCTTGCCAAAGACACGTTCATAACCATAGTACATGGTCATGACCATGTACTTGGACATGGATAAGTACAAGGACATATAAAAGTACATGGGAACAAACCCATTTAAATATGTATGTTTAGAGGAACAAAAAAAACATAAGTTGGTTGAGGTTTAGTGGTACATGTCATGTACCCTCTATAAACATCAAGTGATTTCCCTAAGGAAGATTGGAGCCCTTTGTTTCTTTAGTATAGATTAGTTTTAGTCGAGTTTTATTCTGTGGTACATTCGTACTAGGGTATAGTTTTTCATTACATAATGAGTATAGGATTATGATCCCATCTATGGGTTTTTTTCTAGGATTGATTTTGGTGTGTCTTTCTACGTGACTGGGGTGGAATCCTCTATCATTCCTCATTTATCCTAAGTAGGGTTAGAGGTATCGGTGTGACCACTATGCATGGGTGTAACACCCCATGTTTTTATGACCCTTTATTTGAAAAAATTAATTTTCATTGATAACTTTCCCGACATGCTAAAACATGTTAGACTTTTTTTATATGAAAAACAAGTTAAGTTTCTGCTTCATGCAACACCTACTAGGCTAGCATTATACGCAACACTAGGATTCTACGAAACATATTGTTATAATTTTTTAAATGAGATAGTTATAACCTAGCTGTTAAACATACTAATAGGTATAGTAATAAATACTTTTTAAACATTATTTATAATGGTTTTATAAAAATAAAACAAATTTATAATAAAAAATTTAATTTTTGGAAAAGTCTTTTTTTAATACAATTTTTTCAAATAAACTGCTTGTTAAGTCCTTCTTTGAGAAAGAATAAAATTAATTTTATACACTTTTACAAATTTAATTTTATAAGATAAATTTAATTTTTTAATTCATAATGTAAAAATTATCATAGGGTTAAAATTTAAGATTTTTATAAAAAAAACTTCATTTTTGGATGAATATTATAAAATACTAAATTGTAATTCAAAAATACTTTTTTATATAATTTATTTACATAGTTAAGTTATAATTTAATTAGTTTTTATAGTGTACTTTTTTTGAGAAAAGAAATCAGCGAGTCTTAGAATTATTAAATAAGGGTTACACAATTCGTAAGGATGAAAATTTACATTTATCACATTGAAGTATATTCATCATCTCACCGGGTATTCTGGTGTAGAGATTAAAATTCCCTTCAGAGGCTCCGCTGTTAGCAAGCCAGTCAGCAAGTTGATTTTCCTCATGATAGATGTATGTGATGATAAATTTCATGGAAGTAAGGTTGCTCAGGTTATTGTTCCATTGGGTTGTAAGCCTCCAAACAAGATGAATATGTCCCATCCAAATAGCTTGCACAATAGTTATTCAATCACTTTCAAACCAAATTGAGTCCCAGTTTTGTTGTCGAGCAATATCATCCACTTTGAGGAGCCCTTGAATCTCTGCCTCGTGTGTTGTGGCATGTCCTCAAGTACCCTGTTCCCCCTCTAAAAAGTCACCATTGTGATCCCAGAAGACAATTCCATAGCCTACAGGACCCAGATTTCCCTTTGAGGTGCCATTCGTGTTTCACTTAACCCAACCTGCAAATGGAGGAACCCAGAACACATCAATGGTTCCAATAGGTTTTGGAAAATTACCAAGAATATAGAGCCTTCTCAAGACCACCAGGTCTTTTACTGAATTGTTACAGCATTCAGAATGCATATCATTGGAACTTTTAACTCCATGAAAAATGATGGAGGGTGCAGCATTGTGATAGGGGAAAGCTTCATCATGCAGTCTTTTGTTTTGGAAAGTCCAGATTATGTGTATTACCTCTGTGCAGGTGACCAGTAAGAGAGCACGCACCTGCTTGGAGAGTTGTATAGCATTAAAATCCAAAAAGAACTGAGTTATTTCAGCAGTTTGAGGAGATTGGATATCAAAGGTCTCCAAGACATAAATCCATAGATATGCAGAAGTGTTGCAGGAGAGGAAACAATGATTAACATCTTCCTGATTCTATTGGAAAAGGGCACATCTAGAGAAGATATTATTACCAACATGTTGTGGATTCACCTCAACCAGGAGATTTCCGAGATGAAGTTTCCAGAGCAATGAAAAATGCGTCGGCATCAGGCATTTTGTATTAAAGGACTCAATCCTTGTGTTATCTCTATGAATCACTTGATTATAGTATCCCTTAGAATCAAGGATCACATTTATACTTGGTTCCCATAGAATAATATCATTACCATCCAAGAAGTCATAAGTATTAATCCTAGAATCAATATGAGACAGGAGATTATAGCCATGCTCAAGTTGATTTTTGATATAGAATTCATAATCAGTATTTGGATCCAAGATGTCAACACTATCAATGAATAGAGACCTTGTCTAGTTATGTTTCAAGAAACATATAGAGGATTGAGCACTAACTATCCAATGAGATTGGCTATTAATATGCTGGAAGAGTTTTTTCAGACCAGGACAAATTGAGGAATGAATGTAGCTCATGTTCCCCTCAATAAGTCTCTTAAGGATCTTGGATACGAGGAATTCCAATGATTGTGACCTGTCATTAATAAGCCTCCACATGAAATGTTTTATGCAAGGCATGATTGAATGAGTCCAAATTCTTGACTCCAAGCCCACCCTTAGAATACGACATACAAGAACGCTTACAAGGAGAATAAATTACCCATCATTCCATAATACTACCAATCCACACAAAGTTTCTCATAAAGGTGTTTAAATTTTTAATCAGTGAGGTAGGAGAGGAGTAAACCATAAAAGAGTAGACCAGTTTTTAGGTGGCCACAAGTTTAACTAAGCTATGTCTTCCCACCATTGGGATAGATTTTCCTTTGCAATAGGAGAGGTTCCTTCTAACCTAGCTCACAACTTCCACAAAGTGATAGGTCCTAGGTCTACCAAAGAACATGGGGAACCCTTGGTAGGTAAAGGAGGGAGACCCTTCACTAAATCCATGACTAGATATCATGCAGAATTTCCTTGTTGAAAGGTTGTTTTTTCCAAAATAAATAAATGACTTTCCCCAATTTACCACCTTTCCTGAAACCTGATCATAATGAAGTCAATATTTCATGTGGTTTTGAATATTTTTCCTTTCACCCTGAGTGAATATAATAATATCATCAGAGAAAAATAATGTGAGAGGGGCAGATATTTCTCCTCATGCTCTGATTTTTTTGCATTCCCCCGAACATGTCATATGGAGGAGAAGTATACTCAGATAGTCTTCAGAGATTACAAAAATAATAGCAGAGATGGGGTCACCCTACCTCACTCTTCTTGAACACTTGAAGTAACCTTATGGGGAACCATTAATGATAGTGGAGATGTTAGCAGATCTAATAAGAGCTTTGATCGATTGCATAAACCTCATGTGAAAACCAAATTCATGTAGGATGTGCTCAATGAAGTTCCAATCAATCCTGTCAAAGGCCTTTATGATATCCAATTTGAGAGCAATATTTCCCCCATCGAGTTGACTTCTATAGTATGTTTTCACATTTAGAAGGAGTGAGAAGGAAATATTAGATTTTTCGCCCCTTGACATACCCAAATTGATTCCAATAGATGATTTTCTCAGAGATATATACAAGACGATTGGTAAGGATTTTTGTGATGACCTTGTAGATGGTATTGACAAGAGAAACTAGTCTGAATTTATCTATAACACTGGCATTTTCCACCATAGGGATTAGGTCACTGAACTGATCATTTCAAGCTTGTGAGAGGGATCCCTCATTAAATATGTGTTTAACAAGTTCACAAACATCGGATTTGATTACCTCCTAATAAAATTGAAAGAAGTTATTAGTGAATCCATCCGGTCTTGGAGAACTCCCATTGTTGAGCCCAAAAACATCATCTTTGATCTCAGTGACCAGAGGAATATAAATATGAAAAAGTTTATCAACCTCAGTGACATGTTTGGGAATAATTCCATCCTTAATAACCTCATTGCTTATAGGACCATTGTAGAGGTTTGTATAATAGGAAACAATATGATTAGAGAGACTTTTTCAATACTCCAGTATTGTATCACCATCCTTTATTAAGGACAGAGGCCTCTAAACCTTTTTAACTCTTTGGAGCGCATTGAAAAATTTGGTATTTCAATCCCCATTTGTGAGACACTTGACTTTAAGAAGATCCCTTTGGATATTGTCTCTATGTTTTAGGAGTACATTAGGTTGGGAGGACATGCTAGTTTGTTGTAATGTATCACTGGTAAATTTGGTCTTAGTGGAGTCTTCTAGAAGATCATGAAGTGTGCTTTCTAGAGAGTCAATTTCCTGGTCAAGGAGGGTAAATTTTTTCTTGATCTAATGTTTCATATTAATCTTCAGAGCTTTTAGTGTAACGTCCTAGTTCTGGAAGCTACCCAGAGGCACCCCGTACCCAGTTGGTCACAAGGCCTCAAGCACATTTCCCCGAATGCTAGAGGCTTCTGACTAGCTGCAAGGGTCTTGGGTGTGATAGTTGAGAAACTATGCCCTTATTGGTAGAGTACACAGCGGAAGTGAAAAATACTTACAAGAGCAGAAATAGTAATAATATCATACAAAAATAAACAGTGGAAGACTAATTGGAAAAATTATACCACATATATAAAATTATGCATGATACATGTGTCTAGGAAAGTAGAGAAACAAAGCACAGTTAAGAAATACAATACTAAACCAAGTACAAAAGAAAAAAAATAATTATCTCCACAGCATCACAAGCCTAAGCTTGGTCTCATGCTCTCCAGCTCCATAGCATGTCAAGTACCTGAAGTAGAAGGGTGCTTTCCCTTGTCTATACCTACAACAATATAATCTATTTGGGCCCAAAAGCATGACCCAAACAGGGTGTGAGACTAATCCCATTAGGCAACCACCATGAGTTCTGTGCCTAAAAATCAATGAGTATTGCAGGTAAAATTACAGGGAATAGTAAATAGGAAAGTACTCAATAGTAAAAAATCTACATTATCAATATCAGTCAACAACTAAACAAGCATATAAACACAAATAGGTACACCTTTGGGAAGAACACTCAGTCTAACCGCTCTGGGCCTACCTAACAAGTACAAGAAATAAGCTAACAAAATGGTAACCCTCTAGGTAGTGCACTAATTCTAACCCCTCTAGTCCAACCTAACAAGTACAAGAAACCCTCTAGGAAGTACACTTAGTCTAACCCCTCTGGTTCAACTTAATCATAGACTCTCTAAGGAAGCACTCGCCGTCAATTCCTCATACAGTCTCGTATCGGTATCTAAAGGTGCTCTAGGGAAGCACTTACATCACATTCCCTCTGTGGCCCATTTCTAGGAACTACAGACACTCTGAGGAATCACTCAATGTCAATTCCCCTTGTGATCTCGCATAGTAATTAAAACAGACACTCTTGAAAATCCCTCAACGTCCATTCTCCCAATGGTCTATACATCAGGTTCTCATGGCCCTGTGTAAGTCAAGCAAGTTTATTAATGTGTATCAGCCAAGGTAAAACTCAAGAACTACTTGTCTATCATTCTATAGCATAACATCACAATAGAACAATAGTCACACCATCCTATAATACTATTCATGGGAAAATAAATAGCATCCTAACAGGAAAACTAGACCCAAAGGTCAAAATGGGAAACAATGTGTGGGTAACATAGCCAAATAATAGTAATTCGAGCTATTCATAATCAATTATCATCTACTCAAGCATACATGCATAGTAGGAAAACAATAGGGCTAAAATGGTAAACGCGCAATACCCCATTCACGGTTATTGAGGAAAATTTAACATATAACTCAAATAATCCCTACAAAAAAGCACAAACCACCTACCTTGGCATTAGAATATCACTATATTTGAACCTTGAAGCTTAAATATCCTTATAATGTCGAAGATCTATTAAACCGTCTAAAACATTCAACCCACAATATCTCATGAGAGGGGAGAAATCAAAAGATGGAGCTCTAGGAGAAGGAAGAACTCACTGATACAATTCCAATTCAACCGACTATGTTCGATTCGAAGGTTGGATGGAGGCTCAGGGGTTCGTCGAAGATCTACGGCTGTACGGAGCTCTCGGTCGAATGAGACCTATAAGGAGAGCGTTCTGGTGTTTAGACGCGACTCTGGTGCATTTAATGGGAAAAAATAAAGTACACGGTGTGTACTTTGGAAGTACACAGTGTATACTTGACTTTTCCGTACTCCTCTTTAGGCGGCCTCTAAGTCACCCCCACACGGACTTGTGCATGGCCGCTACATGGCTAGCACCCAGCTACCTATGGTAATAGAGTACACGGTGTGTACTCATAAAGTACATGTAATTTACTTCAAATATTTCCTTAAATTCCTCTTTTTCTGAGAAAAAACCTGAAAAGGAAAACATACCTGAAAAGAAGATCCTAGTTCTTAAAAAATTCCCCCTTAAAGAAATTCTTCCCTGAATTTCTTTAGCGCAACGTAGAAGAAGAAATCTTGAATAGCTCTGGCCACTGGGCTCATACATCAGACTCCCTCTCCCAAGTCTCCTCCTATACCTGCCCGTGCTGCCATAGCACTCATACCAGAGGAACATACCAGCCATAGAGAACCTTTGTACTGTGATCAAGAATCCAAATAGGATGCTCCTCAAAAAACGCATCCACTTCAAGCTCAACCTCCTTAGGTTGAAAGACATGAGACGAGTCTAAAAAGTAACACTGGAGCTGAGAAACGTGAAAAACGTCATGCATAACCCATTACCTCTGAGGTAACTTCAACCGATAGGCAACCGGCCCAACTCTCTCAAATACCTAAAATGGACCGACGTACCTCGGTGAAACCTTACCCTATCTCTTAATCCTCCTGTGCCCCATCCTTGGTGTGACACACAGGAAAACCTTATCCCCAACCACAATCTTTAGAGTTCGTCTTCACTGATCAGCATAAGACTTCTGTTGAGACTATGCAGTAGCCATCCTCTTTCAAATCATCTATATCTACTATGTGGTCTCTTGGACAAGACGAGGTCCCAACATAGCTGCATCTCCTACCTCCAGCCAACATAAGTTTGATCGGAATAGCCTACTATAAAAAGCCTCATATTGTGCCATCTGAATAGTTTCTTGAAAACTATTGTTGTAGTAAAACTCCAAAAGAGGTATACGCTTCTACCAAGAACCTCCAAAATCTAGAATACATGATTAGAGTATATCCTCAAGAACCTAAATCGTACGCTCGGACTAGCCATCTGTCTCGGGATGGTAATATGTACTCAAAAGTACCTGTATACCCAAAGCCTTCTGAATCCCCTACCAAACCCAAGATGTAAAATGTGCATCCTTTTCTGAAATGATGGATGGTGGAACTCCATGCAGACGTACAATCTTGTGGATGTACAACCGTCCCATATCATCAACACGGAATGTCTTCTTGATCGGTAAAAAGTGAGAAACCTTCATGAGTCTGTCAATGAAAACCCAAACTACATCATTCCCTCAAGGATATCTTGGTAAACCTGTCACAAAATCCAACGCAATATCGTTACACTTCCACTTGAGAATAGGAAACTACTGTAAATTCCATGCTGGTCGCTGATGCTCCCCCATCACCTATTGACAGGTGGGACACTTCATGACAAAACTAGCAATATCTCTCTTCATACCTGGCCACCAATACTGATAGTGCAGATCATGATACATCTTGGTTACACCAGGATGAACTTCCCAAACTAAGGAATGAAAGTCCCACATAAGCTCCTTGTATATTTCTGCTGACACACATATGTGCCCTTGGAAATGAAAGATCTCATCCCCGCCCACGGTCCATCCATAAATAGTGTCCTCTCCTAACACACATTCTCGTAGGACTAGGCCTTTAGGACCTGATAGCTTCCTCATTCGTACTCGATCAATAATATTAGAGGTAATAGCCCCAGAGGAAAGGAAAGTCTGCCCCTATCTATCAGGAACCTCCAAATGCATCTCTGAGAATAGAGTCATTAGCTTCCACTCACTGTTGGCCTCCTGAACTTTCTATATCTGATTCCTCCTGATTAATTCATTAGCTACCATGTTTCCTTTCCCATGAATTTTGGCAAGCTCAAAGTCAAAAGACTAAAGGTACTCAACCCACCTTTGTTGTCTCAAATTCAAATCATGCTGAGTAAAGATGTGCTTGAGATTTTTGTGGTTGGTGAAAACCACAAAATTTTCTCCCAGAAGATAATTTCTCCAAATGTATAAGGCCTGAAAAACTATAGCCAACTTGAGATCATGTGTTGATTAGTTCCTCTCATGTGGTCTCAACTACCGAGACCCATACGCAATGAATCCATCTCCCTGTATAAGCACAACTCCTAGACCGATACTTGAAGCATCACAATAAACAGTATATCTCTTGCTCAGCTCTGGAAAGCCTAGTATCAATGCTAAAGTCAACCTCCCCATCAGCTCCTGAAAGGCTGAATCGTAAGAATCTGACCACAAGAACTTCTCACCATTATTAGTCAGAATCATCAGTGGTTCTGCTAAGCGTGAAAAGTCCTATATGAAATGTCTGTAGTATCCAGCTAGACATAGAAAACATTTCACCTCAAAGACGTTCTTCGGATGCTCCTAGGAGACTACTACTCTCACTTTCTCTAGGTATATTGACACTCCTATCTCTGAGATAACATGACCCAAGAAGTGAATCTGATCCATCCAAAAGTGGAATTTTGAGAGCTTAGCATATAATTGATGCTCTCTCAGTGTACTCAGAATGATCTCAAGATGGGTAGCATGGTCATTTCGAGTGTGAGAGTACACCAAGATATTGTTTAGGAAGACAACCATGAAAGAATCCAAGTATGGATGGAGTAATCAGATCATTAGTTCCACAAACACTACAACAGTGTTCGTGAGACCGAACGGCATGACCATATACTCGTATAGACCATACCTACTCCAGAAGGTTGTGAAAGGTATATCAGATGGTCTACCGCGCAACTAATAATAACGGGACTTCAAGTCAATATTCAAGAATCTCTGGGATCCTCAAATCTGATCAAAGTGACATCAATCCTTCGTCAAGGATATCAGTTATTGACTGTCAACTGGTTCAACATTTGATAATCCACAAAAATCCTGAGGATGTTGTTTGTCTTCTTCACAAACATGACAGGAGAACCCCAAGGATAAGTACTGGGTTAAATGAAACCCTTTTCCTGCAACTCCTCCAACTACTTCTTGAGCTCCTGCAACTCTGGTGTAGCTATCCTATAAGGAGGAATGGAAACTGGTGACTCTCCTGGCACGAGATCAATAGAAAATTCCACCTCTCGCTCTGGAGGAAAACCTGAAAATTCCTATGGAAAGATGTCCCTTAACGATCCAGCACTGGAGGAAAGTCTAACTGAGAATTCCCCTGATCATACAGATATAAACTAGCAATCTGGGTTGTAACTCCTCTTAACCCATGATTCTATGAACCCGCTCAGCTCTCCTGGACATCCCACTCACCCTTATGAAGAAACGATCCACCCTCTGGTGATATAAAACTCACCCTGCAATGATAACAGTCGATGACTGGATGGAAGAGAACTAGCCAGTCCATTCCAAGAATGACATCATAGCATGTCATCTCTAAGACATAGAGATCCCATAAGAAGTGAAACCCACCAACCTCTAGAGGGAACTCCTTAAACTAACATACACTCATCGTTATAGTCCCCAACGGAGTGTCTAGTGTCAAGATATCAGTATAAGAAAAGATATAAGGCCCAAGGCTATCTGTCACAACCCATCCTCTGAGGCCCGTGCCATGACTACCCCATGCTCGCCTTCGATTGGACAGGGGATGGCGACTAGCACCAAAGGTGTAAATCCGTAAACAGGGAAGACATTTCCTTTATAACTTGAAAATGCACACAACAGAGTACGAGCTGGAAACAAAACACTAAAAAAACTATATAATAAGAGAGTTCTAAAAAGTAAAGGGGCCATAAATACAAGCCCAAATGTAATGTACAAGTACAACTAAAAAGGAAAAAATAGCTGAAAGGTGAAAAGCAGCTTCTGGGTCTTCCACCACGGATCCTACCTGAAGGGTAGGTACAGATATCTTCCACAACACTCTATGTCTATTTGTATCCTCCTCTTACTGTCACACTGTGTGTTCCACCTCTAGGTACCGTTCAGTCCTGGTGCTCTCATCCCTGGTCAACATTGTCCATCGTCTGCATCCAACACAATAATGTGCGGTCATAGCCCGTGCAGGGGTGAGTATAACGATACTTAGTAGGGACCCCAAGACCCTCAAGGTCTCACAAAATCAAACAATGATAAACCACAAAGTACGAAATAAACAGATAACCCCACTTAGGTATATGCCCATATATATACCTAAGTTATCAAGTAATAAATCTCAATCATGAGGAAAACACAAAACGTTACTGACTCAGCTCAACCAGGATTTTTATTCACATTATCGAAACAACGGATGTGGGATAACTCCTCCTCTGTCAAGTACAGGGGGCCTACTGAGACACCAAGGCACTTCCCAATAGGCTAGTCAAATCACTTCGAGTCGAATTGGTCAACAGTCATCAGGTCTCAGCCAAATACTATGTCTCCGCACGTCAAAGTTGTCTTATCTCTAAACCATAAAACCAAGGGTTCTGCTCTGGTAATCATGGAGAAAAGTCACTAACTAGCCTGATAGAAAGGGATGAGTCTGAAAGAAGTTGTTGGGTAACCCACTGCCCATCCCAGCTAGACGGTAAACCCCAAGAGGTCATCGGGTAACCCACTGCCCATCCCAGTTGGATAGAAAACCCCAAGTTCAACGGGTAACCCACTGCCCAGCCCAGCCGGAGGGTAAACCCTAAGAGTTCATCGGGTAACCCACTGCCCAACCTAGATGGAGGGTAAAACCTAAAGGTCAATGGGTAACCCACTACCCAGCCCACCTGGAGGGTAAACATTAAATTTCAATGGGTAACCCACTGCCTAGCCCCACTAGAGGGTAAACCCTAAGAGTTCGTCGGGTAACCCACTGCCCAGACTAGTTGGAGGCTAAGCCCTAAAGGTCAACAGGTAACCCACTGCCCAGCCCCACTGGAGGGTAAACCTAGAATTGGTCTGATAAATCCGCACTATACTCACTTGTCTCTGAGAGGATCCTCTCCGCAAGCTACAGGGCGATACTCCAACTGTCAAGAATTCCTTTGTTGAAGTATCTCAAAGGTCCTCCATGTCACAGGGGTCTCAACGCAACAGACGGTGCATCAATCAGACGCTCGGTCTATGAGTTATTAGCCTTTTTGTCCCAGGGGCCCGGTTGGATTTGTGCAAAATCCAATATGACTGTATATCAACATTACCCCGAAATCCAGTGGGGTATACTCAAAGGGACTGTTGTGCTAAAAAAAACCAGCATCCCTGACGGTTCCTCAGATGGTCGTTTGGTGCTAAAGATATGGCCAAATAAAGTAAAGGGTAGGTAGCGGGCCCAGGTCCGGTCTGACCCAGTCTGGGTCGACCCGGTTTTGGTCGACCCTATCAAACCTGTTGGGTCTAGCTCGGACCCTTCGGTGGCTCAGCCAGTTAGGTTTGGCCCAGACCGCTCGGCCCAGCCCAGCAGGCCGCGTGGGCGGTTCGGCCTGAGCTCGGGGTCAGTTCGGCCCGGAGCGTCGCAAGGCCGCGACCTAGTGCGGCTCAGACCGAATGGCACGGCCATGCCAGTTCATCCAGGGCACCGTGAAGGGGGGTCGTGGGCCGGCTCGGGAGGCCGGCACGGTCAGGGTGCCTGTTCGGTCATGTGGAAACCGGGCAGGCCGGCAGGCGGCCGGGCAGGGCGTGGCGAGGTCAGAAGGCGGCCGGGTAGGGCACCAGGCGGGACAGCGGGCGGCCGGTCGGGCCGGTGGGTAGTCGGGAAGGGTGAAATGTGGTCCAACGGGTGGCCGGGAAGGGCGCAAGGTGGTCCATTCGGCGGCCGGGCAGGGAGCCAGGCGAACAGGCGGGCGGCCCGTCAGGGAGCCAGGGGGGCCGACGGGCGGCCGGGCTGGGCACCCGGGGGGCCAGCGGTCTGCCGGGCAGGGCGCCAGGTGGGTCGATGGGTGGCCGAGCAGGGTGAGTCCAACATGGTTCGGTGTAGATCGGGCTGGCACGGTCTGGTGGTGGTCGTCCGGGGCATACGGGAGGCGCGGGCGGCCAGGAGGCCGGGCGGCGCGGTTCGGTGCAGCTCGGGCCGGCGGTGTTCAGCAGGGGAACACGGGAGGCCTACGTTGGCCAAAATCCAGAAGGTGTGGGCTGACGGAGGTGGGGTCGGGCGGTCGGACGGAGGGATGTGGTTCGGCCCGGAGCACCGGACCGCCGTGGGGGCGGCGCGGTTTGGGAAGACCGCGAGTAGCATTTTCTTTGTCATTGCCTCCTTAGTCATTCCATCACCTCATCATCATGCCGAATATTATCACAAACAAGAACAATGGAGGGGTTGATCCATGTTGGTTTGGCCCACACCCTCTGTGTTTATGGTAGTAACAATTATCTCATCAAGAATTAAGAGGATGAACAACAACTCACTCGCAAAAAATTCCTTTACAACCATTGAAGAAGATTCAAGGAAAACATCAACATGTAAAAACCCTCTACCTTTGATCGATGTTCGACGATGAAGTCACGGAAACTAGACGAAGAAGATCATCGTTCATCGCATCTGTCGCACACTTCCAATCCCACGTAGTGTCGGCTGTGGAAGACGCTCCATGTCGGTAGGTGTCCGGGGATGAATTTTGAAAAGGATTCTTGTCGGCCTTCTTCATTTGGATATGGGGTTCTTCGTTGGTGAATTCTAATCCTCCCAAGCTCTCGTCTCCCCAATATTCCACCCAAATAGCAAAGTCAATAGGTAGCCCCCCTCCAAATAATATTTTTCTATTATTTTAGATTGTTGGGTTTAAAATTTAAAATGGTGAATTAATTAACTTAGATCCCCCTTAATTAATTCATGAGTGTTGGAACAAATTAATTAGGGGATTTGGCTCCACTAAGGTGGAGGGGTGGTGGCACCATTAAGTGGGGAGTTGAGGTGGTTTTAACCTCAGGTGGTCCCCACCACATTAAACAAGTAGTGGAGTTATAGACCTCGGGTGGGCCCCACCTCCATAACCTCTCATGAGAGGTTATGGTGTGGTGGTCCCACCTCCAACTTCCAACCTCTACAATGAAGTTATAGATAAAGTGGGACCCACCTCCAAACTCCCACATGGCGGATCAAATAAAAAATGTGAAGATCACTTTATTTTATTATTCTCCACAAAAACCCAAAAACTAACTTATCTTCTCAACTCACTATTGTCGAAGTGAAAGTCTCTTTAAGCGAATATCAGCGATGTGAGTTCAACAGTGCCCTCAGATTTCAATTATGAGCACCGGTTCAAAATTTATAAAAACCCACTCGTATGATTACCAAATGTACCCGAACAAAACTTCAGAAATTGATTTTGGGCACACCGGGCTTCGGAATCATGCGCCGTCAATTTTCTAGGACTCGTAAAATCCCCATGTATTTAAGAAATAAAATTTTCATGGAATTTCCAGGACTTTACATTCTTCCCACCTTAGGGCTTTACGTCCCTATAATCTACAACTCGAACTAAGGGAACAAGTGGGGGTACTGAGCATGCATATGAGCCTCTCACTCCCATGTGCTCTCTTGGAGGTTCCCATGCTGCAATCGAACATGCACCAGAGGTATCGACCATTTACATAGGACACACTCTTATCGATCCTCAATATCAACTGGAACCTCTGTAAAAAAACGACCCATCATCGACGTCCATCTCTCCATGGTCGATGATGTGAGAAGGGTCATACACGTATCTTCTCAGCTGAGTTACGTGGAAGACGTTGTGCACCCGATGCAACTGAGGTGGAAGAGATAAGTGGTAAGGCACCTCGTCAACCCTATTGAGGACCTGGAAAGGTCTGATAAACATCAGAGATAACTTTCCACATCGACCAAATCTCTGTATACCTCATCGAGGTGAGACTCCTAGAAAGATGTGGTTTACATCCTCGAACTCCAGAGGTCTCCTTCTCTTGTCAGCATACAAATTTTGTCTACTCTGTGTAGTCTTCATCCGCTCCTAGATGATTTTCACCTTCTCCATGGTATCTCCTACCATGTCTAGTCAGACTAGTGCTGACTCCCAAGGGTCAGTCCAGCACTAAGGTGATCTGCAAGGTCACCCATATAACGCCTCAAAAGTTTCCATCCCTATGGTGGAGTGATATATATTGTTACATGAAAACTCCACAAAAGGTAAGTGATCCTCCCAACTGTGACCGAAGTTGAGGACACAAGCACGGAGCATGTCCTCGAGGTTCTGAATGGTCCTCTCAGTCTAGCCATCCTTCTAGGGATGGAAGGATGTGCTCAAACGAAGATGCGTCCCGAAAGCCTCCTACAAACCCTTCCATAGCTGGGAAGTAAACCATGCATCACGATCGGAGACAATAGATAAAGGTACTCCATCTAGCCGCACAATTTCTTTAACATAAAGGCATCCCAAGGTCTCTACTAAGAACTTCTCTTTGATCGGTAGGAAGTGGTCCGACTTGGTTAGTCGGTCAATGATCACCCAAATCTAGTCGTGACCCCTGGATGTACATGGAAGACCTATCACGAAGTCCATGGATATCCCAGCCCACTTCCACTTTGGGACCCCTAAAGGTTGGACCATGCCTTCTGGTACCTGGTGCTCTGCCTTCACTTGCTGACAAGTGAGGCATCGAGAGACAAACTATACTATTGCCTTCTTTATACCTGGCCACCAGTGCTGTCGTTGAAGGTCCTGGTATATATTCGCCACTCCTGGATGTACCTCTAAAGGGGATGTGTAGAACTCCCTCAACACTTCCTTATGAAGTGAAACTAGTACCATAGTATGTTCTCTGAAGAGGATGATGTGCTCCCCACCTTCATAAAATTCACCAGGTGCCTACCCTGTGGATATCTGAGCACGATGTGCCTCGCAGTTAGCGTCCCCATGTTTTTTTCCCTGACTCGCTAAAGAAGAGGGGGAGTGACTATAAAAGACTTAAGAAAAGCTTCTCCTTCTCGATCCACAAAGTATATCTGCAAAGTGGCTAGCTTCTGTGTCTCCTCACTCAGCAGATGCAGGCCAAAATTCCTGCTAAGTGTGTCTGCTACCATGTTCCCCTTCCCAAGAGTATAGACTATCTCAAAGTCAACATCTACTACCCTGAGGGTGAGGTTGGATGACTCATGAGTGATTGGCCACACCCTCTTATACATGAGTTTATCCTATGCTTCCTAGGTTTCATTTTTCACCAACCAAGAAAAACCCTATCCCAACAATGTAGATAAACCACAATATCTTTGCCTAATACAGTTAATCTGAGTGTGAACTGTGTATGTCAAGTCCAAACCCAAACTAACGTCATAAGGCCTCGACATTGCCACCAAGAGGTTCCAACCAAAACTCTCGCCTCAAGGGTTATATCACACCATCGGCGTAAGTGTGATTATCGAGTCTCCTACCAAAGGAATCTCCAGACATGAGGGTCAATTCAATGGTTTAACCAAAAACTCTATGTCCCGGAAAAGATTCGTGGAAGGAATGAATGATTGGTACCTATTTCTATTGATACAACATCTAGTAGTAGACATAGAACATACCTCGAATCATTCCTAGAGCCCTTGGGTCACATTCCTTGACTGTATGCAACAACTCTCTTCCCCCTTCCTCCATCTCCCTGAGTCTGGCGGGGTCCACAAAAAGGGGGTGGTTGTAACTTGTCGAAAAGTAAACCTCCACATTCTTCTCCCCTAGATCATTTTCCATGTTTGTTGCCCTCCAGATTCATCTATTTCTAACACATTTTACATGCCCAGGTCTCTGAGACTGGTGCCAGTTTCTAGATATCGCACTGCTAACATTCACTAGCTATATCCATTCATCCAATGAACATTCACCCACAAAATTTCTCTCCAGCACCCCAGTATAAGTCGAAATGCATAGAGAAATAGTGATGGATCAGATATCCTTTAAACACACCTCTCTCAGAAGTTAGAGCCCTGAATCACTGATCGTATCGTATTCATTAAGTACCAAGAAAGATCGGTATGCCTCGATGAATACTCAGCTACCGACATGTCGTCCTGCCAAAGATGTAGAAGTTCAAGAGAACTCTCAGCCACCTCCTCGAGCCAGTCCTCAGCCGCCTATGAGTCTAGATCACCTCGGAACCTGAGGAGTATCTGATGTTGAAACATGTGTGAGTCACTATGCCTACATGTGTTCTCTACCAGTACGGTCGGTTTTTACTGATGACCAACTGGTAGTGGTATAGCTAGCACACTACCCAAAGGTACTATATCGGGAAATGGTCCACGTACTAAAGCCTTATCACTAATCAGACCATCCTTATGGTTAATAACTGAAAAATACTAGTTTCTAAGATCACCATCTTCTCTACTGGTGTCTCAACTATACGGGAAACTCTAGCAATCACCTCCAGACAGCCCTCAGCTGCGTGGGAATCTGTCTCACCAAATAACCTTAGAGGCCTCTGCTGCTAGAACTCGTGCAACTTTCTCAGTCGGCATGCACCGTACACCAGTGTGGCTGGTGGTATATTCTTTCCAATGGGTGGTGGTTATGCTGGTACACCACCCGAAGGTGCAAACATATTAAGAGGGCCCTGCACCAAAGCCTCGTCACTCGGTGGGCTATTAGTGCGAAAAACTCTCAGAACTCTAACTGACTCACTGTGTGGAGGCATCCTAAAAGAAACAGATGAAACATGGTCAAAATACTATACCTGGTGAGAAGACCTGGTGAGCTGACTTATGAAATCACAAAGAAAACACACATGCAATCAGTGTTTTTGTGCACTAAGTCGGAAATCAGAAGTCAGGGTCCTGGTGTTTGGATACGTCGGTTTCCCCACCAACACTAGACTCCCTGGACTGAATATTTAACTCAATACACTAACACTATTTCTTCACATAAAATATCATAGTCTTCAGTTCTGTGGTAGAACTGATTTCTCTGATACCAATTTGTCATGACCCACCCCCTGGGGCCCGTGCCGTGACTACCCCATGCTTGCCTTCCATAGGCCAGGTCCTTACGACTACCACCAAAGGCGTAAATCCCAAAACAGGTAATGCATATTCTTTATAACTTGAAAACTCACACAATAGAGTACGAGCTGAAAACAAAACACTAAAAAACTATATAACAAGAGAGTGCTGAAAAGTAAAGGGGCCATAAATACAATCCCAACTGTAAAGTACAAGTATAACTAAAAAGGACAAAACATCTTAAAGGTGAAAAGAATCTCTTGGGTTGTCCACCATGGACCCTACTTGAAGGGTAGGTAAATATAGCCTACACATCACTCCACATTCGTCTGTCTCCTCTATGTACCGTAAAACCGTGTGGTCCACCTCCGGGTACTGTACAGTCCTGGTGCTCTCAGCCTCGGTCAATGTTTTTCATCGTCTGCATCGAACACAATGAGGTGTGGGCATATCCCATGCAGGGGTGAGTATAACGATACTCATTAGGGACCCTGAGACCCTCAAGGTCTCACAAAATCCAACAAGGATAAACCACAAAGTATGAAATCAACAGATAACCCAACTTATGTATATGCCCATACATATACCTAAGTTATCAAGTAATCCATCTCAATCATGAGGAAAACACAAAAGTTACTAACTCAGCTCAACCAGGATTTTTATTCACATTATTGAAACCACGAATACTGGAGAAATCCTCCTCTATCGAGTACAGTGGGCCTACCGTGACACCAAGGCACTTCCCACTAGGCTAGTCGAATCACTCTGAGTCAAATCGGTCAGCAGTCATCAGGTCTTAGCCAGCAACTAGGTCTCCACACGTCAAAGTTGTCTTATCGATGAACTGTATAACCAAGTGTTTCTCTTTGGTAATCATGGAGAAAATTCACTGACAAGTCTCATAGAAAGGGATGAGTCTAAAAGAAGTCATCGGGTAACCCACTGCCCAGCCCAGCTGGAGGGTAGACCCTAAGTGGTCGTCAGGTAACCCATTGTCCATCCTAGCTTGAGGGTAAACCCTAAGGTCAATGATTAACCCACTGCCCAGCCCAGCTGGAGGGTAATCCCTAAGAGGTTTTCGGGTAATCCATTGCCCATCCTAGCTGGAGGGTAAACCCTAATGGTCAACCGGTAACCCACTGCCCAGCCCAGTTGGAGGGTAAACCCTAAGGTCAGTGGGTAACCCACTGCCCAGCCCCACTGGAGGGTAAAACCTAAGAGGTCATCAGGTAACACACTTCCCAGACCAGTTAGAGGGTAAATCCTAAAGGATAATTGGTAACCCACTACCCATCCCCGCTTGAGGGTAAACCCAAAACTGGTCTGATAACTCTGCACTATGCTCGCTCGTCTCCGAGAGGATCCTCTCCACGAGCTAAAGGTCGATACTCCAACTATCACAAATCCAAAGTAGAAGTATCTCAAAGGTCTTCCACATCACAGGGGTCTCAACTCAATCGATAGAATGCCAATCAGACGCCCAGTCTGTGAGTTATTATCCTTTTGTCTTGGGGGCCTGGTTGGATTCATGCACGATCAAACCTGGCCATATCTAAACATTACCCCGAACTCCAGTGGGGTATAGTCAAAGGGACCATTACTATAATGCCCCGACCCCAGTTACCCAAAGTCGATGCATTATTACATAACATTATCATGATCACAAAAGATCATGTCTCAAAATACTGATTAGTTTAGTAACCGTGGAATCACTAGATATATTCATAAACTTTACATTACATCATAAAATGAAAAATACAACAATATAGTCTCCATAGTCCACACTCTTATCCCCTCATACTATCCCTGCAGGTCATTCATAAAATACTTCTTCACATCCTGGGAAAAATAAAACATAGAAAGGGGTGAGCTCAAATTCTTATTAAGGATAACAATATAGCAGAAACTTTCATAAATAAGCATAAACATTTAAGAAATTGTATAAATAAAACAAAATCCTTTTAAACTTGAACATCAGTATAATATAGAAGAAATAAAATGAAATAATTCCATTTACTTATTCAAATGGATATTCTACTAGTCAAATAATAACATGAAATATCAATAACCACTTTCATAATGATGAAATGCATAATGCCAGACTATCATAACCACATAGTCAAGGCTTTGTGCCAAAACTACAAATAATATTTTGTCAAGGCCTTGTGACAAGACACTAGTTTGTCTCATGAGTCCTACTGATGCATCGAGAAGCTATAGCGGGCTCCAACCATCACTTATTAAGTCCAATGCATTCCTCATATTAACAGGTTTAAACATAACATAAACATTCATATTAAAACTAGCATAAAAATTTCAATACATTCTCCATAAACCATGAATGGTATAAAAATAACACATCCACATTCAAACATATCCCAAAACCTTCAATACAATATGGATGTTTTGTATCCTAATAAATCAACTACAAATAATCTTAAAATCTATCAAAGGATGTTGACATAGATGAAATCAAAACTATTTGAGAGAAATATCTCTTTTTTTAAATCATTTAAAAGTCACATAATTATAAAATAAAACATTTACTTTGAAAATATTCTTATAATCTTTTAAGGGAAGCTTATAATATTTTACGATGGTGGAAAATATCCGCACTTGCTGTTTTAGTTAAAACAATACATTCTTACCTAAATTTTGTCGAAAAGGTTTGAAAGGACCTTGTTTGGAAAATGACAGAAATATTCCATTATAAATACCTTATAAAAGTCAAAAAAGGGTATAAATGACTTTAACCCATAGTCTATAAAATAGTAAGAATGTTTAGAAATACATTTTAAAGAAACATGGATGTGGATGATAAAGATGTCACAGTAGATAATTATGTATAAACAACCTCGGATAATGAAGAGATTGTGAAATAAACCCTTACCTTGTATAGTTCCTTGGTTGAGGGTAAGTTAACCTCCCTTATAATGGTGAAATAATTGTTATTAAATAATAAAATAATAATATACATTAATATGATAACATATATGATCTTTAAACACTGATTGTTAATAATATCTTAGTATTATCATCGTTTCGGGTGTTAACGGATTCATTTTCCTTTATATTATTTATTATGTGAGCCATATTTTTTATGGATGGGATGTATATTATTCATATCCAGAATTATATCATGTCTCTAAAAATTATTTTTAATCATCAAATGAAATTTAGTCTTGAATGGATTCGATGGGGAATGAATCTCATTGCGTTCGTGGAGACGGTAATCCATACATACGCACGAGTGACAATATCATTATTTTGATATTAAAATAATATATAATTGGATGGTATATCATATATATAGAATAATTATCATGTTATATTCATTATTTACATGGATTATTCATCATTATTATACCCATCCAAATAATAATATTTTGAATAACAATTACACCACGACGTGGAGACGGTAAGTCGTACGTATGCACGTATGGTGACATGTCATTCAAAGGATGGATAGAATATTGAATATGGTTGTACCATATTTATAATAACATCATATTATATAGAATATACTAGAGTTATTATTTTAGAATGGTAATAACAAATAAAGAAGAAGTTGAATAAGAAAATAACTTGAAAGAGGGTGGTGAAAACATTACCACTTAATCGGGTTCTTCCATTTGATTTGATCAAAAGGGCTCATTAGGTTGGATTTGTGATAAAACTAAGGCCTCTATGTCAAATTGAGGGAAGTTTATAGAAAATATGGGCAGGTTTTGGCCATGCGAAAATGCTTTGAAGATGTAAATTAGAGAGAATGGTAAGTTCTCTTTTATAATAGGGGTGAGGGGCACCTTTGGAAAATCTAGAAATATTATTTTATAATAAATTAATATTATGTTTATAATGGATAAAAGTGTATTATTTATAGGTTAAGGTGGGTATGGGTCTAAATCCTTTCAACCAATAGATCGTAGATAGGTTTGTGACACTATATTAACCTTATCATTTATATTTAACTCATAGTTAAATAGTTTAAAATTTACCATGTCTCTTTGTATTTTTATATTATATAGTTAATAAACTTAATATATACATCCAAAAATCCTTCAAGTGGTCCATTAATGATACAAATATAATTATAAAAGTCTTTTGTCCGAACCTTAGATTTTTAGGAATAGAATATCAATTAATAGTATAATATTTGTTTTAAAAACTCTTTTATGTCAATTTTGACACTATTGAGTATTTTGTTTTTGATAATTTCATAACAGAATTATTACTTCGAATAAAATTTATATAACCAATCTTAATATGTCATATTAACCTAGAAAATTAGTGAAATTTATAAAAAGTCTCAAATTACATTTATTAATATATTTATAATATCACTTATTTTAATATTTCATTAATTAGGTAATTACTGTATCACCATTGTGTCATAAATAAATTAAATTTTTTAATGTCTAAATTTATTAATAAAATACCATTATGTAATAAATCTTTTTATCTTTCTAATGAATATTTATAATCGAATTTATCTTATGTATAACCCTATATTAAAAATGTTTTTGTTATTAAACTTTGATTTTAACGCTTTTAACTCTTCTTTGAATTAAATAATAATAAATGTCCTAATCTAATCCAAGTGGACCTAAATGATAATATTTTATTCATAAGGTTGTTTTTTGTCTATATGAACTTTTAAAATAGAATTATGACATGTATTAGGGTAATATTAATATCATTTTTACCCTTAATTACCCTATTTACTTTTAACCGTGATAAATAAAAGTAAAAAAGTTACTATTCACCAAAAATTATTTTTATCTTATTTAACCACATTTTACTCCCTAATATTAACCGTGTCTCTCGGAGTTTTTAAATTACACTCACAGAAGTGGTAAAATTATGTTTTATGTGAATTTCCAATTTCTCCTAGGAGGTGGGTAAAAGACAGTGAAAAGTTCCATAAAATTTTTATATATCTAAAATTATTCTAAACTAACTCGAATGAATTACATTGAACATATATTGGTATTATTTATCCATTTTTACATTAATAAAATTTAAATAGAATAAATTATTATTTAAATAAAAATTTGGTTTTAAACTATAACTCGGTGTTTTTTCACTATTCATCGAAAATTTAATGTTTTCAGAAAAATACCAAAAATTCACCCTAAGCTAATTTTGATATTCCAAATCCAAAAATGAATTCCATTTTTTAAGATAAATTTTATAAAATTTCAAAAACTGGGTATTACTATTCATAACGGCTAGTTTGATTGATTGTGGTGTGTGTTCGAACTCGAAGTTGCGTAAAACACACGCTACTATATTATTCAAAAAGAAGCGTACTGTGGAATCTTGGTGTGTTACAATTATGCTCAAAGAAAACCATCACCTTTGACGGTTCATCAGATAGTCGTTTGATACCAATGATATGGATAATGAAAGTAAAGGGTCAGTAGCGGGCTCGGGTCTAGTCGGACCCGGTCCGACCTGTTGGGTCTGGCCCGGCCCATTGGGTGGGCAGCCTATTAGGTTCGACCCAGCCCGTTGGGCCAAGCCCAGCAGGCCGCATCGGAGGTTTGGCATGGGCTGGGGGCCGGTTCGGCCCGGAGTGTCATGAAGGCGTGGCCCGGCGCGGCTCAGCTCGGGCACCTCGAATGGGTGTCGTGGGCCTGCTCGGGAGGCCGGCGTGGCAAGGGTGCCGGTTCGGTCGGGTGGCCACCAGGCAGGCCGGCAGTCGGCCGGGAGGGCGTTAGGTGGTCGGGCAGGTGGCCAGCCGGGAGGCAACTGGCAGGCGGTCGGGCAGGCCGGTAGGCGGCTGGGAAGGGCACCAGGTGGGTCAGCCGGCGGCCGGGCAGGCGGCCGGCCAGGAGGCACCTGTCAGACGGCTGGGCAGGCCGGTAGGCGGCCGGGCAAGGCGCTCGGTGGGCCAACTGGCGGCCGGCCTGGCCAGCCGGTGGCCGGGAAGGGCGCCAGGGGGGCCGGCGGGTGGCCGGGCAGGGCGAGGCGAGGCCGGCAAGTAGCCGGGTAGGGTGCGGTGAGGACGGCGGGTGGCCAGGCAGGGCGCGAGGCAGACCGGCAGGCGGTGGGGCAGGGCACCAGGCAGGCCAGCGGGCGGTCGAGCTGGGCACCAGGTGGGCCGGTGGGAGGTTGGGTAGGGAGCGGCGAGGCCGGCGGGCGGCCTGGCAGGGCGCCAGGCGGGCATCCAGGCAGGGCGCGGGCAGCGCGGTTCGGGCCGGCGCGGGATGGCGGTGTTCGGTCGGGGCACACGGGAGGCGCGGGAGGCCGGGAGGTCGGGCCGACAAGGTTTGGCGTGGCTCGGGCTGGCGCGGGCTGGCGCGGGCTGGGGGTGTTCGATAGGAGAAAACGGGAGGCCGGAGGTGGCCGGGAGTCGGGCGGCGTGGGCCGGCAGCGGTGCAGCTGGGGTTGTCAGACGGAGGGTTGTGGTTCGACCCGGAGCACCGGAGCGCCGTGGGGGTGGCGTGGTTTGCAGAGGCCGCGGGTAGCGCGGCCTTTGTCTTTTTCACCTTCGTCGTTCCATCGCCTCATCTCCATGTCGAAGATTATCACAAACAAGAACGGCGTAGGGGCCGGGCCATGATGGTTTGGCCCACACCCTCTGCGTTTAGGGAAGTAACAATTGGATCATCAAGAAGTAAGAGGATTAACAACAACTCACCCACAAACAATTCCTTTACAACCATTGAAAAAGATTCAAGGAAAATATCAACATGTAAAAAACCCCTACCTTTGATCGATGTTCGACGATGAAGTCACAGAAATTATATGAAGAAGATCAACGTTCATTGCGTCTGTCGCACACTTCCAATCCAACATTTTTTCGGCTGTGGAAGACGCTCCACGTCGATAGGTGCTCAGGGAAGAAGTTCGAAGAAGACTGTTGCCGGCATTTATCATTCTTCGTTCTTCGTTGGGAGATGAGGTTCTTCATTGGAGAATTTTATTCCTCCCAAGCTCTCCTCACCGCAATATTCCACCCAAATGCCAAAGTGAATAGATATCCCCCCTCCAAATAATAGTTTGTATATTATTTTAGATTGTTAGGTTTAAAATTAAAAATGGTGAATTAATTAACTGGGCTCCCCCTTAATTAATTCCTGAGTGTTGGCACAAATTAATTAGGGGAGTTGGCTCCATTAAGGTGGAGGGTTGGTTGCAGTATTAAGTGGGGAGTTGAGGATGTTTAAACCTCGGGTGGTCCCCACCACATTAAACAAGTAGACGAGGTTTAGAACTCGGGTGGGCCCCACCTCCATAACCTATCATGAAAGGTCATGGTGTCGTGGTCCTGCCTCCAACTTCCAACCTCCACAAGGAAGTTATAGATCTAGTGGGACCCACCTCCAAACTACCACATGGCAGATCAAATAAAAATTAAGTGAAGATCACTTTATTTTATTATTCTCCATGAAAACCCAAAAAATAACCTATCTTCTCGACTAACTGCTGTTGATGTAAAGGTCTCCTTAAGAGAATAATGGCTCTGTGAGTTTAACGGTGCCCTCAGATTTCAATTTCGAGCACCGGTTCAAAAGTTATAAAAACCCGCTCGTACGTTTACTAAACGTACCCAAACAAAACTTCATAAATTGATTCTGGGCACATCGGTCCTCGGAATCATGAGTTGTCAATTTTTGCGGACTCATAAAATTCCCATGTATTTAAGAAAAAAATTTCCATGGAATTTCCAAGTCTTTACACTCTCCAAAACCACAACAGATATAAAGCTATGGGAAACCCCTGTATCAAAAATATCAGAAGCTAAAACTGAGGCAACTAATATCGTACCCCGAACTGTAGAAGGTTTGAGATCCTTCTCTTGTTGGGTCTGCTCTACAAAAAAGTATGGCATGATTCACATCCATGAGACCCTGTCTGACCACTCTGAGATGATCTGCCCTAATGTCTCTAGAAACCGTGCGACTGACTACCACTGCCACGACCTCCACCTCGGCCTAAACCTCCGGAAGAACTCCAGTTCCCATACTGGTGAGAAACTGGAGGTGCTGCTCCTGAATGAGGAGTCATATAATAACCTCTATCACCAACTGCTGGTGAGAAGATCGGACAGAAGCACTGAAGATGTCCCATCATGCCGCAAGATCAGCACTCCACTGGGTCTCTTGGGCAGTGTGGCCTCGTATGCCCACTCTTCCCACACTGGTAGCACACCACCTGGCTACAAGAAAAAGTGTCTCACCTCCTTGTATAACCATGCAAAGACTCCCTATGGTTCTTCCTACTGTTAGTAGGAGGAATACTAACCCCTTATTTCAAGCCTCATTGGCTCAGAACTCCAAAATTCCTACGATTGCTCTCTATGATCAGTGCCTAGTTGACTATAGAGGTGAGCGAAGTCAATCGAAAGATGTTCACCTGTGATCGGATGTCATGCATCAGACCATCCTCGAATTTCCTTGCAATGAATAACTAATATCCCCTTATAAAAGTCATGAAGCACTACATCTTGGTAAAGCGGGAGGAAAACTCCATGACATAAAGAGTTCCCTTCTCCAGACTCATAAACTCTCGGGCTCGATCATCTCTCAAGGTCTATGGATTGAAGTAGTCATAGAATATGCGTTGAAACTCATCCCAACCCATGATCTGCTGGCGTCCCGCCTGTGAGATCACATCCCACCACCTCTTGGAGGAATATCAAAGCATATAGGTAGCGAGCTTGACCCTCCTATCTAGAGGTGTCTCTAGATGCTCGAAGATCATAATCATGGCTTCTAGCCATGACTCTATTGCCAAGGGTCCTTCATCCCCTAAGAAAGTGGGAGGATGCTACTGCTAGAAGACCCGTGTCAAATTAGCCATCAATGGGGTAGGAGGTGGTGCCCCTTGAAAGGTCTGCATCATCCTCATAAATCCTTCCCTGAACTGTGTATCAACTCATGTATCTGTTATAACGTTCGGTTCTAAGACTGGAACAATAAGAGGATCTGCTGGAAGTCCCAGATCAGCCATATCTTGTGTCTGATCACCGCCTGGAAATTGTCGTACAACCGGAGGATGCCTCGGTGGAATGACTCTTCAAGGTCAAGCGCACACCTTAGATCAAGATTATCAAGGCCTGAAAACTATAATTTCAAGAAGTAAAAAAGGACAAAGAATGCATTCATGTTTAAAAAACATAACTACATGGTGTGTTCCCTTAATCCATTCACATGGGTGTGTACTTCATCCAAAACTGGTTGTGAAACACCCAAACCACACGGTGAGTTGTCCTAACACATGGAATGTACTTGATTCCTCTTCCCCTGCCCGAGTCCTTCTACACGGATCTCCTAATACAAGACTACACAGCGTGTTCAAGATAGACACGACATGCACAAAACAAGCTTCACCTGGACCCTGTTGTTAGTGACACGGCCTAACACACGGCTCAAACTACACAGCATGTTCCAGATGGACACGGCTTGTACGAGAAAGGGTAACACTGAACCATGTTGTTCATGGCATGGCTGGGTACCTGGATTAGACTACAGGGCGTGTTTAGATGGAACACAACGTGTATTAGATAAAACTCAGTCGACCTTTGTTCTTAGTGACACTAGTGGGCACAGGGTCGACACAACATGGCATGTATAGATGGTACACGGCATGTTCACTCCATGATTTCCTTATCCTGTGTCCCTTCCCACATGGCCTAATAAACAGCTAGATAATACACAATGTGTAATTAAGAAAAAGAGTTTCTTCCCAAACAGAAGAACACATGGTGTGTAGTCAAAACTACACGGCGTGTATTTTGGGTTTTTCTGGATAGTAAGCCTCAGAAACTACTCTGGAGACTATAAAAACACTAAAACAAACATTGAAGTGATAAATTCTGATCTGTGAGGGCCCATAGTCCCCGTGATTCAAATCTTGGCATCTATACATGTTATAAACAAGGTAAACCAGGCAACGATCCACCAATTTCTGGTCTATGAGGGCCCATAACACCTCAAGAACCAAAGTTTGGTGTCCATTAAAAAACATATAAAAACAATACCCTATCAATCAGTAGGTATTTTATCAAGGGAACTATCACAACAGCATGCATATCTAGAAAAACATCTATCAAAACAAGATGCAATCACTAATGCACCCTAAAATGGCATGGCAAAAATGCATGACATGGGATTTATCGCAAGTTCATATACAATAAATGAGATGTCATACCCTTATATCATCGGGTTGAAATATAAATAGAACCTTAATAACATAAATAATAATGAGTACAAAACATGTGAGTCACCTAACGGTTAAAATCAAGGCAACCATAAACTTGAAAAACCAGAAAATTTCATTAATGAGGTTGATTGGTTTTTCTTGTACATGGGTTAGCTACTCCCGGGCACAGCTTATTACCAAGTACCTATTCCATCCTATACCTGAATATAGGCTCCAAATAGTAAGTTAAGAGAAAATAATACCTTTGATACCACTTTTTAACGTCCTAGTTCAGGAAGCCACCCAGAGGCGCCCCGTACCCGGTTGGACACATGGCCTCAAGCGCATTTCCCCAAACATCAGAGGATGCTGACTAGTAGCGAGGGCCTTGGGTGTGATATTGGGGAAACTATTCCCTCATTGGCAGGGCACATAGAGAAAGTAAACAAATACTTTAAAGAGTGGAAACAGTAATAATATCATACAAAAATAAATAACGGAAGAGTGATAGAAAAAACTGGAGCACATATATAAAATGATGCATGATACATATGTCTAGGAAAGTAGCGAAACAAAGAAAAATTTTGAAATACAGTACTAAACTAAGTAAAAAAGAAAAATAGTAATCATCTCCATAGCATCGCAATCCTAATCTTTGTCTTGTGCTCTCCATCTCCACAGCATGTCAAGTACCTAATGTAGAAGGGCGCTTTCCCTTGTCTATACCTGCAAAAATATAATCTATTTGGGCCCAAAAGCATGGCCCAAATAGGGTGTGAGACTAATCCTAGTAGGAAACCACCATGATATTCATTCCTAACAGTAAATGAGTATATGGAAGGTAAAATTACAAGAAATAATAAATAGAAATGTACTCAACAGTAAATAATCCACAATTTCAATATCAAGCAACAACTAAACAAGTAGACAAACACCAACAGGTAACCCTCTAGTAAGCACACTCTGTCTAACCCCTCTGGTCCTACCTAAAAAGTATAAGAAAGAGGCTAACACAAAGGTAACCCTCTGGGAAGTACACTCAGTCTAACCTCTATGGTCCTACCTAACAAGTACATGAAACCCTAAGGGCAGTGCACTCAGACCAACCCCTCTGGTTCAGCTTAAGCATAGACTCTCTGAGGAAGAAATCACAGTCAATTCCTCTTATAGTCTCGTATCAGTATCTAAAGGTGCTCTAGGGATGAACTTACATCCCATTCCCTCTGTGGCCCACATTGAGGAACAATAGACACTCTAAGGAAGCACTCAACATCAATTCCGCATGTGGTCTCACATCGTAAGTAAAACAGACACTCTAGAGAAGCCCCGAATGTCCATTCTCCCTATGGTCTATACACCAGGTTCTCATGGCCCTGTGTAATTCAATAAAGTGTAGCAGCACATATCGGTCAAGGTAAACCTCAAGAACTACTTGGCTAGAATTATACAACATAACATCATAATAGCATAACAGTACAACAGTCACACCATCCTACAATACTAGCCAAGGGAAAATAAATAGCATCCTAATAGGCAAACTAGATCCAAAGGTAAAAACATGAAGAACATGCATGGGAAACAAAGCCAAAGCATATAAATTCTCCCTATTCATAATAAATTATCATATACTCAAGAATACAAGCATAGCAGGAAAACAATAGGGTTAAAATGGTAAACGCGCAATACCTCATTCATGGGTATTGGGCCAAATTGAACATATAACTCAAAGACTTCCGACATAAAGGAAAAAACCACCTACATTGGCATTAGGATATCGCTATATGTGAACCTTGAGGCTTGAATCTCTTTAGAACATTGGATATCTATATAAATGTGTAAAACATTATACTCACGATATCTCAGGAGAGAGGTGAAATCAGAAGATGGAGCTATAGGAGAAGAGATAACTCACCAATTTTATTCCAACACAACCAACGATGTTGGATTCGGAGGACAGATGGAGGCTTGGGAGTTCGTCAAATATCTGTGGATGTATGGAGCTCTCGGTAGAACGATACCTAGAAGGAGAGCATTCTGGTGATTAGATGTGACCCCGGTATATTTAATGGAAAAAAAAAAGAAAGTACACAGCGTGTAATTTGGAAGTACACAGGGTGTACTTCCCTTTTCAGTACTCCGCTTTAGGTGGCCTCCAAGTCACCCCCACACAGACATGTGCATGGATGCTACACGTCCAGCACCTGACTACCTTTTTTAACTGAGTACATGACGTGTACTCATAAAGTACACGGCGTGTACTTTGAAAATTTCCAGAATTTCCAATTTTTCTCAGAAACGACAAGAAAAGGAAAACATACCTGAAAAAAAAGATATGTGTTCTTACATTTAGATTTGAAATACAAGAGAAAGGGTTACCATTATGATCTTACATATTTCATGTGTCTTTCACCATCTGAGATCATTCGGGAAGAGTGGTCCTAGAATTATTAAACATAAAGGTAATCGGCAGCTTGTCTCTCTTAGAAGTAAAGGTTGTATGAATTGGATAGTGATCAGAATAGTTCTTTACAATCAAGACACAAGATATAGTTTTCTAAAATCCAAGGAGAGAGTGATTACCAAAGTCATGGTGAATTATATTGAACCTGGTGCCATTAATATTCTTCCTATACTAGGTGTATTTGACACTAATCACATTTAATTCAATAAGGTTTGATTCCTTGATACAAGACCTAAAATCCCTCATAAAGGTAGCATTGAAAACATTTCCAATAATCTCATCTGCATGTAAAATGGCATTGAAATCTCCCATTATAACCCAGGGATCTAAAATAACTCTGGAAATATCTTTGATGTGCTGAAAAAGAGTTATTCGACTGATGTAGCAATGAAAATCATAAACTACTGAACAAAAAAGAGATTTGGCCCTCCTTGAGGAAGCTGCAAGTGAAAATTTGGTTGTCCAAACAATCAATAGTAGTATTATTAACAGAATGATGAACAAGCAAGAAAATTATGTCAATACCAGAGTTATCTTGCAAAGAACTTAGAGAATAATAACCACTCTAGGTAAGTAGGAGAGCAGAAGTAATGTTATTTTATTTGGTCTCAGAGATGCCAATGAAATATGGTTTTTGTTTTCTCACAAAAATCCAAAGGGAACATAATGTTCTAGGGTTGGCCATCCCATGGTAGTTCCAAAAGAGGATACAAATCATTGTTCCTGAGTGGGGGTAAAACCCCCTCTATGTTTTTTCTCAGTTTCAATATTTTTTTAGAGCTTCTCAATTCCCTCTTGTTGGACAGGTTGGAATAATGTACTTTCTTTGGGGTGAACTCATTCCTCATCATTACAAAATATTCCATGGTCTATGAGTTTGGTTTTATAGGGGAAGGATCTATAATATTGATGTCTATGTACTAAGTGGGGATATTCTCTGACTCTTGCATAAAGCGAGATGCCTAAGAAACTACAGCTGCAATTCTGTCATCCATATCTACTATTTTTAATAATTCTGAGGTAATGAACTCTGAAAATAGGGATTCAGACTACAGACTTAAAGAAAATGAAATAAAATAATATGATAACTCCTAAAGAATTAAATATTATTGAGCACAATTTTTCAGTATTTTTGCACCATTTGAGATACCAATTTCAGCATGAACACATCCTTGGGATTCTTCTTCCTCTACTAAGTCTACCCAGGATGTACTAGTATGATCTTTGTTATCCCATGTGACCTCTTTAAAGTCATCCTTGGATTCCTTTATCACATAGTGCTTGGTGTTGATATATTTTCCTTTGGGAGCTTCCTTCACTAAATTATTATGAGAGGATAGCATGGAGAATTTCTAAACAATTCTTCACTTGTCAATGACATGGCTTATCATCCTGCAATGTTCACAGTATTTTGGTATGTTTTCAATTTAAAAACTTACCTCAATAAGATAATCTTTCACATCAAGAGATACTTGTTCTAGAGAAGAAATATCAATCTCAATAATAACCCGAGCGTAAGGACCAAGGTCTCCCTTAAGCATTCACTGATCAATCCGAAACGGATTTCCAATGTTGAAGGCCAGATCATTTATAATTTCCGTGTTCCAGTAGGTCCATATGAGTCCATGAATCCTATCCCAAACCTGAGTGATGGAATATTTTTTCATGAAGGTATTGAAATTCATATCCCATTCTGAGAGTCACAAGATCCCTAGTTTCATATTGAGAGTTCCCAAATGTTAGATTGCTTTAAGATCTTCTTGTATTCAAAATATGAAGTGAAAATAGCCATTTCCAATTGGGATAATCTTCCAATTGAAGAAGTTACAATATTGAGAAATACGTTCATTAAGATTTTAATAGAACCAAGGATTTTAACCTCTATTATTTGGTAAATTATTCGATCCACTTTACATTTAAAAAACATGGGTGGAATTTCCTTTTCAAAAATTTACAAGAAGGTCACTCCTCCTCCCCTATAAAAAGGCACTCATCCCTCCCACTTATTCACATATATAAAGTCATTTGGATAAAAAAAAATTGATCCTAAATATCCTCCCCAAATCCCTACCATAATCCTAGAATAATTCCTTTGGTAATAAATCCATCCAATGAATCCCTTTGGTGCAAACCAAAAGGAGATACCCAAAGAAGAGGTAACATCCTACCTCAAGCTCCTTTGTTTTATTTTAATTCTTCACCCCTAAAATATTATTATTACTTTATTATATAATAACATTAGTATCCGAAATATACTGATATTATTTTAATTCTATGGTTTCTACCTACACTTATACACACTTCCATCTAATGGGTAATGAACATACCATTCTTGTGTAAGGAAAACAACCGCCTTACGAAATAATGTTGGTCATTTTTATTTTACCATATATCATGGTTGAGAATTATGATATAAACTCTATGTATTTATGATATGCATGATTTTTATGATGAATTTATTTTTCTATAATTTTTATTTGACACATATCTTCATGCTTTTCATTTATTTTAAATATGATAACCTTGTTTGTGGATGTGTGGACTACCGCCTCCTCAAAGCGATGTGATTCATTTAAAATTTACGAGGAATGTATTAAGGATAGTTTTAGAAAATATATATGATATATATGAAATAATAATTATAATATAATTATTATATATTTATATATATTTGTTATTTACTTTCTTTCTTTTAAAATGATAATTAAACAGAAATAACATTCATGCGTACGTACGGCCTATCGTCTCCATGAATGGTGTATTTTATTTCATATTTATATCATTTATAGATTGTTATAAATATTTATATACTGAATATATATGATATTTATATATTTTTTTTAAATTATAGAAATAAGTAAATAATGATATAAGTAAGAGGATCATGAATAATAAATCAAAATATGTACAAACAATAAAGCGGATATTATTTGAAGTTTAACATTAATATGTAATTGTTAATAATATGGTAATATAAAGTCATATATGGTATTAGATATGAAAATATGGTTATATGTAAGATTTATAATAAAATTATATTTAGTATACATGAGTTTTTAATGATTACAAAGAAATTCAGGACATAAGGTAAGGGGATTTCTAGTCTCGCTTTTATTTCTCTGAGATTTATGCCTTATTCACCACTTTTTTCTTTTTATGGTGTATATACTACCCATGAATATATTATATGATTATTATCCTTAAATTTATAGGTATTTACATATTCAATTTAGGATCCCTCTTTCATGGGTTTTATGTTTCAAAACGTACCAAATCGGTAAAGTAGTTTTGTCTCAATGTGTCTTCTTTGAGACACATTCTATGATATGAACCTATGTTATTCTACGATGTGTATACACTACCATTTGACATGTTCTATAATGAATATATTTAGTTTAATGATATTTTAAGGTTCATGAAATTTCATGTTCTTACATGGAGAGTCTAATTCAAGTTACCAAGTGGTGAGAGTTTATTGCAACAATCTCATCATTTATCCAGATTGTTTATGATTAATCTTTCATTAATGAAATATTATGACACGTATTTCAACAAAACTCATGAATTTTATTATCATCTCGTTGTCCATGATTTATTCATTTATTAGTATACTATTTCCACTCTTTGGTACTTAGGATAATTAAGAATTTTTTTAAATAAAATATGACCGTTTCTCTCTCTTTGATCGGATACCTATTGTATTCAACCCCCATGTGTTCAAAAAAAATTAAAATGATATTTTAATTTAATTTTTAAGGAAAAGGGATTTTTTAAAAAAATTATGTATTTTAAATATTTCTTTCTTTTATTCAATATATTTTTAAATAATTTTTTTTAAATGATAATGTTTTATTAAAATAGAAAGGTTATTTTCCTCAAGAAATGTTTCTAAAAGATCTTCCAAAATTATTTTTTATCTAAGATAACATCCATTAATTATAATCATGAATTGTTTTTGAAATTATCCAAATTTTACATTCATATTATTTCCCATGAATGATTTATGTTTTGATTCCATAATGGTTATAAACCCCATTTCAATTTCATAGGTTATATGCTTATGAAACCCGCTACTTTTTCACAGGGTTATGCTTTGATGAAATGATTACGAAACCTATATCTTTTTACATAGGTTAAGATATTATTACATGTTTGACAAACCTATTTAATTTCTAGGGTTATGATATGATTGTTTATGATATTTTATCACATGTATGTATGATTTCATTATGAAATAGGTGGGACTTATATCTGCATTCAATACATTGGGTAATGATTTATATCCCATGAGATAATGATGGGAATCAAGTCAACATACTTGATCCAATATGGAATATAATGAAACCAAATTCACTATGGGATTATGGGGAAACTCAATACGCTATGGGAATATGGGGAAACAAGATATATTATATAGAAAATACTGTGACTGGGGATGGTGGTGTGTCCTTCCCAGTAGGTGTAGTCCCCATGAAGTTCCCTGATAAGTTTTTTGAAATAATCATTGACTTATTGGGAGTTATATTACATGTTTATGTGTCTTCCACAATTCCATGTCTTATTCTGATGTTATTCTTTAATGGATTATTCTCATGATTCCCTCATGATTCATATATTATGAACTACTAATATTTTTTCTATAATTAATTTTTATGATCTTTTACATGAAGGGTATGATCTTATAATGATATGATAACATTATCATACCATGTGATCATGTTCATTCTTACATATATCCCTTAATTACCCTTACTGATCATTTAAGATCACCAATTTTTTATATATCCTTTCCCCAGTTTATGAAGATATACATTATCTAGGATATGTATTAGAAGTTTTTAATTCATTGAGAACCTAGTGGGAGATAATGTACCTCAACTATGTACCATCATTATGATTCCATGTTTCCAAAGGAAATAACAGAATATGGTATTTGGGTGTCTGTTTGTGCAATGTATTATGTATTATACAATGAGTGATGTAATGTTATTGTATGAAAAGATAGAGTTTTTATAGTTGGTATTAGAGAAATATTTTAGTTACCCGTTGGAATCTAGGATGATAAAACCTTCATGAGAACCCTAATTAAATTCCTAAGGATATATCTAAGGATGAGAAAAGGTTTGGTAAAATTTCCTTTAATTTTGGAAAAGGAAAGAGAGATTGGTTTCCTAGAAATAAATCTTTTTCTAGATACTATAAGTGGATGTGTATCTATAAAATATTTACATAGGGTAACATCCTCAATAAATTGTATTGAGATAGACTCGACTAGAAAATGGTGCACGACAACGGGCCATGCTGCACAACTGGTTTTACGCTCCCTATGGATATTCTTTGGGAATTCAGAAACTCTTCATGAACTATCATAAATAATTTAAATATAATTTGGCCAAGAAAAAACTAGGATTAACCTATGGTGTCAAATATTAAAGAAGGTGTCATAATTTAGACATCATATATTTGGTTTTTCATTATTAGGTCGTTCCAAACTATGACAACTAATTTTTATCCTATTATTTTTAGTTTTAGACAATGGATGTAACCCCAATGAATAATGTTAATGGTAACTGAAATAGAAAATGAAATTATTTCCGTCTTAAGTAACAAAATTCAAATGGATATTGAATGAAACATCTCATTGGTATTCTCACCCAGATTTTTCAAAATGAATCATGTTGGACCTCTAAAAGTGAAATAGAGGGGAAAATGTTTTATTGAGTCCTTCATGAAGTAACATTCCCCTTATTTTAGTAGATATTCTGATCCAACTATTTCTAAATGATAGATTAGTACAACTAAAATGATATTCTATATTCTCTAGTGTTTAAAATATGTTAATGTTATTCTGGATGTTTATTGTTCAGAATGTGAAATCGACCAGTGGTTGAATCTAATCAATAATAATAGAAAGAAAAATGAAATTGAATCCATTTATTTGGATGAGTTTAAGAACTTATTCTTAAATATGTTCTTTCATCATATTATTTATACAAATATGGAAAATTAGTTCCCTGATTTAAAGCAAGAGGATGATTAATATGTTGATACCTACATGGATAATTTCACAAGACTTGTGAGGTACGATTTTGGTATTATCATCCAACTAGAGAGTAAAGTTGACCAATTATTTAGAGGAATAAAGACAAGTCTCATAATGGTGTTATACATACGATACTTTATAATCTACTAATAATTTGTGTCTTTTCCAATAAAAGTTGAAATGTAGAACTTATTTACATATCAATCTCAATGTTTTAATAAGACAAGGAAGATAGGGTTCAAAGAAAAATCTAAAGACCACAATAAAAATAATACAAGTCTTTATTTATTGTCTATAGATGGAAATAATAATGGATGAAATTTTATTATGGGTTCCAAAAAATTATTTAAGTGTGGAAGGGAATTTTATAGGGAAATTGATGGCTAAACCAATGGAAAAAATTATCCCAATGATGGAAATAGAGTGAAATCCACGTAAAATGAACCTCCCCCACATCAATTCTTCAAGTGTAAGGAATATTTGAATTCTTCTAATTAGTTCCCAAACCTAAGGCTTGGTGATGATGATCTGCATAAACAACCTCATAAACCAATGTATAAGGGGAAATCTCATATGATTACTATATCTAATGAGGGGTGTGATAACGATGTGGTGATAGTTACATTTATCATCCAATCTAGAACTAGTAATGTTTTATTTGATTCTAGATCTACCCACACTTTAATATCTAAAACATTTTCGGTATTTTGATTCCACCAAAAATATAAGATATGGAATTATCAATGAAAACCCCTAATGGTATGATGGTTGCATCTCAATTCAATGATTCTTATTTGGTTGATGTTTATGGGAATGGGTTTCTTGAAAATATTTTCATTATTACTTTGGTAAAATTTTATATCATTGTAATAATGGATTGGATTTATCTACATAAATCCGACATCAATGGTCAAGGAATGGAAGTAATGTTTGATGTTTCAAACTAACCAATGATCATATATCAATGTGATGATATGTATAAACATCTTATGGATATTGAATCCCATATATTAAACTTAATTCCCATTTAGAAAGTGGGTTTATCTCAAATGGTTTGGGGATAATATAAATATCAATGATATTACAATTGTTTACGAGTTTTTGGATGTCTTTCTTGAAGATTTATATGGCCATCCACCAAAACATGATGTTTAGTTCTTGATAGAAGTCATACTTAGTTCCATACCAATTTCAAAGATTCTATGTTGAATGGACCCAATTGAGATGCAGGAATTGAAGAATAAACTCTAGGAAAAACTTGATAATGGATTCATTTCACCAGGTGTCTCACCTTGGGTTTCATATGTTCTCTTTGTGAAAAAGAAAGATGGATCAATGAAACTATACATTGATTATCAAGAGTTGAAAAAGATCAAAATCAAGAAAAAGTATCATGTTCCCCATATTGATAACTTGTTTGATCAACTTTGAGGAACTCAATACTTCACCAAGATTGGACTTTGTTCTGGATATCATTAATAGAGGGTTAAGAAAGAGGATATACCCAATACATTATTATGTACAAGGTATGGGCACTATGAATATATAGTGATTCATTTTGGTCATACTAATTCCCTTCTATCTTTTTTTATTTGATGAATATAGTCTATAAAGATTCCCTCGATCCATTTATAGTAGTCTTTGTAGATTATATTCATATCTATTGAAAGAGAAACTAATAGCATGAATACCACTTGAGAATTATACTAAATACCCTATGGAAGGAGAAGTCACATGAATGATTTTCAAAGTTTGAACTTTCACTACAAAAGGTTTTATTTTTGGGTTATACAATGTCAAGATAGGGTATAACAGTAGATCCATAAAAGTCATGGGATATGGAATATTTTCCTAGACCAACCACAGTGACTGAGAGCCATAGTTTTCTTGGATTGGATTGACATTATCGATAGTTTGTGGATAATCTTTCATGACTATATAATCTAATGAACAAATTAACTCATAAGGGTGCTAGGTTCCTCAAGATAGGTGAATGTGAAGAAAATTTCAAAGAACTAAAGAGAAGTTTAGTCTATGAACTTGTGCCTACATGAATCTATAATAGAGAAGGGTTTGTAATCTATAGTGATGAATACAAGAAGATATTGGAATGTGTTCTTAAATATAATAACATTGTTATATCCTATGCCACACAATAATTAAAGATTCATGAGAAAACTTAACCTACTCATGATTTAGAGTTACCTGCAGTAATTTTTATGTTAAAGATATGGAGGTACTATCTTTATAGAGAAAAGTGTTATATATATTTATATATATATCATGAAAGTATGAAATATATAATCACACATAATGAGTTGAAAATGAGGCAAAAAAGATGTTTAGAACTGATAAAGATTTCTGAATACTCAATCATTACCACCCTGGGAAAGAAAACAAGGTGGCCAATTCTTTTATTATAAAGGATAATGCAAGCTTATCCATGATGAGGGTCACAAAATATCCAATATTTTTGGATTTGAAAAAGATAG
Source organism: Viscum album (assembly GCA_963277665.1). Classification (NCBI taxonomy): domain Eukaryota; kingdom Viridiplantae; phylum Streptophyta; class Magnoliopsida; order Santalales; family Viscaceae; genus Viscum; species Viscum album. The sequence continues at coordinate 1,420,148,198 of OY728145.1, forward strand.
ATCTAGAAATACTGAAGGAAGGGGATGAATCTTATCTTTCTCAATTAAATGTGAAACCATCCATCCAAGTGAATATTAAAGAGGCATAAAAGGAAGATGTAGAGATATTAAATATGGATAGAAATGTTCTTGATTTTAAACTTAATCAGGATAGATTGATAATGGTTAGAACCCATGTATGTGTTTCATCCACAACTGATTTAAATAAAGAGATAATAGAATAATATAATAGTTATTCATTATATATTAATCCTATAAATATGAATATGTATAAAGATTTTTTGTAATACTTCTGATAGGATGTCATAAGGAGATATATCACAAAGTCTGTATCTTGGGGCTTAGTATTCCATTATGTTAAGGCTAAAAGACAGAAATCTAAGGGGATTTTTTCATCCATTACCCATACCAGGATAGAAATTGGAGAACATCACTGTGAATTTTTTCATTTGACTCTCCAAAACCTCAAAAGGGATTAATGATATATGGTTGGTATTTGATCACCTTACTAATTTAGTGCACATAATTGCTATCAGAGAATACTTCTCTCTGGATCAGCTTTCTATTATATACATTAAAGAAGTGGTAAGGTTTCATGGAGTACTAATTTACATTGTATATGATTAGGATATGAGGTTTACCTCAATTTTTTTATGAATTATTTAGCATGTTTTTTATACAAAATTGAGTTCCATCACTAATTATAATCCTCATATGGATGGTCGGCCTGAAAGAACAATTCAAACCCGAGAGAATATGTTGAGATCATGTTCATTAGATTTCAAAGGTGGTTCGGATCAACACCTTCCACTAGTTATGTTTTCTTAAAATAATAGTTTTCACCCAAGAATTCATTTGGATCCTTATGAATCCCTATGTGGGAAGAAATATAGAACTCCAACATGTTGGGATGAAGTTGGAGAAATAAAGCTAGTGAAACCTATGATCATTGAAGAAATGGTAGATGATGTTAAAACCATTCATCAACACATCAAGGTATCTCAAAGTCAATATAAAAGTTATGCTAATGGTTGTAGACATGATATATAATTTGAAGTTATTGAGATGGTTTTTATATGAATTTATCTATGGAATAATTTTATGAGATTCATGAAGAAAGGGAAACTAAGCCCTGGGTATATGGGTACCTTTGAGACTCTTGATCATATCAAAATGTTAGCCTATCACCAAGAACTTCCTCGAAATCTATCTCAAGTCCATAATATGTTCCAAGTATCTCTCATGAGGAAGTACATACCAAAATTTTCACATGTACTGAAATAAAATCTCATACTGTTGGAGCAGGATCTTTCTTGCGAGTAACAACTAGTTGAAATTATAGATCATACATTGAAAGTTATATGAAATAAGGCCACTCACCAGGTCAATGTTTTTTAAATAAATCTCCAGTTATATGAATCTACATGGGAACTTTATGATATGATGAACTAGAAGTATTTTCATTTTTTTGAACTAGAATGACAAATTTTGAGGGTGAAATTCATTTTAAGGGTGGTAGAATGTAACGCCCCAAATTTTTATAACCGTTTTTTGAATAAATTAATTTTATATTATGTATTTTATTTCATACTACACTAATTCAGAATTTTTTTGTATTCTACAACAAGTTAATCTTGTGATACACCCAACACTGACTTGGCTTGTTTTACAAGGAATACTGAGTTTCTACAAAACAAAATTTTATTATGATTATTCAAACATTATAGTTATAACATAGACATTAAACTTCGTAATAAAAATAATAATATCTAATTTTTAAGTATTATTTATTGTTTTTTATATAAACAAAACATATTGATAATAAAAGATATAATTTTTTCTAAATTCTTCATTTCTTTGAAAATACTATATTCTCAAATAAACTTCTTTTGTTGTCCTGTGATCAATAATAAAATTAATTTTAGAAACTTTTAGAAATTTAATTTGAAAAATAAACATAAATTTTGAATTCATAATTTTTAAATTATCTTAGGGAAAATTTTAGAGATTTTTCAGTAAAAATTCTTTTTTTGATGAATAGTAAAAAATACTAAATTTAATTTAAAATTTATTTTTCATATCAATTATTTATATAGTTAAATTATATTATAATTTGATTTTAAATTGTTATTAGGTTAATTTTAAAACAATTAAACTAATTTAGGTCATTATAACAAATTTAAAATTTAAATTGGATATAAAAATATTCCAAATGTTTAAACATTTTGTTTGAAAACCCGATGTCGCGACACGTCAACATGATTAATTTTAAATTAACATATTCTAATTTTGTGATTCAAATATATAAAAAATGGATCTAAAATTTTTAATATGAATAATTTATAATTTCCAATATGGCCAATTTATTTTTTGACAAAAAATATTAGTGAAAGTGATTAAAATTAATTATTGCGATTAAGAGAAACAATAGATTAACAAATGAAAAAACCTTAAAAATAAGTACCAAAATGACCTATATATTGATAAAAATCTATTTTATATTAATATTTCAAACCTATACTATTTTTACTCAGATTTTAACCATTATTAGAGCCACTTTACATGGTAAAAATGTGGGTAGAATCCCCTTTTCAAAAATTTACAAGAATAACACTCCTCCTCCACTATAAAAAGGAACTCACCTCTCCGACTTATTCACAACACTGAAACCCTTTGTATCCACCAAAATCTACCAAAATGTTATCATTAAATCCATTAATTCATCCTATAATCCTCCCTTTTGGAAAAAATCCATCCAATTAATCTCTTTACTGCGGTAAAAAATGAGTTACCAAAAGAAGAGTTAACATCCTTCCTAGAGCTCTTTTGTTTTATTTTCATTCTCCACTCTAGAAAATATTCTTATTACATGATTATATAATATAATCCATATCCAAAATATACTAATATATTTTTATTTTTAGTGTTTAACCTACACTTATAAACAATTCTATCTAATGGGTAAAGAACTTATCGTTCTTTTATGCAGCAAACTACGGCCTCACAAAATGGTGTTGTTCATTTTTTCATTACCAACTATCATGGTTGTGAATTATGATAGAAAATATATTTTTATATGATATATATGATATTTTTTATATTTTAATGATTCTATAATTTTTATTTATTATATAACTTAATGATTTCCATTTTTTCTAAATACGATAACTTCATTTGTGGATGTGTGGACTATCGCCTCCTCAAAGCGATGTGATTCGTTCACACTTTAAATGGAATATATTAAGGTTGAATTTAGTAAACATATATGATATATATGAAAAAATAAATCAAATTTAATTATTATATATATATACATATATTTCATTTAATTTATTTATTTCCAAATGATAATTAATGGAAACAATGTTTATACTTACATACAACCTATCGTCTCAATGAACTGTGTATTCCATTTCATATTTCTATAATTAATATATTGTTATAAATATTTATATAATGAATATTTATGGTATTTATGTCATGTTTTACATTATTTAAATAATTAAATAATGATCTAAGTAAGATTATTAAGAATAATAGGTCAAAATGTGTATGGAAAACAAATAGGATATTACCTGAAGTGCAACATTAACATGGACTTGTTAATAAGAGGGTAATATAAAGTAATATATGGTATTAGATATAATAATATGTTTCTAAGGTATAATTATAATGAACATATATTTATTATATAGGAGGTTTGAATGAGTATGAATAAATTTAAGACATAATGTAAATGGATTTCTAGTCTCACTTTTATTTGGGTGAGATTTATGTCTTATTCACCACTAATTTATTTTTTGAGGTTTATATACTAACCATGAATATATTATATTATTATTATCATTAAATTTAGGGGTATTTACATATCCATTTTATTATTTATATTTCAGGGTGTCTATGTTTCAAAATTTACCAAATCAGTAAAGTAGTTTGTCTCAGTTTTCCTTCTTTGGTACACACATCATTATATGAACCTATATTATTCTATGTGGTGTATACACTACCCTTTGACTTTTTATATCATGAATCTAATTATTTCAATTATATATTAAGCTAAATTTAATGTTATGTTATTACATGGGGAGTCTGATTCAAGTTACCAAGTGGTCAGAGTTTATTACAACAATCTCATCATTTATTAGGATTGTTTATTATTATGCATTCAATGATGAAATATTACAATCTATATTTAAAGAAAACTAATTAAATTTATTCTAGACTAGTTATTAATGAGTTATCAATGTATTATTATCATTTTCCCTCTATTTTTTACTTAAGATATTTAATAAAATATTTTTAATATTATCGTACCTTTTTCCCTCTCCAGACTGATACTGGTTTTATTAAAAAACCATGTTTAAAAAAAATCTTTTTAAAATAATATTTTGATATCGTTTTCAAAAAAAATATTTGAAAATTTTTTTTTAAAAATTTGTTATGTTTTTCAAAGATTCTTTTATACATTTTCAAGATATTTTCAAAGAAAAGTTTTTTCAAAAATGATAATCTTTTAAAAAGATTTTTTTTCAAAAAAGAATGGATATTTTCAACAAGAAATGATTTTAAAATATATTCCTAAATTATTTTTCATCTAATATACCATCAATTGGTATTATTTATTCATTTTTGGGTAAATAATCCAAAAGTTAAAACTTTTTATTTCTTGTGAATGATTTTATTTTTTGATGGAATTATTTTTATAAAACCCATTTCTATTTCATGGGTTATATACTTATAAAACTCAATTCCTTTCATGAGTTATTATTTTATGAAATTATTATGAAACTTGTATATTTTTCCATAAGTTAATATATGACTAAATGTTTATGACTCCCATTTCATTTCATTATTTATGATATGACTATTTATGATATTGAGAAACATGTATGTATGATGTCATTATGAGATGGGTGAGACCTATATCTCCCTCCAATGCATTGCGTAATGATTTATATATCATGAAATAATTATGGGAATCAAGTCAATGGCCTTGATCCACTATGGAAGATGGGGAAACCCAGTCCACTATGGGAAGATGGGGAAACCCGGTCCACTATAGAAAGATGGGTAAACCCAATACACTATGGGAAAAAGGGGAAACCTAATCCCTTGCAAGGAAAGGACTGCAAAAAAGGATGGTGGTGTGTCCTACCCAGCAGGTGCAGTCCCTATTAAGTTATTTGATAAGTTATCTAGCAATAAGACTTGACTTATAGGGAGTGATATTATATGTTTATGGGTCTTCCAAAAGTCAAAGTCTTTTTACTATATTAGTATTTCCTAGATTATTCTCTTGATTACATTATGAATCATGTATTACGAACTCCCAATATATATCCCTTTATTTATGTTTATTATATTTGATATGCAGGATATTATCTTATAATGTTATGATTACATTATCATACCATATGCTCATGTTTATGTTTATATATCTCCCTTTCTTACCCTTAATGAGTATCTGATCTCACCGATTTTTCTATTTCCTCTACCCATTTTATAAAGATATATATTATCTATGATATTTTTTAGAAGGTTTCTAGTCCTGGAGAACCTAGTGGGAGATAATTTATCTCACTTACCTACCAATGTTATGTTTTCATGTTTCCAAAGGAACTAAGATAATATGGTCTTTGAGCGTTTGTTTGTGTAATGTATTATTTATTCTGTAGAGAATGATGTAATGTTAATGTAAGAAAAGTGATGGTTGTTATATATAGAATCAATCCCCTATCTATCAAACTCATTCAATATGGTTTTGTGTGTCCCCTGGTCACCCTAGGTGCGATCCCATACCAAGATTACATGATCTTAAAAGATCCATTGAGTACTTATTTGGTGAGACAAAATTATCATGACCTCTTGGATGAACTACAATAAGGATATAATGGATCATGTTTTAATTACTCTAGAAATGAGGATTACCTTGAAGCCTTGATAATAATAATAGTGTGTGAAGTATTATAATTAAAACCACTTTGAGACTTAGAGTATGTTATGATTATATGTAAATTTTATTTTCATTATATCTTATATCTTGATTTACATAACTATATATTTGTTGGTCGGATTAGGTCACTTAAGATTGGGTGAATTGAGTTCCTGTAAAAATTTCTGTTAAAATGATTATTTAAAAATATTACGCCAATTAAAATAAAACAGGACATTTAACCAAGGTAGTAAAATTTTAATAGTTTGACTGTACAAATAGTTTCTCAGAAGGTTTATTAATTCTTAGTTATAACAATATTATATATTGATATAACTTTTGAAACTCCTCTAATAAGGAAAATCAGTTATATCTACTATCCAAGATTAACTATCAAAGTAAAATTTAGTTTTCTGAAATATGAGTTAAAATAGAGAAAGACTAAATTGAAAGAAACAACATGTAAAACAAATGGTTCAGTCTCAAACCGATACCTAATCCACTCCACTTGGTTATTTCCTACCACCAATAAATATGTATATAAATCATTGATTCACACCTTGGATCGAGTTTAACAATAGTACACAAGATTTCCCAGGTCAAAAGACCTCTACCAAAGTTCTACATGGGAAAAAACAAACAAGTCATACAATATCTCTTCCAAAGATCTTTTTGGGTAAAACAATGTTAAAAAATATGTTTAAATGAGGATATCTTGTATCCTATAGTTTAATGAAGGATACCATGTCTGTTTTAGTATAGACACACACACACAGCTCGAAAGTTTATTTAAATAGTAAATAAAAAAATAATATATTAAGAAGGGATTTGAGATGCTATGAGTGTTATTAAATTCAACTCTGGACTCTCTAATGTATCAGAGTTGAAGACTGGGTCCTCTTCTTGAAACAGACACTAAAAAAAGAGTTCCATGGAGAATTGTGTTCTGTCTTCGAAGAGGGTGATGGGTTCATCCCCTTTAGTGTAGTTGGATGCTATTGAGATGATGAAATTGTGATGATCATCATATCTCTGGTTCACAAGAACTAGGAATGAAAAATTCCTTGTGCATTCTTCTTTCTGTATAGTTATCGTAACTTCTTGCGTATGCGTGTCTTCGTGAGTCTGCCAGTATGTTCATTTATTCACTCTCATATGTGTGTATTTTATTGTAGCTCGAAAATGTGCATGTCTAAGGGATACAGAGTACTTATTATTTCTGACATCCTCATTTAAGATGTCTACAAAAAACATTAAATTAATCAGTCATATTAAAACCCCCAAAATATAACCATTATAAATAATTTTAAATAGAATAAATTTTAAAAAGACTATTAGTGAGTCACAAGTCGGTATATCCTTCTATCGGTGAGTCATTCCATCAGTATTTCATTCTGTTGGTCATTTCAAACATCAGCGACTCATTAAATCAGTGACTCATTTTAACTATTGGTGAGTCCTTGCATTGGTAGAATGATGCATCATTAGGTTATTTGTACTGATTGTGGATCATTTTCATCAATATGTCATCTTCCTCGGTGAGTCATTTTCATCGGTAGGTCATTTGAGTCGATAGGTCATTTACATCAGTAGGTCATCTACATTGGTGAGTCATTTTCATCAGTAGGTCATTTGAGTCGGTATGTCATTTTTATCGATAGGTTTTCTTCATCAGTGATTCATTTGAACTATCAGTATCTCATATCTTCTATCAATGTCAGTCTATTATACTTGAAATATATTTTTTTCAGACAATATTAAATGTAAAAAGAATGTACCAAATTTATGTTAGATCATATATAAACATAATTTCAAATATTGAAATGTAAATAATTATGATTGAAATTTTTGGACATGATTAATATGGGTTGACATGATTTATGATTATTAAAACTACTAATACTAGAGAGGGCCATAATCGTCTATGGGAAAACAATCTCCCCCTTTCTGATGATCAAAAATCATGGGATTATTCAATACAATAATTTTATGTGGAATGAAATAATTCTATTTATCATATTTCATTATTGATTATTGTTGATAATATAGATAAGGTTCAGAGATATGTAAAGGAAATAATGATAATGAAAAACTGGCTCTCCCAGTTTTGGGATTATCAAAAGGAAAATAGGTAGCATAGAAATAGAAAGTATCATAAAGAAATAGATAAAATATAAATATAGGAAAGGGAAGAACACAAAACTGTATTAATCAATAAATTACAATGTATTACAAGTCTCTAAACAAAAATATCAAATGAAAAGAAAACATCCCCATCAGAGAATGATCAACACTATGGTTGAGTGTTAAAAGGTTCCTTCCCATTCTTAGAAGGACCAATAGAGGGTCCAGTAGGTGGGGGTGAGAAACTGGAGGGTTTGAAGAAATTTTCAAAGGAGTTATGTTCACTCCTTCTGGAAAATTAGGTACATGTCTAGGTTTGTGTTGGGACAACACAAGAGGTTGAATTTGTTCTTAAATCACTATGTGAATCTGGTTCAAAGCATGAGCAACTGATATTTGAGGTGTAGGCACTAATCCAAGAGGTCTAAGAGGTGTAGCAGTAGGTACTACAGTTTATTGACTTTGTACATGAATTCATGGATTAAACATTTTGATGAAATCATCAATAATCTCTCCATCATACTTCATTTCTTTCTTAAATTCATCCTTATTCTCTATGAATTTTTTCAAAAGGGGAGTGAAGTCCCTCAATTTCTTGACTTGTTCTTTGAATTCTTTTGTAACTGGTGGTAAAGTCAAATTTTCTACCAAATACTTAAAGTGACTAGTCAACTAGTTCTTAGTTTAAATCATTTAGGAATATGAATTAATCCACTTTGTAATCTCATCTAGAGTATAAGATGCTTCCTTGGTATGGAATCTGACCATATCATGCACATGATCTTTATTCTTCTCAATATTTTCTAGTTTTCTCAAACTAGAGGCATCAAATAGATCTTTAAGATCATCCTTTAAAATATTTCTTATTACCTCAATGCATAGAGTCTGATAGTTTAGACCAGATATAGAAGGAATATTAGTAGGAGTTGAGGTATGAGTCTTCAAAGTCTTAAGAATAGTCTACACACAACTTTTATACTCTGAGGTCAAAGTATTTATTATAGAAGAAAGTCCATTCATTTCTTTCCTCATCTTGGCAGTTCTTGCAAAAATTGTCTAAGTAGTTGTAATAAGGTTTGGTTGAATCTCATCTATCACTTTCTTTGAAATATTAACTTCATTAGACACACTTATACCAATTGTCTGACTTTGATAGAAACCACTTATCTAGACTGCCTCATTTCTCATATTGAAGATCTGAGAGAGTGTAATTCATCACTCATCATAGTTTTTTCTCTTATAGCGGTCAGAATCTCATATATCATTTGATGTTGAATAGATACACATAAAGCTTTACAGAATCCTTCTTTAATCCTTTCAAAATATTCTTTAGTGACAGATTCACTATTAAGTCCCTCATCCATTGATTCCATTAAAACAAGTATAAAAACATTTCCATCTGAATCTTCATAATATAATACTAGTGCTACATACCCATTATTCTTTTCCCATTCTATTATTATATCATCATCCAAAAGAGTGATAATATCATGTCTTACTCTTCCAAGTTGATTCTCTTCACAAGATTGACCTTCTCTTTCTTGAGGATCCCCCACAATCTGAGCATTCCTTACTGGTTCCTCATCTTTATCATGTGGTATTCTTCTTTTATAAACTAACTGAGGTAAAAGAATTTCATGAGATTCCACTTCAACAGCAACTTCATCATTTTCTCTTACTTTAACAATAACATTATAAGGTTCTTTCAACCGAACCTAATCCACGTCTTCAATAATTTCAATATCTTCACCTTGATCATCTTTATGATGGTCATTATCACTTTCCCTATTTTCATCATCGTCATTTCCAAAGACATGCTCTTTATTTTATTATTTATCACCATCTTCTTCACCTTCTTCCTCTTCACTACCACTACCACTTTCATCATATTCACTTACTTCTTCTTCATCATATCCATTGAATATACCTACATAATTTAAACTACATGAGACTTCTATCTCCTCATCCCCATTATCTTCAAGAGTGGGATCATTGGAGGTTAAGGCAAGTGGAGGACTAGGATTTCCAAATAAAGTCCATTGTGATGTTTAATGGTGTCAGGATCACTCCTATCATTGATAGGTGACCCCTAATCTCTAACTGGAGTGATATTATATTCTTCTTCTTCTTCTTATAAAGAGTAAATAAATTCTTCATTTGGTTCCAGACTAGGATCATCCATATTCTTAGGCCTGGTTGGACTATCCACCGAATTGAACTTATCATAGATCTTATCTTCATCTCCGACCCATTCTCTCATCCATATATTCCAATTGATTTTCATCCTCTTACAAATCTCTTTACTGAGGAAAATCTCACTTCACTCAAAAACAACTTCTTCTCCTTTATTTACACAACCTTTTTCTTTTATCATATATGAGATCATTCTTATATAAAATTGGTAATTGATTTTTTAGAAAGGTTTGATCATTTCATTCATGTGCACTGAAAGGTATCTACACAAATTTACCTTGATCCCTTTTCTTAGTAGATAAACCAAATGGACATCATGATACTTTAGAGAAGCAAAGTCCCCTTTCATGGGACATATTTTATGCTTAATAAATTTAAACAAGATTATACATCCTCCATTTAACTATATAGCAATGGGTCTTTTGTGTTCATCATTATTATTAAGCTCATTTAAAGATGTCTCAAAGAAAAAAATATCACTCTCACGTGGAGAGGTACCTTGATAATAATCAAATACAACTTCATGATGAACTTTACGACATTCAACCAATTTTCTTGAATATAAATAGATTCTCTTGCCTCTTACTATGGACCTGATCCAGGCAACATCACTTCCTTCCAACAGAAACTGTATATTCATGTAAAATTCATGAAATAGATTTGGTTAAAAGGGGTGTTCATTATCTAAGAATCACTCAAGACATCCTTGATTTTGTAGTACCTTGAACAGAAGAGACTTGGTTTCTAACAGCCATTCTTCAAGAACTTATTTTTTCGGATTTACAACATGGTTTTCTATAGAAGGAATTACAGGTGATGAATATTATCTCGATTCATCTTTTTTTCTTAGAAGCACAAGACTCATTTCCATCAAGAGATCACTTCACACATGCCATTCCAATAAGTTCAATATAGAGGTCATAAGGTGGATGGTTGGGGTAGAGAGAGCAATAGCTGAGAGAGTTTAAGGGTATAGAAGTAGAGTTGATTGATTCAAATTTATATAATTTAGGGCTTTTGAAATCATAAAATTGTAAAATTAAGAACCAGGTTCACCAAAATCAATGAAATAGTGTCGTTTTGATAAAAACATAAAATGTATAAAAAAATTGAGTCATCAATGTTGGAATGATTGATTTTTCATAACACTAATAGTTTCGGCATGACAACTCTATCGGCATGACATATCATCAGTGTTAGCATGACAATTATGTCGGCATGACATAGTGTCAGTGTTAGCATGACATTGTTAGCTTTACACTGTTAGTGTTGGTATGAAAACTTCAATTAAAAAGATCAAAGTAATAGCAACACAAAGTCCTATAGATTTATCATTCCTAACTCATGTCTGATGTAGTTCATTATTTTAGTGTTCAATAGATTAGTGAAAATGTTAGCAAGATGATGTTTAGTTCTAATGAACTCTAAAGTTATATCACCTTTTTGATAATGGTATCTCAAAAAGTGATTCCTTACATCAATGGGATTTTTCCTAGAATGTGAAACATGATTATTAGAAATATTAATATCACTTTTGTTATCACAATTTATAGGGGCATGCCTGAATTGATATCCATTATCTAGTAATGTGTGTTTAATCCATAAGTTTTGTTCCCAAAAACTACTAATAGCTATGTATTTATCTTTGGAAGTATATTATGTAACAAATTTTTCTTCTTAATACACTATGAAACTAGAGACTTTTCCAAAAAAAAATTGCATGTGCTAGAGGTTCTTTTTCTATCTAACTTACAACCACCAAAATCAGCTTCTGAATAACTCACTAAATAAAATGGTTGTCATCTAGGATAGAAAAATCCTTTGTTAGGAATATTATTAAGTTATTTGAAAATCCATTTAATAGAAAAAAGATGATATTCTTTTCAATTTTCTTAAAAATGTGCACACATACATACACTAAACATAATATTTGTCCTTCAAGCAGTTAAGTATAGTAAGCTTCCAATAATTCATCCATAAGTGGTTTTATCAAAAGATTTACCTTCTTCATCAAGGTCTAACTTACAAGTGGTACTCATTGGAGTTTCACTACTATTAGTGCCTTCAAAGATAAATCTTTTTAAAATATCATTAGTATATTTAATTTTATTAAAAAATACCTTCTTTATTTTGAAAAAATTGAAATCCTAGAAAGAATTTAATTTCACCCATTAAACTCATTTAAAATTCACTTTGTATCATCCTTGAAAAATCAACACATAAAGAATTTTTTTAAGATCCAAAAATAATATCATCTACATAAATTTTTACTACTCAAACATCATTGGAAATTACTTTTATAAAGAGAGTACGATCAGTTATACCTTTGGTAAAACTTTTATAAATAAGAAAAGTGTTGAGCCTATCATACCAAGATCTTAGAGCTTTCTTCAAACCATATAAATCTTTTGTCAATTTAAAAACATTATTTTTAAAATGAGGGTTTTTTAAACTAGGGGTTGTTCAATAAAAACATCCTCAACTATATACCAATTTATTTATGCACTCTTAACATCCATTTGATAAAGTTTGAAATTGAGATGTACTACATATGCAAGCAATATTCTAATAGATTCAAGTCTAGAAACTGGTGAAAAAGTTTCTTCATAGTCAATTCTTTCTTCTTTACTATAACCTTGTGTAACCAATTTTTATTTGTTTCTAAAAATGTTAACATCTTCATCTACTTTGTTCCTGAACACCCATTTAGTGACTATGGTCAAGGTGACTTTATGTCTATCCAAAAGCTTCCAAAATTTATTCATTTTAAACTGATTTAATTACTCTTTCATATCCATCACCCAAAATTCATTATTGATAGAATCATTGATGTTTTTAGGTTCAAGTTGTGATATAAAGTCATGATGTTCAACAAGATTTCTAAGAGAAGCTCTACTATGTCTTTCTTTATCTAAGTATCCAACTATTTCATCTAAAGGATGGTTCTTAAGGATTTCAACATGTCCAGAAAAATAGGGGATCATCACTTAAATTTCTTCAATAGGTTTATATTCATTTTGAATGGAATATGGAGAATTTATAAAACTAGAAGTTTTAAAACATACCTTCATTGGATGGTCAGAGGATTTACCATTAGTGTCTAGATTTGATATATCATCCTTAAGATTGGCTAGAGAGGTCTTTGGTCATGTGGATATATCTCATCAAATTTGATATATACAGATTCTTCCACACATTTGGTTCTCTAATTGAAGATTATATAAGATTTACTATAAATTTAATAACCTAAAAAAATTCCTTCATCACTATTTGTGGAAAATTTGTCTATATTATCCTTAGTGTTAAGAATATAGACTTTGCAACCAAAAACTTTGAAGTAGGTAACCATGGGTTTTCTATTGTTTCAAAACACTTAGGGAGTATTTTAAAGGATTGGTCTAATTAAGACTATATTTATTTTATAACATTTTGTATTGAGAGATTCTTCCCAAAAAAATATAGGTAGTTCATACTCACTAAGCAAGGTTCTAGAAATATTTTCCAGGGTTCAATTTCTTCTTTCTATAACTCCACTTTTCTAGGGTGACCTAAGAGCAAATATGTTCTGACTATAGACATTTTGTGAGAAAAAGGATTCAAACTCTTGGTTTTAAAACTCATGATAATGGTCACTTTTTAGGGGTTTAATTCTAAGACCACAAATATTTTCTACAGTCCTATCATACTTGGTGAAATGAGAGCATCCTTCACTCTTTTGATCGAAGAAGAAGGTCCATGTATATATAGAATAGTCATCTACCAGAACATAAACATAGTGATTCTAATTAATACTTGAGACTATAAAAGGTCTAAACAAATCCATGTGAGACAAATAAAGTGGTTGATAAGATGAAACTTATTTCTTTGTTTTGAAAGCGATTTTGTGATTTTTACCTTTTTGACAAGTATTTTCATTTAGAAACTCTTGTTTGGATAGATCCTTGAATAAACCATTTTTGTATGCTTTCTAAGGGAGTGTATATTACAATGTCCTAATATCCTATGAAAAAACAAAGATTCTTTATGAAAATAACTCAAGAATGAAATATTTTGAGAAATTGAAGAATCTATATTAACAGCAGTAACATTTTTACTTCTAAAAAGTATAAAATATTAGTTCATTTTTAGAGTTAAAAACATTAAAAATATCATTTTCAAATTTAACATGAAATACACCATCACATAACCAAGAGATACTGAATATATTGTATTTTAATCCATCAACAAAAATTACTTCAGAAATTAAAACTGAGTTAGAGTTACCAATCTGGATGAGGCCAATTATTTTCCCTTTTTCATTGTCACCAAAGGTGAAATTCCCACCATCAAACTTTATTAAGTTCTTGAAACATGAGTAATCTCCCTTCATGTGTCTTGAACATCAATTATCCAAGTACCATAAGATTTTACATGATATTTTCAATCAGCTTTCCTACAAAATAATCAAACAAAAATAGATTTTGATACTAATATTTTTTTGGGTCCAGAAACATTATTAATCAGTGATTTAGGAACCCACATATGCTTCATGGGTTTCCTATAAGCATTGTGTAACATGTTTGAAAAAATAAACTCTATTTTTTCTAGAAAAAAATATAGGTAGTAAAATAAATTCCAAAACTGGAACTAGCAAAATGATTTTCATTTTTAGGTAGAAAAATATATTTTTCAGATTTAGTTACAAAATTTTTTTGGTGATATTACTTTTCCTAGGTTGGTATCCTATACGAGTAGTGTATATAGGGGAAATGTTTTTACAAAGCATCTATGTAAGAGTATTTTTTTCCATTATTAAATTTCTATAGGTACTTTTACAAATTTTCATTAGATAACTTTAGTTCATTATCATCCTTGAGTAATTGGTCATTTTTCACTTTCTTTATAGTATGTTCATATTTGATAGTAGTAGTTAGGGCATGTTGTTTATTTAAATATTTATATTTATCTTTTAGTTCCTTTCAAGTGTCTTCAGTCATATTAAAGTATTCAAAAATTATTCAGTAGTCATATTTTCCTCATTTTTAGATTCATCTCTAGAATAATAGGATTTATGTTCAGGATAATTTAGTGTTACCTTAGATGTGCTTTTCATAAAACATATATTTTCTTTACCAGACTTTTCATGAGAGGATTCTGAGTCACTTGAGATTTCTTAATAAGCACTCCAAGATGACTTCATGGACTTTTAATACTTTCTAACCTTGTCCTCATACCTCTTATTATATTTTAACTTCAGACAATTAGCCTTTACATGTCCCTTTCTTTTGCATTCATAATAGTATATTTCATCAGATTTGTCTTTCTTTTCCAATCCTTCATCCAGTGTCCCTTGTGATCATATTTACCTTTTTAGTTTGGATTCTTAACAAATTTCTTCTTTATATAAAATTTCTTGAACCATCTAGATATTTGATTAATATCCTCATCACTATCTATTGATTATTGTTCATCACTTGAACTTTTAGTTTCATCTTGAACATTATCCCTATTCTTGGAGGTAGTATATTTTAAAGAAATAGATTTTATTTTGGGTTCATTTTCCTCTTATTTTTTTCTTTTAGTTCTTCCGCATACATCATCAAATTTCCTATCATATCATTTACTAGTAACTTGATGGTGTCACATGATTATAGGATTGATACAAAAGTTCATCTCCATCAATCTGGTAAGCATCTGAGTGTTCTCATTATTTTCTCCTTGGCCTTAACATCCCATCCCAGAGAGATCATAGTGTTCACAATTTTATTAAACCGGTGATACATGTCTAAAATAGGATCATCATGCTTCATATTAAAGTTATAATATTTAATAGTATATGTTTTAAGTCTCATTTATTTAACACTATAGGTTCCTTCATGTGAAATAAATAAAGTGTCCCAAATTTCATTGGATGTTTTACATGCATAAATTTTATTAAACTCTTCATATTTTAAAGAAAAGTATTGGGAATTCATGAATTTGTAATTATTATTAGAATAAGCCTTAGTTGGGTCATCCTAATTAGGCCTATCATAACCAGGAATCTTATATTAATCTAGAATTGATGAGAAAATCTCAAAACTCATACTTTCTAAGTGAAATTTCATTTTAATTTTCTATTGTAAAAAATTTGTTCCATTAAATAATAGAGTACTGTTGGTGGAAGTACCTTACAATCTATTATCTATACTTAAGAATAATGTTTAGAATTTTTAAAGAAATAAAAATTTAGAACTAATATAAATTTTAATATCTTTAAAACTCAACCACCATCACAATTGAAAAAGATTTTAAAAATAGATTTAAAATTTTGAAAATATGGATTTAATAATAAAAACTCTCTGATAACAAATGTTGGTCAGAGTAAGACACTCAAGAGGGGGTAAATTTAGTTCCTATAAAATTATCTGTTAAAAATTTTATTTAAAAATATTCCCCCAATTAAAATAAAACAAGCCAGTTAACTAAGGTAGTAAAATTATAATAATTTGACTGTACTGTTGATGCTCCTTTTTCTCACATTGTATAAAAGAATGGAAAGGGAACTGACTTATCACAAATTGATTCATCCTTTGAAGAAATCATCAAAAATTAACAAAGGCATGAACAAGGCTTCAAAAGCACAAGGGTCACGCAAGTTCCCTCACTGTCGTGCAAGTATACTTGCGCGCCACCAAATGGTCGCACAAGTGACTTGCGCGCCCTAAAGGATAACCACCTGAGGTCTTCTCCAGCCTATAAATAGACCATGTGGGCCCCCCATTTGGGAGGGATTTTTTCCAGAATTCATATACAGAGCTATGAATTCCCAAGTCTCTTTTTCAGGTCTTTCGAACTCTTATAAGGTAATTCATTACCTAGAATGGAAGGTATAAATAAGAGGAGTAAGGTCTAAGTGTTAGAATTCACTAACACTTGTGTGCCTAAGTGGTTTTACCCTTAAGGGAAATGGACACACTTGTGCGCCACCCTACGTATTCACCAGAACTTGTGTGCCATCATCTGGAAAGCCTCTAGGGATGATTCTAAAGGATTTGATCAAGGATCACCCAAATATTACTCTAAGGGCTGAAAATCACGCAAGTACCCATGTGTCACGTAGGTATACCTGCGCGCCCAGGACTTACGCGCCCATACATTACCTGCGTCCCTACCAGGACTTGTGCGCCCCTACCTTTTTGGGTGCCTTTCCTGCCCATTTCACCCCTCTTATGTTATTCCACCTCTCCTATTCAATATTCAGTCTTCAAGACACTCTTCAAATCCATTATGGCATGATTTCTTGATTTGGCTTCCTTGTCTGAAAGAAAATTCGTGGAACATATCTCAAAATCTAGTGATTTATACATCTTTATTTCACTAAAGATTGATATTTCATTCACTCAACCTCATCCTTTAAGATGATATAATCCTTAACATGGTCCTCCTTTTCAGGAATAAGCCCTAGTCATAATTCTCAAATATGGGCCTCATTTTTAGGAATAATCCCCAGTCATAATTCTCAAATATGGGCCTCCTTTTCAGAAGTAAGCCCCAGATCCCCTAACCTAGGCTTCTTTTTCAGAAGTAATCCCCAATCATAATTCCCCCAAATTATGGGCATCCTCCTCAGAAGTAAGCCCCAATCCTTAATTCCTTTAAACTGGGCCTCCTTTTTAGGAATAAGACTCTGTCTCAAATATGGGCATCCTCTTTGGGAGTAAGCCCCAAGTCCTTTAATTTTCAAATCCCATTAATCTGGGCCTCCTCCTTAGGAATAATCCGCATCCTTAATTTCTCTTAACCAGTCATAATTTCTTTTCATATGGGCTTCCTTCTCAGGATTAAAACCCAATCATAAGTCCCCTCCTTACTTGGGAGTCTTCCTTAGGAGTAAGCCCTAATATTAGAGTATCCAAATCTCCATGAAGTACATATACCTTCATGGACCATGTTCAGGGATTTCTTCCCTGAAGTAAATCTTAATCCTCGTCTATTTTGGGCAGTCATACATACATAAGCCCCACATCATTTCTTATGATTGCACCTTTCATGGCACAATTGTCTGGTTTTACCAATACCTCTTGTTTCTCACACCGAGCATGACTCATGTGATCTTAGAGCATAAAAGTAATCATGACGTCTTCCTTTGAGACATCAATCATGTAGAAATATCATACTCCCTTATTCGAACTACATGGGTTATAATTCCTTTTCAGGATATGTAGGTAGCCCATCAGTGGGTACGATCCCAATTCTGAAATAATTCATGTCCTCTGGAATGATAATAAACTTCAAGTGCCCCACTGAGTGGCTTTAAAACCAGTATGGTCATCATAATGACCAAGAGACTTTTATGTATTTTAAGGATACCATCAACTAAGAATCTCTAACAAATACAGATGATTCTTCATCGATGAAGAACCTCGAATACATATAAAATATTCTCTGAATTTCTTATATATCAATCATTGATTGTCAGATTAAAGGAAAACTCATTTTATACTAAGTAATATAATAAGGATTGACGAAAAAAACATAAATCTATAAAGAGAGTCTCGGAATAGATAATAATTCCCCTCAAAAAGGTGTGATGATTCCAAACTCTCATCCTCTCGACCAATGCAAATTCCTAAGCCTCATTAGTCCACAACTAATGAGAACCTACATTTGGAAAGTAGGTCCAAATTGATATGGAATCATTGGATGTTTCCGGTTCTACGAAAAAACTCATTAGAAACTGATTTGAATGTTTGAATCTCAAACCAATGAGGTCATCCCTGAATCCAAAGGGAAACAAAAAATGGTGAACTAAACATGAATCCTTAACCAAGTTAAAATGATGTTTTACTTATTTGTTAGGCCCCTATTTAAAACTCAATGAGAGGGCAAAAAAAACAATCATTGATATATGTTCTCATCCAAAAGATGTAGTGGCTGAATTTGTCTTTATTACATCTGTTATATCAAACAGGCACTCTTTTCCAAGATTTTCTGCATTCTATGAAATGGTTGATCTCAAGTTCCCACCCATGAATACGTTTTCTATGAAAACCATTGCTGCGGATGCCACTGCTACTACTCCTACTGGATCGTCGTCTGCTCTGAGGACGACATCACCTACTCAGTGTCTTCAACGCTGGGTATCAAACACACTGGTTAAGGAGTACCATCAAAATGATACTATTCCAACTCTGGAGGCTGTCCGACAAGCCCTCTAAGTGAACAATTCAACCTAGTTGTCCAGACAATGACAACCAGCGATCAAGAAACAAGCGGTTCTAACCACCGCCTCCAATCATTTCGGGTCGTTATCCCCGAAAAGTAATCACCATTCACTCCCATATTCTGGGGAGGTGAATCAGCAGGTCCCTCAGGGCCTTAATTCAAGGAAGCAGGAGTCCTTACTGAGAGATCCCATTAACCATCGCCACCAGACTCATGTGGAAGTACGCCCTCAACATGATGAGGGTGTCGACTCCAAGTGTTTGGCTCAAGTTCCTCAAACCGGAGCAGGCAAGACGAATCGCTAGAGGCGAAATACGGTCAACAGTGAGCCGGTTCTCATCTCTTCCATCTCTGGAGAAGTCCACCAACCTAACTTGGTGGCAAGCAATGAGCGGGCACATACACCTGCAAATTTTAATTCTGTTGTCCAGCAGACTCGTCTGGAAGCCTTATGCCAATCCCTCGAGGAAATTCCAGCGGAGTACTATAGGTAGGAACATTCACCTATTTATACATCATAAGCTAGTCAGCAGGCTCGTCTGACTACATATGATGGAGCTCATCAACCAGGTTTGGCGAAGTGCAATCAGCAGGCACATACACCTGCTAGTATTGATCAAGACTACCAACAGTCTCGCTTGGTAGCACACGGAAAAGTCAGTCGGAAAGCTCTGGTGACAAACAGGAGGTAGAGTCAACTATTTTCCCCCACACTTGAGTACTGTCAGGATTCACTGACAGGAAAATGAGGACAAGATCAGGCACATACACCTACTCCAAGCACGGAATGGAAGTATATCCCTGTTCCGGCAGCTGAAGTCACCAAGAATATTTTATCAATGGTGAAATAGCAGAAGAAAATCCCTTCTCATATTCTGGATTCTTGCTAGGATATTATAACAGCTTCAGCAGCATCTCAAGGAAAGACACATAAATCTATCCCTACTAGTGGAGTGACACATCAATAGTTCACTTCATAACAGACACACACATCTGTTCCAGTCCAAGAGGGTTGTGGGGAGTACTCCCCCATATCATACGGACAACCAAGTCAGGCACATATACCTAATTTGAGTAGAGATCGTCAGCCTAACCTGTCCATTTCTACTGATCAGGCACATACACCTGCTCAGAGCAGCCACTTTCGTCAACAAGTGGTTTCCAAGGCGAGTGAGAAGGTGTATAAGAAGAATACCAGCCCAGCACAGTCAGGATATCAAGAGCCAATTTTTAACAAGGCCTTGCTCGATTTTGGAGTTCTTGAAGCCCTCAGACAGTTATCTATTGGAATTCAAGATTCTACTCCCTCATTTCCCAATAGTGGGAACATTAATTCTGAAGGTCTTAAACAGACACTTCCTCATGAAGGCTTACTTCATGACAATATGTTTGATCTTGAAGTTTCATCTTCAGATTAGAGCGATGAGAACCCTCTGTGTGGTCATAAGACCAAAGAGCAAGAGATCTCATCTATTTCTATAATCCACCATGGTGGTCCTCCCCATGATGATGAATTTCGCTACGAAATTTCTCTCCGCTGTAGTGATACACATTGCCTAGAAAATGCTCCAGTGGACAATGTAGTTCCGAGAAATCCCTCTTATCTTGAGGCACTTGCAAATGCGAAACCATTCATGTCTGATGATTCATCACCAGCAGGTGAAATACTTTCTCAATCGGAAGATAGCCAAGGGTGTAGGTCATTCTCCGAACCACCCTTAAGTCATGAATCTTCTAGTTTTATTAGTGGTTTCACTACCAATATTGTTGAATCTGATAAAGAAACAAGGAAGCACCATCTCTTGTAAAATCAGGTAGAAGAATATTCATTGAATGATAAATAGGAAATGTTGAACATGAGAAAACAACTGGCGAAGGGTGAAGTGCCAGTCATGTTTTGGCCTCTGGATGACTCTCAGTATGACATTATAGAGATGTTAATGGAAGATGGAATTCATGATATTCATCTCAAAATATGGAAAACTCTTTGTCAGTTGAAAAAGAAAGTATTATTTTATGATGAATATTAAAATCATCTTAAGATAATAGAAGGGTTACAACATCAAATTGATTTGGCATCTCTATCAGTCTCTCGATATCTGAAGGATGAAAAGCAGCAGAGATGCCTTCATCATTCATTCCTTAGCCCACTAAGAAGATTGTGCCAGTTAATTGCCAATCCCCCATCTGGTATACATTTAAGAGGATGGGGTGTTCATGGAGCACTACATTTCACTGTGCTCTCTAGTCATAAAAGCCCGCCGAAAATGGTCTCATGCAATGTTATTGCCCGTGGCCGGCCACAATCAACTGGCTTTGTTTGTAATCAAAATATTTCCCAAGAATAGGCCTCAACTAGTTCCTCTAAAAATCAAGAATATAGATAACAAGTTGTTGAATTACTCATACATCAAGAAAAGGAGAATATTGAACAGGCCTCTCATATGGAACAAGCACATCATCAAGTGACAGAAGTATCGGAAATCATCCAACGGTCTTTCGAGCCGGGTGATAAAAGTGGATACAGGTTGATGCATTAAGCTAATTTCTGGACTAAGGTCTAGAAGATCAGGAGAGATTTTATGAAATTCTCATACATAGCATGTCAAGAGCCACCCCAGCTTGCCAGACTGGGAAATCTTTTAAACCAACCCTCAGAATCAAGAAATAGGATTCAAGGAGTTGAGAAAAGACAGTAGGAACATCCCCAGCCCACCAGAATGGGGACTTTTTCAAATCATCAATCCCCTCCTCAGAGAAAGTCAGTCTTTTCTCGATTGGGGAAGATGCCTCAAGAGGAACGAAGAGCCAAATTATCAGGATACTCTCTCCAAATTATGGTTCTCCAAGATGTTCTTGAGGGATTGAATCAACAAAAGGAAATGTCTCATCAAGGAAATGGAAGAATACAATATCACAGAAATGCTGATAGAAGGGATGCAATGCGTTATGCATCAATCAATGTCATCAATTCCGTTGTTGCTGATCCACCAAATGAGGCTCACTCATGGGACTCAGATGAAGAGGTTTCTGCTCCGGAAGTTGTACGCACATACACAAATGAAGAAGGTGTGCATACATGAAATCAAAGGCTTACCCAGAATATGGGTTTTCCTTCAAGTAACCCACTTCCCCCTCTCCTAAAGGGATCAAAAAAGGGGAAGGTAAAGAATCAGGTTACATATCCTTCCTCTGGAGAAGTCCAATCATTCTCACTAGAGAATAGATTTGTGCAACAGGAGGAAGAGATGAATGAATTGAGGAGGTTGAATGCAGAACTACTTCAAGGTAGTCTTCCTCCTAAGCATGATGGAGTTAGTCAGCCAAGGGAGTTTGTTGTAGTTACTGAGATGGATCAAGAACATCCTCCTTTATCAGTACACCTTCACAGGTCTAATCCTACGGGTCAAGTGCAAAAACAATTGGCGATGCTTCCATCAGTTGCAGTACCAGCCACCATATTTGTCCAAGCTTCAGTTATTGCACCAACCCAAGTCCAAGTTCAACCGTATGTTTCTCAAAAGTTAATAACTACTATTGAGTTATTAACAGCTCAGTTAGAAGATATAGAGGGCAAGCATGTGCAGGTTCAACAGGAAAACAAAGCTTACCCTGAATGGGTAGATTCAATCTCTCCCCCATCAAATTTTGGGAATCCTGTATTCGCTATTTTCAATGGATCAGGCGATCCTGAACAGAATTTGACGCATTATGTGTCTTGTTGCGATCCTATGATGGGAACTTCGGACCAGCAAGAAGCAGTGAAACTGAGATGCTTCGTGTGAACCTTGCAAGGACCAGCTTTTGTCTGGTATACAAGCTTGAAATTCCGGTCAATTACCATATGGGAAGATCTCCATCAATGATTTCTTCTTCAATTCAGCTCAAATTTTCCAAATACAACTATTTTTTATCTTAAAAACTGTAAGCAAATGGATAATGAAAGATTCTCTGATTTCATTGCTCACTGGATGTGATTAACATATTCCCTGAGCTTAGCACTCCCTCAAGAGGAACTGTTGCCAATTTGTGTGGAAAATCTGCGTGACGAATTACGCACACCACTGATCCCTGTGAAATACACAGGAGGGTTTTGAGACCTTACCCCAATCTCTAAACATATTGAAGATTCTATTATACAGACTAAGGATAAATCTCGTGTAATTCCATCAGCTCCAGGTTGGAGAATGGGTAAAGCAGAAACTGCTACAGTTATGCTTAAACAAGCACATGTACCTGCTTCTACCTCAAAACCATCATCTTCTCGAAGGGCTCCACCTCCTAAGCATCAACAACAAAGTCCGTTTTGTCAATACAATCAAATAGATCAAAGACAGAAACAATTTGAGGATTTGAAGAACAAAACATACTCTTTTCAAAATGAACAAGTTCCTGGTTACATCATTTCGGCTCTGGAGAATAATTTCATTCAGCTTCCAAGGCCCAAGAGGCCAAACAAGGAAGGAGATGAAGACTGTCCCAATTATTTCCCCTTTCATCAAATGATGGGACATTTCATGCAGGAGTGTTTTGTCTTCAAAGACCTCCTGCAAAAGATGGTCGACTCAAGACAATTCAAACTGAAAGGCTCTTCAGCCCAGTTAGCATGTGTTACTACTACAGTTCCAAAGAAGGAAGGTGAGTGGCAAGAATTCAAAAAAAATGCACAAAAATATGATGATTGGATGGTCAGAAAGACGATCAACCGAACTCATGCTATTTTTAAAACACAATTGAAGAAACCAATTGTACCTTCTGCCATGAATACCGCATCAAAATCCTCTTCAGAGGGAAAATCCTCAAAAGGGCGGCATAATTACAGGAAGGAGGAACAATCAGAAGAAGATGAGTATGTGTCAAGGACTAAGTTGTCTTTGACTCTAGAAAACATCATGCCATCTACTTCGAAGAAACGGACACCGCCCCACCAAACAGCACAACCTAAATTGGCTAGACAGGTAGAATCCTCATCAGATGAAGAGTTGATTTTTGGTTCCGTTAATATGATTCAATTAACAGATCCATATGCCAGTCACAGTTTCGATTTCGATGAACCTGAATTGCCTATATCAAACAGAGGAATCAGAGGAAGTTCCAGAGGCTCAGGATACAAGGGACGACATTGATCTTTCAGAATCCACTATTCCAATTCTACCCCTGCTAGAACTGTGTACGCAGTAGAAACTCGTGGTAGATCCCTTCAGCGAGCTCTGCAATAACAAGAAAGTTCTTCTACCAATAGCAAATTCAGTCCTGTAACAGTTATTCAGGAAGACCGGTTTATGGTTCCATATTCTTCCTCTCAGCAAATAAATGTATCTAATCAGTCTAATCTTCCAAAACCATGAATATTGCCAACTCCTATCCCAATACAAGATGCATCAACTTCCAAGGCATCTTCTTCCAAGGCACCTACTAAACCACATATTCTTGTTGGGAAATGCAGACCTCTTGATCAAAAGTATGATGTATTGAAACATGTGGCCCAAGTACCGGCCATGTTATAAATTATGGATGCTTTGAATCTGTCAAAAGATCTTCGGGAGGCACTCATCGAGGCTTTGTAAAGTCCTCAAGAGTTTGAAACTGAAATTGTTGCAGCTGAAGTCTATCACATAAAGAATAATCCTGTAGAATGCCATGCAATAATATCTTTTACTGATAAAGATGAAGATGATGTTGTGCATGGTAATATTAGACCTTTGTACTTATCTGAAAGGTCAATGGTGTAGACATACGAAGAGCTTTCATTGATAATTGTTGAGGATTCAATCTCATGAACATTCGTACACTTCATCGATTGGGCCTCACGGAATCTGATTAATCTCCTTCTACCATGATGTTACAAGGATATGATAAAAATGAACAAGAACCACTGGGTGAAGTTACACTCAGAACTCAGTTTGGAGATCTTGTATCCAATTCAGATTTCACGGTTGTTGATCAAGGCTCAGCCTTCAACATCCTGCTTGGAAGACCCTAGCTACATCAACATGCGGTTATCCCTTCGTCATACCATCAATTTCTCAAATATTGTTTCGATGTTCAATTTGGGACATTGTATGATTATAAGGCCCCGTTCAATACATATGAGTCTCAATACATTGAGGCAAAATTCTATCACATTAAGGGAAGGGAGAAATCCACAACAAAAGAGATTACCAAATTTAATGCTCCATATGGTTTGAAGAAGATTCCAGTAAATCCATTTGTGCATGTGAGTACAGATTATGTATTGCCTATCAGTAAAATTGACAAGAAAGACCCAAATCAAAATACTCTTATGGAAAGATCCATAATGTCAGTTACAGCAATCGAGCCAGACAACATGGGAGAAATTGGTGATCCTCTAGGCTGTGATGAAAGCCAAAATGAGGATGTCTTCATTTCATCTGCTGAAATCCAACAAGTCTATACATCTCCAATCAGGCCAGAAGAATTTATAGCAACATCGGAGGTGAAAAATGATGTCTATTCCCAATCCATCATCTCCTCTTTATTTCCCAAGGAACACCCTTCATTAACAATCGGGTCAGAAATGGAAGCTTCTTCTTCAAGATGTTCAAATTTTGACATCTCTTCTGATCATGAAAATTCTGCTTCATTATCTACTATGCAAGTAGAAATGGAAGAAATAACACATGTTGGAGAAGAAGAGGAATATCTAAGAGATTCTCCTCTAGCATTTGAAGAGGGTATCTCTACCCCTGTGGACGAACTCATGGAAATAAATCTGGGTACAAAAGAAGATCCACGCCCCACTTTAATCAGTGCACCCATGACTCTTGAAGAGAAAGAGATTTATATTTCCTTTATAAAGAAAAATAGAGATATATTTTCTTGGAACTATACAGAAATGCCCGGGCTTGATCCTGATGTTTCTACTCATCACTTGGGCTTACCAGAAGAACATCGATGATTTAAGCAAGACACGAGAAGAACACACCCAACTTATGCTTCAAAAATTGAAGCTGAAGTGTATAATCTTATCAAAGCTAACTTCATCAGAGAAGTTCAATATCCCAAGTGGTTGGCTAATATTTTCCCTGTAAAGAAGAAGAACTCGATAAATTAGAGTTTGCATCGATTTCAGAGATATTAATCGGCATTGTCCTAAGGATGATTTTCCAGTTCCGATTACAGAACTTTTAATTGATGCAACAGCTGTCTATGAAGCACTTTCCTTCATGGATGGATATTCCAGATATAATCAAATCCGAATGGCCCCATAATATGAGGAATCCATAGCCTGCAGAGCCCCTCAGGGTGTGTTTTTCTACCGGTTAATGCCCTTTGGCTTAATGAATGTGGGCGCAACATATCAGTGTTCCATGAATCGTATCTTCAAACCCTTTCTAGGGAAGTTTGTTAAATGCTATGTGGAAAATTTGGTGGTCAAATCCAAAAAATGTTTTAATCACTTGGATGATTTGGAAGTTATATTCTGCAAGCTTCGACAACATAATTTGAAGATGAACCCCTTAAAATGTGCTTTTGGGGTAACCTCGGGAAAATTTCTTGGATTTGTTGTACGCCATCGTGGTATTGAAGTCTATCTTGAGAAGACAAAGTCAATCCTTGGTATGTCACCTCCTCAAAACTTGAAACAATTAAGAGGACTTCAAGGACACTAAGCCTATATTCGGCGTTTCATCGCCAATTTGGCAGGAAAAAGTTTACCCTTCAACAAATTGTTGAAGAAATGAGTCTCTTACCAGTGGACTGAAGAATGTTAAGAAGTATTCTATATTCTCAATAAATACCTCTTGATTCCACCAGTACTCATTCCACCTGTTGAAGGAAGACCACTTATCCTCTACGTGATAGTTTAGAGCGATCATTGGGTGCCTTTCTTTCTCAGAAGAATGATGCTGGAAATGAAAACAGCCTCTAGTACCGCAGTCAGGCTATGCTTAAAGCAAAAACCCGGTATTAAAGTATTGAGAAGTGCTACCTGGCATTAATATTTGTATTTAGGAAGTTGAGACACTACCTTCAACATCATGAGGTCCAATTGGTATCTCGCAATAACCAGCTCAAATTCATCCTTAGTCGTCCAATGCTTACAAGATGTCTGGAAAGGTGGGAAGTTATTTTACAGCAATTCGACATTCCGTATGTGTCTCAAAAGGCAATAAATGTCCATGTTTTGATTGATTTCCTGGCTGAACACCCTTCAATGGAAGACACATCTTTAGATATTGAACTCCCTGATGAGTAAGTCTTCTCTATTCAAGAAATTCCTCAGGCATGGAAAATGTATTTTTATGGTGCTTCCAGAAGTCCAATAGAGAGGAAAATGGAAAATCCTAAATTCAACAAATTTGGATTAGGAATTGTGCTCATTTATCCAGAAGAGGCAATGTTACCTTATTCCTTCTTATTGTGGGAAGGTGGTACCAATAATGAAGCAGAATACCAAGATCTCATCGCAAACTTGGAATTGGCGCTTCAAGCACAAGTGAATCACTTAAAGGTGAAAGGTGATTCAGACCTGGTAATAAAGAAAGTCAATGGGGATTATTCCATCCAAAAAGAATAACTAATCCCTTTATATGATTACTTCAGAGAGTTAATGGTGTAATTACCTTCAGAACCAAAATTTTCTTATATCTTGTGATCAAAAAATGCTCAAGCTAATGCACTGGCTAATATAGCCACAACTCTGGCAGATCCCAATCGGGATGAGACAACCATCATTATTGCCTATCGTTGTGCAATTTCACCTTATGTTCGAATCAGAATAGAGGAAATTAATGAAACTAGTCCCATTCCTGAACTGTATGGTCATACTACAGGATGGATGTCACTTATCAGGAAATACCTTCAAAATGGAACACTTCCACCTGATAGAGCTGATAAAGAACAAATCTGGCGACATGTGGTCAATTTTACTCTTTATGATAGCCCAGATCGCCTAGATAAAATTCTCTACAAGCGTGGTTTTGATGGAGTTCTCTTCAGATGCATTGATGGTGAAGAGACAATGGCTTTCATGAAAGAAGTGCATGCAGGAATCTGTGGTTCCCACCAGTCTGGGCATAGACTGTCTGATCAGATTCAAAGGCATGGATACTTTTGTCCTTCAATGATACAAGATTTTTTTGATTTCACAATGAATTTTCATTCATGCCAAGTACATGACAACTTCATTCATCAACCTATAGAGTTGCTTCATACAGCTAAATACTCATGCCCATTTTCCACATGGGGAATGGATGTGGTGGGACCTTACCCTTCAGCTACGGCCAAGTAGTTTAAGTATATTCTTACTGCTACTAATTTTTTTCCAAATGGGAAGAGGCAATACCTCTTAAGGAAGTCAGTTCTAAATGCATTTTTAGCTTCATCATTTCTAACATCATTACCAGATTTGGTGTCCCTCATACCATTTTGACAGACAATGGCACCAACTCCTGTTCATCTGAGGTGAAGAATTTGTATCAAGAATACAATATCAAATCCAACCATTCATCTCGGTATCATACAGCGGCCAATGGACAGATAGAAGCTTTCAATAAGACTCTTTCAAATATACTGCAAAAGATGGTGGATAATGATAAGAAATCATGTACTAATAAACTCTTCCGTGCTTTATGGGTTTATCGGACTACCACCCGCACTGCAATGCGGTCAACTCCATATTCATTGGTATATGGAAGGGAAGCAGTCTTGCAAATTGAAGTTCAACTACCCTCTCCCAGAGTTTCCTTTTGTGATCAGTCATCTACAGATGAACAATCTCAAAAGAGATTGAATGAATTGGAACAGTTAGATGAGGAAATATTGTGCACTTTGCATCACTTGGAAGTCTATGAGAATTGAATAGCACGATCTTTTAACAAAAAAGTTCATCTTTATTCATTCACTCAGGGAGAATTGGTATTAGTTCTCAGAACTCCAATGATACCAAGAAAGAAACCTCCCAAGCTTGATCCCAAATGGGGATGACCTCACTCAATACATAGGGTCTACTCCAATGGATCTTATTCATTAATCTCGATGGATGGAGAAATCATCAATACTCCAACCAATGCAAGATTTTTTAAGAAGTATTTTGTATAAACACAAAATATGTCGTCATGGTATGTTATGACCTTAAACTGCACCACCGTCCAGCAAGACGTTAAACTACATAACCAACGGTCCATGCATATGACCCTAAACTATTTTCAAGTCCATTACGTCTAGAAAGACGCTAAACTACATCATCAACGGTTCATGCATATGACCCTAAATTATTTGTACATACGTCCAACATGACGTTAAACTGTTTACCCTTCATCGTCCTTGCTATATGACGTTAAACTATATAGCAACGGTCCATACATATGACCTTAAACTATTTGTATTCCTTGCATCCCACACAACATTAAACTGTGAAAAAAATTCCCTAATTTGTCCTCACTGCATGACATTAAACTACACAGTCCCCCTTCCGTCCAGCATGACGTTAAACTGCACCATCCACGGTCCATTCATATGACCTTAAACTATTCGCACTTTCCCCCAACATAATGCTAAACTGTATCATCACTTTTTTTCGTCCAACATGACATTAAACTGTGAAAAATTACCTAATACGTCCAACATGACGTTAAATGGTGTACTCTTTTGTCCTTACTGCATGACATTAAACTACACAGTCCTCTTTTTTGTCCAACATGACATTAAATTATGCATCGTTAGGGTTATTTCTACCTCTTTTTTCTCACACCGAGTATGACTCATGTGAGCTTAGAGAAAACTTCAACCATACCTCTCTCTCTAGGCTACTAACTATGTGTAAGTCCCAACACTATATTTTAGATCGTTTTCCCCAAGAACAAATTGATCACTAATTAATTCTTTAATTGAACTACGCGGACTTTGATCCTTTCCTTCTAGGCTGGGTACGTAGGCAACCTCCCAAGGTTCAAGACCAAAATCAATCTCTTCACATCGGTTCACCTCCATATCATACGATGTTGATTTGTGAAACCGCCCCTAGAATCAATATCTTTACATTGGTTCACTTTCGTCCTTGCTATATGATGTTAAACTATACAACACTTTTTTTCATGTATGAAAATAAAAATACAATATTCTTTGATACCCTCACCTGAGAGGGAACCATTATTTACATTTATTTTTCAATAATGTTTCATTACAAAGACTACGTGCAAACATGGAAATGCCCAAACTTATTATCTTGGGTTAAACCATCATTTCACTAAAGTCCCCTTTCACCCTTTACATGTATGAACCAAATTTGTACAGAGGGTAGTTCTAGAACTATGTGGGCTTGATTCCCATCCTTATGGGATACGTAGGAACGTTCGAGTGTCCCTCGAATCCAGCCCCAAGTCTTTTGGGCCTAACCCCAAATTCCTCTTTCAGTCCCCTAGCTGAAAAGTCCCCATAAAAACACACATTGTGTATTTCTTATAATGGTCCAAGATCTATGACCCTAAACTAAGATCTTGAATCCTTTTGTCCCACACGATGTTAAATTGTAGTTCAAGAACTACGTATGTCTTGATTCCCATTCTTATGGGATACGTAGTGAAGTCCAACATTTCCATTCAAGACCCAGCCACACCATGATTATGGTTAGCATTGATTTTTGTATCTCTGTATACATTGGAAAATACCCATCTTTATGTGTCATAATCCTAACCTTAAATATTTTTAGATCTTCATAACCCTTTTCTTGACTTTTAGTCACAAAAATTTCATATTTCTGAGAGTTATTTTACCTGACTATGTAGCATGTGCCCTTAGGCGGCCTTGCATAAACAGTCTCCATAATAGATTTGTCAGCCAAAAGATACTATTATCTGACTACGAAGTCAATGCCCTTAGGTGGCCCTGCATAATTCAACCCCCTAATAGGTTTTTCGGATACTGGTAACTTCATTCTTGGGAAGAAAGCTTCTTTTATCCTTATTTGTCTTAATGAAAATATTTAGGGATCCACAAAAATAGCCATCCTTAACATACTTGTCACATATCCTTTCTCGTGATCTGAAAGTATTCAAGCCAATGGTTTATATTCTCCTTCCATACATTTGGGTTAGACCTTCGTAGGAGTTATATTCATCCAGTTATTTCATAATCTTGTTTGGAAATATCTTCTCTATATTCAAGTACCTCTTTCCATATAGAAAACTCTATACTTTGGAAAATTTCAATCTTCATAAACTTTCACTGGCTTTTTAGCACTAGGAAAGTAAATTTCAGGGAGTTCTTTTTCCTGACTATGCAGAACGTTCCCTTAGGCGGCCTTGCATAAACAGTCGACATAATAGACTTGTTAGCCAAAATATACTATTTATTTGACTATACAGCCAATGCCCTTAGGTGGCCCTGCATAATTCAACCCCCTAACAGGTTTGTTAAATAATGGTAACTTCATTCTTGGAAACTACTTCTTCTAATGCCTTTTAGCACTTTATCATATCATTCCTCATATTCAAATATTCTTAAGTCATAGTTTACATATTTTTTCCCTCATACCTGAGTATGGTAATGTGTTTTTAGATAAATTTTCAAGGAATTGATTCAATTCTAATCCATTTAGGTCAAATCTATTTCGACCTTAAACATTAGCCTCTTTATGTCCGATGTGCATGACTTTAAACTGCCCACAAAAGAAAAAGGAACTCTGAGTAAAATTCATGTTCTAGGTCACTAAACATACATTTTGTATGATTTAGGTAATATTGAGAAATTAAAATATTCAAAGTTTTTAGGGTTATTTATAATAATCCTAGTAAAAATCAAACTATGCTTACTAGGCCCATTGGCTTAGGTAAAATTTAAAGAAGGGAGAAAAGGAAAATATGTGCACAGGTGATTGAAGATGAAAGTGTTTTTCATTGATACATAGGAGATAGAAGGACATCCACAGACTGGAGTCTCTTCCCTTTTTTCAAGAAAGTATAAGAGGCTTTCAACATAACTCTTCATTTTATTTACAACATCCTGATCTTCATCAATAACCACCTGTAATTCATTCATTCAACTTGATACAATAAGAGATACAGTGGTACCAGCGCTTCTTGGAACAATTATAAAAGGATGTTCTTGAGTGCGGTTTGAGAAAATTTTCTGCTGATCAAACAGTGATTCTGTTTCTATCCAAGAGACATGGAAGATGGATACATGGATTTTAGAATGAAGCATTGTAAGTAAAGGTCCATTTGGAGACATTACTCTTTTCAGATATTGTTTCTAATGTCATGATATTCTTCTCTCCATCAACCAGCAGTAGAGACCATTTCAGCCCATGGTTTTCCATTTTCATATCTGCAAGGAAATGGCATGGAAGGAAAATTTGAAAGTTCACACCATTTTTGTTGCTCTTAATGCATAGCATAACCGAAATAGAGGAGTTGCAATGCAGCTTCATCTCAAGCATATATTTCTTTGCATCTGGAACATTGACTCCTTGCAGATGACCATGACCATATAGAGACAGGTAGATTCTCTTTAGGAAATTACGATGATATTTCTTCAAGTACTTAGCCAAATCTGGGAGAGTATTGTCGCAGATATCATAGTAATCATGTCCAAAAATGTTCATCATGTCATCAATTAGTTTTCTACCCAATTCATCAGTCGTTCCGATTCTCCTGAGAGCCATTGAATCTGCACAAAAGTTGAATAAACTAACTCTTAAAGGGGTTTATTTTTCATAAAATTTGTGAAGGAGTTCAGAAAATGGAAAAGTCATTAAGGCATGCAAGTCTAAACTTGGTGCGCAAGTGTTAATGTGTCGCTCTAGTTTTTGATGCTCAATTATAAACCACGCAAATCCAAACACCTTAACAATAGTACGACAGCAAAGAAACATTGGAAAACAGAGAAATCTGCGTGTCGAAGGCCACTTGCGCGGTGAGAGCTTGAAAGTTTGAAATCCGGATGATTTGTACAGTAATGGGGCCACATATTTGTAGGCGATAGCCATACCGTGCGCACCTAAGTCTTTCCAGCTGGAAGTTGCGCGCCATACCCTGCACACAACCACATGTGCGCCTACATCTAGCGCGCTCCAACCCTGCACGCCTCTTTCCCTTTGGTTTTCTTCTTTTCCTCAGAGTCACATCCTTATTCTTTCAGATCCAACTCTGAGGGGGGGATTTTGTTGATGCTCCTTTTCGTCACATTGTCTAAAATAATGGAAAGGGAAATGACTTAGCACAAATTGATTCATCCTTTGAAGAAATCATCAAAAATCGAAAAAGGCATGAACAAGGCTTCAAAAGCACAAGGGTCGCGCAAGTTCCCTCACTTCCGCGCAAGTATACTTGTGCGCCACCTAATGGTCACGCAAGTGACTTGTGCATCCTAAAGGATAACCACCTGGGGTCTTCTCCAGCCTATAAATAGACTCTGTGGGCCCCCCATTTAGGAGGAATTTTATGCAAAATTCACATAAAGA
Organism: Viscum album; assembly: GCA_963277665.1. Classification (NCBI taxonomy): domain Eukaryota; kingdom Viridiplantae; phylum Streptophyta; class Magnoliopsida; order Santalales; family Viscaceae; genus Viscum; species Viscum album. The sequence goes on from OY728145.1 coordinate 1,420,182,058, forward strand.
GCTCTGAATGCCCAAGTCTCTTTTTCAGGTCTTCCGAACTCTTATAAGGTAATTCTTTACCTAGAATTGAAGTTCTAAACAAGAGAAGAAATTTCTAAGTGTTATAATTCACTAAAACTTGCGCGCCTAAGTGGTTTTACCCTTAAGGGAAATGGACACACTTGCGCGCTACCCTACTTCTTCACCAGAACTTGCGCACCATCTTCTGGAAAGCCTCTAGGGATAATTCTAAAGGCTTTGATCAAGGATCGCCCAAATATTACTCTAAGGTATGAAAATAGTGCAAGTACCCATGTGCCGCGTAGGTATACCTGCATGACCAGGACTTGTGCACCCACGCAGTACCTGCGCGCCTACCAGGACTTGCACGCCCCTACCGTTTTTGGTGCCTTTCCTACCCATTTCACCCCTCTTATGTCATTCCACCTATCCTATTCAAGATTTAGTCTTCAATACACTCTTCAAATCCATTTATGGCATGATTTCTTGATATGGCTTCTTTATCTGAAAGGAACTCCATGGAACATCTCTCAAAATCTAGTGATTTATACATCTTTATGGCACTAAAGATTGAGATTTCATTCATTCAACCTCATCCTTTAAGATGAGAGAATCCTTAACCTGGTCCTCCTTTTTAGTAATAAGCCACAGTCATAATTCTCAAATATGGGTCTCCGTTTCCGGAATAATCCCCAGTCATAATTCTCAAATATGGGCCTCCTTTTCAGGAGTAAGCCCCAGATCCCCTAACCTGGGCTTCCTTTTCAGGAGTAATCCCCAATCATAATTTCCCAAATTATGGGCATCCTCCTCAAGAGTAAGCCCCAAACCTTAAATCCTTTAAACTAGGCCTCCTTTTTAGGAATAATCCCCAGTCTCAAATATGGGCATCCTCTTTGGGAGTAAGCCCCAAGTCCTTTAATTTTCAAATCCCTTTAATCTGGGACTCCTCCTTAGGAATAATCCCCAGCCTTAATTTCTCTTAACCATTCATAATTCCCATTGATATGGGATTCCTTATCAGGATTAAAACCCAATCATAAGTCCCCTCCTAACTTGGGCATCTTCCTTAGGAGTAATCCCCAAGATTAGAGTATCCAAATCTCCATGAAGCACATATAACTTCATGGAACCTGTTCATGGATTTCTTCCCTGAAGTAAATCTTAATCCTCATCTATTTTGGGAATTCATTCATACATAAGCCCCACATAATTTCTTATGATTGCACCTTTCATGGAACAATTGTCTCGTTTTACCAATAACTCTTGTTTCTCACACTGAGCATGACTCACGTGAGCTTAGAGCGTAAAAGTAATCATGTCATCTTCCTTTTAGCCATCAATCATGCAGAAATATCATACTCCCTTATTCGAACTACGTGGGTTCTGATTCCTTTCCAGGATACATAGGTAGCCCATCAGCGGGTACGATCCCAATTCTAAAATAATCCATGTCCTCCTGAATGACAATAAACTTCAAGTGCTCCACTGAGTGGCTTTAAAAACAGTATGGTCATCATAATAACCAAGAGACTTTTATGTATTTTAAAGATACCATCAACTAAGAATCTCTAACAAATATAGATGATTCTTCATCAATGAAGAACCTCAAATACATGTAAAAGATTCTCTGAATTTCCTACATATCAATCATTGATTGTCATATTAATGGAAATCTCATTTTATACTTGGTAATGTAATAAGGATTCAAGAATATAACTTAAATCTATAAAGAGAGTCCCAGAGTAGATAATAATTCCCCTCAAAAAGGTGTGATGAGTCCGACCTCCCATCCTCTCGACCAATGAAAATTCCTAAGCTTCATCAGTCCACAACTAAGGAGAACCTACCTTTGGAATGTAGGTCCAAATGGATATGGAATCATTGGAGTTTTCTGGTTCTACGAACAAACCCGTTAGAAACCGATTGGAATGTTTGAATATAAAACCAACGAGGTCATCCTTGATTCTAGAGGGAAACATGTACATATAGTTTCTCTGAAGATTGATTAATTCTTAGTTAAGATAATATTAGATATTGATACAACATTTAAAACCACTCTAATAAGGAAAAATAGTTATAATTACTATCCAAGACTAACTATCAAACTAAAATTTTGTTTTCTGAAATACGAGTTAAAAAAGATAAAGACTAAATTGAAAGACACAACAGATAAAAAAAGTGGTTCAGTATCAAGATGAGACCTAACCCACTCCACTTGGTGATCACCAACCACCAAAATATATATATATATATATATATATATATATATATATATATATATAAAGATTTAATCCACACCCTGGATTGGGGTTAACAACGGTATATATAACTATCCATGTCACAAGACCTCTACCATAGTTCTATATGGTAAAAAACAACCAGGTCACACTACACATCTTCCACCATTATACGTGGGTAAAATAGTGTATAAAATGATGTCAAAATGAGGATATCTTGTACCCTCTAGTTCGGTGTAGGATACGGTGTGTGTTTTAGTATAGAAACACACACAACTCAATGTTTATATAACTAATAAAAAATACCGAATAATATATTAAGAAGGGATTATAGATGCTCTAAGTGTAATTAAATTAATCTCTAGACTCTCTGATGTATCAGATTTGAATCTCTAGTCCTCTTCTTGAAATATACACTGAAAACAAAGTGTCGTGGAGCACAATGTTATTTATTCTAGGAGGTTGAGTGGTTCTTCTCCTTAGGTTTAGTTGTATTATTTTGATATGATATAACTTTTATGATTAGCATATCTCTATTTCACAGCAACTAGAAATGAAGAATTCCTCATGTGTTCTTCTTTTTATACAATGCCCGTATCTTCTTACATATTCATCTTTGTGTGAGTCTGTCAGTATGTTCTTTAATGTAATCTCCATTGTATATATATTATTATAGCCCAACAATTTTTATGTTTTATGTAGAAGAAGTACCACGTATTTCTTACATACTCATTTAATATGTCTGAAAAAAGCATTAAATTAATTAGTCACATTAAAACACTCAAAATATGACTGTAAGAAATAATTATAAATAGAATAAATTTTAAACAGTATATTGGTGATTCCTAAGTCGGTATCTTCTTCTGTTGGTGACTCATCCCCTCAGTATGTCATTCTTTCGGTCTTTCTATACATCAAAGACTCATTACATCAGTGACTCATTTTAGCTATTAGTGAGTCCTTGTATCAGTAGCACGATGCATTGGTAGTTCATTTATACTAACGGTAGGTCATTTTCATCTGTAGGTCATTTGCATTTGTAAGTCATTTTCATTGGCAGGTCATTTTAGTTGGTAGGTCAATTTCATCGGTAGGTCATCCACGTCGGTGAGTCGTTTTAATTGGTAGGTCATTCGAGTCGGTAGGTCATTTGCATTGGTAGGTCATCTACATCTGTGATTCATTTGAATTGTCAGTGTCTCATCTCTTCTATCAGTGTCAGTATGTTATAATTGAAATATATTTTTGTTTAGACTTTATTAAATGTAAAAATAATGTACCAAATTTATGTAAGATCATATATAGACATAATTTCACATATTTAAACTTAAATAATTATGATTGAAATTTTTTGACATGATTAATATGAGTTTAAATGATTTGTGATTTTTAAAACTATTAATTCTAGAGGGGATGGCCAATAGTATCCTATGGGATGAAAATATTTATGAGATGTATACTCTTGATTATTTATGATTAGTGATTTTTATATTGTCCTATTGAGTATTTTTATAATCAACCTTGCATTGGATCTTCCTGCATATGTCTTTTCATATGTATATGACATTCCTTTTGATGGTTTCCTAAGAGTACTGGGAGAAGGTTGAGTATAGATTGAGTTATAAAGACTAGGTCTTATACCAGTGTTTCATTTGATAGTATTACCCACTTATGAGTATGTTGGACTTTATTTTGTAGTGTGATAGTCTTGTATTTGGACCCTTTATTTCTTCCAGTAATGTTTTTTACTCTATGGGATATATATAAATATATATATATATATATATATATATATGAATGCATTTGGAATCAGTTGTATTTTACTTTTAAAATTTCATGTTCTTGTAGATGTTTTCATGTGTATAGTTATCTTTGGACAACACCTCATATATATGTGATATGCCTAATCAGTGATAGTCACCAGCCCCTGACCTATTGGTGGTGGGATCGTGTTTATCGTGCACATATTATTACTGGATAGGCGAGCTCTGTAGCGATAGTTCATGATAGTCTACATCAAAATAACTATTTTTTACCATATATCTTGATGATGGAACCTTACTTAACCAATTTTTATATAATATAATATAATTAACCATGGTTATATAAGCTGAAACATTTAGTTTGTTACAGTTAAATGGACTATTGACTTCAATATATATGGTAATGCCTATATAAATTAGGAATGGAAATCCGTATAATTGATCCATCGTATATGGACTTGTTATATTCTATAAATTAATATAAAAGGCTGGTGGTTTTTAAGTAGAATATTAATTGTACCTTATAAAGTATGTCACTTCATAATTAGGAATAGAAATATGTAGTACTAAACTTTTATATTCACACTTTCTAAAGATTATATCTAAAATGTTGATAATAATAGTTACCATTAAATATGGATGAAAATTAAAAATTAAAAAGTTTTTTCCTCTATAACTTGTATTTAACACTTCATATAACAAAAACCTCAAGACTAAGAAATAAAACCTTACATTTATCCCTAGCATTGGAATTAGGTAGTTCATTAGTGTGCCTCTTATACAAAGGCCTTATACTTATCCAATTTTCTTATCTATAATCTCTTCTCTCTTATATCTTGTTTGAGGTGTGTGCGTAGAATCATAGATATATCTATCCATGATGGTCCTAGGTTGAATCTAGTAAGGTGGAAACGACTATTCTCTTGAGGTGTTGGGTCTTGAACTACATATTTTTCCACTAGTAACTCCTCTTATAGTACCACCTTATTCTCATGGACCGAGAATTGATGTTAATCTTAGGTAAGGTTTTTTATGTCTAGATCAGTCAGTAGAGGTATCACCACAACCAGCACCAACTTCAGAAAAGTTTACCTAAGAATTCCAATAAGAACACCCCACCACTACTTGGAGGGAAGGATTCCCCCTTACTATAAATATTATTTAGAGACTATTCATAATATCATTGAGGATAGAGAGAAAAAAAATTGTAAGGAGGGTGAAGCTCATATCTTACATGCATCTACCAAGAGATTGTGGGATATTATTAAGCATGAAGATAAGCGTTAGAGCATGGTCAAGATAGAGATCCCAAATAATTTTTATGATTACTTCATATTGAGAATTCTAAGAGATTTATGTATTTGGATTAAGTAACTATGTTAGTCATATATTACTCATCTCATTTCCTGAAACTCCAAAACCTTGTTCCACTTTTGTTGGTGATGAGCTATCCAGGGTGAGATATTTTGAGGATAGGATTAGGTACTCTATCTGATATATGTTTAATGTATTTTGAATAGATATAATCTATAAAATGGTGAAACAATACCTTGTATGTGAGTGTAATCAAATGAAATATGAGGGTATGGGGATTGGTAGTCCAAATCCTAGATAAGTAAGTGGTTTCTCTAGTTACAAGACATTTCACCTTTAGAATTATCATCAGGGGTGTGGTGGTTAGAGTATACACACTAGAAGTTATATGGTATACCATCAGTGTGGAAGTCCAGGTCACAAGAATCCTCAACACAAAAAAAAACTATTATAGTGCTAAGAATGTGGTATAATAGGATATCTCCTTATATTTTTCATGACCATTACACAAGTTCCTAGTTATAGAGGATCTTCTATAGCTATGGGTTTTGGAGTGGGGTATATGGAACCATTCCAAGAAGGATCTAGAGTACCACATGTTTTTCAGACTGAGGAAGTGATCAATATCAAGAAATCCAAATATGATATGCTATTAAAAATTATTTTTATAAATACATTAATCTATTATCAATTTTATATTATTTGGTGGAGAAAAATATCAAGAGGAGGGGTTAATTGAATTTTAATTTATTTCTTTAAATGATGTTATAAAATAAAATTTATTATCATGAAATTAATCATTTCACATAAAAAATAAAAATAAAAAGAGTGTAGTTGATATTAAAAAAGCAAGCATAGAAAAAAATAGTGTGGAAATTAAAATGCATACTTCCGTAAAAGGGTTCATAAATAGCTTAAGAATGTTCCTCTACATCTTCTCCCCCCAAGAAGGATTGAGAGGGTTACATTTCCCCTTTGATTTTATTGTAAACTGACAACCAAATAAGAATAAATGAATTCTATATTTTTAATAGAAACCAATAAACAAATAAAAATACCCTTGGTTTTAATAGAAATAGATAAAAAAAATCCAAATATTAATGTTGGTGAACACCGAAATAAGAAGATGAATAAGGTAATGGTTTTTTACAAACCCTATAAAAAGCACTCAAATATCTATTAGATATTTAAAAGAATATGAAAGATGAATATATGGAGATATAATTTATAATAAGCGACTTTAAAAATTACAGTAATTATGAAAAATTGATTAAAGATAAATGGAAAAAAAATTGATTGTAGATATTGAAGCCTGGCTACCTTTGATAGTGGAAGTTTTCTTCAATATCACTTGAATAAATTCATCATGAATTGATCAAGAATAATTTAGTGTAAATTGCTCATCATAGGTATTCATAGATGATATCCAATCCTCCTTTAGTGACTGTTTACAACCTTCATAGGCTCTAATGGATACTTAGGTTGATTCAAGTCTTTAATGATCTAAATCAAAAACTTTTATATGAATCATTTAATGACCTTTGACTATTCTAGAATAAATACATTAGTTATCCAACTAATTCCACCAACTATATGGTCACATTAATATAGATCTCTGGGATTTTGAAGACTCCACCAGTTTCCTAATAAGATCTACTAGAGAGCATGTGATCTTGAAAAAACACCAGGATCTAAAATCATTTATATCGGTTATCCAACACACTATTATTTTATCGTTGTTTTTGCAAGGTAGAGAGGGTTTTCAAAGTGAACCACCTTGATCCATTATATTCCTTCTTTTGGTACATTTTTTCCCTAAGAATATTTTTAATCACTGTGAAAAAAATACTCATAAACAAAGATTAGAAACACCTTTAGTGATTTTTATTGAAAAGATAAATTATATGTTCAATAATTTTTGACTTTTTTATGATCAAAATTATCTGTTAAAGATTAAAACAAAAAATAAAGTATTATAACTAGGTGAAGAATAAATAGTAAATAAGAAGAGGGAAAATACAAAATATTTTGAAATACCATTTCATTGAAATAATATATCTCCCTATTGAATCAATTTCCTTCTGTTCCTTTGAAAACATTCATTTTTAGTGAGATATTCCCCCGTGTTGATATTTGACAACACCATTTCATTGATGATAAAGATTTAATCCCTCTAAATAAAAAACTATTTTTTTTCTTACAAATATAATTTTTAAACCACATTATACTTTTCTCCCCCATATAGAGTATATTCTTATCCCCATTTATGATTGAAAAAAGGTCTATAAACTAAAAGGGATTTCATGGATAAGAGATAAAACAAGTATAATATAATAAAAGTGATCCAAAAAATGATTTTTAAAATTTGTATAATTTATTTAGAAAAAGATAAAAAACATTTTAAAAAGTAATCCTGATTTTAAAAGAGAAAATAAAGATATAAAAAATAATTTCCCACATTTCATTCTTAAATACCTGTTAATAAAATTAAAATGTTTTAAAGAAAGTGGTTTTATGAATATATTGTATAGTTGATTATATATTCTAATATATTCTAACTTGACATCCTACTTTTTAATGTAGTATTATAAAAAGTGATGTATAATATCAATGTGCAAGGTCCATGCATGATTGACTAGATTTTTAGAGATAAATATTGATCTTGAACTATCATATTTAATTGAAACATGAAAAAATGCTAACCCACAATATAATAGGATTTTTTTTATCCATTTGATTTGTTCGTATAAACTGAATGTGGATATATATTAATCGTTTGATATAAAAATAGAAACATATTTTTTATTTTTACTACTCCAGGATAATAAGGATTTCCCAATAAGTTGAAAAGTAAAGATTTTACTTTTCATATCTAGTTGAAATCCACAAAAATATATTTCATTAAAACATGAGATATTTAAAAATGTTACTTTAGGATGAAATAAACTATTATGATTAGAAAAGTAAAAAAATGAAAAATAATTTTAAGAGAATTTAAATGTTGTTCATTAGGTTTATCTTCAAATCATTCCCAAAGACCAGCACTAAACATAATGTATTACTAGATCATATTAAGATGTAAAATAATCTCAATCATTCTTCTATAAACCTTATTATTAATTGGTTTATCAACTTCATCAAATGTTATCTATTGCGAATTATTCACAGGTGTATTTATTTCAATTTAACAATCCATGATAAAATTATTAGGAAATTAATTGCTGTATTTTATTTGGTATAAAAAAGTTCCATACTCATTATTATTGATTTTAAAATCTTGAAATAATTTCAACTCTCCAATACAAATCATTTAAAAAAATTATTCCATGGTTTAAAATATCATTACATATAGTTTCATTTTTTGATTCAAAAATTATGTCATCGAAGTAGATTTGAATGATTAAATTATCATTTGATACATTTTTTAGAAATACCATTGAATCTCTTATTTCATTTTTAAAATAATTTGATAAAAAAAATTATTAACCTTTCATATCAAGCATAAGGGGATTGTTTTAACCCATATAATGATTTGTTTAACTTGAAAATGAAGTTTAGAAATTTTGGATTTCCAGAACCAGGTGTTTTTTTCATAAAAATATTTACAATGTTAAATCCATTTAGAAAATAACATTTTATATTCATTTGAAGAAGTTTGAAATTTATATGGGCGAAAAATGTGAAAAAGATTATAATGTATTATATTTTGGAGAAATTTGTGATGGTTTATCCATAATAAATATCTTCTTATTGGTTATAACCTATGGTTATGAGTCTGTCTTTGTCACATGTGATGCTACCTTTCTCACCTAATTTATTTCTTAAAAAAACCCATTCAGTACCAATTAAAGGATGGTAATTTGGTCTCCCAAAAGTGTTCAATAATTATTTTGTAGGAATTGGATTATCTCTTCTTGAATATAAGAAAACTAAGATTCATAATTAATAGAATCATCATGGTTTTTTGGTTCTATAAAAGAAATAATAGAATAATTCTCAACATCGTTATAATAGAACTTATAGAATGAGTACCAATTTCAAAAAACTGGTAACATTTCATAAGGTTTGGCCGTTATATTTTTCAAAGTTTTTGGTAAAAGACTATAAGGTGATTCATTTATAATAGGCTATTTAATAGAAGGTGGATCATTCAAAATCACTTGTTCACAGTTATACAAAACATTTATAAATTAGGATGAATTTTTATGAGTATTTTCATAAAATATTATATAAATGTATTCTTTAATGGTTTTCATTCTTTTGTTAAAGACTTGGTATGATTTAATTGATTTAACCTACCCATGAAATGTTACTTAGTCATATTTTTGATCAAATTTGAGAATTTTTTTAGCATCAAGAATAGAAAAAATCAAAACACATTTAAAAATCCAAATTTCATATTTTTTTCTAAATTTTATAAGGGTTAGTGGAGGATGGGTCTTTTGAGAACTAGGATTATGATATAACAAGATATATTGATGACCTAAACCTAAAATTATTAAGTTAGATCAAAAAATTTCAAGGTGGTTTTGAGATTTATTATTATTTTTTTTGATTCTTTATTTTGACAACCTCATTTGTTGAGGTTTTATAAGAGTAGAAAATGTGATTATAGAATTATAAATCATAATGATCAACAAAATATTTTTTTATCAAATTATCTCCCATGACGACTTCAATGAAAAACTATTTTGTTCTCTTTTTCATTTTTGAACTTATTGGTAAATATTATTAATATTTTTAGGCTTTATTTTTTTTTGTTCCATGAAAAATACCCAAGTGAATTTTTTAGGATCAGAAAAAATAACAAAATAATAAAATTTGTGTTTGATACTTTCGACTTGATTTGGCCCAAAAATATTAAACTGAATAAGATCAAAGGATTTAGAGTTCAATATTTCTAGTTTAGTTTTGGAAGATTCTTTTGTGTTTCATACCATGTTGGCAAGGTTTAAAAACAACATTATATTTGAAATGCAATTTCTATAAATCTCATACTGGATGATGTTGGTTGTGCATAATGAATGTGTTTCTATGTGTTTGTGTGTATTTCATATTGAAAAAGGTATATTTTTTAATATAATCAATCAAAAATTCTAAAATTTCTAAAGGTATAGGTGTTGTGTGTGGTTTTATCATGGTTAGGAGTGACCGTGAACCATGTGCATGTGAGGGGTCTGCACTTTCCAGTGTCGTTTCGTATAGTTTGAGCACGGTTGGATCAACCATGAAACCTAATTAAGAGTAAATATGTGGGTTCCGTTTTCTTGTCTAGTAGGTACAACATATTTGGTAAAACAATTACCATGTTCTTAAATGGTTTGTTACACACAAAATGTTAAACAAAAATTATTTCTTTCTAAAAACCCCCCCTTAACTATTTTTAAGTCATTTTCATCTCTCCCAACTTTGTGTTACATGGCCAGCCCAAACCAAGAACCCAACACCATGGATTAAATATCTTTACTACTCCAAGAACACTCTATTAATTCATTTTTGTCTATATTTCTTGGGGATTCTCAGTCTATTCATCAATATGTGGTCTCCACTCCTCCTTACCTTCCTTTTATTTTGAGTTCTCCCTCCCGTAATTGTCCCTCTTAATCAAAAAAACACTAAGTTAAGGTTTTTAAATCATTTTTGGGATCTATTATTTATTAAGGTATGTTCTGGGTCTCTTAGGATTCCTTCATGTGTGTTTGGGGATCCTCCATCGAATATGAAGCCTTTTGGACCATTTCATCTCACCTGCCATTGTTTTGGGTTAGGTGTCTCTATGGAACCTCATAATATTACATGTTATAAATTTATTATTGTGTTTTAATTTTTTTTGTGAAGTTATAATTATTTTTATACGCATTAGTAGGATAATTTTATGTTTGATCATCTCTTGAGTGAGGCATGGGATAAGACCACATGCCAAATTCTTGTGAAAATGCACATGTGACACTTTAAGATTGTTTAAATTGATTGGTAATATTTTTCATGAATTTATAATTCTATGGAATAGAATTTTTAGTTTTATAATAGGTTTTAGAAATTTATAAAAACTTTTCATGGAATTGGGTCACATGCTAAGAGATTTTTAGAGCTAGTTTCACATTTCAAAATAGAATCTAAATATTTTGAAATTATTTATAATATCAATTCGATTTTTAAAATGGTAGAGTTTATTTTATGTTCTTGTTTTTTGAATCAAAGGGTATTAATTTTATGTTTTTTAAATGATTTTGATGTATAAATATTTATAGTGTTTTGAATCATTTTAGAAAGGGTGTGTTTACCTAAATCTCATTTAATAGAAAATACTTTATTTTCAACTGGATATTTAATGCATGGGCTCTCAAATGGCATGAAGATAGTTTTTTGTTCCTAAGAATTTTGAGATACTGATTGGTAGTTTATATCATATTATTTTAAAGTGGTATTTTAAATGATATTTAGAAATGACTTTAAGATTTAGGGTGTGGATCTAAATCATGAGGGGTGTATTTTAAAGTCCCATTTGGAACTTTAAATGGTTATATAAATGGGTGAGACCCTATTATTTCCCAGGTGTTTATCATGGTATTTTTTGAATTATAACACTATATAGGATTATTTTTTTTGAAATTCATGTCATGATGCTTATATAAGATATTTTTTTGTGGATTCTACATGTGAGGGTGAAGGAGGTGAGGTGTGGTTTATTTATAGATTTTTTACATTTGATTCATGTGATTTCTGATTTCTAAACTCCATGGTTGACTCGTAATGGTATACCTTGTGCAATGTAGTAGGTTACATAGGTGTTTTATGAATTTACCTAGTTTAGTGATTAGGATCGTAACCCTGGGACCAGAAGTGCCTATAATGGGGATGTTCCCCCTAATCCAAGTGTGTTCACGGGTGGTTGGGGAAGTAGAGAGCCCTAGTGGGGACTGAAAGAGCCTAGGGAGGACCGAGTGAGCCACCAAATGTTTGTATCTATATAAATTTTTATGTGAAACTAGTTTCACTCTAAATCATTCTAACACCCCATTAGATCTAATTAGATAGATCCATTATAGTATGATCCATTTTAGGATCTTTTAGGTGAGTTTTATTTATTCGTTAATTATATTCCCCTAGATTTATTGATTTTATTAGAACCATTACTTGATTATCCTTCCTTGATGTTGGACTTCTATGTATGTTTTACTCACCCCCTTATGCTTGTTTTGGATTTCTTTCAAATTGGTTGTTTAATAATTGTTTTGGAAGTAATATTAGAAAAGTAGAATTTTTTGATATTTTAAGTGTTTAAAAAAATGGGTTTTCACTAAAATAATATATAAAATTTTATTTTTTTGTGGTGTATCAAAAGGGGGGAAATTGTTTTGGTTTATTTTACTCTATTTAATGTTTTAATATAAAATTATCAACTATCTTTTTTTTATTTCGTAAAATGTTAGTTGTGTAACGCCCCGACCCTAGTTACCCAGAGTCGGTGCATTATTACATAACATTGGCATGATCACAATAAATATCAAATCTCGAAATACCGATTGGTTTAGTAGCCTTGGAAACACTAGATATATTCATAAAGTTTTACATTACATCATGAAGTGAAAAACTACTACAACAACATATTGTCTCCATAATCCACACTATTATCCCCTCATAATAACCCTGCAGGTCATTCATAATTTACTTCTTCAAATCCAGGGAAAAATAAAACATAGAAAAGGGGTGAGCTCAAATGCCCAGTAAGGATAACAATATAGAGGAAACTTTCATAAATAAGAATAAACATTTAAGGCAATGTATAACTAAAACAAAAGCCTTTTAAACTTGAAATTAAACATTGTATGGAAAAAATAAAATGAAATAATGTCATTTACTTATTCACATGGATATTCTACTAATCGAATAATCACATGCAATATCAATAACCACTTTCATAATGATGGAATGCATAATGCCAGACTATCATAACCACATAGCCAAGGCCTCGTGCCAAGACTACAAATAAAATTTTTCCAAGGCCTTGTGCCAAGACACTAGTTTGTCTCATGAGACCTACCGATGCATCGAGGAGCTATAGAGGGCTCCACCCATCACATATTAAGTCCAATGCATTCCCATATGAAAAGGTTTAAACATAACATAAACATTCGTATTAAAACTAGCATACAAAATGTCAATACTTTCACCATAAACCGTGAATGGTATAAAAATAGCACATCCATAGTCAAACATATCAGAAAACCTTCAATACAATATAGAGGTTTTGTATCATAATAAATCAACTTTAAATAAGCGTAAAATCCATCAAAAGATGTTAACATAGATGAAATCAAAATTCTTTTTAAAGAAATATCTCTTTCTATTTTGAAATCATTTAAGAGTCATATATTTATAAAATCAATCATTTTCTTTGAAAATATCCTCATAATCTTGTAAGGGAAGCTTTGAAGATTTTATAATGGTGAAAAATAGACGCACCCATCGTATAAGTTAAAAAAAACATTCTTACCTTAATTCTGTCAAAAAGGTTAAAAAGCACATTGTTTGGAAAACGACGGAAATATTCCTTTATAAACCTCTTATAAAAAGTAAAAAAAGGGTATAAATGACTTTAACCCATATTCTAGTAAATAGTAAAAATGTTTTGAAATTCATTTTTAAGAAACATGGATGTGGATGATAAATAGATCCCAATAGATTATTACGTATAAGCAACCTCGGATAATGAAGTGATTGTGAAATAAACCCTTACCTTGTAGTTTTCCTTGGTTGGGGTAGGTTAAACTCTTGTATAATAGTGAAATAATTTTTATTAAATTATAAAAGAATCATAAACATTCATATGATATCATATATGATCTTTTAACATTGCTTTGTTAATAATATCTTAGTATTATCGTCGTTTCGGGTGTTAACTTACTCGTTTTCTTTTATATGTTTTGTTACATAAGCCATGTTTGTCATGGATAGGTTTTATATAATTCATATACATAATGATATCAAATCCTTAAACATTATTTTTAAATCATCAAATGATAATTATACTTGAATGGATACGATGGAGAATGAATCTCATCGCGTTCGTGGAGACGGTAGTCTATACGTACGCACGAGTGACAATATCATTCTTTTTATATTAAAATAATTTATAAATGGATGGTATATCATATATAAAGAATCATTAACATGTTATATTTATTATTTAAATGAGTTAAACATCATTATTATACCCATCCAAATAATAATATATTGAATAACAATTACACCACGACGTGGAGTCGGTAAACCGTACGTACGCACGTATGGAGACATGTTATTCAAAGGGTGGATATAATACTTAATATGGTTGTAAAATATTTATAATAACATCACAGTATATATATAATACTGGATTTATTATTTTAGAATGGTAATAACAAATGAAGAATAAGTGGAAAAAGAAAGGAACTTGGAAAAGGGTGGTGAAATTATTACCTCTTCTTCGGGCTCTTCCTTTTGATTTGATCAAAAGGGCTCTTTAGGTTGGATTTATGATCAAACTAAGGCCTCTAGGTTGTATTGAGGGAATTTGGGAGAGTATTTGGGCAGATTTTGGATGAACCAAAAGGCTTTGAAGGTGTGAAGAAATGAGAAGGAGGAGTGCCCTGTTATAAGAGGGGTGAGGGGCACCTTTGGAAAAGCTAGAAATATGAATTTATAATAAATTCATATTCGGTTTATAATGGCTAAAAAGTTGATTATTTAAATTTTAAGGTGGGGATAGGTCTAAAACCATTCAAACAATAGAATTCAGACAGGTTTGGGTTACTATATTAACCTTATCTTTAAGTATTAACTCTTAGTTAATTAGTTTGACATTTACCATGCCACTTTGTATTTTTATATTATATAGTTAATAAACTTACTATATACATCCAACATCCCCCTAAGTGGTCCATTAATGATACAAATATCATGATATAAGTCTCTTGTCTGAACCTTATATTTTTAGTAATTTAATATCAATTAATAATATAATATTTTTTTTAAAAACTCTTTTATGTCAATTTTGACACTATTCAATAGTTGATTTTTTTGAAACTCGTAACAGAATGATTACTTCTAAAAAAGTTAAATAAATAGATCCTAATATGTCATATTATCCTAGAAAATTATTGTAATTCATTAAAAGTCTCAAATTTTATTTATTTGGGTATTTATAATATCCATTATTTTAAAGTTTCACTATTATGGTAATTACTGCATCATCATTGTGTCATAAATAAATTAAATTATTTACTCTCTAAAAATTATAAATAAAATACCATTATTTAGGAAATAGTTTTATCTTTATAATGAATATTTATAGTCTAAAATCCAACATATATAACCCTATGTAAAAATTGTTTTGCTAAAAGATATATGCTTGTGTCATTTTTGTATTCATTTTAACTTAATTAAAATAAAGTGTCCCTATCACCTACAAGTGGCTCCATGGGGTCCCAAAATCTACCCAAAGATTCCTATGGTCTAACATGTATCAACCAATAATTCTAGGACCCGTTTTAGTGTAATTTAGTATTATTATAATATTATTTTTAACCCTTATTTATCGGATTTACCCTTAACCATGGTAAATAATATATTTACCGAAGTAATTATTCAAAATGTCTAAAAATAAAAGTTTCCTATTTACACAATTTGAACATCCTGATTCCAAATATTGAATCCATTTTTTCAAATTCAAAACACATAAGTGGCATAAATTAATTTAAAATTAATTCCCGTTGTTAAAACAAAAAATCGTGTTTTTAAGAGATAATAACTATCAAAAGATTGACACTTGTTTATGTACAGTTTAATTGTAAAATTATGTCCAATGACCAACATTATATTAAATGGTAAAACTATATTCTAAATATACTTTAAAACCACTCAAATTCATAATTTATCACTATTAATTATTTTTATTAAAAAAGTTGTTTTTAATTAAAATTTAATAATTTTCACTATTCATCAAAATATTAAAGTTATCCGAAAAGTACCAAAATTTCACCTTAGGCTAAATTCGATATTCCAAATCCAAAAATGAAGTCCATTTTAAAAAATAAAATATATATAATTTTAAAAGGTAGGTATTACTATTCACAACGGCTAGTTTGATTGGTTATGGTGTGTTAGAACTCGGTGTTGCGTACAACACACGCTATCACATTATTCAAAGAGAAGCGTACCGTAGAAGCTTGAGGTGTTACACTCTCCCCTCCTTCAAATAATTTCGTCCCCAAAATTTACAGAATACTACCGCATGAAAAGACTCGGGTGGTTGTTCATCATAAGTTCCTCGGGTTCCCACGTTGCCTCTTCCATCTTATGGTTTCTCCACAAAACTTTTACCAGATGTGTCATCCGATTTCTCAGTACTTGTTCTCTTGTATCTAGAATCCTGACAGGATCTTCACAATAAGACAGATCGGGTTCCTGTTCTAATTCTTCATAGGTGAGTACATGTGATGGGTCAGGCATGTATTTCCTCAACAGAGATACATGGAACACATCATGAACTTTGGAGAGACTTGGTGGCATTACCAATCGGTAAGCTACAGCCCCAATTCGTTCTAGAATTTCGAAAGGTCCGATGTACCTAGGACTCAATTTTCCTTTCTTACCAAAACGTATGACTCCCTTCCATGGAGATACCTTCAGGAAAACATGATCACCGACTTGAAATTCCAAATCCTTCCTTCGATTATCGGCATAGCTCTTCTGCCTACTTTGAGCTGCTTTGATGTGATTTTGGATTACCTTCACCTTTTCCATCGTTTCCTCCACTAGTTCTAGACCTACAAGTTTTCTTTCACCAACGTCATCCCAACAGGTTGGTGTACGACATCTCTTTCCGTATAACGCTTCATATGGTCCCATCTGAATACTCAAATGGAAGCTATTGTTATAGAAAAATTCTACCAGAGGTAAATATTGATCCCACATATCCTGAAAGTCAAGTGAACAGGATCTCAACATGTCTTCTAAGGGTTGAATAGTCCGTTCTAATTGTCCGTCTGCCTGAGGGTGGTAAGCAGTGCTCAAATGAAGTTCAGTATCCAGGGATTTCTGAAGACTTATCCAGAATCTTGATGTAAAACGGGGATCACGATCAGAAACAATCGATAGTGGTACTCCATGAAGTCTCACAACTTCATTAATATATAGTCTTGCTAGACGTTCCAGGGGTAGATCTTCTCTTATAGCAAGAAAATGTGATGACTTGGTAAGAAGATCAACAATAACCCATATTGCTTCGTTCCTTATAGGAGTCTTTGGTAGTCCCATGACAAAGTCCATCGTAATATTGTCCCATTTCCACTCTGGTATGGGAAGAGGTTTCATGACTCCTCCAAGCTATTGCCTTCCAACTTTCACTTGTTGATAAACCATACATCTTGACACAAAATCAGTAATATACCTATTCATCTTGTCCCACCAAAAATGTTCCTTCAAATCTCTATACATTTTGGTGCTCCCAGGATGTATAAAGAAATTGGAACTATGAACATCATCCAGCAATTCCCTTTTTAGATCAGGTATATCGGGAACACAAAGTCTCTTCCCAAATTTCAAAATTCCATCTTCATACACAAAGTCTCTCAATCTCCCATCATTCACTGCTTTAATGTTCTTTTGAAATTATTCATAATCGGTTTGAGAACTCTTAATCCTTTCTAGTAAAGATGGTTTGGAAACCATTTGAAAAAGCATTGATGTTTCACCTTCACTGGTTATTCCCATGTCCATCTTCACTAGATCCATGAAAATTGGATCCCTTTCAATTCTCATATTGTTCAAAACTCCATGATCTTTTCTGCTCAAAGCATCTGCCACCTTGTTTTCCTTCCCTGAGTGGTAGTGTATCATGCAATCATAATACTTGAGTAATTCAATCCATCTCCTTTGCCTCATGTTGAGTTCTTTTTGTGAGAAAATATACTTCAAAATCTTGTGATCAGTATAAATCTCACATTTTTCACCATAGAGGTAGTGGCTCCATATCTCCAAAGCAAAGATCACATCTGCTAACTCGAGATCATGAGTAGGATAGTTTTGTTCATGAATTTTCAACTGTCGTGATGCATAGGCAATAACCCTATCATTCTGCACAAGGACACAACCAAGTCCTTTCTTCGATGCATCACTATAAATAACGAACCCATCATTCCCCGATGGTAGAGTAAATATAAGAGATTGACTAATCTTCTCTTCAGTTATTCAAAACATTCTTCACACTCTTTTTTCCAAACAAATTTAACCCCTTTACGTGTGAGCTTCGTTAATGAGTTAGCCAATCGGGCAAAATTCTGGACAAAACGTCGATAATAACCTGCTAACCCAATAAAACTGCGTACCTCAGTTATACTCATCGGTGCTGGCCATTCTTGGATTGCCTTAGTCTTAGAAGGATCAACAGAGATTCCATCTTTAGAGACAATATGGCCAAGAAAAGAAATCTCTTGAAGCCAAAATTCACACTTGCTAAACTTACCATATAATTCATGTCTTCTCAGAGTCTTCAAGATAATGCGCAAGTGATTTTCATGATCTTCGTAGATTTTTGAGTATACCAAGATATCATCAATAAATACCACCACAAATTCATCGAGATACTCCTTGAAAACTCTATTCATCATATTCATGAATACAGAGGGTGCATTAGTCAATCCAAAAGGCATTATAGTAAACTCGTAATGCCCATACCTGGTTCGAAATGCTGTCTTCGGAATGTCTTCCTTCTTCACACACGACTGTTGGTATCCAGATCGAAGGTAAATCTTTGAAAAGTATTGACCTCCATGTAGTTGGTCAAATAAATCATCAATTCGAGGTAGGGGATACTTGTTCTTTATTGTTATAGCATTGATCTCCCTGTAGTCGACACATAACCTCATAGATCCATCTTTCTTTTTAACAAAAAGAACAGGGGCTCCCCATGGAGAAACACTAGGGCCTATAAATCCCTTATTACTCAATTACTCTAGTTGTTTCTTTAGTTCAACTAATTCTATAGTGGCCATTCTATAAGGGGTCTTCGATATAGGCCTTGATCCAGGAATTAAATCAATGGAAAACACAACTTCTCGTTCTAGAGGATGTCCAGGTAAATCTTCCGAAAATACATCTACATATTCTTTCACAATAGGTACATCCTCTATTTGAACATTCCTTTCCTCACCCACAGTTATTTCATTCTCTTCCTCCCAAATAATTGAATTTAGTTGAGCTACTGGGGGTGGATCTAGATAAGAATTAGGTGGTGACGATTCTTGTAACACCCCAGGTAAATAAAGAATATGACATTTTCATATTTATCCATATTTGTGAATAAAATATTAATATTAATTTAAAGTGGATTCTATGCTCGATGGTGTACCCAACACGCAACAACGAGTTTCTTGGGAATCATACATTGCACTCTAATAATAAAATAATATTATTTTAAATGGTAGTTAACATGTAGCCTTTGTATTGGAGAGAATGGATAGAAATAACTAAAATATGATTATTTATGTTTTTAAATGTTTTTACATTTATCCAATAAAAGATAAATTCTTAAAATACGGAAAGAATTCAATTTTAGGCGTATATGCCCTAGTTTTCACTAAAGGTTCACTTATCGCCATTTGATGGTGAACCGTTATTAAATATAGTTTTGTTCACTCTTATAAATTATATTGGACCAAATAAAACTCTTCTTAAGAATTGGGACATCAAAATTGACTTTGTGTAAATTTTTGGTATCTTTCCGATAAAGTTCTTTTTTTTAATGAATAGTGTAAAATGTTGTATTTTAATTCAAAACCTATTTTTAATATAATTTATTTATATGATTAGATTATCTTTTTAATTGGTTTTAAAGTGAAATTAGAATATATATTTACCATTAAATCCAATAGTGGTCATTGGAATTAATTTCACTTTGAATACAGACTTAAACTAGTGTCAATCTTTTGAAACTTATTGGTTCATAAAAACACGCTATTTGCTCTGACATCGGGAATTAATTATTAAATTAATTAATGTGACTTATATGTTTTGAATTTTGTAAAATAGACTTAATTTTTGAATTCTGAATATCAAATATATCTTAGGGTAAATTTTTGGGATTTTTCTGAAAAACTTCAATTTTTGATGAATAGTGAAACCACAAAGTGGTACTTATAAAATCTGATTTTTCCGTTTAAATGAAATTTTGCCATCTTTGTGTTTTGAATTTCAAAAATTTGACATACATTGTTGTCATTATGAAGTAAAATGTGGTTCAATGGGATAAAAATAATTTTTTGGTGAATAGTAACTTATTAAGTTTTTAATCGCGATTAGAGGTAATTAGTGTAGTTTATGGTAAGAATAATGTTTTAATAAAATGAAATGACCTAGAAACATGTCCTACCATCATTTTATGTGTCATGGACGACCAATAAAATCCATGGGTTAACTTGGGGACCCCATGGAGCCACTTTGGTTGGGAAATGACATAAATATCTTTTTATTTAATGTTAAAGTACAAATGACACAAACATGAGATGTTTTACTAAAACAATTGTTACATGTGGTTATACAAGTTATATTTTTGACTATAAATATTCATTGGAAAGATAAAAATATTTCCTACATCATAGTATCTTTTTTATAATTTTTAGACATTAAATAAATTAAATTGTTTATGACATTATGATGATGCAGTGATGACCTCATTATTTAACGATTTAAATAAAATGGAAAGATAAAGTAATATATAAGACCTAAACATGTCCAAAACCTATTTTATGAGTGTATTTAGAACCCTTGTCACCTTATCCTATAAATACATCAATTTGGGACCTTTAAAATCCGAAAATCTTTTGAAAATAAAGTAACATTTTGTAACTTTACAAGAGTGCCCCTCCTCTCCTCTTATAAAAGGCCCCCACCTCTACCTCCTTACCCACACTCCCAAAGCCTTTGGCTCGGCCAACCCCTGCCCATTTTGTCTCTATACTTCCCTATATTACTCATTGAAGCCTCACTTTGGGCATAAGTATTCCCAAGGAATCTTTTGAGCTCAAACCAAAGGGAGTTACCCGATTTTGAGGTAATGTCTTCACTTGTGTACTTTTGTTTTATTTTGCTTCTCCAACGCCCTAAACTCTTTTTATTAATTTATTTTGTAACAAATACAGTATCTTAAATATACTAGTATGTTTTTATAAGAAGGATTCGAGCTACACTTACACACACCTACATCTAATGGTTAAAGAACATAATGTTTCCGTGAATGGTGAATTTCTCCCTCCCGAAACGATGATTGTTCAACATTATTCTAACACCTTCAAAGGTGGCCATTAAGATGAAACTATATTTATATATGATATCTAATATGTTTATTTTTTACTTAATCTTCTGTATTTTTCATTTATGGCGTACCTTTATGGTTTCCATTATGGGTAAACGTGATATCTTCATTTAAGGAAGTGCGGACTACCGCCCCCTCAAAGTGATTTGATTCGTTAATACCATATGTGGTACGTATAAAGGATATATTTAATGATATTATATATGGTACCATACTATAATTAAAATAATATTATGTATCATTATGTTTTAATTTCATTAAATATGAAATAGAAATGGAAGTAGCGTTCAAGCGTACGTACGGCTTACCGTCTCCATGAACGGTACATTTCATTTCTTATCTCAAAATGTTATGTAATATTATAAGTACATATATATAATGGATATATATGTAATATATTTCATCTAAATTATGGATATCATTCTGTAATTATAACATATATATATCTCTCTCATTTTGTTTTAATTCCATTAATATGACAAAAAATGAAAGTAGCGTTCATGCGTACGTACGGCCTACCGTCTCCATGAACGATGCTTTTCGTTTTTTATCTCCAAATGATATGGAATAGTATAAAATGAATATTTACTGGATATATATGATATTTTAATCATTAATACTATTCTGTAAATTATTTACTTATAACTACATGGACAATCTTTTTTCAAACAAGTTCATTTTTGACTCATGTACCAAACATCGGCAAAAACGTCTGATATGAACTAACAATTATTATAACATTATAATATGTGATATTAACTGAATAATAATCTCTAAAGTAGTTACTTAGGCAATTATTAATTGACCAAAGTTTATTATTTAGGAATATAAAGAAACGAACAGGACAAGTTGGACTTGTGGTAAGGGATCCTACTCCACTCTTTCTTTTTAAGTACACTCTTTTATTTCATTCCTTTTAAGGCTCATATTTCTTGTTATTGGGATGTTATTTTATATTAATATTACTGTAATTTTTATGTTCATGTGATGAGAGACCCTATTCTCTCTCATCAATCCATTTTGGAAGTTTTGAGTGGCGCCGTTAGGCTGCCAAATTTTCGTAAGAGATATAACCTCTCTCTTTCTTTTTAAGTTCTCCTTTGTGTCACTTCTTTTAAGCTCCTGTTTTTTATATTGAGGGATGTTATTTTATATTCCTCTTCCTATAAACTTTAAGTTAATATGATGAGATACCCTATTTGATCTCATCAATCCATTTTTGTATGTTTTATGTGGCGCCGTTAGGCTACCGAGTTTTCGTAAGGGATTTTTCATCTCACTTTTATTCCCGTGAGATTTATGCTACATTTGCCAAAATTTCCTTTTAGTGGTGTATGTACTACCCATTATTTTACTCATTGTGTAATATACTTTCATTTATGAGTATTTACATCAATTTTTTATTGTCCTTCTTTCACGGGGAGTATGTTTCGAAAGATACCCATGTCGGTAAGGGAACCTTTCACCCTCCTCTTTTTAAAAGACTTCTTTTGTTATGTATTTTAATTCACATACTATTATGTTGGGATATGTTCTTCTATATCCTTATTGATTTAAATTTTATTTCCATGTGATGAGATACCCTTTTTATCTCTCATCAACTCATTTTCTGAATTTTGTAGTGAAGCCATTAGGCTATCAAATATTTGCAAGGGAACTTCTTAACCCAAATTTGATTCTTTGGGATAAACTTATACTCCTTGAATATGTCGTTCTATGAATATGTGTGAATAACCTCTGATTGTTTTACACTTAATATCCACTTATATTTTGTGTATTCGTTTGTAACACATAATTATATAATTGATTTATCCTTAAACCAAGGATACCGTCTTTGTAAGGGACTTCATCTCAATCTCCTTTCATTGAGACATATTTTATTTTATACATAACTTTATTTTATACGATGTATAAACCCCTTTGACTTTTACTTTTATACAAAAGTAATCTTTTTCTACGAAGCATTTTACAAATAGATAAAAAGGAATATTTCTTTTAACGTACGCGGTGACAACGACCTTTTCCGGCACCGCGAGTATTATTTGGTCTTTGGCTTCCTGAATAAGCCGTAATGTTTTTTTTAAATGAAATAAATACCATATACTCTTTTATGTATTTTGGTATTGAAAATGGTTTTTATAATGGATTTGTTATGTCAATATATTTAAGTGATGTATTTTGATCAAAGTGTGGAAATGTTTTCTTTCCATTATATTTTTTTATGTCTTATGTTTTTTATAATGGTACTTAGACATTTGACGGGTGGTTACATGATAAAAAATATGACGGGTGGTACCGTGAATACCAGGACGGGTGTTTACGTTATAACCTCCAATGCATTGGGTATGGAATTAGGCCGTATGGATATTCAATTAAGTATGTATGGAAGTTGGACATATGGCTATTCTATTAAGTGATATGTGTGGAAGTCGACCGTATGGTTATTCCACTTAAGTATGTTTATGTCCCAAGTTACCTTTATATGTTATGTGTTCTTTATATGGGTTTTATGGTAATCCTTTGGTTACAAAAAGGAAAGTAATGATATTTTATTCAGTGAAGAATTTTTACTACTTCATGAAGGTGAAGGTATTACTTTGATAAAGTTATACATGGTTTACTTGATGTTTGAAAAACTAACATTTTTCATTCTTTGTGTATCCCTTACTGAGCTTTTTATGCTCAACCCAAGTTTTTTTGAAATGTTTTTCATAGGACTTAATGTGGAATAGGGTCAAGGCTGGGATCAAGGGAAAGTCATGCTATATAAATCATGGAACTAGACATGTTTATTTTTAAGAGTTTTTATTTTA
The DNA here is from genome assembly GCA_963277665.1 of Viscum album. Classification (NCBI taxonomy): domain Eukaryota; kingdom Viridiplantae; phylum Streptophyta; class Magnoliopsida; order Santalales; family Viscaceae; genus Viscum; species Viscum album. The sequence goes on from OY728145.1 coordinate 1,420,206,542, forward strand.
TGGAATCTTAGTAGAAGTGTCTACTTTGTAATCTTTTGAGATGTAATAGTTATTTCCTAATTCTCTAAAAATCTAAACCTGAAAAGATCCTCAATGTGAATTATTCATTTAATTCAATATTAAGTAATGTTTAAGGCTAGGGCCTTATAGTTGGTATCAAAGGTCGGTTTAGATAACTTTAGAGGTTAGGGTATTCTTTAAGCATAAGTGGCATTACCATAATGGTTAGGATTTCAGAAAGAGTCCTAGTTTTAGATAAATTGAATGAGTAATTATATCTTAGTGTTTATCTTCCTCATTAGTACATGATGGTTTTTTTGATATACTCACACTGACCTTTTTGGTTTTAGTAAATGGATGGATCTAGCAGGCACCAAAGTAACAGTGGATGTGAAGGAAACTGTGACAGTTTTTTGAGCAAGCAACTGAATGATATGGGAGCTGCAATGAGAACTCTTGTGATTATCCTCAACCAACTATCTAGAGTCATGATTGACCACCTAAACCTTGCTGATTTCTCTAAGGCATCATATATGCGAGAAACAAATCCCTACGGAAGTACAGGTAATAATCTTAAAGGTAAGTGTGTTCGAAAACCTATGTGTCAAAGATGTGGAAGGAAACACCTAGGAAAATGTTTCAAAGGGACAGAAATATGCTATAGATGTGGAAATGAAGGTCATAAAGCACGAACCTGCCATGGAAAAAGGAAGCATCCAGTTGACTCGAGGAAAGGGAGAGAAGTTCTTTCTGAGGGATCAATTGAGTGTTTTAAATGTGGTGTGCATGGTCATTATGAAAACAAATTTCCTATGAAGACGTTTCCTGAATGGGATCACCAGGAGCATACAAATGTTTTTTTACCAATACCTAATGCCATTCTGATTGAGGATGAAGAAACTGACAATGACCAATCAAAGGTATGTATTATTTCATGACTATTGTTTTCCTATTTTGTAATCTTAGGATATGATTCATGATTTTGTTTGTAGGAAGGAGGTATTTTGGAATAAGTTGGAAAGGAATGGTTAATGGATCATGAAGAAAGTTGAATGAGTAAGATGTCAACATATACGGGCTTCAAGAGTTATGGTGAAATTCTTAAGAGTATTAAGTCTCTTTTGATGATGGGGTTACATTAGAAGACTTTTTATATTATGTGTAACCCTGATGTTTAATATATGAAAATTTTATTCAAGGAATAGTTATCTTTTCTTTTGTGGACATAGTTATAAAGAACCATTTGGGTTTATATGATCCTTACTTTTGAGGTAATTATGGGTTACTATATGTTATGATTGAAGGGAAAGGCATGAGATAAAATTGAGGTTAAATTATGTTATGGTTATTTTTGATGATTTTATCCCTTTTTGGGGAATGATTTTAGAATTATATAGTTTTGGAAAAAGGAAAACACGCAGACCATGTGACTACCCGTCGCATCGGACAAAGCTGCGGGAATCGAACCCACAACCAAAGTGCGACTGGTATTTATCACCTACCACTGGACTACGTGAAGTCCCTGGTTAGTTTGACTGATTCTTTTTAGTTATATGATTTAATTAATTAAGATTAAGTTGATTTTGGGTTATTTATGAAAATGATTAACCTATCATGGAGGATATGTGATTAGGTTAATTACTTTTCAATATGAGACTTTAGGAGCAACTAATTTGTTTGGAGATAAATGTTACGATTTAACTTGGAAGACTATGTGAATAAATCCTTAAAATATTTGGGTTTAAATCTTAGATTGGTTTACTTTGATGAATTTTATGGACAAATTGTTTATCAGATGGTCCTCGTTGAACTTTGGGTTTTTTTGGACAAATTTTGGAGATTAAGCATAGATTTTCTTTTTAAAGGGTTATCCTTTTCTGGATTAGCTGACCTTGTACTAACCTTTTTGGTTTTGGTTTTGGTTAGAGACTAAAGACATGGGAAGTATATAGTTCTCTTTGGTGGATTAGGTGATTCTCTAGAAGTTGATTATAGTACTCTTAATGCGAACAAGTCTCCCTACATACTCGTCTTTTGGAAAAAAATATGAGTTTGATTAAGGAATCTAGTAAAAGTTGAAAGTCAACATGATAAGTGATTATGTTTACTTATGAATAAATTCCTTAATAAAAAGTAGCTTAAAACAAAAATGTTGTCTATTAACTTTTCCTACTGGGGAATCGAATACCGTTTAACCCATCACAAGTTTGTGATTTTCTTATGGTTAACTTTCTCCTAGACATGTTTTTTATCACTCTCCCTCAATAACATGACCCTTTGGTTTTTCTTCCATGTCCATGTTTTTTTACATGGAATCCTAGTATGGGTTAACTCAGGTGACCTCTGTACTTATCTTCCTTTATTTTAAAGTGATTTTTTTACCGACTCTTGTTCCGATGTGGGACTTTCAAGGATGTTTCCAAGATCAATTTTAAAAATTGTGAGGATGCGATTCCCAAAAGGGGGGAAGGATGTAACACCCCAGGTAAATAAAGAATATGAAAATTTCATATTTATCCATATTTTTGAATACAATATTAATATGAATTTAAAGGGGACGCTATGCTCGATGGCATACCCAACACGCAACAACGAGTTTCTTGGGAATCTTATGTTGCACTCTAATAATAAGACAATATTATTTTAAATGGTAGTTAACATGTAGTCGTTGTATTGGCAGGAATGGATATAAATAACTAAAATATGATTATATATGTTTTTAAATGTTTTTACATTTTTCTAATAAATGATAAAGGCTTAAAATACGGAAATAATTCAATTTTAGGCGTATATGCCCTAGTTTTCACTTAAGGTTCACTTATCGCCATTTGATGGTGAAACGTCATTAAATATAGTTTTGTTCACTCTTATACATTCTATTGGACCAAATAAAACTCTTCTTAAGAATTGGGACATCAAAGTTGACTTTGTGTAAATTTTTGGTATCTTTCCGATAAAGTTCTTTTTTTAATGAATAGTGTAAAATGTTGTATTTTAATTCAAAACCTCTTTTTAATATAATTTATTTATATGATTAGATTATCTTTTAAATTGGTTTTAAAGTTAAATTAGAATATATTTTTACCATTAAATCCAATAGTTGTTATTGGAATTAATTTCACTTTGAATACAGACTTAAACTAGTGTCAATCTTTTGATACTTATTGTTTCATAAAAACACGCTATTTGCTCTGACAGCGGGAATTAATTATTAAATTAATTAATGTGACTTATATGTTTTGAATTTTGTAAAATAGACTTCATTTTGAATTCGGAATATCAAATATAGCTTAGGGTGAATTTTTGGGATTTTTCTGAAAAACTTCAATTTTTGATGAATAGTGAAACCACTAAGTGGTACTTATAAAAACTGATTTTTCTGTTTAAATGAAAATTTGCCATCTTTGTGTTTTGAATTTCAAAAATTCTACATACATGGTTTTCATTAAGAAGTAAAATGTGGTTCAATGGGATAAAAATAATTTTTTGGTGAATAGTAACTTATTAAGTTTGTAATTGCGATTAGAGGTAATTAGTGTAGTTTGTGGTAAGAATAATGTTTTAATAAAATGAAATGACCTAGACATATGTCCTACCCTCATTGGATGTGTCATGGCAGACCAAGAAAATCCATGGGTCAACTTGGGGACCCCATGGAGCCACTTTGGTTGGGAAATGACATAAATATCTTTTTATTTAATGTTAAAGTAAAAATGACACAAACATGAGATGTTTTACTAAACCAGTTTTTACATGGGGTTATACAAGTCATATATTTGACTATAAATAGTCATTGTAAAGATAAAAATATTTCCTACATCATATTATTTTTGTATAATTTTTAGACATTAAATAAATTAAATTATTTATGACATCATGATGATGCAGCGATGACCTCATTATTTAACGATTTAAATAAAATGGAAAGATAATGTAATATATAAGACCTACACATGTCCAAAACCTATTGGATGAGTGTATTTTGAACCCTTATCACCTTATCCTCGAAATACATCAATGTGGGACCTTTAAAATCCGAAACTCTTTTGAAAATAAAGTAACATTTTGTAACTTTACAAGAGTGCCCCTCCTCTCCTCTTATAAAAGGCCCCCACCTCTACCTCCTTACCCACACTCCCAAAGCCTTTGGCTCGGCCAACCCCTTACCATTTTGTCTCTCCACTTACCTCTATTACTCCTTGAAGCCTCACCTTTGGCAGAAGTCTTCCCAAGGAATCCTTTGAGCTCAAACGAAAGGGAGTTACCCGATTTTGAGGTAATGTCTTCACTTGTGTCCTTTTGTTTTATTTTGCTTATCCAACCCCCTAAACTCTTTTTATTAATTTATTTTGTAACAAATACCATATATTAGATATACTAGGATGTTTTTAAAAGAAGTATTAGAGCTACATTTACACACACCTACATCTAATGGTTAAAGAACATACTGTTTCCGTGGATGGCGAATTTCTGCCTCCCGAAACGATTATTGTTCAGCATTCTTATAACACCTTCAAAGGTGGACATTAAGATGACACTATATTTATATATGATATCTAATATGTTTATTTTTTAATTAAGATTCTGTATTTTTCATTTATGGTGTACCTTTATGGTTTCCATTATGGGTAAACGTGATATCTTCATTTAAGGAAGTGCGGACTACCGCCCCCTCAAAGTGATTTGATTCGTTAATACCATATGTGGTACGTATAAAGGATATATTTAATGATATTATATATGATACCATACTGTAATTAAAATACTATTATGTATCATTATGTTTTAATTCCATTAAATATGAAATAGAAATGGAAGTAGCGTTCATGTGTACGTATAGCTTACCGTCTCCCTGAACGGTACATTTCATTTCTTATCTCAAAATGTTATGTAATATTATAAGTACATATATATAATGGATATATATGTAATATATTTCATCTAAATGATTGATATCATTCTGGAATTATAACATATATATATCTCAATTTGTTTTAATTCCATTAATATGAAAAAAAATGAAAGTAGTGTTCATGCGTACGTACGGCCTACCGTCTCCATGAACGGTGCTTTTCGTTTTTTATCTCCAAATGATATGTAATAGTATTAAATGAATATTTAATGGATATATATGATATTTTAATCATTAATACTATCCTGTAAATTATTTACTTATAACTACATGGACAATCTTTTTTCAAACAAGTTCATTTTTGACTCCTGAACCAAACATCGGCAAAAACGTCTGATATGAACTAACAATTATTATAACATTATAATATGTGATATTAACTGAATAATAATCTCTAAAGGAGGTACTTAGGCAATTATTAATTGACCAAAGTTTATTATTCAGTAATATAAAGAAACGAAAAAGACAAGTTGGACTTGAGGTAAGGGATCCTACTCCACTCTTTCTTTTTAAGTACACTCTTTTATGTCATTCCTTTTAAATCTCATCTTTCTTGTTATTGGGATGTTATTTTATATTAATCTTACTGTAATTTTTATTTTCATATGATGAGATACCCTATTCTCTCTCATCAATCCATTTTGGACATTTTGAGTGGCGCCGTTAGGCTGCCAAATTTTCGTAAGAGATCTAACCTCTCTCTTTATTTTTAAGTACTCTCCTTTGTGTCACTTCTTTTAAGATCCTCTTTTTTATGTTGGGGGATGTTATTTTGTATTACCATTTCTATAAACTTTAAGTTAATATGATGAGATACCCTATTTGATCTCATCAATCCATTTTTGTAAGTTTTTTGTGGCGCCGTTAGGCTGTCGAGTTTTCGTAAGGGATTTTTCATCTCACTTTTATTCCCGTGAGATTTATGCTACATTTTCCACAATTTCCTTTGAGTGGTGTATGTACTGCCCATTATTTTACTCATTGTGTAATATACTTTCATTTATGAGTATTTAAATCAATTTTTTATTGTCCTTCTTCCACGGGGTGTATGTTTCGAAAGGTACCCATGTCGGTAAAGGAACCTTTCACCCTCCTCTTTTTAAAAGAATTCTTTTGTTATGTATTTTAATTCACATACTATTATGTTGGGATATGTTCTTCTATATCCTTATTGATTTAAATTTTATTTCCATGTGATGAGATACCCTTTTTATCTCTCATCAACTCATTTTCTGAATTTTGTAGTGACGCTATTAGGCTGTCAAATTTTTGCAATGGAACTTCTTAACCCAAATTTGATTCTTTGGGATAAACTTATACTCCTTGAATATTTTGTTCTATGAATATGTGTGAATAACCTCTGATTTTTTTACACTTAATATCCACTTATATTTTTTGTATTCGTTTGTCACACATAATTATGTAATTGATTTATCCTTAAACCAAGGATATCGTCTTTGTAAGGGACTTCGTCTCAATATCCTTTCATTGAGACATATTTCGTTTTATACACAAATTTATTTTATACGATGTATAAACCCCTTTGACTTTTACTTTTATACAAAAGGAATCTTTTTCTACGAAGCGTTTTACAAAACAAAAAAAAAAGTAATATTTCTTTTAATGTACGCGGTGACAATGACATTTTCCGCCACTGCGGGTATTATTTGGTCTTTGGCTTCATGAACATGCTGTAATGTTTTTTTAAATGAAATAAATACCATATACTCTTTTATGAATTTTGGTATTGAAAATGGTTTTTATAATGGATTTTTTATTTCAATATATTTAAGTGATATATTGTGATCAAAGTGTGGAAATGTTTTCTTTCCATTATATTTGTTTTATGTCTTATGATTTTTATAATGGTACTTGGACATTTGACGGGTGGTTACATGATAAACCATATGACGGGTGGTGCCGTGAATACCAGGACGAGTGGTTATGTTATAACCTTCAATGCATTGGGTATAGAAGTCGGTCGTATGGCTATTCTATTAAGTATGTATTGAAGTTGGTCGTATGGCTATTCCATTAAGTGATTTGTGTGGAAGTCGACCGTATGGTTATTCCACTTAAGTATGTTTATGTCCCAAGATACCTTTATATGTTATGTGTTCTTTATATGGGTTTTATGGCAATCCTTTGGTTACAAAAAGGTAAGTAATGATATTTTATTTAGTGAAGTGTTTTTACTACTTCATGAAGGTAAAGGTATTACTTTGATAAAGTTATACATGGTTTACTTGATGTTTTAAAAACTAACAGTTTTCATTATTTGTGTATCCCTTACTGAGCTTTTTATGCTCACCCGAAGTTTTTTTGAAATGTTTTTCATAGGACTTAATGTGGAATAGGGTCAAGGATGGGATCAAGGGAAAGTCATGCTATATAAAACCTGGAACTAGACATGTTTCTTTTTAAGAGTATTTATTTTATGGAATCTTAGTAGAAGTGTCTACTTTGTAATATTTTGAGATGTAATAGTTATGTCCTAATTCTCTAAAACTCTAAACCTGAAAAGATCCTCAATGTGAATTATTCATTTAATTAAATATTAAGTAATTTTTAAGGTCGGGTCCTTATAATTCTGCTCTAACGATAAGGTGTTACTTATCATCATCATCAAGAATAGTAACCTCTTTCTTCTTACAATAAATCTTCACATCATAGTCTGAAAGCCAGTCCATACCGAGGATTATATCGAACTCAATCATAGTTATGATGATGAGATCAGCAGATAAAGAACATTTATGTGCTCTAATGGGGACTGATTCACAAAAACTTTGTTGCAATGATACTTCCCTTAAGAGTTTTAACTGAAAACTCCCTTATTAAATCAAATTGGAAATATCTAATTTTCTTAGCAAACTGGGAAGATATGAAACAATGCGATGATCCAGAATCAAATAATGCATTTTCTAAACTTGAGGAAACCATTAAATTACCTGCAACCACGTCTTTCGGAGCTTCTACCTCAGCAGTAGTGATAGCATAATCTTGGCCTTGATCCCTTGGCCTTTTCTGAGGTAAGTTCTCCTAACACTTAGGACATTAATTTGCATAATGTCCCATCTCCCTGCAATTGTAGCACTGAACATTGGTAGCTTCCTTCTTCCCCTTGCAATCACGAGCTTGGTGGCCTTTTTCACCACACTTGTAACAGACTCACATTCCCTTTAAGCAAGTATCGGGGTGTTTCTTCCCACATTTACCACATGATGGATGTTCAACCTTTCCCTTATTCCCCTTATTTCCATTCCCAGATTGATCAGAAGGTCTCTTCTTATCTTTCTTTGCTTTAAAGTCTTAAGACTTAGATAATTCCTTTTCGGTCTTGATAGCACATGAGACAATGTCTTTGTACGATGAAAAGGATTGTGAGACTAATGCTCGGTGGAGAAATGGTTTTAACCCATCAAAGAAACGATCAATCTTACTTCTTGGGTTACGTATATAATCTCCAGAATACCTTGCTGACCTTGTAAAGTTAGCCTCATACTTTGTGACATTCGCATCCTCTTTCTATCTCAGACTCAGAAATTGACTTTCCATATCTGCTTGATGGTCACGAGGAAAGTATTTTTCTAAAAACAGATCTTTGTACTCCCTCCATTCCATATTTTATACTTCATCATCTTCCTTCGTATTTTGAATCAATGACCACCATTGATCAGCATTTCCAGTGAGGCGGTAAACTGCCATGATAACTTTTTCCCTTTCACTACTCCCCAAATCCTGAAATATTTTCTCTAGGGAATTTATCCATTGCTCAGCTACTAAGGGATTTGTACTCCCATTGAACATTGGTGGTTGTTTCCTCATGAATCGATCTAACATTGATCCTCCACGCTGCGGATTAGGGTGCTCTATACGGGTAAGGTTATTATTCATAACCTGAGTGAGTTGTCCCAGTATGGTGATTAGCTGATCGGCACCAGTTGCATTACCAGCTCCACTATAATTATCTTGAGCAGGAGGGAAATCCCTACATGGAGTGCATGCATTGATACGGTTTCTGTATCTTCCACTGGGTGCCATTTCTAAACAATGGCATAAACTAGATCAGTTTATGAAGCAAAATACATAATCCCATACTTATAAAACACTTAACATAAATTGAACTATTTATGGATATAATCCATAATAATAAGAATGTTTTCTTTGAGGAAGTATATACTCATAAACCCTTCATAATTATTTGTAAAGAAAATGAGAGTTATCCTAAGCATATCCCCCGGGAGTGTCGTAACCAAGAGTGTAGTAAGGCTCATTGTCGTGCACCAGTTCTCGTTCGAGTCTAGCTCAAAGCGGTGTTTTCGGGTTTTACCCCTAGGTAGATATGTGCCATACCGCCTCTACCTGCTCGTATCCATACAGGGATGTATTGCTCGGAAAACTCACAAAATCTCTACAATAGAAAAATTCTAGGATGTTCTTCTATACTAATCCTCAAAGTTCATCTTAGGTCTTCATTCTCTAATCAGAGTTTATCTAAATATAGCTTCCGAGGTTTATACTAAACTTCCTTGGATACCAACTGTAACTCCCCGACCCCAGTTACCCAGAGTCGGTGCATTATTACATAACATTGGAATGATCACAATAAAGATCAAATCTCGAAAGACCGATTGGTTTATTAGCCTTGGAAACACTAGATATATTCATAAAGTTTTACATTATATCATGAAGTTAAAAACTACTACAACAACATATTGTCTCCATAATCCACACTATTATCCCCTCATAATAACCCTGCAGGTCATTCATAATTTACTTCTTCACATCCTGGGAAAAATAAAACATAGAAAATGGGTGAGCTCAAATGCCCAGTAAGGATAACAATATAGCGGAAACTTTCATAAATAATAATAAACATTTAAGGCAATGTATAACTAAAACAAAAGCCTTTTAAACTTGAACTTCAAAATTGTATGGAAAAAATAAAATGAAATAATTCCATTTACTTATTCACATGTATATTCTACTAATCGAATAATAACATGCAATATCAATAACCACTTTCATAATGATGGAATGCATAATGACATACTATCATAACCACATAGCTAAGGCCTCGTGCCAAGACTACAAATAAGATTTTTACAAGGCCTTGTGTCAAGACACTAGTTTGTCTCATGAGACCTACTGATGCATCGAGGAGCTATAGCGGGCTCCACCCGTCACATATTAAGTCCAATGCATTCCCATATGAAAAGGTTTAAACATAACATAAACATTCATATTAAAACTAGAATATGAAATGTCAATACTTTCACCATAAACCATGAATGGTATAAAAATAGAACATCCACAGTCAAACATATCACAAAACCTTCAATAAAATATAGAAGTTTTGTATCATAATAAATCAACTTTAAATAAGCGTAAAATCCATCAAAGGATGTTGACATAGATGAAATCAAAATTCTTTTTAAATAAATATCTCTTTCTATTTTGAAATCATTTAAGAGTCATATATTTATAAAATAAAACATTTTCTTTGAAAATATTCTTATAAGCTTGTAAGGGAAGCTTCGAAGACTTTATAATGGCGAAAAATATCCGCACCCGCCGTATAAGTTTAAAAAACATTCTTACCTTAATTCTGTTGAAAAGGTTAAAAAGCACCTTGTTTGGAAAACGACGGAAAGATTCCTTTATAAACCTCTTATAAAAAGTCAAACAAGGGTATAAATGACTTTATCCCATATTCTAGTAAATAGTAAAAATGTTTTGAAATTCATTTTTAAGAAACATGGATGTGGATGATAAAGATATCCCAGAAGATTATTACGTATAAGCAACCTCGGATAATGAAGAGATTGTGAAATAAACCCTTACCTTGTAGTTCTCCTTGGTTGGGGTAGGTTAACTTCCTGTATAATAGTAAAATAATTGTTATTAAATTATACAAGAATCATATACATTCATATGATATCATATATGATCTTTTAACATTGCTTTGTTAATAATATCTTAGTATTATCGTCGTTTTGGGTGTTAACTTACTCATTTTCTTTTATATTGTAAAGACCCGCAAATTTCAAGGAAATTTTTTTCTTAATTTTCTTTGGAATTTTACAAGAGCGCAGCTTCAGACGGCACCTGATTCCGAGGCCCGGTGTGCCCAGAATCAATTTCCGAAGTTTGGCTCGGGTACGTTCAGTGAACGGACGAGCGGGTTTTTCTATCTTTTGAACCGGTGCCCGGAATCAAATTCTGAGGGCACCGATGAAATCGCAGCGCCGGTATTTTCTTAGAAACGCCTCTTCCGGAGTTGCGTTTGCTCAGACGTGGTTTTTAAATTTTGCGGCTTTAAGTCAGAAATAAAATAAAGTTTGTGCGACAACTTTATTTTATTTCACTTAAGCTGCTTGGAAGCCACTTGAAGTCACTTAAAGACGGCTTGAGCTGAGTTGAACTGGATAGGATGCTATCTAGAAATATCCTACCCTCTTGGTAGGATATTTGTGAGGCTGGGCCCGCACGAGCCCCGCCGTTTCTTTCGCTAAGTAACGCACCCGCGAAAACCCGTCAAAGTAACTGAAAAGTCAACCGACGCGTTTTCTTTAATTCTTAACAGACCATTTAATTGGGCGGTTTATTTCGTGAATTAAATGGACTGTTTCTTCGTGAATTAAATGGGTCGTTTCTTTCGTTGAATTAAGTCAACGAATTGATGGATCGTTTCTTAACCGGTTTCGTGTGTTGGCATGTTTATAAAATAAGACCAACCCAAAAATCCTTGGAAAGGATTTGAAAGAATCTTCGTTCCTCCACCCTCTCCGCGAAGAACGCGAAGAACGCGAAGAACGCGAAGAACGCGAAGAACGCCGGCGACCGGAATTCGACGACGCACACCAAGATCTGCGACGTCGACGAGATCTACCCGCGACGTTCTTCGGCGACGCCTCTTCTTCCGCGGCCGATCCTCGTTCGGCAACTAAGTTGAGAATCGGATATTTTCTTCTCCCTTTTTAATTTCAATATCAACGGATTTAAACTAATTAAATCCGTTTGTTCTTGATCCGGAGTTTGGCGACGCGACGCCGGATACCGCGACGTTTTTCCCCCTTCTTCCGCGACGAGCAATCCCGCGACGATCCCTCGTTCGGCAACGACAGCTGCGAGGTAAGGGTTGTTGGAATTCTTTTTAAAATCCCGTGTTTATTCTTTTGAAATATAGAACCCGATCACGAAACAATTTTAATTTATTTAAAATTGTTGATTGGTTTCTTTCTTGTTCCTCCCGTGGATTATGACTAACGCGGAGGGTGCGGGTCTAACGAACAAGACCCGGCAACCCTCCGCCGATCTATTTTGTTGTGCGGATTTGGCGGACGTCGACAAACCGTGCGGCAAGGGTAATTTGTTGTTTCCGCAGTGAAGATCGTCCCCCGGGAGGAGCATCGGCGCAGATGGGAAAGAAATCGGGCCACCGGAGCATCTCCGGCGGCCCGCGGAAGGAGGCGGCGGCGCGGGTCGCCGGCGCGGCGGCGCCGGCGACCGGAGGCGGCGGCGCCAGGCGCGCCGCCGTGGGAATCTTCCGCCGCGGCTGAAGCCGCGGCGGCGGCGGCAGCCGGTTCCGCGGCCGCGCGGAACCGGAATCGGACGCGGCGGCCCGGCCGCGTCCGCGTGACAGGCGGCCCCCCGCGGGGGCCGCGTTTCCTCAAAGCCGCGGGTCAAACCCGCGGCGTCTCTTGTTCGGCCGCTCGGCCGAAGCCGAGCCGGCCGGTCCGGTCGGCCGGGCCGCGCCCAGGCCGGACCGGACCCGGCCGAGCCGGTTCGGGCCGGGTCGAGCCGACCCGGTTCGGGCCGACCCGGTTCGGCCGACCCCAGGGGGGGTTCGGGCCGCGTCGCCCCGGGCCCAGTACCCCCGTTTCGGGCCCTCTACGGTCTTTCGCCCATATCTTGGGCCTGGGACCTCCGATTGACGAACCGTCAGCGGCTACGCGATCCTTGGATCGAGACGGTCGTTTCGGTATATTATACTCAAGGTTTCGGAAGACTTTGGGTTCGGCCGGGTTGGTTCGTACACGAAGCCAACCGGGCCCTCGGAGCGGAAACGCTCATAACTTGAGCTACGGACGTCCGATCGACGTACCGTCAGCTGTGGTAGTTTCCTCTAAGTGAGACGGAACTTTTGGCATACTCCGCCCGAGGATCGGATACAGGCGGAGTACGGTCGGGTTGGTTTTGCCCTAAAAACCAACCGGGCCCCTGGGACGAAAATGCCAATAACTCTCAGACCGGGCGTCCGATTGACGCGCCGTCTGTCGCGTTGAGATCCTGTTGTCGATACGGAACTTTTGGATACATCAACTTCGGACTACGTGTCAGTTGATGTATCAGCCTCTCGGCTCGTGGAGCGGACCCTCCTAAACGAGCTCGCTACGTGCGGGAACCCTAGCGCTGGCTGTGACCTCGACGACAGAGCAGAGATCCTCCGTGGACTGCGACGACGGCAGAGCAGAGATCCTCCGTGGACTGCGACGACGGCAGAGCAGAGATCCTCCGTGGACTGCGACGACGGCAGAGCAGAGATCCTCCGTGGACTGCGGCGATGACTGTGCAGAGATCCTCAGTGGACTGCGTCGACTACTGCACTCAGCGATCCTACGCGGATCAGTGCCCGATCCTGTGTGGGTCCTACTACCGGTTCTGTGTGAGCCACTGCCTACCGGTTCTGTGTGAGCCACTGCCTACAGGTTCTGTGTGAGCCCGATCCTGTGTGGGTCTTCTGCGGGGGTTAGTACCTATCGATCCTTCGTGGGTCCGACGACTTAGATGGATCAGTGATCATCTTTGACGTCATCTGAAAAAGTATACCTGGTTGAGCTGAATCTTATGTTACTCTCCTTTGTGGATTGTGTTGAACTATCCTTTGTGGATTTACTGTTTACTCTCCTTGTGGATTTGAGTCTTGCTTTCCTTTGTGGATTGAGTTGTTCTTGAGCTCGTGAGCAGAGCTAGAATTGGGGACTTAGGTATATGTATGGGCATATACCTAAGTCGAGTCAGATGTTACTTCGTGATTGCATCTTTCTTTTGTGTTATATCCTTTGTGGATTTCGGGAGACCTTCGGGGGTCTCGGGGTCCTTACTGAGTAGTTGTACTCACCCCTGCACGGGCTATGCCCGCACCTTGTTGTGTTGGTTGCAGACGACGGACAGCGCTGATCACGGTTGGGGCGTGGAGCAGGACGGTACCTGGAGGTGGACCACTGGGCGGAACGTGCTCGGAGCGGACGTGGGACCCGAGGAGCCTGGAGGCTATCTGTACCCACCCTTCAGGTGGGATTGCCAGTGGACGACACGAGGCCGCCGTCTTTTCTTCAGTTGCTGCTTTACTTTTCAGTTGTACTTTACAGTTGGGCTTGTATTCCGGCCCCCTTTACTTTTCTGCACTTTACTTTCCGCTTGCTGACTCTGTGTGGTTGTTACTTATAAAGGCAATGCCTTCCCTGTTACTGGGATCTTACGCCTTGGTGCTAGTCGCCAGCCCCTGGCCTATGGAAGGCGGGCTTGGGGTAGTCACGGCACGGGCCCCGAGGACGGGTCGTGACAAATTGGTATCAGAGGTGGTCGGTTCTACCGCAGACTCTGATCGTCCTTTCTTTCTATGTGAAGCAATAGTGTTTAGTGTATTGAGTGTGGTTATCAGTTCAGGGAGCCCAGTGTTGGTGCGGCGGCCGACGTATCCGTACACCAGGACCCTGACTCCTGATTTCCGACTTAATGCATGAAAACATTGATTGCGTGTGTGTTTCAAGTTTTTCTTTGTGATTACTTGTGTCAGCTCACCGGGTATACTGATCTGCTTTATGAAAGTCTCAAGTTTTCCTTGTGATTACTTGTGCCAGCTCACCAGGTATACTGTTCTGACTGTGGTGCTCTTGTTCTCAGGATGGCCCCGCGACGACAGCCAGCTAGGGTTCCGAGTGTAGGGCGCGACGGCAGCCCACCGAGCGACGAGGCCTCGGTGCAGGGCCCTTTGCCAGCAGTGGCACCGGCGGTAGCTTTACCCGCCGAGCCACCGATGCTGCCAGTACCAGACGCTGACGATGCACGTCGCCTCAGGGCACTGCACGAGTTTCAGAGCCAGCGACCGCCCAGGTTTCGCGGTGAGGCGGACCCCCAGGCCGCCGAGGACTGGCTAGAGGCGGTGGTACGGATCTTCAGGCTAGTGAGGACACCAGCTGATCTCATGGTGATTCTCGCAGCGAGCCTCCTGCAGGCGGCGGCAGGACGATGGTGGAGCCTGATGCTCCAGGTTCACGATGAGGCATCCTTGCTCTGGGCGGACTTCGAGAGCCTCTTCCGCTCTGAGTTCGTCCCGGCCACCCTCCGAGCGGTGCGCATCCAGGAGCTTCTCCAGCTGCGCCAGGGCAGCATGACGGTCGCTCAGTACGCGGCGAGGTTCACGGACCTATCTCGCTACTCGACCGACATGGTACGGGACCCCTTCTTCCGGGCCCGGACCTTCGAGCAGGGCTTGCGACAGGAGATTCGGGCGTCGCTGATCTCTCTCAGCATTCCGACCCAGGCGGGAGTGCTGGAGCG
The DNA here is from genome assembly GCA_963277665.1 of Viscum album. Classification (NCBI taxonomy): domain Eukaryota; kingdom Viridiplantae; phylum Streptophyta; class Magnoliopsida; order Santalales; family Viscaceae; genus Viscum; species Viscum album. The sequence continues at coordinate 1,420,222,020 of OY728145.1, forward strand.
AGCCCTCCTGATCGAGAGCTTCCTGGCAGAGCCTTCTTCAGCAGCGAGACCTAGCGCAGGGCGGCAGGTAGCTGAGTCATCGGCAGCAGGCAGCCGACGGATGACTCACGGGTCCAGGCAGACCAGACCCCCTCGCAGACGGCCTCAGGACACCGGCTCAGCGGTGCGGGGCACACAGCGGGGTGCCAGCCTTTCGAGAGGCAGGCTGTGCTACTCTTGCGGCGGGCAGGGTCACATGGCTCGTGACTGCCCGACTCGCCGACCAGAGGAGCAGCAGACGGTGGAGGGGCCACCCAGGCAGAGGCAGAGGGTCGACCGTGGCGGTCCGCAGGGAGGAGGCGGACGAGGCAGAGGAGCTGGCCGAGCAGCAGGTGGTGGGCGACGCTTCCAGGCTCTACCCCCACCACCACCAGGAGGGCCACCTCGACCACAGGGAGCTGGAGGGCAGGGACAGGCCCAGCTCCAGGCAGTGGAGGCCTACGACCCCGACTTGCCAGAGATGATTCGAGGTACGATCTGTGTCTATTCCACCCTTGCTGCAGTACTTATAGACACAGGAGCGAGTCACTCTTTCATAGCCTCTGCCCTTGTTCGGAGCTCGGAGATTCCGACTGAGCCGTTGGCTCGATCCTTACGGCTAGAGACTCCTACGGGAGCAGACTCGACGATTACGCACTGGTGCCGGCAGTGTGAGCTTACTCTAGGAGGCGAGAGCTTCGGCTGGGATCTCCTTGTAGCGGCGTCGAGGCCTTACGACGTCATCTTGGGCATGGATTGGCTATCCACGGTTCATGCCCAGATCGACTGTTTTAGGCGCAAGGTGCGATGTGTTCGTACCGACGGGAGCAGGTTTACCTTCACCGGCGAGAAGGGAACCTTTGCAGCACAGGATGGACTTCCGCGGAGGAGAGTGCAGCCCATCTCTCATCAGTTGGCTAGCCTCATCCTAGGAGCAGTGGATGTGCGGAGTCCGGCTTTTCCTGCAGTGGTGGACCAGTACGTGGACGTCTTTCCCGAAGACGTTCCAGGGCTACCTCCTCGTAGAGAGGTAGACTTTTACATCGACTTGTACCCCGGGACAGCCCCGATATCTACTCCAGCATATCGGATGGCCCCCACCGAGCTTCGAGAGCTGCGGGTACAGTTGGAGGACTTGCAGAGCAAGGGTTTTATCCGACCCAGTGTTTCACCCTGGGCTTCCCCGATTTTGTTCGCCAAGAAGGCGGACGGGAGCTTGCGACTATGTGTCGACTATCGTCGCCTGAACCAGGTGACAGTGAGGAACAAGTATCCGCTGCCACGGATTGATGACCTCTTCGATCAGCTCAAGGGAGCGCAGTGGTTCTCGAAGATAGACCTCCGGTCAGGCTATCATCAGCTCAGAGTTCGAGACGAGGACGTGCAGAAGACGGCCTTCAGGTGTCGGTATGGCCATTATGAGTTCTTGGTTATGCCGTTCGGCGTAACCAATGCTCCAGCAGTGTTCATGAGCCTCATGAACAGGATCTTCCAGCCATACCTCGACCGATTTGTCGTTGTCTTCATTGACGACATTTTGGTATACTCGACGACTGAGGAGGAGCATGCATACCACCTGCGAGTTGTGCTAGACACACTCCGAGAGTGTAACACCCCAAGCTTCCTCGGTATGTTTCCTTTCGAATAATGCAATGACGTGCATTGTACGCAACTTCGAGATTTTAACACACCACAACCAATCAAACTAGCCGTTATGAATAGTAATACATACTTTTTGAAATTATATATATTTTATATTTCAAAATGGACTTCATTTTTGGATTCGGAATATCGAATTTAGCCTAAGGTGAAATTTTGGTACTTTTCGGATAACTTTCATATTTTGATGAATAGTGAAAATTACTAAATTTTAATTAAAAACAACTTTTTTAATCAAAATAATTAATAGTGATAAATTGTGAATTTGAGTGGTTTTAAAGTATATTTAGAATATATTTTTACCATTTAATATAATGTTGTTCATTGGACATAATTTTACAATTAAACCGAACATAAACAAGTGTCAATCTTTTGATAGTTATTATCTCTTAAAAACACGCTTTTTGTTTTGACAGCGGGAATTAATTTTAAATTAATTTCTGCCACTTCTGTGTTTTGAATTTAGAAAAATGGATTCCATATTTGGAATCAGGATGTCCAAATTGTGTAAATAGGTAACTTTTATTTTTAGACATTTTGAATAATTACTGCGGTAAATATTTTATTTACCATGGTTAAGGGTAAATCCGGTAAATAAGGGTTAAAAAAAATAATATTATAATAATACTAAATTACCCTAAAATGTGTCTTAACCCTATTGGTTGATACATGGTCGACCATGGGCATCTTTGGGTCAATTTTGGGACCCCATGGATCCACTTGTAAGTGATAATGACACTTTATATTAATTAAGTTAAAATGAATACAAAAATGACACAAGCATATATCCTTTAGCAAAACAATTGTTACATAGGGTTATATATTCTGGATTTTAGATTATAAATATTCATTAGAAAGCTAAAAAGATTTCCTACATAATTATATTTTATTTATAATTTTTTGACATTAAAAAATTTATTTTATTTATGACACAATGATGATACAGTAATTACTAAAATAGTAAAAAATTAACATAATTGATATTATAAATACCCAAATAATTATAAATGAAACTTTTAATGAATTAAACAAATTTTCTAGGATAATATGATATATTAGTATTGATTTATTTGACTTTGTTTGAAGTAATCAATCTGTTATGAGTTTCACAAAAATCAACTAGTGAATAGTGTCAAAATTGACATAAAAGAGTTCTTAAAACAAATATTATATTATTAATTGATATTAAATTCCTAAAAATCTAAGGTTCGGCCAAGAGACTTATATTATGATAGGTTAATCATTAATGGACCACTTGGGGGTCTTTTGGATGTATATAGTAAGTTTATTAACCATATTATATAAAAATACAAAGAGACATTGTAAAAGTGAAACTAATTAACTTAGAGTTAATACTTAAAGATAAGGTTAATATAAGTACCCAAACCTGTCTAAATTCTATTGGATGAGTTGTTTTCGACCTATCCCCACCTCAACCTTTGAATAGTCAACTTTGGAGCCATTGGAAACCGAATATGAATTTATTATAAATTAATATTTCTAGCTTTTCCAAAGGTGCCCCTCACCCCTCTTATAAAAGGGCACTCCTCCTTCTCATTTCCTCACACCTCTCCAGCCACTTGGCTCGTCCAAACTCTGCCCAACTAAGCTCCCCACATCCCTCTCCTCATCCTTGAAGCTTCCCCTTAGGCATAAAGCATTTCAACAAGTCCTTTGGTTCCAACCAAAGTGAGTTACCTAAATTAAAGGTAACGATATCTCTTAAATTATTTTCATTTATTTTGCTTCTTCAACCCCCAAACTCTTTTTATTTCCCTTCTCTTGTAACAACACCAGTATCCTCAATATACTAGGATGTTGTTATAAGAAGTATTCAAACTACACATACACACAACTCCATCTAATGGATGATGAACATAATGTTTCTGTGGATGGCAAACTAACGCCTCACGAAACGATGATTGTTCAAAAACATCTTACCGCCTCTCATGGTGGCCATTATGATGGCACTGTAATTAAATATGATATTAATGATATATATTTTATATATATGCTTCTATAATTCCATTTTATTTCATACCATTATTCGTTTCATGTCGTATATACATACGATAATTTCATTTGAGGAAGTGCGGACTACCGCCCCCTTAAAATGATATGACTCGTTCATACCACACATGGAACGTATAAAGGATGGTGTTAATGAACTTAAGTAACATATATAAAATATTATATTATACTGGAATAGTAATATACCTATGTATCATTTGGATTCGATTCTTTTAAAATAAAAAATTAAATGGAAGTAGCGTTCGTGCGTACGTACGGACTACCGTCTCCACGAACGCGATGAGATTCATTATCCATCGTATCCATTCAAGTATAATTATCATTTAATGATTTAAAAATGATGTTTAAGGACTTGATATCATTCTGGATATGAATAAGATACAACAAACATGACTTATGTAACAAAACATATAAAAGAAAATGAGTAAGTTAACACCCGAAACGACGTTAATACTAAGATATTATTAACAAATCAATGTTAAAAGATCATATATGATATCATATTAAAGTAAATTATTCTTGTATTATTCAATAACAATTATTTCACCATTATACAGGAGGTAAACCTACCATCGACCAAGGAAAAAGTACAATGTAAGGGATTCTCTTATCTCACTTTTAATTCCGTGAGAATTCCATTGATCACCACTTAATTATTGCATGTGGTGTATGTGTACTACCCATGATTGTATTCATTGTGTAATATACTTTATTTTATGGTTATTTACATCATCATGGTATGATCTTTCTTTCATGGGTGTTTGTCTCTTAAGTTACCTAATCAATAAGGGAATTTGAGATTTCAATTTCCACTCATTTGGCTTTACGCATATTTCATTGATTATATTACTCCATGATTATGTGTGGAATCACTATTAATTTGATTATGTCATAATTTCCACTCCCCTTCCTGTGGATATAAGTTTGATACACATAATCACTCCATTGATAATTCTCAATTCATTGATATGAATTTGATAAGAGTAATTTTAACTCATTCTCCATTTGTTGAGTTAAACATCCAATTCGTTGGTATTGTTTTTACAAGAATATGTGTGAATATCCTTTGATTGATTTACACTGAATATCCAATCATATTTAGTGTATTTATATTTGTCACACATAATTATGTCGTTGATTTATCCTTAACCTAAGGATACAACCTTTATGAGAGATTTCATCTCAATTTACATTCCATTGAGACTTCTTTGATGATATACACCAAATCACTTTTATGTGGTGTATATAATGTACTTTGACATAGTATATCATGAATTACTTTATTCTCATGATATTACAATGTTTTTATTACCTCAATTATTTGTATTCAAGTGTCTCTCTTTTGGTTAGAAACTCTAACCAAAATACCATTTTAAAATGTTTTAAAGAATTATTCTTCTAAATCATGCTCATTAATGTCCATATTTTAAAAATGGTTTTAAGGATTTATTTATATGGACATTAAAGTTTTAAAATTAAAAATCCTTTTAAAAAGTTTCAAAGTGGTATGGGACACTTTGATTCAAAAATCTATTTTTAAATGGCTTTTTGACAAATAGTGTGACTTTTAAATGTTTTCAAGAAAAGGTGGATATTTCTCTCAAATAGTTTTGATGATTATTTTCATCTATGTCAACATCCTTCATTATTCTTGATTGAGGTTAATGTGATACAATACAATCTTCCATATTGTATCGAATGAGTTATGTTTGACTGTGGATGTGCTATTTTTAAACCATTCAAGGTTTGTGGTAAAAGTATTGACATTTCGTATGCTAGTTTCAATACGAATGTTTATGTTATGTTTAAACTTGTTCATATGAGGAATGCATTGGACTTAATAAGTGACGGGTGGAGCCCGCTATAGCTCCTCGATGCATCGGTAGGTCTCATGAGACAAACTAGTGTCTTGGCACAAGGCCTTGGCAAAATCTTATTTGTAGTCTTGGCACGAGGCCTTGGCTATGTGGTTATGATAGTCTGGCATTATGCATTCCATCATTATGAAAGTGGTTATTGATATTGCATGTGATCATTCGACCAGTAGAATATCCATGTGAGTATGTAAATGGCATTATTTCATTTTACCTTCGCCATTTTATGCTGAAGTTTAAATTTAAAAGGGCTTTTGTTTTAGTTATAAATTGCCTTAAGTGTTTATGCTTATTTATGAAAGCTTCTGCTATAATGTTATCCTTACTGAGCATCCGAGCTCACCCCTTTCAATGTTTTATTTTTCCCAGGATTATGAAGAAGTAATTTATGAATGACCTGCAGGGATAGTATGAGGGGATATGAAGACAAAATGTTTTTTTTTATGATGTAATGTAAAAATTTATGGATGTATCTAGTTATTCCATGGCTACTAAACTAATCGGTCTTTCGAGACTTGATCTTTCTCATGATCATGCCAATGTTATGTAATAATGCACCGACTCTAGGTAATTAGGGTCGGGGCGTTACAGTTGGTATCAGAGGAAGTTTAGTACAAACCTTGGTAGCTAGATTTAGATAAACTCTGATTAGAGCACGTAGACCTAAAATGAACTTTGAGGATTAGTATAAAAGAACTTCCTAGAATTTTGGTATTGTAGAAATTTTGTGAGTTTTCCGAGCAATACATCCCTGTCTGGATACGAGCAGGTAGAGGCGGCTCTGGCACAGATGTACCTAGGGGTAAAACCCGAAAACACCGCTTTGAGCTAGACTCGAACGGGAACTGGTGCACGACAACGGGCCTTGCTGCACTCTTGGTTACGACACTCCCGGGGGATATGCTTAGGATAATTTACATTTTCTTTACAAACCAATTTAAGTAATATATATAAGATGAGAGTAAATGACCTTGGTTAATCCTAATATGTTTCAAATTGAGAATATAGTGACATTTTAATCTCTAAATGATTTTACGACTACTATTACTCACACAATGCTTTATGGTTTTAGTCAATGGCTGGATTCCATGGAAGTCATAGTGACTTTGAGAATGATGTACAAGATGGGAACGGTGGTGGAAATGAGCAACAAAATGGAATGTTGATAGGCGTAAAAGATATCGTCTTTATGCCAAATCAGTTTTCCAAAAATATGATCAACAACATATATATTAACCAACTCCAAGACTCAACAAGGAAGAGAAAGGTGATAAATGATAAGAGCTCCAGCAATGGAGACCATGGAGAAAAGAACCCTCAATTTTCATCATGCAGGAAATGTGGAAAGAGACACCCAGGAAAGTGTCTCAATGGGACAACGAAATGTTTTACGTGCGGGAAGGAAGGACATAAAGTAAAGAATTGCCGAAGAAAAATGAAGAGTACTATGGAAGAAGATAAAAATGGTCCCAAGAGTCCATTTACAGTCATTTGCCGTAAATGTAGGGGACCTGGCCATTACCCGAGTGAATGTCCTATTCTATAGGATATTTTCTTGGTCAAAGAAGAAGCTATGTGGGAATAAATGGTTGGAGAAATGTTTAAAAAGTATTAGCACTCCTTGTTGATGGGTTTACTATGGAATAATTTTCTCTTGTATTTTTAACCCCACAGTTTGCCATGTGAGAATGATATTTGCGGAAGAATTGTCTCTTCTCTTGTGGATATGGGTATAAATAACCATTTGGATTTATATGATCATTGGGTTTTGAGAGAATTATAAGTTATTCTAATTTGGGATGAAGATTCAAGGTATGATATAACATTTGTGGTTAAATTTATGATATAGTATTTGGAGGAATTTATCTCATTTTGGAAATATTATAAAATATAGTTTTTGAAAAAGGACAACACGTAGACCGTGTGACAACCCGTCGCGTCGGACAAATCTATGGGAATCGAACCCACAACCAAAGTGCGATTGGGATTTATCGCCTACCACTGGACTACGTGAAGTCCCTGGTTAGTGTGACTTTTTTTTAGTTAAATGATTTTATTGATCAATAATAAGTTGATTTGGGTTCTTATTTCATATCAAAAGAATACCCTTGGTATAGGAAAATGATTTGGTGATTAAGTGATAAATGTTATTTTGGAAGATGTTCGCTTTGTTGGGAACACTATAAGCCCAAGGAAAATAGAATACTATGGGGTTTCATTTGTAGAGTAATGATAGATTTTTATCTACGTTTTTATTGTGGATTTATAGTGATTTGGGTTATTTATGGAAATGATTAACCTATAATAGAGAATATGTGATTAGGTTAATTACTTTTGAGTATGTGACTTTAAGAGTATCTGATGTCATTTGGAGATACAATTTAACATGGGAGACTACATAATCAAATTCTTCTATGTTTTGGGTTTCAATATTAGTTTGGATTATATTAAAGGATTTTAAGGACAATTGGTTATTGAATGGTATCTATTTAACTTTGGGGTATTGTTGGTTTAATTTTAGAAATTAAGATTAGTGCATATTTATCTCAATGAATATCCTTTTGGGGGATCATTAGATCATTCACTGACCATTTTGGTTTTGATTAATCTTCAAAGACAATGTAAATATATGGTTTATCCTTCATGGATCATGTGATTCTATAGAAGTTTATTCTATCTCTTCCAGTGTGACCAAGTCTTCTTGAATACTCATCGTTTAAAAAAAATGAGTTAGTGGTGGAAATTTATTAAAGAATTAAAATCTACTTAAAATGTAAGTATATCTCATAATGTTCTTAGTCAATATCATAAATGAATTACTCTTCCTTATGTAATGTAACTTAAAAAAAATGTTGTCCGTTTACTTTCCTAATAGGAGACTAATGGTCGTTTGTCCCAACACAAGTTTGTGGTTTTCTCATTGTTAACTTTCTCCTGATCATGATTTCTATCCCTCTCCATCAGAACTTGACACTTAGTTTATCATCCATATCCATGTTTTCTTACATGGAATCCTAGTATGGGTTATCTTGGATGACCCTTATACCTCTCTTTCTTTCTTTTAAAGTGATAGTTTTATTGACTCTTTTTCCGATGTGGGACTTTCCATTATATTCCCAAGTAAAATTTTAAAAATTGCGAGGACGCAATTTATTGAAGGAGGGGAGAATGTAACACCCCAAGCTTCCTCGGTATGTTTCCTTTCGAATAATGCAATGACGTGCATTGTACGCAACTTCGAGATTTTAACACACCACAACCAATCAAACTAGCCGTTATGAATAGTAATACATACTTTTTGAAATTATATATATTTTATATTTCAAAATGGACTTCATTTTTGGATTCGGAATATCGAATCTAGCCTAAGGTGAAATTTTGGTACTTTTCGGATAACTTTCATATTTTGATGAATAGTGAAAATTACTAAATTTTAATTAAAAACAACTTTTTTAATCAAAATAATTAATAGTGATAAATTGTGAATTTGAGTGGTTTTAAAGTATATTTAGAATATATTTTTACCATTTAATATAATGTTGTTCATTGGACATAATTTTACAATTAAACCGAACATAAACAAGTGTCAATCTTTTGATAGTTATTATCTCTTAAAAACACGCTTTTTGTTTTGACAGCAGGAATTAATTTTAAATTAATTTCTGCCACTTCTGTGTTTTGAATTTAGAAAAATGGATTCCATATTTGGAATCAGGATGTCCAAATTGTGTAAATAGGTAACTTTTATTTTTAGACATTTTGAATAATTACTGCGGTAAATATTTTATTTACCATGGTTAAGGGTAAATCCGGTAAATAAGGGTTAAAAAAAATAATATTATAATAATACTAAATTACCCTAAAATGTGTCTTAACCCTATTGGTTGATACATGGTCGACCATGGGCATCTTTGGGTCAATTTTGGGACCCCATGGATCCACTTGTAAGTGATAATGACACTTTATATTAATTAAGTTAAAATGAATACAAAAATGACACAAGCATATATCCTTTAGAAAAACAATTGTTACATAGGGTTATATATTCTGGATTTTAGATTATAAATATTCATTAGAAAGCTAAAAAGATTTCCTACATAATTATATTTTATTTATAATTTTTTGACATTAAAAAATTTATTTTATTTATGACACAATGATGATATAGTAATTACTAAAATAGTAAAAAATTAACATAATTGATATTATAAATACCCAAATAATTATAATATGAAACTTTTAATGAATTAAACAAATTTTCTAGGATAATATGATATATTAGTATTGATTTATTTGACTTTGTTCGAAGTAATCAATCTGTTATGAGTTTCACAAAAATCAACTAGTGAATAGTGTCAAAATTGACATAAAAGAGTTCTTAAAACAAATATTATATTATTAATTGATATTAAATTCCTAAAAATCTAAGGTTCGTCCAAGAGACTTATATTATGATAGTTTAATCATTAATGGACCACTTGGGGGTCTTTTGGATGTATATAGTAAGTTTATTAACCATATTATATAAAAATACAAAGAGACATTGTAAAAGTGAAACTAATTAACTTAGAGTTAATACTTAAAGATAAGGTTAATATAAGTACCCAAACCTGTCTAAATTCTATTGGATGAGTTGTTTTCGACCTATCCCCACCTCAACCTTTGAATAGTCAACTTTGGAGCCACTGGAAACCGAATATGAATTTATTATAAATTAATATTTCTAGCTTTTCCAAAGGTGCCCCTCACCCCTCTTATAAAAGGGCACTCCTCCTTCTCATTTCCTCACACCTCTCCAGCCACTTGGCTCGTCCAAACTCTGCCCAACTAAGCTCCCCACATCCCTCTCCTAATCCTTGAAGCTTCCCCTTAGGCATAAAGCATTTCAACAAGTCCTTTGGTTCCAACCAAAGTGAGTTACCTAAATTAAAGGTAACGATATCTCTTAAATTATTTTCATTTATTTTGCTTCTTCAACCCCCAAACTCTTTTTATTTCCCTTCTCTTGTAACAACACCAGTATCCTCAATATACTAGGATGTTGTTATAAGAAGTATTCAAACTACACATACACACAACTCCATCTAATGGATGATGAACATAATGTTTCTGTGGATGGCAAACTAACGCCTCACGAAACGATGATTGTTCAAAAACATCTTACCGCCTCTCATGGTGGCCATTATGATGGCACTGTAATTAAATATGATATTAATGATATATATTTTATATATAAGCTTCTGTAATTCCATTTTATTTCATACCATTATTCGTTTCATGTCGTATATACATACGATAATTTCATTTGAGGAAGTGCGGACTACCGCCCCCTTAAAATGATATGACTCGTTCATACCACACATGGAACGTATAAAGGATGGTGTTAATGAACTTAAGTAACATATATAAAATATTATATTATACTGGAATAGTAATATACCTATGTATCATTTGGATTCGATTCTTTTAAAATAAAAAATTAAATGGAAGTAGCGTTCGTGCGTACGTACGGACTACCGTCTCCACGAACGCGATGAGATTCATTATCCATCGTATCCATTCAAGTATAATTATCATTTAATGATTTAAAAATGATGTTTAAGGACTTGATATCATTCTGGATATGAATAAGATACAACAAACATGACTTATGTAACAAAACATATAAAAGAAAATGAGTAAGTTAACACCCGAAACGGCGTTAATACTAAGATATTATTAACAAATCAATGTTAAAAGATCATATATGATATCATATTAAAGTAAATGATTCTTGTATTATTCAATAACAATTATTTCACCATTATACAGGAGGTAAACCTACCATCGACCAAGGAAAAAGTACAATGTAAGGGATTCTCTTATCTCACTTTTAATTCCGTGAGAATTCCATTGATCACCACTTAATTATTGCATGTGGTGTATGTGTACTACCCATGATTGTATTCATTGTGTAATATAATTTATTTTATGGTTATTTACATCATCATGGTATGATCTTTCTTTCATGGGTGTTTGTCTCTTAAGTTACCTAATCAATAAGGGAATTTGAGATTTCAATTTCCACTCATTTGGCTTTACGCATATTTCATTGATTATATTACTCCATGATTATGTGTGGAATCACTATTAATTTGATTATGTCATAATTTCCACTCCCCTTCCTATGGATATAAGTTTGATACACATAATCACTCCATTGATAATTCTCAATTCATTGATATGAATTTGATAAGAGTAATTTTAACTCATTCTCCATTTGTTGAGTTAAACATCCAATTCGTTGGTATTGTTTTTACAAGAATATGTGTGAATATCCTTTGATTGATTTACACTGAATATCCAATCATATTTAGTGTATTTATATTTGTCACACATAATTATGTCGTTGATTTATCCTTAACCTAAGGATACAACCTTTATGAGAGATTTCATCTCAATTTACATTCCATTGAGACTTCTTTGATGATATACACCAAATCACTTTTATGTGGTGTATATAATGTACTTTGACATAGTATATCATGAATTACTTTATTCTCATGATATTACAATGTTTTTATTACCTCAATTATTTGTATTCAAGTGTCTCTCTTTTGGTTAGAAACTCTAACCAAAATACCATTTTAAAATGTTTTAAAGAATTATTCTTCTAAATCATGATCATTAATGTCCATATTTTAAAAATGGTTTTAAGGATTTATTTATATGGACATTAAAGTTTTAAAATTAAAAATCCTTTTAAAAAGTTTCAAAGTGGTATGGGACACTTTGATTCAAAAATCTATTTTTAAATGGCTTTTTGACAAATAGTGTGACTTTTAAATGTTTTCAAGAAAAGGTGGATATTTCTCTCAAATAGTTTTGATGATTATTTTCATCTATGTCAACATCCTTCATTATTCTTGATTGAGGTTAATGTGATACAATACAATCTTCCATATTGTATCGAATGAGTTATGTTTGACTGTGGATGTGCTATTTTTAAACCATTCAAGGTTTGTGGTAAAAGTATTGAAATTTCGTATGCTAGTTTCAATACGAATGTTTATGTTATGTTTAAACTTGTTCATATGAGGAATGCATTGGACTTAATAAGTGACGGGTGGAGCCCGCTATAGCTCCTCGATGCATCGGTAGGTCTCATGAGACAAACTAGTGTCTTGGCACAAGGCCTTGGCAAAATCTTATTTGTAGTCTTGGCACGAGGCCTTGGCTATGTGGTTATGATAGTCTGGCATTATGCATTCCATCATTATGAAAGTGGTTATTGATATTGCATGTGATCATTCGACCAGTAGAATATCCATGTGAGTATGTAAATGGCATTATTTCATTTTACCTTCGCCATTTTATGCTGAAGTTTAAATTTAAAAGGGCTTTTGTTTTAGTTATAAATTGCCTTAAGTGTTTATGCTTATTTATGAAAGCTTCTGCTATAATGTTATCCTTACTGAGCATCCGAGCTCACCCCTTTCAATGTTTTATTTTTCCCAGGATTATGAAGAAGTAATTTATGAATGACCTGCAGGGATAGTATGAGGGGATATGAAGACAAAATGTTTTTTTTTATGATGTAATGTAAAAATTTATGGATGTATCTAGTTATTCCAAGGCTACTAAACTAATCGGTCTTTCGAGACTTGATCTTTCTCATGATCATGCCAATGTTATGTAATAATGCACCGACTCTAGGTAATTAGGGTCGGGGCGTTACAGAGAGCACCAGCTTTATGGCAAGCTCTCAAAATGCCAGTTCTGGTTACGTGAGGTCCATTTCTTGGGGCACGTCATTTCTGAGGCGGGAGTTGCAGTGGATCCCGCGAAGATCGAGGCAGTGCTAGCTTGGGAGCCACCCAGGAGCGTGACAGAGGTGCGGAGCTTCTTGGGCCTAGCGGGATACTATCGGAGATTCGTGCCAGACTTCTCCAGAGTTGCGGCACCACTCTCAGCGTTGACGAAGAAGGGGAAACCCTTCGTGTGGTCAGACAGATGTCAGCAGAGCTTCCAGGAGCTGAGACAGAGATTGACCAGCGCACCTATCTTGAGGTTGCCTGAGGAGGGAGTTGGGTACGTAGTTTACTGCGATGCATCAGGGACTGGACTCGGGTGCGTCCTGATGCAGGAGCGGGCCGTGATCGCCTACGGATCACGTCAGTTGAGGCCGCATGAGCAGAACTACGCCAGTCATGACCTGGAGTTAGCAGCAGTGGTCTTCGCTCTGAAGACTTGGCGGCACTATCTGATGGGCGAGCGCTTCACAGTCTTTTCTGACCACCAGAGTCTCAGGTATATCTTCTCTCAGAAGGACCTGAACCTGAGACAGCGGAGATGGCTTGAGTTCCTCCAGGACTATGACTTTGAGATAGTCTATACTCCTGGGAAGGGGAACGTGGTAGCCGATGCCCTCAGCAGGAGGACGGGCATTCAGCTACTTGAGGAGGCGACGGAGCAGCTAGCCTCCTTGCAGATATCCTTCGTGGATAGAGACGGAGCAGCCTTTCTTCAGTCTCTCACAGTCTCTCCTCCACTTCTACAGCGGGTCAGAGAGGCTCAGCGTGGGGACGCTGACTGTGAGACCCGGCGTGCACTGATATCCTCAGGTCAGGCGCCTGATGGTTTCTCCCTTGGAGTAGAGCACGACATCCTTTTCAGAGGGCGTACCTTCGTACCAGTTGCTTTACGAGAGGAGGTGCTGAGAGAGTTTCACACTTCTCCCTTGGCGGTGCATCCCGGAGTGGCGAAGATGTACCAGGATCTCAGACGACAGCACTGGTGGCCGGGCATGAAGAAAGTTGTGGCAGAGTTCGTTTCACGATGCCTCACCTGCCAGCAGGTGAAGGCAGAGCACCAGGTACCAGCAGGCTTGGTACAGCCCTTGGAGGTCCCGGAGTGGAAGTGGGACGGCATATCTATGGACTTCGTGACTGGACTTCCACGTACTTCCAGAGGTCACGACTCCATTTGGGTGATTGTCGACCGACTCACCAAGTCGGCACACTTCTTACCCATCAGAGAGCAGGGCTCAGTGGAGAGCTTGGGACGTCTTTACGTCCAGGAGATCGTACGGCTTCACGGTGTGCCATCGTCTATCGTCTCCGATCGAGATGCTCGTTTCACTTCCCGGCTTTGGAAGGGGTTGCAGGAGGCGTTCGGGACGCGGCTCCATCTGAGCACAGCCTTCCACCCTCAGACGGATGGTCAGACGGAGAGGACCATTCAGACACTCGAGGACATGCTCCGTGCATGTGTTCTCGACTTTGTTCGCAGCTGGGAGGACCACCTACCCTTGGTGGAGTTCGCGTACAACAACAGCTACCACTCCACCATCGGGATGGCACCATACGAGGTGTTGTACGGCAGACCCTGCAGATCACCGTTGTGCTGGACAGACCCTGGGGAGTCAGCACTCGTGGGACCAGAGATGGTCCGAGCCACGACAAAGAAGGTCCAGATCATCCAGGAGAGGATGAGGACAGCTCAGAGCCGGCAGAAGTCATATGCTGACAGGAGGCGGAGGCCACTAGAGTTCGAGGATGGCGACCACGTCTTTTTGCGTGTCTCACCTCGACGTGGTTTACGGAGATTTGGCCGAGGCGGCAAGTTGTCTCCACGCTTCATCGGGCCTTTCCAGGTCCTCAGCAGGATAGGAGAGGTGGCTTACCGCCTGGCTCTACCACCTCAGTTGCACCGGGTGCACGACGTCTTCCACGTGTCTCAGCTGAGGAGATACGTGCACGACCCGACGCACATCATCGACTTTGGGGAGCTGGACGTGGACGATGGGGCGACTTTTGCGGAGGTCCCAGTGGAGATCGAGGATCGACAGGAGCGGGTCCTACGTGGGCGGTCGATTCCTCTTGTGCGCGTCAGATGGCAGCACGGGAACCTCCAGGAGAGCACTTGGGAGCGGGAGGCTCAGATGCGTGCTCAGTACCCCCATTTGTTCCCCTAGTTTTTGATGTATCTTTACGGGGACGTAAAGCCCTGAGGTGGGAGTAATGTAAAGACCCGCAAATTTCAAGGAAATTTTTTTCTTAATTTTCTTTGGAATTTTACAAGAGCGCAGCTTCAGACGGCACCTGATTCCGAGGCCCGGTGTGCCCGGAATCAATTTCCGAAGTTTGGCTCGGGTACGTTCAGTGAACGGACGAGCGGGTTTTTCTATCTTTTGAACCGGTGCCCGGAATCAAATTCTGAGGGCACCGATGAAATCGCAGCGCCGGTATTTGCTTAGAAACGCCTCTTCCGGAGTTGCGTTTGCTCATACGTGGTTTTTAAATTTTGCGGCTTTAAGTCAGAAATAAAATAAAGTTTGTGCGACAACTTTATTTTATTTCACTTAAGCTGCTTGGAAGCCACTTGAAGTCACTTAAAGACGGATTGAGCTGAGTTGAACTGGATAGGATGCTATCCAGAAATATCCTACCCTCTTGGTAGGATATTTGTGAGGCTGGACCCGCACGAGCCCCGCCGTTTCTTTCGCTAAGTAACGCACCCGCGAAAACCCGTCAAAGTAACTGAAAAGTCAACCGACGCGTTTTCTTTAATTCTTAACAGACCATTTAATTGGGCGGTTTATTTCGTGAATTAAATGGACTGTTTCTTCGTGAATTAAATGGGTCGTTTCTTTCGTTTAATTAATTCAACGAATTGATGGATCGTTTCTTAACCGGTTTCGTGTGTTGGCATGTTTATAAAATAAGACCAACCCAAAAATCCTTGGAATGGATTTGAAAGAATCTCCGTTCCTCCACCCTCTCCGCGAAGAACGCGAAGAACGCGAAGAACGCGAAGAACGCGAAGAACGCCGGCGACCGGAATTCGACGACGCACACCAAGATCTGCGACGTCGACGAGATCTACCCGCGACGTTCTTCGGCGACGCCTCTTCTTCCGCGGCCGATCCTCGTTCGGCAACTAAGTTGAGAATCGGATCTTTTCTTCTCCCTTTTTAATTTCAATATCAACGGATTTAAACTAATTAAATCCGTTTGTTCTTGATCCGGAGTTTGGCGACGCGACGCCGGATACCGCGACGTTTTTCCCCCTTCTTCCGCGACGAGCAATCCCGCGACGATCCCTCGTTCGGCAACGACAGCTGCGAGGTAAGGGTTGTTGGAATTCTTTTTAAAATCCCGTGTTTATTCTTTTGAAATATAGAACCCGATCACGAAACAATTTTAATTTATTTAAAATTGTTGATTGGTTTCTTTCTTGTTCCTCCCGTGGATTATGACTAACGCGGAGGGTGCGGGTCTAACGAACAAGACCCGGCAACCCTCCGCCGATCTATTTTGTTGTGCGGATTTGGCGGACGTCGACAAACCGTGCGGCAAGGGCAATTTGTTGTTTCCGCAGTGAAGATCGTCCCCCGGGAGGAGCATCGGCGCAGATGGGAAAGAAATCGGGCCACCGGAGCATCTCCGGCGGCCCGCGGAAGGAGGCGGCGGCGCGGGTCGCCGGCGCGGCGGCGCCGGCGACCGGAGGCGGCGGCGCCAGGCGCGCCGCCGTGGGAATCTTCCGCCGCGGCTTCAGCCGCGGCGGCGGCGGCAGCCGGTTCCGCGGCCGCGCGGAACCGGAATCGGACGCGGCGGCCCGGCCGCGTCCGCGTGACAGGCGGCCCCCCGCGGGGGCCGCGTTTCCTCAAAGCCGCGGGTCAAACCCGCGGCGTCTCTTGTTCGGCCGCTCGGCCGAAGCCGAGCCGGCCGGTCCGGTCGGCCGGGCCGCGCCCAGGCCGGACCGGACCCGGCCGAGCCGGTTCGGGCCGGGTCGAGCCGACCCGGTTCGGGCCGACCCGGTTCGGCCGACCCCAGGGGGGGGGGTTCGAGCCGGGTCGCCCCGGGCCCAGTACCCCCGTTTCGGGCCCTCTAAGGTCTTTCGCCCATATCTTGGGCCTGGGACCTCCGATTGACGAACCGTCAGCGGCTACGCGATCCTTGGATCGAGACGGTCGTTTCGGTATATTATACTCAAGGTTTCGGAAGACTTTGGGTTCGGCCGGGTTGGTTCGTACACGAAGCCAACCGGGCCCTCGGAGCGGAAACGCTCATAACTTGAGCTACGGACGTCCGATCGACGTACCGTCAGCTGTGGTAGTTTCCTCTAAGTGAGACGGAACTTTTGGCATACTCCGCCCGAGGATCGGATACAGGCGGAGTACGGTCGGGTTGGTTTTTCCCTAAAAACCAACCGGGCCCCTGGGACGAAAATGCCAATAACTCTCAGACCGGGCGTCCGATTGACGCGCCGTCTGTCGCGTTGAGATCCTGTTGTCGATACGGAACTTTTGGATACATCAACTTCGGACTACGTGTCAGTTGATGTATCAGCCTCTCGGCTCGTGGAGCGGACCCTCCTAAACGAGCTCGCTACGTGCGGGAACCCTAGCGCTGGCTGTGACCTCGACGACAGAGCAGAGATCCTCCGTGGACTGCGACGACGGCAGAGCAGAGATCCTCTGTGGACTGCGACGACGGCAGAGCAGAGATCCTCCGTGGACTGCGACGACGGCAGAGCAGAGATCCTCCGTGGACTGCGGCGACGACTGTGCAGAGATCCTCAGTGGACTGCGTCGACTACTGCACTCAGCGATCCTACGTGGATCAGTGCCCGATCCTGTGTGGGTCCTACTACCGGTTCTGTGTGAGCCACTGCCTACCGGTTCTGTGTGAGCCACTGCCTACAGGTTCTGTGTGAGCCCGATCCTGTGTGGGTCTTCTGCGGGGGTTAGTACCTATCGATCCTTCGTGGGTCCGACGACTTAGATGGATCAGTGATCATCTTTGACGTCATCTGAAAAAGTATACCTGGTTGAGCTGAATCTTATGTTACTCTCCTTTGTGGATTGTGTTGAACTATCCTTTGTGGATTTACTGTTTACTCTCCTTGTGGATTTGAGTCTTGCTTTCCTTTGTGGATTGAGTTGTTCTTGAGCTCGTGAGCAGAGCTAGAATTGGGGACTTAGGTATATGTATGGGCATATACCTAAGTCGAGTCAGATGTTACTTCGTGATTGCATCTTTCTTTTGTGCTATATCCTTTGTGGATTTCGGGAGACCTTCGGGGGTATCGGGGTCCTTACTGAGTAGTTGTACTCACCCCTGCACGGGCTATGCCCGCACCTTGTTGTGTTGGTTGCAGACGACGGACAGCGCTGATCACGGTTGGGGCGTGGAGCAGGACGGTACCTGGAGGTGGACCACTGGGCGGAACGTGCTCGGAGCGGACGTGGGACCCGAGGAGCCTGGAGGCTATCTGTACCCACCCTTCAGGTGGGATTGCTAGTGGACGACACGAGGCCGCCGTCTTTTCTTCAGTTGCTGCTTTACTTTTCAGTTGTACTTTACAGTTGGGCTTGTATTCCGGCCCCCTTTACTTTTCTGCACTTTACTTTCCGCTTGCTGACTCTGTGTGGTTGTTACTTATAAAGGCAATGCCTTCCCTGTTACTGGGATCTTACTCCTTGGTGCTAGTCGCCAGCCCCTGGCCTATGGAAGGCGGGCTTGGGGTAGTCACGGCACGGGCCCCGAGGACGGGTCGTGACATATATGTCTTGTTACATAAGCCATGTTTTTCATGGATAGGTTGTATATTATTCATATACAGAATTATATCAAGTCCTTAAACATTATTTTTAAATCATCAAATGATAATTATACTTGACTGGATACGATAGAGAATGAATCTCATCGCGTTCGTGGAGACGGTAGTCCGTACGTACGCACGAGCGACAATATCATTCTTTTAAAATTAAAATAATATATAAATGGATGGTATATCATATATAAATAATAATTAACATGTTATATTTATTATTTAGTTGAGTTACACATCATTATTATACCCATCCAAATAATAATATATTGAATAACAATTACACCACGACGTGGAGACGGTAATCCGTATGTACGCATGTATGGTGACATGTTATTCAAAGGGTGTATATAATACTGAATATGGTTGTACAATATTTATAATAACATCACAGTATATATATGATACTGGATTTATTATTTTAGAATGGTAATAACAAAGGAAGAAGAAGTGGAAGAAGAAAGGAACTTGGAAAAGGGTGGTGAAATTATTACCTCTTCTTTGGGCTCTTCCTTTTGATTTGATCAAAATGGCTCCTTAGGGTGGCTTTCTGATCACACTAAGGCCTCTAGGTTGTAGTGAGGGAAGTTGGGAGAGTATTTGGACAGATTTTGGCCGAACCAAAAGGCTTTTAAGGTGTGAATAAATGAGAAGGATGAGTGCCCTTTTATAAGAGGGGTGAGGGGCACCTTTGGAAAAGCTATAAATATTAATTTATAATAAATTCATATTCGGTTTCTAATGGATCCAAAGTTTATTATTTAAATGTTAAGGTGGGGATAGGTCTAAAACCATTCAACCAATATAATTTAGACAGTTTTGGGTTACTATATTAACCTTATCTTTAAGTATTAACTCTTAGTTAATTAGTTTGACATTTACCATGTCACTTTGTATTTTTATATTATATAGTTAATAAACTTACTATATATATCCAAGAGACCCCTAAGTGGTCCATTAATGATACAAGTATCATGATATAAGTCTCTTTGATGAAATTTAGATTTTTAGGAATTTAATATCAATTAATTATAATATTTGTTTTAAAAACTCTTTTATGTCAATTTTGACACTATTCAATAGTTGATTTTTGTGAAACTCATAACAGAATGATTACTTCAAAAAATGTTAATTAAATAAATCCTAATATTTCATATTATCCTATAAATTTTTTTAATGCATTAAAAGTCTCAAATTATATTTATTTGGGTATTTATAATATCCATTATTTTAAATTTTCACTATTATGGTAATTACTGCATCATCATTGTGTCATAAGTAAATTACATTATGTAATCTTTAAAAATTATAAATAAAATATAATTATGTATAAAATCTTTTTATCTTTATAATGAATATTTATAGTCTAAAATCCAACATATATAACCCTATGTAAAAATTGTTTTTCTAAAAGATATATGCTTGTGTCATTTTTGTATTCATTTTAACTTAATTAAAATAAAGTGTCCCCATCACCTACAAGTGGCTTCATGGGGTCCCCAAATCGACCCAAAGATGCCTATGGTCGAACATGTATCAAAACATAATTCTAGGACACGTTTTATGGTAATCTATTATTATTATAATATTATTGTTTAACCCATATTTATCGGATTTACCCTTAACCATGGTAAATAATATATTTACCGAAGTAATTATTCAAAATGTATAAAAATAAAAGTTACCTATTTACACAATTTGACCATCCTGATTCTAAATATGGAATCCATTTTTCCAAATTCAAAACACATAATTGGCAGAAATTAATTTAAAATTAATTCCCGTTGTTAAAACAAAAAGCGTGTTTTTAAGAGATGATAACTATCAAAAGATTGACACTTGTTTATGTCCGGTTTAATTGTTAAATTATGTCCAATGACCAACATTATATTAAATGGTAAAAATATATTATAAATATACTTTAAAACCACTCAAATTCATAATTTATCACTATTAATTATTTTGATTAAAAAGGTAGTTTTTAATTAAAATTTAGTAATTTTCACTATTCATCAAAATATTAAAGTTATCTAAAAAGTACAAAAATTTCACCTTAGGCTAAATTCGATATTACGAATCCAAAAATGAAGTCCATTTTAAAACATAAAATATATATAATTTCAAAAATTAGTTATTACTATTCACAATGGCTAGTTTGATTTGTTATGGTGTGTTAGAACTCAGTGTTGCGTACAACACACGCTATCACATTATTCAAAGAGAAGCGTACCATAGAAGATTGGGGTGTTACAAGTTGTTTAAAAGTTTTTCTGTGGTTTGGTTTTATAATGCATGTAATAACCTAATTTATAAATTATGTTTGAAACTTGAATTTTATAAACTATTTTAATAACTTATTTCCATTTATTCAGAGGGTTGTGGGGCATTTTGGGTAGTTAATTTCTCATTCATATTTTATCTCAGTTTTAGTTCCTAGTTTAGAACCATGTGGCTATTGAGAGTGTTTATTGTTTGAGGTATGTCATTTGTTTTATTTTTAGTTTCTCTTTTAGCATCATCCATGTAGGATTTTTTTTATCACTTTATATGTAAAAAAGGGTAAAAATATATATTGGTGGATAAAGAAAAGGCATGTGGCGGAAGATTTTTGTTTTCTTTTCCTTGTAAGGGAGGTATATTGGGGGTGAACTATGTTTTTGTTTTATTTTTTCTTTACTGTAGTTATATTTTTTGTTTCTTTTCCATTTCTTACTTTTCCTTTTGGTGTATAAATGCAGCTCATAGATTGGTCATTCCAAAATATTATTCTTTTTTATGCTTGTTTTCTCAATTATTTATTGGGAGAAACCATTCCTAAGTGTGTTCATGTGAGGTCAAGAAACTAGTTTCTAGCCTATGGTTATCAGGAATGTCCTTTATGTTAGTGGTTGGATAGTTTGGGCATCTTTCAAATGGAAATATTGGGACGATTCATTACATATGGTACTGGAGCTTCAGTTTTTACTATCAATGAGTACCTTAGTATTTCAAAATTACCAATATTATTTGGGGTGTCATGATAATATTGAGTAAGAATTATTCATTGGATCTCTGGAGGTATTATAGGGAGATTTTAGCTAGATTTTTCCATCCCTCAGCCTCATGTTTTCACAGGATGTGGGTTTGAATATTAAATTCATATTTTATTTGATTTATCGTTGATCTTGTGTTGATCATCATTGGAGTAATATTTGTTTTCTTGGGGTTCTAGATGAATTTTTTGATTGAAGTAGGTGATGAATCTGAGGATTAGTTTATGTTTACATGACATTATTAATTGGTTAATGATGAAATTTTCAATCCTAAAAGGCCTTAGGGATTATTTCAAGGATGGTTCGGGGTCTATTGGGCCACATGTTTGAGTCAGTCATGGTTAGGAATCCTATTTAATTTATTGTTTAGACCACTCTTTGGTTATCCTTAATGGAGAGGGATGAGTCAAAGTGGGTATTTTGATATGTTGATGAAATTAATTATGATTTTTGGTGTGAAATGTGTCATTGTGAAAAATTAATACTTTTTGGAAAAATAATTTTTTTTACAAATAAGCCTTATTGACTATTTTCAAAACAGTTTTTTTAGAAATCAATTTAGATGTAAAATGGGTTAATGGTTTAAGTGTATGAGGTTTTTGAAATATCTTGGGGTCTATTTTTAAAATTTATGATTTCATTTTATTAAAATGAAACTGTAAATGTTTTTAATTCTTTTTAAGGAATGATATTTGGAATTATCAAGTGGATTTGATGTTTTCCCATGATATTGGTTAGTTTTTATGTTAGGTTAATGTTTTTGTAATACCCTTAAGGATTTATTATTTTAAATAAAGGGAATTATTTAAAATGGATTGTTTCTTTTAAAATACTATTTATTTTATGAAAATGGTTTTTATTCCTTTAGGGATGTTCAAGTTTTTAAATAAATGATATTTTTTTGTGTGGTGCCTTATTAGTTGGTGTTTTTTGATTTCTTCCCTTTAGGTAGGTTTAGACCATTTGAATTGATTCATAGAACATGGTTTGGTAGAGTCCATATTATTTTGTATATAAATCATGCCTCTAAGAAGAGTCTTGGGAAAGGTGGAGTGTTTTATTTTGGTGGTAGTTTATCCAATTTTATTTTGGATCCAAGTGAAGAGAAAATTGTTATATTCCCCTTTTTTGATGTGGAAGTGGGTTATATATCAGTTTTTTTAGGGTACTAGGCTTGGTGATCCTTGGATAGTGAGTTGGGTGACTTGATAAGGATTGATCATCTTTATCTCTTGGCTTCAAGTTTTATATTGTGATGATGATTTGTTTTTAGAGTATGTGCTTAATGTTTTTAGATCCGTGGAACCTTAATGAGTATTTAGTTAGGGGTGGTATTTTTTTTGATAATTCATGAGTGTGTTTGGATCATGGATCAGTTTTTTTATTTAGATTTTTTTGAATGACTTTTTATTTAGGGTTTGGATGCATGACTTGTCATTTTTAACTTATTTTAAGGATTTAGTGGTTTTTATGTTTTGTGACCTATATTATATCTATTTTCGGGAAAGAAAGTGGTTTTCCATTGGGTTGGTTCTTGGTTAATTAAGATGGATGTCACCTTTGAGTAGTTGGGTTCCATTTGGTTATATTTTTATGGTGTTCGATATTGAATGATGTTCAAAGAGTGCAGTCCTACTTTTCTCAATGACCATAAGGACATAGGTTTAAGTCCCATGTTTTTCTTCATTTTGGCATGCTCTTGGGTGGATAATCATAATCCATATGGTTCAAAGAAGTTTTTTTCTTGGTGTTACTCCTTGATTATGGATTTTGAGTTCTTTAGGATGTGTTCCCTTCGGAGTTGAAATGGTCTTAGGATCTTGGATTATATGTTATTTGGATTTGGGGTACTTTGAGTGTATATTGGACTATGTTTCCTCTTTGAGGATGAATTAATTATGTATATATATGTGGTTATTATAATCCTATGTTGTCTTTTGGTCTTGAGGAAATTTACAACATCTTGGTGACACTCCTATTATTGGAATAGTCATATGATAATTCACAGTTTAGATTAATTCTATATGGTGGAGAAACCTCTGTTCGGTCTCCCTTCATTTAGATATTCTTGTAAAATTATTGTTTATGATGAATATTTAATATTTTTATCATTTCCTGGGTATTTTTTTGTTTCTTTGAAGTTACATTAGGTTTGGTGTATCTCGTCAAAAATTCTAAGTCGTTGATGCCTTTACCTTCACTAGGGACTTTTTGGGGGTAGAAAGTGGAAAGTTTGGGAGGTTTTTTATAACCATCATATCAATATAGAATTAATTAATTAGTTAATTGAATTAATTTTGATTCTTTTTAGGTTATCAATAGATTTAGGTAGAAACTATAAGATTTATCAGGGTATAAGTGTTATGCATGATTCGCTCATGATAAGAAGTAATAATGAGCTGACTATGGTTGATGGGTCACCAATTTCTAGTTTCATTTATCATTATTTGAGCATCGTTGTATCAAACATGAGACCTACTTAGAAGTAACCATGTGAAAACATAGTTCTGTTCTAGTAGGAAAAAAAATTTGGTGCACATTTTTTTAAGCCACACACCGAAACTTAAATTATGTGTGTTTTGGAAATTTTCACACCCCCCCCCCCATTGCATCACATGACCAACCATAGATGAGACCCACTACCTCTCTATTCACTCACTCCATCCTCATAAATGCCCACAATATTAATTATTTTTTTCCAAACTTCTTTGGTATTCTAATTCGAATGGTCAAGGTGATTTATCTTCTTCCTATGCCTTCATTTTTTAGAAATTTCTCTCTCCCCCATCAACCCTTTTTCTCATCCAAACCATAGTCCATGGGGTTTGACTTTATTTTTTTAGATTTAATATTTTATGCTATGGAATGGGTATCTTGGGTCTCCTTCTTGCACATTTTTTTCATCCATCACCAAAGGCAAAGGATTTCATACCACTTCTGCTTGCCTGTCATCATTTTGAGGTAGGTGTCTTTATGGAAACCTAATGTATTACATGTTATAAATTCCATGGTGTGTTTTAAATTATTTCATGTGAAATTATAAGTAATTTTTTATTTTTTAGTAGTCTAATGTTATGTTTTATCATCTTTAGAGCTTTTAATGGGCTTATTCCACATGCCAAGTGGTCGTAATGTTGCCCATGTGACCCTTTAAATTATTTAATGTTGCTTGTAGTGTTTTTCATGAATTTATAATTATCAAAAATATATTTTTTGGTTTTATAACATCTCTTGACTATTTATAATGACTTGGCATGGAATTGGGTCACATACCATGTTGTTTTTACTTCCCATTTGGCTTTACAAAAAATTAATTCAAATATTTTGAAATCATGTCTAATATGTGTTCTATTTTTAAAATGGGTGTGTGATCTTTTTAACGGATAATTATGTAAAACTAATGTTTTTAATTATTAATTCATTAAATTAATTTTAGGTACTAGGTTTCATAGTGGTTTGGAATGTTTTAAAAAGCGGTGAGTAAACCTAATATTTATTTAATGTATATTGTTGGATTTTTAAGAATACATTTACAGTGTGGGTTTTCAAATGGTGTGAAAATGATTTGGTTTTTGGAGAACTGTGAAATAAAAATAATCACTTTATGACAAAAAAATTAAATTGGTATTTAAAATTGTATTTAAAATGACTTTAAGAATTTGGTATGTGGATCGACATCCCGAGTGGTTTTTTTTAAGCCTCATTTGGAACTTTAACTGGTTTTATAAATAGTTGAGACCCTCTTGGGACCTATGTGTTTATATTGTCATATTATGGGTTGTGACCCCATGGGGAGGTTTTTTATTAACCTACATATTTTGCTTCTTTTGTTGGATATTTTTTTAGGGTTACTACTTGTGAGGGTGAAGGAGGTGAGGTGTAGGTTATTTCAAAATGTTTTTATTTGATGAATGTGATTTCTAATTTCTAACCACCTTACTTAACTCATCATAGTAGACCTTGAGAAATGGGATATGTGACTTATGTGGTTGATAACCTTCCCTTAGTTAGAGATTGGGAGAACTACCCTGGGACCATGAGAGCCCATAAAAGGGACTTTCCAATTGATCCAAGTGTGGTCATTGGTGGTTAGGGACTGAGAGATCCCTAGTGGGGTTTGAGAAATCCTTAGGAGGATCACATGAGCCTCAAAATGATAATATATATGTCTAGTTATATATGATCCTTGGTTCATTATGAGTTATTCTAGCACCAATTAGAGCTCATTGGTTGGATCAATGACACCAGTTTCCTTTTTAGGATTATGCAGTGGATTTAGCTTTGTGCTTTGATTTTATTCCCCTAGTTTGATTGATTCTATTGGAACCATCACATGAATTTATTTTAATGATTTTGGGTTCCTTTATATGGTTTATACACCTCATTATTATTATTTTTGGGTTACCTTAAAATGGGTTGTTTTATAATTGTTTTATAAGTAATATTTAAAAAAAGAAAAATGGTTTATATTTATTTTAAAGTTTGAAGGAATGGTTTTCCATAAAATTGTTTATTAAAATTGTATTTTTATGAGATGTTTGAAAAGGGGAAAGTTTTTTTTGGTTCTATTCATTGAATTTAATGTTTAATTTATAATGGTTAATAATACATATTTTTATTTTTAAAATAGGGTAGTTGTTTGAAGGTGTGCATGTGGATTTGTTTTATAAATAATGTAAAAACATAATTCATACATAATATTTAAAAAATATAATTGTAAACTATTTTACTAATGTATTTCCATATATTTAGAGAGTTTTGGTGAAATAATGAGTTATTATGTTGTTATTTTTATTTTATCTTAGTTGAATGTTCCTAGTTTAGTTAACTCACCCCTCCTAAATTTTTTTATTATTTGATGTATATCATTTGTTTTATTTTTTTTTCTATTTTTAATTATCCATAAAAGATTTTATGTCTATATATATAGATGGAGGGTAGAAATAACTACTATTGGATAAATAAAAGGCATCTTTTGATGGGTTTTGGGGTGTCATTTCTATTATGGGGAGGGAGACTAGGGGTGATTTGAGTGTTTGTTTTCTTGTTTTTTCTTCTTCTTTTAAATGCTATATCTTTTTACTACCGCCTATTTTTCCTTTTGGAGTGGAATTATAATGTATGTATGGGTCATTATTACATTTTATTTACTTGATTATTATTTATTTAGTAATTATTTTTTGGCTGAAACCACTCCCATGTGTGTTCCAATAATGTCTATGCACTAATTGTCAGCCCATGGAAATTTGGAATAACCTTCGAGATAGTTGTGAAGAAGTTAAGGCATTCATCAGATGCATGGACTAGGTTGATTTGTTGAAAATTATGTGAAATATCTATGTATTAAAATATTTTAAATAATATACTCACTCATAAAAAACTCAACCTAAGAAAATGAGAGGCTTGAACCACACAAGGAATTTGACTGTGAAATACACTACCACATTGAGAAGGAAAATGTGGTGTAAGATTCATTATGTTAAAAGGATCATGAAGTCCTCTTTTTTATGAGGATTTTCATGGAAACAATGTTAAATTATTTTCTATAGTTGTATGTGTAAATTACCAAGGATGGAAAACCATCAATTCCTATACAAGTAATTTCCCCATGAACCATACTAGAGAAGATAGTGAAGTTTGAACAATATGAAAGTTACATACATAATTTGATTTATTCCATAATAATTAGATGATGGTAGATTTAATATATGATTATGGTGTATTGAATTTTATTGATAGATTATTTTTAACATAAACACTGGATATAAAGAATATATTTTTAGATAAATCTCACAGTTAAAATTTCTCTATTCGCCTTGGTAGCACCATGATGAATAGGTTTTTAAGAGTACAATTTTGGAAGGATAACCTGAAATGGTAAATTTTTACTATGTGACAAGATACATGTTATTATAACAAGTAAATTCCATAAGACAAATCTATAAGTGCTTTAAAAAACAATCCCTATATAAAGGTGTAAATGGGATAATATCTCAATATTATATATTTCTAGGATTCCTAATATATCAAAGAAGTATAATTTAATATGTGTTATTGTTAACCATCTTACCCAATCATTACATTATAGATAAATTAAAGAGGATCTACCCATTAAAAATATGATGTATCTATATATCCATGATGTCATCAGACTTCATGGATCACTCCTATCAATTTATTCTGATCATAACCCTAATTTTACATAAAAATAGAAGATTATTTAATGGTTTTTTATGATAAATATATGACTGAGTGTTAGTTACCATCCTCAAATAAATTGTAAAAACCTATGTCATCACGGGTTATAGAATATATAGTGATATTAGAACCATTTCTTAATTGATTTTTTTGAGGGGAAATTATAATTTTTTCCAGTGATATTATCTTAGATATTTTTTGACCACTCTGTTTGTCTTGAAATATGGGGTTTACCCTTGTACATGGGTTTGATGAAAATCAGTGGCATTTTAATTTATCAAAATATTTAATTAAATTAATATTAATTCATTTTTTCATTTTCAATTAGTGATATATTTTAATTAGATATTCATATTAAGATTCTTCCTCTTCTCTTGTGTCTCGATTTGGAGGTTTTCCCTTGGTGAGACATAATCACATCACAAACACTAAGATTAGGGATGGGCCCTTTCTCTTCTCTTTTCTTTTTATTTATCCCCTTTTACATTTTTAGTTTTTATTCTTTTACTTTCCCCCTTTTTATTTCTATTTTTTGACCACTTGGGATCCTATATTACTTGGAAAATATAGGGATAGGGATAAAAGAGGTAGATATAGTAGGAGGTTCCTCCCAAGAAGTTTGTCCGAAGGTAGGTCAGGGTTGGTGGGTTCATTACACGCATCTGATGTGAACCTATATAGGTTTCCATCTACATGTAGACTAGTTTTAATATATTTATCTCTTATCCCTGTAAATATTTTTTTTAGATTACTAAATATTTTTATGGGATGTTGGGGATTTTTTTTGGGGGTGTTCTATGTGTTTAGGGGGATAATAAGGGGTTTCAGAGAGATGACAAAGGATTTCATTTCAAGAAACCCATGTACATGGAGTGTAGTTTAAATAATACATTCCATGTGTTCTTTCATTCAGGATAGGTGGGGAATAAGGGACTACATAGAATATAGTCCTAATGGAAACTCCTTGTAGAGGTATCTCATGGTGTGGATGACTATTTGGCTAGACACCCCGTGTTAGTGGCACATGGATGTGTGGGGAACATGAATAGATCCCAAGTGGCATACATGGACATTTTCTATATACCATGGTTGGGTATACCCCATATAGGGTACACATCTAGGTTATACATATGAGATACTTGTTGTGTGTGTTTGGTTCATGTTTTGTAGTATTAAACTTTACATTCTGAGTTAGGATGAGGTACATGGGTAGGTACCACATTTTGTGTAAACACATTTTATAGGGTATTCATGCCATGTACTTTAATATGTACACACAAGTTTTTCTAGTAAACATGGCTTGGGGGTCTTTGAAGGATCACGGTGTATACCTAATGTACAAACCATGTATTACATCCTTTGAGATGTTTCATTGGTTTTTTCACCATGGAGTCATAATTTGACTTGTGAGAAGGCTATTTTGGGTGTTCATACACATAGATTGTGATGGTGATACAATTTTAGTGGTTAAAGGCCAAATGTATGGTTTTTTATTTTGTTAGAGTGTTTATTGAAGTATTTATTCTAGTTTTGGACTTATAATCTTCCATTGGGTTGGGTTGTGTGTTGCAAGACAAAATTGAGGGTCATAATATTATTGGTTAGATATTCCTCTAAATTCCCATTAATTTTTTTCAGGGTTATTTCATATGGATACCAAAATGTGGGATTAAGTTGTATCTCCAAGTATATATTGTATTGTCCCATGATCTCAAGACCAATTATTTGAGGATAAAGTAGTTGATGTTTAGATAATGTGTTTGAGGATTAATGTTGGTGGATCCTTTGTGTAGGGTTGACTCAATGGGATGGAGTTTTTAGATGATTTTTTCTTACTAATGTAGATATTAGGTCTGAGAGACCCACTTGGCTGTCCTTATTGAAAATATAATACTTAGGGATAGGTTTTTTTTGGGAGGTCAACCTAGGTTTTCTAGTAATGGGATTTTCCACAAGGTTTACCTTGTACTGAGGATCCCTTGTAGGTTCTCCTTCTTCTAATGTGGTCATGAAGACCTTATAGAGCACACTTATGGAGATGATAATTTTTTTAGATGCCCTTTTGGGAATTTATATGATCAGGGATCGGTGTCCAGCTCTTGAAGGCCACTTATTGATGTTTCTCATGCTAGGTTTGGCCTGAGTTTTTGGATGATGTAGAGTAACCCCTCATGGGGTTCCCTTCCCTTGTCGTAGCATTTTTTTCCATTTTAGGATCATTTGACTAGTGTGAAATGAACAATATGTTGAATTAGTGGATTCCCTCATATGATGTATCTTTAAGATATGGCCCCAATGTCTATGGGAGTGTATAGTTTTGGGAGTTGAGAGTTGATCAGTGATATTGGTTTATCCTTTTTCGACAATGGGTTTTAGAGTTAGATCGAACAATATACTATTTTCCTTTAGTAGATATTTGATTTGTGTAGTTATTTGAACCTTTTTGGGTGTTAGGATGGAGATCATGATCAGCCCGAATTATAGTGGTCGTTGAAAAAATGTTGAGGTATTTTCTACTCAGGACTTGGTTTGAGGGGGAGACCATTGGGTTATCTTTGACTAGGTGTTGGCCCTATGTTTTTATTTTGTTCTCTCTTCTTTTATTTGGCTCTATTTAGATTGTATTAGGTAGAAAATGAGTGTTTTTAATTAGTTCACCCTTTAAGTTTAGAGTTACACATAGGTTTGAGGTTATCTTCCATTGACACTGAGCATTACTGACTAATATGATGGGACCCCTAGGACATTTTATATTTCAAACCCATGAATGGATTAGAATATCATGTCAGTGCATCTATTAGGATCATGTATAGAGGGAATCTTGGGTAATTTTACATTTTCTTGATTCTTTTTAGAGCCAGTTTTGTTTTAAGGACTTTTGGTATACAACAGGTTCTCTATAATCTAATGTAGAGTTTTATAACCATTTCAATTTGGTCTATAATATTTATTGATCCTAATATTTTTCATGTTGTCATGGGGATACTTATGGTTACACCCTAGGGTCTATTTTTTATTCCTTATCACTTTAATATCTTTGAGCTCCTGTGTAGATCTTCTAGACACACCTGGTGTTAGGTGATGAGGTGATCCATGCACTACAATTCATATGGCATGGGACAGGGAAGGGTTATATTTACCTCAAGTATTAGGATATAACATGAATTTTTCTATTTTATTTGTTTTTTATTTCCATTTTTATTAATTTTTATTTATTTTATGCCATTTTTTATTATTTTTTGGTTTTCCTAGGCATATCACATGTGCATTCACATTTATATGACAAAATATTATTGGTTCACCAATAGGGATAGATTGCTAAGATTTATTAATCACCCATTGTATGTGAACCTTTTTGTGAAAGCATAGCTTATTTATACTTTTATATGGATTAAAGGTTGTGAAATAAATCTACAGAAGGCCTAATTTTTCTTCATCAAGCATGGATTCTCATGTTATGTCCTATAATGGGGATAGAGTAGCTTTAGAGTCATGGAGACCTGGTATGTGATTCTAATTGTAGTTGGAAATAGATATTTATGTATTTATTTTCAATTTTCTTATTTTTTATATGTGGTATTCCTAGTTAGTTTCTAACTATTGTTTGTTTTTCATGCTTGTGAATTAATATGATTGTATATTGTATTCCATTTATTATAGAATTATATTGTTCTTATGTATTTATTATGTGTAATCTATTGATTATCATTGTGGGATTTTTTTTAATTACTCATTTATTTTAATCTAACTTGATGGTATAGTCTCCCCACTATATCTTTTATACTCTTGATTCTAGTTGATAGCCTATATTGTATAGGGAGCTGCGCTTGTGGCCTTGTGGTGGACCTGATCAAGTGACATGTCAAACGAACCTGGTGTGATTCAATAAAAAATTTATTAGTGATATTTGGTTTTATTATTTTGGAATTTTTTTTAAAGGGGGTCTACAAATGTATCAAAAATTGTGGTGGATATTAGACTACTATGTCACGAACGCCTTTACTGATAGAAATTCAATGTTGATATAACATGAAATTACTATTTTTGTTTTTTGTTTTTATGGTTGTGTGATTTCACATAGTGTGATACACTAGGTTTTTTGGATGCATGGTTTTTTAAATTTTTTAATTTCTTAATGGGGACAAGAGACCATTATTGATGAATCATTCTAGAAATATATGATTCTAGAAAATATTTCTATGAGTGTGTGATTTCATTGATGATATATGATTTAATTTTTTAAATTGTCTGCAATGACCTATATGGTGTCTCACATATAGATCCTTATTGATGTTTTAATAAACTACCCCACATGTATATATTTTCTTCTAATGAAAGATCGTGTGAATATGGTGGAGAGATGTTCTTTTTTGATGGAGATGTAGTACCATCATTGAGGGATGCATGGATACCCTTGTAGGATGTTGTGGGATCTAAGTGCCCTATTAGTGGATCGATAAGGGAAAGTATTTCAAGTAATTTTTTATATAAATATCTAGTTTCCCTAATGTTGTGGTTCCCCTAAAGTACAAAGTTAGAGTTTCTTGGGAATGATCTATTCTTACCACATGTTGTTTCTTTATTCTTGTGGTGGGGACCATGTTCCTACTATCACAGAAGGCTTGAGTGGGAATGAATGTTCTTCCTTAGTGGGGAAATTGAGGTCAAATATCTTTGGGGAGTTTTTAGGAATGATAATTATTAGTGTTTCAGAAGGGGATCACTGAGAGTGATCTTAGTATCGTGGCTTTTATGAGAGAGCGGGTTTAGTTGGAAACTTTTTCCAGTTTTTTTTGTACTATGGGTAGTATGGTGAGATCATGGTTGGATTCTTGTATCTTTGGATTGATGTTCGATTAGAGGGTGGTCATTTGGATGACCTTATCATAAGGTATATTCCTTGATTTTGGATAGGAGTACCCAGGCTGCTTATGTTTGTTGGAACTAGCCTGCATGAGGTCCATGGTCAGTGGATTAAGGAATGCTAGCCTTATTTCATTAGAATATATCCCAGGTAAGAAAGTATTATTTCATGTTCTAGGGTGTTTTAAGGAAACCAAAATGGTGTGAAGTTTACTATAATATGTTGGCGTTCATTAAACATTTTTCAATAGGATTTTGATTGTAGAGGTTACTGTTCCAAGTGAGCCAAGAACGAGAATTGGTTGTTAATATTATCATGATGGTGATTAGGTGAGAGAAGTTCGGCTAAGTCTATCCATTCAATTTTGACTAAAAATTTATTTTTTTTACAGACCATTGGAAGGGGAGTTGGGGACCCCCTCAGGGAGGCTGAAAGTGGTAAATGCATAGGGCATAGAAAATGATACTCTTATAGTAGGTTGAATCATATCATTCACAGAGTAATGTCTCTCATATTGGGAGAGAGTTATATATCATGTAATACAAATTGTTATATGATCCAGATAGCATTGGTAGTGTCATTTCATGGTGTAAGATATCTGATACGAGTTGGATATTGAGGTTTATTAAGAGTTTGAAGCGTTTTTATTAGGGATTTTTTGGTGACCTACATCTTCACATGTTGTAGAAAATCAGGTGAAATTTGAACATTTTTTTATCAAAAGTTTTTTAGATGAAAAATGTAATTTCTATTTTGAGATGATCTACGTAATTTTTATAACCACTCTATTATCCCTATGATAGTTTTTTCCACCCATGGAAATGAGATTCTTGTAAATACATTCCATTCAAATTTTGAAAGATATTTATTATTTATCTTATTAAATATTAATTTATTTTCATGTGTTAGCTTTGAGAAATATTTTATATAGAGCTTTGGATCTGTGTTCCATCTCTGCAGTTGAGTTTAGAATATATGTTTTTTCTAGGTGAATCAAAATCGCATCGCATGCATTGAGGTCAAGATCATTCCCCATTTTTTTCTCCTTTATGTTTTTTTTTCTTCACTTCCTTTATATGATTGGACTCACATATAGACCCCATTGGGATCCTATGTCACATAGCCAAGAGAGGTAGAGGGAGAGAAATGGGAGAGACAAAGAGGAGGGGGCTCCCATGGATCTCATCCTAAGGTCGATCAGGCATCAGTGGGTATAGATAATGGATCTGGTATGAAGCTACTAAAATTTTCACCTAGAGGAATTCTAGTTTTAATTTTTCTCACCTTAATCCCTATATATCTTTTGTTTTATGTTTTTAAATCCATTTTTTGGGTTGTTGGGGACATCAAAATAGTCAATCTATAGTTTTTAGAGGATAATAGGGGTTTTCTAAGAGATCAAAATGTATTTTCATTTGGTAAAATCTTGTACATTGTGTAGTTTAGAGAACACATGTCATATGTTCTTCCTTTTTGGATAGGTGATTATGAATGGACTACAATGAATGTAGTCCTGGTGGACACACCATGTAAGGTTGGCTTAGGGTATGGCAGAGTATCCATCCAGACACACCATTTTAAGGGTGCAAGGCTATGTGGGGCACATGGATAGATCCTTTTTTGACATAAATGACTTGTCACCGTGTACCATAATAGGTTGGACCCCATATAGGGTACACATCTGGGTATGCCATGTGGAAGATACACCGTATGTGTTTGGTGCAATGATTTTATTCTGGAATTTTACATTCCAAGTTGCGATAAGGTACATGGATAGGTACCCCATGTATAGTACACAACATTACAGTGTAGAAACACAATTTTGTATGAGAAGTAAAAATTGGTTCATATGGGATACATGACTAGGGGACTTTCTAGGGACATGTCTTGTGGCTGAGTTATATGTTATGTACACCCTCCATAGAGGCATTTCACTAGTTTTTCATCATGGAGTTAGAATTAGACTTATTAGTATCCATTCTAAGGATTTTTTTTCACATTGATCATGATGGTGGTTTACTTTCAATGTTTAGAGGATTTTTGGATGGTGTTTTTGTGTGGTCAAGTTTTTTTAGGAGGAGTTATTTGAGGTTTGGTTTCATAATCCTCTAGCGGGTTGGGTTGTGATATGCAAGAACTGTGTGGGGGTTATGAGATCATTAAACATATTTGATTATGTATTTTTTGTTATTTATATTCAGGGTTCTTTCAAATACATCCCAGAAGTTTGGATCAACTATTATATCTGAGGAGATATTATATTTTCCCGGGATATATGGACTAATTTCCCAAGGTTATATAATTTTGGTTTAGATCCTTTGTTTTATGATTAGATATATTAGATTATTATCTAAGTATGATGTAGTGGGTGGAGTTTATAGATGGGTTATAATGCGAATATATTGATTTTGGGTCTAAGGGACCCATTTGAATGTCCTTATGGGAGAGATAGTACCTGAGGATAGGTAATTTTCTAGGGTGTCAAGGTGGTGTTTTCTTCCAATGGTATTTTCCCCAAGGTTTCATTTGTGTGGAGGATCCCTTATAGGGTATCATGATTTTTATGTGGTCAATAGGATCATTAATAATTCCCTTTTAGGTGTACCAATGCTTTTAGATTCCCATATGAGAACAACATTGATTGAAGATCAATTAGTTTCCATTGAGGGCCACTTTTGGATGTTTCTCATACCGTACAAGGGCCATGTTTTTGGGATAATATAGAGGATCTCATTATATGGTGTCCAACTCTATTTGTGGCCTTTTTTCATATTCATACATTTGAAAAGTGTGTCCCAAGTGCTCAAGTGTAGTAGGGGAGTCCTTCATAAAACATTTATTTATTCTATAACCCTAAGAACCACGGGATCTATGAGTTTTGTTATCTAAGTGTTGATCACCACTGTTAGTTAAACTTTTTTAAATGATGGATTTTATAGTTAGATTGGCCCATGTTCTATTGGATTTAAGTTGTAAGCTCATCAGTGATTTGAGTTAAGAATTGTTGGTTCTTTAGATTGAAAGTAAGATCAAACCATGTTCTAGTGTCCTTTAGAAGAGATATTTAGGAAGTTTCTTCCCTAGAATCTGTTTTAAGAGTATACCCTTGGAATATCTTGAACTAGGCATTGGCCCTGAGTTATAATATGGTTGCATCCTCCATTTTATGGTTATGGTTAGATGAGATTAGGGAGGTAATGGAAAATATGAATGATCTCACCCCACTTGTTGAGATTTATGAACTATCTAGAGGTTATGTTCAACGGATGTTAACCACTATTTGTATCTTCAATGATACACATGGGATAGTGTATCTATCGGGCCCCTGGATGTGGGGAAAATGATGGAATTTTACAGTATCTTGACTCTGTTTGGAACCTGGTTTTATTTTTAGTACTTTCTGAACATAGTTGGTTCTCTATGATCTATAATAGATTCTCATTGCCTATTCAAATGAATCAATTGGAGTCTTAGAGAAATATAGTTGTGTGTTTTCATGTGGATTCCTATAGTTACATCTCGAGGTCCGAAATTCATGCATTTATGTTTAAACATTTGGAGTTAATATGTATAAGATGTGCCTAATTTTATGTGGTGTGGTGATCCAAATGATAGAAATCACCTATTGTGGGCTAGATTGTGGTTATATTTTCCTTGGGTTTTATGTTAGAACCCACAGTTGGCTAACTTCTTCTTTTTATTCCCCTTTTATTCCTATGTATTTATTTTATTCTTGATGATATTAGTTTTTGGATAGGATTGGAATATCATGAGTGCATGAACTTATATATGAAATTAGATTACAGGTTAACCATTGGGGGTGGTTTTCACAACACGTCCCAATTATGCCTGTGTCGAAACTACCCTGATCCCACCTCCAATAATTCAAGGGCTAGCGACCATCACTGGGTAGGAATATCACACACATGGTAGCCCTTAGCCTAATCACATGGACACACACACATATCCAATCCTATAGAATTATAAAATTTAAACAACTCATAACCATGTATTAATACCTCTAAAATGTCATCCATCGTAGTAAAATAACATGTACTAGAAAGAAAATTGGCCAAATACAATCCCCTTACAAATAAACTCAAAATAATTCCAACCAAAAAAGTTAGTGTGGACTTCTGTCAAAGCAACTACAAGAAAAAACCTTGGTATGCCCAGCTCACTAAGCTCCACCTAGTTCTGGTCCCTCTAGAAAAAAGTCAAATAGACAATCTCAACATAAGAAACAACACATATGGGAAAATCACATGCTAGGTTGAGTATAAAAATACCCAGTAGGAAACATAGAAATCACTAAACATATAACTTCAAGAATAAAAGTAATCTCATTATAGGTATATGTTAATGTCATATAACAATAAAATCCAAGTATATTGACATAAACACATAGTATCTTGATAAATTCACAAGTGTAATTCTATACTTGTATTCCTTATCGATGATTCCACATAGTACTCATCCAGGAGAACACAGTCCACAAGTTAGAAATCACTAATGGCATTCATTTGAGATGTCAAGCTCATCGGGTCTCTCCATAATAAGTACATGCTGGATGTTTGAAGAGATAGATACATAGAAAAGGGATCACACATAGATCCATGAGGTATACCAACAACATAATCTATATTAACCTTCTAATTAGTGGATTTATGACCATGTAGTGTTAGTCAAGATGACACCAAGAACCACACCTCGGGAAATGATGATAGAGGATCTTATTCTGGCCCTCATGGAAGGATTCCAATAACTCTATACAAGAATAATGTTCCTCATAGGGGATCACAATATTATACACTTGACATTATTCCATAACAACCCTTAGGAAAATGTTTAGGGGAATATACCCTAAAAAACGTGTTTAGACTAAAGAGGACAAGGGTTCCATGCCCTCTTTCAAGAAGTACACACTGTGTACTAGTAGTGAACTATGTTTCCCATCAGTATTGGGTTTTACCCATGTATCATGGCTCATTACTTTGTCTATTTCTAACAAAATGATGTGTCTGACCCCATCTACTTATTAACGTGTATAGGTAGATAGCTCTACCCATGTATGCATGGCCTGGTCAGGTCTTTATATTAGTACATTACATGTCCGAGACTATGTACTCTAATTCATGTTCATGTACCCAGTGAGGTACACGATGATCCTCCAAGTAAGGGTCACACACTATGTGAAATCTTTCACACACCGTTTGATTTATCTTCTCCATGGAACCTGATTATTGCACAATAGGTCCCACATTGCGTGTAATTCCAAATTACACCCCATATAATCAATGATTTTATACAACCTGTAGGTTCTCCACCCCATCTAAATCCACACCTTCACCTCTGAGATTCCAATTGGGAATCAAATATCCATGGTTGGTCATCCACTGCTATAACTGATTAGTTGTTTCTAGCTCCTAATTCTCTAGAACACACTACCCAAAGCCACACCATCATCACTTATGAAACCCAATTCATGAAAACCTCCAATACAAACTAGAACCATCTTCACCATCATCGAATCATGATATATCTTCAATATTAAACACAAATCTATGATTACAATCAATTGAACCAAGAAATGGGTGTGAAACAATTGATTATTCAGTTTTTAATCAAACCACATGTCAAAATTAACATCAATGACCAATCAATTGAACCAATAAATGGGTGTGAAACAATTTATTATTCATTTTTTAATCAAACAACAAGTCAAAATGAACACCAATGATGAATGTATGAAGGATAGTGGAATAAAAACAAGAAAAACACAAAAGGGTAATGAACCTTGGATGTTTTTGGGTTGGCCTCAATCCATTTCTGTTAGAATGATGAAAAAATATCCCTAATAAAATAAACAATTATCCCAATAATCAAAAAAAATAAACTCGCACCACAATACAATCAAACTGTGAATAAACCAATTGGTTGATTGATTTGTGTTCATCATATGATATGAAAATAAGGAAAAATCTACATAATACAAACATCCAACATTGAGGTGGATTGATCACTAATTAAGAATGAGTTTGTGTCATTGTCATTGGTGAGATCCTTTAAATATATTGGCATGTGATTCATGATGTGATCTGATATGACATTGTCTTCCAATAATCCTATAATGGTTATTATCAATCCCTAGGTTATGTAGCTAACCCTAGGATTGATTCATATCCATGTTTAAATAGAGGGAACATTTTTCTATGTCAAAAAAAACAAAATCAATTATTTTATTTTATTTATTATTTTATTTTATTTATTATTTAACTCTCACGACAATTTTTTCACAAATTCCTAACACTGAAAAAGGTTACATCAGACCTAGGGTAAACCCATGTTCTGAACTCAATGGTTCCCTTAGATTTCTAATTTGGTCCCTCGTTTGGGATTTTTTCCACTTTTTTTTTGAAAATTACACATGTGTATATTTAATATATTTAATATATTTTAAAAATTAATTTCATTCACTTTGGGCCTTTGTATCTCATGTCATCTCCATGCCTAACTCCATATATAATCTCTATAATATCCAAAAGTAAGACATAGAAAAATCAAATTCATTATATTATCAACACGTTTGGGATTTATTTCCCAAAAATCCAAAACAAAAGGCTACACAAAGAGATATTGGTACTGAACACACATCTAGGTCTCCCACTCCAATGTAATCTCTGGAATATTCTCATGCTATAACCCGACATTTATTAAATTAATTTCTTACCAACATAGGATCGTCTCCTAATGATACTCAATCTCTTCCAAGTACTCAGAATAGGTAGCTCCATCCTTGATGTCTAGCTCACCCCATTTGATAACATGTGATGGTTCATGAACATACCTCCTCAGCTGTGAAATATAGAAGATGTCGTGTTCCCAGTCTAACTGTGGTGGTAGAGATAAGTGGTAAGGAACCTCTATAACTCTAAGAATTATCTAGAAAGGGGCAATTAATTTTGGAGATAACTTTACACCCTAGAAAAATCTCTATAATCCACATTAGGTTGAGACCCTCAAGAACCCATGGTCTCCCGCCTCAAACTCAAAAAGCCTCTATCATTGGTCTATAAAGGACTTCTCATAGCTTTGTTCAGTCTTCATCCACTCCTATATGATTTTCACCTTTTCTTTAGTTCCTCACACCAACTTCAAGCCCATTAGTGCTGACTCTCCTGGGTCGGTCCAGTATAGTGGCGACCTATATGGTTTCCCATATAAGGCCTCTAATGGAGTGTTGCTGATGGTGGAATGGAAACTCTTATTGTATGAAAACTCCATCACTAATCGTAGATCCTTCAACTATTGAAAAATCAAAACATGAAAGCCTACAGCCTATCCTTTAGAACATAAATGGTACATTCAATATGGATTTCTATTAGGGGTGAAAGTTCATTCTCAAATGCAACTGATTCCCAAGGGCGTCTTGAAATCCCATCAATAACCGAGATGTAAAGTTATCATCAAAGTAAAAAATGATCATTGAGGTAACTCCATGGAGTCAGACTATCTCATACATGTAAGGGAATCTCAATGTCGCAAATTAACTCTTCTCTCAAATAGATATGAAGTGGGCTGCCATAGTGATTTGGTCTATGATCACCAAGATTAAATCATATTCCCTTGATGTATGTGGTAACCCCATCACAAATTCCATGGATATCTCATCCCACTTCCACTTTCTCACCTAAAGGTGATGATCTAAATCCAATGGAACCTAGTTCTCAATATTAACATTATGATGATTAAGGCATAGAGAGACAAACTCCACGAATACCTTCTCCATCCCTAGCCACCAAGACTACCATCAATGGTTTGGGTGCATCATCACCACAATAGGATGAACTGAAAAGGGTAAAGTACAGAACTCCCTCGACACCTACTCTCTTAGTGTAACAAGTACCATATTTTGTCCTATGAAAATAATTATATGCTCCCCACCTTCAAAAATTTCATTAGTTTCATCTCTAATAGATTTCTATGTAAAGAGGGTCTCATAGTCGGTATCCCCAAGTTCTACCTCCCTGACTCTTGGTAAAAGAATAGGGGTAAAAACTGTCAACTGGAGGTATGTTTTCACATCCCCATACCTAAATAATAACTAAAAAGATGCTAAAATCTCTAGTTCCTCAATCAAAAACCTCGAACAAGATCTCATTCTTAGATCATTTTCTACCATGTTCTTCTTCCCATGTGTATAGACAATATAAAAGTCATAATCCAATAGGAACTCAGGCTATGTATTCTATATCAATTTAAGATCCTTTTGAGAGATGATATACTAGAGACTCATATGGTCAAAATAGATGGAGAACTTCTCATTCATTAGCTAGTGTGGCCATATATTCAAGGAAAAGACCACTGCTACTATCTCAAGATCATGGGTCACATAATTATTCACATGTGGACTCAAATAAATTGAACCGTAAGCAATCACTTCCTGCCTAGGCATAAGTAATAAACCAATGATGGTCCCTAATGTATCATAGAACACTGTCTACTTGACACCCTCCTCTATAAATATAAACATGGGAGCACTCATCAATCTCTTCCTCAACTCTGGGAAATTCTTCTAGTACCTCTCTTCCCACATGAAAGGCTTCCCCTTTCAGGTAAAATATATTAAGGGATATGATATCCTAGATAAATAATGTGTGAATATATTATAGTATCCTACTAACCCAAGGACTCTTCTCATCTCTATCATTCTCTTGGGTAGCTCCCAAGATAAAACTACCTCGACCTTTTCCAGGACAAATTCTATGTCGTCTGCTAATATATATTGTCCTAAAAAAGTGGACCTCTTGAATCTATAACTGGATCATTAAGAGATTATTTTAAATTTGGTTCTATCATATTACAACTAGGATCATACTCAAGTGTCTCACCTAATACTCCTCAAATGATGAGTACAGTAGGATATCTTTAATGAAGCAAACAAAAAAAAAGTCTAGGAAAGTCTAAAAGACCCATTTTATAAGTCCCATGAACACTACTGGGGAATTATTCACACTTAAGGGAATCACCAAGTACTCATATTCACTATAGAGACATCTGAATTTCATCTTCAATATATCCTCATCATTCACTCACAACTAGTGATAGCCTAATTTCAACATAAATCTTCAAGAACCATTGTGCCCCTTACAACTACTCAAAGAGTTCATCAATCCTTGATAGTGGATAATTCATATTTACAATCACATAATTTAGGCAATGGTAATCTAAAAACAAGCTCTATATACCATCAACCTTATTTGTGAACAAAACTGGGGCTGAATAGGGTGAAACGTCGGGTCTAACAAATCTTTTCTTCTATAAGTCCTCCAACTACACCCTTAGCTCATGAAGATCTATGGGGTCCATTCGACATGTTGGTGTAGATATGAGGGTTGTAACAGGGTGTAGTTCAATGTATAATTTTATCTCTAGATGGGGAGTTATGCAAGTAATATCCTCAGGAAAGACATCCTCATACTCTGCCCCCACTATAGGTAACTAGAAACTCATATCATCCACTATAGAAAGTTTCATTCAAGACAATTGATGAGTAATTAGCTACACCCTTCTATGAATGAGTCTTTCCTACCCTTCCTAGGTTTCCTTATCACTCAAAAATTAAAACTTCATC
This sequence comes from Viscum album, assembly GCA_963277665.1. NCBI lineage: Eukaryota > Viridiplantae > Streptophyta > Magnoliopsida > Santalales > Viscaceae > Viscum > Viscum album. The sequence goes on from OY728145.1 coordinate 1,420,264,926, forward strand.
CCATTATTGTGATCCCACCATATCCTCCACCTAAAACAATATATCTTTTTATAAACTATGGATAACCATTCCATACCTAAGATGGTGTCATAACGCCTCATCACTGCTATAAAGATATGAAAAAAAGAAACTATCACCTCCAAGAGTTGGTTCACACCATTAGAAGAAGTGTGTGATCACTGAGTCACCTCTAGTAAGACCCTCTATATACAAGGGTCGAGCTAATGGATCAACTAGAATCTCTAAATATTGAACTTGAAAATTAACAATAAAAGAATGACTTAAATTTACATTTATCAGTACTATAATTATGTTATAAAATACACATATTGTACCTTGTATCATCCCTATAGCCTATAGTTTATAATCCTTGACCACATTTAGCTTCCTTCAACCTTATCCATTGGTTCCCTAAGCCTGAAGGATACCACCTGAAGCTAGTGGTGCTAACAAGTCATAATATCTACCACCCTGACATGATCTCCCAACTCCTCTTCTATATACTCCTCCATAAAGACTTGCCTACTCCTACCAATACCTATTCCTAAGTTTCCCATCCACTACTTATCTATCATCTACAGATCAGGTTGTAAAATCTAATGGAAAATGTTCTCAAACATCATAAGAGTAACACTACCTCTCTCTTGGCTAACTAGATCCATCCTTTGTTCCATGGTCCACAAACCCTCTATCTTGGCACCACCTCTTGAAATTTCTCCTAGTTTCAAGTAACATTGTATGTCATCAACTCCATACTACCACAATATTATATCTTCTATGCCCACTACCAAAACCAACTTTAATTATATCATTAGCGAGGAAACTTTCAACCAACAAAGAATTATCTATCACCCCGATATAGGTAGGAATTCATAGAGTTATTAGACTTTTTTATATGTATCTATATATTCCTCACTCAAACATCTAATCCCAAAATAACTAATCACTTACAATATATGACAAGTATCAATATTTTTTGGTGAGCCTCGATGAATACTCATCCATAGTTGTACTACCCTACTAAAGTTGTATAATATCCTAGACATGTACATACCCCAACATAACTTGTGATAACTCCTCTCTAAAAAGTAACTCAAACAATAACTATGAATTAATGGGCTCATCATACAACTGGCTCACTGATCCCCACTATCTTCTAGTGGATCCATGAAGAAGGCTCAATGTTAGGACCACCATCTGGTCTATAGGTGTCCTGACCAGAAGGAAGACTGAAGTCACCACCTCAATCCAATCCTTAGCCACCTAGGGGTCAATCTAAACTCAAAAATTAAGGGTATATGTTAGTGAAACTCATAGAGTGTACTTATCCTACACACCTCATCTACTGGTACTATAAGTACCATTTAATACTCGACAGGTGGTGGTAAACCTGGTTTACCTCCTAGAGGTAACAACTTCTAAACAGGTCCCTGTATCAAATCTCATCACCTAAGAGATCATACTCATGATCCTAGTGCTAAATCCTAGCAATAATACATCATAGAGGCATCCTGAAATAGACAAGATATACCATGGTCAATGATTATATCTAGAGAACTAACTCAATAAGGACATAGAAACCACAACCCATTCCTACATGAAGTATGGACCAAAGTTTTACCTACAACTAGTGTCTACATGTACTAAGTCAAAAATTAGGTTTTTAGAGTCCTGTTGAATGTATATATCAGTCGTCGCACCAACATTGAAGTCCTTCATCTGAGTGACAACCTCGATACACTTAACAATGTTTCCCCAACCAAATCTCAAATACTTCTACCCTAAAGTATAATTGACCCCATTGATACCACTCTACCAGGAATCATCCTAGTGGGTCTCATGTCATGACTACCATAAATGTTCCTTAAATAGGACAAGGGATGGAAACCAATACCGAGTAGGAATATCAAATTAATAGGGGAATTATCATAATGTACCTATATACACGCAAAAATATCCAAGCCAATACAATGTTGAAATGTAAAAAATTGATAACCATTCATGAATATATCTAATGTCCCATCCATCGTAGTATGATAATAATAACTAGAAAGAATAATTTCCAAATACAAGCCCACTACAAAGAAACTGAAAACAAGTCCAACAGATAAATTTAGTGAGGACTACTGTTAAAGTAACCATAGGAACGCACCTCAGTTTTTCCAGCTCACTAATCCCCACTTGGTCTTGGCCCCCTAGGACACCTATAAATGGTTTATCCTCTAAAAAAGACATAATAAGTTCAAGAAAATATAATAAAGGGGTGATTATAACAATACCCAGTAGGACACCCCAAAATCACTAAGCATATATCATCAAAAATAAAAGACATCTCATCATAGGTATATTTCAATGGTATATAACAAGAACATCTAGATATACTCATCATAGAAAAATAGTCTCGAGGAAAGTCAAAACCATAATACTAGCCTAAGATTCCTACTTGAATGTTCCACATAGTACTCTTTCAAGAGAATTCACTCCAAAATTCATATACCACTGATGGTTTTTGTCCAACATTTCATGATCATCAGGTCTCTCCATAAGTAGTACCCACTGGAAGTAAAAAAGAGATTAGTACACATAAATAGTGTTACTCCCAGAGCCATGTGGTATACCAATTACCTATTATGGATTAACCTACTATATAAGGGATAAATTCCCATGTACTATTGGTCACGATGATGCCAAGAACCCCATCTAGGGAAATGATGATAGAGGATATCATTATAGGACTCATAGAAGGATTCCAACAAATCTATCCAAGGATAAAGTTCCTTAGAGGGGATCACCATCCTGTGACCAAGACACAATTCCATAACAACCCTTAGGGAAAAGATCAAGGGAACATACCCTAAAAAAATTTGTCCACGTTGAAGAGGAAAAGGTCTCCAAGCATTCTTTGAAGAAGTATATAGAATTTAATAGTATTGCAAAGAATTTCCCTTTGGAACCAAGTCATGCCCGTGTGTCAAGGCCCATTCCCTTGTCTATTTCTTAGTACAAAGAATTTATGAGCCTCTATATGCATGACTTTGACCAAGTATATGGCTCTACCCTTGTATTCTCATCCTGGCCATGTCTATATCTTAATACACAAAGTGACCAAGATTGTGAACTCCTATTCATGTCAGCCTACCCACCAAGGTACACACTAGGATCCAAGGTAATAGCCATGGGCTATGTGATATCTTTCACAAAATGTGTGATATTTATCATCTCCACAGAACCCTAGTGCAAAAGAGGGGTTCTCAAACTATGTGTAGATTTGGATAACTTTGATTTTAACTTAGTATTTTACAAAACCCATGAATTATCCTCCAAATTTTAATGCACATCATCCCCATAATTATTCTAGACAATAATCTTGAATACAAGGTCATTCATCCACTAATATCACTGGATGGTCATATTTCAACTTTTAATTCTCCATAAAATTCTACATGAATCCACAATATTGTCTACGACAAGACCCAACACATGAATTCCTCTAATCAAAATCGAACCATCATGACCATTATCACAAATCAATCTATCATCAATATCGAACCCAGATTGATGATTATAATCTATTGCACCATGAAATAGGTTCATAGTGATTTATTATCTTGTATTTCATTGAAACACCCTCCAAAATAAATTCCATAAATGAATACAAAAATAATGGTGGGAGAAAAATAAGAAACATGTAAAAGAGGAACAACACCCAGTTATGTTTGGGGGATTATCAATCTATTTCCATTTGAATGATGAACAAGGATTCATAATAAAATATACTATTCTCTAAATAATCCCCTCAAAATAAACCATACCAATAGTATGATTGAAGCACGAATCAATTCATTGTTTGGTTGATTTGATCTCATCATAGGATGAGAAAATGATGAGGAGATTAACATAATAAAATTGTACCACCTTAAGGTTAATCAATCACTAATGAAGATCAATTTTTCATCATTGTCACTGGTGAGATCCTCTAAATTTTTTGTCCCATGATTCTCAATCCAATCAAATATAATTTAGTCTTCCAACAATACTTATTAAGTTTTTCTCAATCATTATATTATGTGGATAATATTAGGTTTGAGGCATAAAATTGTATAAATTGAGGGAATATGAAATTTCATCAATGAAAAATAAAATAAAATAAATTTATTTATAAATTTATTTTATTTATTCTATCTCATGAAAAAAATTTCAAAAACATATGATACCAACAAAGGTTATGTTAGTCCTAGTGTAAAACCCACGTTCTAAATTCAATGGTTATGTTAGATTTCTGATATGATCTCTCGATTTGGATTTATTCCAATTTTTTAGGAAAAATATGCACACGTGATATTTACTATATTTAATATATTTAGAAAAATTAATTTTTGATCATACTGGGCTGTAGAATATCATTTTTTCTCATCACCTAGCTCTATAAATAATTAATATAATATCAAAAAGTAAAAAAATAGATAAATCATAGTTTTTATAGTGGAATGCTGAGATTTATTTCTCACCCCTTGATCTTGTTCCTAGGTGTGCGTGTAGACCTTATGTTTACTTTCAGATGGATCATAGGTTTAATAGTGAATTAGGTAGATGCATAATGTTACTTGTTTGAGTGGTAACTCTCATGTTTAGTCCCATGATTGGTTTGGTGAAGCTCAAGAGTCATGGAGACTGAGTATGTGGTTGGAATCATAGTTGGTAATTAAGCCTGATGTATTTATTTTCAGTTTGTTTATTTTTTTAAATGGTCCGCCTAGTGGTAGAGTGATTTTTTTATTTTACATGATTATTAGTATATATGATAGTATACCACATTTAATTTATTATATCATGTTGATGATTTTTTATATTTATTATTAATAAATTGATGTTTATCATTGTGGATGTTTTAGTTATTTCAGATTTTATTTTACTTTGATAAGAGGTTATAGTCTCCTCTATGTATATGTTAGAACATTTACACTAGTCAGTAAACTTTATCCTGTGGTGAGGCATTCATGAGGCCCTATAATGGGAAATATCGTGTAATGTGTCAAGTTAACATAGAACATTTATCTATATAAATGGATATTATTAAATAACAAACCTAATCGAATCCTAAATCAAGATCTATGATAGCATCAACTATGCTCAATGGAAACTTTTAATCTATAGTGGGAGAAACATTTTTCAATCATGTAATCTTCTATGAAGGAAAAAGAAACACATAGTGAGGGGTCTCTCAATCAATTTCTTACAGGTATATCCAAAGGGGTTTTATTCCTAGATTCCCTCAAAGGCAAAGATCTATGAAAATCAAATGCGACGGAGCCTCCTTTTTTCAAGAAGCTTGATGTCGGTGGTGTCTCAATGGAATTCGACCCTGATTCTCTCCAACAGCGTGGACATATGTGCAAATTTTCCATCATGGGCCACGTCTCATACATTAAAGGTGATAATCCTTTTATCTTACTTGAATTAAATCCTAGAATTTCTCATTATTTGGGTATCTCAGACTGAAAATTAGTGCCAATGGGTAGAGGTCACTTTCATATTTTGTTCAAATATTAAGAAGACATAGATTGGATTTGAAAAAAATTGTAACATAAATCTCAAACCAGGTTTACTCAGGATTTTTGATTGGAATATTCTTTTTACCCCTATACCCACATGAACACAATGGCACAAATATAGGTTAGATTACATGGTCTCAACTGGTATTTTTAGCATCCTAAAAAATTGAATTACATTGCCTCTTGTATTGGATTTACACATGGGATTTATCAGAGAACCCTAAATACCGAATTGTGCCTATTTTCAAGAGGCAATGTCATTCAATGACATTTCCCCTTTTGTGAGATATGTAAGTTTATTGATAATTTAATATTAAATAGTAGGGTGGTTAGGAAACAGGTTATTCAACCAGTTTAAAATGATTGTAAAGAATTGAGGAACAATAAAACAGTCAAGGCTATTATTTCTAATTTCCCTAAAACATCTACGAAAAAGAATGAAAATTAGGTGTGGAAATTAGAGAAGTCGATGCCCTTAAGGAAAATTTCAATAAAATTATGGGATGAAATTATTGAAGAAGAGGATAATTCTAACAAATATCTTGATCTCCTTGAAGAATTATAGGCTCTTGTGATGAATGTTATGCAATCTCAATAGGAATTAGTTTCTGTGGAGAATGAGGAATGTAAGACCTCTGTTATTTCCTCCAAACTTATGTTTTTTACTGCAACTACTAGTCTTTCAAAATTAGATAAAGTAGGCACAAATGGAAAGGATGATACACTTATTATTCCCCCAGCATGGATTGATGGAAAGAAGGTTGAAAAAGTGGCTATTTTTGGATTGACCACTTTCCCTATTCTCGGTTTGGGTGGTGATACTCAACAGGTTAACATCACAACTCTGAGACCTCTGGTGATGTGATGAAGCACATCACTAATGTTTTTTCTAGGAAGAGTGGTGCCAACCCTAATTCTGGTTTGGACAAAGAATAACAACATGTAGATCCTGAAAATAATTCAGGTGATTTGATTCCTATAGTTTCTATGGAGACAGAGGAATGTAAGACCTTTATTCAATACTCCAAACCTATGTCTTGTCCTACTACTACTAGTCTTTCTAAATCAGATAAATTAGGAACTAATTGAAAATTTGATACATCTATTATTCCCCCTGAATGAATTGATGGAAAAAAGGTTGAAAAAGTGACTGCCTTTGGATACACCACTTTTCCTCCTCTCAGTTCAGGTGGTAATACCCATCAGGTTAACAGTACCGCATCAATACCCTTGGCTGATGTGATTGATCACATCACTAAGGTCTGTGATGGGTAGAATGATTACAAGTACAATTTCAGTTTGGAAAAAGAAGATAAATAGGTGGATCCTAAAAAAACATAGGTGATCTGATTCCTCTAGCTACTAATTTACATTCTGCATTAGGTACTCATAAAACTGATGTCACTATTTTATCTACAAATTCTGAAAATTTTATTGTTCTGTATAATGAAGATCCAAGAAACGTCTTTATTTATAGTACAACTTATATTCAAGATCCTTTCAAGGATTCTTTGAATGTAAATACTATTATTTACCCTTCTCTTAAAAGTAAGAAGGGTAAAAACTCCAGCCCAAGCACGTCCAAAAATTTTAGAAGATCGTCTAGGAATAAGGGATCATAGGGTAAGAAAAATAAGAGTTCTAACTCCAAATGTACTTATAAATGAAGATATGTTTCTATAATTGATAGGTTATTGTGAACCATGACACCTTTACTATTTTAAAAATAATTATTAACATTCATTGGCCATTGATTTTTTTCCATATCAGAACCCAAGATAAACTTCTCCTATAAATTACTACATCCTTACAGGTTTGGTTATACGTTTTTAGGTGAAATTCAAAATAGATCCACTATTGAGACTCTCTGGATTTTCACACAACAATCCTTACAGAATGTTAATATTTTCTATATCTCTAATCAAATATTTACTTGTGATTTTTCTCTAGATAACACACATTTTTTTCTCCTTTTTTTACGCAATGAACAGATACCAAGATTAGAGCCCTCTCATGAATGATCTCTCATATTTGGATTCTAATATACATAACCCATGGTGCATAATTGGGGACTTTAATATTATCCTTGCCTCATGTGAAAAGATGGATCCTTCACACACTTCTATCTCTATGAGAGATTTTAATACTACCATTGAAGATAATAATATTGTTGAAATTACTCTTACTGGTTCCAAATATACTTGGTACATAAGATACTATAATAGGGTGGTTTCCAACAAATTGGATAGAGCATTAAAAAATAGTCATACTTTAACTAAATGGGACATTATCTCTAGAACCACTATTCCCATGATTAAATATGATCACCATCCTATCATTGTCACTATTTCTCTCAAAACGGTGAAGCATCCCCTACCATTCAAATTAATCAAAGTTTGGTTCTCAGACTCTGAATGTTGCAATATTATTAAAAACATTTCGGCCTCTATGACTCATTGAAATGATGCCTTTTCATTTTGTATTAAATTAAAATATCTTAAAAAAAATCTTAAAGGTTGGTGTAGATAAAAGTCTAAAAAAATTGATAATGACATTATACTTTTTGAGAATGAACTACATCAGCATCAAAACAATAACACCAACTCTTATTTTTTCACTGATCAGAAACATGAAATTATCATTTCTATGCAACTAAACCCGCTCCTCACCCTTAAATATAACATGCATAAACAAGATTTAAAAATAAAATGGTTATCTGATGGTGATATAAACACTAAATTCTATAACTCTTTACAAAAAATTAAGAATGCTTGTAGGCCTTTAACCTCTCTTAAATATGGGGACAACCTTTTGAATAATGAGGAGGATATTGCTAATCATGTAATATCCTATTTTGAATCTACCTTTAATGGACCTAACATAAATAAATATCCCTTACAAGATGTCATTCTGGTATTAGTCAATGATGAAGATAATTCCTTTATTTTATGTAATCCTCTCAATCATGAAATCAAAGATACTTTTTTTAGTTTGAATCCTAATAGTGCCCTGGGTCCAGATGGATTCTATAATGGAATCTACCATTAATGTTGGGATTTCATTCAAGCTTATGTTTCAAATCTTATCAAATAATTTTTTTTCCAAAGGAATTATACCCCATGGGTTAAATGTATAATTCCTTTATTTAATCCTCAAAGTAGATAATACCTCTAAGATTCACCTTTTCAGAACCATTACTCTTATTAATACCCTTTATAAAATAATCACTAAACATCTTGAAAACAGACTTCATACCATGACTAACAAAATTATATCTTGGAATCAATTTGGATTTGTTAAGGACAGATCTATCCAGGACTACATTTGTCTTTCCTCTGAATGCACTAACATGTTAAACAATACAAACAAAGGTGGAAACATTGTCATTAAACTTAACATTAGAAAAACTTTTTATACCATGGACAAGAATTTTATCTTTGAAGTTCTACATGGATTTGGATTCAATGATTTCTTTATATCAATAATTAAAACCCTATTTAACTCATCCTCTATATCTATCGTGTTCAATGTATCTCCATAAGAATACTTCAAATGCTCGAAAGTTGTTAGATAGGGTAATCCCATTTATTCCATCCTTTTCTCTATTATAGAGGACTATTTAAGTAGATTTCTCACCCGCCTTGTGGATCAGATTAAAATTAATCCCATCCACGCTTCGAAAAATATGAATTCCCCCATGCATATTTTATATACATATGAAATCATTCTATTCTTACAAGGTGATAAAAGAAACATTAGAACTCTCAAAAATGATCTCTCTCACTACGAGGAGGTTTCTAGTCAGGTCATTAGCTGGAATAAATCATATATCTTCTTTGGGAGAAATTTTCCAACTAATAAAAAATGTGATATTCTCAATGAATTAGGCATTAAAAAGGCTCTAATCCTTTTACTTACCTTGGTGTCCCCATATTTTTGGGAAGGCCCAAATCCAACTATTTCCTTAATATTTTTGATCATGTTCTAAATAAACTCTCCTCTTGGAAAGGGAAAACTCTTTCTATGGTGGGTAGAATCTACCTTGTCAAATATATCATTGTCTTAAAAATGGTTTACTCAATGATGGTTTATAAATGGCCTGTTATTCTCGTAAAAAATGAATGTTTCCATAAAAAATTTTGTTTGGACTGGCATTACTCTGGATAGAAAATTGGTGACCATACCTTGGTCTATGTGTTGTAAACCATTGGATAAGGGTATAATTGGAATTAAAATTTTAAATCTATTTAATGAGGCTCCTCAAGATAGATGTTCTTAAAACATAATCCATAATGACTCTCCCCCTATTTACTTCATTAAAAATAGGTTTCTAGATAAGTTGAAGAAAGGAAACATGAATTTTCTGAACTCTTCCACCTGGCCTTCCATTAAGAAATCATATGCCAATATTACGACCAAATCTATATAGATTGTTTTTATGAACTCCCCCAGCAATATCTTGTTGGACAACTGGACTGGTACACCACTAATTTCAATGATACCTAATGATTTTTTTAAAGAATTAATAATACAATTAGGGATATTATTAACTCTCATATTGATATTCTCCCTGAGAATTTTGTTCATGTCATTGAGAACTATCATTTCTCTAACACAGAGGATTTTATAATTTGGGAGCCTTCACACAATGGTATACTGAATTATAAAATATTTTATAATCACCACTTTAATAATTATAAAAATGAGTCAGGATGGATAAAAAATGATAAGCCTTGTATAAAACCTTCAATATTAACTCTATTTTGGTGTATTTATTGCAATAGGGTCCCCACAGATACTTGTTTACAACCTTTTAGGATCAATATTTTCTCAAAATTTCATATATGTAATCAATATAGAGAAGATTCTAACCATGTATTTCTCTCTTTTTCCACTACCACTACACTTTGGAACTATATTTTTAACATATTTAATTACAAATGGTTTAATCTTGACTCTATAAATGCCCAGCTAAAGCGATTGATAGATATGGATATCTCCTAAAAAATCAAGAACATATTTCTTACTGTAGTTTCTGAGTTTCATCATGTGATATGGTACAATATAAATTATATTCTTCTCAAAAATTTCTCACTCAACCTTGATACAAGTTGTATGCAGATCCTCAGAGCTATACATGAAGTCTCTTTGATTCATAAAAAATATTTCAACAATACAATGAAAGAATTTATGATTTTACAAAATCTATGGGTTGATGGAATTTTTCATCCTCCACGATGCACTTTTGTTGTTTTATAGAAACTAAAGTTCACTAGAAGGATTAAAGTTAATGTTGATGGTTCTTCTAAAATAAATATGGTCCCTGTGGGATGTGGCGTAATCTTTAGCGATCATCATAGTCAGATCCTTGGGTGCTTCCTTGGAAGCTGTAGTATTGCCTCTTCTCTAGAGGCTAAAATGATGAGTTTGATTCAATATATTTATTTTACTAAGAATTAGGGTTGAAACAACATATGGATTGAAAGTGATTCAACCACCCTAGTTAAAGTTATTTGGAATGGTGTGATTCATCTGGAATGGTCGATTACTACAAGTTAGATGGATTGTCTTCATTTTCTCCATGACATCAACCATATTACCACTCATATCTATCATGAAGTAAATATGGTTGTGGATGGCCCTGACAATAAATGATTTATTCGTGATATTATTTGGTTGAATGATCTCTCTAACTATTTACTCCCCCTTTATAAGAAAGATTTTAATATGACCCCATCTTTTAGACTCTTGTAATATCCTTTTTTATATAATAATTGTACTTTGGCCTTTTTTCCAAGGCACTAATTTTTTCAAAAATATATATACTAAAGTAAAACATATGAGGTCTTATATATAAAATGATATTATATTCTAACCATCTATAATGATTTTGGGGAAAGAAATACAATATGTCTTGAACATGTTGAGGAGTTGACTGCTAATGTCTCAGTTATCCAGAATCATGTCAGGTCAGTTCAAAGTATATTGTAATGTAATGATGATAATTAGTTGAAGGAAATTGAATCTTAACTAGGGGATCATGTATTCATGATTATCACTATGGAAGAGAGTTATATGGTTTAGTAAGAAGCAGAAGATATGTCAAAGGTATATTATTCCTTTTGAGATTTTGGGAATATTTAGATTTATGGATTATAATTTTACTTTTCCACCATTTTTCTCTAAAGTTTATGGATTACTTAATACCTCACTATTAAGGATGTATAATCCTTTCCCAATGCATGGATTCACCACTGAGGAAATATATTTGGAGACTAAACTTTCAAATATTGAAGATATTGTAGTGATTCTTGACTTTAGAGGGAATGTTTTACTGAATCAGAAAAACCATCATGTGAAAGTACATTGAAGGAATCACAAGTGTGAGGAATCAATGTGAGAACCAAAAAATAGTGAGTAATATGTACCTGAATTTTTTCATGTATTAATATATAACCAAAAATTCAAGTATGAAATTATTTAAGGGAAAAAGAATGTAATACTCAATGTTTAAATATCATAAATATACACTCCATTGAAATAAAATATAATGTTTTATATCACATATTACAATGAAAAAATTGAAAATTAAATTCATGATAATGGAGCATCTTGTACTATAAGAAACATAACCATATATGGTACCCTTATAATCTTAAATTAAGATAAGGATTTTAAAATTAATTATATATATATATATACAGTATCATGATCATTGGGAATTAGATCGTTGTGATAGTAATATAATATTTAATCATGATAATATCAAAGAAATGAATAAAAATTTAGAAAAAATAAAATTAAAATTAATACTAATAAATAAATAATAATATGATTTCACACATATGCTTTAGAATAATAAAAATATTCACAAGTGGAAACATTTTTTAAATTTTTCATGTTGAATACGTTATTTTAAAATACAAAAAAAAATATTGAAACAATAATATTATTTTTTATTTATATTTTTTCTATAAAATAGACTTTAATTTTGGTACTGCACATCAAAATTAGCTAATTATTAATTTTTCTTAATTTTATAAGAAATTTGAATTTTTCAGAAAGTAGTAAAATACAGTAAGTATATACAAGAAGTTTTTTTACATGATTATATAATAGGAATGTTATAAAATTTAATATAAGTAAATTTATGAGATAAAATAAGTTAATTTTTTAATATAATATATTCTAATAGATTAAAATTCATTTCCAAATCTATAAATAACTTTACAAGAATTAAAATGAATGTTAAGGTATTAATTTCAATATTTTTTGGAAAATTTATATTTTTGTTCAAAAAAGTTGTATTGAATAATAGATTTCATTTCTCAAACTCAAAATTTTTTTAAAAAAATATCTTCAATTTAAAAAACCATAATATAAAACTATATAAAATCCTATGTTTTTTCATTTTCCAAAAAGTTTATTTCAATTGATGACTTTTATAAATTAATAAGTTTTTCTAACTCATTTACTATAATTATGCACCCACCTATATAATCCTCTTCACTCAAAAATTAATGATCATGGATCTCCCCTCATTCATTCTCCTTTTTTATTTAATTTCCTCTAATTCCTATTCATTTTAATATGAATTTTTATTATGAATCATCTCTATAACTTAATTATTTAATCATCCATTAGAGAAGTATATTCCATATAATTCTAAAAAATTTATAAGATTTTAAAATTATTAATTATTTTTATTATCATAGTCTTCATTAAAACAATTCTAATGCATGTCGTGTATTGTTTGTATTATGGATGCATTATTTCTAAGAGGAAAAATTCGTATAAGGATAACATTGATGTGGCTATTGGATCACCTATCAGGTCTAAAGTGGATTAACCTTGATTTTGGAACATATTCAACTAATACTTCAATCAATTTCAACATGATACTGTTTTAATAATAAATTGTGAACCTCTAATTATTATAAAATATATTTTAGACATATTACTCATATTTAGAGAGTGATTTTCTATAATTTATTTGTTTCCTACCACCAAAAAATATTTTATTCAATGAATCATTTCAAATTATATCCTTGTACAATGGAAGTACACTACACTATTACTTCTTTATCATTACTTTGATAAGGTTACTTTCTCTTACATTGTGGATATTTTATTGTTCTTAAGTTGATTAGTTTATATTCACCAATATATCCATATTATTACAATGAATGATAAAATATTTATATTCTACATGTCCATTATTTTTATATGGAAAATACCAATTTCTTATCCATGACTGTGAATGTTTTCCCATAATGAAAATTATGGTGCGTGTTTTTTATCCACTTTATTTATATAATGGTTTAATTATTCTTATTATGTGATGGGAGGTCCCTATAATTTCTTAGTGCCTCAATGCATTGATAAGTCTCATAAGACAAACTACTTTGGGTATTTGTATGTATTTCATACCCTATTATATATGATGACTTAGAATTGGTCTTGATGTTATGTTTAGGAATTATGGAATTATTTATTCTTTTACCTTAATATCAGTTATTATTATCCATGTTATTTATTTATTTCCACTATTTTTTTATCCATGGATATATTAGACTCATGATACCATTCATATATATTTTAACTGATTATTTATTCCTACCATATTATGTATTTCATGCTTATTTAATATAAACTAAGAATATATTCTACCCCTTACTATGCCCTGGGCCATTACTCCTTTATATGGTTTCAATTTGTTTCAAGAATCCATGAAGATAAATACATGTGTTATATGGATTTTCATAGAGAAATAATATTTTTTTATGTTTTCAGGTGATGTATCTTATGTTTTCAATATAATGTAATGTTATTTTATGAATATTTTTTTCTATGACCAATAAACTATTATATCACATAATCTATGTTTGTTATACCAATTTTATAAAATAACCACTATATTTAGGTAATTGGAGTTTTTTTGTTACACTTTTATTTTATTTGAGTTTTTTTAAAACAATATGGAGTATACTAAAAGATCATGTCGTAAAGGGTTATAATTTATAATATATTTAAAGTTTAGAATTGGAAATAAAATGATCAAATATAGTTTCATTGTAGGGGAAACTTGATGTTTTTTGGAAGCTAAAATTTTTGTTTGTATTTGAAAGCATGTTTATAGAAAATAAAAAGTGTAGATTAATGAGATCTAATGAACTGTGTTTATACATGAATATTTAAGAAGACCAAAATTGAGACATAGTTAACATAGTATTGATATTTCAACCAAGGTTTTGGGTTATCTCATAAACAATAGTCTATCTGATAATGTGGTGTTTAGATAAATCTCACATCGGGAGTTGACAATAACTAGTTCATTAAGATATTAATTCAAAATATTTTATATTTTTTCATGTTTTATATTTTTTAAATATAATTATGGATGAGTTATATTTTTATTGAATATTTACAGGTTGAAAATGAATAAATGTTTCATGATTTTTGGAAAAATGAGACCAAAATGGTGTTTTCATTATTCTAGAATGGTCTCTTAGAACGAAAAATTGACACAAATGTTCAAATCATGCCAAATTTAATATTTGTTACGATATATTTATTTCCTAAAGAGTTTGAAATTAATAATTCTAAAAATTAAATCTTAAATTTTACATAGATTTTACACAAATATGTTATCTCAATATGTGTTTTCGATTTATAAATAATCAAATATAGAGAAGGCATTATGTTTGTGTGTCTTGATGTTTTTATAGAGTTATAATGTCATGGATTCATGTATTACAGAAATATGTATTATACTGAAAAATCATCTTTGTTTGTGGTTTGAGTTTATTGATAAAGTTGAGTTGGATTTTCTACTCAATGTTACTAAAAAATCTCACAATGTAATATAATGACTTTATATCATATAATGTGAAATCATGCTCTAATTCTTATGATATTTAAATTTTTTTGTGATACTAGAATTAATGGGTAAATGATTCATGTAAATACATTTCTCTATCATTATCCAATGAATTTATGAATACAACAAAAAAATAGAATCTACAATGTATTTTACTTTTAAAGAATAAATTACATGAAAATATTTGACTGATCCTTGTGGATTTTATAGATATAGTAAAATATATTGAGAATTATATTAGGATATTTTATAGTTTTATTTATCATTTTATATTTTCCATACATTATTCTATAATAAACATCATTATCTCATGGTTTATGAAAATAAATAAAAAAATTGGTGTTTCTTTTAGAGAAGAGTAATGCAACTTTGATATAATAACATATAAATCCTAGTGAGTGTGTCTCACACCCCAACCTATGATATTATTTTATTTTAACTATTTTTCAGCATTTAAATATTTTTGTTGGGGTTTGGGGTGACTCATCGATGAATTTTCTGAGTTTATGTTAAAAAGTAAGTGTTTTGTGTTCGACGTCGTTGGACACACAGGTGGAGTGTGACGTCGCATGGATTTACCCAAACTATTGTGTGGCCTTTTCATCACTAAAGAATTAAAATGAATAAATAAATGTTAATTTATTATTTTGTTTAAAATTTTTATGGATATTAATAATTTTTATATTTTTATTTTAGATGAAAACTAAAATTGTTAATTTTATTATTATTAAACTAGAATAAATACTTTTACTATTTCTATTTTTATCTTTATACATTAGTATTATTATGTATAATTATTACTATTATTATTATTAAAATTATTTTATTTTCTATCAATTTAAAATTAGTTTTATTTTATGGTGGTTTTTCAAAGAGAAAAAACCCATAATTCCCCTACCTCCCTCCCTTATTCACGCAGAATGGACCTGACCCCCTTTCCCCCTTGCGGTGCTCAACAAGCCAAGCCCCCAGCCCTGCCTCCTTCGAACCAGTCACTGCAAGACTCTTCGTCGCATTCCCTCTCAGTGACCAGCAGCCCGGACACCCCTTGTCCCACAATTCTCTCCCAGCGCAAAATCGAGCTTTCCCCCTCCATTCACAGTAGCGCTGCCAGCGCGCACTCCCTTCTAGCACACCCATACGTGACCTCTGAAATGACCCCACCTTCCCATCACTACCCCCTTTCCTACCTCATACTGGCTGCTCCCTCCACCGGCTGGTTCTCCACTGGTGCTGCAGCTCTGATTTGACCTACTCTCGGCTGCAACCCTCCCCCTTACTCAGTGCACATCCAGCCATCTTCCTCTCCCTACCGGTGTGCCCAGCCTCTGGTCAGCCCCCCCCCCCCCCTCTTTCCCAATCTGCACACAACCCCAGCCGGTTCCTCATCGGCCTCATCCTCATGCCTGACCTCCACCTAACCATTCCACAGACACCCTACTTCCCAACATTTTTTCTTCTTCGACCGGCCAGCTGCCTCCCTGACCTCCTGAACACCTCCATGTCGTGAACCAAGCTACTGACCATCTTCCCTATTGAGTGTCGCAACACCTCTCTCCTGACCAGCCTCATGTTTCCCTTGTCATAGCCCCGGCCAACCCCTCCTTCTGGCATGCGCAACTCCCATCTGATGGGTGAACCATTTTCACCCATTTATTTCATACTATATTTTATATTTCCATTGGATTCATATTTTTTTACCATGGTTGATTAGAGTTTTTTGTTAATTAAGTGTTTTTTGGGGTAGCTATGAGATTTTAAGACCTGTATGAAACATTTATGAGGTTGCCTTGTCATCACGCTTTGATCTCAAGGTAGGATTTCTAGGAACCTATCCATTTTAATTTATGAATCATCAATTTTATTCTTTCTTACCTTATATGATTATTATGTGATAATTTCAAATTTTGATTTAAATTTATTTTGTGCACAAACATTTCTTTAAATTTTTTGTATGATATTTGACTTTGTTTTGTAAAATAATGCACACTTAATGTAGGGCTTATTGCTCTTGACTTTATAATCTAAGGTTACTCTATTTATTCTTGTTCTTCCTTCTTCTAGGTGTTAATTTTCATTGTGAAACATGTGGTTAATTCACTTTGTTTGAAAAATTGGTAGTTTTGGCCATATTTTATAAAAATGGTATTGTCCAGTTATAGTTGTACACATTGTTTTCTTTAATTAAATGTTTTGTTTGGTCTGCACCTGAATTGTGAGTTTTAGAACCTGGTTTAGAATTTTGAATTAGTTACTGACATTCAAATTGTTGTTTTATGACTTTTTGAGTGTCTACTGAATTTATTTTATGATTATTTTATGTTTGGTCTTTGAATGGTTCCTGGTTGGCTTTTAGGTGTTAAAAGTGATATAATTTTTTTTTCTTTTGTTAAAGTATTGGTTGGGTGTGAAATTATGTTTTGGGGGGTTTCTATGGATTTCCAAATTGGTTTGTCTTTGATGATAAATGTGTTGTTTACTAAATAATGGATTTTGGGGTTCTTGAAAAGGATTCAAAGGTTTTAAGGTAACTGAAGTGTGAAGTTAGTTTTTTAAAATAAATTTGGTTTGTTTTGTGTCAAGAAATTGTAGCTCAATTGGGGTTTTTTTATAAAAGTTGGTTTTTTTAAAAGTGTGTGGGAAATGTTTTGAAGGTTTTTTACAAATTCTTTTATGTGGTAAATGGTGTGTCTTGAACAACTTCAGATATTGATTTTCATCTTTCATAGAGAATGACTTTATGGAATGTTTAATGGCATGTTTGACCACATTGTGAAAATAAGGCGTAGTTCTTATTATGAAAACCTCTTATGGTTGATCATCATGCCTTACCAACTTGTAATGGTTGGGATTTCCTTGGTGTGGAATCCTCGAGATCCAGTATGTGGGTTCCTTGGTTGGGAACCATTTGTAATCTATTTATTTTAGGGAATGAGAGTAAAACTTGGCGAGACTCAGGGTGAGACCTAATGTGAAATATTATTATAATTATGGGTTGTGATTTGATGCTCGACAGTATCTATTGGATCACCTCCTTTTGTACTTGCGACATACGAACCTGACATATTGAGATAATTGTTTGAGATGAGTATTGTATTAGTAGGTTATGGTACTAGCTAGTAGGCCACAGTAGCTGGATATGTTTGGTTTTATTTCTATGTTATTTTCCCTCATCCTGTCTGAGAAAGGATGGAAGAGTGTTTTGGAGTGTTAGATTTCATCGTATATGGAATGCTACTATAGATGGGGTAGTAGGTATTAGTGTCCTTTGGATTATTCCTGATCTCTTGGGTTCGCCTATGTCTAGTGATTTTTAGCTATTGAAATGTTGCTAAGATACTTTCATACCTATTTACATTGCCCCCGCCATATCTACATGTACCCTTGTGTGGGTTTTTTCATGAAATGTGACATTTTGGTTTCCTAACTCCTATGAAAATGTTTTTCAAAAGAAAATGTGTTTCAAACTCTTGTTCTGGGTTTTAAAATGATTAAGATAAATGGTTTTTACTTTTTTCAAGTAAAAATTGTTGAAATGAATACTTTAAGATATTGTAGTTCAAACTTATAATTGCTGTTTTTTAATTTTAAAGGTAGTGCAATGGGAAATAGTATATCGGGCAAGCCAACTGAGTTTTAATACTCACACCTGTAGTTATTTTCTATTTTTAGTTTGTGTGCAGGCTTCAGATTGGACGTGCTCACCATAGGCGAAGCATGATCATTGAGTCATTGAGTGGACTGTAGGGTCACAAGGAGTTAGTTCCGATGTCGAGTTTGGTTAGTTTTATCTTATTCAGTCCTTGTTTAGTTGTTTGTTTGATTTATTTATTTTGTGCTGCTCTTTATTATTTCCTCTATTTTTTTGCATTGGGAGAAATTGTTCCCACTGTCTGTCAATGACCTAGCGCCTATCGCCAGCCCAGGAGGATCGGGAACACCTCTCGGGTCATGCCATGGATTGGCTCCTGGTTTAGGGTCGACTCGGTTTGGTTCATGAAAAAATGGTATCAGATGAGGTTGGATCTTAGCGGACCTTTATTTTTAGAGAGCGCTTTGTTATTTCACATGTCAAGGTAGATAGATTAGGATTTTCAGGACTCGAGGGGTAGGTACGGGAAGAGCGTCACGAACTTTTGCTTGTTCTGATCCTCAGTTTTCCATGGGAAGTTTGGTTTAATTAGTTTCTTTGGGTTTTTATGGAATGTTTTGTGATTGGGATACGACAAGGGGAGTTGTACTAATAGTCTTCATGAGCCGCATGACCTGGAAATCCATGTGGAGCTAGGTGCATGGTCCTAAAAGGCCCTTTGTGTCAGTGATTTGTTTGTCATATGGCTGCCAACCATATGGTCAAGTCACCCACAAACAGTAGTTCCCTGTTTGAGTTATTTTGGGTCTCCTCGTACTTTTGAAAGTTGATTCAATCATAAAAAGTTGGTTTAAAAAAATTGTTTTTTTAAATCGCATATTTAATTTGAGGATTGTTTAAAAGGAAATGGGATGCGTGATTTGTTTTTTTGAAAATAAAGTTTCTCTGTTTTGGCCTTGGTATTCCTAAGTGTGCTCATATGCATAGTGGTATGTGGGAATATGAATGGATGTCTGGTATAGTGGATGGATGCCCGAGGTGGCATGGAGACATGCATATGAGTGAGACTCTATAGAATACCATGGGTGAGGGATTAACCCACCAAGATTTTTTTTAATTAAATATGTTTTCAAAAGGAAAGTTTTGATGTTATGATAGCTTATTTTCTTAGATATTTTCACCTATGAGATGTTTTATTTTGAGGATTTTATTTTTTGAGTTTTCCCTAATTGGCTTCTTAACTTTTATTGTCTAGTGTTTCCCCCCTGGAAGATTTGATTGGTGATATTAGTTTGATTGATCATCCAAAGGATTTTATGCTTGAGTTTCAGAATCTAGATCAAACTCTCTTTTATGGTCAAGTAGACCCTTCTGTGGAGGAGGAGTGGATGTGGAGGATTGAAAGGTACTTTAACCTCATTGATCTACCTGAGTCGTTAAAAGGTAAAGTTTAAAACCTTCATTCTTGAAGGTTCTCCGTGAATGTGGTGGAAGTCAGTGTCTCAGAACAAGACCCATCAAGAGCTTACTTGAGATTTTTTCAATAATTTGTTCATTCATCAGTATTTCTCTAAAGAAGAAAGGGTGAGAAAGGGGATGGAGATGTGTTATCTGCATCATGTTGATAGATATGTGTTGGAATATTTCCAACTCTTTATGGAGCTAGTCCCTAATGATACAAGGTATGTCAAAGATGACTTCAGGAAGGATCTATGATTTGAGGAGGGCCTCCACCCTGATCTACAGTGGAAGGTGTCAGAGTCCAACTTAACTTCATTTGCTGATTTGGTGAGACAGGCTTTTCATGTTAAATTTGTGATGACCGGAGTGCTCTAAGTAGTATTCACTCCTTCGATCCCTATGAGAAGTGGTGAGGATTCTATAAAGGAGATGAGGAAGCGATTGAAAGTGGATGGAGCAAGTTGTGGAATAAAAAGGCCTCGGGGTATTTCATCAAACTATTTGGAGTAAGAGATCCTCATGTGTTATCAGTGTTGAAATATGGGTCACAATAATCTATCATGCCCAAGAACTCCTAATCCCTTTCATGCTTGTGGATGTTTGGGTCACTTACAAAAATTCTATTAGGGAATTACTAGAAAATGTCACAGAGGAAGTTATTAGAAGTGATGTGTAGTTGGGTTTTTGTTTAAAGTTTCATGTGTATGTTTCCTTTCAGTATAAGGGGTCACTTATCATTGTAGTGTACTGATGGTATTTTGGGTTTTGAAATGTAGGGGAATGTTTTGGTTATTTTGATGAACGTCGGTTTTCAATGCCAGATTGTCTTTCATTTCGAAATCTTGTCCTTTATTTTCTGAAATCAAAATATGTATGTTTCTTATTATGATTATCATAACCTGACTGCGAGTAAAGAGATGCTTCATCCATCAAAGCTCCATCCAAAAGGCTTCAGAGTGAAGCCGACTCATATTCAGGAACCCTGGGAAATTTTAAGGAGTTTGGTTAAGGTTGTGGCTCTATCGTTGCAGTAAGAAAGTTTTAGTGTTTCTGTTGTGGTTTCTTTGTCGTTGCAATTATCCTCTTGCATCAAAGAGTGCGATGGACTTATCCCTTATTAAAATTCATCAATTGTACCTTTTTGGATGTGAGTTATCGATTAGTGGCCTTACGTGGACCAACCATGTGAAATTGTTGAAACTTTGGCTTGTTTCTATCCCAAAGTGGTAAGTTAGGAGCATTTTCCCATTGAATTTTTATTGTTCCAATTATTGGGACCTCCCTCCCACCTATGGGGTGAGGGTTTATAGTTCGTAAAGAGTTTTCAAGTTCATATCTTATACCGTTCAGATGATATTGAGTGGTTTAAATGTCCTTTTTGTGTTCCTTCTAGCTTGAGTAAGGCCTGGTTTAGGGCTAAGTAGTTTTTCCATTTGGTCATGTATAGGTTGGTTCTTTATGGTGAGGAGATGCACTGTGAGTCTCTTTGGGTTTTTTCTAAAGTATTTAGTTGATGCTAGTTTAATTCTTATGGTGGGGAGTCTCTTCAGGCCTCCCCTCTACTGATGATTTATTTAGGGCAATAGGGTTGAGTCCTGTTGGTGGATAGTGGAATGTCCTTGGGTTAACAGGTTGGATAATATTTATGATGAAACCTTAGGTGTTGATCGATCACTTGGATTGTGTGGAGGTTTTCCAGGAGCAGAAAGCATTATATTGGGGACAATTGTTACACCCTAACCTATGAAATTAATTTATTTTAATTATTTTTCTTCCTTTGAATATTTTTTTGGGGTCTGGGTGAGTCATGGACGATGTTTCTAAGTTTATGTTAAAAAGTGTGTGTTTTGGGTTTGACATTATTGGATGCATGGGTGGAGCACGACGTCATACGGCTTTTCCCGGGAAACTGCATGGCATTTTCATATTTGAATAATTAAAATGAAGAAATAAATGTTAATTTATAACGTCATTTAAAAATTTTATGGATATTAAGAATTTTAATATTTTAGTTTTAGATGAAAACTAGAATTATTAATTTTATTATTACTAAAATGGAATAAATACTTTTAATATTTTTATTTTTATCATTATACGTTAGTGTTATTATGTATTACTATTAGTATTGTTATTATTAAAATTCTTTTATTTTCTATCAATTTTTAATTATTTTTATTTTAGGGTGTTGTTTTAAAGAAAAAAATCTTAATTTCCCTACCTCCCTCCCTTCTTCACACAGTAGGGACCCGACCTCCTTTCCCCCTTGTAGCGCTCGAGCAAGTCAAGCCCCCAACCCTGCCTCCTTCGAACCAGGCATTATAGAACTCCATGTCACCTTCCCTCTCAGCAACCATCAGCCTAGAGAGCCCTCAGCCCTCAGTTATCTTCCACCGTAGCAGTCAACTTTCCCCCTCCGTTCACAGAAGTGTTGTCAGCATGCACTCCCTTCCAGCGTACCTGGATGCAACCTCTTGTGCGGGCCCACATTCCCGTCGCTACCCCTGGTCCTGCCTCATCCTGGCTACCCCCTCCTTTAGTCGGTTCTCCATCGGTGTCACAGCTCTCAGCCAACCCACTCCCATCCACAACCCTTACCCTTGATCAGTGCACAGCCATCCCCCTCCCTCTCCCTGTCGGCACGTCCGACCTCCAGTTGAGACCCCCCCCCCCCCTTATGCCTGGTGTACACACTACCCCAGCTGGTTCCAACTCAGTCTCAACCTCCTACCCAACTTCCACCTGACCAACCCACAGACCCTCTGATTCCTGGTATTTTTTCCCTGACTGGCAGACCACCTCACCGACCTCCTGGATGCCTCACTATCATGCTTCGAGCTGCCAACTATCCTCCCTATTTAGCGGTGCAACACCTCTCCCCCGACCAGCCTCATATTTCCCTTGCAGCATCCATGGACAACCCCTCCTTCTGGCATGTGCAACTTCCATATGATGGGTAAACCATTGTTCACCCATTTATTTCATACTCCATTTTATATTTCCATTTGATTCATATTTTTTTACCATGGTTGATTATAGGTTTTGGTTAATTAAGTATTGTTTGGGGTAGGTTTGGTATTTTAAGACCCACGTGAAGCATTTATGAGGTTTCATTGTCTTCGCTCACTGATCTCAAGGTAGGATTTCCATGAACCTATCCTTTTAAATGTAAAAATCATCAATTTTATGATTTCATACCTTATTTCATTATTAGGTGCTAATGTCAATCTTTTTTTAATTTATTTTGTGTGCAAACATTTATTTAGAATTTTTGGATGATATTTGACTTTGTTTTGTGAAATAGAACACGCTGAATGTAGGGTCCTGTTATGTTTGACTTTATAATATGAGTTTCCTCTATTTATTCGTGTTCTCCCTTTTTCTAGGTGTTAATTTTCACTGTGCATCATGTGGTTAATTCACTTTGTCTGAAAAATGGGTAGTTCCAGCCTTGTTTTATGAAAATGGTATCATCCAGTTATAGTTGTGAAAATTGTTTTCTTTAATTAAATGTTTTGTTTATTTTTCACCTGAATTGTGAGTTTTAGAACCTTGTTTAGAATTTTTAATAAGTTCCAGACATGCAATTTGGTGTTTTATGACTTTTTGAGTGTCTACTGAAGTTTTCTTTCTAATCATTGCATGTTTGGTCTTCGGAATTGTGCCCGGCTGGATTTTAGTTGTTAAAATATATATATAATGTTTTTTTTTCTTTTTTTAAAGTGATGGCTGCATGAGGAATTATGTTTTCGGGTATTTCTATGGATTTTCAAAGTGGTTTGGCTTTGATGATAAATGCGTTGTTTTTGAAATAATAGATTTTGTGGTTCTTGAAAAGGTTTCAAATGTTTTAACCTAAGTGAAGTGTGAATTTAGTTTTTTAAAATAAATTTGATTTA
Source organism: Viscum album (assembly GCA_963277665.1). Classification (NCBI taxonomy): domain Eukaryota; kingdom Viridiplantae; phylum Streptophyta; class Magnoliopsida; order Santalales; family Viscaceae; genus Viscum; species Viscum album. The sequence goes on from OY728145.1 coordinate 1,420,289,307, forward strand.
TTTTATGACAAGGAATTGTAGCTCAGTTGGGGTTTTTCATAAAAGTTGGTTTTGTTTGAAAGTGTGTCAGAAATGTTTTCAAGGGGTTTTACAAATGTTTTTATTTTTTAAACAGTGTATCTTACACCTCTTCAGAAATTGGTTTTCATATTTGGTAGAGAATGACTTTATGGAATGTTTAAGGGCATGTTTGACCAATTTGTAGAAATAAGGGGCAGTGCTTATTATGAAAACCTTCAATGGTTTCTCCTCATGCCTTTCTAACATAGAATGGATGGGATGTCCTCGGCGTGGAATCCCCGAGCTTCAGTATGTGGGTTCCTTGGTTGGGTACCATTTTTAATCGATTTATTTTAAGGCATGAGAGTAGACCTTGGGGAGACTCTGGGTGAGGCCTACTATGAAATATTAGTATAAGTAAGGGTTGTGATTTGATGATCAGTGACATCTATTGGCTCACCTCCTTCTATACTTGTGACATACGAACCTGACATATTGAGAGAATTGTCTGAGATGAGTATTACACTGGTAGGTTATGGTACTGACTAGGGTCCTATAGTTGGAAGATATGTTTAGGTTTATTTATATGGGATTTTAACTCGGCCTGCCTAAGAAAAGTTGGCTTAGCATTATGAAGCATTAGATTTCATCGTAAGTGGCATGCTACAATAGATGGGGTCACAGGTACTAGTGTCGTCTGGATTATTCTCGATATCTCAGGTTCACCTATGTCTAGTGGATTTTATCTATTGAATCTTTGATGAGATACTTGCATACCTATTTAAATTTCCCTTATCATATCTTCATGTACCCTTGTGTGGTGTTTTTTCTGAAAAGTCACATTTTGGTTTCCTAACTCCTAAGAAAATGTTTTTCAAAAGAAAATGTGTATCAAACACTTTTTCTGGTTTTTCAAATGATTAAGGGAAATGGTTTGTACATTTTTTTCAAGTAAAAATTGTAGAAATTCATACTTTAATATATTTTATTTCAAACGTTGAATTTATGTTTCTTAATTTTAAAGGTAGTGCATTGGGAAATAGTATATCAGGCTAGTATACTGAGTTTTAATACTCACATTTATAGTTCTTTTCAGTTTTTAGTTCATGTGAAGGATCCATCTTGGATTCACTTTCCTTGGGAGATGCTTGAGCTTTGAGTCAGAGAGTGACCTACGAGGTCACATGAAGTTAGTTAAGACGTCGAGTTTGGTTAGTTTTATCTTCTTCATTTCATTTTTAGTTGTTGGTTTGGTTTATTTATTCTGCGTTGCTCTTTATTATTTCCTCTTCTTTTATATTTTTGTATTGGGAGAAATCATTCCCATCACCTCTATCGATTCACTGGTGCTTTTTACCAGCCTGGGAGAATCGGGAATGCCTCTCAGGTTGTGCCGCGGATCGGATCAGGTGACCGGTTCAGGGTCGACCTGGGTTGGTTAGTTATGGTGTGATAAAGGCTTAAGGGAAGCATTTAGGGAAAGTAATGATGTTTCAAATTTGATCCATACTTTGATTCATCTAATAAGGATCAAAGAGGATAATTCATATTGGTTGGTATATATTGGTGATTTTTATTCCTTTCATTGGTTTGGTAGACTTCTATAAGGGTTCATGCCAATATTCTTGCTCCAAATCCTCTATAATTTGTTAAAATAATATTTTGATTGTATTTGGAATTTTAATTGACTGATGCATCATAATAATAAATCTCAATAGAAGATAACAAGGATTTTATTAATTAAGAAAATTTTTCAAGTAAGATTCTAGCATAATTTAATATGCAATACCATATAATTGGTTGTGGAAACTTTAAATGACCATTACATTTACATAAACATACCACTATGGGGTTTAAGTACTAATGTGTAAAAGAATAAGGATACCTACAAGGGTCTCATCATGCCAATATGAGTTCAATTAAATTCAACCCATAACAATTTATATTATTGAAATTTTAACTACCCTTAATGATTTTATCTCATAAGAAACATGGTAAGATTGACCTACTTGGGATGATTCCACTTTAACATATAAGAAACATACCCCAATCGACCAACTTGGGTCCAATTTTTCATTTAAGGATTTAAACATATGGTTTGTAATGACCAAATTATAGTTTTTTAGACATTTATAAATGCCAATTTATCACACATTTAACTGAAATTAATATATGCTTGTTTAAATTTTTCAAAAATATTTAACTTATTCACAATTTATGGTCCTAATCAAGATAAATAATTAACCATTCATTTATAATCTTAGAATAAAAATTTCATATTCCTTATAATGGTTCAGTTATATGAATCACCATTCCAAAATTATAGAGGTACATGACTTTAGAATTTATAATTTGAATTTTTCTAACTGAAACCAAATTAGTACTGTTAGTATCAAAATATAACAAACCCGTATATGATGGTTCTATTATATGGGTTACCATTTCCAATTTATAAGGGCACATACTCTTTACAAATTAAAAATTTGGTATCCATTTAATCAAAACCATAATTGTTTCATCCCATGAAAATAATGGTTCATGGCTCAAACATAAAATAATTAATTGATTAAATAGAATGTCACCATCAAGCTATGTGGGAAAATAATGTTTAGGTTGATTAATTCCTTTCATTTAATAAAACTATATCATGAATAGAAAGGGCATACCTTCACAAGAAAAAAAATATAGGTAAGCATGGTATATAAAACTGGGAATTATAATAAAGTGCCTAATTTTGTATATAGAGAAACAAGCCAAATGAAACAGGAGATATAAATCATCATGAAACTGAAAATTTATTATACAGTCTACATGGCATGGAATATGCATGGAATTTTAATCTTTAAATACCTATAATTATTAATGAATAGTCTTCACTCATATTTCCATACCAGGATAAGAGATAAAATCATAATCTGTAAGTCAATAATAAATTAAATTATGAGAAGCACTCAAGGTGAAATAAAAATAAACTATAACATAGAACAAAAGTACCATCTCTAAAAAACTTGATCTTTCCCCCGTGCTTGGGTTGTCCAAACCCAGAGAAACTATTTACCAAGTGTTGAAACATTACTATTCTCATATTTAACATCCAAAATTAATAAAACCAAAGTGAACAAAATTGATACCAATTATAATGTCTTGAACCAGGATAAATTAAATGGTGCCCCGATCTGGTGGGTCACATGGCCTCAAGCATGCCTCCACGTACACAAGAGTCTTACGAATAACAGCATGGATCTGATTGATGTGTAGTGGGGATACTATACCCTATGGTTCAATGAAAATATATAAAAAACAATAATACATAAAGGAAATGAAATCTAATATGAATAAATGATCATGCATGAATCTATTATAATGTACATATGGACATACACCAGGTGATACATACATAGAATAATTAAAGAAACAAATATAAGTCTATAAATCTATATCTGATAGAATTCTGAGAACTATCTCAATACTCTACATTCATACTCTATCCTATCCTAGAAGAATAATAGTAAGAAAACAAAATCCATGAAATTGATCCTACGACCATGAGGTCTGTTTAGGTACCCCAGTGCAATGGTGACCCGAACTGCGTGTTATATATACTCAGTATGCCACAACCAATGATCTATAAAGAATATTCTAGTATATGAATATAAAATAAGTCATTGGATAGTTATATCACATGTAAATAATTGTAATAAATATAAATATAGTAATTTCTGATCAGGATTCTCAAGGAAACCTGGTCGACCATGCATGCTTCGGCCTAAGATGGAATTTCTCTAAACATGTGTCACCGTTGTGTATAAAGACTACGTGAAACCATTCCACCCACATGGGTGGACTGGGTGTCAAAGATATCTAATTATTTAATGACACCTTGATCAGCAAGTTAACCTAGAATTTAATTTCAAACTCAGATGATTCCATGGAATTTCTTAGAATTTGGTTTGTTTAGAAACTCTATAATGGGTACTCTAACTATCTTTGTTCATCTCTTTGGCCTGCCTTAAATCAGTATTATGTTGATCTGATGGCTTCTTCGAAATGGATTGTGTGAAAACACTCCCCTCTCAATTTCTAGACTACTCCATGGTTGTCTCGGCCCATCTATGATGTCACTATTACCCCTCATCTCATAAAGGATACATCCATTGATGAATTTCATAATAATTCACTAATTAGAAGCATGATTCCTAGTCATATTAGCATTGAAATATCAAGGTAATACTACAATTATTGTGACACTTTGGTTTGGATGAAGAATTTGAATGGCATGTTCACCAAAAAGGACTACTATGGGTCCCTTTGTGAAGTTTCTTTGAATCCTCTATCTTGGGTAACAGACTTTTATAAATCCTTTATCCCCCCAGCCTCTTCGTCGCTCATCTGAAAAATATAGAAAAAGAGGCTTCCATCGCAGGTCATGCTGCAGCGAGCTGGAATTCACATGGCTATGGTCTGAATTTTCTTCCTAGAGGAATATGAAACTATTTCTCATATTTTTGTCTCCTGTAGATTTGTTTTCAAGTTACAGGCTTATGTGCAGGAAATTTTCCACCATTTTCTATCCTCTGGATCTATTGAGGAGCTATTTCACTCCACCTACAAGACCAATTGTAGTGAGTAGGTCCATGATATTCTCTTGGTAGTTACGGCCAACTTGATGTCATTCTTATAGAAGGTTATAAATTCCTTGATCTTTAATAGCACTACACCATTGTTTCATGCTGGTGTTATGGATATTCATCATACAGTATGTACTGCTTCCCACATTCAAAATGGAACCATGATAAATGATGTTTATGACCTTGTATTATTGAGATCCCTTGGTGTTATTAAATAGGTGAATAAACCACTAATGACGAAACATGTTTGATGGATTCCATGTATCTCTCAATGGTTGAAGGTTAATGTTGATGGAGCAGCTTCTAGAACACCTAGTCCCTCCAAGTTTGGTGGAGTCTTCTACACTCACATGGGTTTTGTAAAAGGATGTTTCTTCCACTACATTGTCAATGGGTTCGCAATCAAAGTGGAGATTCGGGATATGATAAATCCAATCATTTATGTTGTCCATTATGTCTGGAATGACTTATGGCTTGAGTCAGACTCGTCTATTTCAGTTTAGATTCTTAGAGATCGATCAAGTAATGTGCCATAGAAGATGTTACCGGTTTGGTTTGAATGCCTTAGACTTGCAAAGTCACTCCCACTTGAAGTTTTACATGCCTGTCGTGAGGCCAACCAAGTTCGGATGCTCTCTCTGAGAGAGAAATTTCAAAGGTTAGTTCTAGTTGGTCTTTTGTTTTACCTGATTTTTGTAGTATCTTTGTTAAGGCTGATTATCGTGGTGAGGTTTATACTCATATTTGTAGATTGAATCTTTGAACCGCACTTTGTACTCTTTTATTTTTTAATTGATTTTCTTAGGAGCAGGATAACCTGCCTCCTAGTCTTTTTGGTATACCTACACTGGTGATGGACCCGTATCTTATTTACCAGGTGTCCAAATAATAATAATAATATTTATACATGCATAGAACTGGGAGGAACTGAGATGTGACTCATGCGGCCATGTATAGTTAGAAGAGTGAAATAATCTATAAGTGATATCATGCGCAAAAGATATAAATAAAAATGAGGTACATATCTCCCAAAATTATTAGGTGAATAATAAATAAAAGTGTGTTCTTATATTTAATGGGTTCAAATCCTAATCATCTAAATAAGGAATACAGAAACAATATTTTTCATCAAACTCATGGATGTGACTCTCATGCTCAACATCTTAATCAAGGGGGAATGCGACATCATTCCCAAATACCCAAGTAATGTGAGACATCATTACCGTAATACTCTACTTAGGGGTGTGAAATTTCATTCTCAGTGACACTAACCAAGGTACCACATTCATAATTTAGTATAGGGTAATACCACTTTCCCTATGAGCCCTTAGGTCGACGTTCTGTAAAGAGAAAATCGACATCTGTCAAGGAATAATGGATCCTTTTTAGTATAGTCCACTTTATCATTTTAAAAATAGGCCACAATACCATCCATTCCATAATGAATTCAATTTAAATCACTATCCAATTATATTTATGAGTCACAATAAATCCATTTCATTTAACAATAACTATAAAGTCAATGGGAAGCACCCCTATCTATATGGAGAGAATCATGATAAAATTCAATAAATAATTATTTTTAATTCAATTTAAAAATCTCATTCAAGTGGAATAATTTAATACATCTGAAAGGGGTAATTTATATTGGAATCCATACATGGATGTTCAATATAATAATAACCATTTTAATTAACATACCCCAAGGGTGGTTTAGTCACATAGAAAATCATAATTTTTATGTGTGATTGTGTGAAACCGCCCGAAAGGGGGGGTTTGGGTTGAGTTCCTAACCTTGAACTATATAAATGGGGTCTATAACACACTATAAGGTTGTTTAGAAATTTTATTTAAATAATTTCACATTTTAGAGGTGACACTCAGAAGGTCTAGTATGAAACATAATGAAAATAATATATAAATGATGTGACCATAAAGGATAAGAATATAGAAAACCTAACTCATGCTTATGATATTCCACTCATCCAATATCTAGCTTTGATTCAAGCAAAAATGAGAGAAAATGGATGATTTTACAAACACCTTAAAAATAGGGTGACTTCGTTTATACAGATTTAGAATTTTGTATGACAAGATAAATGAATAAGAGAAGCATGAGGAATCTTAGACTTACCAAGGGTCTTCTAACACATATGATGAAATATGATCCAGTAATAAAATGAAAGAGATCTACCCATAGAATATGGAGGAAGAGGACCTCATACGGCCCCCTAGTGGGCATGAAATGGGAAGGAAATAAGGGAGGAGACTTTAAAAAAGAGGAAAATGGTCTTGTATAGATCTTTTAAAGAGACACAATGTTTGGAAATATGGTTTGGAAATACATTCACTAATCATGTAGCCTCATATACCTATAAAAACTCCCCACATAGTTATGTCACATAGTTTGATCTAACCATGATCCAACCTTGTGGTGCTACTCTCTAAGTGGAACTAAGGGTGCAGGCTAAGTGCACAATTTGGGTAAATCATACATAGCCCATGCATTTCAACCCTGGAAACATGCACCATGGTGCATAGTTTAAACAAAATTTTCCCCATGAGAAAATGGTCCACACATTTTACATGAATGGTCAAACTAATAATGTTCCAACTGTACTCCACATGTTTATTCCCCCAAAACTTTTCTTTATAGAGCCTGATGCTTCTAAAACTCGACCAAAATCCCAGGACACCTCCCAATACATAAAAATTATCTAAAAAACACTCTCAAGTGATCCAAACTCATATTTATGTTTTAAGGATCAATATAAGATTCATCCCACCCACTAAATAAAAAAAATCAAATTCAATTGGAATTTTTAACCTATTTAAAAACATGAGACATTAAAGATAAGGAATACTTTACTCCACTCAAAATTTGGGGATGTCATGGTAAATGTTTGAAGAAAATACCCTGTGAAAATATTATTAGTATTCCATTAGTTTAAATTGACATGATTTTAAACATTGATCATTTTTTATACCTTAATCAATTATAAATTTATAGAATAAGATAATCATATTTGACATACTGAATCAACTAATGGTATTATTTCCTTTTGAGAATTAATATGAACATATAATTAAAGTTACTTTCATTTTATGGTTCTTACTCCACATTCAAGAGGGATATTTTTCTCAAATTTTTTGGGAAAAATATACATTTAATATATTACTTTGTTTTAGGATTATGGGGATGTATTTCCTAAATAATTTCCTAGTCTTTCCTTGAATCATGAATTTGAGTTTCAAATATAAATCTTTCTTTGTGTTAAATCTATTTCAAAGACTCCATTTATAATAGACCTAATTGATTTTTTGGAATTTAAGAAGCCACTCCAGGAAAATCTTGATAAAGGATTCATATGCCTTAATGCATCACCATAGGGTGAACCTATTCATTTTCTTAAGAATAATGATATTTTGATGAATTTGTTTATTTATTATTGAGAACATAAAAAGATCTATATCAAGAACAGGTATTTATACCCCATATTGATGACTTGTTTGATAAAATTCATATATATCAATACCTTCCAAATATTAACCATCACTCTGGATATCATCAATTTAGTTTCAAAATAGAGGATATACCTAAGGATACCTACCATATGAAGTATAGTAATTACATTTGTACATTCGAAAACCCCCCTTAATCGTTAATTTCGTGAATAAATAATTTATAGGTTACCTTGATAAGTTTGTGGTAGTCTGTATAGATGATATTCATATATATTCCAAGAGAAAGGAAGATTACGAATATAATTTGAAAGTTGTGTTAAATATACAAAGTAAATAAAATATTTTTTCCAAATTTAGTAAGTGTGAATTCTACACACACAAAAAAGTTTCTTTATTGGTTCATATAATCTTAAGTAAGGGTACATAGGTAGATCCTTCAAGGATAGAATTTATTGAGAAATGTCCTAGGCCAGCCCTGATAATCAAGACCCTTAGTTTTCTAGGGTTATTGAGATACTACAAAACCTTAGTGAGTGATTTCTCTATTCCATATAATCTGATGAACGATTTGACTTATAATGGAGTTAAGTTCCTTTGCATAAATTAATGTGAGTAAAATTTCAAGAAATGAAAAGATGATTAGTTTATGAACCTATGCTTACACTACCCTATAGTAAAGAAGGTTTTTTGATCTATATTCATGAAATTAATAATGGACTAGGATGTTTCCTCATTAAGAATTATATAGTATTATATTGTGCCTAACACTAATTGAAATTCATGAATGAAATTATGTAAATCATGAATTAGAGGTAGAAACAATATTTTTTAATATAAAATATGAAGAAATTATCTTTATGGTGAATGATATGATATAGATACTTATCATAAAATCATGAAGTATATATACACATAAAAATAGTTGAATATTCCCTAAAAGAGATTGTTGACATTTATTAAGGATTATGACTGCTCGATACAATACCACCTTGGAAAGGAGACCAAGTTGGATGATGATATGAGTCAAAAATACCATGATAGTTTTTCCATGATGGGGATTAAAAGGGATACTATATTTTTGGATTTTTTAGAAAATAGATATTAAAACCATGGAGAAAGGGGAATGGTCATATCTTTATTTTATGAATGTTCTACCATCCATCCATGTGATGATTAAATTGGTGTAGGAGGAAGATGTGAAATTAATTTATAAGTTGAGCATTATTCCTAAGTTAAACCTTGATTATGATGTAATGATTATGTATATGAACAAAGTATGTGTATTATAAATACCATACTTAAAGAATGAGTTTTTGGATGAAGCTCATATATCATAATTCTATATTAATCTAAGAAGTAAAAAGATCATAGATATCTGAAAGAGAGTTTTGGGTGGGATAACATGATAAAGGATACTGAAGTTTATGTATCTTGATACCCATTATTTTTGCAAGATATGGATGATATATAGAATAATAAGTGGATGTTACAACTTTTTCCCATTATATACTGGAAATGGGAAAAACTTGTCTTGGGTTTCATCATCAAACTCCCCAAAACATCTAAAATAAAAAAAAAAGAAATTTGGGTGTTAATATATATCCTTAGGAAATTAGAACATATCATTTAAAATAGATTAGATTTATCAATTGATAAGATTACTAAGATATACATTAAAGAAGTAGTGATGTTTCATGGATTACTACATTCTATTTTATCTAATTAGGATTTGATGTTTACCTCAAGGATCTAGAGAATTGTTCCCCAATATTTGAATACTGGGTTGAAATTTTTCACAATATATGTCACAAACTTGACCAAGCTACCATCTAACTTGAAACCTAGCCTATGGCATGTACCGATGGGTGTTACTGATCCCTAAGGGATGGTAATTAGTTCATGGGAATCAAGCATCACATTTGGGAATGATTTCTCCCATAAGAATCAATCATAAATAATCTACAAGAATATTACATCACGTTTTAAACAATAACTAACAATTAATATATCAAAATGTTACACTATGATATAATTTCAACATTTAACATTTATAATTGTAACCAAAATAACTAAAAATTATCAAAAAGGTGAGGTGTACCAACTATACCACCAAAACCTCCATTCAAAAATAGGTTCATCGCCCCCATGCCACCACCACCAACACCCACCAATGAATGAACCACTAGTGCATAGAACCACTATCACCGCCATGTAACAACTTTCCTTTAACTGGTTCAAACATAACAAGTTCTTCATACACCCAAGGTTGTATGTAGTGTGTGTTCCAAATTCATAGTAGGATAACACCAAAATTGATTCCACTCATTAACATTATATGAAAAATCAACATGCTAGTTTCAATAAAATGGAATATACAATTTAAATTAAACATGTTTTGAAATTAAAAAAGTAAAGGGAAACACAACAACAAGTTGAATGGTAAGTATATAATGATCACCATGGGAAATACCTATGGCACTGGGTTTAGTGGGATCCTTGGATCCTCATACTCTCAGTTGTCAAACTATCTCCTGGGTGAAAAATCCCTACTCGAGCCACCAATCTCCATCACATAAATGTTTAGTTGGTGTTGTTATGTCAATCCTATTAAGGAGACTAGGCCTCCGCCCTTATAATTGACATATCATACTAGTCCTAGTCTTCCCACCTAGATACCTAGGAATCCCTTGTTCTCAATTCCATTTCTGATGTCACATGAACCACCACATACATATACACACTTCTAATGATGAAAACATACATGAAAATGATCGTTTTTAATTGTAAAATCACCATTTAACCCTTACACTCCAAAACTATAGGGAAACATGATTCAAATCACCCACACCATTCATAGAACCCATTTAGAAACCATAGTAATCACACTAAAATCATTAATCAATGTTAAAGCAAGGAACCACCTGCCTCTTTCTTGGAAACTTATATAAATGGGTTGGAAATCACAATAACCTGAAGGAGAAACCCTATAAAGGAATGATCATACCACATACATCAATATTTAACCTAAAGAAAGAATGTTAAACCAACTATAGGGAAAACAATTTATTAGATAAGAGAGATCCCAATAAAAAAATAAGAAGATTCCAAGAAGAAGGAACAATAGAGAATATGAGAGGGTTATTTGTATACTTCTTAAATGATCCACACCAAAATCACCAAAGGATTTGAGCCTAAGAAAGAAAGGAAGAAGGGATAGGTGTACCTAGGGATGGGGAGTCTAAATGTGGTGATTTAGGGATGTTTTGGGGTTAAAATTGGGGTGGGTGGGGGAAGAATAATAATTTCAAAAAAATTAAAGATCTATAAGGACACATGGATTTCCAAACAGTGAAAAAATTGTGAAACACCTCTGTCCAAAGGGAAAAGAGAGCTCATGGTTTTTCTGGAGGGGAACACACCCGTATACCTATTATTTCACCTTTGAAAAATCCATTTTTTTATGTTCATGGTTATCAGTGGAGGTCTACACATGAATGTGATAGGTTGTGAAACCTAGACAATTCCTTTATCTAGGGTGAATGGTTTCCCCTGACCATGCGCCAACTATACTTCTCCTTCTACCCGGCCCAAAAACCACCACTTTTCTCAAAAATCCTAGAAAAGTCAAGGGATAGATATAATAAAAAATCTAAAAGATAAAATACCTCAAAATAAAACCATATATGTGAAGATTCTACACAACATGAAAACTTTTTTCCCCTAAAAAGTAAAAATGAATTAAAATCAGAGAATAAGTGTGGATACTTATCTTCCACCCAATACATTCACTCACATATATCATGCTCATAATTTTTGTGATTATAAATAATATGAAATAACAATATTGAATTTCCCTAAATCACTTTCTCTTGGGAATCCCTAATCTGTATTGGTCACTCAAATAAGAACAAATCTGGTTCTAACTCTAATTCTTCCCAGTTCATCACGTGAGATGGGTCGGGATGATACTTCTTCAATTGTGAGACATAGAAAATGTCATGAATTGACATCAATTGAGATGAAAAATATAACCCATACACAACCTTACCAACATTTTTACTAACCTAAAAAAGTTCTAAAATACCTCAGTGTCAGCTTTCCATGCTTACCAAGATGACAGTGACCCAAGAAAAGGGCCACCATTAGAAGCACTTAGTCACCAACTAATAATTCCAAGGTTTGACACTATTGATTGGAATAATACTTGTGGTATATTTTCACTGATGAAAACTATTTTTTTATCAAATGAACATTATCAGATGTATCTTTAACTAGGATCAGTCACAACAATGAGGTATCACCCACCTGTTCCTAACAAAAATGTAACCGACATGGCCAACTATAAATCTCCTCAAAGAGATCCATTATTATTTAGGATTGATAACTATTTTTATATGAAAATTCTACCAATACCAATTAGTTATCCCATGATCCTTTGTAATCCAACATGCATTCTTGGATCATTTTTTCCAAAATCTAATTTCCCCACCCCTTTTAACCATATTTTTGAGGATGATATGTCCTGATGAGTTTATCCTATAACCCCATTTCCTTATGAAGGCCTTCCCAGAACCAATAGGTGAAGTGGGGGTCCCTTTATGAAACAATATTTTATGTCACACCATGAAGCCTCACTATCTTTTAAAAATACAACTGACCCAACTCATCCACCTTGGTTTAATCTCTAATCATAATGAAATGGTTTGATTTGTTTATATGGTCAATAATCACCCAAATATCATTGATTCCCCAAGGTGTATGATATAACCCAATGATTAAGTCTATAGAGACATCATACCACTTCCATATAGGAATTGGTAGTGGCTGATGAAAAATAGAGGGCCTCTGGACCTCTACTTTAACCTGATAACAAGTATATCATCTTGATACAAATTTAGCTATATCTTGCATCATACCTAGAAACCAAAAATAGCGAGGAACATTGTAGAAAATATTGGTGGTCCTAGGATGAACATCCTACTGAGACTGGAGTCTATCCTGCATCACCAACTTCTATAATGATAATGGAACCATGAAGTGACCCTTAAAATAAATAAATCCATCAGGAGACCACAACCATTCACTAGGAAAATCCCCACTATTTAAGAGGAACATAGAACATTAGCACAACTCATAACTATGATACTATGGATGAATTAGCTCCATAAGAGAGGTAATCGACTAGATATTATCCTAGAACATGCCTCTACTATACTCCTTGGCATCTAGGTACATCTTCAAAAAATCCATTAAGTCCCACTCATCACTGGAATACTTTACAAATTGCACCAACACTTTCTTACTTAGATCATCCACTACCACATTTCCTTTTCATGGGGTATAGAAAATGTCAAAGTTATACCCATAAGGTTTCTCAAACCAATATACTAAGAAAAAATTATATCATTATGGGAGAAAATGTAGGCCAAGATCTTATGGTCTTAGTAGGCTACAAATGTATCCCTAAAGAGATATTGCAACATCCCATTATCAATCTAACAGGTACGTCTTAAAACTTATTTTTATTTTCCCTTTTTTCTGACTGGGTATGGTTGAGAATGAAATATAAGGATACCTATAATGGTGAATTTATAGATTTTTAGGACCCTCATATTTAATAGGCCTTTTCCGCATGTTGTTGGAGGGTTACACGCCATATAACTAGGTTACACGATGTGTAATGGTCACTAGATGCATACCATGAGAAGGATCATGTAATGATAATATTCATACCATGAAATGTTACATAGTGCAACAAGAATTTATATGTTTTGATTCATTTAATGAATATTTTTTTATTTTAAAGTGATGTGTTTTTCAGTAGTTGTGAGATTTAGCCACTTCACGACATGATGTGGTATTACACGTCATGTAATACCACGACTGTAGTTTTAAATGGGAATCTCAGCTGAGATTCTTTTTCCCCATCCTCTCCAGTTTCATTTCTCTTGACCCAATGCCTTCCTCAGAAAATCTTGAAGCCCTCCAACCCTTCTAGGTTCCTTTGTTTGGTGTTCGATCATCGTTACACTTGTGGTGTGGATTCCTAGGTAAGTGATCTCTTCATTATTCATCTTTCCCTTTTTATCCTCCTTTTGGATTTCTATAGATCATCCTAGAATTTATGTATCTATACTATGTGATGTTGGATAATGTTTCTAGGTTGAGTTTCGTGTAATTTTTTACCTTCATTCTCATTGGAGGATTTCATTGTGAGTGTCAGTTTCAGGGAAAAGGTAGGCAATTCGGTTCCATTGGGTCAAATTGATTAAACATGAATTGATTGGATTATTTTAATCATTGATTTAAATTCAATTTCTCAAATTTGTTTTCAATTGATTTGATAAAACCCAATTATAGTGAATTGGGATATTTGAAATGGTTTTGGTATAAAATTTAGAAAAAACCCCAATTCCATTAAATTAGGGAGCATTTGTGTAAATTGGTTGATTTAAATTGTTCAATTTAAATTGTTAATTTTATGGAATATATTTCAATTAAATTTTTGAATTTTATTATGGAAATAGATTTTTGAATTGATGTAATCAGTTATGAATTGATTTAAAACTTGTGAGAATGTATTAAAAATATTTTATAGAAACACAAAGGTTTTATCTTCTTAAAGAGGCATGTTTTTTGTTAAAAACTATTTTGGTTTTAAATGGAAAATAGTCATTTGAAATGGGTGAAAGGGATTTATTTTTTTTAAGAATTCTTAAAAAAATTACTCATAATTGATTCTGTAAGAGCATATGCAAGCCTTAGGTAGTTTGTGAGTTATTTTGACACAATCTACACTTATAAAACGTTCTAAAACTTAAATTTTTAAGGTTTTATCCCCAATAGGATGGTGATGAGTCGTTTTTTTCCAATGTTAGAGGTATGTGTGTATACACATATTGTCATGATCACATAAAGAGTGTGGAGTCCTAAAACCTAGAACTTTCGTACCTATTTTGAATATGACCATGTTTCTCGCTTGATTATATTTGAGATATAAATGTATTTCAATGTTGTTAAACTTCTTTAAATGGTTTCTAAATTTATAAAAAAATTATACAAAATTTTTATTTGGGGAATCTTTTTATAAATATTTCATCCCTTGTAAAGTTGTTACTTAATGTATTTTCCATAATTTTAATTGTATATAATGATTTGTTTAAATATGATTTAAAATTCCAAACCAGTTTGTTCTAAAATTAAAGGTGTTAATTTGGTTAATCTATTATTGGAATCTGATATAGAATCCTTGGTGAGACCCTATCAGTATTTTTATCTCACACCCTAATTTTCCTTCATGTGTTTGTAGATTATCTCTTTCTAGGTTCGAGAATGGGGAAAGGATCTATTGGAGGTGGATACAGTTGTTGAACCTTGGATGTGGCGAGTTGTGTTCATAGGTACTTGGGATGTTTTCCACTATTTTGGGACTTGTGTTTTAATGCTTTGGTCTTTAATGCCTTTTTGACTTCTTGTACATTATTAAGTGGAGTTTCTTTTGTATTCATATTGAATTAATTACCTAGTTTCTTCTATGTTTTGTAGAAAATTTGTTCCCACTTGAATGTTGTATGATGTCAGGTGCTAGTTGTCGACCTGTGGGGATCGAGAACGCTTGTTGGGCTATGTTAGGGACAGATTGGTAATCAGGATATCGGGGTACCTGGGCTAGTTCATGACAAAAAGGTATCATAGGGAGGCTTTTCATCTATTATCTTGAAGACAATATGTATTTTTGAAATTATGTCAGGACTTAAGAGGTAGTTGTGATTGAGTGACTGGATAGCTCTCACCGCAATGGACCTTAAATCAGTAAGGGTATTTAGGGAAAGAATTCATGTGGATTAGTTCTATTCTTTTCATTATTTTTATATAGATAGAGTGGAATCCAAATTTTGTGGTTTCATCTGTTGGAAATAACTTCCCTTATTTCTTAGTTTGAGTGTTGATCTAATGTCGTCCTTGTTTTATACCGATGTTATGTAGCATCATGCCTCTAAGAAAATATGAAAATTTAATCCAAGAAGAATTTGTTGCTAAACTACAGCGATCGAATCCTACAGTGGACTTGAATCTAGTTTAGGTGATTGTGTGCACTATCCAAGCTCTTGTATAGGCAGCACCTCCAGTTTTTGTTCAGGATCAAGCTGTAGATCCTCAGGTGATGTTCATAAAAATCATTATCAGGAGTTCCTTCACAATAACCTGTAAGTTTTCAAAGTATCCATTGATCCTAAACATGCTAAAGAATGTTTAGGAAGGATAGAATGTCTATTTGGGTTCTTAGAGACAACGGACGTGATCATTGTGAAGTATACCACATTCATTTTGGAAGGACTGAGTAGGAGATGCTGGGACACAATAGTGACGGTGAAGAAAAATAAGGTCTTGGAATGGGAAGACTTCAAGGTTCTTTTCACCAACCAGTTCTATCTAGATTCAATGGTGTTGGCCAAGGATGTGGATTTTTTCAAGCATGATTAGGCTGACAATACCATGACTAAATATTCAAACCACTTTGTTGATCTTGTGTAATTTGTAACTAATAATGTTTCTAATGATAGTTTGAAGGCTCAATAGTTCGAATTGTTACTTCAATCAGATATTAATTCTCATGTTTTCTTACTGAAGATGCCCACTTATGTTGATATATTGGATAGGGTGATGATGGTTGAGATGTACATGGCTAGAAATATAGTGTTTATGATAGTTCATTTTTCTCCCATTGGTTTCATGAGTTCCTTAAAGAGAAATAATAATCATGATTATTCTCATGGTATTTATCAATGGAATGGTTATTCTAGACCTTCTATAGTGCTAGGAGGAATTCCTTTAATTTTTTATCAGTGTGTAAAGACAAGACATTCTAAGAGGGTTTGAACTGAGAAACCCAAGAAAAGTAGCTCTTGTGGACATTCAGGACACTTACATAGATTTTTTCATATCTTTTCTACTCCACATAGTGGAACATGATCATTAGTGCCACCTAAAATTGTGTGGAAATTGTATTATTAACATTTAAAAAGGATTTGTCCATAGGAATACATAATGAAGCTACTTCACATAATGGAAGAGACTCCATAGGAAGAAGATATGGGTCCATAAACTATGATAAGTACCATTATTATAGATTTTTCATTAGTGACTACTCTATTTGATACTAGTGCATCTCATTCATTTATTTCAACCTATATTGTTAATCTGCTAAATCTTTTGATAGATATTTTATCTTGTGTAATGGACATTACTAAATAACATAGTAAGAAGAGAAAATAGGGTCTTTGTAGTCCTTCTTGTGTCTTATCTCTATCAGATGTTAAAATACCTTGGAATTTTATGTTCCCTGACATGAAACCTCTTGACGTCATTTTCAGAATGGATTGGCTCATTACCAATAAATTTATAATTGATTATTATCATTTATTAGCCTACCTTGCTACACCTAGTGGTGTGTCTCTTATCTTTCAAGGATAATGGGACCCAAGATCTAGTAAGGATGGACCTTCTCATCTAGATATGGGTAAATTAATATTAGTTTTATCTTTTAATATAGAGTGGTAATCATTTAGCATTGATCTCTCTCTAGTTTTTGATGAGTTTCTAGATGTGCTTCCTTCTTATTACTATAGGTTTACACTGGTAAGGGAGGTTGAATTTTCCATTGACTTAATGACTAGTACTCAACCAATTTATATTCCCTCCTACCGCATGGCTCTAGAAGAAATGAAAGAGCTAAAGTTCCAGTTAGATGATCTTCTTGAGAAAGGATTTATACACCCTAGTATATCACTATGGGTGGTGCTGATTCTCTTAACTATTAAAGATGATGGTTCTATTCTCTTATGTGTATATTAACAAAAGATAAATCGATTTATGGTGAAGAACAAGTATCTATTTCCATGGAATAATGATTTTTTTGATCATTTGAAAGGGGAGAAGTTGTTTTCAAATACCAATCTTCGATCTAGTAACCATCAGTTGAGGATAAAAGAATCTGAAATTCAGAAAAACACCTTTCAGAGTAGGTATGATCATTATGAGTACCTTTTTATGCCATTTTTTCTAACAAATTCTCCTAAAATTTTCATGGACTTTATGAAAAGGATTTTCCATGAGTATCTGGATACCTTTATAGTAGTCATTGTGGATGAAATCCTCATTTACTCCAAGTCAAATAAGGATCATATGCATCATCTGAGAACAATTATGAGTCAACTGAGAAATCACTAACTTTATGTTATGATTTCAAAGTGTGATTTATGGATTATGGAAGTGAACTTTTTGGGACATGTGGTGTATGAACATGGTATATTAGTTGATCCTAAGAATTTGATGGTTATTATTACTTGGGATAATCCACAAAAAATATTCAAGATTCAAATCTTGTTGGGCTTAGTTATATATTATCATCAGTTCGTAAATGACTTCTTGAAGTTGGATTCTCTAATGAATTCTCTAAATTAGAAGGGGGTGAAGTTTTCCTAGAACGATAAATGCTAGATTTCATTTGGTTAACTGATACATCTTTAGGAAACTGCACTAGTGTTGACTCTTCTAAAGGTTAGGCATGCCTATGTGGTATTTTTTGATGCATCAAGTTCAGGCTTGGGCTACATTCTTATGCAGGGTGATCATGTAGTTGCTTATGGATCTAATTATTTTTGGCCACATGAGAAGAATTATCCTTCCCAAGACCTTGAACTTTCAGTTGTGATTCATTCACTTAAGAGTTGGTGGAACTACCTTTTTGTAGAATGGTTTACTATGTATTGAGAACATAAAATCTTGAATTACATCTTCTCTCAAAAATCATTGAACCTCCACCAAAGGTGTTGGGTGGAGTACCTACAAGAGTGTAATTTGATGGCTCTCTTTTCACAGTTTCTTATTTGAGTTCATGATAAAGTGGATATGTAACACCCCGAGATTTTATGAGATATATTATTTTTAATTTCTTTGATTTCTTATATTATACACTACACCAAGATTAGATTGTACTATACACAACACCGTATTAGCTTGCAGTATACGCAACACTATTCTTGGCTCGTGTTACGCACAATTTCAAGTTCGTTTTGTGGAAATTATTTTACGCAACATTAAGTACAGATTTTGTTTAATGTATAAATGAAATAAGTTTTGATTATTTTATACGCAAAACCAAACGGAGCTTTCACTACACGCAGCCCTGACTTGGCTTGCGTTACACGCAATCAAGACCTTCTTTGATAGCGTGTGTAGTACGCAATACCAAGTTTCACTAAACGATATATTATTTTAATATTATTATAAACTATACGTTATGAATAGTAATACCCAATTTTTGAAATTTTATAAATTTTATCTTTCAAAATGGACTTCATTTTTGGATTCGGAATTTCGAAATTAGCCTAGGATGAATTTTTGGTATTTTCTGAAAACTTCCAATTTTTTATGAATAGTGAAAACACTGGGTTACTATTTAAAAACCAAATTTTTATTTAAATAATTATTTATTTTATTTAAATTTATTTTAGGTCAAAATTGATACAGAATACCTATATAAGTTCAATGTAATTCATTTGATTCATTTTATAATAATTTTAGATATATAAAAATTTTATTTAACTTTTCACCGTCTTTTACCCACCTCCTAGGAGAATTTGAAAATCTACATAAAACATAATTTTTCCACTTCTGTGAGTGGAATTTTAAAAATCCGAGAGACACGGTTAATATCAAGGAGTAAAATGTGGTTCAATAAGATAAAAATAATTTTTGGTGAATAGTAACTTTTTACTTCTATTTTCCATGGTTAAAAGTAAATAGGGTAATTAAGGGTAAAAATGATATTATTATTACCCTAAAACATGTCTTATTTCTATTGGATAAGTGAAATTCGACGAAAAACAACCTTAGGAATAAAATATTACCCTTTAGGTCCACTTGGATTAGATTATGACACTTTTTATTATTTTATTTAAAGAAGAGTTAAAATAGTTAAAATCAAAGTTTAATAACTAAAACATTTTTAATATAGAGTTATACATAAGATAAATTAGACTATAAAAATTAATTATAAATATAAATATATTTCCTACTAATGGTATTTTATTTATAATTTTTAGACATTAAATAATTTAATTTGTTTATGACACAATGATGATACAATAATTACCTTATTAATGAAATATTAACATAATTAATGTTATAAATACCCAAATAATTGTAATTTGAGACTTTTTCTGAATTCCACTAATTTTCTAGGTTAATATGACGTGTTATTATTGATTTAATTAAATATTTTTGAACTAATCATGTTGTTATGATTTTAACAAAAATCAATTACCAAATAGTGTCAAAATTGACATAAAATAGTTTTTAAAACAAATGTTATATTATTAATTGTTATTATATTCCTAAAAATCTACGGTTCACACAAATTAATTATATAAGGTTATATATATTAATAATTAACCACTTGGGGTTCTTTTTTCTTGTTATATTAAGTTTATTAACCATATAGTGTAAGAAAACAAGAAGACACGATAAAAGTTAAATTACTTAACTTAGAGTTAAATCTAAATGATAAGGTTAAAATAGTAACCTAAACTGGTATAAAACCTATTGGTTGAGATTATTTAGACCCATACCCACTTTATCTTCTAAATAAATCAATTTTGAGCTATTATAAACCGAATATTACTTTATTATAAAATAATATTTTAAGTTTTTCCAAAGGAGTCCCTCTCCTCCCTTATAAAAAGGGCACCCCTTCCCTATTCTCTCCACACCCTTTTGAGCCTTGAATCTCAGAAAAACCCTGAAAATGTTCCTTCTAATCTTCCCTAGAAACATTATAGAGGTTCGGGTCTCCTCAGAAGACCAACCCTAGTGCCTTA
The DNA here is from genome assembly GCA_963277665.1 of Viscum album. NCBI lineage: Eukaryota > Viridiplantae > Streptophyta > Magnoliopsida > Santalales > Viscaceae > Viscum > Viscum album. The sequence goes on from OY728145.1 coordinate 1,420,310,281, forward strand.
AGAGGAGTTTAAGTAGAGGCGCGTCAAAGAAGTGGTAATATCCTTTATCGATTCTTTCCAATTTATTTTTCTTCTAATTATTCTTATTTAATTGTTTCATCATAATCAGTATAACTCATATACTTATATGTTATTATAAATATGAAACAACTCAATTTCATCTTCTATCCATCCTACGGAAAACGAAATCACCACGCGTGCGTACGTACGGAATACCGTCTCCACACCGTGGTGTAATCTGTTTTCCACCACCACCTTACTTGGATGGGTATAATGGTGTAAATAAATAACTATATATTATTATTTTAAATTGATAATTATTCTTAAATATTATACAAATACTTCAATATAATTCCATGATCATGGGAATGATATCATCGTTCATGCGTACGTACAGACTACCGTCTCCACGAACACGATGAGATTCATTTTCCATGATTAACCATTCAAGTATGATTATAAAGTATATATAATAAATAATCATGAAAGATACTAAATAATAATTATACTGTATTTATGTACATATATGTTTCATTTACTTAATTCCATTTAATTCAATAAGGAAACGAAAACAGTGTTCATGTATACGCACGGCCTACCGTCTCCTTGAACGGTGTATTTCATTCCATTTATCGATCTATCATATATATTTATATACTGAATATATATTATATATAAATCATGTTTTACATTATTGAATTAAGTAAATAAGGATATAAGTAATAATATCAAGAACAACATGTTGAAACACGTACGATAAATGAAACGATTTTACCCAAAATGCTACTTTAACAAGGAATTTACAAAAGAACGGGTAATATAAAGTCATAAGTGAACCATATATGATATCATAACAATGAATATGATTCTGTAATAATTCAATGACATTATTTAAATCATTATACAGGAGTTTTGGATACGTACTAAGGATATCGGACCTAAGGTAAGGGATAATTATTCCAATCTCATTCTTATCTGATATTGTTTATTCGTAAGTATTTACTGGGGTTATATTTATTATCCATGCCCATATGTTCTCAAAATGTTTTCATAAAATGTTTAATTTTCTTCCATGTATGTTTAAAGTCATTTTAACCCTTTTTTTACTTTTACCACATTTTATGGAAGAAATATTTCTTTTGTTTACCATACGAGATACTTTTTGACTTTTATGGCAAAAGTACGAGAAGAATGTTTTTTTAACTTATACAGCATGAATGGATTTTTATGGTTTTATAATGACTTATTTCAATGAAGTTTCCTCTACAAAATTTCATGATTATTTTCAACAAAATCATTTTCTTTTAAAATTTCATGGCATTTTGAGAAAAGAAAATGATTTTGAAGAAGAAAGGATATTTTCCTCAAGAATTCATTTCAAGTGTTTTATCAAAACCATTTTCCATCTAAGATGAAATTATTTCATATGTGTATGTTTCAAGTATAATTTATCTATGATTTACATGGTTTAACTTTTATTATGATGAAATGATATCCATTTGTTTTATATGGATTATGTCATGATGGGATGATGTTTATGAAACCCATTTTATTCTTTGGGTTATTATGAATGATGTATGTTTATTTTGTGGCACAAATAAGAATGATTTCATTATGAGATGGGTGGGAACTATATCTCCCTCTAATTTATTGGCTAAAGATTTATATCTCATGAGATATACATGGCTAGAATGGTAAGTTAATCTAGTTCAGTAATACAGGATTGAAACAAGGAGTGACCTCGATTCAGAAAGGGACTTTGTCCACTAAGATGGTCTTGGTAGCAATGCCTTGGCTACTATGGAAATAATAACATGTGATTAATGGTTTCCACAAATACATGTTTTATTCCCATTCTATTTTATCATGATTGATGTCCCATTATGATCTATTCCTTACGTACTGACATGTTTTATGTCATTGCTCAAGATCTTGATGTTTAAACATTATGTTCATGTTTTTAAGTTCAAATGTATATGATTTGTTTTATTTTCTACATGATTACCCTTACTGAGCATTTGATCTCACCCTTTCTTTATGTTTTCTTTTCCCCATGTTTTAAACAAAGGTTTTTGGTAAGAAAACAAAAAGGGGAAGATCTTTATGGGAGATTTTGAAGATCTTTCATCACGATTAGAAGATTATGTTCCGAGTTTCCAAAGACACTAAACTATTACGGTCCTTGAGTGTTGGTTCTTGTTATGTAATAATTATTCCACAAAAGTAATGTAATTTCTATGTACATCAAGCTTTGGGTATCTACAGTTGGTATCAAAGGAAATTTTTAGTTAACCTTTGGAAACTAGGATGTGAAAACTTTAGTGAGATTCCTAGAGATATTTCTAAGGTATGTATAGGAATGTCCCTAAGGATAAGTATAAGTATAGGTTATATTCCTAGAATTACGGTAATGATCTTAGAATCAAACCTAAGATGTTAGATATTGAAGGTACTCCCCATTTATTATGTTGTTTTCTCTTGCATTATTTTTTCCTCTCACACTATTTTTTTTGGGTTTTAGATGATGGCTGGAACCCGATGAAACTGTGTTGATCAATGTAATGGACAATGCAAAGATTTTCATTCTAAACGAACCAATGTCATGGGAGATGGAGTGAAAAATCTTATTTCTATACTTACACAAGCTATGAATGATTCTGTACTTCCAAATGAGCAGAGAAAGGAACAATATTCTATTGAGTCCTTCATGAGGTAATGTCCACCATCTTTCAGTGGGTCTTCTGATCCACTTGTTGCTGAACAATGGATCAGTACCATTAAAAAGTTATTTTCCATAATTCGATGTTCGGAACATGAAAAAGTTATTCTGGATATTTACCATTTAGAAGGTGAAGTAGATCAATGGTGGACTCTAATTAAGAATACAAGGCCCCAAGATGAAATTGAATCCATGGAATGGGACGAGTTCAAGAATTTGTTTTTCAGTAATTACTTCCCTCATATTCTTCAAACAAATATGGAAAAGGAGTTCCTTGAGCTTAAGCATAAGGATGATAAATCTGTTGGTATATATGAAGAAAATTTTACAAGACTTTCAAGGTATGCATATGGCTTTATCATCCAACCTGAAAGTAAAGTTGATTGATTCTTCAGTGGCTTAAAACCAAGTCTTCGAAGGGCATTAGCTATATGAGACTTCAGTAGCTATGAATAAATTGTGTGTTGTGATATCAAGGTAGAACTAGAAGTTGGTGTAACATATCCATATCATGGTTTTTACAAGAAACAAAATATTGAGTTCAAGTAGAAATCTCAGAATAATGGGGAAAAGAAGATGAATGTTTCTTTATGCTCAAAGTGTAAAAAGAAGCATAGTGGAGATTGTCTAAAAGGTACTAGAAAATGTTTTAAGTGTGGAAAAGAAGATCATTTAGCATATGAGTGTCTAAGTAATGGAAAAAGGGTTGCTAATGATGTAAATAAATAAAATAATATTGAGAATGAACCACCAACACTTAAATGCTTCAAGTTTAAGGAAATGGGGCATTATGCTAATCAATGCCCTAATTCAAGGGTTAATGATGATCAACGTGAGAAACCCCTTCAAGAAAAGGATAAAGGGAAGTCACAAGCGATCACAATTTATGATGTTGAGTATGAAAATGATGTTTTGTAATGATTAAGTGTTTATTTAATGGTATTTCAAAATAGTATCATGGAATCTCATTTATGGTATCATGGAATTTTAGAATATCTATGTATTGGTTTTCAATAATTATATGGTACCGGTAACCATGAAAAGTGATTGAAATATTTTTGGAATTAATATGATATACACATAATGAAGAGATAAAGAGAAAATGAAATGAGCTCATGACTGATATCATGGTTTGAGTATATAAAAATTTTGGGATTTGGGTATGTGGAAAGAGTTAAATTTTGATAGAATTCATGTTTTCACTAAGGTTCAATGGGTATTCATTTATCAGGAGAATACATGATTAAGGTATTCACATGTTTGTAATGTGACCAAAAAGATATATCGTATGATATATGGGGGATAAATGATGGTATTCACATGCTTGTTTGATGAAATTTCTAGTAATCATTCTCTTTATAATATAAGATTTGACAGAAGTATTTTAGATAAGCCTAAATATTGGAATAGATTATGATGGACATAAGTTAGTATTTACTGGGGTTATGTTTATTATCCATACCCATATGTAAGTATTTCTAGTAATCATTCTCTTTAATCGTAAGTATTTACTGGGGTTATGTTTATTATCCATACCCATATGTTCTCAAAATGTTTTCATAAAATTTTTAATTTTCTTCTATGTATTTTTAAAGTCATTTTTACCTTTTTTTTACTTTTACCACATCATATGGAAGGAATATTTCTTTTTTTTACCATACGAGGTACTTTTTGACTTTTCCAGCAAAAGTACAAGAATAATGTTTTTTTAACATATACAGCATGAATAGATTTTTATAGTTTTATAATGACTTATTTCAATAAAGTTTCCGCTACAAAATTCCATGATTATTTTCAAAAAAATAATTTTCTTTAAAAATTTCATGGCATTTTGAGAAAAGAAAATGATTTTGAAGAAGAAAGGATATTTTCCTCAAGAATTCATTTCAAGTGTTTTATCAAAACCATTTTCCATCAAAGATGACATTATTTTATATGTGTATGTTTCAAATATAATGTCTCTATGATTTACATGGTTTCACTTTTCTTATGATGAAATGATATCCATTTGTTTTATATGGATTATGTGATGATGGGATGATGTTTATGAAACCCATTTTATTATTTGGGTTATTATGAATGATGTATGTTTATTTTGTGGCACAAATAAAAATGATTTCATTATGAGATGAGTGGGACCTATATCTCCCAAAAATGCATTGGGTAAAGATTTATATCTCATGAGATAGACATGGATGGAATGGTAAGTTAATCCGGTTCAGTAATATAGGACTGAAACAAGGAGTGAAATCGATTCAGAAAGGGGCTTTGTCCACTAAGATGGTATTGGCAGAAATGCCTTGGATACTGTGGAAATAATAACATGTGCTTAATGGTTGTCACAATTACATGTTTTATTCCCATTCTATTTTATCATGATTGATGTCCCATTATGTTCTATGCCTTACGTACTAACATGTTTTATGTCATTGCTCAAGATCTTGATGTTTAAAAATTATGTTCATGTTTTTAAGTTAAAATGTATATGATTTGTTTTATTTTCTCCATGCTTACCCTTACTGAGCATTTGAGCTCAACCTTTTTTTATGTTTTCTTTTCCACAGGATTTAAAGAAAGGGTTTAGGTAAGAATACAAAAAGGGGAAGATCTTTATGGGAGTTGTTTAAGATCTTTCACCGTGATTAGAATATTATGTTCCAAGTTTCCAAAGACACTAAACTATTACAGTCCTTGAGTGTTGGTTCTTGTTATGTATTAAATATTCTGCAAAAGTAATGTAATGTCTATGTATGTCAAGATTTGGGTCTCTACAGGATAAATTTTATTTTACCCTCATTAAGTTAACTTTTACACTTCTTGAAATGATTATTAATGATCAAGAGATTGATGATGAATTCTGTAGTATTAGAGAATCACTTTATGGTGGGAAGATAGTTATATAGTATTCATTCCCTAAAGAGTGTGTTCTATACTCTTGGGATCTCTTTGTTGTGCCATTAGTAGCAAGAAAGGTTGTGATAGTGGATTGTCATAATTCCCAGTGGATGGTACACCCAGGTTCAACTGAGATGTTTTGTGACATGTGGAGTATGTTCTAGTATCCAGGTATGATAAGGGTAATTGCTGATTTTTTCCCTTCTTGTATACTCTGCCAATAGGTTATGGCCGAGCATCAGAAACCTTCAGGTTTACTTCAGCCACTTCCAATCTCTACTTGGAATTGGGATGAAATATCTATGGTCTCTACGGTTGGGTTGCCTCATATCCATAGAAAGAATAATGTGATATAGTTTTTGATCGATAGGCTGACCAAGTTGGATCACTTCATACCCATTCATGATATAGCCAAAGTTGAGGAGTTTGGAAATCTCTACATGAAATAGATTTTTCATTTTCATGGAGTTCTATATGTTATAGTTTTTAATAGGGATCATTGGTTCACATATCAGTTTTGGTGAGGCCTTTAGTAGGAACTAGGATATTAGTTCTATTTTGACATGTCCTACCATCCATAGTTGGATAGACAGATAGAGATATCTATACAGATCCTTGATGATATGCTTCATGCTTATGTTCTTGACATCAGTGGGGCTTGATATGATCACTTGGGGATGGTTGATTTTTATTATAATAATTTTTATTATTCTATGATTATAATGGATCCTTTTGAGGCCTTATATGGTCTTACCTATAAATATCCATTGTGTTGGTCATATATTGGTGAAATTTCCTTGGTTTGACTAAGTTTGGTCCATTAAATAAAATAAAATATTCAGTTAATTCATCATATAATGTTGACATCATAGAGCCAATATAAGTATTATACTAATCGTCATTGTAGACCTTTCGAATTATTAGTTGGTGACTAGTTTTTCTTGAATGTTTCACCCTATTGGGGTTATCGACGTCTTAGGAAGAAAGGGAAACATGGTCCTCATTTTCTGGGTTCTTTCAAGGTTATTTAACAGGTGGGGAAAGTTGGATACTCTTTAGAACTTCCACCACAGGTGGCATCAATACATAACGTATTCCATGTGTCGTAGTTGAGAAAGTATTTATCTGATCTATCTCATGTTTTGAGTTGGAGTGATCTTGTGATTGAACCAGATTTATCTTTGATTGAGCGTCCAATCAGGATAGTTAATTCTAAGACCAAGGTACTCCACGGGAGGACGATACCCCCAGTTCATGTGTTATGGTAGCATGGTTCTGACAATCATGATATGTGGGGATGTGAGGCACTGATGAGGGATTAGTGGCCTCATCTTTTCATCATGGAAGATTATTCATAGGCTTTTTGGGGACATAATGTTTTTATAGTGGGGAGATTATAACATCTTGTTACCAATCTGATAGGTATGTCTTTAACCTTGTCATGATTTTTCCTTCTCTTTTATTGGGTAGGGTTGGTAATGAATCAGTAGGATAATTATAATAGTGAAGTTATATATTTTTGGACTCTCAGCTTCAATTATCCTTTTTTACAGGTTATTGGAGGGTTACATGCCATGTAACTAGGTTACACTATGTGTAATGGTCACTAGGTGCATACCATGAGAAGGTTAATGTCGTGAAAAGATTCATACCATGAAAGGTTACATGACATTATGATATTTTACACTTCATGATTCATTTAATGAAAAAAATCATTCTAAAGTGATTTTTTATATATATTATTAAAATTAATTATTTCATGACATGATGTGGGATTAAACATCATGTAATACCCCAACTGTAGTTTTTAAATGATCATCTCGACTGAGATCCTTTTTTACCTCCTCTCTAGTTCTATTTATCTTAACCCATATCCTTCCCCATGAGATATTGGGGCCCTCTAAACCTTCTAGGTTCCTTCATTCAGTGTTCAATCATCTTTGCGCTTGTGGTGTGGATTTTTAGGTAAGTAATCTCTTTCTTATTCATCATTATCTATTTCTACTACATTTTGATTTTGATATATCAACATAGAATTGATGGATATATTCTATGTGATGTTGGATCTCATTTCTATGTTTAGTTTCTAGGACTTCTACACCTTCATTCTCATTGGCATGTTTCATTGCAAGTGCTAGTTTTGAGAAAAAGGTTGGTGATTCTGTTTCATTGGGAAAAAATTTATTAACCTTGAATTGCTTGATTTATTTCAATCGTTAATTTAAATTAAATTTCTCAAAAATTCTTTCAATTGATTTGATAAAACCCAATTCTATTGAATTGGGATATTTGAAATGGTTTAAGCATGAAAATTGGAAAAACTCCCCAATTCCATTGAATTGGGGAGAATTTGTGGAAATTGGTTGATTTAAATGGTTTAGTTTAAATTGTGAATTTTATAGAATCTATTTAAATAAAATTATTTAATTTAATTATGAAAATGGATTATGAAATTGATGGAATTGGTTTTGAATTGATTCCAAAATGATGATAATGGATTAAATGTTTTGATAGAAACCTAGTGGTTTTATCTTATTAAAGAGGTAAGTTTTTTATTAAAACCTATTTCGACTTTAAATGGGAAATTTTAATTTGAAATGGGGGAATGGGATTTAATTTAATTTTAAGAATTTTTAAAATAAATTTCCCATCATTGATTGTGTAAGATCACGTTCATGCCTTAGGTTTTTTGTGAGTTATTTGGACACATTCTACGCTTATAAAATATTCTAAAACATAAATGCAAAAGGTCACATCCCCGATGGGATGGTGACAAGTCACCTTTATCTAGTGTCATAGGGATGTGTTTATACATATATTACAATGATCACTTAGAGAGTGTGAAGTCCTATATCCTGGAACTTTTTTACCTATTTGGTAGATGACTGTGTTTCTTGCTTGATTATATTTAAGATATAAATGTATTCTAATATTGTTAAACTTATTTAAAATAATTATTAATTTATATAAACTATTACATAAAAAAATTATCCATTGTTTTAGAAATATTCCATCACTTGAAAATATGTTGCTTAAAGTATTTTCCATCTTTTGAATTGTATGACATGATTTGTTTTAATATTACTTAAAATTCCAAACCTGTGTATTATATAATTAAAATCATTCCTTTATTTAATCTATTGTTATAATTTAATATGGAATCCTTAGTAAGACACTACTAGGATTTTTATCTCACACCCTACTTGTGCCTTCATATGTTTTTAGATTATCTCATTCCAGGTTCGAGTAGGGGGAAAGGATATTTTGGAGGTGGATCCATCTATAGAATGCTGGAAGTAGTGAGTTTTTTCCTCAGGGACTTGGGTTTTTTTTCCTATTTTAGGACTTGGGTTGTAGTGATTTGGTCTTTAATACCTTGTTCACTTCTCGTACATTAATCCAAATGGAGTTTCTTTTGTATGTATATTGACTTAATTGCCTTGATTTTGTTATGTTTTAGGGAAAATTAGTTCCCAATTTCATATTGTATGATGCCTTTTTATAGTCTCCAACCTATGGGGATTGGGAAATCACATTGGGATATGTTAAGGTTGGATCAATTATCGGGTTACTAGGGTACTCATCATGGTTCATGACAGATAGTGGTGATAAGTCTTCAAGGATAGCATCAATGTTTCCAATTCTAGGTTGTGGATTAGTAATTTTCTTCATGTGGTCCGAATTGGTGAGGAACATACCCCACCACATGCTCATCCTACATAAACACATACCCAAGAACCATACCTGAAGCATAACAGTAGACCACATATCCCTTCCTAGATTTTGGTAAGATTAAGACGGCGGTTGTGGTAAAATTCTACTTAAGGTTCTCAAAGGATACCTAAAATTATGGTCTTCACTCAAACCTCACCCCCTTCTAATTGATCACAGTCATGGGTAAATAAATATGTGGTAAATCCCTAAAAAATTCCTTTAGTACCCCACTAGTCCCAAAAATCACCAGATCTCAAAAACATTCCAGGGTTTCTACCATGAAATTACTGCTTTCAACTTATCAAGGTCCACTAAAACCCCATGTTCTGAAACCACGTAGCCTAGAAACTTCACCTACTTGATCCAAAAGGTTTACTTAGAGATCTTATCATAAATATTTTTAACTTAAAGAGTGAAAAGCATGATCCTCAAGTGCTACTCATGCTCTTCCTCGGTCTGATAGTAGACTAAAATTTTTTCCATAAACATTATGATAAAGTAGTCTAGGTACTAATGAAGCACTCTATTAATAAGATCCATAAAGACTACAAGAGAATTCAACAACCCATAATGGCATGAACAGATACTCAAACAGACCATACCTACAATATAAGGCTATATTAGGAACATTTACTTCTCTATCCTTGACCTGATGATACCTAGATCATAGGTCAATCTTGGAGAACCATTGTGCACCCTTGAGATGATCAAATATGTCAGTAATGTGAATAAAGGGGTATTTTCTCTTATTTTTTACCTTATTTGTCATCCAGAAATCAATTCACAACTGGATAGATCTGTCATCTTTTTTAGCGAACAATACAAGTGAGGATAAAGGTGATATGCTTGGGAGAATTAATCCTTTGGATTCCAAATCGTAAATATATATCATTAATTTTCTCAATTTTTTGGGGGAATAAAATACGAGGTAAAATATATCAGTTGTTTCATCTCTTTAATTTTCTCTTACTCATCAGGATTCCTCTTCTTTTTAAATAAATTGCCATCACCCTGTCCCACTAGCAAAACTTCCCTAGAGAAACCCGACTAACCCACATGATCAATCTCAACCATCCAGGCTTGATCCAATATCTCATCATATGTATTCATCTTCAACAAGAATACATGGGACTGAATGTCTGACCACAAATCCATTTCAAAATTATGAGCCTTTAACGGATAAATAAAAACCACTTCGGCTATGAAACAAACCAACTATATGAAATAGTTTTCATATTAAAATGTGGTTTGATCTCCATAATAGAGATACAAAAACTCCTTGTTCTTGACAAGGACAAAATTCTCCAGGAAATACTTATTATTAATGAAACATTTGAAGTCCTTACTACCCATATTATCATGTTTCCCAACATGGAGGATTTATTCCAACCACCTAAAACTGGGACTTTAAAACATGAACAAAACACACTTCACTTTAACTTCTTTAGAAGTATCAAGAAATTTGAAAATCATATAAATATTTTCAACCCAATCCTCAGCTTCTTGGGGGTCTATGTTACCCCATAAAAAAGGTTTTTTCTTGATAAACTTCTAATATATGTCTCTTTTTAGACTAGGTTTGGTTTCCTTATCATGAGTAAGACAAGAACCTACTCCCTAATCCAATAATATGACAGCTCAAACCATTACATCCACTAATATCTAATAAACTAGTGAGGGAATAATCTCTCCAATCACTTCCTACAGTTTCAAAGTATGTATCTAGGGATTCATGATACTACATCAATTAACAAACATAAGGAAAACCTTAAATACACCATCATGAAAAAATTTAGTAAAAAAATAAACATTAAAAACATCTCTATAAATCAAAACAAACCCAAAATATGAAAAATAATTGGTTAAATCACTCCACCCCCACACTGTTTCCATGCGTAGTTTTCAACCCATACATCCCACCTAGAGAAGAAGTCATGAAATTTCCAAACATCCCATGGTGATCCAAGGTCTTTCATGAGGTGTGTTGGACTGAAACCCCACTCACAAAAATAACATCAAGCCCTGATATCCCTATCTCTAGTATACTTATACTCTTTCAAATAACATAACCTAAAAAAGTGGGAAAACCTAGGCTATGATACCATTTTTCATGAACCAGGCTAGGCTTCCATCCAACCTGACACATGACCCAACCCATGGCATGGCCCGAATGGCATTCCCAATCCTCATGGACTATAAATTATTTACTAAGCATAAATAATCACATTTTGGAATGATTTATACCATAATAATCAACCATAAACAACCCACCAGAATAGTACATCACATTATAAAGAATAACCAATAAGTAAGAGATCACAAGGTAACACTATAGCATAAGTTCAACATTTAACATTCACAACCATAAACAAAATAACCGAAAATAATTAAAAAGGGGAGGAGGAAACTAGACCACCAAAACCATCATTCAACAAGAGGTTCATCATAATCATTCAAACACCACCAAAACCCACCAACAAATGAACCACCAACCCATAGAACCACCATCACTACCATGGAATGACTTTCCATTACCTAGTTCAAACAAAACATAGTCTAAATACACCTGAGGGTGTATGTAGGGTGTGATCCAAATTCTTAATAGGATACCACCAAAACAAATACCATCCATTAATATTAGATGAAAAATCAACATGCTAGCTTTAAGAAAAAAATAAGATACAATTTAAATTAAACATGTTTAGAAATTATAAAGGAAAGGGAAACACAAAAACAAGATAAATGATAAGTATATCATGAGAACCATAGGCAATCTGTCACACCCTGACACTTTTAATTATTTTATTTCATTATTTTCTTTTCTTTGAACAATTTTTCAAGGTTTAGGTTGAGTCTCGGTTTAAAATTTTGAGTTTTCATTCAATAATGTGTGTTTTGGGTTTCGTGACATATGGTGCACAAGCAGAGCACGGTTTGGAAAATCATGTTGCTTCGCCCAAGAGACTGTACGACCAGCCCATCTTTAAAATAAAAATAAAATATCAATTAAATGAGTAATAAAATTAGAGATAAAATAAAATAAGAAAATAAATAAAAATAAAATTCAATGTTTTGTTTTAATAATGATAGTTGTGATAATATTAATTGGTATTATTATTATTATTATTATTTTCATTGCATAATTATTAATATAATTGAATTATATTATTATTATTATTATTATTTTTATTTTATGTTTTGGTGGATTCTAGGCTGGTGCGTGGGCACCACACAGCCAGTGGAGACCATGTGATCATCCTGGGTACCCGGGCGGCAGCTTCTGGAGACAGAAGCTACCCCATGGTTCACGCACGGTCGCTTTAGCCATGTGAGGACCATGCGGTTTCATGCACATAAATAAAATAACTATTATTACTATTATTAAAATTCAAATTATTAGTACTATTAAATTTTTTATTAATATAATCATTATTTAAAATGAAATTAATAATAATATTATTATGATAAATATTATTATGATTGTAATCATAAAATTTTTATAATTATTGTAAATTTTAATTAATATGATTATTAATATTTTTTATTATTATTATTAAATATTATTATTATTATGTTAGGTTTCCTTTTTTAGTTAGTTTTATTTTGGTTATTTTATTTATTTATTTTTCTTTAATTTTTCATAGGGTTTTCATCTCCCTTTATCCTCCTCCTTTCCTCTCCCCCATGAAAAACTTCTCCCTCACCCTTGTGCGATGAACCTCTATCCAGTGTCTCCCCAACTATTGTAATGTGCACCTCCTACAACCCTCTCTGGTGGCCCGTCTCCGATCACATCCTTCGACTGGTGCACACCCTGTCACGTGACCCTACTCTGGCCAGCCCACACCCAAGTCAACTACCCCCCCCCCTCCTGCCCAGCATGAATGGCACCGACATCACCCTTCCATGCTGCATCCCCCATTCTGGCATGGCTCCTGGATAGAGACTGCCTTGTCAGTGCACACCTCCTTCGGTGCACAGAATCAGCCAGCCTGCACTCTACTGGTGTCGCCCCGACCTGTTCATACCCTATCGGCATCTCCCTAGCCAGCCTGTGCCCTTCCAGCACCCTCCATTCCAGCATTCATAGCCCCTATGGTATACCCTCCTTTATTTATTCTTTTTTTTCTTCATTTTGGTTATGTATTATGTTAATTTAGGGTTTATCTTGGTAGATCTATGGCTTTAGAACCATCTTCGGTGGTTTCTAGGGTTGCGTTGGCATCGCACCATGGATTTGAGGTAAGTTCTCCCAAGTACTTCACATTTTAATTTAAGAACCATTAATTTCATGCATTTTTTACCATCCTTAATTTTTATTTAGTGGGATTTTATCCTCAAAATATTTTTCTTTGGCGTTAAAATGATGTTTTAATCCCTACTTTGCGATAACTGAAATTGTTTCGTTAAAAATGTGCACACCATATATTTGGAAATATGCTTTACTAGTCTCCATATGTTTTTGGTGTTACTTAAAGTATGATTTAGTAATTTAAATAAATTTATGGAATGCAAATTAGAGTTTTTACCTTGTTGAGTGATAAATTGAAGTTGTTTTATTAAATGTTGTATGCCTTATGTGCGGTTAATTTCTCGGTTAGATTTTAAAGGTTAAATGTGATATAAAATAATCTTTTTGAATTTATAAAAGTATTTTTAGCATGAAAAAAAAGTTTTTGGGTTTTTTATATGATTTCTAAACTAGTTAGGGTTTTATAAAGGGATGCCATGGGGTTTTATAGTGTTTGTTATGTGCTGCTAATAAATGGAATGTTTGGTATTTTTGTAAGAAATGTTTTTTTAAGGTGTAATGATAATGTGTTAAGGAGTTTTTTTGAATGGTTGGAAATAAATAATAGTGTGTGTGCACCTCTTTATGAATAGTGGATTTTTTTTCTTTAATAAACATTGGTTTGGTAAAATGCTTAAAGGACAATTTTGCATCATTGTGTAAATTTTGAAAGTTTTTAATTATGAAAACCTCTTTTTCATGTTCCTCATGCCTAGTATGTTTATATAATGGATGGTATTTCACCACTATAGAATCCTTAGGGTCCATTATCAAAGTACCTCAGTTTGGACTCTTTGCGTTCTATCGATTTTATAGCATGAGATTGGTCCTTGGAGTGGCGCAAGGTGATACCTGTTGTTTTTTATTTATTATTTATATACATGTGATTTTATGATTTCCTGGTATCAATTATATCACCCCCTTTTTATATAAATGAGACATGGGAACCTAGCATATTGAGAGAAGTTTCTGAGAATGGTTGCTGCACTAGTAGTTGATGTACTAACCAGTGTCCTATAGTAGGTTGAAATATTTGGGATTATTACTATGGGATTGGGCCCCTTAGTCTATTCTAGGTTAGGGTGGTCAGGTATTTGGGAGTTTTGATTTCATTGTGTGTGTCATGCTACCGGGGATGGGGTCTCATGTATTAGTACTTTCTCGATTGTTCATGATCAACTAGGTTCACCTATTTATATCAACTTTTAGTTTCTTGTAATGTTGATTGAGATACTTATATGATTATTTTCTATTTCCCTTGTTGTGTGATTGTTGTAGTGTAGTTCATGTGTAGATTGTTTTTGGAAAGTGATGTGTGGTTTTAACATTTCATATGAAACTATCTATAAGGAAAAGTTTTGTATCCTCATTGTGCAAGTTGAAAATGTAAACACCATCTTCCCCTTAAAAATGATACTGTGTCACTAATGGATTGAACTTGGTTTTGAAAATGAATAATGGAAATGGGTCATACATTTTTTTTAAGTAGATTGAATAGAAAGGCATACCTTTATATATTGTAGTTCAAAATTAATATTTATGGTTCTTTTATTTTAAAAGGGAAGTGCATTGGGAATAGATTATCAGGCTATCCTACTGAGTTTTAATACTCACACCTATAGTTATCTTGTGTTTTTATACCATGTAAAGGTTTCAACTTCAGTTTGACCACCTTGGGTGACAGTTGATCTTTGTGTTGAAGAGTGACCCATGGGGTCACATGGAGATAGTTTGGTCCTTAGGTTTGGCCTGTTTAGTCCAATCGATTAGTTGTACTTTCATCTTCTTGTATAAATGATGTTCATCTCGGTTTTATTTATATATTAGGTTGTTTGGTTTCTTTCCACTATTTAGTTTATTGTTTATTTATTGGGAGAAATAATTACCTTATGTATTCTTTGATTCCCTTGGTGCTTGTCCCCATCTTGGGAGGATCGAAAACACCTCTCAGGCCTTTCCACATATCATCTCAGGTGACTAGTTTAGGGTCGACCTTGGTTGGTTCGTGACAAAATGGTATCAGAGTAGGTCATCTATTAGCAGACCATTCTTTTCAGAGCACCCTTTTTTATTTGGTGATATCAAGTTAGATGAATTAGGATTTTCAGAACTCAATGGGTAGGTGTGGTAAGAGCGTCGTGAACTCTTTCTTGTTCTAATCCTTGGGTTTCCATGGGAAGTTCAGTTTTGTTAGTCTTCGTGGTCTTTAGGAAGTGTTTTTTATTGGTATATGACAAGGGGAGTTGGGATAATAGTCCCTGTGAACTCACACAACTTAAAAATCCTTGTAGTGCTTAGGGAATAGTCCTAGAAGGCTCTCTGTGTTGGTGGCATGTTTGGGATATGGCCGCTAACCATATGGTCAAGTCACCCCACCTACACTAGTTCCCTTTATGAGATGTTTTGGGTATCCTTTGAATTCTGAAAAGTGTTTACATCAGATAAATTGGTTTTAGAAAATGGTTATTAAAAATAGCATGTTTTATTTGGGGATTGTTTTAAATGAAATGAGATGGGTTTCAAACTAAATGAATTTTTGGCTTGGTGGTTAGTGTTCCTTTGGAAGGTACATGATTTTTTAAAAATGGGATGAATGGTTTATTTTTGGAAAATGAAGTATCCTTGTTTTGGTCTTTAGTGTGTTCATGGGTGATCGCATGCATGGTGGTATGTGAATGTGTGGATGTGTTCTCAGTATGGAATAAGGGAAAAATGCCTAGGGGCATGAAAATATGCATGTATGTGAGACTCTATGAAACACCATTGGTGAGTGTGGGAATCCACTAAGTTTGATTTATCCCATTTTTAAGAAGTGTTTTAATCAGGAAATTGTGGTGTTTCATAGACCATTGGTTATGTGGATTGTTATTCCTATGTATGATAAGTTTTTTTATTTGTTATTCCTCCTCATGATCTGGAAGTGATACCCCCATTGTATCTTGGGAAATAATCTTGTTGGTGGCTCAGTTTTGGAGCAGTGTTCATGATTTTGTTTCCCGGTTTCCTTGTTTCCTTATGTTTTTTCCATGGGGGATATGATGAATGTTTTAGTATAAATATGGGTGCTTCTCTGATGGAATTATTTCTAGTTGATTAGCCTAAGGATTTCATTTATAAAATTTGGAATTTTAATCCACCTATTTGAAGGATGCCCCAACCCATCTGTTGGAATAGTGGGATGTCTATGCTCTGATTAGGATGCTTTTGGGTTGTGTTAATTATCTTGGTTGTAGTATTTGTCTTGGTGGTTTTTGGTGGGTTTCTTTGTAATGCTTGTTCATTATACTCCTCGTTAAAATTGAGATATAATGGTGTTTTATATCTCTGAGTTCCTATTTGGTGAAGGGTTTGTTGTTTAAAGAAGTAAACTATGTGGCAAGTCATAATCCATTGTTCTACCTGGGAATACTATGTGGCTTCATGTGAAACCAAAAAAAGAAGTTTCACTTAAGGTATTGTATGCTCTTGACTAAGAGGCAGTATATTCTTCATGTATTAGATCTCCAACAACAGGTCCTAGAGTGAAGCTAGTGCATAGTCGGGAATCCCAGAGGTTTAAGGAGTCTAGATAAATTCATGACTTTACCATTGTGGTGAGGAAGTTCTAGTGTTTTTATTATGGTTTCTCATCACTATTAATTTACACTTGATTCAAAATCATAATGTAATTACCCCCCACACTATGTATATTAATGTGCCTTATATGTGGTGGGTGGTTATCTGTTGTGGTTCAATGGTCCAACCATTGGGCCCCTTCCCTCCCCTCCCTGTGTGGTTGGTGTTTTTGGTCCATGTGAGATGTTTTGGCTTAGTTATTTTCCCCTCTGTTCATGAGTGGGTAGTTTAAATGATCATGTTGTGTTCTTTTTGGGATGGGTTAATAGGTCATTGTAAGGGAGTTTTGGTTGGCCCGCATGGGAGCATCCTGGTTCTAGTTTATTTCAACTTCTCGTTTGGTCACTGTTAGTTGGTTCTTAATAGTGGGGAGACCAACCACAGGTCTCATTTAGGTTCCTACTGACAAATATCTTGTGCTAGTTATTTTCTAATGGTGGGGAGTCCATTCAGATCTCCCGTCTACTAGGGATATTTTTCTGGTTTGGTTTCGGTTTATCTGGTTGAAGTGGATGTGGGTTGTTTTCTTATTTCGTGCATCGGGGTTAAGTTTCATTAGTGGTTGGGGGTATTTCATTGGATTGAGAGGTTGGATAGAGTCAATGTGGAATCTTCAGGTGTTGATCAATCAGCTGGAAAGTATTGTGGATTTCTAGTGGCGTAAAGCATTATAGTGGGGATAATTATCACACCTAGGCCCTTTTAATTATTTTATTTCATTATTTTCTTGGATTTGAACAATTTTGATGGGGTTCAGGTTGATTACTAGTTTAAATTTTTGACTTTTTATTCAAGAATGTGTGTTCTCAGTTTCACAGCATCTGGCACACGGGCATAGCATGGTTTGGAAAACTGTGCAGCTTCTCTTAGGAGACTGTGTGGCCTGTCCATCTTCAAAATAAATATAGAATAAGAATTGAATGACTAATAAAATTAGAGTTAAAATAAAATGAATAAAAAATAAAAGTAAAATTCAATGTTTTTTTAATAATGATAATTTTGATAATATTAATTAATATTATTATTATTACTATTTTCCTTACATAATTATTAATATCATCATATTATATTATTATTATTATTATTATTATTATTATTACTATTATTTTTATTAGAGATTTTGGTGGTTTCTAGGCCGGTGCACGGGCACCACACAGCTAGCAGAGACCGTGCGGTCAGCCCGGATAACCGGGTGGCAAGCTTCTGGAGACAAAAGCTACCACATGGTGCACGCATGGTCTCTTAAGTTGTGTGTGGACCACAAGGTTGCGTTCACATAAATAAAATGACAATTATTAATATTATTATTATTAGTAATAGTACTATTAAAAAAATTATTAATATAATCATTATATAAAATGAAATGATTGTTGTTATTATTATTATTATTGTTAGAAATATTGTTATTGTTGTAATTATAAAAATTTTATAATTATTGTAAATGTTAATTAATATAATTATTAATATTATTTATTATTACTATTAAAGATAATTATTATTAAGTTAGGTTTCCTTTTCTTAAGTTAGTTTTATTTTATTTTTTTATTTATTTATTTTTCTTTTATTTTTCATATAGTTTTCCTCTCTCTCTCTCCTCCCTTTCTCTCCCCTATGAAAACCTTCTCCCTCACCATTGTGCAGTAAGCCTCTATCCATCACCACCCCACCTGGTACAACATGAACCTCTAGCAACCCTCTCTGGTATCATGTCTCTAGTTTCAACCTCTGGTCGGCTCACACCCTGTCGTACTGCCCTACTCCATCTGGACTGCACCCTAGTCGGTGGCCTCCCCTCCTCCTGCTCAACACACATGGAATCAGAGACACCCCTCTATGATGTTGCACCCCTTCGGACATGAAATTATATCGATGATCACCTTGTTGGTGTCCACCTCCTCTAGCACACTGAACTGACCAGGTCGCACCATGTCGGTGTCACCTCAGCCAGCCCACACCCAACCGGTGTCACCCCGGCCAGCCCGCACCCTTCCAGTGCCCTCCCTCCTAGTATAAATATCCCCTCTATTATACCATTATTTTTTAATTCTTGTTTTCCCTTCATTTTTTAAGTTATTATGTTCATTTATGGTTTATCTTGGTAGGTCTAGGGCTTTGGAACCCTCGTCGTGTGTTTACGGGGTTTCATTGGTGTCGGTCCATGGTTTTTGAGGTAGGTTCTCCCATGTACTTCACTTTTTAATTTAATAACCATTAATTTAATACATTTTGGACAATTCTTGACTATTATTTAATGGTATTTTATCCTTGAAATATTTTTCTTTAGTGTGAACATGATGTTTTAATCTTTGCTATGCAATAACTGGAATTATTTCCTTAAAAATGTACACACCACATATTTGAAAATATGCCTTGCTAGCCATTGCACGTGGTTGGTGTTAATTAAAAGTCAATTTATTAATTTAAATAAATTTATGGCATGCAAATTTTAGCTCTTGCCTTGTTGAGTGATAAATTGAAGTTGTTTCATTAATTTTTGCATGCCTTAGGTGCAGTTAATAGAATGGTTGGATTTTAAAGGTAAAATGTAATATAAAATAATATTTTAGAATTTATAAATGTAGTAGAATCATATGAAACAAGGTTTTTGGGTTCCTTATATGATTTTTAAATTGGTTTTCATTTTATAAATGGATTACTTGGGGTTTTAAGGTGTTTGGCATGTTTCACTAATAAATAGCATATTTTGGGTTTTTTATAAGAAATTTATTATTTTCAAGGTCTAATGAAAATGTTTTAAGGAGTTTTTGTGAATGGTTTGAAATTTATAATGGTTTTTTTTCACCTCTTTGTGAATAGTGGAACTTGTGGCTTTAATAAATGTTGGTTTGGTAAAATTCTTAAAGGATCGTTTGGCATCTTTGTGTAAATGTTCAAAGTGATTAACTATGAAAACCTCCTTCAGATGTTTCTCATGACTAGTATGTATATATAATGGATGGTATATCCTTTATATGAAATCTGTGTGATCCATTATCAGAGTTCCTCAGGTTGGAATTTTTGTGTTCTGTTTATTTTATGGCATGAGATTGGTCCTTGGAGGGGCTCAGGGTGATGCATGTTGTTGTTTATTTATTATATATATACATGTGATTTTATTCTTGGATGGAATTAGTTGGGTCACCTACTTTTTATATAATTGAGACATGGGAACCTGGAATATTGAGATAATTTTCTAAGAATGATTGTTGCGCTAGTAGTTGATGTACAGACTAATGTCCCATAGTAGGTTGATATATTTTGGATTATTCCTATGGGATTGGGCCCCTCGGTCTGTCTTAAGTTAGGGTGGCTAAGTGTTTGGGAATTTTTATTTCATCATGTGTGGAATTCTACCGAGGATGGTGTCTCATTTATTTGTAAATTCTAGATTATTCTTGATCCCATGGGTTCATCTATGTCTATCAGTTTTTAGTTGCTTGTAGTGTTGATTAGGATAATTTTATGATTATTTTTCATTTCCCTTGTTGTGTGAATACTATACTGTTGTTCATATATAGATTTTTATTAGAAAATTATGTGTTCTTTTAACATGGATTATGAAACTATCTTTAAAGAAAAGTGTCTTATCCTCTTTGTGTAACTTGAAAATGTAAACATCACTTTCCACTTGAAAAATGCTAGTGTATCACTAATGGATTGAAAAATATTTTGAAAATAAATAAGGGAAATAGGTTGTACTTTATTTTTATGTAAAATGGATTGAAAAGAACACATTTATATATTGCAGTTCAAACTTGAAATTTGTGTTTTTTATTTATTTTAAAAAGAAAGTGCATTGGGAATAGATTATCAGAATAGCCTACTGAGTTTTAATACTCGTGCCTATATTTCTCTTTTATTTTTATCCCTTGTGCACGTTTTATCTTGAGTTTGACCACCTATGGTGATAGTTTATCTTTGTGTTGGAGATAGACCCATGGGGTCACATGGAGATATTTTGGTCATTAGTTTTAACCTATTTAGTTGTATCAGAGTAGTTGTATTTTTAGCATCTTGTATAAATGATGTTTAGTTCAGTTTCATTTATATATTGGGTTGTTTGGTTTCTTTACACTATTTAGTTTATTGTTTATTTATTTGGTGAAATCATTCACTTGTGTACTCTATGATTCTCGCATACTTGTCTCTAGCCTAAGAGGATTGGGAACGCCTCTCGGGCCTTTCCATGAATCAGCTCAGGTGACCCGTTCAGGGTCGACCTAGTTTTTTTGTGAAAAAATGGTATCATAGTAGGTTGTCTCTTAGATGACCTTGCTTTCTAGATTACACTTTGTTATTTGGGGATGTCAAGGTAGATGGAGTAGGATTTTTAGGACTTAAGGCATTGGTGTAGGAAGAGCATCGTGAACTCTTACTCGTTCTAATCCACAGGTTTCCATGGAAAGTCCAATTTTGTTAGTCTTCTTTGTCATTAGGAAATATTTTATGATTGGGATATGATAAGGGGAGTTGGGACAATAGTCCATGTGAGATCTCACGGCCTATAGAGACTTGTATAGCTTTGGGCATGGTCCAAGAAGTTTCTCTATGTTGGTAGCGTGTTTGGCATATAGCCTCCAACCATATGGTCTAGTCACCCACTAACACTAGTTCCCTTTATGTGTTTTTTTGTGTCTCCTTTGAATTCTAAAAAGTGTTTGAATCAGATAAATTGGATTTGGAAAATGGTTGTTAAAAATTTAATGTTTGATTTGGGGATTGATTTAAATGAAATGATATGGGTTTAAAACAAAATGAATTTATGACTTGGTGGTTAGTGTGCCTTTGGAAAGTACATGATTTTTTTTTGAAATGGTATGAATGGTTTGTTTTTGGAGAATGATATTTCATTGTTTTGGACTTTGGTGTGTTCATGGGTGATCAAATTCATGGTGGTATGTGGAAGTGTGGATGGGTTCTTGGTATGGTACACATGATGGATTCCAAAGGGGAAAGAAAATATGTATGTGAGTGAGACTAGATGAAACGCCATCGATGAGTGTGAGAATCCCCTAAGTTTGATTTGTCCTATTTTCAAAATTATTTTAAGCTAGAAATTGTGGTGTTTCTTAGACCATTTTCTATGTGTCTTTTTTTCCCTATGTTTGAGAATTGTTGTTTATTTGTTATGCATACTCATGATTTAGAAGTGATACCCTTATTGTGTCTTGGGATAGAATCTTGTTGATGGCTCGGTTTTGGAGCAGTGTTTGTGATTTTTTTTGTTTCCTTGTTTTATATTGTTCTCCTCATGGGGGATATGGTGAATTTTGTAGTATGGTTATGGGTGCTTCTCCGATGGAATTATTTCTATATGATAAACCTATGTATTTTTTTATAAGATTTAAAAGATTAATCCACCTCTTTGAAGGATTCCCCAGCCCGTCTGTGGGAATAGTGGATTGTATGGGATTTGTCTATGATAATTTTGGGTTGTGGTAATTCCCTCGGTTGTGGTAGTTGTTCTTGGTGGTGTGTGGTTGGTTTCATCATAAGGGTTGTTCATTCTACTCCCCATTTAGAGTGAGATAGAATGGTGTTGTATATCTCTGAGTTACTATTAGGGTGAAGGGTGTGTTGTTTAAGGAAGTGAACTCTGTGGTGTGTCATAATCTGTTGTTCCACCTGGGAATGCTATGTGACTCCATGTGTCACCAAAATAAGAAGTTTAGGTTAAGGAATTAGCATCTTCAAATTGCGAGGAAGTAGATGCTTTATGCATTAGAGATCCAACCATAGGTCCCAGAGTGAATCTAGTGTATAGTCAGGAATCCCAGAGGTTTAAGGAGTCTAGCTAAGTTGGTACCTTTATCACAGTAGTGAAGTAGTTCTAGTGTTTTTATTATGGTTTCTCATCACTATAAATTTCCACTTGCCACAAAGAGCATGGTGGACTTAGCCCTCACTCAACATCTACAAATGTTCCTTCTAAGTGGTGGGTGGTTTCAGTTGTGGTTCAATGGTCCAATAATTGGTCCCCTTCCCTCTCCTCCCCATGTGGTGGGGGTTTTTGGTCTGTGTGAGAACTTTTTTCTCAATTATTGTCTCCTACATTCGGGAGTGGGTAGTTTAAATTATCATGTTGTGTTCTTCTTGGCCTTGGTTGATATTTCGTTGTAAGGGTGTTTTGGTTGGCCCGTGCGGCAGAGTCCTGGTTCTAGTTCATGTCAAATTCTCATTTGGTCAATGTTATTTGGTTCTTAATGGTGGGGAGACTCACAGAGGGCGTCTTTGAGGTTCTTTCTGAGAAGTATCGGGTGCTAGTTGTTTTCTAATAATGGGGAGTCTATTCAAACCTCCCCTATGCTAGAGATCTTTTTTTAGTTTGGTTTTAGTTTCATCTAGTTGAAGTGTTTGTGGGTTGTTTTCTAATTTCAGGCATCGGGGTTAAGATTTGTTGGTGGTTATAGAAATGTCCTCAGATTGAGAGGTTAGATCAAGTTGATGTGGAATCTTTAGGTGTTTATCAATAGGATGGAAAGTTTTGCAGATTTCTGGGGGTGGAAAGAAATATGGTGGGGGAGAATTGTCCCACCCTGACCCTTGAAATTATTTTATTTCATTATTTTCTTGTCTTTGAAAAAAAGGGTTTCTTGTTAAGTCCCGTTTTAAATTTTTGAGTTTTTATTCAAGAATGCATGTTTTGGGTTTCACAGCATCTAATGCAGAGCATGGTCTGGAAAACTATATGGCTTTGCCCAGGTGACTTTGTGGCCTAACCGTCTTCAAAATAAAAATAAACTATAAATTAAATGATTAATAAAATAATAGATAAAATAAAATAAGAAAAAAATAAAAAAATCAATGTTTTTTTTAATAATAATAATTGTGATAATATTATTTGGTAATATTATTATTATTGTTGTTGTTGTTGTTGTTGTTTTCATTACATAATTATTAATATCATCATATTATATTATTATTATTATTATTATTATTATTATTGGAAGTTTTTTTGGTTTCAAGGCCAGTACGCGGGCACCGCATGACCAGTAGAGACTGTGCGGTCAGCCCGGGTACCCGAGAAGTAGCTTATGGAGACAAAAGCTAATGCATGGTCCATGCATAGTCACTTGATCTATGCACAGACCACATGGTTTCATGCACATAAATAAAATAACTATTATTACTATTATTAAAATTATTATTAGTAGTAATATTAAATTTTTTTATTAATATCATCATTATTTAAAATGAAATGAATATTATTATTATTATTGCAATTATAAAATTGTTATAATTATTGTAATTGTTAATTAATATGATTATTAAGATTTTTTATTATTACTATTAAAGATTATTATTATTAAGTTAGGTTTCCATTTTTTATGTTTGTTTTATTTTGGTTGTTTTATTTATTTATTTTTCTATTATTTTTCTTAGGGTTTTCCTCTCCCTCTCTCCTCCTCCCTTCATCTCACCCAAGAAAACCTTCTCCCTCACCCTCGTGTGGTGCACCTCTATCCAGTGCCTCCCCTCCTAGTGCATCGCGCACCTCCAATGACCCTCTCTGATGGTTCAACTCTAGTTGCAGCCTTTGGCCAGCGCACACCTTGATGTGTGGCCCTCCTCTTGCCAGCCCGCACCCTATCTGATGATCTCCCCTCCTCCCGCTCGACATGAAAGGTATCGGCGCCACCCCTCCATGTTTTTTCACCCCTTTTAGCATAGCTCCCTCCTGGAGACCACCTTGTCAGCGTGCACCTTCTCTGGCGTGCCGAACCGTCTAGCATGCACCCTACTGTCGTCGCCCTAGCCAGCCCACACCTTGTCAGCATCACCCCGGCTAGTCCACGCCCTGCCAGCGCCCTCTCTTCTAGCGTGATCAGACCCTATGGTATACCCTCATTGCTTTATTCTTTTTTCCCTTAATTTTGGTTAGGTATTATGTTCATTTAAGGTTTATCTTGGTAGGTCTAGGACTTTTAAACCCTCGTCGTGTGTTTCCAGTGTTGTGTTGGCATCACGCCATGGTTTTGAGGTAGGTTCTCCCATACACTTCACTTTTTAATTTAAGAACCATTAGTTTCATGAATTTATTACCATTCTTGATTATTAGTTAGTGGTATTTGATAGTTGAAATATTTTTCTTTGGCGTGAAAATGATGTTTTAATCCCAGCTTTTCCATAACTGGAATTGTTCCTTAAAAATGTGCACACTATGTATTTGGAAATATACCTCGCTATCCCTCACATGTGTTTAGTGTTACTTAAAAAATGTTTTAGTAATTTAAATATATTTGGAATTCATATTGGAGTTCCTACCTTATTGAGTGATAAATTGAAGCTGTTTTATTAAATCTTGCATTCCATATGTGTAGTTAGTTGCCCGATTAGATTTTAAAGGATAAATGTGATATAAAATAATCTATTTATATTTATAAATGTATTATTAGCATTCAAGACATGTTTTTTGGGTTCCTTATATGATTTCTAAACTAGTTTTGGTTTTATAAAGGGATGACTTGGGGTTTTAAGGTGTTTGGCATATGCTGCTAATAAATGGAATGTTTGGTGTTTTTGTAAGAAATGTTTTGTTTTCAAGGTGTAATGAAAAATATTTAAGGAGTTTTTTTTTTGAAGGGTTTGAAATTTAGAATGGTGTGTTTTAACCTCTTTATGGATATTGGAATTTGTGGCTTTAATAAATATTAGTTTGGTAAAATGATTAAAAGATCGTTTGGAATCATTGTGTAAATGTTGAAAGTGTTTAATTATAAAAACCTCCTTTGGATGTTTCTCATGACTAGTATGTTTATATAATGGATGGTATGTCCTCACTTTGAAATCCTTTTGATCTATTATCAGAGTTCCTCACGTTGGACTCTTTGTGTTCTGTTTATTTTGTGGAATGAGATCGGTTTGTAGAGTGGCTCTAGGTGATGCCTGTTGTTGTTTATTTATTATATATATATATATATGATATTATTCTCAAATGGAATCAGTTAGCTTACCACCTTTTTATATACATAATACATGGGAACATGGAATATTGAGAGGATTTTCTAAAAATGATTATTGCACTGGTAGTTGACATATTGACCATTGGCCCCTAGTAGGTTGATATATTTGGGATTATTATTATAGGATTGGGACCCTTGGTCTATCCTGAGTTAGGGTGGATGTGTGTTTGGGTGTTTTTATTTAATTGTGTGTGGAATTCTAATAGGGATGGGGTCTCATGTATTATTACATTTTGTACTGTTCTTGATCTCCTAGGATCACCTATGTCTATTGGCTTTTAGATTCTTGTAGTGTTGATTGATATACTCGTATGATTATTTTCTATTTCCCTTGTTTTATGATTGTTGTAGTGTTGTTCATGTTTAGAGTTTTATTAGAAAGTGATGTGTGGTTTTAAGAAGGATTATGAAACTGTCATTAAATAAAAAAAAATTATCCTCTTTGTGCAAGTTGAAAATGTAAACATCACTTTCCCCTTGAAAAATGATAGTGTCTTACTGATGGAATGAACTTGGTTTTAAAAATGAATAAGGTCTTTGGGTCATACTTTTTATAAGTAAAATGGACAGAAAATCATACCTTTATATATTGTATTTCAAACATGAAATTGATGTTTCTTTTATTTTAAAAACAAATTGCATTGTCAATAGATTATCAAGCTACCCTACTAATTTTTAATACTCACTTCTATAGTTGTCTTCTATTTTTATCCCTTTTATAGGTTTCATATTGTGTTCAACTATATTGGGCTACAGTTGATCTTTGTGTTTGAGAGTGACTTGTGGGGTCACATGGAGAGAGCTTGGTCATCATGTTCAGCCTATTTAGTTGTATCAATTAGTTGTACTTTTAGCTTCTTATATAAATGATGTTCAGTTTGGTTTCATTTATATATTAGGTTGTTTGTTTCCTTTCCACTGTTTAGTTTATTGTTTATTTATCAATTGAAATCATTCCCTTGTTTACTCTATGATGCCCTTGGTGCTTGTCGCCAGCCCAAGAGGATCGGTAAAACCTCTCGAGCCTTACCAAGGATCTTCTTAGGTGATCGGTTCATGGTTGACTTAGGTTGGTTTGTGACATAATCCCTACAACACCAGGGTTAGATGTGTCCTAGGATCCTTGTACTCTTGGTGATCAAATTTTCTCTTGGGTGCAATTTATCTATTCAAGCCACCAATATTCATCACAAAAATGTTTAGTTAGTGTTCTTATGTCAATGCAGTTATGGAGACCGGGCCTCATCCATGTTTACATACCTAATGTACTAGACCTAGTCTTCCCACTTATATACCTAGGATTCCATTTTTCTCAATTCCATTTCCTATGTCACATGAACCACCACGTGAACATACACACTTCCAACGATAGAAACACATATGAAAAAAATAATTTTCAATTGGAAAATCATCATTTAACCCTTACAAACACCCAAACCATTTGAAATAATGATTCGTACCACTCACATCATTCACAAAACCCATTTAGAAACCATATCAAGCACACTAAAATCATAAAAAAAATTAAATCATGGAACCACCAACCTCTTTCATGGAAACTTACAGAAACTAGTTGGAAATCACAACCACACCAAGGATGAATAAAATTAAGGGATGATCATACCACATCCATCAATATTTAACCCAGAGAAACATGTTTCAACAAACATTATGGAAAAAAATCCATTAGATAAGGTAGAACCCAAAAAATAAAGAAGAAGATACCTAGAAGATAGAAGAAGAGTGGGGAGGAGAGGCTTAATTGAATACTAATTGAAGGTTCCAAAAAAATCACCCCAAGGATTGAATAATAAGGGATCAAGGCGGAGGTGGGAGGCATTTCTTGGGTTTGTGGGTCTGAATGTGAAGAGTTATTGGTCATTTTGGGTTAAAATCAAGGAGGGTTGGAATAGGAATTTCAAACATTTTTAAAGATATGGCAAGCCACATGATTTGGATACATGGTTTGAAAAACCATATGGAATCTTTGTAGAACCTATATACAAAGGTAAAAGAGTCTTCATGGTTTTCCTAAAGTGTGTACACACCCTTGTGCCTAGTTTTGTGCCTTATATAGATCCATTTTCATAGGTGCGTGGTTATCCCTAGAGGGCCACATACCCATGTACTCGATCATGTAACCTGGACATTACCTATGTCTAGGGTGCATAGTTTCCACTTTTCTATAACATGGTTTCCCCAAAACATGTTCCAACCATTCACCTCATTCATCCATATCCAAACATCACCACTTTTCTCAATAACTCCCAAAAAAATTCAAGGGATAAAGATAAGACAAAAAAAATAAAAGAGAAAATAACTCAAAATAAAAAAATGGATATAAAAATATATTTATGTGAAATCATTTTAACATATATTTCCAAATCTATTTTTTTATTAAATTGTGAATTTGATGAGAAATTTTACTTAAAATTAGGATACTTTTATATCTTCATATCATCAGGTTCTCATGTTTCTTCCTCAAATTAATGGTTTCACCAGAAAACATTGACCAAGTGAGTAGTATTATTTCATAGCACATTATCTCTATACTCTATAATATCCATAGGTTGTTCTTAATACTAGATATAATGATTGATATGTATGACCACTAAGTTCAGTAAATTTTAAGGATCAAGTATGTAATTTTTTAGGAGATATACATGAAACACGTTATGGACATGAGATAGGTTGGTTGGAAGCATTAAGTGATAAGAAATCAACCCTACTTGATCAAGAATATAAACGGGGAAAATATAACTAGGGATATAATTTCATTTATTTATAAATATAATAACCTTATTACCTATATAAATTCAAAGAATAACCATGTCACCAACTTCGAACTCAAAATATCATTGATGATTATCGTCATTAATCTTCTATTGAAAGTGTGCTTCCCTTATGTGTTACTGGATGGTTCTAACCTTATCTGGCATTTCTTCTACTATATTAGGTCCAAATAGATTTTTTTCTCCAAATTTATCCACACATTTTAGTGTTATACACTTATTTCCATATATGGATTTATATGGAGCCATCTGAATTCTCTAGTGAACGATATTGTTTTAGGAGATACTCTCATTTATATATATATATATATAGGTTTGAGTTAAATCCTTGGTGATGGAGATCAGTGCTCTTATTGAATGTGGGAGTCTTTTTATTTCTAAAGGGGGGTTATTTCAAATGTATTTTCTTCATCATTTGGAAGAGGATATGTTTTTCAATGGAGATTGGTTAAATTCATAGCTCCAAATTCAGGTCTGAAGTTGAATGTGGATGGATCCTATGGGCACGAGGTAATGAGAGGTGGTGATCTGGTGTGTGACAATAGGGGTTTAGTATTATTCAGATTCAGTGCCTAATATACTCCATGTAACTCTATTAGGGTGTAACCAAGGTCTATACGAAGCAAACTTTTGTTATGAAGCCTTTATAACTACAAGATGTTGGTGGTAGAATTAGAATCCTATTTTAGGGTTCTATTTCCCTAAAATAAATCCACCATACCAGGGATATATCTTATCTAATTAGAAAATCCATAATGATCATTAACCAAGGAATTGAGGTCTTCTACATGTGGAGAGAAGGGAATTTTGCAGTGGATGCTTTGGATAGAAAAAGAATCACTAGTGCATTCATTATTATTTATAATTATACTAGATCTCTTCCTCATGACTGTAAAATAATTGTTAGTGGTGACACCCTTATCCTCCATCACTTTCTCCCTCTGTTCTGACACCTATTTTGAATAAAAATTTAATTTTTAGTGAGTGAGTGAATGTTTTAATCACAACAACCTTTCAAATATGGAGAATAATATCTCAATTTATCGTCTATGGTTTGAATGGTTATCTCAGGCTAACCATCGATCTAAATATGATATGTAGTGTTGAAACTAAAATCTATAATCATATCCTTATAAAAAATTATCTAGAACATCAAGGTAAACATTGGATATCTATTATACATAACATAATGTGGTACTCCATTAAACCATATCACTTCATTAATGTATATCCTAGAAAACTGATCCAAATAGATATATTCTCAGATAGAGATGTGGTGTGATTATTTTATAATGTGATCAACTAAAACCCTTATATTTTATGCCCTTGAGATGTTTTGGGGGTATAATGATGAAATGAATGGTGATGTTTTCAAATTTACATTCTAGTATGGGTAATGGTTGTAACATCCCCACTAGAATTTTTACTCTCATCCTTAACTTGTTAACTTACCAAGAACTAATATATAAACACTAAAATATATCTCTTTATGTCATCCCATTAGAAATTATCTTTCATATCTCTATACATCTTCTTACTTATAGGATGAATCGAGAATGAAGCACTTTGATACTCCTCTAACAGATCCTTCATCAAATCAGTTATGGATGGAAAACATACATTGTTCCTAAAACATATTATTTCATAATAATCATGTTTAACCTCATGAAAAAATTAACCTTCTTCTGAATCTATATATCATCCATTTTCATCTCATTAATATTTACTTGGATATATGGTAGAACAGTTACTTGAGAAAGATAATATTTCTCTAATTCCTTTAATATTTTGATATCAATCCTTTAAAAATCCAGAAATAATGGATTTTTTGTGATCCTCATCTTGGATAATCTATCATGATCCTTTTGACTCAAAGAATTAGCCACCTTTTTCACTTTTCCATGGTGGTAATGTATTGAGCAGTCATATTATTCAATCAGATACAACCAAATTTTCTGGACTATATTCAACTTGTTATGTGTTAATATATACATTAAACTTTTATGATCAATATATATGTCACACATTTCTCTATAAAGATAATTCCTCCATATATTTAATTAAAAAATTACCACACATAACTCTAAATCATGAGTTGGGTAATTTTTTCATAAACCTTCAATTATCATGAGGTAAGCTATAACCATATCAATCTACATGAGATCACATCCTAATCCTTTCTTTGATTCATCACTATAGATTATAAACCCTTCTGCACTGGAGGTTAATGTGAGAAAATGGTAAATAACTAAAATTCTTTTTAGTTTAATGAAATTTTCCTCATTTTCATCTATCCATGGGAACTTGGATTCATTCTAAGTTAATTTGGTGAGTGGATTAAATATTCATGATAAATTCTTCACAAACCACTAATAATATCTAGCCAAACCAAGAAAAATATGGATCTCAATAACTGTGTCTAGTCTCATCCAATGTTCAATAACTTTAAACTTTAATGGATCCACCATTATACCCTCACATGACATTATATAATCCAAAAATGATACCTTTTGTAACAAAAACTCACACTTTTTAAATTTTTCATATAGTTTCTCTTTCCTTAGGTTCTCTAGTAAAATTCTCAATTGATCTTCATGATCTTATATAATATTTGAATAGATAAGAGTATCATCTATAGAGGCTACCAAAAACTGATCAAGATAATATAGAAAGACTATATTCATTAAATCCATGAATATATCAGGGGTATTAGTAAGACCAAATGGAATCACTATATATTCATAGTGTCCATACCTCGTATAGAATGTTTTATTAGTTATATATTCTTTAATAACCCTCAATTAATGATATTCATAATGAAAGAAAATCTTTTAAAAGTATTGAACTCCATGTAGTTGATTAATCATGTAATCAATACAGGGTAGGGTATATTAGTTATTGATTCTAATCTTTTTCACTTCCCAATAATCATTGTCAAGTTTCATCGATCCATCCTTCTTCATGAAAAAATAATAGGTGCACCCCCAAGGTTACACACTTGGAAAAATAAATTCTTTTTTCAATATTCTCTTATAGTTTATTCTTAAATTATTGAAACTCAATTAGGTACATTCTATAGGAAGTATTCAAAATAAGTATAAAACTATGTATGGGTTCTATTGATAACTCAACTTCATGTTTTAGTTGAAGGCTAAGAAAATATTTTGAAAAGACATCAACATACTACCCCACAATAAGAATATCATAGGTTTAGATTTTATCCCAAACTATATGAGATAAACACCCCTTTTTAATGGGAATCATGGACCATATAATAGATTTGATCTCCATAAAAATTTCATATTTATCATTGAATCGATATACAATCATAGGTTGACTTGGAATATCAAACATGGAATACCTTCCTCATCAATTGATGTGGGATTTATGTACATAAGTCCAATTCATGCCTAAGATAATATCAAATTCAACTATAGGTAGAATATCAATATTTTAAGGAATAAAATTCCCAAAAACTTCAACTCGAGTTGAATCATAGGATTGAGATGTGATACTAATGACATTAGGGGTTTTATCTTCTAATTAAATATATGGTCATTGGGGATAGTAATTAAAATCCCTATATACATTTCATGATATAAGGTAATTTATATAAATATGTTCAAATAAAATAATTCAATATTTGAGCATTCCTATCACCACCCAAAATGGATTGTTCTATCTTCAATCCTTTAGTAAAACCAAAATAGTCAGATTGATCATTATGAATCATTAATTAGGGTGATAAATCATTCATAGTATTTATAAATCAGAACAAATTATTTTTAATATTTGACACCTAAGGTTTAACCTAGGTCTTCCATGGTTATCATTAACATAAATCCTTCATAATTTTTCATAAAGAGTTCGATGGTTCTATAAAAGATATCCCTTGGGAGTGTCAAATCGGGTGTGCTGTAATACATGTTTGCATGCACCAAGTTATGATCAAGTCAGATCCCAATTCACCCTATTTGGAGTTATTACTATTGGGAACAACTACACCGACGACACACTCACTTGTAATATACATAAAGTGATATAATATCTTAGAAAACGCTCACTCTATCCTTTACTAAAATTCTTGGACACTTTCCTATGCTTTGTCTTATTTATATAATTATCCCTATAGATATCACTAATTTTTTAAATACCTAGTTCCAATAGTTAACTAGACCTTTATTTAACACCAGCTATACAGACCTATAGTTTTCATACATAGGTATATAATCTTAATAGATGAATATTCATTAGATAACATAAGGATCCATTCCAGAATCATATCATTCTTGGGCCTTTGGGAACTTGGATGCATAAATAACTTGTATATAAGTGAACCACATCATCTCACACTAAGTTATTAATAACCATCACCCTGCTTACACTAAAAAATAATTAAATTTTTTCAACAACACTATATCTATTGGTAAAAGTTCATTTTCTATTGGTAGAACATTTTACTAAAAAAAATAATGTCTCTAAATTGTTGTTAAAAACTTTATTGCTAAATGTTATTGTGATAGATAAAATAGTTCTGTTTCACTTATAATAATACTGACAGATAATATATGTGTTGGTTAAAATCTTTAAAAACATATTAATACGATATATTTATATGTTGATAATATTATTACCGACATTTATATTTCCATCAATAATATAAATAATATTATAAAAATACCGATTTATATCTATTTATAAATTATTTTTTAAATAAAATATTATGTGTGGGTATTACAATATTTTTTGGTAAAAATTATATTATATTTATTAATCTAAATATACATATAATATATTTATTATATAATAATTATAAAATTATATTATATTAAACTTCATGATTTATTTGAAAACACATATTCAAACATAATTTAAAAACATGTTAATCTATAATCTATTTCTCATAGATTAGGTGTCACTATCCCGGTTCACACTGGCAACGGGATCCACACATGTAAGCAGGTCTCCTTTCTTATAGGTCCATTTTCTTGCACTTGTGCTTATGGGTGGAATCAAACATCTGTGAGATGGTTTTCACAATCATGGCTCACTAAGAAGATCTATTTATTTATGTATGTTTCAAGTATTATTTCTCACACATGTACTTGTTGATATAAAATGTTTTTCACCATCGTGGTTCACCACTCATGTAAGAAAGTCCTATTTCATACACTTTTGGATTGAATAAGTTCATCCCTTACCTCACACAGGAAACAAAAAAAATATTCACATAAATCATTAAATAGTCAAACTCAAGTTCACTTCAAAGAATTGATATAGAAATTTCAATATAGGTACTATAAAATTACTATATAGACAATTACGAATCACTGAAATCTTAACAAGATCACAATAATAATATTGATTAGTCAAATTGAGTTTACTGGTTTATATACATTTCAAAATTGTGTTTTTACAATATGGTGATAAATGATACATGGGAGGAAGAAACTACCTGCATTTTTTTAGTGAGATTCTCCTGGGAGCTTATATAATTTTTTGAATGTGTCAAGAATCATCTATCATCCATGTGATATGAGCATTTCTTTTCATGTGTGGTAATGGTCCACCATACATCACATGCGATGTATCCAACTCTGATAATGACTTTATGAGAGTCTAGAACAACCACAGTCCCCTCGAGTTTCATCATTCAGTCCATATCCAACATTAGGTTCACCAGGCTACACTTGCAACAAAAAAAATCAATCAAATAACCTCTCAAAAATGAATTAAAATAAATCTATTTTTGGTTTTGAAAAATGTTTTACATAGAAGCACTTTAGAGGAGATAGAAGCTGGGAAATAGTCACACCTGCTCTTACCCGGAACTATATCTTTAATGAGTGAATCGATGATGGAAACATATATGAAGTTTCAATTCCATGAATACACTAAGAATGGTTCACACCTAATAACATCGATACACCCAAAAAACATCATTTATGAGCAATGTGAGACCCACATAGTCAATTAAACTTGAAATGAAAAAAAACTAAACTAGTGAATTAAAATACTTTTTTGTTCATAAACTATTGACATAAAAAAATAATGCAAAATCTTACAAGTCATGGTATACACCAATAAGATCACGATCAAAAATACCACTTAGTGACCACAATAAGGGTATTATCTAACTAGTGGAAACAAAAACCATAAGATTGTCTAACTAGAGACCCTGAAAAATAGAATATTATCCGTCTAATGACCACAAAAAGAATATATAATCAATGTCCACAACAACTTCCATAATGGATGATATAAAAATAATCGATGTGCATAATAGAAAAATGACTAGAAGAACCGGTAGCCATAAGAAAAAATTAAAAGTGACCATATTAGGAGAAGATAACTAGTGAACAAAAACCGAAAATAATGCATTATATAAAAATAACAAGAATATTATCTAACATGTGACCACAAACCAATGAGAATGATACTGATTTCAATTAAGAGTGAAACCTAACTCAAAATTATATAATCTAGTAACACTGCATTAAATTCTATAATCTAGTGAAGTTTCTTTCAATTTATTATGACATTAATTTCCAATTGAGAATTACAAAAAATTAAATAGCTGGAAAATTGATTAGTGCAATGAAAACCCTTAGGAAATATAGAGCTACAAAGACGACATTGAAGGAAATTTTCAAATAATATGAATATAGCTGGGATCAAGATTCAATCAAAGATGAAAATTTTCTACCATCTCCATCATAAATGGAATTGAGATTCAATCAAAATATGAAACATAATGTCTTGAAATATCAAGATATAAATCTAAAAATATCATAAAGACCAAAAAAATTCATAAGTTTTGGAAATGAAATGTTTGATACTATGAACAAATCTGGTAAAATTAAAAAATTAAATACCAAAATTGAAAACATGATATTCAATATTAGAAAATTGATAGTAGAATATAGAAATTAATATTGATAATTGGAATCTAGATACTTCTATTCGTAAATCTGAGAATTTGATATTCAGGATTGGAGGCATCGTAACATTCCATAAAAATATAAAACACAATAAAAAAGATTATATGAACATGAGATTAAATATCATAAACATAATATTCAAAATTGAAATATGAGAATTAAAAAATTCATATTCAAATTTAGGAACTTGAAATTTAAAATTGTAAATTTAAAATCAATAACTTAATATTCAAAACTAAAAACTAGATACATACAATTTTGATGTCTAATTCACTCAGAACAGCATCAAATAATGTCAAGTAATTTTTCTATGTGAAACCAACAAAAAAATTCTACAGCATCACTGAAGATCACTATAAGAAATACATTAATTTTGAACTTCAAGTATGAGGTTTAAAGAACACCAACTACATTGAAACTATAACAGAAAGTCGTTACAATCAAGAAAATAACAGGAGGAGGTAGACAAATAGACACCTAATGAACAAAGATTTTGTGTACAAGAACTAAACAACTAATGGAACAATAATATCATCAATAATAATAATGCATATTAAAAATTACTTCTCTCCAGTAGGATTTTATAAAATCAAAAGATATGGATCGCCTGAAAAACAAAAATAATTTAATAAACTAGACAAGGATTTGATGAACAGATCCAAAATGATGATGACTTCTTAATATAATAGATAGTAATTTATATGTATATGAATTATATAAAACTATATTAAATATAAACAATGAAGAAACATTCATCTAACATCTGTATGGAAATAAGACTATCACAAGGGTATAAAGGCCCCAGGGAAAGTACCCAAACTCGTCTCTATAAGATATTTGTGATAAAAATGATATATCAGATGAAGCCTAGATAGATAAAGGGTACACCTTAAGAGAGATCATAGAAGTAAGTGTACAAATACAGGGAGTGTAATTAAGACAACATTAGTGTAGCACATTAGGTCTCGCTGGTGGAAAAGGAAGACAAGAGGGCCACCAACCCTAAAACATGTAGCTAAAGGTGGTCCCAAAAGGTAGCAATGACTCTTCATGGATAATTTTGTAGGATGAAAAGGTGGATTGAAGAAAAAGGTAGGAGGGTTGGTGGGGAATGGGGGACAATGGGGGAGGCGACAATGAGCCAAAGCAAGGGAGGCTAGAAACCCTATACACTTCAATTTTTTAACATTGAATGCATTATAAAAATATAAAAAAATATAGTTATACTAATTAGTTTATATATAAACATATAGAATTTATTTTTTATTTGTTTCACGGATGTCGGATGACATTTTTTATTGTATAAAAACCCTACCAAAAAAATGAATTTGGATCCAAAATTGTAAAAAAAAATAGCCATAATAAAGAGGATAATTGAAGAGGTATAATGAAGGAGTGGATGCAAGGAGATGTATAGTTTCAAAAATAGGATAGAGGTATGAAGTGATGGAAGAAGAGGGTAAATTGTGTGATGTCAATATATGAAGATAGGATGGGGGTCAGAAAATGTGATGGTGGGGAGGTGAGAGGGCAGTAGCTAGGAGACGAGGAAGAAGATGGAGATGGGGAGACAGAGAGTCGACGGTGGGAAAAGATTGGGGGATGTAAGGGGACTAGAAATGCAATAGGGAGTGGGAAGATACTGGATCTATGAAAAATAATATAGAGAAGGGTATATTTATACAATGGCTCACATATTATAGAATAACTATTAGATACTCAGAACATTTATATGTAAATAGAACATACATATGTTATGTGTGTGTGTAATATATATATGTTATGTGTATATATATGTAAAACATACATATGTTATGTGTGTGTATATATAGAACATATATATGCTATTTTTATATACAAAACATATACATATATATACATAGAACTTATACATATATGTTTTATATATGTTCTTTATATTTTTATATTTAGAACATATTTAATTTATCTTTATATACAAAACATATATATGTTCTGTGTATGTTCTGTATATTAATAAAATTCTAACCCTATAAAATATCATAGGAAGGAGAATCCATAACAAACCTCAAAAAATAAAACTATGGCATTTAGTTATTCTATAATATACTATTTTTTATAGTTCTAGAAAAAAACACCATCACACACACAAAAATAAAACATGTTTGTTTTAATCATTGAATATATTTCAAATTATAATCAGATTACAAGTATAAATGGATATTTTTACCTGAATTTCATCAAATTAAAATTATATCTAAGAGATTATAAATAGGTAAGTTTTAATTTACATATCTAAGATGGAACTGAGGTTTCATATTAAAAATAAATAATAATTGAGGTGGGTCGATACGAAATCTACTCTGTTATTAAAGAAACATCCACTTTAGCAATGTGGAAGTGATTAATCATATTTAAGAGATCATTTGGAATAAAATCAACAATATTTCAATTTTTTCCGTATATAAATCAAAAAAAAATTAGTTCATGTGGTATAGAACATATATTCATTCATTTATAATCATCATATTTGTTGTTCCAAAAGTTCAGTTGAGAATATTTAAAGGGAATCCATTTTTTATATAAAGTAACATCATCATTGGCCACTCTAGGGGATTTCTAAACAGTTGAGTAGAGATAAAATTAATTACCTAATTAAATCCTATTAATTCATCTTGATAACAAGATAAAATTATAATCACATGGGATGGTCATAGGGAGAAAATTTTAGTTAGAAATGAGAGTTAAATTAAACCTTTTCATGAGGTTTGGTATAATTATTCCTTATCGTAGTCACAATATTATTCTGATGGAAACATCCACTAAAAAATGATGTTTCTAATATATAACTCAATGTAACTAATTTTTTGACTATAAAAAATAGGTAGTACTCAATTTTTTACATGAAATAAACACTTTTCCAATGAAAATATATGGTTTCTCCCAATTAATGGATAGTCCAAAAACACATTTATAAGTAATGGATATATTTTTGATAGATTTGATTGAGGATTTATAACATCTATAAATTGTAAAATTATTAAAATATATAAACTATATAACATGTCCATTAAGTAAGAGTATTAACATCTTTAAACTGCATAGTTGTAACTATATAAAGTATATAGAAATATTGTTATAGTTATAATGAAACTTTGAATTTAACTTACTGTATGTGCAGTTGTATAAATGAATATGCACAAGTGAAGTTGTTTTAAGGAAGATATATAAGTTCAGAAACTTTTCAAATGAATATGGATTATAGAAATGAAAATTGTAAAAAATGTATATAAATTAATGCACAGAACTGAATCTTTAATTATGACTGGGAAAATGTCACTGATATTTTTTTTCATAATTATTTTTTTTTTGGAGTGTTAAAAGTATATATGTTCAAGTGATGAATTAGCATGACTTAAAGAATGGACTGATGGTATTATATCCAGAGCATATAATATGTCAATGAAATTGTTTGTAACATGAAAATATTTAAAGGGATTAAACACTTGGAAATTAGCATCACAGGTAAATTAATGGTGAAATTTCAAACCTTCAATATGTAGGAAACAAATTATAGTGAAAGTGATATTTTTTTAATGAAACCATCACACTATAAGAAAGAAATCATTAAACCCAATTGAAATAAAACACAAAATATTTTACTGTTGTTAGGGGATTTCATTTCACATACCAGAGTGGGAAAAGAGAGGGAATAAAAATTGAATGATAATTAATTGGAAAAGATATTAGGGGAATGTAAAAACAATGTACATCATTGTTACTTCTTTTGAAACAAACTGATAAGAATGATAAAATGATTTTTTGACCTTTTAATCCTTGATAAAAACAATGGTATCATGATCGATGTGGAAATCATGGATAGAAATATCAATACCACTTGTGATAAAATCGAACTCAAATTTTTATGAAAACCAAAGTCAAAAAGAAATCACTACCCAATGAAAAATTACCTTGAGTATTTAGAAGCATTTCATTAAAATTTAGATATAGTGATAAAGAAAAGATCTATTCATAACATAAGCAATAAATAGTTTTATAAATTTCAACTTTTGGTATAAATTAAAATATTAGGTTGATGTTAAGAGAAAACATAAAATATATGTGGCAACTAACTTTAAAATAAAACAACCAAACTAGTTTTTCATCCAATAAAAAATAACACATAACACCTAAATAGTTTATATGTATGAAAATTTATTACAATTTTTATATCCAAGGTCCAACAGTTCATGAAAATATAGATATTAGAAGATTAAAAATGAATTAGTAACTTTAAAAAATAAAATCTCACATTACAACAACAAAATTTCATAATCGTAACATGGAGTGTGTGCATAGAAAGTTGATAAAATTCATCCATAAAAATATGATTGGAAGTCAAACAATAGATTGAATTTTAAATGAAATTAGGGAGAAACCATTACATTATACCTAGAAGAACATTTTCATATGTGAATATTTTTTTGAATATTTTACTGTTATAGGACTTTGTTTCATGGTAGAGTTGTAGAGTCACTAAGCATAACTAAATGAAGTCAAGATAAGGGGGAATAAAAGTCACCAAAATTGTTGTGAATCAAATATACTAGATCTGACTGGTTGAACCTGAGGATGAATACTAATTGAGATGAAGAAGTGATGAACATTGAGATTGATGAGTGAACTTGATAGCATATTGGGAGCATATCTGGTATAGAGGGGTCATGGAAAATTCGTGATGCCAATTGACTGATGATACGGGAACCTAATTGAGAAATATCGATTGAATTATGAATAATTAATTACTAGTATTAGGGTTGCAAAAATAGATGAAAATGGTGGGGATATTGAAAAATGGCGGTTTAGCTCTAGTGTCTTTGATAGTCGAAGAGTTGACAATGCCCGATTAGGGTTCCGAACAAGGAAGAAAAATGTTGGGGGGAATGGAGTGGGATATCATTTCGGAAGTTGGGTGAGGGGTGAGGATGCCTGATTAGTTTGTCTCTATAATTTTTAATAAAATTTCAAATTGTAAATATAGTTATTAATAAAATAATAATATTTCACTGATTTTTATGTTTTTTTATTTGTTGATGTTATATTAATAATTTATTGGATTTATGTTGATTAATTTTATATATTTAATAAATATAAATATATATATAAATACTTTATATAATGATATATTTTAACAAAACATCCATAAATGATAAATTGAATATTAATGTTGGTCTTAAAAATTATAATATAAAAAAATATTTTTCTAAATTGGTTAATGGTGAAGTATTTTTTTATTCAATGTTTTATTACTACATAGTTTTTTGATGTTAAATGATCTCTTGGTAAAGATGATTATTAATAATAGATTCTTGTGTTTGTGAAAAATTTTGGTATTGATATAATAAACTAACAGATTTAGATGTTGGTAAAATAATTGTTGGTATTGAACAATTATTATTAAAAGACTTATTTGTTGGTATCATAAATTAATATAAAAAAACTTAATATTTGTTAGAAATACTCATTTTTACCAACAGATATATTATCTGTCATTGAATTTATATTGGTATAAGTAATTTTTGTTGTAGTGTTAGACATTTCATATATAATATCTTTCTTCATAACATGGGGAAGGAAAACATAATAAAGGGTAAGCTTAGATACTCAATAAGGGTAAACAAGAGAGATATCAACATAACAAGAGCATAAGGGTATGAGAATATGAGAATAAAATTTAAAAATAATAACCTTCATAGCATAGTTCATAAACACATGTTATGAAATAATTCTTGGTATTTCATAATACATAAGTCATAAGGGATTCAAAGATCATGATTCATGAGAACATAACATTAGTGTAAAACATATATTTTTGGCATAAAAATAAGAATAGAAAATTATTTCCTTATCATAAAGTCTCATTTAAATGGATATTATAGTGTAATGGGTTTACTCCCTAGACCATAATAGTTGTCAAGGTTTACTCCCAAGACTATTATAGTAGACAGAGTCCCTTATAGAACTGGGTTCACTCCCAATTCCAACCCTATTTATCTCATTAGATATCAATCATTAACCAATAATTCAGAGAGAGATATAGACCAACCATCACACAATCCATAATTTTTTTTAATGATATCATAAAACATCTATCATATTATAACCCATGAAAATAAATGGTTTTGATAAAAATTTCATCATAGCATAACCCATGGAAAAGAAACAATTTCAATAAACATGTCAGCATTTCATCATAGAATAACCCATGGAAAAGGAATGATTTGCATAAACATGTTATCATTATTAAAATAAACCATATAGAGAGAGTATGGGGATGGTATCATTGGATCATATCCCCTATAATTCTTATGTAATTTTCAATTGATGTCATATTAGATGGAAAATTATTTGAAATATCACTTGGAACATTTCTTAAGGAAAATATATTTTCCACTTTGAAATAAATTATTCAATATATTAAGATTTAAAAAATATTAAAGAAAACTTTTTTTTAAAATAACCTTGGAAAAATTTAAAGGAAGATTAAAATTATTGAGGGCTCATGAATAAGGGAAATACATTTTATGCTATAAATGTTAAAATGGAGATTCATTTCACATTTGGAGTAAAATCCAAAAGGTACTTGTTTAGAAATCGATAAGAAGAATCCTTTAAGATTATTTTTTTAAAATTAAAAATCGGGTAAAATTTTCATTAAAATATCGTTTTAAAATAGAAAAAACATTATTGAAATTTATTTTAGAAAACATGGACATATAAGAAAATGTATTTACGACTAAATATATAACTAAAGTTGATTTTCCTAAAAAAATTCTTTTAGAACCATGAGTATATAAAGTGGGTAAAATTAAGGTAAAACTTGTATTTTAATTAAATAAAAATAGTATAATAAAATTAATGGGTTTCTTGAGAGGTATATCATAAAATTTCATCATCGAAAACTTAATCACATATAATCCTGATAAATAATGAGATTGTAACATAAAACCCCTACCACTTTTCTAAATTTTGAATCATAAGCCCCAAGAAATAAATAACCATATATGGATAAGTATATCCCATAATTTTCAACATATGAAACATGAAATAAATTAATTTTTAGTATATACACAACACAAAATAAATATGTGGTGAATACGGAATGTGTCCCATAGAAATAAAAGTGAAATGAAAATCCCTTACATAAAGCATCAACATTTTTTTATACATTCAAACATCCTATATAATAAATATTGGTTTACTATAAAATTGTTATATAAACATAATCATATATATTATATTTTATATTATTTAATTATGACCTTTTATTACCTTTTTATTAAAAATTTCCTAGTTAAAATCACATTTTGAGTAATAACTGCTTCATTTTGCATGTATGTTTCGATTTGGTATTTTTGGTACTTTTAAATTGATCATAGTTACATCATATAAAAACGTTTATCTATGATATAAATATAATATATATTCATTATATATATATTTATAATAATCCATAATATTTATAGATAGAAAATTAAGTACATTATTCATGGAGATGGTAGGTCGTACATATGCATGAACGCTATTTTTATTTTTTTTAACGGATAGAGAGAAATAAAGGTAGATATTAATTAAAATTTATAGAATAATTTTTATATAATATATATTTTATATATACAATAAATATACCCTTATTACCTCCCATCTCAAAATAAATTTAAAAATGTGTCATATCGCTTTGTAGAGGTGGTAGTCCACATGTATGCATGGGTGACATCATAATTTTTCAACACATTGGAAGGTAATAAGGTAGATGTGATATTATAATTAAATAAGTATAATTATGTCATAAATATCATATAAATATGTTAAATCTGTTATTATATCCATCTGTGAGATTTAGTTATGGAAAACGAATTACATCAGTATGCGAGGCTGTAGTCCATCGTACACACAATCAATAGTTTTGTTCCCCATTGGATGAAAGAAGACAATGATGTAGGTTATAAAACTAATATAATAAAAACTAATTATATGGTAGATAATTTTTATATTTTTTCATAATATTTGAATAATATTTTAACAAGTTAAAATAATAAATAAAATAAAAAAAATTTGGTTAAGAATGATACCTCTTCTTCAGACAACCTCCTTAGGTTAGCACCAAAAGCCTTATTAGAAGGGGTTTCTAATAAAAATAGGGCCTCAAGGATGTGGGTAGGGAACTAAGGAATAAATTTTTTCTGTTATTAGCTAAACTAAAAGTAACTTGGATTGTTTAGAGGAGAGCCAAAGAGATTTCCTTCTATAAGTGTGGAAAGGAACCCACTTAGAAACTAATTGGGAATTTCCCAAAACAATCCAAAATGATAAAGTCAATTTCAAGAAAAAATGATTCAAAATAAACATATATTTGAATTTAGAATATTAAATGGTTTAAATGTTTCTATATTATGGGATTTATAAATTTTTTATTGGA
This sequence comes from Viscum album, assembly GCA_963277665.1. Classification (NCBI taxonomy): domain Eukaryota; kingdom Viridiplantae; phylum Streptophyta; class Magnoliopsida; order Santalales; family Viscaceae; genus Viscum; species Viscum album. The sequence continues at coordinate 1,420,354,669 of OY728145.1, forward strand.
AAATATACCATTATCTTCTTTGTTTAACCCACTGGTAAACCCTTTCTAACCTTAACTATAGTAATTAATTATTACTAATTTTACTATTCATTGTTAAAAAAACTTTAGCCTAGAAGTATTACATAATATTATTTATTCAAAATCCAAATATATAAAACATTTCAAAAAAATCAATTCATATAAGTGGGAAAATTTAATTTAAAATTAAACTCGTAGACATGACGAAAAAATAGGTTTTTCAAAGAAAACGTTTTCATAAGTATAAAACGTTTTATATGAAAATTGAGCATAAAATTGATTGAAATAAACTAAATTAAATTAATTATAATATTATTAAACTAATTTTACCTTTAAAAAATTAAAATATAATTTATCTTTGTAAATACTTTAAAATAAAAAGCAGTTTTTAATAAAAATAAATATTTTTAAATATTCAACAAAAAATTATTCTTTTCATAAAATTACAAAAAAAATAACTCTAAAGATAATTTTAAAATGATGATTTCAAAGTAAAATTTATTTTTTTAAAATAAATTTCATAAATTTGGTAAAAATTAAATATATTGTTTTCACACAAAAAATATTAAAAATACTTTTGTGGAAAAAATGTATTTTTGAAACATATATAAACATTACTAGAAAATATATTTTCTTTATCCAAAAACTATATAATTTTTTTTAAATGTATTTATTCCTATTAATACCACAAAATTTAATGGATAGGTTATAATTTTCATGGTTAAATGATAATATTAATTGTATATTATAGTTATTTACAACTTTGTGTTGCATGTAATGAAAGATGTCGAAAAAACTAAATTTATTTGAAATAAAATATTTCAAAAAATCTCATGGTTTTTCATTCTCCACTTATATTTTAAATATATTTTAATAACAAAAAATTTGGATAGATTTTTGTGGAATATTATTTTGATCGAAATTAATTATATATTATGATTGTTTTGGAAATGGTTTTCAAAATTTTTAATTTGTTTATTCTAGTTCCATTTTTATTTTTCAACATAATTTTTTGGGGACATTTCTTCTAGATTTTCAATGTAAATATTTTTTATTTATTTTTAATAATTCTAGTTTTTTTATATATTTTTCCATAATTCCATAATTTTAGTTAAAAATAATATGTGTAATTATTTGTTTAAGTGAAGAGACTTTTGGGTGATTGAATTATAATTTGAATATATAATTCTAAATTAATTAAAAATTCTATGTTTTTTAGGATGTGAAACTTTTTTTGAAAATTCACTCAACATATGAAGGTTTTCATAGTTACTCAACAGGTCATTAGTAACCTAAATCACGGTGATTTATCTATTACATAACTCGTTGTAATCCAACTTCACCATCAACTTACTATGCTAGTATAATTGGAATAATCAAGTGGCTAGAAGCCCAAAGAACATAGTATAAGAGGAAACAAGCCAACCATGAGACTGGATATCTAGCTTACTATGATTTCCACTTCTCATGCTACCACATGGTATATCCCCGGTAATCATACTAACCATAATAGTTCAAATTTCAACATTCTGCAATGGATTCGAGGCCAATAACTGAATGATATCAAACATGGAGGTTGAGGTAGATATCGACCAAGTAGGATCTCATGTTGATGAAATTGGATGATTGAGATAAAATTTAAATGAATAAATTAAAGCGGATTAAATACTAAGCATCATTTTGTGAGGATGGTTGATGGTCAGAACTGAGTGAGATCGATAGTGAATTGTCTCAAATATGCTAATCATAGAAGAACTGATCTTAGAGCTAATTATGTAGAACTCGATAATGCTCTATCAACTACACTTGATGATTGAAAATGATAGATATTGAAATTGGGATATGCATGCTCATGCAAATCTATCCAAAGCCCAATGAACCAAAAATAGAAGTTTAAAAAATGATTACTGAACCAATAATGACCTTACAAGATTGAAACATGAGGAACCCAAAATCAATGAAGGACACTATACTAGAATTATGTTGATATATATAAAATTAAATTTCTAGGGTTGGTCAAAATACATGTTTTATGTTATTTGTGTCGATTGATTACAACTCAATAAAGATGGTGGGCCACAGGTTTTATCTAAGGAAGTGGATTCTATAGGGGAAAGGGATACACTCAACATGCTTTATGAATTTATAAAGAGGATTTTAATTATGGAAATCATTCTTGGAAACTAATTTTCAATTCCTTGAATACCATGGATTCATGTGAAACTAGAAATTTGAACTGGTTTTGATGAAGAGGAAATTGGGTGCACACTAATTTTGTTCAATCTAAAAGACATTTTATCATCGATCACCATTGAAATTAAGAATGATAATTTTAAAATAAGAAGAATTGGATTGGATTTATTAAAATTGATAAATATTCAATTTCGTAGATATGAATACAATATGTGTTCGATCTCTGGTTTCTACTTACATGGTTGAATAAAGTTGAAGGAGCATGTCAAGCTTATGGTGGATCAATTTAGAGTTAGTTAAAGTGATTGTAATCTATATAAGTTTCTTGGATGATCACAATTATTTTAATTGAACTAGAAGAAGTCAAATGTTAATTATAGAGTATTTAAAACCTTGTGCCTTAAACAACTCATAATTACCTTTTTTATAACAAAGGTTTAAGTTTCTTACTTTTCTAAAATGTATTTGATTTATAATTTTTGAGAATTATGGAAAAATTACGTAACATGGTAGATATTTCCTCATATTAACCATTTTTTTTCAAAACAATTTATTTTTGAAGACACACCTTCTTTGTTCAAGGTAACTCCCATATCCGGAACACTAACATTAATAAAATTAATATGAATCATTAATCCCTATAAAAAACATTTGAAAACGTGTGGTGGGAAGAAAAAATCTCATTAGAGGACATAAAATAAAATCAACCCAAAATCCCATTTGTAAATGTAAAAAAACCATATAAATGTTTTGTTTTTACATAATAAAAGTTTTATAAAAAATATTAATTATTTTAATCTAACATTATTTCATAATATATTTCATGAAATATTTCATAGGAAATAATAAAAGTAAAATAATATTTATAAGGGTTTTTTTGAAAACATGAAAACTCTTGAATAACTTTCCTTGAAAAAAAAATCCTTTCACAATTATAAATAAAAGTTTTAAAACATTCCTTAAAAACATAATCTCATTTTCATACTGTTTTAAATCAAAACATTTACTTTTTAAACTGTTGTAATAATATCATGTAGTTACCTTTAGACATTATCCTTAAATTTACCCTTACTAGAACACTTATAATGGAATCAACTAAGTGGATAACTCCCATATCTCTTAGAAGTAACCAAAAACCGATAAACTCTATTTCTTTACCCAATCCATTGGAGATATATATAGGGCTCACCTATTATTAGTGCTATATCAGGATCACCCATCATTCACATAAATTTCAAAGAACCATAACATGAATAAAACACATTTTTATTTCACATTATTCATAAAACCCATTTTAATTGGCATTCAAGAAAAAAAATAATAACTCTTTCAGTTATCTCATAATGATAAGAAAAAGTTTCAATTTCAATATAAAAAAAATTAACCAAAAATTCCCAAAATATTGAGAGAAATTTTTTATTTTAAAATAAATTTATAATATTTTAAAGTAATTTTTATAAATAATATTGGTTATTATAACAAAAAAATAGGTCCAGTTGTATTCAATAAAAAATAATTTTTTTACTTTGGTAAAAAAATATCAAAATGACCTATTCGGTAAAAATATAAAAATGATCTATGTGGCAATAAATATTTTGGAAAGGGACGATTTAATGATTTTCACTAATTACAGTATGTATATTTGAACCTGGTAGGATAATCATTTTTATGAGTTTTTTGTAAATAAATATGTTTTACTAAATTTCTTAGGATTCTAATTAATTAATTCTGGGGTAATTTTATATGAAATTATTTTAGCACATATTTCCCTATCTATTGTTTGGATTAAATTGTGATTTTGATGATAAATGGTACATAAACTGGTATTTTTTTAATATTTGATCATTTAGTATGAAATATTTAATTTCTTAGAAATCATTATAAAAATATGCATTTTTAGTTCTTATTTAGTTAAATTTTATCCACATATATTTTCTTTATATTTTAAGAATAACACTTTGGAGAGAGTTTTGTTGAATCTTATTTTTATTACATTGAATTATATTTTGTGATGGTTCTGGAAATAGTTTATAAAATTTGAGGTTTTTTAATTATAGTTGCATGTTTCTTTTTTAACATAATTTTTTGGGGAACATTGTTTCTTGATTTTAAATAGAAATATGATTTAGATCAATTTCAGTAATTTCAGTCTATTTGGATTTATTCTTCCATAATTACATAGATTCAATTAAAAAAATATATGGAATTATTTGAATTTGAAAATTTAGTGATTTTTTGTTCTTTAATTTGTATTTGATTATATTATTTTAAATTAATTCTAAATTATCTATTTTTAAGACATGTATAATTGTTTTTCAAATTAATCCATCCACAATAAGTATAACATGGTCACTCAACTGATCGTGAGAAACCTACCACATGGTTCCCTCACTATCACATAACAGACCACAATTCAACTTCACCATAAACTTATTGTGCCTATAAAATTTCTTGTTTAAATTTTCATCATACTCAAAGAACTGACTATAAGATGAGATCAACCAATAGTGAGACTCTATATCCAACTTATCATGATCTAATATTCTTAATCTACCACAATTTATCTCCACAGTCATTATACTATCCGTGAGAGTTTTTTCCAATGTCAACCTACCACAAATGAGACAAAGCTAAAAACTAAAGGAGATAAAACATAGAGGATGGTGTGGAGATCAACCAAATAGGTACTGAAGCTGGTGAAGATGGCATGTTGAGTTTAAATATGAATAAAGATACTGATGAAGGTTGAAAATGAAACCTCATTATGTGTGGTCGGCTGAGGGTTGGAACAAGGTGATCTTGATAGTGAAATATCTCAAATATAATCATTGTAGAAAAACTAATGTTGTAGAAGATAATGGGGAATTAAATAAGGATCGATCAACTACACATGAATTTTAATGATGATAGACATTGAAATAAATAGTCACGTCAATAGGAAAATCCATCCCAACCCCAAAGACTTGAAATTGGATTTTTATGAAAATAATTACCAAACTAGTACTTACCTCACAAGATTGAAACATGGGAAACCAAAAATCAAAGAGGGCCACTACTATAGGTTTAAGTTTTGATAGATGAAAGTAAATGACCATGGATTTTTTTAAAGACATGTTTTTTTGTGTTGTATCAATATATTTAATATTTAGAAAGTTTTTGGTAACAACACATGACTTTATATACATATTTACTTTGAAATAAACTTGATGTATTCAATAGATTACCTTACATGAAGCACCGAGTCTATATGAACAGTGAAATAATTAACTGTTATGACCTAGCTGTTAAATGAAAATATTTTAATAAAAGAAATTATTAAAAATAAATACATAGGTTTCAAATAATGAAAATATATTTATTAATAAAAATAAATAATAATCAAATTTTAGAACCCATTTTATGCTTCAAAAAATGATTTATTCAAAAACGGATTTTATCACATTTTTGAACATGAACATTATTGTTAATTATAAAAATTATTATAAATTTTATTTGAGGAAATAAATATTTTTTTTAATGAACGTTTCTATATTATCTTAGAGTGAATTTTAAGGATTTTTCTAAAAAGATTTATTTTTCAATGAATAGTGAAAATTTATGATTTTTGTAAAAAATGTCATTTATTTTTAATAAAAGTACGATTATATTTTTAATTTGATAATAAATTAACATAAGACTCAAAAAATTATAAATAATCTAATTAATCAAAAATTAATAATCATTATACTTTTTTTTGTATAAGTTCATTTTTGGGCTTAAGAACGCATGTTTCTAAAAACTAAATTTTTTTAGAATAATGATTTTTTTACATAATAAATTAAATTAATATATACTAGTTAATAGTTTAAATGAATTTTATAAATAATATATTCAATATATTATTTTAACATTCACTTTGTGGTTTTTAAAGGTAAAATAATGGAAGTAATTTATGTTTTATACTTGAAATTGTATTTTCCTAATATGGGTTTTCATTGCGAGTTTTAGGATTAATTATAATTAAATTATGACACTTATAAAAATTGAATCTATTAAAAAATATTACATATTTTTAATAATAATAAGAAATATAATCTAATATGGTTAACATAATTTTTAGTCATAGTGAATAGTAAAAACAGTAAAATTTTGTTATCACTCTTAAGGTTAAAATGAGTTTATCAGGGGTTAAACGAATAGATAAGGGTGTGATTTCAACTCATAGTTGTGTAATTTTTATATTTTATAGATATTTCAACATTATATTTTCCTATGTTCAAATACCTACCTATTTAGATCTACTTTCCCATTAAATTGACCATATATCATTGATATATTTTAAGAAATTACATGTGTTCCCCTCCCTTCACTTATAAATGGGAACCTATTACCCTCCCTTATTCACTCAATTTGAGCATTATATCTAAACATATCCCTATTAAAAACCTTCTTTTAATCCTTCCCTTCATTTTATATATTCTATAATTCTCTTAACACTAATCCTTTAGGTCTTAAGGTTCATACCAAAAGAGGTCTCTCAAAGAATTAGTATAGATCATTACCAAGGTATTTTGATTTTATTTATTATTATACTTAATATAAACAAATTTTATCCATAAAAAATGATGAAAACAGTATCATAAATATAATAAGAAGTTATTGTAATGATGGAATATGTCACAAACCAAGTTGGGATTCCATCCAACCCAACACCCAAATCGGTCTGATACATGTCCCGAAGGGCATTCTTGATCACCATGGGATAGAAAATAGTGATGGGCATCAAAGAAATAATCATGGGAATGATTTTTATCCAAAATAATTAGGATAAAAATAAAATTAAAAACTAAGCACGTAACATGAACAACAATAACTAAATATTAATAAATCTATAAACCAATCCATATACAATAGCTGATGAACAACCAGAAACTGAATACAAGACTAAAAATAAACCATGCTACATGATCTCCACATAACCTCTTGGTCACCACCAACCATAAGACCAACCTCTTCCTAGGGAACAAACAAACTAGAAACCTAAACCTATAAAACAGCTCAGGTCTACTGACACTGATTAGCACAAGTAGGGTGTGAGATTAAAATCTCATAAGGTAATCCCCACATAGTCTATGCATTTCATTTATTAAAATATTCCAAAAACACTAGGTTAAAATACTTGAAAAAGTAGGATTTTAATCATTTTAAGAAATCAAACACATCTTTAAACAAGTTTTAATTATAAAATTTCACACACATATTTTCTTTTCAAAAATGATTTCACTTTCCACAACCTAGTTCAAAACCAAAGTCTAAATGAAAATCCATACCAACTGACCATGAAGGGTTGTACATAAAGTAAAAGAAACAGAAAAAATATGAAAAACTAGAAAAGACAATATATAACATATAGAATAAAGTAAAGAGAACATACAGATAGTAGATCAAGATCATTTCCTAAACATCTCTAGAGGAAATCTCCGTACATACCCAATTCGGAATAACCTATCGGCATATGGTATAGGTCCAAGGACAATAACTAATTGGATACTCTAAACTAGATAATCTAGTGGCACGTCCCACCTAGCCTCTCAGAAAATCTAGGGGGTACCAACCCATCTAACTCGAGGTCAAAATTAAACTATCACTCAACCCTCTATATGATGCCCATGAACCCATGATAATAGTATTTAGTGAATGAGAAGGTCCTCACAAGTGTGGCTCAATGAAAACCTCCTACAATCGATCTTTCCAAACCCAAACACCAACACCACCTATGTGATACCCCTCACTCTGGATAATCCTCCATATAAGTTCCCATATTACGAAAAGCTAGTCATAAGTTCCAATCGGATCATTACATTATTCGATTCCCAAAAAACACTTTCCCAAACATTATAAAATACCCAACGGGCCTTCACACAACCTAAACATTCAATTTATTTTTCAAAACCTGCCAATATTCCCACTAGGCCCATAGGTCACATGATTTCTAGAAACCAATTTCCAAAACATCACAAGGTGACAATTAGTTATTCACATCACTTCAAACATAACCAACTTTTCAAAGACAGCACAAATTACCAACCATCCCTCCACATCCTATAACTTACAAATCAACATTTTCAAAATAAAACCAATAACCCACTAAGAATTTAATATTTTCAAACCAAAAACATTTACAAATCCATTTCAAAACCATTTCTAAAGTAAATATTAAACACCACTTTCACAAGCACAATTCCAAATGGTCCCTTACACTTCAAATCTAAAACCATATCCAAGATAAAGTGAAAACATGCAATAAAAAAGAAAGTAAAAATTGGGCCTTTACACCACTTTCACAACTCAAGAAACCCATTAGGAAAACACAAAAAAAATATGAACATTATAAATCCAACCATTACCATGGGAAAATAGAATTTTTAAATACATACACACACCAAATCCATTTTATAAACACATTCCATAAAAATTCCACCATTTACAAATCCCATTAATGGTGCACAATAAAGGATTCCATAATAAATTAAGTCAACCTCTTTTGAAAGACCAACTTTAAACACATTTTTACCCCAAATGTTTTTTAAAAAATGGTTTCCACCTTTCAAACAATCCATTGAACACATTTATAAAGAATAAAAAACAAGGATACTTGAAACATAATAAATTTCTTTTAGAAAAAAATCTTCCAACACATGAACACTTTAAACCACTTTAAAAACACCCATTATAAAGAAACATCACTTGCTATTAAACCAAAATATTAATCCACACGTAAGCATCACATGGTAAAAATCACCCAATTCTACATGAAACACGAAACTCATAACCCAACCACGTTTTCATATCATAACCAAGGTAAAACTTCACATAAAGCACCAAATTTCACCTTAAATTTTCAATTGGAATTTTATCAAACACCTTGTATGCATTTGAACAAAGTCATAATTAAAGAAACCCTTTGAAAACCATTTTACATCCATTTTTAATCATGAAAATTACAAAAAAAATATGTCTACACATCACAAGATAGATTATTACATTTTTAAATCATTCAAGAAAATATCAATCATCAATGGAATATACTAGAAAGGAAATTTATTGAAACACCTACCTCAACGACATAACTATGTGACGAAACCTCAATGGAAGGAAGAAAAAATCCCGAGAGATAGTCTGCACACTATAAAATCATTGAAATAATACCACACATCAACCCTACTCATTAGGGTTCATCTAAGATGAAAACCCTACTAAGAGAAACTAAGAAACCAAGAGAGATGGAAGAGAAGAAGAGAAAATTGACAAAAAACCCCAAGAAACTTACCTAGGAACCTTCAAGAATCTTAAATGGTGGAAGGAGAGTAAGGGAGGAAGGTTTGGAGGTCTCCATGGTGCACTTTGGTTGAATGGGGGAAGAAAATATCAAATTGAGGTTAAAACTTCTAAGGGTAAAAGGAGGAATTTCACAATTTGAATGACCTGGGAAACTTGCACAGTTTGGCCACGTGGTTTACCAAACTGTGCACAAACCATGTATCTCTCACTTCCCAAGAATACTACACCGCATTATTAGCCTGCACGGTTTTCCGAACAATGTAGTCTCTACTATCCAAAATCAACATTTTCTACACAGTTTCTTGGGTGAGTGTGCATGGTTTCACCTAATTGTGCGCCAACCATGTGCCACCTGATGTCAAGCCTAAAATCTCTCTTTTTCACTAAAAACTCACCCAAAATATTCCAAAACTCGAAAATTCAAACCAAAAACTCTACCTAAATCTCATCTAAAAAATAAAAATCCAAGAAAAGATAAAATTAAAGAAATTACAAGATTTTGGTGTGGCAATTCTCCCCACCGCAAACACTTTCTTCCCCCAGAGAGTCACCCAGTTACATGAGGTACAAATTTCAATCCCAAAACCCAAAGAAATATGAAATGGAACCATGAATCCCAAGGTGAAATTTCACTTCACAAGTAACACTAGATCAAATCTAATAGAAAATTTAGCAAAAAGAACCATGGAAAAATAGGAGGGTCCCCCCCCCCACGCTGTAAGAACCCAACTACCACCTTGGCAGGACTTCAGATCATCCCTACATGGGAACTACCAACATGAACCAACCCAAAATTATCTGCACAATATAAGCCACACCACCATTAGAACTAAGAATTATAAAAACTCTACCATGGTCCATTAAATATAAGAAAACCCCCAAGATAAATAAAAACCTCCCACACTGAGGTAAAAATCACTAAAGATATCCAAACCAAACAACAAACCAAAACCACAATTCATCATTTTCATATAAATCCAAACATATTACAGCCGATCATAACTAGAAACGAGAACTAGTTTTCAAAAGGATAAGAACACACCATACATAACTATTAATTAAATACACACATTTAAAGAAAATCACCACCAGTATAATTCCAAAAAATAACAAACCACCAAAATTCTTAAAACAAAGGAGAACTCATAATAGTATAAAAGACTAATACAAAGAAACTTCAACCATATCCACTCTAACATTGGATAAAAACTTGGCCAGGATTCCCCACACCCCTGTAAATTAGTAACTGTGTGAAAAGATTCACTCTGGGGCCAATGGTTTGAGCCCTAATGTCTGAAGCATCTTTCACCCAACAGCTAAGAGCCAACATCCTCCGATCAAGGTATATTCATTAGGAAATGATTCTTTTAAAAACTTATACAAATGACCCAAATAGGTGAAATGATGATATGAATTTAAAGGATTAAGAAAATATTGTTTTAAATTCCCTAACCAACCATGATGAAAACACAAGAGTTAATGATCTACTAAGCAAGAATCTAGAACTGGTGAAGGATATTTATTAGAAATGGGTTCCTCTAGCCTACACCACTCACCATATGGGGAACCTTTATGAGATCCAACCACCATTGATAGCACCTTAGGGTCCAACTCAGCTAAGAAAACCTAATCAACATATTTCTAGAACTAAACTTCATTGGATGAGAGGTCTCACTCCTTGATATCTAGATAAAGACTTGCTGATTCTTTGAGGTCGTCTCTTCATTAAATGAAACAATCTCTTTGAAATGATCAATATAAGACCTCGCTAAAATATTGCCTAGTTCAACACCCAATAGCTCTGCCAATTTCTCCACCTTCACCTCCTCAGGTATAAACCATTGGATGAAAGTTGTCTTAAACAATTCCCACTTCATCCCAACTTGTATCGATGATGGAGAAATTACCTTCCACTAATCCAAAGCTGGACCCTCCAACAAACCTATAATAGCACACACTCTCACAGAATCAAGATTTACCAATTATCTGAATACACACTCAACTTCCTCAATACATTTCACTACCTCTAATGGACCTTGATCACCAAAAATGAAATTCAATAACTGAGAAGAACCAGAAACTGGACAAGACCCGCTTTACACTTTTGGGACCTTTCTAAGTGGTTTATTCTGAACAGAAGAAAACACAAAATTGGGATGATCATAAACCCAAAATACAATAAAAAATAGCATCTCAAGTAAAAAACAACAGGCTCACAATCCAAACACTACAAGTACCACAAAAAATATTCCTTTTAAAAATACCATTTTGTTCCAATTCCAAAACTAAGTTATTCCAAATCCACTATCCAAACATCAAATTTCAATTTTTTAGAAAACAAAAACCCACTTTTTAAAGAAAAACCAACCCTAAAATTATTTTCCCTTTAAAAAATCATTTTGGAAAAACCAAGTTGAACCGTTGATTTCAAATACTCACCCATGGAATCCTATGAACCATCGCATATGAGTTCATCCCACATCCACTTATATCAACCATATAGTTATGACGACAGGAAATTTCCAAACATACCCACACATATGAAATTTTCTATTATGAATACTGAGGATAACAAATACCATTTCATTGTCAAACCCAAGAATTCGCCCAATTTTAAATCCAAATCACTTTATCTTTTAAAAACCATTCATTTTAATCTAAATACACTTACAAGAAATAAATTTCATTTAAAAAAATATTTTTGTTTTAAATTCCCACTAACAACAACAAAAACCAAAATTAAACACAACACACACAAAACAACCAAAATGATGAACTAGTGATCATGCCTAAACTAGTGACATTTTTAGTGGGACATGCCCCAAGTAATAAATATCTACGAAGAGGACCTTCAACCATTTACTCTGACTCCACATGGGTCCCTACTCTATGTGACATCACAACAAGACTCCAGCTCACCTCCATTTTCATTCATCATCCACACAAACAAAAACAAAACAGACTCAAATCACAGACTACCCCTGGAAACTCGAGGAACAGAACGAGAAAGGGTTCATGAAGTCATTCATGTGACTAACTATAGAGTCCTAAAAGTCCTAATCTCTGATATAACTAACACCTCAGATAACAATAACCTTATATGATTCTATTTTTTTCATGAACCAAGCTGGTATTCCATCCAACCCAACACCTAACCCAATCTGAGGCATGGCCCAAAGGTGTTACCAATCCCCAAAAGTTGGAAACCATTGTTAGGAATCAAAGTAACTATGATGGGAATAATTTTTTCCCAAACAAACCAGGATCAAAATAAAAAAAACTAAGCATGAATCACAATAAAAAATAACTAAATATTAATAAATATATAAACCAAACCATATACAACAGTTCATGAACAACTAGAAACTAAATACAAGACTTAAACTAACCCTTGAAACACAATCTCCATGTGACCTCTTAGTCACCACCATCCACAGGACCAACCTACTCAAAGGGAACAACCAAAATAGAAACTTGAACCTGTAAAATAGTTTGGATCTACCTATGCTTAATGTCATAGGTAGGGAGTGATCTTAAAATCTCATTAATTAATCACCATAGAGTCTATGAATTTTATTTTCTGAAATATTCTACAAACACTAGTTTAAAATACATGTGAAAGTATGCTTTTAATTATTTTAAGAAACAAAACACAGCTTTCCACATGTTTCCATTTTAAAACAACGCAAACATCTTTTCTTTTCAAAAATGATTTCACTTTCCACAAACCAGTTCAAAACTGAAGTCCAAAAGAAAATCAATACCAAGTGACCAAGAAGGTCTATGAAAAAATTAATGAAAATAAAACAAGTAGGAAAAACTCGGAAATCCAATATCCAAAATATAAAAGAAAGTAAAAAAACAAAAAAATAATAGATTATAGAAATTTTTTAAACATATTTAGAGGAAATCCATGGACATACTCAATTTGTACTCACCTACTAGAATATAGTTCAAATTCATAGTCAATAAGTAACTGGATGCTCTAAACTAACTAGTCTAGTGGCCCATCCCACCTAGCCTCTCAGTAAATCTAGGGGGTACCAACCTATCTAACTCAGGGTCAAAAATCAATCATCACTTGACTATCTAAATGATTCTTAGGAAACCCATGATAATAGTACATAGTAAATGGGAAGGTCCTCACATTTGTGGTTCAACAAAAACCCACTACCACTATGCTTTCTTAACCCAAACACCAACACCACCTATGTGATACCTTTCACTATAGAGAATCCTACATAGAGGTGCCCATATCAAAACAAGTCAGTTATGAGTTCCAATTGGGTTGTCACATTATTTGAGTTTTAGATTCCTCTTTACTAAACATTTTAAAATACAAACCAGTCCTTCACATTACTAAAACATTCATTTCATTTTTCAAAACATTCCATGATTCCCATTGGGCCCATATGTCACATGAGTTCCAAAACCAATTTCCCAAACATGACAAGGTTCTAATTGTGAATTCAAATCAATTCACATAAAACCAACTTTTAAAATACAACACAAATTACCAATCATCCCTCCCATACTATAACTTACAAATCAACCTTTTCAAAATAAAATAAAGCACCTATCGGGCCATTAATATTTTCTAACCAAACAAATTTACAAATCCATTTCCAATCCATTTTTAAGTCAATATAAAACACCACTTTCATGAGAAAAATCCTAAATGGGACATTACATTTCAAATCCAAAACCATTTCCAAGCCAAAGTGTAAATACCCAACAATACATAAAGTTCCAAATAGTTTTTTACACCACTAGAATAACTCATGAAACCCATTTGGATAACACAAAAAAAATGGGTCATATAAGAGATCCAACAATTGTCATGGTAAAATACCATTTTTAAATCTATACACACGCAAAATCTATTTTAGAATCTCATTCTAGAATACTTTCACCATTCACAAACCCCATTCAAGGTGTACAAAAAATAATACAACAAGAACCAAAGTCTACTTCATTTGAAAGACAAACTTTAAACAAATTTTCACCCCAAATTTCTTTGATAACACTTTTTTAACTTTTACACTATCCATTGAACACATTTATAAAGCACAAAAAAATGGATACCTGAAACACAATAAATTTCTTTTATAAAACCATATTACGACATTTTTGCACCTTAAACCACTTTAAAAACACCCTTTTAAAAGAAACATCAGTTTATCTTAAATGAAAAAACAAGACACACATAAGTATCACCCTATAAAAGTCACCCAATTCCACATGCAACTCCCAACTCACAACCCAGCCACATTTTCAAAACATAACCAAGGTAAAAAACACCCACCACACCAAATTTAACCTCAAAAGTTATATTGGAATTTTATTAAACACCTTTCAAGTATTTTAATATAGGAATAATTAAAGAAATCATTTGGAAACCATTTTACATCCATTTATCATCATGAAAATTCTGAAAAAATGATGCTAGCACATCAAAAATACGATTATAACAATTTGAAATCATTCAAGGAAGGATCAAGAATCAACCAAATGTGTCAAAAAGTAAATGGATAGAAACACCTACCTCAATGATGTGTGAATTTGATGAAACTTTGGGAGAAGTAATAACCAATCCCAAGAGAATATATACACACTCTAACATAAAATAAATATAAACATACAAAAAAATAACCCTTAGGGTTTTTCCTAGATGAGAAACTTACCAGTACAACCAAGAAACCAAGAGAGGGGTATTAATATATGAGTAAATCATCTATAAACTCAAAGAAACTTACCTAAGAACCTTCAAGAAGCTTCAATAGTGGAAGGAGTGAAAGGGAGGAGAATTTTGGAGTCCCCCATGGTTCACCTAGGTTGAATGGGTGAGGAAAATCATCAATTAGGGTTAAAACATCATAGGAGAAATATAGGAATTTCACACTTTTAATGACCTGGGAAACTTGCACGGTTTAGCCACACGGTTTACCAAACCGTGAACCAACCATGCATCCCTCACTGCCCAAAAGGAATGAGCCACATGGTTTTCCAAACTGTGTGACAACCGTGTTATCTCTAAAATCCAAAATTAACATTTTCCACATGGTTTCCTATGATATTTTTCTTAGTTTCACATAATTATGCACCAATCATGTGCCACATGTTGTCAAGCCCAAAATCTCTCTTTTTCACCAAAAAATAACCTTAAAACTTCCAAAACTCAAAAATTCAAATCGGTAACTCAACTTGAACCTCAACCAAAATATCTAAATCCAAAAAATGAATAAAATAATTGGTTTGTGATATAACAACCATTCACCACCTCCACTTAATCAAATTAGAGATGAAAATATCGCTTGTGCATGCATATGGACTACCGCCTCCAAGTAGAAAAAACAATTCATTTTTCCCCACCATCATTCATGGTCATTTATTATGATATATTTAATTTTAATATATAATATTTATACTATATTAATTATTCTTTAATGTTAATTTAATATTTACCATTTTTTCATTCCATCAATCAAAAAATTGAAATTTTACTTATGTGTATGTACGGTCTAGCATTTCCACGTAGTGATGTAATATAAATTTCATAAATGGTTTTTATGAATGGTTTTAAATATATATATATATATATATATATTGATTATATATGATATTTATATCATGAATAAAATTATAGATATAATGAATTCTTTATCAAAGTTCTTGGACCATAACTATCGAGCCAAAACAAACATGAAATATTGAAGCAGTTAACACCCAAAATAATGATGATAATGAAACTTTATTAATAAATAGGTGATAAAAATAAAAATTTAAAACATTTATGGTATTATATGTTTTAATATGTTTTTGTAAAAAAATTATAATAAATTTAAATTTATTCTATAAGGTGTTATAATAATTATGAAGTGGGACCGACTTTAGGTAAGGGTTTTATAATACAATATTTTTTTACCATGATTTTTTATGATTAATTTTTTTAGGATGAAACTATATAATATTTATCTCCCAAATCATATGTATTTTATTCTCCTCTGTTTATTTTTTGAGATTAAATTTTTTTCCTTTATAATAATGTTTTTAATAAAACTGACCATGTTTTTCTCTTTTGTCAGGAATCTTTTTTTCCATGTCCATATTTTATTTAAAATGATTTCAAGAGTATTTTTACTATTATAAAAAGATTATTTACTATGAACTTTAACTATATTTGAATTTATTTAATATTTTTAAAAAATAATCTTCTTATCATTTTCTAAATATGGTACTTCTAACTTTTTAAATAAAATATGAAAAGAAGTTTTATTTTAAAATACACAACATGAACGGATTCCCCCACCATAATGAAAACTATTTTATTTAAGGATTGATTTTTAAGTTTTATTATTTATTTTCAAATAAAATTTTATCCTTAATATTGTCGAAATATTTATATTTTAACTAATTTATTTCAAAATGAATGTATAATTTATAACATCTGAAACATTTTATTGTATTCTTGTCTTAAATACATTCTATTCATACACTATATTTCATAAATAAATGTGTTACTTTGAAAAAAAACTCGGTTATTTAGAATATATTCATAACCTATCCATTAAACATAAATTTTCCACTTCTGTGTTTTGAATTTCAAAAAATTGTCATCTAGAGTTGTGACCAGAAAGTCATTTTAGACTAATAGAACCAACTTGATTTTTGATGAATCGTATCATAACCTTATGAATAGTAGTATTAATAGTAATATGACCCTTATGAATATTAAATAATGATAATATTTTATTTTAATAATGTAATAAGATAATGAGATATTAAAAAAAATTTCAATGTGATATAAAACTAATTATACCTTTAAAATTTTTATTTTTCAAATTAATTATTATTTTATTTAAAAATTAAATTAAAAATAAATAAAAATTATTTTCAAAAAATTTAGTTCATTTTTGAATTATAAACATCAAAAAATGGTTAGGGTGAATTTTTGGGATTTTTCTAAAATACTTGAATTTTTGCGAATAGAAAAAATACAGTTTTGAGTTTTAGGTTGTTTAATGACATAATAATGATATAATAATTAATATAAAAGGATGGTAGACTTTTATACAGTAACATATTAAATTAGGTGTCCCACGTGGCTGAAACCATGGGCAAATACCATGCGAAAGCCCATGGTTTTGTAAAAACCACTAATGAGGTGTCCCTTTTAATTAATAAAAAACTCCCTCTTAATTACTCTAAATACCCACGCACCCCAGTTCATTTTATTTCATTTCAAACTCATTATACTATAATATATGGTATTATTACCTTCCTATTAGTCCTCCCAAGGTGTCCTCAAACCCCCAAGGTCCCAACCTTCAAGTTTTGGGAGTTACTCTACAAGGTAAGAGAATCAACCACCCTTCTCTTTTCTTAAACCTTTCATTTATGTTTTCTATTTTATTTTCAATTAGATTACGGTGGGATATGTCATTACATATTCCACTTACTTCCCATATTATTTATTAGTGATAAAATTCCCACTTTTTCTCATTAAACTATTTTATGAAATTTTAAGTGACGTCGTTAGGCTGCCGAATTTTCGAGAGAGATTTCTCAATTTTTATTCTATTTTGAGTTCATTTATTTTATACTTCTTTCCTCATATTACCTCATCCAAATTCTATTATAATTACAGTACCTTAAATTAAAGGAAATAATATTATTCTAATTTAATATTTCATCATCATATCTCTTTCCCCCTCCTCTTATACTAAAAAATGAAAACATCATCCGAGATATGTTAATTTATCACATTCAAGGACGACGGGTTATCAATTTTTATTATCATGTTCAATTCTGGTCATGAAACCATTTTTATGGTTTAACCAGATCATAATATATTAATTTCATCTCATTAATTTTTTGTAATCCTTACACACGCATAATATAAAATAATAATACAAAACAAGTTCATTTTGCACAAAACCGCTAAGCTAAATCCAAGCATTTATCAATGACTTTTAACTAATGATTCATCCTCAAGTATATAACCCAGAATCATTATAAGATCATTTATATCTCTTTAATTTTACTAATAATATATATTAACAATTCTGTATGTTTAACCACATTTCAAACTAACTTCCATTCATGAATACAAGTAAACAAATTAAGAAAACCAAGGAAGAAAATGCTTCCAAAACAATAAAATTGAACCTCTTAAACCCATAAAAAGGGTCATGAATGAACCTAATAAGGTTATACTAAATCAATTAAATTTATATTAGGTTCTATAATTTTTAATTAATGAAGCTAAATTTTCTTATTCATGTCATTAAAACAAATGAAGAACACACTCGAGCATAAGGTAAGGGGTTTCTCATCTCACTTTCATTTCTATGATATTTCCATTGTTCGCCACTTATTTATTGTGTGTGGTATATGTGTACTGAAATTTGGTATATAATAACATGATTATATTTATATTAATGGTATTATGTGATTAATTTGGTGATTATTTACTTTCGTTCATACAATTCAATTTATTACAATATGGTAAGGGTCTTTGTCTCAATTTCTATTTCATTAAGACCTTCTTGGTATTCTGCACCTAATATTTCTAATGCGGTGTATCTAATGCCCATTTGAGATCATTTTTAATTTGAAATTTTAAATATATTATATATCCATATTCTGGTTTCATGGATATTATTACTGTCTTAATCCATATACCCTTTTACATATGATGTTTATTTGGAAAGTTATTTTAACTATGGAAATATTGATGAATCTGTATTCTATACTCTCTAAAGATATTGAGAAGGAAGATTGTACATGTATTAAATATATGTATAAAGAATTATTTGGACTTTCAGTGTCATGTGGGGCCTTCTATAGCCCCTCTATTTATCGATAGGTCTCATGATACAAATCAGTTGGCGACAAACCCTTCGAGTTTGTTTCCAAAAATAAGATGGGTTTCTACCCACAGAACTAAATTGTTTTAATGGTATTATTGTATCATGTTCCAGATAAATGAAGTACAATTAATAATAATTTTCTTTATTCATTAACTGTTAATACTATCCATGAGGTTTTCACTATGACAAAATCTATGGATGCAGTTCCAATCTCGGTTTATTAATGGCGTGAGTCTTTCATTTATTCAACATGCCATATTGCCTATGTCAAATTGTTTATGATTCAATTATTATTGATTCATGATTCATATATTTTTAACCCTTATTGAGAATTTATTCTAACCCCTTTCATTTTCTACCTTCAACAGGTGATGAATAGGATATCATTTATTGGTTTCCTATGGATGTAGTTTTTAGTTTTTGTTATGTATTTTATTTTATAACCTTTTACAATATAATTTGAGTTCCATATGTGTATCTAGTTTCTTCAAGACTACTAAACTAATCATTACTTTGGTATTTTCATTCTTTCTAACCATTCCAATATAACAAGTAATGCATCGGCTCCGTTCTATAGGGGTCGGGGCGTTACAGTTGGTATCAGAGGAAGTTTATTAGAAAACTTGGAAACTAGAGTAGGAAATGTATAGTAGGGAACAAAGAACTAAGGTAGTATTTGAGAATAAAAATACAAGAATTCCCTAGTGTTTTGGTAAGGAATATATTTTGTGAATATTTTTAGAAAATACATCCATGTCTGGATACGAGCAGGTAGAGGTGGCTCTGGCATAGATGTGCCTAGGAGTGAAAGCTCCGACAAGGAGTTTCGGGCTTGACCCGAGGTAACTTGGTACACAAAAATGGGTCTTAATTCACTCTTGGTTATGACACTCCCTAGGGATATGCTTAGGATAATTCATATTTTCTTTACAATCCATTATTAATGATTAAAATTTAAATTATTCCTCAATGAAACCATTTTTTCCAATTATGGTATTAGCCATGCATAGGATCTCAATTCATGATATGTATTTTTTTAAGTTGAGATTATACATTATTATTCATACCCTAATCTAGTTTGTGACATTATTTAGAAATTGCATATAATTGAAGAAGGGGAATCAATACTCTTAATTAATGTAGGGACCTCCCCACTGATCAAGTCAACACAGTCAATGTTGGATCAGATTAGATCATGACTATATTGGGAAAACTTACTCAGGTTGTAACGAATAACCATTCCATACATGTGTTGGATCGTTTCATGCGAGAGAAGACCCCATCTTTTAGTGGGACTACTAATCTAGTGATTTCGGAACAATGGATCAATTCTATTGAAAATATATTTATGGAATTAATATGCAATGAAAAGGAAAAGGTAGTACTGGTGGTATATTGTCTCGAGGGAGATGATGATCAATGGTGGTCCTTGATTCCGAATACCATAGAGGAAGAAGAAATAAAATATATGGAATGAAGGACTTTTAAGGAAACATTCTTTGAAAAATACTTCCCTCATGAGAAATGAATTTGAATGAAGAGTAAATTCATTGGCTTAAATCAAAGGGAAGAAGATAGTGTTACAGAGTATGAGGCTACCTTTAAAAGGCTATCTAGGTATGTTATAGATTACGTGTGTGACTCAGCATACAATATTGATCATTTCTTTGAAGGTATTAATCCAAGTATTCAAAGGGAATTGGCTTCTCAAAAAAGTTCATCATATGATGAAATTGTATCAGGTTCCATAAAAACAGAGAAGGAATTTTCTAGATCAAATTTGTTCAAGGGAAACCAAGATAAAGAAGCGATACTCTAATAACCAAGGGAAAGGTGACGCGCCAAAGAAGAACAAGGGAATGAATAAATTATTATTATGATAGAACTGTGGAAATAATCATCTCAGGAAATACTTGAAAGACATGGGAGTCTAGTATAAGTGGGGAGAAAAGGTTCATCTATCTAATGAATGAAAGGGGAAGAAAAAATTTGATGATGTTCAATGCTACTATTGTAGATAGATGGGACACTATGCAAATTAGTGTCCTATGTGCCAAGGAAACATGCCTTAAAAAAGGCCAAGAGAGAAAGGGATATCTTATGCGATTATAACCGCAAAAGTTGAAGTTTATAATGATGTGGTGGAAAGTACTTTAATTGTTTCCTCAAACTTAGCCAATGCTTTATTTGATTCTGGATCATCGCATTCATTTATATCTTCCCAATTTTCCAAGAAAAATAGACAAGTCCAGTTGGATTTAATAAAGGAGTTATTAGTAAAAACTCCTAGGGGGTGCATCATTGCAACAAAGGCATGTCAACTAGTCCCCCTCGTGACACATAAACGTGATTTAGTTGCTAACTAATTCTTAGTATGAATTGGCTGTCAAACTATGATGTGAAGATTTATTGCAAGAAAAAGGAAGTTACAATTTTTGAAAATAGTGTATAATCTCTTATCTTTAGAGCAGAGACATCGCTAGCTGATTCTTATCTAGACCCACCCTCATTATCTCTATTGAATGCCATTATTATAGAGGAATAGAACCCAATATCTATAGGTTAGTAAATAAATCATCTAATTGGAGATATTCATATAGTGCAAGAATGCATTGATGTGTTTCCATGGGATTTACATGGATATCCTCCAGAGAGGGAAATTGATTTTTCCATTGACTTAATTCCTAGTGAAAGAACTATATCAAAACCCCCTATATAATGTCCACTATGGAGTTATTGGAGATAAAGAAACAACTAGAGGAGTTTAGTGACAAAGGATTTATTCAAACTAGTGTTTCTCCATAGGGAGCCCCAGTCCTGTTTGTCAAGAAGAAAGATAGATCCATGAGGCTATATATTGATTACAGGGAAATCAATGATATTAAAATAAAGCATAAGTGTCCTCTTCTTCAAATTTATGGTTTATTAGATCAAATTCATGGAGCTCAATAATTTTCAAAGATTAAACTTTGATCCAGATATCATCATATGCGTGTGTGGAAGGAATATATTCTTAAGATAGAATTTTGAACCAGGTGTGGGAATTACGAGTTTATAGTGATGCCTTTTGGACTAACTAATGCACCCTATGTTTTCATGGATTTAATCAATAGAGTTTTCAAGAAATAGCTTGATAACTTTTTGTAATATTCATTGATGATATCTTGGTATACTCAAAAAGCTACGAAGACCATGAGGATCACTTGCAGATTATTCTGAAAACTCTTAGAAGAAATGAATTATATGGGAAGTTTAGCAAGTGTTAATTCTGGCTTAAATCAGTTTCTTTTATAGGTCATATTTTCTCTAAGGATAGAATCCTGGTTGATTCTTAAAAAACAAAGGCAATCCAATATTGGCCCACGCCAACAAACATAACTGAGGTACAAAGTTTTATTGGCTTATCAGGTCACTATCGGTGTTTTATTCAGAATTTTTCCCGGCTGGCTAACCTGCTAACCAAGCTCACAGGTAAAGGAGTTAAGTTTTTTTGGACAAAATAATGTACATAATGCTTCGAATAATTGAAAATAAGATTGGTCAGTGCTCTAATTTTGACTCTTCCATCTGGAAGTGATGGATTTTTAATATACAGTGATACATCAAAGAATGGGCTGGGTTGCACCCTTATGAAAAATGGTAAAGTTATTGCTTATGAATCAAGGTTTTTGAAGAATCATGAGGAAAATTATCCAACATATGATCTTGAGTTAGCAGTTATAATCTTTGCTCTAAAAATATGGATACATTATCTTTACGGTGAAAAAACTGAGATATACACAGATCAAAAGAGTTTAAAATACATTTTCACACAAAAATAACTCAACATGAGGCAAAGGAGATGGATCAAGTTACTCAAATATTACGATTGTTTAATACACTACCACCCAGGAAAGGAAAATAAGGTGGAAGATGCATTAATCAGGAAAGATTATGGACTTCTGACTCAAATGAGGATTAAGAGAGATCCTATATTCATGAATCTACTAAATATAGATATGGGAATTGTCAAAGAATAGGAAAAATATTTCCTCTTTCAAATGATTGAAAAAACATCTTTACTAGAGAAGATAAAAATATCTCAATATGATGATGAAAATCTACACAAGAAAATTATTGTTGTTAAGGATGGGAGATTGGAATACTTCTTGTATGAAGAAGGAGTTCTAAATTTTGGGAAGAGGTTATGTGTTCCATCAGTATCTGAACTAGAAAGGGAAATATTAGATGATTCTCATAGCTCAAATTTCTCTATACACCCGGGTATCAAAAAGATGTATAGATATATGAAGGAATATTTTTGGTGGGATAATCTGAAGCAGGGAATTGCTGACTACTTGATAAGGTCTCTAGTTTGTTAACAAGTGAAGGTAGAGAGACAAAATACTAGAGGTTTGATTCAGCCTCTCTCTATTCATATGTGGATGTGGGATAACATTATGATGGATTTTGTCACTGGACTACTAAGGACACCTAGAAGGAATGATGCAATATGGGTAATTGTTGATTGTTTCACAAAATCAACACATTTCTTTCCTATAAGAGATGATTTAACACTTTATCACCTAGAAAGATTTTATATTAATGAAGTTTTAAGACTTCATGGTGAACATCTATCGATTGTTTCTGATCGAGATCCCCAGTTTACATCAAAATTCTGGAAAAGTATCCATAAGGATTTGAATACTGAGCTTCTTATGAGTACTGTTTATCACCCCCAAACCAACAAACAGTCTGAAAACACTATTCAAACTCTAGAAGACATATTGAGGTCATGATCTCTTGACTTCCAAGGTATATGGGATCAATACTTGCCTTTGGTGGAATTTTCCTATAACAATAATTTTCATTCTAGTATTCAAATTTCTCTATATAAAGCATTATATGGAAAGAGATGTCGAAACTCCAACTTGTTGGGACTAAGTTGGTGAGAGGAAACATGTAGGCCCAAAACTTATTGAAGATACCACGGCAAAGGTGAATAAAATCCAAGCCCATATTAAAAAAGAACAAAGTAGGAAGAAGATTTATGCTGACAATCAGAGAAAGGATTTGGAATTCCAAGTGGGAGATCATGTATTTTTTAAAGTATCTCAATGGAAGGGTGTCTTAAGGTTTGGTAAGAAAGGGAAATTGAGCCCCAGGTACATCAGACCATTTGAAATTCAGGAAAGAACCAGAGTTGTAGATTACCCTTTAGCAATACTGCCAAGTCTCTCCAAATTCCATGATGTGTTCCATGTGTCATTGTTGAAGAAATACATGCCAGACCCAATGCATGTACTCACCTATGAAGAAATAGAACTGGAACCTGATTTGTCATACTATGAAGATCTTATCAGGATTATTGACACAAGGGAGTAGGTATTGGGAAATTAAACAACTCTTATAGAAAAGGTTCTTTGGAGAAACTAGAATATGGGGGCAGAAACATGGGAACTAGAGGATTTCATGAAGAAGAACCACCAACATCTTTTTGGTGGGATTTATACATAAAATTTTGAGGACGAAATTTCTGAAGGAGGCAATAATATAAAACCCCAAAAGTTTTATGGTATATTTTTTGTTAAATACATTCTATTCATAGCCTATATTTCATAAATCATTATTTTCCTTTGAAACAACACTTTTTTATTTAGGAGATAGTCAAAACCTATCCATTAAACATAAATTTTCCACTTTGGTGTTTTGAATTTCAAAAAATAGTCATCTAGAGTTGTGACCAATAAGTCATTTGGAGACGGATAGAACCAGCTTTATTTTTGATGAATAGTAACATGCCCTTATGAATAATAATATGAATAGTAATACGAACCTTACGAATAGTAAATAATGATAATATTTTATTTTCTTAATGTAATAAGACAATGAGAACTTAACTAATTTTTCAATGTGATATAAAACTAATTATACCAATAAAATTGTTATTTTTCGAATTAAGTATTATTTTTTATAAAAAATAAATTAAAAATAAATAGAAACTTATTTTCAAAAAATGGATTTCATTTTTGAATTATACACGTTGAAAAATTCTTAGGGTGATTTTTTGGTATATTTCTAAAATACATGAATTTTTTTGAATAATAAAAATACTATTTTGAGTTTTTGGTAGTTTAATGATATCACAATTATATAATAATTAATATAAAAGGATGGTCGACTTTTGTACAGTAAAATATGACATGATGTGTCCCAAGTGGCTGAAACCATGGGAAAATACCATGGGAAAGCCCAAGTTTTTTCAAAAACCACTAATGAGGTGTCCCTTCTAATTAATAAAAAACTCCCTCTTAATTACTATAAATACCCACTCACCCCACTTCATTTTATTTCATTAAAAACTCATTATCCTAGAATATCTAGTAGTATTACCTCCCTAATATTCCTCCCAAGGTGTACTCAAACCCCCAAGGTCCCAACCTTCAAGTTTTGGGAGTTACTCTACAAGGTAAGAGAATCAACCACCCTTCTCTTTTCATAAACCTTTAATTTATGTTTTCTCTTTTATTTTCAATTGGATTATGTTGGGATATGTCATTCCATATTCCCCTTACCACCCATATTATTTATGAGTGATGAGATATGTAACATCCCAAGTAAGTAATGAATAATAGATATTTTTATCTAAGTCTATTAATGAATTAGATAGTGTTTTAGAGGCTTAAAATAAAAATAAATCCAATCTTAAGCATGAAATACACTAATATTTTTAAAAGATTGTTTTAGTGCCTTTTGTTGGAAAACCATTTTTGAATCTATATTTTTACAATTTTATAAGATATGTTTGTCAAAATAAACTTATTCTTTATGATTGGGACATCAAAATTTACTTTGTGTGAATTTTTGGTATTTTTCTGACAATGTTCATTTTTTTTAATGAATAGTGAAAAATACTGCATTTTACATCAAAACTGCTTCTTAATCTAATTTATTTATATGATTAGATTATCTTTTGAATTGGTCTTAATGTGTAATATGAATATATTTTTACCATTTAATCCAATGGAGGTCATTGGAATCAATTTCACTTTGAAATTAGACTTAAACTGGTGTCAATCTTTTGATACTTATTGTTTTATAAAAACACGATATTTGCTCTGACAGCGAGAATTAATTATTAAATTAATTAATGTGACTTATATGTTTTGAATTTTTTAAAATATACTTCATTTTTGAATTCGGAATATCAAATATAGCTTAGGGTGAATTTTTGGTAATTTTCTGAAAAACTTCAATTTTTGATGAATAGCGAAACCACTAAGTGGTACTTATAAAAACTGATTTTCCGTTTAAATGAAATTTTGCCATCATTGTGTTTTGAATTTTGAAAATCCGACATACATGGTTGTCATTATTATGTAAAATTTGGTTCAATGGGATGAAAATATTTTTTTGGTGAATAGTAACTTATGAAGTATTTAATCGCGATTAGTGGTAATTAGTGTAGTTTAAGGTAAAAATAATGCTTTAATAAAATGAGATGAATTTGACACATGTCCTACCCTCATTGGTTGTATCATGGCCGACCAAGAAAAGCCATGGGTCAACTTGGGGACCCCATGGAGCCACTTTGGTTGGGAAATGACATAAATAACTTTTTATTTAATGTAAAACTAAAAATGACACAAACATCATATGTTTTACGAAAACAATTTTTACATAGGGTTATAAAGATAATATTTTTAATTATAAATAGTCTTTGGAAAGCTAAAAAATATTTCCTACATCATAGTATTTTTTTTATAATTTTTAGACTTTAAATAAATTAAATTATTTATGACATCATGATGATGCAGCGATGACCACATTATTTAACGATTTAAATAAAATGGAAAGATAATGTAATATCTAAAAACTACACATGTCCAAAACCTATTGTATGGGAATATTTCGAAGCCTTATCATCTTATCCTAGAAATATATCAATGTGGGACCTTAGAAATTCGAAACACTTTTGAAAATAAAATAATAGTATCAGGATTTCCAAAAGTGCCCCTCCTCTCCTCTTATAAAAGGCCCCCACCTCTACCTCATTTCACACACTCCTCAAGCCTTTGGCTCGGACATCCCCTGACCATTTACTCTCTCCAAATCACTCTCCTCATCCTAGAGGATTCCCTTTGGGAATAATCCTTTCAAAGGAAGCCTTTAGGCTCAAATCAAAAGGAGTTACACTTTTAAAGGTAATTCATTCTCTCATGTTCATTTGTTTTATTTTGCTTCTCCAACCCCCTAAACTCTTTTTATTTACTTCTTTTGTAAACACACCAGTATCTTCAATATACTAGGATGTTGTTATAAGATTTATTTGAGATACACTCTCACACAACTACATCAAATGGTTAAAGAACATACGGTTTCCGTGGATTGCGAAATTCTGCCTCCCGAAACGATGATTGTTCAATACTCATTTAACACCTTCAAAGGTGGCCATTATGATGTCACTATTTTTATATATGATATATAATATTTTTATTCTTTTCTTAAGATTCTGTAAATTTCATTTATGGCATACCATTATTGTTTCCATTATGGGTAAACACGATATCTTCATTTTAGGAAGTGTGGACTACCGCCCCCTGAAAGTGATTTGATTCGTTAATACCATATGTGGGATGTGTAAAGGATAAAGTTAATGATATTATATATGTTATTATAATGGAATTATAATGGAATTATAATATACTCTTATATCATTATGATTCCATTCCATAAATACGAAATAGAAATGGAAGTAGCGTTCATGCGTACGTACGGCTTACCGTCTCCATGAACGGTGCATTTCATTTATTACCTCTAAATGTAATGTAATATTATAAATACATGTATATGATGAATATATACGATATATATGTTATCCAAATCATTAATATCATTCTGGATATAACGAAACTTTGACCAAATTAACAACATGTAAGTGTAAGAAGTCTATTTTTGACTTAAGAACCAAATACCGACAAAATGAACATTATTAACTTAAATGATTACATGATGTTCATAACATGGTATAAAAGTAATTATGAACTTGAAAAAGGTTCTTAAGCAAGTAGAAATTAACTCAAGTTTATTATTCAGGACATTAAAAAATGAACGAGTCAAGTCGGACCCGAGGTAAGGGAACTTCTTAACCCAATTTCCATTCTTTGGGTTAATCTCCTACTTTCAAATTACGTCATGATATTATTTTGTCCAATCTTGTATTTTTAATTTCTTTATGTGTAATTATAGTGAATACACATAATAGATCTATTTTATTTAAAAAATTATCTTTGTATGGGACTTCGTCTCAATCTCCTTTCATTGAGGCATATTTTTTTTATACACAACCTTCTTTTATACGGTGTATAAACCCGTTTGACTTTTACATTTATTCAAAAGGAATATTTTTTATACGAAGCATTTAATAAATGACAAAAGGGAATGATTTTGTCGTACGTATGCGGCGACAATGACTTCTCCGCCTTCGTGACCGTTATTTGAGTTTCGGCTTCCTCTACAAGCCATACCTTCTTTTTAAAAGAAAAATAAATATCATGTTTTACTTTTCTTTTATTTTGGTATTGAAAATGGTTTTCATAATATTTTTATATCAATGTGTTGTATTGATATCTTGTGATTGAAAGGTGTAAATTTTATGTTTCCTTTATGCATGTTTTATGTGATACGATTATGTTGAGGTTCTTGGGCATTATTATGAAGACGGGTGGTTCCGTGATAAACTAAGGGCGGGTGAGCCCGATATAGCTCTCTAATGCATTGGGTAACGCGAAGGAGTGAAATGTTAAGGTTTCTCCGAAGAGATTTAGGGAATATACTGTTATGGGTATTCCAAACGTAACCAAGAGGGTTACTCCCTACGTAATAATGTTATGAATGCCTCAAGTTACCTTTATGTCTTATGATTTCAATGATTTACTCATGATTTGATGAGGTATGTTAATGTGCTTATGTTTTATGGGTAAAGTATGATTTCACTCTTATGTATATATGTACCCATGTTTCCTTTCCATGTTTTTATAACCCATACTGAGATTTTTATACTCATCCCAAGTTTTTTTTGAAATGATTTTCACAGGTCAAGGGAAAGGTACATGATATGATGATAGTGTCACAGAAGTGTCAAGAAAGAATCCATGTTTTATTTTAAATATGTTTCCGTTGATGGGAATGAAGAATACTATCTTTATGTAACCACTTTGTTTACATGTGGAATGTAATGCAAGTTTTATGATCTAATTCTCTAAAACTCTAAACCCGAAAAGATCCTCAACGTGTAATCTTGTGATAACTCAAGATTATGTAAGGTTTAAGGCTGGGGCCTTATAGTTGGTATCAAAGGTCGTTTTAGATAACTTTAGGATTTAGAATTCTATTAAATGATTATCCAAAAATATTTTTTTATGGTCAAATTGAAGTGATATAGCATTTGAAGATTACCATGTTGCTTCATCTAAGACATGTTTGTTCAGAATGGTTTTCCGCAGAGGAAATAGGGAAACAGTGCTAGGAAGGAATACAGAAGGAAATAACCTTCCGAATCAGCATCTTGAGATGGTCGGAATTGGAACTGAACAGTTTGTTGCAGTAATGGAGCAGTTGACTCAAGCGATAAATGGTGGTGGTATCCATACACGAGATCAGCCAGATCAACCGCAGAGGAACATGTCAGTGGTGGAACATTTCATGAGGCAACATCCCCCATCATTCAGAGGATCATCTGACCCTGTGTTATCTGAAGGGTGGATTAAAGCACCGGAGAAGATTTTCGATGTCATGGGGTGTTCAGACAATCAAAAGGTTAGTCTTTCTATTTACCGTTTGGAGGGTGAGGCAGATCAGTGGTGGTCGATGGTTAAAAATATCAGGGATGCTGATGAGATTGATACTCTCGACTCGGATGAATTCAAAGTTATGTTTCTTGAGAAGTATTTTCCTAAGGCTATTCGACTTAGGATGGAAAAGCAATTCTTGGAATTGAGGCAAGAGGAAGACTCAGTGGCTGCCTATGAATAAAGGTTCACTCGATTGGAAAGGTATGCTCCAAATTTTTTCCGAGACCTTGATAGTAAAATCAATCGTTTTTACTCAATATTAAAGCCAAAATATCGAAGGTCATTAGCTTCTCGTGAGTTTAAAAATTATGAAAAGCTTGTTAGATGTGCTGAGAAGGTGGAAATGGAGTTTTTCGATGATCAAGTGTTCTATAACAACCAACTGAAGAAGAGACCGAAGTGGCGGGAGAAAGGTAAGAATTCTTCAAAAAAGTCTGATGGTAAGAAAACTAAGTTTCCAGTTTGTGATAAATGTGGCAAAAGGCATGCTGGGGAATGTCTTCTGAATTCTGGAAAGTGCTACCGATGTGGTAAGATGGGACATAAGTCTCGTGATTGCACTGAAAAGGATCAAGGTGAAGGTAAGACCAAATTTGATTTACAGTTAGTGAAATGTTTTAAGTGAAATGAGATGGGTCACTATGAAAATGAGTGTCTGAAAAAGAGCTTGAGTGATGGGAAGCAGTTAGACTACAAGCAGAAAGGGGTGGTGAAATCCTTTGCAACTACTTCAGCAGATGTCAGGCCATCAAATGAAGTTGTATCAGGTAATTTGTTTTTTCAGATTATGCCAGTGTGTTGTTTTATTTGGGGTCTACACATTCTTTCATCTCTGAAAACTTTTCTAGTAAAATGGGAATACCATCTCAAGAAATGACTCCTGAACTTGTGGTAAAAACACCTGGGGGAAATGTTGAGGAAAAAAGGATTTATAAGAATATTCCTATCCTTATCTGTGGAAAGAACCTACTTGCAAACCTTATTGTTCTACCTCTAGTAGAGTTTGATGTTATCCTGGGTATGGATTGGCTCTCTATTTACCATGCTAAGATTGACTGTAGAGCTAAAGAAGTTTCTTTTCAGAAAGGCTTTCAGTTTGTGTACAAGAATGAACCCTTACTGTTGATAACTTATCAAGAGGCCGAGAAACTTGTAAAAGATGGAAATGAATGTTACCTTGCACACATCGTTGAAAATAAAGTAACTGTTCATATTAATGATGTTCCAGTGGTAAATGAGTATCCTGATGTTTTTCCTGATGAGTTGCCTGGAATAATACCAGATCGAGAAGTTGAGTTTACTGTTGACTTAGTTCCTGATGCTAAGCCAATTTCAAAACCCCCTTATCGAATGGATCAAATTGAACTTTTAGAGTTAAAGGAGCAATTGCAAGATTTATTAGAGAAAGGTTTCATTCGACCTAGCACATCACCTTGGAGTGCTCCTGTTTTATTTGTTAAAAAGAAAGATGGTTCTATGAGACTTTGCATTGATTATAGGGCCTTGAATAATATCACTGTTAAGAACAAATATCCTTTGCCTCATATCGATGATTTGTTTGATCAGCTCCAGGGAGCTCAGTTTTTTTCAAAGATTGACTTGAGGTCGGGGTACCATCAGCTGAAGGTAAAGGAAGCAGATGTTCCGAAGACTGTGTTTCGTACAAGATATGGCCATTATGAATTTGTAGTAATGCCTTTTGGGCTAACCAATGCACCTGCTGTATTCATGGACTTAATGAATAGAATTTCCCATGAGTTCTTGGATAAGTTTGTGGTGGTTTTCATTGATGATATTTTGGTGTTTTCAAAAAGTAAAGAGGAGCATGAAAGACATTTAAGGGTTATCTTGCAAACCTTAAAAGAAAAGAAATTGTATGGGAAATTCAGCAAGTGTGAGTTTTGGTTGCAACAAATTTCTTTCCTTGGTCACATTGTTTCTAAAGATGGGATAACCGTTGATCATGCAAAAACAAAAGTTGTGGAAGACTGTCCAAGACCCACAAATGTAACTGAGATTCGTAGCTTCCTTGGTTTGGAAGGCTATTACTGAAGGTTTTTTAGAAATTTTTCACGGTTATCTAGTCCAATGACTAAGATAACTCAGAAGGGTGTTAAGTTTATCTGGACAAAATAATGTGATGATTGTTTTTAGGAATTGAAAAGAAGATTGTTGAATGCTCCAGTTTTGGCACTACCTTCCAGGAATGGTGAGTTTGTTATCTACAGTGATGCTTCATTGAAAGGACTTGGTTGCGTCCTAATGCAAAATGATCATGTAATTGCTTATGCTTCACGACAGTTGAAAACTCATGAGGTAAATTACCCAATACATGATTTGGAATTAGCTGCTATTGTTTTCGCTTTGAAAATTTGGAGGCATCATTTGTATGGAGTAAAGTGTGAAATATATACTGATCACAAAAATTTAAAGTATATATTCACTCAGAAAGAATTGAACATGAGACAAAGGATATGGCTAGAATTAATCAAGGATTATGATTGTACAATTCATTACCATCCGGGAAAAGCAAATAAAGTGGTTGATGCTTTGAGTCTAAAAAGTAATGCTTCATTAGCAATGTTGCGTTTAGAACGTGATCCTTTGGTTAAGGATTTGATGAACTTTGGCATAGAATTTTTTGGTGTAGGATGTTCTTCTGTTTTGTATTAGGTATCAGTGAGATCATCTCTATCAGATATAATCAAGCAAGCACAGAAGCAAGACAGTGAGTTACAGAAAAAGGTAGAGCTGGTTCAGAAAGGTAAGTTGCCTAAATTCAACGTTTATAATGATTGAGTTTTGAGATTTGGGAAGAGATTGTGTGTGCCTTGTGATTCACAGTTGAAGAGAGAGTTGTTATTTGAAGCTCATAGTTCTCCGTTTTCAGTTCATCCTGGCAGTACTATGATGTACAGAGATCTGCGGGAGTATTTCTGGTGGGATGGAATGAAAAGAGATATTGCTGATTTTACTGTGAAGTGTTTGACATGTCAACAGGTTAAAGCAGAGCGGTAGTTACCGAAAGGGATGCTTAAGCCTTTACCAGTGCCAGAGTGGAAATGGGATAATATATCCATGGACTTTGTTGTGGGATTACCGAAGACATCTCGAGGTAATAATGCAATCTGGGTTATTGTTGATCGCTTGACCAAATCTGAACATTTCCTTGCTATACGAGATACTTTTTCCCTAGATCAACTTTCTCGTTTGTATCTTAAAGGGGTATTCAGGTTACATGGAGTTCCCCTCTCCATTATATCTGATCATGATCCCAGGTTCACTTCTAACTTTTGGAAAGGCCTTCAGAAGTCGTTGGGTACTGAATTAAATTTTAGTACAGCTTTTCATCCTCAATCAGATGGGCAGTCAGAACAAAAAATTCAGACATTGGAGGATATGCTACGAGCTTGTTCTATGGATTATCAGGGAAGTTGGGACCAACATCTTTCTTAGGTTGAATTTTCATATAATAACAGTTTTCATTTCAGTATACAGATAGCACCATTTCAGGCATTATATGGGAAGCGGTGTCGAACTCCAGCTTTCTGGGATGAAGTGGGTGAAAGGAAGTTGATGGGACCAGAATTGGTAGAAGAGATGGCAGGAAAAGTTCAGCTGATTCAGAAGCACATGAGAACAGCTCAGAGCAGGCAGAAGAGTTATGCGGATAACCGGAGGAAGGATCTATCTTTCGAGGTAGGTGATCATGTTTTTCTCAAGGTTTATCCTTGGAAAAGTGTGATGAGATTTGGTAAGAAAGGAAAGCTGAGTCCAAGGTTTATTGGACTATATGAAATTCTGGAGAGAGTTGGATCAGTTGCATACCGAGTGGCTTTACCTCCGAGTTTATCTCAGGTACACAATGTTTTTCACGTTTCGATGTTGAGAAAGTACATGCCAGATCCATCTCATGTTTTGAGTCCAGAGGTAGTTCAATTGGAAGAGAACCTATCTTATGAGGAACAACCGGTCCAGATTCTTGACCACAGGGATCAAGTGTTACGGAATAAGGTGATTAATCAGGTAAAGGTTTTGTGAAAAACCCACATGATGGAAGAGGAAACATGGGAATCTGAAAATGCAATGAGGGATAAGTACCCCCATTTATTTGATAAGTAAATAAATTGCGGGGACGCAATTTTCTAAAGGGGGTAAGGATGTAACATCCAAAGTAATAAATGAATAATAGATATTTTTATCTAAGTCTATTAATGAATTATATAGTGTTTTAGAGGCTTAAAATGAAAATAAATCCAATCTTAAGCATGGAATACACTAATATTTTTAAAAGATTGTTTTACTGCCTTTTGATGGAAAACCATTTTTGAATCTATCTTTTGACAATTTTATAATCTATGTTTGTCAAAATAAACTTATTCTTTATGATTGGGACATCAAAATTTACTTTATGTGAATTTTTGGTATTTTTCTGACAATGTTCATTTTTTTAATGAATAGTGAAAAATACTGCATTTTACATCAAAACTACTTCTTAATATAATTTATTTATATTATTAGATTATCTTTTTAATTGGTCTTAATGTGTAATCTGAATATATTTTTACCATTTAATCCAATGGTGATCATTGGAATCAATTTCACTGTGAAATTAGACTTAAACTGGTGTCAATCTTTTGATACTTATTGTTTTATAAAAACATGCTATTTGCTCTGACAGCGGGAATTAATTATTAAATTAATTAATGTGACTTATATGTTTTGAATTTTGTAAAATAGACTTCATTTTTGAATTCGGAATATCAAATATAGCTTAGGGTGAATTTTTGGTAATTTTCTGAAAAACATCAATTTTTGATGAATAGTGAAACCACTAAGTGGTACTTATAAAAATTGATTTTTCGTTTAAATGAAATTTTGCCATCATTGTGTTTTGAATTTTGAAAATCCTACATACATGGTTGTCATTATTATGTAAAATGTGGTTCAATGGGATGAAAATATTTTTTTGGTGAATAGTAACTTATTAAGTTTTTAATCGCGATTAGTGGTAATTAGTGTAGTTTAAGGTAAAAATAATGTTTTAATAAAATGAGATGAGCTTGACACATGTCCTACCCTCATTGGTTGTGTCATGGCCGACCAAGACAAGCCATGGGTCAACTTGGGGACCGCATGGAGCCACTTTGGTTGGGAAATGACATAAATAACTTTTTATTTAATGTAAAACTAAAAATGACACAAACATCATATGTTTTACAAAAAAACTTTACATGGGGTTATAAAGATCATATTTTTGATTATAAATAGTCATTGGAAAGATAAAAAGATTTCCTACATCATAGTATTTTTTTTATAATTTTTAGACTTTAAATAAATTAAATTATTTATGACATCATGATGATGCAGCGATGACCACATTATTTAACGATTTAAATAAAATGGAAAGATAATGTAATATCTAAAACCTACACATGTAAAAAACCTATTGGATGGGAATATTTAGAAGCCTTATCATCTTATCATCGAAATATATCAATGTGGGACCTTAGAAATTCGAAACACTTTTGAAAATAAAATAATAGTTTCATGATTTCCAAAAGTGCCCCTCCTCTCCTCTTATAAAAGGCCCCCACCTCTACCTCATTTCACACACTCCTCAAGCCTTTGGCTCGGCCATCCCCTGCCCATTTACTCTCTCCACATCCATCTCCTCATCCTATAGGATTCCCTTTGGGCAGAAGCCTTTCAAAGGAAGCCTTTAGGCTCAAATCAAAAGGAGTTACACTTTTAAAGGTAATTCATTCTCTCATGTTCATTTGTTTTATTTTGCTTCTCCAACCCCCTAAAATCTTTTTATTTACTTCTTTTGTAACAACACCAGTATCTTCAATATACTAGGATGTTGTTATAAGATTTATTCGAGCTACACTCTCACACAACTACATCAAATGGTTAAAGAACATACGGTTTCCGTGGATGGTGAAATTCTGCCTCCCGAAACGATGATTGTTCAATACTCATTTAACACTTTCAAAGGTGGCCATTATGATGTAACTATTTTTATATATGATATATAATATGTTTATTATTTCCTTAAGCTTCTGTATTTTTCATTTATGGCACACCATTATTGTTTCCATTATGGGTAAACACGATATCTTCATTTTAGGAAGTGCGGACTACCGCCCCCTGAAAGTGATTTGATTCGTTAATACCATATGTGGGATGTGTAAAGGATAAATTTAATGATATTATATATTTTATTATACTAGAATTATAATATACTCTTATATCATTGTGATTCCATTCCATAAATATGAAATAGAAATGGAAGTAGCGTTCATGCGTACGTACGGCTTACCGTCTCCATGAACGGTGCATTTCATTTCTTACCTCTAAATGTGATGTAATATTATAAATACATGTATATGATGAATATATATGATATATATGTTATCCAAATAATTAATATCATTCTGGATATAATGAACCTTTGACCAAATTAACAACATGTAAGTGTAAGAAGTCTATTTTTGACTTAAGAACCAAATACTGACAAAATGAACATTATTAACTTAAATGATTACATGAGGTTAATAACATGGTATAAAAGGAATAATGAACTTGAAAAGGGTTCTTAAGCAAGTAGAAATTAACTAAAGTTTATTATTCAGGACATTAAAGAATGATCGAGTCAAGTCAGACCCGAGGTAAGGGAACTTCTTAACCCAATTTCCATTCTTTGGGTTAATCTCCTACTTTCAAATTATGTCATGATATTATTTTGTCCTATCTTGTATTTGTACTTTCTTTATTTGTAATTATAGTGAATACACATAATAGATCTATTTTATTTAAAAAATTATCTTTGTATGGGACTTCGTCTCAATCTCCTTTCATTGAGGCATATATTTTTTTATACACAACCTTCTTTTATACGGTGTATAAACCCTTTTGACTTTTACGTTTATTCAAAAGGAATCTTTTTTATATGAAGTGTTTACTAAACGAAAAAAGGGAATGATTTTGTCGTACGTATGCGGCGACAATGACTTCTCTGCCGTCGTGACCGTTATTTGAGTTTCGGCTTCCTCTACAAGCCATACCTTCTTTTTAAAAGAAAAATAAATACCATGTTTTACTTTTCTTTTATTTTGGTATTGAAAATGGTTTTCATAATATTTTTATATCAATGTGTTGTATTGATATCTTGTGATTGAAAGGTGGAAATGTTATGTTTCCTTTATGCATGTTTTATGTGATACGATTATGTTGAGGTTCTTGGGCATTATTATGAAGACGGGTGGTTCTGTGATAAACTAAGGGCGGGTGAGCCCGATATAGCTCTCCAATGCATTGGGTAACGTGAAGGAGTGAAACGTTAAGGTTTCTCCGAAGATATTTAGGGAATATACTGTGATGGGTATTCCAAACGTAACCAAGAGGGTTACTCCCTACGTAAGAATGTTATGAATGACTCAAGTTACCTTTATGTCTTATGATTTCAATGATTTACTCATTATTTGATGAGGTATGTTAATGTGCATATGTTTTATGGGTAAATTATGATTTCACTCTTATGTATATATGTACCCATGTTTCCTTTCCATGTTTTTATAACCCATACTGAGCTTTTTATGCTCATCCCAATTTTTTTTTGAAATGATTTTCACAGGTCAAGGGAAAGGTACATGATATGATGATAGTGTCAAGGAAGTGTCAAGAAAGAATCCATGTTTTATTTTAAATATGTTTCCATTGATGGGAATGAATAATACTATCTTTATGTAACCACTTTGTTTATATGTGGAATGTAATGCAAGTTTTATGATCTAATTCTCTAAAACTCTAAACCCGAAAATATCCTCAACGTGTAATCTTGTGATAACTCAATATTATGTAAGGTTTAAGGCTGGGGCCTTATAAGATACCCCCTTTCTCTCATCCAACTATTTTATGAAATTTTAAGTGACGTCGTTAGGCTGCAAAAAAATTCGTGAGAGATTTCTGAATTATTCTTCTATTTTGAGTTCATTTCTTTTATACTTATTTCCTCATATTCCCTAATCCAAATGCTATTATAATTTAAGTAACTTAAATTAACATGAATTATATTATGATAATGTAATATTTCATCATAATATCTATTTCCCCCTCCTATTATACTAAAAAATGAAAACACCATCTGAGATGTGTTAATTTATCACATTCAAGGACGACGGGTTATCAATTTTCATTACCATGTTCAATTATGGTCATGAAACCATTTTTATGGTTGAACCAGATCATAATATATTAATTTAATCTCATTAATATTTTGTAATCCTTACACACTCATAATATAAAATAATGATACAAAACAAGTTCATTGTTCACAAGTCCACCAAGTTAAATCCAAGCGTTTATCAATGACTTTTAACTAATGATTCATCCTCAAGTATATAACCTAGAATAGTTATAAGATAATTTATATCTTTTTAATTTCACTAATAATATATATTAACAATTCTATATATTTAACCACATTTCAAATGAACTTCCATTCATGAATACAAGTAAACGAATCAAGAAAACCAAGGAAGAAAATGCTTCCAAAACAGTAAAATTGAACATCTTAAACCCATAAAAAGGGTCATGAATGAACCTAATTAGGTTATACTAAATCAATTAAATCTATAGTAGTTTATTTAATTTTTAATTAATGAAGATAAATTTTATTATTCAGATCATTAAAACAAACGAAGAACACACCCAAGCATAAGGTAAGTGGTTTCTCATCTCACTTTCATTTCTAAGAGATTTCCATTGTTCGCCACTTATTTCTTGTATGTTGTATAGTTGTACGGACATTTGATATATAATAACATGATTCTATTTATATTCATGGTATTTTGTTTCTAATTTTTTGATTATTTACTTTCGTTCATACGATTCAATTTATTACAATATGGTAAGGGTCTTTATCTCAATTTCCATTTCCTTGAGACCTTCTTGGTATTATGGACCTAATATTTCTTATACAGTGTATATACTGACCATTTGAGATAATTTTTCATTTGAAATTTTAAATATATTATATATACATATTCTAGTTTCATGGATATGATTATTTTCTTAATCTGTATACCCTTTTACATACGATGTTTATTTGGAAAGTTATTTTTACTATGGAAATATTGATGAATCTGTATTCTATACTCTATATGGATATTTAGAAGGAAGAGTGCACTTAAATTAAATATATTTATAAATAATTATTTGGACATATAGTGGTGGGTGGGGCCCACTATATCCCCTCGATGCATCGACAGGCCTCATGAGACAAATCAGTTGGCGAAAAACCCATCGAGTTTGTTTCCAAAAATCAGACGGGTTTCTACCCACAAAACTAAACTGTTTTAACAGAATTATGGTATCACATTCTAGATACATGAAGTCCAATTAATAATAATTTTATTTATTCATTATTATTTATTACTATCCATGAGTTTTTCACTATGACAATATATATGGATACAGTTTCAATCTCAGTTTATTAATGGCGTGAGTCTTTCATTAATTCATTACACCATATTAACTATGTCAAATTGTTTATGATTCAGTTATTATTGATTTTTTCTTTCGCTATTTATAACCCTTAATGAGAATTTGATCTCAATCCTTTAGTTTTCTACCTTCAGCAGGTGATAAAGAGGAGATCATTTATTGAGTTTCTGTGGATGCAGTTTTTAGTTTTTGTTATGTAGTATATTTTGTAACATTTTCCAATGTAATTTCAGTTACAAATATGTATCTAGTTTATTCAAGGATACTAAATTTATCATTCCTTTAGGATTTTCATTCCTTATAACCATACCAATATAACAAGTAATGCACCATCTCCGGTCTATAGGGGTCGGGGCATTACATAATTTTCCCCAAGAAATGTTTCAATAGTCTTTTTAAAAGTATTTTCAACTTT
Organism: Viscum album; assembly: GCA_963277665.1. Taxonomy (NCBI): domain Eukaryota; kingdom Viridiplantae; phylum Streptophyta; class Magnoliopsida; order Santalales; family Viscaceae; genus Viscum; species Viscum album. The sequence goes on from OY728145.1 coordinate 1,420,394,829, forward strand.
AAGAAAATTATTTTAAGTTTATTATGATTTTTTAAGGATATGATCCAATTTTTTCATAATTACTCTTTATATGGATGGTTTATGATTGTGATGGTGAAATATTCATAAAACCCATTTTATTTTCCATGGTTTTAGATTTGATTTTATGATAAATGTTTTCATAATCTTGTGGCATACATATGAGTCAATTATTATTATTTTATGTGTATTTTAATTATAAACCAAGGATGGGTGGTTACTCTATATACCAAAAATGGGTGGGTCCTTTATAGACCTCTAATTAATTGGGTAAATATGATAGAATTTATAAAGTCTTAATAGATGACATATTTAATAAAATTATAAGATATCACATAGTTAACTAGATGGAAGTTACTCCTAAGATAATATAATAAATGACTGGGCATGTATTTCCATTATTAGAAATTATTCACAGTGATAGTCTTTGGAGTGAACCTTGGATAAATAAATGATTTAATATGATTTTTTGAATGAAAAAAAAAATTATTTCATATTCTTATGATATTTTCTCATGGATCATGATTAACTATTGATGATTTTACACTTTTATGTATTGTGTATTTTGTATGATAAAAACATAGGCCAAGTTTCATGATTAAAGGTTTTTGACTGATTGGGTATGATTATTGTAACTCGAGATCTTTTTATCATACCCTTATCCTTATATTATGCTCGATTATTAACATTTATTAATATCTATCATGTTTACCCTTAATAAGAATATGAGTTAACCCCATCTTATGTCTCTCTTTCTCGTGTTATGAAGAAAGGTTTTAAGCATGTCTTATCTAAGGAGGTTGCTAATTTTTATGAACTTAATTAGAGATTATGTAGATGATTTATATACCATTTTTTTATATATCCATGTTTTTTTAATACAATATCCTTCATGGTTCTGAAATGAATCATAATGTTATGTACAAATTTTTCTGCTTTTATGATGTAATATTTATATATGAAAGTTTAGGGTCACTATAGTTAGTATCGGAGAAAGGTTTATTTACCTTTTGAAACTTGGATGTAGAAAAAATAGTGAGAACCCTTAGGATGATATTAAGTATAAGATAACAACCTAATGGTTTTTTGTTGTATATATTATATTGTTTTAATATAAATACATCCATGTATTTATACTATTAGTAGGTGTGGTTTTTATATAGATTCATTTAGGGGTAATTAACCCAAAAATAGTTGGTCAAGTTTATTTTTTCCATCATTATAGTGCCTGTAGAATGGGCCCTTACTTCATATTTGGTTTAACACTCCTAGTGGATATGCTGGTGTTAATTAAAATTTTCCTTATGAACCATTATAAAGTATTTGAATAGATAAAAACCATGGATGACCTAGGTTAAACACAATGTGTCATAGATTAAAAATAAGGTGTTGGAATTTAGTAATCCTATGAATGATTTTTCATTATTGATCAATCTGAATAATGATTCTTGATGGTAATGTAAACCATTTATGTTTTAGTAATGTATTTCAGATGAAATGATAAAGTTAATATGGTTACAATTATGATAATATATTGAAGTATTCTATTTTCTTGTTATACAAATTCCAGTATATTAGGAAAGGTTTCAAGGAATATTAATTCAAATCCTCAACAATTATATGTTTAAGTAGAAAAAAAATTCTAAAGTTAATATGATCATGTCACAATTTTTATTCTTACCTTATTGAATATTTTGGGAATGTGCTCTGAAAATATTTGTATTCTTTGTATAGTTGAATTAGATGTGACTTTGGGCATGTATTATCTTTATTTATATAAATACCATATTAATGGATAAATAAGGGAAGTAAAATTTGATATTTGGAACCATATTATGACTATCTATCTGTATGGTGATAAATATAAACTTAAAATGGAAATTATATTAATTTTATGGGTCTTGATTCCTATTCAAAATGGGTACTTATCTCATATGGATGGGTATAAACTCAATATAAAATTTTTAGCTATTTTATATGTGTTTTTTGATGTATTTTTGGAAGAGAATAATAGTTTTACTCTGAATTGTGATGTTTATCTCTCAATATAAATCATACCTGATGCTACACCTATTTAAAAGTCTCTATATAGAATAACCCCATCTAGGTTTTAGGAATTGAAGAAGTTTAAAGAGGAGAATCTTGATAAGGGATTCATTCATTAAAGTTCATCACCATAACCTACACTTATTCTATTTATTAATAATAAATATGGATAAATGAGGCTCTTCATTTATTATTGGGAACATAATAATATCATGATCAATAATATGTATCATCTACCCCATATTTATGATTCATTTGATCAATTAAAAGGAGATATATGTTTTTCCTAGATTAATCTTAAACTTATATGCTATCAATTGAGTGTCAAATGAGAATACATACTCAATATATCCTTATAATTTAGGTATGGGTACTATGAAATTATAATTATTTCATTTGGTTCTACTCATCCCCCCCATTATATTCTTAAATTTAATGACTAAATTCTTTAAATATTAACTTTATCATTTTTTGTTGGTCTTTATTGAAAATATTCTTATATATTCTAAGACCATGGAAAAGCATTATTATAACTTGAGGATTGTATTAAATACCCCTTTGAAGGATAACTCATATGTAAAATTTACTACGTGTGAATTTTTCCTATATAATGTTCTATTTTTTGGGTCATATAATCTCCTATGATGGTATATTTATGGATACATAAAAGGAAAAAGTTATTAAACATTGGCCCAGACCAACAACTATGAATAAAATCCATATTTTTCTTATAATAGATGCATATTATCAACACATTTTTAAGTATTCCTCATGGTAATCAAATCTACTCACCATGTAAACTCAGAAGGTAGTGAATTTCCATTAGACGGATGAATGTGATGAGGATTTTGTGGAAGTAAAGTGAAGGTTAGTTAGTGAACCTATGCTAACACTACCCTATAGTGGTGAAGGTTCTATGATTTATAGTGATGAATGTATGGAAGGGATGGGATTTGTTCTCTTGTATAATGATATGGTGACAACTTATGCCTTACACTGATTGAATATTCCTGATGATAATTAACTAACTCATGATTTGGAGATAGAATTATAAATAATTACATTAATGATATAGAGGTATCATATTTATAGATAAAGTTATTAATTATATAATGTTAACATAGTTTAAATGTATATATTCTAAAAAAATGATTTAAATTTGTTCTAGAGAATATGGTTGGATTTGATTAAATATTTTGACTATATAATACATTACCAACCTAGGAAATAGATCATGTTGGGTGATGGTTAGAGTTGAAAAGATCATCAAATATTATCTATGATGATGATAAAAAATATCTAATATATATGGATTTTCATAGGATGGAAATTGAAATAATGAAGTAGGGGTATAAATCATATCTTTCTTAAATAACAGTTTAACCATCTATCCATGTGGTTCTTAAAGAGGTGTAAAAGGATGATGTGAAGATAAAAAAGAGGTTGCAAATATAATTATATTAAACATTGATTATGATGGTATGATAAGGTTTAATAATTGAGTATGTGTCTTTTAAATGCCAAACTTGAAGAAAAAACTATTTAAATAAGCTCATAGCTCATAATTATTTTTTTATCCCAGAAGTACAAAATTTATAGATATCTAAAAGAGTATTCATGGTGGGAAAACATGAAGAGATATATTGTAGATTTTTTATCTCAGTTCTTGTTATATCAGTATGATAAGGATAAGAGATATAATTATAATGGAATGTTATAACCATTACCCATTATGTAATGGAAATAATAAAACAACACCATGGATTTGATCATAGGGATCCCCAAAAAAACTATATTCTATAAATATATTTGGATTATAGTTAATCATCTTATGAAGTTGGAACACTCCATTACTATTAGAGAATATTTTTATCTTGATCAGCTTTCTAGGATATACATTGAGAAAGTGGTAAGGTTGCATGGAGTACCAAATACAATTGTATATAATCAAGATCTGGGGTTTACCTTGACGTTCTGGAAAAGACTTTAGAGTATACATAAGAATTATGATGAAAATCATCAATAATATATGGAATTCAAAGTCAGTGAGAAGGTATTCTTATGAGTATCTCCATGGAAGAAGGATAGGAGATTTAGAAAGAAAGTAAAGTTGATCTTCAGGTAGATTTTTACCTTATAGATTCTTGGTCGAGTCAGGACTATAGCTTATCAGTTGACACTGTCACAAAAACTCTCTCAATTTAATGATATGATCCATGTATCTCTTCTGAGAAAGTGTATACTTGAACCGTCACATGTACTAATCTCATCGGTTGTACCATTGGATCATGATGCATATTATGCAGAATAACATATATAAATCTTTGATCGTAGAGATAATTTTCTACAAAATAAGACTACTTTTCGAGTTAATGTTATTTGTAGGAATCGTAATTTTAAGGAAGCTACATGGGAACCTGAGGATATGATGATGGAGAGATATCCTAATTTATTTTCATCAAAGTGACGGAATTTGGAGGAAAAAATCAATTTAATGGGGGTATAATGTAACACCCAAGATTTTTTATGCATTTTCTTTGAAATAAAATTGAATTATTTGGTAGCTTGTTGTACATGCAACCCCAAGTCTATTTGAATCATGATATATTAAAAATTTATAACCTAGCTGTTCAATTTGAAAATATTAATATTAATAACCACTTTATGAAAAATATGTATAATGTTTTTAAATAATAAAAATGTATTGATTAATTCATAACAAACAAGTACTCAGTTTTTAGTAATGTTATTTTATGATTCAAAAATATACTTTATTAAAAAATAGTTTTTCCCATTTTTTCATGAAAATGTTATAATTATTTTTTTTTTTTGAAATTTTATTTTATTGAATGCATATAATTTTTAAAATAACTATTTTGATATTATCATAGGGTGATTTTTTAGTATCGGTCTAATAATATTTATTTTTTAGTGAATAGTGAAAAAAAAGCAATTTTTATAAAAATTCTCATTTATTTTAAATTAAAAGTATTATTATGTTCTAAATTTCATATTAGAGTAACATAATTATCCTTTAATTATAAATAATTTAATTAATTATATAGTAATAACTATTATATTTTATTTTGTTATAAGTTTATTTTTTAGCTTAAAACACATTTTTCTAAAAATTGTTTTTATGCATGCAATGAATTTTCTAATAATAAATTAAATTAATCTCTATTTATTAATAGTTTGATGAAATTTATAGATTATATATTAAATATTATTTCATTCATTATATTATTTTTTCAATCCATGGAATTAAAGTAAATTTAGTTTTATACTTAAAAATGCATTTTTCTAAAATGGGTTTTCACTACGGTTTTCATGCTTATTTAAAATTAAATTATACCACTTCTAGAACATTAATTTTTTAAATATATTAAACAATTTTAATAATAATAATTAATATAATTTAATAGTTTCAACTTAATATTTTCATAGTGAATAGTAAAAAATAGTATAATTTGTTTACTACAGTTAAGATTAAAATGGGTTTACCGGTGAAGGGGTTCAACAAAGAAATAAGTGAAGGATGGACATGAAAACTTGTATAATTTTTATTTTTGGAAGATATTTATACCTCATATTATCCTATATTATATTACCTTTACATTTTTATCCACTTTCACATGAAAGTGAACTTATATCATTGAAATATTCTGAGAAATTTCATGCATGATTGTCCCCTCACTTATAAAAGGGAACCTCTTTTCCTCCCATATTAACACCATATGACCCCTATATATAAAACAATATCTCCTAAAAAACCTTCCTATAATACATAAATAAAATTTAGAGCTTCTTTTATTATTGTAATACTAATCCTTCAAGGCTTAAGGTTTAATCCAAAGGAGGTTTCTCATAGAATAAGTATAGATCCTAACTAAGCTATTTCAATTTTATTTTTTATTCTTCATCTTATAAAAATGTTCTATAAATAAAAATATGAATAATATATTATCATAAATATTTTTATATGTTATTACGATTATGGAACAACAATTTACCACCTCTTATCAATCAAATTGGAGATCAAATTATTGTGCATGCGTATATGTGGACTACCGTCTTCATGCAGTGAAATGATTCATTTTCCATACCACCATTAATGGTAGGTTATTTTCATATAATTAATGTTTATATATTTTATTTATGTTATTATAATTATTATTTAATTTTTAAATAATATTTACCTTTATTCCATTCCATCCATCGAAAAAAGGAAACATCACTCATGCATACATGCTAATTACTACCATCACATCGTGATGTAATTCATCTATCTTTGACACTTTATATATATGGTTTTAAATATGTATATAATGAATATATTTTATATTTATATCATTATTTAAATTCTATATATGAATAAACCATTATCAAGGTTTGTATATCATAAATGTCATGTCAAAACATACATGAAAAGTCAAAGTAGTTAACACCCAAAATGATTATAAGAATGAAAGATTGTTAATGAATGTGTGATATTATGTTATAAATAAACCATTTATGGTATTATAGGTAATAATATGGTTATTATATATAAATATAATAAATTTAAATTTATTATATAGTAGTTTATTGTGCTTACAAAGTGATACTGACTCAAGAAAATAGTTTTATGTTAAAATCTTTTTTTTCACTGGGATTGTTTATGCTTAGATCTATGATGATAGAACTATATGATCCATATCTCTCATATATTATGTTTATTATTATCCAATGTGTATTTATTAATATTATATATTTCCTTTCATTTTTTCCTCTCTAATTATGCAAGATAATAAAAGAATGTTTTTAAGGAAATTGGCCATGTTTTTCTCTTTGGTTGGGATTCTTTTTATCAACGTTTGTATTTTATTTAAAATATTTTCAAGAGTGATTTAATTTTTATAAAAATATTATTTAATTTAATTTTATCTATATTTTAAATTATTTAAAAAAATTAAGAGTAATTATCTTATCATTTTCCAAACATGGTACTTTTAAATTTTTATTGAAAATGTGAAAGGAATTGTTTTAACATACACTACATGAAAGACTTTCCCAACCATCATGAACAATATTTTATCTAAATATTCCTATATAAATTTCATTTTTTATTTTAAAAGTTTTATTTTTCATTAATATTTTGAAAACTGTTATATTTTATATAAGTGATTTTAAAATTAAATTTTTATTTTCGATAAGAAATGTTTTCAGTGATATTATTAAAGGTGTTTTAATCTATAACAACATCATTGATGTTTCTTATGATTTAAAAGGGATATGACTCAATGTTACCATGTTTATTAACTCATTAAATGATTTAAAAATATTATAGTTAAGTATATATGAAACTCATTTTCTTTTCCATGGGTTAATATTTGATGTAATGATAAATGTTTTCTTGATCTTGTAGAATGCATATGAAAGGATTATTATTATATAATGGGTTGTTCCGTTATAAACCATGGATGAATGGTTACATTATAAACCTAGGATTGGTGGGTCTGTTATAGACTTCCAATGAATTTGGTAATGATGATGAATTTGAGAAACTCTAATGAGACTATAGAGTTAATAAAATCTTAAGATACAATGGTGTTAATAGGAAATAAGTTACTCCAAAGAGAATGTTGTAAATTATCAGGTAAGAATTTCAATTATGGGAATTTTTCTGCAATGATGGTCTTGGGAGTGAACCTTTACTAAGGAAGTGATTTTCTCTACTTATGTGAATGCCAAAAAATTAAGTATTATTCTTACGATATATTCTCATGGGTCAGGATTGATTTTTGAGTATTTTACACCATTATGTATTATTTATTTTTATGAAAAAAAAATTTATTCCATGATTATTTATTAATAACCTTTAGCTAATTGGTTATAATTTTTGTAAGTTATGATCATATTCTCACACCCTTATTCTTCTATTATGATAACTTATGATCATTTTTTTATATGTATCATGGTTACCCATACTAAGTATCTGACATCACCCTTTTTTATATTTTCTTTTTATAGGTTATGAAGAAAGGTTTTAAGTATGCTATGTCGTATAAGGATTCTAGTTTTAAATAACTTAATGATAGATAATGTATATCTTCTACATACTAGTTTTTATGTATCCAAGTTTCCAAATACACTAAGTATTCATGGTTTTGGTATAGATCATTATAATATGTAATGATTATTCCACTATTAAGAAGTAATATTTATATAAGAATGTTTAGAATCGTTATAATGATGGGACCTAAACTTTTCTCTAGGTTTGGGACTAATGTATGGGAATGGGATTCACTCAACATGCTTGATGAATTTCCTAAGAGGATTTGAACTGTGGAAATAATTCTTGGAAACACATTTTCTATCTATTGAACATAATGGAGTCTCTTGAGCATATAAATTTAAACCAATTTTTACTGAGAGGTAATTTGGTGAATGTTGATTGAGTTCAACCTCAAAGTCATTTTATTTTCAATCACCATTACAAGAAGGAATAATCATTACAGAAAAGGTATACCATTATTTTATGTATTGAAACTAATAAATATTTTTGTTCTTAGTGAAGAAGAAAATATGTGTTGGGTCACTAGTTTAGTCATGAATGAGAAAATAAAGATAATGGAACGTTTTGATCTAGTACTGGAGAAATTTAGAGTTAGTTCCAGTGAAAAGAATCTATATAAGTTCTATAGATGATAGAAATTATTTTTGGTAATTAGAAAAATTCAATGGTGTATTGAAGATTATATTAAACCCCATACCTTAAATAACCGATAATTGCATGATTTATTACATGGGTTGAACTTTATTATATTTCCAGTATTTTTTAAGTTTATATTTTTATATAATTAGTAAAATATTACATAAAAAGTGTAAATTTCCCCACAATATCCATTTTTGTCAAAAAACAACTTTTTTTCAAAGATAGAATTTATTCTTTCAAGGTAACTCTCATATATGGAACTCTCACTTTATTAAATTTTTTACTCATCATTAATCCCTATGAAAAATCACTTGAAAACATGAGATGGGTAAAATAATTCTCATTAATGGATATAAAATAATATAAACTCATTATAAATTTGAAAACATGAAAAATTCATAAATATGTTTCCCTTTTTTATAATATACATTTGATCACAAATATCCATTTACTTTTCCATGAAAATGACTTACTTCATAAAAAAATCATGAAACATTACATATGAAATAATAATATAAAATCATAATCATGAGGTTTTATATAAAAACATAAAAACTTATTAATAACTATCCTTGAAAAACAATCATTTTTCCTTTATAAAAAAGGGTCATAAAAGTTCCTTAAAAATATAATCTCATTTCTTTTCTTTTAAAATTAATTTATTTAATTTATAAACCATTTCAATCACATCATATAGGTATATTGGAACATTATCATTATATTAAAACTTTTAAGAAAAATTAAAAAGGAATCACCTAACTACATAATTTCCATATCTCATATAAGTAGCCTATAACAGGAAAAGAATTTCCTTTACACAATGCATTGAAGAGCTATATCCGGCTCACCCATTATTAGAGCTATATCGAGGTCACCCGTAACTTATATAAAATTTTAAAGAAACATAGCATGAATAAAATTCATATAGATTAAACTATAATTATAAAACTCATTTGAATTGTAATTCATTCCCATAAACAATAGCACTTTCAATTCTCTCATAAAAATAATAAAAAGTTTCATTTTCCTTAGAAAAACATTTTTTAAAACCTAAAATTAAAAAAAATAGTGAGAAAAAAAATTTATTTTAAAATAAAAATGGACAAATATAAATTAATATTGATAAATTATGATATATATGATGATGGTAAAAATAATTTAAGACATATATGTTAAAAACATTCCTTTTTCACTTTTATAAAAAAACATAAAAGTAACCCATACTGTAAATGTTTACAATATTAATTTTTAAACATTAAAAAGAAATTAAAAAAAGTTTAAAATGATATTTAACCTAAATTGAGTTTTAAATAATAACATTCTTGAAATATTTTTAAAAACATGGACATGGAAGAAAAATATTTGAAAGGAATACTTTAAAATAATGCTTTAAATAAATGTCCTTTATTATATATGTCTTCTTGCTTTATATGTTCTCTAACTACTCATTAAAAAATTATATTATTTTATACTTTATTATGAATGTTTTTTTATTTTCATTTAATTTTAATTATTTATATTATATCATTTATTACCATGTTTTATTTAGTTACTAAAGTGTTTAAGTTGACATTAGATGTTATGGGGTCATTCGGCTTATAACCTCAAAACCACATCGGTGCATTGACCATGGTCAAAGGGCTTATGGTTACATTATCTTAGGAATATTAAAAAATTTATATTTATTTATATGATAACTATAAATAAGTTAAAATTTTAAAAACAACCATATATGGTGGTTATAGAAAATAAACCACATCATGTCAAGGAGATGGTAGTTCATACATACGCATGATCACATTTTTCATTTTTTTATAACGTGAGAGAAACATAAATTGAATAATATTTTAATTTAATATAATTATAAATATGTTATAATTTTAAAATTTATTCATTATTTAAATCCTTATTACTATCCTTATAATGTGAAAATAAAAAAATTAATCACCTCACTTCATGGTGGTGGCATTCCATACATATTCACAAGTGATGTTATCAATTTACAATGTATAGAAAGAGTAATAAGGTAGGTAATATATTATCATTATATAATTTTAATTTTTTCATAAATATAATATATATTTATTTTATATACATTTATAACCAACCATATTATATAGAGATGAAAAATAAAACACATCACTTCCTAGACAGGGTATTCCACACGTACAAACATGTGTCATTTTCATTTATCAAAAGATATAAAATAGATGATAGAGATTTATACCATAATAATAATAATATATAAGTATATTTAATATAATTATTTTATTATTTCATCATGTATGGATAATATTTTAAGGAGGTATATGAAGAAATAAACTTGAACTAGTTTGGTTAGGACTTATACCTTTTCCTCAGATATCTTCTTTTAGAATACACATTAAACCTCCTATGATTCATATTTTCAAAATACCAAGACATCAAGGATGTTTAGAGGGTTGTTGAGGAGATTTTTTGTAAGTATCATATGAAATATAGTGCTGAAAAGGTGTGATGATTGGGGGATAGGTGGCGCATTTTCATGAAGAAAGTGGTGTGCTTATTATTTTTCTAAAAATTTAAATATTATAAAGACTTAATCAAAGGAAATTGGATAAAAACTATTAAAATTTTAATTTAAGTTGAAATTATTTTAAATAAATTCATCCAATTATAATTAATATAATAATTTTTAGCCTTATCACTTAGTTTGTATCTTAATTATCCTGATTTACCCTTTACTATAGTGATTCATTTTTCCATGGTTACTATTATTAATGACAAAAAATGAATTTTAGAACAAAACTAAATTTTATCATAATGATTATATATATTTAATAAATTTCTCAAGAATTATTTTTTATAAGTGGAGTAAATTTATTTTAATATAAATATATAAAACACAACAAAAAAAACAATTTTTTGAAATAATGTGTTTTAAGCCCAAAATGAACTTATATAAAAATAAAATGTAATATTGATTACTATGTAATAATTTATATTGTGTTTAATAAAATTTATCTTATGTTAATTTAAAAACAAATCCAAAATAGAATCATACTTTTAAATTACTTGTTTTAATGAATTGAAATGAATGTTTTGCAAAAATCTGTATTTTCACTATTCACCCAAAAATAAATCTTATCAGAAAAGTCACAAAAAATAATCCTAAGATATATTTTATATATTTTTTATAAAAATAAATTAATTTTTATCAAATTAAATTTCTAAAATCGTGAAATTTACCTGTTAAATAAAACAATATAATTCATGAGAAAACAATTTAGTTAAATAAAATTATTCCCTTTTAGATTATAAAATTTTATAAAATTATTTATAAACATATCATAAACATAAATCTACAAAATTAATAATTATAAATCATAAGAATTATTTATTTCTAGAATTAACTGGGTTTTCACATTTTTCTCATCTTAAGAAATTGTGTTCGCACAATTTTATTCATTACTTAAACAAGTGTGGGTATTTTTTCCTCATAGAATTTCCTAATTCCCATGTTGCTTCCTCATTATTTTGATTCTTCCATAAATACTTCACTTACTAAATCACCTTATTTCATATAATCATTACATTGTGATCTAATATCTAAACCTAAATTTCTTTATAAAATAGTTTCTTCTCAAATTGTACCACTTTAGGGGCCAAAATATAAGATGCATCCATTATGTACTTTCATAGAAATCAAATATCAAACTCATCATGTAGTAGAGACAAAATCAATGATAAAGTTACTATGTAAGATAAAAATCATACCTTTTCTATAATTTTATATTGACCAATAAACCATAGAGTAATATAGTTTTCAGTCATGATCCTTAATTATTTTTAGTCATATTCCCTTCCCCATATTCAACTCATTTTGAGTAAATATATAATTTAAAATTTTATTATTGGTATAAATATCACATTTCTAACCATATAAATTATGTCTCAAAATATATAAATAAAAAATAACTTCAACCAACTCAATTTCTTGTGTAAGATAATTATACTCATTAGGTTTCAATTGATGAGATGCATATGAGATAGACGGATCATTCTTCTTCCACACCCCACCAAGTACCTTCAAGGAAGCATCACTATAAATAAAAAATTAATTATAAATTTTTATAAACTTGAACACTATAGAATTAACCAATGTTCATTTCAAATCCTAAAATCATTCATAAAATTCCTTTTATAATATGAATTAAACTCCTTTTTGAGTTAACATAGTTTGTGGTATAGATAATCGAGAAAATTTCATAAAACCATTGATAATAACCTTCTAATTCAAGAAACAATTGTATCTCTGTGAAATTTTTAATACTTATAAACTCTTCCACTACTTTGGTTTTAGCATGATAAAAATTTATTCCATCTTTTGAAAAAATATACCAATGAAAATAAATTTATTTCTACAAAGATTCACTAGAATATAATTTTCCATAAAATTTATTTTCTTTTAATGTAAGTAAAACCATACATAGGTATTTCTCATGATCTCCATTTCCTTTAGAGTATATTATAATATAATTGATAAATAAAAGAAAATATTTATCCAAAAACTCATGGAACACTAAATTCATTAGATTCATAAATACAGCAGGTGTGTTTGTTAACCTGGAAGGAATAACCAAAAACTCATAATGACCATACCTAATATAGAATTTTGTACCAAGAATATCTTCATTATTGTTATTTATCTAATGATACCTGGGAATGAGGTCAATCTATAAAACATACTATACACCCTATAGCTAATAAAAAAAGTAATCAATATGAGGAAATAGATACTTATTCTTAATAGTGATGTCATTGATTTATCTATAATAAATTCACAACCTCTTAGAAGTATCATTATTTTTTACAAACAAAATAGGTGGACCCTGTGGTGAACTACTTGATTGGATGAAACCCTTATCAAGATACACCTGTAATTTATTTTTCAATTATAAAAATTCATCTGATTATATTCAGTATGGAGGTTTTTAAATTGTATTAGAATTAAGAACTAAGTTAATAGTAAACTCAACCTCCCTATCAAGAATAACAATAGTAAACTCATCAGGAAATGAATATAGACATTCATTTTCTAATGGAACATCACATTTAATTTTTTCTCAGTTATATGTGAAAGATAACTTTCACTTCTATATTTTTATCATTTTTTTAGATTCTTCATATCTTATTAATGTTTTGAATTCATTATAATATAGATATGAAAACAAATTCCTAAAAAAATTAGTCATTAAATTTTTCTTATAATGAAAAAAAGAAAGGCAATCCATACCCTTAATAAAATAAAATTTTAAAATGGGAAATACAACAAGGTTTTTAAGGAAAACCATTCCATATATGGTAATAGAAATATTTTTTTAAATTATTATTGGATTTATACTACCCCCTTGAGTTTTTTCCATGAGTTAAAAATTTATTTCTTAAGATAGTATTTAAATTTTACTTACAAATTTAAAATATAGAAAATAATTCATGGATATTGAATCAAAAAGGATAGTGAAAAGGTATTAATAAATGAGTAATGTACCTTTAACCGCTTCATTTTAGGGTTCCCCATCTAATATAGTATTAGAAAAATTCTTTTTTGTAGCTTTCTATTTCCGATCATGATTATTCTCACCTTGAGTAACTAACTTTGGGAAATAATTGGAATTATGTCGCAAATCAATGTATTTAAAACATTTCATTGTCTACAATTCATTACTAGTATGAATATTTCCATTTCTATTTTTTTATAGTCACATTTGATGTTTTTAGGCTTCCCATATTGGTAATACTTCCCAGATCTAATTGTAAATTCTCTATAATTTTTCTTTCCACACTTATCATAATAGGATAATTGAATTTTCTTACCTTCAAGTTTCTTTGATGAATTTTTTCTCATATCCTATCACCCAGATCTCTTCTTGCCATTATTATTTTAAAATCCCAAAAAATCCATTTCAAATTTCTTAGAAGATAGTAGAATTTTCACATGACTTCTAAACTCATGAGTACCAACTCCCTTCATATACATGTCTTCAATCATAAGAAAAATCCACTAATTTTACTCACATGGTCCATGATGAAATTTTGTTAATGATGGGATATTATAGTAAAATTAGCTTTATAAGTGGAAAGAGATTCCTCCTTTTATTTCAAATATTGGAACTGCCTTTCCATTTGATATTGAATAAAATTCAGAAAATACTTTTCAAGTAAGATATCTTTAAGTATTTTCTATTCCATGACATCAATTTATTCCTTTTCCTTAGTTTTGTTACTCAATGACCACTATTGATCGGCTTAACCATCAAAATGATAAATGGAAAGGGTTGTCTTATAGTGTTTTGAACATCCCAAAACTTTAAATATCTTCTCTAGTTTATTAATCCATCATTTAGATATCGTCGGTTCTGATGATCCATCAAATTCATGAGGGGTCTATTTCATGAAAATCAACACTATAGAACAATTCCTCTATAGTGGATTCAATAATTCACTTTCATGGGTGTCTCTATTAATAGCCTACATCAACTGAGTCCACACTACCAAAAACTAATATATTCTAACCATTCCAATTTTCTTTTTTTGAAGGTTATTATCCCCTTGATATCTTTCTATGTCATCTGTCTTATTTCTTCTATGGTAAACCATTCTGAAAAGACATAGATTAGATGAATTTACATTGAAATATTATATATCTATATCATGATAATATAATAATAAATTATGGTATGTTTAAAGTGACTTTTTAATATTCTCATAACCTCTAAATTTATCTAATCTTTTTTTATGGTACTAACTATAACACTATAAACATTAAACAACTACTAATTTTACAATTTATAATAAGGGTTTAACTTTATATAAATTCCAATATATTTTTAGTATGGAGTTTTATAGAATTGGAAAAAAAATTACATAAACATTTGGACATTTCCACATAGTATCAATTTTTTCCACAAAACTAATTCTTTATAATTACACACTTGCTTCATTCATTGTAACTCCCATATAAGGAACTCTAACCTTATTAACTTTTCTAGCCATCATTAATACTAGTAATAAATAATTTGTGTCCCACCTTGACCCTTATTTAATTATTATTTTATTTATTTAACAAATTATATTTTTTCTTCATAGGTTTGGGTATTTTAATTTTGGAAAATTTAAAAAAATAATAATCTTTCAGTGTGTCGCATGATTTAGACACATGGTTAGAAAAACATTATGACAATCATGTGGGTGAATATGTCACCTTGGAAGAGTGGTTTTATATTTTTGGTGAATAGTTTATTAAACCATGTGACCAACCAATGAGGGTACCCAGTGTGCCAAGTAAAGGGTGCATGGTTGGTGCACGATTTCATAAATTGTGTACCAAGACCATACGAGTCCCTCTTGGCTTAAAAATAACAATAATAATTTTATTACTATTATTATTAATGAAAATCATAAAAAAACATAAAATTATACCTTCACCCCCACCCTTCTCCAAATTCCCAATGTGATGTACCCCTCCCCCTCTCTATCATACATGCCACCCCCCCCCCCATCACCAGACCCTTGTTCTTTTTTGATTTATCCTAGTGGTTTGAATACTTAAGGTTTGACATCCTTCTCCCACTATTTCATATTTTATTTTCTTATTCTCCCTCATCTCACTGCACATCACTCATGGATGAACCCTATAGGGGTTTTTTATTCTTATTTCTTGTGTCTTTTATTTTATAGGGTATGTTATGTTCTACTTAGGTCTCGTTCAACCCATGATTGAATCATTAGACCCTTTGTAATTTGATTCCGGCTTTTTGAGGGTGGTTTTCCCTATGAACACCCTTATAATTGTAGGGGATTTTATTTCTTAGCTTTTAAATAGACATTTTTATATATGATAATTTTATTATGGGTAATTATAATCACTTTATAGATGAAATTATATATGAATTTGGTTTTATAAATATTATCATTAGGTTTTCCTCTGTTTTAAAAAAAATGTGTTTTACCTTTATTAGAAAAATAATTATGATGCTTTTTAAAGTGGGATTGGGTATTTTTAAGGTATCATAAGTTATTTATAATTTTTATATGTATTTTTAAATTAATTTTATTAAAATAACATTTGTTCGTCCATTCTAATTGTTTAGCTGATTTTTAATTAAATATTTTTTTAATTTTTGGATTTCTTTTATTTTTCTACTGTGTCTTCGGTTGTCAGTCATGAAGGTGACTTTCACACATTTTTATGGGTAATACATGTATATATATATATATATCCTCTTGTGTATGTATTTTTTTATGGATAGGGGAATATCATCCTTGCATCTAGGGGTAAATATTTATATGTATAGGTGTTTATGTGTGTAATTTTAAAGGATAGTTTTACTTCACCAAAGTCCCTCATAGCATTTCTTGCTTTCATAGACCCCCTTTGAAGTGGATTTGGGTTTACATTATCAAAAGGAAATGTGTTTTAAGGTAGTTTCCCTATTCCCAAGACTTTAATTTAAATTCCTTGATTTATTTAGTGTTTTAAAAATATGTTTTATTATTATTTTGTGCATATATGATATGAAAATTAGTTGTTCCATAATAAATGGTAATTTCATTTGTTTCACATAATTTACTTAAACTTACAATGTGATTTTTTCATGTTAATATATGATTTAAACCATGTGTTGTAAAATGTAATGTATTTTCAATGTTCGATTGTTTTTCTAAATTATTTTTCATTAAAAATGGTAATTTCCATTTAGAACATTTAAGTATTTCATGTAAAATGGTTTTAAAATATCATGATGTGTAGGATAGGTCAGAATCTTCGAAATGTTTACTATATTATGGTAACCCCCATGGTTTTCCTCCAAATAGAGAGGGTCTCTACATGGATGGTGTCAAGAAGTGGTCAAGTCATACACTTTGGCACATATGTTAATTTCAAGAGTGTGATGACCTCATCACTTCTCTTTTATGATACTGACATGGGATCATAGGAATCATGGTGAGAGTTGAGAGATGGTGGTTATTTATTCTTGATTAAATAGAATAGATCCCCATGGAGTGTACATGTGGGTTATGCCACCAATGAGGCTAGTTGAGAGTAGTCGAGTTGGTTATTGATTGTGGGTCGCATTGATAGTTTGTAAGATGGATTCTATATCGAGTATGTCTAGGGTCTCTTCACTTGGTTTTTATGAATATACCATGTTAATTATTATACAAGTATTCTACCTTCTCTTATTTTGTGAATTTTTATAAAATATTTTTAACCTTCATTATTTCACTGGAAAACCCTTGCACTTTATCTACTTATATGTATTCTTTTTCCACTCATTTTCAAGGCCTTTGTGATAAGTTTTTTTCTAAAATACTTATTTCATTTTATGTATCTTTATAAAAATGGTTTTTGGTAAAATAATTTAATTTTTTGGAAAGTATTTATGAATTAGTAAAGGAAAAATAGTTTTTGAGAAACATCAAATTGTTACTTATATAAAAAATGAAACGTTATTTTTATTATTGTATTAGAAACTACCATAAAATAGTTTCCCCTTTAAAGGTAAGTCATAGGGTTTTGTTTATATGTATAAGGCCCCAGACTTAAACCTTACTTAATCTTGAGTTATTACAAGATTACACATTGAGGATCTTTTCAGGTTTAGAGTTTTAGAGAATTAGATCATGAAACTTGCATTACATTCCACATTTAAACAAAGTGGTTACATAAAAGACAATATTCATTCTTCCCATCAACGGAAACCTATTTAAAATAAAACACGGATTATTTCTTGACACATCCTTGACACTATCATCACATCATGTACCTTTCCCTTAACCTGTGAAAAACATTTCAAAAACTTGGGATGATCATAAAAAGCTCAGTAAGGGTTATAAAAATATGGAAAGGAAACATGAGTTCATATATACATAAGAATGAAATCATACTTTACCCATAAAACATAGGCATATCAAATCATGAATAAATCATAGAAATCATAAGACATAAAGGTAACTTGAGGCATTCATAACATTCTTACGTAGGGATTAACCCTCTTGGTTACGTTTGGAATACCCATTACAGTATATTCCCTAAATCTCTTCGGAGAAACCTTAACGTTTCACTCCTTCGCGTTACCCAATGCATTGGAGAGCTATATCGGGCTCACCCGCCCTTAGTTTATCACGAAACCACCCGTTTTCATAACAATGCCCAAGAACCATAACATAAATGTATCACATAAAACATGCATAAAGGAAACATAAAATTTCTACATTTCAATCACAATATAACATTTTAGTATATTGAAATAATGAATCCATTCAAAAAGAAACCATTTCCAAAACCATTTAAAACATTTAATAAAGAGATTTTTGAATCAAAGTGTCCCATACCACCTTGAAGCTTAAAATTTTAAACCATTAATATCCATATAAATAAATCCTTAAAACCATTTTGAAAACATGGATATTAATAAGAACAAATAATTAAAACATTTAAAACGATATTTTGGTTAAAGGGGTTTTACCAAAATTAGAGACACTTGAATACAATAATTGAGGAATAACATTTAGTCATAACTTTATAATATCATGAGAATAAAAGGATTCATGATATAATACTCCAAAGGACAGTATATACACCATATAAGAGTGAATTGGTGCATAACAACAATGAACCCTCAATAGAAATGTCAAATGTGATGAAATCCCTTATAAAGAAGGTATCCTTAAATTAAGGACAAATAAATCTCAAAAATATGTGTGACAAATATATATACACCCAATATAAGTGGATATTAAGTGTAAAACAATAAAAGGTCATTCACACATATTCAATGGATGACATATTCAATGACTACAAGTTGAACCCAAAGAAATCGAAATTGGGTTAAAAAGTTCCCTTGACAGCCTAACAGCATCACATCAAAATGAGTTGATGAGAGATAAAAAGTGTATCTCATCACTTGGACATAAAATTTACATCAATAAGGATGTATGAGAACATATCCCAACATAAAAATATGTAAATTAAAATACCCAATAAAAGAAGTCTTTTAAAAAAGAGGAGGGTGAAAGGTTCCCTTACCGACTTGGGTATCTTTCAAAACATACACCCCATGAAAGAAAGACAATAGGTCATTGATGTAAATACTCATAAACGAAAGTATATTACACAAAGAGTAGAATAATGGGCAGTACATACACCACTCAATGGAATTTGTGGCAAATGTAGCATAAATCTCACGGGAATAAAAGTGAGATGAAAAATCCCTTACGAAAACTCGGCAGCCTAACGGCGCCACATAAAACTTCCGAATATGGATTGATGAGATCAAATAGAGTATCCCATAATATTACAATAGAATTTACAGAAAGTGTAATATAAAAGAAAATCCCCCAACATTGCAAGGAGGAGTTTAAAAGAAGTGACATAAAGGAGAGTACTTAAAAAGAAAGAGAGAGGTTAGATCTCTTACAAAAGTTCGGCAGCCTAACGACGCCACTCAAAACTTCCAAAATGGATTGATGAGAGAGAATAGGGTCTCTCATCACATGAACATAAAATTTACAGTAAATGTAATATAAAAGAACATCCCAATCATAAGAAAGATGAGCTTAAAATAAATGACATAAAAGAGTGTACTTAAAAAGAAAGAGAGTTGTAGGATCCCTTACCTCGGGTCCGACTTGACTCGATCGTTCTTTAACGTCCTGAATAATAAACTTGAGTTAATTTCCACTTTATTAAGAACCTTTATCTAGTTCATTATTCCTATTAGATCACTTATTTCCATGTTATAAACATTATGTAAACATTTAAGTTAATAATGTTTGTTTTGTCGATATTTGGTTCTTAAGTCGAAAGTGGACTTCTTACCATTGCATGTTGTTCGTGTGGTCAAATGTTTATTATATCCAGAATAATATTCATGATTTGGATATCATATATGTCATATATATCCAGTACATGCATGCATTTATAACATTACATAATCATTTAGAGGTAATAAATGAAATGCACCGTTCATGGAGACGGTAAGCCGTACGTACGCATGAACGCTACTTTCATTTCTATTTCATATTTTATAGAATGGGATAATAATGATATAAAGGTATATTATAATTACAGTATAATATCATATATAATATCATAGTTACATCCTTTATACGTCCCACATATGGTATTTAACGAATCAAATCACTTTGAGGGGGCGGTAGTCCGCACTTCCTTAAATGAAGATATCGCGTATACCCATAATGGAAGCCATAAAGGTATGACAAAAATGAAAAATACAGAAGCATAAATAAAACATAAACATATTATATATCATATATAAAAATAGTGACATTATAATGGCCACCTTTGAAGGTGTTAAATGAGTATTGAACAATCATCATTTCGGGAGGCAGAATTTCACCATCCACGGAAACCGTATGTTCTTTAACCATTTGATGTAGTTGTGTGAGAGTGTAGCTCGAATAAATATTATACCAACATCCTAGTATATTGAATATACTGGTTTTGTTACAAAATAAGTAAATAAAAAGAGTTTAGGGGGTTGGAGAAGCAAAATAAAACAAATGAACATGAGAGAATGAATTACCTTTAAAAGTGTAACTCCTTTTGATTTGAGCCTAAAGGCTTCCTTTGAAAGGATTATGCCCAAAGGGAATCCTCTAGGATGAGGAGAGGTATGTGGAGAGAGTAAATGGGCATGGTTTGGCCGATCCAAAGGCTTGAGGAGTGTGTTAAATGAGGTAGAGGTGGGGGCCTTTTATAAGAGGAGAGGAGGGGCACTTTTGGAAAGTAAAGAAATATTACTTTATTTGAAAATGTGTTTCGGTTTCAAAAGGTCCCACATTGATATAATTCGTGGATAAGGTGATAAGGCTTCTAAATACACTCATCCAATAAGTTTTGGACATGTGTAGTTCATATATTTTACATTATCTTTCCATTTTATTTAAATCGTCAAATAATGATCTCATCGCTGCATCATTATTATGTCATAAATAATTTAATTTATTTAATGTCTAAAAATTATAAAAAAAATACTATGATGTATGAAATATTTTTATCTTTCCAATTAATATTTATAATCAAAAAGATGACTTGTATAACCCCACTTAAAAATTGTTTTAGTAAAACATATCATGTTTGTGTCAATTTTACTTTTACATTAAATAAAATGTTATTTATGTCATTTCCCAACCAAAGTGGATCCATGGGGTCCCCAAGTTGACCCATGGCTTGTCTTGGTCGGCCATGATACAACCAATGAGGGTAAGACATGTTTGAAGCTCATCTCATTTTATTAAATCATTATTTTTACCTTAAACTACACTAATTACCACTAATCGCGATTAAAAACTTAATAAGTTACTATTCACCAAAAATTATTTTAATCTCATTGAACCACATTTTACTTCTTAATGACAACCATGTATGTCGGATTTTTGAAAATCAAAACACAATGATGGAAAAATTTCATTTAAACGGAAAATCAGTTTTTATAAGTACCACTTAGTGGTTTCACTATTCATCAAAAATTGAAGTTTTTCAGAAAAACCCCAAAAATTCACCATAAGCTATATTTGATATTCTGAATTCAAAAATGAAGTCTGTTTTACAAAATTTAAAACATATTAGTCACATTAATTAATTTAATAATTAATTCCCGCTGTCAGAGCAAATAGCGTGTTTTTATAAAACAATAAGTATCAAAAGATTGACACTAGTTTAAGTCTGATTTCAAAGTGAAATTAATTCCAACGACCACTATTGGATTTAATGGTAAAAATATATTCTAATTTCACTTTAAAAACAATTCAAAAGATAATCTAATCATATAAATAAATTAGATTAAAAAGAGGTTTTTAATTAAAATACATCATTTTACACTATTCATAAAAAAATGAACATTATCGGAAAGATACCAAAAATTTACACGAAGTAAATTTTGATGTCCCGATTCTTAAGAAGAGTTTTATTTGGTCCAGTAGAATTTATAAGAGTGAACAAAACTATATTTAATGATGGTTCTCCATCAAAAGGCGATAAGTGAACCTTTAGTGAAAACTAGGGCATATATGCCTAAAATTGAATTCTTTCCGTATTTTAAGCCTCTATCCTCTATTGGATAAATGTAAAAACATTTAAAAACATATATAAACATATTTTAGTTATTTCTATCCATTCCCGCCAATACAACGGCTACATGTTAACTGCAATTTAAAATAATATTATTTTATTAGTAGAGTGCAACGTAAGATTCCCAAGAAACTCGTTGTTACGTGTTGGGTACGCCATCGAGCATAGCGTCCCCTTTAAAGTCATTTAAATATTTTATTCACAAATATGGATAAATATGAAATTTCATATTCTTTATTTACCTGGGGTGTTACATCCTTCCCCCCTTTTGGGAATTGCGTCCTCGCAATTTTAAAATTGCGCTTGGAAACATCCTTGGAAGTCCCACATCGGAACAAAAGTCGGTAAAACAAACACTTTAAAATAAAGAGAGATAAGTACAAAGGTCACCCGAGTTAACCCATACTAGGATTCCAAGTATGAAAATATGGACATGGAGGAAAAAACAAAGGGTCATGTTCTGATGGAGAGTGATAGAAAACATGTTTAGGAGAAAGTTAACCACGAGAAAATCACAAACTTGTGATGGGTTAAACGGTATTCGATTCCCCAGTAGGAAAAGTTAATAGACAACATTTTTGTTTTAAGTTACTTTTTATTGAGGAATTTATTCATAAGGAAGCATAATCACTTATCATGTTGACTTTCAACTTTTACTAGATTCCTTAGTCAAACTCATATTTTTTCCAAAAGACGAGTATTTAGGGAGACTTGTTCGCATTAAGAGTACTATAATCAACTTCTAGAGAATCACCTAATCCCCAAAAGAGAACTATATACATCCCATGTTTTTAGGCTTTAACCAAAACCAAAACCAAAAAGGTTAGTACAAGATCAGATAATCCAGAAAAGGATAACCCCTTATAAAAAGAAAATATATTCTTAATCTCCAAAATTTGTCCAACAAAACCCAAAGTTCAACAAGGACCATCCGATAAAAAATTTGTCCATAAAATTCATCAAAGTATACCAATATAAGATTGAAACCCAAATATTTGAAGGATTTGGTCACATAGTCTTCCAAGTTAAATCGTAACATTTATCTCCAAACAACATCAGTTACTCCTAAAGTCTCACATTGAAAAGTAATTATCCTAATCACATATCCTCCAAAATCAACTTACTCTTAATTCATAAAATCATATAACTAAAAAGAATCAGTCAAACTAACTAGGGGCTTCATGTAGTCCAGTGGTAGGCGATAAATACCAGTCACACTTTGGTTGTGGGTTCGATTCCCGCAGCATTGTCCGACGCGACGGGTTGTCACACGGTCTGCGTGTTGTCCTTTTTCCAAAACTATATAATTCTCAAATCATTACCCAAAAAGGGATAAAATCATCAAAAATAACCATAACATAATTTAACCTCAATTTTGTCTCATGCCTTTCACTTCAATCATAACATATGGTAACCCATAATTACCTCAAAAGTAAGGATCATATAAACCCAAATGGTTCTTTATAACTATGTCCACAAAAGAAAAGATAACTATTACTTGAATAAAATTTGCCTATATTAAACATCAGGGTTACACATAATATAAAAAGTCTTCTAATGTAACCCCATCATCAAAAGGGACTTAATACTCTTAAGAATTTCACCCTAACTCTTGAAGCCCTCATATGTTGACATCTTACTCATTCAACATTCTTCATGATCCATTATCCATTCCTTTCCAACTTATTCCGAAATACCTCTTTCCTACAAACAAAATCATGAATCATATCCTAAGATTCCAAAATAAGAAAACAATAGTCATGAAATAGTACATACCTTTGATTGGTCATTGTCAGTTTCTTCATCCTCAATTGGAATGGCATTAGGTATTGGTAAACGAATATTGGTACGCTCTTGGTGACCCCATTCACGAAACTTCTTCATAGGACATGTGTTTGCATAATGACCATGCACACCACATTTAAAACATTCAATTGATCCATCAGAAAGAACTTCTTTCCCTTTCCTCGAGTCAACTGGATGCTTCCTTTTTCCATGGCAAGTTCTTGCTTTATGACCTTCATTTCCACATCTATAGCATATTTCTGTCCCTTTGAAACATTTTCCTAGGTGTTTCTTTCCACATCTTTGACACATGGGTTTTTGAACACACTTACCTTTATGATTATTACCTGTACTTCCGTAGGGATTTGTTTCTTGCATATATTATGCCTTAGAGAAATCTCCAAGGTTTAGGTGGTCAATCATGACTCCAGATAGTTGGTTGAGGATAATCAAAAGAGTTCTCATTGCAGCTCCCATATCATTTAGTTGCTTGCTCAAAAAACTGTCACAGTTTCCTTCACATCCACTGTTACTTTGGTGCCTGCTAGATCCAGCCATTTACTAAAACCAAAAAGGTCAGTGTGAGTATATCAACAAAACCATCATGTTCTAATGAGTAAGATAGACAATAAGATATACTTACTCATTCACTTTATCTAAAACTAAGACTCTCTGAAATCCTAACCATTATGGTAATTGTCAATTATGCTTAAAGAATACCCTAACCTCTAAAGTTATCTAAACCGACCTTTGATACCAACTATAAGGCCTCAGCCTTAAACCTTACTTAATCTTGAGTTATTACAAGATTACACATTGAGGATCTTTTCAGGTTTAGAGTTTTAGAGAATTAGATCATGAAACTTGCATTACATTCCACATTTAAACAAAGTGGTTACATAAAAGACAATATTCATTCTTCCCATCAACGGAAACCTATTTAAAATAAAACACGGATTCTTTCTTGACACATCCTTGACACTATCATCACATCATGTACCTTTCCCTTAACCTGTGAAAAACATTTCAAAAACTTGGGATGAGCATAAAAATCTCAGTAAGGGTTATAAAAATATGGAAAGGAAACATGAGTTCATATATACATAAGAATGAAATCATACTTTACCCATAAAACATAGGCATATCAAATCATGAATAAATCATAGAAATCATAAGACATAAAGGTAACTTGAGGCATTCATAACATTCTTACGTAGGGAGTAACCCTCTTGGTTACGTTTGGAATACCCATCACAGTATATTCCCTAAATCTCTTCGGAGAAACCTTAACGTTTCACTCCTTCGCGTTACCCAATGCATTGGAGAGCTATATCGGGCTCACCCGCCCTTAGTTTATCACGAAACCACCCATTTTCATAACAATGCCCAAGAACCATAACATAAATGTATCACATAAAACATGCATAAAGGAAACATAAAATTTCCACATTTCAATCACAATATAACATTTTAGTATATTGAAATAATGAATCCATTCAAAAAGAAACCATTTCCAAAACCATTTAAAACATTTAATAAAGAGATTTTTGAATCAAAGTGTCTCATACCACCTTGAAGCTTAAAATTTTAAACCATTAATATCCATATAAATAAATCCTTAAAACCATTTTGAAAACATGGATATTAATAAGAACAAATAATTAAAACATTTAAAACGATATTTTGGTTAAAGGGGTTTTACCAAAATTAGAGACACTTGAATACAATAATTGAGGAATAACATTTAGTCATAACTTTATAATATCATGAGAATAAAGGGATTCATGATATAATACTCCAAAGGACAGTATATACACCATATAAGAGTGAATTGGTGCATAACAACAATGAACCCTCAATAGAAATGTCAAATGTGATGAAATCCCTTATAAAGAAGGTATCCTTAAATTAAGGACAAATAAATCTCAAAAATATGTGTGACAAATATATATACACCCAATATAAGTGGATATTAAGTGTAAAACAATAAAAGGTCATTCACACATATTCAATGGATGACATATTCAATGACTACAAGTTGAACCCAAAGAAATCGAAATTGGGTTAAAAAGTTCCCTTGACAGCCTAACAGCATCACATCAAAATGAGTTGATGAGAGATAAAAAGTGTATCTCATCACTTGGACATAAATTTACATCAATAAGGATGTATGAGAACATATCCCAACATAAAAATATGTAAATTAAAAGACCCAATAAAAGAAGTCTTTTAAAAAAGAGGAGGGTGAAAGGTTCCCTAACCGACTTGGGTATCTTTCAAAACATACACCCCAAGAAAGAAAGACAATAGGTCATTGATGTAAATACTCATAAACGAAAGTATATTACACAAAGAGTAGAATAATGGGCAGTACATACACCACTCAATGGAATTTGTGGCAAATGTAGCATAAATCTCACGGGAATAAAAGTGAGATGAAAAATCCCTTACGAAAACTCGGCAGCCTAATGGCGCCACATAAAACTTCCGAATATGGATTGATGAGATCAAATAGAGTATCCCATAATATTACAATATAATTTACATCAAGTGTAATATAAAAGAAAATCCCCCAACATTGCAAGGAGGAGTTTAAAAGAAGTGACATAAAGGAGAGTACTTAAAAAGAAAGAGAGAGGTTAGATCTCTTACAAAAGTTCGGCAGCCTAACGACGCCACTCAAAACTTCCAAAATGGATTGATGAGAGATAATAGGGTCTCTCATCACATGAACATAAAAATTACAGTAAATGTAATATAAAATAGCATCCCAATCATAAGAAAGATGAGCTTAAAATAAATGACATAAAAGAGTGTACTTAAAAAGAAAGAGAGTTGTAGGATCCTTTACCTCAGGTCCGACTTGACTCGATCGTTCTTTAACGTCCGGAATAATAAACTTGAGTTAATTTCCACTTTATTAAGAACCTTTATCTAGTTCATTATTCCTATTATATCACTTATTTCCATGTTATAAACATTATGTAAACATTTAAGTTAATAATGTTTTTTTTGTCGATATTTGGTTCTTAAGTCGAAAGTGGACTTCTTACCATTACATGTTGTTCGTGTGGTCAAATGTTTATTATATCCAGAATCATATTCATGATTTGGATATCATATATGTCATATATATCCAGTACATGCATGCATTTATAACATTACATAATCATTTAGAGGTAAGAAATGAAATGCACCGTTCATGGAGACGGTAAGCCGTACGTACGCATGAACGCTACTTTCATTTCTATTTCATATTTTATAGAATGGAATAATAATTATATAAAGGTATATTATAATTACAGTATAATATCATATATAATATCATAGTTCCATCCTTTATACGTCCCACATATGGTATTTAACGAATCAAAACACTTTGAGGGGGCGGTAGTCCGCACTTCCTTAAATGAAGATATCACGTATACCCGTAATAGAAGCCATAAAGGTAAGACAAAAATGAAAAATACAGAAGCATAAATAAAAAATAAACATATTATATATCATATATAAAAATAGTGACATCATAATGGCCACCTTTTAAGGTGTTAAATGAGTATTGAACAATCATCGTTTCGGGAGGCAGAATTCCACCATCCACAGAAACCGTATGTTCTTTAACCATTTGATGTAGTTATGTGAGAGTGTAGCTCGAATAAATATTATAACAACATCCTAGTATATTTAATATACTGGTTTTTTTACAAAATAAGTAAATAAAAAGATTTTAGGGGGTTGGAGAAACAAAATAAAACAAATGAACATGAGAGAATGAATTACCTTTAAAAGTGTAACTCCTTTTGATTTGAGCCTAAAGGCTTCCTTTGAAAGGATTCTGCCCAAAGGGAATCCTCTAGGATTAGGAGAGGGATGTGGAGAGAGTAAATGGGCAGGGGTTGGCCGAGCCAAAGGCTTGAGGAGTGTGTTAAATGAGGTAGAGGTGGGGGCCTTTTATAAGAGGAGAGGAGGGGCACTTTTGGAAAGTAAAGAAATATTACTTTATTTGGAAATGTGTTTTGGTTTCAAAAGGTCCCACATTGATATAATTCGTGGATAAGGTGATAAGTCTTCTAAATACACTCATCCAATAAGTTTTGGACATGTGTAGTTCATATATTTTACATTATCTTTCCATTTTATTTAAATCGTCAAATAATGATGTCATCGCTGCATCATTATTATGTCATAAATAATTTAATTTATTTAATGTCTAAAAATTATAAAAAAAATACTATGATGTAGGAAATATTTTTAGATTTCCAATTAATATTCATAATCAAAAATATGACTTGTATAACCCCACTTAAAAATTGTTTTAGTAAAACATATCATGTTTGTGTCAATTTTACTTTTACATTAAATAAAATGTTATTTATGTCATTTCCCAACCAAAGTGGATCCATGGGGTCCCCAAGTTGACCCATGGCTTGTCTTTGTCGGCCATGATACAACCAATGAGGGTAAGACATGTGTCAAGCTCATATCAGTTTATTAAATCATTATTTTTACCTTAAACTACACTAATTACCACTAATCGCGATTAAAAACTTAATAAGTTACTATTCACCAAAATTTATTTTAATCTCATTGAACCGCATTTTACTTATTAATGACAACCATGTATGTAGGATTTTTTAAAATCAAAACACAATGATGGCAAAATTTCATTTAAATGGAAAATCAGTTTTTATAAGTACCACTTAGTGGTTTCACTATTCATCAGAAATTGAAGTTTTTCAGAAAAATCCCAAAAATTCACCCTAAGCTATATTTGATATTCTGAATTCAAAAATGAAGTTTGTTTTAAAAAATTTAAAACATATTAGTCACATTAATTAAATTAATAATTAATTCCCGCTGTCAAAGCAAATAGCGTGTTTTTATAAAACAATAAGTATCAAAAGATTGACACTAGTTTAAGTCTGATTTCAAAGTGAAATTAATTCCAACGACCACTATTGGATTTAATGGTAAAAATATATTCTAATTTCACTTTAAAACCAATTCAAAAGATAATCTAATCATATAAATAAATTAGATTAAAAAGAGGTTTTGAATTAAAATACATCATTTTACACTATTCATAAAAAAAATGAACATTATCGGAAAGATACCAAAAATTTACACAAAGTAAATTTTGATGTCTTGATTCTTAAGAAGAGTTTTATTTGGTCCAGTATAATGTATAAGAGTGAAAAAAACTATATTTAATGATGGTTCGCCATCAAAAGGCGATAAGTGAACCTTTAGTGAAAACTAGGGCATATACGCCTAAAATTGAATTCTTTCCGTATTTTAAGCCTCTATCCTCTATTGGATAAATGTAAAAACATTTAAAAACATATATAAACATATTTTAGTTATTTCTATCCATTCCCGCCAATACAACGGCTACATGTTAACGTCCATTTAAAATAATATTATTTTATTATTAGAGTGCAACGTAAGATTCCCAAGAAACTCGTTGTTGCGTGTTGGGTACGCCATCGAGAATAGTGTCCCCTTTAAAGTCATTTAAATATTTTATTCAAAAATATGGATAAATATGAAATGTCATATTCTTTATTTACCTGGGGTTTTACAATATGTTGGTATCCCTACTAATAATTTTAATGATCATTCCTATACTCTATTTTTTTAGTTCCATATTCTACCCAATGATGTTTCTCTCATGGAGTGATGGTGGTTCAATGGTTGTAGGTGACCCATGAGGTTACATGGAGGTACTTATGGTAGTTCTTTATTTCTTTTTCACTGCTAGTGTTTACTTTAAATTTCTATTTTTTGTTTATCTATTTATTTATTTATATATAATTTAAAATCTAAATAATTCCCAACATAGTTTTTTCTAATGATCGGCACTAGTTGACAGCCCAGGAGGATCGAGAAAACCTCTTAAGAATTTTTTCATTCCAGTTCGTGTGATCGGTTTAGGGTTGACCTAGTTTAGTTCATTAAAAAATAGTAAAAAATCCATTTATCCCCCGTTATTTGGGGATTTTTAGTAAATTTATATAGAATCAGTGTGGATTAGGATGTAGGTCATAGGTTGGTACTAGATCACCACCACTCGTGATAAAACCTGAGTTACCAGGGAATGTTGGGATTTTGATAGTGATTTTGAGCATTCTTTTTCGGGTGAATAGAAATTGTAAAATAATTCACTAATTTTTTTATTATATTTAAAAACCATTTTGAGACCAAAAATAATGGTTCCAAGATGCTCTCTATGGTAGTTCCATGATTATCCCATGGTCTGTCAAATCATATGGACCAATAATTAATGACCACTAACCCTTTTGGAAATTTGTTTTGGGTTACTTTAGCTTGAAAATTATTTTGAGTGATACATAGATATAATTTTGTTTGATATCCAATGAATTTTTAAATTTAAATTTTGTTTAAATAAAAAATTGAGTTCTGAAATTGTTAACGAGGGTTTTCTTTAAAGTGAAGTAAAATGGATTTTTGTGTTTAAAGACACTTGTGGTGTTTTCAAAAAGAACTTGTGAAGTTTTAAAATGATTTTAAGTGGGTTTTTTGTTTTAAGAATTAATATGTGGGTTTTTAAATTGGTTTTATTGGGAATTAAAAAAAATTAAATTGCAAAGTATCAAAACCATTTTTTGACAAGGTTTCAGGGTTTTGAAAATAAAATATGGGGTTTTAGAATTATTTTAAAGAATAAGATAATGGTTATATCTGGATTTGGGTTTATTTTACATGTAATTGTGACTTGGATTCTTTATTTTTTGTTTTGAAATGTTAATTTATTTTTTGGGTTGTGGTTATTCAAATTGGGTTTCATTTGTGTGAAGTGGTATGAAAAGTAAATTTTTAAGGAAACAAAAGTGATTTTTTATGAAAGTTAAATATTTAAAAGTTGGTATTTTGGCTTTTCTTAAAGTTTTTTTTCATTTTACTTATTATTATAAGTTTTTTCCTTTTTTGATCTGTGTTTCATGTTGTTTAGAAGTGCCTTATAGAAAAAACCACATGTGTTGTCGATCCTATGTGATTTCCTATTGTGGATTTCTGATTGATTGAGTTATTAATGTGGTCCTTGCTTGGGATTTTTTCTCTAGGTTCCTATTTAATTACTCATTTTACTTGAGATTATTTTGGTTTATGTTTTTAATAAATCAATGGGGATGTGAATCTTGGGGATTTTATGTGATGAAGTCATGGTGATGTTTTTTTATTGACTAGGCATAGGAAACACTTGGTGTGTGTTTTGGGTGACTAGGAATGTTTCCACACCAGGCAAGATTATTCTCAGTATAGTGTTGGTTTGGCTATTATTGAGATCTCCATTCTTGTTGGTTTATATTTGAAGTCTTAGTTTATCCCCCTTTTATCTTTGATATCGGAGGGGGTACCATGTCATCATTGAAGAGGTGTGGTCATGATTTATACCTCTTACCCCTTTTTCCATGGGTAAGAGTGTGGTGATGAGTGTGTTGGTGGTACTTGGTTTTAGGAATCATTAGGGTTTTATTAATGTTTTGTTCTTATTTGAGAATGGTTGGGTAAAGCTTTTAAGGTATTCCACTATTTACTTCTTTCTTTTTTTATCTTTATTCCTATATCTTATTCCAGTAATACTATTAGTTTTGATCCTGGTGATGGTATGTTTTAGAATTAATGTGCATTTCAATGGAGTTTTGGATGATTTCTAGTCGTATGTTCTACTTGAGTCTTTGGGAGTTTGGGTTGTTTTTTGTAGTAAGTCTATTGGAGTACCAGTGCCTTGTTGATCCACCATTCTAAAGGAATGCTTAAATGGTGGGAATATTTATTGTGAGTCTTTTTCATTTGTCTTATTATATCAAGTTTTTTAGGTTTGATGTGTAAATTCATAATTTGAGTAATTTGGATTGGTTTGGGTGGTTTCATTTTCCATTTATGGTTCATTATGTGTGTCTTAAATTATAATTTTGATGTCTTTCTAGGGGTATAAAGAGTCATGGTAGGGATAATTATCACACCCCAACCCTTGTTTAATGATTATTTTATTTATTTATTTATTTATATTTTTTTCTTCAAAGGTTTGGGTCTTTTAATCTCATAAAATTTTAAAAATAATAATATTTCAATGTGTCGCATGGTTTGGATGCACGATTGGAAAAACCTTGTGACAAACATGAAGATGAATATTTTACCTTGGTAGATCAGTTTCACTCTATTGGTGTACAAATTATTAAACCATGTAACCAACTCATTCAGTAACCCGGTGTTCCTAGTCATGGGAACATATTCTGCACATGGTTTGGTAAACCATGCACCCAGATCATGTGATTCCCTCTATGATTAAAAATAATAATAATAATAATAATAATAATAAAAAACCTAAAATTCTACCCTCACCCACACCCCATTCCTCACATGACCCCCCCCCCATGTGCACCATCCCCCTCACCAAATCCATATTCTTTATTGATTTATCTTAGTTTCTTCACAATTTCGGTTTGAATACTTATAGTGTGACCTTTTTCCCCATCAATTTCACCTTTTATTTCCTACTTCTCTCCTCCCTCCTTTTTTATCACTCATGGTTGAAACCTTGAGGAGTTTTTGATTTTTATTTATTGTGGATTTTATTTTCTAGGGTGTTTGGTGTCCTCTTTGGGTCTCATTCAACCCATTATTGAAGCTTTAAAACCTTTACAATTTGATTTTGGATTTTTGATATAGGTTTTTCCTATTCTCATCCATATAATTTTATGGTATTTAACTACTTTACTTTTAAATTTATATTTTTTATATTTAATAATTTTATTATGGGTAATTATGATATCTTTATAGATGAAATTATGTTTCAATTTGGTTTTTTAAATATTATATTTTTTGTTGCCTCTACTTTTTGAAAAAAATGTGCTTTACCTTTGTCCATAAAAAACTAGTGTTGGTTTTTAAAGTGGGATTGGATATTTTTAATGTATCCTAAGTTATTTATAATTTCTATATTGATGGTTAATGAAATTTTATTGAAATCACATATGTTATTAAATTCTAACTATTTAACTAATTTCTCATTAAGGCTTTCATAATTTTTGGATTTCTCATATTTTTATATTATGTCTTGGGTCATCGTTCGTGAAGGTGACTTGCACACATATTCATGGGTAAGGTGTGTGTATGTGTGTTTGTGTCATATTTGAACATATTCCCTCATAGCGAGGTGAATATATGAATTGTATTTAGGGATGTGTGTGTGTGTACAGGTACATATGTGTATACGTTTAAAGGAGGGTTTTACTTTACCAAATCCCCTTGAGTCCTCTCTTACTTTCATGGACCCCCTTTTAAGTGGATTAGAGTTTCCATCACTAGAGGCAACATGTTTTAGGTATGTTCCCTTTGTCCAAGCCTTTAATTTGAATTCACTGATTTCTTGAGTGTTTTAAAAATATGTTTTATTATTATGTGATACGTATATTCTATGAAAATTAGCTATGGTTCTTAGAAATGGTAATTGAATTCATTTACCATAATTTACCTAAACATGAAACATTAGTTTTTTATCTTAATATATTATTTAAACCTCATATTTTAGAATGTAAAGTATTTTCAATTTTCCATTTGTTTTCTAAATGATGTTTCATTAAAAGTGGTAAGGCTCATTTGACTCCTTTAAGTATTTCTTGGGAAATGTTTTTGAACTCCCAATGTATGATGATAGTGTTTACTTTACCATTATATTATTTATCTATTTAGTTATGTATCTATAATTTGTGGGATAAATCATTTGCAACTAAGTTTTATCTAATATCTGACAATAATTTCTAGCCCAATAGGATCGGGAACACCTCTCAGGCCTTGTTATGGGCTGTCTTGGGTAACTGGTTTAGGGTTGACCAGGTTTGGTTCATGGAAATTTGAAAATATGATATGAGAACAATAAATCTTATTTTGGGATATAAAAGATAATAAATTTGTTATTCCATTTTTAAACCTAAAAATCCATAAGAATGATTGTCCTTTTGATAATAATTTTTTTTCTCAAATATCTTTTTAATTCTTTATAAAAAAATTAATTTTATAGTAACTTTCAAGAAACATTTCATATGAAACCATAAAATAAAAATAATAATCATAAGGTTTTCTTGGAAAATATGAAAACATGTGAATACCATTCCATAAAAAACAATCCTTTCACATTTATAAAAAAAAGGCCATTAACATTCCTTAAAACATAATATAATTTTCATACTTTTAAAAATCAAAAGACTTAATTTATAAAACATTACAATCATATAATGTAGGCACCTTGGGAAATTATCATCAAATTAAATCTTACAAGAACTCTTATAATGGAATCACCTAACTATATAATTCTCATATCTCTTAAAATTAACCTATAACTAGTAAACTCCATCACTTTAACCAATATATTGGTGAGCAATATTGGGATCCCTCATTATTAGATCTATATCAGGATCACCTATAATTAATATAAAATTTAAAAGAACCATATAATTAATAAAACACATATGTATATAACATTAATCATAAAGCACTATTTATTTTTATTCAATCCAAAAAGTAATAACATTGTTAGTTATCTCCTAAAAATGAGAATAGTTTTTGTTTCCTTATAAAAAAATTTTTTAAAATAAAAAAAAATCATAAAATAATGAGGTAAAAACTTTATTTTAAAATAAAAAAAATAAATTTATAAATGAAAATTAATAATTAATAATTTCTATTACATTTTGAAAAATTATACAATCCATATATATTAAAAACACATTATTTGTTCATTGTGTTAAAAAACTTCAAAATAACCCCTTTGGTAAATGTTGACAAGATTCATTTTTAAAAAAAATTAAAGGAAATTCAAAATTAGTTGAAAATTAAATTTAATATTCTTCTAATTATAAAAAACATTCTTGAAATATTTTAAATAACATGGACATGGAAAAAATATATTTGAAATAAATACTTCAAAATAAGGTTTTAAAGAAAATTATCTTACCATATGTCATGTCTAGATACATATGTTCTATAACTTGGAAATAATGAAAATATATTAATTTTATAATTTATTAAAAAAAATTAAATTTTCATTTCATTATGATTATTCCTTTTATTTCATATATTACTATGTTTTATTTATTTACTAAAATGGTTTAATTTCAGGTTGGATGTTTTGGGGTTGTCTGGTTTATAGCCTTAAAACCACATTAGTGGGTTGACCATGGTCAAATGGGTTGAGGTAAAATTATCTCAAAAATATTAAGAATGTTATATTTAAACATTATATATACTTTTCAAACCATATATTTAAAGTGGATATGGAAAATGAACCATGTTGTTTCATGGAGACGGTAGTCCATACTTATGCATGAATGTTGTTTTTATTTTTTTATGAAAAGTAGAAAAAAAATAAATTGGATTGTAATTTAATATTATATATTTATAAATATGTTATAAATTTAATATTTATCCATTTTCTCCATCATTATGATTATCCTTGTATGGGGAAAATTAAAAATTAATCACATCGTTTTGTGAAGGTTGTATTCTACACATATACACGAGTGAAATTATTAATTTTCAATAGATGGAAAGAGTAAGATTTTTCGTAATATATTATCATTTAATAATAATAATTATTTTATTAATATAATATATATATATTTATATTTATCCATTTTTAAAATCATTGTATCCATCTAAATGATCTGGTGATGAAAAACGAAACACATCGCTTCATGGAGGTGGTATTTCACATGTATGCATGAGTGAAATTTTAATTTCTCATAAGATGTAAAAAGAGATGTAAAAGGGTTATAACATAGTTATAATAAAATTTAATTATATTTAATATAATTATATTACTATTTTAATACGGTTAATAATATTTTAAATAGGTGTAATAAGAACGAAACTTGAATGTGATTGACTATTACTTATAACTTCTCCTCGTATATCTCCCATTGGCATACAACTTCATCCTTCTAGGATCATATTTTGAGAGGAAAATAAACTATAGGGTGTGGGTAGGATCGTTTTTTAGAGTTTTAGGTAGGTATTTTCCAATATATATTTCTCAAAAGGTGTAATAATTGGTAGATAGGAGGTTCCCTTTTATAAATGGGTAGTGGCGCACTTGTAATGTTTCTAAAAAATTAAATATTATAAAGAATTAATATTGGTAATTTCACTTAAAAATGTAAAATATTGAATATAAGGTTATGAGTGTCTAAATTACATCATCAAATAATAATTTATATAATATTTTTTTCCTTGGAACTTATATTTTTTAAATTAATTTTCTTGATTTACCCTTTACCATAGTTACACATTTTTACCATGGTTAATATTCATAATGACCAAAAATGAAATTAAAATAATTAATAAATATGAAACCCTTGATTCCAAATAATGAATAAATATTTAATTATTCATTTTTTATAAGATTCAAAAATATATTTTAATATAAATCCCTAAAACACAATGAAAAATAGTTTTTAGAAAAATGTGTTATTTAGCACAAAAATGAACTTATACCAAAACCAAATATAATGTTGATTAAAATTGAATTATTTAGATTATTTTTATTTAAAATTATATTATGATACTTTAAAACCAAATACAAAACACAATGGTAATTTTAAATTAATTTATTTAATGAAAAGAAATGATAGTTTTCCAAAAATCGGCATTTCATTATTCACTCAAAAATCAATCTTTTTAGAAAATTACCAGAAGTTCATTATAAGTTATATTTGATATATTGATACAAAAAAAATAATTCCTTTTTCTAAAACTATTTTTCTAACATCAATAAATTTATGTTTTAAATAAAACCTTATAATTCATTGAAAACAATTTTGTTAATAAGAAATATAAATTTTTTGTTTGAAAAAATTTATAAAATTATTTATAAAATTGTGGTGAATATAAATCTATAAAATGAATATTTTTAAATCATTATATAGACATATTTCTATGGTTAATAGGATTTTTATAGAGTAATTTCTGGTTAAAGTGACATGGTATTTTAAAATTACAGTTTCTATGAAAGGGTTGTTCGGATTTACGGAAATGAAACTTTAACAACATTGCACAAGGTCCAAGAAATTGATTTGTGGACAAGATCAGAAGATTCAAAGAGTCCCAAGAAAATTAATTTATACACATCATGGATTTATTATATATAAATTTAAAAATTCATTTCCCAATTAATAGTTACTCACTTCAAGGTCAACTTTCCATTTTTTTAGTTATCCTTGATAAAAAATGATTATATGAAAATGAGATGAAGAATGTATGAACAAATAGAAGATTCAATAAATTTTCACTAAAATATATATTTTAATTGTCTAGCTCAATAAAAAATCACATGCAGTATAGATTATTATCATAGTAACATATGGTTGATCTAAGAAATTTTCACTCAGGTATCATGACCATCAAGCTTTCTATATGGATAAAAATTGGGATTAGGATCTTGTTCACTGCATAGAAAAAAAAATTAGTGAGAAAACTGATTACTCTATTTTTATTTATATATTAACTGGTTTTTATATATGAACTCATTGAATATTAATTGATTAAAGTTGAGTTCCATGAAGATACTAAGGTTTTTTATTCTTATGAATGATCTTCATTTGGAGAAAAACAAAAGAAAATGTAAAATATTGAGTAACATGAAAGGAAATTCATGAGGAGCCATGAAGAGATGCAGTGTGACAATGAAATTTGATGAAATTTAGATTGAATATTGAATCCAAAGATATTTTTGAGGCACAAAACTACAGAACTGAAGAAAAATAGAGATTCTAGAGCTGGAAACACACTTTACATATCATTTACTCATTACATGCTGTGAAATAATACAAGGTATGAACTGTTTACTTGATGTGAAGAAGAAGAGAATCTCTTATTGTGAAGTTCACTTATGTCATGACGTGACACATAATTTTCACATCATGACACATGTCAAATTTTTTCAGAGAGCTATGCATGTCATGAATTTTTTTTTGAATATTATAAGGCCTGAAGATTGCATGTCATGTAATCTTTACTGGATATATAAGTATCAGACATAGAAAAAATTCTTATTTTTAGTGCATCGTTAATAATTCCCCTCTATCTTTTGATGGGGTCAACCATTAAATGAAATATTTGACCCTAAGGAGGTTTAGGATGACTAATAGTCTTATAAATATGGATTCGGAACCTAAGTAAATTCATTCCATTCCAAGATTGAGGTGTGACCACCGAGAAGTTATTGTAGTGTTCCAACTCACCATTCTTCATAGATAAGTTTTTTTATTTTTCTTTTCTTTTTCCAGATTTCATGTAACATTGGTTTTATCATTAGTTTTATTATAATATATTTTCTTTCTTTATTCCCTTTATGGTTCATTCATCCATTACTATGTTCTTCATTCTTTCTTGGTTCAAGTTAGTTTTTAATTGATTTTTCATTATTTCAATTTTGGATTGCCTTGTTTTGAATTTCTTGATAATTATGTCGAGTATGGAATTTTTTCCCCTACTTTCATTCAATTATGTCATGTGCAACTAATCTACTAAGGGTTAGGGGTTAAGAGTAGGGGTGTGCTTAATCATACAAAATCTATAAATCAAACATTAGTAACCATAGGGATAATAATTAGGTTAAAAACAATTTTTCATCACATTCTTTTACACAACCTTGACCATGGGAAGTGAAATTGAATGAACCTATCCTAATTAGAGTTAATAAATATTATAACCATTAGCCTGTAATTATTTCTGTATAGAATCTAATCATAAAGCACCTGAGTTTTCACCTATAACCTAACCATGAGATAGTTTTAGCATAGGTATATCCAATTATTTTTGCCAAAACCAATTGATAACCTTTTCACCACTTCATAGCCAAAGTCATAGGATCATTCCAAGATACATTTAGGATTATCATTTTCTTATACCCTAAAATTTACCCTAGTCCCTTTTTATCATTTTTTCTACATTTTATTTTGTGTCAGTTTATTAGTTTAATATAATCAAAATAAAATTGTATTAAACTAACCTTTGGTTAAAAATTGTTTGCCACATTCCCCGCACTCTATGGGTTTAACCTCGTACTTCTACTATATTATGCCTTTGTAGTTAGTGTGGTCTGGTATAAAATAAAATTATTTTTTATTATAACTAAGGGAAATAATGATGCCCTTGAGGACTATTAAAAACACATAACATTACAAAATATTGGATATTTTAACCTAGAAATCATTCATATTTATTATGATCACCTCAAATATTCCATACGGATGTTTTTATACCTACTAGTTTTTTATTTCACCACTTTTATATTTTGTTTTCGAATAAGATGATCACTCCTTACACTATATTGGTATTCCTAAACACTAAATGATACCCTTAATTCCTAATTCAGGATACCTATCCCTAACCCTAAGTTATTTAATTCATCTTCTTCCATGTTTTTTATTACTGGCCTTCTAACACTGAGGAATGACTTTCCAGATAATTCTTGGAGGTGATGTTGATATATCCAAATTATCTAATAACAATATGATCTTTGATGCTTCATTGATCTTGGAAATTGTAAAGGTGATGTTTGAATTATAACAACACACTTGATCATCTGATTTTTTTTCTTATTTCATTCTCACATCATTTCCCCCCTTCATTATTCATTTTTTCAATAGTGTTAGTTGAGTGGGGTTCTATTATCAAATAATCTTGAGAATATCACTCAACATTGAAGATATTCTATATAGGTTGGTTGGATCTTGGGGTTTTTTATGGCTAATAGAGATCCCATGTACAAAATACATCTTGTTCATGTTTCTTCACCTTATAAACAGATTTATAGGTGTATGAGGTGATTCATCAATTTTTTACCAAGGTAAGAGAGAATAAATGGATAATTTATTAGTAGATCTAAGATCAGTAATTGATAATTGATCCATATAGATCCTATTTTGTTATCACAGGCTTCCATCTCTATTTCTTGTTCTCTTTCCCCTATTTTATTTTTTGTTCACTATATCATATCTATTTCAATCATTATTTCATTTCATTTTTCATCAACATCTTTCAATTATATAAAAACCCAAGACAATTTTATGATGATCACTAGATAAAGTAACACTTCTTCCTTGATAGAGACCCTAGGGTTGGACACTTTCTATATTTAGGGAGAATATAAATTTATATCTTATGAACCCTTACAAAGGGGATTAATAATATATTATCTTTATAAAGATGGTCTATTTGATAAGACCATTTAAATTATAGAGTATATTTTGAGATATTGTTCTATGGATATCAAAGGTAGTTGGGATCAACACATTCCTTTCATAGAAATTTTGTTCAAAAATAACTTTCATTTGAAATTTCTGGTGAATCCTATATATAGTCCTATATGAGAGGAAGTGAATAAATCCAACATACTAGAATGAAGTTAGATAACAAAATATATTGGGACCATATCTATTTATGTAAATTACAAATAAGGTGAGATCCATTACGAAGCACATCAAGGAAACTTAGAGTTGACCTAAGAGTTGTGATGACAGACATTAGAAAGATCTAGAATTTAAAGTTGGTGAAAATGTATTCCTAAAAATA
The DNA here is from genome assembly GCA_963277665.1 of Viscum album. Classification (NCBI taxonomy): domain Eukaryota; kingdom Viridiplantae; phylum Streptophyta; class Magnoliopsida; order Santalales; family Viscaceae; genus Viscum; species Viscum album. The sequence continues at coordinate 1,420,436,108 of OY728145.1, forward strand.
TATCTATGTAAGAAGGTTATAATATTTGGAAATAATTGAAATTTTATCCCTAGATATATCCACCCCTTCGATATTCTTTATCAGGTCAGGAAATTTTCTTATCTATTAGTGATCCACTAAACATATTTCATGTTCATGATGTGTTTTATATATCTCTTTTGAGAAACCATATACATGAACCTTAACATGTACAAAAATTATAATTCATACTTTTGGAATATGATCACTCCTATGAAGAACAAATGGATGAAATCTTGGATCAAAGAGTTAAAGTGATACAAAATAAGACTACAAACTAGCTAAATTTATTCAGAGGAATCATAAATTCGAGGAAGCTACATGGGAACATGGGAATGTAATGAAGTAGGGATATCATCATTTTTTATATCATAGTGAAATAATTTTAAGGTAGAAATTCATTTTAAGTGTGGTATAATGTAACACCCTGAGATTATATATATATATATATATTCTTTTGAAATAAACCTGAAGTATCTGACAACTTGTTATACATTCAAGCCTGAGTCTAAATGAACCATATTATAATATACTACTATACCCATTCCATTTGAATTCATGGAATTAATATTATTTAAAAAATTATGGAAAAATTATTTATAAATTTTTATTTTTAATACATAATTACTCAATCTTTAGTAGCATCATTTTATGCTTCAAAAATATGTTTTTTTCAAAAATGTTTTTTTATTACATTTTGTGTGCAGATATTTCAAAAAAATCATAGAAATTATATTTTAATAAATTAATATAATTTTTAAAAAAATCATTTCTATATTATCTTATGGTGAAATTTTGGTATTTTATGAAAAGATTTATTTTTAAGTCCGTGGAGAAAAATACTGATTTTTGTAAAATTGTCATATGTTTCATTAAATTGAGTAATTTAAAACTATAATTATATTTTTAATTTAATAAAAAAAATAACATAAGACACCTATAATTATAAATAATATTATTAATTACATATAAATCAATATTTTTCTGGATTTTGGTATATACACATTTTTGGGTTTAAAAATGAATTTTTCTACAAATAGTGTTTTATCGCGTTTTGTGGGTTTGTTTATAAATTTAAATATTCCATTTATAGAAATTAAATTTTATAACACTAAATCCATAATTTTAATCTAAATTTAAAATTTTCTTAATGAGGCCACATTCATTTTTTTCTTATGAATAGTACCATGGTAAAAATTCAATACTGTAGTAAAAGTTAAAATTCCTTAATAAGGGTTGTTAAACTGAAAATATAAGGGTTAAAATTACATAAAAAATTTATTAATATTATTATATTTCTATATTTTTATCCTATATATTCCTCCCTTCTAAAATAGTATTACTTTTTTCCACATTTCTTCAATAATACATTAATATATTTAAATATTTTGAAACTTTCTAAGTCTATCCACTCCATCCCTTATGAAATGACACCATTTCTCTTATCTTAACCATAATTAATGATCCATTTGGATCAACCAATACCAAAACAAATCCCTTCCAAAAATCTCTCCCCGTGATCTAGAGGTCGTGGTTTGATCAAAATACCAACCATAAAAGGCATTAGGTGTAATCCAAATGGGGATGTCCAAGGATGAGTTATGGATCTTAATTGAGTGTTTTCTTTTTTTATTTCTTCTTATAACCATTAAATTATATGCTAACCAGGATAATATAATACCATAAATATATCTCATATAATAATATTTTATTATTTTGATGGATCATATAACAACCTGGATTTTCTCAAATGTATGCATCATTTGTTTTTTAGTTAAAATCCTTCATTTTATCTTGTTAAATGTGCCTTATGGACTAAGGAAGGTTTTGAGAGAATATAGAGATTGTTTGGATCATGGATCTTGAAAATGGGACAAACAGAGTGGGTCACATGGTTATTGTATAGTTAGAGATAATTGTGTGACTCATCCTTATAGGAAACTAGTTTTATAGGAGAGGGTGCATGATTTTTCTACAATGGTGCATGCTAGGGAGCGCGACCATGTGAAATGTATCAGAAATGAGACATTGGATTTTCTCATGGGTTGTGTAGAGTTTTTCAAACTATACTCCTAGAACATGAAAAAGGGGGTCCTTGGATAGTGGAGGCAATATGTTTTGTGCAAAGTTTGGCCAACTGTACGACTAAACCATGTGACCCCTTTTGAGGGTGATTTTACCAAATTTCCCTTGAAATATTTTTAACATAAACCCCTCTTCCCCCTTTAATTTACAGTAGATATCCCCTCTATATATATCATATAGATCTCTCCCTCTACCTTCATTAGATATTTTTATAGAGCCTCCATCCAGGATCCATTTCAAATATTGTTAGAAGCATTGGACCCGCATCGATAAGCTCCCTAATCCTCTTGGTTCCTTTCATCATTTATCTTCTTATAGCTTGCTCTATTTTAGAGAAAGATCATTTTCCCTATTTTTAGGTATTTTTTATATCTCTATGATTTATTTTATTATACTTCAAACCAGTAGCCTATATTGGGTGAATATTCATCTACGACCCTAAGTTAGGTTTTCTAGTTGTTTGCCTTAAAAGTCAGATGTTTTAATAGCTTCATTGTTGTGCCGCACGTTGTCCATTGTCACACATTTCCCTTAAGTGTGTTATTCCATTTTAAATATATTCAAACATTATGTGATACTCCCATAAACCTCTATTAATTTATTAGAGGTTTCCCACCTCTTGATTTCCACCCCTCCGGGTGTGCTAAATAAAATTACCTCCTTATATTCAATTATTTAAATAACCAAACACCGTCTATCCATTTGTATTTCCTTGGAAATGGAATTGCACTCATTTATATAATTTTTCAATGGAATGAAAAAACTTCTAGTTGTTAGTCTTAACCTATAATGGTATTTTTATTTCTGTATAAATTAAATTTATTTACTTAAAATGAATTGTGGTGGGTGGCACGACCATGCCACTTGTTATATAATTATAAATGTGAATTGTATGAATTGTCATGCCCTTGGTTATATTGGGTTTGATTACTATGATTCTTAAGAGGAAGTCCTTAATTAATATTATTATTAATGGAATGACATGGATATTGGCTGATGAATTATGATTAAGGAACTCGTAGAGAATGACGTTTCATGCTCCATTATATCGAGTGTTGGGAATGATGTCTCATAATATTATACTTTTATTTGGGTGATGGGAATGATGTTCCACATTTTTATGTGTCAATTTTTTGTCATGATGACTCACCACATCACCTAGAGTAATGGGAAAGATGTCTTTAACTCACATGAGATTATGGGATTGTACCCTTGCTTGATCTTATAGCTCATTAGACAAGTTATGGATTCCTGAGTTATATCTTGGGTCCAGCTAGCACCTTGTATCTGTGTATATTCCCACTTATGTCCTCTCATACTTAGTTCATATATGTGTATATAGTATATAAATATATATTATTACTTATATATATATGGTATTTGTATCAGACATATTCTGACCTATGTCGAAGTAGGTAAAGTCATCCAAGTGTCCTAATAGAACTATATCTAACTGGTGTTTATTTATTCAGATCTCTTTATTATTTATCATGCACACTACTTTCCTATATACACTGGTTGTATTATTTCCGGATTCCATTTTTGTTTGCCTACTTAACTTATCTCAAACCTTGCTCAGGCCACCTTTGGTACCCATGTAGACCTCATGTCTTCAGGTATGGGTAAGGGAAAGGTCCCTACTATTGATGATTGATCTGTCTTACTTATAGCTTGGAGCATTGGAGTAGTGGAATGAGCTTATACTCATGATTCTAGTGGAGTAGTATTTTTTATTTTTTTTATTTTAGTATAGCATGTTGTATATATATGTCCCACGTATCCCCTTTTTCTCTTTTTGTATATCAGCATGCCATAACATCATCATGTATATGAATCAACCTATGGGATTTTAATTACTATTACTATTGCCTATTGTTTATGCTTCCGCAGTTAATTATTATATTTACTTCCATTGTTCCATCTATTATATCATATTTCTGCTACTTTTTTATTTATTATATCTGATGTTTCACTATAATATGAGGGTATAGTCTCACTATTGTACTATCTTTGACCATTACTACTAGCCAGCAGCCTCTGGCATATGGGGAGGTGTTCTTGAGGCCATGTGACCCACCGGATTGGGGCATCGGTTAAATGAATCCCGAGTTGGGATGTTACAAAGTGGTCTAAGATATTATTTTTCCTTTTGTATTATTGTTTGGGTATTATATACGAGACTAGGTTGTAATGGAATTTTGTAATGAGCTTGTGCCTGGGAGTATCTAGCCAATAAATAGAGGAAACCCAAATTTCTTGGGATGGATTATTGATATTATATGATTATTCCAATTATAGTTGATATGATTTCATCATTGGGTGATCCACATGCCTTGTGATGTTATTATTGTTGATTTTATTGATACATACATTGTTTCTTGGCCTAGTACGGAAAGGATTTATCATCTCATTCATCATTACAGGCATACAAGGACTAATATTCCATGTATATTTCCATGCCACATCTACTTTCTACATGCATATATCTATTTCATATAGTTATAACCTGATTATTATATATTGAAATGTGTTATAATTTCTTATAGGGAAAATATAATTGGATTAATTAAAGTTTCTACGTCAATCTATATGGTGTTTTCCTGCATAGATTGGTAATGAAACCTTAATTATCCAATCATACCATATTGTGGGCTATAGAACTATTGATTCCAGATCATTATATATATATATATATATATATATATATATATATATATTGATGTAAAGGTAGATAGACTCAATAAATTTTAAATATTTTAAATTAAATGGTTACCGCTAAATGAGATTCCAATTGTAAAGTAAAGGGTGTTTTCATCTATACCTTGGAATTTTCACTCCATATAATGAAACTCGTATCATGTTATATGAGACCTAGACCCAAACCATCCCTTAGTAGTGGCTAGTTGGAGTGTTTATTAATTTCTTATGGCCTATTATGGTTTTTCTTACCACCTAGACTTGGATTTTGGAGTAGGTAGAAAGGTGTTAGATTTTTCTACAAGAAGGTTGTGTGCCTATCATTTTTTCTATTTTTAATTGTTTTAACTACTAAGTTCTTCTTTGAGACATGAATTTGGAACTATATAATCATTCCCCCATGATAGACTTGAGTCATATGCCAGGAAAGTGGTGACAGCCATGCAATTGAGGTGGTGGGCCCTGAGCCTCTAGTGATACCTATTACTATGCCACCTATGGCACCACATACTATTACAAATATGGGCACTGACACCCAGTTTCAAGAGAAAATTTCCATTATTATTTAGTTTATGAAAGGTGTTTCTTGACCTTCACTGACTATGAAAATTTTGACATCAGAGTTACAACAACATCATCTTTCCACCTTTTAAGGGGATGGAGAACCTCATGCTTTTGAGTCATGGTTAGAGGTTATGCTATATATCTTCAAGCATCTAAAGACACCTCTAGAGAAAGGGGTTAAGCTTTCTACCTATATGTTATGGGGTTATACCAAATTATGGTGGGATATTATTACCTAGGAAGACTAACATCGATATATGATCTGGGTGGAATTCCAGATGATCTTTTATGACTATTTTTTTCTGAAAACCTTGAGAGCTAACTAGTATATAGAATTCACGAACCAATAGTAGGGTCCATTTTTATCATGAAATATTATTCTCATTTTACTGAGCTAAAGAAATTTTCACTGAATCTAGTGGGTGATGATCTTATGATGACCAGGATATTTGACGATGGGATGATATACACCATCCAATAAAAAGGTCAATTTAATTCAACTGACTGTTATTTCTAAATCATTAACTAAACTATCATTACTAAGAGGAATTTGAGGGAATCCAATGGTGAGAACCAAGGAAATTAATTACCCAGACCTAGCAGTGTTTCTTCTAGTCGGAAAAATTGATGTTTTGAGGTTTCTCATAGGGGTAGTAGCAGTCAGACATCTCATAATGATAACTTCTTTATATGTTACTAATTTAGGAAACTGGGACACACCAAATCGCAGTGTATGTAAGATCTAATTGAATGTAGAGGTTGTGGAAGAATAGGGCATATCCACCACTTCTGCATGAATTTTCCACTAATACCTAGTGAGTGGGGATATAAGCATACTCCATGCTCCAGAGAAGGACCAATAGTATCTCACTAATTAGTTAATTTGAATACCACCAACCTCTCAGGCTGAGGTGGTGATCGAGGTAGTGGTAATCAGACTTGAGAGTTTCATCCCCAACATAGCGGACTTACTCAAGGAAATCAGGTTATGACTTAGGGTTGTAGTATGATCTAGTTACATGTAGTCCAACCTATGCCAGAGGAGAATAGCACTAGACCTTCTACTATTTGAGTTACTATTCTAATAGCCTATACATTATTTTATTCTTTATTTGAGATAGATTCATCCTACTCTTTTATATCAAAGGCCATTATAGAGAGTCTATGACTCAATATAGAGTTTTTATGTGGTGTGATGACTCTCAATACTCTGTTAGGTATCCGATCACAGAGAATTATCCATTGTAAAGATTTCCCCCTTGATATATTTGGATAACACTTTGAGAGGAATATCTTCATCCTCAACATAATAGGGTTTGATTTAATTATTGAGATAGATCAGTTAGTTCCCTATCGATACCATATTTAATTTTATCATCAGAGGTTGATGTTTACATCACCTGAGGGTGGTAGACATGTTAAAAAGTGAGAATGGGATATTTAGAAAACTCAAGATGGACCTAAACACAAGGGGTTGGGCAGAGTGACAGCCTAGATTTCCAGTATCTTTTTGTAAGATCAAGGGTTATGACCCACTGTTTTCTCTACTGTGGTGGATCATTTCAGGAATATATTCACCAAATAATTTTCTAATATACCTCCAATGAGAGGGGTAGAATTCACTATTAATCTAGTGTTAGTATAATCACTAGTTATAGGATGACACCTTTGAAGCTTCTGGAGCTCAAGAAATATTTATAGGACTTGGAGGATAAAGGATTTATCTAACCTAACACCTTACCATGGGGTTCACTAGTAATTTTTTCCAATAGAGGATAGTACCCTAATGATTGGTATAGATTTACAATGGTTGAACTAGCTCACAATAAAGAACTGTTATCCACTTCCTAGAATTGAAAACCTCTCTAATTATCTCCATGGGAGAGTGTTTTCAACAACTTATTTACAGTATATCTATCATCAGATGTGTTTTAGGTTATCACACATACCTCGTACAACATTCCGGAGTATGTATGGTTTCTATGAGTACCTGGTAATATCGATTGGTCTCATGAATGCAACTAATATTTTCATGGATATGATTAATTGGGTTTTACACCCATACTTTGATTCATTCATGGTATTCTTTGTGGAAAAAATCTTAGTGTACTCTATTTCTTTTCATGACCATGCACAACATCTTTATATTGTGATGAATACACTGAGAGAGCACCATATTTACACTAAACTCACCAAATGACACTTTTTGATTGACAAAGTTAACTTTTTGGTTCATATCATCTTAGAGTCAGGGGTCTCATTAGACCTAGAGAAAGTGATAATTATAGTTTTCTATGAACAACCCAAGAACTTCTTTGAAATACATATTTTCTTGGGGATATATATGTATTAATGTTGATTCATCTAGGATTTCACATGCTTAGAAATTCCTCTTACGAGATTTACTAAGAAGGTTGTAAAATTTAAATGGATAGAATATTATGAATCAGCCTTTCATTAGTTTAAGGGAATATTGAATTTATCACCGATCCTAATTCTTATAGAGCTAGGAAAGACCTATACTATTTATTGTTATGCATTGGGTATTGGGATGGGAGCAGTTCTGATATAATATGAATGAGTCATAGTGTATAGGTCTCGTAAATTGAGGCCTCATAAGTATAATTAATATTAAATGATGTTGAGATAATTGTGGTTGTTCATGATTTATGTTTTGGGGGGAATTATCTACTTGGGGAGCATTTTTTGGTGGTCAAAGATCAAAAAATCCTGAAGTACATCTTTACACAGCATGATCTGAATCTCAGATTGTGAAGATGGGTTGAGTATCTAAAATATTTTAATTTCAAGATTTCCTATATTCCTGGTAAACGAAATGTTGTAGTCGATGCTCTGATCTAGAAGACTCATACACAAGAAGTTCAAGAGGCTAGTGGTGGATGGAAGCTCATGGACTTGTCTTTAGATATGCATATTGAGGTTTAGGAGGAACATGGTCAAACTATCCTCTTATCCTTAGTAGTAAACTCAACCCTTATGGGATGGGTGAGAATGAGTAAAATCTCATATCCTAAAGTTTTAAACCTAATAAAAATTATATAGGATGACGATTCATCTTCTGGTTGGACCCTATATAATGATGAGATCTTACACTTTACTGGGCATGTTTCGGTGCCAACAAACATCAAAGTGAAGCTAATGTGGGAACATCATGCCTCTATTTGGGAGGTACATCCCAATGTCACCAAGATGTATAAATACTTTAATTGCTGGTATTGGTGGACTACTATGAAATGGGAGATATCTAGAATTATCACTTGGTGTTCCACCTGTCAACAAGTGAAAGAAGAACATCAGCTACCAGTAGGACATTTATAGTCATTGTCATTTCCTAAGAGTAAATGGGAAAATGTGTCTATAGACTTCATGATGTGTTTAACTAGATCACCTTGTTTCAATGATATAGTTTGGGTATTAATTAATCATTTGAGGAAGGTCTCACACTTTTTACCTATTCAAGATACCTTCTTGGTAGACAGGCTGGCGAGGCTATATGTTAGGGAGGTCGTACATCTTTATTGAGTTCCTTGTTATATCATTTTTGATAGGGACACTCATTTCATATCTCAGTTCTAGAAGGGGGTTACAGAAGACCTTGGGTACACAGGTACTTTTTAGCATGATCTATCAACTACAGACTGATGGATAGACATAGCATGAAATTCAGGTGTTAGAGGACATGTTATGTGCATGTGTCCTTGACTTTGGGGTTCTTGGGATAAACACTTACCACTTGTTGAGTTCGTTTGTAATAACATATTTCAGGATTCCATTTAGATGGATCCTTATGTATCCTTATATGGTAATCCTTGTAGATCACCTCTATGTTTTTTAATAATAGAGGAGGAATCTTGTCTTGGACTGTGTCTCATCCAATAGATTTTAGAGTAGGTACAGTTGATTAGGAAGCGCATGTTGAAAAATCGGTCCAGACATCAGTCATTTAACAACCATCATTGACGACCTCTTGAGTTCAAGGTTGGGGACCATATTTTCTTGCAAGTTTCTCTCGGTTTGGTCCATCGATGAATTCAGAGGGAAGTTAATCTTTCACCTCGATTCATTGGAACCTTTGTGTTTTTTAAATGAATCAGACCAATGGCTTACCAAATAGAACTTCCTCAGAGATACCGTTCTATGAATGATGTCTTCCATGTATCTCAGATCCTATGGTATTATCTAGACCCAACACATGTTTTATAACCTAATGAGGTTGAGTTATATGTAGATGCTTCCTTTGAGGAGTATCCAGTAAGTATCATGGATTAATGAATGAAGACATTTTGAGGTAGTTCACACCCTTTATTACGATTGTTATGGTATTAAAAATGAGTATAGTATGAGATCTTGGATATTGAAGCTGATGTTTGAGCTTAGTGGTTAGAAATTTTCTCATTTTATCCCTTATTACCCTAAAAAGGATAACTCTGGGATGAGTTTTCTTAAGGATGGGAGGTTGTAACGATCCATATTTTCTCAAAGGTACGTCTCATTTTTTTTTCAATTAAAATACCTTATTTTATCTTGGTAAATGTTCCCTATAGACTAAGAAAGGTTTTGGGACTGTTTGGGGCCTATTCAGATCCTAGAGCTCCAGAAATTGGATAAACATAGTGGGACCCATGGTTAGCGCATGATTAGTGCTAACTGTGTGACTTGACCGTGTGGGGAACTAGTTGTACAGGAGAGGCCACACGATTTGTTTGCAACTCTACAAGCCAGAGTGCATGACCATGTGAAATGTCTAAAACCTGAGATAGTGTATTTTTTCAGAGGCTGGACACGGTTTTTCAAACTAGCACCTAGATCATGTGGATGGGGTCCTTGGATAGTGGACGTAGCATGGTGGGTGCACATTTTGGACAAATGTGTGGCCAAACCATGAGTCCCCGTTTTTTACGGTGATTTTACCAAATTTTCTATGAAATGTTTTTAACTCAAATCCTTATTCCTCCTTTCATTTATATTGGATATACCCTCCATCATTCTCTCATGGAGATCTCCCTCCACCATCATTAGGTATTTTAATATAACCTCCATCCAAAATCTGTTTCGAACATCATCAAAAGCATTGGATCTGAATTGGTAAGATCCCTAATCCTCTTGCTTCCTTTCATCATTTATCTTCCTAACTCTTAAACTTTTTTTGTGCAAGATCATTTTCCCTATTTTTAGTTTATTGGTTTGTTTCTCCAATTTCTTTCTTTCTAATATAAACCAAAATCCAATATGGGACAAGGAGTCATATAGAGACCTAAGGTAGGTGGTATAGTTATTTTCCATAAATGTCATGATGTTTTATAGATTTTCTATTATGTCACACACCTTCCATTATTATGTGTTTTCCTTAAGTGTGTTATTTCTTTCTAAATAAATTAAAACATGATGTGATACACCCATAGACCCCTATTAATTTATTAGAGGTTTCCCACCTCTTGATTTTCACCCCATAAGGTGTACCGAATGAAATCACCTCCTTATATTCAATTGTTTAACTGAATAAACACCATTGATGCATTTTTCTTGTCTTGTAAATGGAATTTACCTCATTTATATAACTTATCAGTGGACTAGAACACCTTATAGGTGTCCATATTTACCTTTAATAATATTTTTCTTACCTTATAAATTGAATGTATTAACTTAAAATGAATGGTAGTGGGTAGCATGTCCATGCCACCAGTTATATAATTATAAATGTGAATTGAATTAATTGTGACACCCTTGGTTGTATTAGGCTTAATGATTATGATAATTAAGAGGAATTACCCCATTACTATTATTATTATTGGTATTACATGGATATTGTTTGTGGAATGATGGATAAGGTAATTGTAAAGAATGATGTTTCATGCTCCCTTACATTGGGTGTTGGGCGTGATGTCTCGCACTATTATACTTTTAGTTGGGCGATGGGAATTTTGTTCCACATTCCTCTGTATCAGGTGTTGGGCATGATGACTCACCCCACCATATCGATTGATAGGAAAATGTCTCACACTCACATGATATTATGGGCTTATACCCTTGCTTGAGTTTATAACTCTTTAGACTAGTTATGGATGCATGAGTTATGCCCTCAGTCTAGCTAGCACCCAATATCCATGTATATGACAACTTATGTCCTCACGTACTTAGTTCATATATGTTTATATAGTGTGTGTTTGTATGTGTGTGTGTGTATATATATTATTACTTATATATATATATATGGTATTTGTATCAAACGTATTTCGGTATATGAAAAGGTAGGTAGAGTCTTCCATGTATCATAATGGAACATGATCCAACTTGTGTTTATTTATTCATCTCTATTTATTATTTATTAAACCTATATACTTCATTTCTATATACACTATTTGAATTATTTCTAGAAACCATTTGTGGTAGAAAACTGAGTTTATCTCGCACCCTACTCAGGTTGCCTTTGGTACCTGAGTAGACCTCATGTCTGTAGATATGGATAAGGATAATCATTCTACTATAGATGTTTTATCTACCTTACTTATATTTTAGATCATCAGAGAAGAGGACTGAGCTTATTCTCATGATGCTAGTGAAGCTTTATTTTAGATTTGTTATATTTTAGTATAGCATGTTGTATATGATTGTCCCTTGTATCCCATGTTTCCCTTTTTGTATATCACCATGTCATGACATAATCATTTATATGACTCAATCAATGTGTTAGGACCAAGTTGATAAGGAAGAGTATCATAATCAGGTATTGTAATTTGTTTTCAAGGATGTTTGAGACCTAACTTTGTATAAGTGGATGATCAAACTGATCTTAGTACTCAAAAAATTAGATTCACAATTATTATGAAAGTCCATTTGATTTGGAAGGAAAGATGTTTCTAGAAGATAGGGAAGTTAAAATAATTTCCTTTTAAAATATTATGATGCTAAATGTGATTTATCAAATTTTAAATATCACAACAGATGGGGTTCGTGATGAAATTAATCGAGTGGTTTTGGAATAAAGAGAATTTTGGTAAGAAGATGGATGAGGCTTTAATGATGTATTAATTTTTGTTTGATGACAAAGACATATGACCTTTAATTTTTATGGTTGGTATTACTAAATCATATTTTTAAGGTGGCATCGTTTCCCAATATTTTCCAAATTTTTGGGATCAAAAGTCTGGAGGAAGAGGCTAGAATCACATAAGGTTGTTTTCTGGGAATTAAACTTCATAAAAATGATAAAGTCACAGGTTTTGTGAAGTTTGGGATTCTATTCATGAAGACGTGGAGAATAATGAATAGTGAAAATAATCTCCATGATTGCAAGAAGTGGATCATCATGAGAATGTGATGGTTTAATGGTGATCTCTGCGACAATGACCAATATCAAAGGATCATCTCGAATGGAGGGGCACCGCAAATATATTTTTGAGTGATTCAAAAAATGTACTGGAGGTGGTGTAGCATCGCAAATGAGCGAGCCTATATATATGAGGCAACCCCCACATCATTTGAGATGGAAATAATAGATAAAATTTGAAATTGGATTGATTTTGAAGAGGTAAAGGAGCATCAATAAGATGGATTTCTATGCAAGATTAAGAATTGCGAAAAGACTTATAAAGTATTGATTGATGCCAATGATTATAATTAATGGGTTCTTTGGGATGATGGAATATTCTATGTTGACTTAGTGAGCTTCACGAAGGCAGTATGCTTTGATTAGATAGGGAGCTTTGAGAAGGTTGGGAGCTTCGCGAGGGAGATTCATAAACATCAGTTTTGGATATCTAATTTAAGTGAATAAATATTTCAAAGAGAAACAAATTAGGTCTATGAAAACTTGGAAATTAGACTAGGATATTATAATTAGTATTATTATGAATTTCATGAAGTTCTTACCAGCTTTTGGGTAAGAAAGTGAAGAATTGTTTTGAAAGATCAAATTTTTGAAAGTTGATTAAGAAGTACCGTAACATTATATTGCATCATTTTGTTCTAAAAGAAAACACGCACTATTGGATTGTTTTAATAGTGATACTTGAGTGTAAGGGAATATCCTACTCATTTTATTTCACACAAAGGGATTGTTTTTCATGTCTCAACCTATGTAGGGGCTCGATTCGTGACTACCCCAAGCCCGCCTCTATAGGCCAAGGGCTAGAAACTAGCACCGAAGGCATACAAACTTATAGAGGCCTTTTCCTATAAACCTATAAACACACACAACCAACTCAATTCAAAAGTTCATAGGGAAAGGAACAAGAGATGAAACACTGCTATAAATAAACAAAATATGCATGGACTACTAAAACAGTACAAGTGCGGTATAGTAAACTGAAAGGGGAAAAAGAGAAAAATACATGCCCAACCATAAAAGTGCCACAAATTGGCAGTAACAGAAAATTAAACATCTGATAGAGCCCTACTCCTAGAACCCAAACTATGACCACTATATGCGGTCCAAGAACACGTATCCCTATGCTCCTCTGAAGTCACGATCAACATGTCCATCGTCTGTATAAGGCATGACACGTGCAGGAAAATCCCGTGTAGAGGTGAGTATAAAAATACTCAGTAAGATTCCCCAAAAAGGAAAAGGGGGAGCTGTAAGAGATACTCTAAAAAGGACAGCAGTAGATATGACAAAGTGCAGTAAAAGGAGTGCAGCTCAACCCAACAAGAGAGTGAAGTGAGCTCATCCAAACAAAAGGGGATAGAAAAGGTGAGAATATGAACTTATCGTCGATTCTTCACTACCTATAATAGGAAAGTATACTCATACAACTATGAGATGCTAGACATGAAAAGCACATGGCATACCCCACGCATCTTTGCCTCTATTAAAAGGAGAGTATCCAAAACCCAAGGAGTGGGAACTGGAAAAGAATATATATATATATATATATATATATATATATATATTCTCAGTCAATAAACCCAAATAGGAGAGTAAGGTGATATCCATATCACAAGCTCAGCCTAGAAAAGTGAGTATCCAATGGTTACAAAAGTAATAATTGATGCCTAAAATCCCATATGTCTCCTTAGAACTGCAATTCAAAAGGACTCAATCACCGCACCTTGATACCATCTGCTTTGGGTGGAATTGTCTTTACCTTATGGTTTTAGGTTGTGTCACAAGGACGCGTGTGGGGGGAAAAGTGTCCCTCTTTCTTGAGAGTCCAAAGTCACGTCAGAGCATGCCTTATCACTATCTCACAGTCGAGAGGTTGTGTCTCAAAATTAAGGACTCATACCCAGTTTGGCTATAGGGTAATACTCTAGTGTCGTCGAGGACCCATCCCCATCCCTACTGGAGAGTTTTACTCTAGTATCATCTAGGACCCATCCCTAGCCCAGCTGAAGGGTTCTACTCTAGTGTCTTCGAGGACCCATCCCAAACCTGGCTAGAGGGTTCCACTCAGAAAAGATCGAGGACCCATACATAGCCCGGCTGGAGGGTTCCACTTATAACTACCATTGGGGACCACTTCCCAACCTAGATAGAGGTAAACTTGGATCTTATCTAGTCATCCCTGCTGGATGGTGCCTCTCGGAAAAGTATCAAGAAACTCTGGCATCCCAGCTAGATGGTACCTCTTGGAAAAACATCGAGGAACTCGGGTCATCCATGTTGGATGGTACCTCTTGGAAAATCATTGAGGAACTTTGGTCATCCCATCTAGATGGTACCTCTTGGAAGAACATTGTTGGAGTTATCAGCTACCGCCCAAGATAGGCGTCACACCTAGAATATTTGAATGTATCTCTTCATACATATTCTCTACTCTCACAAGGGTCTAAACTAACCCAATCCATGGGTTCTCTTAAAACACATCAAAAGGATATTCCATTGACATTCCTTTCATGTTTCCACATTTAATGAGATCGTGAAAAACACCCCACACATCCAAACAGATCACACCATTGTGATCCTTGTGAAAATACACACAAGGTACACTATCAACTCGATCCAAATGGTCATCAGATGGAAAATTCGTATATCACTGCATTGTGCTTGAATGATGTCACGTGGGACCCATACCTTGGTCTCGAAACAAATTATACGGATTGCGTCATTTCAATCCTCACGAAAAAACATATGAAATGGACTAATCATTCATCCAAAACGGATACTCGGGGAAAAATTTTCATTTCACAATAACACATGCGAACCGGGCCTCATGGGGCCCACACCTTGATCTCGATTTAAACACCTGAAATTGGTCTTAAAAATTCTACCTCAATTTCAGGATCACAACGTCGTCGACGGATAGCCAATCTGATGTTGTATGGAAGTGTTACGACAGATGAAGATTATGCAATAATAATAATAATATTATTATTATTATTATTATTATTAATATTAATATTAATATTGGATGTTTGATGAACACAAGTCAAGGACCAGAATTCAATATCCAACATTGGACTTGAATCGGCTGTCTTAATCCCATGGTCACTCTACCGCTGATGTTACATCTGTCAGACATCGTATGCATGAGTTATAACAGGTCAAAGATTTAATAATAATATTATATTATTGTTATTTTATTATTTTGGGTATCCGATCCAAAAACCTGAAAAAGGTGTCCAATAACAGACTTAGAATATTCGTCTCAAAGTTAGGGCTGCACTGCCACTGACGGTTCGCCAAACCAAAGTCGCAGAGAGAAGTTATGGAAAAATTATGTTTTTACAACCAAAAAATATTATTATTATTATTATATTATTATCATTATTTATAGTTTATTTATCTAAAACCCAATATCTAAAAAACCCACCCACAAACCAAAAGTAGTGCCTCTATCTCTCTCCAATCACACTCATGCCATTATTATTATTGTTTTATTTAAAATGGTTGGAGGGGTTTTTTTTGCCATACCACACATAGTTCATGCACCGGATTTTTTTTTTGTTTACGTTTTTTAAAAAAAAAATTTCCAGAAAACGCTTCCGGTAAAACAAATTTTAAAATTGCACCTCAAAGGCGGCATCCGGGATGCCGCCTTTGCATTTCGGGGCAAGGCGGCATCTGCGATGCCGCCTTTGCGCTGCGGGTGAAAGGCGGCATCGCGGATGCCGCCTTTCTCTTAAAAATATATATTTTTATTTTTTAATTACATTTATTCATTATAATTTTTAATTACATTTATTCATTATAATTTTTAATTATTAATTAGTAATTATTAATAATTAAATATGTCATAATTAATTATTAATATAATTATTACATATATAATAAATATTTAGTTAATTAGAAATACAATTAATAATTATAACTAATTAATTAGTAATTATTAATTATTAATTAGCTAATTAGTAATATAAATATTTATTATAATTATTCATTATAATTAGTAATTAGTAATTAATAATTATTAATAAGTAATTAGTAATTATTAATTAGTAAATTAGTAATATAAATATTAATTATAGCTATTCATTAAATTATTAATTATTAATTATTACTCATTAATTATTACTTATATAATAAATAATTAGTTAATTATTAATATAACTATTAATTATATAATAATTAATTAGTTAATTAGTAATATAATTATAATCTTTCAAAGTCACGTACTTGAAACAATTTTAAGTTTCAAGTAGGCGGTTTTGAAAGCTTATAAATTATTTTTCATTAACATTTTTTTGTAAATTGCTTTTGTTTTAAATTATTTTTTATATGTTTAATCCATGTTTTAAGTTTCATTTATATTGGTCTTCTATTTTATGTTTTATGGTCTTTCAAAGTCACGTACTTGAAAAATTTTAAGTTTCAAGTATGCGGTTTTGAAAGCTTATAAATTTCTTTTCATCAACTTTTTTTTGGAAATTTCTTTTGTTTTCAACTATTTATTATATGTTTAATCAATGTTTAAAGTTTCAATTATATTCGTTTTATAGTTTATATTTTACAGTCTTTCAAAGTCACGTACTTGAAACATTTTTAAGTTTCAAGTAGACGGTTTTGAAAGCTTATAAATTATTTTTCATTAACATTTTTTTGTAAATTGCTTTTGTTTTAAACTATTTTTTATATGTTTAATCCATGTTTTAAGTTTCATTTATGTTGGTCTTATAGTTTATCTTTTATTGTATTTCAAAGTGACGTACTTGAAAAATTTTAAGTTTCAAGTATGCGGTTTTGAAAGTTTATAAATTACTTTTCATCAACTTTTTTTTGGAAATTTCTTTTGTTTTCAACTATTTATTATATGTTTAATCAATGTTTAAAGTTTCAATTATATTCGTTTTATAGTTTATATTTTACAGTCTTTCAAAGTCACGTACTTGAAACATTTTTAAGTTTCAAGTAGGCGGTTTTGAAAGCTTATAAATTATTTTTCATTAACATTTTTTTGTAAATTGCTTTTGTTTTAAACTATTTTTTATATGTTTAATCCATGTTTTAAGTTTCATTTATATTGGTCTTCTATTTTATGTTTTATGGTCTTTCAAAGTCACGTACTTGAAATATTTTAAGTTTCAAGTATGCGGTTTTGAAAGCTTATAAATTTCTTTTCATCAACTTTTTTTTGGAAATTTCTTTTGTTTTCAACTATTTATTATATGTTTAATCAATGTTTAAAGTTTCAATTATATTCGTTTTATAGTTTATATTTTACAGTCTTTCAAAGTCACGTACTTGAAACATTTTTAAGTTTCAAGTAGACGGTTTTGAAAGCTTATAAATTATTTTTCATTAACATTTTTTTGTAAATTTCTTTTGTTTTAAACTATTTTTTATATGTTTAATCCATGTTTTAAGTTTCATTTATGTTGGTCTTATAGTTTATCTTTTATTGTATTTCAAAGTGACGTACTTGAAAAATTTTAAGTTTCAAGTATGCGGTTTTGAAAGTTTATAAATTACTTTTCATCAACTTTTTTTTGGAAATTTCTTTTGTTTTCAACTATTTATTATATGTTTAATCAATGTTTAAAGTTTCAATTATATTCGTTTTATAGTTTATATTTTAAAGTCTTTCAAAGTCACGTACTTGAAACATTTTTAAGTTTCAAGTAGGCGGTTTTGAAAGCTTATAAATTATTTTTCATTAACATTTTTTTGTAAATTTCTTTTGTTTTAAACTATTTTTTATATGTTTAATCCATGTTTTAAGTTTCATTTATGTTGGTCTTATAGTTTATCTTTTATTGTATTTCAAAGTGACGTACTTGAAACATAAACTTCTTGATTAGCCTGACGAATTTGTTCAAAACGCTCTTCAAATCGTCATTGGTCCGACTCATATGCTACAAAACGTAGATGATATTTCACATAAATTGATTTTATATTTATATTGAAACAGTAAAACAGAATGAATAAAATACGTACCAAGCCTCGTGATTGCCTTCTTCATCGGTTCGTTGTGGAATTTTTTATGTACATTGCTAGCAATGTGTCTAATGCAAAACCGATGATGTGCATTTGGGTATCTCCATGTATCAGGATCTGCATTGATTGCCTCATTAATTTCTCGATGACGATCAGATATCAAACAAACTCCCTGAATGTTGGTGAAATGGTTGCTGATACATGCCAGAAACCAACTCCATGATTCATAGTTTTCTTTCTCTACAATGGCAAAGGCAAGCGGAAGAGGTGAACGGTTTCCATCTTGGGTTGCCGCAATCAACAATACGCCCTTGTATTTTCCATACAGAAATGTTCCATCAATCTGAATAAATTGTTTGCAAAAACAAAATGCAGAGATACAAGGAAGGAATGCCCAGAACAACCGATGAAATTGAACACGAGATGGATCAAGTCGATTATCAGGAGACACATGTTCGTTTGTATCCAGATGGAAGACAACTTGGTTATGATGCCTCAGTATGGCTAGCAATTGCGGCAATACTCGATATGAGTCATCCCAATCACCATATACCTTCACAATTGCCTTCTGTTTCGCCATCCATGCCTTATTATAGGAAATCTTATAACCGAATGTCTGTAGAATCCTCTCTTGCACAAGGGATATTGGAACATCTTGGCATGTCCTAATCATCTCAACAACAATAGATGACACAAATTCTGCATCCAATGAAGTATGATCTTGTGTGAGACTTGGCTGAACGCAACTATGAGCCGCCTCAATCCTTGAGATTCTCCAACCTCCAAAGGTAATGTCTGGAATAGCCCTTAAGCGAAATCTACAATCATCCCCATACTTCACGCACTGTATAACATATTTACTACGGCATGATTCGTGAACTACATAGTTGAAGTTTCTCTCAATATGAAATCTCTTTAACGTGCTTTTTAAGGCATCTTTACTGGGAAAATTCCTTCCAATATATAAGGTTTTGTCCACCTCACTAAACCTATCTGGTACAACTCCAGGGAACTCAGTTGCCGGTGTGAGAACAGTATTATCGAATTCAGGCACACGTGTCATTGCTTCTGACCAAGATGAAAATAATGGTGGATGATTTATTGACCGAGGTTGATGTACAACAACTGCATTTCTCAAAACCTCCTCTCTATCTTTTGTTGGTCCCTCCTCATCAGCACTGTTGTCGCCATCCGATCCATCATTACGAAACTCCTCATCAGAAGTCGGATTGACATGTATATCCGGAAGATCATTTAGGTTGTCCTCTTCTGCTGCATCATTTGGAATAGGCTCAATGTCATGAGGTAGACTGTCTTCAACCACTCTTGTATTTCTACATCTTTGTACAAGTGGACGTTGTTGTTGTACAGTAGCAACAACAACGTATAACTCCATCATGGTACCATCTAACCGTTGAGAAAATAAATTAACTGCTTGGACCCACTGCGCATCAGCAACCAATGGACAAGCTATATGCCACATTGTTGTTGGAAATTGCAAATGTCTATAGCTCATAGACATTATCTCTTGATCGGGTCCCAAATTTAAGGAAACATGAATTCTCTCTTGAAGGTCACTTATGGTAAGACAATCCACTGTACTAACCACCGTAATTGGTCGTGTACTGTAAGAAGCTCCTTGCTCAGTTTGAATAATCTCCCCATAACAGTACACACAGGCATACATGGCTCTCTACGTCAAAAATGTGTTCTTTCATCAAAATTATGATAGTGTAACAAAATATTAACAATTATGTTTGACGATATGATGTTTATTATAATGTAATTTTATTGCGCCTTTCTATACCATAAACTATGCTACTGATGTTTCACCATATGATATTTATTAGAATGTAATTTTAGAGCGCCTTTTTATTTAGTTTGTTTGTTCTTCTTCATTTCACTTTATATGTTCATTAGTATCGTTAGCTAATCATTATATGAATTCATGTTTTAATCCTATGTTATTTATTAATTATTCTAAAATTAACTAATAATAACTAATCGTTAATTATTCTATTATTCTATAATTAACTAATAATAACTTTAATTTGTTAATTCTTATGTCCTTATTTGATTCTATAACATTATACTTATCATTTATCATTGATAAATATACTGATCATTAGTATCGTTAGCTAATCATTATATGAATTCATGTTTTAATCCTATGTTATTTATTAATTATTCTAAAATTAACTAATAACAACTAATCATTAATTATTCTATTATTTTATAATTAACTAATAATAACTTTAATTCGTTAATTCTTATATCCTTATTTCATTCTATAAAATTATATTTATCATTTATCATTGATAAATATACTGATTTGCTTTTTCTTCTCTTAGAAATTTTAGTAGTTTATAAAGAAAATATGAATCATCTTAAGCATATTCCCCGGGAGTGTCAAACCAGGATGCAGCAAGGCCCGTTATCGTGCACCAGTTCCCGTTCGAGTCTAGCTCGAAGCGGTGTTTTCGGGTTTTACCCCTATGTACATCTGTGCCAGAGCCACATCCACTTGTTTGTATCCAGACAGGAATTTAATTGCGTAGATAACCACATAATCTTTAAGCTACCAAAATTTCTAAATACTTAATCTTAAGTTAATCTTAAGTTAATCTATACTACCTAATAGTAATTATTTAAAACTATATATAACTAATTACAAAAACTAAATAACCAAATATTAAGAACTACCTAAACTGCTTAACAAATGAAAGATTTAAAACTAAACAAAATTAAATTAATTAAATAAAAACATTAAATTAAATAAAGAAACATACCTCTAAATGAAGCTTCGTAAAAGCTCGCACAGCAAAAAAAAATTAGAGAGAGAGAGAGCAAATTGGAGAGATAAGTTGCAATGAAGAAGTGAGGAGAGGGGGGGGTGGCCGCCCTTTTATAGGGACTTCAGGCAAAGGCGGCATCGCGGACGCCGCCTTTCTCCTCTGCGTATGGCCAAAGGCGGCTTCCGCGAAGCCGCCTTTCGCCTTACCCTGAGCCGAAAGGCGGCCTCCTCCCGGCCGCCTTTGCCATGTCATCGATCCGGGCCAAAGGCGGCGCGGGGGAGCAAAGGCGGCATCGCAGATGCCGCCTTTGTGCGCTAATACAAAGGCGGCATCGCAGATGCCGCCTTTGTAGCGTATTTTTAAAAAAAAAATTGACCTAGGCCGTTTTTCAGAAAAAATTTTTCAGAAAAACGTAAAAAAAAAAATCCTCATGCACCCCACACGCCTTCTCTCTCCTCCGATAAATTCAATTAAAATTTTATTTTAATTACTTTAATCAATTATCCCTTCAATGAGTATTCTTCTTCCTCAAACCCTAAATCTACGCTGAAATTCCTATTTTCATGCAGCGGATCACGGTGGAGTCCATGCTAGCCACCACCTCTTCATCCCACCTGAACCATCGGACCGCCTCCTTGCTCACCAGACCAAGCCAACTCCACCACGCTGATCCTGCTCGGGCCTCCTAGCCACCTCACCAGCCTGATATTGCTTGGATGACCCAGCTCCGCTGCCACGCCCTTACCGGACCGCTCCTGACCACCTCAATGCCCAACTGCGCTCCCGCTAGACCCACCTACACCACCTGTCGGTTGCATCGACTCACACGCACCGCATGGTCGTGCCATCCCTTCCACAAGGCACAAAGCCTTCGTTCTAACTTGAAACATTGAATAAAACACAGATCTGTGATCCTCAGGTCATGATCTACGCATATTTGGTCTCCACCTGCAATTCTGTTGTTGTTGCACCTGTCTCGAATCAGGGTGCCCGATTGAGCTCGGGTCACCCGGTAATTGTCCAACTGGGATTCAAAGGGACTCCTCAGTGAAAATTCAGAGAAAAAAGGAGGAAGGCACCACAAACAAAGTTTTTTTATCGTTGTCCAATCATTCTTAGCCAATGATCTAGAACGCGCTCTAGAGATGGAGAATTTAATAAACAATACCAAATTCGGTGATTGGAAACCTAAAGCTCTCGCTGTACTGGAACCCTACGACTCCCCTCTTCTACCCGCTGAGCTTCATGTTTCCGGACCTCTGCCGCCCTCGAGCTTCCCATTGCCAGACCTCCACCACCCGGTGAGCTTCGTGTTGTCGTACCTCCTTCGCCCATGAGCTTTGCTTTGTCGGACCTCTGCTGCCCGCTAAGCTTCACGTTTCCGAACCTCCGCCTCCCTTTGAGCTTTGCTTTGCATGGTCTGAAAAATCTATGAACCCCCTTGTAGTGGCTTATCATAGGATGAATGGTTTATTTGGCCCAATGAAATGATTTTTCCTAACAATGATCCAACCATGAACACCCCCCCAAAACCACAAAAATTTCTCAAAATTCACTCAAAAAATCTTTAGATAATCTCCAAATATAAGGAGACTAAAAAAAGGTTCTAGATATACCTAAAATAAGTTAATGATATGTTTAAGGCATGTTTTCCAAATCATTTTTTGATTTTGGGATTTTACTATTGATGATTGTGATGAATACTTTGATTTATGTTTGGTAGTTGGTACATGGGAGACCTTAGATTTGTGAGTAATCAAAAGGGTTCTACTCTAGTTAGCCTTGAGGTGATCACTTGAGTTTATTTTTGATGTCCCCAAGAGGCCTCGCTTATATTGATTGTCTGGTCACATAACCAGGTGGTGTTCCATGAGTGAGTCAATTTCCATTAGAACCTATAGGTCAGATATCATCCTATGTTTCTCCAATTAAAATTAGTTTCTTTCCCATTATTATTTTAATGGATTATTTTGTGATTATGACTTACTCCCATTGATTACCTTTATTATTTACTTTTTCTACAGTTTAGTTTTTATCTAACCATGATTATTTATTTTTTCATTTTATCATTACTCCATTATTCTAGGATTTTCTATTAGTATAGTTTTTTTACTATAAATCAAAATGTAGAATCTTTGGGGAATGTTTGACAGGGTGTGGTAAGTGATCGGCATCAGAAAGAGGGAGCCCTCTTGGTTGAAGGATAAATTCATTTCAAAGTTTTATATCATAAAATAGGGATATGAACCATGTTTTTTAACTTCATGCAATGAGAACATTGGACACACATTTTAATATCTTGTGATTAGGATTATGATAATGTATTTTAAGGTTGAATATATTTTACCAAAATGTCACACGGTTTCATATCATGCAACTAGAACATATAGTGAGGGTGAGATGAATTTTGTATCCATAGAGTCCCTACACCATGTGAAATATGGGTAGAGGATGAAAAATTTTTAAGTTCATGATTCATGGACCAAAGGGGGTGTGTCCCAGAATTTTTGGTGTGTCGTGCAAGAATAACGACCTAATGTGAGAAGGGGTTTGTGGCGGGTCAACACCACACGAAACAACATATAACTAGGATGTTGGATTTTTAGTTCAAATCCATATATCTCAGACTAAAGGGATGGTTTATTCATGTAAAATATCTCTTGATAAACATAGTATTGTTGGAAAGATTGATATGCTCATCATCAATGGAGATCAATGAGTTTACACTATCAGAGTAAAGTTTATGAAAAATTTAAGGTCCTTCACACTTGGATTCCAGTTTCACTAGATTCCTCCTAGGTATCATTGATTCCCTTAGATCCAACACCATGTCACCATAAAGTAAGTAATGAAGGATGGACTTTTTCTTTTAGGACAACACCACCCGGTTCTGATGCATTTCTAGGTCATCCAATGCTTGAACCCTATTTTCTTCGAGGGGTTCCCCCCTTCTTTCCCTCATGCTATCTAAGTGACTTTGTCTAGCAGTTCACTTGTATGGCATGATTCCCAGACCACCAAGCTTTCTAGCCTTTCCACCCATACATCCATCTATATCTTTCTCCCTCGCTGAGGTTACTGACTGTTTCTCTGTAGTGGCCAGGCCCCTTCCTAGCAGTGTTTGTTCTGTCTCCCTTGGCTCTAAGACTGTCATCTAGCTCCAAATACTTATTGATCCAGATAGAACTCCCTCACTATCCCCCAAGTTTCATTACCCATCCTTCCCCTTCCCCTTTGGATCATCATCTCCCACTCATATGAATCTTACCAACCAGAAGGGATTATGAACATGTTCAAAATCAAGGGACCTCAATGAGAGATCATCCTCCCACTTCAATAAGGCTACTAGATCTAGATCCAATTCCATAGCCATGTCCTACCCATCATTATTTTATTTATATGTGCTCATGGTCTTAGTGCCCATGTTAAATCAGACTTCCTCGCTATAGAAATCAAAAAGCATAATGTCATTGTTGTTGTTGTCAAATAACACAAAAAACCCTATAATAATCATAGAATTCTCTTGGAAGATTAAGTTCCATGGATTTCTACACTCTGGCCCCTCCAATATACACAAATGGGTATTTTGGCACAATAAATATATTGTTGAGACTTTTCAAGATTTCAATCAATTCATCACTACCAAGGTGTCCAACGGTGACACCTCTTCCTAATGACTTTTGTTTTTGGAAGCTATGATCCTCTTCAAAGGGAATCTATATGGAGTGAACAAAATACCTTCGATCTCGGCCACCATCCATTGTTTGTTGGGGGTGAATTTAATGTAATTTCCAAACCAAAGGAAAGGAAAGGTAGAAGCCCATTCCAGAGGAAGGCCATCATGGAGTTTGTTCAGTTCATGGATGGGAAGGGCCTCATTGATCTTAGCTTCTCAGGTGACAGTTTCACCTGGTGAAACAACTGTAGGGGCCATCACCGCTTGTGGAGTCTATTGGATAGGTGTCTATCCAACATGAAAGACACTAACCTATTATCAAATGACATGTTTTTTCATCTTGCTTGAGGTATTTTGATTCACTCCCACCTCTTGGTTTCCATTTCTTCTTGGCATGATCATTAGGAATGGTTTCACTTCCACTAGTAGTGGGTTAACATCCTAGGGTACCAGGACATGGTTTGTGAAATATAGAATGAAACCTTGTATGAGTATCGGTCCACCTTCAAACTCAATGACCTGACCTCGAACCCCAATAGGTGCGTGTTCGCCCCTTCCTCCTCAGGAACCTTCACCACCTGGGACTACTGTCGCATATGGGATCCTTCAGAGTATTCTGATAGATGGAATGATACCTTGGGTTTATTGGATTTTTAACACCAGTTTGAGATTTATGTGTGACTATATAATTATTATATTTCCTTATTATTTCTTACACACCACCACTTGAGTTGATTAACCTGATTGAAATCCATATTGGTACTTTGGTTCTAATGTGGATATGATTTTTTATGTGTTTGTGACATGTGTATGTGTGGATATATGGGTATTTACGCATGATGATATTGAATGTAGGGAAGATACCTAGGATTGGTAGATGTATCATTCTTGATTATTCTTGTGTTTGGTCTGGGGTGATTTGAGGAAACTATAATGAATCTAAAGTAATTATATTTAATGAAGATGAATAAATACTAATGGTTAGGCTCTATTAATCTCTATTTTTATAAGGAAGTGGTTCCCTTATACTATATTTGGAAGTCTTGTTTTGTGTAATTGAACCATAAATACTAATATTTGATATTCAAATAGGATGAAGATGAATAAAGATTGGATGGATGCTAATCGTTTGATAATAGAGTATGAGAACAGAGTGAAAGAGTTCCTCAAGTTTTCAAAAGATCCTTCTCAAATCCTTTGTCCGTGTTTATGTTGTTTTTATTCTAGACTACTTACTCCAGAGGAGTTGGAAGAACATTTGATATGTCACTGAATAGATCGGAGTTATAAATGTTGGAATAAACACGGAGAAAAAGTTAATGTAGCTACTGGATGGGATAAAACTACATTTTATGGATCATCAGATATGAATAAAAATATGGATAATGAAGAAGACCATATGGAGGATGTGATTACAGATGTCAATGATGATGAAGATCGTATTGAGTAAATGACAAATACAATTTAAGATGAACTCCGTGATTGCCCAAAATTGTTTGAGAAGTTAAAGAATTGTGAAAAGACGCCATTGTATGTCGGTTGCACTAAGTATACAACATTGTCAGCTGTAATGAAGTTGTATAAATTGAAAGTAGACAACGGATGGAGTGATGTCAGTTTTACGGAACTACTTTCTCTCTTGAATTACATGCTCCCGGAAGATAATGAGCTCCCAAGATGGACATATGAATCTAGAAGAATGTTACGCTCGATGGGTATGATTTATGAAAGAATACATGCCTGCCCGAAAGACTGTATATTGTTTCACAAGTAGAACAAATCACTTACAGAATTCCCAAAGTGTGGTGCTTCTCGATACAAGAAAGATAAATCCAATACTATGAAAGTTTTATGGTACTTTCCAATCATTCCAAGGTTTAGGAGTCTATATGGAAGTGAAGAAAATGCAAGACAATTGTCGTGGCATGCAGATAAAAGAAATAAAGATGGGAAAATTACGTCATTCGGTCGACTCTCCTCAATGGAAGAAAATTGATCATGAGTATCCTGAATTTGTAAAAGAGCCGAGAAACCTTCATCTTGCATTATCTATAGATAGAGTGAATCCTTTTGGTTTTCAAACCAGCACTCATAGTACATGGCCTGTTATGTCGGTAAATTATAACTTGCCACCTTGGTTATGCATGAAGCAGAAAATCATCATGTTATCTATGCTTATATCAAGACCAAAACAACCAGGTAATGATATTGATGTTTATCTGGATCCTTTGATCGAGTATTTGAAGTTATTGTGGGATTCAGGTGTTATGTTGTATGATGCTTATAAAAGTGAATACTTCACGTTGAGATCGATGTTTTATGAGACAATAAATGATATCCCTGCTTATGGAAATTTTTCAGGCTATAGCATTAAAGGAACTCAAGGGTGTCCTATGTGAGAAGAAGATACAGAATCAATTAGGTTGAAACATTCATCGAAATCTGTGTTTCTAGGACATCATAGATTTTTACCTTGTCGGCATAAGTACCGATCTTAGATGACATCATTCAATGGAAGTTCAGAACAACGTGCAACACCGTCTCCACTAACAGGTGATCAGCTGTTTGAGAAAGTAAAATATATGAACACTATTTTTGGTAAACCATTTTCGAAAAACCTTATGAAAATAAGTTGGAAAAAGATATCAGTTTTTTTTTGAATTACCATACTATAAATGTTTGTACATCATACATTTTCTTGATGTGATGTATGTGGAGAAAAATGTATGTGACAGTGTTATCAGAACGTTGCTAAATTCCCCTGAAAAAAAAAATATGGAATTAAGGAAAGTTTGGACATGGTTGACAAGGTAATACGAGAAGAGTTGGCTCCAATGAAGGGTGAAAATCAAATGTTTCTTCCTCTAGCTGCTTATACTTTTTCTAGGGAGAAGAGATATCAGTTTTGCAACTTCTTCAATGATTTAAAGGTTTCAGAGGGGGTATTCATCAAATATCAAGAACATTGTTTCAATTAATGATTTGAAGTTAAAAGGTTTGAAATCACATGATTTCTATGTTTTAATGAAAGATCTAATTCCTATAGCTTTATGTTTCATTTTTTCCAAGAATGTTCATCATACGTTAACCAAACTTTGTTTCGTTTTCAAAGCTATATGTAGAAAATTTTTAGACCTGGTGAAATTGTCAGCTATGGAAAAATAAATTATCATCATATTATGTGGATTATAAATGTTCTTCCCACCAACACTCTTTGATATGATGGTTCATTTGATGATTCACTTGGTGAGAGAGATTCTAATTTGTGGTCTAGTGCACTATAGATGGATGTATCCTGTTGAATGGTATATGAAGATTTTGAAAGGGTATGTCAAAAATTAAAGTTGTCCAGAGGGGTTTATAGTGAAGCGATATATTGTTAAGGAATCCATTGAATTTTGTACCAAAACCCTATCTGATGTAGAAAGCATTGGTCTCCAGAAATCTCACCACACTGGATGCATTGAGGGTGAGGGAATTTCTGGAAGAGAAATTGTGAAAATCAGTATTATAGATTAGGATCAGACCCATATTTATGTTTTACATAACATTTGGGAGGTTGCCCCATTTATTGAAACTGACAAAGAAATTCTTAGGCAGTTGAATCCATCAAGGGCTGAAAAATTGTTATCAAATACACATAATCACCAGTTTATAGGATGGTTTCAGGACCATATTTTTAAGCAGTTGGATGGAAATCCAAATTCAATTTCAGAAGACTTCGATGGCTAGACGTTGGACCAAGTGTGTATGTATTATCTTACAATGGTTATATAATTAATGGTTATACATTCTATATAGATAAACATGATGAAGATAGTACCATGAAAAATAGTGGAGTTACACTAGTGGCTGAATCGATGCATGTTTCTAGTAGTAAGGATAGAGATCCAATTTATGCAAATATGTCATACTTCGGAATTATCAAACTAATATGGTAGTTGGATTATACAACATTCCAATTGCCGATTTTTCAATGAAAATGGGTTGATAACAATAGTGGTGTTAAAATAGATGAATGGGGATTTGTGAAAGTTGATTTTAGTAAAAAAGGGTACAAAGACGAACAGTTTATAATGGCATCACAAGCGGTACAATTTTTTTATGTTACAGATCATACAAACTGAAAGTGGTCGATTGTTCTGTTATCGTCCAAAACCACTGAAGGTTCCGATGAAAATTCAGTTGAGGATGATCCTTTTAGTGGTACGTCGCAATCATTTCAGAGCGGTCCCAATGTAGATGACGTTTTTTATGTTAGAGGAGACCACAATGAAGGGATTTGGATAATTGATAGAGGTGTCAAATCCCTTCAACCTTTGAAAAAAAGAAAGAGAGTTCAATAAACAGGTTATATTTTGTTTGTAATATAGATCTTCTTATCTCATGTTATTATCTTATCATTACTGAATTTATGTAATCTAAATTAATTGTTCAACCATTTTTGAAGATAATGACTTCTGCACATTCTGGTGCTCCTAACCTTGAGGCTGAACAAGTCTCTCAAGATGTTGTTGTTGCGACTGCTGCTGCTCCTATTGCGGCTCCTATTGCTTATGCTGCTCCTCCTGCTACGACTCCTACTGCTCCTGCTGCTCCTGCTGCGGCTGCTGCTGCTCCTGCTGTTGTGGCTCATGCTGCTCCTAGTGTTGAGGTACAACAACCATCAGCACATGTCGTTGATACCATTTTAGATGAACATATAGATGATGTTGATATCGATGAAATGGTCGGGAATGAAGGACCGATGTCACAGAAAACACAGGTGCGTCGTAGTTTGACGGTGTTAGCCAAAGTTATTAAGGTGAAAAGCAAAGGAATCAAATTTAAAGTCGGATGGAATGCACGAGGCCAACATGTGAATCCCAACAAGGCTATGTTTAGCCGCTACATTGGATTTTTCACTCGGCAACACGTTTCGATTGACATAGATTCATGGCACTATGTTGTGTGTGGGCTGAAGGCTGTGATCTGGTAAGAAATTACGGTAACATTATGAATTTATTTCTTTAATTTATGAGCAAATAAAATAATTAAACAATGTCATACTCTTCTCAATCTCTTGTAGAGTACATTTATAGTAGACGATTCACACAAGGATTATGTACTAAGGATTTCAGGATGGATTCATTGACGTTTTCGCACTATTTTAACAAGATGTCACCTGAAATATTCCAAAGGTAAAATAAACTCACACCCACCCATTGTCTACACTCACCTGATATCCCAAGAAGCATGGGATGCATTTATTGGCCGCCGTGGGGATGAGAAGTTTCAGGTACATTGTGGGTGATAATACGTTGTTTGAGCATACCTGTATTCATCACTTTGATTGTAAATATTTCATTTATGAAACAGAAACTCTGTACTAAAAATAAGGAACGTGCATCAAAACCAACATAACCCTATTGTAAAGAAAGGATGGGGTATGCTTCATTAGAAAAGAAAATGGTACGTATTTTAAATTTACAGTAATATTTTTATGTGCCAATAAACAACATCATAATTATCTTTATATGTTTATATGTAGATTGATGAGTCTAAAACCAAATACACTTCCATCCCATGTCATGTGCTATGGAAGGAGGTACGTGTGAATAAGGAAGGGAAGTTAGTAGATGAGAACACACAAAAAGTGTGGGAAATATGTTTAAGTATGAAATGATGATAAAAATATTTGTTTTAAATTTCTATTACATAAAAATAATTAGTTATTTTCCTATATCCGACAGTCACAGGAATCAGCTACTCCTGTAGCGGATACAGAACTATTATCGACGGCTTTGAAGCAGCCAGAAAAATATGGTCGTGTCAGAGGTGTGGGGTTTAGGGTGACACCCTGAGTATATTTTGAGAAGAAGAAAAAAACGGATGATACATATGAAAAATTAGAACAAATGAGCAAAAAAATAGCAACCCTTGAAGAATGATTGCAATGGTAGGGAGATTTGATAGCAACTTTTATGGGTGGAAATCAAAGGGAAGATACATCTCAGGAATAACCAATGCATGAACATCCCACCCCACCTCCCACCATCTTTGAGGTGAGCCATTCCCCTCAAAGAATTGTCTTAGCTGTGGTAATCAATATTCTAATAATTGTTCCCATGAAATGTGAATAAGATAAACACTGATAATTTTTCTGTACTGATCTTCTACAGGGTGATAATGATTGTGATTTATATCTATCAACACCCACCTATCACCTTGTAGCGAGGGCTATAGTGTTCAATATCCCAGATGCCATGATGTATAATAGACCACTTCTAAAAGATCATTTAAAAGTGACGATTACTGTAGCTCATGAGCCAAATTCAAAGCTACCTATTCCACTTGATGATGATGATATTGATACGGTTGAAAAGGCTATTGGGACATTCATTGCATGGTCGTCACACCTTGTAAGAGTACATGCAGACAAAGAGGTGTTTATTTCCTTTTTTTTCAAGCTAAACCTTTAAAAATTAATGAGAAAAGGGTCTGAACTAATTATTGTTGTTATAGATGGAGAAAGGGAAGGGGGTGACAAATGTCAGCTCAAAACCATCTAAAGGATCGACCAAACAATCCCAAGGAGCTACTGAAAGCACAATAACACCACCTGTTCTCTATCCACATTTACTAGAATTGAAGACTCATGTGAATATGAATCTAAAAGATGGTAATAGTAATATAGTGGTTTTCGAAGAGAATATATACGGTGAGGAAAGTCAAGATTTCGTTGCTGCTGAAAATGAAAATGAGATCCTTGAAAACGGTTGGCTAGGCGTCACAGTTGTAAATGTATATATGAGGTATGTTTCCATGAATTGATTTTCTAAAAGCTGATCTAATGTGAAAATTATGACTAAATGCATTTTATATTGTTAACAAATGCATTTATGAAAAACAATTAAAGGAATTTTCCCATGATCCAAGATTTGAACTCATTAGTCCTCATACCACATCAACACACCTAACAAAATTAGATCCATCAAAAAGGGATGCAATAGTGAACGGCTTGCTAAAAACATTTGAAATCAAGATTACAAATGATAGACTCTTCATAATACCAACCATTTAGGGGTAAAACTCTACGATTAAATCATATCAATTATATTTTCACTTATTTTATTACTTATTCCTTTTTTTGTTTTTAGGAAACATTGGTTGCTAATTGCAGTGAACTTGGATACTCCAAAGATTTATTTTCTAGATTCAAAGCAAGGATATCCATCAAACTGACCACACATGATAGAGTTTTTGAATCTGTAAGAAACTACATCTTACATTTTAGGTCTAAACATCAAGTAATATAATTTATATTATCTTTTACTGAGGATTCTGTTATGATAGGGCGGTGTATCATTATCATCTAAAAAAGTAACGAGGATAGGGGCTAAGCATAAGGAGGCGAGCAAGTACTACATCTGGATAAATATCAAGGTATATATAATAAAATTTAACTATCCGAATGTAAAGACTCCTGATACCCAGGTGCCTTATGAAACATGATGAACTAAAATTTCATTACAAACATTCACAAATAATACATCATGTCCCCTTAATACAGAGGCTCCTGAGGTTCAGGTTCTGGGAAACCGGCAGCATCTGAAACATCTTTGAAGGCAAGATATATACCTGAAAAATTTTATTTAAAACATAGGGTGAGAAAAGTATGCCCAGTAAGGGGTTTTAAAAACAACTTGAAAATAATAATTCTTTACCGAAAATAAAATAGTACACTTGAAAATAAAACTTAAACATTGGAAAACTAAATATCTTGAAATGAATAAAACTAATAAAATAACATCTAGACATGATCAGAGTACGTAGTTTCAATTAGGGAAAATTAAATGCTTGTATAAAACATGACCATTAACAACATGCAAGGTAATGAATACTACTAGCAAGGCAGTTCTGAGTACACAAGACATAATAAAAAATGCTGTAATATTGAACATAACTAGTGCACATATCATGTTGGCCATATCCATACCTTTTAATATGTAATAACATAAAGCTGATGTTAATTGGATCAAGTCCAAAACTACTGCGACAAATCATGTTATTCCATTAATTCATTCTGTGCATACAAAAAGGCTCTGAACCAGGGATATCCTACTAGTCGGAAAATCCAATGGTTGTTCAGTTACTAAAACATTAAGAGGAGGGTATAATGCCAGACTATGTCAAGGCCTCGTGCCAAGACCAGAATCATCTATGTCCAGGAATTTCACCTGAACCATCTATGTTCAGGAATTTCACCTGAACCTTCTATGTCCAGGAATTTCACCTGAACTGTAACTGTTTTTAGGCCTTGTTCCATGACTCTGTTTTGTCTCATGAGACCTACCAATGCATCGAGGGGCTATAGCGGGCCCCACCCATCACATAATCAGTCCAATACAATCCTCTTATGTCTTAGGGGGGCTATGTATCCAAGGAATCCCATACCTCTTTGGATACCCATTTTAAAGTGATGTTATTTGGGGTGTCCCATACCACTCCAAATAATGGGTCCTTAGATTCTTTATTATTATTTGGTGTTTTATCAAATAAAAATATGAAATGATATTTACGAAAGGATTACATGCATTAAATATGACATTATAACATGCATTAGACATTCTAAAAAATGATAGTAAGCATATATGGCATGTATAAGAAAAGTAACTCTTGCATATGTGACAACAATTAAGGCACATAAAATAATGAATAATTAGAGTCTGCAACATGAAATGATAACTTCACAACTACATGAAAAGTGAACACTTAAATAAAATACTTGACATTTTTTATTGTGATATATATGATATTTGAACTTTCAATTTAATCATAACCAGATTAACCACAAATAATCACTATAGCAGGATTATCATTAAATAATGAATGGCTACTACATGATGACATAAACCCATAAATTCTTAGTCCTTTACTTTTAAACAGGCCGAAGCACATTCTTTTAAAATATAGATTATATCAAGGGTACATGTTAGAATAACTTCTCTAATTAAGCAAGTTCATTGGTATATACTAAAACACATATAGGCTTGGAAAATACTAAAACCTTACACGTTTCAAAACATCAACTAAGTCCTAATAATTATACTTGAAAAAAATGTTTTGGAAATTAATTTATAAATACATTTATACATAATCATATATACACAAAGTGTATATAGGGGTTTTCATACAAATTAATCAAGGTCCATTAAATTCCTTAATATCTGAAATCCTCCAACCATTTATTATTTATTTGAATGAAACCAAAACCATATAGGGTTTATTATTTATGTAACCATATGTACATAATTATATAAAAACTATGGTTTAATACTATAACATAATTA
Source organism: Viscum album (assembly GCA_963277665.1). Lineage (NCBI taxonomy): Eukaryota > Viridiplantae > Streptophyta > Magnoliopsida > Santalales > Viscaceae > Viscum > Viscum album. Next base: position 1,420,470,611 of record OY728145.1, read on the forward strand.
AACTTAAACCCAAAACCTGATTCGCATCTAAAGTATTATTTAAATATAGGCATTCATCTCTCAAAAACCATAAATGATTTTTATTGAAATCCATATATATATATATATATATAATTACGTAGTTATATATAAATATACAAAGTGTACATAGAGGAGGTGCATGTACAAAGTGGATTCAAAATAACTTTTATACGTATATAATTCTTAGCATACAACAGTGAAATATTTGGAAATCTTAGAAATAAATTTGGAAATGGAAATATATACATAAATACTTAAACACCCAATTAAACATATTGTATATATATATATATATTTATATATGCAAATCGTATACACATGTTGCTATATAAAAAGGGTTTTGTAAATTATCAACACAACGTGATATCCTCTTTCACAAAATTGCGTGTATATATATATATACATAAAATCGTATCTACATCATATATACATATGTGTATATGGGGTTTCATAAATTAGAACCTAAAGGAAACTAAAGCCCTTAAAGATCTTGATAATATCTGAAAACATCTGTGTATGTAATATATATATAACTCGTAACCATACTTATATATATATATATAAATACGGGTTTGCATAGGAAGAGGAGAGAATAGAAAGGAAAACAACCCTTACAACATTATAAACTCTTGAACACAAACGTCGATATTTGAAATAATGAAATAGTTTGGATTTGAAATGCACATAAATATATCTATATATATATCCATTTATATACAAAACTGTATAATCGGTTTGGTATAATAGCAAAAAAAAGACCCCTTACATTAAACAGAGGAGGAAGAAGGCTCCAGAGATTCTGGAAATTATCCGAAGGACTTGTGGAGGATTACTGAAGGATTTCCAAGAACCAGAGGTTCTTTAAATGCCTTGGTGGTTTATATAAACTGTTATTACAAAGATGATTAATGTTGGAAGGATGGGATTCGAGGCTATGCAATAAATGGTCGGTGCCAACTTCATGGAAAAACAAGAGCAAGAATGGGTCCACTGTCAGCCTAGGCAAAGAAAATGGGAGAATAGGTTACTGGTGTGTGGTGGGGAGAAGAAGAAGAAGAAACGTGGGGGGAAATGCCCGTTTGGCCTCGACTTTGTTCGACCTACGCGATACCCTGGCTACGGCGCGACGTCACTGTCCTGCATGACTCCGGCCTGCACTGAAGCGCGGCGCCACATGCGGATAATACCAGAGTGCGGCATGACCTTGCGTACCTACTCGACTCCCTCTCCATCACCTCACACTCAATGACCTACTGAAACCGAAGACGGGATCCCCCTACGGCCTGCCGAAGCGTGATGCCTCCTCCTGCGGCCTGCTGAATCGCGACGCCTCCTCCTGTTCTGAGGCGGTTTCCCCTTCTTTATCGGATCTAAAGACCCACATGGGTTTGTTTATTTTATTTTTGTTATATTTTTTTGTTTATCACCTACAGGTTGGCGCTAACCCCCCCCCCCCCATGGGATTCCTCTTGTTATTAATCTTTCAATCTATTTATTTAAATATTGTTAATATTATTATTATATTATTATCATTATTATACCATTAATACAAGGTCAAAAGTTGGTTTTATTTAATCAATACTTTAGAAAAGTAAGGTTTAACATTTATCACAATATAAATAAACAAATCTTAATTTAAACTTATAAATAAACATATATAAAAAAAGAAACCAATTATATATAAGTATATACATTTATAATAAAATACATGTTTATAATTTCATAAATAATAATATAATTTTGATTTATTAAATAACATTCATATTAATTTGAAATAGATAAAAAAATGTGTTTATTATTAATAAGTTTATTTCTATATACATAGAATTTCAAAATTTCTAACAACAATTTTATTAGATTTATTTATTTTGATAAAACATAAATATGTAGTATTATTTTTACTTAATAAAAAAAATTATTAATCAAATAATAAACTAATTTTATAAATGGTTAAATACATATTATTATAAAATGATAACAATAATTATAATTTATATATATATATATATATTTTGAAAGTGTACGAAACCCACATAACTTTTTATCCATTTGCATAATGTATTCCTCTAAATAATGCCATATAATAAAATTATAATTTTATAATAATATTAGTTTTATTAATAATTTTATAACAAATTAATTTAATCATATTTTATGATGATAATAATCGAAAACTATATATATATATATATAGAACAATTACATATATAAAATACATCCCTTATCATTATTACTAAATATATTTAATTATTTTTAACACGTCGATGAGTGCTTAATTTTTCTTTAATTAAACTTCATCTGGATAACGGCTATAATTATAGTCGTTGGGTTTCCAACGGTTACTTGAGGTAACGGTTAGATTGGTGCCATATAAAACCTGGTCTTGGGGTGTCTTACACTCAATGTTATTGAAGGAGAAGAAGATGGTATGCGTCATACCTTTGATGCTCAGTGTGGCCGCAGTGGCCTTGGCCATTCTTATGTCTGTTATGGTGGATGCTAAGGACCCCTATCGTCTACTCGGGGTTCTCGTTGTCTTGATCGGTCTCCCATTAATCATAATAGGGTTGTTGTTGGGTATTTTAGGTTAGTGGTGATCTCTCATTTCATTGTGAGGCTTTATCTGTTGTAATGTAATATTTTAATGAATACAAGACCTTATCTATTCCTTTTGTTTACCAAGCACTCAATTTGAATTCATTTACTCGCACTATAAATAAAACGTCTTAAAATAAGGGAATATAAGGTGAAGCACCAATATATAGTATTATTCAAGTTCATCAAGCTTGGGGAATTACATTATTCCCCCCCCCCCCTTAACAGAATTACATCCTCGCAATTCGACTCATAAACTGGAAAAGGAAAACCCCAGATGGTCAACATCACCAAAATGGAAGATTTGGTCCAGTCAACAGAATACCCAAGTTGGTACTTAGTTCCTCGGCTTCACTAGCCTAGATACACCCTGAGAAATAAGTCTTGAACTCCTGATCATGTGTTCTACACACAGGCTTCATAGGTGGGATCGTGCGGTAAAAAGCTCAGAAATGTCCGAATGGAAAAATTCCCTGATGACCCACCGGACTACATCACGCTCGAGATATTTAAGGGGAACGATGTGATTGAATAGACTAATATTTAAGATCTGGAACATAAAGGCTGCATTGAGATGGCCATCTTGGGAAGCTATAAGGAAGCATGCTCTGGTAGAAAAGTTTTGCGCCAGAGTAAAACACTGAAAAAGGCCTTCGTAGTATCTCCCCCTTCGCCTATAGCAGGATTGTTGGGTATTGGAAATGAGATGGAATACATGGTCCTTCCCCCGACATGAACAAATGATTTTAGGGCTGTTCAAAAAGTCTAACAGGTGTTGAAAAGATCCTCATAGGTTGAGGAAAGATGGATAGTCCACAGTGCATGTTCTGATTAAAATATCATCTACTATCTCATTAGGTAGAGACGAGATGTTTTCTTGACCAACCATCTAAAAAAACATTCCTGAGAATTCACTTAATAGTTCTGATAAAGTATAAATAGGAAGGAAAACATGTAATATTTTCAATAACTCATAAGTTTATACATTAGTGCCTGAGTCTACCACACAAACTCATAATGACTTGCTAAAACGGCCTCCCTAACATCCTTAGTGATGTCCCAAATCAACATTCTAGGATTAGAAAAAAAAGAACACAAAGCAACTAGTTTTTACATTTATAGAGCACATCTCCGTAACCAGTTCGCTGATGTCCTCAACTCTATTCCCAATGTGGTACCCAGTTCTTCGATCTCTCTTTCCCAGATACACCTTGGGCAAGTGGGGTTAAACTCCCGCATAGAATAATTGGGCCTCTAGATAGAAGCATGGGTGGTGTAAAGCTTAGTGATATCCATATGAGCTTGTTCCCTACAAATTCGTCATACTACCCCAAAGTTGTGGGGTTCTATGACAAGAAGTCTCCCGGACAGACTGAAACTCAAGACTTGAAAAAGATAGGTTGCACAGAGATTTCCATCCTCTGCAGCTTCCCGGAAAACCCTTAAAGCCACATAGTTTTTAGATAGGGTAAAACATAGGTAAAGGCCTTCATAATATTTCCCCCTATGTGTATTATATGTAAGTTGTGCATAAGTTATGAGATAGTAAACATGACTCGATCCTTGAAAGAGTCAAAGGATATTTGAGCTGTTTGACACTTGGTAAAGGAGATTTCATGATAATAGGAGGTTCCCAAAGGGTTCATAGTCTTCCATACATGACTTAACAATTATATTCTCAAGGATTTCAATGGGAAGGGACAAAATACTTGTTAGTGATCTTTCGTCTTCCATCGGAAAATTACAATATAATTACTTAGTAATGCTCAGTCATATATTTATACTACCTAGTTTTCCAGAGTTATCTGAACCTTTCCTCTGATACCAACTGTAAAGACCCCTGATCCTCGGGTGCCTTATGAGACATGATGTACTAAAATTTCATTACAAACATTCACAAATAATACATCATGTCCCCTTAATACAGAGGCTCGTGAGGTTTAGGTTCTGGGAAACCGGAAGCATCTGAAACATCTTTGAAGGAATGATCTTAACCTGAAAATTTTTATTTAAAACATAGGGTGAGAAAAGTATGCCCAGTAAGGGGTTTTAAAAACAACTTGAAAATAATAATTCTTTACTGAAAAGAAAATAGTACACTTGAAAATAAAACTTAAACATTAGAAAACTAAATATCTTGAAATGAAGAAAACTAATAACATAACATCTAGACATGATCAGAGTACACAGTTTAAATTAGGGAAAATTAAATGCTTGTATAAAACATGACCATTAACAACATGCAGGTTAATGAATACTACTAGCAAGGAAGTTCTGAGTGCATAAGACATAATCAAAAATGATGTAATATTGAACATAATCGGTGCACATATCATGTTGTCCATATCAATATCTTTTTATATGTAATAACATGAAGCTGTTTTTAATTGGATCAAGTCCAAAACTACTGCGACATATCATGTCATTCCATTAATTCATTCTGTGCATAAAAAAAGGCTCTGAACTAGTGATATCCTACTAGTTGGAAAATCCCATGGTTGGTCAATTACTAAAACATTAAGAGGAGGGTATAATTCTAGACTGTGTCAAGGCCTCGTGCTAAGACCATAATAATCTATGTCTAGGAATTTCACCTGAACCATCTATGTCTAGGAATTTCACCTGAACCGTCTATGTCCAGGAATTTCACTTGAACCGTAACTATTGTCAGGCCTTGTGACATGACTCTATTTTGTCTCATGAGACCTACCGATGCATTGAGGGGCTATAGCGGGCCCCACCCATCACATAATCAGTCCAATAAAATCATCTTATGTCTTATGGGACTATGTATCCAAGGCGTCCCATACCGCTTTGGATACCCATTTTAAAATGATGTTATTTGGGGTGTCCTATACCACTCCAAATAACGGGTCGTTAGATTCATTATTATTATTTGGTGTTTTATCAAATAAAAACAGGAAATGATATTTACATAAGGATTTCATGCATTAAATATGACATTATAACATGCATTAGACATTCTTCAAAATGATAGTAAGCATATATGGCATGTATAAGAAAAGTAACTCTTGCATATGTGACAACAATTAAAGCACATAAAATAATGAATAATTAGAGTCTATCACATGAAATGATAACTCCACAACTACATGAAAAGGGAACACTTAAAGAAAAGACTTGACATTAATTATTATGATAAACATGAATTTTGAACTTGCAATTTAATCATAACCAGATTAACCACCAATAATCTCTGCAGTAGAATTATCATTAAATAATGAATGGTTACTACATGATGACATAAACCCATAAATTCTTAGTCCTTTAATTTTAAACAGGCCGAAGCACATTCTTTTAAAATATAACTTATATCGAGGGTACATGTTAGAATAACTTCTCTAATTAAGCAAGTTCATTGGTATATACTAAAACACATATAGGCTTGGAATATACTAAAATCTTACACGTGTCAAAACATCAACTATGTCCTAATAATTATACATGAAAAAAAAGGTTTTGGAAATTAATTTATAAATACATTTATACATAATCATATATACACAAAGTGTATATAAGGGTTTTCATACAAATTAATCAAGGTCCATTAAATTCCTTAAAATCTGAAATCCTCTAACCATTGATTATTTATTTGAGTGAAACCAAAACCATATAGGGTTTATTATTTATGTAACCGTATGTACTTAAATATATAAAAACTATGGTTTAATACTATACCATAATTAAACTTAAACCCAAAACCTGATTCGCATCTAAAGTATTATTTAAAGATAGGAATTCATCTCTCAAAAACCATAAATGATTTGTATTGAAAGATGGGATGAGCCCGTAAGGGGCGACGCTGCGCGAGGGTTTCTCTCCCGGCGCCGCCTCCTGGTTTCACCCCGGTCAGGCGATGCTTCCTCCCCCTTCTTGTTTGTGGTTCGCGGCGGGGACTTCCTCGGCTTGGTCACCATGATGGTGCGCTTGATTCAGCCTTCTTCACGGCGGCGCAGGCGTCGAATGACCGAGTCCCAGAGTCTGCGGGTTGAGGGAGTCTTCCCGTTCGTGGTCACAGGCATCTGGTGAGGGGCGTGGTTTCCGGGGGGCTGAAGGCTGGTGGCGCTGGGTTTCGGAACTAGATCTAGTTTTCACTGGATCCTTTTTCGGTTTTTATGCGTTTTTCTGTTTCTTTTTCTTTTCTTTCCTTTGTGCCTCTGGTTCCTGGATGGGTGGTTTTGGGTTGACGTTACAAGGATGGATATGGCGGCTTCAGGCCATGGTTTTTTGAGGTCCATGCGTCTTCATGAGCATGGGATGATTCTATCCCTCTTTGTTTTGAGGATGGTGATTTTGAGTGCGTGGATGTTTCTGTATGTTGTGATGGTTTCTCTTCGGCTTCCCCCGATGATATCTGGTTTGCGCCGTTGATGTTTGTTCCGATGAAGTCGATGGACGCTGAGATGTTAGTGACAACGACGACCGACGGTAGACAATGACGGTTGACGGTGGGTACGGTCACCGGTGGTGAATCAGTAGTCGTTCCGGCGTGTCTCGCCGGCGACTTGAGGCGCGTTTCGAGGCGATGGTACGGCTCGAGGTGACAGTGCTTGGTGGCGCGTGTCGAGGTGTCAGAGTGGCATGCAGTCGCATGACGGGCCCGGGGCTCGAGGCGGGACACGTGGTTGGACCTGATGTTTGAAATTTGAATCTGTTAATCACTGTAATTGTTTGAATTTGGGTGTGGTTCACGGTTTTCCTCAAACCGGGCAGCATGGGAACCGGCTACCCTCAAACCGGCTTTTTGAAAATCTATAAAAAAATGATTATCGGATTTGTATTGAAATCCATAGATATATATATATATATATATAAGTACATAGTTATATATAAATATAAAAATTTTACATAAAGGACCTGCATGTTAAAAGTGGATTCAAAATAACTTTTATACGTATATAATTATTAGCATACAACAGTGAAATATTTGTAAATCTTATAAATAAATTTGGAAATGGAAATATATACATAAATACTTAAACACCCAATTACACATATTGTATATATATATATATATATATGAAAACTGTATACACATGTTTCTATATAAAAAGGGTTTTGTAAATTATCAACACAATTTCATATCCTCTTTCACAAAAGTGTGTGTGTGTATATATATATATATATACATAAAATCGTATCTACAGTATATATACATATGTGTATATAGGGTTTCATAAATTAGAACCTAAAGGAAACTAAAGCCCTTAAAGATCTTGATAATATCTAAAAACATCTGTGTATGTAATATATATATATAACCCGTAACCATACTTATATATATATATAAATACGGGTTTGCATAGGAAGAGGAGATAATGGAAAGGAAAAGAACCCTTACAATATTATAAACTCTTGAACGCAAACGTTGATATTTGAAATCATGAAATAGTTTGGATTTGAAATACAGATAAATATATCTATATATATATCTGTTTATATACAAAACTGTATAATTGGTTTGGTATAATAACAACAAAAAGAAAAGACCCCTTACATTAAACAGAGGAGGAAGAAGGCTCCGGAGATGCTAGAAATTATCCGAAGGACTTGTGGAGGATTGTTGAAGGAGTTCCAAGAACCAAGGGTTCTTCAAACGCCTCAGTGGTTTATATAAACTATTATTAAAAAAAAATATTTTAATTTAGGAAGGATGGGATCCGAGGCTACGAAATAAATGGTTGGTGCCAACTTTGTGGAAAAACATGAGCGAGAATGGGTCAAATGTCATCCTAGGAAAAGAAAATGGGAGAATAGGTTACTGGTGTGCGGCAGGGAGAAGAAGAAGAAATGCGGGGGAAAACGACCATTCGGCCTCGACTTCGTTCAACCTACTCGATACCCCGGCTGTGGCGTGACGTCATCGTCCTGCATGACTCCATCCTACACCGAAGCGTGATGCCACACGCGGCTTGTACCGGAACGCAGAGTGACCTTGCGAACCTACTCGACTCCCTCTCCATCGCCTCGCGCTCAACGACCTGCTGAAACCGAAGACGGGATCCCCCTGCGGCCTGCCGAAGCGCGATGCCTCCTCCTGTAGCCTACCGAAGCGCAACGCCTCCTCCTGTTCCAAGGTGGTTTCCCCTTATTTCTCGTATCTCAAGACCCGCATGGGTTTGTTTATTTTATTTTTATTATATATTTTTTTCTCACCTCCAGGTTGGCGCTAACCCCCCCATGGGATTCCTCTTGTTATTAATCTTTCAATCTATTTATTTAAATATTGTTAATATTATTATTAAATTATTATCATTATTATAACATTAATACAAGTTCAAAAGTTGGTTTTATTTAATCAATAATTTATAAAATTAAGGTTTAACATTTATCACAATATAAATAAATGAATGTTAAATTAAACTTATAAATAAACATATATAAAAAAATGAAACCAATTATATATAAGTATATACATTTATAATAAAATAAATATTTATAATTTCATAAATTATAATATAATTTTGATTTATTAAATAACATTTGGATTAATTTAAAATAGATAAAAAAATGTGTTTATTATTAATAAGTTTATTTCCATATACATAGAATTTCAAAATTACTGACAACAATTTTATTAGATTTATTTATTTTGATAAAACATAAATATGTATTATTATTTTTACTTAATAAAAAAGTTATAAATAAAATAATAAACTAATTTTATAAATGGTTAAATATATATTATTATAAAATGATAACAATAATTATAATTTATATATATATATGATTTTTTTAAAGTTTACAAAACCCGCATAATTTTTTATCTGTTTGCATAATGTATTCCTCTAAATAATTCCATATAATAAAATTATAATTTTATAATAATATTAGTTTTATTAATAATTTTATGAAAAATTAATTTAATCATATTTTATGATGATAATAATCCAATACTATATATATATATAAAACAATTACATATATAAAATACATCGCTTATCATTATTACTAAATATATTTAATTAATTTTAACATGTCGAAAAGTACTTAATTTTTCTTTAATTAAAATTCATTTGGATAATGGCTATAATTATAGCTACTGGGTTTCCAACAGTTATTCGAGGTAACGGTCAGATTGGTGCCATATAAAACCTGGTCTCGGGGTGTCTTACACTCAAGGTGATTGAAGGAGAAGAAGATGGTACGTGTCATACCTTTGATGCTCAGTGTAGCCGCAGTGGCCTTGGCCATTATTATGTTTGTTATGGAGGATTATAAGGACCCCTATCATCTACTTGGGGTTCTCGTTGTCTTGAGCGGTTTCCCAGTAATCATAATAGGGTTGTTGGTGGGTATTTTAGGTTAGTGGTGATCTCTCGTTTCATTGTAAGGCTTTATCTGTTGTAATGTAATATTTTAATGAATACAAGACCTTCTCTATTCCTTTTGTTTACCAAGCACTCAATTTGAATTCATTTACTCTCACTTTAAATAAAACGTCTTAAAACATGGGAATAAAGGGTGAAGCACCAATATTTAGAATTATTCAAGTTCATCAAGCTTGGGGCGTTACACCAAACACATCTCAACACAAGTTACTTTTTCTCATAATGATCAATTTTTTTGCAGTGTCAAAAACAAACAAATGATAATGATTGTGGTTATTATGTTTTTAATTTTATTAAAGAGATCGTTTTTCATCAACAAACTAGAATCCCTAAAGAGGTATTTTCAAAAACAACTACTAGTTCGTTTAATTTATTTATTAATTATTTATTTTTATATTTGCAGTACTACTCTGACTACCGAAAAGCCTCATACTCAAACGACGAAATAGATGTGTTCATAAAAGAGTGGGCCGCATGCCTGATGGCATATTGTACACATATACAATGAAGATATGACTTGGGGACATATACAATTGGTGGTCATTTTTGAGAGCGGTTAAGGGGATCAAAATATGAAACAGTGTTGTATGTAAATGTTCGTAGGAAAATTGTAATTGTTATTAAATAAAACATCCTTTCTCTAATGAGTAATTTTCCCATTTTAACATATGATATGCACCAGCGACATGCAAGAATTCTGAACCACTCAAAGGGGCTCTCTTTTGTTTAAAATGGACACAATTTTATGTGAAAACAACAACTGACATACGAAAATCCGACCAAACACATTCAGATTGTGTTGATACTTTAGGATAATGATCCACGGGTCCTTTGTGATGTGTATGAGTCATCACCAACTCAATCTGAGGCACGGTGTGACCGTTATCACTCAAATGGTCTCTCTTTTGTTTAAAATGGACATAATTTTAATTGAAAACAAAAACTGACCTACGAAAATCCAACCAAATGCATTCGGATTGTCTTGATATTTTATAAGAACGATCCAAGAGTCCTTTGTGACGTGTAAAAGTCATCCCCACATCAATCTGAGTCACGGTGTGGCCGGTACCACTCAAAGGGTCTCTCTTTTTTTTTTAAATGGACACAATTTTAAGTGAAAACAACAACTGACCTACGAAAATCCAACCAAACGCATTTAGATTGTGTTGATACTTTAGGATAATGATCCATGGGTCCTTTTTGATGTGTACAAGTAATCCCCGCCTCAATCCGAGACACGGTGTGGCCGGTATCACTCAAAGGGTCTCTCTTTAGTTTAAAATGGACACAATTTTAAGTGAAAACAACAACTGACCTACAGAAATCTGACCAAACGCATTAGGATTGTATTAATATTTTATAATAATGATACATGAGTTCTTTGTGACGTTTATAAGTCAACTCCACCTCAATATGAGGCACAATGTGGCCGGTGCCACTAAAAGGGTATGTCTTCTGTTTAAAAAGGACACAATTTTAAGTGAAAACAACAACTGACCTACGGAAATCTGACCAAACACATTCGGATTGTCTTGATCCTTTAGGAGAACTATAAATGGGTCATTTTTTATGTGTACAAGTCATCCCCGCCTCAATCTGAGGCTCGGTGTGGCTGGTAGCACTCAAAGGGTCTCTCTTTGGTCTAAAATGGACACAATTTTAAGTGAAAACAACAACTGACCTACGGAAATCTGACCAAACGCATTCATATTGTCTTGATATTTTATAATAATGATACATGGGTCCTTTTTGACATGTAAAATTCAACCCTGCCTCAATCTAGGGCACGGTGTGGCCGGTACCACTCAAAGGGTCCCTCTTTTGTTTAAAATGGACACAATTTTAAGTGAAAACAACAACTGACCTACGGAAATCTGACCAAAACCATTAGGATTGTGTTGATACTTTAGGATAATGATCCATGGGTCATTTGGGACATTTAAGATTCATCCCCGCCTCAATCTGAGGCATGGTGTGGCCAGTAGCATTCAAAGGGTCTCTCTTTTGTTTAAAATGGACACAATTTTAATTAGAAACAACAATTGACCTATGAAAATATAACCAAACACATTCGGATTGCCATGATATTTTATTAGAACAATACAAGGGTCCTTATTGACGTGTAATATTCAACCCCACCTCAATCCGAGGCATGGTTTGTCTGGTATCACTCAAAGGGTCTCTATTTTGTTTAAAATGGACACAATTTTAAGTGAAAACAACAACTGACTTATGGAAATCCAACCAAACGCATTCGGATTGTGTTGATACTTTAGGAGAACGATCCACATGTCCTTGGTGATGTGTAATAGTAAACTAAGCCTCAAAACAAGGCACGGTGTGGCCGGTATCACTCAAAGGGTCTCTATTTTGTTTAAAATGGACACAATTTTAAGTGAAAACAACAACTGACCTATGGAAATATGACCAAACGCATTTAGGTTGTGTTGATCCATTGGTAGAATGATAAAAGGTCCCTTGGTGATGTGTAAGAGTCAACCCCACCTCAATATGAGGCATGGTGTGGCCGGTAGCACTCAAAGGGTCTCTATTTTGTTTAAAATGGACACAATTTTAAGTGAAAACAACAAATGACCTACGGTAATCCGACCAAACGCATCCGGATTGTGTTGATACTTTAGGAGAATGATACACTAGTCCTTAGTGATGTGTAAGAGTCAACCCCGCCTCAATCTGAGGCACGGTGTGGCCGGTATCACTCAAAGGGTCTCTATTTTGTTTAAAATGGACACAATTTTAAGTGAAAACAACAACTGACCTACAGAAATCCGACCAAACTCATTTGGATTGTGTTGATCCTTTTGTAGAACGATCCAAGGGTCCTTGGTGACGTGTAAGTCTCACCCCCACTTAAATCCAAGGCATGGGGTGGACGGTACCACTCAAAGGGTCTCTCTTTTGTTTAAAATGGACACAATTTTAAGTGAAAACAACAACTGGGATACAGAAATATGACCAAATGCATTTGGATTGTGTTGATACTTTAGTAGAACGATTCAGAGGTACTTTTTGATGTTTATAAGTCATCCCCGCCTCAATCCGAGGCATTTTTTGGACACTATCACTCAAAGGGTCTCTCTTTGGTTTAAAATGAACATAATTTTAAGTGAAAGCCACAACTAACCTACGGAAATCTGACCAAACGCATTCAGATTGTCTTGATATTTTATAAGAACGATACATGGGTAATTTTTGACATGTACAAGTCAACTCTGCCTCAATAAGAGGCATGGTGTGGCCGGTACCACTCAAAGGGTCTCTCTTTTGTTTAAAATGGACACAATTTTAAGTGAAAACAACAACTGACCTACGGAAATCTGACCAAACCCATTTGGATTGTGTTGATCCTTTAGTAGAATGATCCATGGGTCCTTTGTAATGTGTACAAGTCATCCCCGCCTCAATATGAGGCATGGTGTGTCCGGTATCACTTAAAGGGTCTCTCTTTTGTTTAAAATGGACACAATTATAATTGAAAACAACAACTGACCTATGAAAATCCGACCAAACGCATTTGGTGTCACAACCCGTCCTCGGGACCCATGTCGTGACTACCCCAAGCCCGACTTCCATAGGCCAGGGGCTGGAGACTAGCACCAAAGGCGTAAATCCCGATAAAAAGGGAAAGGCATTGCATTATAAAGTAAAGAAACACCATAGAGTAAGCCAGCAGAAGTAAACACTAAGTAAAACTGGGTACAATAGTAAGTGCGGAAAGTAAATGGGCCAGAATACAAACCCAAACTAAAAGTAAAGTACAACTGGAAAGAAAGTACAGCAACTGAAAGTAAAGCAGCAATGTCGAGCCGTCCACTGGAAGTCCCACCTGAAGGGTGGGTAAAAATAGCCTCCTCAGCTCCTCGGGTCCAACCGTCTGCTCCGTATACGTCCCACCCAGTGGTCCACCTCCAGGTACTGACCTGCTCCACAAGCCTCAACCACGATCAGCGCTGTCCATCGTCTACATCCAACACAACGTAGTGCGGGCATAGCCCGTGTAGGGGTGAGTATACGCTACTCAGTAGGGACCCTGAGACCCCCGAAAGTCTCCCATAATCCACAAAGGATAATCCACAAAGGAAAGATACAATCATGAAATAACATCCAACACTACTTAGGTATATGACCATACATATACCTAAGTCATCAATTCAAGTTCGGCTCCAACATCCGAGCCCAAGTTCGATCACATCCACGCAGGATAGTACAACCCAATCCACATAGGAAAGCACAACACAATCCACATAGGAAAGCAAGTCAATCATATCGAAGATAATGATTTAAAGTCAAGACTCAGCTCACATAGGTATACTTCTTCGTAAGGTGATAGAGATGATCAGATGTATCCACTGATTCATCTAAGCTAGGACCCACGTAGGATACTAAACCAGATAAGCTGTCAGACCCATGTAGGATACAAGTCCAGCTACTCTATCTGACCCACGTAGGATACTACAACATAGGTCAAATATTGTCGAACCAACGTAGGATACAAGAACAGTAATACTGCCAGACCCACGTAGGATACAAGAATAGTAGTCATCGTTGGCGAACCCACAGAGGCTTTCAGTACGGTCTTCATCGCTGCCGAACCCATGAAGGATTTCAGTGCAGTCGTCGTCGCAACCGAACCCACGGAGGATTTCATTACAGTCGTCATCTTTGTCGCAGTCGCAGCCAGCTCTAGGGCTCCCGCACACAGCATGCTCGTTTCTGGGAGGGTCTTCTCCACGATCCAAGGGGTTCGATACATCAAATAACACGTAGTCCAGAGTTTATGTATCCCAAATTTCCATCTCGACATAGGGAACTCAACACGACAGAAGGCGTGTCAATCGGATGCTCGTTCTGAGAGTTATTGACTTTTTCGTTCCAGGAGCCCAGTTGGTTTTTAAGTCAAAACCAACCCACCCATACTCCAACTGTGTCCAAACCTCGATCGGAGTAATCCAAAAGATCCGTCTCACTAAGAGGAATCCAGCAAAGTCGACGGCACGTTAATCGGACGTCCGGAGCTCAAGTTATAAGCGTTTCCACTCTGAGGGCCCGGTTGGTTTCGTGTTCGAACCAAACCAGCCCTACCCAAAGTTCTTAGAAACCTTGAGTTTAATATACCAAAATGAATGTCTCGATCCAAGTATCGCATCACAATTGATGGTGCATCGATCGGAGGTCCTTAACCCAAGTTACGGGCATTTAAACGAATTGTACGGTTTTTAGGGGGTTTTGGGCCCGGACCGACCCGGCCCAAGACCCCCTGGGTCGGCCCAAACCGGGTCGACCCGAACTGGGTCCGGGTCCGGCCCAAAAGGGTGCGGCTCGGCCTGGTGGGCGCGGCCCGGCCCCGCCAGCGTGGCCTGGCCCGGCCTGGGTGGTCGGTTGGCCTGGCGCTGGCGCGGCCCGCATGGCCAGCTCGGCGCTGGCCGAGCTGTCACGGAAGGGGGGGAGGGCTGCCCCCCTGTTTTTAAATGGCGGCCCCACATAGGGGGTCGCTCCTTTGGCCAGCCAGGGGTTACGACCCCCGGCCTTCTTCGATCCTTCAGCCCGACTGGCCGGTTGTGCTGTCGTCGCGGGACCCCACGGTCCCGCCCCTCTGACGTTCCAGCCGCCGCTCCCTGCTCTACTGCGGCCAAAGGCTGCGGCCTTGGTCTGACCGGCATGGTGTGACGGTGCCGCGCCCCTCCACTGCATCCCCGCTTCGGCCGCGGTATCTTCGTGGTTCTCCGGCGCGGCACGACGGCGCCGCGCCCCTTCGCTGTGGCCCAACTCTGGCTGTGGGTTCTTTCGGCCTCAACGGTGCGGCACGACGACGCAACACTTCTTCATCGTGATTCTCCATTTTCCCACGTGGTGTCGTTGCACCGTGCTTCCTTTGTTCGTGCCGCAACAAGAACAACAACAAAGAGGGAGAGGGTCGGCCGTGTTCGTGCGGTCCGACCTCCTCCCATTATAACGATAACAGGTTGCCCAAAAAGAATAAATATCCTCATCAAGCAAGCGCAAATTTAATCCATAATATTTTAACTCAAACCCCTACCTCGCAAATTAATTCGCAGTTGTCAAGCACCGCAAAATATGGCATCGCGGGGCATGGTTCCATAGACGTCGACGGAGAGCGTCTGAGGAGATGTCGTCTTCTCTTTATCATGGAGAGAAGAAGATGATTGCACGTTGTTGGAGAACTCCCACGTCGGTGTCTCTTCCCTTGTCGTGGAGGAGAAAGGGAATGGAGATACCGGAGTCATTGAGTCATTCTTCGTTGAAGAGATGACGTTCTTCGCGGAAGGATTGAAGCTCTTCACGGGAGGATGAAGTTCTTCCCAAGAGAAAAGAGTTCTATCTCCCCAATCTCCTCACACAACAACTAACCCCCCCAAAATAAAATAAGACTTATCTTATTTTATTACATCAATCCAAGCATTTAAATTTTAAAATTCAAACACATAACTCACTTAATTAATTAAGTGTGTTGGCGTGATTAAATAGGAGAGATGGGGAGGTGAGTGGTCTCACATTAAAGGGGAGTTAACAAAAACAAGGGGAAGTTATGGAGTTAAGGAATGTGAAAAGGTGGGGGATTGTGTGGGCCCCACCTCCCTCATAACTACACATGGGAAGTTGGGTGGTCGTGGGCCCCACCAACAACTTCCCATGAGAGTGTTTAACTTCCATGGATAAAATAAAATTGTTCACAATTTTATTTTACTTATTAATTAATCCACATTTTTTTACAACTCCTCCCAAGAAAATGCACCTTCGGTAAAAGTCCTCTTAAGCAATTACCGGTGTTGTGGTTCCATCGGTGCCCTCGGATTTTGATTCCGAGCACCGGTTCAAAAGTTAGGAAATACCGCTCATTCGTTCACTGAACGTACCCAAGCTAAACATTGGAAATTGATTCCGGGCACACCGGGCCTTGGAATCAGGTGCCATCAGAAACTACGTACTCGTAAAATCCTAAAGAAATTGAGAAAAAAAAATTCCTTGAAATTTACGGGTCTTTACATTACTCCCATCTCAGGGATTAACGTCCCCATAAAGATACATCACAAATAGGGAAACAAATGAGGGTACTGGGCACGTATCTGAGCCTCCCGCTCCCAAGTTCTCTCCTGGAGGTTCCCGTGCAGCCATCTGATGTGCACTAGAGGAATCGACTGCCCACGTAGGACCCACTCCTGTCGATCCTCGATCTCCACCGAGACCACCGCAAAAGTCGCCCCGTCATCGATGTCCATCTCCCCATGGTCGATGATATGCATTGGGTCATGTACGTATCTCCTCAAATGATATATGTGGAAGACGTCGTGCACCCGGTGCAACTGAGGTGGTAGATCCAGGCGATAAGCCACCTCGCCTATCCTGCTGAGAATCTGAAACGGTCCGATTAAGCGCGGAGATAACTTGCCGCCCCGGCCAAATCTCCACAATCCATGTCAAGGTGGGACCTGTAAGAAATCATGGTCACCATCCTCAAACTCCAGTGGTCTCTGCCTCCTGTCATCATAAGACTTCTGTCGGCTCTGAGCTGTCCTTATCCACTACTGGATGACCTGGACCTTCTCTATCATGTCCTGGACCATCTCCGGTCCCACAAGTTCTAACTCCCCGGGGTCTGTCCAGCACAGAGGTGATCTTCAAGGTCGGTCATACAATGCCTCGTATGGTTCCATCCCGATGGTGGAGTGGTAGTTGTTGTTGTACGCGAACTCCACCAAGGGTAGGTGGTCCTCCCAGCTGCAACCAAAGTCAAGGAAACATGCACGTAGCATGTCCTTGAGAGTCTGAATGGTCCTCTCTGTCTGACCATCCGTCTGTGGGTGAAAGGCAGTGCTTAGACATAGTTGCATCCCGAATGCCTCCTGCAACCCCTTCCAAAGCCGGGAAGTAAAGATAGCATCTTGATTAGAGACAATAGATGATGGCACACCATGAAGCCATACAATCTCCTGAATGTAGAGACGTCCCAAGCTCTCTACTGAGCCCTAATCTCTGATGGGTAAGAATTGATCCGACTTGGTGAGTCGGTCGACAATCACCCAAATGGAGTCATGACCTCTGGATGTATGTGGAATTCCAGTCACGAAATCCATAGATATCCCGTCCCACTTCCACTTCGGGACCTCCAAGGGCTGTACTAAGTCTGCTGGTACTTGGTGCTCCACCTTCACCTGCTGGTAGGTGAGGCATCGAGAAACGAACTCTGCTACAACTTTCTTCATACCCGGCCACCAGTGCTGTCGTCTGAGATCCTGGTACATCTTCACCACTCCTGGATGTACTTTTAAAGGGGAAGTGTGAAACTTCCTCAGCACCTCCTCCTGTAAAGCAGCTGGTACCATGGTGCATCCTCTGAAAAGGACATCGTGCTCTCCTCCTATAGAGAATCCATCAGGTTCATGTCCTGAGGATATCTATGCATGTCGCGTCTCATAGTCAATGTCCCCATGTTGTTCCTCTCTAACTCGATGTAGTAGTGGAGGAGTGACTATGAGTGACTAAAGAAAGGCTGCTCCATCTCTATCCATGAAGGATATCTGCAAAGCGTCTAGTTGCTCCGTCGCCTCTCCAAGTAGCTGAATGCACGTCCTCCTGATGAGATCATTGGCTACTACGTTCCCCTTTCCAGGAGTATAGACTATCTCAAAGTCATAGTCCTAGAGGAACTCGAGTCATCGCCACTATCTCAGGTTCAGGTCCTTCTGTGAGAAGATGTACCTGAGACTCTGGTGGTCAGAGTAGACTATAAAGCGCTCGCCCATCAGATAGTGTCTCCACATCTTCAGAGTGAAGACCATTGCTGCTAACTCCAGGTCATGGGTAGCATAGTTATTCTCATGCTACCTCAACTATCGTGATCCATAGGCGATCACTACTCACTCCTGCATCAGGACACATTCGAGTCCGGCCCCTGATACATCGCATTAGGATATGTACCCTACTCCCTCCTCCGGTAGCCTCAAGATAGGTGCGGTGGTCAATCTCTGTCTCAGCTCCTGGAATCTCTGCTGATATCTATTTGACCACACGAAGGTTTTACCCTTCTTCATCAAAGCTAAAAGCGGTGTCGCAACTCTGGAGAATTCTGGAACGAATCTCCGGTAGTACCCAGCTAGCCCCAAGAAACTCCACACCTCCGTCATGCTCCTGGGTGGCTCCCAAGCTAGAACTGCCTCAATCTTCACAGGGTCCACCGAAACTCCTGTCTCAGAGATGACGTGTCCCAAGAAGTGGACCTCACATAACCAGAACTGACACTTCGAGAGCTTACTATAAAGATGGTGCTCTCAGAGTGTGTCCCGTACAACCTGCAAGTGATAGGCGTTCTCCTCCTCAGTGATTGAGTATATCAATATGTCTTCGATAAAGACCACGACAAATAAATCGAGTTATGGATAAAATATCCTGTTCATGAGACCCATGAACACCGTTGGGGCATTGGTTACGTTGAATGACATAACCAAGAACTCATAGTGTCCATACTGACATCTGAAGGTCGTCTTCTGTATGTCCTCATCCCGAACTCTGAGCTGATGATAGCCTGATCTGAGGTCTATCTTCGAGAACCACTGTTCTCCCTTGATCTGGTCGAAGAGGCCATCAATCCTCGACAGCGGATACTTGTTCCTCACGGTCACCTGGTTCAGGCGATGATAATCAACACACAGTCGCAAGATCCCGTCTACCTTCTTGGAGAACAATATCAGGGAAGCCCAGGGTGAAACACTGGGTCGGATGAATCCCTTGCCCTGCAAGTCCTCCAACTGTACTCGTAGCTCTCAAAGCTCAAAGGGGGCCATACGATATGATGGAGTGTATATCGGGGCTGTCCTGGGGTACATGTCAATATAGAAGTCTACCTCGCTGTGAGGAGGTAGTCCTGGAACATCATCAGGGAAAACGTCTGCATACTGATCCACCACTGCAGGAAAACTAGGACTCTGCATGTCAACTGCTCCTAGGATGAGTCTAGCCAATAGATGAGTGATCGGTTGTCCTCTCCTCTGCGTGAGTCCATCCTGCGCTGCTAAGGTTCCCTTCTTGCCGGTAAAGGTGAACCTTCTCCCATCGGTGCGAACACATCGCACCTTATGCCTAATACAGTCGATCTGAGCATGGACTGTAGATAACCAATCCATGCCCAAGATGACATCGTAAGGCCTCGACACCGCTACAAGAAGATCCCAGCTGAAGATCTCGCCTCCTAGAGTAAGCTCACACTGCCGGCACCAGTGCGTAATCGTCGAGTCTGCTCCCGTAGGAGTCTATAGCCGTAAGGATCGAGCCAACGGCTCCGTCGGAATCTCCGAGCTCCAAACAAGGGCAGCGGCAATAAAAGAATCACTCGCTCTTGTGTCTATAAGAACTGCAGCAAGGGTAGAGTAGACACAGATAGTACCTCGAATCATCTCTGGAATGCCGTTGTCGTAGGCCTCCGCTGCCTGAAGCTGAGCCTACCTCTGCCCGCCAGCTCCCTGTGGTCGGGGTGGACATCCTGGTGGTGGTGGTAAAGACTCAAAGCGTCACCCACCACCTGCTTCTCATCCAGCTCCTCTGCCTCGTCCGCCTTCACCCAGCGGACCGCCACAGTCGACCCTCTGCCTCTGCCTGGGTGGCCCCTCAACTGTCTGTTGCTCCTCTGCACGGCGGATCGGGCAGTCACGAGCCATGTGGCCCTGCCTACTGCATGCGTAGCACTGTCTGCTCCTCTGAAGGCTGGCTCTGCACCGGGTGCCCCGCACCTCTGAGCCAGTGCCCTGAGGTCATCTGCTTGATGGTCTGGTCCTCCTGGACCCCTGTGACATCTGTCGACTACCAGCTACAGATGACTCTGCTAGATGCCACCCTGCAGTAGGTCTCGCTGCTGGTGTAGGCTCAGCAAGAAAGCTCTCTATGAGAAGGACTCGCTCCAGTACTCCTGCCCATGTCAGAATGCTGAGGGAGATCATTGATGCCATGATCTCATGACTTAGTCCCTCCTCGAAGGTCCGGGCCCGGAAGAATGGGTCTCATACCATTTCCGTCGAATAGCGCGAGAGATCGGTAAATCTCGCAGAGTACTGGGCTACCGTCATGCTGTCATGCCACAGCTGTAGTAGATCCGGAATGCGCACCACACAGAGGGTGGCTGGGATGAACTCTGAGTGGAAGAGGCTCTCAAAGTCTGTCCAGAGAAGAGATGTCTCGTCGTGCACCTGCAGCATCAAGCTCCACCATCTTCCTGCTACCGCGTGCAGGAGGCTCGCTGTAAGGATCACCATGAGGTCAGCTGGTGTCCCCACTAGCCTGAAAACTCAAACTACAGCCTCCATCCAATCCTCGGATACCTGAGGGTCCGTCTCCCCATGGAACCTGGGTGGTCTCTGACGCTGAAACTTGTGCAGTGCACTAAGGCGACGTGCACTCTCAGCGGCTAGGGATGGTGGCATCGGTGACTCGGCGGGTAGTGGTACCACTGGTGCCTCTGCTGAAAAAGGGCTATACACCGAGGCCTCGTCGCTCGGTGGGCTGTCATCTCGCACAAAGCTCGGAACCCTAGCTGGCTGCCGTTGTGGGGCCATTCTGAAAAGAAATAGGTGTGCCACATTCAAAACAGTATACCTGGTGAGATGACAAAAAGTAATCACAAAGAACACTTTTGAAACACACATGCAATCAATATTTTTGTGCATTGAGTCAGAAATCAGAAGTCAGGGTCCTGGTGTATGGATACGTCGGTCGCCGCACCAACACTGGACTCCCTGGACTGATAACCACACTCAATACCCTTAACATTATTTCTTCACATAGAAGAATTATCAGAGTCCTGAGTTCTGTGGTAGAACCGAACTCCTCTGATACCAATTTGTCACGACCCATCCTCGGGACCCGTGCCGTGACTACCCCAAGCCCTCCTTCCATAGGCCAGGGGATGGTGACTAGCACCAAAGACGTAAATCCCGATAAAAAGGGGAAGGAATTGCCTTATAAAGTAAACAAACACCACAGAGTAAGCCAGCAAAAGTAAACACTAAGTAAAAATGGATACAATAGTAAGTGTGGAAAGTAAATGGGCCAGAATACAAACCCAAACTGAAATTAAAGTACAACTGGAAAGAAAGTACAGCAACTGAAAGTAAAGCAGAAACGTCGAGCCGTCCACTGGAAGTCCCACCTGAAGGGTGGGTACAGATAGCCTCCTCAGCTCCTCGGGTCCATCCATCTGCTCCGTGTACGTCCCGCCCAGTGGTCCACCTCCACGTACCAACCTGCTCCACAAACCTCAACCACGATCAGCGTTGTCCGTCGTCTGTATCCAACATAATGTAGTGCAGGCATAGCCCATGAAGGGGTGAGTATACACTACTCAGTAGGGACCCCGAGACCCCCGAAGGTCTCCCAAAATCCACAAAGGATAATCCACAAAGGAAAGATACAATCACGAAATAACATCCAACACTACTTAGGTATATGCATATACATATACCTAAGTAATCAATTCCAGTTCAGCTCCAACATCCGAGCCCAAGTTCGATCACATCCACACAGGATAGTACAACCCAATCCACATAGGAAAGTACAACACAATCCACATAGGAAAGAAAGTCAATCATATCGAAGATAATGATTGAAAGTCAAGACTCAGCTCACACAGGTATACTTATTTGTAAGGTGATAGAGATGATCAGATGTAGCCACTAATTCATCTAAGTTGGGACCCACGTAGGATACTAAACCATCTAAGTTGTCAGACCCACGTAGGATACAAGTCCAGCTACTCTGTCAGACCCACGTAGGATACTACAACAGATGTCAAATACTGTCGGACCCACGTAGGATACAAGAACAATAATACTTCCAGACCCACGTAGGATACAAGAACAGTAGTCATCGTCGTCGAACCCACGGAGGATTTCAGTACGGTCTTCATCGCTGCCGAACCCATGGAGGATTTCAGTGCAGTCATCATCGCTGTCGAACCCACAGAGGATTTCAGTGCAGTCGTCATCATCGTCACAGTTGCAGCCAGCTCTAGGGTTCCCGCACACATCATGCTCATTTCCGGGAGGGTCCACTCCATGATCTAAGGGGGTAGATACATCAACTGACACGTAGTCTAGAGTTAATGTATCCCAAAGTTCCGTCTTGATATAGGGAACTCAACATGACAGACAACACGTCAATCGGACGCCCGGTCTGAGAGTTATTGGATTTTTCGTTTGAGGGGCCCGGTTGGTTTTTAAGTCAAAACCAACCCGAACGTACTCCAACTGCGTCCAAACCTTGATCATAGTAATCCAATAGGTCCGTCTCGCTAATAGGAATCCAAAAAAGTCGATGTCACGTCAATCGGACGTCCGGAGCTCAAGTTATAAGTTTTTCCGCTCCGAGGGACCGGTTGGTTTCGTGTTCGAACCAACCTGACCATAGACAAAGTTCTTCTAAACCTTGATTTTAATATACCAAAATGACCTTCTAGATCCAAGGATCACATCGCAACTGACGGTGCATCGATCGAAGGTTCGTAGCCCATGTTACGGGCATTTAAACAAACTGTCCAGTTTTTAGGGGGTTTTGGGCCCGAACCGACCCGGCCCAAGACCCCCTGGGTCGGCCCGAACCGGGTCGACCCAACCCGGGTCCGGGTCCGGACCAAAAGGGTGTGGCCTGGCCCAACCAGCGTGGCCTGTCCCGGCCTGGGCGGCCGGTTGGCCTGGCGCGGGCGCGGCCCGCACGGGCAGCTCGACGTTGGCTGAGCTGTCGCGGAAGGGGGGGCACGCTGCCCCCCTATTTTGAAACGGCGACCCCACATGGGGGGCCGCTCCTTTGGCCAGCTGGGGGTTATGACCCCCATCCTTCTTCGATCTGCTGACCCGGCTGGCCGGACGTGCTGCCGCCGTGGGACCCCGTGGTCCCGCCCCTCCGACGTGCCGGCGGCCGGTGGTTCTGGCTGCCGCTCCCTACTCTGTCGCGGCCAAAGGCCGCAGCCTTAGTCCGACAGGCACCGCGCCCCTCCACCGTGACCCCACTCTGGCCGCAGTGTCTTTGTGGTTCTCTGGCGCCACGCGACGGCGCCGCGCCCCTTCGCTGCGGCCCGACTCCGGCCACGGGTTCGTTCGGCCTCAACGGCGCGACGGCACTGGGATTCTTCACCGTGATTATCCATGTTCCTGCACGGTGTCGTTGCACCACACTGCCTTTGTTCGTGCTGCAATAAGAAAAACAACAAAGAAGGTGGAGGGTCGGTCGTGTACGTGCGGTCCGACCTCCTCCCGTTATAACGATAACAGGCGGCCCAAAAAGAATAAATATCCTCATCAAGCAAGCGCAAATTTAATCCATAATATTTGAACTCAAACCCCTACCTCGCAAAGTAATTCGCAGTTGTCAAGCGCCGCAAAATATGGCGTCACGGGGCGTGGTTCCGTAGATGTCGACGGAGAGCGTCTGAGGAGACATCGTCTTCTCTTTATCACGGAGGGAAGAATATGATTGCACGTTATTGGAGAACTCCCACTTCGGTGTCTCTTCCCTTATCGCGAAGGAGAAAGGGAATGGAGATACCAGAGTCATTGTGTCGTTCTTCGTTGAAGAGATGACGTTCTTCGCGGAAGGATTGAAACTCTTCGCTGGAGGATGAATTTCTTCCCAAGAGAAAAGAGTTCTATCTCCCCAATCTCCTCACACAACAACTAACGCCCCCAAAATAAAATAAGACTTATCTTATTTTATTACATCAAGCCAAGAATTTCAATTTTAAAATTCAAACACATAACTCACTTAATTAATTAAGTTTGTTGGAATGATTAAATAGGAGAGAGGGGGAGGTGAGTGGTCTCACATTGAAGGAGAGTTAACAAAAGCAAGGGGAAGTTATGGAGTTAAGGAATGTGAAAAGGTGGGGGATCGTGTGGGCCCCACCTCCCTCATAACCACACATGGGAAGTTAGGTGGTAGTGGGCCCCACCAACAACTTCCCATGAGAGAGTTTAAATTCCATGGATAAAATAAAATGGTTCACAATTTTATTTTACTTATTAATTAATCCACATTTTTTTACAACTCCTCCCAAGAAAACGCACCTTCGATAAAAGTCCTCCTAAGAAATTACCAGTGTTGCGGTTCCATCGGTGCCCTCGGATTTCGATTCTGAGCACCGGTTCAAAATTTAGGAAATCCCGCTCATTCGTTCACTGATAGTACCTGAGATAAGCTTCGGAAATTGATTCCGAGCACACCGGGCCTCGGAATCAGGTGCCGTCAGAAACTGCGTACTCGTAAAATCCCAGAGAAATTAAGAAAAAAATTTCCTTGAAATTTACTGGTCTTTACATTCGAGTTGACTTGATCTTTTATAAGAATGATCCAAGGGTCCTTGGTGACATGTACGAGTAAACCCCGCCTCAATATGAGGCACATTGTGGCCGATATCACTCTAAGGGTCTCTATTTTGTTTAAAATGGACACAATTTTAAGTGAAAACAACAACTAAACTACAGAAATCCAAGAAAACGCATTCAGGTTGTGTTGATACTTTAGGAGAATGATCCAAGGTTCCTTGGTGATGTGTAAAAGTCAACTTTTCCTCAATCTGAGGCACGTTGTGTCTGGTATCACTCAAAGGGTCTCTATTTTGTTTAAAATGGACACAATTTTAAGTGAAAACAACAACTGACCTATAGAAATATGACCAAACACATTCGGATTGTGTTGATACTTTAGTAGAACAATACAAGGGTCATTTTTGATGTGTAAGAGTCAACCCCGCCTCAATCCGAGGCACGGTGTGGCCGTTAGCACTCAAAGGGTCTCTCTTTTATTTAAAATGGACACAATTTTATTTGAAAACAAAAACTGACCTATGGAAATACAACCAAACACATTCGAATTGTCTTGATATTTTATAAGAACAATCCATGGGTCCTTTGTGACTTGTAAGAGTCATCCCTGCCTCAATATGAGGCATGGTGTGGCCGGTACCACCCAAAGGGTCTCTCTTTTGTTTAAAATGGACACAATTTTAAGTGAAAATAACAACTGACCTACGGAAATCCAACTAAACGCATTCATATTGTCTTGATTCTTTAGGATAATAATCCATGGGTCCTTTGTGACATCTAAGAGTCATCTATACATCAATATGAGGCACAGTGTGGTCGGTATCACTCAAAGGGTCTCTCTTTGGTTTAAAATGGACACAATTTTAAGTGAAAACAACAACTGACCTATGGAAATCTGACCAAATGCATTCGGATTGTCTTGATCTTTTATAAGAAAGATCCATGAGTCCTTTTTGATGTTTATGATTCAACCCCGCTTAAATTCAAGGCACGGTGTGTCTAGTACCACTCAAAAGGTATCTCTTTTGTTTAAAATGGACACAATTTTAAGTGAAAACAACAACTGACCTACGGGAATCTGACCAAACGCATTCAGATTGTGTTGATCCTTTAGGAGAATGATCCAAGGGTCCTTTTTGACATTTATGAGTCATATACACCTCAATATGAGGCACAGTGTGGCCGGTATCACTCAAAAGGTCTCCCTTTGGTTTAAAATGGACACAATTTTAAGTGAAAACAACAAATGACCTACGAAAATCCAACCAAACGAATTCGGATTGTCTTGATCATTTATAAGAAAGATACATGGGTCTTTTTTGACATGTACAATTCAACATTGCCTCAATCCGAGGCATGGTGTGGCCGGTACCACTCAAAGGGTCTCTCTTTTGTTTAAAATGGACACAATTTTAAGTGAAAACAACAACTGTCCTACAAAAATCTGACCAAACACATTCATATTTTATTGATACTTTAGGATAATGATCCACGGGTCCTTTGTGATGTGTACGATTCATCCCCGCCTCAATCTAAGGCACGGTGTGGCTGATAGAACTCAAAGGGTCTCTCTTTGGTTTAAAATGGACACAATTTTAAGTGAAAACAACAACTAACCTACAGAAATCTGACTAAATGCATTCATATTGTCTTGATCTTTTATAAGAACAATGCATGGGTCCTTTGTGACATGTAATAGTCAACACTTCCTCAATTTGAGTCACGATGTGGCCGATACCACTCAAAGGGTCTCTCTTTTGTTTAAAATGGACACAATTTTAAGTAAAAACAACAACTGACCTACGGAAATCTGAACAAACACATTCGGATTGTGTTGATACTTTAGGAGAACTATACACCGGTCCTTTTTGACATGTACAAGTCATCCCCACCTAAATATTAGGCACGGTGTGGTCGGTAGCACTCAAAGGGTCTCTCTTTGGTTTAAAATGGACACATTTTTAAGTGAAAACAACAACTAGCCTATGGAAATCTGACCAAATGCATTCCGATTGTGTTGATCATTTATAAGAAAGATCCATGGGTCCTTTGTGATGTGTATGAGTCAACCCCACCAACCCCCTAGACTGCCCCCACCACCCCTGGACACCAACCCACCCCCTGGACACCAACCCACCCCTCTGGACACACCCCCACCCCTTGTAAATCCCCCCTGACACCCTGGACACCAGCCCACCCCCTGGAAAGCCCCCCCAGACACCCCCACCCCCCCAGAAACCTCCTACCCCCCCTTGGACAGCCACCCCAAACCCTTGAACACCCCCAACCACCTAAATTCTGAATTTAATTCTTTATGTACTTAATTAACTTATTAATTATGTGTTAATGGTGTATGGGTATACTTGTTGTATGAGTATACTTGGTCAAATTAGATTATGATTTATGTGTAAATTTTGTATGGGTATACTTGCTCTAATTAGCTTATTGAGATGCTGAATTTTTTTTGCAGGTGTTCGGGTGTGCTGCTGCAGATTTTTTCGTAGTAGCAGACAGGGCATTTATCAGCGCTAAAAAAGCGGTGATAAATGGAGATTTTATCAACGCTAAAAAAGCGTGGATAAACTACACCTTTATCAGTGCTAAAGAAGTTTTGATAAAGGATTATTTTATCAACGCTAAAGGAGCGTTGATAAAATATGAATTTATCAGCACTCTTTTAGCACTGATAAAGGGATGTTTTATCAACGCTTTATTAGCACTGATAAAGTCCACCTTTATCAGCGCATTTTTAGCACTGATAAAGTTTCCCTTTATCAGTGCTTTTTTAAAGATGATAAAGTACCCCTTTATCAGTGCTCAGTAATCACTGAAAAAGGGTACCCCCTTTATCAGCACCGAGCTTTACAGTGCTTTTTTAGCGCTGATAAATCCCGTTTTGAGTGATGATAAAGACTGTTTTTGTAGTAGTGTCCAAAAATAGGCACTCTACTACACAAGTGCACCCTCTTCTCCATGAATTTGAATCTACATTGAACAGTACCAACATAGGGTTACACTGATTCCCTACGTCACCCCAATAAAACCTCAAGCAAGGAGTAGGGAGAAAAGATCACTTCACACAGTTTCTAACCATTTCGACTAAAAAAAGTATAAAATACACAAGGTATACCTCTTATAATCTCACGCTCTATAGGATTGTAGACATCCAATGACTGTTTTTGTCTGTTGACCCAGCTGCCAATTTCCTGAGCCTGACGTGGGCTGCCTGGTGGTGGTGGAAAGACCTTACAATGTTGTCCCCCACCTCCAAATCCTCCTGATCCTCTGCCAACACACCCTCTTTGCAGACCACCTCGATCATGGCACTGTCTATATCATGGTGATCCACCTACTTCCCGCCTAGTGTTCTTAGTACATATGGTCACGCAGTCTCATTCCCAATGACCTCACCCATCACAAGCATAACACCGGTCCTCTATGGGCTGACCCGGTTCCCGAGTCCGATCTTGAGAAGATATCATACATTGATATAACGTTATCTAGAGTCTTCTAGCTATGGTAAAGATCTCAGATCAGTTTCACTCATTTACACAACCAGTTGTATGTGTCCTTATGACATAATATTTTCTTCCAATAGCTCCTGCTCCAGTACTCCGACATATGTGGAGATGCACAAAGGTACTATGATAGCACAAATCTCTCTATGATGTCCCTGCTCAAACATCTATGCTCGAAAGTAGCGATTAGAGATCATGTTTAGAGAGTAGTGCGTAAGTTATGTGAACCTAGTCACATACTCAGTCATTGTCATCCCTCCCTATCATAATTGAAGGATCTCTTAATGTTGAATATAGCGCAAGAAGGAGGGGTATAACTCCTCATGAAACAGCTGCTGGAAGTCATCCCACGAGAGTGCTAACTCATCGAGTATCTAAGTAACCATGCTCTACCAATGTGTAGCTGCTCCGTGGAAATGGATAGCTTCCAAAGACACCATATGATCTATTGGTGTCTATGTAGGCCTAAAGAGGCAAACCAGCGACTCTAGACAACCCTCTACTTCCTGAGGGTATGGCTCACCGTTGAACCTCAGTGGTCTTTGTCGCTAGAACTCATGAAGTGCACTCATCCCGCACATGTCCTCAGCCTACTCTATTGGGGTTGTATGCTGATCAATAGGTGTGGATGCTGCTACCTTCCCACCTAGAGAAATGGGCTCACATTATGGGTCTTGAACTGAGGCCTCATTGCTCACAGGGTTGTCGTCACAAACCAGAGCTAGTATTTTGGATGGATGTCACCGAAGATACATCCCGAATGTTATCAAGAAGTATTGTGGTCAGATGATCATATATATATATATATCGAAAATGATGGGTATATGACTCAAGAAGAATAGTCCAATACCCAATCTTATATGATGCATGTAGCATTTTTTCCTGCAACAGGTGTCTCGGGGTGCTGAGTCAACAAGTGGGTAATCAGGGTCCTAGTGAATCGCTATGTTGGCCACCTACACCATCACTAGACTCCCTGGATCGAGAGCCGCTCTCAAGACACTTCGACATTAGTTCCATAAATCCTAACTAATTACTTTTTAAGAAACATCTGAACAACATCACAAGGAACGAACCAGTTCTGATACCACTTTTTCACGTCCCGACCCATGTCAGATCTCGAGCAGCGACTACCCCATGCCCGCCTCCTTTGTCCAGAGGCCGGTGACTAGTAATAGAGGAATAAAAAACTTGTGGAGTCCTTTACCTATGAACATGTACACATATACAACCAACTCAATGAAAAAAATCAAAGGTAAAGGAACAAGATATGCAACATTGCTATAAATAAACCAAACGTGCATGAACCACTAAAATAGTACAAGAAGTGGGAAAAGGAAAAAATACATGCCCAACCAGAAAAGTTCCACGACCTAGTATTAACTGAAAAGTAAACAGCTGAGAGAGCTATGCTTCTAGAACCCAAGATATAACCACCGTACACAGTCCAAGCACCTATATCCATATGCTCCTCTGAAGTCACGATCAACCTATCCATCATCTGTATAAGGTAAGACATGTGTGGGAAAAATCATGGGTGAGTATAAAAATACTCTGTAGGACTCTCCAAAAAGGTGAAGGGGGATCCATAAGAGATACTCTAAAAACTAAAGAAATAGATAGGGCGAGGTACAGTAAAAGGAGTGTAGCTCAACCCAATAAGAGAGAGAAGTAAGCTCATCTAAACACAAGGGGATGGAAATAGTGAGAAGTTGAAATTCTCATCGAGTATTCACTACCTATAGTAGAAGAGTAGACTCATCCAACTATGAGAAGCTAGACACGGAAAGCACGTGGCATACCCCACACGTCTTCACATCTCCTAAAAGTAGAGTATCCAAAACCCAATAAGTGGGAACTGGAAAAGAATATATATATATATTCTTAGATAAGAAACCTAAACGGGGAAGTAAGGGGATCTCTATCTCACAAGCTCAACCCAAGAAAGTGAGTAGCCAATAGTTCCAGAAGTAACCATTAATGCCTAGCATCTCATACGTATGCTCTGAACTGCAAGTCAAAGGGACTCAATCATTGAACCTTGATACTATTCACTTTGGGTGGCACCGCCTCGCCCTTGCAGTTTTAGGTCACATCACAAGGATGCATCTTGGTGGGAAAAGTATCCCTCTTTCTTGAGAGTCTAAAGTCACGTCAGAGCACGCCTAGTCACTGTCGCAAAATCGAGAGATCTTGTCTCAAAGTCGAGGACCCATACCCAACCCGACTATAGAGTTATACTCTAGTGTCATTGAGGACCCATCCCTATCCCTCCCTAGAGGGTTATACTCTAGTGTTTTCAAGGACCCATTCCCATCCCTGTTGGAACGTTCTACTCTAGTGTTGTCGAGGACCCATCCTTAACCTAACTGGAGGGTTCAAATCAGAAAAGATCAAGAACCCATGCCCAGCCTGGCTAGAGGGTTCAACTTAGAACTACCATTGGGAACCACTTCCCATCCCAAGTGGAGTTAAACCCGGATCTACTCTGTCCATCCTTTCTGGATGGTGCCTCTAATAAAAGCATCAAGGAACTATGGCCATCCCTGTTAGATGGTACCTCTCGGAAAATCATCGAGGAACTCTGGTCATCAATGTTGGATGATACCTCTCAGAAAAGCATAAATGAAATCTGTACATCCCTTCCATATGGTACCTCTCATAAGAACACTTCTGCAGTCATGGGTTGTCACCTCGGATAGGTGTCACACCCGAAACATTTTAATGTATCTCTTCCTACATCTTCTCCGCTCTCACGAGGGTCTAAGGTGACCCAAGCCATGGGTTATCTTCAAACACATAAAAATAATCTTCCATATATATTCCTTTCATGTTTCCACTATTAATGAGGTCTCGAAAAAGGCTCTTCACATCCAAATAGATTACAACATTGTGATCCTTGCGAAAAAAACACGCAAGGTAAACTATAAACTCGCTCCAAATGGTCATCAGATGGAAAAGTTGTATATCGTATCATTGTGATTGAATTAAGTCATGGGGGGGGGACCAAACATTGGTCCCAAAACAAATTATGCAGATCATTTCATTGAAATCCTCACAAAAAAACACACAAGATGGACTACTCATTCGTCCAAAACAGATACCCGGGGAAAAGTAGCATTTCACCGTAATGCACGTGAACCGGGCCTCATGGGGCCCAAACCTCAATGTAGATTTAAACACATGAAATTGTTCTTAAAAATTCTGCCTCAATTTCAGGATCACAACCCTGCTGACGGATCTCCAATCTGATGTTTTATGGAAGAGTTACGACAAATACAAGATTCTGCAATAATAATAATAATAATAATAATAATAATAATAATAATAATAATAATAACAGATGTTTTGTGGACCTGAGTCACGAACCAGAATTCAATATCCAACATTAGACTCAAATTGACCATCTTAATTCCATGGTCTCTTTGTTGGTGATGTCACATTCAGGTTTGAGCTATTAAATGAATAAATTAATAATTTAATTCATCCATTTAACATACCGCCAATGAGCGAGGGGTCCAATGGTCCTGCACCAACTCATTTTATGTCGTGCTTAGGGGAAACACTATGTTATGGACCCAACTATGGACTCATATTTATGATTTGATCAACCATTTAATAAATTTTCCATTTTTTTAATTAAATTTTTGTGTGTAATATAAAATATATTCAATATTTTTATACAATTAATTTTAGGCACACCGGGCCTTAGAATTGCATTTCATTTTAGCACCTAACTCTGGAATAATATTTAGAAATATTATAAAGTATTATTAGGTAAAAATTGGGTCTCTACATTAAAAATGAATCCAATTTCAGACTTAGAATGTTCGTCTAGAAGTCAGGGTCGCACTGCCACTGACAGTTCGTCAAACCAAAGTCGCACAGAGTAGTTATGGACAAATTATGTTTTGATAACCAAAAAATAATAATATTATTATTATATTATTATCATTATTTATAATTTATTTATCTAAAACCTCATATCCAAGATAACCCATGCACAAACCAAAAGTGGCACCTATCTCTCTCTCCAATCACACTCATGCCATTATTATTATTATGTTATTTAAAATGGTTGGAGGGGTTGTTTTTTTCCACACCACACATGGTCCATGCACTCCACATGACTTATTTCTCCTCAAATAAATCCATTTAAAATATTATTTTAATTACTTTAATCAATTATCCCTTCAAAGAGTATTCTTCTTCCTCAAACCCTAAATCTATGTTGTAATTCCTATTTGTACAATGTGGATCATGGTGGAGTTCATGCTAGACACCGCCTCTTCATCTCACCTGAACTGTCGGACCGCCCTACTCGCATCGCCTCCTCCCTCGCTAGACCAAGCCAACTCTACCATGTTGATCCCACTCTGGCCGCCTGGCTGCCTCACCGGCCTGCTGCTTCTCGTCCAACCCAGCTCCACTGCCACGCCCTCGCCAGACCGCACTTGACCGCCTCCCTATCTAGTTGCACACCCGCTGGACCTACCTACACCATTTGTTAGCTGCCTCACCTCACACGCACCGTATGGCCACATTGTCCCTTTCGCGAGCCATGAATCCTTCGTTCTAATTTGAAACTTTGAAACAAATGCAGATCTGTGATCCTCGGATCAAGATCTATGCATAGCAGGTCTCTGCTTGTGATTCCATTGTCATTGCATTAATTCGTCTTGAATCAAGGTTCCTGGTCGAAGTTGGGTCACCCGATAATTTTCAAACTGAGATTCAAAGGGACTCCTCGGTGAAAATTCGAAGAAAAGGGAGGGTACCACAAAAAAATGTTTGGATCATTGACCAAGATTTCTTGACCAATGATCAAGAACGTGCTCCCGAGTTAGAGAATTGAATAAACAATATCAAATTCAGTGATTGGGCACATGCAATGTTTGAATTCAAATGCACAAGTGAATGAAACAAGATTCAACATGCTCAATATTTTAATCCAAGAAATAAAACGCTACAAATGAGTCCTTCCTGAATTGGATCTCATGTTGTTGACGAAGCATGCATTCATCGACGAAAGAGGATCTGATGCGCTTTGATCTGTCTAGATCCAGGGGTTCATTTTTGTTCGCTACCAAGAGAGAGAGGAGAGGAGAGGAAGATGAGATATCGTTGACAAAGGGATTATGAGGCCAAATCCCTAAATTCTGAATTTATACTTAAAAATTAGGTCAAAATATAAATCAAATAATTAAATGAATAATTATTTAATTATTTAATTACTCAACCACAATGGCACATAAGCCGATCTCCTGACGCAAACAAAGGTTATACCCTACCTAGGGTAAAAACCATGTTCTAAACTCAACGGTTGAATCAAATTTCTCATCAGAGTCCCCATCCATGATTTATTCAGGTTTGAGCTATAAATGAATAAATTAATAATTTAATTCATCCATTTAACATACCGCCAACGAGCGAGGGGTCCTAAGTTCCCACACTGACTCATTTTATGTCACGCCTAGGGGAAACATCACATTCCAGACCCAATCGTGGTATGGGATTTATGATACGATCATCCATTTAAAAGATATCCCATTTTCTTTAATTAATTGTGTGTGTGTAATATAAAATATATTCAATATTTTTATACAATTAATTTTGGGTACACCGGGCCTCAGAATTTCATGTCATCTTATCACCTAGATCTAGAATAATATTTAGAAATATTCCAAAGTATTATGAGGTAAAAACCTGGTATCTACTTGTTTTCTAGTGGATTATGTGATATTAGATTGTTTCCAAACTATACTGAGGACGTAGCTACTTTTTTTGAGTAGTGAATATTGTAAATTATTGTGTTCCTATTGATGTGTCTTTGAATTATGTTCAGTAGAGAAACAAATCATTAATATTAGGAGAATTTTGTTTCATATGTAAGGAAACATAAAAGAAAAATATATCACTGATTCACCATCTCCCCCTCTCAATGATACTTGAATCCTGATTGGGTAACTTCACAATGGGCATTTGATTACTATTATAGTTTCCTATTGTTTATGATTTCATAATTGATTATTGTATTTGTTTCTAATGTTCCATATATTATATCATGTTTCTAATAATTCGGTTTATTTATTATATCTGTTGTGCCACTCTGATATGAGGGTATAGTCTTCCCATTGTACCACCTTAGACCCTCACTGCTAGTCGACGGACTCTGGCATATGGGGAGGTGCGCTTGAGGAAATGTGACCCACTGGGTTGGGGCTCTAGTTAATTGGATCCAGGGTATGTACATTATAGATAAATCTTTATTAATCTCTTTCTCCATAAAATGGGAAATGAAAGCATCGTTTGTGCGTACGTGCTGACCACCGCCTTGCGAGGTGATGTATATCATTTTTCATAACCACTATTAATAATTGGTTAATATGATGGGTTTAATATGTTTATATATTTTATTTATGAAATAATTATTCTCTTGAATTTTTATATCTTATTAACTTTCGTACCTTATCATCCATAGGAAAATGATAACATTGCTCATGCGTATATGTGGATTACCACCTCCTCGAAGCAATGTGATCTGATTTTCATTTCTATTTTAAATAAATGGTAATAAATATATATTTTATTAATATATATTTTATTTATGATATAATAATTGTTCTATAATATAAAATTATAATTAACCTTTATTTTGTTCTATCCATCAAGAAGTGGAAACATCAGTCATGCATACATACAGACTATCATATGCTCGAAGTGATGTAATACATTTTTCATCACTAATTTATATGAGTAATTATAAAATTTTAGATGATAAATAAATATTATTATTATTTCATTATTTTGAATCTGGATATGATAAAACCATGAAAAAGGTTCAAGTATTATAACTATTGAACCAAAATATGCATGGAAAACAGACCATTTTTCACTAGAATATTCTTTTTAGTGAAGAAATTAATAATAAAAGAATAATTGGAAACTATAAAGAAATAAAAAATATTTTGTCATGTATGAATAATGTTCTAGAATATATGTTTATTAAATCAATATTTATCATATATGATATTTTAATGAGTATGAAGCAGGATTAGAGTTGAGGTAATGGATTTATTTTAAAATATCATTTCTTTTCGGAATTATCAATGCTAAATTTGCATTGAGGAAAATTATATGGATATTATCCCTAAAAATATATTTTCTTCTCCTCTAGTTATTCCTTGAATTTATATGTATTACTAATATTTTTATCTCTTTAGTTCTAAAAATGATCTTGAAAATGTTTTTAAAGAAATGTGACTATTTTATTTTTGGTTGATGAAAATTTTCTTCCATGTTTATACCCTTAAAATTTGTATATATGTTTCTACCTATACATGAAATGTTTTAAATTTTTCATTACCTTTTACTGTATTTATTAAGGTTTAAAAGGAATATTTTTAAAAGAAACATTTTCTAAACATGTTATTTTTTGAATTTTTTTAAAAGTGTGAAAATAATGTTCTCTTTTAACATTTACATTATGAATGGATTTTCCCGCCACCATGATCATTAATTTCTTTGAATATAACTTTACAATTTACCATAGTTATTTTAAAATAAAATATTTTTCTCAATATTCTTGGAATTTTCAGTTAAAACATTATCAAAATAAAATGAAATTTTCTCAAGTTTTCAAAGAAAGGTTTGAATGTTCTTTTAAATTTAATTTTCATATGTGTCAATATCTTTTATGGATTTTTATATTTCACTGGGGATATGCTTTTATGATTCCATTCAATTTTCTAAATGACTTATAATAATAATGATTTAGGTATGACTCTATGAAACTTGTTTCTTTTTCATAGATTAATTAAGTTGTGATGAAACCTTTATGAAACCCATTTCTTTTCCATAGGTTATAATATGATGAAATTTCAATGAAACTCATTTACTTTCCATGGGTAATGATATGATGATATTATGAATGTTTTATAGTCTTTTGGAATACATATGCATGGTATTCATTATGTGATTGGTTGTCCCAAAGTTATATATCCCATCAATGCATTGTGTAAATATGGATATCTCATGTGATATTAAGGAATGGAATGAGAAGTGAACCCAAATCAATAGGAGACTCAGTCTAATAAGATAGTCTAGAGAGTGAACCTTGACTAAGGAAATTATGGAATAAGGATTCAACCCAATCCACTATGATAGTCTTGGTAGTGATCTTTGACTATGGAAATGGTTTTCTATGTTTATGTGTATAGTAAAAACTTATTCCTTATGCATATTATATGTTCTCATGGATCATGATTGACTATTGATGATTCACTAATCTTAGGTATTATGTATTTTTATTTAAAAAACCTTATTTCATGATTCATGATTAATGATATTTGTCTAATTGTTAATGAATTTCTTAAGTTAATGTCATTTTATCATACCCTTATGTTTTTTCTAACTTATGATCATTAATTGATATCTATTATGTTTACCCTTACTGAGCATATGAGTTCACCATTTCTCATGTTTCCTTTCCCCTGGTTAAGAAAAACGGTTTTATGTAAGGTATGTCTAAGAAGTTTACTATGTAATAAGAACATTGTGGGATATGGTTACGATCTTTTATAAAATAATATTATTATGCATCTAGTCTCAAAAGACACTAGACCTTTATGGTTCTTGAGAATTTATTATTATGATACGTATTGAGTTCTCATATAAAATTATGTAATATATATATATATGAAATTTTTGGGTTGATTATGCATCTCTTTGACCAACATGTCATGCAGTTTAGGGTTACACAATGACAACAAATCAATATTTAAGAATGAGATGTCACATCCCTAATTTTAAAATGGGTATGATACATGAAAGCGTAACATCAAGGATATCAAATTCAGTTGAACATTTAGATTATGTATCTTGAAAATCATGTCCTATGGAGGTTCAAATCAAGGATGATGATATGGGACATGTATCGTGTGGATGACCATTGAACAGGATGGAGGTTTTCACGGCCATCAAATTATAATTGATAATCTCATAATCTCAATAGAATGTGGTGAGAAGGGTCGATCCACATTAAAGGAGGTTTAGAATGATCGTCGGGATTATTTTGAACCAAAATACTAAATATAGGGACTAAAATATGTGAAAATGATTGTGATAGTATTTGAGGTTTATGAATGAGCTGCAGAAGAATTGTTAGAAATGTCAGATCTAACATTTATTAGTGAGAATGAGAATGTTGAAAAATTATGAAGTGAATCAAGTTTTTTATGTTTGATAAAATAATGATTCTCATTAATGAATAAAATCAATAGAATGTAAAAATATAATTTTAAACCCCAAAATGAACTCTCATCATCTATGAAAGGTCATCCAACTAGTTCTATAAATCAATTTCACAATTTGAAATCATGGAAAATTGTTCAATTAGTCCTAAGTCACTCTTCACCTCTTGGTTCATCATGTATAAATTGGAATTAAATTGAATGTGTGAAATCAAAGACGGATGAGTCGAAAAAATGAAGAATAAAGTAGAGAAAGAAATGATTAATCAAACAAAGCTGACTAAAATTACCTGATAAATGACACACAAAGAATGATCAATAATTCCAGTGCAAGCATAATCACAACAAGAAAAAAGTTTTTAAAATAAAATAAAGAAGGGAGATAAAAGATCCTCTCTCTCTCAATATGAAGTTAGTCTAGTCCTGATCAATATTTAATTTCTTCTCAGGATGAATCTCTTGCTTGTGCTTCGAGAAAGATCTCTTGCATACATTTCTTCTCTATAGCTCCAATTTTAGTCCTCCCTGAGTCTATCTGAGAGTCAATGAATCAAAAATTAGAGAGTGTGTCATGTCAGAATTGTCTATTTCCCTTGTTTATTTTCTTTCTTTTACCTTGACTCACTGGAATAATACACTACCATAGCCCAAACATCACTTTACCATCGACCATTTGACATTATTCTTGTATTTTAATCACCTAAGATGTTTTGAGCAGAACCTTCAAAACAGAATTTAACAAGCCCATGTAAAAAACATGATTTGGATTCTTTGGAAGATTTAAAATGGCCTTTATGCAAGTTTGCAATACTACCCTTACACAGAATCGTAGTTACATTTCCATGAGATGAAACCGGCTCAATACCCTTACGCAGTCACATTCATCCATATGTGATATTTTCACCACCTTTACACGAGATGTGAAACTGCCCTTACGCAAGTTCCACTTTTACCTTTAAGTGAGTACCTTTACCCTTATGTAAATCTAATGTCTACCCATATGCATCAGGAGAAATATCGTCTCAAGTCCACATGTGGACCTGAGGGTCATGTACACGGTGGGATGACCCCCCACCTAGAAAAATGCAAACATGGAATCTGATCCGCTTTTTAGGTCAAGTGATTAAAAAAACAAATTAATTTATTCGAAACAGTTGAACCATAATGTAATTCCTCACATTTAATGATTTTCAAAAAACTATGACTATAAAATTTTAAATTAAAAATGTAATTATAAAATATCAATAGCAATGATAAATATTAAATATTTAATAATGACTATTATTATAAAATATTAACGATAAAGATAAATAAAAATATGATACATTAATTTATGTTAAGATATTTTTAAATGTTTTTAAATTATTTTATATAACATAAAATTTTATTCTAATCTATATATTTTAATTAAATATTTTATATTTACTAACATTTTTTATTAAATAAAATTTTAATAATATTTTTTATTAAATGTTAATAATAAAAATATTTTTAATGTGTTAATAATAAAGATAAAAATATAATACAATGAAATTTGATTGGAAATTTTCAATGAAAATTTTCACTATGGATATTAAATGAAAAATGATTAGTGCAATATATACATTTAAAATTTTCACTAGAAATTTGAATAGAATTTTGCTCTAAAATTTTCCTATTGAAATTTACACTAAAAGTTTACTGTGTAAATTTTCAATGTAAATTTTTTGATAAAAATTTAAATTTTTTATTTATATATTAATATATCTACATTGTAATTTTAAGGGAATATTTAAGATATAAATTTTTAGTGGATGTCTGCACTAAAATTTTTAGTGTATGTTTGCATCGCGAATTTCTAGTGGGAGTTTACATTGTAAATTTCTGGTGGCAGTTTGCACTAGAAATTTCTATATTAAATTTTCATTCAAAATTTTCAGTGAAAAATTACATTATTTATGTGTTTCTATATTTGAAATGAAAATTTAAACAATCATTTATTTAGGACTTTTGTAATAAATATTTTAGTATAATTATCAATGCACTAAAAAAATTTAATGGTATTTTTCCATTAAATGTTTTAGTAAAATTATCAATGCACTAAAAAATTTAGTAAAATTTACACTAAAAGTATATAGTGTAAATTTTCAATACAAATTCCCAATGAAAATTTACATTTTCTATTTATGTATTAGTATATTTTTTTTAGGTGGTGGAAATTTTCTCTGTAAATTTCCAATGCAAATTTTCATTGGAAATTTTTTTTTCTGACAATCAAAATTTCAATAACTTTTTTATTTATTGGAATTTTGCACTATAAATTTTCATTCAAGAAAATACATTGTATATTTATATTAAGGAATATATAGTGTGTGGAAACATGTATTGAAAATTTGCTATGAGAATTCATGTAGAAATTTGAACTATAGTTTTCTAGTGGAAATATGCAGTGAAATTTGTCAGTGAAAATTTTCATTGTTATATATATATATATATAACGTCCCAGTTCCGGGAGCCACCCAGAGGTGCCCTGTCCCCGGTTGGTCACATGGCCTCAAGCGCATTTCCCCGAACGCCAGAGGCTGCCGACTAGCAGTGTGGGCCTTGGGTGTGTTAGTGGGGAAACTATGCCCTCATTGGCAGAGTACATAGCAGAAGTAAACAACACATACAATAGAGGAAGCATTAAATATCCAACAACAGTAAACAGCGGAAGACTAAAACAATAAACAACTAGAGCACACACATATATATGAAATGATGCATGATACATATGTCTAGGAAAGCATCCAAACAAGTCACAATGCTGAATACAATACTAAACCAAAGTAAAAGAAAAATAGATAAGAAACTCCTCAGCATTGCATGCCTCGGCTGGTTCACATGCTCTCCTGATCCAATGCAATCAAGTACCTGAAGTCGTAGGGCGTTTTCCCTTGTCTATACCTGCAGTAGTATAATCTGTTTGGGCCCAAAAGCATGACCCAAACAGGGTGTGAGACTAAATCCCAGTAGGCAACCACCCGAAGATCTGTGCCTAACAGTCAGTGAGCATATGGCAGGTAATAGTACAGTAAGTAGTAAACAGTGACCATTAAACAGGATGATACACGACAGTAAACAATCCACAGATCAACAAGCAGTAGTGAAGCAAACAGCTAACAACAAACAGGAATACATCTGGGAAGTACTCCTAGCCCTCCCCTATGGTCCTATACAAGAAGTACCAATAACCCTCTGGGCAGTACACTCAGCCTAAGCCCTCTGGATTGGTCATATGAAAAATATAAGACTCTCTGAGGAAGCACGCTCAGTCAATTCCCCTTATAGTATAAGGTAGTCAAGGACTCTATGAGGAAGATCACATGGTCAATTCCCCTTATAGCCCCATGGTCTAGAGACTCTCTGAGGAATCTCACTCGGTCAATTCCTCTTATATCCTCAGGTCGATCACAGACTCTCTGAGGAAGCTCACTCGGTTAATTCCTCCTAAAGCCTCGATTGGTTTAAGGAAATTCAAACAAAACACAGACTCTCTAAGGAAGCTCACTCAGTCTACTCCCATACAGTCTATAAAGCTCAAGAATCTCTGAGGAAGCTCACTCGGTCTATCCTACTGTGGTCTATAATTTCCAAGACTCTCTGGGAAGCTCACTCAGTCTATCCCCTATAGTCTATAATGTCTAAGACTCCCTGAGGAAGCTCACTCGGTCTATCCCCTTATAGTCTATAGCACTAGGTTCTCACGGCCCCATGCAAGTCAGTGCATAATAATGCTATATGGCTAAAGTAAACCTACAGAGCTACTTGGATAACCAGTCTATAGCATAACAAGCATGTCAGGGAACAACACTCCATCCTATGGTCATAAGGCACAGAAAACAGGTATAACGGCCAAAGGCTGAACAAGACCAAAAGGTCGTAAACAGAAAAAGGCATGGGAAAAACATCCAAGCATAGCAATTATCCTCATACATAACCAAATTACCTCTACACAAGCATACAAGCAAGGCAGGAAAACTACAGGGGCAAAACAATAAACACGCAATACCCCGTTCAAGGGTATTTGTGGAAATTGCACACAAAACTCAAATACTTTGAACAGAAAGGCACAAACCACCTACCTTGATGTTAGGAGATCAATATACTTGAACCACGAGGCTTTAATCTTCTTATAACATCATATATCTATGAAAAAAACAAAACGTTCAACCCACGATAACTTGCAAAAGATAAAGAATTGAAAAACGATGCTCTAGAAGAAGGGAGAGCTTACCGCTGCGGTTCCAACGCAATCGACGACGGTAGATTCAAAGAAAGGATAGAGGAACGGGGGCTCGGAGAAGTTTTGGCACCGTACGACTTCAATCGGTCGAACGTGACCTAGAAGAAGACGATTCTGGTGGTTAGACATGAGCCCGGTCTGTTTAATGAAAAAAAAGTACACGACGTGTAATTTTGGAGTACACGACGTGTACTAGGCTTTTCCGTACTCCACTTTAAGTGGCCTCCACATCACCCCACACAACCGTGTGTGTGGCCCGGACACGGCCAGCACACGGCCTCACGTGACATCGAAGTACACTACGTGTACTTATAAAGTACACGGTGTGTACTTCAAAAAATTCAAGTAACTCTTCTTTTCTCAAAAACTCCAGAAAAAGGAAAAACATACCTGAAATGAAGATCCGGGTTCTTACAAACTTCCTCACTTACATAAATTCGTCCCCGAATTTCCCTAGCGAGGCGTGGAAGGAGAAACCCCGAACAGCTCCAGCCACTACGATCGTACATCGGCCTCCCTCTCCCAAGTCTCGTCATGTACTCGATCGTGCTTCCATAACACCCGTACCAGAGGGACATACCAGCCATGGAGAACCTTCGTACTACAATCGAAAATCCGGATAGGATGCTCCACAAATGATGCATCTGCTTCGAGCTCAACCTCCTCAGGTTGAAAGACATGAGATAGGTCTGAAAAGTAACGTCGGAGCTGGGAAACGTGGAAGACATCATGCATAGACCGGTACCTCTGAGGTAACTGCAACCGATAGGCAACCGGCCCAACTCTCTCTAACACCTCAAATGGCCCGACGTACCTTGGTGAAAGCTTACCCTGTCTCTGAATCCTCTTGTGTCCCAACCTTGGTGCGACACGCAGGAAAACCTGATCCCCTACCTCGAACTCTAGAGGTTGTCTCCACTGATCATCATAAGACTTCTGTCAAGACTGTGCCGTAGCCATCCTCTTCCGAATCAATTTTATCTGCTCTGAGGTCTCCTGGACAAGACGAGGTCCCAGTAAAGATGCCTCTCCTGCCTCCAGCCAGCATAAATGTGATCAGCATGGCCTATCGTACAAAGCCTCATAAGGTGCCATCTAAATAGTCACCTGAAAACTGTTGTTGTAGGCAAACTCCACAAGAGGTATATGCTTCTCCCAAGAACCTCCAAAGTCCAGAATGCAAGCTTGGAGCATATCCCCAAGAGCCTAAATCAAATGCTCGGACTGGCCATCTGTATGGGGATGGTATGTTGTACTCAAAAGTACTTGTGTACCCAAAGCCTTCTAAAGCCCCTGCT
Source organism: Viscum album (assembly GCA_963277665.1). Taxonomy (NCBI): domain Eukaryota; kingdom Viridiplantae; phylum Streptophyta; class Magnoliopsida; order Santalales; family Viscaceae; genus Viscum; species Viscum album. Next base: position 1,420,514,251 of record OY728145.1, read on the forward strand.
AAAACCGAGAAGTAAAATGTGCATCCCTATCTGAAACAATGGAGTGTGGAACTCCATGTAGACGTACAATCTTTAGGATGTACAACCATCCCAGCTCATCAACACTAAAGGTCTCCTTGATCGACAAGAAGTGAGAAACCTTCATAAGCCTGTCGATGAAAACCCAGACCACATCATTCCCTCAAGGTGACCTCGAAAAACCGGTCACAAAGTCCATCACGATATCATTCCACTTCCACTCGGGAACGGGTAACTGCTGCAATAGACCTTCTGGTCGCTGATGCTCTGCTTTCACCTGCTGACAAGTGGAACACCTCAGGACAAAACCAGCAACATCTCTCTTTATAACTGGCCACCAATACTGGCGGTGTAGATCACAATACATCTTGGTGACTCCAGGATGAACTGCCCAAACTGAGGAACAAAAGTCCTACATCAGCTCCTCGCGTATATCTGCTGGAACCCATATACGTTCCTGGAAACGCAAGATCTCATCCTCGCCTACTATCCATCCAGAAAGAGGGTCCCCTCCTGACACACTCTCCCACAGGACTAGGCCTTCCGAGTCTGATATCTACCTCATCTGTACCCGATCAAGAAGTGTAGAGGTAACAGCTACAAAAGATAGAAAAGTTTGCCCCTATCTGTTGTGCACCTCCAAATGCATCTCAGAGAACAGAGCAATAAGCATCCACTCACTACTAGCCTCCTGAACTTCCTATACTTGAGTCCTCCTACTCAATGCATCAGCCATTGCGTTTCCCTTTCCCGTCGTATAGGAAAGCTCAAAGTCAAAGGACTGAAGATGCTCAACCCACCTTCATTGTCTCAGATTCAGATCACGTTGAGTGAAGATGTACTTGAGACTTTTGTGTTCAGTGAAAACCACAAAATTCTCTCCCAGAAGATAATGTATCCAACAGTGTAAGATATGAACAATAGCTGCCAACTACAGATCATGCATCGGATAATTCCTCTCATGTGACCTCAACTGCCGAGACTCGTACGCAACGACTCCATCTCCCTGCATCAGCACAACTCTCAGCTTGATACCTGAAGCATCATAGTAAATAGTATAGCTCTTGTCCAGCTCTGGCAAGACTAGAATCGGTGCTGACATCAACCTCCCCTTCATCTCCTGAAAGGCTAACTCACAGGAATCTGACCATAATAACTTTTACCCTTTCTTGGTCAGACCTATCAGTGGTGCTGCTAGGCGTGAAAAGTCGTATATGAAACGCATGTAGTATCCAGCCAACCCTAGAAAAATCTGCACCTCAAAGACATTATTCAGCTGCTCCCATGAAACTACAACTCTCACTTTCTCTAGGTCTACTGATACTCCTGTCTCTGAGATAACATGACCCAAGAAGTGAATTTGATCCATCCAAAAGTGGCATTTCGAGAGCTTAGCATATAATTGATGCTCTCTCAGTGTACTCAGAATGATCTCAAGATGGGTAGTATGGTCGTGTCGAGTGTGAGAGTACACCAAGATGTCATCCACGAAAACCACCACGAATGAATCTAAGTATGGGTGGAACACTCAGTTCATCAGTGTCATGAAAACTGCAGGCGCATTCGTGAGACTGAACATCAAAACCATATACTCGTATAGACCATACCAGCTCCGGAAATCTCTAAGAGGTATATCAGATGGTCTAACACGCAACTGATGATAACCGGATCTCAAGTCAATCTTCGAGAACACATGGGATCCTCGAAGCTGATCAAAGAGATCATCGATCCTTGGAAAGGGATATCGGTTCTTGACTGTCAACTGGTTTAGCTTCTAATAATCCACACAAAACCTGAGGGTGTTGTCTGCCTTATTCGCAAACAGGACAGGAGAACCCCATGGAGAATTACTAGGTCGGATGAAACCCTTTGCCTGCAACTCCTCCAACTGCTTCTTGAGCTCCTGCAAATCAGGTGTAGCCATCCTATAAGGAGGAATGGAAATTGGTACTGCTCCTGGAACGATCTCAATCGAGAATTATACCTCACGCTCTGGAAGAAAACCTGAAAATTCCTCTGGAAAGACATCTCTAAAATGATCCACTACTGGAGGAAAGTCTAACTATGAATTCCCCTAGTCATCCAGATAAAGACTAGCAATCTGGGCTGTAATTCCACTTAGCCCATGATGCTCTGGACCCTCTCTACTCGCCTGGACATCCCACTCACCCTTATGAAGAAAAGATCCACCCTCTGGTGATATAAAACTCACCCTTCAGTGGTAGCATTCAACGACTACCTGGAAGGGAAATAGCCAGTCCATTTCGAGAATGACATCATAGCCTATCATCTCTAGGACATAGAGGTCCCTTAAGAAGTGACACCCTGCAACCTCAAGAGGGCACTCTCTTCACTGACGTACGCTAACCGCTCTAGTCCCCAACGGTGTGTCTAGAGTCAGAGTATCGATAGAGGAAAAGATGCAGAGCCCAAGGCTCTCCACAACATCAACAGAGATAAAGCTATGTGTATCACCAGTATCGAAAATAGATGAAGATAAGACTGAGGCTACAAATATCGTACCTCAAACTGTAGAAGGTTCGGGATCATTCTCCTGATGGTTCTGCTCCACTGCAAATGTATAGCCTGTACAGCGGCCCTGTGACCCTAGCTGACCACTCTGAGCTGATCCAATCTATTGTCGCTGGTAACCTGGTGACTGACCACCACGGCCGCGACCTCCACCTCGGCCCGAACGGTCGGAAGAACTCCAGTTCCCAGACTAGTGAGAAACTGGCAATGCATCTCCTGAACGCAGGGTCATAGAAGAACCCCTACCACCAGCTATAGGTGAGAAGATCTGAAAAAATGCTGAAGATGGCCCATCTTGCCATAAGATTGGCACTCCATCCGGTCTCTCTGGAATTGAGGCCTAGTATGCCCACTCCTCCCGCACTAGTAGCATACTACCTGGGTGCCCGAAGATACATTTCGCCTACTCTGATCTCCTTGAGCAGACTCCATGCGGCGCTTCCTGCTATCAGTAGGAGGAATACTGACTCTGGATGTCGAACCACCCTGGCTCACTTCTCCAGAATCCCTCATATTTCGCTCTGTGATCAGCGCCTGGTTAACGATAGATGATATCGAAGTCAACCTGAAGATGTTCACCTGTGAGAGGATGTCGTGACTCAGACCATCCTCGAACTTTTGTGCAAGGAACAACTAATCGCCTCCTAGGATAGGCGTGAAACCCTGCAGCTCAATAAAGCAAGATGAGTACTCCATAACAGAAAGAGTACCCTGCTTCAGAGTCATAAACTTCCGGGCTCGACCGGCCCTCAAGGTATCTGGGTAGAAGTAATCGTAGAAGATGTGCCGAAACTCATCCCAATTCATACTCTACTGGAACCCTGATTGTGAGATCACCTCCCACCACCTCTTGGCGGATTCTCGGAGCATATAGGTAGAGAGCTTCACCCTCTTCTCTGGAGGTATCTCCAGATGCTCGAAAATTGTCATTGTGGCCTCTAGACATGACTCTGCAGCCTGAGGTCCTCCATCCCCTAAGAAAGTAGGAGGATGATGCTGCTGGAAAACCCGCATCAAATCATCCATCAACGGGGCAGGAGGATGCGCTCCCTAGAAGGTCTGCATTATCCTTAGAAAACCCTCCCTAAACTGTGCATCGGCGCCTGCAACTGGTATAACCGTTGGTGCTAAGGCTGGCACAACAGGAGGATCTATAGGAAGTCTCTGATCAGCTATATTGGGCATCTGATCACTCCCCTGCGACTAGCGGTCAATCGGAGGACGTCTAGGTGGCATGATTCTGCAAGGTCAAACGTACAACTTAGATCAGGATTAAAAAGGACTGAAAACTGAAGGCACAAGAAGTAACAGGGAAATGAAGTCATTCGAGTTATGCAAAACATGACTACACGGCGTGTTCTTTCCCTACACAGCGTGTTCCCTTAAGTCATTCACATGGGCATGTACTTCTGCCTAAACTGGTCGTGCAACACCCCAAATACACGGCGTGTTGTCCTAACACACGGCGTGTACTTGAATCCTCTTCCCTGCCTAAGTCCTTCTACACGGTTAAGCCACACGGCCCCTCTAAGACAAAACTACATGGCATGTTCAAGGCAGACACGACATGTACTAGACATGCCTTACCTGACCCGTGTTGTAAGCGACACGACCTAACACACGACTGACACTACACGACATCTTCCAGATGGACACGACATGTATGAGAAAGGGTAACACCGACCCGTGTTGTTCGTGGCATGGATGGGTACCTAGATCAAACTACACGGAGGGTAAATTGCATACACGACGTGTATGTGAAAAAATAACACGACTCATGTTGTTTGTGACGCAGCCGGGGTACCTATTTCATACTACATGGCGTGCTAAACTAGTACATGGCGTGTTCCCACAAGATTTTTCACAACCCCGTGTCCCTGCTCGCACAATCAGTGACACGACTATAGACTACACAACGTGTATTAATAAAGTACACGCCGTGTATTCTGGGTTTTTCCGGACAGTAGTCTCAGAAACTACTTAGAAGCCCAGAAAACACTGAAAACCAACGTTAGGGTGCCAAATTCTGATCTGTGAGGGCCCATACTCCCCGCGAATCAGAGCTTGGAATCTTATACAAGTTATAACAAAGCAACCAGACAATGATCCACCAAATTACGGTCCTAAGGGCCCATAACACCTCAAGAACCAAAGTTTGACGTCCATCTAAGAAAAGTACTATTCAGAAAAAATCTCTATCAAACAGCAGAGATTCTATCAAAGCATATATCACAACAACATGCATAATCTACACAAATTCTATCACAACAACATGAAATCGCTAATGCATCCTAGATGGCATGGCAAGAATGCATGGCATGTGATTTCTAACAAGTGCTTATATGATACATGAGATGGCATACCCTCATCTCATCGGGTTGCGACAGAAATAGAACCGAAATAACAACAACGGTAACGACACAAAGCATGTGAATCACCCAACGATGAAATAATATCAACTGTAAAAATTGCAAAACCCAAAGAAATTGCAATCAACGAGGTAGATTGGCTTTTCCCTATACACGGGTTAGCTACTCCCAGGCACAATTTATTACCAAGTACTTATTCTGTCCTATCCCTGGCTATAGGCTCCAAACAGTAAGTCAAGAGAAAAGAATCCCTCTGATACCACTTTGTAACGTCTCGGTTCTTGGATCCACCCAGAGGCGCCCCGTCCCCAGTTGGTCACAGGGCCTCAAGCGCATTTCTCCGAACGCCAGAGGCTGCCGACTAGCAGCGAGGGCCTAGGGTGTGTTAGTGGGGAAACTATGCCCTCATTGGAAGAGTACACAACGGATGTAAACAACACTTACAATAGCAGAAGCAGTAAATATCCAACAATAGTAAACAGCGGAAGACTAAAACAATAGACCACAGGATAACACACATATATATGAAATGATGCATGATACATATGTCTAGGAAAGCAGCCAAACAAGTCACAATGATGAATACAATACTAAACCAAAGTAAAAGAAAAACAGATAAGCAACTCCTCAGTATCGCAAGCCTTGGATTGGTCTCATGCTCTCCTGCTCCAATGCAATCAAGTACCTGAAGTCGAAGGGCGCTTTCCCTTGTCTATACCTGCAGCAATATAATCTGTTTGGGCCCAAAAGCATGACCCAAACAGGGTGTGAGAATAAATCCCAGTAGGCAACCACCCGAAGATCTGTGCCTAACAGTCAGTGAGCATATGGCAGGTAATAGTACAGTAAGCAGTAAACAGTGACCAGTAAACAGGATGATACACGACAGTAAACAATCCATAGATCAACAAGCAGCAGTGAAGCAAACAGCTAACCACAAACAGGAATCCATCTGGGAAGTACTCATAGCCCTCCCCTCTGGTCCTATCCAAGAAGTACCAACAACCCTCTGGGCAGTACACTCAGCCTAACCCATCCGGTTTGGTCATATGAAAAATATAAGACTCTCTGAGGAAGCACGCTCAGTCAATTCCCCCTTATAGTCTAAGGTAGTCAGGGACTCTCTGAGGAAGATCACACGGTCAATTCCCCTTATAGCCCCAAGGTCTAGAGACTCTCTGAGGAAGATCACTCGGTCAATTCCTCTTATAGGCTCAGGTCGATCACAGACTCTCTGAGGAAGCTCACTCGGTCAATTCCTCCTATAGCCTGGAATGGTTTAAGGAAATTCAAACAAAACACAGACTCTTCGAGGAAGCTCACTCGGTCTACCCCCGTATAGTCTATAAAACTCAAGACTCTATGAGGAAGCTCACTCGATTTATCCTCCTGTGGTATATAATGTCCAAGACTCTGTGGGAAGCTCACTCGGTTTATCCCCTGTAGTCTATAATGTCCAAGACTCTCCGAGGAAGCTCACTCAGTCTACCCCCCTATAGTCTATAGCACCAGATTTTCACGGCCCCGTGCAAGTCAGTGCATAATAATGCTATATGGCCAAAGTAAACCTATAGAGCTACTTGACTAACCAGTCTATAGCATAACAAGCATGTAAGGGAACAACACTCCATCATATGGTCACAAGGCACGAAAAACAGGTATAACGGCCAAAGGCTGAACAAGACCAAAAGGTCGTAAACAGAACAAGGCATGGGAAAAACATCCAAGCATAGAAATTATCCTCATATATAACCAAATTACCTCTACACAAGCATACAATCAAGGCAGGAAAACTACAGGGGAAAAACAGTAAACACGCAATACCCCGTTCAAGGGTATTGGTAGAAATTGCACACAAAACTCAAAGATTTCGAACGAAAAGGCACAAACCACCTACCTTGAAGTTAGGAGATCAATATACTTGAACCACGAGACTTGAATCTCCTTAGGACGTCGTAGATCTACGAAAACGCACAAAAAGTTCAACCCACGATAACTTGCAAAAGAGGATGAATTGGAAAATGATGCTCTAAACGAAGGGAGAGCTTACCACTGCAGTTCCAACGCAATTGACGACGGTCGATTCAGAGAACGGACGGAGGGATGGGGGCTCGAAGAAGTTTCGGTGTCGTATGGCTTCTCTCGGTCGAACGGGACCTAGAAGAAGATGATTCTGGCGGTCAGACGTGAGCCCGATCCGTTTAATGAAAAAAAAGTACACGACATGTACTTTTGGAGTACACGGTATGTACTAGGCTTTTTCGTACTCCACTTTAAGAGGTCTCTACATCACCCCACACGACCGTGTGTGTGGCCCGGACACGGCCAGCACACGGCCTCATGCGGCATCGAAGTACAGGGCGTGTACTAATAAAGTACACGACGTGTACTTCAAAAATTTCTAGAAACTCCTCTTTTCTCAAAAACTCCAGAAAAAAGAAAAACATATCTAAAACGAAGGTCTGGGTTCTTACAACATATATCAGGCATGCATACACTGAAAATCTGTATTATAAATTCTCACTGATAAAAATAAGTTGTATATTTATAATAGGAAATATATGATGTGTAGGAAATAAACATTGGAAATTTCCAATAGAAGTTTTCATAGAAAATTTCCAGTGGAAATAAATAATGGAAATTTCCACTGAAATTTTTTATTGTTTATTTGTGTATTAATATAATGTCACTTATAATTAAAGTGGAAATTAAAACTGGAAATTTAAGATGAAAATTTTCATTTCGAATTTTCACTACAATTTGTTAATACAAATTTGCATGTCTATATGTATGTATGTATTGAAAATATTCGATTTAAATTCACACTAAAAATTTATAAATATCTGTTGAAAATATGTAATGAAAATTAGTGCAAATTTATGTGTATGTGTGTATGCACTGAAAATTTTCAGTGTAAATTTATATTGGAAAATTACATTGGAAATTTAAATTTATTCATATACATATATGTTTTTTTCCAATATTCATTCAAAAAAATTACAACGTACGTAAGAACAAAAAACACGCACCCGAGGACTCGACCCCGCGACGCACACCCCAAGCCCCTCTCACCCCAACCACCCTGCTCGCCCGCGTGGGGCTTCAAATATTCATTCAAATATACTCTATAAACAGTCGTTTGAAATTTCTTATGTAAATTTGCACTCTAAATTTCCAATATGTATGTACTGAAAATGTACAGTGTAATATTATGATGTATATCGATATCAGCGTATACGCGTGTGCTGTTTTCAGTACAAATTTCTATATGGTTTATGCTCTGTAGTAAACATACATTTGAAATACTTCACTCAAAATCCTCAGTATGAATTCACAGTGGAAATTTCCCTTGAAAATTTGCATGTAAAATTCTCAATGTAAATTTTCAGTAGAAATTCTCAATATAAATTTGTGAATGTATTTATTTATATACTTATATTACTATATATGTATATATATATATACACAATGAAAATTTGCACTGAGAATTTACATGAAAATTTAAACTAAAACTTTTCATTGGAAATTTACACTAAAAGTTTCTAGTAAAATTTTACAACATCATTATATATATATAGTAAATATTATATTATATACATATTAGCAATGAAAATACTCACCTTAAGATGAGTTTGGAGAATTGTTGATGGAAATGATGTGAGTGTTTGGAATGATCTGTTGCCAGCAAATGACGTCAATCTTAAGGTTTCCTCAACTGCTGATCCATGATTCGAAAATGCAAGAGTGCAAGATCTGATCAACGACTCGCTTGAAGACTAGGATCGGGGGGAAGATTTTTAACTTGTTTAATGATGTCGATCATACTCTCATTCTGAGTATTCCTCTCACACCAGGTATGGGGATGAATCAGGTTTGTTGGCCTGAGGAATCTTTTGAGAGGTATTCTGTTCGATCGGGCTACAAAATGCGGGTTCATGACTTGGTCCCAGTCTTTCCCGATAATCGGTGGAAGAGTCTCTCGTCGCTCACCTCCCCTCCCAAAGTTATATTTTTTTGGGGCAATCAGTGTTGGGTGGATTCTTTCCTTGTGGCTTTGTAGGTCTGCTTTGATTGATCAGGAATGTATATGCACATGAGCCTCAGCCCGGTTGGTGATGACTTGGTAAGTGCATCCAAGAGACCTGAGATCAAATCTGGGTGGAGACGTATTTTCCGGGGGTACTGTAGCAGCAATGTAGCAAACACTGTAGCAGGTACTGTTCGGTATTGTAGCAGCCGGAACTATTCATCCATCTGGGCCTTTGGGCCACCGGTTTGGTAATCGGGTCCTGCAAGGCTTTCGGGCCACCCAAGACCTTCAGGCCACCCAAGACCTTCGGGTTAGTTGATTCTCAAGGCCTTCGGGCCACCTTAAGGCCTTTGAGCCACCCCAAGGCTTTCGGGTCACATGAAATGCAGATGTAGCGGCCAGACTACAAGGGACAAGGTTTCAGAAGAGGATTTAGGGCAGACGCATTCACTGAAGCAAAGTTAACCGGAATTGGAAGAATGAGAGGGTATGCATTTGTCATTGGTACTGGGTCTGTGCAGCTTTGCATAGGACAGTTAGTTGATCAGTCCTGTGAAGGTGGAGTGGTTATATCATGACATATGCTGGGGAGGAGCAGTTTCAAGTTGTTTAGTAAGTGATTCCCTCTAAGACTTACGGGGCATGTAATTGTCTCTAAACCTTCGGGTCTTATAAGGGTTCCACCTCACCTTTTGAAAGGTGAATTATCAAAATAATAAAATAAAAGAATACCTTCAAACGTACCAAGGAATGGATATCATCATTCAATCTCAAACGGAAAATACTCACCAGATCTTTTAGTCTCCCATTGAGAGCGCATTAGATCCCCTCGGCCACCTTCTATTCCGCATTGATAATCGCCTTCACCAAGCGCGGCCTTCATCTTTATTGTTCTTCTACAACCTCAAACCCCATTTCAGTTCTTCGGATTTGGCCTCCTGGTAGGCAAGGCGTCGCCTCGGTTTCGGTCTTCATCAGGTACGATTCATAATATCTCCATAGTTTCCAGATCTGGAAAAACTAATCGACCTCGGATCGATCCTTCTTCGGTTTAATTTCACCTCGGCTTCTCTAGGTCTTCTGGTTCGGTTTCGGATTCGCAGAATTCGGCTCGATTCCAATCCTGGTGTGTCAGCTTTGGGAGAGATCAAGATCACAATTCGCGCATCCCCGACCATCTTCTTCCTCAACTGAACGGCTCGTCGGACCTCGCATCACGCATCTCCAATTGATTGAGCGGCGTCGAATTTCATCCACCTTCAGGCTGAATCGCCTTCATCCCCGACCATCTTCTTCCTCAACTGAACGGCTCGTCGGACCTCGCATCACGAATCTCCAATTGATTGAGCGGCGTCGAATTTCATCCACCTTCAGGCTGAATCGCCTTCATCCCATTCAATAGATTCGTCGAATACATCTACATCCTCAGATTCGTTATCTGTCGCCCACTCCTATTAGACTTCGATCAACCATAGCTTCGGTCTCGGTTCGACTTTCAGGGGACGGTAGCGAAACAATGCTACCATGAGCGCACGGTAGCAGTGTAGAAGCGGAAGCACAATCCCTGATGATAACAGGATAAGAGTGGAGGTTACAAAATTGTCCCAAATTATCCTCTCCGGTTCAATTATTGAACTGGATTGTCCGGTACAGTGCAACAATCACTATTCCATGCTGAATACATGCATACATTCTATGTTGTCTTATTTTCTATGTAATTTAACTAATTTTCTCAAATAAACTAAGGGTTCAGACTCAACTTTTGAATTGTTACCATCTAGTTCAAAAAATGAATTGGAGACAATTCTGTTGGAGACAATTCTAATCCCAAAATTTGAACTAGTGATAGAAGTGGCGGCTGCTAGTAGCACAGACCTCTAATGGTAGCATGAACTAGGAACGAAATTAGGGTTCCTAGTGGTAGCACTACCTTTAGTGGTAGCATGTTGATCATTAACAAATTAAAATTTTAAATATAAGGAAAATTAAAAAAAACCAAAAAAATAGAAAATGAAAAATTATTAACCAACTTAGGTTAATTATTTAATACACAAAGTGTAAGTTAAATTATTAAATGTCAAATCATCAAAATAAAAGTTTAAAAATAAATGGAAATTCCATTAGTTAATATTTCAAAACCAATTAAACATTAAAATTGTAAATTTAATATGCAAATATATTAAAATACCAAAATAAGAGATTTCAAATTAACTTTATGTTCCATTTATTAAAAAGAAATATAAAGATGAAATATTTAAACATATAATTGAAAACAAGGTTAATATGTAAAAAAAAAATTCAACACCAAATTTAAACAAGGTTAATATGTAAAAATAAAAAAAATAAAACACCAAATTCCTCCCACATCAAATAAAACACCAAATTTAATTCAATTCAATGATTTAACATTTAAAACACCTTTTATTAATAAAATCATCGAAATCATAATAAAAATATGTCGTAAACTGTGTGAAATAAAAGTCACATCAAATTCCCCCCACATTTAAAACATCATTTATCCTCAAACACGCAGTCAGTCGAATTCAATGGAATAAAATCAATCTTAAAATGGAAAAATTGAAATGCCATAAGAATTGATTATAAAAATGATTTTTCACCATAAACTCCCTTAAAGTAAAATGAGATTTTTTTCGTCTTTAAACAAAGAAATTTTAGTGTAAGATTCAGTTACTTTTTTACAACAATGATTGGATTTGGAATTTTTGAGATTAAATTAAACAAACATTGCTATGCGTTTAATTGAGACTTCAAAACTTCTATTTACCTCAAGGTGAAGTCTCACATAATTAGACGATCTAAAAACTAGACACTACATTTGGAGAGAAAATTTAATAATTACAAGGTCATCCAACAACTTAAGAAATATAAGAATGAAAGAATGAAGGAATGAACAATTCAACCTCGAATAGTATTTTCAATTCATAGCCTGTTTAAATGCATAGTTTATAAGCACGATTCAAAACAAAAAGTTTCAATTTAATAACTGATGTATAACATTGTCACAAAGATCGAAAAAATCAAGAAAATTCAGGAGGAGAAGAAAAAATGAATTATCCAATTGAATCAATGGAGTAATTAATAGTTAACCTATTCAATATAAAAAACAATACTTTAATTTTTCAGAAAGAATTTCACCTATTAAAAATGCACAAATGAAACTCAAAGAATCACAATTTTTGAAAAAAAAATTAAGGGATTTTGATGGGTTTACATTAATGCATAGTAAAGCTCAATTAAAAAGACTCACTCCCCCATACTTAAAGCCCAAATTTGTCCAAAAAACTTTATTAAAGTATGAGAAAAAATAGATATTTAAGCTCAAAATAAATATTAAAATGTACATGCTTCGTCATTGTAAACATAAAAGAAGAAATTTCACTTCAGCTCAAAGCAGTAACATGTTGAACAGTGATTTCCAAAGTAAGGAATATTATACAGGGTTCTAAATATGGTATTGAGAATTAGTTCAAAATGATTTTCAACAGAAAATATTCATGCACACATAACACCCCAACAAGTTAAAGTAGATTCACTAAAACAAAGATACCAAGGGGTATCATTCCCCCACACTTAATTTCATACATGGGCATATTTTAAAAAAATAACAATAAAAATCATGTTTTAGGGAAGCAAGCAATGATTTAAACAAGTATATATTCATGAAGAATGAAAGAGAAAACACCCCAAAATTTTTTTACATCATTTCCTTAAGATCACCCAGTGATCATCCACATCTCATTTTAAGCTCAACCTAATCTCTCAATGACAACACTTTCAAAGAAAAGAATAAAGAAGCATTAAAACCATACACATTAAAAAAATGAGACCACCGAGAGTGAGAGTGAGTGGTAGTGAAAATTCCAAACCCATGGTAAAGACTTACCATGACCAATTTTAGGGGCAAAGGGAGTAGTTGTTCAAGTGAGGGTGCACAAAACAATTATGAGGTATTTTATTACTAAAAACAAAAGAATCAAATTCAAATAAAAGTTTTATTCAATCATGGGTTGCCTCCTATGCATCATTAGATATATAGTCCTTAAAGGGATTTTCCTACCAAGTAACCATAGTCACTAGGTGGATGTGGTTTCTTAAGTAGGAATGACCACATGTAATTTGCCCATTTTTTAAGGAAATTTATTTCTATGGGATTTTGAACCTCTAATAAAACATATAAAACTACTTTCAGCTTCAATATACCACTATAAACCTCTACTTCCATAGATGAATATAATACTTCCCAATTCTGGAAATAATTCAAAATTAAAAAATTCAAAATTTTCACGAAGAGACAACATGATAGAATATTTAAGCAGGGGTTTAACATGATTCTCAATGATCTCTTCATCATCAACAATCCTCAAATCCGCAAAAAGGAGCTCAAGAGAGAGTTTTCAAAAAAATATTTTGGAATAAGTTTTCAAAAAAATGTAAAAATTAGATTTCGAATCATTAAAAATCAATAATGATTCCTCTTCAAATCAATTCTCACCTCAGGAGTGAATATTATCACCCAAAACAATTGAGAAAATAATTGAAAAACAGGGAATTCCTATCTTAGACTCATGCAGAAAACATTCATGTTTTGGTTTTTTCATGTTGTGATTTTCATCCAAGTACTCTTCAATTGTAATATCGTGTCCAACAACCGCTGATTGTGAAAAAAAAACTCCACTAAGTTCCATGAGTGTGTGTTCAACCATCAATTCAAGCTCTAGTTCCAAAATTTTATACCCTAATACGAATGCAACAAACATTGGGTATTCTAAATCTATAAAAGGAAAGGATAACTCCAATTCGGTTTGATCAAAAAACATGAAATTTTCGGATCAATGTTACTCCTCTCAAGTTAGTTAACATATGATTCTCATTTATCATTTAATTTTAGGTGAGGCTCATCATCAATAATTTTCTCAGTGAAAAAAATGTTCTTCTCTAGTTTTCAATTAAAAATCCACTCCCTCTTCCTCTTAATTAGAAACAAGTTCAAAGATTATTAGGTTTTCCATTTTAAAATAAGGGAGTTTACATTTAAAATCATATTAATGATTTTCAAAAGTAATCAATTCCATTTTAATGTTTTCTTCAAACATGATAAGATTTAAAAAAAACACAATAAAAATTCATGTTTCCTGGAAGCAATCAATGATTTAAACAAGTCTATATTTAAGAAGAATGAATGATAAAACACCCTAGAAATTTGTTACATCATTTCCTTAAGATCATCCCATTGATCATCCACATCACATTTTAAGCTTGACCTATCTCCCAATGAAAACACCTTCAAAGAAAAGAATGAAGAAACATTAAAACCATACACATTAAAAATAAAAAAGATGAGACCACTCAGAGTGAGAGTGAGTGTTAGTGAAACTTCCAAACCCATGGAAAAGAATTACCATCACCAATTTTAGGACAAAGGGAGTTGTGTTTCAAGTGAGGATGCACACAAAAAGTACAAGTGATTTTTATTACTAAAAAAAGAAGAAATGAATGAAAGTAAAAGTTTTATTCAATCATGGGTTGCCTCCAATACAATTTTAGATATATAGTCCCCAACAAAACATTCCTAGAAACTAAGCATATAACCACTAGGTGGATGTGGTTTCTTAAGTATGAACCACCACATGTGATTTTCCCATTTGTTTTTAAGGAAATTTATTTTTTTGGGATTCTATACCTCTAAGAAAATATATAAAACCCTTTTCAGCTTCAATATACCGCTGTAAACATCCCCTTCTAGACCTGAACATGATACCACCTAGTTCTGAAAATAATTTGGAATGGTCAAATTCAATATTTTCTTGAAGTGACACCAAGGTAAAATATTTAATCCAGGGTTTAACATGATTCACAATTCACTCCTCATCATCAACAATCTCTAAATCCTAAAAAAAGGTTCTCAAGGATGAGTTTTAAAAAATAAATTTAAGAATAGGTTTAAAAAAAATGTTCAATGTAGTTTTTGAATCATTAAAAATCAACAATGATTCATCTTATAATTTATTATTACCATGGAAGTGAATTTCACTGACTAAAATAGTTGAGTTAATCATTTAAAAATAGGGAATGTATGTCATAGACTCATTAAGAAAACATTCAAGTTTAGGTTTTTTGATGTTGTGATTTCTTTCCAAGTACTCTTTATTTGTAATATTGTAACCAACAACCACTACTTGTGAAAAAAATATCATATTCCATTAGTGTGTCTTTGATCTTCAATCCAAGCTCTAGTTTCAACATTTTATCCCCTAATAAGAAGGAAAAAAACTTTGGGTTTTCTAAATCAATAGTAGGAAATGATAAATCCAATGCAGTTTGATAAAAAAATAAAACAAGAAAGTGCCAGATTAAGGTTACTCATCTCAAGTTAGTTAACATCTTATTATCATTCATTATTTAATTCTAGATAAGGCCCATCGTCAAAATGGAAACCAATGAAAAAAAATAATCTTAAATAGTTTTTAATTCTAAATCCACTCCAACATCCTATTAATGAGAAACTAGTTCAATGATTGTGGGGTTTCCCATTTTTAAACAAGGAAGTTCACATTTAAAATCATATTAATGATTTTCAAAAGTATAGAATTCCATTTTAATTATTTTTTTAATTCTCCCAAACTTCTAGTTCGAGTTTTTTTTCTTCATATTATTATAGTATAAAAGGTTGAAATATTTTTAACATTTAATTCAACTTCATCAATTTTTTTCTCAACTCGAGAAACCACGCCCTCAAAGCTCTTATAATAATAATACTTTTTAAGCCTAGGAACAATGAAAATGATGAGGAATTCATTATCCAAATAAAATTTATTAACAAAATCATTTAACTCATTTTCCATTAATACCTTCATAGATTTTTAAGAATTGAATTTTTATTTGGTGACTTAATTATTTAATTTTTTTCTTAAAATTTTTCAAAATTACCCAAATTAGTGGTTTTTTATTTAATTTTAGAGTCATGTTTCCAAATGAAAGTGTGATATTTTTCTTCATCCTCCTCATAATCTACTTCAAGGCATTGAAAATATCTCTTTAAAATTTCATCTTTGTCAAGTTCAAGATCACAACATGGATCTTCTTCCTAACTTGCCTAAAATTCCTCATTTTCAAAGACTTCAAAACATTTTACCTCCCTTCTAAATTCCAGTATTGTTTGATCTCCCATACTCCCATAAATTTCTTATGTTTCAGTTTTATAGTCTTTCATTCCATCATTGTGTGGATTTTCATATTCACCAAATTTATCAATCACTTTTTGTGTCATTTGTTTCAATTTAGATTTTTCTTATGGTTTGGTTTCATAAAATTATTTTGTTTTTTATAATGATCAGGATGTTGTGGTTGGTTATAAACACACTACCATGTACTATGTTCATTGTAGTTATAACAAACCCAATTTTGTTTTTTTTTGAAATTATCAATTTGAAAAACTTTAATAATCTATTTTTTAAAAAGAACACACCAAAAAAATTAATTATAAATAGATAAACCAACCAAAGGAACAAAGATAGTAAATATAATAAAACATTCACAAAGAATAAAGATTATAATGTTCCAACACCAATTATTAGTGAAAAAATAGTTTTACTTTTTTAATATTTTTTTAATTTAATTTTTTATTTTTTAAAAACCTAGACATTAGGTGAACGCATTCCCTAGAAATGGTTCCAAAATATGATCAAGAAAGAGGTATTCGATTTTATAAAATTACAATTTATCATATCCCACACTCACTAGAAAGTAGTGAGCAGGATCGATCCCCATGGATGCAAATTGAGAATGATCCTAGGGCTTATTTTGACCTAAACTATTGTTGACATGAAATAAAAATTGTGAAAATGATTGTGATAATTTGTGAGGATTATGAATAAGGTGAAGAATAAGTGTTATAAAATTTAATTTTGACTTATATTAATGATAAGGAGCATGCTGAAACAATATAAAGTGAATCCAATTGGTTATGTTTAATGAAATAATGATTCTCATTAAATAATGAAATCAAGAGAATGTGAAAAAAATAATTATCTAACACAAAATTAACTCCCTTACATATGTGAAGGCTCATAAAACTATTTTTATGAATCAATATATTGATTAAAAATCATTGTAAAATAGTTCAATTATTTATAAGTAACTCTTCACCTCTCGGTTTATCAAGTAAAAATAGGAACTAAATTGAAAGTGTGAAAATCAAGATGAATAAGTTGCAAAACTAAAGAAGAATGAAGATAAAGAAATGATGAATCAAACAAACCTGACTAAAATTACCCAAGTAATTACAAAAAAATCATGCTCAAGAATTCAAGTGAAAGAATAAAAATAATATGAAGAGAGTTTTTAAAAGAAAATAAAGAGGACAGATAAAATATCTTATACATATATATATATCTCCCTCAAGATGAATTTAATCTCCTCCCACTCTATCTTCAATTTCCACTCACGATGAATCTCTGGACAATGCTTCTATAAAGATCTAATGTCCTAATCTCTTCTTTAGAGCTCTAGTTCTAGTTGTCCTTGAGCCTGCCCGAGAGTCAGAGAGTTAGGTTTTGGAGATTGTGTCATGTCATAATCATATGGATCCCTTATTTATTTTCTTTATTTTTTCTTGAATCACAAGTAACATCCACTAATGTAGCCCAATATTTTCATTACAACTGATCACGTGACATTAGTCATAAAATTTGATCACCTTCACATGTTTTGAGTATATCATTTGAAATGGAATATAAAGATACCACATGCAAATCAAGATTCATCTTCCTCGGTATCTTCTGAATGACCTTTATGAAAGTATGCAATGCTACCCTTAAACATAATATCTGTTACCTTTATGTGAGATGAATCTAACTCAATACCTTTATGTAGTCACATTCACCCATACATGAGATTTCTACCACCTCTTCACGATATGTACAACTAACCATATATGAGCTCCACTTTTACCTTTAATAAGGTGCCACTACCCTTACATAACATTGATGTCTACCCTTACACATCATACACATCCCTTACACATCATATGTGACCTTTAGATACTCAACCTCTTATCTTCATTTAGCATTATTGTTCCAAAATTCATTAAACTAAATATCTATTCATAAATCTAAATACACCATAATCTTTGGTTGACCTTAGTGAAAAAATGTTCAAATATCAAACTTTTGTTCAATATTAAATGAAAAATCCTCACTAGAAATTTCATTCTTCATTGGAGAGAACATTCAATCACCTTAGTCACCTTCAAATCCATATGCATAACCGTCTTTAAGAATCTTGGACTCGATGCTTATTCTTCTTCTACAAGTTGAAAACCCATTTTAGATTGTCAGATTCATCCTCCTGGTTGGTAATGTATCGCATTGGATTTGGTTTACACCAGGTGTGGTTCATACTCTCTATATAGTTTCCCAGAACTTGAAAACTTAATCAATCCTGGGTAGATCCTTCTATGGTTTAATGTCACCTCATATTATCTTGGTATTATAGTTTGGTTTCAAATTGCTGAAATGTGGCTCAATTTTAAAATCTCATTGTGTCAACTTCAGGAGATCTCAGGATCACCAGTCATGCATCACCGAACATATTCTTCCTCCACTACACGGCTCATTGGACATCTCATCTTGAAACTCCAATGGTTTGAGTGGAATCTAGTTTCATATCACATAAAAACAAATCAACTTTATCACCTTCAACCTATTCATCGAATAAATCTACATCCTTTGATTCGTTGTCAGCCTCCTAGTCCTACTATATTTTGATAAACCCAAGCTTTAGTCTCATTTCAACTTCCAATGGAAAGTGGTAGAACTATGGTATCATGAGTTCACTATAGTAGGGTAGCAACTGAGGTAGAATCCCTAACAATAGTAGTCTAAAAGTAGTGGTATCATAATTACAACAAGAGGAATCAGGAAAGTGGCAGCTATTGATTACACAGCCTCTGACAGTAACATGAATTAGAAACCGAAATAGGGATCCTGGTGGTAGCACTACCTCTGCCGATAACACTTCAAACAATAACAGATTAAAATTTAAAAGTATTATTATAAAAAAATTAATATAAAAAAATAAAAATAAAAAATAATATTAAAAATTTATAACAAATTTCTATTAATTATTTATGACACAAAGTATTATATAAATTATAAAATGTTAAATCAATAATTAAAAGTTTAAAAATAAATTAAAATTATATTAGTTCATATTTTAAAACCAATTAATTATTAAAATGGTATATTTAAAATACAAATATAATAAAATACAGATATAAAAGATTTTAAATGAACATTATGTTCCATTTATTAAAAAAATATAATAATGAAATATTTAATTACTAGACAAAAAGATTAAAATAGAAACACCTGAAATTAATATAAGAAAATAAAATAAGAAATAAAATGAAAAAAAATTTAATAAAAAAAATCAATAATTTAAATATAAAAAATAAAAAATAAAAATTTAAACATGAAATTCATAAATTAATAATATCAACACCACATTTACTATAATAAAAATATTTAAAATTCAATTCACCTTTTATTAATTAAATCGTCAAAATATTAATAAAAATATGTGGCAAAAAATGCAAAATAAAATCCACATTGATTCTCGCTCAAATTTATCCAAGAGAAGAAGGTAGGACGATCCTTGTAGCTTAGCTTGGGTTGTCAAATCCTCAGAGACCTAAGAAGTAACCTATAGACACGTACATTCTATGGACTGTTTTTGGCTATGAAGTGGCCAACTTGGGATGATTTTAGATGGGTTTAAAGGAACTCTAAGAGACTTAAGTGAATTCAATTTAAAAGAATGAGTTGATCCTAGGTTATTGCTCGGGGTGGATTGGATGTATTTCCTTTTCAATGATTTCAATTTTTTATATTTGAGATGGGTTCATTTAAGGAGATAAAACAACATCATCACTTACTGGTTAAATTCCTACACCATTTAATACTAATCAACTATACAATTGAAGGATCAATGTTTTGAGAACTTCAAGGTAAAGGTTCGTATTAGCACTTGAAGTGTGTGGCCTTAAATTCAACAAGGATGATTGAGTTTAAAAATCATCAAATAAAAATCTCAATTAAAGAAGTGATTATACATTAATGGGGTGATAAATAACATCCAATACAGCCCCTTTCTACTCCCTTGGATCAACCCATAAGTGGGTTATCCCTCCATTGATCCCATGATTTCAATGGAAGCAGAAAGTAGACTCATGAGAGAGGAAATGGAGAAGTAAAGAAAACAACAAAAATAAAATGATCACTCCACCGTTGTGTGAATAATTTCACAAGGTTTAGTGTGAATAAATTCACAACTTTATCCAATAGTATCAAAGTGATACGAATAACAACAGAATAAGAGTAGAAGAAGAACTTTTATTAAGAAACTAAAGTGAATTTAATAACTTACATGTGAAAGACAAATTTGAGACAACAAAATTACAGCATAACATTACAATTGAACAAAGCACCCAAAATTCAAAACTCCTTCACCACCACTGCCTTAAATAGGCATTTTTGGAGGCTTGGGTCGAGCCTCCAACAGTACAAGTCATCCCACTTGAGTATGGTAGGTCTAGGGTGGTGGAAAGTTTGTGGAAAGAAGACTTTCCACCCTTGACCCGAAAAGGCATCCAGCTTGCATCCACCAAACAGAGGCGCATGAAACACCATCTAGATGACCGAATTTGGGTGGTCCATAGAGAACTTAAATTCATTTTCGGATGTCCCCTAACATCCTATAAAATCTAATCCCAAAAGGAGTTATGTTTTTCGAGATATGGTTTAATTGGTGGGCTGTTTTTCTGGGCCGCAGAATCTGGCCCAGAATTTTATCTCTAACTTGGGCCTCCTAAATGGACACCATGGAAGTTGAATTAGAATTTTATCATGAAGAGTTATTTGTTCCTATACATGTATTATATCATCCCAAGAAATTTGGGATTAATTGGGACTATATGTTGGGCCCCACCGTCTCATCAGTGGGCTGGTGTCCAATCTGCCTTCTCAAGAATTGCTTCCTTTCATTGCCAAATATCTCCATCATCCTTCCATGAATTCTCCATTGATCCCTGAATGAAACATGTTCATATTGGAGCTTAGATCAATTTACAAAAATATCAAATTAAAATATGTATAATCAGATGAATCATTGGGTACTTCAAATGATGTTAAAAAATGTACCACATAATAGTGCATTTTAAGAAGGTATTACAATCATAATGTGAAATGATGTTCAAAGTGTAAAATGCACTAAAATGGTGTTTATGGATAATAAATAAAATAAATATTATGTATATTAACAATGAAAATTAGCCTCATTTAGTGGCTTATCACACCCTCAACTTGAGTTTTGCTAGTCTCGAGCAAAATATATCTCAACAATATGAAATTCAAATTCCCTTTTCCAAAAACATTTTAATACACAATGATCACCAGAAACCCTTATACCAAACAATCATGAAACCCATCAAAATATTTTAATACAAGATAATTTCATAATCAGATCCCAATCCCAAGTCCATTCCTTTGTTCAAATTCATTTCCATATTTCATCCAATATCAATTAAGTATGAGGATGTGTTGTGCATCACAATAGACATGGGGGTTCATCTTTATTCAAGGGGGAAATGACAGAAGCGCTAGGTGGAATCACATTTCAATATTAAGATGAGTATTCAATTTTTTTATTGTATTATTTTTTTTTTGTTTTTTTTTGTTTTGTTTTTTTTGTAGTTTTTCCATGGTAATTGAAATTGCACTCAAAAGAGTCAACCCCTGTAGTGAGACTTTGACAATGACTCCCAGGCTCAAAGACCTTAGGGAACCAAGTGAATCCCATATACTCGGGCATTATCTCGAGTCAACTCAGTCAAAAACAAATTCAAATTACCAAAAATAGAGATAAAATTACTAACTCTGGGCTAGACAACTATGGAGTCACGATCCCCAAGTGCCGAAAGCCACGCATTAGGTCATTTCATTGCTCTATGCACAATTGTTTTTTTAATAATTTTTTTTGAATACTCATATTAAAATAAAATGATCACCAAACCTATGCTATTTATTTGGGGGACCCCATGAACTTAAACTAATACCCCACTATCCAAAGGACGTGTATTGTGATCTTTTTTTATTTGGATGAAAATATAAACGATGAAATATCACATTGGACAGCCACACTTTCCAAAATCTATGCTCATGAAATTATACAAGGATTAAAATCAGAATCAGGGCATGGTAAATTATTTGATATTCAGTTTCAAAGTGTGAAATGTGTATTACCATGTTCAAAGTTAAAGGAATTTTTCCTTCCATTTACACATTTTTTTTCAAATCATTCAATTTTTTTTGACACAAAAGCATTTTTTTAATTTTAAATCTTCCCCAACTTAAAACAACATTGTCCCCAGTGTTTGAAGAAATGAAAATTTAGGAGTAGAGGCGGATAATGGAAGTTCAAAAAAAAAGGAAATTGAAACTGAGGATCATGGAATGAAATCACCTAGTGGTTGAAGTTGAAGTTCTTGATGCTCCAAATTAGTCTTTTGATCTCTTGGGGGATGTAGGCACCTCCTTGATTGAACATGTATCACCCAAAATAGTACCTGAACCATAAAAAGAAGAACAAACCAGATAAAACAAACAACACAACAACTTATTTAATTCCAAGTATCATCATTTTTATGGTTTTTCCAGTTTTTCTGTTTTTTTAAATCAAACTAATGATACATTGTCTTCTTTTGATTTTCTGGGTAAGGTATTACTCAGGGATCACACCGCATGACACAGATGAATACGGTGCTCCCCTTTCATACCCATCCATACTCATAATATAAGAACAGGTCAATAGTCTTTTTTTAAATATAAAAATGATTAATTAATCCTATTTAAAATATAAATTTTATTAAAACAAAAAAATGATAGGAAACTTGAAAACCATGGGTTGCCTCCCATGCAACGCTTTTTTTAACGTCGTTAGCCCGATATGGACCCTAAATCTATCAATTTTTTTCTAGTTCATAGGTTCCTCAGTTAACTCAACCTCTATTTCCTGTTTATTGAATGATTCAATGAATGGTTTTAACCTTTGACCACTGACCTTGAAAATGTAACCACTTGTGGGATCTTGAATCTCTACAGCCCCATGGGAGTACACATGATGCACTATGAAAGGTCCTGACCATCTAGACCTTAACTTTCCCGGGTGTAAATGAAGTTTTGAACTATACAAGAGCACAAGTTTTCCCGGTTCAAAATGTTTGAACTTGATATTCCTAGATTGGTAGGTTTGAACTCTAGCTTTATTGATCCTTGAATTTTCATAAGCCTCCATCCTTAATTCCTCTAGTTCATTGAGATCTAATTTCCTTTTTGTTTCGGCCAATGAGAGGTCATAATCCATTTTCTTAATTTCCCAAAAGGCCTTATGCTCAATTTCAACAGGTAAATGGCATGATTTTCCATAAACCAACCTATATGGTGACATTACTAGGATGGTTTTGAATGCTGTACGATATGACCAAAGAGAATCCAAGAGTTTCTCGGACCAATCTTTCCTAGAAGTATTGAAAGTTTTCTCAAGAATTTGTTTGATTTCACGATTGGCTAACTCAGCTTGACCATTGGTCTGTGGGTGATAAGCAGTGGACGCTTTGTGATAAATTCCATATTTTTCCATGAGTGATGAGAATGGAAGATTTCAGTAATGAGTTCCACAATCACTTATGATAGCCTTAGGAATTCCAAATCTATAGAATATGTTTTCCTTGAGAAATCTAATCACAGTTTGATGATCATTGGATTTTGTAGGAACGACCTCAACCCATTTGGAGACATAATTGATAGCTAAGAGAATGTAAAGATATCCCCTAGTGTTTGGGAAGGGACCCATGAAATCAATTCCCCAACAGTCAAAGATTTCAACCACTAATATGGGAGTGAGTGGCATTTGATTCCTTTTTATGATGGACCCTACTTGTTGACACCTAGGACAAATTTGACAAAATGTGTAGGAGTCCCTTGAGAGGGTGGGCCAAAAGAGACCACATTTAAGAATCTTAGAAGATGTTTTCTTAGAGGAAAAGTGACCTCCACATGCCTCACTATGACAAAATTTAAGGATGGACTCTTGTTCAGATTCTGGGACACACCTCCTAATGACTTGGTTAGGGCAAAACTTATAGAGGTATGGATCATAAAACACATAGTGTCTAGCATCAGAAAGAAATTTCCTTTGAGCTTGAGTCCCTAAGAATTTTGGGATGACTCCTGTAACTAAGAAATTGTCTATGTTGAAATACCAGGGACAGTCACTCACGGAGTATAGGTGTTCATCAAGAAATGAATCAGACACAGAAAGGTGATTAGAGTTGTCTTTGAATTCCATCCTAGAGAGGTGATCAACTACAACATTTTCAACACCCTTTTTATCCTTGATTGTGAGGTCAAATTCTTGTAAGAGAAGGACCCACCTAATTAGTCTATCTTTAGCATCTTGTTTTTGGAAGAGGTATTTTAGTGCAGAATGGTCAGTGAACACAGTGATGGGGGATCCTAAGAGGTAGGACCTAAACTTCTCTAAGGAAAACACAATAGCAAGTAACTCATTTTCAATGGTGGTGTAGTTTATTTGGGAATCATTTAAGGATTTTCTTGCATAAGCAATGGCATAAGGAGTTTTATCACAACGTTTTCCTAACATAGATCCTATAGTAAATTCACTAGAATCACATATAAGTTCTAAAGGAAGGTTCCAATTTGGATATTTCATGATGGGGGAGAGGTGAGAGAGGATTTGAGGGTTGAGAATGAACCCTCACAGCTTTATATCCAAACAAATGGAGCATCCTTTACTAGGATAACACAAAGGGGACGGAAGATTGAACTAAAGTCCTTGATGAATCTTTTATAGAAACCAGCATGTCCTAAGAAATACCTTACTTCCTGACAGTTTTGGGTGATGGAAGGTGACGAATGATGTCAACCTTGGCTTTATCAACTTCAATCCCCCTACCTGAGACCAGATGGCCTAGAACTAGTCCCTATTTATCCATGAAATGACATTTTTCCCAGTTTAGGACTAGATTCTTTTCTTCACATCTTGAAGAGACTCTCTCTACATTCCTCAGACATCCCTCAAATGTATCCCCAAACACAGAGAAGTCATCCATGAATACCTCTATAAAATCCCCTACCATGTGTGAGAAGATTCCCATCATGCACCGCTGGAAGGTTCCAGGGGCATTGCATAACCCGAAGGGCATGCGTTTGAAGGAAAAGGTTCCAAATGGACATGTGAATGTAGTCTTCCCTTGATCCTCTAGGGAGACCTCAATTTGATTATACCCTGAGTACCCATCTAAGAAACAGTAGATGGCATGACCTGCCACTCTCTCAAGGACTTGGTCAATGAATGGTAAGGGAAATAGTCCTTCTTGGTGAATGAGTTTAGCTTCCTATAGTCAATTCAGACCCTCCATCCACTACTCACACTTGTTGGAAGAATCTCTCCATCATCATTGGTTATCACTGTGATTCCAGCCTTTTTTAGAACCACTTGGATTGGGCTCACCCATTCACTCTCAGCTATGGGATATATGATACCAGATTTTAGCAATTTCAGGAGTTCTTTTATTACTACCTCTAAGATATTAGGATTGAGTCTCTGTTGAGGTTGACGACATGGCTTTGAATCAGATTCCAGAACAATCCTATGAGTCCCGATAAGTGGGATAATCCCAGGAATATCAGAAAGGGTCCAACCAATGTCTTTCTTATGCTTCCTAAGGACATCTAGAAGCATCCTCTCATGATTGGATTCAAGAGAAGAAGAAATGACAATAGGATGTGTTTTATTGTCCCCTAGGAAAGCATACTTGAGTCTAGTGGGAAGTTCCTTCAATTCAAGATCAGGTTGGTTCATAATTTCAGAAAAAGATTGGGATACTGGATCAAGTTCAATTTATTTTTTTAGATTTTCAGATTGGATTGATTCCCCACATGTAGAAGTTTCAGCTACTAGATTGGCTTGATCAGATTTAGGGAAGGAAGTTTGATTGGTCTCCATGAAATTGGTTTCCTGAAAGGTTTCACTGATTGTTGGACCTAAGAATTCATCATAAGATCAATTTGAAAATGATTCAAGCCAAGGAGATAAACTTCCTTCATATGAACAAAGGAACTCAATCTCATCCTGACTTAAACATTCATTAAATATTCCTTGATGTTCCATGGATTCATTATCAATGCTTATTATCATGTTTACTTCATGAATGTACTCGTTATCCCCTATTTGTGAGATTGAATTATAGATGTTCAAGTCTAGACTCATGTTCCCAAAGGTGATGGTCATGTTCCCATTTCAGACTCGAATAACAGAGTTGATTGTTGCAAGGAAATAACGACCAAGGATGATTGGGGTTTGTTCCTTATTTCTTAAGTTTTGATGGCTGTCAAGGACAATGAAGTCAGCAGGGTAGATGAAGTTTTCAACCTTTACCAGAACGTCCTTTAAAATCCCCTTTGGAACCCTAATTCTACGATCAGCAAGATGAAGTGTGAAAGATATGGGTTGGAGCTCTTCTAGGCCTAACTGGCAGTACATAGCATATGGTATGAGATTGACACTAGCACCTAGGTCACACAAGGCCTTGACAACTTTTCTTTCTCATAGTTCAACATTGATGTAAGGGAAACCTGGGTCTTTCAACTTAGGAGGAATGGTCCCTTGAATGGTGGTACTCACATTAGCATCCAAAAGGACTTGGTTTTTATGTGAAAATTTTCTTTTAAAAGTGCACAAGTCCTTAAGGTACTTTGAGTAGGTAGGTATGGTTTGGATGGCATCGAGAAGGGGAATGTTCAACTTGACTTGTGAGAAGATTTCCCTTAATGTTTCACTCAGTTCAGGCTTGGGTTTCCCCCTCATGCGTTGAGGAAATGATGCAGGTTGTGGGGTTGTTTGTTGAAGAGTTGTTTCTTTCACATTGTTATCAGTTTCCTCAGTTTGATCTTGTGGTTTATTTGAATTTTCATCCAAGTTTGAATCTTCAGGTGGGTTCTGAATTAGTTGTTCGGGTTTCTCAATTGATTTCTCACTTCTTAAAATAGTCATAACCTTTAGTTGTTCATGAGTTGTTTGAGTACAACTTAACTCTCCCCTTGAAGTTGAGGATGGAACCGCCTGAGTAGGCATAGGTTCCTTTCTAGTTTTGATGGTTTGAAGTTCTTGCTTAAGGGAAGAGACTTCTGAGTTCATCCTTTCCATTTTTTTGTACAGTTGTTCTAGTAGGCTTTGTGGAACAGTTTGGGTGGGTGCTTGAGTAGGTTGGTTTATCCCAGGGGGATATTTTGGAGGCGGAATGGTTTGTTGAAAATGGATCGGTGGCTGTTGGTATTGGATAGGTTGGGTTTGGAACTGGTTATGGGTTTGGTAGTTCTGATGGGGGTAAGGATTTTGTCCCTGTGGTTGGCTAGGTTGTTGGTTATCTTTCCAGCGGAAGCCTGGGTGGTCATTATACCTTGTGTTAAAGTTGTTTTGGTATTGAGGCTTTTGAAAGATCAAGGAATTTACTTCCACTGGGGGTCCTCCTAAAAGAACATCCTTGATGGATAGAATGGTTGGGCATTTTTCTGTCTTATGGTCATGTTTGTCACAAATTGTGCAAACAGGGTCAACAGTTTGGATTTCATGGACTTTCCTAAGGTCTATCTCTTCAACCTTCCTAGAGAGTGCTGCGATTTTAGCCCTAAGTATTTCCTCTTCTCTAAGTGTATGAATTCCAGTAGTTCTTTGTGGATTTTCAGAATAAGGTGAAGTTCCCCATGTTTGGTTTTGTTTAGAAAGGCTTTCTGGATACTCGTAAGCATCATTTGGGGCTTTGTTTTTAAAGGTTCCACTACACATCATGTCAATGAATTGTTTGTTACCCGGACCCAACCCTTCATAGAAAATTCTCACTTGTTTAGGAATAGAAAAACCATGGTGTAGAACCATGTTTAGAGTGTCTTTGAACCTCTACCATGTTTCATTGAATGACTCTCCCCCTTTTTCAAAAGAGTTTTGGATACTCTTTTTAAGTGCTATTGTTTTGTGGTGGGGAAAGTATTTTTTGTAGAATTCTCTTTGTAGTTGGTACCAAGAGTTTATGGATGATGGTATCAGATTTTTTAGCCAATTTTTAGCTTTATCCTTTAAAGAAAAAGGAAATAGACTCATCTTATCTGATTCTAGTTGATGTGGGGGACACATGGTTTCTACAATGTCATTGAACTCCTTAATGTGAAGGTAGGGCATCTCAGACTCCATTCCGTGGAATGTGGGAAGGTGGTTTAGGACATGGGGTTTAAAGATGTAGTTGGAATATACTAGAGAATTGTGTCTAATTCATGAGGGGGAATTGGTCTAGGAAGGTGTGAGGTAGTCATTCATGGTTTGATCATTTTCATTCCCCAAGTTTGGGGCTGCCTCATTTGGGTTTCCATTTTGGTTCCCACCCGGGTTTATGAGTTGGTTTCTTTGAAGAACTTCCATTGAAATAGGCTCAATTTTGGACTTCAGAGTATTAGGAAGATTAGAATCTAAGGGAAAGAGTTCCCTTTGTGTACTTTACTCCCCAACCCCAGGACTATCTCCCCTAACTAGACGGTTTGATTGATCACGAGTGTAGTCAGACATGCGCCAAAAGGAAAAAAATGAGAATGGGACAAGATAAGAGAATTTGGATGAGAAAAGAAGAAATGGGGGAGAATATAATGGGTGTTTATATTACTTACTTGGGTCCCCGACAACAGCACCTAAATTTTATTCTCGCTCAAATTTACCCAAGAGAAGAAGGTAGGACGGTCCTTGTAGCTTAGCTTGGGTTGTCGAATCCTCAGAGACCTAAGAAGTAACCTATAGACACATAAATTATATGGACTATTTTTGGATATGAAGTGGCCAAATTGGGATGATTTTAGATGGGTTTAAAGGAATTATAAGAGAGTTAAGTGAATTCAATTTAAAATAATGAGTTGATCCTAGGTTATTGCTCGTGGTGGATTGGACGTATTTCCTTTTCAATGATTTCAATTTCCTATATTTGAGATGAGTTTATTTAAGGAGATAAAAAAACATCATCACTTACTGGTTAAATGAATACACCATTTAATACTAATCTCATATACACTTGAAGGATCAATGTTTTTAGCACTTCAAGGTAATGGTTCGTATTAGCACTTGAAGTGTGTGGCCTTAAATTCAACAAGGATGATGGAGTATAAAAATCATCAAATAAAAATCTCAATTAAAGAAGTGATTATATATTAATGGGGTGGTAAATAAAATCCAATACAGCCCCTTGATACTCCCTTGGATGAAACCATAAGTGGGTTATCCCTCTATTGATCCCATGGTTTCAATTGAAGCGAAAAGTAGAATCATGAGGGAGGAAATAGAGAAGTAAAGAAAACAACAAAAATAAAATGATCACTCCACCGTTGTGTAAATAATTTCACAAGGTTTGGTGTGAATAAATTCATACCTTGATCCAATGGTATCAAAGTGATATGAAGAAAAAAATAATAAGAGTATAAGAAGAACTTTTATTAAGAAACTAAAGTGAATTGAACAACTTACATGTGAAAGACAAATTTGAGACAACAAAATTGCAGCATAACATTACAATTGAACAAAGCACCCAAGATTCAAAACTCCTTCACCACCACTGCCTTAAATAGGAATTTTGGGAGCCTTGGGTCGAGCCTCCAACAGTAAAAGTCATCCCACTTGAGTATGTTAGGTCTAGGGTGGTGGAAAGTTTGTGGAAAGATGACTTTCCACCCTTGACCCGAAAAGGAATCCAGCTTGCATCCACCAAACAGAGGCGCATGAAAAACCATCTAGATGGCCGAATTTTGGTGGGCCATATAAGACTTAAATTAATCTCAGGATGTCCCATAACATCCTGTAAAATAGAATCCCAAAAGTAGTTATGGTTTTCAAGATATGGTTTAATTGGTGGGATGTTTTTCTGGGCCGCAGAATCTGGCCCAAAATTTTATCTCTAACTTGGACCGCCTAAATGGACACCATGGAAGCAGAATTAGCATTGGATCATTAAGAGTGATTTTTTACTATACATGTATTCTAGAATTCCACGAAATTTGGGATTCATTGGGACTATATGTTGGTCCCCACTATCTCATCAGTGGGATGGTGTCCAATCTGCCTTCTCAAGAATTGCTTCCTTTCATTGCCAAATATCTCCATCATCCTTCCATGAATTCTCCACTGATCCCTGAATGAAACATGTTCATATTGGAGTGTAGATAAATTTAAAAAAATATCAAATTAAAATATGTATAATCAGATGAATCATTGGGTACTTTAAATGATGTTAAAAAATGTACCACATAATAGTGCATTTTAAGAAGGTATTACAATCATAATGTGAAATGATGTTCAAAGTGTAAAATGCACTAAAATGGTGTTTATGAATAATAAATAACATGAATATTATGTATATTAACAATGAAAATTAGCTTCATTTAGTGGCTAATCACACATCAACTACTGGCCATATTTGAATGATGGGTTCTCCTACAATGATGGCTGACATACAAAGTTTGGGGGTCATTGTCCTTTGGAAAAAAATTTCTCCAGTTGGTATACTATATTTAGGAACACATGTAGAGAAATGTTTTAAAATGTTTGCATAGACAAACTGATGTGCCCCTTGGATTAAAATACACTTGTTACTGATAACCATGAAAGATTTTTGGGGATTTAAACACTTGGTAAATAGAGCAGGTTTATGAAAAAATAGTAATCACAGAGGGTTCTGGTACCCAAAAAATTACACCATAGTATAGTAAAAATTTTATCAGAGTAGAAGGATATGTTATGAAATTGGTCTAACTTCTATCTAAACCAGTGGGTTGTCTGATCTTAACTTGTATTTCTATAGGGCCTAATAGTAGATCCCACAATAATTGTTCCTTTTTAATTTATGGTATATCTTTATCCTAAACCATTAATTGGATTGGATTAGTATGTAGGGACATTACTTTTTCTCAAGATTCCATTTATAGTGTTTTTACCCGATAAGTTTTATGTGTGTTTCACTAAAAGTTTATGTATTTGTGATTTGGACTATTATGGATAGAGTTTAATTTCATACAACTTTGACCAAAAGTGATGAATTTTAGTTCATATTGACTTGACCACATTTCTGAGAACTTGGCCCCTGTGTGTATTGAACTGGTATATTGGGAGGGGTATTTTGATATAGATTATATGTATAAATCCTTAGTGAGTTTAATTTCATGTAATATAGGAAGTATTTTAGGAATCTTAAAGTCATGGAACTAGGACTTAAAGCATCATACGACTTCATTTCCAGAATCAGAAAAACACACAAGAATATAAAATCAAGGGTATTTGAATGATTTTGAAAATCTGGGTTATAGAATGTCTAAATCACCACTCTAAGGGATTGAATTAGAGAACTATGGAATATAATATGCATGTCGGGAATGAGTGTTGACCATATTCAGATTGAGGGATTCATTGTAATTATTTAAAGGCTTACATAGATTAGAGTAAATCCTCTTCAATATAAAGGATTACTTTGTTTAGTTGGTCCATGTATGGAAACAACAAAACATTATGAAAAAAAATTCCCTGTGGAGTTAAATATACTTGATACCAATAGACAGGAAAGATTTATGAGGATTAAAACACTTGTGAAATTATGTATATTGTATAGAATATGGATACACATATGGTTCTCTATTACCCTAAATGCTACATTATTATTTATTACATATATTCTTAGACCAATGATGTATGATATGAGAGTATGGTCATAGTTTTTGTACCATGAGTCATGTAGTATAATTTAATGCACCAATAATTCACAATCCATTCATTTTAATATCATTCAATAATGACTAAACATATGATGTTACAGAAATGAAGATTGATGGTAAAAAAACTTGTTTCTAGACCCAAGATAAAGGATTCAAGCATCACTACATATCCTGGGAGGATAGTATCCAAGAAACATATATTTCTTATAAATACATTTCATAGATATGGTTCATGAAAAATAAAATAGGGATATTTCATATTATTGGGGAGTTGAACCATGCCGTTTGGGTCGACCAGTGTAGTTGTATCTTCAAATTCATGATAAAAAACAAAGTCCCCTATGTAGATATAACTGTTATATATGGGGGTATTTTTGTTGAATGGATTTTTATTTGGTCCTGTAATAGAGGATCTAAGCATCACTATGTATCATGTTATAACTAGAATCAAGACACACACAATTCTTGAAAATATAGTTATGGTGATCTAGTCTCGACACTAAGGTGTCCAAACACAGCCTTGTCTAGAGGATAAGATCAAAGATGAGGAATTATATACTGAATAATCATAAATAGATATGGATAATATATAAGAGAAGGGGGGGGGGGGGGTTAAAGTAAGAAATGATTTATAGTGGGGTTTAAGATAAATAATCCATATAACACTATGTATCTAGTAAAAATAGGAATGAACCCACAAATAGTTCTTATAATGGGTCTCTACGTTGATCAGGATCATGCATAGGAAAAGATATAATGGTTTTTTTCCTAGCATAAGGTTATACTTGAATACCCAATAAGAACTGGTAGACCCATACATTAAGAATTATTATGCAGATATGGATCATATATAAGTGAATTAAGTCATGTAAAAAAGTTTACTCTAAGTCTTTTATAGTATTGATAAATAGAACACATGTATTGAATTTTAGGTTTATGTAATGAGGACTGAGTTCCCCACTTTTGAATAAGATGTATCTCAATTTCACTTAGTAAAGATACATACCAGGACCTCAAAGCTCATTTGAGTCTTACTTAGTCTAAGAAAAATGAGATGATTGTGGAATTACCTATATAACCTAAGAATATGTGAAAGGATAGAAATAGAAAAGATAAAATGTGGTTTCATTTTTCAAGAAAAATATCATACATTTTTCATGATATCATTCCAGAATGAAGGGTTATAAATGGAGATAATTCATGGATTCCATAAGGTATATGATCCATTATCTCTACATATCCTGTGATATTTGAATCATGCCATACGTAGTTTATATCAGGAGGAATTTTTATGTTAGTGTAGGCTTATGGAGGTTGGAATTCATATGATGAAATGTTTTACATAGATCTAGATCCTGTTTCAGGGACTTAATCCATAATAGGTAGGATTATCTAAATAGTTTAAGGTATTACAATATGGACAAAGTGTTTTTTAGTTTATTATAATGCATTAAGGATGAATTCCATGAAGTTTACATTCTTATATAATTGAATTATGGTGGATTTTAGTTTATGTTCATTGTTCTTAGACAAAGGTGTCGTGTATTTAATAGTCTTATGATGAGGACTGATATTTCAAAACTTTAAGGACATGCGATTTGGAAGATTTTTTTCTTCAATTTTACATCTTGTGACCAGGGAATAAGTGCTAGGTTTGTTAAGGTCTTATATCCTGGACGCACATCAAACAATTTAACAACATGTGATGGAGATGTTATAAAATTATGTGAGAATCATGAAAAGTATTTCTTACAGAACCTTGCATTGGTGGCTGGTATTATACACTCCCAATTTTTGGGGACTAAAGAGTAAGCTCTATTGGAGTAAACATTGGGTATGAAATATGTTCCCTCCATTTTTGGATCCTATTTCATAGGATTCCTGCTGGAGATCATTAGATTCCTAAGAGCTAGAATCAACCCCCTTAAAGGAATGAGAAGAGACAAACTCTATTATTGAAGTCATGCACTACTTGATTTTGATTGACCTCTAGGTTATTCATTGCACACTATATTTTTTCATCAAGTATCTTTATCTCATTTAGCTTCTTTTCATAATTTTCATATTTGAATAATTGGTTTCATATAGAGACTCGATGAGAAGGTAATAGGACATCAATGGATAACACCACCTCTATTTCATATACATAAAAAATATGGGGTTGTTCATGTAATATTATGAGTTGTGGGGTGATAAGATCAAATTAGATGTAGAATATTATATGTCTAGAAATTATTTTTATTTTCCACAATTCTCAAAGAAAAAATTAATAGTGTATTATCAAAAGAATCTATTTTTCCATTTACTACTACATGATAACAAAATAAATAATTGGACTAGATTTTGTATTCCTAATATAATATTTTCAATTTTAAATAATAGAAATTATAATTATTTTCCATTAATATCATTTGATGGAAACCAAATATAATGATAATATTTTACTTTAAAAAGTTGATAATAGTCTTTATATCTACTTCCATGAGGGGTATATCCTTGTACCATTTGAAGAAGAAGTTGGTGGCAGTACAGATATACTTGAAGTTCCTTGTTATAATAATAGGATATGGCACTATGAATTCTATTCCTATAACTGTGAATAACAAAGAATTTTCAACAGCATGCAGTAACTCTAGGGTTCTATGAATATAACTAGAGTTTATCATACAATTACGACATTTTATAGTATACTACACATTTTAATGCACCGTCATCGACCAATAATACTCAATTATCCAAATTGGATTTGAAAGCATGGTTCCTGACTAGTGGTCATAATAAGTAATTGGATGTACTTACATAAATATAATGAGGGTTTCCCATCCTTTAATTAATATATGGATAATTCCATCAAATACTCATTTATAGAAGAATTTCCTTAATTTAGAATGTAAATACCTTTGTATTTTTGAATTGTGAAATTTATAATAAATTTGATTTTTGTATTTTGTATGCTCATGAGTGGCAAAAAAATCATTTTCCCTAGCATATAATCTAGGTTATTTTTTATAACCACTCTATTAGTTTTTAAATTGAGTGTTTACCCTAAGACATGAGTTTGGTGGAAATCTGAGCAGTTTCAATTTTCATGGAATATTTGATATTTAATTAATTAAATATTAATTTATTCCGCATGTTCAAATAGTAATTTATTTTGAATGGAGTATTATATTGAGATTATATCACTTCATTTGAGTCCATAATATGGGGTTTTTCCTAGGTGAGGAATAACCTCGAGTCGGGTGCTGAGGCTATGTCTAGGACCCTTTTCTTTTTTTCTTTTCATTTTATTCTTTTCAATTTTCCTTTTCTTTTATCCTCTCATCCCATTTACTTATCATGTAATACCACCTTGGTGCATTCTTTTTTCATAAACAAGATAGAGGTAGAGTGATAAAGATATATATATGGAGAGGGAGGTGTCATTGTGAAAATTGGGAGGATCCAGATCATCATGTTGTAGCTATGAAGCACATATCCGACTGAAGCATTAATGGGTTCCTCCTGAAGTTAGGATGAATTTGAGTTTTAAAAACCAATCCCTATATATGGAGAGGGAGGTGTCATGTCAGTCACCTTTATGTTGGGACGAGGTGGGTAAAACCTCACTGTTAGGACTGAGCCTTATAAAGGAGACATATGAGAAAGTCAAGTTGGTCAGGCATTGGTTATTGACTTCTTAGATTCTCTATAATTCCTATTCTGATCAGAGAGTCTGAACTTTGGAGTTTTTCATGGGATACCTAGTGTTTCTTAAAGTGGTACCTCACCTGGGACATCATTTTTTGGGTAATTAAGGGAAGCCAATGCTGAGGTATGTCGTACCTTAAGAGATTACTGAGTGGGTTGTTAAGGTGAAATACAAGTTAGATTTTTCTTCAAAGTTGACATCAATTCATGATATGTTTCATGTATCTCAGTTGAAAAAGTATAACCCAGATCTATCTCATGTGTTGAATTGGGAAGAGTTGGAGTCATATTTTTTAGTCTTTGAATGGCCAGTGCATATTGTAGATTTCTAAGAGAAAGTGATTTGTTGGATGTTTATTCCACTAGTTCGATTTCTTTAGCATAACTATGATGATGTGGATGATACTTGGGAGAATTAATATTGGATTGAAGAAGAGTATCCATTTTTATTATCCAATAAAACTTCGGGTTGACTTTCCAAGGGAGGAATATTTTCATGGTAAGGAGAATTATCACATATGTGTTTTCATTTTGAGGTATTATTCAATTTATTATTAATATTATGTTTATACATGAGTTTTACTGGGGGTTTTTGGTGAAAAAATGAGAGTTTTTGGGTTCATAGCTTGTGGTGCACGTTTGGCGCATGACTTGGAAAACCATGTTCCCTTTCCTAGGAGACCAAGTGGAAAGTGTAATATTTGATAGAGGTGAACCACATAGTTGGCACACAGTTTATAAGAAATGAAGAAAAAATGTGTGTCTTGTCCCTCTTAGATAGTGAGGGGCTCACAGGTTCCGCATGATTTGGAAAACCTTGTGGGAAAACCATGCGCCATGTCCAGGTCATTAAATTTTTTAAATGAAGGTTGTTTCCTATCAAGATTTGACCCAAAATGCCCCATTTTCTTCTCCACTCAAGATTCTCAGCCCTAAGATCCCCCATCTATCCCTTTCCCCCCTTGGACATGCATTTTAGTGGTTAATTTTGTGGGAGATCTCCAAGAAACTTTAATTAAGTCCCTCATTTCTTGATTTATTCCTCATTTCTAGGGTTCCCTTATTCTTTCTTAGGGTTTAATATATCCAACAGGTTGGGTGACCTATTTTGGGTTATACATCAATTATTAGGGTTCAATCTTGATTTTTTTCCATTCAATTTTTTTCTTTATTGGGTTCCTTGATGGTGCGATTGTGGTTTAATGCCGATTTCTGTAAATTTATACACCTGTGGTAGGTGGTTCCATAGTAAATCATTATTTGGTGATTTTGATTTGATTTAATTGCTTCTTTGTTGTGTTATATTCATTGTGTATGAGTTAAAAAAATGTGTTTTTGAAATGTTTTAAGCTGCGTATGGTTTGAAAGTTTTTTTATAAGGGAAATTGTTTATTTTCAAGTGTGTTCCTTTGTTGTGCTTTTTAAAGGTGTTTTATAAACTGTGAAAGTGGTTTAATAAATTGTGAAAGTGGTGAGAAAAATGTTTTATAGTGGAATTGGTGTGCATGTGAATTTGAAAGAGGTTTTTCTTATGAGAAATGGTGGTTTTATTTGTTTGTTCACATTTATTGTGTGTGCATGTAAATCTGGTGATACATATATGGAATTATAATGGAAATTTAGAACAAAGGAAATCCTAGGTGACTAGGTGAGAGGATGAAGACTAGTATTATAGTTCTATTGGTGGGGATGAGACCCAATTAATTCTAGTGGGATTGATGATACAACACTAACTAAACTATAAGGATTGTAGACCACTAGAATATTGAATAGATTCTTCTCTAGTGGATTGTGCATGAGGAAAATGATCATTGTGGTTTTTATACCATGTTTTACCGATATATGAGGTACCTAGTGTTCCACTATAGCTAGTTCCTATAGGAATTTCCCATGAATTAGTGCTATTTTTTGATATCTTACTTACCGTCAGTATACGGTTCACTTTTTTGGTTATTTCAGAAGCAAATCATGTTTCCCTTTAAAGTGTTTTCAATAAAATAATTTCTATATTTTTTTTTCATAAAACATGAATGTTAATTTTTATTATAATGTTTTAGCCTATAATCTCTTTTATTGGGCATAATATTATTTAGATTTGGATCACACCCTACATACACCTTTGGGTGTATGTATACCTTGTTATGTTTGACTCATGTAAATGAAAGATGTATGGATATAGTGATTTGGGTTTCTATTAGTTTTCCTCATACAGGTGTTGGTAGTGATGGTGGCTTGAGGGTGATGTCCCTCTTGTCATATGGTGGGTTTTGGATGTTTTTTCCCATTTTTTTTCTTCTCTTTTGGTTTTTGTCTCAAGTTGTAAAACCTTAAATCTGAAAATTATTATGCCTTGTTTATATTTGGTTATTTATCTTTGTGTTATTTATTTATATCAGTTATTTATTCTTATAAAAGTTGGTGAAATCATTTCCAAGGAATATTGTTAATACCTAAAAATTGGTTGCATGTCTATGGGGATCGAGAACACCCTTCAGACCATGTCGTAGATAGGGTCGGGTGTTGGGTTGGATGACACCCCAAATTGGTTAATGACACATAACCCTCAATGTAATCAATATATTAATAATTTTACTGATAACCCCATCAAATTATGCAGATTTTATTTTTCCTAAAAAAACATGAACTCTAAAAAAATTAAAACTTAGGAAACTCTCTCAGAATTATATTTTTTTAACAAAATCATACTTTCTAGAATGAATGAATCCATTTCAAAAATAAAGGAATTACTTTTTCTACCTAATCCTTTATCCCGATACTTGGTCTTAAAAAGGTAACAATACTTTGAAATTTTAAATTTTTGTTTTTGATCATTAGCAGAGGAGGATGAGATAATCTACCTAAAAAATATGTTTGGGCACAACCAAGCCAGTGTCAGCTTATAATGATTTTAAATTATCTAACATCAGAAATTTATTAAATAATTTTTAATAATTTTAATTCTATTTATTTTTATCTTATTTCCTCTTTTATAATATATTTATATTAATTATATTATAAATAAATACATGGTTAGTTAAAGGAAAGGATAGATAAAAAATATGTTGTTAATTTTTGTGCACATAAAAATTTATGTTAGGAAGACAATGTGTTGTAATATAATATATGATAAAGGAAAAGTCACACTATAGACATTGAAAATCTCATTTATCTAACCACATCACAACCTAAAAGGGAAACATGCAGTGTTGCTAGATATGATATATATCATTTGATATGGATCTGATATATCAGCTTCCCAATGCCATAGAATTTAATAAATAATGATGTATCACTGGTTATGATTTATTTATGTCCAAGATGATGATAGATCCATCCTTTCAATATTAATATGTCACTATGAATCCATAAAAATTTATTTTTGGATTGTATAAATTGTCTGTATATAGGTATATCAGAGCTTATGATATGATATTGATGATAAGAAATTTAGTTTTGGTAGCTAAAATTCAATGAAATTTTAGTTTCATGTTCTATATAACCCCGATATCATATCTTATGAATAAAACATAGATAGTTGAAAAATCTTATTTCCACTCACAATACTAAATATTTCAAGGGAACTTGTTTTGATTTAGCCATGTAAGAAGGAAAAAACTAAGAGTTTACAATTAAAACTGATCAAATCTCTATTAAAATATATATACATATCATATAACACTTATTAATCCATTTAGAAACTCTTTATCTATAATAAATCATTCAAATAATATTCTTAGAGTCCTATATATGATTATATAACCAAAAAGAGTCTATGGAAGTGATAGTTGAGCCAGTGTAGCAATGGAAGAGATACTATATGTGGAGATACTATCATTCCAACATATAATATATACATTATCCCCAAGATGCAATAATATAACCTATACAAACGATATAACTAATTCGAGTAAGGGATAAAAAAACTATCCATGTGGGGCCTGATAGTGAAAAATTAAATTAGATAAATACTAATGGAATTTAAATCCATGTTTCATGTGGGTTAGTGGGGATAGAAGAGTACCTCAATGATTAAATTACTCATATTATAAGTAAAAAAATAACTCATGCATGCAAGGAAGTGATTCTTATACCAAATGAAGTTCATGTAATATTAATAGAACATCAAGTCCTGGGAATAATTGTTCTCTATAAATACATAGGGTTTAGTCAAGTATAGATATATTTTTGAGATTAACTAGGTAAAACTATATAGATTTTACTTGTGTAATTAATGTGAAACCCCCATTTAATTATGATATTAAATATTATTTAAATTTTTGTTTTTTGAGTCTTTGGGTGTTCTAATTTTTTTTAAGACTTTCAAGAAGTTTGGAGAAGTTACAAGCCAAGTCTATAGTAAGACACTCCATGGGATAGGGTGACAACACTTCTAAAATTATTTGAGAGGTAATTCTACACTATTTATCCTAAAATTTCTCTATTATTTTATAGGTTTATGATTTGAGTTTTTCCAATCAAGGTACATTGTACCATCACTAGGAGGATATGCTTTGTTCATTGTCCTAGAATTAAAACCGTACTACTAAATTTTCCAATTATTTTGGGGAGGGAGGAAGTAGGGTAATGAACCTTATAATATTTTTATCCCCCCTATGGGGCCTTAATTTTGTGTTTGTGTGTGTGTTTGGGGGGGGGGGTTTGGTGGACAATGTCGTGGTGTGTGAGACCTTTTCCTGGAAGGTGTTTTCTTTGAATTTTAAACTTTTTAGTTTTT
Source organism: Viscum album (assembly GCA_963277665.1). Taxonomy (NCBI): domain Eukaryota; kingdom Viridiplantae; phylum Streptophyta; class Magnoliopsida; order Santalales; family Viscaceae; genus Viscum; species Viscum album. The sequence continues at coordinate 1,420,554,514 of OY728145.1, forward strand.
CCTTTTAACCAATGTCGATCGTTTAGGGAATTTGGTCCCTTAAAATCCCCTTACCCTATGTCTTACACTCATGGAGAGCTCAAGGGGTGTCTTTACCTTTATTTTAATCAACTAAAATCCCTTATTTCATCAATTCTAATTGGATTAGAAGGTTGGTTTCCCTTTTCATTCACGTCTCTTCTCCCTTCTTCCCTTCCCCATAATATTCCTTTCTCCAAAAAACATAATTTTTAAGGGGGGGTGAATTTCGGGTTTGGGTAATTTTTTATCATAGGGATTTTTATGTTTATATATTTAGGATTTTATCTCTTTAATCATTTTATCTTTCTCTATTGAAGGTGACACATTACATTTTCTTCTATATTGAAAGAGGTAGGTGATTCTATGAGAATTCCATTATATAAAATTTCATAAATAAATTGAGTGTATCCTTTACTTTCATTTGAATTATAACTACATGTGTTACCCTTAAAGTTGTTGTAATTTTTTTTTCAATGGGTTTTGTATTTGATATGAAAAATTATTTTTAAGGCTTATTAATGGCGATTTTCAAATTGAACAATCTTGTACACTATGTGTTTTCTAAAATTCCCTGTGGATTTTAAAAGGTAAGTTGGGGAAATTTAAATAGGTAACAATAAATATTTGGTTTTAAAATAATGGTTTTATGTTATTAAAGGTTTTTTTTAAATATGGGTATGTTTAGACCATGTAAAATACTTTGAAAACCTAACAATATTATGATAGTTTAAATGTGATTTGTAAGAAAAAGGTTGACTTCCAAATAAATTTAAATGACTAATTTAGTAATTATTATTTAAGGTGGGTGTTTTGAAATTATATTTTCAATGAAAAAAAGTGCATTTTCATTTATTTTTATTTAGAAAGGAATTTTTGGGTTTTAGATGAATTTTTCTATGATTTTGAGACCCTTTTTAGTTTCCCTTGTTTCATGTCTATATTAAGACCCCAACATAAATGTTTAATATTATTATTATATTATATGATGCTTTGGAATTAATAAAATGGATATTTTTTATCTTATTAGGGTGCAATAGGTGATATGTGTTTTATTTAAATGACTTTTATTATTTCTGATCCATGTGATGTGCTCATTCCTTGATTCTTTCTCAGCTATTGATTCATATCATTAGATCATTGGTATCTTTATAGAATGATTGTATTATTACTATACTTTCTTGGTGTGTGCACATTTTCTAGTAATATATGATAGTTTTTCTCTCATAGGGGTTGTTCTTATAGTTCTTTATGAGTCCAAAAGGGAAACCAAGATGGTTGTTCCAGTTTCACATAGGGGCCCATCTAGTGATTTTATGAACCAATTCCCATAATATTCATATTATATGCTTGGGAGTTTCCCATGATTATTAGATTCCATAAGGTATTATTTTAGGGGATCTCATTCTATGACATGTTATTATCCCCTAGTGTTTATTTTCTCAAATGTCACCATCTTCTAGTTATTTAACCTTTAATATGCCACATGTATGTATTGGTTCTAGTGATATTTGTATTTGATTTTGATACCTATATTTTTTTATATTCAAATAATTTATAAAAATGTTTCAAAAATATTAGTTTTATAGTGAACTAGTTATTGTTATAGAAATTAAATTTTAGAAATAGTTATAATGGGGTAAATTCTCTTAGTGTAATAACAAGAGAGGAAATTAGCAGACTTGGATTTAGTTGGATCAATGTTTTATGAACTTGCAAGGTATTCATATCTTTTTTGATTCCAAGATATATAATCTTATCATAGTTTTATCAGACCATGATCCGATTATTTTTAAATTAAGAAATTAAAATAGGAGTACTAACCATTTTAATTTTATGAATACGTGGATGCAAGAGGATGAATTTTTTTAATTTGTCAGCTCATCCTAGAAATCTACCACGAATGGAAATACATGGGTTCTCTTACCCAATAAGCTTTAATAACATAAGGAATATCTTATCATCTTACATGGAAACTCATAAACATTCATGAAGGCATTGAGTAACTCAAAAATTACATCTTTCAAATTGATCTTAGCCTTCAGGAGAAATGAGATAATGAATAATTTTATCTCCTTGAGAGTAAACAAGATATGATCTATAATAAATAACTATAAGTTTAAAGGGATTATATAGAGATGTAATGTGCCCTTTAGGAAAGATAATTATATAAGAATACATATTTGTTTACATAAAATCATTAAAAAAAGGGATTTTCTTGGAAATGGAATTTAAATATTTAGGATGAATCTTTTTTTTATGATTTGGGTGTGATTGGAAATAAGGTTGTATTCCATTTTTACATTTTTTTGGTAGTATCTATTAGTGGAATTCAAGGGTTTATCCAAGGAACATTAACTATGTAGATTTCTTTCTTTATATTCCTTTACAATATGGGGATGATAATAATGCCTAATTAATAAGTATTCTAAGGGAAGATGAAATAAAATAAGCTACGTATCACCTAAATCTATGCAGTGCTTTAGGAATGGATGGGTTTTCACAGTCTCTGTACACAATAACATGGGATATTATCTAATTTTATCTTATAGAATCTATTCATTATTTTTTAGGGGGTTATCTTCTTATATTTTTTTGTTCCACTTCTATAATTTTTATTCTCAAGGTGAAAGATGCTATTTGTTTTGGGTAATACCATTAAATTTCTATATATAATTTTCATTAAAAGGTTTTAACTAGAGTTATTAATAGTAGAAATTCAATAATTTTCCCTAAAACAATTTCTGAGGAATGTCATGGTTTTATTAATAATATGAGTATTCATGGTTCCATTGTCATAGAGAAAGAGATGGTTAATGAAATTTCTAGGAAAATGGTTGGTTCTAATATAATGGATAAGTTTGATATATATAAGTCATATGATAGGGTTTAATGGAATTTTATTGTCAAATCTATGAGAAGTTATGGTTTATTTGAGGACTTCTGTGATCTAGTTTTTTAATTATAACCATCTCTTTGGTTTTTTATTTATTTTAAGGGTAATAAGTTTGGACTCTTAAAATCTCTACTTGGACTATGATAGAGAGACCCCATCTCACCTGCTCTTTTCATTATGCTTCAGGATGATGTAAGAATAAATTTCAATGCTTCTCTTATAGAAAATAGAATTTTCCCTTTAGAATTAAGTGTGGTTTCTTTAGTGTGACTTATATATTTTTTGATGTTAATTTTTTTCCTTTTTATAATTTATTCAATATCCATTCAATAATTTGAAAACATCTTGGACAAGTTCAAAAAGATGAGTGTTCAAATAATTAATAAGGCTAAGAGTAATTTCTTTCTTCCAAATGATATTTAAAATCAGATAATGAAAAGGATTGAAGATAAACTGGTCATGGTTCAGAGGAATTTTCCAATAGAGTACTTGGGATCCCCATTACTCTAGTAATAACTAGGATTCAAAATTTTGATCCCTTGGTGAATCGTATCACTAGAAGGGTTGATAAATGAGAGAGTAAGTTTATTCCCTTTAATTAGAGGATTACCTTGGTGATTTTTGTTCTTTCCATGATTCCCATAAATATTATGTTTATTCTATGGGACCCCAAAATGGTTACTATATCCATTGAAAAAGTTCTAAATATTTTTTTGGATTCTCAGAATGAAGGGATTTATTGTTGGGAATGATGGAGTAGACTGGAAAAACACCTTGATGAGGGGGAACTAATTTAAGGAATGTGGAGGAGTATTTCATTTGTCTTCAAGATAAGATTTTATGGGATATCCCAGAAGGTTAATGGATTTGGTCCATACTAATGTGAAATAAATATTAGTATTTAGATGGATTTTCTTCTCAAGTTCCTAGGAAGTCTTCAGAGTTATAGAGATGTATGAAAGTTAATTTTTGGATCCTCAAGGATCATATGAAATCGATAATTGGGAGAGGTGACATTAATTTCCAGAGAGATAATTGGGATAGATATTATCTCTTCTTTTATATATGTCATATTCCTGAATGTTTCCTCCTGCAGGATAGTGCATTACCATGGTTTTTATAGTATATTATAAACACCAACCAAAAATATTTCTATGATGATATCTAGTTTTCTAAGGAGGATGATAATTGTGTCTTTAATCTAATGTATTATTCTTTTAGTGGGGAAGAACACAAAATAATCTTGCATGAGGATCAGGGTTATGCCACTTGTACCAGAAAAAATTATTGCAAAGGTATTCCTATTAAGTATAACTTTATCATCTAGCACATTTTTAATCATAGTCTTCTCATCGATAGTGAGGTTATAAGGAAGGGTAATCAGTTTTATTCTAGAAGTACTTATTGTTTGACCCCAAAAGTTGGGAAAATTCATCATATTTTTATTGAAGGTGAGTGGGAATTTCAGTTGTGGAAATTTATAGGGGGTATTGTTAAGGATATTCATCTTGGAAACTTGTATTATTTTTAGGATCAGTGGATTCATGATGATATCAGGGGTGTTTATTCCTTTTCACAATGTCTACTATGTGTTGTGGGATACTAGGTCCTTTGGGAGGATTGAAATAATATATGAAATAACGACTACTACTACTCATTTACTAGTCTATAGTTTCATGTTAGACCCCTAATTTTGGATACTAGAAGTCCCCTAAAATGTAAAGAAATATCTCCCTTTATTACATACCTCAAGATTCTTCATATTCCTCACATGGGCCAAAGTACCACTAATGGACATTGGGTGTGCTGGAATAGTTCAGATGGTAACATGAAGTTGAACATTGATTGGTATTGTATTTTAGGGATAATCATAGGTGGAGGTATGGATTGGAACACTTGGGGTTGGTGGATGTGGCTTTCAGTGCTTTTTATGGACCTGGTACATCTCTTCTCACTAAGGCTAAGTCCCTTCTTAGTGGCCTTTGGATTTGTAAGATTAATAAAATATATATGTTTTAGGTTCATTTGTACTCATCATAAGTTCATAGATCCATCATAGGTCATAAAACCTCACATTTTTCTATCATTTACCAGATTCAAGCATGCAAGGCTTTATTGAATAATCAGGTGGTCAACAAGCATACTTGGTAGGAGGGAAAAAAGTCTCTGTATGTTTTGGATTCATGGGGGTCTCATTAAGACACCATCATTAATTATTTTAGTTCTCGGTAACTTCCCATTGGTTATATAAACATTTTTAAAGATTATTCATTGGATCTCCATCAATTTAGACCACCTTTATCAAAGGTGTGGCCTTCCATTTTAAAAAATTTCTCTTGAATTTGATTGGGGCTTAAAATTATAATTTTAAATTGGATATGAATATTTATGATTTTTTTTTTGGTTTTAAAAAAATTAATGTTAATTTTTTTCATGTTTCTTTTATGCATAATGAGTTGAAGAAAGATATACATTTTTTCAAATATAATATTATGATATAATTTATGTACTATATTATTATGGTAATTTTGTAGACTCCATAGTGAAATCCTAATGGGAATGATTTTATCACACCTTTTATACACACAAGTGTATGTGTGTATATCAAGTTCTTTTTTTTAAATTAGGTTCCCATGTTTTGATTTCATTTTTGATGTTTTTCTTGGTAAATTGATTGATTTGTTTATTATGGTGAGTGACTATGGGTCACGTGGAGATGTTTTAGTGATGGATTTGATTGTTTTTAATTCTAGAACAATGATGTCTTAGTAATTTCAAATGAATATTTCATTTACTTTTGGAATCCATTTATTTTATCAATGTTTTGTTTTTGGATGTTATATATATTTGATTTGAGTTAACTGTACATTTCATATATTCATTTTTGGCATGTTTTCTTATTTTTTACTATTTTTTTATGATCTTGGATGTCCCACATATGGATATGTTATGACTATTTCTTAGTAATTAACAATAATAATTAGTATTATTTTTTGAAGGAGAAATAATTCTTAAGTTTTTGTTATTGATATCCTAAAACCACTTTAAATGTTTTGGTGATCATGAAAACCCCTCAGGCCAAGTGGTGGACTAAAACACATGATATAATAGGCCAAGTCAGTATAGTTAAATACAAATGGTATGAGATCATTGGTTCTAAATAGGGTCCTAGGTTCTATAAGCACTCTATTATTATATTGGTGGTCTAGTTGTGTGGAGATTAGATTATTAGGACTCAAAAGGTAAGTGTGGGGGGAGTCTAGTAATATCTATCTCTCCCCAAGACTTTTATATCCTAGGAAAGTAGGTTTTTATTTTATATTTTAACTATTATTATTTGTTTGAGATTTTAGGTGATTGTATTTTTATCCCCCTTGGTATGATATGAGTCTCTATGAGGGTTGTTCTTAGAATTTTGGGATGATAATGGGAAATAAATACAAAGAAAGAGGTTGGATGGAATGGACTATCGAATCATATAGTTACTATGATATTGGTTCTGGGAATGTTTCAAGAAATATTGCATGATTGATACATGACCTATAAAATAATTTATAAAAACTCATCCATAGTTCTATACCATGTTTGGTGATATTATTATAACCCTTGATTCTTGGATAGTTCTTAATTGAATCACTATATATGGAAAGGATTTTATGTAGGACTAGTGATGTGTTGATGTTATTAGATTATTTTTTTATGGTAAGTGTGGTGTGATTTCAATTATGTACATATTTATATATTTTTTATCTATATGAAATGTGTATTTCATGAAAAATGTTTTTATTTTGAAATGTGGCATTAGGGATTGCTTATAAATTCAATTTTATTGTTATGTAATGTTTTGGAAGTGATTTATTCCATTATGATATCTAGAAAGTATTTTGGTTTTGAAACTTTTTGATGAATTAATTATAAAGGATTTTATGTCTCTTGGAATGTGTTTTTAAGAGGGTTTAGTTTTTCAAATGGGATCCGAGATCCATTTTACAACATTTTAAAATAGAGATGTGTTTGAATAAAATGATAAATTTAAGAAGATTGAGTGGGCCATTTAATTTAAATAAATCCATTGATTTTGAAACCATGTATTTTTGGTTGTTTTTTATGGACATAGGTGTGTTTTTAAATGGTGGTTGGTTTTGATTTTTTTTAAAATAGAGAAGTGTTTTGAAATAGAGGTTAAATTTTTTGAATGTTATTTAATTGAGGTAGTTTTGATTTTAAATTTTAAATAAATTCGTGCAAAAGATCTATCTTTTTCAGAAATATTTAAATGTAAACATATATTTTTTAATTATGCATTTTATTTTGAAATGATTTTTTGGACTCCTTTATAAGGGGCCACGGGTTACAATAATAAAAGTATTTAAAATAAATTTTCTTTATTTTAGGGATAAAACTTCTAGTGTTTTTCTATTGATTTATATTGGGGATATTTGATGTGATTTAGGAAACTTAATTGGGTAGGGATAATTTTTTGTGTTGTTAAAATTAAGCCTCCTAGAAATATCTTGAGTAAAATAGGTTGTTTATTTTCATGGTTAGCCCATTTATTATTCTTGGTGTTGTGGAAGTTAAATTGCATTGAATCAAGTTGAATAGAACTATTTGATCATGCATACAAAATTATGCATGATACACTCTTACCATAATAGTGTTGATACCTCTATATCCACTATTTACATAGTAATATCCTTGTATTATTTGTGACATCAAAACATCATAGAAGTTACTAGCTATATTGACTATGTTGAGACACTAAAAATGATCATACAAATATTTTCTATGGTCTATATACATCATAATGAATGGAAACAAATGTTTTTTTACAATTTGGTCCCATGTGATCATAATCCTTGAGTCTTTTTCTAATGATATTTTCACTTAGTGATCTTTAATAGAGGAGATCATGAGGGCTGACCAACCAATATGAACCCCACATATTTCTAGGGTTATTATTTTTTCTTATATTTGAAAATGTGTGTTTGTATTTTTAAACGATATCATTATTAATGGGTACCATTTGATCACATACTTTTATGTAAGAAAAAAACCTTGATAGCTATATCATGGAGAGGTACCATGTATTGAGAGAACAAATGGTGGTTTGAAATTGATATAATCATCATGATAATATTTTTTACTCTGAATAGAAGAGAAATATAAGACCTAGTTTATTAGATTTGTTGAACTATAACAAAATCCATGACCATGATTGAAGAAGTTATGTCCATAGAATAGAATCATAAAATAATAAAACAAGAATTGTTTATGCCACAAATTGTTTTCCAACATTATGAAATATCACGATACAAAATTATTTTATTACAAGGTTTTTGTTCATAAGAGGTTGTTTCCTTTTTTACTAAAACTTATCTTTTTTGGGGATATGATATATTTTAAGATACCTCTCTTGATTTGTGGTTATCAGTTACCCATTTTCGAGATAAGGCCCTATAGGGTTACACACAAAGTGTATTTAGAAAAATTTCTAATTATAAAAAATAGAGTTTAAGACATGGCTAGCCCAATGGTGGGGTTTGGTTAATGTCTAAGTTTGAATGATAACTAGAAAATAAATAAATTAATTTTTTCAAATAATAGGGTTATAATTTATTTACTCATGGTAATCAATGTTTTAAAGTGTATATGAGGGAAAAAAATTATGAATGAATTATATTTTAATTCAAGGTTCACTATATTATTTTGGGAGAGGAAAATTAAGTTAATGAATAACATTGCAACATGTAGTCCATTTTATATATGTTTAAAATATGTAATAGAATATTTATGACATTTTTGACATGGGTAATTGTCCACAGGTGTTTATTATTGATTAATCAGAATATTGAAATTGCTTAGGGGATACTTAGTTAAACATTCATTTATCTATTTGAGTTGGAGAAAACCAATATTCATAGTAATATTCATCATGTGAATTTGAGATCTACTCTCTCATATCACTTGATTCCTAGAGAGAGGATCCATTCCATAAAACATGATATGAGTTCTCATTATCAAATCAAAGTATGAACATTCAATCAATACCTTTTGAGTGTTTATCTCTAGAAATAAGAAAATAGAAATTCGATAGAAAATTTATGCAGTACCATTTTGATTTTTCATGCTAAATTTATTTTACATGAGATCCTCTTGTTGATATCTGGATGGAGTTTCATAACAGATTCTATCATGATGTTAGTCTGGTAATAATTATTTTATAATACTTAATTTTTGTTATTCTTCTATTTTCCCATTACCAACATGTGGTATCAGTGAAATTGTATGATTTATTGAGTATAATTAGAATTAAATTTAAATCAATCCAAGTTGAGGGAATAAATATGGTCCAAATCCCACTGGTGACACTTCAATTCAAGGTTGGAATATTGAGTTATGACTGTTCAGGGATCGAAGAAATGATTTTTTCACTAAAAATATTACTTAAAATAAATAAATATTTAATATTTTAATTTATATGAATAGTAACCCAAGGTAACTATTCATCCACCAACTGAAAATTTTGAAGTGGGAAGTTAGAGGGTCTTCTATAGTTATTGAAAGATATAATTTTTTATATATTAGACATATATTAAAACACACACACACACACACATCAATACGAATATTAACCCATGAGTGAAAGGTAACCTATAAATAGTCACTAGAGAATACTAAAACTGAATAATAATCACGAATAAAACCAAAATCCCCTATAGGGGTATTAAATACCTAAGAGGCCAAAAAATTTAAAAAATCCAATAAATATAGGAAAACATTTTTAATTTAATAAGATAATTTTTGGGACCACCTGATAAGGTAATTATTAATTAAAAAAAAGGTTAAATTTGTTTTAATTCTTTCTTTATTCCTCCATGTTGAAATTTCATTGATTGTAATGTTATTTTCCCAGTCTACTTTATGAAAAATAATCATGATAATGATTGAATATTTTTTTGACATGTTTATTTATTATATTTTTTTTAATTATTAATTAATGGTGGTTTGTTCATTCTCTCTTTACATCACTAAATGTATAAGATTCTTCATGTCCATGATAATAGTTATTTATCTTAATCTCACATCCCCGAGACCCACTCACTTGAATGTGAGTATATTTATCTATAATTACATGGATGAAAGAAGTTATAGACCTTATCAATACTTGGAGAAATACTAAATGAGATGTAGATACACTAGATTTTTTAAGAGCTATTATTTGATTCCAAGATGACTCAAGGATTTACCAATAGGGATTCGATTGATCCATTATTCATTAAATGGATTAATCATTAGTAAAATATTATGGAATGTCTCTTTATTTTGTGATATATTCAAGGTTTATTATTTTGTGAATGTGTTATGTTTACATGATCCCATATAATAACAAACAATCATGTATAGTTGAAATAATTTATTTATTAGGGACTTTTTTCTATTATACGTTGTCTAGTTGTGATAATGATAACATAGAAAAACATTTTTAAATAGAAAATTATTTTATTAACCAATAATATTTTAATTATCTAAAATAAAATACTAAGTCAATAAATCATTCAATAACTTGAATTTAAATAAAAATATATGTTTGAGGTGATAATTTGACCTTATTGAGAGTGACTCTCACTATTAAAGAATTCCTATTAAGGTGGATGGTTCAACTAACTGAAATTGGTACAAAAGAAATAGCCATTGCTAGCTTGGTTCAATTTTAGAGGTATAATGTTATGTAAATCAAGGTTACGATTTATATTATATAGGGATCCAATCAATAGATTAGGTATCCATTTGTTATTATTTTAGGCTAGCCAAATGCATTCCTTGAATCTCAAAAAGTGATTAAATAGACATAATATGGACTACAAGAAATTTTTTTAAGGATCCTTTCCACTAGTATGATCAAGTAACTAAGTATTATGGATCATGTTGTTTAGGGATACTTGGTTTTGATAAAATAGTGGGATAATTTTATTATTAATAAATATATATTATCTAATAAATGTTATTCATGATAAATGAAATGAAATGATTATGTTTTATATTTGTATAAAAGTGGAATGTAATATCACTAAAACTCTCTATTTAATAGTGGAAAATGAATACGTCCCAACTAACAATAATTTTCATGGTTGATATAGGCTCCTAAAAATAGTACTATTATATGAATGATAATTAATTATGTTATATCCCCCACTACCTCTGATTCTAACTCACAAATTAAGTGTGTGTTAGAAGAAATCTTACTGGAGACTTTAGGATGACACATTATATGTTCACATAATAATGCTATAATTAATGTATAATGAAATGTGAAAGAAACATTAATACATGGGATATTATACCTTGTTATCTCATCTTTAAGATATTTTTGAGGAGAAACCAAATAGAGAAATGAAATATATTATGGTTACACTGAATATGTGTAAATGAAAAGATGAATTATGATGTTTCAATATATTATACTATTTTATTTCTATCATATGGTTACTATAATTTAATTATAATTTTATATAAAATAGAATGGAGAAGATACTAAAATATCTATTTGGTATGGTTCTCTAAGAATATAATGACTTAAATAAAGTTAAATTATTATATCCTATGGTGAAAAACAATAAATACATAGAAAAAAGACTAATGGTAAATGAAATGCTGAAGGTACCTTCAAAACATCCTTATAAGAAACACAAGATAAAAAGGGATATCATTAAATATTGTTTTATTTTCTTTGAATTTGAAAAAAATTATCACAATAAGAGAAACTACAATTAATTAATTAATTAGGAAATCTCCTGTACATCTAACATATTCATCAATTAAAATTATTAGGGTTGTTATACTTTTCAGGTATTAAATAAAATATTCATTTCACATTTGTTTAATTAAATATAAGATCAATTTGAGTATATAAATATTAAAATAAGTCAATGTACATTATAATAGTGGCTAATAAAGGGTGATTACTGTTTCTATGGTGAGAAACACACAATTTTTTATTTCCCACTAGATAGATTTATATGAATCAATAATTGTGTATTAAATGTCATCAAAACAATTATCTTAGTGTTCTTGAAGAAACAATGAGATCTTATTCCCTATAGAATGAATTTTGTTTATGGTTTTTCATATGTAATTAATAGTTCAATAATTCTTGAATCATTTCTAATAAATGATTAATATTAAATGGAATACTCAATATGACCTATTTTTGGTAATATAGTTCATCATTAAGTAAAATTAAAATTAGTATTTAGGGATATAAATAGTATATATTTTTTAATATTTAGATATAAAAACCATAGGAATTAATGACATATATTATTATTAAATATTAGACAAAAAAATATGAACTAAAGGTTAAACCCAAAGCTTATATATATAGGTCAAATTTTCCACAAGAACTACTCTTTAGAGAATATAGAGGTACGTTTAAATAATTAATTAGATTCCATTAGGATTTATGGAGTATAAATGTGATGTGAGTAATAATCATGGTTAGGATATATAAGTTTCTTTAGGCCCATATGCTAAAAAATATCTTAACCATGCTTTCATCAATTATGAAAATAATTAATGGATTTATTACAAAGCTCACATTTCCTTATACAAAATAGATCCATGATGTTAGTAGAAGGAGGATCGATTATAGGTCTTACATGCATACATTTATCAATAAAATTTAGAATGTATTTATTCTTAAGCACAAATTTCTTTATAAGCATTAGTTCCATAATATAAGTACATGGAGGAAGAATGATGAAAATTATAAGTCCTAAAAATGATTCATTTATCTTTTTAGTAAATTCTTCACCAATAACGGAATTAACCCAAACATATAGGACAACTATAATAAAAAATGGAAATAATATGAGTTATAGTACGATAGAAATCAATTATATCACAAAACAAGTGTTTAGATGCATATAATTATTTAAGTATATGTAAATAAACTAAAATGAATCAAGAAAAATAGAATGTAAATCTTGGTAGTAAATCATAATGGATTTTAAAGATACTTTTTGAATAACTAATAAAGAAATTTTATGTTCAAATGACATAATATTATTCAATTAAATGGTGTATTTTACTATTTTAAATATTGGTATACATATTTTCTTGGATAATGTTAAAGGATTGAGATTCCTAATTAGTTTTCATAAGAATAGTTTCCAAAAAATATCATGGAAAAGGAATATTCTAGAGATACATGCTACCTAGTAATGTTAAAAGCATAATATTTGTTTTATATTTATAGTGTTAGGTGATACATTATTTGTTAAGAGTACTAAAATACTAAAAGGAATTAGTAAAAGGAAATAACAATTATTTGATAAGTAAAATATATATTTGGAAAAATGGATTTTATATACCAAAATATGATTATTATTTTAGTTTTTTCCTTAATATATGTAAATCCATAAGTTGGTATTCAAGAGAAACTATTCATGTTTGTTACCAAGAAGGATTGATTGATTATACCAAGTATCAGGATTAAATACATTATAATTACACTTGTCATAAAAACTTTATATGATCATTATATTAAGCATTGGACGATAAAGACACATTTTTTTGGAAGGTGTCTATATGATGAAAACAGAAATGGTAGGTGACATCCAAGAATTCCATCAAGTAGTAAAAATTTTAAAGATACAATTAAAGATTATTGCATAATTATGATAATTGAATATTAATTTAAAAAAAATATTTTCCATGTGTCTATATGTGGTTAGAGGAAGTATCATATTTTTCCCAGAAAAATATGTTAATTATATTTGTAAAATAGTTATTAGTCTTATATTTATTTAAGACTAGTTCAAAATTATCTCTATAAATATTAACTTAAAGTATCTACCTATGTTATTGAAAAAATGATCTACTGAGGTGGATCTATAGTTTTCATTGACTAAATAAAAGCATACATGATAAAAAGGTATTGAGAAATACATGTTGGATCATTTTTACAACGAAATATTTTCATTGTCACATGGAATAGATCTATCCCAGAAGACTATTATGATACATAAAAAGAAATTAAAATTGTTATTATAACTCCATACACTTTTATGATGGATCTATCTCATATTCCATTCTATTTACTCTCTATGATTTTTATGAAACCTATATTATGGTTTAAAGAAATTAGATAAATCCAGGAGTTATGCATGTGAATAAGTCATAACTATGTATTAGTACTTAATAATTATAAGGGATATGTACCTAGTAAATATATAGAATATAAAAATATTTATCAATGGGATTTTTTTCCTTAGGACCAATCTATCTAATATCATAGTTAGGGATAAAGAAATAAGAAAGATTAGATCATTTCCTATGGTATACATATATATAAATATCGATCTTGTAGTATATTATAATGAATTTGTTAAAAATATGAAATGATTTGTTCATGTTCTTGGAATCAAACCTATTAAGTTAAGTAATGTAATAATATAGATTTTCATAAGATTATAATAATTCTATTTTTTAGTATGTAATTTGAAGAAAATTGAAAAAATAAATATACTGGGGGATATCATTTCATGAGGGATTTTAATCCAAGAGATGAGGTCATAGTTGGTTGAGTATCCATTCAAAAAATCATAGAAGGACCATTGAAAAAAATCCACATCTCAACAGATCGATGATTTTATCATGTGAGATCTTACTGAATAATAGTTAGAACAATGGCTCTAGTGTAGACGGTATTGTATTGATAGTTAGTTCCTTATACCAAACATGAACATAAAATTTTGATTATATTATCATATATACAAAGAGTTATTTATGGAAAATTATAACAATAATAGTGTCAATACTTATGTGTCAACTTCTTAGATGGTAATTTCCTTAGATTATTTGTCATATCAAAGGGTTATAGAAGTTCCCATCTATAATTAGAACCTTGAGATATTATAATAATTATCTTAATTACTTTTCATATGGTCAATATATGTCATACCAAAGGGAAGATAATGATTTATGAAAATCATAGGATGAAGGATCATAAGTATTGAGTCTTATTCTCTTGAAGTTTGAACATGTTAATCTCAAGTAGATGATATCATGAGGACTCAGCTACCAATAAGAACACAACATGTATCAGGTGTCACTGATTGTTCTTATCTATGATCATGTATATTGATCCCCGAGATTGAGATCATTATAAATTTTTACCATTTGATCACATACATATATGAATGACTAAAATTGAGATATTCATATCATTGATTGGTATCCTACATTCACACGACTTTGGTGGTATAACCTTGATTGAATGATTAAGAAAAGATTTTTCACTTATGAAAGGAATAGATATATTGGGCCAAGTTGACCAGGATGGTTGTACCTCCACAAAATACATGTTCATTTTATAATAAGGTATGTATATCTAGTAAGGTAATATAATATAAATCAATAAAGGATTATGAAATAAAATGCGTGACTTACTTTATGAGATATCACATGAAAAATAAATTATATTACATGACTTATGATCATAGGAGATTGTTATTATTTTGAGTACATATTATCTCCCTAGGGGCCAAGATATATTACTGGATTCTATAATTTGTCTATGGTTATCACTCACTACTATCGTGATAAGGTCCTAGAGGGTTACACACAATTCACATTTTGATGCTTTCCCAATTCTAATGAATTGGATATTAGGACATGGTAAGACCTATGGTGTGGGTTTTTGATGTCCAATTTAAAATGATCAACATTAAATAAATAAATTCATTTTTATTTAGGTTTATAATTATAGTGGTTAAATTTATTTTCACATGGTATTTATAGTGTTAATTTTATTGGAAGGAAAAATATTTTACAAATGAATAATATAGTCATTCAAGGTTTTTTAAAGTATTTTAGGTGAGGTGAGTTGATTTAATGACTTGAATTTCATCATGTAATCTATTTTATAAATATTAAAAATGTTCTAAGGAATAATTATAACATTTTTTACATAGGTACTTGACCATAGGTATCACTTATGAATTAATTAGATGATTATACTTGATCATGATCCATAACATATTTTAGTGAAGTATTCACCTATCTTTATAATCCACATAAATCCCAAATTCATATTACTTTTCATCCTATAAATTTTATATCTACTATCCCACCTATCATAAATCCTATAGAGATATGTAGTCATTCCATGAAACCCAATCTGAATTATCATTCTTGAGTTGAGGTAAGGACATTGTAGTGATTGTTAATACATCAAAATCTTCATTGATTCTATACTCTAGAACCCTAAAATTGATGATCAAAATACCTATAGGATAATAAAGTGTGAGAGGATAATATAGAGGGTTTTAAATATGGTTATATAAAAGAATGATCACTTATAATGAGGGGACATGATTTATATCAAAATTGAATGAGGTAAAGTTTCAATTTTTATTTTACATTCTTAATTTAATTTACATGAGTCTGTTAGGTTTATAGAAAAGTGATTCTTTACTAGATAAACCATCAGAATACTAGTATAAGAATACTCATTTTAAATTATTAAATGTTTATGTTTCTGAAAAAACAAAGTTTATATATTTGAATGGTTTCTAATGGGTTTTATTTACGGAAATGAAAACACCCAATGGTTATATATCCATGATGACTTAGGAACCTAATTTCATAAGGTAGAAACTTGCTAGGATGTTAGGCAAATTATACTTAAGAACTAACAATGGTCGAGAGGATGGGAGTTCAAACTCATCACATCCTTTTTGGGGGAATTCGTTCCTACTTCTAGACTCTATTATAGATTTAATACTTGTTCATGAATACTTTTTTAATTCCCAAGTATGATGTGGGTTACTATAGATTTAAAAATCAATATTAGAATGTATGAAATTTTATAATAATCTATATGTATATGATATTATTTATTAATGGAGATATTTGTATGTATCTAAGGTTCTCTATCCATGATATCCCATTATGTACTAATTACTGATTCTTTGGTCATCATTACAATGATGCTGGGTTCTTATCTACACAGTGGGGAGCTCTAAAGTGTGTTTTAAACCAAAGATATGGGAGTTATTTTGATATTGGAATCAAACCCATGGATGAGATTCCTATATATCTATTTTATAAGAATTAGAACCCAAGTATTTTGGTGATAGTTATTGGGGAACAACATACCTTTTAAGGTCATATGACAAGGACCAAACCATTTATTTTAACATCATGCAACAATGCTTTCTAGGTGGAAGGTGACTAGTTAGAGTTTGGTGTGGGACTTATGCTGAAGCATCCTAGAGAACCCAGAAGGGGTCTGAATTTCTAGGTTGAATTGGACCATATTGGGAATGTGGCCTAGAGATAATAGGTTTGATTTTTAGGGATTGGGTTTAGACCTTATAAATGCTTCCTACCTATCCCATGTGGATGGGAATCAAATGCAATTTAGTTAGCTGTGAGGACCCATAGATATAGAGGCTCTCAGGTTTGTCTTGTAGGGAGTTATGCACCTTTTAGAGGATTATGTTGGGGATTACTCTTGAAGAGGATGGCCTGATGAATGAGGGTTATGATTGGGGATTATTCTCGAGAAGGATTCCCGTAGATGAGGTTTGTTTATGGGCTTATTCATGAGGAGGATTCCATTAATTGGTTTGGTTTTTTGCTTACTCTTGAGAAGCATTCCCTAATTAATTGGGTTTATGATTGGGGATTACTCATGAGAAGGATTCCCATGGATGAGGTTTGGTTCGAGGATTATTCCTAAGGATGATGCCCTTAATTGGCTTGGTTTGGGTATTAATAATTAAAAGGATACCCTAATGAATGGGTGTTATGATTGGGGATTACTCCTGAGAAGGATTCCCATGGATGAGGTTTTGTTTAGGGTATATTACTAATGAGGATTCCATTAATTGGTTTGGTTTGGGGTATACTCATGAGAAGGATTCCATTGATAAGATGTTGGGTCTTATACCAAGTATTAGGCCCATGTGTTTTGTGTGATTGGGTCTTACTCTGTGGAGGATTCCATTTGATGGGTTGGGGTCATGTGGATTTCATAACCACTATAAAACTCTATGCCCATGTGATTCATGGTTAGTGTGTGAAATAAGAAAGAATAGAAGATCCCTGAAAGCACACAATCGACTATTCCTTAAGGTTGGATACATGGCCTTGGGGAATCACACTGACACATCACAGTAATATAAGATGAGATGAATATTTAAAGAATGATTATCTGAGGAAACAAGAATCTGAATATATGGAAGCCATGATAATGTATATCCATTATTTATACATGATTTAGGATGAGTCATTCATGAATGTGATGGGCAAGAGGAATTAGAAGATCCAACAAGACATAATTCTCCTCCACTATTGATGGAAGAGGCTAAGGGTACGACAGAGAGAGGAGAGGACTCCAGTGCCCATTCCCTCTCTGATCCTATATCCAAGGGGGAGAGGAGGATCAAGATTACAATCTTCTGGAAGAAAGGATAGAGGATTAATCTAGGAGGTATTCCCTAAAATTGGTATCATAATAAGGGTGGAGGATCACATTCCATGTTGAATGGAAAATAATGTGTAATCCTCACCCTCCCTAATAGAAACTAGAGGATATAGGTATTGAAGAAGATAATGGTTGAACATAGTCAAAACTCAGTATCTGAGTTTAGGAACTCTCTAAATATATCTCTGGGTTAGGGGTCCTCATGAATAAAGGGATAAAAATCCACATTCACCCCAAGGACCCTAACCATAAAATGGTGCAAATTTGGGAAACATGTGACTAAAGAAATTCAAATCCAAATGGGAGACACGCTGGTGTTCCCCTTTCCATGATTTTTTCATGTATAGAGGTTTAGGTGGTGGTTTCAGCTTAGTCCCTTTAAGACAAGTCAACTAGATGACACGAGTCCAAACCATGGATGTCTTATAAGAGGGACTGATTAGAAGCTCATATAGGTTAGAGGCTAGGGAGAGCCAAAGGACGCTCGCGTAGGTGTGCTTCACTCAAGTAGACCTGGGAGAGGTGATGGTACCTTGGGTGACAGACCACCAATGAAACAACCCTGGGAAAGGATTTTCTCAAGCCTTTAAGGGTCTCTATAGGTGTTCCTAGAAGTGGCTCATATAGATCTCTAGTTAAGTAAGGTGACCTTGTTCTAGTGTTCATCTAATACAGGGGGAGAGTGACTCATACAAGAGTTGTTTTATTTTAAACTTTGGAAGGAAATTTGTTTCACTATCCCCCCTTAATTCATTATTCTTCAAGTTTTTGTTGAGTACATAGAAGGTTTTGGAGTTCTTGGATGAGGGACTAGGTCGATCAAAGCATTGGGAGGCCTTCAGTAATTTTTTGTACGTGCAAATTAATACCCCAATGTACTTTTGATAGGTAAAAATTGGACTCTAGTTGAAGGGATTATTTTAAATAGGTGTGTCATGAAGGGGTAATGTGTTGGGGTTTCACTCTAGTGCATCATAGTTGATGATTCCCTATCTAGTCGCACGGGCTGGCGCGTAGGTACCCTGCACATCGACACTACTCAGGGGGTACTCAGGTGAACTTCCTTTGGTGAGGTTTGATATGGATGGATTCTTTCATTTATCTTCTTCCCTTTATTAAGGATATTTACCTTTGACATATTTTTATCCCCATGAAAATAAGAAGTGTAATCAGTTTGGATATCTAATAAATTCCTTGTACCAACACTTGGCACTTCCTAGACATTGAATGGAGTGGAATACATTTTTTTTCTTTCTTTAGTAGGGTAATGGTTTATCATGGAAATATTAAAGATAAAATATTCCTATTAGGTTATTTAGTATCTATATAGGTTTATTTTTTAGACTATTTATTATGTGAATTAGTTTGCTAGCTGGGATTTTTAAACACTGATCTTCTTGGGTTTTTGGGTGATGACCTATTTTGATATTCTTGCCTTATGAGTTCAGATAAGTTTTTGACTTGAGGTCACTTTTTTGGGGAGTTCCTTGGATTCCCTTATGGTTTTTCATATTCCAGAGTCTGTTTCATTGGGATGTTCATTACATATTGTTTTTTTATTCTCTATATGTTTGTATGGGGATGCTAGCAGTGTGGTGAGAGCTATGCCCAAGGTTGGGGTTGATAAATTAAAATGGGGAAGCCTAGGGTACATTTATGGGTAACAAGGATGTGTATTTATTTATAGTTTGACTATGAGTACTCCCAGGTCATGATATTCTCTTAGTATTACAATGAGATTGTGTTCCATGAACATATCCCACATTATCCTATGACAGATCTTCATGACCCAATTCTAGAACCATGTTATTCCATGTTGAGATGTGTTCTTAGCATATTTATAGTGTGAATATTTTGGGATGTGATGATTTTTGTGACCTGATATTGCAATTATTATATGTCACTTTGTTTTGGGGTCTTCTGAATAGATTTTAGGATATGATACATTTATAGAGATTGATCTAGTTTCTTAGTGGCTGGTAATATTTTGTAAAATATTTTAGTATCCATTGATAATTTGGGGAATTATTATTTTCTTTATGATTATCTTATTTAGAGAAGTATTTTTAATATAACAAAATTTTAGTTGAATCATAAATGGAGGGGAGAAAAATATTAGGTTTTCATTTCTATAGAGGATCATTTTGAATCATTGTTTTTGGGGAATTTCTTTAGTTTATTTGATTTTACTATCTTAATTCATCCTATTTTTTTGAGGACTTGTTTCAAGGAGACATTCTTGAAGATCATATTTATTTTTTTGTTTACCTTGACATAGGAATTTTTAGTGGAATAATGTGCCATGATGGGGGGAATTGTGAAAAAAATATTTCACTGTGGTATTAAATAATATTTAATTTTGGGTTATTTTGTGTTTTTTTGTGTGTTATCAATTTTTTTGGGTGTTTTGGGATATTCCAAAAGTTTCATTCCATGTTTGAAGTAGTCTAGACTGTGGGGGTTGGGTAACCACTCAATAGAGATTGTTCAAGAGGGTTATTAATTTCATGGTCCTCAACACTACACCATGGTGGTTATGTATTGGGGTTTGTTTTTTTTATGATAGAGGAGCACTGCACTAAGGGAAGGAGGCTGCACCATGGTGGTTATCTAGGAAGGTGTAACAACATGATATTTCACTATAAATTTTCCATAAAAAATATTATGATAATATCATATTGCATAAGATAAATTGACCTAAAAAAGAAACCATGATGAATTAAAATAATAATTTACCATTATAATATCACCACTAAATTAATGAGTATAAAACAAAGTAACCATAATATTAAATCTATGAATAAAAGGGAGATAAATGGAATTAGGTAGTGGAAGAATCCCTTATGAATCAAAATAATCCACAGCTGGGAAGGAAGTACATTTTAAAGGATTTTATCTAGAATAATCCCAATCCAAAATCTAACAATTATGGTAAGAATGAAATCACTTGTAAGAGAAATTCATTATCATTGAAATTACCATGAGATCTATGCTAGTAGAATCACTAACATCGACTACCATCAGAGCATAAATTATTCTTAAATAATACATACATATACACACACAGATATATATATATACTAAGAGTCCATATAAATAGAAATTGCGAGAATATAATTTATAATTTATTAAATGTAATAATTTATTTAATACACATATTTTACAAATTTTTCAGTTTTAATTTTAATGTAAAAGAATGTTTATTTTTCTATAAATATAGTTTGTCTTTATATTTCATGTTTATAAGAAAATTTTATAAATTTTATAATTTTAATATAATAAAATTAAAATTATTTTAAAATTATTAACGTTAATATTTTCTTAAGATGATTTTTTGGATATTTATGAAATAGTCTATTTTTAAGTTAATAGTGAAAATATCATTTTTTAAAATGATGCATTATAATTATACAAGAAAGACCTATAAGTTTATAAGAATATTTATTCATAAAATATGTGTTTATTAAGTAAAAATATAAATTTTAGAAATATTATATTTAATTTTGAAAAACCATGATTAACATTTTAGGAACATAAGTAATATTTTACAAAAAAATGTTTTTGGTCATTTCTTTTAATTAAATAATATTTCGGATTTTTTTTTGTTTTGGGTTGATTTTTTTGACATTTAAATTTTATTTAATTTATGAAAAACTAATTTATTAAAGGAAATAAAATACATAAATAATTTCACCCTAAATAAATATTTTTAACTTAAAAATACAATTCTTCTAGAAACAGGGTTTTACACTTTACATGTGCTAATTTTCAAATTGATTTTCTATAAAAATTAAAATTTCAATTAATAAAATATATTAAATATCTTGAATCATTTGGATAAAATTATTTTAAAATTATTAGTTTATTTTTAGGCATGAAAATGGGATTACAAAGATTTAAGTTAATTACAATTATAATGGTGAAACCATTATTTTCAAACATTTTTTTTATTAATAATGTGTAATTTTTATCCAATAAATTAAATTAATACAATATTATTTTTAAACCCATATATTATTATATAAACACACATTTAATTGGTATCCAATTCAATATAATATTTAGAACACATTATGGTTAAAACATAATTTCTCTATGGATTTTTTTGATATATAAAATGTTTTAATAAAATAGTTAATTTTAAATTTTGTAAAAATTTAATTAGATTAATTTGAGATTAAATTTATGTTTATCATACCTAAATTTGGTAAAATAGATTACCTTATATTTTTTTTAAAAGTTATAAATTATTAGTTAATAAGTAGTTACCATGGTAAAAATTGAAAAGGGTAAAATGTAAAAAAATATTGGTAAATAAATTCAAATAAGATTAAAATATATGATGAAATTTATGGTTGAGGCTTTATCAACCTTATCCAACCCTATATTTCATTATCTATCTATTTTTTAACCACTTTCCCTTGAATTGTGTCATTCCATTATATAAAAGTAACGCATATTCATAAAATTCCCTTTTTATTAAGTTATAAAAGTCAATAATTTCACCCCTTCATGCCACACCAATTCCATCTAATTAATTCCTGAAAATAGTAAATTTAACTCTTCCTAGGAACTAATATCATGTTAATAATCATATAGTATCAATTAGTTAGCCTAATCCCTTTATTTAAAATGACACTAATATCATGTTAATAATCATATAGTCTTAATTAGTTAGCCTAATCTCTCAGCCCGGTTGGTGAGGACTCGGTAGGTACATCCAAGAGACCCAAGATCAAATCCAGGTGGCGGCTTATTTTTGGGTTACTGTAGCAGTATTGTAGCAGTAATTTAGAATGTACTATTTAGTACTATAGCAACTGGAACTATTCATCCATATGGGCCTTTGGGACACTAGTTTGGTCCTCAGGTCCTATAAGGCTTTCGGGCCACCCAAGGCCTTCTGGATAGTTGATTATCAAGGCCTTCGGGCCATATGAAATACAGATGTACCAGTAAGACTACAAGGGACAAGGCTTTAGAGGAGGATTTATGGATGACACATTCATTGGAGTAGAGCTAACCAGAATTGGAAGAATGAGAGGGTATGACTTTTCCATCGATACCAGGCCTGTACAGCTTTGCATAGGATAGCTAGCCGACTAGCCCTACGAAGGTGGAGTGCTGATATCATGACATATTGTAACATCCCAAGTAAGTAATGAATAATAGATATTTTTATCCATGTCTATTAATGATTAAGATAGGGTTTTAGAGGCTTAAAATGAAAATAAATACAATCTTATGCATGGAATAAACTAATATTCTTAAAAGATTGTTTTACTGCCTTTTGATGGCAAACCATTTTTGAATCTATATTTTGAAAATTTTATAAACTATGTTTGTCAAAATAAACTTATACTTTATGATTGGGACATCAAAATTTACCTTGTGTGAATTTTTGGTATTTTTCTGACAATATTCATTTTTTAATGAATAGTGAAAAATACTGCATTTTACATCAAAACTGCTTTTTAATCTAATTTATTTATATGATTAGATTATGTTTTGAATTGATTTTGAAGTGAAATTAGAATATATTTTTACCATTTTATCCAATGGTGGTCATTGGAATCAATTTCACTTTGAAATTAGACTTAAACTGGTGTCAATCTTTTGATACTTATTGTTTTGTAAAAACACGCTATTTGCTCTGGCAGTGGGAATTAATTATTAAATTAATTAATGTGACTTATATGATTTGAATTTTGTAAAATAGACTTAATTTTTGAATTCGGAATATCAAATATAGCTTAGGGTGAATTTTTGGTAATTTTCTGAAAAACTTCAATTTTTGATGAATAGTGAAACCACTAAGTGGTAATCAAGCAAACTGATTTTTCAGTTAAATGAAAGTTTACCACTAATGTGTATTGAATTTTGAAAATCCGACATACATGGTTTTCATTAAGAAGTAAAATGTGGTTCAATGAGATTAAAATAATTTTTTGGTGAATAGTAACTTATTAAGTTCTTAATCGCGATTAGTGGTAATTAGGGTAGTTTAAGGTCTAAATAAGGATTTAATAATATGAAATGACCTAGACACATGTCCCAACATCATTGGTTGTGTCATGGCCGACCATGACATGCCATGGGTCAACTTGGGGACCCCATGGATCCACTTTTGTTGGGAAATGACATAAATTACTTTTTATTTAATGTTAAAGTGAAAATGACACAAACATAATATGTTTTACGAAAACAATTTATAAGTGGGGTTATACAAGTCCAAATTTTGATTATAAATAGTAATTGGAAAGCTAAAAAGATTTCCTATATCATAGTATTTTTTTTATAATTTTTAGACATTAAATTAATTAAATTATTTATGACATAATAATGATGCAGCGATGACATCATTATTTGACGATTTAAATAAAATGGAATGATAATGAAATATCTAAAACCTACACATGGCCAAAACCAATTGGAAGAGTGTATTTCGAACCCTTATCACCTTATCCACGAATTATATCAATGTGGGACCTTTTAAAACCGAAAAACATTTTCAAATAAAGTAATGTTTCTTTACTTTCCAAAAGTGCCCCTCCTCTCCTCTTATAAAAGGCCCCCACCTCTACCTCATTTCACACACTCTTCAAGCCTTTGGATCGGCCAAACCCTGCCCATTTGCTCTCTCCACATCCCTATCCTCATACTAGAGGATTCACTTTGGGAAGAATCCTTTCAAAGGAAGCCTTTAGGCTCAAATCAAAAGGAGTTACACTTTTTAAGGTAATTCGTTCTCTCATGTTCATTTGTTTTATTTTGCTTCCCCAACCCCCTAAACTCTTTTTATTTACTTCTTTTGTTACAAAACCAGTATCTTCAATATACTAGGATGTTGTTATATGATTTATTTGAGCCACACTCTCACACAACTACATCAAATGGTTAAAGAACATACGGTTTCCGTGGATGGAGAAATTCTGCCTCCCGAAATGATGATTGTTCAACACTCATTTAACACCTTCAAAGGTGGCCATTATGATGTAACTATTTTTATATATGATATATAATATGTTTATGTTTTCCTTAAGCTTCTGTTTTTTTCATTTTGGGCATACCTTTATGGTTTCCATTTTGGGTAAACACGATATCTTCATTTTAGGAAGTGCGGACTACCGCCCCCTAAAAGTGATTTGATTCGTTAATACCATATGTGGGATGTGTAAAGGATAAAGTTAATTATATTATATATGTTATTATACTGGAATTATAATATACTCTTATATCATTATGATTCCATTCCAGAAAATTTGAAATAGAAATGGAAGTAGCGTTCATGCGTACGTACGGCTTACCGTCTCCATGAACGGTGCATTTCATTTCTTACCTCTAAATTATGTAATATTATAAATGCATATATGTACTGGATATATATGACATATATGATATATACATCATGAATACCATTCTGGATATAATGAACCTTTGACCAAATTAACAACATGTAAGTGTAAGAAGTCTATTTTTGACTTAAGAACCAAATACCGACAAAATGAACATTATTAACTTAACTGATTACATGATGTTCATAACATGGTATAAAAGGAATAATGAACTTGAAAAAGATTCATAATCAAGTAGATATTAACTCAAGTTTATTATTCAGGAGATTAAAGAACGGTCGAGTCATGTCGGATACGAGGTATGGGACTTCGTCTCAATCTCCTTTCATTGAGGCACATTTTATTTTATACACAACTTTCTTTTATATGGTGTATAAACCCCTTTGACTTTTACATTTATTCAAAAGGAATCTTTTTTATATGAAGCGTTTACTAAACGACAAAAGGGAATGTTTTTGTCGTACGTATGCGGCGACAACGACTTCTCCGCCGTCGTGACCGTTATTTGAGTTTCGGCTTCCTCTACAATCCATACCTTCTTTTTAAAAGAAAAATAAATACCATGTTTTACTTTTCTTTTATTTTAGTATTGAAAATGGTTTTCATAATGTTTTTATATCAATGTGTTGTATTGATATCTCGTGATTGAAATGTGGAAATGTTATGTTTCCATTATGCATGTTTTATGTGATATGATTATGTTATGGTTCTTGGGCATTATTATGAAGACGGGTGGTTCCGTGATAAACTAAGGGCGGGTGAGCCCGTTATAGCTCTCCAATGCATTGGGTAACGCGAAGGAGTGAAACGTTAAGGTTTCTCCGAAGAGATTTTAGGGAATATACTGTGATGGGTATTCCAAACGTAACCAAGAGGGTTACTCCCTACGTAAGAATGTTATGAATGCCTCAAGTTACCTTTATGTCTTATGATTTCTATGATTTATTCATGATTTTATGAGGTATGTTAAAGTGCCTATGTTTTATGGGTAAAGTATGATTTCATTCTTATGTATATATGAACTCATGTTTCCTTTCCATGTTTTTTTATAACCCATACTGTGTTTTTATGCTCATCCCAAGTTTTTGAAATGTTTTTCACAGGTCAAGGGAAAGGTACATGATAAGATGATAGAGTCAAGGATGTGTCAAGAAATAATCCATGTTTTATTTTAAATGTGTTTCCATTGACGGGAATGAAGAATACTATCTTTCTGTAACCACTTTGTTTATATGTGGAATGTAATGAAAGTTTTATGATCTAATTCTCTAAAACTCTAAACCCGAAAATATCCTCAATGTGTAATCTTGTAATAACTCAAGATTAAGTAAGCTTTAAGGATGGGGCCTTATAGTTGGTATCAAAGGTCGGTTTAGATAACTTTAGGAGTTATAATTCTATTAAATGATTATCCAAAAATATTTTTTTTTGAAATGATATAGCATTTAAAGATTACCATGTTGCTTCATCTAAGACATGTTTGTTTAGAATGGTTTTCCGCAGAGGAAACAGGGAAGCAGTGCTAGGAAGGCATACAGAAGGAAATAACCTTCCGAATCAGCATCCAGAAATGGTCGGAATTGGAACTGAACAGTTTGTTGTAGTAATGACGCAGTTGAATCAAGCGATAAATGGCGGTGGTATCCATGCACGAGATCAGCCAGAACAACCTCAGAGGAACATGTTAGTGGTGGAACATTTCATGAGGCAACATCCACCATCATTCAGAGGATCATCTGACCCTGTGTTAGCTGAAGGGTGGATTAAAGCACTGTAGAAGATTTTTGATGTCATGGGGTGTTCAGACAATCAAAAGGTTAGTCTTGCTATTTACCGTTTGGAGGGTGAAGCAGATCAGTGGTGGTCTATGGTTAAAAATATCAGGGACGCTGATGAGATTGATGCTCTTAACTGGGATGAATTCAAAGGTATATTTCTTGAGAAGTATTTTCCTAAGGCTGTTTGACTTAGGATGGAAAAGCAATTCTTGGAATTGAGGCAAGAGGAAGACTCAGTGGCTGCCTATGAAGAAAGGTTCACTCGATTGGCAAGGTATGCTCCAAATTTTATCCGGGACCTTGATAGTAAAATAAATCGTTTTTACTCAGGATTAAAGCCAAAATATCGAAGGGCATTAGCTTTTCGTGAGTTTAAAAGTTATGAAAAGCTTGTTCGATGTGCTGATTAGGTGGAAATGGAGTTTTCCGATGACCAAGTTTTCTATAAAAACTAGCAGAAGAAGAGACCGAGGTGGCAGGAGAAAGGTAAGAATTCTTCAAAAAAGTCTGATGGTAAGAAAACTAAGTTTCCAGTTTGTGATAAATGTGGAAAAAGGCATGCTGGGGAATGTCTTCTGAATTCTGGAAAGTGCTACCGATGTGGTAAGATGGGACATAAGGCTCGTGATTGTACTAAAAAGGATCAAGGTGAAGGTAAGAACAAATTTGACTTACAGTTAGTGAAATGTTATAAGTGCAATGAGATGGGTCACTATGCAAACGAGTGTCCGACAAGGATCTTGAGTGATGGGAAGCAGTTAGACTACAAGCAGAAAGGGGTGGTGAAATCCTTTGCAACTACTTAAGCAGATGTCGGGCCATCAAATGAAGTTGTATCAGGTACTTTGTTTGTTTTTTCAGATTATGCCAGCGTGTTGTTTGATTCGGGGTCTACACATTCTTTCATCTTTGAAACCTTTTCTAGTAAAATGGGAATACCATCTCAAGAAATGAATCCTGAACTTTTGGTAAAAACACCTGGGGGAAGTGTCGAGGCAAAAAGAATTTATAAGAATCTTCCTATCCTTATCTGTGGAAAGAACCTACTTGAAAACCTTATTGTTCTACCTCTAGTAGAGTTTGATGTTATCCTGGGTATGGATTGGCTCTCTATTTACCATGCTAAGATTGACTGTAGAGATAAAGAAGTTTCTTTTCAGAAAGAATTTCAGTTTGTTTACAAGAATGAACCCTTACTTTTGATAACATATCAAGAGGCCAAGAAACTTGTAAAATATGGAAATGAATGTTACCTTGCACACATCGTTGAAAATAAAGGAACTATTAAGATTAATGATGTGCCAGTGGTAAATGAGTATCCTGATGTTTTTCCTGATGAGTTGCCTAGAATAATACCAGATCGGGAAGTTGAGTTTACTGTTGATTTAGTTCCTGATGCTAAGACAATTTCAAAACCCCCTTATCGAATGGCACAAATTGAACTTTTAGAGTTGAAGGAGCAATTGCAAGATTTATTAGAGAAAGGTTTCATTAGACCTAGAACATCACCATGGGGTGCTCCTGTTTTATTTGTTAAAAAGAAAGATGGTTCTATGAGACTTTTCATTGATTATAGAGCCTTGAATAATATCACTGTTAAGAACAAATATCCTTTGCCTCATATCGATGATTTTTTTGATCAGCTCCAGGGAGCTCAGTTTTTTCAAAGATTGACTTGAGATCGGGGTACCATCAGCTGAAGGTAAAGGAGGCAGATATTCCGAAGACCGCGTTCCGTACGAGATATGGCCATTATGAATTTTTAGTAATGCCTTTTGGGCTAACCAATGCACCTGCTGTATTCATGGACTTAATGAATAGAATTTTCCATGAGTTCTTGGATAAGTTTGTGGTGTTTTTCATTGATGATATTTTGGTGTTTTCTAAAAGTAAAGAGGAGCATGAAAAACATTTAAGGGTTATCTTGCAAACCTTAAAAGAAAAGAAACTGTATGGGAAATTCAGTAAGTGTGAGTTTTGGTTGCAACAAATTTCTTTCCTTGGTCACATTGTTTCTAAAGATGGAATAACTGTTGATCCTGCAAAAACAAAAGTTGTGGAAGAATGGCCAAGACCCACAAATGTAACCGAGATTCGTAGCTTCCTTGGTTTGGAGGGATATTACCGAAGGTTTGTTAGAAATTTTTCACGGTTATCTAGTCCAATGACTAAGCTAACTCGGAAGGGTGTTAAGTTTATCTGGACAAAAGAATGTGATGATTGTTTTCAGGAATTGAAATGAAGATTGGTGAATGCTCCAGTTTTGGCACTACCTTCCAGGAATGGTGAGTTTGTTATATACAGTGATTCTTCATTGAAAGGACTTGGTTACGTCCTAATGCAGAATGATCAGGTAATTGCTTATGCTTCACGACAGTTGAAAACTCATGAGGTAAATTACCCTACACATGATTTGGAATTAGCTGCTGTTGTTTTTGCTTTAAAAATTTGGAGGCATCATTTGTATGGAGTAAAGTGTGAAATATATACCGATCACAAAAGTTTAAAGTATATATTCACTCAGAAAGAGTTAAACATGAGACAGAGGAGATGGCTATAATTAATCAAGGATTATGATTGTACAATTCATTACCATCTGGGAAAATCAAATAAAGTGGCTGATGCTTTGAGTCGAAAAAGTAATGCTTCATTAACAATGTTGCATTTAGAACGTGATCCTTTAGTTAACGATTTGATGAACTTTGGCATAGAAGTTGTTGGTGCAGGAAGTCCTTCTGTTTTGTTTCAGGTATCAGTGAGATCATCTCTATCAGATAGAATCAAGCAAGCACAGAAGCAAGACAGTGAGTTGCAGAAAAGGGTAGAGCTGGTTCAGAAAGGTAAGTTGCCTGAATTCAACATTGATAATGATTGCGTTTTGAGATTTGGGAAGAGATTGTGTGTGCCTTGTGATTCACAGTTGAAGAGAGAGTTGTTATGTGAAGCTCATAGTTCTCCGTTTTCAGTTCATCCGGGCAGTACTAAGATGTATAGAGATCTGCAGGAGTATTACTGGTGGGATGGAATGAAAAGAGATATTTCTGATTTTACTGTGAAGTGTTTGACATGTCAACAGGTTAAAGCAGAGCGGCAGTTACTGAAAGGGATGCTTCAACCTTTACCAGTGCCGGAGTGGAAATGGGAGAATATATCCATGGACTTTGTTGTTGGATTACCGAAGACATCTCGAGGTAATAATTCAATCTGGGTTAATGTTGATCGCTTGGCCAAATCTGCTCATTTCCTTGCTATACGAGATACTTTCTCTCTTGATCAACTTTCCCGTTTGTATCTTAAAGAGATAGTCAGGATACATGGAGTTCCTCTCTCCATTGTATCGGATCGTGATCCCAGGTTTACTTCTAACTTTTGGAAAGGCCTTCAGAAGTCGTTGGGTAATGAATTAAATTTTAGTACAGCTTTTCATCCTCAATCAGATGGGCAGTCAGAACGAACAATTAAGACATTGGAGGATATGCTACGAGCTTGTTCTATGGATTATCAGGGAATTTGGGACCAACATCTTTCTTTGGTTGAATTTTCATATAATAACAGTTTTCATTCCAGTATACAGATGGCACCATTTCAGACATTATATGGGAAGCGGTGTCGAACTCCAGCTTTTTGGGATGAAGTGGGTGAAAGGAAGTTGATGGGACCAGAATTGGTAGAAGAGATGGCAGAAAAAGTTCCGCTGATTCAGAAACACATGAGAACAGCTCAGAGCAGGCAGAAGAGTTATGCGGATAACCGGAGGAAGGATCTATCTTTCGAGGTAGGTGATCATGTTTTTCTCAAGGTTTCTCCTTGGAAAAGTGTGATGAGATTTGGTAAGAAAGGAAAGTTGAGTCCAAGGTTCATTGGACCATATGAAATTCTGGAAAGAGTTGGATCAGTTGCATACCGAGTGGATTTACCTCCGAGTTTATCTCAGGTACACAATGTTTTTCACGTTTCGATGTTGAGAAAGTATATGCCAGATCCATCTCATGTTTTGAGTCTAGAGGTAGTTCAGCTGGAAGAGAACCTATCTTATGAGGAACAACCGGTCCAGATTCTTGACCACAGGGAGCAAGTGTTACAGAATAAGGTGATTCACCAGGTAAAGGTTTTGTGGAAAAACCACATGATTGAAGAGGCAACATGGGAATCCGAAAATGCAATGAGGGATAAGTACCTTCATTTATTTGATAAGTAAATAAATTGCAGGGACGCAATTTTCTAAAGGGGGGAAGGATGTAACATCCCAATTAAGTAATGAATAATAGATATTTTTATCCATGTCTATTAATGATTAAGATAGTGTTTTAGAGGCTTAAAATGAAAATAAATACAATCTTATGCATGGAATAAACTAATATTTTTAAAAGATTGTTTTACTGCCTTTTGATGGCAAACCATTTTTGAATCTATTTTTTGACAATTTTATAAACTATGTTTGTCAAAATAAACTTATCCTTTATGATTGGGACATCAAAATTTACCTTATGTTAATTTTTGGTATTTTTCTGACAATATTCATTTTTTAATGAATAGTGAAAAATACTGCATTTTACATCAAAACTGCTTTTTAATCTAATTTATTTATATGATTAGATTATGTTTTGAATTTATTTTGAAGTGAAATTAGAATATATTTTTACCATTTTATCCAATGGTGGTCATTGGAATCAATTTCACTTTGAAATTAGACTTAAACTGGTGTCAATCTTTTGATACTTATTGTTTTGTAAAAACACGCTATTTGCTCTGGCAGTGGGAATTAATTATTAAATTAATTAATGTGACTTATATGATTTGAATTTTGTAAAATAGACTTCATTTTTGACTTCGGAATATCAAATATAGCTTAGGGTGAATTTTTGGTAATTTTCTGAAAAACTTCAATTTTTGATGAATAGTGAAACCACTAAGTGGTAATCAAGCAAACTGATTTTTCAGTTAAATGAAAGTTTACCACTAATGTGTATTGAATTTTGAAAATCCGACATACATGGTTGTCATTAAGAAGTAAAATGTGGTTCAATGAGATTAAAATAATTTTTTGGTGAATAGTAACTTATTAAGTTCTTAATCGCGATTAGTGGTAATTTGGGTAGTTTAAGGTCTAAATAAGGCTTTAATAATATGAAATGACCTAGAAACATGTCCCATACTCATTGGTTGTGTCATGGTCGACCATGACATTCCATGGGTCAACTTGGGGACCCCATGGATCCACTTTTGTTGGGAAATGACATAAATTACTTTTTATTTAATGTTAAAGTGAAAATGACACAAACATAATATGTTTTACGAAAACAATTTTTAAGTGGGGTTATATAAGTCCAAATTTTGATTATAAATAGTAATTGGAAAGATAAAACGATTTCCTATATCATAGTATTTTTTTATAATTTTTAGACATTAAATAAATTAAATTATTTATGACATAATAATGATGCAGCGATGACATCATTATTTGACGATTTAAATAAAATGGAATGATAATGAAAAATCTAAAACCTACACATGGAAAAAACCAATTGTAAGAGTGGATTTAGAACCCTTATCACCTTATCCACGAATTATATCAATTTGGGACCTTTTAAAACCGAAAAACATTTTCAAATAAAGTAATGTTTCTTTACTTTCCAAAAGTGCCTCTCCTCTCCTCTTATAAAAGGCCCCCACCTCTACCTCATTTCACACACTCTTCAAGCCTTTGGCTCGGCCAAACCCTGCCCATTTGCTCTCTCCACATCCCTCTCCTCATACTAGAGGATTCCCTTTGGGCAGAATCCTTTCAAAGGAAGCCTTTAGGCTCAAATCAAAAGGAGTTACACTTTTTAAGGTAATTCGTTCTCTCATGTTCATTTGTTTTATTTTGCTTCCCCAACCCCCTAAACTCTTTTTATTTACTTATTTTGTAACAAAACCAGTATCTTTAATATACTAGGATGTTGTTATATGATTTATTTGTGCTACACTCTCACACAACTACATCAAATGGTTAAAGAACATACGGTTTCCGTGGATGGCGAAATTCTGCCTCCCGAAATGATGATTGTTCAACACTCATTTAACACCTTCAAAGGTGGCCATTATGATGTCACTATTTTTATATATGATATATAATATGTTTATGTTTTCATTAAGCTTCTGTTTTTTTCATTTTGGGCATACCTTTATGGTTTCCATTTTGGGTAAACACGATATCTTCATTTTAGGAAGTGCGGACTACCGCCCCCTAAAAGTGATTTGATTCGTTAATACCATATGTGGGATGTGTAAAGGATAAAGTTAATGATATTATATATGTTATTATACTGGAATTATAATATACTCTTATATCATTATGATTCCATTCCAGAAAATTTGAAATTGAAATGGAAGTAGCGTTCATGCGTACGTACGGCTTACCGTCTCCATGAACGGTGCATTTCATTTCTTACCTCTAAATTATGTAATATTATAAATGCATGTATGTACTGGATATATATGACATATATGATATCTACATCATGAATACCATTCTGGATATAATGAACCTTTGACCAAATTAACAACATGTAAGTGTAAGAAGTCTATTTTTGACTTAAGAACCAAATACCGACAAAATGAACATTATTAACTTAACTGATTACATGATGCTCATAACATGGTATAAAAGGAATAATGAACTTGAAAAAGATTCATAATCAAGTAGATATTAACTCAAGTTTATTATTCAGGAGATTAAAGAACGGTCGAGTCAAGTCGGATACGAGGTATGGGACTTCGTCTCAATCTCCTTTCATTGAGGCACATTTTATTTTATACACAACTTTCTTTTATACGGTATATAAACCCCTTTGACTTTTACGTTTATTCAAAAGGAATCTTTTTTATATGAAGCGTTTACTAAACGACAAAAGGGAATGTTTTTGTCGTACGTATGCGGCGACAACGACTTCTCCGCCGTCGTGACCGTTATTTGAGTTTCGGCTTCCTCTACAAGCCATACCTTCTTTTTAAAAGAAAAATAAATACCATGTTTTACTTTTCTTTTATTTTAGTATTGAAAATGGTTTTCATAATGTTTTTATATCAATGTGTTGTATTGATATCTTGTGATTGAAATGTGGAAATGTTATGTTTCCATTATGCATGTTTTATGTGATATGATTATGTTATGGTTCTTGGGCATTATTATGAAGAAGGGTGGTTCCGTGATAAACTAAGGGCGGGTGAGCCCGTTATAGCTCTCCAATGCATTGGGTAACGCGAAGGAGTGAAACGTTAAGGTTTCTCCAAAGAGATTTTAGGGAATATACTGTGATGGGTATTCCAAACGTAACCAAGAGGGTTACTCCCTACGTAAGAATGTTATGAATGCCTCAAGTTACCTTTATGTCTTATGATTTCTATGATTTATTCATGATTTTATGAGGTATGTTAAAGTGCCTATGTTTTATGGGTAAAGTATGATTTCATTCTTATGTATATATGAACTCATGTTTCCTTTCCATGTTTTTTTTATAACCCATACTGTGTTTTTATGCTCATCCCAAGTTTTTGAAATGTTTTTCACAGGTCAAGGGAAAGGTACATGATAAGATGATAGAGTCAAGGATGTGTCAAGAAATAATCCATGTTTTATTTTAAATGTGTTTCCATTGACGGGAATGAAGAATACTATATTTCTGTAACCACTTTGTTTATATGTGGAATGTAATGCAAGTTTTATGATCTAATTCTCTAAAACTCTAAACCCGAAAAGATCCTCAATGTGTAATCTTGTAATAACTCAAGATTAAGTAAGCTTTAAGGCTGGGGCCTTATAGTTGGTATCAAAGGTTGGTTTAGATAACTTTAGGAGTTATAATTCTATTAAATGATTATCCAAAAATATTTTTTTTCGAGATGATATAGCATTTAAAGATTACCATGTTTCTTCATCTAAGACATGTTTGTTCAGAATGGTTTTCCGCAGAGGAAATAGGGAAGCAGTGCTAGGAAGGCATTCAGAAGGAAATAACCTTCCGAATCAGCATCCAGAAATGGTCGGAATTAGAACTGAACAGTTTTTTGTAGTAATGACGCAGTTGAATCAAGCGATAAATGGCGGTGGTATCCATGCACGAGATCATCCAGAACAACCGCAGAGGAACATGTCAGTGGTGGAACATTTCATGAGGCAACATCCACCATCATTCAGAGGATCATCTGACCCTGTGCTAGCTGAAGGGTGGATTAAAGCACTGTAGAAGATTTTTGATGTCATGGGGTGTTCAGACAATCAAAAGGTTAGTCTTGCTATTTACCGTTTGGAGGGTGAAGCAGATCAGTGGTGGTCTATGGTTAAAAATATCAGGGACGCCGATGAGATTGATGCTCTTGGCTGGGATGAATTCAAAGGTATGTTTCTTGAGAAGTATTTTCCTAATGCTGTTCGACTTAGGATGGAAAAGCAATTCTTGGAATTGAGGCAAGAGGAAGACTCAGTGGCTTCCTATGAAGAAAGGTTCACTCGATTGGCAAGGTATGCTCCAAATTTTATCCGGGACCTTGATAATAAAATAAATCGTTTTTACTCAGGATTAAAGCCAAAATATCGAAGGGCATTAGCTTCTCGTGAGTTTAAAAGTTATGAAAAGCTAGTTCGATGTGCTAAGAAGGTGGAAATGGAGTTTGCCGATGACCAAGTTTTCTATAACAACCAGCAGAAGAAGAGACTGAGGTGGCAGGAGAAAGGTAATAATTCTTCAAAAAAGTCTGATGGTAAGAAAACTAAGTTTCCAGTTTGTGATAAATGTGGAAAAAGGCATGCTGGGGAATGTCTTCTTAATTCTGGAAAGTGCTACCGATGTGGTAAGATGGGACATAAGGCTCGTGATTGTACTGAAAAGGATCAAGGTGAAGGTAAGAACAAATTTGACTTACAGTTAGTGAAATGTTATAAGTGCAATGAGATGGGTCACTATGCAAACGAGTGTCCGACAAGGAGCTTGAGTGATGGGAAGCAGTTAGACTACAAGCAGAAAGGGGTGGTGAAATCCTTTGCAACTACTTAAGCAGATGTCGGGCCATCAAATGAAGTTGTATCAGGTACTTTGTTTGTTTTTTCAGATTATGCCAGCGTGTTGTTTGATTCGGGGTCTACACATTCTTTCATCTTTGAAACCTTTTCTAGTAAAATGGGAATACCATCTCAAGAAATGACTCCTGAAATTTTGGTAAAAACATCTGGGGGAAGTGTCGAGGCAAAAAGAATTTATAAGAATCTTCCTATCCTTATCTGTGGAAAGAACCTACTTGCAAACCTTATTGTTCTACCTCTAGTAGAGTTTGATGTTATCCTGGGTATGGATTGGCTCTCTATTTACCATGCTAAGATTGACTGTAGAGATAAAGAAGATTCTTTTCAGAAAGACTTTCAGTTTGTTTACAAGAATGAACCCTTACTTTTGATAACATATCAAGAGGCCAAGAAACTTGTAAAAGATGGAAATGAATGTTACCTTGCACACATCGTTGAAAATAAAGGAACTGTTCAGATTAATGATGTGCCAGTGGTAAATGAGTATCCTGATGTTTTTCCTGATGAGTTGCCTAGAATAATACCAGATCGGGAAGTTGAGTTTACTGTTGATTTAGTTCCTGATGCTAAGCCAATTTCAAAACCCCCTTATCGAATGACACAAATTGAACTTTTAGAGTTGAAGGAGCAATTGCAAGATTTATTAGATAAAGGTTTCATTAGACCTAGAACATCACCATGGGGTGCTCCTGTTTTATTTGTTAAAAAGAAAGATGGTTCTATGAGACTTTGCATTGATTATAGAGCCTTGAATAATATCACTGTTAAGAACAAATATCCTTTGCCTCATATCGATGATTTGTTTGATCAGCTCCAGGGAGCTCAGTTTTTTTCAAAGATTGACTTGAGATCGGGGTACCATCAGCTGAAGGTAAAGGAGGAAGATATTCCGAAGACCGAGTTCCGTACGAGATATGGCCATTATGAATTTGTAGTAATGCCTTTTGGGCTAACCAATGCACCTGCTGTATTCATGGACTTAATGAATAGAATTTTCCATGAGTTCTTGGATAAGTTTGTGGTGGTTTTCATTGATGATATTTTGGTGTTTTCTAAAAGTAAAGAGGAGCATGAAAAACATTTAAGGGTTATCTTGCAAACCTTAAAAGAAAAGAAAATGTATGGGAAATTCAGTAAGTGTGAGTTTTGGTTGCAACAAATTTTTTTCCTTGGTCACATTGTTTCTAAAGATGGAATAACTGTTGATCCTGCAAAAACAAAAGTTGTGGAAGAATGTCCAAGACCCACAAATGTAACCGAGATTCGTAGCTTCCTTGGTTTGGCGGGCTATTACCGAAGGTTTTTTAGAAATTTTTCACGGTTATCTAGTCCAATGACTAAGCTATCTCGGAAGGGTGTTAAGTTTATCTGGACAAAAGAATGTGATGATTGTTTTTAGGAATTGAAAAGAAGATTGGTGAATGCTCCAGTTTTGGCACTACCTTCCAGGAATGGTGAGTTTGTTATATACAGTGATGCTTCATTAAAAGGACTTGGTTGCGTCCTAATGCAGAATGATCAGGTAATTGCTTATGCTTCACGACAGTTGAAAACTCATGAGGTAAATTACCCTACACATGATTTGGAATTAGCTGCTGTTGTTTTTGCTTTAAAAATTTGGAGGCATCATTTGTATGGATTAAAATGTGAAATATATACCGATCACAAAAGTTTAAAGTATATATTCACTCAGAAAGAGTTAAACATGAGACAGAGGAGATGGCTATAATTAATCAAGGATTATGATTGTACAATTCATTACCATCCGGGAAAATCAAATAAAGTGGCTGATGCTTTGAGTTGAAAAAGTAATGCTTCATTAACAATGTTGCATTTGGAATGTGATCCTTTGGTTAACGATTTGATGAACTTTGGCATAGAAGTTGTTGGTGCAGGAAGTCCTTCTGTTTTGTTTCAGGTATCAGTGAGATCATCTCTATCAGATAGAATCAAGCAAGCACAGAAGCAAGACAGTGAGTTGCAGAAAAGGGTAGAGCTGGTTCAGAAAGGTAAGTTGCCTGAATTCAACATTGATAATGATTGCGTTTTGAGATTTGGGAAGAGATTGTGTGTGCCTTGTGATTCACAGTTGAAGAGAGAGTTGTTATGTGAAGCTCATAGTTCTCCGTTTTCAGTTCATCCGGGCAGTACTAAGATGTATAGAGATCTGCAGGAGTATTACTGGTGGGATGGAATGAAAAGAGATATTGCTGATTTTACTGTGAAGTGTTTGACATGTCAACAGGTTAAAGCAGAGCGGAAGTTACCAAAAGGGATGCTTCAGCCTTTACCAGTGCCGGAGTGGAAATGGGAGAATATATCCATGGACTTTGTTGTTGGATTACCGAAGACATCTCGAGGTAATAATGCAATCTGGGTTATTGTTGATCGCTTGACCAAATCTGCTCATTTCCTTGCTATACGAGATACTTTCTCTCTTGATCAACTTTCCCGTTTGTATCTTAAAGAGATAGTCAGGTTACATGGAGTTCCTCTCTCCATTGTATCAGATCGTGATCCCAGGTTTACTTCTAACTTTTGGAAAGGCCTTCAGAAGTCGTTGGGTACTGAATTAAATTTTAGTACAGCTTTTCATCCTCAATCAGATGGGAAGTCAGAACGGACAATTCAGACATTGGAGGATATGATACGAGCTTGTTCTATGGATTATCATTGAAGTTGGGACCAACATCTTTCTTTGGTTGAATTTTCATATAATAACAGTTTTCATTCCAGTATACAGATGGCACCATTTCAGGCATTATATGGGAAGCGGTGTCGAACTCCAGCTTTTTGGGATAAAGTGGGTGAAAGGAAGTTGATGGGACCAGAATTGGTAGAAGAGATGGCAGAAAAAGTTCAGCTGATTCAGAAACACATGAGAACAGCTCAGAGCAGGCAGAAGAGTTATGCGGATAACCGGAGGAAGGATCTATCTTTCGAGGTAGGTGATCATGTTTTTCTCAAGGTTTCTCCTTGGAAAAGTGTGATGAGATTTGGTAAGAAAGGAAAGTTGAGTCCAAGGTTCATTGGACCATATGAAATTCTGGAAAGAGTTGGATCAGTTGCATACCGAGTGGATTTACCTCCGAGTTTATCTCAGGTACACAATGTTTTTCACGTTTCGATGTTGAGAAAGTATATGCCAGATCCATCTCATGTTTTGAGTCCAGAGGTAGTTCAGCTGGAAGAGAACCTATCTTATGAGGAACAACCGGTCCAGATTCTTGACCACAGGGAGCAAGTGTTACAGAATAAGGTGATTCACCAGGTAAAGGTTTTGTGGAAAAACCACATGATTGAAGAGGCAACATGAGAATCCGAAAATGCAATGAGGGATAAGTACCCTCATTTATTTGATAAGTAAATAAATTGCGGGGACGCAATTTTCTAAAGGGGGGAAGGATGTAACATCCCAAGTAAGTAATGAATAATAGATATTTTTATCCATGTCTATTAATGATTAAGATAGTGTTTTAGAGGCTTAAAATGAAAATAAATACAATCTTATACATGAAATAAACTAATATTCTTAAAAGATTGTTTTACTGCCTTTTGATGGCAAACCATTTTTGAATCTATATTTTGACAATTTTATAAACTATGTTTGTCAAAATAAACTTATCCTTTATGATTGGGACATCAAAATTTACCTTGTGTGAATTTTTGGTATTTTTCTGACAATATTCATTTTTTAATGAATAGTGAAAAATACTGCATTTTACATAAAAACTTCTTTTTAATCTAATTTATTTATATGATTAGATTATTTTTTGAATTGCTTTTTAAGTGAAATTAGAATATATTTTTACCATTTTATCCAATGGTGGTCATTGGAATCAATTTCACTTTGAAATTAGACTTAAACTGGTGTCAATCTTTTGATACTTATTGTTTTGTAAAAACACGCTATTTGCTCTGGCAGTGGGAATTAATTATTAAATTAATTAATGTGACTTATATGATTTGAATTTTGTAAAATAGACTTCATTTTTGACTTTGGAATATCAAATATAGCTTAGGGTGAATTTTTGGTAATTTTCTGAAAAACTTCAATTTTTGATGAATAGTGAAACCACTAAGTGGTAATCAAGCAAACTGATTTTTCAGTTAAATGAAAGTTTACCACTAATGTGTATTGAATTTTGAAAATACGACATACATGGTTGTCATTAAGAAGTAAAATGTGGTTCAATGAGATTAAAATAATTTTTTGGTGAATAGTAACTTATTAAGTTCTTAATCGCGATTAGTGGTAATTTGGGTAGTTTAAGGTCTAAATAAGGCTTTAATAATATGAAATGACCTAGACACATGTCCCAAACTCATTGGTTGTGTCATGGCCGACCATGAAATGCCATGGGTCAACTTGGGGACCCCATGGATCCACTTTTGTTGGGAAATGACATAAATTACTTTTTATTTAATGTTTAAGTGAAAATGAAACAAACATAATATGTTTTACGAAAACAATTTTTAAGTGTGGTTATACAAGTACAAATTTTTATTATAAATAGTAATTGGAAAGATAAAAAGATTTCCTATATCATAGTATTTTTTTATAATTTTTAGACATTAAATAAATTAAATTATATATGACATAATAATGATGCAGCGATGACATCATTATTTGACGATTTAAATAAAATGGAATGATAATGAAAAATCTAAAACCTACACATGGACAAAACCAATTGTAAGAGTGGATTTAGAACCCTTATCACCTTAGCCACGAATTATATCAATGTGGGACCTTTTAAAACCGAAACACATTTTCAAATAAAGTAATGTTTCTTTACTTTCCAAAAGTGCCCCTCCTCTCCTCTTATAAAAGGCCCCCACCTCTACCTCATTTCACACACTCTTCAAGCCTTTGGCTCGGCCAACCCCTGCCCATTTGCTCTCTCCACATCCCTCTCCTCATCCTAGAGGATTACCTTTGGGCAGAATCCTTTCAAAGGAATCCTTTAGGCTCAAATCAAAAGGAGTTACACTTTTTAAGGTAATTCGTTCTCTCATGTTCATTTGTTTTATTTTGCTTCCCCAACCCCCTAAACTCTTTTTATTTACTTATTTTGTAACAAAACCAGTATCTTCAATATACTAGGATGTTGTTATATTATTTATTTGAGCTACACTCTCACACAACTACATCAAATGGTTAAAGAACATACGGTTTCCGTGGATGGCGAAATTCTGCCTCCCGAAACGATGATTGTTCAACACTCATTTAACACCTTCAAAGGTGGCCATTATGATGTCACTATTTTTATTTATGATATATAATATTTTTATGTTTTCCTTAAGCTTCTGTTTTTTTCATTTTGGGCATACCTTTATGGTTTCCATTTTGGGTAAACACGATATCTTCATTTTAGGAAGTGCGGACTAACGCCCCCTAAAAGTGATTTGATTCGTTAATACCATATGTGGGATGTGTAAAGGATAAAGTTAATGATATTATATATGTTATTATACTGGAATTATAATATACTCTTATATCATTATGATTTCATTCCAGAAAATATGAAATAGAAATGGAAGTAGCGTTCATGCGTACGTACGGCTTACCGTCTCCATGAACGGTGCATTTCATTTCTTACCTCTAAATTATGTAATATTATAAATGCATGTATGTACTGGATATATATGACATATATGATATCTACATCATGAATACCATTCTGGATATAATGAACCTTTGACCAAATTAACAACATGTAAGTGTAAGAAGTCTATTTTTGACTTAAGAACCAAATACCGACAAAATGAACATTATTAACTTGACTGATTACATGATGTTCATAACATGGTATAAAAGGAATAATGAACTTGAAAAAGATTCATAATAAAGTAGAGATTAACTCAAGTTTATTATTCAGGAGATTAAAGAACGGTCGAGTCAAGTCGGATACGAGGTACGGGACTTCGTCTCAATCTCCTTTCATTGAGGCACATTTTATTTTATACACAACTTTCTTTTATACGGTGTATAAACCCATTTGACTTTTACGTTTATTCAAAAGGAATCTTTTTTATACGAAGCGTTTACTAAACGACAAAAGGGAATGTTTTTGTCATACGTATGCGGCGACAACGACTTCTCCGCCGTCGTGACCGTTATTTGAGTTTCGGCTTCCTCTACAAGCCATACCTTCTTTTTAAAAGAAAAATAAATACCATGTTTTACTTTTCTTTTATTTTAGTATTGAAAATGGTTTTCATAATGTTTTTATATCAATGTGTTGTATTGATATCTCGTGATTGAAATATGGAAATGTTATGTTTCCATTATGCATGTTTTATGTGATATGATTATGTTATGGTTCTTGGGCATTATTATGAAGACGGGTGGTTCCGTGATAAACTAAGGGCGGGTGAGCCCGTTATAGCTCTCCAATGCATTGGGTAACGCGAAGGAGTGAAACGTTAAGGTTTCTCTGAAGAGATGTTAGGGAATATACTGTGATGGGTATTCCAAACGTAACCAAGAGGGTTACTCCCTACGTAAGAATGTTATGAATGCCTCAAGTTACCTTTATGTCTTATGATTTCTATGATTTATTCATGATTTTTTGAGGTATGTTAAAGTGCCTATGTTTTATGGGTAAAGTATGATTTCATTCTTATGTATATATGAACTCATGTTTCCTTTCCATGTTTTTTTTATAAACCATACTGTGTTTTTATGCTCATCCCAAGTTTTTGAAATGTTTTTCACAGGTCAAGGGAAAGGTACATGATAAGATGATAGAGTCAAGGATGTGTCAAGAAATAATCCATGTTTTATTTTAAATGTGTTTCCATTGACAGGAATGAAGAATACTATCTTTCTGTAACCACTTTGTTTATATGTGGAATGTAATGCAAGTTTTATGATCTAATTCTCTAAAACTCTAAACCCGAAAAGATCCTCAATGTGTAATCTTGTAATAACTCAAGATTAAGTAAGCTTTAAGGCTGGGGCCTTATACATATGCTGGGGAGGAGCAGTTCCAAGTTGTATTGTTTTGGTGATTCTCTCTAAGACCTATTGTTCATGTAATTTTCTCTAAGACATCAGGCCTTGTAAGGGTTCCACATCACCCCTTGAATGGTGGATTATCAGAATAATAAAAAAAATAAAGGCCTTTGTTCTATACGAACCCAAGTGAGTATTACTTATCATTACCATTGTCTTATTATTTTTTATCTTCCAAACCTACTGTAAAAATTTAATATATTGAACTAAAAATAATTATTAGGCTTATGTTTTATTATTTTAATGGAATAAAAATTATTTATTCCTTTCTATCCACTTAGAAAACAAAAGAACATTGATCATGTGTTTGTACAAACTACCACCTCCATAAAGTGACATCTTCTGTTTTTAACACCAAATCTCTTCACTATTTATAAGAATGTAATTGAAGAGTAAATTTGATATATATAATATAATTATGATTATTAAAGGAAAAAATATAATCAAACTTCTTTCCTTATCATTAGTTTTGAAATGAAAACATTAATAGTTCATTTTGTGGACTATAACCTCCATAGAGAAATGTTTCTCATTATCTATATTTATCTTCCAAAAAATGGATCTTTTTTTAATTTTAAGACTTTGGAATATTTAAAAGAAATATTTTCAAAGCCATGCTCTAAGATGTTGTGACATTATGAGGAATATAAAGCCTCGACATTGAAATAATAAAGATACTAAATATATTATAACAAGTGCGCACAATTTTCCTAAAATAATGGAATAAATGTTGAATGAGGAATTAGATATTAAATACATAACCTAAGTTGGATCTAAAATGAAAATTTTACCCTAGTTGTGGCATAAATTTTTTCAGCATTGGGTGTTCGACTTAAGTGTAGTCATGGGAAAATAAATAAATAAATAAATATTTAATTTATGATTAATTTGATTACAATGACCTTAACATATTATAATTAAACATTATTATAGATATTACATGGGGTTAGCTTCATAAATCTAGGGAATTTAGAGGATTTCATGGAAGATATTGTGCCAAAGGAAACCTAATCATGGATCATGATTGATTGAAAAAGGAGAATATCCACTATTTAAGTTCATGGATCTCACCAATGATGATGATGTAGGATAAATACTCATTAGTGATCAATCCTAACTCTTGTTTGGATGATTTTTGGTATATTTTATCATGATTTCAATTATCCTTCATTGAATGTGTATCAGTTCTTATAACAGTTTT
Source organism: Viscum album (assembly GCA_963277665.1). Classification (NCBI taxonomy): domain Eukaryota; kingdom Viridiplantae; phylum Streptophyta; class Magnoliopsida; order Santalales; family Viscaceae; genus Viscum; species Viscum album. The sequence continues at coordinate 1,420,599,340 of OY728145.1, forward strand.
ATTTTCAGATTGATAAAAGATTTACGATTGATGAAATTATGTTCATAAATTTAGGAATTGATAATTATTTGATTATTTTCTATTTTTTTACATTACCACAACAAAGAATCAAGTAAAACCCAAAAAATCACTAAGGAGATTTCCTAACATTTGTTTTTTTATGTTTTCTACCCCTATTCTACACACATTTATCATTAACATTTCTCTTTGGCTGGTAGTTCGACGAATACCTGGAAACTCATCATTGCACATTCAAACATTGGTGCAACGGACCATTTTCATAGGTTTGGATTTGGAATAGGTGATGTGATCGATGTTCATTATTATAAATGAGGGTTTGAAGTCTTATTTAGATATCCCTAGCTATAGGTTTTGGTTTTTTCAGGATTGCGGTGTAGTGAGAGATACATTTTGAGTGAATTGATGTCCAGATTCTGGTCATAGGTGGAAGATTGTGGTTAGTCAGCCTCAAATATGAGTTTCTCAATGACTATTAGGGTGGAATCAATGGAGGTGGGGGAACATCATGAAGATACCTAAAGAATAAGAGGGTTCTTTGAGAATCTCAACTACAAGGTATGTAATCCAGAAGAACACATGCTGAGTATACCCTTTTGTGGTGCTAGGGTTTATGCATAAAGAAAATATCACATGCCATGTGACACATGTCACACACTGTGTGACATGATACAAGAGAATTAGTGTGTAATGTTTGGGTACACTAGAATAAAATCATCCACGTACATGGGCATGACTAGAGTACACCAGAATGACCCAATACTCATACATGGATAGAGTACTTAGACATGGCTTGGTAAACGAGAATGACCAAAGTACCTGGGAATGAATTGTAGTACACGCAAATGGGATGAAGCACACAGGTAGACCAGGGGGAGACCATACATGCCATTTACAACCTGTAAAAGTTCTTTAATTTCTCTATAGTATAATTAGGCCTTCATCTCTTTTGTGCAGACTAGTATTAGTTGGTAACATTCTCTTGGTGAATTACTATGAGGGTATAATTAGGCATTACATCCAGAGCATAGGATTGTGATCCAATCATTAGGGTTAGTCATGTATAGAATTTTAGGAATGACATCATATGACCTAGGGTGTGATATTATATCATTAATTCTTCTTCCTTAGGTGGGATTTGAGTTATCTTTGTGACAAATGTACAGGGTAATAGGATCCCCTACTTAACAGGTTAATCTAATTAAGGTTTTCATTGTTTCCCATGATCCCTGGTTATGATCCTCTATATGTGTATCATAATCTTTTGTTTTTTATATTCTTTCTTAATTGAGAATCCCTATGAGAATGGCCTCTTAGATGAGATCCATTAGTTTTATATATACTCATGTAGTGAGTTCTCCCAGAAGGGTGTTTCTTTGAAGCCTCAGGCATAATACTAGGATGGATGTGTGGTTTTGAGATTTGACACTAAGTGTATATATTAAGGATATCTAGATTTTATTTATCTATATATCAAATATTATGATAAACATATCATCATGGTGTTGATATTACCATCTATTTGATGTTTTTTGTTTGGTGAATTTGGGATTTCCTACTGAGTATGTTACACGTACCCCTACATGGGATCTTCCCACACATTTCATGAATTATATAGGTGAAAATCTATTTGATAGAGTCCTCGGAGGAACAAGATATGGTAGATAATAGTTCAAAAAAAATATAATAGTTGGTTCTAGGAGTTTTATTTGATAGTATTCCCCTCCCTACATTTATAGGTTGAACTCTTTTATAGATTTGGTGGGATTGTATTTGGCCCTTTATGCATTCCAATAATTTTATAGTACTATGATGTGGAATAGATTTCCTAAATTCATTTTAAGTATCAGTTTCTTTACCTTTCATCATTGTATGAGTATTTGGAGATGTGTTCTTGTGTATTGGTACATTAGTCTAAGTCCTCCAATGTGTGTGATACGAATACTAAAAACTGGTCACTATCCTATAGCCTATTAGAGGTGTTTTTGGGGTTGTCATAATCAACATATCACTAAAAACATGGTCTCCATTAGGTTGGTTCCTAATAGAGTGGTATTATAGGATTCAGTTCAACCATAGGATTTGAGTTTTGAGATTTTAATACCGTGGAGTTTGGTTTGGTATTTATGGAAATAGTGTCAAAGTGTTCAAGTTAATCTCTCTAGACATGGAGTCTCGTGTAGGTCAAGTGGTTTATGTATCAATTTACTAGAACTATAATAACCTGCTTGTTGACTTAATATGTGTAGGCACTAGCTGTGGAGAAAACATCAGTACATGAATTAATAGGAATGATATGTGGTTTCAAATTAATTCTTCAGCCATCTCCCTAGAAATAGCTCATTGATCGTGATACATCTTGTCTCCTTGCAAGATGTTTCTATAACAACATCTCATGAATTATTCATAGTTGATTCAAAAGTATGACCTGATGGGTGATGAGGCCTCCATGATGGGAACTATTCATGAGGACATTTTCCTTTTGTGGGGACAAAAGGTGTTATATCCACTTGTTGATCAATAAATAGACCCACATCCAATGGTTTAAGTAGATGTGTCTTCTCATACAGATCTTCAGATGGATTTTATGGTGTTGGGCGATCTATTTCCAAGGATGAATGCATATTATGATCTTCCAAGGATGGGATCTCTTATGGTCTATGGGGATTTGGACTCACTGACAGTAGATATGTTTCACAAATAATAGAACATGATGGTGTGTCATTCAATATGACCTTGGGGACATCTTAATATTTTGAGGATGAGGTGTTTTTATGATTGTTATGGACATGGAGATATTGGGTGTGATTTTTGTACCCATTTTGCTGTTGAGAGAGAGATGACCGATGGAATTCCTATACAGAGGCAACAGTTAGAGTAGGGAGGTTTGCAGGATGTGGGGGAGGAGTTGAGATAGTAGTAATAGGTGGATGATGATTCGATCTATTTCCACCACTACCACCCCCATATGTTGCACACGAGGATATGGAAGATGATGGTCAAGAATATGGGAAGCTGTAGGTGGTGGTGACCTTTGACCCAGAGGCAGTAGGAGTGATTTTGGATTTTATATATATCTTTTTTACTTTATATACAAGATTGATAAAACTAGTTGTGATATACTCTTTTATATATATATTGTTTGAAACAAAGATCTTCCCATGAAGATGATAACTCAACATTTAAGGTTGGAGAGTCCTAATGGAGGAGATTCAGTGTTTACACACATCTTTTGATAGTGTGGCTTGAATCTTAGTGGAGAATACTTCTGATAGGACCTTTTTGTAACAATAATAATACCTTATGATGTTATCCTTGATATGGACAAGATCTCAAGAATTCATACACTGATGTAATCTCTTAGATAGAGAATTCTGTGTTTTCACATTGATGGGACAAGGATTTCCTTTTTCAAAGATAAGGATTTATAGGATGATAAGGATGTACTTATGCATCGGGGGTACCACTGACTACCCACTAATTATATAATATTACCCCTGATACAGTGCATGTTTCATGATTTTAGTTTTCTATTATGGTGGGGGTGTATGAGGATGGATTTTTTTGAGGATGTGTTGGGATTACCTACCCCCCATTAGATCGATTTATACATATCCTTTAGCCAATGTATGACCCTGATATTTGTGCCAGCATGTCATATTGATCATGTAGAGCTTCATGAGAAGAAGGAATAATTGGGATACTTATATAATTAGGGATCTATTAGACCCAATATATCACCTTTGGGATCCCCAGTTTTGTTTTCCAATAATGTGAATGAGAGATTAAGGTTATGTGTGTATTAACATCCCATGAATTAGGTGACCATCAAGTGTAAGTATCCACTTATGATAATTGAGGTCCTTTTGACCAGATGGAAGGGGTGATATGGTTCATGAAGATTGACCTTAGGGGAGGAGCACAAGAAGCACTTGAGGATAGTTCTGGATGTACTCCATGAGCAGTAAATATATTATAAGCTCTCAAAGTGTTAGTTCTAGATTCAATAGACCCACTTATTTGGAAAATTCATCTCCAAATATGGAGCAAGAGTGGAACCATCCATGGTTGAGGTAGTGTTATCATGGGAGCCACCTAAGAGTGTAACTGAGGTGCAAAGCTTTATTGGTTTTGTAGGATACTATATGAGATTTGTGTCTAATATCATGAAGATATCAACATCGTTTACTAATTTGACTCAAAATAGGTAGATTTATTTATGGAAATATAAGTTCCATAATTATTTTTAGGAGTTATATAAGTGGTTGATGAGTTCCCCCATCTTAATACTTCCATAGGATCCTATTGAGTAAGCAGTGTTTCATGATGCCTTTGAAACCAGGCATTGATGTGTTCTGATGAAGAGGCTAGTAACGATTTTATACAGGTCCTAGAATTTGAGAACCTATGAGTATAATTACACAACCCATGATATTGATATAGCAGTAATGGTCTTCTCCCTTAAAGATGCAGTGACATTACCTTATAGGTGATCCATTTATCATTTATACCAACCATAAGATTAGTAAGTATACTTATCATGGAAGGATATTAACATTAGATAGTGTAAATGGAAATATTTTCTCTAGGATTATTATTTAGAGATAGTATATACTTCTAAGAAGGGGAATAGGCGGAAGACACTCTTAGTTTGAGATCTTGTTCACAGTTGTTGAGTGAGGCGTTGGAGCACTTGACGTCATTGTAGTTGTTCTTAGAGGATGGGGATAGTGAATCTTACCTCTAGATAATGATTTATACCCCTTATATTCTACATCATTTTAGGGTGGATAATCTTTGAGATATAGATTATGGTACCTTTCATGTTCATATATCCAATGGATATGTTCTAGATGGGTTTTTTGAAGGTGTGAAGACTATCTTCCTCATTAGAGGGTGGATTATGGAACCAGTGATGTTGAAAGAGGAGGTGTTGAGTTATATTCAGACACCCCCATGGAGGTATATCCTAGTTTAAAAAATATACACCACGAACTTTAATTGTTAGTTATAGTTTTCTAGAATAAAGAAGGGAATACCAAATATTCTCTCATGATGCCTTATATTTCAGCACATGAAGGATAAGCACTAGGTTTCTAGTAGTTTATCCCAACCCCTTGAAGTGTTTATGTATAAGTGGGATGGTATGTAAATAGATTTTTTTGTTGGGATTACGATGAGTTTTTATAGGATAAAATTAAATATGGGTGATTTTTGTCCAACTCACCAAGTCACCCCACTTCCTACCTATTTAGGTGCAGAGTTTAGTAGAGATCTTATGATGAATTTATATGCTAGAGATATCCCGACTTCATAGTATTACCTCAATAATTGTTCTAGACTATGATTATCTCTTCATGTCATAATTATAAAGAGGATTGAAGGAGACCTTTTAGATCCTATTGTGTTTCAGAACAATGTTTAAACCCTTGGAATATATTCAGAGTTAACAGATGATTCATGTTCTGGAGGGCATAATTTGGGCTTGCATGTTGCTATTTAGATGTATTTGGGATAATAACTAAACATTGGTGGAGTTTGTGTATGAAACAAATATAGAATTCAACAATCAATATGACACTATTCAGGTCCTTGTATGGGAGACCCTATAGGTTACCACCATATTAGAGTGATCCAGGTGAGTCAATACTCATGGGTCTAGAGTTGGTGTGAGTAATGATAGAGACAGTGATATCATCCATGATCTAACAAGGAATACCTAGAGTCATTATAAATATTATTTGGATAAATGATGTTTCCCTTTGGTGTTTTAAGAGGGGCACCATGTGTTCCAAAAGGTCTCACCTCAAGGAAGATTACAGAGGCTTGTTTGGGGAGGAAATTTATCTCTAAAATTCATCATCACTTTATAAATACTGCATATATTTTGTGTGATGATGTAACCCTTAGAAGAACTATTGTAGTTAAACCTGGTACATGACATATTCCACGTGTCTCATTTTAAGAGGAATATGAATAACTAGTCACATTTTATTGACTGTGTAGATCTGAACATCAAGGATAGAGATACATTTACAGAGCACCTTGTAGATATCGAGTATTAGTGAGAGAGTATCCTCCATAGGATAGATATTCCATTATTTCATGTTTGGTGTTAACACAATATCCTTTAAAAGAGATTTTGGGAGTGGGAGAACCAGATGCAATCTCAGTTTCCCCACTTGTTTGAGTAGTTTTTTTCTTTTTGGGAAGAAAATACTGAGGCGAGGAGAATGTAATAACCCTATTTTTTTCCTTATAAGACATTGAATTATTTTAAGGAATATTTTTAGAGAAATAATTTGAGATGAAATGAGATTTAGAGGCCAAATTAACCTCATTGTTAATATAATAAAGATATTAAATATATTATATCATTCACACATAGTTTTCTAGAAATAATGGAATAACTATGAAATGGGGAATCATATGGGATATACAAGACCACCATTAGATCTAGAATACTGGATTTACCCTAGCTACAACATAACCTTTGTTGGTGTTAGGTCTTCAACTTAAGTGTTGTATTGAGAGGATTAATAAACAAATAAATAATTTTAATTAATTTATTATTCATCTGATCTCCATAACCTAAAACTAATCTATTTAAACATTCTTTTAGAAAATACCAAGGCTTATCCACATAACCCTATGTATTTGATAAAAGAGGGTGGTGGGGTGCTTAGAGAATGAAAATGGATAGAGGATCTTGATTGATTTCCAAAGGAGTATCTTTTCCAAAAAAGTTCATGGATGTCCCCAATGATGATGTTGTATGATGTTTATTCATTAGAAATCAATCAGAACTTGAGGTAAGATGCTGGATTGTGGGTTTTATCCCATTTTTATTATCATACATTAAATAAAAAATAATTATTATAATAGTTTAATTTTTCAGATCGATGAAAGATTTACATTTGATGAAACTATCTTCCTAGAATAAGGAATTGATATTAGTTTTATTATTTCCTAGTAATTATATCATTCTTATGTAAATGAATCAAGTTCAAATAAAAAAATAGATAAGGTTTAGTACTCACATTTGTGTTTTATGTTTTTTTACCCCTGTTTTGTGCACATTCATAATTGATAATAAACCATGAATATGTGTTCCTTGATGACTATCAGGGTGGAATTGGTGATATTAAAGGCCTAAGGTGATGGTGAATGAAGAATAAATGTGTTCTATGAAAGTCATGACTACAATTTGTTTACTCATGAAGAAAACTCATCATGTATCCCCTTATATGGTGTTAGGGTTTATTAATAAAGAAAAGTATCATATTCTATGTGACATGATGTTGGTGACTCAGTATGTACCCATGATGTACATGTTTATAGACATAACCACGTACATGGGCACAACCAGAGTACACGAGCATGGCCTTGTAGTATGACATGGATAGAGTACTCGAACAGATCTTGGTTCACAATAACAACTAATGTACATAGGAAAAACCCGAAGTACATAGTCACGGGGCTAAGCACATAACCATACCCAGGGAAGGCCATAGAATTTAGGTACTACCTGTACGTGCTGTGTATTGTCTCCAGAATAGGATGAGGACCCCAATCACTTTATTTTAGACTGGTATTATTTGTTCACATTCCATTGATCTATTTTTATGAGGGTATAGTGAGGAATTATGTCATAGGCTTAGAATTTTTATCCCCTTATTGGGTTTAGTTTAATTAGAGTTTCAGGAATCCCTCTTTATAACCTAGGGTGTGATATTTTTTCCTTTATTCTTCTCCCTTAGGTGGGGTATGAGGAATCATTATAGCCAACATAAATAGGCTTATGGTCCCCTACATATCTTCACAACTGAGGGAAGGGAGAAATAAGAAATGAGTGAACTTAAATTATTCATATGGGAAAACTTATCAATATGCCATCAAGGGTTAGGTTATAATCATATAAGAAAATGTGACTAGGGGAGACATTTTTTATTAAAAATAACATAGTACAATAAGAGTTTTCAATAAGTCATGAAGTAAATACAATGAATCTTATAAGTATAAACACATAACTAGAAATAAGAGTATGAGATAATAATTGAATTAGACATAATGAAATTATATGATAATGTCATGGAACCATAAATATGGGGAAACAATATAAAACATGACATTATAAACATAATTCAAGTCTCACTATCAAGACTATCATACTGTATAGAGGTCCATGGTGGATTGGGTTCACTACCCATTCACATAAACATAGTGTATATAGTCCTATAGTGGATCATGTTAACTCCTTAATCCCATATATAACAATGTATAATTTACCATCATATATTATATTCAAACCCTATTCCCATAAATAACATCTTATTATATATATATATATATCATTACCCAATGAATCTAAGGGATATATAATTATGTCCCCATCTTTGAAATAACATTGTGTACATAAGCTATCCTCTCATGAACCATATTTGGAATCACATGAGATGAAAACTCTACCTAAATCATTTGGGGGATATATAATTCTAGTTCCACCTTCCACATTATATAACATACTTAAATAAGTGTTCTATATAGATAAATGTACAAAATTTCATTAAAATAATCATTAATACGAGGAATAAATAGATTTAATGAGTATTTACAAAAATTATTTTCATAATACATCTAGAGAAATAATATGGATGGTTGTAAAAGAAAATATTCATAGTTTACAAAGGAAACTTATAATGATGTTGACTTTGATGAAAGAACACCCTCTCAAAAAGAATGCTTCAAATAATACCACATATGAAGGAATCAAGAATTATATTTTTTGATACCATGAGTTTTTTACCCCAAAGGAGGAATATAAATAGTGGGTAAATAATGAAACATGAATCCTGAGATGGAAAATCCTTTTGAAAATGAAAAGAAAAATGTAAATGAAACCGTAAAACAGTTTTGAAAAAATATTAAGATTATAATATAAGAAAATATTATGGTCCACAATATAAATTTGGTTCAAAATGTTTATGTTAAAAAATTGAAAAATATTAATTTGAAATTAATATCTAATAATGGATCATTGAAAAAGATAAAAGGTAATTTTTTCCAGAAGATTAAATATTTTATCATCAAAAGGAAAACCTTTTTAATATTTTAAAACCACATTGGTTAAAAAAATGTCATCATATAAAAGTGTGATAAAATATATTTTTGAGAAGGGTAAAATAGAATATGACTATCATAATAGTTAATACATAATAGGGTTTTAAAATATGATAAGAGTATATTTAAAAGAACAGGAAAAAAAGAATTGTGTGATAAAATGTTTTTTAAGAGGATGTGAATTATAATTTATATAGTTTGATTTTCAATATGGGAGAGAGTTCATTAATAAGTAATATTATAATAAACATTATCTAATAATATAGAAATATGGTATATCATATGAAATGAAAGTTAATCCTTATGGGAAAACATCATAACTCACAAAAGAAGATTGAGTTATAAAATACCCTTATATTCTAGGGAAGAAATCAATCATTGTCCCATGAAAGGAATATAATACATGCAAGTGAATTTTCAAATAAAAATGATAATTTAAGATAATATATTTTAATGGGAAGTAGTTATGACATACAATATAATAGTGGTGCATAATATCGAAACATGCCTTAATGAAGGAGCTAGAGATAAGAAACCCATAATTTTCACCATGATTTCCTCAAATTCACTCTAACCCCCTTTATGAATTTTTTTTAATTACTTATTTTATAATATTATTAGTAATTATTACCATTTAAAGCCCTAATTTATAATCATTATATATATATATATATTAATTAGTAATTATATACTTTCAATATCGAGTGTGAGTAATCCAGATTGTTTTGAACTTGTTTCATAATAGTAGCATTTATCTTCATTATTATAAAAATTATCATCATTATTAGATCATATAATGTAATAGAATTTATTTTTTATAATTATTTACTATTTTATTACTTTTTTATAACTATTTTAGATATTTTCTATGATTCTGAAGTCAATGATGAGCTTGTTTTGGGAAATTTTAATGACCGAATGATGTTAAAATTAGTATCAAGTTATGTGTTTATATTAACAAATATAGAAAAAAATAATTATTTAATTATTAATATCTAATATTAAGTTATCAACTCTGTATTTGAGATAAATATATATAATTTTTCATTTATGTGGTTAAACTGACCCAACAATAATATGCTATAATCTATGGGTAATTATGGATATGTAAAAGAATATTTTGTTATAATATATTAATAAAAAAATATATATTAAAATTATTCAAATGAAATTAGTGTGATGAATCATAATTTTTAATAGTTATAAAAAAATGGGAAATGGAAATGAATTTGTCAATAATAATTTAAACGCTTTTCCTCTTGTCATGTTTGTTTTAGGTGGTTAGTTTTACAATGATATCTTATTTATAATATAAATTATGGAATTCCTAATTTATATTTATATAATATAAATAAATAAATAAATAAAATATATATTAACTAAACCCATTTCTATAAAAATTGTTTATTGTTTGTGATGAAAGTAGAAATGTGTCGTTCATGGAGAAGTGGTCCACACATATGCATGAGAAAAGTTATCATTTCTTGTCGGTTGAATGAGAGGGGAATATATAATGGATAAACCATGAATATAATAAAATTTAGGCATAATTTTTATATTTATGTACATATATATGGTTATAATTTGTTTAGATGAGAATGGATGAGAAGGAAAAATAAAGGATGTTAAAGGGTAAGTAATACTTACATTGAAAATTGGGATATTATTTTAATGTATCCCTTGGGAATAATGGTCATGAGAGAGTTTTTAGGCTATAGGTTTCTAAAAAATTAATGGGGATCATGAATATTAAAAATTCTTATCATTTCATGGTGATTTTGAAATAGATGCGGGGCTTGAAATGGGTGGAATTTTGTTCTTTTTTACTGTGAAGAATGGACAAATGTTTGAAAAAGAATTTTCTAATAGGGTTTGTAATTTGAATTCATGAGATTAAGGTGAGTTGGGTGGAGATATTTTGGCTAATAATTTATTTTTGACATCCCAAAATAATATATTTATTCTATAAGTTCTAAGTTTAAAAATAATTTTGTATAATTTAAGTTACATTATATTACCCTTTTTAGCACTTATAAATCATGATTAAAATACAAAAATTCTCCTAATTTTATTACTAAAAATATAAGTTGGCCCTTACTACCAAAAGTAAACATATTGAATCTAAATTTTTTAATCCATTTAATCAAATTGTGTTTTAAATATAATAAAATTTATTTTTAAATTAAAACATATAATGCATTGAAAAAATGTTTTTATAGAAAAATATAATTTTAATAATTAAATATTATTAATATTATTTTAAATTTATTACCAATTAAATGATTTTTAATTTATATTTATATATTTTTAAACATCAAATGAGAGACTTTGTTTAAAAATAGAACAATTAAATCTAAAATAACACTATTTAGAATAGTATCATTCTGTGAAAAATCTCTGTTTTTCCATGTTAACTAATATTTATCTTGGTAACATAATTTTTTGCCAAAAAATAAAATTAAACACATTACCTAATTTTGAAATAATTATTACAAATATTTAAATTATTTTTTGTGATTCAATTTATAAAAATATATATTGATATCTATGCTCATAATTCATAAAAATAATTTAAAGAAACATGTATATTATAATTCAAAAATAAACTTATTAGTTACCAAGTAATAACTATTAGGTGTATAAAAACTTATTTTATTTTATATTTTATCTACTATTTTCATTTAATCCATTATTTAACAATAATATAACTAACTGAAAAGATTTAAGAATATATATTTTCACACATAAAATTATTTTATTTGTTATTTAGTTGCTATAACGACCTAATAATTTAAAACATAGATATGAAATATTTTTAAATAAATATTCATAAAATTATAAAAAAAAACTGAAGATTATAAAGGTATAATACCTTTAGAAACTTGGAAACATAAACAACTCGTTCATAAGAGTTCTATATTATCTAACACTTCGTTCCTCATAACTAGAACCCTTCTTAGACATATCATATTTAATAACTATCATAATAACCTAGGGAAAAGAAATATAAGAAAGGGTTATCTCAGATTCACAATGTGGGTAAAATAAGGAAATATGCAAACCATAACATGAGAATAAGGGTATGAGAACATGATCATAACATATGAAAACCATATCCTGCATATCAATGATCATAATGTTGAGTCATGGAATAAATTTCAATAGTTCATAAAATTTGAGTCATAAATAAATAAAATAACATAATCAATGAGAGCATAAAAATGACACAGGACATGAAATTTTGGTACACACTTAAGCACATAAAGTCATTTATATAGTTTTTAAGGCACAATTCCAAGGGTATCATAGTGGAATGTGAACACTCCTCAAACCATTTGAGTAGTCAAGGTTCACTCACAAGACTATCGAAGTGGACATAGTCCCTTACTGAACTAGGTTCACTCCCTATTCTAGTACTATTTATTTTATAAGATATCAATATTTACTTAATTTATTGGAGGAAGATATTGGTCTCTCATATCCTTGGTTATAACATGACCACCATCCATGGTTATAACATAACCATTATCACATAATGAAAATCATACACTCATCTATAAAAATATCATAAAACATTCATAATATTAGAACCAAAGAAAATAAATGTGTTTTATAAATATTTCACAACAGAAAAACCTATGGAAAATAAATTGGTTTTATAAAAATTTCATCATTTAATCATAACATAACTCATAGAAACAATAATGGTTTTTATAAACATATTATCATCAAAAAATAAACCATTCAGAGAAATAATAAACATGGTATCATTGGTTTATATACCTAGTAAGACATGTGTAACAACAAAGGATGTCATATTCTAAGGAAAATGATTTACAAAAATTACTTGAAACATTTATTAAGTAAAATAATATTTTCACTTTAAAATTTTCATTTAAAAACATAAAATATTTTCAAAATATTTTTCTTTGATAATAACCATGGAAGATTATAAATGAATCATAAGATATTATTTAATTTCTATTAGGAAAAATAACCTTTTCACTCTTAAAATCCCTTAAAAAACATTTATAAAATCATTTTACTTGAAAATTTCTTGGTAACATATAAAGGAATCATTAAATATTATTTAATACATTACTTTAGAAAAATAACATTTTCACTTTGAAAATAACTTTTTAAAAGTAAATATAGAAAAAAATTTTGAACATTATTTTATTTGAAAATAAACTTTTAAAATTATACAGGATTATTGAAATCAAATAAAGTTCACGAATTTAGGAAATTTCATTCATGTCGTACACATTAAAACAAGAATTCCTTTCACATTTTCAATAAAATCCTACAAAGCCTTGTTTTTTGAAAAACATATGAAGATTCATTTTATTTTTTTTAAAAAGTAAAACATGGGTAAAAATTTCTTCAATAAATACTTTTTAAAATGTAAAAAAAAACTGAAAACATTTTTAGTAAACATGGATATGGAAGAAAAAAATTTTTCGACCTAAGAGAGAAACAAAGATGATTTTTCTTAAAAACATTATTTCGATATCTTTAGTCCTTCATAATAGGAAAATGAAAGGAAAAAAATATAATATCTATAAATAATCATATTATATGAAAATAAATGATTTATCTGAGAGTTAGATCATAATATTTCATCATAAAAAATTTAATAAAAAACAATCCCGATAATTAATGAACTTGTAACATAAAACCCTTAACACTTTGATATATTTTGAATCATAAGTACCATTAAAGAATAAAATCATATTAAACATTATATATAATTAATATAAGGATATTAATAATATAAAATGATAATTTGGAAGTTTGTACACCTTATAAAATAATATATACACATAACATAACATACGTCTCAAAGAAGGAAAATTGAGACAAAAATCCCTTACCGCTATGGAAACTTTTGAACTGTAAACCCCATGAAATGGTGATAATAAAATGGATATTTAAATACTTATAATATAAATTATAATATTAATAAAATTTATTCCTAGGAATTATATAAACCACATAAAAGAAACACATGGTGAATATGGAATGTGTCTCACAGAAAATTATAGTGAGATGAAAATCCCTTACCTTAAGTCTCGACATCCTTCATAAACTTTCAACACACATGTATAATAAATATATTTTAAGTAAAAATATATTTTAGAACCATAATTGTATATATCATACAATATATTATTTACTTATTACTTTTTATTATAAGTTTATTAACAATTCCTTGTTAAAATCTCGTTTTGGGTAATAACTATTGTGTCTTTCATGTATATTTTGATTTTTTATTTTAAATACATTTAATTTGATCATGGTTACATAATATCTAGAATTATAACCATTATAAAAATAAAATTTATATTAATTATATATGTTTTTATAGTAATCCATGAAAGTTAGATATATAAAATAAAATACACTATTCATGAAGACGATAGGTCGTATATACGCTTGAGCGTTGTTTCAATTTTTTAAAGTATGGAAAAGGAAAGGTAAATAGTAATTACAAACTTAATAATAAAAATAATTTCATATATATAAAATATTTTTATTAACATTATCCTTATTACCTTCCATGCAAAGTGTTAGTGAAGAACGAATCACATCGCTTCGCGAGGTTGTAGTCTGCCCTTTACATGGGAGACGTTATCGTATCCCTAAAGGGATGAAAAGTAAGAAGGTATATGTGATATGATAATTTTAAAAGTATAATTACTATTAATATTATCATATATATTAATTTAATATATTACTATTACTATATATGTAAAATAGAAATGGAAAACACATCACATCGATTTGTGAGGCGGTAGTCCATCGTACACAAGAGTGGCATTATTTTCTTCCAATGGGTTAGAAGGTGAGAAGTTTGGTGTAATATTATAATTTAAGAAGTATAATAACATTATAAATATCTTATATAAACAATAAATCCATCATTATATCTATCTTTGAGAGGTGTTTAGGGAAAATGAATAACATTGGTTTGTGACGCGGTAGTTAAAAGTACACATGATCGATAGTTTCATTTTCCATTTGATGGAAGAAAAGATTGATATATGTTATTAAATTAACATAATAAAGACTAATTATATTATATATATATTTTTAATTATATAAGAATATTTTAATAATATTTTAAGGAGTTAGAGTAAGAAATAAAATGAAAATTCATGCTTAAGGACTCTACCTCTTCTTAGGAGAACCCCTTTATGTTTAAACCTACATCCATCATATAAAGAAATAATAAAACAAATAAGGCCTATAAAATGTGGGTAGGGAATTAAATAATAGATTTGGGTAGTTAGTTTCTGAACCAAAGGGTTCTTGATGTGTGAATAGAAAAGGATATTAGGTGGCATTTTATAAGTGGGGGAGATGACACACATGGGAATTTTGAAAATAATAAAGTGTAACAAAAATGTTTACATGTCACAAGGAACTAAAATGGGTAATTATAAAACCTTATATGTTATAAGGTAAATATTTGGAAATAAAATGGGTTTTATATATATTTATGCATAATTTTACCACTTATCATATTTGTTTAACCACCTAGTAAACTCGTTTTAATCTTTACCACAGTAATTATTTTTTACAAATTTTATTATTAATTTTGACCAAAAATTAATTTGTACTTATTATATAATATAAATTATTATTATTACATATATTTAATCCATTTTTACAAATTAAATTTATAGAAGTGGCAAAATTTCATTTAAAATTAATTCTATAGATGTAATGATAAATAGTTTTCCAAAGAGAAACTTTTTAAAATTTTATAACATTTTATATCAAAATTTGATATTAAATTGATTAAAATTAGATAAATTGAATTAATAAATATATAATTTATCTAATTTTATATTTAAAATTATATCAAAATAAAACTTATCTTTTAAATTATTATAATGAAAAATAATATTTTTATACAAACCTTTATTTTTTAATATTTACTAAAACAAATTATATTTTTAGAAAAGTATCAAAAATTTAATACAAGATAATTTTGAAATTCAGATTTAAAAAATTAATTTTATCATTTCAAATAAATTTTTTTAAAATTTTTCAATATTAGTTTTAAAATATGTATGAATAATGAGAAAAAATAGTTTTTAGAAAAATATAGTTTTATGCATATAAATGAATTTATTCATATATCATGTCACAAAAACAATTAATATGAATATAAATTTTTTTATTTAATATATAATATATAAATTTCTTTAAAATCATTGAAAAATTTATTTGTTTAATTTATTATTATAAAATGTGTTTGTTTATAGAAAAATATGCTTTTAGAAAAAGATTTCTTTAATTTTCAAACTGTTCTTATTTTTATTTATAGTTAATTGGACACTAAATAATTAATTTTATATACATGTTTAAACCATATACTATTAGTATTTATTTAATCTTATTTATACCTTTTATACTAATGACTAGGTGATAAATATTATATTAAATATTAATATTTTTATAGTACATCACATTTCATTAAAACTTGGGGTTTCTTGTAGAATAATATTTTAAAGAAATTAAATTTGTTTGAAAAATATTTCATAAAATATAGGGGTGTTACATTATACTACCCTTAAAATAATTTTCTACCCTGAAATTCAATCGCTTTCATAAAAATAAATGAGGATACTTTTTCCTTATTACATACCCAGGTGCCCACATAGCTTCCTTGAGCTGGTGGTTTTGCCAAAAAACATTGACCAGATGAGTGGTATTATTTTATAGTAATTTCACTCTATGTTCTAGAAAATTCATTAGTTGTTCCTTTTAAGAAAGATATTTATCTAGTCTTATGACCTATGAGTTTAGTACATATGATGGGTTTGGTATTTAATTCCTTCAAATATATACATGGAACACATCTTGAACCTGAGAGAGGTTCTATGGGAGCGACAAACGATAAGATATCTTCCTAATATGATCAAGAATTTCAAAGGGACCAATATACTTAGGTCTTATTTTTTACATTATTTATTCCATAGATAAATTCATATAAATACATTATCACCTACTTCATATTCTTGATTGTGTAAAAGATTATCATCATGATTTTTCTATTGACTTTGTACCGACCTTATGTCCTACTGAATGACTCTAACATTCTCTTCCATTTATTCAGTTATCTCAAGTACCAAACATTTATTTCTTGAAATTCATTCCATAATTTTGGAGTTTTATACATATTTCCATATAGGTATTTATAATGTTCCATTTGGTTGCTTTGAGTGAAATCTATTATTGTAAGAAAAATAAACTAGAGGAAGGAGTAGATCCCAACTACCTTTGAAATCTATAGAATAATGTCATAAAATAAAATATAGGGTTTAAATTATTCTATAAAACTAACCATATATCTGAGTATAATACACAACACTGAATCTCAGTTCTATATCAAGTGTTTTCTGAATACTTTTTTAGAACTTCATGGTGTACCTCAGATCTTGATCAGACATAATTGGATGTGGTACTCTATAAAATGTTACAACTTTTTTAATGTATATCTTATAAAGATGATATAAATAGAAATATTATATGATAGTGATAAATTGGGATGAATTTTTGAGGTGTTTGACTATAACCCATATATCATTATTCCTTTTATTGGTTTTTGGGAGTCCGATGACAAAATCCATGGTGATGTTTTCCCATTTCCATTATGGTATAGATAATGGTTGGATAATCCCCTTAAACAATTATCACTTAGTTATAACATGATTACATACCAATCATTGAGATACACACTCAATAATATCTTCCTTCATTTTGTCCCACCAAAATTTCTCTTTTATGTAAGCCAATAGTAGGTTCTTCCCTTATCATCATTCGATTGTGGGTTCAAGCCTTACGACCTTGAAAAATGTGATAGGTTGTTTCCCAATATGTGGGTTATCCTTTTTCCAAAATAATATTAATATAATTCACAAGTCTAAAAAACCAATATTTACTTAAAAATAAAAGATAACATAAACCCTAAATATTACTAATACCTTTATTCTTATCCCAAAAATTTAATGGAATTATTCAATAAATAATTTTTTCACTAAAACATATAAAAAACCAATGGGTAGTATTTCGATAAATGTCTCAAAAAATATCCTTTATATTGATAATCACCAATCACATAAAACCTTAAAGGGGGTTTATAATAATTTAAACTTATGATCACCCTTATAACCCTAAACCTATGATGGTATCCAAAACTTTTAATTTAATCTTACATGGAGACAAATATGATTCCAAAATTAACATAATCCGTATATGTTTCATTATTCTTATAACCAAAATTCCATTTTTAAAATAATTATACCATATAATTATTGAATCTAAATTCATAAATAAATCAACTATTTATTTATTAAATGAGATATTGTCTTATACAAAAATAATTTACATTAGAATCGTGGGTTCATCTATGTGCTGATGGAATATACAATGTGATTTAGTTATTCTAGAATTCATGTTGGAGAAAATAATCAATACTCAGAATCACATCAAATTTCAATAAAGGATGAACAATAATATTTTCATAGGAATTATTTATACAAAATCAAACATGAAATTCACAAACAAGGAGTGGAAGATAAGTTTCCCCTAATTATCATTATTCACTTCATCCATTGTGATTGCATAATATTTCCCTTTATACATTATATTTAGAGGTTTTTGTGTCCTATCATCCTTATTAGTACTTTTATTGGGTAATTGGATAACATAATTCCCAAATTCTTGTACATTAAACACTAGAGTGTGGGTGGTGTATTTTGTGTAGATATCTTTCTATTTTCATTTTTATCCAATTTATTCCCACAATTTCAGTATGAAAATGCCCGATAAACTTCCATTACACACTTAAAACTTTAACCATTATCCTTAAGTCAATATCCTTCATGTTTCCTTCCACACTTTTATTATTAAGGAAAGTTCATATTCTTCTCTCTATGGTTCTTAGTGTTTAACTTGAACCACATATTTATTTTCTTATCAAAACCATGAGATTGATGGTTAACTTCACTCTCTATTTCTACCTTGAGAGCACATTGAACAATTTCTTCATAGTTACTAATGTCCCTCATGGATAAAACCCTTTAAGAGATTGTTTTAATCCTTTGAAGAATTGATCAATCATACTTTCACCCTATATGACAATGCCATAAAAATACCTTGTATGTATTATAAAATTTTCTTCATACATACCAAAATATTCACCATCATTCTACTTTAGACCGAGGAATTCCTTTTCTATTTTCACACACACAATATGAGGACATTTATTATTGAAAAATAATATCTTACAATCATCCCACTCCATGGAGTCAATTTTATCACGTTTCCTTGTATTGTTGATGAGAGTCCAATATTGATCTGATTCCCATTCCAAATGATAGAGAGATAAAATTATTTTTTCATGTTTCAAACACTAGAGAATGGAAAATAAATTTTCTATGGTATGGATCCATTTCAAAGAAAAAAGAGTATTTAAGGAACCACTATATATAGTGGATGTTTACTCTTGAAGGACTCAAAAAAATATTTTTCCCTCCATTTATCATTTGGAAGTTCATCATGATTTATATAGAGTAAATTGTGTGAGCATAACAATGAGATTTTGCATTCTAGCTCCCATAACCTTCTGTTTCTTGGGAGGAACATCATTTAATTTTCTATTTCATTCATTTTTTTACACAGTTCCTCTAGGTTAATTCAAGTGAATAAAACCAAAATCATAGTGCGAGTAACAATACTCATAGTGGGAAACCCCATAATCATGAATAATCACTTATAGGATGTCTAAATCGCGATACATTATTTACAATACATATCACCTTAGGCTTAAACTAAGACATTAATGGTCATTATTTAAATTATTCAAGATGGTTCATAAAGAGTTCCTAAATTTCTAAAGCATATCCTCTGGGATTGTCAAACCAGGTGTGTAGTAAGGACTTCTTTTATGTTCTTGGTGACACTAGAGTCAATCTCAGTGTGCCTTTTTTGGATTTATTACCCATAGGTACATATATTCCATAACCAAATTCATTTATAATATCTATACATGGATATATTGAAACTAAACCACTCTATATACCCTTCAAAAATATTCTAGGATATTTTCTTATAGGTATAATTATAAATAGAATTATAATTAGATATATCCATCAGGATATCAATAAGGTTTTCTCATCCTAGTTTCTAATGCCTAACTAAACCTCTCATTTGATACAAAATATGGAGACCCATACCTTTAATATATAGATATTATATATTTTTAGATGAATATTCATTATATTACATAGAAAAACACTTTAGGATCATAAAGGTATAGTGGATTTGGGAACATTAAAATATAAACAACTAGTTCATAAGAGTTTTACATCATCTCCCACTAAGTTCCCCATAACCGGAACCCTTATTAAATATATAACATGTAATACCTATCATAATGACCTAGGGAAAACAAACATAATAAAGGGTGATATCAGATTATTAGTAAGGGTAAAAAAGGAAATACATAAACATAACATTGGAATAAGTGCATTAAAACATGATAATAACATATGAAAACCACCACTTTCATATAAAATATTATAATATTGAGTCATGTTATAAATATTGGCATTTTATAAGTCATGAGTCATAAATAAATCACAAAACATGATCCATGATAGCATAACATTGACATAATACATGAAATTTTTATATAAAAATAAGCATACAATTTCATTTCTATAGTAGTCTAGGATCATTACTAGGATAAAATAGTGGAATGGGTTCACTCCCAAAACCATATTAGAATTCCAGGTTCACTTCTAAGACTATTGTAGAGAAAAACAACCCTTACATAACTGGGTTAACTTCCCATTCCAGTCTAGTTTATATCATGATATATCAACCTTTAACCAATTAATTGGAGGGAGATATATGTCCCATGTATCCTTAGTTATAATGTGACCAAATTATTTGATTATAAAATACCCACTATCCTTGGTTATAATGTAACCACTTTCACATAATTAAAACCATTTTTACATGTTCCAAAATATCATAAAACATTCATTATATCAGAACCCATGAAAAGAAATGGGGTTCATAAACATTTAATTATATAATAACTTATTGAAAATAATCAGGTTTCACAAAAATTTCACCATTTCATCATAATTTAACCCATGTAAAAAGGAATGGGTTTCATAAATATCCTATCCTCATAAATATAAAAAATTTAGATAAACAATAAGAATGTTATCCTTGCTTTATATCCCTAGTAAAACACGAGTAACATAAAATGATGTCATAATAGATGGAAAATGATTATAAAATATCCATTGGAACATTTATTTAGGGAGATAAACTTTATCACTTTGAAAATATATTTTAAAACATATATATTTTTTTAAAATTCTATTTCTTTTAAAATGAACATGAACATTTTTAAAATAATATTTAATGATTTTTTAATATATTTCTTGATAAAAATAAACTTTTATCTTTGAAAATATCGTTTTATAACCCAAAAAATTTTCAAAATCATTTTCATTTAAATAACCTTAGAAACTTATAAATTAATATTTAATAATTATTTAAAATATATCTAGAGGAAAATATATTTCTCACTTTGATAATCATTTTTTTAAATACACTAAACATTTAAATAAACCATTTATTTTAAAATAAAATTTAAAAATTATAATGTAATATTTAAATAAAATAGTGGTCATAATGGTTGGAAATTCTATGTGTGCTAAAAATATTAAAGTAAAGACTCCTTTTACATTTTTGGTAAAATCCAAATAGGCCTTGTTTTTTTAAAAAGACATAAAGTTTCCCTTTAAATATTTTTTTAAAAATTCAAAAAATGGGTAAAAAATTAATTAATAAATCCTTTATATAATGATAAACAAAATTATAACTTTTTTAGAAAAGATTTATATGTAATAAAAAGTGTTTTCAACTGAAGAGATAAATTAAGATGTTTTTTTATTAAAAAAATTCTTCATGCATCTTTAATCATTTAAGAGAATAAAATGAAAGTGAAACATGTATTCTCCATAAATAACCAATAGAGTAGAAAATAAATTATTTTCTTGAGAGGTAGATCAAAATATTTATCATCGTAAAATTAATTATAAAAAATCTTGATAATCAAAGATATTGTTCCATAAAGACTTTACCACTTCAGTATCATTTGAATCATAAGAATAATTAAAGAATAACATCATATGAAGCATTAAATATATTTAATAGAAGGATATATATAAAATAATATGAAAATGGGGAATTATAAACTTGTAATAAAATAAGATAGGTTTATAACATAACATATGTCACAAGGAAGGCACATTGATAAAAAAAATCTATTACCGCTATGGTAAATTTTGAACTATAATCCTCATGAAAGAGAGATCCTAAAATGAATGTGTAAATACCCAAAATTTTAGGATAATCATCATAAAATAAATTCATGTGGATTTTATACATCACATAAAAGAAACACATGGTGGATATGGCATGTGTCTACCATAATAAAAGTGAGACGGAAATCCCTTTCCACTAAAAAATAATTGAAAATTTATAGGAGTGGTATAACTATTGATAAAAGAGAATTTTCTATTGGTAAAGTGTTTGAGAATTTTTTTCCATCACTAAATTCTATTTCAACATGTAAAATAGTTCTGTTATAATTATAATAATAAGAATAGACAACATATTTGTTGGTGAACATGTTTTTAAAAAAATTTATATGTTGATAATATTATTACAAAAATTAATATTTTTGCCGATAATATTATTATCAATATTATTTTATATGTTATTGTAATCAATACCAATGATTAATATTTAGTGGTAGATTAATCTTTTAAATAAAATATTATGTGTGTATATTCTAATATTTATTGCTAAAATTGTATATTATATTAATTAATATAAAATATAAAATATATATGTTATATTTATTATATAATAATTATAAAAATATCTTATATGAAATTACAATAAACTAAGGATTTATTTTAAGAAACATGTTAAAATATAATTCAAAAAAAAGTTCAAAAATAGAAAAAAATGAAGCTTTAAGAAACATGTTACAAACATTTTCAAACTCTGAGAGACAATACATGAAACTATAAAACTCCATATACAATATATTTCTCTCATGCATCAGATTTCACTGTAGTGGTCCACATTGGAAATGGAGTTTATGAATAACATTAACCCACATAGTCATGGTATTTCCACAATAGAGGTGAACATCTATAATATGATCATATTGATAGTAAGTAGAAGGTTATTCAAAATTTCAGATGTAGGGAGCACTCACACTAGTGTCTCGAAGTGGATAATCATCCAATTTGATTCTATTGATTAATTTGAGCCAGATTACATTTCTAACTATAAGAAAATTAAAACCAAATTATATACCAATATAATCACATTACAAATTGCCTCATGATCTGGACTAATCCAACCCAATTTACATACCTAAATATTGGAAAATTAAAACCAGGTTGCATACTTGTCTTCCATGACTGATACTAATCTTTAGGAACATGAAAAAGAAAAAAATAATTCTATGCAATCTGAAATACCTCATGAAAAACATATTATATAAGAAAAAACAAGAAAACTAGATTACATACCAATATATAAGAACATGAAAATAGAACATGAATTAAAAAGAATATGAAATAAATATTACATACCCATATTTAAGAACATAGAAACCAGATTACATATCAATCTACACTCCCTCATGTAAGAGGGAATACCAGATTACATTACAATAACATGAGAACTAGATTGCGTTTTACTAACTAGAAAAATATTAAAAGCATAGTACATAGAAATCATCAATAACTCATGATCTTGATTAATTTGAGAAAAAAAATACTTTGTTAATTTCCCACATCAATAAATTAAATACAATTCTACACACCATATTACAAATGTTGAGGATCTATTAAAACTAACTATACTACTTCTATATACCCACCTTTATATGCATCCATTACAATGTCATCCAATTAAAATACATAGAGAATTCTACCCAACTTCCACTATCATTACTTGAAAAGAGATTAAATTCTATAAAACTTAATATAATAAAATGAGGATTTTTTAAAAATAGAGAACCATGAAGTTGTAGTTTTAAAAACTACTTTAATCATGCCTAGTTCAACATAGACCATATCAATGGTTTCAGTAAAATAAGCCTGAATTAAATTCAAAATAGTCTATAAAAAATTAAAAAAATACAAAAAATAAAACATTAGAACGAGTTGATCAAATGCAATCTATGTGGTAGGAGATCATTGGAAAAAATTTCTACTACATTCAAATAATTGGAGTTAAATATATTCTATTCACTGAGTAATGGATTTCCTTTATTAAACCCACAATAACAAGTTTATATGTCAAATTAAAACTAAAATTCTTCTAGCAATGTTCATCAACACATTTAACTATGATCATATCAAATGAATAAAATTACTCTATTCTTGTAGTATTTTCATATCGCACCACCATATTGGAAAACAAATTTTAGGACATTGATGACCTGAGTTTCTATAAAAAACAAAATCATCAACAATTATCCTCATCAAATTATAATTAGTTCAATAAAAAAATAAGCATTGTTGTACTGTCCGTACTCAGAATAATAACCTCTGTAATATATAATATCCACAAAAAAATCTCGTCAAAAACATTAAAAATATAATACCAAAAAGACCGTGTAATAAAGAAAACTATAAACATACAACACAACCAGGGCATGTGAAATTTCAGAGGGCAATAACTAAAAACAGACGTGAATTTTAGAAACAAAACTAAACATAAATCCCAAAAGACATTGTATATGAGTAATTTACACCACTCCCAAAGGGTTTTGTAACAAACCATAATACATGTATCAATGTATTATGAAAAATAAAAAAATTAGACTAGAAAATTTCAACTCAACTAATTCATGTCAAAATTGATACCATGAGATCCACAACAATCATTTAAAAATAAAAAAGGATTTCTGATTCCCATATACTATAAAATAATAAAAAAAGATCCAAATGGGTATAATAAATATATATTATCGAAAGGGAATAAATATTTTTTTAAAGAAGATATAATATGAAGTGAGAAAAAAAACAATTAATACAAAACCTATGTAAATTTTAAATGAAACCCTAAAATATTTTTCAATTATTTAGTAAAACCTCATAAGGGGAGATTAAAAAAATATTTTCAAGGAATTATCAATAATATCATAGGCATCATCTTCATAAAAAAATCACAAATTAATAATAATTAAATGTTTATGAAATTGTAATCAATTAAGGCATTCTATGAATGATATTTATTTTACCCAATCTATATAGTTAAGGCCGTTTAAAATTTGAGGAAGGAATAAAATTACATGATCATAAACTAGATAAAAAATTAGATTTATTAAAATACCAACCAAAAGTGATAACAATTTTTATCTGTTCCATCCTCCATATATATGTATCAAAGAAAATGTATAATTGTTAATATGGAATAATACATATTAGAAATAAGAAATATAGTGTTTTCTATCAATATATTTAAATTATTGATTTTTTAGTAAGTAAAAGAATAATAACCGATGGTAAATTAAAAGTAGAAATTATCAGTATCTTCATGAGTAAGATAACATTCTTAAATGTTGACATGACTTTTCAGTCACAGTAGAATTATGAATTAAATTTTGTAAAATTCATTTTAATTATATTAATATAAAATAACTTGAAATTTCTAATAGGTATTATATACCCCTTCTATTAAACCATACAACCATTCAATATGTGAAGTATGGAAATGTAATGTTTAAGTCAAAAAATAGACATTACTATATCAGCATATTCATACACATGTAATATAGTGACTAAACCATGGTCCCCTGGGATGCATTATAAATGGTTTATAAGTATCTAAAATTTATTTCAACTATTAACTGTTACACCCCAAGCTTCTATGACATGTTTTTCTTTGAATAATACAATAGAATGTGACGTACGCAACATCGAGTTCAAGCACACCAGGACCTATCAAACTAACCATTTAAAAAGAGGTTATGAATATTAATAACCACATTTTTAATTATATATGTATCCCATATAATTTTAACATTCATAATTTGTGTTTCTTATACATAATATAAGGACAAATTCAACTTTTCAGATAAAAGAAGTATTTTTCAAAAATACAGTTTTTTCACCTTTTAATGGAGAACCCTTTTTTAAATACAATATTTGAAACTTTAATATCTTAAATTTAATGAAATGAAATTTTTCTGTAGAATCAAGACATAAAAAGTTATTTTGGATATTTTTTTGGTGTTATTCTGATAACTTTCATATTTTGATCTATAATTAAAGATACAAAATTTTAATTGAAATCAACCTTTTTAATTAAAATAATTTATAGTCTTAAATTATACATTTGAATGGTTTTGAAGTATAATTAGATTATATTTTTATCATTTAATACAATGTTGGTCATTTTATGTAATTTCACTTTTAAATTGGACATAAACACATATCAATCTTTTGATAGTTTTTAATTCTCAAAAACCCGCTTTCTAGTTTTGACAATGGGAATTAATTTTAAATTAATTAATGAAACTTCTATGTTTTTAATTTGGTAAAATAGACATCATTTTTGGATTCTTAATATCAAAATTAGATTAGGGTGAATTTTTGGTGTTTTTCTAAAAACATTCAATTTTTTATGAATAGTGAAAAACAATGCGTTATTGTTTAAAACCAACTTTTTATTTAAATAATTATTTATTTTATTTAAATTTATTTTATGTTAAAATAGATACATAATACCAATATAAGTTCAATGTAATTCATTGGAGTCATTTTATAATAAGTTTAGATATATAAAATTGTATTGAACTTTTTTACCGTATTTTACCCTCTTTCTAGGTATATTTGAAAATTTGCATAAAATATAATTTTACACCTTCTGTGAATTGAATTTAAAAAATATGAGAGATGCGGTTGACATCAGTAAGTGAAATATGGTTCAATAAGATGAAAATAATTTTTGGTGAATAGTAACTTTTGAATTTTATTTACCACGGTTAAAAGTAAATAGGGTAATTAAAGGTAAAAATAATGTTATAATTATCATAACACATGTACCAATTATATTGGGTAAGTGTTTTTCAACCAAAATAAATCTTAGGAATAAAATATGAACCTCTTTGATCCACTTGGATTAGATTAGGAAATTTATTATTATTTTATTTAAAGAAGAGTTAAAAGTGTAAAATTCAAAGTTTAATAACTAAACCATTTTTAATATAGGGTTATACAGAATATAAATTTAACTATAATTATTCATTATAAATATAAAAATATTTTCTACATCATGGTATTTTATTCATAAATTTTAGACATTAAATAATTAAATTTATTTATGACACAATGATGATGCAATAATTACTTTATTAATGAAAGATTAAAATAATTGATGTTATAAATATGAAAATAAATTTAAATTGAGAATTTTGATGCATTACTCGAATTTTATAGGTTAATATGACATTTTATGTTTGATTCAATGAATTTTTTTCTAAGTAATAATGTTGTTATGA
Organism: Viscum album; assembly: GCA_963277665.1. NCBI lineage: Eukaryota > Viridiplantae > Streptophyta > Magnoliopsida > Santalales > Viscaceae > Viscum > Viscum album. The sequence goes on from OY728145.1 coordinate 1,420,627,106, forward strand.
CTTTCACAAAAACCAAATACTAAATAGTGTCAAAATTGACATAAATGAGTTCTTAAAACAAATACTATTTTATTAAATTATAAAATACTCTTAAAAATATATGGTTCTACAAAAGGACTTAGATAAGATTATATATGTCAATAATTAACCACTTGGGGTTCTCTTGTCTTTTTATAGTAAGTTTATTAACCATTTATTATAATAATATAAGAGGACATGGTAAAAGTTAAACTATTTAAATGAGTGTTAAATCTAAAAGATAGGGTTAATATGGTGACCTAAAATTTTCTAAAACATATATGTTGAAATAATTTCAACTCATAACCACCTTATATTTGAAATAAATCAATTTGGATCCATTATAAACTAGAAATGATATTATAATAAAATAGTATTTCAAACCTTTCCTGAAGTGACCCTCACCTCTCTTATAAAGAGGTACTTCCCCTTCTCTCAAAATCACACCTCAAAATCCATTTGGCTCAGACAAAACCTACCCAAATCTCCTTCCAAATTACCTCACTTAAAAATATAGGCCTTTCCTTGAGCATAAAGACAACCTAATGAGACCTTTTGTTCAAATAAAAATGAAACACCCAAAGAAGAGGTAATTATTTTATCATCTCTTTCAAAGTTATTTTCTTCTTCCACTTTCTCTTTATTTTTTATTTCCATACCAAAATAATAAATCTAGTACCTTTTACATACTGTGATGTTATTATAAATATTTTACCACCATACTCATTATTATATCCATCCTATGAATGATAATGTCACCATGCGTGCGTACGCATGACTTGCCGTCTCCACGCCGTGGTGTAATTTGTTATTCAGCACTATGTTATTTTGATGGATACAATGATGAGTAATATGTATATAAATAATTAAAATAACATGATAATTTATCTGTAAAATTAACATACCATCCAATTACACACCTTTTAATCATTAAAAAAAATGATATCATCGCTCATATTTACGTACGACTTACCGTCTCCACAATGCGATGAGATTCATTTACTCGTTCACCATTCAACAATGATTATAAAAACATATATTATTAATAAGCATGTAATATATGACATAATAATGATAATGGATATATATATATATACTTACATATATCTTATTCACTTAAATCCGTTCAAAACGATATGAAAACGAAAACAATGTTTATGCGTACGTACGACCTACCATCTTCATAAACGATGATTCCCATTTCATATATCTATCTATTATACATATTTATATTCTAAATATATATGATATATAAATCAAATTTTATATTTTGAAATTATTTAAATCATGATATAAATGATACGATCAAGAATAACAAGTTAAAACACGTACAATAAAGAAAGTGATTATTATCCAAAATGTTAGTTTAACATGGAAATAATTATTAAATGGGTAGTATAAAGTCATAAATGAATTATGTATGATATAATAAATATTAATATGGTTCTAGTATAATTTAATAACATAATATTTTCATTATACAGGAGGTTAAATGTACCCTTGACTAAAGGAAAGTATAAGGTAAGAGTTAATTCTTCAACCTCATTATTATCCGAGATTATTTATGTGTAAGTGATTTATGGAACATATTTTTTATCCATGACCATGTTTCATAAGATAAAATTCAAAATGATTATTTTAAGGTACTATTTTTCTAAAACATCATTTTAAATGTTTTAAATATTTATTCTTCTAAATATTTTTCATTAATATCCATGTTTTTAAAATAGTTTTAAGGATTTATTTATATACACATTCTTGTTTTTAAATGTTAATTACTTTAAAAAGTTTCAAAGTGGTATGGGACACTTTGATTCAATAATATCTATTAAAATAATTCCTTTATAAATGTGTGACTTTTAAATGATTTCAGAAAAAGGGATATTTCTCTCAAAATGTTTTACTCATCATTATCAACTATGTCAACATATTTTACTGAATATTATTCTTAATTAAGGTTAATTTATTATAATATAATATTCCAAATTGTATTTAATGAGTTAAGATATGTTTGACCGTGGAAGTGCTATTTTTATACCCTTCATGGTTTATGATTGAAGTATTTATATTTTGTATGCTAGTTTTAACATCAATGTTTATGTTATGTTTCAAAATTTTCATATGAGGAATGCCGTGGATTTAGTAAGTGATGGGTGGGGCCTGCTATAGCCCCTCAATGCATCGGTAGGTCTCATGAGACAAATTAGTGTCTTGGCATAAGGCCTTGACAAAAATTTTATTTGTAGTCTTGGTACGAGGCCTTGACTATGTGGTAATGATGTCTGGCATTTGACATTCCCTCATTATGAAATTAATTATTACATGTGATTATTTTACTAGTAGAATATCCATGAGCATGTTTAGATCATAATGTTTGATTTTTTTTCTCCACATTATGTTCAATTTTATGTTTAAAAGCCTGTTGTTTTTATTACACATATTTCCTTAAAATTTTATAGCTTCTACTAAATTATTTACCCTTACTGAGCATCTAGGATCACCCCTTTCTTATGTTTTGTTTTCTTAGGATTCCAAGAAGTACAATATGTTTAATATACAGGGTTAAACTAGGGGAATAATAGTGTTCTAAACAGATTATTTATGTTGTGTTTTATGTTTGAATGTGTAATATAACATTCTTGTATATAATCTATTTTCCAAGAATACTAAACTGATCGGTCATTTAGGACTTGATTCCTTATAATCATACCAATGTATTAAAATAATGCACTGGCTCTGGGTTTCTTGGGTCGGGGTGTTATAGTTGGTATCAGAGGAAGTTTAGTAAAAACCTTGGAAACTATATTTAGAAAAACTCTGATTAGAGAACATTACCCTAAGATAGACTTTGAGGATTAATATAGAAAAACTTCCTAGAATTTTGGTAATGTAGATATTTTGTTTATTTTCCAAGAAATACATCCCTCTGTGGATATAAGAAGGTAGAGGCGGCTCTGGAACATATGTACCTAGGAGTGAAAAATATGACAAGGAGTTTCAGGCTTGACCCAAGGTATCCTGGTACCCGACAACGGTCCTTGATGCACTCTTGGTTATGAAATTCCTGGGGGATATTATTAGGATAATTCACATTTTATTTAAAAATCATTATGAAGGATTTTTGATTAAATACTTCCTCAAAGAATTTTTTTATTAATAAGGATTATATGCATAAATTGTTCAATTTATGTTAGGTATTTTACTAGTTTGGAATTATGTATTGTGATTCATAAACTAAACTAGTGTATGCCATTGTTTAGAAATGGCGCCTAGTGGAAGGAATGAAAACCATATCAATTCACTCAATCCATGTATAGATTTCCCTCCTACTCAGGATAATTATAGTCGAGTAGGTGATGCAACTGATGTTGATCATCTTATAACCATACTGGGAAAACTCACTCAGATTATGAATACTAACCTTACCCATATGGAGCACCCTAATCCACAATATGGAGGTTCATTGTTAGACTACTTCATGAGTAAAAACCACCAACATTCAATTGGACTAAAATTCCATTTGTAGGTGAGAAATGGATAAGTTACTTAGAAAACATATTTCATTCTTTGGAGAGTAGCGGAAGGGAAAAAGTTTTCTTGGTAGTTTATCACCTCACAAGTGATGCATATCAATGGTGGTCATTGATTAAATATACAAATAAGGATAAAGAAGTATCAAATATGGAATTAAGGGAGTTTAAAGAGATTTTATTAGAAAAATACTTTTCTCACGACCATCGAGCAGATATTGAAAGAAAATTTCTAAGTGTGAGGAAAAAGGAGGATGAGAATGTCAAAAATTATGAGGCTAACTTTACAAGGTTAGCAAGGCATGAAACAAATTATATACATAACCCAAGGAGTAAGATTGATCGATTCATTAATGGGTTAAAACCATTTCTCTATCGATTATTAGTCTCACAACTCTTCACATCGTATGAAGATATAGTTTCGTGTGATATCCAGATAGAAAATGAATTCTCAAGTCTTATGACATTAAATTAAAGCAAGAGAAGAAGAGAACGGTGGAGCAAGAGACAGATAAATGGAAAAAGGGAAAGAAGGATTTTCCCTTGTGATAATTGTGGGAAGAAACACCATAGTAATTGCCTAAAAGGAATGAGAGTTTGCTACAAATGTGGAGAATAAGGTCACTAGGCTCGTGATTATAAGGGAAAGAAAGAGACTATCAATGTTGACTACTAAAATTGTATAGAAATGGGGAATTATGAAAATAAATGCCCTAAGCGCGAAGGAAACTTACCTCATAAAAGGCATAGGGAGCAAGATCAATCTTATACTGTTACTACAGTTGAAGTGGAGTAATTAAGTTATTTGTGTTTTTGGATCCAAGAATTATATTCTAGTTATAAGAAGAATGTGATATATATATGGATTATACTCTAGTTCTTTTTCTTTTCATTAAGGTTTTAATATGATAAAGGTATTCATATTTTCAGTATGTGACAATAAGAGAAACCTTACGTTGTTTGGGGAATCTAATGTTACAATTGATTTTTTAATTTAGAGACCTTTTAGAGAGAGTTTGGATAGAAGTATTTTGAATAACTATAAAGGTTAGAATGGATTAAGTTGGACATTGGATACTATTGTTTAAGGTAAAAATATTTCTTAAGATTATATTTGGATTGTTATAAAAAGGACAACCTGGAGGTCGGGCGACAACTTATTGCGTCCGACAAGGCTGTAAGACTTGAACCCACAACCGAAGGGTGACAAGGGTGCACCACCTACCACTGGTCTACGTGATATCCTAGTTTGTATAATGTAGTTTTTTTAAAATTGTATGACAGATGAATTATAAATTCATTTTTTGGAACCCTATACAATTAGGATAAATTTATTATTTTTGAGTTTTATTATCTTTTGGAGTGAAAGATGAGTTTGTGGTAGAAATTAGTTAACGGATGGAACTGTATTTGTCAAGTATTATTTTTTAATTATTCTATGAAGAAATTAATTATTAACCTTTATGGAAAGGATCATAAAACAAAAAATGTCTTATCCTAATACCCTATGTTTTATTGAACTGATGATATTTTAAATTATTATAGATTTATGGCTTTGAGGCCCTCAATTTTCCATTCACTTGCTTGTGATTTATGACCTCAATCACTTCCTATAAATATTTATTTTTTTACTTCAACTATAATTTCCACCAATGTTCTCCTATTAAAATTCCTAATTTAGTGGTGACTTTTTCATTTCTCTTTCCCTCTTCTTCAGACTATAATTTATTAACCCTATTTCCGATGTGGGTTTTCCAAAAAGGTATTTCTATTTTTTTAACCTTTAATTTTCGAAGACCAATTTCAAATTGCAAGGATGAAATTTATTGAATGAGAGAAGAATGTAACACCCCAAACTTCCACGGTATATTTCTTTTTGAATACTACAATAGCGTGCGATATACGCAACGCCGAGTTCAAGGGCACCATGAACTATCAAACTAGCCATTTAAAAAGTTGTTATGAATAGTAATATCCATATTTTGAATTTTTTATATATCCCATATAATTTTAACATTCATCTTTTATGTTTCTTAGACATAATATAAAGACAAATTCAACTTTTCAGATAAAAGAAGTATTTTTCAAAAATATAGTTTTCCACCTTTTAATTGAGAACCATTTTTAAATCAAATATTTTACACTTTTATACATTCAATTTGATGAAATTAAATTCATATTTATAATCGGGACATAATTTTTTTTTGGATAAATTTTTGGTGTTTTTCTACTAACTTTCATATTTTGATAAATAGTGAAAGATACTAAATTTTAGTTAAAAACAACTTTTTTAATTCAAATAATTTATAGTGTTAAATTATACATTTGAATGGTTTTGAAGTATAATTAGATTATATTTTTATCATTTAATCCAATTTGTCTCATTGGAAGTAATTTCACTTTTAAGTTGGACATAAACACATATCAATCTTTTAATAGTTTTTACTTCTCAAAAAACCACATTCTAGTTTTGAAAACGGGAATTAATTTTAAATTAATTAATACAAATTCTATGTTTTGAATTTGGAAAAATATAAATAATTTTTGTATTAGTAATATCAAAATTATATTAGGGTGAATTTTTAGTATTTTTCTATAAACATTAAATTTTTGATGAATAGTGAAAAACAGTTCGTTATTGTTTAAAATTGAGATTTTACTAAAATAATAAAATATTTTATTTAATTTTATTTTAAGTCAAAATATATAAATAATACCAACATATGTTAAATTTAATTCATTGGAGTCATTTTATAATAAGTTTAGATATATAAAATTTTATTGTACTTTTTACCGTCTTTTACCCTTCTTCTAGGCATATTTGCAAATTTGCATAAAACATAATTTTACCACTTATGTGAATTGAATTTAAAAAATCCAAGAGACATGGTTGACATAATTAATTAAAATTTGGTTCAATAAGATGAAAATGTTTTTTGGGGAATAGTAACTTTTGAATTTTATTTACCATGATTAAAAGTAAATAGAGTAATTAAAGATAAAAATGATGTTATAATTATCCTAAATCATGTCCTAATTCCATTGGATAAGTTTTTTTCGACAAAAATCAACCTTAGGAATAAAATATGAACCTATTTGATCCACTTGGATTATATTAGGACATTTTTATTATTTTATTTAAAGAAGAGTTAAAAGTGTAAAATTCAAAGTTTAATAACTAAACCATTTTTAATATAGGGTTATACATAATATAAATTTGACTATAAATATTCAATATAAATATAAAAATATTTTGATACATCATGGTATTTTATTTATAAATTTTAGACATTAAATAATTAAATTTATTTATGACACAATGATGATGAAATAATTACTTTTTTAATGAAAGACTAAAATAATTAATGTTATAAATATCAAAATAAATGTAAATTGAGAATTTTTATGCATTAAAAGAATTTTATAGGTTAATATGAAATGTTAGGGTTGATTCAATGAATTTTATTCTAATTAATAATGTTGTTATGACTTTTACAAAAACCAAATACTAAATAGTGTCAAAATTGACATAAATGAGTTTTTAGAACAAATACAATTTTATTTAATGATAAAATACTCCTAAAAATATATGGTTTGGGAAAAGGACTTATATAAGTTTAGATATTCCAATAATTAACAACTTAGGGTTCTCTTGGATTTTTATAGTAAGTTTATTAACCATTTATTATAACAATACAAGAGGACATGATAAAAGTTAAACTATTTAAATAAGAGTTAAATCTAAAAGACATGGTTAATATGGTGACTTAAACTTGTATAAAAACTATTAGTTGAGAGGATTTAGACCCATAACCACCTTATTTTTGAAATAAATAAATTTGGATCTATTATAAATAGAAAATGATTTTATAATAAAATAATATTTCAAACTTTTCCTAAAGTGACCTCACCCCCCTTATAAAGGGGTACTTCCCCTTCTCTCAAAATCACACCTACAAAGCCATTTGTCTCGACCAACCCCTGCCCAATTATCCTCCTAACTTCCCTCACTTCAACCTATAGGACTTACCATGAGATGAAAGCTAACCTAAGGAGCCATTTTGTTTAAATCAAAAGGAAACACTCAAAGAAGAGGTAATTATATTATCACCTCTTTCAAAGTTATTTTCTTCTTCCACTTTCTCATTGTTTCTTATTTCCATACCAAAATAATAACTACAATAACTTCTACATACTGTGATGCTATTATAAATATGGTACAACCATACTCATTATTCTATCCATCCAATGAATGATAATGTCACTATTCGTTTGTATGTAAGACTTAACATCTGCACGTCGTGGTGTAATTTATTATTCAACAATATGTTATTTGGATGGATATAATGATGAGTAATATGTATATAAATAATGATAATAACATGATAATTTCTCTTTAAAATTAATATACCATCAAATTACACACTTTTTAATCATTAAGGAAATGATATCGTCGCTCGTGTGTACATGAAACTTACTGTCTCCATAATGCGATGAGATTCATTTCCACATTCACCATTCAATCTTGATTATAAATGTAATGTCCCTAAAATTCTGTATTTTTTTAATTATATATAATTATTTCAAGACCTTTAAATTTGACGGCACACGATTCCAAGGCCCGGAGTGCCCGAAATGATCCGTCGAAGTGTTGGTAAGCTTTAACTAGTGCGCATAAGCAGTTTTCCTGAAAAAATGGTATAACTATTAAACAGTTACTCTGATCAGAAATACAAGGGAACTGTTGCACTTAGGATGGTAGGTTTAACCTAGGAGCGACTTATTTTTAGTCTGCGCAAGCCTATGGTGAGAAAACCCAAAAATGGAATAACCGTAAATAAAATAATTAAACAAAGTTATTTTATTTTTCAAATGCTTATAACTCAAATGGTAACTTGGATTAAAAATCAAGGACCACCACTAAACTCGTGAGGGCATGCTTTATTTAAGTAGATACTAACTTTGCCCGGTGCGAGCCACCAGTGAAAGTTAGTTTTTGGCCGTAAATAAAATAATTAAGTGAAAATTATTTTATTGTAAAATCCATAACATTTAAATAGTAACTCAGATTGAAGATACGAGAGTAACATTGGATTATTTGGGGCGTGTTTCACTTGGGCAGAGCCTAATCTCAATTGGCACGGGTCAAGGCTGTCTGTTAATAATTTTTCCAAACTTTTTTTGGGTACGTTCAGTAAACCCGCAAGCGGCATTTTCTAAATTTTGAACTAGTACTCATAATTCAAATATGAGGACACCATTGAACTCACAGTGCCGAGATTCGCTTAAGGAGACCTTCATTTCGACTGCAGTATGTTTGGAGAAAAAGTTAGTTTTTGGAACTTTTTAATAGAATTAATAAAATATCTTTATTATTTTATTTTTATTCTATTCCTCCAAAGAACGAGCGGTAAGGTGGGGTCGACGACGTGTCAAGTGAATAAATGGCTTGAACCTCCAATCTGAGTAACAACAACGTTGGGGTAAATTAGGAAGCTTCCTAATTAATGAGTCCCATTAACTCCCTGTGTCATTACTTACCCACCCTCTGTTATATAAATATGGATCTAGGGAAAGGGTATCAAAGAGCTTCACCAAGCAGCGAATTGCTGAAGGAATGCCGTAATGCCGGACCCTTAGAAGATGAACTTGACCCAGTGGGAGGTGATGGATGACATTGAACCACCAATGGGAGATGTGTGAGTGGCATCTTTAGGAGTTGGTCACGGGAACTAAGAACACGCTCCACCAGCAAGCGCGGAAAATTCTCTAATGTTCAATGTAGGGGTTTAAAACTGTGTGATTATTGTTTCACATGTTCTTCCATTTTAAATGAAGAATGTGGATCAACTCTATCTAATTGATCTACGGATGATTTATTCTTACAGATTGGGAATTTTATAACAGGTTGATGTAGGAGTTTTTAATATGATTGAATTTATTTATTGATCCTTAATATTCTAAATTGACGACGATAATGGTTAAGCGAACATGACCATCATCCCATACTTAAACCTTGATCCTCTTTCTTTTTATTCTCTGCACGTTCTTCATGCGTTCTTCAAAGAAAAATATTTATTGATGCTGGAAACATAATAATTTATTGAGTGCGATATATGGATGCAGATCCCTCGACACAAGGATCGTGAATATGTGATCGTTTAATTTTTCGAGCTTGGAACGAAGCTGCAATGGCTCGCGGAAGGAGGTGGCGAAATATTTATTGACACTGGAAACATGGAGTTTTGCTGAGTGTGATATATAGACACGGAGCCATCGACACAAGGATCGTGAATATGTGATCATTTAATTTTTTAGGTTTGGAACGAAGCCGCAATGGATCGCGGAAGAAATTGGTGGCTGACACCCGGTCGACCACGAGGAAGGTGGGGCGGTGTGCGTCTGGGACACCGGTTGAGTAAGAGGCCATGGCCCATCAGCCGCGGTAGAGTAGGGGAGCGGCTGACATCCGTTCGGCTGCATGGCCGAGTGGCGGCGCGCGTATGCGCAGCCGATGAAGCAAGAGGTCATGGCCTCTTGGCTGTGGTGGAGGATGAAAGCGGCCGACATCCAGCCAATCGCGGTGGAGCAGCAGCATGCGACCTTGCCGCTGGGAGGAAGACTGGCTGGCCTTCCAGCCTTCCACGCCACTCCGGGTGGGACCCCCTGGCAGGTCTTGCGTTCCAGCAGTCAAACGGTACACAGACTGTTCGGGAAGACCGTGCAACACCTCCCCCCGGGTGTTGGTCACGGAAGACCCCACCTCGGCAGACCGCTAGCCGAGCATGCCACACCACAGCGGGCCGCACCTCAGTGGGCCACACCACCCAGCGGGCCACTCTAAAGGGCCACTCCCTTCGTGGGTCGGGCTAGGCCGCCCCCTTCGTGGGACGGGCCGGACCATGGCCCAGCGGTCCGTGCCCACCGAGGCCTAGGCCATCGGGTCCAGACCCAGACCGGGTCAGATCGACCCAAGACATGTTGGGACGGGTTGGTCCGACGAGGATCAGACTAGACCCGGGCCCATTTGGACACAGTTTCGCCTTTTTGGTGATAACTTGTGATCTGAATGCCCATTTGACGAACCATCTATGGAACCAGAATCCTTGGATCGAGATGGTCTCTTTGGTATACTCCACTTTATTTTTGGATAAATTTAGAGTATGACCACTTTGGATCAGACCCCGAATCCAACCAGGCCCTCAGAGTAGAAATTCTAATAAATTACAGTCCGAGTGTCCGATTGAGACGTTGTCTGTTGCGTTGGGTCCTTTAAGACATGAAAAATCCTTAGGATACTTCTTTGTGGGATTTCAGGGTGGTTGATGTATGTCCGATGGCTTGGGGAGCGGTTATCACAAGTGCGCTATGTGCGAAACCCTGCGACTGGCTGAGATCTAACGATTACTGACCATTATGTTGAGTCAATAAGGTTTTCCTTATGAATTTTCCATTCCTTCTTGTTTTGAAAATCACAAATACCTTATCTTTAAGGAAAATCGATTTTATAAGGAAAATGGATTTTATAAGGAAAATCGCTTTTATAAGGAAAATCGCTTTTATAAAGAAGATTGCTTTTATAAGAAAAATTATCCTTATCATATTTTCATCCATATATTTCTTAAGTATAAGATTCGGATTCATTTCTATATTCTCGGAATCGTTTGAAACTTTGATATGAAGAATTCTGTTTTAGGTTCCGAATTCTGGATGAGAACTGTAATGAAGTTTCACTCTGAATTCCAGATGAGAACTGTAATGAAGTTTCATTCCGAATTCCGGATACGAACTCTGATAAAGTTCTACTCCAAATTCTGAATATGAATTCTCATTCCGAAATATCATTCCGAATTCACCTATTAAACAGAATCTGATCATCTTTTCTTTATATACTCCAAATTTATATAGACTCTGAAAATTATTTTTGGTTAGACTCCGAACTTTCATTTTCATTACACTTTTATAATTTGTCTACTCTTTTACATTTTGTTTACACTCCTAACCTTCACTCCGAACCTTTGAGTTAAACTTAAAATGATGTCGTACATTCTGTTTCACTTATTTTGTTATAAAACGATGTCATCTATTCTGTTATAAACTAACCGTTGGTTAAGTTACACGTGTACAGGTCCCTTCAATTTTTAAGGAAAATATGACCGTTGGAAAGGAGGCCGACCTTGCCTATAAATAGGATCTCATTTGAAAGAGCTAAAAACGACATAGAAGTTGATCGATATAGAGACCACACGCTGCTAAGGTGAATTCTAGAGAGAGAAATATTTTCATGTCTTGTGCATAATGAATCGTTCGTTCAGTTTTTTCTTCATGCGACTCTGAATGTTGGTGATTACATTCGAGGACTTCCAGGGATAGGAAGACAGAGGTGCCGACTACCTTGAAGTTCGAGGGCTTCCTTGCTGAGTAAGATAGAGGTTGCCAACTATCTAGAAGTTTAGGGCTTGCGGGGATAGCAAGACAGAGACTCTGATCTTCGTATCGAGGGATTACCCTGGTGTGGGTAAGAAAGACTTCCTTGAATGTATAAATCAAGAGACCTTTATCCAAGGTTGTTGGATAACCTTCTCTTTGGGTTAAAATACTTATATCTTGTTACTTGTAGTTTTACTACTTGATTATTTACGCTACATTCTATATTATAAGGAAAGTATAACTTTCTTATACTTATTTATTTTTACTCTGTTCCATTTAGATTCTATACGCTTTAAGGTAGAATCTCATATTGTAATCTTTAGTTAATGTTTCATTTTCCGGATCCATATTTCTGGAACCTACTTTCAGAATCTCTTTCCAGTTTTAAGAAAGTACATAGGAATTGAAGTTTATAACTTCATTCCTTATTCTAAGTTTTCATTTTGTGTTAGAGGTGTTGTGAATTTACTTAGTTTAACTTTGTTAAACTTAGCTCTTTCATTTTTTTAAAGAAAACATAGTTATTCATAACTAACTTTAAAGGTTCCAAATGAATTTTTAAAGTGTAAAATTCACCCCCCCTCTTGCATATTGAGCATCTACATCATTATTTCGATCCTACAATTAGTATCAGAGCAGGTCTCTGAAATACTTTTACTCACGTATAAGTTGTTTTCTTGCTCACTTTATCATTCCGAACTTTGTCATTCCGAACTCTGTGATTACGAACTTTTTCTACTAACAAGTTTGTGTGCCAAAGGTTATTTTAAGAATGGAAGGAATTAATGTTGTACCATTGATAATATAAATCCTACAAGACCACTAATCTTTGATGGTAATCACTATGAGTACTGGAGAGATCGAATGAAGACTTTTGTTATCAATACTGGAGTGGACAACTTTTTTATGCTTACTGGAGATTATAAAATTCCTGACAAGGAAGTTAGAACTTTTACTAACCAGGAAAAGCAAGAGTATCAACTCAATTATAAGGTATGCAATACCTTACTTTGTTCAATGAATAGAAATATATATATCCAAATTTCTTCGTGTGAAGCAGCTAATTGTATCTGGAAGAAGTTAGAAGTTACACATTTTGGAACTTCTAAAGTGATTGAGACTAGAAGAGATATACTTAGAGATGAATACCATGGATTCAATTTTCCTTATGGTGAACCAATTTATAATGTTCAACAAAGGTTTATGACTATCGTCAATAGTTTACAGTCTATAGGAGATAAATGGTTAGATGATGAAGCACTTGTGGATAAGATAATTGATAATATGCCCAATGAGTGGGAATCCAAAAGAACTGCTATAGATGAGAATAGGAAGGTCACTCAAATTTCTCTTGATGAGTTATTTGGAACTCTTCTTCAACATGAAACCAGAATGAAGAGAGATTCTGACAACATCAAAAAGAAGAATGGGAATGGTACTGTTGCTTTTACAACAACATCAAATCAGATGAAAGTGAAGACTTTTGAGAGAGTAACCAGATCCAAGCCTAAGAAAGTCATTTTCCAATCCAAATCTAGTGAGAGTGAAGTCTCTGAAAATGAGTTAGCAAATCTTTCTCGAAGGATGAACAAGATAGATGGCCAAAGAATTTTCCAATACAAGTATAAGAAAAAGGAAAGGAAAGATAGGAAAGATGGAGAAGACACACATTATGAATGCAAGAGAGCTGGACATATTAGACCAGACTGCCCTTTGCTAAAAAAGAAAGAAAGGAAAGAAAGGCATTCAGATAGAAATAGAAAGAAGTATTATAAAGTCAAAGCTAAGAAAGTTCTGAAAGCTAGTGATACCTAGAGTGCCAGTGGTGGTGGCTCTTTAGATGAATCTTCTGATTATGAATCTTCAGGATAGAATAATCTTGGTCTTGTAGCCAGATTACCTATTGACAATCATTGCTTTATGTCTAAGGTACGAAATGCTGAATCATTGACCAATGTTTCTTTAAATTCTAATGATAGTAAGTATTATAATTCCTCAGATGAAGAATCCTCTTCTGATGAAGAAAATACTTTACCTACTGATGAAGAAGTTTCTAGGTTTGCTGAACTTCTTGAGATTGAGAATTCCAAACTCAATAAAAAACTTGATAAGACAAACTCTAGGAATTATATCCTTACGAAAGAAATATCAGATCTTTCTAAAGATCTTGATAAGAAAAATGCTGATTTTGAAAGTATTTTAAAAAATCTTGAGGAAGTAAGTTCTGAGAAGAACAAACTTTCTAAAGAGTTAGAAAAAGTAATTTCTAAGAAAAGTGTTTTCGAGCCTAGCTCTAGTTCTAAATCTAATGATTTTGAGGATAAAAACTTGGTTATAAAACTCAAGTCCGAAATCTTTTCCTTAAAGAAGTGTTTATCAAACTTTACCCATGGTAAGGAAAATTTTGATAAAATGTATTCCCAAATACGACCTTTAAGAAATAAATCTGGATTTGGTTATACCCATGCAAAACCAATTTTGAGTAACAATTATTTTGTTCCTCAAAGTGCCCCATTTTGTACTAAGTGTCAATGTGGTGGTCACTGGGTAAAGAATTGTTCCTTAAACAAAACTCAATCTCTAGGATTTCATAAATCTTATTTTTCTAAGAAGATGTGGGTACCTAAAATTTTGTTATCTGGAAATCTCAGATCCAAACAAGTTTGGATTTCGAAAGTCTAATTCTCTTCTTGATTTCAGGAAAGTAAAGAGAGTACCAACAACAACACATGGTACATGGATAGTGGATGTTCCCGGCACATGACTGGTAACAAAAGCTATTTTGAAAAGATTATCAAAATGAAAGGAGGAAAGGTAACTTTCAGAGATAATGCTAAGGGATAGATTGTTGGTATCAGTAATATTGTTCTTCTAGGTAAAACCTTGATTTCAAATATTCTTTTTGTTAAGGGTCTTAATCAAAAAATCATTATCATAAGTTAGTTATGTGATGAAGGGTACGTTACGAATTTTAGGAATGATAAATGATTAGTTCACAATTCCAAGGAAGAATTTATTCTCTCATCCAATAGGCAGAAGAATGTTTACACCTTAAATTTAGAAGACCTTAGGAGTCAATATTTACCTTGCCTAAGTGCAATGGAAGATCATTCCTAGTTATGGCATAGAAGACTAGGTCACTGTAACCTTAGGAACTTATGAAAACTCTCTAAGAAGAAACTAGTTAAGGATCTACCAGAGCTTAGATTTGATTCTTCTAATGTTTGTGATCCTTGTAAATATGGAAAGAAATATAAATCTAGTTTTAAATTAATAAGTAAAGTCTCAACAACTGATGCATTACAGTTAGTGCACATGGATCTTTTTGGTCCAACACAAACTGGAAGTATTGGAGGCAAATACTATGTGTTTGTTCTAGTTGATGATTACACTAGATTTACTTGGGTTTATTTTCTAGCAAAGAATTCTGAAGATTTTTATTATTTCAAAAGTTTTAGAGCTCAAGTTAAAAATTAGAAAAACCTTCCATTGAAAACTATTCATAGTGATCATGGAGGATAATTTCAAAATTCTGATTTTGATACTTTTTGTAGTAGAAAAGGCATTACTCACAATTTTTTAGCACCTAGAACTCCTCAGCAGAATGGTGTAGTTGAGAGAAGAAATAGAATTCATCAAGAGATAACTAGAACCATGTTGAGTGAATATTCTATAGCTAGACATTTCTGGGCTGAAGCTGTAAGTACTGCTTGTTATACTATAAATCGAGTTTTGATTAGACATTTTCTTAATAAAACTACTTATGAGTTATGGAATGGTAGAAAACCAAGACTATCCTACTTCAAGGTTTTTGGTTGCAAAGTATTAATTTTGAATACTAAAGATAACCTACATAAATTCACACCAAAATATGATGAAGGAATTTTCTTAGGTTATTCCACAACTTCTAAGGCTTATAGAGTTTTTAATAAAAATACTAGTACTGTTGAAGAAACAGTGCATGTAAAATTTGATGAGTCTGATCCTTTTATTTTTAAACCATCCTAGCCTACATCCTCAGATGTGTTTTCAAAAACTGATTATCAACCTTTGATAGAAGATCCTTCTGATAAGGAAAATGTTCAAGAAGATACTTCTGAAACATTTACCCCAGAAGACTTTCTACCCTTTGTTGATGAACAGGCTTTTGAAAACCCAAATCAGGTGTTCCTTAAGAATCATCCCAGTGATAGTATCATTGGTGATGTAAATCAACCAGCAAGGACTAGAAGTTCCTTAATAAATGAATTAGAACATCTAGCATTTCTTTCCCAATTAGAACCAAAAAGTACTGATGAAGCTTTAGGTGATGATGATTGGATCAAATCCATGCAAGATGAACTAAATGAATTAGAAAGGAATAAAGTCTGGACTTTGGTTGAAAGACCTAAGGAAACTTCTATTATTGGAGTAAAGTGGGTTTTCAGAAATAAATGTGACGAAAATGGAGTCATAGTAAGAAATAAAGCTAGACTTGTTACTAAAGGCTACAATCAGCAAGAAGGAATAGACTATGAAGAAACCTATGCTCAAGTAGCTAGACTTGAATCTATCTGTATTCTACTTGACTTTGTAGCATTCTTTAATTTTAAAATTTTTCAAATGGATATGAAATGTTCTTTTCTTAACGGTTATGTTCAAGAGGAATTTTTTGTTGAACAACCTCCTGGCTTTGAAGATATAAAACATCCTGATCATGTTTTTTGACTTACCAAAGCTCTATATGGTCTTAAACAAGCCCCACAAGCATGTTATAATAGACTCACTGGATTTTTACTTCAAAATAACTATGTTAAGGGAAACACAGATCCAAACCTTTTTATAAAGAAAGATAAGAAAAATATTTTGATTGTTCAAATTTATGTTGATGACATCATATTTGGTTCAACTCAACAATCTTTAACCGACTCTTTTGTAAGTCTAATGAAATATGAGTTTGAAATGAGTATGATGGGTGAGTTAAATTTTTTCCTTGGTTTTCAAATTTCCCAAAAACCAGAAGGAACCTATATATCTCCACATAAGTATATCAAAGATCTTCTAAATAAGTATGGTTATGACAACACTAAGAGTATAAGTACTCCCATTGGTACCTTAAACTCATTAGATCTTGATGAAGCTGGGAAACCAGTGGATCAAACATCCTTTAGAGGTATGATAGGAAGTTTACTTTACTTAATAGCTAGTGGACCAGAATTAACGTTCTCAGTATGCTTATGTGCAAGATATCAATCCAATCCTAAGGAATCCCACTTAAAGGCAGTTAAAATAATTTTTCGCTACCTTAAGGGAACCATGGATCTAGGATTATTTTATACTTCTGGAAATGATTTTGTTCTAAAGAGCTTTTCTGATGCTCACTTTGGTGGATGTAGAATGGATAGAAAAATTACATCCGAAACTTGTCATTTCTTAGGAGATTCATTAGTTTCTTTGTCTTGCAAGAAGCAACATTATGTAGCACTTTCCACTATTGAAGATGAATATGTAGCAGCTAGAAGTTGTTGTGCTCAAGTGTTGTGGATGCAACACACACTCACAGACTATGGATTGAGTTTTACTAAAACTCAAATTTTGTGTGATAACACAATTACCATTGCCCTATGTAAGAACCCTTCACATCACTCTCGTGCAAAGCACATAGATATTCGACATCACTTTCTTAGGGATCACACACTAAAAGGAGATATTATTCTTCAGTTTATCAGAATGAAAGATCAACTTGCTGATATTTTCACAAAATCTTTTCCTTCTGATAGATTTGAATACATTAAACAGAAGTTAGGAATGATAAACGTAAGGTAATCTTTCTTAATTAACTTTCTGTTGAAAAAGTCTCCTTACAGTAATAAACTCCTTTTCACAGGGGGAGTAAATTTGATTTTTAGAGTAACTAAATTTTTCAAAGTTAGTTTTTCAAACTTTTCAGAACTAAATTTCCGGAATGGGAATTTCCAGAACTGAAATTTTCCAGAATGGATATTTTCGTATAGAAAACTTCTGGAATGGAAATTTTTGTATTGAAAACTTCCGGAATGGACAATTTTGTACTGGTGTTTCCATAACGATATTTTCATACCGAGACCTTCTTAATGATCTTTTCATTTTCAAACTTTTGTAATGAAATTTTCATGCTGAAAATCTTGTAATGTTTTTTTCTTTGTTGAGTTTTTCGTAGTGAGTTTTGCAAACTATGTCTTTTCGTAGTATTAAAGTTTTTTTCTTCAAAAAGAATATTACCCATTACGAATAATTATTCTAAGACAATCCGAAAGGTATGATTTCCTTACTCAAGTTTTCGTAATCATCCTTTACTTGCTGGTATTTTCTTATATTTTGTTTTCAGAGTATAGTTTTCTTAAATCCTTGTTTTAATAAAAACCTCAAAAGATCGGATTCAAGTTTTCTTGAGAATTGGTTTTCAACCGTTAGATCTGATCTTAGATTGTTACAACCATTCGATCAACCAAGGAAGATGAACCGTCTTTTCGTTGCCTATATAAAGGGAACCCCAAATGCTCGCCCCACATCGGTTTTTCAAGCTTTAGCGTCCCAAAGCTCTGCCTCTCTATTTTAAGGCCGTTCCTATCTTCATCAAACGCTGTTCTGAACTTCTCAAATGTCTTCAAATCCTAATGTATGTGGAAGTATCTTCTCAAGACATGTCTTCTTCTAAACCAATTTCCAAGTGGTTAGTATATAGAGAAAGGTTGGTTCATCCTGATTTCTTCAACAAGTATGATTCTCTTATATCCAAGAACATTAAGCTTAACGGATGGAAAGATGTTACTGTGTCCAAGCCCGGAAATCATGATGAAGTTTATTCAGATTTTCTTATAGAGTTCTATAAGACAGTTTCCTTCCTTAAGGAATATGGTATGGAGAAGTTGTCATTTAAGTCTTACGGTAAGACTTATAAGCTTTCTTATGCCAAGGTAGCCAGCTTGGTAGGGCTTAAAAATGAAGGAGAAGCCGAGTTCATCTCTCATGTGTTGTTGGATTCAAAGGGAACCTTCAACAAGGAAAAGTCATTGGAAACTCTCGGACTGTCAGATGACAAGGCTCTGAAGATTTCTACTCTGTCTATGAATTTTCGGATTCTAGAATTATGGGTACAAGGCCTTATCGTACCGAGAAAGGGTGATAAAGATAGTCTGAAGAAGAGCGAGATCTATATCCTAGATTTTCTGATAAATCTGAGGAAGTTTAATATGATTAAACACATTCTTATTACCATTGAGAATGTTAAGAAAGGGAATCTGAGAGCTCAGATTATAATATATCCAGCAATCTTCTCGAAGTTAATAGTTCAGTGCCTTGAGTCTTTCAAGGAGGCTTGCAAGTCTAAGCCAAGAGTTTATAAGATTATGTTGGTGAGTAATGGTACCTTCAAAAGGATGGATGTAGCCTTTGATAAGAAGACTGGTCAGTTTGTTGATTTACCTGCTCAAGAAGAAGCGGTTCTGGAAGTTGGTGAACCTGAATCCTCTAAGCTAGTGAGGAAGAGAAAGTTGAAGGAAGTTGAAGTTGAAGCAGAGAATCCCAAATCAAAGGAAGTTCATTCCACACCTCCAAAACTGAAGAAGAAGAAAGCTTACCCTGATGAGGTAGTTGCTAAGTGGAGGGAAATCAAAGAGAAGAGAGTGCAAGGGGAGCCTCAGTTTGGCTTGGATCATGCGGAGGCTAAGGCCTTGAAAGAAAGAACAGCGGATGAGCTAGAAAAAAAAGTGAAAGAAAAGAAGCTTAAAAAGGAGATGTCTGAAGCTGAGGTGGTTCAAACATTATTAAAGTTTACTGATATGGCCTCCGAAAACATTCCCGTCTGAGATCTTTTTCTTTGGAATCTCTACCTGAGACTCTAGGAAGAAACTTTGTCGCTCCGGAAGAGGCAGTTTTTAAGCCTGTTGAGGAAGTTGAGAAAATTGAACAAGTGGAAGAGGAAGAAGCAGTTGCTGAAGGTAGTGGTGAGACTGGAGATGTTTTGAAGCAAGTAGATGATTATAAGGGGACACCTTCGGAACATTTGTCGGTCCAAACATCAAAAGCTGAATCATCGAAGTTAGTCACTCCAGGGAAGGATGAGGATGAAGGAGAACAAGAAGTAGCCTATCATGCAGAGGAAGAACAACTTCTACATGATGTTGCTCAAATGGAGAACGTAGAAGATGGAGCTCAAAAAGTTCTTGATGATGAAGACAATTTTGTTCAAGTTTCTGATAGTGAACAGAAGACTCAGGAACAACAATCCATTTCGAAAAAGGACAAGGGAAAGAAACTTGTTTTTGATACCCCGAGCTCAGTAGTTGTAAAGAGAAGGGAAGTTAGTGATTCTTCTAAGAAGAAGGGTGAGCATTTTGAAGAATAAAATTCTCCTAGAAAAGTCTCGGATTCAAAGTCATCTTCGTTGGGGAATGAATTTGTTGTTCAGTCATTAAAGAAGTTGGTAGTTACTATTCCGACTTTCTCAAGTATTGAGTCAAGATGCCAGATGCTCCAACATGCTTTGAATCAGAAAACAGACTCCGTATCCATGGTTATGGACAAATGTGTTGAGATTGAGGCTCAGTTGAAAACATTTTTTGTCGGCTATGAAGCCCACAAAAGGTCTTGTAAGAGAATAACCAGTTGGTCCAGGAAAACTGCAGAAGAGATGAGGCTCTTTGATGAATTCCAAGATAATATTAAGGATGCTTTTGAGACAGAAGACAAGAAGATAAATGAACTTACTTCATACTTTGAAGAAAAGTTGGCTGATGAAAATAATTTCCGGATTCAAGAAGTCAGAGATTTGAATGGGAAGCTGAATTCTGTTTCTCAAAACTGGAAGTATGGAAGGGATCATCGGATTGAGTTTGAAGAGAAGTTGTTAAAGCAAGAACAAATCTTAAAGGCTCAGGAAGAAAAGCTTCAAGCCCAGGAAGAAAAAATTGAAGCTCAAAGTGCAAGAATAGTTGTGTTAGAGAAGCAAGCTGAGGAAGACCATAAAGACTCGAAGAAGATAAAGACTATTCTTAAGGGTCTCATGGCAAAGGAAAACGATCCAAAATATACAAATCCAATCTTTTATTGTATCTTAACTTCCTTGTTGTTGAACTTTCAAACTTAATGAAAATTTTGCTTGCTCGTCTCTTTTGCTGTTGTTACTAATTTTTCAGGTACTTTGTTATATTTTCCATTCCCTCAAATTATTTTTGAAAATCACAAAGGGGGAGAAGGATGTTTGTGCTTTCCAAAAAAGGGGAGATTGTTGATTCAATAAGATTTTCCTTATGACTTTTCCATTCCTTCTTGTTTTGAAAATCACAAACACCTTATCTTTAAGGAAAATCGCTTTTATAAGGAAAATTGATTTTATAAGGAAAATCGCTTTTATAAGGAAAATTGCTTTTATAAGGAAGATCGCTTTTATAAGAAAAATTATCCTTATCATATTTTCATCCATATATTTCTTAAGTATAAGATTCATATTCATTTATATATTCTCGAAATCATTTGAAACTTTGATATGAAGCATTCTATTTTAGGTTCCGAATTCTGGATGAGAACTGTAATGAAGTTTCACTCTGAATTCCAGATGAGAACTGTAATGAAGTTTCATTCCAAATTCTGGATACGAACTCTGATAAAGTTCTACTCTGAATTCTGAATATGAATTCTCTTTCCGAATTCTCATTCCGAATTCACCTATTAAATAGAATCTGATCATCTTTTATTTATACACTCTGAATTTATTTAGACTCCGAAAATTATTTTTGGTTAGACTCTGAACTTTCATTTTAATTACACTTTTATAATTTGTCTACTCTTTGACATTTTGTTTACACTCCGAACCTTCACTCCGAACCTTTGAGTTAAACTTAAAACGATGTCGTACATTCTGTTTCACTTGTTTTGTTATAAAACGATGTCGTCTATTCTGTTATAAACTAACCGTTGGTTAAGTTACACGTGTACAGGTCCCTAAAATTTTTAAGGAAAATATGACTGTTGGAAAGGAGGCTGACCTTGCCTATAAATAGGAGCTCATTTGAAAGAGCTAAAAACTACATAGAAGTTGATCGATATAGAGACCACACGCTGCTAAGGTGATTTCTAGAGAGAGAAATCTTTTCATGTCTTGTGCATACTGAACCGCTCATTCAGTTTTTGCTTCGTGCGACTCCGAATGTTGGTGATTACATTCGAGGACTTCTGGGGATAGGAAGACATAGGTGACGACTACCTTGAAGTTCGAGGGCTTCCTTGCTGAGGAAGAAAGAGGTTTCCAACTACCTAGAAGTTGAGGGCTTGCGGGGATAGAAAGACAGAGACTCCGATCTTCGTATCGAGGGCTTACCCTGGTGTGGGTAAGACAGACTTTCTTGAAAGTATAAATCAAGGGACCTTTATCCAAGGTTGTTGGATACCCTTCTCTTTGGGTTAAAAGACTTATATCTTATTACTTGTAGTTTTACTACTTGATTGTTTCTGCTGCATTCTGTATTATAAGGAAAGTATAACTTTTTTATACTTCTTTATTTGTACTCTCTTCCATTTAGATTCTATACGCTTTATGGTAGAATCTCATATTGTAATCTTTTGTTAAAGTTTCATTTTCTGGATCCATATTTCCAGAACCTACTTTTGGAATCTCTTTCCAGTTTTAAGCAAGTACACAGGACTTGAAGTTTATAACTTCATTCCTTATTATAAGTTTTCATTTGGTGTTAGAGGTGTTTTGAATTTACTTAGTTTACCTTTGTTAAACTTAGCTCTTTCCTTTGTTTAAGGAAAACATAGTTATTCGTAACTAACTTTAAAGTTTCCAAAGGAAATTTTAAAGTGTAAAATTCACCCCCCCTCTTGTATATTGAGCATCTACATCATTATTTCAATCCTACACATTATGAATCGGAGTGACTTGACATGCCTAGTGGGGAGTGCCTTTGTGTGACACGACAGACCCACGGTGAGGAGGGCCTCTGTGTGATGTGGCAAACCCAAGGTACTCGATAGGAGGAGTACCTCAGCAGGCCACGAGGGGGAACACCTCTATGTGACGTGGAAGAACCATGGTGGGGAGCACCTCTGTGTGATGTAGAAGACCCACGATACTCGATCTGATGAGTATCTAAGCAGTCCATGATTAGTGGGAAGCACCTCTGTGTGACGCGGCAGGCCTACTGTACTCGATAGAGGATGAGTTCTCCAACATTCGAGGTGTTCAACGATGTGACTAGGGATGTTACTTGTTACTACCACTAGAATAAATCCTAGTGTGAGCTGCCTTTACTTTGTGTTTGTGATTGAGTTTATGCTATGTGATACTTTACCTTCATGGTGTTACCTTCGTGGTATACTTCCCAGATGTATGAGATGCGTATATCTTGATAACTTATGTATATGTATGGGAATATACCTAAGTAGAGTTGGGATATTGCTTTGTTTTATTTCCTTTTTGGAACTCTAAGATACATAAGAGGTATTGGGGTCCCTACTGAGTATCATTATACTCACCCCTGCATGGGCTACTCCCACACCTTATTGTGTTTGGTGCAGACCATGGGAATCGCTGACTAAGGACGAGGGTATCAGGACTGGAGGTAGCTCTGAGGTTAACTTTAGTCAAGGAATACCATAGAGATGACTGCTTGAGAGCTGTACCTACCCTTCAGGTAGGACCCTTGGTGGGTGTTCACATGTGCTATTTTCTATTTTACTCATACTTTTCAGTTATTTTTACTTTACAGCTGGGCTTGTATTCTGGCCCCTTTTGCTTTCTGTACACACCCTATTTTCTATATAGTTATACTTTGAGATTGTATCCTGCTCTGTACATAGTTGTGTGAGTTTAAAGGCTATAAAGGCAATGCCTTCTCTTTTTTAGGGAATATGCCTTTCGGTGATAGTCTCCAGCCCCTGGCCAATGGAAGGTGGGCTTAGGTTGTCATGACACGAGCCTCAAGGTATGGGTCATGATAATAAAAATATATATTATTAATAAGTATGTAATATTGGACATAATAATGCCACTGAATATATATATATATGTATGTATATATGTATGTATGTACTTACATATATCTTATTCACTTACTTCCATTCAATACGATATGAAAACGAAAATAGCATTTATGCATACGTACGGCCTACCATTTCCATAAACGGTGCTTTCCATTTCATATATATATATTATACATATTTATATTATAAATATATATGATATATAAATCATGTTTTATATTTTTTAAGTATTTAAATCATGATCTAAATGATACGATCAAGAATAACAAGTTAAAACACATACGATAAATAAAACGAGTATTACCTGAAATGTTAATTTAACATGGAAATCATTATTAAATGGGTAGTATAAAGTCATAAATGAATCATGTATGATAAAATAAATATGATTAAGGTTATGGTATAATTTAATAACATACTATGGTCATTATACAGGAGGTTAAACGTACCCTCGACTGAAGGAAAGTACAAGGTAAGGGTTAATTCCTCAGTCTCATTATCATCTAAGATTGTTTATGTGTAAGTGTTTTCTGGGAAATATTTATTATCCATGTCCATGTTTCATTAAAGACATTTCAAACTGATTATTTTAAGGTAATATTTATCTAAAACATCATTTTAAATGTTTTCAATATTTATTCTTCTAAATATTTCTCATTAATATCCATGTTTTCAAATTTTTTTAAGGATTTATCTATATGGTCATGACTGTTTTAAAATGTTAATTCCATTAAAAAGTTTCAAAGTGGCATGGGACACTTTTATTCAAAAATCTCTTTTAAATTACTTTATAAATTTGTGAATTTTAAATAATTTCCCAAAAAGAGATATTTCTCTCAAAAAGTTTTACTGATCATTTTCAACTATGTCAATATCCTTTACTGGATATTATTCTTGATTAAGATTGATTTATTATAATACAATATTCTATATTGTATTGAATGAGTTATGATCTGTTTGACTGTGGATGTACTATTTTTATACCATTCATAGTTTATAGTTGAAGTATTTACATTTCGTATGTTAGTTTTAATATGAATGTTTATGTTATGTTTCAACACTTTCATATGAGTAATGCAGTGGACTTAGTAAGTGATGGGTGGGGCCCGCTATAGACACTCGATGAATCGGTAGGTTTCATGAGACAAATTAGTGTCTTGGCACAAGGACATGACAAAAATTTTATTTGAAGTCTTGGAATGAGGCCTTGACTATGTGGTAATGATGTCCGAAATTAGGCATTCCCTCATTATGAAATTAATTATTACTTGTGATTATTCGACTAGTAGAATATAAATGTGAATATTTAAATGGAAATGTTTGATTTATTTTATCCATATTATTTTCAATTTTATGTTTAAAAGTATATTATTTTTATTACACATCTTGTCTTAAAAGTTTATAGCTTCCACTAAATTATTTACCCTTATTGAGCATCTGAGCTCAGCCCTTTCTTATCTTTTGTTTTCCCAATATTACAAGAAGTGTATTATTTTTGATATGCATGGTTAAGCTAGGGGAATATTTTAATTCTCAACGGATTATTTATGTTGTGTTTTTTGTTTGAATGTGTAATGTAACATTCATATATGTAATCTATTTTCCAAGAGTTTTAAACTGATCGGTCTTTTGGGAGTTGATTCCTTGTAATCATTCTAATGTATTAAAATAATGCATCGGCTCCAGGTTTCTAGGTTCTGAGCGTTAAATTAAATAAGAAAATACCCCAAATATTTTAGCATTGAGAGTTGAAAATATTATGATTACTCTTCCTGATGAAGCAATAGGAATACCTAAAGTGCATATGATAAAAATCAATGCATAAAAATAAAACAACCTAATAAACTATACCAAATAAAGTGTACCGAAATGGAGATAAAATAATTCATTTTTGAAAAATATCATAATAACATCCATTTAAAACTAACTTCAAAAATATTCAAAGAGGTGCAAACACAGACCTCAAAACTGGACTACTCTAAGATAAACTTTTGTAGGTTGAAATAATAGTGCCTAGTGGAAGGTGAAAAGAACAGAAGAAATAGGGGAGGCCACTAAGGGTAGGAAAATTCTCAAAAAACTATTTGAGGGAATCAAAAACTACATAAAAATTTCCCCATAAGAAAAAATGGTGTACACTGAAGACTAACCATAGATTTAGTCCATGATTGGTTCACAAAAAACTAATGTCATCACTATAGGGAAGATATCTCATCATCATCATTATGAATAGGGGTGGTGCAAGATCATCAAGTCATAGAATTTACACCTCGATTCTCTAAGGAGAGAGTGACAGAGAGGTGCTAATAACACAAGAAGGTAGTGGTGTGGAGAGGGTGAGGGCTTTGAAGTCGATGAGGGGTCCTAGATCCCCTCATCATACACAATCATCCATGGTTATTCTTTTGATGTATTTAAGATCAAGAAACCCTAATTTATTTAATCATTAACTTAGAAATGACTAAATAGACTAAACATTGTCCATAAAAAATTATCTCTATGAAAATGATTATATTATGCTTATTTTATGATAAAAAAACATAGTATTCCAAAAGATAAGGTAATGGATTAAGCTAAAGAAACTCAAACCTAAAATTAATTAGTTTATTTATAAATTTTATTGTCTTTAATAAATAAATTTTCATATTTTTAAAAGAGAATAAGATATTTTATAGATAATTTGAAAATTTTAAAGGATGTATATGTTTTTATGATATAAGGTTATTTAAATTTTAACTAATATTTATTTTATTATGTATATTTTTTATAATTTATTAAAAACATAATATTCTCAATAATTTTTTACAAAATATTATTCTAATAGTAAAATAATTAATAATTAATAATAATAATAATATTAATATATTTATTAGAGGATAGTTTTTTTGTATTAAAATGATAAAATAATAAATTTAAATATTAAAGTTAAGTTATCATGTACCGAGTGATTATTAAACATATATATAAATATATGAAATATCACAATGACTTATATTATTTTATTATAAAAAGTGTTTAAATTTTTATTACATGAACAATATTGAAATATGAAAACACTAATGATATCTAGAGAAAATTAAATATTCAAATAAATTAATGATATATTTTTAATAAAACCCTAAAAAATGTATATTAACTTTGGTAATAATAGTAATAATATATTTTTTATTAATTAGTTATTGATAAAACCATTTTTGTTACTTAATATTTTATTGTAAAAATTTTTATTGAAAAGAAAATTATTTTTGGTTTTAGTTCTTTTAATAACATATTAACGTGTTAGTTAAACATGTTGGCATTAGTTGATAAAGCAATAGATTTTACAATTGAAAAAAGATTTATTGGTATTGAATGATCAGTATCACAAATATATATTTTGATTAAAATAATTTTTGTAAATTAAAATAAGTACCAATAAAACATAATATCTTTTGTAATTTCTAATTTTTTACCAATAGATATATTATCTCCCAGTAAATTTTTGTTGGTATAATTCCCCTTTTTTGCAGTGTACCTTAAGTATGAACTTCCTTCATACAAGTCAGAACCCTCTATTTAATAAATATAGTTTTATTATACATCTATTATTGAAACATAATTATATATATCATACCATATATGATTTACTTATGACTTTTTATTAACGATTCCTTTCTAAAATAATGTTTTGGGTAACAATAGCTATATTTTTCATATATTTTATGATTTTGTATTTTTAGTCCTTTTACCTTGATCATGGTTTCATAATATCCCAAATTTTAACCATGATATAAATATCATATATAATCATTATATATGTATTTATATTAATCCATAAAAGTTAGTGATATAAAATGAAATACATCGTTCATGGAAATGGCAGACTATACATAAGTATGAACGTTGTCTACATTTTTTAATGGATGGAAAAAAAGAAAGGAAAATATTAATTTCACATTATAGAATCATTATGATGTAATATATATATAAAATATTTATTAAATTTATCCTTATTACCATCCATTAAATGTGTTATTGAAAAAATGAATCACATTGCTTTGCGAGGCAGTAGTCCACCATACACACAAGCGATGTTATCGAATACCTAATGGAATAGAAGGTAAGAAGGTATATGTGATATGATAATTATAGAAGTATAAATATGTTATATATATGATATATATTTATTTAATAATATTCTATTACCATCCAAATAAAATATAAATGAAAAATACTTCACATTGGTTCTCAATGAGGTAATCCGTCATACACATGAGTGATGCTATTATTTTACAATAGGTTGGAAGGTAAGAAGGTGAATGAAATATTATAATTATAGAAGTATTATAATATCATAAATATATTATTTTAACATTAAATCCATAATTACATTTATATTTTATAGGTGTTAATGGAAAACGAATAACAACGGTTTGTGAGCTAGTAGTCCTCAGTACATAAGACCGACCACTTTATTTCCCATTTGATGGGAGAGGATATAGGTATAGGTTATTACACTAAAAACATACAATACAATTATATTTTATATAATTATGTTATTATATCATCACATTTCAATATAACTTTAAGGATCTAGAGGAATAAATAAAACGAATACACAAGATTATGTAATATACCTCTTCTTTAGAGAACCTCTATGAGTTTAAACTTAAATCCTTATTAAGAGTGATTTGTAATCAAATAAGGAATATATTATACAAGGAGGGAATTAAGGAATACATTTTTTATGGTCTTGGATAAACCAAGGGGATTTCAAAGTGTGAAGAGGAGAGAATAGGGGTGACCTTTTATAAATGTGGGAGATGAGACACATGGAATTTTTGAAAAGAATAAGGTGTACCCATGTTTTTCACATACCAAAATACACCAAAATGGGTTATTATCCAAAATTATGTGTTAATATCTAAATATATACATAAAATGGTGTTTGAACATATTTGTAGGCCATTTTCCCCTTATATGTGTTAGTTTAACCTTCCAGAAAACTAGTTTTAGCCTTATCCGTGATATTTAATTTTTACTATTTTTAATATTAATTTTGAAAAAAGAGTTGAAATTATTATATAATTTAAATTATTTTGATTCTAAATATTAAATACAATATTTCAAAATTCTATTTATATAAGTGTAATAATTTAATTTAAAATCAATCCTATAGATGCGACGAAAAAGTAGTTTTCCAAAGAGAAATTTCTCAAAAGATTTAAAAGTTATTATATAACAATTAAATATGAAATTGATTAAAATTACCTAAATTATATTAAGAAATATTTAATTTAAATAATTATAATTTTAAAATTATATAAAAATAAAATTTATCTATTAAATCATTTGAATGAGAAGACAGTTGTTAATAAAAACTAGTATTGTTCACTATTCAACTGAAAAAAATTATATTTTTAGAAAATTATCTAAAATTAACCCTAAGATAATTTTAAAATTATGAATTCAAAAATTAAATTTATATTTTCAATTAAATTTTAAAAAAATTTCAAAAATTAAATTTCAAATAAATGTATAGATGTGATAAAACTGTTTTTTAAAAAAAATACAGTTTTAAGAGGAAAATTGGATTTATTATTATCTCATGTTTAGAAAACACATAAGATGAATGTTCAAATTTTGATTAAATTTATAATATATATTTTATTATAATAATTCAAAATTTTATTTTTTAATTTATTGAAGAAAAAAATGTTTTTGCATAGTAAAATAAATTTTCATAAAAAAGATTTCCTTTATTTTCAAATGGTTCTTATTTTATTTTCTAATTAATTGGTGACCTAATAATTCATTTTATATAAATGTGTAAACCAAAATTTTTTAAAATTTATTCAATCCTAGTAAAACCCACCATTCCAATGGCTTGGAGATAACTATCATATTAGATAATAATATTTTAATAGTATATCACGTTTCATTAAAACTCAGTGTTTCATGTAGCGCAGGCTATTGATGAAATTAAATTTATTAGAAAAAAATCATAAAATATCATGGTGTTACAGTTATACTAATTTATTTTTATTAATTATTATTATTTAAAAAATATATTTATTTTTATTTCTACAGTCATATACTAATTTTTTACGAATATATTTTCCCCATGAAATCAATGGATTCATTTTAATGGTATAATAAAATTATGTGATTCATCTTGGTTTAATTTTTTTTGTGTAGAAACAATATAACATAGAATTTATTTAATATAATATATTATGAAATCTTAGGGTGTTACATTCCCCCTTAAATAAATTACACCCTCTCAATTTTAGTTATCACTCAATAATATGGTTAGTTAAGGTTATCTAAATGATACTCATGCATAAATACATAATTTATATTATTATATCTACTATAAAAACTCAAAACATCTCTTTATTATTTAGAATATAGTTTACCCTAATATTGAGTTTTTATATAAAAATTTAATCCTTGTATTTATCATTATTCAGTATAAAGGGTTATATTTTATAATTTTCTTCTAAAGGGTGTTTATAATTAATATTGTATTGATATAATATCATAGGATGATATGAAATTTCATTTCCTTATTCTAAAAAATATTTTTTTCATATATGTTGTGGGAGGAAAATTAATTCCTAAAATCAAATTAAATTTATCTAAAGTATGGATAATAATGATTGGATGAATAAAAATACCCCAATACTTTCTGAAAATTCATTTACCTTGGATTGAATAAAGATACCTCTTGGTTATATTATTTAAAAAGGTATTAGTTTGTTAAAAAATACATGAACTAAAATATTAACTAATATATACTGATGAATAAGGGTACCTAACACAACATTATTATCACAATACACTTAAATTATTGTTTTATAATAGAATTTTCCTTGATCCCATGGTCTAGGAGTTTATTAGTGTCGATTTTCTTCTTAACCCCTTGGATTAGTGCACTGGTTTTCATAGTTCCTAAATTACACCCATCTAAAATATAGATCCTTAGGATCATGAGAACCAATGAGAGAAGGGGGGGGGGGGTTGAATCAGTGGTGATCGCTTAAAACTTCAATTGTTTTTAAATTAACTACTCTAACATGTCATATTTTTTTTATTCAGATAGAATTTGTATAAGAATCTCAGAAGCATCCTATGATAAGAAAGTAAATCATGGAAAATAAGAATTAAAAAGTTTAGCATCAGTGTGAGAACTAACATACTTTCCATAAAGATTCTCATGATCACATGGAAATACAATATGAATTGAATAACACTCTATCCAACTACTATTAGACTCCTTCAATCTCCCAATAGTAAATATTATCTCGACTCCTATTTATTAGATAATTCTTCTTATAAAACATAGAAAATTCCAAAATAATAATCATTGGAAAATAACTCACAAAAATATAATATGGATATCATCCCTTTGATTCTATCTATCAGATATCTCTATATATTTCACATTACGACTTCATCTGGTGTACTCTATCTCATGTGCCTCACTAATTACACATTCGATCTTTTTTCTTTTAATAAAAAAACTATACCTTACAACCTGTTAGGAACCTCTACCTGATGCAATCTCTTTTTGGTATCTATGAACATAGGCTCTGTTCAATGTCTTTAATATTTATATTTTTATGGTCCATCTAATATATATTTTCGTATGGTTAATTTTTCTAATATCTATGACCTATACTTCTCTTCTTCTACCAATATTTTCAGAAAATCACATTTTTTGAAAAAAGTTAGTGTATCATCTCTTTATTATGAGTGAAACATGTTTTATTCTTATGACCATTGTGTACTTTCACCAAATTTTTATAGGTTTTATCATAGTAGAAGTGTGTGTGTGGGGGGGGGGGGACTCCAATTCATTTTACTGCTTAATTAAAACCAAAATTTAAAAACTCCCACTATACTCTATTTTACTGGACACTTATTATTTATTCTAGAATGTTTTTATAGATTTATGAGAACTCCAATGACAATAAAAGTCTTCAATATTTCACAACCTTGGTGTTAAAGAACATGTTTATACTTTATTCACCTTTAAAGATAAGAAAATATTGAGTGGAAAACATGGAATCATAATGATAAATGGGATTTTCCAAGCATATGAGACACTTCATGAAACTCCATCCAGTGAAAGTATTCTGATTTATTATTTAGGAACTCCTCAAACTAGTGACTATTCTTTACTTCTCTACTATTTTATTCAACTGAATGAATATATCTAGTGATATCATCTTTTCTTGAACCGATGCTCTTTAAAATATTTTTCTAACTGAAGGAATTTAGTTTTTTCCTTCCAATGTTATTTTTCTAATGAGTATGCCTGATTATATATGACCATCATGCCTCAACTAAATATCCATATGTTTACTATACTCATCCTAGTGTAACTTTGGGTAATATTGCATCTGGTAAGATAATATTTTTGTCTAATGTCTGTTCATTTTATGATCTTTAAAGGATATGTAAAAACTCAACTACTACTAGTGGGGCTTCATCTCTGTTAAAACCATAACTTAGTATAATGGTTCCTTTTCTAATAGAATTAAACCAATATATTCATATTACTTCATGATTATTGATTTTACATCGAATTTGATACAATTTGAAACAATAATATTTTCAAATTGAACGTTTTATAAACTATCAGTCAAGTATACTCGAGCCATTGAATATCCAAAAAAACTATTTTAACTTCTTAAGACTAGTATCATAAAATAATTCTCTGTCTAGTTTTGTTAACTCAAAATTTTTATCTCTTCCCATTTTTCTAGTTACAAAATCCCTACTATATCCAGTATTAAGTCCTTAAAGTTTTACTACCACTTGAACTTTGACATATTAAAATTATCAGTCTAATAACTTTAAACCTGCTTCCTTTAGTGAAATGTTTGCACTTCTATCCCATTGTGTGAAAGTTTAAAACTTTAACTTGGATCATGGGCTTCTTTATGATATTAAAAACATTTAATATTATCTTAAGATTGTTTAATTGTAAATAAAATTTCCTAACATTATTAATGAAACATCCTTTACATCCTCTAGTACTTCCTAAGAAAAAAATTCTTAACAACTTTAATTACTCTTTCTCACCTATTTAACAAAATCACTAACAAAAAGATACGTTGAAAAAAATAAAATACATTTTATAAGAAAATCCAAAAGGATATTCAATCTTCTAAGTTTGAATTTTTGGAAACTTATGATTTTTTTTAATCATTTAAATAAAATATTCTTACACCACAAGATTTCTCATAGAGAATGTCCTAACACTAAACTTCTAGATAAATAAAGATTTTGAAGGAATTTTATCCCTCTATGAAACATGATTATGTTTATATGATAATATAATATCCATAAAAACTTATTTTATTTCCCTTATTATAATAAAAAAATATTCAGATTCAATTTTTTTTGTAAATAGTTACAAATTTTTCCCCCTTTGTCAATAGAATCCAAAATATCATGGTGAATATTCCTTACAAACTTTAGTAAGTCTATGGTGGTAGATGAACATGTAGTTTCATCCTAAATTCCTCAAATATTTTTTTAATCACAAACTTTGTGAAAACATATGGAATTTGATACCTTTTAGAAATATACTCATACATTAAATCTCCACCAGAAACATTCTCTTTAATTAAATAGTACTTAATATCGATGTGCTTTGATCTTGAATGTAATGACCCAACCCTAGTTTCCTAAAGCCGATGCATTATTTCCTTACATATTAATTCTTTCAAGAAATTTGTATCCTGAAGGACTGATTAGTTTAGTAGTTTTAAAAAAAAGTTATATACATAGGTTCAACATTACAACATGAAATTAAATACATAATATAAGTTTTATTGGAAACATCCGCAAATATAAGATAATCCCTACAAGTCATTCATAACAAACCTCTTCACATAATGATAAAATGAAACATAAGAAAGTGTTGAGCTCAGATGCCTAGTATGGGTAATAAATAGAGTGAAAGATATCGTAAACATAAATATTTGGCATGGTGAATAACTAAAAACACATGCCTTTAAAAATAAGCTTGGACACATTATGGTAGGAATAAGAGCTAAATAAATAATTCACTAATAAAGCATAATCATGGGTATTATATTACTCGAATAACCAAATGAACTTTCAATTACTAGTTTTATAATGAGGGAATTCATAATATGGTACATCATAACCACACTATAAAGGCCTTGTGCTAAGACTATAAATATCCATTTTTTCAAGGCCTCATGAAAAGACCATAGTTTGTCTCATGAGACCTACCAATGCCCTGAAGGGATATACCTGGACCCAACTGACACTTACTAAGTCCAACTAATTCATCTTATGAGTGGGGATAAATAAAAAAACATATACATTCATATTGAAACTAACATATGAAATGTAAAAAACCTTTCCCATACATTAATCATAAACACTAACCATTCGAAGTAAATTGGTGAATGATATTCAGATAGAAAATCCAAATTAAAACTAATCAGAAAAACTTTAAAAAAATATTTTATAGGATATAATAATATATAAAACTCTATAAAATACAATATTCACAAATGGATATTGACATAAATAAAGATACTTTTAAATAAGACCATTAAGAAATTCTTGAGGGAATAATCCTTAATCATTTAAAAGTGTCCCATACCACATTGAAACATTAAAAAAATAATCCCTTATAATTTAATGAGAATAAGGATACTATTAATATGATATAACAAGTGGTATTACATACACTACATGCAAGGAATAGGTCGTGAACAAAGCATATATCTCATAAAAGTTAAATTGAGGTGAGAAAAATCTATTTTACTTTGGATAGAATACTTCTTTTATAAAATCATTTGTATTTAAAATTTATATGGTTTTAAACATGTATATCCCAGAAAATAAAAGGTATGGACATGATATTACATTTGAGGTATAAATGATGTCCCACTGAAGTGAAATTATGTAAATAGTGTTTTTAAATAAGCTTTATAATTAAAACATCTTAGTGCGGTTTAAGGAATTCATTAAAGAGATTTTAAAACACAAAGGCATGTTTTCTTTAATAAAACATAAAATGAACCAAAATAGTTTTTTCAGGATAAAATGTGTGATTTTAGAAAGATAAATCTAGCTTAAAATAGATTATAGAGTGAACTTCAAAATAGGTAGGAATTCAAGAAGGTCCTTGAATTAGGCTTTCTTTTCAGAAGAATTTTTAAAAGATTATTTTAAAACATGTAACTACCCATAAAATAGAGAAGGATTATGATTGTTACACACTTATATAACATTAAAAAATAATTTATGAGGAGTATATAATAATAAATAATAGTTTCATTGAGGTGATTAGAGAATAAGATCAACCCGAATGAAAATGGAGGTTCAGGTAGAAAATACTTATAACTTGATAATCAATTGAATCGTATAACCCAAAATAAGTAATAATAAAATGATACATTTAATATAATTAAAATAAATATATTCATTATATTAAACATAAATGGGTTGTATAAATACATCCCAAATAGATAATAGTAGTGAATACATAATATCTCACAAAAATGGCAGTGAGATCAATAAACCCTTACCTTAAGTCCGAAGGTGTTCTCCACTTGATCATAATGACCCAAGTAATTAAATTTAGGTTAATTAATTAATAATTATATAACCTAATATCAATTTAATAGATTTATTATAACCTTATTAGGTTTATTCATGTACTTTTTTATGGGTTAAGAGGTTCAATTTTATTGTTTGGGTTCGTTTGTTTCATGATCGATATACTTATATACATGAATGAATAATCATGTAAAATGAGGATGGTTTTGTAGAATTAGAGTTATATGTTATTAGTGAACATATATAAGGTTAAATGGTTGTAAATTTCATTTGGATACTTGGATTGAAGATAAATCATTATATAAATTATTTAATGATAACCGTTTGGGTTAATTGGTGGGTTTTGAAGACAATGAATTTATTTTTCTTTATAAATCAAAACGACGTGTACAAAAGATTCCAGAAACATAGATGAGACATAATAAATATGTTATAGTCTATTTGAACCATAATAATGGTTTCATGACCATAATTAAAGATGATAATATAAATTAAAAACCAAATGTCCTCAAATGTGGTAAATTAACACATCTCGGATGGTGTTTTTTTACTACGAGTATAAAAGATGGGTTTTGGAGAGATGATAATACATTTTTATATAATCATAAAAAAATTTACGTACATATAAGGTACTAGAGTTTTCATATAATTTGGATGAGTATATGTGAGTATAGAAAAGAAAACAAAGGAACTTGAAAATAATGTAAAAGAATTGAAAAGATAAATTTACCTCTTGAATTAATCTTCTTTGAGAGCCTCTTTAGAGGAGAGGATTTGGTCTTTTTATGAGAATAATGAATACTGAACATGGGGGAGGATCTTGGGAGGTGATTTTATTAGAATTCATATAAGTAACAAGGCTTGATAGGAGTGCATAGAAGAGGAGAGTGTGGGTGGTTTTTATAGTGAAGGAGAGAGGGGTTTTCTTAATATTTTAATCATTAGTTTATTATTTTTCCATAATATACGAAATAGTGATGATTCAGTGACCAAAAATAGTAATAAGTTCATGTTACATCAAACCAAGGGTAATTACATTAGTTATTATTCTAGTAATAGTGTATTTAACACATAATGTATATACACGATAAATTACCGTATTTCACTATTCATAAAAATTTAAGTATTTTATAAAAATACCAAAACTTTACACTAATTTTTTTTTGATGTGTAGAATCAAAATATGAAATCAATTTTATCAAAATAATTTTCAAACTTTTTAAAATTTTATTTTTAAATAAAATAATCATTTACTCATAAAATGCCGTTTTAAAACTAAAACTGATTTTGTAATGCCCTGAAAAATTAACTAAGGTTTTACTAAATTATCCCAAAATTCTAGGACAAATGTTTTTTAATTTAGGAATACATTTTATGAAAAGTGTTTTTTATTTTAAATCAATTTATTAATTATAAAATTGTAATTAAATATTTATTTCCCACAAAAATACCAACACTTAATTATTAATTTTTAAAATATTCACTCTCATTTATAAGGTGCCTAAATTTTATTTATACTTACATGGGTGATGTTACTATTAATAAGGGTTAATTATTATTCATAAATATCATGTTACTATTCATAAGGTTGGACTTACTATTCTTAATGGTACATTACTATTCATAAGGGTGAAAATACTATTCCTAAGGTTATGTTACTATTCATAAGGGTATATAACTATTCATAAAAAATTAAGTTTGTTCAATAAGACTTCAAAAATCACCCTGAACACAACCGTGTATGTCAGATTTTTGAAATTCAAAACACATAAGTGGAAACATTATGTTCATTATCTAGGTTATAACAAAGTGTTGTTTTGTAGAGTCTGAGTGTTTCATTCATTCAATATTAAATTTACTTTAAAATCCTTGGGGTGTTACATTCTACCCTCCTTACAAAACTTTCATCCTTGAAATTTGTAATTGAACTATTATTATTAATGGTGGATACTTAAAAATTTCCTTCTGGGAAATCCATGTCTAAAAAATAGTTAAAATATCTTCATAATAAGAGGGAAAGTGAAATGAATTGGTTAGTTCAAAGCTACACATTCTAATAGGAAAACATGATCATAGAAGAATAATAAATCCATCATGTTATGATAGAAAGTGATGGAGAACATACTCAGATGAAATATCATTACCACAATCCATAAATGTCAGTTATGAAAATTTTCATTGATATCATGAAAAAATATGATAATTGGAATTTTTTTTATTTTAGACTATTTTCCTAGAGTTGAGGAATTATTACACTCTTATAAGAGTATAAATATATGTTTCTATTTCAAAAACACAATCTTATCCTTTATTTATTCCTTAAACTTTCTATACTTCATCTCTAAGAACAAGTTGCATCAAGTAGTTACATTAAACTCGCAAACCTCATACAATAATGAACTTAAACCATTTCATAAATAGTTTAACTTTACAAAAGATCATGATCCAATAATTTAGAATAATTCTAATATCCATCCTTGCTAGATCCATATACATGGGGTCCTTGGAAATCCACATTTTGTTCATAATTCAATGATCTATCC
The DNA here is from genome assembly GCA_963277665.1 of Viscum album. Classification (NCBI taxonomy): domain Eukaryota; kingdom Viridiplantae; phylum Streptophyta; class Magnoliopsida; order Santalales; family Viscaceae; genus Viscum; species Viscum album. The sequence goes on from OY728145.1 coordinate 1,420,665,225, forward strand.
TGCTCAAGGTATCTGCTACCTTATTTTCTTTTTACCAACATGAAGAATCCATAAATGTTCACATTCTAAACATGTGAATATCTTCATCATGTGTCCTCTTGAAATATTCTAATAACCCAATTACCATAAAAACTTATTGAAAACATTCATTAATCCTTACACATGTTACTAGATATATTCTTTATATCCAAAAAATGTTGTAGACTCCATCAATGATATCATAGACCACTTATCGAAAAGATATTAATTAGTTTTGAGGTAGTCCGTACTAATCCAAATAAATCATTTATTTTTCATTATCTTAATTATTAAGAAATTTTGGTTTATCTTTCCCTCAACCATATAATTTCACAAGATATTAAATTTCTACTGATTCACTTATCCTTAGTATAATTAATTATACAACCTCAAATTCTTAATGAAATAGTACTGCAGTACAGTTCTCATATATTCCATGATTCTTATAACCAATACATTGCTGATAAAATATTCAAATGACATGATTCTAGATGAGACATATTAATCATTCCACTTCAGTTGTGGAAATATCATGACTTGATCATTATCTAGTAACACAATTTGTGGCATATTCCTTTGATTCTTGGGATATTGATTCACATAGTTTTCCATTTAATTGTAGTTAAAGCATTGTACATTGAAAAACATTTTATTACCCTTACAATCATGAACTTGGTGGCCCTTTTCTACATAGTTTTAAGAAACTTCTTTTTCTTTTAAGGAGGTTCTGGGATGTTTCCTTCCAAAAGTACCACATTTTGGAAAACTACCCTTTTTATTATTCCCTATATCCATTATTTCTTCTGCCAACCTCTTATTCTCTTACTTCCCTTCAAAGCTATAGGACTCAGATAATTATTTATATACCTTTTTAACACATGATATTATCTCCTCATATAATGAGGATACTTTGGAGATTATCTTCCTTTGAAATGATGTCTTAAGACCTTAAGAGATATGATCCTTCTTACTCATTATATCACTTGAATTAGTGAAGTTCTCATTCCTTCTACTAGGAACCATTTCTAATCAATTCCATATACTAAATTAGATAATGAAATTATGAACTCTATATAACCCTAAACATGGTAGAGTACATAACAAAAATTTATGCATAAAATAATCCTAGAACCATTCTTTTTAGATAATTTAGGGGCATAAATCCTTCATAATGAATTTTAATGAAAATGTGAATTATCCTAAGAATATCCCCCGGGAGTGTCAAACCAGGTGCGTAGTAAGGCCCGTTGTCTGATCTCAGGTTACCCTAGGTCAAGATTGAAACAACTTGTCAAAGTTATTACTACTCGGTACATCTGTTCCGGAACCACACCCACTTATAGTATCCAGACAAGAATTTATATACTTGGAAGGTCCAAACAATCCATTATTTTCTAGAATTATATGATGTTCTTATATGTGCATTTTATATTCTATCTTAGGGTTTTTTTCCTTAATCAACATTTTCAAAATCTATTTTCCAAGTTTTCTACTAAACTTCCATTGATACCAACTATAACACCCAACCCCAGTTTCCTGGAGCTAGTACATTATTTCCATACATTGACCTAATTACAAGAAAGTCCTATCTCAAAAAACCAAGTATTTTAGTAGTTTTGGAAAACTAGATACATACATAGGTTCAACATTACAACTTGAAATGAAGTTCAACATTTATTTTTTATTGGGAACATCCACAACTCTATGTTTATCCCTACAGGTCATTCATAAAATACTTCTTCATGTACTAAGAAAATGAAACATTAGAAAGGGGTGAAATCATATGCTCATTAAGGGTAAGCAATAAAACTAAATATATAATAAACATAAATATTAGGCATGGTGAATAACTAAAAACACATTCCATTAAAAACAAACTTGGACACATTACGGTAGGAATAAGAGATTAATAAATAATACTATAATTAAGCATATTCATGGGTATTATAATAGTTGAATAACCACATGAAATTTCAATTACTAGTTTCATAATGAGGTAATGCATAATGTAGGACATCATAACTATACCGTTAAGGCCTCGTTCCAAGACCATAAATATCCATTTTGTCTAGGCCTCATGCCAAGACCATAGTTTTTCTCATGAGATCTACCAACGCATGAAGGGGCTATATAGGGCCCACCCAACACTTAATAACTCCAATGAATTCTTATTATGAACAAATATAAAACAAAAACAACATATACATTCATATTTAAACTAATATATTAAATTTAAATAACTTTCCTTATACATTAAACATAAACACTAACTATTCGTAGTAGACTTGTGAATGGTATCAAGATAGAACATCCACATTAAAAATAATCATAAAGCCTTTAAAAATAAATTTTAGATGATATCATACAATATAAAACTTTATAAAATACAATATTCATCAAAGGATATTGACATAATTACAGATACTTTTAAATGGGACTATTGAGAAATTCTTGACTAAATAATCCTTAAACATTCCAAAGTGTCCCATACCAGCTTGAAACATTCAAATAATAATACCTTATAATTTTATAAGAATAAGGATAAACTTGATATGATATACCAAGTGGAATTACATACATAAAATTCAAGTAATAAGTGGTGAACAAGGCATATATCTCATAAAAGATAAAGTGATGTGAGAAAAATCTGTTTTACTTTGGAAAGAAGAGTTATTTTATAAAATCATTTTTATTTGTCATAAATTCAGTTTTAAACATGTATATCCTAGAAAAGAAAAGGGTAGGATATTGAGTTTACATTTTTGGCATAAATTATGTCACACTAAAGTGAAATTATGTATTTTTTTAAAGAATCTTTATAATTAAAACATTTTAGTGCAGTTTAAGGAATTCGATAAAGAGATTTTAAAGAAGATAGGCATGTTTTCTTTAATAAAACACAAATGAAACAAAATATATTTCTCATGTTAAAACTTATGATTTTATAGAGAAAAATATGGATTAAAACGAATTATAGAGTGAACTTCAAAATAGGTAAGAATTTGAGAAGTTCCTTGAATGTGGTTTGCATTTTGGAAGAATTTTTGAATGATTATTTTAAAGCATGTAACTCCCCATAAAATAAAGAAGGATTATAATTGGTACACATATATTGAACATTAAAAATAATTTATGACTATTAAATTAAAATAAATAATAATTTCATTGAGGTGTGTAGAGAATAAGAGAAACCCAAATGAAAATGGAGGTTCAGGTAGATAATACTATCAACTTTGTAATCAATTGAATCATATGCCCAAAAATTAATAATCATAATATTATAAATTTAATATAATGAAAATAAATATATTCATGATTTGAAAAATCAATGGTAAGTATACACAAACTATACACAAGTAATAATAGTGAATACAAAATATCTCACAAAAATGGAAGTGAGATGAAGAAACCCATACCTTAAGTCCGAAGGTGTTCTCCACATGATCATAATGACCCAAGTAATAAAATTTATCTTTATTAATTAATAATTATATAACCTAATTTTAATTTAATTTATTTATTTTAACCTTATTAGGTTCATTTATGGACTTTTTTATTGGTTAATAGGTTCAATTTGATTGTTTGGGTCTGTTTGTTTCATGATCAGTATACTTATATACATGAATGAAAAATCGTGTAAAATGAGGATGGTTGTCCAGAATATAAGTTATTTATTAGTAGTAAAAATATATAAGGTTATGTTGTTGTAAATTTAATTTTGTTACTTGGAGTGAATATGAATCATTGTATAAATTATTTAATGATAACTATTTGGGTTAATTGGTGGTTTTTGAACACAAGGAAGTCATTTTTCTTTATAAATTAAAACCACATTTTAAAAAAAGATTCCAGAACCACAGATGAAAAATAATACATATAACCATAAGAATGGTTTCATGACCATAATTGAATATGGTAATAGAAATTGAAAACCCATTATCCTTGAATGTGGTAAATTAGCACATCTAGGATGGTGTTTTTTCTACTAGTATAAAAGATGGGTAAAAGAGAGATGACAATAAATTATTACATAATCATAGCAACATTATAGTAAATTTAAGGTACTAGATTTTTCTTAAAATTTGGTTGAGGATAGGTGGGGATTGAAAATAATACAAATGAACTTGAAAAGAAAGTAAAAGAATTAAGAAGAGGAATTTAACTCTTGAATTAATCTTCATTTAGAGCCTCTTTAGGGGAGAGGATTTGGTCTTTTTATGAAACCAATGACTGATGGATGTGGGGGAGGATCTTGGGAGGTAATTTGAGTATAATTTAGGCAAGGAACAAAGAGTTATAGGAGTGAAGAGAAGATGGGAGTGTGAGTGGTTTTATAGTGGAGGATAAGAGGGTTTTCTTAATATTTTAATAATTAGTTTTTTATTTTTCCATAAGACAAGAATAATTGATGATTACATGAAAAAATAGTAATATGTGTATTTTAGTTATAAACAAGGGTGCTTAAATCAACGATGGTTATAATAATAGTGTATTTAACTCTTAATGTATATATACGGTAAATTACCATATCACACTATTCATAAAATATCAAGTAATTTAAAAAAATCTCGAAAATGAACCCTTAACATTTTTATATGTGTAGAATCTAAATATGAAATCTATTTTATCAAAATAATTTTCTAAATATTCTAAATTTAATTTTTAAATGAAATCATAAAAAATAAAGCATTTTAGAAAAATCTAAAAAATTCACCCTAACCATTTATCGATGTGTAGAATTCAAATATGAACTCCATTTTATCTAAATAATTTTCTAAATATGTGAAATTTAATTTTTAAATAAAAACATCATTTACTTGTAAAATATAGTTTTAAAACTAAAAATGATTTTTAATGCCCTAAAAAATTAACTAAGGTTTTATTAAATTATCCCAAAATCCTAGGACAACAAAATTTTGATTTAGGAATACAATTTATAGAAAATGATTTTTCTTTTAAATTAATTTACTAATTATAAAATTGTAATTAATATTTACTACTAAAAAAAATAACAACACTTAATTATTAATTTTTAAAATATTCACTCTCATTTATAAGGTACATAAATTTTATTTATACTTTCATGGGTGATGTTACTATTCATAAGGGTATATTACTATTCATAAGTGACCTTTTACTATTCAAAAGGGTAGATTACTACTTATAAGGGTCAAAATACTATTTATAAGGGTATGTTACTATTCATAAGGGTACGTTACTATTCATAAAAAATTTATTTTGTTCTATCAGACTCTAAAAATCACCCTAAATACAATCGTGTATGTAAAATTTTTTAAATTAAAAACACAGAAGTGGAAAAATTATGTTTATCGGATATTTAATAATAAAATATTGTTTTTTAGAGACTCAGTGTTTCATTCATTCAATATTAAATTTATTTTCAAATCATTGGGTTCTCCCCTACTTACAAAAATTCCATCCTCAAAATTTGAAATTGAACTTTTAATGTTAATGGTTGATACTTGAAAATTCTTTTATGGGAAACCCATATAAAAAATACAGTTAAAATATCCTCCTAATAAGAAGGAAAGGTAAATGAATCTATAAAAAAAACTACACATTCGAATAGGACATCATGGTCATGAAAGAATAATCAATCCATCATGTTCTGATGGAAAGTGATAGAGAACATGATTAGATGAAAGACCATTACCACAAAACAACAAACTTCAATTATAAAAAATTTCATTGATATCACAAAAAAATATAATAATAGGAAAACATTTTTATTTAATACTCTTTTCCTAGTGTTGAGGAATTATTCCACTCTTATAAGAGTATAAATATACATTTCTATTTCATAAACACAATATTATCCTTTATTTGTGCCTTGAACTTTCTATACTTCATCTCTTAGCATAGGTTTCATCAAGTGGTTACATTAAACTCAAAAGCCTCATACAATGATCAAATTAAACCTTTTCATAAATGGTATAACTTTCCAAAAGATCATGATCCAATACTTTATAATCATTCAACTATCCATCCTTGATAGATCCATGTACATGGGGTCCTTGGAAATACTCATTGTGTTTATAAATTCATGATCAATCCTTCTCAATGCATCTGCCATCTTATTTTCCTTTAATCAACATGAAGCAACCCTAAATTTTTACATTCTAAACTTCTGAATATATTCATCATGTTTCCACTTGAAATAAGATAATTACTCAAATTACCATAAAACTCTATTGGAAACACTCATTCATTCTTACACATAGTATTGGATATATTATTTATATACAAAATTTTTGTAGAATCCATCAATGATAATATAAAACACTTGTCAATAGTACAATAATTAGTTTTTAGGTAGTCAATAATAATCCAAATAAATCGTTTATTTATAATTATCTTAATCATTAGGAATATATTTAGGGTTATATTTCCCTTAACTATATACTATCCTATGATATTAACTTTCTAATGAGTCACTTATCCTTGGTGCAATTCATCATATGACCTCATATTCTTAATGAAATATTACTACAGTATAGTCCTCATATACTCCATAATTATTATAACTAGTACATTGGGGATAAAATATTCAAATGACATGATTCTCAATGAGGCATATTAATCATTACACTTCACCTAGAATAGTATCATGACTTGATTATTATCCATTAACACAATTTGGGGCATATTCATTTGATGCTTGAAACATTAATTTGTATAGTGTCCTATTTCATTGCAGTTGAAGTACTGTACATGGAAAACCATTTTATTACCCTTACAATCATGAACTTTATGGTTATTTTCTCCATAGTTGTAACAAACTCATTTTCCTTTTAAGAAGGCTCTAGGGTGATTCCTTCCACAAGTACCACTTGTTGGAAAACTACCCTTTTTATTCATCCCATTATCCATTATTTCCTCTACCAACCTCTTATTCTCTTGCTTCCCTTCAAAACCATAAGAATCATAGAATTATTTATATACCTTGTCAACCATTATTTTATGTCTTAATATGATAAGGATACTTTGGAGACTATCTTCCTTTGAAATAATGTCTTAAGTCCATAAGAGATATGATCCTTTTTACTCTTTGAATCACATGAATTGGAGAAGTTATCATTCATTCTACATGGAGCCATTTCTAATCAATTACATATACAAAATTAGATTATAAAATTATGAACTCTATATAACCCTAAATATGGTACAGTACATAACATAAATTTATGCATCACAAATCCTAGAACCAAATTCTTTGGATACTTTAGGGGCATAAATCCTTCATAATGGATTGTAATAAAAATGTGAATAATCATAAGAATATCACCTAGGAGTGTCAAACCAGGTGGAAGTAAGGCCCATTGTCATGTACTAGTTTACCCTAGGTCAAGCCCAAAACACCTTGTCATTGTTATTACTCAAAGGTACATCTGTTCCAGAACACCATCCTCTTGTAGTATACATATATGGATTTATTTTCTAGGAAGATCCAAATAAGCTATTTCTTTCCAAAATTATAGGATGTTATTGTATGTGAATTTTCAAGTCTATCTTAGTTTTATGTTCCCTAATCTACATTTTATAAATCTAGTTTCCAATTTTTCTACTAAACTTCCTTTAATACAAACTGTAACTCCCCGAACCCAGTCTCCCAGATCCAGTTCATTATTTCCTTACATTGGTCTACTTACAAGAAATTCATATCCCAAAGTACCAAGTAGTTTAGTAGTTTTTGAAAACCATATAAATACATAGTTTTAACATTACAACTTGAAATTAAATACAACATATAAGTTTTATTAGAAACAACCACAACTCTAATTTTATCCCCAAAGGTCATTCAAAACAAACTTCTTCATGTCCTAAAAAATAAAACATATGAAAGGGGTGAGATTATATGACCAGTAAGGGTAATAAATATAGTAGAAGATACTATAAACATAAATACTAGGCAAAATGAATGTCTAAAAACACATGCCTTTAAAAATAAACTTGGACACATTATGGTAGGAATAAGAGATGAATAAATAATTCCATAATAAAGCATAATTAGGGGTATTTTACTAGTATAATAATCACATGAACTTTTAATTACTAGTTTCACAATGAGGGAATGCATAATTAGGTACAACATAACCATACTTTCAAGGATTCTTTCCATGACCATAGATATCCATTTTTTCAAGGTCTCATACCAAGACCATAGTTTTTCTCATGAGTCCTACTGATTCACTGAGGGGCTCTAGTGGGATCACAAAACACATAAAAATTCCCATGAATTACTCTTATAAATGGGGATAAAAAACAATATAAACATTCATATTGAAACTAACATATGAAATGTAAATAATATTCCCCGTACATTAAACATAAATAATAACCATTCGATGTAAATTGTTGAATGGTATAAAGATAAAACATCCACATTCAAACTAATAAAAACACTTCAACAATATATTATAAACGATATCATAATATATACAACTCTATGAAATAAAATATTCATCAAAGGATGCTGACATAAATAAATATACTTTTAAATGAGACATTGAGAAATTCTTGAGGAAATAATCCTTAAACATTCCATAGTGTCCCATACTACCTTGAAACATTAAAATCATAATCCCTTATAATTTCACGAGAATAAGGAAAATATTAACATGATATACCAAGGGAAAGTAGATAAACCACATTCAAGGAATAAGTGAGGAACAAGGCATATATCTCTTAAAAGTTAAAGTGAGGTGAGAAAAATCTATTTTACTTTGGAAAGAAGAGTTATTTTAGAAAATCATTTGTATTTTTCATAAATCTAGTTTTAAACTTGAATATCCTAGAAAATAAAGGGTAAGGAAATTGATATTACATTTTAGGCATAAATTATTTCCCACTGGAGTTATATTATATAAAAACTATTTTCAAATAAGCTTTAGAATTAAAACATTTTAGTGCAGTTTAAGGAATTCATTAAATATATTTTAAAGCTCAAAGACATGTTTGCTTTAATAAAACCAGAAATGAACCAAAAATATATTTATAATGTTAAATTTTTTTATTTTAGAATGATAAATTGGGATTAAAACATATTATAGAGTGAAATTGAAAATAGGTAAGATTTTGAGAAGTTCCTTGAATCGGGCTTGCACTTCGTAATAATTTTTGAAAGATTATTTTAAAACAAATAAATCCCCAAAAATAAATAAGGATTATGATTGGTACACAAATATAGAAAATTAAAACAGAATTTATGAGTATTTAATAAGAATACATAAGAATTTTGTTGAGGTGAGTAGAGAATAAGAGAAACCTGAATGAAAATGGATGTTCCGGTAGAAAATACTTACAACTTTGTAATCAATTGAATCGTATGACCCAAAATTAATAACAATAAAATAATAAATATAATATAATAAAAATAAATAGATTCATAATATGAAACATCAATGGGAAGTATACAAACACCATACACAAGTAATTGTAGTGAATACATAATTTATCACAAAAATGGAAGTGAGATGAAGAAACCCTTACCTTAATTCTGAAGGTGTTCTTCACTTGATCATAATGACTAGAGTAATCAAATTTAGGTAAATTATTTAATAATTATAGACCCTCATTTTCATTTAATTTATTTATTATAACCTTATTAAGTTTATTCATAGAATGTTTGATTGGTTAAGAGCTTCAATTTCATTGTCCGGGTCTGTTTGTTTCATTATTGGTATACTTATATAAATGAATAGATAATCATTTAAAATGAGGATGGTATTATAGAATTGAAGTTTTATGTTATTAATTAACATCCATAAGTTTACATGGTTTTAAATTTAATTAGCTTACTTAGAGTGAAGATGAATAAAAATATAAATTATTTAATGATAACTGTTTGGGTTAATTGGAGGCTTTTGAACACAACGAACTCATTTTACATTATAAATCAAAACTATGAATAAAAAAGATTACCAAACCATATATGATACATAATAAATATATTATAGTTCAGTTCAACCATAATAATGGTTTCATGACTATAATTGAGATGGTAATAGAAATTTAAAACCCATGGTCCTTGATTGTTGTAAATTAGCACATCTTGGATAGTGTTTTTTACTAATAGCATAAAACATTGGTAAATGAGAGATGATAATAAATTATTACATAATCATTAAAAAATTATTGTACATGTATGGAATTTTAGTTTTCATAAAATTTGTATGAGTAGATGGGAGGATAGAAAAGAAAAAAAATGAACTTGAAAAGAAAGTAAAAGAATTGAAAAGTGGAATTTTCCTCTTGAATTAATCTTCCTTGAGAGCCTATTTAAGGGATAGGATTTGTTATTTTTATGAGACTAATGGATGCTAGAAATGAGGGAGGATCTTGGGAGGAGATTTGATTACAATTTAGACAAGGAAAAAGTCTCTATAGGAGTGAAGATAAGAGGGGAGTGTGGCTAATTTTTATAGTGGAGGAGAGGAGGGTTTTCTTAATATTTTGGTCATTGGTTTATTATTTTTCCATAAGATAAGAAATAGTGATGATTAAATGAAAAAATAGTAATAAGTGCATGTGATTTCTATCAAAGGGTGCTTACATCAGTAATGATTCTAGTAATATCATATTTAACTCATAATATATATATACACGTTAAATTACTGTATTTCACTATTCATAAACAATTCAAGTATTTTAGAAAAATCCCAAAATTTCACCCTAACCATTTTTTGATGTGTAGAATCCAAATATGAACTAAATTTTACCAAAATAATTTTCTAAATATTTGAAATATAATTTTTAAATAAAATCATCATTTAATTTGTAAAATATATTTTTAAAACTAAAATTGATTTTGTAATGCCCTGAAAAATTAACTAAGGTGCTATTAAACTACCCCAAAATCCTAGGACAACAAAATTTTTATTCAGGAATAAATTCTATGAAAAAATATTTTTCTTTTAAGTAAATTTATTAATTATAAAATTGTAATTAAATATTTACTGCTAAAAAAATTCTAACACTTAATTATTAGCTTTTAAGATATTCACTCTCATTTACAGAGTGCCTAAATTTTATTTATACTTACACGGGTGATGTTACTATTCATAAGGGTAGATTACTATTCATAAGGGTTATGATACTGTTTATAAGGGTACATTTCTATTCATAAGGTCCAACTTACTATTCATAAGGGTACATTACTAGTCATAAGGGTCAAGTTACTATTCATTAGGGCATGTTACTATTCATAAGGGTATGTTACTATTAATCAAAAATTAATTTTATTCTATAATAATCAAAAAAACACCCTAAACTTTATCATGTATGTCATATTTTTTAAATTCAAAATATAGAAGTCTAAAAATCATGTTCATTGGCTAGGTTATAACAAAGTTTTGTTTTGTAGAGACTCAGTGTTTCATGCATTAAATATTAAATTAATTTTCAAATACTTGGGGTGTTACATTTAATGTTATAAAATATTTTTTAGAAAGATAAATAAAACTTTGATTATCACAAAGAATAATTAATGGTTTTCTAAAATTTACTCTCAAATCCTCCAGCTAAACTTTTATCCATGTTATTTTCTTAAAAGCATGGGTGAATTTAACATATTCTACTTCTACTATACTCAAAGTAAAAAAAATTATCTCTTACTATGATATCTCACACGACATTCTACCAAGAATATAGTTCCTCCTAATGTTGGGGTTTTATCCTTACAATTTGAATGCCAATCAATAATAGTTTATCCAAGAAAGTTCATATCACAATTTATTTTTTTAAAATAGGCCATTAGATGATATTACTTTGATATAATTAAGTATTATATATACTACCAAAATATGTGATTCCTTTGGATCAATATAATATCATTTAAACAACGTAAAACATAAAAAATTATGATATTCGGGATGTAATTTAGAGTAATATTTCTATAAAATTTTGGATATTTTTTTGATTCACACTTTTCCTAGCATCATAATTACTCAACATCATACCTATAAAATGGGAGTATAAACTTATTTAGAGTCCACCATTCCAAAATTCTATAATTTCTTCTTGGTATAATTTTCCTTTCATAGAAAGATATATCTTTACTTAATTTTAACTTGTATGACTAGGAAGAAAGGAAATTCTCTAAGAATATACATTAATTTTAATTTCTTTATTTGTTTAGGAAATTATTCACTAGTTTTATCCCTACTGCCTGAGAAAAATATATCATAAACATAAAAAATGAAAATAAGGGTACCTTCCCTCATTTCTAAATATATAGGTTTTTATAAATTGTTTCCATTAGAAAAGATCAACTACTTTAGGGAACTTTCAATTTAGAAAACCACACATGAAGAGTCTATTTTAACCCATAAAAATATTTCTTTAGTTTACACACCATGGTTCCATATTTATCAATTGAGAACCCACTAGGTTATTGAATATAAAATTCTTCATCAGTTTCTCTATTTAAGAATTTTGAGTAAACATCCATCAAATAAACTTTTTAACAATGATATGAAATAACAACCAAGAAAGTTATTATTATTTCTTATCTTGAAACAAAGGACATGTTTTCTTCAAAATAAATACCTTACACTTCTTGTCAACCTTTTAAAATAATTCTTGCATTATTTGAGGAAATTTCACTATGTTATCTAAGATTTTTTCTAAACACACTATTTATCCCTAAAAAATTATTTCCTTCTACTCATGGAATAAGATCCAAGGTTTCTGTCTCCTAAATATAATTTGAATATTCATACATCTTATTTATCTATTCTCTATATTCATATACCTTTGAACTAATTGTGGTTCCACCTATGTGATAAGTGATTTTTGATTATCACATATCAACTAAATTATGTTTTAAATTGGATAATTTTTATTTACAAGCATGTTATGAGTTTCAATATATATTTATAATGTTTTTTACTTTAGAAATTTTATTCTAAACTTACATTCATAATCACAAGACTGATTTGAGTTACTTTTTATAGTTGTATACAAGCAATCCTATTATATATTATCTTATTTGGAAGACAAAACTATATATTATACAACACATTCCTTATTAAATTATTTAAATTCTGGTAAGGAAATTTAATTTTCAAAAAGTCTCACATCATAATAGTCCACTAACTTTTACATATTTTATCCCAATATTTGTAACTTATTTCATTGGAGGAATATCTCATAAAAATTACCTCCTTATATTTTTCAATAAACATTTAAATATCTAAACGTTTTTTCTTTATTAAGTTAAATATAGAAAAATTGAATTATTTTACTGAATTTTTTTATTATAACACATCTCATAAGGATTAATGTAGTATTTTAGAACAAAAAACATCTGTTTTGAACATGAGCAGCAGTACTAACTACTTATTTCAATATTAACATAGAATTTTTGAATTAAAAAAAATATACCGCTTTCCATTTCCACTAAGATCTCCTTTTCATCCCCACCCCTATATTTTATTTTGGAGTGTATAAACCATTGTATTGGTGTTTAATTTTTTTTTCAGAAAGGAATTAAAATGATTTCTTGTGTACTCTTTTCCATTTTTAGTTATTAACTTCATTACATAAAAACCTATCCTTATTTCAGATTACTTACTAAAATATCAAAAAATCATTTCGTACTATGATTTATTATTTATGAAATTTATATTTGACATTATAGTGAAATAACAAATGAAATTAATATAGGAAAAATATCTATTTATTGATTGATGTATCATCAGTCAACAAAGATTAGAGTTAATGAGATCTAGGGTTCTGGTGGAATGGATTTCGAAATTCTTATGTATTCCATTAACCATATTTCATTTATGACATGTTATATGAAATGCATTTTTAATCCTATTTTCTGGTGTATGATTCTTATAAAATCTTCCATTGAAAGTATTCCTATACTTTTATACCCTTGATAACCAAGTCTTTTATTCCATAATGTACATTCTTCCTCAACCCTTAGGTAACATGAGTTACAAAGATATCTAATATGGGAAATATTTATGTTGGATCTTTTTCCAATAGTGATTTTTTTTTATCTTTAAAATTTTTTATGAAACCAATTTTTTTGAGTATAAATTCCTTACAATCATAAAAAATTGGGATAAAAATTAGAATATTGAGGCTGATCCCATTAATAATAAAAACTTCCTTTGATTTTAGTTTCTAAGATTGAATCTTAGCAATTACTAATCCTTTGATTTTAAAAGAACTATGGTTTCTAAAAGTAAATGATTCTCCTCTATGTTATTTTATATTATTACAGAAATTTATATCACCTATCATACATATAAAATATACACTATCAATAATCTAATTTTATACCTTTATCTAGGTTTTAAAGCTATCTCTACAAAAAAACAACTTCCTCATCATTATTATTTTTGGCCACCTTTTCTTGTCTAGAATAAGAAACCTGTATCGGAATAGTTGTCATACATTATTTAGTAGAGTGACCTGATTGGTCACATCATACATAAATATCATCTATGCAATCAAATCGGTTTCCTACTGAAAACATTTTATCACAGGATCGTTATGACATTATTTATTCTTATAACATTATAGATTTTCTATATTTTATTCCACTATTTCTACCACTTAGTTTAGGATATTACCTTGGATAGAAAGTTTATACCAAAAATTACATTCCTTTTGAAAATTTATACAGTAAAACTAATAATATCCTCTAAATCATGATCATTTTTGGATGATGGATCTTTCCCTTTATATTGTTCACTGATGTTCATAACATTTGTCTTTATTTGTTTCCCCCTTGCATGAGATATCTTTCTTATGGAGGTTCTTTTAAAATTTTGATGAATTGATGTGTTTTTATATCCCATTATTGGTCATAGTTTTCCCAAAATTGTTTCTAAAACCACCATAATTAGTATAATCAGAAGAAATTTTATATTTTTTGGGTGTAGATTTCACCTCATTCTTGGGGTTAATTTTTTCACCAGCTTTATAAGTTTTAGAATTTAATTCTAAATAATTTTTGAAATTTACCTCCATATTCTTTAAGGTACTTTCAACCATGAGAAATTTTTTCTAGTTTTACAAACCTCATTTTTTTAGCATTAAGTTTAATACTAAGATCTCCCACCATATTTCATTATACTATAACATTAAATTTTAGGTTCATAATATTCTTTATGTACATATTTTTTTTGGATGATCATTATTTACTATGTTCTTTTTCTTACAGTATTTATTCAACATTCTCATTTATTTCTTTATTTTTGTATTTTTATCAAGACATTCTACAATCTATGATATTATTTTATAATATAAGTACATTTATTCACCTTCTTATCCTTCACCATTTTAGGAATATTTCTTTTTATCAAATTTTTTGAATGAATGTTATTCAAATCTATAAATTTTAATCATATTTAAAACTATTCTAAATAGAGTCTTGTTTATTTTTCTTATTTAAAATACTTCTTATGTTCTTTCTGGTGACCTTTTTATCACTTATAGTGGTTTTATTTTCTTTCTTGGAAGTTTTCTCCACTAATTCCACAAATTTTTTTCTTCACAATCAAATTAATGTTCTAAAATGTTCTTCTTAATAATATTCATTAAAATAACCTAATTATTTGTTTCTCAAAACCTTTAATTTGGATTTTCCTCCATATTCTCCTCTACCTCATTGATAATTTTTTTAGAGATATGAGTCATGAGTTTTTAATTCATTTCATCATCTTCCTTATCATATTAATACTAGAGGATAAAAATAATATGATCAACATCATGGATTTACAACATTCTCATAGATTCAAAATCCATTTCATCTTTCAAATTATTTTTGAAAGCTTGTTCTTTCCTCTTATCATATGAAACATTACATATACATAAGTCATCAAAAGTTATGTTATTTTATCTTCTAAGAAAAAAAATTAGAGAATCAAACCCATCAAAATAGTTTCCCATTGTTTTTTAGCATTGATAATATCATCCAAGTAATCTCTAACTTCTTTGATATAGATAACACCTTCATTAACCCCCTGAGAGTACTCATCAACAATTTCACTGTATTCCATTCTAATATCTTCAAAAATTCATTTCCATATTTGTATCTTTACATACTATACTTTTATATTTCCCATGAAGATATTTTTTAGTTTATACCATGTTTCCTTAGCAATATTGAGAACCATAACCCTCATAATCACATTTTCTAACAAATACATTAGAATATAATTTATATCATTCCTATATACCTTAGGATTTATTTTTCCAATGAATTTCATAAGTGAATCATTCTCAAATAGTGGAATCCAAACTATAGCTACATAAATCACCATAAGACAAGATCAATAATTTAGTGTATAATCATTTTTTTCTACCATGAAATTTTTTCCCATCAAACGTAGGAAAAACTCTACTATTCACTAAGAAGATATTCTACGATGGAAATATTATAAGAGGAACATCCTTTTATACCACTTGAAATTCCTTAGGATTATGAGAACCATTGAGAAGTGAGGAGGGATTGAATTCATGGTGATCTGTTAAAATTTAAATTCTAGTGAAATTAAACCTTACAATATATTATGGTTTTTATCCTTAAAAAAATTGAATAAAAATATCACAAGTTTTAAATAATAAGAAATTAAAGAAAGGAAAATAATATTTATAGGGTTCAACCACAGTGTAAGAACCTACATCCTTGATATGAACGGTACCACTAGTTCCTGGAAATACACTATTATAAGTACTGAATAAAACCTAATATAACTTTTGTTAGACTATTTATATCTACTAATATGAAATACTACACTCAGTCACATTAGTGAAAAAAGTTTTGTTATGAAATTGAGCCAACTAAAGAATAAAAAACTTTGTAAAACAACTCACAACAATATCATCTGAGAAATATCCATTTGATTTTTTCCATCTAGTATTTCCACTGAGTGAGCCTTATGACTTTGTATAGTGTAATATTTCTAGTTCACCTCACTAACTACACATATGATAATTTTTCTACAAGATAGAAAACACAACTATTCCTCATAATCTATTTGAAAAATTTGTCTGATATAATATTATTCCGATATATCTGACTGATGCCACTTTTTAATGCCTCTAATCAGTATTTATATATAGTTCCTATGATTTTTATTTTGATCTGGTGGTTTTTTCTAATTTCAACGACTTACAATTATCTTCTTCAACCAATTCAGTTGGAAACACACACTTCTAGAAAAACATCATCATATTAGCTCTTTCATACAATTGAATAATGTTTCTTTCTTACTACCATACTTTACATGAATCCCCTTTTATAGGCATTATCATAGGAAAAAAATTTAAGAACACAAATTAATTTTCCCACTCAATGAAAACCCAAATTAAAAAACTCATACTCAACTCTATTTCACTAGAATCTTCCTAGATAATCTAGAATGTTCTTAAACCTTAATAATAACTCCAATAACCAAAAAAATCTTTAATATTCCTTAAAAACATTGTTAAGGATATTATTTAAACATTATCAAAATTGAAAGATAGGAAAATATTGAGAGGAGAAAATAGAATCATTAGGATAATGAGGATTTACCAAAACTAGCCAATACTTATAAAATAACTACCCAATGAATGGTTTTTTGATATCTTGTTTAGTAATTCTAGTAATTAGTTTATATTCTCCACCTCTCCACTATTTTATTCAATCATCTAACATTGTGAAGCGATCTCATCTTATCTTCAACCATTAATATTTAAATGATTCCCGTGGATGTTAGACTTTTGATTTTTCTATTTTAAATGATTTTTTCGATGAGTCTGCCTGAATATGTCCAATCATACCCCCTCATCTCAATATTAATATACTTAAAAAACACAGGCCATTAAAACCACCTGGAATAAACTATACTATGACATTGTTAATGCTTATATAACTCTCATAAGTTTGATGATATTTAATGGATCTATAAAAAATTACCTAGTGTTAGATAAACTTCATCTCATTTCAAACCAAAACTTATTCAATTAGTTCTTTGAATGATGTTCATTAACTGATGTTTTCACACTTTAGTACAATCCTTGATTTAAAAGAGAATTAAATAGATCTTGTAACATTAATATTTGAAACTTGAACATTATAAAACTGTCTATCTAGTATACTTGAGTTATTGACTATCTGGAAACATTGTTGAAACTTCTAAAGACTTCTGTCACAAAAGACTTATCTACCATTTTATGTTGACATGAAAATTTTATATCTCCCCATCTATCTGGTTACAACATCCCAAATCCATCCGTTACTACATCTTCAACATTATATTACTTTTTAAACTTCAACTTCATACTAATATACATGTGATAACTTTAACCCTACTCTATCCGGTGAACATATTTTAATTTTCTCCCCTTATATGAATCTGTACAACTTTATCTTGGATCTTGATTTTCTTCATGATATTATGAACTTTGATGATCGATATAGCATTGAATGACTGTAAAGAAGGGTTCATAAATTTTTTAAGGAAACTTACTTTACCTCCTCCAACTATTGATCACAATTTATTTTAATAAATTCACTAAATATTTATCATCTATTTAAAAAAGATTGACTTCATGACATGTTAAAAATAAACAATTTTTTTTAGGAACATCCTAAAGAATCTTTATGAAGCATCATATTTCTAGTCCGTTCTTAGGGAGAACATTATTTTTCCCCAACACATTAATGAAAAACTTATTTTTTCTTAAAAATCCTATGGATAAATTCCCTATTCAACCATTGATCAAACATTTTACAGTTCCTTTTAGACATCCCATTTTTTAGACTTTCAATATTTTTGACAGGAATGATATTGAGTCCTATTTCCTTCACCATCCTATCACCTAAACTTCTATGAGACACCATTATTTACTTTTTTTGTGTTTAAAAAGTAAAATAATTTCATTTTTAATAAAACTTATTTATAAGTGTATTTGAATAATCATAGGGGTTCTCACTCAATCAATTTTCCTATTAGATTTTCATTGGAAAATCTCCAATTTGTTTGGGGAATCCATTATCTTTTTGGTTTCTTTGATCTTTATACATTATTAATAACAAAAGGTATTAATGTGAGGGATGAATAATTAACAACCTAATTGAATTATCATAAATTATCTCATAAATAATCAACCTCAAGATTTCTTCCTTTTTAAAGATATCAAATAAGCTTTCAGGTCAACCTAAATCACCCTCAATTCAATCATGTTTTTTTTATTTTTTTATCATTATTATTATACTAGTTATTTAACAAAATAAATCCTTCAAAATTTCATGAAATGATAATGTGAATGATAAAATCATATCTTTGGAGTGTGTTAAACTATATTTATAGATATGCTACTTTTTCATGCACCAGGTAGTGATTGATTTAATACCTAACATTCCATTTTCAACATTTTTACAAAAAGATACATCTGTTCTCGATCCTGTAACCACTTGTAGTATACATATAAGGATTTTATTTTTATAGAAACCCTAAAACCTCTAATTTACAAAAAATTCAGGATTTTATCCTATAAGTGTACTTATCCACATGGTTTTAAATTTTTTTATCTAATCTTATTTATCAATTTAAAAATATTAATCCTTAAAAATGGCTTAAACTTAATTTGATACCAACGATAATGAACCAAGATAATTTTATCTTTATTTTAAATCATTACCAATGGTTAAAAAATACATCACACAAAATATTTACATAACATTGAATTTATTTACATTTTCTTATCATTGAGGACCAGTTAAATAGGAAATGTATTTTACAAACTTTTTTAACTTTCTCCATAATTATACTCATCGGGACCCATATAGACTTTTTATAAATTATAATATTATTCATAATATGAGGATAAAAATATAAGAAAGGGGTGAGAATAAAGACTCAATAAGAGAAAAATGATAAATATAACATCAAGTGTTAGATCATAACCATATGAGAAAATTTTAATAGGGGATAAATTTATTATTAAAAAGAAAATGAGAAAATAACAGTTTTCCATAAATCATAAAGTACATAGATTTAATATCAAATTAACAAACATGTACCATGAAATATGAGTGTGAGATAATTATTGAAACATATTTAGGGAAATTATATCATAAAATCATGGAATCATAAATATATGGAAACAAAAAAAACATGAGATCATACACATATGTCAATGGTTACTAGAAAGAATATCATAATAGATAGAGTAATATGGGGTATTTAGTTCACTCCCCATTATCGTAAACATAGTGGATATAGTCCTATTATGGATTTAGTTCCCCCTAAAATCCCAGACATAAAAAGTGGATAATTTCCAATCATGGCCTATGTTCACTCATAAATTCCATATATAACATCTTATGAGATATAAAACATTACCAATTAATTAGAGGTAAATATAATTTCATTCCCACCAATCACATAATATTGTTTTCTTAGGATAACAACCCATACACCATACATGGTATATCAGGAGATAAATACACTACCCAATGCATTATAGGGAAATAAAATTCCCAAACCACTTGTAAAATTATATTTTATACATTAATAAGAATGAATTATAGAAAAACATAAAAAATTTCATCAAAGAATCATTATACTGAGAAAGAAATAGTTTTTATAATTATTTACACAAAATATTAACATAAACCATCAAGATATATATGGTGGATAGTTAAAAAATAACATATCCCCAATTAATAAAATAAACATAAAAAGATATTTTCTTATATTAAGAAACACCATTGTAGAAATAATTCTTCAAAAAATAACACATAAGAAAGGTTCACTAATTGGATTCTTTAATACAATGAGATCAATACTAATAGGAAAAAATATAAATAGTGGTAGATTCATCAAACATGAATCCTAATAAGGTAAATACATTTTAAAATATAAATTCAAATGAAAAGTAAATAATAAAATAGTTTTAGAAAACATATTTATCATTGTCATACAAAACGATATTACAGGTCAATTTCGAATATCTATTATAAAATTTTGAATGGAAAACATTGATTTTTTAATTTAAAAGTAATATCCAATAATGGGTCATTGAAAATGATAAAATTTTATCCAATGGAAATTTGGTCCATAAGAATAAAAAATTTATCATGGAAGGAAAAGATTTTGATATTTTTTAAAAATTCATCAATTGAATAGAACTACATCATATAAATAGGTAATAAGAATTATTTTTGAGATGCGGTAAAATGATATATGAAAGTAATTATATTTAAAATATAATAGGGATTTAAAATATGATTAGAGAGTATTGGTGGGAATAGGAAAACATAGACATGGGTGATAAACTTTAATTTAAGAGGATGATAATTTTTATTTTCATAGTTCCATTTTAAATATGGAAGTGACTTCATCAATACTAATGACTCGAATAAAAATTTATTTCAAAGATAGAAATAGGATACACCATATAAAATTAATTATGAAGATCATAGGGAAACATTATAACTCAAGAAAGTAGATTGAGTTAGTAAATAACATTATATTTTAAGGAAGATATTAATAATAGTCCTAAGAATGGATGATCTTTAATGGATTTGATGTTTTACAGATCAATAATAATTTAAGATATTAAATTTCATTAGGTATGAGTTACACCCTAAAAAATAATATTGTGAATAATATCAAAACATGCCTCAATGAAGAGTGATAGAGATGGTAAACCCTAAACTTTTATCTTGATTTCCTCAAACATTCTCTAACCTCCCATATAATACACATGAATATATTAATTACTTTTTTATAAACCTTAATCATAACTATTACCTATTATAATACTTATTTATAGTCATTATTTATGTATAAAAATGTATTAATGAGTTATTATCAACTTTCAATACCAGGTGTAAGTATTCTAGATTGATTTGAACAAGTTTCAAAATAATAGTGTTATTAATGATTATTCACAAAAAATAATCATTTCTAGATCATAAAAGGCATTAGAAGTGATTTTTATAATTAAATAATGGTAATGTCTTAATTAAAGAGTTAAATGTTTATATTACCAATCAAGAACCAAAACCAAATCATTATTTAATTATTAATATCCAATAATATGTTTTCAATTCCATCCGTGATATAAATTTATAACATTTTCCATATAGGTGGTTAAATGAATCTATGAGAACATGCTAAAATCTATGTATGAGTATGTGTATAAAAGAGATTAATTTTTATTATATAAATATAAAAAATTATATTCAAATTATATTGATATTATTAAGGTTATTAATGAGAATTATAAAGTGTTAAATGAATAGGGAAAATGGAAAACAAATTGTCAGTTATAAATATACAACTTTACTATATATTTTCATTATAATTTTGGTATACTTATATTTGAAAGACATAAATAATGACATAGGTAAAATATCTATTCACTAAAATAGTTATAATAACTAGAATTAAAAGGTGATAATGAAAAATTAAACATTTCCTTTGTAGAGGAGGTAGTCTACAAAGATGCATGAGAAACACTTTCATTTTTTTGATTGAATGAGAGGGGAATAAAAAATGGTCATACCATAAATATAATATAATTTTAATATATTATATATAACAGTTTAATTATATTAATATGGTTATGATGTCTATGGGGGATGATGAATTATAAGGATAAATAAAAAACGTTTAAGGGTAAGTAATACTAATATTGAGAATTCAGATCTTCACATGAAGTATTCTTTAGGAATGAAGAACTTATAGAATGTTGATAAGGTTAGAGGTAGCTAGAAATGTAAAGTTTATCTATATGGACAAAATTGGGAAGTATTTCATAGGAAATTATGACATGTGGTGTGGATTTAAATGAGTGGAAATGGGGTCCTTTTACAAGTGAATAGAGGAACAAATCACTGGAGAATATTGTTGGAAAACTAATACGAATGGTATTTCATGAGATTTTGGTAATTTAGGTGAATAATTGTTGTTTAGACATGTACGATTGTATTTAAAATAAAATATTGGTATTATATATGGTATAAGCATCAAATTTATTTAGTAAAATTTTATTCACATTAGATTAACAATTTTAATACTTATTAATATTGATTAAAATTTAACCACAATAATTATTTTCTTCATAAAATTATAAGATTATAGTTATTAAAATGTTTTAATGTGATGAATCCTTACTTGGAATCGACTTAATCTAATTCAATTTAAAATTATATTAAAGTAATATTTTTAAAATACAACATATACTATCTTGAAAAATTATTTTGTAGAATTTTTTTGTTTTATTCATTTAGTGTTATTAATATTATTTATCATTGATTTAAAAATAAATGTGTGTTAGTTTATTTTTATATATATTTAAAATTCAAATTAGTGTATTATTTTAAGATGAAAAAATTTAATTTAAAATATTAATATTTAAAAAGTATTATTCCTTAAAAATAATAGTTTTACTATGGTAATAAATATTTATATTTATAAAATAATTATATATATAAAAATGAAAATGAATTTTTTTACCTAATTTAATAATAATGATTAAAAATATCAAAATGATTTTTTGTGATTCAATTTATAAAAAACCAACTTTAATATAAGAACAGAAAAAATATAAAATATTTTTAAGAAACATGTATCTTATACGAATAAAATAATTTCATTACTCTCCTTGTAATACCAATTCGATTGATATTAGATTATTTTATGTTTTATATTATCAAAACATTCTGTTGAAACAATTGTTTAACAACAATATAATATGCTTTAGAGCACATGAAATGGTAAATATTAAGAAAATATTTTTCCCATAAAATGAATCTATTTTTAATTTAGATATAAAAATTAATTTTTTATCAATAAATTAGTATTAAAATGGAATTTTATTATTTCTACATACATTTCCTAATTTAGTTATATTTATATTTTACTCTTCAAATTAATGGTAATGTTTTAATTGTAACATAACATTGCATAATTCATGTTGGTTTGATGTTTTGTATGACACGAGATATAGAACATTATATTTATTTAAGAGAATTTATTCCAAAATATTATGGGGTTGTAATTTTCATCTTTCTCCCTCCATCAGTGATCCTGAAAAGTGAACCCTATATTTATGGGATATTTTAAACTAAATCAATCACTCCAAAAACAACTTCATAATATTCTATGACCTATTTAACTTATACAATCAAAATGTAACTTATCCGTAGATCCTTATCTATCCTTTGCATTATGTAATTATTTACAGTTTAATCCCCATGATAAATTACTCACACAACCATATATTTTTATATAATCCAAGCCTATATTCAAGTTTCATTATTTATTAAAAAATAAAAATTTAGTTCATTCAACTTCTGATTAATCGTCTCTAAATTTCCAAATATCTAGGTGAAATGCTGATTAAAACACCTTTCTCCCACACAAAGAAATATGGAGTATTTAATTTATATTGAAAAAACCCATTGAAATTCCTATATATATTTCTTGTTGGAAATTTTTACATTCCTTATAGAATATTAAAGACCAATTTCTATATATTTATGAAAACCCACCATTGGTGGCTACACCATGACTATTTTGGGTTCATCATTTCTTATAGGTAGATCTTTAATTAAATATTAATAATGAGACAAAAAATTTCTATTCACCACAACATTTTCAAATTATTAATATTTAAACTCCTATCTTTGCACTAATCCTCTTTTCCCATCAAGATGTTCATATTGACCTTCATATTTAAAATAGGTGAACTTCCAATGGAACATCCGGAGCACCATAGTGTGGTAACCTGCATTTGGCTATTTTTATTCTCTAGATTTTCTATGTTATTATTATATTAACCATGGACATTGAATATAATATATTGGGAATCATAATTTTTTACATCATATCTATAAATTTTCCATAAGGACTACATTGGCATGATCAATATCAATTACCTATTTTGGGAATTTTAAACAAAAAATTCCATATGCTAGGGTGTGTCCGGATACATTCCTTGTTTACTAAAATTAACAATGAACACCTATATGATATAGTGATCACTAGTTTTAATATTTATATCCACTTTTGAATACTTTACTGGTCTTTATTCCAATGCTTCAAAATAATCCAATACCAAAACAAATTTTTATAGGTAATTAATCCAATAGAATCAATGAACTCCAAGCATATTTTTTCATGAATTTAACATCCCCACTTGGGATGTATTAATATTATCTGCCATTCAATGAATTGGGAGTTATCTATTTAACTTTAGATAGATATATATTCCTCTCCCTCATTATCAATACTAAGATCCCAAAATTTTATATTAGATTTCCCCCTTATTGTGTGGGAAGAAACACTAACATAGCTAAAATACCACTTTTCCCTAGAGGGATTCCTCATGTATTTCAATTTGTTTTTTAAGGATAGTTGGTTTCTTTACTTTTTTCTATCTCCATCATTACTAAACCAATTTATCATTAATTATACCCCTTTGTAAATTATCTTTATGTTACCAAATGTTAATTCATTTATGGGGAAATATTTGAGATATATAGTCTAATTTTGTGATCCTAATTTCTATATTGACTACCTAATTTTAGAACATAATTCTTTTAATTCTTCTTAAGATATTCCTATCTTTATATTGAATAGTTTTCTATGTGAAATTTATATTTGGATCTCCCAATTATATAATATCATTCTTATCACATAGCTATTATTTCTTAGAGAAAATCTATGAGTGAATTTACCCTTTATCTTTTGGACAGTGAAAAAAATCATGTAATCCTACTAAACCTATTATTCATGTAGTAAATAAGAGTTTCTATAGATAAAATCAGTTTTTTCCATTTTACTACTATTAATAATAAATTTCCTATTATCTTTTAACTTTTATAGACTAAAATACAACATGTTATCTCCATCACAATTTCACAACAAATAGTCACTATATAAGAATTAATCACATCAAGTGTGATGTATAACATATGGAAAATTACATGATGAAATTTATTAGATATTAAAAAGAATAATCAACTTTAACTCCAATATTTATGATCTTTATAATATCTACCCTTGAATTAAATGATTTTTAATATCCTTGAAAATTCATATTTACAATCCCCATAAGTTTTAGTGTCATATCATAAGACTAATTGTCAGCATGTTCTTTAACTAGGGGTTCTTATTATTTTAAAAGAAAAAAATCTTTTTTTAACAAAAATGGGTTTATTTTACACAAAATATATCTCATAACAAATATTACACATACAAATACAAATAGAAATTAATTGCCAAAATATTTTTGTTTCTAATTTTAGGTCAGTCCTCTTTACTTTAGTGGACTGGTACCACTAATATTAGAACCTGATACCATGGGAATATACTCATATTGGGTCTGATAACATTTTTATTTTCAAATATGGATTTTAAACCTATTTTAGAAAAATTCAAAGATATTTTATCAACTAAACTGAGGAATTATGGATAATAGAATTCTGATTATAGATTTTAAATTTGGTCCTAATAAGAAACATCTAAGAGCATGTCTTGAATGAAATCATGTTCCATAACATTATTGTATAGTTCATGTTTATTCTTTTTTCCTTGATCATGTTTGATAACAAATATAGAATGAATTTATTGAAGTGTGATGTTGTTGAAATCACATTTCAATTTCAAATAGATCTAAAATTAAACAATTTCTTATGTGTTTCTTGAAAATACTTACACCATGGATTGTATCTCCCCATTAATTCTTAACCTCTTAAAATAACATTTAGTAAAAGTAATTTATATGGGGAGAGGGGTTACTCAATGTTAATTAAGTTGAGGAGGATGGTTGGTATTGAAAAACAAACCATTTTTCTTTAACTTCTGTTTGGAACCCATTTTTAGATCTACATTAGATTTAATGGAATCCATATTTTACTAAAACTCTTTTGGTTTGTCCTCTTTTACACAACCGATGTTACAACCATTCATTTTTTAGACATCTTTATTACTAATCGTTATAATTTCCATATTTCCTTGAATTCTCTTTCTAGAAATCAACTTTCTAGTTTGGTTATCCTTGAATTTATTATTTGTTTTTCAAAATATTCCTTTTCTTTATGCATACCTTTCTTAAGAACATATTTATTTTTAGAATCACGTGAGTTCCTTTTTTCCATATAATAACTTTTATTTTCTCTCTATTAGGATTGATTTTTTGAGATATTTTTAGGGATTTTTTTATAACAAAACAAAAATATTCTTAATAAAAGAACTAATGTTTCATAATGACAATTTTATTATGTATTTTAATAGAATAATTTAAAAGGAATTTTCAATTACTTACATAACAATAATTAATATTTAATATAATATCTAAAAATAATACTAAGAGACAAATAATAAATAATTATTCATAAACTAATGTAAACTCCATAATATTTAATTCTCTAATGAAGATATCTCTTACTATTAAAATAGAAAAAAAGAATTGTTAAGAATATAATAATCATTTTAAAGGGATACGTCGAACATTTATATGTAAAGTAGAGAATAATTAAATAGGAAAATGGAGGAGTATATATATAGTGAGTAATGGGAAATTTTACCTTTAGGAGATAACCATTACTCGACCATTGGTTAATATGACCATTAGGCAGTATAACTGTTAGTCAATATGACCACTAGTTAATATTAAAATTAGTCAACATGGACATTAGAAAATATGAATGTTGTGATTAGTTTATATAATGGCTAGTGATGAAAGATAATTGATATAGAAGGAATAAATTATTGCCCCCACTAATTGGATCATGCCTTTTGAAGCCCATATATTTAAACCTATGATAGAGGAAGCATCATAGGGGTTAACCCTTGATCAAGGAAAAATATATAATTAACATGTATCTTTCAAGAAAAATTGATTGTAGGACATGATCAAGTTCATATAGATCACTTCTATATCAATGTCAACTAAGGCATGCCATTAAATTACCACCATCACATACATTGACCTTAAGGAATATTCCAGTGTAATAAGGGGTTATTTATCTATAAATTCATCTTATAAGGTGTGATTTTATTTTTTGAAATGAAATAGAGGTCACTTCAATTCTATTTTCATCATTATGTTTTTAAATAATATTCAAATGAATATGAGATGATTATTGTAAATATATTTTTTGATATCCAAAAACATAATTTTATATTTGGAAAATATATTATTACAACTAAAATACCCTTTAATGACAATTTATTTATTTTTAAATAAAAGTTACTTTCATGTAATAGAATTATAAAACACTATTTATATTCCTTTATAATTACTGATAGTGTTGTGCAAGATCTTTCATGGGGTGATTTATGGAGTGAATTACTTCCGTTATGAAGGCCATAATCTAGTCGATATACCTTGACTTTCTTAATGTGGTGAGATTCAGTCAAACCCCACTTATACTAGTAACATGATTATATTTTTATTGTTTCATAATTTTATTGATAATGGGTATTTATTCATTATTTGGAGGAATTTATGTTTATGTCAAGATGTTTAATGAGTTTTATGGATTACTACAACCTCTATATTGATATTTAATTTATGTTTAATTTTTAGTTGAATATATTTTAACTATATATTTATTTAGAATAATTATATTTTTATTGAAAATAATTTTAAAAATTAAATCTTGTTAATTTGATTGTATGGTACTTTAGTAATACATAGTATGCTACCCGCTAAGCGGATCATAGAAAAAATTAGTGAAGCAAACTTTTGAGAAATTTTTTTTATTATTTATACAAATACATTAGTTCAGAATGTATCTCATAATTTATTAAAAAACCAAAGATCAAGAAATTAAATAAATTTAGAGACAAAAGTGGTCTTCTTAAAAGTTTATAAATTTTGAACATGATATAACTAAGAACAATTATTATTTTGTCACAATAAAAAGTAATATTAATGGCATTCTTTGTTGTTCCCAACCAGTCCAATATCCATACATGATTGCTAATTTAAAGTTCATCATCATTATTCTTGTTTAATTTTTTTACTAGTACTTACTTTAGTCATTTATTATTTCATAAAAATAAACAAAATAAGTGAAAAAATAGGGAAAGGTTTTCTAGTTGACTTCCGTCTTGAATATTACTCAAGGATTCTTACTTAGTGAACTAGACTCGTGCTCTCTATGGTTCAAACCCCTAATATCCAATTTTTTAGTACCCAGTATGTGAAAGATTTTCATATAAAACACACCAAATTTTTAGCGTTATTACTAGGAGCACATTCTATCATAGCAGTAAAAAATAAAAAACCAAACAAAAAATTTGACATCATATTCATTGATGGTTAACACTCATAATTTCACTATATAGTAAAAAAGAAACTGATTGACCCAAAACAAAAACATAAATGAATGGGAAAGTTAAAAATGGAAGCTCTATAGAGAATCAATGAATACATGGGAGGAAACCATTAAAACTCACATTCCAATGCCCCTAGTGGGAAATTCCATCCACTCTCCAACAAATATCTTATTAATCAGATACCAAGGAATACTATGTTACAAGAATGGAGACTCAATATAGTTAGAGTTAGCTCAGACATGTAAAGATTAAGATTTCATGTGGAACATTTTTAACTAAAGTCATGGATGATCAACTTATTGCATATTTATACACAATTCCATATATTAATCATTCAAGACACATACATGCATGTGAATATATTTCTTGAAGTTTGTGAAATATTAAAATATAATGGGTTAATTTATAATGCATTTATCTTAATTTAATTCCCATTATCATTATAAGGGAATGAAAAATACTAGTTGGAGGGTTTAGACTTATATAATATATTCATCTAGGAAGTGATGAGAAACAAATTTCTATAATTTTCTTCAAAAATAACACTATTATTAGAAAACAAGAGGGGCCTTGAATCCTTCTACCTGAAAATATAAATCACAAAAATAAGCCTTGTATATATTTAAGGTAATGATACAAAATTATCCTCATCATGTAATGAAATTAAAAATATAGTTTGAATACTTCTACTATAGACATTAACATAAGAGTAAGTCAACAATCAACACAATTTCTGGAAATTCATTCATGGAAATTGATCTTAAATATATTAACACTTTAATTAAAAATATGGTAGAACACATTTTCCAATGGTTAGAAATTTTTTATAGAAGAATATTAGGAGTTCATGAAGTCTATTATTAAACATTTATAGATACATAATTTCAATCTCTCAATAAGACTATAGAAAATTTATCATTGAGTACATGTAATCCGGTCTATATAGTCCAAGTTGAACAATACCCATATTGTGGATTTCCTCATGATTATTCCACGAATCCATATAAAACCTATGTGAATAACATGATATAAGAAAAATTTATTAGTTATAATAAAAGAAATTATGAAGAAAATTAAAACAAAAACTGGTGAAATAATGAACAATTCCTTAGTTTTATGGAACTAGTGGCCACTCAATCACTCAACATGAAAATTAGTCCACATTGGTTCCCTACTCGACATTATTTTAAACCCATAATGTAATCACAATAGTAAGGGTATAAAAAAAATGCTAACCACCATTCTATAAATAACAAAAATATGAGGATAAAATTTATTACTCTTTAACTAATGACTTAGGTGTTTTTTTGGAAATATAAATTTAAAGTGGTCATGGTTGTATATATCTACAATTAAAAACCCCATAGTGAAATTAAAATTTATGATGGGAATATTCATCTATTTAATTTTAATGATTGATACCTCAAAATTTATCACACATAAAATATAATATGATTTATTATATAAATTTATTTTCAATTAGATGTTTATTTTCTAGTTGAAGAATTTAAAATTATCACTAATCAGGAGCCAAACCAACTACTTCAGGATTTTATGACTTCTTCTTCCTTAATCTCTCTCTTCATAGGCGTAGTTGAAAAAGATACACTGATCTAAAAAATAATACATTATGGTTGATTCCTTAATGAATTTTCCAACTTAAATGACTCATAGATTATAGTAAAACCCCCTTTTAAAATTTGGTGAAAATTTACACATGAGACGTGTGAAATGAAATAGATTTAGGGAAATATACCACATGATATGTGTCAGATGGATGAAAAGAAATGAAAATTTACCCATCACTAGTTTCTTTTGTAAGAAGGTGAAGAGTTAGAATCTAAATTAATTGTATCTAGAGTAGGGAAACAGTACCACTAGCATAGAAAAAAGGGTGAGGAATATAAATCCAACTGTCTAAAAAATTGATCTATGTCCATTTATCTAGATGAAGACATAATACATACACATTTATGGGAGGAAAAACTTCTTAAATTACATTCAATTTTTTAATTATAGTATGTTTTTTGGAACTAAACATGGAATGTGTGGATGATTTATTAAATGACTCCCAAAATCTATTTCTATTATCATTCTACCACATGTTTTTATTCGTCTATGTGATATTTGGTGTTATAATTCTGATGTGATGTGGGTATGTGTTGTAAACTTATTTATTTTACAGGTATATAATTTCTGGATCATTATCGAATACATGTATCATTTCCACATCTATATAATATTACTCAGGTAAGTGTTCTAGTTTTAAAATTTTATGCTTCTAAACACTCTATGTAAAATAACCAGGTAAAAAATGAAAATAAATTATAAAAATTGAAAAATAAATATAAAAAACTACCAGTAATTTTATTAATTAACTGAAATGGAAGTCATTCTATTTTTTCATAATATAGTCATGCACATACAACTTATATCCTTGGTCAGTCAGAGTAGATGATTCTTGAAGTGATTATTTGATTATTTATACCTTGATTTAGATTATTTCTGATGTCATCCAAAACATTGAAATGGTTTCCTAAAACTTTTTTTATTTTTGAGACACTTATTTTCACTCATGCATAAATGTGTTTTCCAATAGTGTATTTCCATAACCATGAGGTCAATATAACCATTTTATATATCATCTTTTTTTATTTTTGTTTAGGTAATCTCAATCATGTTATGTATTTTACGAAATTACATGTTTTTTCATCAATGTAATATGAATTTTTAAAGTCTAACTAAAATTATTGATGTATTTGTTTGAATTTTATTTATTAAATTGACCCAAAAAGTCACCATAACATTTTCCTCATTGTTTATCCATTATAATCCCTAGAGAAGGATTTTTTAGGATAATCCCATAATGGATAAACTTCAACACCCATTTCTTGAATTTTTTTCTTGATAAATTTCAATCTAATTGTGGGGGTGATTTTTATTCATTTAGAGGGTTTTTTGAGGGATAGTGAACCATTTGATTAACATGGATTGGATTTATCTCATCATGACTATATTTTTTACGTTTCACCAGATCCCATGAAATACATGTATTTTGACTTGGTTATATATATTCTTTTTTGTTCTAACTATGAGTACACTTGTAGTTATTATGCGGTAACCCTCACCTTTAAATATAACTATAAAATTGATAACACATTACTCTATATTTTTTATTTAATCTATTTTCAATGTTATTTAATTGATTATGATATAACTTTGTAGTTTTATATGGGATATTTTCTGATATCTATTTCTTAGTGTTTTTGAGCTGATAATCTGATGTTTACCTATCAATTATGTTAAAGTGAGAATATAAATTTAGAGAGAGAGAACAAAATAATATCAAAATATTTAGAGAGGAAAGAATTTTCATATTCATGGGGATAACAAATTTTAACAGTGGGGAAGTGTTATTTTTGAGGGATAAATTTGGATTGATATTTATTATGAGTTTATTTTTATATCCAATACTAATTTTTTCCAAAAGTAGTAAATTTTTTTATAACCAAACATCCTATAGACTCCTTAATATTAAAACTGAATGAAAAGTAATAAATATTTTATACCATTTATTTACATTAGTGGAGATGTGAAATTCATTGAAAGTATATGGAATGGATTCATGTGTACAAAAGATGAGTATAAAATTGCTTAAAGAATTGTTTTTAATGATGGTAGTGGTGGCATGGTTGGCCACACGATGCGTGATCCTAAATGACTGTTTTGAAAAGAGTGTGAGTGGAATGGATATATTTTATGTAAATTAGGACTTTAAATGAACATGATATTTTGTTGATAAAAGGATAAAAAAATTTAACTTGTAGTTGTGTTGTTCTTCTTTATCTATGGTGTAATTTTTTATTTTTTATGATTTTTTCCTAGAAGTGAAAATGTTTAAGTGTGAGAGAGTTATTCACATGAAAATAATGAATATTTTTTTTATTATATTTTATTTATTTAGTTTAACCATTCTTATGTTTATTTTTTATTTCTAATATGTTACAATTTTTTAGATTTACTTGTAATTCTAGTTATATATATAGTGATTTTATGTGTTAATATTATTATTTTTAGAATATTTTAATTTAATTTTTAATATTATTAGTATTAAGTTTAGTATTAATAATTATAGTATTAAAATGGTTTTATATATTATTTTCATATTTTCTTTAACACTATATATTATTATTAGTATTAGTTTTATTAATTTTATTAATATTGCAATTATTTTTTTATATTTTTTTAATTTTTTTAATATTATTTTTTTATAATTACTAATTTACTAATATTATGAAATTTTTTATTAGTATTGTAAATATATGTAGTTTTAATAATGATACTATTTTTTTGAAAAGATTGAGGGGAATGAACCCTTTAGTAAACAAAAAGAGAAATATTTCCTTTTGAAGACCAGTACAAAATAAAACCCATTACACAACATAGATTAAAAACATCATTAAAAACATGACACAAGGCCCATAAATGGTCACAAATGTTAATAATATTACTATTAAATTTTATTCATATTTGTTAGTAATATAATTATAATATCACTACTAAATTTTACTCATATTTAATAGTAATATTATTTTAATATTATTATTTTATGTATAATTATAATTACCTATAACTTTTATTATAATGCTATTTATAGTTAAATGTATCTATTTATTTGAGGTCATAATAGGGTAAAATAGAAATAAGGGGGGTGTGAATTTACCTTTAGAAAATAAAATGAGATAATAAAAGACATAATAATTAAAAAACTATTTTTCAATAAATAAAACTTTTCAATGTTTTAAAAAAGAATCAAAGTAAAATTACCTTGATATAATAATAATAGTTTATAAATGTGATAGTATCAATTAAATAGAAATTCATGAAATAAATAGTTATGTTTTATTGTTGGATTAAACAAAATATTAATTGATAAAATGAAAGATATATATAAATAAAAATGTGGAATTTAATAAGGCACAAAATATGGTAAGGATATTCGGAAATATATCTAAATGATTTCCTACATCATCCACCCCAATCACTTGGGGTTTTAATGTATTAGTCCCTTTGATTTAATGATATCCAAGATACCAAAACTCCATTACATTTTATATCATAGAATAAAATGAAACTTCAATTAAAACTGTCTTTTTAATGGGTATAACTTGAATTTTCAAAGATAACAGTCCCATTCTTATTAGAATTTATGATATGAATACCTAAATTCACTAGTTTAAAGGTAGTGGGCAACAATAATGGAGTAATAAATAAGGAAGAAACAATATTTATTAGTATAAATATCATTTTAGATTAGTCTCGATTCCCTCAAATTAATTTTAAAAAACAATAAGAGAGAAAGTGAAAATGACGAGAGAGAGAAGTTATTATAGTAGGAACATAATATAGATTAGAGAAGAGAGGATTTAGAAAATGTGATTACTCCCGATAGATTTAGTGATCGACCCAATAAGAGTTTTGTTTACACAAGTTCATTATAGAGATCTAAGCACTAAGGGAATCTAACTATGTCTTTTAAGACCTTTGGAAAACTTATAGAATTCACTAGGGAGTACTAAATTCTTTGAAGACCAAATTGAATTAATTTTAAAACACATTAAATATAGAAACACCATCTATAGGGATTAAACCATGACATGGATCACAAAACATGGTCACTTTTTCATTGACACACCTTGAACTATGGGAATATCCACCATCAGTTGGCTATTTTGGCCCGACATCCCAACTGTCCACCAAGTCCTACACTACCATGGCATGGAAATGGTCATTTGTATTCATATATCTCATAAGTGAATCCTCCAATTACATGAGAAACCTTCTAATATTCTTCAAGTACCCATATAAGGATTTGATTTGCTAATTAAGATTTCTTCAAGAATATTCCATTGTTCTGTCAAGATAATAAGAATATTTCAGCATGATTAACTCGTAAGAAAAAAAATAAATATTTAAAGACTTCAAGGAGTGTTTATGATAATTTAAAAAAGATGGTGAGAAGAAAAAAATTTCCGTATTTGTATTTTTCATTCCAATTATATAAAATTATTATTATTTTTTTTTATTTTTTAATAGTTATATAATTAGTTTTATTTTTAATTTCACAACTTGAATTTTAAAAATCTATTTTTCATGAAGTTTAGAATATTATTAGGGATATCTTTAGGGGATCCACTATCTTTATTGGAGCACAATAAAAAATCTATGAAAAAAAGCTGTCTGACTATTCCTTAACTACTTCCATCGCCCGACCAGTGAATCTTCATCACCAACATCTGAAATTTCCATCATCACACACACAAAATGACAATTTATATGTATTCCTCTCTTATTAGAGATCCAAAAACACAAAATTTCATGCTATCAAAGTTGTGTAATACTCCATTTTGTAAACAACATTTTACCTCTCATATGTCTTGGCCTCCACCCTCATGTACCACCTAAGAATACACTCACCTCCTAGCTGCATCATTAGTGCAGCCTTTGATGTCCTCATCCCTTTCGTGCATACATAAAACCGCAACACACCCTATGTTTGAGTCATTTCTAGTCTCCAATTTTTTTTACATCCATCCAAAATTACCCAATAAATATCCTTAACAATTATTTATAGTTTTGTGCATTCTCTTTGTTTTAGTGGGTTGTAGAGAGAATTTCTATCATTTTGTAGGAGATCTTGTTGCAGTCATTAGACCATGATATTTCATGAGGTATCAAGACTCACTATGAAATTGATTCAGTCAGTAACATGATTTTATTTTTATTGATTCATTGTTTTATGTATACCATATATTTATTCATTATTTAGGGGTAATTTTTGTTCATCTAGGGATATTTAATGAGTAAAAAAAATTGTTTCACACACCATATAGATATTTTATTTTGAAATTTATTTTTGGTTGAAGATTTTTTAATTATTATTTATTCTATTTGATAATATTATGACTAAAAAAATTACAAAAATTTAATCTGGATAATTTAATCATTTGTTTCTTTAGTAATACTATTTAGGTTAGCTATTCAACTGATCATAGTAAAAATAAGTGACACAACATAATGAAAAATGTTTTGTATTAATTATCCCAACATTTAAGTGCTGAAACACACCTCTAGAGATTTTTATTACTCTAGATATTATGAAATTAAATAAATTTGTAGATAAAAATAAGAATCTATTTTTTTTATTAATTTTAGTACCAGAGAAAATTAATTACAATAAATATTTAATCATAAAAAATTATTTTTCATGGAATGTGCATAATTTCACAACAATGTTAGCATCATAGACATGCTATCTGATTAAAACTACACCATTGTTGTTTTTATTTCATGTTAGTATTTCTTTGTTTCATAAATTTTTAGTTTAAAAAAACCAAATAAAGAAAATTAGGAAAAGTTTTGATGTTTTATGTACACTTGAATGTTATTAAAATGGAATTAGTTAGTTAGGTAGAGACACACCGTTAGTAGTTCAACTCTTACTCCCCACTTATATAGTAGTTAGTAAGTGAAAATTTTAAAAATTGATTGTGTTGTGATAGTACACGCCATAACCACAACCATTAAATGGTGGCAAGAATCCATTAGTTTCTAAAAAATGGTTTAGGTACCTCTATAAGTCATTCCATGATTTATGATTCAGTGAAAGATTTATGGTTATCATGGGAGTATATCATCTATAGGAATTTCTTATCCGTGGTGGCCTTCGATTAAAAACACCAAGAATTAAGAGGAGATAGATAATATAGAATAGAAGTTTTTTAAGGTGATATTCATTGAAAAATTCATTCTTCATGAGCAATGAGTATACAAAGAAATAAAATAATATAAATTTAAAACAAAAGGAAGAATATTTGTTAATATTTATAAGGGTAACATTACATCGATAAAAAAACTTATTATGGACTATGTATGTAATTTATAACAAAAGATTGATTTCATAAGTGATGTGTTGAATACAATCCATCAAAGGGAATTAGTATTTCATAAATTTTTCTTTTATGTGTAGATAGTGATAAGATCCATCAATACTAAGAAGTAATTCTATAAATAGATTACATTAAAAGGAAATAAAGTTAATAAGAGGGAGATTGAGAAACTTGTTAAAAGGTATCTCAAAAATTAAATGAAAGGAAGTGTGAACCCCCAATATGTAATAACAATGGGAAGAAACACCTCAAATATTTCTTGAAGTGAATGTGAGTTGGCTGAAATTTTGGATATAAAATCCATCAAGACCATGAGTGTAAAAGAAAAAAAAATCCAATAATCTATAATAGTTAAATAGAAAGGATAATGGGTTATAATCAAATTTGTGCCCCACAAATCAGAGGAATTTACCCTGGAAGACACTTGGGGAGATTGACTAAGATTATGCAATCATAACAGGATAAGTGAAGGTCCCAAATGATGATATAGTAAACTCAAAATTATATAATACTTTATTTGATTCAATATCTACACACTCTTTAATATCATTCAAAATTGATAATGACTTTGAATCAACAGTAATACATAAAAGGAGTTATCGATTAATAATACTTTTGGAAATATAATAAAGAAATGTATATTGGTCAATCACTATTAAAACTCACAGAGGTTCTTTACTTACAAACATGTTTGTAATACCAAGGACGAACATTGATATAATCCTTGGGATAAATAGTATCTCGATGTATATTGAAATAATTTATTATATTGAGAAGCATATTACAATATCGAAGGATATTATAAAATCATTTTTTATAGGAGATAATTTATTTCTCATGTCTTATATATAACATCCTCAAGTGACTCATCATAATGAAATATTTATTAAAGATGAAATGATTAATGTAAATGATTTATTAATAATAGATAATGTTTCAATTTTGAAGGATTATGTTGATTTATTTTCCAATAAAATACTTGAATATACATATAACTTTGATGTTAAATTTTATTTTGACCATATCCTTTATGAAAAAACCATATCTAATAATCTATTGTATAATTCATGTGAAATAATATCTTCTATTAATGTTTTCAAATAGCACTATATGAGGTATTTTATTTTAACTGATTTAATATCCCAACTAATTAGGTTGATGTTGGGTGCAACATCCCAAATTTTTCCTAAGTTATAGACAGTTTTATTTTTGTTTAAATTATTTTTTTGGTACTAATAATGTTTCTTAAAAGGTTTGAAGAAGTTTTGGGGTTTTTTGGGCTTTTTCAGATCCCGGATCCCTGGAATCTGAAAAAAAGACTCGACTACACAATTAGTGGAAATCATACCACCCAACATACATGGTTTCCTTAAACCATGTGGTTGTAGATAGTAGAGGCCCATGGACCACACAGTTTATCTCCAACTATGTAACCCACGGTGCATGTCTGTGTAACCCATCTGTAGTTTTTGAACAATTAGATTTTTACAGTTTGTACACGATTGGATAAACTATGCACCTAACCATTAGGGGTGACCCTTTGAAGCCGATACTGGTGCATGGTTGGTACACATTTTGGAAGACCATGTGAATAAACAATTCAACCTTGTTTTTTAGGGTGAATTTACCAAAATTTCATTCTTAAATGATTTCCAATCTTTCTTTCTTCCTCATTTTCTTTCTCTAATAGTTTCTTCTTCTTCTCACACATATGCTATTATTCCATATTCTACTTATGGATCCAGAAAAATCATCCAAATAGACTCATAACTGTTCACCATCAGATCCAAAAGAAAGATATAGGTGAGATTGTTAATACTCTCCAGTCTATTACAAGTTATTCTTTCCACAATTTTCACTATTTGGGTGCATGATAATTTTCTCCATTTTGAAGGTATTTGACTGTGTATTCAATTTCTTCCAACGAAGAATTAACCAAAGGTCAATGCTATAAGAGTGAATATCTATGAGGCTATGTTTTGTTTTTTAGGTTATTTTCCCTTGTTTCGTTGCATTCTATAAAATGTACCTTTATTCCACGAGATAGACCTTTCAAGAGACACCCCTAAATTTCCTTTTAAATTTTAATGAATGTCTTAAAATTACATTGGTGAAAAAATATATCTATTTATCAAACCTTTAGAATGATCACTTTGAGTTATGCCACCCCTATGAATGTGCTTCACCTTAGAGCCTAATTTCCCCTTTTTCTAAATTGCATCATACCCTTGATGGGTATTATCTCATAATCAATACCTTGTTCTATAATTAGTTGAATTGTGTGATGATCCATGTGTTAAACCTGATAACCATAATTTTGAGGAGATGGTTGGATTAAATTAGTGGTTCATGTGATTAATACTCATGACTCATTCCTTGAATTAACTATTAAAATGGGAATACCTTGACTAAAATGACATTAAAATTATAAATGATTGAATTAATAAATAGTCATTTTCTTGGAATGTTATATATATATGTGCCTTGATTGTTTGATTATTTCACCTTAGTGTCAAGGGTGAAACAAGGGGTTCTGACTTAAAGACCTCTTGGATAAACTCTTGTGCCTTTCTATTAGAATTGTTAATGCTTTATATGCACACCAGGGGAAACATCAGATATTCCTAATATAGGATTGACATATGTTTATGTAATTTATCTATATATTAGTGACACTAGTTCCTTAAAAGAGACCACTTGGGTAGAATTGAAGGAATTATGGTTTTACTAGGCCTCGAGAAAGATTCGGGACCCTATGTGTGATACCAGGTATGGACTTGATGGTTAGTACTTGAAATTTTCACACCATGATTTTAGTGACATGTGGTACTTTATTATTAGGTCACCATAGATGGACTACTTAGTATTTGTAATCAACCAATCCCCTCAAGTTATACTTGTAAAGTATTTCTGATTTTCATAGATAGGCTTAGGGTGGCTCAAAATATTTTACAAAATATTTAAATTGAATTAAAAAGGGTAAATATATTTTTTATAATGAGAAATAGTATTTTGGATATGGAAAATATAACTACATGTCCTACAAGACCAATCAAATTCTTGGGAAAAGTTTACCCTTTCACCTATTACTCCACTCACATCACCCATATAGGATTTCTTAGTTCAGACTCAACGACATAGGCTGAAGTAGATAAATTGTATGGATGTATAAGTGGAACCCAATCCAATGTCATTATTTATTTACTTCAGTTTTTCATTTCCTTTTTATGGAACACAAATAATTTTATATCACATATAATGGAATGGCCTAGACACCATGGGTTCCAGCCAACTGAGATTATATCTCACACCCAACCTAGGACACCATTGGAACCAGAGTAGACATTATGGTTGTAGGAATTGATAAAGGGAATTAGCTATCTTCTAACACTTGATTTTCAGTTCTAGGATGGATATCAGCATAGAGGATTGAGCCTATTCTTGAGATTATATTCTTAGAAGTTCTTGGTATTTTTAGTATGTTATTTCAGCATGTGGTATATTTCTATAACCCCTACCACTATATAGTAATTTTTTACAAAATCACTATGATCCTCATATTGTATCTTTTTTATTCAGATTTAACTTATCATTTTATATCTTTCATATTTTTTATAAAGTTTCTAATGTTATCAATTATTGTTATTGCTTCTAAAGTTTATTATACCTTATATATAATGTTATGATTCACTTTGATCAATGAGGGTATAGTCTCCCCACGGATACACCCTATGTCCACGTTGTGAGTCAGAGGCCTCTAGAATATGGGGAGGCACACTTGAGGTATTGTGGCCCACCGTCTTGGGGAACCATTAAGTGGAATCCATGGTTTGATTATACAAAGTTGTATGAATTCACTCTTTCCTTTTTGTCTTACTATTTGAGTTTAGATAGGATACTAGGATATAGAATTTGTTTATTATCATTTTACTGGGAGTATCTACCCAATGTATTGGGGAAACCCAAATTACCATTGATGAGTAAGTGTTTTTATTACTTGTGTGGTTAGTATTTCTTGGATTTCACCACAATGTGATACAATTTATTTTAATTTTTATTATTTTAATGAGATATCTATTATCATATCCCAGTTATATGAGGTAATAACTAAACATGAATCATACTAGGAACTATTGGAATAAAATTTCATGCATTATAAAATTCCATATTTACTTTCTACATGCATTTCCTGTATTTCATGTGATTGTTTTTTGCATCTAGTTTGTTATGGCTTGTAGTGAATGGTTATTTTATATAGAAATGTGATGATATTAGCTTTCAAGAATGAGAAAATAGTTGGATCTTAAAACAACTATATTAACCTAACAGTGTTTTATTTCATAGGTTAAAGAGGATTCCTTAAGGAGAAAATAGTGTCACGTTGATCCATAGACCATCAGTCGCATGGGCTGGAACATGTTATAGTTATGATTACATAGACACCAATA
This sequence comes from Viscum album, assembly GCA_963277665.1. NCBI lineage: Eukaryota > Viridiplantae > Streptophyta > Magnoliopsida > Santalales > Viscaceae > Viscum > Viscum album. The sequence continues at coordinate 1,420,706,973 of OY728145.1, forward strand.
TCTAATTTATAAGGTATACATGCACTTATAAATTGGATATGGGGATTCATTTAATTCAACCAGTTAAATGAAATTTAATTATATAAATAAATTAAAATGAATACAACATTTATGTGAAATGAACCTATATTTGGGGAATGTGAGATCTTATATTGACTTGAGCTTAGTAGTGGGATATAGGACACATCTCCTTTTATCCCCCCTTTTCTTATTCTTCACACCAAGACATGACTCTATAAGAAGGCATTGGGGTGTGTTTATTTAATATAATAGCCTTATTACCATCTTTTATTACTACTTTCCCTATCTGTTATGATCTTATCTAAGGCATGTGCTTCAAAATTATAGAGCTATGACACCATTAAGTCCTCATTATATACATTAATAAAGTGTATATGAGCATACTCCTGATGTGGGGGACCTTTTGATACCCGTGATACCTCCTATAGTTCTACCTGATACACCTCTTGCATATCTTCCATTGGGTGCTAATTCACAATTATAGGTTAACTTCTTTCTCTTCATAAAATTAGTCTAAGGTGCACCTCGACCTACCCCTTTTATAACCGAGATGACCTATAAGTTTCAGTAGAAACATATTACCAAATTTTCAGGTGATGGAAGAACTTAGGTTTTTGAATCATGGATGGAGGCCATACAGTCCATCTTTGAGTATATCATGATTCCTTCAAAGTGGAGGGTTAATCTCACAATCTACATTCTACATCAATCCACCAAGAAATGGTGTGACATTCTGACATAGGCTCGTCAACATTAGGGAATGGTATGTGAAAAAATCCATAAAACCTTCTTCAACTACTTATTCCCTCATACTCTGAGATCTAATCACTATCAGGAATTCATACACCTTCTGTAAGGTGAAATTTCAGTGAAGGGATACTCAGATCACTTAACTGAACTATAGCATTTTTCTCTAACCTTGACTGGTGATGAGTTAAATATTATGAGGTGATTTGAGGATGGGATTTTTATGATGTTTTCTCATAGGTGAATTTATTTTGTCTGGCCACCATTTCATAAATAGTAAACCATGATCTCATCATTGGGGGAAACCTAGGGAAATCGAGTGATGTAAATCCAAGAAGTTCAGCTTCCAGGTGGAGTAGTGGTTTATTTAATGACAAGAAGCGACACTTTAAGGGTACATGTGGGGGAATTACTAGTCATGTGGAATTAAATTATAGGATTATAGTGTGTCACGAGTGTAGAAGGATAGTCCAAAAGAGGTCCCAATATACGAGTAACCTGATTGAGTGTCAGTATTGCGGCAAGACGAGTCACCTCTATAATTTTTCAGATATTTTCTACCAGTGGAATATAAGAGGGTATCTGTTCCAACACTAAAATTTGGTGAGGAATAAAACACTCCCTATCCAGATGGAATATAGTCTTCTAAAGGTCATTCAGGCTGACCAGGTGGTCGTGGAAGAGGAAGTCAGGCCCCAGAGTTTCAGTGTCAGCCAAGTGGACCTAATCGGGCTACTCATGAAACATCTCAGGGCTATGGTTCAGGCCATATTTATGATATACATCGTATTCTTGAAGATAAGAGTCTAAGTCCTTCTATAATTAGAGGTACTATTTTGGTAACCTCTACTATAACATCTTCCTTTTTTGATATAAGTGCATCTGACTCCTTTATATCTACTGCAACTATGGGAAGTTTGAGCCTAGTGATAGAGTACTCCAATGGTGTTATGACCCTTGACACGCCATTAAGAGTTTTCATAGAGTCTTTACAACAGTTCAAGGAGTTCCCCCCTGAAATAGGTGGGTACCATTTTCAATGGAGTTTATTCTCCTTAGAGATGACTAGCTTTGACATCATTCTCTGTATAGAATAGATTTTTCCTTATAGAGCCTAGTTGAATTTCTATTTACATAAGGTATCTTTCAGAACACATAAAGAAATAACATACATCCATTAGAGAAAATGGGATATCTAGGAAATTTGAGCATGACCCAAGTGTACTAGGCTAGGTGGAGTGACAACCTATATAGACAGTCTCTTTATGAGTGATCATGGAATACAAGTTCTAGGATTTCATCCAGTGGTAAATCATTTTAAGGAAATATTAAATGGAGATTTCTATATCTTACCTCTCGATAGAGAGGTTGATTTCACCATAGCTCTTATGTCTGGTGCCGCACCAGTGTCCATTCCTCCATATAGTATGACACCTACAGAGCTCCAAGAACTGAAAAATCATCTTGAAGACCTATTGGATAAGGGTTTTATCATACCCAACATATCTCCATGGGGTTGAATAGTACTTTTTACCAATAAAGAGGATGATACCATTATATTTTGTGTGAATTACTTTCTATTGAAACAACTTATAGTGACGAACTGGTATCCACTACCTCGTATAGATGACCTATTCGAACAGCTCTGAGGGGGAACAATTTTCTCAAAGATTAACTTGAGGTCAGGCTACCATCATGTACATCCAAGGAAATAATATATACAATGTAAATCATTTCAGAGTAGGTATGGATTATATGAGAATCTGGTTATGCCATTCATTTTGAAGACTTCTCCGAAAGCCTTTATGGATTTGATGAATTTGGGTTTTCACCCATATCTTGATTCCTTTGTGGTAGTCTTCATAGACGACATCTTAGTGTATTCTCTCCCCTGAAAAATTCTTTCCAATCATCTTGAGATCTTTCTGAGTACATTGAGAAAACACCAGATATATGTGAAGATTATTAAATGACACTTTTAGACCAGTAAGGATCACTTAGTGGGTCAAATCATATATGAGGAAATCATATTGGTTGAACTTGAAAAGGTAAGAAATGTGGTTTCCTGGGATCAATACAAGAATGTGTTTTACATATGAATATTCTTAGGGTTGGTTAGTATTACAAGAGATTTATCTAGGACTTCTCATGCTTGGAAGTTCCATTATGGGCTTGAAAAATAAGGGTGTGAAATTTAACTGGACTAAATCCTGTGAGAGAGATTTCTAGGAATTAAAGGGAAGATTGAATTTAGTGCTGATCCTAATTATGCCTGAGCCAAGAATAATCTATACTATATACAATTATGCTTCAAGAATTAAGATCAGTACAGTTATAATGTGGGGTGATTATGTTATAGCGTATAAGTCTCACCATCTGAGGCCACACATGGGGAATTACCCTACACATGACCTTGAGCTGGGAACCCTAGTTCATGCTCTACATTATTGGAGGAACTAATAATTTGGTGAGTGATTTTTCATTTACATAGATCAATAGAGTCTCAAATACATGTCCACTCAGAGATATTTGAATCTGAGGCATCACAGGTTGGTGGAATACCTGTAATCGTTTGACTTTGAGCTTTCATGTACACTAGTAATGGTAAATTCCATAACCGATGATTTGAGATGGAAGACATAGATGAAAGGATTCAAAAAGGCCATTAGTGAGTGGAAATTTATGCCTCTATTATATGAGATTCATCTTGAGGTTCAAGAATAGCATGAGTATCTAGTTATAGTAGATCTAGCAGTGAAATCCTCTCTTCTAGAAAATGTATGGATGAAGTAGTTATTTGATTCTGAAGGCCTTATTTGGAAGGAGAGTTTCTTAGAAAATTAACCACCTCCTAGTTGGGTTGTTGATGTAAGTGAGACACCACTCTTCTATGAACATGTATGGGACCCTTCAGATATAAGGGAAGAGGTGATGAAGGAATAAAATTCCATTGTTTGAGATGTTCATCATATTATCATCAATACATAATGAGACATGAATCATCAATATTGGTGGCCAAATATGAAGAGGAATATAGAAGAGTCTATCACTCGGTACTCCACCTATTATTAGGTGAAGTCCATGCACCAGTGACGTGTTGGAATTCTACATTCTCTATCCATTATTGTGTGGAAACTGAATGAAATCACCATGGATTTTTTGACAATATTTCCAATGTATTCATGAGGCAGTGATGCATTATGGGTGATTATCGATAGGTTTACCAAGTTAATGCACTTCCTACCAATCCAAGAGTCTTTCTCTATTGATGAGCTAGGAAGGATTTACATTTGGACGGTAGTGAGACTTCATGGTGTTACCCATTCTATCATTTATGACTGATATTCCCACTTTAGATCATGGTTATGGAAAGGGTTTTAGAGGGAATTGGGTTCAAAGGTTATCTAGAATATAATATATCAACCATAGACTAATGAGCTATCTGAGTAAATGATAAAGGAGTTAAAGGGTATGTTATGGTCCTGTATCCTTGATTTTGGAGGCTATAAAGAAAAGAATATTCATATATTTGAGTTTTCATACAATTTTTTTTTTCAAGAAATGATCCATATGGATCTGTACAGAGACCTCTATAGTAGAAAATTCCATTCACATCTATGCTGGCTAGAGGCAGGTGATGCCTCTTTACTAGGTTATCATCTCTTCTAGAAGATGTCAAATAAAGCATAACTGATTCAACAATGTATGGTCACAAATCAATCTAAAAAGGATTATTATACCAATTTTCATCATGAACCTCTATAGTTTGAGGTGAAACACCATTTCTTTTTTCATGTATCACCTATATTGGTACATATAAGAATCATGAGTCAGGGAAAGTTATCATCTTGATATGGAAGACCTTTTGAAATAGTGTAGAGATTCCCCCAGTATCCTATTAGTTTTAGTTGTCTTATAGGTACCATGGAATAAATTATTTCATCCACATATAGATGATTAAATAGTATCATGATGACCCGTCTCATTTGTTTGACCCCATGGATATCGAGATGGAGGAAGATACATCCTCTGAGAAACATCTGATACGTATCCTTGATCTGATAAAAAGGCTCTCTAAGGAAGGTCCATTCTTATGGTCTATGTGCTATGGTAGAATGGATACATATAGGATGATACCTAGGAGTGGGAAGTTGATGTATGTGCGTAGTGAATAGAACTATTCATAGACGAAGTTCCACTACCATCATAAGGGTAACTCAAGGATATGTTGTCTTAAGAAGGGGTGTTTTTAACATCCTGAATTGTTCTTAAGGTATATACCCTTTTATTTTGGTTTAAATACTTTTTTTTGGACATAATAAATATTCCTAAAAGGTTCAAGGAGTTTTTGGGGGTGTTTGAGGATCATTAGGATCCCAAAGCACTAAAATTAGAAGAAAAGACTAGGATACATAGTTAAGAGAAACTGTAGAGCCTAGACCACATGGTTTTTCAAAATAATGAAGTTACATACAGTGAGGAACAGGGGGTATCATGATTTTTATACAACCATGCAACCCCAGGTTCTTGAAAATGAGACCCATTTGTATTTTTTGGATAGTGGGTTTTGTATGGTTTGTTCACGGTTAGATAAAATGTGCACTTAATTGTGTGTGGTGCCCCTTTGAAGCAGATAATGGTGCATGATTGGTGAACAGTTTGGCCAACCCTATGGACAAAAAATGTTACCTTATTTTTACTGAGAATTTACTAAAATTAACCTATTAAATGGTTTTAAATATTTATTTCATAAAACTTTTCTTTCTCCAGTAGTTTCTCCTTCTCCCCCACATACAATATTCTTCCCTATTCTACATAGGGATCTAGAAAAATCCTCCAAACAGACTCCGAATCATTCATAGTAGGATTAAAAATAAATATAGAGGTGAAATATTTGATACTCTCTAGTCTATTACAATTTATTCTTTTCATCCATCACACTATTTGGGTGCAAGATCATTTCCCCTATTTTAGGGTATTTTATGTTTTCATTGATTTCTTCCAACATAGCCCAAATAAAAGGTTAATGTTGGGTGAGGGAATATTTATGAGGCTAGGTTAGGTGGTTTATTTTAGTTACCCTTGTATTGTTGCATTCTATAAAATTTTTCATTATGTTGTGACCCAGACCTTTTTGGAGATTACCTTAACTTTCCATTTAAATTGAAATGAATGTATTACCATTCCATTAGAGACCCAAGCTAGTAGATAATCATCCCTTTGGAATAATATACTTGAGTCTTGAAACCCCTATGGTTGTGCATCACCTTAGAGCCTAATTTTACCCTTTTATAAATTTCTTGATACCTCTTGAGGGTTATTATCTCATAATTAATTTCTTGTCCTATAATTGGTTGAATTGGGTGATAATAATTTTTTAAACTCTATACCCAACATTTTGGTGAAATGGTTTGATTAAATCAATGGGACAGATGCTTAATAATCATGCTACATTCCATGAATGAACTATTAAAATGGGAATTCCTTTACTAAATTAACATTCATGTTATAAATGATTTAATTAATGAATTGTACATTTCTTAACATGTTATATATACATTCCTTTATTTTTTGAAGATTTCACCTTAGTACTGAGGGTGAAACAAGGGTTTAAGACTTAAGGACCCCTTGAAAAGGAACTCACACCATTATATTATAATTGTTAATGATGTTTAAACATTCCAGGAGATATAAGAGCTATGATTGAGATGGGATGTTCATGTTTTTATCTATTTTACCTCTATATGAGTGACACCAATTACCTTGGGGAGACCCCTTGGATGGGCTCGAAGGAATGATGGTTGTACCATGACTAGAGAGAGACTCGGGCCCCTATGTGCGATACCTGGTATGGAATTGATAGTTAGTACTTTACATTTTCACACTATGCTTAGAGTGACACCTGTGATTTAATCCCTAGGTCACCATGGATGGACTCTTTAGAATTGGTCATGAACCAATCCCCTCGAATGATATTTGGATAGACTTTCTGGATTCCCATGGGTGGGATAATGGTGTCTCTCTATATTTATAAAAAGGTTTTCAATTGATTTTAAATAGGTAAATGTATGTTTTGCAATGAGAACTAGTGTTTTGGTTATAGAAACCATAGGTAATTTTCCTTTAAGTCCCATCAAAAGATTGGGGATAGTCCACCCATTCACTTATTATTTCAATCACTTCACCCTTGTAGGATTTCTTGGTTTAGACTCAATGGATTAAGATGAAGTAGGTAAATTGGATGGGGGTCCAAGTGGAACCTAATCCAATGTAGTTGTTTATTTAAATCAGTTTTACATTTCCTAATTATAGAACAATGATAATTTTTATCACATAAAATAGAATTTCCTAGACACCGTGGGTGCTGATCTATTGATATTTTATATCATAGTCTTCTTGGGCCACTGTTGGTACCTGATTAGACTTTATGGTTGTAGGTATTTATAAAAGAAGAATCTAGCTTCTAATGTTTTTATAATGTCTCAACTGCTATCTATTATTTAAATTACTAATAATATTTATTATATCTTAAATATAATTTTGTGCTATACTCTGATCAATGAGGGAATAGTCTCCCTATAGATATACCTTAGGACCTCACTACAAGTTAGAAGCCACCAGTGTACGGGGAGCCACGCTTGAGGTCTTGTGGCCCACCATCTTGGGTAATCGTTAAGTGGCATCCAAGGTGAGATGATAAATTAGGTAAAATAGATTAGTTATTCCATAACATGTTGAGGAAAATAGGGAAAGTGTTCGCTATCAATAATCACATAAAGATAGCACAAAGATAACAAAAAATATATGATAACAATTGCGGGAATGTCTTGGATTTAGAAGGATGAGATCCAATATTCTCTAATATATAAATATGAGGGAGAATTGATAGGTTTTTATAAGAAGTGGAAGCTATGTATGAGTTACATTAGGCCTTTTGAGATTTATGATAGAGTTTAAGATGATTTTTATCATTTGGATTCTCCACCCAAAGTCTCTGAAGTGTATGGTTACATCCATGGTTTGATGTCATGAAAGTAATTTATAGACAATACACATGTTCTCACCATTGATAAAATTTATTTGGAACTATATCTTTCATATAATGATAAGCCTATCTAAATTCTTGGCACTAGAGGGGAAGAGTTTTAGAATTTTAAAACTCAACAGGTGAAATATATTAAAGGAATTAGAATTTGAATTAATAAACATGTGAGATCCTAATAAAGACACGATGAATATGTTCCTACATTTTACTATGTATTTACATACACCCAAAATTTTGAGGATGAAATAATTTAGTGGTGGGATAATTATAATGCCACAACCAAAAATCCATTGAACCGATGCTTTGACCTAGTGCACCACATGGCCTCAAGAATGCCTCCCCATATACCTAAGGTTTTTTTACCAGTGGTGTTGGTATATAAGGTGTTATAGTGGGGAGACCATACCAACATATCAAAGTAAGGAAATATGGGAAATAAAGGAAAACACATACACTATCCACCTAGACAATAACCAATAACAGAAAATATTCATGTTTGGAAAATGAAATCAAATAAATCATGATATTATAATGAACTATTCATTACATGATAGGTAAATAATATATCTATAGCAATTCATTCACATAGGACCCCTAAATAAAAAAGTAAGAACATGGAAAAACCTTGAAAAGAGTCCTAAGACCTAGACTAGTTCTAAACTCCCTTTCTTCATCCTAGTAACCAAGCAACAAAAAACATTAAGAACTTTCCCATACCTTTAAATAAAATGTAGTAGTGAGAGACTCTTGGGTACCCAAGTGACATGGTGTCCTAAGTAAGACATTATTATAACCCAGTAAGCCATTATACATGATGTCCTTAAAAATATTGTCTATAAAAAAGTGTTTGAATAAGTATTATAAATATAAATTCATATATTTTACAAATTAAACTTTTTGACAGTTAACCATTTATAATTTTATACAAAAAATTAGTGAGGAAATACAAGATGGATGACCTCCATGGGGATACCCAACATCGATATATACCTTCTTTGGCCAGCTCCAGTAAATATCTGATCAGGGTATGTAACACCCCAAGCTTCCACGGTATGCTTCCCTTTGAATAATACAGTAGCGTGTGTTGTACGCATCTTCGAGTTCTAACACACACCACAACCAATAAAACTAGTAATTATGAATAGTAATACCCAATTTTTGAAATTTTATAAATTTTATCTTTCAAAATGGACATCATTTTTGGATTCAGAATATCGAAATTATCCTAGGGTAAAATTTTGGTATTTTTCTAAAAACATTCAATTTTTGATGAATAGTGAAAAACACTGAGTTATAGTTTAAAACCGAATTTTTATTTAAATAATTATTTATTTTATTTGAATTTAATTAAGTTAAAAATAGATACATAATACCTATATAAGTTTAATTTAATTCATTGGAGTTAGTTTAAAAATAATTTTAGATATATAAAAATTTTATTAAACTTTTCACCGTCTTTTACCCACCTCCTAGGAGAATTTGGAAATTCAAATAAAACTTAATTTTACCACTTCTGCGAGTGGAATTTCGAAATTTAAAGAGGCACGGTTAATATCAAGGAGTAAAATGTGGTTCAATGAGATGAATATAATTTTTGATGAATAGTAACTTTTTACTTTTATTTACCACGGTTAAAAGTAAATAGGGTAATTAAGGGTAAAAATGATATTAATATTACCCTAAAACATGTCCTAATTCTATTTGAAAAGTGTATATCGACCCAAAAAAACCTTAGGAATAAAATATTATCATTTAGGTCCACTTGGATTAGATTAGGACATTTATTATTATTTAATTCAAAGAAGAGTTAAAAGTGATAAAATCAATGTGTAATAACTAAAACATTTTTAATATAGGGTTATACATATGATAAATTCGATTATAAATATTCATTATAAAGCTAAAAATATTTCCTACATAATGGTAGTTTATTTATAATTTTTAGAGATTAAATAATCTAATTTATTTATGATACAATGGTGATTCATTAATTACCAAATTAATGAAATATTAAAATAATTGATATTATAAATATCAAAATAAATGTAATTTGAGTCTTTTTATGAATTAAAATAATTTTATAGGTTAATATGACATATTAGTATTTGTTATATAAATTTTTTTCTAAGTAATAATGCATTTATGAAATTATCGAAAACAAAATACCCAATAGTGTCAAAAATGACATAAAAGAGTTTTTAAAAAAAATATTATATTATTAATTGATATTCTATTTCTAAAAATCTAAGGTTCGGCCAAAGGACTTATATAATGATAGGTGTATCATTAATGGACAACTTGGGGGGTATCTTGTAGGTATATAGTAAGTTTAGTAACTATATAATATAAAATTACAAAGAGACATGGTAAATGTCAAACTATTTAACTAAGTGTTAAATATAAATGATAAGGTTAATATAGTGACCCAAACCTTTCTAAAATATATTTGTTGAAAGGATTTAGACCCATCCCCACCTTAACCTTTATATAATCCACTTTGAAGCCATTAAAAACCTAAAATAAATTTATTATAAAATAATATTTCTAGCTTTTCCAAAGGTTCCCCTCACCCCTCTTATAAAAGGGTACTCCCCCTTCTCTCTAATTTACACCTTCAAAGCCTTTTGTCTCGGCCAACCCCTGAAACAATATTCTATAAAATTCACTCACTTAAACCTAGAGGCCTTAGTTTGATCATAAATCCAACTTAAGGATCCCTTTTGATCAAATCAAAAGGAAGAACCCGAATAAGAGGTAATGTTTTCACAACCCTCTTTCAAGTTCCTTTCTTCTTCAACTTCTTCATTCTTTGTTATTTCTATTCTAAAATAATAACTCCTGTATATTTTATATACTGTTATGTTATTATAAATATGGTACATCCATATTCAATATTCTATCCATCCTTTTAATGACATGTCACCATACGTGCGTACGTACAACCTACCGTCTCCATGTCGTGGTGTAATTGTTATTCAATACATTATTATTTGGATGAGTATAATAATGATGTGTAATTCATGTAAATAATAAGTATAACATGATACTTATTCTGTATATATGATATAATATCCAATTATATATGATTTTAATATCAAAAGAATGATATTATCGCTCGGGCGTACGTACAGACTACCATCTCCACGAACGCGATTAGATTCATTCCCCATCGTATCCATACAAGTATAATTATCATTTTATGTTTAAAAATAATTTTTAAGGACTTTATATCATTATGTATATGAATAATATACAACCTATCCATAACAAACACGACTTATGAAACAAAACATATAAAAGAAAACGAGTAAGTTAACACCCGATACGACGATAATACTAAGATATTATTAACAAAGAAATGTTAAATGATAATATATGATATCATATTAATTTATATGATTATTTTATAATTCAATAAAAATTATTTCACCATTATACATGAGCCTAACCTACCCTCGACCAAGGAAAATGTACAAAGTAAGGGGTTTCTTATCTCACTTTTAATTCCATGATGTTTCCATTGTTCACCACCTATTTATTGAATGTAGTGTGTGTACGGCCCATGATTGTATTCATTGTGTAATATAATTTAATTTATGGATATTTAATTAATCATTGTATGATCCTTATTTCATGGTTGTATGTTTCATAAGTTACCAAATTGATAAGGGATTTCAAAATTTCAATTTCCACTCATTTGGCTTTACACATACTTCATTGATTATTTTACTCCAAGATTATGTGTGGAATCACTATTAATTTTCTTATGTCATAATTTCCGCTCCCCTTTATGTGGATATACTTTTGATATACATAATCACTCCATTGATAAATTCTCATGTCATCAATATGAACTTGATAAGAGTAATTTTAACTCAATCTTCATTTGTTGAGTTAAATATCCAATTCATTGGTGTTGTTTTTACAAGAATATGTGTGAATGTAACTTGATTGTTTTACACTTAATATCCAATCATATTGAGTGTATTTATATTTTTCAAACATAATTATGTTGTTGATTTATCCTTAACCTAAGGATACGGTCTTTGTGATAGATTTCACCTCAATTTACATTCCATTGAGACTCCTTTGTTGTTATACACCAAATCACTTTTATATGGTGTATATATTGTACTTTGACATAGTATATCATGAATCCCTTTATTCTCATTATATTACAAATTTTTTATTACCTCAATTATTTTTATTCAAGTTTCTCTCTTTTGGTTAGGAACTCTAACTAAAATATCATTTTAAAATGTTATACAGATTTATTATTCTAAATCTTTCTCATTAATGTCCATGTTTTAAAAATAGTTTTAAGGATTTATTCATATAGACATTAATGTTTTAAAATTAAAATTATTTTTAAAAGTTTCAAAGTGGTATGAGACACTTTTATTCAAAAATCTATTTTTAAAACGGCTACTTGACAAGTAGTGTGACTTTTAAATGTTTTCAAGAAAAGGGGGTATTTCTGTAAAATAGTTTTGATGATTATTTTCATCTGTGTCAATATACTTCATTATTCTCAATTGAGGTTAATCTGTTACAATACAATCTTCCATATTGTATTGAATGAGTTATGTTTGACTATGGATGTGCTATTTTTATACCATTCATGGTTTATAGAGAAAGTATTGACATTTCATATGCTAGTTTTAATATGAATGTTTATGTTATGTTTAAACCTATTCATATGGTGAATGCATTGGACTTAGTAAGTGACGGGTGGAGCCCGATATAGCTCCTTGATGAATCGATAGGTCTTATGAGACAAACTAGTGTCTTGGTACATGTCCTTGACAAAATCTTATTTGTAGTCTTGGCACGAGGCCTTGACTATGTGGTTATGATAGTCTGGCATTATTCATGCCATCATTATGAAAGTGGTTATTGATATTGTATGTGGTTATTCTAATAGTAGAATATCCATGTGAATAAGTAAATGGAATTATTTCATTTTATATTTTCCATATTATTATGAAGTTCAAGTTTAAAAGGCTTTTTGTTTTAGTTATACATTGCCTTAAATGTTTATGCTTATTTATGAAAGTTTATGCTATATTGTAATCCTTACTGAAAATCTGAGATCACCCCTTTCAATGTTTTATTTTTCCCAGGATGTGAAGAAGTAATTTATGAATGACCTACATGGATATTATAAGGGGATATGAAGACAATATGTTATTGTAGTTTTTTCTTTATGATGTAATGTAAGACTTATGAATATATCTAGTGTTTCCAAGACTACTAAACTAATCGGTCTTTTGAGACTTGATCTTTTGTGATCATGCCAATGTTATGTAATAATGCACCGACTCTGGGTAACTGGGGTCGGGGCATTACAGTTGGTATCAGAGGAAGTTTAGTACAAACCTTGGAAACTAGATTTAGATAAAATCTGATTAGAGCACATTTCCCTAAGATAGAATTTTAGGATTTGTATAGAAGAACTTCCTAGAATTTTGGTATTGTATAGATTTTGTGAGTTTTCTAATAAATACATCCCTGTCTAGATACGAGAAGGTAGAGGTGGCTCTGGCACAGATGTACCTAGGGGTAAAACCTGAAAACACCGCTTTGAGCTAGACTCGAACGGGAACTGGTGCACGACAATGGGCCTTACTGCACTCTTGGTTATGACACTCCTGGGGGATATGATTAGGATAATATAGATTTTCTATACAAAAAAATTTGAAGTATTTTAATATAAGATGAGAATAAATGACCTTGGTTAATCCTAAGGTGTTTCAAATTGAGAATATAGTGTCATGATATTCTCTAAATGATTTTATGACTACTGTTACTCACACAATGATTTTTGGTTTTAGTCAATGGCTGGAGTCTAAGGAAGTCATAGTAACTTTTAGAATGATGTACAAGGTGGGAACAATGGTGGAAATGAGAAAAAAAAAATTAAATTTTGATAGGTGTAAAAGATATCGTGCTCAAGCCAAATCAGTTTTCCAAAAAATATGATCAACAATATATATATTAACCAACTCCTGGACTCAACAAAGAAGAGAAAGGTGATGAATGATAAGAGCTATGCAGTGGAGACCATGGAGAAAATAATCCTAAATTTCAATCATGCAGGAAGTGTAGAAGGAGACACCCAGGAATGTGTCTCAATGGAACAAACAAATGCTTTACGTGCAGGAAATAAGGACATAAAGTGAAGAATTACTGAGGAAAAATGAATAGTATTATGGAAGAAAATAAAAATGGTCCCAAGAATCCATTTATAGTCATTTACCATAAATATAGGGGACCTGGCCATTACCCAAGTGAATGCCCTATTCTATAGGATATTTTCTTGGTCAAAGAAGAATATATGTGGAAATAAATGGTTGTATAAATGTTTAAAATAATTAGTGCTCCTTGTTGATGGGATTACTTTGGAGTAATTTTCTCTTGTATTTGTAACCCTGCAGTTTTCCATGTGAGAATGATATTTGAGGAATAATTATCTTTTAACTTGTGGATATAGTTATAAATAACCATTTGGTTTTATATAATCATTGGGTTTGAGGAAATTACAAGTGATTAAATTTTGGGATGAAAATGAAAGGTATGAGATAACATTTTTGGTTAAAATTATGTTATGGTTATTTTGAGGAATTTATATCATTTTGGGAATTTTATAAAATATAGTTTTTGAAAATGGACAACACGCAGACCGTGTAACAACCTGTCATGTCGGACAAAGCTATGGGAATGAAACCCACAACCAAAGAGCAATTGGGATTTATCGCCTACCACTAGACTACGTGAAGTCACTGGTTAGTGTGACTAATTATTTTTATTTAAATGATTTTATTGATCAATAATAAGTTGATTTGGGTTCTTATGTCTTATCAAATGAATACCCTTAGTATAGGAAAATGATTTGGTGATTAAGTGATAAATGTTATTTTGGAAGATTTTCGCTTTTTTGGTAACATTATATGACCACGGAAAATAGAATACTATGGGATTTCATTTGAGGATTAATGGTGGATTTTTATCTATGTTTTTATTGTCGATTTATAGTGATTTGGATAATTTATGGAAATGATTAACCAATAATAGAGAATATGTGATCAGGTTAATTACTTTTAAGTATGTGACTTTAAAAGTAGTTGATGTCATTTGAAGATACAATTTAATGTGGAAGACTACATAACCAAATTCTTCTATGTTTTGGGTTTCAATATTAGTTCTGATTATATTGAAGGATTTTAAGGTCAATTGTTTATTGAATGGTATTTATTTAACTTTGGGGTATTGTTGGTTTAGTTTTAGAAATTATGATTAGTGTTTCTTTCTCTAATAACCTTTTGGTGGATCATCATATCTTATACTAACCATTTTGGTTTTGATTAATCTCTAAAGACAAGGTAAATATATAGTTTATCATTCGTTGATCATGTGATTCTATAGAAATTTATTCTAGCTCTTTCAGTGTGACCATGTATTTTTGAATGCTCATCATTTAAAAATATGATTTAGTGGTCGAAATTTATTAAAGAATGAAACTTTACTTAAAAAGTAAGTATATCCCTTTATGTTCTTAGTCAATATCAGAAATTAATTCCTCATCTTTATGTAATATAACTTAAAACAAAAAAATGTTGTCCGTTTAATTTTAAAACTAGGAAACTAATGACGGTTTTCCCCATCACAAGTTTGAGGTTTTCTTGTTGTAAAATTTCTCCTGATCTTGTTTTTTATACCTCTCCATCATAACTTGACACTTATTTTATCTTCCATAACCATGTTTTTCTTCATGGAATCCTAGTGTGGGTTATCTTGGGTGGCCTTTGTTCTTCTCTTTCTTTCTTTTAAAGTTATAGCTTTACTGACTCTTTTTCCGATGTGGGACTTTCGATTATATTCCCAAGAACGATATTAAAAATTTCAAGGATGTAATTTATTGAAGGAGGGGAGAACGTAACACCCCAATCTTCCATGGTATACTTCCCTTTCAATAATACAGTAGCGTGTGTTGTACGCAACTTCGAGTTCTAACACACACCACAACCAATCAAACTAGCCGTTATGAATAGTAATATCCACTTTTTGAAATTTTATAAATTTTATCTTTCAAAATGGACATCATTTTTGGATTAGGAATATCGAAATTAGTCTAGGGTGAAATTTTGGTATTTTTCTGAAAACTTTCAATTTTTGATGAATAGTGAAAAACACTGAGTTATAGTTTAAAACCAAATTTTTATTTAAATAATTATTTAGTTTATTTTAATTTAATTAAGGTCAAAATAGATACATAATACCTATATAAGTTCAATGTAATTCATTGGAGTTAGTTTAGAATAATTTTAGATATATAAATATTTTATTGAACATTTCACCGTCTTTTACCCACCTCCTAGGAGAATTTGGAAATTCACATAAAACAAAATTTTACCACTTCTGTGAGGGGAATTTCAAAAATCCGAGAGACACAGTTAATATTGAGAAGTAAAATATGGTTCATTGAGATGAAAATATTTTTTGTTGAATAGTAACTTTTTACTTTTATTTACCACAGTTAAAAGTAAATAGGGTAATTAAGGGTAAAAATGATATTAATATTACCCTAACACATGTCCTAATTCAATTGGACAAGTTTATCTCGACCATAAACAACCTTAGGAATAAAATATTATCATTTAGGTCTACTTGGATTAGATTAAGACATTTATTATTATTTAATTCAAAGAAGAGTTAAAAGAGATAAAATCAAAGTTTAATAATTATAACATTTTTAATATAGGGTTATACATAAGATAAATTCGATGATAAATATTAATTAGAAATATAAACATATTTCTTACATAATGGTATTTTATTTATAATTTTTAGGCATTAAATAATTTAATTTATTTATGACACAATGGTGATGTAGTAATTACCTAATTAATGAAATATTAAAATAATTGATATTATAAATATCAAAATAAATGTAATTTGAGACTTGTTATGAATTACAATAATTTTATAGGTTAATATGACATATTAGTATTGGTTATATAAATTTATTTGAAGTAATAATGCTGTTATTAAATTATCAAAAACAAAATACCCAAGAGTGTCAAAATTGACATAAAAGAGTTTTTAAAACAAATATTATATAATTAATTGATATTATATTCCTCAAAATCTACGGTTCGGCCGAATGACTTATATAATGATATGTGTATCATTAATGGACCACTTGGGGGTCTCTTGTAGGTATATAGTAAGTTTATTAAATATATAATATAAAAATACAAAGAGACATGGTAAATGTCAAACTATTTAACTAATAGTTAAATTTAAATGATAAATTTAATATAGTGACCTAAACCTACTTAAAATCTATTGGTTGAAAGTACTTAGACCCATACCTACCTTAACCTTTAAATAATCCACTTTGGATCCATTATAATCCGAAAATGAATTTATTATAAAATAATATTTCTAGCTTTTCCAAAGGTGCCCCTCACCCCTCTTATAAAAGGGTTCTCCCTCTTCTCTCTAATTTACACCTTCAAAGATTTTTTTCTTGGCCATAACCTGCCCAAATATTCTCTAAAATTACCTCACTTAAACCTAGTTTCCTTAGTTTGATCATAAAGCTAACTTATGGATCCCTTTTGATCAAATCAAAAGGAAGAACCCGAAGAAGATTTAATGTTTTCACAACCCTCTTTCAAGTTCCTTTCTTCTTCAACTTCTTCATTCGTTGTTATTTCCATTATAAAATAATAACTAGAGTATATTTTATATATTGTGATGTTATTATAAATATGTTACAACCATATTCAATATTTTATCTATCATTTTAAGGACATGTCACCATACGTGCGTACGTACGGCCTACCGTCTCCACGTCGTGGTGTAATTGTTATTCAATACATTATTATTTGGATGGGTATAATAATGATGTGTAATTCATGTAAATAATAAGTATAACATGATAATGATTCTGTATATATGATATACCATCCAATTATATATGATTTTAATATCAAAAGAATGATATTATCGCTCGTGCGTACGTACGAACTACCGTCTCCACGAACGCGATGAGATTCATTCCCCATCATATCCATACAAGTATAATTATCATTTTATGATTAAATATAATGTTTAAGGACTTGATATAATTATATATATGAATAAGATACAACCTATCCATAACAAACACGTCTTATGTAACAAAACATATAAAAGAAAACGAGTAAGTTAACACCCGAAATGACGATAATACTAAGATATTATTAACAAAGCAATGTTAAAAGATCATATATGATATCATATTAATATATATTATTATGATATAATTCAATAAAAATTATTTCAAAATTATACAGGAGGCTAACCTACCCTCTACCTAGGAAGAAGTACAAAGTAAGGGGTTTCTTATCTCACTTTTAATTCCGTGAGGTTTCCATTGTTCACCACCTATTTATTGCATGTGGTGTTTGTACTGCCCATGATTGTATTCATTGTGTAATATACTTTAATTTATGGATATTTAAATCATAATTGTATGATCCTTCTTTCATGGGTGTATGTTTCGTAAGTTACCAAATTGATAAGGGAATTTAAAATTTCAATTTCCACTCATTCGGCTTTACGCATACTTCATTGAATATTTTACTCCAAGATTATGTGTGGAATCAATATTCATTTGCTTATGTCATAATTTCCACTCCCCTTTCTGTGGATATAATTTTGATACACATAATCACTTTATTGATAAATTCTCAAGTCATCAATATGAACTTGATGAGAGTAATTTTTACTCAATCTCTATTTGTTGAGTTAAATATCCAATTCATTGGTGTTGTTTTTAAAAGAATATGTGTGAATGTAATTTGATTGTTTTACAATTAATATCCAATCATATTGAGTGTATTTATATTTTTCATACATAATTATGTTGTTGATTTATCCTTGACCTAAGGATATGGTCTTTTTGAGAGATTTCATCTCAATTTACATTCCATTGAGACTCCTTTGTTGTTATACAACAAATCACTTTTATATGGTGAATATAATGTACTTTGACATATTATTTAATGAATACCTTTATTATAATGATATTAAAAATTTTTAATTACCTCAATAATTTGTATTTACGTGTCTCCCTTTTGGTTAGGAACTCTAACTAAAATATTATTTTAAAATGTTTTAAAGATTTATTATTCTAAATCTTTCTCATCAATGTCCATGTTTTAAAAATGGTTTTAAGGATTTATTCATATTGAAATTAATGTTTTAAAATTAAAATTCTTTTTAAAAGTTTCAAAGTGGTATGGGACACTTTTATTCAAAAATATATTTTTAAAACGGATTCTTGACAAGTAGTGTGACTTTTAAATGTTTTCAAGAAAATGGGGGTATTTCTCCCAAATAGTTTTGATGATTATTTTCATCTGTGTCAATATCCTTCATTATTCTCGATTGAGGTTAATCTATTAGAATATAATCTTCCATATTGTATTTAATGAGTTATGTTTGACTGTGGATGTGCTATTTTTATACCATTCATGGTTTATGGAGAAGTTATTGACATTTCGTATACTAGTTTTAATACGAATGTTTATGTTATGTTTAAACTTATTCATATGTGAAATGAATTGGTCTTAGTAAGTGAGGGGTGGAGCCTGCTATATCTCCTCGATGCATCGGTAGGTCTCATGAGACAAACTAGTGTCGTGGCACAAGGCCTTGAAAAAATCTTATTTGTAGTCTTGGCACGAGGCCTTGACTATATGGTTATGATAGTCTGGAATTATGAATTCCATCATTATGAAAGTGGTTATTGATATTGCATGTGGTTATTAGACTAGTAGAATATCCATATGAATAAGTAAATGACATTATTTAATTTTATCTTTTCCATATTATTCTGAAGTTCAAGTTTAAAAGGATTTTGTTTTAGTTATACATTGCCTTAAATGTTTATTCTTATTTATGAAACTTTCTGCTATATTTTTATCCGTACTGAGCATTTGATCTCATCCCTTTCAATGTTTTATTTTTCCTAGGATGTGAAGAAGTAATTTATGAATGACCTGCAGGGATAGTATGAGGGGATATGAAGACAAGATGTTGTTGTAGTTTTTTTTACTTTATGATGTAATGTAAGAATTGTGAATATATCTAGTGTTTCCAAGATTACTAAACTAATCGGTCTTTAGAGACTTGATCTTTTGTGATCATGCCAATGTTATGTAATAATGCACCGACTCTGGGTAACTAGGGTTGGGGCATTAAATGGTATATATCCTGGATCAATGAGTTCGAGTGTGAAAAACCAAGGTAAGAATAATCCCAATACTATGAGGGAATCCTTGTGGATCAATATAGAATTCAATATTAACAAATCACATAGGTAATCTATGTTAGTCACCATTGGCATTCCACTAATCCAAACTACTTGTCCAAATTCATGGTAATATCTTTAAAATTCATAATCAAGACTTGATTTGATTCCATGACTCACACCTAGGGAATTATAGAAAAATACATTAACAATTCTAGGTGCTAATCTCATAATATTGAATAATTAAACCTAGGAGAATCCATGATAATCTACCATGGAATTCGATAAATATTAACATGAACAAATACAAGGGGGAGATACTACATGGAATTCTGGATAATGTAACCTTTTGTAATCTAATGGATATCTTGAGGCATTCCTTAAACATTATCTCTCAATGAATCCATGGTTTTCATATAACACCAATATTCATTTGAGTTCCCTATAAGAATATAGGGTTTTCTCACAACATTCGACAACAACCTAGTCTATAAAAAATCCATTTAATTAGGAAATTATAACTTTTATAACATCATAAATCATGTGAAAATCCTACCAAAAAACCATTCAATAAATTCTTTACTTACCAAGTAATCACCTCCTTACTTCAAAATATTCCCATTTTCAACATCCCACTCATTAGGAAACCAAATCCATGCTTACCAATTCATAATTCCATACCAAGGTCATAAAATTATTTCTTTCTCATTTTTTAAAAGGGATATATCATTCCTATTTAGATTACAAAACACCACTACATTACCAAGAAATATCCTCTTTAACATTCTTGAATTATTTGTTTCAAACATATCACCCATGGAACTCCTCGTAGACTATTCTAATAATTACCCAAATTAATCCAACATAAAATTATGAATTACACTTTCACCTTGGGATTCCACATAATTATTATGTCCCAATACATGGTTATCAAGAATTTCCTTTTTAAACTATTTCGACGAGGCTTACTAAATTTTTAATAACAAGATAATGAATTCAATACTTCTATACTTCCATTCATAGAAGAAATAATTATTCATTATTATAATTCATGTTCAATTCTAAGTAGATTATCCCATTGGAACCACCCTACATAACCATGCCATAATCCATTCAAAAAATAATTTAATTGATGAAAATACATAAAGAATAATCTAATTTTTTTACATCATCTCCTAAAAAACCTTTAAGAATACACAAAAAATTCACTTTAAAAGTAATAAAGACTATATGTTAATTTCATATAATATCTAATTTATTTCATGGAGTGTAAAAACATCAAATATCAACTACAAATTTATCCTGAATTGGAAGAAAAAGGAGAAAATTGTAAAAACATTAAAAATAAGACATATTTGATAAAATAGGTGTGATACTAGATGATGGTGAAGGAACTGAGGAATAGAAAAACGTGGACACTTATCCATACTTTAATCTTGAAAACACATCTAGAATAAGGATGACTATGCTAATAACAAATGATACCACCCATGAAGAAGGGATAAGGTAAATAACACCTAAGGGGTTACCACTAGAGTGATAAAAAGGGAGAAAATACAATATTGGGAGAAAGGGGTATAATATAAAAAATTAATTTTATTCTCACAAAAAAATTTATATCTAGAAGGAAATTGGAAATCTGGTATCCTCTACTATCTATCCTATAAACCGAGGCCCCATACCTGGATACTTCTTGTGGCCATTGTCTAGGCCATGGCCTTGTACCGGCTAGCTATTGGTGCTTCAGTAGAATGATACACCTTTGGATCTTCCCAGACACCTCTAGTACAGACACAAAAATTCCACCTACACCCTAAACAAATATGTGAAGGAATGATATATGATTTAATGAGTATTTTAAATGGGTATGAATTTGTATAAGGTTTATAGTTTTACAACCTCTGTACCATAGAAATTCTCATCCTTGAGATAAAATTCTATTTAATATCGAACTTGATCTATAGTGAACCATGATTAACATATATAGTCATTAAATCATTTTTTCAAAATATTAATTACAAACACGAGTCCAAATACAATATTAGTTTAGTTCCTTTTGAAATATTGAAACAAAAACCATGGTGTATAAGTGAACTATATTATTTCCAACTTGGTTCTCTATAATAAGAACCTTTCTTATATATATCATAAATAATAAATATCTTTATAAAATTGGGAAAGAATACATAATAGTGGATTCACTTAGATTCTCAGTAAGGTTAACTGAGGGAGATACATAAGCATAATCATAAGCATAAGGGTATGATAACATGAGTATAACATTATAATATCATTACCTGAATATTAAAAATCATAATTATGATTAATGAAATAAATATTTTCCATCATAATACATGAACAATAAAGGAATAAAAGAGTATAATCCATGTGAGTGTGACATAGGCATAAGATATGGAATTGTGGAAAACACATAATCATATAAAATGATTTCTGTAGTAGTCATGTCTTACTAACAATGATATATTAGTGAAATTGGTTCACTCCCAAAACCATATTAGTATTAAAGGTTCATTCCCAACACCATATTAGTAAAAAAATTAATCTAATGTATCAAGTTCACTATAATTTTCATCCATGTCTATATCATGAGATATAAATCTTTTCCTAATGCATTGGTTAGAGATATAGGTCTCACCTGTCACATAATGAAACCCAACACATGTGTGCTACAAGATCATAAAGATTAATCACATCATAACCCATGAAATGAAATGGGTATAATACACATTTCATAATATAATAATATATATAAAAGAGATAGATTTAATAATCATCTCATCATATCATAATATTTGAAAAGAACCAGTTTTTATAATCATTTTATCATGGAATAACCCATGGAAGAGAAATGGGTTTTATAATCCACTTGTCATATTAAACAAAAACCATTCAAAGATATAATAAGAATGGTATATTTTGATAATATACTCAATAAATCATGAACTGTATGAAAGGACATAATCTTATATGGATAAGGATTTTGAAATATCACTTGGAACATTTCTGAAGTAAAATAACATTTAATTAAAAATCACTTTCATAAAGCATTTTCAAAATAATTTTCATTGAAAATAACATTGGTAAATTATTAAAAATATTTTAAAATTAATTTAAAACAATTATTGAATAATATAAACTTTACTCTTTGAATTTGATTAAACATAAAACCTTTTTAAAACCATTTTCTTTGAAATTAACCTCAAAAAATTAAAAAGGAAGCTTTAGAAATCATTTAAAATAATTTTTAAAACATAAAATTTTTTAGAAATAATTTTTATTTAAAATAATCTTAAAATATCATTTAAAAACATTTTTGAAATATTTTTTATATTTTTTAACAACATTTTTTTGGAATTAAATTTACTTACAAACAAAGAGATAAATAAAGTTGAATTTTCTTAAAAACCTTTTCTTAATTATCTTAAATAACAATGATTGGAAAAAATTGTAACTTTAATTGAATATATCATTTGGAAATAGAGGATAATAAAAGTCATGGTAATTCTTGAGAGATAGATAATAAGGATTTTTCATTGGATATATAATCATAAAAAATCTTTATAAACAATGAGATTGTAACCCAAATTTATTAACAATTTGGAAACTTTGAATCATAATCCCCATGAAAGAATAACATATCATGCAACTTAAAATATTGTGAAAAGAAGGAGGTTAATGATATAAAATTTCAAATGGGTATTATATACAAATAATAAAAGAATATAGGTTAATAAAATAACACATGTCCCAAAGAAGGAAAATTGAGACAAAATTCCTATACTGATTTGGTAACTTTTGAATCGTAAATCCCATAAAGAGTGATCCTAAAATAAATACATAAATACCAATAACTTCTAAGAGAAGGATCATAAAATATATTCATGGGAATTATATACACCATATATAGGAAATAAGTAGTGAATATATCATGTGTGTCACAAAAGTAAAAAGTGAGACAAAAATCCCTTACCATAAGTATTGACTTCCTTTGTACAAGTTCAAAACTCTCCTTTTTCTGCTATCTCCTTTTTGTTTTTCCCAAAGTCCTTATTTGGTTAGATTTATACCCAAAGTAAGGCTTATAGGATGAGAGGTGTTAATTTAGTATGTTATTTTTGTAGGTTTTGGTCAAGAAAAATGAATTTATAGGTGTGAAGATAAGAGGAGAGGTGGTGGCCTTTTATAAGTTAAGTAGAGGACACACTTAGCATTTTTGAAAATAAAGACAAGCGTAACCATGTTTTTACCTAAAAAATATTAATTAATTCATAAAATTATATCCATGAAGGGGTAATGTTGAAATATGGATAACCAATGGATTTTTAAAAAATTTCTAGGTCATTTCCCCCCTTAAGTTTAAACTTTAGTTCTTTGGTAAACTTGTTTTTCTCTTAATCAGTGTGATTAATTTTAACTGTTTTCACTAATACTTTTTTTTGAAATTTAATTTGGAATTATTATAAATTATATATTATTATTATTCCAAAAATTAAATACATTTTCTTTGTTCAAATAATAGATGTTTTATAAATTAATTTAAAATTAATCCTGTAGATGGGTTAAAACAATGGGTTTTTAAAGTGAAAAAGTTCAAATGATTGAAATGTTTTTATATCCAATTTCAATGTTAAATTTATTCCAATGACCTATATTTAATTTTCTGATGTATAATTTAACTAATTATGCTTTAAAACAATTTAAAATATAATTTACCTAAATAAATAAATCATATGAAAATGTATTTTTGAATTAAAATTTTGTATTTTTCACTATTCATCTAAAAATGAAATATTTCAGAAAAATACCAAAAATTTAATCCTAATATATTTTTGACATTATTAATTCAAAAATTATATTTATTTTATCAAATTAAATTTCCAAATATATTAAAAATTAGTTTTATTATTATCCATAGAAGGACATAAAAAGTAGTTCTTTTAAGAAAATAGTATTTAAAAAATAATAGAATTTATCAAAAATAATATATTTCATTATCAATATGTTTTATCTATAAAAAATATTTTAAATAAAATTTCAAAATAATTTATTACCATTAATATTACTATGTTTAATGTATAATTTATAACTGTCATGTTTAAATAATTATAATAATAAAATGTTGTTTTGTAGAAACTCCGTGTTACCTGTAATGCAAGTTAGAACAAGTATTTACTTTTCTAAAATATTAAATTGTTTTAGTTTATAATGAAAAAATAACTTGTTGTAGTTTATAATTCAACCTTAAATTTTTGTATTATGAAACACAATCCATCAAATAAATTTAATTTATTTAGGAAAAAAATTCATAAAAACTCAAGGTATTACATTCTACCCCCCTTAAAATGAAATTATCCCTCAAAATTAATAACTCAGATACAAAAAAATGAGGATAATTCTAATGAATTATATTCTCATGTTCCCCTTAACCTTCTTCTAATTGATAGTTTCTATACAAAACTTTGACCAGGTGAGTGGTATTGTTTCTCAGAATATTCTTTCTATGACCTAGAATCTGTGCTGGTTGTTCCTCATAAGAAAGATCCTGCTCCAATGGTATACCTATGAGTTCAGTACATGTGAAGGGTCAGGTATGTAATTCCTTATGAGAGATAAATGGAACACATTATGAACTTGAGAGAGTTTTAGTGGAAGCTCCAAGTGATAAGATACAATCTTGATACGATGAAGAATTACAAAGGGACTGATATACATAGGGATTAGTTTCCATTTCTAACTAAATCTCATAAATATCTTCCATAGATAAATACCTAGAAACACCTTATAACCGAATTCAAATTCTATATCACACAAACAATTAACAACATAAATTTTTTGTTGACTTTGAGATGCCTAGATGTGATGCTGAATGGCTCTAAACTTCTCTGTCATTTTTTATGCTATCTTAGGTCCCAATATACTTCCTTCTCCAAATTCATTCCAGCATGTTGGAGCACTAAATTAAATTCCATATAGAGATTTATAAGTATCCAAATGAATTATTTAGTGATATATATTATTTTAGGAAAATAAACTAGAGGAAGGTGTTGATCCCAACCACTATT
This sequence comes from Viscum album, assembly GCA_963277665.1. Taxonomy (NCBI): domain Eukaryota; kingdom Viridiplantae; phylum Streptophyta; class Magnoliopsida; order Santalales; family Viscaceae; genus Viscum; species Viscum album. Next base: position 1,420,733,173 of record OY728145.1, read on the forward strand.
CAAATCTAAAAAAAAGATATCACTATATCCTCTAGGGTTTAATTGTTCTTTTTGACTGGCCATCAGTTTGAGGATGATAAGAAGTGATAAAAATCAACTCCGTATCAAGAGGTTTCTGAATACTTCACTAGAAATTTAAGGTAAACTTTGGATTCTAGTCATATATAATGAAATGTGATACTCAATGAAACCTTACCACGTCTTTAATGCATATCATGGAATGTTGGTCAAGAGGTAAGTATTATCTAATAGGGATAGAGTGTGATAACTTAGTATGGTAGTGGAATACAACCCATATAACATTATTCTAATTATTGTTTTTGGGGATTCTAGTGACAAAATACCTTGTTATATTCTCCCATTTCCATTATGGTATGGGTAATGGATGTCACATCCCCTTAGTCATTTTTCTTTTATCCTTAACTTTTTTGGCATACCAATAACCAAGATAAAAACTCTAAATTATCTCTATTTATTACATCACACTTGATGTATTGTTTTAAATATATATATATCTTCATACATTTCAGATGAATAGATAATGAAGAACTTGATATTTTCTTGGAAAATAATTCTTCAAGTTTAGTATAGAAAAAACCCATACATGGTTCCATAAAATTATCAATCCTTCATGATCATGATTATACTTAGGAACATTTATATCCTTCTTTTATAGATATACATATTCTTTCTATTCCTCTTTAATCACCACATGGATATGTGTTTTATCATTTAATTTATAAAGATAATATTTTCCCCATTTCCTCAATATTTCATGATCCATCCTTTAGAAATCAAGAAATATTGGATCTTTTATAATACTAATAATGTATACGATAGAATGATCCTTTAAACTCAAAGAATCGACCACCATGTTATATTTCTCAGGGTGGTAATTTATTGACCAATCATTATATTTAATTATCTCTAACCATCTTTATTGGTAGATATTTAACTCCTTATGTGTGAATATATACTTTAAAATTTTATGATTGGTATATATAAAAAGTTTTATCTATAAATATAATTCCTCTATATGTTTAATGAAAAAATTACCATATCTAACTCCCAAATCACGATTTAGGTAATTTCGATCCCGAATCTTCAATTTTTGTAAGGTAAAATCTATAAACATGAAATTATGTACAAGAACACATCAAAATCCCTTTTTGGATTCATAATTATATATTATAAACCTTTCTATACTACAGGGTTATGTAAGAACATGAATGATTGTTGATCTTCTCTTTTGTTCCTTTATGTTTTCCTCACATTCAACTATCAAATGGATATTTTCCCTTTATGAGTTTACTTAGTCATAGGATTAGTTTATTATGAGAAATTTTCTATAAACCATCAATAATATCAAGCTAAAGCAAGAAAAATATAGATCTAAGTCACTGTGGTTGGTTTAAAACAACATTTAATAGCTTATATTTTAATGGATCTATTGATTCACCCTATATTGGGATTTTATGACAAATAAATGAAACCTTTTTTAGATAAAATTCACACTATATAAAATTTTCATATAGGTTCTCATTCTTTAGAAAATGTAGTACAGTTATAAAGTGATCTTGTTGCTCTTACTTCATCTTCTAATAGATAAGAATATCGTCTATATAGACTACTTCAAACTAAACAAGGTAATATATTAACACTATATTCATTAAATTCACAAACATAACATGGGATTAGTAATAAAAAATTGAATAACTATATATTAATAGTGTCTATACCTTGTATAGAATTCCATATTGGGTATATCCTTCTTTTTAACCCTCAATTGTTGATATCTAGAATGAAGGTTAGTCTTGGAAAAGTATTGATCTCTATAAAACTGATCAAATAAGTCATCAATGCAGGGAAGAAGACAATTGTTCTTTATCATGATCTTTTTCAATTCCTAATAATAAATAAAAATTCACATTGATCCAAATTTCTTCATAAAAAACAATTCTAGTGTACCCTAAGGTGACGTAATTGACTGAATAAATACATTGTCAAGATTATCTTGGATTTACTTCTTAAATTCTAATTACTCGATTGGGTACATTATATATAAAGACATTGAAATTTTTGTGGAACCAGGTATGAGTTCTATTGTGAGGTCAAATTCACATTTTGGTGGAATACTAGGAAATTATTCCAAAAATACTTTAACAAATTCCTAAAAAATAGGAATATAATCGATTTTGAGTTTCTCCCTATCCATATGAGATATACAAAACTTCTAAATGGGAATTAAGAAAAAAATTTGGATGTTATCTCCATCAGAATATCATACTTATTATCACATTGATTGATCATTATAGTTTGGTTTAGAATATCAAACATGACTTACCTTCCTTGATAATTAATGTGTTATTTATATAGAGAAAGAAAATATATGCCTAAGATGACATCAAATTCAACCAAAGGAAGAATTAAAATATTTATCAAAAGAAAATTTCGACCAACGTCAACAGGAGAGGAATCATAGACTTGAGATGAGATCATCATACCATTAGGGTGTTTTACTTTTAATTCTATATATAACCATTTGGGTGGAATCTTGATAACCTTATCAAATTCTTTAGATATGAAATAATGGGTAGATCCTGATTTAAATAAGGCATTAGAAATTATATAGTGGTTGGTAAGTGTATACTTCACCACATTGTTACGACACCCCTTATCATAAATAATAATCACATGAGATTTACCCATGTCCCTTGGATTAAGAGGTTGATGAAAATGACTATATTCATTAACCCTCGAGTTTGAGAATTATTTAGAATAATACTTATCCTCATTACAATTAAGAGGGGGAGGTGCATTATATGAAAAATTATATATATTTTATTTTTTATATAACATCTTCCCCTCACTTAGAAAATCCATTTCCCGATGACATTTCCTTCCACACTTAAAACATATATTAGCCCCCTTAAGAAAATTTCCTCTGTGGTTACTTTCAAATATTGAGCATAATGGAAAGATCATCTTCTTTTCTCCATAGTTCTTAGATTTACGTTTGAATTCCATATTTATCTTCATATCAGACCCTTGAGATAGTTGTGTACCTCTAACATCCATTTCCACCTCAATGGAACATAAAAAATTTTCTTTATACATACTAAATTATCTTATATCTTACTCTCTTTAGAGACTTTTCTTTAATACATTGAATAATTTATTAACCTTACTTTCAGGTTGGATGATAACACAATAAGTGTACCTAACATGTCATGTAGAATTATCATCGTATGTACCAAAATACTCATAATACTTTTTCTTTAAATCAAGGAACTCCTTATCCATATTCATATCAAGAACACAAGAGAATTACTTATTGAAAATTAAGATCATGAACACATCCAAATCCATGGATTCAATCTCATCATGTTTCCTCATATTGTTTATAAGATTCCACCATTGATATGATTCACATCTTAAATAGTTGATAACTAAAATGACTTTTTTATTTTCTAAACACTGAATAATGGTAAGTATATTTTAGTGTTATTGATCAATTTTTCAAAAACAATTGGATCAAAAGACCCACTTAAATAATATGGACGTTTCATCATAAAGTACTCAATAGAATTTTGTTCCCTCCATTCCTCATTTGGAATGAAAACATTATTCACAGCTTAATAATAATGTGTTTGTATAAAATCAGGATTTTTCATTCTTTATACCATAACATTAGGTTTATTAGTAAGAAAACCACTTCATTTTCTATCACACTCAACATTAACATAGTTCATTTAGGTTCCTTCCATTGACTAAAACCAAAAAATCATAGTGTAAGAAACAATAATCACAGTGGGGATCCACATAATCATGAAAGTCCACTTATAGGATTTATAAATCATAACACATTATTTTATAATATATGAAACCATATGTTTATCCGAGTTAATCCATAGTTATCATATATTTAAATCCTTTATAAATGTTCATAAAGATTTTGGGAATTTTCAAAGCATATCCTCTAAGAGGGTCAAACCAGGTGTACATAAAGGCCTATTGTCATGCTCTAGTTCCCAATTGAGTCTAGATCATTACTATGTTTTCAATGTTTTTACCCCTATGTAAATATGTTTTAGAGCCACATTTACTTGAAGTATCCATATGAAGATGTAATTTTTTTGAAACCACTCACTCTATCCATTACCAAAATTCCATGACATTTTTTTTAAACATTAAGACTTATCATTAGAAATTTCCTTAGGGATGTCACTAGGGTTTTATCATCCTAGTTTATAATGGTTAAATACAATTTTTATCTAATAAAAACTACAAATAACCATAATTAACATACGTATTCATTAAATCATTTTATCAAAATAATCATTACAAAAATATGGCCAAAGACCATATTAGTTTAGTGCCTTTGGAAACATAGAAACATAAAAACTATTCCATAAGTGAAATAAATTATTTACAATTGGTTCTCCATGACTAAAACCCTTAATAGAAACATCATAAATTATAAATATCTTCTTAACCTGGGGAAAGGAAACACAATAAAGGGTGAGATCATATGTTCAATAAGAGTAAAAAAGGGAGATATGTAATCCTAGTCATGGACATAACATTAGAAGATCAAACCATGCATATCAATAATCATAATTTTGAGTCATGAAATAGTGACTGGGAGTCATAAGACAAGAATCATAAAGGAATTAAAGAGAATAATTCATGTGATCATAACATAATCATAAGACACAGAGTTATGGAAAACACATAAATATATAAAACTATTTCCATTGTAGTCATAGATCACTGCCAAGGATATCTTAGTGGAATGGGTTCTGTCCCCAAACCATATTAGTTTTCAAGATTCACTCCCAAAACCATATTAGTAGAAAAAGTCCTTCACTAAGTTTAATTCAGTCCCCATTATGTCCATGTCTATCTGATGATATATTAATCTTTACCTAATGCATTGAAAGGATATATATATTCCACCCATCACATAATGAAATTGTACGTATGTGTGCCACAAGATTATAAAAATTCATCTCATATTAACCCATGAAATGAAATAGATATCATAATAATTTCATCATATTATAACCTATAAAAAACATATAGGATTAATAATCACTTCATTATAACATAACCCATAAATAGAAGCAAGTTTCATAAGCATTTAATTGTGGTATAACCTGTGGAAGAGAACTAGGTTTTATAAATATGTTTCCATCTTAAAAATAAACCATTAAAATAAAGTATAATAATGGTATCATGGATCATATCCATAGTAAAAAATAAACTATATTAAAGGATTTTGTCTTAGATGGATAGGGATTTTCAAATGACACTTGGAACATTTCTTAAGTAAAACAACATTTAATTGAAAATTACCATCATAAAACATTTTAAGAATTATTTTAATTTAAAATAATATTGGAAACATATAATGTAACATTTGAAAAATGATTTCAAACATTTATTGAGGAGAATATATTTTCTTCCAAGAAAAAAAGTTTAAAACACAAAACCTTTTTAAAACCATTTTTTTCAAAATAACAATAAAAACTTATCAAGGAATCTTTGAAAATAATTTAAAATAGTTTTCAATACATAAAACAGTTTAAATATAAATTTTCTTAGAAATGAACATAAAATAAAACTTAAAAGAATGTTTGAAAACATTTTTATAATTTTTCAAGAAATCATTGTTTCGGAAGAAAACAGATTTTTGACCAAAGAGATAAATAAATTTAGATATTCTTAAAAGCATTTTCCAAATTATCTTATGTTATAAAAAGACAAAAAATGGTACAATTACACAAATATATCATGAATAACAAAATTATAATGAAATTAATAAGAATTATTGAAAAATAGATCAAAATGTTTTATAATTGAAGAATAATCATAAACATTCTGGATAAATGATGAGATTATAACATAAGATTATTTCCAATTTGGTAACATTAAATCATATTATTTAAGAAATAATAACATTAAATGATTATTAAATTATCATGAAAAGAAATTGTTTTAGGTTAAAACATGTCAAATGGAAAGTATATAAACCTCATAAATGAATATAGTTGCATAACATAACATGTGTATAAAATAATAAAAATTGATACAAAATTTCCTTATCAATTTGGTAACTTCTGAACTATAAACCCCATGAAAGGGAGATTTTTAAATGGATTTGTAAATACCAATAACTGTTAGGAGAGTTATTAAAAAAATTCATGGTAATTACATACATCATATATAATAAAGTGGTGGTGAATATAATTTGTATCTCAAAAATGTAAAAATTGAGATGAAAACCTATTACTTAGAGTCTTGACTTCCTCTGTACATGTTCAAACCTACTATTTTTCAGGTATCACCCTTTGGATTTCACCAAAGGCCTTTCTTGGTTTCATTTATACCCAAATTTGGGATTTTAATATTATAGGAGGGAAATTGGGAGGGGATTTTGGTAGGGGTTGATTGACCCAAATAGATTGATAGGTGTGGAGATAGGAGGGGAGGTGGAGGAATTTTATAAGTGAGGGATATGACACACATGAAATTTTGAGGGGGAGGATTTTTTATGCCTTCTCGGGTGACTCCCCCTCCCTATCTTCCTCTCCCTTAGCCTCTCCATTCCCCCTTTTTGATCTCACCAGTTTTGATTTCTCATTGATTCTCAGTGTTTCATCCTTGATGATGACTCATGGTGGTCATCTCATAGTGACAATTCTGATTGGAATTTTTGAGGTTCTGATGACGATTGTGCTGTCGAAGTCCCAGCCTACTCATGCCTGCTCTGACCCCGTGTTCCGCTACGACTCTCTAGGTTGGAGATGGAGCAGCTACAACATAGAATTTTTGGGTTACAGTATGGCGGCTGATGAATTTCTCAATGCTACTGGAGTCAGTTCTGGTTTGTCATTTTTTCTTGTAATGTCACTCTATGATTTCGGTTCTTGTGATATTCGTTAATGGATGTAGCAGTGGTAGTCGGTGTTGGCTGACCATGGCGAAAAGACCCCTGTCGAGGACGTTGTTTGCTACATAATTTTCTCTTACTCCAGGATTCCACCAATATTCTCCTAGTTGGATATGCATGGTGGTTTACAAGGTGTTTTGGGATGTGAGTTCGAGCGGGTGAAGATGATCCAGGTGGTGTCTCTTATGGTGGATTTATTTCCATATATTCCAATGGGTTGATCCGTGTATTGAGTGTGGTGGTTCATCGACTAAAGGTTTGGTCAATGGCTCTGGCTGTTTTCGGATGTCGACATTGACAATGGTGTTCCCGGTGTTTGATTTTTTGGATGAGGGTGGTCTCTGGTGTTGTTATCAATGTTGTGATGGTTTTTTGCGCTTTTATGTGGTGTGCTCACTCTGTGAGGGTGGTATGATGCTGTGATGATTCGATGGTCAGAGGATCTAGCTGGGTTGGTCCAGTCGACGTCAGGTGTAGGCGGTCGATGTAGAAGCAGAGACCGGTAGTGTTGAGGCGTGGAGTAAGAAGACCTTGGTAATGTTTTGTTGTGAAAAGGTGAATGGTTATGCTGTTCGGTGGGGTTTCTAAGCTTTTTTCATAAAATGGTTATCAAAGATAGAGGTTATGGTGATCAGAGTTCTTGGTTCCTCCTGTGGGTCATGTTTCTAGAGGCAGCGGCATGTGGTGGAAGAGTTGCAGGCAGGGGACAATAACAGGATAGGGATTTGTAGATCGAGCTCCAGCGTGACGATGACAGTAGTGGGAGTTGATGCGATTGAGCCAGTGGTGATGGGTAGTGAGCTGTTCGAGGGATTGGTTTTTCGGGCGGCACATCAGCATGTGGTTCATTTGACAACTTTTTTAATTTGAATTTTGAAAATCTTGGGCATAGTTCTTGAATGTAGTTTAGGCAGTGATGTTTTATTTTGTGGATGGGTTGAATCTGGGGGGTATATGCTAGGTTCACACTTACCCTAAAAGTGTCATTAGAAAATACAAAAAATATGGATTGTGGCCTAAATTTGTACCTAACAAAAAGATTAAAAAATGAACCAAATTATATATATGAATGGTTAATATTGATATATGGCCATAAAATGGGTATTTTACAAGTTTTTAAATCATTTTATTCTTAGGTTTATTGTTTAGTCCTTCTATAAACTCATTTTTCTGTTAACCACCATGATTAACTTTAATTGTTTTCACTAATCATTTTGGTTAAAAATTAATTAAACTTATTAAAAATAATAAATAATTTTTATTCAAAATATAAAATAAATTTTTACAAATTCAAATTAATAATTGGAGGAAATTAATTAAAAGTTAATCCCACAGATGGGACAATGCAATGAGTTTTTAAAGTTAAAACATTCAAATGTTCAAAAGGATTTTTATCCAATTTTAATGTGAGATTGGTTCCAATGAAATAAAATAGAGTTATTGATGTATAATTTTACTAATTATACTTTAAAAGAAATTTAATAATATAATTTAACTATATGGATAAATTATATGAAAATGTAGTTTTCAATTAAAATTCATTATTTTTCACTATTCATCCAAAAATGAAATATTTCTAAAAAATAAAAAAAATTCACCCAAAGATAATTTTTATATTATGAATTCAAAAATTAATGTTATTTCAAATATTAAATTTCTAAAAGTTTAAAAAAATAATTTTTTTATTGTTCACAGAAGATCATAAAAATATTTCTTGAGAAAATTGTATTTAAAAAAAAGGTTTTACCAAAAATTATTTATTTCATTATCCATATGTTTTGATTATATAAAAAAAATTAATTATAATATTTAAAAATTAGTTATTATTACTTATATTACTAATTTTAATGACTAGGTTATAACTCTTTTTTTAAATAATTATAATAATAAAATTTTGTTTTATAGAAACTCAGTGTTGCATGTCATGCAAGTTAAACCGAGTGTTGATTGTAGCACAAGATTAACTTTGTGTAGTGTATAACAAAATACTAAATTTTTGAAGTGTATAATAAAATCTTAAATTGGTGTATCGTGAAACATAATCCATAAAATAAATTTAATTTATTTAGGGAAAATATTCATAAAAACTCAGGGTGTTACATCATCTCCCAAATAAATGTTCTACACACTATGACTAATATCTCCATTATAAATCTAGTAAACCAATTACATTACTTAAAACCTTGTCTTAACATGAATATTATTTTCATTCCTTCCTACCAGTTCCATCAGGATGCCCCATATCTGGTGGAACTCCATATCTTATAACCTTTGATAGAGTTAATGATCACTTAATATTGTGAATTTCTATTTCAAAATAATCAAATTAGTCTATACCACTAAATTAAAAGGGAATCGGTCATATCATCTGTCCATTATTCCAAAACCCTGGCACCATTTTCCAACTCCACTAATAATAAACCACCAAACACACGATCCATATAGATCTAAAATCATGTTTCCTGACCTTACTCATCATCATGCAATTCATTATCTATATCCCACCATAATTTCATTACTTAGATGAAATTATAGGACACTTTATTATACCCATACAAGTTAGTGTCGATAATTAACCTTCTCTAGGTTCAAGTTTCTCTACATCATTATTCTTAGACTGAAATAGTCTACTTATCACACTAGCTTAAGTGCACCGGTCTCCTCTAAAAGTCCTGTTCAATCCTAAACTACACTATTCAAATTTAACCCAATACACTTAGAGTGGTTTCTTATGAATCAAAAACAAATTATATATGATAATGATGGAAAAGTATCCTCTAGATTTCTTAACATAGAAATACAAACTTTCAACTACCATCACATTAAACAACTACATTCTCATACTACCTTATGACCAAGGGTACCCAATGATTATTTAAACACAAGAACCCAAAATCATTCATGTCCTATAGTTAAATTTACCTTTTAGTTCCTCAAACAACTCATACTATTAGTGAGTTATACCACAAGAATATATGCATGAACAACTGAAAAATGCTCAAATTTAATCAACTCTAAAACTCATCTAGAATATAACAAAAATACTCCCTTCTATATGAAATATGAAATCCAAAACAACATTTATATCAGAAGAAAACAAAATTATATTATTTAGCTTCATAGTATCTAAATTCCATTAAATCACCCAAGGATATATCCCAATATGACTCAAAATCTTCTATATGAGGGTAAATTTACCAAAAACTATGGGATTCTCCCCTCCTTACAAGATTCCTAATTATTTAATTACTAAATAAAAATTTTCAGATCTCCACAAACCATGTCCATCTATTTTTGATTCATAATACTAGGACATGGTCGTGCCACTCAATTTCAAGAATAATGTTGAAATTTCAGTCACCACCAACACTCATCCCAAAGGAACATCTTTGATAGGATTTACTGATATCCACCTAATAATGTAGTTCAAACTCATAGATGACCAATGGTGTACTCCCCAAAATTTTTAAATTAAAAATAACTTCTAAAGAAAACACTTAACAAGTTCCATCAATGAACATGAATATACCTCATGTTGACCCCCTATCAAACCATTAAATTACCCCTGAAACCTTTTTAGGTTCTAAATCAGTTCAAATATAGTACCACATACTAAATCATTCATGATGTATTAAAAACCACATATAGGTTATCCTATCTATCATGATAAAAATATGGTCCACCTTGCCATTAGAATCCACTAGTTCACCTTTTTACCTAACTCTAAAGTAATTTTCAAGAAGATTTAACTATATCTAAATTAATCACTACCAATAAGTCATGATTGAAAATGCATCATGACACTACCAACATTAACTTATTCAATCTTCTCTAAGTACCAGATAGTTCTTATTGAAATTTTATATGAACCATTTTACCAGCCTAAACCAGATGGCCTCTACATGAAACTGGTATATTATCGTTGAAACCCATAGGACACACACTCTTCTATAACCAATTAACAGAATCAACTCATGATACCCTAAATCTCACTCACCAAAACTAGACTCACATTAAATCTTAAATAACTAACTATTCACATAGGAATGTTGTTTTCATCCAAAACTAAACCACCATTGATGCTCTTAAAAATGGGAATTCATTTTTTCTATGGGTTATCACATGATTTCCCATAAACTGATATCATTCCTAAATCAAAAGTGTTGACCAATGCTCTCACTATGCTCTTAAGTGCGTTTCTAGAACCACTAGAATCGAGTACATGAATGGTTCCACTGGAAAAAATCAGATAGAGGTACATAAACATCAACACTTGGGTGATTTAAAAAGTGTATGAGGAATTTTGACATGGTTTACAATAATCCCATACAAGGGTATTCTATTTGTAGAAATCTACACTCTTAATAAAGTCCTTAAACACTAGGTCTATCCATTATGTACTGACATTCTAATGAAATCTCACATGAATAACTTTTCATCCCAATAACCTACCATTCTTCCTCCTCAAAATAGAGCATTTAATAACACCTTTCTAGTTCTAGGTTTTCCATCCAAAATTATCAAAAATCAACCTTTTTAAAACCATGAAGGTGGAATAATAGTGCAAGACATCCAAATGATCTTGAACCCCCCAAAATTAGATGTAAGAATAAAACCACCCACATACAAGTCCTTTAACCAATAATACCAAAGGCATCCAACTTACACAAACTATATACTAGGAAGAACCTATAATGAACAACTCTTATATAATGAATCATCCACACAAGCCTCAAGAACCTTATGTAACTCACAAGACCAAGATAGCCCCTCCCAAGGGTCACCAATAAAGGTCAAAAGGCAATAACAACCTAATTTATAGTCAAAACAAAGAATGAATTTAGGCTCAGGTTCCACCACTAAAACCTCACTAAGTCTACATTAGATATTTATTAGTGGTTCAGAAATGTACCAATATCCATTTTTATTTAGTGATAACTTCCAAGACATAGGGCTCTATTAAATAAAATTTCTAGTACTAGTTATATATGTAGTTACTTTATATGTTTTACTTATCATTTTATTTAGATTATGTCATGAAAAAAAATACTCCCATAATTTACATTAACTCAAACTTTTCATATTTAATGTTTGGTTACATAAGATGTCATTTTATTGATAAATACATTCTATAAGTATTAATTGGAATTTTATTTATCTTAAAACTCATAATAATCAATCCATATTCTCACATAAAATATCTTTTATCCATTTAATGGTCTAGTTAAATAATATTCCAACATGAACTTATACACTAATATACATTATAAATGGAAGGAAAAACCTTAAATAACCAACCCATAACATAGTCCATGCAATTAAATAATCCATGATAGGAAATATAAAAAATTACTTTCGAATACTATTTTCCTAATATGATTCATGAACACACTCCCAATTTCATTACCGTCCAAGGGAAAAATCCCATAAAATATGACCTCACAAATAAATTGTCTAAATTAAGGTGAAATATGATCAATAATAAAACAGAACTATATGAAACATATTCCCATCCATATAAATATGGTCTTACCTCAAATGTGGGGTATCTAGTCCCAGTTAAAATACCTATACCCTATCTCAGCACACTATTATTCTCTTATCTACCATACATAGTGAGTAAGGTAATAAAAAATCACTATGATGCCATTTTTAATTACCTAATAATGAATACAGTAATTCGGGGATCCCAAAAAATGTTCCACATAGCCTCAAGTGCACCTCCATAAATGTTAGGGACTATTGTCCAGTGTCATAGGTTTATAATTTGATACAGTGGAAATACTATACCTGAATATCAGTATAGGGAAATTTTGAAATTAAGGAAATCACATATACCATCTATATAGTAAATAAAAAATAAGAGACATCAGGAAAGTGATATAAAATAATCAAAATAAATTATCCTAAAAAAATTAACTATATATTACATTTTATAAAAACCATACATATATAAAAATATGAACTCATAAGGCTCCCAAAGGCCAAAATATAAAGTCAAGAAAAATACTATCAGTGGTCCTAAGTCCAGGAATGGTTCCAAATGTAATACCCCCAACCTTGGAGCCACTAAACCGGTTCATTGAGTTGGGTCTTCGCATGACCTCAAGAGCGCCTTACAGTATTCTAGAGGCTTCTGAATAGTAGAAAGGGTTTAATATTCCACATGGGGAGACTATGAAATCTTTACCAAAATCGGTCACATCAGTTAACAATATAACTTGTGAAAAAATATGAAAAAACTAATAAACATTCATTACCAAACATCTCCCTAAACAGGGTATAAACCACAAATCAACATTAACCATTCCATGTCATCCTAATAGTGTCAAAATGAAGGAAACCCAAAATAATGACAATGAGCTAAACTCCCCAAATGGTTCTAACTCCAAATATAGATCTTCATCCATGCATATCAAAATCCTAACTCAACACCCTAACACTAAGCTCTTTCCTTTATCTGACCCTTCAATAATGAAGTCTACCTGGGTACCGAATGATGGCCCGAGTAGGGTGTGAGGAAAACTTAGTAGGAAACCACCAATGGTGTCCACAAAATATATAGTCTAAACAAATAGTGCATGTAGGTGTAAGGTAAATGGTAAAATAAACAAAAGGACAACTTGGGTTTTATTATATAACTAAGTACACTTAATCTATTGCTATATTTATTACCATTATCATCATTTATACCATCTTCACTAATTAATCCATTTTTATAATGTGTTTCATGGGTTAGGAACATAAATCATATACACATGGGTCTAATGTAATCAATCACTATTCATAAGGGAATAATTCAAGTCCTTGTCTCACTTGGGGAAAACATTTCACAATAAAAAAACACACTTACCTTGGAGCCTCATTCTAGGTAGTTCCATTGAATAAAACCATTGGGGTTATAAGGAATCAATATGAATCCCCAACCCTTGCATTCGTAGGTGGGGTTAGGAAATTAGTCTAACCCAAACCAGGGGAGGAGTCTCAATCCTTTACCCCACAACCAAGCCATGTGCACATTCTTATTTTACCATTCACCACACACATACCATATCAAAACAAAAAACAACTAAACAAAACCAATACAAATATCAATCACATTCGATAACCATCAACATGAGAATTAATACTATCCCATAAACCATCAAAAAAAATTTCATTTATATTACATAACAGTTTATCCCAATTCCCATTCTCATGCCATAACCTAGTAAGTATATTAAACCATTCCCATTCCTTATCCAATATTAACCAATTATCATACATTGTCCCATTTATCCCATTTATCATTTCACATAAATTCTCCCACTTATGTATTTCATGTAAAATTCTTATATCACATAGCACAACCACATTATTAATTTCAACACATTAGGTATACTCCATAATTCCCATGTATTAACCCGTTCCCAGTATTCATCAATTCCCTTATGAAACCCATTTACATGTTCTTTAATTCACAAGCCATTTCCAATTTAACATTTTCTTCATTTCATATACACTAATCCTCTTAATAATTTTAACCAAACTCATAGCCATCCGATATAATCTCAATTCACCTAATTAACCTTTCTAAGCCATGCGAAACAACCCCTTATTCCATTATTAAATCCTAGGTACCACTATGAATATTCCATTTTCAACTCCACTATAATATTAAACATGTTAAATATTACATCTACATTATCACAAGTCAAATATACCCTTAACATTACCAATGTCTACATTTGGGAAGCTGATAGACCCCAATAGTAGCCCCGAATTGGTCAAATCATCCTCAACGCATCCCATGGGTATCGTGAGGGGTTAAAATCATCATTTGGACATTAATATTACCAAAAATCACTAAATTAATTCAAATAAAAACATGAGGGAAGAGAGGAAACATACTCATATTCAGAAATCCACTCAAAAAATATGGGATATAATGTGTATACCCCCTAAATCAATTCTGAAAATGAACGGACTCTTAATCATGGACAAAGATCTGAATTCAAACACCCCTTAAATCCTCAACCTAGATTAATCTAGAAAGAGAGGGGTTTAGGGATTCAGAAGAATATAGGGAAACTATAAACCCTAATCCAGAAAAAAGAATATAAGATAAGATTAGACTTACCTAGAGCTTCGATCGGCATCTAAAGATGCTTCAAATGGCCATGCAGTGAGAAAGGGAGGCCATTGGAAGCTCTTGAGAGATCTAGATCATCAATAGGGTTGAGAGGGGATTAATTTGAGGAAAAAATGTGTTGAACATAAAAATACTAGAATGTAAATTTTTCAAAATTTCTAACATTAAGGGGCCACACGGTTTTTCAAACCACACGTAAACCGTGCACATAACCCTATCCAAGGGGAGTTGGGACACATAGTTACCTGGGAAGGCCACATGGTTTCACAAAATGTGCTCCAACTATGTGATATGCCACTATTCAAGGTTTCACGGTTTTCCTAGGAGGACCACACAATTTTATTTTCTCTACTGCAACTGTGCACCTTGCACATATTAGCCCAATTTTCCTTCCTTTCGTGCCCTGAACCCCCAAAACACCCTCAATTCCCCTCGTACTCCTAATAATAATTTCATTAACAAAAAAGATATTATAAAAAAATTTAATTAGGTACATACCTTCATGAAATATATGATCTTACAACCTCCCCACCTTATAACGACTCATCCTCGATCCACACTCTAAAGAATCAATGAGCTCTCGAAACAAGGGAATCAGGCCACTAGGCCCACCTATCTATTCCCATTTTTCAAGATTTCCAGTGATAATTACAATGTTTCCTTAGAATTAAATCCATGTTGTGGTATTTCCCCAAAAGTCTTTCCCTCTACAATGCACATCATGAAATGGATACTCATTATAGGACACATCAACTTCAGCCATACCCAACCACTAGAAATCCATAAGAAATACTTGAAAATGCTACCCAATTCATAGCACAAGTAAACTTAAAACTCGACATAGTACTACTATGGTTTAACTAATTGACACCCCATTGGTCTTATCCTCTTTGTAACTTAAGAACAAAAAAACTTTCCACCATTTTACTCTATTTCCAAAACATTAACAATGATTGAAACTCGATATCACCCAAAGGAAAAAACACGGTATTTATAACCAAATTTCCTAACTTATTTCAATCCACCAATCAAGTACTGATGATCCCCATCCATATCCATACTTCCAAAAGATAACCAAAACTCTCGGTACACTCAACTAATTAAACCCATACCAATACTCACTATCATGGCCCACTCACCCAAAAAGTTATTACTAAAGTCTCTCCACCATGAAACTTGGATCACATCATCAAATAACCACTTTTCTATTATGGATATCTCCATAACATTTCTTCATTTGGAACCCCCACTATGGAAAAAAGACCACCATAATTTCAAATCAACTTTCACTACATACTTGATGTGTTCCCAACTCACCACGCCCAAACATCCATATGGAATTTTCCCTAAAATGTCCTCCAGCCTTACCCTTTGAACCTACCCGAGGACATTCCTACACTATCTATTGAAGGACTAGGATCATCTTGACATCAGTCAACTATGACCTTATTTCATGTTTCCAAAAAATCCAACTGAAGGTGCGTCACTCTCACTACAACCATTCCGGTTTACCCTCTCTGATCAGACCCCCCCTGACTGGCTTGTCCCACGACACCCATCTTCCAATACTGTAACAATATCCCATTTTAAATTTAAAAGAAGCACACTGACATGATTCCTATAACTATCATCTAAATTTCCTACTGAGGTCATCCCTGGCCTCCGGTAAAATTCCTCTATTATGGAATCATGCCCTCCAAACCATAACTGGAATCCAATTCCCCTATCTACATTCATCAAACCAATACTCATTCCGTTCATACACTAGATAAATAAGGCTAGGTTCTCACTCAACCCATTCAAAAATTCTAAATGTACTTCACACCCCAAATATCTATCGAAGGTGATTTATAACTTTACATATTTTTCCCCACTCCTAGATGAGTCGATCTATCCCTAACTGACTCATCCTATAACATTTAGCTTCACCATTGGCATGACACTACAAGACATGTCCAAGTTTACCTCAAACTTCATGAAATTATAATGCTACCCAAATACACTTACCTGAGTCTACTTCGGATTTTTTTGGAGTTATAGAAAAAAACCCATATTTCCAGAAACCATTATCATGTCTTACCACCCCCTTCAATAGCTTTAACATAGGAATCTCAGGTTTAATTTGGAACTACCTTAACCCCAAATACAATTATTGGATAAAATCAACTTCTATAGTTAAGACCCACCTGGCCTCTATGAGATACCAAATGTGCACCTTAAAAGTTTCTCATTCGCATCCCTATTTCACTACATCAACTCATCCTTATCCTCTTCACATCTTGGACTGACTTATCACTCTACACATTAAGAGTTTTGTTACAATTTCTCTCCTAGATGGTTTAAAACCATCATATATTACGCTTGATAATACTACAAACCATAAAAATTAGACAGATCTATCTACATTTTCTCATAATGAGAAAATGAACATCACCTAGTGCCCATTCCCAGCCTTCATGAATGGATCCAACATTGTCGGTGACCTATTCCATAATGAGGACATCTCCCAAAACCCTCTATGGTGTACATCCCATCATTAATCTCCACATATAACACCCCATGATCATAGAATCAATTATGTACCTCATCTAACCAAAACACCGTTAAGTCACATTGCATAAATCTAAATCTTCTCAACGTACCTAAGACGATGTCAAGATGTTGGAAATAATCATCACTAAAAGAGGTATATTAAGAATTGTCAAATAATACCCCTACACACTTATCCATTTATAATGCCACCTCCCACTATGGTACACCATGACCTATAAAGGATCTCAGTCTTCCATATTTCACACACCTCATCAGTAATTTACCACCACCACATAGGCGGTATTTCCAACCAAGACACACCACAACTCCACGACCATCCACAAAGTATATGTGAACCAATGTTTCCTATGGAACTAATTCTACCACACCCCTAGAGTTATTTTATTATTCCCCCAAAAGTTAAAAACTGGAACAAAATGTTCCACCAAACCAATCAAACCAATGGTCTCCCATATAACCAAGCTTATTGTGACCAATCTTACACCAACCTTAGTTCCCACAAGCCCAACATCACCTGATCATAGCCCAAAACCAACTTACTCACCTAACCGTGACTCTTGGTCCATCAACATCATCATCCTGAAGGTATTCTCAACATCTAACCCAACAACCAAACCATTCATACAAACAATCTCATCCACGTGACTAAACTCACCTCGGGTGTCACCTTCAAAACAAAATCACCTAACTGCACTTCTGTCACCCTTGTCTATTCTACTAAAAAACAAAATCAAGAACTCAGTTAATCATTATCCTAATAGATAGTTTATAAATCCATATGATGCAACACTTTGAAATAAAACTTAAAACCTACCATAAGCACTCGAGTTCCCTTCTTAATGAACTAGGGCATAACTATACCATTTTATGAAACTCGATGGTACTCATTACAGATTTATTTCACCTATGAATCATCTCCCATGCTTCATATTCCTATGCATCTACATCACTAAGAAATATTAACATGAATCCACCCTTGATTTTCCTAAAACTATCAACGTGTAGCCACAAATCAAGTTGCATAACCAAACCATAAAATTTCCCACTTAGCCCTATTTGGGGTCCAAAGCATAACCTGCAAGGTCCCTACTCATAGGGTCACCAAAACCCAAGCACTATTCTTAAGGTCTAACATGCACATCATGTGGTCAAGACCCACGATAGTTTCCACACTCACATCACGAAACAACTCCTCTTGATCCAAAGTCCACAATCCTACCATGGGTTCCCTAATCGAATATCTTATGCCATATCATCACTAGAAAGGCCTCAAAACCAAAATCCAAGGTCTCAACTAGGGAACTCCCACTTCCCCAAACCACCCATACATGGGGTCAAATTGAAAACACAAGGAACAACCACTAAATGGTTCACCCAAAAGTCCAATCACTACACATCACTTTATAATTAACTTCATCATATTTGAACTCAATTTTTCACATTTTAAACTCCCCATTCACCCGATGATTGGAAACCCCCTACCTTATTCCTAACCATACTCCAAAATTTCTTCCTCATCAACACTTTGATAAATGATTTACATGATTTAAAACACATATGTAAAATATTAGACACTATGAGCCTTAAAAAACCCACTTCTCGTACACTATCCCAATGTTCATCATCACACTTAGAATACTCCCCCTACTATCCATATCGTGGGTCATGATCAACATGGGGTAAACCAAATTACTTAATAAAAATTACTTCATTAAACACCTATTTAAGAATTTATTCTTTAACAATACAAATATATAATATTAGTTTCATTTAACATTCCAAAAAAAGTTACAATAATCATTTTAACTCATTTACACAGTTCATTAGGCAAAATTCATTAACCATCTTACTATTACCATGTAATGTTTTTTATTTTTAAACACAATTCAATATTTAAAATTTATTACAACCCAAAATTTTAACTCGTTCACAATGTTTCTTTATAAACACTATTACGTAACTACTCATTTAAAATATTTTCATTTACCCATATTCAATACCTTTATTAGAAAAAAATTTCTTCAAAATTTTCAATGAAGTAAAATGAATTCTACTCTCTATGAAACACACACCCATTATGTGTGAGCCTATCATGATGCATGTCACTTATATCCTTAGGTTCCCAAAACGATTCATGAGTTCACAATATAATTCCATTCTATCCATGAGTAAAACATCATAAAAAATAACATCACACAACAAGTGAACCACCAAATGGTGAAATATCCTTCAACTGTAACAGAACAAATAAAGAAGAACAATTCCCACCCTAGTTGACATGGGTTTTCCCTTGTACAGGGGTTAGTTACTCCCAAGAACGAGATCATTACCAAGGAATGACACATCCTAACCTCCTATTTACCATCCCAAATAACAAGACCCTAGAAAATAACTGCCCTTGATACCACTTTTTAATGTCCCCAACCCAGGAGCCACTAAGCCGGTGATCCGATCTAGGTTGTTACATGAACTCAAGCCCCCCTCTCCATATTCCAATGCTGCTAACTAGAGGTGAGGCTCTAATAAGACATGTGGGGAGTCTATAACCTCTTTAATATAGTAATTCAAATTAGTTAACAATATAACTAGTGAAAAAAATATGAAATAACCAATAAAAATTCATATCCAAACATCTCAAAAAACTGTGTACAAACCCCAATTTAACATTAACAATGTTATGTCATGATAATAATGTCAAAATTAAGGAAATATAATATAATGAAAACTATCTAAAATCCCAAAATGGTCATGAATACATGTTCAGATAATTATCCATGAAAATAAAGCCCGACTAAACACCGTAGCACCAGACTCTTTCCCTTATCTGAACCTACAATAATGAAGTTTGTTCGGGTACCCGAAGATATCCCAATTAGGGTGTGAGTATAACTAAATAGTCCACCACCAACAAAGTCTACAAAATATCTAGTTTAATTAGATTGTGAATGTAAGTTTAAGGTAAATGGTAAAATAAACAAAATTACAACTCAGGTGCCACTAGATAACAAAGTACACTTTATCCATTTCTATATTTATTACCATTTTCATCATTTATACCATCATCACTACATAATACTTTTTTATCAGGTGTTCCGTGGGTTAGGATCATAAATCATCTACACATGGGTTTAACAAAATCAATCACTATACATAAAAGAATAAGTCATGTCCCCATCTCACTAGGGATAAACATTTCACAATAAAAATTCTCACTTACCATGGAGCCTAATTTCAGGTAGTTCAATTGAATTAAACCATTTTGGGGTATAGAGAATTTGTCCAACTCCCCAAACCATGCATTCTTGGGTGGGGTTAAAGCATCATTCCAACCCGACCCATGGTATGAGCCTCTCTAATGACCCAAGCTTGATATACATTTACATTGAATTTATTTTGTTGAATACATAAAGAATTACACAAATAGACACCCAAAGACCATATTAGTTTTGTGAATTTGGAAACTCAAAACACATTTTTATATCTTGGTGAAATATCTTCAAAATCTCCCATAAAGTTTTTCCCCATTAATTTTCCTACCTAAAACCATTATTTATATCCTAGGGAAAAGAAAAAATTAAAAGGATGATATCAAATTCTTTGTAAGGGTAAATATGAATAACATAAAAGAAAACATAAACATAAGAATGTAAAAACATGAAAAGAATTTATGAATATAAAAATCATGAGTCATAAAATAAATCATGGTTATTCGTAAGGCATAAATCATAAATTAACACAAACCATGATAAAATAACATTAACATAAAACATGGAATTGTGGAAAGAATATAAGAACATAATATAATTTCTAAAGTATCCAATACATTGCTTCCAAGACCATCATAGTGGAAAAATTCTATTACTTAACTAGGTTTACTTTCCATTCCATCCAAGTATTATTGAAACATATTTACTTTCTATTAGAACCTGGTATTACTAAACCATATTTACTTACTGTTCCAGCCCTATATTATTGAACCAGATTTTCTTTCCATTCTATTAATATCTATCTCGTGAGATATAAATCTTTACATAATACATTGTAAGTATATATAATTCCCACACCTTTCATAGTTAAATCATTCTTACACGTTCCATAAAAACCTAAATCATTTATCATAGCATAACCCATGAAATAAAATGGGTTTCTTATCATCATTCCATAATAATCCATATAAAAAAATGGATTTCATAAAAATAATCAAATAAAAGTAATAATAGGGATTTAAACATAACTCTATGTAATATTATATGGAAAATAACTTTGATAAAACACTTGAACTTAATTATTGAGTAAAATATCCTTTTTTATTTCAAATACGTTTTGTTTTCCCAAAATGGCGCACAATTTTAAAAGAAAGGTATTTAGTTGGAAGTAAACATGAAATCATATAGAGTAAGATTCATAGAAATAAATCACTATAAATATGTAAAAATCCATTCATGTCATATAAGTTCAAAAAACATTCTTCTTATACTCTTTCTAGAAAAGTCAAAAAGTACCTCATATAGAAATTGAAAGAACGATTCTTTCCATACTGTTTAATAAAAAATTCACCATTGGGTAAAATTAGATTTAAAAATTATAGAATAATTGAAATTATATTATATATATTTATCAAAACTGTGTGTGAATGATAAATATTACCTAGTAAATACTTGCGAATAAACAATCTTGGATAATAATGAGATTCCAAAATTATCCCTTACCTTAGGTCCTATTTCTTTCGTATGTGTCTGGAACTCCTGATAGTGGGTTTAAAAATATTATTAACTTGAAAAATAACCAAAATAATATTTATAATATCATATATGATTCACTTATTTCGTTATATTTCTTATTTATTTATCAATTACATGATTAAGTAATGTTTTGGGTAATAATCGTTCTATTAATAAAACATTTTTTTGACTCATTAATCTTGATATTTGTACTTAAATAATGATGTAATTACCTCCAAAATATAAAAAATGATTTATATATCATAAATATTCATTATAGAAATATATATAATAAATATACAAATGAAATGGAATGCACCGTTCATGAAGACGGTAGGATATACGTATGCATGAACTTTATTTCTATTTCATTATTGAATTGAATGGAAGAAATTAAATGAAATATATATATACATAAATTTAGTAGAATTATTATTTAATTTATTTTGTGGTTATTTATTATATATAATTTATAATCATTCTTGAATGGTTAACGTCAATAATGAATCTCATCACATCGTGGAGATGGTAAGCCGTACGAACACACGAGCAACGATATCATTCACTTAATGGTAAAATGGTATGAAATTAGACTATATATTAATTATGTAAAGTAATTATAATGTTATATTAATTATTTAAATCCATTATAATCATCTTTATAACCATACAAATAAAGTATTATTGAATAACAAATTACACCACGGTGTGGAGACGGTAAGCCGTACGCACGCACACATAATGATATTGTAATTCATAGGATGGATAAAACGTGGTATAATGTTTTCTAATAAATATAATTAAATATTAAAATGTAGAAGAAAATTTATTTATTATTTTAGTATGGAAACAACATAATAAGAGGACGTAGAAGAAAATTTAATTGTGAAAGAGGTGATAAAACAATTACCCCTTTTTTGAGTATAACCTTTAATTTTACACTAAAGGTCTCCCTAGGATATATTGTTTCCCAGAGTGTGTCATCTAGGAGGAATTTAGGGATATTTTTTGCTTATGGGATCCGAATATGTATGATACAAGGGGATTGAAAGGTGTGAGTAAGAGGGTAGAGGTGGTGACCTTTTATAAGATGGAGGAGGGCACTTTAGGAAAGTATTGAAATATTATTTTATTATATATTGATTTTAGAATTCTAATCATTAAAAAGTGATATATTTATATTATTATACGAGTATGGTTATAAATCCTCTCAACCAATAGGTTTTAGACAAGTTTAGGTCACAAAATTATCCTTATCGATTATTTTTAACCCTTTGTTAAAAACATTAACTCTTACCATGTCTTATTATATTTTCATAACATATGGTTATTATAGCTACTATAAAATTATAATAGAACCAAAAGTGGATAATTAATGAAATTGGTAACATTATATATTTCATTTGGCAAAATAACATATTTTTGGACTATTATATCATTTTAAAAAATAGTATTTGTTTTAAAAACTCATTTATGTCAATTTTGACACTAATTTGTAAATGATTTTTGTTAAATTTATAACAACTTTATTCCTTAAAAAGGAATTAATTTATCCCTGAAATGTAAATTTCATCCATAAATTTTTTTATATCATCAAAATATTCAAATTACATTTATTTAATTTTTTATAATATCATTTATTGTAATATTTCATTAATAAGGTAATCACTACATCATCATTGTATCCTAATTAAATGTATTTATTTAATGTATAAATTTTTAAATAAAATAAAATTATTTATAATTTTTTTTATATTTATAATGACTATATATAGTTCAAATTATATATTATATAACCCTACCTTAAAATTGTTTTATTAAAAATATGCATGTTTATTATATTTCCTATTACTTTAAATTAATTATTATAACATGTCATTTTCACACCTAAGTGGTTATCAAATGCCAAAATTTTTACCTAAGGTTTTTTTGTCTCCAATTAATCCTAAAATATGATTAAGACACATGTTAGGGTAGTTTTAGTTTATTATAATATTTTTTGTTTACCCTTATTTCCATGATTTACCCTTTAACCATGGTATATTAAAATAATTACTGATGTTTCTATTCATAATGTCCAAAAATAAAAGGGACCCATTTAAATAATTTGTAAATTATGATTCCAAATATAGTATAAATTTTTCTAAATTCAAAATATATAATTGGAAAAAATTAATTTAAAATTAATTCTCGTTGTCAAAAACAGAAATCAGATTTTTAGATGTAAAAACTATCAAAATATTGACATGTGTTTATGTCTAATTTAAATGTGAAATTACATACAATGACAAAAATTGAATTAAATTATAAAAACATAATCTCATTAAACATTAAAACCAATTAAAAAGAAAATCTAACTCTATAAATAAATTAGATGAAAAGGCAGTTTTGAATTAAAATACAACATTTTTCACAATTCATTAAAATATGAATTTTATTTGAAAAATACCAAAAATTAATGAAAAGTAAATTTTGATGTCATTATTTCAAATAAGAAGTTTAATTTTTCAAATATAATATATAAAAGTGTTCAAAACTAGAGTCAAAGTGGGTGTTCCATCAGAAGGCAGCAAAACTACATTTTTTTGAAAAAATAGTTCTTTTTTTTTCGAAAAATTGAATTTTTTCTTATATCATGTCTAGAAAATACACAATATGAATGAAAATTTTATATAAAATTAAAAATTTGGTTAATAATATTCATAAGGGCTAGTTTATATCCCATAAAAAAATATTTTAATAATATATCATTGTTTAGTGAAACTCGCTATTGCATACAATGAATGCTATCGAGGAAGGTCGCTATTACGTGTAATGCAAGCCAAGTCAGTGTTGCGTGTAGTGAAAGATTCTTGGTGTGTTTCATATAACATTATACAAAAAATTTTCTTTTATAAATTGAAAAAAATATATACTCAGTTTTTAGGTATCGTACACCAAGTCGGTGTTGCGTGTAACATACAACAAGTCGGTTTAGTGTGAGAAGATGTTTAACATTGTGCATTTGAAGATATAAATGAAAATTTTAATTTAAGAAAATAATGGTCCATAAATACTCAGTGTGCTACATTCTACCCCCTTTATAATGAATTTCTCCCTTGAAATTCATTAGGGTTATAAATTGTTTACTACTTGAAAGTTTCTTTAAAAGAAACCAACATCGTAAAAAGGAATACTAAAACTTCATTTTAAAAAGGAAAGTTAGAAAGATAATTGTTACCCAAAGTAACTCATAAATAGTTTTCCACATAGAATAATATATGTGGCAAATGAAAACATGGAAATTAAAGATAAGTATTACCATTACGTTCTGATGGATTGTGATAGAGAACAGGGTTTGGAGAAAGTTAACAACCAGAAAGCCGTGAATCTGGGATGATTTAAGGGACTATATGATTCATCGGATAAGAATGTACTGGGGTAAAATTTTTGGTTTTCAAGATCCTTTTCATAAATTTGATGAAATTCAGTAGAAATAATTACTTGATTTTAGTAAAAACTCATCATTGGTCGTGACTTAAACAATTTCTACTTCATCTATTGTTCAATGAAATGAAGTTGAATTTTTCATTCCTAAAGTGCTAGTGGACCATGTGATAAATAAATTGAATGATAGGTTATTCTATCTGTCTTTATCACAAAAATGTTATCACAAGGTATAAAACATGATAAGTCCATATATGGTGAGATTATACTTTATTCTAACAAACTTCATCTGGTGTTTAAACTGTCCAAAAATTTGATAACCTTACAATCAATTTGAAAGATGAAAATCAAAAACTATATAAAAAGATTTAAAAGCTCAGATTAACATTTATCTCCCATATATCATAAGATATATTTGGTTGGTCCCATTCCAAAAATGTGAACACCTTCATCATGTATTCTCTTGAGTCACAGTAACAACCAGAATTGTCATATATCGTTATTAAAAACATGCATGTTTCGTTATTCCAAAACTTATTGGATATATTATTTATGTTCCAAAGAGTTGAATACTTCATACATGATATCATAACTCTCTTGTCAATAAATCTATAATTAGATATCAAGAAACTAGCATCATTCAATTAACTTATTCAAATCCAACATATCGTCATCCAAGCATCATTATCTTAACATAAGGGACTTATTAAGGGTTATATTACCCTTAATCATGTGTTCTATAAGTATACCCACTTATCCATAAATCACTTATCTATCTTCTTATAATTATTCAACATACCCTTTCCAGTCCTAAATTCAAAACATATACTGAAAACACTTATATATTTCATGATTCATATAAGATAATATTTGAAATCGGAAACATATACACTCAATCATCCAAGTTTATTCTTAAAACATTACTCAGGATCCATCATATTCATCCTTCCTAAAATATGAATCATGTCTTAATGTTTCTCAACATAAATATTCTTAGTTTTAATGTAAAAAATACTTCAAGAACATCACATACCTTTCACATGTCGTTTACAATCTCTTTATCCTCAGTAGTATGAACAATACTTATACCATCATAATGATTCTCTTAATGATATTTCTATTTAGGAAATATATATTTATTATTCCCATAGTTTCTACATCTGAAACATTCAATGGATAACCATGTTATGTAGTTCTGGATATTGACTAAGACCATAAAGAAAAGTGTGAGAAATACATATCAGAAATTAAAACACACAATTAAGGTAAATTAATTAAAATATTTAGATATATGATTTCTTAGGTTTATTCCTAGGTTATTCGTGGTTATTAAAAAAACTATAGGATTGTAACCTATAATTTATATATCATTATTAAATCCCTAGAAATAACCATAGAAATATCTATAGGGATCTCACTGAATTTTTTGTATTATGGTTTCTAAAGGTTGACTAAACAATCGCTCTGATACTAAATCTAATGACCAAAGATTGAAATACATGGACATTACATTTATTTTGTGGAAAACATAATACATTAAAAAAATATATTCCCAATGACCATATTAGTTTAGTGACTTTGGAAACTCGGAACACATTCTTCTAGCTTGGTAAAAGATCTTCAATATCTCCCATAAAGATCTTCCCCATTAGTTTTCCTACCTAAAACCTTTCTTTATATCATGGGGAAAAGAAAACATAAAAAAGGATGAGGTCCAATTATCAATAAGGATAAACATGAATAACATAAAAAAACATAAAAATAAGAATGTGTAAACATGAACATAAATTTTGAATATCAAAATTTCGAGTCGTGAAATAAATCTTGGATGTTCGTAAGGCATAAACATAAATAAACACAAACCATGATAAAATAAAATTGAAATAAAATATGGAATTATTTCAAGAAAATAAGCACAAAATATGATATACATAGTATAAAATGAATTTATAAAAAGACCATAATAGTGGAAAAAGTCCTTTACTGAACCGAGTTTACTTGCTGTTCCAACCAGGTATTACTGAACTGGATTTACTTGCTATTCCAAACCCTGTATTACAAAACCAGATTTAATTGTCGTTCAAGCACAATATTAATGAACAATATTTTCTTTCCATTCCAATAATGTATATATCATAAGAAATAATTCTTTACCTAAAGAATTGGAGGGATATATAGGTCCCACCAATCTCAAAGGTAAATCATTCTTACATGTTCCACAAAAACATAAATCATTTATCATAACATAAATCATGAAATAAAATGGGTTTCTTAAAAATCATTACATAAAAATACATATAAAATAAGTGGATTTAATAAAAATTATTCCATCACAAACAAAATGAAGTAAAATTAATAAAAGGGATTGAAAAATAACCCTATTTAATTTTAGATGAAAAATAATTTTGATAAAACACTCGAACTTAATTCTTTAGGAAAATATCATTTCTTCTTCAAAAACATATTATTTTCTCAAAATGACTCAAAGTTTAAAAAAAAGTATTTATTTGAAAATAAACATGAAATAGTGTACAATAATCTTCATGGAAATAATGAATTATGAATATCTAAAAAACTATTCATGCCATATAAGTTAAAAAAACATTCTTCTCACACTATTGATAGAAAAGTAAAAAAATACCCCGTATAGAAAATGAAAGAAATATTTCTTCCATACCGTTTAATAAAAAATTCACCAATGGGTAAAATTGAATTTAAAAAATATTATAATAATATAAATAATATTATATATTTCGGAAACTTTTAAATTAATGATAAATATTCACCAATAATTACTTACAAATAAACAATCTCAGATAATAATGAGATTGAAAAATTATACCTTACTGTAGGTCCAATTTCTTCCATATGTGCATGAAAATCCTGTATTTTGGGTTTAAACATATTATTAACTTGTATCATAACCATAATAATATTTATTATATTATATATGGTTCACTTATGACTTTATATTACCCATTTATTTATCAATTCTATTTTAAAGAAACTTTTTGAGTAATAATAGCTCTATTTATCGTATGTTTTTTGACTTCTTATTCTTGATATTTTTACTTATATAGCGATTTACTTACTTATATAATTTAAAACATGATTTATATATCATAAATATTCATTATATAAATATATATTATAAATAGATAAATGAATTGGAATACACTATTCATGGAGACGGTAGGTCGTACATACGCATGAACACTTTCTATTTCCATATTGAATTGAAAGGTAGCAAGTAAATGAAATATATATATATATATATAAATTCATTAGAATTATTATATCATATATTTCATGATTATTTATTATATATACTTTATAATTATTCTTTAATTGTTAAAGTGGGGAATGAATCTCATCGTATAGTGGAGACGGTAAGTCGTACATATGCACAAGCGACGATATCATTCACTCAATGGTTAAATGATATGGAATTAGATGGTATATTAATTATATATAATAGTTATCACGTTATATTCATTATTTAATTATATTTTAATAATCATTATACCCTTCTAAATTAAGTAATGTTGAATAATAAATTACACCACGGTGTGGAGAGGTAAGTCGTACGTATGCACGCATTGTGATATTTTTATTCATAGGATGGGTAAAAGGAGGTATAAGAGTGTTTTATAATTATAATAACATCTCATAATGTATAAGATACTATATTTATTAATTTATTATGGAAAAATCTTAATAATAGGGAGTTGAAGAAGAATTTGTTTTGAAAGAGGTGATAAAACAATTACCACTTTTTTGAGTATCTCCTTTTGATTTTCAAAAAAGGTCTCCAAAAGATGCTTTTTTAAAAGAGTGTGGAATCTATGAGGAATATATGGATGTTATAAGATTATTTTATCAGATTTTGGATGATACTAGAGGCTTTAAATGTGTGATAAAGTGGGTAGAGTTGGTGACCTTTTATAAGAGGGAGGAGGGGCACTTTAGGAAAGTATTGAAATATTATTTTATTATAAAGTTATTTTTGAATTATAATAGTTAAAAAGTGATATATTTCTAGGATAATATTATTATAGGTATAATTAATAACAACCAAAATGTTTCAGACAAGTTTAGTTCATAAAATTAACTATATCTTTTAGCATTAACCCTTAGTTTAAAACATTAACTCTTACCATGTCTTCTTGTATTTTCATAATATATTGTTACTATAGTTACTATAAAATTAAAGGGAATATAAATTGGATCATTAATGAATTTTTTAACATTAAATATGTCATCTTGACAAATCATATATTTTTGGACTATTATATCATTTAATAAAATCGTATTTGCTTTAAAAACTCATTTATGTCAATTTTGACACTATTTTGTAATTGATTTTTGGTAAAGTCATAAGAACTTGGTTACTTATAAAAATAGTCATTAAATCATAACTAACATGTCAATTGCATCCAAACAATTTGTGGATGACATCAAAATATTCAAATTACATTTATTTTTATATTTATAATATAATTTTTAATACTTAATTAATAAGGTAATCACTACATCATCATTATTTCATAAATAAATGTATTTATTTAATGTCTAAAAATTATAAATAAAATACCATGATGTATGAAATATTTTTATATTTATAATGAATATTTATATTAAAAAAGATAAATTATATATTCCCACCTTAAAATTGGTTTGGTAAAAAGATACATGTTTATGTTATATTTTCTTTTACTTTAAATTAATTCTTATAACATGTTATTTTCACACCCAAGTTGTTCTAAAATTCTAAAATTTAGGCCTAAGGATTTTTTTGGTCTCCCATGACTCATAAAATTGGATTAGGACACATGTTAGGATAGTTTTTATTATTGTAATATTATTTTTACCCTTATTTACCCTTTAACCATGGTAAATATAAATAATTACTGAAGTTTCTATTCATAATATCTAAAAATAAAAGGGATATATTTACATAATTTTGACCTTATGATTAGAAATATGGAATCTATTTTTCTAATTTCAAAACAGATTACTAGAGGAAATTAATTTAAAACTAATTCTCATTGTCAAAACCAGAAAATGGGGTTTTAAGAAGTAAACACTATCAAAAGATTGACATGTGACTATGCCCAAATTAAATGTGAAATTACATCAAATGAAAAAAATTTGAATAAATAATACAAAATACAAATATAATTTAAAACTAATTAAAATATAATCTAAATATATAAATAAATTATATGAAAATTAGTTTTGAATTAAAATACAGTATTTTTCACTATTCAATAAAATATGTGTTTTATCAGAAAAATACCAAAAATTCAACCAAAGTAAATTTTTATGTCCCAATTCCAAACAAGAAGTTTATTTTGTCAAATATAATATATAAAAGTGTTAAAAACTATATTTGAAATGGGTTCTCCATCAAAAGGTGGAAAAACTGTATTTTTTGAAAAATACATCTTTTATCTAAACAATTGAATTTGTTCTTATATCATGTCTATAAATTACATAAGTTGAATGTTTATGTTATATAAAATTCAAAATGTGGTTATTACTAATCATAAAGACTAGTTTATATCCCATTAAATATTAATATTTTAATAATATATCACTATTTAGTGAAACTCGGTATTGTGTGCAACACAAGCTATAAAGGAAGGCTGCTCTCGCATGTAATGCTAGCCAAGTCAGTGTTGCGTGTAGTGAAAGATTCCTTTCATGTTTTTTATAACATAATCCAAACATAGTTCTTCTATATATTGAACAAAATCTATACTCAGTGTTGTGTGTATCGTACGCCAACTCAGTATTGCATGTAACATTTGACAAGTCGGTTTAGTGTGAAAGTAATTTTTAACTTAGTGCATTGCAAGATATAAATGAAAAATTTAATTGGAGGAAAAAAATGGTCCATAAAAACTCAGGGTGTTACAACCTCATTCCTTTATCACACTACCAAGCTATGTGCACATGATGATTTATCCATTCACCACACACATACCATATCATAACTAAACACAACAATAAAAATGGCAATCACATTCTAAAATGATCAACATGAGAATTAATACAATCCCATAACACATTAACACATTTTTTATTTACATAACATAACTATTTATCCTAATTAAAATTCTCATTTCTTAACCCATTAAGTATATTTAAAAATTCACATACCTTAGCCAATATTCGTCAATTATCATACATTGGCCCATTTATCCCATTTATCATTACACAGGAATTCACCCACTTATGCATTTCAAGTACAATTCTTATATCACATAGAACAACCACTTCATAACATTCAACCCATTAGGTATACCCCATAATTCCCATGTATTACCCATTCGAAATATTCATCAATTCCCTTATGAAACCAATTTACATGTTCTTCAATTCACAAGCCATTTCCAATTTAACATGTTCATCATTTCATATACACTAATCCTCTTTGGTATTTCAACACAACTCATAGCCATCCAAAATAATCTCAATTCAACCAATTAACCTTTTCCAATTCATCCCAAAAAACCACTTATTTCATTATCAAAACCTAGAAACAACTATAAATATTACATTTTCAAATAAATTGTCATATTCAACATGTTTAATATGATATCTATGTTATCTCAGACCAAAAATACCCTTAACTTTACCAATTTCTAGTTTTGGGAAGCCAACGCACCCCAAGGGTGGCCCCAAATTGGTAAAATCACTCTCAACTCATCCCATAGGGATTTTACAGGGTTCAAATCATTATTTGGATGTTCATTTTACCCAAACCCACCAAAATAATTCAAATAAAAACATGAGGGAATCATGAAAACATACTCATATTCACAAATCCACTAAAAAATGATGGGATATGATGTATAGAACAACTACTTTGAATTAAACAATGAAAACACTCTTAATCATGGTCTAAGATATAGATTCAAACACCCTTGGAATCCCCAACCTAGATTCAACCAAACAAAATATGTTTATAGGTATTTGGAATAATATGGGAGAAACTATAGACCCTAATCTGGATTAAAGAACAGAAGAGAGTATTAAACTTACTCAAAGCTTCGATCCACATCTGATAATGCTCCAAATGGAAATGAAATGAGGGAGATCAACCCTTGCAAGCTCTTGAGGGTTCTAGCTCATCACTAGGGTTTATAAGGGAATAATGGGAGGAAAAATCTGACACTACATTAAAATCTCAGAATAGAAATTCTGTAAATTTTTTAACATTAATTGGCCACACAATTTACTCACATGATTTTACAAATCATGCGAAAATTGTGGACGAGACACATTCCAAGAAGAGTTGAGTCGAACAATTACCGGTCTAGGATACATGGTTTGACAAACCATGTATGCACCATGCGTTATGCCACTATCCAAGGTTTTACAGTTTTCCTGGGAAGGCCACACAATTTTCTTAAACAAGCTCTAATAGTGAACCTTGCATATATTGGCCTGATTTTCCTTTTTTTCTTGCCTCACAACCTCATAAAATTCTCAAGGCCCCTCATATTTCCAAGATACATTTCATTAACCAAAAAACAATTATGTGCAAAATTTAAATAGGGGGATTAACTTCATGAAATCTATGATCCTACCTCAAAATTTCATGATCTATCCTAGGAGCAATGTAATTGAAAACACAAGGAAATCTATCATTCTTATACCTACCATAAAATATTTATAGTTTCTCAAGTACCTAGGTACAAATCTATTACAAGGAGGGTATTAGTACAACTCATTAAGACAAGACCAACTATATCCCTAAATTGTTGAATCTATAGAAAAGTTCATGTATAGTTGCTTTAAATAGTAATTTTTAATGGTTAAAAAATATTTATTTGAAATTTAACCATTTAAAATTTTATATAAAATCATAAAAAGAACAACTAATAATTCTTGGGCTCTAAGGTGACAACCAACATCAGGTTATACCTACTTTGGCTAGGGCTGATGAATCTTTTACCATGGTATACGTCCTGGCTCAACTGGTTCCAGGGTATAAAATAAATGAAACTATATTACCAATACTCTTAGGTAATCCACCTAGATAAACCAAAAATTAACTCTTAATAAAATCTAATGGGAATCCAATTGGGTCCCCTAGTAATTCCAATGATGCAATCTATCAATCTAAACTCAACATTTTTAATCATTGATTGAATGGAGTACATATATCACAAATGAGGCATTATACTAAAAAGATATGAATCTGAATCTAGGGACCTTATCCCTTGACATTCAAAAATGTACCCCACAAGAATCATTTACAATCATCTATGGAATTGGATAAATTTAAACATTAACTGAATTTAAGGGTGATATTTCCCAAGGCATTCACGATAATGAATCTAAGCAGAATATAATGCCTTTCTCAAGGAATTACAAATAATATGCCCTCAATAGATCCATGTAAGTCATCACAACCTAAAATTCTTATGAGTTATAAATTGGAATATGATGATTTATTATTACATTCCACACTAATAAAGTCTATAAGGAATCCTTATAATTTCTCAAAGGCATATCTGGAATATCATCAAATAAGAGAAAGTAGTTCTACTTAACCATTTAATTTATTCTATAATTTCCAAGTAATCACCTCCTTAATCCACTACATACCCATTCACAACAATTCATCCATTAAGAAACCAAAACCAATGATTACTAATAAATAACTCCATACCATTTTTATCATGTTCTTTATTTATTCAATTATAAAAGGGTTACATCAATCCATTATAGATTAAATTATTTCACTATGTTACCAAGTAACATTATCATTAAAATTAAATGATGAAAATTTTCAAACATATCAAATGGGGTCCTCTTCATAGACCATTCTACTAATTATTAAAATTAGGATAACATCAACATATAAATTCCACTTTCAACCCAATATACCAATTCAATATTAAGTTATAATCTCTGGTTATCGATGATTGTGAAATTTCATTTCACATTCATTGATCTAGAATAATTTTTTCTCTTTTAACCATTTAAATAGGGATAACTCATTTTCCAGTAACAATAAAGGGAATTATACATTCTCATCTTTACATTCATAGCAGTTATAATGTTTTATTTTTCCAATTCAAGTTTAATTCCAAGTAGAGTGTACTATGGGAACCATCATATATAGTAGGTCTATAATAAAATTTAAAAAGTATTTAACATTTTTAGATACAAAATAAAAGAATATAAACAATTTTTATGGTCATCACATATAAAACTTGTTCTTTTGGTGGATAGATTCACTTTAAAAGAAAGGAAGACAAAGGGCTAAATCAAGGGACCACCTAATATAGTCATAAGAGGTTCCACTTGTCTAATATCAACCAATGGATAGTTCTATATTAGATAAAAAATGATAAACTATTTAAAATACCTAGAAAGAGGGCATATTATATAAAAATGTGCGAAACAAGATGGTGGATAAGTAATCCAATACTAGATACATGAAATCACTTTTCCTTTACATAAGATTTATAAGGAATACAATAGAAGTAAAATTAGACCAAGAACAAAGTAGATCAAGCATGAAGAATGGATGAGGATGAGAATGCCCAAGGGAATGCTACTAGACTAAGAATAGGAGAAAATACCTAGTGAGATGTTAAAGGGTGACCTTGGTAAAATTAAAGGGATTCCCCAGAGGCTACCCAATCATTTTATACATTTATATTACAAATTATTTTATGAATATTCATTACACATCATTATGATCCATTATATTACCTTAAAGGTTTAGTTTCCTTGAAAACATATATACATAAAAAACATTTACACAAAAAATTACATTATCTCTCATTATGTTTTTTTATAAAAATGTATTCTTATACATATCATCCACAAATATTTTTTTCAAATCCTAGGGAAAATAAAACATAATTAAGTGTGACATCAGATTCTTAGTAAGGGTAAAATAGAGAGATATCAATGATAATTTAATCATAACATGAAAATAAGTTTATAAGAATATAAGATTAATATTTTAAAACCATACAGAATATTTTATAGACGAAGTTTCATAAGTCATGGAATGAAGCATTGATGTTTGTAATACAATAATCATAAAGGAATCAAAGAACATAATTTATGAGAGCATAACACTATCATATAATAATGTCATAAAAGAGTGGAATATTGTGTAAAATAATCATAATCATTGAAATATTATTCTAATTCTACCCACTAAAAAATCTATCACATGTTTGGCTTGGAATAATCCCCAATTTACCTATTTTGGGCTTGGGAAAAAAATAATATGTATAATTTTTGTGTCATGGCCGAACCACTAAGGCCTACCTGGTTAGAGATAAGCCTAGTGTGACTACCCCAAGCCTACCTCCAATAGGACAGGGGCTAGCTACCAGTACTGAGTAGTCCTAACACTCACATGGGAGGCCTTAGGATGACTTACATGTATGAAAAATGACACACCTTGTAGCCCCTAAAATGTTGAAATATAAAATGAAACTGATACTAAATTCATGATACATCTAAATACCATAATAATAGTATAATAAAAAAATGTTAATCAATAAGGTCCAAATACAAGTGCACATTTTTTTTAAATAAGTCTAACCTGCTACCAAGATGTGACTAAAGTAAAATATGACTACTTATATGAACCACTATATTTCTAGATAAAATATAAGACCCATCTAATACATTTCCACTAAGAACCTTCTCTAACAACCAATCATTTTCATAAGACATGACATGTGTAGGCAGAGCCCATGTGGGGGTTAATATAACAATACCTAGTAAAAAATCGTTAAATTACTAAGCATAAAGCATCGAGAGTTGATAGATCATCATAAGATTTGTTAATAAAAACATTAGACGTAAATTAAAACATCCAGATACACTCATAGTTGATAGTAAGTATTAAGATAAAATTACAACCGCATTTCTAGCCAAATGTTTTTCTCAAGATCCCGTAAACACACTTGAATAGGATAAATCACTCTATGAGTCTCATAGTACTGATGATGTCCATATGAGATGTTGTGATAATTAGTTCTCTTAATATGTATGGACACACTTATATTATAAATAGATCGATACATAGATGAGGATCACACTCAGGGATATGGGGTTATATAGACTAACCTAATATTGATTAACTCATTATATAGGAGATCATCTCATACTTGTAGTTGGTCATGCTGATTCTGAGAACCCTACTTAGGAAAAATGATGATAGAGGATTTCATCCCCAATTTTGGGAGATATTACCATAACACTATCTAAAACCAATCCCTTATATAGGATCAAAATCCCTTTTTTCTAGATGGAATGTTATACTATACCCCTATAGGGATGGATCAATGGAACAAACCCTTAAGGAAAATAGTTCACATTAAGGAGAATAAGGTCTCCAAATCATATTTGAATAAGTACATGACGTGTAACATTATGACATGGAATATCCCTTAAGCACTGGAACTACCCGTATATCACATCCCGTGCTCATGTTCATGCCTGTCTACACCAATCTGGGACTATGTAACTATTCACATCCATGTACCAGGTCATGTCTGAGTAAATTTCTTAGACAATTTACTCTGGATGTGTTTTGTTCTTGACCATTTCCATGTTCGTGTTTCATCGAAGATATATACTGAGCTTCCAGGTAAGTGTCACATTATGTTTGATATGTGTCACATGGTGTGTGATTATTTTATTCTATGTGGAAACCCTAACACCGCATCTAGGGTCCAATCTGACATGTATTACCAAATTAAAAAAAGTGTATATTGGGATTTTATAGAAACTAAAGATCTAATTCACACATGATCATTTACTCCTACATCCTATTATATGGCTAAAAATCATGTAGGTAAATAAGGATCTGGTCCGGGTGAGCCTTTTTATTTATACTCATCATAATATGACAGTCTGATTCACATGTGAAACCATCTATCATGTATCCTATCACTGAAGATAAAAACCCACATGAAGAAATATAATATGGTCTCAATCTATCATCATAAATCAACCCCATCATCTATATAAACTGGGATTTGTGCTATCAATTCTTTGTGCCAAGATATGAGTACACAACAATTGATTACTAGGTATTTGTCGACCCAATGGAAAAAACAAACACCATTGATGAATGAATGAAGAACAGAGGAAGAAATGAAAAAAACATAAACATGAATAATGGAACTCAATAGATTTTTTTAAACCTCAATTCATTTTTGTTAGATTGATGAATTAATATATTAAAATCAAATAACAAATGAAATCCCCAAATACCTAGCATAACAATCCAATATCCAAAATATAATCAATACACAGATCAATATTTTAG
This sequence comes from Viscum album, assembly GCA_963277665.1. Classification (NCBI taxonomy): domain Eukaryota; kingdom Viridiplantae; phylum Streptophyta; class Magnoliopsida; order Santalales; family Viscaceae; genus Viscum; species Viscum album. The sequence continues at coordinate 1,420,771,284 of OY728145.1, forward strand.
TTTATTGATTCACATTATTAATTAGATAATAGAATGAGGATAAATATACATAAAATATAATCTTACCTCAAGATGGATAGATTACTAATGAATAATGAATCCGTATCGTTGTTTTTTTGAGATTCTTTATTTTTGTTGTCCTAAGGGATTCTTGATCCATCGATGTTAATCCATGGAAGCTAATCAATCAAATCACATATAAAATTATAAGGTTATGAGACCAACCATGAAATTTGGTTATAACCAGGTTCATATAGAATTTTATCAGGTCATTTTTTATCTTAAATAAAATTAATGAATTTATTAATTCATTAATTATTTATGACCAGGACAACTTTTTTAGAAACATCCTATGCCGAAAAAGATTATGTGACTCCTAGTGTATATTCCAAATTCTGAAAACAATGGAAGAATAAAATTTTCAATATGATACAACATTTATAATTTAATCAATTTTATATTAAAACTTCTCAACTATTATATTAATATGTCTAATATTTTTCAAATATCAATTTTATGCTCACCCGACCTCAAAATTTCTTTCCGTCTCAATGTATAGCCTTGAAAATACTACTAGATGTATTTAAAGATTTAAATGAAAAAATTAGACATTATGGTCTCCCCACATTAGGTATTTTTATATTGTAAATAAAAAAGGAATACCCAAAAAGATCTGGGTACTGTGTTTGAATATGGGCTTCCCGCTCCCATGTTATCTCCAAAAGATTCCAATTCTGCCACCGAACACACACAAAATTAATCACTCTCCCATATAGGATATTATCCTAATGATCCTTTATCTCTATTGGGTAAATTGAAAAGATACTTCAGTACTCAATTTCCATCTTTCACCAATTGATTACATGTGGTAGGTCATGCAGATATCTCATCAACTATAACACATGGAAGTTGTCGTGGACCCAGTATAACTGTTGTCATGGAACCAAGTTGTACAAAACCTTAAAAACTATATAAAGTATCTGGAAATGTCCAATGAATGTTAGAGGAAACCAAAAACCCTAGAAAAATATCCATAATCTATATTCAAGTGAGACATTTTGGAATACATGTTCTCCCTCCACAAACATGGAAGGCCCATATAACACTTTTGAAAACTCTATCTATTCCTCATCCACTCATGGATAATCTTAACCTTATCAACTATAGATTACACAAAATCTGGACCCATGAGTACTATATCACCCGGATCAGTCCAAAAAATTGGTGACCGGTACTGTCACCCTTACATTTTTTAAATGGTTCCATACTAATCAGGGAATGGTAAATTTTATTATACACAAACTACCCCAAAGGTAGGTGATCCTTCAAACTACATACAATGTCTAACATGAAATTTCACAACATTTCCTCAAAAATATGAATGGTTTTCTTAGTATATTAATAATTATAGGGGTAAAAATCCATGCTCAAATGAAACTGGGTCACAAAGGCCTCCATTATTTCTCTATCCATTGCCTTTGTCTTAAGTTAAGATATTTCTAAGAGAATATATAATAGAGACTCTTGTGGTATGAATAGATGATAAACTTCTCTCCCATAAGATAGTGTCACCAAATATTTAGGGATAATAATACTATTTCTAAATCAATATCATGGTTTACATAGTTTTTCTCATGTGGTATTAATTGTTGATACCAGTAGGAAATCATAGTTTTTCTCTACATTATCACAGAACCTAGTACAATACCTAAAGAATAATTTTAACTCTACGTACATGAAACCCTCATAAAATATCAAATGGGGGTGCTCACCAACCTCTACCTCAAGTCCTAGAAATCCTAATGAATCCTTTTTTTCCATATCAATGACTTCCCCCTTATGGGTTAAAGTAGTTAAAGTGTTTATATACTATAGAAATTAGGAACAAATCTACTATAATATCCTACAAACTTAAGGATTCTCCACACCTCCATCACACTCGTTGGTGGATCTCAAGATAAATATTCCTAGACCTTTATATGGTCCACCGCTATATAATCATCTAAGATAAAATTTCCTAGAAATTAGAATTCATAAATTTATAACAAACACTTTGAGAGATTCCTATAAAGATGATGCTCTTGGAGTGTGTCTACTTCCATCCCCAAGTGTCTCTCATGCTCTTCCTTAGACATTGAGCACACTAGGATATCATTGTTGAAGACCACTATAAACCAATTGAATAAAGGATGAATGAACCAGTTCATGAGTCCCATGAACACTACTAGGTAATTTCTCAAACCGAAGGGAATCACCAAATAATAATAGTGACTATAGTTAAATATAAATTCTATCTATGATATATCCTCAACCCTTACATGTATCTAGAGATATCCTAATCTGAGATCAATCTTAAGAAACCATCCCACCTCACTGAACTTATTCAAGTGGTCATCAATCCTTGATTGTTGATACTCGTTCATCATGTTCATCTCATTGAAGAACCAATAATCCTCATGTAACCTCAATATCCCATCTGGGATATCTACGGTGAAACAATGTATCTCACGAAGCCCTTCCTATATAAACCCACCAACCACTCCCTCTGCTTGAGAATATTTTTGGTAGCCATATGATATGTAAAAATAGATATAAAGACCTTCCCAAGGTGTATGTTAATGAATAATTCCATATCTCCTTCATGAGGAAAGACCAAAAAATTCTTAAGAAATATGAACTCTTACTGAAACACCACAGGAAGAAACTGATAGGGCTGAGCATCCACTGCTCAAAGAGTCATGCAAGACAAATGATGAGTAATTGACTAAAACCTTCTATTTATGAGTCCATCCTACCATACCTGGCTCTCATTCTCTCTTATGGAGGATTATCTCACCCCATCAATGCGGGAAAACCATATCCTATGCCTAAAATAGTCAATCTATGGATGAATAGTGTACAAACATTCTATTCCTAATATAACATCGTAAGACCTCAACACTATCACAAGGAGATACCATGAGAAACAATATCCTCCAAGAATCAGATCACACTATCAAAAAAGTACTTGATCAAAAATTCATCTCTTGTAGGAGTATATAAGAATAAGGGTCAAGATAATGTGTCAATTAGAACCTCGAGGTATCAAACTATATACATAGAAGGAAAAGAGTGGCTCATACCTATATCCTTACCCGCCCTAATGTGGATCATGTTGGGAATACCCCAAGACCGCCTCCAATAGCCTAGGGGCTGGAGAATAGCATCAATTTAACATATCACTCACACGGGAGGCCTTAAATTAAATTACCTATACACACACTGATATATCCAAGCCCATACAATGATTAAATGTTAAAAAACTAATAAAACATGCATGTATACATCTAAATACCACTTTTATATTATGAAAACAAGTATTTAAATAAAAAGGGGCCAAATACCATCCAACCAGAATGAGTCTGAAAATAAGTCCAACCTGAAAGTATAGAAGTGAAATTATCTTAAGGTAACTTCTAGAATACACCTTGTTCAGTCTAGATCACTAATCTTCACAAGGTCCTGGTCCCTTTAGGACTCTATCAAAGGTTTTATCTTCAGCATGAGACACTACACATGTGGTAAAATCACATATAAGTGTGAGCATAATAATACCTAGTAGGAAACCCCAAAATCACTAAGATTATAACAATAGGAATAAGAGTTACATCAACACAAGTATAAATCTACTTAACATATAACAAGAATATATAAATATACTAAACAAATACACATAGTCCCAATGTAAGGTCACAACTATATTACCATTCTAGGAATATTTCTTGAAGATTCCACATAACACTTGTCTGGGAGAACACACTCCCTAAGTCACATAACACTAATGAAATCCATCCAAGGTATCTTACTCATAATATTTCTCCATATGTTGTATCCAATGGATGTCTAAAGATAATGATACAAAGATGTGGATCACACCCAAGGTTATAGGTTATACCAACAACTCAATCTGGAATAACCCTCTATATAGAGGATCAATGATCCTATAGTATTGGTCACGACAATACTAAAACCACACCTAGTGAAATATGATGATAAAGGCTCTCACTCCATGCCTCATAGAAGTATTCAAACAACTCTATACAGAAATTTCAACTAAAGGGATCACCATCTTATGTGTAGGACTCGATTCCATACTAACCGTTAGGGAATTGATTAAGAGAACTTTCCTTAAGGAAACTTTCCTAAGTTTAAGAGGAAAAGGGATCCAAGAAAAAATTTATGTGGTACTCAGTGTGTACTATTAGTACATAGTGTGTCCCTTTAACATTGGGTTCTACTCATGTAAAACTTCTCTTGTCCGTATCCACATTCGTGCCTGAGTACATGGTGTGTCAGAGCCTGTGTAATCTTAACCATGTCCGTGTATGGCTAGCCATGTCCATGTATAGTTTACCTTTTCATTGTATGGATGGAAATGTATCCTCTATGATATATACCGAGTTCTAGGTGAGGGGCCACATGAACTGTGATAGGTTTCACACATAGTGTGACACTTAACTGTATGTTGAAACTATAACTGCCATTGTGAGGGTCCGACATGGAATGTTCCTACGAAACACACCATGTAATGAGAGATTTAACAGAACTCATGGGTTCTTAATTTGAATCATCATCCTATCCTATGACCCATAAATCTTGAGGTGAATAATTCTAGGAAGGGAGGATCTACTATAATTAAGCCTTTATATCATCCCTCACCAGTATCTGGTCATCCTATTCGTACAGGAATCAGTTTCAATTCAACCTTGTCACTATCTCATTCTTCACTCAAAATTTTGGTCACTAATTTAATTTGATTAACTTTTTTCTATCATCTTTGCATGATCCCCATGTCATACATATCCCAGATCTAAAATATCAAACTATTGCATCAAGAAGCTGGTGAACACAAGTTGATTCATTGGAATTTTGGTTGAACCACTAGTCAAACGAAACACCAATGATGAACATGAAAGAATAATTATATAAATACAAGAAACACACAAATTGAAGTAAAACATGGTCATGTTTAGTTGGACTAAATCCATTTTGGTTAGAATGATGAATGAATATCCAAATAAAAATAAGTAATTCTTCTAAAAAACCCACATATAAACCCATACCTGTAATACAACCAATCCATGAATCAATCCATTAGTTGATTGATTCATTTTCATTATATAAAATAATAACATAGAAATAATAAATATAAAACATCATCGTAACTTAATTTGGATCAATCACTGGTGAATAATGGTTACACGTTGTTGTAATTGGTAAGATCCACATATCTTATTGGTACACCAACCCTCAATCTCGGTTCGAACATCACTTGTAGATAGAGCTCCTCCAATTCTTTCAAATGGAACCTCTAAATTTTATGGGTTATTCATCTATACATGAAATTTTATATAAGTGTGTTTTTATATAAAAATTATTAGATTGGGTAATTAATTAAATAAATTTATGAGTTTAATTGTCATCTAATGACCGTGCCTCAACCCAAACATCTAACATATTCCAAGGTTATACTGTGTCTAGAGTAAAACCCCTACTATGAACTCAATGGTATCCTTAGATTTATGATACTAGACTCTATTTATAATATATTAATATTTTTCATGATGACTATGCGTTCATTAATTTAATATATATAATATATTATAAAAATTAATTTTGGGAACGCTAGTCCTAAAAAATTCAATTTACCTTCGCTCAAAAAATATTGCATATAATATAAAAAAATAATACATGGAAAAATTTTAATCATTACATTATCTCCAACATAAAAATTTATGTCCCATAAATCCAATACAAAAGGCTACACAAAAACATGTGGGTACTAGGCATGTATATGAGTCTCCCAATCCTAGGTGCTCTTCTAATGATTCATGTGTTGCCACTGAACACACACTAGGGAAATTGATCACCCATGAAGGATCATATACTATCGATCCTTGATCTCTATCAGGTACTCAATAAAGGTATCTCCATCCCTGATTTCTAGCTCACACCATTCAATAATATGTGATGGATCATGCACATACCTCCTCAGCTATGACACATGAAAGGCACCATGTACTTAGTAAAACTATGGTAATCGAGATAAATGGTATCCACCTCAACAACTACATATACTAGAAAGAATGGGATAATGAATCCTGGATTTATCTTTCTACCCCATCCCAATATATGTAATCCATGGCATGGTAAAACCCAAAGGAACATATATCCTCCAACCTCCGACTCCGATGGTCTCTGTCGTCATTCAAAATACGACTTCTGATAGCTATATACAGTCCTCATCCACTCCTGGATGATCCTCACCTCCTCTATATTGGATCAACCAAACTCTAGGACCATAAGTGAGGAATCTCCTAGGTCAGTCCAACAAAGTGGTGATGTAAAGGTTTTCCCATACAAGGACTCGAATGGTGCCATACTGATGGTGGAATTTTATATGTTTTTTTACGTAAAATTCAAAAATGGTAGGTGATCATCCAAGCTATGGAAAAAATATATCATGGAAGCCCGCATAATGTCCTCCAAGAACTAAATTCTTCACTTAGTATGGCCATCGGTCAATGGGTGAAAATATTTTCTCAAGCATAGTTGAGTCCCAAAATCCTCCTATAATCCCGTCCATAACTGAGATGTGAAGAAAGCATAAAAATAAAAAATAATATTTGAGTGAAATACATGTATTTATAACATCTATTTCATGTAGAGGCATCCCAAGATCTCTACTGAACTATGATATAGAATAGATAAAAAGTGGGCTGACTTGGAGATTCTATTTGTGATCATTCATATGTAATCATGTCCTATGGACATATGTGGTAACCCCATCATCAAGTCCATGGATATCCCATCCTACATTTAATTTGGAACCTATATGGGATAATCTAATCTTGCTAGAAACTAATGTGCAACCTTCAATTGTTAACAAGTTTGGCATTGAGATACAAACTATGCAACTCCCTTCATCATAAATGGACACTAGAATTGATATCGGAGGTCCTAATACATCTTTTCCATCCATAGATATAACTATAAAGTATATCTATGAAACTCTATGAGAGCCTCCTCCCATTAAATCATTGGTACCATCATGCATCCTTAAAAAATAATGAATTGCTTCCGAACTTCAAAAAATCCACCAAGATCATGTCTAGTTTATATCTGAGTATATAGAGTCTCACAGTCAGTATCCTTAAGACGTTCCTACCAAACTCACTAGAAAAGTAAAGGAGTAATATCCATAAACGAGAGGTAGGATACTACATCCCCATCCATAAAGGATATCTGCAACAAGAAAAATTGCTCTAATGCCTTACTTAGTAATTGCAAACATGATCTCCTACTATGAGCATCTGTTACCACATTCCCCTTCTTAGGTGTATAGGTAATATCTAAGTCATACTCCTAGAGGAATTATAACCATCTCCTACATCTCAATTTATGATCCTTCTATGAGAATATATACATAAGACTCATGTGGATAGAATAGAAGATAAACCTCAAACCCATATAGTAGTGTATCCACATCTTCATTGTGAAGAATACCATTGAGAGCTCAAGATTGTGGGTAATTTAGTTCTACTCATGTGGTATCAACTAAAGTGACCATAGGAAATCACCTATCGAATCTATATATGTACACAACCAAACCAGGTTCCTAATGCTTCAGAAAACACTACTTACTCAGCACCCTCCACTAAAAATATCAAGATTGAATCACTTGTCAATATCTACCTCAAATCTTGGAAATATTGCTGTCTGTCTATACAAAAGGCTTCCAGTTCTGGATCAAAGCTGTCAATGGGAGAAAATATCTTGGAGAAGTTAGGTATGAATATGTGATAGTAGCATGACAACCCAAGGAAGCTATGAACCTCTATGACACTCTTGGGTGGCTCCCAAGCTAACACTTCCTCAACCTTTTCCAGGTCCAATAAAAATCCATATATTGAGATAACATGTCCTACAAAGTAAACCTCCTGAATCCAAAAATAAATTTTCGAGAGATTACCCGTAATATGGTGCTCTTGAAGTATGATAAGGAACATCCTCAAATGTATTGCGTGATCCTCCTCATAAAACGCGTACACATGGATATCATCGATACAAACCACCAAAAACTAGTCTAAGAAAGGATGAATGATCCAGTTTATGAGTCTGATGAACATTTTTTGGAGTTAATCACACCCAAGGGAATCACCAATTACATATAGTGACCATAGTGATATCTTAAGGTCATCTTCGATGTATCCTCAAACCATAATCGTAGTTGGTTATAGTCTCATCTTAGGTAAATATTCGAGAACTATTTTCCCCAATCAAATAATCAAAGAGGGAATAAACTCTCAGTTATGGATACCTATTCTTTACAGTCACCTAGTTTTGGTGATTATAGTTCACAATAACCACATTCTACAATATTCTTATTAGTGAACAACAATAGGGTTGCCTATGGTGAAACACTTCATGTAACAAAGGCCTTCCACTAAAAGCCATCCAATTGAACCCTTATGTCTGAAAGAACCTTCTGATATGATGGTCTATATATTGGGGATTTTCTAGGATGTATATCAATGCATAATTCTAACTCTCATCATGAAGGTAATTCTGAAATGTCCTCAAAAAAGATATCCTCGACTCTGCCACCATGGTAGGGAATTGAAAACAAATAGAATCCAATAAACCTAGGGTTAGGCTATCCAACTGATGGGTAATCAGATACACCATCATTTTCAATAGTCTATTTTGCACTTCTTATGTTCCTTTTTCACACAAAAAGGTGAATCTAGTCCCATCACTTTGGACACACCACATCCTCCTCCTAAAATAGTCTATATGGGAATGAATTTTAGATAACCCATACATACCTATGGTGAATACGTAAGGGATCATTGATTTTACAAAGAGATCCCAAAATAAAATATCACCTCTAAGGTGCATGTCACAATGTTACCCGAAGTGTGTGTTCACTGAATCACCTCCTATAGGAGTCTCCCAACATAAGGGTTTAGCCAATGGCTCAACTAGAATCTCTAAGCATCAAACTAGATAAGTGTAAATAAAGGAATTACTAAAACCTATTTCTATTATTACTATATATATGGTATAAAATACACATATCATACCTCATATCATCCTTAGGGCCTCTAGGTCATAAGCCTTGACTTCCTACAGCTTCCCTCACCCCTATCCCCTATCTCCCTAAGCCTGGTGTAGACCACCAGGGGATGGTGGTGGTAACAAGTCGAAGAATCTACAACCCCCAACTTCTATCATAGATCCTATTACTCATCCGCCATCCTACATACCTATCTTCTCCTCCTACTGCCTCTACTTAGGTAGCCCATACACCGTCTCTTTATTATCCTTATATTGGGTCGATAATTTTCACGAAATATTTCCCCTATCATCATGATAGTATCACCACCTCTCCTTGGTATGACTATGTGAACCCTATGAGCCATGATTTTTATACCCACATTTATGGGATGATCTCGTGAAATGTATCACACGTCTAGGTCCCTCAGAGTGACATAAACTCCATGCTGCTGAAGTCTCTGCTCCTGTGTGCCCACTTAAAACAACAAAAGTCTATGTATGATCAACCAAGAAACACTCAACCACTAAAGTGCACTTTAGAAAACAATCATAAGAAGGAATTAATATATGTAAAATTCTATTTTGGATGTCTCTATGTAGTTCTATAGCAAATCTCTATGATTTAAGGAACAGATCATGAACCATATTTATATAGTACCTAGAGAGGTTGGTAAACAATGATGAATAACCATCCACTGTCATGCTTCCATGATGAAGTTGTAGAACCAAATGGTTGCTACAAAACCACAACAAAAATGGGGAGAAAAAATCCCTAAAAAGGTCTTGAAATCTGACCATGATAGAGTCACTAAGTTGGATGACTGGGTTACCAAACCCAACCATTGTGTTGTGGAGCCAAGGAGAAGGCTTGCTGCCAGGACCACCAAATGATATTTCGATTTCATGACTAGAAATAAAAATCATATAACCAAATCAAGACAGTCCTCATATTCCTGATAGTTGGGATCAACTGGGAACTAGAGGGGTCATTGTTGCTAAAACTAAAAAATCATCCTCAGATGACTCACCTCATTTGCTGGTACCACATGTAAAATATGGTACTCAAAAGGTGGTGGTATAATTAGTGAACCACTTGGAGTTAACACCTTTAAAACATGACCTTTTATTGATTCCTCATCATGGGTGGGATCATCCTCATGATCTTGATGTTTAATCATAGATGGCATACGCCGTAGAGGCATCCTGAAATAGAAAATATGTACCGTGATTAATGTGTATATCTTGAAATTTGATTCAAGAAGGACATGGAAACCACAAATAATTCCTATATGATGCATATAATAATGAATTCCCTACAACTAGTGACCACATGTAGCAACCCAGAAAGGAAATTATTAGAGTTGTGGTGTCTGGATATGTCGGTTGCTGCCCCAACACTTGAGTCCCTATCCTTAAATCCATACTTGAAACACTTAACATTGTTTCTACATACCAATATCAAATAATCTAGTCCTATGGTATAAGATAATGCTCTGATACCACTCTATCATGACCCAAACCAGTAGGGACCATGTCATGACTACCCTAACCCCACCTCCAATAGGCCAAGGGATGTATACTAGCACCAAGTACGCATATCACTCAAATGAGAGGACTTAAACTAAGGTACATGTACACCCACACACATCTAAAATCTCATAAAATGATGAAATTTTAAAAAACTAATAAAAAATACCCAAATACATCTACATCCCACTATTAGAGTAAAACAACAAGTATCGAAAGTAGAATGGACCAAATATAAGAACACCACAAAGAGATTGAAAACAATTCCAACCAGAAATTATAGAAGGGGACGACTATGAAGGTAATTTCCATAATACAACTCAATCAGTATTGCCTACTAATCTCTTCTTAGTCATAGTGCCTCTAGGATTCCTTCCAAAGGTTGATAATTTTCATGAGACACAACACGTGCGTGAAAATCCCATGCAGGTGTGAGTATAATAAGACCCGATAAGACACCCCGAAATCACTAAGCATATAAAAACATGAATAATAGGAAACTAAACATAGGTATACATATACAACACATATAAAAAGAATATCTAGACACAATAAATAAAGATACATATTCTCATGGTAATGGTACAATTATATTTCCAGTCTAGGAATTATGCTCGGTGGTTTCACATAGAACTCGCTTAGGAGAACGCACTACATGAGTCATATAGTAGTAATGGTGTCTAAGAGATGTGCCATTGTCATCATATCCCATCATAATATGTATAAAATAGATGTATGGAGAGAATGATACACATATGAGGATCACACCCAAGTCCATGGGGGTATACCAACAAATCAATCTAGAATAACCCACTATACAGAGGATCGATTCCCACATAGTGTTGGCCACGAAGATACCATGAACTACACCTAGGGAAATATTATGAAAGAGGATCTCACTCAGGACCTCATGTAAGGATTCAAAAAACTATATATAAGTAGTCCCACTAATGTGATCACCATCCTATGGGTAGGACATGATTCTATACAACCTTTATGGAATATATAAAGGGAACACTCCCAAACAAAACCTGTTCAAGATGAAGAGAAAAAGGGATCCAAGCCAACTTTGAAGTGGTAAGAGGAATGTATTAGTATTACACAATGTATCCCATCAACACTAGGTTAAACCCTTATAAATTGTCTCGTGTCCATGTCTATGTCCGTGCCTGAGTATATGAAATGTCCAATCCCTTGTACTCCAAGCCGTGTCTATGTCTATGTATGGAAGACCATTTAATTGCATGGTTTGAAATGTATCACCTTTGATACATGTTTAGTTTCATGTGAGATAAATATTCCATGTGATAGGTTTCACTTGTGTGTGATACTTAAGTCTACACAGAAACCCTATCCACTGTAGTGAGGGTCCCACACTTCCTATTCCTCCAAAACACACAATGTAATGCAAGATTTTGTTGATCCCACAGGTTCATCCTCTATTTCATCATATACTCTGCTAGCCCCAAAATCCCATAGTGAATCACACTAGTAAGGTTTTATCTACTCCAGTCGAGACTCACTATCGCTGCTCACTGATATATAGTCATTCTATTCACAAGACAATTGCTTACCATTTAGCCTCACCTCCATTACATGATGAATTTGAATTAAAGGTCTCCAATATGATTCAATTTACTCATATGTACCATAATATCCTAATCTCCACATCATACCAATCCTATATATGTAATATCAAATCATTTCACCAAGAAACAGGTTTACAAAAAATGATTCCTCAATCTTTTTATTGACCACCAATCAAAAAAAATAGCTATCAAAATGAAAGAAAAGTGGTAGAAATAAAAAAAATTAAAATAGGAATGAACTCACCCATGTCTGATTGGAAATAATTTTTTTCCTTAGAATGATTAATGAAGATCCCAATAAAAATAATAAATTCTCCTAAAAATCCCCATAGATAAAACCAAACCCACAATACGACTAAAATGTGAATCAATCCATGGGCTGATTGATTGACGTTTCATCATAGAAATTAATTAGAGGGAAATAATACACATAAAAAATCATCCATATTAAATTTGGATCAATCACTAGTGAATAATGGTCACACATCGCTATCATTGGTGAGATCCACACCTTTCATTGGCACACCGTTCCTCATTCCAGATATGATCGTTTCATGCTAATCGAGCTCCTCCAAATATTTGTAATGACACCTCTTTATTTTTAGAGTTTTGTGGCTAATAATAAAAAGTTTAAATATGAATGTTTATATATAAAATTTATTAGGTTGGGTAATTAGTTAAATAAATTTATTTTTTCAATCAATTTATTTAATCTTCCTCCCATGACTGCGACTCAACCTGAACTTCTGGTGCATTTCAATGCTATATCACGCCTAGGGTAAACCCATTCTCTTAACTCAATGGAGTCCTCCAATTTTTGATCCCATCCCCTATTTAGAATATATTTCACTTTTTTAGGAAATTTTCACTTTCACGCATTTAATATGATTAATATATTTTAAAAATTAATTTTGGTCAAAAAGGGGCTCTAAATTTCTTGTAGTCTCTACGTCTATCTTTAAAAATATTCTATATAATATTATAAAAGAAAACATGGAAAAATAAGAGTTGTTACAAACTATTTCAATAAAAACTACATATATGGTTGCGAAGACACAGATCATACCAATAATAATCCCCAGAGCCTTCCGATTATAGGCCTCTATGTCATGAAACTATCGTCACCCCCATCCACCAGCTCCCTAAGCTTTGGTGTGACCACCTTGGGGTATAATAGCAACATGTCAAATTGTCTACTACCTCTCTATTCTCTCACTACTCCTTTACCACATATTATATCCTACATACCTCCCTTATCAAACTGTTTACTTTACCTAGGAAGACCACCCGTTGTCTGTTTATCAACCGTACGACGGGTCAAAAAATCTTACATGAGATGTCCCCTACCATTAGAAGTGTAGAAATACCTCTTCATAGGATGAATAGAGCAATAATGAATTCCCTGAACTGTAGAAACTAAATCCTAAGATTACCTCCTAAAATGTATCGCATATGCAGACCCTTGCATCTTCCGTCTACAACCTACTTCCAAGGTCTCAACCCCTGTGTGCCAACTGATAGCACCCACTATCAGTGTGTTCTCATTCTAGAAGCTCTCTATCACCAAGGAACACTCTATCACCATAGAATAGGTTGAAATTCATAGTGGTATCACAGTAGACAATAATTATCTATATAGAACTCTCTTAAAGTCCCATGATTTAATGAATGAATCTTAAACCATTTCTATTGAGTTTCATGAGAGGTTTGTAGACACTGATGAATACTCATCCAGAATTATTCTACCATGTTCTAGCTGTAAAACATCATATATGTATATTAATCACATCATATTTGGAGAGTGATCCACCTTGAATAGATGTTCTAACTACATCACTTCTATAAAATGGGCCTTTAATAACACTAAAATTGGATTTTATCAGTGCTAGAGAAGCAATGAATACCAAAGTGTGATTAAAATCCATAGGCCTTTATTAGTGGATGAAAAATATTGATATAGGTGTTGTTTATCAATGATAAAAATGTGATGATAAAGAGGTCCTTTATGAGTGATTTTAGAATTGCTGATAAAGGACCCCATTTATCTGCTCTTTTATATTTCACTAATAAAGAACCCATTTATCAGTTCTTTTAGAAGTGATGATATTACACCACTTTATCTATATATTTAGTAGCACTGATAAAGGGGAACACTGATGTGTGTTGCAACAACACACAACCAGACCAAAAACTACATTGTAAATCATAAAATTCAATCACCAATATAGAATTAAAATGAAATAAATTTACTACACAAATTCAATGGAAAAAATCACTATATTTTAGACCTTTCAAATAGTGGTTTATATAATTACATGAATAAGTACAAAATAATACACACATTAAAAAACATGAATTTCCCTTTGTCTTTTTCTTCTGACCTTGGATCATACAATTTTCGAACAGACCACCCTACTTGAAAAAAAGAACACAATTGTATAATAAAACAATTATAATGTTTTTAATAATATAAACAAATAAATTAAACAAAAGGTGTTAATTTTATACTAAACATTGAGTAATACCAGGAACACTATGTATTAGATTGAGTTGTTGTTGATTCTTTCAAATCACATCATTTATTGTTTGTACTTATGAATATATTAATGAAAATTAAATAAATAATTATAACATAAAAATGATGAGGAGATTAATTAACAATAAATAGAATGATGAGAAAACAATCTATGATTGTTTTCTCAGTTTTGTTGATGTGATGAAAGTTTTAAATAAAAATGAAACTTATTATATAAAATGATGCAATTGAATTCATACTCATCACAACATGTGTCATATTGAGGTGTGGATGATTCCTACGTGTCCCTAATAAATTATCTATTGTTTTCATAAAGTATCAAAATAATCCAAAAAAGTTTTCATGATTTTTACTATGTGACTTATGTTTTTTCAATAAAAAAGTAATTTTAAACTAGAAACACACACCTTGAGTAATACCAGTCATATAATGTGAATATTTGACTTGATAATAATTCATACAAGTCACAAATGAATTACGAGTCTTTTCCCTAAATTATAAAGATAAACTGAGTATGTTTTCTCAGTTTTCAATGAGTGATTCTTTGTAAACTTAAATGTAAATTTTAAAATGATAACATACACTTTCCATCATAATGAGAAAATTTCCTATTAGAGCAAGGTTAGGATGATTCATACACATAAAAAATTACTTATGGATCATTTTCTAAAAGTATCAAAATATTCCAAATTCATTTTCTTAGTTTTTAGTATGTTAGTTTCATTTTTTAATAAAATTATTGTCAATTTCAAATAAAAAGAAACACTTAGAGCCATATAGGTCACATAGTGCATCATATTGAGGTAAGAATGATTTATACACATATCAAATGAAATACAAATCTTTTTCTTAAAGTATAAAAATTATCTGAATATATTTTCTCATTTTTCAGTACACCACTTGTCTCTTTTTACTAAAATGTCATTTTAATCCGAAAACATACACTTTGAGTCATATAAGTCATAATGTGTGTCAGTATGACATGAGTATTATTATTATAGATAAAAAATGATGTATTAATAAATTTTTTAAGTTATCAAGATTATATGAGTGTTTTTTTTAGTTTTCAGTGAGCGCCCCATTTTGAACTAAATCGTCATTTTTAAACTCAAAACAAACACTTTGTGACATACCTGGAATATTTTGTATCAGATTGAGGTAAGAAAGATTCCTAAAAATAAAAAATGACTTATGGATCATTTTTATAAAGTATAAAAACTATAAAAACTAGTTTTATTGGATTTAAGTATGCTGGTTATCTTTTTTACTAAAGGTAATGTCAATTTTAAATAAAAAGGCACACTTGGAGACATACCAGTCACAATATGTGTTAGATTAAGAAAAAGTAATTAAGAAACGTCTCAAATGACTTATGGATCCTTATAATAAATTATCAAAACAATATTATAACATTTTATTGGTTGTGAGTATGCCACTTTACTTTTTTTTATTAAAATATCATTTTAAACTGGAAATATGCACTTTGAGACATACTAATTAAAATGTGTGTTAATTTGATGTGATACTAATTACTAAACCTAAAACATTACTTAAGAACCGTTTTTGTAAATTATCAAGACAATATGAGCATGTTTTCATGGTATTCAGTGAGTGAAACTTTTTAAACTAAAATGTTAATTTTAAACTGATAACGGACACCTTGAGTCATACCAGGCACGTCATGTATTAGTTTTAGGTGAGGATAATTACTACATAACAAAAATGACTTATAGAATGTTTTAATAAAGTTTCAAAACATTAAAAATTTGTTTTCTCAATATTGAGTATGTTTTTTTTCCTTTTTTACTAAAATTAATCTTGATTATAAATAAAAAGGTAGAATTGGAGTCATAATAGTCACACTGTGCATCATATTAAGGTTAGGATGACTTTTACATGTCCCAAATAACTTATTGATCATTTCAATAAAGTATAAAAACAATAATAATGAAATTTCATAGTTTTGACTATGCAAATTTTCTTTTTTACCAAAATTTCATTTTAATTTGGAAACACACACTTTGAGTCATACCAATCACATCGTGTGCCGATTTAATGTGAGACAAATTATTACATGTCAAAAATTACTATGAACCATTTTACTAATTTATAAAGACAATATGAGTGTGTTTTGTTATTTTTTATTGGGTAATGATTTTTGAACTAAAATGTAAATTTTAAAATGATAAAAATCACATTGGGTCATATCAGGAACATGATGTATCTTATTGAGGTTAAGATAAATTATAAACATCAAAAATGAATTATGAATCACATTAATAATGTATCATAATAAGAGAAAGTGTTTTCTTGGTTTTTTAGTATGTCAATTATATTTTTTACTAAAAGTAATGTCAATTTTAAATAATACGATGCACTTGGAACCATACCAGTCATGCTATGAATCATATTGAGGTGAATCTAATTTATAAACATCCCAAGTGACATATTAATAATTTGTAATAAAGTATTAAGATAATATAAATGTCTTTTTTTAAATTACATTATTTTTCTTTTTTACTAAAATGATATTTTAAACTGGAAACACACACTTTAAGTTATATTGGTCACATAGTGTGTCATTTTGACATGAGACTGATTCATACACATCAAAAATGAATAATGAATAATTTTAATAAATTATCAAGACATTGTGATCATGTTTTCTCCATTTTAAATGGATGATACTTTTTGAACTAAAATTTCAATTTTAAAATAATAAAGGAAACTTTGAGTCATATCAGGTACTTTGTGTATCTGATTGAGGTGAGACAGAATCCTACACATCAAAAATTATTATTGGATAATTTTACCAAATAATAAAAATAATACAAATGTGTTTCATTGGTTTTGAGTATGTCAGTTTTATTTTTTACTAAAATTAATGTTATTATTAAATAAAAAGACACCCTTGGAGTCATACCGGTCACACTATGTGTTATATTGAGGTGTAGATAACTCATACACTTCCCAAAGTATCAATAAATTCTAAATTGTGAATTTTTCCATGAATTACGTAACCTTTATTTTTTGAAAAACCAACACTACATGTTGTATTGATGTTTATAATTGAAAAAACTTTTTTAGATAAGAACATTAACTCAAAATTTAGTGTTGGGGGTTCAACAAAGAAATATAAAGGAAATCATGGTAACATTGGTAGAAAAGAACACAATATCTATTTTGTTGATTTTTTTAGATAATTGAATGAAAAAAATAAAACATCTGAGAAAGAAACTAAATAAGTATTAGATGAAAATGATATTGAAATTAACATAAAAATAATAGATAAAATAATTACAGGATTAGTTAAATGAGTAGTAAGAATTTACCTTTTCATGATAATTGTATAAATTATTGAACCATTTATTTATTTTCATTATCACATTTGTAGTGTCAAATTTCATTCTCTCACAAGCATGAGAAGATTTGAAAAGACCACACCAACTATAAAAAAACAAGACACCTGTATAAGAAAATAATTATTATTTGAGTAATATTAAAAGTAAATAAATTAGACATAATTATGTAATAAAAAATTAATTATACAGACAATTATTTCACTATTAAAACATTGATATTACCTCTGTGATTAAGCATATGAAGTTTTATTTCTCTTCCTCCAAAGGTAGCAGAGGGAACTTGAAGGAAAGTGATAAATGTTAGCATTTCAGGGGGAAAAGGTTTTTATGAAGAAGAAGTCTATAGATTTTTGGTGAACAAAGACATGGAAAATGGAAAAAAATATTTTAAAATAAATGAATTATACAAAGAATAATGAAAATTAAATCAATATTTCATTATATAAATTTTTGATAAAATAGAGAAAGTATATCTTGACATTAACTTTACATCTTCCCAATGGGTTTACTTTGTTATAATATATTATTCAACGAGATTGTGAATATCTTCATGTGTAGAAAACATTTTCAACACTATAGGGGAGAAAATATTTTGATGGATAATAAGTCTGTGGAAGTATTGGTGTCGAAATGCATGAATGATGGACATAAATCTTCTAAAATTAATGAAATCTTCAAGGAATAATGAAAATTAAATGGAAGTTTCATTATATATTTTTTTAGAAAAATAGAGAAATTATATCATAAAATTACCTTTATATCTTCCCAAAGATTTTAATTTATTATAGTATGTTCTTCCATAGGATTTGTAACATCATATGCAGTAGGAAATGAAAACATTAGTAGTCAAACACTTAATGTATATTCTCTTAATATAGTATTGAAAAAAAAATATTATTATGAAAAATGTAGTATATTTAAAAACACTTATATTCCCATTGAAATCTCCAATTTTTAAAGGTTTTAGGGATTAATATCCTCTATCAAGAATAAACCCACCTCCTTCTGGTCCCCAATAATGTATAATACATTGTTTACATCGGGACCAACATGAACTGATTGTTATATCCTAATGAAGGGTTCACCCTTGATTGAATTGTCATCTGACTTGACAATTTTATTAGTCTATAGTAGGGAAATAAACCAATTATTTTTTATAGACCTGAGACATAAAATACCCACAATTCTTGTGATTCCATTATGAATGGGTTTCATTATCCCCTTCCACAATGAAATCCACCTTCACAAATCCCATTTCATAAACTTACATTACACTCCAATTTTTAACCCATTTTCAATAGAAAATAAAAACATAAAATTTTGTATAATCTGACTCTTATATCTATTTGAAGATGCAAAAATATAACATATTTTAATAAATTATATTTATATACTTGGAACCATATATGTGCATAACTTCTGCAAAAATCATAACCCAACTATTTTATAATGTACTGAAGTCATCATGTTCTTTTGTATATAACATAAGAGCACATGAGCCTTAGTCCAATTGGTAAGGACTCTGTAAGTGCATCTAAGTGACCAGGGATCAAATCCAGGTGGAGGCAGAATTTCTAGGGCACTGTAGCGGGAACTGTGCAGTACTGTAGTAGGTACTGTAGTGGGAACTATAGCAGGCACTGTTTGACACTGTAGCAGCCTGGAATATGCCCCCGTTTGGGCCTTCGGGCCACCGATTTGGTCCCTAAGTCCTGTAAGGACTTCGAGCCACCCAGGCCTTCGAGTCAGTAAGGCCTTTGGGCCACCTTAAGGCCTTCGGGCCACCTTAAGTGCAGATGCAAACCAGACAACCTACAAGGAAAAAGCTCTACAAAGAGGATGAGCAAGGAGCTTTCACCACAGCAGAAGCTAAACAGATTGCAAGAATGAGAGGGTAGGGCACCTGCCGTTAGGACAAGCCTATGCATGAATGGGAATGCCTAGAAGAACATCCATGCGAAGGTGGAGAGCTGATTTCACGATGAAGATGCTGGGGGGTATCAGTTCTAAGTAGTTAGTATGGGTTGTATGTAATTTTTGAAGCCTATAGGCATTTAATTCCTTTAAGGCCTATGGGCCATGTAATACTTACGCCTATGGGCCTTGTAAGGGTTCCACCTCACCCCTTGAAAGGTGGATTATCAAAATCAATAACAAATGAAGGCCTTTGGTCCATTGGAGGATATAACATAAGACCGTTGATTACAAAACCAGTGTAAGACATAACATTTTCATTTGGCACCATGGCTAGCCATCGAAGTCGTTTAGAAATTTAATTCAGATTCTAAGATAAATCATTATAAATTGGATCTCAAAAACTATTATATAAACTGTTGATTATGTAAAATTTATATCCATCCTTCGGACCTTGATGAAATCAAATATCTAATAATTTCTTTATTGGATTCAACATATGGGTCAAATTATTCACTATTATATAAAATTTTAAATTTGTTCTTGGTCCCATTCTGTGAATGTGACTATAGTACCATCTCTTATAGAAATACCTTCACCCATAAGGAATATTTTGTAGAGACCAAAAGCTTGACGTACATGGAAATTACATTATTTTTGTAGAATACTTAATACATAACAAAAATAGACACCCAAGGACCGTAATAGCTTAGTGTCTTTGGAAACACAGAACATAATCTTCTAATCATGTTGAAAGATCTTCAATATCTCCCATTAAGAACTTACACTTTTTATTTTCTTACATAAACCTTTCTTTATATCTTGGGGAAAATAAAAAAATAAAAAGGGTGGGCTCAGATGCTCAGTAAGGGTAATCATGGAGAAAATAAAACAAACCATATACATTTGAACTTAAAAACATGAACATAAAGTTTAAACATCAAAATCTTGAGCGATGAAATAAAACATGGAAGTACGTAAGGCATAGATCATAATGGAACATCAATAATGATAAAATAGCATGGGAATAAAGCATGTAATTGTGGAAAACTATTAATCACATGATATTATTTCCATAGTAGCCAAGGTATTGCTGCCAAGACTAACATAGTGGACAAAGTCCATTACTGAACCAGGTTTACTTGCCGTTCCAGCCCTGTAGTACTGAATTAGATTTACTTTCCATTCTAGCCATGTCTATCTCATGAGATATAAATCTTTACCCAATGCATTGGAGGGAGATATAGGTCCTACCCATATCATAATGAAATCATTCTTTTTTGTGCCACAAAATAAACATATATCAATCATCATAACCCAATGAATAAAATAGGTTTCATAAACATCATCCCATCTTAACATAATCCATATTTAACAAATGGATATCATTTCATCATAAGAAAAATCAAACCATGTAAATAATAGATACATTATACTTGAAACATAATCATTCTAAATAATTTCATCTTAGATGGGAAATAGATTTGATAAAACACATGAAATGAATTCTTGAGGAAAATATCCTTTCTTCTTCAAAATCATTTTATTTTCACAAAATGCCATGTAATTTTAAAAGAAAAGGATTTTGTTGAAAATAATTATGAAATCATGTATAGAAAACTTCATAAAAATAAGGATTTATGAAACCGTAAAAATCTGTTCATGCCGTATAAGTTAAAAAAACATTCTTCTTGTAGTTTTTTCGGAAAAGTCAAAAAGTACCACGTATGGAAAACAAAAGATTGATTATTTCCATACCTTGTGGTAAAAGTCAAAAAATGGTAAAAATTAATTTAAACATACTTTTAAGAATAATAAAAAATTTATGAAAATATTTTATAAAACATGGACATGGATGATAAATTTAACCCCAGTAAATACTTACGTATAAGCAATCTCGGATAAAAAATGAGATTGCAAAATTATCCCTCACCTTAGGTCCAATTTCTTCTATACATGTCTGAAACTCCTGTATAGTGGGTTTAAAAATATTATTAACTTGTAGGAGAACCATAATAATATTTATGATATCATATATTATTCACTTATGACTTTATGTTACCCGTTCTTTTGTCAATTCCATGTTAAAGCAGCGTTTTGGGAAAATCATTTCATTTATCGTAATTGTTTGGACTTGTTGTTCATGATATCATTACTTATATCATGATTTAATTTCTTATATAATGTAAAACATTATTTATATATAATATATACTAATAATATAATATATATAATAGATTGATAAATGGAATGAAATACACCGTTCATGGAGACGGTAGGCCGTACGTACGCATGAACACTGTTTTCCTTTACCTTATTAAATTGAATGGAAGTAAATGACATATATATATATATAGACATAAATCCAGTAGCATTTTTATTTCATATATTTCATTATTACTTATTATATATACTTTATAATCATTCTTGAATTGTTAACATGGAGAATGAATCTCATCTCATCGTGGAGAAGGTAATCCATACGTATGCACGAGCGATGATATCATTCCCATAATTATTGAATGGAATTGGATTGGATGATATAATATCTCATAATTATTATCATGTGTAATAATCATATATATTTATTATTTACACCATTATACCTATCCAAGTAAGGTGGTAGTGGAAAACAAATTACACCACGACGTGGAGACATTATTCCTTATGTACGCACGTGCGGTGATTTTGTTTTCCGTAGGATGGATAAAAGGTGAAATAGGATTGTTTAATATTCATAATAACATATCAGTATATGAGTGATAATGATGTTATTACTTTATAATTAAACAAATAAAAAAGAGGAAGTAGAAGGAGAAATGAATTTGAAAGAATCGGAAAAGGATATTACCTCTTCTTCGACGCGACTCTTCTAAACCTATTCTTAGGGCACTAAAGATGGTCTTTGAAGAAGATAAAGACCTATAGTATTTTTATAGGGAGTCTATAATATAAATGGATAGGGTTTGACCGAGCTTTAAGGCTCAAAATTAAGTGAAGAGAAGAGGGAGGAGGTTCCCTTTTATAAGAGAGGAGAGGGGCACTTTTGGAAACCTCTAAAATATTAATTTATAATAAACTCAAACCCCACATAAAAACCTCAAAAATGACTCAAATACAAATATTAGATGAGATATGGTTGTAATATCATAAACCAATAAAATTTAGACATGTTGGGAATCAACTTGATTTATCCTTATTTAATCTACTTAGTTTTATTTGAGGTAATAATATTCTAAATTTTAAATTATTATAAATAATTACTTATATTTTGTGAATTGTAATAATTGGATAATTTATGACATTGCAGACCATATAAATTTCAATTTATAATTTTTAAATATTTTTTTTAATTTTTAAAAAATTTAATAATATGTTATTTTTATAAAATAACAATAGTGTCGATTTTGATACTATTCATTTATTTGAATTTAAATAAAATCCAAACCGAAGATATATTCGAAGAAAATATTTAATAGATTTATAACATGACATATGTATCTATAAAATTCGTGTATCACATTAAATAGTTCATATAATATTTATTTTAATACTTTGAAAATCATTTATTTGATATTTCTCTTAATAAAATAAATACTACAACATTTTTGTATAATTATTTAATATACTTATTTGTTGTATAAAAATTAAAAATAAAATATTATGATAAATATAAATCTAATATATTTCATAATAATAATTTTACTTTAATTTATCATCTTAAAATCACAACATTTAAATTGTTATATTTATTAAATTGTGAGGGTGACAACTTTGACATTATTTAAAATAAAATAATATAAGTGTCATAATTGCTTTTATAAGGCTTAAAATGGTCCAAAATTAAACCATTTGATGATTATGGTTTATATATACATTAAAAATTAGTTTTGGTCTGGTGTTGGGTCCTTTTATGGGTATTAGTATTTGAATAAAAACTATATTATTGATTTTTCACTAAATTAATATTTTCTGCATGATTAATGTATAAGAAATTTAGGTAATTAAATATTTCTTAAAAATTACAAATAAATTACCATGAAAAATAAAAAACTTTTATCTTTCAAATGAGTATTTATAATCTAATTTATATTCTACATAACCTTATATTAAAAATACTTTAATTATTAAAGTTTGAGTGAGACATATTTCACTTTCTTTAAATAAAATAAATTAAAGGTCTTAATCACATCCAAGTGGGTTAAAATAGATTCCATGTCTACCCAAGTATTATTTAGGTAAAAATATAATCATCCAATTATATTTATGCAAGTTTTATGGTAATTTTATAATATTATATTTACCCTTAATTACCCGATTTATCTTTAACTATAGTAAATAAAATTTACTTAGTTACTATTCATAATGCCTAAAAATAAAAAGTATCCTATTAAAACAATTTGGACATAATGATTAAAAATATGGAATCCATTTTTCCAAATTCAATACATAGAAGTTGCAGTATTTAATTGAAAATAAATCCCGTTGTTGACAAAACGGGTTTTTAATGTTAAAACATTGCAAAAGATTGAAAAGTTTTTACATATGAATTCAATGTAAAATTAATGAAAATAAAATAAATTATATTAAATGGAGAAAATATATTCTATTTATACTTTAAAATCATTCAATATTATAATTTAACCATATAATTTATTTCGATGAAATAAGTTGTTTTTAATTAAAATTTAGCGTATTTTTACTATTCATAAAAATATGAAGGTTATCAGAATAATGTCAAAAATTTATCCAATGTAAATTTTTATTTCTTGATTAAAAATAAGAATATTAATTTGCAAATTTTAACTTATAAACTTTTCAAAAATTAGATTTAAAATGGGTGCGCCATTAAAAGGCGACAAAACTGCATTTTTTGAAAAATAATTCTTTTATCCGAAAAATTTATTTTTTTCTCATACCATGTTATAAAATATGTGTAAGATGAATTATAATGTTATAAAATTCAAAATTTGGTTTATACTATTCATAAATACTAGTTCATAATATTATTTTAACAATATATCATTGTTTAGTGAAACTCAGTATCACGTATGACACACGCTATTAAGGAAGGCCGCTCTTGCGTGCAACACAAGCCAAGAAAAGTGTTTCCATATACTACAAGCTAATATGGTGTTGCATATAGCGCAAGATAATCTTGGTGTATCATACAACACAAGACATTAAAGAAATTAAAAATAATATTTCTCATAAAATCTCGGTGTGTTACATTCTACCCCCCTTAAAATAAATTTCACCCTTGAAATTCATTGTGGTTATAAATGGTTTACTACTTGAAAGTTTATTTCATAGAAACCCACATCCTAAATAGGAATACTAAAACATAACTTTAAGAACTAAAGTATGAAACATAATGGTTACCGAAATTAACACATCACTGGGTTTCCACATTGGAGAACATTGGTGAAAATATGGATATGGATGAGAAATATAACCATCAAGTTCTGATGGAGAGTGGTAGAGAACATGACTATGAAAAATCCAACAATCACAAAGCCATAAATTTGTGATGATCTAAGGTACCATCTGATTCGTCAGATATGAGGGTACTATGAAAACATTTTTGGTTTTCAAGATCATTTCCCTAAAGTTGAATGATTTGAATTAGAATTAATACATACTTGATTTTGGTAAAATCTCGTTGTTGGTCATTCCTTGAACAATTTCTACTTCATATCTTGAATTTTTCATTTTTAAGTGTTAAAAGGTTAGAAAAAGTTATCAAATATACACAAGTCCATATATGGTGATATTAATCATATACGGTTCCAAAAATGGACTTATACTTCATCTATAATATCACTTAAAAAAATAAAACTAATTTCTACTAACTAGGTACTTCCTGTATGCTAGTGGTATGTGATAATGGTCTGTCGTACTTCATTTGTGGTTTCGATTCCCACATCCTTGTCCAACGTGATGGGTTTTCACCCATCCTACAGGTTTTCCTTTTTCTAAAACTATACTGTTATTACATTTTAGAAATAATATAAAAAATTTCTAGCCTTAAATAATACTATATGATGTCTAAAATAATCCATTCCAATATTTAGGATTATCTAAAATACTTCTGTACAATCTCATAGTATAAATAAAAAGATTACTAGAGAGGTCATATACAAAGTATGTGATTACCATCATTTATCCCCCATATATCATAAGATATATCTTGTTGGTCACATTAAAAACATGTGAATACCTTAATGATGTATTCTCTTGAAACATGAATTACCATAGAGCCTTAGTGAAAACACGAATGCTGTGAAAAGTTAACCCTTTCCACATACCAAAATCCCAAAAATTTAATATACTCAAACCATGATATAACTTTGTCCTAATATCAGACATGAACTCATTAATACTATCAAACATATTATTTTATCCTTTTCCTTAATTATGCGCAAATCGTCTTCTTTCCAAAAATATTTCATTAATTTTTCATGGTTACCAATACCATATAATTATTGAAAACCACAACAAACCATAGATATTCTAATATTCCATAATACCATAAAAGTAACTCTACAATATTATTCTTGAATACCAATACATAAACACTTATATTCATCCTCTTTAATGATTGGCATGGAATAGGTCCTTCCTTGATTTAGAAGTAACCTCTTTGGTCAGGGCCCTGAGTTGGGTAATGCCCATGTTCTCCACAGATAAGACATTGAACTCCATAATAGTCTATCACTCTATGCCCCTTTTCCCCACATAGATAACATCTTCTCCTCCATTTGAGGTATTCCTCAAGGTTCTTCTTCCCTTCTACTTGATATGTGTAAATATTAAACTTCCTTCCTATATTTTCCTCACCATTCAAACATGCATAAAATTCCATATTACTCTTATTTGATGACTTATGAATACAACTAAAGTTCACCTTGTTAATCATATATCGCGATGACTGATTCAGCATAATCACAAAATCTTTCTCTCCCGACATTACACAATTTTTCTAGTCATAGTCACCAATTTTTCCATCGGATTTAATGTTAACCCAATTCCTTCGGGTTACCTTCATTAACTAAAACCAGAATCCATTGTGTAAGAAACAATTAAAATAATGAGGAACCACTTAATCATAAATATTCACCTATATGATGTCTAACTTCTCAAAAATTCTTTAATACATGACACCTTTGGTTCACCCTCGTTTATTCATGATAGTCAACAAAATTCTAGGACTATAACCTATAGTTATACTAAACCTTAGAG
Source organism: Viscum album (assembly GCA_963277665.1). NCBI lineage: Eukaryota > Viridiplantae > Streptophyta > Magnoliopsida > Santalales > Viscaceae > Viscum > Viscum album. The sequence continues at coordinate 1,420,798,553 of OY728145.1, forward strand.
AGATCCCTAGAAATACCGTAGAAATATCTCTAGGGATCTCACTAATGTCTTCGCATCGTTGTTTCCAAATATTAACTAAAAATTTCCACTGATACCAACTGTAGAGACCCAAATATTTACGTACATGGAAATCACATTATTTTTTGCAGAATAATTAATACATAACAGAAACAGACAAACAAGGACTGTAATAGTTCAGTGTCTTTGGAATCTCGTAACATAATCTTCTAATCATAGTGAAAGATCTTCAATATCTCCCATAAAGATCTTCCACTTTTGTTTTCTTACCTAAAACCATTCTTTTTTATCCGGGGGAAAAGAAAACATGAAAATGGTGAGCTCAAATTCTCACTAAGGGTAATCATGGAAAGAATAAAACAAACCACATACATTTGAACTTAAAAACATGAAAATAAAGTTGAAACATCAAAATCTTGAGCAATGACATAAAACATGGAAGTACGTAAGGCATAGATCATAATGGAACATAAATCGTGATAAAATAGAATGAGAATAAAAAATTTAATTTTATAAAACCATTAAGCAAATGATATTATTTCCATAGTAGCCAAGGCATTTCTGTCAAGACTAACATAGTGGAAAAAGTCCATTACTGAACCGGGTTTACTTTCCGTTCTAGCCCGGTAATTTTGAACTAGATTTACTTTCCATTCCAACCATGTCTTTATAATGAGATATAAATATTTACCCAATTCATTGAAGTGAGATATAGGTCCCAAACATCTCATAATGAATTAATTCTTTTGTGTGCCACAAAATAAGCATAAATCAATCATCATAACCTAATTAAAAAAATGGGTTTCATAAACATCATCCCATTTTAACATAATCCATATAAAAAAATGGATATCATTTCATCATAATAAAAATAAAACCATGAAAATAATAGAGACATTATACTTGAAACATAATCATTCTAAATAATTTCATCTTGTTGTGCGGAACAAACGAGGAATGATGGCAAGAGGGGGGGTGAATTGCCTTTTAAAAAAAATTGATTAACAAATTAAAAATCAAAGTAAAGAATGCAGCGGAAAGTAAAGAGGCAAGACACAAGAAATTGATAACGGAGTTCGGCCAAAAACCCGGCCTACGTCTCCGCTCCCAACTCAACCGTTGAGAGATTCCTACCGCTTGCTTTTCAATGGTTTTAGCAAGAAACCCACTAGGCTTTGAGGTAGCACTAGGACCTATTACAGCTTTCTTTTAATGGTTAAGCAAGAACCCACTTGCTTTCAATGGAATAGCAAGAACCCACTAGCCTTTTTAATGGGTGAAGGCTAGCTCACCGAAACACAAGCCTTTTAAAAGGAAAGGCTTGAAGAAACCTCTTCACACCTTAATGGTGGTGTGATAACCCAAAAGAAAGGGGGAAGAGAAAAGGTGTTGGGGTTTGTAGGCACAAACCCAAAATTAAAGCTCAAAAAGATAAAACAATAAAAACCGTATTGTTGAGAAGCCTTGGGCACCAAAGGTTGAATGGAGTTGAAGACGTGCACTCCCAAGCTTCTATGGTGGTGCTCCTTGGATTGGAAATGGATTGGAGCAGTTGTGGTTCCCTTGGAGCAATCCGCCGGAGGTTTGCCAAATGAGGAGAATTGTGTTCGTTGGCTTCTCAATGCTTAATTATGGTCCGGCAATTGTTCCGGGGCTTCAAGGTCCTTTATTTATAGAGGGGGAACCCTCATATGGCCGTTGGAGGCCTTTGGAGCCGTTGGAAAGGCTTTCAGAGCCGTTGGGAGGCAAGTGGAGCAGCCTGGTCAAAGCTCCAACGGCTAGTTTGACTGGATCCACCGGCTGGCCGGTACAGTCCCACCGGCTGGCCGGTGTGTGCAAAATGGCATAGGATTCCTGTCCAGGGGCCACCGGCTGACCGGTGCCAGAGCCACCGGCTGGCCGGTGGCAAGACAGTAGCTGGCACTGTTGGGAGAGGGTTCCACCGGCTGGCCGGTGCTGAGGCCACCGGCTGACCGGTGGTGAGGCAGTGGCTCCCCTTTGAGTGCAGGTGCCACCGGCTGGCCGGTGGTCAAGCCACCGGCTGACCGGTGGTGAGGCAGTGGCTCTGTCTTCTGCCCAGGGTCCACCGGCCGACCGGTGGTGAAGCCACCGGTTGGCCGGTGGACTGGATTTCAGTCCAGATTGGCTTTTTGCCTTCTTGGCCTTCTTGGTCCAATTCCGTGGCCACCTGAAATGATTCCTATCATCCAAAAACACTTGAAAAAGTATTAGATAAATATGAGGGTGATTGTGATCATGAAAATAAAACCTTGAGGGGTTCGAGAGGTACAACAATCTCCCCCTATTTTGATGATCACAATCACCGAAACAAACAATGTAAAATACTGAAATTAAAGACATTCTTAAAGGAAAATTTGAAAATAAATCAAAGCATGATAGAAAAGATTCTCCCCCAATCAATTAAGAAATTTCCCCCCCTTTGTGATTATCAAAATAGAACGGGGCATAAAACTTGATTGAGGGAAATTTTGAAAAACAAGAGATGGGATTTGAAAATCAATTGAAATTTTTGAAATGAAATGAGAATTTGAATAACAGTTTGAATTGAAAGTTTTGAATAAAAAACCAATTGAATTTTGAAATTTGAAACCAAGAGTTGAAATTGAAGGTTTGAATCGAAAAATTTTGAAATTGAAAAGGGCTTAAACGACCCTAACTCCCCCTTACAAAAACAGTGGGTGCATGGGAGGAGGAGGCTTGGTTGGTATAGCCAAGTCCATTGGTGGTTCTAGAAATTCGTTGGGAACCTAGGAGATTGTTCAAATTTTGTTCCCCTTGGGTGAACTTAGCTAGGGTCTCCCTTAGGTCTTTGATGGTTGATTCCATAGAATCAACATTTGGAAAATTTTGGATTTTAAGGGTGAGTTCCTCCTTCTCTTTGAGAAGTTGGTCTTTTTCGGAGGAAAGTTTTTTGAAAGACTTTTTCAAAGAAACAAATTTTGAATAAAGTTTATGAAAACCATTTTCTAATTGATCTCTAGCGTATTGGAGATCCTCATAAGAAAGATGATTTAAAGAATTTGAATTTGAAGAACATGAGGAAGAGGAATCGGAAGAAGTTACCTCATGGAATGCCATTAGGCATTTGTTACCGTTGTTGCTTGAGGAGGAGGAGGAGGATGAGGAGGTGTCACTCCATGTCGCCTTGAGGACCTTTTTCTTTCCTTTTTTCCTTTGGCGTGGCCCGTTTTTTGTTGAGTGGGCAATCGGGCTTGTAATGGCCCTTTTCGCCGCACCCGTAGCATTTCACCTTGGGCTCGGATCTTGCGGTGGGTTCTTGCTTTCGTGCCTTGCGAGATTTCTTCTTCTTCTTGTGCTTCTTCATAAATTTGTGCATTTGGCGGGCGAGATTCTCCATTTCCGAGTCGCCGCTTGAAGATGAAGGAGATGAGGAAGATGAGGATGAGGAGGAGATTACTACTTTTTGTACCTTGAGGGCGATGTTCTTTGGGGTCTTGATTGGTGTGCCCTCCTTTTGAGCTTGCCTCCTCATCGTGATCTCATAAGTCATGAGAGATCCGATGAGCTCCTCTACCGGCATATTTTTGACGTCCTTAGCTTCTTGGATTGCCGTCACCTTTGGTGCCCATGAGCTCGGAAGGACCCATAGGATCTTTTTAACCATCGTTTCTGCGGAAACATCATCACCAAGGGACTTTCTCCCATTGCACACGTCAGTAAATCTAGTAAACATTTCAGAAATAGATTCATTTGGGTGCATAGAAAAAGACTCAAAATCCTGACGGTACATGTCCAATCTAGTATCCTTTACTTTGTTGGTCCCCTCATGGGTAACCTCCAAAAGTTTCCAGATTTCATGTGCGGAGGTGCATGTGGAAACTCGATTGAACTCGTTTCGGTCAAGGCCGCAATGGAGAGCATTCATGGCTTTGCCATCAAGCTCGAAATTTCTAATGTCGGCTTGGGTCCATTTGGATTCATCGGGAGAGGAGAGGGTGTAACCTTGCATGACTATTTTATAAATGGGATAACCTATACTTCTAAGAAAGGTGGTCATGCGGGTTTTCCAATAATTATAGTCGGTCCCATAAAAAAATAGAGCCCGACCCAATGAGAGGCCCTCGGGGGCGAAAGAGGTTGATGCCATCTTAATGGATCTTGAATTTGAAACCGGGTTAGGGTATTACTCAAATTACCCCTCTGATACCAATTGTTGTGCGGAACAAACGAGGAATGATGGCAAGAGGGGGGGTGAATTGCCTTTTAAAAAAAATTGATTAACAAATTAAAAATCAAAGTAAAGAATGCAGCAGAAAGTAAAGAGGCAAGACACAAGAAATTGATAACGGAGTTCGGCCAAAAACCCGGCCTACGTCTCCGCTCCCAACTCAACTTTTGAGAGATTCCTACCGCTTGCTTTTCAATGGTTTTAGCAAGAAACCCACTAGGCTTTGAGGTAGCACTAGGACCTATTACAGCTTGCTTTTAATGGTTAAGCAAGAACCCACTTGCTTTCAATGGAATAGCAAGAACCCACTAGCCTTTTTAACGGGTGAAGGCTAGCTCACCGAAACACAAGCCTTTTAAAAGGAAAGGCTTGAAGAAACCTCTTCACACCTTAATGGTGGTGTGATAACCCAAAAGAAAGGGGGAAGAGAAAAGGTGTTGGGGTTTGTAGGCACAAACCCAAAATTAAAGCTCAAAAAGATAAAACAATAAAAACCGTATTGTTGAGAAGCCTTGGGCGCCAAAGGTTGAATGGAGTTGAAGACGTGCACTCCCAAGCTTCTATGGTGGTGCTACTTGGATTGGAAATGGATTGGAGCAGTTGTGGTTCCCTTGGAGCAATCCGCCGGAAGTTTGCCAAATGAGGAGAATTGTGTTCGTTGGCTTCACAATGCTTAATTATGGTCCGGCAATTGTTCCGGGGCTTCAAGGTCCTTTATTTATAGAGGGGGAACCCTCATATGGCCGTTGGAGGCCTTTGGAGCCGTTGGAAAGGCTTTCGGAGCCGTTGGGAGGCAAGTGGAGCAGCCTGGTCAAAGCTCCAACGGCTAGTTTGACTGGATCCACCGGCTGGCCGGTACAGTCCCACCGGCTGGCCGGTGTGTGCAAAATGGCATAGGATTCCTGTCCAGGGGCCACCGGCTGACCGGTGCCAGAGCCACCGGCTGGCCGGTGGCAAGACAGTAGCTGGCACTGTTGGGAGAGGGTTCCACCGGCTGGCCGGTGCTGAGGCCACCGGCTGGCCGGTGGTGAGGCAGTGGCTCCCCTTTGAGTGCAGGTGCCACCGGCTGGCCGGTGGTCAAGCCACCGGCTGACCGGTGGTGAGGCAGTGGCTCTGTCTTCTTCCCAGGATCCACCGGCCGACCGGTGGTGAAGCCACCGGTTGGCCGGTGGACTGGATTTCAGTCCAGATTGGCTTTTTGCCTTCTTGGCCTTCTTGGTCCAATTCCGTGGCCACCTGAAATGATTCCTATCATCCAAAAACACTTGAAAAAGTATTAGATAAATATGAGGGTGATTGTGATCATGAAAATAAAACCTTGAGGGGTTCGAGAGGTACAACACATCTAAGATGAGAAATAGTTTTGATAAAACACTTGAAATTAATTCTTGAGGAAAATATCCTTTCTTCTTCAAAATCATTTTATTTTCACAAAATGCCATGTAATTTTAAAATAAAAGGATTTTGTTGAAAATAATAATGAAATCATGTAGAGGAAGCTTCATGAAAATAAGGCGTTATGAAACTGTAAATATCCATTCATGCCGTATAAGTTAAAAAAACATTCTTCATGTACTTTTGCCGGAAAAGTAAAAAAGTACCTCGTATGGTAAACAAAAGAAATATTATTTACGTACCTTGTGGTGAAAGTCAAAAAAGGGTAAAAATGACTTTAAACATACATGGAAGAATAGTAAACACTTTATGAAAAAATTTTATAAAACATGGACATGGTTGATAAATTTAACCCTAGTAAATACATACGTATAAGCAATCTCGGAGAAAAAATGAGATTGAAAAATTAACCCTTACCTTTGGTACAATTTCTTCTATACGTGTCTAAACCTAATATATAGTGGGTTTAAACATATTATTAACTTGTAGAAGAACCATAATAATATTTATGATATCATATATGATTCACTTATGACTTTATATTAGTTGTTCTTTTGTCAATTCCATGTTAAAGCAACATTTTGGGTAAGACCGTTTCATTTATCGAACATGTTTGGACTTATTGTTATTGATATAATTTCTTATATCATGATTTAATTACTTCTAGAATGTAAAACATTATTTATATATAATATAAATTCATAATATAATATATATAATAGATCGATAAATGTAATGAAATACACCGTTTATGGAGATGGTAGGCCGTACGTACGCATGAACGCTGTTTTCATTTCCTTTTTAAATTGAATGTAAGTAAATGAAATATATATATATACACACACATAAATCCAGTAGCATTATTATGTCATATATTTAATGATTACTTATTATATATACTTTATAATCATTCTTGAATGGTTAACATGGAGAATGAATGTCATCGCATCGTGGAGACGGTAATCCGTACGTACGCACGAGCGATGATATCATTCCCATAATTATTGAATGTAATTGGAGTGGAGGATATAATATTTCAGAATTATTATCATGTTTAATAATAATATATAATTATTCTTTACACCATTATATCTATCCAAGTAAGGTGGTGGTGGAAAACAGATTACACCACGGCGTGGAGACGGTACTCTGTAAGTACGCACACGCAGTGATTTCATTTTCTGTAGGATGGATAGAAGGTGAAATAGTATTGTTTCATATTTATAATAAAATATCAGTATATGAGCGATACTTATTTTTTTACTTTATAATAAAAAAAATAAAAAATAAGAAGTAGAAGGAGAAATGAATTTGAAAGAATCAGTAAAGGATATTACCTCTTCTTCGACGTGTGTCTTCTAAACCTCCTCTTAGGGAAATAAAGCTAGTCTTTGAAGAAGATTAAGACCTCTAGTATGTTTATATGTAAGTGGAGAAGAGAAATGGATAGGGTTTCGATGAAGTTGAAGGCTTAAAATGAAGTGAATAGAAGAGGGAGGAGGTGCCCTTTTATAAGAGAGGAGAGGGGCACTTTTGGAAACCTCTAAAATATTAATTTTTAATAAACTCAAACCACACCTAAAAGCCTAAAAAATGAATCAAATTTGAAGATTATATTATATAGGGTTGTAATCTAATCAATGAATAAAATTTAGACATGTTGGGAATCCACTTGATTTATCCTTATTTAATCTATTTAATTTTATTTGTGGTAATAATATTCTAAATTTTAAATTGTTATAAATAATTACTTATGTTTTGTGAATTGTCATAATTGGATAATTTATAAAATTTTAGACAATATAAATTTTAATTGATAATTTTTAAATATTTTTGTGTTTTTTAAACAGTTTAATAATATGTTATTTTTATAAAATAACAATAGTGTCAATTTTGACACTATTCATTTATTTGAATTTAAATAAAATACACACAGAAGATATATTTGAAAAAATATATTTAATATATTCATAAAATGTCATATTTATCTAGAAAATTTGTGGATCACATTAAATAATTCATATAATAATTATTTTAATACTTTTAAAATCATTTATTTGATATTTCTCTTAATTATATAATTACTACAACATTTTTGAATAATTATTTAATATACTTATTTGTTGTATAAAAATTAAAAATAAAATACTATGATAAAGATAAATCTAATATATTTCATAATAATTATTTTACTCGAATTTATCATCCTAAAATCACAACATTTAAATTTATATATTAAATTATGATGGTGACAACATTGAAATTATTAAAAATAAAATAATATAAGTGTCATAATCGCTTTTATAAGGCTCCAAATGGTCCAAAATTATACAATATGATGATTATGGTTTAGATATACATGAATAATAAGTTTTGGTCAGGTGATGGGGACTTTTATGGGTATTATTATTTTAATAAAAACTATATTATTAATTTTTCACGAAATAAATAATTTCTGCATCATTAATGTTTAAGCTATTTAGATAATTAAATATTTATTAAAAATTAAAATAAATTAACATGAAAAATAAAAACATTTTAGCTTTAAAATGAGTATTTATAATCTAATTTATATTCTGTATAACCTTATATTAAAAACACTTTAATTATTAAAGTTTGAGTGAAAAATATTTCAATTTATTTAAATAAAATAAAATAAATATAAAATCCAAGTGGGTTTTAATAAATTCCATTTCGACCCAAGTATGATTTAGGTCAAAATATAATCATCCTATTATATTAAGACAAGTTTTAGGGTAATTTTATAATATTATATTTACCTTTAATTACCCGATTTACCTTTAACTATGGTAAATAAAATTTACCGTAGTTACTATTCATAATGCCTAAAAATAAAAAAGTAGTCTATTAACATAATTTTGACCTAATGATTACAAATATGGAATCCATTTTTATAAATTAAATATATATAATTTGCAGTATTTAATTTAAAATTAGTCCAGCTGTTGACAAAACGGGTTTTAAATGTTAAAACATCGCAAAAGATTGAAATGTTTTTACCTATAAGTTCATTGTAAAATTAATGATAATGAAATAAATTATATTAAATGGTAAAAATATATTCTATTTATACTTTAAAATAATCCAATATTATATTTTAACCATATAATTTATCTTGAGGAATAAAGTTGTTTTAAATTAAAATTCAGCATATTTTTACTATTCATCAAAATATGAAGTTTATCAGAATAATGTCAAAAATTTATCCAATGTAAATTTTAATGTCATGATTAAAAATAAGAAGATTAATTTGTCATGTTGAACTTATAAACTTGTCAAAAATTATATTAAAAATGGGTGCTCCATCAAAAGGTGACAAAACTTCATTTTTTGAAAAATACTTGTTTTATCCAAAAAATTTATTTTTTTCTCATATCATGTTCTAGAATATGTGTAAGATGAATGATAATGTTATAAAATTCAAAATGTGTTTAATAATATTCATAAGGTCTAGTTCATAATATTATTATAACAATATATCATTGTTTAGTGAAACTCAGTATCGCGTACAACACACATTATTGAGGAAGGTCGCTCTTGCATACAACACAATCCAAGAATAGTGTTTTCATATACTACAAGAAAATACGGTGTTTGTATAGAGAAAGATAATCTTGGAGTAGCGTACAAAACAAGACAACAAATAAATTAAAAATAATATTTCTCATAAAATCTCGGGGTGTTACATATTTTGTGATGAGACTTTGGGAGACTGATTCTATCAATATATGGTAGGTAATCAGTACAAAATTCAACATATTCTTCAACAATATATCATTCCATAATACAACCTCCTCGATTAATTTTATTCTTTAAATACTCATTCAAAGTATTCATATACTATTAAATGGGGTACATCCATCTATAATTGAAATGACCACATAGTTGAACCTCTCTAACCAAATGAACTATCATGTGGACCATTATATCAAATAGTGGTGGTAAAAATAACATTGTAAATTCACATAATATGATGACAACCTCATTATTCATGATTGGATATTTCATCGGGTCTATAAATTTACTGAATATGGAATTGGATAAGAATTTTATTCTTGTTAATTTGTGCTGTTAATTTATAGAAATAATGAAACAATAATCAATAGTAATCAAATCATGCATAAAAAATACAGTCATGTGATTTTAGTCGCTATAACTTAAAATAAGTCATTTACATAACATTATTGATACAATACTGGAAATATGACCTTTCCCAACACTTCTATACCAACAGTTCATAAAAACCATTGGTATAGGTTCCCTTTCCCAACGGTTTGGTGAAACCGTTGGGAAATCCCACATTTTATCCACCTTTCCCAACGGTTTGCCCAAACCGTTGGGTAAATTCCAATTTGTGGATACCTATCCCAACGGTTTTCCCCAACCATTGGGAAAGGTCCCCCACAGATCAACCTTACACCCAGAATCAAAATCTAGAATCTAAATCTATACCAACTATTGTCAAAACCATTGGTATAGGTCTATACCAACGGTTTTGACAACCGTTGGTATAGATCCTTTGATTTTTTTATCATTTATTCTTACCCAGAACATTATATAAATCAAGATTTAAAATAATTATGAAAATACATATATTTATTTATGTAATTATATTCACAAAAGTCATGTTAGGTTAGTGGTTAAGTCTTTCAATAATAAACTAGGGGTCCTGGGATCAAATCCCAGCGAATGTTTTTTTTTGAAATACATATACCAACGGTTCCATAACCGCTGGTATAGATTTTCATATTAATTATACCAACGTTTTCCAAAACCGTTGGGATAGGTATAAACCAATGGTTTTTTGGAAAACCATTGGTATAGACCTATCCCAACGGCTTACTTGGAAACGGTTCTCCAAACCGTTGGTATAGGCTATACCAACGGTTTGCAGGCCTATACCAACAGTTCCAAACCGTTGGTATAGGTTAGTTTTCTAGTAGTTATATTTTATGAATACCCCTTTATAACTTTTACACTATTAAGAAAGAGGGAATGTTGACAATTTTCCTACCTGGATAGAGTCTTATCTGATAGAGGAAGAAAAGTCCTCCCTTTACCCTACAATGGCTCTAACTCTTCCCCGATCATCATTCCAATCATGTCCAACCTATCCTTAATGCCATATTTTTTTACAGAAAAATTTAGTAACGTTTCAATGACATGGTGAAATAATTTTTTTTTCAACATGCATGACATCAAGAAAGTTCTTCACATAAAAAACATTCCAATACTTTAAGTCAATAAAAATTTATATCGTATTCTAACCTCATTTTTTAAGGTTTTTCAAAAATGGTTTACTAAAATAATTTCAATATATTTTACTTTATAAAACATTTGATCACCCATTAGTGGAGATAATGTTGTACCTTGTTCAATATTCCCATAAAATGTTGTCATCCAATAATGATATTTATATCATTGTGGTAAAAATTCAAGATGTACTAAAAACCAAGTCATTGGTGAATGTTTCAACCGAACTAATTGTGTTCATTATTCACAAATGGGACACCCCAATATTCCTTTAATACTATAGCTTATAATTTTTCCATAAGAAGGAAGGTTATTTATCATCCTATACAATATTGAACTCAATGTGAACTATTCACTTCTATGATCTTCATACATTCCAAATCTTGTATCCCACATTAATTTAGAAATATGATAAATGGACACGAATACACATAAATATCATTACCTGGTTACTTTGGTCCAGATATAAGTAGAGATAACAAAATGTGTTTGTGCTTCATACATAACCATAGAGAAAAGTTATAATTTACCAACATTATGGGCCATGTACCATGAGTAATTATATATACACCAAAATGATTGAATCTATCTATATATAATGAAAGAAAAACTTTTCTTGTCTTATTTTCAAATTCATGATACTCATAATTAATTTTTTAACTGAGGAGAATATATTAGATGATGTAGGTTCCCATATTTAATTAATGTATTTTCATTCCATTCCAATTGTATCACAGTTTCCTGATATCTATATATTCTTCAAAACCATGGAATTATGGGAAAGTACTATACATATTTTGAAGGACTTGATTAATTTTTCTTATATCGATCTGTGCCACACTTAGGGTATTTTATGAGTGATTCATGGTCTTTATGAAACACAATGAAATCATTTGGAAAAGAATTTATTATTTTACTGATAATGACCATTGAAAATAGAATTCTTTTAGAATCATATGTTTGAAATAGAAGTTCATTTTATTCTGGAAGCATATCATTTAGGAGAAAAATATGTTTTGAAAAGCTGGAAGGAAGTTATTTTCACCATAGATGCATTCCACACTCGTCACAAGCACTCCCCTAGCTGATCAGAAACTGGTAGTCCTGCCCGCTGAAAACCCTGTAGTTGGATTCTGTAAAAAAGAGTTCATCAACATCCTCTGAGAACATTACCTTATTACAGACTTCCATCTTTTTCGAGATAATAATAGCTTCAAGAAATCTGGGGTGGTGGCTGGCTTCTTTGATAGTGAAGTCTGGGACTGGGTAGTGAGGGAAGAGGATCTTCTCCCTAGTCTAATTATCCTGCCACAAGTTAATGTCCCCATGACCCAGAACCCAACGAGCAGATTACTGGAGGATTTCCAAATGATGTCTAACTGATTTCCCCATTCTGGACAGCTTCCTAACCTCCCACTCCTCCCAATTCGGACCGTATTTAGTCCTCGGAATTTTGGCCCATAATGAGTGACCCTCCAGAAAATTCCACACTAACAGTGCTTGCAAGGAGTTCATTGAGGCCGAAATATCCCTGAGACCAACCCCACCTTCCTCCACCGGTAATTATAAACGAGACCAGGAAGCCCAGTGGGATCTTCCTAAGTGGTTTCTATCCTAGAGAATTTTTTTCATCATCTTCTCCATAGGATCAACAGTTCCTTTAGGAGGGGAGCTGACTGACAGAACGTGAATTGTAATAGAAGAGACCACACTATTGATCAAAATCACCCTACCTCCAAAGGACAAGAACCTGGATATCCAATTTAATATCCTTCCCATCATTTTGTTTAAAATGTCTTCAAAGAATACCTTTCTAACTCTTCCATTCTAAATAAGATACCTGAGGTATGTCATAGGCAGCTGTTTACTTTGAATACCCAAGATGGCTTGAATGTTCCAGGCCCTCCATCTTGAATACCCAGGATGGATTGATATCCATCCTTATTTACATTAGTATTCATATCAAATGATCCATAAAACACCATATCATACCAATTGGTGTGAACATTAAATTTACCCATGTTTAGTCCAATATTTATAGCAATGATATATTCCATAACAAATCAAATGATCTTCTAACTCTTTCAGAATAATATTTCTTGAATAGAAACAATGAAAACATAGAAAAGTGATTTGATAAGGGTCGTATGCAAGATTTGTTGAAAAATTTATAATCTATTTAACTCCATCTTCATACGTTTTTGAAAAATGACTTTTTTTAATCCATTTTCAATAGATATTCATCCTATTAGGTTCATAAAATATTCATTTCATAGAATAAATAAATACATACACATAAGATATTCATTATCAAAGGTGAAAGTTATAGATATTAATAATACAATGAACCCAACATTTGTTTATTTCAAATAATTAATAGTATTCTTTGAAGTAAATGGGTAATTTAACTTAAGAAAGGAATTATTCCTGTATGGTTGGTTTTATCCCCTGAATTCATCCAAAGGTGAAAGTTATGGAAAAATATAATCCTCATAAACATAATCTCCCAAACAGTTATTATTGAATTTTATTTCTTAAGACTCATACCCAATATCTTTTTGGAATCCACCTATGTTTCTTGAACTAATTTAACCAAAAGTCACCCCAAAACATGTACTGGTGATCATTTTGGATGACTACTAATTAATTCAGTTCATGAAACATAGAATTTAAGAGGAATGATTATCAAGAAAAAAAATTTCATAATAATTATTCGATAGATGGATTTGATGATGATTAAACCAAACAATTATTATCTTAAATAATGGGAGTTCTTCTCATTTATCAAATATTCTATTCCTAAAATAACAAAAAATGAAACTAAAATAATTTAATATGTTTTTTATTATAGAAAAAAATAATATATCATATAAAATAATGAACATAGAATCTAATTTTATTTTTTTATATAGAGTTTAATACTTTTTAAAAAATATTTTTTATGATGACAATTAAAATGAAATTTTCACCCATATCCATAGATCTATTGTTTTATATTGGTAATGTAATGACCCAAAGATTCATTAATGTAAATCCCTCTTGATCTAATTAAATGACCCTTTATGTAAAATGTTTATCTAAAATATAAAATTATTTGGTCGTACGTTAGGAATTGTGACCATTGCTAATATAGTCATTGAATAGTGATCACATGATTAGTATAAATATAGGGATTTAACAATCTAATTTACTCAGAAAAATGAAGTGATAACCTCATCCAGTAGACGTGCCCCATACAAAGCCCATTTGTCAGAGCTTAGAAAGGAGGTGGCGTCATTAGGCTTTGCTCTTGAACAATCCTAAGCTGAGCTTGAATATTCTATGCTCGAGCAGGACCACCTATGAGAGAAATGGAAGTTGATAGAGATATCCACCCGGACAATGTTATCCAAGCCACCCCAAGAGTCTGTCACCATCTCACACCTTACTCTTCGGTCTTATGCATGTGTTATAAGGGGTTATGTAACAAGACCTTATAACTATGGTTCTGTACATTATTTTTGTATATAATAATTAATATACTTTTATTTTATTATTGTTACCTTGTAAATAGTTTTTTTATATAACACAAATAGTATTTTTAGTTAATGTTCAACTAAGAAATCTATTTTGACGAATTAATGGATTTTTGAATTAAATAATATTTTAATAAAATATTATCATTGTTATTAAATTAAATTTTATTAAATATAAATGATCGTATAATTTGATGAATGCAATCGTAATTTTTATTAAGTTTTGAAAGCCATTTTTGTCAAAACCCTTGAATTTTTGATAAATGCCAGTTTTTTATTTTAAAAGTTAAAATTAACATATTTAGAAAATTATTTAGATAAATTAAATATTATTTCTGGAATCAGGATGTCAAAATTAGCTAATTGTGAATTTTTCATAATTTTCCGAGATAGTCAAGTTTTTGGGTAAAAATTAAATACCGTTTAAATATATAATGTTTTTTATGACATCATAGTGACCCAATAGTGATGTAATAAAATGATATAATATTTATGTTTGGAAAATATATGTTTTACCATTAAAATAATTTGATTTTTAGTTTGTTTGACTTATTTTAGAAATCATTAATGGACCCTTCAGTACTTATTAAACATTTTTTCTTTTTAAATTTTTTTCCTTGGGACTGTGACTCACCTACACATAAGAAACCCCATTATTTTAATAAGTTCGTACTTTGGCCTTATAAAATATTGTTTTACACTTCCATTTTCCAAAAACTATGGGCAAAAACCATGGGCTGGTTTGTGGTTTGGATTAGTTTAATTTGAGGGTCCCAAACCAAAATAATTAAGAATTCACTCACCTTTCCTATATAAACCCACCCAAGCTCCCACTTACTCCCCACTAAAATCCTTTTGAATTCTTACAACCTCTACCCTCATCTCTCTATAATCCTACCAAGGTTCCCCAAGCTCCCAAGAATCTTCTCTCAAGTCTCTCTCAAGCTTTTGGAAGCACACTTCCAAGTAAGGGTTTTTTCTTCCTTTCTCATTTTTATCCAATTTTTTAATGTTGTTATTCCATTTTAATTTCAATTATAAATTTTGGGGTATGGTTATAACCTCCCCCATACTTCCCTCTTTATTTTTTAATGATGGGATACCCCTTTATCTCTCATTAAAGTCTTCCCATGTACACCCGTTACTATGCTGAAATTCCGAAAGGAATTTCTCTCTCCTCATTTATGTTCAAGAAATTATTTTGTATCATGTATCTAAATTCCATTAAAATTGTTGGGACATGTATTTATATGACCCCCTTACTGTACATTTCATGTACATAGGATGATACACCCCTTTTTCTCTCATCAACCATTTTTATGAATTCTTACGTCACGCTGTTACGCTGTCAAAATTGCACCGATTTTCCAAACCAATGTCATTGTGTAGTAAATACCATGCCCATTTCTCTATCAAGGGTATTATCCTTTATGAATATTTAATTATTGATTATAAAGTTTCATAAATTAATTCCAAATTAATTTATCATGGAATAAATTATGATGTTTTATGAATCCATGTTATATAATCCATGTGGCACACTTATGCATGAAATGAAATATTTACAAAGGGTGTGCCCTTATAGTGCTCCAATGCATTGGGTAAAGTATAGTATCATGATACATCATGTGAAATGGGTGTTTACTCATGATAATTCAAGTGCAACGAGGTTTTACTCATGCTTCATGTGTAGTGATTATTTACTCATGCTTCATGTGCAATGAGCCTTGGATCATGCTAATTCCATGTTAAGTGTTGTTGCCACATTTCCATGTTATGATTATCATTCTTTATCATGACTTTATGTTTATGCTTCTATTTTTATCTATTTATAATACTATTTTATAACATCTATTTTATTCCTCATGTTATTAAATGATTATTCCCTTACTAGGCTTTATAGCTCACCCTTTTCTTATGCATTTTCTCATGTTATCGCATGCAATTATAAGTACGGGGGAATATAGTGGTTATGTAAAGGAAGTTTTCAATAAAGATGTTATATTTCATCTTTTATGTAGTTATGTAATGATCCTAGGCCCCAAATACACTAGAAATATTGATCTTCTATGTTGTATCAAGTGAAGTTTATGTAATAAATTATGTTTAATTGTGTAATAAAAGATCAAGGTTTTCATAGTTGGTATCAGAGGATAGGTTTAGTTATTTTTGGGATTAGGATTAGAAAACCGTAGTAAAGCCTTAGAGACAAGAATAAGTATAATAAAAACATCCCTATGTTTTGGTTGGTATTGAGTAAGTGGTTTATCAAGAAAATACATCTCTATCGGGATACGAGAAGGTAGAGGCGGATCTTTCATAGATGTATCTGTGAAGTACAACCCGAAAACACCACTTTGAGCTAAACTTGAATGGGAACTAGTGCAGGACAATGGGCTTTGATACACTCTTGGTTATGACACTCTTAGGGGATATGATTTGGTAAATTCATAAGCATAGTATGAAACATTATTAAGGGACTAAAAAAAATGACCTAAGAATAAATGTTAGAAAGTAGATCATGGATTACATAGACAGAAGCCAATAGATTCATATGTTAAGTTAGTGTACCAGTATACCTTCTATACGAAGGGGGATTTTTCCTTATAAAGGAATCCATAATATGTTTTTCCCTCCATTTTTCATTTGGATACTAAGTATGATTCAGGGATTGAAAAAGTTTTTTATTCAAGGAAATAAAATTTCTTATTCTAGATCTAATAACATTGTATTTATTAGGAGGATAATCATTTAATTATCCATCAAATTCAATAATAACATGATTTATTCTTGTAAAATCCATTGGCTGTTTCCAAAAAGCATAGTTAGAGTTTTAATTATCATAGTGAGAAAACCTATCATCATGAAAATCATTTATTGGATATCTAAATCATGAAAAATTCTTTTCAAAAAATGAATTTTAAGGTTTAACCTTGACCATTCATGGTTATCATTAATTTGAATCATTTATAATTATTGATAAATAAAATTTTAATTGAACCAAGCATATCCCTCATGAGTGTCTTTCCAGGTGTGTAGTCTTTTTCCCACTCATCATGCACCAGTGAAAATTGAGTTTGTTACCAATACCTCACTTTTTAGTTGTTACTCCAAGGTGCATCAATGCCACAACCACATCCACCTATTGCTATCTAGATAATGATGAATTTTCTAGGAAAGGAAAAATCTTTTATTTATAAAACCTTAATGTTTTCTTTTATTTTTAGGCTTGTTATAAGGGTACTCACTAATGCTTCCTCGTCCTAGTTTCCAAAAATAACCAAACCTTTAGGTAATACCAACAGAGGAGACATATGAATGTCATATATATATATATATATAATAAATGTTATAATACCAATATTCAGTACTTATCCTTACAATACAAGCTAAAATGATACAGATTAGTGTATTTGGAAAATTGGATATATAAAAAACATGTACATAAAAGATCTAAATCATCTCCCCCTATGTTTTTTAGAAATTTCCCCTTTATTTGACATATCAAACCTAAAACATTTATTAATATTTTATTGAAAAATAAACATAGAAAAGGTTTAGATAATATTATTAGTAATGGAAAATATGGTAGATATCAATGATAATTCAATCATAACATGATCATAAGTGTATTAGAACACGAGCCTATTATTTGAAAACTATACCCAACAATTCTTAGATAGTTATCATATGTCATGGAATAAATCTTGGAAGTTTATAAGTCATGAATCATAAAATAATAAATAAAAATGATATTTGAGATCATAACATTGGAATAATATCATGTCATAAAATAGGTGCATTGAATGTTGGTGAACCTACTTTGGGTTTGGGATAACCCCTATGTACCCTTATTTGGCTTGGGATAACCTCATATATACCATTTGAGTTCATTGATCATTAAAATTTTCCCAAACAATTGGAGGTCAAAAATTGGACCACTCATCACACAATCATAATAAAATCACATGTATACCATAATACTGTTTAAAAAATATAATTTTATTATAACTAAATGCATATAAATAAAAATGGGATAAATCAATAGTTCATCCTCAAAAACATAAACCATTTAGAAAAATTATATGGATGTTATAATAGGATCACATTACTAATGAAGCATAATTTACATCAAAATATTTAATCATAAATGAAAAATTACCTAAAAACATATCTAGAATATTTATTAATAATATAACAATTTCTTATAGAAATAACTTATTTAAAATATTTAAATTAAAAAAATTGAAAGGAAAATATATTATTTCAAAAGAACCATGGAAACCTATAAAAAAATATTTATTGAAAATATTAGTTAGGATGTTGATAAATTCATTTATGCGGTGTACATTAAAACAAATATTATGTCTCCACATTTGCTAAAAAGTAACTCATTCAAAAAATTATAAGAATATTCCTAATAAAACATTATATAAAAATTAAATCATGGGTAAAAATAAATTTTTATTAATATTTGTAGAATATTAAAAATATTCATGGAGTTTTTTTTTGAAAATACAGACAAGGAATAAAAGATTCTCAACCAAATAGAAAACAAAGTTAGTTATCCTAAAAAATATTCTTCCAGAACATTCAGTACATAAGAGAGAAAAATTAAATGAAAAAATGTAATTTAAATAAATTAACATAGTACAATAAATGAAATAATAATTGTTTTATATTGATCATATAAATTCATCATTGAAAAATTTAAGCAAAATTAATCCCAGGAAAAACCGAGATTTTAACATAAAACCATTAACTCAAGTTGAACATGGTTTGTAAGTACTCTAACCTCCTATATAAAAAATAGAAATTAATTATAAATATATAAAAGAACCATATTTATATCTATAATTCCATATATAATCCCCTTATATCATTTCTTCACCCATTTAATAATATTCTTTTTTTAAATCATTATTTCCATGTGCTAGATGTTTCATTTTTAATGAATGATTGAGTTAAACAATTCTGATAATTTTACTTTGATCGTGTTTCAATCACCTCCAAAATTTTTACCACAATTCAAATATCTTATAAATTTATTAGATACATATATATAACCATTTATATAATGTATGCATATAAAATTTAATTAAACCGTTCATAGAGAGAGTAGTTTGTACGTATGCATGAACAATGTTTTCATTTTTTAACAGAAAAAGAAACAATTATGAATTGTAATTTATTATTAAATAATCATAATAATTTTATAAATTTCATGTAAATTTTTAAATAAATCATTATATCTAACAATTTGAGGTTGTTATGGAAATATAATTATATCACTATCTGGAGGCGACAATTCAAACATTCGCACTAGGGAAACTTTTTCACATTTGATGGAAAAGAGGTATAAAAATACTGAAAAATAAAAATAATAATATATATTTATATATTATACTATATTAATAATTTTACGACTAGTAAATTTTTTTTATAGAAGGTGGAAGAATAAATAATATTGAAATAATCAGTTAAGATATATGCCTCTTCTTTAAAATCCACATTTGGATTACACTTTAAGCCTTGAATGATTAGTGTTAATAAATTTATTGGGGATATAGGATAAAGTATGTAAATTTAGTATGTTTTTCCGTAGGTATCAGATGATCTATAGGGCTCAAAACTAATAAATAAGTGTGGATATGAGGTTCCCTTTATCAGTGGGGGAGAGGACACACATGGAATTACTTAAAATATTTAAATACAATTAATTTATATCTCATGTATAATGATTAAAAATGAAGATAGATTTTATATTAGAATAATAAAAGTTCTAAATAACCTCAAAAAAATAATATTTTTATAATTTTATGTCATAATAATATCCCCATCTCTATGTTTAACCCCTAGTAAATCTGTTTTAACATTAAATGTGGTAACAAATTTTTGCTGTTTTTATTATTTATTATGACCAAAAATTAAAGAGACGTCATTAAAAAATTCATTCATGTTGAAACCAAATATGAAATTAATTTTATCAAATTCAATTTCTATAATTATACAAAATTAATTTTAAAATAATCATTCAAAATGTAATGCAAAACTATATTTACAAAAAAGCAGTTTTAAGCATAAAATATAATAAAATTTTATTCCTTACCTAGTAAATATTTTAAAATAAATTCTAAAATAGTTTATTGAATATATAATATATACATTTCTTTAAAACAACAATTTATATTCTTTTATTGAATATATTCTGATAAAAACACATTGCACATATAAATATAGTGTTAGGAAAAATAACTTTCATTAGCTTTAAATGATTTTATATTCATTAATAACCTTTAGATAAATAATGTATATATTATTATTTACTTATTAATATATATTATCAATATATTTAATTGAAATAACTATTTATAAATGATCAATATATTTTATTTAGTTAAAAATATATTAAAAGTTGAAAAAAATATAATTCATAGAAAAATAAGTTATTTAATCATGAAATTATAAAATTTAAATTGAGTGTTTACAATTATATTTTTATCATCCTAAAACATTATATATATTTTTTATTTTTTTAGTTAATACTATTCATACTCACAAATCTAATGGTTATTATATAATTTTATATTATATTATATTTAATTTAGACTTAGGGTTGCATGTAAAGCGATCTATCAAACAATTCATGTTTATTTTGAAGGAAATAAATATAATTCATGTGGTTTTAAATCCCTAAATAAATTTTTTACCCCATAATCCATCAGTTAGATTCCCTTCAACCACTATCTAGATTGTGATCATGTGACCCATAGAGGTAAACTTCCTATGGAAACTTGCTAGACGGTGGTCCTTTAATAGCATGATACAAACTCATATCATCCTGGAATACTCCTAATATTACATGAATGTTCCTCATACACCATAAACACCTCCTTCAAGGAATGTTACATGAGGTTCTAAAAATTTTAAATTGTTATTCATCCATACAAGGATATAGGTTTTTTAGGAATGTAATAACCAATATTTGTCTGTAGTAAATTAATATTCCATCAATTTTTTTTGGAAAAATGATAATTCCATTATTTAAAAAAAAATTCAATGATAATTATAATAAAATATAAGGAACATAATTTTAGATTATAATAAATGATAAAACTAGTACTATAAAATAATTTGGTAGTAATAAATTTCATGATTAAAAATATATATCTATGAATAATAATATAATTACACACATATATATCATAAGTGAATGAGAATTATTTTTGAAAATTAGAAACTAAATGAATTTAAATTTGGAATCTTTTTAATAAAATTAGCTTATGGTAAATTTTTTATAGTTTTAAAATGCAATAAATTTTTTATGTAGAATGTAAAATGATGAAGGAATATATAGTAAGTATAATGAAATAATATTTACTTAGAAATGAATTAATTAGTAGTATATATTTTTTTCCACAAGAAAACATGTTTACTAATTAAAATAATTCATTTTAATTTATTTAAAATTATTTTCTAAATGAATAAAGAGTCTTACAAGACATTAAGTATCTTTTAAATATTTTAAAATCAATTCTTTATGAGTATGAGTCATTTCCTCATCGAAGATAATATATAGTAAATGATTTTAGTTCCTAGTAAATATAATTTCAATAACAAAGAATTAAATTTAATAAAATATAGGTTAAAACCATTTTCAGTCTAATCATTTTATTTTTATTAACCTACTGTCCAAGGCACATGATTTGAAATTTGTAAAGAAATAACCTTTATTCACATTAAATACACACATACCCTACCATTCTTCCCCACCCCAATAATTAGTGATCATGGATATATTCATTTTCCTATCTAAAAATATCTATAAGGAGTTTCTAAATTTCATAGCTCTTTTCACAGTCTTTAATAAACTATTTTTTACGGGTTTCTTATCCAACTCTTTTCCTTTTTTGTTACAATATTTTTTTATAATATCATTCAAAATGATTTTTCATATATATATATTATTATATATAAAAAGTAATATAATCCATTTAATATATTTGTTATTTAAAAATTAATTATTATATTTTATTATATCATTTGTCTAAGACGTTATTATGCCAATATAAGGGTCCCAAATGTCTTCGTATCCTTTATTTGTGTATTCCACTCCTGACCAAGTTCATTTCAATTTGAAATGTTATTATGCTCCACTGTTATGAATTAATTATCATATTATAATGATATATCACCATCCCATCTCTTAATAATACATTCATAGGCCATTATAATTCTCAATCATTAGTAGAGACCAAATGGATAACTCTAAAAATTCTATAACGTTTGGTAGAGAGTGTGTGGTTTCCTAATAGGGAAATAAATATCTTAACACTACAAGTTTTTGTCAAATCTGGTTTAGATATGACTTGGGGTAATGAGCCTAAAAAATGTTTACTGGGTTTTAACTCAATCTTCACCTGATGTATAAAAAATGATCCTCACTGCACACAAGGTTTGACACTTCATAGGGATATTATTTAGATCATTCAAAAATTGTTTTCAAAACCACAATAAAGTACTTGAATAAATTTTTATAGACTAATTTTTGTTGATATCCTTGATCAATTAATGTACCCTACATAATTATTTTATTATCATACCATTTAAAAAATAACATTCCATTATACTATGAATTTAATATTGTTTCTATGTTTATTAATATATATTCACCTAGATAAACATAATATTCCATTGAATGGGGAAATATTTACATTTTTTATATCCCTTATTTCAATATGAATTTCTATTTATTTCACAACAAAAAATATATATGGGGTTCTTTAAGGATCATTTTTATATGTATTATTTAGATGCTAGCTTCATATGGTGGATGTATTAGACATTATCTATAATTGGTGTGTCCTAGAAATATATTTCTCCTAAATTAATTAGTAGGACTCATGATACAAACTACTTTGTTATTTATAATAATCCTTACCCATATATGTGTGATGTCTTAGAATATTGCATTGATGGAGTGTTTGTGATGCCTGAAATTATACATTCCATCACTATGAGATCAGTTATTCATATCCCTGAAATTATTCATAATTATATATTTCAATGATATATTACACTCATTGATCTATTTTATACGTCATTTATTTATTCCTTTCATATTATAGATTCCATGTTTCCATATAGAGGATTCTATAGTATGCTTCCCCTAAAATTATATCTAATATCACCCCTTTATATAACATATAATTTCTTAGAAAAGAATAAAAATTACTATTTCTGACTTATATATTCTCATGGAGAAATAATATTTTTATTGAAATCATTTGATGTTCCTTAAGTTTTCAATTCATTTTAATTTTAATTTATGTATCAAGTTTCTCAACACTGATAATCTTCCAGAATCATTATATTATGAACTATGTATTCTATGCCATTGTAAAAAAATAACCACTCTCTCTAGGTTACTATATTTAAGTTTTGATAACTTTTCTCCTTATATATATATAATAGGGTCGTGTAAACAATAATCCACCAAAACAAAAATATTAATGTTTAGAAACACCACACACACTATAATTATCATCACATTGACCATCCCACCTAAAAGAGTCCATGTTATTAAAAATAAATGTTTACACTATGAAATAATATAATTTCGTTATATTAATTTGAGATAATATATAATATAAAAAAATTTCTATCAAGAGAAGATAAAAAATAATTTGACCATGAATATAACAAATAAATATTTTATGACATTTATGTATTTTTCATTACTAATTTTTATATTATTGTTTTATTTTTAATTTCTATTTTTTTCTTCCAATGAAACAAGTGAAATAAAAAAACATTCTTTTTAAATAATGATAAAATATACTTGTTGTTCCTCTTATAGGTTCACTTAGGTCAGTTAGGTATAGATAAATTTACTGGGATTAACCAAGGTGAAATTCAAGGATTATTTTCATGTGATAAATATTTTTTATGATAATTTACATATAAATATAGTAAACTAAATTAAATAATAATATAAAATGGTGTAGATATATTTAAATGATTTTAGTAGAAAATTATTTTGAGTATTCCTAAGCGAATAATGAATAACTGAGAAACAAACTTGTCAATGGATACATTTTTATTTTAATGAATTTGTATCTAAGATACCAAATAGTTAGAACAAATATGTTCACTATAATTATCAAGAAATTATTATTGTGTCCTTGATGATGCTCTATTGATAGATGACCCAATCCTTTAAAATAATTATTCTGGTCCCAATAAGATTTATAATGAAAGCTCACATCATATAGTGATGTTCAATCAGTTGGTGGTATTGTGTGGACTGCCACTACCTAAAGAGTTCAGATATGGTATATATGGGTTTTTAAATCACTAATGTATGGATTGTTTAGATAAAAATTACGTTCAATAGGTAAAAGTTTATTTTATAAGTTCCAATTTTGATTTTTAACAACCATTATGTCACTAATACACTAAAGTCATCTATCTAATTGCAAATTGGATGAGCATAAAAACAAAGAGGATGAATTTACTCACAAAATTTTGAATAACCATTAAAATTAATGAAACACTAAAAATAAAAATAAATAAAGTATCATTAGAGGAAAATGTAAAATAATGAAAAAATGTAAATTTAAATGTGAGGTGTAAAGGGGGAATAACTTTCTACCTCAACCTAGTGTTCTCTCATTTCAACATTTCCCCTTGAGGACCCCCTTGTCCATTCATCTTATCTTGTAATTATTTGTGTCTCCTTGAATTTTTATTATTAGAATTTATTGATCCATCTCACACATATAAATATAATTATCACTCTAACTAGATTAGAAGTCCCCTAAATCCCTTAAATCCATATTAATTTTTAAGTGTTTTGAATTTCTATAAATAACTCCTGATTTCTAACTTTAGTGTCATTACGCACATTGTGGTCTATTTGATGATTACCTAATTGAGGTAGAAAAGTGTGTAGGGATTTTTATTATTAACCATCATATTTATCTATGAATGTGGAATGTGCATGTGGTAAGATTCTTTACCACTAGATCCACCCTTTATATACACGCACAACCTTTACATATAAATACTCATTTCTCTATTAGAATCCTCATAGTTTATTTAGAGTCATTAGATAGCTAATTTTTTATATATTTTATTAATTAGGTTATGGGTTTCCATAGTATATTTACATTAATATGGAAATATATTTGCATGAAATATAACTATATTGATATTATTTCTCAAATAACTACATCATAACTAATGACTTTTAGTTCTTCAATATCATAAGAGGTGACAAGAATATATTACTATATGTGTTGAAGTGGTGATTAATGTTATGGATAAGTCAAAAATAATGAATCTAGGATTATATTATTTTTTCCACTACCACAACTTCTCATTGTACTAATAAAAGATCATAATATTTGATAGGATTTTATGGGCATTTTTAATGCCCCAAAATATAGAGAACTATGTCTATAGTATTATATCTTGATTTTGTTGTCACTGGTACCATAAAAAATTACATGACTCATCAGTAAGAATTGAAACATCACTCTCCATTGATTTTTACTATATTGGATAGTAGATTTATATCAATAATTTTGGGTGATAAGTATCACAACCCAAGATACTGGATTGTTATGCTCATGGATTGTGAAATGGGTAATTATGTGATTTTCTTGTTTCTATTATTATAAATTATTATAAATCTGAGCTATAAGAATACATATATACTCATAGTTTTCCATATATATATGTGTTTAGTAAATTATATACCAATAAAGTTTACCAAAATTTGGTATATCCTTAAAAATATTACTCTATAACAAATGATTTATAAAAATGTTGATATGAAAAGGATATAAAAATGGTTTTTCTATATCCATTGGTATAGAGTTCCTCCAAATTTTCAACCATATGACCTCCACTATCATGATCCTTCATTCATCATCTATTGATCAATTTTTCCTCTACTCTTATACATTGAGAAGTCAAGAAAATTCACCACCATTCATCTATTGTTTTCATTTGTTTCCTTTAAATCATTAAATAAAGTAGTTATATATTAATAATATAGTAAATAAGGGATTACTTTATTTTTTTAATGGAATAAAATTATCAATGATATATTATTAGGTCATGTTTCTTCTCAATTCATCGAACTCTGGTCCATTTAAAATATATTATTATAGTAATTAATTATAAATGTGATTGATATCTATGTTTTTTAAATATTTACATCTCAAGACTTCAAAATAAATATAATAGAAATTGGAATTTTAATATGATATATATTTTGTGGTTACCAAATTTTTTATTATAGTGATTGATTATTTTTTCAATGTATTAGGGGAAATTAATTTATTAAGTGAATATATTTAATTCTTTTAATGAATGAACAATGTTTATTGTATTAATTTAAATTAAATATTTTTTTTGAATGTTTGAATAAGAATATTGATTACTCTATCGATATTATTCAATGTCCTGCTAAATTCAAAATGATGATATTGTGTGTTGTTTTTTTATTAACAAAAATTTCAATTATCTAATCATGATTATAATAATTTTTATTCATTGACTGATATTTTTTCAAAATTATGATTAATTGTAAATTTGATTGTAAGGAATGTGTATAACGAATATTTATGTCTAGTGTAAAAATTTTAACATAAAAAATTATGTAATATGTCGTGTCTTTTGGGTTGAAAATTCAATTTTGTTTTGACTTTTTGATAGAATGATAGGAAAAATTATGAATTGGTGTACGAAATGGAATAATAAAGGCTGTAACATATTAAAATAATTATTTTTAAAGAGGATATAGTGGTATTAGGAAAGGTACAAAGGATGTTGGTGCTGGACCGAGGTAGTTTGGGTTCTAGTATCCAACAACCTATATCTATTGGCTAGACACTAGTGGTAAGCTAGTACCACTTGCATGCTACGGATGGTGAATGGATAATAAGTAGGCATTTTTGTGGGAATATTTACAATTTATTCTCCGCACAATTTTAATGTGTAACCACTCCTCTCCCTATCCATTTAAAACACATGGGTAGGGGTTGAATCACATTCTCCCTCCTTCATTCCCATTGGTTTGGGGTGTCATTCGATGATATTTTCATGTTATTTTCTATGAGTTTTCACCTTCATTGATATACTTCCATTAGCTATTAATTTCCAGAAAATATTTATTTATCTGTAATATCAATTCAATGCTTATTTCACTAAAGGATCATGAAATTTCCCAAATACAATAGGGATTCCATGTTTCATATTAAGAGGGTTCCCCAAAGTTATATCTATACAAGGATATCCTTTGAATCACTAATTGTATATAATTTTGATTTATTATAAAATATTCTACATAAAAGTTAAATTTTATTTTATTTTATATCAATGTTTATTCATTGGGATTTCAAAGTGTATAGTTATAGGATATTGGCATAGACTTTTTATAGATGTTTAGTCTCAACTATGGGACATGACCATCTAGTGAGACTTCAACATTTATGTTTTTATAAAATTAAAATTTTCAAATAGTTTTAAATGTTATAATTAGTTGTTTTGGAAAATGTAGATTAAGATAGGGTCATGTATGGGTTAGTGGTGGATGAGTGAGATGAATGAGGTCGATTAGACCTTGGACATGCCTAAGAACATCCATCGATCTATGTAATTTAAATATAGAAGATTATAATGAGGTTAGTAGTCCCAAAACCAATGAAATATCAAAAATATTTTCTTTCTATCCCATCATGGGATTTTTATAACTCTCTATTTTCCCTACTAAAGAAGTTATCCCAAAAGTCTAAATATATCAGTATGGGTTTCTCTGGATTCCTATTTCTTCCCTAGAGTTCACGAAACCTTCCTCGATGTTGGATCTCACCCTGGTGGATAACTTCAAAAAGAACTATCCCTTATTAGACTCATTTGAAATGTTTTTATTTGAATCATTGGAATTTTATGAATTGATGACTTTAGAGATTCTAGTCCGATTACATTTTTTGATCAAGGTATCGATGGAATATGATATTATCACAACCTGAGTTAATTATCTATACACTCTAGAAGGTTTCCATATATTTCTATTCTAGTTTTCCTACAAGATCTACTGTAAATGAGATCCTCCAAACAAAGAGATTTTGATCTCCCCCCTATCCACCCATCCCATTTCATAAGTCGGAAATCATTAAGTTGATTGGTTACATGGTTGACCAATTCCACTATTCTGATCATCATACCCACACGGACCACCACATAGTCTATACTTATATTGGTATTGAAGTCAATTTCTTAAAATATTCCTTGGTTTTTTATCTACACTGATATAAAAGTTGAACTCCACTAGAAGAAACATGTTTTTTGTGAATCCATGGTCCCTTTATTTTAATATGTAGACATACGAGCTATGATCTTTTGAAATTACAATATGTACTAAAAGAAAATCCCCATGTGGAACTCTTAGAATGTATATCCTCCAACAGAGGCTAGGAAAATTATATTTCGAAATAAAATATATCTCTAAAACATAAACCAAGGATCATGGAAATTTTATCAAGATTGAGACATTAAATGGAATGATTCAAGATATTTATGAAGGTCTTGGGAATGGTTGGGATGTGAACCTGCATTTATATAGCTAAATATTCCAAAATAGTGGGGGTTGTGATTGGGGTAAATGGAAGGGGTTTGAAGATGGAAGTCATCTTATTGAATCTTATACTAGGAAAGAAATTTCTTCAACTCTTTCTTATCCAAAATCCCTTTCAACACTCCAAGTTAGTGGTATTGGTGCTGTTTCTACTATTTCTAACAAAGAGGGTGAAATGGGTCCCGAGACATTAACTTTTTTAGATGAAAGAGTTTCTCAACTTCATGACCGTTTGAGTTACAATATCCCCTAAATTGATCCATCTATGAAACTAGTTGAAATCCTTAAATGATGATGTGGAGGGTGATTCTGATTCAAAAGGTTGTAAAATCATTAATTTTAGGTGGAAAAGTAAGTAATCTTGACATTCATTCAATATATAACCATAACCGAGAGATAATTAAATAGCTTCCTAATCAGATTCGGACTATGAGTAGGACCTTCATGCGATAGTAATGTTTGAGTATGTCTTGAGAAATGGGAATACATGTATCCATTATTCTACAAATTTTTCATTATGAAAAGGTAATAAATTTTGAAAATGGAAGGGATATTCAAATTTACATCAATCCATGGCCACCATATCTTTTAGAAAACTAAATCATACTAAGAAATATGATAGAATCTTGAAATTGGAACCTGTATATATTGAAGTTAAGGAGATTGAAAAGATATTGGAAAAATAAATGGATCTTAGTGATGGGGTAAAGGAGACTTATGCTTATAAAAATAATGATCCATACCAGTTGTTGGAACTAGAGAAAGTTTATGTTGGCCTAAATGATATATAAGAGGAGAAAGAAGAAGGTGAAATTTACTTGAATCTTATCCTACATTATAAGGAAGTAATTTTAGGTAAATATTGCAAAATAAACATTCAAAAGGTGGATGGACATTGAATGTTTGAGAGATCAATTTGAGTTGATCTTAATTAAGATCAATAGTTTTGAATCAAAAAAATTGGATCATATTTTTTCATGCAGTTTTCCCGATGGGAAAATAAATATAGAGGAGTACATTTATACATGGGACAATTTCCACAACCAATTAGATTATTTCTTAAAGTATGATCCAAATATGTAATTAAACTCTATTGAATTGAGTTTATATAGGGTGAAAGATTTCAACTCTATAATTTTTTTCTGGAATGTCTGTGTAATTTATTATATGGTTTGATGTTTGGTGTTGCATAAAAGGTGTTTAGGTTTCTCAAATTTTCTTTAAAAGTTTATTTTCATGATGGGATAATATCCTAGGAAAATATGGACACATATCAGTTTCATGACACCATGGAAGCCAATGGTCGAGGCCTAGACTATCACTAAGCCTTCATAAGTGGACCCCATGGGGGTGTTATCAAATTCTATAAGAATGGATAATAATGAGCGGATTTTCTTAGGTTAACTTGATATCTATTATCTTGATAATGATATGTTTTGAACCCAATGAAACATTGATTCTCTTATATTAGATTATCTAAGTATTAGAAAATATTTACTTTCCATTAAGATATATTTTGGATTAGTTTTATAGACCATTAGTTAAATTGAGTTAGGAAGGGTGAGTAAAATGAACTAAAAAAACACAAGTTGTTGAGATGGTCTATAAAATATCTTCCTATATTGAGTTCATATAGTTTAACCTATGAGGTCAGGATAAATTGTTACATTTTTGGGGAACGTAACACCATGTTTCATGGGAAATGGCCTGAGGCTTTTGTATTATAATGAGTACCCCATGTGGTGTACCTATAATCCCGTATTACCACAGGGGACCCCAGTTAGTGACCCACTGATGGATTAACTCTAAGTGGGTTCATTGGGATTTGGATAGTGATGAAACTTTTGGGTATTGAAACACCCCTAGGTTATTTCACATTAAATATTTAAAATTGAAATTTCACTTTCAGTGGTAGTTGTTTGATTGAAAAACTTTTATTTTAGGGAGGTTTTTTATACTAAAGAAAATTTACCATTTAGGGAGGTTTATGATACTAAATAAAAATCTCTTTAAAAGGAGGACTTAGATACCAAAGGAATCTCCCCTTTAAGGTGGTTTGGATACAAATGGAAACTCACCATGTATGGATGTTTGTAAAACTGAAGAAAACCACACTTATATGGGTTTCCTGTTATTATAAAGAAAACTATCCTATTCATGGGTTCTATGATACCACTAGTGGTGATTCCATGGATTTAGATCCGTGAATACATTGGTTCTAGGAGTATGAGAGTACTTCCATAAGATAGATTCCATGATTTTTGGGGCCTTTGGTGAGAGTAGTAGAGTCTCCAATATATTTATGAATCAAAATATTATAACCATTTAATAATATGATAGATTAGTCACTAGTTTCTTATACTACAATGAATATTTACTATATTATATTACTATATATTGGGTTGAGATGATCCATTAGGATGATTTTAGTGTATGCCGAGGTGAGTGTATCCCCCTAGGTTGTTATTACTATATACCAAGATGAAAGATCCATGAGTTTTTGTTATGGTCACCACAATCATTATGAAATTCTTAGAGACACTCTAACACTTTTGAAAAATAGCTAGGTCTATCGAAGATAGGTACCCAAGGATCAACATTGGTTTAATTTTGATATATTTACTTTAGTAGTTTTTATTTTATTTAGATCATGTAATGTGAACACAATATTGCATTGTTAGTATATATAGGAACACATTGGTGGTTCCCTTATATGTAATGAACTCAAACTCTACATAAGACACTATTTTACATGGGTTCTTAACATATTCTCATTTTTTTAGGTATAAGTAGGGTAGATTCCTATGTTTTTCTTGATTGAGTTGGAGAAGCTCCGAAGGGATTGTGATCTTATGATGGGTTATAATTCAGATTTGAATGGGAGTATTTTTATTTTATTCCTTTATTTTCATTGTTCAAGTGATTAGACTAGTGGGAGATCTATCTTGTAAGGATGTTTAAATAGATTTTTTATGGCATGAATAGTATAATTATTTTATCCATGTAATCTTATTACTTTCTATTTTTATAATGATTATTTATGATTTTAATTATTATTAATAATCTAATCTAGGGTATAGTCACTCCATAGTTCTATCTTAGTCACCCACAACTATTCAGCAACCTATGATGTATGGGGAGGCACTATTGAGGTTATGTTTCACCATATGTCTAGTTACTAGTCAAAATGAAGTATTCTAAAATGTTATAAAGAGACGAGTTTTAAACTTGTGGAGAACTCAGCTATGGAATTTCATTAGGAGTTAGGAAAAAACCTTCAGCAAGAACTTTAGGATTATAATTGCATACCTAATAGGTTTAAGGCAACATGATTGGGAATTTATTATGGAACATCAGTGGGGGTAGTCAAGATTTTACAAGATAGGTCAGGTATGAGAGGCCCAAATGATGGTTTTAAATTTATTTTGATCCAGTGATCTAAACCCTACATTCAGTGGATCACTTTGGATATGATATAAAGTATTTTTTGAATTGGGCTAGGGTTTCGGAAGGAGAAACTAGTGTGTTTATATTATAATGGGGTGTCCAAATCATTTAGTTATGTCATAAATTATAAAAAAATATGTTTAATGGTGTTTATATAGAATTATCATGGGTTATTAAGTGAAGTAAGTTGGTAGAGGAACCAAATCACTTAGCGGACCTCTAAAACATTATTTTGGTTAGGAAATTCTTATATTGGTAAGTACCCTGATAGGTAATTGGATGTTATGTGTTGAGAAATAAGTTAGGGATCACTATATGATCGATGATCAATTAAATAGGAACATATCATGGGTCTCAGGATGTAAAATATTTAGAGTGCACTATCTATGTGTTTTGTTAAATACTTTTAGTGATAACTTGTTTCTTTTTATTTTAACCACCATGAATTTATACTTTGTGATCTAGAAGAAAGTATTGAATTTGGGGGCAGAACACAAATTTTTAAACAATAATTGACGATTGAAGAAAAATTGGATATTTGGTTGGATTAACACTGAGAATACATGGGGATGAGAAGTGTTATTGTGGGGATGTTGTAGGGTATCATGTGTTTAAGGGTCAAAATTTTCCAAAATAATTTGATTTCTCAATTTTTTGAAAGATAGGATTTAGAATCAATGTTTAAAATAAATAAAAAATATTTAACCTATTAGAATAATGATTTTGTTTGAGTAATGAGGGTATAGGGGTATCACGAAGCTTCAGTAGGGTACTATATCTGGATCATGGTGGCTGGGATACTGGTAGCCAATAGTCTGGAACGACTAGTGATCCACTAGAAAGCTACCTTCCCACTATAGGTGGCCATTGTCTATCTAGTGGGACCATTTAGTGGATGAATTAGAATTATTCTTCCATGTTTCTAGGGTATCCACCCCTCACCCTCTATTATCAGTATGAATGGGCAGGGGACAAATCCCATCTCTTTACTTCTTTACCCTTAGTTTAGAGAGATGTTTGAGGATGTTTTACAATAATTTGAGGTCAGCCTTCACAAATTTTGATCTCTTATTGTCTCCAAGTCCTTTCCTCTATTATTTTTATTTTTATGAGTTAGGGATTCAAGGGATATTTCAGCTTCGAATGGTGAAATTACAAAAATTCAATGGTATTTCTTTGATGATTTGTAGCAATTTAATTTTTACTTTGTAAAACATTAGAATATATTAAAAAATAATTTAGGTGCTAGGCATTGATTTGAAACCTGATTGTAGGGACTCAAAGAGTCCTAGAATATATATAATGTAAGTATTAAATATAATATATCACACATGCACAATTTCATTTCAATTAATATACTAACAATCAAATGGAGTCTCAAAGTAGAAATCAAAAACCTCAATTAAATATAAAATGTGGGGTTTGCCTTCGGATGACATAATATTTCTGTGCATTGGCTATCATGAATGATCACCATCATGGGTGGATTAATAATTAAATAAATTATTATATTTATTTATTTTTTATTAATTAATGAAAACCCTATTATTATATATATAATCACATTTAGAGAAAATCCCTATCGTCCGATGCATATTCCAAGGTATTGAATGTCACAACCCGACCCTACCTGTAACAACTGGGCCCTGCCCACTAGTGTGCTTTGTCCCCACTCGCAGACACCCTGGGAAACTTCCCAGAAGGTCACCCATCCTGATCACTGCTCCAGGACAAGAACACTTAATTGTGGAGTTCTAATTAAGAAGGCTTCTGAAAAGGAAGGTGCACCTTATTGACATGAGTGATATCATTTAGTCATTTAACCCTATATCATTTGGGGGTGTTACAATCACCCCCCTTTAGAGCACAATGTCCTCGTTGTTGGCCCTACATCTCAACCCAGGCAATGCACCACACTTATGGATGGGTACCACCTCTGATACCAAATGTGACAACTGGGCCCCACCCACTAGTTGCCCCGTAGACACGTTTTCCCCACCATAGGGCCCACCCATGTGCCCGAATGGGTCATTGACTAATGATTGTCCCCACAGGCCAACACATGTCCATTCCAGTGTGCTTTGTCCTCACTCGCACACACCCTAGGAAACTTCCTAGAAGGTCACCCATTCTGATCACTGTTCCAGGACAAGCACACTTAATTGTAGAGTTCTAATTAAGCAGGCTCCTGAAAAGGAAGGTGCACCTTTTTGACATGAGTCATATCATTTAGGCATTTAACCCTATATTATTTGGGGGTGTTACAGTACCGGTCTCGAGCCGCAACTACCCCAGTCCCGCCTCCATAGGCCAGGGGCTAGTGATAAGTGCCAAAGGCGTAACAATCTTAGGGAGGCCTTTGCCTAAGCACCTGTACAAACACACATAGCCCACTCGATGCAGAAGTGCAAAGTAAAAATGAAACCAAAGGACAAACAACTATAACCCAACCACAATCATGCATCAAATTCTATATAGAACAAGTAAAGTTCTGAATAGTACTAACAAGATAACTGAACAGAAAAAGGAAAAAACACACGCCCAACCCTAAAGGTGCCACAAACTGACAACAGTTAAACAAAAGTAAATAGATGGTGAGTCTCGCACCTGAAAATCCTACTGTGACCACTGAACTCCGCCCAAGATCATGTGTACTCTACGATCCTCCATCATCTCGATCAACCTGTCCATCGTCTGCAAGGGCACACTACGTGTGGGCAAAGCCCAAGCAGGGGTGAGTATAAAGATACGTCATAGGATGCCCTGCAAGTTCTAGGGAGCAACAAATGATGTACTAAAATGGTTAGTAGTAGATATAACAAAGAACTACATAAGATAACAATAGAGAGAGTGCAATTTAGAGAGTGAAATAGAGAGAGTGAAACTCAACCTGACAAGAGAAAGGAAGAAGACTCATCCAACCAAGAGGAACTTGACGCAGAAAGCACGTGACATACCCCGTGCGTCTTCTCCCCACTGAGAAGGAGAGTAAATGAACCCATGGAGTGGGAACAAAGTGGGTTGTATATATATATGCTCAGCAAGAAACCAAAATGAGTCTGTAAGGGGATCTCTATCTCTCATCCTAGCCCAAGAAAAGTCTCCACTAGTTCAAAGGATATCTATCACTGATGCCCAAAAATCCCGTATGAAAAATCTGTCTCATCGCTGAACCGTACAACCAAGGGTCCCGCTTTAGTAACCACAGAGAAAAGTCACTGACTAGCCTCATAGAAAGGGTTGAGTATGAAAGAAGTCGCCGGGTATCCCACTACCTAGCCCATCTAGAGGGTAAACCCTAAGAGGTCGATGGGTAACCCACTGCCTAGCCCTGTTGGAGGGTAAACCCTAAGGTGAATAGGTAACCCACTATCTAGCCATGCTAGATGGTAAACCCTAAGGTTAACAGGTAACCCACTTCCTAGCCCCGCTGGAGGGTAAAACCTAAGGTCAACAGGTAACCCACTGACCAACCCTACAGGAGGGTAAACCCTAAGGTCAACGAGTAACCCACTTCCCACCCCGCTGGAGGGTAAACCCTAAGGGAAATGGGTAACCCGCTGCCCAGCCCCGCTACAGCATAAACCCTAAGTTGAATGGTTAACCCACTACCCAGCCCCGCTGGAGCGTAAACCTAGAACTGGTCCGATAACTCCGTACTACCCACGCCATCCCTGGGTGTCACTAACACCGCTACTGTGCGCAGGTTCGGAGTGCGTCAATGGAACCTTAGACCAACTCTCTATCTTGTTTCCACATTTAACGAGATCTAAAAAGAGGCTCCGCATGCCCAAACAGATTACACCATTTCAATACTCACAGAAAAACACGCGAGATATACTATTTACTCACTGGAAAAGGTCTCCTGACGAAATGTTATTCTACACCGATTTATGCTCATACGACATCTCGTGGGACCCAAATCTCAGTCCTGAAAGAGTTCGGGTGAACTGATCCATCACAATACTCTCAGAAAGACATGCCAAAATGAAAACTCATTTGCCCCAAATGAACATCTGATGAAAAAGTCACAAAACCCTGCACACAGCTTAAAAGGCATCCCATGAGGCCCATGCCTCAACTATGGCTTCAACGCCTGAAACCACCCTAGTCAACTTCGTCTTGATTCCAGGGTCACAATGCCGTTGGCAGCGACTAAAATGGGCTCTGGATGCAGAAGCTGTAACTCCTCGTGTTATGCAAACGGGGCCCTGTGGGGCCCTCACCTTGACCCCGAAACACGTCACGCAAATCATACCATTGAGTTCATTGCAGATAACCAAGAGGCATAGGCTATTCATTTTCCCAGAACGGACTAATGAAGTAGAAGTCGTAAAAAATGCAGCATACATCCGAAAGTCGCCTCGTGGGGCCCATGCCTCGGGCCTGAATTTAGGCAGGCAGATTGCGTTGTTACAATCCCCTCAGAAGAACACTCAGAAACAAGTGCACAAACACCCTAAACGGATGTCAGGTGAAAAAGTGGCGTTTCACTGTAAAACGTGTGAACTATGCCTTGTGGGCCCCGCAATTTTTCTCCAACCCGAACGCTTTAGAAAGAATCTCAAAGAGTCTGCACGAGGACTGGGGTAACGCTGCCGCTGACGGCGCGTCAATCAAACATCCCAAACATGAGTTAGACCCAACGCAAGAATAATTAATTAATTAAATATTTATTTATTTATTCTCATTAAGTGTTTTGTGCCACCGAGCAATAAAACAAAACCTCAAGGGTTCAGAACCAACTTTTGAAGGACCGGCTCAACTCCAAGGCCATAGCGCCTCTGAGGGTACGTCAAACGGACGTCCGGTTCGCGAAGCATGTCCATCCCAAGCTTTAACAATAATTTATTATTAAATTAAAGCATCTCGGATCACCCGCCCTCGGGAACAGAACTCAAGAACCCCAAAACATGCTTCAAATAGTCCGTCTCACTGTCACAGACCAGTTTCCATAGAAGGTGCGTCAAACGGATGCACCGTTTGAATGATACGGTCCCTTGAACAAAACGGGGGCCCAACTAGGCTGGTCCAGACCGGCCGGCCTGCGACCCAGCCACGGGTCTAGTCTAGCACGCCGTGGCACACTGGCCACGACCCACTGGTCGAGGCCCACCCGAGAACAATTGGACCCCTCATGTACAATTCTTCCAAGCAGACCGGCCAAGCGACTGATCTTTGTCCCGTGCGCCGCGCCAGCAGGACCCTCCGAACGTGGGTCCTCGTCCACGCTACACCCCCGAGGTTAGTGCCTCAACTCTTCCGCCCCGACTACAACCGGCCAAGGCCGCCGCCTTCCTAACCACCAAGTGCACTACAACATGCTGTCCTACCAAATGTCGCGGGCGCCTGGTCCTCCTCGCTCCACCACCTGGGTTCGCGATGCCGTGCCAGCCGCCGCTCTGCTCGACATCTCTGCCGGACACCGCCGCACCTCATCGGTGCACCCCCCAAAGCCGTCACTCCACTCGACCGTAGGCCGCCGCACATCGGCCGAGTTCCACCCTCGCGCTGCCGGTGCAACTCCGGCTGGTTCCTCTGCTACACCACCCTGACCTCCATCCACCGCCCCTTGTCAGAGCTGGGACTTCCGCCGGCCTCCAAGACCACTCCGGTGGCCCGATTTTGAAACTGAGGGCAGATTTATACACCTCGGGACGAGGCCTTCATAGTTCCTACCCCCAATCAACGATCCGACAGTCGATTGGCGCATCCGAAAAATTAGGATGATGAATGACGAAGAACTTTTCCAACACGAGATTTAGAACATAACACAGACGATGGCCGTGTTCTTTTAACCATCGTCCCAATTAAAAAATTATAGAATTTAAAACGATGGATTTGGCAAAAACTCAAGAAATTGACAAAGGAGCTAAAAATCAACCGAAATCCTACCTTATTCCAGCCGTTCATCGTTGGCGACGCACCCGCTACGATCCCACTTTGATCCATTGGAGTTCGCTCCTCAATCTGGCAAAGAACACACCGAAGAATGAGAGAGAGAGAGAGAGAGAGAGAAGGAGAATTATTTATTTTCATTAAATCCAACACTTAAGTGAATTTATAAACTCTCTCTGAAACTCTTCCATCAGGAAGGAATTCCGAAACCTCTGTGCCTGCCTATTTTATATCACGTGTAGGCAAAACACCCCATTCCAGAATCAAAAAAAGTATCAGATTTCCATTTTGAGACTTTGTTCGAAAGTTATTTGAAAACAATACCAGTGATAAAAAACACTAAGTCATTATTTTAAAATGATGACTTTCCCCTGGGTGACATCTCTCATAGCTGGCACGCATCCACAACTTTTACACCCCGCCTAGGGTAAACGACACGTTCCTGATGCAACCGAACCCTCAGATTTTTGATCTGAGAAACCGTTTAGGAGAAACCACAACCCCTCCATGTTCATAGTATGAAAACAATTAATATTTTTGTATAAATTATTCCGGGAACACTAGGCCTCGGAATCACACACTGTCTGAGCTCCTAGATATGGAAATACATGTAGAAATATTCCAAAGTCTTATAGGGCAAAAAACTAGGTCTCTACATCATTCACCCATTCAATATTTTGGTCCCCGAAAAGCAAAACTTGGAAAAACAATTTGGGATACAGAGCTCAGACCTAGCTCCCCCATTCCCAAGAAAACGTTCACAACACCATACTGGCACAATACACGAACCAAGGGATGGTTTATACTCATAAGGTATACTAATTTTGATGAAATGTGTAGGAAAATGCATACACCTCATCAGCTGCGACACGTGGAAGATGCCGTGCGCCCACTCCTACTATTGGGAGGGTAGGGAAAGATGGTAGGCAACCTCTCAATCCCTTGAACGATTCACGAATGGACCAAAGAAACTTGGGGGACTTCCCTGGACGAATCTCCACTTTACACGTCATGACCGAAATCATGGTTTGTTCCTGGAACATGGTCTCATGATTCCCTCCTTCAGAATACCCATATGGTGAATCACCCAGGGATATCCGATCACACAATTTTTCATAGTCGGTGCATCACAACCAAGAATCTCTTACAAACTCAAAAGTGGATGAGTTAACACTATCGACTAAAGAGAAGTTTCACCCTCCTAGTCCAACAAGGTCAACTACTGGGAAGCTAACTACTATTAAACTTCCTACACCTGACGAGTCTGGGACTTTCTGCTAGGGGAACCTACTACAACACTACCATTTTCCAGAACATAGACTACCTCGACATCATAGTACTGCAGAAATTTCAACCAACACTATCATCTCTGGTTCATGTCTCGCTGGGTAAGGGCACACCTGAGACACTGGTGGTCTGAGCAAGACACAAAGCGCTCTCCTAGAAGATAGTGTCTCCACATTCTCCGTGCAAGTACCACCACCACCACTACCAAATAGTGAAGCACGTAGTTTTGTTTATGGGGTTTCAATCACCTCGACCTGTACTTGATAATGGTATCAAGATTGACGTTGATCACGCAAGGTACCAACGAACAGGTCAGGCGAGCAAACTCATCCAACCGCCAGAGGCTAGACACGGAAAGAACGTGGCATACCCCACATGTATTTTCTCCTCTTGTAAGGACAGTATTCCCCAAAACATCCACTCTATTAAACCCACTAGTGGAACCTCAAGAAAGGGGGGGGGGGGGGGGGGTCAAGTTGAAAATTCCCACTGGAAAATCCAGAGCCTGCTCTGACACTCCACCGCACAACCCCGACATGAATTCACATGTCAGATAGACTCATCCACCACACATCAATACTATCCACTTTGGGTGGAACTGACTCTCCCTCACAGTTTTGGTTACATCACAAAAATTCATCTCAGTGGGGGAAGAACCCCTCTCTCCCGTGCATTCAAGGCTATGTCGAATAACACTAACATAGGGATACACCGACACCCTACATCACCCTCGGTAACCCCTCAAACAAAGAGTTAAACGAAAAGAGCAACTCTCGCAGTGTCTAACAAGCTCTACTAAGAAAAGTAGAAAAATACAGAGAGAGTACCTCTTATCATCTCATGCGTTATAGGATCGTAGACATCCATAGCACATAGCCACCCACGGCCCCATCCGTCAGCTCCCTGAGCCTGACATGGGCTCCCTAGTGGTGGTGGAAGGACCTCAAAACTTCTTCCACCAGCCATAGTTCTTCCTACCTTTCTGCGAACAATGCCTCCTTGGGGACCACCCGATCCTCACATGGGAGTTCTCTTATCACGAAACTGCCTCTGTTACGGTGGTGCATCTACCAACTATCTAGAAAACTCATTACATTTGGTCGAGTAGTCTCACACCACATGACCTCACACATCACAATCATAGCACTAGTCCTCCCTAGGCTGTCTCGGTGCTCTATACTATCCCCAACCATGTGCTTGAGTATCATCGAGGGGAGACCTCCGACGTTGAGGCCTGCCAATTGACGTCCCTTTGATAGAAATTTCTTTGTCACTAGTGTCTGCTCCAGCACCCCGAGATGGGTGAGGATGCACAAGGGCACTATGCTGGCACGAATCTCCTCTACAGAGACCTCACCCAAACTTTTGTTCTTGGAAGTTTCCATCACAGACCACGTCCAAAGAGTACCGAGTAAGGTCTGTGGACCTAGTTGTGTACTAAAACACTTATATCACTCCCTACTGAAGCTCCAGTATCTCATGAAACCATATAAAGTATAAGTAGGATGGGTTGTACTTCTCATGAAATAGCTGCTAGAAGTCATCCCATGAGAGTACCAACTAATCGTGCATCTGAGTAACCCTAGATCTACTAATGACAAACTGCATGGTGGGAAAATACTGGCTGTCAATGCCATCATCTAACCTGTCAGTATCCGAACAAGCCTGATGAGGCGAACCACCGACTCTATCCAACTCTTCATGGTCTGAGGGTATGGCTCACTGTGGAACCTCAACGGTCACTGATGCTGGAACTCACGTAGCACGCCTAGCTTGCTCTTGTCATGGGCCTTCACTGTCGGTACTATCTGCTACTCCATAGGTGGAGGTGCTACTACCTATCCTCCATGAGAAAGGGTAATCATATGATGGATATTGAACTAAGGCCTCTTCGCTCATGGTGTCTTCATCATGAACCATAGCTAATATCCTAACTAGCTATCATCGTGGATACATCCTGAATCTGATCAAGGAGTACCACAGTCAAATAAGAATATATATACCAATAAATATGGGGAGCTGACTCAATAAGGATAGTCAAAGACTCAATCCTATATGATGTGTGAACCAAATTCCTAGCAACAAGTGTCTTAGTGTGTCGAGTCGAAAAGAAAGTTATCAAGGTCCTGTTGAAAGGATATGTTGGCCGCCGCACCATCGTTGGAATCCTTGGCCTAAGAGACACTCTCGAGACACGTCAACACTATTTCCCCAAAACTCAACCAATTCCTTTTTAGGGACGTCCAAACAATGCCCCAAGGAATGAACCACCTCTGATACCACTTTTTCACAACCGGACCCTACATGTCTCGAGCCGCAACTACCCCAAGCCCGCCTCCATAGGCCAGGGGCTGGTGACAAGCGCCGAAGGCATAACGATCTTAGGGAGGCCTCCTCCTAAGCACCTGTACACACACACATAGCCCACTCAATGAAGAAGTGCAGGGTAAAAATAAAACTAAAAGAAAAACATCTATAACCCAAACACAGTCATGCATCAACTTCTAAGTAGAACAAGTAAAGTGATGAACAAATACTAACAAGATAACTGAATAGAAAAAAGAAAAAACACGCGCCTAACTCGAAAGCTGCCACAACCCAGCAACAGGTAAAAAAAAGTAAATATATGGAGAGTCTCACTCCTAAAAATCCTACTACAACCACTGAACGCAGCCCATGCTATAGTGTCCTCTACGCTCCTCCGTCGTCTCGATCGACCTGTCTGTCGTTTGTAAGGGCACACCAAGTGCGGGAAAACCCAAGCAGGGGTGAGTATAAAGATACTCAGTAGGATTATCCAAAACCTCTAGAGAGAAAAAAAGGTGGTACTAAAACATTGAGAAGTATACAGAACAAAGAATAGTGTAAGAGTACAATAGAGAGAGTACAGTAGAGAGAGTGTAATAGAGAGAGTGCAGCTCAACCCAACAAGAGAAAGGAAGCATGCTCGTCCAACCAAGACGAGCTAGAAACAAAAATCATGTGGCATACCCCACGTGTCTTCACCCCTATTAGAAGGGGAGTAACTAAACCCAAGGATTGGGAACAAAGTGGGGTGTATATATATATGCTCAATAAGAAACCTGAACGAGTGTGTAATGAGATCTCTATCTCTAAGCTCAGCCCAAGAAAGTTCACCAGAAGTTGAAATGATATCCATCACTAATGCCCAATAGTCCCGTATGAGAAAGTTGTCTCATCGCCGAACCGTACAACCAAGGGTCCCGCTCTAGTAACCACAGATAAAAGTTACTGACTAGCCTTATAGAAAGGGTTGAGTCAGAAGAAGTCGTCAGGTAACCCACTGCCTAGCCCAGCTGGAGGGTAAACCCTAAGAGGTCATCGGGTAACCCACTGCCCAGCCCTGCTGGATGGTAAACCCCAAGAGGTCGTCGGGTAATCCACTAGCCAGCCCCGCTAGAGGGTAAAAACTAAGGTGAACAGGTAACCCACTACCCAACCTTTTTTGAGGGTAAACCCTAAGGTGAACGAGTAACCCACTTCCCAACCCCACTGGAGGGTAAACTCTAAGGTCAACGGGTAACCCACTACTTTGCCCCGCTGGAGGGTAAACCCTAAGGTCAATGGGTGACCCACTGCCCAGCCCTGCTGGAGGGTGAACCCTATGTTCAACGGGTAACCCACTGCCCAGCCCCGTTGGAGGGTAAACCCTAAGGTCAACTGGTAACCCACTACCCAACCCCACTGGAGGGTAAACCCGGAACTGGTCTTGTAACCCTACACTGCCCGTGCTATACCTGGGTGTCACTAACACCGCTACCATGAGTAGGTTTGGAGTGCATCAAAGGAACCTCTGACCAACACCATTTCATGTTTCCACATTTAATGAGATCTCAAAAGAGGCTCCGCACACGCAAACAGATTACACTGTTGCAATCCTTGCGAAAAACACGCGAGATAGACTATCTACTCGTAGGAAAAAGGCTCCCAAAGAAAAGTTATTCAACACCGCTTTATGCTCATACAACATCTCATGGGGCCCACACCTCGATCACGAAAGAGGTCGGGTGAACTATGCCATAGTGATTCTCTCAAAAAACACGCAAAAATGAATACTCATTCTCCCCGAAT
Organism: Viscum album; assembly: GCA_963277665.1. NCBI lineage: Eukaryota > Viridiplantae > Streptophyta > Magnoliopsida > Santalales > Viscaceae > Viscum > Viscum album. The sequence goes on from OY728145.1 coordinate 1,420,842,336, forward strand.
GAACATTTGATGAAAAAGTCACAAAATGCTGCACACAGCTTAAAAGGTGGCCCATAGGGCCCACGCCTCAACTCCAGATTCAATGCCTGAAAAAAACCTGGTCAACCTATTCTTGATGCTAGGGTCACAACACCGCTGGCGATGCCAAAAATAGACTCTAGATGCAAAAGATGCTACTCCCCGCGTTATGCAAACGGGGCCCTGTGGGGCCCACACCTCGACCCCAAAACACATCACGCAGATCATACCATTGTGTTCCTTGTAGATAACCATGAGCCGTAGGCTATTCATTTGACTAGAATGGACTTATGAAGCATAATTCATAAAAAGCACAACATACGTCTGAAAGCTGCCTCATGGGGCCCACACCTCATGCCTGAATTTAGGCGGGTGAATTACGCCATTGCAATCCTTTCAGAAGCACACTCAGAAATGAGTACTCAAACACCCCAAACAGATGTCGGGTGAAAAAGTGGCGTTTCGATGTAAAATGTGTGAACTAGGCCCTGTGGGGCCCGCACTTTTTCTCCAACCCTAACGGTTCAGAAAGTGTCTCAAAGAGTCCGCATGAGGACTGGGGTCACGCTGCCGCTGATGGTGCATTAATCAGACATCGAAAACATGAGTTATTTTCGACGCAAGAATAATTAATTAATTAAATAATCAATTAATTATTCGCATTATGCGTTTCGTTCCACCAAGAAATGAAACCATACTGCAAGGGTTTCGAAAAAACTTTGGAAGGACTGACTCAACTCCAGGGCCACGAAGCTTCTAACGGCACGTCGAACAGATGTTCGGCTCGCGAAGCACGTCCGTCGCAAGATTTAGCAATAATTTATTATTATTAAATTAAAGCATCTCGGGTTTTCTGCCCTCGGGCACAAAACTCAAAAACCTCGTAACACGCTTCAAAATTTTCGTCACGCTGACAAGGACCAGTAGCCGTAGATGGCGCATCAAACAGACACACCGTTTAAAAGATACGTCTCCTTGAACACAAGGGGGCCCAACTAGGCCGATCCAGACCGAACGACCCGGTCCAGACTTCTGCCCCACGACCCAGCCATGGGTCCGGTCCAGTACGTCGCAGCCCGCTAGCCGCGGCCCACCCAAGAACCACCAGACCCCTCCGGTTCGGTTCTTCCAAGAAGACCGGCTAAGCAGCGGTCTTTTTCCTGTACGCCGCTCTAGCTGGACCCGCCGAACGCGAGTCCTTGTCTACACTACACCCTCGAGGTCAGCGCCTCAAGTCTTCTGCCCCGACCGCGACTGGCCAAGGCCGCCGCCACTCAAACATCCAAGCACACCATCGCACACTGGCCCGCCGAACTTCGCGGCTACCTGGGCCTTCCCGCTCCGCCGCCTGGGTTTCGCCACCCCGTGCCAGCCGCCGCTCCGCTCAGCGTCTCTATTGGATGCAGACACACCTCACCGGTGCACCCCCGACACCGTCACTCCACTCAACCGCTAGCCGCCACGCACCTGCTGAGTGCCACCCTCGCGCTACCGTTGCAACTCCGGCCGGTTCCTCCGCTACACTACCCCGACCTCCAGCCACCGCCCCTTTCCAGAGCTGGGACTTCCACCGGCCGCCACGACCACTCCAGCGGCCTGATTTTGAAACCAAGGTTTGATTTAGACACCTCAGGACAAGGACTGCTCAGCACCTTCCCCCGATCAATGATCCAATGGTCGATTGGCGCATCTGAAAGATTCAGATGAAGAATGACGAAGAACGCGTCAAACCAGAGAGTTTTAGAACGGAACTCAGATGATGGTCATGTTCATTCGGCCATCATCCCAATTAAAAAATTATAGAATTTAAAACGACATATTTGGCAAAGACTCAATAAATTGATGAAGGATCAAAAAAATCAACCGAAATCGTAACTCGATCTGTCATTGTCGACGCACCCGTTACAATCCCACTTCGATCTGCCAGAGTTCGCTCTACAATATGGCGAAGAACATGCCAAAGAACAAGAGTGAGAGAGAGATAGATAAGGAAAATTATAGATTTTCCTTAAATCCAACACTTAAGTGAATTTATAAACTCTCTCTAAAACTCTACCGTCAGGCGATAATTCCGAAACCTATGCACTTGCCAATTTTATATCATGCCTAGGAAAAACACCACATTCCGAAGTCAACATAAGTCTAGAATTTTCATTTTGAGACTTCGCTCGAAAGTTATTTGAAAAGAACACCAATGATAAAAATCACTAAGTCATTATTTTAAAATGACAATTTTTACCCTGTGTGACATCTCTCACAGTAGGCCTGCACCCACAACTTTTACACCCCGCCAAGGGTAAACAACATGCTCCGGACACAATTGTTCCCTCGTATTTCCAATATGAGCTACCTTTTAGGAGAAAACACAAACCCACAATGTGCATAGTATAAAAAAACCTAATATTTTTGTATAAATTATTTCCGGCACACCAAGCCTCGGAATCGCACGCCGTCTCAGCTCCTATATCTGGAAATATATGTATAAATATTAGAAAGTATTATGGAGAGAAAAAAACTAGGTCTATACATTGAGATTGCAGAACATAGAGGATATCCTTTTAGGAAGATATTGGGATCATCTATTAGAGACCGATTTTCCATGGATCATCTATACCAACAGAGTTCGTGGTTGTTTCCAACCAAATGGTTAATAATTATTCATTAGTGATCCAAACAAAATAGTGGTATGGTGATTATTTTTGATTGGTTTAATCCACATTTTTTATCCCATGGTGACCATGAATAAATTCACCTAACAAATTGATCTAAGGTATGATCATGTTTACGAGTGTCGGTTTATATTTCATCGGATGTTGGGATTGATAATATGTTATTATTTATTGTTTATTAATTTAAATTTATTAATTATTATAATGGAATCAATTGAGGCCTACATGAAAAATACATTAGGTTTATTCCTCTTGTCGTGTTTTATGAATTTCTTCCATGTTTTTCACACAATCTTTATTGGTTTTTTCCTAGGATGAAGATTTGATAAATACCCCAAAGGAGATCATTGTTCAATTTCTATTTGGTGGAATATATCAATACCATGGGTTTAGATGCATTATAGATGACATGATAGTGGTGTGAGATGATGAAAGTAGATTTTTAATCATATTTTAAGATCCCTAGATTGTGGTTTGAAATGTGGAAATGATGTGGTATGATGGAGATGATTCATGATAAGATTTTGTGGGAAAAATTAGAGCTCTAAAGACAACCAAGATCAATTGATCCAAGGTTTTCTTTTATAAGCAGGTATAGCATGGAATTCAATGGTAGTAATGAAATGAGTAGAAAATGCATGAAGGATCATGATTTATAAAAAAACATCTTGATTAAAGGGTGTGTTGTCTGAAGAACATATGTCAGGTGGTCCCCTCCAAGGTTTATAGGGTTTACATACAAAGAATATATCCCATTCTATATGACCCATGTCACACACCATGTGACCCTTGGCTGACAGCTTGTTGTGTAACCAAGGGGTAAATAGGCACAATCATGAACATGAAGACTTGCAAGAACATAGTACATGTCAATGACCATATACTCAAACATAACAAGGGTACCTAGAAACTTTCAAGTACACTTCCCTGACCACAGTATATGGGAATGACCAGAAGCACAAATGAAAAGGGAAAAGTGCATGGGTAGACCTAGGGTTGAGAATACACGATGTGTACTCCTAGTAAATTCATTTTACATTATATAGGGTAGGTTGAGGTCCTCCACCTCCTTAGTGTAGAACGATATTAGTTGGGTGTAATTCCTTGGTATATTCTTATGAGGGTGTAATTTGGTATTATTTATTGATAATAAGATTGTGAAACTGTCTATGGGTTTATTATTGGAGAGTGTTTTAGAATCCCCCATGTTACTAGTGTGGGATGCTATATCATTTATTCATCTTACCTATGTGGGGTATGAGGTATCATCATGTACAACTTTCATGGGTGTAGTATCACAAACATAGAAGGTTATTTTAGGTTGGGTCCAATATACCATTGAGACCGTAGGTGAGATCCAATTTATTATTATAGAGATCATTATAGTATTAGTGAATAATTAATTGATGATTCCCAATGATAATGACAGCTTATTTATGCACCACCAATGATAGCATGGATCATGGATTCAGTTCTCAAGGATGATAAATACCCTGATACATTTATTATAATCATATGAATGATAGTTTGGCTGATACCTCTTTGAGATTTTATGTCTATCATGATCATATATTTGTTATTTTTCATATTTCTATGTCTCATATTTGGATTGAAATACCTTGGTGATGATGATCTATCTTCTCTCTTGATGCTTTATGTTTGGTGTTTTTGGGCATCCTACTGTGTAATGTAATACTCACCCATACATGGACTGTTTCTACAAATTATATGTCTTATATAGACAACATTCCATATTATATAGTCTTAGGAGGTCTAGAAGTAGGTGGATCCCTATTATCTAGACAAATCATGTTTTTATTAGGTGTTTAACATGATAACATTACTCTCTTTCTAGTAGGTTGGAATCTTTTTTAGTTTTTAGTGGGTTTTTACTTGGACCTTTATGCTTTATATAAATTTTGTTAAACTTATATATTGAATAGATGTTATACATAACTTATGGTATAAGGTTTAATCTACCTTTATTTATTTAGAGGTTTTTTAGAGGTGCCTGTATGTGTATAGGTACCTTAGGCTAAGTCCTCTCATTTTTTTGATATGCCTAGTCAGTACATGTCACCATCATTTGGCCTATTGATGGATGGATTGGTTTTTTACACTCATCTTTCCACTAGCCAGGTGAGACCTAATGGGACAAGCCAAAATTGAGTGGTAATGTAGGGATTATCATCTTAGAACCATAGTTTATAGATTTTATAGTAGTGAGTTTGGTTTGGAAACTTGGGAAACAATGTTAAAGTGTTTTATGTTAAAATATCAAGAAATATAATCTATAATTTGTTCAATAGCCAACATATCCATTCACCAGAACTATAAAAAACTACTTATTGATTGTATATATGTAGACACTAGTTTACTAGAAAAAAATTGGTATAAAAATCATATATGACTAGATTTTGGTTTTCTTTTACCCTTTAAGTTAGCTCATCAGATTTAATATTTAACCATGTTACATATATATTATTTGAGGATGTCTCCAAGATGGTAACATGGATAGATTCAACAATGGGATCACGATAATGATCCACTAAGTGAAGAGGTGTTAGTGTAGGTTCTAATACATGAGGTTTTACCTCTTGGTAGTTTTCAAGTATTTCCACTAATCATTTAGTAGTGGGTTACACCAACTATAATATCTGAGGATGCTCACAACATGAGGATTTCCCATGTGTCTCAAAGGTAGTGATATTATAGTTTATTGGGTGATTCTGACTCCTAGGAATATATAAAATTGATAAAGGTTATTACCCAAGATTTCCACTGTGTGAGGACACCTGTAGGTAATATGGTGCTCCTAGATATGATTTTTCTTCATGAATGTGACTGGTAATGATAGATTCTAGTGACTCAGTCACAAGACGGGGAAACTATATATTGAATAGTGTTTGAATGTATCTTCCTAGAGCAGTTCTATCCATCCATGTTGCAATAGGTCCACATATAGGAGAATATTCAACATCAGTAGTCTACCATGAATATATAAGATTATTCAACAATATTTTCAACCTTGCACAATACTCGTTGGATATGGTTCATGATCTATTATTATGATAAAAGAACTAAAATATGGTCTTATGTAATGATATCAAGGCTAGAGTGATATATATTATCATTTCCACCTGTTTTGGAGCGATTGGGATGGATTTGTTAGTGGAGAACATATTTTCCCAGAATATGCCAAATGTTAATGATTGTAGTGGATGCATATGAGTTATGACTTCCACAGATGGTAGAAAACAATATACATAAGGACATAGAAATGGGAGACATTTGAGGAGATGATCTCGGTCTAAAGGGTATACAATTTAGAGCTCTAATGAATCATTGTGTGAGTAGATAGAGAGGGGGAGTTTCTTTTGTTATGTTTGAGTTTATCTCACATGATATTATCCAAACTTCTTTTTTTTCTAAGATAATGATGGTAAACATATCACCTAGGTAGAGAAAATAGTAGGATCAAGATGGTCCACAGGGCATTAAACATTGAAGAGGTGTAGGGATAATAGTAGGAGGTGGTATATGGGTTGTCTTATTAACACCACCACCTATAGGAAGTCCATTCTAGGTTTAGGGAGATGGTGGTTTGGTATGAGGATCAATACTATTAGTGTAGGATATTGACCCTTAGGCTCTTGAGACGATTAGTCGTATGATCCATGTCTTCTCTAATTTATCTATTATACTAACAGATATATATGGAAGCCAATATTTTATTTCTAATTATATTGTTCAATAAATTGAGATTATGGTTTAGCTCTTAGATCGACCCTTGAGTTGGTATACTCTTACTAGAGGGGATTCAGTAATCACACACTTCTTCTAGCAGTGTGAATAGATTCTCATTGCATATATTGAAAGTCTTATACCGAGGATGTGATGGGTCCATGGTTATGTAATGGGGTTTTATTTCACTAGTGAGAAGAAAAATGAAACATAGTAGGATAAGATCATAAAAATGATTATAGATCCAATTACTCATCAGTTTTCTAGTATTACGCTTCGATTAGTTGATTCTATCAGATTTTAGAGTCCGACAGTAGTGGTGGATTATGAGGATTTCTTCCCCTAAGGTTGTGTCAGGGTTACCTCCATAACAAGATATAGAGTAACACATATAATTTCACTAAATTAATTCCATGATATCTATTTCATAATATCGAATGTCTCCCATAATATTTTGTGAGTTGAAGGTGTAGTTAGAGGACTTACAATGTAAGGGATTCAGTAGACCCAGTGTTTCCACCTAGGCGACCATAGTTTTATTTTACAAGAATATAGATAGAATATTTTGATTGTTTTTGGATTTCTATAACATTAACCAAGTTTATATAATGTGTAAGTTACAACTATTGATGATCAAAAACCTCTTCAGGTTGTTCTGATGGGGTGAGATCATTCTCTAATATTGGCCTCATATTGGGTTATCAACTTCTCTTAATATGAGATGATGATATATCAATGATAAATTTGATATATCAACTTGGTCATTAAGAGTTCTTATTGATGAATCTCGGTGTTAAAAACTTCATAGTGGTGTTTATGGGACTCATAAACCGAATCTTTTATCCTTTCTAGGACAAGATCATGTTGGTGTTCACCAATGACATCATAGAGTACTCGGTTCCATAGGAGGAGCACATAAGGAACTAATTGATGGGGACTGACATGATTCTAGAGAAGAAACATTATTTTAATCAATCAAATTATTAGTTTTGGATTTGATATGTCTATTTTTTGAGACACATCATCTCATGAGAGATTATAGCAGTGGACCTGGTAAAGGTTGAGGTAGTGTTATCCTAAGAGCCACCCAAGAGTATGAATGAGGTACAAGAAACCCATGAATTGGAAGGATAATATCATATATTTTCACCTGACATATCCAGTATATTTTTGTCCTTGATAACATTGAAGTGGAATGGGAAGCCTTTTGTTTGGATAGATTGGTTCTAGTTGGATTTTCAGGTCTTGTGGGAGAGGCTGATGATTTCCCCCATTATGAGATTTCCATTAGAGGATGTTGATTACATAGTGTACTATCATACGTTAAGACTAGGCTTAGATGTTTTGTGATGTATAGGTAGGTGGAAATAACTTATTAGTGTCGGCAATTGAGACCCCATGAAAAGAACTATATGAACCACAATATAGAGATGGTAGTGGTTGTCTTTTTCTAGAAGATGTGGTGAAACTACCATATGGGGAAGAATTTTTTTGTGTATTCTGACCATAAGATTCTCAATTATTTATTCACATTGAATGATATAATCATGATATAATGGTTATTGATTGATTTTTTCAAGGAATGATACTTTGAGATATTCTAAAATATAAGGAGGAGAAACATTGTGGTAGATTCTCTTAGAAAAATATCATGCTCATAGTTGTTAATAGAGGTTTCAGAAAAGTTATCTTCATTACAGTTATACTTAGATGATGAGGATGGTACCCCTTACCTCCAAGAGATAGATATTACCCCATCGCTTCTATAGCGTGTTAGGGAGGCCCAACTTAGATATATTTATTTTTATACATTTCTTATTAAAAATCTACTGGATGTGATCCTAATGGATTCTATGAAGGTGGAGAGCACATCATCCTTTTCAGATGATATATGATGGTACTTGTGATATTTCATGAGGAGGTTCCATGGGAGTTTCATACTTCCCCTTTGTGGTACATCTAATTGGGGAATGTTTTTATAAAGAGAATTTGCATCATTTTTAGTGACCATGAATAAATAAGTGTGTGGTGATTTTTTCTTCCTGATTCCTCATTTTTTATTAGCTGAAGGATGAGAATTGGGTTTCGGTGGGTCTGTCTCAACCCCTTGAGGTTCCAAATTGGATGTGAGATGGTTTATCTATGGAATTCATAAAAGGGATCCCAATAAAATTTAAAGTACATGATTTTATTTGGGAGATCATAGACTGACTCACCAAGTCATCCTACTGTATAGTAATATGAGAACATAATTTAGAATAGATTAAGGGATGGGTTTATGTACAATAGATATTCCAGCTTTCTAGAGTTTCCCTTGATGATCATTTTAGACCATCATTCTTACTCTACATTGATATTGTGGATATGATTAAAATAGGATTTTTGGAATTAGTTTTTTTAGAACATAATTTGACCCCTATAATGATTGAAATACATTCTAGAAAATTTAGGATCTTGAGGATAGGTGATGGTCTTGGATGTCTAATTTTGGCCATAGCTAGTAGGATAACCTACCCTTTGTGGAGTTTGTGTACAAAAAAATATTCCATTCCAACATTTATTTGGCACCATTTAATTCCTTATATGGGATACCTTGCATGTCACCACTATATTAGATTGATATATGGGTTTCATACCTAATCAGGACAATGTTGGAGTGAGTGATGATAAAATAGGTAAAAATCACCCATGATAAGATGAGGACTACCTAGAGCTATCCAAAGTTCTCTCCAGACCGAAAATAATACCCCTTGGAGTTGGGGGGGGGAGAAAATGTGTTCTTGAAGGTATAACCTCAACATTTATTGGATAGATTTGGTCGAGGTGTCCAGTGTTCTCTAATATTCATCATGACCTTTTAGATAAAACATAGAGTGTGTGTGGTAGCATACCACTTGGATCTATCTCTACAATTATACTGTGTACAAAATGTATTCTTTTTGTCATAGTTGAGGTGGTATGTTCATGAACCCTCACATGTTATCGAATGGGGAAAGTAAGAAATTGATGATGGGCCACCTTTATAGAATAGGTGGTTGAGATTGAGGATTGATGGTAGAATATCCTCTATCAGCGAGAGATTCCCTTTATGCATGTCGAATGGAAGCTTTAGAATCTTCAAGAAATAACCTGAGAGTGGGATACCCAGATTCAAGTTTAGTACCATCAACATTTTTGGGTAGGATGTTTAATTTTTAGGATGAAAATCAATGATGTGGGTAGAATGTGATGACTTCATTTTTTTACTTATAAATCCTTAATATATTTTAATTAATATTTTCAGACATAGGTGTTGAGTTTTCAGAAGATTAAAGGGCCCATAGAGGTGCTATATGGATATATTATAAATATTAAATTTATTATATCACATACAAACAAACACAATCTTTTTTGAAATAATAGAATAAATCCAAAAAGGAGACTCAGAGAAGAAATTTGATATTTCCATTAAATCTATAATGTGAGTTTCATGATAGACATGAAATAATAATTATGAATTTTGGGTTTTAGGATTATGTGACATCTTTGGTGGAATAATAAATAAATTAATTAATAAATTATTATATTTATTTATTTTTTATTAATAAATCCAAAACTTAATCTCTTATATAAAATAATGTTCGTGTATAATCCATAGGGTTAGCTGGATAACCCAAGGTATTGATAGGGGATATCATATAGGAGAGTGTTGATAAAAGACATTGGGATTGAGGATTGAAGATAGAATCACCAAGGATTTTCTACACTAATGGGGGTCATGAATCTCACCAATAAATTTTTTTACCATTTTTTATTAGTGATTGATCAAAAATATCATAAGGGAATTTTTTTTATTGGATTGATAATTTTTTATTTATCTCATGGTGAAAGTGAATTAATTCCTCTAATGATTGGATTCACAAGTCAATCATGTTTTCAGGGGTGAGTTTATCTTCTAAGGATTTGGGGATTGATGATATTTGATTATTGTTCATTCATTCAGTAATAAATATTTATAATTCTAATGGAAACACATTTAGGAAAACAAAAAAATGGATGAATTTCATTACTCAGTTTTTTGTTCATTTCTTCCTCACTCTTCACAAGTTAATCATCAATGTTTGATTTATCCAAATATTCATAAAATAATTGGTCATAAATCATTGTGAAAATTTTATTTAGAGAAACAGATCAATACCACAGGTTTATATTTGGTATCGGTGCAATGATATTAGTTTTCAACGATGACAGCAGAGTTCTGATTAGTGTTAGGGATCCACTATTCTCAGTTTGATGTACAATGTAGACAAATTGAGATGAACATGATTCCCTATCAGTTTTTATGGATAGAATCCAACCACCATAGACTACTAGGATTTTTAAATCCAAGATACATTAATATTAGTGGGTATAGTGTTATAATTAATTAAAGTGTTGGAAGGAGAAGAAGATTCATAAAGGATATAGATTTCGTTAAAAATAATTTATCTAAGATTTGTAGTCAAAATAACGTATTTTATGTGGTCCCCTTTTGTAGTGAAGGGGTTTATTCAAAAAAAAATTATAACATGCTGTGTGACCCATGCCACACATCATGTGACCTATGACAGGAGGCCTAGTGTATACCCTAGTGGTTAATGGGAACTGACATGGCCAGTCACACAGGAACAAATAGAGTATAAGGGAACAAATATGCACTCAAACAAACCTAGGGTACCCATATGAGATTTGTTAGATAGGCACAACTATAGTACATGGGAAAAACCCAATGAAAACAAGATGATATGAAGTACATGAGAAGACCTAGGGTAGAGAAGTCATGTCGTGCACTCATATTACACATCGTGTACCTTCTATAAGGAAGTTTGAATCCATCCATCTATTTAATGATGACCAATAAATTCTAGGTGTGTTTCCATAGTCTATTATTATGAGGGTACATTTTGGAATTACATCTAAAGAATATGATTTTAGTCCTCTTTTCATGTTCTGTTTTGGATAGAGTTTCCAGAATCAATATGTGTGACTGGGGTGAGATCCTCTATAATTTATTCATAATACCTAGGTGGGTTTTAAGGAACCCTCATGACCAACTTACATGGGAGTATGATCCCCTATTTAGAAATTTATTCTGGGCTGGGTCTGGTATACCTCATAGGACTGGGTTGAGATATGCTATGTGTACATTAATATATTTGGAGTTCTAGGGAGTACATACTTTTTGAGTCATGGAGAGAATGACCTATCATATAAACTCTATTAGTGATTACTTGGATCATGTTCTTTGTTCTTCCAGATGAGCGTTACCTTGAACCCTTGAGCAGAATCCTATGGCTAGAATGTTGGTTGAGGAATTTGTGATATTTTGTGTATATCATCTATGTATATATTTTATTGTTCTTAATTTTATGTCTCAAATTTTGACTGACATACCATCATGATATTGATATTTTTAATCTTGTGTTTCTTTATATTTTGTGATTATAGGGTTTCTTACTAGGTACTTCTACACTCACCCTTGCTTGGGCTCTTCTCACACATGTCATGTGTTATTTAAAAGACACTACACTTGATAGAGGCCCAAGAGGACCAGGAGCATGCAGAGTATAGTGAGATAGATAGACTGTGGTTCATAATAGGTTTTTCATTTTTCAATGGTCTTCTCAATCTAGAGGGATTGTATCTTATAGAGTTTATATGGGTTGTATTTGTTTATATTAGAATTATAGTTCTTTTTTCATATAATGAGGTGTGATAAATGTTATTCCAGAATTATGGTATCAGTTGTGCTTTATCTTTCAAAAATTGTATGGGTATTTGGATATGTGTGCATGTGTACAATAAGATTAGGATAGGCCCTATGATATTTGTGACATTCCTAGTCAACATTGGGCACCAACCTTGGGTTTGAAGAACCTAATCACAATAACTTCTTGAACCTGTAACTGACTCAAGCTAGAACATAACAGATGGGTATTACCAATCCCCATGGACTAGTTATAAGAACATAGGCATCAACAAAAACTATAGATAGTTATTTCTACCTATATAATTCAAAAAAAGACATATATATAAATATATGTGATGAGAAGAAACATCAGAAGAGTAAATAAGACAAATATGTTACATAAAAAGGGAAATATCATAAGTGATACCACTCCAAATTAGCTAAAAAATTTCCAATATACAAGTACAGTAATAAAGGAAAGATACAACGAAAATAGTAACTCCTTGTGATAATCTTGGAAAACTCCCACAATCTCACCACCATCCACCTGGACAAAGCTGACAGAAACCACAACACCTCACTATAACACCCTGCCTTTCCCTATATCTAATGATATACAAAGTTATACACACTGACAAAGGGGTAAATATAGTGTGATAATACAGGATTAGTAGGGTCCCACCCAGATATTCCATATCATGTATCTATATAATAATAAAAAAATGATAAATTTGAAGAATACAAGTCATAAATAACATTTAAATAGTTTTTACCTCATAATAATGAAAAAACATTTCATGATTTTCCATAATTCCATAAAAATAAGGTAAAAAGTTTCAAATAATTTCATATAAATAGAATAATTTAAATCAAATCATGTATCAAATATCATATAAAATATATGAAAAAAATCACTAGTAACAACACACCTAGGATCACAACATGTTAGGATAGCTAGGAAACTCATACCCTAGCATAGAAAATCATGCACATAAAGTCACTAGTTATATAAATTTAAATGATAGATTACAGGAACACCCTAAAAAGAGAACCACCAAATTGTTTCTAACAATTCCCTAGAAAAACGGGCTTATGGAACAGAGGAACACCCCATGATTGAACCCCCTGATAGTATCAATGCATGAGGTCGACTTCTACACCTTCATCTTATATAACTAAGGCTTCCCATGGGGTAAAAGTTTATGACACATTTCATTAAAAAAATGATTTGAAAACCATTTCATAAATCCATTTCACAATTCTATAAAGAGACCATTTTATTTTACCGAAACAAGTTGAAACCCATATTTTATCAGAAACCCTTTTTCACAGACACCAATTAATAATGTCGAGTCATTTATAATTTTTTTTATAAAAATTGGAGTAGTACAATTCTTCCAACATCAGCATAAAATAAAACTACTTACCTCAAACATGAGGCTCACATTCCCATAATGGGATCCACTAACATGGAAAAAATAAAATACTAAAAAGGAGGCAATATAACCAATCCTCACATCTCATAATCAATTCAATAAGATAAATGGATATAGAAGAAAACAAATCACCACATACCTCAATGAAATTATCACACCTCACCACAACCAGCATAAAGCCGAACCTCTGTATGAAGATCATACAATAAATATAGAAAAGATGAATATTATTATCATCATAGATCAAAATATCCAAAAATTCTGTACAATAGTTCTACCAAGATCAATGAAGATTAATAATAAAAAAAGATAACATAATCATAGATATGTATCAGAACCATGAACAAGGTCAATCATTGGAAAAAATGACCTGGAAAGAGGAGAGTTCCCCAAAAATAACCTAAGAGAGATCCTAGTTCTAAGAGGAAAATAATTTAGTAAAATGAGTTTTTAATCACCCAAGAAGCACAAAAAAACTACGAAACATTCATGATCTGAAAATATTTCATTATTTTAATTTCTCAAATTAGAAGAAAAACCAAAAAATGAATTTCCCTAATTTAGAAAAACGAATTATGCATTTCATGATGTGAAAATATTCATTGTGTGTACAACTTTCATGCCTAGAAAAAATTCACATCAACTTTACTTCAATGGTTACATGTACTGTAAGACTTTCATGATGTGAAAATTTTATACGGGTAAAAACAAACAAGATTCTGCACAAAAACACAATCTATATCTGGTGTTCTTTAAACTCAGTAAGAAACCCGAAAAGAATTTTCCACATTAAACATAAACTACATTAATTAAAACAAACATACATCCACAAACATTAGATATTTTTTTTACCAACAATGGTTTTAAATTTTATAATGATTTAAAATTCTCCCAAATAAAGTGTTAAATTAAAAGAGTGATGATAAATACTTGGAAGTGGTTAGCCAGATGTTAAAAAATCCCCAAAATAAAAATTTCCATCCCTGAGAAGTCAAATGGAAGAATGATATTTGAAAATAGGTGATCCCACGTATCCCTATTGTGACCCAGGCTTAACATACATGAATATTACATCTTTTTAGGTAAATATTCATTACATTAAATGAACACATGCTCGAGGACCATTATAAATATAGTGAATTTGAAAAAATGGGACAAATTATTCTAATTTTCTAAAGGATCTTAAAAATATCCCATAATTTTCTTTTAATTTAGTAATAATTCATAAAACCTTTCTTTATGACATAGAGAAAAGAAACATAAGAAAAGTGTGAGCTCAGATGTTTAGTAATGGAGAATAAAGGGAAATAACATACAAATATGGTAATATGAACATTAAAATAAATTTTAAAAATTATATCTTGCATAAAAAAGATCATGATAACATTTCACAGAATAAATAATATAATTTAAAAAATAATGAAATACAATATTCTATGAGAGAATAATATAATAAATTAAATTATATGAGACACATAAGCATAGAAAATCATTTCTATATTAGTGAAGCCTCATTTCCTAGATCATCATAGTGGAAAAAGTCCTTTACTGAATAGGGTTCACTCCCCCATTATAGCCATGAATTAATGAACTGAGTTTACTCCCATTCCAATATTATACTACTGAACCAAGTTCACTTCATGTTTTAGTCATGTATTGCAGAACTGATTTCAATTCTCATTATAGTCATGTTTTACAAATCAAATTTCACATTCCATTCCAGTCTTGTCTATCTCATGAGATATAAATCTTTACCCAATGTATGTGAGAGAGATATAAGTCCCACCATTGACTTAATGAAAACCATTCTTATGTGTAATAGAAGAATATAAATAATTTCTCATATCAAAACCCATAAAATAAATGGGTTTTATAAACCTCATTCAATCAGTACATAACCAATGGAAAGAAATGGGTTTTATAAATATCATTCCATAATAAAAACAAACCAAACTTGGGAATAATAGGAATAATATACATGAAACATATCCCCATTAAAACAAATGTAACATGAAATAATTTTATCTTATATGGAATAATCTTTATATAACACAAGAAAATAAATATGGAGGAAAATATCCCTCCTTTGAAAAAGTTTCTTTTCTTAAAAATGTTGTTAAATTTTAAAAGAAAGTATTTTACTTTAAAATAACCTCTTAATTAGGCAAGGGAAGATTCAAGGAATTAAGGCTTCATGGAAGTGAAAATATCTGTTCATGCAGTATAAGATAAAAAAGCATTCTTCTCATACATTTTCTCAAAAAGTCAAAAAGTACCATATTAGGAAAATGAAAAAGAGACACCTTTCAAAAAATTTATAAAAAATTAACACATAGCTAAAACTTACAATAAATTTTTTTATAAGAATAGTAAAAATATTTTTGAATAAATTTTTAAGAAACATGGAAATGGATGATAAATATTCCACAGTAAATACTTATGTATAAATATTATCGATTAATAATGAGGATGTCAAATTAACACTTACCACATTATAATCAGTCGAATAAAATGATCCATGGAAGAAGGAAAATTATATGGATATAAAAATACCATACTATTCAAAATAATAATCATAAAAGATATTAATTGGTCGTATATACACCATATAAAAGAAATAAGTAGTGTATAAGGCATGTGTCCCACAGAAATAAAAGTGAGACAGAACTCCCTTACCTTAAGTCTTGACTTTGTACATATTAAAACATATTTTATAATAAATATAAGTTTATTATACATCAACCAAAAAACCATATTCATATATATAATATCGTATTTTATTTATTTATGACTTAATAATACTCTCTTATTAACAATACTATGTGTAAGTTATGTTTCACGTAATAACCGCATTGTTTTTCACATGTGTTTGGATTTTTTATCCTTGGTATTATTACATAAATCATGATTTAATCATCTAAATAATGATAAACATGATATTAATAAAAAAATATATATACATATTACTTATTTATTCAAAGAAGATAGATGTAGAAAATAAAATACACCGTTGATGGAGACGGTAGGCCGTACGTATGTGTGAAAACTATTTTGAGTTTCTTTTCATATTAATAGAAAAAAGCTATGTGATATATTATAATTAAAGAATAATTTTTATGTTATATATAACATATATTTATTTAATTCATCCTTATTACCATCTATGTGCAATATATATGATAAATAAGTCACATCACATTGTAGAGATGGTAAGCCATACGTATGAACGAGCGATGTTATTATTTTTCAAAGGATTAGGTGGTAAAAAATTAGTTATGATATTATAATTCCAGATGAATAATTATCTCATAAATATAATATATAAACATTAAACCCATCATAAATCCCATAAATAAAATATGGTGATGCAAAATGAATTTTATCACTACGTGGATATGTTAACTCGTACGTAATCATGAGAAATACTTTCTTTTATTGTTTGACAGGAAAGGGGATGTAATGTAGTGTGTTCATAATCATAATAAAATTTCAGAATATTTAGTATACTGAAGAAGTTATTTTATTATATATATCATATATTTACAAGTGGTGTTGATGAGTAGAAAAAGAGAGTGACCAATTGGAGTTATTACCTTTTCTTTGAAACATCTCATTTAGATCTTCTTTAAAGGACCCCAGAGTAGGTTTTTTGAGAATAAAAGAACCTATAGAATGAATATATCTAATTAGATAATATAATATATACATATTTTTGAGTTAGATGGCTCAAAATTATGTAAATAAGTGAGGAGGAGGTTCCTTTTTATAGTTGAGGTGTGGGGCACTTTTGAAATTTCAAAAAATATTAATTTATAATAAATTCAAAATAAATCAAAAAACATCCAAAAAATTGAATTAGAAGGTAAGATGATATAATTTTTTAATATTATCAACCAACATATTATTTATAATTTTTTTTATTTTTAAACCTTACCATTTTGATTAACCCTTACTTAACTAGTTTTAATAATAACTATGGTCACAACGATTTCAATATTAAAAGGTTTTATTTTTTAATTATGTTGTTTAAATTGGACTATACATGAAAAATTTATAAAAATTTATATAATATTATAATTATTATGTAATTTTAAATATTTTTTATGATTTTTATATAATTTAATTATTCATTATTTTGAAAAAATTTCAATAGTGTCAATTTTGAAACTATTTATTTCTTTTATTTGAAACAATATCTAGTTAACAAGTTAAATTAAAACAAAATATTATATTATATCCCTAAAATTTTAAGGTAATATATATATTTTTTATAAATTAATTATCTCAATTTTTTCATTTAAATAATTTTCATAACATTTATTTGATATTTCTATTAATATAATAATTAATACATTAGTGTTGTGTGATTATTTAATATATTTTTTCACTAAAAATTAAAAATAAATTACAATTATAAATATATATATTTTTTATTTTATATAATAATATTTGTCATCGAATATATCTATTGTGTTTCCCTATATTAAAACCGATATCTTATTTAAAACCTGAATGTGAATTCTTTCAATTTTTATTAAATATAATATTAGAAATATCATAATTTCATTCAAGTGGATAAAAAAGTCAAAAATAAATTTATGTCATGAAAATATATTTCATAAGTCAATAATTGACCTTTATATTCATTCATAACATTTGTTTTTCCCCATGTGGACACATAGGAGATATTAAAGACAAATAAAATGACATTTTATGTATTTCTTTGATTTAAATATTATGTAATTAATTTTCATGGATATGTGTCCATTAAGTGCCATAATTTCAATACCTAAGTGGTAAGTGTAGAATTTCATTCATCGAATTTTATTTTATTTTAGGGTAATTTTGTAGTCTTTATATATTTTTTAAGCTAAATTACTCAATTTATCATTTACCATGGTAACAAAATTTACCATGGTTATTATTCGTATTAAAAAAATGGGACCTACCTAATAAATTTATACTTTTATGAATCACAATTTTATATCTATTTTTTAAAAATTAAAAATTACAACAGTTTTATTATTAAATTTAAAATAATACTAGTAAACTACCATAAAAAGTATTTCCCGAAAAATGCCCTTCTAAAACATAAAAACATTCTATAATACATTTATGAATAAAATAAATTTAAAAAACCCAAATTGGATTATTTTAAATCAAAATGAACTAATTAATGTTTAAAATTAATCATAAAAATAATTTTACCATGTAAAAACTTTGAAACTAAATACAGTTTTCAATAGAAAGCTATATTATCACTATTTATCAAAAACTAAAACTTATCAGAAAAATTCTAAATATTCACCCAAAGAAATTTTTTATATCCCTTTTAAAAATATAATATTTATTTTTTAAAATATAGTGTATAAAAGTAAAAAAACTATATTTTTAATAAGCTCTCCATCAAAATGCAGAAAAACATCATTTCTAGAAAAAACTTCTTTTAAGCATAAAATTGGATTTTTCCTTTTTTGATGACTAGAAAACACTTAATATGAATGTTAAAAATTAAAATGAATATGTTATATTTATGTTTTATTAATATAATCCTACAATATTTATTTTTTCATTTATTGTTATAAATCGTACTTTTGGTAATTTAAATAGTTTTTCAGAAAAACATTTTCTTGTATTTTAATTTTTTAAATTTATTTATAATTAATTTGTTAAATAATAATACATACATTTATAAAGTATAATTTCACAATTACATCAATCCTTTTCATACCTACAATTCTAATTTCTATTTAAATTAATGTGAATTTATCATTCATGAAGTATTAGCATGTCCTGCGATTCATAAATATAATGAAAGGTCATTCCATATATATTTATTTAAAATATGAACAAAAATACCAACATAAGTTATCTAATATGCATAAATCCTTATATGGAGAGATAATACTTTAATCTAGAATACCTCATATAAATTTCAATGTAAAAAGTTTCATAAATGGTTAATTTTTTAATCATCTAAAAAGATTGTAACTCAAAAATTTTGAAAGAAGGTTACTGAATTTATAAAATAAAATTATCATTAATCCCCCAAAAAACTTGAAATTTTTCTTATCACACACCAAACATAATATTATAATTTATTTTCATACCATAAAACCTTAGTGAAGGCAATTATGCATTCAAAAATTAACTCTTTCCTCATACCAAAAATCCAAAAAATCTGTAAACTAAATCCATTATATCATAGAATGTGTAAGTATAGTGATAATATTTTCTATTAAATTTCCCATGAAATTTGGTTTTTCAGGAAGAAAATTATCGCATTTCCCATTGCATTCATCATTAACATGGTTACCTCAAGTTCCATCGATTGACTAAATTCAGAAAGTATAGTGTAAGAAAAACTAATAATAGTGGTAGAACAACATAATAAAGGGAAATTACCTATAATATTTCAATATATGATACATTATGTTTAATCCTAGGATATTCATGATTATTACAAAAAACTATAGGATTGTATCCTATACATATAATTATCCTTAGAGACATCCCTAGACATATCCTTAGAATTATCTATAGGGATCTTGTTTTTTTAGCCAAGTTTCAAAAGGTTGAACAAAACATTCATCTGATACCAAATATAATGAACTAGGATTAACATACATGAATATTACATCTTTTTAGATAAATATTCATTACATTACACAAATACTTGTTCAAAGAATGTAATAGTTTAGTGTATTTGAAAACAAGGAACACATTCTTCTAATTTGGTGAATGATCTTAAAGCTATCCCATAAATATCATATCCTTTCATACTCCTACATAAAACCATGGTTTATAACCTAGTGAAAAGTAACATAAGAAAAGGGTGATTTTAGATACTTAATAAGGGTAAATCAAGGGATATAACATAAGAATAAGGGAATAAGAACATGGAAATATGTTTTTAAAATTACTTCCTTTAAAAATATTTTTATATCATTTCAAATAATAAATAATAGAAGTTAATAAAGAATAAAAGAAAATATTTTATGATATCATTACATAATAAATGAAATTTTATTATACACACAAGCATAGATAATCATTTTTGTTGTAGTTAATGATCATAGAAAAGACCATCATACTCGACAAAGTCCCTTACTGAACATTGTTTAGTCATAGTTCTAGGCAAGAATTACTAAAACTAGTTTACTCATAATCTAGTCATGTATTACTGAACCGAGTCCCCTTCCCATTATAGTCCTGTATTACTGAATTGAGTTCACCTCCATTCCACTCGTATATTATAGAACCACGTTCAATTTCTATTCTAGTCCAATCTATATCATGAGATATAATTCTTTACCCAATGTATTGGAGTAAGATATGGGTCTCAAACATAATATAATTAAAACCATTAATATTTGTGCCATAATAACATACATATTTATTATATAATAACTCATATAATAAATGGATTTCATCAACATCATTCAATCATAACATAACCCACAAAAAATAATGGGTTTCATAAATATCATTCCACAATAAATAGAAACCAACCATAGGAATAATAGGGATATTATCATTTAAAAATATCCCCATTAAAATATAAGTAGCATACAATAATATAATCTTAAATGGAAACTAAACTTGAGATAACACATGAAAATAAATCTTTCAGAAAGTATCCTTTATTCTTTTAAAATGTTTTCTTTTCTAAAAATACTGCATGATTTCAAAAGAAAACATTTTATTTTAAAATAACCTTTAAGATTACATGGTAATATTAATTGAATTAATTCATCATGAAAATGGAAAAACCATTTCATTATGAATAATATAAAAAACATTTATCTCATAGTTCTTCTAAAAAATTCAAAAAGTTCCTCCTTAGTATAACGATAATAGAATCCTTTCAAACCGTTATGTAAAAATTCACACACGGGTAAAAACAACTAAAAAATTATTAAGGAACATTAATAATATTTTTGAATACGTTTTTATGAAACATGGACATGGAAGATAAATATTCCCCTAGTAAATATTAACATATAATTAATCTTGGATAATAATGAGATTGTAAAATTAACCCTTACCACTTTATAATTGGTCAAATTATATGCTCCAGGAAGGAAAGAAAATTTTATTGATATTAAAATACCATAATCTTAAGAATAATAAATCTAAAATAAATTCATGGGTGTTATATACACCACCCAAAAAAATAAGTAGTGTATAAGGCTGGTTTCCCATATAAAGAAAAGTGTGACAAACATCCTTCACCATAAGTCTTGAATTACTTTATACACATTAAAACATCCAGTATTATAAATATAAGGTTATAATACATATAAAAATAATTATATTTAAATATATATAATAGCATATTTGATTTAATTTTGATTTTATATTACTCACTTGTTAACAATTCCAAGTTTAAGTTATATTTCAGGGAATAATCACTTAATTGTTTGCATGTGTTTTGATTTTTTATCCTTGGTCATTTTACATAGATCATAATTTAATCATCTCCAAAATAATAACCATGATATATATATATATAATATATATATTTGGTATATATTTCTTCATGGTGATTTCCTAAAATCTAGATATAAAAAATAAAATACAATATTCATAGAGATGGTAGGTCATACATATGTATGACCACTGTTTTCTTTTTTATTATTTTATTAAAAGAAGAAAATAATAAGATATAATTTTATTACAAAATACTTTTTATGTTAAATTTATCATATATACTCATTAAATTAATCCTTCTTATAATCCATGTAAAATATCAATGAGAAATGAATCACACAACATCATGGAGATGGTAAGACATATGTATGCATGAGGGACGTTATCATTTTCCAAAATATTAGGTTGTAAAATAATTAGATTTGATGTTATAATTAAATAAGTATAATTTTTTCATAAATATGATATATAAAAATTAAACCCATTTTAATTCCCACTCATAAAATATGGTGATGAATAATGAATTATATCACTACGTGGAGACGGTAAGCTGTTTGTATGCACAAATGATACTTTCTTTTCTTTTTCAATGGGAAGGAGGTTGTATAGTGGGGTGTTAATAATACTAATAAAATTTAAAAACATTTATTATTATTAAGTTATAATTTTATTGTATATATCATATATTTATAAGAGGTATATAATATTAGAAAAATGGATTGAACAGTTAGAGAGATTATCTCTTCTTTGAAACGGATCCTCTAGATCTCCTCTAATGGACTCTAGAGTTGGAATTTTGAGAATAAAGGAAGATATATAATGTAGATAGGGAAGTGAAGAATATAATTTGGAAGAATTTTATCGAGTTATAAAGCTCAATATGATATGAATAAGTGAGGTAGGAGGCTCCTTTTTTATAATTTCGATGAGGGGAACTTTTGGAATTTCATAAAATATAAATTTATAAAAAATTAGATCTCAATCCAAATACCTCAAAAAATGCCTTGGATTTGATGATAAGATGATATAATGTTTTAATATCATCACAAAATATTTTTTGACATGTTTTGGTATTTTTTAAACCTTATCAATTTTATTAACCATTACATAACAAATGTTAATTTAAACTATGGTAAAAATATTTTAAATATTAAAAGGTTTTTATTTTTACTCATGTGATTTAAATTAGACCATAAAAGAACTATTTAAAAAAATTTAGACATTATTATTACTATTTCTTTTTTTAATGATGATTTATGGTTTTTAAATAATATAATAAAATATTATTTTGATAAAATTACAATACTGTCAATTTTGACACTTTTTATTTGTTGGATTTTTCAAAATATCAAGATAACAAATTATTTTTTTTGAAAATATTTCATTATATTTCTGAAAGGTAAAGGACAACTAGAAAAGTTTTTTTACACTAATTATCTCAAATTATATTTATTTTAATGTTTTTAATAATATTTATTTAATATTTCCATTAATAAAATAATTAATATATTAGTGTTGTGTAATTATTTAATATACATTTTATTGAATAAAAATTTTAAAAATTAATATGATGAATATATATATTTTATATTTTATAATAATAATTATATATTAATATATATATTATTATCACAATATTAAAAATGATATATTATTTAAAACGTAAATGTGACATATTTAAATTTTTATTAAATAAAATATTATAAATATCATAATTTCATCCAAGTTTCTCAAAACGTAAAAAATAAATTTATATCATGAAAATAAATATTTATTAAGTTAAAAATTTACATTGATATTAGTTCATAAAATTCATTTTATCCTCATGTATGTAGAAAATATATATTAAAGACAAAGAAAATGACCTTTTGTGTCATTCATTGATTTAAAAACTATATATGTCATTTTCCTAGGAAAGTATCCATTAAATGACATAATTTAGATCCTTATGTGTTAAGGGTATAATTTAATTAATACAATTAAATTTTGGTATTTTTAGGGTTATTTTATAGTATTTATAATTATATATTTAACCTAAATTACTTAATTTACCCTTTAATATGGTAACAAAATTTATTATGGTTACTATTCATATTGACAAAAAATGGGAAATAATTGTTAAATTCAGGCTTTTGGAATAAGAATTTTTACACTATTTTTAATAATTCACAACATAGAAGTTACTGAATTAAATTTGAAATAAAACCAGTAAAGTGCCATGCAAAACATTTTTTTTTGGAAAAATGCCCTTTTAAATCATAAAATGTTTCTATAATAAATTTGTGTATAAAATACTTATCAGAAAAATTGTATTACTGTAAATAAAAATAAACTAATTAAAATTCAAAAATAATCCAAAACATAATTTTACCATTTAAAAACATTAAAACAAAATATATTTTTCAACAAAAAAAGAATTTTCACAGTTCATCAAAAGATTTTTTTTTTCAGAAAAGTACCAAAAGTTCACCCAAAACAAATTTATATCTTGATTCAAAATAATATGTTTATTTTTTCAAATAAAATCTATAAAAGTTTAAAAACTAAAATTTTTACATGTGCACCATCAAATGGTGGAAAACCTGCCTTTTTTTTTGAAAAATACTTCTTTTATGCCAAATATTTTATTTTTTTATATCATGTCTCGAAAACACTTAAGATGAATGTTAAAAATTATATTCAATATTATATATATATATATATATATATTTATATCATTAATATGATCCAAGATGATTTATTTTTATTATTTATTGGTATAAATATTTTTTCACAATTAAATAGTTTTTTAGAAAAACATTTCCTTTTATTTTAAATTTTTTACATTAATTTATAATTAATTGGTTAATTCAATATATATACACATGTAAAACATAATTTCATAATTTAGTTAGTCCTACTCATACATTCTATTCTAATGGATAGCATATATTTTTTCTTATTAAAAAATCACAAAAATAAAATGATTTTTAGTAGAAACTCACTGTTGCGTCTAATGTAAGCTTAGCCTGTGTTGCATGTAGTAGAAGATTAACTTGGTGTTTTATACTATGTAAGGTATTAAATAATCTGATTATTTAAAAATCTATTTCATAAATAATCTTAGAGTTTTACACTCCCTCATCAATTAATCACACTCTCATGTATCTGAGATTCTGATCCTTGTCTCCATAACACACTGACCACCAAAATTGACTTCCCACCTAAGAATTTCACTAGAGAGTTCATGATATCCACTAGTTTTTATAAGACAGATAAATATTTCTCATACTCAATATATTTAAAACTAAATAATGTTATATGGATGAGGATGGTATTTCATGAGATGAGGTATGTGTAAAACATCATGAATACTCATGAACTGAACTAGAAATTCCAACTCATTAGAAACCTTCCAAAGATGATCTATGACCCCAAACAATCCAACATATCTTAGAGTGAACTTTACATATTTTCTAAGATTATGGTTAAATAATTTAGGGAGAAGACTCTAAATAATGATTCCACCGATCAATATAATATTTCTATCAACTCTGAGATGTTAGAAGATACCAATGTCTATTTTGAATCCATGCCGATTTTTTTATTAATGAGACTCAGTCCTAAAAGAGAGGCCTCCCCTAACTCTACTCGTCAAATATTTGACAAGTATGGGTGACCATAGAAATCATCAAATGGTTCCATTCTGATCAATGACTGAAAAATGTTGTTATAAAAAAACACAATCAATCTAGATGGATCTCCCATGATCCACCAAAATATAAGATGCAGAAAAATAGAATATCATTCATGATTTGAATAACATGCTCTATCCGGGCATCTATTTATTAATGGTAAGTTGTACTCAACCTCACATTAGTTACCATAATATCTTGGAGGCGCTTATAGATCCATGAGGTAAACCTGGGATCCCTATCTGATTTTTTAGGGAACCCCATTTAACATCACAACCTTCTTTACATAAATCTTACCCATTCCCTAAATTTTGGTGGGGTCCCTGATTAGAATTAAATGAGATGACATTGTAAACCAATCAATAACCACCCAGATAACATTATTCCCTTGAGGTTTCCATGGAAATCTAACAAAAAACTTTATGGACACCTCTTCCCATTTATAAACTGACACTGGAATTGTATGAAGCAAACAATAAATATTTAGATGCCCCACCTTTATTTTTTTGAAGGGGTAATAACGAGACACAAATTCTATAGTATCTTGATTTATACCCAACTACCACATTCACCATATCACATCATAATACATTTTTTTAGTTTGAGGATGAAAGAACCACACTCAAATATGAAAATAAAACAATACTAATATCCTCATATATATTGGGATAACAAATAGATCCCCAAAATAGAGAATAAAATTTAAAGAGAGAGACCAATTAGAAATGGTCCTTCCACCATATTAGGTTTCTCAAGATCACATGATTTTCTCATCCTGCTATGGACTCTATAAAATAGACTTAATGAGATATTATGACAAAAGAAAAATGGTTACAATCATACCTAAAATATTATCCTAAGTATCTTGGTGCAACATAGAAGAGAGCCCTATAAGGTCTTACAGTTCCTTCAATTCCATAATATCCTATGGTGGTTATATTCTATTAGTAGCATCTTTTATGGCAATAAACTTACACGTTGTATAAGTAATGTCGAATTGAAATACTTGAAGTTATTATACCCACTTCCCTATCTTGGATTCAATAATTTCTATTAAAATATACAGCTCATACTTTTATGGTCGGATAAGGATGTGAAACTATTGCTAAAAAGAATGTTCTTCAAACACATAAGCAAACTCATAACCACAATAATCTCTAAATCCAAAGTGGGGTAATTATTATCATGTCATCAAAATTATAGAGAGTCGTAATACACCACATGATTATCTTTCATAATAAAACAACCCAAAATAACCCCAAAAGCAATACATGAAACCACATACTCCTTACTGAGGTCAGGTAAGATCAGAATATGAGCCGATTCCATAAGTCATTTTAATACATCAAAATAATTTTAAAACTTTTTAGTGCATATGAATTTCACCAATTTTCTATTAAGATCAGTAAAATGTGACACCAACTTTGTTAAATACTTGATGAAACACAAATAGTATATATAAAGGCTCACTATTCTCGAAATCTCAAAGACGTTCCATGGTTATTCACATGAAAAATACTTCACATTCATAAGAAAAATTGAAAAACGAAGCATAAAAACCATTCCTCCCAACAAAATCATTTTTTGGATCAACCAATTGCATTTAAAAAGATTTACATACAATAAGTGACTCCTATGGACTTCCAAAATCAAACTCAAATGGTGTTTATTCTCATTCACATATCTTGAATAAACCAAAATATCATCCCTGTAAAAGACCACAAAAATTTTGAGATACTAATGGAGTATAAGATTCATCAAATCTATAAAAACAAAAGTAACATTAGTTAGGCGAAAAATCATAAAAATATATTTTTAATGTAAATTTATTCTCTTAAAATTAATCTTCAGTATATCAAACACAGTAAATTTAAGATGATGATAACTTGAATGAATATATATCTTCAAAAAACATTTACCCATTTTACTGGTAAAAAAATTCATGCACAAGGAAAAAGATAATTATTCTTAACCATTACCCAGTTAAACTTCAAATAGTACACACATAATCATAGTGAACCATCTACATTATTATCAAATATTATAGGGATACCAAAGAAAAAACACTAGGGAAAACAAAACCTTTCACCATTAGTTCATCAAATTGAACCTTGATCTTTCAACTCCACTGGTTCCATGCGATATGCATGTATCTAAATCGACTGCATACCTAACACTTGGTAAATACAAAACACATACTCCCTAACTATTTTAAGATTAGATAAATCATATTGGAAAACATTTGAAAAATTATGAACTACAATAGGAAGATAAATAGTGAAATTAACATCATTAGGGTCAACTATTATCGTAGATAATGAACTTTTGAGCTCTAGGTGGGAAGTTCCTGAAAGACCTGACCTCAGATGCAACTCTCTCTAAAATTCCAAAGATCCCCCATCATCAATAATGAAAAAACACACTAATAATACCATTCAATATCATTATAGTGAGAAGTAAACCAATCCACTCTGATGGTGACTTCAAACAAATCCAGATCGAGAATGAGGAAATCTAAGACAAAATATACATTAGCTATAAATAGAAAAGAAAAGGATTCCAAAACCCATGATCTTTACTATTTCCAAGACGTGTCTCTAATTCTGTAGAAAATTATATGAGTAATTTTTTATGTTTAAGTATATAAAAAATATCCAAATATAAATGAGTATGAAGCACCTGTATCAAATAAGGAGTCTCTATTGAAGATGCAATAATTATGGTACCTCTCACTATAACTAAACCTATATCTTCTTCAATTAGAAAATAATCCATTTTGTGAAGTTTCAACACTCTTGAGGCCTGTGGATGGGGCCCTATTTTCTTTTACGTTTCTGATTATACTGTAGTATTTTTTCGAACCGATGATCCTTGACCATGATTATGTGGATAAATTTACCGATAAAAAGTTTGTAGATAGGAATAGAACCCATAAATGATTAAAATATTTTTATGTGCATAATAATAACATATGGAGTGACCAACCTTTCCACACTACTAACAAATCATAGGTATACTAAAATATTCAACTCAAGGTGCAGTGGATGCCTACTAGTGAGAACCACCTCCACCACTCCTATGATGATCATTCAACTTTCCCTTCCCTTACATGATACTGATGCTACCACTATGTGGAAGAGAAGGGTAATAATAACAAACCTTACCTTATATATTCACCTCTTCCATAATATTCCTATATATTATCTCAGTGTTTTTTGAAATCTTCTATATAAATACCTCCCAAATGATATATGGTCGTAAACTATGCAGGTAATTCTGAGCCTTAAAATGGATCTTTTTTATTACATATAAAGAAAAAAACCATCTCTAAAACTTAATTGGTATGTGCCGATGCCAAACGATATCTTTGGCACACAGAGAGGAACTCTATAAACTTATCCATCATTAGTGACTTTGGAAAAAACTACTGGAAGAAGAGAGTCTTGAAACCCTTCTAGTAAAATCCCAGGTATCTATATGTATGTACCATGGAATCCCACCATCACTTGTTGGGACCCTCAAGTCTAAACACTCTACACATCAACATGATACTCATTGGTGTATCCATGAAATAAAATATATGATTTATCTTTTCTATCCATTCCTCCGCCTCTTGAGGTTCATTCACACCCTTAATGTATGTTGTCTTCTCACACAAGAACTCTCTTGATCAACCCTTCTCTCCTCAAACTGATGGTTGTGCCTCAAAAATCATGTTATGGACATAAAATATATTTTCGTTGAAAAAAACATCCAATATGATAGATATGATAAGATTCAAATTTATAGGTTGATTCCCTTTTGGATTATCCGATGCACCCTCCCAAAGAACCCATGGAAGAGATCTCAAAGACATACCACTACACAACAAAATGGAATAAATGATTAGAAAAGAAAAAAACCTTAATTAAAAACAACAAAATAAAAAAATTGAGATTAAGATCAAGAACTCAAAACAGGAGATACACATCGCAACATACTAGGGTTACTTGAATCTCATCATGATAAGAGATACACAAGCACTCACCGAAACCTACCTCTCAAGTCCAGATAATCCTATATATATTCTATCAAATTCCTAATACAAGAACTCCTGAGAAATAACAAACACCTATGATTAAAAAGTGTGATGAACTCAACCCAGATACCCTCTCAAACAGCTTTTGGACTAGAGCCATCATATACCTGAAATTCATTCCCAATCCCCATGGGATGACGACTTGAACATGGGAGTCATTAAAAACCATAGGGAATGTTTCCTTCCAACTTGAAGAAAACAAAATAAAACATATATATATTAATTATGAAAAAAATGGAAGAGTAAAGATGAAATATATGTCATATTGAAAGGTAACCAACAAAAGCAATACAGATAAATAAGTAACTAAATGAACTCCAAGATATAATTCAAACAAAAAGAACAACTAAAAAAAGATATACATTATATTGAAACATGTAAAAACACCCACCATATGAACACTAGCTACCTAGACAAATAATATAAATAACTCACAACCTCATTGTAGTTTCATGCCTTTCCCTGCATCAAAAGACATACATATGATTACACACCATTAAAGGGGTGCATAGGGTGTGAGATAAAAATGCTCAGTGGGATCCCACCTAGCTGTTCCATATCATATATCTATATAAAAATAAATACATGATCAAATCTAATGGAAAAATCATGAATAATAGTTAAAAAAATTTATATCAAAATCATGGTAAAACATTTCCCCTTTTTCAAAAATTATATATAAAGTTGGTAAAATAGTTTCAAAGAATTTAATATACATAAAATCACTTGTATCAATGAATGTATCACATATAATATCATATCAAATACAAAACAAAAGAATAGATAACATCACACCAAGGATCACAACTAGTTAGGAAATCTAGGACACTCATACCCACACATAGACAATCTCACTCATCATGTCTCTAGATATATTCATGGAATCTAGAGAGTATATGAACACATCAGATAGTGAACCTACAAACTATGTCTAACATGTCACTGGAACAAAGAGAATTTGGAGTATAAGAATACCCTATGAGTGAACTGTCCAATAGTATCACAAGATGATGCCTATTTATACACCTTCCATCTATGTACCCATGACTTCCCATGTGCTACATTTTTCAACCCATTTCATCAAAACAATGATTAGAAAACCATTTCATAAATCAATTTCACAATGATTTGATAATAATATATTCTTTTACCAAAACAAGATAAAAATCATCTTTTCTAAAAAACCCTTTTTCAATCCACACTATTCAATCATGCCGATTCATTTATAAAACAATCATTATAAAGTTGGGAAATATAGTTCATACAACATAGTCAATATAAAGACCCACCTATATAATACTTGGGATACACATTCCAGAAACCAGATCCAATACCATGTATGAATGAAAATATAGCAAAAAATAACCTAGAAATAATCCTCATATCTCTAAATCAATTCAATAATAATAATGGTGGGTGGAGAAGAAAGATCACAATATACCTCAAAAAAACCTGCACACCATTCCAAAATAAACATAGAGGTCAAAATTAGAATGAAGATCACACAAAATATCTATAAAGTATAAATAATATTATAATCACATATTAACATATTTATAAACATGGAATAATGATGCTACTATGATCAATGACAATGAAGAAGCAAAAATATCACCTACCTTGAGAGAGGTAGTGCAATTTTAATGAATATTAATCATTTGAAGAAATTATCTAGAAGAGATAGGATCCCAAAAATTATATGGGAGAGATCTTATTTCTAAAAGGCAAATACCACAGTTTAATAAATAGACAATAACTCATGAAGCACTATAAAATAAATAAACATTGAAATATTCACGATGTGAAACTGTTTCAATACATGAATTTATAAATTTTTAAATGACATTGAAAAATGCATTTCCTCAATTTAAAAAAACCAAATTTTACCATTCCATTATGTGAAATATATTCATTGTGCATAAAAAATTCACACCTTGAACAAATTCAATAAATATGACCTAGAAAGGCTTCATATCCTGTAAGCCTTTCAAGATGTGAAAATATCTTACAAGAAACAAAAAAACCTGATTCAACACAAAACCCCAAACCATCTATGGTGTTCTCAAAACTCAAGAAGAACCCAAAAAATCCTTTCAAACATTTATATGCATAATTCTTTAATTTCAACAAACATAAATCCCCTAATATTAGGTTATTTTCCCCAACCAAGGTTCTCCATACTTGGAAGCCCTAAAATAACACCAGACATTGTAGTAAACAAAACGAATTGAATATGGGTAATAGGATGTTACACATATCCAGTTGGAGGAGGGATTGGGGTTTTATAGTCTTCTTTCTGTTATCTGGTCTAGCCCTAATGGTTCAGGTCATGACATGCTTAGTGAAAGTGTGTCTTGTAATGCTATCTAAATATTGATATCCTTTGGATCATTGTAGGTATGTCACACCACCAATTTATCTAACGTGTCTTGGGAAAATTAGAATTAAATTATATTTCATATCGATGAATATTGATAGTCTTATCACTCGATATGGTGTTGGGATAAATATATGGACCTTCTGTAACTGTTTAGCATCGACTTCAACATGACATGATCATCCATAGATTTTTTTGGAATATATTGATTTTTAAATTAAGTCATTTAGTTAATTATAAATGTTATAATTAATTATTTAGGACCATTTGGATTTATATAGGGAATCACATGGGTAGGTGTTGGATGAGATAGATATAAATTTTAGGTTGGACTTTAGATAGGCCTAGGTGGAATTACTGAGTTATTTGATTTATAAGGAAAATATTTCAATGAGGTAGGTGGTTCTTGTACCTTGTGTCTTTTAACATAATGTTAATATGAATATGTGGGATCATTATTTCCACTGAGATGAAATTCCCTATTATTGGTGAAATTAATAAATTCAATTTAAATGGATTAATTTAAATTACATTTTTTAACTTACATGAGCACCTAAGAGTAAGATGTGAAAATTTCCTAGGTCACTATAGACCTAGAGTGCTGGCTTGACACATTGTCCATCGATGTATGGGGCATGGAATATTAGTATTCCTTGACACAAGAACCCCTTGAGAGGAGTTATCCGAATATATTGGACTAGATATAACTGAGTATCTATGATTAGGTTCTATTGATATCAATTGGTTAGAGTAGGATATGTAATGACCTTAGTGATACCTCTTATGCATTTGTCTCAGTGAACTGAGTATGGGGAAATAGATCCTTTCACTTGGAATATGTTTTGGCCTTAGTGAATAAACTATATGCTAAGATGTGTTGTGTTGGGTTTGTGGGATGACCTAGAATGACCCTAAACATTGAGATGTTCCATAATACATCTCTCAAAACTATTGTCTCTTGACATGATCTTTGATGCAAGGAGTCCATCATTTATTGTGTCATTATTAGGGGACATGAAACGTCATGTTACTGCCATTGTCTTAAGGATTTTATATTGGGCCGAGGAACCATGCAGGGTGCCTTCACTTTTTCATTACTATTGGGGACCCCATTTGGTTCCCTAGGGATAGACTGGATTTAAAATGGTGCATTGGGATATGGTTAGTAATGAATGGTATAGGTCACCAACCAACACTTTTTTCTTTTAAATTTTATTATTTGAGATAGAAGATTCCTTTCCAGTTGTTGTTATTTTCATTAGAAGAAAACTCTACATGTAATAAGGTTTGGCTTACTAAATACAACCCCTTTGTAAAGAGGTATTTGATACTAAAGAAAAATCCAATTTCAGGGAGGTCTGTGATACTAATGACAATACCCCTTATAGGTATCTATGTCATACTAATGAAAAATCCCATTATAAGGTTTTTTATAATACTAAATTAAAATCCCATTATATAGATATTTATATTAAAAAATAAAATAATAATATTTGGGAGGTACGTGATACAACAGGTGGTGCTGATGACTCCCACCCTCCAAAGATTCCATAATGAGGGTATAAATATAATTTTACCTAAGTACCACCATCAGTATGCCTTGGGTTGGCGGTCAACATTGTGGGTATAAAAATCTCATGCATTAGAGGCATTACAATCTATATAAATGCTGGGTTGGGATATAAGATGATTCATACAAAATAAAATCCATTAAATAAAATAAAATAAATCCAAACAATTCCACAATGCATGTATAAATAAAATGGATACATATGTTTGTCTTCAAATGAAAGAAACCCCAAATAAAAGCTATGTTAATGACACAAGAACAATTACAAAAGTTTTTATCTAGTAATTTCCAACATGTTCCATGTATTCCTCTTAGAAACATGAAAAATAAGTTTTATATACATAGGGAGAACATACAAATATAATCAATTAAAAAATTATAGTTCCTCATGAAAATGTGAAAGAAGAATACTAATGCACCAACGAGAAAATAGAAGAACCAAACAACACCTATAGAAGTAAACTAACAAAACCAATCCTTACTATGGATCTAATGTTATTAATATTTCCATAAATTTTTATATACTCCCTTTACTGATTTTAAATGAAATGTGCATAATTTGTGGGAAATATTAATGTTTAAATATTAAATATATTTTTTTGAGCACTATTTTAATTCATCCAGATTCAAGTATGTCTAATGTTTTAATAATAAATATCACCATACTGATCCAAATTGCATGTTTATTATTTTTTAGCATTCCTTATTCAATTTCCCACACATCATTCGATGGAATCAATGGCCAATTCTTCCATTTGAAGGGTCATATGGTCCTAAAAAAGGCTAAAAGAATCTGTGAAAAACCAAACCATCCATGAAGATTGAATTACTGGGCTCAATCCAAAAGTCCAAATTCATTTAATATCCTTAAACATTTTGGTAACCATTCAAGGAGTCACCTATGAAAATTTAAAGGCACAAATCAAAAAACAAGGGGCCCATATGAATCTTTGAAGTCCAGCACACATTTCTTTCCTGGAATTGAGATCAGCACACCAAATTTGATATTTCTACAGATAGAGAGATCCATTTGAGTTTTTATTTTTCTGTGTGAAATAGGAGATATAGGCAGATGATTTTTTTTGAAGAAATAATTTGGATTTTAGGGCATCATCTAATTAAAAAACCCCTTCGCATTTTAGCCATCGAAAAGACATGGTTTGAAATGGAAAATTTAAAATTGTTTATAAAAACCACCATAA
Organism: Viscum album; assembly: GCA_963277665.1. Lineage (NCBI taxonomy): Eukaryota > Viridiplantae > Streptophyta > Magnoliopsida > Santalales > Viscaceae > Viscum > Viscum album. The sequence goes on from OY728145.1 coordinate 1,420,877,244, forward strand.
CTTTGGATACATATTTTAAAATGCATCCTAATTTTTGGATCTGATTGAAAACTGTAATATATACAACATTTAAGAAAAATATTTATCCATATTTATCTATCTGAAATATCAAATTGTCAATGCAAGTGGAGGGGTAGTTTTCGAATGCAAATAAACCACAACATTGGGCCATAAATACATCCCCCCTACTATCTTTGCATGTGGTTAGAATTTCATAAGAGTGGACCTTAAATTTTCATGAAAATATCCTTTCCAAAGGCTTGGGATTAGCTTTCATACTCATGTTTTCACTTGATATACCCTTCCTCCTCTCTTTGTTTTCATGTTTTTTTGTGTTCTTTTTTATTTGTAATCGGGTAAGTCTGTTTTCATTTCAATATAATTTTAATGCATCTTTATTCTTATTAATCTATTATTATAATAAAACGTATATTAAAAAATATTAATGGTCTTGAAATAATTAAATATAGTTGAATCCGCTTCCCTTATTTTTCTTCATCACTCAATAAAAATTTTGTTTTTAATTCTCATCATTGTTTGTGTGTGTGTGTTAGACACACAAGTCTTTTCATATCCCATTATTTTTGTTCTATTTGTAGTTAATAACTATAAACACATATTACCTGATAAATAAATATTTAAATGGCTTATTAAATCTCTCATTCAGGTGAGTAATAATTTATGGATGTTAAGTGATTGAGATCTTTCTCTCTATGAATATTCTTTAAATTCACATTGTGAATGTTGGACATAACCTGTCATGGGTTAATGGCATGTTTTGTTTAATGAGTTATTTACATGGACTACTCAACCATAAATACAATACCATAAACATTATACGATTAATATTAGAACCATAAGTTATGTTAAGTCTTGGATTAAATCCTTAACACTTGGGAATTTCAATCAATGTCAACTTGTGACACATGTGTTATTTTAATGCAATATAAAGCAAGACTCAAGGATATCACAAGATTAAATCCCTAATAATGAACTCACCCCAATATTTATCAAATTTTTAAGTCAATATTAACCAACTAATCATTTTAAATTAATATTTGAAAATAAACCCCCAATCAATATACAATCAACTAAAACAAATGACTTTTAAAAAGAATCATCGCAGTGGATTCAACTCCAGTGCTGCTCACATTAGCAGAGCATCAGAACTTTGATCGGTCGATAGGAAACAATCATAAATTCTTTCAAATAGCTTTATTTTCAGGGATGGTCCAATTAATTAGTCATTAGATTCTGGTTATTGTAAAAATACAAAAACAAATATAGAAAAATTAAAAAAAATAACACAAAGAAAAACCCATCTTCCTCTTTCTTACCAAATATTTTTGAAATCCCTGAAGCCTCCCAAACAATACCTTGGATTTATTTGACCATAAAATTGAGATAAAACTTCACCAACTAAGGAATAACATTGGGGATAATTAAATAATTGAAGAACCAGTCCATGTCTAACCAATTGAATTAGATATGGCTAATCCTAGGGAACGAACACTTAAAGAACTTTATTCCCTTGATATGAGTTACCAAACCCTTGGTATTCATTATCCAAACATAAAGGTTGACTTAGAACTCAAATTGGGTTTGATTAATCGTTTTCCTTATTTCCACAGGCTAGCTGGTGAGGATCCACATCTTCATCTTACAGAGTTCCAAGTTGTGTGCTCTACCATGAATCCTCATGGGATTTATGAGGAACAAATCAAAATTTTAGAATTACCTTTTTCCTTAGTTGACTCCTCTAAGTCATGGATTTACTACCTCCCTCCTAGTTCCATAACCACATGGAATGTAATGAAGTGACTCTTTTTAGAGAAATTATTTCTTGCTTCTCGTACTGCTTCTATCCGAAATGAAATAAGTGGTATCTGTCAATTACCCAATGAATCACTCCATCAGTCTTGGGAGTGGTTCAAAAACCTTGTTGAAACCTTCCCACACAACCAAATACCTATCCAACTCTTGATCCAATGATTCTATGATGTTTTATTGGCTAAGGAGATAACTATCATTGATGCCGCAAGTGGCAGTGCTCTTGTTGATAAAAATCATGTAGCTTCAAGAGATCTCATAAGAAACCTAGATGAAAACACACAACAATTCCATGATCGATCGCATGATAAAGTAAAAAAATAACGATATAGTCAATCGATAGAGCCAGAAAAGATGACATAGTGAGTGAGTGAACTTATAGGTCTTGTGCGGAAACTAGCTATGGCATTCAAAGCCCCAACCTCATCATCTTCACAATATCGGTTACCTAGACCTATGAAGAACTGTGGAATCTATAGCTCCCCATCTCATCCAACTAAAACATATCCATAAGTTTAAGAGGATCTATCTGATTCATCCGGACCAATGGATCTCAAATGAATCATATGCTCAGAAGAACACCAACCCTCAAAAATTTGGTCAGTTCATTAGAAACTTCAACCAACCCCTCTATGAGCCCTTGTCTTCTACCTCGAACCATGGTTTGAGGTATGGTAATCTGATATCTCATCCCCCTCAATTCCCGCCTCAAAAACCAAACCAATTATAATATGGTAAAACTAGTGGTAAATTCCAAAACAATTACCCTTTTGTTCCCCAAACACAAAGGATCAATCCTCTTCTTGTTCCTCCAAGATTCCACTATCCTTGTGAGCCTTTAAAATTCCAAAACCAATACAATTTCTTTCCCAAGAACAATCGATGCACATCCATTCCTGAGTTAATAATTGAGGATATCCTTGTCTAAGTCAATGATATTATCTTCCAAGCTAACTTCTATGTCCTTAACATGGAAGGTGTGAAAAATTCTTTCCAATATCCTCTAATTCTAGGAAGACCTTTCCTCATGACATCTTAAACCAAATTTATGTCCATTATATCATCTTATCCATGGAAGTTGGTGACCAACTAGTCAAGTTCAATTTTTTTCAATCCACATGATACCTATCAGAGAATGAATCTACATTCTCTATCCATTATTATGAAACTCTTTATGAGAGTGTATTGAATCCCAATCCATCATGTTACTCATGTTATATTGATAGAGGGGTTTGTGAATATTTCAACCTCATTATTTTAGTCATAAATGGAGAAGTTTATGTTGACATTATAAATATAGACTCCATTGATATAAAGGATCTTGAAAACTCATTATAATCCCAACTCACCTCTGACATCCACTAAACCAACATAGATGGTAATGGGGAAAACCAAAAAGAATGTTCAATTTTTTATTCAAATCTAATTATCCAACATTCATCATTTCCTATCCATGATTCTAAAAATTCTTCTATATGTGAGGTGAACCCTGAACCAATTTGTTTATATTGCCCTGATGGTAGTGATGTTTGTGATATTTGTTCCCTAATTAATAAATTTATCATTGGTGATGTTGAAATTGACCATTATTTGGTGAAAAAAATTGATATAAAGTATATTGAAACAATTAACCTGTCTTATGACTCCACTGATCCTCATTACAATACATCGATAAGTGATGAAATAAATGAGTAAAAAACCATTGGGATCTCATCGTCTGGTTTTGTGTTATCTGAACCTTACATAAATGAACCATCATAATTGGGAAATCTTCCAAAATTTCCCAGCATAAAAAACCATCAATTTGTTGATAAATTCATTCCTCACATTAAAGAACAAAGGGAGGATAATTATATTCTCTGTCCACACCCATTGAGTTGCAAGCACACAATCAAGGAAGGGGATAAATCATCCAATGAACAATCTGACATCCCAAAGGAGAAGTTTTTCTAGAATCATGCTAGAGTTGAGAAAATATATTGGCCACCATCGAACTATGGGAAATCCACTACATCTGTCCAACTATAGACAAAATAAATGCAACACTTCTCTGGAGGCAACCCATGTTTTCTTTTACTTTTATGAAATTTTAATTTATTTTTATTTTTTCATTAGATGAATAATGATTTTTCTTTTTCATGTAACATAACACATGAGACAAATAAACTTCCACTTACCCACCACTAAATGGAGAAAGCGACCCACCAAATCCAAACCAGGGGAACCTCATTTTACTCAACTCTCACTCTTTCTTCTTCTCCCTCTCTATTTAATTTTTTCCACTTCCTTCATCAAAACATTTATTTTTATCTTTTTATTTTATCTGGGTGTTTATTTTAAAGACACTAAAAAACTAAAAAAATATAAGAAATTGGAGTAATTATTACTCACCTTAAACATTTGAAATTTTGTCTAATGATTTTCAGGAGTCGAATAACATGATTTCACCTCAAAAATCTTGTGTTTTCATAATATATTTGAATAAAGAATATTGTGTCAAAACCAAAAAATTTTGAATGCTCAATTTTTATTTGGAAAATGATTTTCCCCAACTATGTGGAAAACATTAAATTTCATGGAAAGGCCACCTATGACTATATTTTCAAAATGTGTGTTTTTTTACCCCCATTTGCGAGTCTTGATTTTTTGGACTTCAAGATGAATTTCCTACTTTGATGTGCATTAAAATGATTGAATAATTTTATGAACCTCATGAGAATCAAAATAGAAAAATAGCCTCTCATTACCCTTACATTCATCCTACTTTTTAAAGCCCCTATGAGCCTATGAAAACCTTTTCTTTGATAGATAGATTACAATCCCAATAACTTTTCTGACCCAATATCTACATGGATTTTCAGTGCATTATTTATTGAAATTTATGTGTGGGGGAAATGGATTTCATTCTATGTTCCCTTTTATTGATTTTCAACATGTTATCTTATTCTTAAGGGAAATCATCCATTTTAGTGTGGGGGAGAGGTTGTAATTCAGAGATTATTGGGAATTTATATATTCTTATGACATATTGTTCACATTTTATTGAAAAGTGTTCAAACAAATCAAAAAAAAGACCAAAAAAATAATGGGTTGTGTCTTGGGTGGGTCAAAAATTAATATTCCTAAACCCTTGATCTTGTTATAACTATTACAATTAGTGTAGTGAGGAGATAAAACATGGGTTGGAAGATGAGTGTGAAATATTTTTCAAGTTCAACTTTCAAAAATTGAAAAAATAACACTTGCATTATATATTCTTATTTCACTAGGAGAAGTTTTGGGTTTTGTAAATATTTTATCTTCTCATTCCCTTCAAATTTTCTTCCAATTTTGTGTCTCGTTTCACAAAATTGTTCCCTTGTAAATATGTGTTTCTATTATTTCAAAGTTTTATTTTAAAAATATTATTCATTACTTTTTCCATGTTGGTATATTACCCCTATTTATACTGTTTTCAATACTGGATTTTTACCATCCCATATCCACAGAAAAAACCCTTCAAAAGACCTATTGATTCTTGTGCACTTTAGGATAAGGAATGGAAGATGAGAGATTATTTAAACTCTAAGATTTTCACTTTTGGTTGGTGAAATAGTGAACCTCCATTAATGAATTTTATCATATTGAGTGGTGTGAGTTTTGAGTGCCCAGATTTCCATTTCTAAAATTGAGCATGAAAAATGAATTGTTTTTGGAACATTTTTTATGTCACAATTTTTGGTGGAATTAATATGGAAGAGTGAAATGATCTAAACCTCCCCTGATTGGGGGAAAAAAATTTAATATTTTTTTAGTGAGTGAAAATGATTTTGTAATGTTTATATATTTCATGCTCATGAAGTCATGAACAAGACTAAGTGATGGGTATTTGGTATTATTAAAATTTTCATAAATTATTATATACTCCATTTATTAATTTTTAATGAAATTTGCATAATTTTTGGGAAGTATTAATGTTTAAATATTTAATATAATTTTTGAGCACTATTTGAATTCATCCAGATTCATGTCTCTTTAATTATTTAATAACAAATATCACCCTAATGATACAAAGTTTTTTTTCTTGTTTTTTATGATTCATTATTTAGTTTTCAACATATCATTAAAAACAATCAATTAATAATTCATCCATTTTATGGGTCATATGGTCCTTACAAAAAAGCCCAAAGAATCTATTAAGAAATTGAACCATCCATGACGCTTGAATTACTAGGCTCATTCCAAAAGTCCAAATTCATATTTTATTCTCCAAAATTATGGGAACAATTAATGGAGTCTCGAATAAAAATTTAATGTCCCAAATCCAAAAACAAGTGGCCCAAATGGAGCTTTAAAGTCCATTCCACATTTCTAACTATGAATTGAAATCAACACACCAAATTTAATATTTCTCATAATAGAGAAATCCATTTTAATTACGATTTTTCAGTGTGAAATAAGAGATATAGTCAAACAATGTTTTTGAATAAAGAATTAGTATTTGAGAGTATATTCCTATTTAAAACCCAATTCACATTTCCACCATTGAAAAAGCATGGATCGAAATGGACAGTTTAACATTGTTTATAAAAACATATATAACTTTGGCTCTATAAGTCAAAATTCCTCCAAAATTTGATAACAGACTGAAAACATTAATATGTATAACTTTGAAGAAGAATATTTCTCGATATTCATCTACCTAAATTATCAAATTGGTGATGAAAGTGGAGGGGTAGTTTTGGAATGCAAAAAACCCACAATATTGGGCTATAAATACATCCCCCTCTTCTCCTTGCATGTGGTTCAAATTTCAGAAGAGGGGATAATACATTGGAACAAAAAAAGCTTTAAAAAAGTCTTGCAATGACCTTCCATCCTCATTGTTTTACTTGAGATACCCTTTCTCCTCTCCTTGTTTTCATGTTATTTTGTGTTCTTTTTATTTGTAATTGTGTAAGTCTGTTTTCATTTCAATAGAATTTTAATGCATGTTTCATCTTCTTCATCGATTATTCTCATGAAACTTCTATTGAATAATATTAATGGTCTTAAAATAGTTAAAATATAGTTGAATCCCCTTCATTTCATTTGATTTCTCATTCAATCCAAAGTCTATTTTTAATTCTCACCATTGTTCGCACGTGTGTGTTTGTTCGACACACAACTATTTTATTATCCTGTTCTTTTCATTCTATTTATAGTTAATCACTATAAACACATATTACCTGACTAATAAATATTTTAATGGATGATTAAATCTCTCATTGGGGTGAGTTATAATTTAGTAATGTTAAGTGATTGCTAGCTTTTTCTCAATGAATATTCTTTGAATTAACATTGTGTATGTTGGACTTAACATGTCATAGATTAATGACTTGTTTTATTTAAAAATTGGTTTCCATGTATTATTTGAACCATAAATACACTACCATAAACAATATATGATTAATATTAGAACCTTATGTTAATTTAAGGTTTATATTAAATCCTTAACACTTGGGAATTTCAATCAACGTCAACTTGTGACATGGGTGTTAACTTAATGCAATATAAAGAAAGAATCAAGGATATCAAAATCTTAACTCCCTAATAATGAACTCACCCCAATATTTATAATGTTTTTAAATAAATCCCAATCAATAAATCATTTCAATTAATCTCTACAAACAAACCCCCAATCAAAATACAATCAACTTAAAATGATCAACTATTAAAAAGTATCATTACTGAGGATTTGACTAGAGTGCTGCTATACACATTAATAGATAATTAGAACCTTGAATGGTATATAGGTTAAAATCAGACTTTCCTTCAATATCACTCTTCAAATAACACATAAAAGTATAATAATATAATATGAATCATAGAGGAAGAATTATGGGAAATTATTAAGGCCATGAATTCTGTAGTTTAACATAACTTGAGATGTATTTGGGTAGAATCTGAATACACTACAACAGTTAATTTTTTGAAGATTTGAAATTGAGGAATTCCTTGGAGATTTCTAACTCATTGAATTGAATGTCTCCGACTAGCTGAAAAAATTTAGCTGGATGTCACCCATGTGTATAGGGAAGGCAACCAAGTTGGAGTTTCTCTTTCCAAATTGGAAATTTTTGAAACCATATTATGCTGGTCATTCATCTCACCTGACATTTTTTCCACTCTAGTTGACTTTTATATACATTATATCTCTTATTATTTCTTATGTAATCCCCCTTATAATGATATATTGCTTTCTTTTTAATAAAATTTGTTAGGAATGAGATTCTCACAAATCCTGAGCCTTTCATGTAATATTAATCATATTGATGACAGAGTAAATCACATTTCATTCCAACTGGGATTCCACTCTCACACCCCAATTATGTATGTCACATTGCTCCCACCTCATCCAAATTACATCATATCACATCACTCCACATACTTCCCACATTCAACTGGGATATCACATCACATCACATCACACCCAAATACACTTAGGCCATCACTTCCCATAAAATTTCATAACTAGTGTATTAGGGTGGTATAAACATGAAAGACATAAAACTCATAACATTCTCCTACCAAGAACTACCCCCACCATAAGCCATATCATCAGATCTCTCTTGAAGACACCTTGGCCATCACATCTCATCACATCACTTGTAGATAATGAAAATTTGGAATTCTGTCCATCACATCCCATGCATATCACCAACACCAGGAAGAGTGAGTGGGTAAGATTAGGTAACCAACTATCCATCCTCCCACCATGATGTTGGAAAAAACACCCCCAAAACATTTAGTATCAGTACATAGTGTTTGATGTGGGTGGTGTGTATATATAAAATTACATAAATATAAAAGGCACACATATAGAGAGTCACAATACACAATACCATCCTATGGGTTCATAATAAGAACTAACCATCCCACAAAATCCATACAATTAGTGCCACTTCTAAATATGTATAAATCATACTAAAAATTCACAATACATAATTAAAATTTTAGTATTTAAAACATTTTCCAATGTCTCCATTTATCAATAAATTCCAATTTAACTGGCCCATTAATTTATATATTCTATATTCATATAATTACATTACATTTTGGTAGAAAACTTGTATCATATTTTTATCCCATTTGTTTGTGTATAATGATTAACAATTTAAAACACACAGACCATCATCAACTCACATATTATAAATTCCCATTTGAAATCATTGTCCAAAATTTAATTCCATTAATACTTGGGTAACTAGAACAAAACTAAACCTATAATAGAAGCATAAAAACACAACCCAAGTTCCACATCCCCATAATTTTATAGCCACATCCACTTTCATAGCCCTGCTACACAACCACGCCATAACTGCCATCACATCCCCACTACATGACCTTGTAACATCCACTTCCCCCCCACGTCACAATATATACTTCTCCCATGCGTCACATCATCATAGTCAGGCCATAATGCACAATAGAATCGAGAAACACATTATATCACATACCATTAAATAATTGACTTACAGATTTAGTAAAGGGGCTCTTATTTAAAACAACATCATTATTTAAGGGGTTTATGAAAGAATCCATAAGATCTTGGGGGATCAATTTTATTAATGGAATAAATAAGGACACTTTTTTTGCAGTGGTGTCACAATAAATAACACAACATGGACATGAAAATATATAATAAAACCGAAAAATAGAAGACAAAATCATACATGGAATTAAGTGGTAACAAAAATATAGATAATCTCAATGTCACATTTTAAAAATGATATAAATGATTGAAAACCATTGCTTACCCCTTTTCAATTTTTTAAACTGATTAATTATATTTGTTAAGATGGAATAAGCTATCTTCCAAAGGTACAAAAAGAGTAACCAATCTCACATTTATACAGATAAAGGGGAAGTGAGGGAATTACTACCTAGAAAAAAGGATCTTTACAAAAAAATCTCTACACCCCAAAATAGGGAGTGAAAATAAATAATAAGACCACTTATAAGGGGAAATCAAACCAATATTAGAAAGAGGGATGCATGAATTCAAGGGAAAATCTTGAAAAACCTTCCATCTTAGGAGAAAGAAATAAAAAGAAGTGAAAAGGAATAATCTTTCCTTCAGAATGGTTAGATCAGAAACTAGTAGAAATTTATATTTTTTAGTGACCATTAATGGTAGATCCAATTAAAACCATGTGGTTGGACTATTTAAAAGTCTCCAAACATTGATGAAATAGTGGATATAATTATGCTCCATTAAAATGGATTTAAAATCCATTAATAAGGCCATTAAACCCATTTTTAATCAAAAAAGAATTCAAAATGCTAAATTTATAATTTTTGGAAAAACTAGAAACACTATAGAACTACTATTACTGTAGATCCGCCGTTACTATAGATCCACCATTAATATAGATCCACCATAGGGTGACCCAACATTACTGTATATCCACAATTACTATTGACCCACCATTACTATAGACATAATATTACCATTGATCTATTGTTGGGTGATGCATCATCACTATAGATCCAACATTACTACAGATTCACTGTTGGGTGATCCACTATTACTATAGATCCACCATAATTATAGATTCACCATTACTATAGAATCACCATTATTGTATAATCAATGTTACTATAATGTTAGTGTTATTATAGACATACCGTTACTATAGATTTACCGTTATTATAGACTCACCATTAATATAGACTCATCGTTACAATAGAATCACCATTACTATATGTTAGGTTAGAATAATACAAATATAAACAAGATGAGGGGGTGAATTGTGTCATTTTGAAAATACTTAATGAATCTTGATTTTAAATCTATTTGAAAATTATACAGATATACAGTGTTTTATTTTTTGATAAGTATGATAAAACGATGAAGAGAAAGAATCAACACATTAATTTTATAGTGGTTTAGGGTAAAAATATCCCCTAGTCCACTCAGCCAATGCTCTCTCTTTGATCTTGTTGAATTTAACTATAAATTCCCTCTTATCACAATACCTTCAATTCCAAAACTGAGTGCAGGAATTCAAAACCATTACAAGAATTATAAAAAGAGACTTATTCTTCTTTTATAGGGAACTATATATCCAATGCTTTTTATAAGAAGCTAAAACTTTATCCATGACTGAATCCGAGTAATCAAAAGTCCACTAAATCAAAAGAGTTTGATTTGATGATGGTTCGGGTTAAAATTCAAAATTATATCTGCAGTAAATGATAGTAGATGGATCTTATTCTTCTAAAATGAAATTATTCAAGAAATAATAACCCTGAAGTGGTCCTGGTTGCAAATGATGTTCAATATGAATAATGACAAACAACAGTAGAAATATTACAGCAGTATGTGGTAGAAAAATGAATATCTCCAAATTGTATCCTCTTTAGAAAATAACAGTGTCTATCATTCAATGAAATAACAAAATAAAATATATTCAGATGTATATAATCTAATATCTTTCAAAATAACTAACAATAGAATATATTGAGCATATTGCTTGATTTGGTATTCTAGATCCAATAAAATCTCTTGACATATATAAGATATTCCAATATGAAATAATCAAGGGAGATGTAACTTCACTTAAGAATATAGGTGATTTTATAAAATCACAGAATTAAATTTCCGATATTGAATAGTCAAACATAGGGTTCCTTCATAAAATAAAAATATTAAATGTAGGGTTCAACTTCATAGTCATCATTATCCGTACTTAAGTTTGAAAATATAAGGTTGATCATAAACATAAGGTTAATGAACTATAAGTTTTTTTCTCAAATGTAGGGTTCCTTAATCATACATTATTCTCTTAAAAAAACAACAATGTTTCCCTAAAAACATAATGTAACCCCCTGACCCTAGATACCCAGATTCGGTGCATTATTACGTAACATTGGCATGATCAAAGATCATGTCTCGAAAGACCGATTAGTTTAGTAGCCTTGGAAACACTCGATACATTCATAAATGTTACATTACATCATAAAGTGAAAAACTACAATAACAAGGTCTCCATAGTCCACACTCATATACCCTTTAGACTAACCTTGTAGGTCAGTCATAAAATATTTCTTCACATCCTAGGAAAAAAAACATAGAAAAGAGTGAGCTCAGATGCTCAGTAAGGATAACAATATAGAAGAAGCTTTCATAAATAGACATAAACATTTAAGGCAATATATAACTAATACAAAAGACTTCTAAACTTGAACATCCGCATAATATGGAAAAAATAAAATGAAATAATTCCATTTACATATTCACATGGATATTCTACTAGTCGAATAATCACATACAATATCAATAACCACTTTCATAATGATGGAATGAATAATGCGAGACTATCATAACCACGTAGCCAAGGCCTCGTGCCAAGAATACAAATAAGATTTTGTCAAGGCCTCATGCCAAGACACTAGTTTTTCTCATGAGACCTACTGATGCATCGAGGAGCTATAGCAGGCTCTACCCATCACCTATTAATTCCAATTCATTCCTCATATGAACAGGTTTAAACATATCATAAATCATAACATAATCGTATCACATAAAACATACATAAAGGAAACATAACATTTCCACATTTCAATCAAAAGATATAAATACAACACATTTATATTATACAAACATTATCAAAACAATTTTAAATACCAACATAAAAGAAGATTAAAACTTTGTATTTATTTTTCATTTAAAAAAACGTTATTGCTTGTGGAGGAAGCCGAAACTCAAATAATGGTCACGATGGAAGAGAAGTCATTGTCTCTGCATACGTATGAAAAAACAAAATTCCCTTTTGTTGTTTAGTAAAACGCTTCGTATAAAAAATATTCCTTTTGAATAAACATAAAAGTCAAAGGGGTTTATACACCATATAAAAGAAAGTTGTGTATAAAATAAAATATGCCTCAATGAAAGGAGATTGAGACGAAGTCCCTTACCTCGTGTCTGACTTGACTCGACCATTCTTTAACCTCCCGAATAATAAACTAGAGTTAATTTATAATTTCTTAAGAACCTTTTTCAAGTTCATTATTCCTTTTATATAACTTATTACCATGTTATGAACATTACATAATTATTTAAGTTAATAACGGTCATTTTGTCGATCTTTGGTACTTGAGTCAAAAATTAACTTCTTATAATTACAAGTTGTTCATGTGGTAATATATCCATTATTTCCAAAATTATATTCAAGATGTAGATATCGTATATATCATATATATCCAGTATATACATTAATTTATAATATTACATAACATTTAGAGGTAAGAAATGAAATGCACCGTTCATGGAGACAGTAAGCAGTACGTACGCATGAATGATACTTTCATTTCTACTACATATTTAATGGAATGAAATAATTATGATATAAAGGTATATTATAATTCTAGTATAATATCATATATAATATCATTTACTCCATCCTTTATATATCCCACATATGGCATTAACGATTCAAATCACTTTGAGGGGGCGGTAGTCTGCACTTCCTAAAATGAAATTATCATGTTTACCCATAATGGAAATCATAAAGATATTAAATAAATGAAAAATACAGAAGAATAAGGTAAACGTGAAAATAATATATATCATATATAAATATAGTGACATCTTAATGGCCACCATTATGGGTGTTAAAAGAAGATTGAACAATCATCATTTCGTGAGGCAGTAATTCACCACCCACAGAAACAGTATGTTCTTTAACCATTAGACGAAGATGAGTGTAAGTGTAAATCAAATACTTCTCATAAAACCATCCTAGTATATTTAAGATACTGGTGTTTTTACAAAAGAAAAAAATAAAAAGAGTTTAAGGGGTTGGAGAAGTAAAATAAAACAAAAGAACATAAGAGAAGACATTACCATAAAATTGGGTAACTCTTTTTGATTTGATCCAAAGGCTTCCTTGGGAAGACTTATGCCCAAAGTGAGGCTTCTAGGAGTAATAGAGGGAAGTTGAGAGAGTATTTGGGCAGATTTTGGCCGAGCCAAATAGCTTTTAAGGTGTGAATAAGGTGGTAGAGGTGGGGGCCTTTTATAAGAGGATAGGAGGGGCACTCTTGGAAAGTCATGAAATGTTACATTATTATATAATGGGTTTCGGATTTTAAAGGTCCCAAAATTATATATTTCCAGGATAAGGTGATAAGGGTTATAAATATAATCATCCAATAGGTTTTTTACAAGTTTAAGTCTTAGAGTTTACATTATATTTTAATTTTATTTTAATCGTTAATTAATGAGGTAATCGTTGCATCATCATGGTGTCATAAAAATTTAATTTATTTAATGTCTAAAAATTAAATAAAATTACCACAATGTAGGAAAAAATTTTAATCTTTACAATTAATATTTATATTCTAAACGTTAACTTATATAGCCCCATGTAATAATTGTTTTAGTAAAACAACACAGGTTTGTGACAATTTTATTTTTACTTTAAATAAAAAGTTATTAATGTAATTTTCTTACCCAAGTGGCTCCATGGGGTCCTCAAGTTCACCCATGGATTTTATTGGTCTTCCATGACTCATCCAATAAGGGTAGGACAAGTGTAAAGGTAATTTCATATTATTATAAAATTATATTTACCTTAAATTACACTAATTACCTTTAATCGCGATTAATAGAACTTAAACATTACTATTCACCAAAAATTATTTTCATCCCATTGAACCAAATTTTACATAATAATGATAAACATGTATGTTGGATTTTTGAAATTCAATTCATAGAAGTGGAAAACATTCATTTAAATGAAAAATTAGTTTTTTATCTACCACTTAGCGGTTTCACAATTCATCAAAAATTGAAGTTTTTCAGAAAAATACCAAAAATTAACCCTAAGCTATATTTGATATTCCTAATTTAAAAATGATGTATATTTTACAAAATTCAAAACATATAAGTTGAATTAATTAATTTAATAATAAATTCCCATTGTCACAACAAATAGCGTGTTTTTAAGAAACAATATATATCAAAAGATAAACAACTGTTTATGTCTAGTTTCAAAGTGAAATTAATTCTAATGACCACCATTGGATAAAAAAATTAAAATATATTCTAATTATACTTTAAAACCACTCAATATTATAATTTATAATTATAAATTATTTTGATTAAAAATGTTTTTTTAAGTATTTTTCACTATTCATCGAAAAATGGAAGTTCTCATGAAAATGCCAAAAATTCAACATAGGCAAATTTCGAGATTCCGAATCCAAAAATGAAGTCCATTTTGGAATATAAAATTTATATAATTTCAAAAAGTGGGTATTACTATTCATTACTACTATTTTGATTGGTCGCTATGTGTTAGAATCTCGAACTTGCGTACAATGCATGTTATTGTATTATTGAAAGAGAATCATACCGTGGAAGCTTAGTCTGTTACATTCTCCCCTCCTTCAATAAATTTCATCCTCACAATTTGAAAATGTCCTTCAAAAATTAAAGGTTGAAAATAGAAAATACCTTTGTGGAAAACCCATATCGGAAATAGGGTTAATAAAAATATATCTTTAAAAGAAAGTAAGATAAGTGCAAAGGTCACCCGAGATAGCGCATACCAGGATTCTATGAAAACATGGATATGGAGGAGAAACAAAACATCAAGGTCTGATGGAGAGTTCAAGAAAATATGATTTGGAAAAAATTAACTACAAGAAAATCAAAAACTTGTGATTGGTTAAAAGATCATTGATTCCCCTATAGGAAAAGTTAATTGACAACATTTTTGTTTTAAGTTTCCTTTCATAAAGTTGAGGAATTTATTTAGGAGATTTACTAAGAACGTAAGGAAATATACATACTTCTCATGTAGACTTTAATTCTTTAATAAATTTTTACCACAAACCCATCTTTCACTAAAAAAGATAATAGAAATCAAAAATATTATATTTATCCTAATCGTACAAGGTTCCAAATATTAACACATACAATTTAGATCAGGAAAACTATTTTGTAATAGCCAGGGACTTCCTGTAGGCTAGTGGTAGGTAATAAAGTCCAGTCACACTATGTTGTGGGTTCGATTCCTACAACTTTGTCCGAAGTGACGAGTTATCCCCCAACCTGTAAGTTATCATTTTCCAAAAACTATAGTATTATAATATTCCCAAAATAATCTTCAGAAATGTTTTAACATTAAACAATACTATCCAAAGTTAAACATAATCCATTCCAACCTTTATCGTTATCAAAAATACCTCTGTCCAGACTTTGTCTAAAATGTCTCTAAATTCCAAAATCAATTGTAACATCAGATTCTCCAAAAAATGTAAAGTTTCTCTTATTATCACATACTAAAAATATGACTAACTTCATCATATTAAAACCTTAATGAAAACAAAAAGTACTACAGTACAATCCTTATATATATCACATTATTCTTATAACCATAATATAGTTCTTGGGTCCAAAAACACAAATAAAATAATTATTCAACTTCATCTGTAGTAATAGCATAAGCTTGGCCTTAGTCCCTTGTACTTTTCTGAGGTAAGTTTCCCTGATGCTTAGGACATTAATTTTCATAATGCCCCATTTCTCTACAATTGTAGCATTCAATATTTATAGAATATTTCTTTCCCTTGCAATCACGAGCCTGGTGACATTTTTCTCCACATTTATAACAAACTCCCATTACTTTTAGGCAAGTTCTGGGGTGATTCTTCCCACAATTACCGCATAATGGAAAATCATTCTTTCCCTTTTTCCCTTTATCTATCTCTTGTTCCACCATTCTCTTCTTCTCTTTCTTTAATTTTTGGTCATAAGACTTAGAGAATTCCTTTTCTATCTTGATATCAAACAAGACTATATCTTCGTATGTTGAGAAATATTGGGATACTAATGCTCGATGGAGAAATGGTTTTAACCCATCAAAGAAACGATCAACCTTACTTCTTGGGTTATGTATATAATCTGCTGCATGCCTCGCTATCCTTGTAAAGTTATCCTCATACTTTGTGACATTATCATCATCCTTTTGTCTCAGACTCAGAAATTGTCATTCCATATTTGCTCGATGGTCCTGAGGAAAGTATTTTTATAAGAAAATATCTTTGAACTCCCTCCATTCCATATTTTATACTTCATCATCTTCCTTTGTGTTTTGAATCAATGACCACCATTGATCAGCATCTCCAGTGAGGTGGTAAAATTCCATGATAACCTTTTCCCTTTCACTACTCCCAAAGCCTGAAATATTTTCTCTAAGGAATTTATCCATTGCTCATCTACTAAGGGATTTGTACTCCCATTTAATGTTGGTGGTTGTTGCCTCATGAAGCGGTCTAACGTTGATCCTCCACCTTGCAGATCAGGGTTCTCCATATGAGTAATGTTATTATTCATAACCTGAGTGAGTTGTCCCAGTATGGTGATAAATTTATCATCACCAGTTGTATCACCAGCTCCACTATAATTATCTTGAGCAGGAGTTAAATCCCTACATGGAGTGCGTTCATTGATACAGTTTCCATTCCTTCCACTAGGCGCCATTTCTAAAAAATGTCATAAACTAGATTAGTTTATGCATCGAAATACATAATACCATTCTTGTAAAACACTTAACATAAATTGAACTATTTATGGATATAATCCATAATCATAAATAAAATGTTTTCTTTGAGGAGGTATATACTCATAAAATTTCATAATCATTTGTAAAGAAAATGAGAATTATCATAATCATATCCCCTGGGAGTGTCGTAACCAAGAGTGCAGCAAGACACGTTGTCGTGCACCAGTTCCCGTTCGAGTCTAGCTCAAAGCGGTGTTTTCGGGTTTTACCCCTAGGTACATATGTGCCAGAGCCACCTCTACCTGCTCGTATCCAGACTGGGATGTATTGCTTGGAAAACACGCAAAATCTCTATAATACAAAAATTCTATGATGTTCATCTATACTAATCCTAAAATTCTATCTTAAGGCTATGTGATCTAATCAGAGTTTATCTAAATCTAGCTTCCAAGGTTAGTACTAAACTGGCTTTGATACCAAATATAATGCCCTAACCCCAGTTACCGAGATTTGGTGCATTATTACGTAACATTTCCATGATCACAAAAGATCATTTCTCGAAAGACTGATTAGTTTTGTAGCCTTGGAAACACTCGATACATTCATAAATGTTACATTACATCATAAAGTGAAAAAATACAATAACATGGTCTCCATAGTCCACACTCATATCCCCTTCAGACTATATCTATATGTCAGTCATAAAATATTTCATCACATCCTGGGAAAAATAAAACATAGAAAGGGGTGAGCTCAACTGCTCAATAAAGATAACAATATAGCGGAAGCTTTCATAAATAAAAATAAACATTTAAGGTAATGTATAGCTAAAACAAAAGCCTTTTAAACTTGAACTTCAGCATAATATGGAAAAAATAAAATGAAATAACTCCATTTACTTATTCACATGGAGATTCTACTAGTCAAATAATCACATGCAATATCAATAACCACTTTCATAATGATGGGATGCATAATGCCAGACTATCATAACCACATAGCCAAGGCCTCGTGCCAAGACTACAAATAATATTTTGTCAAGGCCTCATGCCAAGACACTAGTTTGTCTCATGAGACCTACCGATGCATCTAGGAGCTCTAGCAAGCTCCACCAGTCACTTATTAAGTCCAATGCATTCCTCATATGAACATGTTTAAAC
Source organism: Viscum album (assembly GCA_963277665.1). Classification (NCBI taxonomy): domain Eukaryota; kingdom Viridiplantae; phylum Streptophyta; class Magnoliopsida; order Santalales; family Viscaceae; genus Viscum; species Viscum album. The sequence goes on from OY728145.1 coordinate 1,420,895,770, forward strand.
ATATCATAAACCATATCATAATCGTATCACATAAAACATGCATAAAGGAAACATAACATTTCCACATTTAAATAAAAAGATATCAATACAACACGTTGATATAATACAAAAATTATCAAAACCATTTTCAATACCAAAATAAAACAATATTAAAACTTTGTATTTATTTTTCATTTAAAAAAAAGTTATGGCTTGTGGAGGAAGCCGAAACTCAAATAATGGTCACGGTGGTGGAGAAGTCGTTGTCGCCGAATACGTACGACAAAAAAAACATTCCCTTTTGTCATTTAGTAAAATTATTCGAATAAAAAAGATTCGTTTTGAATAAAAATAATGGTCAACGAGGTTTATACACCGTATAAAAGAAATTTGTGTATAAAAAAAAAATATGCCTCAATGAAAGGAGATTGAGACGAAGTCCCTTACCTCGTGTCTGACTTGACTCGACTATTCTTTAACCTCTTTAATAATAAACTAGAGTTAATTTCTAATTTCTTAAGAACATTTTTCAAGTTCCTTATTCCTTTTATATCACTTATTATCATGTTATGAACATTATGTAATTATTTAAGTTAATAACGGTTATTTTGTCGATCTTTGGTACTTGAGTCAAAAATAAGCTTCTTATAATTACATGTTGTTCATGTGGTAAAATATCCATTATATCCTTAATTATATTCATGATTTCTATGTCATATATATCATATATATCCAGTATATACATTCATTTATAATATTACATAACATTTAGAGGTAAGAAATTAAATGCACTGTTCATGGAGATGGTAAGTCGTACGTATGCCTGAATGATCCTTTCATTTCTATTTCATATTTAATGGAATGAAATCATAATGATATAAAGGTATATTATAATTCCAGTATAATATCATATATAATATCATTTACTCCATCCTTTATACATCCCATATATGGCATTAACGATTCAAATCACTTTGAGGGGGCGGTAGTCCGCACTTCCTAAAATGAAATTATCGCGTTTACCCATAATGGAAATCATAAAGGTATGACATAAAAGAAAAATACAGAAGCATAAGGTAAACATAAACATAATATATATCATATATAAATATAGTGACATCTTAATGGCCACCATGAAAGGTGATAAAAGAAGATTGAACAATCATCGTTTCGTGAGGCAGTAACTCACCACCCACAGAAATAGTATGTTCTTTAACCATTAGACGAAGGTGTGTGTAAGTGTAAATCAAATACTTATCATAAAAACATTCTAGTACATTGAAGATACTGGTGTTGTTACAAAATAAGGAAATAAGAAGAGTTTAAGGGGTTGGAGAAGCAAAATAAAACAAAAGAACATAAGAGAAGATATTACCTTAAAATTGGGTAACTCTTTTTGATTTGAGCCAAACGCTTCCTTGGGAACACTTATACCCAAACTGAGGCTTCTAGGAGTAAGAGAGGTAAGTTGAGAGAGTATTTGTCCAGAGTTTGGATGAGCCAAATGGCTTTGAAGGTGTGAATAAGGTGGTAGAGGTGGGGGCCTTTTATAAGAGGAGAGGAGGGACACTCTTGGAAAGTCATGAAATGTTACATTATTATATAATGAGTTTTAGATATTAAAGGTCCCACAATTATATATTTTGAGGATAAGGTGATAAGGGTTATAAATCTACTCATCCAATACGTTTTTGACAAGTTTAATTCTTAGATTTTACATTATCTTTTCATTTTATTTAAATCTTTAATTAATGAGGTAATCGCTTCATCATCATGGTGTCATAAAAAATTAAATTTATTTAATGTCTAAAAATTATAGAAAAATTACCATGATGTATTAAATCTTATTATACTTCCAAATAATATTTATAGTCTAAAAGTTAAATTATATAACCCCATGTAATAATTGTTTTAGTAAAACAACACATGTTTGTGACAATTTTATTTTTACTTTAAATAAAAAGTTATTAATGTCATTTTCTTACCCAGGTGGCTCCATGGGGTCCCCATGTTGACCCATGGATTCTCATGGTCGGACATGACTCATCAAATATGGGTAGGACAAGTGTAATGTTAATTTCATGTTATTATAACATTATATTTACCTTAAATTACACTAATTAACTTTAATCGGGATTAATAGAACTTAAAAGTTACTATTCACCAAAAATTATTTTCATCCCATTGAACCACATTTTACTTAGTAATGAAAACCATGTATGTCAGATTTTTGAAATTCAATTCACAGAAGTGGTAAAGTTTCATTTAAACGAAAAATTAGTTTTTTAACTACCACTTAGCGGTTTCACTGTTCATGAAAAATTGAAGTTTTTCAGAAAAATATGAAAAATTAACCCTAAGATTTATTTGATATTTTTAATTAAAAAATGATGTATATTTTAAAAAATTAAAAAAATATAAGTTGAAATAATTAATTTAATAATTAATTCCCGCTGTCACAACAAAGAGCATGTTTTTAAGAAACAATATATATCAAAAGATTGACAATTGTTTATGTCCAATTTCAAAGTGAAATTAATTCTAATGACCACCATTGGATAAAATAGTTAAAATATATTCTAATTTTACTTTAAAAACACTCAATCGTATAATTTATCATTATAAATTATTTTGATTAAAAAAGTTGTTTTTAAGTATTTTTCACTATTCATCAAAAATTTGAATTTCTTAGGAAAATGCCAAAAATTCATCATAGACTAATTTTGATATTCCGAATCCAAAAATGAAGTCCATTTTGAAATATAAAATTTATATAATTTCAAAAAGTGGGTATTACTATTCATAACAGCTGTTTTGATTGGTCGCGGTGTGTTAGAATCTCGAACTTGTGTACAATGCATGCTATTGCATTATTGAAAGAGAATTGTACCGCAGAAGCTTGGGGTGTTACACATAAGTATATTTAACCATAATTTTCTAAAAATATAGGGTTGATGATACATAAATACTAATATGAAAGCAATTTTTATTCTTGATTCTACATTTACCAATATAGGTTTCATTCCTTAGGCATTGTTTTGAATGTATCATATAAATAATGATTCCAGAAAACATAAATTTTTTTCCAAATGCTTTGAATAATAATAAATGGAGATTAATAATTTTATGATAATTATAGAATAAATATTTAAAATAATACTAATTTCATGAAATAAACGTATAATAATATCATTAGTAAAATAAACAAGGGTATTTTTGGACATTAAAATCAATAATATTGATAGAGTATTGTGGGGACAATATATGCACAACAATATTCCTCTTTTTTATGGTCACAAAACCAATAAAATAATTTATAGAAAAATAGTATTTTTTAAACACTAAAGAAATTATAATTTAATGAAATCAATTATTGATCTCAAGATTAATTTTATTAAAGATATATTTTTATTTCACAGAATTATTTTGATAAATAAATATGTGAATTTTGTGTTTGAATGTTTGTGTTTAGATTTTTTGTTTACCCAATTTTATCAACCTTTTTGGGTTATCAAAAAGAAAGTATAGGAAAAAGTATTAATTTTTTTTTGAAAATTTCAATGAAAATATAAATGAATGTTATGATGTGCCAGTAAGAAAAAAGAGACAACAGTTCTAGTAATGAAGATAATCATATAATAAAATATAGAAATTAATGACATAATATAAAAATAAAAATGGAATTTTTTATTTTAAAACCTGTACAAATACATGAGTGTATTGTGTTTAATTTTTTTTAAAGAACAGGATGGGTAGATGGTGATTTTTTTATCAGGAATGGTTTCTAGTACTAGTGAATCCTGAGTATCCCGATATACTTCTTCAGACTCTGTTATCTGACCTTATATCCTTTCTAAAATATTTTCTTCTAACTGCCTTATAGAAATTAATGAATCTTATTTTACTTTCAAATTTTCAATAAAATTTACTTTCAAAATGTCATTAATATTTTCTTTTATCTACAAAAAATAGGATTACTTATCACTATACTACTTAAGTAGTATACTGATTCCATATTGACTAGAAGTGAGTTTCTTAAAAAGATATTTCTGATTATCCAACATAACTAACAATTTTTCACTATTACAGTGAAGTGATTGAATCATTTCATTCAAATAATCCATTACTGATGTGATAGCATAAGATTGTCATATTAGATCTTGTGATGTTAGAGGTGCAGAGGTAAAAGATTTGGATTGATTTATACTCTCCTTTACTGATTAAAATTGACTTCTAAAATGCCATTTTAAATATACAAAATCTATTTTAGAAATTTATTTTGATTCCATATTTGAAAAATGATCCAATAAATTTCTTTTAAACACATAAAAATCTATTTTTGACATAATTTCTTATATGAACTCTAGAAATTGTGTCTCAACATACTCTTATTCCATTATTGGAACAAATGAGTAACTTAAATCATCAAAATATTTTTTTTGTAGCTTCTAGTTCTTATCAAAGAATAGAGTTCTCCTCCTGAACATTTTTAAGATTTATAACCAGGTCTTCAATATAATTTTTTAGAGAATCATATGTTCCTTCATCATGTTTTTTTTACTGAGGAGAGACATTCAAAATAGTTACAGATTTATCTATAGAATTATCACTTGAAAAAGAAATACAATCAAGTACCTTTGTCCTTTCTCTAGAAATATATAAAGTTCTTTCCATGGATTAAAAAATGATAGAGACATCCTGAATCACAACAATCTTAGTGGTGTTAATGATTTATGAATTTTCTCTTCTACTTATGCAGTTTCTTTCTATTGATCTAGTTAGGGAATAACCTAATTTTCTTGAGCTTGACTTTCTGCTTGTTGATCTGCATCATGATCTGGTTATTTTGAATAGACAAAATGTGTTGAAACTCTATATCCTAAAACTAGATCCTCACGATGGGATTCTTGTTTAATCCTTGGTCTTAAGACAGGTTCCCCTTGATTTCCTTCCTCTGAACCTTCTTTAGTGAGATCTATATCATTATACCTAATATTTCTTTTTGTAGGATGAGTAATACCTTTAATTTTAAATTCACTAACATCTTAATTTATTTATCAAGATGAACCTGTAGATATGAGGTTTCCTTTTCCCCCCTAAGAAAAAGATCCATATTTTTTTGCTGATCCTCACCCACATGGATTAGTTTAACTCTTACTGTATTCCAGAAGAAACCAAATTATCTTAGAGTTCGACCATTCAAAAAAAAATTGTGGTGACATCTAACTTGAGAATTAAAATGGGGAATTGAATTATTGTTGAAAAAAGAAGATAAATGATTTATCCACATGGACATAATGATATCCTTGTCTCTTAATGTAAAAAATAAATCAAATATCATAGAATATATCTCATAAATTTAATCTTGATGTCACCAATAAATATAAACATAATATCAATGTCTCAGTAAAAAATATTCTCCATCTCAGGAACCCTTGGAGCATTACCAATTTTAATAAACTTTACAAACATCTTCTGGTTTGTCTCAAGATCCTTTGTAAAAAATTTCCAAACATTTGATGAAAAAAAAAGAAATGACCCAATATATTATAATTTTGGATCTTGATTTACAATTGATTGAAGATCACAATGGAATACTCCTTCATGAGGGAATTTTAAAATCTTGGAAATTTCATCTGAGGATATAAAAAATTCTTTATCTTATTTTCGAAAAGATATTATATCTTCTGTTTCATTGATACTAAACTAAACATTTGTATTAAACTACTTCTGATCTATTATAGAATGAAAATCTATATTCTCCTAATTAAATAGATATTCCAAAAATTGAAATACAAAATCTTTCTTGAGTAGAAGATTTGTCTCATACATCCATTATAATTCAATGAATTTTCCTTGAAAAATGTTCCTGAAGGGGATATATTGACACTTCAGATCCCTTGGTTCCTCTTCATTGGTTTTCAGGGCCTTCATCATTTATAAGAATTAGTGGGTTTAAGGATTTAAGATTCTATTATTTTGAATAAAGATGAGGGATCTAGTAGGTGAAACCATTTAAAAACAAATGGTAAAGTAAACTTAAGAGTTTTTCGATGGAATATTACATGTTTTGGTATCTCATGTCAATTATGTAGGGTAATCATTAAAATTTTCAGTTTTTTTTTTCAAAACTTGCAGTTTAAGAGCTAAAAATAAGAAAAAATATTTAGACAATTAAATGAAATACCAATTTGATAAATAATTTAAAATGAATTAAAATAATTAAAACAATAAATATATTAATTGAAATAAATTGATAAATATTTATTTTAAATTAAATAAAACTAACTATCCATTAATAAAATAAAAACATACTATGGGGAGTGGTTTAGTAAAAATTTGATCTAATTAACATTGAGTGTTTACAAATTCTAAAGATATATCTTTTTTAAGAATGTGATCCCTTAAAAAATGATTCATTATATAAATATTTAGTCCAAGAATGACTTATAGTATTTTTTAAAATATTTACTCCATTAGTATTATCATATAAAATATGTATATTATAGAAATTTAGTCCAATATATAGTATAGTGTGTTCCATCCACAACACTTAAACACATCAATTTCTAATAGATACATATTCTTCCCCAACTGTTGATAGAGAAACTCAGTGTTGGTTCTTAATTGACCTTGATACTAAATATTTTCCTAAGAAGTTAAAGGTTCATGGGGTTCTTTTTTATCTAATCTACAACCTAAAAAATCATTATATGAATGTGAAATTAAATTAAAACCATAAGTTTTTGGGTGAAGAAGTTATTGAAAAATTGTTCCTTTTAAATATCTAAAAATTATTTTAACGGTATAAAGTCTAGATTATATTGGATTTTACAGAAATATAGCACATAATCATACAAAAACATTATGTATGGTTTTCTAGTAGAAATACACAATAAGCTGCTAATCATACCTATATATAAAATATTTTCAACTTTTTTTTTCCCAGCTTTTTCGAAATAATGTTTTATATTTTTATAAATGGGAGTTTTATAGGTGTCAATATTTTCAATTCAAAATGTTTTCAATAAATTAATAATATATTTGATTTGTTTTAAAAAAAATTCCATAATCCTTTTGATAAATTTTAAATCCTAAAAAAATCAGTTATCCCATCATGCTCATTTGTAATTCTTTTTGAATTAAATATAAGAAATCATTACAAAGATTTTTATTTTTTTAACCAAAAATAACATCATAAACATAATTCTATACAAATAAAATATTAACACAAATAGTTTTCTAAAAAATAGTAGGATCAACTAATCATACTAAAAATCCATTTTCCAATTAAAAAGAGCTTAATATTTCATACCAAGCTCTAGCTTTATGTTTAGGGCCATAAATTTCATTGGTAAATATAAAAACATAATTTCATTTATGTAGATTTTAAATACCTGGGGGTTGTTCAGCATAAACATCCTCTACTAAATAAAATTTTGTAATAAATATTTCACATCAATCTAATATAATTAAAATTTCATATGAGATGTATAAGCTAAAATAATTATAATATATTCTTATCTAGATGTAGGTGAAAATGTATCATCCTAATCTATAAGTTCTTCCTAATTATATCCTTTAGCTACTAGTACATATTTGTTTCTAGTTGTGAACCCTTAATCATCATTTTATTTCTAAATATCCATTTAGTTCTTATTAAATTATAATCCAATGGTCTTTCCACAAAATCCCAAACATCATTACTTTTTAATTGGTTTAGTTTTTATTACATAGCTAACATCCAAATTTCATCTTCTAAATATTATTTAATAGATTTAGGTTCTAACTAAGATAGAAAGGAATATAATTCAACTAGGTTTTCTACATTTATTCTAGTTTTAATTCCTATTTCTAGGTCTCCGATAACAATTTCTGAAGGATGGTTCTTTAGGATAGTAGACTATCTAGGTAAGATTCATTCAACTTCTTTAGTTTCATGTTATTTTAAACTGGTCTAAATTTTATTTAAATCATTTTCAAAATCAAACATGGGATCATAAAGTCTCATTTTGTCAAAAGAGTTAACATTTTTATCTATTTTATATTTCACTTTATTAAAAGGTTTAGTTTCATAAAACATCATATGTACTAATTCTTCAACAATCATTGAATTTATATTAAACACCTTATAATATTTATGATTAGAATATTACCATAGAAATAATCATTCACCAGTTTTTGGGATCAAATTTACTTAGGTTTTCCGTAGTATTCAAGATATATACCTAGCATGCCAAAACCATAAATTATATTTGTAACACCCTAACCCTATTTACCTATAGACGATGAATTATTACATAACATTTTCATGATCACCAATGATAATGTCTCGAAGGACCGAATAGTTTAGTAGCCTTGGAAGTGCTAGATACATTCATAAGGTTTACATTACATCATAAAATGGAAAACAACAACAAAATTGTTTCCATGGAAAACACTGAGATCCCATATATTATCCATGCAGGTCATTCATAATATACTTCTTCACATCCAAGGAAAAATAAAACATAGAAATGGGTGAGCTCAGATGCTCAGTAAGGATAACAATATAGCGGAAACTTTCATAAATAAGCACAAACAATTAAGGAAATGTATAGAACTAAAACAAATGACTTTTCAACATTAAATTTATCATAATATATAAAATATAAATCAAAACAATTCCATTTAATTACTCACATGGATATTATACTAGTCTAATAATCACATGAAATATCAATAACCACTTTCCTAATGATGGAATGCATAATGACAGAATTTCATAACCACATAGTCAATGCCTTGTACCAAGACTACAAATAAAATTGTGTCAAGTCCTTGTTCCAAGATACTAGTTTGTCTCATGAGACCTACTGATGCATCGAGGATATATAGTGGTCTCCACTTGTCACTTACTATATCTAATGCATTCCCCATATGAAAAGGTTTAAACATAACTTAAATAGTCATATTAAAAATGGCATACTAAATGTCAATACTTTATCCATAAATCATGAATGGTATGAAATAACACATCCATAGTCAAACATATCACAAAACCTTCAATAAAATATAGAAGTTTTGTATCATAATAAATCAACTTCAAACAAACTTAAAATACATCAAAGGATGTTGACATAGATAAAATCAAAACTTTTTTTGAGAAATATCTCTTTCTATTTTGAAATCATTTAAAGTCATGACATTATAAAAGAAAACATTTATATTTGAAAATATTCTTATAATATTGTATGGGAAGCTTCGACGATGTTATAATGGTAGAAAATAGCCACACCCACCGCATAAGTTAAAAACAACATTCTTACCTTAATTTTGTGGAAAATGGCTTAAAATACCATGTTTGGAAAATGACAGAATGATTCCTTTCAAACCATTTTATAAAAAATTAAAACAATGGTATAAATGAATTTATCCCATTGTCTAGTAAATATTAAAAATGTTTGGGAATATATTTTTAAGAAACAATGATGTGGATGATAAAGAGGTCCCAGTAGATACTTATGTAAAAACAACCTCGGATAATATAGAGATTTTGAAATTAACCCTTACCTTGTACTTTTCCTTGGTATAGGGTAGTTTAACATCCTTTATAATTGTTAAATAATTGTTATTAAATTATACAATAATCATATACATTAATTTGATACCATATATGATTTTTAGCACTGCTTTGTTAATAATATCTTTGTATTATCGTCGTTTCGAGTGTTAACTGATTCATTTTCCATTGTTTGATTTGTTTCATCAGTAATGTTTGTTATGGATTGGATTTATATTATTCATATTTAGGATTATATTAAGTCTTTAAAAATAATTTTAATAATCTAATGAAAATTACTCTTGAATGGATACAATGGGGAATGAATCTCATTGCATTCGTGGAGACGGTAATCCGTACATATTCATGAGCGACAATATCATTCTTTTGATATTAAAATAATATATAATTGGATGTTATATCATATATAAAGAATCATTATCATGTTATATTTATTATTTACATCAATTACACATCATTATTATACCAATCCAAATAATAATGTATGGAATAACAATTACAACACAATGTGGAGACGGAAAGCCGTACGTACGCATGTATGGTGAAATGTGATTAAAAGGATAGATATAATAATGAAAATGGATGTAAAATATTTATAATAATATCATAGTATATTTAAGATACTCAATTTATTATTTTAGAATGGAAATAACAAAGAAAAAGGATGTGGAAGAAGAAAGGAACCTGAAAGAGGCGATGAAATATTTACCTCTTCTTCGGGTTCTTCCCTTTGATTCAATCAAAAGGGCTTCTTATGTTGGATTTATGACTAAAGTAAGGCCTCTAGGATTATGGGAGGATAGTTAAGAGGGTATTTGGGTAGGGTTTGTCTGAGCCAAATGGCTTTGAGGGTGTTAATGAGAGAGTAGGGGGAGTGCCCTTTTATGAGAGGGGCGAGGGGCACCTAAGGAAAGGATAGAAATACTATTTTATAATAAAATCATTTTCAGTTTATAATGGATAAAAAATGAATTATTTAAAGGATAAGGTGGGGATGGGTAGAAAACACTCAAAAAATAGGTTTTATACATGTTTGGGGCACTATATTAACCTTATCTTTTAGATTTAACTCTTAGTTAAATAGTTTGACACTTACGATGTCTCTTTGTATTTTTATATTATATGGATAATAAACGTACTATATACTTCCAAGCAAACCGAAAGTGGTTCTATAATGATACACCAATCATTATATAAGTATTTTTGCCAAACCATAGATTTTTAGCAATAGAATATCAATTAATAATATAATATTTTTTGAAAAACTCTTTTATGTCTATTTTGACACTATTTGGTATTTTTGTTTTTGATAAATTCATAACAACATTATTACTTAGAAAAAAATTCATCCAACCTACCCTAAAATGTCATATTAACCTATAAAATTAGTTTAACTCATAAAAAGTCTCAAATTACATTTATTTGGATATTTATAATATGAATTATTTTAATATTTCATTAATTAGGTAGTTACTGCATCATCCTTGTATCAAAAATTAATTAAATTATTTAATGTCTAAAAAATATAAATAAAATACCATTATGTTTGAAATCATTTAATATTTCTAATTAATATTTATAATCGAATTTATCTTACATGTAACCATATATTAAAAAAAAATTAGTAATTCAACTTTGATTTTAACTCTTTTAACTCTTCTTTAAATAAAATAAAAATAAATGTCCTAATCTAATCCAAGTTGACCAAATAGGTTCATATTTTCTTCCTAAGGTTGTTTTTGGTAGAATTAATTTTGTCCAATAGAATTAGTATATGGTTGACGGTAATAATAATATCATTTTTACCCTCAATTACCCTATTTACTTTTAACCATGATAAATAAAAGTAAAAAGTTTCTATTCACAAAAAATTATTTTCATCTTATTAAACAAAATTTTACTTACTGATATCAACCGTATATCTAGGATTTTTTAAATTCAACTCATAGAAGTGCTAAAATTACGTTTTATGTAAATTTTAAAATGCTCATAGGAGGTGGGTAAAAGACGGTGAAAAGTTCGATAATATTTTATATATCTAATATTATTAAAAAATGAATCCAATGAATTACATTGAAAATATAAAGGTATTATGGATATTTTTTGAACTAAAATGAATTTAAATAAAATAATTAATTATTTAAATTAAAATTTGGTTTTAAACTATAACTCAGTGTTTTTCAATATTCATCAAAAATTGAATGTTTTCAGAAAAATACAAAAAATTCACCCTAATCTATTTTCAATATTCTGAACCCAAACATGAAATACATTTTGAAATATAATATTTATAAAATTTCAAAAAGTGGGTATTACTATTCATAACAGTTAGTTTGACTGGTTGTGGTGTGTTAGAACTTGAAGTTGCGTACAACACATGCTATTGTATTATTCAAAGAGAGGCCTACCATGGAAGTTGATGGTGTTACATTCTCACCTCCAAATAATTTCATCCTCAAAATTTCTAGAATATTACTGCATAAAAAGAATCGGGTGGTTCTTCATCATAAGTTCCTTGGGTTGTCACGTTGCCTCTTCCATCTTATTGTTTCTCCAAAGATCTTTTACCAAACAACTCATTCGGTTTATCAGCACTTGTTCTTTTGTATCAAGAATCTTGACATGCTCTTCACAATAAGACAGATCGGGTTCCAGTTCTAATTCCTCATAGGTGAGTACATGCGTTAGATCAGGCATGTATTTTTTCAATAGTGATATGTGGAATACATCATGAAATTTGGAGAGGCTTGGAGACATTTCCAAATGGTAAGATACAACCCCAATTCGTTCTATAATTTTAAAAGGTCTGATGTACCTAGGACTCAATTTACCCTTCTTACCAAAACATATAACACCCTTCCATGGCGATACCTTCCAGAAAACATGATATCCTACCTGAAATTCCAAATCCTTCATTCAGTTATCGGCATATCTCTTCTGCCTACTTTGAGATACTTTGATGTGGGTTTGGATTACCTTCACCATTTCCATCGTTTCATCCACAAGTTCTGGGCCTACGAGTTTTCTTTCACCAACATCATCCCAACAAGTTGGTGTGGGACATCTCTTTCCGTATAACGCTTCATATCGTGCCATCTGAATACTTTAATGGAAGCTATTAGTATAGGAAAATTCTACCAAAGGTAAATATTGATCCCACATACCTTGAAAGTCAAGTGAGGAAGATCTCAACATGTCTTCTAAGGTTTAAATAGTCCGTTCTGATTTTCCATCAGTTTGAGGGTGGTAGGCAGTGCTCAAACGAAGTTCAGTATCTAGATATTTTTGAAGACATTTATAGAATACTGATGTGAAACGAGGATGACGATTAGAAACAATTAATAGTGGTACTCCATGAAGTATTATAACTTCATTAATATATAGTTTTGTTAATTATTCAAGTGGTAAATCTTCTCTTATAGAAATAAAATGTGCTGACTTGGTAAAACAATCGACAATGACCCATATTGAATTGTTCCTTCTATGAGTCTTTGGTAGTCCCATGACAAAGTCCATTGTGATATCATCCCATTTCCATTTAGGTAGGGGAAGAGGATGCATGACTCTTCGAGGCTGTTGCCTTCTATCTTTCATTTGTTGACAAACCATACATCTTGACATAAAATCAGCAATATCACTTTTCATGTTGTCCCACCAAAAATGTTCCTTCTAATATCTATACATTTTGGTTCTCCCAGTGTGTATACAGAAATTGGAACTATGAGCATCATCCAACAATTCCCTTTTTAGATCAGGTATATCGGGAACACAAAGTCTCTTCCCAAGATTCAAAATTCCATCTTCATATACGAAGTCACTCAATCTCCCATGATTCACAGCTTTAATCTTGTTTTGAAAGTCTTCATCAACGGTATGAGAACTCTTTATCATTTCTAGTAAAGATGGTTTAGAATCTATTTGAAAATGTATTGATGATCCACCTTCCATGGTTATTCCCATATCCATCTTTACTAGATCCATGAGAATAGGATCCCTTTCAACTCTAATCTTGATCAAAACTCAATGATATTTTCTACTCAAAGAATCTTCCACCTTATTTTCCTTCCCTAGGTGGTAGTGCATCATCAAATCATAATCATTGAGTATTTCAAGACATCTCCTTTGCCTCATGTTGAGTTATTTCTATGAGAAAATATACTTGAAACTCTTGTGATTGGTATATATCTCATATTTTTCACCATAGAGATAATGTCTCCATATCTTCAAAGAAAAGATTACAGTAGCTAACTCAAGATCATGATTATGATAGTTTTTCTCATTAATTTTTAGCTGTCGTTATGCATAGTCAATAAATTTATAATTCTTTATAAGGACACAACCATGTCCTTTCTTTGATGAATCACTATAAATAACAAACCAATAGTTCCCCAACGAAATAGTCATGATAGGAGCATTGATTAATCTTATCTTCAGTTATTCAAAATATTATTCACACTCTTTTTTCCAAACAAATTTAACCCCTTTTCGTGTTAGCTTTGTTAATGGGTTAACCAATCAGGCAAAATTCTGGACGAAACGTCAATAATAACCTGCTAAACCAATAAAACTGCATACCTTAGTTATACTCATTGGTGCTGGCCATTCTTGGATAGCCTTTGTCTTAGAAGGATAAAAAAAGATTCCATCCTTAGAGACAATATGGCCAAGAAAGGAAATATCATGAAGCTAGAATTTACACTTTCTAATCATCCCATATAATTCATGTCTTCTAAGAGTCTTTAGAATAATATGCAAGAAATTTTCATGATATTTATAGATTTTGGAGTATAACAAGATATCATCAATAAATACCACTATAATGTCATCAAGATATTCCATGAAAACTCTATTCATTAGATTCATTAATACATAGGGTGAATTAGTCACTCCAAAATGCATTACTGTAAACTCATAATACCCGTACCTGGTTCAAAATGCTATTTTTAGAATGTATTCCTTCTTCACACACAAATGATGATATCCAGATCGAAGGTCAATCTTTGAAAAGTATTGAGATCCATGACGTTGTTCAAATAAATCGTTAATGTGAGGTATGTGATACTTGTTCTTTATTGTTATAACATTGATCTCCCTGTATTCAATTCACATCCTCATAGATCCATATTTATTCTTAACAAAAAGGATAGGGGATCCCCATAGAGAAAAACTATGGCGAATAACTCTCTTATTACTCAATTCCTCTAGTTGTTTCTTTATTTCCACTAATTCCACAATGTCCATTCTATAAGGGGTCTTAGATATGGGCCTTGATCCAGGAATTAAATCAATGGAAAACTCAATTTCTCGTTCTGGAGGTTCTCTAGGTAAATCTTTTGGAAACACATCAACATATTATTTCACAATAGGTACATCCTATATTTGAACATTACTTTCCTCACCCATAGTTATTTCATTCTCTTCCTCCCCAATAATTTAATTTAGTTGATCTACTAGGGGTGGATCTAGATAAGAATTAGGTGGTGATGATTCTCCTCTAAATATAAGTTGTTCTTTATCATTGTCAACAAAAATAGTAACCTCCTTCTTATTACAATAAATTTTGGCATCATGGTCCGAAAGATGATCCATACTGAGGATTATATAAAATTAAATCATGGGTATGAAAATGAGATCAGCAAATAAAGAACATTTATATTCCCTAATGGGGACTGATTCACAAAACATTGTTGTAATGATACTTTGCTTAGGATTTTGGACTCACAGATCCCTTGGTAAATCAAATTGGAAATATCTGATTTTCTTAGAAAATTGGGAAGATATGAAACAATGCGATGATCCAGAATCAAATAAAGCATCACCTAAACATGATGAAACCATTAAATTTCCTACCACTACATCTTTCTGAGCTTTATCCTCAACAGTAGTGATAGAATAATCTTGGGATTGATCCCTTGGCCTTTTATGAGATAAGTTCCCCTAATGCTGAGGACATTCATTTGCATAATGACCCCTTTATCTACAATTGTAGCATTCAAAATCGACAAAATCTTTCTCCCCCTTGTAATCATGAGCATGGTGGATTCTTTCACCACATTTGTAATAGACTCCCATTAACTTCACGCAAGTACCAGGGTGTTTCTTCCCACATATACTACAGGATGGATATTCAACTTTTCCCTTATTCACCTTATTTCCATTTCCAGAGTGTTCAACAGATCTCTTCTTCTCATTCTTTTCTTTAAAGTCGTAAGACTTAGAGAATTCTTTTTCTATCTTTATAGCACATGAGACAGTATCTTCGTACGACAAGAAGGATTTTGAGACTAATTCTCAATGGATAAATGGTTTTAACCCATCAAAGAAACAACCAATCTTACTTCTTGGGTTACGTATATAATCTGCAATATGCCTTTCTAACCCTGTAAAGTTAGCTTCATACTTTGTGACATTTTCATCATACTTTTTCCTCAGACTCCTAAATTTTCTTTCTATATATGCTCGATGGTCATGAGGAAATTATTTTTCTAAGAAAATTTATTTAAACTCCATCAATTCGATATTTGATACTTCATCTTCTTCTTTTGTGTTTTGAATCAATGACCACTATTGATCAGCATCTCTAGTGAGGCGGTAAACTGCCATGACAACTTTTTCCATTTCGCTACTCCCCAAGGTGTGGAATATTTTTCTAAGGACTTTATCCATTTCTCAGATACTGGTGGATTTGTGCCCACATTGAATGTTGGTGGTTGTTGCCTCATGAAGCGATCTAACTTGATCCTTCATGCTGCAGATCAGGGTGCTCCATATGGGTAAGGTTATTATTCATAACCTGAGTGAGTTGTCCCATTATGGTGACTAGATGATCAACACCAGTTGCATCACCAGCTCCAATATAATTATCTTGAGTAGTAGGGAAATCCCTACATGGAGTGCATGCATTGATATGGTTCCCATTCCTTCCACTAGGAGCCATTTCTAAACAATGGCATAAACTAGATTAGTTTATTAATTGAAATACATAATTCGCAACATGTAAAATACTTAACATAAATTGAACAGTTTATAGATATAATCCATAATCATAAAAAAATTTCTTTGAGGATGTATATACTCATAAACCTTTCATAATGGTTTGTAAAGAAAATGAGAATTATCCTAAGAATATCCCCCGGGAGTGTCATAACCAAGAGTGCAGCAATGCCTGTTATCGTGCACCAGTTCCCGTTCGAGTCTATCTCAAAGTGGTGTTTTCAGGTTTTACCCCTTGGTACATATTTTCCAAAGCCACCTCTACCTTCTTGTATCCAGACAGGGATGAATTTCTCGGAAAACTCACAAAATCTCTACAATACCAAAATTCAAGGAAGTTCTTCTATACTAATCCTCAAAGTCTATCTTAAGGTAATGTGCTCTAATTAGAGTTTATATAAATCTAGATTCGGAGGTTTGTACTAACCTTCCTCTGATACCAACTATAACGCACCGAACCTAGTTACCTAGAGACTGTGCTTTATTACATAACATTGTCATGATCACAAAAGATCAAGTCTCGAAAGAATGATTAATTTTGTATCCTTTAAAGTAATAGATACATTCATAAGGTTTAAATTACATCGTAAAACGGAAAACTACAACAAGATTGTTTCCATGGACAACATTAAGATCCCATAGACTATCCCTACAGGTCATTCATAATATACTTCTTCCTATCCTTGAAAAAATATAACATAGAAAGGGGTGAGCTCAGATGCTTAGTAAGAATAACAATATATCGAAAACATTCATAAATAAGAATAAACATTTAAGGCAATTTATAGAACTAAAACAAAATCCTTTCCAACATAAACTTCATCATAATATGGAAAATATAAATCAAAATAATTCCATTTACTTACTCACATGGATATTCTACTGGTCTAATAATCACATGCAATATCAATATCCACTTTTATAATGATGGAATGCATAATGCCAGACTTTCATAACCACATAGTCAAGGCATTGTGCCAAAAATAAAAATTAGATTTTGTCAAGGCCTTATTACAAGTCACTTGTTTGACTCAGTAGACCTACCGATGCATCGATGAGCTATAGAGGGCTCCACCCTTCACTTACTAAGTCCAATTCATTCCCCATATGAAAAGGTTAAAACATAACATAAAAATTTGTATTAAAACTGGCATATGAAATGCCAATACATTATCCATATACCATGAATGGTATGAAATAACACATCCACAGTCAAACATATCACAAAACCTTCAATACAATATGGAAGTTTCATATCATAATAAATCAACTTCAAATAAATTTAAAATCCATCAAAGGATGTTGACATAGATGAAATCAAAACCTTTTTATAGAAATATCTCTTTCTCTTTTGAAATCATATAAAGGTCATGTAAATATGAAAGAAAAAATTTATATTTGAAAATATTATTATAATATTGTAAGGGAAGATTTGAAAATGTTATAATGGCAGAAAATAGCCACACCCACCATATAAGTTAAAAAATTATTCTTACCTTAATTTTGTGGAAAATGGCATAAAGTACCCTGTTTTGGAAAACGATGGAAAGATTCCTTTCAAAACATTTTATAAAAATTAAAACAAGGGTACAAATGAATTTAACCATTAGTATAGTAAATAGTAAAAAAAAATTGAATACATTTTTAAGAAACATGGATGTTGATGATAAAGAGGTTGTAGTAGATACTTACGTAAAAACAACCTCGGATAATAAAGAGACTGTGAAATTAAAACTTACCTTGTACTTTTCCTTGGTCAAGGGTAGTTTAACCTCCTATATAATGGTGAAATTATTGTTATTAAATAATAATAGAATTATATACATTAATACGATACCATATATTATCTATTAACATTGCTTTGTCAATAATATGTTAGTATTATCGTCATTTCAAGTGTTAACTGATTCATTTTCCTTTTTATGATTTGTTATGTAAGTAATGTTATTTATGGATAGGATGTATCTTATTCATATTCAGAATGATATTAATTCTTTAAACAATATTTTTAATCATCTAATTAAAATTATTCTTGAATGCATACGATGGGGAATGAATCTCATCGTGTTCATGGAGACGGTAATCTGTATGTACGCACGAGAGGCAATATCATTATTTTAAAATTAAAATAATATATAATTGGATGATATATAATACATATAGAATCATTATCATGTTATATTTATTATTTACATCAATTACACATCATTATTATACCCATCCAAATAATAATGTATTGAATAACAATTACACCACAACGTGGAGACGGTAAGCCGTACGTACGCAGGTATGATGACATGTCATTCAAAAGATGGATAGAATAATGAATATGGTTGTACCATATTTATAATAACATCACCTTATATAGAAGATACTGGATTTATTATTTTATAATGGAAATAACAGAGAAAGAGGAAGTGGAAGAAGAAAGGAACTTGAAAGAGGTGATGAAATATTTACCTCTTCTTCGGGTTCTTCGTTTTGATTTGATCAAAAGGGCTCTTTAATATGTCTTTATGACTAAAGGAATGCCTCTAGGATTAATTTAGGACAATTTAGAGGGTATTTGGGTATGTTTTGGCCTAGGAAAATGACTTTTAAGGTGTGAATTAGAGAGAAGGGTGAGTGGCCTTTTATAAGAGGGGTGAGGGGCCCCTTTGGAAAAGCTAGAAATATTATTTTATAATAAAATAATTTTTGGTTTCTAATGTTTCAAAAATAAATTATTTAAAGGATAATGTGGTAATGGGTCTATAAACACTCAAAAAATAGGTTTTAGACTAGTTTGGGTCACTCTATTAACCTTATCTTTAAGATTTAACTCTTAGTTATATAGTTTGACATTTACCATGTCTCTTCGTATTTTTATATTATATGGTTAATAAACATACTATATACCTCCAATAGAAACCCACATGGTTCATTAATGAAACAAATATCATTATATAAGTCTTTTGGCCTAACTTTATATTTTTAGGAAAAGAATATCAATTAATAATATAATATTTTCTTTAAAAACTCTTTTATGTCAATTTTGACACTAGTTGGTATTTTATTTTTGATAAATTCATAATAACATTATTACTTTAAAAAAAATTCATTTAAGCAACCTAAAGTGTCATATTAACCTATATAAGTAGTTGAATTCATAAAAGTCTCAAATTACATTTATTTGGATATTTAAAATATCAATTATTTTAATATTTCATTAATTAGGTAATTACTGAATCATCATTGTGTCATAAATAAATTAAATTATTTAATTTATAAAAAATATAAATAAAATAGAATTATGTTGGAAATATATTTTTCTTTCTAATTAATATTTATATTTGAACTTATCTTACGTTTAACCCTATATTAAAAATGGTTTAATTATTAAACATTGATTTTAACTCTTTTAACTCTTCTTTAAATAAAATAATAATAAATGTCTTAATCTAATCCAAGGGGACCAACGAGGTTTATATTTTATTCATAAGGTTATTTTTTGTCTAATTATACATATTCAAGAGAATTAGGACATGTTTTAGGGTAATAATAACATCATTAATCCCTTAATTAAAATATTTACTTTTAACCGTGCTAAATAAAAGTAAAAAGCCACTATTCACTAAAAATAATTTTGATCTTATTGAACCACATTTTACATACTGATATAAACCATGTCTCTTGGATTTTTGAAATTCAAATCACCAAAGTGGTAAAATTATGTTTTATGTAAATTTACAAATGCTCCTAGGAGGTCAGTAAAAGACGGTGAAAAGCTCAATAAAATTCTATATATATAATATTATTACAAAATGACTCCAATGAATTACATTGAACATATATAGGTATTATGGATCAATTTTGACCTAAAATAAATTTAAATAAATTAATTAATTATTTAAATTAAAATTATGTTTTAAACTTTAACTCATAGTTTTTCACTATTCATCAAAAATTGAATGTTTTCAGAAAAATACCTAAATTTCACCCTAAGATAATTTCACTTTGAAAAATGGGCTTCGTATGGGGTACATCAACTGGATGATGCCATTGCTTCCATTTTATAAGTAAATCGGATCTGTTAAAGCCCTATATTTATACTAATCATGTGATCACTGTTCAACGACTATATTCGCAACGATCACAATTTTTACCAGTATTTTAAAATCTAGAAACATAAAACCAAAGAAGTTGACATTTTATATAAGCATTTTACAAAAAGTGACATTTAATTAGAACAAGAGGGATTTCCATTAATGTATTTTTGGGTCATTACAATCCTCCCCCCTTATAAAATTTCACCCTCGAAATTTCCTTTTCCCACACTAAAACAGATGTGGGTAACCCTACTTCATGATTTCCTCTGATTGCCACATTTCTTCTTCAAACATGTGGTTTCGCCACAACACCTTGATGAGGGGCATTGTCTTATTTCTTAGAACTTTTTCTCTATGATCTAAGATCTTCAAGGGTTTCTTCTCATTAGAAAGATCATCCTCTAACTGTACCACCTCAAAAGAGAGTACTTGTGAAGGGTCTGGTATATACTTCCTTAATAGGGATACATTAAAGACATTATGTGCTTTTTCCATGGTATGTGGCAGTGCTAGTCGATAGGCCACAACCCCGACATGATCAAGACTCTCGAAGGGGCCGATGTACCTTGGATTTAACTTCCCTTTCTTTCCAAACCTCATGATCTTCTTCCATAGAGATGTGCATAGAAATACCATTTCTCCAACCTTGAGCTCATGGTCTTGTTGATGGTTATCTGCATAACTCTTCTATTGACTCTGGGATGCCTTGATATGCTACTGAATGGTTTTCACCTTATCCACCATTTCTTCAACCATTTCTAGTCCAAGAAGCTTATGCTCACCGACCTCATCCCAACATGCCGATGTTCTTCACCTTTTCCCATAAAGGGATTCAAATGGTGCCATTTAGATGCTCGAGTGGGAACTATTATTATAAGAGAACTCAACCAGAGGAATATATTGATCTCATCCTACTTTAAAGTCCATTGTGCACACTCTCAACATATCCTCAAGTGTTTGGATAGTCCGCTCAGATTGGATATCAATTTGTGGATTATAGGACACACTGAAGTTCAGTTCAGTATTCAAAGCAAGTTGAAGACTGTTAAAAAACATAGAGGTGAATCTTGGATCTCGATCAGACAAAATAAATTGTGGTACACTATGAACCTTTACCACAGACATGATATATATCCGTGCCAGTTGATTCAATGAGAAATCCTCTCGAATAGAAACGAATTTTTCAACCTTTTTAAGATGATCCACAACAACCCAGATTGTGTTGTTTCCTTTGGATGTCCTCGGAAGTCTGGTGACAATGTCCATGGTGATGTTCTCCCATTTACATTCTTTTATGGGCAATGGTTGCATCATCCCCTTATACTTCTGCCTCTCTGCCTTCACTTGCTGACAAACCAAGTAGTTTGATGTATATTCAGCGATCTCCTTCTTCATACTATCCAACCAATAATGCTCTCATAGATCTCGATACAACTTTGTGTTTCCTAGGTGAATAGAGAAATTTGAACTACGTGCATAATCCAAAAGTTCATTCTTCAGCTTCGGACTTGATGGAACACATAGTCTTTTCCCAAATCTCACAATTCCTTCTTCATTAACATTAAAATCTAAGGATTTCCCTTTTCTGATAACATACACTTTTTCCTAAATTTCTATATCATCCTTTTGAGCATCCTTTAACCTTTCCAAAAGTGACGGTTGAGCAATCATTTGTGAAAGTATTGATGATGTTCCCTTCTTTATGACTCCCATGTCCATCTTCATCAAATCTAAGAATATTATATCCTTTTCAATTCTCATCAATGATAGAATTGCTGGGTCCTTTCTACTTAGGGAATCTTCCACCTTGTTTGCTTTCCCAGGGTGGTAATGGATTGAGCAGTTATAGTCTTTGATCATCTCTAACCATATTCTTTGGTGGATGTTCAACTCTTTCTACGTGAATATATACTTGAGGATTTTGTTGTCCTTATATATTTCACACTTCTCTCCAAAGAGATAATGCCACCAAATTTTGAAAGAAAAGATCAATACAGCCAACTCGAGTTCATATGTTGGAGAGTTCTATACAGGAACTTTCAATTTCCTTGAAATATAGGAAATGGATTTTTCATTTTTCATCCGCACACATCCCATTACCTTCTTCAAATCATCACCGAATACCACAAAAAGTTCTCCATTTGTGGGAAAAGTGAGTACGAGAACAATGATAATCCTCCTTTTCAACTCCTTGATGCTTTCTTCGCATTCATCACTCCAAAAAAATTTACTCCCTTCCGAGTTATCTTGGTAAGAGGGTTGGAATATCATGATAAATTTCTCAAAAATTGTAGATAATATCCAACTAACCCCAAGAAGCTACATATATCTATTACCGATGTTTGACTCAGCCATCCCTAAATTGCATCTGTTTTGGAGGGATCCATAGATATCTCATTGCTTGTGATGATATGGACCAATAATGATACCTCCTTCAATGAGAAATCACACTTGCTGTAATTTTCATAGAGCTTCTCCTTCCGCAAGGTCTCTAGAACAGTTCTTATATGCTCTTCATGACCCTCCTTGGTTTTGAGGTATATCAGAATATCATCTATAAAGACTACCACACATTTGTTGAGGTAATCTCTAGAGACTCTATTCATCAAGTCCATGAAGATTTCTGGAGCATTAGTGAGTCTGAAAGGCAGTACTATGACTTCATAGTCCCTGTATCTTGAAAGAAAAGTAGTGTTGGTGATATCTTCCTTCTTCACCCTTACTTGATAATATCCCAACCGCAAATCCTCCTTGGAGAAGTATTGTGCTCCACATAGATTATCGAACAAGTCATGAATTCATGGGATAGGATACATGTTCTTTATCGTGATTTTTTTAAGTTCCCAATAATCAATTCGAAGGCACATTGACCCATGTTTCTTATTGACGAAGAGGATAGGTGCACCCCATGGTGAAGCACTTGGGCATATAAACCCTTTATCCAAATTATCCTGTAGTTGTTTCTTCATATCCTCAAGCTCCAAAAAATCCATTATATATGAAGTCTTGGATATTGGAAAAGCCCTAGGGATAAGATCAATTTAGAATTAAACATCTTTTCTAGGAGGAAGACCAGACAATTCATCGAGAAACACTTCAACGAATTCCCTCACAATAGGCATGTCTTCTAGGATGGTTCCATACATAGACTCAATCATTTGAGCTAGATACGCATGATCATAGGGAAGTAATATCCATGCATGAAATGATGGATCTAAATAAGGATCAACTTCCTCCTTGCACTTGTAAAGAATCGGGGGTCGATTCTCCACATGGAGAGTGATTTCCCTCTCATGGCAATTTATTTTGGCTCTATATAAGGAATGCAAATCCATGCCAACAATTACATCAAATTCCACCAGAGGGAGTATGAAGAGGATCACCGGGATGTTTAGACCACAGATTATGATAGGGGAGGAGTTATATTCATGGGATGCAATGATTTCCCCATTCACTGTACTCACTGACATCTTCACTTTCATGATTTGTAGTGGTGCTGGGATTGTTCTACTAAACATTCGAGATATAAACAAATGTGTATAACCTGAATCAAAAGGTACATTAACTATTCTTCAATGATAAACTAGTGTAAATATCACCACATAATTTTTGGGGTTCACTTCAGCAGTTGTGATGGAAAAAGCTTTCCCTTGCTGCCTTGGAGGTTGTTGGTTTTCTCCGAAAACCCTTGACTTAGGGAACTAATTTACAAGATGCCCTAGTTCTTTGTAGTTATAGAAATGAACCATGCATTGAGGTTAAAATAGAACATTCTTCTCCTCTAACATAGCCACGAGTCTTTATTTCCGATAGTTAATAGCCAAGTTCCCTTCTCTTCCACACCTAATGCATTTCCTCGTCCCCTTCAGGAAATTTCTAGGGTGCTTCTTTCTGCACCATTGGAAAGTGGGGTGCTGGATCTTTTTAGTACCGTTGGATTTATCCATCGGACCTCCAGAATTGAAGTCCGCCTTACACTTCTTATCCCCATGATACCCCTAAGATTCTCTGATCTCTATTTTGACCTTAAGGGAACATCAGAAAATTTCCTCATAGCTGTCGAAGTCACGGATCACTAGCGCTTTCCACAGGCTAGGTTTCAACCCACTAAAGAAGCGGCCAACCGTGCATTTGGGGGTAACGATAAAGCTAGAGGCGTATCATGCAATCCTTGTGAAGTTTCCCTCATATTCTCTGATAGATTCATTGTCTTTTTTCTGGATGGTAAAGAAGCCCCTTACTATCTTAAGTCCGAGGGTGCATGGAAAATATTTTTTGAAAAACATCTTCAAAAAATCCTTCCATTCCAATGCCTTGATCTCCTCCCCGGGCTATGAATGTTTGATAAACATCCACCATAGATCATCTTCAACCTCCATATGATAAGAATCCAAGAGAACCTTTGATTGTTTAGAACATTAAAGGATGGATAATATCTTTCCAATGGAGTTGATCCACTGTTCAGTGATTGAGGGATCAGATGATCCATTAAAAGTAGGAGGCCTTTGTCTCATGAAGCTCTCGATAGTGACCTGTTATTTCTTGGGGGGGGGGTTGAATGTTCTTATTGACCCATGTTTTTATTCAAATCACGAGTTGGATGAGAGTGAAGCATGACAAAGTTCGCGATTCCTGCTCCCATTGTATTGGGCATCTCATTAGTACAGTCATCACACTGATCTTCACATTAGTTGTTAGCTTGAGTCCTCCTATTACCATCCATTGGATAGAATAAAAGGAAATATAGGGGTAACACAAAAAGGGTAATACAAGGACAATACTGATGACTTATAAATAACTTTTATTTTCTTAACATATGAATCTATTGGTTTTAGTCTATGTTATCCATGATATACTTTCTAACATATATTCTTAGGGGATTTTTTTCCCTTAATAATGGTTTACAGTAAGCTTGTGAATTTAACAAATCATATCCCTTGGGTGTGTCGTAACCAATAGTGAAGAAAGGCCCATTGTTGTGCACCAGTTCCCATTCGAGTCTAGCTCAAAGAGGTGTTTTCTGGTTTTACCCCTAGGAAACATCTATGATAGAGCTGCCTCTACATGCTCGTATCCATATAGGGATGCATTTTATTGATAAACCACTTAATCAATACTAACCAAAACATTGGGATGTTTATATTATACTAAGTCTTTTCTATAAGGCTTTACTAGGGTTTTCTAATCCTAATCCCAAAAATAACTAAACCTATCCTCTGATACCAACTATGAAAACCCTACTCTTATTACAGAATTAAACATAATTTATTACATAAACATCACTTTATACAACCTAGAATATTGATAGGTATAGTGCTTTTTGGGCTTAGGATCATTACATAAAAACATAAAACATGAAATAAAACATCTTTATTGAAAAAATCCTTTATATGACCACTACATTCCCTCGTACATAGCATTGCATGGGATTACCTAACGACATGAATAAGAAAAGGGTGAGATATAATGCCTAGTAAGGAAATAATCATGGAATAAAATGAGAAATACAATAAATTTTAGACAATAGGCATATCAATATAGCATAAGAGATGTAAAAACATAAAGGCATGATAAATCATGATAATCATAACATGGAAATGTGGCAACAACACTTAACATGGAATTAGCATGAGCCAAGGCTCATTGCACAAGGAGCATGAGTAAACCCTCATTGAACATGAAGCATGAGTAAAACATCATTGCACTTGAATTATCATGATTCAACACCCATTTTACATGACATATAATGATACTATACTTGACCTAATGCATTGGAGTGCTATCAGGGCGCACCGTTCTTAGACATTTCATTTCATGCATAAGTGTGCCACATGGATCATAAAACTTTGAATCATTCAACAAAATCTTTCATTATATGATAAATGAATTTGGAATAAATAAATGAAACTCTTTAAACAATAAGTAAGTATTCATAAAGGTTAATACCCTTGATAGAGAAATGGGCATGGTATTCACTACACAATGACTTTGGCTTGGAAAAGCATGGTGCAATTTCGGCAGCATAATGGCATGACATAAGAACTCATAAAAATGTCTAATGATATAAAAAGGGGTGTCTCATCATATTTAAATGACATGTACAGTAAGGGTTCATATATATAAATGTACCAAAAAATTTGATGGAATTTAGATTCATGATAAAAAAAAATTGCTTGAATGTAAATGAAGAGAGAGAAATTCCTTTCTGAATTTTGACATAGTAACAGGTGTACATGGGAGGAATTTAATGAGAGAGAAATTGGCATCCAATCATTTAAAAATAAAGGGGGTAGTATGGGGGAGGTTCTAAATCATACCAAAACATTTATAATTGAAATTAAAATGGCAGAATAATTTAAATAATATTGGACAAAAATAAAAATTAAGAAAATCCCTTACTTGGAAGTGTGCTTCCAAAGTCTTGAGAGAGTTTTGAGGGAGGATTATTGGGATATTGGGTCACCTTTGGGGGATTCTAGAGAGAGTAGGTTAGAGGATGGACGAACTAAAAATTCTTTGAGTGAGGAGGAAGTGGGATCTTGGGTGTGTTTATATAGGAAAGGTGAGGGAATTCTTTATAATTTTGGTTTGGGACACCTCACATTAAACTTATCCAAAACACAAACCAGCCTATGGTTTTTGCCAATGGTTTTTAACAAATATAAGTGGAAGAAAATATTTTATAAGTCCAAAGTCCTAAATTCTTAAAATAATGGGGTTTCTTAGGTGGAGGAGAGTCACACTCCCAAAGAAAACAAATAAAAAGTAAAAAATGTTTAATAAGTCTTTAAGGGTCCACTATAGCTTTGTAAAATAAATAAAACAACCCCAAAATTACATTATTTTAATGGTAAAACATATATTGTACAAAATAAGAGTTTATATTATTTTATTAAATCACTATTGGGTCATTATGATGTCATAAAACACATTATATATTTAAACGGTATTTAATTTTTACCGAAAAATTTGACTGTCTCAGAAAATTATGAAAAATTCAACATTGGATAATTTCAACATCCTGATTCTAGAAATAATATTCATTTTATATATATAATTTTCTAAATATATTAATTTTCACTTTTAAAATAAAAACATACATTTATCGAAAATTCATGGGTTTTGACAAAAATGGGGTTCAAAGCTTAATAATGATTACAATTGCATTTATAAAATTAAATGATTATTTATATTTAATAAAAAATAATTTAATAACAATAATATTTTTTAAAATATTATTTAATTCAATAATCCATTAATTCATCAAAATAGATTTCTTAGATGAACATTAACAAAAAATACTATTTGTGCTTTAAAAACTATTTACAAGGTAACAATAATAAAATGAAAGTATATTCATTATTATATTAAAAAATTATGTACATAACCATAGTACTAGGGTCTTGTTACATAACCTCTTATAACACCCACATAAGATCGAAGAGTAAGGTGTGTGATGGTGACAGACTCTTGGGGCAGCTCAGATAACATTGCTCGGGTTGTAATCTCTATCAACTTCCACTTCTCTTGTAGACGGTCCCTCTTGAGCTTAACATATTCAAGATCGACTTGGGATTGGTCAAGAGTGATTACCAATGACACAACCTCCTTTATGAGCTCTAACAAATTGGATTTTTATGGGGAACTTCTACAGGATCAGGCCATCACTTCCTTTGTCTGAGTAAATTAGATTTGTTAAAGTTCTATATTTATACTAATCATGTGATCACTGTTCAATGCCTATATTAGCAGCGGTCACAATTCATACCAGTATTTTAAAATCCAAAAACAAAAAACCAAATAAGTTGACATTTTATAAAAACATTTTACATAAGGATACATTTAATTAGATCAAGAGGGATTTCCATTAATAGAAGTTTGGGTTGTTACACATTTCATAGGAAGTTGGACATTGTGAGACTTTATTATATTCATTAGGTCCAAGTCTATATATTATTTCATTCATAGAATTTGAATTTATGTAATATACTTCTTCTGTTGTAGCATCCAAAGTTTCTAGTTTTTCAAGAATCACATAAGGAGTGATTATTTTCGAATAGAATTTGAAGCCATGATTTTTTGAATAAATGATCATATGTGATTTATAGTATCCATTTTTTTCACCATTAAAATATGGAGCATGAACTATGGAAAAAACTTATTTCGGATCAGTCATTTCCATCATATTTGTATAAAACTTATTATATTATGATTTATATAGAATTATTTAAAATCTATCCACTAATACCAATTTTTTTGTTATAATAACAAAAATATACATAAGAGGGGGGATTCCATATATTAAAAAATATCTACAAATTATGCCTTTTAAATCTCCTTGAAATTTATGAAGATATGATGTTTTTTCTTCTGTGATAAGTATTATTAGTGAATAAAGAGAAATAACGAACACAAAAATATTATAGAGGTTCGGGGAAAAAATATCCCCTAGTCAATTCCACCAATGCACTCTCTACGAGTTTGGTGAAATTCACTTGAAAGGCCCTCTTATCACAAGACCTTCAAATCCAAAACTAAGTGCTTTTATTTAACAATTTTACAAAAATACTAAAAAGAGCCTTCTTGTTATTTTAAGAAGGATTAGTTATCCACAACTTAGTACAAGAATCAAAAACACAATCCACGTCTAAATCTGAGTAGTCAAAAATCAATATAAATCAAAAAGTTTTATTTGATAATGGTTTGGGTTGAAATTCACAATTGCATTAGTATAAAATGATAGTAGATGGATCTTCTTATTTCAAAATGAATGTCTTTATGAAATATTAACTCGAATGTGATCCTGGTTGAAAATAATCCTCAATTTGAATATCTAAAAAACAAAAATATAAATATTATAACATTATGAGGTAGTAAAATTTATTTCTCAAAAGTGAATCCACCTTTGAAAATAATAGATTTGATCATTCTATAGAGTATCACAGTGAAATATATTCATTGGTATACTATCGTATATCATTCAAAAATAAAATTTTATATAATATTTAGATATGATATCATACTTCGGTAATATATATCCCTAAAAATATTTTGATAGATCATGGATATTCAAATATGAAATAATCAAGGGAGACATAACTTCCGATAAGAATATGAGTGATTTAATCTACTAAATAAACTTCATTAAATCGATCAAAACATTAATTTGAATTGGCCATACACAAAATTTTACAATATCTTAAATTCTAACAGGACCGTTTCTTGAATCCTGGATAAAATCAAAGATTTAAATTTTCAACAATGAATAGTCAAATATAGGGTTCATACATAAAATGAAAAAATAAAAAATATAGGGTTCAACTGAATAGTATTCATTCTCTGAATTTTAGGTTGAAAATATAAGGGTAATTATAAAATTAAGGTTGATGAACAATATGTTTGTTTCCCAAACGTAGTGTTCCCTACTTACGTAGTGTTCACTACTTATGTAGTGTTCCTTGCCCATAATTTATTCTCTTAACAAATGCAAGGTTCCATACAAATGTAAGGTTCTTTAACCACAATTTAAAAAGATTCATAGTTGATGATCCATGCATACTATTTTTAATGTAGGTTTCATTATTTATGCTGTGTTTACCAACATAGGTTTCATTCCTTATAAGCTGTTATGAACCTTCAGTGTCAATGGTGTTTCTAAAAAACATTAAAACATGTTCTAAATGATTTGATGAATAATCCTTGGAGTTGAATACTTCGAATATAATTCCAAAAAAATATTTCCAATAATATTAATTTCTAGAAACAAAATTAAAGTAATACCATTAGTAAAATAAACAAGGGTATTTTTTAGTATAAAAATCAATAAGATTTAGAGATAATTATTAAGGTAATACATACCTAACACTATAGACTCACCATTTCTATAGACTCACTATTAATCTAAATTTAAAATTACTATATACTCACCAATAATATAGATCAATCAATATGTGATCCATCAATGAGTGATCCATTATTACTATAGACTCATCTTTACTGTAGACTCGCCATTACTATAGAATCATTGTTATTATAGTATCACCATTACTGTAGAGTCACTATTACTGTAGAATGACCATTAATGTTGACAAGACATTGGGTGATACACCATCAGTTTTCGACCATTATTGTATAATCACTATTATTATAGGATCATCATTACTATAGAATCATTTCTAGAATGTCACCTATAGGGACTCACTATCAGGGAGTCACCAGAATGAAGTCACTGCTATGGGGTCATTTCTTTGGAGTAACTGCTAGAATGACTCAATTCTAGAATGAATCACCACCATAATGACTCACCACTAGAATGAATCACCACTGGAATGAATCACTAATGGAATTACTCACCATCTGAATAAATTTCCATTGGAATGAATCACCACCAGAATGAATCAATGTTAGAATATCTAACTTTCTAAAAGCCTCTATACCAGAATAAATCTCCAATAGAATAACTCCCAACTAGAATGGATCACCAACAAAATGATTGGGCACATGAATGAATCACCTCTAACATGACCTGCCACCAGAAATGACTCACCGCCAAAATGAATCACCACCATAAATGAATCTCCACCAAAATGAATCCCCTCCATAATTACTCACCGAAAAAATGACTAACCACCATAATGAATCACAAACCAAATAGATAACTTCCATAATAACTCATTATTAGCTTAAAAAAAACCCATAATTCCCCCAAAAAAATAAATAACTAGAGTTTCTATAAAGTAATAGGATGAAAGGTGTGAGCTTTTACATTATATACCCTCAAAAAATTTCCACTCACAAGAATCAAAACAAAACTAGATGAAAAAGAGAATTTTGTTCTGAACAACCAGCTTATAAGATACCTCTCAAGTTTCATGATATATTTAGAAAACAACAACCAATTGGGAAAAGAAGTGTAAAACTATAAAATAATTTAAAACACTATCCCTGAGGAGATACCTGTCAAATACAACAAGGTCACATAGTTGGTCATTACAATCACATTAATCAAAATGTATTAACCAATTTTTAGAAAAACAATCATTCCAACTAAATCTATAATTCATATTTATAAGAAATTTCATTCCTTTTATTTCAAAAACTAACATTAAATGTTTTTTTAAACCCACACCACTTATGTCAAATCATTTTTTAATAGTCTAAAATTTTATGTTTCAGATGAAATGAAAACAAAACAAAAATATAAGGTTGGAACAATCCAATTTATTCAAATGAAATTTTTTTCCAAGCTGTCTAAAAATCATTATTTACAATAACACCTATGAAAATAAATTTATATAATATTTATTGTAATGTATTGGCCTAGGTAACACACACCATTTCCTTGAACTAGTCAGTCATATGACCTCAAGTATTCCTCCCCATATGCTAGAGGCTGCCGAATAGAATCAAGGGTTCGATAAGAAATTCATATGAAGACTATACCATATTGTTTTTCTTATATCAGATTAATAAACCAGAATACAAAAATAAATGACATCATAAACATATAATCATAAATAATACCAATATCTTATATAAAAAAATCAGGAAGTAAAATTTCTAAATTGAAAATAAAATATTTCATGCTCATGTATGTGCCAAGTGTCAATATGAAACTCAAAAGTGAAGACATCAACTACAATCAAGTGGGTCCTGAACCAAATTTGGTTCCCTCATCCATACTCCACCCCGACACAACCATCTTACATAAGGACGTTTCCCTTGAATTGACCTACAATAATAAATTCGGTTCAGGTACCCATCAGGTGGCCCGAGTAGGGTGTGAGCACAACTCAATTAGACACCACAAATAGTGTTTAAAACCAATGATGTCAATTAAATGGTATGCAATTGTATAAGAAATAAGTATAATTCATAAATAAATAGTTTATCACATTATTAAATATTATCTATTTAACAACATAAATCCCCAGGTTCCCAAGGAATCCTGAACTTCAATACCTACTTTGGCCCATACTAGATTATAATCTATCCCAAATAAATATCACATTTAAATTCCCATGTTACTATTCTTAATAATTATTAGAATGTCAATAATACCATTCATTATTTCAAATCACATGATTGAATGAGCATGTTACCATTCATAACAATTTTCCGGATTTCCATGTTACCATTCACCATTTTACAATACATAATTGAATGAGATTATTACCATTCATATATTCACACATTAGAATAAAAATGTTACCATTCTTTATTTCTCAACCGAATGACCATGTTACTATTCATAAAAACCCAATTAATTATCCACACCAATGCTATTACTTATTCAACAATTATATAAACAAAATAATTACATTAGTTAACTCAACAATTAACTAAACACAATAATAATATTAATTAATTCAACAATTAATTAACTAAATCAATTTCTCTAGTTAATTAAATAATTAACTAACCACATAAATTAACCTAGGTAATTGAATAATTAACAAATAAAATAAATTAACATGGTTAAATCATCACATATATAATCACATCAATTACTATAGTTAATTCATCAATTAAATAATCACATCAATAACTCTAGTTAATTTAAAAATCAACTAATCTCATCAATAATATTAATTAATTATAAAATTAATTAATCACATAAAATACATTAATTAACTCAACAATTAATTAATCACTTCAATACTATTAGTCAATTCATCAATTAAGTAAAAAAGTACTCTATTTAATTATACAATTAACTAATCATACCAATTATTCTAGTCAATTAAACTATTAACTAATCACATTAATAAATCTAGTTAATTCATCAATTAAATAATCACATAAATAGTTCTAGTTAATTCAATAATTAACTAAACCCATCAATTACTATATTTTATTCATCAATTAACTAATCACATCAATAAATCTAGTTAATTCATCAATTAACTAATCGCATCAATAAAACTACTGAATTCAACAAAGAACTAATCTCATCAATAATATTAATTAATTTTATAATTAATTAATCACATTAAATACATTAATTAATTCAGCAATTAATTTATCACTTCAATCTTAATAGTCAATTCATCAATTAAATATACACAACAATTAATCTTGTTAAAAAAAATAACTAATCACAACAATTACACTAGTTAATCCAAT
Source organism: Viscum album (assembly GCA_963277665.1). Classification (NCBI taxonomy): domain Eukaryota; kingdom Viridiplantae; phylum Streptophyta; class Magnoliopsida; order Santalales; family Viscaceae; genus Viscum; species Viscum album. Next base: position 1,420,929,517 of record OY728145.1, read on the forward strand.
AATAAAATAATCACATAAATATCTCTAATTAATTTATTAATTAACTAATCACAACAATAACACTAATTAATTCAACAATTAACTAATCACATAAATAATACTAATTAATTCACTATTTTATTTTTTACATCAATCCCCCTAATTAATTCAACAATTAATTAATCACCCCCAACAATCACTATTGTAAATGGAGGCTATACCAATAGAAATTTGCCAATGGTTTTCATAAACTATTGGAGTAGGGAGGTCGAGAGGACCTTACCCAATGGTTTTAGTAAACTATTGGAATAGAAATTTTTAGATGAATTTTACCCAATGGTTTTATCAAACCATTGGGATATGTGAGTTTTAGATGAGTTTTACCAAATGGTTTTATCAAACCGTTGGAATATGTGAGTTTTAGAAAGGCTTTCCCAATAGGTTTTCAAACAGTTGGTAAAGATTACATTTCCAAACGATTTCTAAATAGTGGAAAAGATTACCATTCCCAAATATTTTCAAAACATTGGTAAATATTTCCTTTCCTAAATGGGTTTTAAACTAGTGGGAAAGTTTTCCCCTAAATTGTTAACAGACCAAATCCCCCATCAGTGCGATTGCAAGACTAAAGCGGAGACCCATAACATAGCTATCTCATTCTGAAATTCATTCCACCAGATCCATCTTCAATTAGGAAATTGTTTTGTTATATACATCAAATATACAAGTGGTACCTTATGTTTAATGTTTTTAATATATTTTTTGGTTTTCTATTTTGATTTTGCCTAAACCCACGAGGTCCGTGCTGTATGGTATACCAAATAATTACAATTTGATTTGTTTACTATTTCTGTTCTATAATCAAACTGTCATGATTGTGTGAATCAAATTTATTTGAAGTATTTATAGCCATTACAATATTGAGTTAGTAAACCATATGAAGGGATTGGGGCCGGTTAGGGTAGTGGTGTATGTGTTTTTCCATTTTTTTAGTGGGGGGGGGGGGGGGGGGGTTATGTAGATGGGGGTGGGGGAGGGGGGTTGTCAAAGTGTGTGTGGGGGGGGGGGGTACATGTGGGAGAGTGGAGTGGGGGGGGGGGTGTCCAGGTGGTAGGTGGGGGGGGGGCTATCCAAGTGGAGGGTGGGGGTGTCCATTTGAGAGATAAGATGATTTTTTGTTTTTCAACAAACAGAGTGATGTGTTTTGGAGGTTTATCTAATAAAATTGGTAATAAAATAAAATCCATAAAACTAATGATCCATAATAAAATAATCAATATAAAAGTGAAGAATATAAAGTATAAGAATTTGTTTACTATAAAAATAACCATCGTTTAGTCTTCAACAGAGTATTATTGATGGGGGTGTATGTAATTTTTAAGGTATTATATGGGTATTGGGCCTGGGATTTCAAGGTGGGGAAGGGGGTGTGGGCTCTCCGGGTGAGGTGGGGGTGGGGGGGTTTCCTGGTGGGGGGGGGGGGGAGTGTCCAGGTGGGGGTGGGGTGTCTATTTGGGTATGGCGGGGGGGGGGGGGGGGTGGGCTGTCTAGCTGGGGGAGGGGGTGTGGGCTATCTATGTGGGGGTGGGGGTCTATCTAGGTGGGGGTGGGGGGGGGGGGGTCCAGGTGGAGGTGGTGGGGGGTGGGCTGTTTAGGTGGGGGGTGGGGGGGGGGGTGCTATCCAGGTGGGGGAGAGGGTGTGGGCTGTCCGGGGGTGGGATGTCTAGGGGTGGGGGCTGGGGGTGGGGGCTCTCTAGGTGAATGTGTGGGGGGGGGGGGGGGTTGGGTGGGGTGTGCTATCCAGGTGGAGGTAGGGGCTATCCAGGTGGGGTTGGGGGGGTGTAGTTGTCTATGGGGGGTAAGGGGCTTTAGGGGAGGGGTGTGTGGGCTGTCCAGGGAGGGGGTGGGTTGTCCAAGGGGTATGGTGGGTGGTCTATCTAGGTGGGGGAGTGGGGTGTGAGCTGTCAAGGGGGGGGGATATCCAAGGGGGTGGGGGTGGGCTATCCAGGTGGGAGGGTGTGTGGGTTGTCCAGGGAAGAGGGGGTGGGTTGTCCAGGTGGGGTGGGGGTGGGGTTGTCTAGGTGGGGTGGGGGCTATCCAGGTGGGGGGGGGGGTGAATGAGGGGTGTGGGTTGTCCTGGGGGGGCGGGGGGTGGGGGTGGGTTGTCCACTCTGATACTCTATAAAAATAGGAATCACATATAAAAAATGTATAGTTTCTTTCTCACGTTAAAACATTTTTTGAAGTACCATACCAACACTCACTCTTACCATTCCATGAAGAAGTGATATCTGAAAAAAATCTCACTTAGGTTCTTATCCACTATCTATATTGATCTAATAAAAGTTTAACATTCGTAAAAATCCATATCACCTATTGATATAATAAGGATCATACACCCATGAGTATTTTCCCATTAAAATAAGCCTCATATCCCTAAACAACATAAATAAGATCATATTTGACACACACAGAAAATTTTGTAAACATACACCTTGTATCACAACTTGGAATTATCCTCTTAGCTATCCTCTCAATACATCTATAATCCACGTACATAGTTCAAAATTTGGATGGGTTTTTACAATTAGGCGGATTTTTTTAGAATTCATGTATGATATTTAGAGTAGAAGATAAAATCTGATCAACTTATTTGGAGGTGTGTTTACAATTATGTGTGTTGTGATTTATATGTATGATATTTATGGTTTACACCAAAATTCACTTAGGTCATCTATAATAGGCTTGAAATCATTCTATATCTGGATAGATATTGGATTCTACGACCCTAGTTTGGGGGTGGACACTTCCACCCCTTGCACAGCCCCCACCCCTAGACTCCCATACTCTGGACACAACGACCCCTTTGACACCGCACCACCCACAAGGACAACCCCCATCACCCTGGACAACCCCCACCTCCCTGGACCCCATCACCCTAGACAGTCCCCACCTCCCTATACGCCACCCCCTAGACACCCTGACCCCCGAGACACCCCTCCACCCCAAAGATAACCCCCATACCCCTAGACAGCCCCGCACCTCCCCTGGACACCACCCACCCCCTGGACACCCCCACTCCTACTGGGTAGCCCCCCCTGGATAGCCCCACCCCCTTGGACAACCCCCACCCCCTGGACAACCCCCACCCCTAGACACCCCCACCCCCTTAGAAATCCCCCTAGACACCCCACACCCTGGATAACCCCCCACCCCCTGAGACAACCCCACCACCTAGAGCTTCCCCTGGACACCCCCACCCCCTGGGCACTGTATCTGATCACTCAAATAATCTACTAATATTTAAAATTTCTTCAATCTAAAATTTACTCAACTCTTGAATAAATCTCCTCCACAAGTGTACCTGATCTTGTACACTCATGTGTAGTTTTAAAAAGTTATTTTGTTATAAATATAGTATTTTTTTGTCTTTGATATTATGATTCTCATATAGAGCAATGTGTTAGTTATGGTTTCATATAAAGTGAAAAATTCTCATTTACATAAATATATTTTCAATGAAACTTCAATCTTATTGTATTGGTTTTAAAAAAATGACTTATAACAAAAAAATTTACATAATGTATAGAAGTTGGAGGTATTAAATTGATCGTATCTCAGGTGATTTTCAAAACAATTTGGAAAGGTTTTTAGATTTTTCATTTCACAATGCTTAAGATAGTGGTCACATACACTATCCATGTTACCATTGTGTTGGAAGACCTTGGTAGAGCCATGAAGAAGTCATCTACCACAAAACCAAATATGGTTTTCAAGTTAACTAATATGTGTGGTATCAAAATGGGGACAAATTGAAATCTCAGATTACTGATAATCCAAATGAGAGGACTGGATTGGAGAATTTGTTATATGACCAGTTTCTGTTTCTTCGTCATCATGAAAAATAAAGGATTCTGACCCAAGAAGACTTTGATATGAGCACACATGATGCGTCTAATGAAAATGATAATGTTTTTAGGGTGAAAAAATAGAATGATTCATCCACGACTCCAGTATATCAACAATGCAGTAAAATGAAAAAGCTGGAATTTTTAATCCGATTATTTCATGGGAAAACTATGTATGGGATTTCTAATACTTCCATCGATTAAATTCTTAACTTCTTGAAGGGATTACATCCATATAATGCTAATATTCCCTAAAACAACTATATGTCATCAAAATTAGTTGAGGAACTTGGATTTTGAAGAAACAACATTCATTATTTCCCAAAAGATTGTAGTTTATTATGGGAGGAAACATCTGAATGATATGATTGTATAAAATGTTTCACATCCTGTTAGAATCCAAAAGCTGATGGAACACCATATTGTGTGCCAAAAAAATTAATGTGTCAGTTTCCATTGATCCCCAGACTCCAGAATATTTTTATTTCTTGATGAAATATAAAAAAAATGCAATGGCATGATACCAAGAGAAAGAAGACTAATGATGAGTTTGTTCACCCAATAGATGGATTTTCATGGCAGAGATTTGATTCTCGATATCTAGATTTTGTAGCTGACATGTATAATGTGAGGATAGGTCTTTCATGTGACGGTATTAATCCATTTGGGAAAATTCTTACTTTGCACAGCACATGGCTGGTTTTAATACACATTTATAACCTTCCCCATGGTTGTGTATGAAAAAACCTTTCACTTTCATGAGTATAATCATATATGGACCTTATGATCCAAAAAATGATATAAACATATACATGAAACCTTCAATAAAATTTTTGAAACTTCTTTGGGATATGGGTGTTCTCACATATGATTCATATTCAAAATACAAATTTCATATTTGTGTTGTGCTTATGTGGATGATCAATGATTTTACTGCTTATGCAATGATGTATGGATGGAGAACGAAGGGAAAATTATCATGTCTAGTCTATATGAAGAATACATGATCCAGAAGATTGAAACATCATTGTAGTTTTAGTTTTATGGGACATAGATGATTCTTTCCAATGGACCATCCATATAGAAATAATCGTCGATGATTTGACAATACCATGGGGATTAAAGATCCACCTCAATATATGTCTAGAACTAATGTGCTTAATGAATTTAAATATGTCAGTTTCTCATTTGGGAAGGCTCAAATGAAATCTGTAATGAGAATAATTTTTCCACTGATACCTATTACAATTGTATGAAGAGAAGTATCTTATTTGATTTTCCTTATTGGTTAACCAATTTTTACGTCATCACAGAGACATAATGCACATTAAAAAATATATACATGAAATGTTTCTTTCGATTCTTCTAAATGGTTAGGGAAATTCATGAGATGATTTATAGTCTCATCACGACTTGACGGATTGGGGCATCAGACCAGAATTGCATCCTATGCGTATCAGTGAAAATAAATGGCAAGTTTCATGTTATTCTTATGTGATGAAACCTACAAAAAAAGTTAAATTTTTGGAATTACTAGAGACTATTAGAGTTCCTCTTGCCTATTCAAGAAACAAAATCTAAATGGGTCAATAGAAGAGAGTTGAAGCTAAAATATGTGATGACTAATGTTTATCACATCCTTCTACATGCGTTGATTCCAATAAAAATTCATCATATTTTTTCCAATAATGTAAGGGTGACTGTATTCGGTTGTGACATTTGTTTAGAGATATTTGCGATAAAAATTTATCCAAGTAGTTCTTGCAAAAAATGTTGGCAGATGCTCCCATAATTTTGTGTGAGTTATAGAAAATATTTCCTCAACCATTTTTCACATGAATGTTGCATCTGAAATTCCATATTCCAACCAAAATACTTCTTGGAAGACCTATTTCTTTTCATTGGATGTATCCAACTAAAAGGAATATATACACATTAATGTATTATGTCTGAGACAGGAATCATCTCGATTGTTCTACCATGAACAGTTACTTGGCTCAAGAGTGTATGGATTTTCTCTATATGTATTTGTCTGATCTTACTAAAATATTGAACAGACCAATGGGAAACTAGGAAGAATAGTATGAGAAAATTGAACCCAATTTACCATCACTTCATCAAATAGGAGGAATTTCTGGATCATATACATTGACGAAATTAAGCCTTGAAGAGCGAGAGATAGCACATCACATAGATTTCAGCAAATGTGATTTGTTCAATGACTACAAATTTTAACTAAATTGAATATTTATATCCTATATATATATATATATCTTTGAAACTATTCCTATTTTTATCTATAGGGAACATAATGTAATGATAAATAGAAAGCATCGTTCATTATCTTTGAGAAGAAGGGAGACTTTTCATAGAAAAGAGTTTTTTTCTTGGTTAAAATTGAAGGTAAAAATATTAATATTTAAAAAAAGTAAAACAATATTTAATTAAGTATAATATTCATTTATATTTTAGGTATTGAGTTTGTCGGCCGACTCTGTCTCTGAGGAAATAAAAGCATTGGCTTTTGGTCCTAATGTAGTGGTTGGTGACTGTAAATCAATTTTTATCAATAAGTACATATTTATTATCACTGAATGATCAAGGGATATGAGAACACGACATGATGGTGTTATGGTTACTTCTACAATATAATGTTATGCCAGTGCATTAGATATTAGACCTCTATTTGAAAGTGTAGGTTATTAAGGAGTTGTTGAAAAATAATAATATTGGATTATTACTCTCATAGACGAGTCATGACGAAGAAATGCCAGGGGTTTTATTTGATGACATGGAAGGGTACATTTATTGATGATTTTTTATTTCAATAATTGACATGAATCACCCTATTACTACCAATGAACCATATATATTTGAATCAATGGCGAAAAGAGTTTTTTATGTCAAAGACCATCTTCGACATGAATTTGTTGTCATTATTGAAGTAATTCTCAGACATATTTTTGATTATGGTGATGATGAAATTGACACCATCCCTACTTCTATTGGAAACAATCCATTTATTACTTTTGATGACTAAAATAGTTCAATTTTCAGAGTTGACTGTGAAGCTGAAGTTGTGGCCGAAAATACATAAAATCATCTATTTATGTTCTTAAGTATTTTGGTTTCACTCAACTTGGGTTGTTAAGGTTATTACTATTGAAATTGATATAATATTGATTACAAATATTCTATATGCAACCTGAACGTTATGTAATTTTTTAATGTTTATTGGTTGTAATTTTATTTGAATTGTATTATTTTTATTTTGGAATTGAACTGTATTCAACAAATGTTTTACCCCTTATGAATGTGGTAGATATCTTATCCCAGTTCATATGTTTATATCCTCAATTATAACTATATTAAGGGTTTAATCATTCATAATATATAGACTGATGACACTTATTAAATAACTATCCTACTAAAAATTAATTTTTTTATTACATCTTGTACAATTTATTAAATTCATTATATATCCATTCAATCTCACCTAAAACAATGGATAGTTAAATTATCCATGAAATACCTTGTTCCCTATCATATATTTTGTTTTATGGGTAACACATTAGTTGGCATTTTCTAATTAATTCTATATTTGCTTTCAAATACAAGAAATACAACCAATTGAAGAGAGGCAATGAAAAAAGATGACGGACAATAATCTTCGCATAACTAAGATGGGAATTCCACCACTAGTTTTTTTAGTGCGTATTTTTTTTCAAATATATATATTTAAATAATATATAATGTCATGTGATTAATTTTTTATTAAACAATTTTCCAGATCTACCTCTTAGGTGACAATTATTTGGTGAGAAGCCTAGTAGTGGTCTTAGTACTCAGGGTGTTCGTACGAGTGGGGGGGGGGGGTACGACTGCTAACCGATTTGTTTGGCATACCCGATTAGACCCTACCCCTCCAACTGACATACCATATATCCCACATTGTGATCCTAATGTGTCGTTAGGGACACATAAGATATTTAGGCCTCCCATGTTTTTACCACCCATTACATCTGAGTATCTTCACCCACCTATACCATAACTGATGATGATTACCACTCCCCATCCAGCATTCAACGTGTCATTTATTTTACTTCTACTTCCTTCTCTCTAAGCTTTTATATTCCATATTCTTTGACTCCTGCTCTGCCAGAGTCTGTCCTCGTGGAGCATAAATTGGTACCCACTCCACTTGTAAAGTGTGTTCCTTAATTTTCTACAGATCATCGACACCCATTAATCAGACTTCCGTAGGTACATTTATAGAACCATAACAATTTTTTACCATTATTTATTTTCATTAAAACATGTGTTGAAAAAATATTTGATTTTTATTCACAACAGATACATATTCTGATAGGAGGCGATGGTGGGGGAACACACACATGCGTGCGGTGTGGAACTACCACATATAGTTTATGGTGGACGACAATGAAGATAGTTAAATGATAGAAAAAATAGGGCAACAATGTCAGAGTTTTTTGGCGATGCTTGCCAAATACTTCGACATCATTACTTTCAGACCACTTTCATGGAGACAATTTCCAAATTAAGTCAAGGATAATGCTTGAGAAGAGATATGGGTAAAAAAATCCGTTTTATTTAATTAAATATATTATTTTTTGTAATTATATGAATGAATATTTTAATGTCACCTTCTCTTTAATTTCCCTAATGGTGGGGGTGCACGACTTTCACATCTAAAGGATTTATGTGAGTATTAGAGAGCCTATAAGAACAATTTGTATATATTTTTTCCATGCTTGAGTTAGAACAGAGATAGAGGCAGTCCCTATCATTTATGATTTTCCTATAGAAAAATATTGGAAGATGATTACTTATTGGATGTCTACTCAGTTTAAGGTATTAATCACATTTGAGGTATATAAATGAAAAATTTCATGTTTTGTGTTAATACGATATTTTATATAATTGAATTTTATTTAGGAATCATTCAGGAGAAAAAATACAGTGATGCTAAAAAATAACTCCACACATTGGGATGTACTACGATGCCATATCATGAGAAAAAGTAGGTATGATAGTTGTTTATAATTTTTCTTTTCGACTTGCACTTTCTATTATTTCCTCCATAATTTATTTAACTTAAAAATTTGTTACATAATTTTAATTATAAAATTAATTATTGGTAATCTATTTTTAATTATGGTTTCCTACATTCAATATCATTGTAGAGGAAAAAATTGAATATTGAAGGATGGGTGCCTCGAGAAAAACTATTTTTCTTGAGTCGAAGTAAGAAAGTTGGAAGTGATGTTAATGAACTGACTCACCAGAAGATGGTATGTTTTTTTATGTTGATTTAAAATTTTAATATCAATTTTTTAATTTAATAATCTATTTATATTTTCAACAAGTTATTTTTCGGCCCTTGATGCCCAAGAACCTGACAATTGTGGGCTAAACAGTCACTTACATCAGGCGTTGGGAGATGAGAACCCTAATAGAGTACGCTGACAACCTAGAAAGAGTATAGTCATGGCGAGATATTAACCCTCATGAGGTACGATTTGTAGTGACACTGAGTTCAAAAAGGTCAAAGCACATGTATAACATGCTGAAAAATGTGCCACAAAGATGGAAGAATAGTTTGTTATGGAAAACGCTACATTTATGAAACTGATGGAAGTATTGCCTCCAACACTTCCACCAAAGGACATAAAAAATTGCGATGAATATATGTTATCAATGCGTTATATATATGGTGAACCAACTGGGAGTTATAGTGGCGGTTAAGATGATGTCAAGGAGGATGCCAAGGTGGAGGAGGAGGGCTTGGAGGAGGTTGAGGAGGAGTACGAGGTAGAGGAGGAGGTCGAGGAGGAGTACAAGGCTGAGGATGAGGAATAGGAGGGAGATGAGGAGGCTGAGGAAGCGTATGAGGGTGAGGAGGAGGATATTGAGGAGGGAGATGACAATGGGGATGAGGATGAGGATGGGGGGTGAGGTTGATGATGACGATGATGATAGTGATGGTGTTGAGGGACAGATTGATCTGTTACATTTTTGAATGATATTACTGACATTTTATGTTTTTTGATTTGTTGTGATTGAATAAATCTGTGATTAGGAAGGTCAAGCTTTCTTTATTTCTTTATTTGTAAATAATTAAATTTAAATTTATGATTTTATGTGATTGATTCACCTCTCCTCTAGACACCCCCACCCCCTAGACACCCCTACCCCCTTGGACACCCCCATCGCCCTTGGACAACCCCCAACCCCTTGGACAACCCCAACCCCCTGGAAACCACCCCACCCCCTGGGCACCCCCTACCACTACTGGAAATTCGGGCTATAGCCACGGTTCTAAACTGTGGCTATAGGTAATAGCCACGGTTTGAGGAACCGTGGCTAAGTTTGGCGTGGCTATAGGCCTAGACCTAGAGCCAGGGTTTGGAACCGTGGCTTTAACTCTATAGCCACGGTCCAAACCGTGGCTATAGGTTTATAGCCACGGTTTAAACCGTGGATGTATACGTAATGCCACGGTTTCAACCGTGGTTATACTAAAGGCCGGACAAAATCTATAGCCACGGTTTTAAACCGTGTCATTATGTCTATAGCCACGGTTTAAAACCGTGGAAATAAATCAATAGCCATGGTTTAAAACCATGGCTATAGGGTGTCCAAATCCATAAAAAAATACCCCCTGGACACACCCTGGACACCCCCCATGCCACCCCTGGCCAGTCCCCCCCTGCTAGTACCCCCTGCCAGTCCCCCCTGCCAGTCCCCTCTACCACCCTCCTGCTAGTCCCCCCCTGCCAGCCCCCCCTACCCACTACTTGTCCCCCTGCCAGCCCCCCTGCTTGTCCCCCTGCAAGCCCCCCCTTCCCCCTGCTTTTCCCCCTGCCAGCCCCCCTGCCCCCTGCTTGTCCCCCTGCCAGCTCCCCCCTGCCCCTGCTAGTCCCCCCCGCCAGCCCCCCCTGCCCCCTGCCTGGACACCCCTCCCCCCTGCTTGTCCCCCTTGCCACCCCCCTGCCAGTCCCTCCTGCCCCCTGACACCCCCTGCTAGTCCCCCCTGCCCCTGCTAGTCCCCCACTGCCCCTGCTAGTCCCCCCGCCACCCCCCCTACTTGTCCCCTTGCCAGCCCCCCCTGCCACCCCCTGCTTGTCCCCCTGCCAGCCCCCCCTGCCACCCCCCTGCTTGTCCCCCTGCCAGCCCCCCCTGCCCCTGCCAGCCCCCCTGCCCCCTGTTTTCCCCCTGCCAGCCCCCCCCCCCCTTCCCCCTGCTTGTCCCCCTGCCAGCCCCCCTGCTTGTCCCCCTGCCAGCCCCCCTGCCCCTGCCAGCCCCCCAGCCCCCTGCTTGCCCCCCTGCCACCCCCCCTTCCCCCTGCCAGCCCCCCTGCCCCTGCCAGCCCCCCCTGCCCCCTGCTTGCCCCCTGCCAGCCCCCTTCCCCCTGCTTGTCCCCCTGCCAGCCCCCCCTGCCCCCCTACTTGCCCCCCTTCCAGCCCCCCCTTCCCCGTGCTTGTCCCCCTGCCAGCCCCCCTGCCCCCTGCTTGCCCCCCTACCACCCCCTTCCCCCTGCCAGCCCCCCTGCCCCCTGCTTGTCCCCCTGCCAGCCCCCCCCCCCCCCCCAGCCCCCCAGCCCCCTGCCAGCCCCCCTGCCCCCAGCCCCCCTGCCCCCTGCTTGTCCCCTGCCACCCCCCTGCCCCCTGCCCCCTGCTAGGCCCCCTGTCAGTCCCCTGCTAGTCCCCCTGCCCCCTGATCTGATAACCAAGTTTATCTGATCTGATAACCACAACATCTTCAGCACTGCCAGATTCAGGTTTAACAGGTACCAATTCACCAATTCAGACATGTTTAACAGCATGAGATAAGACAGGAACAGACTGAACTACATCAGATTTACAGACCATGTTTAGCACCCCACCCCCCTGCTGGACACCCCCCTGCTGGACACCCCCTCCCGCGACAGTTGCGGGCCATAAGCATTCGGCCCAACCGGATCGGGCAACACCAATCCAACAAAATCCTCATCCGCGGCAGTTGCGGGCTACAAGAATTCAGTAGGGATTAATGGAAGAAATAAAAATGAATACAATGACAAATATGTTCCTTTGAGGAACAGATTTCAGGGGCTACATGTAGAAAACTCATATGCTGAGAGTAATGTAAAAAAAACTCCAAGACTAGTTCTAAAGCACAAACCTCCTGGAAAGACACAAAAAGGGCTTGGAAGCATGAGAAGAACTCACATGATCCTAAAACTAGAAGGATTCATGTGAAAGGGGTTCCCCAAGGCAAGGTATGTACTGAAAATGCTTGCAGGGACAGTCCAAGCAGCAAGGTGATTTGGAGAAAGAAAAATCAACCTATAGTGAAAAGAAAAATCCTTGGTGGTAAAGCTGTCCAAGGAAAAACAGGTTGTGTTTTGGGTTGTGAAGAAGAGAACAAACCTAAAGAAGTGGAGACACAATACATGGGGTAAGTGTTCTCACAAAGCATATATTTTAGAGCTGAAAACAGATCTGGTTTAGAGCTGGAAGTTGCATGCAGCAATGGTATCAATTCATGCTAAAAGTGGTATGTCACACACCCTTTGTGCTTTACAGTTTATATACTAACAATTTGGTGTGAGTTTGGTTTAGATCACAAGACTGTTGAGAAAAAGGAAAGGTGAAGCGGCCTTAGAGAGCCATCTTGCACCCCCACTGGACCCCCATGCCCCCCCTGGACAGCCCTCTTGCACCCCCTTACAACCCCCTGGACAACCCCCTTGAACAGACCCATTGAACACCCCCCCCCCCCCCCCCCGCACCCCCATGCCCCCCCTGCACCCCACTGGACAGCCCCCATGCCCCAACTGGATAGCCCCACTGGACACCCCCTGCTCCCCCTGGACACCCCTCCCCCTTGCTGGACACCCCCCCTGCCGGACACCCCTCCCTCTACCGGACACCCCTCCCCCTTCCGGAAACCCCTCCCCCCTGCCTGGACAGCCCCTCCCCCTGCTGGACACCCCTCCCCCAGCCCCCTGCACCCCCTGGACACCCCTCCCCCTGCTGGACACCCCCCTGCTGGACACCCCTCCCCCTGCTGGACACCCCTCCCCCCTGCCTGGACACCCCTCCCCCCTGCCTGGACCCCCTGGACATCCCTTTCACCCCCTACACACCCATGTGCCCTTGCACCACCCCTGCTGGACAAAACCCCCCACCCCTGGACAAACACCCCCTAGAAAGCAGCCCTACTAAGACTCACATGTAGTGACCCCACTAAGACTGGACAGCCCCTCCCCCTACTGGACCCCCTAGACACCCCATGGACAGACCCCCCCAAACCCAGACCCCCCAGGACAGACCCCCCCCAGACCCTGGACACCCCAGGACAAAGGCCCCCCCCCCACTGGACCCCCTAGACACCCCATGGACAGACCCCCCCCCCCCTAAACCCAAACCCACTCCCTACCCTTGACACCCCCCTGCACCCCCAGTACCACCTGCACCCAGCCCCCCCAGGATATAATTTGACATTACATCTACAATTGGCATTCCCATCAAAATGGATAGAGCAACTGAGGAGGCACATTATGGGTATTTTGCTAGAATAATGTTCACTTTGCTAGAGTTCTTCTAGAAGTGGAACTTAATTCCACCCTCATTGATCGGGTTGTGTTATCCACAAATGAAGATGACTTGTTTTTGAAAATTGAGTATGAACAACTACCTGCATTTTGTTCCAAGTGTCTGTCTATAGGGCAATCTAAAGAGAGATGCAGAATGAAACTTGTCTGCTCTTTTTTCTCGAAGAAGGGACATGATTTTCAGACATTCCGTAAGAAGAGAAAGAATGGTCCTGGAGCTGGGAATGGATCTGGTCAGGCTGTTGCAGGAAATGGAAGTGTGGAACTTGGGCAGGGTCTTGCAGGAACAGGTTGTGATCAACCAGGGACTGGAGTCAGCAATATGAAGGGGAATGCTTCTGATATTTCAGGTGAAGGTTTTCAAGAGGAGGTGAATTTTGATGATCCAGATTTGTAACCTGGACTGGGGATGGTGAGGTTCAGGGGCAGGGAAAACTAACTGTAGCAGGGGCTGTTAGTGGCTGGATTGAGGATGAAAATCAGAGGCCAGGAGCAGATAAGTCAAGGTCAGAGTTTGATGCTGCCTCTTAGCAGCGGGGTCAAGGTCTGATCTCATCAGGTGTACAGGTGCAGGTAAATGTTGATGATCCAGGCTTGGAGAAACCTAGAATTGGGTCTGGAGAGGTTAAATCTGTTCAAGGGCAGAAGAAACTCTCAGTAGCACATGCTGATTGTGTCCAGTTTGTGGATGAAAATCAGCGGCCTGTTGACTTCCAGTCGCAAGGACCTGCAGGAGAAGGAACAGGAGATCTAGGCCCTGGGCCTAGGAGCCAGTAACCTGGGTCAGAAGCTGGGTGCTTCACTGGGGCAGCCTCAGTATGGGTCTGAGCGGCATGAAGAAATGGTTCAACCTTCTCAGATCAAGGAAGAGATCAATCGGCAAATGGAGCTTAATAATATAGGGGGAAGTTGGGCCGGAATAGAAAATGATGATTATGCCCATAGAAGTGATCCATGTAAGGATATTTTAAGCAAGGGAAAGTTTCCTTCAGTTGATAAAGAGGGATTTCAAATTGTCTATTCAAGGAAATCAAGGAAGAAGAAAGACTGCTCTCAATGGAGAACAACGATGGTGACTAGGTCTCATAGATCATCTACCTACAACTTGGAATGGGATGATGATGTCGGGGAGGGGGGTTATGAAAATGAAATTCTTTATTATGAAGGCAGTTTTATCAATGTCTAGCCCCATCTCCTCTCTTATGTCATCTTTTGTTTTTAATAAAATGGCTTTAGAGCCTTTCGGCTCGAAGCTTCTTTCTGTTTTGATGGATTTGGGGAGTTTGAACATCTCACATAATCGTTTAATTTAAATGTTAAACGATTACTAATGGGATTGATCCGTACGCTTCAAATGAGCTGAAACGTTTGGGAAATTTGTGTAACGTACCATGAATAGGCTGAACATTTTGAGGTTCTCGAAGGCCTATATGAATTGGTTCAATTCCTATGCAAGTGGTTGCACTTGATGGATGAGATCATGTGATCGTTAGAACTCCTCAAAGCCGATTCTCTCTAGATCTTGTTTCTCTCCCACCTTTAAACAAGGTTCTAACAGACTGTGGTGTTGAGAGAGACCCTACCTAAGCATCGGGTGATTCCCATGAACCTTGGATACCTCAGAAGGAGACTTTCGGTGACTTCTCGGAGATCTCGATTAAACACTTGTGAAAACTTCGACAAGCAGGAAGGACTGGTATTGAGAGAGGTCCTAATAAGTGTCGAGTGATTCCCATGATTTGTGGATACCTCTGAAGGAGCCTTTCAGCGACTTCTAAGTGATCACAATCAAACACTTGTGAAAAGCTTCGAAAGACTGCATCGAATGGTGTAAGGTACACCATTCTTATTCTTTGTGTAGATTGATTACAAACGTATAGATATATTTCAGCGTGACTACGGCGTGACCGCGGACACCCCTCCCCCCTGCTGGACACCCCTCCCCCCTGCTGGATGTGGCTGGAGCAGGGCCACATCACAGCGTGAATGCGGCGTGACCGTGGCGTGACCGCGGCGTGACCGCGGCGTGACCGCGGCGTGACCGCGGCGTGACCGCGGCGTGACCGCGGTGTGACTGCAGCGTGACCGCAGCGTGTTGGCCCGATCCAGCGATATCCGCAGGGCAGCATCTTCCGACCAGGAGCAAAGGGAGCGGGAGGAGGCTGGAATGAGGGTAGAAGGGGGCTGGTTGCAGGTGTTGGGGGGATGGTGCGGGTTGATTCGAAGGTGGTGTGGGGGGGGGGGGGGGCTGTTGCGGGCTGGAATGCTGGTGGCAGCGGGCTGAAATGAAGGTGGAAGGGGTCGTGCAATGACACGAATGGGCAGAGTGAGAATATCGGATTGATCATCGGATGGAGTACACTGCAATCAGAGGAAAGAATATGTGCTGTGAGAATACAATATGCAATGGAGGATCATCGGATGGTCTAATAAAATTGTACGCTAAGTAGACACCCTATGATCAAACGATTCAGGTATAACATACCCGGTAGTAGAAAAGTTGAAAGAATATGATATGAATCTACACACACAAGAGTTAGAGCACCAAAAAAATGCAACTACTGATGATGATGTGATAATAATACAATCGAGCTGAGTAATAAATACAATAATGCAGCTAATGTGAAGAAAGAAGCAAATAAGAATAGAACCTTTTCTGCCTCATCTTCCACTTCTTTGGTCACATGGAAGGTGATTGTAAGAGGAGTAAAGATTGTGGGCTGTGAACTTTGAAGGTCATTCAAATGCTTTCTGTATGAAGGGATAGACACATGTTAAGACCTTTGATAGGTCTGGTCTTCCATGGCCGGTGCATGCTCCAGGCAATAGTGCAAGTCCTCTTGATGATCAGAATTCACAGGGTTCGGTCCAGGTAGGTTCTGATGAACCTGCTATTCAAGTGGTAGCTCAGGGTCACCCGGTGGCCTCTTCAGTTCATCTTGATGCCCCTCGAGACTCTGTACAGGGTACTGGTGATGGATCTGATCAGGTACACTTGCAGGTGCAGTCTGAAACTTTTGTGGTTCCTTAGGATTCTGTGTAGGTGTCTACAAATCTGGATTATTCTTTTATTGTGGATGCTGCTTAGGCTGATTTGCAGGCTCATCCAGTGTTTTGTCATACTGTTAGTCCTAATGCTCCTCGGGATAATTCTCTGGTTGTTGATGCTGCATCTGCTCAGGGAGTGCTGGGTCAGGCAGTGGCCTTACATGCAGGTACAGTGGATGTCCCCTGCATCTGCTCAGGGAGTGCCGGATACTGCACATTGAACCTGAAAGTCACAGAGGAAAAATGCACAACATACATCACATAATGCAACATTAAGCAAATGTGAAGAAAGAAGCAAATAAGAATAGAACCTTTTACTAGCTTTTCCAACTTGGGAACCCATCCAGAAGTTGAGAAAGATATACAGAACAAGAACAATCACCAAATATCCGTACTCTTTTGGAAACACATCAACTGCATCCAACTTCTGTTTTATACGAAAATTTGTTCCTCGGTTATCTTCGGTTCCTCTGCCATGGGGAATTTTAAAAACACAATATGAAAGCCCTTTACTTCATAATTCATGCATTCGGATCACTTTGTTCCTTAAAACCTAACATCATGAGTCTGCATTGTAAAGAATCATTGTCATTGATGAAATTGTGTTTCCATTAACGATCCTTACAATTCAAGTTCATGACGTCCAGCGTAGGGGTCGTGCAATAACCTGTGGAATATCCCGTGAAATAGAAATACCGAGTTACGTTATAAAGTAATCCAAACCCAGCACATATAAGAGGATGATGAAACCCTCCCAGCAACATCAGTAGGAAATATATGGGCAGCCACTCCAGCGAGTTCTGGTGCCCTCTCTGTAAAATCGTCAAATTTGATGTGGTAAAAGGAATTGAGAAGTGGAAAATGAGTTTCATTATACAACAGTTGCGGTATACTTGGTAATCGAAATTCCATCATTTGACCCAGACAAGACCAAAATGGAAATCCAAAGAATACAAGAAAACAGAGAGGAGAATGTGGCTGTGGTAGAATAAAAAAATGATCAGCATAATCCAATGTACAGAACTCTGGTGGGTATGATCAATCATAGAACGTCTCATCTGCAATAAGTAAAGATCAGAATCATCTAGTGAACAATTGTTATTAGAATTCATTTACAAAAACTGTAACAGCAATGGTATACATTATTTTCATACCATCATTCTCTTCGACATTATAATAAATCATCTTAATCGTCATCAAAATCAATATTCTTCAAGAAAACAATCAGAAACAGAGTTATGATTAGAAATATTTACCATATTTTATAGCACAGTGCTCACTATCTATAGGTGGTGAAATAGTTATACCTGGCCTGTGAAGTATCTGTGGGATGTTTTATGATATTTTCCAGATCTGTACAGCAGTGCATTTTCTCTATAGATACATTCATAACCTGCATGGGCTTAGTTTCCTGTATTGATATTGTGGTACCATGTTCAACTGATTTGGGTGCCACGAAAGCAGTATTACAGGGCTTATTTAGTGTCTCGGCGTACCCATAATTGGCAGGATTGCTAATAGTATTAGTGTGAGTTGGGATAACAGAAACTGGTTCATCATCTTTTATTTTGATTTCATTCTTTAGTCCAAGAAAGGTGTCATTGTTAGCAGGTTGTATTATTGAATCCTTAAGGATAGAAATTGTAGGTTTCATATTACGAAACATCTTAGAAATAGTATTATCACTACTAAAAGAAAGCTGAGACCAATCAGAAAAGGCATTTGTAGCAGTGGAGAACCGTAGTTTAGTAGTCATTGTCATTCCCAATAAGATATGGTAAATATTAATGATATTGATCAAAAAAGCAATGTAATCGGATGCATGGAACTCGTCATACATAACCAATCCAAACATACAATTAACATCAAAAGTGAGTCTCAATATCAGTATTATCAAAATCATGATAACCCTCATCCACACCTCCTATAGAAACTCCATCACCACCTCTCACACCACCAACATCATCATCGGCATCGACATCTGCATCCGAACCGGCACCAGCACCGGGTCCAGCACTAGGTCCGGCTCCGGCTCCAACAGAAGAATCTACATTAGCAGAACGCATCGACATCAAAAAGGCATCAAGCGTTGCAGCTGCTTCTGGTGGAAGTGTAGAAGAAAGGGGAGACATAAACTTAATCATATTTGCAGTTATCGCCTGTTCTGATTTTTGACTTGCTTCTTTGATTGCGGCATTAATTTGTTCCACTGTGACAAAACCAGAACCGGTACTCGAAGAAACGTTAGTATACCAGTATCGAGATGGTACAATCTTCTTCCCAGGTTGACAATGCACTCTACCCTGATGCTCATCTCCTAATACCTGATGTAGATGATCGTTTGAGCCCAAATTGTCAGGTTCTTTTTCTGCCAATGCCTCTAAAGAATTCTGTTGATTGATATATAACATAAATTAAAATGATAAAATAATATAAGGAATTAAATTCATTAAAAATCAAAGAAATTGAAATATACTTATAATCGCCTTCTCGGTGTCGGGATTTGGCACAGTACCATCTTTCTTTTTCCGGCTTGTACAAAACAAAGTTGAGCGAGGAACACGACCCTCAATATTCGATGCCTTTTTTCGGAAAAAAACAAAGAAATAAATCAAAATTGGAAGTTAAAAAAATTACACAAAACAAAGCTAAATATTTGAAATGTTAAATTACCTGCGTCTGCTCATGATCTGGTAATGAAGTGTGTCCACGAGTATAAATGTGTTTCATTGCACTCTTGTTTTTTTATTTCTATTTGATTTCTCCTGTAAACAAATAATTATATAAATTAATTAACATAAATAAAACAAGTAATTTAAAATCGTTTTCAAATAAATAAATGAATATATATATAAATTTAACAAACACCTTAAATGTTGAACTCTTGTAATAGTTGATCATCTCTTTATATTGTGATATTGGGCAATCTTGAATCACCGGTACTTCTTCAAGCTCTGTACCAACTCTCTTTTTCCACCCAAGATATAAATCATACTTATAGGCTTGCAACATTTCACCTAAATACATTATCATTGCAGCATTTTCATTTTGTCCATCGGGAAAATTATATCGAATCTGCAATGGACATAATATTTGTTAAGAAAATTTTATAAATTTATATATATAAAAAAGGTGATTAACATTACTTACCCAAATCTCTGCCCAGGCTTTGTCCTTTATTTCTTGTCCAACTGCCTTCCAACTTATCGGTTGAACCGGAATGATATTGCTGTGTCTAGCAAGTGTTCCCATAAAACTTTTACATTTCGTGCCATTTTTATTAATTATAGCATTGTACTCATTGTAATCAACTATGATTTGCGTGTTCCGATTCCAAACCTCGCGCATTTTTGTGTGGCCTCGTCGTCTGGTAGAGGCTGGATCTAATCATGAAACCAAAATAAAAGAGAATAATATATATGAATTTATCATTAATCAGTAACATTAATGCTTAAACAAATACCAGTAGATGGGGGATCTGCTGACCCCTGAAGTGCTGCTTCTAGAGGGGGGGCGGCCTCCATGGTAGGTGAGATATCTACAGGAGTACTATGTATAGTAGATGCATAGTGTACTGATGGAGGCAGAAAACCTGATGGATAACCCTGTACAGATGAGGGTGGATATGGATATGGATATGGCGGTGGGATATATGGGGGCACAGTACCCTGTACAGTGGATGGTGGGAATGGAAACTGAGGGATGGGAGTCTGAGAACTACCATCCGATGTGGGTGCGGGAAAAAAGGGATACAGAAAAGGTGGGTATGGATAATATGGAGGTGGCATAATGGGAGGATAGCCTCCTGGTGTCTCAAGCGGCGTAGTAGTAGGCTGACCTATAGAATCAGTGCCCCCCGCCACAATATCATCCTCAGTGGCATAATCCAAGCGTCTCCTCGACGATGCGGTCTAAAATAACATAGATGATAAAATAAAACGAACGATAACAAGATAAATAATATAAAAGACCATAATATTCAAACATAATTTGTACTTACATTGTTTCAAGGAGGAGACCTACGTTGTTCTTTTCTCAATATTCTTCTACTCCTTCTACTACCATCATAATCAGACATTTTGACCTGGAAATTTAAAATAATATTATCAAATAAATAGAAATAATTAAAAATGTTAAATAATACAATTGTATCATAAAACAATGAGATACATTTTCATGTGTGATATTTATATTGATAAAATATCAAGACTTTTCTATGTTCATGATTTACTAGAGAAGTGGTTAAACATAAATTGGTGAGGCTATTAATAGTTTTATATTCGATAATGGTATAAAATATACTAGTTATTTTGATATCATGTATGAAAGTTAAAAAAACACATACAATATTGCGATAATATCAGGTAAATACATACAAATGTGTCAACGCTATGTGGGGTCTGTGACAATTTCTGGTTCACAATCTGTTCTAACAATTGCATCATCCGTATCATCAAATGCAACATTCGATTAAATACCAACAGGTTCATCCACAACATCACTGTCATCCATGCCTTCGTCAAAAATATATCTAGGAATAACATCAACAATAACACCAAATTGTGGTTGTAACGGGTCACTTACATAAAACACTTGTTTAGCTTGTGACGCAAGAATATAAGGTTCATCGGTACGAAGCTGGCGGTTCATATCAATCACTCTAAATCCACAGTTATCAATATGCATTCCTTGTCATGTCATTGAATCAAACCACTTGCATTTCATCATTGCAACACGACCATGTGCATAGTAATCTAATAAAATGATTCTTTCAACAACAACGTAATATGATATATTTTCTGATCGAGGTTGCCTGTCTGATGCACTCGCATAACAATCTGTTGTGGTGCTTATCGTGACACCGTCATGCTGTGTTGCCATTTTTTTTGCACAACTATTTATAAAAAATTTATATCCATTGACAACCATTGACTTACAATCACGCACCACATCGTTTGGACCAAAGGACAATGCTTTTATTTCATCTGATACTTCAATCATTGGTAGAGTTAAGACCTAAAAGATACCAACATAGAATATTAAACAGAGACATGTGATTATGTTATGAGAAGAAGAAAAAGAAATATATTACCTTTGACTTTAACCAGGCAGCAAATTCTTTGCTGTGCAACAGTTCCTTCCTCTTAATAGATAGAGAGTGATGTCTCTTTTTTATAATTTCAAAATGTTCTCTACAGATATGAAAGCATTAAAATGTCAGAAGATATAAAGAAATCACACAATGAAAAAAATACATAGTTATTAGTTTACTTACTTGATATAATCATCAAGCACACTACAGTTGAATAATACTGTGCGATGTGCCATTTCCCACTCTTCCCTGATTAAAGTACACAACGAGTACGATCCAGATATCCCCCCTGTTTGGGGCATTGAAGGAAATGCAGGCTCAATGGGATCATATTACTCATCTTCAGTTCTCATTAGTCGATTAGAACTCGTAGTGACGTTAGCCAAGTACGATGAACAGAAATCCATGCATTCTTGTGCTAAATAGCATTTCACAATAGAGCCTTCAAGATGATATTTATTTCTCACATAAGATTTCAATATAAACATCATTCTTTCGGTAGGATACATCCACCGACTCGAAACAGGACCACCAAAGAGAACTTACATGGGAAGATGCACAATCAAATGTAACATAATTGTGAAAAAAGACGGTGGGAAAATTTTCTCCAAGTTGCAAAGAATAATCGGTGCATCTCTCTGCAATTTCTGAATAGCACTTCTGCTCAATCTTTTGGTACAAAGATCTTGATAAAATTGACATAACTTAATCACCGAAACTCTAACATTATGTGAAAGTAAATGACGAATGGCAATGGGAATCAACTCATGTAACAAGACATGGTAATCATGGGTTTTAAGAGATTTGAGTTTCACATCTTGCGTATTCACCCTTTTCGAAATATTATTTGAATAACCATCCGGAACCTTAAAACTTTCCAAGACCTGAAGAAATTGTTTTTTCTCCACATTTGTCATCGAATAACAGGGAACAGGGACTTTCCACTTATTTTGACCAATTAACTCAGGATGAAGTCTTGCTCTAATACCCCAATCCATCAAATCACGACGACACCACAAATCGTCTTTTGTTTTGCCTTTGACATTTAAAATAGTAGCAAGTAACATCTCACAAATGTTTTTCTTGATATGCATTACATCCAAACAATGACTTAATAAATTCGATGACCAATACGGCAACTCAAAGAATATGATTTTCTTTCTCCAATTGTTGTTGGAATTGGAATTAGCATGCTTTCGCTTTCTGATATTTGATTGAATTTTGCCAAGAACATAATTCAAATCATCAAGTTCTTTAACAATATCTGTCCCTGACATTCGTTGAGGTGTCTCAACTGTCTCGATGGCATTATCGAATTGTCTCCGATTTTTCCTGTATGGATGGTCCATTAGTAGAAAACGTCGATGCCCTATGAAGCTGAAAGTTTGTCGAAACTTCATTCTTCGGAAATGTGTATTTTTCGTACAAATAGGACAGGATAATTTCCCTTTAGTAATCCAACCAGACATCATTCCGTAGGCAGGGAAATCATTTATCGTCCATAATAAAGCTGCACGAAACATAATGTACTCCTTTATGAATGCATCATACGCTTGTGCACCAACAATCCAAAGCTCATTTAACTCCTCTATTAATGGCTGAAAGTATATATCAATATCATTTCAAGGATCACTGGGTCTAGATATCCATATACTCAGGATAGTTCACGGCTTCTTCATACACATCCATGAAGGAATGTTATAAATGTGAATGAAAACAGGCCAAGTACTTTGTGCAATATGCATTTGGCGAAATGGGTTGAAACCATAACAGGATAATCCAAATCTAACATTTCGTGGGTCGGCTGCAAAATCAGGATGTAACCTATCAAATTTCTTCCAAGCCAAACCATCTGCAGGATGCACTATTTCATCGTTATCCTTATTTCTTTCATCTTCATGCCATCTCATATTCATTGCCATTTGTTCTGACATAAAAAATTTTGAATCCTGGGAATTAAAGGGAAGTGCCACATCACTTTCTGTGGTATGCATGATTGAGATCCATCTTTATTAGTCTTCCACCTTGATGTGCCACACTGTTTGCACTGACTCAAGTTTGCATTCTCCTTCCAGAACAAACAACAGTCTTTAAGACAAGAATGAATCTTACTAGATGAAAATCCAAATTTTTTAACCAACTTTGATGCCATGTAATCATTTTCTGGAATACATGCATCATCAGGCAGTAAATCCTTAATAAATGTAAGGAGATAGTCGACTGCAGTATTACTAAATCCATACATTGTTTTACCATGATATAATCACATTAAAAACTCAAGTTTGCTCATTTTTCCACATGCTTGATATACTGGGGTATTTGCATCTTCCATCAACTTTCTAACACTCTCAACGTCATCATCCTGATTAATAGATGAGAACTGTGTTCCAGTATTCATTTCCTCTTGCACTGGTCTACATGAGGAGCTAGCTTCAGAAACAAAAGGAAACCGATCAAAAATCAGATTTTTCATACCAATCTTTTCCGCTGAATCGATGAAATTCAACACTTGAGATTTTTCTCCATTGTGATACCACACATGATAATTGTTTTGGAAACCACTTTTAGTGATATGGTAACTCACTTCCTCACGAGTTAACCAAATTCTTCCAACACAATCAGAACACGAGCATCGAATCAATCCGCCATCTGAATCATTATTGAATGCAAAGTCCAAAAAATATTGTAACTCCTTCTGAAATTCATCAGTGATCTGATCAATGTTGTACATCCAGTATCTATCCATTCTGAGGCAGATAAACATACATTAGATAAATAATCTAGAAAATTACTTAACATTATATGTATTGTTTCATAAGATATTAAGTAATCATCAATAACAAGTTAATAAAAAAATTATAAAAAATATATTAAAATTATGGTTTAGGGAATTCATAAATGTTTTAAATTATAAAAATTCACGAATAGTCATACATAAGTTCCAATAATGAGGACTTATTATATTAAAAAGAGTTTATATGAAATCTAAGAGATAATAATAATCAATTCCCAAAAGTGTTTGGGTTAATTCATAACGAGTTCTGATGTTCTGTATTAAATCTACAAAGATTTATTGAAATTTAGAGACATTTTGAAAATATAACCCATATCTACAAAGATATGTTGTCATTCTACTAAAATCCTTGGGAATTTCTGGTGTGGTTGAGTTTTTTAGTGATTTTTCTCAGTTTTCTTTTATGCCTTACCCCAAACCCCATTGAGTAGTGGTAGATGACGGAAAATATAAACCATATCTATAAAGATATGTTGTCATTCTACTAAAATCCTTGGGAATTTCTAGTGTGGTTGAGTTGTTTAGTGATTTTTCTCAGTTTTCTTTTATGCCTTACCCCGCACCCCATTGAGTAGTGGTAGATGACGAAAAATATAAACCATATCATAAAGAAATTAATAATAGAAATCATCATTATTTATCTTTGAGAAGGAGAGAGACATTTCATAGAAAATAGTTTTCTTCTTAGTTGAAATTGAAGGTGGAAATATTACTATAATAAATTAATTATATCAATATTTAATTATGTTCAATATCCATTTATATTATATGAACTAGAGGTAAATCCATTTTGATCAAGGAATCCTAAGGATATTATTTTTTTGAAGGTTGGGGACCCACCTTACATCAAGTAAGTGGATGATGGATTGATCATCTTACTCTATTATAATAGAGTCTCTACCCTCAACCCTCTACCTATTATTATTTCCTAAAAGGACATACCCTTCAAACTTCATGAATAGATTCAAAAAAGACTCTATATATAGACACAAGTTACAATAATTTCCAGAGTTCAGGACCCACTCATGATTGAGTTTATGGATGGATATATTCCGGAATTCAATAGCATAATATCTTGAGTCAACCATAAAAGGCTGGTCAGATGGTTTTTTGTGTTCTAACTCTCACATGAGTTTCCTAAACTTGGGATTAATGTGCATGTGTTTAACATAGTGAAAACATGTGACTTTTCTATCCAAGGAACTAGTTTTGGATTTGGGTTCTTTATTACACTTGGAAAGTATGTTCACTACCACCATAATGACATCAAATCCTTGAGATCGGGGTAAACTAGATATAAAATATATATAAATATCCTCCCACACTTATTCAATAATTAGTAATGGCTATAATAATATTCATGAAAGTTGGGCTAAATATTTTTGTCATTGGAAATTGTCACATTCAGGAACAAAATTTAAAACACTCTATACAATACCTGTCTAGAAAAGATGCAAAGCCAAATGATTAATGGTTTTATCGTATCCTGCATGTCCACCAATAGCATATGAGTGAAATTTTTAATAGGAATTTTTTTAAATTAACGATTAACATCAGAGTATATTTCATTCATAAATTTAATAGGCCCATTTTGTCAACTTTATAATACAACTTCTTCCCTAAGATGGCATTTGAAAATTTTAATAGAAAAAAAATCTCTTTTATTACCTTTAATTATTGGTACACCCTATTTAACTTTTGAAATATTTCTTAAATTATCCACTTCATTCATCATATTCTTAATTTTTTTCTAAAAAATCCATTTCTAATTTGAAAATGTGCTAAAATTATTCATCAAATATAAAATTAATGTCTAAAATTTGAAAAAAAAGGAAAAATAATTATATCTAATCAATTTATAACATGAATTAGCTCTAGTACCGCATGAAATTTTGGGTACATTAAGAGGTGGGATGAATCATTGTGAACCAGTTTTACTAATTTCTCTTTTATATTTTTTCTTTTAATCACACCTTTTGACATTTTAAGCCCAAAAATAGTTATATAGAATGGATTTCCATATATATTCCAAAGAAACCCCACTATATGAAATGAAATATATAAAAAAATATTAAGATTACACCATATTTTTAAAATATATTTTTAAAATATTTTAGCCTCGATGTAAATGACTATGTCCTTATTTTTTTGGTTTGTTTTTGAGAAAGAGATATTCATTATAAAAAACAATTGAATCCTGTAGGGGAAGCTATCATCCATAACCACTAGGATACCTCTAAAAATTTCTATAATTTATTCTAACTATTTCAAACTCTTAATATAGTTTCATTGTACTATCTCCCACTAGTTTAAAATGGGTCCTCTCAAAATCACAATCAAACAGTATATAAATTATTCTTTTGGACCTCACTACAATATATAGAGAGATCATATTCTTTAATAAAGGCATTTGACTTCCAATATTGAATATGAAACACTCATATGTAATCTTACGTTGCACTCATTGTCACATTATCATAATATTCAATTCATGAATGCATTAACTAACTTTATTTTATCTTCTTACTCATTCACATCTGATCTCTCATGGATAGAATATAATAAAATAGTAGCACTATGTCAAATTTCCCCTTAATCATTTTATTCTTATTCATGATCCAAAACACATATATTGCAAGAAATCACCCATCACCCATTATATTTGGGATAGATAGAGGTTCTACAGGCCATAGGTGAAATTCCTAGGACACCAAAGGCTGGCAATGAATGGCAAGGGATTAGGTTTGAGGTTGTTTTCCCATTAGAAGATAAAAAACTAGAGGATTACCCAGAGTATCAGCCCCCCCTGCTGGACCCCCCCTGGACACCCCCCCTCCTAGACACCACACCTGCACCCTCCCCCCTCCCCTGCACCTCAAGCAAGTGTAGCCTGCTCCATAATTTGCACAGATGTTGCAGAAACCCCGGCTAATGTGTCCCCTTTACAGGCCACATGCTCATGATCTTCGTTATTGCACAGAGGGTGCTAATGTGGCAGTTCATTAAGCAAGATGTTGATGTGACAGTTATGTTTAGAAGGTTGCAGCATTAGTTATGGGATGAAAGCTACTAAACATTATAATGAATTTATGGTTAATATTTTTGATGAAGTGGTAATATTAGAACAAGTAAAGATTCTATGATTCTATACCAATAAAAATAAAATAATTCCAAGATGGATTCCTAAATTATAGGAATTCCAATTGAATGTAACAGTGAAAAAATCAAAAACCAGTAGAAAATTCATTAATGGAATGCTTGCATATTTCTCATAGAAACATAAACAAGAATCTACACAGACTGATTCCCCTAAAACGAGGGTCAAAAACTTGAGAATAAAATTCCAAAACATAGGCATTTACCAAGTTAATAAGAAATATAAACCAATAAAGGTAAAATAATTTGGAAATAGATTCCTAAATTCCGAGAATTCAAAATGATTATAATGACACCAACGAAAAAATTACAAAAAAATGGAAAATACAAGTACTAAATGCTTGCATAATTCTCATATAAATAGAAATAAGAATCCTTACAGATTAATTTATCTAAATCTTGGATAAAAAAACCGAATAATATTCTAAAACATTGAAATTAACACATAATATTTACCCCTGTCATTTCCAGAACCAATAAGAATGTTCTTGACACAAAGAATCATCTACAACAATAAACAAAATGAGGGCTGCAACAAGCAGGGATTAAATGAGTCATAACAAAATTTATTTATAATAGTAAATAGAAAATATGTTTTAGAATATTTTTTTTTTGAGATATTCAACATGGTTAGAGGTTTGAAGGTGATTCCCAAACATCTAAAATTATCTTTGAACACCTGGTGTGTAGGGTAAATAGGTTTATCATCCATGCTCCATGGAAGTAAAGAATCATTGACTCTAAACCTATTAACATAAACTAATTCCAATATGGGTTTTTAAATTCTAGGAATTCAAAATGATGGTACAAACCAGTGGAAAATTCATGTATGGAATACATGGATAGTTCTCATAGAAAAAAAATAAGAATCTGCATAGACAGATTCACATAAAATCTGGGTAAAAAACATGAGAATGAAATTCCAAAACATAGGAATTTACCATGTTCATAAAAAATATAAACCAATAAAGGTTAAATAATTCAGAAATATATTCTTAAATTCTTGTATTTCCAAATAATTACAATGACACCAGTGAGAAAATCTCAAAATAGTGGAAAATACAAGTAACAAATGTTTGCATAATTCTAATATAAATTGAAATAAGAATCTTTAGATATTGATTTATCTAAATCTAGGATAAAAAACCTATGAATGTGATTCTAAAGAATTTTAATTGACACAACTTATTTAAACCTTTCATTTCCATAACCAATGATCAATTTCTTGACACAAAGAATCATTTATAGCAATAAAAAAATGAGGGCTGCATCAAGAAAGGATTAAAAGAATCATAAGAATTTTTTATAATAGTAAACAGAAAATGGGTTTTAGAATACAAAATAATTGAGATATTCAACATGTTTTGAATATCAAATAGTTTCTATACAACTGAAGGAGTCAAAACATAACCAGAAACAAAAAATTAAGTTATTTTCAATTCATTAGTGCTATCAAACAGACCCTAAATACATGTTCAAAACATCAATTCAACAAAAAAAGAGTATCAAGAGAGAGTTAAGGGAACACATCTAACGGAAAAAATAACGGATCAAGACACCTTTTCGTGGGATTGGTCTAACCTTCATCACAATCACAGAGCATGTTGGATAATGGTGTTAAATTTAACATCTATTTCATCCTTCCCCCCATATGGGGATTTTGCGTGAAGATGTCGGTCGGGAACGGGGAGGGGGTTCGCGTAAAGATGTCTCAGGGTGACGTCGGCCAAGAACAGGGAGGGGCATTCATCAAGGAGGTCCATTGAATGACAATAGGATTTACTATATTCATAATAGGAATCCACCATCTCAATGTAATTAGAAAAATAAATAGTTTTAGGTGCTTATATATTGCTATTTTCATGTATATAAATACCATTATTTTGAACAAGGATCTATATAGTTCTGAGGTAAATATAAATTTTTATAGTTTCCCACTGACTCAATGAAGTTGGATAACAAGAATCATGGTGGGTGGATACAATAGAATGAGAAGAAGCACCAACATCATCGGAAGGTAAACACCAAAATATCATATTTTTAATGGGAGGACCATAATAAATAGATTCTATTATATGATTCTAATTCCTCAAATGTTCAAATATTTCCCTTTATATCCCCTTCAACCTCATGAACTGGTTGATAGTTAGAAACAAGTCCAATTTTTCTATTTGATAACCGAGATATAATTGGTTCCAAGATTTAGTGTACTTGTATGTGTATACTGAATACATAATACTGATAGATGATGAATCTGAAATAACATTTCATCGTGAGTGAACTATAGGAAGATATTTTGAGCCACCATTCTATTTTATGATGAAGTGTAGTGTTTCTGTTTGGAAAACAACTCCTCTAGATGTTGTAAAATTGATATGCAAATCATCATGGTTCATACTAATCACAAAAAAATCATCATTAATTCATGATATAATGACACCATTTATCAAATAATTGTGATACCCTCACCTGGAATGATAAGAACCCTAGAACACCTGACGGAAATCGCAAACAGGAGGAGGAGGAGGGGGTTCGAAGAGGTGGATGAACTGTAGAAAAAAAATTACCGAGGAAGACAGCTGCAGAGGAGGAAAATGTGTCGGGAGGGAGATGGGGGTGTCGACCTCGGCGTCGGAAGAGATCCATCGGGGAGGAGCCGTCGAGGAGGAGGGCACGGCGAGGAGGGCACGACGAGGAGGAGGCATCGAGGAGGAGGGAGCGGCGAGGAGGAGGGCGCGGCGAGGAGGGCGCGATGAGGAGGAGGGCGCGGCGAGGAGGGCGCGATGAGGAGGAGGTGTTGGGGAGGAGGAGGGCGCGACGAGGAGGAATTGTGAGGGCAGAGGAGGAGGAGACGTGGTCGGGAGGAGGGTGGTGTGCGAATCGGGGGAGGAGGGCTGCGGGAGGAGGAGCCCGATAAAAGATAGGAGAAAAAAAGGATGAAACGGATTTAGCCATAGATGAAAAATTTAACCGTGGAAATATAATGGATATAGCCACGGACCTACAAAACCGTGGCTATAGGTCCGTGGCTATAGCCCGAATTTCCAGTAGTGTACCCACTTGGATAGCCTCCCAACTCCCTGGATAGCCCCTCCCCTAGGACACCCCCAATCCCCTCAGACAACCCCAACCCCCATGGACAGCCCCCACCCCTGGAAATCCCCCAACCCCTAGACATCCCCACCCTTGGACACCCTACCCCCTTAGACAACACCCCTACCATTTAGAATGCACCCATACCCCCACGGACAACCCCCCCCCCCCCCACCCCCAACCCCGTGGAAACCCCCACCCCCTGGACTGCCCCCTCACCCCCCTGGACACCACCTCACCCCCTAGACACAACCCCACCCCCTTGGAAAACCCCCCAAACCCCTAGACACCCTTTATACCCCCTCACCCCACCCCCTGGACACCCCCTACCCCCTTAGATAGCCCCTACCCACTTGGAAAACCCCACCCCTCTAGGACACCCCCACCCCCTGGACACCACCCCCACCCCCAATACACCCCTACCCCTTGGACAACCCCCAACCCCTAGACAACCCCAGACACCCCTACCCCCTTGGACAACACCACCAACCCCCTGGACATCCCCCACCCCCTAGACACCACCCCACCCCTGAACACCCCACCCCTTAGACACCCCCCTAGAATCCATATTTTAATTGGATATTTTGATGTTTATAGAAAATTTAGACATTCTATTATCAATTTTATATTTAGAAGATTGATGTATGGATATTTTATCATTGTATATAGAACGATAAAAGAATTTATATATTAATGTTTAATTTCATAAAGTGTCTTTATGACTAAGTTTTATATTAATAAATATGTTTTTTGATTTATAGATAAATGGTATATTAAAATGTGTTATTATATTTTAAATTAACCACAAATAATCACTTCCTTTTTGAAAGTTATAATGAAATGAAAGATGGAAACAATGGAAAAGTCTATTTATGAATGTTGGTAATTGTTGACACTCCTTTTCATCCCAGAGTCTAAATGAATGCAAAGGGGAATTCTTTAGCATAATGTGATTCACCCTTTGACAAAAACATCAAAAATTGACAAAGGAATGAACTAATATTCAAAGGCACTTGGGCCACGCAAGTTCCCTCAGGGTTGCGTAAGTACACTTGTGCACTGCCTAATGGTTGCGCAAGTGACTTGCGTGCCCTCTCTGAAAATTCACCCAAGGTCT
This sequence comes from Viscum album, assembly GCA_963277665.1. Lineage (NCBI taxonomy): Eukaryota > Viridiplantae > Streptophyta > Magnoliopsida > Santalales > Viscaceae > Viscum > Viscum album. Next base: position 1,420,961,323 of record OY728145.1, read on the forward strand.
CTCCAGCCTATAAATACCCCTGTGGGCCCCCCATTTTAGGGGATGAAAAAATTCCAGAACCTAAAAATTGAGCTCCCAGTGCCCTAGTCTCTTCTCAAAGCTTCCGAACACTTCTAAGGTAACTTATTACCTAGAACGGAAGATATAAAGAGGGGAAAGAAGGCCTAGGTGTTGAAATTCATCAACACTTGCGCGCCTGAGTGGCCAAACCTTAAGGGAAATGACCACACTTGCACGCCACCCTACTCCTTAACCAAAACTTGCGCTCCACACTTCTAGAATCCCTTAGGGATATTACTAAGGGTTTGAGCCAAGTCTCACACAAGTATTACCCCAAGGGCTAAAAATTGTGCAAGTAACCATGTGCCGCACAGGTATACCTGTGCGACCAAAACTTGCGTGCCCACGCAGTACCTACGCGCCCACCAGGACTTGCACACCCCTCTCTTTTTGGGTGCCCTTCCTGCCCATTTCACCCCTCTTAAACATATACACCTCTCTTCTTCAAGTTTAAGCCTTCAAAACTCTTTCCAAAGCCATTTATGGCATGATTTACTTGATGGATTCCTTATCTAAAAGGAATTCTGTGGAGAATTTCTCAAAACCTAGTGATTTACCAATATTTACATCACTAAAGTTAGAGAGTTCATTCATTCAACCTCATCCTTTAAAAGATGATAGAATCCTTAACCTGGGCCTCCTTTTCAAGAGTGATCCCCAGTCCATGTTCTCATTAATATGGGCATCCTCCTTAGGAGTAAGCCCCAAGTTCTCATTAATATTGGGCATCCTTTTTAGGAGAAATCCCCAAGTCCTAATTAATTTGGGAATCCTACTTAGGAGTAAGCCCCAAGTTCTAATTAATATTGGGCATCCGCCTTAGGAGTAATCCCCAATCCAAGTCTCAAATATGGGCATCCTCCTCAGTAGTAATCTCCAAGTCCCTTAATTTTTCAAGTCCTTTAACCAAGGCCTTTATATCATAAATAAGCCCCAATCTTAATTTCTCTTAATCAATCATAATTTACTTTTGATCTAGGATTCCTTCTCAAGAGTAAAACCGAATCATAAGTCCTCTCCTAACTTGGGAATCTTCCTTAGGAGTAAGCCCCAAGATTAGAGTATCCAAATCTCCATAAATCACATATACATTTATGGACCATGTTCTTAGATTTCTTCCCTGAAGTAAATTTTAATCGTCATCTTTTTGGGTAGTCATACATACATAAGCCCCACATCATTTCTTATGATTACATCTTTCATGTCACAATTGTCTGATTTTACCAATACCTCTTGTTTCTCACACCGATCATGACTCACGTGAGCTTAGAGTGTGAAAGTAATTATGACATCTTTCTTTGAGCCATTAATCGTACATAAACATCATACTCCCTTAATCGAACTACGTGGGTTCTGATTCATTTTATAAACAAAGGATACGTAGGAAACCCATCTGCGAGTACGATCCCAACTTTGAAATAATCCATGTCCTTCTAAATGATAATAAACTTCAAGTGCCCCACTGAGTGGATTTAAAACTAGTATGGTCATCATAATGACCACAAGACTTTTATGTATTAAAGGGTACCATTGACTAAGAATCTCTAACAAATACATATGATTCTCTATCGATGAAGAACCTCGAATACATATAAATGATTCTATAAATTTACTACATATTTAATCATTGATTTTCATATCTAATGAAATGGTCATTTTATACTTGGTAATGTAATAAGGATTCACAAACATAACTTAAATCTATAAAGAGAGTCCCAGAATAGAAAATAATTCCCCTAAAAAAGGTGTGATGAGTCTGACCTCCCATCCTCTCGACCAATGCAAATTCCTAAGCCTCATCAGTCCAAAACTAATGAGAACCTACCTTTGTAAAGTAGATCCAAATGGATATGGAATCATTGGATGTTTATGATTCTATGAATAAACCCATTAGAAACTGCTTGGAAGGTTTGAATCTTAAAACAATGAGATCATCCCCAATTCCAGAGGGGAAAAAAAATGATGAACCCGACTTGAATCCTTAACCATGTATAAAATTATGTTTTACTTATTTGTTAGGCCCCTATTTAAAACTCAATGAGAGGGCCAACAGAACAATCAATAACATATGTACTCATCCAAAAGATGTAGCAGTCAAACTTATCCTGATTATGTTTGTCATATCAAACATGCACTCTTTTCTAAGATCTTTTGAATTAAAAGAATGGATTTTCTTATGTTCACATCTGTGAATACCTCTGCTGTGAAAACCTCTGCTTTGAATGCATCTGCTGCTACTCCTGCTAGATCATCGTCCGATCTGAGGACGACATCACCTACTCAGCGTCTTCAACACTGGGTATCGAATGCACTAGTTAAGGAGTACTGTCAACATGGTACCATTCCAACTCTTGAGGCTTCTCTACAGGCCCTCCAAGTGAAAAATTCACCCTGGTTGTCTGGACAGTGACGACTAGTGGTCAAGAAGCAGGCGGTGCTAACCACTGTCTCCAACCGTTTCAAGTCATTATCCCTGGAATGCAATAACCATTCACTCCTATATTCTGAGGAGGTGAATGAGCAGGTCCCTCTTGGCCTTAATTCAAGGAAACAAGAGTCCTTCCTGAGGGATCCCACCAACAATCTCCGCCAGACTCGTGCGACAATGCACCCTCAACATGATGAGGGTGTCGTCTCCTGGCATTCGGCTAAGGTTCCTTGAACTCGAGTAGGCAAGAAGAACCACCAGAGGTGACAACCATTTAACAGTGAGTAGGTTCTCATCTCTTCCATATCCGGAGAAGTCCACCAACCTAAATTGGTGGCAAGCAACGAGCTGACACACACACCCGTCCGTTTTAATTCTGCAGTCCTGTAAACTCATCTGGCAGCATCATTCCAATCACTCCAGGCAATTCCGGCGGAGTACTATAGAATAGAACATACACCTGTTTATAAATCATCAGATAGTCAGCATGCTCGTCTGACTACATATTATGAAGCCTGTCAACCCAATTTGTTGAAAACTGGTAAATAGGCACATACACTTATTTACACTCATCAATCCTACCAGCAGCCTAGTCTGTCAGTGTTGAAGGAGGCTCGTCAACCACGTTTAGCTGAGTGCAATCAGAAGGCACATACACCTGCTAATATTGATCAAAACAACCAACATCCTCGTTTGGTAGCACTCGAATATGTCAGTCAAAAAGCTCCAGCGACAAGCAGGAGGAAGACTCAACTCTCTGCCCCCACACTTGAGTACTGTTAGGATTCAGTGATAGGAAAAGGAGGACAGGAGCAGGAAGACACACCTACTCTAAGCATGGAATGGACGTATATCCCCGTTCCAGCAGCTCAAGTAACCATGCATATTCTATCAATGGTGAAAGAGCAGAAGCAAACCCCTTCCCATATTTTGGATGCCTGTCAGGATATTATAACAGCTTCAACAACATCTCAGGGAAAGACACATAAATCTATCTCAACCAGTGGAGTGAAACATCAATAGTTCACTCCAGAATAGACAAATACATCTATTCTTGTCCAAGAGGGTTGTGGGGCGTACTCCCCCATATCATACGGACAACCAAGTCAGGCACATACACCTGGTTTGAGCAGAGATAATCATCCTAACCTGATCATTTCTCCTGAGCAGGCACATACACCTGCCAAATTGAGTAATAAGGCATCTATGAAAAAGACCCGCCCAACAAAGTCAAGAAATCAAAGGACCATCTGTGACAAGGCCTTACTCGATGCTGGAGTTCTTGATGCACTTAGACAACTATCTGTTGAAACTCAAGATTCTACTCCCTCAGTTCCCAATAGTGGGAACATTAATTCGGATGGTCTGCATTAGATACTTCCTCATGAAGGATTGATTCATGAAAATTCAGTCGATCTTGATGTTTCATCATCATATGAGAGCCACAAGAACCCTCTGTGTGGCCAGAAGACCAAGGAGAAAAATGTTTCATCTTTTGTTGTAACCCACCAAGATGGTCCTCCCCATGATGATGAATTTAGCTCTGAAATTCCTCTCCGTAGTAGTGATTCACATTTCGTGGAAAATTCTCCAACAGACAATGTAGTGACAAGAAAGCCATATTATCTTGAGGCACTTACAATTGTGAAGCCAGTCATGTCTGATTCTTTACAATTATCAGGCGAAACACTTTCTTAATTGGAAGATTTCCTAGGGTGTATGTCATTCTATGAACCACCCCTAGGTCATTCATCTTCTAGTTTGATCAGTGAAATCTCTACTGATCTTGTTGAATCCAATGAAGCAACAAGAAAGCACCATCTTTGGTCAAATCAGTTAGAAAAATATTCATCAAATGATAAAGAGGAAATGCTGACCATGAGAAAACCACTAGAGAAAGGTGAAGTTCCAATCATGTTTTGGGCACTGGCTAACTCTCTGTATGACATTCCAGATATGTTGATGGAAGATGGAATTCATGATATTCGTCTCAACATATGGAAAAATATTTTTCAGTTGAAAAAGAAAATATTATCTTATGATGAATATGAAACTCATATCAAGATAATAGAAGGGTTACAATGCCAAATTGACTTGGTATAGCTCTTATTTTCTCGATATCCGAAGGTTGAAAAGCCGTAGAGAACCCTTCAGCATTCATGCCTTAGAGCACTAAGAAGATTACGCCAGTTAATTTCCAATTCCCCATCTAGTATTAATATCATGAGATGGGGTGATCATGGAGAACTACATTTCATTGTACTCTCTAGTCAGCAAAGCCCGCTGAAAATGGTTTCATGCAATGTTATTGCCTATGGCCGGCCACATTCAATGGGTTTTGTGTGTAATGAAAAGCTTTCCCAAGAACAGGATTCAACTAGTTCCTCTCAAAATCAAGCATTCAAAGAATAATTTGTTGAATTAATCCTGTATCAAGAAAATGAGAATATTGAACATGCTTCTCATATGGAGAAAGGCCATCACCAAGTGATAGAAGTGTCAAAAATCATCCATCGGTCGTTTGAGCCGGGTGAAAAAAGTGGATGTCGATTGATGCATCCAGCTAATTTCCAGACTAAGGTCCGCAAGATCAGGAGATCTTTAAAGAAGGTCTCAGATATAGCATGTCAAGAGCCACCTCATCTTTCTAGACTGGGGACTCTTTTAACTCAACCCTTGGAATCAACAAATAGGATTCAAGGAGTTAAGCAGGGACAGTCCCAGTCCACCGGACTGGGGACTTTTTCAAATCTGCAATCTCTCCCTTCGAGAAAGTCAGTCTTCTCTCAATTGGGGAAGAAACATCAAGAGGAATGAAGAGCCAAATTATCAAGAGATTCCCTCCAAATTACGATTCGTCAAGAAATTCCCGAGGGATCGAATCAATAGAAGGTAATGTCTCATCAAGGACATGGAAAAAGACAATATCATAGAAATTCTGATAGAAGAGATGCAATGCATTATGCATCAATCAATTCCATTAATGTCGTTTTTGCTGATCCACTAGATGAGGTTCACTCAGAGGGATCATATGAAGAGGTTCTTGCTCAATAAGTTGTACGCACAGACACAAATGAAGAAGGTGTGCATACATGAAACCAAAGGATTACTCAGAACCTAGGTAATATTTCAAGTAACCCACTTCCCCCTCTCCGAAAGGGATCCAACAAGGGGAAAGTAAAGAATCAAGTTACATACACTTCCTCTGGAGAAGGACAATCGCCCTCACTAGAGAAAAGATTTGCACAACAAGAGGAAGAAATGAAGGAATTGAGGAGGATGAATGCAGAACTACTTCAGGGTAGTCTTCCTCCAAAGCGTGCTGGAGTCAGTCAGTCAAAGGAATTTGTTATGGGTACTGAAATGGATCAAGAATATCTGCATTTATCAATACACCCTCATAGGTCTAATCTTATGGGTCGAGTGAAAAAAAATTGGCGGTGCTACCATCATTTGCAGCACTAGCCACCACATCTATACCAACTCCAGTCATTGAACCTATTCAGGTCCAAGGTCAACCGGTCCAAGCACAACCAGATGTTTCTCAAAAGTTAATAACTACTATTGAGTCACTAACAGCTCATTTGGAGGCTATGGAGGGAAAGCGTGCTCAAATTTAACAAAAAAAGAGATCTTACCCTAAATGGGTTGATGAAATTCCTCCTCCATCAACTTTTGCAAGTTCCACATTCCCAATCTTTAATGGTTCGGGAGACCCAGAGCAACACTTAACACATTTTGTTTGTCGTTGTGATCTTATGATGGGAACCCCTCAGAAACAAGAAGCAGTTAAGATCAGGTGTTTTGTACAGTCATTACAAGGACCTGCCTTTGTCTGGTATAGAAGCTTGCAATATAGGTCAATTACCAGATGGGAGGATCTCCGCCAAAGACTCCTTCTCCAATTTAGTTCAACATTGCCAAAGAAAAAAGTTTTTTATCTTACAAATTGTAAGCAAAGAGAGAATTAAAGGGTATCAGATTTTATTAATCGCTGGAAGAGATTAACATATTCCCTAAGCATAACACTCCCTCATGAGAAATTGTTTCCAATCTGTGTGGCTAATTTACATGATGATTTGCGCACACCGCTGATCCCTATGAAATACATAAGAGGGTTTCAAGACCTTAATTCAATCGCTAAACATATTGAATATTCTCTTATAAGGACTACGGATAAAGCTCGTGTAATTACATCAGCTCCAGGTAGGATAATGGGTAAAGTAGAAACTGCTATAGTTATGCTTAAACAAGCACCTGTACCTTATTCTACTTTAAAAACTTCATCTTTTCGAAGGGCTCCACCTCCTGAGTGTTAGCAACAGAGGCCATTTCATCAAGATGATCAAAGAGATCAAATATGAAGACAATTTGAGGATTTTAAAATAAAATTTTACTCTTTCCGAAATGAACAAGTTCCGGGTTATTTCATTTCAGCTCTGGAAAATAATTTGGTTCAATTTCCAAGGCCCAGGAGGCCAAACAAAGAAGGAGATGAAGACCATCCCAACTATTTCCCGTTTCATAAAATGTTGGGGCATCCCATTCAGGAGTGTTTTATTTTCAAGGACCTCCTGCAAAAAATGGTCAATTTGGGACAAGTGAAATTGAAAGGTTCTTCAGCTCAGGTAGCGTGTGTTACTGCTACAGTTCCAGAGGGGGAAGGCGAATGGCCAGAAGTCAAGAACAAAAATACACAAAAATATGATTATTGGATGGTTGGAAAGATGATAAACTGAAATCATGATATTTTGTGAACAAAATTGAAGAAACCAATTGTGCCTTATTCTATAAATGAAGAAAAAAATCCTCTTCATCAAAGGGAAAATATTCAAAGAAACGGCATAATTCAATGAAAGAATAAGAATGAGAAGAAGATGAGTATGTGTCAAAGACTATGTTATCTTTGACTCTGGCAGATTTCATGCCATCTACTTCAAAGAAACGGGCACCACCCCACCAAACGGCATTGCCTGAACTGGCTAATCAGGCAGAGTCTTCATCCGATGAAGAGTTAATCTTTGGGTCTATTAATATGATTCACTTAACAGATCCTTATGCCAATCACAGTTTCAAATTCAATGAGCCTAAATTCCCTGTATCAAACAGAGGAATAAGAGGAATTTCCATAGGCTTATGATACAGGGGAAGACGTGAATCTTTCAGAGCCCACTATTCTAATTCTACCCCTTCTAGAACTGTGTATGCGGCAGAAACTTATGGTAGAGCCCTTCAGCGAGCTCAACAAGAACAATAAAGTTCTTCTAGACAAGGCAGATTCAGTCTAGGCACAGTTATTCTGGAATATTGGTTGGAGGTTCCACCTTATTCCTCTCAACAATTAAATGGATCTAATCGGTCTAATTTTACAAAACTAGGAATATTCCCAACTCCTATCCCGGTACAAGAAGCATCAACTTCCAAGGTACCTGCTAAACCACATGTTCCTGCTGGGAAACACAGACCTTTGGATCAAAAATATGATGTATTTAAACACCTGTCCCATGTACCATCAATGTTATCAATTTTGGATGCCTTGAATTTGTCAAAGGATCTTCGGGAGGCACTCATTGAGGCCTTGTCAAGTCCTCAAGATTTTGAAACTGAAATTGTTGCAGCTGAAGCCTACCATGTAGAGAATAATTCTGCAGAATGCCATGCAGTGATATCTTTTACTGATGAAGATGAAGATGGTGTAATTCATGGACATATTAGACCTTTGTACTTATCTAGAAAGGTCAATGGTGTAGACATCTGAAGAGCTTTCATTGATAATGGTTCAGGAGTCAACCTCATGCCCATTCGTACACTTCGTCGATTGGTCGTCACAGAATCTGATTTATCTCCTTCTACTAAGATGTTACAAGGATATGATAAAAATGAACAAGAACCACTAGGCGAGATTACACTCAGAACTGAGTTTGGAGATCTTGTATCCAATTCATATTTCATGGTTGTTGATCAAGACTCAGCCTTCGACATATAGCTTGGAAGACCCTGGCTATATCAACATGCGGCTATCCCTTCATCATATAATCAATGTCTCAAATATTGTTTTGATGGTCAATTTGAGACATTGCATGGTGATAAGGCCTCATTCAAGACATGTGAATCTCAATACATTGAGGTGGAATTCTACCACATGAGGGGAAAGGAGGAATCCACAACAAACGAGATTACCAAAGTTAATGCTCTATATGGGTTGGAAAAGATTCTAGTAAACCCATTGGCACATGTGAGTACAGATTATGTATTACCGATCAGTCAAATTAACAGGATAGACCCAAATCAAAATACTCTTATGGAAACCTCCATAATGTCAATTACGAAAATCAAGCCAGACAAGATGGGAGAAAGTGGTGATCCACCAAGAAATTATGAAAGCTCAAATAGAGATGTCTCCATTTCATCTGCTAAAATCCATCATGTCTATAATTCATCAACCTGTCCAAAATAAGTTATAGCAATGTTAGAGGTAAATGATTATGTGGATTCTCAATCTATCATCTCCTCTTTATTATCCAGAGAAGACCCTTTATCATCATTCAGGTCAGAAATGGAAGCTTCTTCTTCAAGATGTGAAAATTTTAATGTCTCTTTTGATCATGAAAATTATTCTTCATCAGCTACTATGAAAGTACAAACAGAAGAAATAACATTTGTTGAAGAAGAAGAGGAAGATCTCAGGGATGCTCCTCCAACATTTGAAGAGGGTATCTCTACTACCGTGGATGAACTTAGAGAAATAAATCCGGGTATAAAAGAAGATCCACGCCCCACTTTAATTAGTGCGGCTATGACTCTTGAAGAGCAAGAGATGTATATTTCCTTTCTAAAGAAAAATCAAGATATATTTTCTTGGAACTATACAGAGATTCCAGGGCGTGATCCTGATGTTTGAACTCATCATTTGGGTTTTCCAGAAGAACATCGAGGATTCAAACAAGCTGCTAAAGGAACACACCCAACCTATGCTTCCAAAATTGAGGCTGAAGTGGATAAGCTTATCAAAGCTAACTTCGTTAGAGAAGTTCAATATCCCAAGTTGTTGGGTAATATTTTTCTAGTGAAAAAGAATAATGGTAAAATTAGGGTTTGCATTGATTTCAGAGATCTTAATCAGCATTGTCCTAAGGATGATTTTCCAGTTCCGATTACAGAACTCCTAATTGATGCAACAACTAGCTATGAATCACTCTCCTTCATGGATGGATATTCCGGGTATAGTCAAATATGAATGGTTCCAGAAGATTAGGAATCTACAGCCTTCAGAGCCCCTCAAGGTGTGTTTTGCTATCGGGTAATTCCCTTTGGTCTAAAGAATGTAGGCGCAACATATCAGTGTGTCATGCATTGTATCTTTAAACCCTTTTTAGGGAAGTTCGTTGAGTGTTATGTGGACGATTTGGTGGTCAAACCCAGGAAACGTCCTAATCACTTGGCTGATTTGGAAGTCATATTCCATAAGCTTCGGCAACATAATTTGAAGATGAACCCCTTAAAATGTGCTTTTGGGGTAACCTTAGGAAAATTTCTCGGCTGTGTTGAATGCCATTATGGTATCAAAGTCGATCCTGAGAAGACAAAGTTAATCCTTGGTATGTCACCTCCTCGAAATTTGAAATAATTGAGAGGACCTCAAGGACACTTAGCCTATATTCGGTGTTTCATTGCCAATTTGGCAGGAAAAAGTTTACCCTTCACCAAATTGATGAAGAAGGGAGTCACTTACTAGTGGACTGAAGAATGTCAAGAAGCATTCGATATTATGAAGAAGTATCTCTTGAGTCCATCAGTGTTAATGCCACCTATTGAAGGAAGACCACTTATACTCTATGTAACAGCTCTAGAGAGATCATTGGGTGCTTTACATGCTCAGAAGAATGATGATGGGAATGAAAACAACCTCTACTATCTTAGTCAGACTATTCTTGAAGCAGAAACCCGATATTCAAGTACTGCAAAGTGCTGCCTAGAATTAATATCTGTAGTTCAGAAGTTGAGACACTACCCGCAACATCATGAGGTCCAATTGATATCTCACAATAACCCGCTCAAATTCATCCTTAGTCGTCCAATGCTTACAGGACGTCTGGAAAGGTGGGCAGTTATCTTGCAATAATCTGACATTCGGTATGTGTCTCAGAAGCCAATAAAGGGCCAAGCTCTGGCTAATGTTTTTGCTGAACACCCTTCAGTGGAAGACACATATTTAGATATTGAACTCCCTAATGAGGAAGTCTTCTATATTCAAGAAAGTCTTCAAACATGGGAAATGTACTTTGATGGTGCTTCCAGATGTCAAACAGGAAGGAAAATGGAAAATCCTAAATTCAACAAAGTTGGCTCGGGAATTGTGATCATTTCTCCAGAAAAGGCAGTATTACCCTATTCCTTCTCATTGTTCGGAGGTGGTAAAAATAATGAAGCGGAATACCAAGATCTCATCGCAGACTTAGAGTTGGCACTTCAAGAATAAGTGAATCTCTTAAAGGTGAAAGGTGATTCAGATCGAGTAATCAAACAGGTCAATGAGGATTATGCTATCAAGAAAAGAAGAACTAATACTTTTTTATGATTATGTCAGAGAGTTAATGGAGGAGTTCCCTTCAGAACTGAAATTTTCTTATGTCCCATAGTCACAAAATGCCCAAGCTGATGCACTGGATAATATAGCTATAGCTCTGGCAGATCCAAATCTGGACGAGACAACAATCAGTATTGCCCACAGTCGTACAATTTCACCTTATGTTCAATCCAGAACAGAGGAAATCAATGAAATTAGTCCCATCTCTGAACCATAAAGTCACACTATGAGATGGATGATACTTATCAGGGAATACCTTCAAAATGTAACACTTCCACCTCATAGTGATAGGAAAGAACAAATCTGGTGACGTGTGGTCAATTTTACTCTTTATGATAGCCCATATCACCTATAGAAAATTCTCGACAAGTGTGGTTTTGATGGAGTTTTATTCAGATGTTTTGATGGTGAAGAAACAATGGCTGTCATAAAAGAAGTACATGCATGAGTTTTTGGGTCCCACCGGTCTTGACACAGACTATCTGATCAAATTCGAAGGCTTGGATACTTTTGGCCTTCAATGATACAAGATTGAGTTGATTTCATAAAGAAGTGTCATTAATTCCAATTACATTCCAACTTCATTCATCAACCCCCAAAGTTTCTTCATATAGCTAATTACTCATGGACATTTTCCACATGGGGAATGGATGTGGTGGGACCTTATCCTTTAGCTACAACCAACTAGTTTGTTTATATTCTTACTACTACTGACTTCTTTTCCAAATGGGCAGAGGAAATACCCCTCAAAGAAGTCAGTTCTAGATGCATTGTTAATTTCATCAAGTCTAATATCATTACCAGATTTGGTGTCCCTAATACTATATTGATGGACTATGGCACCAAATTCTATTCATTCGAGGTGAAGAAGTTGTATCAAGAATAAAACATCAAATCCAACCATTCATCTTAGTATCATGCAGCTTCCAATGGCTAGATAGAAGACTTCAACAAGACTCTTTCAAATATACTGCAAAAGATGGTGGATAAAGATAAGAGGTCATGGCCTGATAAACTATTTCATGCTTTATAGGCTTATCAGACTACCACCCATATTGCAACGCAGTCAACTCCATATTCATAGGTATATGGAATAGAAGCAGTCTTGCCAATTGAGGTTCAATTACCCTCACTCAGAGTATCCATTTGTGATCATTCATCTAAAGATGAACAATCTCAAAATCAATTGAGTGAATTGGAATAGTTAGATGAGAAAAGATTGTGCACCCTGCACCACTTTGAAGTCTACCAGAATCGAATAAAACGAGATTTCAACAAAAAATTATGTCTTCATTCATTCGTTCAGGGAGAATTGGTATTAGTTCTTAGAACTCCAATGATACCAGGAAAGAAACAACCCAAGCTTGAACCAAAGTGGTAAGGACCTTATTCAATACATAAGGTTTACTCCAATGGAGCTTATTCTTTAATCTCAATGGATGGAGAACTCATCACTACTCCAACCAATGCTAGATTTCTGAAGAATTATTTTTTATAAACACAAAATACACCACCAACGGTCCATGCATACAAACTTAAACTATTTTCATGTTCCTTACGTCCAGCACGACGTTAAACTGCACCACCAATGGTCCATGTATATGACTTTAAACTATTGGAACTTACGTTCAAAATGACATTAAATTGTGACGTCCAAACTACATGACTCTAAACTGTACAGAAGTCCCTTACATCCAGAAAGACGTAAAAATGAAAAACCAACGGTCCATGCATATGACTTTAAACTATTCGCACTTTTGTCCAACATGATGCTAAACTGTATCATCCTTTCTTTCATCCAACATGACGTTATACTATGAAAAAGTCCCTAATACGTCCAACATGACGTTAAAATGTGGCCTATTTTGTCCTTACTACATGACATTAAACTGCACAGTCCTATTTTTGTCCAACATGACATTAAACTGTATTGTCCCCATCATCCAAAGTGCATGATTCTAAACAGTATAGAAATCCCTTAATACATCCTACATGACGTTGAACTGTATTTTTGTCCCTGATACATGACAATAAATAGTGCATCACCAATAATCCTAACTGCAAGACTTTAAACTGTATAGTCCCTTTATATGTCCTACACGACATTAAACTATTCATCGTTAAGGTTTTTGTTACCTCTTATTTCTCACACTGAGTATGACTCATGTGATCTTAGAGAAAATTTCAACCATAACACCCTCTCTGGGCTGCTAACCACACGTAAGTCCCAACACCATTTTTTAGGTCGTTGTCCCCAAGAACAACTTGATCACTAATTCATTATTTAATTGAACTATGCGGACTTTGATCCTCACCATCTAGGATGGGTACGTAGGCAACCTCCCAAGGTTCAATCCCAAAACCAATCACTTCACATCGGTTCACCTCCATCTCATACGATGTTGATTTGTGAAACCAATCCCAGAATCAATATATTTACATTGGTTCACCTTCGTCCTTTCTATACGATGTTAAACTACACAACACTTTTGTCTTGTTTGACAATAAACTACAATATTATTTGATACCCTCACCTGAGAGGGAATCATTGTTTACATGGATTTTAAACCATGTTATATTCAAAAAAACTATGTGCATACATGGAAATACCTGAACCTTTTATCTTGGGTTAAACCATCATTGTACTAAAGTGCCCTTTCACCCTTCATATGTACGAACCAAATTTTTACAGAGGGTATTTCTAGAACTACATGGGATTGATTCCCATCCTTATGGGGTACGTAGGAACGTTCGAGTGTCCCTTGAATCTAGCCCCAAGCCTCTTTGGCCTAACCCCAAATTCCACTTTCAGTCTCTTGGCTGAAAAGTCCTCATGAAAAAACACACTGTGTATTTCTTATAATGGTCCGAGGTCTTTGACCCTAAACTAAGATCTCTCATACTTTCTTCTCACATGACGTTAAACTATATTTCAAGAATTATGTATAGATTGATTCCCATCCTTATAGGATACTTAGTGAAGTCCAGTATCTCAATTTAGTACCTAGCCACAACGTGATAATGGTTAGAATTGATCTATGTATCTTTACATACATTGAACAATACCCATTTTTATGTGTCATAATCTTATCCTTAAATATTTTCATATCTTCATATCCCTTTTCTTAACTTCTAATCACAAAAGTCTTGATACCCAAGAGTTATTTTGCCTGACTATGCAGGACGTGCCCTTAGGCAGACCTGCATAATTCAACCCCCTAATGGGTTTGTTAAATAGTGGTAACTTCATTCTTGGGATGAAAACCTATTTTTTCCTTATTTGTCTTAATGACAATATATAGGGATTCGCAGAAATAGCCATCCTTAAAATATTTCTCCCATATTCCTTTTCATGATCTGAAAGTATTCAAGTCTATGGTTAATATTCTCCTTCCCTATTTTTGGGTCAGACCTTCGTAGGAGTAACATTAATCCAATTCTTAGACAATATTGATTGAAAATATCTTCTCTATATTCAAGTACCTATTTCCATATAGAAAACTCTATACTTTGGAAAAGTGGAATCCCCATAAACTTTCACTGGCTTCTTAGCAGTAGAAAAGTAAATTTCTAAGAGTTCTTTTTCCTGACTATGCAGCATGTGCCCTTAGGCGGCCTTGCATAAGTAGTCTACATGATGGACCTATCAGCCAAAAGATGCTATTATTTGACTATAAATCCAATGACCTTAGGTGGCCCTGCATAATTGAACCCCCTAACGGGTTTGTTAAATAATGGTAACTTCATTCATGGAACTACTTATTCTAATTCCTTTTAGCTCTTTTTCATATCATTCTTCAGATTAATTTTTTTAAGTAATAGTTTTCATATTTTTCCCTCATACTTGAGTGTGGTAATATGTTTTCAAAGAAATTGTAAAGAAATTGAGTCAATTCTAATTCATTCGGTCAAAGATATTTTGAACTTAAACATTAGCCTTTTTTATGTTCGACATCCATAACTTTAAACTCCCCAAAAAATACAAAGGAACTTTGAATAAAAGTCATGTTCCATCTCACTAAACATACATTTTGTATGATTTAGGTAATATTGAGCAATTAAAAGATTCAAAGTTTGTAGGGTTATTTATAATAATCCTAGTAAAAATCAAACTATGATTACTAGGACCATTGGCTTAGATAAAATTTAAAGCAGGTAGTAGGAAAATACGTGCACAAATGATTGTAGATGAAAACATTTTTCATTTGGTGTACAAGATATTAGAATGATGTCCACAGATTGGAGTCTCTTCTCTTTTCCAGGAAATTACAAGAGACTGTCAACATAAGTCTTCACTTGATGAACAACATCCCGAGCTTCATCAGCCGCTACTTGAAGCTCATGCACCCGACCAACTTCACTCTTTTCATCCTAAAGGAGTGATTTCTCGGCCTCTGCGATGGATTTCATACCGTTCGTTTGAGTTCCCTCCAGCGAATTATTGAGTTGGTCAAGCTCCCTAGTAACAAAATCTAACTGTTGCTGAAGGTGCATCTGTTGGACGAATTTATCTTTGATCTTATGCTTTAGCTCCTTCATCTTGGAAGAATAGTTAGCCTCAGCTTGGGATACTGCAGCCTCAAATTCACTAATATTGGCTGATAGATTCACCCTAGTCAGATCTTCATGACACTTTTTCTCCTACTCCCTTCTTAAAATGACCTGTTTCACCGCGTAGCATGGATCTTTTCATATCCAAAACTGTCAAGTCCCAATATAACAAATAGGGATGACAACTGGGGAATCTTAGATGATAGCTCCTCCAGAGGCACTTCAGATGTGGTTTTCCATATGTTATTCCATGCCTTGAGTCGTGAAAATTGGAATGCATTTTGAACATCCCGGTCCGACTCAGCATCACTGTCACAGGGGGGAGTATAATCTGGGATTAATTCACATAGAGACGTTCCATGTCATGCACTTTCCCCCCTAACCTGTGTTTCATCGATTTTAATTCCCGTTGGGGCAGAGGCTGAGGCGTCACCTCTAGATCTAACCATTGAAATTGATAGCCCTGCATAATCAATTGAATGCTCTAGTTAGTTTCAAAGGATAACAAAAGAATCGGTTTTCTTGAAAATTAAGTACAATCACAAATATTGTTATTCATTACCCAACGGTAGATCAGAAACCTAAGAAGGCTCCTCCCCATCTTTCCTAGCTTCGACAGGATTTTCAGGATGAGTTTGAGGAAGCTCCACTGGGTTCATCTCCACTTGTGCTAATGTCTCTACAATAGTAGGGTTTTCTGTACCCCCTTCAGGCATGGGTAGTTCATCAGCTTGCTCAGACAGAACTGCACATTTGAACCAATCATGATTAGACATGTAATAAGAATTTATTATTAATAGGATGAATGATAACAATCACATCCATAATCTTCTAAATTACAAGGTAATTTAACATGATTTATAAAATCTTCAAAAGATGCACCAAGTTCCATCATTTCATCTAATGTCATCTCAGAATCCTGGTAAATCTCACCAGTGGGAGCATTTGATGTGTCTTCTTGGCGACCTTCATCCTGTGGTTCTTGACCCTGGACTACATCTTTAGATAAAATTGCAGCATCAGTTGCAATAGCCGCTAAAAGATCTAATGCATGGGTTGAACCTGAAGTATCAAGGAATGGAAGTCAGTCGGTGTTTCATTCAACATTTTAGGAAGAATTGTTATCTTACCAGAAGCAGGTTCTTCTCTTCTTGCAACAGTAGCATGAGGGATACTGGGAACAGATGCTGGCTCTTCTCCAGGTGCAGCTAAGTTATCCTGAATTTGAGATTATTCCACAGCACCCTCCGTGGTCCTCAAAGAAGGAGCAGTCCTTTCCCTCATAGGGGAAATTAAAGAAGCCCCTATAATCCCAAGGAAAATGAGCAATCTTTTTCATTATTTAAGACACATGATTATCCAAATGACTTACCACTAATGATGAAGTGTTTAGTTGTGGACTTCTTGCTTCCATGCCTTTGTCTCTTTGGCTTTTTGGGAGTGTCAGAAGTCTCCCTTATAGGCACTTGAATTGGATAATGGAAAGTCATGTCCAAATCCTCATTCATGGCCTGCTGGCCGGGAGATATCTCACCCAACTCATGAGAAGATTCAGCAGCAGCCCCAATGGCAGTACCACCAGGGCTATATTGTGGCAAAGGAACCTCATTAGTTCCTTTATTTACAAGCTACAAGATGAAGAAAATAACTTACATGAGTAACAAATCTTCAAATGAAATCAAGTTGAAAAGAAAATAAGGAAAGAAAAATTACATCTTCAGGGTCCATGTAATCGTGCCACTCCTCATCAGTCCCCTCAGCAGCACCACGATCTATCATTTCCTTCACCCGTTTGGTAATAGGAATAGAATATTCACTGGCATATATAAGCATTTCCAGCTCTCTGATGTAAGTCCATGCTTCATCAGGGTTATTCTCGAAATTGATATCGATAGAAGCCAGAAGAGTCCCTTTTCCAGGGAGGTGCAACCCCTTGCATAAATCCAGCCGGGCAGTTTCAATACCACAGTATAAACTTGGCCATGTCTACACATCCTCTAGTCATAGATATTCAGTACGTGTACCAGAAGGCTGCGAGGAAGGTCCTACAATCTTGGACTTCAATTTCTTCCCAGCTCCTGCACCTATTGATAGAGAACAAGAAAATAAGACTTATTTCTTTATAAAGTAATGGTGATTAAATTTCCAAAATGAAGTAACTCACCAGGAGTTGATGGAGTAGGTATTTTTATTCTAACTAGAGGATTATATTGGACACGAGGCCTCTTTGTCGCTTGTTGTGCCTCATCAACCCCATCTTGGGAATCCAGTGAATCAATCCAAGATGAGGAATCCGGCGAATCAGATTCAGGTGGGGAAGCATCACCTTCATGAGGAAGAGTTTCATTCTCTACAGTCCTTTTCCTTTTCCCCACATGTTAAAATGGGTGATTTAGCAACTATTTAGAATATGATGCTATCCATTTCTTGGCATACCATGTAGTCAAGTTATTTGCTGCTTTTTCAACTGGTAGCTCAAACACTGCCTCGGTCCTCTCCCTAGATGTCAACAACTATAGTTGTCGGGAAACCATCATATGTTGCTCTAACCTGACATGTACCGGGGGAGATATAGTAGTCTTTTTCAAACACTTAAATTGACGTTCAAATATGTATGGAGCATATGCCTCGCAAATAATATCTTCGTCAATCCTGGTGACCAGCACACTATCTCTGCAGGCTAGAATGTATGCCCTCAAATCCAAGCTGGTTGTTCCGTCTTCAACAAACCGCCCAGTTGGAGGATTTCCATAAGGAAAGAAGTTGAATTTCTGATTCTTGATTAGCCTCACCTTTATGTCATAACCATTGAGAGCTAATGGAGCAATTCTAGATAATTCTTGCACCGATGGCCTGAATGAACCTCTAGGAATCTGTAGTCCATTATGTACATTGTACGTCCTGAAGTGAGTGGTAATCCATCCCCACAAAACTTGGAATGGTCCCACTATTCTCAAAGGATACTTACCCATGAAGACATGGAGTAAGCTCCTGTGAATCTTTTCTAAAATGGGTGTATCCAACCCAACAATTTTCCCCTCAGCCAACTTGGCCGCAATAACGAAGGTCCCTGGCCTGATGCCTCCCTTCGAGTCCATGACTGACATAATATAAACAATGAACCACAGGGCCAAAAATCCCACTAGACGAGTCTTCTTTGGGATCTTATGATTCACCTCATATCCCCACTTCTCAAATTCCCCTACTTCCAAAGTCAGCCAGAATGTGCCTGGAGCACCCCTCTTCTCTGTTTTGGGACAGGTGGTAGGATGTGTGGGACTCTTCTCCTTGGTCCCCTTCTTCTTGGATTCCTTATCCTTCTCCTTTGTCTCTTTCTCCTGCTTCTTTATAAGAAACATTTCCATCCACTCCTTTGGATGAATATCTTTCCTAGAATGAGTTAAGGAGGACCCTAAACTCTTGATCTTATGGAAGATTTTAAATAATTACTGTGCTAAAGACAGAGTTTTATCTGAATCATTCCAAGTCACCTTGGGAGTACTAAATTCATCATACATATCACCCAAAATGGGATCCCTTGAGATTTTTTGTACATCCCACTAACTGATTCCTACTTCTCCATGGGTCAGATGGAAAGAATTGGTTTTTGGGCTCCAATGGATAATTATCTCCAACACAAAGTTATCATGTCTATAAACATATGTTTGCCAAACCCAGACGGCTTCATATATCTCCTCTCCTTTCAAATCCTTGACAAACTCTACACAGGTTTGTCGTACCCAGTATGCCCACATCCAAGTTGGTTTCACAACTCCTCCAGGACGAAAGTCCCAACTCTTCTTCCAGCCTTTGGATTGATCCATCTGAGAGTTTTAGAAAATTGAGGGATAACAATGTGGTTGCATATCAGGATTATGAGGTTTCAGATCTGGCGTTCAAGGGCTATGATGCATCATATGAGCCTTCTATACTGTTCTAGAATTTATAAATACTCCTCCACATGAGATATTTGCTGAAGAAAAATTGGTGTAGTTCTGAAACCAAGAAATTGGGAGATGGTTCTTTCCTTCTGGAATGGCAACTTCTCACTGATGACCATAGCCATAAAAAGGCTGATAAATTCATTGGGGAAAGTCACGATGATACTTCTTCAAATACTTAGCCAATTCCGGGAGAGTGCTGTCATAGACGGTATAGTAATCATGTCCAATGATGTTCATCATATCATTAGTCGCTTGCTTTCCAGTTCATCAGCTGTTCTGATTCTCTTGGGAGCCATTGAATCTGCGCAAAAGTTGAATAAATTAACTCTTAAGTAAATTTATTTTTCATAAATTTTTTGAAGGAATTCGTAAAAATGGCTAAGGCATTAAGGCACACAATTCTAATCTTGGTGCACAAGTATGAAGATGTCGCGCAAGTGTGGATGTTCCGCGCAAGGTTTTGGGGCGCAAGTATTACCGCGCATGTCCAAATACCTTTATAGAAGAACGATAGCGAAGACACAGTGGAAAACAAAGCAACCTGTGCAGCGAAGGTAACTTGCGTGGAGAGAGCTCGAAAATTCAAAATCTGGGTGCTTTGTGTGAGAATGGTCGCCTATTTATAGGCCAGGCCACCCACCCGCGCGCTTAAAGCCAGCTTGCTCAAACACTGTGCGACTTGCACCTGCACAACGACAGTTGCGTGATGAGTACTTTCGCGCTTATTTCCCTTTGATTTTCTTCTTTTCCTCAGAGTCACATCCTCATTTCTTTCGTATCCAACTCTGAGTGGGGGACTTTTGTTGACGCTCCTTTTCGTCACAGAGTCTAAACGAATACAAAGGGAAATGCTTTACCATAAAGTGACTCATCCTTTGAAAAAAACATAATAAAATGACAAAGGAATGAACTAAGATTCAAAGGCACTTGGGCCGTGCAAGTTCCCTCATGGTCGTGCAAGTACACTTGCGCTCCACCTAATGGTCACGCAGGTGACTTGCGCGCCCTCTCTGAAAATTCGCCCAGGGTTTCTCCAGCCTATAAATACCCCTGTGGGCCCCCCATTTTAGGGGATGAAAAAAATTCAAGAACCTCAAAATTGAGCTCCCAGCGCCCTAGTCTCTTCTCAAAGCTTCCGAACACTTCTCAGGTAACTTCTTACCTAGAACGGAAGATCTAAAGAGGGGAAAGAAGGCCTAGGTGTTGAAACACATCAACACTTGCGCGCCTAAGTGGCCAACCCTTAAGGGAAATGGCCACACTTGCGTTACGCCTTACTCCTTCACCAAAACTTTCACGCCACACTTCTGGAATCCTTTAGGGATAGTACTACGGGCTTGAGCCAAGTCTCGCCCAAGTATTACACCAAGGGCTAAAAATCGTGCAAGTACCCATGTGTCGTGTAGGTATACCTGCATGACCAAAACTTGTGCACCCACGCAGTACCTACTCTCCCACCAGGACATGCACGCCCCTCTCTTTTTGGGTGCCCTTAATACCCATTTCACCCCTCTTACACCTATCCACCTCTCCTCTTTAGGATTAAGCCTTCAGAACTCTCTCCAAAGCCATTTATGGCATGATTTCCTTGTTGGCTTCCTTATCTAAAAGGAATTCTATGGAACATTTCTCAAAACCTAGTGATTTACACATCCTTACATCACTAAAGGTAGAGAGTTCATTCATTCAACCTCATCCTTTAAAATATGAGAGAATCCTTAACCAAGGCCTCATTTTCCAGAGTAAGCCACATTCCAAGTTCTCATTAATATGGGCATCCTCCTTAAGAGTAAGCCCAAAGTTCTCATTAATATTGGGCATCCTGTTTAGGAGTATGCCGCAAGTCCTCATTAATTTGGGAATCCTCCTTAGGAGTAATCCCCAAGTTCTAATTAATATTGGGAATCCTATTTAGGAGTATGCCCCAGTCCAAGTCTCAAATATGGGTATCCTTCTCAGGAGTAAGCCCCAAGTCCCTTAATTTTTCATGTCCTTTAACCTGGGCCTCCTTCTCAGGAATAAGCCCCAGTCTTAATTTCTCTTAATCAGTCCTAATTTACTTTTGATATGGGCTTCCTTCTCAAGAGTAAAACCCAATCATAAGTCCTATTCTAACTTGGGCGTCTTCCTTAGGAGTAAGCCCCAAGATTAGAGTATCCAAATCTCCATAAAGCACATATACCTTTATAGACCATGTTCCTGGATTTCTTCCCTGAAGTAAATCATAATCTTCATCTTTTTGGGAAGTCATACATACATAAGCCCCACGTCTTTTCTTATGATTGCATCTTTCATGGCACAATTATCTGATTTTACCAATACCTCTTGTTTCTCACACCAAGCATGACTCACACGAGCTTATAGTGTGAAAGTAAGTTTGACATCTTTTTTTGATCCATTAATCATACATAAACATCATACTCCCTTACTCGAACTACGTGGGTTCTAATTCCTTTTCTAAACAAAGGATACATAGGTATCCCATCTGCGGGTACGATCCGAACTTTGTAATAATCCATGTCCTTCTGAATGAAAATTAACTTCAAATTCCCCACTGAGTTTCTTTAAAACCAGTATGGTCATCATAATGACCAAGAGACTTTTATGTATTAAGGGATACCATTGACTAAGAATCTCTAACAAATACAGATGATTCTCTATCGATGAAGAACCTAGAATACATATAAAAGATTCTCTAAATTTACTATATATTTAATCATTGATTTCCAGATCTAAAGAAAAGCTCATTTTATACTTGGTAATGTAATAAGGATTCACGAATATAACATAAATATATATAGAGAGTCATGGAATAGGCAATAATTCCCCTAAAAAAGGTGTGATGAGTCTGACCTCCCATCCTCTCGACCAATGCAAATTCCTAAGCCTCATCAGTCCACAACTAATGAGCACCTACCTTTGGAAAGTAGGTCCAAATTGATATGGAATCATTGGATGTTTCCGGTTCTACTAGTAAACCCGTTAGAAACCGCTTGGAAGGTTTGAATCTTAAATCAATGAGATAATCCCCAATTCTAGAGGGAAACATTAATCAAGATCCTAAATAATATCTTCCTATGTGTGTCAATATAGATACTAAATTATGTTATCATATCATGTGTATAGACTATTATAGGTTTCTAGAAATTTTAATTCCCAATATTACCCCCACCCCATGGACACCCTTACCCCCTTGGATAGCCCCAACCCCATGAATAACCCCACACCCTGGACACCCCCACCCCTGGACACCCCCAACCCCCTTGGAAAACACCCATACCCCCTTGGACAACCCCTAACCCCCTAGACAACCGCCACCCCCTGGACAGCACCCCACCCCTGGACACCCCCTACTCATTGGGAATCCCCCCAACCCCCCTGGATAGCCCACCACCCCCAGGACACCACCACACCACCTATACACCCCCACCCCCAGGACACCCCCAACCCCTTTGGATATCCCCCACCCATGGACACTATCCCACCCCCAAAACACAACCCACCCCATAAAACACACCCTTCCCCTTGGACATCCCCCAACCCCCTAAACAGCCCCCACCCCCTGGACACTCCCACCTCCTGGAAACCCCCACCATCGTGGACAACCCCCAAACCCCTAAACACCCCCACCCCCTATGGACACCCCCAACCCCTTGGAAACCCCCACCCCACTGGACACTCCCTATAAAATTGGAAAACCCCACCCCCTGTGGACACCCCCCCCCCACTTGGACGCTCCCACACCCACACCCATAGACACCCCTACCCCCTTGGACAACCCCAATTGCCTAGACAGCCCCCACCCCCTAGACACCCCCACCCCTGGACACCACCACACACCCTAGAAATCCCTACCCCTTGGACATCCCCCAACCCCCTAGACAACCTTCCACCCCCTAGACACCACCCCACCCCCCTGTACACCCCTACCCCTTGGACAACCCCCCAACCCCTGGACAGACCCCCAACCCCTTGGACAACCCCTAGCCACTGGACACCCCCAACCCCATGGACACACCCCACCCCCTTGGACAACCCCCACACCCCATAGACACCCCCACCTCACCCGCCATGGACACCCCTACCCCTTGGAAAACCCCCAACCCCCTAGACAACCCCCAATGCCTGGACACCACCCCACACCCTGTACATCCCTACCCCCTGGACATCCCCCACCCACTAGACAACCCCCCCAGATAGCCCAAAAAGAGAGCCCCCCCTAGACAACCCACACCCCTCCCTAACAGAATATTACTATCATATAAACCAAATATTTACCAGTGTTGTTCTTTTTTGCTTTTATATCATTCATTATTTTGTTCATATTCATTTTCATCAAATGGAAGTGCTTTTGGAAGAAAAATGAGGTGACCAAACTGGAAGTAGGGGTGTATTAGA
Source organism: Viscum album (assembly GCA_963277665.1). NCBI lineage: Eukaryota > Viridiplantae > Streptophyta > Magnoliopsida > Santalales > Viscaceae > Viscum > Viscum album. The sequence continues at coordinate 1,420,985,291 of OY728145.1, forward strand.
GTGATGGATGTAGTTCGTCGACTACCCAGTCTCAAATATTGGATCACATTAGTTTTATCAATTGTAATATATAACTTCCATAAATTGATATTCTCCACCTAGACCCAAAAATTGGTATCAATTATTGGTTATAATTAATTTTCTGACCGAATTACAAAGACTAGATATTTGAGATTGGTTGAAAAAATAATGGGTTCCCCAGGCCAGGATGTTTTTCATGTTTCAGAAAGGATGTTAACCAAAAAAAACAGTAGTGTTATTAATGAGTTTGGGTTGGAAAATTTATTTTTAATTATTTTTTTTCAAGATGCATGTTCCATTAATCATTGTGTGAGTTGGATATAAGTTGATAAATACTGATGAATTCATGGAATATGGTTCTAATCAATTAATCTTTTTAGATTCAATAGAAAATGAATGTTTATTGATGATAGTGTTACAACACATAGGTTTCAAATTTATTTTTTATTGTATAATTTATATAAATTAGAGACATTGGTTATATTATTATAGAGTGTTATTATGATAGAGAGTTAGTATGTTCCATAGAAAGGTTGTTCATCTTAAAGTGATGTTGTTAATATAATGTAAAAATATGACAAGAAAGGACTAAAAAATATCCTGAAAGATCTATCTATAATCAATGGTGCATTATCCCAAAGGAATAGGATTTTGGAGATAAAATCGAGGAAAACACTATGGTCAAATTAAGGAGAATAATTAATGAGAAAAAATTAAGATATTACCCAATTTTAGTATTTAGTAATGTGGAAGGTGAGATTTTGGAAAGTAACTACCAAGATGAGGAGGAATATTTTAAAAGGATTATCTTCTGGTGAATATGGAATGTAGTTTTTACAATGTATGCAATGTTGGAGTCTGGTGTATGCAATATTGGATTCTGTGTGCTAGTGTATTTTCTTGGTTCTAAAGGTGTATTTGATTTGCTGTAAATGTATTGGAGTCTGGTGTATACAATATTTGAGGCTCTTGCATATTGGATACCTTGTGTAGGTGATACTGGATTCCGTGTGGTGTATTGGCTTCCCTATAGGTGTATTGGGTTCTGCATACTGTCTATGTTTTGGGTTCTAGACACTCTCTGGGTGTTGGGTTCCATATACTACAGTGAAATCTGGGTGAAGGATATACCAATGGTTTATAACTGTTGGTATACTACTGAAAGAAATTTTAATAATATACCAATAGTTATAAACCATTGGTATATCAATGGAAATCTCAATTTTACCAATGGTTTCTTGAAAATGGTGGAAAACAACTATACCAACGATTTTTGAACCGTTGGTAAAACACTGAAAGCTTTGTAAACCAACGGTTTAAAACCATTGGTATAGATTTTTTCCAATGGTTCTAGGTAACAGTTGGGAAGTTGTGATTTTTTTTCACCATATACCAAAAATTATTTAGAAACTTTTGGTACCTATCTATCCCTATTCCGGACTAACAAACAGTTTTCCAAACCCTTGGAATATTGTATACCCACTATTTTCCCTTCGATACCAACAGTTTTCAACAGTTGGAATAGTTTAACTTTCGAGTACTGAATCCTATTATTTAATTAAACCATTAAAAACACTTCTAGAAATTGAATATCTAACCACACCTATATAGACATCGTTTATGAAAACTATGGCTATAGGTTAAGGTAATGCTACAGGTCATAAAATTCCCATGTCTTTACCCTTATTATTTTAATATGCTTGTGGTCCCCCATTCCCTTACTCCCCTGTACTTGTGATCCCCACCCCAATTATGACCTACTAATGGATCACGATCCCCACCTCCCTCCCTTTCTTCCCTACTCCCCCAAAAACCTCCTTTCCCAATGATGTCACCCAAAACTTCGACCATTCTACTCCTCTGACATGACCACCAACTTTGGGACGATTCTCCTCTGATGATGCAGTCACTCACCTCCCCGCCATCGTTCCTCTGCACATGGTTCCTATCGAGGCCCATCCTCTATAGTGATATTCATCCTCCAACATATATGTCCTACATCCATGCTCTAGATCCAATTAAGTCTAATATCTTTTAGGTTCACCCATCCATAACTACACAGGTCGTTACTATGTTAGGCGTAGTGGTGATTCTTGTATTCCTTAGATGAAGAGTGGACTTGAAACTGGAGAACTGCATACCTGCACTTCATTGTAGGTTCCTTTTCATATTAGATATCAGGGATATGCTCAATAATGGGTTATTGTCAATTAGGGTATGTTTGAATGATGTATGTGAGAAGTTGCGGTGTATTTTTCAGAAATTACATATTTTAAAGGTCTTGAAGCAAGAATATCTGAAATTTGGCTAAGACGTGGTGGTGCAAATGAGTAATACTGATTTTACATATGAGTCATATGATGCATGAACATAAAGAAATTTCTTCAAAGGTAGGAAGACACACAAACTAGTAAAAGTTATTTGAAAATTCATATGGGTCATTGATCTGAATTGATAAGTCATTTAACAAATCATAAGAGTCAATTTGTTGATACATGAAGTTTTGTAAGGGTCAACTAGTTAGCAGAATTTTTGAGGAAACGATGACTTTCTTGAAGATACTTTTGAAACATAACTAGTATGATGTTTTTTTGTTTTTAAATTCTAAAAAATACAAACTAATTATTATAGTGGGATTCAAGTTGGGTTTGTGGATAATTAAAAGAGATCACTGCTCCAATATTCTTGAATTTTCAAATTAAAATAATTAAAAATTATAAACTGTGATTGCAACAAGATAATTCATAAGAATTTTTATTTAATCTTAAATGAGACAACATGTATTTTGGGAATTTGAGATCTAGAATGTGGGTAACAGATCCACGTGAATGGTTTAATGAGGAAGCTCACATGAGATCATGGAGTGAAAAATAATTGTGGGAATATTCTGGAATATGAGCTTGTTCTTGATTTTATGAATTTAATTAATTCTGTATTATTCATAAATGATCGATTAAGGAGTAGATTGGTGTGAAATGAAAAATTAGAGATAAAGAGAAAAGTATTGAGGTTTATATTGGGGTGTTTAGAAGGGTGAAGAGAAATCTACATGGCCTGAGTATTCAGTGATTTAAAATTGAGAAGAAAGACATCTATGTTTTGGAAGAAATGAAGAAGACCGACTGATCTGGATTCAGAAATGAATAGTAGAGGTTGATTTTCTTAAAGAGGTTAGCATATACTAAATCTTTTTATTTAGAGGCTCAGAGGGAAAAATAATCAACAGTGGTTTAAACAGTTCTGAATCTAAAAGGATCTTACTCACCCATTTATGATTTATGTTGTACACTGCCTTTGGGTAGAGGATGATACCTCCCGTATCACTTGTAATTTATAATTGATTCTATTGAAGAATCTATGAGTGGGACTAAGACTGATGACAACAAAGATTATGTTCCCACTTTGGGATTGAACCATGTATATATTGTATGTGTCTTCTGTTTCTTTAATTTATGTTTCAATTGGGTAAGTATGAGATCTAAATTTGAGTAGATCGGATCCTAACACAACACAAAGGATTATTTCTAAATAAAAATCATAAAATAAGTACCACTGATTCAACCCACACTTGTTAGTTGTGTAACATATTTCTAGAGTAATTTATGTGGTATCAAATAATACCAAGGTTCCCTCTATCAGATCCTCCCCTAATGAAAATGGATAATCTAAATCCGATAAAAAACAAAGGTATTTCTACCTTTTTTTAGGACTCATAGGTTCAAGTGAGAGACTGAAGAAACTAATAAAAAACACTGTATTCACATTACTATAACTACATAATTGAGAGGTACAATAGGTTAGCATTAGAAGAAGAAGGATAAAGAGATAGAACTCCACCTGGAAGAATACCACTCACCCAAGGATATTGGTTGACACATCCCAAGGTCCAACCCCAACTTCTATCAAGAATAAATTCAAATGAATCGTGTCCCACCCTACACCACCTCTCCTCTATTTATTACCCCAATAACTACTAATAGCTCTTACCTGCCCAGCCCTAACAACTAAGGCTTCAAAATACAGAACTTCCCCTAGCTACCCCATGCACAACATCCCAAACCAGCTCATCCCTGATATCCAAAATAAAACACACGGGTATCCCTCACTCCAATTCATAACAGCTTGGATGGAAAAAAACATTTATGTCAGATGTTACTCTATCTTCTGTCATATGTTCTAGAATTTTAGAATGCAATTACTATGGGATTCCCACCAATTGAAAAGGATTCTCCAATGTCTTTTTCTAAAATAATAATAATATCAATATTGATGGAAAGGCTAGAAATGTCATTCTCACATCCATATCAGACAAAGTGTATACAAAAGTTGTGGGGCTACAAATAGAAAAAGTGGTTTGGGACAACCTAGAAAGTACATTTGAAGTAAATGTGAAAGTCAAAGAAGAAAATATTTAAATATGGGGAATCATATTTGTGAATGTAAAGATGGATGAAGAAGAAAAATTTGATGATTATTTCATAAGAGTTAATGAAATAGTCAGCAATATCATACGTTACGAAGAATAGTTGAATGAAATCACTATTGTAAAAAAAACTAACAATGTATTTTATAGACATTTTTAATCCAAAAATTTCTACATTAGATGATAAATATTTCAAGGGATGAGATGGTTTTTAAATCCATGAGAAAACACAAAATCATGGGTAAAAATGATGATGATTCTTGTGAATCTGAAGATGAAGAAGAAAATGAATTATATAATGAGTCCCATTCCAATTGTACTCCTCATGGATCTAAATATCCATTTTATTGCAATTTTTGGACCTTTCAAGAATCAATTATAAAAATGCAGTGAGTTTATTCTCTCCCTGCACTAGTGAATTCTTGATTGGTCTTGTAGATCTATGTGACCAAAGTAGAGATTTTTTTAAAAGATAAATATGAATGTATAGAAAATGCAATGAATAAAATAATTATAAACCATGGAAGGATCCTAAAATCAAGACTTTTATATAATTGTGAAGTACAGAATAACTTGGCATGAAATTATTTCCATAAATAAAAAAATACAAATACGATTATCTATCTTATTGATGAAATGTTTATGTTACTAAAAAATACAAGATAAAAAAATATAAATACCAGTCATATTCTATAACAAGGCCACTTTCAAGATACAAAATTCTAGCAAGGCTTGACCTGGGTCTATTAAGTACAAATTTATTACTTAGATGAAAAATCATAACCCTGACCTGGAAAAATTTAACACTAGTGTTTGCTAGAAAATATGAGAAATAGGGAGCCACATCCCATGAATCAACTTCTACACCAGATAATTAACACATGGTGTAATTTTATATAAAATAACAAACACTTTTTTTATGTAACATTGAATCAAAAAACCTCCTGACAATAGATCATACATCATTAGATTAAAACCAAAGTTCTTAGACTGGTCCAGAAGAACCACGTGGTTGGAGTAGTATTTGAGTAGAAAAGATTTAGGCTGGAAAAATTTATTTACCCTTAGGTGGGCCTAATTCATTTGTAGGGAGGAAGTTGTATTCTCATGTGTGTTTGATCAGTCTTTCATTGTGTGTAGTTTCTTCTTTTCGGTGGTGGTAATGTTCTTTAGGTGTTGTTTGATTTTTTATTTTATTTATTAGGTTGCTCGGTTGTAAAATTATATGGAATGATGTATTTGAGTTATAATATGATTGTGATGCTAGGTTTCTTCTTCTAATAGTTTTGGATCTTAGAAGTGCATTGATCTTATTCCATACCACCTAACTCTATTAGCATTAACCAATGCACAAGAAAAATCTTGGTTAAGTAACCACATACATGTTATTAGTAGTTGATTGCATTTTTAATATTGATTTTATTTCTAATAGTGACCTAAAAATCCCTCTTTTCACTTTAGTCTCTCCTCTTTTCCTTTGTGTCTCTCTTCCTTTGTATTATTCTATGATCCTTTTTATATAGGGCTCTAGAAAAATTCTTTTCATAGTGTGACACATTTATTCATTGTGAAACATGTCTAAAATTATATCCTTTTATTATGAGACATATTATTTCACATTTCATTCTGATTTAGCAACCAGATTCAAGAAATTTGGTTAATGACTTATATTTATGTCCCTACAAAAACTAGGAGGATCATTTAATATTTAGTGCCTTGAAATCTATCTTGAGGAATGATTTTTTCTTCCATGATGTGATGTGTACATGAATATAAAAATTATAATTTGTTTATATCCTACTTCATGACATGCAATATAGACAAAAATACAACCTATACCCCTTCAATACCCATCATAGTGCATCACTAACTTCATAATGCTTGCACCATCTAAATTATAACACTACTAAATCTTCCTTATCCTTGTTTCATGGAATCACATATGTCTTTACAGTGTGACTTCATGGAATCACATGTGTCTTCACAGTGTCACATCCTGATCCCTCAAAATCATCATTCTGTATATCAATTCTTCATAATGAAACACACTCATCTCATGATATCGCTTATTGTATGGAGTGACACTACATTTTAGAAATAATATCTTTATGAAGAAGTCATTACCCACACGGATTGGCTACTATCCTTCCAAATAAATTGTACAAAAAAATTTAGTAACCCTTATGAAAATTCATATTAACATTACAAAGTAGGAAATTTTACTTTTTTTGAATTATGTATTCCCAATTAATTGAATAATAGTACCCACATAAAAATTCTGGGATTTTATCACAAAAGTGGCTTCCCCATGGCCATCCACCATAGATAGGCTCATGTACCTTTGTAAGGTTGTGGTGTGACCACAAGCATCACAATGAAACTTTTCTCTTGTATAAAATGATGGTAAAACATTTCCAAATCCTTCATGCATTTCTAATGACAGTGTTTTTTTAGACCTCTCCAAAATACCATTCAAAAACCACAACCCAATGATTTGGTGAAGATATACAACACATGATCTTGAGTACCATAAAATTTATGCTGTATATCATTATTATCCACCTTCTCCTCTAAAAAATTATGGTGGATATCTATGTGTTTCATGTGAGTGTTGTAATAGTTTTTTTTCTATTTTGACAACACTTTTATTGTCTCATTAAAACATTATTAGATATTTCACCAATTTATTGATGTATTCTAACTAATTAATTATCAATATATGATGTGTATATGTTTTTATGATAGTGGGGGCTACTAAAGTGGGGTATGGTGGGGGCAGGGTGGGGGGTGGTGGTGCCAGGGGTAGGAGGCTTCTGTAGGGTGTTGGGGGTTTCCATGGGTAGGGGGCTGTTGAAGGGGGATGTGGTGAAAGGGGGTTGTGTGTGTGTGGTGGGTGGGGTGGGCTGGTCAGGGGCAGGAGGGATACTGTAGGAGGGTGGAAGGGGTGTCCAGGGGTAGGGGCTGGGGGTGATAGGGGGTTGTGGGGGGTGTGGTGGGGGTTGAAGGGTGGCAGGGGTTTATGGGGGTGCTGCATGGGGTTTGGGGGGGGGGTGTCCAGGAAAAGGGGGATGGGGGGTTGTAGTGGGGTGTGAGGGCTACTGTAGTGGGGTGTGGGCGATACAGTAGTGGGTGGGGGTTGGAGGGTGATAGGGGGTTATGGGGGATTCTGTAGTAGGTTGTGGGGGCTATTTTAGTGGGGTGTGGGGCCTACTAGAGTGGGGTGTGGGCACCGCTGCCATGGGGGGGGGGTTAGAGGGTGGAAGGGGGTTTTGGGGGCAACATTAGGGGGTCGGGGGGTGGTCCAGGAGAAGGGGTTTGGGGGGTGGCTGTGGGGGGTGGGGGGAATGAAAACCTACTGCATAAAGATATATGGATCGACACATTAAATATTGTTTATCTATCTCACATTAGTTCAGTCAGAGACCAATTTGGGTTTCCAATACTTGGTGCAGTTATTCTATTATTGTTGGATATATGAAAACACTATTCTTGTTTTCTGGGTTATATTATTTTTGAATCTTCTAAGATGTTTTGTTTTACAATAATTTTAGAGTATGTGAACTACTATGTTCTACCATGTGTTGTAGGTACTTGTGAGCTGGTTCTAGACTTCTTTGATAGTGTTTCTTATTGGGAGACTCATGTAGGTGAAGTTATGTGTTTTTTTATATTTGGATAAGATTAATTCTTAGTATGTAAGTATATTTAGTTTATAATTTAATTTAGATAGTGAGTACCACATTGATCTTCTATTTGATAAATAGATTAACTCATTCTCATTTTGTAAAATTGATTTTAAACCCCTGATATATATTTAGTGTCTGGGAAATTTCACCAATGGTTAGTAGATCCTATGACCTGATACAAGAAAATGTGTTGGGATGTTAGTAGGGAGAGGTACTGGTAGGAGTAGGGTGGAGGGGGATTAGAAGGGGCTGGGGGGAGGGGAAACATGTAGGGTTTGGGAGGGGGAATTGGCAGGGGGAGGGGGAGGGGAAACTGATAGGGGGCGCGGGGAAACTGGCAGGGGAGGGGACTGGAAGGTAGTAAAAGGGGAGACTAATGGGTGGAGAGGAATGGGAAGGGGGAGTGGAAACTGACAGGGGGGATGATAGGCAGGGGGGAGGGGGAACTGGCAGGGGGTAAAAGGGGGGACGAGCAGGGGTAGGGGGAAGGGAAACTGGTGGGTGGGGGGGTGCAGGACTGACAGAGGTGAGGGGGGGGGGGGGGGGAAGAACTGGGAGGGGGGGGGGGGGTTACTTGGAGGTGGAGGGAAAACTGGAAAGGGGAGGGGAGACTAGAAGGGGGTCAGGGGTTTTGTAGGGGGGGGGGGCTACTTCCGGGGGTGTGCAAGGGGCTGTTTAGGGGCAGGGGTGGGCTATTGTAGGGGGGATAGGGGTGTTTGGGGGGGGGAGGGTGATGTTCTAGGGGGTGCATGGGGGGTGTCCAAGAGGGGTGGTGAAAAGGGGAGTGGGGGTGCAGGGGGTGTCCAGTTGGGAAGGGGTGTCCAAGAGGGGGGGGGGGGTGTGGGGTCATGGGGGTGTTCAAGGGGCTATCCTGGGGGTTCAGGGGGGGCTGTCAAGGGGGGGGGATGTGAGTGAAGGGGGATGTTCAAGGGGGTGCAGGGGGCTGTCTAGGGGGTGAGGGGAAATGAGGTTGTAGATGTGGGTGTTCAAGGGGATGTTCAAAGGGGTGTAAGGGGGCTATCCAGGGGGCATGGGGGTGTAGGGGGTGGGTGTTAAATGGGGTGAACGGGGGATGTCCAGGGGGCATGAGGGTGAAGGGGGGTGTTCATTGTTGAGTCAAAAGTTTTATTTTCACTCTTATGTCTTGTTTTGAAAATCACAAATGTATTTGACTATGCTGATCATACTGATAATTCTTATCGTACTGACTTTGTCAATCGTATTGACTCTTTCAATCGTACTGACTCTTTCAATCATATTGACTCTATCAATTGTATTGACTCTGTCAATCGTACTGACTCTGTCAATCATACTGACTCTGTCAATCGTAGTGACTCTGTCAATCGTATTGACTCTGTCAATCGTACTGAATCTGTCAATCGTATTCACTCTATCAATCGTACTGACTATATCCATCGTACTAAAGTTTTTGCATCATATTCACTTTGTATCATATCAATACTTTACAATAAGTAATACTTATAGTTCTCATATTTCACTTTCATTACATGCTTGTTTTGGTCCTTTATCAAAAACACATGCTTTATATTAATCGTACTCATGTTTATCATCTTCATATATCTTTTGTTTTAACCAAAATGATGTCGTGGAATTAGTTATAAACTAATCAAAAAGATGTCACGTTTTCTATTTCAATATGACTGTTATAATGCCAGGTGCCCAAGTCACTCCACGTTTTCCAGAGAAATATGATATTTGGAGGAAATATGACAATTGGAACATGAGGATTATAAATAAAAGGTCATTTGAAGCTGAGAAGAACTACTGAGAGACTGATCATTCTGTGATATCATGTTCTAGAGAGAGACGTTGTGACTTCTCTCCTTCTTTATGTGAAGGTCTTGAAACTACAAAACATGAGCAACTCATTCTTAGTTTTTATATTTCAATAAGTGCTTTGTTTTTCTTTGTGCGACCGATCAGGTGATAACGATCGAGGGTTGCCGGGGATAGGTAGACGGTGCTACCAATCATCTTATCGAGGGATTTCAAGTGTTTGAAAGACATAGGTTCCAATTACATGCAAAATCGAGGGCTTGCGTGCATAGATAGACAGACGTACCAATCATCATATCGATGAATTACTAAGGTGGTGGTAAGATAGACATATTATCCTAGTTGAAAGGATAACCCTTATCTTTGGGTCAAAATAATTGTGATACTTTTACATTTCTACTGCAGTTTGTTTTAAGAAAGGTAATTGTATTGTTTTCCTTTCTTTGTTCCATATTCATTTGTAATTGTTTCAATTACAATCATACTGTTAGATATTGTATCGATTGATTCTATATTCGTTATGGTATAATCCTTAACTATCATATTACTCTGATTATTGTATTCATCTTGAATACAATTGCTTTACTTTTCTTATAGTATTACATCATATCATACCTTTATATTCAATAAAATTGTGGTATTTTTTGTTGTTGTGAATTGTATTAGTTTAAGTTCATTTAAAATAATTTCTCATGTGTTCAAACACAATGTTTTTAAACCTAAAATCCACCCCCTCTTGTATTGTTCCATATAATATACATATACATCTATATATCGATCCAAATATTGGTATCAGAGGAGGTTTCCACTGATCTGTATTACTATCTCTATTTCATCCAAATTTTTGTTTCAACTATTTACTACACTATTGTGTGAGGTGGAAAAGATTTCGTTTTGTTAGATGGAAGGAATGAATATTGGGTTAATTGAAAATATAAATCCAACTATACCACCTATCTTTGATGGGAATGACTGTGAGTACTGTAGAGATAAAATGAATACATTTGTTATCAATACTGGTGTAGACAATTTTATTATGCTTACTGGAGGTTACAAAATTCCTGAAAATGAAGTCAGTACTTTCACCAACCAAGAGAAGCAATAATATCAACTGAATTACAAGGTACACAATACTTTACTATGTTCTATGACAAAGAATATATATATCCAAATATCTTCTTGTGAAGAAACCAACTGTATTTAGAATATATTGGAAGTCACACTTTGGTACATCCAAGGTTATAGAAACAAGAAGAGCAATGCTTCGAGCAGAGTATCATGGATTCCTTTTTTCCTTATGGAGAGCCAGTATGAAATGTGCAACAGAGATTTATGACAATCGTTAATAGTTTACAATCAATGGGAGAAAAAGGTATTGATGATGAAGCTCTTGTTGACAAAAATTATTGATATAATTCCAAATTAATGGGAGTCAAAAAGGACAGATATTGATGAAAATAGAAAAGTTTTTCCGATTACTCTTGATGAACTCTTTGGAACTCTTCTACAACATGAGACAAGAATGAAGAGAGATTCTGATTTCAACAAGAAGAAAAATGTAAATGGAAGTGTAGCTTTTACTACTAAATCTAAAGCTAAAACACCTGAAAGGATAACAAGATCCAAATCCAAGAAAGTTGTTATGTCTGATTCTAGTGATTGTGACCATTCAAATAATGAGTTAGCCAATATTGCTTAAAGGATTAGTAAGATTTTCGGAAGGAAAGACTTCAAATACAGATTAAAAAAGAAAGATAAGAAGGATAAGAAAGATTTAGAAGTAACTTTTTATGAATGTAAGAAAGTAGGTCACATAAGGACTGATTGTCCTTTACTGAAGAGAAAAGAAAGAAAGGAGAAACATTCTGAAAGGAATAAGAAAAAGTGTTACAAGATAAAGAAAACGAAAGTATTGAAGGAAAATGATAACTGTAGTGAAAGTTGTAGTGATTCATCAGATTATTCTTCAGAATATGAATCCTTAGGACAAATGAATATTGGACTTATGGCCAGATTACCCATTGAAGATCATTGTATCATGGATAAGGTACACAATGCTGATGCTATTACAAATGTTTCCCTGAATGAAAATTACACTGATAATAAATATTATGAATCTTCAAAGGATGAGCCTTCGTCATCAAAATATTATACTTTACCTTTTTTTGAAGAAGTATCTAGGTTTTTTAAATTACGTGAGAATGAAAATTCTAAACTCAAAAAGAAACTTGATAAGGAAAATTCTGGAATTTCAAATTTAACCAAAGAAGTATCAGATCATTCTAATGATCTTGATATGAAAACTCCTGATTTTGAAAGTATTTTAAAAACCCTTGAGAAATTAAAATATGATAAGGATAAACTTTCTAAGGATCTCAAAAATGTAATTTCTAAGAAAAATATTTTCAAGCATAACTCTAGTTAAAAATCAAATGTTTTGGAGGATAAGAACCTTGTTTTAAAACTAATGTCTGAAATTTTTTCCTTGAAAAAATGTTTGTCAAACTTTACTTATGTCAAGGAAACCTTTGATAAATTGTATTCTAAAATTAGACCTTTGACGGGATCATTCTGTTATTGGTTATACTCATTCTAAACCAATTTTTAGTAATAACTATTTTGTTCCTCAAAATACCCCTTTTTTTGTTATGTGTCAATGTAGAGGACACTGTAAAAGAGATTTTTGTCTAAATAGAACTCAGTCTTTAGGATTTTATAAAGCTCATTTTTCAAAACAAATGTGGATCCCTAAAATTATTTTATCCAACCCTTCTGGATCCAAACAAGTTTGGATTCCGAAAAACTAATTGTTTTATTTTCAGCAAAATCAGAATTGTACCCATACGAATATTTGGTACATGGATAGTGGTTGTTCTAAAAAAATGACTGGAAACGAAGATTTCTTTGAAAATATCATAGAAACAAAATGTGGAAAGGTTACCTTCAGAGATAATGCTCAAGGAAAGATTGTTGGAATAAGTAATGTTGTTTTTCTTGGTAATGTTTTTATTTCAAATTTTTTGTTTGTTAAAGGCCTTAATCACAATCTCTTCAGCATAAGCCAATTATGTGATGAAGGATACCTTGTGAATTTTAGAAATGGTAAATGCTTAGTTCACAATTCCAAGGATGAATTCATTATTTCTGCCCATGGGAAAAAGAATGTATACAATATTCACATAGAAGACCTTTGGAGCCAAAATTTACCTTGCTTAAGCGCAATAGAATACCAATCATGGTTATGGCATAGAAGATCATGACACTACAACCTAAGAAACCTTTGTAAACGTTCAAAGAAAAGACTTTTAAAGGGACTATTAGATCTTAGATATGATTCTTCAAAAGTCTGTGATCCATGTAAATTTGGAAAGAAACATAAAACTAGATTTAAATAAATAAATGAAGTTTCAAATTCTAATGCATTATAGTTAGTGCATATGGATCTTTTCAGTCTTTCACAAATTGGAAGCATTGTAGGAAAATACTATGTATTTGTTTTAGTTAATGACCTTACTAGATTTACATGGGTCTATTTTCTAATAAAGAAATCTGAAGCATTTTTCTATTTCAAAAATTTTAGATCCCAAGTTAATAATGAGAAAATCCTACCACTAATAACTATTCATAGTGATCAAGGTGGTGAATTTAAAAATTCTGATTTTGAAACTTTTTTAGTAAGAACGACATTACTAACAATTTCTCAGCTCCAAGAACTCCTCAAAAAAATGGTGTTGTTGAGAGAAGAAATCGTGTTCTTCAGGAAAAGACAAGAACCATGTTGAGTGAATACTCAATTGCTAAGCACTTTTGGGTTGAAGCTATAAGTACTTCTTGTTATACTATAAATCGTTTTTTAACCAGACCTTTTCTTAATAAAACACCTTATGAATTGTGGACTAGACGAAAACCTAAAGTTTCATACTTCAATGTTTTTGGGTGCAAAGTATTCATTCTGAATACTAAAGATAATCTACACAAATTCACACAAAAATCTAATTAAGGAATATTTCTAGGATATTATACAACTTCTAAGGCATATATAGTTTTCAATAAAAACACTTGTACTGTTGAAGAAACAGTGCGTATTAAATTTGATGAAACTAATCCTTTTGTTTTCAACCAACCCAACCTACATCCACATATGTGTTTTCTAAAATTGTTTATCAACCTCTATTAGAAGATTCTTCTGATAAGGAAAATGTTCAAGAAAGTATTCCTGAAACTTTTACCCCAAAATATTTTTTACCATATGTTGATGAACAGGTTTTACAAAACCCAAATAAATAGTTTCTTAAGAATCATCCTAGTGATAACATTGTTGGCGATGTAAATCAACCTATGAGGACCAGAAATTCCTTGAGAAATGAAATAGAACATCTTTCCTTTCTATCAAAATTTGAACCTAAAAGTCTAATTGAAGCCTTAGGTGATGAATATTGGATTAAAGAAATGCAAGATGAACTAAATGAATTTGAAAGTAATAATGTCTAGAGTTTAGTTGAAAGACCTAAATAAATGACTGTAATTTGTGTAAAGTGGGTTTTCAGAAACAAATGTGATGAAAATCAAATCATTGTACGAAATAAATCAAGACTTGTTGCTAATGGATATAATCAACAAGAGGGAATATAATATGAAGAAACATATGATCTTGTAGCTATACTTGAATCTATTCGTATTCTATTAGCCTATGCAGCATACTTTGATTTCAAACTATTTCAAATGGATGTTAAATGTTCTTTTATAAATGGTTTTGTTCAAGAAGATGTGCTTTTCAAACAACCCCTGGTTTTATTGACTCAAAACATCCTAATCATGTTTTCAAACATACCAATGCTCTATTTGGCCTTAAAAAATCTCCTAGAGCATGGTATGATAGATTTAGATGATTTCTTTTACAAAACAATTATGCAAAAGGAACAACAGATCCAACCCTTTTTATAAAAAAGGAAAATAAAAATGTTTTTATTGTTCAAATTTATGTTGATGATATCATATTTAGATTAACTCAGTAGTCTTTAACCGATTTTTTTGTGAAATTAATGAAGTCTGAGTTAGAAATGAGTATGATGGATGAGTTAACATTATTTTTTGGTTTTCAAATTTCTCAAAAACTAGAAGGAACATATATATCTCAACATAAGTATATTAAATATTTACTTAAAAAGTATGGATATGACAAAACTAAAAGTATTAGAACTCCAATTGGTACCTCAAATACACTTGATCTTGATGAAACTAGGAAACCAGTATATCAAACAACTTTTAGAGGAATGGTAGGATGTTTTTTATACTTGACATCTAGTCGACCAGACTTAATTTTTTCTATATTCTTATGTTCAAGATACCAATCTAATCCAACAGAGTCTCATTTAAAAGCCGTGAAGAGAATATTTCGGTATTTAAAAGGCACTATGGATCTAGATCTTTTTTACTCTTCTGGAAATGATTTTGTTTTAAAAATATTTTCAAATACTGAATTTGGTGCTTGTAGAATGGATAGAAATAGTACATCTGGAACATATCACTTCTTAGGAGATTCCCTGGTTTCTTTGTCCTGCACGAAACAACACTCAGTAGCACTTTCCACTACTGATGCTGAATATGTAGCAACTGGATGTTGTTGTGATCAAGTGTTGTGGATGCAACACATACTCACTGACTATGGATTGATTTTTCCCAAAAATCAAATTCTTTGTGATAATACTAGTTCCATAGCTCTTAGTAAGAACCCAACACATCAATCTCGTGCAAAACACATAGATATTAGGCATCACTTTCATAGGGATCACACACAAAAAAGAGATATTATTTTACAATTCATTGGAACGCAAGAAAAAATTTCTGACATTTCTAAAAAACAATTACCTTACGATATATTTGAGTTTATAAAAATAAGCTAGGAATGATTACATTAAAGTAATCATTCATATCTACTTCATGTTTTACACTTCTCCGTACATAAAATGAACTCCTCTTAGAAACGGGGAGAACATTTTACTTAATGTGTTCCTTATTTTCTTATGATCTTTATTTTTTTATTCTCTTGGTTTGTTATTTTGTATATCGTATTGACTATTTATATATAGTTTTTATCTTTTTTTTGTCGTCTTGTTTACCGGATTACCATATTGATGTTTTTTTTCCATCAGCACGTCACCCTATGGTAATGACTTTGTTTTCCATCGGCTTGAAAACCTATGGTAATGACTTTTTTTCCATCAGATTGACAACCTATGGTAATGACTTTGTTTTCCATCGGCTTGACAACATATGCTAATGACTTTGTTTTCCATCGGTTTGAAAACCTATGGTAATGAATTTTTTTTCCATCGGCTTGAAAACCTATGGTAATGACTTTCTTTTCCATCGTCTTGACAACCTATGGTAATGAATTTGTTTTTCCATCGGTTTGACAACCTATGGTAATGACTTTGTTTTTAATCGGCTTGACAACATATGGTAATGACATTGTTTTCCATCGGCTTGACAACCTATGGTAATGACTTTGTTTTCCATTAGATTAACAACCTATGGTAAAAAATTTGTTTTCCATCAGCTTGATAACCTATGGTAATGACTTTGTTTTTCCATCGGCTTGACAACCTATGGTAATGAGTTTGTTTTTCCATCGGCTTGAAAACCTATGGTAATGAATTTGTTTTCCATCAGATTGAAAACCTATGGTAATGAATTTTTTTACATTGGATTGAAAACCTAAGGTAATTACTTTGTTTTTCCATCGGCTTGACAACCTATGGTAATGAATTTGTTTTCCATCTTCTTGAAAACATATGGTAATGACTTTTTATTCATCGGCATGAAAACCGATCATATTATTTCTCCTCATACACTTGTATTTTCTTTCACTATGTCAATATTATTAAACCTACAGTTCCCTTACAATCTTTGGCAGGTACATTCATTACTTTTTATTGCATTTAATTTTTATTATTTCTCTTAAAAAAACCATTTTAATCTTATTCGTTGATTTTTTTCCTTCAAATCACAACCATAGAAGATCAACAGTTATCCTTTTTGTCGCCTATAAATAGATCCCCCCCTTCCTAAACCCACACATGTTTTCCAAATTTTGTGGTGAAACCCTACCCCTTTGTTTTTTAAACTCTGTACAATCTTCCTTCGGGTTCACCTTTATGTCTCAGTCTTCTTCCAATAATCCTGCCGAAATTTCTTCAAATACCTTTTCAGAGAAAGTCTTTTTTAGATAAAGGTTAGTTTCTCGGGACTTCTTTGATTCATTAGATTTTACAATCAGAATAATTATTTTGTTTCAAGGCTGGAAACATCTGTGTGTTGAAAAACTTGTGTCTCAAGATCCAGTTCTCATTGAAGAGGTTAATAAATTATACAAAACTGTTTCTTTTTGACAAGAATATGACTATCAACTTTGCTGTGTGCGATAGAAAGATACTAATGTCTATAAAACATGCATCCCACTTTTTGAATGTTCCAACAGAAGGTAATTCTTTCTGTCCATCTCATAAACTACTAAAGGAGGTTGGTACATTTAATAAAGAACGTTCTAAAAAGTCGTTGCTTTTAATAAATGATGAGAAGAGGAAAGTGGCTCATCTTTCTCCAGATAACAGATTCATGACACTTTGGATGCAAGGTTTTCTTATCCCAAAGAAAGGGGATAGAGAAACTCTGAAAGTCTCTGATATCTTCATGCTAGACTATCTTGTCAATATGGGAAAGGTAAATCTCATGGGATACATCTTTTAAACAGTCAATAATGTCAAGACAGGGGCGATCAAATATCATTTTATTATGTGTCCCACTTTTCTTACAAAGTTCATTCTCGAGAGCATGAAGTTTTGTAATATTCCTTTGAAAGGACAATTGATAGATCTGAAACCTCCGTGGATAAGTACGGGTACGTTAAAGAAGTTTAATGTTTGTTTTGATCATAATTCAAAGCTTTTCATCAGAGATATAGAATTTTAATTGGCACAGAATCAATTGGCACCTATACCAGCAAAAGAAAATCCAACTGATATTTCTCCTCAAAAGTCAGATCCACAAACCAGTTCAAAGCCAAAGAAGAATCCTATGTACAGAAAGGAGGATGTGTCCAGGTGGAGGAATGAAAGAGAATAAAGAAAGGAAGGTGATCTGGAGTATGGTCATGACCCAGCTGAAGCTTTTGCTGAGAGGATAAGGGTTGAGGATACCCTTTATGCTGAAAATAAAAATAAGTCTCTTTTGAAAAGAAATGCAAAGGACCTTGATGTTTCTAAAGTCATGAAAACGGTTGAGGATGATAGTGCTCAACTAACAGAACAAGTATATCAAGAGTCTATCGTACAGAGTCACCCATAGAAAGAGAAAAATAAAGAAATGTTGGAAGAAATTTAGGAAGTTGAAGAAGAGGAAAGAGATTTTCTTTTTAAATTCCTTCAGAGTTCAAAGAAAAGTAGAGAGTAATATTTTAAAAATAAAAGTAAATGTATTAAAAAAAACCTCTCATGATGATCAAGCTCATGCTCAATCTTTTGAAACTTCGGATAAAATTTCTTCTCAAGAAAAACAAGGTGCTCAATCCTCTCAGAATGAAAAATTAATTTTCATCAATGAAAAATTAGAAGAATAAATAAGGGAGAAAGGAAAAGCAAAAGGAAAACAGCCAATTGAAGACTCAAGCCGATCAAATGAACTGGATTCGTATGATGAAGATACTTATTCATAACAAACAATCTTTCTCAAGAGGAGTGAATAATTTTTCATGTTATGAGAAGGATTTAGAAAAACGTCCCTTATTTCCCTAGAATTGAATGGAAAATTGATTTCATCACTGACAGTCAGAGGAAAAAGTTTGGTTCTGTAAGAGAACTAAGGAATAATGTTTTTTTAATTGAAGACAATGTGAAAGTTCTGTCAGAAAGTTCGGTTACTCATATAAAGTCTTGCAATAGAATGACTAAGTGGTATGGGGGATATTGTAGTGGGTGTGGGTCCTACTAGAGTGGGGTGTGGGCACTCCTGCAATGGGGGGGGGGGGTAGGTTAAAGGGTGGAAGGGGGTTTTGGGGGCAGCTGTAGGGGGTCGGGGGGTGGTCTAGGAGAAGGGGTTTGGGGGGTGGTTGTGGGGGGGGGGGGGAATGAGAACCTACTACATGAAGATATATTGATCGACACATTAAATATTGTTTATCTATCTCACATTAGTTCAGTCGGAGACCAGTTTGGGTTTCCAATACGTGGTGCATTTATTCTATTATTGTTGGATATATGAAAACACTATTCCTGTTTTTTGGGTTATATTATTTGTGAATCTTCTAAGATGTTTTGTTTTACAATAATTTTAGAGTATGTGAACTAATATGTTCTACATTGTGTTGTAGGTACTTGTGAGTTGGTTCTAGAATTATTTGATAGTTTTTCTTATTGGGAGACTCATGTAAGTGAATTTATGTGATTTTTTATTTTTTCATTTGTTTAATTATTAGTATGTAAGTATCTTTAGTGTATAATTTAATTTAGACAGTGAGTACCACATTGATCTTCTATGTGATTATTAAAGTAACTCATTCTCATTTTGTAACGTTGATTTTAAACCCCTGATATATATTTTGTGTCTGGGAAATTTCAGTAATGATTATTAGATCCTATTACCTGATACAAGACAATGGGTTGGGATGTTAGTATGGAGAGGTAATGGTAGGAGTAGGGTGGAGGGGGATTGGAAGGGGATGGGGGAGGGGAAACTGGTAGGGTTTGGGAGGGTGGACTAGCAAGGGGAGGGGGAGGGGAAACTGATAGGGGGCGCGGGGAAACTAGCAGGGGGAGGGGACTGAAAGGGTGTAAAAGGGGGGACTAGTGGGGGGGAGAGGAATGGGCTGGGGGAGTGGAAACTGACAGGGGGAATGATAGGCATGGGGGAGGGTGAACTGGTAGGGGTTAAAAGGGGGGACTGGAAGGGGGATGGGGAAGTGAAACTGGTGGGCGGTGGGGGGGGGGCAAGACTGACAGAGGTGGGGGGTGGGGAGGAACTGGGAGGGGGAGGGGAACTTGGAGGGGGGGTGGGGAAATTGGAAAGGGGAGGGGAGACTTGAAGGGGGTCAGGGGTTTTGTAGGGGGGCTACTTCCGGGGGTGTGCAAGGGGTTGTATAGGGGTGGAGGTGGGCTACTACAGGGGGGATAGGGGTGTTCAGGTGGGGGAGGGTGATTTCCTAGGGGGTTCATGGGGGGGGGGGGTGTCAAGGAGGGGTGGTGAAAAGGGGAATGGGGGTGAAGGTGGTGCAGTTGGGAGGGGGTGTCCAAGAGGGGGGGTGTGGGGTCATGGGGGTGTTCAAGGGGATATCGTGGGGGTGCAAGGGGGGCTTTCAAGGGGGGGGGGGGGGCATGTGAGTGAAGGGGGATGTTCAAGGGGGTGCAGGGGGCTGTCCAGGGGGGCGCAATGGGGCTGTAGAGGTGGGTGTTTAAGGGAGTGTTCAAAGGGGTGCAAGGGGGTTATCCAGGGGGCATGGGGGGTGTAGGGGTGGGTGTTAAATGAGGTGAAAGGGGGTTGTCCAAGGGGAATGAGGGTGTAGGGGGGTGTTAATTGTTGATTCAAAAGTTTTATTTTGACTCTTATGTCTTGTTTTGAAAATCACAAATGTATTTGACTATGCTGATCATACTTACAATGCTGATCGTACTAACTCTTCAATCGTATTGACTCTGTCAATCATATTGACTCTTTCAATCATACTGACTCTATCAATTGTAATGAATCTGTCAATCATACCGACTCTGTCAATCGTACTGACTCTGTCAATCATGCTGACTCTGTCAATCGTACTGACTCTGTCAATCGTACTGACTCTGTCAATCGTATTGACACTGTCACTCATAGTGACTCTGTCAATCGTACTGACTATGTCAATCGTATTCATTCTATCAATTTTACTGACTCTATCAACCGTAAAAAATTTTTTGCATCATATTCACTTTGTATCATATCCATACATTACAATAATTAATACTTATAGTTCTCATATTTCACTTTCATTATATGCTTGTTTTGGTCCTTTATCAAAAGCACATGCTTTATATTAATCGTACTCATGTTTATCATCCTTATATATCTTTTGTTTTAACCAAAACAATGTCGTGGAATTAGTTATAAAATAATCAAAAAGATGTCGTGTTTTCTGTTTCAATATGACTGTTATAATTCTAGGTGTCCAAGTCACTCCGATTTTTCTAGAGAAATATGACAGTTTGAGGAAATATGACAGTTGGAACCTGAGGCCTATAAATAGGAGGTCATTTGAAGCCGAGAAGAACTACTAAGAGACTGATAATTCTGTGCTATCAAGTTCTAGAGAGAGACTCTGTGACTTCTCTCCTGCTTCATGCGAAAGCCTTGAAACTACAAAATGTGAACGACTCATTCTTAGTTTTTATATTTCAATAAGTTCTTTTTTTCTTTGTGCGACCGATCATGTGATAACGATCCAGGGTTGCCGGGGATAGGCAGACGGTGCTACCGATCATCGTATCGAGGGATTTCAATTGTTTAAAAGACAGAGGTGCCGATTACCTACAAAATCGAGGGCTTTCGGGAATAGTAAGATAGACGTACCGATCATCATATCGAGGGCTTACCAAGGTGGTGGTAAGACTGGCCTATTATCCTAGGTGAAAGGATAACCCTTCTCTTTGGGTGAAAATAATTGTGATACTTTTACATTTCCACTGTTGTCTGTTTTAAGAAAGGTAATTTTATTATTTTCCTTTCTTCATTCCATATTCTGTTGTAATTTTTTCAATTACAATCAAACTGTTACATATTGTATCGATTGATTCTATATGCTTTATGGTAGAATACTTCACTATTATATTACTCTGATTATTGAATTCATCTTGAATACAATTGCTTTACTTTTCTTATAGTATCACACCATATCATTCATTTATATTCAATAAAATTGTGGTTTTTTGTTTTTGTTGTGAATTGTATTAGTTTAAGATCATTTAAACTAATTTCTTAAGTGTTTAAACACAAAGTTTTTAAATCTACAATTCACCCCCTCTTGTATTATTCCATCTAATATACATATAAATCTATATATAGATCCAACATTCATGTGGGTGCAAGGGGGATGTCAAGGTGGGGCGTGGGGGTGCAAGGGGGCAGTCTAGGGGGTGGTAGTGTGTTGTCTTGGGGGTGTAGGGGGTGTTCAAGGGGGTATAAGGGGGCTGTCCAGGGGGTGTAAGGGGGTTGTCCTAGGGGGCATGGTGGTGGTGGTGGGGGGGGGGGGTGTAAGCTGTCTCTCTAGGGGGGAATGGGGGTGTTAGGGGGCTTCCTAGGGGGGAATGGGGGTGTCGGGGGTGTTCAAGGGGTGAAAGGGGGCTGTCCAAGGGGAGAAAGGGGGTTTTCCAGGGGGAATGGGGGTGCAGGGGGTTTTAAAGGGGGTGCAAGGGGGCTATCCAGGGGGGCATGGGGGTGAAAGGGGGCTATCCAAGAGGTGGCAGTCGGTTGTCTTGGGGGTTCAAGGGGGCTTTCCAGCGTAGCACTGAATTTATTTTTTTATACCTTATAAATAATATCACCACATTTTTAACCATGACCGTAGGTGCCTAGTGCCACAGTTTTTACCATGGAAGTAGGGGACTAGAGGCATGGTTCATCTGAAACCATGGCCATAGGCTATGGCCATGGTTTTCGAGCCTAGGTCCATGATTTCAAACCATGTCCGTAGGTGAATTTTCTAGTTGTGATAATCACATTACTTCCCTTAATTAATTCATCAATAAATTAATCTCTCAATCCCATTATTTAATTCAAAAAATAAATAATCACATTAAATCCATTAGTTATTTAATCAATAAATTAATCCCAGTAATCTTATTAATTAATTCTACAATTAATTAATAATCTCAATCTCATTACTAATTCGATAGTCAGTTTGTCATTTAATTACCCTTAATTAATTTCTCGATTAATTAATCATGTTTATTCCATTAATAAATTAATTAGTAAATATCCATAACTCATTCTCCCATAATTAATTCAAAAATTAATTATTTAAATCAACAGTCTAAATATATTATAATTAATTCTAAAATTAATTATCTCAATTCATATAACTCAATACCTCATATTTAATTCTACAATTACTTATCTTAACTCGTATATCTTGATATCTTATAATTAATTCATCAATTAATTACCTCAAATCATATATCTTGATATCTCATATTTAATCAACCATTAATTATCTAGAATCATATATCTTGATATCTCATTTTTTATTCATAAATTAATTATCTTAAACTAATTATCTCATGTTCTCTTCATTAATCCCCTAATTAATTATCTAAATCACATATCCCTAAATCTCATAACTAATCCTCCAATTAACTATCTATATGGGAAGCACCTAAAACTCATAATTAATTCCCGAATTTACTACTTATATAGGAAGTCCCTTAATCTCAAAATAAACTTCCTAATTACTCATGTAACTCAAAAATTTATCCAATAAATCAATAGGAAATTATCTAAATCAAAAATCCCTAAAAATTATTATTAACTCATCCATTAATTATCAAATTGTAAAAACCCATAAACCAATTATTAAATCAAAAATTAGTCATCAAAATGGAAATCCCATTACTTGAATGATTAACTCCCCAATTAATCATCAAATTCAATAATAATCCAATTAATCAATTGCATCGTTAAATAACCTAATTAATAATTCAAATTTCTAAATAATGCTAGAAATTATAAAACATGAATACACATTTCAAGACCATGAATATTTGAATTAAATATTAGAACACCTACCTTAATATTTTTGAAGAATAAACTCTCAATGGAATTCCTTGAAAATTGGGTGGTAGAAGGACATAGGTCTATATCTGAATCTCAAAACCCGAAATCAAGAATCATGTAAGTAATGATATTTAAAAACTAGATATAGATCTAGAATAATGAATATAAATTCCACCAAATAGATATAGATCTATCCAATACAGTGTATTGTATCATTGAATGAAAGTGGAAAGGAATGGGGAAGAACAAGGAAGAATGGGAGAATAATCCACTTACTGAGAGATAAGTGTCCTTTAATTCAGGCTTCAATTTGGGAATAATGAAGGCAAATAGGGGTTGAAATTTGTTTTGAGGGCTCCCAAAAATGTGAATGATGACCTAGGGATGAATGAGGATCAATTTAGGGTTAATTAGGGGATTTGGGATATTTTATAATTAATTTTTGATCTTAACTAATTACTTCACACTATTAGTTAGGTATCAGCGCACAATATCCTCTCATAGTGCACCAATCATGAACCAATTTATATAGGGATGCACGATCACTCCTAATATAATTCATAGTTTCCCAAATAATTATCCATCCACATAAATAACCTATGCTTGGGTTCACATGGTAATATGGGATGGGGTGCTCTGTTTTCCCTAACCGTGTGCCTATTGTGCGCAACCCCTTTTTCTTACATTTTTTTAAAAATTGTACCCAAACAAACCCCATGATAAAACCCAAAGGCAATGTACTCAAAAATAATTAAAAGGGTAACTATAAATGATCTTGATACAACTCCATAAAAATTAGGGATCTTAAATCTACTAAAAAACACAACAACTCATATTAACATAGTGAGAGCTACAAAAATTATTAAAAACAAAGTAAATCATCAAAAACACCACAATATTGTTTGATTTTGGTGGAACTGACTTGCCTACGTAGTTTTAAAACTCATCATAATATAAAACCTCTTGATTAGGGAGGGAGTTTCCCTCTATTCACATGTTTTAGTTCATATCATTTTTCATGAAAATAAGATCAATCAAGTAAAATCACAAGCAACCAAATAGTAGCTAAACATTCTCATCACATCCTTTAGAAAAACAATTCAGCATGGGTGGAAATCCTATCTTAAATAATTTCATTATTTTCCAAAAAAATTATTTTATTAATGATTTTATGGTATTATATTTTCTATAGGAGTTGGGTGATTCCATCTATACAATCATATCACCACAAAATAGTAGTCATCCCACAACAAGATGTTTTATCCACCATACATCACCACCACCGCACAACACAACCACTATCCAAACTTACTATCTAATGAAAACATTGATTAGACATTTCAAAAAACCACATCACCTTACCACTTTTACATCACCAAGAAATATCAATATGCTCCATATAATCTTATACACTTCCCCAACCAAAGATTACCTATATCATCACACATCAAAGCCTCAAGAATAAAAATCAATGAATTCCATCTCCCATGTTAAAACATTGTTTTCTTGGGTTGGCACTGACTCACTTGCATGGTTATAATTATGTCAAAGTAAAATGCATCTTGATTAGGGATTATGTTTCCCCTTATGCTTTTGTGTGATGTTTTTTATCACACTTTCCACATAAATACACAACATGAACAGTCACATATAGAAGAAAAGCATTCTATATTACACAATTTTCAAGGGATTACATTACTTCACCTCATTATTTAGAATGGGTATTCCCAAAAAAATTCAAATTTTCCTTGGTAAACAAGTTCATTAACCATATATAGGTGATTATACTTTTAATTCCTAGATAGGTTAATCATATATCACATTAAGGTTTTCATTATTGATGATAATTCCAACTGAAGAAATGTTCTCTAAGAAAAATTATTTTAATCAAGTCATCAAAACAATTCAATGCAGAAAAAAATGAAAACAGAAACAACAAATAAAATTTACAAGTTACTTATAGTGAGGAAACATTCCATAAATTAAAATATTTTAGATATGCGGCCACGTTAAATATGAACCTTCACATATGTCATCTCAGACACTATTTTTATATACATAAACAAGACAATATTGTATCAATATTTTATCATGAAAAACACGTGAAACTTAATTTGAAAATGTTTACATATTAAATTTTTCTATATAATTGAAATACCCCATCAAATAACAAACATTATTACAAAATTCTAAAAATAAGACATGCTCTCTAGTTAAAAAAATTAAAACAAAACTTGTCGCATTCCTATGTTTTATACTTTTTCATGATTGAACTAAACATTAAATAATTCATTCAGTGCTCATTAAAACAATAATATATACTAAAATAAGGATAACATGTTTCTACATCCATATTTATATAAAAACATATTAAAAATACTTCAATATCATGTTTCAGATTCTTGAAATTCCCTAGTTAAAAAAAATGTTTTCAACTTTAAGAGTTCTTCCCATAACAAAATAAAAATGTCTTAACATGTGAGGTAAAATTATTTCAAGACATGACAATTCATAGCAGTCAAAGAAAGAATAATTTTAATCATTTAAATAGTTTTAAGTTTCAAGAGGTTACCATAAGGCATGATTTTTATTTTTCGAAAAAAATTTAGAAATAAATATCATAATAATTTCCACCCATACACATGATTACAATATATGGTTATATCAATAATGCAGAACTAAAATCATGCCAAAATAAGAGAATGTTATTCTTATATGGTTTTCCAAATTCAAAGGAATATCAAGATGAATATTCTCATAAATTTTAGTTTTTATGTGTACAAAACCATACTTTAGAACTAGTTCATAACACATGAAAAATATAATTTACAAATATAAAGTAACACATGACACATTAATTCAGTTGGGATCTAGAATACTTTTAATTATGGTTCAAAAATAATTTATCTTTAGCATAAAAGTGTGAAATATACCAAATGTAAAATGCATTATAAGTCTTTTTAAAATTAAACTATTTTTGAAAACAAAATACATTAAGAATGATTATATAACAATTTCAAACATTAGGAAAACTAGATAGAATGCTATATGTTTTAAGGAAAGAAATTAAATTCAATTAATTATAAATTGTGATATAACAGGAATGGAAAAAACACATTCAATCCTCAACAAGGTTTAAGACAAATAACTCATGCCAGTTAACCACCATTTTACTCTTTCCATTTTGGATATAAGATTAATCAATAAAATAATAACAGTTCAATAGAAACCACAATAAGAGAACATTTATAGAGGCATACATAAAATTCCAGGACATCTTTAATAAATATCCTTAATTTCCTACAACCACTACATTCAGTCACAAGTGAAATAAATCTTGATTCATATTCCTTTCTTAGGAATCTACCTTGCAAGTGGTTCTACGAAATTTGGTCGTTCGTTCGACTTAGAATCCTTTCATCGGATCAAAGGGTCCCTAATATCCTTTTTCCATATTGGTCTTCCTTGACCTATGTAAGGATCTCAGATAATTTGACACCATTCCCCAATGAACCCATATAATCCTCACTATGCCAAACTCGAAAATTCATCCTATCTCCCAACCATCATCTTTAAAACAATTTTTTTGACCCAATCCCTCAATATATGATATA
This sequence comes from Viscum album, assembly GCA_963277665.1. Classification (NCBI taxonomy): domain Eukaryota; kingdom Viridiplantae; phylum Streptophyta; class Magnoliopsida; order Santalales; family Viscaceae; genus Viscum; species Viscum album. The sequence goes on from OY728145.1 coordinate 1,421,012,623, forward strand.
ATAAGGGTTGATATATAATGAAACCTAAGTTTGGCCTCCTCTAGGCCACAGGTTGGTGACTAGCACCAGGGGAGTTAAAATATCATTTATGGGAGGTATTACACTCTATAAAAATGATGGATTGGTATGTAATATGAATCATCTAAAATAAAATCCATGGAACAAAATAAAATAAATATAAACTATCAAACACTGAATTTATAAATAAAACCAATACATATAAAAGTGTGCAAATGAAAAAAAATCAAATAAAAGAAAATACATCAACACAAAAACAACTCCTAATGGACCGATATAGTATTTTACAACACGGTTAAAGTAGTCCTCTTGGAAACCTGTGGAAGTGGTTTTATATATGTAGTATGAGTATACAAATGTACTTAGAAGGAAAAAAGTGTCTCGTTCACATATGGAATAAGTATAATATTTCTCTAATGAGAAAATAGTTGAACCAAACAACACCTATACATGTATACTAACCAAACCCATCCTCACCATAGAACACATAACAAATAAATCATCCATTTATAATAATATAATATAAACTATATCAATGATAGGGTACCCCACACTTCTTTTCCAATAGAATGTCACTCACACACCCTAATGATGTTCATCCTGGAACAACCACCTCTTCAGAATCACATAATATCACATAACACCACATCCCACACGTAGAAACCTAGGCCATTACATCACGTCTCATCCTCCATGAAGAAACATGGGAAATAAAATCTCATAACCAATGTAGAAGAGTATGAAGAACATGAATTATACTATCCTTGTACCCGCCTACTACCAAACATGACCCCCACCATAAACCATATCATAAAATTGTTCCTAAAGAAACATGGTCCATCACTTCTCATCACATTACATGTAAAATGCTATTCTTTTGATACCTGACCATCATAACCCATGCATATCGCCATTTTATGAAAGAGGTGGTATGGGAGATCATATATCTAGCCATCCATACTCCCACTAGGATGTTGTAAAAATATTCCCTAAATATTTTGGTGTTAGCATAGGGTGATTAACATGGGCGGGGTTTGTATATAAAATCACAAGAATATATGAGGTACATATATAGAGTCACAATACACAAGACCATTATATGGGTTCACAACAATCACTAACTGTCTCACAGAATCCACAAAATTTCATCACCCTCTTAATGCATAAAAATCACACAAACAAAACACATGACATAATCCATATTTTAGTCATCAAACAATTTTCCAGAGAGTTTATTTATCAATAAATTCCACTTTAACACCCCTTTAATTTATGTATTCGACATTCATTAGTAACCCATTACATTTAGGTATAATTTTTGTTTCATATTTCTATCCCATTAGTTTGTATATAAATATTATCCATTTAAACCACACAACCCCGCATAAATTCACTTGTTTAACATGCCCATTTGAAATCATTATCATTCATTTAATATCATTAATACTTGGGTAAATATAAAAAATACAACCACACAACACAAAAAAAACACAACAACCAAACATCCAAATACACATAATTATACAGCTATATTCACTTTTGCAACCCCGCTGCATAACAATACCAAAACCGATATCACAGTCCCACTACATAAACATATTGTTGACCTCACATGTTTTGATAATCCCAATTATGCTTTCCAATAATTTGATAATCCCAATTAATGTTTATCTATATATTAATTCTTTCAATATATGAAATTCTATTATCAAGCTGATAATAATATTAAAATAATATTTGAAATATGTTAATCAATGCTTATCTATGTTTATATTAATTTTGAAATAATTCTAACTCAATCATATATTTTTTTCATAAAGAAGATAAGTGTTAAGTCATTGATATTCATTTAGGTACTGATACAGATCTACCGGTACTTAGTCTACCAATAGACATAGTCACCGATAAGAAAAGGTCACTGATAAGCAAAGGTCATCGATAAGCAGAGCTACCGGTATGTATAAGTCCACCGGTAAGTACATGCCACTGATAGATGAAGTCCACCGATATAGACAGCTACCGACAGAATCTGAACTATCGATAGAACAAGTATGCCAGTGTACATAAGTCTACTGGTACAGAATGAAGCTACTGATATTCAGAAGCTTTCGATACAAAGTTTACCGATACAGAAAGTCACCAATACAAAATGATCCACCGATACAAGAGAGCTACTGATAGATCAAGAGCTACCGATTGAAGGAGTCACATGTAGATAGAGCTACTAATACAGAGTAATAGCTACCGATACAAGGAGCTACCGGTACAAGGACAAAGTGCTACCGATAGGAGCTCACTGCTATACAATGTCCACTGTTACACATCTACCGATAGAAAGCTACTGATGAAAGACTCACTAATTTCTAAACTATACTTTTTTCAACATTATATGTTTATTAAGAAACAATATTATTTGATGATTTTAATGAAATTAATGTTACTTAATGTCAGTTGTTGGCATGTCAGGGAACCATACCAAGTACCCATGAAAAGGGTAATCATTCCAATTGCCGGAGCTGAAAGCTATAAAAGGAAGGACAGATTCCTTGCAAAAAAGAGTCTGTAAGAGATGCACAAAAAGATGAAAAAGTGCTGAAAGGTGATTGAATAGTCGTTCATATACATAGAAAAGAAGGACTACATCCATACTAGAAGAACATTGGACATGCATGAATCCATTAATTCAAGAAGAGAACACAAGATGAACTTTAGTCAAGGGGTGAAGAACTACAATGAGATCTTCATACAATAATGCTGATCAAACTGAACTTGAAGAAAACGACCATATGTTTTTTGATTAAAACCAGTGAAGGACTTAGAGCATCATTTACATCAATCCAAGGAGTCAGATCTGCACTTCAAATCACTAGAGCATTCTAAACTCATATCTACTCTCTTAGTGATTCTTTTATTTACATTTTGAGCAGTGTGTTTACTCTGGATATTTTATACACACACTGTCTCCTGAGCTAAGCTGGGGGATTTATAAATCCTCACAAAAACCTTATTTAACTATCTTGTATCCCACTGTGGATAGTGGTAGAGGTCAATTAAGACCTGGAAAGCCAGTGTTCTCTTGTTTTGTTTTCCCACGTAGAACTATGGTAGAGGTCTTAGTACATGGACAATCTATGTACTGTTGTTTACCCCGATCTAGGGTTTGGATCAAATTTTATATAAATTTTTTGAGAGGACTATGTCTCGGCTTGAGATTGAACATCTTGGTTATATCTACTGTTCTTACTTATTTTTATTTTAACCTATATTGAATATTCCACTGCTAAATATTTTGAAATATAAAATTGTTTTAAAGTTACTTTGATAGTTAATCTAGCATGTGTTTGTATGTACAGTAAAGAATTAGGTTAGCTTAAAAAGTTAATTAATCTGTATATTAGATTAACTAAGAACTAATCAATCTTTTGATAATATAACTGAACCTTTATAGTTTTACGAATTTACTACATATTATCTTGTTATTCAATTTGAGGGATTTTAATAAGAAATATTTTTAACAGAAATTTTTAATTGGAACTAAATTCACCTGCCTCTTGAGTATCCACTCAGACCAACACATATCACTTCCAATACCATCACAAACATCACAATATAGCCAATTACCATCCATCACACTATCATAGTTAATCAACAACACACAACTACATCCACAAACATATTACAACACATAACACAACATTATGATTTTTTAGATTTAGTAAAGGGGGTTCTTATTCAATCCCACTTCTTTATTTAGGGGGGTATCATATAATACATAATATCCTAGGGCAACCATTTCATTAACTAAATATATATGATTAACCATTTATTTATGGTGGTTTCATAATAAATCAAAAAACATGGGCATCAAAAATATAATAAAACTATAAAAACAAGGGATATTGATATCCATGGTATTACGTGATACAAAAAATGTAGATAATCTCAATAACACAATATCAAAAATCTAAAAAATAATAACAAGACTTCACTACTCCTTTCCATTTCCTTTAAAATGGTTAATTATCTTTGTTAATTTAGATTCAACTATCTACCCAAGAGATAACCAGATTAACCCATTGCACATGATCCATAGAATGGAGAAACAATGGAATTCCTACTACATGGAAGGATTCCTTATAGAATCTTGATACACCCAAAAATAAGGGGTTCACATATAAAAGAAACCCACCTATAGGGAGAACAAAAACCAATACAGGAAAAAGGGCTCCACAACACCGACAAAAATGACTTTTGAATAACTCACTTCAAGAAAAATAAATACCAAAAAGAGAAAAGGAAGGAACTTTTATTTAGAAGGGTATATCCAAATATAATAGAAATTGATATGTTTGGATTGACCATTAAAGGATTATCTCATACAAATGATGCGGTTGAACCATTTAAAATTATATAGACATAGATGAAACAGAGGATACAATTAACCTACATTAAAATACATTAAAATCTATTAATTAAGAAATTAATCCCACTTTTCTTTGTGAAATATGTCAAAATGGAAAATGTGTAAATTTTAGAAAAAAGGGAAACACTTTAGATCTAACCTTACTATAGATCCACTATTAATGTTGATCCAATATTATTGTTGATACAACATAGGGTTACCCCCCATTACAATGGATCCACATTTACTTTAGATCCACTATTAATATAGACCCACAATTCGGTGATCCACCGTTACTATATATCCACCGTTGGGTGACCCAACATTACTCTAGAGCCACAGTTGGGTGATCTACCATTACTATAGATCCACAATTACTTTAGATTCATCATTATTATAGACTCACCATTACCGTAGAACAACCATTTGGTTATCCATCATTTCTGTAGACTCACCATTTCTCTATACTTGCAGTTATTGTAGAATAAATATTACTATAGACTTACCATTTTTGAAGACTTAACATTACTATAGACTCAATATTACTATAGATCCACCATTGGCTGATCCATCATTTGGTGAACCACTATTAAAATTGACTCACCCTTACGATAGACTCATGTTTACTATATAATAACTTTTACTATAGAATAATCATTACTATAGAATCACTATTATTGTAGACCCACCATGTGGAGATCCACTATTACTATAGACTAACTGTTACTATAGAGTCTCCATTACTGCATACCCACCACCAGAAAGTCACCTTCTAGGACTCACCACTAGGGAGTCACTGCAAGTGATTCACCATCATGTAGTCGCCTATATGAAGTCAACGCTTGGGATTCCACACCCAAAATTTTCACCACCAAAATTACTCACCACCAGAATGAATCATGCCCAAAATGACTCACCAATGGAATGAATCACCACTAGAATGAATCACCAATAGAATGAGTCAATGCCAGGATGAATCACCGCTTGAATAACTCACCACTGAAATGACTCACACCAGAATGAATCCCTTCAAGAATCACCTTCCACTAAAAATGTCTTAGCACCAGAATGACTAACTTCTAGAAATGACTCACTTCTATAGTGACTCACCTCTAGATTAAATCTCCCCTAGAATTACTCACCACCATAATAAATCACCATTTACCTAAAAAAACTCCTCATTATTCCCCCAAACACCTAAAAAACTGTAGTTTCTTTAATGTAATGGGCCATAAGGTAATTTAAATTAAATTTGGTGATTGGATTACATTAGTTCAGGGTAGAGTATATTTCATTACCTGTGTGAGTTTTTAGTGATTATGGGATGTTTGGTATTTATGGTCGAGCCTCCTACATTGATGGGTCTCAAATATTGGGAACCATTACCTAATGGGATAAAGAATTCACTAGATTCTGCTACAATAATTGAGATTTCACAAATCATTTTACTATATATCATGATGAGTTCATACACCAGTCATTATCATTATATTCTTGTGTGATTTTCCCCCAATTTTTTAATAATGTATATTTGGGTTAATGAACAATTGATATTTTTATGGTTGACATGTCTATCATGAAATGCTCAGATACAATACGACATTGGCTGAAACATGTATAGTTGATCGAGGTAACAAACTCACAAATTGCCGGTGGTTTATTTCTGTTATATTTACTATAAATTGTTTTTCGTTTTGTTATAGAATGTAACATGACCACATAAATGTAATTATAATATACACATATATAAAATGGTGGTTCTAATCTAAGTGATGTAATTAATCTTTACTTGGGATCTCATTACACATGGGTACCCGAAAAAACTCTAAGGCTTGGGTTTTTCTCGATCAAGATACAGAAACTCTGACGAGATTCAAATCATGGGATGGAGAATCTATCATATTTTCAAGGGACACATTAAATTTCATTAATGTTTTTATTTTATATGTGATATGACTTGTGGGAGATCAATCATAGATGATTGCATGATTTAATTTTTTTTATTTATGGCATGTATAATTTATTTATTATATATGCGTACACAGATTGATGTCTATCTATATGATTATTATTGGTTGTTTTTTGTTTTTAGTACTATGATATAGGGGGTATAATCTCCCTAAAATACCACCTTAGACTCCCACTATAGGTTTCAAGTGTCTTGAAATTGGGCAGTCATGCATGAGGTTGGGTTGGCCAACAATCAAGTTATTGTTCATAGTGAATTGGTCTTGTACATTACACATAAATTTTAAATTATTTTTTAAGAATAATGATTAATGGGTAAGTGATTTCATTTAAAAAAAATCATAGTAGAGATGTATAATTTCATTATTACATTTATAAATTCTAAATTTTAGATGGAATTATGTCATGAAAATTTTACTTTTTTTTGTCTTAGTATGTGTTTTTTATTTATAGTTTACTAATTGTTTCCTTATAATAATATGTGAATATATTATGTAAAGATATTTTGTGTTAAATATAAAATTTTATTTGAACTATGGATATAATTTTATGTATTCTACTAAGGAAAATATTGGAATTTATCTGATTTTTACTATGGTTAAGCTATTGAGACATTTAAATGGATATATTAAAAGAGTTAAGGTGTTTTTATAAATGCTTGGTGTTATTTGAGTTTTTTATGTAAAATTAATTTATCAGAAATTTATATTCTTAAATGGGTGTCATTTTTTCCAATTTATGTTTTGTGTAAAATCTATTTAAAAGAATAATATTATATTGAAACCTATTGAATAACATGATTCTTTTATAGAATATAATTTATATTGTGTACTTATATTCTTATTAGAGACACCCTTAAAAACTTATATTACATATAAATTTTTTATATTAATATTTATGATATACAGTGGCTTCTAAATAATTAGAGTAAGAATTTTCAACTTCTAAAGAATTGAAAAAATCATATTAAAAATAAAAAATAAAAAATATCATATAATACTTGAAATAAAATATATTTAATCTCACATTGTCCCATATATTACAATTTTCCATTATTTAACACATTAAAATAAAATTTTATAACATGGTTTTGTCTCTAACACTTAAGAAAATTAATTTTTATTTTAACATTGTTACAACCCACATATAAATAAATTCAATTTTGAAGTATTTTTTTTGCCTCCTTTTATATTCAAAAGATTCATAATTCTTGTTAATTTTAAAATTATTATCTATTATATTAATTTTAATAAATAATTTCTTTATGATATAATAATTGATATAAAAATGTTATATGTTTCTGGTCATATCTAAACAAAGCTTTAGGAGTAATGGTTTTTTAAAATTTTATATTTAATAATGCTTTATATGGATGGTGTCCATGCTGGTATTATTAATCTTGTGTTAGAATACCATGGTTATGATCTGAAGAAGTGAGTTTTCATAAAAAAAATTGGTTTTCAAGAGAAGAATGATGATGGTATAGAGAAATTGTTTTAGAATAGAGAATTTGATATTTCTTGGTTTTACTTTATTCATCATTATGAGTATTGAAGTTGGCCAACGCATGAAGACATCAATATGAGTACATATTAATGATAATATGTTATTAAATAGTGAATCCTTAATAGATGATACATAGAATTATATATATAAAGAATGTGATAAATTACAAATATTATATTTTTAATGTGAAGGTATCATAGGAAAACCATATATGGAGTTTGTAATACTAGTACTGGTTATATTACAATTTTTTAAGGAATCACTTCTTAATGATATATATATTCTTGAAAATCATTATTTATTATGTTTTTAATTGGTTAGATTTGATTTTCAACTACCAAAATTAATGCGTTTAGTAATTAATGAAACTTATTTATGAACAAATCTATGAGCATAAATGAGTGAAAAAAAATGTTTCACATCTTGATGGAAGCCCAATATAGATGTGACAATATATTTAATTCTATAATAATAAATTTGGAACTCTCCATTGATTCATAGGATATAAGATATTTTTATATTTTATGAAAATTCAAAAAAATATGTGGAGAGATAATTTTGGGAGAAATAGGAACATGACATTAAAAGAAATAAGGATAACGATAAAATGGTTTATCTAGCTGATAGACTAGCATGGAAGCCATTTAGTGCATGATATCCAAAATTTTCAAGGAAATTATATAATTTTTGTTTGTTTCTATTATGTAATCGATTAAAACCCCTTTGTCATTTAATAACATCATACAATACATAGATAATTTTCATTCACATTTATAACCTTATGAAATTAATGTGAATGAAAAAATCATTTAACTTATTTAATAAATTTAAATATATATATTATGATCATAAAAATTATATAGAACTATAATTTGAACCATTTCAAAAAGAGTTATGGTGGTTTTGGAATATGGGTGTGTGCACATGCGATGCCTCTATTAAAGAGGAATTTCAAATTCATGCTGTTATTATATGGATGAAATATTTGTTTCCATAATTATTGAATGATTTCAGATTATATTAATATTTTTAATTTATTATATCAATTTTTATAAAGAATTCAATATCCATAAATAGTTAATTTCATCATAGTTTCAAATTCATGTGGTATGGAAGATTATTTCAATTGAATAATTGATATAAGAACAGTAATTAAAACATTGAATGTTTTATTGCGAATTATAATTTATATTAGTGTATTCTAAGGAATAATATACTTAAAAATTTTTAAGATAGAATTTTTATAATTGGAAAATTTTATCTTGATTATTGAAACATGATTAATGTTTAAATTGAATCCAAATATAATAGGGAAAAAATTATATTCATTGAATTGTCTTATTGGTCAACAATTTTGATATTTCATTATTTTAAAATAATGAAAATTTAAAAAAAAATCATATTTGAAGTATTTCATCTAGTGCTTAAATATTTTATGACGATGTCTATAGATAATTTTTGATCTTGGTATAACTTAACGGATTAGGGCGTTATTACGAAAAAGGACCATGAGTTTAATGATCATAATAATAAGAAAGTTCCATATGGTTATTATTTGATGCTAAATATTGAGAAAAAATTTATATAATTACTAGTGAGTATAATGATTCAAAATTATTATTCAAAAAATATATAAAAATGGGTTAAGAGAAGAGAGTTGAAACTAAAATCACTAAAAACTCATGACCATCATATTATTATGCATGAGTTGATTCCAATAACCATATTCCATTTATTGTTAAATTATATAAGTTTTATGGTCATTTAATTATGTCCCATTTATAATGATATTTTTCCTAAAAGGTTTTGAGAATGTTCATTAAAAAAATGATGCACAATGCACAAATAATTATTTTTTTATTAGATAAGACTCTCCCTATCAGATTTAATTATATGAAACATATAACTCTCTACCTTCCTTTATATGTTACTCATATGGTTATAATTTATTTTTTTATATTTATATAACCAATATAATTAAGAAAAAATGAATTTTTAGTTTTCTAAAAGATGTTAGATATATACACTATAAGAGTGGTGGGATTATTGTTTTAAAAAAATTACAATTTATCTCTATAATAAAGTTTAACATGATTAAAAATATGATTATATGATCAAGTTAAAATATTATAAATTATAATCATAAATGAATAATAAATTAATAATATCATATTTTCAATAATCTACCGATGAAGTAAGTAAACAAAATAAAAAATATTATAAAAACAATGCACAAATTTTCAAACAATAACTGAATTACTCCTCTAAAGGTTATTATAAAAAACATGGTTTATCCTTAAGTAGTAAGGAAGTCTATAAACATTAATTTTAATAAAAATAATTTTAAAATAAATGGATTCAATATCTTACTATCCCTAGAACCCATCTATTTAAATTCATCTGAAGGTTCTCTATCTTCTTATCATTGAAAGTACTCAACATAAAACTATTAGAATAATTACTATATTTCTATCCCTATAAGCCTTGGAATCATAGACAACTACTAGCTTCATAAAACATATCCCTTATCTTTATAAATAGTATCCCTCAATTTAGATGATCATAAAATCACTAATTAAATGGGAAGATAAGGGAATTTATAAGGCTAACCTCACACAATGGGACCTCATCGATAAATCACTTAAAAGGAAAATTTACACTAATGAGAATGAATCTCAAGAAAATAAAAAATTTCATAGCTTCAAAATGAAAATAAATATTATAACTTTCATGCAATTTTATTCCTATTCTCTAGTAAGGCACAACACTATTTTTAGACTTTATTTTAAAATTTATACTATTTAAAAGTTTCTATTTTAGAAATTAGTTATATCTGGATTAGAAGCTTCTTCATCAACATTTAAAGAACTAAGAAAGGATCACAAATATCTAATGAAGTTATTCTTCCATCATTATAATAACTCTTTATCCAAGGAATAAAATCATTCATGAAACCTAAGATAATAATATTTCCATTTCAAATTCTCTATAATATCATTTATAAAACATTCAGTTCTATACAATAGTATAAATTATAAAAATAATTTAAGATAAATAATATTTTATTATTGTGTATTGTTAATTTTTTTTAAAAATTACATCACTAATGGACTCAATAACCTCCCCTTCCTAAAAAAGTTTTACACTTAATAGAAATGGACAATATTAATGAATTTTAAAAGAAAACTCTTTATATGTTCCAATATATTAAATCTCTCTATTTTGACCTGTAAAATTTAAAAAAATAAACTCATTAGATATGAAAAAGGTAATTAATTTTATAAAATAAATATCCTCTTTTATAAATTCATAAGAGAATAAAAATGTTCTTCAAATTTATTATACATTATTCGAAATTAAAATTCTAAAATTTCTTCCCCTTTACTGAGAAACTTTTACAGTTTTTACAATTCTCATATTATCTAAATTACTCACCCCTTTTAATTTTCAATAATTTCATACAAATAGAAAAAAATTAGATAACTCATTTTAATAAATTAAACCTCCCAAAATTTATCTTTTTAATGACGTTCTTCTTTTATGGATAATTCTAGGAAAATATTATATTTGAATCTTCTAATGTTATATAAAAAATATTATCCTAAGAAAAAAATAAAGTAAACTCATCTTTTCATTAAAACATTAGTTTATAGGAACATTGAAAAAGTGAATAATATTTATATTTAATATTAAAAAATTTAGTTCAATTAATAACATTACTACTTTTTTATATAAATGTTAACATTATATTTAAACAAAAATATTCCCCCTTCTTGCTTGATGTTTAGCAATAATTTAAAAATTAATTTAACTGTGGATCATTTTTATATTGATTATACCAAAATTATATTTATTTTATTATGAAATATTTATCATCAATGGTTTTTTATAAATATTATCAAGATATTATTTTGTTTTAAATAATTAAAGAATATTATTTTAATTTTTTGTAGGATCTCGATGGAAAGTGTTTCTTATGTATATGTGCATTATACATGAGTGATAATGCATATTTATAGATTAATAGATAACCAATGTATTATCACAAAGTATTTCTATCCAAATGAAACTAAAATCATAATTTTTAAGTGTATATCAGATCTATAGAACTTTGGTAAAGTAAGTCTTATCTACTAAATATTTGTTATTAGTAGTTATAGAATCAATAGAATGATGTTTATTTGTATAGAAATAAACTAAAGCTTCTTCTATGAATTAAAAATCTCCAAAATTACTTTCTAAATCCATTCTAAAACAAAAAAATTTAATATTTGTGTAAATTTTGAGTAACATTTATTCTTGTAGAGAATTAAAAAAACTATGTTATATGGTTCATTTGAGGTATTGAAAAACGAGTTTTACCACTTTTATATGGGATTCACTAGGATTAAGTTTAAGTCAAACACAATAACATATTGAAAACATTATATATGGTCAATTGGTCATTAAATAAATAAAAGTTATGATATTTTCCCTATATATTTTTGATTAATTGGTTTTTTGGATTAATCGAGGTCAGGTCTTATAAAATTTTCTATCAAAGTAGTTATACTTGAAGAATTGTTAAAACCAAAACATATTAGTAAGTATCTAATATATATTTTTTGTGGCCAAATGTTTTCTTATGGTTATGAGATAATTTAATACCATGAAAAAAGTTATGTTCACCCAGCATGATTATCTTTAACTCACATTTCATTTGTTCTGACTGTCTATCAAAGAGGTATTTCTGAACTGATCCAAATATATGATTATTAACATTAAATTTTAACAATGATGGTTTATTTTAAGTAATTATTTAAAAAATGTGATTATTTAACATTTCTATAAATTAAATTATTCTGAAATAAAAAATCTGAAAAATATCTCAATCAATTCTCTTTGGGAATCATCATGTTTGTAGAGTACTATGGTACACTTACAACCATGTTCCAAAATAAACTTACTAATTTACTCCCTTAGTAAATTTTGAATAATTTCTTCATCAATTATTCATCTGTATCCAAATACATCATTTTTATAGAGTTATTTGTGACAGATTTTTATCTGTAACACCCCAATATTTTAGGATAATCCAATTTTGTTTGATCACATATACGACATGAAACTGCGAGCATAAATGACCCACAAAATATTTGACCACTATAACATATTTATCTAAAAGATGTGGATAACAATTATTAACTTTTATATAAACTATATATATAGGTATATATAAATTTTCTAATGAATATAAATATATTGATAAATTATTATCAAATAATAAATCATTTTTTGTAAAGTAATTTTGTTCTTAAAAAACTTCTTCCAAATTGACATTTATTGGATGTTTTGAGAAAATAATATAATTTATTTATATATATTGAATATTTTTTTGGGAAAAAATAACTTTGATTTTTTAAATCATTATATGAAAATAAAAATATGGGTAAAATGTTGAATTTATTTGGATGATAAATTTTTATGTGAATATTGAAAAATAATGTTTTTCGTAAAACTTATATTTATTATAAAAAATTATGTAAATTTAAAATAAGAATTTGATTTTAATTTTATTTAAGTGAAATTAGTATTATTTAATTATATATAATCAAAATAGTTACTTTTAATCTACTTGACACTTTATTTAATGTATGTTTATTTTAATGCTTAAAACACATTTTTTCTTAAAACATTTCTTAAGTCCATAATGTTCTAAATTTTAATTAATTAAACTAATACCTAATTAGGAATGATTTTAATAGAAAATATAGAATATATATCCATATATATGAATTTAAATTCTTATAGTGATTATTACTTGTAAAATGTTTAATATAGTATCATCTTACTCTTGAAAAAATGAATTTTTTGTAAAACTACATTTTCATCGCATCTGGGGGGTTTAGGTTAAATTAAAATCACCCAATTATGTGTATTAAAATTTATAAAATATATAAAATATTTATAATACTCATTATTTATATTATATTATATTTCTGACATATTTTTTTTCATAATGAAATGTGAAAACAAAAAAAATAGTTCATCATGTTTCAGTTAAGAATGAGTTTATATGAAGTGAAACTAAAAACCTAATGGTTTAAATGTCCTAAAAACACGTCCAAATAATATTTCATTAAAATATATCAAAATTATAACATATATGTTTCAATGATGATCCATTTTGGAGCCATGTTAAATGATTAAAACTTCGGTATAACGTTTTATTTTAAAAAATTGAAGTATGTCCTCTCCTGCAGTTATAAAAGGACACCACCTCTTCTCCCCACCTCGAAAATGAAAAGCCTTTTGTTTTGACCAATAATTAAATTAATAACTTACTTAATTCCATACCCATGTTATATATTACTTGTATTTAATATTAATAATTTCTTGGAAGGATTTAGTTATATTCATAAAGAGGTAGTCTGAAGAAGAGGTATCGTTCTTATCCAAGCATTTTTATATTTTTTTTCTTCCACAAACTTAAAATTTTATTAAACCATGCTGTTATAAAAAAATTATCTCCCAAATATTTATATGTTATTATTTTATTATAATAATCTACAATCATCTCTTTTTCCATTAAATGGTAAACAGAACTATCATTCATGCATACAACATACTACCACCTCGGGAACTAATGTAATTCGTTTTCCATCATCACCTCTCATGGATTTTTATAATTATAGAATTAATGGTTATAAATTATATTCATTAAATATTTATCACTATTAAATTATATTATATAATTTTATTCTTACCATTCCATTAACATAAAAATGATAATGCTGTTCATGCACGTGTGTGAATTATTGCCTTAGTGAAGCAATGTGATTTATTTTCATCACCACACCACATGGATGATATATATAAGTATATTTAATGAAATAGATTCTTATTTTTCATATTATTATCAATTTTTAAATATAAAATAAATCTCTTCATAATGATTACAAAAAAATGGAAACATTACTCATCCATACATTCGACCCGCGATCTCCATGATTGTATCGTAGTTAATTTTTGTAATAAAAATTAATCATGGTTTGTTTTAAAAGTATAATTGATTTATAAAAATAATTAAAATATTGTGATTATTAGTTTGGAGATGATTTAATGTTAACCCATTTTACCATAATCAACATACCTAACTCATTTTAAAAATATCGATGGAACGTCCTCAGAACACCTAACATGGACTGAACTGATTAAATATTAAAATATGATATTAAAAGAAATAAAGTAAATGATTTTAGTTCAAGGTTTTTAAACTGTAAAGGGTTATTTATAAATAAAATAAATATGTAGGTGTCTAAGGGCATACATGGAAATTCTAGACTTGAGGTTGGGGTTTCTTGTCTCACTTTTATTTTTGTGTGGGATATGCTATATTCACAACTCAATTTTCTTATATGTTGTATATAATTCCAATTAAATAATATTATAAAAATTTTCAAGAAATTTACCTATATTTATGAATCCATATGAGGTTCTATTTGTTAAGAAGTGTTGATCAAGATATTACCAAAGTAGTAAAAGTTTTTGTCTTGATATTATTTCATTGATGCGTAGTTTAATGTTATGAACAAATTTAATTTATATGGTGTATATAATAACCATTTTATATTCTATATCATGAATAATTTAAAATTAATTATATTTTATATTTAAATATAAATTATTGCTTCCAATGGGACATGACATGAATTTACCAATTAGTGTTGGGTTTTATAATTCAATTTTGTTTTCATTGGGTTATATTACTAAGTCATTGTATTTGACATGCTAGGATTTTGTTTCAAATAACCCATAAACATATTCTGTCATTTTTCCAATTTTTTGCTGTGGATTTAAATTCATTACACATAATATTTACACTTATTAATTATCAATTCAATGATATGATCTTTGTAAGGTTTATTTATCACAGATTATCTCTCCTCGAGACATATGTTGATGTTATGAACATAACATATTTAATTAGGTGTAGATAATGCAACTTTGACATTTTATATCGTGGATCCCATTATTTTAATTCTATTTAATGTTTCATTTTATGTTATTCATTCATGGGGATTATGATTGGAAGGTTTCTAAAGAGGGAAATGATTTATTCCATAATCTTCTTTATTTTTAGGATTATTTATGTTCAATGTTCCTTTTTAAAGGAAATAAAATAATATTATTTTCATTAACTACATATTATTAATTCAAATATAGTTATGAATGTGTTTTACATTGTTAATTTCAATTTCCTCCATTATTGATTAAATAATCACCATGAAATCTTCTCGTAAGTGATACTGATATTGTACCTTTTTTCAGATCGAGAATATTTCCATCCATATCAATGTTTTCTAAAATGTGTCTAAAAATATTGTTTTCCAAACATAAATGATTTACACTAAAGGAAAACTTCCGTTTAGCGGCGGTTTTAAAAACCGCCACTAAACGTGTTTCAGGCCGCCATTTCGAGGGTGTTTTTAAACCGCCGTGAAAAAACCGCCGCAAAATGCCATAAATTTTATTAACTTTTTTATTTTTATTCTTTTTAAATTTTTTTTCGAGGATTAGTGGCGGTTTCGGCAAATCCTCCACGAAATGAAAGGGAAAAATAAAAAAACACGAGAAACCCCGAAATCACTAAAACGACCATAATTTTTGATCTGGGCGTCCGTTGAAGTGCCACGACTAGTCAAATCGAAGCTCATGAAGAGATATAGAGGTACATAAAATCAAAACCATGAGACAGTCTAAGGTGCGGATGATATTAGAGTTATAAGAAAGTTGAAAAAAGTTCCCCAACTTCAAACGACCTTAACTTTCACTCCGGGTGTTTTTTTGGGCTCTACCACATATCAAATTGAAGTCAGCGAAGAGAGATACACACCAATTCGACACAAGAAAGTTTCTTTCGTGTTTTTCGACCCCAAATTCCCCTCTGAAGGCCTCTGAAACCCAATTTCCGTAATCGGTGTCCCGTCGAACTTGTCTTCAAACATACCTAACTTTCGATCCGCATGTCAGTTCGGACTCCTCCACCGGGTAGATCATAGATCATTCCATGAGCTTCAGTTTGACTGATCGCAGCGACCACATGCACTCTTGGATCATATGTTATGTCCTTTTTAGTGGGTATCATGTTTTTTATGTTTTTCGATGCCTCGTTTCTAGCACCCATTCCCCGTCAGCTTTTTTTTAAATGGTCGTAACTTCTGATCCGCCTGTCCATTCAGAATATTTCACCTATCAGGTCAAAGATAGTTTCAGGATCTTTTATTTGACAGGTCACAGATCTAAAACGGACTCTCGGATCATAATTTATCTCTGTTAATGCGAGTCCAATGTTTTTGTCACTTTATGACCGTTTTGACGGGTTTTAACGGTTGCTCCATTTATTACTGTTTATTTGGGTTTCCATGACTTGTTATCTTTATCAATGGTTTTTCGTGGGTTATTATGATGATTATGTTGAAATATTAAGGGGTTTTTCAGAGTTTTCATGAGTTTTCATGCGTTCTCATTCTTTCTAATGCCTCATTCTTCATATGCTTCTCCATCCGTTTTCATGCATTTTCATGAGTTCTCATCCCTTATCACGCCTTTTCATACTTTTTCATGTGTTTCCTTTATTATTTATTATTTATTATTTATAATATACTTTAATTTATTTATTATTTATTATTTGATACTGGGTTTTTATTATTTATTATTTATTATTTATTATTTATTATTTGTATTTATTTATTATTTATTGTTTATATTTATTTATATATATTATTTATTATTTATATTTATTTATTAATTATTAATTATTATTTATTATATATTATTACTAATAATAAAATATTATTATTAATAATAATATTTGTTACTGGTTATTTATTATTTATTATTTATTATTTATTTATTATTTATATTTATTTATTATTTATTATTTATATTTATTTATTATTTATATTTATTTATTACTTATATTTATATTTATTTATTATTTATATTTATTTATTTATTATTATTTATATTTATTTATTATTTATATTTATTTATTATTTATATTTATTTATTATTTATATTTATTTATTATATATATATATATATTTATTATTTATATTTATTTATTATTTATTATTTATATTTATTTATTATTTATTATTTATTATTTATTATTAATTATTAATTATTAATTATTAATTATTAATTATTAATTATTAATTATTAATTATTAATTATGAATTATGAATTATTATGAATTATGAATTACTAATTATTTTTATTATTTATTCTTTTTTATTATTTATTATTTATTATTATTTATTATTAATTATTAATTATTTATTATTAATAATTTATTATTAATTATTAATTATTAATTATTTTTATTATTTATTATTTATTATTTTTATTATTTATTATTTTTTCTTATTGAATATTTATTATTTATTCTTATTTATTATTTATTATTTATAATTTTTTATTATTTATTATTTATATTTATTTATTATTTATTATTTATTAATTATTATTTAGTATTTAGTATTTATTATTTATTAATATTTATTTATTATTTATTATTTAGTATTTAGTATTTATTATTTAGTAGTTATTATTTTTTAGTTATTAGTTATTATTTATTATTTATTATTTATATTTAATATTTAATATTTAATATTATTTATATTTAATATTTATTCTTTATTATTATTTATTCTTATTTATTATTTATTATTTATTCTAATTTATTATTTATTATTTATATTTATTATTTATTATTTATATGTATTTATTATTTATATTTATTTATTATTTATATTTATTTATTATTTATATTTAATTATTATTTATATTTATTTATTATTTATTATTTATTATTTATTATTAATTATTTATTATTTATATTTAGTTATTATTTATTATTTATTATTTATTATTAATTATTAATTAGTAATTATTTATTATTATTTATTATTTATTATTATTTATTATTTATTTATTATTATTTATTAATTATTAATTATTGTTTTTTATATATTATATATTATTTATTATTTATTATTTTTTGTTTATTAATTTTTATTTATTGTTTATTATTTATTATTTATTAGTTTTTATTTATTACTTATTATTTATTACTTATTATTTATTATTTATTATTTATTATTTATTATTTATTATTTACTATTTATTATTTACTATTTATTATTTATTATTATTGAGTTTATATCTATTATTTATGTATTATTTGTTTTTTCAATTAATATATATAAGTATATTAAATTCTGTTTATTAAACACTTAATGAGTTTGCTGGAGTGGTAAAGTCTTGGGAAAATAAGCAAGAGGTTAGGGGTTCAAATCTCACCAAACGCAATATTTCTTTATATTGCATGGGCATGGGCATGTTCATGTGCTTGTGCATGGGCATGGGATGTGCATGGGCATGTGCATGTGATGTGCATGCATGAATAAATAAAGTAAATAAAGTAATACGAAATAAATAAAATAAATATGAAATAAATAAAATAAATAAAATAAATATGAAATAAATAAAATAAATATGAACTAAATAAAATAAATATGAAATAAATAAAATAGATACGAAATAAATAAAATAAAATAAATAAGAAATAAATAAAATAAATACAAAATAAATAAAATAAATACGAAATAAATTAACAAAATAAATTAAATAAATAAAATAAAATAAAATAAATAAATAAAATAAAACAAATAAAATAAATAAAATAAATAAATAAATAAATAAATAAATAAATAAATAAATAAATTTAATTAATTAATTAAAAATAAAAAAGTTAAAAAAAAAATTAAAAAACCACCACTAAATCATTTAGAGGCGGTTTAAACCGCCACTAAAAACCCACAATGAAACGTTTTGCAATGGTTTTAAAAACCACCATGAATAGGTTGCCGACACACGATTTCACGGCGGTTTTTCGAAACCGCCGTGAAACGGAAAACCAAACCGCCGCTAAATACCTTTTTTTTCCATAGTGTTATTTGATCTATTTTACATGGTATTTTACCTCCTTTTAATTAGTTATAAATGTAAATATACTATTTTATTAAAAATGGATCACTTTTGACTCACTTTATAAAATGTAGGGAAAGAATGCTAATTTTTAACATTTACATCATGAAAAGATTTTCCCACCGTCATAACAACTATTTTCTACGATGATTACTTTATATGTTTCATTTTTAATTTTCAATCCAAATTATCTTCATATTATTTTGTGAATTTTTATTTTTTAAATGTAATTTTCAATGTTAATGGTTTTTTTTTCAGAATGGTAATAATTATTTTTTAAACTTATTTTTATTCATCAACATCAACATTAACTACCCTTGATGTTACATATTCTCCTATGGGGATAATTTTTAAGTATAACATCCTCATTATTTCCCTGGATAGATTATTATTTTTTCAATGATATTTTCCTAGAACCCATTTCTTTTCTATGGGTTAATCATGATTTAATAGAAATAGTGGATGTTTTTAGAGTTTTATGATGATATTGAAGATCTATTTACTTTATTTATATTTCTCTTCTTAGACATTGTTTATATGATAGGTTTAGCCCCATTATATCACATGGGTGAGTCTGATATTCCTTATCTGATGGCTATAAGAAAATGAAAGTCTAATGTATTTATTATGGAAGTCGCGTGTATGGTTATTCTATATATATGTGTTTTGTGAGGGTTGTGTGAATATGTAGTTCAAAGATACAAAAAATGTTTCATTATGGTTTATATTGGTTATAAATGATTCCTTTGATCAAGATTGATATCATATATCACAATATAATTTAATCCAATGACTCTATCATTTTTTAAATCATTAATCTATGTTTCTTGATTGATGATCCATGTATAGAAGGATATAATTTCCCTTATGATATTCTCATGAAATTTGACAATATTATCATAACTTTATGCTCATATTATTTCACTAATGACATTCAATTTTTAATTATCATGTTTACCCTTACTAATCATTTGAGCTCGCCATTTTTATGCTTCCTTTTTCCAAGGTTATCAATAATGACATTAAATGAATTATTTCTTGAAGGGATTCAAATTTATGATGATAATGACTAATGTGAAATATGAAAAGTTGGGTATAGTCCTAATGAAACTCTTTTAATGTCACGGAAATTTGATATATATTATTATATCCTATTTATATTAAATTATAATCCAAATAGGTCCTTAGGTATGTAAGGGATCCAATATATTATATTTATTTTATGATTTTTGGATGAAAAAAATTGTCACATTTATCAGTATCAAATCCATTAAATTAGTGTTTATATTTTTTCACTTGATTTGGGTGTGATGGTTTGGGGGTATTGTAGTTGGTTTCAAAGGAGGGTTTAGATGACATAAGAGATTACTATATTTTTCATGTGATAATAGCCTAATAATTATAGATTCCATCATGGTTTTATACGTATAAGGTCAATAAAAAGTTCATGGTTTTAGAACCCCTTTTGATTTCTTAGGTAATGAAATTTTGAGGTGATTAATGACATTTTGGGATAGGATTTATTAGGTTTACGTAAATTTTACTCGAATGTTTAATGAAAAGAATTATTTGAGTAAGAATACCATTAATTTTGTTTACATAATATTAATGGTATTGGTATCCTTTAGAGTTTATCATATCTTTAATGTGGATGTAATTATGGTTAATAAAATTTTGGAATAAATGATATATTAAACCATTTGACTAAAACCTGATTTGGTGAATATGTGACTAATGAAATAGTTTGTTATTTTGGGTAACATTATTTGATTAAGGTAAATATTACATTATAGTATTTAATAAGAAGAATAACATTTCAATTATATATTGTAAAAATATAATATTTTACTCTGTTTTTTGGTTATTAATGATATTTATGGAAACAATTATTATATCTTAGATATTATATGATTAAGGAATATACATTTTTTATAAGAGATATTCAAACCAATTTATTTTATTTGTATATAAGGTTTAAATCAACCTTAGGATAGTAATGTTTTGAACCTTCTAGTCACCTGGTTTCAATCATAGTCAGGAATTTTGTGAATATTTTTAAGGATAATTATTTATGGAATGATATATTTTGATGTTTGGGTATTATAGCAGAAATTTAGAGACTAATGATATTTAGGTTTATTAATTAAGGGAAATATATTTCCTTTTGTTGGTCATTTGGGTTTTGGATAATCTATAATTTTATATGGAATATCTTATTATTCTTTTGTGTATTACATGATCCAATAGAAGATAATTTTAGTGCTTTAGGAATAAAAAAGTCATCTTAGATCCCAATCGTTTGGAGAAAAAAATGATATTGTGGTAAACACTGTTTGAGTAATGAAATTAGAAACTTCAAGTAAGTACATTTCATTATTTTATTAATCTAAACTATAAAATAATTCTTTAACTATTGGAAAAGTATTATGAAACATTTTTATTCATTTTACCATAATTTTTAATGAAATTGATGGCCTTTTCACACCTCATTTTAGTATGGTTTTTCGGTTATTAGTTTTCTCATGATCATTCAATTTCTTATGATAAATGATCTCTATCACTCTCCATTATAAATTGGGAATTAATATTTTATTAAATTTCTATATATTTACATCACTCTAATGTTCTCTTATTTGGAAACCACATTATGGTTTATCCTATACAACCTTTATTTTTTTATTTCCTTCAATTCAAAATGATGTTTTAATAACCCATTTTATAATATAGGGTTTTTAGAACGGTATTTTCCAATGAAAAAACATTTATTATCTTGAAAAAGTTCAAATTACGATGACACAATTTGTGGAATGGGGGATAATGTAACACCCCTATATTTTAAATTAATAACAGTATATTCAATACGATATACGACATGTAACACCGAGTATAATAACCCGTAAAATATATTATCCTCATAACATCACCATAAAATTGGTTGATATAAATAGAATTTACTAATTTTTAATATATATATATATATATAATATCTTACTAAAAATAAATTTATTGAAATTTTTTTTATATAAACAAATAATTCTTGGAAATGTAATTTTACTCAACAAAACGATCGTTTCTTAAAAAATGAATTTATTTATTTTTTTAAAAAAACAATATTATTAATTTATAGATATTTTAGAAATTTTAATTAATAAAATGAAAATAAATTTTTAAATTAGTACATCAATACTCACTTAGTATGAAATCAGTAGATTATTTTTTAATATTTTTTATTTTTTTGCGAATGATAAAAAATTCCAATTTTTTGTAAGAAAATCAATTCTTTTTAAAAAATTAGTAACTTAAAAGTACCATTACTAATTAAATATTATTTCAAATAACATGAGTATTATATAGTTTTATATAATCTAATTAATTACATTTTAATCGTCTTAATACTGTATTTTAGTATAAGTATATTTTTAGACTTAAAACACATTCTTTATAACTGTTTTAAAGTGAATAATGTTTCTCTATTATAACTAATTAAAATAAAAACTAAAGAAGAATGATTTAAATTAAAATTTTTGATTATATATTCATAAATATTGATTTAAATTCATATAATTCTTATTAATAGTCCAAAAGTTAATACAATATCATCTTATTCTTGACAAATTCATTTCTTTAAAAAATGACATTTTCATTGAATTAATATGTTTTATTTTAATTTATGTTTTGTCACATATATGAATTTAATTCCAAAAAATGAATTAGATATTTAGAATCAATTAAAAATATATTATATAAAATGTTAAATTTAATCATTGGACATAATTAATAGTGAAAATAGTAAAAATATTTTACAATAGTTTAGGTAGAAATAGGTTCAATAGGGGTTAAACTAAACATATAGGGGATAAAATGAACAAATCACTTGTATAAATTATATTTTCTAGATATATTTAGAACATATATCATATAAGGTTTCATTATATACTATATTGGTTCCTTTTAGAATGTGTAAAATAAAGGTATAACCTTTACTTTTCAAAAACATCCAATATGTCCTCTCCCCAACTAATAAAAGGACACCTTCAACTCTCCAATAATCATATTAAAATAATTTTTTATCAAAAAATACTAAACATAAAACCTTTTTTAATTTCTTATAAAATACAAGAAGATTTTCTTTATCATAATTCTAATCTACGATGGATTTAGATATAATGCTAATGTGGTGGTTTGAAGAATATGTATCATCCTTAACTGAGTATTTTTTTTATTTCTAATTCCACTTCCATAAAATATTATTAAAAAATTATGATAAAATAAAATATATAAATATAATATATCGATATATTAATAGGATAATGTCATAACATACACCCATATACTCTTCCATCAAATGAGAAATGAATTCATAGTTCATAAGTGTGGCAGAATCCAACCTCAAGAATCGATGCTATTCGATTCCAATAATAACCTCTAAATGATGTTTATAATTATAGGATTAATATTTTTATATGATATTAATGAAATATTTATCATTATTAAAATATAATATATTATTTATTGTTTACCTACCCATTCAATAAAAAATGATAATGTTGTTCGTGCGTAGTCGTGGACTACCGCATCCATGAAGTGATGTGATTATTTTTTCATCACCGAATAAAATAGATGATATATATAAGTATATTTAATGAAAAAATATTTTTTACCATATTATTATTATTATTTAAATATAATATAATACTTTCCATAATGATCATCAAGAAATTAAATATTACACATGTGTACATATGACTTACTGGTTCTATGATTGTAACATAGTGGATTTATTAATAATCATTATTCATGGTTGGTTTTAAAATAATACATGATGTATAAAAAATACAAATAATTCCTTATTATTATTATTATATAGAAGATGGAATAATTTCCTTTTAACCAAAATCAATATATCAAAGTTGTTTTGAAACTATGGACCAAACGTCCTCAAAACACTCGATGTGAACTTCCCTGATTAAATATTAATATATGTTATTAAAAAAATAAAATAAAATAATTAATTATTATATATTAAGAAATGAAAATGTGTTTTATGAAATCAAATAATTTATATATATTTATTATTATAGAGTTAAAATATATACATGGAAATTATGGATTTATGGTCATGGTTTATCTTATCACTTTTATTTCTATGATTGATATTCAATATCCTCAACTTATTTTTTTTGTGATGTAAATAATTTACATTTATTATTATTTTTATATTATAATGAAATTAATTTTTATTTATTTATCTTTCACGATTTTTTGATGTATACATTACTAAAGCAGTTAGGTATTCTCTCTCAATTTCCATTAATCAAGGAATATTTTAATTTTATGAACCAATTTTAGTTCTATGGTGTATATAAATCCCATATTTAATGTCATATATTGAATACTATATACATAATGGTATTTAATGTTTGAATATTATTTATTTTATCCATGTCTATTTGACATAAAATTTACCTAAAAGTAAGGGGTTTAATAACACCATTTTTTAAATTGGGTTATATTACATATTTGGTGTCTTTGATATGTTATAATTATGTGTTAAATGACATAAAATTTTATTATTTTGTGTTTTTTATTTTTTGATGTGTTTAAATTTTTTACACATAATATCTTCCTTGATTAATTCTCAATTCAATGATATTATCTTTGTATGGTTTATTCGTCTCAAATTCTATTTCATTGGGACATATGTTGACGTTATGCACCCAACGTATTTTATGTGTTGCATATAATTATGCATTAAAATGTTATATAATTAATATAATAATTTTAATGAAATTTAATGTTTAATTTGAAGTAATTATTAAAATGGGCTTATGATTGAAAATCTACCAATGTGGTAAATACTTCATATTACAATCTCTTTTATTTTTTGGATTATTTATGTTAAAGGTTCCTTTTGGGATGAAATAAAATGATATTAATTTCATGATCCATTTTTATTTAATTTTCCTATTGTTAGGAATGTGGTTTATAGGTTTAATTTTCATTTCCTGTTGTATTTATTAAATAAACAACTGGAAAGACACTGGTAAGTGATATCGATCTTGTACTTTCTTTTAGATCAGGAATATTTATAATCCATATCCATGCTTTAAAATATTATTTCAAAATGTTCTTTAATATACATAAATTATTTCTTAAATCCATTTTAAATAGAATTTTATCTTGTTTATAATTGTTATAAAAGTAAATTTTTTAATGTTTTCAAAATAGGTCACTTTTAACTCCATTTACAAAATATTTGAGAGTAATGATTATCTTTTACATTTAAATTATGAATACATTTTCCCACTATCATGAACATTATTTTCATTTAATATTACTTTATAATTCTACAATGTTATGTTCAAGGAAATGGATTTCCCATTTGTTTGGATTTTTTTTAAAATTTTATTTTCTATGTGAAAAGGTTATTTTAATAAAAATTGTTTTAATGATATATTAATCATATATATATTAATCAAAATTTGAAACCCTTGATGCTAACTATCCTCTACTTGGTATCTTTTTCAACAATATAATATTCATAATTTCTCTAGATGGATTATGAGTACTTCAAAGATATTTTCAAATAACATCTTCTTTTCCCTAGGTTAATCACGTTATGAAAGGGATATGGATGATTTATAAGTTTTATGATGAAATTAATGATATATGTAATTTATCCTGGTGGCGGTCCTTTGACATTTTTTATATGATGGGTTAAGACCTATTATATATCACTTATGAACTTGATATAGCTTATATGATGGGTACACTAACTGTGTTGGTGTGAAAAACCAAATTGATTGAGTTATTGAAGTTTATTTGTAGCATTATGAGAACCCTAGGTTATCTATCAAGTGCAGTTGTATGTATATTTTTTTTATTTTTATAAAAAAGACTAGAATATGTGGGTTTAATATAGTATTACAAATACAATTACTCAATTCAATAGTTTAATATTAGATAAATAAATGTTGTGTTTTTATTATTATGAGGGGAGGTAATATCAAGTTCACTACATATCTTATTTTTTTTAAAATTCTAAAAAATATAAATGGTTTAATGGATTAATTTTTTGAGGGTTGTCAAGATTTTATTTCCATTATTTCCTCTTAAAACGATGCATAAAGAACCAACCCTTGACAAAAAAAATCACCTTTTCAAGGTTTAAACCAAAATAATATAGTCAGGGTTTCCAAAAAACAATGATATATAATATTTGTGTGAGAGAGAAAGAAAACATGTATTATCTATTCAAAAAAATCCAATTTACCCACATAAATATAAACTTAATCAGTATTTAAATGAAAAAGGATTCACTTGATAATATCAAACTAATGAATTTAGAAGAGAATCATGATAATATAAAACATTAGTGAAATATTTCACACAAAAAATACATGAAACAATTATAAGATAATGTGACATAACTCCCTCTCTAGGGGTGTGTATCTCCCTTGAAATGATTGTCCAGTGTTTAGTTCACCATTGAGTGGAGTATGAACACATAGAACTTCAAATTCATCATTAATCCCCCTATGTGTGTATGGGCCTCCATAACATCTAGTATGAGTATAATACTAATTTGGGTCATAGAAATGGTATATATTTTTTCCTTAGAGACCATAAAAAATGTGGTTCTAAATGGGCCAATTTATAGGCAATGTGAAAGGTTGTTTTGGGAACCCGAATTTCCATATTCCACTTGTTACATGGTTTTGAGTGGAATAAATACCATATGGTGACTTTAAAAAGAAAATAAAAATTTATTTCTATGCCTCTTGAATATCTTGATATAAAATTTAGAGTCTTTTTAATTTATAAAATCGGTGATATTTCCAAAATACAGTACAAAATTATTAACTTCCAATAGATTCAATTTCATAAACAGTATTATTATTTTTGGCACGTTGAGGTTTGAATTATTATGGGGAGTATTTAGAAGAGATATATCCCATATAATATTGGATCATTCCACATAAATTCATGTTAATTGGTTGCGCAGAATAGTTGCAGTGTGTGTTTGAATTCACATCTGTTCTTGGGCTCCTATATAGTCTGGCCAACTTGGCTTGAATTCCATTAGGGCTTCTCCAACAAACCTCAACCTACATCTTAATAATCAAAACAAATGAATTTAACCTTTTTAATAGTGATAAAAACAAAATTATTTAATCAAAAAAATAAGTTAAACTATTTATTAAAATTTTAATTTTCATCATAAATATTATTTAGTACAGTAGAATAAGAGTTAAATTAAATAGTGAATCATAGTGCGATCACACCCCCACACATAAACATTTTCACTATCGGGAAAATTCACTTTTCAAAAAATGATGCATTTAGACCATAAAAACATTCAGAAGATTTAATATTATGTTAAAATCTAATTCCTGATAGCAATTTGATCAAGGAAAAACCTACACCAAGGAGTAATTCTCGGTGATCATGGAAATTGATGTACCATAATGTGTATCAAAATAAAATTCCATTATATGAATGATATTATTCTAGGAATGAAAATCCATTAGTAAAATATTCAAATAAATATCCACATATGGGTGTGATAACCATTACAAGTTATTCATCCTACTTTCAATCTAGAAAATATAGGTTATTCTATTTTTTTTCTCTTTTCCTGATTCATTCCAATGAACCTTCCCTAAATCCTTGTCAATCGAATTTCAATAACCGCTCGCATAATAATTACCAAATACCAAACGATACACTTCTGAACAAGATATCCCCTTATTTTTTAAATTTCAACACTCCAATAAGTATTTATTTTTTAATGTTTTTAAGGACTCACAATTTTAGGATAATATGTACACATGCATAAGTCAATCAGATATAGAAATTTAAATAACTAGATAAAGAATGAATGCATAGAACATTCATTTTGAAATATAGATAAATATTAAAAAAACATATCTTTTACATTTATTTTGTAATAAATACTCATACTTCATGGTTGAATTCAATGTGGTGTAGAGATATTAAGTTGCATTATTAACCCATAAACTTCTCACAAAAAGTGTATCAATCATCTCAAAGGTTTCATAGATAAAAATAATTTATACAATCCACAATCAACCAGTTTTCTAAAAAATTCACACATAAAAGTCCAATTATTAATAAAAATTACATACCATCAGTGAAAAAGTTTTCTTTAAATGTTAAAAAAACTTGTGATAGAGAAATTTATCCTGAATTTTCAATAAGTCCATTGATTTGGTGGGCATGAAACATGAGTATTATGAATGGGGGTGGGGGTGTAAAAATATTTTCCAGAAAGGAAAAAATGTAAAATAACGAAATTTTATGAATATACTAACAATCATAGGAATGTTTGGAAAACTAAAAACACTATTCACTAAGAATTTTTTTTAAAAAAAGAATAATGATAATAAAAAATACAAACTAACTCTAAAATATATCCATCCCCACACCAATAGTATGCATTGTCATTATTGAATAAAATGAATATATGCGAAGGAAGGATAAAACTTGGTAGGTCCCATCAATAGGATGATTCCTAAAGGTGGAGTTCTTATATAGGGGACTCTAGAAAGGATTCATGAAAGTGATTCTATTTATTCCAATTAAGGATTAAAGATTTTTTTCATTTTAAATAGGCACAACATGAAATGTATGGACATTAGTACTAGTTTATAGTCTAAGACAACATGAATGAATCTTAACTCGGTGTAACATTATCCTTGCATTATAAAGCTGGATATTCTTCATAATGTGGAATTTACGATGAAGGATGTGGTGATCATGGGAAGCCATGGTTATCTTCTTATATATCTAAGAGTTCTCATATAACTCTCTTAGAATTTTCACTATCTCCTAAATCTTCAACTTATTATGATCAACTTCATCTTATATGTTCATATTACAGTATTTTACAACCTCCCCCTCCTCCAATGGCCCAAAGGCCTTCATTTCTTATTGATTTTTGATAATACACCTTTCCAGGGGTGAGGTTTACCCTTTACAAGGATCATAAGTATAAGTATAACATTTCATGTAGGCCATTGAAGAATTCATTTCCTGTAGGCCTCAAATATTACATACAACCCAGAATAACTACATGGAACTACTCCCCCCCAACATCTTCATCATGAAGTAAGCTCTCCACCTTTTCATGGCTATTCGGTAAGTCTTTCCCATGCATGCACATGCTTTTCCCATTGGCAGGTTCAACACCCTGTCATTCTTGATGTCCATTTAGATTCTGCTATGGTGAAATCTGCTTACTTATCCTCTTTCTGAAGCTTATTCCTTGTAGTTTGTCTATTTTTCATCTGCACTTAAGACGGCCCGAAGAACATGAGATGGCTCGAAAGCCATACTGGCCCAAAGTCCTGGGTCGCCTAAAGGTCTTAAAGGACTTGGGGACCAAATCGATGTCATGAAAGACCAAACATGGGAATCTTCCTAGAATCTACAATTCCAAACAGTACCTGCTATAGTTCCGCTACAGTACCTGCTACATTATTGCACAGTTCCTACTACAGTATCTACTACAGTGTTATTACAGTTCCTGAAACAAAACCTTCTTACGGAGCCTAGAAATTATCCTCCACCTAGATTTAATCCCATGTCACTTATATTCACTTAAAGAGTTCTCACCAATCGGGCCGAGTCTCATGTTCTTTTATAACCCTATATGTATGATGCTTTACCTCAATAAGGAGGTGACTAGCCTTTCTAAAAAAATTCTAATATGGTGAAACTCCGATTTGTTCTTCAAATTCAAAATTTTACCACCAAAATATAGTATCCAATAATAAATTCTAATATTTCTTTATTGGGTAATACTATTTTTCCAAGATATGTTTAGCTTCCCAATTTGAAATTTATGCTTGTTTTCTAGTTTTGGGGTGATATGAAGTATAATATTTATGTACTATCCCATAATAATAGGGAATGCTTTTCCTAATTCAATTACAAAAAATATTAACCTTAGTCACTAATAATGAATATTAGAAAACCAAACCAACAGAAAATTTGAGATCTCAAAAAATTGAGAACCACTCAAGAGTCATTGGTCCATAAAACCTTTGTTGCGACCCATTTAGATACGTAGTCAATAGATTAAAATATATTTATAAATAAAAATTAATTTATAAAAGGCCCCATAACGTCAATTCTCCATGCATCTAAGATCTCACAAAATAATATGTGGTTTTGGGGAAATTCATTCATGTTAGAGATATTTCCATTCAATTGACATTGCGTCTATGACTTAAAAACCATTAATAATATCTTTATAATGTTGGAAATTACATTACTAATTCAACGACCTTTCTAGCTGTATATTGAGATCTAAACTATCCCCCCACATGAAAATGTTTGAAAAAAGCTCAAAAAAGTGGTGAACACATGGTCAGGGAAACACTGATAAATTAACTAGTCAGTAAAAATTCTCCACAAGTATTGGTTATCATGAAGTACCATAATTATTCATGGTTTTTTCCTTTTGTATTAGGATGTTCTAAAATATATTGGGTCCAAATATGCTTCCAAAAAATAAAAAATGTCTATATACCAAGGGTTATGGTCTTTTACTACATAAAGGTTCTCATTAGGGTTTAATTCTCCAATGGGGAGTGATGAGTCAACATGGTTATCCAATAGTGGTGAAATCCTACTAATATAATCCTCTAAAACATTATCATATCCTATATTATATCCCTACTTAAATGAATTAATTCTGGATGTTATAGAGTCAAGTGAATTATATGTTGTTTGGATTCTGGTTACTTATGATGATACCAGAGGGATACATGACCCAAGAACACAATTACCTTGTACCTTAAAATATATTATCTGAATTTATCTAATGAAATGAATAATGAAAGTAATTATTTTTCATTTGTTGTGTATTTTTATTGGGTAGGGTCTAGTGTTCATGAGGCATAGGCTATGACATGTAGAGCTCGATTGACCAGTTGTAATAAGACTTCTCCAACTACATAGTTTGATGCATCACAGATGAGATTAAAAGGAAAAACCCACTAAGGTGGTTGGATTGCCCGGGGAAATGTGAGAATCCATTTAAATTTGTTAAAATAATTCTCACAATATTTATAAAAAAATGATTTTTCTTTTTGGAGTAAACTAGGTAGGGGAGTGAAATCTTATTAAAGTCTTGAATGAAATTATTATAAAATCCAACATGACATAATAATGTCCATACATCCCACAAATGTTTGTGTAATTTTTTGGAAGAATTGATTTATAATATTTATTTATTTAATCGGAAACCATCCCAAAAAATGAAATATCCATGTACTATACATTTTCACAGTATGAAATGAAATTTCTCATAATTTAATATAACATTATTTTCAATACATCGACATAGGAGAGAACCAAGACTACTCAAACACTCATAAAAAGTGGATCCAAAGGTAGTGAAATCATCCATGAAAATTTCCATGAAAATCCCCCGTTAATAGGAAAAAAATACTATCGATGAATCACTGGAATGTACGTGTCACATTGCACAGATTGAAGGGTATCCTTCCTTATGAAAACATGCCAAGGGGTAATGTAAATGATATCTTTTCTTAATACATAGTGGTAATATATATATGAAATTATCTAGAATACCCATCACAAAAATTGAGTGGGACTTCCCTTCTAGCCTCTATAGTATGTAGAGAGTGAATGATAATGGAAAACGTTCTCTCCAAGTGTGCTGGTTTAGTTGATGATAATCTATAAAAACATTCCAACTATTCTACATACAGTTTCTAAATAAGATAATTTTTCATTTTGGAATTTTATAAGACTAGTTTTCATAGGAATTATATGAATCGAACCGACCCATTTGTTGTTAGGGATAGGGTAAATGATTCCTGTAGCTAATAATTTGGTTACCTATATTTTAACAACATTGAGGTGGCTTGGGTTTAGTTTTTAGTTTGACTTACTCATCAGTTTATCCTCATCATTTAACAATATATGATGCACGGAAATTTATGGGATAATACTGAGAATTCCATCATGTGTCCAACCCCCCTTTTTTTCTTTATACTCCCCCAAAAGGTTATGAATTATTAGTTAATTCTCTAGAGGTATTGAACTAGAAACAATGTAAGGAAACATATTTTATTTATCATGATATGATTGAATCAAATACTGAGGTAGTGTTTTAAGTTACATGTTAGGGTGATATCAAATTTATTTGAGTACAGGTGAAAGTGAGAGGACAATGGTCTCATCTAACTACTCATTGGTAATGTCCTTAGATGAAAAATAAGCATTTACAAGGTTATAAGTATCAATGATGGTTATAGGATTCTCATTAATCAATAAATCATCAATTAAAACATAATATTTTCACTTTTCAAACCCAAAAAACACTCAAAAGATAAAATAAAACCAAAATCATCAAATACTGATGAAGAGTAAAAAAATATATTATGGGTCATGGAGATAATTATATTTGTGTTTTCAATATGAGCAAATATCCATTCAATAGATAAGAATATTTGAAATCTCTTTAATAGGGTGTTTCATAGAATCAAGTAAATTAAACCTTAATTTTTCTCTCCCAAGCTCTATAGAAAATATACAACTATATAGATTGATTATTTTTTTATTTTTTAAGAAAAGGTCTTCCAAGTATGAGATTATCACATCCTTGTGTCTGTTTTTTTCCTTCTCAAGAACATATTAGTATGTAGGTAAAATGAGTTTCTTTACATGCATGAGGACTTCCTCAATCACACCTGTTAGGTGTGTTGTGGGTTGTTAGGAAAGTTGTACGATGATTCATGTTGGTTAAATCTCTCAAACTAGTGGATAAGTACACATAGAGTGAGGAATCATATTAATCAAACCACCATAATCAATAATTTCATATTTGAAAATATTGTCTCCCATATAATGCAAGTTACCATAAAATTTCATTATCCACAATATTTGGGTTGAATTTATGGTTGTATCTTGGTTCATACATTCCTTCAAAGTATGACTCTATTATTCCCATTTATTATTTATTAATGGGTGAAAAGTTCTTCATGAAGTTTTTCTTAATGATTAATTTGTTTAACTGTATCCAATAAATGATTTCTAACTTGTAAATTATTAAATTAATCCATGATCTCATTATCAATTTCCTTACAAAAAAGTATCATGTATTTAAGGTGTCTTTGATTAAAGGGAAGAGGAATGAATTATTTAGGGTTATTCTCATTAATAACATTTTAATATTTTTTTTATTTTTATTAATTTAAATAATTTTATGTAGTGAGAGAGAGTTTTCAGGAGGAGGACATAACAAATGTGTTGAATCAATTGAAGGATAATGTTATTTACCACTATGAAGTGTGATAACACATACATAACATTTGTACATAATTTTAGAAATATGTAGGGATGGTAGTTTCTAGACCCCTAACTTTTGATTTCCCCCACTGAGATGGCTGGCTGGAATAATTGAATTTTTAGGTTTTGAATGGATGATTGGGTGAATTATTGGAATTGGAGGTTATTTGATTTTATTTGATTCATCATGTCCTCTAGGATAGGCTTATATTTTAGAAGTGGGTTTTGGAATGAAATTAATGGTGGTTTAGGATTTCTCTATAGTATTTGGGGTGGAAAACCAAGATCTTTGTGGTTCTAGTTCTTTTGTGGTTGGTTATCATATACCCCATTTCTAAATTATTGTTTATCATTCCATACATAGAAGGATGGATAGTATGGTTCTTACCTAACATGAATGTTATAAGGTGACCTGGGAATATTTACTCACAACTCTCATAAATTAATCTTAATTAAAATAATTGGTAAGAATAATGGGTGTTAGTGGAAAAAATACCACAATGAATTTGATTACGAAGTTGATATTTTCCTATATAAATAGAATGTTGTTTGAGTAAGGTACTTCCATCTTCTAAATGTGTGTCCACCTTCTTCATGAACTCATAAATTTTCACCTCATGGATACTTGAAATGGTTATACAAGACTATGAACCAAACTTTTTCATGTTTTATGCCTTGTTATTAATGAGGGTACTTTCCACCATTGGGTTCTTATCCTCTAGTGAACAACCTCTAACAACATCAATCATTTTATGTAAATTATAATTAAACCTTCATTAAAGTATTACATTAATAGTTTATCTCTTATTTCTTGGTGTAGATAGTATGAATATAACCTTTTAAATCATTTATAGTATTCATTATGTGTTTCCTCTTATTATTGTATTGTACCAAAAAATTATTTCTTTATTGTTACAGTTTTTGAGGATGGTAATTATTTATCAGGAAAATTGTGTTTCATGTCCACATGGCCTCTAAATGGGGAGTAAACATAGTATAAAAATTCTTCTTCAACATATTTTTATGATAATGAAAATGGAATAAACATAAGTAATGTTTCACCTAGGTTAAATTTTTTAAACATTAAACATATATTATATAATTACATTATGTTTTTTCATAGTTCTTCTCTACGTAGTCCATTAAATTTTGGTAATAAGTGAAGAATTCTAGATTTAAGTTCAAAATTCGCTTTGGTACCGTTTATTTAATTATATGCATGTTGGATATATAAACCATACTGAGTTAGTTATTTTCATGATTTTTTATTTTAAATTATATTATGAAATTTTATTTCAATCTTTTTTTTTGTTTTAGAAGAAGAAGAAGGATCAAGAAGAGTGTCAATGTATAGGGTGTTCTCCTTCAAGGGATTGTTCAATTCTTCTTACTGTTGATGATGCAAGATCAATGATTAAAAAAGATTTGGTACCAACTATTGGTGCTGTGGTTGAATGTGTGAATGAATGGGTATATATGATCAATAATTATGACCCATGTATTTAACATTATTTAATTAAGACATGTTTCTTTCTATAATATTCATTACATTTTTTATTTCCTATTTTTATACAATTTTGTTTTGTTTCATAGAAATTGGTTATAGGTGTAAGCCTAAAATTTGGGATATCATATTATGGCATGTCATAGAGGTAATGTAGAATAACTAAATTGAATAGATGGTGACTTAGATGTTTTTGAACAATTTATATTTCTTGAGTTTTCAATATATATACATTGAACCTTTTTTATTTTAATATTGTCAAACTATCTTGATATTTTTGAGTTATAATGTTATCATAATGAATTTTGGTGAACTAATTGATATTATTAATGTGTAGGTCACTCCAAAAGGGATAAATGGTGGAAATTATTTTTATCCAAGATGTGGTTCAGTGCTCATGATATAAAGAATATTTCATTTATGTTTATTTCCTACAATTTTCCCCTTTTTAATTTTTATTTTTTGTTTCATTGCATAGTTTTTTAACCAATAAATTAAATCATCAACTAAAACCTCTATGAAAATTTTCTACACTATTATTTTCCACATAAGAGTAATCATTTTATGTTATTATCTACCCACTCAAGTTTTTTTTTGTTTTAAAATATGAACATCCATTTATAAAAAACAGATTTAATAATTTTTATTTATACATAATTAGATATATATGATCATATAAACCTATTCATGTGTTATGGTTCTAATTTTCTATTTGATTAATGGATTGAAAATTTTAATTATATACTATCCCTATGAATTTTTTTATTTTCAGGCTGAAGATGATTTTTTGTCTATTGGTATTTAAATTACCTTATAAATTACTTGAAATAATTTTTGACATTTCAGCATGTATGAAATATTCATATTGACCACATGTGTTATTTTATGAAAATATGTTCATTCATATTAATTAATTAATATAAAATTTTATATAAATGTTTATCTAATTTTCTATATTCAACATTGTATTAACCATATATTTGTTACCTTCAATTATTTTCATCAAATGTAATTCAGAATTTTTTGAATAATTAATTCAATTCAATCATAAATTTATTATATTATCAATGTATTTTATGCAGTTCAAATTCATATAAATAAATTTAATTTTAATTTTATGTTATTTAATTAAACAATTCATAAGATCCTGAGATAATTCATTGGCATGTTGATATTATCAATATTCGGGATGGTATGATATGTGTAATTTTTTATATCAATATGCCCAAATACATTCTAGGCCATTCAATAAAATACCCAAATATTGGGATTTATTTTTATCATTTTCTAATGGATTTAAATATTTTATTTTCTCATCCCTGGGTGGAAAGGGGGAGACAGTCTTTCCACATTGATGTCATTCACCCAGCTCCATAGATCCTTTTTACACCTAAACACTAAAATAAATGAAATTTCTAACCTTTGAGTTCATGGAAAATTAATTCTCATAATTGTTAAAATTTATATATATATCTTCAACATGTTCTTTTCTTACAACAAGGTTTTTAATCATTTCTAGAAATGTATACAATGAAATAGGTGAATTCTAATACCCTCAAAATTATATGTTTTTATTTTTTATACTATTTCTATATTTATTATATGAAGACCCAGTTAATTTCATGAAATATAAACCCAATGTCCTCTTCATAACAGATAAAAGATATTTTGTGGGAAATCTCGACTATATTAGATATTTAAGGAAAATCATGGAAGAAATTGTAGAAACCAATAATTCTAGTAATAAGAGTTCAAAACTACCTTAGATTTATAGTAAGAAGGTTTTTGGAAAGTTCACCACCATTTCAATGTTTTAGATTTTCATTACCAAATGAATATCATATAACCATTTTTATAATGATATTGGATGGATCTACAAAGTTATACTTTTGAATGGATGAACCACTACGATTCTGAGATTATCTTCCTCTGTCACTATTTCTATATATTTGATCATTGAAGTGGAGACACCTATGACACCAGTTAGTCAAATTGTTTTAATGATTGAGCCTCTCTTAATTAATATTGAGGCTCTTATATTAGTAAGTTATGAGAAATTTATATTATTTAAAGTATCCACACCTATCTAGTATCTAAGGGAACTATCACTACAAAGAAATGTTATAGAACAATATGATAATGTATATTTAGCTATCATAGATCTAAATACTTCAATATTCCATTTTAATTCACAATGATCAGCACCCTAATACTAGAAAAAATATTTCAATGTCAAATATTTCCTGATTTTACCATAAAGAGTAAATGTTCATGCAGAAATATTTTGTCACAATCTAGAAAGTAGATCCCCTAGTAGATGTAGAAAAACAATCAAACTGAAAAATATTTTTGAACCTAGAATCTACAAAACATATGTTGTTTTCAACTAGTGAAACCATGTAATGATAAGAGACGTATAAAAAATTAAATCTTCATATGCAATACCATTGTAGTGGTTGAACGTGGGTCAACTGGAGGGTTATATAAGAAATATGAACTCTCTTAAAAAATCAATAGGAAATAAATAAATTTTATTAGAGTATCAAGACGAATCATCAATGAAAAATTGATAATTCATAGATGATATGTGGATATAATTGGATGAAAAAAGAATATATTTATTTTATTGTTTATTCATCCCATTCCACCTTATATTTCACTTGAAAATGGTGGAAGACTATATGATTTTTTTACCATAATCAGTGAGAAAAATTGAATCAATTTATTGAAAAAATAATATATGAATGATACATTTACTAAATAAAAATATTTAATATGTTATATATGTAGGTAAACCATGTTTTTATATTGATAACATGGAGACCTATATTTGAGAAGCTTTGTGAAAATCTATATCTTTCTTATAATAAAAACCTTGGAATCACCAAGTCAGTGATAGATGAGAGAACTACTAATGTCTATATTTAAGGGTGGGGAATGTATGAAACCCTGTATTTCACCTCACTTATTCAAATATGGGATAATTCAAAGTATTTAAATCAATCTCCGTCATTATAACAATCAATATGGGAGGAATATAATATATTGACTTGTTATGGAACACTAAATAAAATAGATACAACCAGTTGATCTGATCCTTGAATTATTCTACCTCTTGGGATCTAAAGAGGTGATACCATTGATGTTAATACATTAATAGTATCATACATGAGTCCATTGAAATAATTAAGGGTACATATCCCATAATCCAAAACCCATTATGTCCAAATAACCCCAATATAAGTCCCACATTGACCAATAATGGACATGTCAAAGATACCTCCTAAACAAACTCTTCAGCTATCTCATTCCATAATATTACCTTGATAGGAAAATTTGTAGGCATTCTTAACCATAAATATAATACTATGGAAAATCAAGTCTTTATAGCTATATGAATTTTTACCCCAACTTCTAAAACCTACATACCCAAGGATGGGGTTTTTTATCCAAACCACCATCAACACCAACACCCGCGACATAGGTAAAGGCTCAATCATTATTCGAAATTCACCCACCCTATAATAAATTGATTTTTTATAATATGGGAGTGATATCATAAACTAATTTCTTGATTGCTTTCATACCTATCTTTTGTTTAGTTTATCTATTGTGAATGGGTGATCTTTTAATGCTACAAAATAAAAACCTTTAGTTCTATAGAATATTTAACACAATAACAGAATTTCATAAAGTAATTAAAAACACCACCACATCTAACATCACATATAACTAGAATTAAGAATTTTTCTTTACCCTAATAGCCTCCATTATGTAACTATTCACACACATGATTTCAATAAAATCAAACACAAACATTCAAATAAGTGGACAATAGTAAATGTAAAATGGATACAAAAATATTACTTGGTTCAAAATAGAGTATAAAATCATCCTTGTTATAGATAAACAACATGAAACATTTTAATATAAATCAATAATAAAAATCATGATCTTCTTCAAACTTCATAGATTAGGTCATTCTTCTTGTCATCATAATAATTTTTAGTATATTATTTAAATAATCAATAATTATTCACACACAAATAAAAAAATTTCAAAACACTCATTTTATTTATCTGTTTCCTTATCTTAACATTTACAAGCCATATGAAAGTTTTTTCATCATGTCATATCATCTACCATGTAAAATAGAAACATTGATCACATATATAAAAGATGTTGTTAAATCTAATTTCTTTTCCCATTATTTCATTATACGTTGTTTCTTAAGATGAGGTTGATTTTATCCACCTCATTTTAGGGTAGTGAGTTCAATATTTGACTTGGGAAAATAGGCATCTATTTTTATTCTTTTTCCTAATTTTCAATTTGTAATTTGTGATTTTTTGATACCCTATATTTTTGTAGTTAATTTTGGATCTCATTGACGTGCATTAGAGCTTCCATTATCGAAGGTTACATACATGTATATAATTATATATGAATATACATATATAATTTAACCATTAATATATATTCACTCATAGATGTATGAATATATATATCAGGTCTAGGTGTTCCTATATATAGATTTGAAAAATGCATACATGTGTATTTATAAATGGGTATATCAAAGTATAAAAATATATCTAGTGACCTCATTGGGTATATTTGGCCATGAAAATATATACATAAAGGCTATGTATCTTTATATATATAAATATGTGTGTGTGTGACGGTGTTTATTCTTGCAAGCAAAAAAAAGGAGATTCATGTTATTGTCACCAAAATAATCATTCATTGATGTTGAGGCATGTTCCATATGTCTAACTATTTAATTTAAATTTTATAATTTCATTATTATTTTAATTTTTATTCATTATTATATAATGTGTATATTCTATTGTTTTGGCTATTTGAAATGGTATTTTTGCCGATTTAACATGATTTCCCAATGCCATCAATATGGACTTCTGTAAC
Organism: Viscum album; assembly: GCA_963277665.1. NCBI lineage: Eukaryota > Viridiplantae > Streptophyta > Magnoliopsida > Santalales > Viscaceae > Viscum > Viscum album. Next base: position 1,421,053,323 of record OY728145.1, read on the forward strand.
ATTATGTAAACCTATTAATTGGTATTTATACTAATTTCATTTATATTAACATAAGTTTCATATTAATTCATTTAACTAAATTCAATGTATGGGGTATTTTCATCCCAAACTACATCATTCCATCTCATTAATATAATCTCACCGACAAAATCCATAAAAACCTTCGTATCGTCACATAAATTATATATAATATAAATAATTAGACTATGCTCATAAAAAACTCATCTTACATGAATCTCAACCTATTTATTTATAAAATTTAATGAGACACACTCATCATATTTTTATGATATTGGGAATCCATTCCTCCTCATATTCTATCATGTAAACATCATTATCTACAAATATATGAGCCTAAATCTTAGCATTTTTAGTATGTTTCTCATATATACGAGTCACTTTAACCCCATAAGATTTGAATTTATCAATAGACGAGGCATGTGTATCTATTTCAGTTACTATAGGTGATGTTGGGACTGAAAAATCTTCCCCATGATGGTTCCCCAGAGAATATATGGGATTTCATCATCATTTTCTTCATCCTATCCTTTATTTATAAAAACTAATATCTTTGTTAAGGAATCATTTAAGAATAATATAAATATTCTATGATTGTAGGATAACAAAATTAAAATCTTATGACATTTTATTTGATTATTAGAATCTATATATACCTTGTCATACATAAGGATTAACACTTGACTGTGAGGATAAAAATTGGGTTTTTACTCCTCTATGTGAGAAAAGATACTTGTATCATAACATATATATATATATATATATTCAGGTTTACATTCCCCATTTTTATTAGAAAATAAATAAAATACATTTATTGAAACAACAATTTTTGAAAATCAACATCCCTTTGATAAATAATTTCCAAAATTATCTTAATAAGTACATTCTATTCTAGTTCTAGGTCCTTTAGAGGATTCAAAATGATTGTATGGGATCAAAATGAATTTGATATATAATTCTATATAATAAAAAACTCATCATATTCTATATTAGAGATAAACATGAATCTCTCTTCATGTTTTAAGTAGAAAATGAAATTTCATTCACATTATAGATGACAATATACTCATTTTGAGAATACCTAAACAAAGAATTATCATAAATAACTAGAAAAGAAAAATAGAATATTTTTTTCATTTTTATAAAACTTACAAAACCCCCCTGAAAAAATGATACTATCTCTAGTAACAACAATATGATATTGAAGTAGATAAAATTAACTACCTTACTAGGAAGAATTGATTACTTGATAATTTATGTAATTATTTATTCTAAACTTCCTGAAACACCTTGGTTAGTTCTCTTTCATTTCCCAATACTTGTTTAAAGGTTCAATGTTTAGGTGTTTACAAAACATGGTTCAAAGGATTTATAATTGAGTGGAAAATATAATGAACTATGGAGTTTCCTCACCGTCTATCCTCTATTTTCATGAAATTGAATCTCAATCTAGAGTAAATAATGTCATCTTAAGATAATGAGTTTCTTGAAAGATGATATCTTAATTGAAAATGACATAATAACGTTTATAGCATGACTATTGTTGTAAAACATTTAGTTTCTTAGGGGGAATTGGTCTATAATTATCATAAGTGTGGGATGAGAGGTTGGTTTGTTGATCGGATCAAAAAAATCATAGTTTAATGTACTTTTTTTGAGAATAGGCCTTTATTTTTTAACCACTAAGAAGTAGTATTGAATTGAAGAAATTTAGAGTCAATCATCAGTAGTTCTATTAAGATGAAAATGGGTATGTTTATTTGTCTATATAATTATCATGGACGAGAAGGAAATTATTCTGTTTTAATAGTTATGGAATTTAAATAGATCTTATGGGTCAATGTTTGATACATTCCAAAGTATGAAGTGGGATAGATAATCAATACACTTTACTATGGATGATATATTAGATCATGGTATCTAAGGGTTAGATTATGTTTATTAAATAATGATAGGTTATATTTTTGTAATTTTTAATGTATTATCGGATAGGATGACATGTACTAGATATATGTTAGTTAGGATACAGGTCTCCAAATACTCGTAGAGTACTAAGACTGGGTTTTCTATATTATATGGTATTTTTATTAGTGACTTAATAATGTTGTTATGCAACATTATTTTGAGATAATTTAGATCTTTATATGGTGATTCACATACTTAGAACCCAATAGAAAACCAAGGGGGAAAAATAAATTTCTTCTATGGGGTTGTACATGATCCATCACCTATATATTTTTCTATAAAAGAGGATTGGATATAACAATATTATTTTAGTACGTGCTGTTAGTTTATAACTTTGAGAAATTGGTTTTTTAGACAATACTCTTGGATAGTGAATTAATTATATATATGTATTATTTTTGTAATGAAAGATTTAATGTAAAAGTATTCAACATGAAAACATTTTGATTGTAAGTCCATTCCAGTATATAGATTTAATATACCATTTATATTAATAATATTCACTATTACCCTATTTATTATACATATTTAAAATGTCATAAGGGATCCATACAATTATTGAAATAGGATAAAATAATTTTTTTACAATTAACCAGTTATAGTCTATGGTATGTTCTTGTTTAAATGGTTATACATAACAACTGATGATCAAACATAGTAGGGTTTTGATTAAAGATAGTTTTGTTATTACACAATCAAATTCATGTTACAATATTAATACCTTTCTCAGGATTATAATAGTATATTATTGTCTATATTGGGGTAATATTTTTTTATAACTACTATTATTTACTCTCACATGTTTCATGTGTCTATTAATAGATATGTGGACTATATATTGTAACTGAAAGTGAATATAATTATAAGAGTACCATAAATTCAAGGGATTTAGACTATAACATATAATGAGAGCCCAAAACCCCAACCTTGGAAAGTGAATAGTGTGTAATGTTAAAGCATTGACAAAAAACAATTTTTTTAAAAATTTTAAGGAATACATGGGAACAATAAATTTTTATAGGGAATATCTCACTCTATAACAGTACCTTGTGGAACAATGCTTGATTGTGGCATGATAAATCATGTTTTAGTGTTATAGCTAAAAAAAGTCAGAAAAAATTGTAGACAAACATAATAGAACAAATAAATCATAGGGTCACTACATGCTACAAGAAATCCCACAAGCTATAAAGTAGAAAAATTCTACACCAAAATTATACTATCATGGATTGTCCCTCAATGAAACAATTTAGAGATAATAATTTTAAAAAATCATATATCATGAAATCAAATATATTTATATAATAGTAACTTTGTGAAATCACAACATTTTCAATACATTTAAATATACAACATAAACACTAGGGTTTATCCCAAGTTCTATCCCATCTCCATGTCGTGGTTCCACTTCCAAGCAACCCAATTCTCACAAAAATCCACCCCTAAAACCATGAATCTACCAATAAACCCATCCAAATTCTACTATAGTTTATTCATGTCATTATTTTCATCTCTTTACTCCCATTAATATTATAATATCCTATCCAACACCGTTAAATTCCAATATCCCCTTAAACTATTACCTTCATTCTAAAAAAAACAAATTCTAACTACTTTTTACCAAACCCATATATAATCCCTTACTCATTAAACTCTCTATGGATTATATAAAACATGTTCACCACTATTAAAAATTAAAATTACCACCACCTCCAACAAACCAAGAATCTAAAGGTTTAAAATAAAAATCAGTGCAAGACCAATCCTCACCAACCACCACCTAATCAGTCCTATAGGATATCCTATAGCCCCTATCTTCTAAAAAATATCCATACTCATCATTCCACCCCAAAATCATCCTTTTGGAAGGGTTTTAAATTAACTCCACATCTATCTTTACTTTTATGTCACAAAACCCATTCATTGAGACATGATATGGAAGCCACTAATTTTATGTTTGAAACTGAATGAAACCTTTTATATGCATGTTATGTAGTAATTTTAAATAGGAAATAATATCATAGAGGCACTATAGTGTGTATCTATAAAATTAAACTTACTCAAAATAATGATTTTTTGGATGTGTAAGTGATATAATATCATTATAGTTTTCAATTGAGTGGTTTTGTTTTTTATGTAACTTGTATGAGATTGAGGATATGAGTTTAAGAAGTTGTTTGTAAGAGTATTATAATTGAATATAGAGGATATAACCAAGATTTTAACCATTTTTGATGGAAATAATAGAAACTATTTTTCCTTGGTGTTACATAGATATTGATTCATTTTAAATTGTGAAACTAGATAGTCTACAACATGGTTTAAACCATGGTAGTATGTCTTAATAGCCTTGGTTAACCCATGGTGATAGCTAGACATTACCAAGGTTTAAACTATGGTAGTAGGATTCAATATACATGGTCAAACCTTGGATATAACTAGATATTAATATTGTTTAATCTATTGAAATGGTCATCTATTTCCATAGTTTAAACCATCACCATCAATGGGACCTATTTCATCAACAATAGGGCCCATGGTTTTTCCAAACTGTGGCCCTAAGCTATGACCATAGTTTTTGGGAATATTTCCTCCACATAAAACTTGGGAAATAGAATAATTTTTTAGTTGTGAATGTTTTACTTCAAATATCACTATGGAAGAGATTCTATCATTATGAGAAAAAAACCGAAGCATTGCCCTAGGTATATTGGCCCTTTTGATATAATTTACAACATTATTGCAGTGGCCTATCATCTATAACATACAACATATATATCTCAAGATCATGATTTATTCTATATATCTCTCATGAGGAAGTATATTCCTGATCCCTCATATTTTTTTAATCTGTAGGTAGTACAACTGAAGGTTGTCTTGTCATATAGGGATCAATCATTGAATACCTATGAAAATGGAGATAATATTCTAGGCAACAAGATATCAAACCTTCTCAAAGTGCGATGATGGAACCATAAATATGAAGAAACATTGTGGGAAAGAGAGGAAAACAATGAAACAAAATTTCCCTCAACTATTCTCAACTCATAATATGAGTTGAAATTTTAGTGTTGAAATTTCTAAATGGGTGATGAATGTAATTTCACATACTTTTTAAATTATAATTTTTCCATAATGAAATTTTTATTATGTTATATAATTTTTATACACATAGAGCACATAGATAAAGAAAAAACATTAATTCAAAAATGAAAATAATTACATTAGTAAACGAATAAACACATTAAAATGATAAATATAAAAAGGGGAAAATAGAAAATAAAAATACTAGAATGGGAAAATTTTAATCTCATTGATCAGATGGAATCATCCCATATATGAGAATCACTATGAAAATGAAAAAATAAAATTAAAACAATAGACATTAAAAATGAATTTTTAGAAATATGGGGGAAATTGAGGTGAATATCAATTGAATGAGTGAATTATTTTTTCTAAGAGGTAATGTGACTGTTGTAATTGTAATGTGACCATTGTAATAATAACCTGACCATTGGGAATATTCACTTGGTTGTTAGGTAAAGTAACCCGATGGTTGGAATAATAATCTTATTTAAATATAATAATATTTTATATTAATAATATTTATCATGTGTTACCTATGTAGATATAAATATTATAATACCTTAAAATAAATATCATGATTAAAAATATAAAAATAAAATATAAGCATATTTTTTATAAAAATTATGTTAAAGTGTTTTGTTAAAATAAAAATTTTAAAATTAAAAATTAGAAAAAAAATTATTAAAATGTATTTTATAAAATTAATGTCGTTTTTGAAATTATCATGTAAATATATTTTGATTGTGTTTTTTAAATTTCTTGAAATACTTTAATTTTTGAGTGAATAGTTAAAATATAGTTTCTTCATAACAAATGTATCTTAAATTATATCATTAATTATGTAATAATGACTTAATAATTTATATTAATTGAGTTTATACCAAAAAAATATTTAATTTCATAAAATATTCATAAAAATATAATAACCATAATTTCCAAACATAAAAATCATTTTCCAAAGCCTAAATTCAAAAGTGTTCCCTTAAAATAACAATTTTTACTTTTCGATGTTTTATTTCTAATAAACTAAGTGAATTATAGTTAAAATGGGGATGAAAGTTCTCAAACCATTCTATTTTATCGATTTATTATTTATATTGTAAAAACATTCTGTATTTTTTCTTTTAAATTCATTATAGTATTTTATTTTATTTTTTATTCTAAAAATACTCCTCTACCCAAGTAAAAAAGAACCCCTGTCCCTCCCATAGTAAAACCATTCCTCCCTCACATTACAAAGACAATAATTTTCCCAAATTAAATCTCTTAATAATATTAGCATACCTTGTGACATTATGGAGACAACTAACTCCAATTATTAATGGATTCCAAAGAGTTAGAGAAGAAGTAATTTTGGGAAGAGGGTATGTTCTCATCAAATCTCCCTCTCATTATCCTCTCATATTTTTCTTTTTCACCACCCATTTAAAACAAAAACAAAATAAATCTTATTATTTTGTATGTTGACATTACATTATGTCTTTAAAAATACTATAATTTGTATATTTAGGACTTATTAAATTGTCATACTTCCTACACTTTCTCATTTGATAATGTCCGGTTAATGGTATGTTAATCACCATTGTGGATGTTGATAATTATTTCCATATAACCAACTATACATATGGTTATAATAAATTAGTTATGATATAAAAATGAGTAAATATATTTATTTTATGCTTTTTTGTTAATTATAATAATTTATAATTGACCTTGAAAAAATAGTGAAATCAAAGAAAAATTATAAAATTTTAAGTAAATCATGATATAAAAACACTTAAAAATATAGAAAAATAATTAATAAATATTATAAAATTATTATAATTAAAAATTAATCACAGAAATGCACATATTAAAATTCTGGTTCAATGTTTTTTTATGTAAAATTTTATTATTCAGGAGGCAAAAAAGCTAAAAAATAAATTGGGATTTAATATAAGGGGGATCTCAACCCAAATTCCCTTTCGTTGATTTATCTATCATTCATGACATATTCAATATGAATACTCCTTGAGTTACCATTACATATAATTACACTATTAATAACTTTTATTTTTGGGATATATATATTTCACCTTGATTTTTAGGTCAAATTCAATGATTTTATAAAAATATTTTTCTTTCGAAAACACATTCCGGAATCCTTTTGTGTTGTGCCTTCTTTTAAAAAAAATTAGGATGTTAATAAATATTTTTTTCTTTATTCATTTCGTAACCCCACTATTTTTACAAGAATGAATAAGTTATAAAATCAATATGAAACCCATTTCATTCCATGGTTAATTTCATGACTACGATTGTTATTTGTTTTATGTGGTATGCATGATTATGTGAATATTATGATGTGACATGTGGTATCAAAATTATATATCCCTCCAATTAGTTGGGTAATATGATGTATTTCATGATAGTATGTTTATAATGTGTGAACATGATTTTATATTTCTTTGGAATTATGTTTTTATGATTATGAACATATGATATGAATGAAAATGATTCTATCTTTGTTCACAAATACTTGTGGTATTGGGCCACTATGACATGATGATTCATTTTTATGCATCACCACATTAAATTAAATTTTTTAAAATGATTCCTCATGAATAAGATGATGACATCCTTCTAATGAAATTGTGATGATTATTATACTATTCTATTTATTATTGATTTGAGTCTATTAGTTCTTCTATGTTACCCTTATCCAAAATTGGATCTTAGCTCTCCCATTTATTTAATATATACCCTCAAGCGGATACATGTGCTTAAGTGAAAATGAGATATTTAAAGTGGATAATGAATAAGGATTCTAATAAAATTTTATGTTTCACTATGTATAACTAATCTATAATAATAATTTCCAAAATAAACTAAGCTATTCGATTCTAGAGTGTATAACTATTTATCATTTTACCTCTAAAATGATGTTATAGGCATGTAAGAAAAAGAAGGGTATCTACAACCCCAATATCTATGTTATTCAAAGGATTTTTCTTAAATTGGAAATATTTTCACACAATGTCCATGAATGATCTGTTCCATTATTGATTACATGAATCCATGGAACAATTGAAAGACGATTAAATCAAATAAGAACCATCACAAAAAACATTGAATAGTTGGGTTGTTTTGGAAAAAATGTCACATCAAAAAAATAGTAGTTATCCATCACCAGTATACATAATATAATTAGTTTGACTAGAATCATTATTATATATAATTTTCTACATGTTCATTTGGGATTAAAAACATTTTTCTTAAAACTATCTTTCATTCAATTTTATTAATTAATAATTAAATTTATATTTACCACATTTCAAAATTTAATCTTGAAAAATGTATTTTATATTTGGAATCATGGGGTATACATTTTATAAACAAGTACCTCCTTTTGACCTTAAATAATAATAGCCATGATCAATATTTATGACCACTGTAAAGTGTATAAATTGGCTAAACATGGGATCAAAATAATTTAAGAAGGAATTAATATCACTATAAAACTTTTATTTAATCTATTAGATGAGAATAGTTCGACCATCCCTTTCCGTTATTTGAAAAGTAGAATTTTGTTTAAATTAATCATTAATAAATTATTTCCCTCAGAATTTGGGGATGACCTCCTTGATTAAAGGTTCAAACATTCCAATCAGTTTCTAACGTGTTTGTTCGTAGAACCGGAAACATCTAATGATTCCACATCCATTTGGACCTATATTCCAAAGGCAGGCGCTCATTAGTTTGTGGACTGATGAGGCTTAGGAATTTTTCATTGGTTGGGAGGATGGGAGGTCGGACTCATCACACCTTTTTAGGGGAATTATTGTCTACTCTAGGACTCTCTTTATAGATTTAAGTTATATTCGTGAATCATTATTACATAACCAAGTATAAAATAAGCTTTAATTTAGTTTGACAATCAATGATTGATATATAAGCAATTCAGAGAATCTTTTATATGTATTCGAGGTTCATCATCAATGAAGAATCATCTGTATTTGTTAGTATAAGGCCCCAGCCTTAAACCTTAATTAATCTTGAGTTATTACAAGATTACACATTGATGATCTTTTCAGGTTTAGAGTTTTAGAGAATTAGATCATGAAACCTACATTACATTCCAAATTTGAACAAAGTGGTTACATAAAAGACAGTATTCATTCTTCCCATCAACGAAAACATATTGAAAATAAAACATGGATTCTTTCTTGACACATCCATGACACTATCATCACATCATGTACCTTTCCCTTGACCGGTGAAAAACATTTCAAAAACATGGGATGAGCATAAAAAGCTCAGTAAGGGTTATAAAAAATATGGCAAGGAAACATGAGTTCATATATACATAAGAATGAAATCATACTTTACCCATAAAACAAAGGCACTTTAACATACCTCATCAAACCATGAATAAATCATAGAAATCATAAGACATAAAGTTAACTTGAGGTATTCATAACATTCTTACGTAGGGAGTAACCCTCTTGGTTACGTTTGGAATACCCATCATAGTATATTCCCTAAATCTATTCGGAGAAACCTTAACGTTTCACTCCTTCGCGTTACCCAATTCATTGGAGAGCTATATCGGGCTCACCCGCCCTTAGTTTATCACGGAACCACCCGTTTTAATAACAATGGACAAGAACCATAACATAAACGCATCACATAAAACATGCATAAAGGAAACAAAATAGTTCCACATTTCAATCACAATATAACATTTTAGTATTTTGAAAAAATGAATCCATACAAAAAGAAACCATTTCCAAAACCATTTAAAACATTTAATAAGGAGAATTTTGAATCAAAGTGTCCCATACCACCTTGAAGCTTTTAACATTTTAAACCATTAATATCCATATAAATAAATCCTTAAAACCATTTTTAAAACATGGATATTAATAAGAACAAGTCATTAAATCATTTAAAGCGATATTTTCGTCAAAGGGTTTTTACCAAAATTAGAGACACTTGAATACAATAATTGAGGAATAACATTTAATCAGAACTTTATAATATCATGAGAATAAATGGATTCATGATATAATATTCCAAAGGACAGTATATACACCATATAAGAGTGAATTGGTGCATAACAACAATGAAGTCTCAATAGGGATGTAAAATGTGATGAAATCCATTATAAGGAAGGTATCCTTAAATTAAGGATAAATCAATATCAAAATTATGTGTGAAAAATATAAATACACCCAATATAATTGGATATTAAGTGTAAAACAATAAAAGGTCATTCACACATATTCAAAGGATGACATATTCAATACCTACATGATGAACCCAAAGAAATCAAAATTGGGTTAAAATGATCCCTTGGTAAAATTTGACAGCCTAACGGCGTCACTTAAAAAATTCAGAAAATGAGTTGATGAGAGATAAAAAGGGAATTTCATCACTTGGAAATAAAATTTACATAAATCAGGATATATAAGAACATATCCCAACATAATATTATGTGAATTAAAAGACATAACAAATGAAGTCTTTTAAAAAAGAGGAGGGTGAAAGGTCCCCTTACCGAGTTGGGTAACTTTCGAAACGTACACCCCATGGAATAAGGGTCATACAATGAAGATGTGAATACCCATAAATGAAATTATACTACACAAAGTGTATAATAATGGGCAGTACATACACCACTCAATAGAAAATTGTGGCAAATGTAGCACAAATCTCACGGGAATAAAAGTGAGATGATAAATCCCTTACGAAAACTCGGCAGCCTAGCGGCGCCACTTAAAACTTCTAAAATGGATTGATGAGAGGAAATAGGGTCTATCATCATATCAACATAAAGTTTAATGAAATATTAATACAAAAGAACATCCCCCAACATAACAAATAGGAGCTTAAAGGAAGTGACATAATGGAGAGTACTTAAAAAGAAAGAGAGAGGTTAGATCTCTTATGAAAAATCGGCAGCCTAACGGCGCAACTGAAAACATACAAAATGGATTTATGAGAGAGAATAGGGTCTCTCATCATATGAACATAAATATTACAGTAATATTAATATAAAAGAACATCCCAATAATAAGAAATATGAGCTTTAAAAGGAATGACATAAAGGAGTGCACTTAAAAGGAAAGAGAGGAGTAGGATCCCTTACCTCGTATCCGACTTGACCCGACCGTTCTTTAATCTCCTGAATAATAAACATGAGTTAATCTATACTTTCTTAAGAAACCTTTTCAAGTTCATTATCCCTTTTATACCATGTTATGAACATCATGTAATCATTTAAGTTAATAATGTTCATTTTGTCGGTATTTGGTTCTTAAGTAAAAAAAATAGACTTCTTACACTTACATATTGTTAATTTGGTCAAAGGTTCGTTATATCCAGAATAATTTTAATGATTTGAATAACATATATATCATATATATTCAGCATATACCTGTATTTATAATATTACATCACATTTAGAGGTAAGAAATGAAATGCACCGTTCATGGAGACGGTAAGCCGTACGTACGCATGAACGCTACTTCCATTTCTATTTCATATTTTCTGGAATGGAATCATAATGATATAAGAGTATATTATAACATATATAATATCATTAAATTTATCCTTTACACATCGTACATATGGTATTAACGAATCAAATCACTTTCAGGGGGCGGTAGTCCGCACTTCCTAAAATGAAGATATCGTGTTTACCCATAATGGAAACAATAATGGTATGCCATAAATGAAAAATTCAGAAGCTTAAGGAAAGAATAAACGTATTATATATCATATATAAAAATAGTTACATCATAATGGCCACCTTTGAAGGTGTTAAATGAGTATTGAACAATCATCGTTTCGGGAGGTAGAATTTCGCCATCCACGGAAACCGTATGTTCTTTAACCATTTGATGTAGTTGTGTGAGAGTTTAGCTCGAATAATTCTTATAACAACATCCTAGTACATTGAAGATACTTTTGTTGTTACAAAATAAGTAAATAAAAAGAGTTTAGGGGGTTGGAGAAGCAAAATAAAACAAATGAACGTGAGAGAATGAATTACCTTTAAAAGTGTAACTCCTTTTGATTTGAGCCTAAAGGCTTCCTTTGAAAGGATTATGCCCAAAGGGAATCCTCTAAGATGAGGAGAGGGATGTGGAGAGAGTAAATGGGCAGGTTATGGCCGAGCCAAAGGCTTGAGGAGTGTGTGAAATGAGGTAGAGGTGGAGGCCTTTTATAAGAGGAGAGGAGGGGCACTTTTGGAAATCATGAAACTATTATTTTATTTTCAAAAGTGTTTCGAATTTATAAGGTCCCACATTGATATATGTCTAAGATAAGATGATAAGTCTTCGAAATATTCCCATACAATAGTTTTTGGACAAGTGTAGGTTTCAGATATGACATTATCTTTCCATTTTATTTAAATCGTTAAATAATGAGGTCATCATTGCATCATCATGATGTCGTAATTAAATTAATTTATTTAATATCTAAAAATTATAAAAAAAAAATAATATGATGTAGGAAATCTTTTTAGATTTCTAATGAATATTTATAGTCAAACTTTGGACTTGTGCAACCCCACTTAAAAACCGTTTTAGTAAAACAACTCATGTTTGCGTCAATTTAATTTTAACATTAAATAAATATATATTTATGTCATTTTCCAACCAAAGTGGCTCCATGGGGTCCCCAAGTTTACCCATGGGTTGTCTTGGTCGGCCATGACTCATCCAATAGGAGTAGGACAAGTGTCATGGTGTTTTAATATTTTTATAATATCATTTTTACCTTAAATTACACTAATTACCTCTAATCGCAATTAATGAAAAAAAGTTACTATTCACCAAAAAATTATTTTCATCCCATTGAACCAAATTTTACATACTAATGACAACCATGTATGTCGGATTTTCAAAATTCAATACACATTAGTGGTAAACTTTCATTTAACTGAAAAATCAGTTTGCTTGATTACCACTTAGTGGTTTCACTATTCATCAAAAATTGGAGTTTTTCAGAAAATTACCAAAAATTCACCCTAAGCTATATTTGATATTCCAAATTCAAAAATGATGTTTATATTACCTAATTCAAATAATATAAGTAGAATTAATTAATTTAATAATTAACTCCCGCTGTCAAAACAAATAGCGTGTTTTTAAGAAACAATAAGTATTAAAAGATTGATACTAGTTTAAGTCCGATTTAAAAGTCAAATTAATTCCAACGACCACTATTGGATTTAGTGGTAAAAATATTTTCTAATTTCACTTTAAAACCAAATCAAAATATTATCTAATCATATAAATAAATTAGATTAAAAAGAGGTTTTGAATTAAAACACAACATTTTACACTATTCATTAAAAAATGAACTTTATCGGAAAAATACCAAAAAATTACACAAAGTAAAATTTGATGTCCTGATTCTAAAGAAGAGTTTAATTTGGTCCAAAAGAATGTATAAGAGTGATCAAAACTATATTTAATGACAGTTCTCCATCAAAAGGCGATAAGTGAACCTTTACTGAAAAATTAGGGTATAAAAGCCTAAAATTGAATTCTTTCCGTATTTTAAGCCTTTATCTTTTATTGGATAAATGTAAAAACATTTAAAAAACATATATAATTATATTTTAGTTATTTCTATCCATTCCTGCCAATACAACGGCTACATGTTAACTACCATTTAAAATAATATTATTTTATTATTAGAGTGCAACGTAAGATTCCCAAGAAACTCGTTGTTGCGTGTTGGGTATGCCATCGAGCATAGCGTTCCCTTTAAAGTCATATTAATATTTTATTCACAAATATGGATAAATATGAAAATGTCATATTCTTTATTTACCTGGGGTGTTACATCCTTCCCCCCTTTTGGGAATTGTGTCCTCACAATTTTTAAAATTGAGCTTGGAAACATCCTTGAAAGTCCCACATCGGAACAAGAGTCGGTAAAACAATCACTTTAAAATAATGGAAGATAAGTACAGAGGTCAGCCGAGTTAACCCATATGTAGAAAAACATGGACATGGAATAAAAAGCAAAGGGTCATGTTCTTGAGGGAGAGTGATAGTAAACATGTCTAGGAGAAAGTTAACCATAAGAAAATTTCAAACTTGTGATGGGTTAAACGACATTCGATTTCCCAGTAGGAAAAGTTAATAGACAACATTTTTTTAAGTTACATTTTATTGAGGAATTTATTCATAAGGAAACATAATCACTTATCATGTTGACTTTTAACTTTTACTAGTTTCCTTAATCAAACTCATATTTTTTTTTTCCAAAAGACGAGTATTTAGGGAGACTTGTTCACATTAAGAGTACTATAATCAACTTCTGGAGAATCATCTAATCCACAAAAGAGAACTATATACTTCCTATATCTTTAGAACTTAACCAAAACCAAAATCAAAAAGGTTAGTACAGGGTCAGATAATCCAGAAAAGGATAACCCTTTAAAAAGAAAATCTATGCTTAATCTCCAAAATTTGTCCAACAAAACCCAAAGTTCAACGAGGACCATCCGATAAAAAATTTGTCCATAAAATTCTTCAAAGTAAACCAATATAAGATTGAAACCCAAATATTTTAAGGATTTAGTCACATAGTCTTCCAAGTTAAATAGTAACATTTATCTCCAAACAACATCATTTTCTCCTAAAGTCTCGCATTGAAAAGTAATTAACCTAATCACATATCCTCCATGATAGGTTAATCATTTTCATAAATAACCCTAAATCAACTTACTCTTAATTCATAAAATCATATAACTAAAAAGAATCAGTCAAACTAACCAGGGACATCACGTAGTCCAGTGGTAGGTGATAAATACCAGTCGCACTTTGGTTGTGGGTTCGATTCCCGCAGCTTTGTCCGACGTAACGGGTAGTCACACGGTCTGCGTGTTATCCTTTTTCCAAAACTATATAATTCTCAAATCATTACCCAAAAAGAGATAAAATCATCAAAATAACTATAATTTAACCTCAATTTTATCTCATGCCTTTCACTTCCATCATAACATATAGTAACCCATAATTAACTCAAAAGTAAGGATCATATAAACTCTAATGGTTACCTTTATAATTATTACCTGAACTTACACATCGATTGGTCATCTCGTACATGATGCATTAAAGATCATACCAAGGTTGAAGTGGTTGATCATGAATCCTTGATAGTTGGTTTAGAACAACCACGAGTTTTCTCATTGAATCCCCCATTTTATCTAGTATCTTAATCATAGAACCACCACAGTTTCCTTCAAACCTATTGTCTCTTTAGTGCCTGCTAGATCCATCCATTCACTAAAAACAGAAATGTCAGTGTGAGTATATCAAAAAAACCATCATGTACTAATGAGGAAGATAAACACTAAGATATAATTACTATTTCACTTCATTTAAAACTAGTCCTATTTCTGAGATCCTAACCATTATGGTAATGCCACTTATGCTTAAAGAATACCCTAACCTATAAAGTTATCTAAACCGACCTTTGATACCAACTATAAGGCCCCAGCCTTAAACCTTACTTAATCTTGAGTTATTACAAGATTACACATTGAGGATCTTTTCAGGTTTAGAGTTTTAGAGAATTAGATCATGAAACTTGCATTACATTCCACATTTAAACAATGTGGTTACATAAAAGACAGTATTCCTTCTTCCCATCAACAGAAACATATTGAAAATAAAACATGGATTCTTTCTTGACACATCCTTGACACTATCATCACATCATGTACCTTTCCCTTGACCTGTGAAAAACATTTCAAAAACATGGGATGAGCATAAAAAGCTCAGTAAGGGTTATAAAAAATATGGAAATGAAACATGAGTTCATATATACATAAGAATGAAATCATACTTTACCCATAAAACAAAGGCACTTTAACATACCTCATCAAACCATGAATAAATCCTAGAAATCATATGACATAAAGGTAACTTGATGCATTCATAACATTCTTACGTAGGGAGTAACCCTCTTGGTTACGTTTGGAATACCCATCATAGTATATTCCCTAAATATCTTCGGAGAAACCTTAACGTTTCACTCCTTCGCGTTACCCAATGCATTGGAGAGCTATATCGGGCTCACCCGCCCTTAGTTTATCACGGAACCGCCCATTTTCATAACAATGCCCAAGAACCATAACATAAACGTATGACATAAAACATGCATAAAGGAAACAAAACATTTCCACATTTCAATCACAATATAACATTTTAGTATTTTGAAATAATGAATCCATACAAAAAGAAACCTTTTCCAAAACCATTTAAAACATTTAATTAGGAGAATTTTGAATCAAAGTGTCCCATACCACCTTGAAGATTTTAATATTTTAAACCATTAATATCCAAATAAATAAATCCTTAAAACCATTTTTAAAACATGGATATTAATAAGAACAAGTCGTTAAATCATTTAAAGCGATATTTTGGTCAAAGGGTTTTTACCAAAATTAGAGACACTTGAATACAATAATTGAGGAATAACATTTAATCATAACTTTATAATATCATGAGAATAAATGGATTCATGATATAATATTCCAAAGGACAGTATATACACCATATAAGAGTGAATTGGTGCATAACAACAATGAAGTCTCAATAGGGATGTAAAATGTGATGAAATCCCTTATAAGGAAGGTATCCTTAAATTAGGGATAAATCAATATCAAAATTATGTGTGAAAAATATAAATACGCCCAATATAATTGGATATTAAGTGTAAAACAATAAAAGGTCATTCACACATATTCAAAGGATGACATATTCAATAAATACATGTTGAACCCAAAGAAATCGAAATTGGGTTAAAACGTTCCCTTGGTAAAATTCGACAGCCTAACGGCGTCACTTCAAAAATTCAGAAAATGAGTTGATGAGAGATAAAAAGGGAAACTCATCACTTGGAAATAAAATTTACATAAATCAGGATATATAATAACATATCCCAACATAATAGTATGTGAATTAAAAGACATAACAAATGAAGTCTTTTAAAAAAGAGGAGGGTGAAAGGTCCCCTTACCGAGTTGGGTAACTTTCGAAACGTACACCCCATGGAAGAAGGGTCATAAAATGAAGATGTGAATAACCATAAATGAAATTATACTACACAAAGTGTATAATAATGGGCAGTACATACACCACTCAAAGGAAATTGTGGAAAATGTAGTATAAATCTCACGGGAATAAAAGTGAGATGATAAATCCCTTACGAAAACTCGGCAGCCTAGCGGCGCCACTTAAAACTTCTAAAATGGATTGATGAGAGAAAATAGGGTCTCTCATCATATCAACATATAGTTTACAGAAATATTAATACAAAAGAACATCCCCCAACATAACAAATAGGAGCTTAAAGGAAGTGACATAATGGAGAGTACTTAAAAAGAAAGAGAGAGGTTAGATCTCTTACAAAAATTCGACAGTCTAACGGCGCCACTCAAAACATCAAAAATGTATTTATGAGAGAGAATAGGGTCTCTCATCATATGAACATAAATATTACAGTAATATTAATATAAAATAACATCCCAATAATAAGAAAGATGAGCTTTAAAAGGAATGACATAAAGGAGTGTACTTAAAAGGAATGAGAGGAGTAGGATCCCTTACCTCGTATCCGACTTGACCCGACCATTCTTTAATCTCCTGAATAATAAACTTGAGTTAATCTCTCATTGCTTAAGAACCTTTTTCAAGTTCATTATCCCTTTTATACCATGTTATGAACATCATGTAATCATTTAAGTTAATAATGTTCATTTTGTCGGTATTTGGTTCTTAAGTCAAAAAAATAGACTTCTTACACTTACATGTTGTTAATTTGGTCAAAGGTTCATTATATACAGAATGATTTTAATGATTTGGATAACATATATATCATATATATTCATCATATACCTGTATTTATAATATTAAATCACACATAGAGGTAAGAAATGAAATGCACCGTTCATGGAGATGGTAAGCCGTATGTACGCATGAACGCTACTTCCATTTCTATTTCATATTTTCTGGAATGGAATCATAATGATATAAGAGTATATTATAACATATATAATATCATTAACTTTATCCTTTACACATCGCACATATGGTATTAACGAATCAAATCACTTTCAGGGGGCGGTAGTCCGCACTTCCTAAAATGAAGATATCGTGTTTACCCATAATGGAAACAATAATGGTATGCCATAAATGAAAAATACAGAAGCATAAGGAAAGAATAAACGTATTATATATCATATATAAAAATAGTGACATCATAATGGCCACCTTTGAAGGTGTTAAATGAGTATTGAACAATCATCGTTTCGGGAGGTAGAATTTCGCCATCCACGGAAACCGTACGTTCTTTAACCATTTGATGTAGTTGTGTGAGAGTGTATCTAGAATAAATCATATAACAACATCCTAGTATATTGAAGATACTGGTCTTGTTACAAAATAAGTAAATAAAAAGAGTTTAGGGGGTTGGATAAGCAAAATAAAACAAATGAACTTGAGAGAATGAATTACCTTTAAAAGTGTAACTCCTTTTGATTTGAGCCTAAAGACTTCTTTTGAAAGGATTCTGCCCAAAAGGAATCCTCTAGGATGAGTAGAGGTATTTGGAGAGTGTAAATGGGCAGGGTATGGCCGAGCCAAAGGCTTGAGGAGTGTGTGAAATGAGGTAGAGGTGGAGACCTTTTATAAGAGGAGAGGAGGGGCACTTTTGGAAATCATGAAACTATTATTTTATTTTCAAAAGTGTTTCGAATTTATAAGGTCCCATATTGATATATTTCTAATATAAGATGATAAGACTTCGAAATATTTCCATCCAATAGTTTTTGGACAAGTTTAGGTTTCAGATATTACATTATCTTTCCATTTTATTTAAATCATTAAATAATGAGGTCATCGTTGCATAATCATGATGTCGTAATTAAATTAATTTATATAAAATATAAAAATTATAAAAAAATACTATGATGTAGGAAATCTTTCTAGCTTTATAATGAATATTTATAGTCAAAATCTGGACTTGTGTAACACCACTTAAAAACTATTTTAGTAAAACAACTCATGTTTGTTTCAATTTAATTTTAACATTAAATAAATATATATTAATGTCATTTTCCAACCAAAGTGGCTCCATGGGATCCCCAAGTTGACCCATGGATTGTCTTGGTCGGCCATGACTCATCCAATATGAGTAGGACAAGTTTCATGGTGTTTTCATATTTTTATAATATCATTTTTACCTTAAATTACACTAATTACCTATAATCGCGATTAATGAAAAAAAGTTACTATTCAGAAAAAAATTATTTTCATCCCATTGAACCAAATTTTAAATACTAATGACAACCATGTATGTCAGATTTTCAAAATTCAATACACATTAGTGGTAAACTTTCATTTAACTGAAAAATCAGTTTGCTTGATTACCACTTAGTGGTTTCACTATTCATAAAAAATTTGAGTTTTTCAGAAAATTACCAAAAATTCACCCTAATCTATATTTGATATTCCGAATTCAAAAATGATTTTTATATTACCTAATTCAAATAATATAAGTAGAATTAATTAATTTAATAATTAACTCCCGATGTCAAAACAAATAGCTTGTTTTTAAGAAACAATAAGTATCAAAAGATTGATACTAGTTTAAGTCCAATTTAAAAGTGAAATTAATTCCAACGACCACTATTGGATTTAATGGTAAAAATATTTTATAATTTCACTTTAAAACCAATTCAAAAGATTATCTAATCATATAAATAAATTAGATTAAAAAGAGGTTTTGAATTAAAACACAACATTTTACACTATTCATTAAAAAATGAACTTTATCGGAAAAATACCAAAAAATTACACAAAGTAAAATTTGATGTCCCGATTCTAAAGAAGAGTTTTATTTGGTCCAAAAGAATGTATAAGAGTGATCAAAACTATATTTAATGACATTTCTCCATCAAAAAGCGATAAGTGAGCCTTTAGTGAAAAATTAGGGTATAAAAGACTAAAATTGAATTCTTTCCGTATTTTAAGCCTTTATCATTTATTGGATAAATGTAAAAATATTTAAAAAACATATATAATCATATTTTAGTTATTTCTATCCATTACCGCCAATAAAATGACTACATGTTAACTACCATTTAAAATAATATTATTTTATTATTAGAGTGCAACGTAAGATTCCCAAGAAACTCGTTGTTGCGTGTTGGGTATGCCATCGAGCATAGCATCCCCTTTAAAGTCATATTAATATTTTATTCACAAATATGGATAAATATGAAAATTTCATATTCTTTATTTACCTGGGGTGTTACAGTTAGAGATTCTTAGTTGATGGTATCCTAAAAATACATAAAAGTCTCTTGGTCATTATGATGACCATTCTGGTTCTAAAGCCACTCAGTGGGGGTACTTGAAGTTTATTGTCATTCAGGAGGACATGAATTATTTCAAAATTGGGATCGTACCCGTTGATGGGCTACATACGTATCCTTTGTTTTGGAAAAGGAATCAGAACCCATGTAGTTCGAATAAGGGAGTATGATGTTTATGATTGATGGTTCAAAGAAGGATATCATAATTAAAGTTTTACTCTATGCTCACGTAAGTCATGCTCGGTGTGAGAAACAAGAGGTATTGGTAAAAATCAGATAATTGTGCCATGAAAGAGACAATCATAGGAAATAATGTGGTACTTATGTATGTATGACTGCCCAGATAAATGAATATTAGGATTTACTTCAGGGAAGGAATCCAGGAATAGGGTCCATAAAGGTATATGTGCTTCATGGATATTTGAATACTCTAACTTGGGGCTTACTCCGGAAAAGGAGGCCCAAATTAAGAGAGGACTTATGACAGGGTTTTACTCCTGAGAAGGGATCTGAGATCAAAGGTAAATTAGGACTAGTTAAGAGAAATTAAGACTGGGGCTTATTCCTAAAAAGGAGGCCCAGGTTAAGAGAAATTAAGACTGTGGATTATTCCTGAAAAGGAGGCCGAGGATAAGAGATTTGAAAAATTAAGGGACTTGGGGCTTACTCTTGAAGAGGATTCCCATATTTGAGACTGATGTTTATTCTTGAAAAGGAGGCCCAAGTTAAGTGATTTTAAAAATTAAGGGACTTGGGGCATACTCCTGAAGAGGATGCACATATTTGAGACAGGGGATTATTCCTGAAATGGAGGCCCAAGTTAATGAGATTATCTCATCTTTAAAGGATGAGATTGAATGAATGAAATCTCAATCTTTAGAGACATAAAGATGTGTAAATCACTAGGTTTTGAGAGATATTCCACAGAATTCCTTCCATATAAAGAATTCAAATCAAGAAATCATGCCATAAATGGCTTTGAAGAGTGTCTTAATGACTGAATCATGAATAGGAGAGGTGGAATGGATTAAGAGGGGTGAAATGGGCAAGAAGGGCACCCAAAAAGGTAGGGGCATGCAAGTCCTTGCAGGCGCGCAGGTACTGCGTGGGCGCGCAAGTCTTGGTCGCGCATGTATACCTGCGTGACACATGGGTACTTGTTCGTTTCTAAACCAGCATGGTAATACTTGGGTGATCCTTGACCAATGCCTTTAAAATTATCCTGTGGTACTTCCATAAGAGAGGCACACAAGTTTTGGTGAGGAAGTAGGGAAACACGCAAGTATGTTCATTTCCCTTAAGGGTAAAACACCTTAGGCGCGCAAGTGTTAGTGAATTCTAACACTTAGACCTTACTCCTCTTGTTTAGACCTTCCTTTCCAGGTAAAGAATTACATTATAAGTGTTCGGAAGACCTGAAGAAGAGACTTGGGCGTTTAGAGCTCTAAATCTGAATTCTGGAAAAAAATCCTCTCCGAAATGGGGGGCCCACCGGGGGTATTTATAGGCTGGAGAAAACCCCGGGCAGTTATCCTTTAGGGTGTGCAAGTCACTTGCGTGACCATTAGGTGGCACGCAAGTATACTTGCGCGACAGTGATGGAACTTGTGGGACCCTTGTGCATTTGAAGCCTTATTCATTCCTTTGTCAATTTTTGATGTTTTCTTCAAAGGATGAATCAATTTTTGCTAAGTCATTTCCCTTTCCATTCGTTTACACAATGTAATGAAAAGGATAGTTAAAAAAAGTCCCCCATCAGAGTTGGATCCAAATGAAATGAGTATGTGACTCTGAGGAAAAGAAGAAAACGAAAGGAAAGGCAACGCACAAGTGTATGGCGCACAGGCTGTGGCGCGCAAGGTATGGCGCGCAACTTCCAGCTGGATAGACTTCAACATGCAGGGTACGGCTGTGGCCTATAAATATGTGGCCCCATTTCCGTACAAAGCATCCAGATTTCAAACTTTCGAGCTCTCGCCGCGCAAGTGGCCTTCGCCGCACAGGTTTCCCTGTTTTCCGTTGTTTCTTTGCCTTCACACTACTGTAGAGGTAATAGGACTTGCGCAGTGATACCACCGCGCCAAAAACTTGCGCGACACATTAACACTTGCGCGGCAAGATTTACACTTTCACGCCTTAATGACTTTGCCATTTTTTGAAATTCATTCACAAATTTTATGAAAAATCAACTTACTTAAAAGCTAATTTATTCAAAATTTGTGCAGAATCAATGGCTCTTAGAACTGGAATGGCTGATGAACTGGCTAGAAAGTGGATTGATGACATGATGAACATTTTTTGGCCATTATTACTATGATATCTACAACAAAACTCTCCCAGATTTGGCTAAGTACTTGAAGAAATATCATCTTAATTTCCCACAGAGAATGTACCTGTCTCTGTATGGTCATGGTAATCTGCAAGGAGTCAATGTTCCAGTTTCAAATAACTATACGCCTGAAATGCAGCTGCATTGATACTCCTCTATTTTGGTTATGTTGTGCATTAAGAGCAACAACAGAGGTGTGAACTTTTATATTTTCCTTCCATGCCATTTCCTTACAGATATAAAAATGAAAAACCCATGGGCTAAAATGTTTTCCGCTACCGGTTGGTGGGGAGAAGACAAACATGGAATTAGAGAAATATATAAAAAGGTTACTCTCTCCAAATGGATCTTTACTTCCAATTCTCCATTTTCAAATCCATGCATCCATATTCTAAGTCTCTTGGACAGAAACAGAGTCACTGGTTGATCAGCACAAAAATTTCTCAAACCGCACTCAAGAACAACCTTTTACAATTGTTCTAAGAAGAGCTGGTATCACTGCATCTCTTATTGTATCCAGTTGAATGAATGAATTCCAGGTGGTTGCTGATGAAGGTCAGGATGCCGTAAATAAAATTAAGAGTTATGTTGAAAGCCTTTTGTAATTCCTGAAAAAGGGAAGAGTCTCCACTATGTGGATGTCCTTCTATCTTCTGTGTATCAATGAAAAACACTTTCATCTTCAATCATTCATACCTGCATTCTTTTTCTACATGATTTAAATTTTACCTAATCCAATGGGCCTAGTAAGCATAGTTTGATTTTTACTAGGATTATTATAAATAACCCTACAAACTTTGAATCTTTTAATTTGCTCAATATTACCTAAATCATAAAAAATGTATGTTTAGTGAGATGGAACTTGAATTTTATTCAGAGTTCCTTTGTCTTTTGTGGGCAGTTTAAAGTCATATATGTCGGACATACAAAGTCTAATGTTAAAGGTTGAAAATAGCTTTGAACGAATGAATTAGAATTGACTCAATTCATTGACAATTTATCTAAAAACATATTACCATACTTAAGTATGAGGGAAAATATTTAAACTCTGGATTAATAATATTTGAATCTGTGAAATGATATGAAAAAGAGCTAAAAGGCATCAGAAGAAGTAGTTTCCAAGAATGATGTTACTATTATTTAACAAACCTGTTAGGGGGTTGAATTATGCAGGGCCACCTAAGGGCATTGGCTGCATAGTCAAATAAATAGCATCTTTTGGATAACAAGTCTGTCATGTAGACTGTTTATGCAAGGCCGCCCAAGGGCACGTGCTGCATAGTCAGGAAAAAGAACTCTCATAATTTTACTTTCCTAGTGCTAAAAAGCCAGTGAAAGTTTATGGAGATTCAAATTTTCCAAAGTATAGAGTTTGCTGTATAGAAATAGGTACTTGAATATGGAGAAGATATTTCCAAACAAGATTATCAAAGAACTGGATGAATATCACTCCTATGAAGGTCTGACCCAAATGTAGGGAAGGAGAATATAAACCATAGACTTTAAATACATTCAGATCCTGAAAAAAGATATGGGAAAAATATGTTAAGGATGGCTATTTTTTTGAGGATCCCTATATACTATCATTTAAGATTTATAAGGGAAAAAGAGGCTTTCTTCCCATTAATGAAGTTACCAGTATCCGACAAACCCATTAGGGGGTTGAATTTTGTAGGGCCACCTAAGGGCATTGGCTGCATAGTCAGATAATAGTATCTTTTGGCTGACAAATCTATTATGGAGACTGTTTATGCAAGGCCGCCTAAGGGCACATACTGCATAGTCAGGTAAAAGAACTCTCAGAAATTTGACATTTTTGTGACTAAAAGTCAAGAAAAGGGTTATGAAGATCTGAAAATATTTAAGGTTAGGATTATGACACATAAATTTGGGAATTTTCCAATGTATACAGAGATACACAGATCAATTCTAACCATAATCATGTTGTGGCTGGGTTCTGAATGGAAATTTTGGACTTCACTATGTATCCCATAAGGATGGGAATCAAGCCATACGTATTTCTTTAACTGCAGTTTAACATCGTGTGGGACAAAAGGTTTAGAGATCTTAGTTTAGGGTCATAGAGCTTGGAATATTATAAGAAATACACAGTGTGTGTTTTCAGGGGGACTTTTCAGCTAGGGGAATGAAAGTGGAATTTGGGGTTAGGCCCAAAAGACTTGGGGATAGATTCGAGGGACAGTCGAATGTTCCTACGTATCCCATATGGATGGGAATCAAGCCCACTTAGTTCTAGAATTACCCTATGTAAATACAAAGTGTGTGTTTTCATGGGAAATTTTCAGCCAGGGGACTGAAAGTAGAATTTTGGGTTAGGACTAAAAGACTTGGGGGTGGATTCGAGGGACACATGAACATTCCTATATATCCCATAAGTATGGGAATCAAGCCCACATAGTTCTATAAATACCCTCTGTACAAATTTGGTTCATACATGTGAAGGGTGAAAGGAGACTTTAGTACAATGATGGTTTAACCCAAGATAAAAGGTTTGGGCATTTCCATGTATGCACGTAGTCTTTGAAATGAAACATGATTGAAAAATCAATGTAAATAATGGTTCCCTCTCAAGTGAGGGTATCAAAGAATATTGTAGTTTATTGTCATACTGGACAAAAGTGTTGTATAGTTTAACATCGTATAACAAGGACGAAAGTGAACCAATGTAAAGATATTGATTCTAGGGGTGGTTTCACGAATCAACATCGTATGAGATAGAGGTGAACCGATGTGAAGAGATTGGTTTTGGGCTTGAACCATGGGAGGTTTCCTACATACCCAGCCTGGAAGGCAAGGATCAAAGTCCGCATAGTTAAATTAAAGAATGAATTAATGATCAAGTTGTTCTTGCGGACAACGACCTAAAAAATGACGTTGTTTGGACTTACACATGGTTAGTAGCCTAGAGATAGTGTTATGGTTGAGGTTTTCTCTAAGCTCACGTGAGTCATACTCGGTGTGAGAAACAAGAGGTAACAAAAACCTTAACAATGCATAGTTTAATGTCATGTAGGACATATAAAGGGGCTGTGTAGTTTAATGTCTTGCAGTTAGGACTATTGGTGCTGCACAGTTTAGTGTCATGTAGAAGGGAAAAATTAAAATTTAATGTCATGTATGACGTATCAAGGAATTTATGTACAGTTTAGCGTCATGTAGTTAGGAGGATGGAGACAATAGAGTTTAATGTCATGTTGGACAAAAGGGACTTCTATATAGTTTAATGTCATATTGAAAGGAAGATGAAGGGGGACAATGTTTAATGTCATTTTGGACGTATTATGTACTTTTCTTAGTTTAACGTCATGTTGGACAAAAGCACGAATAGTTTAAAGTCATATGCATGGACCGTGGATGGTGCAGTTTAACGTCTTGATAGACATAAGGGACTTTCAAATAGTTTAGGGTCATATTCATGGACCAATGATGATGAAGTTTAATGTCTTGCTGGACGGTGGTGTGGTTTAAGGTCATACCAGACCATTCGAATGATATATTTTATGCTTATACAAAATACTTCTTAAAAAATCTGGCATTGGTTAGAGTACTGATGAGTTCTCCATCCATCGAGATTAATGAAAATGTTCCATTGGAGTAGACACTATGTATTGAGTAAGGTCCTTCCAATTTTGGCTCAAGCTTGGGAGGTTTCTTTCCTGGTATCATTGGAGTTTTGAGAACTAATACCAATTCTCCCTGAGTGAATGAATGAAGACAGACTTTTTTGTTAAAAGCTCATGCTATTCGATTCTGATAGAATTCCAAGTGGTGCAAAGTGCACAATATTTTCTCATCTAACCATTCCAATTCATTCAATCGCTTTTGATATTTTTCATCTGTAGATGATTGATCACAAATGGAAACTATGAGCGAGGGTAGTGGAACTTCAATTGGCATGACTGCTTCCGTTCCATATACCAATTAATATGGAGTTGACTGTGTTGCAGTGTGGGTGGTAGTCCGATAGGCCCATAAAGCATGAAAGAGTTTATCAGTCCATGACCTCTTATCTTTATCCACCATCTTTTGCAGTATATTTGAAAGAGTCTTGTTGAAGGCTTCTATCTTCCCATTGTTCACTGCATGATACCAAGATGAATGGTTAGATTTTATGTTGTATTCTTGATACAACTTCTTCACCTCGGATGAACAGAAGTTGGTTCCATTGTCCGTCAATATGGTATGAGGGACACCAAATATGGTAATGATGTTAGACTTGATGAATCTAACAATGCATTTATAACTGACTTCCTTGAGAGGTATTTCCTCTGCCCATTTGGAAAAGAAGCCAGTATCAGTAAGAATGTACTTAACCTTCTTGGCCATAGCTGAAGGGTAAGGTCTCACCACATCCATTCCCCATGTTGAAAATGGCCATGAGTATTTAGCTATATAAAGAAAATCTGGAGGTTGATGAATGAAGTTAGCATGTACTTGGTACAAATGACACTTCTTTGTGAAATCAACACAATCTTGTATCATTTAAGGCCAAAAGTATCCAAGCCTTCGAATTTGATCAGATAGTCTATGTCCAGACTGGTGGGCACCACAGACTCCTGCATGCACTTCTTTCATGACAGCCATTGTCTCTTCACCATCAATGCATCTGAAGAGAACTCCATCAAAACCATGTTTGTAGAGAATTTTCTCTAGGTGATCTGGGCTATCATAAAGAGTAAAATTGACCACACGTCACCAGATTTGTTCTTTTTTGGCTCTATCAGGTGAAAGTGTTCCATTTTGAAGGTATTCCCTGATAGGTGACATCCATCCTGTAGTATGACCATACGGTTCAAGAATGGGACTAATTTCATTAATTTCCTCTATTCTGATTTGAATATAAGGTGAAATTGTATGACGGTGGGCAATACTGATGGTTGTCTCGTCCCTATTTGGATCTTCCAGAGCTGCGGCTATATTATCCAGTGCATTATCTTGAGCATTTTGTAATCTTAGGACATAAGAAAATGTCAGTTCTGAAGGGAATAATCCATTAACTCTCTGACATAATCATAAAAATTGATTAGTTATTTTTTTAATAATGGCATAATCTCCATTGACTTGTTTGATTACCAGGTCTGAATCACCTTTTACCATTATGTGATTCACTTGTGCTTTAAGCGCTAAAGCCTCTGATGAGAGCATGGTATTCTACTTAATTATTGGTACCACTTTCCCATAATTAGAAGGAATAAGTTAACACTGACTTTTCTGGATAAATGAGAAAAATTCCTAAGCCAACTTTGTTGAATTTAGGATTTTCCATTTTCCTCCCTGTTGGACTTCTAGAAGCACCATCAAAATACATTTCCCATGCCTGGGGACATTCTTGAATAGAGAAGACTTCCTCATTAGGGACTTCAATATCCGAAGATGTGTCTTCCACTGAAGGGTGTTCAACCAAGAAAATAGCCAGATCTTGAACCTTTATCGCCTTTTGAGACACATACTGAATGTCGAATTGCTGCAAAATAACTGCCCACCTTACCAGATGTCTTGTAAGCATCGAACAACTAAGGATGAATTTGAGCGGGTTATTGCGAGATACCAATTGGACCTCATGATGTTGCAGGTAGTGTCTCAACTTCTGAACTGCAAAGATTAATGCCAGGAAGCACTTCTCAATACTTCAATACCGGGTTTCTGCTTCAAGCATAGTTCGACTGAGACAGTAGAGGATGTTTTCATTCCTAGAATCATTCTTTTGAGCAAGAAAGGCACCCAATGATCGCTCTAGATCTATCACGTAGAGGATAAGTGGTCTTCCTTCAATATGTGGAATGAGTACCGGTGGACTCAAGAGGTATTTTTTTGAGAATATTGAATGCTTCTTGACATTCTTCAGTCCACAGGTAAGTGACTCCCTTCTTCATCAATTTGGTGAAGGGTAAACTTTTACCTGCCAAATTGGCGATGAAACAATGAATATAGGCTAAGTGTCCTTGAATTCCTCTTTATTATTTCACATTTCAAGGAGGTGACATACCAAGGATTGACTTGGTCTTCTCAGGATCGACTTCAATACCAATATGGCATACAACAAAGTCGAGAAATTTTCCAGAGGTTACCCCAAAAGCACATTTTAAGGGGTTCATATTCAAATTATGTTGTCTAAGCTTGCTGAATATGACATCCAAATCATCAAGGTGATTAGAACGTTGTTTGGATTTAACCACCAAATCGTCTACATAGAATTTAACAAACTTCCCTAAGAAGGGTTTGAAGATACGATGCATGGAACACTGATGTGTTGCACCTGCATTCTTTAAGCCAAAGGGCATTACGCGGTAGCAAAACAAACCCTGAGGGGCTCTGAAGGCTGTGGATTCCTCATCTTCTGGGGACATTCGGATCTGATTATATCCAGAATATCCATCTATAAAGGAAAGTTCTTCATAGCCAGCTGTTGCATCAATTAAAAGTTCTGTAATTTGAACTGGGAAATAATCCTTAGGACAATGCCGATTAAGATCTCTGAAATTGATAAAAACTATAATTTTTCAGTTATTTTTTTTACAGGGATAATATTAGCCAACCAATTAGGATACTTAACTTCTCTGATGAAGTTAGATTTGATAAGCTTATCCACTTCAGCTTCAATTTTGGAAGCATAAGTTGGGTGTGTTCTTCTCGCGGCTTTCTTAAATCCTCGATGTTCTTCTGGTAAACCCAAATGATGAGTAGCAACATCAGGATCAAGCCGGGGAATCTCTATATAGTTCCAAACAAATATGTCTCGATTTTGCTTTAAAAATTAAATATACATCTCTTGTTCTTCAAGAGTCATGGCCGCACTGATTAAAGTGTGGCGTGGATCTTCTTTTGTACCCAGATTTATTTCTCTGAGTTCATCCACAGTAGTAGAGATACCCTCTTCAAATGCCGGAGGAGAATCTCTGAGATCTTCCTCTTCTTGTTCATCATGTGTTATTTCTTATATTTATACTTTCATAGTAGATGATAAATCAGAATTTTCATGATCAGATGCGATGTCAAAATTTGCACATCTTGAAGAAGAAGCTTCCATTTCTGACCCGATTGACGATGAAGGGTCTTATTTGGGTAATAAAGAGGAGATGGTGGATTGAGAATCAACATCATTTTCACCTACTATGTTGCTATAACTTTGTCTGGCATAGTTGGAGAAGTATAGACATGTTGGATTTCAGCAGATGAAATGAAGACGTCACCATTTGTGCTTTCATCACTGCTTAGTGGGTTACCAATTTCTCCCACGTTGTATAGCTCAATTTCAGTAACTGACATTATTGATCTTTCTATAAGAGGATTTTTATTTAGGTCTATCTTTTCAATTTTACTGATAGACAACACATAATCTATACTCACATGTGTAAATGGATTTACTGGAATCTTCTCCAAACCATATGGAGCATTAACTTTGGTAATCTCCTTTGTTGTGGATTTCTCCCTTCCCTTTATGTGATAGAATTCCACCTCAATATATTGAGACTCACATGTCTTGAGCGGGGCCTTATCACCATACAATGTCCCAACTTTACCATCAAAACAATATTAGAGACATTGATGGTATGATGAAGGGATAACCGCATGTTGATGTAGCCAGGGTCTTCCAAGAAAGATGTTGAAAGCTGAGTCTTGATCAACAACCATGAAATCCAAATTAGATACAAGATATCCAAACTGAGTTCTGAGTGTATCTTCACCCAGTGGTTCTTGTTCATTTTTATCATATCCTTGTAACATGATGGTAGAAGGAGATAAATCAGATTTCGTGAGGCCCAATCGATGATGTGTACTCATGGGCATGAATTTGACTTCTGAACCATTTTCAATGAAAGATCTTCGGGTGTCTAAGCCATTGACCTTTCCAGATAAGTACAAAGGTCTAATATGATCATGCACATCATCATCTTCATCTTCATCAGTAAAAGATATTATTCCATGGAATTCTGCAGGATTACTCTCTATGTGATATACTTCTCCTGGAGCAATTTCAGTTTCAAACTCCCGAGGACTCGACAAAGCCTCGATGAGTGCTTCCTGAAGATCTTTTGACAGATTCAAAGCATCCAGAATTGAGAACATGGCTGGTACATGGGCCAAGTGTTTAAACACATCATACTTTTGATCCAGAGGTCTTTGTTTCCTAACGGGAATATGTGGTTTAGCTGGTACCTTGGACGAAGATTCTTTGGAAGTTGATGCATCATGTATTGGGATAGGAGATGGCAATATTCCTATTTTTGGAAGATTAGACTGATTAGATCCATTTAATTTCTGAGAGGAAGAAGATGGAACCTTCAACTGGTCTTCTAAAATAACTGTTCCAGGACTGAATTTGCTATTGGGAGAAGAACTTGCTTGTTCTTCCTGAGCTTGCTGAAGGGCACTACCACGAGTTTATGCTGCGTAAAAAGTTCTAGAAGGGGTAGAATTGGAATAGTGGCTTCTGAAAGATCCATGTCTTCCCCTGTATCCTAAGCCTCTGAAACTTCCTCTGATTCCCCTGTTTGATACAGGGAATTTAGGCTCATCGAAATCGAAACTACGGCTGACATATGGATTTTTTAATTGAATCATATTAACAGAACTGAAGATTAACTCTTCGTCTGATGAAGACTCAGCTTGATTAGCCTATTTAGGCTATGCCGTTTGGTGGGGTGGTGCCTGTGGCTTTGAAGTAGATGGCATTAGGTCTGCCAGAGTCAACGACAACTTAGGCTTTGACGCATACACATCTTCTTCTGATTCTTTTTCGTTCTTTGAATCATGCCATTTCTTTGAGGATTTTCCCTCTGATGAAGAGGGTTTTTCAAAATATTCATGGCAGAAGACACAATCGGTTTCTTTAATTGTGTTTGAAAAATAGCATGAGTTAGGTTGATTGTCTTTCTGACCATCCAATAATCATACTTCTGTGCACTTTTTCTTTTGAATTCTTTCCATTCGCCTTCCTCCTCTAGAACTGTAGCAGTAACACATGCTACCTGAGCTAAAAAACCTTTCAGTTTGACTTGTCTCGAGTCGACCAACTTTTGAAGGAGGTATTTGAAGACAAAACACTCCTGGATGGGATGCCCCAATATTTGATGAAAAGGGAAATAATTGGGATGGTCTTCATCTCCTTCCTTGTTTGGCCTCTTATGCCTTGGCAATTGAACCAGATTATTTTCCAGAGCCAAAATGAAGTAACCAGGAACTTGTTCATTTCGGAAAGAGTATGCTTTTCTCTTCAGATCCTCAAATTGTTTTGGTCTTTGATCTCTTTGATCATTTGGACAAAATGACCATTGTTGTTGGAACTCAAGAGGTGGATCCCTTCGAGAAGATGAAGGTTTTGAAGTAAAAATAGGTACAGGTGCTTGTTTAAGCATAACTGTAGCAGTTTCTGCTTTACCCATTCTCCTTCCTAGAGCTGATGGAATAACATGAGATTTAGCCTTAGCCTGTATAAGGGAATCTTCAATCTGTTGATCGATTGAAGTAAGGTCTCAAAACCCCCCTGTATATTTCATAGGGATCAGTGGCGTGCGTAATTCGTCACGCAGATTTGCAACACAGATTGGCAACAATTCCTCTTGAGGGAGTGCTAAACATAGGTAATAAGTTAATCCCTTCCAGAGAGCAATGAAATCTGAGACCCTTTCATTCTCTCATTGGATACAATTTTTAAGATCGAAAACTGTTCTCTTTGGAAATGTTGAGCTGAACTAAAGAAGGAATTTTTGGTGAAGATCCTTTTATCCGGTAATTGACCGAGATTGCTATCTTGTATACCAGATAAAGGCTGGTCCTTGCATGGTCCGTACGAAGCATATGAGTTTTACTACTTCTTGATCCTCTGGAGTTCCCATCATAGGATCACAAAAAGACTCGTAATGCGTCAAATTCTATTCAGGGTCACCTAATCCATTGAAAATAGGGAATACAGGGTTTCCAAAACTCGATGGAGGAGAGATTGAATCTACCCATTCAGGGTAAACATTCTTTTCTGGTTGAACCTACTCACATTTCCCTTCAATAGTTTCTAACTGAGATGTTAATGACTCAATGGTAGTTATTAGCTTTTGAGAAACATCCAGTTGAACTTGGATTTGGGTAGGTGCAATGACTGGAGCTTGGACAGATGTGGTGATTTGTGATGAAACTGATGGTAACACTGCCAAATGTTGTTACACTTCACCCGTAGAATTAGACCTGTGAGGGTGTACTGATAGAGGAGGATATTCTTGACCCATATCAGTAGCTGCAAAAAATTCCCTTGGCTCACTCAATCCATCACGCTTAAGAAGAAGACTACCCTAAAGTACTTCTGTATTCAACCTCCTTAATTCCTTCATTTCTTCTTCATGTTGTGAAAACCATTACTCCAGTGAGAGCGATTGGCCTTCTTTAAAGGAAGGATATGTAACCTGATTCTTTCCCCTCCCTTTGTTGGATCCTTTTCTAAGAGGGGGAAGTGGGTTACTTGAAGGATTACCTAGGTTCTGAGTAACCCTTTGATTTTGTGTACGCACACCTTCTTCATTTCTGTCGGTGTGTACATATTCTTGAGCAGGAACCTCTTCATCTGAGTCCCCTAAGTGAGCCTCATCTGGTGGATCAGCAACAACAACATTGATGACATTGATTGATGCATAATGCTTCGCATCCCTTCTATCATCATTTCTGTGATATCGTCTTCTTCCATGTCTTTGATGAGACATTGCCTTTTGTTGATTTGATCCCTAAGGAACTTCTTGACGAACCGTAATTTGGAGAGAATCTCCTGATAATTTGGCTCTTTGTTCCTCTTGAGGCTTCTTCCCTAATCGATAAAAGACAGACTTTATATGTGTAGGTGATTGATGATTTGAAAAATTCCCCAGTCCGGTGGACTGGGGTTGTTCCTGCTATTCCCGCTCAACTCCTCAAATCCTATTTATTGATTCTGAGGGTTGGTTTAAAAGAGTCCCCAGTCTGGCAAGCTGGGGTGGATCTTGACATGCTATGTCTGAGACATTCTTAAAATCTCTCCTGATCTTGTGAACCTTAGTCCGGAAATTAGCTGGATGCATTAACATGTACCCACTTTTATCACCTGGTTCAAAATAATGTTGGATAATTTCTGAAACTTCTATCACTTGATGATGTGATTGCTCTATACGAGAGGCCTATTCAATATTCTCGTTTTTTTGATGCAGTTTTAATTCAACAAATTGTTCTCTGTATGCTTGATTTTTAGAGAAACTAGTTGAAGCTTGTTCTTGGGCAAGCTTTGGATTACAAACAAAGCCCATTGACTATGGCCGACCATGGGCAATAACATTGAATGAGACCATTTTCCGCGGTCTTTACTAACTGGAGAACACAGTGAAATGTAGTGCTCCATGAACACCCCATCCTTTGACATGAATACCAGATGGGGTATTGGAAATTAACTGGCGTAATCTTCTTAGTGCGCCAAGGCATGAATGTTGAAGGGATCTCTGATTCTTTTCAGCTTTCTTATATCGAGAGACTGATAGAGATGCCAAATCAATATGACATTGTAACCCTTCTATTATCTTAAGATGATTTTCACATTCATCAAAGGATAATACTTTCTTCTTCAAATGACAAAGAGTTTTCCATATGTTGATACGAATATCATGAATTCCATCTTCCATCAACATCTTTGGAATGTCATACTGAGAGTTAGCCAAAGGCCAAAACATGACTGGTACTTCACCTTTTTCTAGTTGTTTTCTCATGTTCAACATTTCCTCTTTATCATTCAATGAAGATTATTCTACCTGATTTGACCAAAGATGGTGCTTCCTTGTTACTTCATCAAATTCAACAAGTTTGGTAGTGAAATCACTGATTAAACTAAAAGATTCATGACTTAGGAGTGGTTCGGAGAATGACCTACACTGTGGGCTATCTTCCAGTTGAGAAAGTATTTCACCTGCTAGAGATGAAGCACCCGACATGACTGGTTTCACATTTTCAAGTGCCTCAAGATAAGAGGGCTTTCTCGGTACTACATTGTCGACTGGAGCATTTTCCGGGCAATGTGCATCACTACTGTGGAGAGGACTTTCGCAGAGAAATTCATCATCATGGGGAGTACCACCATAATGGGTTACAAAAAAAGATGAGATCTCTTTCTCCTTGGTCTTATGACCACACAGAGGGTTCCTGTGGCTCTCATCTGAAGGCGAAACTTCGAGATCGACCGAATTGTCATGCAGAAATCCTTCATGAGGAAGTGTCTGTTGAAGACCTTCAGAATTAATGTTCCCACTGTTGGTAAATGAGGGAGTATAATCTTGAATTCCAACAGTTAACTGTATGAGGGCTTCAAGAACTTCAGCATCGAGCAAATCCTTGTTACAGATTGGCTCTTGATCTCCTGACTGCACTTGGTGGGTCTTTTTCTTAAACGCCTTCTTACTTGCCTTGAAAACCACTTGTTGATGAAAGTGGCTGCTCAGAGCTGGTGTATGTGCCTGATCAGGAAAGATGTCCAGGTTAGGCTGACGATCTCCACTGAAATAAGGTGTATGTGCCTGACTTGGTTATCCGTATGATATTGAGGAGTATGCCCCACAACCCTCTTGGATTGGAAAAAATGTGTGTGTTTGTTCCGGAGTGAATTGTTGATGTGTCACTCCACTGGTAGGGATAGATTTATGTGTCTTTCCTTGAGATGCTGCTGAAGCTGTTATAATATCTTGGAAAGCGTCCAGAATATGAGAAGGGATTTGCTTCTGCTCTTTCACCGTTGATAAAATATTCTTGGTGACTTCAACTGCTGGAACGGGGATATACGTCCATTCCGTGCTTGGAGTAGGTGTATGTGCCTACTCCTATACTCCTTTTCCTGTCAATGAATCCTGACAGTACTCAAGTGTGGGGGAAGAGAGTTGAGTCTGCCTCCTATTTGCCGTCGGAGATTTCCGACTGACCTCTTCGTGTGCTACCAAGAGATACTGTTGGTAGGATTGATTAGTATGAGAAGGTGTATATGCCTACTAATTTCACTTCTCCGGATGTGGTTGACGAGCTCCATCATATGTAGTCAGACGAACCTGCTGAATAACTGATTATGTATAAACAGGCGTATGTTCCTGCATATAGTACTCCACCGGAATTGCCTGGCGGGATTAGCGTGATGCTGCCACACGAGTCTGCTGGACAGCGGAATTAAAACGGGTAGGTGTGTGTGCCCGCTCGTTGATTTCCACCAAGTTAGGTTGGTGGACTTCCTCAGAGATGGCAAAGATGAGAACCTGCTCACTGTTAACCAGATTTTGCCTCTGGTGATTCGTCTTGCCTGCTTGGGTTTGAGGAACCTGAGCCGAATTCTGGTTGTCGGTACCCTCATCATATTGAGGGCGTACTACCACACGAGTCTGGCGGTGATTGTTGATAGGATCCCCCAGTAAAGACTCCTGCTTCTTTGAATTAAGGCCCTGAGGGACCTGCTCATTCACCTCCCTAGAATATGTGAGTGAATGGTGATTGTGTTCCGGGGATAACGACCCGAAACGGTTGGAGATGGTGGTTAGCACTGCCTGCTTCTTGATCACTGATCATCGCTGTCCGGATGACCAGGGTGAATTATTCACTTGGAGGGCTTGTCAGGCAGCCTCTAGAGTTGGAATAGTACCGTTTTGATGGTACTCCTTAACCAGCGTGTTTGATACCCAACATTGAAGATGCTGAGTAGGTGATGTCATCCTCAGAGAGGATGACAATCTAGCATTAGTAGAAGCAGTAGGATTCACAGTAGAGGTTTTCATATCATATGTATTCATAGATGGGAACTTAATAGAAGGAATTCTAGGAATGCAAAAGATCTTGGAAAAGAGTTCCTGTTTGATATAACAGACGTAATCAAGATAAATTAATCCACTACACCTTTTGGATGAGCACATATGTCAATGATTGTTTTTTCCCCTCTCATTGAGGTTTAAATAGGGGCCTAACAAATAGGTAAAACATTATTTGAACTTGGTTAAGGATTCATGTCGGGTTCACCATTTTTTTCCCTCAGAATTTGGGGATGACCTCCTTGATTGAAGGTTGAAACATTATAATCGGTTTCTAATGGCTTTGTTCGTAGAACCATAAACATCCAATGATTCTACATCCATTTGGACCTACTTTCCAAAGGCTAGTGATCATTAGTTTGTGGACTGATGAGGCTTATGAATTTTGCATTGGTCAAGAGGATGGGATGTCGGACTCATCACCCATTTTTGGGGGAAATTATTGTCTACTCCAGGACTCTCTTTATAGATTTAAGTTATGTTTGTGAATCCTTATTACATTAACAAGTATAAAAAGATCTTTCCTTTAGTTTGACAATCAATGATTGATAAATTCAGGGAATCTATTATATGTATTCGAGGTTCTTCATCGATGAAGAATCATCTGTATTTGTTAGAGATTATTAGTTGATGGTATCCTTAAAATACATAAAAGTCTTTTGGTCATTATGATGACCACACTGGTTTTAAAGCCACATAGTGGGGCACTTGAAGTTTATTTTCATTCAGGAGGAAATGCATTATTTCAAAATTGGGATCGTACCCGTTGATGGGATACCTACGTATCCTTTGTTTTGGAAAAGGAATCAGAACCCACATAGTTTGAATAACGGACTATGGCATTTATGATTGATGGATCAAGGAAGGATATAATAATTACTTTTACACTCTAAGCTCATGTAAGTCATGCTCAGTGTGAGAAACTAGAGGTATTGGTAAAAATCAATTGTTCCATGAAAGATGCAATCATAAGAAATAATGTGGGACTTATGTATGTATGACTGCCCAGATAAATGAAGAATAGGATTTACATCAGAGAAGAAATCCAATAACAGGGTCCATAAAGGTATATGTGCTTCATGGAGATTTGAATACTCTAACTTGGGGCTTACTCCTACAAAGGAGGCCCAAATTAGGAGAGGACTTATGATTGAGTTTTACTCCTGAGAAGGGATCCCAGATCAAAGGTAAATTAGGAATCGTTAAGAGAAATTAAGACTAGGCATTATTTATGAAATGGAGGCCCAGGTTAAGAGAAATTAAGACTGAGGCTTATTCCTGAAAAGGAGGCCCAGGTTAAGAGATTTGAAAAATTAAGGGACTTGAGGATTACTCCTGAAGAGGATGCCCATATTTGAGACTGGGGTATATTCCTAAAAAAGAGGCCTGGGTTAAGAGATTTAAAAAATTAAGGGACTTATGGATTACTCCTAAAGAGGATGCCCATATTTGAGACTGGGGATTATTCCTGAAAAGGAGGCCCACGTTAATGAGATTCTTTCATCCTTAAATGATGATATTGAATGAATGAAATATAAATCTTTAGTGACACAAAGATGCATAAATCACTAGGTATTGAGAGATATTCCACATAATTCCTTTCAGATAAAGAAGTGAAATCAAGAAATCATACCATAAATGGCTTTGAAGAGTGTCCTGAAGACTGAATCTTGAATAAGAGAGGTGGAATGTCTTAAGAGGGGTGAAATGGGCAAGAAGGGCACCCAAAAAGGCAGGGGCGCGCAAGTCCTGGCAGGCGCGCAGGTACTGCGTGGGCGCGCAAGTCTTGGTCGTGCATGTATACCTGCATGACACATGGGTACTTGCACATTTGTAAACCAGCATGGTAATACTTGGGTGATCCTTGACCAATTCCTTTAGAATTATCCTGAGGTACTTCCAGAAGAGAGGCGCGCAAGTTTTGGTGAGGAAGTAGGGCGGTGCGCAAGTATGTTCATTTCCCTTAAGGGTAAAACACCTTAGGCAGACAAGTGTTAGTGAATTCTAACAATTAGACCTTACTCCTCATGTTTAGACCTTTCATTATAGGTAAATAATTACCTTATAAGTGTTCGGAAGACCTGAAGAACAGACCTGGGCGTTCAGAGCTCTAAATCTAAATTCTGGAAAAAAATCCTATCCCAAATGGGGGGCCCACTGGGGGTATTTATAGGCTGGAGAAAACCCCGTGCAGTTATCCTTTAGGGCGCACAAGTCACTTGCATGACCATTAGGTGGCGCGCAAGTATACTTGTGCGAAAGTGATGGAACTGGCGTGACCCTTGTGCATTTAAAGCCTTATTCATTCCTTTGTCAATTTTTGATGTTTTCTTCAAAGGATGAATCAATTTGTGCTAAGTCATTTCCCTTTCCATTTGTTTAGACAATGTGATGAAAAGGAGCATCAACATAAATACCTTTACATTATTTTATATAAAAAATAATTCCAAAATGTTACTTTATTGATTTTAGTGTCTACAATATGATTTAACTACAATAAAACCAGAAATTAATGGTTAATTTTTTTTATTTTGAATATGAATAATTTTCATAAAATTAATTTATTTTAAATTTCTAGAGATGATATAATTATCTAAATTTAATTCAAAAAAATATCATAGTTCTTGTGTATGTTGTTTTAAAAATAAATTAAAATGATTTTTGAAAAATACAACATATTTTTTTGGATGAGTAATGGTGAATCATGATTTTTATATAAATTTAATGTTTTAGTGATGTGTTAAATGTTTATATTCAAATTAAATTTCTTTCATGATAATTTATTTATTTAATTTTTTTGAATATTTTATAAAATGACATTAATGGTATTTTACATTAAAAAATATTTCAGGAAATTACTTAAAATTTTAAAAAAATATTATATTTTAATAATTAATGGAAAATGGTCTAGAATATCATTAATTTTTCAATTATACATCAACATCCTTTTTATTATAACTTTATGAAAACCAAAAGTGTAAAAGTATTTATTACATCTCTAATCACGAGAAGAGTTAAAGGGAGGGTAACACATAGATATATATGTTATGAAGTCATCTAAAATTTATAATGTTTTTTGGATGAGATTATTTCAACTTAAATTATTTCCATATTTCAAAATTATCACTTTGATTCATGTATTTGGGGTTTCTCTTAGTGGAATACACTGTATAATACTACTTCATGGATGGGGCTTCAGAACACATTGGTATGTATCCACATTCTAGTGGTACTATAGTATAAATATAGTAGCTATGGAAATGTTTCACCGACAACACTATAACATTGTCGAGAACTATTGCATTACTGTAGTGGTGTTTGTATAGTAGTTGCATGAGTTTTGTAGCAGCACTATATAAAAGAAGGGTTTGGAATTTTTTTTAGGATTTTGGGGCCATGTAATTGGTTTTAAGGAGCAGTAAGACTAATTTATATATAA
Source organism: Viscum album (assembly GCA_963277665.1). NCBI lineage: Eukaryota > Viridiplantae > Streptophyta > Magnoliopsida > Santalales > Viscaceae > Viscum > Viscum album. Next base: position 1,421,093,351 of record OY728145.1, read on the forward strand.
GAGGTATCCTCTAACAAAAAATGTGTCCCTTTATTTAAATAAACAAGATGATTTAGCCCACAATTTAAAATTATAAAAAATATGATTCCATAAGAACATGAAGATTAATTTATATTAATTTAATTCTTTATGTAATTCTAAGGTTACATGTCTACTCACTTATATATGGACACCAAAAAACCAATCTTACTAATAAATTTGTTAAAAACCCTTGTAATGATTAAATATATAACTTTCATAGAAATTAATAAGAATTATATTGTTTTAAGTATTTATTTTATAAAAAAAATATATTTAAGTAATAAAATTGTATTTAAAAGTTTCATTTAGAAATTTTATAATATTAATTTGAAAATATAAATATCATTTTTAATGATAATATCAAAATTAACATATGGGGAAATTTCATTATTTTTCTTAAAATATTTATTTTTCGTTGAGTAGAGAAAATAGTAATTTTTAAAAATGTATTTTCTATTAAATTAATTATGAAATTTAAATGTAAAATTTTATAATGAATATTATTTCATGTAACATTTTTATTATTTATTTATATTTAAACCAAATAATTTATTTGGAATCAAATTCATTTTTTATTTTTGTATAAATTTATTTCTGGGTTTAAAAAAGGAATATTTCTAAAAACGAATTTAAAATAAATAATGATTCTAAATTTTAATTAATTAAAAAAGGAATTAGAAATTTTTGATATTAAATTTATTTATTATATACAAATATATATTTATTTAAATTAATACTATAGTTATTATTTATTATATATTTACTATAAATGCATCATTTTATTGAAAAATACATTTCTCGAAAAACCATTTTTTTATTGCATATGCAGGTTTAATTTTAAAATAAATTTTTACCACCAAACTAAATTGAATTTGGTAAAAATAAATTTCTTATTTGGAATCATAATTTTTATTATTATCTAAGAATATCAACATAATTTTTTCACAACAATGAATAGTGAAAAGAATAAAAATTAATTACCACGGTTATTGGAAAAATGGATTTACCAGGGGTAAAGTAAAAAGAAAATGGATAAAATGAACTAAATATTTTATAAAATATATTTTAAGGAAATATGTAAAAAATATAATTTCTAATACTAAATAATGGTCTATTTTTTAGCCATATGGAATGTGAAAAAACATAGGTATACCTTTTTCTTTTCAAAATTACATGTGTTCCACTAACCTTTATTGTGGGAGGCTACCCATCTCCCCTCATTATCACACCTTCAAAGAACTTTTTATCTGATAATCCAAAAACAAATAGCTTCCTTGATTTCCTCCCCACATATTATATTGTGACATATTGGACAAACTTAGATTTTTAATAATAATATTTTGATAGTTATTATGACTAATAGTATTATTTTTATTATTTTTTGATCTATCTAATATTGTAGCCTTCCCAAAAAAATGAATGCAGAGTAAAATACGAAACTTTGTTTTTCATAAGAAACACTGAAACACAAGATTGAAATAATTCTGAAATACCATAACAATCTTAGAATACCTACTAAAAGGCATATCAGGATCACTAGAAGACCACCAAACAGAACAACTTGAATATGTATGTAGTGAACATCTTTTGAGTCTGTTATAATTAAAACATTTATCGAAATTACGATGGACTAAGTACTAAGAGTCAATGGGATGTAAAACACTATCATCTTAGAACAAGAAATTACCATGACCCTTATAATACCATGAATGGGTATTTATATGTCCATGTTGTCATTTAGGTCTTTAGGGGACCATTGATCTTGGTAACAGTTATAAAATTTTATGAATTTTAGGTATTTTGACATATTTTGACTATTTTAAGTATTCTAAATATATAAGTATTTTACTAAATTAAAATGTTTTAAGATGATTTAAATATATTAAATTTATATCCTTTGTTAAATAACATCATAGTTTTAATTATTTTTTTTTATAGTTTGATTTGGAAATTATAAATGAATACAAACTTATGAAAAAAAATAATATTTCGAATCTGTGTGATTTTATATAATAAAATTAATATATATGTGTTGTTTTTTTTAAATATATGTATTTAATAATTTTTTTGAAAAAATTTGGTGAGTACCCCATATAACTGTGGACAACTATCTTGGTCAAGCCCACAATGTAAGTGGGTATCTCACATAGACAACCAAAGTAATGCATAAGTTGAGAATATGCATAGTGCAATCTAAGAATGCATAGAGACCCATGAATAGGCCTTGTCCAGGCACGAGCATGGGGTTTCCCAGGCCATGCACCAGTGCAAGTGAGGGTGGGAAAAGGCCTGTGGGTGGAGGTCCCATGTATAAGGACCCCACTGTGTGTGTTTTTGTCACTAGAGTGAAGGCATCCACATCGAGTTATTTAATGCGGACACAAAAATCTTTTTATTTTGATGTGGGATATAGATTTTTCCACAGAATATGATCTAAACCATTCGATCTTGCTGCGCAAGATCCTCACCGTCTGAACCTTCCCCACATTCAAACCCCATTTACATGATTTTCTTAGCCGTTATATCGGGACGCTCTTGGTCTTAACCACACAACCATTTTAAAAATTGTGGATCCACCATTGTTTTCCGATCAAATCCACGATATAATATCATCCGTTCAATGTTTTTTGGAACCGCAGAACTCACTATAGCCATCTGATCAGACTTAGTCAATCATAGCCTTCCATCATTTTCATATTCTTCTTCCCTTCTTCTTCTTCTTCTTCCTCATGCCACATCATTTGACGTCTCTCTCCTCCGCTACCCCTTTTCATCCCGTGACCCTCTATCCCAATCTAGGGACCTTTTTTTCACCGATCTGATAAGGTTGGTTTTATTCTAATCCAAACTAACATATTCCCCTACATGTTTCATTTAAATATAATTATAATGCATCAATCTACCTAGTTGATTATCATCTTTTACTAATTATCATCTTTTTCATATTTTGATTTAGTCAATTTCATATTTCTTCAGGTTTCCTAGTTTATATGTTTTGTCAAACCATACTGAATATATATATAGTTTATATATAGTCATTTTTTACACATAACCCTATGGGTTTTCTCCACCCCAACCTTCCATCAACCTCTCCTTAGCTCTACCTCATCCTTGAAGATAGATAAGGGTAAATTTAGCCTCATTTTTAATATGCAAACCCGTAGTTACACTTATATATATAGTTTTATATAATATTTAAATCATAATATATTTTGGGTTTTTTCAAGGGATGATTATCAGTAAATAACTGATGTTTTGATGCATATAATAATTGTAAAGGGTTTACAAAGAGTGGTTTTTGAGGTTACTAAACTCATATATATATATATATGTGTGTGTGTATATGGATATATATATGTATGTATGTATATAGTTTTTAATCCTAATACGATTTTTTTCATACAATTGATATTAGTGATTAAATAATGTTTTTGAATTATATGATACTTGTAAGGATTTATCAATCATTGTTTTGGTTATAAAAATCCCATATATACACGTTGTGTATATAAAGTTTTATACAACATTCAATCCTAAGCTAAATTAGGTTTTCTAAATGTTTATTACCAGTATTTCATTAATGTTTATGATTAATATAGCAGTTTCAAAGGTTTTATATGTGATGTTTTTGGAATTTTCTAAACACATATATTTATATTTGTGTATACAGTTTTGTATAAATGGCTCACTCAACTTATTTTAAGTATGAATAGTTACTTTTAAAAGGGTGTTTCCCAACCCACATATTTTACATGAAGATTATTTTGATTCTCTATGTGTTTATGAAAACCGAATATACAAATGCGTAAATATTAGTATTCAAAAATTTATAAGTATAAGTCAATATTGTTTTCATTCAAATAAGTTTTAGTGGTATTATATTTTCTATTACATTATATATTGAATGTATTACAATTGATTGGATAAAATATAAAATTTAGGATTTTTCATAAATACATATGTATAAACATATTTATACCCACCTTTTTATGTGTATTACATTTGTAAATAAATACATGAATTTAATGTTTTAAATTACATGACCATTTTTATGGGTTATTATGAATACTAGTTTATGATGGAAAACTACAACAAAACCTTGTTTTGTTTTTTCTTGACCAAAATTTTAAAAGGGATCATTATCTTGTTACTATAATTAACATTACATGCATTATATTTTATAATTTTAGGATGAATGGTTGGAATTATCCTTTCTTAATACATATAAATATAAATACATAAACACATATTGTGAAGTGTGTGTTTAATTATTCTCTTAAGCATCAATATATCATGTGAAATGAATATTTTACATTTACAAAAATTATAATTTAATTCACGATGAATCTAAAATAATGAATAATATTAATTATTAATGTTTATGGTTTAATTTGATTGAAACTCCCATTTATTAGTTTATGGTTTACACAAGAATGATAAGTTTCTTAAATTAAAAAACATGTATGTTAGTATATAAAATTTTCCTTTCCATAAAACAAGGACTTTGAATTTACGAGTAATTATTTTATGTGACAAAGAAAGGAATCTACTATTTAATGTGCACCAATTATCATCACATGTAAAAAATTGTGTGTGTTTGTTCATTCATGTCATTGATAAATTTTTTATAGCCATAACATAAAGTATAACTTACAAACCATGATTTTTTTAGATTAATGTTTACATTTATTCCATGTATCACATTATTTATGAATATAGACAGATATTGTAAAAAACGATATTTAACTTTTATGACAACTTATGGATTGAGAAAATAATTATTCAATGTGGTATAAGACATTTTTATTAAAAGACATAATTTAATTATTCGAAGAGGTATGAGAAACTTTGAATAAAAGAAACAATTTAATTATTCAATGTTCTATGGGACACTTGGAATAAAATAAATAATTTAATTATTCAAATTGATATGGAAAACTTTGAATTAAAAACGTATCAGACATATGAGTAATTTATATGACTTGTTATATGATTGGTGAGGACCAATATAGCCTCACTATGCACTGGTAGTTCTCATGAGATAAACTAAGTCATGGAACGAGGCCTTGATAGAATGATTATGTATGGTCTTGGTCCGAGACCACGACAAAATATTTATGATTCTTTTTAATTATGCATTCACTCATTATGTGGCTAGTATTTAACGAACCATGTGATTATTCGGCTATTATAATATCACCGGCTAAGAATATTATACATATGATTATGGTATTAAACGCACATAGAATAATGATGGTAGTACTTAGAAAATAATTTAGAAATAAAGTTTAGAATATATATTTTTAGAACATTAATAGATAAGTTAGAAATTAATCTATCATTTCATGAATTTCATTTTATGTGAAAAGAGAATTATGATATTGTTTCTTGTAAAATTATAAGGAAGTATTATTTCATGTGATAATTTTTACCTGCACCCTTACAAGTCACCCTTAATGTAGTATGATCGACTCTGATATTATATGCAACATTACATGCATTTTTTTTGTATAAGTACATATAGACAAAAATGTGTTTCATAGATAAATTCTTATGTATAATATTTCCATGAAAATGATTTATAGTATCCTAATAAAAAATGATCACGAAGTGTTACAAGAATTTTTTTTTTCTTTTAAGAAAAAGTTTTATGTATGTATAATTATTTTAAAGGGATGTTTTTTCAAAATGATTTTGTTGTTTTTTTAAACCCCTTACTAAGAATTTTAAATTTCCACCCTTCATTTTTAATTTATTTTTATAGGATTAGTATATTTTTTAGAATTGATTTATTCTTTTTGGTGGCAGCACAATGGAGTTTACCACAAATTATTTTAATGAAATGTATTTTTTGTATCTAGTTTTCTAGAACCTAGATCAAGAAGATAATATCTGATGAGATTTTATGTGTAATATTATCAAAAAAAATTATTAAAAAATTACACACCCTGTTTTAGGCACTAGATCCAAGCATATAGGGTTGGGGAGTTTCATAGATTCCTTTTTATTGTAAATCCATATAATGAATGAATTTTATGCTAATAGATAGAGGTCTCCCAAAGAAGAGGTTTCATGATTAACTGAGTATTTTTATTTTATTTAATATTTGACCTAGTTCATATATTTATACATTATTTTTATATAATAACACCATATTATAGAATATATACACATTTTATTATTTTATTTTTATAACATAAATTCATATAACACCCCGATATTTTTATAATTTTTTTTAATTTTTTAATTCTTCAATAGAATACATTGCACATAATTTCTAGTTTAAAATAATAATGAGACACAATTAGTATAAAATGAACATTACAATTGATCCATTAGATTTGAGGAAATAAATATGAATAACTAATGTATGAAATAAATTGAAGGTCCAACTCAAAATAAATATATGGGTATGTTCTTTGAAGATGAACACAAAATTATTAGTAAAATCAATATATTCTTAAAAGAAATACAATTATCTTATTTTTTTGAGTAAATATTATTTATTATAAAATTTTCAAAATTGATTAGACAAAATCAATTTCATTTTTGAATTAAAAATGGCAATATTAACTTCATATTACTTTTTATTAAGGAATTGTGAAAATACTAATTGACAAATGTTTTTTATTCTGATGTCTATACAAGTTAAAATGATCTTTTAGATTAGTTAAAAATTATAATAAGTTATTTTTCATTTAAAATAATCTTATTATGGTTTTTTAAAAGCATTATCCTATAATTTATACGAAAATTAATTTTTTTCTATTATAAAATCTAATTTTTCGATAATTATTTTGATGGGATTCTACCCATTTTGTTTTAAATTAAATTTGGCAACATCGATGTTTTGAATTTTCAAAAATGGATTCGAAAATGGAATTCATAAGCCCAAATTTATTAAATAGATATCTCTTACTTTTATCCAATATGAATAGAAAACTAGGTAATTGTTTTTCCACAGTAAAAGGTAAAATGAGTAATTTATGTTAAATATAAAATTACAAAGACGATTAAATGACCAGAAATTATGAAAATGATTTATTATATATATATAATTCAATCCTAAACATGTATTGACTGAAACTAAGTTTTTTAATGGATATATTTCTATGCAAATGAGTAATATAATATTTAAATTAATAAAAGTCACAAAATGTCACTTTCATTATAATTAATATCTCACATGTGTCCCAATAAGGAAAAATTATGTTAGGAATGAATATCAGTGTAAATTATTAACTTAATAAAAAATTTTAATTATATAAATTTGTTTTTTGACATTTTTTTCCACTTGTGTGATATTATGAAATTTATAATATTTTATTTAATAGGAATTTAAAGATGTCATATTCATGTTTTTAATCACTATATCATTTTTAATATAGTGTTATACATTAGCTAAATTAGACTGTAAATAATATTTTTAAATATATAATATTTATATTCATCATGGTATTTTATTTTAAATTTTTAGTAATGAAATATTTATATTAAATGACTACACAATAATTATGTAGTAGTTATTTTTTTAATGGAAATATCAAATAAATATTATTAAAAATATTAAAATAAATTTAATTTTAGATAATTAATATGATAAAAAAAAATTAAATATTAAAATGAAATCTTTAGGATATAAAAAAAATAATTGGGTAGAAGTTAACATGGTATCTTGATATTTTAAAAAATCCATGAATAGAATTGCGTAAAAATTGAAACTATTGTTATTTTATCAAAATATTTATTTATTTAATTATTTAAAAATCATAAAACATATTTAAAAATAAAATATAATTATAATTTTTTTTAATATGTTCTAATTCGTTTTTGGATTATTTTTCCTCAAATTAGTAAAATATACAGTCTTTTAGTACTAATTGTTTTTACATTAGCTAAAATTAAAATATACTAAGGGTTGATCAAAATGATTGGGTTTAAAAAATAAAAACATCTTTTAAAATATTGTTTGATGATATTAATAAATTATATCATATTATATTGGAATAAATGTACTTTTAGAGGTATTTTTACTGATATTGAAATTATTATATATTAATTGTTTTTAAATTCCAAAAGTGTCCCTCACTTAAATTATAAAAGGGAGCCTCATATCTAATTCATCACATCATTTTGTGCATTTAATATTGACCATACCCTACCAATTTCTCTTCTAAACATCCCTTGTTACATTATATAGGTAAAAATATTACCAAAATACCAAATCTATTTTCCCTAAGAGGATATCTAGAGTGAGGTCGCCGAAGAAGATGTAATCTCCTTCACCAACTCTTTTAAGATTATTTCAACTTCTACATCCTCTTCATGTATTGTTAACATTATAATGTAATACCTCCAATATTACATATATATTTTAATGTTATTATTATTATAGAACAAAAAAATTTAACCTTTTATCCATCCCATGAAAAATTAAAGTACCACATGTGCATACACATGTCTTACTGTCTCCACACTGTGGTGTAATATTATTTTCAGGAACACTTTACTATGATAGATATAATGATGGAAATAATATATATATATATATATATGATAATTATAGAATTATATTTATTTTGAAAAAAATACATACCATCCACGCTCATATAAAGTCACCATTAATGGAATCATATCATCGCTCATGCGTACATGCATCCTACCGCCTCCCCGACATGATGTGATTTATTTTCCAAGATCACCATTAAATAATGACTGTATAAATGTATATACTTAATAAATATGATATATATTATCATAATGTAATATTTTAGATGATGGAAATATATCCTATGCAAAAGAACTGTGACCTATATGATGCATGTGAAAATGAAGCATTTACCACTCAAAAGAAGGGTAATAATGATATATTAATAAAAAGGGTAATAAGGTAAGAATGTATGATATCACCAATATAAATATGGTTCTGAAATAAATTATTAACATTATTTAAACCATTATAAAGGATTTTTGGACATGATCAAATAAAATTAGACCTAATGTAAAGGTTAATTTCGCAATCTCATTATTTTCAGTGATAGGTTATACAAAATAATTTATAGGGAACAATTATAATCCATGTCCATGTTTCTACAAATTATTTTCAAGATTTTTTAATTTTATTCTACAATTTTCTAAATTCATTTTTACACATATATGAATTTTTACTAGATGATATGAATGGAATATTCTTTTTTTATTTTAATAAAAGGATGCGGCTGAAGCCTCATTTTTTTATTAAATCAAAGACCACTTTTATTTTGGGTAGAGGGAGACCCATTTCATAGCACAAAGGCCCAAGTCCAAGTGCCCTGAATATAAGGCTAGAAAACCCAAAGGGCCCTTTGGTGAGTAGTACTACTATAGTACCCGAGATGCTATAGTACCACCACCGCTAAAGTTCCAAATACATTTCCTCCACTGCTAAAATTTCACCACTGCTACAGTTCCACCACTGCTACAATACTACTGTAGGGCTGCTACAATACTTGTAAATTCATCTTGGCTTAGATTTGATCCTATGAATTTTTTGACAAAAGTATGAGTAAATTGTTTTATTTTAACTTATACAACATGAATTTATTTTTATTCATTCATGATGTTATAATTTATTGAATAATCATTTATAATATTAGAATGTTTTTTCAAATAAGATATTTTATTTTAAATTTTTTTAAAATTTATGTATAAAAACAATTTTCAAAATAGAAAAGATATTTTCCTCAAGAATTGATTTATTGTGTTCGATAAAAATTATTTTCTATCTATAATTACATTATTCTATGTTACTTATACTTCAATGGGGATATTTCTTCCAATATATTATCCATATTGTACCTATAGTTAGTTTATGTTTATTATGGAATGATATTTATAAGACCCATTTCTTTTCCATGTGTTATTTCATGATTGAATGATGTTTATGAAACTAATTTCATACCATGGGTTCTAATACAATGAATGATTTATATGTTATTATGGAATGAATGTGTTTGTTTTTTATTATGTGATTTGTGGGATCTATGTCTCCCTACAATTCATTTGGAAAATATGTATGTCTCATGAGATAAACATGAATGTAATGTGAAATTATCTAAGTTCAGTAATAATTGCTTGGAATAAGAATAAAACCATGTTCAATAACATAGGGCAGGAATTAGAATAAACTTAGTTCAATAAAAAACTTTTCCCACTATAATTTTCTTGGAAATGATCCTTGACCAATATGAAAATAATTTTATAAAATAATTTTTATTCCAAAAATTCCATGTCTTATGTTATTCTATCATTGAATTTGTTATTTGATGAACTTATATGATTTATACCACGACATGACATCATGATATTTGATATGCAAGTTTTAATTTCCAAATATTATGTTCGTGTTATTATTTCTTATGATTATGATATGATTAATATATCTCTTGTTTACCCTTACGAAGCATCTGATCTCAATAATTATTTTGTTTATTTTCCCTAGGATATGAATAAGGGTATTATTTAAGATGTGTAAAAATGGGTTCTATAAATGAAGGAATAAGCGGGAGACAACACATATGTTTTATGGTCTAGTTATTTATATCTCCATGTTTCTAAAGACACTAAACCCATATGGTTCTATAATGTTTTTTATATTTATTAATGGATATTATTATCTTTATAAGTAAAATCTATAAATATAGTGTATGGTCCACTATATCTTGTATTAGAGAAAAGTTTTAGTTAACCATTGCAAACTACGATAAGAAAACCATAGCAAGAACCCTAGGTATAAGTCTAAGTGTAGGATACCATGCTAATGTTTTGGTGATGATAAAAAATAACCTAATATAAAACTTATGGTATCATAAATTAAAATTTTATAAGTTATTTTTTAGGATTATGTGGTTTTTTCATTATGAGTTGTGTTTATCATACTAGGATTCTTAGTTTTTGTCATTAAATGGAACATGAAGAAACCATATTGATGCTGAATGTGATGGGAAATGCAATGATTTATCTCATGAGAAACTAAATGTTATGTGAAATGGAATGAAAAATCTTATTTCTAGGATCCAAATTTTTTTCTCAAGGTATAAATCATAAATGGATTCCAAATGAGTAAAAGGGGGAATAAAATTCTGTCGAGTCCTTCATGAGGCAGCATCCACCTTCTTTCAGTGGGTCTTCAGATCCACTAATTTCTAAATAATTGATCAGTACCATTGAAATAATAGTTTTAGTTTCCATTTCTTCATTACATTTGAGTCATATTGGTTGGCTATTTTTTAGAAGGTGAAATGATCAATAGTGGAACATTATCAAGAATACAAGGAAACGAGAGAAAATTTAATCCATCGAATAAGATGAGTTCAAGAATATATTTTTAAAAAAGTACCTTCCTTGTATTCTTTAAATAAAGATGGATAAGTAGTTCCTTGAGATTAAGAAAAATTATGATCAATCCATTGGTACATACAAAGAGAATTTTACAAGACTTTCAAGGAATGCTTCTGGAATTACACTCATCCTGGGAGTAATATTTATCGATTATTTAGTGGCTTGAAACTAAGTCTCCAAAGGGAGTTATCCCTAAGGGACTTTTGTATCTTGGATTAAATTGTTCTAGGTTCTGTAATGGTATAGATTTAGATTGGAGTTACCCATCAATCTTAGGGGTTCTATAAGAATAGGAAAATATACAGTAATGGGAAATCTAAACACCATATTGAAAAGAAGATGGGATTTAATTTATGCTTAATGTTTGGAAAGAGACATGGTGGAAACAATCTTAAAGGGAATAGTAGATGTTTTATGTGTGGGAAATAAGGTCATTGGGTAGTTTACTAATGAAGTGATTGGAAATATATCTAATTATTAGAATTGAGAAAAGGATACATAGAATTAACCTTTTAAACATTATTTCTACAAGTGTTAGAAAAATTGGAAACATATTTACCAATTCCCAAATTAGAGGGTTATCGATGATGATTGACGTCAACACTCTATTAAGGCTAAGGGAAATGGAACATATCATGCAATTAATATTGGTTATGTGGAGTACAATAATGAAGCGGTTAAAGTTACAGTTACCATATTTTCTAAAATAACTAATTTTTTAATTGATTCTAGATCCACCTACTGTTTTATTTCAATATGATTTTATAATGGAATAAAAATGTTTCTTCAATGATTATATTTTGAGATAGCTATGAAAACCCTTGATGGAACTACGATTTCGTCACATGTATATAATTCTTTGATGTTTTTGGGAATATTCTTCCTATAAATCTCACAATTCTCCTTGTTATTGAATTTGATGTTATTATTAGCATGAAATAACTTTCCCCATATAGAGATCATATCCATTTAGAAGGAATAAATGTCACAGTTTATATTCCGAATGAATCGTTTCTCATATTATGATGCATGGATGAATATGAACCTAAAATTAAAATTACTACCACATTGTGGGTCTTAAATCTCATAAATTAAAGATATTTATCTCATATGGTTGGGGAGAAACACATCATTAAGGATACACCTATCAAACATGAGTTTATTGATTTATTTTTATAAGAATTTCCAGGTCTTCGACCAAATCATGAAGTTGAGTTTTCAAAATAACTCCTACAGGATTCTATAACTATTTCAAAGAATTAATATCAATTTTCCACAATTGATTTGGAGGAATTTAAGAAGAAACTCCAAGAGAATATTAACAAGGGATTAATATAACCTAGTGAGTCACATTGGGGTGAACCTATTCTATTTTTTAAAAAGAACTATGGATCAATGAGACTCTACTTTGATTTTACAGAACATAACAGGATCACTATTTAGAATAAATACCCTCTTACATAAATTGATGACTTATTTTACAATCTATATAGAGATCAATAATTTTACAAGATTGATATTTATTTTGGGTATCATCAATTAATGATCAACAAGGATTATACACCCAATACGACATTACATACAAGTTATGGGAACTAAGAATTTATATTGATGCATTTTGGTCTTACTAATTCCCTCAATATCTCCAATGATTTAATTAATAGAGTCTTTAGAGACTATCTCGATCCATTGGTGGAACTTTTTAGATATGATATTCTTATATATTCAACAAGTATGGAAGAATATAAAGATCATTTGATTATTATAGTAAATAACCTTAGAAAGGATATTCTTTATTAAATATTAACATACTTTAATTTTTTTCTACATAAAGTTTCCATTTTGGGTCACATAATCTCAAGAGAGGCGATATCTATGGATCTAATAACAATAAGAGTTATTGAATGTTGGACTAGACAAAAAAGTGCCTCATATCGAAATTTTTCTTCCATTGGATATATATTAGTAATGTTTTATTCATTATTTATAACAATTATCTAATCCACTCACCATGTGTATTTATAAAGGAGTTAAGCTCATATAGATTAAAAAATGTGAGGAGAATTTCATGGAGATAAAAAGAAGGATAGTTAGTGAAAATGTGCTCACACTACCCTATAGTGGATAGATTTTTGTGATATAGAGTGATGGATCCAATAAGTGTATTGGATTTCCTATCATGAAAAATGGTATTTTGATAGATTATACCTAATGATAATTGAAAATTTCTAAGAAATATTACCTAACTTGTATAAGGTACATTACTTTTTACATTAAGTATATGAAGAAATTATCTTTATAGAGAAAGGTGTGATATATATATATTGATAATAAATGTTAAATCTCTATATTTACTCTGAAGGAGATGAATATATGGAAAAGGATGTGGTTGGAGTTTATTAAACATTATTACTGCTCAATAAATTACCGTCCTAGGATAGCGAACAATGTGGAGGATTCTTTGAGGCTAAAGGACCATGATAGCCTATCAATGTTGAAGATCCCAAAATATCCAATATTTATGGATTTCAGAAGCATGAATATTGAAATAAAAAGGTGGGGAGGGAGATATTGTTTTCACAAATTAATTTTCTTCCATGAATACATGTGAATATTAAATAAGTGTTGAAGAAATATCTCGAACTACAATAAAGAAGGTAAGAAATATTCATGATTTCAGACATTATTGTTATAAAATAATAAGTTTTAGGAACCATATTTTAATTCATCCCAAACTATATTTAAAAAGGATCTATTGGATGTGGATCATATTTCATAATTTATTTTTCATACTTGAATAATAATGATTTATATGAACATTAAATAGTATTTATGATGGGATAAAATAAAGAGAGATATTGTTGAATAAGTTTCTAGCTATTTGGTTTGATATTAAGATAAGGCTAATAGAAAAAAGTAAAAATGGGTGTTACAACCATTACCCATACAAGAATGTAAATTCGAAAACATCACCATGAATTTTTTCATCAGACATCACAAAATATTTAAATAAATAATGGAATATGGGTTATAGTAGATCACCTTATGAATACAGAGCACTTCATTGATTTAATATAAGATTTATTTCTTCAAAATATTTTCAGAATATATATCAATACAGTGTTAAGATTTCATGGAGTACCACTTTCCATTATATTTTATTGATATTTGATTATTACCTTGATGTTTGGGAGAAGTATTTTTAAGGATCTGGATATATAGGTATGTATCAGCACTTCTTACCATCCTCAGAAAAATGGTCAATCTGAGAGGACAATTAAAACTCTAAAATAAATTTTGATATATTTATATATGGATCTCAAAGGTGTCTAGGATCAATTAATAGTTTGGTTGAAGTTTTTTACAATAGTAGATTTTAATCTAGTATTCAAATGGATCCTTATGAAAACCTGTATAGTAAGAAGTGAAAATCTCAAACATCATGGAATGAGATTATGGAAAAACATCTTTTTGGTCCTAATGAAGATGGGGTGATAAAAGAGAAGGATATATCTATTTAATAACACATAAGAGTACATCAAATTTTACACATAAGATATGTTGATAATCGATTAAAAGGCGTAGAGTTTGAAGTGTGTGACAAGGCCTTTCTATGAATATATCTCTAGAAGGGAGTGATGATATTTGTAATGATGGTCAAGCTATGACCTAGGTATATCGGTCCTTTAGAAATTCTAAATTGGTTTTGGAAGGTTACTTAGGGATTAGATCTTACACCCAATCTCTCTCAAGTTCATGATGTGTTCCATGTATCTCTTATGAGAATGTATGTACCAGATCCTTTAAATGTACTAAACTCATAAGTTGTATAGTTGCAGCATGATACTTAATATAAAGAATAATGGATAGAGATTCTAGATGGTAGTGAAAAATTTATATGAAATAATACCACTCACTTGGTTAATGTTTTATGGAGAAACCACCAATTTGATGCAGCAACATGGTACATTAGTATGTGATAACACCGTGATAATTTACTAAATATTTCTCTTTATTGAATTCTATTTCATCAATATATTATATTACACATAGTCATGAGTTTTTGATAAATAAAATAAAATATTAAAATACAATGATAGTTATAAACTAGCCATTGAATTTTGGTTAATAAATAAAAATAAATAATTTATGAAATAAACCTAATGGTATTACTAATTATAAATATATTGATATGTTCTTTGAAAAAAAACACATAATTATTATTAGTGTCACTTTATTCTTCAAAAAATTACATGTTTCATATTTTTAAGAATAAATATTATTTTTTAGAAATTCTAAAAAATGGATTTTGAAAAATTATTTTCATTTTTGAATTCAACATGTTAAAATTATTTTAAATTATTTTTTTATTAAGTAATAGTGAAAATAGTTGTTGAAAATTGTATTCTGTTTTAATGTTTTTCTATGTAAAAATTCATTTTAGATTAGTTTCGAATTATTATCAGTTAATTTTTATTTTTAATAATCCAATTATGGTTTTTAAAATGTCTTTATAAAGTAGTTTATAATAAAAACATTTTGTTTTTTAAAAAGGGGATTTTTTAAAAAAACATTTTCCATGTCATTTTACCAGTTTTATGTCAAACTTCGATGTTTTTTATTTTAAAAATTCAATTCAAATATGGATTTAGAAGTAGAAAATTTAGTAATTATATACCTTTTATTATTATATAGTATAAATAACATCCTTGGTAAATTTTGTTACCATGATGAATGATAAGATGGGTAATTTGTTTTAAAAATGAAATTATAAATACTATAAAATGATTGTAACACCTACCAAAACATAATTTGAGGGATTTTATTACACCCCTAACCCCCAAGGATCAAGATTGTGTTTTTAATTGAAACTTTTCCATGAAAAGTACATATGTAATATTAAAAATAAAAAAATCACAAAATGTCACATTCATTAACTTTAATATCACTTCTGTGTCAAATTTGTAACAAATGTATGTTATGAATGAATCTAAATGTAAATTATTAATCAAATAAAAATATTTTCATGAAAAAAATTTATTTTTGATGTTATAATCTACTTTGGTGATATTATTAAGTTTATATTATCTTATATGATATGAATTTAAATATGTCACATTCATGTTTTTAATAAATATATCATTTTTAATATTAGTTTATACATTAAATAAATTTGACTTTAAATATTCTTGTGAAATATATAATATTAATTCCCATAATGGTATTTTATTTTAAATTTTTAGAAAATAAATTAGTATACTAAATAATAACACAACACAAATTTAGTAATAAATTTATCAAAGGAAATATCAAATAAATGTTAATAAAAATATTAAAATAAATATAATATTAGATAATTAATGTGATAAAAGAATTTTATAGATAAAATTGAAATATAATAGATATAGTAAAATATTTTTTTTCTAAGTTAACTTGTTATCTTGATATTTTTAAAAAACCATGAATTGGGTATTTTCAGAATTTACACTATTGGAATTTTCTCAAAATATTGTTTTATTTAATTATTTTAAAGTCATAAAACGTCATTAAAAATCCAAAATAAGTATAATATGGTATAAATTTTGTAAATATTTCAATTATGGTCACATTAACATCAAATATGTAAAATTTACAATATTTTTATATCGAATTTTTTTTAACATAGTTAAAATTAAAATAGGTTATCTAAGGGTTAATCAAAATGAAAAGGTTTAAAACTACAATGAAAAAAAGTCCAAAATCAATTGGTTGATGATAAAAAATCATTATATCCTATTATATTCTATTCCATGAATATTTTGAACTTTTTGGATTGATATTGAAATTTTTGAAATTAATATTTTTTGAATTTCCAAAAGTTCCACACACATCAATTAACAAAGGGAACCTCCTATATCACTTCATCAAATCCCATTGAGCCTTGATGTTAGACCATAACCTGATAAATTATATTATAAAATTTTATAGTTACATTACAATGTTTCTTTTTTTCTCTAGAAGACCAACTCTAGTGTCCCTAAAATGATATCTAGAAGAAGCTCTCTAAAGAATATGTAATCTTCTTCACCTGCTCTTTGAATATTTATTATTCTTCTACATACTAATAATGTGTTTTTTTACATTATAAAATAATAACTATAGTATTAAAAATATTATGAAATTTTATTATGATTTTATAACAACTAAATTCTACATTTTATATATCTACCAAAAACTGAAAGTACCATGCTTTCTTACATACGACTTACCATCTCCAAACCGTGGTGCAATATTTTTTTGTCAAAACATTATTTGGATGGGTATACTTATGGAAATAATAAATACAAAGATAATAAGAACATGATAGTGATTCTGGAATAAAATATATACCATCCTCTTCTATACAATTTCTCCATTAAAGAAATTATATCATCGCCCATGCGTACATATGGCCTACAATTTCAATTATGTTATTTGATCCATTATCAAATATTACCATTAAATATTGATAATTTAAATGTTTTTAAGGAATAAATATGAGATATATTATCTTAATATCATTCTGGAAATGAAGGTACTATATCCTATTCACAAGAAATGAGATTTATATGGCAATAAATTCAAAGGAAAATGCAGAAGTTAACCCCCAAATGAAGGATAATAATGAAATATCAATACAAAAGGGTAAAAATATAATCATGCATGATATCATAAATATATATATGGTTTTGGTATAAATTTGTAACATTATTTAAAACATTATAAATTATTTTTTGATATGTAAACAATTAAACCATACTTAAGGTAATGGTTAATTTCATAATCTCATTATTTTATAAGATTATTTATACATAAGTATTTACATGGGAACATTTATCCACCATGTACATGTTTCCTAAAAAAGTTTCATGAATATTTTAACTATTCTTCAACAATATTTTAAACTAATGTTTACCCATGTAAGATTTATTACTTATCGTTATAAAAGAAATATTATCATCATATTCTTAACAAGGTACATTGTGACTATTCTGGTAACGTATGAGGGTAATGTTTTGTTTTATCTTATATAGAATGAATGGATTTTTAAGCTTTTATAAAGCTTTAATTCATTGAAACTTCCTTTAAAATATTAAAAGGATATTTTCAATGAAAACTTTTTTTTAATTTTTTTGGAATTTCTAGATAAGAATCAATTTTTATAAGAGAAAGAATATTTTCCTCAAGAATTATTTTAATGTGTTCTATAAAAATTATTTTCTATCCAGAATAATAATCTTTTATATTAATTAATCATTAATGGCGAAATTTTTTCAAGGTTATTATCAATATTATTCATACAATTAGTTTGTTGTTTTAATGGAATGATATTTATGATTCCCATTTCTGTTCATTGGGTTTTCTTATCATTGAATGATTTTTATGAAACCTATTTCATTCCATTAAATTTTATATGAAGAACGATTTATGTTTTTTTTGGCACATATATGTATGGTTTTTATTATGTGAAGGATGAGAATTTTATCTCCATCAAATTCATTGGGTAAATATTTATATCTCATTGGAAATACATGAATATAATGGGAAATGATATCAGTTTAGTAATATAGGGCTGAAATATGAAGTAAAACCAGTTTAGTAACACGTGACTAAAACTAGGAGTTAACACAGTTTAGTAAAGGCATTTTCCCACTATTATGGTATTCTCAATGAGCCTTGACTAATATGGAAATGGGTTTACATGATTATTTGTACAGCATATATTCTATGTGTTATGTTATTATCTATTGGAATACGTTCTTCGATGATCTTTTATGACTTATTCCTTTTTATGACATCATGATCTTTGATATGTAGGATTTAATTTTCAAATGTTATTTATATGTTATTTTGTATTATGATTATGATATTATTTATATCTCTCTTATTTACCCTTACTAATTATATGAGATCTCCCTTTCTTATGATGTTTTCCCCTAATACATGAAGAAATTTATTAATTAATATTTTTCAAAAATGGTTCATGAAATGAAATAATAAGTTAGACATGGCATATATGTTTTGAAAACTAATTATTTATATTTCCATGTTTCTAAAGACACTGAAACTCTATGGTCCTAAAATTGTTTTAGTATTTTTTTAAACTGAATATTCTTATATTTATAAGTAATGTCTATGTATGAATATTTTGGGATGTTTTAATTCATCTCCTCTTCCATAAAATTGTATGTGAAATCATCATTCATGTGTATAGAGGACTACCACCTCATGACCCGATGCCAATCATTTTCTATCATCACCACTAATATATTTTTATTATTATATATTTAAATCATATATATTATATTTGTAATATACTTATCATTATAGAGTTACTTTATAAAAAATACCTTCATTCATTCCATTCCATTTTGGATATGATAATGTCACTCGTGTGTATAACAGACTGCCACCTCATGAAGTGATGATAATTATTTTTCACTAACAATCTACATCAAAGAAAAAATGATAACTTAAATAAATATATGTGATATAAATGAAATAATTACAATATTTATGAAATTTTTATAATCATGAAAAGATAATATATCCTTTTCTTTCTTACATTTAAAAATAATTACATCGATCTGCATATGTGTGGAATAATGCCTCCATTAAGTGATGTTATTATTATTTCTTCACCACAACACATAGATGATATATATAATTATATTTAATGAAATAATATGGTATTTATGATACATTGAATATTTTTAAAATATAAATATTACATACCTTCGTTCTAAAATGATATTTGAAAATGGAAATGTTACCCATGTGTACATATAGCCTATCATCCCCATGGTCGTAACATAGTTTATTTTTCAGAACTATATTTCAAGATTAGTTTTAAAAGATTTATTGATATATAAGAGTGAAAATTATTCATCATTATTATCATGTACATGATAATAAATTAATTATTTGGCTATTGTTAACCTATAAAATTCATTATGGACATATACACCAAATATCATCAAAACATCATACATAGACTAGATTGATTAAGTAAATGTAAATAAAATGGTAAAATGTAAAATAGATGGAATAATAAACATAAAAAGGGTTATAAAGGATTAAAATAATTAATAAAATTTTCATTGTTTAGATTATAAATAACTTACGTGGGGAGACAAACTCATGGTATTGGACTTCATCTCAATTAACATTAATTGAGGCATATTTTGATTTCTTGTACCTATATTGTTTTATGAGGGTGTATATACATCACATTTAAAATTTCATATCATGAATTTCATTAATCTTACTAAATTTATAGTTTTCAATGTAATTATTTCATGGGGTTATGATTCAAATTCTTTCAATGTTGTATGAGACTTTTATCAAACCTCTTTTGAATTTTCCATTTAAAAACACTTTTTCTTCTATGTATATGTTTTTAGAATGATTTTATGCATGAAAGTATATATAAATGAATGTTTTATAAAAGTTATTTCCTTCATTCATTTTTTGGAAAAGTAAATATTTATGGAATTTTTGGCTTTCTATACAAAGGTTAAAAGAAATGTCCCATTTTAATATACATGATGAGAATGACTTTTCCTTTCACTGTAACCATTATTTGATATTTTTATTACTCTATTAGATTTATTTTCTCCTTAAAATAGAAACCCTCTTTCCCTTTTTATTAATACTGTGGCATTGATAATGGGATTTTAAAAGAAAATAGAATTTTGGTATTGGAAATTGGTTTTTAAATGAAACTTGTATTTCAATATATAAAAGTTATTTTCATATGTTTTTATATGATTTTACACATATTTTATAATGAAAAAGTTAAATGATAAAAAATTTCATTCATGATATTGTTCTGGAGGATTATATTAGGAACTTTTGAGCATTATATATCGTACTAGATGGGTGTACCTAAGTCGTTATATTTGAACCTGCTATTTCCTATATGATGGCTGCATCCTGATAATAGCTAGTTGTCCTAATATAGAATATATGATGGGTCTTCGTGGATAGAGAACCAATGCATTGGGTAATTTTCCTTGTCTTAAAAGGAAGGAAGGTGGGAGTTACTAGAGGGTTTTTCCAATTGATTTAACGGGTCTTTTTTTATGACTCATGTTTAAAATGGGGTTGGAATTTGATACTATATTTTTTTCAAAAAGGGTTTTGATAACAATTCTATGGGTTTAAATGATTTTAGTTTGGAAAAGTGTGTTTCATTTTTTCATAATTAAATGATTTATTTATTTCGATCAATGAACATTGAGATAAATGTAAAATATTTCATGGATTTGCATGGTTTTCATTAGACTAACAGTTCTAATTTCATTTTATGTCCTTTATTGAGATTGTTTTGATAATCAAAAGTCTTAAAATTAAATTCACTAGGTTTAGGTAGGGTTAGAGAAATGAAAACTTAAATTTCGATGTCATGAATATTTTGTATGAATATAATTATTCATTTGTTTTAAAAGTTTTAAATTATTGGAAATTGGATAATTATAGTAAGTGGGTACTCTTTATTAAATATTTTTTGTAACACCCCAAGCTTCCACGATACGCTTCTCTTTGAATAATACAATAGCGTGTGTTTTACGCAACTTCGAGTTCTAACACACACCACAACCAATCAAACTTGCCATTATGAATAGTAATACCCACATTTTGAAATTTTATAAATTTTATATTTCAAAATTTACTTCATTTTTGTATTGGGAATATCGAAATTATCCTAGGGTGAAATTTTGGTACTTTTTGGATAACTTTTATATTTTGATGAATAGTGAAAATTACTAAATTTTAATTAAGAACACCTTTTTTAATCGAAATAATTAACAGTGATAAATTATGAATTTGAGTGTTTTTAAAGTCTATTTAGAATATATTTTTACCATTTAATACAATTATGGTCATTGTACATAATTTCATAATTAAACCGGATATAAACAAGTGTCAATCTTTTGATATTTATTATCTTTTAAAAACACGCTTTTTGTTTTAACAACATAAATTAATTTTAAATTAATTTCTACCACTTCTGTGTTTTGAATTTGGAAAAATGGATTCCATATTTGGAATCATGATTTCCAAATTGTGTAAATAGGTAACTTTTATTTTTATACATTTTGAATAATTATTTCGGTAAATATTTTATTTATCATGGTTAAAGGGTAAATCCAGTAAATAAGGGTAAAAAAATAATATTATAATAACAATAAATTACCCTAAAACGTGTCCTAACCTTATTTTTTGATACATGTCCGACCATGGTCATATTTGGGTCGATTTTGGGACCCCATGGAGCCACTTGTAGGTGATAAGGACACTTTATATTAATTAAGTTAAAATAAATACAAAAATGACATAAGCAAATATCTTTTAGAAAAAAAAATTTACATAGGGTTATATATGTTTGATTTTAGACTATAAATGTTAATTAGAAATATAAAACTATTTCCTAGATAATGGTATTTTATTTATAAATTTTAGACATTTAATAAATAATATTATTTATGACACAATAATGATGCAGTATTTTCCTTATTAATGAAGGAATCAAATAATTGGTATTATAAATGTTAAAATAAATATAATATGAATATTTTGATGACATCCATGAATTTTATTGGTTAATATGAAATTATAGGATTTTTTAAATGAATTGTTTTCTAATTAATAATGTATTTATGACTTTAACAAAAATCAATTTTTGAATAGTGTCAAAATTGACACAAATGAGTTTTTTAAAAAAATATTATATTATTAATTGATATTCTATTTTTAAAAATATAAGGTTTGGACAAAGGACCTATATCATTATAGGTGTATCATTAATGGACCATTTGGCAGTCTCTTGGAGGTATATAGTATGTTTATTAACTATATAATTTAAAAAGACAAATTGACATGGTAAATGTAAAACAAATTAACTAAGAGTTAAAACTAAAAGATATGGTTAATATAATGACCCAAACATATCTAAAATCTATTGGTTGAAATTATTTCGACCCATCACCACCTTATACTTTTAATAATCCACATTGGAGACATTAGGAACCGAATATGAATTTATTATAAAATAATATTTCTAGCTTTTCCAAAGGTTCCCCCCACCCCACTTATAAAAGGGCACTCCCCCTTCTCACTAATTCACACATTAAAAGCCTTTTTTCTCAGCTAAACCCTACCCAAATATCCTCTCAACATCCCTCACTTCAACCTAGAGGCCTTAGTTTTATTATAAATCCAACATAAAGAGCCCTTTTGATCAAATCAAAAGGAAGAACCCGAAGAAGAGGAGGTTAGCCTACCCTCAACCAAGGAAAAGTACAAGGTAAGGGGTTTTCATCACACTCCTTATTTCTATGCGATTCATGCCATATTTCCACTATTACCTTCTGTGTGTTGTATGTACTACCCATAATTTTATTCTTTATGTAATACACTTTAATTTATGTGTATTTACATATTCATTGTATGATACCTCATTAATGTGGTGTAGGTTTCGTAAGTTACCAAATTGGCAGGGGTTTATTTCACAATCTCTTCATTATCCGAGGTTTTTTATACATAATTATATACTGGGACCTCTTTATCATACACATCCATGTCTCTTAAAAATGTATTTCAAAACATTCTTTCTATTTTACAGAATATGGGTTAAAGTCATTTATACCCTTGTTTGACTTTTTATAAGATGTTTATAAAGGAATCTTTCCGTTGTTTTCCAAACAAGGTCCTTTTTAACCTTTTCGATAGAATTAATGTAAGAATGTCTTTTTTTAACTTATACGGATGGTGCGGCTATTTAATTCCGTTATAAAATCTTTGATACATCCCTGACAAGCTTATAAGAATATTTTCAAAATAAATGTTTTTTTATATAATTACGTGACTTTTAAATGATTAAAAAAAGAGATATTTCTCTCAAATAGTTTTGATTTCATCTATTTCAACATCCTTAGAAAAATTTTACACTTTTTTGAAGTTGATTTATTATGATACAAATCATCCATATTGTATTTAAGTTTTTGTGATATGTTTGACTATGGATGATTTATTTTTATGCCATTAATGGTTTAGGATTAATGTTTTGGAATGCTTGTTTTAATAAGAATGTTTATGTTATATTTCATCCTCTTTATAAGATGAATGTGTTGGACTAGTAAGTTCCAGGTTGGGGACTGGTAAAAGTAATCCCTCTGGGTTGGGGTCCAGTTACAGCAGACCCTCCGGGTTGGTGTCCGGTTATTAGAGGCACTCCGAGTTAATGTCTGGTTATTAGAGGCACTCCGGGTTGGTGTCTTGTTATTAGAGGCACTCTGGGTTGGAGTCTGGTTACAGAGGCTCTCCGGGATGGAGTCCAGTTACATAGGCTCTCTGGATTGGGTTCCGATTACAATTATCCCTTAGGTCTTGGAATGAGGCCTTGACACAAAAATTAACATTCGGCATTATGCATTTCAACCATTATGAAAGTTGTCAGTGATATTGAATGCGATTATTAGACTAGTATAATATAAATGTGAATAAGTAAATGACATTATTTCATTTTATCTTTTCCACATTATTCTGAAGTTCAAGTTTTAGAGGATTTTGTTTTTGTTATACATTTCCTCAAATGTTTATGCTTATTTATGAAAGCTGCCGCTATATTGTTATCCTTACTGAGAATCTAAGATCATCCCTTTCTATGTTTTATTTTTCCTAGGATGTGAAGAAATATTTTGTGACTGACTTGCAGGGATAGTCTGAAGGGGATATGAGTGTTGAATATGGAGACTATATTATTGTAGTTTCTTAGTTTATGATGTAATGCAAACCATATTAATATATCTAGTGATTCCAAGGCTACTAAACTAATCGGTCTTTCGGGACTTGATCTTTTGTGATAATGCCAATGTTACGTAATAATGCACAGACTCTGGGTAACTGGGGTCATGGTGTTACAGTTGGTATCAAAGGAAGTTTAGTACAAAATTTAGAAGCTATATTTAGACAAAATCTGATTAGATCACATAGAACTAAGTTGGACTTTGAGGATTAGTACAGAAGAACTTCCTAGAATTTTGGTATTGTAGAGATTTTGTGAGTTTTATGAGCAATACATCCCTGTCTGGATACGAGTAGGTAGAGGTGAATCTGGAAGAGATGTACCTAGGGGTAAAACCCAAAAATACTGCTTTGAGCTAGACTCGAATAGGAACTGGTGCACGACAACTGGCATTGCTGCACTCTTGGTTACGACACTCCCGAGGGATATTCTTAGGATAATTATCATTTTCTTTACAAACCATTATAAAGGGTTTATGAGTATATACTTCCTCAAAGTAAACATTTTTTTATGATTATGGATTATATCCATAAATAGTTCAATTTATGTAAAGAGATTTAGAAGTATGAAATTATGTATTTTGAATCATAAAATGATCTATTTTATGACATTTTTTTAGAAATGGTGCCTAGTGGAAGGAATGTAAAACATATCAATGCACGCACTCCATGTAGGGATTTTCCTCCTGCTCAAGATAATTATAGTGGAGTTGGTGATGCAATTGGTGCGGATCAACTAATCACCATACTGGGACAAATCACTCAGGTTATGTATAATAACTTTACCCGTATGGAGCACCCTGATCCACAGCGTGGAGGATCAATGTTTGATCACTTAATGTGGTACCAACCACTAAAATTAAATGAGAGTACAAATCCATTGGTGGTTGAGCAATGGATAAGTTCTATAGAAAAAATATTGCAGGCTTTGGGAGTAGTGAAAGGGAGAAAGTTATCATGGTAGTTTATCGCCTCACTGGAGATGCTAATCAATGGTGGTCATTGATACAAAACACAAAGGAAGATGATGAATTATCAAATATGGAATGGAGAGAGTTAAAAGAGGTTTTCTTAGGAAAATACTTTCCTCGTGACAATTGAGCAGATATGGAAAGGCAATTTCTGAGTCTGAGGCAAAAGGAGGATTAGAATGTTGCAAAGTATGAGTCTAACTTTACAAGGTTAGCGAGGCATGCTGAAGATTATAAACGTAACCCAAGATGTAAGATTGATCGTTTATTTTATGGTTGAAAACCATTTCTACATCAAGATTTAGTATCACAATCCTTCTAATCATACGAAGATATTGTCTCATGTGCTATCAAGACAGAAAAAGAATTCTCTATGTCTTATGACAACAAAGTAAAGCAAGAGAAGAAGATACCGATGGACCAATAGATAGATAATGGGAAAAAGGGAAAGAAGGATTTTCCATTATGTGATAATTTTGGTATAAAACGCCTCGGTAATTACCTAAAAGGAATGGGAGTTTGTTACAAATGTGGAGAAAAAGGTCACCAGACTCGTGGTTATAAGTGAAAGAAAGAGGCTGTCAATGTTGAATGCTACAATTGTAGAGAAATGAGGAATTATGCAAATTAATGCCCTGAGTGTCAAGGAAACGTACCTCCAAAAAGGCCAAGGGAGCAAGGAAAAGCTTATGTTGTTACTACAGATGAAGTTGAATAATTAATATATTTGTGTTTTTGGACTCATGGATTATATTTTGGTTATAAGAATAATGTGATATATATAAGGATTTTACTACAGTACTTATTGTTTTCATTAAGGTTTTAATATGATGAAGGTAATCATATTTTTAGTATGTGACAATAAGAATCATTACTTTGTTTGGGGAATCTAATGTTACAACTGATTTTGGAATTTAGAAACATTTAAGAGAGAGAATTTGGATAGAAGTATTTTGGATAACTATAAAGGTTGTAATGGATTATGTTGAACTTTGGATAGTATGGATTAATGTTAAATCATTTCTTAAGATTATTTTTGGGATATTATATTCCTATAGTTTTAGGAAAAGGAAAACCTACAGGTCGGGGGATAACCCGTCGTGTCGGACAAAGCTGTAGGAATCGAACCCACAACCATAGTGTGACAGACCTTTATTAACTACCACTAGCCAACAGGAAGTCCCTGGTTCTTACAAAATAGTAATCCCAATCTAAGTGGTATGTTTAAATATTTGTAACCTTGTACGATTAGGATAAATATAATATTTTTTAGTTCTATTATTTTTTTTGAGTGAAATATGAGTTTGTGGGAGAAATTAATTGATGGTTGAAACTCTATTTGCACGTATATATATATATATATACCTCTCTCTTATAAATTAATTATTAAACGTCAGGAAAGGTATATAAAAAAATGTGTTATCCTAATAACTTTTTTTGAACTAATGATATTTTAAATCACGATAGATTGAAGGCTTTGAGGCCCTCAATTTTACACTTGTTTGCAATTGATGACCTCAATCACTCCCTAAAAATATTTATGTTTTTCCTCCAATTATGTGTCTCTAATTTCCACAAATTTTCTCCCAATAGAGATCATAATTTGGCAGTGACTTTTTCATTTCCCTTTCCCTCTAATTAAGGCTAAATTATATGGACTTTTTTTCCAATGTGGGTTATCCATAAAGGTATTTTCTACTTTCAACCTTTTATTTTTGAAGAACAATTTCAAATTATGAGGAAAAAATTTATTGAAGGAGGGGAGAATGTAACACCCCAAGCTTACATGGTATGCTTCTATTTTAATAATACAGTATCGTGTGTTGTACGCAACTTCGAGTTCTAACACACACCACAACAAATCAAACTAGCCGTTTTGAATAATAATACCAAAATTTTGAAATGTTATAAATTTTATCCTTCAAAATGGACTTCATTTTTGTATTTTGAATATTGAAATTAGCCTAGGGTGAAATTTTGGTACTTTTCGGATTACTTTTATACTTTGACAAATAGTGAAAATTACTAAATTTTAATTAAAAAAAACTTTTTTAATCGTAATAATTAAAAGTGATAAATTATGAATTTGAGTGGTTTTAAAGTATATTTATAATACATTTTTACCATTTAATAAAATTTTGGTCATTAGACATAATTTCATTATTATACCGGACATAAACAAGTGTCAATCTTTTGATAGTTATTATCTCTTAAAAACACGCTTTTTTGTTTTAATAACGAGGAATAATTTTAAATTAATTTCTGCCACTTCTGTATTTTGAATTTGGAAAAATGGATTCCATATTTGGAATCATGATGTACAAATTGTGTAAATTGGTAACTTTTTTTAGACATTTTGAATAATTACTTCGGTAAATATTTTATTTACCGTGGTTAAAGGGTAAATATGGTAAATAAGGGTAAAAAAAATATTATAATAATAATAAATTAACCTAAAACATGTCCTAACCTTCTTGGTTGATACATGTTCGACCATGGGAATTTTGGGGACGATTTTGGGACCCCATGGAGCCACTTTTAGGTGATAAGGACACTTTATATTAATTAAGTTAAAATAAATACAAAAATGACATAAGCATATATCTTTTAGAAAAAAAAACTTTTACATAGGGTTATATATGTTGGATTTTAGACTATAAATATTCATTGGAAATATAAGAAGATTTCCTAAATAATGGTATTTTATTTATAATTTTTAGACATTTAATAGTTAATATTATTTATGACAAAATAATGATGCAATATTTTTATTATTAATGAAAGAATGAAATAATTGGTATTATAAATGTTAAAATAAATATAATTTGAAAGTTTTGATGACATACATGAATTTTATTGGTCAATATGACGTTATAGGATTTCTTAAATGAGTTTGTTTTGAATTAATAAAGTAGTTAAGACTTTAAAAAATATCAATTATTGAATAGTGTCAAAATGAATATAAATGAGTTTTTACAACAAATATAATATTATTAATTGATATCCTATTCTTAAAAATCTATGGTTCAGACAAAAGACTTATATCATGATAGGATTATCATTAATGGACCACTATGGGATCACTTGGATGTACATAGTAAGTTTATTAACTATATAATATAAAAATACAAAGTGACATGGTAAATGTCAAACTAATTAACTAAGAGTTAAAACTAAAAGATATGGTTAGTATAATGACCCAAACCTGTCTAAAATCTATTGGTTGAAAGTATTTTGACCCATCACCACCTTATAATTTTAATAATCCACTTTTTATCCATTAGAAACCGAATATTAATTTATTATAAAATCATATTTCTAGCTTTTCCAAAGGTGCCCCTCACCACTCTTATAAAAGTGCACTCCCCCTTCTCACTAATTCACACATTAAAAGACTTTTAGCTCGGCCAAATCATGCCCATATATCCTCTCAACTTCCTTCAATTCAACCTAGAGGCCTTAGTTTGATCAGAAAACCAACCTAAGGAGCCCTTTTGATCAAATCAAAAGGAAGAACTCGAATAAGAGGAGGTTAGCCTACCCTCAACCAAGGAAAAGTATAAGGTAAGAGGTTTTCCTATCACTCCTTATTCTTGTGAGATTCATGCCATATTGCCACTATTACCTTTTTTGTGGTGTATGTACTGCCCATAATTTTATTCTTTATGTAATTCACATTAATTTATGTGTATTTACATATTCATTGTATGATACCTCTTTCATGGGTTGTATGTTTTGTAAGATACCAAATTGGTAAGGGTTTATTTCAAAATCTCTTCATTATCCGAGGTTGTTTATACGTAATTATCTATTGGGACATCATTATCATCCACATCCATGTTTCTTAAAAATTTATTTCCAAACATTCTTACTATTTTAAAGATTATGGGTTAAATTCATTTATACCCTTGTTTGAATTTTTATAAGAAGTTTATAACGGAATCATTCTGTCATATTCCAAAAAAGGTCCTTTTTAACCTTTTCGACAGAATTAAGCTAAGAATGTCTTTTGTTTAACTTATACGGCAGGTGCAGCTATTTTATACTGTTATAAAATCTTTGAAGATTCCCTTACAAGCTTGTAATAATATTTTCAAATTAAAATTTTTTATATAATTATGTGACTTTTAAATGATTTAAGAAAAAGAGATATTTCTCTCAAATAGTTTTGATTTTATCTATGTCAACATCCTTTGATAAATTTTACACTTTTTTGAAGTTTATTTATTATGATACAAATCATCCATATTGTATTTAAAGTTTTGTAATTTTTTTGACTATGGATGAGTTATTTTTATGCCATTAATGGTTTATGATTAATGTTTTGGAATGATATTTTTAATACAAATGTTTATGTTATATTTCATCCTCTTCTTGAGATGAACATGTTGGACTAGTAAGTTCCGGGTTGGGGACCGGTAAAAGTAAGCCCTCGGGGTTGGGTTCCGGTTATAGCAGACCCTTCGGGTTGGTGTCTGGTTATTAGAGGCACTCCGGGATGGTGTCCGGTTATTAGAGGCACTCCGGGTTAGAGTCCGGTTACAGAGGCTCTCCGGGATTGAGTCCTATTACAGAGGCTCTCCGGGTTGGGTTCCAGTTAAAATTATCCCTTAGGTCTTGTCACGAGGCCTTGACACAGAAATTATTATTCGGAATTATGCATTTCCATCATTATAAAATTTGTCAGTGATATTTCATGTGATTATTCGACTAGTAGAATATCCATGTGAATAAGTAAATGGAATTATTTCATTTTATCTTTCCAATATTATTCTGAAGTTCACATTTTAAAGGCTTTTGTTTTAGTTATACATTGCCTCAAATATTTATGCTTATTTATGAAATCTTTTCTATATTGTCCTCCTTACCGAGCATCTGAGCTCACCCCTTTCTATGTTTTATTTTTCCCAGGATGTGAAGAAATATTTTATGACTGACCAGCAGGGATAGTCTGATGGGGATATGAGTGTGGACTATGGAGACTATATTATATTAGTTTTTCACTTTATTATGTAATGTAAACCTTATGAATATATCTAGCGATTCCAAGGCTACTAAACCAATTGGTCTTTCGAGACTTTATCTTTTGTGATCATGCCAATGTTACGTAATAATGCACCGAATCTGGGTAACTGGGGTCGGGGCGTTACAGTTTTGTTATGTATATGTTATGATCGAGTTATCCAAAAACTTATACGTGAAAAGATCATCAATTTAAAGATAAATATTTAATGAAAAAACTCAATATTACTGAATTTATGGTTGGGTCCTTAAATTTGGTATCAACGTAATTTTTTTTATAATTTTATATTTTAGTATAATGTTACTAGCGTACCATTGTAATATTATACATTATATTTATATTGAAATGATATATAATTTTAATGTTATAATGATTCATTGTCTAATATTTATATATATAATGGATTTGCATGTATAAAAATAGGGAAGATGTATTAGGAAGGTACTGAGAAAAAATATCTTTCGAAGTAAGTATAATGAGATGGTTGGAATTGGAATAGAATAGTTTGTGGCAGTGATAACTTAGTTTTAAAAAGATATAAATAGTTGTGGTATCCATGTTAGAGAGGATCCAAATCTACCATAAAGGAACATTTTCTTAGTGGATAATTAAATGATACAACCCCCCCCCACCAACATCCTGTTGATCTTTCCAACTAGTGCAGGTAGAAAGATGGATCAATTCCCTAGACAGGATATTTTATTTCTAGGGATTTTTGGAATAAAAAAAGGTTCCCCTTTATATTTATAATTTTGAAGGTGAATGTGATATATGGTGGTATCTGGGTAATAATTATAAATAGAGAGATTATATTGAATCCATTTAATAGTTATAATTTAAGAATCTATTCCTTGAAAAATATTTCACTAAGGTTTTTATATTAGGATGGACAAACAATTTCTGGAATTGAGGAAATATACTGATGATTTTGTAGCTTAATATAAAGAAAACTAAACATGATTGGATAGGTATGTGATAGATTATATTCAGGACACTATTAGTAAATATTATTTATTTAACTTAGTGTTAGAAACATGTTTACAAAAGGATTTATCCACAAGGGGATTTAATATCTATAAAAAATTGGTTCATTGTGATGATAAATTTGAGATTTAGTTTTACAACACATTTTTTCCTCAAGATAAAAATAGTATGAAAATGTAAATATTTCATGAAATGGAGAAAAAAATTACTATTAATTATGGAGGTAAGCCCAAAAAATGTCCAAATAGTGGTAAAAAAATTTAAATCAATAGTTAATTTGATCCAAAAAGTGTTTCAAGTTTGGTACATTTTTTCACGTTGCTCATGACTATATTGAAAACATCTTAAACATACATGAAATAATGAAACTAAAATCCATCCAAATGTGAGGTATTTATTTTGAAATGATTAGGGTCTTTATGAAAACATGATACAAAATTTAACTTTATAGGACATAAATCATCATGATTAGAAACAAAATTGTATAAATGTCATTCTGTGCTAATATATTGGTTGTTTGACCATAAAATGAAGTGGTGAAAAGTACAATACTTGTTTATTCAAATTATAATGATTACCTATTTGACTCTGGAGATTCAAATTCATTAATTTATGGTAAATTAGAAATGAAAATTGGAATATCAAAACTTGAAAAGAATATATCAATTTTTGTGAAAACTCATAGTAGAAATATTGAAGCCACCAAGATTTATAGTAATCTCCATATTATTTTAGTGGAATGGTTTTTATGATGAATCTTGTTGAACATCCAATATTCGAGTCTCATGTAATTATTGATATGGATTTGATTTGATATTATTAGGCAGAAATATATTGTAGATATCATAAATTTATGTTCAATTAATTAATGTATTTGATAACTTACCAGATGCGGAGAAATTGATTAGAGATGGTTGTGAAAATTTCCAAGATCATATTGTTAAAAATAAATAAGATGTCCAAATTATTGTTTTGATAACAATGAATGAATACATTGACGAATTTCTTGATTATTTTCCCAGTGTTATTCCTAATATAGAGGTTGAATTTACAGTTGAATTAGTTTTTTAAGATAATCCCATTTTTAAAACCCCATATCGAATGGATCAAGTAGATCATTTATAATTGAAAAATAAATTATAGGATTTGTTATATATTTGTTGAATTTCACCCGACACTTAATCATGGTGTTTTTATATTTTGAATTTTAAGAAGAAAAATGGTTCAATTAAACATTTCATTTAATATCGATCTGTATATAACATCACTATTATGAAAAAATATCCTTTTTCTCATATCTATGTTTTGTTTTATCAGATACAGGGAGATTAATATTTGTAAAGGCTTATGTATGATTAATGTTTTATCAGATGATGGTGACCTAAGATAAAATTTTGAAGAAAAAATCTCTGAAAATCTATAAGAATTATGATTGTTTGGTTATCTCCTTTGGGTTTTCACACACACCTACTGTATTTATGG
The DNA here is from genome assembly GCA_963277665.1 of Viscum album. Classification (NCBI taxonomy): domain Eukaryota; kingdom Viridiplantae; phylum Streptophyta; class Magnoliopsida; order Santalales; family Viscaceae; genus Viscum; species Viscum album. Next base: position 1,421,127,038 of record OY728145.1, read on the forward strand.
ACCCGAAGAATATTATCTTCAGTGATTTTCTGGATAAGTTTGTGGTTTTTTTTATAGAATATATTTTGATATATTCTACATTTCAAGAGGAAAATTAATAAACCTAATATTTTTTTCAAACATTAAAATAAAATAAACTGTACAGAAAATTTAGTAAGTGTTAATTCTGGTTTTAATAAATTTATTTCCTTGGACATATTGTTTTCAATAAATGTCATAACTATTGACCCTAATAAAATGAATGTTGTTTTAGAATGTTCAAGAGACAAAATTATCATATTGATTCATAGTTATCTTAGATTAGTGGGTTACTACTGATGGTTTATTAATTATATTGCTCAGTTTTCTATCCCACCAATAATGTTAACTAAAGAATGAGTTAAATTCATCTTAGTAAAACATTGTACAAATTATTTTTAGAACTAAAAGTTATATTTGAGAATGATCAAGTTTTTTTCCATAGGATATATAACTTGTAAATTTGTTAACTATTGTGATTCATCATTAAAGGGAATTTGTTATGTCTTAATGATGAATGATCTGGTAATTTATAATGCATCATATTATTTAAAACCTGAGCTAGTAAATTATCTTACATATGCTCTAGAGTTAGTTTCTGTTGTTTTTTATTTAAAATTTAGATGCACAATTTTATAGAGGAATGTGTGATAGATTTTGTTATTATAATTTTTGGAAGTATATTTTTACTTATAAAGATTTATAAATGAGGTATAATATATGGCTAAAATAGATCCTAGATTATGATTTCATGATTCATTACCATCCTAAGAAATTAAATATTGTGTGTGCTTATTTGAGTAAAAAAGTAATGATACCATAACCATGATATGTTTATAACATATCCATTTGGTTAATGGTTTAATGAATTTTGGACTATATTTTGTGAATTCATAGATATATATGGGTTTGTTTCAGGTTTTAGTGTGGTCAAAATTATCAGAAAAAATTTTGCTTTCTCAAAAGAAGGATTGTGTTTTTTAGGAAATGGTAGAATCTATTAAGAAGTGTGTGTTTCTTAAGTTTAATATTATTAAAAAAATCTTATCAGGCTTGGAAAAATATTATGTTTTACTTTTGAATCCATGTTATTTAGTGAATCTCATAGTTATTCATTTTAATTTCATCTTAAAATTACTAAGATGTATCAAGACCATCAACAGGATTATTGGTGGGATGGTATGAAATATATATTACTAAATTTACCTTGAAATGTTTTCCATTTCAGTAGGTTAATGTAGAAAAATAATTATAGAAGGGAACGTGTCATCCTTTTCCAGTTCTGGAGTAGAAATGGGAAAATATATGAGTTGATTTTATGGTGGGATAACCAAAGACTTCTTCAGATAAAAATTGATTGGGTTATTTTTATCAATTAAATAAATGTCCAAATTGCCTTAATTTTTTTATACTATGTATTTAAATATTATTTCATAGATATATCTCAATTATATATATAGATAATGTGTAGGTCCTATCTCTATTATATCATACCATGAGTATAGAATTCATCTAATTTTTAGAAAGGACATTAGAAATATTTGGGTGTTGAATTAAATTTCAGAAAACATTTTCATCCTCATACAAATGGATAGTCAAATTGAATAAAAAAAATAATAGAATATTATATTCATTTATTTTAAATCGGTCAATAAGGAATTTGCGATCAACAAATTTATCTAGTTGAGTTTTCTTATAACAAAAGATTTAATTCCAAAATATAGATGCCACAATTTGAGGCTATATTTTTAAATATGTGTTGGAAAAAATATATTGCGATGAAATAGGGTAAAGGATGTTAATTGGATTAGTGTTGGTAGATTAAATTATTATGAATTTTTAGTTGATACAATGATATATATGGTTTTCCTATTGAGTACATAAATTTTATTTAGATAACTAGAGGAAATAATTCTCTTTTAAGGTAGGTCATGTAGTCTTTATCAAAGTATATCTATGTATAAGTGTTAGTAATTTTGGCAAAAAGGGGAATTTCAAGCATTTGATCACTCAATAATATAAAATCTGGTAGAAATTGGGATCAATTTCCAATCAAGTGGACTTACCAATACATTTATCAAAGGTACAAAACATGTTTTGTGTTTCCATATTAAGGTATTGTATTTCATATTCATATCAGGGTTTGATCCAATCATTATTATAGTTGGAAGATAACCAAACATTTGAAAAATATCCTATCCATATTAATGACCACAAATGGAAATTTGTTCAGAATAATTTCATTGTAAAGGATAAATTTTTATGGACAACACATATGGTTGTAAAAGAGACATAGGAACAAAAACATGCTATGAGGGAAAAATATCCCCAGTTGTTTAATAAGTAAATAATTATTGCTAGGACATAGTTTAAAAAATGTGTAATAAATATAAAAACATATGCAATTATATAATAAATAATTTTCATTATTATTAATATGAATTATATTGTTATATTCCTTATAAATAATAATAGTTATTTTTTACAAAAACAAAATAAGAAGTAATTTTAATTAATATCATTTATTATAAAGTTTTATTAAAAAGTTTATTTTATAAATACAATAAATGGAATTTTAAAACATAAATATAATTATTAAAATCATCATATCAAAATTAAAATAGGCTTAAATTTTAGGATTATTCATAAAATCTTGATTTTTCACTGAATATTAAAAATACTATTTTTTGTAAAAAAATCATTCATTTGAATAAAATATGTTATTTAAAAGTACGATTACTTTCTTAATATGATAAAAATTAGAATAATTATTATACAGTTATAATTATTACTGATAGTTTACTTTTAATCACATTTATATTGGAGTTTAGTATAAGTTTACTTTAGTGATTAAAAACCAGATGTTTTTGAAAACTTTTTTAAAATGCATATTTTTTCTCAATTTTAATTAATTTAAAAACCCCAAAAATATGAATTAATTAAATTGAATTTATAAGTTATATATCAATAAATACAAATTTTAATTCATTAAATTATGTTTACTAGGGATAGAGTTAATATCAAAAAAATATTTTCCATTAAAAATAGGATTGTTGAAAATCAACATTTTTGTCATGTTTATGGATGTAATTTTAATTTTAAAATTTTCAATTATTTGAATTGAACAAGTTAAAATATATTTAATATTTATAATCAAAATAATTTGTGTTAACTAATATGGTAAACAATTTTTTTGACCAAAATGAATTGTGAAAATAGTAAAAATCAACAATCGTGGTAAAGGTAAAAACGAATTTACCAAGTGGGTTGATTAGAAATATAATAGTTAAATAGACCTAAAAACCAATATAAAATATATTTTTTGGAATATGTTTTCACTTATAATTTCTAATTATCATTAATGGTCCAATTTGGAGCCTTGTAGAATGTCAAAAACATGGTTACACCTCTTTCTTTGCAAAAATTACAAGTTTTCCAATCAATACCCTTACAAAAGGACACCAATTATTGTCTCATATTAAAAAATTAAATCCCATTGTGTCATAAAAAACCATCTCAAATATCTTCATTAATTCCCCACCCCCACATCCTAGAACTATTTTTTATCATAAATCCAACCTAACAATTATTTTGGTGTAAATGTTAGGAGGTTGTTTGAAGACGATGTACCATTCTTAACCAAACATTTTTATTTTATTTCTTATTCTAACCAAATGAAATGTTATTTAATTGTGGTTTTAAAATATAAAAATTATCTTATATATAAATATATTTTATAATTTTAATGTAATAATTTGAATCCATTACCTCTTACATCAAATGGAAAAAAAATCATTATTTGTGTGTATGACAGGCTACCGTCTCGCGAACTAATGTGATTTCATTCCCATCATTGCCACTCATCTATTATTATAATTATGCAATTAAATTATGTATATTATTATTGTGAAATATTTATACTTATGTGGTTATAATACATAATATAACTTCTTATATTCCATTTAGTGGGGGATACTATAACGCATATCGTTTGTGCGATAGACTATAACCTCACAAATTAATGTGACTTCTTTTTCACTAACACTTATCATGGAATATAATAAGGATAAATTAATTAATATATGATATATAAATTAAGTAATTATTATAGGAATTAAATATTTATCATTAGTGAAATATAATAAATCTTTTTTCTTACATTGTTAAATGATAACATCATTCATTCGTATGTGTGGACTACCACCTCTATGAAGAAATTTGATTTATTGTTTCATCAATAGAACATATGGATGATATATATAATTATAATTAATGATATATTTTAGAATTTATAATATTATTATCATTATTTAAATGTTAAATTCATCTTAACTTATTTTCATAATGATTATAAAAGTTGAATCATTTCTCATGCTTAGGTATGAACTACGATCTCCTTGCTCACAGTATAGTGAATTTTTCATAATCGTATTCTATGATGGATTTTAAAACTATAATTTATGTATATAAATTATAATTATTTCTCTAATTGTAACCTGGAGATGTTGTAAAATCAGTTATTTTACCATATTTCACATACCTAATTCATTTTGGACATATAAGCCAAATATCATCAAACCATCCTACCTAAAATTAATTTATTATGTAACTATGCATAACAAATAAATAAGTTAAATAAAAGTAATAGTAAATAAAAAATGGGTTCTTTATACTTTAAATAATTAATGTATGTTTAATATTTAGGAATATAAATAATGTACCATCCCATTCATAATCTTGTTATGGGACTTTGTCTCAATATCCTTTCATTGAGGGAAATTTATATGTTATGAAAAAATATTATTTTATAAGGTGTATATAAATCCACTTTTACATATTATGTCATAAATTTATAATTTATTATAAAATTTAATGTTTTTTTAATTTTATACATTAATTTTTCGTTTGAGTCAATTATTTCCATTGATCTTAGAAAATCACAAATTATCACTAATATGTACTCAATGAATAGAATGATACAAAACCAAGATTCCAATAGACTATAATTTAAATACGTTAAATATCATAAATATTTTTTAATTTCTCTCATAACATAGAGGAGATAATATTTCATTAATTTTATTATGTATAGACTCATTCTAAACATGATATATTCATCACCCAAAACCTTCACTCTTATATAAATTATAAAAACCAATAGCCTAATACACCCTAAGAGGGGGACTAATTTGGGTGTTGAATTTTTATTGCTTTTTATAGGATATTTTTCTTATTTTAAAAAGAATAAAAAACAATACATCATTCATATAAAAATACAAATATTCTAGATAATTAGATTTAATGAATGGAAAAAATGTTTTTACGCGTTTCTCAATAAAGTACTAGTGACAAAGCATACATGGAAAATGTATCAATATATGAAGAGGGGAACATAACGACCAATGGTATTAAAATTTTTTTGACGGATGAAATTTTAATCCCATGTCCACTCCCTCTTATTGAACTCATGTTCATTTTTTTGGGAAAAGATTATAATGAAAATATAAAATTTATATATTATAATATTTTTAAAATATAATAAGAACATGAATCTAAAGAGGGTGTCATAATTATAAATTTTTATTATTCATAAATTTTAGTTCTTTAAATGTTTTATTTTTTTCCTTTCTTGGATATATTTAGTTCTTTTTTCTTAAAAATGTTTTTTATAGAAGTTTTGACATTCTATATATTATATTATTTCCAAAAAAATATAAAAATACCATATTTTTTATATAAAAATTTCATGAATTAAATACTAAAAAATATTCCTTTTTTAAATCTCAATTATAATCAAAATACTTACTATAAATATTGGATATCAATCTTTCAGAAAATTGGTGAGTTTCTGTTTTTCGTTAAATAATTATTAATCATAATATTTGTCTAATAATTTTCAGGTACATACTATATAACATTATTATTTGAGTCACATTTTTATATAATTGAAGAGATAGAACTATATTTTAAATCAAAGAAATTTTGAATCATAATTCAGCCTTATACTTAACCTGAACCTTTTCATTATCCCATAAATATTCTAATAATGAATTAAAAATAGGCAAGGTTATCATTGTATTTGTTATGGGTCTTTACTACAAATCAAAAAGAAAATTACTCTTATTATTTTGGAATTGATACTTATTTTATGATCCAATGGACCTTATGAGATAGTTACATTATCAAATTTAACAATGTGAATAAATTAAACATTATGAATGGATGTATCTTTAGAAATGGGAATGACATATAACATCTAGCATTTTTTTGACCGGTTGAAATTAGTAGAGAAAACTAAATATTCGGTTTGGTGAATGACATTTTATTTAAACCATGATTCGAAATGTAAATCCAAATATTTTATCAATTAAATGTTTTTTTAATATTTTGTTAAAGGTTTGAAGGTTTCATGGGAGTTATATCATGTTTAGGGTGCATTGGGTTTCGAAACCTCAAAACAAGGGGATTCTATAAGGGGAGAAGGGTATGAAAATTTGTGATCCTCCATGAGAAACCATGTGATAGATATTGTAGAGTGGGGGGTCTCTTATTGATTTTCCATACCATGTGAGAGGATTAGCATGGTTGTGTAGGAGAATCATGCATCTTTTTTGAGCGATTTTACATGGGATATTCCTATATATCCAAACCATGCTTCCAACCCGTACAAGGTGGATCCTTAGGCTTTGTGGAGTGCACAGTTGGTGTATGTATCTTCCAATAGTGAATCCAAACTATGAACAAAATTTAATATGGTGAAATTCGAATTTTACCCTATAACATTTTATTTTATTATCAAAAATTTTATTCTCCTAATCCATACATTGCATCCCTCTGAGGGTTCCTCCTCATATCCTCCTAGGAATGAGGGTATATCTTCTATCCAATGTCAGATTAGAGTGATTTCAGTTGAGATACATAGACCTCAGAATGTATATGAATCCTTCTTCCTCCATTAATGGTTTATCTTCTCTCTTTTTGAGATATTATGATGTGGGATGATACAACTTTATTTTTAGTGCTCTTTTCAATTTCAATAACTTTTCTCGAATCAGACAAAATAAATTCTTGATATTGGTTGAGTAAATATTAATAATATTGATTTAGGTTTTCTTTAGATATTCCATTAATGTTTTTTCTTGATTTATAAATTACTATGTTCTTCCCTACACAAGTATTCTTATGTGATTCCTTCTAAATATGACCTTTTATTTCTAGAAACCAGTGCCCTAAATATAGTAGCCATTTTATTTTAATTGGTATGGTTAATTGTAATGGGAAATATGTTTTATTTACCCTTATGAGGTTTCCCCTTTAATACATTCAATAAATTATTATTTTTTGTAATAAAGATTCTCTTTGAGGTTATCTTTCTTACAAAATGTAGATAAGATGACTTATAGGAATTTAATATAATGTAACACTCCACTATATTATTTCCTCGTAAAAAAAACTTCCTTCCAAGGAGTTTTTACATTCTTTTGTTAAATTAATTTGATGATTCATATGTGGTATACATTTTAGTGTTTCACATTTTTTAGCTTTCTCATATTTGGTGCTAATTGTTTTTGATTGTTCACTTGACCCTTTTATTTTTATCATTGGATTGAACCAAAGAATAAAACTAATGTCTAGTATATAAATTATAATTGTAAATGATCCTATTAAAAAATAAATGAATTTTGTTTTGTCATGTTTATAAATATTTCCTTTGTTTTAATTTATTAATGGAATATATTCCTAGAATTTATGATTATATATCCTATATAAACATGTTAAATGAATTATTTTAAAAGGATTCAATGTTCCTTAATTTATGTTGGTTTTATTTGTATGTAATTTAATGATAATATATTTTAGGGAAAGAATTAATTTATATGGTTTGATGATTAAAGGGACCTCAGGTAGGGTCGTTGTCCACACTTTGTTACACCCCCTTGGCCGAGGATGTTGGCATGTCATTCGCATAACATGGGTTATTGGGAATGATGTTCCATGCCACCTTAATTAAGTGATTAAGTAGGACCCTTCACATTATTTATTATGATATTCAGCATGGTGTCCTATAATGATCTCAATCCACTGGCATAATGGTCCCTTTTGACACTCATGAGTTCTTATTGTTGTTCATAGTAGTATTACACTTAGATATATGAGTTATTCCCTAGGTCCTAGAAAATTCTATGTATCCATATATATGGATATAATTTTCACTACATATATAGTGAATTTATATGCATACAGACACACACACACACATATACATATATTCAACTAGCTTACTTGTTTATGTAACCTGATGTGTTATTTATTTTTTTATGTTTATATGTACAAAATTCTTCTATGATTTATCTATCATTATTTTATTATATAACATACTTGGGTGGTTTCTTTTTTAGGTAGTATCTTACCAAAATTAATTTTTCTGCTTCCATGCATTTTCATATTGTGGTTGCATGAATAGTTATTATTTTGATATACAATTCGTAATTAATGTTTGAGCATCAAAAAAAGGGGTTTTCCCACATATATTGATGGTGACAAACTAACTAACAAATTTATACATTCATAACCCATTTAAAATTGGATACATGAGACGAAATATTTTTGGTTGTGTTCAAATAGGTATCCAATAACAATTTATAAGGTCTATGAGTACATTATAAATTAGGAAGAGTACCCTATGTCGTCAAAAAATAATGTTTGAACATATAATATTACAAAATTAATGCTGAAACTTGGTTTTAGCTAAAATAATTCCAATTATAACTTATAACATAATTTTTCTTTGTATGTTGGGAATAATAACTCATCAAGTTAAACCATAGTTCTTATATATGCATGCTAAAATGAAAATATTTTCAGAATGTTTTCCTTTATAAAGGATCATAAATTTATAGTTTGTGCATGATTTCCCATATCACTAAATCTGTAAATTCCCAACCTGACTAAGTTTTTCATTTAGGGAATGTTTATTATCATATAAACTCAGTAAGGGTGTAATTAAATATTTTGATAATTTATGGGACCCCATTAGGTCACTAATCTTTTATGAATTAGTAATTAACCACAAGGGGGTATGATTATGCTAGATTAGGATGGATAATAAAAGTATCCACATCTATTTAGATGGTGTTACATATAATTGTATAGTGGTATCTAATTTGGAAATTCCCCATTTTATTTATAAAAAATTTTATTTTCTTTTGAGGTCTATTGATTATATGAGGTGTTAGTTAATTATAAATCCCATTTCGACATGAAGGGATTATTCCTCTATAGATTGAAATTGAAATTTACTTTGACTAAGCACAATTTTGAGAGTATTTTATATAAATAAATTATTTTAAAAAGTAGTTATTATATATTATTTTCCAAATTATGACATGATGTCAATTAAATACAAAATTTATTGAACGAAATTTGATAAATATTTCTTTTGTTCCTTGTGGAATTAACTAAACAATTACATTTCCTAGATGATTTTAATAACTGGTTCATGGTGTTTAAATTGAGACACTATAATGTTTAAATATTTAATGTAAATTGAGTAATCAAGTGGAATAAAACCTATAGACATGTTATTATATTTTATCCACAAGAAATAGTAATTTTACTCTTTTCTTTAGTTTTTTGTTAGAATAGGAACATGACTGTTTTCCATAGTGTCATTCAAAATATGTTATTGGCTGTAGCAACTAGGGATTTTTTTATAAATTTCAAGGTTTTATGATTGATTATTTCTACTTATACAAGACGCTAGCTCGAATTAAGTAGTTAACTTTAAATGATAATGTTTTTCAAAATTCTTGTGAACTACTTCTGACATGAGGTGTTGTTCGGGTATTGTTTTACCCGTGTAGGACTATATGTTATAAAATAGAACACCTATTTTTTATGGGTTTCTATTTGATATATTGATCCTTATTAAAGGTTTGACCATCATATGTTTCTCAGTTTCAATGTGTTAGACATGTGTAGGTAATGGTCATCCATTTTGTGGGTCAGATGACCATTTACTCTTCAATATTTGATAACATAGAATGTTATCAATCAGATTAATCATTGTATGGGATAATAGAAATTGAGGATAATTATTGTTACAGACCATCAGATACTGGATTCATAGGGATGATAAGACTATGGATAATTTCAATAGATGGTCTATTGTGCAAAATGAATCTTGGGGTAGTATGCATCGACACACATAGTGCCCATCACATTGGTAAAATGGTACGCTAAAATGTATGAGTTCAGTAGTATTAATTTAATCCATGTGTCGTTAATCTTGAAATATGGGTTACCTTATGATCATAGTATCTTATGTTTTAAGGTGAATTGTGCTAGTCCCAATGCCTAGGATGATGTCATAAAAGGATAAGGGGTTTTGATATGCTGATCAATTAGATTATATTTTCTTCTAGATGTTATGGTGAGAGTGGGTGTAACATGGGAGGAGTTTCATGTGTATATATAAAGTGAATCAAGCCCAATGTTCTTATATGTGGATAGTACATCTCTCTTTAATCATAATGGTTTCTAAATAATGATTTCCATTTCTAGAAACTGTTTTCATTGATCAATAGAGTTTGAGCCATGTGATGTTTTTTATTTTTTAGTAGATATAATGATAATTAATTTCATACATTGGGGAGTGCCACATCAATCTAGGTAATGTGTATCCTTCTAGGTAGAAGGAAAAAACCAAGGAGGACCATTTTGGAAACGATCAGTTTATATTTAAATGACATTGAGGGTAATGAGTGTCAAAATTTGTTGGTGATTGTAAGGAATCATGATGGTAGAGGGGTGGGATTTTATTCAACCTTTGATGACATCATTAGTCATAGAAAAACTTCAGAGGTTTTTCTAAAGAAATTGTGGGATTCCTCAGGTGTTAATGGAATTGTGATCGGTTAATGATGATGTCTCGATAGGAGAACCCATGATTTTTCTAAAAGAATATGATCAGTAGTGGTTTGACTAATATTCATTCTAGTAGTTGTGTATGTTTGGTGGGAACCCATTCCAAGAAAATCAACTTGAAAAAGGTATAATTGACATGATAATTATGGGAAATATTTGGTATCCTCTAATTGCACACATTTTTTAATGAAAATCACACCACCTATCTTGATACCTCATAAGTACACTGATACAGAATCTAGTATATGTCACGCGAAATTCCAATGTTGTTGGATTTGATAAATGAACTCCATGGGAGTTACACATAATTAGTGTGATAATTTTATATGGTCTGTCATTACTAAGGAAGACTTAGGTTACTGAGTAGGAACATCTTGGATGGGCTCACAAACACCATCTAACTCTTTGATTTTTTTTTCATTGGGGTTAATGAGTGTTTGGATGCATTGAAATTTCAGCGATGAAACGTCATATCACATATGAGAACCCTAGTATGAACCACTTTGGATGAGCTTTGTGAACTCCTTATGATGACTTAGAGTTTATGATGGGCCTTATAAAAGTTTAGATGTGATGTATTATTCATGACATCACAATTTTTTCAGACTACGTATGATCCTATGTTCATTCTGTGGAATGAAAACACAAATGCGTGATGGGTCTTAGGATAACATGGAAGTCAGAAATGGCATTGGGTGGAATTTTTAAAAGTAAATGTGAGATTAGTTTAGTGATGGCATCATGATTTAGGTTTTCATATGACTAAATTCTAATTCATGTTTTTTTAGAATAGCTGACCATAAATTTCCTTATATACTTTTTATTTTTTCATTAAATGATATAGATTTGGATTTGACCATTTTTAAATTCGAAAATCATGCATAAAAATCATTATAATTCTATGGGAATGCTGAAATAATAAAAATATAATAATGGGGGGGTATCATGTCTTGGAATTGATCATGAAGTTCTAGAACCTATGTTGGGGAGAGGCCTAGGGACGATAGGGAATGAAATTATGATGTGATCATGTATCTAGTTTGATAGTATTAGGTATGATCCATATTTATATTTCAATTTAGAGTATGAACATTGTCTCAATTTTCTATATTCCATGCACCATATGATTAAAGTGACTCTTGGATGTGTGTTTTGAATTTGAAAATTCAATGTGGCTTGTTAGATGAAACATTGAAACCTAATTAGATTTTGTGCTTCTTCATTGTTTCCCTATGGATTATCAGGGAAGAGAAGTTTCAAATTGGGGAGACGTTAGTGTACTACATTTTTGGATTAAATGAAATTACAAGTGAAACATGAATATTCAGTTTGGTGAATTGGATGTTCTTTAAAATGAGACATAGTATGTAAATCCAGGGTTTGGAATAAATAAATGTGTTTTTAGACATGGTTCAAGGCCCTTGGAGTGCCTTAATTGTCTATTCTTGTTTGAGGAGCATCGAGCTTGAATACCAGATCATCAATGGAAGATGGAAGGGGTGCATGGTTTTTTAGAAACTGTGTGACCCTCACGAAGAAACTGTGTGGATGATCATGAGGAGATGGATGTATCACATGATTTTTCTTATGATCGGGTGAGTGGGTCCACATAGCCACACTAGAGATATAGACATATTGAAAGTGGGTTTTTGTACAAGCTATTAAATGTTAGACAAACCATTTGGTCATCCCGTGCAAAGGGTTCCTTGGGAAGTGATTAGTACATGGTTGATGCATGGTTTGGAAAACCTTATGGCCAAAATTTGAACCTCCTTTAATTGGGTGAAATTTAAATTTTTCTATACATTGGTTTATTTTCTTCTACCATATTTTTCTTATCATCATCTACATTCATCATTCATCTGATGGTTCCTCCTCTTCTCCTCTTAGGCATGAGGTAATCTATTATATCCATTTTCATATTTTAGAACTTTCTTGTTCTTTGGATAGGCCTCGGTATTTATTCCACATATTTTACCTACATTCTTATTTTAACTTCTATTGGTATCCACTATTGTGGGGTGAGATAAATCTCCCTTTTTAAGTGAATTTTTCATTTTCATCGATTTCTCCCAAACCTAACCAAATCAAGCCTCAATATTGGGTGAGTGTATCTGTCACGAACCAAGTGGGGTCGCCATTAAACCAACTCCCAACTCGGTTTGTGGTAAGGCCTAGAGGGAATTCCCGATCTGCATGGGCTAGAAGAAGTCCTCGAGTATCAAAAATAAATCTTGGTAGCAATTTAAATGAATAAATAAATATAAAACAAATAGAAAGCTTAATAAATATAAAATAAAATTATACAACCAAACAGACCCTTAAACTAAGTTCATATATAAAGTGTACAACTTGAACTAAAATCCCAAAATAGACTACAATAAAGGGAATCCAAAACTCTAACTCAATCCTTCATGCAACATGAGGAGTCACATATCCAATTCATTGACAGAAAACCAACACGAGGATGCCACTAAAAAACCCAAACCACCAATGCTATACTTGATGCCTCAACTTGGAAAGAAAAAGGAATAGGATCCACATACAACCAGGGGTGTGTGTAGGGAGAAAGGAAAAAATCCAAGTTAGATGCCATTGAGAAAAGTTTACACACATAATTTTTAAATGAAAAATACATTTTCAATTTATTATATGAAAAATAAAAAAAATGTTAAACAATTTTAATGTAAATAGTATTAAGGAAAGCTAATTTAATGATACACAACTTCAATTAAAACACACACACACACACACACACACACTTTCATGGTAACCCCAACGTCACATCGTTGACGATGGTAAGTAGAAAGAAAAAGAGGAACACAATAAATGGGAGGTCCCCTAATGATACTAGCGATAAGTGGGACCTAAGAACATCACGCCTTAATTAACAATGGTATAAGAACAAAACAATATACGTTCTCGTTAAATAGACACTAGTAGGGTGACACATCCATAACCTAGTGGTCTCCTAACATCATACAAATTCTTAGTTAGTATTGTAGTCGTAAATCCAACTATGTGTAACCAGGCAGATGAAACTTTTGTATCACTATCACACTAGTCCTAGTCTTCCCACCTAGTACCCAGGCTTCCCATCTGTGCTCCAGTAGTTCAAAGTTAATGTCACATGTCACATTCATACACTCAAACCATACATGAAACTACACACGTGTGAACCACCATTTTCACACCTAGAAACCATTTGAAATAATATGCACACTAAAACATTCTCCAAACACAGTTCACACAATTGACATAATTTAATAAACCATTTAAAATGATTATAATATAATTGAAAATGAGTGTCACATGGTTTTTGTCACGACCCATCCCCCTGGGGCCCACACCGTGACTACCCCTAGCCCACCTTCCATAGGCGAGGGGCTGGTGACAAGCACCAAAATGTGTATTCCCTAAAACCTGGAAGGCATTGCCTTTATAACCCGTAAACGCACACAACCAAGAACACAACAAGATTCGAATACAAGTAAAATTTATAGTAAAAAGAGTGTGTACGGTAAGAAAAAGGGGATAGAAAATTGCCCCAACTGAGAAGTACAAGAAAAATGAAAAGTACAAGTTAAAACTGGGGAACGAAACCTACGAAGACCCACCAAGGATCCTACCTGAAGGGTAGGTACAACTCTCAAATTGTTGTCTTTGTGGTACGCCTCATCTAATGTCCACCTCTAAGCTACCTCCATTCCTTGTAATCTTGTCCTCAATCAGCGTTGTTCATTGTCTGCACCAAACCCAACAATGTGTGGGCATAACCCATGTAGTGGGGAGTGTAACGATACTGAGTATGGACCCCAATACCCCTGAAGGTCACTCAAAATCCACAAAGGATAAACCACAAAGCATGAAAACAACTGACAACCTTACTTAGGTATATGCCCATACATATACCTAAGTTATCAAGTATACTTATCTCATTCATGAGAAAACACTAGGCCCAACTCATTAACCAAAAGCTCAAATTTCCCATGATGGAAAGAATACCAAGAAGTTAACACATCAAAGGTAAGTACCACAACGGAGACGCCACACAGAAAAATACCCCAAAGGGATCACCACAAAGGTAAGACACACAAAAGAATACCAAAATGGTATCACCACGAAGGTAAGTACCACAAAGGTACTCCACACAGAGGTCAACCACAAAGATATCACCACGAAGGAAAGGACTCAGCTCACACCATGTATAACTTATGTATGGAAGAAAAGATTATTAAATGTAACTACTGAATCATCTTATGCTGTTATGAGTCAGACCCACATAGGATCCTAAATAATCAGACCCACGTAGGATCATAGTATAACAGACCCACATAGGATCCTATTAGAACAGACCCACGTAGGAACCTAGAGTAGTCCCACAAGGATTTCCCAGAGTGGATCCAAGTTGGACTCTCCAACACAGATCCACATAGGATCTCAAAGCACAAGCCCACATATGATCTATTTCTCATGTTACAACCATCTATAGGGTCCCCACACTATGCTCGCTTGATTCCGGGAGGGTCTGCTCCTCAAGACACAGGTCAATACACCAACTACCATGAAGTCCCATGAAGAAGTATCCAAGAGGACCTCTATGTAATAGGGGTCTCAACAATATAGACAGCGCATCAATCGGATGCCCGGTCTATAAGTTATTGGATTTTTAGTCCTAGGGGCGTGGTTGGATTCGTGTTCGATCCAACTCAGCCATACCACAAATTTATCCAAAAATTAAGTGGTGTATACCAAAAGGACAGTCTCGATACAAGGTTTTTGGTGCCATAGACGGTTTGTGAAACGGACGCCCGTAGATCATGTTATAGTCGAAAGAGTAAAAAGGGTTGAAGCTGGTCCGAGTCAGGTCTGACCCAGCCTGGGCTGACCCGACCCAGCTTGGGTTGACCAGACGTGACCCGACCCGGTCTAGCCCTAGGACCGACCTCACCCATGTTGGCTGCCCGTTGGGCATCCCATGCTGGGTGGTCCACTGGGCGGCCCGTGAACGGCGTCCCGCTCGGCTCCCCAGCTGGTCGGATGGACAACCTCCTCCATGCGGTGCTGTCACACTCTGCGCCATCATCAGCAGCTGATAGTGAGCCGACCACCCTCTTTCACTGTTGCGGCCTCGTGTCATGGCTCCTGCACATCGGGTGACACATATGAACCCCACCGCCCCTTCAGCTGATTGGACGCCACCCTTCCCCCGCTGCCACCGATGGGCCACTTCCCTTCTCCGGAGACATGGGCATGCCTCTGCCTTCATCACGGCCGGCCGGAGTACCAGCCGCCGTTACCGAGTCCCTCCATTTCTGGTCACCGACATGGGTTGCCAACGTCATTCCTCAGGTGACCAGGTGTGCCCCATTGGCCTGTTCTTCATTCCGAAGACTTCTACACTAGTCTCAAGACATCGCCATAATTTCAAGACCATCAAAAATTGACAAAGGTTACAGAGAAGCCAGCTCATGTTCATTTGACCCAAAGACTCCACATTAGAATGGTATCAAATGGTTTTTTTATTCTCGAATGACTAAGAACACCAAGAACGTGGTATGGGGTATACAAATAACAATCCCTACCTCGAAAGTTCATTGACTTTAGTGAGGATAGAGGAGAGATGGATGTTGGTTGGTCGTCGTTGAATATGTTCCATGTCAGTGATCCTTAGACGGAGTTCTACATTGGAGAAATGTGTTTCAACAATGTTCTCCCTTTTTGCGACACTTCCCCTACAATTCCACCAAAATAAAATAGCCAACTTTTTAAATTATGTTTTATTAATTTAATTAGAGTTGGCCATTAATTATGTTGATGTTGACATAATAAATTAATGAAAGGCGACACAATTAATTAAGATAGAACCAAGAGTCACCTCCCTCAATAATGAGAGAGTTCAAGGTTCCATTTCTCCCCACCATTAATTTCATATTGGGGGGTTTTAAGCTCGGGTTGTCCCCACCATCAACTGAAAAATAGGAGGATTAAATTACAAAAATAAAATAAAGCTAGTTTATTTTATTTTCTCCCACAAAAATCACAAAACCTAAATTTCACCCTCAACCTACAACGGTTGAGGTGAAGGTCTTCTTAAGTGAATATCAGCACTACGAGTTCAACTCTGCCCTCAGATTCCAATTCTGATCACGGGTTCTAATGTTATAAAAAACCGCTCACCTGTTTACTGAACGTACTTAAAAAGTTCAGAAATTCATTCTAGGCACACTGGGCCTCAGAATCATGCGCCGTTAATTTTCAAAGTCTGGTAAAATTACCATATAATTAAAAAAAATATTGCATTAAAATTTACAGGTCTTTATATTTTCCCCACCTCAGGGATTTTTTTCCCTGAAATCCACATCACAAAAAAACTATGAAAAAATGGGGTACTGGTCATGAATCTGTGCCTCCCACTCCCATATGATCTCTTGGAGGTTTCTGTGTTACCAACGTACATGCACCAAAGGTATCGATCACCCATGAACGATGCCCTCCTATCTATCCTCAATCTCCACTAGAACCTCTATAAACGTCACCCTATCATCGATGAACAGCTCGCCCCAGTCAATGATGTGTGAAGGGTGATACACGTATCTCCTCAGCAGGGATACATGGAAAATGTCTTGCACTCGGTGCAACTAAGGTGGACGAGATAACCAGTATGCCACCTTTCCAACTCTGCTGAGGACCTAAAAGGGTCTGATGAACCTCGGAGATAAATTTCCGCCCTGACCTAATATATGCAATCCACATCGGGGTGAGACATGTAAAAATAATTGGTCACTATCCATGCACTCTAGAGGTATCTGTCTCCTATTGGCATAAGACTTATGCCTGATCTGTATAGTCTCCATCAACTCTTGGTTGATCTGTACCTTTTTTGTGGTAGCTCTTACCATACCTGTACCCATTTGTGCTGACTCCCCTGGGACAGTCCAGCACAAAGGAAATTTGTAAGGTCATCCATATAGATCCTAGAATGGTTCCATCCCAATGGTTGAGTGATAGCTATTTTTGTAAGAAAACCTCACCAAGGGAAAGTGATCCTCCCAGCTATGACCAAAGTCGAGGACGTAAGCACACAACATGTCCTTGAGGGTCTGAATGGTCCGCTCAGTCTGGCCATCCGTCTAAGGATGGAAGGCGGTGATCAAACGAAGCTTCATCCTAAAAGCCTCATGAAATCCCTTACATATCTAGGAGGTGAAACATGCATCATAATCAGAGACAATCGTCGAGGTTACTTCATGTACCCACACTATCTCATGCATATAGAGGTGTCCCATGCTCTCTATTGAACCCTTTTCTCTGATCGGTAAGAAGTGGGCCGACATTGTGAGTCAGTTGACGATCACCCAGATAGATTCATGATCCCTAGATGTATGTGGAAGTCATATCATAATGTCCATGTATATCCCATCCCACATCCACTCTCAGGCCTCTAAAGTCCAAACTATGCCTGATGGTACTTGATGCTCTGCCTTCACTTGCTGACAAGTTAGGCACCGAGAGAAAAACACTACTACTACATTCTTTATTCCTGAACACTAGTGATATCATTGGAGGTCTTAGTAAATATTCGCCACACCTAGATTTACCGCTAGAGGGGATGTGTGGAACTCTCTCAACATATCCTCCTGAAGCGACACAGGTACCGTGGTACGTCCTCTGAAAAGGATGACATGCTCTACACCTTCAGAATATCCATCAGGTGCCCATCCTATAGATATCTGAACACATCAAGCCTCACAGTCAGCGTCCTCATGCGGCACCTCCTTGAATTGCTAAAGGAGTGGGAGAGTGACTGTAAGAGATTGAAGGAAAACTGCTCCATCCCATTCCAGAAAGGTTATCTGTAAAGTGGATGGCTGCTCCATTGCTTCACCAAGCAGTTTTATAACAGATCTGCTTCTGAGTGCATCTGCTACAATGTTCCCCTTCCCAGGAGTATAGACTATCTTGAAGTTATAGTCCTATAGAAACTCAAGACAACATCGTTGTCTCATGATTAGGTCCTTTTGAGAGAATATATACCTGAGACTCTTGTCGTTAGAGTATAATGTAAAATGTTCACCTATCATGTAATGTCGCAACATATTTAAGGCGAAGAAAACTACTGCTAACTCTAGGTCATCGGTATCGTAGTTATTCTGATGTTTTCTCAGCCTTCGAGAACCATAATCAATCACTGCTCACTCCTACATCAGAACATATCTGAGTCCGGTCCCTGATGCGTCGTAGTAGACTACGTACCCAACGCCCTCCTCTGGAAGCCTCAAGATGGGGGAAATTTTCAGCCTCTGCCTCAGCTCCTGAAAAATTCACTAGCATCTATCCAACCACACAAAGGGTTTATCCTTCTTTTTCAATGCTGATAAAGGTGCTGCAACTCTGGAGAAATCTGCCACAAACCACCAGTAGTATCTGGCCAAACCCAATAAACTTCGTACCTCCGTCACACTCTTGGGCGGCTCTCGTGCAAGTACTTTCTCAATCTTTGCTAGATACACAAAAAATCTAGCCTCCGAGATGACATTTCCAATGAAATTGAACCTCTCGTATCCAGAACTGGCACTTCAAGAGCTTACCATAAATCTTGTGCTCTCGGTGTGTGTCCAGATCTATAGGCAAATTATAATCATGATACTCCTCAGTAGCTGAGTAGATCAGAATGTTTTCGATGAAGACTACTAAAAAGAGATCAAGTAATTGATAAAATATCATGTTCATGAATCAGATAAACACTACTAGAGCGTTAGTCATGCCGAATGGCATAACCAAGAACTCGTAGTGTCTATAATGACATTTGGAAGTTTTCCTCTACACATACTCATCTTGTACTTTGAGCTGGTGATATCATTATATGAGGTATATCTTTGAGAACCACCGTGCTCCCTTCAGCTGATAAAAGAAGTCTTCAATCCTCGGGAGTGTGTACTTGTTCTTCATGGCCACCTGGTTTAGGCACCGATAGTCAACAAAAGGTCTCAATCTCCCATTCACCTTCTTGGTGAACAAAATCTGGGCTGCCCAAGGATAAAAATTGGGCCGAATGAATCCCTTCCCCTGTAAGTCCTCTAACTGTACCCGCAACTACCAAAGCTCTATGGGAGCCATCTGATATGATAGTGTAGATATCAGTGCCATCATGGGGTAAAAATCAATGTAAAGGTCCACCTATCTGCAATGATGATGACCCATAAAATCATCAAGGAATACATCCTCGTACTGGTCCACCACTACATTATAGCTCAGACTCTCCACATCTATCGCTCTAAGGGTAAGGATAGCCAACTAATGAGTGATTGGCTGCAATCTCCTATAGGTAAGACCATCCTATGCTGAAAAGTCTTTCTTCTCATTGGTGAAGGTAAACCTAACCCCATCCATGTAGACACACCTCTCTTTGCGCCCAATACAGTCAGTATGAGCATGGAATATAGATAAGCAATCCATAGCCAATATGACGTCATAATGCCTCGACACTGCTACTCGGAGATCCCAACCAAATAACTTTCCTTCTAGAGTAACCTCACACTATCGGCACCGGTGTTTAATCATCGAATCCTCTCCTGTAAGAGTACCTAGCTATAAGGATTGAGCCAATGGCTCCACTAGAATCTCCAATATCCAAATGAGGGCAGTGGCAATAACAAAATGATTGACACCTGTGTCTGTAAGTACTGCAGCTAAGGTAGAGTAGACATAGGTCATACCTCATATCATCTCCGGAGTGCCGTGATCGTAGGCCTCAACTGACTAAACCTAAGTTCTCCCTTATCCACCTTCTCACTGTGTTCGGTGTGAACCACCTAGTGGTGGTGACGGTAACACCTCGAATTGTCGCCCACTTCCAGCTACCCGACCATCTCCTCTGGCATATCTGCTTGCTCCCTACGGAACTCCTTAGTCAAACCTCTGTCTCTGCCTGGGAAGTCCTTAGACTGTCTTCTGATCATCTGTACGGTGGGTCAAGAAGTCATAAACCATGTGACCCTGCCCGCCGCATGCATAACACTTCCTACTCCTCGTATGAATGGCTCTGTCTCCGGTGCCCCGCACAACTAACCCCGAATCCTGCAGTCATCCTCCTGTAGGTCTAGTTCCCTTGGAACTCTATGACATCTGTCTGATGCTAGTTGTAGAAGACTCAAATACATGATTCCTGATGGGGGGTCTCACTGCTGGCGACTTCTAAGAAAGAAAACTCTCCACTAAGATGGCCCACTCTAACACCCCTGCCTCGGTCGGAATGCAGAGAGAAATCATCGAAGCCCTGATCTCCCTCATGAGTCCTTGCTCAAAGGTCCGAGCCCTGAAGATTGGGTCCTAAACCAAATCAGTGGAGTATCATGAGAATTCAGTGAAACTTGCTCTGTACTGATCCACAGTCATGCTACCCTGCTGCAGATGAAGAAGCTCTTATATGCACACTGTGCGAAGGGTCACTGGGACATCCTCTACTTGAAACATGCTCTCAAAGTCTGACCAGAGATGTGACACCTTGTCATGAACCTTGAAAATTAAGATCTACCATCTTCCTGATGTTTCATGTAGAAGACTGGCTACAAGGATCACTATGAGATCAGTTGGTGTCCTTACCCGTCGAAAGACTCTCACCACGGACTTCAGTCAAACCGCAACCTCCTATGGGTCCATCTCACCCCTAATCTTGGGTGGCCTCTGGTGCTGGAACTCGTGAAACCTGCTCAAGCGATGTGCGCCCTCTGCTGCTGGGGCTGGTGGGATTGATGGCCCAAAGGTTAATGGTACCGCTGAAACCTCTACTAAAAGAGGTCCCTACACCAAGGCCTCATTGCTCGGTGGGCTATCATCACATACTTTACTCGGAACCATAGTTGACTATTTTCATGGAGGAATCCTGAAAATAAATAGGTGTTCCACAGTCAATAATTTATACCTGGTGAGCTAACACAAAAGATCACAAAGAAAACTTTTCGAAACACACACGTAATCAATGTTTTCGTGCACTGAGATAGAAATCATAAGTCAGGGTTCTGATGTATGGATACGTCGGCTGCCGCACCAACATTAAATTACCTAAATGGATAATCACACTCACCACACATAACACAATTTCCATTAAAAGATCAGAGTCTAATGTTCTACGGTAGAACTGACTCCTCTAATACCAATTTTTTCATGACCCGTCCCCCGGGGTCTATGTAGTGACTACCCCAAGGTCACCTTCATAGGTCGGGGCTGGAGACTAGTACTGAAAGGCATATTCCCAAAAAATGTGAAGGGATTGCTTTTATAACCTGTAAACACACACAACCAAGAACACAAAAAGATACGAACAAAAGTATACAGTATAGTAAAAAGAGTGTGTATGGTAAGAAAAAGGGTCCATAATACAAGATCAACTGGAAAGTATAAGAAATCTGAAAAGTACAAGTAAAAACTGGGTACAACTCCAATAAACACCTACCAAGGATCCTACCTGAATGGTAGGTACAACTCTTGAATGGTTGTCTATGCAGTACGCCTCGTCTAATGTCTACCTCCAAGCTACCTCCAGTCCTCCTACTCTCATCCCCAGTCAGTGTTGTCCGTCGTCTGTACTTTACAGAACAATGTGCTGGCATATCCTGTGTAGGGGTGAGTATAATTATACTTAGTAGGGATCCCGAGACCCCAAAAATTTCTCTTAAAACCCACAAAGGATAAACCACAAAGCATGAAAACAACTGATAACCTTACTTAGTTATATGCGCATACATATACCTAGGTTATCAAGTATACTTATCTCATTCATGAGGAAACACAAGGACCAACTCATTAGCCCAAATCATAACTATTCCATGATGGAAAGAATACCACGAAGGTAACACCTCCAAGGTAAGTACCACAAAGTTAACACCACACATATGAATATCATAAAGTTATCACCACAAAGGTAAGTACCACAATGGTACACCACAGAAAAGAAAACCACAAAGGTATCGCGATGATGGTAAGTACCAAAAATGTACACCACAGAGAAGAATAACACAAAGGTATCACCATAAATGTAAGGACTTAGCTCACACTAGTTATAACTTTGGTACGACAGAAAAGATGATTAGATGTGACTACTGAATCATCTTACTCAGTTAAGAGGTAGATCCACGTAGGATCCTAAATCATCAGACCCATGTAGGATCCTAGTATAGCAGACCCACATAGGATCCTAGTATAACAAACCCACGTAGTATCCTAGAGTAGTCCCACTTGGATTTTCTAGAGTGGATCCAAGTGGGACTCTTGAACACAGACACACGTAGGATCCCAAAACATAGACACACTTAGGATATCGTTCTCATGTTACAACCAGCTACAGGGTTCCCACGCTGAGCTCACAGATTTTAGGAGGATACTCTCCCTAAGCAATTGGTCGATACTCCAAATAAAATAAAACCCCGAAAACGAAGTATCCCAAATGATCTCTATGTAAATGGGGTATTAATGCAATAGACAGTGTGTCAATCGAATGACCGGTCTGTAAGTTATTGGCTTTTTAGTCCCGGGGGGATGGTTGAATTCGTGTTCAATCCAACTTGAATGTACACCAACTTTATTCAAAACTCATGTGTTGTACACCAAAAGGACCATCTCGATACAAGGTTTTCATATCCCTAGATGGTTTATCAAATGGACACTCGTAGACCATGTTATGACTAAAAGAGCGAAAAGGGTCAAAGTTGGTTTGGGACCTGGCCAACCTGACCCAGTTCAGGTCGACCCGGCCCAACTCGGGTCTAGCCCTAGGTCCAACCAGGATGGCTAGGTCTGGCCCGACCCACTGGACGTCCTGTGCTGGGTGGCCCGCTCGGCTCCCCGGCTGGCCAGATGGCCAACCTTCTCCACGCAACGTGTTCGTGTGCCACACCCTCTCTGGCGGTCGACAACGGGCCGACAACCCTCCTTCGCTGTCGTGGCCTCATGCCATGGATCTTGTACACCAGACGACATGGATTCACGCTGCCACCCCTTCACACAGAAGACGGTCCGTGGGCCTTCTCTGGTGGCATGATCGTGCTACCGACTTCGTCGCGGCTGACCGGAGTGCCGACCAACGTTACCGAGTCCCTCCAGTGCTTGTCATCGGCACGGGTGGCCGGTGATGTGACTCGGGTCAACGGGCATTACCTAGTGGCCTGTTCATTTTTCAAATAATTCTGCTCTTGTCTTGAGACGTCACCATCGTTTGAAGACCATCCAAATTCAAAAAGATTTTGGAGAGGTCGGGCCATGTTCGTTTGGCCCAAACCCTCCGCATTCGAATGGTAGAAAGAATCTTGTCTATTGTTGAGTCATGATGAACGTAAAGAATGGGGTAAGGGTTATACAAATAACAAAACCTACCTCAAAGGTTCATTGACATCGGTGAGGAGAGAGGAAAGACGGACGTCGGTTCATCGTTATTGAATACGTTCCATGTTGGTGATCCTTCGATGGAGTTCCTAGTTGGAGAATGGTGTTTATCCAAAGTTCTCTCCTTTTCCAACACTTTCCTCACAATTCCACAAAAATAAAATATCCAACTTATTAAATTTAGATTTTTTTAATTTATTTAGATTTGGCCATTAATTAAGTTGATGATGGCATAATAGATTAATGGAAGGTGGCACAATTAATTTAAAGAGAACCAAGAGTCACCTCCCTCATTAAAGAGGGAGTCCAAGGGTCGGGTGGTTGCCACCATTAATTTCAAATTGTTGGGTTTTAAGCTCAGGTGGTCCCCACCACCAAAAGAAAATTGGGAGTATTAAATTACAAAAATAAAATAAAGATAGTTTTTTTATTTTCTCCCATGAAAATCACAAAAAATAACATTCACCCTCGACCTACTACAGTCAAGGTGAAGGTCTCCTTAAGCGAATATCAGCACTTCAGGTTCAATGGTGCCCTCAAATTTCAATTCTGAGAACCGGTTCAAATGTTATAAAAATCGGCTCACACATTTACTGAATGTACTTAAATAATGTTCAGAGATTCATTCCAGGCACACCGGGACTCAGAATCACGTGCCGTTAATTTTTGCGAACTCGTAAAATTACCATATAATTAAAAGAAATTCATGGAAGTTTTTGGGTCTTTATAATTTTACACACACAAAATAAACATCTATAAGTCAGAAACACATTCCAGTGTTTCACACACTCAGATACAATTTTAATTTGTGACCTGCACCACCCAAACGGTTTGCTGATAAACCTTACACAACATGTAAGACACCTTGGCACAAACTACACAATTTGATATGTCAAAAATAAATGCTTATGAAATAATTTAAAAGATGTCTATTGGCATCAAACACTATCCCGCAAAAAATATTATTTTACTACGAAATGCATAAAACGCCATGTCAAAAATATATTTTGCACTAATTACATAGATTAATATGATAACCGTGAAATTTAAAAATCAATAACTAGCAAATATGAGTTTTCAGCCAAAATCACACACATAATATAAACATGAAAAAAATCATTCAAATTCAAATAAAACATTATAGAGAATCTAATTCACAATACACCAATTAAATAGATTAATAAGATAACCATGAAATTTAAAAATCAATAACTACCAAATATGAGTTTTTAGCCGAAAGCACACACATAATATAAACATGCAACCAAATCATTCAAATTCAAATAAAACTTTAGAGATGATCTAATTTACAATACAAAAATTAATTAACTAATATTCTAAATTAATCAAACATGAAAATTAATTAATCAAATAATAATTAAGCGTGGAACCACCTAATTAGAATGTAATAAACCTAATGAGCTTTGCGTGAAACTCTGATGCACGACCGTTGCACCTTAATTGACCTAGAGTGATCCATTTTTCAAGCAATCGAACACAAAAAAATGAAACCGAACAAAATACACATTAAACTCTAACCCGATAATCCGTCAAAAGAATAAATTAACTCGATGAATAAAACACACCTGCAGTGGGGGTGCAAGAAGCTAACCAAGCATGAAAGAGTGGTGCCAGAGGTGCACCGCACACTATGGAGGTAACCGGAGGGTCCATATGTAATGTTGGAGTGTGAACAAGGGAGGGTACGACCAAGAGAGCACGTAACCAAGGTTTTCCGATGAGGGGGATTATGATTCCAGTTCACCCGAGAGGGAGAATAAGGGAATAACTCAAGGGGATAAATGGGGAGGTGATAGAGGAGTCAGACATGGGAGGGTTGTGGGTGGTGAGGGCTATACAGAGTGCAATGAGCCGGGAGGTGTAAAGATCTTTTCTGGAAAAGTGTGCGATCAGGGAGAGAATAAGTGGGGAGGTCACTAGATGGAGGGATCATAGGAAATGGTTGGAATCATGAGGGAGATGTGCACGTGGTGAGGAGGTCGGAGAGGTGACCTGGGTGGGAGTAGGGGAAGGGGTCTGTGTGGGGGAGAGAAAGAGAGAGGGAGGAATGAAAAAATAGAGAGAAAATAAAAAAGAGATAATAATAAAAAAATAGAAATAAAAGAAAAAATACAACAAAATCAATACAAAACCAAAAAAGAAACATAAGCTATAAAAATAAACATAAAAATAAAAATAATAATCAGTTAATAATTTTTATAATTATAAAAATAATTTAAAATTTACAAATAAATTAAAACATTAACTAAAATAATAAAAATAATTATAACAACATAATTGAAATATATAATTAAATACAAAAAATATGAATAATAAAACTAAAATATTATAACCAACAAAAATAATAATATCATTACTAATCGATGTTGGACACAGCACAGAGTCGAATGCATGGTTTCATGCCTGGTTGCACACCCATCAAATAACAAATTTAATAATAAAACATTCTATTATTATATTTGGGTACTATACATGGTCGAACGTTCGGTCTCACACCTATATAAGACCCCAAATTTGTTTTAAAAAAGAACCATATCAAACCGCATCCCAAAAGTGAGACCCAAAATAATAAAATTAAAATTAAGCATTATTCGGGGTGTCACAGTATCATATTAATAATTAGGTAGGTGGTCTATATCTCTTCCCACAACATTTAATTGACTTATAAAGTACATCTTTGTGCTACACAACAATATTACCATGCGACACCCATTAAATATTAAATTAAATTTATAGAATCAAACTCCTTGAATTTAATAGCCATTTTTTGATAATTTTATATAGTTTATATTCATATACCTCAAAGTTTAACCACCATTATGGGTGCGTACACTTAATGAGTTTAATTTAATTTTTTAAATAAATCCCCTCATAGAGTAGCATTGTCTCTTAAAATATAAATAGGTTTATTTATTGGAATGTGAAAAGATGTAACGATCTACTATATTATCTCCTAGTCATTGAACCACCACCTATGTTTTTGGAACATTATTTTATTAAATGAATCTAATAATTCATGTGTGGTATGAATTTTTGAGTGTTCTATTTTATATATTTTTTCATATATAATGCATATTGTTCTGGATAGTTCACCTAGCCATTATATTTTTGTTGATGGATTAAACAAACTACTAAAATGAATATCTTGTATAGAAATGGTAAGTTGGTGTGACCCTCTTAAAATGTACATGACTTATGTTGTGTCATTTTTGTAAACATAGAATCTAATTTAATTTATTAATGGAAAATATTCTTGGAATTGACAATAAAATATAATACATAAAAATCCTAATGAATTATATTAGAATGATACAATTATCCTTGATTGATTTTATTTTATTATTTTCTAATCCATGGGATAAGGGATTATAAGGAAAACATATGACCTTATATAGATTAACTACTAATGGTATCTTAGGTAGGGTCATTCCCCATGATGTGTCACACCCTCGTGGTCAATGTTGTTGGATTGAAATTCTCATTTCTTTGGCTTCTAGAAATTATGTTCCATGTCACCTTGATTACAAGGTTATTAATGACCCTCCCCATTATTGAATACGATAGTCAGCATCAGGACCTATATTGATCCTGATCAATGGGCATGACGACCCTTACATTATCTCAAGAGTTAATATTATTAGTAGTAGAATTATTCATGGATACTTGAGTTACACCCCAAATCCTAGCTAATACTATATATCCATATATAAGAATATAATATTTACTAAATTGATTGTATATATATATTTATAAATATTTATATGTATATATACTGTTATTTTCACTTGTTTTTCATCTTAGGTCAAAGAAGTTGCGGTTTTCCTAATTTTCAGGATGAAACTATGGAGGACTAACTACAGTTATTCATATATTTGTCATATTTTTATTTTTAATCCCTCTACATGTTTGTATTTTACATTAAAATATTGGATTATCATTTAAACACCATTGGTGGTGGCCTAATGAATATATCTCACACCCTTTTCAAGCCTCCATTTTAATTGGGTCCCCATTCGAAACTCATCTCCATAGGTCCATAGATTATTGTTTTTATTGTGCCTTATACACGAGATTTTATGGTCAGGAGATAGAGTTAGTACCTTGGATTCTCGTGGAGATATCCCATAGGAATTTTTATTCATTTTCTTAATTGATGTTTTGTATTTTCTCACATGCTTTATTTTTTCTTTTATGTACCATATAGCATCATTTGTACATGAATGTATGTTAGTATTTGAAATTTGATATCTTTTGTTTATATGTTATTATTATTATTATTATTATTATTATACTATACAATTTATTTTTGTATTATTGGTTCCTATATTATCATTTAGTTCCATATTATTATATCATTATTCCACTTTTATCAGGATTTTATAGTCTCCCAATCAGACCACAACTAGACCCTTGCTACTAGTCAACAACCTCCAATGTATGAGGATTCATGCTTGTGGAAAAGTGACTACACAGCTTAGGGAACCCGTTTAGTGGAACTGAGTTCTAGATGTTACCTGAACCATATTAATTGTTTAATTAAACCATTTGTTCTTTTACCTTTTCCATTTTATACTACTCATCATAGAAATGATCATTATGAATGCTTCTAAAGGGTTTATCATTTTTCTATAAATCTCAAAGGCATTCCCTTGATGAACCATGCATAATATAAAATAACTTTTATGAA
Source organism: Viscum album (assembly GCA_963277665.1). Lineage (NCBI taxonomy): Eukaryota > Viridiplantae > Streptophyta > Magnoliopsida > Santalales > Viscaceae > Viscum > Viscum album. The sequence goes on from OY728145.1 coordinate 1,421,156,070, forward strand.
GTTTATTATTTTCAAGATTTTAACATCATTAAACTACATTCCTTAAAAAATTCCTCATGTCTTTGAAAATAATGCATTAAAAAATCCACTATGTCTTAAAAAATTTATTTTACCACTGAAAAGGAATATAAATTCATAAATAATATCTTACACATGTAGGGAAACTATGTAACTTTCCCAATTTCATGAATTCAATAATTCCACAAGTTGAAAAAAAATTTCAATTGATAAAAAACAAATAATATAATCATTAGTTCCAATATTAATGATGAGTAACACATTACTGAGATTCATTTCCCCAAATAACTCACATGTGTCCCCATGTCTGATTTATTCTAAACCATGTAACCCATCCAATTTAGAAAACATATAAACAATTATTAGTTCAATATTTTGAAAAACAATTTTTATCAAAGTATATTAACCCCTATAACAAATTCCAATTAAATTAAAATTCCATAAATAAAATCATTAAAAGAAAAAAATATAATTAGAAATCATGAAATTAATCATAAATCACACTAACTAGGACCGTAGTTCTCTTTCAAATAATTATTAGTTAACTAAATTTTTTCTATAAATTCTCTACACCAAGAATGTTTATTTCCAACTATTCTAACCCTGACGTATATCCTTTTAAAAATTTTCATAAAACCATCCATATTTCAAGTAAAATTATTTTAAAATTAAAATATTTAAAATAAATATATCCTTAATTAAAAAACTATTCATGATAAAGATTAATGTTTTAGAAACAAAGAAACATGATTTTTAAAATCCAATTTTCATCGTTTTCAAAAATCACTTTATCCAAGTCATAAAAAATTTATATAGATTATAATTTTTTGACTAAATTTATTTAAATAATTTTGTAAAATTTCATTATAAATTATGTATTTTAAAATAAAACCAATCACAATCCATGGAATCATAACCAATCAAGAAAAGAATAGGAGCCATGAAAAAATAGATTCTCTTAATTAAATTGTATATATATTTCTAAACTGGTGATCTTAACAATTAGGAAAAGATAGTATTATCCAAGAAATTCATTATAATCTATAGTTTCTAAATCCAAAGAACTAAAATTTTAATTTCAAATAAGTTGGTATACCATAAAAACCATTAACATTATAAAAACCAAATTTATTATATTTTAAAAATTACCCTGTCAAATATATTTATTGCATAAATCATATACTAAAAGAATATCATTTTATTACATTAATATAACACATTACATAAAACATATGATTAGATTTTATTAATTTATAAAGAGTAAAATGTTACAATAATCACAAGTAATTAATAAAACTATAGCATGATTTTTGGGTACATTATAGTCCTCTAAAATTATTGGGGACACGAACAATATGGTAAAAATAAAAAAAACTAGAAATGGGATTTATATAGTAAAATTAAATATAAATTACTTTGATAAATAAATGTGAATTAGTAATGAAGGAAATAAGAGTTAATTCTAGAAAATATAATGATTATTTGACTGTTAGAGTAGTATATTACCATTGTGAATAATTAAATGTTATCGTAATGGTATCAAGAATAATGAAAATTTTGAAATTCCTAAATATTAAAGAATATAAGGAGTAAAAAATTAAATATAAATACTATAATTCATTAAAAATAACTATCACAATAAACAACATAAACAAAAAAAATTTATATTTTAATTATATTTCATTTAGATTATTTTTTAATAAATTAAATATTATTTTAAAATTTAATATCAATTTTTGAAATATAGTTTTTAAAAAATTAATATTTTAATTAATTATAAATCATATAATAATTATAAATTAAAACAAAAATAAATGAATGCACTAATATAAATAGAAATAATATTTGTCCATAATAAAATTATTTTCTTTCTTGTATTTAATGATTTTACTAAAAAAATACTTATAATATTATGAATTTTAATTTGATTAAATTTACATTGTTTTGGGAATAATAATTACCAAATTATTTTTGGATAATTTTTGGGATTTCTCTATAAAAATGGTGAAAATTAAAAAAATACAGTTTTTAAAAATACCATAAGATTAATAACATCGTCATGATATAAAAATGATTAAATATTTTAAATGAATTTTTTTTTATATAAAATTTATTTAAGGATTATCATAATGAATTTAGAAATAATATTTTTATTTTATAAAAATATATTTAAAACTTTTTGGCCTAAGTTGTATTTTATTTAAATAAAAAACATTTTTTGATTTATTCAATTTAATTATGATCTTTAGATATTCCATCTAGTTTTCACTAGCTTTTAAAGTAAAATAAATGGTAATTTTTCTTAACAATAAAATAAAAGTCATTTTAATTTTTAAGAAGTCATTATCATTGACATAAATGATAAAATAATTAATAAAAGCTTTTAAAATACCAATTCTGATGGATATGTAGACATCCCTCCCCCATCCCTTTCTATATAATTATAAAATTTCATATATTGAAAATTATCTACCCAAACACCTCTCTATCATCCCTTAACACATCCTTGATTTCTTAGTATGTCCAAATGTTCCTACCCATAGGGTTATAAGCTCAATATAAAGGAGGTGACTGAAGGTGTGGGGAAAGTGTTTCAAAACACACATTTCTATTTTAATGTTTACTTTACCCATTTTATAACAAGTCTTAGTTATTAATATTAACATTTAAATAAGTTCATTTGAATAATTCAATATTTTAAAAATGATCTAATGTAAAATAGTTTATTTTATCCTTTTAAAACACTCATAAACATTACTTTCACCTATGGTAGTTTTATATTACCTAATTATATGATGATATTAATTTTTAACTAATTCATTTAATATATATTATTAAAAATTTATTTCAAGATTTATTAATACATTATAATCAAAAAATAATTTCTATTTTTTGAATGTTAAAATATGCTCGATAATAATGGTCTTAAATTTAAGAAATTGTAATCATTTTTAAACATAAAATAATATTACCAAGGAAGATTCTATAATTATTTTCAATTACATAAATTATTGAACATAGTATATTCTATAAATTATGGAACCATTGGATAAAAACCTTAATCTATTACATCTCATTCAAATACATTTTGGAATAATGATATGAACTACAACTAAATGGTTATCAAAGAACATATAATTTAAATAAATGAATAAATCATGATAAAAATGTATTCTTAGAGTTATAATAAATTAGAATAATGTTTTAATAAATTATTTAATGAATAAAACAAAACTATTTATTAATTTAATACAATATTTAAGAAATATAGGTCTCTAGGTAGGGGTTACATTCCTATTTTCACCACTCTATCTAATATGGGATGATATATTCTATATCACTCTCTATATTTTTATCTTTTTATTTATATAATTATAACATGCTTATCTTGTTTCCTTTATTATTCCCCTTTATTATTTTTTGGAGGATATTCATACCATTAGTCTTTCCAATTTATTTTCTTCTTAATTCAAACCATATGAAGATAACAAAAGATTATTTTATAATTTTTCTGACTTTTTCAAAAATTGTTTGTACATGCTTCTACTATTATAAAGGTAAAATTCCATTAAATGATTTTAAATAAACACTCATTATATTAAAATAATATGTAATGATTATTTTTGGATTTATGAAATTTTTCAAATATTTTCCCTTTTCTATTTTAATAAAACATTATCCAAAGCTTTTTATGTCACAACATCCTTTTTTAAATTATTTCACTCCACTTTGATAGGTATTTTCATAATAAATGTTCATGGTTATTTAATCATTTAATTTTATGGGTTCTTATATGATACTTATATGATAAAGGATATATATAGTTGTTATTTTAACAATATATTTCCCCTGAGTTTATTTCTTCTTTATGCCTTATATATATATTTTTCTTATGTGATACTAATATTAATGAAATTTTATGTTCCAATGAGTAACCCGTTAATTATAAATTCTTCCTTTTTATTTGCTAATGCTTTTATCTCATGAAATAATTATGTATGGTCTAGGTTCAGTTATCCAGGTCCTTAATGATATGTCTTTACCTTGAGAAATTATCATCATCCATTATGTTAATTAAGGAAAAATTGTCTCTATCCTTGTATATATTTTTTTGAGTGGAAAATGTGTAGTTATACTTGTCCACAATATTAATATGTCTTAGGAATGAGACTTAAACATTCTTTATGACGATGCACTTTATTATTTCAACATTATATTATTATATTATTTACCATGCTCTAATATTATATGACTATTATAAAATAAATTATGTAATGGTTTAAGATACATATTTACATAAAATCTTTATTAAACCTCAAGATATATTACTCCTTGATGATTATTTTTACTTCATTATGAATTTTATGTATCACTGTATCATTTATTTTTTTGATGGGTTATGGCATGTAGTTATAATAGTATGATGATATCTATAATAATGTTATGAATATTTAAATTCAATGTTATATTATTTATTTAATGACGTTTTATGATGCATATAATTCATTAAAGACATTGGAACTATTGTTTTTTGGATTTTCATAGGGATATTTACTGCAAAAATTATGTAATATTCTTTGTAACGAGTTTGGGTAGATAATTCTAGTATCATAGAAACATATTTTTTTTAGGTTTTTGGTTACAAAAGATTTTAGGTAATAAAGCCTAAATAAAATTTATTTAGAATTAAAAAATAATAATATAATATTTAGTTGAAATTTATCATTGAAAACCTTATAAGATCATAAATGTTTTTATAGGTTTAGTAATATGAGAAATGTCATCCCTAAATTTATTTTACGTCAGATAAATTATTAAAACATAAAAAATATATAATCATATACTTATTATACATCCATTAATTTTAAATGACGTATTTTATCATATCTCAATAGATTCATTAATTTCATGAAATTTATTTATAAATATTAAATAACAACTTTAAGACATGGAGGTCAAGCTATCAGTGATAATACAAAGTGGTGTAATCATTGAATCTCAATTATATATGTCCTCCCTAATTAATCTTTATTGGAATAATTTTCCTAAAAATATTATAACCAATTGTATATCATTTTGTAGATCTGTTTTGAACTAATGAGAGAGATTATTGAAATTCCATGTTGTGATCCATCCTCTGATTTGCTATATGTGAAATGAGAATTGTGGACTTTCTTTGGAAACTATTTCAAAAGTATGAATATTAATTGTTTTTTAGGAATTACATCTATCTGAAATCATTAAGTAAAAAAGGATCTTCCATGAGTAAATTAATGTTACAATATAATGAAATAATTTATTCCTTGGAGATTTTTCGTATCATCTTCTTGATGTATGGTTGAGTTATATAAAAAAATTCTTCAAGAAATACCATATTAATGAGTCCCTATAGAATGTTCACTATTAATTGAATATAGTTAAAGAAAAATTTTTAAGTAAACTTACATAAGAATTTATATTACCCCATGTCCGTCATTAGGGTTCAATTTTTTATCTATCCAAAATATAGATGGGTAAATTTTTCTCCCCATTGAATATCATGAATATAAATATTTTATGACAAATAATAATTTCCCTCATCAATATATTTACTACTTTTTTGAAAAAAATGTGGACATTTATTTTTCTAAAATATTTATATTCAATTAGAATTTCATCAATTAAATGTGAAAAAATAAAATATTATGAAGATTTCCATACATGCACGACATAGACGGTAAGATGTCATAGTTATTCCATTGGGACTCATTAATGATCCACCGGTCTACATGAATTTCATTTATAGAGTCTATTATGATTATATTAAAAATATTTTATGTTATTTATAGATGATATTCGTATATATTCTAAAACAAATTAACATCATGAGGAATATATGAATATTTTTTAAATACTCTATAAAAGGAAAATTTGTTTTCCAAATATTATAAATGTGAGTTCTAGATATAGAAAATCCATGTCTTATGGAATTTTGATATAAATTAAGGGATACATATTTATCATTCAAATAATATGAAAAATGATGAATAACCCATAACAAAACCAATGATGGTGTTTTTTAATTTCATTGGATTAGTTTGGTTCTCCCAACAATTTTTTAAAAATTTCACACAATCAAAAAAACCCAAAAAACAAGCTAACTCAGTATAAAATAATGTTAATATGAATAAAATAATATAAAGAGGTAGATTTAATGAGATATAGAAATGTATAGTCATAAAACTCATACTCACATAACACTTATATAGGGAAGTATTTTTATAATATAATGACTCATCAAAGAAAGGATTAGGATTTTTTCTCATGAATAATAATTTAGTAATGGTCTATTCCTTTAGATAGTAAAATGTGAATGAGAAACATTATCAAAATCATGATATATAGTTTTAAATGGTAATCTATTACAAGAATTTTTAGAGGAATTATATTTGTTGAGAATATAATGACATATATATATTGATTATAAACTTATAAATTTTATATTTATAAACAAAATTTCATCACATGGGCAAAATATAGTAGATATATTTGATTAGAGATTGTGAATTCCCAATTCACTACCATAATGGAAATTAAAATAAATTCTCTAATTCTCAATATAGAATGAATCCAATAACATCACCTACGATGAAGATTCAAATAGATGTAATAATTTTAAGCTCACATATAATTGAAATGGGAATCATAATGGAAGTCATAACATTAAAATATTATCATATGATTTCTCAAATATCTATCATGTAAAAGAATTCGGGGATGCAAAATAAAATGGAGAGAAACAAATTTTGTTTAATACAACAAAAAGTATAAAATATCATTTTAAACATAATTTTACATGGATGTTCAAGTTATTTGACATAATTATGTGTAAAATATTACCTTTAAAAAAATAATGGGATATTATAGGATTCTCATAGCATCACATTTCTCATCCACCTAGGATAAATAAATAAGTATATATATGAAACAATAATTGTATAAAATTTATCTCAAGATTTATTATTTAAAAAGACATAAAAGAATCTCCTAAAATATTGAAATCTAACTTATTTGGAAAATTAGTTATATAACATGGCAACTTTAAATACAATATAATTAAATTATCGAAAACTTCTTTAACATGATCATAAAATTCTATCATTCTTCTAAAACCACATATGATAACATGGGGATGTTCCTATGTAATAGGTGAGACAAAAATCCCAATAACATAACTAAAAATCATAAAATAAGGTAAATTAGTAAATGTAATCAAATAGGAATATATAGGTATTATAAGAGGGGTTATAATAATAATCATTAACAATGAAGAATGATATAACATGATAATATAAGGGGAACATGTGTGTGAGGAAATAAAATAAAGATGACTTCATAAATGTAATTCAAGGATAACCACCTTGAAGAAAAACATAATGTTCTTTGGAAATCACCCCATGCACAATACATGGAATCTCTTGAGATTAATAAATTAGCCAATTAATTATAAGGACATATAATTCTAGAACCACCCTTCACTTTTATATCTTGTGCATGCATATGTTTTCCACATAGATTGTGAAATATAATGATTTATTTATTAAATTCTTACCCAATTATTATGGGGTGAATGTTGCATACATATATTTCCCATGTAAATGAAGGATAGATAAAAATAGTTTAATACCCTTGAGTTTAAATGGATATGGGTATTATTACTTAATGGTTTATCGTGGAAATATCGTAGGATAATTTTGATAACATAATAGGTGTATATAAAAGTTCATAGAATGGATTAATAAGAGTAAAAAGGTTATATACTCAATTTAAAATAACAATGAAATTATTACGGATATGTAATAACAAAATTTAACATGATTAGTTGGGAATTAAAAGGCATAACAAAAGGTATGATCTTTAATAAATATCAGGAGGGGGTCTTATACCTTGATATGGTGATTTTAAAAGAATTAGATGAGTTTATTAATAGATTGTGGTAACATGAAAATAATTTATAGGGGAAATGTTAGAGTTATTTCAGGCTAAATGGGTTTTGAGTGAAAAGTAATTTTTGTTTGGGTGGTTATATATAACAAAATGGAGGATAATTCATTATTAATTTCCGAACATTGGTTTTGGAGTCTATAAGATATTGTAATCAAAATCCAAAAACAACCGTAGTTTTTACAAAGTTTTCTACCAATGTAGAGTTAGTTTTCTTTTTTAAATGTTTAATTTCCAAGAAAATTACGATAATACCCATAGTAACATGGGATTGAGTTATTTTTATAGTGAATTTATTATAAAACCTTAAAATATTATATAGGTTTTAGAGGATTCAATAAGGGATCAAAAAAATAATAAAATAAACAAAATAATCACTATTTAAAAGGTGAAAAATATTTTATTATCATGGATAACTTTTGTGGAAAATATTTCATGACTTAAGTGTAATTATAATGTTATATCGCGTACAATATATTTTTACAAAATATAATTCTGACCCAAAAAATGGACTATCAAAAAAAATTATGAAAAAATCAAATTTGGATAATTTGAAAATTATGAATAAAGAAATAATATGTAAAGTTATCAAAATTATTATCAATATATGAAAATTTCCAACTTTAGATAAAAAGTTGATATTTATTGAAAAATATTTTTTTACAATAATATTTTTATCATGATTATAAAAATTATTTTTGATTCAATAAAATTATATTATATATTATATTTTATAATCCTTATTTTATAATATTTTTTTAAGATATAATTTATTTCAAAAATTATTGATAACTTTATAATAGAGTGTGTTGATTGAAATAATATGTTTTCAAAAATTATAAAAAATTTCATTATATCAAAATGTAACTTTTATAACACTCAATGTCTAATAATTTAAAATGTAAGAGAAATAATGAAGGATGATATAATAATTGTTTTTTAAAAAATAAATTATAAAAAATAATAATGTTATGGTTTAGGTACATATCTCTTTATTACAAAAGTGAATTATCTAAGGGTAAGGTGTGTGATGATGATATTTTCTTATAATGGTTTGGAAAACATGGTTTGGGATATGATCTCAATATGTTTAAAAATTATTTATAAATGATTTTATTTGTGTTTTTTATTTTTTTATTGTATACATATGACTGATCAAGTAAAAATACAAATGATTATATCTCCCTCATAAGTTTCGTTAAATGGGATTTAGGGGGTATGGTCATACTAGCTGAGTCTATCACTTCTTTATTCAATGAAAGATAGAAATTTTCACAACCCATTATATATACCAGTCCTTCAATAACTTTCAACTAATATATTACCAATGTATATTATTCTTAGAAGAATTTTAAATTTAATAGGATATATTGTTACAAAATAACCATAATTGGGAATGTGTTTTCAATAACCACATTACTTAACCATTAATTTTTTAATATAAAAGGGGGATTTCATTTATATATTTTATTTTTTTACATTATTCCCCCTTCATAAATTTCACCCTCAAAATTTTCATTTTATACTCAAAAATAAATGTGGATACTTCTATTTCATTGCCTCTTCTAGTTCCCATAGTGCTTCCCCAAATGTTGGGTTCTTTCATAACTCTTTAACAATATGAGTTCTCTTATTTTTTGGAAACTTGTATATATGATCTATTTAATTCACCAATGAATATGCAAATGAAAGATAATTTTATAATGGTAAAACATATAGATTTATTACTTTTGAGGGTTCTGGTATGTCATTCCTGAAGAGGGATACATGAAACACATCATGTACTTGGGATATTTTAGGTGTTAGTGATAGTCAATATTCAATCACATTGATATGATGATGGATCTCAAAGTGGACAATGCATATAGGAAAAATATTGCATCTAATTCTAAACCTCATGAAATTTTATTATTGAGATATATGAAAGAAAACTTTATCTCCAACCTCAAACTATAGACCACATCAAATAATGAATATATATATTTTATATTGGAATTTTTTGTATTTCATATGATTTTTAATGATTCGATCATTATCTACCATTTTATAGATAACATCATGTCCCATCACCTTCTACTCTCCAACATCATCCCAGGAAGTCAGATTCTTGTTGTCTTCCTATGAAGAGTCTCATAATATTACATTTGAATACTAGAATAAAAACTATGTTTTACGAGAACTCTACTAGTGGAATGTTCTAATCACAAAATCCTTGGAAATCCATTGATCATGATCTCATCATATCCTCCAGAGTTTTAATGGTACTTTTAGAATAGACTTTTTTCTAATGGTGATAAGATTTGAAGAAGCTCAACATCATATTATATTCTTACTAAAGGATTATCTAAACCCACATGGAAAACCACAGATCTTTAATAGATACAATAAAGAGTTTAACTTATTTTATACATAACACTTCCCTTATGTATATCTTAGGGAGTTGGTTAAGAGAGAAATCTTACATGCGGGAAATGAAATTTGTTGACTTTGTATGGTGATAGACTACCAAAAAGATATAATTATAACCCTTAGATGTTTTCATTAGTATTAGGATTAAATACATGTATATTTTATCTCCTTTACATTCTGGTGTGATAACTAGCTACATCATACCCATAAACTTCTATCACTATTCCATGTCTATTTAGAATAACAAGCATTGAGATACAAACTCTACAACCTCCAACTTCTTGTTATCCCAATAGAAATTTCTTATTAGATCATTATCCCTCATATTTCTTCTTATATGAAAAGATAATTATGAGCCATGTGAATCATATAAAAGTTACCACTTTAGTTATGGTTTTTATGGTACATAAATCCAGGTTTTAAACCATATACATCCTTATTCAGCATTGTTGAACTCTGGAATATTTTCTATATTATTCATAATAATACATCATCTTCTGGGAATACTTGATATTATCAATAATGGATAGTTGAGGATTTATTTTAAAAACATAGGAATAATATAATTTTATTATTATTATATAAATCTTTTTTTATATCCAATAATATTGTATCCCTTAAAGAACTCATCAGTGATAGAGTAGAATGATCCATTGTAATCAGAGAATATTCCACTTTTTCTAAATTCCTAGGATAGTGATGGACTAATCAATAATAACAATTAATCATATGTAATCACCATTATTGTTTTATATTAATATCCTTTTGTGTGAATATATATTTGATTATTTTATGGTCTGTGTGCAAGTCAAACTTCTCCCCATAGAGATAATGTTTCCAAATCCTTAATGTAATGATCACTATAAAAAATTATATATCATTATTTGGGTACTTAAACTCTTGGATTTATAATTGGTGTGAGGAGGAGGATACCAATTTACCATATTTCATTAGTAGGAAAATGAAGCACATTATGATGCATCAATATATATAAAAAATCCTTTTGCACTAGAGGGTAATGTGAGTACTACTAAAGTGATCATCCTATTATTTATCTCTTTAAAAAATTATTAACATTTATTAGTCTAGAAATTCATGACTCCCTTCCAAGTAAAAGTGGTTCATGGGGTCCAAAATCATGATAAGTTACTCAAAATTGAATTTTTATGAAGCTAATCTAAGGAAACATCATATTTTCATCATAGATATTGGCCATGTCCATCCTTTAATTACCATAGTTTTTAAAAGATCCCTATATACAATATTACCAGTGATAACATTCCCCAATAAAGATACAATATCCCACTAAAACTCACATTTACATTAGATTTCATATAAATTTTACTTTTACAAGGTCTTTATTATAATATACAAATGATTTTCACGTTCTTCCATTCATTGATAGTAGATACGATTATCATCTATAAAGACAAAAAAACTCAAGGTAAACCATAAAGTCTTTATCCATTATGTTATTTAATATTTTCGCATCATTAGTGAGTCCAAATTCCATTATTATAAACTCATAGTGCTTGTACTTTTTATTAAAATCAATTTTGCAGATATCTTCATTCTTCACCATTAATTGAAAACATATTGATTGAAGATCCCCCTTAGAGAGGTATAGTTCTCCCTGTATACAAGAAAACAAGTCATAAATCTATATAAGAGGATAAATTTTCATTATCATGACTTTTTTGAGCTCTCAATAATTAATTAAGTGGTGTATTTACCAATCCTTCTTCTTTATGAAGAGTACTTGTGCACCTCATGGTGAAGTGATTTTGTATATAAACCCTCTATCTAGGTTCCCCTATAATTGTTTTTCCATCTCCATAATTTAAAAATTGGCCATTATATATAGTGTCTTGGCCAATTTCAAAGATATAAGTGTGAGATCAATTGAAGACTCAACCTTATGTCTTAGAGGAAGACCATAAAATTCATTAGGAATCACATCAACAAATTACATTACAATGGTTATGTAATCAAGGATGTACTTTTCTTTAATCTAAATCATTTAAGTTAGATATTCTTTCCCACAAGGATGTAGTATCCTTGATTTATTTTTTGGTTCCAAAAAATGATTCATCCCCCACATTCCTCTTATTTAGATTTGGAGGCAAATTTTCAAATCCAAGGGTGGTTTTCTTCACTTATAAATTTATATTGGCTCTACAAAAGGAAAGTAAATCCCTAACCAACACAATATGAAATTACTATAAGGGGTGAATCATAAGTATTTCAAGGGATTTGACGCCAAAAATTTGGATATGTGATTATTAATATTCTTGGGATGAAATAATTGGCCCATTTCCTATCTTTATTCAGAACACGACATGTATATGAGAGTTGGACCCCAGAGCACCTTGAGAGGGGAGGGGTAAATCATGGTGTAGAATATTTCTTTTAAATAAAAGATCCGGTTCCCACATTGGTATGATATTTCTTAACCTGTATATTGAAATATTGTAGTAATAAAATTCACATTTAAAGATATAGAACTACAATTTTACTAGGTTCACCACTAAGGTCTAGTACAAGGATCACACATCGACATTATGTTGGTCATACCTAAATCCAATAACCTTCACTATTTGTAGAGTAAAAGAGTTCATACATGGTTACTCTATTCCAAAAAACACTACCTTTGTAGTATTTTAGGGATATCACATTGTGTACCTCAGAATACTTCTATTGAATCCCCTTATCTCACTATCGTGGGTGATGTCTTATTCAGTTTATCAACTTGGTGATATATTAAATAGTTTTTCACTGAAGTATTTGTCTTTGTACATCATGAGAATATTCTTTAATCTATGTTTTGAATTGATGAACTTGAAATCACATAATAAACAAATAGAATATTCAACACATGAAATTATCTCAACTTATTTCTTGTGTGTAACTTCTGATCATGTGCGGAAGATTTGGGGTTGTCGCACAATTTGTCTTTCATGCAACCATTCTCTGTCACACAACCCTTCCCTTTCACAAAAATATTATCTTTCACATATAAATAGAAAAAAATTAAAATTTTATTTATTTAATGAAGGAGCACTTTACGTGAAACTCCCTTCATACATGAAACTCACCAATCACACACAACACTTGGATTACGTCCAACCATATCCTTGCATGCGACTCCCTGATTGCGTGCAACTCACTACTAGAATGATTCAGAGCTCATATTTTCCCTATGTTTTGGGTCTATTAAAATAAGGGATTATATTCCTATTTATATGCATTTCTTACCATATGTTCAACTTTTACCCTAGCGTGCAACTATCATATGTGCAAGTCTTTTTCGTACAAACTCACGCAAAGTCACCTTTTTCTCAAATCTATAACTTGTGTGCATCTATTTAATTTTCCATTTATTATGAAATGAAATTTAAATACACCTTGAATGCAACATTTTAAACCTATATAACCCTTTCACACAACGGCCATTTCCAAAATCACATTTCAACCTTCCCCAATTTTTGGACCAAAACATTTGGAAAACACTGGGAAACAAAACCACCTTCAAAACTGTTGTCTGCATGAACTGTAAGATCCCTTTCCTTGAAAACTCTTATATCCTTTATGTGAGTATTGAAAAAAAACCTAGTCCATACTCCATTTCAAGTAAAGAACAACCTTTTTTCAATCTTTGAGGTGGTGTTTGAATAGTTCTGTTATACTTCAGTGATATGAAAGAATTAATGTGTGAAACCATAGATGATAATCCTTTCTAAAACTATTTGATTATCATTTTAATAATTTTATTAATATAAAATAGGCTTAGGGATGATAATTTTTAAAATATCAAACATTTAATGATATTTAATTAACATTTAATAGATAGTCATAAAAACATACAATCCTTAACCAATGAATTTCTAGGATTCAATTTATAGTTTCTCTTCCACGTTTCCCTTTATAAAATATTTTTGGAATATTATTTTCAATTAATAATCTTTATTTTTGAATATTTGAAATACCAATGTATATCCCCTAAGAGTGATAAAATTGGAGTGTAACAAGGCTCATTTTCTTTCACCAGGTAATGATCGAGTCTAGCTCAATGTTCTATTTTCATGGATATTTCTTCTACGTACATCTATTCCTATTCCATATCCACTTCTAATATATATACATTTATTTATTTTTTTAAAAAAACATACTATATAATTTACAAAAATTTTGGGAATTTTAATTATTTTAGTCTTATCCTAAACTCTTTTACTATAAATTATCAATCATAATCCCAATCATAAGTCATTCCTCGGATACTAATTGTGAAGAAAATTAATTGTATACAATTTATCTCCTAATTTATTTTAAAAATTCACACATTAATCGATACTAGAATTTTTTGATTCCTTTTTTCTTTATGATATTATGCATATATTATAAAACCTTTCTTTAAAAATACAATTTCATTTTCTAAAACATCCTTATCAAGCTCTAATAATTCTATCATTCTTTTAAAACTGTATGGGATAACCTAGGGATGTACCTAAGAAATGGGTGTTCTATAAAGTATTGTAATGGAATAAAAAAAAATATCATTCGGTAAATTAGTACATGAGATAAATGAGGTGAATAAAGTTATAATTAGTTGGGTGAGAGTCATAATCTCGAACAATGAGGAATGAAATAACATGATAAAAAAAAGTCAACATGGGAATGTGGAAATAATAAAAAACATGACATTATAAAAATATGTCATGGATAACCACCATGAAAATATAACATAGCTTTGTTAGGATAACTTAATAAAAAATATACATTTAATTTCATTAGATTAAAAAATTTCCCAATTAATGAAAGGGAAATATAATCCCCCACCCCCAGAAAATTCATATCATGTATATGAATAAGTGTTCCACATAAATCATACTAAACAAGGGAATAATTAATGAATATTAACCCCATGATTAAGGATGTTTGGTTTAATAAATGTAATTACCAAATAAATTATTATATTTTAATTCTATTTGAATAAGCTTGATTAGAAATGGAGAAAAGTATTCACCATAAAACTTTTTCACATTGTAAATTTCTAGGTAATTTTTGTAGCATAATATGTTAACAAAAAATGGTCTTAGAAAGGATAAATGTGAATGAGTGGAATATATAATAGCCTAGAAATCATAAGGAAAATATGAGGGATATCTATGATCATAATCTAATAAGAACAATTGTTAATTAAAATCTATAATACCAAGAAGGTTGTTGAATAACGAGGATAAGAAGGTGACCCATTACCTTGAGGGGAACTTATAAAATATTGGGATGATCTTGTTTAGAGAATAAGGGAACTTGGAGAGGAATCTAAATAGGCATGAGAGGAGTGATTTCATGATCTAAGTTCTTTCATCGATGAACAATTGGATTTTGGGTGGGTTTATATAGAAAAATAGAGTATACATGTTTATTAATTTCCAAACATAAATTTTAGACTCTATTTGATAAAGTAATAAAACTAAAAATATTACCATGTGATTTAAATATGGTTTCACCAATGTTAAGTGGTGATCATTTTTTGTACAATTTTACGAATCTATATCCTTAAAACAAATCCCTTAGTTATGTGAAAGTGAATCATGTTTACAAATAATTTATTTTAATACCCTATAATATTATATATGTGTTGGAGGATTTATAAAGGGTATAATAAAATTAATTAAATAACATTCTAAAAACATCATCTTAAATTTTAAATTTATATTTTTCAATGGATACCATTTATGGAATATATTACATAACATTTATCCCATTATGATGTCATAATACACACTCCATATGTATATTGAATATAATTTTGACAAAAAAAATTTTTTTCCTAAAAAAATCAGGAAAAAATCACCATTATATAATTTTTGTGTCCCAATTTCAAAACTAATACTTATTTTATCCATTTAAATCACTATGTATGTTAATTTATACAAATTAAATATAAAAACCACACTTCTTAAAAAATTATGGTTTTTTATAATAACATTTTTCTGAACATTAAAATATTATTTTTGACCTCATAAAATAAAATTTATATTTATATTTAACAAAAAATATTTAATAATAATATTTAATTAGGATACAATTTATTTAAAAAATTCCTTGTCATGACCCTCCGTCATCATGATGAGCGAAAGGATAGTAATATGTCGAGACCATCCTTCCTTAAGATGAAGGATAGATAATGACCCATGAGACCCACCTCCAATAGGCCCAGGGTGGAAACCAACACCATGTGTATAGAAATCACACAAAAAATGGTAAGAATAAACCTTTTAAATGTAACCAAGATTGGTAGATAAGTTGTATCAACCTCAAATAACTCCAACAAACACATATAAACACACATATATAAAGAAACCAAAATCTATCCCACAAGCAAGTTTAAATTAAAACTGATAAAAATATAAAGAAAATCAAAAGTAAGTACCAAAATAAAACTAAGTAGTGACAAAACAATTTTCCCCAATGTCTAAGCAAGTAAGGTCCAACACAGTCTACATAATATCCTTGGAAACCTGAAAATGACTTTATATATGTAGGGTGATCATACAAGTATACTCTGCAGGGAAAAACCAAATTCACCCATGCACAAGTGGGAGAAATATACTAATTCCCCTGCGAGAAAATAATATAAACTCAAAAGAACTATATAATTTATACTATCCACCTAAACCTCAGTAAGTCATGCTCACCAAATAACACAAGTCATGTAAAATAAGGTAGTAAGAACATCAATATTTTGGTACCCCACACCACTTCCCACTGGTTAACTTCTCATCCCTAATAGCGAATTCCATGACACTACCACACTCTTCCACAAGGCCCACTTTTACAAACATCCCACAAACACCTGATCCACATACAACATCACATCTCTCCATCAAACACTTGAGCCACAATCCACAACCCCACACCGAAGACGCATAGGAAAGAACAACATACCATATCTTGAAGACTCCTAGGAAAAAATTCTCACCCACAAACACCTAGGCCTCAGAACTATGCTCTAACCTATCTGAAGATTCTAGGGCTAAAAATGCCTAGAAGCGAGAGTATAGAAGATCCAATAACCAGCCATCCATCCTCCCACTAGAATGTTGGGAATGTACACCTTCCCTAATAACACTAGGGGTGTTTGGAACATAGTTCTCAACCCAAGTGGAGTTAATATTGAAATCAAAAGGAACTACATGTATATATATAAATACCAAATAGTCAGCCAAACCTAATGGTTTTTAAGGAAATCAAACAACATGAAAAAAACATCCATTTCCACCAAACCAGCATGCACATACAACCATGAATGATAGTCAGTTAAGTAAGTCGATAAATGAAAACCACTTCACTAAAATTTACAGCTTGAAACATACCCTCATCCAATTAATTTTAAAAAATTTCATTATTAATTATAAATTTATTCATTTTTCATTCAATCCCAACCTAGGAAAATACCAGAATCTTCATACCTTATTAGGAGGTGTAGCCACACCAACCACTACCAAAGCTAAAAAATGAAGAAAGGTCTAATGTAAAAGAATCCATTATAAAACAAATTTAAAAAAACAAATAGAAATCAACCATATTTCATTTACACTACACACTACCCTTTCTTGGACAACCGTAATATCATTTGTAAAAGTCGTGATGCCCTGTACATCCTCTCAACAAGTAATCCCACCAACAGACCTCATCACAACCGCACTCGGTAGCCCTGCTCCATAACTAAACCACGTCCTGCACACCCATAAACACGTACATGTCAAAACTCAATCCTAAAAACTTGATTCCCAACTACTGCCTAGATGTATTCCCACTGGATAACAAGTTCATCCATTCCACAATCAACCAATCTCTCAACCAGAGATACCGTTACAATTCATGGAATGCCCCATACACACAACCACACTCCCAGCCACAACACCACATGAACAACAGAGACACAAGGCCAAACAAAAACACACACAAAACACAACCACACCAAAATGGAACGGTTTAATGAGATTTAGTGACACTCATTAATTAATTAAACATGGTAAAATATGGGTTATCACCGAATAATTTTGATCCTAGAGAATAAATTTATTCTACTAAATATACGTGATTAATCAAATTCCCATTCCTGTAACATGTGATTCAAAAATCAAATGGCTGCACAAACAATGAACACCAATAACCATGATTTTCATTAAAATACTACCCATACCATTTGAAACATAGATAAAATATACTAGATAAAAAAACATGCATCTTTGTCATCTTCCACATACCTCATTTATTAATTCTTCGTATCTTCATTAAATTGGGGTCTACCCATATTCACAAGAGTACATGAGTGCACTCACACAACAAGATACTATATTAAAATAGAGGTGAATGAAATCCCTACTTGGAACAAAAAACAATCAATAAGTATTCATTGCGTAACAAACTAGGGGTCATGTGAGTATCAGGAAGGACTCTAGGGGAAAACCAAATAGAATTATACAGCACAAGTGCATGACTCCTATGTGAGGAAAGTTTCTCGAGGCACCAATGGAAAATGGAATGGTTCAAGAGAATAAATGATTTCAGAATTAGAATGTCCAAATCCTAAATATATGGGGAAAACTATTTTAAAGGCCATTAAAGTTAGATCATGGTCAAGACCACTCAACTAATGAGTCAAACAACGGTTCATGTTTTTAGAAGATAAATCCCATTTGAAATGGTCCAAAAACTAATTAAAATGGAATTTAACTCATTAAAAATGGAATTTAACAGTTTAAGAATGGTATTTAACTCATTTATCGTAAAAGAAAACATCTAATGGGTGAAACATAAAAAACTCGTTATGATTTTAAATGAATCACTGATGGGTGAGTCACTGATTCATAACTCACTAATGAATGAGACACTGACACAGAGCCACCGATGCGACACAAAGATAGGGAGTCAGTAAAATGACTCACTGATGCCCAAAAAATTGTTACCTCAACCTACCAATTACAAGATTCCCAAAAACTCTAAGTCACCGACTCCTTGAGTCAATGACTCCCTGAGTCACTGACGCCCAAAGTCACCAATGAAAAAATTTAATATTTGTAAAAATATTGAAATGATCCAATGTTACATCCCAGAAAACCCCAACCATAGGATTTTGACAATGTAATGGACTGCGAAGGTATGTTCTTTTACATTAGATACCTCTATAACTATTATCACCCTCATGAATTCAATACCAAACCCAAGAAAATGAGGGGCGTGAAAAACAACCTCATAAGATACATATCAAGAAAAAACCACCTTGTGTTTTTTGAAAGATAGAGTGAAACCTCAACAAAACATGACACATAATCCCACATCTACTGACCCAAACATTCACAAGATACTCCACACAAGATCCAACTTTTCATACACATGAATTATAGAATTCTTTCAACCTCCTGAATATACTATATTCTATGGGCGGGAATGACTCACCCACATGGGATTAATTTCATCCAAATTAATGTTGTCGATTAAGAATTAGGTCTCCACATCTTTAAAAATTAGAACATCATTACATACTAAATAATAGGATGAAAATAATATTCTAACAAACTAGGTTAAATCACTACCACACAAATCAAAACACATAAGAAAAATCAAAACAACTCCGGTTACAAGGCATGAATCTGCACTTATCACTCCCATGTACTCTCCTCCTGGCCATCATGCCTTCACAACATAAAAACCAAAGGAATGGTCCATCCACATAGAACCTTCTCCCACCGATCCTGGATCTCCACTAGCCACTCCAAAAATGTGGTGTCATCCTATATACCAAAATCTACCCAATCAATGAAATGGGAGTCCTTGTGAAGATATTAACAAAGATGGGAGACGTGAAAGACATCGTGGATCATCCTCGACTATGGTGGAAACTCCAACTGGTATTCCACCTCTCTAACTTGTCCCAATATCATGAAGAGTCCGATGGACCAAGGAGAAATATTACTACCTCTTCCAAACCACTAATACGCACATCGAGGGGAAAACTTCATGAACACATAGTCCCCATACTCGAACACCAAGGGCCTTCTCCTGTGACCGAAATATGGCTTTTGTCGGTCTTGTGATGCCTTCATCATTTCATAGACATGCGGGAAAATATCTTTAATACTTTGAACCATGTCCAAACCAAGAAAACCTACCTCCCCAACTTCTATCCAACATAAGAGTGAATGACACAACCTTCTATATAATGCTTCTAACAGATCCATACCAATGGAATAATGATAGATATTATTGTAAGAAAATTATACCAAGAGAAAATGTCACACCCAAGACCCACCAAACCACCAGATTCATGCCACATCATGTCTCCAATATTAGGATGGTCCTCTCTATTTACCTATACCATTGAGCGCGTGGAAAGTGGAGCTAATGCATTAATGGGTGACAAAAGCACACTATAATCCCCTCTAGAGTCATGTTGTAAAAACATATCCTATTATGAGATGATGGATCATGGTACTCCACGAAGCTACAACACCTCATCCACAAACCTATGTGCTAAGGCATCTGTTGTGATTGACTCCTTGATCACTAAGATGTGAGTTGATTTCATCAAATGATCCACTACTACTCAAATTGCATCACATAATCCCTAAGCCCTGGGTAATCCTATGAATTAATATATAGATATTTCATTCCACATTCACTTGGGGACATCGATATGTTGTAACAAACCATAGAGAACATGGTTCTTATCCTTCACTTTCTGGAACACCAAGCACTTTTCCTAAAACTCAACCAATGTTCAATTCATCTTGAGCCACCAAAACTATTCCCTCAAGTCCTAGTACATCATGGAATTTCCATGGTATACTATTGGGTGTGATCTATGAAACACAAGGATATCTCCCTTGCTCATCACCATGTGAACAAACATGATACCATGGAACATCATCTGATTCCGACTGTCCTCAGACCATACCTCCGTAGCATCACCTTGGCCAAAGAGATCTTTAATTAAATCCACTTCCAAGTCTCCCCACTGATACTCCTCCACCTGATGCCTCATAGATTAATGTACTATCATTTGAAATAGAAATCCTTTTCCACCATCCATTCTTATGTGTAAGTGGAATGTGTCCAACTCCTCCATTTCTCTCCAAGCATTGAATGATTCTCAAACCACTTCCTTCTGTGACTTATTGTTCAAATCATCATCAAATATTCCACTTTCCTAAGGTGTATGAGATATGAAAATCATTATTGTAGATAAAATCAATCCACATATATTTATGCAAGTTCAGATCTCACAGGGAAAAGATGTACCTCATCTTCTTTAATCCATGAAAAACACAAAGTGCTCCACAATGTGGTGATGTCACCACATCTTTAGCACAAAAATGACCGATGTATGCTCTAGATCAAGGCATGAATAGTTATATTCATGTTGATATAACTACCTAAACCCACAAGAGATCAATTATCATTGATGCATCTATAAACACCCTAATCCCAAGCAAAAAGCATTACAAAACACCTCACACATCAATCCTCCCTCTGGTGATCGGAGCATTGGGGCATTGACCAACTTACCCTTCAGATGGTCAAACTCTACCTTGAACTTTTTTCTAAACAAAAATCTTTTCCTTTTCTAGTTAGAATCATTAATGGATCTACTACTTGAGAGAAATCATGTAATAATATCTTGTAATATCTTGATAGACTAAGAAAACACTGAACATCTGCCACATTTTTGGTGCTTCCCAAGAAATGACTGCCTCATCCTTCGATGGTTCTAATGTGACACCTTGATGAGACACCACATGCCAAAGGAAGTTGACATACAATGTCCAAAACATGCACTTGGACATATTTCTGTAGATATGGTGGTGCCTAAGGAACTCTAGGATAGTCATTAGATTCTCTTTATTCTCCTCCTCTATCTTCAAGTAGATCTGGATGTCATTGATGAACATGATAATGCACCTTTCCAAAAACTCATTAAATATAGATTTCATAATCCCCTTGAACATGACTGGTGTGTTCGTAACACTGAACTACATAATCACAAACTCAAAGTTCCTATAACCGCACATAAAATAAATATTCTGGATGTTACCCTTCTTCACCCTTAACTATTGATACCCAAACCATAGAATGATCTTAGAAAACCAACTTGCTCCCTTCATATGGTTTAAATGATCATTTATCCTTGAATGGGGGTAATAGTTCCTGATTGTTACCTAATTCAACCTATAGTAGCCTATCCATAGCCTCATACCATAATCTTATTTCTTTTCAAACAAGAATGGAGCAACCCATGATGACACACTAGGACAAATAAATCCATTCTTCCTCAGATCTTCAATCAGTATTTGAAACTCCTGAGGATAAGAATGAAGCATCATATAAGGATCGATTGAAATTA
Organism: Viscum album; assembly: GCA_963277665.1. Classification (NCBI taxonomy): domain Eukaryota; kingdom Viridiplantae; phylum Streptophyta; class Magnoliopsida; order Santalales; family Viscaceae; genus Viscum; species Viscum album. The sequence goes on from OY728145.1 coordinate 1,421,178,892, forward strand.
GACATGCTTTGGGTTAAATGTCTATCTCGAAATCAACATCAAATTGAGGGAATAGATTCAAAACCTCTATAGGGAAAACATCCATGAACTGCTTGAAAACAAAAGAGACCTCCAATGTCTCAACATCCACTTATTCCACTAACAGATCGACCAACATGGAAATGAAAGGCTCCACACGTTGAATTCCCCTATGAGAACTCCACTCACCAATGATAGATACACACTACCCACCCATGTTTGAAAACTAATATCCTCTCTTGAAGTAGTAGATAATATCATGCACAGTGTAAACCAGTAGATTCCAAGGATAACACTGTATGGATGCATCTATAGAAGAAAAATACCCCCACTAGACCAATACAGCCCCAACATTAGTCTACATCCCTAGAAAACATCAACAAAGATGGTTTAACTTTTGAATGGTGTAACCAATACTAGTGGAAAAGAAAGTCTCTCTATGTACATTCCTAGAGTATGGGCTAGACCGTGTGAAACAAAGGAGTTCCAAGCTCCTGAATAAAATATGATGTAAATAAGAGTACCAAACAAACTGATTATACGTTGACTGATCTTGGGCCCCAGTCTAACTTCAAACTCTATGTCACGAAACAATCAATGCCTAGTTCCCATTCTCCTCTAATGTTATCCACCTCCCCAACCATGCTTAGGTCGAGGTCCCTATGGAATTTGCTGAGGCCAAACTCTTCCTGCTCCATCTCCCATCGGTGGAGTATAGGCCAGCTGTCCCTACTGTCGAAATGTCCTAGCTGGAAGCTGCTGGTGAGGTTGGTGCTGAACCTGCCCACCTCCACCATACTGAGATCGAACTGGGCACTAAATATTAAGGTGAATAAGAACTCTAAAAAGGACACACCTCAGTCCCAAGATTATAGATATGTATGAGGACCTAATGTTTGGAACTGAAACAAATCATATCAACTACCTATTGGTCGACACCTTAATGGTATTAATGCTAGAGACCTTCAAATAACAACCTTCCCCTTTAAATAATTGGGCATGATCCCGTCTTATGGTAAACCACTATGCAAGTTCTTCCTTTCCACTACCTCATCCTTCTTCTGAAGCTCAAATTATGTCGGTAGGGTGAATCAAGTGATCGTATACTGGAGAGAAGGACCTATTGGATCCTTTAAACGTCTCACCTAAGAATCTAAATCCGAGAATATATTAATATAAAATAAAAAGAGATACATGAACTTGATCTAAAAATATTTTAATAATTTACTACCCTGCTAGAGGGAGAGTATCTCTTATCACTTATCATCCCTCATTGTCAAAGAGAGGGATTATACCCAGAAATCCTTTTCAAAGTCATCTCACGAAACATTGTTCTCCTTCCACTCCATATGGTAAAGAATACACCACCCAAACACTACTACCCTCATCTAGTTCACTTCCAATGGAACCTAGTACTATGTTAGAGCCTGGGTCATGCTGAAAGTGATCAAAATCTTCTCAATCCAACTCTATATCTCCATGTCCGAGACACTAGACTCGTACATTCCCAAATCCTATCATTAGAAATCATGAAGTGCCTTCTAACACTGATTTCCTCCTACTCCAGATCAACCCTTTACCAATCAATTAGATTGGCTTGTAGAGCCACTAATGGATGTGCCACTCGTGGATGACGACCAAGTTTCATAGCTGAAATGAAATCAAGGAACTCCTAATCCCGAGTAGTATGAAATTTATTTAGGATTAATTTTAATTCATTGTGTATTTTAATTTACCAGAAATTCCAAAAAAAAAACAAGAAAAAAAGTCATCAGGATGGATATACCATTCCTTGTATCTCTACACTGCAATCAGTGTAGCTTCACTTGGTCACTCAGTAACCTCAAAGTCCTTGCATCAGATCACGAGGGGCCCTAAAATCCCATGTCCTAGCCATTATTCCAATTCCTATTTCATGAACTAGGATCAAATAACATTGTTTCCCTAGAAACCCATGCAATCCAAACTGTGTCTAACTCCAAACTCAATCCTAACTCTCAACCACCATCATTGATACCATTTTGTCACAACTTTCCTTTTTCATGATGAGGGAAAGGATTACAAGATGATGATAAATTTATTTCTCAAGATGAAGGTGAGATAATGACCCCCCCTGAGTTCCACATCCAAAAGGCCCTAAGGTATATACCAACACCAAGGGTATATATATCTCATAACAATGGGAGGCATTACCCTTTATAGTATCCGAGATCAGGAGATAAGATATATCACCATAAAAAAACTCCAAGACCCACAGACAAACAAAAAGACACACACACACAAAAAAAACGAAATCCACCTTACATGAATCTTAAAAGTAAAATTGCTAGAAATATAAGGAAAACTCCATATTACCAAAATAGAACCATGAAATGACACACCAAAAATCCCCAACATCTGATCTAGTAAGATCCATCATGGTTCATATAATCTATATAGAAACCTGAAAATAGTTTTATATATGTAGGTTGAGAATACAAGTATACTCAGAAAGGAAAAACCAAAGTCACCCATGCACAAGTGGGGGAAACATACCAATTACCATGATAGAAAAAAATAGAAACTCAAAATAACATAACATGGTATACTATCAAACCCAACCTCACTAAGGAATGATCACCAAATAATTCAAGTCGTGTAAAATAAGGTCGTATGTACATCAATATTTGGGTACCCCACACCACTTCCAATAGGTTAAATGCTCATCCCTGACAACAAATTCCATTACTCTACCATGATCTTCCACAATTCCTACAGTCACAACCTTCCCACACACCTGGGCCACATACCACATCACATCACACCCGCAAACACCTGGGCCACAAACAAAAACAACATCCCAAATAAACCAGGGAAAGAACAACGTACCTCATCTCGAAGATACCTAGGAAGCACACCTCATCCGTAGAAACCTAAGCTCACAACCACTCCACAACCTACCCAAATAGTATACAACTACTAATTCCTAGAATAGGGACTAGAGAATATCCAATAATCATCCACCCATCATCCCATTGAGATGTTTGGAAGGGACACCCTCCCAATTAAAGGGGGGGGGGGGATTGGTACTTGCCTATCAACATGGGTGGGTGTGTATAGAAATCATATGGAAATACATGTATATATATGTATGTACTAAACACTTATCCCAACATAAATGTTTCAACAAAAAACAACCATCCTACAAAAAAATATCATTGTCGCCAACCCTAAATGCACGTACCACCACGAACAACGGTCACATACATTAGTCGATAAATGAACACTATAGAAACCCTAAGCTTTTAAACAATACATTACATGATTTTAAGCATAATTATACATCCTAATACTAGCCATGGATTTTTAATTCTAGTATCTTTGAAGACTAGGTACATAAAACATAATACCTGGAAATAAATATAACATTTATTTTTTTAGTATTTATAAAGATCCCCTAAATTATATTGTGCTCATACATCTTCCTAGTATAACCAAGGGTAACATGAACAATGGGATGTGATAAAAATACCTGTTTTGGAATAAATATAAGAAAAAATCATTAGCACATGGGTTAGAAGGCATTATATATTGATATAAAAAGGCACAAAAGATATGTAATTACAAAAAATTAAATTGGGATCATAAAAAAATGAATTCATAGTAATGTCATTGAATCATAAATAATGATTTTAGCATGATCCAAGGATCATCGCACATAGGGAATCACAAGTCACGGTTAACAACCAATATCGTTGCACATAGTTTCTAGAACCGCCAAGACAGTTGCAAATAAAGTCTCATGAGAATAAGATTTACCCAATGAATTGGATTTCTATCTGGTAGTAACCATATTAACATGTTCGTGATTTTTTTTCACATTCATAATCATTCATAATAAATCATACATAAACATAATGGTACTTATGGAAATAAATGGGTATCATAATCAAGTCATAATGCATAATGAATGGGTGTATCATACAAGTGTCTGTAAAAGAAAGGAATTAGAACATAAATAGAAATTAATTAGTTAAAATAATCATATATAAATTTCAGTGATATAAAACATAATTTACTACTTGAATGGAGAGAATTTAATATATTTTAGTATTAAGTCATTTTAGTTCGGTTTTAAAGAAAATACTAACTAGCATTTAAAATTGAAAAGGGAATAATATTTTATATAAAAACATATGTTATCCAAGAATATTTTCATAAATAAAAAAATTGGTTTTATTAAAATTATCATTGCTTAACTCATATGGTAGAGTTCACTTGAAAAAAATAATGAATTCTATATGTTCCCTTAAAACAAGATTTCTTATTGGGAAGTATTGAGGAGGGAATCACTTAAAAGCATGTATATCCTCAAAAGATAATATATAATGGATCTTGATACATGGGTTGGTACATATAAATAGAAATTATACGATGTAAATAAACCAACTATTTTATTTCATTTGGGTAAAAAGAGAGTAAGAATAACCCGACGGAATAATGGTGGTTTGGGTAGAATACATCAGGTAATATAAGCATGGTACATGGTGTACTTAGGATGGATTAAAGAGAGACAAAGTGGTTTATGTTATTTTATACATCATGGGGGAAGTATGGGGGAGGGGTAAAATCATACTCCATAATTGATGAACTAAACATAAAATTACATAACATAGAGGGGATTCTTGAATAAATGTGAGCAAGAGAGGATCCCTTACCTTAAGTCTGATGGTGTTATTTGCTTAAAATTAATGACCTGAACAATAAAATTATGTTCATTAATTTATAATTACAGAACCTATTTAACATTTAAAAGATTTAGTTTAACATTTTTTAGTTCAATCATAATATTTTTTTTTGGTTATGAGGTTCAATTTCATTGTTTGGGTCTATTTGTTTCCTTGGTTTTAATGATAATTTCACTTATATTCATGTCTTGAGACACTTGGATGATGAGAGTGGTTGTCCAAAATAGAATTTATATGAAATTAGTGAACATCCATAATACTATATGGTTATAATATTCATTTGGTTATTTGAAGTGATGGTGAATAATTATATAAAACATTAATGGTAAATGCTTGGATTAATTTGGTGATTTTTCTCATAATTAACTTATTTTGTATTATTTTTTTACATCATGTGTAGAAAAGGATTCCATAATAGCACATAGAATAAAATAAATATTTCATATTATAGTTTAACCATAAAATCAGTTACATGACCATAATTGGAGATGGTAAAAGAAATTGAAAACCCATCATCCTTGAATGTGGTAAATTCACACATCTCGGACGATGTATTTACTACTAGTATAAAAGAAGAGTAACCGAGAGATGATAAAAACATATTACATTATCATAAAAAAATTATAGTACATGTAAAATATTTTAGTTTTCATAACAGTTAATGAGGATAGGTAAGGATAGAAAAGAAAATAAATGAACTTGAAAAGAAAGTAAAAGAATTGAAAAGAAGAATTTACCTCATAAATCAATATTACTTGAGAGCCTCTTAAGGGGAGAGGATTTGGTATTTTGAAGGGAATAAGGGATATTGGACGTGGGGGAAGAACATGGGGTGATATTTGGGAAGAATTTAGGTAAGGAACTTGGCCTGAGAGGTTTGAAGATAAGACGTATAGAGGGGTTGTATTTATATGGGAGGAAAAAAGGGTTTTCATAGTATTTAATTCCTTAGATTATTAATTTCACTGAAGACCAGAAATAGTGAGGATTCCATAAATAAAAAATTAATATATTCATGTTAATTTGAAAAAATGGCCATTTGAATCATCCATGATTGAATGATGATTATAAAAGGCATATTTTATCATTTTTGTGAATTATCATATTTTACTGCTCATAAAAAAATCATTTTTTTAAAAGTAATGCCTTGGTCAAAGACTAAGACACAAAATAATATTAAAAGGTAAAGGGAGATTACATGAGCTTGAAAGAGAAAATTTTATTAAAATATTTCTCATATAAAGGGTAGAGCTCAACCTGTTGGTCATATCTCCATGTCATGTCTTTGTTGATTCCCATGTTGGAAATACCATTCACAACCATGTTTTCTTCCTAATAGGCGTGAGTGGAAATGTATTTAATCTCTAGTAGCGAGTTAAGACATTTCTTACAACGCGCTATGAGAGACCCCACATGGTGAACCACACCATTCCAAATAGTGTGGATAATGGTGGTAGAGTAACTTTTAATCCAAATGTTATTCTATCCTCTTAGATTAACCAAGGTGACCGCATGAATCACTACCATCATCTCAGCCTAATGGGAAGAGGTAAACCCACAACCACCAAAGATGCTACCATGAGAATGCCCAAGAGAGACCCTGAAAATGGCCTCATAGCTTGCAGGACTTGGATTTCCTTTGGAAGTGCCATCAACATTGATTTTTATCTAGCCAAGAATCAGGGCTTGCTTGAACACTTCAAAAATGAGCTTCGACTGCTTATAAATCCATTTGATTCTAAGCCGTCAAAGAATCACTAAGTCACCAACCGAGTCATGGAAATGGGATTTTTGAAGCATAGAAGTATCCTTAATAGAAATAAGAATTATCTCTTGACCTGCATTAATATTTAATGAGTAATTGTTGTGAATAATGGAATTTCTATCATACCAAATAATATGGAAGAGCTCTTCAACTGCGGAAAGGGAGAGATTTCTGATTTCTTGTGAAAAGTACATTTCAACACAACATTTGGTCAAGGAGAAAATTGAGTCAGCAAGTAACCATGTACAGTAAAAGATGTTAGTAATTTAATTCTGAAGATCAGTGGTTGTGGAACAAGTTAAAAAAAATGATTTATGTCCTCCCTGTGTTGATGGAATAAGTGACATGTCTAATTATGATGGACACCAACGGACTAGAGACAAACCTCAGTAGGAATACGATTATAAGAAATAGACCATATAAGATTAAGTCTGGATGTTTTGATCTAAGGTTTATCAAACGGTTTAAAAAATGAATTCCAATTTTCAAAACTTTTTTTTCAAATATGATTATTTTAATTTTTAATTAAAATCATAATTTTCTTGAAAAATACAGATTTTAAAACTATAACTGATTTTATAATACTTTACAAAATTACGTAAGGACTTATAAAATAATCTTAAAACAAAAAAACATAAATTTTATTATTTATTGAAACCTTTTAGGGAAAATAAATTTTATTTTAAATTAATTATTTAATTTTAATTAATTATTTATGACTTACAAAAGTATCAATACTTTTACTATGGTCATATTATCATTTATATGATGCCAAAATTTTATTTATATATTCAAGGGTGAGGTTACTATTCTTTTGGACAATTTAATATTCATAAGTGTCACATTTCAATTCATAATGGTAGGTACTATTCATAAGGGTAGGTTACTATTCATAAGGGTATGTTACTATTCACCAAAAATTATGTTTGTTTCATTAGACTCTAAAAAACTTACTGATCACAACCATGTAAGTCAGATTTTTGAAATTCAAATCATAGGAGTGGAAATATTATGTTTAAAGTTAACATAGTACTTAGCAGTTCGTTGTGTTTTGATTTCATGTGATTATATGACATAATTACTTGATGGAAATTTAGATTTATAAAACATTAGGTCATCATATTCTTCCCATTTATTAAATTTGACCCTCCAAATGTCATTTTACATTCGTGGTCTTAAACAGGTGTGGGTACTTTTCCTTCAGTGCCTCCTCTAGTTTCCATATTGCCTCTTTGTACTTATGGTTCTGCATAATAATTTAACCATGTGAGTATTCTTGTTTTGTAGAACATTATGTCTATGATTCAAGATATTCACTAGATTCTCCTTGTAAAAAAGATCATTCTCCAACTATACCACCTTTGAAGAGAGTAGATGTGAAGAGTCTGGTATGTACTTCCTTAAGAGGGATACATGGAATACATCTTGAACTTTGGCCATGGTAGGTTGAAGTGCTAGTCGATAGGCCATATCCCCGATATGATCACGAATATCAAAGGGGTAGATGTACCTAGTGAATTTCTTTCCTTTCTTACCAAACCTCACAACCTTATTGCATAGAGATATAATATAAATACCATGTATCCAACTTTGATCTCAAGTCATTGTTGAAAATTGTATTCAGAACTCTTTTGTTGACATTTGGTTTCCATGATGTGATGGTGAATTGTTTTCACATTATCTACCATTTCTTTGACCGTTTCAGGTTCTAGAATCTTACACTCACCGACTTCATGCCAGCATGTCGGTGTTTGGCACCTTTGCCCATAGAGGGCTCTTTATGGTTTCATTCGATTGCTCGAGTGGTAACTATTGTAGTAGAATAATTCCACCAGTGGAATATATTTGTCCTATCCTCCTTTTATGTCTATGGAAATGATCTCAATATATATTCTACTGGTTGAATAGTTCTCTCTTATTGGCCATCAGTTTGAGGGTGATAGGTCGTACTAAAGTTCAGTTCATTACTTAGAGCATATTAGAGACTTTTCTAGAACATCAAGGTGAATTCCAGATCTCTATCTGATACAATAGATAGTGGTAATCCATGCAGTCTTACCACCTCTTTCATATATATCTATGAAATTTTATCTAATGATATGTCCTCTCGAATCGTGATAAAGTGATATTTCTTTATTAGACTATCCACAATGACCCACATAGCATTGTTTCCTCTGGATGTCATTGGATGTCTAGTGAAAAAGTAAATAGTGATGTTGTCCCACATCAATGTTGGTATGGATAGTGGTTGCTTCATCCCCTTAGACTTCTGTATTTCAGCCCTAAATTTTTGGCATACCAGGCTCTTTGATGGACACTCAACGATCACCTTCTTCATATTTTCCCACAAAAAGTTCTCTCAGAGATCTCGAAACATTTTTGTTCTCCCCGGCTGAATAGAGAAGGTTGATCTATGTGCATCATTAAAAATATCTTTATTTATATCTGGATTGGATGGAACACATAATCATGACCCAAATCATACTACTTCATCCAATCAATCAAAAACTCCGAGGATTTACCATTTCTAACGGCTTCCACCCTTTTTTGAACTTCAACATCTTTTCTTGGAGCATCTTTTATTTTATCATTTAGGAATGGTTGAGTAATGATTTGTGAAAGGATTGATTATGTGCATCCATTAATGATTCCCATTCCTATTCTATGTATATCTAAGATGACTGGATACTTTTAAATTCTCATTTTTGATAATAATGTAGGATCTTTTCTACTTAGATCATCAGCCACCCTATTTTCCTTATCGAGATGGTAGTGGATTGATCAGTCACAATCTTTGATGAGATCTTCCCATCTTCACTAGAACATATTAAGATATTTTTTTGTGAATATATAATTGAGACTCTTGTGATCATTATATCTCACACTTCTTAAAATACTGATAATGTATCCATATTTTTAATTCAAAGATCACACCCGCTAACACCATATCATCTGTAGGATAGTTGTTTCTCAGGGATATTCTGTTTCCATTAGGCATAATCTATCACTTTACCATTATTCATCATCACACAACCTAAGCCATTATTTAAAGAATCAATGTACACCACAAAGATTTCAATACTTGTTGGTAGTGTGAGTACTACTATTGTGATTAGCCTCTTTTCAACTCCTTAAAATATTCATCACATTCCAGAGTCTTGAAAAACATATCTCCTGTCAATGTCGGCTTGGTAATTGGGTTATAAAATCATGAAAAGTTCATTAAAAATCAATGATAATACACAGATATACCCATAAATCTACGAATCTCAGTTATAGATGTTGTCCTAAGATACTCTTCAATTTCCTTGGTCTTGGAAGGGTCCACATATATCACTTTTCTAGTGATAACATGTCTCAAAAATGATACTTCCTCTATCCAGAACTCACATTTATTATAATTTTCTTATATATTCACCCTTCACATAGTCATTATCATAGTATTCAAATTCTCCTCATGTTTCCCATTGATCTTGGTGTATATATGTATATCATCAATAAATGCTACCACATATTTGTCGAGGTACTCTATAAAGTATCTATTCATTAAAGCCATAAAAATTTATTTAGAATTAGTGAGTATTGAGGGCATCAAAATGAACTCATAGTGTCCATAACCCATTCGAAAGGCAGTCTTGGAAATATATTCCTTCCCCACATTTAATTGTTGACATCCCGACCAAATTTTCAACTTAAAGAAATAACAGGCCCCACGAAGATGATTGAACAAGTTATCTATATGTGGAAGGGGATACTTGTTCTTTTTCGTGATTTTATTGGAATCCCGGTAATTAATGCAATGAAACATTGATCCCTACTTCTTCTCAATGAAGAGGACTATCACACCCCATCGTGAAGCATTCAGGAGTATAAAACCCTTATAGATTTTCCTATAACTTCTTCAGCTCTTCTATCACTAATATGGCCATTCAATAAGTTTTTTTTGATATAGGCAGATATCCATGAATATGTTCAATTGAGAACTCAACCTCTCGATCAAGAGAAAGACCATGAAACTCTTTTGGGAATACATCAGTTTATTCCCTCATGACGGGCACATCTTCAAGTGATATTCTATCCATTATCTCTATCATTTGAGCTAGATATTCTTTCTCAAAAATAATTAATATCCACACATGAGACAATGATTCTAAAGGAGATTCATATTAATCCTTACACTTGTATAGAATTGGAGGATTCTTTTGGATGTGAAGAGTGATCTCCCTTTCCCGATAGTTGATGTTGGCCTTATATAATGATAGAAAATCTTAGGCCAAGATAACATAAAAATCAACTAATGGTGGTATGAAATTCTTTTTTTCAGGAGGTTAATTCCACAAACATTTACCAAGGAGAAGTTAAAAAACACAGACGCAATAATTTCTCCATTTACTATTTTTACATTTAACATATCCTTCAAATTTTGAGGTGGTGTTTTAATAGTTCTTCTAAACATTCAAGATATAAAAGAATGGATAAAACTAAAATAAATAGTATGTTCACTATTTTTGAATGAATAGCTAGTGTAGCTATCACCAAATCATTGTTCAGATCCACATCAGTAGTAGTGATAGTGTAAGCCCTTACTTTTTACCTTGGAGGTTGTTGTGGATTTACCCTGTCAACCCTCATAATAAAGAAATTGTTCATATAATGACAACACTACATGAAGTTGTAACACTACACTATAGTCTGATTGTTGATCTGATCTTTCCTTTCCACTTACATATTAGAGGGATTCTTCATATCTCATTAGTATTTTTTAGCCATAAGTCCCAACATTATGCATTTGATGCAATTCTTAGTTCCCTTTATACACTTCCCAAGATGCTTATACCCATAATTTTTACACATGGGATGATCGATCTTCTTTCCATCATGGAATTTATTTACAGAACCACCTACATTATATTCCATTTTCCTCTTTTTTGTTGATCCCATGATACCACTGAGAGTCTCCAATATCCATTTCAACCTTAAGGGAACAACAAAAAGTCTTCTCATAGATTTCGATGTCTCAAATAACAAATGTTTTTCATAGACTCAACTTCAGTCCACTAAAGAAGTGCTCCACCTTAGTTTTTCTATTCATGAGAAATCCAGAGGCATACCTTACAATCCTTGTAATGTTATATTCATACACACCGATTAATTCATCTTCTTTATTCTTGAGCCTGATTAATTACCATTCCATCTTTATATGGTGGTTTCAGAGAAAATATTTATTGAAATGTATTCTCTTGAATTCCTCCCATTCCATGGAATCATTTTCCTCCTGGGGCTTTGTATTCATAATCAATGTCCACCACTGATCATCTTACCTATAAAAATAATAAACCACCAATATGACTTTCTCTTCTTCTAAGCATTGGAGGGCAGCGAATATCTTTTCAATAGAGTTAATCAACTCTTCTGTGACAATGGTATCAAAAGATCCACTAAACATGGGAGTCCGTTTCTGCATGAAGGATTAAATGAAAACTTTATCTTTCCTTAGAGGAGGAAGGTGTTCCATATGATTATAGTTATTATTCTTATGTTGAGGCAAGTAGTCAAGTACTCTCATGATGTTTTGAGAACCCATTCCTGTCATATCGGTCATATCGTTAGGGAATTCGTCACACACCTTATCACATTGATTATTGAGATGTGTTCTTCTATTTCCCACCATTAAATAAGAAAAATAATGTACAATTATAGGGGTTGAATACTTAGTTATTGAGTATAAAAAGGAAACATTGATCATAAATGGATACAATTGTAAATGGGAAGTATATCCTAATTTGTGATTCCCTATGTTTCAATCTAGGTTATCCATGATCTATTTCATAACTTATATTCATATGGTATTTTTTATTCCATTAATAATGGCTCTTACTAGGCTCATTAATTTACCAAAACATATCCTTTGAGAGTGTCAAATCAAGAGTGCAGGAAGGTCCATTATCGTGTAGTAGTTTCCATTTGAGTCTAGCTTAAAGCAGTGTTTTCAGGTTTTAGCCCTAGATATATCTATGCTAGAGGCACCTTAACCTGTTTGTGTCTAGATAGGGATGCATTTTCTTGATAAACCACTTACTCTATTCCTAATAAAATTTTGGGGGGTTTCCTTAAACTTAGTATCATCACTAAGGTTCTTACTAAAGTGCTCTAATTCTAATATTGAAAAATAACTAGACTATCCTATGATACCAACTATAGAAACCCTATCCTTTTACAAAAAACATTACATGATTTTAAGAATAATTACACATTAGAAGACAAGCCAGGGATCACGAAATCTAGTATCTTTGATGACTAGGTACATAAAACATAAAACATGGAACTAAGTATAACATTTATTTATTTATTCTTCATAAATATCACCCAACATACATTTTTAATCATATATCTTCATAGAATGACCTATGGATAACACGAACAAAGGGATTATCTAAAAATCCCCGTAAGGGAAGAAACATAAGAATAAAGCCTTAGCACATGGGTTACAAGGCATAACATAATGATATAAAAAGGCATATAACATATGGAATAATAAAATATAAACATTTGATCATAAAAAAACAAGTTCATTATTATCTGGAAGAAATATAAATTGTAAATTTATCATGAGTCAAGGCTTGTTTTAAATAGAGGAGCACAAGTAAAGGTTAACCACTATGACCGTTTCACATGGTAGCACGAGTCAAGGCTTACCGCTAAGACCGTTTCAAATAAAATGTCATGAGACTAAACATTAACCAATGCATTGATGAAATATCTTGGAACAACTATCTTAACATGTTCACGAATATGTTCTGCACAATAAGAATCATACTTAATCAATTTTACATAAACATAAGTGTACCCATGCAATGAAATGGGTATCATAATCATATCATAAAGCCTAATGAATGGGTGTATCATCCATGTGTTCATTAAAGAATGGAATTAAAACATATGTGGAAATTAATATTTTTAAATAATCATATATCATGGTATGTGATTTCAAATATAATTGAATACATGAATGAAGAGTATAGAAGAAATGTTAGCATTAAAACCGTTTAGTGTGTTTTTTGGAAAACACTAATGAGCATTTTAAATAGAAAAGGGAATAATATTTTATATAAAACCAGAAAGAGATCTATGAATTTTTTCATAAAGAAAAAAAAAATGTTTTTTTAAAACAATGTTGTTTTAAAACATATGTTACAGTTCACTTGAAATTGGGTAAGAATTCATGAAGTTCCATTAAAAAGGGTTTGCTTACCGTGAAATATTGAAGAGGGAATCACATAAAAGCAAGTATAAACCTAAAATAGAATGGATAATGGATATTGATACATGGGTTTTGATAAATAAATAGAAATTATAATATTTAAATAAACAGAATATAGGATTTCAATTGGGTAAAAAAATATTAAAAATAACCTGAAGGAATAATGATTTTTCTGGTAGAACCCCTTGCAGAATATAGACATGGTACCAGATGTACATAGAAGGGATTAATGAAAGAGAAAGGGGTTTATCTTATTTTATACTTCATGGGGGAAGTGTGGGGGGGGGGGGGTTTAAAAACATACCCCTTCATTTAGGAACTAAACATAAAAGTACACAATATAAAGGATGTCCTTCATTAAATGTGAGAAAGAGAGGATCCCTTACCTTATGTTTCGTGGTGTTATTCTCTTGATCTTAATGAACTGAATAATAAAATCAGGCTCATTAATTAATAATTCAAAAACATATATTTCATGTAAATCATTTAGTATAACCTTTTTGAGTTCATTCATAACCTTTTTGTTTGGTTATGAGGTTCAATTTCGTTGTTTGGGTCTATTTGTTTCCTTAGTTTTAATGATCGGTTCACTTATATTCCTATTTGGAAACACATGGATGATGAGGTTGGTTATAAAAAATTGTATTTATATTAAATTATTGAACATACATTACATTACATGGTTATATAGTTTTTTTTTTAATTTGGAGTGAAGGTGAATCAATATAAAAAACATTAATGATAAATGCTTGGATAATTTTGGGGATTTTCTCATAATTAGATGGGTTTTCATTATTATTTTACATCATGTATAAAAAAGTATTCCATAACAACACCTAAGATAAGATAAGTATTTAATTTTTGGTTCAACCATAAAATTTGTTTCATGACCATAATTGGATATGGCAAATGAAGTTGAAAACCCATCTTCATTGAATGTGGTAAATTAACACATCTCAGACGGTGTCTTTTCTACTATTTTAAAAGACAAGTAAAGAAGAGATGATAAAAACATATTCAATTATCATAACAAAATTAAAATACATTTAGGGTACCGTATTTTTTTATAAAATTTGGATATAAAGAGTTAAGGATATAAAATAAAACAAACGAACTTGCAAAGAATGTAAAATAATTAAAAAGAGGAACTTACCTCTGGAATCAATATTTCTTGAGAGCCACTTAAATGGAGAGGATTTGGTCTTTTTAAGAGAATAAGGGAGTTTGAACATGGGGAAGGTTCTTGGGAGAGAGATCTAGGAATGATTTAGGTAAGGCACATTGCTTGATTTGAATGAAGATAAGAGGTGTGGAGGGGTGGTATTTATAGTGGTGGAGATGAGGGTTTTTATAATATTTAATTCCTTAGTTACACTAAATTCCAAAAATAGTGATTCTTCCATGAAAAAATAGTAATATGTGCATGTGAGTAAAAAATAATGGCCAATTACATCATCCATGACTCAAGCATGATGCATAAATTCAGGTTTTAACATTTATTGTGTATTATCATATTTTACTATTTATAAAAAATTAATTTATTTTAGAAAAATCCAAAAAAAAATCATCATTATCATTATTTGATGTGTATAATAAAAAAATGAACTTAATTTTTCAAAAATAATTTTATAAATATGATTAATTTAATATTTAATTGAAATCATAACTTAATTGAAAAATACAGATTTAAAAACTATAATTGATTTTATAATTCTTTAAAATATTACATAAGGTCTTATAAAATTTTCATAAAACTAGTAGAAATATAGTTGTGAATTTATGAATACCTTTGTTGGAAAATAAATTTTCTTTTAAATTAATTAATTAATTGTAATTAATTATTTATGACTTAGAAAAATACTAATACTTTTACTATGGCCATATTATCACATATATAAATCCTAAATTTTAGTTATACATTCAAGTGTGAAGTTACTATTTTTTGGAATATTTACTATTCATAAGGGTCTTATTACTATTCATAAGGGTAGGTAACTATTCATAAGTGTAGGTTACTATTCATAAATTAAGGTTACTATTCGCCAAAAAAATATGTTTGTTCCGTCGATCTCTAAATAGATTTCTAATCGAAACCATGTATGTCAAATTTTTTAAATTGAAATCATATCAGTGAAAATATTTTGTTTAAAGGTCATAGTACATAATAATTCATTGTGTTTTGATTTCATGTGATTATATGACATAATAATAGAATGGGAATTTTTATTTATAAAACATTAGGTCGTCACAAACACCACTTCAATACATGTCACGACTTGAAGCATTACTCCAACCAATTAATATAACCAATTTTCATTCTGTGTTGTCAATTTATTCATTTATTTATTCCATCCTTACTAGGGAAACTACCAAACACTAAAAAAACTATAAGGTGAAGCAGCCACACCAATCACTGACAAAGCTAAACAAATATGGAAGGGCCAAGGTAATGGAATCCATTCTAACACCAATTAATAAAAAACACAAATCAACCATCTTATAGTCACACAATACACTCCCCTTTCTTGGACACCCCAACCATCATTCTTCAATGTCATGTCACCCTTTCCTTCTTCGCAACAAGTAATCCCACCAACACACCCAATCAAAACCCTACTCAGAAGCCCCGATACATAACAACACCCCACCCAGTACACCCATAAACATGAACATGACACAACCTAGTCATGAAGCCCCATTTCCCAACCACTTCCCTGATGTAGTCCCGATGTATAACACATTCATCCTTTCAACGATCAACCAATATCATAGCCTGATACACAATTATATTTCATGTACTGCCCCATACACACAACCACACTCCCAACCAGAACACCCGATGAAAAGAACATACATAAGGCCAAATTGAACCACTCACAGCACACAAACACAATAATAAGGAAAGGTTTATTCATATTTAGCAGCACACTTTCTTTAATTCCACATGATAAAACATTGGTTATGACAGAACACGTTTGATTATCAGGAATCCATTTATTTACTGAATATACATGATTAAATAGATTCCAATTCTTATAGAAATAGATTTAGAAATCATATGTGTGAGAAAAAAGAGGCCACCAAAGACCAATAATTTTTAGAAAAATACAACCCATAACATTCAAAAAATAGATCAAAGAAACATATAAAACTCAGACAATAATCATCATCATTTTCCCTATCCCTCATTTATTAATTCCTATTATCTTTGTTAAATTGGTTTTTAACAATTTTAACAAAGGTACATGAGTACAACCACCCACCATGATACACAATTAAAAAAGAGATGAAGGAAATATCTACTTGGAACAACAGATGGTAGACAATTATTCCTCGCATAAAAAATAAGAGGTCACAAGAGTAGAAGGAATGACTCTAGGGAAAACCGAAAAGACATCTACAACACAAGCGCACAAATCATTGGGGAATAATGGTTCTTGGAACACCAAGGGAAAGTGTATTGGTTCAAAGGAATCAATGATTTTTGTTTTAGAAAGGCAACATCCTAAATCTATGGGTAAAATTGTTTTCAAGTCAATTAAAGTCAGATCGTGGTCAACATGACACTATATTTTATTCAAACGAAGCTACATGTTTTTATAAGAGAAATACCATTTGAAATGGTCCAATAACTCATTAAAAATTGAATTTAAGTCATTTATCATCAATGTAAATGTTTAAGGGGTGAAACTCAATAAAATGGGGAAAACTAGAAATGAATCACTGATGGGTGAGTCACCGATTATGAGCCACAAACACAACTCACCGACAGTGAATCATGGTCGCAACTCAACCTCAACCTACTAAAACCATATTTCAATGATGACCTACGTCACTGATTCCCTGAGACATCAATTCTCAATGTCACTGATGCCTTAAATCATAGACACCTTGAGTCACGGATGGACAAACTGAAAATTAGAAAAAATCTTAAAGTGATCCATTATTGCCTCCCTGAACACCCATAGCACTGGATTTTGAAAATATAATTGACCATAGAGGTACAGTCAATCACTATTATTTAATTAATTAAAATTGAGTGACTTTATTGAAACTATAAATTTCCAAAAAATACATTTTTTTCATTAGGTCAAAATATAATTTCTATCAAACACAATGTATAATAATTTTAAAATTTATAATAATTATAATTCCTATGTATAATAATTGTTTTATAAAAAAATAAAAAAAGTCAAATGGTTAGGGTCATGATATATTTACCTTTATTACCCCAGAAAATTAACTAAGGGTATAGTGTGCGATGGGGAGACTGTTTGGTGTGGTTTGGTAAAAAAAATTTGGGCCAT
This sequence comes from Viscum album, assembly GCA_963277665.1. Lineage (NCBI taxonomy): Eukaryota > Viridiplantae > Streptophyta > Magnoliopsida > Santalales > Viscaceae > Viscum > Viscum album. Next base: position 1,421,196,970 of record OY728145.1, read on the forward strand.
GATCTTGAGGAGCTTGAACTAATCATGTAAATTCTTTTCCTCATTCATTTGTTGATGAATATCATCTTGTTCTTGATCAATGGAAATTCCTAGTGATGTAATCCCACTAGTTTTTCTAATAAATGGTATACGTAGGGTATGATCATACTAGTAGAGTACATTGCTTCTTTCATCTATATCAATTGGGCATTATCACATCAAATTATATATACTTTTCATACGATCAATGTTTAATGGTTGTATAGTCTACATTTATAATTCTTAACAATATTTTAAAACTAAAAGGGTATATAATTTCAAAAAAACTAAAGTATTTAATTTGTTTTATATAACTACATTTAAAAAAACACATTTACTCATTCAAAATAAATTTCATTTATAAATGTTTAGGATGTTACAATAGAAATATTTCATAGCACTTCTGGTGTGATAATATATAGAAGGATATTATATAATAAACATTTAAGAAGTTGTTGCACATGTAATTAAGGTAGAGTGATTTTTTTTTAAAGGCAGCCAACAAATATAACCTACAAAAATATTGAAATGATATAACGTCTATATAGACATTGACATTGGACTTTGAAAATGCATCTAAAATAATCAATTATAATTGGGTTATCATGGATAATATTAAAATCATTTCCCACTTTCACTACTTTATATGATTTCTCAGTTGAAAAATATCTAGGATATATATACGTGGAGTGGTGAGGCTACATGGAACACCACTATCAATTATTTAATATCATGATTCAAGGTTCAGTTAAATGGTCTAAATAATCCATCATGTGGTATTGACAACATAGTTGAAATTCCATACAACATATCATCCTCAAATTTGTGGTCAAGATTAAAAGCCCACTAAAAATATAGTATACATTTCTAGTTCCCTATATATGAATTTTTGTGGATGTTGGGATGAAAAAATTCATCTATTAAAGTTATCATAAAACAATAGATTCTACTTAGGCATTCATATAAATCCATACGAGGCCCTCTAGGAATATATATATATATATATATAAATCTAACTTTCTGGGATGATGTTGGAGAGAGGAATCTATTTATACTAGATCGTGGGAAATAAATTATGGAGAAGATATAAGACATTTCAGAATAATTCAGAGTATCATAGAGTTAAAAAAAGATTTATGTTGATAATCAGGAATGTGAATTATATTTTATGGTTAGGGATAAATTATTCTTTATAATATTTATTTGAAATATAGAAATGTAGTTTGCGATGAATTAATACAAAAATCATAGTTGTATAGTCCCCTTTGATATTCTTAATTGAATTAATGTTTTAGAATATCATTATACCCATATAAAAGGTATTATTTATGTTCGGAATGCGTTATACATACTCTCTTTCCATGAAAAATCCAAGCAATTTTCAAAACATGACACCCATATTAGATCATGGAAATTATTTAATGGAATTAATCATTCCCAAAACAAGGAGATAAGAACTTATGAATCAAAATACCATCCTTATACATTATTTTCCACTAAAAAGTTAATAAATATGCTTATCTATAAATTATAAGAGAGTAAAAAAGGAACCAATTAACATAATGATAAACTTGTAAAACTATGAATTAGTGTACAATGTTGAAAGACATAACTTTATTAAAAAATGGAAAATTCTGAAGCCCTACATAAGAAATAAAATATTGGTCATGAAACAAAGCAGAATTCTATAACATATATCAACATGGAATGTTGGACCACACCGAACTATGCCAAAACCATAAAATGAACATGATCAGCATAAAAACCCCATTACCAAGTGGATCCTTTCCATTTCATATATCATTTCAGTCAAATTATACAAAAAACAACTAGATGTATGGAGGCTGTAATCTCAATAGCCCGGTAGTATCTAACTATATTTTTATTATTAGACATTATTAAATAATTCAATTATGTTAAATTTATTGAAATGAAAATTAAGAATTTTATATTTTTATAATAATTCATATAATAATTTAAATAACAACTTTCGAATAGTTCTAAAGTAATATAATTAAGAATAATATTTTACAGTTTAAAATAAAACTTGTTACCAAAATCTTTCATAATAGTTTATAAGTAATATATTTATAAATAATTGCTTAAACATGAATATATTATATATTATTGAAAAGTAAAACTATCTAGAAAATATAGTTCCATGAGAATGAGTCTTATGGTAAATTAGATCAGATCTATCTAAAATTATCACACCGTACAGGGATAAGAAAAATAAACAAATAGGTGTAGACTCATTAGAGAACATAATCATGTGTCTCTATACCATACAAGTGGTTTGTACGATTTATAAAATATTTCTAAATCTAGGTTTAGATAATACCTATTAGTATTATATGTCTTATACTACCCATCTAATACTTAGTCTCTTGTTTCTGATAACAATTCTCACAACTGTACCATATTAAAGTGGTGTTTTATCAATCCAAATTGTTGTCAATAAATTAAATTCACATTTCCCCAAAACTATGCATAAATGTGTTGGTAAAATTATTTTTAGTATTAGTTTATCTTCCAATTTCCAAATAGATTTCTAGATTTAAAAATATTTATTTTATTTTATTTTAAAAACACATTTAAATTCAATTAGGGAAATAAGATTTATATGAAAAATCCTTATTATAAAACCACCAATATTAAACATGTGGAATAATCAAGAGCATAAAAAAACTAATGAACTAAGGGAATATATCTATATAATAAAATGAAAGGAATATCTATACTATAATTACTTATTAGTCAATTTCATATCAAAAAAACCCTAGGTTTTCATACACTTATAGCATATAGAAGAAACATGATAAGTAGGAAATAATCAACCTAATATGAGTGAATGTACTTACTAAAAATAACCATATATGGTTATTCTCCAACAAAATAATATTGTGCGGATATGTATAAGTAATTCCATTTGCTAGAGGCACTATATGGTGCAATTAATTCCAATATTAAGTTAAAAATAAGCTAAAATTAACCTTATGTATAATATAGAATCTACAACTTAAACATATGGGCCAAAAATGTCAGGGTTTTAATTATTTATTCTTGAAATGGATCATAGTTTATTGATTGATGTTCATAACCTAAAAATATTTTCACGAAGTATTCCCATTTTATGTAACTCATGGATATTCACCATGAGAATTCCAGATAATTCTTGGTATGAATCCCTCATTCACACCATGAACTACTGTAGTTGTAGTGTAGTAGATATATCAATTGGGATAAAACTCCAAAAGCTACAAAATATTTACCAAATGATAGAAAACCCCCAAAATGGAATTTTATTTCATCAAATAAAAACTAATATGTTACAATATCCCCATAATATGGATTGTTTCATAGAAATCATAGTTGAAGAAGGTTGTTATGAAATGTGTTGTGGAAATTACTCCCTCACAAAAAGTTATTAAACCAACATATCATGAGAATATCTTCAATGATTCTATTTCACTTAAACAAAAGAAATAGTTGTTCCACACATCATATTTTATGTGGAATCAATTATCTAAACCAATCACTTAACTATAGACACATCCGGCTCTAAATCATGTTTGACACAATTAAAGGGATGCTAACGGTTTGGATGATACTTATTGTGTTGTGGTACTTGAAACAAGTGAAGGATAATGGTATGATAAGTTGTAAATTACAAATGGTATGACCCCTCTCTAATATGTTCAATGATTCTCAAATGACCCACATAAATCATAGTAAATTTCCCCATCCTCCCATCCATAAATGTCCCTACTCTAGTAAAACATTGTAGAACACCTAGTCACCAACCAAATTAATAAAAGATGAAAATTATGATCCAAATAATATTTGGGAAGACTCTGATCCATGCCATACTACTAACGAATGTCATGGATTTTGGTCATCATATATACAAATATACATGGCCAAATAAAGAATTTTCACCAACCTAGAACCAACCAAGGGTGGATCCTAATGTCTATCTATACAAGGATTTAAAGGGATCCATTTTGATAAAAAATGGTAAATGATATTATATGAAAATTTTTCTAGTCCCTTATGATAATCCTAATTAGCTATAATTTCCCAGACAGAAGATTAAAACATGTCTTTATGAATCTGATTATCTTTCTCTCTCTGACCTTCTAATTGGGGATGGTAATTTGTTATCTTTATAACATGAGAACCCATCACCTACAGAAGGTATTTTTAAAAATGGGTTGTAAATTGGGGGTGTATATAAGAATTTATAGATGAATGAACCATTAAAAACATTAATATTTATTATATATATTGTCTCCCAATGTAATAAAAGACAATGGTGTCTATAATTATGATAAAATGAGTGGATGTTGATAACAATTCAATCACTTCCATTATAATTGTATTTTCATGAAGTGTCTATATGAACCCAATAATGGAACCTATATACACATTTTCCCACATCCAAACTATAACTATGAGTGGATGAATCTATAAAAAAGGATTCTTGAGATTAGACACAATCTATATATGGTATTACAATGAGATATGAAATCCTATTTTTACTATTTTAGACCAGGGCACCAAAATTGATGCTTCATGTCATAAAATATCGTTCTAAAACATGGGAGAATATCCCAAAAAGAGTGATCCCACTAATTTATTGAAAAATTCACATAGGAAAAGGAACTACACTTGTATTGTAAGGGATAACACACTTCAGAGAGAATTAATAATTTATAATACTTTTCCCACTATATAATGTTTTAAAAATACTCTAGAATTTTCCATCCCAATATTGATCTAGAAAATTCTACTCATGAAGAGATTTTTTCAAAATTAAGGCCACCAATGAAACACTAGTTCCTTTATAATTTATGTTCATGTGAGTCAATGCTAAAATTACATAAGGTTCCATTCACCATTGGTTTCCATAATTTCCTAAGAGGGATACTTTTGATTGTGGTTTGCAGAAATTCCATTTCTATTTCCATTTTTGCAGCTGATTTTGAAATAAAATTACCTAGGATACACTTCCCACCACCTCTTTTTGATGTTGTTGTATCTGTGAAAAAAGATATATCTCATAATGTAATGGTTAGAAAATATTATGGAACATTCCAATAATAGTTAATGTTTCCAACTCTTAAGGGTGTACAAAAAACATAGAATAGTCATGGTAATGAGTGGGGTAGTTCTCCTAGTGTTTTCAATTCTAAAAATAGATATATCCCATCATGTGATTCCCTTGAATTAGCTGAGATTCCAAACTTATTACCAATGAAATAGAAAAAAATACATATACCTTTCAGGATTTGTAATAGATAAGAATATTTGTAAAAGTGAAAGATCATTTAAATTCATTGAAATAAGTCTGATATCTCAAGTCACAGTAAACATTCACTAACTTCCTATTGAGGTCTATAAATAAATATGATATTTTTGACAAGTCCCTAAAACCCACTGGTGATATATTTTTAAATTTTAGAATCTTTGAATCATTAAAAATATTTCATTCATCATACCATTACATGATAGATTCCATTTTTTCAAGGTTGTCTAAGATACTATGTTTTGAGAAAATCAATGATTTTAATTTTACTTCATCGATCTAGATGTGATAGATTTATATATTATAAAAATAGATGTGGTGTATCAAGGTTATTAGAATAGTTATATGATGATTCTTATGATATTCATCAAACCTAGAATAAACCAAGATGTCACCCATAAATACCATGATCAAGTAATTCAATTATTAGCATAATATTCTATTCCTTATCACAAAATAGTTACAGGTTAATTTTCTAGGTTGAATGGAATCACGAGATACTCAATGTGATCATACCAACACCTGGTTGTAGTCTTTGGAATATCTAATTCCGTAATTTTGAAACGGTGGTATCCAGATATACAATTATTCTTCAATAACCCCCATTCGACCTTTAAAAGATAAAAAATAATCAATTTTGGAATTGGATACTTATTTTTAATAACCAATTGGTTGATATTTTTATAATCAATTCATAAAGGAATACTTTTATAAACATTCATTGAAAAGATAATTGGGGATACCCATGATGATACACTTAGAAAGATTAATACCTTTGGTATCCAAATAATCTAACTGAATCTCTAAATCTATCAATTAAATTAATGAAATATTGTATAAAGTTGTAGATATTAGATGGTACCCTTTACTAATTTACTCTTAAACTCTACCTCTCTATCATGTGGGAGATAAAGAATGTCAGTTATAAACCCCCCATTAAACTCTATAACAACAATATAGATTTCATATAACAAGGTTTCCTTAACATGTTCAATATAGAATGAGGAGAATGATTTACCATGTTTTGGTATAGAATATCTTTCTTAACTAGTCCTCAGATTCAATTCTCCTTGAATAACATATAAGTTCCCATTATGGGTATTCAATACCATTTTTCAATAATAATTACTAATCCTTTCTCTATGGGTAATAAAATCAATTAATATTATAAAATCAAAGAGATTAATATCATGAACTATGAAGCTCCAAATATAAAAAACATCTGATATATAAAATACTGTAAAAGGGTAATTAGAGCCCTAGTTCCATTTTAATTTTTATATGCATCAATATCTCCATTACATATGATATCAGTACAATGGGTATATTTAAAATATTCACAAATTATGATGATATAAAATATTGAGAGGCAAAAGTATGAAATAAATTTTTCTCAATAAACTTCAATATAAGAAAATATTTCTTATGGGTTATCATAAAAAATAGCCAATTGTGATGCGAACCCATATCAATTGGACTATAGTGGAAAATGGAATCAAAAAAATAATTTTTTTTCAATGGATACACTCCCAATCAAAAATAGTGTTTTGTGATGCCCATTATAAAAATGTATGGACAATTATTCAAGATTCAATTGTTTTACCATTGCAAAATCTTATTAATGATGCATAAAAATTTACATCACTAATATCATTTTGTGATGGAATTTTATTTTCATGACAAAAGAATAGATAAAAATAATAAAATGAAAAAACATTAAACATGTAAAAAAATATTTAAAACATTTAATAAATATGTTAATAACCATATTACATAAATATGTATTCCAAAAATTATATTAAAACTGTATATCAGCAAAATATTACTAAACACTACAGAGAGAGAGGATTATCTGAAGGAATAGGTGGAGGGAACTCCATTACAACACTATGCACAAGTCATAGCATGTCATCCATAAACTTTTAGTGATACTACTCCTGTGTTGTTTATCCCCCATCTACTTCTATAATAAATGAATCTCCATGAACTCTCTATACATGATCTCTATAATCACATTACAACCTCACAACCTATCCTCACATTACACATATAATGAAAAAAACTCTACATGTTCTCCCCTAAAGTTATACTATGACCAATCAACATACACAAATTACTAGTTAGCATAAATCAATATCTAATACTAATAACTTTGATTTTCTTGATACAACATTAGGTCACCTGCTCCTAAGCTACCTTATCAAATCTTGACTCAAAGGTATCCCAACCGTACATCTCATCCATAATCTCTTGTGTTTCATAATTCATAGTCTCATATTCCTCCATAAAATTCAATTTGAAAATAAATATTTATAACAAAATCCTATGTTATTTTTGAACAACTTTCCAGAATATAACACTATTGGTCCCCAATAATCCAACCAGCAATATGATCGGTTTACATATTCTTAAAATCATCAAAATATTAACATGGGGATTTTCAAGATCCCACATGAATAAAAAATAATAATTTTACAATTAAATTATATATAGATTATAAAAAAAATCTTAAAATATTTTCCCAATGAATACTAAAGTTACAACTTTCTATGTAATCTCCTCCACCCTTGATTCTCTCATTTCAAAACTATCTTTTATTTAGTAAAAAATATTCCTAATCATTAAATAACATTTAATTTTCTCAATGAATATAGAAATACTAATAAAAATAATATAAATCCAACTCTCATAGTGGGTCAATTCTAAGACTGTGTTAAAATTTATTACAATACTTATTCATTATACGATTTCACCAACTTGAATGGTGGGTGAATCAATAAACGTAATTCTTTTATAAATTTTATTTTAATGTATTCATACCTAGGAAGATAAAAATAAAAAAAATAATCAAAAAATAATAAATTGAATTCCAATTATCAACCATAAAAAATTTACATTACCTATTCTTTGGTCTGAAAAAGAAAAATTGCATTGTTGGAAACCTTCAACTGTAGCTGGTGTAATATTTTATAACTATTTCTTGATATGATCGTCATATAATCTATAATCTAATTAATATTAATTTAATTCTAAAAAATCAAGAATTGTTGAAAGTATCTCTCAAAGTTCAAATCAATTCATTTCTTCACAACTGAGCAGAAAATATGTGTGAATTTTGTGTGATTACTCTTCTAAAATTCCTCATTCATGAGTTCAAATAGCATATTTTTTAGTTATATTAAATACCTATAATTGATGTTTCACTAAAAAGAGAACATTTCTATTATTACAAAAACAATTATTATTTTTTGAAGGATATTAATATTTAAACTAATGAGACAATAATAACAAAATTCATCATATAAATACCCTTTTAAAATTTATCTTTCAATAGATTCTTTTTTACAATTATTTTTATTCATGCTCATTATACAAATTTAAAGTGATTATATCCATCTCAATTTTACTAAACCTACAATTTTTTCATCATACATAAAATTTAATATTAAATTTCCCATTGAATCAAATAAATAATGTGGCATTTTTTTAACATTTAGATAAAATTTAAATAGTATCTGGTTGTATCCTACTGAGTGAATCATAGTCATTTGTATCCACACTAATGTTAAAAAAGATTAATATATTTCTATCATATGAACCAAAATAGAATAATTAAATAAACCTATAATGCTAAACACTAATAAAATTTATATTTTAACATGAAAAATTTTACCTTTTTGTATCATAATAGGACCATTTCTAACTAACCCTTCAAAATATGAGAAAAATCATCTAGAAACCCCAAATGTGGAATCCTATAAAATATAATAAATAATTTTCATAAAAAATGTGTATAAACTACTTTGGGATTTATAAAATTATATGACATGTACTTTTCATATAACTCGGGTTCTGGACTCTATAGATTTGGGAAAAATATAAATATACATTAACATTATATTAAATATTACCAATGATTTCAAAAAATATAAAAAATCAGTTATCAAAATAGTTCTTTTCAATATGCATGACCTCAAACATATGATATATGATCTAATAATAACCAAATTGGATTCCTGAAAAGTAATCCTTGTATCCAATTTTGATTCTTCTTAGAGTTATCTTTTTTTTTCTGAGTTCATAGTTCATCCAAATATAATAAGAGAGAATAGAGAGGTTATATACTTTATAACAACACCCGAGGTAAATTATAGAGTTATATCTCATCCAATAATATATTTTATAGGGTTATTTCTATTCCTTCATAAAGTTTGAACTATAGAAAGAAATATATAATGATGTTGAAGAAAATGGTTTCTTCAATTAAAAAGGTAAATTTTTTTATTCCACTCATATAGTACAAATATCATTTTGAACCATGTTTACTCTATACATATATCATGTGATACTCTAATATTACACATTAATGAAACTTTTATTGTGAAATTTAATTTTTCTGCTACATCAATTCCATAATCACCATTACCCCCTAATAAATTTACCTTCTCAATTAAAGGATTCATATAAAAATAAATATTCTTGGTTGGATACCCTAGAATTAATAATTTTAAAATGATATTGGTATCATTTATCAAAATTGAGGTGATGATCTAAAAATATAAAAATATGGAAAAATGAGAATATGACTACCCTAAGAATGAAATGGAAAAAAATAATTATTATACTTATTTAGTAGCACTGTATAATCATTTGATGAAAATGTGGAATGCAACTGATCAAAAGGTTTACATAAACCACCATCATAGTGATGCATTGATATTTTACAAATTGAAATATTGTATTTTTTTATACTCATCAAAGAGGCTGTGTTTTGAGACATAATTAAATGATTTAATCTTTATGTAAGTTAGAAATATATTAAAATTTCAACACGAATAACTTTGGTCTATCCATGTTGTACCACCTTGTTCCTTGATTATCAACATGAATAAAAATTATCTAATGACTCACGTTCACCCTAATATGAGATAAAATAATTTGAACATGCATGGATCTTCTAATAACCAAGAATAAAATTAAAAACGAACTTCTTTCTTTAATAGCAATATATAGGTCACACATTTACCCTAGGTAATAATGATTTAATTAAGGAAAATATTTTATCAAAACAATTATTTGTTATTTAATTATATGATTTAAACTCCATAAATTTTGTAACATATTAATACATTATTATATTTAAATGAAAATAAAAGTCACCCTCATTAGTTTTTATCAAATGAAAAAATCTAGATTATCCCATATCATGATTTTAATTATCATTCTATATTATTGTTTGTTTGAATCATGATAAAAAAATATCATGACTTAATGTTTAAAATCAGAGTCGATCTTGAGATAAATTATTTTTATCATTTCCTAAATAACATTCACCATGTTGATAATAAAAAACATAATATTTTAAAAAAATAGAACATAAAATATGAACCCGAATAATGTCATGTGATTAAAATATCATATGATTACGTTTTTTTATAGGAAAACATACATTTCCCTCCATAAAAATATATAGATTTGGTGACACATATGATACAACATTTATAACACAATAAATATGTATAATATTAATACTAGGGCCATTTGGTTTTTTATAACAATTTATCCAGTGATAACATGATAATAATTTTTTGTCTACTTCCTTGTACAATGATTTTCTATAAAAAAAAATTATTCCATACAATTTAATAGATAGAAGTAAGGATTGAGCAGCGAAAAAAAGAAATCCAGAAAATTATGAATTACTTTTAATTATTACCACTTAAATATAGTTACTAATTCAATAAAATAATTATAAATTATAGATAATTATTAAAAATTTGTGAATAATTATTTGTAATTATTGGTAATTATTTATAATTGTTACAAATTATTAGAAAATAATGGAATTGGTTAAAAATTATTAATAATTAATAATAAATATATGAAATTATAAAAAATATTTTTAATTATCTTTAATTGATAATAATTATCAGAAATTGCTAAAAATTATTACTAATTATCGCTAAATATTTATTACTATTAATAATTATTACTTGCTATTAGTAATTATTACTAAATATTTTTAATTATTAGTTATTATTACTAATAACCTAAAATTAATATATATAATGACATATTATTTGTGTTTATCTATAATCACGAAAAAATAATAATAACTATTAATAATTATTACTAATTACTGGTAATTATTACTATAAACTACAAATATTACTAATTATAGATAACTATCATTAATTATAATAAATTATTTTAAATTATTTATAATTATATATACTTATTACTAATTATTATTAATTTTCACTCTTCAAATGTAAATATTAAAAGTTATTACAAATTGTTACTATTTATCATTAATTCTTACAACTTATTAAAAATTATCAATAATTATTAATAATTAGCTTCTACTTATCGATAATTATTAATAATTATTGGTAAATATTATAGATTATTTCTAATTAGTATCAATCACGATTAGTTATTACTAATTATCTATAATTATCATTTATTATTACAATTTATTACTTTTTATATGTAAATGGTACAAATTATTACAATTTATGACAAATAATATCTAATTTATTAAAATTATTACTAATTTAGAAAAGTATTTCTAGTTGTTAGTAATTATTTAAAATTATTAGAAGTGTGTACTAATTATTACAAATTACAGTAATTCATCATTAGTTTCCATAAATTAATTGTATTTATTGCTGATTATATGTAATTATCACTAATTATTACTAAGCAATACTAATTGTTGAACCCTCTAGGAGAATTAGTTGAACTCATATTTTGATAATCCCAATTATGCTCAATCGTATTTTGATAATCCCAATTATGCCCAATTATAGTTTGATATTCCCTATATTGATTAATGGTTAATTACTTATTTCAGTATTTCTGTACACCATGCCCATATTCAAATATTATAATACTTATATTATCTTCATAGAATTCGGTTACTAGATGGATATATATTCTAACATAACCCCTTCTGCCAATAGAATGCTTAAAAAAGACAACTCACCATTATACAAGTCACTGTTATGCAAGTCTACCGATACGTGAAGGTCACCGATACATCAAGCCCACCGGTACAACAAGTCTACCGATATGTGAAGGTTACCGATACAGACAAGTCTACCGATACATAAAGGTCACTAATACATCAATCCCACCGGTACAACAAGTCTACCGATACGTGAAGGTCACCGATACAGACAAGTCCACCATTATGTATAAGGTCACCGATACAGACAAGTCACCGTTATGCTAGACTACAGGTACATGAAGGCTACCGTTACACAGAAGGTCACTGGTTCATTATGTCTACCGCTACTGATCAAGTCTATCGACAGACATGAATTCTTCCAAATAGAAAGGCTACCGTTACACAAGTGGTTACCCATACACAAGGCTACCGATATCCAAAGCTACCGTTCCAGGGAATCCGACGCTGCCTTAATTTATTTATCTTTATTTTATCTAACCAATGGTCATATAAGGTATATTTTAATGCTCTGTCATTTATTTAATGAAGGTTGTTGGATGTCTGAGAACCGTACCTCATACCTGCAAAAAGAAATCATTTCTTGCCGGAGCTCGTGCCATAAATATAAGAAGTCCTTGTTGCTACAGAAAAAAGACCCGAAGAATATACAAGATAAATACATAAGTGATCTACAAGTGACATACACAAGAAGAGCTCATTCAGATATATATGCACGACCAAGAAGATGCAAAAGCTCATACACACTCATGCTTACTCAAGAAGAGCTGTGTACTTTCACAAGGATTTTGAAGAACTTCATCGACTACATTTTCACTATCTCTGAACCTGGATGTCATGTAAATGACACTCTATTTTATAGACAAATACCAGAAGAGGACTCAAAACCATTTTTGATCAATCCGAAGGATTCCAGAGCTACACTACAATCACTAGAAGCATTCTAAACTCTATATCATGCTCAGTGATTTATTATTTACATTACGAGCAGTGTGTGTCATCAGTCTTAATTTAAAACACACACTTTCTCTTGAACCTTAACTTGAGGATTTTTAAATCCTCATTCAAACTCTTTAAATCTTCTATTTCCCACTCTGGATAGTGGTAGAGGTCGTGTGTGACCTGGACAGCTGTATTTTCTCTTGTTTTTGTTTCCCACGAAGAACTATGGTAGTGGTATTTGACCTGTACAGTTGTAAATTGTTGTGAACCCTGATCTAGGGTGTGGATCAAATTTATATAAATTTGAGAGGACTAAGTCTCAGCTTGAGACTGAACCTCTTGGTTATATCTGTTGTGCTTTATTTAGTAATATCTAAAAACTTTTATTCTGCTGTTAAGTGCTTTAAAATTTATAGTCTTTTTAAAGTTACTCTGATAATTGAATTAGAAAGTGTTTTCATTATTTGTAAATCATTAGGTTAGTATCAAAATCTAATATGATCTTATGATTAGATTAACTGGGAATTAATCAATCCCTTGAGAACCTAATTGAAAGTTTTATTTAGTTCAAATCCACTACAATTCGATTAGTATTTTTAATTGGGGGATTTTAGTAAAGGATTTTAAAAAGAAATTTTAATTGGAACTCAATTCACCCCCCTCTTGAGTGTCCACTCTGACCAATATTTGGTATCAGAGGTTTAAAATATTTTTTGAAGGACTATGTTTTTCAACTGCGATTTTATTTGTATTTTAATGTTCTTAAAATTTCTGTTATTTCAAAATTTTTACCTCTTTAAATTTTTTGTTTTAATCTAGTTATCATGGATAATAGATTTGAAGGTTTTTCTACTAATAGACCACCATTTTTTAATGGAAATAACTATGCTCATTGGAAGATTAAGATGAAAATTCATTTGGAAAGCATGGGTAATGATATTTGGACTGCCATAGAATCAGAATTTAAAATTCCCACTACTGTTAGATCTACTTGGAATGAAGCTACTAAGATAGATAACAATAATAATTACAAGGCTATGAATGCTCTTTATTTTGCTTTATGAGATGAGGATTTTTAATATAATATCTTCTAGTAAGATTGCATACAAAATATGGGATACTTTAGCTGTTTCTCATGAAGGAAAAACTAATGTTAAGGAAATGGGATTGAAAACCTATACTATTAAAAATGATAATTTTAAGATGAATCCTGATGAACCCATTTCTGATATGTATCTCAAGTTTAACGAAATTTTCAATATAATTATCTCACCGGGAAAGGATGTTCAATCAAAGGAGCAGATCATGAGAATTTTGAGATGCGTACCTGAAAGATGGAGGGACACTTCTGATTCAATCAGAGAATCTTGTGATATTGGTAAACTTCCAGTCAAGGAACTTATTGGTAAGTTGATGATGTATGAAGAAGAACTTAAGGTAAACAAAGATGAAGATGATGAACCAAAAAAGAAGTCAGTTTCCTTTAAGACATCTACTTCAAAGAATAAGGATAAGGATAAACTTCAAGCTCTAAGTGATAGATCAAGCTGTGAAGAATGTGAAAGTGTATCTGATAGTGATCCAGAAATGGCTCACATATCCAGAAGGTTTAAGAAGATTTATAAGAAGAAGAAGTTTTTTATAAAGTCAAATTACAATGGTAAATATGACAACAAGGGTCACTGGAAAAAGGACTAGAAGAAATCTAACAAATATGATGAATTTGTCTGCTATGAATGCAAAAGAAAAGGACATATAAAAGTAGACTATCCAAAGCTGAAATACAAAAAGAAGTATGAGTATAAGGATAATAAGTATAAGAAATCCATGAAGGGTACATGGAGTTATTCTGAGGATAGCTTCAGTGAATCTGATGCTTCTGAGATAGAAAACAGAAATAAGGAAAACATGTGTTTTATGACAGACACTTATGAGGTAACATCTGAAAATACTACTTTAAATACATATTATTCTAGAGATAATTTTGATTAGGAAAAAATTTCAAAATCTAAACTGTTTGAATACTGTGATATGTTGGAGGAAACCTGTAATGAGCTGAAAGACAAATACAAAGGTTTAAAGAAATAGTATGCTTTAACTATTAAACATAAATCTGATCTTGACATAGAAAAGGAAAAGAATGCTCAGTTACTTAAATAAAACACTAAACTAAAATTGTCAATTGAGCAAATTAGGAAGGATTTAGAAAATTTAACAAATGGAAAAGATACTCTTACTCAAATTCTAGGTAAGCATATTGCACCTAGATATACTACTGGTATAGGATACCGACCTGGACAAAGAAAAATTACCAAAAATAGATTTATTTCTAAATCTGGACAGAATGCAGATAATTCTAGTTCTGGAAGTTCATATGCTTCAACTAGTTATATTCATAGTTATAGATCGAACATGGTTTATCTTTCAAAATCTGTTGATTCTACAAATTTTATGAGACCCATAAGACAAATTTTGGCACCTAAAGTTTTATTGGCTAACCTGTCTAGACCCAAGAAAATCTGGGAACCAAAATAATTTCTTATCTAAATCTGTTTTGTAGGGAACCTGCTTAAAGAGATTCTGTAGAAAGACTTGTTACTTGGACAGTGGATGTTCAACACATATGTCAGGAGACTTATCATGCTTTAAAATCTTAGTCAGAGTTGATGGAGGTTTTTTCACCTTTGGTGATAATTCTAAAGGGAAAATCATTGGCTTAGGCCTGATTGGTAACACTGAATCAGTATTAATTTCTAAAGTTATATTTGTTGATGGGCTTATGTATAATGTACTAAGTATTTCTCAGTTATGTGATGATGGTTTTAATGTTAAATTTGAAAATGATTCTTGCAATGTTTTTAATTCTAAAAATGCTTTATTATTTTCTGCATTGCGAAATTAAAATGTATATGTTGTTGATTTAAATTCTTTATCTATGTAAAATATTAATTGTTTAAATGATTTTCATAAAGAGTCCTGGATTTGGCACATAAGATTAGGACACTGCAATGTACATTCACTTAGAAAACTTACTAGGAAGAACATAGTTAGCGACCAACCAAAACATGAATTCCAAGCAGATAAAGTTTGTAATCCCTGTCAAAAGGGAAAGCAACATAAAGTTTCTTTCAAATCGAAGAAAGAAGTTTCAACTTCTTAACCTCTTGATTTGGTTCACATGGATTTGTTTGGACCTTCTAGAGTTTCTAGTTTAAATGGGAAGAACTATGTCTTTGTTCTAGTAGATGACTATTCTAGGTATACCTGGGTATATTTTCTACCTCAAAAAAATGAAGCTTGTTATTACTTTGTTAAATATTCCAAGTCCCTAGAGAACCTTAGTGGACTTAAGATTAAAACCTTGTGTAGTGATCATGGCCGTGAGTTTGAGAATCATGAGTTTGAATCCTACTACTCACACAATGGCAATAGTCACAATTTCTCTTCCCCCCAGAAACCTCAGCAAAATGGTATAGTATAATGGAGGAATAAAACCCTTTAGAAAATTGAAAGAACCGTGCTCAATGAGTATGACCTAGGAGTTTATTTTTGGGCTGAAGCTGTCAATACAGCTTGTTATATTATCAATAGAGTCTTGATCATACCTATTCTTAAGAAGACCCCTTATGAGTTTTGGAACCATAGGAAACCTAAGGTTAACTACTTTAGTGTTTTTGGTTGCAAAGTCTTTATTCTTAATACCAAATATAATACTGAAAAATTTGCATCGAAGAGTGATGAGGGAATTTTCCTAGGTTATTCTATTTCTAGTAAATACTATGGAGTTTTCAAAAAGAGAACCAAATGTGTGGTAAAATCTGTTCACATCAAATTTGATGAAACTGACCCACATGAACCTAAGACCTCTCTTGAAAATCTTAAAGATGATCTCTCTGTTCTGAACCTTAATGATAATGATAGTGGACCTATAGTTAAAACATCCAGTTCTGGAAATTTTCAAGAACCTGCTTCTGTTGATTCCCAACCTGTTGATGAACCTGAAATCTCTAGCGCTACCTTTTTGAGACCAAATATGATTCTAAAGAACCATCCTTTAGATTTTTTTTGTAGGTAAACTAGTTAGAGGAACACAGACTAGAGCTACTCTAAGAAATCATGTTGAACATCAATCCATTCTTTCATAGTTAGAACCTAAAAATATCAATGATGCTATCAATGATGAATTTTGGGTAATGGCTATACAAGAAGAACATAATCAATTTGAAAGAAAGAATGTCTGGGAATTAGTAGAAAGACCTAAGGACACTTTAACCATAGGCACAAAGTTGGTGTTTAGAAACAAAGTTGATGAATCTTGAAACATCATTAGAAACAAAGTTAGACTAGTTGCACAAGGTTACAATCAATAAGAAGGAATTGACTATAAGGAAACCTTTGCACCTGTAGCTAGATTAGAGGCAATTAGGATCTTACATGCCATTGCATCACATTTGAATTTCAAGTTATATCAAATGGATGTTAAAAGTTCTTTTCTAAATGGTATTATTGTTGAATATTTTTTTAGAACAACCACCCAGTTTCTCAAATCCTCACTTTCAAAATCATGTTTTTAAACTTTCTAAAGATTTATATGGCTTAAAACATGCCCCAAGATCTTGGTATGAAGGACATGAAAATTTTTTATTGCAAAAGGATTTACAAAAGGAATTGTTGATCCCACTCTTTTTATAAAAAGAATTTTAAAAGATGTTTTAATAGTAAAAATCCATGTTGATGATATTATTTTTGGATCTTCTACAAATTCATTATGTACTGATTTTTCAAAGTTTATGAAAAATGAGTTTGAAATGAGCTTAATGGGAGAGCTTAAGTACTTTTGTGGATTTCAAATCTTTCAAAATAAGGATGGTGATATTTTGAATCAGAGAAAATATACTAAGGATTTATTAACACTTTTTGTTTTGGATAGTATTAAGCGAAGTGATACACATATGAGTACCACCTGTAAATTGGATATTGATGAAATTGTGAAACCAGTGGATCAAACTAATTATAGAGGTATGATTGGAAGTTTACTTTATCTTACTGCTAGCCGACCTGATATTATGTTTAGTGTATGTATGTGTGATAGATTTCAAGCTAACCCTAAAGAGTCACACTAACTTGCTGTCAAATGGATTTTCAAATATCTTAAATATACTACTAATTTGGGACTATTTTACCCGAAAGGACAATCATTTGATTTAATAAGTTATTCAGATGTTGACTTTGCTGGATTCAAATTAGATAGAAAGAGCACATCTGGAACATGTCATTTACTTGGAAGGTCCCTAGTATCATGGTGTAGTAAGAAATAGAACTCAGTTGCATTATCTACTACTGATGTAGAGTATATAGCTACTGGTAGTTGCTGTGAATAGATTCTATGGATGAAACACACTTTATTAGACTATGGATTTGATTTTAAACATGTTTCAATTAACTCTGATAACACTAGTGCGATCAACATCTCAAAGAACCCTTTGTCTCACTCTAGAACCAAACATATTGATGTTAGACACCACTTTCTAAGAGATCATTATCAAAGAGGTGATATAACTCTTGAATTTATAGGGACTGAACTCCAATTAGCTGATATATTCACTAATCCTTTAATTTCAGAAAGATTAAGTTTCATTAGACACGAATTAGGAATGATAACTTACTCTTAAACCGTTAGGATAAACCTCACCATTAGGATAAACCTCACCATTAGGATAAACCTCACCATTAGGATAAACCTCACCTTTAGGATAAACCTCACCGTTAGGATAGACCACACCGTTAGATAAAACCTCACTGTTAGGATAGACCTCACTGTTTAAGGACACCTCCCCAGTACATCTATCGCGCTGTTTTAAATTTTCGTATTAAGGCCGTGACTCTGAATATTTTTTTTAATATGAGATTTATTTTATGTGTGAATCCTAAATGATATTAAACCCAACTCTAGACATCACTCAATCACCGCGAACCCGTCTGTTCGAATCCCTCATACCTAAAACCTCTCAAGCTCGCAAAACCCTAAGCCTCAGAATCTGAAATGGCCAGTGTGAAGTGACCCTCAGTGGATGAAGGAAGTGATGCGCCACAAGCTAAGAAGCAGAGAGTAACCAATGTTGGTGATAGTGGAAGTAGTAGAGGTGTTGTTTGAAGGAACCCTGTGAATCCGCATTTATCGAAGCGAGAAATTGTAGTGGAAAAGGAGTTATGTGTGGAATGGATGTTGGAAAGTAAGTCTTTGATTCTGAAGATGTTATAAGAGCAAGGATGTCTCGAATGATTCATGAACAATAATGGACCATATTATCCAGTACTGGTAAATGAGTTCTATGAGTTTGTTTGTTTTGAAACCTCAAAAGTGGAGAATATGATGATTTCCTTTGTGAATAGTCAAAAGTTTTTGTTTTCATTTGTTGAATGGGATGAGAACCTTAGAGTTCCTCATAGAGGTTATTATGGATTTTATTCAAAATCCATACCTACTGCTAGTGACTTTTTCAATTATGAGGATGCCTTGTTAGAATTGACAGGAAATGGAACTCCTAGAAAGGTCATTGCTGCATAGATGGCAGGGGAGGATAAACTAATTTTTAAGAGCATTTAGCATGTGATTAGTCCAAGGATAAGAGATTTTGATGCCCTCATATTTCAGGATATTTATTTGTTGTATCTGTTAAAGCATTGAGTAAAGGTGAATTTGTAAAGATTGATAATGATTCAGATTGAGGATATGACTCGACCGAAGTCTATGTCCAATGCACTATACTTTTCTAAGTTGATTTCTATTATGTTGAAGGCAAAGGAGGTAGCTGGACCTCAAGATGAAACTATTTTGGTTAAGGATAATTTTTGCATCACCAGGACTGTTTGTAAGTTTATGAAAGTTAGTTGGAACCCCTGGAAGAAATCATGGGTTAATGATGAATGTAAAATCTATGAAAAGTACACATCTGTGGACTATCCTTCTAGACCAAAGGATGTGAGGGATCCTGCTCTTGGAGCAGATGAGCCAGAACCAATCTACAGTGATGATGAGGCTAAAACTGAGGAGGAAGAGATGTTAGTTGAGGAAGGAGGAGACCCAGATTTACCCCTAGTCCTGTGCACCAAAATATTTCCTATGGAGCAGCTAGCCCTCCAAAATCACTACCAAGGAGAGAAACTATTCTAAAGGACAATGATAATGAGACCACAGAAGAAGAAGAAGAAGCATATCAGAATGTTGTTAAGGACACCTCTGAAGTGGATGATGCAACCAAATCAGATCATTTTTCTCATGAAGAAAAGGAGGATGTTGCTGAAGAAAATGATAAGGAAAATGAAGAAGAAGATCTCAGTTTGAACCCTCTGATAGATAGTACAGTCCAAATAGTGCCTGATCAGGAAGAAGCAGTGGCACCTACTGCCATTACTGAGGGAGTCATTGATGACTCAGAATAGAATAGGACTTACCCCACTGTTGAACTATCAGTGCAAATGGTTATTGAATCTGCTGATGTTGTAGAGGAGGTTGTGGAGTTACCTCGAGCAGAACAGTTAGAGGAGATTCCTCAGGAGAATGCTCTAAGTGAGGGGGAGAATCTTGGTTCAGTTTCTGTACTGTATGACATCGAAGGTTGGTCATCGGATCTAGTATATATGGTTCTTGGAATTAATTATGGAGATTCTGATGAGGAAGGCCAGCCTCAAAGGGTGTCAATTATCCTACCTGTTGTGGCTGAAAATTTGGAAACCAAAGAGGACCTTGAGTCTTTAAAGGCTAAAATGAAAGAAGCACTGAGAGAATCGGTGGAAGATTTTAAGAAAAGCCTGGTTGATGAAATGAGGAGTGTGGAAGAATCCCTGGAGCTATCTTTGGGATGTGATGTGTGTAGTTTAGTGAATGAAATGATGGATGAAGTTAAAGTATGCCATACTCAAATTGAGAGTTGGACATGAGGTATGGTTTCTCTAAGACAATTGATTGCTTCATTGACTACCATGAACAGCTCTCAAACCCAATTGAATACTGATATCGGATATATCAAAGAAGTAGTCAAGTAGTTTTTGGAAGTATTTGAGGCTTTTAATACATTAGTAAAAGAACATATGAACAGTCAAGATGCACTTTTTCAGAAGGTGGTTAGTAATTTGACACAGTCTTTCAAAGAGACAGTAGCTTTCTCAGTAAAACCCCTTCCCTCATCCAGCTCCACTGTGAACATTGAACAAATCCAAACTGTGATCCATGAAGAGTTGGCTAAGGCTAGTACCAGTGGCACCTCAGATACTCAGATCCTTTCTACCACTAGGGAAGTTAGCAGCTTTGTTCGTGATCACCTATGGGCATAAACTACTTCTCAAGAGGCCATTAAGAATAAGGTGGATGCTTACTTTGAGAAGGTCTATACCAAGCATCAAAAGACCAACCATTTCAAGCTCAAGTTGTCTACAGTAACTCAATCATTCATAGAACAGGTTAGTAAGATCGGGGATCTTACTCCTGCCTTGGATAAATTCATTGAAAATCGATATGATTTTGTGTCAGCAATGGAGATAGGAGGTAGTATTATTATGGATTTGAGGAACCTGTTTCTACCTTTCTTGCATGTGGATGCCAGACCTGTGATTGTACATCCTGCTCTTCCTGCCTCCGCCTCTGAGAGTACACCTCAGTTGAATCTAGTTCAGGCTATTCGAAGCTTGACACCTATGATCCCACAGAGGAGCACAGATTTCAGATCCGGTACAGTTTCATTGGCTAAACCTCTAGTTGTTCTTTCAGCTATTCCCAAGCCATCTACTTAATCTGAACCTGCACCCTCTTCTAATCCTAAGGGAAAGAATCATGCTCAAGAGGAATATTGAATGATTCTGGATGTTTTTGATAGTATTCACTTGTCTTTTTGTAATACTGACTTTATCAGTTTGTACCGTTTGTGATTTAATGGAAATTTACTCTTACATTCTCCACTTTACTATGCTTATGTTTCTTTGCCTTATGTTCTCTTTTTGTCTCTACATTTCCCTAATTATAACCTTATGGTTTTTAATCACAAAGGGGGAGAAAATAAACCAAATGAGAACTGTGAGTTCAATTGAAAGGGGGAGAAAAATAAAAATGAAACAAATGAGAACTATTGAAAGGGGGAGCATAATGAGAACTTTGTTTTAAAGTTTTATTTTAGGATATTTTTCCTCTTCCAGCATTTTAATTTTATTAATACTTTGGCATAAGTAGTAATTATCAAAAAGGGGGAGATTGTTGAACCCTCTGGGAGAATTAGTTGAACTCATATTTTGATAATCCCAATTATGCACAATCATATTTTGATAATCCCAATTATTCTCTATTATAGTTTGATACTCCCTATATTGATTAATGGTTAATTTCTTGTTTCAGTATTTCTATACACCATGCCCATATTAATATATTATAATATTTATATTATCTTCATAGAATTCAGTTACTGGATGGATATATTGTCACGACCCGTCCTTGGGGCCCGTGCCGTGACTACCCCAAGCCCGCCTTCCATAGGCCAGGGGCTGGCGACTAGAACCAATGCGTAAATCCCGGAAAAAGGGAAGGCATTGCCCTTGTAAAGTAAACAAACACCACAGAGTAAGCAAGCGGAAAAGTAACACTAAGTTAAAACTGTAACAAGCTGTGCTGAATGTAAAAGGGGCTGGAAATACAAGACCAACTTTAAAGTACAACTGAAAGGGAAAAATAGAAATTGAAAAGAAAAGCCGCAGCGTCGAGCCGACCTATGGAAGTCCCACCTAAAGGGTGGGTACAGATAGCCTCCACTGCTCCTTGGGTCCACCTGACCGCTCCGAGTACATCCCGCCCAGTGGTCCACCTCCAGGTACCATCCTGCTCCGCAAGCCTCCACCACAATCAGCGCTGTCCGTCGTCTGTAACCAACACAACGTAGTACGGGCATAACCCGTGCAGGGGTGAGTATAAGTTACTCAGTAGGGACCCCGAGACCCCCGAAGGTCTCCCGAAATCCACAAAGGATAAACCACAAGGAAAGATACAATCACGAAGTAACAACCGACACTGCTTAGGTATATGCCTATACATAACCTAAGTCATCAATTTCCTACTCGGCTCCAACATCCGAGCTCAAGTACAACCCAGTCCACATAGGAAAGAAAAACATGTAATCCACACAGGATAGTTCAACACAATCCAGAAAGGAAAGTAAAACATAAATCCACACATGATAGCACAACACAATCCACAAAGGAGAGTAAATAGGATTCATCTCACACAGGTATACTTCTTCGAATGATGATAAAGATGATCACTGATCCATATAAGTCGTCGGACCCACAAAGGATCGATAGGTAACTAACCCCCGCAAAGACCCACACAGGATCGGGCCCACACAGGACCTGTAGGTGCTGCTGACCCACACAGGATCGGATCCACACAGGATCTGTAGCACTGATCCACGTAGGATTGCTGAGTGCAGTAGTCATCGCAGTCCACTGAGGATCTCTGCACAGTCGTCATCGCAGTCCACTGAGGATCTCTGCACAGTCGTCGTCGCAGTCACAGTAGCAGTCGCAGCCAGCTCTAGGGTTCCCGCACACAGCAAGCTCATTCGGGAGGGTCCGCTCCATGATCCGAGAGGCTGATCCATCAACTGACACAAAGTCCAAAGTTGATGTATCCAAAAGTTCTGTATCGTCAACAGAAACTCAACGTCGTAGACGGCACGTCAATCGGACGCCCGGTCTGAGAGTTATTGGCGTTTTCGTCCCAGGGGCCCGGTTGGTTTTTAAGGAAAAACCAACCCGACCGTACCCCACCTGCGTCCAAACCTCAGGAGGAGTAATCCAAAAGATCCGTCTCACTTAGAGGAATTCAACGAAGTCGATGTCACATCAATTGGACGTCCGTAGCTCAAGATATGAGCGTTTCCGCTCCGAAGGCCCGGTTGGTTTCGTGTACGAACCAACCCGGCTGAACCCAAAGTATTCTGAAACCTTGAGTACGATATACTGAAACGACCGTCTCGATCCAAGGATCGTGTTTCCGCTAACAGAGCGTCGTTCGGAGGCCCGTAGCTCATGTTACAGACAAAAGACCGAAAACGGTCCGAAGACTGGGGGTCTGGGCCCGGGCCGACCCGGCCCGACCCCCCAGGGTCAGCCGAACCGGGCCGACCTGACCCGGTCCGGTCTTGCCATGGTGCGGCCCGGCCGGTCGGACCGGCCTGGCTCGGCTCGGCCGAGCGCGGCAGCCGCGGGGCGCCGCCCCCGCGGGTTGAGGAAGCCGCGGCCCTCGAGGGGTCGTGCTGGACTTCAGCGGACGCGGCATGTTGCCGCGTCCCGTGCGTGCGAGCCGGACTCGCGCGGTCGTGGGTCCTCTGGCCGCCAGAGACTTCCGCGGGCCACCGAAGTTGCTCCGGTGGTCCGTTTTCCTTCCCATCTGCGCCATTGTTCTTCTCGGGTTCCGTTCTTCACTGCGGGATCATCAAAACGCCCTTGCGTCACATTTTGTCGTCGCCCACCAAATCCGCACAACAACGAAGAACGGCGGAGGGTTGTCGGGCCGTGTTCGTTTGGCCCGCACCCTCCGCGTTAGATAATAACCATTGGGAGAATTATTCAACACATCAAACATCAATTTCAATAAATTAAAATTGTTCTTACGAGACCAGGTTCTTTATTTTTAGAAGAAACGATCACGGGAAAAAAAATCAAATAAACCCCTACCTCGTCAAGTGTCGCACGCGTGTTCTTCGGGGAATTGATCGCCGCAGAAGGAGGCGATCTTCGCGTCGCGAAAGGCGTCGTGTCGTCGCGGAAGGGCGTCGCGTCGTCGCGGAATACGGCGCGCGTCGACGAACTCCGATGTTCAAGAACAACAGATTTAATTTTAATAATTAAATCCATCTTGAGTTAAAAACCACAAAGGAATTTTAATAGTCGCAATCTCTCACCTCAACGGATGATCGGAGGTTTTTGTTGCGCATTAAGGAACGTCGCCGAAGAACGTCGTGGGAGAGGAAACATTGGCGTCATGACACATGGCGTCGCATCTTCGATTTCCTCGGGTTCGGCTTTCTTCGTCGGAGGCCGGTGTTCTTCGCGTTTTTCGCGTTCTTCACGTTCTTCGCGAAGGAGGATGAAGAATTATTAGAGGTTCCTCAAAGGTTTAACACAACATTTCAAAAGGAGGTTGTGTTGGCCTTATTTTATTAACATGCCAACAAAACGAAAACGTGTTAAGAAACGAAGGAAATTAATTCATAGAATTAATTTCAATGAATAAACCGCCCATTTAATTCAACGAATAAAACTGCCCAATTAAATGGTGTGTTAAGAATTTAAGAAAACGCGTCAGTTGACTTTCATAATGACGGGTTTTCGTGGGTGCGTTACTTAGCGGAAAAGAAACGGTGGGGCTCGTGCGGGTCCCACCTAACAAATATCCTACAAAGAGGGTAAGATATTTTTGGATAGCACCCTATCCGCATCAACTCAGTTCAAGCCGCTTTAAGTGGCTTCAAGTGGCTTCCCAGTGGCTTAAGTGAAATAAAATAAAGTTTGTCGTACAATTATATTATTTCTTAACTTTAAGCCCGAAAATTAATAACCACACTCGAGAAAATGCAACTCTAGAAGAGGCGTTTCTAAGCAAGTACCGGCGTTGTGATTCCATCGGTGCCCTCAGAATTCGATTCCGAGCACCAGTTCAAAATTTAGAAAAACCCGCTCGTTCGTTCACTGAACGTACCCGAGCCAAACTTCGGAAAATGATTCCGGGCACAACGGGCCTCGGAATCAGGTGCTGTCAGAAACTGTATTCTTGTAAAAATCCAAAGAAAATTAATAGAAATATTTCCTTGAATTTTTCGGGTCTTTACATCACTCCCACCTCCGGGCTTTACGTCCCCGTAAAGATACATCATAAACTAGGGAAAAAAATGTGGGTACTGTGCACACATCTGAGCCTCCCGCTCCCATGTGCTCTCTTGGAGGTTCTCGTGCTGCCATCTGATTCACACAAGAGGAATCGATTGCCCATGTAGGAACCGCTCTTGTCGATCCTCTATGGCCACCGGGACCTCCGCAAAAGTCGCCCCATCATCCACGTCTAGCTCCCCATGGTCAATGATGTGCGTCGGGTCGTGCACGGATCTCCTCAGCTGAGATACGTGGAAGACATCATGCACCCGGTGCAACTGAGGTGGTAGAGCCAGGCGATAAGCCACCTCGCCAATCCCAATGAGGACTTGGAATGGTCCAATGAAGCATGGAGACAACTTGCTGCCTCGGCCAAATCTCCGCAAACCACGTCGAGGTGAGACACGCAAGAAGACGTGGTCGCCATCTTCGAACTCTAGTGGCCTCCGCCTCCTGTCAGCATAAGACTTCTGCCGGCTCTGAGCTGTCCTCATCCGCTCTTGGATGACCTGGAACTTCTCTGTCGTGGCCCGGACCATCTCTGGTCACACAAGTGCTGACTCCCCAGGGTCTGTCCAGCACAAAGGAGATCTGCAAGGTCTACCGTATAATGCCTCGTATGGTGCCATCCTGATGGTGGAGTGGTAGCTGTTGTTGTATGAGAAATCCACAAAGGGTAGGTGATCCTCCCAGCTGCGACCAAAGTCGAGGACACATGCACAGAGCATGTCCTCGAGAGTCTGAATGGTCCTCTCTGTCTGACCATCCGTCTGAGGGTGAAAGGGGGTGCTCAGACGTAGCCGCGTCCCGAACGCCTCCTGCAACCACTTCCAAAGCCGGGAAGTAAAGCGAGCATCTCGATCGGAGACGATAGACGATGACATACTGTGAAGCCGTACAATCTCCTGAACGTAGAGACGCCCCAAGCTCTCCACTAAGACCTGCTCTCGGATGGGTAAGAAGTGTGCCGACTTGGTGAGTCGGTCAACAATCACCCAAATGGAGTCGTGACCACTGGAAGTGCATGGAAGTACAGTCACTAAGTCCATAGATATGCCGTCCCACTTCCACTATGGAACCTCTAAGGGCTGTACGAAGCCTGCTGGTACTTGATGCTCTGCCTTCACCTGCTGGCAGGTGAGGCATTGTGAAACGAACTCTGCCACAACCTTCTTCATGCCCGGCCACTATTGTTTTCCCCTGAGGTCCTGGTACATCTTTACCACTCCAGGATGTAACGCCAATGGAGAAGTGTGAAAATATCTCAGCACATCCTCTCATAAAGCGACTGGTACCAAGGTACGTCCTCTGAAAAGGATGTTGTGCTCTACTCCAAAGGAGAAGCCATCAGGTGCCTGTCCTGAGGACAACTGTGCATGCCGCGTCTCATAGTCAGCATCCTCACACTGTGCCTCTCTGACCCACTGCAGTAGTGGAGGGGTGACTGTGAGAGACTGAACGAAGGCTGCTCCATCTCTCTCCATGAAGGATATCTGCAAAGCGGCTAGCTGCTCTGTCGCCTCCTCAAGTAGCTGAATGCCCGTTCTCTTGCTGAGGGCATCGGCCACCACGTTCCCCTTCCTAGGAGTATAGACTATCTCAAAGTCATAGTCCTGGAGGAACTCGAGCCATCGCCGCTGTCTCAGGTTCAGGTCCTTCTGAGAGAAGATGTACCTGAGACTCCGGTGGTTAGAAAAGACTGTAAAGTGCTCGTCCATCAGATATTTCCGCCATGTCTTCAGAGTGAAGACCACTGCTGCAACTCCAGGTCATGGGTAGCGTAGTTCTGCTCATGCGGCCTTTAACTGACGTGATCCATAGGCAATCACGGCCCCCTCCTACATCAGGACACACCCGAGTCTGGTCCCTAATGCATCACAGTAGACTACGTATCCAACTCCCTCCTCAAGCAACCTCAAGATAGGTGCGCTGGTCAATATCTGTCTCAGCTCTTGGAAGCTCTGATGACATCTGTCTGACCACACAAAGTGTTTCTCCTCTTCGTCAAAGCTGATATTGGTGCCGCAACTCTGGAGATGTCTGGCACAAACCTCCGATAATATCCAGCTAGTCCCAAGAAACTCCGCACCTCCGTCACGCACCTGGGTGGCTCCCAAGCTAGCACTTCCTCGATCTTCGCAGGATCCACCGCAACTCCCACCTCAAAAATGAGGTTCCCCAAGAAGTGGACCTCACGTAACAAGAACTGGCACTTCGAGAGCTTTCCATAACGTTGGTTCTCTCGGAGTCTGTCTAGTACAACCTGCAAGTGGTAGGCGTGCTCCTCCTCTGTGGTCGAGTATACCAAAATGTCGTCGATGAAGACCACGACAAATCGATCGAGGTATGGCTGGAAGATCCTGTTCATGAGGCTCATGAACACTGCTGGAGCATTGGTTACACCAAATGGCATAACCAAAAACTCATAGTGGCCATACCAACACCTGAAGGTCGTCTTCTGCACGTCCTCGTCTCGAACTCTGAGCTGATGATAGCCTGACCTGAGGTCTATCTTCGAGAACCACCGCGCTCCCTTGAGCTGATCGAAGAGGTCATCAATCCTCGGTAGCAGATACTTGTTCCTCACTGTCACCTGGTTCAGGCAATGATAGTCGACACACAGTCGCAAGCTCCCGTCTGCCTTCTTGCCAAACAATATCAGGGAAGCCCTGGGTGAAACACTGGGTCGGATGGACCCCTTGCCCTGCAATTCCTCCAACTATACCCGTAGCTCTCGAAGATCAGCGGGGGCCATCCGATACGCTGGAGTGGATATCGGGGATGTCCCGGGGTACAGGTCAATGTAAAATTCTACCTCTCTGCGAGGAGGTAGTCCGGGATCGTCGTCGGGGAAGACGTCCGCATACTGATCCACCACTGCAGGAAAACTATGACTCTGCACATCCACTGCTCCTAGGATGAGACTAGCCAACTCATTAGTGATGGGACATCCTCTCCTCTATGGGAGTACCTCCTGTGATGCAAAGGATCCCTTCTCGCCGTTGAAGGTGAACCTGCTCTCGTCGGTGCGCACACATCGCACCTTGCGCCTAAAGTAGTCAATCTGTGCATGGACTGTAGATAACCAATCCATGCCCAAGATGACGTCGTAAGGCCTTGACGCCGCTACAAGAAGATCCCAGCCGAAGCTCTCGCCTCCTAGAGTAAGCTCACACTGCCGGCACCAGTGTGTAATCGTCGAGTCTGCTCCTATAGGTGTCTCTAGTCATAAGGATCAAGCCAACAGCTCTGTCAGAATCTCCGAGCTCCGAACAAGGGCAGCGGCTATGAAATAGTGACTCGCTCCTGTGTCTATAAGAACTACAACAAGGGTGGAATAGACATAGATCGTACCTCGAATCATCTCTGGCGCGCCGTGGTCATAGGCCTCCACTGCCTGGAGCTGTGCCTGTCTCTGCCCGCCAGCTCCCTGTAGTCGGGGGGGACCTCCCAGTGGTGGTGGCGGCAGAGCCTCAAAGCGTCGCCCACCACCTGCTGCTCGGCCAGCTCCTCTGCCTCGTCCGCCTCCTCCCTGCGAACCACCACGGTCGACCCTCTGCCTCTACCTGGGTGGCCCCTCCACCGTCTGCTCCTCCTCGGTACGACGGGTTGGGCAGTCACAAGCCATGTGGCCCTGCCCGCCGCAGGCGTCGCACAACCTGCCTCTCGGAAGACTGGCTCCGCGCTGTGTGCCCCGCACTGCGGAGCCAGTGTCCTGAGGTTGTATACGAGAGGGTCTAGTCTACCTGGAACCCTGAGTCATCCATTGTCTTCCAGCTGCCGAAGACTCTGCTACCTGCCGCCCTGCGGTAGGTCTCGCCGTGGACTCAGCCAGAATGCTCTTGATAAGAAGGGCCCGCTCCAGTACTCCTGCCTGAGTTGGAATGATGAGGGAGATCAACGATGCCCTGATCTCGTGTCTCAAACCCTGCTCAAAGGTTCGGGCCCGGAAGAATGGGTCTCGTACCATGTCGGTCGAGTAGCGAGAAAGATCGGTAAACCTCGTCGCGTACTGGGCGACCGTCAAGCTGCCCTTCCGTAGTTAAAGAAGCTCCTGGATGCGCACCGCATGGAGGGTGGATGGGATGAACTCTGAGCGGAAGAGGCCCTAAAAGTCTATCGAGATGAGGGAGGCCTCATCGTGAACTTAGAGCATCAAGCTCCGCCATCGTCCTGCTGCTGCGTGCAGTAGGCTCGCCGCGAGGATCACAATGAGGCCTGCAGGTGTTCTCACTAGCCTGAAAACTCGTACGACCGCCTCCAACCAGTCCTTGGCTACCTGGGGGTACATCTCCCCACGAAACCTGGGTGGTCGCTAGCGCTAGAACTCGTTCAGAGCTCCGATGCGACGTGCATCATCAGCGGTCGGTGCTGGTAGCATCGGGGGCTCGGCTGGTAGAGGTATCGTCAGTGCATCCACCGTCAAAGGGCCCTGTACCGAGGCCTCGTCACTCGACGGGCTGTCGTCGCGCTCTACTCTCAGAAATCTATCTGGATGCGGCCGTGGGGCCATCTTGAAAAGGAAACAAGTGCGCCACGGTCAGAACAGTATACCTGGTGAGCTGACACAAGTAATCACAAAGAAAACTTGAAACACACATGTAACCAATGTTTTCATGCATTAAGTCGGAAATCAGAAGTCAGGGTCCTGGTGTACGGATACGTCGGCCTCCGCACCAACACTGGACTCCCTGGATTGATAACCACACTAAATACGCTAAACACTATTTCTTCACATAGAAGAAATATCAGAGTCTGCAGTAGAACCGACCACCTCTGATACCAATTTGTCACGACCCGTCCTCGGGGCCCGTGCTGTGACTACCCAAAGCCCACCTTCCATAGGCCAAGGGCTGGCGACTAGCACCAAGGCGTAAATCCCGGAAAAAGGGAAGGCATTGCCTTTTTAAAGTAAACAAACACCAGAGAGTAAGCAAGCAGAAAAGTAACACTAAGTAAAAACTGTAACAAGCTGTGTTGAAAGTAAAAGGGGCCGGAAATACAAGCCCAACTGTAAAGTACAACTGAAAGGGAAAAACAACAACTGAAAAGAAAATCCGCAGCGTCAAGCCGTCCTCTGGAAGTCCCACCTGAAGGGTGGGTACAAATGGCCTCCACTGCTCCTCGGGGCCACCTGACCGCTCCGAGTACGTCCCGCCCAGTGGTCCACCTCCAGGTATCGTCCTGCTCCGCAAGCCTCCACCACAATCAGCGTTGTCCGTTGTCTGCAACCAACACAACGTAGTACGGGCATAGCCCGTGCAGGGGTGAATATAAGCTACTCAGTAGGGACCCCGAGACCCCCGAAGGTCTCTCGAAATCCACAAAGGATAAACCACAAGGAAAGATACAATCACGAAGTAGCAACCGACACTACTTAGGTATATGCCCATACATATACCTAAGTCATCAATTTCTCGCTCGGCTCCAACATCCGAGCCCAAGTACAACCCAGTCCACACAGGAAAGAAAAACGTGTAATCCACACAGGATAGCTCAACACAATCCACAAAGGAAAGTAAAATGTAAATCCAAACAGGATAGCACAACACAATCCACAAAGGAGAGTAAATAGGATTC
This sequence comes from Viscum album, assembly GCA_963277665.1. Lineage (NCBI taxonomy): Eukaryota > Viridiplantae > Streptophyta > Magnoliopsida > Santalales > Viscaceae > Viscum > Viscum album. The sequence goes on from OY728145.1 coordinate 1,421,228,700, forward strand.
AGCTCACACAGGTATACTTCTTCGAATGACGATAAAGATGATCACTGATCCATCTAAGTAGTCGGACCCACAAAGGATCGATAGTTAACTAACCCCCGCAAAGACCCACACAGGATCGGGCCCACACAGGACCTGTAGGCGCTGGTTCACACAGACCCGCTGAGCGCTTACCCACACAGGATCGGATCCACACAGGATCTGTAGCACTGATCCACGTAGGATCACTGAGTGCAGTAGTCGTTGCAGTCCACTGAGGATCTCTGCACAGTCGTCGTCGGAGTCCACTAAGGATCTCTGCACAGTCGTCGTCGCAGTCATAGTAGTAGTCGCAGCCCGCTCTAGGGTTCCTGCACACAACAAGCTCATTCGGGAGGGTCCGCTCCATGAGCCGAGAGGCTGATACATCAACTGACGCAAAGTCCGAAGTTGATGTATCCAAATGTTCTGTATCGTCAACAAGAACTCAACGTCATAGACAGCGCGTCAATCGGACGCCCAGTCTGACAGTTATTGGCTTTTTCGTCCCAGGGGCCCGGTTGGTTTTTAAGGAAAAACCAACCAGACCGTACTCCACCTGTGTCCAAACCTCGGGTGGAGTGAGCCAAAAGATCTGTCTCACTTAGAGGAATTCAACGAAGTCAACGACACTTCAATCGGACGTCTGTAGCTCAAGATATGAGTCTTTCCGCTCCGAAGGCCCGGTTGGTTTCGTGTACGAACCAACCCATCCGAACCCAAAGTATTCTGAAACCTTGAGTGCGATATACCGAAACGACCGTCTCGATCCAAGGATCGCGTTTCCACTGACGACGCGTCGTTTGGAGGCTCGTAGCTCAAGTTACGGGCAAAAGAACGAAAACGGTCCGAAGACGGGGGGTCTGGGCCCGGGCCGACCAGAACCGGGTCGACCCGACCCGGTCCGACCCGGCTGGACCCGGTCAGGTCTGGCCAGGGCGCGGCCCAGCCGGTCGGACCGGCCTAGCTCGGCTCGGCCGAGCGACCGAGCGCGGCCCAGCCGGTCGGCGCCGCCCCCACGGGTTGAGGAAGCCACGACCCTCGAGGGGCCGCGCTGGACTTCAGCGGACGCGGCATGTTGCCGTGTCCCGTGCGTGCGAGCCGGACCCAGGCGACCGCGGGTCCACTGGCCACTGACACCGCGCCGGCGACCCGTTCGGCCGGAGACTTCTGCGGGCCACTGAAGTTTCTCTGGTGGTCCGTTTTCCTTCCCGTCTGCGCCGCTGTTCCTCCCGGGTTCCGTTCTTCACTGTGGGATCATCAAAACGCCCTTGCGTCACGTTTTTTCGTCTCCCGCTAAATATTCACAACAAAAAAGAACTGAGGAGGGTTGTCGGGCCGTGTTCGTTTGGCCCGCACCCTCCGCGTTAGAAAATAACAGTCGGGAGAATTATTCAACACATAAAAACAACAATTTTAATAAATTAAAATTTTTCTTACGAGACCGAGTTCTTTATTTTTAAAAGAAATGATCACGGGAAAAAAACAATAAAATAAACCCCTACCTCGTCAAGTGTCGCACGCGCGTTCTCCACGGAATTGATCGCCACGGAATGTGGTGATCGTCGCGTCGCGGAAGGCGTCGCGTCGTCGCGGAAGGGCGTCGCGTCATCGCGGAATATGGTGCGCGTCGACGAACTCCGAAGTTCAAGAACAACATATTTAATTTTAATAATTAAATCCATCTTGAGTTAAAAACCACAAAGGAATTTTAAGAGTCGCAATCTCTCACCTCAATGGATGATCGAAGGTTTTTGTTGCGGATTAAGGAACGTCACCGAAGAACGTCCAGGAGAGGAAACGTTGGCGTCGCGGCACACGACGTTGCGTCGTCGATTTCCGAGGGTTCGACATTCTTCGTCGGAGGCCGGTGTTCTTTGAGTTCTTCGCGTTCTTCGCATTCTTCGCGTTCTTCACGTTCTTCACGAAGGAGGATGAAGAATTCTTAGATTTTTCTCAATGGTTTAATACAACATTTCAAAAGGAGGGTGTGTTGGCCTTATTTTATTAATATGCCAACAAAAAGAAAACGTGTTAAGAAACGAATGAAATTAATTCATAGAATTAATTTCAACGAATAAACCGCCCATTTAATTCAATGAATAAAACTTCCCAATTAAAGGGTGCATTAAGAATTTAAGAAAACGTGTCAGTTGACTTTCATAATGACGGGTTTTCGCGGGTGCGTTACGTAGCGGAAAAGGAACGGTGGGGCCCGTGCGGGTCCCACCTCACAAATATCCTACCAAGAGGGTAGGATATTTTTGGATAACACCCTATCCGCATCAACTCAGATCAAGCCGCTTTAAGTGGCTTCAAATGGCTTCCAAGTGGCTTAAGTGAAATAAAATAAAGTATGTCGTACAATTATATTATTTTTAACTTTAATCCCAAAAATTAAAAACCACACCCGAGTAAACGCAACTCCGGAAGAGGCGTTTCTAAGCAAGTACCGGCGCTGCGATTCCATCGGTGCCCTCAGAATTCGATTCCGAGCACCAGTTTAAAAGTTAGAAAAACCCGCTCATCCGTTTACTGAACGTACCAGAGCCAAACTTCGGAAAATGATTCCGGGCACACCGTTCCTCGAAATCAGGTGCCGTCAGAAACTGCGTTCTTGTAAAAATCCAAAGAAAATTAAGAAAAAAATTTCCTTGAATTTTTTGGGTCTTTAAATATATATTCTCACTTAACGCTTTCTGCCAATAGAATGCTTAAACAGACAAGTCACTATTATGAAAGTCACCGTTATGCAAGTCTACCGATACGTGGAGGTCACCAATACATCAAGCCCACCGGTACAAAAAGTCTACCAATACGTGGAGGTTACCAATATAGACAATTATACCGATACGTGAAGGTCACCGATACATCAAGCTCACAGGTGCAACAGGTCTACCGATACACGAAGGTCACCGATACAGACAAGTCCACCGTTATGTATAAGGGCACCGATATAGACAAGTCACCGTTATGCAAGCCTATGGGTACATGAAGTATACCGTTACATGGATGGTCACTGGTACATTAATTCTACTACTACCGATCAAGTCTACCAATAGGCATGAAGTCTACCGAATAGAAAGGCTACCGTTACACAATAGGTTACTGATACACAAGGCTACCGATATCCAAAGCTACTGTTCCAGAGAATCCGACGCTGCCTTAATTTCCTTATCTTTATTTAATATAACCAATGGTCATATCAGTTATATTTTAATGCTCTGTCATTTATTTAATGAAGGTTGATGGATGTCAGTGAACCGTACCTTGTACCTGCAAAAATAAATCATTTCTTGCCGGAGCTCATGCCATAAATACACGAAGTCCCTGTTGCTGCAGAAAAAAGACCCGAAGAATATACAAGATACATACAGAAGTGATCTACAAGTGACAGACATAAGAAGAACTCATTCATATATACATGCACGACCAAGAAGACACAGAAGCTCATACACACTCACGCTTACTCAAGAAGAGCTGTGTACTTTCACAAGGATTTTGAAGAACTTCATCGACTACATTTTCAGTGTCTCTAAACCTAGATGTCAAGGAAACAACACTCTGTTTTCCAGAAAAAAACTGGAAGAGGATCCAGAACTATTTCTGATCAATCTGAAGGAGTCCAGAGCTACACTGCAATCACTAGAGCCATTATAAACTCTATATCTTGCTCAGTGATTTATTCTTTACATTATGAGCAGTGTGTGTCATCAGTCTTAATTTAAAACACACACTGTCTCTTGAACCATAACTGGAGGAACTCTAAATCATCATTAAAACTCCTTAAATATTCTATTTCTCACTGTGGATAGTGGTAGAGGTCGTGTGTGACCTGGATAGCTGTATTTCCTATTGTTTTTGTTTCCCACGAAGAACTGTGGAAGAGGTCTTTGACCTGGAAAGTTGTAAACTATTGTGAACCCCGATCCAGGGTGTGGATCAAATTTATATAAATTTGAGAGGACTAAGTCTCAACATGAGACTGAACCTCTTGGTTATATCTGTTGTGCTTTATTTAGTTTTATCTAAAACCTTTTATTCCACTTCAAAGTGCTTTAAAATTTAAAATGTTTTTAAAGTTACTCTGATAATTGAATTAGCAAGTGTTTTCATTATTTGTAAATCATTAGGTTAGTTTCAAAATCTAATCTTCTCTTCTGATTAGATTAACTAGGAATTAATCAATCCCTTGAGAACCTAACTGAAAGTTTGCTTTAGGTCAAATTCACTATAATCCAATTAATATTTTAAATTGGGGGATTTTAGTAAAGGATTTTAAACAGAAATTTTAATTGGAACTCAATCCACCCCCCCCCCCTCTTGAGTGTCCACTCCGACTAACACTAATTACCAGTAACTGCTCTAATTATTTAAACTTTTCTATAATTTTTAATAAATATTACTAATTAACAGTAATTGATGATAATTATTACTAGTTATTGGTAGTTATTACCATTTATTAATATTTGTCCGTAAATATTACTAATTAATACTAGCTATCAATTTTATATATTTTATTAGTAACAATTACTAATTAAAGGTAATTATTAATCAGTACTTACTAATTATCAATAATTATTATTAATTATCAGTAATTATTTGAAATTATCAGTAATTATTAGTAATTATGTCTAATTATTACTAATTATTGGTAATTATTACTATTTACTAATAATTAGTATTAATTATATGTAATTATTACTATTTATTACTAATTATAAATAATTATTACTAATTATAAATAATTATTACTAAATATTTTGATTTATTAATAATTTCCAATAATTATTATTAAATATTCTAAATTTCTGCTAATTATTAATAATTACTTGTAGTTATTACTAATTACCTATAATTATTATTAATTATTAATAGTTTCTGGAAATTATTATTAATTATCGCTATTTATTACCAATCATATGAAATTACTTCTAATTCAAGCAAATTAGTTCTAATAATTACTAATTATTTCTAATCACTACTAATTGCAACAAATTAATCTTAATTAAGAAAAATTATATCTCAATACTACTATTTATTAATAATTATTATTTATTGTTACTAATTATTTACAAATAGTAGTAATTAAATTAAATTAAAAATAATTACTCATCACAATTAAAATTTATTAATATTTATTTCAAATATCAAATAAATTAAACAAATAAAAATTTTAAAATTTTTATAATTATTACTTCATAATAAAATTTTGTTTGGAATAATGATTTTGACACAGTTCTGAAAACATTCTTGTAAAAATGTAAATTTATACTAAGTGATGTGATAAAGGAATTGAAAAAGGATCTTAGGAAATATAATTGGGGGTGTTTCTTGGTGTTTATATAGATTTTATTATTTGTGATGGATTTTTTCTGATGAGGATTTAATAAAAAATAATAGAATTTATTAAGAAAATAGTTTAAAATACTACCCACCATAAATTCATATAGTAAAATAAAGGCATTTCTGCTAGATGTCGATATCCATTGAAATAGTTACACATTATATATATATTTTTTATTAACTCTTCAAAAAATGTATTTCTGATAGAAATATTTCTATAAAAATAATATTATTTTGCAAGGAATGAGGATTTCAATCCCAAAAATTCTTTCAACACCATATGTTGTGTGGTTCCATCAATAATATTTGCGATAAGATATGAATTCTATCTCAAATACCATGAAATATGGAGTTATTTCCGACTAGACTATCACTCCATCAAAAATAACAAGATATTTTGTTGTTTTAATGGGTTCCAATTCTGTCACGAAAAAACCATTTATAAAAACATCATTTTCGTATAGTGATAGACAAAGCATTAAAAATATCATCTATCATAGTCACAGTGTCTACCTGAATCATTTTTAAGAACACCCCCTCTTCATGAAACTGATTTTCCATAGATGTTTAGTCAGTCCTAATCCAATATAATTGAAGCTGAAAAACTACTACCTTGTAAGCATCTGACTGCATTACTAATCTTCATGGTTCTAAGAGCCTGAACTGGTCTATTTAGAATGGAATTCTTGATAGAGACATAATTGATGACATATATTCCAATAAGTGTAAAAACATTTATCCTAGTGAGAAATATGATTTATATGTTATGTCTTTCCACACTGATATAAAGTAAGATAGATTATGAAAACCATCATGGAGGGCATAATATGATACTACGACTGGGATCCACTACCACATCCCTTATGAACATCATTTCACATTCATTTCCTCCTGTATGAGTCACTACAACTATTATCTGACAAGGGAGGAATTTCAAACCATCATAATTTTCCTTAATGTCCAATTTCCACCATTATTAATCTATCTACTACCTCACCATAGGTTCACAATTTTAGCTTAAATACCCAAGAATGGATATCTGTTCACAAACCCATCAGAAATATTTGATCTTGTATATTTTCATTCAATATTTTGTCTAGGGAGAAAATATAATGACCTGAAAAATTCTAAGAATACAATGTTAACTTCCATTCATCTTTTTGAAGAGTGAGGAACTACATGAAATTATTAAAATCTATATTTCTAGGTAAATTGGTTTGATAAAGATGGATCAAGATCCTATCCATTCCAAATAATCATTATCATTAAACAGAACCACTGAGTTGCAATACATTGGACTGGGGACTTCAATCATAATTAAAACAAACTTCACCTTAAATGAATTTAATTTCCCCATGAACAAAAAAATATTTTAAAACTCCCTTACCACCGCTTTCTAATTTCCATTCTCCCATTAGAGTGATGATGGATTTTAGTGAGTATACTCTTGGTATCGAATCTTATCACCAACATTTTCTTGATATATATAGCTCGATAATAAATTAGAGCCACACATTGGTCCATAGAATAAACCACACACCTAAAATCCTCGATAACTATTTTACCAACATGACGATTCTCTTCCATAATGTTATACATAAAACCCTCTTGAGGTTTTACTATATGTTTTTGAGGTTGAATAGTGCTACAAAAAACATATAAATAATTGAAAACATTAATTTTTTAAACACAGTTTATAATAAACTAGAAATAGAATGTAAAAAACTCAAGAGAACACTTTATTATACATCCCATTGAAACATAAGGCTCACAAAGATAGGAGATAATTATTCAATATCTTACTACATAACCCTAATGTCCTGACATCTCTAACTCTCTTCTATAATGACATCCCAAGTCACATAAGCCAAAAATTATATTTTTATACAAATATATCAAGAACCAATGAAAAAGTTCACCAATTTGGACAAATAAAGCATCTAGTTGAAATGCTCTAAAGTCATTCCAGATCACTAAGAGATATTATAAATAACATGGGTATAAAAAAACTTCATTGGGAATGATTTTCCTAAATAATGTGATAAAGATAATGATCTATAAAAAATTTGTAGTAAAAACATGCAACACATAAAAAAAGATAAAATATAAAAACTCCAAAACAATTGAAAATTATCATAATATTAATATAGATAAAAAAACTAAATAAACATTTGATATAGAGACACTAAAATATGGTATATAAACAATTCAGAAAACCAATACACATCATCAATGAACCTATGGGTCAGTATCCCACTATGTCACTAACATACACCAAACATGAAAACATTGGGAAGACACTTCCACCAAAAGATTATTTTTCTTTTTCTATATTATACATGAAAAATTAAATGCACAGCTATTGGGTTTAAACTGGGTACGATCTCCATAAACTATTAGGATATAACTAAGCTTTTCTGAAGAATCCTATATTAACAAAAATCAATTATTCATCGTTTTTCATAAATAAAATAATATGATATTTAATTTCTATAAATCTATATATGACATGAAAAATAACCATTATGAAATATATTTATAATAAATGAATGATTAATAGTTTTTTAGATTCTAAAAAAACATGGAAATCAACAATTTCATAATAGTTTGCAAAGAAAAAATGTATAAATCATTTCACAAAAATTAATAAAATATCGATGATTGAAAATAAAAACCCTTTAAAAAATTACTCATGGAAATGAGTTTTATATTAAATCAATATATGTTTATAAAGTGTCCTCGCACCTCATGTGATCAGGGAAAACAAAAAAATAGGTGTTCACTTAGTGGATACCCCCATTATCTGTCTCTATTCCAAAGCAATTTTTTGGTTGAGTTTTATCATACTTCTAAAAATTGATAAATGAAATCATGCATTGTCATGATTCTCCCTGGCTACCCACTTAATATCAATTGTCCCATGTTTTGTTACCATCTAAAAAATTCAATGGTTTCTATGGGGTGTTTTTTCAATCCAAATCCATCATAGTAAAATAACTTCAAATATAAAAAACCCACTCATTAGGATTCTAGAAAAAAATTATTATATTTAGTAATTTTTTTTTCAGATAGATTTTATGGAATAAAAACAATTACTTTATAAAATTTAACACCAATTTTATAAATTAAAAATTAATCAATATTCATATGAAAAACCCATTCTTATGAAATAATATACCTCAAACAGTTAGAATAACAATAAAATATATAGAACCTATGGTCTTATTGAATATATTATCTCAAAAATAAAAAAACAATACCTAAACCACAAATTAAAATCATTTAATTATAGATCAAACAAACCCTTGGATTCTATATCCATACTATGTATGCAAAAAAACTGATAAGAAGTAAATGATCGATGAATGATAAGAGAAGCCAATTACTATAAATAAACTTGATGGTCCAGGGACAATCCTCACTAAAATATCATTATGAGAAAAGGTCAAATGTATTTTGAATGATATAGTTTTGACGGGTTTGAATATAGAAAAAATAAGTGAAAAATTAGTTAAATTGAGAAAAGGGTAAAATAAAGAATGAAAAAAATAATCAAATGGGATGACATGTTAATAATTTATATCATGGACTCAAAATAAGAATCATGGATTCAAAATGTGTATAATTATAACTCAATATTGCCCATTTTTTGAAAAATGAATCATGATGACGACCCATGAAAATAACCATGGTCTCAAGAAATTTACAATTGAAAATAATTTCGATTCAAAATCCCTCATTCATGATTGGAGATGTTGAATTAGTGGTGCTGAAGATCATTAAAAGAAATAAAATTCCCAAAATATGAAAAAGACCAACCATAGGTAAAGAAACAGTAATAAAAGGAATCTTACTTTCTAGATGAAAATTAGAGCTTTCACATATATTGAGGAACTATATGCCATATTTTTCATATGTATTGAATCAAAATGTACTACAATGTGTGAATTATCACTTTATTGAAGACAAAGAACTTGAAATCATGGATCATAGAGGTAATGTTTGATGAAATAGGACCACTCATATTATGTATTTACATTATGGAAAAGACAAGTATAGATAAGAAATATGGAAACATGAGTATTTATTGAAACAAAAGAATCTTCAATTATTCATGTATTAAATTTTGAGCTGAAAATTAAATGAGTAAATATCTTAAGAGGGGGAGAATGTAATAGCCTTTGATTTTCAGATATGAATAATTTTCCACATTAATACATGAAAAATATAATTCGTAAACATTGAAAACACCATTTTATTACATTAATATAAATTATTTTATATGAAGTTTGAAAATAATCTAATAAATTAAAAATATCATAATGTGATAATAAACACATGTAAACACAAAACTAGAATTTGATACTTTGGTGTATTTTGGTCCCCTATAATTATCGTAGAGTTGAAAAAAATATTATGATAAAACAATTTATCAGAAATATATGTGGAATTTAAAAATGAAATATAAGTTTTTGATAAAACATTTATTGAATAATAATGGAGAAAGAGGTATTTGTATAAACTTTATTCATTGTATGACCATTGTAATAATATATCACCATTAGGAATAATAACAGACTATTTAAATGGTAATTGAACCAATGCGAATAATATAATTCATTTTATTTTATTTATAATGAAAAAAATAAGTAAATATAATTTCATAAATTATATAAAATGTAATTTAAAATCTTAAAACAAAAAATAACATTACCTTTAAATTTCAACAAAATTTTAATCATATATTGTAAATTATTAATTATTACATTAAAATTAATTAATTTTTTTTGAATCTTATGTTACCTAAAAAAAATTAATTAACTACAAATAGAGTAATAATTAGAAATGAAAAAATACAGAAAAATTACTACTTTTGGTAAAAGAAACAACATTTATTTCATATAAAATTATTTTGTTCATGTATAATATGATTTAATTTAAAAAATAAATCAAAAATATTATTAATTTTAATTTGATTAAATTTACGTCATTTTTAGATCCATAATCTCAATATGGTATTAGGGTGATTTTTTATTTTTTAAAAACCTTTAATTATTAGTTAATAAATTAAAATAATTTTTTTTATAAATACAATAATATTTAATAATTCATTACATAAATATGAATAATGTTATTTTAAAAACATTTTAATGAGTTATATATTATTTAAAGGGCAATATAAATAATTTTAAAATAGTAAATTGAATTTATAAACCTATATTTTAAATTTGATCCTTAAGATAAATTTTATTAAAAAACCTTTTTTTAAATATTTAACTCTAATTAATAGATTTAATTATTCTTCTTATAATGATTATTTGGGTCCATATGATTGATTTTGGGGGGGTTTGGAATATTTTCTGACAATAATTCACATCTAGTTCTCCATTTCTACTTCAGATCCCTTTTGGGGGTAGTTTCCAACAGGGTCTGTTTATGGATCCAAAAGCACCCAACAACTCTACTACCCTTATTGGATTATGATTCTGACATAAAAAGGTATACAGTCAGTAGTTAACCTCACCAACAACACTTAATAACTCAAATAAGTCAAGCATTTGGGACGTTGGGCTAATTGCACCCTTAGGGGGGATTATTTCCTTATATGACCCTCTATTTTAGATTTAAAGCATATTTGTGAATCCCATTTTAAATTAAAAATATGAAATTATTAACTTTTATGTATTTATAATAAATTATAGGACTGCATTAATGGGAAACAAAATGTATGTATCCAAGGTTCTCTATCGATGAAACCATATGTATGTATTTGAGGTTCTCCATCGATTAACCCATCTGTATGTATCAATGGTCCCCCATCATGGTTATGTATTTTATATTTGATGACGGGATTAATAGACCCAAATAGGTTCATTGGAATTTATCATCATCTAGGGATACATGTGTTTTTTTATATTTATACAAGGCCCATTATAGGGGATACTTATATATCCCCATGAGAGGAATCAGACCCACATAGTATGATAAAGGGAATCATGTATAGATCCAAATCATACATAGAGCAACAAAATTTGAAAAATAGGTTCATTAAGGATGAAATCTATGATTACTATTCCTATGATATCTATCAAATATATAGATTAGAGGGGATATCATCACATTATTATGAATTTAAGTTTAATTAACTCGGTTTCCATGGGGATGATTCATAAATCTGACTCATTAAATACTATAAGGCCACATGGAGTAGGATTCTCTAAGTAGTTTATGTTCATGTAGGAAAAAAATATAAAATTTTGTATTTATTCATCAAAATGATGACTTGGAATGATTATATAGGTCTTAAGGTTTAAATTCAGGCTCTAATTTTTCCATTATCATTGGATCTAGCATGAAAAGCATGATTTTTGTAGGGTCGAATGGTGGTCCCTATGATAATTATATCCTTTAGTTTTAACATTTACGTTATCTTAATTGATTAATTGGGAGGATTATTAGGTAGGAACTCAGAAGATACATAGGACCCCCTATTTTTCAACTACACATGTTTTAGACCTCTTCCTCTAATTTTAATTTCTCATGTTTTTCTATGTTTTCATGGGGTTCCCACCTAGTAGGAAGATAATGAACTTTTCTATTGGGTTACCTTTGGTGATTTTCCTCCAATAAGGTACTATTTCTCTTATAATTGGTAGTTTAAGGTCTTTCATGCTGGGTCAATATAGTTTCTGGTAATGGTCCAGTTGATTTTACCAAATGTGAGGCAGCCTGTAATGTGAAATGGGATGGACAAAGCCAATACGAATTGAGTAACTAATGTCATGCTCACAAAAAAACTCAAGGAATACTGAAAGTAGTTTAAATGCATAATGCATGTATTAAAATTTTCATGAGGTATTCTATATGTTAAGGGTAAGGAGAAACTCATATTGAAAGAAGAGGTTGATTCTAGTATAAAATATCTCAATGGTATTGTTATTCTATGGTCATAGTGTTCGGAACAAAGGGGGAATTCATTTTATAGTCATGAATCTTCAACCCTATGATTAAGTGGATTTTCCAAAAGTAGAATCTCAGCATGAGGGTTTAAGGTCACCATTTTAGAGGGACACCCAAATTGGAAAAAACATAAGATATATTATCATGATCATTATTTAAACATGAGAAAAAATAATGATTGTTTAACATTGATGGATCTCGAATCTTATTGAATAGTTGGCTTGTGTTGTGTGTGCGTCCTAACCTATGAATTTATGAATAAAGTGGAACTAGAAACTATTTTGAAAAGAATGACTATTAATAATGGAAGAAACTAACTCCATACTCAATCAATGGAATGACACATGGATTTCATGTAGAATTTGCTTCCAGGACCAAAATGTTCCATAGGGTTTACTTCATAGGATTTGGGAAAAACTATTCTATTCACAATACACTACTAGTAGGTTCCCTTAAGATAAATCATTCCTTGTTACTAGTATTTCCACATATAGTATAACAAAGCAGATTTATTAACTCAATGTTTTAGGATTACAAGAGGAGAGTTTTCCTCAACGAATTTGTCAGTCTTGAATTAGATATCATAGATATGAATTGGGTTCATGAATAATAGGAATATTTAAGATGGGTTCAAGGACCCATATGAAATCATAAAATGAACAAATTATCTTTTAAAATGAATATATCCATATATTCATGAGTAAAATTAACTTAAATGAGTTTAACATGGATTGAGTTCACATTTAGGTAAGAAATAAGCCATAGGAAATGGGCCACCCTAAATAGTTTAACGTAAGGTTATGTGAAATTCTTCCTCATAGTTTAATGTCATGTGGGGGTGAAATTTATGAAATCTAGTATATATTATTTCTTACAAGACTATAACTAGGTAGTTAGAATTCATGAATCCCATAATAAGTTCCCTATCCTCGAATAAATGGCATCTCAATCATTCTAGTCAGAGTGACTCCCTAGGTTATCCAAGCTCACATGAGTCATTAATGGAATCAGAAACAAGAAACAAATAAGGAAATTAGTTCAACCACAAGATAGTGAATGGTAGGGAACATTTTTGTGAATTTGAATTCAAGGAATGAAAGAAATCCCTAAATGGATTTGGACACTTCTGAAGGACATGGTAGAAGGTGATGAAAATATTTACTTGTTCCTGAAAGGGAATATTTACGCATCACTGCATATCCAATGATATTGGAATCCATCAAAATTTCGTTCTTATTGAAGGTTTCTTTATAGAGATATAACTTGTATGAAATGAAATTGGGAAATACAATCTATATTTTGGATGGAAAATGACATTATAGTCGGACAATATAGCTATAACCAATGAATAATTGACAAAGAATGGGAACCCTATATGGATTGATCTCTTCTACAGGGGAGGTGAATTTTAATATTTTATCATGGTATGAAATTATAATAATTTTAGATTAACTAACCAGTACCTAACATAGAATATCATTTTCCCTTTTTAAATTACGTATTTAACCCTACTATTGATTTAAATTTACGGATCATATACTTAGTAACTTTACGTGGATCTATCTCTAATGTAAGTAATTTTTTACACAGAGTGAACCATATGTCCTATAGTTTATTATAATGATATAAGGACTCATATTTTCTATGAATTATGGTCATGTTATGATGATCTTTCCCCATAGTTTAATGAAATGTTTATTGGAAACATTTCATGAAGTTTAACATCATGTTACTAATATGTTATCCATGTATTTTAACATATTATAGTAAGGATTTATGATTGTTGTAATTTAATATGACATGGTATTGACCACGTTTTAATACTTTTTTTCATCTTGTAAAATTATAGGTCTGTGGTTTAGGGTTATGTAGCTAATACCATGGGGATATGAGACTATTTTCCATGTAAAATAAAGAGATGAATGGAGAGACCAAAGTGAATCCAATTCCATCACAATAAGCCTCGCGAATTTGGGATAGGTTCTTGACTGATCTTGATACATGAAGTATGTACATATCAATATAACTTATAAATTGAAAATATGTCACATTTAGTTCCAAAAAGTGTCGTGGTAGGAGGCCAAAACTAGGGTTGTAGGTCCTCTTAGGATAATTAAACGACAATACATCACTTATATATCAAATGATGATGATTTTTAACATGAATTTTATAATTCTAACGTCCTATCCCAGAATCCACTAAATCGGTGCTCCGAGCTAGTTCATTACAAGGGATCAAGCACCCCTCACTATATTCTAGAGGCTATCGGCTAGCAGCGAGGTCCTATGGTGTTATAGTAGAGAGTCTATTCCCTCCTACTAGAGTAAGAAAACATTGTAAATAACTAAGTATCATACATAGTAGAAAGTAAACAAAGTGTGGAAGAAATAAACAATTTAAATAGAACAAGTTGTTATAATAAAATGCTATAAAATCCCGAACAACTATGAAATAAAATACAACACTAGTCACCCACTAGGCCAACCATACTGTTACAAGTACAATAGATGATGAAAGTAAAAGTACAGGGATCAACTACTAACTCCATGCCAACCCACATAACTGATCCCCAGAAACTATCAAACTACCCCATCCCGATCAGTAGAACCACTCACAAAGCTATACTCGATCATGAAACACTAGGCCTCATCCCTATCCTCCATGCAACTCATGATCAACTTGAAAAGTAGACATAAGGTCTACACATACACTAAGATGCACATGCATGGGTGAGAAATAATCTTAGTAGATCACCCCGAAAAACAACCTATAACTATGTTGATAAATGTGTATTCAACAACAACGTGCTCAACCTAACTAGAACACAATGAAAAGATGTAAACCAAACCTGTAACCACAGTCAAACCCAGGGTCTATAATCCCTATCAAGTTGGAAAGTTCCACCAAGGATGTCCATATCTATATACTTATACATGTATAGTCCCATACCTATACACATATACATAATTATGAATATTAATGAGTAACTTAATCAAGCAATACAAAATCACATCATCAGTCGATCCTTAGGACCATAAGCCCAATCAGCTAGACATCATGTGCAAGGGAACTGAGCTGGATGTCGTGCCACTCAAGTCATGTATCATTAAGTCGATCTCTAGGTCCATAATCCCATCGATATGTACCTGATTTGGCCAATGACGTAATTATATCTCTAAGAAAGATATATCACCATAGGGGGATACTCGTCCTACACCTCAGTTAACTCACACTTTCCTCCAATCACAAACAGTGATACCTTATACTGACGATCAATCCTATTAAAGGTCATTGGTCAGAACACACAAGAAATAATATCATGAATCCAACCAAGACTCAGAAAACCTCACCCACAGTAATAGAAAAACCACACCCTTAGGCATATCAGAACCCGCCCTCATAGGGATATCACAATATCAACCTCATGCATATCACAACCTCACCTGCAGGAATATCATAACCTCTCCCACTGGTATATCAAAACCATACCTACAGGTATATCATAAGCTCACCTTTAGGCATATCATAATCTCACCCACATGCATATCACAACTTCGCCCACAGGAATATCATAACCTCTTCCTCAATAATATCATAATCTCACCCACAGGCAAATCACAACCTCAGCCACAGGTATATCATGACCTCACAGCCAGACATATCATTCATCCCATGAGTCCATCCAAGGCATTCCTACTAAAAGAATCCAAGTATCACTCATGGCTTATAAGTAAACATGTAAATCTCAACAGAGAGATAATAAAAAGAACCTATGGACATACCAACAAAATATATGAAGACACCTCGCATTAGGCTCAATAGACACCAACCAAGAAGCACCTCTAGAAATCACAGTTTCATCAGAAAAACCAAGTCAGATATCAATAAATGAGTGAGGGTGGCCCGACCACCCAACCCAACACTACAACCACAACCCCAAGGGATTACCAGTTTAGAATGGGTTCTAGGTGACATCTAAAAGTCATCTCTACCAAAACTTGACCTAACAACACAGGGTTAGTTGAATATCGAGCACCCGCTGGGTCCCTCAAGTCAAACACTGAGAAGACATCCTGCTTGGGATTCACTCTGTAAAAATGATTTAAGGCATCCTCCCTGAGATCCATAGAAATGGGTAAGGGGTGAATCCTACTTGGAATCCTCGAATGAAGAACTATAGGGGAATCCAAAAAAATAGATCCTTTTAGAGGAAAGTAGGAGAGAGATCCTATAAGGGACTCCCTAGGTCAACACATAAGCAAAGGCATCCCGTAAGGGATCCTTGGAAGAATCTGATCTCCTGGACTCATAGGACATAAGGAAACATCCCATAAGGGGGGGGGGATCCCCAAAATCATAGGTCAGTGGAAATAGTTGATAACTCATTTCAGCTTATAAATATTAACTCGGTTAGTCTGAACACCCCACTGATCATCCACGCCATGTCTTACTCTCAGGTGACAAATTATCACGATAACTGGAGGAAGAACCTCTCTATTTAGATAGAAACCTAAAAAACCCCATTTATATGACCTCTAAATGTTGAAATGATTCCACCATTGTGATATATGTAGAAATAAGATCACAATGGACTACTCACATGCCCAATTCTGACTTGCAAGGAACAAGATACCCCAAAACTACTAAGCTGAAGTAGTACAAGGCCAGAACACATGGATAGACACATGGGATCTTCCTATGTAATAGTAAACGACATGTAATTTACTGTACAAGGTGTATAATTTTTACAAAACTTCACCCATAAACATTTTCACCCAAAGACATTCCCATGTGCCACTACACGACGTGCACTTATAGTACACAACGTGTACTCCTTAAAAACCACTATTTCATGTCTTTTTTGTACATGGCCAGACACATGAACACCAATACATGGTGTGTACTCAAATTAAATGGTGTGTAATTTGGAAAACATCAACTTCCCCAAATGGTAAGGACACACAGAGTGTTCCTATGGAACAAACGCCCTGTATTCTGGGTTTTTCGACGGGAAATCCTTCAAAATGTCTGGAATGCCGGTTTTCACCCCCGAAACAATAAATCACGACATAAGAGGCCAAAAGAAATCAATATAAGGATTTAAAAACATAAAAAAACAAGTTTAAATGGGGTGTATGGTGAATAAATAAATGACACTAACTTCAGGAAGAAACCGTCAATGCTTTGGTTGATATCATGGCTCACGGTTGCCACACGATGACTCAGCGCATTGAGAGCTTCGAATTGGTACCCCTTTTGCCTCCCAAATCACTCTCTTTATCAAACAAAAATTCTCTACAAATGACATATCCAAGGAAGAGGAATATGAGACACGCGCTGGGAGGAGGATGAAGGAAGAGAAGGATGAAAAGAAAAGAAAAGGAAAAGATGAAAAAGGAGCCTGAGCCGGTCTCATCTCCAAACATATGTTTATGCTTTCCCTAGGATAAAATCCCCATTTAGAACTCAACAACATAGAAAAAATATCAATCTAAAACTTCATGTAAAAGTTATTTTTAAATGAACCTATGTGAATAAGTTAATATTTAATTAATAATATTAAATATTAAATATTCTGCAAAAACTCGAACAACTCAGATTTCCACCAAACTCATATCTTAGTGTAAAAACCCTATTGCAAGACCAACAGAGTAGCCATAAAAATTATCCTAGATCAACTATTAGGGTAAAATTACCATTCTACCCTTCACAAGCATCTAACAGTAAAACAATTAAATTTATACTAAAAAACACAGTCCGAAAAAACATTCGCTCTTACAATAATCCTATAGTACATATGTTAGAAATGTAGTTTAAAAACATAATTTGAGGATGTAAACCATGTAGTTTAACCACTTGTGGTAAGGATTTTGTACATTGAATTTAATAATATATGGTGAGGACATTGACCGTACAGTTTGATTCCATGTGGTAAGGATATTGGAAACAAAATTTAACATCATACAGTGTTGACATAGTCTATATAGTTTTACACCTTACGTTAAAGATATTGGTTGAAAATTTTGATTTCATGTGACCAGAATAAGATGTGGTTGGAAACAATTGACTAGAAGTTGTTTTTGGATGCTGAAATAAATTTTTTATGACTGATTTGTATTTTGTGGAAATTATAGATAAATCAAATCAATGTTTTTGATTGGATGATTCGAGGAAAAGGTCGAATTTCAATTTGATGATCATACCATGATTTGATAAGAATGTCAATTTGATTTGGTATTCAAATATGATGAAGTTTTCTAAAAGAAGTTGGTTTTTCAATTCGCTTTTGGTATGGAAAGAATTTTTTGATCATAATGAGATACTTTACCAGAGCCTAAATTTAGTATGTAAAATATGATGATTATTTTGTATTTTTAATTATCAAATATATTAATTTGGTTTCGAACATGTGATTAAATAATTTTGAATAAATGGGATACATAGTGGATGATAAATTTCAAGTGGGACCAATCATATTGTCATTTGGATGTAATGATAGAAGATGTTGAAATGATGAGAATTAAAAGAACATTCTAGTTTATGTTAGATGGCTCAGTGACAAAACTATATGTGTCAATTTTTGGAAGAAATTGTGACACAAGAAACGTTTTGTTTAAGGAATAATTTCATAAAGAAAATAATTCAATGATGATAATGGCCCATTAGATGTTGTTTGCTACTAATTTATTAGAGGCAGTTTTATTAAGAATGTTTTTTAAATCGGATCTGTAAGTTGGATTTTTTAGGACATATGAATGACATGATTCTGAAACCAATAAAATTGATGATTCAAAATAATATTGTCATCCATTTTACGAAAAAAAGTTTTTTCTTCAATTGGATTAAGAGAAAGGTAATTCAGGTTTTTTTTAATTTGGTTAAGAGAAAAATAACTTATTGTTTTCCCAAGTGTTCCTAGAATAATAGTACTCTAATTTTTTTTTCAAGTGGTTCATGAGTCATCATAAAATTCAGGATTATGATTCGTTAGAATAAAACCAAGACTGATCTATCAAATATAAGATGACATTTATATATTATCATATATAGGATCAAAATTATATGTAAGATGTCAAACTATTGAAAAAAGGTGAAATGTTGTAAATATTTTTTCAATATATTGTCAACAGATTATAAAGAAGGTGAATATATGTTTATAATGGTTTCTGATATCATTAAATGTAGAAACTATGTTTATGAAAAGATTACAAATGTCTAATTAAGTTGAAAAAATATTTTTTTCAGAATGGTTATAGCGACTTATATCTATCAATCAATTTGTAGAATTGTGGTGAGCTGAAATTTATTTTTTTCAGCTAGTAAAAAAAATCATAATAAAATGTCTCAAGTTTTTATATTCTTTCATCATAATGGGAACATCATAAAAACAAAAAATGTTATTGAATTGAATAATGTCTATAAATTCAAAAGATGAAGGAAGTTGTGATAAGATTTGAAAATGTTAGGGAAGGGGTGAGAGGCCTTAAAAGGGTTAAAGATGATGCTGAAATGAATGCATAATCAAAGATCCAGAAATTAGGTTGAGTGGGAAAACATTATTAGAATCCCTACTAAACCTATTTCTCAGCTCTTATAAATAGTAGGAAGTACTTTTAACTTTTTGAAACATGTACTATTAACATTTAGTGAGAAAAATAATGTGATGAATGTTTTGGAAAATTGAATATGTTTCTAGATAGAGTATTCTTGAAGAATATTTCTGACATGAGAAGAAATGCAAGATAAAATAGTATTTAGAGTTATCAGATGAGACTGTCCATTAGATGAATATTAATTTGGAAAAATGATGAAATTCAGATTTAATTATAGGGTATTATTTTCTTATTTGTTTTCATGACTAGGTTATCAAAGAATGTAATTAGATTGATCCATCAAGAAATGGTTTATAGGAAGTCCACAGGTGATTTTCTTATCTTCTACTAGGTCAGAAATTGAATAATTATGATTTCATCGTATCAGAACGTTTATGTTAACAAGGAATAACAATAACTTGTTTTGAAGAAACTGGTGAATGTATCATTATACATTATACAATTTTATTTTACATCATTCGTGTTAGTTGAATAACATACACTTTTGTATTGATAATAGAGAAACACAAGTGTAAGGGTATATAGTAGTTATTTTAGACAAACAAAATGATTGATTTCTTAGGAATTTTGTGTTTTTGGATTCATTCCAAACCATTCTACTAACATAGATACTCCTGTTGAGTATTGAACCTTCGAAATAGTTTTGTTTATATAGAGGCATGATTGTTTTTTCAGAAGTGTGACAAATTGTTAAAAAGAGGTAATTATTTTTTCAAAATAATGGAAACTGAAAGTAAAACGATATCACTGATACAACCTCCCCCCTCTACGTTATAAATCAATCTCAATTGGGCATTTTCAATTGGTATCAAAGGCATGGTTCAATTTTTTTTACAGTTTTCTAATGTTTTTTATTAGAAATTTTTACAGAGATTATAAATTTTCTGAATAGTAAGAGGATTTCAGTATTTTATGAAAATTTAAAAATATAACATTTTTCCAAATATTATTTCTCTTGGGTAAGGTGTTAAAAAAACTATAGATGGATTTATTCCTCTTGATTTAAAAGTTCCAATAACATATGTATGAAATAAGAATATTTAAAATGATAGAAGATCAAAGAATTATTTACCCTCATAAAATTTTAAAAATTGTGTTTCTAAGAGTGAAGGGAGTTTCAATAACTAAAGGTTTCTTGGAAAATATGAAGAAAATATATTAAGGAAATACAAATTTGATGATTGAAAATTTAAAAATTTAGAGGTTGATGTATTAATATCTCAAGATGTATGAGTGTGATTCTATTGGTGACCTCATTGTAAGGGTGAATGATATTGTATGCACCAACAGATGTCTTGTCGAGAATATATAAGACTCAACTATTTTTTAAAATATCAGGATAACTCTTCCTTATAATTTTGATGTCAAGGTTTTATCTTTATAAGTTATAGAGATGAAAAATCTATCTTGGGATTACCTTCATAGTACTCTCACAACAAATAAAATGAGAAGAAATAATGTTATTAAAGGAAAAAAATAAAGGTTGATCGAGAACTTTCCTTCAAGGAGCTAATGAATGGATAACATTAGAATAATATTAAAGTTACCAAATTTGGAAATTATTAATTAAAATATTAGGTATGTAATAGTCTTAATGAATTTTGATACTTATTTTCTAAAAATTTGAAAATGGATGTGGAAAATTAAAAAATGAAACATCAGTTGATATTTTTTGAATGTGGAGAAGTTAGAAACATTTCTTATTATTTTCCATGAAGAATTATTGAAAAAGGTAACGATGAATATGAATGAAGAGAAATATGATATGGTAATAAACAAGTTTATAAGTCTAAATTTTATTTTAATGTTAAAGATATAAAATTATACAAATAAATGATAAGAATATTTTTACATAATGATGATGAAGAGTAAAATAAGTAATCATAGGAGTAAAAATTTATTGATGTTTCTAGAGAATGTACATAGATTAAAACATTCAATCCTATGGTTTTTGGATATAATAGTTCTAAATGTGATGAGACAATGTTATAATTTCATCTCGGGAGATAACGGAAAGAATGTATTTGAATTATTTTTATAAATGAAAGAGATATCAAGAAGCTGAAAAAGAAAAGTCCTATAGAAAACAATAAAGAATAGAATTATGGAGAGAAAGATATTTTAGTTTAAGAGATTTATTGTTTGAAGATGTATCATGATAATAAAATGGATATGAATAAATATCTTTAAGTAAAGATAATAAAAAAGAATGAATATTTTTTGAACTTCTTTGTGAAAATGTGTAATAATGTTGAACAAGGAGTTAAAATATTAAGTAGCTCTATCTTTGATATTTGCGAACATTCTGGAAAATTTAAACCTAAGAGGGATAAAAGGTTATCTTGAAAGGATGAGAATTTTTTTTTTGTTTTTCATAAGACTAATAAGGTTGAGAAAATAACGTTTGTGGGAAAAATATATGAATTTCATAAGGATCTAAAATTCATGAGTAAAAAATATTCTTCAACAACTGATTCATATATGGTCGGTAAAAGTTTGAATAGAAGTAGTTGATTTTCGTAGATGGTAGAATATTTGGGACTCAATAATGTTTTGAAGTGAAAGATAATAAAGTTACTAAGAATCATATTCCCAATTCCAAAAAGTGTGGAATTTATAGAGTAAATTATTATATCTATGGATTATTCTAGTTTTTTGGTGGATTTAGGCATTCAAAAAACATGTTTTGGTTCAACATAAAATTCTACAATTTTTCGCCAAGTTATAGATAGAAATTCTTTAGGTAAAGTCATTCCTCTCAAAATATAAAATATGATAAGCATGTTTAGAAATATGTGAATAGATTACAACCATTGAAAACTATTCATAAAATATGTGAACAACCTAGAAATCTTAAAAAATGGTGTCTTGTTTTACTGCATCCAAAGACTATTTTTTCTAAAAATCTCAAGAGTAAGATGTGAAGAATGACAATGTAAAAGAAATGACTCTTGTTTTTGAAGCTGCACTCAAATATACAAAAGTAAAATGACACTAGAACATGGATAGTGTTTGTATTTATCATATTATTAGATATTTTAATAAGTAAAAATGAAATATGGAGATGATTAATCCATTAAAAAAATGTATGGGGCCCACTATTCTTGGATAAGAAAAGATGAAATACATGTAAGATTTGACTGTTTATGGTTTTAAACAGACTATGTTGGGTTTTCCAAAAACATTTGATGAACATAAAAATATATTTTATGAAATATGGTTTTTAGTAAAATTATAGGAATAATGGATTTTTTTTCAAAATAGAAACACATAAAAGGAAACTTGTTTCATGTTGGTGATATTCATAACTGATGTTACATATGAATGAATAATAAAAATCAGGTGTGTCAAAGAAGGATGTGAAATATGTGTTATAGAATGTTGAAAATGTTACCAAAGAGATACATTGTCTATGATATTCCAAATATTTCAATAAGAAGATATTGTTGTTGCACAGTTTTTTTACAAATAGAAGATAACAAACTCATTTAATATGAAATTTGATATGTGTTTAACATGACCCCTGGAAAATATTTGTCCTAGTATTGTTGGGCCTATTTGAAAATAATAAACATGTTTATATAAGTAAGTAATTTATTTCATTTATTATTTTAATCTCATTACTTGTGTTATATCTTTGACACATAAATCAGACACTTTAATTTTTTTTGAGATTTTTTCAAGAAGGGATGATAATGATTATGGGTATTCTATGAAGAAGTTAAGGACTAATAAAGGTCATGAGTATGTTAATGAAGAGTTCATAAATTATTTTGATAAACATATAATTCAACATGATTATAGAATACCAGGAACACCTCAATAAAATTGTTTTTATTAGAGGAATAATGGATGATTGGTTGAAATGGGATATTCTATGTTACATGAATATAGTCTTTCCCTTTACTTTTGGAAGAATTATAAGGTCGTATATATTTATATTCAGAACTGATGTTTCTATAGGTCTTTTTTGATATGGATATATATGAAATGGTTTATGACAAAATTCCATGTTTGAAACACTTAAGAGGGTTTCAGTGTCCCTACATCAAAATGAACAACGGTGGGAACCTTGGGATGTTTGATCAAAGAGGTAAAGATGGAATCATTATTGGATATGATTTAGCTGGAAGAAGATATAAAAGTTTCAATTAAAAAATAATAAATATTATATGATTATTTTTTTTGTAAAAGTTTTTGAAAAATATAAGAAATATGTTTCAAAAAACAAGTAGATGAGGAAGACAAAGAGGATGAAAGAATTGTTGTTATATAACCTAATAAGGATGTTAAAAACTTTGACATTAGAAAAATGAAATAATTGAACTAAAAAATTTCTAGATAAGTGGAATAATACTATACATCTCATCACAGACTGAGGAACCTAGTGGAAGCTCAAAATATAATTGGTTATAAACATCAATAGTTTCAAAAAAATAACATCAAAATTCATTACACATTCTTATTTGTATTCAATAGTTAAGACATACGATATGAATACATTAATGTGATAACCCATAATATATTTTAGAAATGATTTAATAGTTGTATCAAATTAAGAAAAATGATCCTCGGGAACTACTACATTATCCAAGTGATAAAAATATTATTTGTACAAATAGGGTGTTACAAAAAAAGTTAACAAAGATGGTGAACTGATAGAAAAAAATCGAGATTAGTGAGAAAATAATACTCACCAATTTGGGAATTAATTATGATGAAACACTTTCTCCAATTTAATGGTTGTAAACAATTAGAATATATATTGTTATTATTTCCAAATGAAGTAACAATTTTTTTATGGTTGAAAAGTCAGAATTTATGAACGGAGAAATTGATGTAGAGGTTTATATTGGACAACCATGTGGATTTGTTTTTCGAAAGGATGAATGTTATGTATGAATGTTGAAATATAATTGGATAGGATGAATAAATCTTTGATGTGTTGTTATTCCAAATTGGATACCTTCTTAAAGAATTTCTTGTTTTATAAGGTAAGGGTGGATGATAATATATAAATTAATGAAATTAATGATATTTCCATCACTGTTATTATATATGATTATGATATTATAATTATTAATAACTATGAAATAAATATTAAAATATATTCTATAGAAATGAAAATGTTATTTGAAATGTCCATGCATGTTGAAATAAAATAAGTTATTTAGTTTCAAGTAAAAAAAAGAAAAAAAATATATTTCATTATCAAGAAAATTATGGTTAGAAAATTCTTAAGATGATTGGAATAAAAACTTTTATACCATTTTATATAATAATTTTAGTGGGAACCAAATTGAATAATGATGGTGAAGGGAAGTACGTTGACTCTAAAGAGAATTAGAAGCTGATTGGATATTTTTTGTGTCTCACTACCGCAAAAATAGATATTAATTAAACTATTAAATTATGTATAAGATTCTAATGTACATAAAATTTATCACATATATTGGCTGAAATAAATTCTCAAATATATCAAATGCACAATTTTTTTTGGAATATGGTGTGATAACTCAGAAAGAATTTATTTTTTATATATATATATTGATATGGTAAGAAGTGTTTATGATATAAGATAAACATTTTTTGGAGTTTTCTTTATGAAGAAAAGATATATTAGATGTCCTACAAAGAAAAATTCAGAAACTCTTATCATATTTGAATATTTGTATGTTACTACCAATAAAGCTGTCACACAACTAATGTGGTTAAAGACTCAGTTAGAAGTCTTATTCACTAAAGGGAAGTTGCCTTTGCTCTTGGGTTGTGATAATAAGACTTCAATAAACCATAAAAGAAATATATTAAAACATTATCATTAAAACATTTTCATTTAAATTATAATATCATTAATGATCATGTTGAAATGAATGAATTAAAGTCAAATTATTTTCCTACATCAGAACATGTTGCTGATGAATTCAGAAAACCATTATCAGAGGAATCATTTTTCAAATTTATGTTAAACATTGGAATCCAACCATCATCACTCCATGTTTATGCTATGTGTTTCTATTACATCTCTCATATAGTCTATGGATATTGTTTCTAAAGGGTGATAATTGTTTCATCAATATTTCAATAGATAAGTGCTAAAACTTTTCAGAAGAATGTATGCATAGGAGTCATGAGTATATTGTGAACTCAAATTTTAAATGTGTGAACTATTCTAGCATTTTTTTTGAAATGTTTGTAAAAAAATGTCTAATAATAATTAAAAAATAATATCTTTTTGATGATTGAATTTGTTAATGTTCAAGAATTATTTTAAATCACTACATATAGACAACACGATTTTACTGTTAATGATAATTTTTTTACTAAAACGAGTTAGCTTAGGTGGGTTTATAATTTTTGATAAGTGATATATATCTTGAGTTTACTGGGTGATGTGATTTATGAACCATGGTTGGAAAAAATACAAATTGGGCGTTGTTGGGACAAGTTTGACTTGAAATGTTTTTTGGATGCTAAAAAAAGTTAGTGATTATTGTATTGAATTTTCATTTCATTATACAAAAAAATAAATTTGTATATTTTGGTAACCAGAAAATTGTAATAGAAGGGGCAACATAATCAGAAGATCAGAAAACTATTTTATAATAATTTCTATTTATTTTGGTTTTCTTGATTTCATGATGTTTTTTAAAAGTAGTTGGTTTTTAGATTCACAATGTGTTGGAAATGAAAATTTTGATCATTATAAGTTGTATTACCTAAGTATTCTTTTGGTATATAAAATATGATGATGCATTAATGTGTATTAATTCTCAAAATATAATAAGTTTGTTTGAAACATGTTATTCATGATTTGTGAATGAAATGGAGAAATGGTTGCTGATTTATCTCTAGTGGTACCAATCAGATTTAGGTTTGAATGTATAGACAAAAGATAATGAAATGATTGGTTGTTTTAGAATACTAAAATATAGTAAAGGCAATGATATACCAATCACAATGTTCTAAAAGTCATGAATTATTCACGATAAAAAAAATATTTGGGTAGGTTGAATGTCTATAATAATTGAAGTTGATTGAGAAACTAGTCCATCAAACGTGTCATGATACTGATTCATTAGCAACAGTTTGGTTAATATGTTTTTTGAAATAGATCATTAATTTGTAATTTCTAGGACCAATGAATGCGACGATTTAGAGACAGGTCAAAAAGATTATTCACAACAATTTAGTCTACTATTTTAATAATAATGTTTTTTCTTCAATTGCATATAAAGAAAGGGAATTCTAGTTTATTTATTTTGAATTGGATTAATCGAAAAATTACTCTCTCCTTTTCAAGTGGGTTCGGAGAGAAATAACTATCAGTTGTTGTTCACATGTTTCAAGAGTCACAAAAAGATTATTAAAACTAATTCATCAGAAGGAGATAGAGATCGATCCATTGGGCCCATGTGGACCCTGATACTATATCTGATGTAGGATCATCTGTTTAGGAAACATAATGAAGTTTTGATGAAAAGGTGAAATGTTCTGAATCCGTAGTCAAATTATTTTTAATTGGTATTGAATTTGCTGTATATGTGTTTCAAACGTGTTTTATATCATTAGAATTCATGAACTTTTTTATTTAAAACTAATTTATGTATAATGATGTTGAAAAAATATTTATATTTTAATGTTTTCCATGTTTTATATTTGTCATTTGGTATAGAGCATCAATGTGAAATGGTTTTCCTTTTTTATCTATTACAAAGCATCATCATAATAAGTATTTAGTTTCTTCATGTTTTCAACATAATAGTACTGCATAAAAAAATATTTATTAGAGTGATGAATTGTTAGAAACATTAAAGATGGATGAAGTCATGAGATTATTTGATAAGGTTTGTGAATTGTTGTTATGTATTAAACATTTCAAAAATTAATAAAAAATTAATGTGGAATCTATTTTTCAAAAACATTATTTAGTGGGAAAAAAGTTTCAAAATCCATTCCAAAGAAATTTTTCCACTCTTATAAATAGTAGGATATACATTTTACTTTATGAAACTAGTACTATTAACATTCAATGATATAGTGAAATCATTGATAGTTTTCAAAATGTGATGATGTTTTCAAATAGTGTTTTTATAGATAACATTCCATATTGATGAAGAAATAGAAGAAAGAATAGTGTCTAGAGTTTTCCGATTGTACAGAGCCATCAGACTAATATTTCCGATGAAAGGAAAAGTGGTTCAGAATTGTTTTCAAGGTATTGTTTCTTTTTATATTTTTTTGAATTAATAATTAAGAAAATGAATTTTATTGTTCCATTAGAATTTTTTTTTTAAAATTAAATCATTAAATTTCTTACATTTTTCTACGTAATAATGTGAAGTATTTTTTTTGAAGTTAAAAGAAATTTTATGTTTAAAAATCATCATAATAATTTTTGTAACCAAATTGTTAAGGTTTAATTACTTATTACATGAACTTGATTTACAAAATTCATTCTCTAAAAAACATGCACTATTGTATTGATCATAGTGCCACAAAATTTTAAGGGTATATCCAACATATTGTATCCACAAAAGAGGTTTTTTCTAGTGTATTGTGTGGTATGGGACTGTTTCCAAACCATGAAAAGGATATAGATACTCTTATTGAGTTGTTATCATTTTAAATAAATATGTTCCTATGGATATGGGATTTTTTATTTTCAGAAAATGGATAAATATTTAATAAGTGGAAGATTTTATTTTTCAATACAAAGGGAACACAAAAGAAAAAATATCACATATTCAAACATCCCTCTTTACGTGATACATCAATCCTTGTTGGTCATTTTCAAGATGCACTAATGTGAATATTATTAATTGTTTTTTTAATTACCTTGAATTATTTTGGGGTGTTTTTACATTCTGGAAATTCATATGCCTATATAAGAATATGGATAAATTACCATATGTTGGGGGGGGGGGTATTACATCGATATATATCATACATACAACTTGTGGGTCCCATATAATAGAACATTATATGATGATTATAGTCATTCATAGTGGACCTAAGCATTGTACAATTTATACTCATTCGACCCAGATGATCCTTAATATAAATTACTAAATATGACATAACAAAACATAATTTTTTTTTTCATCTCTTTGAATAATGAAAAATTGATTATATAAATAATGACAATAAATTCCTAAATTAGAGGCTAAATATTGGCGTGAGTTGGATGAGAACAAGTAACAGAAGAAAATAATTCCATGATTTGTCAATGAGTATGTAATAACCTAACCCTAGTTACCCAAAGTCGTTGCATTATTACATAACATTTGAATGATCACAAAGATGAAGTTTTTAAAGACTGATTGTTTTAGTAGCCTTGAAAATAATAGATACATTCATAAGTTTTAAATTATATTATAAATGAAAAACTAAAACAACATAGTCTATATAGACCACACTCATATTTCTTATACTATCCCTATAGGTCATTCATAATATTCTTTTTCGCATCCTGGAAAAAACAAAACATAGAAAGGGGTGACCTCAGATTATCAGTAAGGATAACAATATAGTAAAAACGTTCATAAATAAGTATAAATAGTTAAGGTAATGTATAAGACTAAAAAAAAAGAATTTTAAACCTTAAATTCAGCATAATATGGGAATGATAAAATCAAATAATTCCATTTACTTATTCACATAGATATTTGACTATTTGAATAATCACATGAAATATCAATAGCCACTTTCATAAAAATGTAATGCATAATGCCAGACTTTATAAACACATTGTCTAGGCCTTGTGCCAAGACTACAAATAAGATTTTTTCAAGGAATTGTGCCAGGACACTACATTGTCTCATGAGACCGACCGATGCATAGAGGATCTATAGCGGGATCCACCCATTACTTACTAAGTCCAATGCATTCATCATATGAAAAGGTTTAAACATAACATAAACATTTTTATTAAAACTAGAATACGAAATGTCAATTCCTTTTCCATAAACCATTAATGGTGTAAAAATAACAATCCACATTCAAACATATCACAAAACCTTCAATACAATAGGGAAGTTTTGTATCATAATAAATAAACTTCAAACATGCTTAAAATCCAACAAAGGATGTTGACATAGATGAAATCAAAATATTTATAGAGAAATATATCTTTCTATTTTAAAATCATTTAAAAGTCATATAATTATAAAAAAACATTTATTTTGAAAGTATTATTATAAGCTTGTATAATAAGCTTTGATGATGTCATAATGGTGGAAAATATCCAAACCCACCATATAAGTTAAAAAAATACATTCCTACCTTAATTTTGTTGAAAAGGCCATAAAGTAACTTATTTTGGAAAATGACGGAAAGATTCATTTCAAAAACTTTTATAAAAATTCAAACAAGGGTATAAATAAATTTAACCCATATTCCAGTAAATAGTAAAAAAATTGGAATACATTTTTATGAAACATGGATGTAGATGATAAAGAGGTACTAGTAGAAACTTACGTAAAAACAAACACAGATAATAAAGAGATTATAAAATTAACCCTTACATTGTAGTTTTTCTTGGTAGAGGGTACGTTAAACACCTGTATAATGGTGAAATAATTTTTAATAAATTATACAAGAACCATTTACATTAATATGATATCATATATGATCTTCTAATATTTCTTTGTTAATGATATTTCAGTAGTATCATCTTTTCGGGTGTTAACTGATTCGTTTTCCTTTATTTTCTTGTTTATTTAAGCCATGTTTGTTATGGATAAGATGTATCATATTCATATTAATAATTATATTAAGTCTTTAAATATTAGTTTTAATCATCAAATTCAAACTATTCTTGAATGGATATGATGGGGAATGAATCTCATCACGTTCTTGGAGACGGTAATCCGTACGTACGCACCAGCAACAATATCACTCTTTTTATATTAAAATAATATATAATTGGATGATATATCATATATAAAGCATAATTATAATGTTATATTTATTATTTACATCATTTATACTCATTATTATACCCATCCAAATGATGAGGTATTTGAATAACAAACTACACCACGACATGGAGACGGTAATACGTACGTATGCACGTATGATGACTTTGTCATTTATAGGTTGGATAGAATAATGAATATGGTTTTAAAATTTTTATAATAACATCATAGTATATATAATATACTTCAGTTATTATTTTAGAATGGAAAAAATAAAGAAAGTTGATGTAGAAGAAGAAAAGAACTTGAAAGAGGTGATGAAATATTTATCTTTTCTTCGGGTTCATTCTTTTGATTTGATCAAAAGGGATCCATAAGTTTGTTTTCTGACAAATGTAAGGCCTATAGAATGAATGGAGAAACGTTTGGAGGATATTTGGTCAGGGTTTGGACTAGCCAAATGGCTTTTATGGTGTGAATTTGAGAGAGGAGGAATTCTTCTTTTATAAGATAAGTGAGGGTCACTTTAGAAAATGCCTGAAATATTATTTTATAATAAGATTATTTTTAGTTTATAATGGTTAAAAAATTAATTATATATAGAATAAGGTGATTAAGGGTTTAAAACTTCTCAACCAATAGGTTTTAGATAGGTTAAGTCACTATATTGACCTTATCTTTTAGATTTAACTCATGGTTAAATAGTTTGACATTTATCACGTGTCTTTGTATTCTTATTTTATATGGTAAATAAAATTACAGTAAACATACAAGATAAACCCAAGTGGTTAATTAATGATACACATATCATTATATAATACTTTTTATGAAAAATATATTTTTAGTATTATTATATCAACCAATAATATTGTATTTGTTTTAAAAACTCATTTATGTCAATTTTGACAGTATTTAATAATTGATTTTTGTTAAAGCCCTAACAACTGTATTACTTCAAAATAAATACATTTAATCAAACCTAACATGTCATAGTCACCTATAAAATATTTGGATGGAATAAAAACGTTAAATTATATTTATTTTATTATTTATAATATCATTTATTTTATTGTTTCATTAATAAGGAAAATACGACATCATTATGGTGTCATATATATATATATATATTTTATGTCTAAAACATATAAATAAACTATTCTTAGGTAGGAAATATTTTTATAATTATAATGAATATTTATAGTAGAATATATCAATTATATATCCTCATATAAAAATTGTTTTACTAAAATATATTTTCTTTTGTTATTTTTGACTTTACTTTTTATTATTTAATATAAAATTAGTTTATCACTCCCATGTGGCTCTATGGGGTCCCACAATCAACAAAAGGATGAACATGGTTATAAATGTATCATAAAATAGGGTTATGACATGTTTTAGGGTAATTTAATATTATTATAATATTAGTTTTTACCCTATTTACTGGATTTAGCACTTCAACCCTGATAAATAAAATATTTCCTGATATAAATATTCCTAATTTCTAAAAATAAAAGTTACCTATTTAAACAATTTATAAATATTGATTCCAAATATGTAACACATTTATCCAAATTCAAAACATATAAGTGGCATAAATTAATTTGAAATTAGTTATCGTTGTCAAAACAAAAAATGTGTTTTTATGAAATAATAACTATCAAAAGATTGACACTTGTTTATGTATAGTTCAATCGTGATATTACATACAATGTCTTAAATTATATTAAATGATAAAAATATAATATAATGATACATAAAAAACATTCAAATGTATAATTTAACAATATATATTTTTTCGATTAAAAAAGTTGTTTTTAATTAAAATTTAGTATTTTTCACCACTCATCAAAAATTGAATGTTTTTAGAAAATTACGAAAAATTCACCCTAAGATAATTTCAATACTCCGAATCCAAAAATGAAGTCCATTTTGAATGATATAATTGATGAAATCTCAAAAAGTCAGTTTTACTATTCATAACGGCTAGTTTGATAGGTCGTGCTGTGTTAGAATTTTGGAGTTGCGTATAATTCAAACTATTGAATTTTTTAGAGGGAATCATATTGTGGAAGCTTGGGGTGTTATAGAGTATAGGTGGGAGTAGGATATAAATTACC
The DNA here is from genome assembly GCA_963277665.1 of Viscum album. NCBI lineage: Eukaryota > Viridiplantae > Streptophyta > Magnoliopsida > Santalales > Viscaceae > Viscum > Viscum album. The sequence goes on from OY728145.1 coordinate 1,421,261,674, forward strand.
ACACATAGTATAATGATACCACATGGCGTTAATGTAGACCATTATCTGGGGACCAAAACATCATCTTGGGGTTACTTCATTGGATCAATGGAAAACTATTATTCTCAACATTAAATCCTATAGGTGTCCATTCAGATCAATCAAAACCTAATGTAAATTATTTAAAGAAAGAGATAACTAGTAGGATTAATCTACTCAATGAACATTGTTTATTGTGACATGAAAATGAATCAATTATGATTAGATAATTGGGGTTCAAAAGGATTTTTAAAATTCCATGAAAATACCATCACATACTAAACATGATATTTAGATAGTTGTAATGAACCGTAACTAAAAATAAGGTTCATTTAAACCTCACAAATAATCAATATATTACTCAAGATATAATGTGGGAATCATCATTATTTATTAAGATCATTTTTGTAAAGTATTTTTTTGGTTTATGGTCATTTGAGCAAGACCATGAACCACATAATTTGATGTTCATGAAGCTAAAAAAATATATTTTACTTTTATGTACTATGAATAGGGACATTTTTGCTTATAGTTTAATGTCACAAGGATATGACTATGTTTTTTTCTATTAATTATCATAAGACTAGGACTATGGTGTTATTCATTTTAATATCATACAACATAGACTCTTGTGTCTTGTTGATTAATTTCATATGGTTAGGACTAGTGACATAAATCATCGGGAATTGTGATTTATATTAGAGTGAGAATTACTCAAAAGAATGTGTCATTATTATCATGATTATCTATCCATATTAGGAATTCGTCTACATTCTATGGGATCCAATATTTTGAAGGAAAATAATTATTCAATCATATGTCCCAAAATTCAATGATAGGGAATTTAATTGGGATACTTTTTGATGATTTCATCTACTAGTATTCAGACCCTTTGAATCTTGATAAGATTGCACTTGAATAAACAAGAAATTTACACAACCACATCTCCAAACCTAATGTAATTGGTCTTAATTTTTTTTATTTCTTAGTGATGGGAGAACCATGTGATTTGATACACATTTTCTATTCTACTCAAGATATCCACACGGATAATGTGGAAATATGGGTGCCATAGGATCTAATATCTACTCATCTATCTAATTTTGATGATAACCATTTAATATAATGAAGCACTACATTTTATGTTCAAACAATCAATGATAGGTAAAATATCATGGATGTTCTCACAAATCGACCTATCCTAGTTACCAAATCAATGATAACTTGATCAAATTATTTTTCTTGGCATATCATAATTCCTCAATAACATTCATTGGTTGGAATTAATTCACCTTTCTTTTAATATCATCAGGAGATGGATAATATCAATACTTAATAGTTCTTCTATATATTCCTTAATTTTTATAAAACTATGGATGAATTTGGTACGTCGTTGGTAGTTCAATGATATCAATTGATTCTAGGGTAAAATCATAAGAATTGGGTGATCTATATACTTATGATGTCTACCCTATATTATAGAGCTTTGAATCTCATGGAAAAATTGTGGAAACTACCCAGGTCAAACAAAGTCCAAAATTCACTTGATAATGAGGTGAAAATATAGAAATGTTTCCATACCATCGGTATGGGGGAATTTAAATTATGAAAATACACCAAGCCATGTGGGATGTGGTATAGTGCTATGAAGTCCAAAATTCTCTTGATGAGGGGATAAGTTTTTTGAAATTACCCCTAGCCCTATGGGAAGGGTTTCATCATTGCACGTAGGACCTTGGTAAGAGGATTTAAGTATTTAATGCCAAAAATATCCATGATGTATATTTATAATTACTTAATAGGGATCATCATTTTATTATTTTAGCTGTGAAATATGTTCTTTAGAATGGATGAATATTTCATACTAAAGGGGATGCATTTCATATATACTATTTTAAACCATTATATTTTTAATGGATAGACAAGTCCACCATAGTGTGAGTCTCAACATACACACCAACTATTATATCTATTGCAGAATTATATTAAAATATCCAACAAACCTGAACTCCAAAGCACAAAATGGGTTAGTAATTATTAATTTAGAAGTAGGAAGGGTATTAATGAGAACAAATTCAATAATTTTTATAGTACATGGTTTGAAAACCTTTTCAGGATTTAAGGATTATAGGAATTTATAATGATACTTATCAAGACTGTTCTCAGTTGAACTAGGTGGAAAGTCTTTATATCTGGTAGATACCATGTTGAGGAAGAAATACTTGAACCATCATTACTCTTTAGTTGAGTATCCCATTTAGTGGTACAATACATATATGTATGTTTGGTGGGATGGTGGCTTTGGTTATTCTTCTTAATCATTGGGGGGGGGGGGTGGATGAAATATACACCATATATTATATGGAATATTCTCTTAGAATTTGACCCATGGAAAACCAACCAGAATTTATTTGGATTTTTTATTTATAGAGGTATGATCACATTTTCTTTGTTATATAAAAAAATATACCTTAAAATCAGATCATTATAAAAGGAATAAATTTTATCATTTCCCCTATCAAGGTCACATTGCCTTATCCATTTCATCATAGGTTTTATATAATCTTATTCTATTTTCCTTGGAATCTATATATATGATATTGTATCATGAAAATATCATCACATGGTTTTTTGGATAGAATCGTATTTAATTTTATCTATATTTTCAAAATATTTAAATCCTTCATGGTATTTCAAATGAATAAACATAATTAACAAATCATCTTGTATATTCTCCACACCGAAAAGTAATAACTATTCATGGGGATCCTATGATTCCATGGAATACATCATAACCTTTAATCATGAAATGAAATCCATTAATTTTTCATTTTCCTACTACTTTTAATAATATATGTAAAGGATTTCTTTTTTCCTTACTATAGAGATGAATCTGAAATAAGAATTTTTTTATAATGATCAATACATTATGAGATATATGAATATAAAATGTTATTATATAAAGAAAATGTGGGTACTCCCATGGTTTATATAGCGCATCATATCTTGGTCGCCTATTGTTGTTATAGGGTTCTCAGTTGTAGGCCACATTGGGGAGATAAATCAGAAATATGTTTTTTGAATCACCCATTCCATAAAATTCATAGATATTTGGATTAAAAAAGTTTATTAGGGTTATGAGTCCAATAAACTCAATTAGGATATGGAAACCTCTATAGTTTTACCAGTGAATTTAAATAATTAATGTAATCTATTTACAAAATGAGGGAATCTAGAATGTCCAAAAATATCCTTACCTATGTTAACCACAAATTAGTTTTCAGAACTTTTATATGATGTCTTCAATATAGTTTTAGAACATGGAAATAAATTTGAACTTTATTAAAACGGGGTGAATAATAAAATATATTTTTTATTAGGTATCCCTATTCACCCTTCATGGTTCAATCCCTGTTCTCCCATTGAAGAGGTTGATCTGAAGGAGTCATGGAATCATCAATTTGATGAAAATAGTCAAATTATTTTATTACCATAATAAAAAAACATTTATCTAACAAATAATATACTATTTTGTGTTGTATATGAGAAATTGGATCTCATTATGAGATAAATTTATCATGGCCAGTCAATGGGAAGGTTGTAAGTTTGGCCACATCTATATCTTTATTGACAATATCAGGGTGTGCATCATCAGAAGGTTGACCAGGGATGAAATTTACTAATATGAAACATGTGGGAGGAGACATATATTCTCTTTAGGTATGAATATATATGATATGGGAATATTCATGCATAATCAATAAAACTGGATATGATTTAGGAAGAAAAATGAAAAACAATTCCCTCGGCCATGTGGTTTGTGATCTTCCTAGTGATTCTACTATCAGAGAGGATAACTGAGAAGATGGTTGAATCTATTGGATAACGCTAATATGGAATCATACTTTATGTACTGGAGAGATTTTCTATTTAACACCCCCTGATTTTGTAGTACATCATCCCATTAAAGTAATTCAATATCTTGTGCTACACACAACATTGAGTTCGAGCGCATCACAACTTAACAAACTAGTAGTTCAAAAAGTGGTTATTAATATTATTAAATTCATTCTAATATATTATATACTCTAAATTTTTAACATCCATATTATGTGTTTCTTAGACATAATATAAGAAAAAATTCGTTTTTTTAGATTAAAGAAGTATTTTTCATAAAATGCAATTTCACCATCTTTTAATGGAAAACCCTTTTTAAAACCAATATGTAAAACTTTTATATATTCAATTTAATGAAATTAAATTCTTTTTTAGAAGTGGAATATAAAATTTAATTTGGACAAATTTTTTGTACTTTTCTGATAACTTTCATATTTTGATGAATAATGAAAAATACTATGTTAAAATTGAAAACAAAATTTTTAATAAAAATAATTTATAGTGTTAATTTATGCATTTGAATGGGTTTTAAGTTTAATTAGATTAAAATTTATCATTTAATACAATTAAGGTCATTATAAGTAATTTTATCTTCAAAATTGATATAAACACATGTCAATCTTTTGATAATTTTTACTTTTTTAAAAACTCGCCTTTTAGTTTTGATAACGAAAAATAATTTTAAATTTATAAACAGAACTTCTAGGTATTTAATTTGGTAACATTGAATTAATTTTTGAATTTGGAATATCAAAAATATATTAGGGTAAATTTTTGGTATTTTTCTAAGAACTTTTAATTTTTGATGAATAGTGAAAAACACTATGTTATTATTTAAAAGCAAATTTTTATTTAAATAATAATTTATTTTATTTAAATTTATTTGAAGTCAAAATAGATATATAATACCAATATATCTTCAATTTAAGTCATCAGAGTCATTTTATAATAAAATTAGATGTATACAATTTTACTAAATTTTTCACCTTTAACCCACATTGTAGGAGGATTTAAATATTTGCATAAAAAATAATTTTACCAATTATGTGAGTTGAGTTTAAAAATTCTGAGACACACTGTTAACATCATTAAATAAAATGTGGTTTAATAAGATGGGAATAACTTTTGGTGAAGTGTAACTTTTGAATTTTATTTACCGTGGTTAAAAGTAAATAGGGTAATTAAGGGAAAAAATGATATTATAATTTCTCTAACAGATTTCATAATTCTATTGGATAAGTGGAATTCGAAAAAATACTACCTTAGTAATAAAATATGATATACTTTGGTCCACCTTGATTAGATTAGGACATTTATTATTATTTTAATTAACGAAGAGTTAAAAGTGTTAAATTCAATGATTAAAAACGAAACCATTTTTTATATAAGGTTAAACACATCATAAATTTGACTATATATATTAATTGGAAATATAAAAATATTTTCTAAATAATGGTATTTTATTTATAATTTTTAGACATTAAATAATTTAATTTATTTTTGACACAATGATGATGCAGTAATTTCCTTAAAAATAAAATATTAAATTAATTGATATTATAAATATCCAAATAAATGTAAGTTGAGGATTATGATAAATTAAAATAATTTTATAGGTTAATATGACATGTTATGGTTGATTAGATAATTTTTTTTCGAAGTGATAAGGTTGTTATGACTTTCAAAAAAACAAAATACCAAATAGTGTCAAAATGACATAAATTAATTTTCAAAACAAATACTATATTATTCATTGATATAATATTTGTAAAAACCTAAGATTCGGTCAATGGACATAAATAATATTATATATGCCATTAATGAACCACTTTAGGTTCTCTTGTAAGTTTAGTGTAATATTATTAGCCATATAGTGTAAGAATACAAGAAGACCCGATAAAAGTTAAACTATTTAACTAAGAGTTAAATCTAAAAGATAAGGTTAAAATGGAAACCTAGACTTGTCTAAAACCTATTGTTTCAGAGGTTTTAGACCTATCCTCAACTTATCCTATAAATAAATCATTTTGGATCCATTATATAGCGAAAATTATTTTATTATAAAATAATATTTCATGCTTTTCCTAAAGTGACCCTCACATCTCTTATAAAAGGTTACATCCCTTCCCTTAATTTCACACCTCCAAAGCCATTTGGCTCATCCAAACCCTAACCAAATATCCTCCCAGATTTCCCCCCTTAGTCCTAGAGAACTTAATTTGGTTATAATTATAACTTAAGGACCCCTTTTTACCAAATCAAAAGGAATAACCCGAAGAAGAGGCAACTATTTCATCACAACTTTCAAGTTCATTTCTTCGTCCAATTCCTCTTTCATTGGTGTTTCCATTTTAAAATAATAAATCTAGTATCTTATATATACAATGACCTTATTATAAAAATTTTCCAACCATATTCATTATTCTATCCATCACATGAATGATAATGTCACCATACTTGTGTTCATACGGCTTACCGTCTCCACATCGTGGCGTAGTTTGTTATTCAAACACTTATTTATTTGGATGGGTATAATATTGAATATAACTAATGTAAATAATAAATATAAAAAGTTAATTATTCTCTATATATGATATACCGTCAAATTAAATATTATTTCATCATCAATATAATGATATTGTCGCTCGTGCGTACGTACGGATTACTGTTTCCACGATGTGATGAGATTTATTCCCATGATCACCATTGAACAATGATTTTAAAAATATATATGATTAATAAGTATGTAATATATGAAATAATACTGCTACTAAATATATATATATATACATGTATAGTTATGTACTTACATATATCTTATTCACTTACTTCCGTTCTATACGATGTGAAAACGGAAACCGTGTTTATGCGTACGTGCAGCCTACCATCTCCATAAACAGTGCCTTCTATTTCATATGTCAATATATTAAAAATATTTATATTATAAATATATATTATATATAAATCAAAGATTATATTCTAGAAGTATTTAAATCATGATCTAAATGATACGATCAAGAATCACATGTTAAAACATGTACAATAATGAAAGCCATTATTACCTGAAATGTTAATTTAACATTGAAATCATTATTAAATGAGTAGTATAATGTCATAAATAAATTATGTATGATATAATAAATTTTAATATGGTCATGTTATAATTTAATAACATACTTTGGTCATTATACAAGAATTTAAACATACCCTCGACCAAAGGAAAGTGCAAGGTAAGGGTTAATTCCTCAATCTCATTATTTTTCGATATTGTTTATGTGTAAGTTATTATTGGGCTATATTTAATATCAATTTCCATATTTCATAAAAGAGTTTTAAAAGGGATTATCTTAAGGTAATCTTTTACTAAAACATCATTTTAAATGATTAATGATTTATTCTTATAAACCTTTCTCATTAATGACCATGTTTTCAAAATGAATTTAAGGATTTATTTATATGGACATGAATGGTTTTAAATGATAATTCCTTTCAAATGTTTCAAATTGGTATGAGAAAATTTGTTTCAAAAAAATATTTTAAATTACTGCCTTTAAAAATTTTGTTACTTTTGAAATGATTTTCTGAAAAAAGTATATTTCTCTCAAAGTGTTTAACTTATAATTTTCAACTACGTCAACATCCTTTACATGATATTATTCTTGAACAAGGTTGATTTATTATGATAAAAATCTTCCAACTTTTTTGTTTATGTGTAATTTTTTATTGGGATATATTTACTATCAATGTCCATAATTCATAAAAGAGTTTTCAAAGGGATTATCTTAGGGTAATATTTTACTAAAACATCATTTTAAATGATTAAAGATTTATTCTTATAAACCTTTCTCATTAATGTCCATGTTTCCATAATGAATTTAAGGATTTATTTATATGGACATTAATGGTTTTAAATATTAATTCCTTTCAAATGTTTCAAAGTGGTATGAGACAATTTGATTCAAAAAAATATTTTAAATTACTTCCTTTAAATATTTTGTTACTTTTGAAATGATTTCCTGAAAAAAGTATATTTCTCTCAAAGTGTTTAACTTATCATTTTCAACTATGTCAACATAATTTACATGATATTATTCTTGAAAAGGTTGATTTATTATGATAAAATCATCCATATTTTATTGAACTTTTTTGTGATATTTTTGACTGTGGATGTGTTATGTTTATACCATTCATGGTTTATGGATATTGTATTGACATTTTTTATACTAGTTTTAATATGAATGTTTATGTTATTTTCAAACATTTTCATATGAATAATGAATTGGACTTAGTATATTATGGGTGGAGCCCTCTATAGCTCTTTGATGCATCGGTAGGTCTAATGATACAAACAAGTGTCTTGGTACAAGGCTTTGAAAAAGAATTTTTTGTAGTCTTGGCACAAGGCTTGACTATGTGGTTATGAAGTATGACATTATGCCTTCCATGATTATCAAATTAGATATTCATAATACATGTGATTATTCTACTAGTAGAATATCCATGTGAATAAGTAAATGGAATTATTTGATTTATCTTTGCCATATTATGCTGATGTTTACGTTTAAAAGGCTTTTATTTTAGTGTTATACATTGCCTTAAATGTTTATACTTATTTTTGAATGTTTTTGCTATATTGTTATCCTTACTAAGAATTTGAGATCACCACTTTCTTATGTTCTATATTATCAGGATTCCAAGATGTATATTATGATTGGTAAGCAGGGTTAAGCTAGGGGATTAATGGCATTCTGAATAGATCATTTATGTTGTTTTTTTTAATGTGAAATTTGAAATTCATATATGTAATCTATTTTAAAATACTGCTAAACTGATCAGTATTTTAAGACCTGATTCTTTATAATCATTCTAATGTGTTAAAATAATGCACCAAATCTAAGCTTCTAGGGTAAGGGCGTTATAATTGGTATTAGATGAAGTTTAGCAATAACCTTGTAAATAGATTTACATAAAATCTTTTTAGAGAACATTATCCTAAGATGGAATTTTAGGATTAGTATAGAATAACTTCTGAGAATTTTGGTAATGTAGAGATTTTATACATTTTCCAATCAATACATCCCTTTCTGGATACGAGCAGGTAGAGGCAGCTCTGACACAGATGTACCTAGGAGTTAAAACTCCGACAAAGAGTTTCGGGCTTCACTCGGGGTATCCTAGTACCAGAAAATGGGCCTTTATTCACTCTTGGTTACGAAACTTTTGAGGGATATGCTTAAGATAATTTACATTTTCATTAGAAGACATTATAAAGTATTTTGGAGTAAATACTTCCTCAAAGAAAACATTTTATGATTATATATTATATGAATAATCTTTTTAATTTATATTAGGTATTTTACATGTTTGGAATTATTCATTGTGATTCCTAAAATAACATAGTGTATGCCATGGTTTAGGAATGGCACCTAGTAGAAGGAATTGGAATTCCAGAAATATGTATGATCGAAAGATTAATAAAGACATTATATTTCATGGTATTAAGCCAACATCTAAAAGGGAAATTCTATACCATATATTATAATCATATGAAGAAATAGTATCACATGTTAATAAGATAAGTAAAGAGTTCCATGAGTCCTATGGATTTGAAGGGAAGAAAGAGAAGAAACGGATGGAAAAGAGAAAGAGGGAAATAGGGAAGAGGGGAAAGAAGGGTTTTCCTATATGTGATAACTTTGGAAAGAATAACCTTGGTGAATTCATGAAGAGAATGGGATTTCTTGCACGAGTAAGAAAGAGGTTTCAAATGTACAATGATTCATCTGCATAGAGTTGGGACACTATGTCAATCAATGTACAAATCATCAGAGTATACCCCAAATGAAACTGTTGGATAATAATCAAGTTATGATATTACCGAAGATGAAGAGGAATGATTATAGTTCTTATGCTGTTATTAATGAATTGTGTCATTTGAGTATTGTATTAATGATGTACATTTTATATGAAATATAGAGTATATAAGGATTGAATTATAGTATTATTTCATTAAGGACTTGAGATTGTGTGGAACCAAGAAATGTGACTCAATATCTTGTTACTTTATTTTTGGAAAATATATGGTTGAGAGAAAGATAAACCATAATATAGTTCTTATACTGAGGTGGGGATTTTGGAATAATATATGACTGATTTGGATAAATTATATTGAATATTCTTGACTACCATGAAACTGATTAATGATTTGTATATTCGACCATTGTTGGATTTTACAACATTTTTGGGTAGAGTGATAATATCTAGTATTTTATAAAGAATAAGGGAGCATGAATGTAATCAATAAGGTTTGTTGGTAATTAAGGGTTTTACAATGTTTTAATTGAATACATGATGAAGGTATTCACATGTTATTATGTGGAAAAAATATCTTCATTGTGTTTACCTTCTTTATAAATTATGGATTGTGAGTTTGGACAGATGTAATTTGGATAAGACTAAAGGTTGGAATAAATTATGTCTGACATTGGATACTATTGTTAAGGTAAAATCACTTCTAAATATTATTTCTGGATTGTTATAAAAAGGACAACTTGGAGGTCAGGAGACAACCCGTCGTGTTCCGAAAGGCCACAGGACTTGAACCTGCAACCAAAGAGAAATAAGGAAATATCACATACCACTAGCCTACATGATGTATTGGTTTGTATAATGTAGTTTTTTTAAATGGTCTGACAGATAAATTATAAATTCATTTTTTTGGAACCCTATATGATTTGGATAAATAAATATTTTTGAATTTTTTTTATATTTTGTAGGGAAAAATGAGTTTGTGTTAGGAATTTTTGAAGGATGAAACTCTACTTTCCAATTATATATATATATATTCCCACTTATTTAATAAATAAATTAATTATTAATCTTTAGGGAAGGTATCTTAAAACCAAAAATTTGTTACTATAATACCATATGTTTTGTTGAATCGATGATATTTTACAACATCTAAGATTGATGGCTTTGAGGCCCGCAATTTTACACCGGTTTGTGATTGATGACCTCAATCACTCCATATAAATATTTCGTTTTTCCTCCAATTATGTGTCTCTAACTGCAACCAATTTTCTTCTAATCTAGATCATAATTTGGTGGTGACTTTTTCATTTCCCTTTCCCTCTAATTAAGACTAAATTTTATTAACACAATGTCCGATGTGGGTTTTCCACAATGGTATTTTTCTATTTTTAACCATTTATTTTCAAAGAAAAATTTCAAGTTGCATGGACGCAATTTATTGAAGTAGGGGATAATGTAACACCCCAATATTTTATAGTACGTTATCTCATTAAACTAATTCAATAGCTTATGCTACAGGCAACACCGAGTTCGAGCACATCACAACATACCAAACTAGCCATTCAAAAAGTGATTATGAATAGTATTAACTACATTTTAAAATAATTTATACTCTATATATTTTTAACATCCGTATTATGTATTTCATAGTCATAATATATGAAAAAATTAATCTTTTTCAGATAAAAGAAGTATTTTTCAAAAAATGAAATTTTACCGTGTTTTAATGGAGAACCCTTTCTAAAACCAATATTTGACACCTTTATATATTCAATTTAATGAAATTAAATTCTTCTTTATAATAAGGACATAAAAATTGAGTTTGGATAAATTTTTGTTTTTTTTCTGATAACATTCATATTTTGATGAATAGTGAAAAATACTATGTTTTAATTGAAAACAACTTTTTTAATCAAAATAATTTGTAGTGTTAAATTATGAATTTGAATGGGTTTTAAGTATAATTATATTAAATTTTTATCATTTAATACAATTTAAGTGATTATAAGAAATTTCACATTTAAATTTTACATAAACACATGTCAAATACTTGATAGTTTTTCCTTTTTTAAAAACCTGCTTTTTGGGTTTGATAAAGGGAATTAATTTTAAATTAATAAATAAATATTCTATGTTTATAATTTCGTAAAATTCAATTCATTTTTGATTTCATAATATCAAAATTAGCTTAGGGTAATTTTTTGGTATTTTTCTGAAAACCTTCAATTTTTGATGAATAGTGAAAACACTACATTATTATTTAAAACCAAATTTTTATTTAAACAATTATTTATTATATTTAAATATATTTTACGTAAATATATATTTATAATAAATATATATTTTTAATGTAATTCATTGGAGTCATTTTACAAAAAAAATAGTTATATAAAATTTTATTGAACTTTTTAATGTTTTTAACCACCTTCTAGGTGCATTTGAAAATTTTCATAAAACATAATTTTACCACTTATGTGAGTTGAATTTAAAAAGTCCAAGAGACTCGGTTGACATCAATAATTAAAATTTTGTTCAATAAGATGAAAATAATTTTTGGGGATTAGTATCATTTGATTTTTATTTACCACTGTCAAAAGTAAATAGGGTAATTAAGGGTAAAAATGATATTATAATTACCGTAACACATGTCCTAATTATATAGGATAAGTGTAATTCGACCAAAAACAACATTAGTAATAAAATATGACCATATTTGGTTCACTTGAATTATATTAGGACATTTATTATTATTTTATTTAAATAAGAGTTAAAAGTGTTAAATTCAATGTTTAATAAATAAACTATTATTTGTATAGGGTTAAACAAAATATAAATTAAACTATAGATAATAATTATTAAGATATAAATACTTCTTATGTAGTGGTATTTTCTTTATAATTTTTATAAATAATATAATTTCATTTATTTATGACACAATGATGATGCAATAACTACTTTATTAATTAAATATTAAAATAATTGAAATTATAAATATCCAACTAAATGTAAATTGAGACTTATGATGAATTTAAATAATTTTATAGGTTAATATGACATGATATGGTTGATTATATAATTTTTTTTCAAATTGATAAGGTTGTTATGACTTTCACAAAAACAAATTACCAAATAGTGTCAAAATTGACATAAATTAATTTTTAAAACAAATACTATATTATTCATTGATATAATATTCATTAAAATATAATATTCATAAAAAGGACATAAATAATATTATAAATTATATTAATAAACCAAATTAGGTTCTCTTGAATGTTTATAGTATGTTTATTAACCATATAGTGTAAGAATAAAAGAAGACACAGTAAATGTTAAACTATTTAACTAAGAGTTAAATCTAAATTATAGGGTTAAAATTGTAACCTAAATTTGTCTACAAACTATTGGTAAAGAGGTTATTGAACCATACCCACCATAGCCTCTAAATAAATCATTTTTATTCCATTTTAAACCGAAAAAGTTTTTATTATAAAATAAAATTTCAACCTTTTCTTAAAGTGACCCTCACCTCTCTTATAAATCGGAACTTCCCCTTCTCTTAATTTCACAACTCCAAAGCCATTTATCTCAGTCGAACAGGGCCCAAATATCTCCCCAGCTTTCATCCCTTCGTCCTAGAGGCCTTAATTTGGTCATAATGATAACCTAAGGATCCCTTTTGATCAAATTAAAAGGCCGAAGCTTAAGAAGTAAATATTTCATCACCTCTTTCAAGTTCTTTTCTTCTTCCACTTCCTATTTCTTTGTTGTTTCAATTATAAAATTATAACTCCAGTATCTTATATATAAATTATGTTATTATAAAAATGGTTCAACCGTATTCATTATTATATCCATCACATTAATGACAAAGTCACCTTACATGCATACATACGACTTACCGTCTCCATGTCGTGGTGTAGTTTGTTATTCAAACACTTCATTATTTGGATGGGTATAATAAGGAATATAACTAATGTGAATAATAAATATAATATGTAAATGATTATGTATATAAGATATAAAATCCAATTACATACTATTAAACACCAATACAATGATATTGTTGCTCAAACGTACGTACAGATTACCGTCTCCATAACATGATGAGATTCATTACCATGTTCACCATTCAACGGTGATTATAAAAATATTTATTATTAATAAGTATATAATATATGACATAATAATTATACTAGATATATATATATATACATATATATATGTATTTACTTATATATATCTTATTCACTTACTTTCGTTCAATACGATATGAAAATAGAAACAACGTTTATGCGTACGTACGACCTACCGTCTCCATAAATGGTGCCTTCCATTTCATATATCTATTTATTATAAATATTTATAATCTTGATATATATGATATATAAATCATTATTTATATTTTTTTAGTATTTAAATCATGATCTAAATGATAGGATCAAGAATAACAAGTTAAAACACATACAATAAAGAAAGCGTATTAACCAAAATGTTAATTTAACATGGAAATAATTATTAAATGGGTAGTATAAAGACATAAATGAATCATGTATTATATAATAAATATGAATATGGTTCTGGAATAATTTAATAACATACTATGGTCATTATACAGAATTTAATCATACCCTCAACCAAAGGAAAGTGCAAGGTAATGGTTAATTCCTCAATCTCATTATTATTCGAGATTGTTTATGTGTTAGTTTTTACTGGGAAATATTTATTATCCATGTCCATGTTTCATAGAAGAGTTTTCGAAGATATTCTTATAAGGGCCATTTTTACTAAATCATCATTTTAAATGTTTTAAAGATTTATTCTTCTAAACCATTTCATTAAAGTCCATGTTTTCAAAATGATTTTAAGGATTTATTTATGTGGAAATGAATGTTTTTTAAATGTTAATTCCTTTCAAATGTTTCAAAGTGGTATGGGACACTTTTATTAAAAAATATCTTTTAAATTACTTCTTTTATAAATTGTGTGACTTTTAAAATGATTTCATGAAAAAAGGATATTTCCCTCAAAGTGTTTAACCGATCATTTTCAACTATGTCAACATCATTTACTGCATATTATTCTTGATTGAGGTTGATTTATTACAATAAAAATATTCCATATTGTATTGAAGGTTTTGTTATATTTTTTACTGTGGATTTTTTTTATACCAATCATGGTTTATGGGAAAATTATTGACATTTTGTATGCTAGTTTTAATATGAATGTTTATTTTATGTATATATCTTTTAATATGAGGAATGCATTGGACTTAGTATGTGATGGGTGGAGCCCACTACAGCTCCTTGATGAATCGGTAGGTCTCATGAGGCAAACTAGTGTCTTGGCACAAGGCCTTGATAAAATATTATTTGTAGTGTTGGCATAATGCCTTGACTATGTAGTTATGATGTCTGGAATTATGTATTCCATTATTATGAAATTAGATATTGATATTACATGTGATTATTCAACTAGTAGAATATCCATTTGAACAATTAAATGGAATTATTTGATTCATATTTGCCATATTATGTTGAAGTTTAATTTTAAAAGGATTTTGTTTTAGTTTTATACATTGATTTAAATGTTTATTATTATTTATGAAAGTTTACACTATATTGTTATCCTTTCTGAGCGTTTGAGCTCACCCCTTTCTTATGTTTTATTTTCCTAGGATTCCAAGAAGTATATTATGATTGATAAGTAGGGTTAAGCTATGGGGATTAATGTAATTCTCAAAAGATCATTAATGCCTTGTTTTTATTTTCTAATATGTAATAAAATGTTCATTTATGTAATCTATTATGAAAGATTGCTAAACTGATAAGTCTTTCGGGACATGATTCTTTGTAATCTTGCCAAAGT
Organism: Viscum album; assembly: GCA_963277665.1. Lineage (NCBI taxonomy): Eukaryota > Viridiplantae > Streptophyta > Magnoliopsida > Santalales > Viscaceae > Viscum > Viscum album. The sequence continues at coordinate 1,421,277,268 of OY728145.1, forward strand.
ATTAAAATAATGCACCGACTCTGGGATTCTAGGGTTGGAGCTTTATATTCCATTATGAATCATTTTTTTCCAATAGTAAGAGAATAGATCTTTTCTAGATATGCAATGGTTTTATACCATAGAGGGATGTCCTTTTGGATTCCAGGATTTGGATGAACGATAGATGTAGTGTTTTCTTACAGTTTCCAAAAATTTTTTGATCACACATCGGTGATGGTGAACATGTTGTATATGGTTCCTTCTAGGTATATCCTGTGTGGTTTTATTGATGTAGAAGATTCTATTATCCATCTCTCTAAGATAAGGTAAGAATGGGTTGATTTTCTATATGTATAGGAAACAGAAATGATTTTATGTCGTAATGGGATCCACCTACATCTTAAAAACACATTATTAAGATGATGATATATAGATCATAACACCTTTTAGACATTTATGTGCTACTTCCAGTGTTGGTATTGAGGCATTTCAATGATACCGCCACATTAGGGCATTCACCATCTGTTACTAGATGTTCATCATTGATGACAGTGTATGTTGAGGTCATGAGGCTATGGTCAATATAGAATTAATTAAATATATTTGTCTTTTATTTTGGTTCTTCAAAGTAGATTAATTTTTTCTAGCAATGTTTACCATATTTTCTAATGATTTTTGAATTCCATAGCACCTTTGGTGATGCTATTTGGATAGTACAAAGTCCTGAATTTTCAGAAGAGGAAATGAAAAGAGGACACTTTTTTAGTAGAATCACAAATATAAGTGCATGGTTGATTGTACTCATTAATTTAATGGATTTAAACATAGTATTTTTTCATATGTGAAATTATTGAAACACTTAAAATATTCACATCTGGTTCACCATTTTGGTTTCAGACAGTATTAATGCCCGCACTCATTTCACGTTAATGCATACCCTCTTTCTAAAGGTAGGTTCTCACTAGGTATTTTCTAGTGACATATTATAAATTTTTTTTATGAGAGTATGGCATATCAAACTTATCAAACATTTTTTTGGAACTATTTTTTAATATAGGACTCTCTTATTGATTTAAGATATATTATTGAATCCTTCCAAAATCTGAGTGCGGAACTGGTTACCCCAATTCTATTGGATGGATAAAGTCCATGTATTATATGTTAATATATATACATATATATAATATTATATTACACATCAATATATTATTATTTGTTGATGCTTTTTTTGGAAAAAATTAACCGGTGTCTCTGGAGTTTATTTCCATATAGTGAGGCAATCGACATTTTGTAGTTGGGATTGCGCCTCAAAGTGTCATGCTACGTATCCTATGAAAGTAGGAATCAAAATACATATATTTTGAGGGAGTTTTATAGTTATAACTAATTATTATACACATAGTAGAGGTAATCTCATTATGATAATGGAATGATCATGAAGGATCTATATGCCCATGCAAGCCATGCTCAGTGTTAGAAAAAAGAAAAAGTTGAGGATAAGAAACATTTAATGGAAGAATGCCATTATATTTTAAAATTGGGATTCAAACTATGGTTAGGTTTATAATATTCTTATTATAGGAAGGTGGAAGTAATAGAAAATAAGATGGATCTTATGCATGATCTTCTCTGAGATAACTATCATTGAAATTAGATAAGGAAGAAATATATTTTTTTGGATCACAGCAATGATGATGCCAATATTTATAGAACCATGACAATAAATTTAAATCTTTTTTAATATTTATTATATGTGTATTAAAAAAAAGTATTCCCATATTTATATAACTAGGTTGTAACTCTAAACTCATGGTGATTAAGGATTACTTCAGGCATACATCTTAGAGAATATAAATATTTATAGAACCATGGTGAGAATCTCAACTCATTAAGATTATGGATTGGTAGGAAATTATACATAAGAGGATTCCCATATTTCTAGAATTATGAAGAGAATATTAAAAAATTGATATTATTTTTTGATGGGTTTTAAAGCTATGAGGATGCCCAAATTTCTGAGGAGAATCTCAACTAAGGGAGTCTATCGTTTGGTTATGGGTTACACAATAGTGGATGATCAAATTTCATGAATCATGCAGATAATATCAACTCATGGAGATTAATGTTATATTGGGGATTTTACATTATACGATTTAAATATTTCTATAAAAATGAGGAGAATCTCAACTCATGATGATTATGTTTTGGGTGGGTCTTATAACAAAGAGGATGCCCATATTTTTAGATCTATAAGAAAAGTATCAACTCGTGGTTATTTGGGTTTATTTTATCTTATAATTTGGAGGATCCCCATCTTTATAGAACCACGAGGATAGTATAAACTAATATAAATTAAGGTTTTTTTGAAAATAACAATGAATCAAGACCATATTTCTTGATCAATGAGGATAATATTAACTCATGGAGATTATTTTTTGATTATGGAATACACCTAGGAAGATTACCATAATTCTTGAACCATGAGGATAATATAAAATCATGGAGACTAATGTTTTTCTAGGGCTTAAAACTAGGATAATTCCCACATTTCAGGAACCATGTGCAGAATCTCAACTCATGAAGATTATGTATTTGGTGGGACTTACACCTAAGAGGATTTTAATATTCCCAGAACCATGAGGAGGATCTCAACTCTTGGAGAATAAGGTTTTGTTGGAGATTACAACTTGGAAGAATCCAATATTTATAAAACTTTGAGAAGAATATAAAATCATATATATTGACGTTTCTTTTGTGATTACACTAAGAAAGATGCCCATATTATTTGAACCATGAGGATAATATTAACTGATGGATATTATGGTTTCATTTGGGCTTACACATAGAGGGATACCATATTTATGGAAATATGAGGAGAATCTCAACCCATTATGATTATGGTTTTGTTAGGGATTTCACTGTGGAGGATTCCCATACAGGTATAACCATGAGGATAATCTCAACTAATAGAGATTAAGGGTTTGTTATGGATTAAACCTATAAGGATTCTGATATTTCTGGAATAATGTAAGGAATCTCGACTCATGGAGATTAAGGTGCAGATGGCGCTTACACCTTGTAGGATGTAAATTTTTCTAGAACCATGCGGCTAATCTCAAATCATGTAGATTATGGTTTGACTGGGGCTTATACCTAGGAGGATGCCCATATTTCTAGAACCATGTGAAGGATATCAATTCATGGATATTATGGTTTGGATAAAGAATACTCATAGTAGGATGGACATATTTATGAAACCCTAAGAAGAATATCAACTCATAGTGAATTGTATTGCTAATGGAATACACCTAAATAGATTCCCATATTTTGGGAACCATGATGAGCGTGTTATATTGTGGTGATTATACTTTGGCTGGGGCATAAACCCTTAAAGATTCCCATATTTCATGATCCATGGAGAGAATCTCAACTCATGGAGATTAAGGTTTGATTGGGGATTACAACTTATAGGATGAATATGTTTGGAGATGTTTGTGAGGAACACATGAATGAATTATATCATACTCATGGTGATTTAATATGGGGTGTAGAAATAGGATTTTTTATATAGTCGACCAAATGGGCTTGGCTGCCTAGCCCTTCATGGTAGAGGGAAACTACATAGGGTAATTATATAACATTGCTTTAATGGATTCCCCCAGAGTACCTCACATAGAGATCGTCACACGAAATTTATGGCATTATATCATCAGCCATATATGGATGGAGATAAGGGATTCTTCATAGGATATTTTCATAGGTATGTTCACATATTAAATATAAAAAAATGATTTTCAAGTGGATATCCTTATGAATTACAACACAACTTCCCTCCCCAGTTAGGAACATGGTAATTTTACCTAAGTGGTTCCATGAGGGAAAGTCCATCCCAATAATCAAATATAATCCTCCATATGTCTCTATTTATTCATTCTCAAATTGATCTCATCTGAATTTCAATGTTCGTGTCAATAGTTATAAGAATTAGTGAATAACTAATTTCATGAAATAGATAGAGATATAGAAACTAGTAGCCACATAGTGCTTCATGAAAGAGGGCAGTTACGTATGAGTTATTCATTGAAGTATCACATGGGGTTGGCCGTATGATAACTTTACAATGGAAGGAATATAAATAGGGCAGTCGCATATCCTTTTATAAGGGATCCCCACGTATCACATCATATGGGGTGGCATTATAACATTGAAAACAGTATAACATAAGCCACATAGGTTTAATGAAGAGGGATTTTGTATAAAAGTATCACATAGAGATCATTGAACATTAATTTTTATAGAATGATTTTTGGAGGGATTTCATTATTGATTACATAAAAAGTTACCATCCCATTGTAGAACATGGTAATTTTATTTAAGTATTTCTCTGAGAGAAAGGATGGAATGAGCATCTCAGATAGTCCTCAATGTGTATCCATTTCTTCTTACCATCACTTCCCTGATCTTAGTCTTGATGTGGGTGTTAGTATTAAATGGTATTGGTAAATAAAGGTCTTTCCAAAATAGCCATCCATATAGAAATAGGCGGCCACATAGAGCTTCATAAAGGAGAACTGCCATGTAGGAGTTCTACATATAATTATTACAATGGGTTGAATGTATAATAGATTCATGAAGTAATTTATATGTTATGAGGTGTTTGTAAAATGACACATTGGACCACAGACGACAATAGCTTATGGGAGAGATTAACTCACTAACTATGATAACAAAAACCTTAGGTTTTCAGATGAGTGTTTCATGAACTATGGGACACACTATACAGTTAGATAAAAGTGATATATGGAAGAAAAACATCCCCGCCTCTAACCCACAAAAATGTTAATCATGGAACTGATTAATGTGAAATGTTGTAAAAGAGAAATTATATTTTTGAATTTTCAGTATATAAATTTTTATTGAGGATAAAATGAATCCTGAGATATAATGTTTATAACTATAGATCCATAAGTCTGTTTGGGATATTTGAGTAGTGAAATTGAAGGCTTCTTGGAGAACTACACCCCCATTATTGGGTGTATAAACCATTGCCTAGAGTTTTTGAATGCCAAAAATTTCGTAGAAGTCCCACACATTTTTTTAAGGCGGTGACACATTCTCAATTGATATTTGAAAAGTCCATGACATACTATAAAATGAATTTTCTAACAACCATGCCATAATATTGGGAAATTATCTTATGGAATCACCATCTCTCAATTTGTGAAACATATTTTGGAATATGGAGATCCAATATTCTTATTTTTCTAATATAAGGATATATTTATTCTCATACTTGAAATGTTTTTTCTATGTGAATATGGTATCATGGGTCATGTGTAATAGTTCAAGGCATGAATTTTTATATGGAAATAGATACCATTCAGTTAATACATTTTATTTATTTTAAATAAACATCAATTTATTAATCATCAATAACTATGGTTTATATTTTTCAATACTATTCATTATCTTCAACCCAAATGATAAAATAATAAATAGTCAATTCTAAAAAACCCATCCCCCTTGGTTATATAAACACCCCTCAAAAACAAAAATCTCCTCACCAAAAAAATAATTCCTTTTAAAAATATCTACCCACATATTTTTCAACAATTAATTATCCATTTAGTTATGCCAATAGTATGATAAAAAATCCATCCTCTAATGGATTTGGGCTCAATAATAACTGGGTGATTCAGTGAGTGAGGTAAGGGTTTCAAAACCATGTTTCCACTTACATTTCTCTATTAACAATTCTACAATAATATGTAATCATTATAATTAAATTTAGAATAATATTTTTCATATAATATAATAGTTTTTATAAAATCATTATATCAACTACATTATTTCATCTTGTTTAAATAACATTATTTCTCTAGTGGCCGTTTAGAACTACCTATTTGTGAGATGATATTTTATTGTTTAACTTTTAAATATTTATCAATTTAATTATTACATAATAATAAAATAAAATCATTTCTATGAATTTTAAATTATATAATGGGCCTGATTGCAATGATATTATATATTAACAATTGAGTATTTTTTAACTATCAATAATAGGTTTACCAAGAAATATTATTATAATCATATATATCACACAAAATAATATGTTTAATCACTTATAGAGATTATATAATGATATTAAAATAACCACATACTATTAACACTACATTGAATGTGTTTTATGACCATGAACTGAACAATATCAGAATATTTTACCTGGATGATATAAATTAAATAAACAAATAAGGAATGATAAAAATATATTATGATATATGATATATATTTCAAAATGGTTCTAAAGAATGTATGTAATGATTATAAATTTACTTTTTATGAAATAAGTGGGATGTCTAAAGAAATTAAAGAATCAAGGAAAGGGTTCATTTCATATTCAATCTTGAGCATTCATATTTTAGAAGATATGTTTTTTGTCAATATTTATCTATTTATTTTCCATTTTAACGATTATTTTGAGATTTATTTATTTCTTATATAGATTCTATATTGTCCATTAAAACAATTTATGCATTCCATTATGTGTAATGTTTTGTTATTTGAATAATTAAAACCCTATGAGGCATATAGTAGAAAATTATCTTATTTCTCTCCCTTTTTCCAAATTTTTTCTTTTTTTGTTCGAATGTTGTAATTGTTATTTTTTATCTTTTATAATAAAAAAATAATTAATAAGTTATATGTTGTTTTATTCATGGTTTTATGGAAGCACCATCTTGATATCCCTTTTAATGAAAAATTACTATTTTCATATAAGTTCAATAAATGAGTATTATTTAATAACATCTTCAAACATTCATATAATTTTTCCTTCATGTTGAAATATATTTTCAGGGAGAATACCTAATATTACTTATCCCTTATTTTTAATTAATACTATATGATACACTGATGGTTAATATTTTATTTGATTCTTTTGATACCCATTTCAATCTCATGGTATTATTTAATGTAAATGTTTTCTGTATGTTTCCTTTATATATGTAAATGATATGAATTAAATATTATTATGTGATAGGTTGAACCATAAATATATATCACCACAAAAAATTATTTAATTCATTACATCTCATGATATCATTATTCAAGGGAATGGTGTAGATAGCCTCATCCCAATTATTATGCACGTGTCAAGGGAACATTTTTTCATCTATAAAGTTATACATTGTCTTAGAGGAATTTTAATCATCCATAAGGTTAGGTATTTTACAAGTGAAAATATCCTTTACCATTATTTTATAAAAAGGAATATTATTGTTTTCATTATCTATGTTATTGTGTATTGGACATGTTCTCTTATCTCAGTCCATAATTTTATGATGTATTGGCAGTGATCATGGAGAATTTTTTATGATAAAATACCATATTTTTTTTTCCAATTTTGATTATTCTATTAATTATGATTCCCCATTTATATTTTTCTATTATGAAGTGTTTTTATGTGATAGTATTTTATCGTTTTTTTTTCATTCTACGAATATTGACTCTCGTGATATCTCACCCCTTATTTATTATTTTTAGTCCCTTTCTGTGATTTGTGGTTCACCCATTCTTTTATGGATGTCCCTAGTCTATCACATTTAGTTATAATTGTATAGAGAGATATATGAAGAATTTATGATTATGGAAATCGAGGACTATTTTATTGATTTAGGGTTGTTTTTTGATGTACATAATTTAAAATATTCATTGGATCTCTTAAATTTAATTCTTTAATTATAGATATTTATATTAATGATGTTATATTATGAGTAATAAGTGTATAACATTAGTGGTATAGATGTATGATAAAATAGTATAACCCTCATGTGACACTAAACATCACATTCTATGATGTCTAGTGAGTAACATGACTCCCATTTGTTTTAGAATAGTTCATTATAACTCTCTACCCATATGAAAAAAGAATATTAAGTATTTGAGAATATTATTTATATAGTTTCATGACTACCAATCCATTTGGCAGGACCTCGGGATCAACATTGTAAAATCCTCTAGCACATATTTTAGAAAGTGTAATGTGATAATCCGGGTTTTTAGTTTGATGAATAAATGATCTAGAAATTATTTAATGTTTATACCAGTACAACATTTCTTTACATTATAACATAAAAATACATTGGTATTCCATCCAACATTCCATCATTCAATCACTTTTTTGATAGTATTTACATGGAATAATAATTACTTTTGATATAGATCAATGACACAACTATTCAACAATAGTAATTTATTTATAGAATATAATATTCTATTTTATGAAATAGGTCATCTATATATATTTTCATCTAACTAAAGGGCCAAACCTTCTTAATTTCCTTGAATAATATTTTTAAGAACCACCTCATTCTACCTATACCTTGAGCACCTAATCCAATCCATATAATGTTTTTAAGGGTGTTCATAATTCTCATGGTATGCAATCTATTGTATGGGAATCTAGAATATTTCTAGGGAATGGATTACCAAATATACTCATAAAAACATTAATAGTATATCAATGAAAAAATGATAACGCATATAATAATAGACATTAAATATGGTGAAAATAGAGTCAATAACCATATAAAAAATTAATTGGTTGGGGATACAAAAGTCCTTTAAAAAGAGGGATATGGTGCTAAAATCAATGTTCAAAATAAAATAAATTAAAATTACAATCGATCATGTAACATGGGGTTGATCCACCCACCATGTCACTATAATCACCAAAAATCTACTAACCCATGTACTTATCACCTCTATGTGACACATTTCTTTTTGTTATTTTTATGAAAACAAGGTCTAGATACATTTATTGGATTAATGTAGGGTGTGACAAAATAAATCCTAATAGATCCCAAAAATAGTTTTATAAATATCTAATGTTTATAAAATAATCATTCTATTATGAATGTATATTAATTTAATGTTGAATTTTACAATTAAAATAAACAAAGGGATAATGAAAAGTATGAAAATTTAAGCACCATGGGTCTTTCAATTGGTAACTAGGTTAAGGGCCTCATCCTAGGATCCTTATATTATTGATAATATATTTAAATAATTTTATATGTGTGTTGATACAAGGTATAATTTATTCTCATTCATACTAGCATGGTTACACCCAAAAAAGAAACCATATCCAATAAAAATTAGATTAGTTAGTATTCTATTGTAGTATATGGTATGGGGAGGGTGGACCATTGTAAGTGATATATATCTTTTTATTCCTACATTGGTACACACAATTTTCATGTACTATTCCATTTTCATTTAATTATAATTATACCTTCAAAGAATACCTTAAATAAACATTTATATTTGTATTCATTTAAATGTGAAAAAAATAAATAATTTTTCAATAAAAAATACACAAATATGAAATTATGAGGATAAATTTTTATGAATGCTATAATTTAAAATTTTTTTTATAAATTTAAGAAGGAAAATTTAGTTCATATATCTGTTGGAAAACTTGAAACAACCCAACTTAATCCCTTGAAATACACAATACACTAATGGAATCCTTATTCTTAAAGTGAAAATAAACGATGAAATAAATTGGAAAACATAAAAAAAAATTATGAGACTCTATTTTTTGAATTAAATAATTCTTAGTCTACCATATCCCAATAAATGAGAGGAAACATTGATAAGTGAGAGAAAAGGTATTAAATCAAGATTAAGCTGAACATACATTTTTATTTCATTAATTAACTAATAGAAATGAACCAAAAAACCCATAATGAAGAGATGGAGGAAGTATTAGTGGTATAATATAGGATCCTCTGTTGAGAAAGTATAGAAATGAGAAAATTTGGTGTTAAATCTGGTGAGGGAATAATAGGGAAAATAAATTTTTTAAATACATGGCTAGACCACATAAATTTGCTGAACGGTTTACAAAACTCTGTAAAAAATGTGCTGATAATCACTAACTTAATTGGGATCCTACATGGTAGGATTTCATGGTTAGGTATTCCATGAACCCACTATCAAAATCCATAATTTATTTTTTTAACCCAATGCATGTTTTCCATATAGTTACTTTTAACAATGTTTCAACCATGTGGAAAAAATGTCTCAAATTTAGTAAATTTATATTATAAAAATCCACGAATAAAGAAATAAAAATGAAATCAAATTCATAGATAATATGTAATTAAAACTGAAATCGTGGGTGAGACAAATAACCTCTCTCTCATCACCATAACATCGAGGGCATGCATTTAATTTCCATAAAATAACATAATGGAATATGTATTATAAATCACGAATTTATATACATATCATGATAAATCCATTCAAATTATATACAAATTTAATAGATTTTTAATAATTATATTTAATAAATTCTTATAATTCTATTAAAACACAAAATAAAAATCTAGTCATAACCTCTTAATTTAATTCCACATTTCAAAAGAATGCACCTCTTCCATACCATCAAATTTCGTTCCTTTAATATTTCTCATATTAAATTTATATTATACCACTAATAACATTTCATTATGTATTCAATAATTTAATATGTATAAATATAATGGAATATTTAATTTTCTTATGGAAACAACCATAATAAATGGACTCATTTTGTAATTGACAGATATTGATTTAATTCCAAACATATTGGAAGTCATCATATCATAATTTTTTTGAATTTAATGTTAATTTCCATTTAAATATAATTATTATAATAAATAATTTTATTCATCTTAAACATCTAGAATTCTAAACTATCTCCCAATGCCTCTTAGAAAATATATTCTATTAAAAATAAAAGTATAACACAAAATCATTGTTTTGAAAAAAAGAATTTCTTATATGGAAATATTAAATAAATAAACTATAAGAATACTATCTAATTTGAAATTTTATTTATATTTAATAATATTCTAGAAAATATATTTTTATTATTATAATATGTCTTTTTTGGTGATGTGAAATTATTTCTTCATTTAAAAAGCATGTGTAAACTCTTTTATCCTGATAAAATTTCTTTTTTTTAATCTTTATTATATGCCTAAATAAATAATAAACCATTCAGATCCAAATAAACCATACCATTTAATTCAAAATTAATTATTTTACAATCAATACCTTATTTATAAGTGAACAAAAATAATATATAATGTATATACTTTATAAAAAAGATCCTTGTTTTGAATTAATATATTATATCAAACTCCATGATGGACCAACCCATTTATTCATCACTAAAATTATAAAAACATTATTTACACATCTACTATAAACACCAATAAATATTGAAGACATTTTTATAATGTACAATATATATCATGTACCAATAAAAATAGTTTAATTTAATTAAATAACTATAATACCAAGAAGGTTTTGACCATATAGTTTCATATAAAATTGTACGTATTCTAAAATATTCTATGTTCATTGTCTTTATTTCCCAATGTGGAGTCATTTATATTCCTCAAAAGCACTATTATATAATTTATAAATACTGGGTTTTTACCCTCTATGACCTCTCTTCTCCTCTATTTGGAATATAATTATTCATTTTTCCTTAACCAATATCATTTAAGAACATTATCTTTTAATTCTAACAACCATATCAAAAATCATCAATATGTTAAAAATCTTTGTTATTTTTTTTGAACTCATTAATGTCGTAATTCATAATAAACTATCAAAAATATTATAAAAGTGATTGAATAATAAAAATCATAGCCAGGACATGCACACGATCAGTGATATCATTATCTCTAATTCATTTACATTATCTGTCATATTGCACACAAATTATTATATTCATGTACCCTAAAAATGTTATACCAAAAGAAGGATTTTAATTCTTCAAATCTATTATATCTACATAATTATGGAGATATCCCTTTTAGATTGTCTCTCATCACAAAATCATATATACTATCATGTTATTTCAATCTTGAAAACCATAGCTATACAATCAATATAATGATGCTTATATAATCTTAACTATGATTTCAATAATATTTTTTCCTTTACTGACATGTTTTCTAGGGGATTTCTCAAAAAAGTATTGTTCCAATATAAATAATAATAATTTATGTTTATCAAAAAGTCGTAAATTTCAATCTAAGTCCAAGACGTTACTTTTTCAAATATTTTACTTATCTAAAATTAATTTAAAATACATATTTTATTATAGTTTCTCTATTTTATTAAGAATTAAACTTATATTAGATCAATATCATTTTATACAGACATTTAATATGAACATTTATTAAATAAAATACCAGCAAAAGTATGGACCGTTCTAATTTTTCCCCATATCGATTATTGGTCAGAATTACATTTCTCACATTTCATACACATTTAGGTAGGCTATAATTTCATTAAAATCATTTAAAACCCTTGTGTAATATAGTGCAACACCCTTAACCCAACCGTAGTATGGATTATGTGAACGTTGTTAATATATTATCCATAATCTTTATTATTTTATTTAAAATTATATCTAAAATATTATGATAGATACAAACACTTAATCCCATTATAGTAACACAAAACCACATTTTCATAAACAAAACAAATCCATGGGAACCCAAAAAGTTCTTTACCAACCTGATTTGACTATCGATGTCTTCAAAAGTGGTTTTATTTATTGTAATATACCAGTTAGTATTGTAATGGGGTTTTGATCTCATCATTTAATCTCATGCATTCCCATCATTTATTCATTATTATATTTATTTATTTATTTGTATCTTATAGCTTTAATGAATTTAATATGTTCAGAACATATTAATAAATTCCATTTCATACACCTCATGAATTATTTTACATATATAAAAATAAAGAGAAATTATATTGAAAAGAATATGAATTTATCTAAAACATATTTTATATAATATACTTCAACTGAAGTCTCAAAATTATAAACTTATTAAACCCTCAAAAGAGAAATCAAGGAGCGATGGGTATCAAGAAGTCAATTTTTACAATATGATATATGTCCTTGGATAGTGAAAAGCTCAACCTAAAGACCAACAATCCATAGATCAATTCCGAAGAAATACATGAATTTCAATATATACCTAACATTTAATATATAAATCATATTTGACATTTAGTTTCTATTTTATATCCCATAAACAAATCATAGTCACATTAAACGAAATGTCATGTCATTATTAACATGTATCTCCTTATAAAAATGGATTGAAAATTAAAAAATTTGTTTAGTTCATTAAAATAAAACATATATCCATTAATAATATTAGAATTTTATATTAATGTATTACATATATCGGGGAGTGAAATAAATAAGAAGGGAATTCATAAATTTTGACATGAGATAAATATTTATAAACATTTAATATATAAATAATTATAAGTAATATATAATTTAGACATGTTTTATTGATACTCCATTACATAAATAAACACAAATATTGTGAAATTATTTTAACATGAACTCTTATATATTAAAATTTTATATTTTATTTAAAATAAATTCTTTCATAATTCAAATATATTTTATTTTTCATGAATTAACATTTTTGTTAACATTTAATTTTCTATATAAAAAATTTAGGTTAAAATATCAAATACTTTATGTTTTTAAAAATTTTAGGAAATCCACTCAATTTTTTTTAAGAAGGCTTATATAATTTATTTTATATTGGTTCATTTAATATGATCATTACATAAATTAGTAGAATAAATTTATAGTTGTCCTTATTTTGAGATTTATAATCACTTTATGAATTCATAAACAAAATTAATTAACATTATACCTAGAACACAACTACAATTTCTTTTTTGTAATGTTTAGTTATCCCTTCGATTTAAAAAGTGTCCAAATATCCTATGATGGTGATGGTTTAAAAAAATAAAAAATTCATTCAAAAAAACATATCTATGATAAACCATGAAATGTTTTTTCATATATAATAAATCTTACCCAAAAAACTATGTTTTTTTTATTTAGGGAATCAATTTTGACCAAAGCAATTATAATTCATCAATTGAAAACCATAATATGATTTTTGGTTCTTACTACATCATGCCTTCACGATATTAATCACATTACACAACATATTATTATTAACATTATTTTTTATATAAAAATAATTTAAAAATAATAATTTTTGAGTGTATATTATATAAAAAAATTCAACCCCATTTTTCATAAGCCATAACATGCTTTTTTAACTATTAAAAATCCATACTTCTTTTTAGACATATATTGTTATTTTGAAAAACTAAAGTTCCATAATGAAATTTTTTCCCTGAAAATGGATCATGTTTCATGAAAAAAGTCATTTTTTAGTTTAATTATACATCAAATTGTCAAACCAATAGATATAGAAGTTGTCTAGTATATCTAAAGAGTATTTTTGAGTTTTTGTTACATTAATATTATATAGATCATTGAGAAATAACAAATTTACCTGATCCTATTATGGTATTTCTTGAATATATGGACACCAAAACATTTGGGAAGGGTTAAATATATCAAAATATTGGTTAGAACCTTTTTAAAGATATAAATATGGATAGAAATGTCTCTAATAAGCCGTACAATGATTGAATAAGTATTTCTATCATTATAAAAAAAATTGTAAAATTATGAATCATTTTATATATCAACCCAAGGGTACTCCACTAATTCCAATCATTTCTCAATCATTCATCTATCGAATAAAACATGTCCTTATCTTCAAATATTTATAATTCACATCTTATCATTATTCACAATTATTTAATTTTGAGATAAAAATTTTTAATGTTTAATCTCCCCATGTTTAAATCACATGATGATTTATCTGAACATGATAGATTATAGTTTAAGAACATGTCAACAAGTAATAATATTACATGTTCACTATTGTCTATAAATCCATGTGTTACTGACTTTCAATACATATTTTGTTATACCAAAATAAACAATGATGTCGTTAACAATACCAAATCATGGTTTATCAAATTTCTCTTTTTAGATAATCTATTTTTTAAATTCTTGTCTCTAAAATAAATAAAGAATATTTTTTATATTAGGTGTTGAGATTAAGTGAAATTTCAAAGCCCTATTTTCAAGATATTATTTAAAAAAATAAATTTATTAATATAATGCACAAAGTGTTCTTAAAAATTATAGAATATCTCATTAATGAAGTCTCAAATCAAAAATAAAATAAAAACAATTAAATACTGAGTGTGGGTTTAATTCTAGGAATTACCTAAATTTGGTTGTTGATGGGTGTTTGGATGTATAATCCAATGGAGAGTATTTTAAGTTGATTAATTATTTAATCTATTTAATCAATTAATTTAATAAACATAACCTAATTCACACTTTAAATTTCCTATAATGAATATTCTATGAGTTTAGTCACATACCATTGATATATTTTAGATGATAATTAGTTCATTCATCCTTGAAGAATTGGAATTAGATGAAGAAATACAATCATATCGAGGTTATTTGTAGATAGCTAATACAGAAGGTCATTGGTGAATTTTTTCTTCTCCAATATTTGATCCATAATTTCATTAGGTACCATGAATTTCTATATCCACCCATCTCTAAATGGTTGATTATGGTTTTTATTAGTCTTATTTTGATATATGATATATTTACCCTTCCCATGATATAATTGTAAGAAAATTAAATTATTTATTCATTTTATAATATTTCATATGACTTGATATAACCCTAGTTTTCCCACTTTTTATTCATTGCACCATAATAATTGAACAAATATATGTATAACCATTGTAATGGGGATCCCCCCCATAGTAATTTGCATTGTTCAACATCAGCCTATGGTATCATGGTATTACTTTTCCCAATGTGTTCATGTTCAATCAAACCCCTAGATTAGTAGTTGTTGTGCATACAATGATCAGGAGAGTTATTTGTTGATAGATATAGATACTTTATTGGTGGAGTGTGATGATAAATTTGTATCTAGGATCTGGTATTGAGTGTAAGAAGCACAGGAGTCATTCAGATTAATGAAGGACCACCACGAGAGATCAATATTTTATTTCCAGCCACCAAAGTGTCAAAATCAAGGGATGATGGATTTTACCACCAATTTTGAGCTATTAACATGCATGAATTATATTGATGACCATGGATCAATAATACTCATGATATATCTAACATTCCATTAAAATCTCGACTAATCATAGTGTACTAGGATTAACAAATGACCTGTAGTCACCCAACTACAATACCAAGGTTTTTAGAAAAAATATTAGTATCAGACATTGTGTCGATAGTTCACATTCCACTTGACCCCCACTAGTATATAAGCCATGTTCCAACTATACACACCTAGGAACCCATGTTGGATGACATGTCATGTATTATTATGTTACACAATCATGTGTCAGTACCCGATATGGCCTAGTACGCGACCAAGTGAATGACACAGATAGACACACAAACATAGCTTGGTGCATGGTCATGTTACCACTCACTGGATGGTCAATGTATATGGCCAGGTACCTGACATGGATTGAATAAAATAGTCCCAACCAGGAGCATATAGTTAGGCCTTGGAGGCCGTGAAGTGTTGTATGTTCACCTTTCATTATATGTATGATAAAATTAACATCATTTAATGTTCAAAGAAGACAAGGCTAGAGATATTGCAGGGTCACATGTCATGTGAACCCTCACAGACATCATGCACTTCCTTATATAAAATAATTATGTTGTATGCCCTTATTTTGGAATAAATTTTTATCTAATGAGTGTCTTATATTGTGTTTTTATTCATGTATAACAAGTTGGTATACTTTTTAGAGTATTTTGAGATAAGTTTCGAGATGTTCTACGTATGATGCTTCTTTAGGCGATGCAAAATGATGACAATGATTGGGTAGGATCATTAAAGAGATTCTATGTAGATATATTAATTCGAAATCATCCAGGATTCAATTCCTCTATACCTTGAGATATCAATCCACTATAATACAAGGGAATAGATCCTCTATACTTTTGGATTAGATAGATATGGTACTCCCATATTGCATCAAGGAATAGTTTTATTATCCACTAATATGGTAATCCATTATCATACAAGGGTATGGGTCCTCCATACTCATTATTACAAGAAGAGGTAGTACTCCCCTATCTTATGAGGGTGTGGTCCTCTATCCTATGGGACTATACTCCCCTATCATGACATAGTTCATGTCCCCCGTACACTTTATATAGGGAGAGACGGTGCTACCTTATTTCACCAGGGTGTGATTACTCTCTCCAAAGAGTTGGTATAACATTGCCTAGGAGTGGGTACTCCAAACATGTTATTCTAAATAAACTAACGATACTCACATATATAGGTTCAATACCTATATATATAGGGAAAATTCTCCCCTATCACAATTGGTCGGGTTCCCCCCATATTCCATACATAGATATATAGATAATACTAAACTTCATGGGTGCAAGTCCTCAACCTATTGCGTGAAATCTCCATATCATGCCAGAGTATGGGTCATAGATCATTTGGAGACAATTACCCCTTGGTATATGGTTTATTAGAGAGGTATATACCCTCATCTTGACATCTTTGAACAGACACTTGAGATGCCATTAATCGATGATGGACCTTTGGAGATGTAGAAAAACTTATCATCCTTAGCTGGGATTGGAGATGTGGATCCCAGATCAGTCTTGTCTGGGGTTCATTCTTAGCATAAATATATATAATAGGTTGGGTTTTAATTAATTATTGATTTGGGTCAATGTTACTTCTTCTATCATGTATTCTATTTTCCCCAATAAATTTTTTGGGATGTATTGATATGTATGTATATACACACCCCTACATGGAATTTTATTTGATATGTTGAGTATTATAAAGTTGATTAATAGGTTAGTTATGGAATTTTCATATCTTAGGGATACATGGGTGCATAAATCTTATACATCGTTTAGGGATTGGGAATTAGGAGTTGGGAAATATCATCATTCATTATTTCTAGTTGTTGTTTTATGTGACATTATTTCAGAATGGGAGTGCATTTTTCCCTTTTCATTTAAAATTACACTATTATACACATTTTTATTCTTGGGAGGATATTAAATTCCTGGTCTTTACTCTAGATATTACAATAATTTATTATTTTTCATCTACATTTCTACATAGAAATTGTTGGGTGCATTCATATAATTACTATAGGAGAGTTCCTCCAATTAAGTTATGCCATCTCATATCTTATCGCAATTCCATGGCCTATAGAGGTGTGCTTGGGGTTGTGTCAGTTTGTTCTTCCACTAGAAAGGTGGGACACAGTGGGTTGGGTTATTACTGATTCTTATTATATGTGCTTCAATATTTGGTGGGTGTTTTGAGTTTTTAACCTAATGAAGTTTGGTTATGAATGTAGTGAAAAATGTCATAGTGTATCGAGTGTGACATTCATGCTAGGTAACATAGTATTGGTGCATCAGTCAATATATCCATTCAAAAGGGATATTATTACTTTGTTTTTTTTCTAAGAAATCAAGAAACTGGTATTTTGGAATGTTGGTACATGCATCATATCAGATTGAGTCCTTTGAATACCCTTCTGTAGTCATCTCCCAATAATTATATTCTCAGATGACCAAGGTATTCATGATTTAATATCATGATTCGTCAGTAAAAATAAACTTCTAGGTAATTAATTTACGATTATGGTGATGATCTGATGATTGATTATTATTTTGTTCAGGTACATATAGTGAGAAATTTCATCCAAGCAGGAAGGTATCTAAACCCCCTCTTATTCAGTATTAGATTATACCAATAGAGAAGGATGGGTATGTGTGCTTTCTTAGAGCACTCCATGAGTTCCATCAGTAGAGTCCATTGAGGTTTTCTATGAAATTGATACCTAGGTAGTGAATGATTTTATTGTGTTGGTGATCTTTGTTTTCAAAATTGTGCGGACCTTTAATAATTAGATGGTTGTGATAGAAGATAGTCTTTTTTCCATACCAGTTGGGAGATGATGAATTCTAGTCCCCCAAACACATGATGAGTCGAAAAAATCGTGGTATGGACTCAAGTAACTATTAAATGTGGACCTATACCCCTCTTTCTTGTGCTCAGTTTAGATTCTGGAGTTTTTTTAGCTACACCGGGGAGGGGTGATAGTTTCCAAGTATGTCAAGAGGTTCATTGAACTTATATGTTACACCCTCAACCTGATTTAGGAATGTGACTACTAAGCATGGAAGTTGGAGTGTGATCTATATAGAGACATATATTCCAGTTATGTACCCATTTTCATTCCCCTATATGTTGGAGTACTTGGTCATGTCCTAATGATAGGGATCTTCCCATTTGGGGTACACCACAAGGATAGTGTTGTTCGTAGGAAAACTAGGTCGTAATTGTCTACAATAACTGGAGACAGAATGATTCAAGGAAGAGGAGGCATACCCATTCTTGGATTTAGTCATGTGGTCACACGAATCTCAGACCTTGTAGAGGACAATTGAATCCTTGATAGGGGAGAAGTTATGTATGTGAATAGTGATCTCACATGACACATAGTTTCCTAACTAGTTGTCCTAATGAGTGAAGGCATGGAGTAGACAGACAAACAATGAAAAGGAGGAATCATAATCAAGATTATCCAATGTATAGACAAGGTGTCCTCCAGGGAGGTCGTGATAACAGAGGATCTAGTGGGGGTATAAGAGGAAGAGATGTTGGTGGTAGATGAAATTTTGGGATTCTTCAACCACCACCATCACCAAATATCATACTTTAGGGTTAGGGAGTAGGCAGTTGGGATCATATGCAGTTGTAGGATTTAGATTTTTATAATTAAATAAACTAACATGAATATTAGAGGTATGATCTGTTGTGATTTTACTCTTTCTTCTTTACTATTAAACATATTTTTAATTCCTCGCTTCATCTCCTCAATCCTCATTTAAGAGATGGTGTTTCTCATTGAGACATTATCCTATTATCTTTATCTTAAGGATCCTATACGGAAATATTATTTTATATCACTTATCTTCCTAAAGTATGAGATATCATTTTTTAGATAGAGATTATTATGGGACCTCTTGGTCATCATGAAGAGACCTTATAAAATTAGATTGGTTTTGGAATAGTTTTTGATAGTTCAAAAATATATTTTTTGTCACCATAGATGAGTCAGATGACATCAAATATATGGGATGTGATTCTTCTTTTTAGGAATGAGAGATTTCATGGTTGATTGAGTGGGTCTTACATGTAGGAAGATGCAACCAATCACTTAGTAGTTGGAATGTTTATCCCTCAGTGTAGTAGTAAATTTAGGCATGTAGGTTTATTCATTCATGGAGAATTATAAGGACTCATTCCCATATGATTTTGTGAGACAAACTCTAATTTGGGAGATAGATTGTTTTAATCTAATTTCACCAAAGGAAAACTCCAATATCTTATACAACATATCAAATGGCCCCTAAAAATCTCTGAGTTCCTAGGGTATAGTTGAGATCCTTTAGAGACAAAGGTTTTATTATACCAAATCTGTCCCCAATGGAAGATCTAATTTTTATAGTGAAAAATGCAGATGGTATAATATGATTCTTTTAATTATCATCACCTAAAGCAAGGCATGATAATGAAAAATTAACCATTTCTAAGGATTTATGACATCTTTCATTAGTTCTGTGGTGCAAGATGGTTATTTTAGATCAATATGAAGGCCAGTTATAACCAGATGAATGTTCCTTGGGATCATATTATAATGATGTCATTCCAATGTCTCTATGGACATTAAGTGTTCTTAGTGATTTTTTGGAGGGGAAATTCCCCTTTTGTGTTAATGGATATGATGAAATAGATATTCCAGCCATATTTGGACTAATTTGTGGTTTCATTCAATGATGATAGACTCATCAACTCTATGTTAGAGGAGGAGAATAGATAAAATATTGGGATTGTCCAAGACTTTCTCTGGGAGAAAAAAAATTATGGTTAGGTCTCAATGTTCCAGTTTTGGATCTACTAGGTCGAATTTGTTGGACATTCATTTCAAATCATGAATTAGTTTTTAACCTTGAGAAGATTGATGCAGTGATTACTTGGGATATACTAAAGAGTGTGTCATTGGTGTGGTGTTTTAGTTTCTTTGTGTGGTAATATAAAAGGATCAAGAAGTATTTATCTATGATTGTATCCCCTTTAACCTCCTTGAAATTCAAAAAAAAAAAATCATTATCATGGAATACATAGTTTCAGCGCTCTATTGAGGATTCGATGCTAAGGATGATGATCCCCCATATTTTGAGACAACCAGATAAGGATTTTGAGTATTTAGAATACAACAATGCCTCTGGAGATGGGATCAACTATGTTTTGATGTAGAGACTAATATAAATAGTATATGTGTAGTGTTAGTTGAGACCCAATTAGAAGAAATAGGTGACTCATGAACTAGAGATGAAAGAAGTAGTCATCACTCTAAGGTTGTGGAGACATATGTTTAGGTATAATTATTTGTTATTAATTCATACATCAGTGTGTTCAGTATGTCTTCATGTAGGGAGATCTGAACTTGATATAGCATCACTGGTTCGTGTTACTCCAGGACTATGAATTATAGAGAGTCAATACTACAAGGATGGGAAATTTGGAGTCATATCCTCTTAGTAAGAAGTCTATATTCTTATATGGATATGGAGGCATATGAGTAGAGGGTGTATATTTTTAATCTATAAATGGGGTTGAGTCTTTAACATCTCTAGCATCTGGTGGAGGCTCACTTTGAAGACATTAACTATGAGGTCCAACAAGACTGGATATCCTCAAGAGATTCACCAAATGAATTCTTAGAAGATAGGAACACATCATTATTTTATAGGGAGGGACAATGGTTCTTGTCCCATTATAAGTGGTGGTTATTTGGGAGTTTCATACTTCTCCATTGGTAGTACATCCCAATATAGGGAATATATAGAGATTCCTTTAGTGGTAGTTTTAGTCGGATGTCATGTGGAAGATAATGGCTGAGTCAAACTCTCAATTTCTCACTTTTTAGTAGGTGAAGGCTTATCAAAATGTTCTCATAAGTTATTTACCTCCCCATGATAACCCAAAAGGAAATTGAATAGAAAATCCATTGAATTTCTAAAAGGGTTTCCTCTGATAATGAGAATCCACAATTTTGTATGGGTGATAGTTGACTAACATAATAATTCAACGCACTACCTTTCTATAATTCCACATAGTTAAGTGGAGATATTGTGGTATTTTTATGTGTGATATACAATACACCTACATGGGGATTCCTCAATGATTTCCCCTAATAGTGACTCATTGTTCACATCATAGTTATGAAGATACCAACATTAGGTATTCAGAACATAGTTAATGATGAGTATATCTTTTCAACACCAAATAGATGGGCATAATAAAGGAACAATATAAGTATTCGAGGATATTTTGTGGGATTGGATGCTATAATATAGTTGAATATAGGAGGATCACTTAACTTTGGTATAGTTTTCTTATAATAATAGTTTCCACATTACTATTGACATGACACCTTTTAAGGCCCTATATGGGAGACTGTGTAGGCATCCCTCATACTGGACTAAGATCAACAAGGAATCTCTTTTCAGGACATTGATGGTTCATGAAACGAATGAGAAGGTTATGGTGATCCTCAAGTAGATGTAGATAGCCCATTAATGATTGAAATATTTTGATGATCAATGTTGTAGGACCAAGGAGTTCAATTATAGTGACTATGTTTTATTGGGAGTCTCTCTATGATGAGGATTATATAGATTTGAATAGGGAGGAAATCTATTCCTGAGTTTTATCAGGCTGTTTTAGATCTTAAATAGTGTTGGAAATGATTATTACCATTTAGATTGACTACCACAGTTAGAGAGGATTCATGAAATATTCTATTTTTCATATCTTGGTAGATATGTTCATGTTCATATACATGTTAATGAATTTGGAGAGATGGAAATTGAGGATAGATGAACCTTTGTAGAGAATCTAGTTCAAAACATGTATCAATGGGGGAGGTTCCTGTGAGAATAGATCATTGCTTTAGGTCATGTGTTTTGGTTCCTTATGATCAAGAAGAAGAGATCTAGAGGGAAAGAGATCCATATGTCTTCTTAGTACCCTCATATTTTTTTGTATTGTTTTTTATTTTTAGTGATGAAATTATATAATAGAAGGAATGATTTATACTCCCTTTTCAAATTATTATACATTGAAATATAATAAAGAAATTTTTTAGATCTAATCATTGAGAGGTCATGACATTCAGAGGCCCGGTGATCCCAGAATTGATATTTTTAAATATTCAAAATATTTATATCATGAAAACACAAATAATCATAAATAATTTCATATCATCTAAATTGAGTCTTAAATTAAAAATTTAATTCTTCCATTGAATCTAGAGTGTGGGTTTTCCCTAAAAATGACCTAAATTTGGATGATGTTGGGAATTCAGGTAGGGAAACAGTTGGCGAGTACTTTAAGTGGATTAATTAATCAATATATTTTGTTAATTAATATGATTCCCATAAAAGTTATCTTTAAATAGAACTAGATGGAGGTTTTATATGGTTATCCACGTAACCCTATAATATTTTAGAGGATATTTAGAGCATTTCTCAATAGCGAATAAGAATCATACAACGAGTCAAAATATGATCAAGGTGGTTTGACATATAATGAAGACATTGGATATTCTCCTTTGTTGGTGAATAATTAATTCATAAATTATTGATACATAGTGAAGTTATCTATGATCTATTGTTGTTTTGAACCATAAATAAATGTTTTAGAATTGATTTTATTAATCTTTTTTTGATATATAATTGATATACCCTACACATAATCTAATTTCAAATAAATTAAATTGTGTATTAAATTTATTATCTAGCATATGTCATGATCTCACCCTAGATTCCCCACTTCATATTCATTGGTCAATAATTATTTTAAAAAGTTTTTATCACCCTTATTATAGTTCTTTTCCCCCATCGTTCTCGGTGTTATTCATCGTTGGACGAAGTGTTTATGGTTCAAATTTTCTAGAAGGGGTTGAGCACTAAAAAACGTCTAGATTCATATTGGTTTCACAATTTATGAATAATATGGTGATGTTGTGGATGTAACATGATCTATTGTGGGATTCAAGTGACAGTTCCATTGAATCTTGGTTCTGAGAACAAATTGAAGTGACACATGAGTCATGCGAGACGTGTGGTTGACCACCACAAGAGATTGGGATTTGATTTATGGAAATGGGTGGCCTAGAATTGATGAATAAAGGATTTTACCACTATATTTGGGCAGTAAACATGCATAAATTGTGAATTTGTATATGGATATAGAATCCATGTGACATATATATCATTATCTGAAAATCCTGACTATATAGAAGATATTGTGATGAACACACTCTATTTTTTCATCCCATAGTAAAATATACTTTTCCATAAAAATGTTAAGTATCAAGCACCATGTGGCTTGACCAAATGCTTTGTGAGCCTCCATGGGGATCTAGGTTGTATATCTGCTGGACATGTGTAGGACCCCATGGAGGACATGCCATGTACATTGGGATTACATAGTCATGTGTCGATACCTTGGAATGGCCATGTATATGAAATGGATAGACACATAGAAAAGGATTGGTACATATTATTGTGATGGTACCTATGTATGGAAAAATACATGACACAACCTGACTAACATAGGCTTGACTAGGGGAACACAGATATGCCCAAGGTGGTGAAGACATGTCGGGTGGTCCTTGTACGTACAAAGTATGGTGAAATTTACCTTGATACTTGTTTAGTAGAGACATGGGAATGAAACAAACCATTGTCACACACCCTTTAAACAATAATACACATAATGTACTATCCTCGGTAACTTTTTTTTCATATCTCCATCATTTGGACACAAATTGTTTCTTATGAGTAGCACATTCTGTGTCTATTTACACAGAGAACATGAAGGTATCCTTAATAGTGTATTTTGAAGTAAAATTTGATATATTTGAAGTTTTAAGATAATTTATGTTATTCTAGATGATGATAGTGATAGGTATAGATAATCAGATATATTCTTGGTAGTGACTGTACTCCCCTATCATTCTAGGGCATGGGTCCTCTATCCCTGAAAACATGGCTCCAATATCTAACTAAAGAACAGGTCCTCTAATTTTTTAGATAGATATATTATTCCCATTTAACATTTTGGCATGGGTCCTCTATTCACAGAGATGGTACCCCCATGTCATACCAAGGTGTGGGTCATCTATACTTGTTATTTTAGAATGTGGCGGTACACTCCTATCATACTTGGGTGTGAGTAATATATCCATGGGGATGGAAATCCCCCGCATCACTAGGGAGATGGTCCCCTTAATCTTCATAGAAGGAGATTCATTACTCCCTTATCACACTAGGTAATAGGTCCTCTATAAATGTAGACTATTCTCCCCTATATTAGTGAGGTTCCACTATGCACATTATTCTATATATTGAGACCATACTTCCCTGCATGGGTCAAATTCCTCTATCTTGGTGGATGGAAATCCCATATAACACCAAGATGTAGTTCAAACATATTACCTATAAAAATATAGATATGTTACACACATACATTAGAATGGTCCCTCTAACTACTTAGTAGAATCACCCTATTATGTCTAGGCTTCATTCTTATAGCTTTTAGAGATTACGCCTCTTCAGATTGTGGAGCATTGGGGAGGTTAGGTCCCTCATTATAACATCATCATAATTATATGGGATAAAGTGGTTGTCCATGATGTAACATTGGATCTATAGGAGTACTAACCATCATACTCTGATTTAATAGAAGGGCATCCCCTTTCTGTCTTATATGGGTTTCTTTTTGAACATATAGATATACATATATGATGTTGCTTTTCATTTCCCTATTACTTCGGGTTGAGATGACTTATTCTATTGTTTCATATATATTCCCCTCATCAGTATTGGGGTTTCCTATTGGGTTTGTATCTACTCACCCTAGTTTGGGCTGTACTCACACATTTCATGTCTTTTAAAGATGATGGATAGGTCGATAGTTTTATTGGATGAGATTTTAGAAACAAGCATTCATGGAACATGTGCACTGACTAGGGAATAAAGATTATGAGATGGGATCTCTCAGATTTCTATCATT
Source organism: Viscum album (assembly GCA_963277665.1). Taxonomy (NCBI): domain Eukaryota; kingdom Viridiplantae; phylum Streptophyta; class Magnoliopsida; order Santalales; family Viscaceae; genus Viscum; species Viscum album. The sequence continues at coordinate 1,421,303,421 of OY728145.1, forward strand.
CTATTTTCTCTCAGTTTGGGGAATCATTTATGTTTAGATGTGTATTTTTTCCTTTTCCATTCATATTAAATTTTCATGTTCTTTTTATTTCATAGAGGTTGTTGCATGAATGAATTTTACTCTATATGTTACTATCTTTTATTATATATTCTCGTAACATATATATAAATATGGTTGGGTGTGTACATATAGGTACTCCAGGGAAAGGCCTATGATTTTAGTTATTCGTTCATAACACAATTCACCATACCCTTGACTATAGAGGTGGCCTTGGGGTTGTATTGGCTCAATCATAAATCTACTAGGTGGGACCCAAAATGTCATATCATTAGATTTTTTTTATAAATCTAAATCAATATCATTATATTATTACATGTGTTATATATAAAATACAAACTAATATTACAGTCAGTAGATATTCATTAGATAGAGGATTAACCATTAAAGAATAAAAGGCATAACCAATATTGTAGGTATTTAATTATATCAAAAATATCATAAAAATATACTTATATATTTTTGAAGTAAATATTTTTGTTAATATTTATAAGAAATTATTTACCAACCAAAGAGATTATTGTTTCCTAGGTCACATGGAAAAAATATATTCAGAATAGGTATATTTATAAATAGTTATAGAAAAACAAAATTAAAAGAATAATTAAGGATTTAGATATATGATACTTCATATATGTCAATATATTTAATAATCTTGATCATATTAAGATAAATCCCATAATAGCTATAATATGTGGCAATCATAAACATCTTATGAGTAAAAATTCTAATTTATTAGAAAATGGAAAAGATATAGTATGAGTAATCAGGTTATATACATATTATAATATGGAATTAGATGAAAATATTTTGATATGGTTGTTACAAAATTTTTAGTTTGAAAAAGATCTAAAAGTGTAATGTGGTTACCAATCATATAATATCTTTTTTTGGTTCCCTAAAATAAATTACATTAAATACTAGATTACCCGAATTTCCATAGTATTGACTATTAATGTATATATTTCAAAATAATGATTCTTAGTCTTTGATTCATCTATATTATATTGTTATAAGGGTACTTATTACACAAATATGTTCTAAAAGATCCTTTCTATGATGAGAATCTTAAGGTTTTTTGAAAATATTTTTAAATTCATGTTCTTTGGCTGGATAAAATTATCTGATGGGATATGGATGATACAAGATATCATGTGTAGGGGGATCATATGATATTAAGACTATGTCACATATAGTTTTTCCTTAGTAATATCAAGATAGTAGATAATGGATTTCAACCTTCCATATAATGGCAGTGAGTTAAGATACTTTGGGTGTGTCATTAGTAAAACGGAATTAATGAATTTTTTAATAAATAATTTTAACCTTACATATAGTGGAAGTATATATATTTCCCCCATTGACAGAAATCGATCTCATTGAAAAATACATGGATATGGTGTGATATAAAATTTATTATTTTGTTAAATTCAATTAAAGGGAATTCAAGATTATTGTTTGATGACACATGTTATGAAACCTTATTAAATTTTAAAAAGAAAAAAATGGGTTATATTACACACTATACACCTAAATAAAGATTTATATAATAATTATATTAATGTATTATTATATGGTTACCTTTTAATTATGTAAGAAGCTAATCATAAACATTAGGCGGCCATGCTTAATGCCACGATAAAAATAGAATAAGGGCCACACTTTATGTATAACAAGAACATTAGTTAAAATCTATATAAATATAACATTTTAGTAAAATATTTCCCTTGTAGATTATTTAGTTATATATTTAAATAAAAATTTTTATACATGTTTTAATAAAAATAGAGGCTCCAATAAAGGCAGAGATAATGGTCTAGTGAAAATTACATATTAAATAACATTTTAATAAATATTATTATTTTTATCGATGATAAGATATTCATTTATCTGGGATGTTTGAACACATCAAGTAATTGATAGTAATAAAAATAAAATATAATTATTAATAGTTAAACATGGGTTCACTGGGGATTAAAAAAATAATTGGTCGAATGTGTGATTTATTATTCAATTACCCAATCAATACAAATCATATTATGTCATTCTCATATCTAATAATTACTATGTATAATAAATTCTAGAGATAATCCCATCAAACAATAGAGATATCTTCCTATAGAATTATCTCATTAATAGAGAGTGATTTAACACATAATTTTTTTACACTATACAGAATAATAGAAATCCTTCCACTTTGAATGGATTTATATGGTGATCAATTATGAATTATACAAGTTCTAGAATTTTCTATACTAGAACATCACGATTTTTATGATGATGTTTGTAGGTTAATGGTACATGTGTGGATAACCATGAGATGAATTATACCCTTGAATACTCTCTTGAAAATATGTCATAGAAGAAAGAGTTCAACATAATAATTAGTAAAGAAATAATTTCCTGATAATGTGATAGACTTTAAATATAAATTATTTTATTTTATATTCTATGATTACGTACATGGATTCTTGGAAAATGATTTTTGTATTATTATGGAAACATACAATGAATTTTTGGAATTTCCTTTTTTAGAAGTGGATTAACAACTTCCACTATTACATAAAATCATCATATTGAATCAATGTGGTAACATACCAATTTATAATTTTTCATTATTCATTGATCTATTATCCACATTTATTTAGTTTTTCATTTTAGAAATATTATTTTTGAAATAAAAAAAACCACTACCATGTTTTAATAATTAAAAATGTCTATGTTAGTTTTAAATCATATTAAGAATGTTAGGAAATAATGAAGAATGATCATAGATGACAATGTGAGGAACTAGAGGTTCTCACTTGGTGACATGGTTACACAACATGCAATGGAAACATATATACCATATAATAGGGTTCAACATATTAGTACATGTTTCCAGGAGCACTTTTTTTACAAAAAATATTTAACACTATCTGTGTAGTTACACATTTATGGATAATCATCCATACCAACAAAAGGTTTTTTTAGACTACACAATGTGTAATTATCACACACATTTGGTATTCTATGCATTTTCATAGAGTATTTCACTAAATATAAATGGTATTATTTCTAATATTCAATAAAACAAAATGTAAAAAATTATACATTTATGATTTTATTAGAAAACATACATCTCCCATATAATGAGATCTTATTATATATATTTCATAACCTATATCCATCACCTCTTTCCTCAAATGGAAAATGATAACATCATTCGTGTGTACGGTGGACTGCCTCCTCATTAACTGAAGTGAAATGTTTTCTATCAACGCCTATCATTGGTGGGTATGATGATGCATATAAAGTACATATATGATATTTATAACATAATTATACCTATGGGGTCATTATATAAAATATACCTTTTTTCATCCTATTTATTAGGTGATATGATTATGTTGCTTGTGTGTGTGGTGGACTACCTCCTCACAAAATGATGAGATTCTCTATTAATTAAATCTTTACATTGATGTTAATAAGGATAATTTTTAATGAATATATTTGAAAAACATGAAATAATTTTGATATTAGTGATATTTTTGTTATTCTTAAAAGAAAATATATAATTTTATTTCTTCCCTTTTCACTCATTGAAATATGATAACGTCATCCATGTAAGAGTGAAAAAACACCTTCACGAAGTGATGTGACTATATTTTCAAAGACACACCACATGTATGATATATATAAGTATATTTTAAAAAATAATATGTTCTTTTTAATATTATTATATTTCTATAGAGATAAAATATTACTGACCTCATTTCAATAATGATCATTGAATAATGGAAACAATACTCATATATATGAACAAACTAACATCTCGACGATCCTAACATATTTAATTTATTTAAAACATCATTCATTATTAGAATAAAAGGTTTATTTTTTGTAAATATTATAATTTTATAATTATTATTACTCTATAGATGTTGAAATAATGACCACTTAGATCAATATTCCACCTACCAATGTCATATTTGAGACATAAGTAAGATATCATTGAAACGCATAACATAAACATAAATAAATAATTGATTATATTGAAAATTTCAAGAAGTTAAATCATAGGAATAATAAACATGAAAATTTTCTTATGAAAAAAATAATTAAAATTAGTTTATAATTCTATAAGATAATAAACATACATGATGTGTCAGTCTCAAGTCAAGGGACTTAATCTCAATTTTCCTTCATAAATTATTTTTATAATATTATACACCTAGTTTATTTTATATGATGTATATAACTACTATTTTACATATAATATAATGTTTAGATAATAATTCATTGTATTCTAGGTCTCAAATTTAATTTTTTCATTCAAAGGTATTTTACATGATAGTTACCAAGTGGTAACAAATTTAATAACTAAATTTCTTTTCATTGGGTTATATTACTTTTACAACTACCTTTGATATTACAAAATAATGTTCATAATGAATTTTTATTGTATTATGTTGTATTTAACATTGTTATATAGGTATTTAAATTTCATTCACATAATATATTATTCTATTAAATAACACTTCAGTGTTATGAACATTATAATGGTTTATTTTAAAATATTATTTTATTTAGGATAGTTTATGCCATAATTTTAATTGAGGAAATTATTTTATAATTTTATAATAAAAGGATTCTATTTTAATATATTCTAGAAATTATTAATTTTTTTTATAAATATTACAATTTTTATACTATATGGAACATAAAATTATTGAGATTTTTTTAAAATGTGATTTCATTTCTCTCTTTAGTCAAATATCCTATATTTTCCAAAATCATGTTTTAGAATATCCCCCAAGAATTATTTTAAATGAATTCAAAATGAATTATCAATGAAATTTTAAACAATGATTTAATCTTTAAAAAATGTTTTGAACATAATATCCATGATGTTTCTAATTTTTTTTTTGGATTTCACTATAAAAGTGAATGTTCTATTTTTATTAAAAATGTTTGGAATTTCTTATAATCACAACCACACAAATTTCTAAATAATTCATTATAAGATACAATGTTTATCTTCAAATAAATTTATACTTAAATTTTTTTGTGAACTTTTGGTTTTGAATTGTTATTTTCAAAAAGAGTATGATATTTTCCTCAAGAATATTTCGAAAGATATGTTTATGATATATTAATTCATCAATGAAAAAAAAAATTTATAAATATTTTCCCCTAGAGATATGTTGTATTAATAACATCATTATTGTTTATCTCGATGGTTTATGATTATTTTGACCACAAATAGTATTGACACTCACTTCCTTGATTCATTTTTGTTTTCATTAACATTCTCTTGAATTATTCACCTTCCTATGATATTTTGACATTAAATTTCTCATTAAATATAAATATTATTAATAATTTATATTATTTTATCATAAGGATTATTTCATTTCTATATATTATGATTTAATTTAAACGTTATCTAATTTTGTTCGGATATATTGAAAATTTTCATTCCTTCTTCAATACATATATTTAATATAAAGGAATATTGTTAATAAATAAAATTTAATATCCAACTGATGGGGAATGAATTGGACATGAATATATGAGAGGTTCATGGTTATATATATCCCATTGATGCATCGGTATTCCTATGTGATGCATTATATAGATATCCTTAGTCAATTGGGTTTCTTATATCTACCTATCCTTATGTTTTAAACTATCTTATGAAACCTATTGATTGTAGAGGAACCGTATACCAGATATCATGAAGTATAATAAATAATAATTTCCGTCCTTGATAATTTATTAATTATTATTCATGATATGTTCAAAATGATATTACTTATGTATATATTTCATTATTATTTTATTTATTAATTGGAATGTGTTTTTTGTTATTTACCATGCCTTATTTATTATTTGTTATCTTAATATTCATGATATTTTCATAATGATATTATTTTTGTATGCATTTCATTCTCATTTTATTGACTAAATAGTATGTGTTTTTAGTTATTTATATTTCTATATTGAGTATGCCAAATATTATCCTTATAATCAAATTGTTTAAATGGAATATGTGTTAGCCATTTCCCTTTCTATGTCAATTAATATTATTAATTCATGATATATTTTGTTGTAATAAACCACCATTGATATTTTCATCTCACCCTTATTTTTTTTCAATGGAATGGATGAGTTATACGATGATTAATATTTTGAGATATTCTAAAGGAAATGATTTTATTCTCAAAAAAAATTATATTTTACTTTGTGTTATCACATGTAATTTTGGTATCATGTTTATACCTAGTTTATTATGTCTAATAAACTATTCAGTTTTTTGGGATACTGTATCAACTGGGTCTTGATGATAGCACATCCACCCTGCCTTAACATGGTCCTTGGGTCCTGGCCCACAAGGTACCACCAGTTGCCCCACAGACACGTTTGGCCCAGCCTAGGGTCCACCCACATGCCAGAACGATTCATCTGACTAATGATTGTCCCCACAGAACAACACTTGTCCTTTCCAGTGTGCTTTGTCCACACTCACACACACCTTGGGAACTTCCCAGAAGGTCACCCATCCTGATCACTAGTCTAGGCATAGCATTCTTAACTGTGGAGTTCTAATCAGGAAGAATTTTGAAAAGGAAGGTACACCATGTTGACATGAGTCATATAATTTAGTCATTTAACCCATTATCATTAGGGGTGTTACAATCACCCCCCCTTTAGTGCAAAACGTCCTAGTTGTGGGCCCTACATCTGAACCCAGGAAGTGCGCTGCACTTAAGGCTGGGTACCAGCTCTGATACCAATTGTAACAATTGGGTCCCGATGACAGCACAACCACCCCGCCTTAACATGGCCGTCAGGTCCTGGCCCACCAAGTACCACCAGTTACCCCGCAGACATGATGGGCCCAGCCTAGGGCCCACCCACATGCCTGAACGAGTCATTTGACTAATGATTGTCCCCACAGGCCAACACTTTTCCTTTCAAGTGTGCTTTTCCTCACTCACACACACCCTGGGAACTTTCCAGAAGGTCACCCATCCTGATCACTACTCCAAACATGGGTTTGGGTCTGGATTTAAATTTTTGAAGCTTTGGTGTTTTTTGGTGGGTCTTACACCAGTGCGCAGTCACCGCACTGCTAGCTGTCATCATGCATTCGATCCGGGTAGGTGTGTAGTCTCCGCACCCCTAGCGCCAGTCGTGCGCTCGGTCCTGGAAACTGTGCAGTTGACCAATTATAATTATAATAATTATTATTATTATTATTGGATTATTGTTAGTTCTATTGTTTTTATTATTGGATTATTGTTATTATTATTATTATGTATTAATAATAATATTAGTGTTATTGTTATTATTATGTTTTTTTTTACTTTTTTATTATTATGTTATTTCATTTTTCTTCTTCTTTATCCATTTTACCCTTTCATTCTTCTCTTTCCTTCTTTTTATTCTTTTCTGTTCTTCCACAGGGTGCTCCCTTGCGCCCCCTGTCCTATGCGTGACCCTAAAGCGCTCATGCATCTCACCCCTATCCGACTCCCTATCTGCATCTTCCCCTCCTATTGGGCAGCGATATGGCGTGCCCCAACTGCCTCATCCAGGACTTCCAGCACTCCTCTCCCCTCTCCCTCACGCTTCATCAGGCCAATCCCTCCACCAAGCGCGCCTCCTCCAGCTTTCTCCTCACAGCCTTCCCCCTACGCTCCTCTCTCCCTATTCTTACCATCGCCCAACACCTCTCCCAAGTACCATCTTGTAGATCATGAGCCAGCCCTTGGCTTCTTGTACTATTCACCCGACAACCTCGGCTCCCTGTCTGGCTCATCCACCCTACTTATCTTCCGCCCGCCAGCACTCCGGCAGCGATCAAGTGACCCAGTGCCCCCTGCCTTATGCGATGCGCCCGGGAGGCTTCCTCCCTATCTGGCCTCTGCCAGCCGGCCGACCCGGTCCACCCCTCGCCTTCTACATCCTTTTGTGTGCTACGCACCAGCACGCTGCCACCGACCATCCCCCATCCGACCTCGTCCTCGCTTTCTCCGGCAGCGCCACCAGGCCAACCCCTATTTTCGCTCATCTATAGTGACACACAACCCCCTTCCCTATAAAGCTGGAGTGAGACCACCCCTCCTTCTCCCTCGACGGATAACCCATCTTCCCCCTTTTCGATGTGATTTCGGCGAACCCGACCCCCTGTATGGCAGCCAACAATGATGAACCCGAATCTCATCGCATATCGCCTCTGTGTTGCTTCGACATTATTGTGAATCCCCTCATAGGGTTTGTGAAGGGTTTCTTGGGTCACGTCGGACCACGTTCCGTCCTCCGCCACCGAATCCAAAGCAATTCGGATCACTTCGGACTGTCCGCCTTTCTTTATGAGGCGCATTTGGTTTTACCGAATGTTTTGGGTTCATTTCATTTCTTCTTCACCAGAGTCAAGGTGGGTTTTACTCTGTTTATTAATTTGGATTATTTTAATCCATTGTTTCTGTATTTTTAGATGCTTTTCATAGTTGCGGCACTTTGGAAAGGTCGTTCCATATTGTTGCGGTCATCGGCATGTGGCACATAATTGTGCACATGTTGGGATGTACCGCATCATCATCATAACTAGGTTGCGAGTTGAGGTAGGTCCCCCACTACACTTACCATTATATTTAGAATTTATTAATTCCTTTTTGTTTTATTAATTTTTAATAAATGATAAATAATATAAGATAATTAATTTTTAATGGATTATTTTGTTTAAAAGAGCCGTTTATTTTATACACGACACTTGAAACATTTTCATGACAACCGGACACCCAGTATTGAAAGAATTCCCATTTTTCCTTTAAACATAATTCACAAAAATGAAAATTTAGTTTTAGTTTTAAAGATAAATGATTTCTTCTGAACATGTGTTTTGGGTTTTCTCGAGAAATGTGGTCTTTCTTTAAAATTGGTGAAGGCCCATTTGGCACATTAATAAAATATATTATTTTGGAAAACCCACACTGGGGTGATCTTTGGTGTGTGTTGATTGCATGAGCTGTATGTGATGTTTGTGCATCGTGACTGATTAATTTACATTGTGGACGCACCCCCTTTTTATTATTTGTGTGGACATGAAAATCTGGCATAGTGAGTGAATCTTATGAGAACGATTTCCACACTAGTTTAGATTACGTGTTGGCTAGTGGCCCCATAGCAGGGGAATACTGAGTTATTACTACAATGGGGATTGAGCCCCTCGGTTAGCCCATGTAGGGCTATGCTGGGTGTTAGGGCGTTATGACGTCATCGAGTTAGAGAAAGCTTTCAGGATGAGTCACATGTATGGTATGTTTTATATTGTTCACGATCTCCTAGGTTCGACCCACGTTTCTTTTAGTGTTTATTTGTATGTGGCAGATGATTGTGAGGTCTAGTTCGGTAGCTGGCCCCTATGTGATACTTTTTCCATTGCCCTTAGTGTGTGTTCCATGCTGTGTGGTTTTCCTTTTTGGCTAATAATTGATGTTTGGATTTCTAAATGGTTCGTATAAAATGTTTTAAAATGAAATATACCTATTCCTTTCAAACATCAAACTTGTTTTAAAATTAAAAAGGGAAATGGGATGACACTTTTTTTAGAAACGAATCTCTGTGTAAGAAAACCAATATTTTGTATATTTAGTTCAAACTCAGAGTTAGTTAATTTCTTTTAAAGGTAGTCAATTGGGAATAGTTTTTTGGGAACGCCTATTGAGTTTTAATACTCACGCCTATAGTTCTTTTTTGTTTTTAGTGTTTGTGCATGCAACAACTTCAGTGCGTTCACCTTTGGAAACGTTTGGTCGTGAGTTGGAGAGTGACCAGAGAGGTCACATGGAGATAGTGGTTGTATCTTTTGGTTAGTTTTATTTTCTTTTGATCTTGTTAGTTATTTTACTTTGTTTATTTATTTTTCACTGCTCTATTTAATTTCTACTGGTTTATTTATTTATTTATACTGGGTGAAATCGTTCCCACTACCTCTGTGATGTCCTGGCGCTTGTCGCCAGCCTGGGAGGATTGGGAATGCCTCTTGGGCCATTTCATAGACCGACTTGAATGACCAGTTCAGGGTCGAACCAGGTTGGTTCGTGACAAAATGGTGTCATAGTAGGTTGGCCCTTAGCGGACCTCTCTTTTTAGAGTGCCCGTTGTTATTTTGGATTTCCAGTAGATGGAGATTAGATCTATCAGGGCTCAGGAGGTAGGTTATGAGATAGTGCCTGATCACCACCGCTCATGATGAGACCTAAGTTAACAGGGTTAGTTCGGGATTTGAGTCACTTTTCCTTGGTCGTTTCGACTAGAGGGATGAAAATAGATTCGAATCGGTTCACTTTGCAGCCTCACATGGGGTGGTGATCCATGTGGAGTCCAAGTGTCCGATTTAAGGTCCTCTTAGTGTTATGCTTTTCATGTTACATTTCTCACCACCATTTCATTGGGTCAGACATATGCACTTGTTCCTCATTCCAGTGGGTTATTACTGCTTGTGTTTTGATTTAATCTAAGTTTATTTGAGGCGTTTTAAAAGTGAAATTGTTTTTTAAATGGAAGTGTGTTTCTTCTAAATTGTTATTGAAATTACTAAAGTGGGTTTTTAAATAGAAGGTGTATCGGTTTGAAAAAACATGGTATGTGTTTGGATTTGGTAAGGAAAAGAATTGTTTGAACCTTGGAACTCATTATGGAGGGTCACACGTGTGTTGGATTTATGGAAAGTGTGTGGGGGAACCTTTTTGTAGAATATGTGAGCGGGATTGAATAAACATGCATGTCATGCTTCATGAGGTTCCATAGGTGAGTTTTTAAAATTGTAAAGAGATAATGGTTTTGGAAATGTTTTTTGTCCTTGTGTTGTACATGTTTGGATTATGGGGCTATTTCCCTTAGCTTGTGTTGTTGTTTTGATTGAGTTTTGTCATGATGCCAGTTTCAATGGTGTTTTTCATGTTGTCATGAGTATGCTTCCCAGAATGAATCCTAATGATTTCAATGAGTTATGCTCAGTTCTCAGTTCCTTTTATGTGATTCTTGCTTATTGAGGTAGTCGAAGTCTATTAGAGGTAGTTGTATTGTTCTAAAAGATAGTGTGTCTACGGGTCGTTGTGAACTCCCATGTTAGTTAAGGTTCGTACTGCCATAGAGTTATTTGAGGGTTCAGTTCTAGGTTAGTAAAGATGAAATTTCTCATCGTTGTTAGAGTTTTGGGTGTGATTAATAGTGGTCTACTTCCGCGAAGGTTCCCCACCTGGAAAGGAGTGCAGGGCGGTGGAACCTGTCTCCAAGAAATCATCCTCATCAATACCGGCTCCTCGTTCCTAGGGCCTCTCTCTTGTCCGCCACTTGTATGGATAGTCCGGAAATCATAAGCCATCATGTTATATCCCTTTGAAAATGTAAGACCATCGTGGTTGTTCGAATCATTGAACGGAAGGAGTTAGAGACCAGAAGATGAAAATGCCTGACTGTGAGGTAGGAGACGCTTTAGCTATCAGGGCCCCACCCATAGGTTTTGGGGTGAATCTCACGCACAATCAGGAGTTCTCGGGGGTGTGTGGAACCACAGTCTAGATAATGTCTTCAGCTTTTTAATGGAAATATCCAAAATTTCCCTTATTCTATTCTCATCTCTATCGTAATTTCATCCTTATTGTGGTGGCGTGATGAGCTCGTTCCCCCACAATTCAGGCGGTCTTATCTATTCTCAATGTGGTTCTTATGTTTTTTGTTCTCTATGAATGGTGTGGGCCCATGTATAAGTGGACCTATTATGATTTTGAGTTGGTCCTAGCTATGTTCGATAGGGGAATGTTCATTTTGTGGAGTTTATGGGAGGTGTTGAGTTAATTTCTCATCCTCAAGTTGCTGGATTGTCTCGTACCAAGCGTTTTATTAAGTCTCAGGTGAGTTTTTCGGTACATGTGGAAAAAATGAATGAGCTTTGTTTGGTAGTTCCTACATTTCCCCCCAGGGGGGTGGATTGTTCAGGATTCAATGGTTTTGGTATTAGTGAATTTTTCTGGTGAGGATAACCCTCTCATGTTCTCCCCTCAATCTCGAGTAGTGGTTTTCCTTGAATTGGTTGGGTGTGACGTTTGTTGGGAATGGTCACCCTGATGCTCTCGGTTCTCTATGATTTTGTCTGGGAATGAACTCATGTTGGGTCAATTGTTGGCTTGGTGACTTTATCGGGGCAAAAAGTGTCTGTGGTGGGGAGAATTGTCACACCCCGACCATAGACACCTGTTGTTTTTATTCTTTTCATGGTCCCATGACTTTGGGCAGAGTTGGGTTTGGGTCCAGATTTAAATTTTTGAGGCATCAGTGTTTTTCAGTGGGTCTTAGACCACTGCGCAGTCACTACACTGCTAGTGGTCATCGCCCATTTGGTCTGGGTAGGTGTGCGGTCTCCGCACCGCTAGCACCGGTCATGCGCTCGGTCTTGGAGACTGCGCAGTTGACCGATTATAATAATAATTATTTTTGTTATTATTATTATTATTATTATTGGATTATTATTATTGTTATTATTATTATTTCTGGATTATTATTAATATTATTATGTATTATGTATTAATAATAATATTAGTATTATTGTTATTTTTATTTATTTACTTTTTTATTATTCTATTTAATTCTTCTTTTTCTTTATCCTTTTCCCCCTTTCTTTCTTCTCTTTCATTTGTTTTCTTATTTGTTGTTCTTCCACACGGTGCTCCCTTGCGCCCCCTGTCTTGCACGCAACCCGCTCCCCTTCCACCCTTCTCTTTTTTTCTCTTCATTCTTTTGCACGCCGCTGCACCTAGCCAGTAGTCAGCATCTCACTTATTCTCGCCGCTTGAATCTGTTACAACCTCCTACCTAGACATCCTTCATCCGGTGTGAGGCACCCCTCCTTCCTCTCTTATTTCTGCTGCACAACAGCCATGCATGCAGCTCGGATCCTCCTACAATGCTCATGCATCTCCCCCTGTCAGTCTCCCTCTATGTATCCACCCCTCCCATTGGGCAGTGATTCGACGCTCCCTAGTTGCCTCATCCAGGACTTCCAGCACTCCTCTACCCTCTCCCTTGCACTTCATCTGGCCAAGCCCTCCACCAGCCGTGCCTCCTTCTGCTTTCTCCTCCCAGCCTTCCCCCTAGGCTCCTCTCTTTATATTCTTCCCATCGCCCATCACCTCGTCAAAGTTCCATCCTGTAGATCAAAGCCAGCCCCTGGCTTCTTGTACGCAGCACTCGACCACCTCGGCTTGTTTTCCGACTCGTCCACCCTGCTCACCATCTGCCCGCTAGCCCTCCTGCAGCGATCGAGTGACCTAGCACCCCTTTCCTCCTCCACTGCACCCGGGAAACTACCTCCATGTCCGGCCTCTACCAGCCGGCTGACCCGGTCTGCCCCTCGCCTTCTGCTTCCTTCTGTGCGCTACGCACAAGCACACCACCACCGACCATCCCCCATCCAACCTCGACATCGATTTCTTATACAGCACTTCCCAACTAGCCCCTATTTTCACTCATCTAAAGTGACCCGCAACCCCCCTTCCATGTCTAGCTAAAGAGAGACCACCCCTCCTTCTCCCTCGGGGGACAAACCATCTTCCCCCTTTGCGATGTTATTTCAGTGAACCCGGACCCCCCTGTCCAGCGACCAGCAATGATGAACCTGAATCTTGTCATGAAGCACCTCTGCGTTGCTTCAACGTTGTTGTGAATCCCCTCATAGGGTTCGGGAAGGGTGTCTCGGGTCACGTCGGACCACGTTCTATCCGCTTCCACTGAAGGCGAAGCAATTCGGATCGCTTCAGACCGACCGCCTTTATTTACAGGGCGTGTTTGGTTTTACCGCATGTTTTGGGTTCCTTTCATTTCGTCTTCACCGGTGTCGGGGTGGGTTTTTCTTTGTTTATTCATTTGGATTCTTTTAAAATAGTGTTTATATATTTTTAGATTGTTTGCATTGTTTCTACGCTTTGGAAAGGTTTTTCCTTGTCATTGCGGTCATCGGCAAGTGGCACATACTTGTGCGTATGTTGGGTCGTACCGTATCATTGTCATAACCGGGATGTGAGTTGAGGTAGGTCCCCCACTGCACACACCTTTAGATTTAGAATTTATTAATTTCTTGTTGTTTTATTAATTTTTAATGAATGAGAAATAATATAATATAATTAATTTCTAAATGATTATTTGTTAAAAATGAGTCGTTTATTTTAATAACGACACATGAAACATTTTCTTGATGAGTGAACACCAAGTATAGAAAGAATGCCCATTTGGAATTTAAAAATAATTTCCATAATTTCAAATGTAGTTCTATATTTTGAGATAAATTTTTTCTTTTGAACAAGTGTTTTGGGTTTTCTTGAGAAATGAGGTCTTTCTTTAAAATTGGTGAAGGCCCGTTTGGAAATTTAATAAAATATATTATTTTTGAAAACCCACTCGGGGGTGATCTTTGGTGTGCATTGATTACATGAGTTGTATGTGATGTTTGTGCATCGTGACTGATTAATTTACATTTTGGACACACCCCATTTTTATTGCTTGTGTTGACATGAGAATCTGGCATAGTGAGTCAATCTTCTGAGAAAAATTGCTACACTAGTTTAGATTACGCACTGGCTAGTGGCCCCATAGCAGGGGAATACTGAGTTATTGCTACTATGGGGATTGGGCCCCTTAGTTAGGCCATATAAGGCTATACTGGGTGTTAGGGCGTTATGACGTCATCGAGTTAGAGCATGCTTTCAGGATAAGTCACGTGTATGGTATGTTATTGATTGTTTACGATATCTTAGGTTCGACCCATGTTTCTTTTAGTGTTTATTTGTATGTGATGGACGATTGAGAGGTCTAGTTTGGTAGCTGGCCCCAATGTGCTACGTTTTCCATTTCCCTTATTGTGTGTTGTGTGCTGTGTGGTTTTCCTTTTTGGACAATAACTGAAGTTTGGATTTATAAATGGTTTGTATAAAATCTTTTAAAAATAAATATACCTATTCCTTTCAAACATTAAACTTTTTTTAAACTAAAAAGGGAAATGGGATGACACTTGTTTTAGAAATTAATGTGTGTGTGTGAAAACCAATATTTTGTATATTTAGTTCAAACCCGGAGTTAGTAAATTTTTTTATTTAAAAGTAGTGTATTGGGAATTGTTTGTTGGGCACGCCTACTGAGTTTTAATACTCACGCCTATAGTTCTTTTCTGTTTTTAGTGTTTGTGTAGGCTACAACTTCAGTGCGTTCTCCTTGGGAAACGTTTGGTCATGAGTTGGAGAGTGACCCGCGAGGTCACACAGAGATCGTGGTTGTCTCTTTCAGTTAGTTTTGTTTTCTTTTGTTCTTGCCAGTTATTTTACTCGGTTTATTTATTTTGTGCTGCTCTGTTTATTTTCTTCTGCTTTATCTATTTATTTATATTTGGAAAAACTGTTCCCACTGCCTCTATTGATGCCCTGGTTCTTGTCGCCAGCCAGGGAGGATCGGGAACGCCTCTCGGTCCATGTCGCAGACCGACTCAGGTGACCGTTTCAGGGTTGACCCGAGTTTGTTCATGATAGATATGATTCCTTGTAACCTTTTCTAATTTAATAAAGTAGACACCGACTCCAGTTTACATTAGTAGGGGTCGTCGCAACTTTTATGAAAGTATAAAAAAGGTGGAATTCAGTTTAGGAATTTTTCTACAAAAACATATATCTTAATTGATAAATTATAAACTCATTATTTTCATATAAATAAAAAATATTGATAATTTTATATTAATAATATTTTGAATAATAAATATTCCAATTTTAAAAAACATGTTTTTACCTGTTATTTGTGAAAATTTTGAAATTAATTTTGATCACCAAATTAAATTTTACCTAAAAAAATTTATTTCATATTTGGAATCATTTTTTCCAAATTATTTTTTATTTCCATATAACTTTTATTAAAGGATGTTAAACTAATTAATTAAAAATTAATTAATTTGACAAAAAATATTAAAAGTAAAAAACACATAGAGAAAAATAATTTAAAACTTTTAAAAAACAATGTAGAAATTTTATTTTCGAGTATTATTTGAATTTTATTCCTCAATAGTCCATTATTTTCAATTATTATATCTACATAAAAGTTAGATATTATCATTTTTACTTATATTATTATAAAATATAACATCGGTCCCAAATAAAAGGACCCATAACCAACACACTAATTATTGACCCCAAGCTACTAAAATTAGACCAACCAATATAAAAAACTCCTAAATTTTTGAAAAACATCTGATATGTTAATTTTTTCTACAAATATCACCTATAAAATCCATAATATCATTTTTAGAGTATATCTTTCGTGGAGTAAGGTAAAATTATCAATTAGTTTATTTGTTATTAGCCTTTATACTCTTATTCAACTTTATTCGAATGAAATATACCCATGTTGAAATATTTATATAAAATAGAATAAGTTTACTAAATTTTTAATATGATCATGGTATAGAAAATTTAAACCTTCCTCAAAAACATTTGAAAAACTAAAATGTCCCTTTGTTGTTATAAAACTATTGGCTCCATATGCGACATGAAATGTTTTTCATAACTGCTTTACATTTCAAGATTAAAAGAGGTATTTAATGAATAATTAAAATGTTTAAAACATTATTAATTTTATTAAAGTGTAATCTAGTTTCTATATTCTTTTAAATTCTATGGAAAATGAGAATATCTTCTCTGTATACCTAGGGACTACTGCCTCTACAAGGCAAGGTATTACATTTTTCATCTCAAAATTAACTCATTATTAAAATATCTTAAAACAATATACAAAACCATAAATAATCTGAATAATGTTATTATACATATATAGTAATGATATTACACCAATATAGTTAATTTTTCACAATAATTATCCATTCAATATAGAATATTCTTGTTTTGTCCAGTTTAACCACCTATATAGACAATTCTAAATATTTATATAATAGATGATTATAGAAACATAAATATAGAATTTTAGGAAAATCTGTTAATATATTTAATGGTTTGTGGTTTGGTAAAGGTTATATTAATATTTAACATATTAATAAAACCAAACTATTTTTCTTTAACAGTTATTGAAACAGGAACACCATCGATTTCATCTCAAAGAATGGTATGTAAAACTCTCATGGAAAAAATAGAATATTATATATAATTTTAAAACATATATCATAGAAACATAATGAAAATAGGTATTGGGGACTTGGTATCATAGAATTAAGTTCGACAAAGCATGTGAGAAATAGTTAAATTTGACACTAAATATATTTGTTAATTAAAAAATTCCCATAGCACTCCAAAATAATCTACATGATTAATCTTCATATGGACATTAAAATAATAAAATACTTATGAATTTCAATTTCCATAAAAACTTCATTATCTTATTCTCAAATAATTCCATAACCGATCCTCTAAAAATCATTTATATATTAAAATTTTAAAATTTAAAATAGTTTTCAAAATTTTCTTTGCACTTAATTATAGATATTTAATTTGGTTAAAAAATAATATATTAAAAATACTATTATAATAAGTAAAAATAATTAAAATTAAAATTTTATAAATGAATTTACAACATTGGATTCTCCCAAATATCTCTACAATTTTTGCAAATAAAATCCTCTATAATTTCACTAACAAATTTTTTCATTAAAAGTCTAATATTCAGATTTGAATTTTAAAATTTGGCATAAAAAACTAGCTCAATAATAATATTCAATGAAAAGAAATTGAATTATTTTTAATACCATTATTAAAATATTCAAATTTTAATTTCCAACTCAGTTCAAATAATATCATAATTATATGACATGAAATATAAATAAAATTTATATCATAAAGACATTATAAGATTCTTTCAATCTGTTGAACATCAAAAAGCTTCAATTGAACAATCATTCAAGAATACACATATTTAGATACATTAAAGAAATTTACAAAAATTTAATGAGAACCGTAATCTGATATTTTTACCATGATATATCATAAAAAATTATATACAAAAAAATCAAGAAACTGTATAACATTATAGGGAGCACGAGAAAAACTAGAGACTATAAAATTACTAATTAAGTTTTTTTTTGTAGATTAATTAAATGAATATATAATTTTTAATTATGTATATCAACACAAATCACTCAATTTTTAGTCAGGTAGCAGAGGTTATGATCAATATACCATGTTGACTGACTCCTTGAAAATATATTTATTTTGATTATTACTGAAACTGATATTATTTATATAATTTCCTATAATAACTAAAAAATTATTTATATTATTTTAATAAGACCCTAATTATTTTAATTAACACTTCAACCTCCCTTCATTAACCACAATTACTAATAATTAGTTATTTATTCATTGTTAATATTTTTTATTTTTATTAACCATTTATTAATTTATTTTAATATTTTATTATTAAAATTATACTCTCACTATTATGTTGAGAAACTTTAATTGTTATAAAAACATCTTAAATATTTTTTTATATAATAATTATATATTTCACATGGTAAATCATATATATGTTCATCTTCAAACACAAATTGTTCATGAAAATTACATTTTGGAACACCAAGGTGGTAATCATCATCACATTGTGAATGATCATTTGGATTGAAACACATAATTGGAATCCCACATTTGGAATGAACATTTGGAATGACCCAAAAATTTATAACTATGTATTTGGAATGAAATCATGTTTGAAACGACATTTTTGGGACATATCGAATGCTGGAGATCCTCATGTTTGTGTAATTGCTCACATCATCATAATTATAATAATTATGTGGACATGGTATGTTATAAGGATCATTGGAGTCCTGATTAATGTTTCATGAATATTATATTATATAAATTATTTTCATATCACTTTTGAAATAAATCACTATTTAATTATATTTTATCTCTCATAGTTTAAATACCTTAAAGACTCTATTATTTATCGTCATTTATTAATAATTTCCAATTTTTTTTAACACCTGTTGTTTTTTAATAAATTTATTTTATGGCCCCATTAGAGAGTGTTTTTTACAAATATTAATAAATATGCTATTTACATTCATTTCCTAAAAATATGAAAAAATGTTGAATTTTTTGTTTGATATTCAATTTTATATCTCAATGTCAATGAATTATTTTTTAATTTTTATATTATATAGTCTTTTGATTTTTGATGATATATCAATCTAAATAATATCAATTAAGGTTATATTTTAATTGTTATAAATATTTTAAAAGTATCTTACTATATGTATTCTAGAAAAAATACGGAATCGTAGATCCCTAGGTTCAAAAAAATAACATAATCCTATGACATTAGTCTTCTATAAATATTATAGAAATTTCTTCTGAACTCTTTATGGGTTTATTTAGAAGATATATGAATTAAAAATTATAATATTTTAATAGATATATTAAAGCATAGTGAAATGTTTTTCAAGGATATTTTCATAGAGATTATTATGGAAGAACTTTTTGAAGACAATATTAAAAATTCATATTCAAATATTTTATTTTTAGTGGAAACATTAATTGATAAAATTATAGAATTTTTTAAATTAAAAAATTATTGAGGTAATAGGGGGAAGATAAAATTTTAGCTTTAAATTAAAAGTTTAATTTTTATTTTTTTATCACTAATAAATGAGAAATATTAGGTTATTAATTTTTTACCATATTTAATGTTTAGAATGAAGTGATGGGATATGATGATAAAATATAATAAACTATTAAATTTTAATATCAATAAGATTTATAGAGAATCGATTATAGAATTTTATAGAATCTATGAAGGGGTTATTTTATAGAAAATAAAATTCAAAAATATTTTAATTTTTTAATGTCTATGTGAAATTAATATTTTTGATTATTTAGATGTGCCAATGAAATATTTTAGTTTTCAAATATTTTTATTATCTGTTAATATTAATATATTCCAAAATTATTTATGTAATCCTTTAATGACTACATTAAAATTATGGGCTAACTTTTGGAATCCCTCTGTCTCATTTATATGAAATTTGAAACACCAATTATATAACCCCAATATGAATTCAAAAACAACCAATAAATTTATATTACCAATAACAAATGGATATAGTTACGATGTTTCTAATCAATCAGCACAATGCTGATAATATTTATTTAAAAAATAATTACATTATTCATTTTTAACTATTTTTAAAAATTCAATCTCCAAATATGGACTTTTCAAACCTCCACCCAAGGGAACCCCCTTCCACAGGAAGAGGACACTCGAGATAGATCCCCAACTGGGAAGGCGTCGTTGAAATATGAGATAGAAGAGCATCATGGAGGGTGACAACCCATTCAATGATGGTTCAATATAAAACTTCCTTAACATAAGTGGGTTATGACTCACTTCGCCTGCCCAATTAAGAACCGTGTGACCCAATAAGACCAGTGGATCCTATGGGATGTATAAATTCTACAAAGAGCGTATTCCTAGGAATTGAATATTGAACCTTCCAATGAATATTGTGGTTATTCTAATCACCTTCACCATTGCACCACCTTAAAATAATGGTATATTATTATTTTGTTTTTTATGATGTCATTTGAAGAAGAAAAAATACATTCAATGAAAATGTGTTGGTCTATGTTGTGATTTATTGAAGATAAACCCATTTTTTAGTTGAATAGAAAATAGTGGACTAATTTTGTTCAAAAATTCTACATATAATCTAATTCTACCTGAGTATCCAATACATGTACTTAATTGTGGGGGTGATAGCTTGTTGAAATAAGTTATCAAGGTTCTATGTAAATATAATTAACTCATTGTACAGTTTCAAGAAGCAGCACTAAATTTATTATGTATCAAGATAAAAAGACTTATTTATTGAAAATTAATAAGTTGTATAAGAATATAAAAGAGAATTTAATGAACAATAAAGATAAGAATGTAAGATTATAAAAATATAATATGAATGGCCATATAAGACCAAATTACCATCTACAAAGGTTTCAAGGTAAAGGAAATTATAAATGAATAGGTTAGAATGAAATGATTTCTAGTTATAGTGAATATGATTATTTGAGTGATGAATAAATATCAAGAATCCAAATATATGTCCTATGGAGTACGTTGATGAGGTTAAATTATATCTATCTCATAGTTCTAATTGAAAAATTCGTTCTTTTTCTAATCATAATGGATATATTTATATGATTACTATTATATTTTAATCTTTAATGAAAGAAAATTGAAAACTCCATCAAATATTATAATGTTATTTTTATTGAAAAAATATTATAAAAAATTATATTTTAATGTTTTTATCAAATTATGATACAAAATCAAATTCCATACATGATAATAAAACTATGGAATTGTTAGTTAAAATTAAATAATAACCATTGTGTCTTCGAAGGGATTAATTTATCTAAATAAAATTCTGTGTAACAATAAAATTAATGAAAGTTGGATTGGTAATGGTAGTAATGGTAAAGTGCCTAAATGTTGTAGGAATTATTTTTCTCCATGTTCTATAAGATCACTCTCATAAAATTTTATTTTTTCCATCGTGGTATTAATCTATATTAAAATAATAACTTCTATTTTCTAAATCCACAATTTTGGGGTATTAAGAATGTTAATTAATCAATTAATTTATAATAATTTAAATTTTCAATTTTTACTCAAAGAATATATCATTGGAAATATAAATATTTAATTTATAACAAATCTGAACTCAAAATATTATGGTTACCGAATGGATCTTGTATTTTATATTTCTTTTTTTATCTCAAACTATTATGTGTATATTTAATAAATGATGATTATATATATTTATATTTATAATTCTCTTCATTATTTGAATGGTAAGATTATTTATGATATCTCTTTAAAAATACATGAAGTGTTACATTTTTAAAATTTTATTATTTGATTTAAATTCACAAAATGTTCTATACCAAGAGAGAAGAACCATAGTTATGATGTTATTTATTATTTTGCATTTTTAATTTCATGAGAATAACTTTTTAATTAATAATTATTTCTTCTAATATTTATTTAATTGTTAAAATTAATTTATATCCAGAATGAATATTTTATAAAATTTTATATACTAGTAAATATGAATTTGAAAATTTAAATATTTTTTGATTACTATTGAGTTTATACTTATATTTCTTGCCTCTCAGAATGGATTAATATATTTAATAATTTTTTTGAAAATAATTTTAATATTCAATGAATTTTTTTACATGTTTTCATGAATCCTTATATTTAAATATTTTACTCAAGGGGAGGTCAACAGTTTTAAATATTTATCATTTTTATCATTAAAATGTTTTAAAATTGAAAAAAATGTATGGAAGTGCAGGACACTTTGTTTTCATGTCTCTAACAATATTTTATTTTGATATTAATTTTATCAATGTAATTTTTTTTAAATGATTCAATTATAAAACAGTATGATTATATATATATGGTTTAATGAAAACCCGAGTAAGTATATTTATAGAAATATATTTATATATTTCAAAAATTATTATTTTTCTAGTATACATGACAATAATGTTTCATTAATTTTGTAATAGTGCATGTTATTATTTAATGATCAAAAATATTTAATTATTATATGAAATTATTTTTTTATGTCATGTATTTTAATTGTTATATGTTAATTTTAATTATCCAAAAATCATTTATTATTATTTGAAATTTATTTTATATGATTATTTTATCAATGAAATTAACTAATTTAATAATGTATATTATATTAAGGAGGATCATTTAATACTAGTTTGAAATATTTTTTGGTTATATTTTATTATATGTTAAAATTAATTATC
Source organism: Viscum album (assembly GCA_963277665.1). Classification (NCBI taxonomy): domain Eukaryota; kingdom Viridiplantae; phylum Streptophyta; class Magnoliopsida; order Santalales; family Viscaceae; genus Viscum; species Viscum album. Next base: position 1,421,326,337 of record OY728145.1, read on the forward strand.
ATTACATTATTTATTTCTACCCATAATTTATTTTTTTCGTTAGAAAGGTGGATAATTTAATTGATATGATCAAGTTTTTCAATTTTCAAAATAAATAAAGTTTCCATGAGACACTAAATAGATAACATTTCCCTTATAGGGTATTTTATCTCACACCTTTATTATGTTTATATTCCCTTGGATATGAAGATGTGTATAACATATAAAAAGTCTATACAGGAGTCTAGTGTTGTGTAATTATGGATAAATTCTGACACGTATAATAATATCACCACTTACTTAATCATCATTATTATTTATAAAATTTAACATAAGTGAATTTAAATCCCTATATGGCAGTGTAACAAAAGAAAAATAACCATGAAAAAGATAAAAAAATCTCCAAGGGGTTATGGTGGTCACAAGTTGTGGAGATCGAGATAATATACACTTATAAGATTCACAAAATCAATAGGAAAAGTTCCAAGAATAAAAATGGATATCCTCTCATCATGGTTCACATTAGAGGCAAGAAAATCTGCAACTATATTCACTTCATTCTATAAATGAATAACCATCACGTGGTTGGGAATAAGTGCCTTGCACATGTGAATAGTGTATTCAATAGACTGGGGTGTAGGTATGAGACCAAACATTGTGTTACATATTGAGAGCGAATCAATTTGAACTGCCCTTAGGTGAATATTATTTTTCCTACAAAAAGGAGGCTAGTGAGCACTGCATGATCTTCCTCTTGGAGGGAATGAAATCTTCTATAATGATAAGAAAAAGGATAAAATCACAAAGCACCATGTTTGATGGACAATTCCCTCACCACACATGATACCCATATATCATGATCCATCAATGTATATCTTTAATATTGAGGGATGTAGGATCCAATGAACCCATCTCCCCGTCATATAACTATGAAAACTATTGGTGTATCATGTGATAACTAGAAAGGATATCATGGTGGGAGCATTGTTAAAGTCAGTACAAGTATGTACTAAGTCGAACAAGATACTCATGATATTAAGGAAAAACATTTATTGGTTCATATATTTCATCTATGATGGTATTTGTTATTTATTTTAAAAAAAATACCTACATCCCTCTAAGAGGATAAGGGTTCTTGCGTTCTTCCCCAGTCAAAAAATTAATGGTCAGTAGAACAAAAAATAAATAAATGCATCACATGGGGCCTTCTGAGTCAAAAAGAACATGTAACCACCAAACGAGTTCCACACCATTATTTACCATTCAAATTTAAATAATTGGTGATTAGAGAGGATAGATGATGTAATAACTCATTAAGGCCATGATGGAGACAAGATGATTGAGGTTGTCCTTAGTTGGAAGAATGAAGTTGATAACCATCCATTCCAAAAATTGAACATATTTGGGATCATCTTGAAAAAAGAATCCCATTGACATCATAATCCCCATACATCATCAAAATCATATATATGTATTTATGGATAAACTCTTGATGATGAATCACTAAAAAAATGAAAATATAGATTTGAATTCAACAGAATGATATCAATTTTATCCCATTAGAACTCTTCCAGAATAACATGAATGAATGTTGGATGATCATATGATTTCTTAAATGAAATTAATGGGCTATGGAATTTGGGTAAACTGATCTTATCACCCACCTAATTGTTTCACCACAAATTGATGTCTGTTTTCCTATGATCCAGGAAGAGTGTTGTTTCATGTTAGAAATATAGGGTTAGATCATGAACCAATTTTTTATATACCTTCTTTTTTCATGTTGTTGTCATCCCAATAATTTTACCATATATTACTTCCACATTGTGTCCTCCCCTCAGTCACCTCCAAATATAATTTTTCATCAATTCCTTGTATAATATTGAAAACACTTCTTATGTTAATGCCCCCCTACGACAGAGGATTCTCTATCCTAGCATAAAACTCCCAGTGAATCCTCCAACAAAATTTTTATCCCAAAATAATTAATCCAAAATATTATATATCTAAATGATGAAACATTCTAGAACATTAAGAGTAGAAATAACATAAATCTAGATAGATGATATGACACTATTCACAAGAGAAATTATTTCTCTAAAATATGAAAAAAAAATTTCCAATTCAAGATTTTCCAGTGTTTATTTTAAAAATAATATAAAAGTAAAGAATAAGAAGCTTCTTTGGGTAATTTGTTTTGTAAAAAAATAATATAAATAAAAAGTAATTTTTTTCTTGTCAATACTACTCTCTAATACACTAATATGTCTATTTGAAAATTTACTCAAACTATAGAAACATCTATTGTCATGGTTAACAAACTAGATAATCCATTTTCAGTATTCCTCTATAATTTAATTAATCCACTTGATATAATTATTTCTACCATTTATAAAAATGATGGTTTCATCAACAAAGAAAATATGGGATATGGAATAAGAGTGGTACCTAGAATGGTAATGGTTAATGTTTCCCAACCTAATGAATTTCTTCATATAATTACTAATAGTGTCTTGGGAAAAATAAAAATGGTGGGATTATATAGGTTTACATGATATAAACCCTGAAATCCTTAAATAAACCATAATGTTTTCTCATAATAGAGGTGTAAATATATGACAAACTACAACACCATAATAATATATCAACCATCAATAAAGAGAATCTCATTTGGGAATTAATGTCATAAATGTTGTTCCATTCAATCCTTACATATTATTTTTCTCATATCCAACTTGATTTCTATATTTGTTCCAATGGTCTTCTAGATGGTATCCCCAATGTCCTCTTTAGAGAGGCCAAAATTCCCATGAATTGTACTCCATTTTAAATAACTCTATGTTATTCTTTAGTAATCCAACCATGGAGGTGAAGCAAAATCATTTTGATAATGATGATTCCAAATATCATGTTAGAACATTTTAACATACCTATTAGCCTATAATTATGAAAATAATATGGATCTTAAACCATTATAAACATCCTAATTTTTGTAGCATAAGAAACATGAGGAATACTTACTCTATGGAAGAAACATTATACTTCTTAAACAAACTATCTCTTAAAAAAATACCATGAATCCATATAAATAGAACCAGTGAATCAATATTCTACAAGATTAATTTCCAGATTAAGTGCCCATACCATTTTAAGAATCTCCCTTTTCTATAGGGATTCTTATAGGGACTCGTTAAAGATGAGAGAAACCCAGAATGAAATTACATCAAAGAGTTCAATGTGACCCTTATGATATCCACCTTGTATTTGGGGATATGGACTATTATAAAGATAAATGATGTGAAAATCCTTCATACCCCCACAACATCCTGATATTCTGTGTAAGATCCATCATCTAGGATTTTATTATTTCATTGGAAATGTCTATTTTATTTAATATAATCAGAAAAGAAAAATATGTTGTGGTCACCTTCCTAAATCCATTTGAGTGTTTGTAGAATGAAATTCAATAATTTCTATTTCAGTATCATAACATCCATGGTATTATGTTAATTGGTAATATCATTGAAAATGAGATCATTCCATTGATTCAATAAACTAGATTCATGAATATTGATTTCATCATTATCATCTCAATGTCCTTGGATTATGGGGGACGGTCCCTTATCCATGTTTGGGGATTTTCCCTAAGGGGTATGATGTTATTGCGAAGGAAAATATTAGAGTGTCCCTATATAGTTCTATTATGTGACCCCCTCATAATTTGGTGGAATCATATATACTCTATCCATAATTGATAAAAAATGGAATCAAGTACCACTCGTATACTTCAATGACTGAAAAATTTGAAGGGGAAATGGTTAGATAATCCACTAACCAGATGGGAAACCATAATATAATGGTAGGAAGAAAAGGTGTGATAAATCCAAATGAATCGATGAACATGGCACTAGGTCTGGTGGGATCCCCACTTATTGTTTCACTATGTGAATCATTCACCCACAAAAACTATGTCTATTACACCATTATTTTTCATGAAGTCTGTGAATCCATTATTGGATTTCTGAAGTTAGGCCCTACCTCTTTTATTCTCAATCACATACACTAAATTGTTGATGTCTCTAACCACTAGCCATGGAGTACCCCTATCAAAGGATCATAGATTATTTCATAAAAACTTTTTTCCTTGAACCTTCGTTTTATCAAAAACAATGAAGAATAGAAAACATTGAATCCTAGAATAGTTTTGGTAGTCATAAACTAATTTGATTCCCCAAGAAACTCCAGTGATATATTTTTCTTCCAAAATAACCTATTGTGAATATTCTAAGAGATGGAATTCATGAAGTTGACAATGGATTTGTTTGTCTATAATACATTATCTGATAATAATTCTATTTTTGTTTTAGAATAGCATCCAAGTAGACTAAATTACTGTGAAGTTTATGGGATATTAAATCTTACTTGACCTGATCTCCCATGCTATAGGAATTATAAATGAAGAAAAAAATAGTCTATGAGAGATTAATATAGTATTGGAACCAAATTATATGTTGTACATGGAGTGAAAAGAAAACACACTACATTTGAGATTGGATAAAGATATTATTCATACCCGATGATGATGTGACATGGGAGTCACCAATTTCAACACCATGAGTCCCAATGCCTCCTTATCCGAAAATGTACCACATTTAATGAGAGTGGGAGAACTGATCATAGTGACGTGAGAGGAAACCTTAACACATGAAACAAACATCAGAAGGGGCTGAGAAACATCCTAATGGAGAGTATTTTCATGATTGTCCAAAAAAACATCCTCAGATGGAGGGTGAGATGGTGCATGTCAAGAATTCTATAATACACTATTAGTGGGAGGGTAAGATGCAGACAATGGCCCAGATGGACCTAGTTAAAGAATAAAGTCATAGATGTAAGGAAAAACCTATATTATACTAGGAGAATTCATGGGTGACCCAAAAAATTAATAAGGGAGTTTTCCAAACTAGGACACCTTTCCCCTTGACATGAAGGATATGTGAGCATCCCCTTACCTCAAAATATATAACATAAATCAAATCTCACCAATAGAGAAAGGTTGGCTCTCCACTGCTTTGAGGATCATCAAGATCATAGATACTCCCCTAATAGTGTGCTACATGGAACTAATATCTCTTACACCAAAATATAAAATGAGTTCCCTTGGAGGTGAAAAATCAAGCAATAACTAGGGGTGAGAGATAAATAAGGGCATGTGACCCGTCCTCAATTCCCTCCAACCGGAGAAGCATTATCATCGGAAGAGGCTAAGCTATGTCAACATCGACACAAACCATGTCCACCATAACTTCCTTAAGTGAAAGAGTGTTCTCGTCATTATAATGAAATTTCCATAAGGAATTATTGATCCTAGGAAAGGAGGAGGAATTATGGAATGGAAATGGGATCCTTAGAAGAGAAATCCACACTACCATATGAGAGGTATTCCGGTCTAAGTGGAAATCCAACAACCAAGTATATTGGTTAAATCTACATATACCCACTGATATAGGTATATTACTCTAATCCTTCATGAAGTTTGGATTAGATTCTGAAATTTTAAAAAAGTAATTCCAATTATTCAATGTTATTGTGGTCATAAAATTGAGATCCCACAAGTTAAAAAAGTCTTAAATAAAAGAAATTAGTGGTTATTAAAAACTAAATCAAGAAAAAAGAGTCAATTTTTAGTGGTGTTAATGCCTCCATGAATGAAAAAGATTATGAAAAAAGCACCAGAAAACATATTTTCATGTAATACACCATTTCAAGAGGGACCACAATAAAGGAGGAATCCCTCTAAATCCAAGGATACATAGGAAGACAAAGAAAATCCTTGATTGATATAGTTGTGATCAAAATTAGTCCATAAGAATGAGGGACCCCTGCCACCACATGATTTCCTTCTAACGAGATGGTGAGTAGGGGTGAGGTAGGACCATACCCTGACCGATATTAAAATACCTGTAATATAGTATATATTAACTCAAGAACTATCATAAATATTTTATAACAAGGTGGTTGATACAATGAATTCTTTTTATAAGCCATGTTTTACTAAAACTATTTACAAATATAACTAGTTTTCAATTTCTATAAACCTTTAGCTCTGGGGGTTTTAGATTTATTTTCCTAATTTATTTTTTATCATATTAATATAATTTAAAATAAAGAAATTTTTATTTGGTTCATCTCACTATATATTTAATCCTATATGGAATGTATATGTTTTTAGCACTCTACTTGAAAGTGAAATTATTATTCACCACAAACACATACATGTAAATTGTATTTTTATGGATCTATTAACATGAAAAAGAAATATTTCTCAATTATGAGTGAAAATAAAGTGGTAGTGATGATTTTATCTTGTACATATTGTCCTGTTAGATGTATCACATCTATAATAAATCTTATCACCTTCTAATAATTGATATATATATATATATATATATTTATATAATATCAAATTTATATTAAGACCACATTCGTAAATAGTATTTTGTAATAATAGTCTTACACTGAAAATCATAAAAAATTATCCATTACACGAAATGGTAGTTTTTCATCTAGTTAAATCATTACTTTGGATAAAAAAGCTCTTCTAAAATGGATTTTGTTTCGATTATGTAATGTTATAAAACAAGTTTATGATCAATGACTGTGATAAATGGCTATATGATATAGAAACTCAAAATAAATGTTTCATCATGATATTTTGGGTTTCTGATTTCCTCATATTTAAATAAATTATGAAATCATTAAATCCCCCAAACATTTATTTACTGGTGGAATTTAAAGGAAATACAATGTTTCATCATACAAAATGTACATGATTCAAATACATAGAATATCATATGTATCTTTTTATTACACTCATGTTATATAAAAATGTTCTTTTGAAATTTATAAATCATGATATAGAACAAAGAATTACTCTAGTGGATGTTAATATACGTCATTAAATGAATATATATAAATATAAATCTTTGTTAAATTATAATCATATTGGAGTTATTTTAAAGAAATATAATGATGTGTATAGAAGAAAAGAAAGGTTTTACTACAATATTTTATATTCAATTTATTACTATTAAAATAACTATAGCTGGATTTATATAAAATTAGTTCTAAGATGTTAAAAATATTTAATAATATTTTCATCATATTATATGTATTATCCCCCTATATATTATCAATAAAATAATGAAAATTGGATAATTGGATTATGATCCACTGAATTCCCAAGTGGTTATGGGGTCACACATTTCATTAAGTATATATCATTGAAATAATTTCAATAAACATCCATTGGGTGTGAAACTATATGAAGAGATTATATATACCTTAACAAGGGTGGAGGAGAATAAAATATAAATAGAAACTTGTTGTAATATAATCTATGTTGTTCAATGCCTATATTTGTTTTTATATTTTATGATATTTAAATTTATATATAGAGGGATAATATTGACAAGTAAGATTTAAAATAATAGAATGTGATTTGATGACATTCAAATGTCAATAAATTTCTATCTAACATGATAATTAGAATTCACTATTTTACAAATAAAACAAATATTATTAATCTCTTTATTAAATCATAAACCACATAGTTAGTAGAAAAATTATAATAATTAATGTTTTTATGATGATTAAATATATTCACCATTTCAATCAAAATACCTAACCGAGAGGGGATAAAAAATTAAATATTTATCTTAAAAATGTGTTATGATCAATTATGACTTTTAATTTTTTACTTACATAGAAAATATGAATTTACATATTTATGATATTAATAATTTTCATTGATTAATTTTAAAAATCAATTTATGTTTTAACATCACTACTTTGAGAATGATATGCTGTCTCTCACTTTATAATAATAATAAAAATTATAATAAACTCTTTATATTGTGTTCCTCTTAAAAACCAGCACCAATGTGATGATAAAATGTATTTAAAAGAAAATTGTTTTAGGTTTTTTTATTAAACCTACATGAATGTACGAATATTATATGTCATTTTTTCTATTGATTCAATAACAATTAATAGTATGAATCATTATAGAATATTTAAATTTCAAAAATTGCAAATTATAAATCAATTATCTATAATCCCATAACTTCACATCATGAGTACATTGATTTTAAATAATTCATTTATGTGGTTGATTATTAGAGATTAATGGAAAAATAATTAAATAATCAATACATGGAATGTTAAGCCATCAATTATATTTATCTGAATATCACCTTTTAATTTTGTAAATTCGATTTAATCATGTTTTATTACCGGATATTCCCCTTGATAATAATAATGATGATAATATTTTCTTTATTAATTTTTATTATTTACTTTACATAATAATAAATAATGGACCCCTTAATTTAGAAACAATATCCCTTTCATAAAGTGTAGAATATATGCCTAATTTTATACATAACTGTTGTAGATTTTTAGGTTACTATTTTTCTATAAAAATAATATTTTAAGGGATTTTAGAATTTTAATTGTAGAAATCAAAATATCATGGGGTTTTTTCTTTCTAGAGTATTACATATATATTCATTAAACAATGACTCTATATAATATAGTAGTTATTCTAAAATAATTAAATAAAAAAATGTATTTTCTAATTAACCAATTTTCAATCGAGAAAACTAATAATAATAAAAATTTTATATATAATTCCATTTGTATAATAAAAATGATTAATATTGAATGAAATATAACTAGAAATTAGTGGATATAATAAAATATAATCATTAGAAACTTGCATGAAATCATAATATATATGAGAATAATATAAATAATGACACCAAATGATATTGTTACTTTTTAAGGGTAGTCACAGATTAAAATTTATACATTTTTGATCCATTAATAAACTTTTAACTCTCCAAGATTTTATAGTACGTCATATCTTCAATGAAATTTAATAACTTGCATTACATACAACACCGAGATCGAGCACACCACTACTTACCAAACTAGTCATTCAAAAAGCGGTTATGAATAGTATTAACTACATTCTAAATTTTATATACTCAATATTATTTTATAATCCATATTATGTGTTTCTTAGACATAATATAAGTTCAAAATAATTTTCTTCTTGATAAAAGAATTATTTTTTAGAAAAATGCAATTTTACCGGCTTTTAATGGTGAACCTTTTTTGAAAACAATATTTGACACTTTTATATATTCAATATAATGAAATTAAATTATTCTTTAAAATCAAGACATAAAAATTTAGTTTGGATAATTTTTTAGTATTTTTCTGATAACTTTCATATTTTGATGAATAATGAAAAATACTAAATTTTAATTAAAAATAAATTTTTTAATCGAAATAATTTATAGTGTTAAATTATATATTTTATTGGTTTTAAAGTATTATTAGATTATATTTTGATAAACTGGATATAAACAAGTGTTAATCTTTTGATATTTATTATTTCTTAAAATCAAGTTTTTTTTACATTAAGAATTAATTTTCCATTAATTTCTGCCACTTCTGTGTTTTGAATTTTGATAAATGGATTCCATATTTGGAATCTGTATGTACAAAATGTGTAAATAGGTAACTTTTATTTTTATACATTATTAATAATTACTTTAGTAAATATTTTATTTACCATGGTTAAAGGGTAAATCTAGTAAATAAGGCTAAACAAAGATAATTATAATAATATTAAATTACCCTAAAATGTGTCCTACTCCTATTGGATGATACATTTCTAACCATGGGAATCCTTGTGTCGATATTGGGACCACATGGAGCAACATGAGTGTGAAAATGATCCTTTATACTAATTAATTTAATGTAAAGAAAAATATGATACAAACATATATCTTTTAGTAAAACAATTTTACAAGGTGTTATATATGTTATATTTTCGACAATAAATATTAATTATAAAGGTAAAATTATTTCCTAAATAATATTATTTTATTTATAATTTTCATTAATTAATTAATTAAATTTATTATGACACAATAATGGTGCAGTATTAACCTTACTAATACAAGAATCAAAAAATTGGTATTATAAATATAAAAATAAACTTAATTTCATAATTTTTATGAAATAAAAAAAATTAATTATGTTAATAAGACATGTTCAGATTGATTAAATGTATATTTTTCAAAGTAATCATCTTGTGATGACTTTCCCAAAAACCAAATACTAAATATTGTCAAAATTGACATAAATGAGTTTTTTAAAAAAAATATCAAATTATTAAATTATATAATATTATTAAAAATATATGGTTCATCCAAAGGGATTATATAATATTATATATGTCATTAATGAACATCTTGAGGTTCTCTGGGATGTTTATAGTATGTTTATTTACCATATAATGTCAGAATAAAAGAAGACACAGTAAAAGTTAAACTATTTGAATTAGAGGTAAATCTAAAAGAAAATTTTAATATGGTGACCTAAAAATGTATAAAACCTATTGGTTGAGTGGTTTTAGACCCATAACCACCTTATCCATGAAATAAATAATTTGTATCCATTAAAAACAGAAAAATATTTTATTATAATATAATATTCCATGATTTTTCTAAAGTGACACTCACCTTCCTTAAAAAGGGTAGTTCCCGTTCCCTCAAAATCACTCCTCCAAAGCCATTTAGACTAGACAAAACTTTCCCAAATATCCTACCAACTTACCTAAAATTAACCTAGATCCCTTACATTTATCATAATGTTAACCTATAGAGCCCTTTTGATCAACTAAAAAAAGGAAACACCCGAAGAAGAGGTAATAATTTCACTACCCTTTTCGAAATTCGTTACTTCTTTCGCTTCTTCTTTTTTCTGTTTTTACATACCAAAATAATTACATTAATACCTGATATATACTATGATGTTATTGTAAATATGGTACAACCATTTTATTTTGTATATCCATCCTATAAATGACAAAGTCACCTTACGTGCCTACGTAGGGCTTACCATGTCCATGTCGTGGTGTAGTTTGTTATTCAAACATTTCATTTTTTTTCATGGGTATAACAATGAGTATGAAATATTTAAATAATAAAAATATCATGTCAATAATTTTTATATTTTATATACCATCCAATTACATATGATTTCACTATCAATATAATGATACTGTCACTCATGCGTACATACAGATTACCATCTCCACGACGCGATGAGATTCATTTCTACATTTACCATTCAATGAAGGTTATAAAAATATATATTATTAATAAGTATGTAATATATGACATGATAATTATAATTAATATATATATATATATATATATATTTACTTAAATATTTTTTATTCACTTACTTCCATTCAATATGATATGAAAATGGAAACAACGTTTATGCGTACGTACGACCTACCATATCCATAAATGGTATTTTACATTTCATATATCTATCTATTATACATATTATTATTCTAAATATATATGATATATAAATCATGTGTTATATTCTGGAACTATGTAAATCATGATCTAAATGATACGATCAAGAATAACAAGTTAAAACACATACGATAATGAAAGAGACTATTAATCGAAATGTTTATTTAACATAGAAATCATTCTTAAATGGGTTTTATAATGTCATAAATGAATCATGTATGATATAATAAATATGAATATGGTTCTGTTATAATTTAAAAACTTAATATAGTCATTATACAAGAGGTTAAACGTACCTTCCACCAAAGTAAAGTGTAGGGTAATGGTTAATTTCACAATCTCTTTGTTATCTGAGGTTATTTTTACACAATTATCTATTGGGAAAGCCTTATCATCCAAATACATTTTTCATAAAAATTTATTTCAAAACATATTATTTTCTATTTTTAATACTATGGTTTAAAGTAATTTATACCTTTTTTTACTTTTTATAAAATTGTTTGAAAGGAATCTTTCCGTTGTTTGCAAAACAAGATAATTTATAAACTTTTTGACAAATTATGATAAGAATATTTTTTTAACCTATACGGAAGGTGTGTTTATTCTCTGTTGTTATATCACATTTAAGCTTCCCTTAGAATCGTATAAGAATATTTCCAAAATAAATGTTTTCTTCTACAATTATGTGACTCTTAAATGAATTCAAAATCGAAAGAGATATTTCTCTCAAATAGTTTTTATTTCATCTATGTCAACATCCTTTGATAAATTTTACACATGTTTGAAGTTTATTTATTATGATACAAATCTTCTATATTGTATTTAAGGTTTTTTTATATGTTTGAATATAGATGTGTTATTTTTAAACCATTCATGGTTAATGGTTAAATTATGGGCATTTCATATACAGGTTTTAATACGAATGTTTATGTTATGTTTCAATATTTTCATATAAGGATTGTATTGACTTAGTAAGTGATGGGTGGAGCACAATATAGCTCCTTGGTACATCAGTAGTTCTAATGAGACAATTAGATGTGGAATTGGATGATTCCTTTTCCCAATTTGATATATGGTTTTGGAACAGGCCTTAATAATTTGTAGACGTCTTAGCTGAGGCCTTGTCAAAATACTTTAGAATGTCCATAATTATACATTCCCTCACTATGAAAATAATAATGATGGTTCATCTTGTTATTGGACTAGTAGAATACCCACGACTATGTTTTATTATGGCATTATTTACTCAGACCATATTCCTACCATAAAGTATTTGTGTTTATTATTTGTAAAGGAATGTGTTTTCAATTATTTACCATGCCCAATATTTATGTTATATGCTGCTGTATTGATTACTCTTACTGAGTATTTGAGCTTACCCCTTTCTTATGTTTCATTTTTACAGGATATGAAGAAGTCAGATGTGAGTGACTTGTAGGCATATGTATGAGGCTTGGATGTTTCTAATGGAATAAATTAGTGTTGTATTTATTTTAAAGTAGTAATGTTAAACTTATGTATGTATCTTGTTTCCAGGAATACGAAACTGATCGGTTATTTGAGACATGATTCCTTGTACCATTCCAATATTATGTAATAATGCACCAACTCTTTGTAACCAGGGTTGGGGCTTTACACTTGTTATCAGAAGAGGTTTAGTACATACATTAGAAACTAGATTTAGAGAAAATATGATTAAAGAACATTACCCTAAGATTGAATTTAAGGATTAATATAGAAAAACTTCCTATAATTTTGATAATGTTTATATTTTGTGAATTTTCCAAGGAATACATCCATGTCTAAATACAAGCAATTATAGGTGTCTCTGGAACATATGTACCTAGGAGTGAGAAATCTGACATGAAGTTTAGGGCTTGACCTGGGGTATCATAGTACATAACAATGGGCCTTGCTAAACTCTTGGTTACGACACTCTTGGGGGATATGGTTAGGATAATTCACATTTTCTTTACAAGACATTATGCATGATTTAGGATTAAATACTTCCTCAAATAAAACATTTTATGATTATAGATTATACACATAATCTTTCCAATTTACATTCGTTATTTTATAAGTTTGGAATTATGCATTATGATTCATAAACTAACCTGGTGTATGCCATTGTTTAGAATTGGTTCCTAGTAGAAGAAATGATAATTCCAGCAAAACACAAGATTGAAAGATTAAAAAGGATCGAATCTTTCATTGTATTAAGACAACATTTAAAATGGAAATAGTCTCCCACATATTCTTATCATATGAAGAAATAGTATCATGTGTTCATAAGATATGTAAATAATTTTTTGAGTCCTATGGATTTGAAGGGAAGAAAGACAATAAATGGTTAATAGAGAAATAGATTGATAAATGGAAGATGGGAAAAAATTATTTTCCCATATCTGATAATTGTGGAAACAATCACCTTGGTAAATGCTTGAAGGGAATGGGGGTTTGTTATATGTGTGGATAAAAAGAAAACCAGGTACATGATTTCAAGGGTAAGAAAAATGTTTCAAGTGTACAATGCTTTATATAAAAGGAGTTGGGACACTACACGAATCAATGTCCAAATCATCAGAGTATGCCCCAAATGATGCTATTGGATAATAATAAAGTTATGATACAACCACATATGAAGAGGAATGACTAGTGTTATTATGTTGTTATTAACGGATTATTTCACTTGAGTATTGTATCAATGATGTACTGGTTATATGAAATAAGTAAATAAATAAGGATTGCACTACAGTACTATTTCATTAAGTATTTGAGATTGTATGGTACCAAGTAAAGTGACTCAGTTTCTAGTAAATATTTTTATAAAATTCATGGTTGAAGTAATGTTAAACCATAATATGGTCCTGATACAGAGGTAGTGATCTTGGAGTAAGATATGTTTGATTTGGATAAATTATATTTTATATTCTTGACTTCCTTGGAACTGATTAATGGTTTGTTAATACCATAATTTTTAGAATATTAATAATTTTTACATATAGAGAATATATCTAGTATTCTATAAGTAATAAGGGAGAATTAATGTAATCAATATGTTTTTATGGTAATTCAGGGTGTTAAATAGTTTTAAAAGAATACACGATGAAGGTATTCATATGTTATTATGTGGAAAAACATATCTTCATTTTGTTTACCTTCCTTATAAATTTTGGGCTGTGAGTTTAGACAGAAGTTTTTTTTGATCATTTTAAAGGTTGGGATGAATTATGTTCTACATTGGGTAGTATTATTATGGTTAAACAATTTCCTAATATTATTTTTGGAATGTTAAAAAAAATGACAACCTGGAGGTCGGGCGACAACACGTCGTTTCTGGCAAGGATGTGAGACTCGAACCCGCAACCGAAAGGCGACAAGGGTGGATCACCTACCACTAACATTCATGATGTCCTCGTTTTCATTATGTATTTTTTTGAATATTAAGAGAAAATAATTATAAATTCATTATTTTTGGAACCCTATACGATTAGGATAAATAGAATATTTTTTAATTCTATTATATTTTGAAGTGAAAGATGAGTTTGTGGTAGGAATTAGTTAAAGGATAAAACTATAATTTTAAAGTATATATATATATATATTTCCTCTTATTCTATGAATACATTAATTATTAATCTATTGGGAAGTGATATTAAACCCAAAAATGAGTTATCCTAATACTATATTTTTTGTTGAACAGAAGATATTTTACATCATCTTCGATTGATGGCTTTGAGGCCCTCAATTTTACACTTGTTTGTGATTGATGAACTCAATCACTCTCTATAGATATTTATATTTTCCCTAAAATTATGTGTCTCTAATTTCCATCAATGTTCTCCTAATCTATATAAAAATTTGGTGGTGAATTCTTTATTTCTCTTTCCCCCTTATTATGATTAAATTTTATTAACCCAATTTCTGATGTGAATTTTCCACAAAGGTATTTTTCTATTTTGAACCATTTATTTTCAAAGAACAATTTCAAATTGCAAGGATGAAATTTATTTAAGGACATGAGAGTGTAACATCCCATGATTTCATATTACATTATATTTACAATGAAATTCAATAACTTGCATTACATACAACACCGAGTTCGAGCGCACCACGACTTACCAAACTAGTCGTTCAAAAAGCAGTTATGAATATTATTTACTGAATTATAAATTTTATATAATTCATATAATTTTAGAATCCATATTATATTTTTCTTATACGTAATATAAGAACCAATTCATTTTTCAGATAAAAGAAGTATTTTAAAAAAAATGTAATTTTACTTCCTTTTAATGGTGTACCTTATTTTAAACCAATATTTTACAGTTTATATATTAAATTTAATGAAATTAATTTATTATTTAGAATCTCAACATTAAAATTTAGTTTGGATAAAATTTTGGTACTTTTATGACCACTTTCATATTTTTATGAATAGTGAAAATGCTAAATTTTATTTTAAAACAACTTTTTTAATTGAAATAATTTATTGCATTGAATTGTAAATTTGTGTGGTTTTAAATTATCATTAGATTATATTTTTATAATTTATTATAATTTAGGTCATTGGATGTAGTTTCACATTTAATCTGGACATAAAAAACTGATAATCTTTTGATAGTTATTAATTCTTAAAAATACGCTTTTTGTTTTTCCAACCAGAATTAATTTTAAATTAATTTCTGTGAGATCTGTGTTTTAATTTTGTAAAAATAAATTCCATATTTGGAATCATGATTTATAAATTGTTTAAATAGGTAAATTGTTTTAGACATTATTAATATTATTACATTAGTAAATATTGTATTTACTATGGTTAAAGGGGAAATCTGGTAAATATGGGTAAACAAATATTATAAGAATAATATTAAATTATCCTAACATGTATATTAATCCTCTTAGTTTATGCATGTCTGAACATGGTCATTTTTTGTTATATATTGTGACCACTTGTAGACACTTGAGAGTGATAATGACACTTTATGTTAATTAATTTAAAGTAAAGACAAAAATAACCAAAACATAAATCCTTTAGTAAAACAAATTTTACAAGGTTTTATATAAATTACCATTTAGACTATAAATATTAATTATTAAGTAAAAAATATTTCCTACATAATGGTATTTTATTTATAATTTTATATTTTAGATAATTAAATTTATTTATGACACAATGATGATGCAGTAATTACTATATTAATGAAGGAATCAAAGAAATGGTATTATAAATATTAAAATATATATAATTTCAAAATTTTTATGACATAAAAGAATTTTCTAGGTTAATATTACATATTATTATTGATTAAATTAATTTTTTTGAAGTAATAAATTTGTGATGACTTTTACTAAAACCAAATACTATATAGTATCAAAATTGACAGAAATGAGTTCTTAAAACAAATATAATATTATTAAATTACATAATATTAATAAAAATATAAGATTCTAAAAAAGGGATTAAATAATATTATATATTTCATTAATTAACCACTTTATGTTCTCTTAGATATTTAGAGTATTTTTATTAACCATATAGTGTAATAATACAAGAAGACACGGAAAAGTTAAACTATTTAACTAAGAGTTAAATATAAAGGTAAGATTAATATGATGACCTAAAACTATATAAATCCTATTGGTTGAGTGGTTTTTGACCCATCCCCACCTTATCCTAGAAATAAATCATTTTGGATACATTATAAATGGGAAATGGTTTTATTATAAAATAACATTTCAAGCTTTTCCTAAAGTAACCATCACCTCTTTTTTAAAAGGGTACTTCCACTTCTCTAAAAATCACACCTCCAAAGCCATTTGGCTCGGCCAAACCTTTCTCAATTATCCTCCTAAATTTCATCACATTGACCTAGATTCCTTAATTTTATCATAAAACTAACCTATGGATCCCTTTTGATCAACTCAAAAGGAAACACAGGAAGAAGAGGTAATAATTTCACCACCCTCATTCAAGTTCATTACTTCTTCCACTTCTTATTTATTTGTTGTTTCCATACAAAAATAATAACTAAAGAACCTCATACAATCATTGATGTTATTATAAATATTTTACAATCATATTAGTTATTCTATCCATCCTATAAATGAAAAAGTCACCATACGTGCGTATGTATGACTTACCGTCTCCACGTCGTGGTGTAGTTTGTAATTCAAACACTTCATTATTTGGATGGGTATAATAATGAGTATAACTGATGAAAATAAAAAATATAATAAGTTAATTATTCATTATATATGATATACCATCTAATTAGATTAAATTTCACCATCAATATAATGATATTGTCGCTCGTGCAATCGTACAGATTACTGTCTCCAAGACGCGATGAGATTCATTTCCAAATTCACTATTAAAAGATGATTATAAAAATATATATTATTAATAAATATGTAATATATGAAATAATAATGCTAATTAATATCGATATATATATATATATTTATTTACTTACAAATATCATATTCACACACTTCCATTCAATACGATATTAAAAGAGAAACATCGTTTATGCGTATGTACGACCTACCATCTCCATAAACAATGTTCTCCATTTCACATATCTATCTATTATAAATATTTATATTATAAATATATATGATATATAAATCATGTGTTATATTCTGGATGTATGTAAACCATTATCTAAATGATACGATCAAGAATAAGAAGTTAAAACATGTACGATAAATAAGGCGATTATTAACCAAAATGTTAATTTAACATTGATATCATTATTATGTGGGTAGTATAAAGTTATAAATGAATCATGTATGATATAATAAATATGTATATAGATTTGGTATAATTTAATAACATACTATGGTCATTATACATGAGGTTAAATGTTCCCTTGACCAAAGGAAAGTGCAAGGTAAGTGTTAATTTCAAAATCTCTTCATTATCCGAGGATGTTTTTAAGTAAGTATCTACTAGGAACTCTTTATCATCAATATCCATGTTTCATGAAAATCTATTTCAAATTTTTTTAAGATTTAGTACACTATGTATTAAATTAATTTTTACCCTTGCTTTAATTTTAATAAAATGGTTTGAATGGAATCTTTCCATCGTTTTCCAAACAAGGTACTTTATGTCCTTTAAGAAAAATTAAGGTAATAATATTTTTTAACTTATATAGTGTGTGTGGTTAATATCTGCCATTATATCACCTTTGAAGCATCATATACAAGCTTATAATAATATTTTCAAAATAATTGTTTTCTTTTATTATTATGGGACTCTTATATGATTTCAAAATAGAAAGAGATATTTCTCTCAAATAGTTTTGATTTCATCTATGTCAACATCCTTAGATAAATTTTACATTTCTTTGAAGTTTATTTATTATGAAAAAATATTCCAATTTTTATTTAAGGTTTTGTGATATATTTGAATATGGATGTGTTATTTTTATACCATTCATGGTTAATGGTTAATGTATTGACATTTCATATGCAAGTGTTAATATGAATGTTTATGTTATGTTTCAACCTTTTCATATGAGTAATGTGTTGGAATTGGTAAGTGACTGGTGGATCCCGTTATAGCTCCACTGTGCTTCGATAGGTGTCATGAAACAATTATATGTTGAATTGGTCAAGGCTTTCCCAATTTGATATATGGTTTTGGACAAGGACTTTATCATTTATAGATGTCTTGGCCGAGGCCTTGAAAAAATGTTTCAGAATGTTTTGAATTAAACATTCCATAATTGTAAAAATAATATTGAATGTTCATGTGGGTTTTCAACTAGTAGAATACCAATGACTATGTTTTATTATTGAATTATTTACTCAGCTCATATTCCTTCCATAAACTATTCTTGTTTATTATTCGTAAAGGCATGCGTTTTCAATTATTCACCATGCCTAATTTTTATGTTATCTTCCACTGTATTGATTACTCTTACAGATCATTTCATCTCCCCTTATCTTGTGTTACTTTTTAACAGGATATGAAGAAGTTTGTTCTGAGTGACTTGTAGGCATATCTAGGAGGCTTGAATGTTTCTAATGGAATAAATTAGTGTTGTATTTCTTTTCAAGCTGTAATGTAAAACTTATCTATGTATCTTGTTTCCAAGAATTATAAACTGATCGGTCCTTTGTGGCTTGATTACTTGTATCATGCCAATATTATGAAATAATGAACCAACACTGGGTAACTAGGGTTGGGGTGTTAAAATGTATGGTTGATATAAACACAAGATTAAGATATATAAAATGATTTTTTGTTTTATAAAAGTGCTTCATGTAATCCTTGGTTAATGTGAGGCCTCATATGTATTGGAAAAGTCGTTCATAATGTACATATATTTGTGTATAGGTTTAAAATAGCTTATTTTTAAGGTTGTTATAAATAATTACACATGATTGTATTTAAATATTTCTCTTACAAAAAATATTTTTTTCAGTGTCTTTATCCACATACATAGACACCCATAATGGGTATGGAATCTTCTAAACAATATAGATATTAACTAGTGTAAAGTAGTTGTTAAATTAGTGAAAACAAATCGTTGTAAAACTATTATGAAATTAATCTACCTTTTAATAGGTTTTTAATTAGTATAGATAAGTACGTAATAAAATATATATTCAAAAGAATATTAATTTATAAAATGGATATTTTTTAAGTATAACTTATTTTCTACTAACATTAATTTAATAAGAAGAGTATATATAATTAATGTATGAAATCTTATAAAAAATATTATATCACTATTCCTTTTTTATATAACATTTTAATAAATTATTTATAAAACTTGAACATGAAACAAATAATTTTTTATGGAATTATAATAAAAATATTATTTTATGTTGAATTTTTGGGATTTTGTAAAATTAATTGGTTTTAGATGAATAAAGATATTTTTTTTACAAAAGGATGAATTTTATTAATTTTTCTTAATGTAATATGGGCCTAATTTTTTTAATATATTAAATTTATTTAGGGAATAATTTTCATTATTTTTAATTTATTATTATAAATTTTAAAAAATAATATATATATATATAAAACAAAGTAATATATCAATTCTAATATAAATGGATTTTGATCATTAATTTTTATTATGTGTTATAATGGTAAAATTATGCTTTGGAATGTTTTTGAAGATAAATAATTCTTATTTTATAATTTTTTTCATTCCATTAATGTTGATAATTTTGATAATTATATCTCACCCAAAACCATTATTGTTTAAAACACACTTTTCCCAAAAGCTGTTTTTATGTGTTTTATGTGTTTCTTTTCAAATTATCAATTCCGACACTTTGAAAATTTATTTAAAAATATATTTTTAGATTTTAAATAATATCCTTCAAATTAGGTAAAATTTTGGTTTTTAATTTGTTTTATTAATATTGAACACTAATATTGGAAATTAATTATTTTGGAAAAAGTAGACAATGGTAGAAATTAATCTTTCAAGTAGAATTTGATCAAAACATGTTAAAACCTATTTCAAAATTGTTGGATGAGGCGTTTCTCTATAAAATATCACATACACTCCAAATTTCACCTTTTTCTCTCTGACCGAGGATTAGTATCATTACATTATTTAAAATGTAAATTGTGCTTCAAAAATTACCCAACCCATCACTTATAAAAAGTTATCAATTTAAAAAATTCAGGTCACATCATTACCATTGAATTGATTATATAAATAGAACATATTTATCCTCCTATAACCCTATCCCACTTCTTTAATCCACTATTCAACATTATTTATTGTATATCCTCGATTTTTATGTTTTTTCTCAGATAAATCTCAAGCTCCAGACTTTAGTATTACCTATTTCTTATTCCTTTCTTCTTAGTCATCCTCTTCCAAAAAATAATTATAATAATTGATGTAAATAAATATATACGATTAATATATCTATATTTTATTATAATATTTCAACCACCCTTTATTATTCCTTGACTTATATTAAAAAAAAGAAACAACCATCAATCGTGCGTTGTGTAGAGTACCGCCTCCACAAAGAAACATAATTTCTATTTTATCACTATCTATGAAGAATATTTTCAATATTTAGATTATTTGAAAAATATAATTCATATAATAAAATTATGATTCTATTGGGGATACTATTTATCTACCTTTATCCCCTCTTATTTTTTGAGAAATTGTGATTTTAACTATATGTACATGCTAACTATCACCTCTTGGAAGTATATTTTTTTATTTTTTAAAAGAGTATTTTTCTCATTATAAAAATATTTTGAAATATGATTACCAACTTTAAAAAAAATAAAATAATTTTTCGTATATACTAATGATATTGTAACCCAAAACCTTATAATGATGTTTATCCATTAAATTATGATACGTTCTTATTAGGATGGTTTAACCATTTAGTTGAAAAATGATATAAATCATTATCATGGATGACTATGCGAATATATATAATGATAATATATTATATAAATAAGTAAATAATAATTTAATTATGGTTCATGATGTATAACATAGATATTAATGATTGTTATATAGCAATCCTTCGATACCAAGTAATAACCCAAAAATAGTCCATAACTAAATCCAACTTCAAAACTGTAGAAAATACTATCATGTAATGGAATTATAAAATAATAGTTAATAATTACGAAAAATCCAAACACCTTTATTAGTTGGTAAATATTAATATTTGGAGAAAAAATACACATTGAATCTACTATTATAAAATAATTATAATTACCAAATTATATAGTCAAACTGATGAAAAATGATAAAAATAAATTAATATACATGAAGTGAACTACTGTAAAATAAAATAATAAATGAAAATATATGTGAATAATTTTTAGAAACATATAATCATTTTTTATGATCATGATAGAGAAGTATAAATCACTTTCATGGAAGTCCATAGTAATAGTAATGGATTTAGAAACTCAAAACTATTCCCTTCAGTTATAGAATTCATTATCGAAATTATTTCTTCTATTATCAGTAAAAAAACCAATGTAATTTTTTAAATCATATATATATAGTTAAATTTTTTATTCAAATCCACTTCGATTCATTTTTTTTCTTATCACATGTTTTTATGTGAATAATGGATCATATTTGAAAATGGTCCAATAACATTGACATATATATTGATGATTTCAAAATATTTTTTCAGGAATGTTATTTTGTGATTTTGGATTTAATTTTACTCCCTAAATTAAATAAAATCTCTATCTGTAATAGATTTATGTTTTATGTTTCATCCCCCATTTTTATCTATTTTTTTAATATATCAGGTGATCATGTTTTGGGTGTCAATAAATTTAATTAATGTATTTATTTTCTAATATTGTGATATTTTATGAAATCCAATTTATTGCCATGGGTTAATTTTAATGTGAACCATGAATGTATGAGTTTCATTTTATTGTTTTATAAAACCCATTTTTATTTCAATTTATTTTCTAGGAAATGAAATTTCATGGAACCCAATTTATTCCCATGTGTTCATTAAGATGTAATCAGTGAATTATTTCAATTGGACCTCTATTGTTTGTAATATTATGCTTGGGGTACTATATAATAATATTATGCATTGGTTAAATGTTGACATCCAATTAGAAAAGTAACCACGAGTACATTTTAGTTTCTAGTAATCATTGATACTGATGGTGGGGATTTTAAAATAAATTGTTCCCTATGCTAATGTATTTTCCAAAGATTAAATATGTTATGTATTTTGATCTTAAGAACTAATTATTCAATGTTCATGTCAATTGAATGAATAAATTTTATTTATATTACATTTTAATGATGTTTTTTGTATTTAATATATTATTCATGATCCATTAAATAATTTTTTATATGATTATAACTCATGATAAAATGATATTTCACTTGTTGTCACGAACCAGCCCGAGTCGACCTTGAACCGTTCACCCAGACCAGTCCGTAAAAAGTTTCGAGAGGCATTCCTGATCCTCCCAAGATGGTGAAAAGCATTGAGGGAATCATTAGATTACACTTGAGAATGATTTCACCCACATATAATCAATCAAACAAATATCAAAAATAAATGTACATCCCAAAATACATTTACATAAAAATTTTACAGAACATTATTTTTACAAGAAACTGAAATTAAAAATAAACAAAAAAAATCAACTGACCAAACATGATTACCAACTAACTATATGTGACCCCTCTGGTAACTCTCCAAATCAATGATCACACATCTCCCATTGGTATCTAACTAAAGATAAAACATTCATAGGGACTAAAAACAGAAGAACACTATTTGCGTGAGTATTAAAACTCAGGAGGTTATCTGAATATTTTTTTCCCTGGGTACATCCATTAAAATAAAAGAAAAAAAAATTAATATTTTAAATAGAAGATATAAATGTATGTTTTCTAAATGACCTCCAATTAAATAAAAAAAATTACGAGACACAAACTTTCATGTTTTATAAACATGAATGCTAGTAACACTTTTCAAAGTGGTGCAACGTAAAAATGAAACTAGTCTTGAAAAGGGATTCTTTAAAGAATGAACAGTTTTCAATAAATCACAAAAACTACTTAATTTACATACCAAAGACACCATATGACATTTGTGAGTACAAAATATCAAATTAGAACAAGTCATGGGAACACCCCTAGGAACTAGTTAATTGTAAGCCCCAGGAACCTTGTCTCTCAGTGAATGTAACCATAATAAATATCAATTCTCGTGCACTAGAGCCACTATTAGGGAGAATACCCATAACCTAGGGTCCCCCAAAATTATCATCCTCATATATTATATTGTGTTTTCATCTTCAAATACGCTTCAATAAATAAGGGCTAAACCCCACGGGATCACTAGCATACTAGTACACGTCTACCAACCCACATACCTGAGATTCCCTTTGGTACTCAATGATGTTTAACTTATTATAAAATAAAAATTTCACATCAAAATTATATTCCCAAACCATAAACACACAAACATACGACGAAATTTGTTCACATTTCTTTGACGAATCAATAAACTAGTAATTTGTTTGTAAAACAATTTCAAGGAGTGTATTGAGTCTTTGCACATAAAACTCTTTCAAAAACACTCTTTTAAGTATAAAATCACAACAAAACCATATCCAAACATATTTTTCATCCCTAAAAAATTTAATAAAATAATTTCATGGACCATAAAACAATCCCAATTGACACAACATGGTATATACATGTAAAAAACTCATTCTTCATGTTCAGTAAAGGCCAAACGGGCCTTTAAAAATTTCTAAATTTTTTTTGACTAAGTTATTAATTTAAATTTTATTAAGGAGGTGTATAAAAACTATTTACAATAGAAAAAACCAATCATAAATCCCTTAAAACACTTTGGTTACATATTCAAAACACAACCATTTTCATAAGGATGTGAAACATGCCATTTTCCAGCAACTCGGGCCATAACTTGTTTTTAACCAAAACCCATTTGTCTGTAACAACAAATACAAATTGAAATTACATAAAATTATCCCAATATAACTTTTTTCATGCTTCCAATGTATTTATAAGTCCAAAAAAATATTTTAAATTTCACTAGACACTTAGAAACCAACCATGCAATTTACTAAACTCATGACAAGCACTCTTTAAAAAACAACTTATTTTAAGAACATAAAAAGGGATAGAATAAAATTTAAATTCCATAAATTTATTGAATATATTTAAACATATTCAAAATACCATAAATTTAGTTTTAATTCTCATGGAATAATTTATCAAACCAGAGGAGTACACATTTATAGCAAAACAACTACATTTTTACCAAAATAAGGCATAAAACATCATTTGTACACAAAAAAATTAAAATCAATATTTCATGGAAGCATATATCATATAAATATTGTTATAAAATCATTATAATGATGAAAAGTAAGTGATAAATGCTTGTGAAATGGATATCCTACCTCAAATCCACAGTGAAAAGAAAATTCACACTCGAAATCACCCGCTGCGATTCCCAACACTCTAGATCTATGAAGACCCACCATTAATGAACCAAAAAACCATAAAAATCATTAAAAAACATTACCATAGAACATTAATGACCATTTTAGAAGAATAAACCAAAATAAAATGGAAGGAGAAGGAATATGGAGAAGAAAGGAGAGGGAATCTCACCTTGGAAACTAAAGGACTCTTCATCTTCCCCTACTTATGCACCCTTAGAGGAAAGGTAAAGGAATATAACTCTTTGAAGATTCTCCTTATGTCATAAAGAAGAAGGTAATTTTTATTTAGGATAAAAATGGTGAAATATATAAGATTTATGAATGATACAATTTACCTTAGAGAGTCCGTGTGATTTTAAGAATCCTGAATGGTTTCTTCCTAATGCTCATCTAATATGGGTCCTGATGAGTGAAAATAGACAATGGGGGTGTTCCTAGTTTTATAAGGCTAAAGTGGGAGATGGAATCACATAATAATGTCAATACATAAAAATGATATAAAAGAAACAAATTATATTTTAAAAAATTGAAATGGGCCCATGGGATGGCCCAATACTTGAATAGATAACTCAAATTCACCATGATTATTAATTTTAATTGGTGAAAAAGGATATGTAAGTTTTAATATTTTTGGGGAGGAAAAATTAGAAGTGGAAAGAGTCAGAAATTTTAAATAATGAAGGAGTTATAATAGAAAAAAATATGTTTTTAAATTGGAAATGGGCTAACAGTTTGGTCCAAATCATGAAGTAACCACCTTTTCAAAATAAAAAATAAAAAAAATTGAGGCACCTAAACAAGGATGATTAGATATATATGAAACATCAAAAGATAACATCAATCTCACCCAATAAATAGGAAAAGGATCAATATTTCCAATTAATCTGATCAAAATAATGATATAAAAAACTAGGTGTGACAATTCTCCCCACCATTAAATATTTCCACCCCCAAAAAGTCATAGCACATTGTAGCATAAAGCTAAACACCAAATGATTCCTTATCAATATGACACATCCTCTCCATCCATGAAAATATCATTCAAAATTAATGGATATTAAGCCTCATGACTCTAACAATACACCAACTCACAACCACTTCCTGAGAATCCACCGATGGATCAAGTCACAACCTCCACAACCAAATTAAGAACCAGATTGTTGGGACTTCTCTCGATGAATACAACGATCAACCAAACCAAAGAACAGTCACATACACCAAATATTCTAGGGGAGTCCAGAATAGAATCCCCACCATTAAGAAACCACCAGCACTAGACATGTTATTATGAGGAAAATACATGAGTCCTTTGGTGGGTCTCCCAACCATTAGAAACCAACTAGTAATGAATAAACAATAATTCAACCTGAGCTAGAATAGGGCCTCACTCAGACAATCCCACCAAACCTCTCCTGCCATTACCTACCAAACCAAGTTGATAGGAACACTAAATGACCAATAAATCCACCCACTCTCAAATGTAGGTGAAATGAACTGAGAGAACAGTCACTACATGGATCCGTACCCCCACTAATTAGGGAGGTTAGGGAAGGGGACCCAATCAATGGGTCATTGAAGCCACAAAAGAAATAAATAAACTACCTCACTGAAATGGTATATGCATGATCTTAGCAATACTACCCACAATCCTAGGACTCATAAATACGAACCATCTTCACTCTAAAACCTATGGCTGGAGATATGATGGATGAAGAATATTTTACCATGCAGTTAAGATTTTATAATCCATAACTTGTATTCAATCCCTTAGTTCCACATAGTGCCACATAACAGGACCAGGAAGAAACAACAGATCATGAGACACCATGAAACTCTCTCCCTCAATAACACATTTTTACCCAAACATGAACTAAGAGATACACAACATTATATTCTCTCACCATAAATGGGGAGAGTAATGAACAAGCCCCAAAAAACAACCACTAAACATCACCGAGAACAAGTACTACAACCGAGAGAATCACCATAAAGGAAAGGAACATTAAATCGAGCCCAAACTTCTCTCTATTTCAACAAATGGGATGAGGTATCACTCTAAGAGGTGGATATAAAATTTGAATCAAATACATAGGTTTATCAACTAGAAATATTTCCAATGGAGAACCATACATGGCCACATCACAAAATCCAACACGTTATTCGAAACCCTCTGAGCACTACACCAAAACAAAGCCACCGACATGATCCCATATCAAGATGCAACGAGAGTATGAATTCTAGATCATAATGAATCATACCAAATAAACAAAACATTTAAGAAATAGTTTAAAAAATCCACATAACCATTGGTTGATAACAAACCCCACACTTTTTCAAATCAAGAAAAAACTTTTGAAAAAAATAATCTAATTTGGTGGATTTTGACATTCATCAATGGTGTTTCATCAAGTCTCACTCACATAAACATTTAATTGACACCCCGTTCACTTCAATACCATGCCATACTGCCCATTTATCAATATATCCATAAAACCTTTCATGTGAGAGACCATGAGAACACTAAATGAAAAAAAACATCATCATTACAAAAATAATCATGTACCTACAAAAGGCACATTAACCACCAAATAAAAAACCATTTCCTTATTTCACAGGGCAAGACACGCTTCATCAAAAACCATTTGATTAAAAAAAATCCATTCCATTTAATTGAACATCGAAAAAAAACATTCTATTCAAAATATCGATTTCCTATTTTAAAAAATTCAACAAGGTCTCTTTTCATAATCTAACAACCACAAATGCCAAAAACTGTTTTCAGAAAAACACCAGCCAATCAAAACCAAATTTCCATAACCAATTCATCACATTAAAAAACTTTTCAATAGCCCAAAGATCCCCATTTAAAAAAAATTCATAATTAATTTAAAATTATTCTCACTTTCGAAACATTCTTTTTTCAACAAACCACAAGATTAGAATAGGGAAAATCCAATCTTGTTAAATCATCACCACTTCCTCCCCAAAATATTTTAAAAAAAACACAACCTTAAAAAACCATTTATATATTTAATTTTTGAAAACCCCTTTTCCAAGTTTCAAAATACAATCCTTCTTTGAAAACCCATTTACATAATTCTCACATAAGTATTTTCCAAACAAAAATTCAGAATTCATGAATGGTCCAGGAAACCCAAAAAAGGGATCTAGTGTCGGTGGTTGACTTGACCATATGGATGGTGGCCATATATCAAAAAGACACCAATATAGAGTGAATTTTTATGACCATGCCTTAGCTCTACAATGATTTCTAGGACCTGTGAGATCACAGATGCCATTATCCAGATTCCCCTTGTCATATCCCAACACCAAACAATCATCAAAAACAAAGGACACTAATACAATGGGACATCCCGTGGAAACTCAAGGATTAGAATGAGAAAGAGTTCATGATTCTCTTCTAGAACATACCCCTCATGTCTGAAAAATCATACTATATCTACCTTCACATCCCCCAAATAATAATGGTTCTCTACAAAGAAAGTTATACTAAGATCTGACCAACTTCAATACCATTTTGTCATGAACTAGCCTAATTCGACAATGAACTGGTCACCTAGTCTAGCCCACAACACGTCTTGAGAGGAATTCTCGATCCTCCCAGGATAGAGAAAAGATCCAAGGGAATTAGTAGAGTACATAAGTGAGTTGTTTCTCCAAAATATGAGCAATCAAACAAATAGAATAAAGCAATGGACCTCCAAAAATTCATCTACATACAAATTGAGATGAACATTATTTTTACAAGAAACTGAAATTCAAACTAAATCAAAAACCCAAATGAACAAAACTGATAGCCAACTAACTCCATGTGACCCCTCTAGTCACTCTCCAACACAATGATCACATGATACCCAAGGAGATAAAACTCAAGATGAAACCTACATAAGGTTTGAAAATAGAAGAATACTATAGGCGTTAGTATTAAAACTTAGTAGGTTAGCCACATATTCTATTCCAAATGAACTTATATTAAAATAAAATGTAAATCAGTTTCATGTTTTAAATAAAATATATAAAGGTATGTTTTCCAAATGAGGTCCCATTTTATAAAAAAATAACCAGACAGAAAATTGTATGTTTTATAAATAAAAGAAAAAAATTATTATTTTAAAAAATGAAATGGGCACACGGGCTGGCCCAATACCTGAATAGATAACCAAATTAACGTTGATTATTAATTCTAAATGGGTAAAATAGGATATTTATGCGTTCATATGTCCAAGTAGGAAATATAAGAAGTGGAATGAGTAAAAAAAATTAATAAATTAATGAGTTATATAAGACACAAAATATGTTTTTAAATCTATAAATCAGCTCATGGTTTGGCCAAAATCATGAAGTAACCACCCTTACTACAAAAACTCCCAAAAAAAGAATTGAGGTACCCAAATATGGATGATTAGATATATATGATGATTCAAATCTCAAAATTAATCTCACCCATGATCTAGGAAAATGATCCTTATTTCCAATGAACTAGGTAAAAATAAGGACATGAAAAACCGAGTGTGTCACTTATAATCATGATTTTTTTATTATGAACTAAATATTGATGAAATATTTATTCATCCTGAAATTAGTATTTAATATCACCACATTCAATTATTATCATTACCTATGTTAAAAGGATTTTTTTCCAAATTAATGCTTACAATATGGTCAATCTTGGGGAACTTATGAGGAAATGTATATTTGTATTGGAAAACAATTTATTTATATAGACAATACTATAATACACTAAACCTATGATCATAAGTACTCTGTCTATTTCTAAGATGAAATTTTTCTTCATATTATATAATGATATAAATGTGTTTTTTTTGACTCGGTCCCCATAGATGGTATCAAAGGGGGTTCTTTATTTTTTATATTTGATTAACTAGGTTCAGTGAAAACCCTAGGGATATGTCTAGGGTATATTTCTATGTATAGGATAACGTCATGAAATTTTGATAAAGTAGGGATTGTGGGGTTTTCCAAGAAATAAAATACCTATTTATATAAAAAATCTAGGTTCATGATCTTGATAATATATACACAATGGTATAAACCTTGAAAATGGTTGTTGGGTACTTTTTCAGTTGCCAACAAGTGCACGATAGAGGCTTAACAAAAAACCTTGTCAGATACCCCACAGAGATATGCATTAGTATGTTCACTTTATAATTATCATTATTTATTAGGGTTTTAATATCAATATGTTAGATAATCTAATATAAAATTAAAATTCACAAATTATATTGAGTCTTAGATACTTATTGGTTTTGGTATGTACATTATTTAAGAGAAATTATATTTAACAATTCATTTTACATTAATGGATTTCTAACAGATGTATCTAAAAATTACTTTATATCATAATATTTTTCTAATAGTTTGAAATCACCCCCTTAAGAAATTTATATCTAACTATTTTTGAAAACACCTAGTGGATAATTAATTGTGTATAAAAGGTATAATTCTATTAATTTTTATAGTTATGAGAGGATACTTCTAATAGATCTATTTCTTCATCCTTGGGATGAATTTGAAATAGTATGTGTGATGGATTTTATTTTTCTATATAATAATAATATCAATTCATAAATAAATGATACCTCATATTATATTCCAAATAATAACGAAATCATATATTATTAAAATATAATATTGAACTCCCATTCATGGAATATTCTATAAAATGGGTCCTGAAACCCATTAATGGGAGATTTTTAACACAAATGATCGAGTAGGTATTCAATATTGACGGCATTCCCATATTATGGGAATGTAATAATATATTTCAATGAGAAATAAAAAGTATTTATCCATAGAAATAAGTTGATTTTTTGACTCAACACATACCTTGATCCATAAATATCTCAAGGTGATTATATAGTGTGTCCCTTGTCAAATTATTGTAATCAAATAGGTAACTTCATGAAAATATGGATGAGGGATTTATATGTCCGAGTTCTTCTCGATGGGGTACACTTGTCCAATTTTTTAAAGAGGTTGATGGATCAATGTGTCTTTACATCGACTAACATTAAATTAATAATATACTTATAAAATATAATTATACAATACTATAACTCCCTAACATTGTATTTTATTCAATTTTATTCTTTTCTTGATGTGGATCCTTTGGTTGAGGATCAAGTTGAGTTACATACTTGAATCTTTTATTTTTTAGTTTCCAGGTGGCCCTTTGGGACATGGACAACTTTTATGATCGATTTTTGGGTTAACCATATAGAATTTTGAGACTCAAGGTGTTTCCAATTCATTTTCTAACTACATGGTTTGAATTTCATGGTTTGATTATGGTTTATAGAAACATGCTTGAGCCAAACGACAAATAGTATGGCTTGTTTTAGGTGTTTGAACCTTGGGGAATGACATCTAAATGGTTAGAGGAAACTGTGGTGTAAGATAGATAAATGGATCAGTTTTTTGATATAGCTATGTTTCATAGTTGGTGCTAGTTTTCCCAAATCATTAAATAAGCTTTTGTGAGGTGACCATTCTCTCTAGTATGTTATGCACAGTTGATGCACAGTTTGGAATATCATGCGGCCAAAATTTGTATGTTCTCAAGGTTATTAAAATGGTTTAAATTAACATATTTTATCTTTATTTTTTAACCCCATTTCATTATTTCCTCCCCATTGTATAATTGTTTTGGGAGTTAAGGGGATCCCAAGATCCATTCTCTTGGTTCCACTCCCTCTTTTGGTGCGTCTTCCTCAATTATTAGGTGACTTTGTATGTTTTTTTGGTTTATTTACTCTAATAATCATCCTTATCACTTCATTTCAAGATATTCCATTGGGGGGGTACTCTCTTGTATAAAACCTAGAAAATATATATATTGTGTGGGTTATTTTTATTGGATTTTAGGCTATGTGGATCTTACCTCAATCTTAGTTATTCTACGCCCAAAGGTTTTGTTGTGTACTCACATTGTTCATGTAGGTGTTTTTATCCATCTGCTTTTAAGAACATTATGTTGTTGATTTCAATTTAATTTAATGATTCCAAAATGTTATGGTCTTATTTATGATGTGGTTTATATGATTTTCCGTGTTTTCATAATATAAATTTGGTGCTAATTTTTTTTAAAATATTTTCTTAATAAAATAAATGTATATTTGTATTCAATATTTTTTTTGAAATGTTATTTGGACTCTTCCAATGAAATTGGGTATTTTTAGAGTGTGGTTGGCCTCATATATGACTCGATGGTTTGGTTTGAGTTTGGATTGGGATTTTTCATTGAGTTGTGGTGAATTTTATTGGTTGGTTTTATATGTGTAAAGAAAATTTTGGTTATTTAGAATTGTTTTTGGGTAATTAGTTGGTTTCTAAGGATATTACATTAGATGCGGGCTTGTATATAGATTCAATAGGTGATTATATATATAGAAAAAAAATTAATATGTCTATATAAAGAAATATTCATTTGTAAATATTAGATTTTAAATATCCTTATATATCCTTTCTTTTATTCATTAATACTCCTCATATCAAATGGTTCTTAAATGATATCAATGTTGGATATCAGATTATGCTATAAAAAGTTGAAAAATTTGGTACATGGGAACACAGATTGGTTTAGAAATGGAAAAAATCCTGTTTGGAACCATTCGTACTTGTATTGATTTTCTATGATTATTTTGGAAATGATTTAGGAAACAAATTTTTCTTCAAAATTTTATAGGCCCTGTTGATATTTAGCAACAGTTTTAAGTTTTATAAGGTGCACATGATTGATTTTTATTTTTATAATATTTTATAACATGATTTAGAAATTTAATGATGTGATAGCCTATTTGGAACTTGTGAATTTATTTTTATATAATGGGAACCTCAATGGAGTATCCTATGAGGTGA
This sequence comes from Viscum album, assembly GCA_963277665.1. Taxonomy (NCBI): domain Eukaryota; kingdom Viridiplantae; phylum Streptophyta; class Magnoliopsida; order Santalales; family Viscaceae; genus Viscum; species Viscum album. The sequence continues at coordinate 1,421,359,610 of OY728145.1, forward strand.
GGGTCATCACATATGTGGTATTAGTGTTTCAGATAGGAAAGGGAGGTGGTTGTGGGGTTTTATTTGAGCCACTCATGTGAGTAGCTACCCATTCACTATTTAATATTATCATTGGATTCCTAGGTGTCTTCTAAATGGTTTCTTATCGACCCCAGTTATACAGGCTTGTACCTTATAGATTTTCTAATTAGTCTAGTGGGAAATGCCACTATATTTGATAGATTAGAGCAACTAGTTGGTTTTTGACTATGGGGATGCACCATATTCTAGAAGGTGAGCCTGAAATGAGTACATTTAGGGATACATTGTCGAGGTGTTTAGGTAATTCCCATGATTATTTAATGATATGTGATTGTTTACTTTGCTTTATTTTGGATAAAATGATTTGTTAGTATCATACTTCTTATTTTTATTACCTTCATTTTCTATGAATCAAAATTATTACTTGGTTTTGATTCTTCTTTGTGTTTTTATTGAACTAGTATATATTAAAATGGATACTTTCTTAAAAAAAGTGGTGCGTTGTTTAGAAAAGTGTATTTTTTCTCAAATGGTGTGTTTTGATTTTGAAATGGTGGCACCAATTTTCTATAAATATTTTATATTAGTTTTTATAGAAAATTTTGGGAAAGTAAATGGATGGAATATTTGGAAATTTCTTAGTGGGATGTTGTTTCCTCATAGCATACTTGTTCCCCTTGGTGTAGTTATAACCGAGCTATTTTTTAGATTTAGGTTTCTGGTTCAGTTGTGACTTTTGAGATAGTTCATTTTGTACTTGGAATTGATTGAGATGTCACGTGGTGATTGTTCAATTTCAGTTTGGTTTTTGTTTCATTTTTAGTTTCCTTTTTCTTTAGATATTGCATTTGGATTCTATTTAGGTATTTATTATTACTATTTGTATTATTTATGTTGAGAACTCTATTTTCTTATTTTATCCATGTTGTTTATGCCAAAATCATTCCCCATTTTATTACCATTGATTCTAAATACTATTTCCCAAACCCATGAGGATTAATAATGACTCTCTAATATTTTATTGAAGATGGTTGGGTATCAGGTTGGATGGAAGCCCAACCGAGATTGTGAAAAAATTGTATAAGAGTAGTAATTTGTTAATTTGGAATCATTTATACTAGAGATTAGAAATTTTATCACTTGATATATGGGTACAATAAGTACATCATAAACCATTTCTAATTTTGAACCTTGAGTTTCTAGGGGTAGTATGGGATTTGGTTATTTATTTATTTTGTTTACATAGATGGGGAATGGCAATATAAGTGATATATTGTGGTGTGCTGGACTCATGTGGAGTAGTGTCCAATGAGAATCCTGACAACATGACTCAACATATTTCTAGTAGTTGGTGCTTCCATTGAGGCACACTAGATTACTAAGTCACAAGGTAATTCATGGATACTTGTTTTCTATCCCAATAGTTTAGTGTTAGTTGTTTTTGGGTTCATTTTCGATGGAGTGGGTTGATTTTCAAAAGGTCAACTATTTTCATGAAAAATGGGTTTTTTAAAAGATAAATTTCTCCAAGGTGTGATTTCATTTTCAATGAGGGATTTAATGTCTTGTTAATATTTGAAAGGTGAGTTTTCTATTTGAAACTTGGAACTTTATATTTGAAATTATAATTGAAAGGTGTCTTGTATACTTTGAAAGTTTGGTATGGGGTGAAATGGGTTGGAATTTAGAATTTGGTGTGATATAGTGGAATTTAAAATATGATATTGTTTTTTATGTGGTGTTTTTATTTGGAAATTTTTATTTTGTATGGATGTTTATTTTGGGTTTTTCAATTACTATTTATAATATGCAGTCCAGAATGGTCCCTATGGAACAAAGTGAGTTTTTTCTAGTTACCGGCCTTGTTCTGACTCCATGAGGAGTGGGGAATCTGGTTTTTCCCTAAAGTGGCCTATTTTTAATAGAGACTAAGGTCAATTAGAGGAAGTGGAATTGATAAAGGTATTTGAGAATGTCTTTAGGTCATTGGGAGCTCCCAATGTAGCCAGAGGGCATTCTATTCAGAGCTCGTTTTATGGTCTGAGTTTGGAATGTCAGAAAGTGATTTTTCTACCATTGATACATGATAGGATGAAATGGGAACTATTTAAGACAACATTCATTAGATTGTTTGTATCTAAGGGGGTGATGGTGGTGGATGTGGCAAATATCATGAGTTTTCAGCATGGTCAACTATTAGTGAAGGCTTCAATCAAGCAATTGAAATAGATGGTTTTCATTTCACTAGAGGTAGCATTAGAGGATTAGTTTAATTATCTTATATCCATTTGGGGTATAAGTCATGATGTCCAAAAATGATTCCTTTCATCTTGTGATATTTTGTTCCATAAATTGGTGGATGATGGGTTTCTCGATGAGTTGGTTTCTTGATTGAAGTTAGTTGTAGTTAATGATCCAATCCTTCTCAATGCCATTGATGGTTTCCCATATGATGAGAGGTGTGTTCTAGAGGTACCCATTACTAAATAGTTTCCATAATATATTTGACATTATCATTCATCAAACCATTTTCATATATGTTTCAAATGGGGATAGTTTGGAAATTTGTAGCCATCATGTTATATTCCTTCAAAGGCTAGTTGATGAAGTGACTTCCTAGGTCACTTGGAGATGTTCTAAATGATGGGTTTCTATAACAGGTCTCCATCAAGAAATGTAATATACTATATATGGGTATGTATATACTTCAATACATCGGGTATCCATCCATATTCTCTAGAGTTATTTTTTTCCACACAGTAAAAAATTCTTGGGTGTGGTGGAGTGTTTAAAAATATTTTTTCTCTTAAGTATGCTCGGATTCAGTTTGAGTTTTTTTATAATTTCCCTTAAAATTGTAATTACTATTGAATTTAAATATCATGTTGGTCTTGAAATTATAGCATGCATAGTATTTTTGTGGGATGGTGGTGGATTTTAGTTATACTAATTTTGGATACAGTTGCGTTTTGTGTAATGAGGGATTTTGTTTTTCTTCATTATTTGGTTTGAGTTTTGTACATGGATTTTCCCTGATAATAAGGGATTTTAGGCTGACATGGGAGTTCCCATGTTCATGTTTTTGTTATAGTTAATTATATATTTATGAGGATACCCACCATGGACCTTGCTAAAGTTTATTCATGAATTGGTCAATGATAGCTATGTTCGTCAAAGACCCGAGAACATCTTGACAGGGGAGGGGTGAACCAACGTTTCAACCATTTATCTTAAACTGATGGATCTTATTCCCACATTGGTAGGAACTTGTTAAAACTATCTGAAGAGGAAGTGTAGAAAATAGACAATCACATGAAAAAAAGAAACCTTAATTTTACTTGGTTCACCACTAAGTGATATTTCCAAGGAAAATATGTCGATAGTTTTTTAGTCATATAAAAAACCACTAATATTCACATGTTATGCATTGAAAGAGTTTAGCAAAGACACTCTATGCAAAGAAGACCACCTTTACATGGTTTTAGGGATAGAAAATGGTGTCCCTAAGATCACTTCCACTGACTCCCCATTGCTCACTGCGTTGGAAGAATATTTAAACAATTTATCAACTTGGATATTGCTTAAATGGTTTATCATTGAATCATGAATCCTCAAAAAATAAATTGATGCTCTTTCAAAGTCTCTTTTTTCCCAATAGATATAATTTACATTCCCATACAGTGATAGGTTGTGTAAATTAATATTGAAAAATGGTTTGGTCTCTATTCCGGCTTCCTTTGGGGTGTCTTGAACCACCTTACCTCATATGCATACTGAGTAGAATGTATGGTTCGAGGATATCCCCTCCATGAACCTACTCAATGTTCCATCTCTACAATCTTCCACTACAAACCTGCTTCACAAAAATCCTTCACCGTTTTCCTTTGGCCTCTCTTGCTCCGCGTACTATATGAGCTCCATGTACTGCCCTGGTTTCTCCTCTATAAAAGACCTTTATCTACAGTTTATGCTATCTTTCATGAACAATTTTTTGTTATGTAGATTGTTTTCTTAGAGTACCATATTCTCCTTTACGAAGCACTTTGTACTTCACCATATTTTTTCCTAAATTTTTACTCTCAAATATAGTACCTTAAAGAAGGGGATTACTTCTCCATATAAGGGAATAAATGAATCCGAAAAATCTACTTATCCAATATTTATGAAATATTTCATTTGTTATAGCCTGCACCCCATACCTATCCTATCTCACAAACCAAAGACAAACCATGATTAGTATTTCACATAACACACGTCTTCACTGTGAACCATTACTGAAACCATTTTTAGTTATTCAAACCACTCCGCGTACCCTTCCCACTACTTATTACGTGGCTTCCATACATTCCTGGAACTTGGTATGCAGTCGATGCTCTGAGGAATTTCATTTCGTTATATTTCGGAGTTTCTTTTCCATTTTTCATACCATTCACTCCTAGATAAAAATGTTCTTTTACTAATATAGAAATCTCAATTTTGAGGCCCAAAGTCTAGAAAACACTTGGAAATTTTTCCACTTCCGATATTTCATTAATAATCAATTGTATGACCTTATTCCTTCCAAACTCCATGGTTATCCATGTGTATATTGACAAGAAATAGAAACCATACTCAATTATTTACAGTGAACAACCTTGGGTCCAACAATCTCCACCTTTGGGTTTTTTGTCAATCTCCAAATAAATTCACTGATACACCATCCACAATGAAGACCAAATCCTTTATAGCTCATGGAAATTATTTTTCCTCTCCCATTGTAACATCTTTTAAATTCTCTATTCTCTATATTTATTATTACTCGAAAAAAAACATTTCATCAACTTCTTTTTCTTGGAGAATTTATCAATTCTCTCCAATTGTCAATAAACCCAATGTAACGAATCTTGACTTGTAGTTATCAAAAACATGCTCCCCTGGATCTTATCATTACCATAATCCTTCATAAATTCCACAAATAGATTAAAATAGATAAAAAAATAGGCATATGGGAATTTCAAAATCTCCTTAAGCAGTAGGAGGTGGTTGAACACTGAATATCCACCGATGTTTCTCAAACACAATCGCTGCCAGTGGCTTGGTTAGAATATATGGAAATTTCTCATCAGTTCCATCATGATTAATTTTAATCACACCTTGTTAAAATTTCTCATTGAAAAAGTGATATCTAATTTCAATATGTTTCATATGAGAATGCTGGAAACGATTCAATATAAGATCAATTATGTTCTTGTTATCATAGTAAAACACCAGAGATTATTTCACCTAAGGGAGAGTGTTTGTCAGTTGCTACATCATCCAATGTAGATGAGTATAATATTTTTTTGTAGAGATATATTCAGCTTCAGAAGTACTATGATAAGTACTTCTATGTTTCTTGCTTAGACAACCCACACATTTCTTCCCAAAATAGAATGGTCCACCACCAGTGGACTTTTTTTCCACTACATCTCTAGCCGAATCAGTATTAGAAAACTATAATAGTTCACCATCACTTACTGTAAAATAATATAAGTCATAATTGTGAGTACCTTGAATGTACATCATTATTCTTTTAACTACCTCAATATTTTCTTCTTTTGGATTACTCTGAAAGTGGGCCACTAAGAATGTTGTAAAGACAATATATGGTTGTGTTTCTATCAGGTACAATAAGCTTCTAAGGATTATCCTCTACATTATGGGATCCACAGAAGTAACATATTAAAGCTTTCTATGTTTTGGACCATCCAAAATTAGAGTCGACATTGGTTTGGAATCATGCATATTAAATTTATTCAATGCATCTCTTATATACTTTTCTTGAGAAATGTAAACGTGATCCTTCTTCTGAATCACCTATCTCCTTAAACAGTTTTTGAGTTAAACAATCATCGACATTTGAAATTCTGAATTCATGCGATTGGAAAATCACCCCACTAATCCATGCCTATTTACAAAAAAAAACAATATCATCAACGTACACCAATACCATAAACTTATCATTTTTAGAATTATTCACATAGATATTGTGATCTACTCCTCTTTTGAATTCAACCATTTGGAGGTAGGAATATAGTCAAGAGTACCATGCACATGGTGCCTGATTTAGTCCATAGAGTTTATTATTTAATATGCATGCCTACATTTCATAATTTCCAAGTATGAAGCCCACATGTTGTTCAATTTAGATTTCTTTCTCAAGAATACCATTTATGAATGTTGTCTTGAAAACCAGTTTTTATATCCTCTTTGGATTGAAAAGGCATGAAATATCCCGATTGACTTCAGTCTAGCCACCAGAGAAAAGGTTTCTTCAACATAGACGCTTTCAATATGTGAATATCCTTTACACACCAATAGTTCCTTTTTTCAGATCACATTTCCATGTTAGTTGAATATATTATTTAAAATCCACTTTGTACCAATCACATTCTGATATTAGGGTCTAATAACTAGTTCTCATGTAATATTATTTTCAATCTAATCTATCTCTACATTCATTGCTTTAACCCATGATTCAACTTTTGCAGCTTATTCAAATGAGGATAGTCCCACAACTAATAGGAATGAAGATTTTGTAGTATTTCTCATTCTCCATGTTTGTGTTGGTGTAGTCCAATCCCCAATGATGTTGGATTGATCAATCTATGCTCTTAAATTTATCCATTGAGGTTCAAATGAATTTTCTCCATCCATGGTTTCCACTTTTGATTCTTCTTTAGATTAGACATCATGTTATGACTCCAGAGAGTTTTTTACACCTCTTCTACTTCTGTATTTGGATATGCTCTATGTTCATATTCTTATTCATTTTTTATGGAATCAGCATATGAATTCCTTGAGAAATTTTTATTTTTATCATCAATTAACTTAAAATCACTACTTTCCATAATCCTTACCAATCATTTATTGAAAAAAATATAGTCTTTTAAATTCTTTGATTATCAAAGGAATATTCCTTCATCTATATTTTCACCACACATCCCTCAATTTCTTTCTTTATTTTGTATGAAATGTTTACATCCAAAAATAAAACAAATATTTCAAAGAGGGATTCAATCCATGCCATAATTAATATGGCATAATAATATCTACCATGTAGAGAATAATTAAATTTTGAATGTACACTAAATTTTGAATAATTTATTTATAGTAATGGTGAGAGATACGACTCTCAATTAGCATAGTTCTGGAAATATTGATCACATGTCACATCATGTGCTCAACAACTAATTTTTTTTTGCAGTTTTCTCAAAGAAGCTAACTCATGTTGTATTCTATGATTCTATAATTTTTAAACTCAATGGATGTGTATTCCAATATATTTTCAGATCACAAAAATTTAATGATCTATCCAGTATCATGCTCCGCAGTTCAATGATATGTTTTCTTGAAATCGAGTTCTTTTTGTTTCCAATGTATAACAACCACACATTCCATTCTAATGTAATCATATATGAAGAAGAAGTCGTACCTTTTTCTATGTGTTCCAAATACAATTATCATGAAAAATACATCTGTATGAGTGAGAAAAAGAAGATAATATGTTTTTTTGGCTAGTAGGAACTGTAGACTATCTTCCCTCGTATGCAAGAATAACATGCCTTTTCACGTTCAAGAATCAGTTTAGGGATATCCATGAAATTATCCATCTTCGATATCTTTTCTATGTATTTATAATTGATATTTCCCAATCATTGATTCCATAGGTTATTTTCTTCTTCAACCGTATTGTAGAAAATGTATTCTTTACTATCGACCTGATACAAGCTACCATATTTTCTGCATGATTTCATAAGATAATTCCCTATCATTCCACATATAGTACAACCCTTTTGATTTAATTTCAAAATAATAGATGAGTCATAGATTTTACTCACACTCAGGAGATCGTGATGAAATCCATCCACATAATGATCGTCAATATTTTTTAGATACCTATTAACCAATTCAATATTTCTAATTCCATTGATCTTCAGAAAACCATCATTACGAAACCTCACTATTACATTGACCTTTTTTTTGATATTCTATAATAGGTATTAATTTCCCATCATATAGAAGGAAGATCCACCATCAAGAATCCAAGTTATACTCTTGTTGGTAGCTTTGATAACTACTTATTCAAAGTTAGATTTCTTATATTTCTTGTTTTATTTCCATGTGATATTGGATTGAGTGTAGGTAGCTGATGGAATTTCAACTCTCTCTTCCATGTTCAAAATTTATTCATATTCATATTCTTATTACAAAAAAAATATCTATTTAAAAAAACAACATCATCTGGTTAATGAGTATTGACCTATCTTTGAGCATTATAAGAATTTTTACTGTCATACCTCTGCATGCAATAACCATCTTTATGACCAAAGTAGGAATAGTGAAAACAATATCCATAGAAATTATTTCCTCTATAAGAAGTATGATATGAATATGTTCTCATTTATTGAACTTGTATTTAACCCCCATTCAAATAGATCTTTTCCACCTCAGAATATGACATTGTATGCCCCAGATAGCCATAAAATTGATATTTCAACAGTTAAAATGTCTTCTCATTACGATTCCATCCCATTTGTCCTATCATAGGAACAGTTATTAGATACATATCATTTCTGGATACCTAAGGATAGTCTTCAGTTCTTTATTTAGATTTAATTGAGTATTTCATATTATGAATTTCAGGTGACATTTCATCATGACCCACTTTCAACTTTCCTTTATTCTCACCACCTTTATTTATAACATTTGATCATTCAGCATCAAAACTAATTCCACTTTTTCCCAGGAACATTGGTATTTTGTAATTCAAAATCATTTCAACTCCATAAAAACTACACTTAGATCTTTCTAGTAAATTAGAATCACAGAATTTTCCAAATAGTATTTTCATCATTCTTTCTTTTGATATTGATTCACTTTCATGTTTACTTCTTAGAGTAACTAATTATTCTTATATAACCTCAATAGTCTTGGATTTATCTTCCACTATAGAGGTAATGTCATTGCTAAACTTTCCTTATTCCTTAATTTTGAATTTTAGATCCACAAAATCATCTGTTCTTTCAAGGATTGATGGCTTCACTTTTATAAATTACTCCAGTCATTCAATTTACACTTCAATATGATCAATATATTTTGATGACTCTTCCACAATTTTGTTCCACTAATTTTGTCTCTTATGCTAAATCTTATGATTAATAAAATAATCCTTATGTTGAAACGTGATATTAGAATTAATATCCAACAAATTATCAGCATCCTTATCTTTTGATGGTTCTAATTTTTAAATTGTATCCATCATGGAATCATGGTTTCCAGATTTGAATTTTATTTCCTCTTCCTCAATAAGTTCATTGTCAGTATCATCTTCTTCATAGACCAAACAATTTCATAGATATTTTGTTCTAGATTTTATGACTCTCTTTTTGAAAAATCTTTTATGAGGATTTTGAATGTCTCTATATTAAATTTCTTCATCGTTGAACTTTCTTGGAAATTTAGATGCAATGTTCCAAAATCTTCCACACACAAAAACAAGCTAGAGGTAGATTCTCTTAAAATTTCTCTATTACTTTCTTGAGTTTCATGGAAATAAGAGAGAGAATTTAATTTTTCTCTCATATTCATAAACACCATTTCATGAAATTTCCAATTATTATAATGGAATGGAATTCTATTTCCTTTGTCACATAATTAATTGCATCTTATGGTTTGAATCCTATCCCATATGCCACCAGGATGCTCAGCAGATCTTCTATGAAAAGTTTGGATTGATCCCAATATTAAAGAGATGAAACTGTTTCATTATAAAAGGGTAAAAGTATTCTCAATATTTTTTTACAATATCAATATCTTTGATCACGTCACCAATCCCCAAAATTGTTCTAACAACTTTACTAATTTGATGGAAGAATGAATCTAAATTTTCATCAGGGTGGATCTTCAGATCGTCAAACCTGTTTTGTAAGATTGGGATGTTCACCTTCTCCACATTGTTTTCTCCTTCACAAATATTCTCCATTTTCTCCCACATAGTCATTTATGATGTATAGTTCATAAACTTTAGATATATTTGATTATAAATAGTTGTGGTTAGATAAGTCTATTCTTTATCATCAACATCCATAATTTTCTTGTCTTTATCAGTCATAGATAAACATGTTGGATCAGTGACATGTATTCCTCATATAATGGTGAAAGGTATATCTATTATGAGAAATATTATAATAGATATCATCATGTTATTCCAAATCCTAATGTTACTTTCATAAAAAAAGGACCCCCCCTGAAATTAACTCTATTCTTCATGTCAGTAAAGTAGGACACAATTAACACCATCAACCTTTACGCTCTGAGAGCACATTAATGACCCTGAAACTCTATGAGAGGGGAGGGGTGAATCAGGGTGTCATCATTTCCTTTTAAACTGATTGATCTTGTTACCACATTGATAGAAACCTATTAAACTTATCTGAAGTGGAAGTGATGATAAAGAACAATCAAATCCAAAGAAAAGATACATTAATTTTACTTGGCTCCCCACTAAGTGCTACGTCCAAGGATCATATGCCAACAATGCGTTGGTCATAACAAAAAACCACTAATAATTATAACTAGTTTATTAAAAGAGTTTACGACATTAAATATGTGTAAGAAACACCACCATTGCATGTGTTTCGGGATAGAAAAATGAATCCCTGAGATCACTTCCACGGAATCTATCTTTCTCACTAAGATGGAAGAATATTCACTTAGATTATCAACTTGAAGGACACTTAAATGGTTTAGTAATAAATCATACATCTTTAACTATAAATGGATTCTCTTTTGAAGTCCCATTTTCACCCAATGATCTAATTTACTTTCCCTCACACTGATATCTCATAGAAATTAATTTAAAAAACTAGCATGGTCTCTTCTAGGATTCCTTGGTTGTTTCGCATACAATCATACCTCATCTATGTACTGATTAGATTTTATGGTTCAAGGATCTGCCCTCTGTAAACCACCTCTATGTTTTATCTCTGAAAAAATCTTCTATGAACTTCTTTAGCGAATTGACTTCATGTTCTGCCTTTGGCCGCTCTTTCTCCACAAACAACAAGAGCTTCGTGTACCACCCTGGTTTCCCCTATGTAGGTAGGATTACTTCATAGACCGTTCTCTCTTTCACATACTTTTTCCTTGTGTGCAATGTTCTATATGTGTAATGTATTCTTCTCTATGAACCACATCAGACTTCACTAAATTTATTTCTAAATTTTCAATCTCCAATCCAGCACCTTAACAATGGGGATAAATTCACCTTATATATGAAAAAATGGATCCAAAAAATCCACAAATCCATTATTTCCCAAATAATTGATTTTGTACAACCTCCACAACATACTGATCATATCCAAAAAAATGAAATAATCCCACGATCCTCAAGCATTTCATGTACCGCACACATGCCTTCACTACGAACTGTCACTGCAAACCATTTTTAGTTCTGTGAACCACTTCGCGTACCATTCCCATTGCCTGGTACATGGCCATGAACCATTCCTAGAAGATGGTACACATTCTATTTTCCAAGGTATTCCATTCCTTTATTTTTCTGATTTTCATTCCTTTTTTCATCCATAATCATATGGCCACATTGCTTATAAACTCCCTTGTCATCCATCTTCATATTAAAAACAAACACAAACCATACTCTATTATTATCAATAAACACCCTTCAGTCCAACAGTTCGTTGGGTATGAAGTACCTTACGTTTATCCCATGATCCTTAATATTGTACATTACACTATATGTTTTTAGGTATTAATTTTGGAGTGAATGGACACACTGAGTTTTTCGTTTATTTTTTCTTAGTTATGTTTCATTTTTGAGTTTGGGTTCTCATATATTTGAATGCCTTTATGGTGGAAGATATTTTTTGTGATATGGAGAATTATCACACTCTAACCATGAAATTAATTTTAATTTTTTATTTTCATGATGGGAATTATTTGGATGAGGCTTAAGTTGAGTTATCATCCTTATTTTTCGAGTATTTGTGTTTTTAGGTTTCTTTTTGGGTTATGCACAACTTGTATGAATAGTTTGAGGGCTAACTATGAAAAACACAGAAGATGAGAGTGTTTCCAAATCATTTTATTCTTGAACTCTTTGGATTTCATGGATTGACCAGAATTTAGACCAAACTGGGAATGCCAAAGAAAAAAATGTGGTATATTTATGGAATCTTAGCCTAGGTGCATGTCTTGCACAAAATTATGGGAAACCACATGGAAATCTTGCAAGATTGATCTATCATTTTAAAAAGATGAGTTTCTTGATTTGAAGAAGGTTTAAAAGACAATATATCTATCCCATGCATGATTCCATTACCACTTACTATGGTTCCCACGATTGGTGAACATTTTGGTTAACCATGCAGCCAAACCATTCATTTTTCTTGGGTTATTAAAAATTGAAAAATACCAACTATTACCCTATTTTTTAACCACATTTCAGAATTTCCAAAACCTTGGCTCATTTTTTGGTCATGAAGGGGATACTAATCTCCATTCCCATAGTTTATATCTATCATTTTATTTGTTTCTTTCAAACTTTAGGTGAGTTTCTTTGGATTTTAATATATTTAGTAGTCTCCTCTCCCACCTCTCTTGATTAATTTATTTTCATGTTGTGGATTATCTCTTGGATGAACTGCAGATGTTATGGTAGATGTGTGGAACATGTTTCTTGGTTTCAAGGGTGTGTGGATCATCCCTCTATCTTATTTCTTCCTTTATCAAATTTTTTTCCTCAATTTAACATATTTGATGTTGGTTTTCTATCAATTCACTTTCCATCACATTCTTTTATTGTGTAAAATTTTCTTTTAATGCTTCCAAAATGTTATAATCTTATGCTTGATGTGTTAGTATATGTTTTTTTCTTGAACAAAAATTTGTTAGAATTATTTTTAAAGGGTTTTCTTAAATAAATAAATGTATATATGTATGCAATGTATTTGAAGAAATACCAATTTGAATATTCAAATATAATTGGATAATTTGAGGATGTGGATAGCCATGGTGGTGGATTGGTTTGATTGTTATACGAGCCATCTGTGTGACTTGTAGTGACTTTTATATGTTATAATTATGTTTGTCGTGAAAATTATGATTTTTTAAAATGATTTTTGGGTACTCCCTTGATTTCTTAAGGATAATCCATTGGATACGGTCATGTCAATAGGAGAACACATTGTACTTATGTATAATAAAAATAAAAAATATGGCCCTATAATGAAGTGATATTTTTTAAATCTTGGATTTGAAATATCCTTCCCTCTTCTTTTATTTCACACTTAATCCTCCTCCCATCAAATGGATCCAGAGTGACCTCATGTTTGGTTTTCAAAATTTTTATTAAAAATTTAGCATTCTTCGTACGTGGGAATATTGTTTGGTTTTTAAATGAGATATGTTCCCATTTACCACCATTCATACATGTTTTGTTTTTTTAATTATTTTGTAAATTAATTTGGAAAAATATTTGGATTTTAATTTTTATAGGGACATTTGGTATTTTATAATGATTTGAAAATGGTTAAAAATATAACGTGGTTTATTGGAAAAGATTTTATTTTAAAATGTTACAGAATGTTCTTTGAAACTCATATGATTTGGAGGCCTAGTTGGAACTTATGAATGGACTATTGTGAGATGGGAACCTCTCTAGTGGATTCTATAAGGTGAGGGTTATCACATAGGTGGTGTAGGTTTTTGGGCTTCAAAAACACTGTTTATATTGGTTTTGTTTTAATCCATGCATGTGTTGACCTCCCCATTCACCATGTATTATAACTATTGGATTAATTTGAATCTTCTAAAGGGTCGAGTGAAAGTTGGTTGTTGACCGTAATTAGACAGGTTGGTACCCATGGATTTGATAAGAAGCTAGGTGGGATGTGCTAATGGATTAGCTAGTTTAAAGTGTAAAATTGTTTATTGACTATAGAGTAGCACCATACGTTGAAAATTGAGTCCAACAATGTTTTTACAGGTATTTGTTCTAGTGATTATTAGGAAATTACCATGATTATCTATTTGTATGTGTGTGTTTACATTCCTACATTTTATATTATCTGATATGTTAATGTCTTCAAGCTTGATTTTGTTTATATTATTTTTATCCAAGCCCTCATATAACCTCATTTGGATTCTTTATTGGGTATTGGATATGAAAAAAGATATATACTAAAATGTAAAAATATATTTAGAATGACATGGTGTTGTGTTTTTTATAATAGAGGATGTTTCTAGATAGTTAGGTTTTGGATTTGGAAATGTTAAAACCAATTTTCTATATTTATTTTATACTAGATATTGAGGACTATTTCGGGAAAGGAAATGTATGTACCTATAGATATTTCCTAGTTAGCTGTTGTGTTCTCAAAGACCAATTTTTCCACTTATTGTTGGTTGAAATAATCTTTTTTGTAGGTTCATGTTATTGGTTCAGTTCTTCCTTTAGACCAATATGTTATTTTTGTAGGTGGTCACTAAGAGGTAATGTGAAGATTGTGGGATTCCAGTTTTATTTTAGCATAATTTATAGTTTTTTGTCTAGTTAATATTTTATATCCATATTTTGTTTATATATTTATTGTTACTAGTTCTATTTGTTATGTTTTGTTCTCTATTAGTTTATTTGATCCTAATTTTTTGGCAAAAAAATAATTCCCATTTTTTTAACATTGATTCCCCACAGTGGTCACTACTGTAGTATGATTTGGGACACCACTCTGGCCTTGTCTCATACCAGGTAGAGTGTTGGGTTGGATGGAAGCCTGACATGGTTCATGAAATCTACCCTATATCAATGATTTATTCAGTCAACGCTGAGGATGTCAATATTTCTAAAAAAATTATTTTGATCTATGTATCATTAGTTGATGGTAAAAAGGGAGTATATTTTTATAACATCTTTCCATAAAAATAGCAGAGACTATGAATTCGTATTGTTTCTATTTGGAATTTTGTATTCTCCTATAATCATTATGGATTTGATGAATGTAGTCTTTATAATTTACCTAGAAAATGTTTTTCTAGTATTTACAGATGCCATTATTATATATTCTATGATCAAGGAAGAGTATAAAGATGATTTGAAGATTTTTTTAGAAATTATAAAAAAGGAGTGAGTGTGTTCTCGATTTGTCTAGTGAATATTCTCGTATATGAAAGTATCATTCTTTAGTCATGTAGTCACCAACAAAGGCATACATTTATATCCTTCAAAGGTGGATGTTATCGAGAAATTCCCTAGACAAACCATAGTAATCAATGTCCATTTTATTAATAGATAAGGTTGATATGATTGATTCATTGTGCTTAATTTATCATGGATTTAAAATCCTCAAAACATATTTACAAGGAAGGGATTGATGTTAAATCGGATAGAGGAATGCAAATAAGTCTTCATAGAATTAATGAATATTGTTGTCACTCCACTTGTACTTATATTAACCTATAATGAGAATGAATTTCTAATATTTAGGGTTGTTACTTCAAAGGGATTAGCTCTAATTCTCATGTAAATTAGAATTATAATTTTTTTACCCTAACAATAATTTAATAATCCTGCTAAAAATTACTCAAATAAGGGATATGAGTTTCCAGCAATTTTATTTTTTCTAAAATTTGCAACATTATCCCTATGATGAAATGTGGTATATATATAATGAAAAGGAGAGTTTGAAATATATATTTACCTAGACATATTTAAACATGTGTCAAACGATATGGGTGGAGATAATAAAACATTATGACTTCTCAATACATTAACACTATGGGAAGGAAACAAGGGTGTTTGTTCTCAGAGAATGTATAAACATGCTAATCTATCCTTGATGAGGACTGAAAATATCTCCATACACATCGATATACCAATGACGAATCTTGATGTCATATTAGTAGAAGGTATATATTTTTTAACCCACTAAATACTAAAAGTTACTTTCACATAGAGATACAAGAAGTAAATAATAATTATTTTTTATATAAAAAATGGTAGGGAGTATTCTGGAATTCAACATTCCCAAATATAGAGTTATAATGCTTGAATGTTGAACATGTGACCCTCAAAAATATCAACTGAAGAAGAAACTTTTGGATTATGATAATAGACGATCCTTCTCAATCAATAAATATTGAAAAAATCCATATATAAATATAAATAAAAAAAATCATATGGGGTAACATGAAGAGGGAATTCATGGAAAAAACATCTTGATTCCTAATATTCCAACAATTTATGTTTGAATGTCAAATTAATAGGGGCATGTTTCAACTATAAGTATTGGATTAAAAACACACATATTATAGTGTTTTGAATAAGAATTAACATCTGAGTATCTTTTTAGTTTATAGTTTTTGAGTATTTGTGAAAACTCATACAATGTAAATTCATTCATTATAAGTGGACACTTATACATTGTATCCATTTTTTCCACAATAAAAAAAAATTAAAACAAAACATGATTTTTCATAATGAAAAATATTCACAATTATCCCATTGATCTCATATATTTATATATTCCCCTATTGAAATATGAAAAACATTTTAAAATATTGTGATGAACACAAGAGCTAATTAATGTATATAAAAATAAAATATTTATTTATTTCAATAAAAACATAAAAACTCAAATAAATTTTAACTTAATATTAAACATTATTTGTGAATATAAAATAATACATCTTCACTTGACAAAAATATATTTTTCATTAATAAAATAATTAAAATCCATATAAATAAATCAAAACATTTGTTGGTGAATTTGATTATCTTATTCATGAAACAATATTAAAAGTCTTTAAAACCTTTTGTAATTGGAATATTAATCTTGTGGAATTAAAATATTACAATTTCCCATTTAATCTATTATAATATTACTCAAATATATTTATCCCACCCCTTGTTAGGCTGTAATGAGTTTACCTGCCACAATTTGGGCCACCCCATGTTATTATGAAATGGGCTTTCGTAGTGTAATCTAGGCCACCCCAGGTTAAGTTGTAATGTGATTACCAGGTTCTATCTAGTACCATATGTATATAAGCTATATTAGTCTCACCCATTTCATATAATTCTCAAATACCATATCATTAATATGGAACATTAATCAGAAATCCCTTCAAAAAAAAATGTTAGAAAACTAATATGAAAAACACTTTTGGATAATAAAATCAATTTCTTTTAAGAAAAACATTCAATAAAAAAACACCCTTTTATTTGAAAATTAATTTTAAAAACCCAAAATAAAAAAAGGGAATAAGGTTTTTAATTTAAGACAATATTTTTAATTTAAATTTATGATATAAATTCAATAATTCCTCTGCCAGTATAAAATTCTCTATCACCATGTATGTTAAGAATATAATATTCAATTTTTACTTTTTCAAAAATTTATGTATAAAACAAATAATAATATTACTTTTGAAAAAAAATTAATTAAATCAGAAATAGAAATGAAATATACATTAAAATCATTTTATATCAATATAAATAAATAACTAAAAAAAATATCTAGAATTTTTATGTGGACAAAATTATTTTTAATGTAAATAAATAATCATTCAAATATCCCTATAACTCTTTGAATATTTAAACCATAATATTCAGGAAAGAATAAAATTTTGGAAAAATTAAATAACATGATAATAACTAAAATAATGATATGATAATAAATGGAGGATTTATATAAACCAAAAAATATAGTGGGTGTTTAACATCAAAATATCCTTCAATGAAAGTATATTGAGATAATGTCCCTTAAAGAGATATTGGATCATCACATAGTATATTTATATTCATGAATAATAATGTTACTTTTATTTTTTACATGCATGATAACCCTTTAAAAGTTTTTTACTGCTTTAATATCACTTATTACCTTGTTATAATATTTAGGAAGTTATTTGTGTTCATATATGACGTTTTGATGATATTTGGTACTTGAGTCAAAAATTAATTTGGTATGATGTCAATAGTGAAAATTTATCATTATTCTGTAACCTATAGAAAATTTTTATGAAATAATAATCAATTTGATAAATTAATTAGAATTTTAAATGTTACCATTATCATAGGTGATGAAAAGTATACTTTGTAATAATCATGGAGACGATAGGTTGTACGTACTCATGAGTAACATTTTCATTTTTAAATGATCATTATACAAATAAAGTAAGTTTTAATTAAACTTTTCAAAATTATAATAATAAAATTAAAATTATGTTAATCATTTAAATATACTTATATTTTTTAACCATGTGATGTTGTGTTTAAAAACGAATCACAACACTTCATGGAGGTGATAGTTTACACGTGTGCATGAACGATGTTATTATTTTTATTTGAATGGATAGGTAATAATGAAAATTATATATTATCTTACAATAATGATAAATATTTCATTAAAATCATATATAAACATTAATTTCATTATTATAACTATTCTTTATAAACAATGATGGAAGACGAATTATATCGGTTCACAATGAGGGAGACCACGATTCATGTAAATGATTAATTATATTCTAACTTAATGGAAGTGGAGATGGATTTAGGGGATGATGTTAATATGATAAAATATAATAATATATAGGATTACTTATTTTTTATTTCATCATGGGTTTACAATATTCTAATGATTTGGAATAAGAAACAAAATAAAAACAGATAATTAAAAATGATACAATTTCTTCGATTTTTAATTAACACATTAAGTCCACTAAATGGGTTATTATTACTACAATAAGAGAACTAAATCATGGGGATATATTAAATTGTGGTATTTTGGTAGATCTTGGCTAATAAAAATTGGGTTTAATGTGTGATTAATATATAATAAGTGGTTCTCATTTATAGGGGAGGGGAGGGGAACTCTTGGAATGTATCAAAACATTAAATTAATGTAGATTTTTTTAATATTACAAATTGATCAAAACTAGTTCATTTAAAATATAGGAATATAATAGGTCAAAATAATTTTATCCAATAAAATTTTACGTATTTTTTGAATATTTTTTAATCATTATCTATTAGATTTAACCCTTATTTAACCTCTTTAACTCTTACAGTGATATCATGTGTTTTCACCTTTTAAGGGTTAATATTGTTACTATCAAATTCCCAAAAACCATAAATGTATCATTTATTAATTTTTTAAATGTTATCCCAATATGTTTTCCAAATTATAGATTTATATAAATTTTATATAATTTAGTAAAAAATTATTTATTTCAAAATATCATTAAGGTTAATTTTGATACAATTCATTATATGACAATTTAAAAATATCATTATATCATGATAAATTTAATCCAATTATTCAAAAACATCAGTAATATGTCATAGGAATTTATAAAATTAGTTAATTACAATAATTATATGAAAATTTAATTATTTTAGTATTTTTAAAATAATTTATTTGATATTTCCATTAATTAAACAGTTACTATATCATCATTGTGTAATCCTTTATGGTAATTAATTAATTAAAAATATTAAAAATTTATATTAATTATTAATATTAAAATTTTATATTTATTAATACAATTTATATTGGAATATATCTTCTAAATAAAACTATATTAAATAAATTATTGTTATTAAAATATAAGTATTTCATCTTTGACTTCTCTTTAAAATAAAATACTATAATGGGCATAAATCAAACCAATTTCTTCCAAGACTTTATAAATTCAGCTAGATTATGATTTTTCTATAATAACTCATCCATATAACTATTACAACTGTAAGGATAATTTTTCTAATATTTATAATATTAATTATGGTCTTAATTACCTGATTTACTCTTAACTATGGTAATAAAATATAACAAAGTTACTATTCATATAATTAATAAACTAAAGGGAAATATGTCATAAATTTTGAACATATGATTACAAATACTGAATCCATGTTTCAAAATTTGAAACACATAATTATAAAAAATAATATTTCAACTTAATCTCATTGGTGGAATGAGAAAATGGGGTTTTAAACTGAAAATATTGAATTGATTGAAATGTTTTTATATCCAAATTCTATGTGAAATTGGTTCAAATGACCCAAATTTGATTAAATTATATAACATTGATCTAATTATACATTAATAATAATAAAATATATAATCTATCACTCTAAATTATTTAGATGAAAATTATGTTTTCAATTAAAATTCATTATTTTTCATTATTCCTTAGAAAATGAAACCTGTCATAAAAATACCAAAAATTAAACCAAAGTAAATTTCCATATTTATATTTCAAATAATAAGTTTAGTTTTTCCAATATAATTTATAAATTTGTCAAATCAATATTTAAGACATTTTCACCATTAAAATGTAGAAAAAATGTGTTTTAGAAAAATACAGTTTTCTAAGTGTAAAGTTAGATTTATTATTATTTCATGTCTAGAAAAAAATTGTATTAATTATTAATATTATATTGAATATATTATATATATGATTAATATAGTCTAAAATTTTTATTTGATTATTTTATTAGTATAAAACACACTAGTTCACATCTAAATAATTTTCTAGAAAATAATTCATCTTATTTTCAATGAGGGTTTTATTTTGACATATAATTAATTGGTCACCAAAAAGTCAATTATATATACTCATGTAATCCTTTTTCTAAAAATTTATTTAATCAATTAGTTGCAAAATAATATTAAAATAATATGGTTATCTATTTGATAAAATCTATGTTCCCAAAATCAACCTGTTCTTCATCCATCAAATCATTTATCTAAAAAGAAAATGACATACTAAATAGAAAAATCCATTGTATATATGAATTTAATCCATTTTATAAAAATTAAATTAATCACTTAGTCATAAAATAATATTAAAATCATATGGTTATATATTTGATAAAATGTATGTTCCCAAAATCAAGACTTTCGAAAATAAATGGTTAAGGTCTTAGATAAAATCCATTTCTATTTTTCATCATGAGACCCACCGATCCATCAAGGGGCTATAGTGGTCCCCACCAATCAAATACTGTGTACAACACATTCCTCATATGTAAAATAAAATTATACCTTCAAATAAAAGTGTCTCATACCACTTTTATGGATCACATATGAAATTACTCTAATAAAATAATCGGGAAATTCATTAGTAAAATAATCATTAAATATTCCAAAGTGTCCCAAACCACCTTGAAACAACTGAATCATAATCCCTTTTAACAATAAATGAAACTTTTTATATCATGATAAAAATAGAATTCAGGATAAAATATATTTATGTTTAGTATATACAACACACACAATTAAATAGTGTTCAATAAGGAATATATTATTTAGAAGTAAACATGAGATGATAAAACATATTTTTTTAAATTAGATAGAATATTTATTTTCGAAAATCATATTTATTTTTTGTAAAAACATATATTAATCCTTTATATCATATAAAAGAAAATGGAAGGACACTTAAATTATATTTCTGGTATAAGTGATATCCCACAAATGTGAAATCATTTAAGAACCTTTTTAATAATCTTTTGAAATAAATCATTTTAGTGATGTGTAACAAAAATATTAAATAGATTTTACATTGGAAATTCATATTTGTTTTAATAAAAACATAAATTAACCAAGATTATTTTTCATGATAACACTTTTTATTTTAGAAAAACAATTATAGCATAAAATAGTGTATTTAGGGAACTTGAAAATGTGTAAGAATTCGGTAAGTTACCTTTAATTGGGATAGGTTATGAGGAATAATTAACAAGGGAACATTGTAAAAAAGTTATTCTAAAATTAACATATAATGAAATTATATGATTAATTTATTTTTTAATATATATATATTATAATAATTATTTAAAAATATTGAATAATTACATTAGTGAAAAGATAATGATAGCAAGACTCGAATGAAAATGGAACTTCAGGGAGAAAACCATTATAAAGGCCGTTTCATTACAGAGAGGATAATTAAATGAAATAATTATTTGTGACAAGTATAAATACACAAAATGATAGTCAATATATAGTATAACATATTTATAGATAATTCAAATATATTCTTCAAAAACCATAACCAATGGCATTGATGCTTAACTCAATGAATGGAAATTGAGTTAAGATATCCCTTTTAATTTGTAATCATTCGAATCATATGCACCAAATTTAGTAATCATCAAACGATAAAATAGAATACCATGAAATTAAATAGATTCACGATATGATACATGAAATATCTATTTATATACACAACACACTTGAATTAGTGGCCAGTAAGGTATATCTCATGGATGTGAAAGTGATTTGAGAAAATCTTTACCTTATGTTTGAATGTGTTCTGCACATGACCTTAAAATACTAGATAATCAAATTAAGTCAATTAATTTATTAATTAGTAACATTTCTATCATTTCTTTGATGTATTATAATTTTATTATATTCATTTACAGACCTTTTTATGATTAATGAGGTATAATTATATTTCTTATGAGTGTTTGTGTCCTTGGGATTCACGATCGGTATAATTATATATGAGTATGGAAGTTAATTTTGGAGTTAGTATAATTATAAAGAATTTTATTTATATAATATTAATGAACATATGAAATTATAAATGGTTATATATATCATTATTTATATAGTATGAGGAATAATCATTAGATAATAAATTTATAGATAATCATTAGTTTTATTACAAAGATTATTGATCATAACAAACTCATTTTGTTTAATTGTTTATTATTATGTAAATAAATTACTTTTAAAATATAATAAAGGTTTAAATACATATATTATAGTATGTTTTAACTATAATAATGGTTTTATTACAATCCTTGATGGATAAATTGAATAATAAATATTCATTGTCTATGAAGGTTTTAAATCATCCCCTCATGGACAATGATTTTGTTTTTAAAATAAAAGAGAGAGAGAGAGAGATTGAAAGGAGTTTGATGAAGGAAATTAAATTAACATGATATAATTGTTTTATATAGATGATACTAGAGTTATATTTCTCATTTGTACATAGGAGGTGAGGAGATAATAACAAAATAAACTAACATGAAAAGAAATTAAATGGAAAAGGAAGAGGATTTTACCTATTGAATACTTCTCATTAACAACATCCGTAAGGGGATTAGTTTTTGTATTTTGATGAGACCAAGAGATAATCGACATGGGGGATATTATTTTTTATAATATTGCATAGAACATTGAGAATTATCAAATTATTAGAGGTTTTAAGAGAAGATGTGGTGAGGGGTGGTATTTATTGTGGAGGTGAGGAGTGATTTTTGAATATGTCATTTAATTTTTTATTATTTTTCACAAGAATGTAAATAGTGTTGATTCTTGAGTCTAATCACAATAATTAGATCATGTCAGTTAAAACTAATGGTTCTTACATTATTCCAAACTCAATTAATAGTGTATTATATTAATTATATTTATATATACAATAAATTACTATATTATACTATTGACAAAAAGTTGATGTATTTTAGAAAAATACTAAAAATTCACCCAAATAATTTCTCAATGTGTAAAATTAAAAATTGAAATTCATTGTATGAAAATAATTTTCTGAACATGATAATTAAAAATTTTTTAATTTGAACTATCCTTTAGTTGAAAAATACAACATTAAAATTATAGCAGATTTTATAACACTTTTGAAAATTTTCTAAGGTCTTATAAAATTATCCTAAAATCACAAAACAGAAAAATATGGATTTATGAATAAATTTTATGAAATTAAATTAAATTTTAAATAAATTTAATAATTATAAGATTTTAATTAAATTTTTATTACTTACAAAAATACCAACACTTGATTAATAATTTTTAAAAAGTTCATTTATATATTCTATGATATAATTATTTTATAAATTCATTTATAAGGTTCTTAAATTTCAATTATACTTTCATGGATGAGGTTACTATTCATTATGCTAATTTTCTATTCATAAAAGTCATATTACTATTAATGATTTTAATTTAATATTCACCAAAAAATTAATTTTATATTATTAGGCTCTATATATCATACTGATCTCTTTTTTTTTGTTTGTTTTTCATATTTTAGATCATAGAAGTGGAAAATTTATGTTTAATGGCTATGTTATATCTATGTTATTTAAATAATTATTATAAAAACGTGTTTTATTATAGAGAAAAAGTGTTCTATGCATTAATTTATTCATTAAATTTTTTTGAAAATCATAATACTGTAAAATTAATATGATTTTAATGGAATGGAAGAAGAAACAAAAAAAATAATCTTAATTAAAAATGTTAACTCTTCTTCAGAAAATCTCATTTTATTGACACCTTAATATAATAAATGGTCGTATATTTCATAAACTAAGAGTCCTATTATGTAGAAAGGGATTATAGGAATGTATTTCTCCATAACATGGATGAAAGACAAAGTTTTTTATTTTTGAGTACAAGATTAGAAGAGGTTCCATTTTATAAGAGAGGGGTGGGGAACTCTTGGATTTTTTGAAAACATTAAATTAATTTAAATTAATATTTTTTTCCAAGTGTCTCCAAACTAATTTATTTAGAAGATAAGATTATTATTGTACTAAATACCATTATATAACTAAAATTAAATGAGTTTTTACTTTTATATAATCCTTACATTTTTTCTTTAAACCCTATTTGAGCTCTTTATCCCTTACTGTGATAACATTGGGTTTTATTGCTCAAAGGTTAATATATTTAGTATAAAGTTTAAGAAAAAAACCATAAATGGATAATTTATAAAATTTCAAACCTCATAAAATTATTTGTTCATTATTTTATATTTTATGAATTTAATATTCCTTAATTGTGTATTATTTATTTTAAAATATCATCAATTTCATTTTTAAAACTATTCATTACTTGACATTTATCAAAATATCCTGAAAATAAGATATATTCTAAAATATTATTTTAAAACATTAGTAACATTTCAATGGATTCTATAGAATTTTCTTATGAAATAAATTGTTTTAAAATATATTTATTTTAGTATTTTTAATATCACTTTTCAGACATTTTCATTTATTAAAAAGATACCATAACATCATTGCGTTATCGTTTATGGTAATTATTCATTTCATAAAAATTTGAAATAAATTTCGATGGAGATGAATTTTTTTATCTTTAAATAATTTAGTTTATCTTTTTCATAGACAATAATATAATAGCTAGTTTATAATAAGAATATTTTAAAAATCAAATAAATAATTTCTTGTAAGGTCGATGTGGCATATATGGTACAGTATCAAACATAGTTATTCCTTTTCAAAATCGAGTATTTTACAGAATCATATACCTATTCTAGTGTGGAAATGGGAAAATAATTACCCATTATTTAATCATATGACAACCCAAAATATCTAATCCCCATAATGTCATATGGGTTATAGCCGATCACATTATTGACTCAGTTAATTTTGCTACCATCAAATAATATTTACCTCTCACCCAAATATCCTGGATATACATAAAAGGTGTGTTAAGAATGCAAGGAATGTCACTCAACATTTTTTTATCTGGATATGAGGTTTAATTTATAGTTCTTGATATGACCTCAGAAATAATTATATACATTGTTGAGTTTTATTTATGGTTTCCATTCTTCTATAGATGTTTTATTTGACTGAATCACTCAATATCTATATGGTACACTATGATTCTATTCGACAAAATTCCTGGGATTATAGGATCAAAAAAATCCCCTATTAGAGTTATCATATAACAATATTTTTCATTATGTCATTTAAATGGGATTATAGGAGGCTCTATATGGGATCAAATAATGGAATCCAATGTGTTGGGATAATGTTTGAGAATAAAATAATAATTATATTTACCTTGCCCAATTAATAATTAAAATGTTAAAAATATTAACCTTTATTTGAATTTAAAAAAACATAAACAAAAGAGTTGTCTTGAAAATCATTTATGAAGTCTATAGTTGTATGTTAGTGATAAGGTGTTCAACCAAACACCTCTACGGAAAATTATTATAAGATTTGGGAAGAATGGAATGTTTTTCCCTAGGTGCATGGGTATCTTTACGATCCATGATATTTTTTAGCAAGTATCTTATAACTTAGAACTCCCTCCATACATCTTGAAAGTGCAAGATGTGTTCTATGAATTCTTTTTATGGAAATTTTTACTAGACCCATCACATGTATTGAACTTATAATTTCTAAAAATTTAACCTGATCTCTCATAAGAGGCATAAATAGTGGAAACATTATATCAATAAGATACGGTGTTTTATAATAAGAATAATCATCAAGCTAACATTCAATAGAGGAATCATTATTTATAGGAATCTATATAGAACTAGAATTTCTAATGAGATAAAAATACCCTCACTTGTTTTAATCTTAGTAAAAGAAATCAAGAAAAAAAATATTTTAATGGGGTAGAATTTAATTTTGTAAATTTTTACTGAAATATTTAAATTTAAATAAATACTATCTTGGTAGATTATACCACATGCAACACCAATTCAAAATAAACTGTGAAACCTTTTAATAAATTTGATTTCTAACATTGTAATATATCTGATAAATAAGAGAGTAAAAATAGTTTTAACCACATTATGAAACAGTGGTCTCTTATAATATCATTTCATATATATATATATATATATATCTATATAACTATTAAACTATATATATATATATATATATTATTTCAAAAGTTAATATTTTTATTTATGATATATATTTTATCAGTCTTAATTTTGGGATAATTTTTAAAATACCTACAAGATAATATTTTCTTCAAAACTAGTATTAACCATAATTTATCATTTTATATAATATTTAAATATATGATTTAAATAATTTTCAATTCACTAAAATAGTTTATTTTTTTATTTTCAGAAAATATTAGATTATTATAATTATTTTTATTTTTTTCGGAAATATATTTATAAAAGAATAGAAAAAATGATGTTTTTTTAAAAAATATTGAATTTTATTACATAATCAGTATATAAGAAAGAACAAGATATTTTTAATTAAATAGATATTTTATTTATGGAATAAATTCATTCATTTTAATGATAATTTTTTGAAAATTATAAAAACTATGTATAAATTTATAATATAAATATAATATCTTAAATATAAAGAAAATGTTTTTAATCATATATTTTAATTATGTAATTTAATTGTAAAATTATGATTATTTCTTATTATGAGAGAAAAATTATTTTGTAAATTTTTTAAAAACCAGTTAATGTCAATAAAATTGATAATGTTGATAATTACGAATTACATTAATGTTTTATGATTGGAAACTCAATTATATAGAAATCTATTTTGTACACTTTATGCATTTTTATTTTAAAATTAATGTTTCAAACCATTAGATATATTATTTCACAAAAATATGTGAATATTTTAGATATAATGTGAGATATAAAGAAAATATTAAATTTAAATTATTTTCATTAAAATTATTTTCAATATTTGAAATATAATATACATGCTAAAAGATAAATTTTAAAAAATTGATTCACTAAGAAAAAATAACTCAAAATATGATAAAAAAAAGTTTTGATATTAATAAATGAGTTGTGTCTTGAAGAAAAAAATATTATAACACACTATATTATTCTATCTAGATCATTTTACCCTATAATAGTATCATTATAATTTTCAAACAAAAATGGATCTTCCAAAATTTGCCTCCTCTTAACTAATAAAAAGAGATAAGTTCTATGAAAACAAGTTACAACATTACCTTCAAATTAATTACCAAAAATATACCATTATGTTCCTCAAAAAACCTATCTATATTTATTAATCAAATGATCACCATTATTTGGAAAAACTACTCCATTTATAAGGAAATTTTATATAGAAAACTCAATATTTGATGTATGTATTACCTCATCATTTATCCCTTCATGTTCAAATACTAATCACAAGACATTATTAAACAATAAAAATAAATAGATATGTATAATTAATATTCCATTCTATTATTATATTAAGGTAAAACCCCTAATTTATTTCTTCCCAGCGATTTAAAAAAATAATGTCAATAATACAGTGTGCAAAGTACCACCTCCTCGAATCAACATCTTTCTTTTCATAACTATATTTCAAGAATAGGTTTAACAATGGTAATTATGAAAAATACGATATATATTGTATAGAAATGAATATATGATGTAAATATATTATATAAATTTATCCTATCTCATTTTCCATCAAATGATAATGTTAATAGTGTATAATTTTAGGTTACTCCATCCATGATGTAATATTTTTTGTTTTTTATATTATTTTTATTCATTGTATTTTTTTAAGTTATGATTCATTACCAAAAAATATAAATAATATAATTAATATTCTATAAAAATTATAAAATTACCAAATTACACCATAATCATGCTTATCCACTAACTTTTGTTATTTTCATGTTTGGTTGGTTTAACTTCCAACTTGAATATTGTTATAAAATTACATAATGGATTTCCATAAGAATATAGATACTGATAATAGAATATATAAATATGTTAAAAATAATTTAATTAATATTCTGGATGGAAAACATCCAAATTAATCATTAATTAATGTAATCCATTTATATTTATTAGAAACCATAAACTTATTCATTACGGAATTCATCTAAAAAAATGTGAAAAAACCCTCAGGTAATGGAATTATAAGATTATAGGTCATCATTAAAAAAATTCGATTACCATTAATGTTTTATTAAATATTATCATAGGGATAAAATATAATATCATCATGGTTTTTTGGAAACTAGTACATATATCAAATTATAAAAACCCAACATTGAATTTCTTTTAAAATTAAAATAATATGCATAAATAGAAACAAAAAGAAATAAATAAATAAATAGAAATTTATATGAAATATGTTATAAGTTATGTAGTTAGTGTAGTATTTGTTCATGATATATGAGATTATATCATTTCAATTGATGTCAAGAGTAATGTTAAGGTATTTGGTATATGAAAGCTATTCCATTGCGTTTCATGATTTATTATTGAATTTAATTTGCACATGTTCCCTTAGTCATCCATTTAAAATGATTTATTAAATAATATAACTATAAAGATTAAATTTTTGACTAGAAAATGTTATGAAAAGTGTATTTTTTTTGAATTTATTATAAATTTATTCAATATATTATAAAATATTTATCGTTAGTGGAGTATTGTTTCTTGTTTCACCCTATATTTTTAATTTTTATTTGATTATGTTGGGTGATCATGTTTTTAATGTCTATTTATATAATTAAATGTGTTATTTTATTCCATTTTTAAGTTTTATGAAACCCATGTTTATTACCAACGGTTCATTATACTATTATGGTTGAATGATTTTATTTGAATGTTTTAGGATATCAATATTTTTTTCCTTAGGATCTATATTGAATTAGAATTATTTAAATTTAAAAATTTTATTCAACATGTAATATTTCTATGGGTTCATTAAGATATGATAACTAACGTATTTTCAAGTGGAACTCAAAATTCTCTATGAAAATGTATGGGGTTGTATATCACCATCAAATTAATTGGTTAATATTTGATATCTCATCGAAAATTTATTTCAGGGTTCATTTTAGTCACCTGTATGAATGATCATGAATGTTGAGGCTCATCAAATTATTATTTCCCTATATAAATTTTTGTTCTATAGTTGAAATATGTCACTCTTTTTTATCTCATTATTTCTTGATTCATTATTTTTTAATGTGTTTCTCGGTAATATTATGTATACTATCTTTCTATGGTTATATTTTATGGATTTAAATTCTTATCCTAGGTGATTTGAAGTTAAAATTTGTTTTATTATTATCATTCATGATGATATGATATGTCTATTATGTTCATGTTTTTATTTCATCTATGCCTAAACTAATCCTTGAGGAAATTTATTCTCACCACACATTAAACATAAGATATTTCACCATTTTTATTTTTTTACCCTTATTAGGAAGATTATTTTTACTATTTTTATTTGTGATGAATCGGGATGAATTAAAATATAAAATAATATGTGAGTCGATTATCCACAAAAACAAATAGAGTTCCCAATATCCCTAGGACTGTAACAAGAACCTAGTCATAAGTAAATAAACATTGGAATTTATTTCACCAAAAAAATATAATAATTATCAAAGTACACGGTGGAATTAATATAATATCAAAAAACCAGTATATACATATTATAGTATAAAGAGATTAAATTAAAATAGAAAGTTGAACATAATAATCCAAACTTATATTCTGGTAGTCCATGACCACCAACCGTGTAACAATTCATCTTCAATTAGCTAACTTATCACAAAACCACAAAGGATTAAATGATCAGGGGAACATTCTATGATACTTTTAAGGCTTCCAACTGTAAATAACATATGAAGTGTGTGATAAATAAACCCTAGAATGTTTCCACCAAAGATTCTATGATGTTACTTCATCATTTAATTTTAATATACTAAAATAAGAGAATAAAAATACACTATGAGTTATATTTTAAAAATATAGCTTTAAAATTTTAACAAACATTTATGAAACAAAAACTCAAAAAAATTTCATTTCGCTAATTATAATCAAAACATTTTCATAAAAATCATTGAATACAATTTCATAAGGTAAATTCAAATAACCAAGAAAATATGAGAATATGGACCTGATATCAAAACTTGAAAAAATATTCAATATAGAAGATTAAATGTAAAAGGAACTAATACAGAACTATAATTAATCAATAATGGAAACTCTAAACCAATTAGATACACTGAGAAATGTCATGTATCAAGTTTCAAGTATATGGATGTCTTGGTAGAAACCTCGGTATTATAGTGACTGTATTATAGACTAGGTAATTAAAAATAATCATAAATAATTTTTGGGATTTCATATAGTTTCATGGGTCTCCAGAAAACTAGATCCATGCACACCCTCTTTACTGGATGCATCTCCATAACTAAACCATTCTTGTTCGATATGGGTCCACTAGAAGGGGTCTGATTCCTATAATGAATCATATATCAACATTATCTGATTTAAACATCTTGGTTCCCATGAATAGTCAAAATATTTTAGTGAAATAAAAAAATCACAAGGATCACAAAAGGGATCGTTTTTTATATAAATCATGGGAACTTACCCTCCATTCACATATCACTCTCCCATATGATCTTCCTCAATGTAAAAAACCTATTTTTAAACAACCATCATTGAATATTTCAAGAATCACATAGTTTAAATTAATCAATTATTTCAAGAGATTATTTTCATAATGTACCAAATAGGCTATCAAACACCATCAATTCAATTCATTATAATTTATAAAATTTATGATTTAAAATGATAATCATACATATTTACTTTTAAAAATAATCATAATATTAGAAATGGGCCTCTAAAATAGTAATTTATTTTAAATAAAACCTAAAGAATTAAAATAATTTTTTTTCTAATTTAGAAAGGTTTTAATACCTTTAAAAATATGGGTTTACACATTATTTCCATGTGAAAAAATAACTCATTTTGAATAACCCATGGAAATCTATCTCAATGAAATGATAAATTCATACAAAGGGGGATCTTGGTTACTTCACAAATTAAATCATTTTAATCTCTCTATAAATAATCACATATTCTATCCCATTGTATAATAGTCAGAGATGCTAAATATAGAAATATAAACTGGTCTTAATCCATCACCTTCCCTAATTAAAGAATAAAAAACACATTGAATGATAATTAAATTAAAAAAGTGATCATCAATTTTGAAAACCATTATAAGGAATCAATTCCAGGTTCAAATTAATTAAAAGAATATCAAAAAGTATTTGTTAAAGATATTGAAGTGAAATGATTATAAAACATATTTTGGAATAAAGAATATATATATATATATATATATATTATCCAGCAACTAAAAATTAAAAAAAAGAAAGAAAATAATAAAAATTTCACTTGAAATACTCAGAATCCAACTGTAATGAATCTAGGATGTGTTTAATTCAATGGAGATCACTAGATCATGGAATAGAGATTCAGATTGATGTAATAACAGATCCGAGATCCAAAATTCCAAATCAGCCAACCATTTCAAAATAATAAACAAGTCCATCATAAACTCTTGGAGGTAGGAATAAAAATAAGAATATAGATTGAAAAAAAAGATAATAAATAATTAATAAGAAGAATATGACCACTTAAAATGACCCACAGGTCCACTAAGAGATGAGATACAAGGAAACATATATCCTCTAGAGGCTTCCAAAGATCCAATAGATCTATATAGATTCTACTGGGAGGATTATAGTTTTAATTATGAGGTTTTAAGAGTTTAATTAATATTTTTTGGGGATTAATTACTATTCACATGGGTTCCTAGGATAAGTCTCACAGTTAATACTAATTGTATTCCAAACTAAGCAACCCAAAAAAGATATTGGAAGAGATATGTGGTGAGGATGTAGGTTTAGTTTAACCATGCACTATCCATTCAACCACATATATGATTCTTGAAAAAGTTTTATAGTTTGGTTACATGGTTAGTTAAAATTTATTCTAACCATGAACATGACCAAAAAACATAAAAAACACTAAAAAACATAGGAAAGAAATATGAAGAGATCCCATTAGGGGATACAAAAATAATGTGTCAAAAAACCTAAAAGAATATAATGGGATGTTACAACCTTCCCACCATGGTACATTCTATCTTTAGAAAGTGTACAATCTATAAGAGAGAAAAATATGATACAATAAGAGCTCTCCCAATCATCTAGTGAGGTGGATAGTCTGCATTCCAAAGGTGTGACTCAGCAAAAAGTTAAGATGAGAAAATAATTTTAATTATATATGAAGTAGTGACTTGAACCACTCACCAAGGATCACATCTATGAGATGAAATTGAAAAAGATAAATGAATGACACATTGTGATAAATCATTATTTTGTTTTGAAAAAATGCTCACATAAGTAATATATAATCAAATATCAACATGAGTTTTATATAGTTCTAAATTATTTCTACCTAAGTTAATCAATTAGTAGTGACTTAGGATTTTCCATACTAACTTATTTTATAATTGAGCTCATCAAATCAAACCTTAGAACCTTTTCGTTATTAGTACATTAAGAAATTATATCATCTTGGGAACCTGAGTACAGTTCCATGGCATACTGAAGTATAACAAGAATGATATCAAACATCCAGGTTAGTACACAATAGTGTACTACAATCTCACAAGGGAGATCATTCAAGAAATAAAAAATTTATCATCAACCATGAATTAAAAAAGAAAATTAAATATAGTGAACACCAATCTCAAAAAATCTAAATCATTGATTGAAAAAGATTTTACATCACCATTGGGATATAAATGAACATCAGGAAACGAATATCATTCAAAAAAAAGCTTATGAATTCAAGACAGCACATCCACAAGGAATATCCACATAGGTCACATAAAAAAACCAATCACATATTAAAAAATGTCAAAAGAGATCAACCATAAAGATCCCAAAACAAGATAACATGATCTCTAAAACATGTTTATTTAAAAACAGTTAATCCACTACTGGGAGAATCTCATCCAGTTTCCACTGAATCATTAGAAAAAATATGGATAAACATAAACCATCATCACCAATGAGTAGTTCCTCCCATTGTGATAAAAGCATCACTACAGGGCCTATAGATGATCTTTATTATATTTAATCAGCTATTACCCCATTATCAGGAGTTATTTATCCATAACTAAAACTTCTCTTTTTTTTCACCCTATATGCATAACATCTTAAAGTTACCCAAATGACCAAAACATTTACAAACTGTTGGATTATTTGAATCTAACATTCTTGGAGGACATGGTGACCCATAATAAAATCTCAGGACATTTTTCCTCATTACCTTTTATTATATTCTTTCCTCGATCATGAATGAGGTATATTTTCCATCCTATAATTTTTCTAGATCTACATAAATTGAAAAACCCGTACTGAGAAACTCATGATAATAGATCAACCAGGACATAGAAAATTCAATTAAAGGGTATGTGTGTAGAAATTTTCTAAAATAGATATTATTAAACAAGTCACTTACAACATCTTAGAGATATTACATGGCATAATTCACAACATGTAGCTTATATTTACTAGAAAAAGAACTCAGTAACATTATCTTTGATCTATTTATATGGATAACAAAACTAAATAATGATTACATGAAAAATTTCCAAGACATTAATTAATGCATATGAGAGTGATAAACAACATCCCCCCACTCAGATCCTAGTCCATCATATAATGGGTTGACAGACATAAATCCTAGTGAATTATGAGTCTTGAGAGAATTAAAGACCCTATCATCTAAATAATGAAACATTAATTCCATAATAGAACCCCGTTTACATTTATAATAAGGTGGATGAGAATTCAAGAAGTCATGGACTTGGTTCAAAGGTTGGAAGTTCTCTTGACCAACCAATCAATATGGATTTTGGGTTGAGACATTAATAAGAGATTCCATTTATGTAAAACATGAATGACCAATCAGAAAATTGGATTGAATAATAGACATTCAATCTTTCATGGAAAACATCTTAAGTCACATTTGTAGACAAAAAACCAGAGGAATCAAAGAACACTCAAAAAAATCACAAAATATTTTAAATAAGGACACAAAATACATTTATCAAAATCCTCATATATTTCAAGACGTACAAGATTTAACCATTTTTAAAGCATAACTATGTATATTAAAAATCATAAATCGTGACAATAATGCATCCAAATTTTGATAAATCCATTAACATATCCTAAAAATTCTTTCATGTTTTCAATTAATCCCATTTTTCAATTATCAAACCCATTTTAATTTCAAACCCTTTTCTTAAAAAATTTATTCTAAGCAAATTTACATTTAACATAATCAGTATATCATTGAAAATAATTTTTATAAACCAATCATTTCATAAATATCTGTTTTTGGTAATTGAAAACATATATTATTGAAATAAATCATAGAATTTCATAACCAAAAATTCTGTTTTAGAATGGTAATTTAAATTATCAACAATGGGATTAATGATGAAAAGACCAAATAAGAGCTTGAAAAAACTATATCCAAAACCTTTCCAACAAAGCCAACAAAAAATTTATTCATCCTAGATAAAATGGATATCGAACATGGTTCTGGTTAGAGTAGAACCATGCATTTTTTTATTGCATGGCATGTTAAACTAAAAATGTACCACTAAACAGTTCCACGATAAACTTTGTGATCAATCACATTGATTCATCAAAGTTTAACAACCCCTTAAGGGGTAGTATAACTCTTGTCATCTTTTCATTTCAATGAAAAACTAAAAGGATATTCTTAGAATGAAATATAATCTCAATAAGTCTCAAGATATCATTTATCATTAGAAAACAAGAAACTAAAAACAAAAACATAAGTCCCCACATCCACAGTAACTCATGTATCATCATAAAGACTTAGTGACCAAGAACCCATTCAAAAACTACTTATTAGGTATAGACAGTCCTTAATTTCATTCTACCATTACTCGCACAAAATTAGCAGAAGTTATTTTAAGAAAAAAGTTCTTTTTTCCTCAATAGACCTCATCAGATACCATTTTTTGATGAACAATCCTAAAGTTACATCTAAAATGATATATTATCTTAATCTCCATTTCCTTGAAGTTCATTACTAATCTCCATGGTATTATGATAATCAATTTGGAATCAAGAAAATTTCATTGGAAATGATTTCACCCACAAAATATTAAAATAAACAATGTACACCGTATAAAAAATATCTGATAAACTAAAAAATATATACATATTAGTGTCAAATGATATTCTATAAAATATTATAGTAGAAAATACTAGTAAAATCCATCTCATAATGGTACAAAACCATAATCCATTTCCCAAGACATACTCCCTTGTTCAACCAAGCATGCAAACCAAAATTATGATGACATCATGAGAACATGTTATATGATAATTAAGGATTCAAATACCAAATAGAATATGGAGGGTGTGAGTTATAATTCATAGTAGGATTAACCCAATTATTCGTTTGGTTACATAAAAAGGTAAATCAAATATATTCAAATAGGAGTAAAATGAATAGAGTAAGAGGATTAATTTCAAAATAGAGTGTTAAATTTTAAAAAATTATTTATCAATCTAATCTTATAAAACATTGAATTTCCCCATTTACAAACTAATCATTTTCATGAAAATATTTGAAAAACATTTCAAAAGATAAGTTTATATAATCAAGAAATGATAGAAGTGTACACCTAATATGAAAATCAGAACAATAGTCTATACAATAGAGTCATGGTTCAAACTAAGAATAAATAAATCCATTTGGAGTAGTAATCAAACAAGAATGTAAAATCCAGTTCCAAGTACTAACAAAGAATGAAATCATGTATCAAGTATAAAGTACATGTATATCTTGGGAAACAACTATGTATCATTGTGATACCACTATAGATAATTTAATCAAAAATCATCATGAATAATCTTCATAATTACATCATAACTCAAATGTTTCAAGAAAACTAGTTCCATACACACCCATATTCCAAGTTTCACATCCATATACTGAACCATTAATGATCTCTATGGGTCCACTAAATAGAGTGTGATTCTAATAATGAAGATAATTTCACGTTCATACCACCAAACTACATAAGTTCCCATGACTAGTCAAAATAGGTGAGGGAATAATCAAATTTCAAGGATCATAATGGTGATCTTTACCAATATCAGTAAAATGATCATCCCCTTACGTCCCTTCTCACTCTCATTCCTAATAACCCAAAATGTTAATAATCCATTTTTCAACACCCATCAATGGGAAGTAAAATAATCAATAAATTTTCTATAGGGATTATTAGAAGATAATATCATCAGAAGGTGCCGACTATGCTACAAAATATCATCAATTAAATACAAAACATTTTATACAATTAAATTTTGAAAAGTTTAATCGTACCTTATTCCTTTCAAGAATCAAAATAAAAATTCTAAACGGGCATTTAAAAAAATCACTTTCTTCAATGAAACCCTAGAACATATAATTGTATTTTTTTCATTGAAAAGGCTCGAATAAATTACAAAAAAATTGTTTTACACCATATTTCCTTGTGAATAAATACATCATCAAAAATATATATATAACTCTAATTTCATAACACTAATATTATAAAAATTCTTCTTGGTAATTTTACAAATTAAATAAATTTAAAATCTATGGAAAAAATCAATTTTTTAAATAATTTTTATATTATTCATAAAAATTTTACTTTAGAATAAAAAACGAGGCTAAAGACCTCACTTTCCATATGTTAATAATGAAAGTATCATTGGAAGTGAATTAAATTAAATATAATAGTCATCAATTTTTAAAATAATGAGAATCATCTCGTGCCATGTTAAATTTATATAAAAATGATTAAAGGTGAGATCAAAAGGAAACACATGATCAATGAATATAGAACATTTGACATAATAAGGATCATATTTATATTTTATCATTAAATATTGAATTAACAAATAAAGGACAATCATATAAATATATAATTGGAATATTCTAAATCCTACTACAGTTACTATAATTTGTGTAAACTTCTATTGTGATAACCGGTTCTAAGAAAAGATATCTTGTTTGTAGAAAAAATAAATCAAAGATCATAAATTCTATATCAACCATGCATTTCAAAATAGAATGCAAGGTCATCAAAACAACTAATAAGAAAGAATCATTAGAAGAAGATAAATTGAAATTTTGGAGAAGAATAGTTTATTGGAAGATGATTCCATCTTTGATTCGTACATCGATGCACCAATATATGATGTTTGGTTAGCCAAACCAACTATGGAGGCCACCCAAAATACAAGGTATCAATTTAGGGTTGAGTGGAAGGAATTTATGTTTAATTAGTGGGTTTCAATAATTTAATTAATAATATTTGGGCATTGAATACCATTTGTACAGATTACTATATTTGGCCACATTTCTAGAACTAATCGTGCATGTAAACGTGCACCAAAACAAGATCCACTGCATGATATTCATGGTTAGGATACATGATGAGTTTATTTGTCCAAAAAACTTATGACCCCTTATGAGCTACTAGAAATGATATAATTGTTTCATTGCTTGTATAGAAAAACCATGCACCAATGGTGAATATGCACCCAAGCAAACAAAATAAACTATAAAAAACACATGAAACAAATGGTGAAGAGATACAATAAAAGTATACTAAAATAAATGTTTCCAAACACCTTCAATCATGTAAAATGATATTATATCCACCACACCATAGGAATTTCTATCCTCAAAATTCTTCTAATATGATATATAGAATAATAAAAAACAAGGAATCCCTCACTCATCTTCTATAGTGGACAATTTGCAATCCAGAAGAGAGATTCAACAGAATACTAACTAGATAAACAAAACATCAAGATAAACACACCATGATAATCTCAGGGTGTCAAACCATATATTGAATACATATCTAGAATACATATCATCAACATTTAATGATTCTTCAAAATGGTGTGACATGATAAAATCATTCCCATTCGATGAGAAGAAGATACTCCAACCCCTCGTCAGGGATCACATCTAAGGGTTGTAACCCAAAAAAAAGAAATAATACATACATAAAATCAAAATTTTGATAAGAGTAAAATATCTCATGGTATGTCTATAATCAACCGTCCACATGAATGTCCCATAATAGTGATGGATTTCTACGCCATATACAAACTCAATGGTAACCATGGATTTTCATCATATAGCCTCACAACTTGATGATCTGATCAAATTACACTCTATATACTCTTTTTTCTTGTTCCATAAAGAAAACCAATTGTCATAGATACCCAATCACATAACAAGGGAATACCCATTTATAAATATAAAATGATCAAAAATCCAAGATAGGGCACAAAAGGGCACTACACTCTCATAATGGATATTTTCCATCACATAAAAATTGAGATATAACCCTCATGGAAAAAACAAGAGAAAACTAATGAACTAAATACCAAAAACTTCTAATGATTCTCAATATATGATTATACTCCATCACCTAGAGGGAAAAGAACATTGAGAAACTAGTGTCATTCCAAATAAAGGACAAGAATTCAAGAGTTCAAATCCCCAAGTCATAATCAAAGTGGTCACAATGAAACAAAACCACTCACACGATATAAGATATCATCCCCAAAAATCATCAAAATGACCACCAAGATCTCTAAAACAAATGTTTTTCAAAAAACTCAAGCCAAAATAAGAAACAAATAGAACATACTCTACACTGAAGATGAAAATGATAAGTTGGATCAATATGAACCACCACCAGTAACCAAAATATATTCCCAAAATGTAAAATTTTCCCTCAAAACCCAATTGTCGGAGACTTATTATATTAGAGCATATACTTCATGGCAGTCATGATGTTAAGAGCCATGACAAAAACTTCTTTGTTCAATCTCCCAACATACTTAACCTTTTAAGACCACCGAAATAGCCCCACCATTTTGAAAAAACTTCTATAATATCAAAAAAACATACAAGTATCACCAGTTCCACTATAATAGAATCACATGACATACATTTTCTTTCCCTGATATTAATTTCTTTCCTCAACCACAAACTATGCGTTCATCCAATCATGTCATTTTTCTAGATATTATTAATCTAAAAAAACACATATTGAGAGTTTCCTTTTTTGAAAATGACCTAAACACATACTTGGTGGTTTGAAGTAATGGGCGATTAACTTTTCTAAAATAACAAGACAAACATATTTTATTACTACAAATCCTATCTATGAAACATATATATATTTAAAATTCATTATCATACTCCACAATAGATATATTTCCTTGAAAAAACCCAAGAAGTTGGTAATATTATCCTTATTCTATTAATTAGGATACATTCATTGTATGAATACTAACTTGATGAAATACCATGAAATTATTCTATACAGATGAGAGGTAATCATAACATCCGACCTCTTATGTTCATGTCCATCAAAAAAGCATTCAAAAACATGAAAATAAGAGAATTAGGTGTATTGATAGAACTAATGGTCTCATCAACCTTATGAATTCTCATTATTACCATAATATAACATTGTTCACCATTATAAGAAGTATGATGAAAATTCAAGAAGGTAAATATGATGTTCAAGGGAAAGAAGGTTTATGTATCCACCACTCAATATGGAGTCTATGTAGAGTCACAGAAATGAGATTCTACTTCTAGAAAACATAAATGTACAATGTAAAAAAGAACAAAAAAATTACCATTATATCATTAATGAAATACATTCGGGGGTAAATTTTTTAACATAAAAAAAATAGGCATCAAATAACAGTCAAATAGATCACAATATCATTTAAAATAATTCAAAACCCACTTTTATCAAAGCATCATACATTAATGAAAAACAGGATTTCACGATATATAAAATATTTACCATTATATTAAACATGAAAAATTTCTATATAAATCCATAAATTAGTTTGAGAATTGTTTTTATAACTCAGGTAAATTATTATTTGGTTTAAACAAGATTAATCCCATTTTCATGTTATAAAACCATTTTTATTTTAATCATGTTTACAACCATATTTCTTCTTAAAATGTTTCTTTAGAAAATTATTAATTTTTCTCTAAAAATTATTTTTCCAAAGAAAAAAATTCATAATTTTTATTTTTTTCTGGAAAATATTTTTTAAATAACTAAATTAGAACACATGATACACTACAATTTGGATATATAATGGGATTTGGAATTATTAACAAGGTATTAATGTTCAAATGGCTAAACAAGAATAAGAAAAATACTATATCTATAATATTTCAAACTAACCCCTTATAATTGTATTCAAACAAGAAATTATTATAATAGAACCATGATCAATTTAGATGTATCTATGAATGGAATGGTTTCATGGGATAGTAAAAACACACCCACCACACAATAATTTATGGTAGACTTACATAGTATACACACTTATTCCTCAATGTTTACCGAAGTGTGAAAGAAAAGTGTGACCCTGGTTATCATTCTATTTCAACCCAAGACTCGTACCATATTCTAAAAATCAAATATAATATCATCTAGAATCTAAATGTAATTCATATTCAGAAAACCAATATCTTGAATCGAATACTCAAGTCCTCACATCCCTGACAACTGAAGTCTCATTGTGAAGAGTTTTAAATCAAGAACCCCTTCACAAAATACCACTTTAGTCTTGATGACTCTATAATCACATTGTAAAATGAATCGCCCCAAATAAAATAATGGATTTCATTGATATGTGAATCCTTTCATAGACATAATATTATGACACCATTTTTAGAACCGTCCCAAAGTACCATCTAAACAAATATTTGAGGTGATTCTCCACAATCTGAAAGAGAATTGTTGCTCTCGAAAGCTAAACAAAAAGAAAATTTGAATCAATAAAAAAATTTTGGGTATAATTTCACCAATATAATATTACAATTATCAATGTACATTGTAGAACAAATATCTAATAAACAAACAAATATATACTTATCATAGTACAATGTTGAGACATAAAAACTAAAAGCATAACATAACAACCAAAACCTATCTCATATTTATCCACGACAACCAAAAATATCATCGGACATACACCATTGTTAGAAAAAGAATGAAACCACAAAGGAAGATGAGGGAAATAGCACTTTTTATAAGATAATGGTGGCTAAAAACACCAAATGGTACTAGCATGGTATGAGATATAAATCACATTTGTATTCCCCCAATGATTATATGTAGTTACTTTCTAAGGTAATTAAAATATTATCAAAGAGGATTATAATAAATATACTATGAATTTTATTTCATAAATAGATTTTTAATCATTTTCAAATCATTTATCAATTAAACCCTATAAAGCATACAATTTCACCATTTAAAAATGGTACATTTTCTTTAAAATAATTGAAAAGCATTTCCCATGATAAATTCATTTAATAAATAAAATATGAGACTATTAATAAGGTATTAAAAATTTAATAAGAGTAAACAAAATAAATTCAAGGTGAAAAATAAAAATACATAAATAAATAAAGAGTGGTAATCAACCAATAAAGGAGTTACCATTACCAAGTAGTGAAAAATAATATTGTAATGTATTGAATATCAATTATATTAATGCAATGTAAACGATGTAAATATGATAGTGAGTCCACCATATAATCTCTAACAAAAAATCATCAAGGATAACCATCAGGATTACATCTTGTCTCATAGGTCTCAAGAAATCTAGTTCAATATACACTTTCTTTCCTAGATATGCACCCATATCTTGAACCATCCATGTTATATATGGATAAAATAAAGGTTTTGTGAGTCTACTAATGAATAATATATCTAATTAATTCAATTTTACTATCCTAATTCCTATGAATAGTCAAAATAGGTCAGTGAAATAATAATATTTTTGAGGATCCCAATGAGGGTCCTTATGAATATAAATCAATAGATCATTCCATCAAGTAACATATCACTCTCAACATTGATATAATTCAATATAAATAATACATTTTTCAATTCCCATCAACAGAGAGCCCAAAATTCAAGAAAATTGCATTAATGTATTATGAAAATATAAAATCATCACAATGTTATAACTGTGATATCAATCACTGTCGACTTAATTTAAAACATTTTATAAAGTTCAACATTAGAAAGGGTAATCGTGTCAACATCCATTCTCAAATCATAATCACAATTCAAAATGGGCCTTTAAAATAATCATTTCTTTCAAATGAGAAAAAAATAATTGAAAAGATGTTTCAAAATTTTAAATGGTTTGAATACATTTAATAATAGTTCTTTACACACTTTTTCCATTTGAATAAACAACTCATTTCCAAAAACCCATGAATTCCCATGTCAAAATAAGGAACAATTCATAAAGAGATGTACCTTTTTCATTTAATAATTTAAAGAATTTTAAAATCTATGGAAAATGTATTAT
This sequence comes from Viscum album, assembly GCA_963277665.1. Classification (NCBI taxonomy): domain Eukaryota; kingdom Viridiplantae; phylum Streptophyta; class Magnoliopsida; order Santalales; family Viscaceae; genus Viscum; species Viscum album. The sequence goes on from OY728145.1 coordinate 1,421,402,758, forward strand.
ATTTTTACCCATATCATAAATTTACAATCATTTCAGTGCATAAATAAAAAATGGGCCTAAGACTCATCTTCCATATGTTAATAACGAAAAAATCATTAAAAGGGAATTAAATTCAATATTTAATTCATCAATTTATAAAACCATGAATAGGAACCCTTACCATGTACAATTTTTTAAAAAGACAATAAAAGAGAGTTTCACTTTTTATTTAAGATAAATTATTGTATAACATGTTTTTGAATGAGGAAAAAATTAATTACAAAATTAAGTAAAATCTTATAATTCTTAGACATAATATTTGAAATCCAAATAAAGTGAATCTGAGACCTATCATGTCTGATGGAGATCACCAGATCATTGAAAAAGAAATCCCAATTTAAGTAAGAATACATCGTAGATCCAAAATTCCATATCAACTATACATAGAACAATGAAACATAACTCCATCATAACCTCTTCGAATAAGAAATTAAAAAATGAATAGAGGTGAAAATCTAAGAGAAGAATAACAAATTGAAAGAAGATTTATAATTTAATGGGAAATTTAATCTGACAATATATGATGTTTGGAGATCTAAAATGCCACTAAGGGAATTTGAAATGACAAAGGACAAATTTGGGTTTTCGTGACATGATTTTTGGTATAATTATGGGGTTTCATGATTATAATTATGATTCTCAGGGAATGAAATACTATTCTCATAGTTTCCTATATTAAGTTGAACGGTTATTACTAACTATGAAACTAATTGTGCACTATAAATAGATCAATTGGAAGAGATTCATGGTTTGTCTTCATGGTTAGTTTAACCATGAAAAAACTATGAAAAACCTTTTCGGATGTTATATATGGTTTTATATAATGGAAGAATGGTTAGTTAAAATGTACACCAATGGTTCATAGGCCATGAAACTATCCAAAAAACATTAATTAACACTAGGTTCAATCCATGAATAGATCCAATAAAAGGATATTCATATCAATGGTTAAAAAACCCTAAATTAAATTAACGTGTTATTAAAGCCTCACCACCATAGATCTTTCTATCCTTAGAAATATTCATGTCTGAATTATTCATGAAGATGAAAAAAATAAGAACTCCACCACACATTATGTGAGTTGGATATTTCACATTCAACAAGTGAAACTCACCCAATGGCTAACAATAAAAGAAAAACTGTGAGATAAGAAAAAAAATATCCTCAAACCTCTCCAATCTATACATGAAATTAAGACCTAGCATAGGTCTCCCCACCATTTAATGATTTATAATAATGGTGTAAGGTCGTAAAATATTGTCCCTTCGATCCGAAAAAGTTATTTTAACCAATAGTTAAGGAGCACATCTAAGGTGTGACACTAAAAAAATTATAAGAATACGCATCCAAACAACTCATGATTTCAATAAAATAAAATGATCGCATTCTCTATCAATGATACAACATCCACAAACAAGTGAAAAAAATATCTAGGTTTTTTACCCAAAGTAAGAACTCAATGGTAACATTGGATTTTCAACACCAACCCCCACCTCTCGATGATCTCATAAAATCAAATTGTAAAACGTCTAGGTGATTGTTCTATAATGTAATAACATAATCAAATAAATTTGAGTATTTCTAATTTTATATCCAATTCCAATTTATAAAAGCTCAAACATACAATTCATTACATAACATGGAACTACACTCTCACAACAAAGATCATACAGTACCTAAAAAGTATTGATCTTAAAATCAATGAAATTATAAGAAGAAACCGAGGAAAAACATCCCAAACCAACCTATGGATTATACAATTAATATTCAATTCCATCAATTAGAGAGAAATTTACATCGATGAACTAATATCATTCCCAAAGAAGTATAAGAATTTGAGAGTTTACACCCATAGGGAAAAACCAAAAATGACACAAGAAATTAGAAACTCTCACGCAATAAAAAATGTCAAAAATAAACCATAAAAAATGATTCCAGAAAAATACACCAGGAAATTAAACAATGTTACCTAATATTGAAAATGCACAAAAGGGAAAAACTCAAGAAGTTTCCCCTCTGATTTTGGAAACAACAAGATAGATCATCATGAGTCACCACCGACAACTGGAAGCTCCTCCCAATGCATGCAAATGTTTACAATAAAAACTATAGTGTAAGGGTAATTATCTTGAAAAAAAATCTACCTAGATTCTATGAGATAATGATCATTGGCTAAAGGATCACTTTCTGACCACCCATCATTAAGATCCTATTAATGTTACCCAAACAGCCACACCATTTATAAACTCTTGTGGCATTCAAACACATCCTCTTAGGATGACTAGTTACACCATAGTAGAATAATATCACATGAAAATTCTTTCAACAACATGAATTTTTGAACTCATCCATGAATGAGGTATTGATCCTTGTATTTCATTTTCAAGCTCTTCACCTATAGAAAAATCCCTATTGAGCTTCTCCTGATACATTATGGACTAGCCCCCAGGAAAAGAAGTTAAAATATATAAGTGAAGTAAATTTTAGAATACACTATTGTATGAAATTAATTATCAAAAAGATCACGTAATAAACATATCTAGCATGGTTATTTATTAGATTACTCTATAACTGATAGATTATCGTAACAGAATCCAAAGTACTCAATAACGTTATCCATTTCACTTTATCAATACTATACGACTAAATTAATTTTGAATTGAACAATTCCAAATAATTTATTTTATACATAAGAGAGTGAATCCAAAATTTACACCACTACTGGATGGGTCCATAAAAAATGAGTTCTAAGACATAACACATAGAGAATATGAATCCTTTAGAGAATAAAATATCCGACCAGCAATATCAAGACACATTGATGCCTCGAGAGAACCATGTTCACATTTATATGAATTTGGGTGTCAATTAATGAAGTCAAGGATGAGGATAAAAGGATGTGAGGTCTCTATCTCCACCACTTGATATAGAGTCTTTGTAGATTCATAAATAAAAGATTCCACTTTTGGAAAACATGAATGATTCCAATGAAAATTAAACAAAACAATCAACATTTTATAATTCATTGAGAAAACCCAAGGTTAATTCCTAAACACCCAAAAATAAAGACATACAATAACACTTAAAAAGAGGATAAAATATTTTATACAATGCCACAACACACATTTAATAAATAATCATCAATTTTAAAATAAATAGGATTTATCCATATATAAAACATTACTACTTCCTTTTAACATTATAAATATTGATATAAGTGCATCATGTTTTTCAAAACTCCTTTACTAGCTTATGGATTTTCATCCATGGATTCAAAGACAATAATCACATATTCCAATTTCAAAACAATTTCTATTGCAAACACATTATCCACTTACTTGATTTTCAAAATTATTCATTAGAACATAATATTTATTTTGAAAATAAAATTTCAAATCCAAACATTTCATAAAACTAAGATTTTAGACAATGAAAATATTTCTCATTGAATTCAATAAAAACATTTTAAGCCACAATTTGGTTTAAAAATGGATTTAAAAATATAAATATGGAATTAAAATTAAAATGGACAAATAATAGCACGAAACTATCCATATCCATAACATTTCTATCTAACCCATGACAAGTATTGTCATCATGGAAAAACAATGATAGGTAAAGGGGTTTAGGTTATATAGGACTTATGCATTGACTGGTCTCATGGGTTGGTAAACCACACACCATCCACACAATAGTTCATGGATAGAAATTTAGATTAGTCACAATGATTCTTCATCGTTTTCTAAACCATGAAGGCATAGTGTGACTCTAGTGATCTTTGAATTTTAACCAAAACCATATAAGAGATTTCCAAAATCAATTATCATCTATTTAGGAATATAAATCATGAACCCATTCATGAAATAACTTTTAAGATCTAGCACATATTTAATATCATTTATATGACAAATCACCTGAATAAAAAAATTTACATCATGGATAATGGATTATTATCAAGTAAGGGTCTCATCTAATACTATTTTTAATGATCATGTCAGATGCACTATCTAAGATGATTTTTCAGCTGACTCACCACTAAACCAAAGATAATTCTTAACCTCCATGGGACAAAGAAATACATGTAGGAATTATGAAATATTTGTTCATAGTTATTTCGCTCAAAAAAATATTACAATAATGAATGTAAAATATAGAAAAAATATCAGATAATAAAAACAATACATGCATATCAGATTACAAGGAGGCACCATAAAAATTGAAAGAAAAACATAACAACAAAACCCTCATCCTCATGTTCTACGACCACCCACCATATCCTAATCCATCAACCCTTGGTCTACCAAACATGAATTAAGAAAATTAAGATAATACAATGAGAACCTTCTATAAGACCCTGAATGATGAAAACACCATATGGTTCATGAAGGGTGAGATATATAAGGACTAGTAGGATTCCATCAAAGATGCAATATAGTTACATCATTATGTAATCCAAATATTCTCAAAGAGAAGTAAAATAAAGATATTATGTGGAGTAGTTTCAAATATAAATGTTAACATCTAAAATAAATCCTCAAAGCAGATTTTAAAACATGTTTTTTCACCATTTAAAAATTAAAAATATTCATTAAAATCATTGATTTTTCTTAAAATATAATGTAATATAATTATCAAAAGATGATAATATACACATGATATCAAAATTAGAATAAGAGTCAATAAAACAGATTCATGGTGAAAAATATTAATAAATAAACTAATCAATGGAAGTAATCTATCAAAAAAATAAAATCCAGTTCCAAGTAGTGACAAAGTACAACATTTTGTATCGAGTATCAAGTATATAGATATCATGGGAATAACCTAGGAATTATAGTTATTCCACCATAGTTTATCTAATAAAAAATCATCATGACTATCTATCTAGATTATAAGTAGTCTCAGAGATCTGTAGAAAATAATCTCCACACACAACCTCATTCCGAGACGCACATCCATAGCTCGAACATTTCATGTTTCTTATGGATCCACAAGATGGAGTGTGAGTATTCTAGTTAATCATACATATTGGTCAACCAAACAATCTATCCAGGTTACCATTACTTGTCAAATGATGTGTGTCAAATAATCAAATTTCAAAGATCATAATGGGATGGTTATAAATATCAATCATGAGATCTTTTTATCATTACCTCAATTTAAATTAATGGATTATTACAATATACTACCAACATAATGTTTCAACAGGGCCTTTAAAAATAATCAACTAAATTCCAATCCTTTTATACAATCCGACTTTAAAAATGTAAATCACACTCGATTCATTTCAAAAATCATAATAATAATGCCAAATGGGACCTTACAATAATAATTTCTATCTGAGAAACCACATAACATTTAGGGGATGTCTTCCAATTTAAAAATTTTAATAAATTTCAAAACAAGGATAAAATTATAAAAGTAGGTTTGTTAGTCAATTCAAAAATTCAAAAAAAGATAACTCTATATAAATCATCACATATTATAACCCATTTCCAAAAATAAAAATAATTTAATTTTGAAATCTAAACTGATTCTAAGTCATCACTTTCCAAAGTTAGGAAATCAAAAACTCATTTAAAGGGATTTAAATTCAACATAAAACTCATCTATCTATAAAACCATGATAAAAAACCATTACACGATCAATTTATTTAAAGGAGGATAAAAAATTGTTTCTTAAAGAAATTTAAGACCAATAATTACAGACCATGTGTTGGATGAAGAATATATATAAATTATCGTGAAACAATGAATTAAAAAATTTAATAAAATCATAGAAAATACTTCATGGAATTTTCAGTATCCAACAGTAAATAATCAATGATTTATTACCTTTGATGGTACATGGAATGGGTCCGTAAGGGGTGGAGCACTGCTAGGGTTTTCGATCACGTCGTCTTCCTTATCCCCGATTGGATCTTCTCTCCCCTTGTTCGATGGCTCTAAGCGTCAGTTTCTTGGACTCAGAGGCTTTGTTTCGGCTGTACTATCACACACTGGTATCTGTCTCTTCAAGGCAGCATCGTGTTGATTCAGTGCATGAGCTTTTGCTTTAGAGGATCAAGAATGTCATCTCATTTACAGTTCTGGGCATTTGGTGGTTGAGCGTTGTGTTAGGGGGTTTTCCTGAAGGCGGAAACGAGATGTTGTTTGCATTTGAGGTTGGATTTTTCTTGAAATCTGGTGATGTTATTTTCTGTATATTCATTTTATGCTTTCTCTTTTGGGAGATTTTTGGGATTTTGGTGATGTTCTTCCTCTCGCAATCATCTATTCAAGAGTTTTTTTATATTTTAGAGATGGAAGGAGATGGATTTGGATGAAGATGGTAGTCAACTAGGCGTCGGCGACGACGACAGCTGTCTTCTGCCGGTGTCCTGATGTTTTTTACCTAAACGGTTTGTTTGGCCTCCTCGTTTGGTTTGGTGCCAGGGGTTGGTTGAATCAGTGGGATGGCATGAGCTTCACGCTCTACTCTCTTCGTGGTTTATGGATATCGATGTTGCTCTCCAGTGATTTGTTTTGATACGGTTTGGTGATGGTGACGACTATCATCGGTATTGTTCGCCGGCTATATGAGTTGATGTGGGTGATTGGAAGTCACGCTTGGGGTCACGGACCGAGGTGATGCAGTGACTGTTATTGGAGGTCGACACGTAATGCCTGACACGTGGTGGTGGTTCGTGGCTCGAGGTTATGGCAGTGTGTGTACGAAATTCATCGCTTGGTATGATGATGTTTGGATTTGAATTTTGAATTTGAACTTTGGATGTGTTTGGATTAGGAACCAGTTACCCAAAACCCGGCTATTTGAAAATGGAAAAAAATGGTTTGCCCTATGGTGATCATTGTATCAAAGGAGAGATATCCCAACTAATGTATGAAGATATGATAGATAAAAAATTTCTCATCAACCATGCATTTTAAAATGAAATAAAAGGCCATAGATTCTTCTGGAATGATGAAATACCGTGAAGAAGTGATATCAAAAACTTAATAAAGATGAACGTAATGAAATAATATGTTTGCTTCTATTGGTATAGAGATCTATAAAGATATGATGTTTTGTGATCTAAAACACCTATAGCAGCCTCAAAAAATCTAAAAGATAAATTTAGGTTTGAGTTGTTTGTGTCAAATTTTAATTATGGGGTATATGGATTTTAATTATTATTTTCAAAGAATTAAATTCCAATCACATGGTTTCTTTGATTAGGTTACAATGTTAGTAATAATTGTGTTCCTAACGATGCACTCCAAAATGAACCACTAGAATATCTACATAGATAGGTTTTAAAATTAATTTAATCATGGGCCAACATGTGAACCCTTTTGAAATACTATAAATCGTTGCATGTTTTTTATTCATGTTTATTAAAACCATAAAAAACCATACACATTCCTAGAAACCCTAAAAATAACTCCAAAAAACATTGGAATAAACCTCTAAATAGATCCAGTCAAACGATACTCAAATCCATTGGTTAAAACACTTAAAATAATGTGATGGTATTCTAATAGATATTTATATTATGGTATAATATGGTGTAATTTTGAATAAATGTTAATAATTAATGTATAATATGTTCCCTATGTATCAAATCCTCAAAGATAATAAATATATTGCCCATTATTTTTTGGGGGAATTTTTATATGGATTGTTTATTCTTGTTAAATAATTATTTACATTTATTTATTAATCATTAGTCACCATAATAGAATTTCACTAGAGGATCACATGAATGAATCATAAGAGACAACATTATATGCTTCAATAAAACATAGGAATAATTTATGAATTATAAATGTATGTTTTTTTAAAGAAATAAATAGTCAATACATTGATGAAATACATGTTCAATGGATTAGTCACGCTACATTGAATCATGCAATAATATGTGTTCTTTCTTGTATACGATATTGTCATGTCATGGTACGTGGGTACATGAATACATGGGGGTTTAAAAAAGTATTTAAATTGTATATATTTTTTGAGAGGAAAAAATAGCCATATATTTACATATATTTTAAGGTTGATATAATTTGAGTCTTATTGTGAGAAAATAGGATTGATTTTTACATTAAATGGTGATACATCAATGAGTTTAAATTTATTAATATTATTGAAATTCAAAATGGAATATTCACGTAGTGATATTAATATTTATTTTGAGAGGAAGAAGGAAGTGTTTTTTTGATTATATGTACCCAAAACATATTCTGAAAGTCCAATTTATAGTAAATAGACCCAATAATGAATATAAAAAATAATATATAGGTGTATCAATGAATGAAAATATTTGGATCTAAAGGAGCATATTGAATATTTATAACATGCGCAAAAGAAGAACAAAGTGATAAAGATATAGAGAGGTGCTTGTACATTTCTAGGGATAATTATTTTTTGGCTGAATAAAGTGGTAGATCTATACTATAATATTCTATTATATAATACCATTTGAGATCCTTACAACCTTTATATGTCTTATTTTTGAGATAAAACATTTATACTGAAATTTAGGTGGAATAAATAAATATTGTAAAGTGAAAAAGGAAATCAAACTATTTGTGTCAAATAGAACACCATAGTTATGTTATTGACCACACATTATAAAAATTGAGCAAATTATTACATTATATTGTTATTATTTCATATTGATCCATATATTTCTATATAAATGGTAAATTATATAATAGTAGCTTTGATGCCATATCCTTTCCCATTATTCTTTTTAAAATATGATAATTTTTCTGTTGGGTTGGATAATAACCACCACACACAATTAATCTAGTTATCTTAATCAAGATGAAACTTTTTAAAACCCATGTTGTTTATTTAATGAAACTTTTCTTATCATGTATATACATATATTTAAAATGGTGAGATAGAAATAATAACATCCAACCAATAAAAAATTAATGATGTGAAAAGGGATAAAAGTTCTAATTGGAAAAAAAATTATAACAATGCTCATTCACCCCATCCCCCGTCGTAGTGTTGGACATATCCCATTATTATCAATTTAATTGATATTATATAAGGCCACACTTAAAATTGTCTAATCATAATTTATGGTACATTTTAATATTTTAATTATCCACAAAATTAAATATGAAATAAAAAAACTAGTGAGTAATTTATATTTATATAATGATTCCCATCACTAAAGACTCTGATAACTAAGAAAAAAATAGAAGAGAATAATAAATATGGAATCTGTCGTATAAAAGGAGAAACAATTTTCATTTTATCCATGTGAAAATACTGAAAATATTGGAAGAAAATGTGGATGAATCTATAACCAAGGTAACAAATATCCATTCTAAAACATAATTTTTAAATAATCATGGTGATCTGATGTTATGTGAGAGTTTGAATCTTAATTATCTTAAAAATGGAAAGCTATAATGGGGACACCGCATATTTAAAATTTTATTTGAGCAATTGGTTACTATGTTAAATGATGTTTAGAAAATATTACTGAAGGAAGTGTGAAAATATTTTGGTCTATTTGAATGTATTTAGGAAAATATTGCTAATCTTGGTTATGAATTTGAAATCCATGAGAATGATTTTTAATAGTGAGGGAAAACATGTATAGAACTATTCATGCATGTTATATCTAATGAAGATATTAAAAATAAACTTTTGGAAAGGTTTTCCAGAATTGAGACATAGTATATTCATGAAAATCAAGAGAAATAAAATGCTAAACATGAGATTGAGGTAAAGTTCCATGCATTGGAAGACAATCTAATTTCTATTATTAACATTGAAAATTCATATTTTGATGTTAAAACTATGAAGATAAAATAGCTTAATAATTTGGAAAAATAAAATAAACATATGCTTAATGATTGATTTTATAAGATATTAACGACTTTCAATACATATTGAATTCATTGTAGGGCTAGGAATCCATCATCAATATGAAATTTCATGATCTTAAGATCAATTTTACCATCTTAAAAATAGTTTTTCCATGATTTATCAATAAAATCAAAATAGTTCTATTTTCTCGTGAATGTTAATGGTGAATTATTTTATAAAAGACCACTATTTGATAATAAAAACATCATAAGTAAATATAAAAATTAATCTAGAGTAGAATAAAAAATTACAATACCATCCACAACAACATTACATTATTTTTATAAGTATATTTTTATAAATTATATTAGTTTGAATTTAAATGAATAAAAATATTGAATGTGAAAATGATGAGGGTCACACCACTATATATATGGTGATGAAAATAGTGAGTACAGATTTGTATTCTCTAAAATATGTTTATTTTGTGAATAAAAATTCATAAAAATTGTATGAAAATAGATATTGATAAACTAATAATAAAATGAAAATAACAATAAATGAATTTATTTTTTTGGTGAAATTTAATGTTTGGGTAAATGGATGTTGAGTTTTGAAAAAAACAAAGAAACCAATAGAAGAAAATAAGAGACAATACCAAGGGCGATCGAAGATGGAATGATGAAAAATTCACTAATGAATAATATTTATATATGTATTTCATACTTATTTAAAAACCTAGAGATCTTTTGTGGATGTTGTAATAAATTTGGTCATAGTGATGGGACATACAAGATTGATTCCAATATTATTGTTAAAATAAATTTTAAATAATTATGATCATATAGAATAAAAAATGATGAACCTTACAAGGGAAAAATTAAATAATTAGTGGTTTAAAGAAATATTTATAAGAAATAAATATTGGAGATAGTTAGGTTATGGCTATAGGAAAAAGAACTTTGATCAAACTGGTCAAATTATGTCAAAGAATAATGATACATCAACTATAAATGTATGATTATGTGGTGGTAATTTGGGTAGCAACATTTATTGATATAATTTTTCTAGGGAATATTATATTAACATTTTAAATTTTGAACATAAAAAGTGATCAATCTAAAAGAAAAATGTAGATATTGGTTTAGTGAGGAGAATTATAGAAAGTCTATGTGTAATTGTAAAGTAATATTAGAAACTTTATATGATTTTATTGATAATACGTCCAGGCTAATAAGAAAAACAAATAAAAATATATAATTAAGATGATAAGGAATGTGTTAAGTGAAAAATGGATGTTTTCATATGATAATGGAGGACCTAAATTTTTGGTGAGTTTGAAAAGGGATTACATCTTTAAATCACATGAAATTATACCTGGGATAATCTTATAGATTGTATATAATTCGAAATATTAATTTCTAAAAACCCATTTAAATTTATGATAAATAATTTTCAGGACATAGTTTTATTAATTTGTTATATTTTATTGATTTATATTCATAATATTTATATCAAGTAAATTTTCTATCAAAATGAATTAGTGTTTTTTCTAACCAAATTATATTTTCATTCATGACAATGTTTAATTTAAAAGAATTATTTTTATCTTGTATAATTTCATTCTTAAAAAGTGAACTTCATTTTATAATTCATCATATCATAATTATCTTTGGGTAATTTTTTGTAAATTTTCTAAAAGGATTTGGTTTTCTATTCTGATTTAAAAATTCTGATTTTTATAAAAAACATCTTATCATTTAAAGAGTTAAATATGTTATATATTTTTAATTGTTTTAATGATAACTTTAGATAATTTTATTATTAATAATCCAATAATAGTCTTTTTAAAAAAAATTAAGATTAAATTTGGTATAAAATCATTTAACTTGTCTAAATTATACTTTATGAACATATTTAAACTCGATTACATCAAATAAATGGAAATAACCGATTTTTGGTGCACTTTTCTTGGGTATGAAATTAATATATATATTTTTCTTTTTGAAAATTTGATGTGTGTCCTCTCCCTCAGTTATAAAAGGATGCCCTCTTCACTAATATCCACACATCAAGAGCCATATATATCATCCAATAACTACATAAATACCTCACCTACATTCCTCCCCATTTTATGTATTCCTTTATTTGATAATAAAACCAACTTAAGAATTGTTTAGGAAAATACCAATAGAGGTTTTCCAGAGTGATGAGAAAGTTCTTAACTGAGAATTTTAATTTTATTTCTTCTTTGTGATCCGTAATAATATCCTAGAAACATGTCAAAATAACAATAAAGGTATCTATGATCATGATGGTTTATTCTTTTGCCCTATGTCAATAATTTTCTAGTAAAAAATATTGTATATTAGTGACCACAATGTTATCTCATAAGGAAGTTGGAGACTAAGTTGTCAAACAACCAATTTATTAATTTTGTTATGTTAATGTAAATGATAAAAATTATGATTTAATATTTAGTAAAAAAATTACATGAAAAAATAATATATTACAACTATAAAATACAATTAATGATTGTAAATTTGAATCAATGTGGACTGATAATGATATGCTAATAAAATCAGTATTAGGCGAGCTTCGATCCTTGGAATCTCCATTAATATTTGTCGATAAATATCGTCAAATTAAATTATCCAATGTATACCTCCATACCAAAAATTATAAAATTATATTTCTTGGAAACCATATATATACCTACAATGTGGGGTTTTATCTTTTAATTCATATTATTAGATATCCCAATGAACATACAGAAAATAAAACTAATTGGACTTGTTATTCTCAGTTGGAAGACATCCCCAAAAAAGTCTAAAAATCAAGAAAACTATTATAAAAACATAATTTTATTAAAAATCAATATCAAATTGAAAAAAGGTCATTTATGAAGGAATGATAAATCCTTCAATCATGTTAAATATTTATATATAATTTCAAAATACAAGAGTAACTAAATTAAATATCTAACACAATAAGAAAATATCTTCGGATATTCACATCCCACTTTAATATACATTTTATCCTTTCATGGAATGTTTACTTGATGAAATAATTACATTCTCCAAAATTAAATCTTCATTACATCTCACACCTACAACATAACTATAGTTTTAAATTATGTATATATGAGAATACATAGAAAAAGAGGGGTTTTATGGTTCTATATTGTTTCTATACTTTAAAAGTTTAAACTATTTGTTACCTCTTCAATACCAAATATTTTAAGTGTTCCTTATTAAATATTATTGTAAGTACAGTTTTATTTATTAACAATATATGTCAAACAATCTATACATGTGTTAAAAATGTTATATCCTAACTACCAAAGTGTGCAATTCATATTCAAGGAATCTCTTGAACATCCTGTACTAGAATGACCCAATTTAAAATATTAGGAATCAAATTAGACCATCATATTAAATTTTGATATTTAGATTTGATTATTCTGGGTTTTACAGAATGAATAACCTAAATTGTAATGTTGTATGCAATGGTATTCCTCATTTACTCAAGGTTAGTCAATCATGTTTGAAAAAAAGACTTTCCACATTATTTATTTGTTTCAGTCTCCAAATGGTCTATTAAAAAAATGTCCCAATTGCAACATATGAATCCAAAATTCAAAGGTTTCTCAAAAAATTAATTCTAATATTTGGATCAATATTTATAATATATTTCCCAAAATATTTTAGTGATAGAAACATTTAAAATTATATAATTTTTTTTCAATTTAGATAAAAAATTCCTTAAAATTACATGATTGATATAATTTCGCATCAAATAAAAAATTCGTTTGGAATAAAAAATTAATGCAAATATTTTTTCAAAAATATCATCTCTATAAAACCCCCCACACTTGATTCTTAGACTCCTTTAGAAGATATCACTCTAAATAAATTTCTAATCAAAATTCATTAGACATGTCAATGAAATTAATAATATTAATATCATGTAACCATTCTTATCATTCCAATTCAATGATATAAATTCAAATTTTTTAATTATGTTCATTTATTCCGTTACCATGTATTTTATTCCACTTTGAAAAAATATTCTTATCTCACCAAGTTTCCTCTCAAAACATGATATTTATGTTGAACACAGTTTCACTAATCCAAATAAAATCTATGGGAATAAAAATATTTATAATAATTCAAATATTAAAAAAAAAAATTATTTGTACCCATCATGAAAAATTAAAAAGGTTTGTTCTATATTTTAATGATTTTGGCTTTCAAATATGAATATATTCTAACAGAAGAAGATGTATTGGATGGTTTTAGAACTAATATTTCGTGATTCTAGTTTCATGTCAATCATATATTTCTCCTCTTTATTATTAATTTAAAAGAAGATCCAAAATGGCATCAAAATGTCTGTCATGGATAGCCCACAAATTATCTAATTCAGATGAAATGAAATAAAAATTTCTTTAAAAAATATATATAATTCTCCTATTATGCTCTAGAAAAGTATAAATGCTTATATTTGGATGCTCTAGAAAGGCTCAAATTATTTTTACATGAAATTTTAATATATTATTAAATTTTGAGAGAATAAAATATTGAGTAAAAATTGTATGTCTTTGGAATTAAATCATCCCCCAAAAGAAGAACCAATTGGCATAACACACCACAAGACAACACCCCTGTAACAACTTTTGATTTTAAAATGGGATCATAATTATTGATAGAATATATAACATGAAAAAATAATCTTATATTTTAATGTAACAAACCAATATATTATGATATATTTTCTTTAAAACGAACTTTTTTTCTCTAATAGCTTGTGGAACATGAAACCGTGAGTGTAATTGAACTGTAATAATGAATATCATTATAACCTTACTATTAAATTGGATGATACAAATCCCAAATTATGGAAATTATCTCATATACAAATTTATTGGCAAATTAATTGGTTAAAATTAATTAGTAATAAAATAGTAATCATTTCAATGAAAAATTGAATATTTCCTAATAAAATATAATTTTATAAAAGAAGGTATAGTTTCACTTTGGGACATAAATTGAAAATTAACACTTATCACTATTAGAAAGTGTATTTTATAAAATTAACTTCATTTTTTAATAAGAATATCCAAAAAATATATGGTGAATTTACCTACTTTTTCTAAAATCTATCATTTTTTAATGAATAAAGAAAAATTAATTTTTTATTAAAAACTACCTTTTTGAAAAAAATAATTAAAACCATAAATTATATTTTAAATTTTTTAAAGTAAATTTAGTTAAATAATTTTACTATTTAACTACTTTTGGTAATTAAAATCAATTTTATATTAACGTTTCATATTAAAAAATTCATAACTTATTAAAAATTTTCCGTTTAGAATCCTAATTTCTCCTCTCATCTTCCTGTATAATTTAAAATATGTATATTCGATTTCATTGAATTAAATTTCCAAAAAAATAAATTCCATATATTTAATCTGTATAATTAAAATTATGAAATATAGTTCAAATAAATTTTTTATCATTATCATTAGTATAAAATGTAAAAAGTTATTAACATATTTATGGTTAAAACTGATTTACATGGCTGTTAAACTAACAATAATAAAGTTAAAAATGACATAAAAAATTCCAAAAATATATTTTATGTCAAAATTTAGACCTTATCACATTTAAATATTCATAATGTCAAGTTGGATTATTTTTCCATGAAACAATAGGGGGTGTAATTGTTTCATCTCTAAAATTTATTGTCTGCACTCTCCTTCAATAACTTCCATACTCCACTCGTATAATAATAGATCCCTTTTTATGATAAATCCAAAATAGAATGGATTTTGGTGACAACCTACAGATGTTATCTAATAAAGAGGTAATATTATTAAATGATAATTTTCATTTTGTTTCTTCTTCCACATACTTAAAATCATATTAAACCATGTTTACATAATATCCCTTGTACATTAAATATAATAAAAGTTTAGTTTCATTAGGTAATTACCAATACCTATCTACCCTTCAGTCAAATGTGAAATGAAAATCTCGATCATGTGAACAATCAGACTACAACCTCATTAACTGATGTAACTCATTTTCCATCACCACCTTTTATGGATTAATATAATGGTATATTAAAAACATATATATGAAATATATAGATATTTAATTATAATACAGGATATATTTTATATATATATATTACTTGATATTTATTCATTAAAATTAATATATCACATCCTTCCTTTCCTTTTTCCCTATTAAAGAAATGATAATGTCACTTGTGTGTACGTTCAACATACCATCTCTATGAAGCAATGTGAACTATTCTAAAATTTAAAGATTAATTAATTAATCTATAAATATTTTTTATGGTCAATAATATTATTTATACCATTAATAAATTTTTGGAGATGGTGGATCTGTATACTATACACAAGAAACGAAGCCTTAATGAAAAAAATCTTGAGAAATCAAAGAAATTAACTCAAAAAAATGAATATAATGAATTGTCACGAAAAAAATGTGATAATATTTCATATAATCATCATATATGATATTATAAATATTAATTTTATCTTGTATTATATTAATAACATTATTTAAAACACTATAAATGAAGTTAAAGAACATTCATCCAAATGGAAGCATCAGGTAAGAGAGTCCATCTCAATTTCACATCATTAAGGAATATTGTAATGTTATTCACCTAATATATTTTATATGATTATAATAATTATCCCATAACATTTAATACCAATAACAATCAATAATTAATGTGATTTAATGTTTGAATTTTAATTATTTCAACCGAGGGAATTTGACATGAAAATTTCCAAGTGGTAATGATTATTATAACTGAATGTCTTTTCATAGGGTTGGATTATATTTTATTATATTTCATATTATATTATTATTTATGTATTGCAATTTTGAATATTATTTATTATTTAAAAATTTTTATGTTGATTTCTATTGGACACACATAATTAATTCACATGTTAATTATCACTTCAATGTTGATATCTAAATTTGTGTTTATTTCATAATATCATTTTAATCTAGAATGTTTATTTTGAAATTTACATTGAAGAACATTATTTGATCACTATAAAAAGACCCTTAAATTTTATTCTCTTCTAGAAATAGATTATTATCAAATAAGATAATAACATTTTCCAATTCTTCCTTAAAATGACTAATAAAATGATTTTAATAAAATCTGAATTCATTTCTCCCTTCGGTCGGAAATCCCATTTCCTCCATAAAAATAAATTAATTAATTTTTCAAAAATGTTTTCAAAATTTTATAATTTATTTAATTAACAAATGTTTTATTTTTTTTATTTTATACAGAGTATTATTAATGTAATATTTAGATCTTTTTTCAATCAAGGCATGTTTGGGTTTTACTAAAAAGATGAAAAGAATATTTTCTTTAACACGAATAGAATGTATAGAGTTTACAAATATCTGGAAATATTAATGTAATAATTATTATGTATAATTTTGAATTTCTATTTTAAAATGTTAATATATATTTTATATTTAAAAATAATATATTTTTAATGTGAAATGGATATTTTTATCAATTATTTTTAATGATGTTTTTATGGTATTTATATTCCTCAATGAGTAAAAAACATTATTTTTCATAAAATTCCCTCTTGATAGGTTATATTGATAGCATAATTATTATTTTTATTGATGTATTAAGACCATTTGGGCCACAGAATTTATTTACATTCAATTTATTAATCAATTTTTCAAAGTCATTATCATTATGTTGAAATATTAGATTTTCTATGATCATTGGACATTTTAGTACTTATAAATATGAATCTTATTTATCATAGATATGTTTATTGCATAAATAGCATATTATTCTGTCATATGTTATTTTTCATTGAATATTATTTTTTTATATGCAATAATATTGAAAAATTTAGAATATTTACTCAATATAGATATTTGATGATTGAATATTTTTTAATGATATAAAATGATTATTCTATATTTGAGGGATTATTTGGAATTGTAAAGATGGGTGTAGCCTTGAATTACATTGCTCCTCGATGAAGCGATTTTCTAATGAGGTGAATCAATAGGAAAGTATTAAAAATGTTTTTTCCAAATATATTCAAACTATCTTGTGAAATATCTTGATAGTAGTGTTATCAAGAATCTTGAGAAAATGACATGAAATAAATAATCATTTACTTCATTAAAAATTAATTTATTATTATACATGAAATGTTCATAATGATATTATAATTGGATGCATTTCATTCCCAGTTATTGATTTAAAGGCATATGTTTTTTTATTTACATTATCATGTTGATTATTCATTATATATTGATTATTTTAAAGTTATTTAAATAACATGTGTGTTTAGTTATTTTCCATTCCATAGATATTATTCATTATCTATTTATGAAAGTAATGTGATTTAAATTTAATGAGTCTTTAATTATTTAAATTTCCATAATCATTATTCCTTTACTACTCATGATATTCAAGTTAACTAAATGGATTGTGTGTTTAGTTGTTTAACATTCCAAAATTATTTCTTATCTAATCATGATAGTCTCATTATTTAATAAACTGATAGTTTTTTAGATATTTACATTTCATATATATTATTCATTATGATTATTCATCATTCACTCATTATAGCTTATTCATTATGGAATTCTTACAAATAATTTGAGATCACATTTAATTTTTCCCTTTTCCTGTAATCTACGAAGTTTGCTATAGAGGAAATGAAAAGATACGATAGAATAAATAATGATATTCTTGTGAAAATATTATTTTATTTTGTTTATTTAAATTTTATTCAAGACTCAATTTGGTATCTATTTTTACAATAATACTAAACTATTTAGTCCTTAGGATGTGATTTATTATATATAATGAAAATATTGAAATTTAGATAGCAACTCTCTTATACTGAAATCCAAGATGATATAGTTCTTACTTGAGGAAGTTTAGTGTAAAACATGTGAACTATATTTAGGAAAATAATGAATAGGGAAAATAAAACCACTATAGACATTGAGAATAAGTGTTTAAGATCATACTAATGATTTGGTAAGGTAGTGTTCATGTTATTGTTTCTAAAAATACATCCATGACTTTATATGATAACTATAGGTGGTTTAGGTAGAAATTTTCTAGGGTTAATAACAATGAAAAAAGAGCATTTTTCTTGACTCTATCATTACCAGGAACTTGAAAATGAGCATTACTGGGAATCTTTCATGACACTCCGTGTTGATATGATTTAGATAATTGACATTTTATTTAAAAACCATTGTGAATGATTTCAATAGATGATTATAATGAATGACCATGTTTAAATACAAGGTTCCTTATATTTAAAATAATGTGTCTTGATTTTGACATCCAATAAATGATGATATAGTTTTCCTACTCAGATTATTGTCTCTCGAACATTTATTTTTTTGTTTCTAGTCAATTGATGGAACCGGACAGAATGATGTGGTGATTATGAATACCAAAATAGTATAATGGGTGGAGATAATGATATTGTGATTGTACCTCGTTAGTTATTCAAAAATATAGTTAATATTATATCCCTTAACCAACTCAAGGACTCACCAATGAATAGAAAGATAGTTTCCTCTAATATTTAAAATGGTGGAGAACATGAATGAAATAAGGCTTGTTTCCATTCATTTTTTAAATTTCAAAAGAGACTCCTAGGAAGGTGTCTTAAAGGAACATGAAAAACTTTTATGTCTGGAAAATATTTTCTTGGAAAAAATAATTATTTGTGGGAAAAATAAGAGTACTATGGAAGGAAATAAATTTCATTATAAGTACCATTTAATTGTTTTTTTAATTAAATATACGCAACTAGGGATTTATTTATACCAATTAACTTTTTAATGGTAAAATCCTACAAAAAGTAAGGTCATGTGTTGAAATAAAATAGTAGAATTATTTTTTGGGAATATATATATATATATATATATATATATATTATTGAAGTATTTTTTCCAATGGTATTTTAGTTATAATAATCCTAACACATCTATGGATTTTGTTAATTGTTGAATCAATATTTGTCAATTAACATAAGTGTAGAGACCCCGACCATAGTAGCCCAATGTTGGTGTCCAACCATTTTAAATTGGCATAATATACAGTGAAACACTTCCCGACGGACCAAATACTTTAGTTATCATGGTAAACTAGATAAATAAATGATTCCCATATTATATTTCTAAATAAAATTTAGAGCATAATTTATTTTCTATAATAAAATAACTCCTTATATTTTATACATTCATATCAACAATAGTACACTTTATGGATTATTTAGAAATTAAAAACATAACGGTGATATCAATATTATAATTAAGTGTTAAATATAGCTGAAACTATCATGAATAAATAATTAAAATCAACATAGTATAATAAATAACAAAAAAAATGTGCCATTTAATAAATAATATGAGAGTGAAATGCATCCAAAGATAATATCAATGAGATAATCTCATGGAAAATAATAAATAAATTCTTAATGAATGAAATTTCTTAGTTATTTGATGTCATGTATTCAGATCATGATACCTCTAGCATCAATATATATCCTCAATATAGATTAGTGAAACTGGGAAAAACCGGTCAGGTTTTTATAAATGTTCATCTACTATAAAGATCATACATAAGACATTTTAAAACTACAAGGTACAAACACATCAGGTATGGCCAAATGATTTATTTGATGGTACATATTGATGCATTAAGGGTTTTTCTATAAAAGGTATCCACTAGAAAAATCATGTAGGAATCATTCCTAATATATTAAATGATCAATTTTATTCATGAACAATATAAATTATCTGAAGATATTCATATTAGTTAAATAATATAGATTTATAAATATTTCATATGAAAAATATATTACTTTCAATTTAAATAGTAAATGAAAAAATAAATAAATATTGTTTAGTAATCAATCATATGCATAATACAAGAATATTGATATTGATGAAAAATTTAATTTCTAATGACAAATGAAAATAATAAATTTATTATTTAAAGTTTATGTTAACAATAAAAATAAAATGTGTGATTATATAATAACATTTACCACATGTTAATTTTCTATTATAATGTTATTTGATGGAATAATTCAAATATGAAACATAAATTAAATTAATTATAAATGAATAATGATATTACATGTAAAATAGGTTTCATATAAACCATATAAAAGGGAATTAATACATAAAAATTAATCTCAATGGGATGTAAATTTATATTAAATTTATAACTTATTGTTACTTTTGGTAGATTTTTTTATCCTCTTGTATAGTGGTTTAACGAAATTAAATAACTTACACTAAAACCATATTAACATTTATAATACCATATATGATCCTTTGATAACATTATATCACCAATTAATTAATTATATTTAATTATTTTCATTTTTTATATGTTTTTTATTTTCTTATAATTTTTCCTCCGTCATGAAGGTTTTATTTCTCTATCATATTATATAGTTACAAAATCTACATAACAATATCCATGAAATAAATATCAAAATAAGAAATAATATATAATTTTAGTAATAAAAATGAATAATGGTTTTGAGAAATGAAATATCTTACGGTCATTGAGATGGAGAGCCATATATACACATGAGTAACAATACCATTTTTCATGAATCATTCTGAAAAGGTTATATGTAACAACACAAAATTTATTCATGGAATTTCACATCTTATAATTACGTCATGTTATATAAATCACAAACATCACAAAGATAAAAAATTAAACAATATTCTCATAATTGAAAAATTATACACAATAAGATAATAAACTAATAATAATTTCAATTAATATGGAAATGAAATAAATAAAAAATTAGTGAGTAAGAACATGATAGTTTGGATATGTTAGATCCACCAGAATTACAACACTCATGAAAAAGCATTAAAAATAAATCCTACTGTAAATAATAAAATATAAATTCTGAAAAAGGATGTATTTATATAGACAAGAGAGAAAGTATAAGTTAACAAATAATGAATGGAATAAGTGTTATTTATAAAAATTAGGGAACTATATAACCATTATAAATCTGACTATTCAAATTGTAATCAGATCATCATAATTTTAAGCAGGCCATTGGAATTGTAATATGAGTATTTGGAATATTAATCAGAGTTTTAGAGTAGTGAAATACCCATTGGAAGTGTAAAATAATATTTATGAATCTTATAAAATGATACAACCATAGTATATGAAAATAAATGTTTTAAAAATAATAAGTTATGTGTTTATATTTCTTATCAAACATAAATTTATTAATAAAATTTTTATAATAAATATATTGATTTTTAAAAACGTTTTTATATAAATTATATTTATAAATTAATAATATGCTTTATTATAAATATAATATAATTTTCTAAGGGTATAAACCATTTCTCGAGGGGCCATAAAATAGATTATAATAATAAAAATGATATTTTTTGAAAAAAAGAATTATTTTTGTTAAATTAAATTTCAAACATTTATTAGAATATTTTCATTAAATTGATTAAATTTTTTAAATATGCATGTAAAAAAATGTTAGGGCGGATATTTTCATATTTCTATAAAATAGACATTTTTTGTTGAATTGTGAATTTCTTTAATTTATAGTATTTAACATTATAAACCAAATACAAGAAATATTAATTTATATATGATGTAATAACCAATTATTCTGAAATCACATGCACTTGATACTCTATATTGTCATAAGAACCAATACTATTGATAATCCATAGCCAAAAAATAAACTAAAGATTATTATATTCAAAGACATATATATCCCCCTTATAAATACTACCCCTCATCACCCCTGTAACGCCCCGACCCGAGTTACCCAGAGTTGGTGCATTATTACATAACATTGGCATGATCACAAGAAAGATCAAATCTCGAAAGACCGATTGGTTTAGTAGCCTTGGAAACACTAGATATATTCATAAGTTTTACATTACATCATAAAATGAAAAACTACTACAACAAAATAATGTCTCCATAATCCACACTCATATCCCCACATAATATCCCTGCAGGTCATTCATAACTTACTTCTTCACTTCCTGGGAAAAATATAACATAGAAAAGGGGTGAGCTCAAATGCCCAGTAAGGATAACAATATAGCGGAATCTTTCATAAATAAGAATAAACATTTAAGGCAATGTATAACTAAAACAAAAGCCTTTCAAACATGAACTTTAAACATGGTATGGCATAAATAAAATGAAATAATTCTATTTACTTATTCACATGGATATTCTACTAATCGAATAATCACATGAAAAAATCAATAACCACTTTCATAATGTCGGAATGCATAATGCCAGACTATCATAAGCACATAGCCAAGGCCTCGTGCCAAGACTACAAATAAGATTTTGTCAAGGCCTTGTGCCAAGACACTAGTTTGTCTCATGAGACCTACCGATGCATCGAGGAGCTATAGCGGGCTCCACCCGTCACTTACTAAGTCCAATGCATTCCCATATGAAAAGGTTTAAACATAACATAAACATTCGTATTAAAACTAGCATACGAAATGTCAATAATTTCACCATAAACTATGAATGGTATAAAAATAGCACATCCACAGTCAAACATATCACAAAACCTTCAATACAATATAGAAGTTTTGTATCATAATAAATCAACTTCAAATAATCTTAAAATCCATCAAAGGATGTTGACATAGATGAAATCAATATTCTTTTTAAAGAAATATCTCCTTCTATTTTGAAATCATTTAAGATCCGTATAAAATAAAACATTTTCTTTGAAAATATTCTTATAAGCTTGTAAGGGAAGCTTTGAAGATTTTATAACGGTGGAAAATAGCCTCACCCGCCGTATAAGTTAAAAAAAACATTCTTACCATAATTCTGTCGAAAAGGTTAAAAAGGACCTTGTTTTGAAAACGACGGAAAGATTCCTTTATAAACCACTTATAAAAAGTAAAACAAGGGTATAAATGACTTTAACCCATATTTTTGTAAATAATAAGTATGTTTTGAAATACATTTCGAAGAAACATGGATGTGGATGATAAAGAAATCCCAGTAGATTATTACGTATAAACAACCTCGGATAATGAAGAGATTGTGAAATAACCCTTACCAATTTGGTAACTTATGAAAGATACAAACCATGAAAGAGGTATCATACAATGAATATGTAAATACACATAAATTAGAGTGTATTACACAAAGAATATAATTATGGGCAGTACATACACCACACAAAAGGTGATGGTGGAAATATGTCATGAATCTCACGGGAATAAAGAGTGAGATGAAAACCCCTTACCTTGTACTTTTCCTTGGTTGGGGTAGGTTAACCTCCTGTATAATGGTGAAATAAATGTTATTAAATTATACAAGAATCATATATATTAATATGATATCATATATGATCTTTTAACATTGATTTGTTAATAATATCTTAGAATTATCGTCGTTTCGGGTGTTAACTTACTCATTTTCTTTTATATGTTTTGTTACATAAGCCATGTTTGTTGTATCTTATTCATATCCAGAATGATATCAAGTCCATAAATATCATTTTTAAATCATCAAATGATAATTATACTTGAATGGATACGATGGAGAATGAATCTCATCGCGTTCGTGGAGACGGTAGTCCGTACGTACGCACGAGCGACAATATCATTCTTTTAAAATAATATATAAATGGATGGTATATCATATATACAGAATCATTAACATGTTATATTTATTATATACATGAGTTACATATCATTATTATACCCATCAAAATAATAATATATTGAATAACAATTACACCACGACGTGGAGACGGTAAGCCGTACGTACGCACGTATGGTGACATGTTATTCAAAGGGTGGATAGAATACTGAATATGGTTGTACCATATTTATAATAACATCACAGTATATATATGATACTGGAGTCATTATTTTAGAATGGTAACAACAAATGAAGAAGAAGTGGAAGAAGAAATGAACTTGGAAAAGGGTGGTGAAATCATTACCTCTTCTTCGGGTTCTTCCTTTTGATTTGATCAAAAAGGCTCCTTAGGATGGATTTCTGATCAAACTAAGGCCCCAGGTTGTAGTGAGGGAAGTTGGGAGAGTATGTGGGCAGAGTTTGGCCGAACCAAAAGGCTTTTAAGGTGTGAAGAAATGAGAAGGAGGAGTGCCCTTTTATAAGAGGGGGGAGGGGCACCTTTGGAAAAGATAGAAATATTAATTTATAATAAATTCATATTCGGTTTCTAATGGATCAAAAGTTTATTCTTCAAAGGTTAAGGTGGGGATGGGTCGAAAACAACTCAACCAATATAATTTAGATAGGTTTGGGTACTTATATTAACCTTATCTTTAAGTATTAACTCTAAGTTAATTAGTTTCACTTTTACAATGTCTCTTTGTATTTTTAAATAATATGATTAATAAACTTACTAAATACATCCAAGTGACCCCCAAGTGGTCCATTAATGATGAACCTATCGTGATATAAGTCTCTTGGACGAACCTTAGATTTTTAGGAATTTAATATCAATTAATAATATAATATTTGTTTTAAGAACTCTTTTATGTCAATTTTGACACTATTCAATAGTTGTTTTTTTGATACTCATACAAGATTGATTACTTCGAAAAAAGTCAATTAAATCAATCCTAATATATCATATTATCCTATAAAATTAGTTTAATTCATTAAAAGTTTCATTTTATATTTATTTGGGTATTTATAATATCAATTATTTTAATTTTTCACTATTATAGTAATTACTACATCATCATTGTGTCATAAATAACATAAATTATTTAATGTCTAAAAATTATAAATAAAATATAATTATGTATTAAATCTTATTATCGTTCTAATGAATATTTATAATCTAAAATCCAACATATATAACCCTATGTAACAATTGTTTTTCTAAAAGATATATGCTTGTGTCATTTTTGTATTCATTTTAACTTAATTAAAATAAAGTTTCATTATCACTTACAAGTGGATCCATGAGGTCCCAAAATCGACCCAAAGATGTCCATGGTCGACCATGTATCAAACAATAGGGTTAAGACACGTTTTAGGGTAATTTAGTATTATTATAATATTATTTTTTAACCCTTATTTACCGGATTTACCCTTAACCATGGTAAATAAAATATTTACCGCAGTAATTATTCAAAATGTCTAAAAATAAAAGTTACCTGTTTACACGATTTGAACATCCTGATTCCAAATATGGAATCCATTTTCCTAAATTCAAAACACATAAGTGGCAGAAATTAATTTAAAATTAATTCCCGCTGTCAAAACAAAAAGCGTGTTTTTAAGAGATAATAACTATCAAAAGATTGACACTTGTTTATGTTCGGTTTAATTGTAAAATTATGTCCAATGACCAACATTATATTAAATGGTAAAAATATATTTTAAATATACTTTAAAACTACTAAAATTCATAATTTATCACTATTAATTATTTTGATTAAAAAAGTTGTTTTTAATTAAAATTTAGTAATTTTCACTATTCATCAAAATATGAAAGTTATCCGAAAAGTACCAAAATTTCACCTTAGGATAAATTAGATATTCCGAATCCAAAAATGAAGTCTATTTTGAAATATAAAATATATATAATTTTAAAAAGTAGGTATTACTATTCATAACGGCTAGTTTGATTGGTTGTTAGAACTCGGTGTTGCGTACAACACACACTATCGCATTATTCAAAGAGAAGCGTACCGTAGAAGCTTGGGGTGTTACATTCTCCCTTCCTTCAAATAATTTCGTCCTTGAAATTTCTAGAATACTATCGCATGAAAAGACTTGGGTGGTTCTTCATCATAAGTTCCTCGGGTTCCCACGTTGCCTCTTCCATCTTATGGTTTCTCCACAAAACTTTTACCAGACGCGTCGTCCGGTTTCTCAGTACTTGTTCTCTCGTATCAAGAATCCTGACGGGCTCTTCACAATAGGAATGATCGGGTTCCTGTTCTAATTCCTCATAGGTGAGTACATGCGTTGGATCAGGCATGTATTTCCTCAACAGAGATATGTGGAACACATCGTGAACTTTGGAGAGACTTGGCGGCATTGCCAATCAGTAAGCTACAACCCCAATTTGTTCTAGAATTCCGAAAGGTCCGATGTACCTGGGACTCAATTTACCCTTCTTACCAAAACGTATGACTCCCTTCCATGGAGATACCTTTAGTAAAACATGATCACCGACTTGAAATTCCAAATCCTTCCTTCGATTATCGGCATAGCTCTTCTGCCTACTTTGAGCTGCTCTGATGTGATTTTGGATTACCTTCACCTCTTCCATCGTTTCCTCCACCAGTTCTGGACCTACAAGTTTTCTTTCACCGACGTCATCCCAACAGGTTGGTGTACGACATCTCTTTCCGTATAACGCTTCATATGGTGCCATCTGAATACTTGAATGGAAGCTATTGTTATAGGAAAATTCTACCAGAGGTAAATATTGATCCCACATACCTTGAAAGTCAAGTGAGCAAGATCTCAACATGTCTTCTAAGGTTTGAATAGTCCGTTCTGATTGTTCGTCTGTCTGAGGGTGGTAATCAGTGCTCAAATGAAGTTCAGTATCCAGGGATTTATGAAGACTTTTCCAAAATCTTGAAGGAAAATGGGGATCACGATCAAAAACAATTGATAAGGGTACTCCATGAATTCTCACAACTTCATTAATATATAGTCTTTCTAGATGTTCCAGGGGTAGATCTTCTCTTATAGGAAGAAAATGTGCTGACTTGGTAAGACGATCAACAATAACCCATATTGCATCATTCCTTCTAGGAGTCTTTGGTAGCCCCATGACAAAGTCCATCGTAATATTGTCCCATTTCCACTCCGGTATGGGAAGAGGTTGCATGACTCCTCCAGGCTGTTCCCTTCCAGCTTTCACTTGTTGACAAACCATACATCTTGACACAAAATCAGCAATCTCCCTCTTCATGTTGTCCCACCAAAAATGTTCCTTCAAATCTCTATACATTTTTGTGCTCCCAGGGTGTATAGAGAAATTGGAACTATGAGCATCATCCAGCAATTCCCTTTTTAGATCAGGTAAATCGAGAACACAAAGTCTCTTCCCGAATTTCAAAATTCTATCTTCATACACAAAGTCTCTCAATCTCCCATCATTCACAGCTTTAATCTTCTTTTGGAATTCTTCATCATCGGTCTGAGAACTCTTAATCCTTTCTAGTAAAGATGGTTTGGCAACCATTTGAAAAAGCATTGATGTTTCACCTTCCCTGGTTATTCCCATGTCCATCTTCACTAGATCAATGAAAATTGGATCCCTTTCAATTCTCATATTGTTCAAAACTCCATGGTATTTTCTACTCAAAGCATCTTCCACCTTGTTTTCCTTGCCCGGGTGGTAGTGTATCGTGAAATCATAATCCTTGAGTAATTCAAGCCATCTCCTTTGCCTCATGTTGAGTTCATTTTGTGAGAAAATATACTTAAAACTCTTGTGATCAGTATAAATCTCACATTTTTCACCATAGAGGTAGTTCCTCCATATCTTCAAAGCAAAGATCACAGCTGCTAACTCGAGATCATGAGTAGGATAGTTTTGTTCATGAATTTTCAACTGTCATGATGCATTGGCAATAACTCTATCATTCTGCATAAGGACACAACCAAGTCCTTTCTTCGATGCATCACAATAAATAACGAACCCATCATTCCCCGATGGTAGAGTCAATATAAGAGCATTGACTAATCTTTTCTTCAGTTCTTCAAAACATTCTTCACACTCTTTTGTCCAAACAAATTTAACCCCTTTACGTGTGAGCTTCGTTAATGGGTTAGCCAATCGGGCAAAATTCTGGACGAAACGTCGATAATAACCTGCCAAACCAATAAAACTGCATACCTCAGTTATACTCATAGGTTCTGGCCATTCTTGGATTGCCTTGGTCTTAGAAGGATCAACAGAGATTCCATCTTTAGAGACAATATGGCCAAGAAAAGAAATCTAATGAAGCCAGAATTCACACTTGCTAAACTTCCCATATAATTCATGCCTCCTCAGAGTCTTCAAGATAATGCGCAAGTGATTTTCATGATCTTCGTAGGTTTTGGAGTATACCAAGATATCGTCAATAAATACCACCACAAATTCATCGAGATACTCCTTGAAAACTCTATTCATCAGATCCATGAATACAGAGGGTGCATTAGTCAATCCAAACGGCATTACAGTAAACTCGTAATGCTCATACCTGGTTCGAAATGCTGTCTTCGGAATGTCTTCCTTCTTCACACACAACTGATGGTATCCAGATCGAAGGTCAATCTTTGAAATGTATTGATCTCCATGCAGTTGGTCAAATAAATCATCAATACGAGGTAGGGGATACTTGTTCTTTATCGTTATAGCATTGATCTCCCTGTAGTCGATACATAACCTCATAGATCCATCTTTTTTTTAACAAAAAGAATAGGGGCTCCCCATGGAGAAACACTAGGGTGAATAAATCCTTTATTACTCAATTCCTCTAGTTGTTTCTTTAGTTCGAATAACTCTACAGTAGACATTCTGTAAGGGGTCTTCGATATAGGCCTTGATCTAGGAATTAAATCAATGGAAAACTCAACTTCTCGTTCTGGAGGATGTCCAGGTAAATCTTCATGAAATACATCTACAAATTCTTTCACAACAGGTACATCCTCTATTTGAACATTCCTTTCCTCACCGACAGTTATTTCATTCTCTTCCTCCCCAATAATTGAATTAAGTTGAGCTACTAGGGGTGGATCTAAATAAGAATTAGGTGGTGACGATTCTGCTCTAAAGATAAGGTGTTCCTTATCATTATCATCAAGAATCATAACCTCTTTCTTCTTACAATAAATCTTCGCATCATAGTCCGAAAGCCAGTCCATACCGAGGATTATATCAAACTCAATCATAGGTATGACGATGAGATTAGGAGATAAAGAAAATTTATGTGCTCTAATGGGGACTGAATCACAAAACTTTGTTGCAATGATACTTCCCTTAGGAGTTTTAATTGACAACTCCCATATTAAATCAAATTGGAAATATCTAATTTTCTTAGCAAACTGGGAAGATATGAAACAATTCGACGATCCAGAGTCAAATAATGCATTTTCTAAACTTGAGGAAACCATTAAATTACCTGCCACCGCGTCTTTTGGAGCTTCTACCTCTACAGTAGTGATAGCATAAGCCTGGCCTTGATCCCATGGCCTTTTCTGAGGTAAGTTCTCCTGACGCTTAGGAAATTCATTCGCATAATGTCCCATCTCCCTGCAATTGTAGCACTGAACGTTGGTAGCTTCCTTCTTCCCTTTGCAATCACGAGCTTGGTGGCCTTTTTCACCACACTTGTAACAGACTCCCATTCCCTTCAAGCAAGCACTGGGGTGTTTCTTCCCACATTTACCACAGGATGGATATTCAACCTTTCCTTTCATCCCCTTATTTCCATTCCCAAATTGATCAGCAGGACTCTTCTTCTCTTGCTTTTCTTTAAAGTCATAAGACTTAGAGAATTCCTTTTCGGTCTTGATAGCACATGAGACAATGTCTTCGTACGATGAAAAGGATTGTGAGACTAATACTCGACGGAGAAATGGTTTTAACCCATCAAAGAAACGATCAATCTTACTTCTTGGGTTGCGAATATAATCTCCAGAATACCTCGCTAACCTTGTAAAGTTAGCCTCATACTTTGTAACATTCTCATCCTCCTTTTGTCTCAGACTCAGAAATTGCCTTTCCATATCTGCTCGATGGTCACGAGGAAAGTATTTTTCTAAAAACAGATCTTTGAACTCCCTCCATTCCATATTTGATACTTCATCATCTTCCTTCATGTTTTGAATCAATGACCACCATTGATCAGCATCTCCAGTGATGCGGTAAACTGCCATGATAACTTTTTCCCTTTCACTGCTCCCCAAAGCCTGAAATATTTTCTCTAGGGAATTTATCCACTGCTCGGCTACTAAGGGATTTGTACTCCCATTGAACGTTGGTGGTTTTTGCCTCATGAATCGATCTAACATTGATCCTCCACGCTATGGATCAGGGTGCTCCATATGGGTAAGGTTATTATTAATAACCTGAGTAAGTTGTCCCAGTATGGTGATTAGCTGATCGGCTCCAGTTGCATCACCAGCCCCACTATAATTATCTTGAGCAGGAGGGCAATCCCTACATGGAGTGTGTGCATTGATACGGTTTCCATTTCTTCCACTAGGCGCCATTTCTAAACAATGGCATAAACTAGATCAGTTTATGAATCAAAATACATAATCCCATACTTATAAAACACTTAACATAAATTGAACTATTTATGGATATAATCCATAATCATAAAAATGTTTTCTTTGAGGAATTATATACTCATAAACCCTTCATAATGATTTGTAAAGAAAATGGGAGTTATCCTAAGCATATCCCCCGGGAGTGTCGTAACCAAGAGTGCAGCAAGGCCCGTTGTCGTGCACCAGTTCCCGTTCGAGTCTAGCTCAAAGCGGTGTTTTCAGGTTTTACCCCTAGGTACATCTGTGCCAGAGCCGCCTCTACCTGCTCATATCCAGACAGGGATGTATTGCTCGGAAAACTCACAAAATCCCTACAATACCAAAATTCTAGGAAGTTCTTCTACACTAATCTTCAAAGTTCATCTTAGGTCTACGTGCTCTAATCAGAGTTTATCTAAATCAAGCTTCCAAGGTTTGTACTAAACTTCCTCTGATACCAACTGTAATTCCCCGACCCCAGTTACCGAGAGTTGGTGCATTATTACATAACATTGGCATGATCACAAGAAAGATCAAATCTCGAAAGACCGATTGGTTTAGTAGCCTTGGAAACACTAGATATATTCATAAGTTTTACATTACTTCATAAAATGAAAAACTACTACAACAACATAATGTCTCCATAATCCACACTCATATCCCCACATAATATCCCTGCAGGTCATTCATAACTTACTTCTTCACATCCTGGGAAAAATAAAACATAGAAAAGGGGTGAGCTCAAATTCCAAGTAAGGATAACAATATAGCGGAAACTTTCATAAATAAGAATAAACATTTAAGGCAATGTATAACTAAAACAAAAGACTTTTAAACATGAACTTTCAACATGGTATGGAATAAATAAAATTAAATAATTCCATTTACTTATTCACATGGATATTCTACTAATCGAATAATCACATGCAAAAATCAATAACCACTTTCATAATGTTGGAATGCATAATGCCAGACTATCATAACCACATAGCCAAGGCCTCGTGCCAAGACTACAAATAAGATTTTGTCAAGGACTTCTGTCAAGACACTAGTTTGTCTCATGAGACCTACCGATGCATCGAGGAGCTATAGCGGGCTCCACCCATCACTTACTAAGTCCAATGCATTCCCATATGAAAAGGTTTAAACATAACATAAGCATTCGTATTAAAACTAGAATACAAAATGTCAATAATTTCACCATAAACTATGAATGGTATAAAAATAGCACATCCAAAGTAAAACATATCACAAAAACTTCAATACAATATAGAAGTTTTGTATCATAATAAATCAACTTCAAATAATCTTAAAATCCATCAAAGGATGTTGACATAGATGACATCAATATTCTTTTTAAATAAATATCTCCTTCTATTTTGAAATAATTTAAGATCCGTATAAAATAAAAAATATTCTTTGAAAATATTCTTATAAGCTTGTAAAGGAAGCTTTGAAGATTATATAACGGCGGAAAATAGCCGTACCCGCCGTATAAGTTAAAAAAACATTCTTACCATAATTCTGTCGAAAAGGTTAAAAAGGACCTTGTTTTGAAAACGACGGAAAGATTACTTTATAAACCTCTTATAAAAAGTCAAACAAGGGTATAAATGACTTTAACCCATATTTTTGTAAATAATAAATATGTTTTGAAATACATTTCGAAGAAACATGGATGTGGATGATAAAGAAATCCCAGTAGATTATTACGTATAAACAACCTCGGATAATGAAGAGATTGTGAAATAACCCTTACAAATTTGGTAACTTATGAAAGATACAAACCATGAAAGAGGTATCATACAATGAATATGTAAATACACATAAATTAGAGTGTATTACACAAGGAATATAATTATGGGCAGTACATACATCACACAAAAAGTGATGGTGGCAATATGGCATGAATCTCACGGGAATAAGGAGTGAGATGAAAACCCCTTACCTTGTACTTTTCCTTGGTTGGGGTAGGTTAACCTCCTGTATAATGGTGAAATAATTTTTAATAAATTATACAATAATCATATATATTAATATGATATCATATATGATCTTTTAACATTGATTTGTTAATAATATCTTAGAATTATCGTCGTTTCGGGTGTTAACTTACTCATTTTCTTTTATATGTTTTGTTACATAATCCATGTTTGTTGTATCTTATTCATATCCAGAATGATATCAAGTCCTTAAACATCATTTTTAAATCATCAAATGATAATTATACTTGAATGGATATGATGGAGAATGAATCTCATCGCGTTCGTGGAGACGGTAGTCCGTACGTACGCACGAGCGACAATATCATTCTTTTAAAATAATATATAAATGGATGGTATATCATATATACAGAATCATTAACATGTTATATTTATTATCTACATGAGTTACATATCATTATTATACCCATCCAAATAATAATATATTGAATAACAATTACACCACGACGTGGAGACGGTAAGTCGTACGTACACACGTATGGTGACATGTTATTCAAAGGGTGGATAGAATACTGAATATGGTTGTACCATATTTATAATAACATCACAGTATATGTATGATACTGGAGTCATTATTTTAGAATGGTAACAACAAAGGAAGAAGAAGTGGAAGAAGAAATGAACTTGGAAAAGGTTGGTGAAATCATTACCTCTTCTTTGGGTTCTTCCTTTTGATTTGATCAAAAGGGCTCCTTAGGTTGGCTTTCTGATCAAACTAAGGACTCTAGGTTGTAGTGAGGGAAGTTGGGAGAGTATTTGGGTAGAGTTTGGCCGAACCAAAAGGCTTTTAAGGTGTGAAGAAATGAGAATGAAGAGTACCTATTTATAAGAGGGGGGAGGGGCACCTTTGGAAAAGCTAGAAATATTAATTTATAATAAATTCATATTCGGTTTCTAATGTATCAAAAGTTGATTATTAAAAGGTTAAGGTGGGGATGGGTCGAAGAAAACTCAACCAATATAATTTAGAAAGGTTTGGGTACTTATATTAACCTTATCTTTAAGTATTAACTATAAGTTAATTAGTTTCACTTTTACAATGTCTCTTTGTATTTTTATAAAATATGGTTAATAAACTTACTACATATATCCAAGAGACCCCCAAGTGGTTCATTAATGATGAACCTATCATCATATAAGTCTCTTTGCCGAAACATAGATTTTTAGGAATTTAATATCAATTAATAATATAATATTTGTTTTAAGAACTCTTTTATGTCAATTTTGACACTATTCCATAGTTGATTTTTGTGAAACTCATAACAGATTGATTACTTCGAAAATTCAATTAAATAAATCATAATATATCATATTATCCTAGAAAATTAGTTTAATTCATTAAAAGTTTCATATTATATTCATTTGGGTATTTATAATATCAATTATTTTAATTTTTCACTATTATAGTAATTACTGCATCATCATTGTGTCATAAATAAAATAAATTATTTAATGTCTAAAAATTATAAATAAAATATAATTATGTAGGAAATCTTTTTATCTTTCTAATTAATATTTATAATCTAAAATCCAACATATATAACCCTATGTAACAATTTTGTTTCTAAAGAATATATGCTTGTGTCATTTTTGTATTCATTTTAACTTAATTAAAATAAAGTGTCATTATCACTTACAAGTGGATCCATGGAGTCCCAAAATCGACCCAAAGATGTCCATGGTCGACCATGTATCAACCAATAGGGTTAAGACACGTTTTAGGGTAATTTAGTATTATTATAATATTATTTTTTAACCCTTATTTACCGGATTTACCCTTAACCATGGTAAATAAAATATTTACCGCAGTAATTATTCAAAATGTCTAAAAATAAAAGTTACCTATTTACACGATTTGAACATCCTGATTCCAAATATGGAATCCATTTTCCTATATTCAAAACACAGAAGTGGTAGAAATTAATTTAATATTAATTCCCGCTGTCAATACAAAAAGCGTGTTTTTAAGAGATAATAACTATCAAAAGATTGACACTTGTTTATGTTCGGTTTAATTGTAAAATTATGTCCAATGACCAACATTATATTAAATGGTAAAAATATATTCTAAATATACTTTAAAACTACTAAAATTCATAATTTATCACTATTAATTATTTTTATTAAAAAAGTTGTTTTTAATTAAAATTTAGTAATTTTCACTATTCATCAAAATATGAAAGTTATCCGAAAAGTACCAAAATTTCACCTTAGGGTAAATTAGATATTCCAAATCCAAAAATGAAGTCTATTTTGAAATATAAAATATATATAATTTTAAAAAGTAGGTATTACTATTCATAACGGCTAGTTTGATTGGTTGTTAGAACTCGGTGTTGCGTACAACACACGCTATCGCATTATTCAAAGAGAAGCGTACCGTAGAAGCTTGGGGTGTTACAACCCCTTCTCCAAAATACATATCATCCCGGGATATTTCAAATAATCATTCAAATTATGTTATTAATCCTATCGAACACATCGTAGTATGGCTGGTCTGACTTGATGAATAATTCTAGGTGCCTTAAGGAGGACCTTAGGGAGAGGACATTCAAGATGAAAAATCTTATGTCTTCCTCTATTAAAATATTTATTTCTTCTAAATTATATTCACAGCCATAAAAAGTGGCATGATAAATCCTGTATCATATATATACTATTTTTTTGGGCTAATGGGTTATCAACCAACAAATATCATAACTTATCCTTTTATTTTAAAACTGCAAAAATTATCCATAATTTTTTAGTTCAACACCTTCATGGATGATGAGTTTTTGATTCCCATTTTGGTTTTTATCAATGGATTAAATGCACTTAATTTTTGTTAAATGAAGTAAGAAATTATACTATATAGGGTATCACTTTATGGAATTATTATGTGGCCATAATATTATATAAAATGATAACAGATTATTTTAGTCAGTAAAACTACAAAAATAAACAAAATATTTATATTTAATGTTTTAACAAATGAATCATACTCATGTAAAAAATGTTATATGAGACAATTTAATAATTTTGAATTTCCTCAAAACAATTTAATTTCAGATTAGGAATCTTATTTTAATTTTGAATGAACTTCCACAATTATATACAAGTGAAGCAACCATAAAACAAAGAAATGATCTCTCACAAATGATAAAATTGAGTTTTATAACTCAACAAAATGGCCATAAATGAACTTAATAAAATTATAATGAATAAAATATATGTGTAATATTTTATGGATTAAATTATTAATTATTAATTTTTGATTATCCATGACATTAAATGTATGTGCATAACACATTCATACATAAGGTAAAAAATATCTTTAAACATCCAAATTACTTATACATTATGATTTATATATTATGCCATAATTTAAATATTAATTTTCACTAAATGCATATCCTAAATCTTATAAACATGTTCCACATATATTCAAATAACACAAGATTTTATGAATTATTATTTTTTGAATAAATTAAAATCATCTCAGGGCTTTTATTTCCTGATACACCATGTTAAGAAATGTTTATTAGAAAAATCATGTTAACAATGTGCTAAGTGAAAAAATGAGTGTAAATTTTGATACATGAAACATTGAGTTTTTATTTTTCTACACATAGTACCATGTTTATATTTCATTACACCAAACACCTAACATATCATGCATTACACTAAACACTAAGTTTAAATGAAACCGAACGTATTAATAAAATATTATTATAGATATCACCACACTATTGGAATAGATATTATAAAAACGATTAAATAGAATATGAAAGTATCAATTATTTATGTTTATTATATGAATTATTTGGTAACGAATTAATTATAAATTAATGGAATATCTATTTGAAAATAGAAAAATTCATATTTATGGAGAAAGCTATTTTTATATGTACAAACAAATTTTCTCTCAATAAATTAAACAAAAACAAACTTATTCATTATTTTAATGAAATTAATATATTATATATTCAAAAAAAAATTTAACATTTATATTAAGTGTTTTTATATAATATATAAAATCAAATCAAATTTTACGCATAAAAATATGTATTTTTCAAAAAGGTAGTTTTACCACCTTTTAATGGAACACTTATTTTAGTAATTTTTTTTACATTTATAAATTATATTTGAAAAAAAATTCATTTTTTAAATCATAATTTAATAATTGTATTTTGAAGAATTGTAGCTCTTTTTCAGAAATGGTTCATTTTATAATGAATAGTATTAAATACTAAACTTTAATTCATAAGTGTATTTAAATTATATTTGAAATTGGTTTTAAAGTATATTATTTTCCATTAAAATATATAGATATTATTTATGTTATTTTAATATATTTAATATTGAAATTGAAGAAAAAACTTTGTATACTTTGATCTTTTCTCTTCAAGAACCTGCTTCCTCGACATGCCTGTATGATTAATTTTAAATTATTTTAATCTATTTCAATGAATTTCATTTGAGAAAATGGATTAAATATTGTGAATAAATATTATTTTAATTTATAATATAAATTAATTAAAATTTTACCATGATTATAAGTGAAATTGAAAAATAAAATCACAGTGATTAAGAGAACAAAGATTTTACCAAGAGACTAAAATTTAACATTAAATATAAAATGATCATGAAATGTGTCAAAAACCCATTTCTAGCCATATCTATACTATAAAATTATTCACCAAATTATGTTCCATTATTAGATCATTTTTTAGATAAAAACATGGGTACACATAACTAATTTTAAAAAATTTAAGGTGTGTCATTTCCTTCACTTATAAAAGAAATGCCATATTCCTATATCCTCAGACCTTATAAACCAATTGAATTAGACAATACCTTTGATAATAACATATAAAATTCCCAAAAATCATCTGAAAATCCATATGTTCTAAATAATCCCATCCAAGGTAGGTCATTGATGGATATAAAAGGGAGATACCTAAAGAAGAGGTAATATTCATAAATAAACATTTTTATTTTATTTATTACTCAAACCCCTTACATTTTTTTCTATATTGATTATATAATAAAATAAGTAACTTAAATATAATCATCTATAATCATTCTAATGATAAAATTTAAAATTACACAAACATAAATCAAATGTTTTATAAAATCATCGTTCATGTGTATGGCTGACCACCGCCTCACCGATCGATGTAGTTCATTTTTCCATTATAAACTATCA
Organism: Viscum album; assembly: GCA_963277665.1. Classification (NCBI taxonomy): domain Eukaryota; kingdom Viridiplantae; phylum Streptophyta; class Magnoliopsida; order Santalales; family Viscaceae; genus Viscum; species Viscum album. The sequence goes on from OY728145.1 coordinate 1,421,441,180, forward strand.
AGGTTAGAAAAATGATATACATGCAGTTTAAATATGAAATTTATGATAATTAGGATTTTATTATTATTATATAATTATTATATAACACATAAATTTATTATTTCTATTTTGTGGGAATATAAAAACATCATTCTTTGGTATGGAAGACAAACACCTCGTAATACAAAGTGATTATTTCATGATTAAAATAGAATATGTTAAGGATGGGTTTAAGAGACACATGTTATTTATATAAACTAAAAATACTAATATAATGATAATTAATATTTATATAGCATTTAATTTTACTTCATTATATAGGACAAGAAAATGGAAACAACATTCTTGTGTATATACGACTTACCGTATCCATGAATGATGTAATTCATTTTATATTTATATAATTTATATATCATTATAAATTAACATATACTGAATATAAATAATATTTATATCATTTTTTATTCTTCATATGAATTATTAATATTCTATATAGGATGACCAAAAATTACAAGTCAAAGAATCTACAAAAAACAAAGTGTCCATTACCCAAAATAGAAATAAAAATTGAATTATTAATAAGAAGGTAATATAAAGTAATAATAAAATCATATTTTTATGATATATATTAATATGGTTTTTTATTATATATATTTAATTTATATTTATTATAAAATATGTTTTAATGAGTTTGATGGAAGTCAAGACTTAAGGTTAGAGATTTCTAACTCATTTTTTACTTTTGTGAGACACATGAAATATTCACCACATCATTATTATTTGTGGTGAAAATAATAAAAATGAATTTAATTTATTATTATTATAATTAGTATTCATTTTGTTTACAAATTTGTATGAATATATCTTTTTCATTGTGTTACAGTATAAAATTTAAAATTTTTGAAAAGTAATTTTGTCTCAATTTTCTTTATTTGAGATAAATGTTATGTTATGCACCTATCTTATATTAAGATGTGTATACTCTACCCCCATTGAAATTTTATATTATGAAATATCATTTTTTTAACATATTTTACGCTTCATTTAATTTTATTCTTTCATTGGGATTACTATTCCACATTACCAAATCTATAGGTTTTATTTCTACAATATCATCATTTATTAGGATTGTTTGTCATTATGCTTCCATTGATGAAATAATATGATTATATATAAATAATTCTCCTGAATTTTATTATTATATAGTTATTCATTATATATTTACATATATTTAAAAATTTTCCACTCTATTCTACATTAGATAATTATGAAAATATTTTTAGGAAACTATGAATTTACTTATCTCTTAAGATGGAAATAAGTTTTTTTACAAAAAAATGTTTCTGAAAATGTTTTCAAAGTACATTTATATGATATTTTATGTTTATTTTCAAATATTGATATTAATATATATATATATATATATATTATTTTTCAAAAAAAATATTTTTAAATATTTCTTTATAAGTTTTCCTAGTTATTTTCATAGAAACGTTTTTAATAGGTTTTCAGGTTTAAGAAGTGTTTTTTAAAAGGAAAGGATATATCCTCAAGAATAGTTTTATGTGATATTTCAAACAAATTTTTATATAGGATTTAATTATTTTGGGGTTCCCTATTCCATTCCAGGGTTATTATATAATGGTACCATTCATATTATTTTTATAAATGTTTTTTGTTTTTAATTATTTATGTTCATAAATTTTATTTATCTTACATGGGACATACCATGATTAAATACATATAAAACCAATCCATTTCAAGAGTTATTATATTATTAAATGATTATAAAACCTGTATCATTTACAAAAGATATTATGTGATTAAATATTTTTTTATACCCATTTCATTTAATGTGTTTTGAAATGTTAAATGTAAATGATATTGAAAATAAATGTGTATGCTTTTTATTATGTGATAGGTGGAACATATATCTCCCTCTGATGTATTTGGTAGATATTTATAAATCACATGAGATAGATAAGACTAAAACAGGGAGTGAACTCGGATTAGAATGAATGGTTTGGAATGGGAACTAAACATGGTTCAATAATACATTATTGGAATGGGAAGTTAGTCGAGTTCAATAATATAAGGATTCCACTAGGGATTATGGTTCTTCATTCCCAATAAGTGTAGCTACCTATGTAGGAACCTTATAAAATGTTTACAATGTTTTTCCTGGACCTGATTACATTTTCATAATGTTATGTGTGGACCTAGTTTAATGTCCCTAAGTTAATGTAAGGGTGGGATTTCTTGTCATCATCTAAATGAGTAAACCAATTTCTATTTACAAATGTTCAGAATGTTATATGTTGATGTGTATTAAAAATATATATACATTGTGTTAAATTGTTATTCTCTTGTAGAACATTTAATTTCATATCATTATGATTCATATCATATTAACTATCAATATTTCTACACTGAATCCTGATTATAGTCTATTATATATAGGATATTATTTTAAAATGTTATGATCATGTTATAATATCTTTATGTTCATGTCATGCTTACATATCTCTTTTATTTACCTTTAATGAGCATATTAGCTAACCATAACTTATGTTTAATTTCCTAGGTACTGAATAATGGTTTTTGTAGGCATAAAATTTGTGGATATATCTATGGGCGAAATTTAAGATCTTTCAGAATGTTATAATATTATGTTTCCATGTTTCAAAATTGAACAAACTATTTTTATCCTTCTCCATGTACTTCTATAATGTGAAAAATATTCATCTAAAATGATGGAATTTTTACGTAAGAAAATCCTTAGTTGCAATAGGTTATATCAAAGTAAATTTTTATTTACCCTTTAGAAACTAGGATGGGAAAACAATATTTATATATGTAGGTATATTTTTATGTATACATATATGGATGTCTCTAAAGATAAGTCTAAGGATGATTTAAAGTATTAGAAAATGACTTAGATATTTGGTAAATGATACTGTGAGTGGTTTCTAAAAAATTACTTCCATGCCAAGATAATACAACTAGATGTGTCTCTAGAAGATATTTATATAGGGGAAACAACCCTGAAAAAACCATATTGAGATGTAATCAATTGAGAACTAGCACATGACAATTATCCATACTACACACCTGGTTAGAAAATATAAGGGGATAATCATTTAAAACTAAAAAACTAATTATAAAGCATCATGAAGGATTTAAATAGATATTGTTTATTAATAGAATATGATTGACCTAAGGATTCATATATAAAACATTTTGAGTAATGATTTGGGAATCCTTGGATTTATTTTAATGATTATGTGGTTTTCAAAAATTATTAGTGTTTATCACACAATTATTTTAGTTTTAGTCAATGGATAAACCTAAATGAAATCAAATTTACATTTAATGTGATGAAAAATTCAATGATATGAGAATGAAAATTTAATTACGACTAGAGAAAATGATATTAGGATTATTTTGATCCAACTATTGAAATATATTATTAAAATATCACATCTATTGATATTTATACCACATCAAAAAAGTAGATGATGGAATTATATGAAAGTTCATGTTATAATGAACATATATGATGAAATAATTGTTTTTAAACATGTAATTAAGGTGGGAATAAAAAAAATGAACTAGTATATCACATAGAGATAAATATGTTCTCTATGTGAAAAAAGGGTTATAGAGTGAAACATTATTGATGAGTTTATTGTCTTATCTTTGAAAAACATGGGCATTACCCAACTCAAATTCCTAAAACAATAATTTATTATTAGAAAAGGTAATGAAATAATTCATTCCATTAATTGAATTATAATTATTGAAGTATTTATGTATTTGTATTCAATAATTATGAATTATGAAATATATATTGGTTGTCCATTATATGTTTTTCATTATGTATTTTGAAGAATATTCTAAATGGTACTCATTTACATGAAAAGTGATTTAATGACCATATTATATTTTATGTAAAAATAATATTAAGTGAAGCTAACCCTAAATAGGGTCATAATGTTTCTAAAATGGTTTTTAGTTTGGATAAATAAATGTTTACTAATAGAAAGAACATTTTTAACGCTGGCATTTTAACATGGGTTCTTCAAGACTCTTGTTTAATGTCACTTTTTGGCATCGCTTTTTCAAATAAAAAACATTAAAAAAACAGATCCAAATTGTATATAATTTATCAATATTCAATTTTACTTATCTTATAACTAAAATAGACTTACGGATCCAATGTTATCGATGTCGTATGTAGACAATTATAAGACTTTGTTTTTAATGTCAATTTTTTCCAGTAACAAACATTAAAAGTTATTTTTGGCATAGTTATTCAAATAATTAATATTAAAAATAAGATCCAAGTTATAGATAATTCATCAGGATTCTATTTTAATGTTCATGGAGATAAAATAGACTTATGGATCAAAATATATGCGGGTCAGAAGTTGAAAATTGAATTACTTTATTTTTAACATCGCTTTTCTACAGAACTGAATTTAAATGTAATATTTTGGATTTGGGTTTTCAAATAATCTATGTTAAAAATAAAATCAAAGTTTTGGATAATTTCTCATGAATTTATTTTCCTGTTCTTGGAGGTTAAACAGAATTAAAGATCAAATGCAATTGATGTTGTAAGTTTAAAATTACAAGACTAGATTTCTATTGTCGGTTTTTTCAATAATCGATGTTAAAAGATACTTCTTGGCATGAATTTTTAAAATATATGATGCTAAAAGTTACTTTTTAGCGCCTATTTTTCAATAACTGATGTTAAATTCCAAAAATGATAATAGATTTAATATCAACTATATATTTACCCAATTTTACAAGTAAATTTCAAATATATGGGTCTGATATATCAATTCATTCACAACATGCATTTAAATTTTTGAAATCCTGCCTAAATATTAATGATTCACCACCATAAATATTTTTTTTTCAATATATACATACTCATTATTTTTCTTTCATCATTTTCTATATCTTCAATACAATCAAAATTTCAACAATTCTTTAGTCGATTATTTTAACATGGTATGTATTCTCATTATTTAATTTCAAATTTTTATCATTAAATATAGTGTTAATTTCTATTATGATGATAATGATTTATTCTAATCGAGATAAAAAGATAAAAAATGTGCATGAGATCCTTTTTTAGTGGTGAAAAATTCTTTATCGATCACCATCTTCATTACCACATGTGTTCTTAAAAAGGGGTGAAATAAAGACAAACAACATATCAATTCAAAGGGAAATAATAAAACAATGAAAATTCGGTTGAATATTTAAGTTTATTATTTTCTTTTGGTAATTTTTGTTATAATATGTTTTTATTGTTTCTCATTTTATCATTGTAATGAGGGATATCTATTGAATCTTAAAGAGGTACGACTTAAGGCGACCACAAATTTTGATCCGAAAGTCCATTTTAGCTCCCGGAATAGTCAAATCAAAGCAAGGAAAAAAATGATATTTTCCAAATTTAAGAGTTAAAATATATAAACATTTGGTTTTTCATAATTTATGTGAATTTTGTTTTTGAAAATTTACTTTTCACATAATTTTTTACCAAAACACGACGTTAAAAACAATGTAGAATCAGAATATTTTACATCAGTTTTAGAAAAGACAATCATTAAATGGTAAATATTTTACCATTTAATGTGGGTTTATAAAAATTTATTTTGAAGAATAATTTATCCTAATAAAACAAATTATTTTTTGTAAAACATTTATTTCAACGGCAGACGAGGCCTGATAGTAGGCATCATTTTATATGAAAACCGATGCCAAAGCCCCAGGGGGGTTGAGTTCCATTTTTGTTTTTGGTAAAAAAACCATCAGAAAATTCTTATAACCATATTATTAATTTATATTTATAAATTTTATTATATCACATACCATAGAAACATCCATTTTTAACATCAGCTTTATCAATGTCGGATAGAAAGCAGCCATAAAATGTACAAAAAACCAACATGGAAAAATATTTTTCCACCAATACTTGGATAAGAATAAATTAAATTGGATTTTTATAACCTCTAAACTGATAATGGATATTTTGAAGAAGTGGTTTCTATTATCATCAATTTAGTTTACATCATTTTTTTGGATTTAGGGTATTTATCAAATAATCTATATAAATAATGATTATTTTTTAGTGTTTTCAATTTGGATTTATGGTAATTCCGGTTATTACTATGTTTTAAAAGAATTCATGATGAATGTATTCACGTATCTGGTAAGTGATAATCAAGATGTACTTTATTATATATATGGGTTCAATTTTATATTTATTTTTAGTATTTTTAGACAATAGATAAGAATAAATCCATTTTAATTGATAAAAAGATATATTTTTCTAAATGGTAGCTTAACCACCTTTATATGGTGATTTTTTTTGAAAATAATTTTTGAACCATTTAAAAATTATATTTTAAAAATAAAATTCATTTTTGAAATCATATGTCAAAAATTATCTTAGGGTGACTATTTTTTGATTTTACAAAAAAATTAATTTTTTTAATAGTGAAAAATATAAAATTTTCATTGAAATCCTCATTTTTGGGTAATCTTTATTTATGTTTAAATTTTATTTATATTACTTTTAAAGAAAATATAGTTCAATTATACATATATTATTAAAATTTAGTTAATTGGAATCAATTTCATATTGAAAGTGAATATAAAAACCTTATAAGCATTGGATCTTTTTCTCCTTTTGAAAACATGATTTTCTAACAGTTCTATGAGATTAATTTTAAGATAATTTACATCCATTTTTTGAATTTAATTTCGGAAATTGTAATAAATATTTTGAATAATTATTATTTATAATTAATAGTAATATATATTATTTTGGACCAAAATTATTGTGAAAACTGTTAAAATTAATAATTATGGTTTATAGAAAGATGAGTCTACCAAGGGACTAAACATTAATATTATTGGTGGATATGACCTATGTAATTTTCCAAAATCCATTTTTTAACACTATTTATACCATAAATATTCATTTATTGATCTTTTCGGATGGGTGTAGTCTTTTTGTAATTAAAATTATTGGAACACATAAATTCTTATAAAAAATGCCAACTATGTCCTCCCCCACACTTATACATGGCCACTAACTCTTATCATCTTTTCACACCATGAAAACCAACTTTTTAGGATAATAGCTACCCAAATAACTTCTCAATATACCTCCTCCCAAATTTAATCCCATAATTTAGGGATATTACCCTCACAAATTATGGTCTTTGGTGAAAACCAGATTTTCAAACTTGAAAAAAAGGTAGCATTCATAAACTGTCATTTTTGTTTCAATTATTCCTCAAACCCATTAAAATAATATTATATCATTATTATAAAATTACCTATGTAAAAGTAATAAATTTTTATGTTTTTTGTTATGTTTAGGACTTAAAATCACACATAGATCCAACAAATGGGTGATCAAATCATCATTTGTGTGTAGTACAGACTACCGCCTCAGGAACCGAAGTGTTTAATTACATTAACACCTCTAAAATATTTTAATAATTATTAAAATTCTGTTTATTTAGGATATATATGATATATTTATTGTTATTATTTAATATATAACCCATAAATGCATTCATTCTATTTTTTAGGAATATGATAACATTGTTCGTGTGTACAATGGACTACCACCTCGCGAAGTGATGTTATTCATTGAAAATTTAATGAAATGTATTAAGGACAAGTTTAATAGAAATATGTGATATATATAATATAAATAAGATAATCAAATGTTAATATATATATATATATATATCATTTACTTTTCTATCATCAAATTTGATAAGAAAATGAAGATTGCCTTCATGAATACGTATGACCTACCATCTTTATGAACGATGTATTTCATATCATATTTTCATATTATATATATTATGAAAAATAGAAATAGAATAAATATATTTGATATATTAATAATTTTTTTCATTATAGAGATGAATAAGTCATGATCTTTTTAATTATACCAAGAAGAAAAAGTCTAATCATTTTTGATAAAAAAAATTATGACCCGATACATAACATTCACATATTATTTTTCCTAAATAAATAATTTTAAGTCATAATAAAATAATATATGGTATTATATATATTAATATTGTTATTAAATATTATTTAGAATAATATTATTTTTATTATATATTATTTTTGAAATAGTATGATGAATTTTAAGACATATGGTTAGGGGTTTCTGTTTCACTTTTTAATTTTGTGAGACACATTCTATATTCACCACATCATTCTTCTATGTGGTGAATATACATACCATTAATTTAATTTATGACTATTCTATGTAATGTTTTTTGTATTTACACTTCTATTTTAGGATCTCTCTTTCATTGGGTTATAGTTTCCATGTTACCAAATCGGTAATGGAATTTTCTATCAATTTTCCTTTATTGAAAAACATGTTATGTTATGACATTTATTATTTTACGAGGTTTTTACAGCTCCCCTCTAAAATTTTATGTCATGAATATAATTTTTGTTCATGATATTATAGGCTTCATGTAATGTTATTATATAATGGGGATTATTATTCATAGTTACCGAAGTAGTACGGGTTTATTTCAGAAATTCTATCGTCAACTGAAATTGTAAATGATAATTCTTCCATTAACGAAATAATATAATTGTTTTATCATGAATTACAAAAAAAAATCTTCTCCTATAGTTATTCATTATATCTTCATGTAATGGTACAATTTTCCCACTATATGGTACTTAGATAATTAGTAAATTATTTTCAGGAAAATTCATCATTACTCATTTCTTCGGTTTGAAATGTGTTTTATTAGTTAAAAGGTTTTTTAAAATTTTTTAAATTATGTTGTCAATATTTTATTATTATTTTCAAATAAAATTGAATTTTAATTTTTTTTAATAAGTGATTTAATTGATTTTTAAATATTCCATTATATGTTTTCAAGGTTATTTTCAAGGACAAGGTTTTCTAAAGGAATCAATTTTTTGAGAAAGTTTTTTATAGAGGAAAGGATATTTTATAAAGAAATTTTTTAAATGATATTGAAAAATCATTTTCAATATTAGATGAAATCCTTTGTTCTTACCTAAGAAATAGTAGGGATATTTTCCAATGATAAAATTTATATTCTTTATCTAAATGGTTAATGTTTTGATGTCATTTTGTTTAAGAAACCCTTTTATCATCTATAGGGTTATAACATGATTAAATTCATATGAAACCTGATTATTTTTATGGGTTATTGTAACATCCCAAGTAAGTAATGAATAATAGATATTTTTATCTATGTCTATTAATGATTAATATAGTGTTATAGAGGCTTAAAATGAAAATAAATACAATCTTATGCATGGAATACACTAATATTCTTAAAAGATTGTTTTACTGCCTTTTGATGGCAAACCATTTTTGAATCTATATTTTGACAATTTTATAAACTATTTTTGTCAAAATAAACTTATTATTTATGATTGGGACATCAAAATTTACCTTGTGTGAATTTTTGGTATTTTTCTGACAATGTTCATTTTTTTATGAATAGTGAAAAATACTGCATTTTACATCAAAACTGCTTTTTAATATAATTTATTTATATTATTAGATTATGTTTTGAATTGGTTTTAAAGTGAAATTAGAATATATTTTTACCATTTTATCCAATGGTGGTCATTGGAATCAATTTCACTTTGAAATTAGACTTAAACTGGTGTCAATCTTTTGATACTTATTGTTTTGTAAAAACACGCTATTTACTCTGGCAGCGGGAATTAATTATTAAATTAATTAATGTGACTTATATGATTTGAATTTTGTAAAATAGACTTCATTTTTTCGGAATATAAAATATAGCTTAGGGTGAATTTTTGGTAATTTTCTGAAAAACTTCAATTTTTGAATAGTGAAACCACTAAGTGGTAATCAAGCAAATTGATTTTTCAGTTAAATGAAAGTTTACCACTAATGTGTATTGAATTTTGAAAATCCGACATACATGGTTGTCATTAAGAAGTAAAATGTGGTTCAATGAGATTAAAATAATTTTTTGGTGAATAGTAACTTATTATGTTTTTAATCGCGATTAGTGGTAATTAGTGTAGTTTAAGGTATAAATAATGCTTTAATAATATGAAATGACCTAGACACATGTCCCAACCTTATTGGTTGTGTCATGGCAGACCAAGACAAGCCATGGGTCAACTTGGGGACCCCATGGAGACATTTTGGTTGGGAAATGACATAAATAACTTTTTATTTAATGTAAAAGTAAAAATGACACAAACATAATATGTTTCACAAAAACAATTTTTACATGGGGTTATAAAGATCAGATATTTGATTATAAATAGTCATTAGAAATCTAAAAAGATTTCCTACATCATAGTATTTTTTTTATGATTTTTAGACATTAAATAAATTAAATTATTTATGACATAGTAATGATGCAGCGATGACCTCATTATTTAACGATTTAAATAAAATGGAAAGATAATGTAAAATCTATGAACTACACATGGCCAAATCCAATTGGATGAGTGGATTTCGAACCCTTATAACCTTATCCACGAATTATATCAATGTGGGACCTTTTGAAACCGAAACACATTTTCAAATAAAGTAATATTTCTTTACTTTCCAAAAGTGCCCCTCCTCTGCTCTTATAAAAGGCCCCCACCTCTACCTCATTTCACACACTACTCAAGCCTTTGGCTCGGCCAACCCCTGCCCATTTACTCTCTCCACATCCCTGTCCTCATCCTAGAGGATTCCCTTTTGGAAGAATCCTTTCAAAGGAATCCATTAGGCTCAAATCAAAAGGAGTTACACTTTTAAAGGAGATTAAAGAACGGTCGGGTCAGGTCGGATACGAGGTATGGGACTTCGTCTCAATCTCCTTTCGTTGAGGCATATTTTATTTTATACACAACTTTCTTTTATACGGTGTATAATCCCCTTTGAATTTTACGTTTATTCAAAAGTAATCTTTTTTATACGAAGCGTTTACTAAACGACAAAAGGGAATGTTTTTGTCGTACGTATGCGGCGACAACGACTTCTCCTCCGTCGTAACCGTTATTTGAGTTCTGGATTCCCCTACAATCCATACCTTCTTTTTTTAAAAGAAAAATAAATACCATGTTTTACTTTGGTATTGAAAATGGTTTTCATAATGTTTTTATTATATCAATGTGTTGTATTGATATCTCGTGATTGAAATGTGGAAATGATATGTTTCCTTTATGCATGTTTTATGTGATATGATTATGTTATAGTTCTTGGGAATTATTATGAAGACGGGTGGTTCCGTGATAAACTAAGGGCGGGTGAGCCCGTTATAGCTCTCCAATGCATTGGGTAACGCGAAGGAGTGAAACGTTAGGGTTTCTCTGAAGATATTTTATGGAATATACTGTGATGGGTATTCCAAACGTAACCAAGAGGGTTACTCCCTACGTAAGAATGTTATGAATGCCTCAAGTTACCTTTATGTCTTATGATTTCTATGATTTATTAATGATTTTATGAGGTATGTTAAAGTGCCTATGTTTTATGGGTAAATTATGATTTCATTCTTATGTATATATGAACTCATGTTTCCTTTCCATGTTTTTTTATAACCCATACTGAGTTTTTATGCTCATCCCAAGTTTTTTAAATGTTTTTCACAGGTCAAGGGAAAGGTACATGATAAGATGAAAGAGTCAGGGATGTGTCAAGAAATAATACATGTTTTATTTTAAATGTGTTTCCATTGATGGGAATGAAGAATACTATCTTTATGTAACCACTTTATTTATATGTGGAATGTAATGCAAGTTTTATGATCTAATTCTCTAAAACTCTAAACCTGAAAAGATCCTCAATGTGTAATCTTGTAATAACTCAAGATTAAGTATGGTTTAAGGCTGGGGCCTTATAGTTATTCTATGAAAAAATCATTAGAAAACCTACCAATTTTATATAGGTTAGGATATTTTGTAATTTTATGATTCCAATTTCATTTCATACATTATGAATTTATATAGTTTTATGATATCATGTAAGACATGTGCATGATTTTCATTATGTAATTGGTGGGACCGATATCTCCCTCCAAATCACTGGGTAAAAAATTTATATCTCATTATAAATACGTGATAAGAATGGGGAATGATCCAGGATTAGTATTAAAGGGATTGAAAAGTAAGTGAACTTGGTTGAGTGATAGAGAGATGGAACAAGAAGTGAACTTAGTTTAATAATACAGGTCTACCACAATTAATGGTTTTCTATCAGGCTTATGAGGTGTAGACACCTATTATTGAACCTAAATAAATGTCCAAATGTTATTTATGAACCTAATTATACCATCAAAATGTTTTTTAGGGACCTATTTACATGTTCAAAAGTTTATTTGAGGGCCTGATTTTGAGTTCAAAACTAAATGAGTGTTCATAATTATATTTAAACAAATTATCAATGTTATAAAATGATGTGTATGCAAAAAAATTGTCCTATGGAATTTTTTTCCCATATAGAATATTTAATTTTTTTAACTAATGATTTATGACTTTTTCACTAAAAATATATATTCCATGACAAATTTATATGATCATTCATATAAAATATATGCCTCTCATATTTCATTCTCATGTTTTCATACCATTATGTCCATGCTAGGATTATAAATATTATTGATTTATCCTTATTTAGAATTGGATATCACTATTTCTTATGTTTTATTTCCATATGTTATTAATAATGATTTTAATTATATGTTAAAAAGGGATGATATTTATGGTATACATTGAAGATCCTTCACCAAGTTAGAAGATTATGTTTCCATGTTTCCACAAGAACTAAAAAATTACAGTCATTAGGCTTTTACTTTTGTAATGTGATGAATATTAATCAAAAATTGTGAAATTATTCTTTTAGAATGTTTTGTGCCTCTATTAATATATATTTATCTCAAAAATTGATCCATTGGGGGTGAAATACATGTTTTAAAAGTTCCCCTTCAAAATTAATTTTTATAATAAAACCCAGATTGAAGAGAAGTTCTCCATTTCAAATCCCTTTTCAACTACACTACACAAATTGATTCATTCCACCATTATTTTTATAAAATCAGTAATTTAGTAATTAAAAAATATTTTAGTATTTAGGGTTTTATGTATATATTTTTTCCTTTATCCTCTTTAATTAATCATTAATATTGTCCCTAAAATTATTCTTATATATCATGTCACGACCCGCCCTCGGGACCCATGCCGTGACTACCGTCGTGGGGCCATCCTAAAAAGGAACAGGTGTGCCACGGTCCAACAGTATACCTGGTGAGCTGACACAAAGTAATCACAAAGAAAACTTTGAAACACACACGCAATCAATGTTTTCGTGCATTAAGTCGGAAATCAGAAGTCAGGGTCCTGGTGTACGGATACGTCGACCGCCGCACCAACACTGGACTCCCTGGACTGATAACCACACTCAATACACTATACATTATTGCTTCACATAGAAAAGATCAGAGTTAGTGGTAGAACCAAACACCTCTGATACCAATTCGTCACGACCCGCCCTCGGGACCCGTGCCGTGACTACCCCAAGCCCGCCTTCCATAGGCCAGGGGCTGGCGACTAGCACCAAGGCGTAAATCCCAACAAAAAGGGAAGGCATTTCCTTTGAAAAGTAAACAACCACCACAGAGTAAGAAAGCGGAAATGTAAATACTAAGTAAAAACAGAGTACAACTGAAGTACGGAAAAGTAAATGGGCCAGTATACAAACCCAAACTGAAAGTAAAGTACAACTCGAAAGGGAAAACAACAATTGTAATGTAAAAGCCGCTACACCGAGCTGTCCACTGGAAATCTCACCAGAAGGGTGGGTACAGATAGCTCCACTACTCCTCGGGTCCCGTCGTCCGCTCCAAACATGTCCCGCCCAGTGGTCCACCTCCAGGTACCGTCCGGCTCTACAAGCCTCAGCCAAGATCAACGATGTCCGTCATCTGCAACCAACAAAACGTAGTGCGGGCATAGCCCATGCAGGGGTGAGTATAAGCTACTCAGTAGGGACCCCGAGACCCCTGAAGGTCTCTCCAAAATCCACAAAGGATAAACCACAAAGTAAGATACAATCACGAAGTAGCAACCGACACTGCTTAGTTATATGCCCATACATATACCTAAGTCATCAATTCTAATACGCTCCAACCTCCGAGCCCAAGTACAACTCAGTCCACACAGGAAAGTATACGTATTCCACACAGGAAAGCAAAACGAAATCCACACAGGATAGCACAACACAATCCACACAGGAAAGAAACAGGATTCAGCTCACACAGGTATACTTCTTCAAAGGACGATAAAGATGATCTCTGATCCATCTAAGTCATCGGACCCACTAAGGATCGATAGGTAACTGACCCCCGCAAAGACCCACACTGGATCGGGCCCACACAGGACCTTTAGGCGCTGGTTCACACAGGACCGCTGAGCGCAATGACCCACACAGGATCAGACCCACACAGGATCGGTCCCACACAGGACCTGTAGCACTGATCCACGTAGGATCACTGAGTGATGTAGTCGTCGTCGTCAAATCCACCAAGGATCTATGTACTGTCGTCGTCGCAGTCACAGTAGCAGTAGCAGTAGCAGTCACAGTCGCAGCCAGCACTAGGGTTCCCGCACACAGCAAGCTCGTTCGGCAGGGTCCGCTCCACGTGCCGAGAGGCTGATACATCAACTGTCACACAATCTAGAGTTGATGTATCCAAAAGTTCCGTATCTTCAACAGGAACTCAACGCAACAGACGGTGCGTCAATCGGACGCCAGGTCTGAGAGTTATTGTCTTTTTCGTCCTAGGGGCCCGGTTGGTTTTTAAGGCCAAACCAACCGGACCGTACTCCACCTGTGTCCAAACCTCGGGCGGAGTATTCCAAATGATCCGTCTCACTAAGAGGAACACAACAGAGCTGACATCACGTCAATCGGACGTCCGTAGCTCAAGATATGAGCGTTTCCGCTCCGAGGGCCCGGTTGGTTTCGTGTACGAACCAACCCGGCCGAACTCAAAGTATTCGGAAACTTTAAGTGTGATATACCGAAACGACCGTCTTGATCCAAGGATCGCATCGCCGCTAATGGTTCATCAAACGGAGGTCCATAGATAATGTTATGGGAAAAAGACCAAAATCAATTCGAAAACGGGGGGTCCGGGCCGACCCGGCCCGGCCGGCGGCGCGGCCTGGGTGCCGCTCGGGTTCCACGTGCGGGGGGCAAGGCCCCCGCCCCTCTTCGCTGGCGGCGCCGCTGAAAGCCGCGCCTTTGGAGAAACCGGCCCCCCACGTGGGGGCCTGCCTTTGAGAAAAAACGGGGGGGGGGGGGGGGGGGGGGCGCTGCCCCCCCTTTGTGTAACCGCGGCCCTTCCTTTATGGGGGGCCGGTTTTGGCCAGCCGGGAGAATTTATTCCCCCGGTCCATCTCCCTTCAGACCGGCCCAACATGGCTGGCCGATTCTTCCTCCACGGGACCGACAAGGCCGGTCCCCCTTCCGGCTTCCGAAACCGGTGGCCCGGTGAGCCGCTGGTCTTCTCGTTCCGCCGCGGCCCCGCTCCAGCCGCGGCACCTTCGGTTTCCTTCAACGCGGCACGACGGCATCGCGTTCTTGATAAACTTTCCGTGGCGCGGCGCGACGGCACCGCGCGATTATAGCCTTGCGATTACCGCGTGGTGCGACGGCACCACGCCATCTCGTTCATCCGCAAGGAAATAATAAAATTCAAGAACAAGGGAGGGGGGATTCGGCCGTGTTTGTGCGGTCCGGCCCCCTCCCTCTCACTAGACGATAACACATAAATAT
This sequence comes from Viscum album, assembly GCA_963277665.1. NCBI lineage: Eukaryota > Viridiplantae > Streptophyta > Magnoliopsida > Santalales > Viscaceae > Viscum > Viscum album. Next base: position 1,421,457,024 of record OY728145.1, read on the forward strand.
TTATTCTCACGTTTGTCATGCTAGAACCAAGAACGAGAAGAAATAAATAATCAACAACAACCCCTACCTCGGTTTCAAGTACGATGTTCGTCAACGACCCGCGGAAGACAACGTCGCGGAGGTCGGGCGTCGCGGTAAACGTTCGTCAAATCCATTGACGAAGAGGTACGTCCTAAGAGGTACGTCGTTGGTGAATCTTCGTAAGCCGACGAAGGAAGTTTGAGGAGGAAGCGGCGTTCCCTTTCATTGACACGGAAGGCGTCGTCGATCTTCGGAAACAACCGGCTACGAAGAAGAGAGGAGCGGAGTTCTTCATCGGAGCTTGAGCGTTCTTCGTCAAAGTTTGAAGAAGAAGGAGGAGCTCTCAAATCATCTCAAGATGGCTAAACAAAATAAAATAAGCTAAGGCTTATTTTATTTACACAAATATCAACTTGAATTTCAAAGGTTTGAAATTCAAATCAACCCACCTTAATTAATTAAACCAAGATGTCAACATTAATTAAAGGGAGTTATATGGGAGTTTTGAGAGAAGATGAGGAGTTGGGGTTCGTGTGGGCCCCACCACACTTAATCCTCCCAAGGGAGGTTAAGTGGATGTGGGTCCCACCTTTAACTCCATTTGGGAGAAGTTAACCAACAAAATAAAAATAAAAAGTGTTTCCACATTTTTATTTAACTTCTTATAATTTCTCCCAAAACTAACTTTCGTCCCGCATAAAACGCAACCTCGAAAAAGGACTCCTTAAGCGAATAACGGCGCTGCGAGTTCATCGGTACCCTCAGATTTCAATTCTGAGCACCGGATCAAAAGATAGAAATTCCCGCTCATTCGTTCATTGAACGTACCCGAGCCAAACTTCGGAAATTGATTCTGGGCACTCCGGGCCTCGGAATCAGGTGCAGTCAGAAACTGCGCTCTTGTAAACATCCAAAGAAAATTAACCAAAAATTTCCCTTAAATTTTACGGGTCTTTACATATCACTTTTCTAAACGTACCATACCACCCTTTTTCTAATTTTCAATTCATTTAAACTTAATTATTCATCATATAATCTTATATTTAATTTAGTAATGTACAATAAATATTGAAATCCCATATTTCATTGATACCATTATGATACACCGTTTATCTATTCCTTATGACTTGATTACGAAACCATTTCTTTATGTGGGGAACGATTCCTTTTATTCTTTATGTATGATTTGTTTTTTGGAACACATATGATTGTAAATTTCTTTATGGGGGTGTCCATATATAACTGTAATTATATTTGTAATGTTTTAGTATCTTGAAACGTTTTTTATGGGATTTGGGAGTAAACCTAATACATTATGTAACATTATCCACCATGTGATATAATCTTGGTAGTTGGCATTGACTCATGTTTAAGACATGATATTTGTTTCCACATTGTTGTATAATTATTATTATATAATGACATATTCTATATATTGTGAATCCATATGTTTATTCATTAGTAATTCATTATTTTTTATCTTTTTATGAACTCTAACTCATTTGTTATGCTTCATTTCCATTATTATTCCCCTTTAGTAATTTTTAGATCATCACTTTTTTCTATGTATTCAACAGGTTTGTTTTTCATACATATGACCTCAAAGGATGTTATGAGCTCATTATGGAGATCAATAATTTTTTTTATTCTGGTTTAATTTTCTCTAATTAGTTTGCTAGTCTTGAAACGAGAATATACATTTCGATCACTGATTTTTATTTTTGGGATAATTGTGATTAAAATAATTTAATGATATGTGTAAAAGACTGGGGTCACTCTAGTTGGTCTCAAAGAAGAGTCTCGTTTTTTGGGTATTGAGACTATAAAAATGTATATATAACCCTTAGGATAAATATATTATAATGTATAACTTATATTGAAACCTGGAAAATCATAGGTTAGGATAAATTTTTCATTAATAATTTTTTTCTTCTAGGTTCATAGTAGACTTTTATATATGAATATTATCTATGTATTCAAGGCCCCACATTTTTTTATAATATTTTAAAAAAAATACAACCCATTATATAACCAATGCAATATCAAATCTAAATATTTCCATATAGGGATGAAACATTTTATAGGAATGGGAGATTAGAGCTTCCTGAAGTACTAGTTAAACTAGATTAGGTTAGGAATTATAACATGAATCGTACTAAACTCTCTCTTATTCCAAAGATATAGAATGTTGATGTTGAATGCTTTTTGGGAAATATTTCCACTATATTTAGTGTATATTATAATAATATCATCATGGAATAATGTATTGATTCAATTTAGAAGATTTTATATATCCTCCAATGATCAAAAGAAAAAAATGTTGTGTTAGCGGTCTGTTATTTTTTATAGGCAATTATATCTATTCTTGAAACTGATTAATAACATGATGTATATGGAGGAAATTGATTCACTATCATGGTAAGCATTCAAGAAAATATTAATCAACAAATGTGTTCCCAAAACTCCAATTCTTATGATGGAGGGGTATTTAATTGGACATAAGAAAAATAAACAAGAGACAATAAAGGCGTATAGAAAAGGTTTACAACACTTGAATGATACACCTTTGGAATTTTCATGAACACTGAATGCAAGGTGGGTCACATCATTAGAGGAATAAAGCCAATTTTATAAAAAATATTAGAAATTCATGAATTTTATAGCAATGAGGTGAGTATATATTTTTTACTTAATGTTGATATAGAGATTTTAAACTCCCACTGGTCTCATAAGATCAATGTCAAAATGTGTTAAATGTATTTTAATTTTCGAGGATAAAAATTTATATCCAGTGGAAGAATGAAAAACCAACATCCCATGTGTAAAAAGAATGGGAAAAATAATCCCATGAAGTATGTAAAGGGAATAAGAAGAGGTTTAAAAAGTAGAAAATATGGGAATCATGATCATTATTGTTGAAGGGATATGATGAATTACAATAATGTTGGAGAATAAATGAAGGCCTAGATCAAAAATTGGTCTATAGTGTAGTGATTCAACATCAAGAAACATGGAAATTATGTGATTCAATACCCTATGCCAAGGGTTGTCAAAGGTAGTCAATAAAAACAACCTCCATGGAAGCACAGAAGGCCAGATTCTATCAATACATCTAAGGTGGATTACAACAATGACATGGTGATAGATCCACTGGTTATACATTATAGGCTAGAATATATAATATTCAACTCTGGTTCAACACATTCATTCATATCCTGAATTTTTTAGAACTATTAAAACTCAACCACATAATATTGATGATGATTAATTTGTCATAATAAAAAATGGGGAAATTATTTCATCAAAATTATATAACTCATCCATGGTAAATCTTTGTAGATTAATCGTCAGTGAAATGTTGGTCTTTCATCCTTTATTAGAGTTTGAATCTATATTAGGCATTTATTAGAAATATTTTTATAAATATAACTTCAAATATTTGGAGAGGGAAATCACTCTTCACATCCTAAGGAATCTTCTATTTATGTAGGATTTTAAGGATGAGGATGGAACTCCTTTAAAACTATCAACTAAAGTTCTGATATTATTACCATATAAACATAGATATCTATATCAAATGATTAAGACAATGGAGAGGTCCATCTTTTGAAACATGACCATTGTGAGGGACTAAATTATTGTTTTCATTGAATAATTTTAAAGTTTTTTTCCTAAATTATAGGCTGATTTTTTAGTTGATCTTATTTTTAGATCTCTACCCATACCAAAGGATCCTAATAGTATGACATCCATTTAGTTAGAAAAACTAAATAAGCTATTAAAATAAAATATGGAAAAGTGTTTTATATTCCCAGGTTCTTTATCATAGGGTGAACCTATCTTCTTTTTCTATAATAATGATCGTTCAATGCGCCTCTTCATTAATTAACTTGATATCAATAAAATCATGAGAAAAGTATCCCTAAAATGGATATATGAATTGTTCGATCAACTATGTGGGGATAGGTGTTTCTATAAGGAGGATATTGGGTCAATATATTACCAATTAAAGGTAAAGAATAAATACATTACTAGAACATCATTTTCTGAGGATTAGAAACTATGAGTTTATATTTATTTCCTTCAAACTGGCTACTTCTCCAAAAATATTCAAGATCGTAATAAATTAAGTCTTTATATATTTTCTCAAAAAACATTAGAAGCCTCTATTGCTGATATTTCTATATAATCCATGAGAAATGTGGAGCGTGATGATAATTTAAATATTATTCTAAACGCATTTGAAAGGTATAAACTAAATGAAAAGTTTGATAAAAGTGAGTTTTGGGTGGAAGAAGTATCATTCATGGTGCATGTTATAATGAAAAATAGATATTAATAGACTCTTATAAGATAATGAAAAATTGAGGAGTTCTTCTGGCCAACATCTATAATGGAAATCCTTATTTTAGTTGGCCTAGATTTGTATTACCGATAGTTTTTTAGAAACATATTGTGGTTTTCCGACCAACTAACCATGCTAACATAGGCCAGAGTAATGTGTTTCTAGACGTGTGAATCTAATGACTTATTTAAGGAATTGAAAAAGGGGATTCTCATTGCACTAGTACTTAGTACACATAAGTGGGTAACACATTGTGGTATATAGTGACATGTCAAAAAGGTATTAGGATATGTAGAAATGAAAAATTAATAAATAATTTAATATACTTTAAGGAATCTGAATGTTTATTGGAAAAATTATCCTAATTTTAATTTAAAGTTTTTTATTTTAATATTTTAATTGAAAATTTATCAGAAATATATCCATGTTGATAATTTTTGGATATATTTTTAACTAAAAGGAATAAAATATATTTTCACACAAAAATAATTTAATATATATCATTAATTATGGTAAGATCTCATCACAGATTATGATTTCTCAAACTACTACTATTCAGGAAATGAAAATAAACATCCAAATTCAATAAGTTGAATATATCCTACAACTCTATCAGTGAAGAGAATTGTGAGAAATATAATATTCTTATAGTGGAAAATGGAGGATATAGCAATCATAATAGAAGTAAAAACATTATTCCTTTCTCAAAGAATTTCTTAACCATCCATTTTTGATAAGATTAATGTTGATCAAAGGGATGATGTAAAATTAAAAAAATGTTGGAATCTATTAGAAATCATAATTTTTTAGATTTCAAAATTGATGTGGTGAGAGTCACAATATTTGTGTCCATTAAATTTTTACCATCCAATCCTGATGAAAATAAATAGATATTGAATAAATCACAAAGCTCAATATTCTCAATTCACCCTAGGAGAATAAATATATATTGAGATATATTAAAGTAATATTTGTGTGTTAATATGAAGAAAGATATCAAAAAATATAAATCAATGTTCTTGGTATTTTAGATAGTGAAGGGTTAATGGAAATATTCTAAGGGTATTATTCAAATGTTTTCCCGACCTACATTGAAATGTTAAAACAACACCATGGACTTTTTCACTGTACATTTGAATAAATATAGAGGAAAAAAATTCTATATGGGTTGTTGTGGATCTTCATAAAAATACATATAAATATATTTAAATTAAATAATACTTCTCAATAGGAAAACATGCATGGATTCACATCAGATAATTTGGGAGGATGCATGGAGTTCCATTTCTGATAATAATTAATCAACATTTCGTAACTACCTCTATGGTTTGTAAAAGTCTCTAAAATTCCCTAAATAATGAGATGAACATTGATATGAATTTTCAACCCCAAATGAATGGCCATTATGAGGGGAATTTTGAAACATTGAATTATATTTATAGATAAATCTTAATGGACATCTAAGGAGAATGGGATAAACATCTTCCTCCAGTCAAATTCTGTTACAAAAATATTTTCCACTCATGAATCTAAAGGGATCCATATATATCCCTTAATGGGATGAAATATAGAACAACTTCTTACTAGGATTAATTTTTTTAACATAATATATTGGGATCTAAAATGGTTGATGAAAAGGTAGAAAATGATAAGAATATTTTATAACACAGAAAGGATTCAAAATGTATACAAAGGAGCTTTGAATAAATTATTTGAGGTGACCTAGAGATTATGGTGGGAGAAAAGGTATTTATCAACATATCTCTAGGTAAGAGAGTGATGATATTTTGGAAGAAGGGGAACGTTAAGCCCAGGGTACATCAACACCTATGAGATTATTGACCACATTAGATATGTGGTGTCCTTACTAGAACATCCACCAATTATGTCTGAAGCATATGATATATTCTATTTATCCCTCTTGGGGAGGAACATAGGTATCCCATCACATGTACTAAATTCAAAGATTGTATAATTTAACACCCTGAGTTTTTATGGATCATTTTTTTACAAGAAGTAATATTTTCTTTTATGTATTTAAATGCACTATGTAATACAATCATTTCTCATGTCACAGAATTGGCACATGTTACATGGAAAATTGAATTTTTGTATGTTACCCACAACATATATGTTTCTACAAAACACCATTTTATTATTATAATTTCTTAAAACAAGATAATTATAACCTAGTCATTAAACATAGTAATGTGAATAGTAATACGTAGTTTTAAAATATAGTATATAATAGTTTTATAAATAAAACAAATTTAAAATGATAGATATATATTTTTTAAATTCCATATATGTTTAAAAATATGATTATCTCAAATGAATTGATTTTATATCATTCTCATAAATTAATAAAATTATGTTTAGACACATAGAAATTAAATTTGATAAAATAAAAATTATTTTTGAATTTAGAAAGTGTATATTATCTTAGGTTGATTTTTTTTGGATTTTTATGAAAAATATCATTTTTGATGAATAGTGAAAAATAATTTATTTTATTTCCAAACAAATTTTTCATAAAAATTATTTATATTAATAAATTATATTTCAAATTTATTTAAAATTTTATTTATATCATATTTTTAAAATTTTCAATTTGAAATTATGTATAAAAAATTCACAAACTTTAAGTCATTTTAAATTTAAAAACATGTACTATCGTCCAATCAATGAGATTATTTGTAAATTAATTTCTACCACGTATTATATTATATGTTTTTAAAATTTATTACATATTTAAAATAATCATAATATATAGTTTCTTGTAATGTCAAACTAGTTTTTACCAAATATATTAGTGAATATAATAAAAATTAATTACAATGATTAAGAAAAAATAAGGTTAACCAAGTGTTAATCCACAAATTTAAGACTTCAAATGACCTAGAACATTATCCCAAACTCATTATATGGAAATTATTCGTCCATGAAACAACCTTTATTTAATTTTGTTTCTTTTTATGACATTTTTTTGGTAAAATAATTTGTACTCCAAACATGGTTTAAAAAACGCCAACTATGTATGTTCCCTTCCTAATAAAATGACACCAATCCAACCATATATTCACACCTATCAAACAACTTAGGTTCAGCCAAGATATTTCCAATAAAATTACTAAAATAAATTCATTACACCTTTAATAAAACCCATTTGGTATCGATAAATCCAAGTATTCCTTTTATCATAAACAAAAAGGAGTTACCCGATTAAGAGGTAACGACTTCCCTCAAGCTTCATTATTTCATTTTCTTTGTCCAACCCTCCAATTTCATTATTCCACGATATTATAAAAAATTTATCTTAAATATACTAGGATTTTTTTCCTAAGGGTTCTACATATACTTACACACACCTCTATATAGTGGGTAACGAACATATTGTTTATTTGTACAACAAACTAATTCCACACAAAATGACGATTGCTTATTTTTATTTACTACCTCTCGTGGTGGAAATTATGATGGAAAATATGTTTATATATGTCATATATAATATTTATTAGTTATTTAGAATTAATTAGTCCTTTTATAAAATATATATATTTATACTTTCTCTTCGGTATAACTTTGATAATTTTTTTAGAGGAAGTGTGGACTACCACCCCCTCAAAGTGATGTGATTAGTTTTCACACTACATAGAATATATTAAGGATATGTTTAGTTAAATTATATGATATATATGATATAATCATTATACTAGAATAATTCTGTGTGTGTGTGTATATATATACAAATATATACATCTTTTTTATTTACCCTCTTTTGTTTAATACGTCAATAAAAATAGAAAAATCATTAATGCCTATATATGACTTACCATATCAAAGAATGATGTATTCCATTTCAAACTAATATATTATATATATTATATTAATACACATATAATGAATATAAATGTTATTTATATAGTGGTTCAAATTTGGGAAATCATTATATATGTATAAGGAGCAATGATATAACAAATTAAGACACATACGAAGAACGAATAAAATATTACCCAAAGTGAAACATTAACATTCAATTATTAAAAAGAGGGTAATATAACACAGTAATAAAACCATATATGGTGTTATATATAAGAATATAGTTCTGTAAAATTGTGATAATAAATTTATATTTATCATAATGTTGGATTGAACAAGTATGTCGAGTGAAAAAACACAAAGTAGGGGGATTTCACCTTACTTTTTTTATTTATATGAGATACATTTCCTAATCATAAATAATTTCGTTTTTGTGGTGTATATAATTCCCAAGAATGTATTATATGATGATTAATATTAATTTTTTTAATTATTCATACATTATATGATCTTCCTTTTAGGGGGTTAATTTTTTAGATGTTTTAGAATCAATAACATAGTTTTGTTTCCAATTGACTTCTTTGAGAGACATATTTTGTTATACACCTAGATTATTTTCTAAGGTGTATATAATTTGATATTACCTATTATATCATGAATATATATTTTTCATTATAGTTTAATCATCATGAGAATTTATTTTCTTACATGGAGTGTGTGATCCAATGTTGCCAAGTGGTAAGAGTTATTGAAGTAATCTCATCGTTTTTAGATATTGTTTATGGTTATTCCTTCATTAATAATATATTATCATTTATCTCTCAAGAAACTCCTATGTTTCAATCTAATATGTTTATTCATGAATCTCTATATATTACTACCAATTATGACTCTTTTTTAATATAATTAATAAAGTGTTTTTAATAAAAGTCTGACCATATTTTTCTATTTGATCAGAAATCTGTTTTATTTAAAAAATATATTTCAGAAATTGTTTCCAAATGATAATCTTATATCATTTTCAAGGAAAAAACTGATTTTAATTTTTTTATGGTTTTTAAATATTCATTTTTATGATTTCAATGCTGTTCTCAATCGAATATAATTTTAGAAAAGGTATAGGTTTTAAAAATAATTTTTCTAGGCATAAATGATATTTTCCTCATGAAATATTGTTATGAGAAATTTTAAAACTAGTTTCCATATAAAATTCGTTTCTTTGGGGTTAATCATGTCTTTCATAGATAATTATTCAATGTTCCCATTCATATTATTTTTATAAATGGATTGTGTTTTAATGTCATGGTTTTTATAAAACTTCTTTCCCTTTCACATGTTATATTCTTCTAAAACCCTTTTTTTCATCGGTTATGATTTGATTAAAATATTAAGAAACCTATCACTTTCCCATAGGATATGATGAAATTATGTGATTATTAATCCCATTTAATTTCACGGGTAAGGATATTATTGTTTATATTTTCATGGCTCATGTATGTATGATTTAAATATGGGATGTATAGAACATATATCTCCTACTAATACATTATTAAATGATTTATATCTCATGAGATAGACCAATGTGGTCTTGGGGTGAACCTTAACTACTTTGATGGCTTTCACAGGGAACAATTACTACCAAGACGGTATATGGAGTGAAATCATTCCACTACGACGGCCATGGGAGTGAACCATGACTATTAGGATGGTATGTGGAGTGAACCCATACTACTAATTTGGTATTTTAGATGATGTATGGGAAACAATGGAAATCATATTTTATGCATATGTGTTTACATTAATTATATGCTTTATTCCTTTGTTTTCCATTCTTATCTTATGTCATTTATTTCCTTTAGATTAAAGTGTCTTATGAAGTGACAAGATTTATTCCATGACCCAATTTTATGATCTTTGATATATTAGGTATGATATTATATTTTCATTATCATGTTATCATACCCTTATTCTCATGATTATACTTACATATCTCATTTGTTTACCCGGACTGAGCATTTGAGATCATCCATTTTTTGTTTCATTTTCCCGAGTTCTAAATTTATGTTTTATGTTTGATTTGTTAAAGGTGTTTTTTTGTGAATTGAAACCTATAGAAGATTATGTAGCTCATTTGTGTAACATTGTTTATTTTTATTTGTTTCCAAAGGCATTAGACAAGTATGTTATTTGGGCATTCATTGTATAATGTTTTAGGTATTTTGAAAAAGTTATGTAATGATAATTTATGAAGTGAAACAATCACAATAGTTGGTATTAGAGAATGTGTTGTTAAACATTTTAATCTAGGATGCGAAAAAATTAATTATAACTAAAATAATTTCTTGGGATAAGTCTAAGGATAAGGAAAAGTATGGACTAATGTCTGGTAATTTTGGTTAAGGATACAGTGATATTTTTCCTAGAAATAGATCCATGTAATGATACTATAAGTGGATGTGTCTCCGGATATTAATGATAGTTGAATTAATATCTAGAAAAGAAGTGAACAAAATTTTGTTGAGTATTTCATGGGGTAACGTCTTCCTTCCTTCAAAGTATCTTCTAACCCACTTGTTTCTGAATAGTGGATCATTTTTTCTGAATATATATTCAACTTTCATCAGTGTTCAAAAATAGAGAAATTCATTTTTATTGCTTATCATTTAGAAGTTAAATCAAAACAATGGTGGACTATAATCAAGAATACGAGGTAGCATGAAGAGATTGAATCCATATATTGAAATTACATTAAGAATATTGTTTAGTAAGTACATTTGTAATATTATTCATAAAAATATAGATAAATATTCCCATGAGTTAAAGAAAATGTATGATGAATCTTTGGGTACCTTTGAAGATAATTTCACAATTCATGATAGGTACGCTTTACTGACTATCATCCATAATGAATTTAAAGTTGATAGGTTATTTAGTGGATTAACACAATGTCTTTGAAGGGTACTAGAAATTAGAGAGTTTTAAAGCTATGAAGATATTGTGCATTGGAAAATTATGGTTTAAATGGTGGTTAGAGTCACGTATCAATCCCATGGTTTTGAAAAAAATGATGTTGGATTTTAATATAAAATCTAAAAATCATAAAAAGAAAAAGAATATCTTTCCTTTATGCTATATGTGTACAAAGAATCATGGTGGAAATTTCCATAAGGGTTCAAATAAATGTTTAAACTCTAGAATGGTTGGACATAAATTGAATGATATCCAAAGTGTTGGGAAGAAGTTAGAAAACAATGTGAATGGAGAAAAAACATTGAATGCACCTCTCAAGATTATGTACTCTAAGTGTAAGGATAATAAGAATTAAGATAACATGTGCCCAACCCTAAGGGATGGTGATGATGATCAATGTCATAAAACTCTTATGTTTCGGGACATGGGGAAATCTCAGGAAATCACTAATTATGGATAGGAGTGAAATAGGAACATGTAGAAAGGTATGCTTACCATCCACTCTAGAACTACTAATGTCATAATTAATTCTGGGTCTACCTACTCTTTCATGTCTAATGACCTTTCTTGAGGTAGTTAAAATTCCACCAAAATAATAAGACATCAAATTAGAATTTAAAACCATTAATGGTATGATAATATCATCCCAATTATATGATTCTTCTCTAATTGATGTATGTTGGAGTGTGATTCCAAAAAGTATTATCATATTTCTTTTGGTCATATTAGATGTTATCTTAGGCATGGATTGTCTTTCTCTGTATAAATCCCACATCCATTGTCCATGAAGGGAAGTTATTTTTGATATTTCAAACCCTCCTAAGATCATCCATCAATGTGATGATAATAATGGACTTCCTAAAGATATTACATCCAATGTATGGGTATTAATTCCCATTCAAAAGTGTTTTTTTATCTTTAATGGTTTGGGAGAAAATTGAAAATGATGATATGAATATTATTAATGATTTTTTTGATTACTTTATCTATGAGTTCCCTAAAATTCCACAAAAACTTGATTTTGAGTTCTCAATAGAACTCATAATTGATACCACACAAATTTCAAAGAATCCTTATAAAATGGACCCAATTATGTTTTAGGAATTGAATAAGAAAATCTATAAAAACCTTGATGAGTGATTCACTCAAAAAGTGTGTCACATTGTGGTGCCCCTTATTTTATTGTGGAAATTAAAGGTTGATCAATTTGACATTGGTTTGGTTATTAAGATTTGAACAAGATCAAAATCAAGAATTAGTATCATATTCCCCATATTGATGACTTTTTTGACCAACTATGTGGAGCTCAATACTATTCCATGATTTAAATTCATTCTAGAAATAATAAATTTAGGTACAAGAATGAGGATTTAGCCACGATGATAATCAATCCAGGTAATAGAAATTTGGAATCTATAGTGATGCATTTTGGTCTTACTGATTCCCTTCTATATTAATATTCTTAATTAATTGTGTCTTTAGAGATTAACATGATCAGATTATGGATGTCATTATAGATGATATTATTATAAATTTAGTGTGAAAGTAAGGTAATTAAGATCCCATGTTAGTAATAATAATGACCCCAAGGAAGGAGAATCTATATGAAAAATTTACAAAGTTTTGGACTGGACTGGAAATGGTTTCATTATTTGGGTCATATATTCCCAAGAGATGGTATAACAGTTGATCCAAGAAAGAAGAACTCTATTGAATTATGTCCTAGACTATCCATGGTGATTGAGATATATAGCATTCTTGGTTTAGCTACATATTATCTAAATTTTATGGAGAATATCCAAGGATTATATAATCCTCTAATCACGTTAACTCAGAAGGGTTTTAAGTTCCTCTAGATAGATGAAAGTTAGGAAAATTTCAATAAATTTAATAGAACGTTTCTTAGTGAACTTGTTCGTAGATTACCCTATAGTAGAGAAAGTTATGTAACCGATAGTGATGCATCCATGAAATATTTGGTTTTTTATACTAAATAACATGGTTACCACTTATGCCTCATGATAGATGAAGATTCATAATACAAATTACTGAACTCTTAATTTGGTGTTAGAAGTGGTAATTTTTTCATTAAATATATTGAGGAAATAATTCTATGGAGAAAAGTGTGATATATATACTAACCATAAAATTATGAAATATATATTCACAAAAGAAGATTTCGACATTCACTAGAGAATATGATTGGTGTTGACAATGGATTATGACAACTCGATGCATTACCACCTAGGAAATGTTAATACAGTGGCAGATGATTTGAGTCGGAATGATCATGATAGCTTTTCTATAATGAGGATCAATAATGATCCAATATTTCTAGATTTCCAAAGGATGGATCTAGAAATCCTAAAATAATTGAGAAAATCATATCTTTCTTAAATGAATGTTCAAAACAATATATATGTTATTATTAAGGAGGACCAAAAAGAAAATATATAGAGTCACAAAAAAGTGTAATAAATGTTAATTAATTTAACCTGGATCCATATGGAATGTTAGGGTTAAAGAACCATATATGCGTTACATCCATACTGTATTTTAAGAAGGACTTGTTAAAGGGAAATCAATGTTCTTAATTCTCTATTCATCATAGATGTAAACATATGTATAGGGATATGAAAGAATACTTGTGGTGGGATGTCATGAAGAGACTTATCCTAGATTTTGTATCTCAATAATTGGTATACCAATAATTTAAGGTTGAAAGAGAAAATTCAATGGTTATCTTTCATATAATACCCATACTAAAATGTATAATGGAGAAAATCACTACGGATTTTCTCGTTGGAATACATAGAACCTATAAACATTTTAATTATATATGGTTGGTATTCAATCACCATAAAAAGTCAGGACACATCATCGCTGCTAGAGAAGATATCTCCATGGAACATATTTTCAGGATATACATTAAGGAAGTGGTAATGTTGCATGGATTACCACATTCTATTGTATCATATCTGAATTCAAGGTTTCCCATAATGTTATGGAAAACAGTTCAGAAAGTATTTGATACATAATTGAGTTTCGGAATTTCTTATCATCCTTTTATAGATGGTTTATTTGAAAGAAAAATTGAATACCTTGACGATAGTTTGAGATCTTGTTATCTAGATTTCAAAGGTGGATGTGATCAACACATTCCTCTAAATGGGGTTACATACAAAAAAAATTCACCCAATAATTCATATTGAACTTTATGAATCCCTATATGGGATGAAATCTAGATATCCAATGTGCTGGTAAGTATTTGGGGAAACAAATCTATTGGGACCTGAAGTCACTAATGAAATGGTCAAAAAGGATAGAACTAGTCATCATCATATCAAGGCATCTCAAATTTAGAAGAAACATTATATTGTTAACTAGTTTCAAGATATATAATTTGATGTTAAGGAATAGGTGTTTCAATGAATCTTACCTTGGAATAAAGTTATGATGTTTTGTAAGAAATGAAATCTAATACCTAGGTATATCTAACTTTATGAGATTCTTGATCATATCAGGATGGTATCCTATCTCTTAGAACTTTCTCAAAATATATATCAATTACCTGAGGTGTTCCATGTATCTCTCCAGAGGATGTACATAACTAACCCTTCAAATTTACTCAACTAAGGGGTCATACCACTAGATCATGATATTTATTATGATGAAAGACCAGTTGAAATTCAGGATGGACTAGAGAAAGTTATAAGAAACAATACCACTCACCTAGTCACAATTTTTTGGATAAATCACCTATTACTGAATGATTTATGTGAAATTGAGGATATTATGAAGGATAGGCATACTAATTTATTTATGAGAGTCACAACTTTTGAGGGTGAAATTCATTTTAAGGGTGTAGAATGTTACAACCTAAGTTTTTATGGGAATATTTCTTGAATAAATTAAATTTCCATTTATATCTTGAAATTTATTATGTGAAACATTCCTTTCAGGTGGAATGGACTCAGTGTATATTAAATAGAGATTCATCTTGGAATATGTTACACACAACACCGATATTTCTATGAAATATTATTTTATTATTATATTTATTTTAAGAGACAATTATAGCCTATCCATTTAACACACTAATATGAATAATAAAAAATAATTTTAAAAAAATAATTTATAATGGTTTTATATAAATAAATCATATCGATATTGAATGACATAATTTTTAGTAATTTCCATATATATTTAAAAATACAATTTTCTCAAATGGGATGCTTTTAAAGTCCTTCTGTGAAAAAACATAAACTTAATTTTATATATATTTATAAATTTAATTTGATAAAATAAACTTCAACTTTTTAATTTATACTTTTGATATTATATTAGGTTTAATTTTTGGGATTCTTCTAAGAAACATCATTTTTGGAGTAATAGTGATAAATACAGAATTTTATTTAAAAACTAAATTCTCCTATAATTTATTTATAAGGATAATATATATTTTAAATTTATTCAATAATTAATTTGATAATATTTTTAACAAATAATCCAATTTAGATAATTGGAAATAATTTCACTTTTAGATTGGTAATAAATACATAGTAATCTTTTGGACGTTTTTCTTTTAAAACCTTGTAGTTTCATCTTGTATCAGGATTAATTTTAAATTAATTTCTTCCACATCATAGAAATTTATTATGAAAAATGGATTCTATATTATTAATAATAATAATTTAAAAATTATAATAATTTAAACATATTTTCTGACAAAAAATTATAGTGATGTTGATTAAAATTAATGATAATGATTAAGAGAAAACTTAGGTCTAGAACATACTAAACCTTAACATTAAGACCAAAAATGAATTAGAAATATGTCCAAAATCTGTGATTTATCAATGATTTGGACATGAACCTTTATTTATTTATTTTTGTTGGTTTTCATGACTTTTTTTATGTAAAAAATGGGTAAACATAACTTTTTTTCTAAAATTAAATGTGTGTCCTTTCCCTTCTGTATAAAAGGCCATCAACCTTCCCTCTTATTCACACATATAAAACCACATGGTTTCATCCAATAACTGCTCAATACACTTCAAAAAATCCCTACCTACCCACTATAATCCTTCCTTTATCAAATTAAAATTCAAGGATGCCTTTTGGTACAGACTAAAAGGAGTTACCAAATTAATAGGCAACAACTTCTTTAATGCCCTTTTCATTTATTTTTTTTATCCACCCAATACACTCTCTTTATTAAATTATTGTATAAGAAAACTATAATATTAAATATACTAGTCTATTTTTATGGTATGTTTATGAAATACACTTATGAAACATCCATAATATTTATGGGTACGGTGATCTACATCCTCACAAAATGATGACTGTTTATTTTTTTATCACATTCCATGGTAAAACTTATGATGGAAAATATATTTATATATGTTATATATTTTATTTATTATATACTTAATCTTTTTTAATCCATTTACAACACATATATTTATACATTACCTTTGGTGTAAATATGATATTTTTATTTGAGGAATTGTGGACTACTGCCCCCTCAAAGTGATGTGATTCATTCACACACTACATGAAATGTATTAAGGACATGTTTAATAAATTTATATGATATATATGATATAATAATTATACTAAAATAAATATATATATATACACATTTCATCTTCCATCTTTCTTTTAATATGACAATAGAAATAGAAACAATGTCCATAGGTGTGTACGACTAACCGTCTCCTTGAACAGTGTATTACATTTAAAACTTATAAACTATATATATATATATTAATACAAATATACAGAGTCAAAATGATATTTCTATTACGGTGTAAATTTTTTAAATCATCACATATGTATAAAGTTCAAATATATTAAAAATTAAGACACATACTAAAAAATAGTGAATATTTACCAAAGTGATACCATAACATATGATTATTAACAATTTGGTAACATAAAGTCATAATCACACCATTTATGATATTATATATAAGAATATGGGTTATTTAAATCTATATAATAAATTAATATTTATTATACAAATGGTTTAGATGAGTATGGCGAGAGTCAAGACACAAGGTAAGGGCATTTCTTCTCATTTTTCATTTTCAAGAGATACATGCCTTAATAATCAATCATTTCATATACATTCTTTGTATACATCCCATGACTATATTATATTATTTTTAAAATTAAATTTATGGGTATTTACATATATATTCTATTATATTTGTTTCATAGGGTTAATGTTTCATGTGTTACCAAATCTGGAAGACAGTTTTATCCCAAATTTTCTTCTTTTATAGACATATTTTGTTATAAACCTACATTATTTTTTACATTATTTAACTGGTTGTATCATAAATGTAATTATTTTAACGATAGTTTATTATTAGTTTGAATTTATTTTCATACATTTAAATTATGATCTGAATATACCAAGTGGTAGGATTTATTGAGGAAATTTAATCATTTATTGATGTTGTTAATGATTATTCTTTCATTGATTAAATATTATTATCTGCCTCTCAATAAAACTAATGAGTTTACTTATCCTATATTTATTCATTGTGTATTAATGTATTAGTTACTATTTTTACTTTTTGGTACTTAATATAATTGAGAACATGTGTTTAATAAAAATCTTAACATATTTCGCTCTTCGGTTAGAAATATATTTCATTCAAAAACCATGTTTTCAAAAATGATCAAAATATATTTTTTCAAATAAACCATGAGGATATTTGTCAAGGAAAAAAATTATTTTCTAAAATATTTTTTGTTTTCCATGATTAGCATAAATTTTTTCAAAGATATTTTAGAAGGAAATGTATTTCAAAAATGCCTTATGTTCTAAACCCCATTTTCCCATGGATAAATGATATTTTCATCAAGAAAAGTTTTTATGGGATATTTCAAAATGATATCCCATATGTGATAACAAATGTCGGTGTTAATAATGATTTATGGTAATTTATTCATTATTTCCATTTATAATTTTATATAAATTGATTATGTTTTAATGGTCGGATTTTAGTGAAACCCATTTCACTTTTACAGGTTATTTGATTCTGAAACATTCTACTTTTTAGGTGTTATGATTTGATAAAATGATTATTATTCCTATCTATTTCCCACATGTAATGATAAGTTTATCTATTAATGATAATGATTTCATTTCATGGTTTATGATATGAATATTTATGATTTTTTACCATATCTATGTATGGTTTAATTGTGAGATGGGTACGACCTATATCTCCCACCAATGCATTGGGTAAAGAATTATACCTCATGAGATAGAATAATATTGTCTTGGGAGTAAACCTTGGCTACAAATATTTCCATGGGAGTGAAAGTTGACTTCCAAGATGGTATTAGGAGTGAACTCATGCAACGAAGACGGCCATGGTAGTGAACAATGGAAAACAAAATGGTATGGGGAGTGAATCCATACTACTATGATAGTCATGTAAATAATGCATTTGCTACTACGGAAATCATATTATATACTTATGTGTCTTTCACAATTCCATTTTGTATTACTAAGTTCATCTTCTATGGCATATGTTCTTTATTTCTTTATGATTCATGTCTTATGATCTATCATGATTTATTCCATGATTCATGTTTATGATCTTTAATATGTATAGAATGCTATTATATTTTCATGATCATGTTCTCATACAATAATTTTCATGATTTTGCTTACGTATCTCCCATGATTATCCATACTGAGCATCTCATATCAGATTTTTTATTTTCCTTCCCCAGGTTATGAAGATATGTATAATGTATTATTTGTATCAGAATGTTATAGTTAATAAGAACCTAGTGTGAGATGATATATCTCATTTATTTACCATTTTTTATGTTTCCATGACTCCAAATGATTGAGACTAGTGGGTCCATTGGGTTTATGTTTTCATGATGGTTTAAGTATTAGAAAAAATTCATTTAAGGTTAATATATGGAAATAGAGGGTTCTTATATATAACAATAAAATGATCAATCTTATGAGGAGAATATGGTGATGATCTTGGACCATAGACATACGGTTCAATGAAACAATGATAATTACCTTGTCAATTTACTATGGAGGAAACATAAATATGGAAAGGCATCATAGGAGATAGAAGATGATACAAATGAGATATACCATCACCCATTTTAACAATTGTATATAAAAATAAATTTCACGGGATAAATTTCATAATGGGGGTGAATGTAGCGAATCATAATTGTATCAATGAAATATCCATTTTTACAATTTTGTTAGGTAGTATAGAGCACAAACAGTAAATAGATAAAACAAAAAACATTATTCTTCTAAATCAAAAATGATTCATAAGTTAGAACATAATCCAAAAAAAATTACAAATATTATATTCAAGAAATAAGAAGAATATTGGGGAATAAAAATATGATAATTTGGAGCTTCATGATCCATAAGAATGATGCAACTCATGAAAAAAGATGTAGAACATAAAAAATAATGTTAATAATACAATATTCTTTATGAATATGGATGGATATATATAAACATGATTTAATGTACAATTTAATGAGGAATAAAGGAAACAAATTGTGTCTATAATAATTGACGAATAATGTGACCATTATAAATTAGACCATTGGAATAGTATTCTGAACATTGAAATGGAAACATGGATGTTAGAATAATATTCTGACCATTATGAACAATAATATTACTATTATAATTTTAACAGAAACTTTGTAAGTGTAAAATTATATTTAGATATAATATAGAATTAAAAATATCACAACAAAATAAATGTCTTAAAAATGACAAATTATGTTTTTCTATTTTTTATAAAATAATACTGTTTTATTCGCACTTTTATAATAAATATATTAAATTAAAATTAAATTTTATTTATATAAATTGGATTTATATATTAATACTTTTCTTTATTATTATGATAAGTTAATTTTATGTGACCACGAATAATTTTTCAGAAGTTCAAAAATAGATTATATTTTTAAAATCTATACTTTTTGAATAAATTGCTATTTTACTTTGAAATTAAATAAAAAAAATTTAAATTTTTTTATAAAATATATTACATTATTGAAGTCTACAAATCTAAAAAAATTGAGATATTTTTATAATTTTTTTAAAATAGGGGAATGTTTTCCATATAGTGAAATACGACAATTTATAGTATTTCACATTTTAAAACAAATACCAACGTTTTTAGTCATTGATGAATCAATATCCCATTATTTAAAACTAAAATATAATATTTACGATATATATTCACAAGAATCATTACTATTGATACTCTTAATCATAATTAATATACTAACGAATATATTAATAAACAAATACACCTATCCTTACCTTATAAGTGCCACCCCTCGTCACCCCTTATCCTCACACCTTATATGAATTGAAGAATAATATTCCTTAAAATTACCTTACCATGCCTAATCTCCATGTCCTGGTATTTTTGGTATCACCCGAAGACCAAATCAAAATGCCAAAAATAATTCGTCAGAGAGACTCTATTCAAGATGTAAAATCGTCCATATTTATATTTAAAAATCAGTCATTCGTCTACCTTATATTCACCCCATAAAAAGTGGAAAAAATACATAATCATATGTATACAATAATTATATTTTGTTAAGGTAATATCATTTATTAAATCCCATATCCTCATCTTTTATGCTAAAAACATCATCTTTGATTTTTCATTTTACCACCTTAGTGGACAATGAGTTTTTGTTTACCATATACATTTTCAGGAATATTTTAATCTATCTTTTAACAACTTAATATTAACTCAATATAAATACTATATATAGTCTACCATTATTAAATTAATTTAGGGCTTCAGTGTTATATAAAATGAAAAAATTTAATGATAGTTTATAAAACAACCAAAATATTCAAAACATTCATCATTAACATTTCATCAAATGAATCATCGCCATGAAAAAAATAATGTATGGTAAAATTTAAAATTCTTGATGTTCCAAAAATAATATATTTTTACTTCTAGAATTCTATTTTTAGTTTACAAAAACATTCTTAAATATATATAAGTGAACAACCATGGAACCCTAAAACAAATACTCCCGGAACATGGGATGAAATCAAAGGGAGGTCAATGTAACCTCTAGAGTTTGTAGTGGCCTTTTTTTTGAAAAAAAAAATAAAATTTTCATTTATGTATTTCTATACATTACATCAAACATTCCTTTTATATGGAACCAAATTGGTATACGTTACACGAATAATCGACTATTCATATGTTACACACGACAACGATGTTTATACGAAACATCATTTTATTATTATATAATTCAAACAAGATAATTATAGCATATCCATTAAATATATTAATATATTTATTAATATTTAATTTTATAATATGGTTTATAATGGGTTTTTAAATAAAAAAATTGATAAAAAAGGATATAATTTTTTTTAAAGTCCTCATATGATTAAAAATAAAAAAAAATTCCAATGAATTTAATTTATGTCCTTCTACAAATAATAATAAAATTAATTTTAGACACATTAAGAAAAATAATTTCATAAAATAATCTTCATTTTTTAATTTACAATGGAAACATTAGATTAATTTAATTTTTTTGGATTTTTCTAAGAAACATAATTTTGGATGAATAATAAAAATATGTTGAATTTTAATTCAAAAAATAATTTTCATTTAAATTTTTTATAAGAAAAAAATGTTATTTTAAATTTATTTCAAAATTTCAATTTTATCAATTTTTTACTATCATCACTTTGATATTGGGTATAAAATATTATTTAACATTTGGTCGTTTTTACATTAAAAACTAGTAGTGTCGTCCTATCAACGAGATTATTTTTATTTTACATTCCACCACTTATGTGATTATGATATAAAAAAATGGATATCATATCTTAAGTAGTCATTATTTATAATTTCTAACAGGGTTAAAATAGATTTTTACCAAAAATATCATGGTATGAGATTAAAATTAATTATAATGATTAGGAAAAAAATATTGTTAACAAAGTACTAAACTTTTAATTGAAGACCCAAAAAATCCTAGAAACATTTCTAAAAGTAATTGGATTCACAATATTTGGCCATTAAACAACAATTATTTAGTATTATGGGGGTTTTAATTATATTTTTGTTTTAAAAACGTTGGTACAAATAAGTTGTTTTCAAAAATTCTCACTTTATCCTTTCCTTTTCCTATTAAAGGCCAACAAATCATCCTCTTATTCACACCTCTCAAAAAAATTTGGTTGATCCAATATCTGACCAATAAACTTCCCATAATGCCTCTTTCCCTCTTACATTCTTCACATTGTTCATAAATATATTCGAGGAAACCTTTTGGCATAATCGAATAGGAGTTACCCGATAAAGAGGTAATGACTTCCTGCAAGCTCCTTTATTTTATTTTCTTTCTATAACCCTCATCTCTCATTATTACTTGGTTTTATAAAAAAAATAATATCTTAAATATAATAGGGTCCTTTCTAAGGGTTTAACCATCACTTACACACACCTCCATCTAATGGGTAAGCGACATATTGATTAAATGTACGATGAACTACCGCCACACAATATGATGATTTTTCATTTTTACTTACTATCTATCATGGTGGAGATTATGATGGAAAATATTTTTATATATGTTATATAATATATTTATTATGTATTCAAGATTCGGTATCCTGTTATTACTCATATATTTATACTTTCCCTTGGGCGTATCAATGATAATTTAATTCGAGGAGGTGTGGACTACCGCCCCCTCAAAGTGATGCGATTCGTTCGCACACTACATGAAATGTATTAAGGATGGGTTTAATGATATTATATGATATATATTATATAATAATAATATATAGAAAAAAATATGAAAATATATTTCATTTACCATATTTCTTTCAATACGTTAAAAAAACAGAAACATCGTTCATGCTTACGTAAACTTTAACATATCCAAACTTAGTGTATTCCACTTCATACTAATATATTATATAGAGTATTATATAATACACATATACTGAATATAAATGATATTTATATCATGTTTGAAAGTTGGGAAATCATTATATATGTATAATGAAAAAATATATAAAAAATTAAGTCACATGCGAATAACGAAGCAAATATTACTAGAAGTGAATCATTAACTTTTGATTGATAACAATAGAATAATATAAGGTCGTAATAATAACATATATGGTGTTAGATATAATAATACAGTTCTGTAAAATATACATAATAAATTTAAATTTATTATAATTGTGGTTTGAAGAACCATGTTAAGAGACAAGACACAAGGTAAGGGGATTTCACCTGACTATTTGTTTCAATGATATACATGTGTTAATCATTACTCATTTTGTTTGTGTGCTCTGTATACTACCCATGAATGTATTATATTATTATTATTAAATTTAAAATTATTTACATATATATTCTATGATATTTCTTTTTGGTGAATAATTTTTTAAATGTTACGAAATCAGTAAGATAATTTGGTCTCTAATTTCATTCTTTGAGATACATATTTTGTTATAAATTTATATTCCTTTTTGAGGTTTATATAATTCACTTTGACCTATTATATCATGAATCACATTTTTGTCATGAAATTTTATGCTTCATAAAAATCCATTTTCTTACATGGAGTGTGTGATCCAAAGTTTCCATGTGGTATGAGTTATTCAATCAATCTCAACATTTATCGATATTATTTATGATTATGATTTAATTGATAAATTAATATGATCTATCTATAAATTAAAATCTTGATTTTCCATATAATATGTCTATATAAGGTATCTTCATTTATTAGTACTATTTTTTGAGACATTTTTTTCTACGATAATTATGAAATGGGTTTTAATAAAAATTCGACCATATTTCTCTATTCAGTAAGAAATCAGCATTATTCAATAACCATGTTTTAAAAAATGATTACAATTATTTTTTCAAATTAACTCAAAATATATTTTTCAAGGAAAAATGATTCTATTTTTTCATCGTTTTCAAAGATTTATTTATATGTTATCAAATGTGATTTCAATGGAAAATTTGTTGTGTTTTGAAATCATTTTTCAAGGAATAAATTACATTGTCCCCAAGAAATAATTTTAAGAGATATTTCAAAATTATTTTCCATCTAAGATATCTCTTATTGGTCTTACTCATCTCTTTCTGGGTTAATTATTCAATGTTTTCATTAATATTATTTCAATTAATGGATTGTGTTTTTATGTCATGATTTTTATGAAACCATTTTCTCTTCCACGACTTATATTATTTTGAAACCCACTTCTTTTATGGGTTATGATTTGATGAAATGATCATGAAAACTATATCTTTCCCATAATTCGTGATAATATAACGTTTTTATGATACCAATTTCATTTCATGGGTTATGACATGATTGATTTTGATTTTTTGGAACATTTATGTATGATTTCATAATGGGATGGGTTGGGACATATATATCCCATTAATTCATTAGGTAATGATTTATATGTCATGATAGAGACTAGGATAATATTTTGAATGAACCTTGGCTACTAAAATAGCCATCACAGTGAACCAAGACTACCTAGATGGTATGAGGAGTGAACCCATTCTACTAAGCTGGCCATAGGAGTAATCTATGGCTACTGGGATGGTTTGGGGAGTGAACCCATACTACTATGATATTCTTGGAAGTGGTGTCTGGCCAACTATGGAAATAATATTATATGATTATGTGTCTACCACAAATCTATGTTTAATTCCTATGTTACAAAATTATAAATTATGTTCTTTATTTACTTATTATTCACGCACTAAAAAAATCAAACTATATTCTATAGGGTATTTGCATTAGGAATCCATTGTAAATACCCCATTGTAGATAATGGCATGATAAATAGTTTTTCTGAGTTTTTGAAAAACTCTATTGTGATGGGCTATTCGTAAATAACTGGATAAAATGAAAATATTAATATTAATACAATTGAATAAAATAATAATAATAATAAATAATATTAGTACAATAATTTCAATAAAATAATATAAAATAATAAAAATAAATATCAAAATAAAAATATTATAATAATAATAATAGTAACAAAATTAAAATTAATAAAAATAAAAATAATGAAAACAATATAAATAAAATTACTAATAATAATAAAATTATAATAATCAAAATATAATAAAATGATCAATATTCAAAAAAATATATAAAAAATAAAAAAAATTATAAAAAATAATACTTTCAATGAAATAATTATTAAATAAAAAAAATAATAAATATTCATAAAATAAATTATAAAATAGAAAATACTTATAAAAAATAAAAACCCCATTATACGAAATTATATATCAAAAATTATAAAAATAACAATATAATAATAATAAATATTAATTTTATTAAATTAATAAAAAAATAATATTGTAAATAAGTAATAAACAATAAAATATTAAAATATTAAATAAAAATTAAAATAATAAACTATGAAATGTTGACAATAATATGAAAAAAACATTATATAGAAATGTGAATATATAATTTTACAAAAAAATTACATTCAAATGTTTTATCATAAAAACTAACATCATTGAGTGGGGGGATCATCTAGAGGTAGTGGGGGAGAAGGAGGAGATGGTGGAAGAAACATTATCCCTAGACCATGAGTCATATGTCACATGTACTCTGCCATTTACTCCTGCTGCTTCCAACAACGCCTCTCCTCCTCTTGCTGTTGTTGTTGACAGAGCTCTTTCTACTTCAGATGCATACTCTCTATAAGCTCACCCAACGCTCACATCATCTCCTAGTTCTGTGTAGTAGATGATGAAGGCTCTCCACAAGATCCTCTTGATATATACACAATCATCATAGTGGTCCCAAAATAACTGAAATGCGTCAATTGAGAGTCGATTCGAACAACTCATCCTTTCTTGAAGTCATATTTGTTCTCTTTCATCCATACTGGCTCATCAAATCAGTGGGCAGTTGGTTGATCATCAGTCTTGACCAGAATCACAGACTACAACTGCGATATCACAACCTTATATGACTCCTTCAATTCAAATTTTATTTTAAAATAGTTAAAATATTATTTGCAGTTAATTTTAAAACTCAAAAAAGAAATTACACTAACCACAATATAACGCTGGTGATCACATATAATATATCTGATGAGAGGATCAATGCAAATCCTCCAAAAAAATTAATGTTTGGTAATATAAGGATGTTTTTTTAATCTTATATAAATATAAAATATAAATTTACATTTAATGTTTTATAAATTAGTTATTATAATTACTTACCATATGTTTCTTATGCATACTGAATGTATTACTACTGGCATGATGTGTCACCTCCTGTCTTGCTCAGTTTTTTCGACCTAAAGATGATGTCCTCCGACAGTGACCACCTATACAGTGTGAACATAATCCATACTAAACATAAGGTGAAATGTAATCAGTTCAGTGGGTGTTACAAGACTCATCAGACTTTGTCACTTAGGCTTACATCATATCATTCATTTTTCAAATTATGTAAAATAGATGGACCTAATCTTGCATGATCCCCTCTAATGCCTCCAAGATAGCATCTCACATGCTCTAATCTATGGGATAACAAACCTTCAAATAATTAATAATATCAGGTAATTAATTAAATTTATTTCAAAATAAATGATTTCTATTTATGTTCCTACAAATGATCTAGAAAGTTTTGCTGAACATCAGAGGGAATCTTATCCCACGTAATCCATGCTCCAAAAAATTAATTTCACAATATAGCACTCCACTGTCCGACTGTTATATGTGAAAAGATGTAAAAAAAGAAAAAATAATCAAAAAATTAGTATATATATAAATTAATGATAGTTGATGAAAAATAAATATAATACACAAGTAAACAAACATCTACAAGAGTGGATCAAAGCCAAGATGTAATGCCCTGAGCCCAGTTACCGAGAGTTGGTGCATTATTACATAACATTAACATGATCACAAGGGATCAAATACCGAAACACCGATTAGTTTAGTAGCCATGTAAGTAATAGATACATTCATAAGTTTTAAATTACATTGTGAAATAAATACATAAACAACATTTTATCCCCTTTGATCACCCTTATATCCTTATCCTATCCCTACAGGTCAACCATAAAACACTTCTTCACATCCTTGGATAAATAAAACCTAGAAAGGGGTGAGCTCATATGGTCAGTAAGGATAATAATATAGCAGAAACTTTCATAAATAATCATAAATACTTAAGGCAGTGTATAAGACTAAAACAAAAGCCTTTTA
The DNA here is from genome assembly GCA_963277665.1 of Viscum album. NCBI lineage: Eukaryota > Viridiplantae > Streptophyta > Magnoliopsida > Santalales > Viscaceae > Viscum > Viscum album. The sequence goes on from OY728145.1 coordinate 1,421,484,489, forward strand.
AACCTAAACTTTAGCATAATATGGAAAAACTAAATCAAATAATTCCATTTACTAATTCACGATGATATTCTATATGTTAATAATCACATGTAATATCAATAACCAATTTGATAATGTTGGAATGCATAATTCTAGACTTCATAACCACATATTCAAGGCCTTGTTCCAAGACTAAAAATAATATTTTGACAAGGCCTTATGCGAAAAAACTAATTTGTCTCATGAGACCTACCGATGCATCGAGGATCTATAGTAGTCTCCACCAGTCACTTACTAATTCCAATACATTCCTCATATGAAACGGTTTAAACATAACATAAACATTCGTATTAAAACCAGAATATGAAATGTCAATATTTTATCCATAAACCATGAATGGTGTAAAAATAAAAAATCCACAGTAAAAAATATCACAAAACCTTCAATACAATATAAAATATTTGTATCATAATAAATCAACATAAAAAAGCATAAAATCCATCAAAGGTGTTCTCATAGATGAAATCAAAACTTTTTCAGAGAAATATCTCTTTCTATTTTTAAATAATGTAGGAGTCATATAATTATAAAATAAAACCTTTATTTTTAAAATATTCTTATATGAATTTTGGGTAGCTTAGATGATGTTATACGGGTTGATAATATATGCACCCTCTATATAAGTATAAAAAAATACTCTTTCCTTAATTTTGTCGAAAAGGTCATAAAGTATGTTGTTTGGAAAATGACGGAAATATTCCTTTCCAAACATATATAGTCAAATTAGGGAGAAAATAAAATTAACACATATTCTAGTAAATAGTAAAAATGTTTTCAATTACATATTTAAAAAAACACGTATTTGGATGATAAAGAGGTCCCAGTATACTTATGTATTAAAAACCTCGGAAAAGTAAAGAGATTGTATAATTAACCATTACCATGTACTTTTCCTTAGTCGAAAGTATGTTAACATCATTAATAATATTTAACTAATTTTTATTAAATTATAAAAGAATCATATACATGAATATGATATAATATACGATCTTTTAATGTTTCATTGTTAATAATATTTTAGTAGTATCATCATTTCAGGTGTTAACTAATTCATTTTCCTTTATATTATTGGTTACATAAGCCAGATTTGTTATGGTTATAATGTATTTGATTCATATACAGATTGATATTATGTTCATAAACCTTATTTTTAATCATAAAATGAAAATTATTCTTGAATGATTATGATGGGGAATGAATCTTATCATGTTTGTGGAGACGGTTATCCTTATGTATGGAAGAGAGACAATATCATTATATTGATGGTGAAATCGTATGTAATTAGATGGTATATTATATATACAGAATCAAAAACTTGTTTATTTATTATTTACATTAGTTATACTCATTAATATACTCATCTAAATAATTAGGTCTTTGAATAACAAACAACAACATTATGTGGAGACGGTAAGCCGTATGTATGCACGTATGGTGACAATGTCAGTTATAGGATGGATAGAATAAAGAATATGGTTGTAAAATATTTATAATAACATCAATGTATGTAGAAGGTACATGAGACATTATTTTGGTTTTTAATCAACAAAGAAAGAGAAAGTGGAAGAATAATATAATTTAAAAGAGGGCGGTGAAATTATTGCCTCTTCATGAGGTGTTTTCTTTTGAGTCGATCAAAAGGGCTCCTTAGGTTAGATTTATGATCAATGTAAAGACTCTAGGTTAAATTGGGGATAGTTGATAGGATATTTGGGCAGGTTTTGGCTGATTCAAATGGCTTTGGACGTGTGAAATTATGATTAAGGGAGTACCCTTTTATAAGATAGGTGAGGGTAACTTTAGGAAAACCTTGAAATATTATTTTATAATAAAACCATTTTCGGTTTCTAATGGATCCAAAAATTATTTATTTAGAGGCTAAGTTGGGTATGGGTCGAAAATATCTAAACAATTAGTTTTTATACAGGTTTATGTCAACATATTAACCTTATCTTTTAGATTTAACTCTATGTTAAATAGATTGATATTTACTATGTCTTTTTGTATTTTTATATTATATCATTAATAAACATGTAATAAACTACCAGGGGAACCCCAAGTGGTTCATTATTAATATATATAACCTTCTCTAAGTCCTTTAGCAGATCCTTATATTTTTATGAATATAATATCAATCAATAGTATAGTATTTTTTAAAAAACTCAATTATTTCAAATTTGACACTATTTTGTATTAGATTTTTTTGCAAGCCATATAAAATTTATCAATTAGAATAAAATTTAGTTAATCAAATATAAAATTTATTATTAATCTATAAATTTATTGTAATTCATCCTAAGTCTCAATTTACAATTATTTGGATATTTATAATATCAGTTATTTTAATATTTCATTAATAAGGTAATTAATGCATCATTATTGCGTCGTAAATAAATTAATGTTTTTAATGCTTATAAATTATATATATAATACCATTATGTAGGAAAAATTTTAGTCCTTATAAAAAATATTTATAGTCAAATTTATCTCATGTATTATTAAATATTAGGAATGTATTAGTTGTTAATCATTGAATTTAACTCTTTGAACTCTTCTTTAAATAAAATAATAATAAATGTCCTAATATAATCCATGTGGAAAAAATAGGATCATATTTTATTATAAAGGTTTTTTGTTGAATTAAACTTATCCAATAGAATTAGGACATGTTTTAGGGAACTTACAATAGTATTTTTACCCTTAATTACCCTATTTACTTTTAACTGTGGTAAATATAAGTCAAAAGTTATTATTCACCAAAAAAATATTTTCATCTTATTGAACCACATTTTACTTACTGATTTCAATAGTGTCACTTGGATTTTTTCAATTCAACTCACATTAGTGGTAAAATATTGTTTTATGTAAATTTCCTGATGCTCCAAGAAGGTGGGTAAAAGATGGTAAAACGTTCAATAAAATTTTATATACCTAAACTTCTTATAAAATGACTCTAATGAATTAAATTAAACATATATAGGTAGTATGTATATATTTTTACCTAAAATAAATAAAAATAAAATAACTAATTATTTAAATAAAGTGGTGGTTTTAAACAATAACACAATGCTTTTCAATATTTGTCAAAAATTGATTTTTTTTTCAGAAAATACAAAAAAACTCACCCTAAGATAATTTCGATATTCTCAATTCAAAAATGAAGTCCATTTTAAAATATAAAATTCATAATGTTTCAGAAAGTGGGTATTACTATTCATAACTATTTGTTTGATTGGTCGTGGTGTGTTAAAACTCCAAGTTGCGTACAACATACGCTACTGCATTATTCAAAGGGAAATGTACCATGGAAGCTTGGGGTATTAAAAAAGATGTGAATTACACTTGGGGATAGGGTCAGTAATCATTGATTAGTAAATACCATGCCCCCTCTGAATTCTCCCAAAACCACTAGTAGTCTATGGGTCAGATTCTCCAACATCCTGGTAGTCATCCGGTAGACAACCCTTCTCAAACTCATAAAACTGATCTGAGTCCATATGAAACATGAAATTACTATTCTGATAAAATAGTTTAAAATGACTATTATATATAGATATATATTATATATGATTATAACTAGTATTTATGTGTGATAATCTTCATATTCATCTCCATATTCATATCTGAAAGTGTTAATATCTTTATATTCCTCCTCAGTATCAAAAATTTCCATATGAGTTTCAGTTTCATCAGGTCTTTTAATTTCAAACTCATTTGGTTCATCACTTACATCATCATAACCGTCGATCCTTAACTATGGGCTGTAATCATCAATATTCATGTCACTTTGTAAAAAATATGGATTTGGATTAATCTCCTGAAAATTTTTAATTCCATTCTCTTCATCAAAACCACATTCACTTTGAATAAACTGATTTTCCCAAGAATTCATTTTTAATATTCTCCACTAATCACCCAAAACTCATAATGTTGCATAGTAATTTTCATAATAAATTTTTTCATTCTTGACGAGGCAATAGTAATGACTAATATTCTGTGTGAAGGATTTAAAATTTAATATCAAAGATTCCATGGCATCAAAAAATATATAGGAATCTATCAATAACCAACCACTGACATTTAAACATTATTATATAATATTATCCAAGATAACATGGATTAATAATTTCTTCTAGTATACCATAAATGTAATATAAAATTTCTCTTTGATTTTATCCTCTGATGAAAATACCACTATTGATTGTCTTTTATTCCCCATATTCACATGTGTGTAATAGAAAAAGAGTCACCACATATGTATTATAAAATTATAAAATTTTAGATTGTGTGTTACTCAATATAGACAATATATTATAATTTTTATTGTCTTGATGAGATTCCTAAAAATATATAAAAAAATTATCAGTATAATATTTAAAAAATTGATTTTATAAGTTAAACAATAAATAATTTATTTTACCAATTTTCGAAACATGTTGTAAAAATTATTTTCTCGATTTTCATAAAGAGCGGATGTTGTAATTTGAGGAAGTTGTTTCATGATACGATTATCATATAAACTATAAAAATAATATTAATTTAATGCAACAAAAATTATAGAATTACTAATATGATCACTCTTAGTACAAATGGTTTCATTTCTTTACATATGAGCAGAATATATGTATGACCTCAATGATGTTCATCATTTGAAAGTCATCATCCACGAACACCACCAAAGCTTTGTTTTGGTTGGTTAAAAATTGATAATTAATTTCACTATTCATCATCAACAATGCCTCATTACAAACAATGATTTTTTATTTTGGGGGATATTCATATTGAAAATAATTAGTTAAGAAAAAATAATTTCGTCATGCAAATATTCTTCTGCAATTTATCCTTAAATCGATGCATTGTTACGTACATTTTCATCAATTTCTCCATGCATATCTTGAATGGGTACATCCATAAAGATTCTACTAGATCTTCACATGATTCTTGAAGAGTCAAATGTAGTATCAAATATTATATTGAGTCAATGAAACTTGTGGGAGGATTTTTTGTAATTTAGATTAAAATAAATCAACAACTTCTTTCAATCTTGTTATATAATAATAGTCTGTTTTATCCACACAAATGTCATGAAAAAAATATGATATTTCTTTTAGCTCATCCCAAATAATATAATTCAACAAACTTCTTAATCTAATTGGCAAAATGCTTTCCATTATAACATTACATACATGAGTTTTTAATATGGTAATATTACCATTTTTGACACATCTACCCAAATTAGAAACATAACCATCAGGAAGTCTCAAATCTACAATCCATTAAACAAATAATTACTGATTTTTTTTGGGAAGTATATATGCTGGTACAATTTTCATTAACTTCTGACATTTAACATTTTTATACAATTAAAGTTTTGGCCCCATAAAAATTTGTTCAAGATCTAATCATGCATTTACATTATCTTTGGTCTTACTTGGTGTATCCAAAAATTTATAAAATAGATTACCAAAATAGATCATCCCAATATGCATTAAATCCAACAATTGCTAGAACAAAAAATCAGGCCAATATGAAAGATGTAAAGAAATTCTCCATTTTATCGAATTATGATCCTTCCCAAAGCCATAAGTTTTCTATTTTTTTATCGTCGGTTCAAATGTAGTTGGAGTTAATAAAGAGAAAACATATATTAAATCCGTACCATAGATTACTATTATAGGTACAACTCTTTCAATTGGGCCTTTTCTAAAATTATATTTGTCCCTCTAAATATTATTTTCAGTTACATAGATATTTCATTGACAATATAAAAAACATGGTTTCATTTATTGATGACCATAATTGATTTGTTGTATCATATACAGTATTGGCATGATTTCGGACCATTTGTACTCTGGCCAGATAACATTACATATGCGAGGATGTCACAGATTTTCCACATTAATACAAATTTTAGTTATAAATATTATTTCACAGCGACATCATATGTGCAGAAACCTATACTTAAAATTAAATTTTACAACTCAATCAATCATTTCAAAGAAACGTCAATGTTATTTTTCAGATGACCTATAATTAATAACGTCAAAATTATATACGGATCTTTCATCAGAATCCAATGAGTTAAATTTTATAGAGTTATGAAGATAGGACAACTTGAATACTAACAAATGTAAGAACCAAATAGACATAAACCATCAGTAAAAATACAAAATCACATGTTTTGTACTTCTGATGAAAAAGATGAATGTACTTGTCAAAATGTTTCCATTAATCACTATTAGATAGATGTTTTAATATTTTACCATTTGAAATATTGGTTTCGTGCCATGACATCAATGTTGTGGTGTTTTGAGACATAACAAATGATTCAAAATGGGTATAAGTAAGAAATACCTCAACTGTTTTATAAGAATCAATCCAGACATCCCTAGATGATCCTATTTGTACCATGACACTCCACATAAAGGAGAACAATCCAATGATGCATTTTCACAATAATATTAGATGAAATCATTTGAATATGAAGGAATCTCTTGAAAACCAAGACCTATATTACGATCCTGCCTCTAAATCTCATTAAATTTAATAGTCAACCCATTTATTTTAGGTAATTGTGTTTTAACCAAATTGAATATATAATCAAAATAGTTATTTTATATTCCATTATCTGATTTAATATCCATAAATTTTTCATCAACTTAAAATTTTCTTATCTTAAAACAAGATATAAATAATCCTTAATGGACCTCAACAATTCATAAAATATAGATAGTTCCATTTAATGAGTTAAATATATATCATCTAAATTTGTTTTTTAAATAGATGGACCGATAACATCATCTACTAAATTTTAAAACCATGATGGATCTGTAAATTAGTTATTAATAAATTTTTTGGAACCACATTTACAGTTTTGATACCAAAAAACATAATCTATTTGAAATCCAAATCTCAATGGATGGCCCTCAACATTGTCAAATGTTTCAAACATCCTTAAACCACACTGTTTACATGGAAAATTAATTTTCCCTTAAAAAAATGGTTTTAATTGTGAAAATGATAAATAAGATTCAACACCCTAAATATATACAAGATGTATAATAGAATAATTGGGATCAATATACTATTTTATCCAAGAATGATCATCAAATTATGATTGTTGTTGAATTCCGTGTTCCATTTTTCTCTTGAAAATATATAATAAATAAAAAATATATGAATAATTTGATATAGTAAACAAATGATTTAGAAAAATCATTTTTTTAATTACATCTAATTACCTCTATCTATCACTATCTATTACTAATTAATGCTAATTAACACCATTTATTAATATATATTTTTATTACTTTTTATTACCATTTTTACTATTTATTACCATTTTTACTTTTTAATACTTTTTATTACTAATTATTTATAATTAACTCTAATTATTACAAATTATTATAAATAACATCTAATTAATACAAATTATAACTAATTATTAAAATTTATTAATAATTATTAAAATTTATACCTAATTATTTCTATTTATTACTAATTTTTACGAATTACACCCATTTATTTCTAATTATAACTATTTATTACTAATCATACCAATTTATTACTAATCATACCTATTTATTACTAATTACACATTTTTATTAATAATTATACCTATTTATTACTAATTATACTTATTTATTACAAATTATACCTATTTATTACTAATTATACATAATTATTATTAATTATACCTATTTATTACTAATTATAATAAATTATTATCACTCTCGCATTAAACATGGACATGCTTATAAGGATTTTTACCACTTGACTCCATTTCCTGTTATTAGAAAAGTGACATGGGTTGAAAAAAGAAAGAACAAAACTAGTCTGAATGTGAGTAACCAAATCTAGGTTAGACCATCTGATGTTACGGTAGCTTCGGAAGGTCCAAAGCCAGATTTAAATAAAGAGAATTATGAAAAAATATTCCCAGACACATCATACTGCATGCTACCCGATTGTTTATTCGGAAATGTTAGGATTTGTCGATGCTTTACTCACAGCCAAAAGCACCATTACAGACCCTCCCCCTACTTGAGGAAAAAGATCATCTTTTGGAAAAGCATCATACCCATCATAAGGGTCTCAATGTCCTCTATTATTCTAGTGAATCCTCACGGGAAGATAGGGATCAGACTAATCAAATTTAGGATGCCTATTCAATTTCAATTGCAAGGAAGGGAAAAACCAATAGTTATTGTCGGTGGTTATATTACACAAAATACTAGAAAAAAAAAAGAAATCATAGAGACTATTGTCTCTTTGAAAGAACGATTGTTACAGGGACTGTAAATGTTTTTGGGAAGGAAAAAAATATCCTCCACCAATCTTGATAGATGTTGAGACTCCACTAAAGTCCATGACTACCAATCACTCGTCCACCTCCTCAAAATCAACTGATTCAGATGACAATGATAGTGATCCTGAAAATGACCCTGCTTTTAGGGATTCTTATCAAAATGAAGAGAAATTGTACTTTTCATAGGAACATGGCTCTTAGATGGATGGGAATGATATAGCCGCCTTGCATCAATAAAAAATTGGTGAAATGTCTATTTATACCTACCTTCAACTAAAAAAGCGGTTGTTTTATAATGTGGTGGAAGTGTTTAAAAAGAACCCAAATGACAAATTCATAGACATTCTTGGGGAATGATTGATTGTATATTGTTGATGGTCCCTGTATAACTAGGGATTAAAGTTTCTCAACTCCCATTTATTTTTTATATACCCTTTTGTTTTCTGACACCTCTTTCTTTTTAGTCCATGCCTTGAATTTGGGAGATGGGTTGTCTTATATGAGCTTCATCAGTATACTTCTATTATGCACTGGCTGGAGTCTAAATCAGTTCATCCTCATTTTTTCCCCCATTATGGCATTTTATCATTGTTTTAATTACAGCCTATGATGTGTTTGTTTTTAGATCATCTTATCTAGCTGAAATGGAAATATTTTTCTTCTATGACATGGATCTGAAGCTTTGGTTCTCATCTTTTAAACCAACACTTTTTTTCTTGAAGAATCATCGAAATATTCTTTGCCCAGTATGAATTTCTATTTATTTTTTATACTAATTGGCCAACTAATATTGTTAATATCATTAAATTACATGTTTTGGAATATGCTTGCTCGTGACTTGGAAAGAGATATTAAAGCTTGATCAGTGCTGGGGAAATCTTTTGTTCGACTACTGATTTTCTTTAACTTCCTTGTATGGAGGAGGTCATCTACATGTTTGTGATAGGAAGCTTCGTTCATTCTTTTTTCAAACAGATTCTTTTTTTTCTTGAAAATACCATCTTATAATCCCCTTAACCCCTATTGGTGTAAGCCCTTTACGCCTCATTCTTTTAACGTGACATTTCCTTTTAATGAATTTCCCTGGTGAATGAATTGGGTGACCAATTCATGTCACTTATTTTCGAAAAGAAAACTTATTATTACTAATTATACCTTATTATTACCAAATATAACTATTTATACCTAATTATTACTATTTATTACTATTTACTACTAATGGTTTCTAATTATTACTAAATATAACTTATTATTACTTATTATTACTAATTATTACAAATTATTACAAATTATAACTAATTATAACTATTTATTACTAATTATTAATATTTATTGCTAATTATTACTAATTATACCTATTTTTTTACTAATTATTACGAATTATACCTAATTACTACTATTTACTACTATTTATTACTATTTATTACAAATTAAACCTAATTATTACTAATGGTTTCTAATTATTAATACTTCTATGTATTACTAATTATTTGTATCTATAACTAATTATAACACATTGTTACTAATTATAACTAATTATTGCTAATTATTGCTTATATTTCAAAAATATGGCTAAATATTGCTAAATATTGTGAATTATTATAATTTTTTATTAATTATGACCAATGGTTTCTATTATTACTAATTATACTTATATATCACTAATTATAACTATTTATTACTAATTGTTACTTATTATAAAAACTTATTACTAATTACTTTTAATTATACCTATATATTAGTAATTATAACTAATTTTTACTAATTATAACTAATTCTTAAAAATTATGTCTAATTATACCTAGTTATTATAAATTATACCTATTTGTTTCAAATTATTGCTAATTATTACAAATTATTACAAATTAAATGTATTTATTACTAATTATTAATAATTATAACTTTGTATTACTAATTATTAATAATTATAACTTTGTATTACTAATTATTACTAATTAATTCAAATTCTTACAAATTTTTACTAGTTATTACTGATGAAACCTAATTATAAATAATTATTACTAATTTAAACTAATTATTATTAATTATTACTAATTATACATAATTATTACTATTTATACCTAATTATTACAAATTATACCTAATTATTACTTATTATTACTAATTATAGCCAATTACTGCTAAATATTTCTTATTATTGATAATTTTTACTAATTATTACTAATTATACCTAGTAATTATTAATTATTAATAATTATTACTAATTATACCTATTTCTTACTAGTTGTACCTATTTATTACTAATTATTACTAATTATACCTATTTATTATTAAATAAAACTAATTATTACAAATTATTACAAACTAATTTATTATTAATTATAACTAATTATTACTAATTATTACTAATTTCTTGTAATTAGAATTAATTGTTACTTATTTTGCCTATTTGTTCTAAATATTACAAATTATTCATAATCATTACTCATTACACATATTTATTATTTATTATTACTAATTATAACTATTTATTACTAATTATTACAAATCAATACTAATTATACATATTTATTTCTATTTATGAAAAATTATTACAAATTATTAATAGTTATTACAAATTAGTAACTATTTATTACTAATTAGTACTTAATTATTAATAGTTAATACCTAATTATTACTAATTAGTACCAAATTATTACTAATTATTACTAATGATACCTATTTTTTCAAATTATTAATAATATTCCTAATCATTGTTTGTTATTTCTTTTTGTTCCAAATGATTTAAAATTATTTGAATTTATTTGAATTTAATCAAATTTATTATAATTTATTAAAAATTATTAATGTTTCTTAAAATGAATTACTTTTTATTATAATTTATAAGTTTTTATTACTAACGAAACCACATAATTGTAATAATAAATAATGTAAAATAAAACTTTCTAATTTTAATTTAATTGAATTGTCATTAATTAACAATAATTATAACTATCATAAAATTAAAAGAATTAACTAAAAATTAAAATCAATAGTTAAAAACCATAAAATGAGATCTTTTGTATGTTTCAGTGCTTAAAAGTCGCCCCATTATGAAATTTTAAACTTTGGAAAAATTTGAGAGAAAAATATAAGAGTTCAGAGAGATAGAGAGAAAGAGAGATGAGTAAAAAGGGTTGTGAATGCAAAAAAGATATGGTATATATATGTAAGATTATTTTTGATGGGTCCCTTCGGAAATACAAACCCCCCAACTTATTAGGTGGTGGCGGTTGAAAAGATATTTATGACAAGACTAGTCGCAAATACCAACTTGTTCACATATCATTTGGGATGGGTGATAAATCTGACCACAAATAAAATTATTTGCGATGAGACCTATAACAAAAGCTCAGCCCCTATTAATAGGAAGTGGTAGTTTAAAAGGGTATTTTTAGGATTCCCATCAAAAATGCAGAAACCAATGAAGTAGTATTTGTAATGAGACCCGTCACAAACATGAAAACCCTATGAAGGTTATTTTCAATGTGTAAAAACCTCCAATCCAAAAATACCCTTCCTGCAATACAGGACCGTTCCCCATCACAAATGACAAGTATTTCCGTTGTGATGTCTTATGAACTACCATTCTTTATGTCATGATTCATGTTTATGATCTTTGATATGTAAGGTATGATCTTATATTTTCATTATCATGTTCTCATACCCTTATGATCGTGATTATTCGTACATATCTCCCTTGTTTATCCTTCATGAGCATCTGAGCTCAACCCTATTTATGTTTCCTTCCACCTGGTTCTGAAGAATTTTTTATGTGTGATATGTTTAATAATGGTGCTAGTCAATAAGAACCTAGTGGGAGATGATGTAACACTTTTATATACTAGCATTTAGGTTTCTACGTTTCTAGAGGTATTATACTAGTATCATCTTTGTGCATTCATTGTATAATGATTTAGGTATTCTACAAAAGTTTTGTAATGTCTATGTATGAAATGTAAGGGTCATTATAGTTGGTATCAGAGAAAATGTTTAGTCATCCTTTGGAATCTAGGATGAGAAAACATTAATTTTCACCCTAGGAAAATTTCTAGGGATAATTCTAAGGATAAGGATAAGTATAAGAGAATGTCCTAAAATTTTGATAAAGTATAGAGAGATTTTTTCTTAGATATACACCCCAATCAAGATATTACAAGTGGATGTAGCTATAGAACAAATGTACCTAGGAGTAAAAACTCCAACAATATGTTCCAGGTCTGACTCAGGGTAATCGAGTACAAAACAAATATCCTTGCTTCACACTTGGATAGAAACTCTTGGGGGACATTCTTTAGAAATTCAAAAAACCCTTAATGATCCATCATGAAGGATCTAGATAGACATTGGATACTAATAGCATATGATAATCATAAGGTGACACATATTAAAGAAGGTGTCATAATTTAAACATCCTATAAGTAACTTTTCATGATTATATGGTTCCTCAATATGAAAAATATTTCACACTCTACAATTTTTGTTTTAATCAATAGATGGATCATGAAGGAACCAGGTTAATAGTGATTAAGATTGAATATTAAATGATTGTACTCTTGAGTAACTGAATGCACTAGTGTCTGGAATACAAAACCTCATTTCTATAATCAAACAACATTATGAAGCTATGAGTCATGGTGGAATTCCAAATGGGAAAATGAGAGAATATAATTTTGTTGAGTATTTCATGGTGAAATGTCTGCATACCTTTAGAGCCTCTTCTGATCCATTTTTTGATGAAAAATGGAACCCTAATACTGAATAGATTTTATCCTTCCTATAGTGTTCATAGAAGGAGAAATCAATTCTGGCTCTTTATTGTTTAGAAGGTGAGGGAGACTAGTGGTGGAATATAATCTAGAATATTAGGTAGAAATATGAGATTGAATCCATGGATTGGGATGAGTTCAAGAACATGTTTTTCAATAAATACATTCCTTGTATTCTTTTTAAATAGATATATAAAGAGTTATTTGAAATAAATAAAAGAGATGATGAATCTGTTGGTAACTACAAGGCTAATGTCAATAGACATGTAAGGTCTACTAAATTGATTATCATCCTACCTGCATATAAATTTGATAGGTTTTTCAGTGGCGTAAATTCAAGTCTCATAAGGGAACTAGGTATAAGATAATTTTGTAGCTATGAGGATATTTTTAATTTTCTAATCAAGGCTGAAATAGTTGTTATAGTCACATATCAAACCCAATGTTTTCACACGGAAAGGAAGTTGTAGATTAATGGAAAATGTAAAAACCATGAAGAGAAAAAGTTAATCTCTATTTTATGCTCTATCATTAGGAAAAATAATTGTGTAAATTTACTTAAGGGGTCCAATAAATTTTCTAACTATGTAAGGGAATCCAATTAGTCATTTGAGTTCTAAAGCGACTGGAAGAAGGCTAAAAACATTTTGAATAGAGAAAAACCCCAAAATGAACCTCCCATGAATCAGTCCAACAAGTGTAAGGAGAATGCACATTATGATGACTAGTGCCCAAACCTAAGCGATGGTGATAATGATCGATGTCAGAAAGCTCTTATGGGGAGGGACATTGGAAATCTCATGAAATCAATATTTTTGGGGAGGGGTGCGATAATAATGTGATTAAAGGTACACTTACCATTAACTCTAGAACTACTAATGCCATATTTGGTTCTAGATATACCCACTCTATTATATATAATGAAATTTATAAGGGATTTAAGATTCCAATTAAACATTTAGAAGCATAATTATATGTTAAAACCCTTAATATTATGATGATTGCATCCCAATTATATGATTCCTCTCGAGTAAAAGTTTGTAGGAATTTTATTGCTGCAAATCATGTCACTCATCCTTTGGATCAATTTGATGTTATCTTATTCATGTATTGACTTTCTCTACATAAATAAAACATCAATTGAATATGAAGGGATTTTACATTTGATATTTTAATCCCTCAAATGGTCATCAACCAATGTGATGAAAAAAATAAACTTCTTATAGAGATAAAATCTAGTGTATGGGTTTTAATTCCCATTAAAAAGGATCATTTTTTCCCAAATGGTTTAGGATAAAATGTATATCGATGATATGCCTTTTGTTCATGATTTACTAGATTCGTTTATGGAAGAGTTGCCTTTCCATCCTCCAAAATGTGAAGTTGAGATCTCAATAGAACTCATGCATGGTTCTAAACTAATTTCAAGGACTACTTATAGAATGACCCCTATTGAGTAGTAGGAACTGAATAAGAAACTCCAAGAAATCCTTGATAAGTGATTCATTCATCCATGTGTGTCACCATAGGGTGAACCAATTTTTTTGAGGAAAATAAATATTGACCAATGATACACTACATTGTTTATCGAGAGATGAAAAAGATCACAATCAAGAACAGCTATCATTTTCCCCATATTGATGACATGTTTGATCAAATGTGTGGAGCTCATATCTTTTCCAATATTGAAATTCATTCGTGATATAATCAATTGAGGATCATGAAAGAGGATATACCCCTGATGGAAATTTTTGCAAGGTATGGACACACGAAATATACAGTGATGAATTTTGGTCTTACTAATTGCCCTAATATTTTCATTATTTCATGAAGAGAATCTTTAGAGACAAACTTGATAAATTTTTGTTTGTCATTATATGTGAAATTATTATCTAATAAAATACAAAGTAAGATTTTTAATATTACTTGATAATAGTACTAAAGACCCTAAATAAGGACAAAATATATGAAATATTTACAAAGGGATTATTGTGGCTACAAATGGTTTCATTTTTTGGGACACAAAATCTCAAGAGATGGTATTTCAGTATATCCAAGAAAGAAATAAGGCTATTGAATGATAGAATATATCGACCATGGTGAATGGGATCTTTATTTTTCTTTTTTTATCTAAATATTGTTGATTATTGGTAGATAATTTCTTACAACTATCTAATCCTATGACAATGTTAACTCAGTAGGGTGTCAAGATCATCTGGAAAGATGAATGTGAGGAACATTTCAAGGAACATAAGAGAACATTTTTCAGTGCACATGTGCATACATTACCCTATAGTGGATAACGGTTTCTAACCTGAAGAAATGTATCGAAGAAGGATTTGGTATGTTCTCTTATACTAAATAACATGGTTATCGCTTATGTCTCATGATAAATGAAGATTCGTGAGAAATATTACCTAAATCATTATTTGGAGTTAACAGCTGTAAATTTTTCATTAATGATAAAGAGGAATTAATTTTATTGATAAAAATGTGATATATATACCGATCATCAATGTATGAAATAAATATTCATATAGAAGGATTTGAACATGAGGTAGATAAGATGGTCAGTGTTGATAATGGATTTTAACAGCTCAATAGATTACCACCACCAGAAAGAGAATAAGGTAGCCGATTATTTGAGTTAGAAGGATCATTTTAACTTATACACAATGGGGGATGACAAATTATCCAATATTTATGGATTTTAAAAGGATGGATCTACAAGTCTTGAAATAAGGGGAAAATGATATCTTTATAAAAGGAATGTTCAACCCTATATCCATGTTACGATTAAAGAGGTGAAAATTGAATATATAAAGATGAAATAGAATGTTATAAATATTTATTAATTTATCCTAGATCTGGATGGAATGATAAGGTTCAAGAAACCTGTATGTGTTCCTTATATACCATATTTTAAGAAGGAGCTTTTAAAGAATGCTATTAGTTCTTTATTCTCTATTCATCTTATAATTATGAATATGTATAGGGACATTATAGAATAATTATAATAGGATGGAACAAATATATATATCCTAGTGTTTGTACCTCAATGTGTTTTATACCAACATGTTAAGGTTGAAAGAAAAAAGTCAAGGGTGATCTCGCATCGATTACTCATATCAGAATGGAAATGGGAGAACTACACTAAGAATTTTCTCATTGGACTACCAAAACGTTAAAAGTGTCTAATTCTAAATGGATGGTAGTTTATAACCTTACTAATTCATCACACTTCATCACTAACAGAGAATACTTCTATATGGATCAACTTTTTAGTATATATATTAAGGAAGTGGTAATATTTCATAGATTACCACATTTTATTGTATCATATAAGGATCTGATGTTTCCATCAATGTTCTGGAGAATTCATCAGCATGCACTTAATACATAATTGAGTTTTATCATTTCTAATTATCCTCATATTGATGGTTAGTTTAAAATAACAATTAAAACCACATAGGATATGTTATGATCTTGTTATTTATATTTCAAAAGTGTTTTGGATCAACACATTCCTTTAATTGAGTTTTTTTTCATGAAAATATTTCACTCAGGAATTAATATATATCATTATAAATCCCAATTTGGTAAGAAATATTGAGCTCCAACATGATTGATAGAGGTTAAAGTAAAGCCATTAGAACCTGAGATCACAAAATAATTCAACGACAAGGTTAAAACAATTCAACTTTGAATAAAGGAATCTCTATGGAATCTCAAATATTTTGTTGAAAACTGGTGACATGATCTAGATTTTGATGTTTTAGAAAAGATTTCTCTAGTAATCTCACCCAGGAATAATGTTACGGGGTTCAATAAAAAGGGAAACTAAGCCCTAGTTATATCTACTCCTTTGATATTCTTGATGATATCAGGAAAGAATCCTATCCCATTAATATTTCTATAATTGTCTCTCAATTATATGATGTGTTCCATGTATCTCTTCAAATTATGTATATACCATACCCATCATATCTACTGATCTTAGAGATTATACCGTTGTATCAGGATTTTATTATAATGAACAACCAGTTGAAATTCTATACCGATCAAATAATGTTCTTAGAAATAAGACCACTCACCTAGTTAATGTTTTGTGAAGAAATAACCAGTTAAAGGAAGCTCCGTGTGAACTTGAGAATATAATGAAGCATAAATATCCATTTTTTTTACTAGGGTGAAAAAGTTTGAGTTTAAAACTCACTTTAAGGGGGTAGAAATTAACACCTCATGTTTATATTGACTATTTTTGAATAAATTAAATTTTTATTTATTTCCAGAAATAAGAAACGTAAAAAATTCTATTCACATTTTTCCGACTTGATGTATGTTACATGGAAAATATACATGGAATACGTTACACATAACATTGATGTTTCTCCACAACATTATTTTATTATTATAATTATTTAAATAGGAATATTATAACCTGGTTGGTATACATAATAATATGAATACAAATTACTAAATTTAAAATATCATTTGTAATAGATCTATATAAATAAAATATATTGATAATGAATGATATTATTTTTGGTAATGTGCTTATATATTTTAAAATACAATTTTCTCAATTGAACTCCTTTTAATGTCCTTATGTGAAAAAATTAAATTAAATTTAGACACATATAGAAATATAATTTGAAAAACAAACTTCATTTTTCAATTTTCTATTTCGATATTATCTTACGGTGATTTTTTTTTATTTTTTTGAGAAACATTATTTTTTGAATGAATAGTGATAACTACTGAATTTTAATTCAAAAGTGCTTCTTTAATCTAATTTATTTATAAAGATAAATTATATTTTAAATTTATTAAAAGTTTAATTAGATAATATATTTTTAAATTAATAAAATATAGGTAATTAAAAACAATTTTAATTTGAAAATGGGTATAAAATATAGAAAGATTTTCTACATTTTTATTTAAAAAACCTGCAGTGTCATCCCATAAGTGGGTTTATTTTAAAATTAATATCTTCATCATGTATATTTTTATTTAGAAAATTTGATTGAATATTTGGAATAATATTAATTAATAATTAATAATTATTTAATCCTAGTTTTTACAAGAAATATTATTAAAATTGATAAAAATTAATTAGAATGATTAAGAGATAAATTTGGTTATTAAAGTACCCAACCTTAAATTCAAGACAAAGAAACCTATAAACATGTAAATTTTTTTTGGGACATTATTAGGCTATGAAAAATAAATTATTTAATCTTTTTGGTTTGGTATGATTTTTTTTATATAAAAATGTGGGTACCCCTAACTTGTTTTAAAAAATGCCAAGTTTTTCCTTTTCATTCTCTATAAAATTCCACCAACTCTACCACTAATTCACACCTCTCAAACCACTTAACATCATCCAATATTTAACTAATACACATTTTAAAATACCTTGACATCCAAATATAATCCTTACATTGTGAAAAAAGAAATCCAAGGATGACTTTTGGCAGAAACCAAAAGAAGTTACCTGATTAAGACGCAAAAAATTCTCTCAATCTCCTTTCATATTTTTTTTCTCCTCTACTACAATATCTTTATTCAATTAATTTATAAAAATAAGATATTATATTAAATATTATATGATGTTTCAATGCAATGGGTTTAACCGACACTAACACACACATCCATTTAATTGGTAATGGACAAACTTTTTATGTGTACGATGATCTACTACCTAACAAAATAATGGTTGTTCATTTTTCATTACCACATCTCATGGTGTACATTATGATAAAAAATATATTTATATATATTAAATATTATATTTGATATGTATTTAATATATTTTAATACTTTTAAAACATATTTATTTATAATTTCTCTTTGGTGTAAATACTATAATTTCATTTGAGGAAGTTTGGACTACTGTCTCCTCAAAGTGATGTGATTCATCACACAACACATGAAATATATTTAGAATTTGTTAAGTAATATTTTATGCTATATATGTTATACTAATTAAACTAGAATAATAATTGATACACACACACACACACATATATATATATATATATATATTTCATTTACCTTCTTTCGTTCAATATGACAATAAAAATCGAAACAACGTTCATGCGTACATACAACTTACCATCTCCATGAAAAGTGTATTCCATTTAATACAAATATATTATATATATTTTTATAAAAAAGATATACTGAATATAAATTATATATATATCATGGTGTATATTATAGAAATGATGATATATATATAAGGTAAAAAGATATAATAAAATTAAGACACATGCTACGATCAAATTAAATATTACCTAAACTGAAACCATAGCATACAACTATTAAAAAGTGTGTAATAAATAGTGATAATCTAACCATATAGGGAATTATATAAAATAATATTATTTTTAAATTATATATATCAATTTAATATATATTATTCATGTGTATTTAATGAGTATGGCCACATTCAAGACACATGGAAAAGTCATTCCATATAACATTTTATTTCCATGAGATACATGCATTAATCATTTGTAATTTCATTTTTGGGATGATTATACTTCACATGTATTATATGCTTTTTATTATTAAATTTATTTTTATTAAAATATAAAATCTATGATATTTCCTTCATTGGTTTAATGGTCCAAAAGTTAAATAATTAGTAAGACATCTTTTCACAAATTACATTCTATGGGAGACATGTTTTCTTATACACCTATATTAATTTTTTAGGTGTATATAATTCTATTTCACATATTATATCATGAATCTAATTATTTACATGTTAGTTTATGATTAATGTAATACATATTTTACATGGATAGTATGATCCAAAATTACCAAGTGGTAAGAGTTATTGAATCAATCTCATCATTTATTGATATTTTTTATGATTACGCTTTCACTGATGAAATATTATGATCCATCACTCAAGAAATATAATTATTTTAATTATCATATGATTATTCATGGTATATACATGTTGTATTACAATTTTAAAGTCTATGGTACTTAATATAATTAAGAAAGTTTATTTAATAGAAATCTCACCATATTTCTCTCTTCGATCAGTAATCTATTTCATTCAACAACCATGTGTTAAAAAATGTTTACAGTTGTTTTCAAATGATACCTTATGTTATTTTTCCCGGAAAAAATAAATTTAAAATTTATTTAATATTTTTCCAGATTCCCTTCTATGATTTAAAATATCTTTTAAAAGGAAATGATTTTCAAAAACATATTATGTTTTAAAAAACATTTTTCAATATAGAAAGTATATTTTTTTAAGAAATGTTTTTAAGAGATATTTAAACATTATTTCCCATATGTGATATCACTTGTTGGTGTTACTCATATCTTTATGGTGAATTTATTCCATATTTTTATTCAAATTCTTTCTCTGAATGGATTATATTTTGATTTCATGATCTTTATGAACCCTGTTCCTCTTTTACATGTTTTATGATTTTTAAACATATAAATTTTCATGGGGTTTGATTTGATCAAATTATTTTGATTCTTGTATATTTACACAGGTTATGATATTATTAAATATTAATGATACCCATTTAATGTCATGGGTTATGATATGATTGTTTATTATTTTCTGGCATAAGTTTGTATTATTTCACTATGAGATGGGTGTGACCTATATATCCATACAACGAATTAGGTATATAATAATATCTCATGAGATTGACTAATATGGTCATGGGAGTGAAACTTGACTACCAAGAAAACCAGGGGAGTGAACCATTTCTATTAAGATTTTATGAGGAGTGAACTCATGCTATTAATATGGACATGGGAGTGAACCATGACTACCTAGATGATATGGGATGTGAAACCATACTAGTAAGATAATCATGGAAGTCATGCATTGGCTACATTGGAAATCATATTATATGAGTATGTGTCTTCCGAAATCCATGTTGTATTCTTATGTTAGGGTTTAATGTCTTATGTACTTTATTTTCTTAGGATTCATGTCTTATGAACTACTAAGATTTATTCCATGATTCATGTATATTATATTTGATACGTAGTGTATGATATTATATTTTCATTACCATGTTCTCATACCATTATTCTCATGATTATGCATACGTATCAACTTTTTTACCATTATTAAAAATCTGAGATCATAACTTTTTTTGTTTCCTTCCCCCAGTTTATGAAGATATTCAATATTTTTTATGTTTCTATGAAGGGTTCTGGTCAAGAAGAACTGACTGGGAGATTATGTAACTCATTTATATACCAGTTTTTATGATTAGGAAGTAGACTAGTACATTCGTTGGGTTTAAGTTTGTATGATGTCTTATGTATTATAAAAAAGTTATTTAATTTTAATGAATGAAAATTGTGGGTCATTATATAGAAAAAAAATGATATCCCTTATGAGGAGAAGTCATTGAATATCGTGGACAATGGAGATAAAGTTCACTGAAACTAGGATACCCACCTAGTCAATGTACTATGGTAGAAATCAAATATGATGTGGAAACAAGGGAAATATAGGAAGAGATGAAGGAGATGTACCCTCGCCCATTTTCACCATAGTATGTAAAATAAAATATCAACGGATTAATTTTATAAGTGGGATGAATGTAATGAATCATAAATTTGTCAATAAAGGCTCTATTATTATTATTTTTTATACAGTAGAATTTAGAAACATAAAATAGATGAAATGACAAAACACTATTCTCATAAATGAAAAATGATTCATTAGTCAGAAAATAAGCCAATTAAAATTCCAAATATTATAGCGGGGAAATTAATAGAACATAAGAGAATAAGAATATGATAATTTTGTATTTATTGATCCATAAGAATGATCACACTCATGAAAAGAGATAAAGAATATAAAACATAATGTTAATAATACAATATTAATTATGAATATGGATGTATATCTATAGTCATTGGTTAATTTATATGTTAATGAGGAAATAATGAATTAGGTTGTATTTATAATAATATGGGAACCATCTGGCCATTATAAATGAGACACTTGTAAATGTATTCTAAACAATGAAATTATAACATGGTTGTTAGAATAGTAATATGACTGTTAAGAATAGTAATATAACTATTAGAATATTAACACACAATTGGAAGTGGAAAATAATATTTAGGTATAATATAGAATAATAAAATCATATTACATGAAAACAAATGTCTTAATAAAGATAAACTAGGAATTAATATATTTTATACAATAAAAAAGTTTTAATCACACTTTTATAATAAATATAATGAATAAAAATTAAATCTTATTAATAGAAAGTCTATTTATAAATTATGATAATTTTCTATTATAATGATAAGATAATTTTATGATTCACTGAATAATTTATGAAAAGGTCATAAAATTAATTATAATATTTAAATTGGTATTTTTTAATATATGATTATCTTATTTTGAAATTAAATTTCTAATATTAAAAAAATCATAAAATGGATTCCATTATTGAAGGCTGCACATAAAAAAACTTGTGAGAATTTATTTTATTTCACTATAATTGTCAAAATTTTTCTAAATAGAGAGGTGCAATAGTTTATAATATTTCACTTTATAAATCAAATACAGAATTTTTGAGTCATTGATTATTCAATAACCCCTTATTTAATACTGAAATAAAATACTTATTTTATATATTATCAGGATTCAATACTATTGATACTCTTGAGTGAAATTATTATACCGATGAATACAATATTAAAGAAAACACTTATCCTCCCCTTATATATACAACCCCTCATTACCCATTATCCTCATACCTTATATGACTTGTGAACAATATTACTTCCAATTGCTTTACCAAGTCTCATCCCCATGTCCAATTATTGATGTTATCACCCAAATAACAATTCAAAAGTCCTTAAAGAATTCATTAATGAGACACAATTCTAAAGGTAAAATCATGTATCTTCCTATTTTGAAATCACTCTTTCATCTAACTTATACTCACACCCATAAAATATGGAATGAAAACTCCATTATCATATATATAAAGTATTTTTTTATGTTAATAGAATATAAATAATAAAATCTCATCTCTTCACCTTTTGTTCTATGAAAAAATCATCAATAATATGTTGTTTCACTGCCTTCATGGATGATGAGTTTTTTATTCCCATTTCCGTTTTCATGAGAGATTGAAATTTAAATTTAATTATTTTAAATTACATAAATATGTATAATATATATAGAATCACATTATTAAATTAATTTATTACAATAATATTATATAAAATGAAACACGTTCATGATAGTCTATAAAACAACCAAAATTATATAAATATTCATCATTAACATTTTATCATATGAATCATCCTCATGTAAAAAAAAATCATATATGGGAAATTTGAAACTTATGAATGTTCCTTGATAAAATTTCCCATCACTTACGTAGGTTTATACCCATTTTCCATGAACACCCATAAATATATATAAGTGAACCACCGTGAAACCATGGAAACATATATTACTACAATGATGAAATTGTACTTTATAACTCATCAAAACATGAATAAATATACATAATAGAATTATAAAAATAAAATATATGTTTATGTTTTTCTATATTAAATTATTAAATAATGTAATTTTATTATCCTAGACAATAAGTGCAAGTGAATAACAAATTTTGATATACAGTAAGGGATCTCTTTAAACCTCTTTATTTTTGTTGGGTTACACTTTCTCTCTCCTTACCACAATTCACCTCTTAATTATTCTAAAATACTCATCCTATATTATGTAAACTTTTTCCACACATATTTATGTTTATAAATTCATATTAATTTTCCCTTCACTTACATAGGTTTATACCCATTTTACATGAACACCCATAAATATATATAATTGAACCACCGTGAAACCCTGGAAACAAATACTACTACAATGATGAAATTATACTTTATAACTCATCTAAATTTGAATAAATATACATAATATAATTATACTAATAAAATATATGTTTATGTTTTTCTATATTAAATTATTAAATAATGTAATTTTATTATCCTAGGCAATAAGTTCAAGTGAATAAAAAATTTGGATATATGGTAAGGGATCTCTTGAAACCTCTTTATTATTTTGGGTTACACTTTCTCTCTCCTTACCACAATTCACCTCTAAATTATTATTAAATACTAATCCTATATTATGTAAAAATTTTCCACACATATTTATGTATATAAATTCATATTAATTTTATGGGGAGGGACATTTTTTAAAAAGATCCCTTCTGAATTGCTCTTGGTAAACAAACCAAATTAAAAATGGAACTTCTCTGTTTATTACCCCTATTCAAGTTTTGTAAAAAATTATTTACTCCCACATTTTTTTCTAAAATCAATAATTTTATCAATAAAACCCATTTTATTTCACTTATGGTTTTATTTAAATAATTATTCTCTTATACTCTTTTAAAAAATATTCATTATTTTCCCTAAACCTTTGCTTTATGGGCATATTTCTAAACATAAAAATCCACTAATTTTCAGGATTTCACTTTATTTGAACATATTTATTCATGATATATTATTATATTTCCTTTATTAATTTATAATAATTGTTTAAATGCATTCGTTCATAGATAGAATTATGATATTTACTTTGGTAATGCTTTGTGACATTAATATGAAACCCATATCATTCCATTTGTAACCGTTATGATTGTTCATTATGTATGATTTCATTATGTGGAACGCATATGAATGTACATGTTATGATGGGTTCCCAATGATAAAAAACAAAATTGTTAATTTTTTAGTCTCATGATACATCATATATGGGATTAATGAGTAAGCCTAATCTGTTTTGGGACTCTATCTACCATGTGATATAATCTTGGTAGTTGTTCCTGACTCATGTATATATAATTATGTATATTGTTTAAAAATACTTATATTGACATGGTAATATGATTTTATGTTCCAAATTTTATACCTTTATATGTTTATTGAAGATCTATTCCATATATTTTATCACGTTATTCCTTAAGACTCAAGTGTTATGATTTTTTTCCATGTTTATACCCTTACTAGACTATTTAGCCCAACCCATTTTTCTATATATTGCTTGTAGAGACCCTAATCTTTACGTACATAGACATTAAATTAATTTTGCGGAATACTTAGTACATAACAAAAATACACACACAAGGACCATAATAGTTTAGTGTCTTTGCAAACTCAGAATATAATCTTCTAATCGTGGTGAATGATCTTCAACATCTCCCATTAAGATCATCCTTTTTTATACATAAAACCTTTATTTATATCCTGGGGAAAAGAAAACATAAAAGGGTGAACTCAAATGCTCAGTAAGGGTAAACAAAAGAAATATCAATCACATCATATACATAAGAACATAACTTTTGGAAATCTTAACCTGCAAAAAGAGATCATAATTTCATAACATGGGATAAATCATAGTAGTGAAATGTAATCCCAATAATCATAACATAAAACATGAAACTTTGTGTCATACACACATCATCATATAGAATCATTTCTTATTAGTAAAGACTCATTTCCAAGACTATCTTAGTGGACAAAGTCCCTTTCTGAACCGAGTTCACTCCTCGTTTCAGTCATGTTTCACTGAACCGGTATAACCTACCGTTCCAGCCATGTATATCTCATGAGATATAAAATCTTTACCCAATGCATTGGAGGGAGATATAGGTCCCACCCATCTCATAATGATACCATTCTTATGTGTGCCACAAAATCATAAATCATACATCATTTCATAACCCATGTAATAAAAATGGGAATCTTAAACATCGTGACATCATAAAACAATTCATATAAGATAAAGGAATTCATAAAATATAATTCCATCACAACATAATCAAATCAATTTAATAATAGGGATAAAAACAGAACCCTTTATTATCTTAGATGGAAAATAATTTTGATAATACCCTTGAACTCCATTCTTGAGGAAAATATCCTTTCTGCTTCAAAAACACTTTTCCTTTCTTAACATTTCGTACAATTATAAACTAAAAGAAGTTTATTAAAAATTAACTTGAAAACTTGTAAAGTAATCTTCTTGGAAATAATGTTTTAAAAATCTATTCATCCCGTAAAAGTTAAAAAAACATTCTTCGTACTTTTGTCGGAAAAGTCAAAAAGTACCTCTTACTAAAAACGACAAAAGATTCGTTTCATATCTTTTACTAAAAACTCACCGAAGGGTAAAATTGGATCTAAAAAATTGTAGGTGGATGGAAATAATATTACATATTTAGGAAACATGTATGTGGATGATAAAATACACCCCATTAAATACCAAAGTATAAACAATCTCGGATAAAAATGAGATTGTGATATTTCCCTTACCTTAGGTCCGATTTGCTTCGTAAGTGACCGAACCTCCTATATAATGATTTAAATAATGTCATTGACTTATTCAAGAATCATAATCATTGTTATTATATCATATATGGTTCACTTATGACTTTATTTTACCCGTTCTTTTGTAAATTCCATGTTAAAGAGTGTTTTGGGTAAAATCGATTCATTTGTCGTAGGTGTTTGGACTTGTTTTTCTTGACATTATTATTACTTATATCATGATTTACTTACTTCCAGAATACAAAACATGATTTATATATCATATATATTCAGTATATATATATATATAATAGATAGATAAATGAAATGAAACACACCGTTCATGGAGACGGTAGTCCATACGTACGCATGAACGCTGTATTCCTTTCCTTATTGTCTTGAATGGAAGTAAGTAGATGACATACATATATATATATATATACATAAATCCAGTAGATTTAACATGTCATATATTTCATTATTATTCATTATATATACTTTATATTCATTCATGAATGGTTAATGTGGAGAATGAATCACATCGCGTCGTGGAGACGGTTGTCTGTACGTACGCACGAGCGATGATATCGTTCTCATGATCGTGAACTTGTGTTGAAGTGTATGTATAATATTCCATTATCAATATAACTTTATAATAATCATATATAGTTACTCATTAAACCATTATACCCATCCAATTTAGGTGGTGGCGGAAAATAGATTACACCACGGCGTGGAGACGGTATTCCGTACGTACACACGCGCGGGGATTTCCTTTTTCCGTAGGATGGATAGAAGGTTAATTAGAGTTGTTTCATATTTATAATAACATATCAGTATATTATAAATACTAATGTTATTACTTTATCATTAAACATCTAAAGAAGAAGAAGTTGAAGAAGAAGGAAATTGAAAAAGATCGGTAATGATATTACCTCTTTTGACGCGGCTTTTCTTAACCTCCACTTAAAGAAATAAGGATGGTCTTTGAAGAAGACCAGGACCTCTAGGATGATACTAGGGAAGTGGAGAAGATATTTTTTCAGCGGTTGGCCGAGCTTGAAGGCTCAATGTGGTGTGAGTAAGAGGGGTAGGAGGTGCCCTTTTATAAGGGAGGAGAGGGGCACCTTAGGAAAATCTCAATATATTATTTTATATAAAGGTCAAATTCGGTTT
Organism: Viscum album; assembly: GCA_963277665.1. Classification (NCBI taxonomy): domain Eukaryota; kingdom Viridiplantae; phylum Streptophyta; class Magnoliopsida; order Santalales; family Viscaceae; genus Viscum; species Viscum album. Next base: position 1,421,512,134 of record OY728145.1, read on the forward strand.
ATAATGGTTACAAAGGGTCTTATTTCGAAGATAATGTGGGTATGGGTCGCAATACTCTCATCCAATAGTATTTAGACAAGTTTAGGTTATTATTTTAACCTTATCAATTACATTTAACACTAAGTTAAATAATTTAACTTTTACTGTGTCTTTGTGTTTTCTTACACTATATGGTTAATAAACAATCCAAACGAACGCCAATTTGTTTATTATTAATATATATATCCTTATATAAATAATTTGGCCAAACCTTAGATTTTTAGGAATTAAATAACAATTAATAATATAATATTTGTTTTAAAAACTAATTTATGTCAATTTTGACACTATTTGGTACATGATTTTTATGAAATTCATAATAGAATGATAAGTTCAAACCAAGTAACTTATATCAACAATAAAATTTCATATTAACCTAGAAAATTAATTTAAGTCCTAAAAAGTTTCAAATTACATTTATTTATAACATCAATTATGTCAATATTTCATTAATAAGACAATTACAGCATCATCTTTCTGTCATAATAAATGATAATTATTTAATCCCTAAAAATTCTAAATAAATTCCTATAATGTAGATAATTGTATTAGATTTCTGGACACTATTCATGTTCTATGTTTCATTAAGATTATCACTAAATTAAAATTATTATACTTATAAGATTTAATAAAGTGACATGTTGTCACATTCTTTGGTTTTAATAATAATTAAATTATTTTCATGGACAAAAGTCATAAAATGAATCTAATCCGACCCTTAGGTTATATGGGTATACTTTTAGTCATCCAATAGGATTTTCCAAGTGTTATGGTAATTTTATAATCTTATATTTACCCTTAATTACATGATTTACCTTTAACTATGGTAAATAAAATTTACCGTAGTTACTATTCATAATTCCCAAAAATAAAAAGTAGCTTATTATCATAATTTGGATCCACTGATTCCAAATATGGAATCCATTTTTCCAAATTCAATACACAAAAGTTGCAGAAATTAAATTAAAATTAATCCCGTTGTCGAAAGAAAACGGGTTTTTCTTTAAAACATTGCAAAAGATTGAATTGATTTAACCTATGAATTCAAGGTAAAACCAATGATAATGACATACATTATATTAAATGGTAAAAATATATTCTATTTATACTTTAAAACCATTCAATATTATAATTTAACCACATAATATATTACGATGAAAAAAGTTGTTTTTAATTAAAATTTATCGTGTTTTTACTATTCATTAAAATATGAAAGTTATCGGAAAAATATCAAAACTTTATCTAATGTAAATTTTTATATCCTGATTCAAAAGAAGAATTTTATTTTGTCAAATTGAACTTATAAACATGTCAAAAACTATATTTAAAGTGGGTGCGCCATCAAAAGGCGGTAAAACTGCATTTTTTGAAAAATTCTTATTTTACCTGAAAAATTAATTTTGTTTTTATACCATGTTCTAGAAAATGTGTAAGATGAATATTAATGTTATAAAATTAAAAATTTAGTTATTAATATTCCTAATAACTAGTTCATAATAATATTATAATAATATATCGTTGTTTAGTAAAACCCGGTATTGGGTACAACACACGCTATCGAGGAAGGTCGCGATTGTGTGTAATGCAAGCCAAGTCACGGTTCTGTGTTGTGCAAGAATCCTTCGTTGTTTTGTATAACAGAATCCAACCATATTTTCTTTATACATTGAATATATATATATATATAAACACACTCAATGTTGCATAGAATGACAATTATAAAACGAACTTGAAATTGTGTGTAACACGATCCAAGAACAGCGTTGCGTATACTGCAGGCTAATACGGTGTTGCATATAGTACAAACTAAAATTGGTGAGGTGTATAATAGAAGACATAAATGAAATTAAAAGAATATTTTTCATAAAGTCTCGGGGTGTTACATTATACCCCCCTTAAAATGAATTTCGCCCTCGAAATTCGTTGGGGTTATAAATGGTTTTCTACTTGAAATTTTTTTTAATAGAAATCCACATCGTAAAAAGGAATACAAAAACATGAATTTAAAGACTAATGTATGAAACATAACGGTTACCCAAATTAACTAATCACTAGGTTTCCACATAGGAGAACATAAATGAAAATATGGATATGGAAGAGAAATCAAACCATCATGTTCTGATAGAAAGTGGTAGAGAACATGGCTATGGAAAACCAACAATCACAAAGCCATAGATTTGTGATGATCTAGGGTACCATCTGATTCATCAGATATAAGGGCACTAGGAAAACATTTTTGGTTTTCAAGATCATTTCCCTAAAGTTGAAGAATTTGAATTAGAATAAATACTTACTTTATTTTGGTACAATCTCACTGTTGTTCGTGCCTTGAACAATTTCCACTTCTTCTCTTAAAGAAATGAAGTTGAATTTTTTATTCGTGAAGTGTTCGCAAATCATGTGATAGAATGACGGGTCATTCCATCTGTCTCAAACAAAAGGTTAGCAAAAGTTATCAAATATACATAAGTCGATCTATAGTGAGATTAATCATATATGGTTCCTAAAATGGGCTTATACTTCATATATCATACCGCTTAATAAAATAAAACTTGTTCATACTAACCGGGGACTTCCTGTAGGCCAGTGGTAGGCGATAAAGGCCAGTCACACTTCAGTTGTGGGTTTGATTCCCACAGCCTTGTCCGACGCGATGGGTTATCGCCCATCCTGCAGGTTGTCCTTTTTCTAAAACTATATTACTATAACATCCCATCAATAATATCGAAAAACAAACAATAATAACTTATGTCCAACATTATCCATTCCAATCTTTAGGCTTATCCATAATACTACAGTCCACTCTCAGAGATTTAATACCATCGTTGATCCCCATATATCATAAGATATATCTTGTTGGTCACATTCCAAACATTCAAAGGCCTTAATCATGTACTCTCTTGAATACCCATTGAACCTTATTGTAAACATGAGTGCTGTTAAAATTTAACTCCTTCCACATACCAAAATCCTCAAAATTCTATATACTCCAACCATGATATCACTTAGTCCTTATATCAACCATGAGCTCATGAATACTATCAGATATTTCATTTTCTCGTTTTCCCTTCATTATGCGCATATCATCTACATTCCAAAAATATTTCAATCACTTTTTTTCCTGGTTACCAGTATCATATAATTATTGAAAACCAATACATAGATATTCCAAAATTCCACAATACCATAAATGAGATTCCATGATACTATTTTGAAATCCCATTACATAAGCACTTAATCATTCCACCACATCGTTGTCATATTCAACATCACCAATAGTGATCGCATGTGACTTCCCTTTGTCCTTTGCCTTAAGCGGTTGGTCATGTAGATCATCACTAACCCTTGGATTAGGGCATTTATTAGCATAATTCCCCATTTCCTTGCACTTGAAGCATTAAAGTGTAGTAGGTTCATTCTGTGTATCCCTTCCTTTGTTTGCATCATTAGGAATCTTCTTCCCATCATTGCGGCATTCAAATGCCCGATGACCTTCCATTCCACATTTGAAACATTTACTTGTCCCTTTATGACCATCTCCACCATGCTTCTTTCCACACTTTGAGCATAAGGAAACATTCATCTTCTTTTCACCATTATTCTGATATTTCTCCTTGAACTCCATCTTTCGTTTCTTGTCAAAACTATGAGATGGATAAGTAACACCAACTTCCATTTCTACCTTGATAGAACAACATACAATTTCTTCATAGCTACTGAAGTCTCTTATAGCTAATGCCCTTCGAAGATTTGTTTTTAAGCCACTGAAGAATCGATCAACATTACATTCAGGTTGGATGATAAATCCAGATGTGTACCTTGCAAGCCTTGTAAAATTCACTTCGTATATACCAACAGATTCATCATCCTTTTGCTTTAGTTCAAGAAACTCCTTCTCCATCTTTGTTCGAAGAATACGAGGAAAGTACTTATTGAAAAATAAGTTCTTGAACTCATCCCATTCCACGGACTCAATTTCATCTCTTTGTCTCAAATTCTTGATAAGATTCCACCATTGATTAGCTTCACCTTCCAAACGATATACTGCTAAGACGACTTTATCATGTTCAGAACATTTAATAACTGAAAATATCTTTTCATTGGTACCGATCCATTGTTCAACAACAAGCGGATCAGAAGACCCACTAAAAGAAGGTGGACGTTGCCTCATGAAGGAATCAATAGAATGTTGTTCCCTTCTCGGATCATTTGGAGGTCCATAATGATTCATATCTTGTGTAAGTATAGAAATAATATTTTTCACTCCATCTCCCATAACATTTGTTTGTTCAGGAGGAAAATCATTGCATTGTCCATTACAGTGATCAACACGGTTCCTTCGGGTTCCAGCCATCGTCTAAAACCCAAAAAGAATAGTGTGAGAGGCAAACATCATGCTAGGTAAAACAACATAGTAAAGGGGGAGAACCCTCAATATCTAACATCTTAGGTTAAATTCTAAGATTGTTAGCGTAGTTCTAGGACTATATCCTATACGTATACTTATCCTTAGAGACATTCCTAGACATACCTTAAAAATATCTCTAGGGATCTCACTAACGTTTTCGCATACCAGTTTCCAAAGGTTTACTAAACCTTTCCTCTGATACCAACTGTAGAGACCCTAAGCTTGACATACATGGACATTACATTACTTTTTCAGAATAATTATTACATAACAAAAACACACACACAAGGACCGTAATAAATTAGTGTCTTTGGAAACTCGGAATATAATCTTCTAATCAGGGTGAATGATCTTCAACATCTCCCATAAATATCTTCATTTTTCTATACCTAAAACCTTTCTTTATATCCTGGTGAAAAGAAAACATAAAAGGGTGAGCTCAAATACTCAGTAAGGGTAAACAAAAGAAATATCAATCACATCATATATATAAGAACATAACTTTTTGAAATCTTAAACTGCAAAAGAGATCATAATTTCATAACATGGGATAAATCATAGTAGTGAAATGTAATCCCAATAATCATAACATAAAACATGAAACTTTGTGGCATACACACATAATCATAGAGAATCATTTCTTATTAGTCAATACTCATTTCCAAGACTATCTTAGTTTACAAAGTCCCTTTCTGAACCGAGTTCACTCCTCGTTTCAGTCCTGTTTCACTGAACCGGTATAACCTACTGTTCTAGCCATGTCTATCTCATGAGGTATAAAATCTTTACCCAATGCATTGGAGGGAGATATTGGTCCCACCAATCTCATAATGACACCATTCTTATGTGTGCAACAAAATCATAAATCATACATCATTTCATAACCCATATAATAAAAATGGGAATCTTAAACTTCGTGACATCATAAAACAATTCATATAAGATAAAGGAATTCATAAAAATATAATTCCATCACAACATAATCAAATAAATTTAATAATAGGGATAAAAAAACCCATTATTATCTTAGATGGAAAATAATATTGATAAAACACTTGTACTCCATTCTTAAGGAAAATATCCTTTCTGCTTCAAAAACACTTTTCCTTTCTTAACATGTCGTACAATTATAAACTAAAAGAATTTGATTAAAAATAAACTTGAAAACTTGTAAAGGAAGCTTCTTGGAAATAATGTTTTAAAAATCCATTCATGTCGTATAAGTTAAAAAAACATTCTTCATACTTTTGTCGGAAAAGTCAAAAAGTACCTCATACGAAAAACGACAAAAGATTCCTTTCATATCTTTTAATAAAAACTCACCGAAGGGTAAAATTGGATTTAAACAATTGTAGGTGGATGGAAATAATATTACATATTTATGAAACATGGATATGGATGATAAAATACACCCTAGTAAATTCCAAAGTATAAACAATCTCGGATAAAAATGAGATTGTGATATTTCCCTTACCTTAGGTCCGATTTGCTTCGTAAGTGTCCAAACCTGCTGTATAATGATTTAAATAATGTCATTGAATTATTCCAGAATCATAATCATTGTTATTATATCATATATGGTTCCCTTAGGACTTTATTTTACCCGTTCTTTTGTAAATTCCATGTTAAAGAGTGTTTTTGGGTAAAATCGATTCATTTGTCTTAGGTGTTTGGACTTGTTGTTCTTGACATTATTATTACTTATATCATGATTTACTTACTTCCAGAATATAAAACATTATTTATATATCATATATATTCAGTATATATATATATATAATAGATAGATAAATGAAATGAAACACATTGTTCATGGAGACCGTAGTCTGTACGTACGCATGAACGCTGTTTTCCTTTCCTTATTGTCTTGAATGGAAGTAAGTAGATGACATACATATATATATATACATAAATCCATTAGATTTAACATGTCATATATTTCATTATTATTCATTATATATACTTTATAATCATTCATGAATGGTTAATGTGGAGAATTAATCTAATCGCGTCGTGGAGACGGTAGTCCGTACGTATGCACGAGCGATGATATCGTTCTCATGATCGTGAACTTGTGTTGAAGTGTATGTATATTATTCCAGTATCAATATCAATTTATAATAATCATATATAGTTACTCATTACACCATTATACCCATACAATTAAGGTGGTGGCGGAAAATAGATTACACCACGGCGTGGAGACGGTATTCCGTACGTACGCACGCACGGTGATTTCCTTTTTCTGTAGGATGGATAGAAGGTTAATTAGAGTTGTTTAATATTTATAATAACATATATGTATATTAGAAATACTGATGTTATTACTTTATCATGAAACAACTAAAGAAGAATAAGTTGAAGAAGAAGGAAATTGAAAAAGATCGGTAATGGATATTACCTATTTTTGACGCACCTTTTCTTAACCTCCACTTAAAGAACTAAGGATGGTCTTTGAAGAATTCCAGGACCTCTAGGATGATACTAGGGAAGTGGAGAATAGATTTTTTCAGGGGTTGGTCGAGCTTGAAGGCTCAAAGTGGTGTGAGGAAGAGGGGGAGGAGGTGCCCTTTTATAAGGGAGGAGAGGGGCACCTTAGGAAAATCTCAAAATATTATTTTATATTAAGGTCAAATTCGGTTTATAATGGTTCCCAAGGGTCTTATTTCGATACTAAAGTGGGTATGGGTCGAAATAATCTCATCTAATAGGATTTATACAAGTTTAGGTTATTATTTTAACCTTATCAATTAGATTTAAATCTAAGTTAAATAATTTAACTTTTACCGTGTCTTTTTGTTTTCTTACACTATATGGTTAATAAACAAGCCAAACGAACCCCAATTTCTTTATTATTAATATATCTATCCTTATCTAAGTCATTTTTATGAACCTTATATTTTTAGGAATTAAATAACAATTAATAATATAATATTTAAAAAAACTAATTTATGTCAATTTTGACACTATTTGGTACATGATTTTTATGAAATTCATAACAGAATGATATGTTCGAACCAAGTTAATTATATCAACCATAACATGTCATATTAACCTATAAAATTAATGTAAGACATAAAAAGTCTCAAATTACATTTATTTATAACATAAAGTATGTCAATATTTCATTAATAAGACAATTGCTGCATCATCTTTGTGTCATAATAAATGATAATCATTTAATCCCTAAAAATTATAAATAAATTCCTATGATGTAGATAATTGTATTAGATTTCTGGAGACTATTCATGTTAGAAGATTAATGATGTTTAACACTAAATTAAAATTATTATACTTATAATATTTAAGAAAGTGACATATTGTCACATTCTTTGGTTTTAATAATAATTAAATTATTTTCATGGAAAAAGTCCATAAAATGAATCTAATCCGACCCTTAGGTTATATGGGTCTACTTTTAGCCATCTAATAGGATTTTTCCAAGTTTTATGGAAATTTTATAATCTTATATTTACCCTTAATTACCCGATTTACCATTAACTATGGTAAATAAAATTTACCGTAGTTACTATTCATAATTCCCAAAAATAAAAAGTATCTTATTAACATAATTTGGATACACTGATTCCATATATGGAATCCATTTTTCCAAATTCAATACACAAAATTTGAAGAAATTAAATTAAAATTAATCCCATTGTCGAAAGAAAACGGGTTTCTCTTTAAAACATTGCAAAAGATTGAATTGATTTAACCTATGAAATCAAGGTAAAATCAATGCTAATGACATAAATTATATTAAATGGTAAAAATATATTATATTTATACTTTAAAACCATTCAATATTATAATTTAACCACATAAGATATTATGATGAAATAAGTTGTTTTTAATTAAAATATTGTGTGTTTTTACTATTCATTAAAATATAAATGTTATCGGAAAAATATCAAAACTTTATCTAATGTAAATTTTTATATCCTGATTAAAAAGAAGAATTTTATTTTGTCAAATTGAACTTATAAACATGTCAAAAACTAGATTTAAAGTGGGTTCCCCATCAAAAGGCGGTAAAACTGCATTTTTTGAAAAATACTTATTTTACCCGAAAAATTTATTTTTTTCTTATACCATGTTCTAGAAAATGTGTAAGATTAATAGTAATGTTATAAAATACAAAATTTAGTTAATAATATTTATAACGGCTAGTTCATAATAATATTATAATAATATATCATTGTTTAGTAAAACCCGGTATTGCGTACAACACATGCTATCGAGGAAGGTCGCGAATGCGTGTAATGCAAGCCAAGTCAGGGTTCCGTGTTGTGCAAGAATCCTTCGTTCTTTCGTATAACAGAATCCAACCATATTTTATTTATACATTGAATATATATATATATATAAACACACTCAATGTTGCGTAGAATGACTATTATAAAACGAACTTGAAATTGTGTGTAACACGATCCAAGAATAGCGTTGTGTATACTGCAAGCTAATACGATGTTGCGTATAGTACAAGCTAAACTTGGTGTGGTGTATAATAGAAGACATCAATGAAATTAAAAGAATATTTTTCATAAAATCTCGGGGTGTTACATTTCTTTGGTTATCCCTTGTTGATGTATGAGTTAAAAGGATGTTATGATATCATTTTGAAGATTAATAAAAAAAATTATTCCAGTTCGATGTTTTCTAATTATTTACATAGTCTTCCAAAGATACTATATTTTTCAACCCCTAGTTGGAATTTCATTGATAATTATGTTGAAAATCATGTAATAATATATGTGTATGGTTAGGGTTAATTTATGATTATTAATATTTTATCATTATAGAATAAACATGATATCATAAATTCAATATAATTTGATTAAATATAATTATTTATATCATCTATTCTTTGTGGTTATGGTAAGAGAGTCACATCGCTTCATAAAGGTGATAATCCAAACGTACCTAAACTATATAATTTTATTTAACAGTTAAAAATGATATATTATATTTCAATAAATATAATTACATCATGAATATAATAATTTTTTCCTTTATATCAAACATATTCATTATAATTATCCTTATTTCTTCCATGTAATGAATTATTGAAAAACAAATCACATCGCTTCCTTGGGTGGTCATCCACCATACACATAAAAAACGTTATCGTATCCCCTATAGAATAGATTGTTAACAAGTAATATATTATATAATGACTCCATAGGGGATAATAATTTTATAAATATCATATATATATATATACTTAATATCCATCATCATAACCAACTGTGAGAGTTGATAACTGAAATAACGAATGTCATCGACTCACTAGGCTGTAGTCCATTGTACACATGAATGATGTATTAATAACTCATTTTATTGAATTGGGGATGGATAAATTTAATTAATATAATATAAAAAATTATAATTATATGGATGATATTGAGGTTATTATATATGAATTTTTTAACAATTGTGTAAGGATATGGTGGAATAAAGAAAATGAAAATGCTCATTGAATAACATTACATTTTCTTCAATTATACTCCTTAGGATTACCCCAAATTATTTGTAGGATAGATTTAAACCATTAATAAAGATTAATGTGTTAGATATTATATTTTTTTAAGTGATTTGGGTGACATTTGTTTTGATAAAAATTGCATGGAAGGTGTGGAAATGTTAGGGGAGTGAGTACTATTTTATGATTGTAGAAGAGTGTCATTTTTATTATTCATAGAACTATTAGAAAATGGGAGTTCAATATAACCCATTATAAATAAAAAATTATATAATTAATGTTTTTTTGGATTATATGGTTATCCCAAACCTCCACCATATAAAAACTAACTTATTGTAAACATGTTGTTCCTTAAGGTATGTGTTTCCCTACTTTTACCATTTATGGAATTTCATTATGGTAACTAGTTTTTAACATAGATAATTTATCCATTAAGATTAATATAAAGCGAAACTCATTTTATAATATAAAAAAATTTATTCTATATATAAAATTCAATTTATCAAATAAAATATAATGTGTTTTGAATGTCAATTTTAACACGAGCGCACGTAACATTCAAAAACATCAATTTAACCTGAGTAGTGATAACATTTTTTTTATATTTATAGGTTAATATAATTACTATAAAAGATAAATTGATCAATTATTGGACCATAGTTTATATTTTTAAACAGTAAAAAATAACTTGGAAAATATAAATTTTTATTAATTTTAAACACTTTAATAAAATTTCATTTTTATAAAAAAAATTATTTTCAATATTGAAATTACGCATTTAAGTTGATATCAATGGAATGATATAATTTGATTTTAATAAATCATCACATGTACCGATTGATATATTTAACTATAAAATTAATGTAACAAATTAATTCATTCAATTTACATAGTTTTTTAATATATTTAGTGTCATTTATTTCATTATTTTATTGACTCTATAATTACAACGTTCGTGTTTATTAAGAATTTTAAGTAACTATTTAATATTTAATAATTAAAATTTAATTAAGATGATAATAAATTAATTTATCTATTAAAATAATTTCTATAATTGAAATTTCATTTCTGATACAAAATATTTTCATATTTTGATGTCAAGGAAGGTTCCTTTTTTGTCTTTTTCTAAAATTAACTTATTAAATAGGTAACATTCATGAAAAATTGTCATCAAATCTCATTAAAATACCTTATATGTTTATAAGGATTTAAATGTGTAAAAAGTGGGGTTTTGGTAAATTTTAATTTTATTTTAACCCATATATTCTTTGTATAACTCCATGAAAAATCCATTTCCACCAAAACCACGTTAAATAATTTCGACAATTTTTACTATTAATTTTTTTAAATTAATTTGAACTTATTAGACATAATATATTATTATAATTTCATATAAAAATTTAATTTATTAAAATTATATTATCATAATAATTAGTTTTAAATTAAAAATTAATCCAATAGATGTGATAAGAGAGCAGGTTTTTAAAGGGAAAATTTTCAAAAAGTTTAGAACATTTTTATATAAAAATTAATTATCAAAAAAATTATAGTAAACTAAATTATGTTAAATAATATAAAATTTTACTAAATTTTCATTAAAACCAATTCAAAAAATTATGTTAAAATATATATTATTTAAATGAAATAGTAGTTTTCAATTAAAATTATCAATTTTTCACTATGTATCAAAATATTTTTTTAAGAAAATCCTTAAAATTAAGCTTATTGTAGGTTTGATTTTTATATTTAAAAATAATAATTATTTTTTCAAATAAATTTCAAAAAGTTGTAGAAATAAAATTTAAATTATATGTCTATATAGCGATTAACTCGCATTTTTGAAGAAAAAAGGTTTTTTCAAAAAACATTCTCTTATTCATATAAATAATTATTCTATTATATCGAATGAATATAAAAAAATTATAAATTTATTTATGGTAAATAATAACAAAAAATTCCAATGGTTAGGTGATATATATCATATTGTATAAAAATGTTTTAATAAAATTCCACGTTTCATTTAAATTGGTATTGGGTGTAACACAAGCTAAAATCATGGTAGTGTGTAACCTAAGTTGTTGGATAGATTGAATTTATTTAAAAGCCTAATTATATTTTAATGTACCAGGGTTTTATATTTTCATCAATTATTTTTGTTTCATTTCCTACATGTTATTGGAATACCCTTATTGAAGCCCCACATCATGATAAGGGTTCGTAAAACATATTCCTCAGAATAGATAAATGAAAGTATAAATTTCAATTTGAATGACATATAAATTGGTTTCTAAGTTGGGTAATATTAGTGGTAAGTGAAAAAATGGATATATATGTGAAAACTAACACCCAAATATTGACGGAGAGTGATAGAGAACATAGTTAGGAGGACGTTATGGACTACAAAGTCATAAAACAATGGTGTGAAAGAGGTCATTGATATCATAAAAATAATGATAATATGTAAATTTTTTATTTAAATATACTTTTACTATATTTTAACAACTCTATCACTCTCTAAGAACATAAGGAAATATACATTATATATAATTATTTCATAAACATAGTTATATTCCATGGTTTTTCTTCGATCAATTTACACATCACCTCTTACTCTAAAAAATAAATATCAAAAATTGAGTTTTTTTTATTCCTAATTTACAAAAATTAATCTTTATTTAATCATTATATCTATAATAGATTGGTAATTTACTATTTCTAAATTTTTTTATCATTAAGGGAAAATATTTATCAGATGTTATCCAATATGCATAAATCCTTATAGAGTGAAGTAATAAATTCATATCAAAACACAAATCATAGTTCAACATAAACCATTTCATAAATTGATGAAATTATATCCCATTAAAGAGATTATGATACACAACTGTAGATAAGAGGCCACTAAATTTCCATACTTATCTTATCACAAATCCCCCAAAAAATATGAAATAGATCTTAATAATAACATACCTTACATATATATACATTCATCCTGTATTTTATTAAAATATTATAATAAACTAAATTACAATAAAAAATTATTGAAAGCAATAATGATTCCTTATTCATTAAGTAAAAAAATTAATTTATATACTCAATGAATTCAATGTTTTTGTAAACTCCATCCCTGATAATAAAAACCAATTATTCAACAACACATTAATCTTTCTGAAGGTAGTCAGTACTATCTAATTTAATGTATCCATAAAAATGATCTATTTATCTCAATATAATTATCTAAAAAACAGGAACATATTATGAGTTATAATTCCCTCAATCATGTTTTTTCTATAAAGATCTCCTTTCTAGAATATATTTTTTCTTGGATATTGGTACCATTTAACAAATACATTGAAATACTTAATGAAAATGTACTGGATTATAATCATTATTAATTTCATAATTCTCATAAAAATAATAACATTGATAAAAAACACAAATGACATAATTCTTGAATACAAACATAGGAACATTAAACATTCTACATCATATGTGGTAATTCCATAAGTTTGAACATGATAAACTTCCTACTTTTGTGGTACATTCCTTAGATTCTTGAGACACAAATACATTATGTTCTTAATATTCATTCAATTGAGGCATTATAAATTTATAGAACATTAATTTCCCTTATAAGCTCAAGGGAAATGTCCTTTAATATAACAGTAATAGAAAACTCTAATTTATTTTCTGCAATTACGATAGTGTTTTATTCTAAAATTATAACAAGTTGAGAAAATACATCTCCCCCTTATTCCCTTTTTCTGTATTTTCCATTCGATCCAATTATTCTCTTTCATTCTTTTTTGGAAATAATATATAGATAATTATTTCTCTGTATTATTATCACGTGATACTATGTCCTCATATAATGGCAATTTATGAATGCATAGTATTTTGAATGATTGGATCAAAAACATCAATAAAATGTCCAGTATTACTCTTTGGATTATATGTATTTTTGCAGTCCTCATTCCTTATACTAAGATAACTTTTTATAACATAACATAAAATATAATAGAAAATATTATTACGAAACACAATATATAATACCAATACTAGTGAAATACTTCACATGAATTGAAACTTTTATTAATAGCTAGTATTATAAGAATATTAATGATTTCTTTAGGTGTATATCCATTTTCTAAACCTTTATAATGGCTTGTATGGAAAATGTGAATTATATTAATCATATCGCATATTGTTTTCAAACCAGGTGCACATTATGTGATGGTCTTTATTCACTATGATATGATAAATTTTTTCTAATATATGGTTTTTGAATTTATTACCCATAGGTAGATTAGTTATAGATCCACGTCAACTTATATTATACAGACACAGATTTATTCCATATAAAACCCATGTAATATCTACCTTAAAAAATTTTAAGATGATATTATAAACGTATCCTCAATGACAATCATGGGGTTATAATTTCAAATCTATTTTTTCAAAAAATATAGTTCCAAAATATTATAATAAACTTCCTTTAATAGAAAAAGTAGAAACCCCAACTAGAGTAGTCTATATAGAGTGTCCAATCTTATTACATTGGTATAATATACATGTAATCTCATCCTAATAGACTGATTTATTTATGTATTTTGGTGAAATAGAGACTCACTTTACTCCCATGTAAATATTCATATATAAGTTTCATCATATTGTTTTTTGAATAACATTATTACCTCTAGAATTTCCATTCATACAAATCATAGCACTCTTCTTGGATTCCTGATAAAATGAAAAAATAAGGGTTATCTAAAATATTCATTATAAGTTATGTATAATGAATGAAATCATAAATAAATAAGAATAATTAGCATGGAATGAAAAATAATTTCAAACATATTCAATTTAATGAATAATTTTATAATTAAGTGATTCTTCATATAATATCATTTTGATAATATCTTGGATATTAATAAATGAATTATTAATAAATTAAATTAAATAAATTTTTTACATCATCAATTAAGAACATGATACCCATACCATCAATATATATCCTCAAGATATTTTAAAACAGCTACGTATACACTTATTTGGTTTGACCAACTATACTAATACTTTCATGTCTTTTCACAAGAATAGTTAAATCTAATGTGTAAAAGCTCATCCAGTTTGGCCAACTCATTTGTCCCCTAAGAGATATCAATGCATCAAATGGATTTATATTAATGGTCTCAACCTATTACTTCATTTAAAAATCATTAATCTTTTATATAATGATCTATTTAATTCATTTATAATGTTTCTTATTGATAAATATTTATATTTATTAAAGAATGTGAATTTAACAATGTTTACACAAATAAATAGAAGACATTCAATTTAAAAATAGTGTGTAAGAAAATTATATATGTTATAGGAAAAATTATATCTATAATATATATATATAATTATATTTAATATAAATTTTATTTTGAATAAAAAATGATCAAAAGAAAGTGATTGTTAATAGAGAATGTTTATAATCACAATAGAAACTGAGATTGTAAAATCACATTTACCACCATGTAATCTTCACTCTAAATCCCCTCAGATGAAATATTTTATATTAACCTAATATTACATTGAATTATGAATGTATCCTGATATTACATGTAAAAGGGTATTTATATAAACTATATAAAAGTGAATTTTTGAAAAATAAAAAACAAGTCTTAATGGAAAGTTAATTGAGATGAAATCCCACACATCACAAATTATTTTGGTTGAATGTGATTTTAAATCTTGTATGGTGGTTTTAAAAATGACATTAACTTATAAAAAACCCATATAAATATTTCAAATTTCATATGAGATATTTTTATAACATTTTATGACCTTCTCGTTATTTATCTCCCATTTTTTTCATTTTTTTCAGTTGCCAATTCACTTGTTTTTTCTCATTTGTTGTTTATCATGAATGTTTTGGTTATTGTTATTATTATATACTTCCAACATATGTATAATAATAATAATAACATTATATTCATATTTATATATCAATTTTTATTTTATTAAAAAAATTAAGGATGGTTTTTCGAAGGGATGAATGTTATCATCATGGAGACGGTAGGACGTACACACACATAAGTTACATTTCCGTTATCAATGATCATTATGGAAAGGTGGTATGTAATGATTAATACTTATATAATTATTAAGAAATAATTTATAATATATTATATTTTTAAAAAAATATATATATATCACTCATGTGGTGTGGCTATGAAAAGAGAGTCCCGTCGCTTTGTGAAGGCAGTATTCAATAATTTGATGAACGATGTTTTCATATTTAATTATAAAAATAATAAAATGATATATTATATTTATTAATTATAAATATTTCAATAATATCTTAATCTTATCATGAATTTCAACTATATTCATTATCTTTATCCTAATTATCTTCCATGTAAAGAGTTAGTGAGAAACGAATCACATCGCTTTATGAGGTGCTTGTTCGCCACACACACGTTCGACATTATCGTATCCCCTAAGGAATTGATTGTAAAAAATTAATATATTATATAATGGATCTAGAGGTAATATTATGTTATAAATATCAAATATATATACTATATATATTATAATAATCATCCATTAGAGGTGGTAATAGAAAATAAATGATATTAGTTCGTGAGGTTGTTGCAAGCCAAACACAAGAATGATGATTTTGTTACCCATTTTATGGAATTTGTGGTGGATCTATGAGATTAAAATGATATAAATATATCTCATTACATGGAAGATAATGGTGTTATCATATAAAATTTTTTTATAATAATTTTAGTAGGTGGATAAGGAAATAAAATAATAATAATCAAAAAAGAATATTTGTGTTTCTTCGTGTATCCTCTTTAGGATTAAACAAAATTCTTCCTAAGATGTATTTATGACCAAAATAAGTCCTCTAGGACGATATAAGGTATGTTGGTAATTATTTTGATTCCCATATTTGGTCAGTATAAATTTATGTATTCATGCAAATAAGTTAGGGGAGTGAGTTCCCTATTTTAACTAAGGAGAAGTGATTTTTTTGAAAATTTCCAAAAATATTACATAATGAGAATTCACATTCACATCATTTGGATAAAAAAGTAATAATTGAATGGGTTTAGGTACGATATGGTTTATCCCCACCTCTATCACACAAGAAGCCTAGTTTTTAATTATTTTTTTCCATAAAATCTATGTTTTATTACATTTAACATTATGGGGTTTTCACTATGACAACTTGTATTTTAATATCAGTAATTTACCCATAAATATTTAAATAATATTTGAATTTTTAGATATTTTGGACCCACAGATTACTCATATGAAAAACAATATACTAAATAAAATTAATATTTCCATTGAAAATTAATTTTTACCAAAGCGCTTCTAAAGTGAAAAAACATCATCTTAACCTTAATAGTGCTAAAATTGTTTTTACTATTTAAGAGTCAATATAATCACTATAAAATCATAATTGGTCCATTAATGTGACATATATGATATTTCTAAAAATATAAAAATTACATGGTAGAATATAATATTTTTAGGAATTTTATAATGGTTAATAAAATATCATTTCTTTTTATTAATTTTATTTGTATATAAAACATTTTAAGACAATAATTGACTTAGAATTTATTATGGTCACACCTATTTAAAATTATATATTTATGTAAAAATTTAATTTAAGAAAAATAATTCTTTCAATATACTTTACATTTAATATTTTCGTTTTCATTTTTTTATTATTATATAGACCTAATAATTATTATGTTGGTGTTACATCTGCATATAAAGTAATAATTTAATATAAAAAATTACCAATAAAATATGATTATGAAAAAAAAACTTTTATATTTCTAAAGATTTTTTATAATTGAACACATTTTTGTTACCTATCCCAAAGATTTATAGATATTAAAAACAATGAATGTTCGTTTTTGCCTTTTTATTTACCTCACATATTATATAGGACTCCTTCATGGAAAAGAGTCCCAAAACACCAGAAAACATATAATAAGTTTATAAGGGTCTAAATTTTCATGTAATATCAGTTTTGGGTAACTTTTTATGCCATGTATATTTCTAGTTTAACCCCAAAAATAAATCCATTTATACCTAAATCATGGTAAATAATTTTTTATATTTTTAATTTTCATTTTCCTAATAATATAATTAATTGAGTTTGATAATATAAAAGATAAATTATGTTTATTCCATATACGGAATTATTTCTTTTCAAATTCCATTAACCGTAGTTGAAATTGTTATTTTAATATTAATCCCATAGATATGAAAACAAAACAAGTTTTTAAAGAGAAAGTGTACCAGTGTTTATAAAATGTTTATTTCAAAATTCAATTTTAAAATTATTAGAATAGCCTATATAAGATTAATTGAAATAAAAGTTTACTAATTTTACTTTATAAACAAATATCAATATAATTTATCACTATACCTTATTTAAATTAAAAGGTATGTTTCAATTAAAAGTTAATATTTTTAACAATTTATCAAAAAAAGGAATGTTTCATAAAGATATTATTAATTCAACAAATGATAATTGTTATATTATTTTTTAAAAATGAGTTTCATATTAAAAAATTGTTTTTTTAATATATTTGAATATTAATTTTAAATTGAATGTGCAAAGAGAGACAAAATCATCTTCTAAGAATAATAATGTTTTGGGGGAAAAATTTTATTTTCAAATGAGTCTTATTTCTATTTTTAATTAACATATTAACATTATTTCCATAATTTTGTAAGTGATTTTCATAAAAACATATTCCAATGGATAAGTGAAACCTATCATATGAAATAAAAATATTTTATTAATATATCACATTTATCTTAAATCGGTATTGTGTGTAACACAAGCTAACTTACGTGTTTCCTATGATGCAATCTATTAAAGAGAATGAATTTACATTGAAAAGTTAATTATATCATAATGTATTATGGTGTTATATTTTCCTCTAATATTTTCTTACATTTCATACATGATATGATATATAATATTAAAATTTTAATATCTTGTAGTGTTACATTCAGAGATATGGATACCATCACGGGTTTAAGAGTTTAAAGTTAACCATAAGTTCATAGTTGTAAAAACCCCCTTTTATGAATTATGTTATTGTATTCTACAATTATTATGGATATTTGTGAAACATTTATTGCAATATAACCAATTAATTTTTTATATGAAAAAGTTATTTGAGGAAGAATGCCCTTTTTGGACAAACATTAAATGGTATTTTAATCCTTTTCGGTTTATCTTATCTTTGATGTTATGAAAATTATGTGTTTTAAAACCCCTTTAATAATATATTAATTATATTAATATGTTTTTTTTTGATAATGGACAACTAACATTGTTGGTGAAAACCCATTGTATATGGAAAGGCTGCATGGAATAAAACCATAACTGAAGGGTGATAAGTGCTTAATAAACATGACTTTCCAGTTAATATGTAATTATTTATAATAAACCAATATGATGGAGAAATATTAATTATAAAGTTGGTGGTTTTATATTTATTTTTATAGATTAATTAATAATGTTGGGTGACTTGTGTGGACTATATTGTTTTTAAACAATTATAGACTTACAGAAACAATTTTCACTCTATTGTGTCTCTAACGATCTGTTAAAAGTTAAAATTATAACATCAGGCATAGAAAAATTAAAATTTTGATATTCATTTTCTAGATTAAGTGAATAATTTAAAATATAATGAGGTAGAAAAAAGGTTTAAATTTTGATTATAGAATATAAATATATCATATAATTATATTTCATTAAATTATTTGGTAGTACAATAATTTATTTATTTAAAGGAAAGGATCTTTAAAAAATATCTTTATATTAACTACATATCTGATGAATGAAGTGGTCATTTAAATCATCATATATTTATGGTTTTGAGTTTTTTATTCTTTCATTGATCATTTACATTCTTTTGATGATTTACCTATTTCACTATTTTTAATTATTTAGGTTTTTCTACCATATCCTTGTCTTCACATGACACTGGTGATCCCCTACATGAAAACCGAGTAATTTATTATTCTACTTAACCATTTAATTTCCATTTATATCTTATGTAAATGAAATTCATTTACCCATTTAATGATGCAGGGTTTTGATATATGGTTTTTTGAAAACACAAACCCAAGATATAACATCATGGAATTTCTATGTATTATCTTTATATATTAAATGGAATTATTATAAAAAAGGCTTAGAGAAAACATGTGATTCTGAGGCTTGGTGTTCCCAAAAAAATTGGTTGAAGAATATTAAAAATATTAAATAACACATGCAATCATATTTCATGAAAAATTAGAATAAATTCTAAACATGTTACTAAACTAGAAATATGAGGACACTATTTTATTCCAAGAAGAAAGATTGACTTAGGTGGGGACTAAACTTGAATGGTGCACGTCAAATGTGAAAGTTTATTTTTAGACGTAGTAAAAGTAAAATATTTATTAAAATTAATTTATTTTGACATAGAAACTTGTAAAATTTGTATTATAGTTCTTTAGGAGTGCATAGATATCTCCATAACCCTGGAATTCCGATAAAACAAAGATAAGGTAGTTTTATCAATGATGACGATGGATAAGGGATTCGAACGTGGATTGAGGATCATTGATGTGTCTCAAAATAAATGGATCTCTTAGATGAATATTCCACAATGATCGATCTTTATCAGCGAGTAGTCCAAATCTTGGGTGGGCATTTGATATCTTCATGATTTTGTCCCTGTTCTAAAAATCAATGACATACAAAGACCTACTAATGAAAATTCTGGCCCAAAGATTGATTGTACTTGTGGGATGGTTAGTATTGGGAATTATAAACGGGATTTTTGTTACACTCTTCATTCATCCCTAAAATGATAATTATTTTATTGTGACATGAAAAAATTCCTAGGTTCATTTCTTATATGTTCTTGGATATTTTATCTTCACCTATTCATAGAGTTATCTTCTGTTGGACCATCATAGTCACAACTCAACTACTCAAGAGGCTCTGAACCTGATCAAACCCTTGAATCAGAAGTAAATCTAGCGTAGAGGGTACATCTGTGTATATCAGAACATGACAAGGCCAGATCCACCTTCATGTAATATTTTACACATTGGGGGAGCCCCAGTGGTTTGCAGAAGGGACCGCATGAGTACCGACACCGGTGATCAGCATCGGCTGCATGTGCGTGCGGCGAATGACGGAAGGGTAGATGGTGTTGACTATAGGCCATGGTGTGGCTATCAGAAATATTTTGACCATATGAAACGTGGGGGCGATGTAGGGAAAAGGGGGAGCCACATAGTATGGGAAGACCCTATAGACCAGGTAAGCACACGGTTGGGGATCACTGCATGGACATGGTGGGACTTGGCCAGGGCGGGCCGCATTTGGAGCATAAGCTGGCCCGCCGTGAGGGCCAAACCAAGAGAGTCCACCCACCCCATGTAACCCCATGGCCCATTATTATTTAGGAGGTATTGGGTTAGGATGGGTCCTAAAGAGTGGGTTGGGTCAGTTTGTGGGTCTGGCTAGGTCTGATGGGTTAGATCAGACCTGAACCAGACACAAGTCAGAACTTTTTATAAAAAAACTATATCATTCAATCCATGTGTCTGTTTGATGATCTGTTTGTGTTGTTGGGACCCTTGAGATGAGAATATCATTTGGAGATACTCTAAGTGAGTTTTTATGGATGTATATATTGTAGGTTCCGGGCACAGAGGAAGCGCGTTGGTGTGTTTGCCCAACATTAATTTTAACGTTAAACAACGTTCAATCAATGATTCGTCACGATATAAAACGCCGAATCTTCTAAATAGAATGAAGAACGAAAAGAAAAGAAGAGTCTTGGAACCCTTGAGGAGGATCATCACATGTTGATTATAATTAATTTAATTAATGCATAAGAATTACCTCGTTGGAATTATTTCTTTGTTGATGTGTCCGGTCACGATTCGATGATCCGTCCTTGCTTCATAGAATCCAAGTGTAGGATTCTTTTAGTGGTGATCCACACAGGTGTCACGTATCTTTGGATGTCGTCGAAGGGATCTTTGGGTGCTAGCGTGGAATAACCTTCACTTGCGATGTCTGCATTCGACCGCCTTGATCCAGCGGAGGATCTTGCTCTCGTAACTTGAGGGCGTTCTTGGTGGAAAGGGAATTCTCTCTTGTCTTGAGAGTATTTCCAAATCCGTTGTGCACAACAATGGCTCTTAAAAATGTTGGGGTTGCGAGGATATTTATAATTGGGTTTTAGGTTAATAGAGCTATGACAATAAATAAACACGTTATGCGTTTTATTTATTTCAATAACTTTTATTAATTCCCCCATGTTGAATTATTAATTCCGTGACATGCGCCCAGGCTGATTTTAATAAATATCATTTAATAAAACAATATTAAATCCTCAAAATCCCAACTGGGAAAACTACACAACGTGTAATAATTAATACATGGCGTGTACTTGTTTTCTATAAAACTACACTGCATGTACTTTTATTTTTCATTTTTTCTCCACCACATTTATTAGACCTTGAGTAATGATTGTTTATTTCTTAAATAAATGTAACTAAATTACTCTCAAATAAATATATTATTTTATCCACATTATATTCTCTCGAATAACTAGTGTCAAAACAAATGTGATCAGACATCCTTAAATAATTATTAAACCACATTCGGGAATAATATTTATTTAACTTGTTAAATTAATATTTAACTGAGATAAATGGACACACTTAGTGTGTGACCCTCTAGGCCTCTTTCTCAGTGCAATTAGGCTGAGCCTGCCTAAATTCCAAGGTTAGCATCTAGCAACATGCCAAGGCACCCATACAGAAAAAACTTAACGCCGCAATGACGTGTCACCTCCTACGAACGCTAACCGTGTAATATAATCCCTTTGTCATGATATCTCCAATCAAGTGGGTTGCATGCTAGTGCCATAGAACCATGTGCTTGATTATTCTTTCTTTAACATCCCGGGATTGAACTTTCCCATACCTTACCGTGGCCATGGATTTATTTAGGCTATATCAATTCCATCAAAGGGCCTGAGATATAAACTTCCGTTATGGAATGGAAGGGACAAATACCTTCTCACATTATCTATTAATGCGGTATTACTCGTGACACACCCAACGTATCCTACCTCACTCTGAACAGTGTTTCATCACAGTTTTCGTCAATACACCTATGTGCGCAAGTTGTAATACCCATTAATAATAATCATAAAGTCTAAGGACCAATACACACATCCGCAGATAGGAACATCCAATGACACTATGAAATGTGGACTTCCTACTGGCGGGTCTTGTTGTCATAATATCTTCCTGGATATTACCAAGGGCACACACCATGAGAAGGTGCCTCAAATCTTTATAAGTCCTCACCCCTAATAACCTATATTATTTGTGTCCCTCAAATAATATCATCCGGGCATAAAACATACATTTAAGAACAATGTTATGGAACTTTTGGGTTCTCATCATAGCAGGGATCTGCTACGACCCTTTAATGCAACAGCTGTCCATAGGACATTATCACATGAAATGTCACACAAAAGAACAATCAAGATGTGATACTTTTTTTAATGAATAAAGTATAAAGTAGTTGGTTCTAGACCACCAACTCCAACAGACTCCCACTTAGACTAGAGCCAACTGCTAACAACCTTTAACCCGCTAGCTCTCACATGATATTTATGCTTCTACTGAGATAGGCCTTTAGTCATGGGGTCCACCAAGTTCTATTTTGTGGATACTCTTCTCACTGCAACTTCACCCCTTTGATAGAAATCCCTCAAGAGGTGATACTTCCGGAGTACGGTCTTTGTCCGTTGATGTGACCTTGGTTCTTTTGCAAGAGCCACAGCTGTAGTATTATCACAATACAATGTAATGGGATCTTTACTGCTAGGCACCACATCAACCTCTTGAACAAAGTTTCGAATCCAGACGGATTCCATGGCTATATCAAAAGCCGCTATATACTCAGACTCCACTGTAGAATCAGCGAGAACTGGATGTTTTGAACTCTTCCACCTAATAGCTCCTCCATTGATACAGAAAACATATCCAGATTGTGACTTCAGATCATTCTGATCTGTTTGAAAACCATCATCAGGATACCCTCTGTTGACAAGATTTTAGTCTCCTCCATACACCAAGAACATATCCTTAGTTCTTCTTAGATACTTATGGATAGTCTTAACAGCATTCCAATGTTGTTCTCCTGGATCTTCTTGATATCTGCCTACCATGCTCAGTGCATAGGCAACATCAAGCATGGTACATAACATGGCATACATGATGGATCCTATATATGAAGCATATGGGATCTTGCTCATCATATCTTTGTCATGTTGTGTATGGGGAAACATTTTCTTAGAAAGACGTAAGCCATGTGACACTGGAACCAATCCCCTATTGTATTTTTCCATACTAAATCTCTTTAGTATCTGGTCAATGTATGTTCCCTGACTTAGTCCAAGCAGCCTCTTGGATCTGTCATGAATGATCTTGATCCCTAGAATGTAGGCTGCTTCTCCTAAGTCCTTCATGGAGAAACAATTGTTCAACGAGTCCTTAACTGACTGTAAGGCTGGTACGTCATTTCAAATAAGCAATATGTCATCAACATATACCACTAGGATGATGACCGCATTACCATTAAACTGCTTATAAACACATGGCTCACATTGGTTCTTAATGAAACCAAATTACTTTATGGATTCATCAAATCGAATGATCCATGACCTGGATGCTTGCTTCAATCCATAAATGGATTTATGCAACTTGAAAACCCGTTTTTCTTCACCTGGTGTCACAAACCCTTCTGGTTGTGTCATATAGACATCTTCATGAAGGTTCCTGTTATGGAATGCTGTTTTGACATACATCTTCCAAATCTCATAGTCATGGTAAGCTGCTATGTCATGTATGATTCTTATGGATTTAAACATGGAAACTGGTGAGAAGTTTTGATCATAGTCAATTCCTTGACACTGTCTAAATCCTTAAGCCACTAGCATTTCTTTATAGGTGATAACTTGACGTTCCATGTCCAGCTTTCTTTTGAATACCCATTTGCATCCAACAGGCTTTACATCAATTGGGTCATCGACCAGAACCCAAACTTGGTTCTGATACATGGAATCCATCTCAAAATTCATAGCTTCTAGCCATCTTGCATCTTCTGAGCTTTCTACAGCTTCCTTGTATGAGAGAGGTTCATCATTGTACAACAATAATGATTCACCATCCTCGGTGACTAAGAAACCAAATCTCTCTGGTTCCCTTACCTATCTTGAGATCCTACGCAATACTTGTGTTTCTGGAACCTCTTCCATGGGGACCTGTGGAAATTTTTTCTGTACCAAATCCTTTGTATCTTGAGAATCAACTTCATCGAAGTCAATCTTGCTCCCACTATCCTTCTTGAGAATGTGCTCCCTCTCAAGAAAGACGGATTTTCTGGCGAAACTCACATTCTTTTCTTGAGGGTTATATAGGTAATATCCTTTTGATTCCTTAGGATATCCTATAAATATACACTTCGTGCCCCGGGGTGCTAGTTTGTTGCCTGAGAAGGCCTTAACAAACACCTTGCATCCCCATACACATGTGTGCGACAAAGTCGGTTTCCTTCCATTCCATAACTCGGATGGAATTCCATTTTCCGCCTTAGTTGGTACTAAGTTTAATGAGTATTTTGCAGTTTGTAATGCATATCCCCAAAAGGATAATGGAAGATCCGCATGACTCATCATCGACCTCACCATGTCCAACAAGGTGCGGTTCCTCCTTTCACTAACACCATTCCACTGTGGTGTATAGGGAGGAGTTAGCTGAGATAGAATCCCAGACTCCCTTAGAAGATCTATGAACTCTTGGTTCAGATATTCTCCACCTCGATCCGATCAAAGCTTCTTTATCTTCTTACCATGCTAATTCTCTACTTCATTCTTGAGTTCCATAAATTTCTCTATGGACTCTGACTTATACCTAATTCACTAGACATAGCCATATCTACTCAAATCATCAGTAAAAGTAATGAAGTAAGAATATCCACCTCTAGCTTCTACTAGAAATGGTCCACACACATCCGTGTGTACAAATCCTAGAAGCTCTGTGGCCCTTTCACCTTTCCACCAAAATGCGGCTTGGTCATTTTTCCTTGTAAACAAGCGTGACATCAACAAAGTGGTTTTAGCTCAGTAAAGTCTAAATAGCCATCTTGGCAGAGCTTTGTCAAACTCTTCTCATTCACATGACCAAGGCGGGGATGCCATATCTGGGTGATGTATGAGTCATGTGATTTTGTTTCATTATCGATTACCAACACTTGGTTTTCATAATTCAATACATACAAACCATTATTTAAATATTCCATACCATAACATACGTTGTTCTTATAAAAGAGACAACCCTTATTTCCAAATTTGAAAATAAATCCACTCATATCCAAACAAGATACAAAAATTATGTTCTTGGTAACACTAGGCACATAATAATAGTTTTGTAAGACCAAAATCATCCCAGTCGGCAATGAGGGGTGGTAGTCGGCAATAGTCAATGCAGCCATCCTTGCACCATTGGCGGCTCGAAGATCCACCTCTACTCTGGCGATCTTTCTAAATCTTCTTGGTTCCTGCATTTTAATATAGATGTGAGCCCCACAATCTGTATCTAACACCCAATGTGTAGAAATAGAAAGATTGCACTCGATAACAAACACACCTTTAGAATTCCCACGCTTTTGGGTGCAGTTCCTCTTCCAGTGGACCTGCTTGCCATATGAAAAACACACTACCTCTCATTCCTTTCCCTGTCTCTGGATCTTCCCATTCTTGGAGGGATGGTGCTCGGGGGCTTCAGACCGTTTATAAGTCTTTGGCCCCTTTTCCATGTCATTCCTTTTCTTGTTCACCAAAAGGACCATTGGTTTATCATGCCACATGTCCTTATCTACCTGGAGAATCAAGGTCAAAATCTTAGATAGACTATTCTGATTTCCGCTCATGTTATAATTGACAATGAATCTAGATATGTTCTTGGGAAGTGATTATAGGATGAGATATATATGCGACTCATTCGGGAATTTAATCCCTAAGATGTCCAGGCGTTCAATGTAGCCAATAAGCTTGACTACATGAGGCCCAGCTGGCGCAGACTCTTCCAACACATATAATTTCTTTTCATGGTGAAGGACGACGCGTAAACGCCTCTTCCACTCTTGGAAATTGGTGCCGATGAGAAGGTTTTCTTTTTCGATTTTGGTGCGCAATGATATGTTTGAAGTCATTTTCTTGAC
Source organism: Viscum album (assembly GCA_963277665.1). Classification (NCBI taxonomy): domain Eukaryota; kingdom Viridiplantae; phylum Streptophyta; class Magnoliopsida; order Santalales; family Viscaceae; genus Viscum; species Viscum album. The sequence continues at coordinate 1,421,539,419 of OY728145.1, forward strand.
GTTTCTAAAAATTAAGATGAGCAAAGGTTTTGTAATTTATTACAAAAATTGAGACAAATAAATAAATTAATACTTATTAGTCTCCCACAAATTTATCTAAATCCAATAGCCCTCACCATTGACTTCAGAATATTCTATTGTGTGAATATTCTAGTGGAAAGGATCCATATTGCCCTTTGAATTACCCCAAATAGGGTTGGTCAAGCAACATGAAGGGTTTTAGGTAGGGATTCCAAATGCCAACCGCATTAACTCGCAGTTCCTTGATCCGCTGAGTGGACCCCCCAATCCTGAAATCCTTTTTGGATTTCCTCAACCTTTGCCTCTTGGTCACACCAAGTCCTGCTGTGGCAGTAAACCCTTGATGCGAACCAAGTCAAGTCAACCCAAAACATAGAATTAGAATTCCCCGATAATTGAAATCACCCCAACTAGGGTTGGTCAAGCACTTTGAACTATGGTTCGATTCAAACCAAGATTATGGAAGGCTATGCCGACATAATATTTATTTTGAGGTATTTTATCATTATACGTAAATTTCCATTTTATTATATTTGCTTACATGCTTGTTAATATTAAGTGGGATATACTTAAGTGATTAACCATGTCTAAGATAATATTTACGTATAAGCCGGTTTTATTTTAGTTCCATCTTGCATGCTCATTTAATTTATTAATTGTGTGATCGTGACAAAACACCAACAATAAATAAACCATGAAACTGACAGAAATAAAATAAATGGTATGATCATGATCTTTTCTATTTGTTAGTTTATCTAGCGGTTTATAAACTACCCCAAGACCTAGGGGAGAAACACCTTGAACTTTTAGGGTTCGTGTTTACAGCTTTCCACATGTCCACCTTTGTATCTCCTTAGATTGGTTTCACCTTGTCTCCTGACTTGAGCCACCTCCACTAGCTTGGGAGCTCCATCCATTACATAGGCATTTATCTCACCTGCAGGTGAGGGGTAAAAGGGGTTTTCACAGAAAATAATCCTTGTGTTCTCATGACCTACATATTAAGGAGGAGATGGCTCACAAGCCAAAAAATTCAATTTAAATAAATTAATTAAAAGAAACCATTCACATACAAAGGTCTCGGTCTAGCTCATGATCATCCATACATGCAACGATATTTACGCATAAATAAAACTAGCATTCAATTATTTAATCGTTCTTGTTTAAGATAAGTCATGCTCGAATCAATTAATTATATTTAATTAATCAATACTTTTATCTTAAATCCCTTTTATGAATTTCCTTGAGATTCTCATCCCTCATATTTTTAAACAAATAAATTCATTTAAAATTATCCTTGTATGTAACTTGTACCTTGGAGGAAACTCGGTGAATTCCCATTTATTACGCAGAAGTTAAATTAAACACATATATATAAAACACCTATCACGTGTTGTGCCTCAGCTTTACGCCTTCTCCATGGTGCACGTCTCAAGGGTGTGTATAATATAATAATAAATATTAATAAATCTGCGTAATTTGGATGAGTACACGGTGTTTAGTTCTGACTACATGGCGTATACTTTTCTTCACCGTCCATCCGAAGTACACGCTTGGGGAAAGGGCGTGTTAATGTACTTCGGAAATTTTCGCAGTACATGACATGTACAGCGGGACACACGCCATGTAGTTTCCGCATTACACAGTTTCCAGCCGGCCAGGCCGTGTACGGAGTACATGACCCAACCCTAACCCGAAGGGACTACACGTCGTGTTCATTGGACCACATGACGTGTATTCTGCAAAACGTGTGCCACCTGTTTCTGGTCAACACACGATGTATTAAATTCTTAGAAAGAATCCAATACACGTCCTGATTTGGAAGATCAGTCAATGAATTTAACCTAAACTAAACGGCGTGTACTTCCGAATACATGTCGTGTATTCTGGTGTTATACGGACAGAAAAGTTTGGATCCTCTATTTTATTTTAATCAAAATTAAAAGAAAAATTCATTTTTGTGAGTTGAACGAGAAATGATGGAGGAGTAATAGATCTCAATATTCAGATTTCCAGTGTAACACCCCAAGCTTCTATGGTACGCTTCTCTTTGAATAATGCGATAGCGTGTGTTGTACGCAACACCGAGTTCTAACAACCAATCAAACTAGCCGTTATGAATAGTAATACCTACTTTTTAAAATTATATATATTTTATATTTCAAAATAGACTTCATTTTTGGATTCGGAATATCTAATTTAGCCTAAGGTGAAATTTTGGTACTTTTCGGATAACTTTCATATTTTGATGAATAGTGAAAATTACTAAATTTTAATTAAAATCAACTTTTTTAATCAAAATAATTAATAGTGATAAATTAGGATTTTTAGTGGTTTTAAAGTATATTTACAATGTATTTTTACCATTTAATATAATGTTTGTCATTGGACATAATTTTACAATTAAACCGAACATAAACAAGTGTTAATCTTTTGATAGTTATTATCTCTTAAAAACACGCTTTTTGTTTTGACAGCAGGAATTAATTTTAAATTAATTTCTGCCACTTCTGTGTTTTGAATTTAGAAAAATGGATTCCATATTTGGAATCAGGATGTCCAAATTTTGTAAAAAGGTAACTTTTATTTTTAGACATTTTGAATAATTACTGTGGTAAATATTTTATTTACCATGGTTAAGGGTAAATCTGGTAAATAAGGGATAAAAAATGATATTATCATAATACTAAATTACCCTAAAACGTGTCCTAGACTTATTGGTTGATACATTGTCGACCCTGGACATCTTTGGGTCGATTTTGGGACCCCATAGATCCACTTGTATGTGATAATGACACTTTATTTTAATTAAGTTAAAATGAATACAAAAATGACACAAGCATATATCTTTTAGAATCACAATTGTTACATAGGGTTATATATGTTGGATTTTAGATTATAAATATTAATTATAAAGATAAAGAGATTTCCTACATAATGATATTTTTTTTTAATTTTTAGACATTAAATAATTTATTTTATTTATGACACAATGATGATGCAGTAATTACTATAATAGTGAAAAATTAAAATAAATGATATTATAAATACCCAAATAAATATAATATGAAACTTTTACTGAATTAAACTAATTTTCTAGGATAATATGATATATTAGGATTGATTTAATTGACTTTTTTCTAAGTAATCAATCTTTTATGAGTTTCACAAAAATCAACTATTTAATAGTGTCAAAATTGACATAAAAGAGTTCTTAAAACAAATATTATATTATTAATTGATATTAAATTCCTAAAAATCTAAGGTTCGGCCAAGATACTTATATCATGATAGGTTCATCATTAATGGACCACTTGGGGGTCTCCTGGATGTATGTAGTAAGTTTATTAACCATATTATATAAAAATACAAAGAGACATTGTAAAAGTGAAACTAATTAACTTAGAGTTAATACTTAAAGATAAGGTTAATATAAGTACCCAAACCTGTCTAACTTCTATTTGTTGAGTTTTTTTCGACCCATCCCCACCTTAAGATTTGAATAATCAACTTTGGATCCATTAGAAACCGAATATGAATTTATTATAAATTAATATTTCTAGCTTTTCCAAAGGTGCCCCTCACCCCTCTTATAAAAGGGTACTCCTCCTTCTCATTTCTTCACACCTTCAAAGCCTTTTGGTTTGGCCGAAATCTGCCCAAATACTCTCCCAACTTCCCTCACTACAACCTAGAGGCCTTATTTTGATCAGAAAGACAACCTATTCAGCCCTTTTGATCAAATCAAAATGAAGAACCTGAAGAAGAGGTAATGATTTCACCACCGTTTTTTCAAGTTCATTAATTCTTCCACTTCTTCTTCCTTTGTTGTTACCATTCTAAAATAAGAACTCCAGTATCATATATATACTATGATGTTATTATAAATATTTTACAACTATATTCAGTATTCTATCCACCCTTTGAATAACATGTCACCATACGTGCGTACGTACGGCTTACCGTCTCCACGTCGTGGTGTAATTGTTATTCAATATAATATTATTTGGATGGGTATAATAATGATGTGTAACTCATGTAAATAATAAATATAACATGTTAATGATTCAGTATATATGATATACCATCCATTTATATATTATTTTAATATCAAAAGAATGATATTGTCGCTCGTGTGTACGTACGGAGTACCGTCTCCACGAACGCGATGAGATTCATTCTCCATCGTATCCATTCATGTGTAATTATCATTTGATGATTTAAAAAATTATTTTTAAGGACTTGATATCATTCTGGATATGAATAATATAAAACCTATCCTTTACAAACATGTCTTACGTAACAAAACATATAAAAGAAAACAAGTATGTTAACACCCGAAACAATGATAATACTAAGATATTATTATCAAATCAATATTAAAAGATCATATATGATATCTTATTAATGTATATGATTCTTGTATAATTTAATAACAATTATTTCACCATTATATAGGAGGTTAACCTACCCCAACCAAGGAAAAGTACAAGGTAAGGGTCATTTCACAATCTCTTCATTATCCGAGGTTGTTTATATGTAATAATCTACTGGGATCTCTTTATCATCCACATCCATGTTTTCTTAAAAATGTATTTCAAAACATTTTTATTATTTACAAGAATATGAGTTAAATTCATTTATACCCTTTTTGACTTTTATAAGTGGTTTATAAAGGAATCTTTCGGTCGTTTTCAAAACAAGGTCCTTTTTAACCTTTTCGACAGAATTATGGTAAGAATGTTTTTTTAACTTATACGGTGGGTGCGGCTATTTTCCACCGTTATAAAATCTTCAAAGCTTCCCTTACAAGCTTATAAGAATATTTTCAAAGAAAATGTTTTATTTTATACGGATCTTAAATGATTTCAAAATAAAAGGAGATATTTCTTTAAAAATAATATTGATTTCATCTATGTCAACATCCTTTGATGGATTTTAAGATTATTTGAAGTTGATTTATTATGATACAAAACTTCTATATTGTATTGAAGGTTTTGTGATATGTTTGACTGTGGATGTTCTATTTTTATACCATTCATAGTTTATGGTGAAATTATTGACATTTCGTATGATTGTTTTCATACGAATGTTAATGTTATGTTTAAACCTTTTCATATGGGAATGCATTGGACATAGTAAGTGACGGGTGGAGCCCGCTATAGCTCCTAGATGCATCGGTAGGTCTCATGAGACAAACTAGTGTCTTGGCACAAGGCCTTGACAAAATATTATTTTTAGTCTTGGCACGAGGCCTTGGCTATTTGGTTATGATAGTCTGGCATTATGCATTCCAACATTATGAAAGTGGTTATTGATTTTTTTCATGTGATTATTCGATTAGTAGAATATCCATGTGAATAAGTAAATGGGATTATTTCATTTTATTTATGCCGTACCATGTTAAAAGTTCATGTTTGAAAGGCTTTTGTTTTAGTAATACATTGCCTTAAATGTTTATTCTTATTTATGAAAGTTTCCGCTATATTGTTATCCTTACTGGGCATTTGATCTCACCCCTTTTCTATGTTTTATTTTTCCCAGGAAGTGAAGAAGTAAATTATGAATGACCTGTAGGGATATTATGTGGGGATATGAGTGTGGATTATGGAGACATTATGTTGTTGTAGTAGTTTTTCATTTTATGATGTAATGTAAAACTTATGAATATATCTAGTGTTTCCAAGGCTACTAAACCAATCGGTCTTTCGAGATTTGATCTTTCTTGTGATCATGCCAATGTTATGAAATAATGCACCGACTCTGGGTAACTGGGGTCGGGGCGTTACAGTTGGTATCAGACGAAGTTTAGTACAAACCTTGGAAACTAGATTTAGATAAACTCTGATTAGAGCACGTAGACCTAAGATGAACTTTGAGGATTAGTATAGAAGAACTTCCTAGAATTTTGGTATTGTAGAGATTTTGTGAGTTTTCCGAGCAATACATCCCTGTCTGGATACGAGCAGGTAGAGGCGGCTCTGGCACAGATGTACCTAGGGGTAAAACCTGAAAACACCGCTTTGAGCTAGACTCGAACGGGAACTGGTGCACGACAACAGGCCTTGCTGTACTCTTGGTTACGACACTCCCGGGGGATATGCTTAGGATAACTCTCATTTTCATTACAAATCATTTTGAAGGGATTATGAGTATATACTTCCTCAAAGAAAACATTCTTATGATTATGGATTATATCCATAAATAGTTCAATTTATGTTAAGTGTTTTATAAGTATGGGATTATGTATTTTGATTCATAAACTGATCTAGTTTATGCCATTGTTTAGAAATGGAACCTAGTGGAAGAAATAGAAACTGTATCAATGTACGCACTCCATGTAGGGATTTCCCTCCTGCTCAAGATAATTATAGTGGATCTGGTGATGCAACTGGAGCCGATCAGCTAATCACCATACTGGGACAACTTACTCAGGTTATGAATAATAACCTTACCCGTATGGAGCACCCTGATCCACAGCGTGGAGGATCAATGTTAGATCGATTCATGAGGCAACAACCACCAACGTTCAATGGGAATACAAATCCCTTAGTAGCCGAGCAGTGGATAAATTCCCTAGAGAAAATATTTCAGGCTTTGGGGAGCAGTGAAATGGAAAAAGTTATCATGGTAGTTTACCACCTCACTGGATATGCTGATCAATGGTGGTCATTGATTCAAAACATGAAGGAAGATGATGAAGTATCAAATATGGAATGGAGGGAGTTCAAAGATCAGTTTTTAGAAAAATACATTCCTCGCGACCATCGAGCAGATATGGAAAGGCAATTTCTGAGTCTGAGACAAAAGGTGGATGAGAATGTCACAAAGTATGAGGCTAACTTTACAAGGTTAGCGAGGTATGCTGGAGATTATATTCGCAACCCAAGAAGTAAGATTGATCATTTCTTTGATGGGTTAAAACCATTTCTCCGTCGAGCATTAGTCTCACAATCCTTTTCATCGTACGAAGACATTGTCTCATGTGCTATCAAGACCGAAAAGGAATTCTCTAAGTCTTATGACTTTAAAAAAAGGCAAGAGAAGAAGAGACTTGCTGATCAATCTGGGAATGGAAATAAGGGGAAGAAGGGAAAGGTTGAATATCCATCTTGTGGTAAATGCGGGAAGAAACATCCTGGTACTTGCTTGAAGGGAATGGGAGTCTGTTACAAGTGTGGTGAAAAAGGCCACCAAGCTCGTGATTGCAAAGGGAAAAAGGAAGCCACCAACGTTCAGTGATACAATTGCATGGAGATGGGACATTATGCGAATGAATGTCCTAAGCGTCAGGAGAACTTACCTCAGAAAAGGCCAAGGGATCAAGGCCAATATTATGTTATCACTACTGCTGAGGTAGAAGCTCCGAAAGACGTGGTGGCAGGTAATTTAATGGTTTCCTCAAGTTTAGAAAATGCATTATTTGACTCTGGATCATCGCATTGTTTCATATCTTCCCAGTTTGCTAAGAAAATTAGATATTTCTAATTTGATTTAATAAGAGAATTGTCAGTTAAAACTCCTAAGGGAAGTATCATTCCAACAAAGTTTTGTGAATTAGTCCCCATTAGAGCACATAAATGTTCTTTATCTGCTGATCTTGTTGTCATACCTATGATTGAGTTTGATATAATCCTCGGTATGGACTGGCTTTCGGACTATGATGCAAAGATTTATTGTAAGAAGAAAGAGGTTACGATTATTGATGATAATGATAAGAAACACCTTATCTTTAGAGAAGAATCGTCACCACCTAATTCTTATTTAGATCCACCCCCAGTAGCTCAACTTAATTCAATTATTGGGGAGTAAGAGAGTGAAATAACTGTTAGTGAGGAAAGGAATGTTCAAATAGAGGATGTACCTATTGTGAAAGAATTTGTAGATGTATTTCCGGAAGATTTACCTGGACATCCTCCAGAACGAGAAGTTGAGTTTGCCATTGATTTGATTCCTGGATCAAGGCCTATATCGAAGACCCCTTATAGAATGGCCACTGTAGAGTTAGTCGAACTAAAGAAACAACTAGAGGAATTGAGTAATAAAGGATTTATTCGCCCTAGTGTTTCTCCATGGGGAGCCCCTGTTCTTTTTGTTAAAAAGAAAGATGGATCTATGAGGTTATGTATCGACTACAGGGAGATCAATGCTATAACAATAAAGAACAAGTATCCCCTACCTCGCATTGATGATTTATTTGACCAACTACATGGAGATCAATAATTTTCAAAGATTGACCTTCGATCTGGATACCATCAGTTGTGTGTAAAGAAATAAGACATTCCGAAGACATCATTTCGAACCAGGTACGGGCATTACGAGTTTACTGTAATGCTGTTTGGATTGACTAATGCAACCTATGTATTCATGGATCTGATGAATATAGTTTTCAAAGAGTATCTCGATGAATTTGTGGTGGTATTTATTGATGATATCTTGGTATACTCCAAAACCTACGAAGATCATGAAAATCACTTGTGCATTATCTTGAGGACTCTGAGGAGGCATGAATTATATGGGAAGTTTAGCAAGTGTGAATTTTGGCATCAAGAGATTTCTTTTCTTGGCCATATTGTCTCTAAAGATGGAATCTCTGTTGATCCTTCTAAGACCAAGGAAATCCAAGAATGGCCAGCACCTACGAGTATAACTGAGGTACGTAGTTTTATTGGTTTGGCAGGTTGTTATCAACGTTTCGTCCAGAATTTTGCCCGATTGGCTAACCCATTAAAGAAGCTCACACATAAAGGGGTTAAATTTGTTTGGACAAAAGAGTGTGAAGAATGTTTTGAAGAACTGAAGAGAAGATTATCCAATGCTCCTATATTGACTCTTCCATCGGGGAATGATGGGTTCGTTATTTATAGTGATGCATCGAAGACAGGACTTGGTTGTGTCCTTATGCAGAATGATAGAGTTATTGCCTATGCATCACGACAGTTGAAAATTCATGAACAAAACTATCCTACTCATGATCTCGAGTTAGCAGCTGTGATCTTTTCTTTGAAGATATGGAGGCACTACCTCTATGGTGAAAAATGTGAAATTTATACTGATCACAAGAGTTTGAAGTATATTTTCTCACAAAAAGAACTCAACATGAGGCAAAGGAGATGGCTTGAATTACTCAAGGATTATGATTGCACGGTACACTACCACCCGGGGAAAGCAAACAAGGTGGCAGATGCTTTGAGTAGAAAAGACCATGGAGTTTTGAACAATATGAGAATTGAAAGGGATCCAATTTTCATGGATCTAGTGAAGATGGACATGGGAATAACCAGGGAAGGTGAAACATCAATGCTTTTTCAAATGGTTGCCAAACCATCTTTACTAGAAAGGATTAAGAGTTCTCAGACCGATGATGAAGAATTCCAAAAGAAGATTAAAGCTGTGAATGATGGGAGAATGAGAGACTTTGTGTATGAAGATGGAATTTTGAAATTTGGGAAGAGACTTTGTGTTCCCGATATACCTGATCTAAAAAGGGAATTGCTGGATGATGCTCATAGTTCCAATTTCTCTATACACCCTAGGAGCACCAAAATGTATAGAGATTTGAAGGAACATTTTTGGTGGGACAACATGAAGAGGGAGATTGCTGATTTTGTGTCAAGATGTATGGTTTGTCAACAAGTGAAAGCTGGAAGGCAACAGCCTGGAGGAGTCATGCAACCTCTTCCCATACCGGAGTGGAAATGGGACAATATTACGATGGACTTTGTCATGGGGCTACCAAAGACTCCTAGAAGGAATGATGCAATATGGGTTATTATTGATCGCCTTACCAAGTCAGCACATTTTCTAACTATAAGAGAAGATCTACCCCTGGAACGTCTAGCAAGACTATATATTAATGAATTTGTGAGACTTCATGGAGTACCCTTATCAATTGTTTCTGATCTTGATCCCCGTTTTACATCAAGATTTTGGAAAAGAATTCAGAAATCCCTGGATACTGAACTTCATTTGAGCACTGCTTACCACCCTCAGACAGATGGACAATCAGAACGGACTATTCAGACCTTAGAAGACATGTTGAGATCTTTCTCACTTGACTTTCAAGGTATGTGGGATCAATATTTACAACTGGTAGAATTTTCCTATAACAATAGCTTCCATTCGAGAATTCAGATGGCACCATATGAAGCGTTATATGGAAAGAGATGTCGTACACCAACCTGTTGGGATGACATCGGTGAAAGAAAACTTGTAGGTCCAGAACTGGTGGAGGAAATGATGGAAAAGGTGAAGGTAATCCAAAATCACATCAGAGCAGCTCAAAGTAGGCAGAAGAGCTATGCCGATAATCGAAGGAAGGATTTGGAATTTCAAGTCGGGGATCATGTTTTTCTAAAGGTATCTCCATGGAAGGGAGTCGTACGTTTTGGTAAGAAAGGTAAATTGAGTCCCAGGTACATCGGACCTTTCGAAATTCTAGAACGAATTGGGGTTGTAGCTTACCGATTGGGAATGCCGCCAAGTCTCTCCAAAGTTCACGATGTGTTCCACGTATCTCTGTTGAGGAAATACATGCCTGATCCAACGCATGTACTCACCTATGAGGAATTAGAACTGGAACCCGATCTTTCCTTTTGTGAAAAGCCTATCAGGATTCTTGATACGAGAGAATAAGTACTGAGAAACCAGACGACACGTCTGGTAAAAGTTTTGTGGAGAAACCATAAGATGGAAGAGGCAACGTTGGAACCCGAGGAACTTATGATGAAGAACCACCTGAGTCTTTTCATGCGACAGTATTCTAGAAATTTCGAGGACGAAATTATTTGAAGGAGGGGAGAATGTAACACCCCAAGCTTCTACGGTACGCTTCTCTTTGAATAATGCGATAGTGTGTGTTGTACGCAACACCGAGTTCTAACAACCAATCAAACTAGCCGTTATGAATATTAATACCTACTTATTAAAATTATATATATTTTATATTTCAAAATAGACTTCATTTTTGGATTCAGAATATCTAATTTAGCCTAAGGTGAAATTTTGGTACTTTTCGGATAACTTTCATATTTTGATGAATAGTGAAAATTACTAAATTTTAATTAAAAACAACTTTTTTAATAAAAATAATTAATAGTGATAAATTATGATTTTTAGTAGTTTTAAAGTATATTTAGAATATATTTTTACCATTTAATATAATGTTGGTCATTGGACATAATTTTACAATTAAACCGAACATAAACAAGTGTCAATCTTTTGATAGTTATTATCTCTTAAAAACACGCTTTTTGTTTTGACAGCAGGAATTAATTTTAAATTAATTTCTGCCACTTCTGTATTTTGAATTTAGAAAAATGGATTCTATATTTGGAATCTGGATGTACAAATTTTTTAAATAGGTAACTTTTATTTTTAGACATTTTGAATAATTACTGTGGTAAATATTTTATTTACCATGGTTAAGGGTAAATCTGGTAAATAAGGGTTAAAAAATAATATTATAATAATAATAAATGACCCTAAAACGTGTCCTAGCCTTATTGGTTGATACATGGTCGACCATGGTCATCTTTGGGTCGATTTTGGGACCCCATGGATCCACTTGTAAGTGATAATGACACTTTATTTTAATTAAGTTAAAATAAATACAAAAATGACACAAGCATATATCTTTTAGAAAAACAATTGTTACATAGGGTTATATATGTTGGATTTTAGATTATAAATATTCATTAGAAATTTAAAAAGATTTCATACATAATAATATTTTATTTATAATATTTAGACATTAAATATTTTATTTTATTTATGACACAATGATGATGTAGTAATTACTATAATAGTGAAAAATTAAAATAATTGATATTATAAATACCCAAATAAATATAATATGAACCTTTTAATGAATTAAACTAATTTTCTAGGATACTATGATATATTATGATTTATTTAATTGACTTTTTTCGAAGTAATCAATCTGTTATGAGTTTCACAAAAATCAACTATTGAATAGTGTCAAAATTGACATAAAAGAGTTCTTAAAACAAATATTATATTATTAATTGATATTAAATTCTTAAAAATCTAAGGTTCGGCCAAGAGACTTATATCATGATAGGTTCATCATTAATGGACCACTTGGGGGTCGCTTGGATGTATGTAGTAAGTTTATTAACCATATTATATAAAAATACAAAGAGATATTGTAAAAGTGAAACTAATTAACTTTGAGTTAATACTTAAAGATAAGGTTAATATAAGTACCCAAACCTGTCTAAATTCTATTGGTTGAGTTTTTTTCGACCCATCCCCACCTTAACCTTTGAATAATCAACTTTGGATCCATTAGAAACCGAATATGAATTTATTATAAATTAATATTTCTAGCTTTTCCAAAGGTGCCCCTCACCCCTCTTATAAAAGGGCACTCCTCCTTCTCATTTATTCACACCTTCAAAGCCTTTTGGTTCGGAAAAACTCTGCCCAAATACTCTCCCAACTTCCCTCACTACAACCTAGAGGCCTTAGTTTGATCAGAAAGTCAACCTAAGCAGCCCTTTTGATCAAATCAAAAGGAAGAACCCAAAGAAGAGGTAATGATTTCACCACCCTTTTTCCAAGTTCATTACTTCTTCCACTTATTCTTCCTTTGTTGTTACCATTCTAAAATAATAACTCCAGTATCATATATATACTGTGATGTTATTATAAATATTTTACAACTGTATTCAGTATTCTATCCACCATTTGAATAACATGTCACCATACGTGCGTACGTACGGCTTACCGTCTCCACGTCGTGGTGTAATTGTTATTCAATATAATATTATTTGGATGGGTATAATAATGATGTGTAACTCATGTAAATAATAAATATAACATGTTAATGATTCAGTATATATGATATACCATCCATTTATATATTATTTTAATATCAAAAGAATTATATTGTCGCTCGTGCGTACGTACGGACTACCGTCTCCACGAACGCGATGAGATTCATTCTCCATCGTATCCATTCAAGTATAATTATCATTTGATGATTTAAAAACTGATGTTTAAGGACTTTATATCATTATGGATATGAATAATATAAAACCTATCCTTTACAAACATTTCTTACGTAACAAAACATATAAAAGAAAACAAGTAAGTTAACACCCGAAACAATGATAATACTAAGATATTATTATCAAATCAATATTAAAAGATCATATATGATATCATATTAATGTATATGATTCTTGTATAATTTAATAAAAATTATTTCACCATTATATAGGAGGTTAACCTACCCTAACCAAGGAAAAGTACAAGGTAAGGGTTATTTCACAATCTCTTCATTATCCGAGATTGTTTATATGTAATAATCTATTGGGATCTCTTTATCATCCACATCCATGTTTTCTTAAAAATGTTTTTCAAAACATTTTTATTATTTACAAGAATATGAGTTAAAGTCATTTATACCCTTTTTGACTTTTATAAGTGGTTTATAAAGGAATATTTCGGTTGTTTTCAAAACAAGGTCCTTTTTAACCTTTTCGACAGAATTATGGTAAGAATGTTTTTTTTAACTTATACGGCGGGTGCGGCTATTTTCCGCCGTTATAAAATCGTCAAAGCTTCCCTTACAAGCTTATAAGAATATTTTCAAAGAAAATGTTTTATTTTATAGGGATCTTAAATGATTTCAAAATAAAAGGAGATATTTCTTTAAAAAGAATATTGATTTCATCTATGTCAACATCCTTTGATGGATTTTAAGATTATTTGAAGTTGATTTATTATGATACAAAACTTCTATATTGTATTGAAGGTTTTGTGATATGTTTGACTGTGGATGTGCTATTTTTATACCATTCATAGTTTATGGTGAAATTATTGACATTTCGTATGCTAGTTTTAATACGAATGTTTATGTCATGGTTAAACCTTTTCATATGGGAATGCATTGGACTTAGTAAGTGACGGGTGGAGCCCGCTATAGCTCCTCGATGCATCGGTAGGTCTCATGAGACCAACTAGTGTCTTGGCACAAGGCCTTGACAAAATCTTAATTGTAGTCTTGGCACGAGGCCTTGGCTATGTGGTTATGATAGTCTGGCATTATGCATTCTAACATTATGAGAGTGGTTATTGATTTTTTTTCATGTGATTATTTGATTAGTAGAATATGCATGTGAATAAGTAAATGGCATTATTTCATTTTATTTATGTCGTACCATGTTGAAAGTTCATGTTTGAAAGGCTTTTGTTTTAATTATACATTGCCTTAAATGTTTATTCTTATTTATGTAAGTTTTCGCTATATTGTTATCCTTACTGGGCATTTGAGCTCACCCCTTTTCTATGTTTTATTTTTCCCAGGAAGTGAAGAAGTAAATTATGAATGACCTGCAGGGATATTATGTGGGGATATGAGTGTGGATTATGGAGACATTATGTTGTTGTAGTAGTATTTCATTTTATGATGTAATGTAAAACTTATGAATATATCTCGTGTTTCCAAGGCTACTAAACCAATCGGTCTTTCGATATTTGATCTTTCTTGTGATCATGCCAATGTTATGTAATAATGCACCGACTCTGGGTAACTGGGGTCGGGGCAATACATCCAGAACGATTAAACTTGAATTGAAATAACTAAATTATTAAATGCGTAAATTATCGATGAAAAACTAAATAATTATAATCAACGATTTGAACCCTTTGATACTACTTGTAGGCTCTGGGCGCAGCAGAAGCGCATTGGTGGGTTTACCCAACTTTAATTTTAACATTAAACAACGTTCAATCCGGGATCCTTCACGATATAAAATGCTGAATCTTCGGAATAGAACGAAGAACAAAAAGAAAAGAAGAGTCATTTAACCCTTGAAAAGGATCATCATATGTTGATTATAATTAATTTAATTAATGCATAAGAATTACCTCGTTGGAATTCATTCTTCGTTGATGTGTCTGGTCACAATTCGGTGATCCGTCATTGCGTCATAGAATCCAAGTGTAGGATTCCTCTAGTGGTGATCCACACGTGTGTCACGTATCTCCGGACGTCGCTGAAGGGATCTCGGGTGCTAGCGCGGAAGAACCTTCACTTGCGATATCCACCTTCGAACGCCCTGATCCAGTGGAGGATCTTGCTCTCATAACATGAGGGCGTTCATGGTGGAAAGGGAATTCTCTCTTGTCTTGAGAGTATTTCCAAATCCGTTGTGCACAACATTAAATCTTCAAAATGTTGGGGTTGCGAGGATATTTATAATTGGGTTTGTGGTTAATAGAGTTCTGACAATAAATAAATGTGTTACGCATTTTATTTGTTTCATTAACTCTTATTAAAACCCCCATGTCGAATTATCAATTCCTTGACATGTTCCCACGGTGATTATAATAAATACCATTTAAAAAAACAATATTAAATCCCCAGAATCCCAAGTGGAATAACTACACAGCGTATAATAATTAATACACGACGTGTACTTGTTTTCCATAAAACTACAGGACGTGTATATTTAATATACACAGCGTGTACTTTTATTTTCCATTTTTCTCCACCAAATTTATTAGACCTTGAGTAATGACTATTTATTTATTAAATAAATGTAACTTCATTACTATCTAATAAATATATTATTTCGTTCACAATATATTATATCGAATAACTAGTGTCAAAACAAATGCGAGCATACATCCTTAAATAAATATTAAACCACATTCGGGAATAATATTTATTTAACTTGTTAAATTAATATTTAACCGATATACATGGACACACTTAGTGTGTGACCCTCTAGGACTCTTTCTCAGTGGGATTAGGCTGAGCCTGCCTAAAGTCCAATGTTAGTGTCTAGCAACATGCCAAGGCACCCATAGAGAAAGAAGTTAACGCCATAATGACGTGTCACCTCCTAAAAATGCTTACCGTGTAATATAATCCCTTTGTATCGATATCTCCAATCAAGCGGGTTGCATGCTAGTGCCATCAACCCATGTACTTGATTATTCTTTCTTTAACTTCTTGTAATTGAACTTGCCCATACCTTTCCATGTCCATGGATTTATTTAGGATATATCAATTCCATCAAAGGGCCTGAGATATCTACTTATTTTATGGAACGGAAGGGACAAATCCTTTCTCGCATTATCTATTAATGCGGTATTACTCGTGACGCACCCAATGTATCCTACCTCACTGTGAACAGTGTGTCATCACAGTTTTTGTCAAAACATCTAAGTGCGCGAGTTGTAATACCCATTAATAATAATCCTAAAGTCTAAGGACCAATACACACGTCCGTAGATAGGAACATCCAATGACACTATGAAATGTGGATATCTTACTGGTGGGTCTCGTTCTAATAATATCCTCCTGGATATTACCAAGGGAAGACACCATGAGAAGGTGCCTCAAAGTTTTATGAGTCCTAACACCTAATGACCTGTATTATTTGTGTACCTAAAATAATATCATCCGGCCATAAAACATACATTCAAGAACAGTGTTATGGAACTTTCGGGTTCTCATCATTTCAGTGATCTGCTACGACCCTTTAATGCAACAGCTGTCATTAGGACATTATCACATGACATGTCACACATAAGAACAATCAAGATGTGATAAGGTTTTTATTTAATGAATAATGTACAAAGTAGTTGGTTCTATACCACCAACTCCAACATATATATGAACTAATGTATTTCTGTGAGAGTTATCCCAGAAAAAGTATATTGTGGGTGGACTCCATTGGATGGATGTGATCTTGAGACTGCGTGACTTTTTAAGACATCAGGACATAATGAGACTACGTGTCTTATCGAGAATACATGTCTCATCTAGACTAAGTGTCTCATTGGGATAGAGTGTATCAACAGGACTAAGTTTCTTACCATGAATAAATGTTTCGTCGATACTACATAGATTATCTATACTGGGTGTTTGTGGATTGTGTTCAATAATAATGTTTTTTGTACTATAGACCTGTAACTATGTGAGTTGACTATGTATCTTATTTTTGTTATACATCCGGATATTCTTTGGTTTATAATTCATTTATTTATTTGTGATATACTTCATGCATTTTTGGAATACTTCATGTCTTTAATTGTGGTATACTTGATGTATTTCGTTGAGGTATACTTCTTGTATTTCAAATTGGTATTACATTTTGGTATCAATGTTTCCAAAAAAGTATTTTTTTAATCACCCCAACATGGGATTTTCCCGCATGTTTCTTGTCTTAGGAAGATGATCAATGCTTTTATGGATTCCTAGGATGACAAGGACCAGGGGGTGCTTAGAGAGACCAGACAGTCGAGGTGTAATCCTATGGATTTAGAAAGCTATCTAGTATCTTACCCTTCAGGTATTATTTTCTAAGAATTACTTTTAATTACATTGGTATTCATTTTTCTAGACACCTTTTTGGGTTTGTAGATGGTTCAATGTGTACACGTACATCAGAAAATGAATCCTTTTTGTGGAATATTCCCACTATGTGCTTGTTGCCATCCCCTAGACTATTATTGGAAGGCATAATATAGTAACAGTATGGTCCCCTCTAGGATAGATCATGAATGATTAGTATTATAGGATGGTATATTCTACATAAATAACCAAGACTCCATGAGATTGGTTTGGGGAAGCACTGTAAGGTATTTCATGTTTGGATTTCCGGCCAAGGAATATATTGTTTGTGCGGTGGCCGACTTATATATACAACAAGACATATAAATTTTCTTTTTGACTCAGTCCATGAAAATACAAGATGTAGGGAAAACAATGGTACATGTATTATATTGTATTGGGATGCGTTCTCAACCATGGTACACTCTATTAACCATGGTATATCTAGTTCTATTTTTTGGTGCCTCTATGCAGCTAGCCATCCCTAATTTTATTGCATTATTATGAGGTTGATCTTCCTAGTGATGTGGTGTCAGTACATGGGAATGTACTAGAGATAACACCACCTTGTGTTTTACTAATAATACCACCCCCATCGAGCTGTAGTTACTACCTGTGCTACCGATTGGGGAAGAAAGTTGGTTGAGGGCATTGAATGAGTTCCACAGGCAGTGTCATCCCAGATTTAGGTGTGAGATAGACCCCAAGGTTACTAGGGATGAGCTGGAGAACGTGACATATTTATTATACCATGTGAGGAAGTCTTCTGACCAAATTATAGTCCAAGATGTGAGTATTCATCAGGGCTTAAAGGGGAGATGGTGGAGGTAATGAACGAGAAACACAATGTAAAAACACTCTCTTCAGAAGACATCCAGCGTATTGTAATGACCCAAAAATTTATCAATGAAAATTCCCCTTGATCTAATTAAATGACTTATTATAAAAAATGGTAATATAAAATATTCACATCCTTGGTTTTATTTGTTTTTTGATTTCAAAATAACATTAATAATTATTACCGTTTCTAATATAGTCGGTGAACCATGACCACATGATTTGTATAAATATAGGGATTTAATAAATACAATTTACATAGAAAAAGGATGTGATGGCCTCATACTGTATACATTACCTGTACAAATCCCATTTTTCAGAGCTCGAAAAGGAGGTGTCATCATTTGGCTTCGCTCTTAACCAAGACCAAGCCGAGTGTGAATACATTAATCACTAGCGTAACTGCCTATGCAAGAAGTGGAAGTTGATAGAAATTACCACTAGAGCAATGTTATCCGAACCACCCCAAGTGTGTGTCTCCACCATAAACCTTACCCTTCGGTCCAATGCGGGGGTTATAAGGGGTTATGTAATGATACCTTAGTACTTTGATTATGTACACTATTTTTGTATAAATAATTTACAATCATTTTATTATTCTTAATTTGTAAATAGTTTTTAAGCACAAATAGTACTTTTATTTAATATTAAAATAAGGAATATATTTTGATAAATTAATGGGTTTTTGAACTAAATAATATTTTAATAAAATATCATTATTATTAAATTATTTTTTATTAAGAATAAATGATTGTATATTTTATATTAAGGTCTGAAAGATATTTTTGGAAAAACCCATGAATTTTCGATAAATATCGATTTATATTTTAAAAGTAAAAAAATCGCATATATGTAAAATTAGATAGATAAAATGAATATTATATTTGTAATCAAGACGTTGAAATTATCCAATGATGAATTTTTCATAAATTTCTAGGATAGTCAAATTTTTGGGTGAAAATTAAATATTTTATAAATATATAATGTGTTTTATGACATAATAATGACCCAATAGGGATGTAATAAAATACTATAAACATTATGTTCAAGAAATAAATGTTTTACCAAATTGAAAATGTTATTTTAGGTTTTCTTCATTAATTTTACATTTCCTTTGTGGACTCTACAAGACATATAGAACATTTTAGCTCTTTAAATTGATTTCCTAGAGAGTGCGACTCACCTACACATAAGAAACCATATTATTTTAAGGATTTTGGACATTTGACTTATAAAATATTATTTCTCACTCCACATTTTCATTAACCATGGGCAAAAACGATGGCCTGGTTTGTGGTTTTGAATAGTTTAATTGTGGTTTCCCAAACCTAAAAAATAAATAATTCTCTCTCCTTTCTTATATAAACCCACCGAAATCCTTCTTACTCTCAACTAAAAGACTTTTGATATAGTCTAACCTCTACCCTTATTTATCTAAAATCATCCCAAGTCTCCCAAAGCTCCCAAGAAGCCTCTCTCGAGCCTCTCCTAATCCATTGGGATCACACTTCCAAGTAAGGGATTCCTTTCTTTCTCATTTTATCCATGTTTCATAATATTGTTATGCCCTTTTATTTCAAATTTTAAATGTCGGGGTATGGTTTTTCACCTCCACAATTGTCACGACCCGTCCTCAGGTCCCGTGCCATGACTACCCCATGCCCGCATTCCATAGGCCAGGGTCTGGCGACTAGCACCAAAGGCATAAATCCCGATAACTGGGAAGGCATTGCCTTTATAAAAGTAAAAAAAACACCAAAGAGTACAAGCGGAAGTAAAACACTAAGTATAAAAGAAAGTGCTGAAAAGTAAATGGGCCATAATAAAAACCCAACTGAAAGTTCAGCTACAACTAAACGAAAATACAACATAAAATAGCAAACAACTGAAAGAAAGAAGTAGCTCATGGGTCGTCCTCCTCGGATCCTACCTGAAGGGTTGGTACAGATAGCGCAGCTCCTGGATCGTCCTCCACGGATCATACCTGAAGGGTAGGTACTGATAGCCTCCTCAACGCTCTCGCCCATCAACCTCCTTCGTGTGTCGTCTGGCTGTGAAGTCCCCCTCCAGATACTGTCTCGTCATGTAGTCCACCTCCGGGTACTGACTCGTCGTGTAGTCCACCTCCGGGTACCGTCCAGTCCTCGAACACTCAGCCTCTGTCAGCACTGCCCGTCTTCTGCAACCAACACAATGAGGTGCAGTCATAGCCCGTGTAGGGGTGAGTATAATGATACTCAGTAGGGACCCCAATACCCTCAAGGTCTCTCTAAAACCAACAAGGATAACCAAAAAGAAGATCTCAACAGATAACCTCTACTTAGGTATATGCCCATACATATACCTAAGTTATCAAGTAACCCATCTCAATCATGAGGTAGCACAAAGATTATGAAATCAACGTATAACCACTACCCAGGTATATGCCCATACATATACCTAAGTTATCAAGTGACCCATCTCAATCATGAGGTAAACACAAAAGTCAAAAGTCTCAGCTCAAACCAGGATTTTCATTATCAAAACTGTACCTGCTGAAGAGTTCCGTATCTGGAGTGTACAATGGTCATGTCACGACTCCGAGGTACTGCTCATTAACATAAGACTGCTGAGGTACTCCTCCTGTCGAGTACCGCGGGTCAGCCACCCATACACAGTAGTGCTTCCCGCCGAGGTATGTCACCCAAACACAGTAGTGAACACACCCTAGTAGCCTACAGAGGTACTATCCGGACGAGTACCGCGAGTCTGCACTGTCACACAGGTAGTGCTCCGTCTTCCATGTGTCTACACCTTAGAAAGTAGTGCTCCGTCCACTGGGCTAGTCGACTCACTCCAAGTCAAGTCGGTCAAGCAGTCGTCAAGTCTTAGTCGGCTACATGGTCTCCGTACTCCGCACGCTCGTCTCAGGGAAGGTCCGCTGCATGAGGTACAGGTCGATACTCCAAGTATCTCAAAGTCCCACGAAGAAGTATCTCAAAGGACCGCCTCATCAAAGGGGTCTCAACGCAACAGACGGCGCGTCAATCAGACGCCCGGTCTGTGAGTTATTAGCCTTTTCGTCCCAGGGGCCCGGTTGGTTTCGTGTGCGAACCAAACCGGCTGTATCTCAACTATACCCTGAACTCTCTTAGGGTATACTCATAGGGACCGTTTCTCAATGTGATCACCATCGCCGCTGACGGTTCGTCAAACGAACGTATGGTCTGAAAGATAACAGCTTTTCCATTCCAAGGGCCCAGTTGGATTTCGGGTACAATCCAACCCGGACACTATCCAACAGCAACCAAAACTCGGGGGATGTATTCCAAAAGTTCCGTCTCATCAAGAGGAATTCAACGAGACAGACGACACGTCAATCGGACGCCAGGTCTGTGAGTTATTGGCTTTTTCGTTCTAGGGGCCCGGTTGGTTTCGCGAGCGAACCAACCCGACCGTACTCCGACGGCATCCAAACCTCGAGCGGAGTAAGTCAAAAGATCTGCCTCACTTAGAGGAATTAAACAAAGTCGACGACACATAATTCGGACGTCCAGAACTCATGTTACGAGCGTTTCCGCTCCGAGGTCCCGGTTGGTTTCGTGTACGAACCAACCCGACCGAACCCAAAGTTCTCCGAAACCTTGAGTGTGATATACTGAAACGACTGTCTCAATCCAAGGATCGTGTTGCTACTGACGGCGTGTAGTCCGGAGGTCTACAGCTCAGGATATGGGCATTTGACCGAAAGTGGTCCGAAAACGGGGGTCTGGGCCCGGGCGGACCCGGCTGGGTCCGACCCGGCTGGGCCCGGCCCGGCTCGGTCCGGCTTGGTCCGGCCCGACCGGCCGACAGTGGCTCGGCTAGCGTGGCCAAGCCGAATTGCGGAGCGGGGTGCGCGACTCCCCCGCCCGCCGCTAATTGAGGCCGACGGCGGATCCGTCGGCCGCCAACCCTCCGGCGGCGCGCCGCTGCCGCCTTCCGCGGACCACCGGATGCGCTCCGGTGGTCCGTTCCTCCTGCCGTCTTCGCCTATGGTCCCCCCGGGACCCACCTTCACTGCGAAGGGATTCAAACGCCAAAACAGCCTTCTTCGTCATCGCCCGTCAATCCGCATGTCAAAACGAATAGCGTCGTCTTTGTAGTTTTTCCAACGCGACCCGATGGGGCCGCGCCCCTTCGCCGCGGCCCGACTCCGACCGTGGTTCTTTGGTTTCCTTCGACGCGGCGCGGCGGCGTCGCGTTCTTAAACTTCATTCCACGGCGCGGCGCGACGGCGTCGCGTAATACTTGTCGTGTGATTCTCGCGTGGTGCGACGGCACCTCGCCATTCTGTTCCATCCACAAAGAATCAAACATGAACATAGGAGGGGGGTTCAGCCGTGTTTGTGCGGTCCGGCCCCCCTCATGTTAAATGATATCATCCAGTCTAAAATCCACGATAATCGATAAACTAGATTCATGAATGGAAAATAATTAAATTAAATAATCCCCTACCTCGGTTCAGGAATGGTGTTCGTCAACGTGCCGCGGAAGTTGAACGTCGCGAAGGTCGGGCGTCGCGGGAAAAGAACGTCGACGTCGCGAAGCGAGGATTCGAAGTCGTTGACGGCGATTTCGTCACGGAAAACCGTCGCGGAAGAGACGACGCCGAAGAAGAACGCCGCGTCGCGGATATGGCGTCGCGGAAGAACTGTGTTCTTCGGTGGAGAAGTTCTTTGTTGAAGAACGGTGTTCTTTGCGTTCTTCAACGAGGTTAAAGAAGAAGAAGACCGCTTCCCCAATCCTCTCAAGGTTGCAAAACTATAACAATAATAAAATAAGACTAAGTCTTATTTTATTAACACAACCTAACCATTTGAATTTCATGAGTTTGAAATTATGTAACTCACTTAATTAATTATAACAAGTTGTCAAAAATTAATGAAGTGAGTTAATGGGGAGTTAGGAAAGTGAGGGGTTAAGAGGGTTAGGGTGTTTAAGGAATTTGAAAAGGTGGGGGGTTTGTGTGGGTCCCACCCTTTCAAATATCCACACATGGGAAGTTGGGTGGATGTGGGCCCACCACCAACTTCCCATGGGAGAAGTTAACCACATGACATGAAATAAAGTTCATTCAACAATTTTATTTACTTTTTTAATTAAACCCCAAAAATTAACTTCTTCACCCGAACAAACGCAACTACGGTAAAGGTCCCCTTAAGAGATTACCGACATTGCGAGTTCATCGGTGCCCTTGGAATTCGATTCCGAGAACCGGTTCAAATGTTAGAAATTCCCACTCGTTCATTCATTGAACGTACCCGAGCTAAACTTCGGATAGAAATTCCGGCACACCGGGCCTCGGAATCAGGCGCTGTAAAAAACTGCGTTCTTGTAAAATCCCAAAGAAAATTTAGAAAAAAATTCCCTTGAATTTTACAGGTCTTTACATTACTCCCACCTCAGGGCTTTACACCCTCGTAAAGCTTTAACACAAACTATGGTTACAAAAGCGGTACAGAGCACGCATCTGAGCCTTCCGCTCCTATGTGCTCACCCGGAGGTTCCCGTACTGCCGGAGAAAGTGCACCCGAGGAATCGATCATCCTCGTAGGATCCACTCCTATCGATCCTTGATCCCTATTAGACCCTCCGTGGAAGTAACCCCATCACCATTGTCCTGCTCCTTATGGTCGATGATATGCGAAGGGTCTAGCATGTATCTTCTCAGTTGAGATACCTAGAAAACGTCGTGTACCTTGTGCAACTGAGGTGGATGGGTCAAGCGGTAAACCACCATGCCTACCCATCTGAGGACCTAGAAAGGTTCTTTGAACCTCCGAGATAACTTGCCTCCCTGGCCACATCTCTGTAAACGTCATCGAGGTGAGACCCGTATAAGGACGAGTTCATCATCCTCGAACTCTAGAGGCCTCCAAGTCCTATTAGAACTGGAACTCAAACGACTGCTACCATAAGGGTAAGTTTGACCGACTCAAGAGTGATTGGTTACACCCTCCTATGCAAGAGTTATCTTGTGATGCATGGGGTTTCCTTTTCGCCGACCAAGGAAAACCCGTCCCAACGTCGTAGTTAAACCACAACCTTTTTGCCTAATACAGTCAATCCGTGTATGAACTGTGGATCCAATCCATACCCAGACCAATGTCGTAAGGCCTCGACGCTGCCACCAAGAGATTCCAACCGAAACTCTTGCCTCAAGGGTCTGACCACACTGTCGATGTAAGTGTGATTATCCAGTCTCCTCCCAAGGTATCTCCGGATGTGAGGGTCAAGTCCACGGCTTACCGGAAACTCTAGGTCTGGAACAAGATTTGTGAAAGCAAGGAATGATTCATATCGACATCTGTTACTACAGAAGCTAGTAGTGGACACAGACTGTCCCTTGAATCATTTTTAGAGCCATTGGGTCACACTCCTTGACCGCATGCAGCCGCACTCTTCCTCCGCCCTCCAGCTCCCTGAGCCTGGCAGGGATAACTAAGGCGGGTGGTTGTAGCATGTTAAGATATACACCACCTCATGCTGCTCTCCTAGCTCTACCTCCACGTCTGCTGCTTCGCAGACTCATCTCTCCTTTAAGCTTCCTCTTATGGAAACATTTAACATGCCCGAGTCTCCAAGACTGGCGCCGGTTTCCTGTTTCTTACTGCACTGTGCAGTCTTCTTCCGCTCCTGGATGATCTGCACCTTCTTTGCCTACGATCTGGAAGAGCTGCTAAAATTTCTCCTTTGCTGAAAAGAGAAACCCGGTCTCATCCCCCTGGATGAACCACGCCCATTGCCTAATACAGTCAATCCTGACATGAATGATGTATTCATGCCATGGATGACGTCGTAAGGCCTCGACGTAACTACCAATAGATCCAACTATCACTCTCGCCTCCAAGGGTCGAGTCACACTGTCGGCATCAGTGTGAGGTCACTGGGTCTCCTCAGTAGAAATCTCGAAAGTGGGGGTCAAGTCAACAGTTTTAACCGGGACCACTCAGTATCAACCAAACAAAAGGACAGGAAAGCAAACAAAGATAAGTGTCTTTTTTATTATTGCATCTCATAGTAAAACGACACAAATACAACAGCAACATAGAACTAGAAGTACAAAGGGCATATCCACTAGTTCCTATCCTATCCACCTGCTCCCAGAGCTCTACTGCCTTGTCCACTACTCGGCTGTTTCTCAAGCACCCACAGCTGCTTCTGCCTCGGTGGCTCCTCCAAATCCTGTGTATCAACTGTACGAGGAGTCGGACAGTCACGTGCCAGGTGAACCTTCCCGCTGCATGAGTAACACTTCTTTCTCCTTGTACGACTGACTCTGGCCCCCTTGGACCTCTACGTCATCTGTCTACTACCCACAGATTACTCGGCTACTGATCGAAAATCCTGCGGCAAAGTCAGAATCTCCTGTACACGCTCGGGGTGTAGAGATACTGGTACAAAATCCACCCTGAAGAAGGTCTCAATGTCTTCCCATGCGAAGGTCATCCCATCGCAAAACTGAAACAAGTGGCTCCACCACCTGCCTGTTGTGGCCTGAAGAAGGGTGGCAACAAAGATCACCATGAGGTCTGCCGGCGTCCCCACTAGCCTGAAGACTCTCACCACAGCCTCCAGCCAATCCTTAGCCGCCTGCAGGTCCGTCCCTCCCTAGAACATAGGTGGCCTCTGGCGCTGGAACTCATGCAGTGCGCTCAAGTGGTGTGCATCGCCTACTGCTGAGGCTCGTGGCATCGGTGGCCCAACGTATGGTAGTACCGCGGGTGCCTCCGCTAGTGCCTCAACTGCAAGAGGGCCCCGTACAGAAGCCTATTCGCTCAACAGGCTGTCAGTACGCACATCCCTCTAGGCTCTAGCTGGTCGTCCGAGAAAAGGCATCCTGAAAGAAACAACATGACACGGTCAAACGATTTATACCTGGTGAGCTGACCTGGTTTGAGCTGATATTCAAATAAAACTTCTGGAAACACACACGCAATCAGTGTTTTCATGCACAAAGTTGGAAATCAGTTGTCAGGGTCCTGGTGTATGGATACGTCGGCCGCCCGCACCAACACTGGACTCCCTGAACTGAAGACCACACTCGGTACCCTTAACACTATAGCTTCACAGAAAGAAAATATCAGAGTTATAAGTTCTGCGGTAGAACCGACTCCTTTGATACCAATTTTTCACGACCCGTCCTCGGGGCCTGTGTCATGACTACCCTAAGCCTGCCTACCATAGGCCAGGGGCTGGCGACTAGCACCAAAGGCATAAATCCCGATAACTGGGATAATATTGCCTTCATAAAAGTAAACAAAACCCCACAGAGTACAAGCAGAAGCAAAACACTAAGTACAAAAGAAAGTGCTTGAAAGTAAATGGGCCAGAATACAAACCCAACTGAAAGTGCAGCTACAACTAAACGAAAATACAACAGAAAATGGCAAACAGCTGAAAGAAGGAAGCAGCTCCTGGGTCGTCCTCCTCGGATCCTACCTGAAGGGTAGGTACAGATAGCGCAACTCCTGGATCGTCCGCCACGGATCCTACCTGAAGGGTAGGTACAGATAGCCTCCTCAACGCTCTCGCCCGTCAACCTCCTTCGTGTGTCGTCTGGCCATGAAGCCCCCCTCCAGATACTGTCTCGTCATTTATTCCACCTCTGGGTACTGACTCGTCATGTAGTCCACCTCCGGGTACCGTCTAGTCCCCGAACACTCAGCCTCTGTTAGCACTGCCCGTCGTCAGCAACCAACACAACGAGGTGCGGACATAGCCCGTGTAGGGGTGAGTATAATGATACTCAGTAGGGACCCCGAGACCCTCAAGGTCTCACTAAAACCAACAAGGATAACCGCAAAGAAGATCTCAACAGATAACCTCTACTTAGGTATATGCCCATACATATACCTAAGTTATCAAGTAACCCATCTCAATCATGAGGAAACACAAGGATTATGAAATCAACGGATAACCACTACCCAGGTATATGCCCATACATATACCTAAGTTATCAAGTGACCCATCTCAATCATGAGGTAAACACAAAGGTCAAAAGTCTCACCTCAAACCAGGATTTTCATTATCGAAACAGTAACTGCTGAAGAGCTCCGTCTCTGGAGTGTACAGTGGTCCTATCACGACTCTGAGGTACTTCTCACTAACCTAAGACTGCTGAGGTACTCCTCCTGTCGAGTACCGCGGGTCAGCCACCCAGACACAGTAGTGCTTCCCGCCAAGGTATGTCACTCAAACACAGTAGTGCACACCCCCTAGTAGCCTGCTGAGGTACTCTCCGGACGAGTACCGCGGGTCTGCATTATCACACAAGTAGTGCTCCGTCCGCAATGGGTCTGCACCTCACAAAGTAGTGCTCCGTCAACTGGGCTAGTCGACTCACTCCAAGTCGAGTCGGTCAAGCAGTCGTCAGGTCTCAGTCGGCTACACGGTCTCCGTACTCCGCACGCTCGTCTCCGGGAGGGTCCGCTCCATGAGCTACAGGTCGATACTCCAAGTATCTCAATGTCCCACGATGAAGTATCTCAAAGGACTGCCTCGTCATAGGGGTCTCAACACAATATAAGGCGCGTCAATAAGACGCCCGGTCTGTGAGTTATTAGCCTTTTCGTCCCAGGGGCCCGGTTGGTTTCGTGTGCGAACCTAACCGGTCGTATCTCAACTATACCCTGAACTCTCTTAGGGTATACTCATAGGGACCGTTTCTCAATGTGATCACCATCGCCGCTGACGGTTTGTCAAACGGACGTCTGGTTTGAAAGATAACAGCTTTTCTATTCCAAGGGTCCGGTTGGATTTCGGGTACAATCCAACCCGGCCACTATCCAACAACAACCAAAACTCGGGCGAAGTATGCCAAATGTTCCGTCTCGTCAAGAGGAATTCAACGAGATAGACGGCGCGTCAATCCGACGCCCGGTCTGTGAGTTATTGGCTTTTTCGTTCCAGGGGCCCGGTTGGTTTCGTGAGCGAACCAACCCGACCGTACTCCAGCGGAATCCAAACCTCGAGCGGAGTAAGTCAAAAGATTTTTCTCACTTAGAGGAATTCAACAAAGTCGACGTCACGTCATTCGGACGTCCGGAACTCAAGTTACGAGCATTTCTGCTCTGAGGGCCCGGTTGGTTTCGTGTACGAACCAACCCGGCCGAACCCAAATTTCTCTTAAACCTTGAGTGAGATATACTGAAACGACCGCCTCGATCCAAGTATCTTGTTTCCACTGACGGCGCGTCGTTTGGAGTTATGCATCTCAAGATATGGGCATTTGACCGAAAGTGGTCCGAAAACGGGGGTCTGGGACCTGGCCGACCCGGCCCGACCCCCTGGGTCGGCCGAACCGGGTCGTCCCGACCCGGGTCCAACCCGGCTGGGTCCAACCCTGCCGGGCCCGGCCCGGCTCGGTCCGGCCTGACCGGCCGGCCGCGGCTCGGCCAGTGTGACCGAGCCAAATCGCGGAGTGGGGTGCGCGACTCCCCCGCCCGCCGCTAATTGGGGTCGGCGGCGGATCCGCCGGCCGCCAACCCTCCAGCGGCGCGCCGCCGCCGCCTTCCGAGGACCACCGGACGCACTCCGATGGTCCGTTCCTCCTGCCATCATCGCCTATGGTCCCCCCGGGACCCCACCTTCACTGCGAAGGGATTCAAATGCCAAAACGGCCTGCTTCGTCGTCGCCCGTCAATCCGCATGTCAAAACGAATAGCATCGACTTTGTAGTTTTTCCAGCGCGACCCGATGGCGTCGCGCCCCTTCGCCGCGACCCAACTCCGACCATGGTTCTTTGTTTTCCTTCGACGTGGCGTGACGGCGTCGCACTCCTAAAATTCCTTCCACGGCGCGGTGCGACGACGTCGCGTAATACTTGCCGTGTGAATCCTCCGTGGTGCGATAACACCTCGCCATTCCGTTCCATCCACAAATAATCAAACATGAACATGAGAGGGGGGTTCGACCGTGTTTTTGAGGTCCGGACCCCCTCTCATTAAACGATATTATCCAGTCGAAAATCCACGATAATCGATAAACTAGATTCATGAATAGAGAATAATTAAATAAAATAATCCCCTACCTCGGTTTAGGAACGGTGTTCGTCAACGAGCCGCAGAAGACGAACGTCGCGGGAAAAGAACGTCGACGTCGCGAAGCGAGGATTCGAAGTCGTTGACAGTGATTTCGTCACAAAAAACCATCATGGAAGAGACGACGTGGAAGAAGAACGTCGCGTCGTGGATACGGCATCGCGGAAGAACCGTGTTCTTTGGCGGATAAGGTCTTCGTTGAAGAGAGGTGTTCTTCGCGTTCTTCGTTGAGGTTGACGAAGAAGAAGACTGCTTCCCCAATCCTCTCAAGGTTGCAAAACTCTAACAATAATAAAATAAGACTAAGTCTTATTTTATTAACACAGCCTAACAATTTGAATTTCAAGAGTTTGAAATTAAGTAACTCACTTAATAAATTATAACAAGTTGTCAAAAATTAATGAAGTGAGTTAATGGGGAGTTAGGAAAGTGAGGGGTTAAGAGGGTTAGGGAGTTTAAGGAATTTGAAAAGGTGGGGGGTTTGTGTGGGCCCCACCCTTTCAAATATCCACACATGGGAAGTTGGGTGGATGTGGGCCCACCACCAACTTCCCATGTGAGATGTTAACCACATGACATGAAATAAAATTGATTCAACAATTTTATTTACTTTTTTAATTAAACCCCAAAAATTAACTTCTTCACCCGCACAAATGCAACTATGGTAAAGGTCCCCTTAAGCGATTACCGACGTTGCGAGTTCATCGGTGCCCTCGGAATTCGATTCCGAGCACCGGTTGAAAAGCTAGAAATTCCTGCTCGTTCGTTCACTGAACGTACCCGAGCTAAACTTCGGATAGAAATTCTGGCACACCGGGCCTCAGAATCAGGCGCCGTCAAAAACTGTGTTCTTGTAAAATCCCAAAGAAAATTTAGAAAAAATTTCCCTTGAATTTTACGGGTCTTTACAACCATACTTCCCACTTTGGGTTTGAATGATGATATTCCCATTAATCTATCATTAATTCCTCCCATGTACACTCCATACCATGCTGAAATTCCATAAGGAATTTCTCTCTCATTATTTACATTAATTCATTTATTTTGTATTATGAATCTAAAATTCCATTACTTATGTTTGGACATGTATCTATATAATCCCCTTAAAATAAATTTCATTTACATATGATGAGACACCCCATTATCTCTCTCATAAACTATTTTTACAAATTCTTATGTCACGTCGTTATGCTGCTGAAATTGCACCGCGCTTTTCCAAGACAAAGTCATTGTATCTTGAATAACATTCCCATTTATCTATCAAGGGTATTAAACATTATGCACATTTACATATTTAGTATAGATTTTCATGTAAGAATTTCACAATAATTTATCTTGGAATAAATGATGATCTTTAATGATTCCATTTTGTATGATCCATGTGGAACACTTATGCGTGAAATGAAATGTTTAAGAAGGGTGATCCTTGATAGCACTCCAATGCATTACGTAAGGTATAGTATCATGATAGGTCAGGTAAAATGGGTGTTCAATCATGATAATTCAAGTTCAATGGCGGTTTACTCATTCTTCATGTGCACTGAGGGTTTACTCATGCTACATGTGCATTGACCATTGGCTCATTCTAATACATTGTTAAGTGTTGGTGCCACATTTCCATGTTATGATTATCATGCTTTATAATGCCTATATGTTCATGTTTCCATTGTGCTCCATTGATATGACTATTTTCTAACATTTATTTTATTTCTCATGTATTCCATGATTATTCCCTTACTGGTCTTTATAGCTCACCTTCTTCTTATGCATGTCCTCAGGTTATCCAATTCAATTCTAAGTAAGAGGGAATATAGTGGTCATGTAATGAATGTTTTCAATATAGAAGTTTTGTTTCATGTTTTTAGTCATTATGTAATGTTACTAATCCAAAAACACACTATACCTCTCTAGATTCAATGTTGTATCAAGTGATGGTTTTATGTAATAAATCTTCTCTATGTGTGTAATAAAAAAAGAGAGTTTCTATAGTTGGTATCAGTGGATATGTATAGATATTTTTGTGAATAGGATTAGAAAACCCTAGTGAAAGCATTATTGATAAGACTAATTATAATAAAAACATCCCTAAATTTGGGTGAGTATATGGATTCTCCAGAAAATACATCTATGTCTAGATAGGAGTAGGTAAGGGAGGCTATAACATAGATTTAACTAGGACTGAAAACTCTGATAAGGGGTTTAGGGCTTGACCAGGGGTTTCCTGGTAAATGATAATAGTCCTTGATGCACTTATAGTTATGACACTTCCGGGGGAGATTCATTGGTAAATTCACAAGCTTAGTATGAACAATTATTAAGGGAACTTGAAAATATTCCCCTAAAAATATATGTTAGAAAGTAGATCA
Source organism: Viscum album (assembly GCA_963277665.1). Lineage (NCBI taxonomy): Eukaryota > Viridiplantae > Streptophyta > Magnoliopsida > Santalales > Viscaceae > Viscum > Viscum album. The sequence continues at coordinate 1,421,571,080 of OY728145.1, forward strand.
TGGATTGCATAGATTGAAGCCTATAAAATCATAAGTTATGTAAAAACGATAATTTATAATTCATCCATTTTGTCGTTGGTTTACATTTTTTGTATCACCCCTAACATTATTTTTATTCTATCCAATGGCCGGTAATAGGAGGATATGGGCTGACTACCGATGCAAAGATCAATGTGGAATCTATTCTAATGAGATTCCCAATCCGATGGGAGTAGCAATCATGAAATTTGTCATGATAGTTTCATAGTTAACTCAGGATTTGAGTAGAAACATTGGTCAAGAGGAAGGTTCAACCCCCCTAAGAAAAAACATTTCGCTATCAAGAGATTCATGAGACAACGACCCTTTACTTTTAATGGATCATATGATCCATCAAACACAGAACAATGCATCAACTCCATTGAAATGATCTTCTCCATCCTAAATTATTCTGAACAATAGAATGTTATTCTGTCTACTTATTTTATGGAGGGTGAGGCCGATCAATGGTGGACATCGATCAACAATATGAAGCCTGAGTAAGAGATCAAGGTGTTGGAATGGAAAGATTTATGGAAAATATATTTGATGAGTATTTTTCTCGCACCCTCCGAATAAATATTGAAAGGGTCAACCTTTACCTCTTGAAAAAATATGATGAATCCATTGAATAATATGATGAAAACATCCCAAGGTTTGCAAGATACACCCCTGGATTTATCATTACCCCCAGATGCAAGGTTGACCACTTCTTTGGTGGGCTGAAACCAAGCCTGTGGAAATACCAGACGATCTGTGACTTCAACAACTATGAATAAATTGTTTGATGAGCCCTAATGGTCTAAATGGATATTGGGTAATCTTAGGGGTATCATTGGGATAAGAAGTGCAAGGTAGAATTCAATTCCAGCTGTTTGATAGATAAATCCAACAGTGCTTTGAAAATCCAGCACCCCACTTTCCAAAGGTGCTGAAGAAACACCATGGAAATTGCCTGTAGGGGATGAGGAAATTCATTATGTGTCTAAGGGAAGGAAAACTAGATATTAAATTCTGACAATAAATACTTGTGGCTACGATAGAGGATAGGAACACTATGTTTGACTCTCAATTAATTATTCATTGTTTCAACTACAAATAACCAGGGCACCATGCAAATCAGTGTCCTAAGACCACAATTTTCAGAGGTAACAGACAACCTCCAAGGTAGAAAGGGAAATCTTTTTCCATCACTACTGAATAAGTGAACTCCCACAACGATGTGGTGATATGTATTTTATTTATTCATTCATGAGTAGTGAAGGTACCTTTTGATTATGGTTCTACACATTCTTTTATATCTCGAATGCTTAGTAGAATAATCCCCACACCACCACAAATCATGGAAGTGAAGATGATGTTGAGTCCAAAAAATGGTAAAATCATCGAATACCATGAAAATAAATCCTACCCTATCATAAATTGTTGATTGAACATCTTGGAGAACCTAATCAGACTCCCTGCGGTGGAATTTTATTTAATTATCAGCATGGATTGTATTTATTTATATAAATACAACTTAATTGTCATGGGAGGGAAATTACTCACCATGTGGAGAATAAATCCCTAATTCAATAGATGTTCAAGGAGGTAGATTAATCTGTTTTAGCTCCATCATCTCAAACATGTATATTACTGCCCTAAGAACATGTGTTTCTGGTTCGAATGAATGAGTCTGAGGAAGCAACAACCCTTGAAGACATGCCTATTGTAAGGGAATTTGCTGATGTGTTTCCCAAATAATTGGTTGAACTTCCTCCTATAAGATATGTGGAATTATCAATTTACCTTATACTTGGGTCATTTCCAATACCAGGACTCCATATAGAATGGCTATTTTGGAGCTTGAGGAGAATAAGATACAACTATAAGAGAATCTTGATAAATGGTTTATATGCCCTAGTGCCTCACCATGGGGTTCACCAATCATCTTTGTCATGAAAAAGGATGAGTCAATGTACCTTTTCATTGATTATCATGATCACTACAAAATCATGATAAATAACAAGAATACTCTACCACGAATTGATGACTTGTTTGATCAGCTTCATGGAGCACAATACTTCTCTAAGGTATATTTGCTATCGGTATATTATCAAGTAAAGGTGAAAATGGAAGATATCTCCAATACATCTTTTCCTACAAGATATGGGCACTATGAATTCATATTAATTCCTTTTTTACTCACTAATTATCTAGAAATCTTTATGGACTTAATGAATAGAGTATTAAGAAATTTCCTCAACAAATTTGTGGTAGCCTTTATAGATGATATTCTAATATACTATAAAATGATGTAGGAGAATGGGGAGAATATAATAATTATACATGTGACCTTGAAAAAAGATAATCTATGAAAAGTAAAGCATGTGGGAGTTCTAGTTGATGTATGTGTCATTCTTTGGTCATATCATCACATGCAATGAGGTATCTGTGGATACTTCAAAGACAACTGCCATAGAGGGATGGGAAAGGCCAACATCCATAATATTTATTCGTAGCTTCTTGGAGTTTTTTGGATATTATCATCGATTTGTGGGAAATTTCTCATGATTGTCAATCCCTCTTACCAAGATAACGCAAAAGGGAGCCATGTTTTCTTGGAGTGATGAATGCAAAAAAATCATAAAGGTGTTGAAAAGGTATATTATCACTATGACTATGCTCAAATTACTCACAATTAGAGAACATTTTTTTGGTATTTCGGGATCCTTTGAGGAAGGGGCTAGGTTGTGTGATGATGCTGAATGACAAAGTCCTTGCCTAGGCTTCAAGGGAATTGAATGTTCATGATCATAATTATCCAACACGTGATCTGGAGCTGGCTGAGGTGATCTACGCTTTAAAAATTTGGTGGCATTACCTATTTAGGGAGAAGTGTGAAATATATATAGACCAAAAAATCCTCAAATATATATTCAGGCAAAAAAGGTGAATATGATCCAATGAAGATGGTTATAGATGATCAAAGACTATAATTCATAATCCATTACCACCCTAGGAATGAGAACAAGGTGGCAGATTCTCTAAGTAGAAAAGATCTAGAAATTCTATCATTGATGAGAATTAAAAATTATCCAATCTTCTTAGATTTGATGAAGATGGAAATGCGAATCATAAAGAAATGAACATCATAAATCCTTTCACAAATGATTGTTCATCCATCACTTTTGGAATTATAAAATCATCCCCAAAAGGATGATGTGGGAATTCTGGAGAAAGTGGAAAAAATCAAAAAAAGGTAAATCCTTTATGTTCAATATTGATAAAGAGGGAATTGTGAGATTTGGGAAAAGACTATGTGTTCCATCAAATCTGGTGCTGAAGAAAATACATTATAATGATGCACAAAGATCAAATATCACCATCCACCCAGGAAACAAAAAGATGTATTGAGATCTCTATAAGAATTATTGGTTGTATAACATGAAGATAGAGATCACTGAATATATATCAATGTCCCTGGTATGTTAGCAATTGAAGGCAGTGAGGAAAAAGTCTAAGGGGGTGATGAAACCATTACCCATACCATTATGGAAATGGAAGAACATCACAATGAAAGTTTTCACTGGACTTCCAATGATATGCAAAGGAAACAATGCAATCGGGGTTGTTTTGGATCATATTACAAATTTTTCACAATTCATCACAATTCGAGAGGATTTCTCATTGGATAAAATAGAATAGAAATACATCAGAGATATAGTAAGGTAGAATTGAGTACCACTATTGACTGTATTTAATCAAGACCCATTATTCACATCTATGTTTTGGAAGAGTCTTCAATATGCTCTAGATACTGATTTGAACTTCAATATGACATAAAATCCCCAAAATGATGTCCGATTTGAGTGGACTATCAAAACACTTGAGGACATGTTGATAGATTGTTCAATGGACATCAAAGGAGGATGGGATGAACATATTCCTCTGGTTTAGTTCTCTTATAAAAACATTTTCCACTAAATCATCCAACTGTCTCCATATAAAGCCATGTATTGGAATATGTTCCAAACAGTGGAATGTTGGGATGACATTGGTGAGTGTAAGCTTCGAGGACTTAAAATGGTAGAAAAAATACTAGAGAAGGTGAAAACATTTCAACATTATATCACGGAATCCCAAAGTTGATAGTAGAGTTATATCGATAATTTTCGACAATACCTTGAGTTCAATGTTGGAGACATGGTATTTCTACTCATATCAATGTGGATGAAGGACATGATGTTTAGAAAGAAAGGTATGTTAAGTCCTAGGTACATCGACCCCTTCGATATTCTTGATCCTACTGGGGCAGTGGCCTATCGACTAGCACTTCGACCTACCATGACAAATGTTCTTGATGTCTTTCATGTATACCTCTTAAGGAAGTACGTACATCACTCTTCACATGTACTCTTCTTTAAAGTAGTATTGTTAGAGGATGATCTTTTTTATGAGGACAAACAAGTGAAGATATTACATCACAGAGAAAATGTTCTACAAAATAAGACAATACCCCTCATCAAGGTGTTGTGTCATAACCACAATTTTGAAGAGGTAACTTGGGAATCATAGGATGTGATGAGGCATAGTTTCCCACATCTATTTTAGTGAAGGAAAATGAAATTTGTAGGGTGAATTTTCTTATGGGAGAAATACTATAACGACTAGAACATTTATCAATGAAAATTACTCTTGATCTAATAAAATGTATTTTTATGAAAAATGGTTATATAAAATATGTACATCCTTAGTTTTTTTTATTTCAAAATAACATTAAGGATTACTGCCACTGCTAATATAGACATTGAACAATGATCACATTATTAGAAAAAATATAGGGCTTCAATAAGTCTAATTTACTCAGACAAAGGATGCGATGACCTCATCCAGCAGACTTTCCCATAAGAAGTCCGTTTTTCTTATCTCAGAAAGGAGATGGCATGATTGGGATTCTCTCTTGACCAAACCCACAACGATCTTGAATACATTTTTCTCGAGCAGAACCACCTATGTGGGATGTGTAGGTTGATAGATATTACCACCTAAACGATGTTATTCGAGACAATCCAATAGTATATCACCATCACACACCATTCTCTTTAGTCTTATGGGGGTATTATAAGGGTTTATTTAATGAGACCCTAGTACTATGATTATGTACCCCATTTTTGTATAAAGAATATACATTCATTTAATAATTCTTACTTTTTAAATATTTTTTTTAGGAAGAAAAAGTATTTTTAGTTAATATTCAACTAAGGAATCTATTTTGATAAATTAATTTATTTTTTAATTAAAAAATATTTTGATGAAAATATTATTATTATTAAATTACTTTTTATTAAGTAGAAATGATCGTATAAGTTTTATTAAGGTTTGAAATCTGTTCTTGTCAAAACCCATGAATTGTTGATATATGTCAATTAATATTTTAACTATAAAAAGTCACATATTTATAAAATTATTTAGATACAATAAAAATTATTTTTTTGAATTAGGACATCGATATTATCCAAAGATGAATTTTTCATAATTTTCTGAGATAGTCTTATTTTTGGGTAAAAATTAAATACCGCTTAAATATTTAATGGTTTATATGACATTATAATAAAAAAATAGTGATGAAATAAAAAACAATAAATATTATTTTAGGCCAATATATGATTCACCATTAAAATAATTCGATTTTAGGTTTGTTTGATTTATTTTACAAAGACTTAGTGGACCCTCTAAGACGAATAAAACATTTTATCTTTTTTAATTGATTTTCTTGAGAGTGTCAGTCACCTCCACATAAGAAACCACATTATATTAAGAATTTCGGAAATTAGACATACAAAATATTATTTTCCACTATCCTTTGGAAAAAACAATTGGAAAAAACCGTGGGATGGTTTATGGTTTAGATTTGTTTCATGTGTGGTGTCCCAAACCAAAATAATAAAAAATTCCCTCTCCCTTCCTATATAAACCCACCTAAGATCCCACTTACTCTTCAGTAAATGATTTTTGAGGTCATCCCACCACTTCCATCCTCTCTCTAAAATCATCTCAAATTGCACCATGCTCCCATTAAGCCTCTCTAAAGCCTCTCCCAAGCCTTTGGGATCACATTTCCATGTATGGGATTCCTTCCTTTCTCATTTTATATAACTTTCTTAATATTGTTATTCCCTTTTATATTCAATTGTATATATTGTGGTATGGTTTCACACATCCCCAAACTACCCTCTTTATGTTTGAAAAATGATATACACCTTTATATCTCATTAATTCTTCTCATGTACACCTGTTACCATGCCGAAATTCTATAAGGAATTTCTCTCTCATTATTTACATTCAGGTAGTTATTTTGTATTATGAATCTAAAATTCTATTACATATTTTGAGATATATATCAATATTACCCATTTACTATCCATTTCATTTACATATTATGAGACACCCCTTTCACTCTCATCAACCATTTTTAAGAATTCTTATGTCACGTCGTAATACTACCAAAATTGCATAGCAATTTTACTTATTGATTATAGTGTTTCAAGTATGAATTCAACATTCCTTTATTGTGGAATAAATGATGATCTCTAATGAATCAATGTTGCATTATCCATTGTCACAGTTATGCATGAAATGAAATTTTTAAGAAGGGTGTGCCTGGATAGCGCCCCAATGCATTGGGTAAAATATAGTATCATGATACGTCATGTGAAATGGTTGTTGACTCATGCTAATTCAATTGCAACGAGGGTGTACTCATGCTTTATGTTCAATTAGGGTTTACTCATGATCAATGTGCAATGGACATTGGATCATGATAATACCATGTTATGTGTTGTTTCCACAACTCCATTTTATGATTATCATGCTTTATCATGACTTTATGTTCATGTTTACCTAGTTCTCCATTGATATACCTATTTTCTAACATTTATTGTATTACATATTATATTCTAAGTTTATTCCTTTATTGGTCCTTATAGCACACCCTTTTCATATGCATGTTTTCAGGTTATCCCAAGCCAAGATAATTATAAGGGAATGTAGTGGTCATGTAAAAGATGTTTTCAATAAAGATGTTGTGTTTAATGTTTATAAGTAATTATGTAATGTTCCTAAGCCCCAAAGACACTAGACCACTCAATATTATAGGTTGAATAAATTGATAGTTTTATGTAATAAATCATTTCTAAGTGTGTAATAAATAACACAATGTTTATACGTATCTTATGAGGGGAGTTCATTCCAGCTACATTACACTCAGTGCGTATATAGGTGCTTCTGCATTAGGAGAAGGATTATCAAACTGTGGTGGAGTACACAATGATATTTAAGGATCTTTAACGATACTCCATTGATATGGTACGAGACCCATTCATTAGGGCTTTGTCCTTTGATCATTGATTACACTATGAGATCAGGGAAGCCATGATATCCCTTAGAATTCGTACATATTTTGGGGTACTGGAGTGAGCTCTTATAGTGGAGAGATTTCAAGAGGAGAAGACACTGATATTGGGATCTACCACCGGGAACAAGGTAGCTAATTCTTCTTTAGTATGTAATTGATAGTAGTCACATAGATCCATGTGGGTCAGGAACTTCAAGGGACAAACTCATGACACAGGAAAAGGAGTACGGGTCTCCTTGGGTAGAGTGATTCAATAGAATGATAGGATGTGTTACTCATGTGGCGGTCAGAGTCATTTGGCTCGAGATTTCCTAATCCATTTAATGTCCAACCAGGAGATGGTAAGTGGAATACCAAGGAAGAGGTGATGGTAGGATCAGCGTGGTCTGTAGGGTGGCGTATGTGGAAGAGGAGAAATCAGGACAGTAGGAGGTGGGCAGAGCTTCTATGTATTACCGAGACCACCCCTAGGTGGTCTAAGTCAGGATCAGAGAGCTGGTGGACTGGGAAGATGGTAGGTTCGTGTGATAGTGGATTATTACCATAAGGATCTGTGGATGATTAGAGATATAATCTAGTTCTTCTGCACCTTATATGTTGTTTTGGTAGGAATAGGTTCTAGTCGTTCTTTTCTTTCCATGACCCTTGTTCAAGTATTGATGATTCTAGTCAAACCTTTGACTCACCCATTATGTTTAGAGACTCATACGAGAGGGGATTCAATTATTAGATAATGGTTCTGATAGTGTGACCTTATTCTTAGTGGTGATATTGTCGGTTGTAATCTCATGGTAGAGGCATCATGGCCTTACGACATCATTCTCATTATGGACTGGTTATCCATAGTCCATGCTCAGATTGATTATTTAGGCACAGAGTCTGGTGTTTACATGATGATGGAACCAGGATTTCCTTTGATGGTGAAAAATAAATGCATGAAGCACAGGATGGACATACACATATGAGGGTGAATCCAATCAAACATCATATGGCTAGCATGACCCTTGGTGTGTGGGATTATTTCAGTTCCTTGTTTTTTGTAGAGGTGGAGTATTATGAAGAAAAGGTATCCACGATTGTGTATCAGTGGACTCTTCGATCACCTGGAAGGGGCACAATGGTTCTAAAAGATATACATCTGATCTATCTATCAACATCTTCTAGTACACGATGAGGATACACCGATAATGACTTTTAGGTGTCGGTTTTGAAATTATGCGTAATTGGTGATGCTATTTAGTATGATAAACACCTCATAAGTGTTCATGAGGATCATGAATTGGGTCATCCCTCCTTACTTATACTAATTCTTGGTGGTTATTATTTATGACATCCTAGTGTACTTGATGTCTAGGTGGGAACACACAATACACATGAGGATGGTCCTAGACACACTCTAAGAGAACCAAATTTATGAAAATATATCGAAGTGTCAATTTTAGATATGAGATTCCCATTTTAGGGGAACATCATTTCAAAGGTTGGATTTATTGTGGATAGACACCCAAAATTTGGTACTCATATCTGCCATTGTTGAACAAGGCATCAACAACTTTATCCAAGATGTAGATATCTTTTGTGATTGGAGGTATAACTTAATTTATGTGCTCAATTTTCCATAGGGCTTGACCTTGATGGGTATTCGAATTCTAGGGAGCACATAGTTATTTTTATAGGGTGCACAGTGGTACCAGTGACATTATAAGAGGAGGTCTTGAAGTACATGCATACATCCCCTCCGGTAGTATATCAAGGCATGGAAAAGTTGTACCAGGTCCTCCAAAAGTTTTTTTGGTGGCCAGGGATGTGGAAGGAAGATACAAAGTTCATCTCTTGATGAATCACATGCAAAGAGGTTATGGATGAGAACCAAGTTCAATCAGGATTGCCTCAACCCACTGAGGTGTCATAGTGGAAGTGAGATGGGATATCGATGGAATATATGGCAGGGATATCGTGTACTTCTTAGGGGAATGATACCATATGGGTGATCATTGACTGACTCACCAAGTCGGCCCACTTCACAGGGATTCAAGAGAAGTGTTCAGTAGAGAGCATGAAAAACCTCTATGTGCATGAGATAGTTCAACTCCATGGAGTTCCATAGATGATAGTATTAGATCATGATGATGGATTTAGTCCTAATTTTGGATAGGATTTATAGAGGAATTTGTGATTCAGCTGGGCTTTGGAAAAACATTTCACCCATAGATTAATAACTATACTAAGTGGACAACCCATGTTCTTATGGACATGCTATGTTCTTGAATCCTAGATTTTGTCCATGGATGGGAAGATCACATAGAACTAGTGTAGTATGTGTAAAAAAATAGCTAACACACCACCATTGGTATGGAACTATTCAAGGCCTCTTACGATTGACCATGCGTGTCACTATATTGCTGGATGAACCAAGGAGAGTCAACACTCATGGTCATGAAGTTGGTGCAGGGGACTATAAAGAAGGTGTAGGTCATACAAGAGAATATGATTAGTACAAAGAGAGATTATAAGTCTTATGTGGACTAATGATGGAGGCCATTGAGTTCAAGGAGGGATACCATATGTTGGTTCAGTTCTATACTCATTGTGGGATACATAGATTTGGTCGAGGCTGAAAGCTGTCTCCGATGTTCATCATCCCTTTCTAGATAAAATGTAGTGTTAGAGAGGTGGAATTCCTTTTAGCTTTATTTCTATAGTTAGAATAGGGATCTGACTTCTTCCACATGTCATAGTAGAGGAGATGCACGCATGATATATCATACATCGTTGAATGGGGTCAGATGTACATTGATAATGGGGAGGATTTTACGAAGTACCTAGTGGAGATCAAGGATCAATGGGAGATGATCCTTTGTTTTTGGTTGGTTCTTCAAGGTTTCATTTTCTGCTAGTATGTCGATCTATCAGAGAGTGAATGGGAGCATGAGGCTCATATTAATGCTTAGTTCCCCCACATGTTTTTATATCCCTTGGATCTAGCTTACGGGGATGTAAATCACTAAGGTGGGATAATGTAACATCAAAAAAATTACATGAATTCTATTTATATATTATATAGAATTATTATGGGACTAGGATATGAGATGATGTGTGATTCCATGGTTCGAAGCGCATGGAAAAATTTCATGAAGAATAAAAAAAATGTTTAATAGTATGCAGATAAAGTTTTCCTGAAAAAGTTTAATAACTTCTAAATGGGTGCCCAAATCATAAATTCAAGGATACCATTGCATTCAGAGCGGCGACTTTACCTTATACATGGACATAAATTGACCGGCTTGCATCGACTGTGAAATTTTGTTTTTTATGTATCATAATTAAAATGTTTAATATACATATTTTATTTAGACACAAGGACACTTTTTTTTTTATTCACATTTTTGTGAATATAGTGTCATCACAATAACCGTGATATTCCCCGAATATAAGGAAAATGAAATTCTATTTATGAAGAAGATAGATTTCAGATCATAACTTGGATCAACGATCAACGATGCACTATGGATTCGAAGGATCTCGCCAATGACGATGATACGACGATCAATCTTCATCAACGATCAGTCATAATATAGGTATGGAATTTGATCTCTTTGTGATTTCATCCCCCCTCATAGAGTCAATGACAAAAAAACCAATAAATGAACAAGTTAATATGTGGTTAAATAATTCTTGCATGATGGTTAGTATTAGAATTGTTAATGGGAGTATTGTTTCCCTCTTCATTCATCCCTATAATGAGAGAGAATTGAGGTCGAAATGAACAAAGACTGATGTTTGTTCCTCGTATTTCTTTGGTGATTTTATATTCCACCATTCATGGGGTTACTCACCATGGGACCCCTGTGGTCGTAGATCGACATTATTGGAGGCTATGAAATTGATTGAACCCTCATATCAGGGGGATAATTGACTAAAGAGGCTACTATAGTGTTGATCGGGAGACGATGAGGCCAGATATGTGACTGCAAAATATTATGTGCATTAGGGGAGTATCATTGGTCTACAAAAGGAACCACCAGAGCACTGACACTGGTGACTGCATGCAGGTGTGGCAGAAGACTGTAGGGTGGCTGGTAGTGATAATGGGACCACATGAGACTCAGGGACTAGTTGAGTCATGAGGTAGGAGTAGTCCACAATGACTGGGTGGGACATGGATGGGGCATGCATCATTGGGCGCACAAGATGGCCAGAAGTACATGTTGAACTAAGGGATCCAGGACGCTCAAAGCAGTCTAGAGGCCCAACAGGCTAAGCTATTTTCGGCTGGACCAGACCAGACCAGGCTAGGATGGGTTGGTCAGACCAAGTCGGGTCAGCTAGTGTTTAATGATAGGTCTGATGGATCAAATTACACCCGGATCACACCATTATTAGACCTAGGTTGAACTTTTTTATGAAAATATCTATAACATTTAAACTATGTGTCTATTTGATGAGACATTTGTGGTGTTGGTACCCCTATGAAGATAGTATCCTTTTGAGATAATCTATGTTAGTTTTTGTGTAAGTATTTCTATAACCAAATGAGATGAGGATTTAGTTCTCTAGGAATGAGAAAATTGTGGGTTGAATCCTATGACTAGATGTGAACTTGAGACAACATGACTATTTGAGACTCCATGACTTACTGAGACTACATGTCTAATCGGGACTATGTATCTCTTCTGGACAGAGTGTCTCATTAGGAATGGGTGTCCCATTAGGAGTGAGTGTCTCACTGGGAGTACCTATCTCATTGAGATTTGTGTGTTATCAATACTGGGTGTTTTTATGGATTTCATCTAATAATATTATTTTTCATACTATAGACCTATACCTATGAGAGATGATTACATATCTTCTTTGTGGTATTCTTTGTGTATTGTGATGTGGTATATGTCATTTATTTTTTAGTGTTATCCTTTTTTTATTTCCTTATTATATCACTACTATAAAACCCGCCTCTAATAGCGCTAGAATTTATCAGCTCTTGAAAAATTCACTTATAAAGATCATATTTATGAGTGGTAAAATAAGTACAGGTAAAGGAAGCCCTTTATCAATTTTGATAAAATGAAACATTTATTATCCCTTCTTTTTTAGTGATGATAAAAGTTAACCTTTATCAGAACCGTATTTTAGCATTGATAGAGAAAACCTGTATCATTGCTTCATTTATAGAGCTGATAAAATGTGTGTTTTATCAATGTGATTTTGGCACTGATTAATTTTTCATTTTATTTGTTCTTCTTTAGCACAGATATTGGTCGTGAATAAAATCAAAAATTAAACAAATAAAAATAAAATGAGTAAATAATGAAAAATATCAAAAAAATTATTAATTAAATAAATATTGATAAAAATGAATAAATTTAATATTCATATATATAGATTATAAATATTAATAAATAATATATATTAAATAAAGATATATAAAATTAATATATATAATATATATATAATATTAATTAAAAACTTATTAACGTCTTATTCATTTTTAATGTTGTTTGATTTTTATATTTAACCTATAGTATACATTATGTTTTTCATATATATATATATTAATGAGTTTGTATATAAAAATGTACAATAAAATAGATCTATATAATATATGGAAACAAAAAATCTAATATTTTTGTAATTTATTCAAATTTTATTATATTTTAGATTTTCATTATAACATGTTACGATTAATATATATTATGTTTTTAATAGTTCAATTTTATTTTTTGAATTTCAGTACTATAGTGAGGGTATTTTTTTTAATGTTTTATTATTTTATTTTTTTTTATTTTTTAATTTGATCATTTTTATGGTTTATTTACATATATTTAGTAATTTTGATTTATTATTATCAATATGTATATATTCACTTCAATATATATATCAATATTTTTTAATAACATATATTTTTTTAATAAGAATTATCAATTTTTTCAATATTTTTAACATGTATTCATTTTGAATTATTCACTTTCATTTATTTCTAAAATGAACGTATTTACTATTTATTTCTATTAATAATGTTAAAAATATATTTATAAATAAATATTTATAATTAAATTATAAATTTATATTTAAAAAATTAATAATTATTATAAATAAATAACAGTTAATTTTTAAATAGATATTTATATAATTATCAATAATAAATTACAAATATTTAAATAAGTATAAGATAATAATTATTTTATTTAAATATTTATAATTACAAAACTTTTATCAGTTCCTTTTTAACACTGATAAAGATCAATTTTTCTCATAGCTAATTAGGTGTTGTTAGAAAATATATGTATCACCAAAAATATGTTATCCCTGGTAAATACGTCATTGATCAGAGCTTATGAATTTAGCAAGGATAAAATGGTTCCTTGTAGGTGCTTTTTTGAAAGTACTGTTAAATGTGACCCCAATTTATTTAAGGGAACCCTAACCACGACTCAGCCACTCACGATTATCAAGCTCTCACAAAAATCCACTACTGCCCATGTGACTCCTCTTTATTCCTTCAGATTAATAAAGTCTAGAGTCTAATGTATGTTATTTTCTACTCTTCATCTATCATTGTTTGATTTTTTGGGTTCCAATTTTTGTGTTTTTGCGTTATGCTTGAACATGACGAATCGTACTTCTCTACTCATAGCTATTGAATTTCAACAAGTGCGGTTCAATTTCATCATTTTTATCCATCCATATGTATTTGAATATCCATCCCATTTTTCACTAGAGTTAGACATAGATGGTTTAATCTACTCTCGACATTAAAAAGGAGACCTTTAACCCCCTCAATTTTTTAGTCATTTGAATAATATAGGGTTATAAAATCAAGGTAGTTTCTAAAATTTGAATCATCTTATATACAAGATTATAGGTACTAAATGATTAATTTTTGTGGTTTTTATGGATTAGGGATACCAATTTTGGGCCCCTAATTATGTTTGATGAACATATAGTGGCCAAGGTAAGTGTAAAAATCATTAAAACTTGTTCTGGGGATTTTGGTTATTCATGTAAAATGTTAAACCATGAAATGGGTTATTTAGTTTTATGATTTTTATGTATAATTTTTTTGTTTAATTAAATAATTTTTCGAATTAATTATACATGTTGCAAAAATTATTTTAGTGGTGTATGTTTTGAGAGTTCTGTTTTTTAATTAATTCAGGATTATCATTAAACATGAACCATGAGTAACAAATAGTGATAGGGAATTTCATTAGTGAGAAACGTATGATCAACAAATTTTTTAAAAATTTCCTAGATTGGATAGATTTGAGAAATCATTGGGTAAATTGACTTAGAAATATGCAACAACATATAAATAGTGTATTTCCCAAGATTAAGTGAGTTATCAAGGGTTTGATAGTTGATCAAGAAAACTATGAGATGTGATTTATTAATAGATTAACATATAAATATTGATTTTAAATTAATTTAGAGGGTATAAAAATAATTTGAAAATATATCTAACATGGAGAATAACAATATAGGGAAAACAATAATTAAAATATAAGTTTTATAGTTTAGATATTTATGTCTAATGATTCATGATAATTTTTTATCCCTGTCTAAAATGAGAGAATAGGGATGTGATCCCCCTATTGTAATTGACCATTTGTTGCATTCTATATCCAACCCCTATTCTTCATTGATCACTGATTATCACCAAGTTAAGGTGCTAGCACTTCTTTAATGATCAAGGGTCCTAAAAACATTTCTATGATTAAAGGCTAGTGTAATATCTTTAAAGGAAAGAGTTATTTGGTTTCCACTTCAATGTTATGAATAAAATATATTCCATTGAAGCATAAATATGGATTCAATTGATACTATATTAAAAGTATTCCATATGTTTTTTGTTTTTGTTTCCATTCACATTAAATAGCGAGATAAATCAATCCATTTTAGGCCTTTTATCCCTCTAATGATCATAGAATGATACCCTAATACTCATAAGTGATATCTGATCTTCATGGAAACAATGTATTAATCTATTAGTTTTTTGAACAAATATTTGTAATATTGTATTTTCTAAATATAATATTTTATGATAAGAAATATTTTTTTGTTTAGACATAGAATATGGATATTTTATATCTATTTGGTATTTTTTTGAGTGATTACATTAGTTTAGGTTCCTAATATAGTTTAATTGTTATATTGTTGGTTGTCTTCATTCTCTTGATGATGGATTTTACCCACTGCTTGAAACTGGACTTCCTCCCATCATAAAGAGATGGAAGGAAATCAAGTATCTAAGGATAGGTAAATAAAAGGTAGTGAAGGTTAGTCGTGAAGTAGTATTGTAGTATTATATCTCAGTTCATGATTTCATGTATGATTTATCCAATTATGTACTTTTTATGCATAATGTGAATTGAATTGATTCTATTCAAGAAAAATTCAATGTTTTACTACTCAATAAAATAATGGCCTTTGAACATGATGATGTTGCCAATCATGAGGAATAAAAGAGTATGGATAATGAAACTTCATAATTATCAGGGGATAAAAAACATGTTGATTAAGATCAATAAATAAAATAAGAAAGACCAAACATTACAACTTTAAATTAAACTATAAAGGAAAGAATCCAGGTTATAAAATTTTAGTTTGATTAGAATCAATGTAGTCAACCTATTAATCCCAATAAGTCGGTGTTCTTTAGTTATCTTAGGCCCACAATAAGGATTAATGTGCTGAATGATATTGACTCATGGTGCCACATACAACTTGTAATTAAATGAAATCATTTTGATATATATAACATTAATGTTACAAAATACTTTATCTATTTTACTGAAAAAATGTATAATGAAAAATTGATTTAGTTTTCGTTATTTGTTGAAGAACTCATTTATTTTTGATGATTTCCGTAAGTAAATTTTTCTAATAGAAACTAAAAAATCCCATAGATTCTTCTATACTTTTCAAATGAAGTTACATATTATGCTTGGTGAGGGGAAAATAATGCTCCCCCCCACTTTATTATGCACACAGTATAACTTAGGAAACATGGACTACTTTCAAAAATAATCCCAATGATAAATCATTTCAGGTTCATTGTGGTCGATAATATATTATTTAAAAATATTTATTTTATCCATCTTAATACAAAATTATTAACATATATAATAGAATACAAGGGGTTAAATAAATAATTCACATAAATACAAGTGTACCCCTACCAAAAATGTAGTATGGGGTATGCTTCATTAATGAAGAAATTGGAAAGTGTTTTAAATCAAAAATAAAATTTTAATTATGTGATATGAAAAAAATACGCTAATTATTTTATATTTATATTGATGAATCCAAATATGAAGTCACTTCCATCCCATATCATGTTATATAGAAGGAGGCTTGTGCAAATATGAACATTATATTTGCGGATGAAAAAAAAGTATTTTTGGAAGAAAGTGTAAGTATAACATAATTGTAATTATTTATGATTTATAAAAATATTATATAAAATAAACATGATCATATTTATATGTTGTTTAAACACAATAATCAGTAGTGACTTTACTAGAAGAATAGTGACTTTCTATAACTTCAAAGTAGCTTGAACAATATGGAAGCATTTGAGGATTATGTTTTGGAGTCTCTCCATGAACATATTTTGAGATGATGAAACCACAAAAAGTTACATATATTTTTATGATATGGGTTAAAACAAAAATTGACTCACTATAAGATATTATTTTGTGGTCTGGTTTGGCATACAAATGTATAAGAAAATATCAAACTGAAATGATAGTGGAGAAATGACCAAAACATAATCCAAATGATCCCACTATCATTGAAGTTATTAATTCCCCCAAACCATACCCGAGGGAATAAGTTTTATATTTACACATTGACCTAAATGTGAATCAAACAACTTCTGATAACATTATATTACTAAAAATTTTCAGCGTGTAATTGTATGTGATTTTTTTCCATCAATAGCCACATACAGCTGTGTTGTGAGGGGTATAGTGTACAATATCCTGGGAGACCAGCTATACAATCAACTCCTCCAAAATGATCTCATGAGAGTAGGGATTGGGGTAACTTATGAGATGACTACTGAGTTTCCTGTTCCACTAGATGATCCAAATATTAAAATGGTCAAAGCTGCTATTGGAGAATTCATTTCATGACCATATAATATTGTAATTATCCTTGAGGTACCTATTTCAAAAAAAATCATATGAAAAACACGTAACTGTTGATGATAAAAGGTCTGAAGTGTGGTATGATATTACAGATGGATAAAGCGGTGGAGAAACAAAAGGTCAAATCAAGAAAATCTAGTGAATCGACCAATGAAAAAAAGAACTTCTAAGAGTACCTTATCTTCTCCATATCACAAGAAACATTTATTAACATTAAATCATCATGAAGAGACCACATTTAAATATAATTTTATGTCTCCCATTTACTATTAAGAATAAATTTTTAAAGGTTCCATTACTTATGGAATTGATCCAGAGCCTCTAAATTTGATTCTCAACCATGAATGGTCAGGCATCTCAATTGTGAATACATACACAAGGAACATTTTGAAAAAAATTTCTTCTATACAGTGAGATAAATATGATTATTAAAGTTAATAACTATTTATATTTTCCACAGGTGTTTATAATACAACTATATAAAGGGACGATCATGTGAAACTCAATTTGGATTCATTAATCCCATTATCATTTGTATGATATAAATTACATTGGAAAAAGAAGAAATGGGGAAGAAAAAAGTAGAGTCAATTGAAGTGTATAATAAATAATCATGATATGATAGAATATTTATGATACCTATAATGCAAGGGTAAATATATATAATCTAGTGACATAAAATATTATTTCATTTTTCTCATTACATAATTGTATTTTATTTTCATGGATGCATGGTAATAGCAGTCAATATAAAAACCATGAATATTTATTTTTTGGATTTAATGCATGTATTTCCAACCAACCAACCACGCATGATGTGTATTGTGAATATGTGATACACTAAAATCAAAATTTTATAAATTAACATATAATTATAGTAATTTAATATAGACATACTCAAAAACAAAGAAAACACATTTAGATTTTTTTGTGCTTTTTGAAATTAATACATACATCATTTTTGATCTATATTGATCAAACTCACCACAATTTTATGTATAGTGTGACTGGTATGACTCTAAGTTCATAATTTTATTCAACACTAACATTAATTTTAATAAAAAAATTACATACTCATTACTGTGAAAACACATTCTGATTGTTTTGATACTTTCGAAAAATTATCCATGAGTCATCTGAGACATGTTGAATTCAGATGAGCCTCAATATGACAAATAGTGTGACTCAAAGTGAATGTTTATTATTTTAAATTAATAATAATTATATTTAAAAAACAAATAACATACTCAAAAATGAGAAAACACGTTCAGATTGTTTTCGTACTTTTGGAAAGTCATATATATGTCATTTTTGATGTGTAAGGATCATCCACGCCTCAATCTGATTCATGGTGTGACCAGTATGAATCCATGTATGACGTTTTTATTAAAAATTGAAATTAATGTTAATAAAAAAACAAATGGAATACTAAAAACTAAGAAAAAACATTCCAATTGTTTAGATACATTAGTAAAATGATTCATGAGGCATTTGGTATGTGTAACATTATGTTGTGTCTCAATATATTGCATGGTGCGACCAATGTGACTCCAAGTGCATCTTTTTTATTTAAATATTACTTTAATTTTTTTAAAACAACAACAAACAATCTGAAAATATAAAATCCCAAGCATCCACAGTATGTTTCCATTTGAATAATGAAGTAGCTTCAGTTGTACGCAACTTGGAGTTTTAACACACCACGACAAATCAAACTAGCCGTTATGAAAAATAATACCCACTTTATAATATTTTTTAAATTTTATTTTTCAAAATGGACTTCATTTTTTGAATTTGGAATATCAAAATTAACTTAGGGTGATGTTTTGGTATTTTTCTTAAAACATCCAATTTTTGATGAATAGTGAAAACACTACGTTATTATTGAAAACAATCTTTTTTATTTAAGCAATTAGTTATTTTATTTTAATTTATTTTAGGTCAAAATAGATACATAATACCTATATATTTTCAATTTAATTCATTGAATTCATTTTATAATAAGATTAGAGATATAAATTTTTTTGGAACTTTTTGCCGTCTCTAACCCACCTTCTAGGAGCATTTGAAAATATGCATAAAACATAATTTTACAACTTCTGGGAGTTGAATTTAAAAAATTTGAGAGACACAATTGGTATCAGTAAGTAATATTTTGTTCAATAAGATGAAAATAATTTTTGGTCAATAGTAACTTTTGACTTTTATTTAGGATGGTTAAAAGTATATAAGGTAATTAAAGGTAAAAATGATATTATAATAACCCTAACACATGTTCTAAATCTATTGATAAGTTTAGTTAGAAAAAAAAAACAAAATTACTAACAAAATATGATCCGATTTGGTCCACTTTGATTCAATTATGACATTTATTATTATTTTATTTAAAAAAGAGTTGGAAGGGTTAAATTCAAAGTTTAATAACTAAACCTTTCTTAATATAGGGTTATACATAAGATAAATTAGACTATAAATAGTCATTATAAAGATAAAAAGATTTCAAACATAATGTTATTTTATTTATAATTTTTAGACATTAAATTGTTTAATTTATTTATGACATAATGATGCTGCAGTAATTTCCTTTTTAACGAAACATTAAAATAATTGATATTATAAATATCCAAAAAAATGTAAATTGAGACTTCTGATGAATTACAATAACTTTATATGTTAATATGACATATAAGTATTTATTAAATAAATTTTATTAGAAGATATAAAATTTTTATGGCTTTTAAAAAAATCAAATTCTATATAGTGTCAAAATTGAAATAATTGAGTTTTTAAAACAAATACAATATTATTGATTGATATAATATTTATAAAAAAGTTGGATTCAGCCAAAGAACTTATATAAAGTTATATATATTAATAAATAACCACCTGGTGTTCTCTTGGATGTTTATAATATGTTTATTAACCATATAATATAAAAATACAATGAGACATGGTCAATGTCACACTATTAAACTAAGAGTTAAATCTAAAAGATAATGTTAATATAGTGACCTAAACCTATAAAAAACCTATTTCATGAGAGTTTGTAGACCAATACCCACCATATCATGAAATAATTCATTTTAGATCCATTATAAATAGAAAATTCTTTTATTATAAAATAATATTTCAAGTTTTTCCTATGTGACTGTCACCTCCCTTATAAAAGGGTACTTCCCATTATCTTAATTTCACACCTCCAAAGGCATTTGGCTTGGCCAAACCCTACTAAAATATCCTATAAAATATCCTCCCTTAAACAGAGAGGCCATATTTTTTTATAAAGCCTACCTATGGAGCCCTTTTCATAAACTCAAAAGGAAACACCCAAAGAAGTGGTAATAATTTTACCATCCACTTTCTAGTTCTTTTCTTCTTCCACTTCCTATTTCTTTGTTGTTTCCATATAAAAATAATAACTTAAGTACCTTATACATACTATGATGTAATTATAAATATGGTACAACTATATTCATTATTTTATCCATCCTATAAATGACAAAGTCACCATACGTTTGTATGTACGGCTTGTCATCTCCACGTCGTGGTGTAGTTTGTTATTCAAACACATCATTATTTGGATTGCTATAATAATGAGTATAAATAATTTAAATAATAAATATATCATTTTAATTATTATTTATATATTATATACCATCAAATTAGATATAATTTCACCATCAATATAATGATATTGTCTCTCGTGTGTATGTATAGATTACCGTCTCCACAAACGGGATGAGATTCATTCACCATCATAATCATTCAAGAATTATTTTAATTTTATGATTAAAAATAAAGTATATTTACATAATATAATTCTGTATATAAATCAAATACATCATATCCATAACAAACATGTCATACGTAACCAAGCATATAATGGAAAACAAATTAGTTAACACCTGAAATGATGATACTACAAAAATATTATTAACAAAGCAATATTGGAAGATCGTATATGATATCAGAGTTATGTATATGATTGTTTTATAATTTAATAACAATTATTTATCAATTATATAGGATAGTAACGTACCCTTTACTAAAAAAAAGTACAAGGTAAGGGGTAATTATACAATCTCTTTACTTATTTGAGGTTGTTAATACGTAAATATCTGCTAGAACAACTTTATCATCCACATCCATGTTTTCTTAAATTTTTAATACAAAATTTTTTACGATTTAGTAGACTCTGGGTTGATGTCATTTATACCCTTATATGATCATATATGTTTTTAAATTAATCTTTCCATCATTTTCCAAACAATTTACTTTATGACCTTTTTGACAAAATTAAGGTTAGAATGTTTTTTTAACCTATATGGCGGGTGTGGCTATTTTCCACCATTATAACGACGTAGAAGATTCCCATACATGCTTTTAATAATATTTTCAAAATGAAAGTTTTCTTTTATAATTATATGACTCTTAAATGATTTCAAAATAGAAAGACATATTTCACTAAAAAGTATTAATTTCATCTATGTCAACATGATTTGAATGATTTTAAGCTTGTTTGAAGTTGATTTAATATGACACAAATCTCCCATATTATATTGAAGGTTTTGTAATATGTTTTACCGTGTATGTGTTATTTTTATACCATTCATGGTTTATTGATAAATTATTTACATTTTTTATGCTATTTTAAATATGAATGTTTATATTATTTTTAACCCTTTTCATATAAGGAATGAATATGGAATAGTAATTGTTGGGTGGAGCCCGCTATAGATCCTCGATGCATCGGTAGGTCTCATGAGACAAACTAGTATCTCAGAACAAGTTTGAAAAAATCTATTTTTGTTGTCTAGGAACAAGGACTTGACTATGTAGTTATGATGTCTGCCATTCTGCATTCCAACATTATGAAATTGGTGATTGATATTACATGTGATTATTCGACTACTAGAATATCGATGTGAATAATTAAATATAATTATTTGATTTACTTGTGCCATATTATGCTGAAGTTTAAGTCTAAAAGGATTTTTTTTACGAAATATACATTTCCTTAAATGTTTATAATTATTCAAGAATGTTTCTGATATATTGTTATCCTTACTGAGCTTCTGAGCTCACCCCTTTCTATGTTTTATTTTTCCCAGGATGTGATAATGTATTTTATGGTTGACCTACGAGGATAGGCTAAGGATATAAGTGTGTTCAAGGGGGAAAATGTTTTTGATGTATTTATTTACTGATTTAATGTAAGACTTAGGAATGTATCTAGTACATCCAAGGACACTAAACTGATCGGACATTCATGATTTGATCCATTGTGATCATGCCAATATTTTGTAATAAGGCACCAACTCTGGGTAACTGGGGTCAGGGCATTATAGTTCGTATCAGAGGAAGTTTAGCTCTATCCTTGGAAGCTATATTTAGAAAAAACTATGATTAGAGAACATTACCCTAAGAGATACTTTAAGGATTAGTTTAGAATAACTTCCTAGAATTTTGGTAATGTAGATATTTTATGTGTTTTCAAAGAAAAACATTCTTGTCTGGATACGAGTAGGTAGAGGCAGCTGTAGCACAGATTTAATTAGGGGTAAAACCTAAAAACACCACTTCGAGGTAGACTAGAATAGGAACTGGTGCACGACAACGCGCATTGTTGTACTCTTTGTTACGAAACTTCTGAGGGATATTCTTAGGATAATTCTCATTTTCATTACAAACCATTATAAATGATTTATTAGTATATACCTATTCAAAGAAAACATTTCTTTATGATTATGGATAGTATCCATGAATTGTTTTTTTATGTTATTTATTTTAAAAGTTTAGAATTATGTATGGCGATTTATATACTAATGTAGTGTATGCCGTTTTTTAGATATCATGCCTTGTGGAAGGAACAAAAATCATATCAATGCACGTTATACATTTAGGGATTTCCCTCCTACTCAAGATAATTATAGTAGAGATAGTGATGCAATGGGTGTTGTTCATCTTATAACCATACTGGGACAACTCTCTTATGTTATGAATAATATCCTTACCCATATTGGGCACCTAGGTCCATGACATGAAAGATCAATGTTAGGCCACTTCATGAGGAAACATCCACCAATATTAAATGGGAGTAAAATTCTATTTGTTGCTGTGTAATAGATAAGTTCCTTAGATAAAAGCATTCATGCTTTGGGGAGTAGCAAAAGGGAAGAAGTTTTATTAGTAGTTTAACACCTCACGGGAGATATAGACCAATGGTGGTCATTAATATAAAAATCATAAAAAGATGATGAAGTATCAAACATGTAATAGAGGGAGTTTAAAGAAATTTTCATAAAAAATACATTCCTAGTGACCATTGAGTAGATATCAAAAGAAAATTTCTGAGTCATAGGAAAAAAGAGGATGAGAATGTCACAGTGTGTGAGGATAACTTTACATGGTTAGCAAGGCATGAAAAAGATTATATATATAACCCAAGGAGTGAGATTTATTGATTCCTTGATGGGTTAAAACAATTTATCCCTCGAGAATTAGTTTCACAATCCTTATCATCATACGAAGATATTGTCTCATGCAGTATCAAGACAGAAAAGGAATTATATATGTCATACATCTTTAAAGAAAAGCAAGAGAAAAAGGGATCTGTTGAACACTATGGAAATGGAAATAAGGGGGAGATGGGAAAATTTGAATATCTATCCTGTGGTAAATAATGGAAAAAACATCATGGTACTTTCCTGAAAGGAATGGTAGTATGTTATAAGTGTGCTAAAAAATGCCACCAAGCTCGTGATTGCAAGGGTAGGAAAGAGGCATTCAATGATGAATGCTACAATTGTAGTGAAAAGGGGCATAATGAAATTTAATTTTATAAGCACCACTAGAACATACCTATGAATATTCCAAGGAAAAAATGCCTAGATTATACGATCACTACTGCTGAGGTTGAAGCTCTGAAGGATATGATGGTAAGTAATTTACTTGTTTCCTCAAGTTTAGCCAATGATTTATTTTATTCGGGATCATCGCATTGTTTCATATCTTCCCAGTTTTCTATGAAAATTGGTTATTTTTAATTTTATATAACAAGGGAGTTGTCAGTCAAAACACCTAAGGGAAGTACCATCGTAACAAATGTTTGTGAATCAGTTACCATTAGGGTATATAAATGTTCTTTATCTGCTGATCTCATCTTCATACAAATGATTTAATTTTATACAATCCTTAGAATGGATTGGATTTCAGAGAATGATGCGAATCGTTTTTAAGAAGGAGGTTATAATTTTCAATGATGATAAGGAGTACCTTATCTTTTGAGAAGAAACATCACCACATGATTTTTATATGGACACACCCCTAGTAGCTCTAATAAATTCAATTATTGGGGACGAAGAGAATGAAATAACTATGGGTGAGGAAGGGAATATTGGAATAGGGGACGTACCTATTGTAAAAGAATATGTAGATGTGCTTCCAGAGGATTTACCTATACATCCTCTAGAACGATAAATTGAGTTTTCCATGGATTTAATTCATAGTTCAAGGCCCATATCGAAGACCCCTTATAGAATGGAAACTATGAAATTAGTTTAACTAAATAAAAAACTAGAGGGATTGAGTAAAAAGGGATTTATTATCCCTAGTGTTTCTCTATGGGGAACCCCTATCCTTTTAGTTAAGAAGAAAGATGTATCTATGTGTTTGGGAATTGAAAACAAGTAGATCAATTCTATAAAAATTAAGAACAAGTATCCCCTACCTCACATTGATGATTTATTTGGCTAACTTTATCGATCTCAATATTTTTCAATGATTGACCTTCGATCTGGATATCGTCAGTTTTGTGTGAAAAAGGAAGACATTTATAAAACATCATTTCAAACTAGGTACAGGCATTAAAAATTTACAGTAATGCATTTTGGACTGATTAATGGACCCTCAGTCTTCAGAGATATAATGAACAATGTTTTCAAGGAAAATCTTGATGACATTATAGTTATTTTTATTAATGATATCATGGTATAATACAAAAGATATTATGATCATGTAAATAACTTCCAAATTATTTTAAAGACTATTAAAAGAGATGAGTTATATGGGATGTTTAGCAAGGGTGAATTCTGGCTTCATGAGATCTCTTTTCTTGGAAATATTATATCTATGGATGGAATCTCTATTGATCCTTCAAAGACCAAGGCAATCCAAGAATGGCTAGAATTGATGAGTATAATTGAGGAATATAGTTTTATTGGATTAGCATGTTTTTATCAACGTTTTGTCCATAATTTTTTCTTGTTGGCTAACCCATTAACCAAGCTCACACGTAATGGGGTTAAATTTGTTTGGACAAAAGTGTGCTAAGAATGTTTTGATGAACTAAAGATAATATTTGTTAATGCTTCTATCTTGACTGTACCATCAGGGAACGATGGGTTTTTTATTTATAGTGATTCTTAAAAGAAAGGAATTTGTTGTGTTCTTATGCATAATGATAGAGTTATTGCCTATGCATCACGACAACTACAAATTAATGAGTAAAACTATCTCACTCATGATATTGAGTTAGAATATTTAATCTTTGCTCTGACGATTTGAAGGCACTATCTCTATGGTTAAAAATGTGAGATTTATACTGATCAAAATATTTTGAAATATATTTTTTTCATAAAAATAACTCACCATGGGGAAAAGGAGATGTCTTGAACTTCTCAAGAATTATTGCAGTATAATACACTACCACTCTGGGAAGGAAAATAAGGTTGAATTTTCTTTGATAGGAAATGATCATGGAGTTTTGAACAAGATGAGAGTTAAAAGGGATCATATTTTCCTCGATCTAGTAATAATAAATATGGGAATAACCATAGAAGGTGAAACATTAATACTTTTTCAAATGGTTTCCAAAACATATTTAATAGAAAAGAAAACTATTTCTCAGACAAATTATGAGGAGTTTCAAAAGAAGATTAAAGTTGTAAATGATGGGTGATTGAGTGACATCGTATATGAAGATGGAATTTCGAAATTTGGGAAGAGACATTGTGTTCTCGCTATACCTGTTATAAAAATGGAATTGTTGGATGATGCTCATAGCTCTAATATATATATACACCTGGAGAGCCCCAGGATATATAGAGATTGGAAAGAACATTTTTTGTGGGACTACATAAAAATTGAGATTGCTAATTCTGTTTCAAGATGTATGTTATTTCAATAAGTGAAAGCTGGATGGAAATAGCTCGAAAGAGTCATGAAACCTCTTCCCATACTTGAGTGGAAATGGGATAATATTTGGATTTAATTGTTTTTGGGGATACCCAAGACTCCAAGATGGAATGATGTAATATGGGACATTATTGATCATCTTACCAAGTCAGCATGTTTTCTTGTAATAAAATATGATTTACCACATGAACATCAAGTATGACTATAAATTAATGATGTTATAAGACTCCATGGTGTACCACTATCGATTGTTTTTTGTCGTGATCCACATTTTATATCATGATTCTGGAAAAGTCTTCAGAAATACTCAGATTCTGAACTTCATTTGAGCACTTCCTACCGCACTCAAACTGATGTACAATTATAATGAAATATTCAAACCATATAAGACATGTTGAGATCTTTCTCACTTGACTTTATAGGTATGTGGGATCAGTATTTACCTCAATTATAATTTTCCTATAAAAATATCTTCCATTCAAGTATTTAGATGACACAATATGAAGCGTTCTATGGAAAGAGATGTTGCACACTAACGCATTGGGATGATTTTCCTGAAAGAAAACTCGTAGGACCAGAACATGTTGGGAAAACAATAGAAAACGTAAATATTATCCAACCCCACATCAAAGAATCTCAATATAAGAAAAATAGATATACCGATAATCAGAGGAAGGATTTGAAATTTCAAGTAGGAGATCAATTTTTCTTGAAGGTATCTTCATGGAACGATGTTATATGATTCGGTAAGAAGGGTAAATTGATCCCGAGGTACATCAGACCTTTCGAAATTCTAAGAATGAATTGGAGTTGTGGCTTATCGTTTGGTAATGCCTCCAAGTCACTCTAATGTTCATGATGTTTTCCACGCATCACTATTGAGAAAATATATGCTTGACCCAACACATGTACTCACCTAAGAGAAAATTGAACTCGAACCTGATCAGTCATATTCTGAAGAGATTGTCAATATTCTAGATACCAGAGAATATATGCTGAGAAACCCGACAACTCTTCCTGTAAAAGTTCTATGGAGAAATGATTAGATAGAAGAGGCAACATGGGAACCTAAGGAATATAAGATGAGGAACCAACTAAAGTTTTTTATGCTGTAATATTCTAGAAATTTTGAGGAAAAATTATTTTAAGGAGGGCAGAATGTAACACCCCAAGATTCAACAATATATTTCCATTTCAATAATGCAGTATCTTTCATGGTACGCAACTTGGAGTTTTAACTCACCACGACAAATCAAACTAGTCATTATGAATAGTAATACCCACTTTTATAAATTTTATTAATTTAATTTTTCAAAAGGGACTTTGTTTTTCAATTATGAATATTGAAATTTTCTAAGGGTGATTTTTTTTTTATTTTTTTGAAAACATTCAATTTTTGATGAATAGTGAATAACACTGCTTTAGTTTTTAAAGCAGACTTTTTAAATAAGTAATTAGTTATTTTATATTATGTCAAATTAGATATATAATACCTATATGTGTTCAATGTAATTCATTGGAGTCGTTTTATAACAAGTTTAGATATATATATTTATATTGGACTTTTTACCGTCTTTTACCCACCTTCTAAGAGCATCTGCAAATTAGCATAAAAATTTATTTTACCACTTCTGTGAGTTTAATTACAAAAATTATAGAGACATGGTTGACATAATTATGTAAAATTTGTTTTAATAAGATAAAATTAATTTTTGTTTAATAGTAACTTTTGACTTTTATTTACCATGGTTAAAAGTTAATAGCGTAATTACGGAAAAAACTGATGTTATAATTACTCTAGTGCATGTCTTAATTCTATTGTATAAGTGTAATTAGACCAAAAAAACCATAGGAATAAAATATGATCATAATTGGTCCACTTGGATTAGATTAGGGCATTTATTATTATTTTATTTAAAGAAGAGTTAAAAGAGTTTAATTTAATGATTAATAACTAAACCATTCATAATATAGGGTTATACAGAAAATAAATTTCACTATAAAAATTCATTATAAAAATAAAAATATATCCTAAATAAATGTATTTTATTCATAATTTTTAGATTTTAAATAATTTAATTTATTTATGACACAATGATGATGCAATAATTACCTTATTAATGATATTTTAAAATAATTGATATTAAAAATATCCAAATAAATGTAAATTGAGACTTCTGATGAATTCTACTAATTTTAAAGGTTAATATAATATGTTATTATTTCTTAAATAAATTTTATTCTATGTTATAATGTTTATATGGCTATAAAAAAATCAAATACTAAATAGTGTCAAAATTGACATAATTGAGTCTTTAAAACAAATACTATATTATTGATTGATATAATATTCCTAAAAATATATGTTTATTAAAATGGAATTATATAAAGTTATATATATTAATAATTAACCACTTTTGGTTCTCTTGGAAGTATATAGTATGTTTGTTTACCATATAATATAAAAATACAAAGATACATGGTAAATGTCAAACTATTTATGTAAGAGTTAAATATAAAAGATAAGGTTAATATGGTGACCTAAACCTGTCTAAAACCTATTGGTTGAGATTTTTTTGACCCATACCCACCTTATTAGAAATAAATCATATTGGAGAAATTATAAACTGAAAAGTAGTTTATTAAAAAAATAATACCTCAAGATTTTCCTGAAGCGACCCTCACCCCTCTTATAAAATTGTACTTCCCCTTCTTATAAATTCACACCCCAATGACATTTTCCATTGCCAAAACCTACCCATATATCCTCTAAACTATCCTCCCTTAGCCATATATGACTTACTTTGATCATAAAACCAACATATAGATCCCTTTTGATCAACTCAAAAGGAATCACCCAAAGAAGAGGTAATAATTTTTCCACACCCTTTCTATTTATTTTCTTCTTCAACTTCTTCTTTCTTGGTTGTCGCAATAATAAACTATTAAATACAGTACCTTCTAAATACTATGAGGTTATTATAATTATTTTATAACCATATTCATTATTTTACCCATATTATAAATGACAAAGTCACCATATGTTCATACATACATCTTACCATCTCCCCATCGTGGTGTAGTTTGTTATTCAAACACATCATTATTAGGATGGGTATAATAATGAGTATAACTAATGTAAATAATAAATATAACATGTTAATGATTATATATATATATATATATGATATAACATCCAATTACATATTATTTCACAATCAATATAATGATATTGTTGCTCTTGCGTACGTACGGATTACCATCCCCAAGAACGTGATGAGATTCATTCTACCTCGTAATTGTTCAAGAATAATTTTCATTTTATGATTAAAAATAATGTTTGTGAACATAATATCATTATTTATATGAATCAAATACATCATATACAGAACACACATGGCTTACATAACCAAGAATATATTGGAAAACAAATCAGTTAACACCCAAAATAATGATACTACTAAAATATTATTAATAAAAATGTATTAGAAGATCATATATGATATCATATTTATGTATATGATCCTTGTATAATTTAATTAAAATGATTTAACTTTTATACAGGAGGTTAACATACCCTAAACAAATTAAAAGTACAAGTTTAGTGTTAATTCTACAATCTCATTACTTATCTGTGGATGATAATACATAAGTATCTACTAGGACATCATCATCATCCACATCCATGTTTTCTTAAAAATGTAATTCAAATAATTTTTACTGTTTAATAGAGTATGGGTTAATGTAATTTATACCCTTATATGACCATATAGGTTTTGAAAGGAATCGGTCCGTTGTTTTCCAAACAAGGTACTTTATGACCATTTCGACAAAATTGTGGTAATAATGAATTTTTAAACTTATACTGCGGGTGAGGCTATTTTCCACCATTATAACATGATCTAAGACTCCCATACAATATTATAAAAATATTTTAAAAATAAATGTTTTATTTTATAATTATATTTATACTAAATGATTTCAAGATGGAAAGAGATATTTCTCTAAAAAAATTGATTTTATCTATGTCATCATCCTTTGTTGGATTTGAAGCTTGTTCAAAGTTGATTTATTCTGATTAAAATATTATATAATATATTGAAGGTTTTGTGATATTTTTGACTAAGGATGTGTTATTTTTACACCATTCATGGTTTATGGATAAGGTATTGACATTTCATATGCTATTTTTAATATAAATGTTTATGTTATGATTAAACCTTTTCATATGAGGAATGAATATGACTTAGTAAGTGACGGGTGGAGCCCGATATAGCTCCTCGATGCATCGGTAGGTCTCATGAGACAAACTAGTGTCTTGGCACAGGACCTTGAAAAAATTGTATTTGTAGTCATAGAAAAAGTCCATGACCATGTGGTTATGAAGTCTGGAATTATGAATTCTAACATTATGAAATTGGTTATTGATATTACATGTGATTATTCAACTAGTATGATATCCATGTTAATAAGTAAATGGATTTATTTGAATTATTTTTTCCATATTAGGCTGAAGTTTATGTTTAAAAGGCTTTTTTTAGTATTATAAATTTCCTTAATTTTTTATGCTTATTTATGTATGTTTCCACAATATTTTTATCCTTACAAAGCATCTGAGGTCACCCCTTTCTATGTTTTATTTTTCCTAGGATGTGAAGAAGTATATTATGATTGACCTGCATGGATAGGCTAAGGATATATTCATGTTCAACGTGGAAAAATGTTATTGATGTATTTATTTCATGATGTATTCTAAAACTTACAAATGTATCTAGTACTTCCAAGGCTACTAAACTAATCATTCATTTTGCATTTGATCCGTTGTGATCTTGCCAATGTTATGTAATAAGGCACCGACTCTGGGTAACTGTGGTCGGGGAATTACACCAAACCAAGAAAACACATTATGATTGCTTTTATAAATTAAAAAAAGAATCCATACATCATTTTTTAATTGTAGGGATTAGCCACACCTCAGTACGATGCATGATGATATATCTATAACTCATGATGAATCTTTATATTCAAAAAATTCATTAATTTTAAATAAATAACTTACATACTCAAAACTGGAAAAACATATTCCAATTTCTATGATACATTAAAAAAAAATGACACATGAATCATTTGGGATGTGGATCATTTAGTATCTTCTCAAACTGATGTATGGTGTGACTGGTATGAATCTAAGTGCTTCATTTTATTCAAAATTGACATTAATTTTAGTAAAGAAACAACAAGCATACAAAAAACAAAGAAAAAACATTGGAATTGTGTTGGTACTTTTTGAAAATGATCGATACATTATATATGACAAGTATAGATTAGTCGGACCTCTATCTGATGTACGGTGTGACTAGTATGTATAAAAGTCTGTTTTTATTCAAAATTGACATTAAATTTACTAAAAAAACAACTGACATACTCAAAAATGTGAAAAAAACATTCTGATTATTTTTACACTTTAGAAAAAAGATCCATATACTATTTATGGTGTGTATAGATCTGCCTCACCTCTATCTGATTAATGGTGTGACTGGTATGACTGCAACCATACCTTTTTTATTCAAAAGTGACATTAATGTTTCTCCAAAATAAAACTGATATAATCAAATCTAAGAAAACTAGTTGCATTATTTTTTGTACATTAGTAAAATAATCCATGAGTCATTTGGATTGGGTATCATTGATTTTCTCCTCAATCTGATGGATAGTGTGGCTGATATGACCCCAAGTGCATCTTT
This sequence comes from Viscum album, assembly GCA_963277665.1. Lineage (NCBI taxonomy): Eukaryota > Viridiplantae > Streptophyta > Magnoliopsida > Santalales > Viscaceae > Viscum > Viscum album. The sequence continues at coordinate 1,421,603,581 of OY728145.1, forward strand.
TTTATTCATATATGACATTAATTTTAATAGTAAAAAAAATGGCTCACTGAAAAATAATATAATGATTTTATATTATTTTGGAACTTTATGAAAATTATCCATAAATTATTTGTGACGTGTATAATTCATTCACACCTCAATAAGAATCACAATGTGGCCGGTATAAATCCAAGGGAATTTCATTATTCCAAATTTAAATTAATTTTGGTAAAAAAGCTGATGAGAAAATTAATTTTTATTAGTTTGGTACTTTAGTAATACGATACATATATCATTTTTGATGTTATGGGTGAACCACATATCTATCTAATGCACGGTGTGACCCGTATGATATCGATTACATAATTTTTATTCAAAATTGATATAAATTTTAGTAAAAAAATGACATACTCCAAACATAGAAAAAAAGATTGGATTGTTTTTAGTAATTTAAGAAAAACATTAATATGTCATTTGTTATGTTTAGGGATCATCCACACCTCTAATTGATACACAGGGTGGCTAGTATGAATCCCAATGTGTCTATTTATTCAACAATGCCATTATTGTTAATACAAAAAATTAACATACTCAAAACCGAGAAAACACATTATGATTATTATTTTACTTTTAGAAAATGATCCATCAGTCATTTGTGACATATAATAATTAGCCACACATAAATTAGACACACAGTTGGACTAGTATGACTTCATGTATATATTTCTATTCAAAATTTAAATTCATTTTCTAAAAAAGTAACATACATTATATTAGTGTTTTCTTTTCCATGTATTTGAGTTAAAAATTTTATTTCATTTTAATTCAATATTTGTATCCTATTTTGATAATTGTAATGTTTTCTATACTGGTTTAGTGTATTGTTGTAGCATAAAACACATGTTTCTAGTTATGTTGTGTGCTGCAACATCATACATTAGTTTTTACATTTTCTACATAATAAATGAAATGATAAATACTTCATTTATCAGTGCTTTTAGAATCGCTGATAATGTATTTCTATATGGGTACATTAAAAAGTGATGAAAATCTTACATTTATTAGCACACATGAAATTGTTGATAAAATATATCACATATCATTGATTTTAAAATCATTTATAAAGGTATTATTTAACAGTATTAAATAAATATGCTGATTAATGGTGAATTTTATCAATTCTAGTAAATGTATGATTTATCTATGTTTTTATTCACCCTGATAAATATACCCTTTATCAGTGCTCTTTAGAATTTATCAAACTGATGGTCTTATAACAACTCTAAGGTTATCAATGATTTTCTAGCACTGATAAAGGCCAATTCCAACACTGTTAAAAGCATATTTTGTAGTATTATATGTAGAGACCCTAATCTTGACGTACATGGAAATTACATTACTTTTGGGGAATACTTAATACATAACAAAAACAGACACACAAGGACCGTAATAGTTTAGTGTCTTTGGAAACTTGGAACGTAATCTTCTAATCATGGTGAAAGATATTCAACATCTCCCATAAAGATCTTCCATTTTTTATTTCCTGACCTAAAACCTTTCTTTTGATCCCGGGGGAAAATAAAACATAAAAAGGGTGAGCTCAAATGCTCAGTAAGGGTAAGCATGGATAAAATAAAACATACCATATACATTGGAACTTAAAAACATGAACATAATGTTTAAACATTAAAATCTTGAGCAACAACATAAAACATGGATGTACATAAGGCATAGATCATAATGGAACATAAATAATGATAACATAGCAAGGGAATAAAACATGTAATTGTGGCATACATTAAGAACATGTAATGATTTCCATAGTATCCAAGGAATTGTTGCTAAGACCATCTTAGTGGACAAAGTCCCATTCTGAATCGAGTTCACTCCTCATTTCAGTCCTGTAATACTGAACCGGATTAACTTACCATTCCAGCCATGTCTATCTCATGAGATATAAAATCTTTACCCAATGCATTAGAGGGAGATATAGGTCCCACCCATCTCATAATGAAATCATTCTTACTTGTGCCACACAAAAAACATACATCATTCATAATAATCCAATAAACAAAATGGGTTTCATAAACATCATTCCATCATCACATAATCCATATAAAAGAAATGGATATCATTTCATAATAAGAAAAATGAAACCATGTAAATCAAAGAGATGTGATACTTGAAACATACCCATATGAAATAATTTCGTCTTAGATGAAAAATGGTTTTGATAAAACAATTGAAATGAATTCATGAGGAAAATATCCTTTCTTATTCAAAATAATTCTTCTTTTCACAAAATGTCTTGCAATTTTAAAAGAAAAGTATTTTGTTGAAAATAATCATGAAATATTTTGTAGGAAGCTTTATGAAAATAAGTCTTTATAAAACTGTAAAAATTTGTTCGTGCCGTATAAGTTAAAAAAAACATTCTTCTCATACTATTGCTAGAAAAGTCAAAAAGTACCTCGTAACGTAAACAAAATATTCTTTACATACCATGTAGTAAAAGTAAAGAATGGGTAAAAAGGACTTTAAACATACATGAATAAACTTTTATAAAACCTGTACATGGATCATAGAAATAACCCCAGTAAATACTTACGAATAAGCAATCTCGGATAAAAATGAGATTTGAAAAATTTATCCCTTACCTTAGGTCCGGTATGCTTCGTACGTATCCGAACCTCCTGTATAATGATTTAAATAATGTCATTTACTTATTACAGAATCTTATTCATTGTTATTATATTATATATGGTTCACTTATGACTTTATATTACCTGTTCTTTTGTAAATTCCATGTTAAAGCAGTGTTTTGGGTAAAATCATTTTATTTATCGTATGTGTTTCGACTTGTCGTTCATGATATTATTAATTATATCATGATTTATATAATTCCATAATGTAAAACATGATTTATATATAATATATATTCATCATATACATATATATATTATAGATTGATAAAAGGAAAGAAATACACCGTTCATGGAGACGGAGGCCGTACGTACGCATGAACGTTGTTTTCGTTTCCTTATTGAATTGAATGGAATTAAGTAGATGACATAAATATATATATACATAAATCCAATAGCATTATTATTTAATATATTTTATTATTACTTATTATATATACTTTATAATAATTTCTTGAATGGCTATCATGGAGAGTGAATCTCATCGCGTCGTGGAGACGGTATTCCGTACGTACGCACGAGCGATGATATCATTTCCATGATCGTCGAATTGTATTAAAGTGTATGTATAATATTAAAAAATCAATATCACATTACAATAATCATATATATTAATTACTTTCACCATTATACCCATCCATGTATGGTGGTGGTGGAAAATAGATTACACCCCGGCGTGGAGACGGTATTCCGTAGGTACGCACGCGCGGTGATTTCGTTTTCCGTAGGATGGATAGATGGTGAAATAGGGTTGTTTCATACATATAATAACATATCAGTATATTAGTGATACTGATGTTATTACTTCATAATGAAAAAACTAAATAAGAATAAGTTGAAGAAGAAATAAAGTTGAAAGAATCGGTAACAGATATTACCTCTTCTTTCAACACGCCTTTTTGAAACCTCCTCTTAGGGAACTAATATTGGTCTTTGAGGAAGACCAGAACCTCTAGGATGTTTCTAGGGAAGTGTAGAAGTGAAATGGGAAGGGTTTGGCCGAGCATGAAGGCTCAAATTGGTGTGAGGAAGAGAGGGAGGAGGTGCCCTTTTATAAGGGAGGAGAGGGGCACCTTTGGAATTTTTAAAAATATTAATTTATAATAAATCTAACCCCACTTAAAAACCTCCAAAAATGACTCATATTCGAAGATTAGATGAGATATGTTTGAAATATCCTCAACCAATAAAATTTAGACATGTTTGGATCTTATTTTAAACCTTATCATTTTGATTTATCCTTATTTAATCTATTTAAGTTTATTTGTGGTAATAAAATTCTAAATTTTAAATTATAACAAATAATTACTTATTTGTTGTGATTTTCCATAATTGTTTACTTTATAACATTATAGACCATATAAATTTAAATTTATAATTTTTAAATATTTTTGTGATTTTTAAACAATTTTATAATATGTTATTTTTATAAAATAACAATAGTGTCAATTTTGACACTATTCATTTATTTGAATTTAAATAAAATATATACATAAGATATTTTCGAACTAAAAGATTTAATAGATTCATAAAAGGTCATATGTATCTATAAAATAAGAGTATCACATTAAATAGTTCATATAATATTTATTTTATTATTTTTAAATCCATTTATTTGGTTTATCTCTTAATAAAGAAATTACTACAACATTTTTGTATAATTATTTAATATACTGATTTGTTGCATAAAAATTTAAAATAAACTCTTATGATGAAGATAAATCTATTAAAATTCACAATAATACTTTTACTCTAATTTATCATATTAAAATCACAATATTTAAATTGTTATATTTATTAAATTATGAAGGTGACAACTTTGTCATCATTTAAAATAAACTAATATAAGTGCCATAATCACTTTTATATGGATCAAAACGGTTATATATTAGGTCATTGGATGCCTAAGGTGTATATATTCACTACCAATATGTTTTTGTCAGGTTTTTGGGCTTTTTAATGGGTATTATTATTTCAATAAAAACTATATTACTTATTTTCCACTTAATAAATAATTTCTGTATCATTAATGTATCACAATTACTGACAATTATTTAATCCCTAAAAATTCTAAATAAATTATCATGATGTAGATAATTTTAATAGATTTTTTGAGACTATTTACGTTCGAAGTTTTATTATATTTATCACTAAATTAAAATTATTATACTTATAAGATTTAAGAGAGTAACATGTTGTCACTTTCTTTGGTTTTAATAATAATTAAATTATTTTCATGGTCAAAAGTCCATAAAATGAATCTAATCCGACTCTTAGTTGATATGTGTTTACTTCTAGCCATCCAATAGAATTTTGGCATGTGTTAGGGTAATTTTATAATATTATATTTACCCTTAATTACCTGATTTACCATTAACTATGGTAAATAAAATTTACCATAGTTACTATTCATAATTCCCAAAAGTAAAAAGTAGCCTATTAACATAATTTGGACCCACTGATTACAAATATGGAATCAATTTTTTCAAATTCAATACACAGAAGTTTCAGAAATTAAATTAAAATTAATCCAGTTGTCTAATGAAAACGGGTTTTTGTTTAAAACATTGCAAAAGATTGAATTGATTTAACCTACAAATTCAATGTAAAATCAATACTAATGACATAAATTATATTAAATGGTAAAAATATATTCTATTTATACTTTAAAACCATTCAATATTATAATTTAACCATATAAATTATTACGATGAAAAAAGTTGTTTTTTATTAAAATATAGCGTGTTTTTACTATTCATCAAAATATGAAAGTTACCAGAATAATACGAAAAATTTATCGAAAGTAAATTTTTATTTCTGGATTTCAAAGAAGAATTTTATTTTTTAAAATTGAACTTATAAACATGTCAAAAACTAGATTTAAAGTGGGTGCGCCATCAAAAAGCGGCAAAACTGCATTATTTGAAAAATACTTATTTTACCTGAAGATTTTATTTTGTTCTTATACCATGTTCTAGAAAATGTGTAAGATGAATAATAATGTTTTAAAATTCAAAATTTAGTTAATACTTTTCATAACGTCTAGTTCATAATAATATTATAATAATATATCGTTGTTTAGTAAAACTCGGTATTGCGTACAACACATGCTATCGAGGAAGGTCGCGATTGCGTGTAATGCAAGCCAAGTCAGGGTTGCGTGTTGTGAAAGAATCCTTCATTGTTTTGTATAACAGAATCCAACCATATTTCATTTATACATTGAATATATTTATATATACTCAATGTTGTGTAGAATAACTATTATCAAAATTGTGTGTAACATGATCCAAGAATAGTGTTGTGCATACTGCAAGCTAATACGGTGTTGGATATAGTGCAAGGTAATCTTGTTGTAGCATAAAACAGAAGAAATTGATGAAATTAAAAGAATATTTTCCATAAAATCTCGGGGTGTTACATTCTACCCCCCATAAAATGAATTTTGACCTCGAAATTCGTCATGGTTATAAATGGTTTACTACTCGAAAGTTTGTTTAATAGAAACCCACATCGTAAAAAGGAATACCAAAACATGGCTTTAAAAACTAAAGTATGAAATGTAACTGTTACCCAAATTAACTCATCACTGGGTTTCCACGTAGGAGAACATAGGTGAAAATATGGATATGGAAGAAAAATCTAACCTTCAAGTTCTGATGGAGAGTGGTAGAGAACATGGCTATGAAAAATCCAACAATCACAAAGGTATTGATCTGTGATGATCTAATGTACCATCTGATTCATCGGATATAAGGGAACTAGGACAACATTTTTGGTTTTCAAGATCATTTCCCTAAAGTTGATGAATTAAAATAAATACTTGCATGATTTTGGTACAATCTCACTGTTGTTCGTGAATTGAACAATTTCCACTTCATCCCTTAAAGAAATGAAGTTGAATTTGTTATTTGTGATGTGTTAGAAGATCATGTGATAGAATGATGGGTCATTCCATCTCTTTCAAAAAAAAGGTTAGCAAAAGTTATATGTCCATCTTATGGTTAGATTAATCGTATATGGTTCCAAAAATGAACTTATACTTCATATATCATACCGCTTAATAAAATAAAACTAGTTTCTACTAACCAGCGACTTCCTGTAGGCTAGTGGTAGGGGATAAAGGCCAGTCGCACTTCGGTTGTGGGTTCAATTCCCACAGCCTTGTCCGATGTGATGGGCTGTAGCCCGTCCTGCAGGTTGTCCTTTTTTTTTAAAACTACATCACTATATCATCCCATCAATAATATCGAAAAAAGGTTCTATCCTTAAACAATACTAACTTATGTCCAACATAATCCATTCCAATCTTTAGCCTTATCCATTATACTGCAGTCCACTCTCATAAAATAGTGAAAACGATTACCAGATATTTCATATAACAAGCATGTTAATACCATCGTTGATTCCCATATATCATAAGATATGTCTTGTTGGTCACATTCCAAATATTCTAAGGCCTCAATCATGTATTCTCTTGAAAAATGGATACCCATTGAATCTTAGTAAAAACATGAGTGCTGTCAAAAGTTAACACATTACACATACCAAAAACCCAAAATTCTATATACTCAAACCATGATATAACTATTTCCTTATATCAGTCATGAGCTCATGAATACTATCAAAAATTTAATTTTCTCCTTATCCCTTCATTATGCACATATCATCTACATTCCAAAAATATCTGAATAACTTTTCATGGATACTGGTACCATTAATCATACAATTTCAAAACTCAAGGAAAAACAACATTGTAACAATCCTTAGATGTCTCTTTATTCCATAGTACCATGATATTAATTACACAACATTACACATGATAAACATGCAATCATTCCACTATATTCTTAAACCATTGACCGAGCTTCAACAATTCTTTCAGCTCACATATCATTTGTAGTCTCTTCATCATCATCAACATAAATACTACCCATACAACCATACTGATTCTCTTCATGAGACTTTACCTTAGGGAATTTGTTTGCATAATTCCCATAAATTCCACATTTAAAACATTTAACCATTGTTGATGTCGTAGCAATACCATTATCCTCATCCCTGGTGTTAACTGAACCTTTTCCTTTGCACTTACTGGCTTTGTGTCCTTCTTTTCCAAACCCAAAGCATTTCCAGTTCCTTTGAAACATTCTCCTTGATGCCTCTTCCCACATGATTTACATAGGAGAAATTTAACTTTCTTTCCTCTATGATCATCATGAAACTCCATCTTTCTCTTATTAGCTGAGTCAGGAAACTTACCAAATTTTACTTTATTGATCATATTTTGAGATTGCTGATTCGGCATAATAATGATGTTTGGACTTTCAAATCCCATTTCATTTGGTTTCTCATGAAGAATATCATTCCATTTTCCATCATATCCTCCATTACCGTGATTCATCTTGTTTACATCCATTTTCTAAAACCCAAAAAGAATAGTGTGAGAGGCATAAATCATAATAAATGGGGAGTAACTTCAATATCTAACATCTTTGGTTTAATCTAATATCGTTACCATAGTTCTAGGACTATATCCTATACGTATACTTATCCTTAGGCACATCCCTAAACATACCTTAGAAATATCTATAGGGATCTCACTAACGTTTTCGCATCCTAGTTTCCAAAGGTTGACTAAACTTTTCCTCTGATAACAACTGTAGAGACCCTAAGCTTGACGTACATGGACATTACATTACTTTTTCAGAATACTTAATACATAACAAAAACATACACACAAGGACCGTAATAGTTTAGTGTCTTTGGAAACTTGGAATGCAATCATCTAATCGTGGTGAAAGATCTTCAAAATCTCTCAAAAAGATCTTCCACTTTTTGTTTCCTGACCTAAAACCTTTCTTTTGATCCTGGGGGAAAATAAAACATAAAAAGGGTGAGCTCAAATTCTCAATAAGGGTAAGCATGAATAAAATAAAACATACCATATACATTGGAACTTAAAAACATGAACATAATGCTTAAACATTAAAATCTTGAACAACGACATAAAACATGGAAGTACATAAGGCATAGATCATAATGGAACATAAATAATGATAACATAGCATGGGAATAAAACATGTAATTGTAGAATCCATTAAGAACATGTAATGATTTCCATAGTAGCCAATGCATTGCTGCCAAGACCATCTTAGTGGACAAAGTCCCATTCTGAATCGAGTTCACTCCTCGTTTCAGTCCTGTAACACTGAACCGAATTAACTTACTGTTCCAGCCATGTCTATCTCATGAGATATAAAATATTTACCTAATGAATTGGAGGGAGATATAGGTCCCACCCATCTCATAATGAAATCATTCTTACTTGTGCCACAAAAAACATACATCATTCATAATAACCCAATAAACAAAATGGTATTCATAAACATCATTCAATCATCACATAATCCATATAAAAGAAATGGATATCATTTAATAATAAGAAAAATGAAACCATGTAAATCATAGAGACATGATACTTGAAACATACACATATGAAATAATGTCTTCTTAGATGAAAAATGGTTTTGATAAAACACTTGAAATGAATTCTTGAGGAAAATATCCTTTCTTCTTCAAAATCATTTTCTTTTTACAAAATGTCATTCAATTTTAAAAGAAAAGTATTTTTTTGAAAATTTTCATTAAATATTTTTTAGGAAGATTTATGAAAATAAGTCTTTATAAAACCGTAAATATTCGTTTGTGCAGTATAAGATAAAAAAACATTCTTCTCATACTTTTGCTGGAAAAGTCAAAAAGTACCTCGTAATGTAAAAGAAATATTCCTTACATACCATGTAGTAAAAGTCAAGAATGGGTAAAACAGACTTTAAACATACATGAATACACTTTTATAAAACATGGACATGGATGATAGCAATAACCCCAGTAAATACTTATGAATAAGAAATCTCAGATAAAAATGAGATTTGCAAAATTTATCCCTTACCTTAGGTCCGGTATGCTTCGTACGTATCCGAACCTCCTGTATAATGATTTAAATAATGTCATTGACTTATTAAAGAATCATATTCATTGTTATTATATCATATATGGTTCACTTATGACATTATATTACCCGTTCTTTTGTAAATTCCATGTTAAAGCAGCGTTTTGGGTAAAATCATTTTATTTATCGTATGTGTTTCGACTTGTCATTCTTGATATTATTACTTATATCATGATTTACATAATTCCAGAATGTAAAACATGATTTATATATAATATATATTCATCACATACATATATATATTATAGATCGATAAAAGGAAATAAATACACCGTTCATGGAGATGGTAGGTGTACATACGCATGAACGCCGTTTTCGTTTCCTTATTGAATTGAATGGAATTAAGTAGATTAAATAAATATATATATACATAAATCCAGTAGCATTATTATGTCATATATTTTATGATTACTTATTATATATACTTTATAATCATTTCTTGAATGGTTATCATGGAGATTGAATCTCATCGCGTTGTGGAGACAGTATTCCGTACGTATGCACGAGCGATGATATCATTCCCATGATCGTCGAATTGTATTAAAGTGTATGTATAATAATAAAGAACAATATCAATTTACAATAATCATATATATTCATTACTTTCACCATTATACCCATCCAAGTAAGGTGGTGGTGTAAAATAGATTACCCCACGGCGTGGAGACGGTATTCCGTACGTACGCACGCGTGGTGATTTCTTTTTCCGTAGGATGGATAGATGGTGAAATAGGGTTGTTTCATACTTATAATAACATATCAGTATATTAGTTATACTGATGTTATTACTTCATAATGAAAAAACTAAAGAAGAAGATGTAGAAGAAGAAATAATGTTGAAAGAATCGGTAACAGATATTACCTCTTCTTTCGACACGCCTTTTTGAAACCTCCTCTTAGGGCACTAAGATTGGTCTTTGAAGAAGACCAGAACCTCTAGGATGTTTCTAGGGAAGTGGATAAGTAAAATGGGCAGGGGTGGCCGAGCGTGAAGGCTCAAATTGGTGTGAGGAGGAGAGGGAGGAGGTGCCCTTTTATAAGGGAGGAGAGGGGCACCTTTGGAATTCCTAAAAATATTAATTTATAATAAATCTAACCCCACTTAAAAACCACCAAAAATGACTCATCTTCAAATATTATATGATATAGGTTTGTAATCTCATAAACCAATCAAATTTAGACATGTTTGGATCATATTTTAAACCTTATCATTTTGATTTATCCTTATTTAATCTATTTAAGTTTATTTGTGGTAATAAAATTCTAAATTTTAAATTATAAAAAATAATTACTTATTTGTTGTTAATTTTAAATAATTTTTTACTTTATAATATTATAGACCATATAAATTTATAATTTATAATTTTTAAATATTTTTGTGATTTTTAAACAATTTTATAATATGTTATTTGTATAAAATAATAAAAGTGTCAATTTTGACACTATTAATTTATTTGAATTTAAATAAAATATATATAGAAGATATGTTCGAACTAAAAGCTTTAATAGATTCATAAAAGGTCATATGTATCTATAAAATTTGATGATCACATTAAATAGTTCATATAATATTTATTTTATTATTTTTAAAACCATTTATTTGGTTTATCTCTTAATAAAATAATTACTACAACAGTTTTGTATAATTATTTAATATACTGATTTCTTACATAACAATTTAAAATAAAATCCTATGATGAAGATAAATCTATTAACTTTCACAATAATACTTTTACTCTAATTTATCATCTTAAAATCACAATATTTAAATTGTTATATTTATTAAATTATGAAGGTGAAAACTTTGTCATCATTTAATATAAAATAATATAAGTGCCATAATCACTTTTATAAGGATCCAAATGGTTATATATTAGTTCATTGGATGATTAAGGTGTATATATACACTAACAATATGTTTTGGTCTGGTTCGTGGGCCTTTTAATGGGTATTATTATTTCAATGAAAACTATATTACTTATTTTCCACTTAATAAGTAATTTCTGTATCATTAATGTATCACCATTAATGACAATTATTTAATCTCTAAAAATTCTAAATAAATTATCATGATGTAGATACATTTATTAGATTTCTGGAGACTATTTATGTTAGAATTTTTATTATTTTTATCACTAAATTAAAATTATTATACTTATAAGATTTAAGAGAGTGACATGTTGTCACTTTCTTTGGTTTTAATAATAATTAAATTATTTTCATGGTCAAAAGTCCATAAAATGAATCTAATCCGACCCTTAGTTAATATGGGTTTACTTTTAGCCATCCAATAGAATTTTGGAATGTGTTAGGGTAATTTTATAATATTATATTTACCCTTAATTACCCGATTTACCTTTAACTATGGTAAATAAAATTTACCGTAGTTAATATTCATAATTCCCAAAAATAAAAAGTAGCATGTTAACATAATTTGGACCCACTGATTCCAAATATGGAATCCATTTTTTCAAATTCAATACACAGATGTTGCAGAAATTAAATTAAAATTAATCCCGTTGTCGAATGAAAACAGGTTTTTGTTTAAAACATTGCAAAAGATTGAATTGATTTAACCTACAAATTCAAGGTAAAATCAATGCTAATGACATACATTATATTAAATTGTAAAAATATATTCTATTTATACTTTAAAACCATTCAATATTATAATTTAACCATATAAATTATTATGATGAAAAATGTTGTTTTTCAATAAAATATAGCGTGTTTTTACTATTCATCAAAATATGAATGTTACCAGAATAATATGAAAAATTTATCCAAAGTAAATTTTTATTTCTTGATTCCAAAGAAGAATTTTATTTTGTCACATTGAATATATAAACATGTCAAAAACTAGATTTAAAGTGGGCGTGCCATCAAAAGGCGGCAAAACTGCATTTTTTGAAAAATACTTATTTTTCCCGAAAAATTTATTTTGTTCTTATACCATGTTCTAGAAAATGTGTAAGATGAATAATAATGTTCTAAAATTAAAAATTTAGTTAATACTATTCATAACAGCTAGTTCATAATAATATTATAATAATATATCGTTGTTTAGTAAAACCCGGTATTGCGTACAACACACGCTATCGTGGAAGGTCGCGATTGGATGTAATGCAAGCCAAGTCAGGGTTGCGTGTTGTGAAAGAATCATTCGTTGTTTCGTATAATAGAATCCAACCATATTTTATTTATACATTGAATATATATATATATATACTCAATGTTGCGTAGAATAACTATTATCAAAATTGTGTGTAACACGATCCAAGAATAGTGTTGCGCATACTGCAAGCTAATATTGTGTTGGTTAGAGTGCAAGGTAATCTTGGTGTAGCATACAACACAAGAAATTGATGAAATTAAAAGAATATTTTTCATAAAATCTCGGGGTGTTACATTATATACTTTGTTTATTTAATAATTGTATACTTTTTTTATTTCTTAGTGGTATAATGTTGTGGTTTGGGGTGTACTACTGAGTATTTTCTTATTCACACCTACACAAGACTTTCCTAATCATGTCATATTTTGTGTAAACGATCAAAAAATTGACCGATTCATAGGTGGACCAGGATTGGGTGGTTCTTATAGATACCATAATTTCAAGGTGTTCACAAAAAAATTCACTCAACTATCCATTACTGTAACCTTCGGGTAGGGTTTTCTATAAATGAGTTTCAAGAACTTGTGCATTAAATTTTCTACACACCATTTTGGGATTGGAGATGTGTGTGTGTGTGTGTAGGTACTTAAGAAAATGAATCCCATTTGTGGGATATGCCTACTCAATGATATTCTCTAGATACAATCTTGTTAGAGGCCATCATGGGGTAGTCACAAAGTCCCCTCTAGGATGGGTTGTGAGACATGATTACTGAGATCAAGTTTATATTATGATGATGGAATTGATTGAAGGTATCACCCTATCATTTTAATTTTGGAACATAATATTTTATAGTTTATATGACATTAAACACTGATATTATATGAAAATATATCACCATAGTACATTATGATATATTTCATTTTAACTAATTTTTTTCCTTAAGAATGTGGGGAACACATAACCTCGAGTCTAAATGACCATAATATAGAATACCATTTTAAGATAGAAGTTAAACATAATGGTTTGTATAGTAATATCAAATTTATGAAAAATTTATTATTTAAAACATTATAAAAAAATTAATTGATTATTTATTAGTTAGGAAAATTATTAGATTTATTAAAAAAAATTCAAAAAAATATACTTTTTTAAATGGTTTCGTCATGAATTGAGAACATATATTGAAACTATTAATTAATAATTTTATAAAATTAATATAATCAAATTAAAATCCTTCATAATTCATAATTTCAAAATTATCTTAGAGAGAATTTTTTAGATTTATTTAAAAAGTTTCATTGTATGATGAATAGTGAAAATATTAGTTTTCAACTAAAACTATTTTTTGATACTAGTAATTGAAGATGGTAAATTAATTTTTAAACTAATTTTAATTTTAAAATAAATATATTATATTAAAATTTAACAAATTTAGGTCATTGGAGTTGATTTTAAGTTGAATTTTTATATTAATACATTCTACACTTATGATAGTTTTCTCATTGGAAATCAATATTCTCATCACATCTATGGGTATAGTTTTAAATTGTATTGATCCTCCTATGTGAGTTGAATTAGAATATTTTATTACATATTATTAATAATTATAATTTATATTATCTAATATGTTCACCTAAATTTGAAATCGTCACAAATAGTAAAATAAGAATACAATTATTAATGTGTTGTAGGTAAAATATAATTCTTTATGGTGATTAAAATAAAAATATGGTCTTATAAAATGATATATAACTCATAAAACATGCATTTTATTGGTATATTTCATACTTATAACATATAAGGTTCTATAATTACATATTTTGAAGTCTTTTTCATGTTAAATACATGGGTATAATAGAATATTTTCTAAAATTCCGTATGTATCCTCTCGCTCATTTAGAAATTTCCACACCATATCCTCCCTTATTCACAGTTAAAATTTTATTTGGATCATAAAATATCTTCCAAAATTAATTTCTACTTCCCCTATAAAAGATATTTTCCTTTGTTTTATTATAAATCTATCCTGGCATTGATTTTCAAGCAATCCTAATCAAAGTTTCTAAAAAAGATGTATCATTCTCAAATGAGTGTTTTTATTTTCTTTCTTCATCCACATTATAATAAATATTATTGAACATAGTTTATTTAATAACCTTATTATATTTAATATACTTATTTTATATAATTTTAAGTTATTCACCAATACCCATCTCATCTTCCATCAATTGGGAACAGAAAACATCGATAGTGTGTATGATAGACTATTTCCTCATTAACCAATGTAACTCATTTTCAATCAATACCATTCAATTATTTATATAATATTATACTTAAAACATGAATATGATATCTATATTATTATTTATTTATAATATAAAATATAAATTTTAATATTAAAATATATTTAAATTATGATAATGTTGCTCAGGTATTCAATGGACTACCTCCTCACAATAATATGTTGTCCATTCCCTATGTTCTAATTTCAATATTGATAATAAAAATGAATATAATGTTTAATATTATATTTATAACAATAATATAATCTTGAATACTCTATATATATATATATCATGTACACAATAATTAAAACTTTCATGAGAATACATGAATGAGAAATCAAGAAAATGAACACTCGAAACAATGAAAATAATGAATGATCATTAAAAACATGAGGATAAAATGATATTATAGAAACATATATGATATTATAAATATGATTATTATTATAGTATAAATTAGTAACTTTTATTAAATAGTTATTCTAGAAGATAAATCATATTAAATAAAAGGAAGCATGTGGTAAGGGACATTTTCTTAGTTTCACTTAATTGAGGAATATTGTAATGTTATGTACTTAATTTATTTTATATGGTGTGTATAATACCCCTTTAACATGTAATATAATTATTTTCAAACAATTATTGATATTTTATGTTTAAATTTGAATTATTTCATCAAATAAGATTTGAATTGAAAATTACAGAGTGGAAATGAATTTTATAACTCATTTTCGTTTCATTAGGTTATATGATTTCTTCATTTTCATGAATATTATATGATCTTGTGTGTATTTACTTTTGACTATATTATGTTTTATATACACTTTCATTTTATGGATTTACATCTAATACTAAAACTACATTCATTGTTTAATTATCACATAAATTTTTGGCTCTATGATAGGGTTCATTTAACAATCTCATTATAATTGAGATAATTATTAATTAAATTCATATTAAGGGATATTATTTCATCATTTATTAATAAACCAATTTAATATCACTCTACTATGGTTATTTATGAAGTCTTCAATAATTAGTTTCAATTTCTAACTATTTATAACTTATAATTATAGATAAAATATTTTTAATAGAGTCCATATTTAGTTGTCTCTTCAATTAAAAATAATTTTTTATCCAATTCCATATTTTTAAAATATTTTTTATTTTTTTAAAATTTATTAATGAATTAATTAAATACATTTTTAATAATGTTTTACATTTTTTAAATAATCTATAATGACGTTCATACGATTTTCTAATCAATACTTGTTTCTTATTTATCGAAATGTAAAGGGATTCATGTATCTAAACTTATACGACATATAAGAAATTATATTCAATATTGACCACACATTCTTCTAAAGAATTATTTATATATACTAATGTTTATTTTAAAATAATTTTACCATCAAAATAAATGTTTAACTTCTATTTTTTAAAAAATATTATCAATGTGAAAAGGATATTTTCCTCAAGAATGTTTTTGATGATCTTTTTAATGATTTTTTACACATCAATGATAGTATGCCTTTATTTTACTTATACTACTCTTGGGATATGTTTTAATGATAAAATAATTATTATTTATATGGATATTTTATGATCATCTTTAATATATAAATTATTTACATTCACTTTCTTTATTTATTTTCTTAGTTACCAATTTTCCCATAAAATAATTTATTTTATTTGATCACAAGACATTAAATTACACATAAATATCAATATATTTTATGATGGATATATTTATTTTTCAAACCATATATCATCCCTTTATACATTGTTCTACATTGAAAAAGAAATTTTATTAGGGGAAATATTTATAATTTTCATTTTATACTCAATATAGATATTTGATGATAAGGCACTTTGTTCCTGAATTAAATAAACTATTCAATTTTTGGGGAATGTTGTGATCATGATGTAATGGGTGGGAACTAAAATTATATATCCCCTCGATGCATCTTTATTATCATAAGGTTATTAAGTAACCATTCAATAAATGTATTTTTCCTATAGTTTTAAACTATCATGTGAAATGAACAGATAAAATAGCTATCATGACACTTAAGACCATAATGTTTAAAAATTATTCAATTCATTGATTAATAATTCAGTTATTATTATCCATAATATTTTTTCAATTATATTTCATTTGGATGAATCTCATTCTTAGTTTTTGATTAAATAGAAACTTTTTAGTAATTTATAATTCCAAATTAATTATTCATTATTTATTCATGATATTCATGTTATTTAAATGGATTTTGTGTTTTTTTATATAGAAAAATTATTAGTTATTACCTATACATTTTATAATAGTGAAGTTGTTATAATGGAATTTTTGTTCTTTTATTTACTTTTACATACTGATTATTCCTTATCTTGTCATGATATTCTTGTTATTTAATTGAAATATATGTTCAGTTATTTAACTTTATATATTGATTATTATTTATCTAATCATGATATTCAAGTTATTTATTAAATTATTTTTTTTCATATATTTTCCTTGACATATTTTTTATGGATTATTGATTATTATTTACATACTCATGATAGCTTCCACTTTATTTATCTCTTTCGAAGAATTAGAGATCATCATTAATTTTTTTTGGTTTCCCCTGAATCTATGTACTATACAATGAATGATATGCAATGATATACTGTGGGGAATAATTAAATTCCCAAAAAACGATGTAATTTATATACTTAAATGTAATGAATGAATCAAATATGTATAAGTTTACCATGAATAGAATATTATTCTATCATTCGATATGTGATCCATTGTATCATATAACAAAATAAAAATGTAAACACAAGCTCTTGGGAAATATGGTTAGGGATGTTAAATCCAAAATACTTATTTTATTCTAAAATCATGATTTGTACTTCATGTGTGGGTTAGATCCGAGAATTTAATTATAATGAATCCATCTAACATGAATTTCATAGCTAATAATTTTTCAAAAATATCATATATAAAAGTCCATCCAAAATAAAAAGGATTATCTTGAAATGTTTTCTTTCAATCAAAAATGAATTTCCTCAAACATTTTGATAACAAATTCAATAAATCTCACAAATTTTGAAAGAAAAATGGAAATTTCTAGTTAAAAATGAATTTTTTCATTCACTCAAAAACTGGTATTATTGTGTAGAAGATGAATAAATGGTATAGAGTACCCAAGAAAAATTTGTTTTTAACATGGACAGAATTCGTGGAAGGTATTTTTTAAATCAATGGTATTTGCATTAATTTAAACAATTTTAATCCAGAACACTAGATGTTTTTTGATTATTTATGCTTTGTTCCATTAAACATGATTTCCCTTTTCATTTGAATAAATATTATATTTTTCAATGTAATTGATTTAATTATGAGATGTTTTTAATTGAATTGAAATAAAACACCTAAAAATCATAATATATATGAAAAAAATATGACAGAAATACCGAAAATAGAGATTTCAAACCAAAACACATAAATTACTATTATGACAATAATGTTCCTCCCAAACAAATTTTTTATTAAATGTAATCATTTCGAATAATTTATTTTAGAATTGAAAACCATGAGAATAATACATTACAAAATTAGTTGTAAGTAATTATAGAACCATGATTTAATTTACCATCACACACATTTTTCTATCTTTCTAAAAGCTACAACATTGAATCCTATGAAAAAGGATTTTATTTATTTAAAGAAGTTAACATAAAATAAAATTAATGATATAGGAAAAGATATATAGTTTTAACCTCGAAAAGATGTTTCACATCCCATAGTTAGGTATTTCAAGAAAGTCATCCCCAATTTGAAGGTGGGAAATTTTCTTCCTCATGAACCAGTAAATTGAATTTTATCTATTCTCATTCCTCTATGAAAATTTTTAGAAGAACTCTTTCACAAATTTATAATTGTTCCTATTTATGTATTCACTATTCAATTGATATTGGAAAAGTGGGGACAACATATAAACTGAAAAACCCAAGACTTAGTCCACACAAATGACCTTAAATTGTAGTTGAAATTTAATTTGAGGAGGTGGTTCATCTCAATATCACCAAGATAAAAATATTTCTTTCTCTAAAAAATAGTTTATTACCATAATAATTATGTAAACTATTTTATTATTCTATTGATTACTCAAATCATTCTATAATTTCACCATTTACACCCTCATCATATGAAAAATCAGTACAATCAAATAAAATTAGATCTAAATCATTATAGAAAGAAATTTTTAAAAATTTACTATCAAAATTAACTTAAATAGTGAATACATTTCTAAGACTTTTTAGTGTGGCATGTTATGTTTCAAAACATATTGAGAGTGGGAAATATATGTATTGAAAGTCGGAAGCATAATAGATTACTCCAAATTGTCCTCTAATATGAATTTATGGAGTGTTTATTCCTCCTTAACGAATGTTTAATATAATGTTTCTCAATTTATCATTTCGAAAATTGGGGCTTCGCATGGAACTTTATTTTCAAAAATTGTCGCGAAATAATAAATTAAATACTTTTGATTTTCTAAATACCCAACATTTTTTAAATCCTTGGTAATTTCTTCCATTTAATTTTAATGAGGATATTTCAACTCATTAGTCAATTCACCCCAATATGTTAATTAATATTAAACTTTGGAGTGAATTTTTTTTCAAAACCATATTTTTTATCATTAAATTATTCCAATTAAATAATAATAGTTAAAAAAATCTCAACTTTTTTTCTTGTTTCATTAATCACAAAAGATTATTGTTGAAGGACTATTTGATTTTGAGGGATAATGGTTTTAGTTTCATTAAAAATGAATTCATTTTTTTTAATCATGAATATTTTTTAAATTGATATTGTAAAAATTATTCATCATTAGAAACCTCATTTTTTTAAACATTATGTCCTGCATAATTGAAGAAACAATGAAATTTTTTTTTTGTTTTTTTTTGTTTCAAATTTAGGGTAAAATCCCAAATAGTCAAAAACAAAATAAAAAACATTGGAAACCATCCAAAAATAGAACCAAATTTATGATGATGGTTTTTTTGTGTTACGCAGGTCAATAATTTAATCTTTAAGAATTCAGCATACTGGTGAACCCAAAGTTTTCTCATGGGGAGGTTTTAAACTATGTTGTAAAACTATAAATTTATTATTATTTATTTCAAATATGTATTTAAAACTGTGGATTTAAAATTTAGTAAAAAAATTTAAATTAAAAAAATCAGATTACAAATAGAATTGAAAGATAAATATTTGGAAGCCAAAGAATGATTAGTTGAAAAGTACCATATAAAGGATGCAGTATTGTACAAGCTTTGATCCTC
Organism: Viscum album; assembly: GCA_963277665.1. NCBI lineage: Eukaryota > Viridiplantae > Streptophyta > Magnoliopsida > Santalales > Viscaceae > Viscum > Viscum album. The sequence goes on from OY728145.1 coordinate 1,421,624,020, forward strand.
AGACACACCATTTATTATTAAATTTAAATTTATTCAAATTCAATTATATAATGTATACCTTAAGATGTAAAATTATACAAGTATATTTTTTAGAAACTATGTTAATACCTCAAACATTGTTTTATCAACTTTTTAAAGTGATCTGATTTGCCAAATCCCTCCGAGAAACCAAAACTATGTGAACTTGTTGTGTTCAATGGTGAGACCATAACAAGAGAAGTTTAAATTGTAAAAATAATATTTTATTGGCATAAGGTTATTATAAATCCATAAAAACTAGAATAATTTTCAAATAAGAAATAAATATTCCTCCATTAATCAATAAAAACGTTCTATAATAATTAAAAATAGAAGAGTTAATAATGAATTTCCCAAACTGCAAATGGAAATTTAATTAGATCTTCACTAACCACTACCATTTTAATATAGAAAATTCATTTCTTAATAAATTCATTAAATAATACTATAATATAATATACATGCTCAATCATATCCCACCCCTTTAATTTGAAAAATGATTGAAATGACATGGATATTAGAATATATAGATAAAGTGGGTCTCTAAAGTTATATCTCGTTTCTATAAATTTAAATATGGATTGATTTTTTTCCACCATCTATCCTAAAAATTTAATAATTCAATCTTTTAAATTTACTAGAAAACTATTTTTATTTATCCCTAAAAATTGAAATTTATTTGGAATAAATTACAAAATGTATACAGTAATTGATGAAGTGGACTTTTTATTTGAGTTGTCTCTTTAACATCCTCTATTACACACTCTAATTCACTATCATGAGGAGTGATTTTGGGCCTATGTATTCAATGTAGTTATGAGGAGTTAGGTACTATATATTTTTCCAATTTGGTGTGAAAAATTGATTTTCCAAATTAAATGATTTTTGGGACTATAAATGTTCGATTCATTACTTGGTCGTGTTATGAAATATAAATCCAGAAACACTTGGTTATACATAAAAACATTATGATAATTTTATTATAATTGAAATAAATATTCCAAAAACATATAATTAAAAAAACTATTAAAATTCTTGAATTATGAAACTTCCAAAATTTAGCTCGAAACTTATTGAATTTCAAAAAAGTGATGTTTCTTCACATAAAATGAAAAATATGTGGGGATTAAATATTTTTGACACCTATGAGAAATATTTAAAATTTAATCTTAATAAATCATTGATATAATAATATGTTGTATTGTTGATGTAATAACCCATATCTTTCTCCCTCTTCCATCAAATGAAAAATAAAACCATCATTTGTTTGAATATAATACTGAAATCTCGCAAACCAATGTAATTTTATTCGATGAATGAATCTAATTAATATTTATAATTATGGATTTAATATAGATGTATTATTGATGAACTATTTTATCATTCAAATAATATGTGGTATCGACTTCTTTCTAACCTTTCAATCCATTGAACTATGATAACTTTATTTGTTCATAGGGGTGAATTACCACCACCATGATGAAATGTGATTTTTTATAAACACATTACATGGAATCTAAATATATGTGTATTAATAAAAATTATATTACATTTTTTATATAATTGTCATTTTATATAGTGAAAATTATATTTATCTTCTTTCCCTGAATATCATGGAAAAATAAAAATTTTACTCATGCGTAGATATGACATATTATCCCCCTAATTTTAATGTAATTACTTTTCCATTGAGAAAATTCACCATTGTTTTTAAAAATATAATATTTGTATAAAAATTATAATTATACCATTATTATTATTATGGATAGAATGGAATAGTGACCTCTTTGGTCGTATTAAACATACCAATTTGATATTGTTCACATGAGTTGAATATCACCAAAATATCCGAAATAAACATAATTCAATAAGTAATTTTATAAAACAAGAAAATATATAAAATAAAAGGAATTATAAACATGAAAAGGTTATTTAGAATGTAAATGATTAAAATATGTTTATTATTAATTAGATAAATATTGTTCATGATGAGTCATAGTCGAGGTACATAACACATACCTTAAAACCCATGTTTTAAATCATTTAATGAATTATTTTGAAAATAATTTTATTAGAAGGCCATAATCTTAAAATAATTATATTAATTTATTTTTATGTAAATAAGACAATTATAAATGAAATTTTATTTAAATTTTTTACCTTCCCTAAATGTTTTCCAAAAGGAATCATTTTATGCATTTTATATGGAACATTTTGATAAAAATATAAAAGGAATAGTATATTTTTTTCATATCTTACATCTATAGTTCTTCCTGCCACAATAACCATTATTTAGGGTTCGACTTCCTGTAAAAGATTTTATGTTTTATTTTTTAATAAACCATGTTTCCCCTTGTTATTGGTATTTTCAAAAATGGTTTTAAATGGAATTGATATTTAAATATTTGGAAATTTTTTCTTATGTGTGAGTAGAATATTTTTATGTGTTTTATAATGGTATAAAATTTTTTCATTTATTAACATTATTTTATGGTTCATGGGAATTATTTTTAATAGAACGTGATTACAATATATTTTATAATGGAAGGTGATCTCGATATAGCTTTGGATGATGAGCGATATCGATATAGATCTCCATTTCATTGGGTAAAGTTATGTTGTTAACCCATTAGGTTTATCTTATAGATTAATAGAATTTACTAGGTTGGTTATTCCATTTTCAATAGTTATTTTATGTTTGAAATGAATATTTTTCCCAGGTTACCCAGTTGATTTATCAATTATTTATTAGGGTATTTATAACATCCCAGGTAAATAATGAGTAAGACATTTTTATATTTTTTAATATTTCTGAATTAAATATTAATTTTACTTTAAATGGGATGCTACGATTCGATGGCATACCCAATACGTAACAATGGGTTTCTTTAAAATCGTATGTTGCACACAATGGTGAATCATACTAGAAAATAATAATATAATATTATTATTTTAAATAGTAGTTAATGCATAGCCATTTTAATGGGGGGAACTCACTAAAAAACTACAATATAATTATAAATGTTTGTTAAATATATTTACTTTTATCAAATAAATGTTAGTGGCTTAAAATGTGAATGAATCTAATTTTAAGCATAATTTACATTAAATGGTTGATTTACAACCTTTTAATGGTGATCCCTAATTAAATATAGTTTTGGTCACATTAATACATTATATTTGACCAAATAAAATCCATCTTTATAATGGGGAAAAAATTACATTGTGTAAATTTTTGGATTTTTTCCGATAAGGATCATTTTTTTAATAAATATTGAAAATATTGTATTTAATTCAAAACTGAATTTTAATATGATTTATTTATATGATTATATTATCTTTTTAATTGGTTTTAGAGTTTAATTAGAATATATATTTACCATTTAATCCAATTTTGATCTTTGGAATTAATTTCACATTGAATTTGGACATAAAAAGTGTCAATCTTTTGATAGTTATTGTTTCTTAAAAACATGCTATTTGTTTTAAGGAGAATTAATTTTAAATTAATATATGAAACTTCTATGTATTGAATTTGGTAAAATATGTATCATTTTTTAATTTTTATTATCAAATATAGCTTAGGCTGAATTTTTGGTATTTTTCTAAAAAGGATCAATTTTTGATGAATAGTGAAATCACGTTGTAATAGATAAAAAAACTGAAATTTTCATTTAAATGAAATTTTACCACTTCTTTGAATTGAATTTAAAAAATCTGACATATATGGTTGTTATTGATAAGTAAAATTTGGTTCAATGAGATGAAAATAATTTTTGGTGAATAGTAACTTTTGACTTTTATTTACTGCGGTTAAAGGTAAATAAGGGAATTCAAGGTAAAAAGAATATGATAATAATAGCATATTATCTCAAAAGTTGTCCTAACCTTATTTTATGAGTAATGGCAGACCATGGGAATCCTTGGGTCGATTTCGAGACCCCATGGAGCCACTTATGAATGATAATGACACTTTATTTTAATTAACTTAAGGTAAAGAAAAAAATGACATAAACAAATATCTCTTCGTAAATTAATTTATATATGGTGTTTTATAAGTTGTAATTTAGACTATAAATATTCATTGGAAATATAAAAATATTTCCAACATCATGGTATTTTTTTACAATTTTTAGATATTGAATAAATGAAATTATTTATGACACAATAATGATGCAGTATTTACCTCATTAATAAATGATTTAAATAAATAAGATTATAATGATTACAATATTATCCAAAACTTATCCAATTATAATTGGATGATTTTATTTCGACTATGATTCATATTATTTTTTACTTTAATGATTTTTTCACCTTTAGACACTGAATATCATTATATATTAAAATAATGTTTTCACACTTTCTTAAAGAGCCCCTCCTCCCCCTTATAAAAGGATACTATTTCTAACCCATTTATCACACCTCTCAAGTCCCTTGTCTCATCCAAAACCTACCCATAAAATCTCTCAAGATCCCCCTATTCCTCTTAGAAGCCTCTTCTTAGGCATAAGGCACATCAAGAAGTCATTTTGGTTCAAACCAAAGGAAGTTACCCAAATTAAAGGTAACAGTTTCTCTTAACTTTTTTTGTTTTACATTGTTTTATTTTTCTTCACCAACCCCCTAAACTCTTTTTATTACTTTATTTTATAACAAAAATAGTATCCTCAATATAATATGATGTTTTTATTAGATGTATTCGAACTACACTTACACACACATCCATCTAATGGGTGAAAAACATACTGTTTCTGTGGATGACAAACTAACGCCTTACGGAACGATGATTGTTCCATTATCTCATGCCACCTCTCATGGTAGCCATTAAGATGAAAATATATTTATATATTATATATATTATGTTTATGTTTTCTTTATTATTCTGTATTTCTTCTTTTCTAGTATGCCTTTACGGTTTCCATTATGTGTAAACACGATAATTTCATTTGAGGAAATGCGGACTACCGCCCACTCAAAGTGATATGACTCATTAATGACATATATGTGTGATGAATAAAGGATAGAGTTAATGATATTATATATTATAGTATACTGTAATTATAATATACCTATGTATAATTATATTTTAATTCCATTAAATTAATAAATAGAAATGAAAGTTGTGTTCCAGCGTACGTATGGATTACTGTCTCCATGAACGATGCATTTCATTTCTTATACCCAAAATTTTACGTACTATTATAAATACATATATATACTGGATATATATTATGAATATAATAATTAAATAGCTAATATCATTATGGGGATAATGGAATATTGACCACATGGACTACTTGTAATTATAAGGTGGTCATTTTTGACTCAATTACCAAATATCGACAAAACGAACATTATTAACTTAAATGATTACATAAGGTTTATAACACGGTAATAGGTTATATAAAAGGAATAATAAACTTGAAAAATATTCTTAAGCAAGTAGAAATTAACTTTAGTTTATTATTTAGGAGATTATAGAATGATCGAGTCATGTCAGACAAGAAGTAAGGGACTTCGTCTCAATCTCCTTTCATTGAGGAATATTTTGTTTTAATACACGACTTTCTTTTACACGCTTTATAAACACCATTTACTTTTCCAAGGTAATAGTTTTCTATGAAGTGTTTTACTAAATGAAAAAAAGAATGTTTCTTTTAACGTATGCGGTGACAACGACCTTTCCACCGCCGTTAGTATTAATTGTTCCTTGGATTAATTAATAGGTCGTGATGTCTTTTTCAATGAAAATAAATACCATGTAATATTTTATCTATTTTGGTATTGAAAATGGTTTTGATAATGGATGTGTTATGTCAATATATTTATGAGATATATTTTGATTAAAATGTGGAATTTTTTTATTTCCTTTATATTTTTTTATCTATTATGATTTTATAATGGTACTTGAAAATTTAATGGGTGGTTACATGATAAACCAAATGACATATGGTTCTGTGATAAAACAGGATGGGTGGTTACGTTATAACCACCATTTCATTGGGTATGGAAGTTGGATGTATGGATATTCCATTTAGTCATATTTGTGGAAGTCAACCGTATGGTTATTCCACTTAAGAATGTTTATGTACCGAGTTACCTTTATATGTTATGTGTTCCTTATATGGGTTTTATGGTAATATTTTGGTTACAAAAGCGTAAGAAATGATCTTTTATTCAGTGAATAGTATTTAATAATTCAGAAAGTGGAGCAATACTACTTATGATAAATTATTCATGGCTTACTTGTTGTTTTGAAAATCTAACAGTTTTCCTTCATTCAGTATCCCTTACTGAGCTTTTTTTGCTCATCCCATGTTTTTGAAATGTTTTTCATTGGACATAAAGTGGAATAGGGCCAAGGATGGGATGAAGGAAAATTTATGTTGTCTAAAACATGGAACTAGACATGTATTATTTATTCAAGAGTTTTTATTTTATGAAAAAAAATTAAAACTGAGTAGAAGTGTCTACTTTGTAATTTTTGAGATGTGATGTAATTGTTATGCCTAATTCTCTAAAACTCTAAACCTAAACAGATCCATCATGTGAATTATTCATTTAATTCAAGACTATATAACGTATAAGTCTGGGTCCTTATTGTTGGTATCAAAGGTCAGTTTAGGTAACTTTAGAGGTTAGGGTGTCATATATGTATAAGTGACATAACCATAATGGATAACGTATTATAAAGTGTCGTAGTTATTTTGAATGAGTTTAAGATAACATGAATTTGTATTTAACCTCCTCATAAGATATTATATTATGATTTTACTGACATACTCACACTAACCTTTTTGGTTTTAGTAAATGGCAGGATCTAGGAGGCACCCAAGAAATAGTGGATGTGATGAAAACTGTGACAGTTTTCTAAATGTGAAACTGAATGAAATGAGTGCTATAATAAGAACTCTTATATTTAATCTCAACCAACTCTCCAGAGTCATTATTGACAACCCGAACCTTGGTTATTTTTATAAGGCATCGTATTTGCAAGAAACAAATCCATACAGAATTTCAGGTAGTAATCATAAAGGTAAGTATGTTAAAAAACCCATGTGTCAAGGATGTAGAAATAAACACCATGGAATATGCTTCAAAGGGATGGAAATATGCTATAGATGTGGTAATTAAGGTTATAAATCAAGAACCTTCCATGGAAAAAGGAAGCATCCAGTTGACTCTAGTAAAGAGAAAGAAGTTATTTCTGAGGGATCAATTGAATGTTTTAAATGTGGTGTGCATAGTAATTATAAAAAAATATGTCCTAAGAAGATGTTTCAGTGATGGGATCACCAGGATTGTACAAATATATGTTTACCAATACCTAATTACATTCTAATTGAGGATGAAGAAACTTAAAATGATCAATGAAAGGTATGGATTATTTCTTAACATATGTTTTGACCTTATTGAATATTAGGATATGATTCATGATTTTGTTTGTAGGAAATAAGTATTTAAGAATAAGTTGGTAAAGAATGGCTAATGGATCATGAAGAATGTTGAATGAGTAAGAAGTGAACATATAAGGGATTCAAGTGTAATGGTATATTTTAGGATGGTGAAATGCTTAAAAGAATTAAGTCTCTTTTTATGATGAGATTACATTAGAAGAATTTTTATAGTATGTGTAACCCCAATGTTTGATATATGAAAATTTTATTCAAGGAATAATTATCTTTTATTTTGTGAATATAGTTATAAAAAACCATTTGGGTTTATATGATCCTTGAATTTTAGGCAATTATAGGTTAATACAGTTTGGGATGAAAAATTAATGTTATTAGATAACTATTGTGGTAAAAATATGTTATGGTTATTTTTGATAAATTTTTCTCATTTTGGAATGGTTATAAATTTATATAATTTTTCAAAATGGAAAACACACAGAGCGTGTGACAACCCGTCACGTTAGACAAAGCTATGGGAATCGAACCCACAACCAATGTGCGACTAGGATTTATCGCCTACCACTGGACTACGTGAAGTCCCTGGTTAGCATGAGTAATTATTTTTAGGAATATGATCTTAATAATAAGTTTAATTTGGGTTATTTATGGAAATTATTAACATATCATAGAGAATATGTGATGATGTTAATTACACTTCAGTATGATACTTTAAAAGTAGTCGATGTTATTTAGAGATAAATGTAAAGATTTACTATGGAACACAATGGGATTAAATTATTTTGAGTTTTGGTTTTCAATGTTAGTTTGGATTATATTGAATAATTTTAAGGAATCTTCTTTACTGAATGGTTTTTGTTGAAATTAGGGTACTGTTTGTTGAATTTTAGAGATTAAGAATTATATTTATTTTTAGAAATAATTATCCTTTTTGGTGATTAAATGATCTTGTACTAACATTGATGGTTTTGGATTAGGAATAGTATTTCATTTAATGTCACGTATTTATTGACTCTTTTTCCAATGTGGGACTTTAAATTATGTTTCTAAGCTGAGTTTTAAAATTGCGAGGACGCAATTTCAAAAATGGGGAAGGATATAATATCCCAGGTAAATAATGAGTAAGACATTTTCATATTTATTAATATTTTTGAATTAAATATTAATTTTACTTCAAAGCGGATGCTATGATCTGATTTCATACCTGATATTTAGTAATGGGTTTCTTTGAAATATTACATTTCACACAATGATGAGTCATATTGAAAATTAATAATATAATATTATTAACTTAACTATTAGTTAATGCCTTGACATTGTAATGGAGGGAATGAAAAAATATTACTACAGTATGATTATACATGTTTGTTAAATGTATTTACATTTATCTAATTAAAGTTAGAGGTAGAAAATGTGAATGAATCTAATTATAAGCATAATTTATATTAAAAGGTCGATTTACCACCTTTTAATGGAGAACCCAAATTAAATCTAGTTTCAGTCACTTCAATATATTCTATTTGACGAAATAAAATCCTTCTTTAGAATGGGGACATCAAAATTTCCTTTGTGTAAATTTATGGAATTTTTCTGATAAAGTTAATTTTTAAATGAATAGTGAAAATATTGTATTTTAATTCAACACTGCATTTTAATCTGATTTATTTATATGGACAGATTATCTTTTAAATTTGTTTTAAAGTTTAATTAGATGATATTTTTACCATTTAATCCAATGTTGATCTTTAGCATTAATTTCACTTTGAATATGGACATAATCTAGTGTCAATCTTTTTATGGTCATTGTTTCTTAAAAACATGCTATTTGTTTTAACAACAGGAATTAATTTGAAATTAATTAATGAAACTTCAATGTTTGGAATTTGGGAAAATAGAAATCATTTTTTAATTCTAAATATCAAATATAGAATTCACTTAATTTTATGTATTTTTCTAAAAAGCTTCAATTTTTTGATGAATAGTGAAACCACTTAGTTGTAGTTAAAAAACAAACTTTTTCATTTAAATGAAATTTTACCACTTCAATGAATTGAATTTCAAAAATCTAAAATACATGGTTTTTATTAGTAAGTAAAATGTGGTTCAATAAAATGAAAGTAAATTTTGGTGAATTGTAACTTTTGACTTTTATTTACCACAGTTAAAGGTAAATAGGGTAATTCAAGTAAAAAAATATGATAATAATACGAAATTACCTTAACACTTGTATTAACTTTATTGGATGAGTGAAAAATGACCATGGGAATCCTTAGATCGATTTTGGGACCCCATGGAGCCACATATGAATGATAAGGGAACTTTATTTTAATTAACTTAAGGTAAAGACAAAAATTGCATAATCAAATATCTCTTTAAAATTAATATTTATATGGTGTTATATAAGTTATATTTTAGACTATAAATATTAATTTTAAGGATAAAAATATTTCATACCTCATGATATTTTTTTATAATTTTTAGTCATCGAATAAATTAAATTATATTTGACACAATAATGATACAATATTTACCTCATTAATAAATGATTTAAATAAATAAAATTATAATGATTAAAATGTTATCAAAAAATTGCCCAATTCCTATTGGATGATTTTATTTAAACTATGAGTCATATTATCATTGATAGTAATGATTTTTGGAACACAATAATTCAAATATCATTATATAATGAAATAATATTTTCACACATTCCTAAAGAGCCCCTCCTCCCACTTATAAAAAGAGACGATTTATAACCCATTCCTTACACCTCTTAGGTTCCCTGGATCATCCAAAGTCTACCCAAATAATCTCTCAAGATCCCCCTCTTCCCCCTATAATCCTTATCTTAGGCAGATGTCACTTCAAGAAGTCCAGTTGGTTCAAACCAAAGGAAGTTACCCAAATTATTGGTAATAGTTTCTGTTAAATTATTTTGTTTTATTTTGTTTTATTTTACTTCTCCAACCCACTAAACACTTTTTATTACTTTATTTTATAACAAAACAAGTATCCTAATTATACTAGTCTTTTGTTATCAGAAGGATTCGAACTACACTTACACACACCACCATCTACTAGATGAAGAACATACTGTTTCTGTGAATGACAAACTAATTCCACATGAAACGTTGACTATTCGATAACCTCTTACCGCCTCTCATGGTGTCCATAAAGATAAAACTATATGTATATATGATATATATTATTTTTATGTTTTATTTATGGTTTTTTATTTTTCTTTTATTGCATACCTTTATGGTTTCCATTATGTGTAAACACGGTAATTGAATTTGAGGAATTGAAGACTATCGCCCCCTCAAAGTGATATGAATTGTTAATTCCATATGTTAGATGTATAAAGGATATAGTTAATGAAATTATATATGATATTATACTATAATTGTAATATACCTATGTATCATTATGCTTTATTTCCATTAAAGTACAAAAAAGAAATGAAAGTAGCATTCATGCGTACGTACGGCTTACCGTCTCCATGAATGGTGCATTTCATTTCTTATCTCCAAAATGTTACATATTGTTATAAATACATATATATAATGGATATATATGATGAATATAACATCTAAAGAGTGAATATCATTCTAGAGATAATAGACTATTGACCACATGGACATCTTGTAATTATAAGGTGTTCATTTTTTTCTCAAGTACCAAATATCGACAAAACAAACATTATTAACTTAAATGACTACATAATGTTTATCACTTGTTAATAAGTTATATAATATGAATAATAAACTTGAAAAGGTTCTTATGAAAGAATAAATAAATTTTAGTTTATTATTCATGATATTAATGAACGATCGAGTCATGTCGGACAAGAGGTATGGGAATTCGTCTCAATCCCCTTTCATTGAGACATATTTCATTTTAATACACGAATTTCCTTTATAAATTCTATAAAAACCAATGAATATTTAAAATGTATATTTTTCTATGATTTATTTTACTAAATTTCAAAAAGTAATTTTTTTTAACATAAGCGTTGACAACGACCTTTCCTCTACCGCAAGTATTATTTGTTCTTTGGTTTATTTAACAAGCCGTAATGTTTTTTTCAAGGAAAATAAATACCATATACTCTTTTATGTATTTTGGTATTGAAAATGATTTTGATAGTATATTTTTATGTCAATATATTTATGTTATATATTTTGATTGTAATGTGCAAATGTTTTCTTTCCTTTATATTTGATTAATGTGTTATGATTTTATAATGGTGCTTGGACTTTTAACAGGTGGTTACATGATAAACCAATTGACGGGTGGTTCCATGATAAACCAGGATGGGTGGTTATGTTATAACCTCCAATGAATTTGGTATGGAAGTCGGCCATATGGCTATTACATTTAGTTTTATTTTTGGAAGTCAACCGTATGGTTATTCCACTTATGATTGTTTAAGTCTCAAGTTACCATTATATGTTATGGGTTATTTATATGGGTTTTATGGTAATCTTTTGGTTAATAAAGGTAAAGAAATGATCTTTTATTTAGTGAAGAGTATTTACTACATCATAAAGGGGAAAATTATTACTTATGATAAAGTATTGATGGATTACTTGTTATTTGGAAAATCTAACAGTTTTCTTTCATTGTGTATCCATTACTAAGCTTTTTATGCTCATCCCATGTTTTTGAAATGTTTTTCACAAGACCTAAAGTGAAATAGGGTCAAGGATGGGATCAAAAAAAATCATATTTTCTAAAACATGGAACTATATTGGACTCATTTATTCAAGAGTTTTTATTTTATAAAAAATGGAAACTTAGTAGAATTTTCTACTTTGTAATTTTTGAGATGTAATGTAATTATTATGCATAATTATATAAACTCTAAACATGAAAATATCCTCAATGTGAATTATTCATTTAATTCCAGATTATGTATTGTTTAAGGCCAGATCCTTATATTATTAATGGGAATCTATTTATTTCTCAATGTACTATGTTGAGCTTAACAATAAAAAGAAATTTATGATACATGTTAACAGTGAATTAATTTTTTAAATATTTCATTATTAAAAATAAATTTTAATGAGTTTTATTTCAGCTTTATTTTTTATGAAATGATTTATTAATAAATTTATGTATAGTATTTGATTTTAGGTTTAATAACATTTTAATTTTGAGCCTAAATTGTATTTTCAAAAGGATAATTTGTAGGAGTATTCAAGGAATAATGGGATTCTTTATTTCTTTTTACATGTCACATAGTATGTTTTTTGTCGTCCCATTTTTTAAATTTTTTTAAAAGGTTTTATTTATTTGTTGGGAGAAAAATGTGTTAAATATGAAATTAAGATGATATTTCAAGAAAATGTCATGACCTATACCAATGGGTCCCATGATGTAACTCACCGATTTGACCTTCAATAGTATGGGGGCTAGAGACTAGCAATATGTTATCGTATCATAGAAAAGGGAGGTCTTAGCCTATGTACCTTTAGAAAGACACACATATCCATGCTCAAACAATTATGAAATGAAAAAAAAACTCAACAACCATTCATGAATACATGTATATTCAAAAAATATAGTACAATAAGTATTAATGGAATATAAATAGGGATAATTATAACCCTAATAGCAAGAGACATGACATCAAGTCCAACCGAAAAACAGATATGTGGACTGCAATCAAGGTAATGTAATAAACAACCTCAGCCTTTTTGGTCTCACTATTAAATACCTAGTCCATGTCCCTATATGAATCTTTTATAAGTTAGATCATATACAAAAGACACGACACATGTAAGAAAATATCATGAATGGAGATTAATAGAAATAACCAAAAAGAAAACCTATAAAATTTATCATATAATGAAAGAATAAAATTTATCTCTATATAGGTATATGTCTAAAACACTTATTAACAGATTATTTAGATATACTGAAAAAATACACACTATATTAATGTAAGTTCACGACAAAAAATATCACCTATGATTCCATCTCAAAGGATTCGCATAGAACTCTTCTTGGATAAGACACTCCATGATTCATATAACACTGATGGAATCAATCTGAGAGGTAGTGCTCATTAGATCTCTCTATAAGAAGTCTACATTATAATTTTAAAGATATGAAATACATAAATGACTATAACTCAAAATTCTAGGGGGTATACTAACAACTCAATATGGATTAACTCTCTATGTAGTAGAATGACACTCATGTAGTATTGGTCGTAATGATAAAAATAACTCCACTAAGGGGACTCATATTACTGTGGATCTCACTCCAAGCCTCATGCAAGGATTCTAAAAATTCTATGCAATAAGTCTATCTTATGGGATAACTATATGATGTGTAGTATGGGATTACAAAAAAACACTTTGATAAACGGATATAGGGAACAAACCCAAAACAAATCCAAGATACAGAGCACCTGGGATCCATGGATTATTTGAAGGAGTACTTGGTGTGTAATTGGAGAAAACAATGTGTCCCTTCTACACTAATTCCTACTTATGTAAAAATAATTATTTCTATTTCTATTTAGAATTACATGATGTATAATTTTATATGGTCTTATCCTTGTGTCCAAGTACACAGCTAAGCCTATTTACAAACAAGTTGGACATGTCGATGTGGGTGTATATAGTATTCCCTAGGCTGTGTACTCCATTCCATTTTTGTGTACACACTAACATACTTGAAAATCAATCCATAGAGGGTCACACATCATGTGATAGTGGTCTCACATTGTGTGATCATTATTATTATCTTGAAACCCTAGTCATCTCATAGGGGTCGTACATGGTGTGTATCTCCCCAGTATATATTTTTTTGTTCGAGATTTTCTAAAAGCCTGGTTCCTCCTCCTACACAATCTCATGATAATTCCACCATAGATATTGGCCCTGATCTCATTTGAAATCGTGGATCTACTCAAAACATCACCATTGTCCATCACCAAATTCTGACCACCAAAACCGCATAGACAATGACCTCGTACAACCAACCATGATTGTATGATAAATATCACAACATATGTATCCCAAATCCACAAAAATTTCGAATGATTCCAACATATCATGATTATCACATCATTTTGAGATTTTATCTATAATTTCAAAACATTGTGCCGAAGAACGGGTGAAAAATAGTTGATTTTCTTGAGTTCAATGAATCACAAACCAAATGATCTCCCATGATGATTAAATAGATGGGGAATAAAATAACAAAAAACATCTATGAGGAAAATACCAAAATCTATGTGAATGTCATCATTTATTCTTTTATATTAGATTGATAATGGATGTGATAATAAAATAATCCAAAAGCAATTCCCCAAAAATACTCCAGAAAAATAACCCATCCCACAAAATGTATGATCCATGTATCAATATGTTGGTATATTGATTAAAAATTATCATAGAAATAGGTAATGGGGAAATAATCCAATAATAGAGACATATTACCTTGATTTTGGATTAATTGTTGATGAATAATGATGATACATCATCATCACTAGTGAGATCCTCCAATTTCTTTTCATGTTGACTATGGAAAATTGATCTAGTTGTTATTTTCCTACATATCAATCTCCATGATCTCTAATATCTTTCATTGGATTGCAGGGTTATATGGTTAAGTCTAAAAACAATCCATAATAATATCTAAAAAGAGAAATGAATAGGTCTTTCTGTCCATATATTTAATAAAATAAAATATTTTATTGTTTTCTTCCTTTTACTCCCTTGATGTTTTTTATAGATTCCCTATAATGACAATGATTATTTCACAAATAAGATAAAACCCATGCACTAAACTCAATAGTGTCCTTATATTTTCAATATAGACCCCCATTTTGATGATATTCCACTTTTATAGGAAAAAATCACATGAATACATTTTATTATATTTAGTGTATTTTAAATAATTATTTCAGGCACATTGGGCTTTGGAATCACTCACCATATCTTCCCCGTGCCTTAAAAATAATCCATATAATTTAAAAAAACACATTGAAAATATGATTCATTAAATTCTCCAATATTGGGTATTTATGTCCTAAAATGACAAAATAATTGGATACACAAATAGATGTGGGAACTGAGCACGTATTTGAGTGTCACACTCTTAGGTGATCTTATGAAGATTCCTATTATACCACCAAATATGTAGTAAATGAATTTCTCACCAAAAAAGGATTCTCTCATACCGATCATCCATATTTATTGGGTACTCACCAAAGGTTGCTCCATCCTCAATGTGCAGATCAAAAAATTAGATAACGTGTGACTGGTCATTTATGAACCACCTTAGATGAAACATATGGAAGACATCATGTACAATGTATAACTATTTCTACATATCTATGTTGTGTGGCATGATTCCAACACTATAAACTATCTAGAAAGGGAAAATTAAGGTCATATATATCTTTCTTCCCCATAGAAATCTCTATAATCAATGTCAATGTGAAACCCTTGGAAACACATGGTCTCCAACCTCGATTTCCAAATTCCAATGCTGTCTTATCATAGATGATTTCTCACAGCTATGTGTAGTCCTCATCTGCTCAAATTTTATATGTGACATATCTATATTAGCTCATTCTATAACAACTGAGGAAATTATGAAATATTAATAAATTATTTATTACATAAATTTACATGTATTAAACCTGAAATATTGAGAATTATAGTGTCATTGTTTAATAGGTATGTTTCATAGCATCATAAACATGGGATATAACAAAATTATTGAAAAAAACATGAACATGAACAAAAATTTCCATATCGTTTAAAACATCATGGGATAACCTTTGAAAAAAATAAGAAATGGGTGAGTTATAAATTCCATTAATGGAATAAAAATGGAATAAGGTAATACCTTTTAGTAAATAGGCTTATCAATGGGGAATAAAAAGAGTTTGAATCATAAATATGAACAATGATACATGATATAACATGATAATAATAACATTGTAAAATGTGGAACCAACTTAAAAAACTACATCAAAATAATAATTAAATGATAATATCAAAGACATCATGATTGGAAAATTTCATTAATGTATTCAGGTTCACACCATGTCCCAAAATGGAGTCTTATGAAATAAAATTACCCAATTCATTGGAGTGCTATATAAAACCAGAAAAACCTATACTATTCATTTCATTATTATACATTGGTGTGCCACATTGAAAATAAAACATGGATTGGATTATCATTCTATTTTATTCCTCGACTAAAGATTTTTTAATACATAAATATAATTCCCAATTAAATTAATTATATGTATATAATGGTGAACAACCTACATATGAAATGGTTATTATGTCCAGAACACAATTTTTTTGTCAAGGAACAATCACATTGAAATTTTGCCGGCATAACGACATCACATAAAATTTTTTAAACCCGGTTAATGAAATGAAAAGTTTACTATAATCACTTCAAAAATAAAATGGTCTGAAATAGATACCTGTATATACCTGTCCCAGCATTAGGAATTGGAAATGGAGAGATTAAGATATTAAATAATAATAAACAATGAAGAGAAGGTTAGGATCCCTGAATAAATAATGGCATGATAATGTGTGTACATAAAGGATCAGATAGGGGATTAATGTGTATTAATGGGGTATCTCAACATTCATAAATAAAATTCAATGTAATGGATTTTTAGGAAAACATACCCATAGAACGACAATTTGAAACCAATAATCATAACTGAAGAGAGGATCTTTAATAAAAATGATAATAGTGAAATATCATACAATAGTGTGTGACATGAATTAATTGGGAGGGGATTCTTCAGGGATTGGTTGTGTCATTGGATGACTCTATATATATAATAAATGATTATGGAAATGATCCAGGAAGTTTTAGTGAATATAACTATGATCCTGGGTGGATTTATATAGGAAAAGAGTTTGGTTTATGTATTATTTTGTTTTTGGACACTACCTAATAATTTAAGCAAATTCAAAAAACATTCCATGGTTTTATCCCACATATTTTTCAAAATGGGAGTAACTCTAAATAAGTTATAATTCAAATGGATTAAAATAATAAAATAATACAATTTATTATGTGGAGGTGAGTCATACTCTTAAATAAATGGGTTTAAAACCTAGAAATAAATTAATGGTTTTGGAGGATTCATATCTGATTTAAAAAATTAATTAGATAAAGATAATATCACATTATATAAGAGGTAAATCAATGATTTGTTAATTAAACACATTATAGTGTTTATTAACTCAATTTTGGTTCATTTTAAAGTAATAATACACAAATTATATTTATACGCTATTTAATTTCCACCCAAAACATTTGAATGCCCTAGAAAATTATGTGAAAAATACAATTGGATAATTGTTTCCTAATGATTCCAAAAATAATATTAATTTTATATAATTTTTTCTAAATATTTACAGTTTAAATTTTAAAATAGTAATCGAAATTTGTTGAGGAATTCTGGGTTTTTTACAGTAACAGTTTTTTAACCATAATGAAAATTACAATTGACTTTAAAAAAAATTATACAATAATTTATATTTAATAAAAATTATTTTATAACAAAATTTTTCTAAAATAAAATTTATTTAATAAACCCATTAATTCATCAGAATAAATTCTTTATTATAATTTAAATATTACCAAAACATAATATTTTTGTTTTATTATATTGAAATAAAAATATTTTATATGGTAAAATTAATATGACGAAAATATATCCATTATTTTATAAAAAAATAAATTATATACTCATATCTCTAGGGTGTTGATACATATCCCTTAAATACACTAAAAATCAGTAAGAGTAAGGTGTGAAACTATGAGACATTTATGGGGAGGTTTGGTATACATGACTCTGTCCATGATCTCGATGAGATGGAACTTCTACCATAAATAGTTTCAATAATTCTGAAGTTTTGGTAGCATGGCTTGGGATTAGTCAAGGGGAAATAATAGTTATGTTATATCCCTTGGAATATATGATAAGTGGGGTTCATAGGGTATTATCCTACTAGTATTGGTGATCACATTGTTTATATATCTCTAATGAATTTGATAAAACCTTATATTTATAACAATCACTTGGTCAATATTCAGTATATATGTTATCAACTATAACGATTCTCAACTATCATTTATATCATATTTGATATTATAAAAGTAACGAAGTGCATGTGTTTTTTATACTCATATTTCATAATCATACAATTAAATCTAAAGTTTGTGCCATTATAGAGTAGCCATAAGCTAGTAGAGATCATAGATTATAGAGAAAAAATTATATGGAATAAGAAAATATTCCAGGTCAAAGTGATTTGGTTAGACCATATATTTGAAGAAGAAATAGGGGAACCAGAGGAGGTGATGAAATAGAGAGACCATAAGCTGGTTCCCATGTTTTTTCTTCAAACATATGGTCACACTCTAATTGTACCAGCTCTAGATTGAGTACATGTAAGGGATATGGTATTTATATTCTCAATAGGGATACATGGAATACATCATGTAGTTGATATAGAATAGGTCGGATTAAAAGTCGGTAGGTAACCACTCAGAAAAAAGGATCTCAAAGGGGTTGATGTAACTTAGACTAAGAATTAATTTCTTCCATAATCCCATAAAATTAAAACCTGGAGATAATAACATTAATTAAATGTCTCAAAAATAAAACTCTAAGTCTCATTAGTGATTATTAGTATAGCTCTTCTATCGAATATGACAAGACTTAATGCGCTGTTGAGTGGTCTTAACCTTTTCTAGAACTTCCTCAACCATTTTAGGACGTATATTTTACCCAAACTAATCCTTAAATTCATGTGTTCTACACATCCTTTCATAAATTCCATCATAAGTATCCATTTGTATTTTTGAGTGGAAAATGTTGTTGTATGATAACTTGATAAGAGGATAATGTCAGTCCCATCTTCCTTTTGAAGACAATTTAGCATAATCTGAATATTTCTTAAAGTGTCTAGATATTCAACTTGTATTATCCATATGTTTTAGGGTGATATGTCATGTTAATATTGAATTATTTATTCATATCATGTTGGAGACTCTACTTTAACATAGTGGTGATTATTGGATCTCGATCAGATACAATTGATAGTGGTATCCATGAAGCCTCACAACTTATCTGATGTATATCTATTCAAGTTGATCTACTGAGAAATATTCTCAAATCACAATCAAGTGTAAAGTATTTTTAAGATGATCCAAGAATACCCATATATAATTATAACCTATTTAAGTATTTTTAATACCAATTACAATGTCAATGGTGATGATTTCCCATTTCCTTATAGGTACGGGTAATGGATGCATCATCCCCTTATATTTCATTCATTTACACCTTCACTTACTGACATACAAGACATCTTGATGTATATTTTGATTTATCCTTCTTCATATTTAACCACTAATAGTGTTCTCAGAGGTCATAAAACATCATTGTTATATATGGGTAGATAAAGAATGTAAAACTATGTGCATCATTCAATAATTATTTCTTAAACTCTGGATTTGACAGTATACATAGTCATGACCCAAATTTCACAAATACTTCTTCATTAAGATCAATCATTGAAGTTTTTTATTTTCATTTAGTTTCTAGTTTCATCCAAACTCCCACATCATTGTTTTGGTCATCTTTTATTTTCTCTAAATGGGATCATTGAGAAATTAGATATGAAATGATTGATGATGTTCCTTCCTTTATGATTGTCATGTACATCCTTTATAAATATAGAAAGATAAGATCCCTCTTAATTGTAATTTATGATTGGATTTTTGGTTCTTTTTTAACTTATAGAGTCATCTACATTATTTTATGCTACATATATAGTTGTGGATTTAGTATTAATTATCCTTCATCAACTAAAACAATCTTCTATGGAACATATTTAGATAATTATTTGTTAATATATACTTGAGGATTTTAAGAAATTAATATATTTTACACTTCTATTTAAAGAGATAATGCCAAAATAATTTCCAAGATAAGTGCACTAAATGAAACTCTAGATCATGATTTGGGTATATTTATTCATGAAATTTTAACTTCCTTTAAGAATTAGCTACGACTTTGTTATTCTATATTAACAAAAATCCCAAGCCCTTATTTGATGCATCATTGAAAACTATGAAAATATCTCCACTTGAGAGTATTGTGAGAAAAGGTGTAGTGATAAGCCTCAACTTAATCTTCTTGAAACTCTATTCACATTAATAATTCCATGAAAACATGACTCCCTTTTGAGTTATCTTGGTAAGAGGGTTTGAAAATCATGAAAAATTACTGAACAATCAATGATAATACTCAGATAATCGAAGGAATGTAGGGATATACATCATATATACTGGACTCATCTATCCTTTAATTTCATCTATTTTTTTAGACTCTAAAAATATCCCTATTATTGTCATGATATTCCCCATTAATGATATTTCTTTCAACCAGAACCCATATTTTCTATACTTGGAATATTTCTTCTCCATTCACAATATCTTCAGCACAATGTTCATATTCTACTCATACTCGTCCTTGGTTTCAGAGTATATTAGAATATAATTGATAAATATGACCAGAATTTTGGTGTGGTAATCTATAATGTCTCTATTCCACAATTCCATGGGAATTTATAGGGAACTATTGAGTTCTCAATGAATTATTTTGAACTCATAATGCTTCTACCTTATACTAAGAGTGTTATTTGGGATATATTATTTCTATACCCTAACTTAATATTATCCTACCACAGATCAAATTTGTATAGGTATTTTTCTCCTTGTATCTGATCAGAGAATTCACAAATCTGTGGAAGAGGATACATTTTCTCTATCATGAGATTCTTGAGAGTAGGATAATCAATTAAAAGGCATATTGAACCATCATTCCTTTTTTGAAGAGGAATGGTGAAACCCATGGTGAAGCAATGGGTGCATGAAACAATTATCTTAATTCACATATATTGGTTTCTTTAACTCCTTAAGTTACAAAAAAATTATTATATATTTTTTTCCAGATAATGGAAATGCCCTAGGTATATGATCGGTTGATTATTCAACCTCTTAGACAAGGGGTAGACCAAAAAAATTCTCAAGACACACATTATTGTATTGACTCACAATTGTCATGTCATTGAGGATGGTTCTATAATTAGACTCTATAATTTGATCTATATTTTATTTCTCCTAGGGAAACAACATCCATGATTGAGATGTTGGTGTTCAATAAGATTCATTCTCATGCTTTCACCTGTACTGAATTGTGGATCGATTCATAATAAAGAGACTAAAATATTTCTCATGAAATATTTTGGTGAATATATATATGAAAATATAATCCATTACTATAATTGCATCAGATTATACAAAAGGAAGTATGAAAAGGTTTTCTTCAAATTTCATCATAAAAATTTTGATATGGGAAGAGTTATATTAATTTGTTCAAATATTTACCAAATTCCTCATTTTTACAGAATTCTCTACTTCTTTGCTTTATGGTGTTTTTTTAATATTTCATCTAAATATTAATCATGTAAATAAATTTGTATAACAAGAATAAAATATTATATTCACAATCCTTGAATGAATATCTAGTGTATCTATCAACAACTAATGTCCAAGATCCACCACAGTTGTTAGGATGAAAAAATATCACCCTCTATCTCTTAGTGTTTTTTTGTTGTGTTTGAAAAACATTTTCTTAGTTATTGGTTTGAAATGTTTCCTAGTTCCTTGAAGTTAAAGAACGAAAAATTATCTAATGGTTAACAAAATCATTCATTTCCTCTATCTAATTAGTGGGTTTCTCCTATCAGCAATTGTTATCTTGGTGTCATTCCATCCCAGAAATAAATTATTTCCTCTCACCCCTTAGAAACTTTCTTCGGGGTATCATTTTAAAAATTTGATAAGTGGGTTGATGAAAATTCATAGCACCATTATATTTACTCAATGGACTACTATAATTAAACTCAAATTTTCAATTCTTATCTAGGTGGTACCCTTGAGATTTTATACATCCATTTTTAATTTTAGGGAACATTATGCAATTTCATCATAGATATCAATGTCATGGATTTTTGGAGATTTTCATAAACTAGGCTTTAGAAAACTAAAGAAGTGTATAACCTTGAATTAGGAGGTAACTACAAATATGGAGGTGTATCATGAATGTCTTGTGATGTTTTCTTCCTATGACCCAATATATTTTTCCATCATTTTTTACTAGAGGACAATTCAATACCATTCTATTTTAAGATACAGAGTTTTAGGAAATAATTTATTGAAAAATATTTTCCATAATTCCATCCAACCCATCACTTAAATCTATTCCCACAAACATCCTATTTTAAATCAATTTACACCATTTATCATATTCTCCCTGTATATAATAATCATTTATTAGAACCTACTATTAATTCAAATATTGTTGGACATAAAAGATGTTCTTAGTGGATTTGATCCATGGTTCCATGATTAAGGGTTGAAATGATCCATTGGATGATGGAGGAATTTTTTTCATAGTGTTATAAATCATAGATTGTTCTCTATTAGGTGGATTCTAATGATCCTCATAATCCATGTTTCTATTCATAACATGATTCAATTGATAGTGTATCTTCATAATGTTTGTGATTCCTTCTCCAATTGGGCTGGGAATATTATCAAGGTATTTTTCACATTGATTATTTACCCAATACTACTTATTATGGCCATTAGATAGAATAAAGGGAAAAAATTGGTGATTATTTTTAATCTATTAAACAGATAATTGGGGAATCTAGTAAAATAATATGTAAAAACTATAAATTATATTTATTTCCTTAACATATGAATTTCTATCATTCGATGTATGTTATGAATGATTTTTTTTAACATATGTAATTATGGGAATTTTGTATTTTTTTTAAAAATGATTCATAATAATCTTATAAATTTTACAAATAATATCCCATGGGAGAGTCACAATAGGGGTGAAATAAGGCATTTTGTTGTGTTCCAGGTCACACCGAGTCTGGCCCGAAACCCCTTGTCAATGTTGTTCCTCGTAGGTGTATCTATTCTAGAACCACATCCACTTATAGTATCCAGACATGAATTTATTTTCAGGATAAGCCAATTAAACTATAAATACCCAAATTTAGAGATATTTTCTTATACATATTTTTATCGTTAAGGCTTTCAATGAAGTTTTCAAATCCTAAACCCCCAATAAATAAAAGTTTCCCCTAATAAAAATTATAACATCTATGTTCTTTATTACACATTAATACATTATTTATTATATAAAATTACACATAATATAAACCAAAAGACCAATAATTATAGTGTATATAGGAATCATATATAAAAAATAACATCTTGAAAATTAGATATAATGAAATTATTGAAAACTTCCTTAACATGAATCTAAAATTCCACGACTTTTAAAATTGATCCATAAAACCTTGGTAAAAACATACGAAACTGGTGATTTATATAGACTAGTAAGCTAATGAACATGGAATAAGGTGATACATGTTATAATATAATCATATAAATGGGGTATAAAAAGCATTTCCATCATAACCATGAATAGTTATAAGTGATATAGCTTGAAAATCATAACATGGTTAAATGAGGCCAAAACATTAAACAATGCATCATAATCATAGGTCAAAGATAACTAAAATGAAATCATTAGGGAGAAATTAAAATAAAGTAATTATATTAACTCCCTATCCCAACAAGATGTCTCATTAGACAAAACATTACCGAATGAATTGGAGTGCTATATAATTCTGGGCACACCTCTCACATTCATTTCATTATCATGCTTTAGTGTTCAATATAGATCATATAACATGGATTAATTCATCATCATATTTTATTCCATGAATAAGTAGTGTTGAATACATATATTTAATCCCCAATTAAAATATTTATATTTTTATAAAGGTGAAACCATTTTTTGTAAATGGGGATGGTATTCACTACATAATTGTTTTGACATGGACAATGTGCGATTAATTTTTGGCACCAAAACAACATCACATAAAAATTGAAAAAATGGGTTGATGAGGGAGAAATGGGACGAATTTTGTTTAAATAAAATTGGAAGTAATATGTACATGTAATTACATGTACTAAATTGGTAATTGGAAACGGAATTCAAAATATAGTAATGAAACATGAATAAAGAAGATAAGGCGATGATATATTAATAAATTTCATTATGATAATGAGTGTGCATAAATGTTCATATGAGGGCTTCATGAGAGTGAAATGGGTATCTAATAATTTATAAATAAAATTAATAGTAAGGGTTTTATAGTAAAAAAATTTCAAATAACCAAAACATTTAAAATAATAATTATAACATAAATACGTTCAATAATGGAAATAAAAAGTGTGAAATCCTTTACATGGTTGTTTGACTCAAAATAATAAGGTGGGGCTTCTTAAGAGACTGGGGGAATCATGGGGGGACTATAGAGAGCGTATAAATGAGTATGTATATGATATAGGGGGTTTTGTTGAAGGTAATTGGGATATTGGGTTGGTATATACAAGAAAAAGGGGTATTTCATTATAATTTAGGTATTGGACTCTATATAATAAAGTAACAGAAACCCAAAGACATGTCATTACCTTTTCCATGGGTTCAAAACATTTGTATTGGTTATCATTATTTTAAAAGAAATAGGAATCAATAATAAAATAATACCCTTTTTTATGTTGAGTAGAGGCATACTCTTAATGAAATTGTATTAAAAATATAAAATATATTAATAGTTTTAGAGGATTCAAAAGGGAATTATAAAATTATCCAAATAAAAAAACAAATTATTTTTAACATAATACATATATTTGGTCATAGTATACCTTTATATAATTGATTATAGACCTTTTGGTTAATTATGATGTTATAATACACAATTTTTTTATACTTTATTTAATTATTACCCTAAATTTTGAAGATATGGGAAAATTATGAAAAAATACCCATTTTATAATTTCCTTGTTTTGACACAAAAAATAATATTACTTTTTTCTATTTTATTATAATTATTTTCATTTTCAATTATAAAATATTAGTCGTCATTTATTGGGAAATTTTGGGGTTTTTGACAATAAATGTTTCTCAACCCTTATAAAAATTAAAATTTTATTCATAAAAATTAAATGATAATATATATTTAATAAAAATTATTTAGAAATAATATTTTATTAATATATATAATTTATTTCAAAAATAAAATAATTCTTGAACCTGAATTCCTTAATTGAAATTGAATATTACCCAAAAATACTATATCTATTTTATTATATTGAAATAAAAATCATTTTAATGTAAAAATATAATGATGAATTGATATCCAATATTATATAAAAAATAATGTACATTATCATATCTCAAGGGTCTTGATATATATCCATTTAATACACTAGAAAAATCTCAATGGGGATGGTGCATAATGGTGACGATTTCATGGGGAGGATCGGCGTACATGGTTTGGGTCATGATCTCTAAAAGCTTAAACTTGTCCTATAAACAATTTCAATACTTATAAGTTTTTGGATCTAGTCTTGGGATTGGTCAAGGGAAAAGACCAGTGACACTATCTACCTTAGAAACTCCAATAATGTTTCTTCATAGGGTATGATACTACAGGTTGAGGTCATCAATTCTTTTCTCCAAGTCAATTGGATTTGATAAACGCATATTTATAAAGATCAGGAGATCACTATTCAATATATATATTGTCAACGAAAATTATTCTCAATGGTCATTTAAATATTATAGGATATAATATATTCATAAATGTTCATTTTTATGTATCCATAATTAATAATAATAAATATAATTATCTTTCAATGGGGACATTTTCTATAACAATTCGGGCCATTAAATGTACCAACTCTAGGCCTATGAGTTGTAAATCACCTGGCTTTGTATAGGAATGTGGTGACCATCATGGTTTCTAATACGAAGCCACTAATATTAATATAATTATGTTCAAATGGTTGTTATTGTTGAACAAAAACTTCATGAGTGGTATTTAATCATACCCACATAATCCAATGTCCAAAATGAGAGCTTGTATCATGGCCTTTATTACCAGAATGGCCAACAAAGTCTGGTTATCAGGTTAGGGTGAAACGCAATACTAAATAATATATGAACTAAACATGTGGGAACATGGTGCTCATCCATTACTTGCTAAAATGTAAGGCATCGAGTGAAAGACTATGAAATTCCCTTTTTCATACCTAGCCACATAAACTGACATTGGAGGTCCCTATACATATTTTCTCCACCAGCAAATACATCCAAATGAGATGTATTAAACACTATTAGATCCTCCTACCACAACCTCAATGGAACCAATGAGTATTCTCTAAAACAAAAAATATTCTCTACACCTTCATAAATTCATCAGGATCATGTCCATTATATATATGATAATATAGGATGTAACACCCCAAGATTTCATAGTACATTATTTCTTAAAGTAATTCAATAACTTGCACTACACGCAACACTGAGTTAAAGCACACCATAACATACCAAACTAGCCGTTAAAAAGCGGTTATGAATAGTATTAACAGAATTTTGAACTTTATATAATACTAATAATTTTAGAATCCATATTATGATTTTATTAGACATAATTAAAGAACACATTCATTTTTTTCAGATAAAAGAAGTATTTTTAAAAAATGAAATTTTAACACCTTTTAATGGAAGACCCTTTTTAAATCCAATATATGAAACTTTTATATTTTTAATTTGGAAAAATAAACATCATTTTTAGAATCAGGATATAAGAATTTAGTTTCAATGGATTTTTGGTGTCTTTCTGATAAATTTCATATTGGGGAGAATAGTGAAAAATACAATATTTTCACTAAATTTTTTTTAATAAAAATAATTTATAGTGTTTAATTATAAATTTTAATGGTTTTGAAGTATAATTAGATTATATTTTTACCATTTAATCCAATTATGGTAATTTTAAGTAATTTCTCTTTGAAATTGAACATAATAAAGTTTCACTCTTTTGATAGTTATTATTTCTTAAAAATATGCTTTTTTGTTCTGACAACGAGAATTAATTTAAAATTAATTAATTCAACTTCTATGTTTTTAAATTGGTAAAATAGATTTCATTTTTGATTTCATAATATCAGAATTGGCCTAGTGTAATTTGTTTGTATTTTTCTGAAAACATTCAATTTTTAATGAATAGTGAAAAATAGTGAGTTATTGTTTAAAACTGACTTTTTATTTAAATATTCATTTTTTATTTAAATTTATTTTAGGTAAAAATAGATATAAAATACCTATATATGTTAAATTTAATTTATTGGAGTCATTTTATAATAATTTTAGATGTATAAAAATGTTATCGAACCTTTTACTGTCTTTTACCCACCTCCTAAGAGCATTTGCAAATTTGCATAAAACATAATTTTACCACTTCTGTGAATTTAATTTCAAAAATCAGAGAGAAATGGTTGATATTATCAATTAATATGTCATTCAATAAGATGTGAATAATTTTTTTATGATTAGTAACTTTTGACTTCTATTTATCACGGTTAAAGGTAAATAGGGTAATTCAAGGAAAAAAGAATATTATAATATACAAAATTACCTTAAAACTAGTCTTAAAATTATTGGATGACTCATGGACAACTATGTAAATACTTAGGAAGATTTTGGGACCCCATAAAGCCACTTATGAATGATAACGACACTTTATTTTAATTAACATAAAGTAAAGGAAAAAATGACATAAACAAATATGTTTTAGTAAATCTATTTTTACATGCGGTTATATAAGTCATCGTTTCAACTATAAATATTAATTGGAAAGATAAGAAGATTTACTATATAATTTTATTTTTTTTATATATTTTAGACGTTAAATATTTTAATTTATTTATTTCACAATAATGATGAAGTAATTACCTAATTAATGAAATATTAAAATAATTGATATTATGAATGTCTAAATAAATGTAATTTGAGACTTTTCATGAATTAAAATAATTTTATACGTTAATATGACATTTTAGGGTTAGTTAGATCAATGTTTTTTCAAAGTAATAATGCTGTTATGAATTTATAAAAAACAAATTACCGAATAGTTTCAAAATTGACATAAAAGAGTTTTGAAAATAAATATTATATTATTAATGGATTTTCTATTCCTAAAAACATAAGGTTTGGAAAAAAGACTTATATAATGATTTTTGTTTAATTTATTAACCACTTGGGGTTCTCATGGATGTTTATATTATGTTTATTAACTATATAATGTAAAAATACAAAGAGACATGGTAAATTGCGAACTATTTAACTAAGAGTTAAATCTAAAAGATAAAGTTAATATAGGGACCCAAACCTATCTAAATCCTATTGGATGTGTCGTTTTAGAACCATACTCACCTTATAAATTAACTAATTTATTTTGGATCCATTATAAATGGAAAATTATTTTATTATAAAATAATATTTCTAGCTTTTCCTAAGGTGCCCCTCACCCCTCTAATAAAAGGGAACTCCCCCATCTCTGTAATTCACACCTTCAAAGCCATTTGGATCGACCAACCCCTATCCAAATTCCCTATAAACTTTCCAAACTTCATCCTAGGGGACATCCTTTAGTCATTAATCCATTATAAGGAGCTCTTTTGATCAAATCAATAGGAAGAACCCGAAGAATAGTTAAATATTGCATCACCTCTTTCAAGTTATTTTCTTCTTCCTCTTCCCCTTTCTTTGTTGTTTTCATTATAAAATAATAAATCCAGTATATTCTATATACTTTGATGTTATTGTAAATATGTTATAACCATATTCATTATTCAATCCATCCTTTTAATGATATGTCCCCATATGTGCGTACGTACGGCTTACCGTCTCTACGTCGTGGTGTAATTGTTATTCAATAAATTATTATTTGTATTGGTATAATAATGAATTGTAATTGATGTAAATAATAAATATAACATGATAATAATTCTTTATATATGATATAACATCCAATCATATATTATTTTAATATAAAAAGAATGATATTGTCACACGTGCGTACGTACAGATTACAGTCTCCACGACGTGATGAGATCCATTTCCACATTCACCATTTATCAACGATTATAAAAATATATATTACTAATAAGTATGTAATATATGAAATAATTATGATACTGGATATATATATATATATATTTTTATGTAATTACATATATCTTATTCACCAAGATCCATTCAATATGATATTAAAACGGAAAAAACGTTTATGCATACGTACGGACTACTGTCTCCATAAATAGTGATTTTCATTTAATATATATGTCAATTATACATATTTATATTCTAAATGTATATGATATATAAGGCATGTTTTATATTCTGGATGTATTAAAATAATGATCTAAGTGAGACAATCAAGAGTAACAAGTTAAAACATGTACGATAAAGTAAACAATTATTACCCAGAATGTTAATTTAACATGGAAATTATTATTAAATTGGTATTATAAAGTCATAAATAAATCATGTATTATATCATAAATATTAATATGGTTATATTATAATTTAATAACAGACTATGGTCTTTATACAAGTTGTTAAATTTTCCCTTGACTAAAGGAAAGTGCAAGGTAAGGGGTTTCTTATCTCACTTTTAATTCCGTGTGATTTCCATAGTTCACCACTTATTTATTGCCTATGTTGTATTGTGTACCGCCCTTTGATATATATTATCATGATTCTCTTTATATTCATTATATTATGTGACTCTTTTGGTGGTTATTGACTATTTTTCATACAAATAGATTTATTACAATGAGATAAGGGTTAATTTCACAATCTCTTTATTATCCAAGGTTGTTTTTACGTAAGTATCTACGAGAAAATATTTATTCTCCATGTCCATGTTTCGTGAATATGTTTTCAAAAGGATTTTTTTAAAGGATTTTTTTACTAGCAAATAATTTTAAATGTTTTAAATATTTATTCTTCTAAGTCATTTTCATTAATGTCCATGTTTTCAAAATGGGTTTTAAGGATTTATTTATATGGACAAGAATGTTTTTAAAATTATAATTACATTCAAATGTTTCAAAGTGGTATGGGACACTTTGATTAAAAAATGTCTTTAAATGAATTCTGTTCTAAATTGTTTGACATTAAAATGTTTTTATGAAAAAGGGACATTTCACACAAATATTTTTATAAATCTTTTTCATATATATCAACATCCCTTGATAGATTTTTAACTTGTTTGAAGTTGATTTATTATGATACAAATATTTCATATTGTATTGAAGTTTCTATGATATGATTGACTGTGAATGTGTTATTTTTATACAATTCGTGATTTATGGATAAAGTTTTAACATTTCATATGCTAGTTTTAATATGAATGTTTATGTTATGTTTACAACTTTTCATATGATGGATGTATTAGACTTAGTAAGTGATGGGTGGAGCCTGATATAGCTCCTCAATGCATCGGTAGGTGTCATTAGACAAACTCGTGTCTCATTATAAGGCCATAAAAAATCTTATTTTTAGTCTTCGAACAATGCCTTGACTATGTGATTATGAAGGTCTGGCATTATGAATTCCATCATTATGAAAGTGGCTATTGATATTGCACGTGATTATTAGACTAGTAGAATATCCATGTGAGTAAGTAAATGAAATTATTCTGATTTTACCATTGCTATATTATTCTGAAGTTCAAGTTTAAAAGGCATTTGTTGTAGTTTTATATGTTTCCTTAAATGTTTATATATATTTATGAATGTTTCTGTTATAGTGTTATCCTTACTGAGCATCTGAACTCACCACTTTCTATGTTATTTTTTTCCCATGATGCGAAGAAGTATATTTTGACTGACCTGTAGGGATAGTTTATGGGATCTCAGTGTTGTCCATGGAAACAATGTTGTTGTAGTTTTCCATTTATTATGTAATGTAAACCTTATGAATGTATCTTTTATTTCCAAGGCTACTAAACTAATCGGTATTTCGATACTTGATCTTTTCTGATCATGCCAATGTTATGTAATAATGAAACAACTTTGGGTAACTTGGTCCGAGCATTACAGTTGGTATCAGCGGAAGTTCAGTATAACCATGGAATCTAGATTTAGATAAAATATAATTAGATCACATTACCCTAAGATACATTTTAATGATTAGTATAGAATAACTTCCTACATTTTTTGTATTGGAGAGGTTTTGTGAGTTTTCCAAGCAATACATCTCTGTCTGGATACAAGCAGGTTGAGGTGGCTCTGACATAGATGTACCTAGACATAAAACCCAAAAACACCACTTTTAACTACACTGTAACGATAACTGGTGCACAACAACGGACCCTTGCTGCACTATTGGTTACGACACTCTTGTTTTATATTCATTGGATAATTTTTATTTTCATTTCAAATCATTATGTAGAACTTACGAGTAGATACCTCCTCAATGAAAATATTTTTATGATTATGGATTATATCCATAAACTGTTAAATCGATGTTAGGTATTTTAGATGTTTGGAATTATTTATTTCAATTCATAAACTGATCTAGTGTATGACACAGTATTGAAATGGCACCCCATAGAAGTAATGTGAACTCCAGCAATACGAATGATACAAAGAGTAAGAATGATAATATCTTTCATGGTTTTAGGCCAAAATTTTTAAATGAAATAGTATCCCACGTATTATCATCATATGGAGAAATAGTATAATGGGTTAATAAGATAAATAAATAATTTTCTGAGTCCTATGCATTTGAAGTGATGCCAGAGAAGAAAAAGATGGTAGTGAGAATAGTGGATAAAGTGAATAAGGGAATGATGAATTTTCCCATATGTGACAACTATGGAAAGAATAACCTTGGTGAATGATTGAAGGGAATACAAGTTTCTTATAAGTGTGGAGAAAAATGAAACCAAGTATATGATTGCATGGGTGAGAAAAATGCTTCAAATGTACAATTCTTCACCTATAATGAGTTGGGACACCACGCGAATCAATGTCCAAATCCTTGGAGTGTACCCAAAATGCTATTATTAGATAATAATCATGTTATGATAATACCGAAGATGAAGGGGATTGATTAAGAGTTGTTATGTTTTTATTAAATTATTGTTTCATTTTAGTATTGTATTAATGATTTACATGTTATAATAATTATAGAGTATATAAGGATTGTACCGTAGTACTATTTCATTAAGGACATGAGATTGTGTGGAACCAAGAAAAGTGACTCAATAGTCAGTTAATTTCTTAAAAAATATATGGTTGAGAAAAAGATAAACCATAATATGGTTCGGATACTGAGGTAGTGATTTTGTAATAATACATGATTCATTTGGATAAATTATATTGGATACTCTTGACTACTTTGAAACTGATTAATGATTTGTATATTCCATCATTGATAGAGTTTACAACTTATTTTGACAGAAAGAGTATATCCAGTATTCTATAAAGAATAAGGGAGCATGAATGTAATAAATAATATTTTATGGTAATTCAGGATGTTGTAGGGTTTTAATAGAATACATGATGAAGGTGTTCACATGTTATTACGTGAAAAAATGATCTTCCTTATGTTTAGCTTCCTTATAACTTTTGGACTGTGAGTTTGGACAGATTTATTTTGGATAATTCTAGTTTGAGAATATTTTTGGATTTCCACAAAAAGGACAAGTCGATGGTCGGGCGGCAACACGTCCTGTCCAGCATGGCCGTGAGACTTAAACCTACAACCGAAGGCGACAAGGGTGTATCACCTACCACTGGCCCACGCGATGTCCTGAATTGAATAATTTAGTTTTTTTAAAGGGTATGGTAGATGAATTATAAATTCAATTTTTTTGAACCCTCTATGAATAAGATAAATAGAATATATTTTTTATGTTATATTTTATTTTAGAGTGAAAGATGAGTTTGGGGTAGAAATTAGTTAATGGATAGAACCCTTCTTGTCAAGTGTGTATATATATTTATATATATATATTTTCTTCTCTTATTCTATGATGAAATAAACTCTTAAATATTAGGTAAGGAATCTTAAAACTATAAATCTGTTATCCGAATACCTTATTTTTGGTTGAACTGATTCTATTTTAAGTCATCATAGATTAATGGCTTTGAGGCCGTCAATTGTACAATTTTTTGTGAATGATGAACTCAATAACTCCCTATAAATATTTACATTTTTTCTTTTAATTATGTGTCTATAATTTCTACCAATTTTCTCTTAATCGAGATCATAATTTGGTGGTGACCCTTTCATTTCCATTTTCCTCTTATTAAGACTAAATTTTATTAACCCAATTTCTGATGTGGGTTTTCCCAAAAAAGTAATTTTATATTTTCAAACTTTTTTTCGAAAAACAAATTAAAATTTAGATGATGCAATTTATTGAAGGAGGGAATAATGTAACACACCAATATTTCATAGTACATTATTTCTTCAAAGTAATTGAATAAGTTGCATCAGACGCAAAACATAGTTAAAGTTCACCACGACTTATCAAACTAGACATTCCAAAGCAGTTATGAATAGTATTAACTGAGTTTTGAACTTCATATAATACTTATAATTTTAGAATCCATATTATGAGATTATTTGAGATAATTTAGGAAAAAATTCATTTTTACAAATAAAAGAAGTGTTTTTCAAAAAATACAATTTTACCGCCTTTTAATGGAGAACCCTTTTTAAATCCAATATTTGAAACTTTTATGAATTAAAATTGATATAATAAACTTATTCTTTAGAATTGGGACATAATAATTTAGTTTCAATAAATTTTTGGTGTCTTTCTGATAACTTTCAAATTTGGGTGAATAGTGAAGAATACTTTATTTTAACTAAAAACTACTTTTTTAATAAAAATAATTTATAGTGTTGAATTATATATTTTAATTCTTTGGAAGTGTAATTAGATTATATTTTTTCCATTTAATCTAATGATATTCATTTTATGTAATTTCATTTTGAAATTGCACATAAATAAGTGTCAACCTTTTGATAGTTATTATTTCTTAAAAATACGCTTTTTAGTTTTGACAACGGGAATTAATTTTAAATTAATTAATTAAACTTCTATGTTTCTAACTTGGTAAAATAGAATTCATTTTTGAATTCATAATATAAAAATTATCTTGGAGTGGATTATTTGTATTTTTCTGAAAACTTTCATTTTTTAATGAATTGTGAAAAATACCAAGTTATTATTAAAAACTGAATTTTTATTTAAATAATTATTTATTTTATTTAAATTTATTTTAGGTCAAATTAGATAATTAATTCTTATATATGTTCAATTTAATTCATTTGAGTCATTTTATAATAATTTTTGATATATAAAAATTATAACGAACTTTTTACCGTCTTTTACCCCCATCCTAGGAGCATTTGCAAATTTGCATAAAACAAAATTTTGCCGCTTTTGTGAATTGAATTTCAAAAATCTGAGAGACACTATTGATATCAGAAATTAAAATGTGGTTCAATAAGATGGAACTAATTTTTTGTGAATAGTAACTTTTGACTTTTATTTATCGCGGTTACAGGTGAATAGGGAATTAAAGGTAAAACGAATATTATAATAATACAAAATTACCTTAAACATTGTCCTAAAATTATTGGATGAGTCATGGCTGACCATGGGCATCCTTGGTTCGATTTTGGGACCCCATGGAGCCTCTTATGAATG
Organism: Viscum album; assembly: GCA_963277665.1. Lineage (NCBI taxonomy): Eukaryota > Viridiplantae > Streptophyta > Magnoliopsida > Santalales > Viscaceae > Viscum > Viscum album. The sequence continues at coordinate 1,421,659,208 of OY728145.1, forward strand.
ATAATGACACTTTATTTTAATTAACTTAAAGTAAAGGAAAAAATGAAAAAAACAAATATCTTTTAGTAAACAAATATTTACATGGGGTTTTATAAGTTATCATTTTGAATATAAATATTCATTGGAAAGATAAAAAGATTTAATATATAAGTTTATTTTATTTATATTTTTTAGACTTTAAATAATTTAATTTATTTATGACAAAATAATGATGCAGTAATTTCCTAATCAATGAAATATTAAATTAATTGATATTAGAAATATTGAAATAAATGTAATTTGAGACTTTTTATAAGTTGAAATAATTTTATAGGTTAATATGACATTTTAGGGTTAGTTAGATGAATATTTTTGAAGTAATAATGCTGTTATAAATTTAGAAAAAATAAAATACCAAATAGTGTCAAAATTTACATAAAATAGTTTTTAAAACAAATATTATATTAATAATTGATATTATATTCTTAAGAATATACGTTCTAGAAAAAAGACTTATATAATGATATGTGTGTCATTAATGAACCACTTGAGGTTTTCTTGGAAGTTTATAGTATGTTTAATAACTATATAATATAAATATATAAAGAGACATGGTAAATGTCAGACTATTTAACTAAGAGTTAAATCCAAAAGATAGAGTTAATATGGTGACCCAAACCTGTCTAAAACCTATTGGTTGAGAGGTTTTAGACCCATCTACACCATATCATTTAAATAATTTATTTTGGAGCCATTATAAACATAAAATTATTTTATTATAAAATAATATTTCTAGCTTTTTCTAAGGTGCCTCTCACCCCTCTAATAAAAGGGCACTCCCCCTTCTCTCTAATTCACTTCTTCAAAGCCATTTGGATCAGCCAGAACCGGCCCAAATACCCTCTAAACTGTCCTCCCTTCATCCTAGGGTCCTATCTTTAGTCATAATGCCAACCTATGGAGCCCTTATGAACAAATCAATAGAAAGTACCCGAAGAAGAGGTAATATTTCATCACCTCTTTCAAGTTCTTTTCTTCTTCCACTTCATATTTATTTGTTGTTTCCATTATAAAAAAATAAATCCAGTATCTTCTATATACAATGATGTTATTATAAATATGGTACAACCACATTCAATATTCTATCGATTATTTGAATGAAATGGCACCATATGTGCATATGTACGGCTTACTGTCTCCACGTTAGGGTGTAATTGTTATTCAATACATTATTATTTGGATGGGTATAATAATGATGTTTAATTGATGTAAATCATAGATATAACATGATAATTTTTCTTTATATATGATACACCATCCAATTATATATTATTTTAATATCAAAATAATTATATTGTCTCTCGTGCGTAAGTACGGATTACCGTCTCCACAACGCGATGAGATCCATTTCCACGTTCACCATTCATTGATGATTATAAAAATATATATTACTAATAGGTATGTAATATATGAAATAATTATGGTACTTTATATATATATATATATATATATATATATATATATATTTACTTATATATATCTTATTCACCTAGATCTGTTCAATAAGATTTGAAAACGGAAACATTGTTTATGCGTATGTACGGACTAACGTCTCTATAAATGTTGTTTTCCATTTCATATATATGTCTATTATATATTTATATCCTATATATATATATATCAAGTTTTATATTTAGGATTTATTTATATCATGATCTAAGTTTTACAATCAAGTGCATGATGTTAAAACACGTACAATAAAGAAAGCGATTATTACCCAAAATATAAATTTAACATGGAAATTATTATTAAATGGGTCGTATAAAGTCATAAATAAATAATTTATTATATAATAAATACTAAAATGGTTCTTTTATAATTTAATAACATAATACGGTCTTTATACAGGAGTTTAAACGTACCCTTGACTAAAGGAAAGTGCATGGTAAGGGGTTTCTAATCTCACTTTTAATTCTGTGAGATTTCCAGAGTTCACTACCTATTTATTGCATGTGGTGTATTGTGTACTGCCATTTTATATATATTATCATGATTATATTTATATTCATGATATTTTGTGATTCATTTTGTGGTTATTGACTATTTTTCATAAGACTCGATTGATTACAACGAGGTAGCGGTTAATTTCACAATCTCTTTAATATCCGATGTGGTTTTTACATAAGTATCTTCTAGGACATATTTATTATCCATGTCCATGTTTTAGGAAATAGTTTTCAAAAGTATATTTTTAAAGTACTTTTTTCTAATACATAATTTTAAACATTTTAAATATTTATTCTTCTAAATCATTCTCATTAATGTCCATGCTTTGAAAATGGGTTTAAAAGATTTATTTATATGGACATGAAAGTTTTTAAAATGATAAATACATTAAAAAGATTCAAAGTGGTATGGGACACTTTGATTCAAAAATTCCTTTAAATGTATTCATTTTTAAATTGTGATACATTTAAATGTTCTTATGAAAAAGTGATATTTCACTCAAAGTGTTAAGACCTGTAAATTTCATGGAATTTTTTTAAAAAATTATTTGTGATTTTACGAGTACGCAGTTTCTAATAGAACCTGATTCTAAGGCCCGGTGTGCCTGAAATAAATTTCCGAAGTTTAGCTCGGATACGTTCAGTGAACGAATGAGCGGGTTTTTCTATCTTTTGAACTGGTGCTCGGAATTGAAATCTAAGGGCACCGATGAAACCGTAGTGTCGGTAATTGCTTAATAGGACCTTTACCAAAGATGCATTTGCTCGGGAGGAGTTGCTAAAAATTGTGGATAAATAAATCATAGAATAAAAATTATGGAGAAATTATTATTCTTTATCCAAGTGGTTATATCCAACATGGGTTAGTTGGGGTGGGACCCACAAGGCCCTAACTACCCATGAGAGGATATTGGTGAGGTGGGGCCCACACGAGCCCTACCCCTTAACATTCCTAAAAACTCCTCTAACCCCCCACTTAAAATTTGTAACTCTCTTAACTGGTTAAACATACCATTTATGTAGATGACCCTTCTTTTCCCAACTCTCTCAATTAAATGCTTGCCAAAAAATATTTAATTAATTAATTGATCCTCAAAAAGTAATTTAATTAAGTGTTTGATTTTCAAAATTTCAAATTTTTAGCATGTGTAAATAAAATAAGGAAGAGCCTAATTTTATTTTGGTTTGCAATTGTGGTGTTAAGAGAAAGGGAAGGGAGCTCTTGAATTTTGGAAAGATCCGTTGATCTTCTTGTCGAAGAACGCCAACTCTCCGATGAAGAACGTCGAATTGGAGGCTCGGTTTCTCCATCCTCGTCTTCCTCCGCAACAAGGGAGGAGACACCGACGACAACGGAAACAATGCCATCGTTTGCAGCTCTTGACCACCACGATCTTCATTCGAGGTAGGGGTTAAGTTCAATTTTCATGTATTAAAATTGTGCTTGTTTTATCATTGAGCACCTCGTATACTTTGTCCTCTTGTTATCGAAATAATGTGAGGAGATCAGACCGCACAAACACAACCAATTCTCCTCCATGCTTTCTTGTTGATCAGCATTGATGTTTGAGGTGAAGGCAGTGCAGTTCCATTGCACCGCGCAGGAATGAAGAGGACTGCGGCGGAGCAGGCCACAGAGGATGGTCCCAGCGCCGTCGTGCCGCGCCGGTCAAGGAAGAGCCGTGACCTTAGGCTGCGGCCGTCCAGCAGGGGGCGGCCGACGAAGTCGGCCTCCATTTCCGAAACAAAGGGGGTCACGCCCCCTTCGCACCCCGCTCGGCCGACAGCCGAGCCGCAACTGACTTCAGATTCGGGTCGTAGGCTGCGCCAGGACTGGCCGCACCAGCTGGGATGGGCCACATCCAATCGGGCTCGAACTGGACCTGGGTCGGGTCGACCCGGTTTGGGCCAACCCATGGTGTATTGGGCCGGGTCGGACTGAGCCCAGACCCCCTATTTTCAGACCAGGTTCATTCAAACACCCATATCTTGGGCTACAGACCTCTGATCGACACAATTCCTATTTTGTAGGGATCCTTGGATCGAGATGGTAGTTTTGGTATATTACAGTTGAGGTTCTAGAGATATTTGGTACGACCGGGATGGTTCGAACCCGAAACCAACCAGGCCCTTGGAGCGGAAATGCTTATAACATAATGACCGGACATCCGAATTATGTTCCATTAATCACGTTGAATTCCTCTTAATGAGATGGTTCTTTTTTCTTACTCCACTCGAGTTTTGGATGCAGATGGAGAATGTTCGGGTTGTTTTAGCTTAAAAACTAACCGGGCATCTCGGACGGAAAAGCCAATAACTCTCAGATTGGGCGTCTGATTGATGCGCCGTCTGTTGCATTGAGTTACTATTGATGAGACAGAACATTGTGATAAATAAACTATGGACTTCGTGACAGTTGATGTATCGAACCACTTGGCTTGTGGAGCAGACCCTCCAGGAATCGAGCATGCTGTGTGCGAGAACCCTAGCATTGGCTGCGACTGCAACGACAAGGATGACTGTACATGGATCCTGCATGGGTTCGGCAGCGAGGATGACTGTACTTGGATCCTACATGGATTCGGTAGCGATGGGTAGTGTACTTGGATCCTATGTGGGTTCGGCAGCGATGACTTCTATACTTGGATCCTACGTGGGATCGGTAGAGGAGATGATTCAGAGGATACATCTAATCATCTCCACCCCTCTTCGTTAGTAGTATTACTTTATGAGCTGAGTCTGGACTTTAAATCAGTATAATCGATATGATTGACTTGCTTTCCTGTGTGGATTGGGTTGTGTTTTCCTTGTGTACTGGATTGTACCTTCTTGTGTGGACTGGGTTGTACTTTGGCTCGTGAGTTGGATCCGAACATGAATTGATGAATTAGGTATATGTATGGGCATATACCAAAGTAGAGTTGGATGATACTTCGAGTTATTTATCTTACATTTTTGGTATATTCTTTGTGGATTCTGGGAGACCTTCAAGAGTATCGGGGTCTCTACTGAGTGTCGTATACTCACCCCTGCACGGGCTATTCCCACACTACGTTGTGTTGGATGCAGACGATAGACAACACTGATTGAGGTGGATTCTAGTGGAGAGGGATGGTACCTGAAGGTGGACCACTTGGTAGGACGTACATGGAACGGATGGCTGGACCCGAGGAGCTGAGGAGACCATATGTACCCACCCTTCAGGTGGGATAGCTGGAGGATGGCCCAGTGGTTGTTGCTTTACATTTCAGCTATTCTACATTCTTTTCAGTTGTACTGTACTTCAAGTTGGGTTTGTATTCTGGCCCATTTACTTTTCAGCACTTACTTTTGTACTCAGTTTACTTAGTGTTTACTTCAGCTTGCGTACTCTGTTCTGTTCATTTTCTTATATAAAGGAAATGCCTTCCTTTTATTCGGGATTTACGGCTTTGGTGATAGTTTGCCAGCCCCTGGCCTATGGAAGGCGGGATTGGGGTAGTCACGGCATGGGCCCCTAGGATGGGTCTTGACAAATTGGTATTAGAGGAGTCGGTTCTACTGCAAAACTCAGGACTCTGATAATTTCTTATATGTGAAGAAATATTGTTAAGGGTATTGAGTGTGGTTATCAGTCTAGGGAGTCCATTGTTGGTGCGGTGACTGACGTATCAATACATCAGGACCTTGACTTCTGATTTCCTACTCAATGCATGAAAACATAGATTGTATGTGTTTTTAAAAAGTTTTCTTTGTGGTTAATTTGTTTTAGCCCACCAGGTATACTGTATTAACTGTGGAGCACCTGTTTCTTTTTAGGATGGACCCACGACGACATCCAGCTAGGGTTCGGAGCTTTGTGCGATATGGCAGCCCACCGAGCAACGAGGCCTTGGTGCAGGGACCCATTACAGCGGAGGCACCGACGGTACCTCTACCCACTGAGCCACCGATGCCACCATCCCTGGCAGCTAAGAGTGCACGTCGCCTGAGTGCACTGCATGAGTTTTAGAGTCATAGGCCGCCCAGGTTCCATAGATAGAAGGACCCTCATGCATCCAAGGATTGGCTAGAGGCTGTTTTCCAAGTCTTTAGATTAGTAGGGACACTAGCTTCCCTCAGGACGATCCTTGCGACGAGTCTCCTGCACGCAGTAGCAGGTAGATGGTGGAGCCTGATGCTCCAGGTGCAGGACAAGGAATCCCTAATTTAGACGGACTTTGAGAGCCTCTTCCGCTCGGAGTTCGTTCTAGCCACCCTCCGTGTGGTGCACATCCAGGAGTTACTACAGCTGTGGGAGGGCAGCATGACATTAGCCTAGTACTCTGGTAGATTTACTGAACTCTCTTACAACTCCACAGACATGGTACGTGACCCATTTTTCCATGACCAGACCTTCGATTAGGGACTGAGGCATGAGATCAGGGCTTCAATGATCTCCCTCAGCATTCTGACGAAGGCAGGAGTACTACAGCGAGCCCTTCTTGTGGAGAGATTTCTTGTTGAGCCTACAAAAGCAGGGAGACCTACCGAAGAACGACACGTAACAGAGACATCTGTAACCGGTAGTAGACAGATGTCGCAGAGGTCCAAGCGGACTAGACCATTAGGTGGGCGACCTCAGGAGACTAGTTCAGATGTGCGGGGCACATGCAGCAGAGACAGTCATACGAGAGGCAGACAGTGCTATGCATGTGGCGGGCAGAGCCGCATGGATCGTGACTGCCCGACCTTCCATGCAGAGGAGTAGCATACAGTTGAGGGACCACCTAGGCAGAGGTAGAGGTTGAACCGTTGCAGTCCGTAGGGAGAAGGAGGATGAGGTAGAGGAGTTGACCGAGAAGTAGGTGGTGGATGATGCTTTGGGGATCTACCACCACCACCACCCGGAGGTCCACCCCGACCATAGGGAGCTGGAAGGCAGAGGCAGGAATAGCTTAAGGCAGTGGAGGCCAATGACTATGGAGCACCTACCATGATTCGAGGTACTATCTGTGTCTACTCCAACCTTTCATTAGTTCTTCTATACACAGGAGAGAGACATTTTTTTATTTCCACTTCCCTTGTTCGGAGCTCGGAGATTCCGATGGAGCCGTTGGATCGATCCTTATAGCTAGATTCTCATATGGGAGAAGACTCGATGATTACACACTGGTGCCGGTAGTGTGAGATTACTCTAGGAGGAGAGAGCTTCTGCTAGGATCTTATTGTAGCAGTGTCAAGGCCTTAGGATGTCATCTTGGGAATGGATTGGTTATCTACGGTCCATGCTCAGACCGACTATATTAGGAGCAAGGTGCGGTGTGTCCGCACTGTTGGGAGCAGGTTCACCTTCACCGGCGAGAAGGGAGCCTTTGCAGCACAGGATGGACTCACACAGAGGAGAGGACATCTGATCACCCATCAGTTGGCTAGTCTCATCCTTGGAGCAGTTGATGTGCAGAGTCTGAGTTTTCTTGTTATGGTGGATGAGTATGCAGACGTTTTTCCTAACGACGTTCCAGCACTTCCTACTCACAGAGTGGTAGACTTCTATATTGATCTCTACCTCAGGACAACCCCGTTATCTACTCCAGCATATCAGATGGCTCCTGCTGAGCATTGAGAGCTATGGGTACATCTGGAGGACTTGCAGGGAAAATGATTCAACCAAACCAGTGTTTCACCCTGCGCTTCCCCTATTTTGTTCGCCAAGAAGGTGTATAGGAGCTTGCGATTGTGTGTCGACTACCGTTTCCCGAATCAGGTGACTGTGAAGAACTAGTATCCACTTCCAAGGATTTACGACCTCTTTAATCAGATCAAGGGAGCACGATGGTTCTTGAAGATGGACCTCAGGTCAGGCTATCATCGGCTCAGAGTTAGAGACGAGGATGTGTAGAAGATGGCCTTCAGGTGTTGGTATGGCCACTATGAGTTCTTGGTTATGCCTTTCAGCGTAATCAATGCTCCAGTAGTGTTCATGAGCCTCATGAACAGGATCTTCCAGCCTTACCTTGATCAATTTGTTGTATTCGTCATCGATTACATATTGATTTACATGACTACTGAGTAGGAGCACACCTACAACTTGTGGGTTGTACTAGATACACTCCGAGAGAACTAGCTTTTTGGTATGCTCTCGAAGTGTCAGATATGTATTCGAGAGGTCCACTTCATGGGGCATTTCATCACTGAGGTGGGAGTTGCAGTGGATCCAGCGAAGATCGAGGCAGTGCTAGCTTGGGAGCCACCCATGAGCGTGACGGAGGTGCGAAGTTTCCAAGGTAATGATCGGTAATATTGGAGATTTGTGCCAAACTTCTCTAGATTTACAGCACCACATTCAGCTTTGATGAATAAGTGGAAACCCTTTGTGTAGTCAGATAGATGTCAGTAGAGCTTCCAGGAGCTGAGACAGAGATTTACCAGTGCACCCATCTCTTGGATACCAGAGAAGGGATTAGGGTATGTAGTTTTCTACGATGCATCAGGGACCAGACTCGGGTGTGTCCTGATGTAGGAGCGTCCAATGATCGCCTATGGATCACGACAGTTGAGGTATCATGAGCAGAACTATGCTACCCATGACCTGGAGTTAGAAACAGTGTTCTTCACCTTGAAGATTTGGCGACACTATTTTATGGGCGAGCACTTTACAGTCTACTCTGACCACCAGAGTCTCAGGTATATCTTCTCACAGATTGACCTGAACCTGAGACAGTGGTGATGGATCGAGTTCCTCCAGGACTATGACTTTGAGATAGTCTATACTCCGGGGAATGGGAACGTAGTAGATGATGCTCTCTATACGTGGTCGATCATTCAGCTACTTGGAGAGGCGGTAGAGCAGTTAGCTGCTTTGTAGATATCCTTCATGGATAGAGATGGGGTACCCTTTCTATAGTCCCTCACAGTCACTCCTACACTACTTCAGCGAGTCAGGGAGGCTCAGTGTGGGGACATTGACTGTGAGACACGATGTGCATAGATTTCCAGAAGGCAGACACATAATGGATTTTATATAGGAGGAGAGCACCTCATCTATTTCAGAGGACGTACCAAGGTACTCGTTTCCTTACAGGAGGAGGTGATGAGAGAGTTTCACACTTCCCCATTGGCGGTACATCTAGGAGTAGCGAAGATGTACCAGGATCTCAGATGACTGCACTGGAGGCCGGGTGTGAAGAAAGTTGTGGAAGAGTTCGTTTCATGATGCCTCACCTGCCAACATGTTAAGGTAGAGCACTAGGTACCAGTAGGCTTGGTACAACCCTTAGTGGTCCTGGAGTGGATGTGGGATGGGATTTCTATGGATTTCGTGATGGGACTTCCATGTACATCCAGAGGACACGACTCCATATGGGTGATTGTTGACTGACTCACCAATTCGGCCCACTTCTTACCTATTAGAGAGTATGGATCAGTGGAAAGTTTGGGACGTCTCTACGTTCAGGAGATCGTATGGCTCTATGGTGTGACATCATCTGTCGTCTCCAATTGAGATGCTTGCTTTACATCCAAGTTTTGGATGTGTTTGTAGGAGGTATTTTGGATGCAGCTACGCCTGAGCACCACCTTTCACCCATAGACAGATGGATAGATGGAGAGGACCATTTAGACTCTTGAGGACATGATCTGTGCATCTGTACTTGACTTTGGTCGCAGATAGGAGGATCAACTACCTTTGGTGGTGTTTGCGTACAACAACAGCTACCACCCCACCATCGGGATGGCACCATACGAGGCATTGTATGACCGACCTTGCTGAACATATATGTGCTGGACATACCCTGGGGAGTCAACACTTGTAGGGCCAGAGATTGTCCAGGCCATGACGAAGAAGGTACAGATCATCCAGGGGTGGATGAGGACTGCTCAGAGCTGACAGAAGTCCTATGCTGACAGGAGGCAGAGACCACTAGAGTTCGAGGATGGCGACCGTGTTTTCTTATGGGTCTCACCTTGACATGGACTACAGATATTTGGCCGGGGTGTCAAGTTATCTCCGCACTTTATCGGACCATTCCAGGTTCTTAGCAGGATAGGTGAGGTGGCTTATCGCCTGGCTCTTCCACTTCAGTTGCACCGGGTGCACGACGTCTTCCACGTATCTCAGATGAGGAGATACGTGCACAACCCGACACATATCATTGATCACGGGAGCTAGTCATCGAGGACGGGGAATTTTTTTTGGAGGTTTCAGTGGAGATCCAGGATAGACAGGAGTGGGTCCTACGTGGATAGTAGATTCCTCTAGTGTGCATCAGGTGGCAGCATGAGAACCTCCAGGAGAGTACATGGGAGTGGGGGGCTCAGATGTGTGAACATTACCCTCATTTGTTTCCCTAGTTTATGATGTAGTTTTATGGGGATGTAAATCCCTCAGATGGGAGTAATTTAAAGACCCATAAATTTCAATGAAATGTTTTCATAAATTCTTTGGGATTTTACGAGTACGCAGTTTCTGACGGCACCTGATTTCGATGCCCGATGTGCCCAGAATCAATTTCCGAAGCTTAACTTGGGTACATTCAATGAACGAACAATCATGTTTTTCTATCTTTTGAGACAGTGCTCGGAATTGACATCTGAGGGCACCAATGAAACCACAACATCAGTAATTGCTTAAGAGGACCTTTAACGAAGATGCATTTTCTCGAGAGGAGTTGTTAAAAATTGTGGATTAATAAAGAATTGAATAAAAATTTTGGAACACTTTTTATTCTTTATCCAAGTGGTTATATCCAACATGGGTTAGTTGGAGTGGAACCCACAAGCTCTTAACTACCCATGTGAGGATATTGGTGAGGTGGGGCCCACACGATCCCCACCCCTTCACATTCTTTAAAACTCCTCTAACCCCCACTTAAAATTTGAAACTCTCTTAACTTTTCAAACATCCTCTTTAAGTGGATGACCCTTCCTCTCCCAACTCTCTCAATTAAATGCTTTCCAACACACATTTAATTAATTATTTGAACCTCAACAATTAATTTAATTAAGTGTTTTATTTTCTAAATTTTAAAGGCTTGGCATGAGTAAATAAAATAAGTAGAGCCTTATTTTATTTTGGTTGGAAATTGTGGTGTTAAGAGAAAGGGAAGGGAGCTCTTCAGGTTTGGGAAGATTGGTTCATCTTCTTGTCGAAGAACACCAACTCTCTGACAATGAACGTTGACTCGGTGGCTCAGTTTCTCTATCCTCTTCTTCCTCCGCGACAAGGGAGGAGACACCGACGATGACAGAAACAATGCCATCGTTCACGGCGCTTGACAACCGCGAACATCCTTCGAGGTAGGGGTTAAGTTTCATTTTAATTAATCAAAACTATTCTTGTTTTATCGTTGAGAATATTGTATAATTTGGCCTCTTGTTATCGAAATAATGGGAGGAGATCAGACCGCACAAACACGGCTAATTCTCCTCCCCACTTTCTTGCTGATCAACATTGTCGTTTGAGGTGAAGGCAGTGCGGTGCCATTCACCATGGGGGAATGAAGTGGACCGTGGCTGGAGCAGGCTGCGGAGGAGGGGCGCAGTGCCGACGAGCTGCTACAGTCAAGGAAGAGTTGCGGTGGTCCAACAGGTGGCGGCTGGCCATGTCGGCCGCCGACGCTCCAGGAGGTGGGACCCCTGCGGGTCCCGTGGTCAGTCACTACTGGCAGGACATTAAGGTCGGTCGTTACCCGAAGCAGGGGGGTGTGTAACCCCCCACCCCTTTGACTTGTCTAGGGCGGACCCCACCAGGGGCCTTCGTTTCCGAAACAAAGGGGGTCGCGCCCCCTTCGCACCCCGCTCGACCGACAGCCGAGCCGCAGCTGGCTTCCGAGTCGGGCCGCAGGCCGTGCCGGGCCGGGTCGGGCTAGTCGGGCTAGACCATGCCCAATAGGGCCAGAACTAGACCAGAGTAGGGTCGCCCAGTTCGGGTCGACCCCGGGGGGGAAGGGGCCAGGTCGGCCCCGGCCCAGACTCCCTATTTTCGGACCATGTTCGTTCAAACGCCCATATCCTGGGCTACGAACCTCTGATCAATGCACCACCAGTTGTGTAGGGATCCCTGGATTGAGAAGGTCATTTTAGTATATTACACTTGTGGTTTCTGAGATGTTTGGGTGTGTCTAGTTTGGTTCGAACCCGAAACCAACCGGGCCCATGGAGCGAAAATGCTTATAACTTAAGGACCGAACATATGAATGACGTGCCGTCAATCACGTTGAATTCGTCTTAGTGTGACGGTTGTTTTGGATTACTCCAATCGTGTTTTTGATGTTGCTAGTGAATGGTCGGGTTGTTTTAGTTTAAAACCAACCGGGCCCATGGGACGGAAAATCCAATAACTCTCAGATCGGGCGTCCGATTGACGCGCCGTCTGTTGTGTTGAGTTCATATTGACAAGATGGAACTTTGTGATACCACAACTCTAGACTTCGTGACAGTTGATGTATCCAACCTCTTGGCTCGTGGAGCATACCCTCTCGAAATCGAGCTTGCTGTGTGCGGGAACCTTAGAGCTTTCTCTGACTATAACGACAATGACGACTGTACATGGATCCTACGTGGGTTCGACAGCGAGGAAGATTGTACATGGATGATACCTGGGTTCGACAGTGAGGACGATTGTAATTGGATCCTACGTGGGTTCGGCTATGATGGTTACTATACTTGGGTCATACGTGGGTTCGGCAGCGACGACTTCTGTACTTGGATCCTACGTGGGTTCGGCAGAGGGGATGATTCATAGGCTACATCTAATCATCTCCACCCCTTTCGTGAGTAGTATACCTGTGTGAGTTGAGCCATGACTTTCAATTAATATCATCAATATAATTGACTAGCTTTTATGTATGGATTGGGTTGTGTTTTCCTTGTGGACTGGATTGTACCTTCCTGTGTAGACTGGGTTGTACATGGGCTCGTGAGTTGGAGCCGAAATGGAATTGATGACTTTGGTATATGTATGGGCATATACCTAAGTATAGTTGGTTGATACTTCATGTTGTTCATATTTCCTTTGTGGTATATCCTTTGTGGATTCTGGGAGAACATCAGGAGTCTCAGGGTCCCTACTGAGTATCATATACTCACCCCTGCACTGGCTATGCCCGCACTACATTGTGTTGGATGCAGACGACAGACAACACTGATCAAGGTGGAGTCTAGTTGAGCGGGACGGTACCTGGTGGTGGACCACTTGGCGGGACGTACACGGAATGGACGGCCGGACCCAAGGAGCTGAGGAGACCATCTGTACCCACCCTTCAGGTGGGATAGCCTGAGGACAACCCTGTGGTCACCGCTTAACTTTTCAGCTGTTGTACTTTCTTTTTAGTTGTACTATAATTCTAGTGGGGTTTGTATTCTGGCCCATTTACTTTTCAACACTTACTTTTGTACTCATTTTTCTTAGTGTTTACTTCAGCTAGCGTACTTTGTTGTGTTTGTTTTCTTATATAAAGCCAATTCCATCCCTTTTATTTGGGATTTACGCCTTTGGTGCTAGTTTCCAGCCCCTGGCCGATGGATGGCGGGCTTGGGGTAGTCACGACACGAGTCCTGAGGACAGGTCATGACACAAATATTTTTAAAAATCATTTTCATCTATATAAACACCCCTTGATTGAATTTAAACTTGTATGAAGTTGATTTATTTTGATAAAAATCTTCCATATTGCATTGAATGCTGGGTGATATGTTTGAATGTGGATGTTTTATTTTTATACCACTCATGGTTTATGGATAAAGTATTGAAATTTTATATTCCTGTTTTAATACGATTGTTTATGTTATGTTTAAACCTTTTCATGCGAGGAATGCATTGGAGTTAGAAAGTGGCGGGTGGAGCCCACTATAGCTCCTCGATGCATCGGTAGGTCTCATGAGACAAACTAGTGTCTTGGAACAAGTCCTTGAGAAAATATTATTTGTAGTATTGGCACAAGGCCTTGTCTATGTGGTTATGGAAGTCTGGCATTATGCATTCCATCATTATGAAAGTGACTATTGATATTGCATGTGATTATTCGACTAGTAGAATATCCATGTAAGTAAATGACATTATTCTTGATTTTATCTTTTCAATATTATGCTAAAATTCATGTTTAAAAGGATTTTGTTTTAGTTTTATACATTGCCTTAAATCTTTATGCTTATTTATTAAAGTTTTTCCTATATTGTTATCCTTATTGAGCATTTGAGCTCACCCCTTTCTATATTTTATTTTTCCCAGGATGCGAAGAAGTATATTATGATTGACCTGCAGGGATAGTCTTTGGGATCTTAGTGTTGTATATGGAAACAATGTTGTTGTAGTTTTCCATTTGTAATGTAATTTATACCTTATATATGTATCTTGTATTTCAAGGATACTAAACTAATCGGTCTTTTGAGACTTGATCTTTTGTGATCATGCCAATGTTATGTAATAATGCACCGACTCTGGGTAACTAGGGTCAGTGATTTACATAGGGTCTCATAGTAAACATACACAACTTGTACCTACCTAAAATGCTATAAAATAGGATGGGTAACAACCATTGACTAAGGGTAAGATACTCCATATATATCCATATAGAATAACTGCAATAATAAAAATTCTCTGACATATCTCTTGACAATTGCAAACAAGATATCCTGGTGAGAGTAGCTATTACAAAATTCCCTTACCAAGGGGAATTGAAAATATCATACTCATAATCATGAAGGAACTCTACTCATCACCTCCATCTCAAATTAAGATCATTCTAAGAGAATATATTCTTGAAAATCATATGGCCAGAATAGATGATAAACTTCTTTCCAATGAGGTAGCTTTGCCACATATTTTTATTAAAAGTCCACCACTACATACTCAAGATCATGGTTCATGTAGTTATGCTCATGTGGTGTAAAATGGATTAAACCATAAGAAATCACTACCTTCCAATGCATCCTTACACAAACAATCATGGTTCATAATGTTTCACACAACACTACATAGTCGACACCTACCTTTGTTAATCTCAAGATGTGAGTGCTCATCAATCTATTTTCCATATCTGAAAAATATTATTTGAACCTCTCTGTCCACACAAAATTGAATCCCCTTTCATTTAAAAGCTTTCATGGGGGATGATATATTAGAAAAGTTAAGAATAAATCTCGGGTAATAGTCCTCAAACTCAATGAAGTTCAGCACCACTTTATTGTGTTTGGGTGGATCCCAAACTAAATATTCCTTGACCTTTGTCTGATCAAATCTTATGCCGTCTGTGAAGATAACATTTCCCAGAAATTGGAACTCTTGAATCTAGAACTAGAAAATTGAGAGATTCCTATAAAATTGGGGCTCTCGGTGTATATCCAGAACCATCCTTAAGGGTCTCACATGCTCCTCGATAGATTCTGTGTGCACAAGGATGTCATCGATGAGGACTACCACAAAATGGTCTAAGAATGGATGAAAAATCATGTTCATGAGTCCCATGAACACTATTAGGGGGTTCTTCATGTAAAAGTGATTCACTAAGTACTCATCTTAACCATAATGGAATATTGATTTATTATTTGATATATCCTCATACCTTACTCACAACTGGTGATATCCTAACTCGTGGTCATCCTTCAAGAACCGTTGTGACACTCTAACCTAATCAATCAGGCCACTAATATAACATCCTATTATTTTATTTTATAAATAATCTCAATTAATTATATAGATTATAATACATTAAACACTTAGTCATTGTCAAACAACACTTGGATATTAATGATAATTATAAACTAGCCAGTAAACACAATTTTTTCACCTAGGTGTTTTGAATTTCGAAAAAATGACATACATAGCTATATTCAGTAAGATATTTAGAGTCTTATAATGAAACATATTTTTTTTAAATATTATTGCGCCCTTATGAATAGTAACATGAATAGTGATGTACCCTTATGAATAGTGAGTCGACCCTTATGAGTTGAAATGTACCCTTATTAATAGTAACTTTATCTTTATGAATAATAGTAACTTGATAAATATGTATAGTTATGTACCCTAATGAATTATAACCTCACCCATGAAGGTATAAATAAACTTTTGGCACCATATAAATGAGACTGAATATTTTTAAAATTAATAATTACGTTTTGGTATTTTATGATCAATAAATAGTTAATTAAAATTTTTTGATTATTAGATTAATTTAAAAGAAAATTAATTTTCATAAAATTTATTCATGAATAAATATTTTTTTCGATGATTATAAGATAATTTTATGATACCTTTGTTAATTTTTTGAGGTATCATAAAATTAGTTATATTATTAAAATTTTATTTTTTGAGTAAATAATGATTTTAATTAAAAAATAAATTTATCATATTTGGAAAATTAGTTTCTCGAAATAGAGTTCTATTTAAGATTCTACATGTAGATATAAGGATTGGAATAATTTTTGGGACTTTTAAGAAATAGTTTATTTTTTGGAATAGTTAAAAAATATTTTTTTTTGATAAAATAAGATATTTTTCATAACATCATCAAGATATTATAATTATATAAATATTTATTTAAAAATATTTTATAACTATATAATTCTATTATAAGTGGAATATTATACATAATAAATTTATAACATGAAAAGTATATTTTTCATGATATGTATAAAAAGCATTGTTAATGTCGACGCAATGCATGCGCACCACTGAAAAAGTCCAAATTGGTAATTTATATATTATAAATGAGTGTTAAAAATTTATTTTCATGGATTAATTATTATTTATTATGTATTGGATATGTCTTTTATTGTTAATTTATAAATTTAGTGTTATAAAAATTGAGTATTATCCAAATGTCCGTTTAATGCTTGTGTTGGGAAAGAAAAGAAAAAGTAACAAATTTAAGAAGATATCTTGTTCTGTATAAGATTTAATATACATTATGAAAGAATTTAGAATTTTATTTTGAACCTAATTAAACTATTTTTATGATATTAATTTATTTTTATTTTTTATATACAATGTAATTATCATTATTTCTTATCAATCGTTCATACAATTCTTTTGAATGAATAATAAAATGAAATAAAATGTTTTTAAATAAAATTAATAGAATTACTAAATGACCAATATTTTGGCTAAAAAAATTTCAATAAGTAATATTAAACCCATATCTATTTTTTATTTTATTTGGGGAGACATTGGACCACCCAGAATCAATTAATGACCTTTAGAATATTTTATTTAAATGTAATACAAGGTGTTTTCAGAGTATAAAATTAGTTTTGTATATCATTTTATATTTAATGATTTATAGGAGTTTAATTTGAAAAATAATAGTATTGGGAAATCAGGTACAATTATTTTTCTCATGGAATTTAATTCTAATTTTTTAGACAAAAAAATAAATACCATAATTTCTTCCACATTGATGATTCAGTATTAATTTAATTAAAGAATAAATCTAATAAATTATTTTGAAAATAATAAAATAAAATTAATTTTATATATTTATTCTAATTCATAGATTCTATAGATTAATATAAAATTTATATGATATAATATAAAATTTTATTTGAATTTTGAAACATTATTTTAGGTGTTTGATGTCTTATTTATGAATATTTTTTATATTGACAAAATTGGTCTTCATAAATAAAATATATTATCAAATTATTTAAAAATAAAAAATTTATTATAAAAGATCCAAAATTATAAGATTCATTAAAAAATTAAAAACCCTTTAGTTTTAGGAATTTTTGGAAGTCTTGAAACCTATATTATATTTTTTATCATTTAATAATTCTTGTAATTCCTAAGTTACCCTCCACCTCACTTATAATAGAAGACTCTTTTTTTCATAAATATTAATCACCATGAGCCTTCTAAATATGCCAAACTCTACCAAATTATATCCTACATATCCCTTGACACATTATTGTTCATTTTTTTTAACAAAAAGACAACTTCTAAGATACTTAAGGAGGGTTTAAAAGATATATTTTCAAGAAGAAAGATTCCTTCTTCTTTTTTTCAAATTATTTATCACTTATAACTTATTCTTACCAATTATCCAATGATTCATGACTACTCTAGTATCATATATATACAATATTGTTGTTGTTTTTATGGTATATCCATCATAAAATTAATTATTTTATTCTTTTATTCATAAATCATTGTCTGAGTGTGTGTCAATCAACCACCTTTGTGGATGATGCATTTCTGTTTCGATTTACCACAATAATGGGACGTTTCTAATCACATGTAATTGTTTAAAATGACCTCAATATATATATATATATGTTATAAATTATGTATTATTATTTATTTTTATAAATAATTCCATAATAAACCAACCTTTGAAACCATGATAAGAACTTACCCGAAACAATATGAAAAACAAAATATTGTTAATAAATTATTTGGAAATGGTATAAAAAATAATTTATGCTATTATAAACATTATTTTAGTAACTATAAAAATTTAATAAAAATCTAAAAACACTATTAAAACCAAATTACAAGACATTTGAATTTTTTTTAAGGATTTCAATCTTGAGGTAAGGGATTTCTTAACTCAATTTTCATTTTTGAGATAAACATATATTTCACTGGATACGTTATTTCATGAATATGCGTGAATATCATCTGATTATTTTATAATATGTATGCACATATATTTTTTGGATTTTTATTTTCCAGACATTAATATTCCATTGATTTATCCTCACTCTAATGACACAATATTTGTAAGGGATATCTTAACTAATTTCAATTAATTGAGTTAAACATCAATGTCATTGGTTTTATCTTTCCCAGAATATGTGTGAATGAAATATGATTGTTTTATGTTTTATATAATATTTTATTGTGTGCATTTACATTTTTCACATGTAATTATGTCATTTATTTTTACTCAATCTACTGATACATTCTTTGTAAGGGATCCTCTCCCTCAATTTTGTTCAAGAATTACCCCTTTGTTGTGCCCTTCTATTTTTAGTTCCTAATGATGGGGAATGTTTTCTAACCTCTACCATAACCCCATTATGATATATAAATTTTGGTATACCCCTTATACTCTCATTAATATCTCCCACGAACACCCGTTTCCATGCCAAAATGTATGTAAGGGGTTTCTCATCTCAGTTTCATTTCCATGAGATTTCCATTGTTTTCCACTTATTTATTGTATGTGGTCTATGTGTACTTTAATTTATAATATAATATCATTATTTTCTTTATATTAATGTTATTAAATGATTTATTTGATGGTAATTATGTCTTGGTCATATGATTTAATTTATTATAATATGGTGACATACTTTGTCTAAATTTCCATTTCGTTGAGACCTTCTTGGTATTATGAAACAAATATTTATTATGTGACGTATCTACTTACCATTGGAGATAACGTTTCATTTTAAATTGTATATATATTATATATCTATATTATTGATTCTTGGATATGATTATTTTCTTAATACATATACTGTTTTATATACAGTGTTATTTAGAATATTGTTTAAACTATGTGAAAATTGATGAATATGTATCCTCTACTCTATATGGATATTTATAAGCCCGATTATAAATGTATTTAATATATTTATTAATAATGTATAAGACTTATTATTTGATTGGTAGGGCCTTTTATATCCCTTTAATGTGTCGATAGGTCTCATGAGACAATCAGTTGGCGACGAACCCTTCATGTTTGTTTCCAGAAATCATATGGGTTTCTACCCACAGACGTAAACAGTTTCAAGGACATAGTGGTTTTATGTTCTAGATACATGGAATAAAATTAATAAGAATTATATTTATTCATTTTTAGTTATTACTATCATAGAGGTTTCCACTATGATAAAATCTATGGATTCAGTTTCATTTAATGTTTTTAATGGCTTGGGTTTTTCATTTATTCACCTTGCCATATTGACTATGCCAAATTGTTTATGTTTCAGTTATTGTTGATTCATAATCTATTTGTAACCCTTACTAAACTTTTGACCTCACCCCTTTTATTTTTCACCTAATACTAGTTATAAAGTGGAGAACATTTATTGATTTTCTCTAGATGTAGTTATTTTTTAGCTTTTTTATGTTTTATATTTTTTACCATTCTACTTGTAATTTGAGTCAAATAAATGTATATTGTTTTATCAAGACTAATAAACTAATCATTTCTTTGATATTTTCGTCCACATAATTTTGCAAATGTAATATGTTTTGCACCGGATCCGGTCTACATGGTTTGGGGTGTTACAACCAATCTTCAGTAGTGGATACCTCTTCATTATTCTGGCATGTTTCAATATCTTTTAGTCTTGAAATAGTATCAACCTCCCTTTCTCTTTCTTGGGGAAAAAATCATGGGCTTCCCATGGTTTACACTGGGTCAATCAAATCCATCCATCTAGATGTCCTCAAACTACACCATTTTCTTGAAAAGATCTATGGGACCCATCCAATATGATGGAGATGATATCAGGTTAATCTCATGATGTAAATCAATGAATAAGTATATCTCTTATTGGTGAGGTTATCCTATAATTTACTTAAAAAGTACATCCTCATACTCTGCCACCATAATAGTGAACTGGTAACTCATAACATCCACAACAGCATGGGTTATTCTATAAAATTTATGTTTAATAGGTTTCACCCTCTTATGTATGAGTCCATACCGTGGTTTCATAGTTTCCATTTCACCCACAAGGAAATACCTAGTCCCATAACTATAGACAAACTACATCATCCTCCAAAAATATTCAACATGGGAATGAATTATTGATAAACCATCCATGCATAATATGATTTCATGTGGCTTCATAGATTCTTCAAATATATCCAAATAGGAAACAACATCTCCAAGAGTCAGGTCACACTGTTGGAAAAAGTATATGATCACTAATTCTTCTCCAGTAGGATTATCTATCTGTAATGATCTATCCTAAGGATCAACCATAAACATTATGTATTTAAGTAGATATGTGGAAATAAAGGACTTAATTGAACCTATGGATATCAATACGGTAGCTAAGTTAGAGAAGTCATATATTATACCTCGAATCAGCCCTAGAGCCATTGGTTCATAAGCCTCAACTACATACAGCTTCCCCCTCCCCTGTCCTCCCACGCCCTAAGCATTTTTAGGACTTAATAGGGATGGTGGTGTGGATATATTGATGTTCGTATCACATCCATATTCTCTTATAGGTCTTCAACTACATCTACCACTCATCAGACACATCCATTACTAATTTTTCCTCTACCCAAAATAGCCCATCCGCTATCCTCCTACAAGCCATATGGTGGGTCAAAAAATCTCATGTAATATGCCCCCTGCCATTACATGTGTTTCACTACCTCTCAATGGGCTAACTATACCCTTCATGTGAGAACTGAATAGTATATTCTCTGTTAGAGGACCTCCTCTTGAAACTTATTACACATCGAAGTCATGGAGTCTAATATATGATCCATAATACTTAATTCCCTCATCATGATTTCCCACTTTTGATAACTACTATATATATCTTCTCTGGCAGGAAACATTCAAACACCAAATAGCACTCTGGAACCCAACCATCGGTAGTAATACATAGAGGTATAATGATATACCAGATTTCTATATGTTGTACTCAGTCAATATTTTGTGAAAAAAAATTGTTCATGAACCACATTCATGGAGTACTTGGGGAGGTTGGTGTTCCCCAATGATTACACAGTTACTTTTTTGATTCCTTTCTTGAGTTACATAATCTTCTAGTTATATAAAACACTCATCCTATTTGGAGATAACCCTGATGTAAATGGCTTTAAATCTATGACCATGATAGAGTAACCTCATTATACGACTGGGTAACCAAACACCACTAGGGAAAAGTCTTGTATCCAGGATGAAAATATTATCTGATGATATCGTAACTAGATAGAAAACACATGTCACCTCTATAAGAAACTCCTCAACCACCTATGGGTAGGGCTCACCTCCGAACCTAAGGGGTCTCTATCACTGGAACTAATGAAGGGAGATTAACTTGAATACATCATCTATTGTTAGTGTAGGAACAATATTCTACTCAATATTTGTTTTCGTAGATTAAAAAATGACTGGAGGTAACATATCTATAAAATCTACCTATATTAAAGAGTCATCACTAATGGGATTGTCCTCATGAATTAAATATTTAATCCTAGACGTCATAAGTTGTAGAGGAATTCTAAAATATATAAGATGTACCATAGTGAATGACTATATCAAGAGAGATTACTCATGAAGGACATTGAAACCGAAACCCATTATAATATGATGCATGTACGATTGTTTTCCATGGATTCATTGTTCCCAAGTACTATGTCAAATGAAAAGTGATCAATGTTTTTGTGTGCGGTTATGTTAGCTGCCACACCACCATTGTAGTCCCTAGATTAAAAGACGAACATGACATACCTAACATGGTTTCCCCAAAACAATATCACAAACTCCAGTCCTAAGGTAGAAACAAATTCTCTTGTATCACCCTATTATAAACCTCCCCAATGGGTCATATGTCGTGACTCTCAAATATAACCACCAATAGTCTAAGGGATGGAAAATAAAATCGAGTAGGGATATAACTAACATGAAAGATAATGGAATATGTACCCATACAATTTCCAACATCCCCAAACCATACAATTTTTGAATGTAATAAAATAGACCATATATCAATGAATACATCTAAATCCCTCAAATATAGTACAATAAGAAATAATAGAAAGTATATAGATCTATACAAAATCAAAAAAAAATGTAAAACAATCAAGTCCAAGTTAAATGTAATGGTGGGGACTATTGTCAATGTACCATAGGAAAACTCCATGGTCTGTCTAGTCTCATTAAGCACCACATGGTCCTAGTCCCTCTTGGAATATGTCTAATGTTCAATAATCTACCCAAGACAACACACAAGAATGAAAATCCATTACAGGTGTGTGTATAACAATGACAAATAGGACACCATGAAACCAATAACCATGTAATAGAAATTATATAAAGGTATATTTCAAAAACACATATAATAATAATATCCAGATATAATTAACAAAGAGACACCTTTCAAGGTAAGGTTACTACTGTAAAACTGTCTGAGGATTTCCACTCAAAGGTTCCACATAATCCTCATCTAAGAGAACAAATTTCATGTGTCAAATAACACATATTAAATCCCTATTAGAGGTAGTGCTAATTGGGGCTCACCATAAGACGTATATTCTAGATGTCTAAATAGATATGATACATAGATGAGGAATACATAAAATTCCATGGGGTGAAAAAAATAACTCAATATGGATTGATTATCTATGTAGAGGATTGGTTCCCATATAATGTTGGTCCTGAAGAAACCAAAAAAATTCACATAGAGATTGAATATGACATATGATCTCACTCTACATCTCACATATTTATTCCAATATCTCTATCCAAGAAGTCATGCTAAAGGGACCAACATCTTATGTGGAGGATGTGATTCAATGCTAATCCTTAAAGAAAATGATATAGGGAATATACCCAAAACAACATGATCGTGATGTAGAGGAAAAGGGATCCAAGAATTCATTGAAGGAGTACGCATTGTGTACTTGGTGTAGATAGTGTTTCCCTTTAGCACCAGGTCCTACCTATGTAAAATAGCATGTTCTTATGTCCATATATAAGTTCATGGAATTCTCTTTCCTGTCTACATCTTCATGTGTACATGTACATGGCTTAGCCCATGTATATCTAGGCTGACCATGTATATGTTAGAGTACATGGAATTCCATTGGCTATGATGTTCATTCGTGGTCTATTTACCCTACTAGGTACACATTGATCCATCCTGGGAGGGTAACATTAAATACGATAGGGGTCAGATGAAATGTGATCCACAACTTCATCCTAAAACTCTAGTCATCTAATAGGGGTCCCACACAACATGTAGCTCTTGAACAGATGTCGTGTTGTTCAAGAACATACAAAACCCATGTTCTTCTAAACACATACACTCAAGTTTCTTCTACCATGGATTTCAGTCTTAAACTCACCATAAATTGTGGATCGACTCTGGCTAAACCTCACAACCATGAATTGCTGAATTCTTGCACCAAAGGAATTCTGAAAATGGGATCATATGTCCAATAATATATTACCATAATATATCATATATCATTTATCCCAAATCTATCTGATTCACAAATGCATTTATTTTTTCACAATCACCATGTCGGGTTGAGCCCAAATCCACATTTTTGAACCATTTCACTAAATAAATGTGTAAAAACTTATATTTTCAATTTTTTTGTCAAAATGTTGGTTGAAGGATCACTCACGATTAATGAAGAAATAGGGAAGAAAGTCTATATGAAAATCTATGAAAAATAGACCTTGTTCAATGTTCATATCGTCCTTGATTCATTATTATTGTAATGTTAAAAAAAGATACAATCAAATAATGAAAAATAGATTTTCCAAAAAGTATCCTCATAGATAAACCATACCAAAAAACGACTAATCCATTAATAAATAAATTATATGATTGATTAAAATTCATCATAGAAATAGAAAATTGGGAGAGAATCTAATCAAGACAATCTCTTACCTTGATTTTGGATTGATCACTGAAAAAGAATGATGATGTGTCATCATCATTCATTAGATCCTAGGGTTTCACTACACACAAATGTTTAGACCTTTATCTTGTTGCATTTCATCAAAAAATCAACCTCAATTCTCTCTAATTTCCCTCCTTGGTTTGTAGGGTTATGAAGCTTACACCGTGAATCTTCAACAAGATCCTTTAAAAAGAAAAAGAATAAAGTTAGTGCATCGATATAGTATAAAAAATAATTTCATTAATTATCTTATTCACTTTAGAACCACAATTGTATTTTTTACAAACACCCCATAAGGAAAATGGTTATTTTCCACTAGAGGTAGAACCCACACTCTGATATCAACAGTTTTATATCGTTTCTAATTTAGGCCCCCATTTAAAATTTATTCTACTTTTTTCTGGAAACCATGTTCATATTCTATTTATTTATATTATTATATTTCTAGTATTTATTTTGGGAAATCTAGGCCTCATAATCACATGCTATATCAGTTCCATTTATTGAAAATAATAAAATAATTATAAAATAATAATAATTGAAAATCCATGTAATTATATCAAATAAATATTATATTATTTTAAAATATTTGTGTTGTCAAAAAATATATACTAAGTGGTATGGTCCAATTTACGATGTAATATTGATTTATGTGTGGGTGGTCACAAAATTTGATAAAAAACAGAACATAAATGTTCTTTGGGAATGAAAGGAAATGAATTCTTGTCTAAAGATTCAATTATACCAAATGATCATGGAAGGATCCATATAATTAGTTTAATGAAAAATGTTAGGATATTTTTAGTGTTTTGGATAATGTATGTATTCACCCTAATGATATCCTATTAATTGTTTATCATGATATATAATTTTATGATTACCAAGATTCTTCATCTAAACTCTTTTTGTTCAAAAAGGTTTTCCATAGAGGAAATAGTGAAGATGATTTAGGAATGCTCCATGATACCATATCCTTTCATATTAGTTACCTGGAATGTTTTTAATTGGAATTCAATGTTTTCTTGTGACAAATTAGTTGAAATAGGTCATAAATAGTAGTGAGATACTTACTTGAGAGAAACCTAATCTATCATAGAGGAATATTTTGATATTGGATAATTTTATGAGATAACAACCACTATCATTTAGTGGCTCTTCTAACTCAGTGATTGCTATGTGAATTAATAAATATATCAAAAAGATATTGGATGTCATAGGCTATTTAATTAATCAAAACTAAACTCTTACTATTTATCATTTTGATGGTGAATATGATAAATTGTGGGAAACTCTTAAAAATGATAGATAAAGTAAAGTGATTGATTCTATGGAATGAGATAAATTTTACAATATTATGCTTCATAATTATTCTCCTATAATTTTTTTACATAGATTGTAAAATAAATTCATGTAATTGAGGAATATGGGGGATGGTTTAGTATCCAATTATGATGTAAACAAAACCTAATTGAAATGTTATGGAACAAATTGTACATAGAATCATTTGAATGAAATTATTCATATTTACATAGAATTAAATCCAATATATAGAATATATTTTTCATATAATGAGTTTAAAATATATGAGAAGAAAAATGTAACACCCCAAGCTTCCACAGTATGCTTCTCTTTGAATAATACAATAGTGTGTGTTGTACGCAACTTCGAGTTCTAACACACACCGCAACCAATCAAACTAGCCGTTATGAATAGTAATTCCCAATTTTTGAAACTTTATAAATTTTATCAATCAAAATGGGTTTCATTTTTGGATTTGGAATATCAAAATTATCCTAGGGTGAATTTTTGGTATTTCTCAGAGAACATCCAATTTTTGATGAATAGTGAAAAATAATAAACATTAATTAAAAACAATTTTTTTAATCCAAATAATTTATATTGATAAATTATACTATTGAGTGGTTTTAAAGTATAGTTATAATGTATTTTTTCTATTTTATCCAATGTTGGTCATTGGACGTAATTTCAAATTTAAACTCGGCATAAACAAGTGTTAATATTTTGACAGCTATTACTTCTTAAAAATACGTTTTTTGTTTTGACAACGAGAATTATTTTTAAATTAATTTCTGACACTTCTATGTTTTGAATTTAGAAAATGAATTCCATATTTATAATCAGGAGTTACAAATTGTGTAAGTAGTAAACTTTTATTTTTAAACATTTTGAATAATTACTTCGGTAAATATTTTATTTACCATGGTGAAAGGGTAAATCCGGTAAATAAGGGAAAAAATAATATTATAATAATACTAAATTGCACTAAAACGTGTTTATACCCTATTGGTTGATACATGTCCGACCATGGAAATTTTCGGGTCAATTTTGGAACCCCATGGAGCCACTTGTAAGTGATAATGACACATTATATTAATTAAGTTAAAGTAAATACAAAAATAACATAGGCATATAACTTTTAGATAAACAATTTTTAAATAGGGTTATATATGTTTTATTTTCAACTATAAATATTAATTAGAAAGCTAAAAATAATTCCTACATCATGGTATTTTTTTATAAATTTTAGACATTTAATAAACTTAATTATTTTTGACACAATAATGATGTTGTATTTATAACATTAATAAAGGATTTAAATAAATAAGATTATAAAGACTAAAACAATACCCAAAACCTGTACAATTGTTATCGGATGATTTTATTTTGATAATGAGTCATCTTATCTAATGTTTAATGAGTTTTATACCTTTAAAACCCGAATATCACTATATAATAAAATAATATTTTCAATCTTTCCAAAAGAGCCCCTCCTCCCCCTTATAAAAGGACACCACTTCTAACAAATTCCTCACACCTATCAAGCCTTTTGGATTGTCCAAAAACTACACAATTAATCTACCTATATCACTATCCCCCTCCTAGAAGCCTTACCTTGCGCAGAAGGCACTTTAAGAGTCCTTTTTGTTCAATCCAAAGGGAGTTACCCAAATTAAAGGTAATGATTTCTCTTAGCTTCTTTTCTTTTATTTTACTTCTCCAACCCCTAAAATATTCTTATTATTTTCTTTTGTAACAACACTATTATACTCAATATACTAGGATATTGTTATGAGAAGTATTCAAACTACACTTACACACACCACCATCAAATTATTGAAGAACATAATATTTCTGTGGATGGAAACCAAACGCCTCACGAAATGATGATTGTTCAATTAACTACTACCACCTATCATGGTGGCCATTATGATAGCACTATAATTAAATATGATATTAATTATATTTATTTTATATATAAGCTTCTTTAATTTCATTTTATAGCATACCATTATTCATTTCAATTTGAATATATATACGATAATTTCATTTGAGGAAGTGCGGACTACCGCCCCCTCAAAGTGATATGACTCATTCATACTTTGCATGAATTATATAATGGATTGTGTTAATGAAAATAAGTAACATATATAAGATATTATATTATAATTTAATAATAATATACCTATGTATCATTTGGTTTGGATTCCATTTAAAGTGAAAAATGAAATGGAAGTAACATTCGTGCGTACGTAGGGACTACCGTCTCCATGAACGCGATGAGATTAATTCACCATAGTATCCATTAAAGATTAATTTAATTTGATGATTACAAATAATGTTTAATTACTTGATATCATTCTGGATATGAATAAGATACAACCTATGTATAACAATCATGACTTTTGTAACAAAACATATAAAAGAAAACGAGTAACTGAACACCTGAAACGAAGATAATACTAAAATATTATTAACAAAGAAATATTAAAAGATCATATATGATATCATATTTATGTATATGATTCTTTTTTAATTTAATAACAATGATTTAACTATTATAATGGAGGTTAAACTACCCTCAACCAAGGAAAAGTACATGGTAATGGTTTATTTTACAATCTTTTCATTATCTGAGGTTGTTTATACATAATTATCTACTCGGACCTCTTTATCATCCGCATCAATGTTTCTTAAAAATGAATTTCAAAACTTTTTTACTATTTACTAGAAAATGGGTTAAATTCATTTATACCCTTATGTGTTTTGAAAATAATCTTTCTGTCATTTTCCTCACAAGGTACTTTTTGACATTTTCGACAAATTTAAGGTAAGAATGTTTTTTTAACTTCTACAGAGGGTGTGGCTATTTTTCCCCATTATAACATAATAAATGCTTCCCTTACAAGCTTATAAGAATATTTTCAAAATAAATGTTTTCTTCATAATTATGTGACTCTTAAATGATTTCAAAATAGAAAGAGATATTTCTCTAAAAAGAGTTTTGATCTCATCTATGTCAACATCCTTTGATGGATTTTCAGTTTATTTGATGTTGATTTATTATGATAAAAAACATCCATATTGTATTGAAGTTTTTGTGATATGTTTGACTATGGATTTTCTTTTTTTATACGATTCATTGTTTATGGTTAATGTATTATCATTTTGTATGCTATTTTTAATAAGAATGTTTATGATATGTTTAAACCTTTTCATATGAGGAATGTATTGGACGTAGTAAGTGACAGATGGGGCCCGCTATAGGTACTTGATGCATCGGTAGGTCTCATGAGACAACTAGACGTGGAATTGGCTGAGGCCCTTTACCAATTTTGATATATGGTTTTGGCTGAGGCCTTAATCATTTGTAGACGTCTTGACCGAGGCCTTGACAAAATGTTTCAGAACGTCCGACATTAAACATTTCCTCATTATGAAAATAATATTGATGGTTCATGTGGTCATTAGACTTCTATAATATCAATGATTATTGTTTATTATGGAATTATTTACTTAGATCATACTTCTTCCATAAAATTATTCATGTTTATTATTAGTAATGGAATGTGGTTTCAATTATTCACCATGCTTAATATTTATGTTATCTTCTGATGTATTTCTTACCCTTACTGATCATTTGAGCTCACCCCTTTCTTATGTTTCATTTTACCAAGATATGAAGAAGTTAGTTATTAGTGACATGCATTCATTATTTAGGAGGATTGGATGTTTCCAATGGCATAAATTCACGTTGCTTTTCTTTTCAAGTTGTAAACTTGAACTTATCTATGAATCATGTTTCCAATAATACTAAACTGATCGGTATTTTGAGACATGATTTCCTTGTGATAATTCCAATGTAATTTAATAATGCATTGACTCTAGGTAACTAGGGTCGGGGAATTATAGTTGGTATCAGAGGAAGTTTAATACAACCTTGGAAGGTAGATTTAGATAAACTCTGATTAGAGCACATAGACCTAAGATGGACATTGAGGATTAGTATAGAAGAACTTCCTAGAATTTTGGTATTGTAGAGATTTTGTGAGTTTTCCATGAAATACATCCCTGTCTGGATACGAGCAGGTAGAGGCGGATCTGGCACAGATGTACCTTGGGTAAAATTTGAAAACACCGCTTTGAGCTAGACTTGAATGGGAACTGGTGCATGACAATAGGCCCTGCTGCACTCTTCGTTACGACACTCCTGGGGGATATGCCTAGGATAATTCTCATTTTATTTGCAAAACATTATGAAGGGATTATGAGTATATACTTCCTCAAAGAAATTTTATTTGGATTATGGATTATATCCTTAGACTGTTCAACTTATTTTAAGTGTTTTACAAGTTTAGATTTATGTATTGTGATTCATAAACTAATCTAGTGTATGCCATTGTTTAGAAATGGGTCCTAGTGGAAGAAATGGAAACCATATCAATGCACGCACTCCGTGTAGGGATTTACATCCTCCTCAAGATAATTATAGTGGATCTGGTGATGTAACTGATGCTGATCAACAAATCACCATACTAGGACAACTCACTCGGGTTATGAATAATAACCTTTCCTGTATGGATCACCGAGATCCATAGTGTGGAGGATCAATGTTATATCACTTCATGAGGAAAAAACCACCGACATTCAATTGGAATACAAATTTATTGGTACCTGAGTAATGGATAAGTTCCCTGGAGAAAATATTTCAGGATTTGGGGAGTAGTGAAAGGGAAAAAGTTGTCATTGAAGTTTATCACCTAACTGGAGATGCTGATCATTGGTGGTCATTGATTCAAAAAACAAAGGAAAATGATGAAGTATGAAATATGGAATAGAAGGAGTTTAATGTTCTTCTATTATAGAAATACTTTCCTCGTGACCATCGAGCAGAAATGGAAAGGCAATTTCTCAGTCTGAGGAAAAAGAAGGATGATAATGTTTCAAAGAATGAGTCTAACTTTACAAGGTTTTCAAGGCATGCTGCAAATTATATACATAACCCAAGAATTAATATTGATCATTTATTTTATGGGTTAAAAACATTTCTCTGTCGAACTTTAGTATCACAATCCTTATCGTCATACGAAGATATTGTATCATGTGCTATCAAGACAGAAAAGGAATTCCTTAAGTCTTAAAACTTTAAAGAAAAGCAAGAGAAGAAGATATCTGCTGAACACTCTGGGAAAGGAAATATGTTACTACGGAACAAGGGAAGAATTTAATTTCCAACATGTGCTAATTATGGAAGGAAGCACCATGGTGCCTATCTAAAAGGAAAAGGAGTATTCTAAAAATGTGGACAGAAAGGACATCTTTCTGGTTATTGTAAGGTAAAGAAAGACACAACCAATGTACAATTCTACAACTGCAGGGAGATGGAACATTATGAAAATGAATGTCATAAGCATCAGGGGAATATACCTCAGATAAGGCCAAGGGATCAAGGGCATTCTTATGCTATTACTACTACTAAGGTAGATGCTCTGAAAGACATTATGGCTGTTAATTTAATGGTTTTTTTAAGTTTAGAAAAAGATTTTTTTTATTTTGGATCATTGCATTGATTCATATATTCATAGTTTGCTACGAAAATTAGATATTTCAAGTTTTATTTATCAAGGGAGTTGTTAGTCAAAAATCCTAAGGGAATTATCATTACAACAAATTTTTTTGAATTCGTTCCCATTAGAGCGTATAAATGTGCTTTATCTTATAATCTCATTTTCATACCTATGATTGAATTTGATTTAATCCTCGGTATGGATTGGATTTTGGACCATGATTCAAAGATTTATTGTAAGAAGAAATAGGTTACGATTTGTGATGATGATGATAAGGAACACCTTATCTTTAGAGCAGAATCGTCACCACCTAATTATTATCTAGATCCACCCACAATAGCTCAACTAAATTCAATTATTGGGGAGGAAGAGAATGAAATAACTATGGGTGAGGAAAGGAATGTTAAAATAGAGGATGTACCTATTGTGAAATAATATGTTGATGTTTTTTCAGAAGATTTACCTGGATATACTCCAGAATGAGAAATTTAGTTTTCCATTTATTTAATTCCTGGTTCATGGCCTATATCGAAGACCCCTTATATAATGGCCACTTTGGAATTAGTGGAACTAAATAAACAACTAGAGGAATTGAGTAATTAGGGATTTATTCATCCTAGTGTTTCTCCTTGGGGAGACCTTGTTCATTTTGTTAAAAAGAAATATGGATCTATGAGATTGTTAATTGACTACAGGGGGATCAATGCTATAATAATAAAGAACAAGTATCCCCTACCTCGCATTAACAATTTATTTGACCAACTTCATGGAGCTAAATATTTTTCAAATATTTACATTTGATTTGGATTCCATCATTTTCGTGTGAAGAAGGAAGACATTCTGAAGACAGAGTTTTGAACCAGGTACGGGCATTACGAGTTTACATTAATTCCATTTGGATTGAATAATGCACCCTCTATCTTCGTGGATCTAATGAACAAAGTTTTCATGGAATATCTCAATGATTTTGTAGTGGTATTTATTGATGATATCTTGGTATAATCTAAAAGCTTCGAAGATCATGAAAATCAATTGCGCATTATCCTAACGACTCATAGAAGACATTAATTATATGGGAAGTTTAGCATGTGTGAATTCTGGTTTCATAAAATTTCTTTTCCTCACCATATTTTATATAAGGAGGGAATTTCCGTTGATCCTTCTAAGAACAAGGCACTCTAACAATGGCCACCACCAATGAGTATAACCGAGGTACACAATTTTATTAGTTTAGCTGGTTATTATCGACGTTTCATCCAGAATTTTCCCCAATTGGCTAACCCATTAATGAAGCTCACAAGAAAAGGGGTTAAATTTGTTTGGAAAAAATATTGTGACGAATTTTTTGAATAACTAAAGATAAGGTCAGTCAATGCTCTGATATTGACTCTACCATTGGGGAATGATGTGTTTGTTATTTATAGTGATACATCGAAGAAAGGACTTGGTTGTGTCCTTATGTAGAATGACAGGGTTATTTCCTATGCATCATGATAAGTACAAATTAATGAGAAAAACTATCCTACTCATGATCTTGAGTTAGCAGGTGTAATCTTTTCTTTGAAGATTTGGAGACACTATCTCTATGGTGAGAAATGTGAGATTTATACTGATCATAAGTGTTTGAATTATATTTTCTCACAGAAAGAACTCAACATGAGGAAAATGTGATGGCTTGAACTACTTAAGTATTATGATTGCATGATAAACTAACACCCGGAGAAGGAAAATAAGGTGGTAGATGCTTTGAGCAGAAAGGATCATGGAGTTTTGAAAAAAATGAGAGTTGAAAGGTATCCAATTTTCATGGATCTAGTAAATTTGGATATGGGAATAACCATGGAAGGTGAAACATCGATACTTTTTCAAATGGTTGTCAAACCATCTTTTCTAGAAAGGATAAAGAGTTCTCAGAGTGATGATAAAGAGTTTTAAAAGAAGATTGAAGCTATGAATGATGGTAGATTGAGTGAATTTATGTATGAAGATGGAATTTTAAAAATTGGGAATAGACTTTGTGTTCCTGATATACCTGATCTAAAAAGGGAATTGTTGGATGATGCTCATAGTTCAAATTTCTCTATACACTGTGGGAGATCCAAAATGTATATAGATTTGAAGGAAAATTTTTGATGGGACAACATGAAGTGGGAGATTGCTGATTTTTGTCAAGATGTATAGTTTTTCAACAAGTGAAAGATGGAAGGCAACTGCCTGGAGGAGTCACGAAACCTATTCCCATACCTGAGTGGAAATGGGATAATATTACGATGGACTTTGTCATGGGACTACCAAAGAATCCTAGATGAAATGATGCAATATGGGTCATTATTTATCGTCTTACCATGTCAGCACATTTTTCTTGCTATAAGAGAGATCTACCACTTGTATGTATAGAAATAATATATATGAATGAATTTTTTAGACATCATGGAGTACCCCTATCAACTTTTTCTGACCGTGATCCCTGTATTACTTCAAGATTCTGGAAGAGTCTTCAGAAGGCCTTGGATACTGAACTTCATTTGAACACTGCCTACTACCCTCAAATAGATGGACAATCAGAATAGACTATTCGAACCTTATAAGAAATGTTGAGATCTTGCTCACTTGACTTTCGGGGTATGTCAGATCAATATTTACCTCTAGTAGAATTTTCTTATAACAATATCTTCCATTCAGGTATTCGAATGGCACTGTATGAAGTGTTATATGGAATGAGATGTCGCACACCTACCTGTTGGGTTGATGTTGGTGAAATAAAACTCGTAGGACCAGAACTGGTGGAGGAAACGATGAAAAATTCGAGAGGTAATTCAAAGCCACATGAAAGCAGATCAAAGTAGGGAGAAGAGCTATGCCAATAACCGAAGGAAGGATTTGGAATATAAGGTAGTAGATCATGTTTTCATGAGGCTATCTCCATAGAAGGGAGTTATAAGTTTTGGTAAGAAAGGTAAATTGCGTCAAAGGTACATCAGACCGTTTGAAATTCTAGAACGAATTGGGACTATAACTTATCTTTTGGCAATGCCGCCAGATCTCTCTAAAGTTCAAGATGTGTTCCACATATCACTCTTGAGAAAATACACGCCTGACCAAACGCATGTACTCACTTATGAAGAAGTAGAATTGGAAACTGATCTATCTTATTGTGAAGAGCCCATCAGGATTCTTGATACCAGAGAACGAGTTCTAAGAAACCGGACGACTCGTCTGGTAAAAGTTCTATGGAGAAACCATAAGATGGAAGAAGCAACGTGGGAACCTAAGGAACTTATGATGAAGAACCACCTGAGACTTTTTATGCATTCATATTCTAGAAATTTCGAGGAGGTAATTATTTGAAGGAGGGGATAATGTAACACCCCAAGCTTCCATGGTACACTTCTCTTTGAATAATACAATAGCGTGTGTTGTACGCATCTTCGAGTTCTAACACACACCACAACCAATCAAACTAGCAGTTATGAATAGTAATACCCACTTTTTGAAATATTATAAATTTTATTGTTCAAAATGGACTTCATTTTTGGATTCTGAATATCGAAATTATCCTAGGTTCAATTTTTGGAATTTTTCTGAGAACTTCCAATTTTTGATGAATAGTGAAAAATTTAAAACCATCTTTTTTAATCCAAATAATTTATTTTGATAAATTATACTAATGGTTAGTTTTAAAGTATAGTTAGAATATTTTTTTACAATTTAATCCAATGTTGGTCATTGGACATAATTTCATATTTAAATAGACATAAACAAGTGTCAATATTTTTACAATTATTGTTTCTTAAAAACATACATTTTGTTTTGACAACAGGAATTATTTTTAAATTAATTTATGCCACTTCAATTTCTGAATTTATAAAAATAGATTCCATATTTATAATCAGGAGGTCCAAATTTTGTAAATAGGTAACTTTTATTTTTTGACATTTTGAATAATTACATCGGTTAATATTTTATTTACCATGGTTAAAGGGTAAATCTGGTAAGTAAGTGTAAAACAATAATATTATACTAATAATAAATTACTTTAAACATGTCTTTACCCTATTGGTTGAAACATGTCCGACCATGGTCATCTTTGGGTCGATTTTGGGACTGCATGGAGCCACTTGTAAGTGATAATGACACTTTCTATTAATTAAGTTAAAGTAAATACAAAAATGACATAAGCATATATCTTATAGAAAAACAATTTTTACATAGGTTTATATATATTATATTTTCGACTATAAATTCTCATTAGAAAGATAAAATTATTTCCTACATCATTGTATTTTTTTTATAATTTTTAGATATCTAATAAACTAAATTATTTATGATACAATAATGATTTAGTATTTACCTCATTAATGAATGATTAAAATAAATAAGATTATAAAGACTAAAATAATACCCCAAACCTGTCCAATTCTTATTGGATGATATCATTTCGATCATGAGTGTTATTATCTTAAACATAAATGAGTTTTAGACCTTTAGAAACCGAATATCACTATATAATAAAATAATATTTTCAATCATTCCGAAAGAGCCCCCCCCCTTTTAAAAAGACACCACTTCTATCCAATTACCCACACCTCTCAAGCCTTTTGGATCACCCAACCTCTTCCCAATTAATCTCCCTAAATACCTCTCCTCCACTTATAAGCCTTACATTAGGAAAAAATAACTTTAAGAGTCTTTTTTTGGTTCAACCCAAAAGGAGTTACCCAAATTAAAGGTAACAATTTCTCTTAGCATCTTTTCTTTTAGTTTACTTATCCAAGCCCTAAACTCTTCTTATTATTTTATTTTATAACAAAAGTAGTATACTCAATATACTAGGATATTTTTATGCTAATTATTCGAACTACACTTACACAAACCTCCATCTAATGGGTGAAGAACATAATGTTTCTGTGAATTGGAACCAAACTCCTCATGAAACGATGAGTGTTCAATTATCTCCTACCACCTCTCATGGTGGCCATTATGATGGAACTATAATTAAATATGATATTAATGATATTTAGTTTATATATAATCTTCTGTAATTCCATTTTATATCATACCATTATTCATTTCATGTTTTATATATATACGATAATTTCATTTGAGGAAGTGCGGACTGCTGCCCCCTCAAAGTGATATGACTCATTCATACCATACATAAAACGTATAAAGGATGGTGTTAATGAATATAAGTAACATGTATAAGATTTTATATTATACTCGAATAATAATATACTTATGTATCATTTGGATTTTATTCCACTTAAAATGAAAAATGACATGGAAGTAGCGTTCATGCGTACGTACGGACTACCGTCTCCACAAATGCGATGAGATTCATTCCCCATCATATCCATCAAGCCTAATTTCATTTGACAATTAATAATAATTTTTTAGGACTTTATATCATTCTAGATATTAATAAGATAAAACATATGTATAAAAAACACGGCTTATGTAACAAAACATATAAAATAAAACGAGTAAGTGAACACTCGAAACGATGATAATACTAAAATATTCTTAACAATGAAATATTAAAAGATCATATATGTTATAATATTTATTTATATGAATCTTTTATAATTTAATAACAATCATTTAACTATTATATAGGAGGTTAACCTACCCTTGACCCTGGAAAAGTACAAGGTAAGGTTTTATTTCACAATCACTTCATTATCTGAGGGTTTTTATACTTTATTATCTACTGGGACCTCTTTATCATCCACATCCATGTTTCTTAAAAATGTATCTCAAAACATTTTTACTATTTACTAGAAAATGGGTTAAATTAATTCATACCCTTATGTGTTTTGAAAGGAATCATTCCGTCATTTTCCCAAGAAGTTACTTTTTGACCATTTCGACAGATTTAAGGTAAGAATGTTTTTTAACATATACAGCATGTGCATCTATTTTACACCGTTATAACATCATCAAAGATTCCCTTACAAGCCTATAAGAATATTTTCAAAAAAAATGTTTTCTTAATAATTATGTGACTTTTAAATGATTTCAAAATAGAAAGAGATATATCTCTAAAATGGGTTTTGATCCCATCTATGTCAATATCGTTTGAAGGATTTTCAGTTTATTTGATGTTGATTTATTATGATACAAAAAATCCATATTTTATTGAAGGTTTTATTGATTTGTTTGACTATGGATGTGCTATTTCTATAGAATTCATTGTTTATGGTTAAATTATTGATATTTTGTATGATAGTTTTAATAAGAATGTTTATGATATGTTTAAACCTTTTCATATGAGGAATGTATTGGACTGAGTAATTGTCTTGTGGAGCCCGCTATAGCTCCTCTATGCATCGATAGGTCTCACGAGATAACAAGACATGTAATTGGATGAGGCCCTTTCCCAATTTTGATATATGGTTTTGGCTGAGGCATTAATCATTTTTAGACGTCTTGGTTGAGGCCTTGACAAAATGTTTCAGAATGTCTGGCATTATACATTTCCTCATTATGGAAATAATATTGATGGTTCATGTGGTCATTCGACTATTGGAATACCAATGATTATGTTTTATTATGGAATTATTTACTCTTCTCATACTCCTTCCATAAAATTATTAATGTTTATTATTGGTACAAGCATGTGGTTTCAATTATTCACCATTCTTAATATTTATGTTTTCTTCCGTTGTATTTCTTACCCTTACTGAGTGTTTGAGCTCACCCCTTTCTTATGTTTCATTTTTAAAGGATATGAAGTAGTTAGTTATGAGTGACTTTCAGTAATTATTTAGGAGGCTTGTAAGATTACAGTGAAATAAATTTTTGTTGTTTTTCTTTTCAAATTGTAATGTTGAACTTATGTACGAATCTTATTTCCAATAATACAAAACTAATCGGTCTTTCGGGACATGATTTCCTTGTAATCATGCAAATATTATGTAATAATGCACCGACTCTAGGTAACTGGGTTCAGGGAATTACAAAAAATAATTGTTTTGATAAGGTATAAATGATGTTTTCTATGGTCCATATATAACATGACGACATAGATAAAAAGATACATAAGTGGTAGGGAAATGAGGAGAATAAATTGAAGAAATATGAATGTATGAAAATAATATTTTTATTTAGTGATATTTATGGTAAAATTTCCTTGATAATGTATTATGAAATCTATAAATTTATTATGATATGTTACGTCTGGTAAAAGTCTTAATGATTTCAAATAAAATGAACTTGGAAATGATATGACCAATTTTTTATACAAGATAAAAGGGGTCTTAAATGTACTGAGATGTTTAATTATATGGAACCAATTCCAAATAACATAGTTAATGAACCAATGTATAAATAATATAATTATAAGGATGAGGTTAAATCATTTTTTATTACATTTCTAGATATTATGAAATTCATTGAAGTCATAACAGTTACATTACTTGTTTCTTGAGATTTTGATAAGGTCTTATTTGATTCAGGGTCTACACATTATTTCATTGTTGATAATTTTTATTATTAAATTAAAATTTAACCTCAAAAAATGTTATTGAGAAATTGTTATATAAATTCTATGAATAATTATTAAGGTAAAGAAATTTAAAATATTATCATGTTATCATCTATGCAAGATTTTTCCCAGAATAAACTATTTTTCTTTACCATATTAGAATTTGATCTTAATATTGATATTGATTAGATATATTTTTTTATTCAAATAAATATTTTAGATCCAAAGAATTTATTTTCTAATATGATTTTAGGATTGTTTATACTAATCAATTCATCTTAATTATAACATATCAATAATCTGAAAAAATAATAGGGACTAAAATGGAAATCACCTTTCTCATGTCTTTGGAAACAAAAAAACTTGATCAGATTAATAATGTCCTTATTATATATGACTGTATGGTTGTTTTTTCTGATGTGTTACCTAGTGTTACACCTCACCAGTATGTTGAGTTTAAAATTCACCTATTTCTAAATTCTATGAAAATTTACAATCCCCATTATCTATTGGATCAAGTAGAAAATAAGGAATTGAAAAAGTAGTTGTAGGAGTTCATGATAAACATTTCATTCATAATTACACTGCATCATTAAAATATCCTATTTTATTTGTTAGAAATAAATATTGATCTACATGACCATTAATTCATTGTAGATAATTGAAAAACATTACCATTAGGAATATGTATATAATTCAACATATTGATTACCTATTTGATCATCTCCATTGCATTTAGTAATTATCCATGGTTGACAACAAGTTAGAGTATCATTAAATAATGATGAAGGTATATGAAACATGAAAGATAATATTTCATTCAAGATATGTGCATTATGAGATTATGAATATGCACTTTGTGGTTGAAAAATTATCCTATTGTATTCATCATACTTTTTGATAGGGGTTCTAATTTATATTAGTATACATTTGTCAATATAGTTATTGATGAAATTTTGGACTATTGTATAATTTTTTAGGATAATGAATAATATAAAAGTATTGTCCTATAATCCATTGAAGACAATATATTAGATAGAAAATATCATAAATGTGATTTTTTGTGATAATAGATCTGATTATATGGGTATATTGTAAATAACTATTGTATAATTATTAATCCATCCAAAAATAAAGTTATTGATAAATGGATATGACGTAAAAATTTGTCTGAGATTCATAGTTTTCTTGTAATAGTAGGTTAATATTTGGGGGTGGGGGGTTTTGAAAACATTTCATATTTATCAAGTCTATTTGGTAAGACAACATAAAATGGACTTATTACCATCTAGATAGAAGAATGTATTGAATGTTTCTAGGAATTGAAATAAATATTATGGAATTAACATATTTCAGAACTGCCATCTAGAAATGTTAAAATTGATATCTGTTGTTATTATTATTTAAGGGACTTGGTTTTCCATTAATATATATTGTTCAATTAATTATGTATTAATTCACATCAATGAAAACCTCATGAGAGAAATTATCATACACATATCCTAGAAGTGGTAGTTATAGTATTTTTTTAGAAAAATTGGTGACATCATTTATATAGAGTAAAATGTGAAATATATACGGATCATAAAATAATAACATATATTTTCACAAAAAAATAGATGAAAAAGAGACAAAAGTGATGGATTGAATTGAAAAGGGATTATGACTACGAAATTCATTTAAATAATGGTACATAAAATAGAGGAGAGGATACTTTGAGTGGGAAATATAATTCTACATTAACTATGATAAATCTAGATGATGTTTGTTTGGTTATTGATTTGATGAATTTTGGATAATAATTTTTTCATGTTACAAATACCTCGGTTTTGTTTCATGTTTCAATATAATCATCTTTATTAGGAAGGACTACGATAGATCATAATAAAGATATTGTTTTATGAGTAATGGTAGAGTTGAGTATGAAGTGAAATATTCCAAAATTTAATATTGAAAAATAAAGAGTTTAGATATTTAATGAAAATACTATATGGTTCATGTGACCCATAGATTATGAAATAAATATTGATTTGGGCCCAAAACAGTATAATTATGATTCACCTATGAATAACAAAAATTTATAAAGACCTTATATAAATTTTTTGGTGGGAAGGAGAGAATAAATATACTGTCGATTTTACTACGAAATGTTTCGAATCTCAATAGGTTAAATCTTATTGAAAATTAAATAATTGGATGATTCACCTTTTTATATTTCAAAAATGGTAATTGTTGAATTTATAAATGGATATCAGGGGTGTATTACTAAATATATATCATAGTATTATTGTGATATGGGTTTTTACAGACAAACTAGAAAAATCTATGAATTTTGTTTCCATTCAAGATAATATGTATTTAGATCATCATGATAGACATTATGATAAAGATATTATTATATTTCATTGAAATAATCTCTCTATTATATTTGACTATGATCTCAGGTTTTCTATATATTTTGTAAAAAAATTTAGAATTCATTTGGTACTAAATTTAAATTTAATACATCCTTTTATCCTCAATATGATGAATAGTATGAGTAAATTATTTATATATTTATGGGTTTCAGTTGATCCTTTTCAATGGATTATTAGAGTTGTTCGGTTAAGCATTAGGCATTGGTTACATTTTCATATAAAAATAGTCCTCATTCTGGTTTATAGATGGTACATTTTGAGAAATTGTATAGAAAATAGGGTTAAACTACATCTTATTACTAAAAAAGAGACCTTTACCAACAGAAAATTACTGATAGTTAATATATCTGTTGGTAAAAATGATTAATTACAACAGATATTAAATTATATTGATACTAACTATAGGTACAAACAGTTTTTTACCAACATATATATATGTTTATATTAGTAGTTCAATACTAAAAAATATTTTACCAACATTTAAATATGTTGTCTTATGTTAATAATAACAACAATTGATTTACCAATAAATGAATCTATTTTTTTAATTATTATGACCAACAAATATTTTACCGTTATACATTTTTTTGCAATGAATTATTCAACAATATTAAATATTTTACCAAAACATGAATATATATATATCAATAAATATTCCTTAATTATGGATATTTTAATTAATCACATTTTAATATGTTTGTAATAGGTAATATATATATATGTATATAATGAATAAAGCTATAAATTTATACATATATAATATTTATGTTTATATATACACACACAAACCCATATATGAATAAAAGTTACGAATTTATATATATATATATATATAAACAGAAACCCATATATAAAAAAAGTTATGAATATATATATATATATAAACACAAACCCATATATGAAAAACAGTTATGACTATATATATATACCCCCATATATGCCAAAAAAAAGTAAAACACCTAAATTCATAGTGACCCGTCCTGTTCCCTGTGACCCCCCTTCCCAAAACCCTATGTCCCCGTTCCCCGCCCCCGCCCCTACCCCCACCCCCACCTTATAAACCTCACCGCTCGTCCCATTCTTCGAGACCCCCCATCCCCAAACCTAAGAACCCGCCCCCACCCCTGCCCCTTCCCTCGCCCAATGGACCTCACCTCCTCCGCCACTTAGCCTCCCCCACCCCCTACCACCTTTAAGGTCGCCTCCCTCACCACTGTTCAGCCTCCACGCCTCCCCGATCGGCCGCCACCCCCCGCCACCGCTCTGCCTCCGTGCCCCCCCGATCGACCGACCCTCTCGCCACATTCCATTATCCCTGTATGTTCCTCTCCCAGATCCACCTCTGCTACACCTACTCAATGATCTTCACCTCGTGTCCCGGTGTGGTTCTATTCAGACTGTATATTTGGAACCAATAAAACCTGGTATGCATTCAACTATGTTATTCAACAAAATTCACTGTATTTTTATTTTCCCATAATAAGGGGTGACATTTGGTTTTTTTACCAAACACTCACACATAAAACATAAATGGAACTATGGAATTAAATTTCAATTGGACTACTAGGTGGGAATTGGGATGCTTTGTTACCGATAAATAGTATATGTCAGGACTTAAGATGGAATGTGTGGTAATCATGGGATAACATGATTCACGTCTCTTTGCCTTTGATGGACATTGAAAATTTATCCAAGTGTGGAAATTTTCATGAAGGAGATAGCGTGTATCAGATTTGGGTGAAAAAATTTGAAGAACTACATACTGCTCTGTTTATACACAAAAAATGAAATTTTTCCACATACAATTTTTGTGATGAATATTTTCATGAA
Organism: Viscum album; assembly: GCA_963277665.1. Taxonomy (NCBI): domain Eukaryota; kingdom Viridiplantae; phylum Streptophyta; class Magnoliopsida; order Santalales; family Viscaceae; genus Viscum; species Viscum album. The sequence goes on from OY728145.1 coordinate 1,421,702,362, forward strand.
GGAGACATTATATATCAGTATATGCTTTCATAATGAAACTTGAATCATTGAATTACTGCTTGCGCGATGGCATTGAGATAGCATGAAACAATATCACAGTATTTCATGAAGGAAACAGTGTATATAAGTATATTTTCACAAACATACTTGATTATTGGGCATTTGTTTGTAGAGAGGATTTTTTTGAGTTGTGTGCACACTTTAAATCCAATAGCTAGTGTGTCATTACTTGCGTGATGCATTGAGAAGGTGATGATCAGTACATGAAGGGTTCATTGTATATGTGGATATGATTTCATATTGAGTAGTGGATAGTGTGTGTACTTTGAGTGTGAAGAAAATAAAAATAAATAGTGTGTGACATATACTGTCGATCCTCTTTAGAGTGATAGTCATTAGAAACCTTATACTGAATGTGAGAAGATATAAATCTGGTAAAATGATGTTATTCTCTATTTTTGTAAAACTGGGATTAGATTGCTATCTCGAACAAAGACTTTGGATGGATGCACCAACAACATCAAAAGGGCAAAATAACTTTGACTTAAATTCCCACACTAAAAAATTGAGAAGGATAAATTTCTTGTCATGGTTAAAATTGATTGTTTTATTAGATATCTTTTCAATGTGCCCAGTGATGATAATAATACAGGAATGATGTCGTTTTTTACTAGTGTTTTTACTTGAAGATTCCTCTACCTCTTATGGATGAAAATAATAATGTTGTTATAGTTGTTGACATATAGATGTAGTCTTCCATTGATTCCTTGATAATGTGTATCATGATGTGTTGGAAGGTTTTACTTCATCCATATTTGGTCATGGAGTGTGTGGAGTAGTCGAGACTATATGTTTAAGGTAATATATTGATGCCTCATTACTGTTGTAGTGTTCTCACTAAAATCTTAATTCCCATCACCACTTTATAATGGTTTGGTTTGAAATGTGGAATCTATTTTAGTATTATCACTAACAATATATCGATTCCTCGTTCATTTATGCATTCTATGCCTCATCCATGCATGTAATCTATGTAGAATCCAAGTGTGTTTCTTAATGTGTGTGAAATCTAGAATCTATATACTATTTGTGAAATTTGGAATTTCCATTGCAGGGAGATGGTTAGCATTGAAGGCCAGACCATGTGTAGAATTTATGTACTATTTTGAAATCTGGAATTTTCATTGTAGTTAGAGTGTGAGCATTGAATGCCATACCATGTGTAAAATTTATGTACTATTTTTGAAATCTGGAATTTTCATTGCAGGGAGAGTGTGAGAATTGAAGGCTTGGCCCAGAGGGTCTGCCCTATGGCACAAAATTACCACCTTCGTAAGGGGATGTATGAGGCCACGAAGAAGAGGTTGGATGTTTTGCCCATAGGAAGAGACATGCTCAACATGTACCTACTCGTTTTATTATATAGATGAATCGATACCGGTTGGAATTTTTCAATTAGAAGGTAAAGGGAAAGGCCTCCCAAAAAAAGGTACATTCACCTCTCTTTATCCTAATTAATCAATTACCCTGCTATAGAGAACCATTGAAAAACTGAAATGTGCACTTGTTAAATCTGATGGGAGAGATTAGAATGTATATTGCAATTATTGGGAAGAGGTAATATTTTTAGACCTGTGCATATTTTTATTTGGTATATATACAATGTGAATTTATTTCTATGCATTCTATCCCCTCACATATTTTTCATCTGGGTTTCATAGTGTTCCACTTTGCAAACACAATCTGGATTTTACCAAGATTTCACCCACGGATTGTGTGTGAAATCACTACAAGAAAATGACTTATACCAAAAGAAATATATTGATAGATAATATATAAGTTGGTAAAAATGAGCAATTCCAACAGATATTAAGTTTTATTGGTATTGATTTTAATAGCCAACAGTTATTTTTACCAATAGATCCATCAATTGGTATTGATCATTTAGCACTAGCAAATCTTTTACCAACATTTAAATCAATTCCTTTATCATACTATTACCAACACTTTTTTACCAATAATTTAATCTATTATTAATATTAACTATTACCAACAAATATTTTACCATCAATAAAATCTATTACAATAATCGATTCATTGATAATAACTAATTAAAAAAAGCCAATGTTTTTACATAGATTATTAATTTTATGCCCAATGTCAATATTTATGGTTTTATTAAAAATATATCATTAATTGATTTTAATTTTCAATTTTCACTAAGTATAAATAATGCTTAAATTCTAAAATTATTTTCATTTAGTAATCATTTAAATACTATATATAAAATATTTAAATCATTATCGTATTATAATTTTATTAATATAATAAATATAAACATGATAATAAATAAAAATACTTGAAATATAAGTAATAAATAATTGATATAAAACATAATTGACATTTATAATTATAATTGAAATTTTATTCTATATTATAAAAAAATATATTAATTTTTTTAAAGTCTAATATTTATTATGAAATATTAAATTATGTAATTATTAAGATATTGTAATTTTATTTTTTGCCATATTTTTTCATATATTTAATTTAAAAAATTATTATTATATTTTTATCAATAGGCACTTCTGTGATCATCTTCATTTCATCAGTGTGCATGCTTCATCTCCCGCATACATGAATCTCCACCGTGGAGGTTTCTTCTGCATCAATCCACCCATGAGAGGCACCAAAATCATCTTCTTCCAGTCCTATCCACGCCCTGGTGAGTGGCACTGACTCCCTTTCATCCCCTCCAATACATACAAATGATACCCTATCTATTCCCATACTTTTCCCCAAGAGTGGCACCGAAATCTTCTTATGATTCCCATGAGTTCATCCTTCCCTCTCCCATAATCTATCTGGAATCTTGATCTTCCATCTTATCCTCACCTCTTCCATGACCAATCTTTAAATCAACATTCTCCTGGTGTATCCTACCCATCGTATCAAACGGTTTGAAACCATAATCAAATGGATTCCCCTAATTAACTTCTGGTAAGGAGAGGTTGATTGAATTGATTTCCCTTTACCTTGAAAAGATTTCCCTCTCACACATTCCTCCTTCAGTCAGACCCAACTCCCTAGAACCCCTATAAATACCTAATATTTGTTTAGGTGATGGTTTATTGTTTGCCGATGTAGATCCAAATAAGTATTTTTTAGGCTTTCTATATAATTTTAGATGTCTGCCTCATCGATCAACATCCAATAGGAGACGGGAAGGGATACTAATAAGGTCACGATGTTCTGAACAACAAATTCAATGACCCATATCCAAGTTAATGTTACCCACAGTTTACCTTTAAACCCATTCCAGGCTTGGAAAATTCATTTTCACTATTTTGTGTTTCACTAAATACAGACACATTAGGGTTTTACTTGAATGGATTTTCAATTGACGGATTCATGTTGTTAATATCATCAAATGAATCCACATTATCACACAATAGTTACCTTCATTGCCTAAATTTTATTGCATCACTTAAGCCCACATCCTTCTTCCAAATCCCTCCACCTCGTCTGATTTTTGTATCTTCATGTTTTTCTATATCAATGTTTTAGTTGTATACTAACCATGCACATTTTATTAAATAATTAATTGTATTATTATTTTTATGTATTTTCTGTCTAAATTTTAACTATCATCATTCTTGGATCATTAAATTCACACATCAAAAGTGCACAAGCTATCTTCCTTCTTTGCTTACCCAGATCAAATTTCTTTGTGGTATTATTTTTTATCTTTGTCCATATAGGTGTTTGTTCTTGTGGGTACCCTAGGAAATTTTAAATTATGATTTTCCATGGGCTGTAGGATTAATAAATCAAAATTTACTTAACATTAGTTCTGTTAATGTGATTCCATGAAATTACCAGTATGTTTTCATTCATTTGGAAACAACCATAGATTGTGTCAAATCATGGATTATATTTATATGAAATAGGGTTTTGGTAAATTACATGCATTTTTTGAGTTCTTTTGGGTTGTCTCAGCACTAATCGGTTGATCCGCATTCAATGTAGGGGTCCTCTATGGGTGAACCCACTCCTAAAGCTGCACCCTCTAAACACTTCTTCATCAACTACTGTGGATAGATGGATATCCTAGATTGGATTAAATAAAAAACCCCAAATAAGATGAATGCATCAAGTAAACATAATAGCTGGCTCAATGGGACTCCACTTGAAACCAAAAAATAAAATATATCAATTTAACCTCATATTCATGCACAATATGCATCTATTTTTATAATCATGCAACTCAAAAATTATTTCAAGATGCATGTGGATGACTTGTTTTTTGTTGAATCCAGATAGGGTTTCATCATGGAAATTAATAACATATATTTTATAAGATGGTCACCTGGAGACATGGGAATATGAGAGAGCACAATATGATGTTGTATAATATAATTGAGGTATATTTTATTTCTTTAAATTCATTTAAAATGTTTAAATATTTTGTATTTTTGAGGAATAGAATGTTTTATACAAATTTTCATTATTTTTGTAAGAAATAGAATTTTTTCTTCAATTACTATTAATTAAAGAGGAAAACAAAAAACCATAATTCCCATTAATCCACCTTAAACTCATGAAAATCTCACCTTAACATTTAATAAACCAAAAACTCTATTTTTTTTAACCAAACAACCCATTTTGTGTAGTTTTCAAAAACTCTAACACTTATTACAACCAATTACTTGCATAAAATGGATTACAATTCAATATAATCATCAAGAAATCATTATCAAGGCTTCCAGCAATTCTAACATAGCATTTAAACACATGTCACAGTTTAAATACATAACAATTTTCTTTTTTTTTACAACAGGAATCATGTTAGTTTAAATAACAAATAACCACCCATTTTGAGTAGATATCAGAAATTATAGCACATATAACAACCAATTATTATTTTTAAAATAGTTTAAAATTAATTATGATCATCAAGAAAACATTACCAAGACGTTGAACAACTGTAAAATATTAAATGGTTACATTGAATCATTTTCATGTAGTTGTGTTATTTAACAAGTGTGAAGTGGGTTACCAGACTAATCAGTTGAGTTGACCGCTTCTTTGATTTTTAGTGTGTTTCAGCCTGTTTTTTGGGAGTTGGTTGATGATTTGTATATACAGTCTACTGTATTTTGATATATAGGATGTTATTTTAATCACCTTTAAGGGAAGATTCATATTCACTTGATGTGATTTTGAGAGGACCTTCTCCGAGTTTTCATGAGAATCATTGCTTCAAATTTTTTAAATTGAAGTCTGTAGTTGTTGGTTATAGCTCTTGGAACTCTCTATTTTGTGTTATTTATATTCTTATGACTGGGTAAAAATGTTGAATGTGTTTATGAGATTCTTGAACACACACTTGTCAATGTTTTTTGTGAGGCTTGATTAGTTGGGTGCATTACTGAGAACCTGATGATTGTAGTTTCTAAACTTTGTGAAAGCAGTCTCTTTATGCACTATGATGATTGAGAGTTCCTTGATCAAGATGGATTGGTTAGTACCTCATCACATGCATCTGATGATTGGTTCATTGGATTATCAGCATCATCTTCCTATTTAAAAGGTTTATGCTTCATTTTATAAAGTTTTTGTAAACTTATAATGGGAATGTGATGTCTTACACCTAAAGATGATTTAATTTTAAGGATTTCATCTAATGTCCTTCTCTTCTCTTTTTTGCTGCTTTCCAGTATTTGGGATGGTTTTATTAGGCTAATCTTTTAAACTGTGTTTGTGATCAGATTCTAGCAAACCGTCTGCAGGGGTTTTCTCCTTCACACATTGTCTTAATTACAATGGCATTGAGTTGATGATAATGATTGGGGTTTTAAAGGTCCACTAGAAGGTGAATTAGAATAATGTTTATTGTGGTGGAAAGGATTTCTATGGAGGATACTGCCATTTTTTATGGGGTGGATGGTAAAAAGATAACTTCTTCAATATTTCAGCTAAGTACAGTGCACACATCTTGAGGTTGGATTTATGATTTTTATTTTTGAACTTTATGCATTAATGTTTTGATTTCATTTCATTATGAGATTGTGTAATCTCTTTACACCTCATGTGTAATCTTTATCCTTATTTTCCTTCAATAAATATTTGAGGATCTGGGATTGGAAACCAGCTCATATCACTAGATTTTAAAAAAGAGATATAGTGTTTTTTTATCTGCTTGTGTGAGAATTAATTTTTTTGATGATGGATGCTCTTGATGGAATCCATTTGATAGTCTTGATGTCTTTCTTAAAGATGTTTGATTTATATTTTACAGTAGTTCTAATGAATTCAATATTAGAAATTAAATTTCTCATTTTATAAAATGTTAATTGTATGGGGCTTGTATTTGAGGCTATAATTCCTAGAAGGTGTCATTTGGAAATATTTTTTACATGTATTTCCACTAGTATTGGCCTGTTTTGTGGTCTTGGGATTCAGTTATTTTTTCTTCTGAATTATCATTGATGTGTGGCTTTTTTGGTTTTTGTGTCATGTATAATGAGAGTTTTTTTGTCCAATGGAGCTTATGATACTACATATTTCAATTGATGCATTTCAATTTCTTATGGATTTTGTGGTCACAGGATTGGATGGGATTCATGCATATTTCAATAGATGCATTTCACTTTTTTTTGGATTTGCTGGTTATGAGATTGGATGGGATTCATTAGTCATAGTTTGATCCTATATAAAGGATTTTCTACCTTTGATGATGTGTTTTTAAAATCTTAAGACAACGTTTTTTGAGATTAATACTCAACATCTTTCACATGTATTTTGCAATCAATGTAGTTAATGGTCCTCTATTGATCTATCTCCTTGAGGCTTGTAGATTCACAATTATGAGATTTAATTCCATATTTTGAATAGGTATGATGTTCTATTACATGTTTGTGTACCTCCCCAAATTCTATATGGTGTAAGTGTATTGCTGTAACTTTTTTGTGTACATCCCTAAATTCCATATGAGGTCTTTTCTCATATGTTTTCTCATCTATTTATTCGTAGGATCGAGCTAACAAGGATTAGGCTAGATTTGAAACATATGGGGTTAGAGTTGGAGCTGGCATAGACTACAGCTAGCATGGATGGGCTGGAGTTGAAGGTGATATATACTGGAGCTAACATGGATGGGGCTGGAGCTGGCCTGAATGGGATGGAGCTAGAGATGACATGGATGGAAGAAGCTACTAGTGTTGGAGCTTGCATTTCTGGGCTAGAGATACTGGTGCTTGAGTTGTTGGAGACGATGGGCTGGAGCTGCAGGGATGGTTGATCCAGTGTAGAGGGGGTTTTCCAGCAACAAAATGGGGAGGGGGCATATAATTGTGGAAGGGTGGGATACAAGTGGTTATGTTTGTAATGAATTTCATTATTAATATAATTAAAAATTGTCTCATTTTTAACGTGTTAAAATCCTCTTCGGCTTACTAATTAAAACATATGTATTATATTTGATAAATTAATAAATGTAATATGAAATTTTATAAGCAATAAAAAATTATAATTTTTATTTAAATGTATTTTATAAAAAACTATTATATATTGGTAATATTATTACCGACAAATAATTTTGTCACCAAAACCTATTGCTAAACACTTTATCAAACATATATATTATCTGTTGGTATTATTATAATTGCAACAGAACTATTTTATCTATCGTAAAGACATTTAGTGACCAAGTTTTTAAGAAAATTTTAGTAATAAGGACATATATATTGGTAAAACGTTTTACCAACAGATAATACAATTTTACCAACAGATATGTCCCAATTGGAAAAAGTAAAATATTTTGTAGTCTATTAGAAGGTATTCTATAAATGAAAGTTGTAGGAACTAAAATTTCTAGAAGAAATTGTTGATAAGGTGAAGATAATTCATAAGAACTTTAGGATAGATAAATTTATATTGTTATGTAATACAGATAAATGAAGGAAAATATTTCTGGCAAGGGAGGTAATCCTATTTTTCTTAAAGTATAACCAGAGAAATGTGTTGATCATTTTGTTAAAAAAGTAATGTTAATTCAATTATTCAATTATATTGATGAAATATGGGATAAATTTAGAATATTATTGTATCAAGTATCATTTCCAACTATTTTATCTCTAATACAAGAAACATATCTAGTTTCATTGTTAGTAAAATATGTTTCATATTCATCTCTTCATTTTAGGCCTAAATTATGTAATTATTAAAAAAACCTTTATTATGATGAAAATAGAGTAAAAATTATTGATCATCGAGATAAATTATAATGGAATAACTTTTTTTCTAGGTTATGCATTCATGTTAAACCATTTTATTAAATAAGAAACATGGTATTCAGAAACATTAATGAAGGAAAAATATTTCATCCTGGTTATCACATGAATAAAATTATGAGGCAAAAATTTATCAAAAGGGGAATAATGTATCAACAAAGGTTATCCTATGATAAATAATTTTCCTTTAATACTAATATTCAGTAATTATTTTTATATTGATATATTCATAAAAATAATATTGGGAATTTTTTTAGACAAAAGTAAATAAATGTTTATTTCTAGCCAAAATGGGTTTTCATGCAATATAAGTTTTCAATTAATAGAATTATTTTAAATTTGTTTCATTATTTGAAAAAAATTAAATTCAATTTTTTATTCATATATTCAACATTATAGTAGAATTATTTCTTACTAATTTTATAATGTGTAATATTTTTTAATTAAATGTAAAAAAATACTTATTTTTATTGAAAACGATATATTTATTTATAAAATTTACAATGTTCATTTTTTTAAATGGGTTAAAATAAAAATTATTTAAATTATATTATTAATAATCAAATTATTTTTTAATGAATTATAAACAATAATTTGGCAAAAAAACATTTTTTTACTCTAAATTATTTTTTTGAAATACCTATTTTATAATATTTTTCATGTTTAATTTGAAATGAAATTATAAATCTTTGATTAATTTTGATGAAAAAATAGAATATCTAATTTTTATAATCCTAAATAATATTAGGCCGAATTATAATCCTTATTATGTTTCATAATTAATAGTATAAATACAAAAAAATATTTTACCGTAAGAAAAGAAAAAATAGTTTTACCTATGGTTAAACGTATGTGATAAGGGTTAAATTAAATTTTAAACTTACTTAAATTATATTCAATACATATTTTGAAACGTTATAAACTAATATTTTAAAATAGTGATATTTTTATCTATTTTTGTGGACTATTTCATTAATAAATTTTATTCATTTAAAAAATTTCAAGTGTGTTTTCTCCCCCGCTTGGAAAAGGAAACCCATCATCATATATCCTCCACACATCAATATAATTTTACTTCTACCATAAATACCAATATATATTATATACATCCTAACCCACATTTTACATTCTAGGTTTGTTCAGAAAACTATACTAGTTGTGCTCTATGTATAATCTAAAATGGGGTGTCTGAAGAAGTGGTGTTTTTATTAGCTGAGTATTTTAATTTTAATTCTTATAATACCCCCATAAAATTATCATAATGAATTATAAATTAATAAAATGAGTATATTTCATAAAATTTTATGTTTCTATGTTAATTTTCTAACCTATATCATTCTCCAACTTCAATTGAATGGAAAATGAAAGTGTCGTTCTTCTACATGACAAACTACCATCTTACGAACTGATATAATTCTTTTTCCATAACCACTTCTCATATATTTTTATAATAATAGTTTTAATTAATATATATATATATAATATAAATGAAATATATATCATTATATAAGTATAATATATCATCTTAGTTAATTAATTTCCTTTTATTTATAAATAGTAACATAATTCGTTCTTATTTGTGGATTACCACCTCTATAAAGTGATGCAATTCATTTTTCATGACCCCATATTATGGAAACAATATATAAGTGAATTTAAATAACCAATATGATATTTAAAATTTTATTAAAATTATATAAAGAAAAATTATATTAACTAACATTCCCTCTTATGGTTTGGAAAATGAAAATGTTACTCATTCATACATAAAACATATTGTCCCCTTTATTGTAACGTAATTCATTTTTCAAAACCATATTTCAATGATGTTCTAAAAAACTAAACTAAAAAATGACAAATATATCAATAATTTTTTTTGTTTATACGAAGGAAAAATTCCATGCTGACCATATCCAATATGACAATGTGATTTTAGATGTCTAATCCAAATCTCGTGAAAACATCCTATGTGGACTTAGTTGAGTAAGTAATTCCATATAACATGGTAATAAATAAAATAAAATAAATAAAATATTGAAAAATTATGTAATAACATTAAAAAATAAACATTTGTTTTCATGGAAAATAAATAACAAACATGATAAATAAGGCTCGAGGTATTTTGCACTTTATTTTAGAAACCTCATTTTAATTTTTTTGATTATTTGTTATCAAAATAATTTTATCTTGTTCCCATATTCATAAAATTGTTGTATGGATGTATTTATATGGAAATTGATTAATTATAAAGGAAATTTTATTTTTCTTTTTTTCCTTTTTCAGTGATTTTTAAAAGGAATCTTTTTATATATTTTATAAGGAACAATTTGATAAAAAGGAAAAATATAATGTTCTATTTTAATGGATATCATATTAATGGTTATTCTAGCAACTAAAACCATTATTTTATGTATCTATCCCATTACAATTAATCATAATTTCTTTAAATAACAACACACCATCCATTTTTCAGGGTATTTTGAAAAAGGGTTTTCAATGGAATTGATATTTCAGTATTTAAAAATTCTTCAGTATGTGTACAAGATATATTTTATAGAGTACGATAATTGAAATAAAATATTTATTCTATTATGATAATTCTATAGTTATTGGTTATTTTTTATGATTATGGGAGATTTTAATATAGCTCAGGATGATAGGTGAGCCTGATTTTTCTCAGGATAACAGATGTTCCTAATATAGCACTCCAATTCATTGGGTCAATAAATAATGTTAGTAAGTTAGATTTCATTTATATGATTTCTAAAATTAAATTAATTGGTTATTCCACATGTAATAGTTATTATAAAGGTGATATGAAAATTATTTCACATGGTTCTTGTATGATTTATCAATTCTCTATAGTGGGTTTTCTAGAAATATAATATTTTTAGAAGGTAAACTAACACACATATATTTAAAGGGATGTTGATACTATTTATTAATTTTGAAATGTATAACATTTTATATGTTTTCCAGGACTAAAAACAAACCATATTGTGTTGTATTTTTCATTTATAATTTATTATGAAATGTTTTTGGTAAAACATCAATATAGTTGTTAATTTTATGGGTATGAAAATATTTATTTGGAAATTAAATTTTTTATTGAATAGAGAAATTTTTGAGTATTAATGGACTAACATGTTTATTAATTTTATTTATATGTCCCAAAAAATACACTTTTTTTTCAAATCACACATTTCATAAAATAACAACAATAGGGTTTTATGGATTAGAAGGGATAAAGATGAGGTTATGATGAAATAATGATGATATGTAACAGAAAAAAATTGTCATATTTTAAATGTTAAGTATTGTGAAAAAATGGATACATAGTGGTTGTGTCCACTTTATTATTTAATGTTTATTTATTCAAGTTTGATGAAGTAATTACAAAACACTATAAACCAAAAATCTCTATAGGAATATAATTAAAATAATTTTTGTCTAAGGAATATATTTTACAGGCTTTTTATTGTCTGTTTCGTATAGATTTTTAGTCATAAAAACCTGAGAATATAATCCTAACAAAAATAAAAACATCACCAAGATAATCTTGAGATTTGTTAGATTATAAAAATACTAATATTAAATAGTAATAATTTTATAAACAAGGAAAATTTTCCATGCGTCCAAAAAATAGTTCTTTAAAAACAAGAGATTTGATATGGATATTATGTCTATAAATGGAGCTCTGTTGGGAAAGGTATAATAGCTGAAAAAAATTCTCAATTAACCTACACACATAGATGGTTATGTTAGTCTTCCAAATTACCAAATTATTATTATTATGTAATTTTATATTACCCATGTAATGAACTAATGGTGAATTCTATTCACATATTGAAAATTTTAAGATGTACATGTTCTAATATAATGGAAAGAAAAATAAAAAATATAGAATAATTCTTCTAATTTTTATATTTAAAACCATATTATTTTGATCTATCAAATTACTATTTAATAATAATCAGATAAAAAGGAAAACCATGTTGAAAAATATGATGGAATATTCACATTGAGGGGGAGACAAGTGTTTATAAGATGTGAGATTCTTATATAAGTTTATATGTCATAAATATATAACTTTTAGAAATTAGTTATGACAATGTCAAGGAAAATGTATGTTATCCTATATTATCTATATTTTTCATAACCTAATTATAATTGTTATAGGGAGAAAATTTCATAGTCAGTCAGAAGAAAAAAATTAAATTTTAGGGTGATCTCACAGAATATTATTAAATAATGATAAATGTAATTGAATATTTTTGAAATTTTTATTGATATTTTTGAAATATCATAGATTGTAATTTCAAAATGAATGAATATATCAATTGTCTAATTTTTTTTTCAACATAATCACATATGAATAAACTATGAATAATGAATACTAATAATAATTAGTTGGTATTATGTTCAGTTTGTTACTACATTGTTTTTTTTCTTATTTAAGACACAATGTTTATACATAAATTACAAATCACATTGACATTGAGGGATATGATTTAAGTAACATTTATTAGGTATGAAGTGATACTATATTCGTGGACAAACATTTTATATATAATCAACTATGTAGAGAGAAGAAAATGAATAAATTCAGTGGGATTGGGAGAGGGAAGAAAATATATTAAATGAAAAAATATCTTAATGAGAGTAGAATTGGTTTTTATATTGACATGTAATCTTCAATGTGGTATTAATAAAAAAACAACAGGTCGATGATCGATCGAGCTTTTTGAATGTGTGTATTTTTCTATATTAATCAATTATATTATATAAAGTAACATGATTTAAATATATTGATAAATCATTACATGGAATGAATTATTGAGAACAATGATAGATTTCCCACTTAAGATATTATGATGTGTAATAGAATGTAAAGATTTCATGAGAATTAAGGATTTAATAGGTTACTTGGAAGTAATTGAAAATTTTTACCACCACAGATTATGTAAAAACGAAATTAAAATCATAATGTAGTTTTATCATTAGATTCATTGATATTTTGTAACATGATGAAAAATTTTATTGATGGAGGCATCTAACTCCACTATTCTTATGAAAAAAGGTAAAAAATATTTTGGGAGTTAATTTCTAGAACCTTTTTGGTTAGAAATGACAATTTGAAGTATATTTTGTCTTTGGATATCTTTGGATATCCAATCCCTAAGAAAATAGGAATTGAATATGATTTTTTAACAGAGTTACATGTATAAATATATTTCAATAATATTTTATTGGATCTATCCATTTAATTATTTTATGTACAATTTTAAACGAAAATATACTTTGAAGAAGATTAATCATATCTAATGATGATTTTTTTGTTCTTAATTTTGTAGAAATGATATTTTTATGAGATTAATACCATCAATAGTCTTGTTGAAAGTGGATATTATCCAATAAGTGATGATAATGAAAATTCTGTTTTTATTGAAGAACACACTAGGTAAATTAAGGATAATCCATCCATTTAGTTCTAGATGATGATTTTTGTTGACTAAATCCTATGTTGGTATGGTGTGTCAAGAATGATAAAGAATATTGTAATGTTAGTGGAAGTGGTTTGAAAAAATAGAAAAAATCATGGATTGTATCCAATGTTTGTAAAGATTATAAAATTCATCATAATATTAAAACACTATTACTGAATGGTTGAGATAAATTCTGGCATAAAAAACAATAAATGACAAATATTTGTACTATAAATGTATCATTACAGCATAATGATATCGTCTATAATCATAAGTTTGTGAATCTTTTCTCAAAAGTCTGTACAACTATGCATATGTTGATATAGTGGAATTATATGGTTGATTTAATCCATCAAGTATTCACTACAAGGATATCATTATAATCAACTTTGGAATGTATAAATGAACCCTTTGAACAATTTAAAAAATATATAAATATTTGTTAAAAAATAAATAAATCTTGGATCATATTGATTGGGATATTCAAGTAGTTATAAAAATAAATTTTTTAATTGCTTATGATTACAACCCAACTCAATGGAAAATCCTTCCAAGATGCAATCCAGTGCCAAGATGATTTCAATAATAAAATTGAAATATCGATGTAATATTCTATAGTATTATTCATAAATACAGGTTTTAGAATGATTTATTCATTGATAATTTTTAAAAGAATAATGTAAAATATATTATAAAATATTTTATATAATAATGGAAGAAATTATTTAAAGGAATAAATATAAAATATATATAAATCAATTGGTGATATTTTGGGAAGATTGAATTGTGATGTATTTTAAATATTCAATGTGTCATATTTATATAGTGATATGAATATATATTATGAGTGTTAGAGGAAAAGTTCGAGTACTCGATGTTTCATACATAAATCATATTCTTCAATTCTAATAATGAATAAGGATAACCGATATGATATCCAAAAATAAGAAGAAATTTGAAAAAAATGAGATATAGGGATATACTATTATTTATAGAGGATTATTAATAGGTGTTGTTGGAGGAGGAGTTGGTCAAAAGAGAATCTTATCCCCACCTACTAATGATTATTTCATTGACATTGAAAGAGATAGATAAAGCCTACAATATTCTATTGTAATATATTAATTGATGTTTTTAAATCATTCATTTTTTGTGTATTTGATTAAACATTTTGATTCTAAAGATAATGCATTTATGCTGATTTTTTATGTTGAGGAAGAGATTAGATCATTTGGTAAAATAATGTATGGGTTACTAACTACACATAATGTGGAGAGGTATAAATTCTATATTTTTTATAGATTATATAATAAAAATACATAACATTTTTTGTACCTGGTTGTTGATAAGATAGTTTCAACAAGGTCACGACCTTTCCCATTTTTTCTGAAAATAAGAATTAAGATTTGTGATATTAAGATAATAACCACTATACACCAAGGATATAGTCCTTGCAATATACGTGAACCTTGTTAACAAGGATTGATGTTCATTTTGTATTATATTATAATTTATAACTACATTCATACCAACCAAATGTTAGATAAAGAGAAGGGAGTGATCCATTGACAGAACATTTGAAGAGGTTATAGGTGTTACATGTTTTATTTGACCAAAAAATATTGAAGAAGAAATTCACCCCCAACCCATTAGTGTTTATTAATCCCATATTTATCCTTCTAACACGGTTCTTAAAGAATTCTACATGGCATGTTTTAATGATTATTTGCATTTTTCTAACCCACTGAGTGATATGGTCTATTTTTATTAAATTACATAAATGAGTTTTTATCTTATCTATGGTTTTCGATCTTGTTAAATATATTCCAAGTTTATGAAGTCCATCATGGGGATCATTGGATAGATATTCCCATTGGTGAGGGGTTGGTTAGAGTAGTTTATTTATCTAGTATGTTTTACTTATTGTTGTTATATAAGAACCTCAATATATAATATGTTATTATGAGTCTAGGTAATTCAGTGAGTCCTTCCTAAGGACTTCATCAGTAGAATTTTGTCATTCCATGGTGGGTTTCATGTGTTGAAGGGCATTTATAGAATCTTGTAGGAGATCCTTGAGAGTAAACATTTTGGTTGAGGTGGGAATTAGTCCTAATGTTTTTATTAATGGGAATGGATATATTTGAGATATATATACCTTTTTTGTAATGATCATTAACATCGATCGTGAAATGGGATATAAGATGAGTGTTGAAACTCTATGATCTTGACTTGTGTATTTTTAGTTTCCTTTCAATTTTTCAGATTGTACTATTTTTGTGATGCACTATAACATAGAATTTGTCTACTATGATTGTGTATTATATAACCCACCTTTTGATGGATTATTGATTCCAGTTGGGGTTTTTTTGGTTGAATATTTAATCTTAATACATGAAAGTGCAAGTTGTTTCAGATTATGAGCTCACAAAAATTATTATTTTACCAGGTTGTGATATTATTATTTCTGAATTTGTATCATCCATGTCTAGAAACATTTTTATTTCCCTTTTTCCAGTTATTTTTGTTTTTATATTTTGTATTGATTTTTTGGGTTTTGTTTTGGGAGAGAAGTAAGATGTCCAATAGGTTGGTGGTTCTCTATTGGGTGAGTATTATGAATATTAGGAGACATCATAATTATTATATATTATCAGATCTGAGAGGGTTTGTATAACTGATTTGGATAATGTAGTATGCATGTTATAAATTAAACGTAGGTTTGACCTGGAATAATTTTGGTAGTATCATGTATTTCTTATAGGTGTATATATCTTCTAGCCACATGGGAATGAGTTTTAATTACATGTTAATATTTTGTAATGTTTCATGGTGGATGGGATAGACTGAGCACTAGAAAAACCTCTATACATGGATGTGTATAAACACTATCTTCATCATAGCCGCACTATGTGTGTTTAATTCAGTGGAGAAGTAATGCACTATCATTTAAAATACCCATTAAAAATGTAATTCGTATGGGTTTCTATGTACTTGGGAAAGGTATCATTAGATATATAGATTAAAATATTATGAAGAGCAGGGTTTTGGATGATGATGATTCAAGACTAGTAGATTATATGAGTTGTCCTATAGGCCATTGTATATTTACATTTATCTTTGTATACTACCTCTATACCCAAAACGTGACTGTTTTTTATTTTATATGATGATAAATATTCTGTATTATTCTATTATTTACATATTATGGTTAATTTTTAATAATTATTGATTACATATTTTATATTGTATAAAGTCTGGGTCTCATTGTCTTCATATTTTATGTTTTCATCTTTTTGGTATATAAATTATAAACAATTGTCATGTTTAATTTTCAATAGATCTAGGAATGAACCCTAGAGATTTATTTTGAGGAAATTTCCTAACCATATCTGGTTTATACCAAGTGGAATAGTTATATTCATCTATAATATTGGTAGTCTCACCTATGTTCATATGGAAACCACTTGTGGATGTTGTATGGATGATTAGGGTAAGGTATTTACTCCATACCCCTCTTGTTCTTATAAATATTCACCACACTATATATGATATTTCACCTTGTGATAGATAAATTTAATTTTCCTCTTCTTTCTTAAATTATACCATATAAACAAAAATTATTAATTTATTCAAAATTTAACAAATATAACTCAATTTATTTTCTGTCTTCATGATTTAAAAATAAAAATCAATTTAAAATTAATCTAAAAAATGTATCGAAATTTTAATTGAAAATTATCACATTTAAAAATGATTATTATCTTGTTATACCCAATAACAATTTATTGTTGAATTATCTCTCAAATTTCACATCTCTTTCATCATTATATCAATGTTGTCCCTAATACATCCAATACTGTTTTTAGATCTACCTATTCAGAAAATTATTCAGTCATTATAAGGAATTGACCATATTACATTAAATAATATTGATTTTATTCCTGAAATAAATTCCTTTTACATTAAGGATCTTTTAAATTTTTTAGATTTAGAGAACTGGGAAATAATACATTCAAAACATTTCACATTGTTACGGAGTGGATACCATAAAAACAGTTTCCATTTTTTTATAAATATAAAACATTAATGTTTAAAATATGATTTCTTTGAAAATTATTAAACGATTTAATATTGATTCTTTATTTGTATTACACATATTTATGAACTATGATAATAATTTAAAAACACGGGATGATCACAAAATCTCAATAAGGGATACAAAAAGAATCAAAGAACACATTAGCCCCTAAATACTTATAAGGTATGAAATCATTTCCAATAGGCATACATGTAACCCATATAAACATAATTTGTAAAACATGAGATTTAAAAAAAATAAACAAAAATAATTAGATATTAAATAGAACTATAAAGTTATATTATATAATTACTTACATAATATTGTAACCCTCTCGGAAACCTTATAATTTGTAACCCTCATGGCTACCTTACAATTTCTGTAACCATCAAAGTTACACATGGAGTAACCATATGGTCGACCTACAACATACACATACCAAATGAATTGGAGGGACATATATGCCCCACCCTTTATCATAAAAACCTACCAAGAACCATAAAAAATCATATAACATGAACAATTTCCTGAAAACCTTTATTTTGAATTTTGTAAAATAGAATTTTAAAAGAGGATTTTTAAGGAAAAGTCCCCTATAAATATCATATAATTGAAGTGAGACATTATAGAGTTGATTTAATATGTATATACTATGTAAATAAACATAAATAAATATAATATAAAAACAATTAATAAATTAATCAATTTAAATACCACAGAAATAATGAAGTATAAGGTTAACCCAAAGGATGAAAATCGGGATAAGAATTCCATTACCTCAGGCTTGTCTTACATCAAAATTGTTTAATCCTCTTTTTTAGTGGTTAAAAGTGTTTTATTAATATCTTATAGAAATATATCCATAACTATAATACATTTTATGATAATTTATTTACATCATTTCATCCTTTAATTGTTAGTATTTGGTTCGTTTCACTATATTGGGTGAGTTGTTTACATGATTTTCATGATCGGTTCATGATGGATTGTTCCTGTAAATTGGTTGTGAAACTATAGAATTGGAATGAAGTTGTATTTACATATTTCAAGAACCCTAAATTATATCATTTACCATTTTCATTTCTTACATGATGATGATTCATAAGTTAAAACATTAATGATGTTCATTAAGATCATTTCAGTGGTTCTTTGATAATAATGACCTCTTTTTTATAAATTAAAACCATGAGTACAAAAAATTCCAAATCCTTGGATGAGAAATAATACATATAATATGACCTTTTTATCCCTAAAAATGGTTTCATGATGAGACATTAATGAATTAAATCATAGTGAAATCACATCATCCACGATATCTGTAGTTTGACACATCATTGAAAATGTTTTTAATTCCTTGATTAAGTGGGGTGGAAAAGAAGATTGATGATGAATTTTACTTGAACTTGAGAACATACATAATATAATATATTCTTGAGAATTCAGGCCTCTTGTATAATATGAGGTTAGGAAAAATAAGAAATTAGGGAAACTCAAAATAATAGAAAATTTGAGAAATTCTTTACGAAACTTCAGCAGCCTAACAACATTGTTTAAATATTCATAAAATAATTTGATGAGGGGGAATGTGTCTCTCGTAATTATTAAATAATATGGGTAGTAAGGGTGAAATGGAATGAAATATTCCAATATAAGCCAAAGGTAATGAAAAATAATAACATAAAATAGAATAAATCGATGAAATAAAAGAGGATGTTTACCTCTTGATCTCTTTTCCTTGAGATCCCTCTTAAAGCCTTTTGTTTTGGACATTTGGTGAGACTGGAAGCTCTAGGAAGTGGGGACGAGACATTGTAAGTGTATTGAGTAGAAAATAGGTAAGGATGAAGGAATGGGAGGTGTGGGAGGAAGATGAGAATGAAGGTGGTATTTATAGTGGAGGAGAGGGGATATTTTTCATTATTTTAATCATTATTATAATATTATTTCTCAAGAGTATGAATAATACTAATTCATATGACCCAAAAGAGTAATAATGGAATTTGAGTTTGAAACATGTGACATTACATAACTTATGGTGTCATAAATAGTGTATTTTACTGATAATTTGAATATAGCATATTTTTCCATATTTTAGTCTTCATCAAAAATTCAAGAATTTCAGAAATATCCCAAAAATTCACCCTTAAAATTTTATTGGGTGGGGAAATCAAAAATGAAGTCCACTTTTTTAAAATAGTTTTCTTAATATCATTAATTTATTTTTTGAATAAAATCATACTTAATTCAAAAATTAATAATTTAAAACTATAATAGCTTTTATATCACATTGAAAAATTAACGAAGTCTTCATTATCATAGATCCTTAGGAAAATAAAATAACAATACAATTTACTAATCATTAGGGTAATATTACTATTCATAAGGGTATTTTACTATTCCGCAAAAATCAAATTGGTTCTATTGGACTCCAAATAACTTAGTAAACACAATTTTAGATAACCTTTTTTCAAAATTCAAAACATAGAAGCAGAAAAATATTGTTTAAATGCTTGTTGTAAATATATACTAAAAAAAATTTCATGCATTTCAATTTTATTTTAGAAAACCTTGGGGTGTTACACTCATCACTAAAGATATAATAAAAAAGTAGATTTATTATCAATACCATATACATATATACTATCTATAAGCTCTCAAGTTATTAAACATTCCATATATAAATCATACCACACTAATAATGTTGAAATTGAATTATTATTGTTTATATTACATGAAGATGAAAATTGTTTTGTTTTATTATAAAATAATTCAACACATAAACATGACATGTGGAATCAATTCACTAATTAGAATGGATGAATTTAATTTTAATCTAAATTTACTAGGATCTCATAGTTTTTATGTTTCAGAAAAATACATAAGAAACTTTTTCATGACGTTTTTTAATCATTATATTGAACTTTTTTTAATCATCCACTTTTAATTGATTTTTATCTTTAATTTTTAATTTATTTTTTATAGGAAACTACCCTTACACCCATAAAAATCAAACCAACTTGAAACATTATCACCATTTTTGTTATCCTTATTACAATAATAATAATAGTAAAAATAAAAAGGTAGTGGGTGAGTAGATATATTTAAATCCATGTTACTTCAATTACTCAATTTTTTATAAATATAAGATGAAACATATAAAAAAATGATAAAAATAATTGAACATTCTAAAAAAACTATGTAGAAAACTTATAATTTAAATTTCCTTCAAATAATTTTTGACCAAAAATAAAATGATTATAATATAACCTCTTAAACATAATAATACATTAGGAATGTTTACCATATAATATATAGTAGAAATGATAAATCAATATATAATCTGTCTTACACATATTGTTGTTCGTGGTTTTAAGGGGATTAACATAAGAACATACATAAGGTTGTTAAATGGTCAATTAAGAAAAATGATTATCCAATTATAGAAAGATTATATTAAATGAGATTAAATGTATTATATTATAAAAAAATAATTTAAATTTAATGTTTAGTAATGATAGATATCTTTATAATCTCTTGTGAAAGAGGGTATAATTAAAAAATATAATAAAAAGATATATAATATCACTAAGTAATTGGTTTTACATATAGAAAATAACTCATTACAATGAATTTTATGTAATAATCAAATCAATGGTACCATTAGGGAGTAAAAATAAAACATAAAAAATGAAATTCATCTTTAATTCAATAATAAAAATGTAATAGCATTTTGTTTTGAGTGATTGTTTCTTAAATTAATAATTTTATTTTTATTCCCACTCTAAATTTTGTCACTTAAAGAGTTTATTTCTAAGAAAACATTCTCTTATACAATTCATCACATGGAAATAAGATCATGTGTGTCAAACATATCCTCCCAATAATATAATATAAAACAATATCCCAAGAGTTCTCTGATATAATGAGAGATTGAAAAGGTGGATTTTTAAAATAAAACATAAAAAATAAGAAAAATGTATTTTAATACCAAATATAATATAACTTATATTCTTTGAAATTGTGTGGATATTCCTGGGAGTACATTAAAAATCATACATATCAAAAAACATGCAAAAATATGGATTAAAAAATTATATTCAAAATATAACATATTAAAGTGTTAATTTTATATACCAAAATATGTTTAACAAATTCTTTTTTTTGTTTTTGATAGAAAATTTGATGATATCCATTATGAAAGGAAAATATAATGTAATGACATAAAAAATAAAAAACATTGAACCAAAAATACCAAAAATACCCTTCGGATCACTATTTGACGCATCAGCCTTCGCTAGCTAGTATAATAAGTCCACTTGTATAAGAAAATGTGGTTTATATTTTATCCTCTATTAATGAATCCTTTGGTAATACCTATCTTGATGTTAATGAAATATATCAAAAGTGTCTTCTACATGGATGGAATATGGTTGGACAACTGATGTTACCATGTGTAAAGGTTGATGTCCCAGAGAGACTACCCAGGTTTGAGTGGGTGGTAGTATGATGTGTATAATATGATGTGTGTCAACTACCTTCTAATATCCAGGGAATATGGATAACGAGGATGTACCTATAGCTAATGGGTTAAAAAAAGAAAATATTTTACTGTTAAATAGAGTAGATTCTAGAGAAGAAATAATTTCTATCTCTATAATTTTCAGTAGTGTTTTTTAGAATAACGTTCTCAACAATATTATATGTGTTAGGGTTAATTAATATTTCATACATTTTATATTTTTTCCAATGGGAAGTTTTTTCATTGATTTTCCTTTCCAGCACCTCCTAATTTCTCTTTACTTCTTATTTATTCATGATCTAAACCTATATATCATTCTTCTTTTTAGAGGTACCCATTTTTCATTCATACACAATCTTTAACACTTACTCTAAAATAATGAACTTAGTAGAGGATGATTATGTAATTCCATAGTAGTTACGGTTATTATTTACTAGTTCTACTATATTCTTATTGGATATACCAATATTATATTCAATATACTCTTTCCTGGAGTATTTAATATCAAAGGATAATGGAGTGGTTATAGTAGGAGAAAAGAGTACCTCATGTGATCTTGTGGTTGGTTTAGTGGTTCCATATGAAATGTATAATGGTGTGTCTAATCCATAAATAAAATGTTCACCCAAGATATCCACATTAATAGTTGGTCATTAAAAATGTATATCATTTGATGAAGATATCAATTTCATGGCTCATAGTGGGAATTCATCTCCAAAGCATAATATTAGTCATTATATCAAGAACAATATATATCCACTAGCACTTAGAATATAAATCTAAATTATTTAGTGTAATATGGATATGTAAAATAAAAAACATAAAAGTAAATTAGAAACAACCATTTTGGGGGTCAGGAATCATTGAAATGTTCATATTATATAAGATAATATGAAATAAGAAAATAGATACGAAACATGAATTTTATATGATCATGTTTAGTGTTTTTGGTTGATTAATTATATTTGCTTAAAACATCTTATGAAGAAGGGTAAAACACATAATAATATTATTTATTATTGGGGTGAAAATGGATTCAAAGAAGAACCATGTTTTGGTTATCATATTCCAGGATAAAAAACACTTGGTAAGAAATATATTGGTTTTTGAGGTTTTGGACTATGGGGTGGGATTTTTAGTTCTAGGTTGAGTGAAACAAATTATTATAAATACAGGTTGATGTGGGAATTTGGGTTTTTGGAATGGAAATTGGGAAAGGTGAGATGGGTTAAATAATTGATCATTGTGAATTATTTTCAAGGTGTCCAATTTTAAAAAAATTCAATAAACTTACCAAATTTTATTTCATTATTTGGTGGGGATTTAAATTGAATAATGAATAAAGAAACATTAATAATATTTTTTGATAGGTAAATTAAAAATGGAAATATAACTGGTATAGTTAGTTACTTTTGATTACTTCTTAGTTTATTACATTTTATTACTGCACACTGCTGTTGCACATTTTCACTGATAGTTTGGCATAGGCCTTTGGTGGGTACCTACTGGGATTTATTTCTCACACCCTGTTTGGGTCATGTCTTCGGCCCAAATAGACTATATTGTTGTAGGTGTCGACAGGGGAAACGACCCCTATACAGGTACATGATTGTAGCAAAGGAGTAAGAGAGCATGGGACCGATCTTAGGGTTGTGACGTTGCTGCATTCTGTTCACTCTGTTTTGTTCTGTTTGTTATACCCTGTACTTTGATGAGTATTGTATTGTATTGAAGTGTATCCTGTTCTGGCTATTTTCATAGAATTACTGACATGAAATACATAAATCAAAATTAAAAACGACAGAAAACAAAGAGACCCAGAAGGGAACATGAGAAATAAATCATTCAAGAATTGCAAATATTCACTACACGACGTGTATAAAAACTACACGATGTGTTCTCACAAGACATTCACATGGGCATGTACTCAAGCTAAAACTTTTCACGTAACACCCCAAACTTACAATGTCTACTCAGACTACACGATGTGTACTTAAATCCTCCTTCCCTTACTAGGTCCCTCTACACGGCTAGGCCACACAGCTCTCCGAAAACAGGACTACACTGCATGTCGCACAGGCACATAGTGTGTTCAAAGAAGCCCTAGGTAGACCCGTGTTGCTCACTATAGAGCTGACACTTCACGGCGTGTTCTAGGAGGACATGGCGTGTACTAGAAAAAATAACACCGACAAGTGTTGTTCGTGACATGGCTGTGTACCTGGGCCAGACTACACAGCGTGTTCAAGGTAGACACGATGTGTATGTCTTAAGTTTCCTCTATCTGTTTTGTTAGTTACACGGTGGATACACTACATGGAGTGTACATCCACTGCACGACATGTCCCCCAAACCATTCCCTACCCTGTGTCCATGCCCACATGGTCTATGACACAGGAAGTGACTTTACGGCGTGTATTGAGGGTAAATGGAATGTAATTAAAAAGTTTCCATTTCATCACAAATAGAAGAACACACAACATGTATGGATAGAACTACACTGCGTTCCTACTTGTTTTCCTGGACAGTATGCCTTAGAAACTACTCCGGAGCCCAGAAAAACACTGAAACAAACACCTAAGTGCCAAATTCCAATTTTTGAGGGCCCATACTCCCCGCGAATCAAATTTTGGTATCATACACATGTTATAACAATGTGAACAGGTCAATGATCCATCAAATTCTGGTCAATGAGGTCCCATAATCCTGATGAAACAATGTTTTGCGTCCATTTTACAATACATAACATAACCATACATTATCAACTACCAAGTATTTATCAAATCATCTATCACAACAGCATTCATTTCTAGCACCATATCTATCACAAAAACATGCAATCTCTAATTCACCTACATGGCATGAAAGGGATGCATGACATGTGATTTCTAGCATGTTTCTATATGATGCATGAGATAGAATACCCTCATCTCATCGGGTTGTAACTAAATAGAACCCATATATAACATATAAATAGCACAATCACACGTGTGTCGCCCAACAGTGATAATCAAATCAACTGTAAAATTAAAAAACTAGTAATAATTGCAGTATTGAGGTAATTTGGATTTTCCTTGTACATGGGTTAGCTACTCCCGAGCACAGCTTATTACCAACTACCATGGGACCATCACAGACTAAGGCCCCAAATAGTAAGTCAAAGAAAAGAACCCCTCTAATACAACATTGTGACATCCTGAATCTAGGTTCGGGGCACCCGTTGAGTGGCACCGAGATCCGGGACGTTACAATTATATCCAAACATTTAATATAAGATACAATTAATACATCATATGAAACTAAAATGTGATAAATCCTAATAAATTGGGAAGGGAAAGAAAAATATACTTCAATTTTCAAAAAAATGGTTTACCTACCAATCAATAATTCTTTCTATCTTTAGATTTATACATAATACTCTATCTTAATAAAAATTTATAAGAGATAATCCCTTCATATAAAATATCCATTTAATACTTCAAAGGTTCATATTGACCTTGATCAACTTTCCAAACTCTCTTTGGGTATATATGGATCCACGTGTGTATACAATGTTCACTATGAATAGTGATGACTAATGTGAAGTTAATTTACCTAGATAAAATATAAATTATTAGTTTAAAAAATGAGACTATCTCCTTGTTTGTATGTTACTCAATTGATTCATCGGTATTGACAATTCATGAAATTTTCAATTTAAATCCTTACATTCTCATATGCATCTCTTTAAATTTTATACATTTTATCATGTCAATATAACCCCTTATTTATTTCTTATAAGAGGTCCATATTTATATTCTCGCAATCTAGTAAGATCAACGATTAATCTCTATCATTATGTGACCTCATTATTCATTAATAATCCTATATATTATTACACATATATCAGTTTTAATAGTTTTTTGGTATACCCTTAATGTATCTTCAAGATTATTAATCTAATCTATCTAAATTGAAAGTACATTTTTTCCATAATTTTTTTAATGTACTTATATTATAATTTCGATTTCACACTAATTTTGGGGAGGTTAGTTGTTTTCATATTATATGAACCTCCATATTTCTACAATAGTCGAAAAAATATTTTACTGTTAAATTGAGATCTTTGTTCACTTATATGTAATAGAGGTACTATAAACAAAATAAATATATTCTTCTGTAAAATATTAATTACCACGGTATATTTATTCATTGATCTTCATTTTTACCCATTTTAGATATTGTATACACACACATAAATATATATTTTATTGAGTTGTTTTTTAAAGGTTCCCATGAAATATATTTTACACCCGACAAATACTTTTTCTTATTTTATTTACTATAATACATTATCATTTCACATTTCTGTATTTTAATCCTTTAGGATCAATCATATGATTTCAATAACTTTATTTCATGTTTTACATCAGGATATAATAATTTACTTTTTAATATCATAATATACATTCTTTCATATTTCTGTTGTTTCTTAGGGAATGATGAAAAGAAAAATTATAAAATAGATTTTAATTTAGGCTTGAAAATATATGATTGAATTATTAAATCCTCATATTTCCAAAATAATAAATGTTCAGCCCAAAAATATTGTTCCATATCACAAAACATATATCATACTATTTTGGAAGATCAAAATAGGGACATAGAAGTTTTTTAAAATATTTCTTATTATTGTAAATTCATGTGAGAACATGTTTATTAGATCAAAATATCTTATTTTCTACGAACACATTATCAATATATGTTTTTTATCATTCATCTAAATTCTACACTATCATTAATGAAAAGTTATCATAAAAAATATTATATAATCCTTTTATATTTGTGGTTATGATGTCAAAATCATATTGTAGTCAAATTGACTAAATCAACCATGGTTTAATATATTTGTTTTAATAACTATCTTCATATAATATTATCAATGTTGAATAAAAATTTTTATCCAACTAAGTATGATATAAAATTAACAAAATAAAATTAAATGGAAAGAATCTAATTATTTATAGTAGTGTTATTGATTTAGGGTTTTTTGAGAGAGAGGTTTCTATAATAGATTTGTTAAAATATGTCATTGATTAATTTTACTAATGATGATATTGTATTAATGATTCTTTTGTCGTATATAAAATCAATTTTATATTCCTAATTTAGAGATATCATGATATGTATAGGCACTAAATTTCTTATATATGTAGGGAAGTATTTTTTTCATTATTAATCTAATGTTAAAAAACAACCCTTTTAAAATATTGGTAAATAGGTAATAAATCAAGGGAAAAAACATTGACTATGAACTAGATGAATTCTCTAGGTGTAGGAAAACTAAGAATCCCCTTCACTATGGCTTGATAATGTAATTATATTATAAAATTTATTTTTTTATGTTGCATTAAATTAATTTATTAGAGATTAAATTTATAAGAAAACTTAACCCTTGATCAACAATTTTTTTTCTCTCAAATGATTCCTAGACACATAGCCTCATATATTTGGATCACTAAAACATGGTTTTGGACACAAACCCCAAATGATCTCTAATAAACAAAATTTTTTTAAATAAAAATATTTCAAAATGTTACTATATAGATATGAAATATATATTCCACAGACCCTTACAAATAAATAGTTTTCTTAAATATATTTAATGTAATATCAAGATAGAAGAAGGTACCATAGGCTAATATAAGTTTTCCATGTATTATTTTTGGTATATCTAATAGTATTTCATTATGACTGATTTATCCATCCATGAAACAATAAAACTCATGTTTATATACAATTTATAGAAATATATATAGAAAATCAAGTGGAAATTAGTCTTTAATTTCTTCTTAAATTTATCTTTTAGTCGTTGATACATACTATACATCTCATAATAGCCCTTTTTTTAATCAATTCAGTATCAACAATTTTGAAAACATACACGGCTCCTTTTATAAGCATAAAATCTATATATATCGCATAATTTTTTTAAAAAAATATTAAATTGTTTTCAATTCTAGAATATCATTTTAGGTATATTATTTTAGAAAATTTCCTCTTGACTATTAAGTTAAAAACGCATAGATTACATGTTCGGCACATCCTCGTTACATAAATTTTTTCCAAAAATATAATAAATTTAAAATAAAATACATTTTATATTTATGAAAAATCATCACGATTTTTAGAATTATGTCATCGTTATTCCAAATAATCATTAGAACCACTGAAATTCATTTGAAAATGGTGGATTAGAAAGAAAATGTGTATAATACATATAAAATTGAATAAAGAAACTCATTATTTTATTTCAAAACTATGAGATTATAAAATATAGTCTTCCTTTAATATAATAAAATATGATTTCAAATAAAAAATTGTATACACATCAAATCAGAATTACTGCCTGTAGTTTTTCATAAAACATATTATAAGAAAACATAAATGTACAATAATAATCCTAAGGGGTTCGTAAAAAACATGGGGACCCTTGAATAAAAATACATAGAAACACAACTTTTGGACTTTAAAGGGAATAATCATTTCATTAGAAAATATCATTTTACTACCATGATAAATAAAAACTTTTCAATGGAAACTAATTAAAAAGAATAGAAATGTCATGTATCTTCGTTGAGGCATCATCTTCATTAAACTTATACAATCCTTACTCCATGTATTGAAGTTATATATTTGGCTCACAAATCATTATAAAAATTCATTGGACTATAACATGTATGATACATCAACATATATATTTTCCCTAAAATATCACTAATAAATATACTTATAAACCCCTAAGAAAGTTTTTTTCATATTGAAATTTCCTTTTCCTTTAAAACCAATTTTTTGAAAACTGAAATCCTAAAAAAGGAAATGATGGTTTTTGTTTTTTTAAAACACAAAATATAATAACAGAATCTAAACCAAAAATAATATTTATGGTTATGGGAAAAACCAATGAATTCATTTATGTTAAAATGGAACATTCCTTCTCTTCTTTTAGACTGAAATTAAAAACATTCAATCCAATTATATAAAAGGATTAATTTTTAAAAACATTGAAATAATGTAAAAACATGAATAGAAATTTACTTTTAAATATTTTTTGTATATATATATATATATCTAATATTTTTAATAATATATACATGGATGAAAAATATTTATTAAGTATATCTTCAAAATGACTAAAATGTGGTTTTTAATATAAAATAAACATTACGTTGGGTCAAACTTTCCACATTCATTATTTGTGTTTGGTATAATAAAATATTACCAATTATTTATTTTATTAATAATAATTTTCATTTTTATTATTCACATTTATTTATTTATTATCATCATATATCTAATTACATAATTAATTAAGTTTATATATGATGTTTCAGGGTTGTTCGGTTCATAATTTTAAAATAGATTCAATAAGATGAACATGATAAAAGGGATAATTAATTAAAAAACTCTACAAAATTTATCATGAAATATTTTTAGTTTTATAAATTTTTTATACCTTTAAAATATTCCATGAATTAAGATTATTAAATATGAATTACATTACAATGACGAAGATGGTAGGTTGTACATATGCATGAGTCATATTTCCATTTTCCAATTTACTTGTGAGAAACAAAGTCTCTATCATTTCAGGATAATTATTATATCATAAATATCAAATAATATATTTTCAATAAACTATTATATATCATTAATTTGATGTGTTTATAAAAAATGATACTGCTTTGTGGTGGTTATATTCAACATATATGAACAAACAACGTTATCATTTTTCATTAGATTGAATGGTAAAAAAATATTATATGTAATATTTAAATAATGATAATTATGTAATTAATATCATTTCTATGAATTACATAAATCTTTATAACCATCAATGAGTGAAAGTAATGGAAAAAAATTGCTTTGGCTCACGAGGTACTAGTCTATTGTACACATGATTGATGGTTTTTCCCATTTTATGTGTGTGGATTTGGATATAGGTTTTTACATAAGAATAATGAAATCTCATAATACGATATAGAAGAGTTTTATAAAATAATAATAGTTATAATTTTTTTTAATGTTATAGATGAAGATATAAACATAAAACACTATGTTACAAGTTATACATATTTTTAAGACAGAATCAATTTGGTTATAGTTTAAGCCCTATAATGATGGTATTATTACAAAAATAAGACACATAAGATATTTTAGTATTGTTAGGATGTCAAATGGGAAGGTATCATCAGATAAAAATTGATTTTTATGTTTAGATAATATAAGAGATGAGATATTATGTCATAACTGGTAGAGGGGACACCCTTTGGATTTTTAAAAGGATTAAAGTATATTATTTTCATAATCAATAAATAAATCCAAATTTGGAAATATAAAATTATTATTTTTTATAGGGTCTAAATATGTCAATTAAAATATATTTGGTGGTTTTTTTAATTCATTTTAACTCTTATATCTATTTTCACCACCTGATAATCCTTTATTAACCATAATCATGTTTACATATTTGTACTGTTCTTATAATTAATTAGGAACAAAAATTATGTTGACATTATAAAATAATATTAGTACTTATAATTATAAATTTTTAATAGATTTTATTTATTTAAATTCCAAGAAGTGGAAGAATTAAATCTAAAATAGAACCTAAAACAACAAATACAAATTATTTTCCAGGGAAAAATCTATTCTTATGTATATAATATTTACAAAAAAATTATCATAAATTTTAGGAAAATAAACATGATTATAGTAATTTTAATATTAATGAACTAATGTTACTTTAAAAAATTTTTTTATATAATTCAATATTTAATATTATTGATCTAAGGAGATAGTTTTCAATAAAAATTAGTATTTTCACTATTCATACAATAAATCTAAATTCTCATAAAATAATTCAAAATTTACTATAAGATATCATTTACCCAATGATTTCAAAAATTATGATAATATTTTCAAATTTAAATTATAAAATTACCAAATTACAAATTATTATAAAAGCATAAAATACATGTAATCATATTTGGTAATAATAAAAAAATTTCTTATTGATTATATGTGTACATGATATTATTATAGTGAATATAACTCGATAAAATTTGATTCATGAATATTAATAAAAAATGAAATTTAATTAATATTAATAATACATGTGTTCTTACAATGTTTCCTCTTTTGTAAATTGTTTCCTTGAAATTTTATTTACTATTTAATAAGTTGGGATATCATTCCATCATTTTATTTTCATATTCACATATTCCTTATTAAAAGAAATGGTTTTATAAAAATATCATAACCTATTGAATCCACTTATTTCATATTAGAACAAAATGCTACCATTTATTAAGAATGAAAAGAACCAAGAGAATGGAGGATGGGGTAAAATAAGAATAAGTTCCCTCATCCACCAATAAACAGTTCTACATATCATAGTACGATATATCATTTCCATAATCAGAGTCACCTGTTGTATCCCACATAGATTGATCCATTTCCAGATTGAAAATTTTAAGTATATCGATATCCACCTTTCTTAACACCTTAGAAATAGACCTGGTCGACACAGTCCTAGGAAGATTAGAATAATCCTTTCATGGTCTCCTCTTTAATGGAACAAGGGTGAAACCCTCACTATTAGTCACCTTTGTCGTGGCACTTAAGATTGCATCCTTGTATGAGGCATGCCCAATACTAACCAATTTCTTTAGAAGGGGTACTGATATTCCCCATTTCATCTTCAGAATTATTCCCCCATTTCCCAGATAATTCAGATGAATGAAGGAGCTTCTGGATTTACTGATGACAGTAAACAGGTTGTTGCTGATTGGAGACGTCGACCTGAGGGGTTTCAGGGGTCATCAATCCTGGAGACCGTGTAGGTATGCCCTCAACTGAAGTAACTGCTTTATCCAAGTCAACCTGAGCATTAGAGGGGCCACTATGAGCCCTCTCAGGAGACACATCCACCAGTGGTCTTTTTCCTTGCACATCATCCATAGTTGAGGGTGGCTCTTTTACGAGGAACACTGGGCTTTGAAAAACCTGAATCTTTCATCTTCGACTTCTATCAACAAAGATTTGATGGATGACCCCTCATCCCACACTCCTCACATGAACCATTCATTCGACATAGATCTAAAGAGTGTCCGACAGCCATATATTTATTGCATAAAAGAGAATTTTTTTCATACTCAACATCATTTTGTATGTTATCAGAAGGAGAAGATAGTGTTACCTTGTCAATCAGAGTAGAGCTGAGGTCAACCTCCACCAACATCCTGGCAAAGTGACGATACCGAACATCCTCCATTTCCTTATCAAGACGAATATGAGTCCCAATTTCTGTTCCAATATCATGCAGAATTTTTGAATTCCAAAGGACCTATTTCAGTCCATGAACATGAACCCAGATCTGAGAGAATGAATTCCTTGAACGTGAGACATTGAAATCCAAAGACCATTAGTGTAAGTGAAGCCATCCAGGATTCAAGTATAGGGTCCCAATACTCCATGCTCGAAGCTTCAACTCATGAGAAGGAAATAAGCAGTGGAAAAACCCTCGACCAAGAGAGAAAAATTTTCAATTAGAGAAACCCCAAAAAAGTGAGGTTCTTCGAATCAAATCATCAAGCTTCGAAGGTTGTATACCCTTAGGAAAAACAATGTGTGTAATCAAATAATTTTTCCCATTTGCGATTCTCTCAGCAAATGCTGTAGGATTACCTTCAACGTGAGCCCATGAACACTTGCGAATAATTTTACCAGGAGAAGAGTCCATGAGTAGAGCCAAGGAATAAGCTCTATCCGGCTTTGGACCTGAAATTGATTTCATCTCATCGAAAAAAAATTTAGACCCAACAACATTGTCACCTTGAGATGGTGTTTGATATCAATTACATTGGCATGATTACAAAAAACCATGACTCAAAGGACAAGGAGTTTATTAGTCATTGTATACAAGATACATACATTAGTCATTTATTATAAATGAATTCACTAATTACAAAATATTTTTTCTTCATATATCAAGGTTAATATCTTTACTCTAATGATTATTTCCCTACTCATCATTCCAATAAAACATATTGAATTCTTGGGGAAAAAATAGAATAAGGTTCAGCTGAAATGCTTAGTAAGGGTAAAATATATTTAGGGAAATAATTATTCAATGTGAATATTCAATATTGAATAGTAAATAAATAAACATACATTCCTATTAATCAAAAAACATAGTGGAAGTGCATAAAAAATATGAAAAGGTATTAACTAGAGTGACATGTAATTAAAAAAAATAGATAAGGAAAAATAAATACAGCATTTTAAGAAAGAGAACCACAATACACCAAAATAACTGAAAATGAAATGTATCCATATATATGTTGATGGAAAACCTCCTTAATGAATAATAAAATAAAATAAATGAGGGATATGATTTCCTAATAGATGTTATGTCTCAGTCACATGAAAACCTATATTGTCAATACCTTTCAAATGATAGTTTAAAATATTTGGATTTTCCCAACTAATTTTTCTCATTAGATCCTATAAATGGATCAACGAGTAATATATACTTCAGGCTCCTCATGTCATTTCATGTCCAAATAATTTCTAAAATAAAATAATAAAAAAATTACATCCTTGTCAAATATCTATATTGAATAAATAATATGGAATTATCAATATCTCCCACAAAAATCAAATAACTCTCAAAGAAAACATCATATATAAAATGGTATATGGTTTAACAAATAATAATATCTATTATAAATGAAGTGGATAATTTAGGGGAAATTCAGGGTTCATTGATTATAGAATATTGAATATTTCAAGGGTAATAAGAAATAAATCAAGTAATTATAATTTAAATATTATACTTGTCCAAATAAAACATAAACCATCCAAAGAAATAATAAGGATGGTATAAATACAAAATATCCTAATTGGAGTAAAATAAATAGTTCTTATTATTTAATAATGGAAATATTATATAAATGTTTTATAAAATCATTTTTCTTGAAAATATCCTTTTTTTAAAAACCATTGGAAAACTATATATTTGAAAATCAATTTTTATTTAAATCTATTTAGAAATTATCCTTTTAACATTCAAAGGATACTTAATATGAGTTACAATGGATAAATCTCTACATACCCTAAATGAAAATTCATTTTTCATAGTTAAAAGGTACGAAAACCATGTTCAAAAAAGAAAATAATTTACCATTTAAAAAATTGGTAAAAAACGAATGGTAAAAATATATCGACCAAATAATTTTATAAGTAAGTTTTAAATTATTTTATTAAAATATGTTTTTTAAAATAAAAAATGTTCCTTGACAAAAAAGATAATTGATGTCGTGTTTTCGGAAAACCATTTTCTAAAATACCTCTTGCACCCAAGAGTGAAAAAATGGTACCAATACTTGAACGAGGTCGTGAATAATCAAGAGATAGTAAAATGATAGGTTTTATATAACAATGGATATATAATTTTCTCAAATTTAAGTTCCATTTAATGATCATTAATTTTATTATTGAAAAAAATATTTATTAAACATTCCAAAGGGTAAATATTATAAAACATGACTACCCAATGTGTATAAAAACTACACAACATGTATAAAAACATGTAGAGTCATCATGCTATGTTCTGTACATTCTACAAGGTCAAACGCCCGCCATAGATCAAAATTAAGAAGGAATGAAAACAAAGAGACCAAGAAGGGAACATGAGAAAGAAAGCATTCAAGATTTACGAAACTTGACTACATGGTGTGTATAAAAACTACACGACATGTTCTTGCAAGCCATTCACATGGGCATGTACTCCAGCTAAAACTGGTCATGTAACACCCCAAACACATGTCGTGTATTCAGACTACACGGTGTGTACTTGAATCCTCCTTCCCTGCTCGGGTCCCTCT
Organism: Viscum album; assembly: GCA_963277665.1. Lineage (NCBI taxonomy): Eukaryota > Viridiplantae > Streptophyta > Magnoliopsida > Santalales > Viscaceae > Viscum > Viscum album. The sequence continues at coordinate 1,421,737,671 of OY728145.1, forward strand.
ACATGACTAGGCCACATGGATCTCCTAAAACAAGACTACACGGCGTGTCCCATAGGCAAACGACATGTTCAAAAATGCCCCAGGCCAACCTGTGTTGCTCAATACACGGCTGGCTGCACGGCTGACACTTCACATCGTGTTCCAGGAAGACATGACGTGTACTAGGGAAAATTACACCGACATATATTGTTCGTGACACGGCCAGGTACCTGGGTCAGACTACACGGCATGTTCAAGGTGGACATGGCATGTATGTCTTAAGGTTCCTTCGTCCGTGTTTTTAGTTACACGACGGATACACTACACGACATGTACATCCGGTTCATAAAATGTCCCCCAAACCACTCCCTACCACGTGTCCCTTCCCACATGGTCTATGACATAGGAAACGACTACATGGCGTGTATTGAGGGTACACGATGTGTACATAAAAAGTTTCCATTTCATCCCAAAAAGGAGAACACACGATGTGTGTCCATATAACTACACTATGTCCCTACTAGGTTTTTTGGACAGTATGCCACAGAAACTACTCCGAAGCCTAGAAAAACACTGAAACAAATACCTACGTGCCAGATTTTAATTCGTGAGGGCCCATACTCCCCACGAATCAAATTTTGGTATCTTATACATGTTATAACAACATGAATAGGTGAATGATCCATCAAATTCCGATCAATGAGGGGCCATAATCCTCACAAAAAAAAGTTTGGAATCCATTTTACAATACATCACATAACCATACCCTATCAACTAGTAAATATTTATCAAATCATCTATCACAGCAACATTCATTACTAGCACCACAACTATCAAAACAACATGCAATATCTAATGCACCTACAAGGAATGAAAGGGATGCATGACATGTGATTTCTAGCATGTGCCTAAATGATGCATGAGATTTAATACCCTCATCTCATCAGGTTGTGACTAAATAGAACCCACATATAACATATAAATAGAATAATCACACGTGAATCGCCCAATGGTGAAAATCAAATCAACTATAAAATTGCAAAACCAGTAATAATTGTAGTAACGAGGTAATTTTTCTTTTCCGGATACACATGTTAGATACTACCGGGAAAAACATATTCCTAACTACCATTAGACCATCATAGACTAAGGCTCTAAATAGTAATTCAAAGAAAAGAACCCCTCTAATACCACATTATAACCTTCCGAATCTGGGTTCGGGGCACCCGTTGAGTGGAACCCAGATCCGGAACATTACAATAATATGCCAACATTTTATATAAGATAAAATTAATAAATCATATGAAACTAGAAAGTGATAAATCCTAATAAAATGGGAAGGGAAAGAAAAATATACTACCATTTTCAAATAATAATTGGTTTACCTACCAATCAATAATTCATTTTATCTTTAGATTTATACATAATACTCTATCTTCATAAAAATTTATAAGAGATAATACTTCCGTATAAAATATCCATTTAAAACATCAATGGTTCATATTGACCTTGATCAATGTTTTAAACTCTCTTTGGGTATATATGGATCCATGTGTGTATGGAATGTTATCTATTAATAGTGCTAACTAATGTGAGGTTAATTTACCTAGATAAAATATAAATTATTTGTTTCAAAAATGAAACTACGTCTATGTTTGTATATTCCTCAATTGATTCATCAATATTGACAATTCATGATATTTTCAATGTAAATCCTTACATACTCATATGCATTTATTTATATTTTATCCAATTTATCATGTCAATATAACAACTTATTTATTTATTATAGGAGTTCTATATTTATATTCTCGAAATCCAGTAAGATCAATGATTAATATCCATCATAATTTGACATGGTTATTCATTGATAATCCTATATATTATTAAATTTATTTCAGTTTTAATAGTTTTTTGGTATACCCTTAATGTATCTTCAAGATTATTAATCTAATCTATCTAAATTAAAAGTACATTTTTTCCATAATTTTCATTATATACTTATATTATAATTCCAACTTCACACTAATTTTGTGTTGCTTAGTTGTTGTCATATTATAGGAACCTCCATATTTGTACAATAGTCCCTAAAATATATGATTACTAAATTGAGTTCCTTGATTACTTATATGTAATAGAGGTACTATAATCAAAAAAAATATATTCTTCCAAAAAAAATTAATCACCACAGTATATTTATTAATTGATCTCCATCTTTTTACCCATTTTAGATATTGTATACACACATATAAATATATATTTTACTGAATGTTTTTGAAAGGTTCCCATGAAATATATTTTACACCCAAAAAATACTTTTTCTTATTTTGTTTGTTGTAATGTATTATCATTTCTCATTTTTTTATTTTCATCCTTTAGGATCGATCATATGATTTCAACTACTTTATTTCATGTTTAACGTGATGATATAATAATTTAATTTTTAATATCATAATATCCATTATTCCATATTTGTGTTGTTTTTTGGGAATGATGAAAAGAAAAATTATAAAATAGATTTTAATTTAGGCTTGAGAATATATGATTAAATTATTTAATCCACATATTTCCAAAATAATAAAGGTTCACCCCAAAAATATTGTCCATTAAAAAAATATATCATTCTCTTTTGGAATTTCAAAATAGGGATATAGATATTTTTTTCCAATAGTTTGTATAATTGGAAATTCATGTGAAACATGTTTATCAGAGGAAAATATATTTTTTCTAGGAACACATTATCAATATATGTTTTTAACATTCATCAAAATTTTACACTATAATTAATGAAAATTTATCATCACCAAAATTATATAATACTTTTTTATTTGTGGTTATGATATCAAAATCATATAGCAGTCAAATTGACTAAATCAAACAGAGTTTCATATATTTTTTTCAATATATATCTTCATATAATATTATCAATGTATAATAAAATTTTTGAAACAAGTAAGTATGGTATAGAATTAAAAAAATAAAATAAAAGGGAAAGAATCAAATTATTTATAGTAGTGTTATTTATTTAGGGTTTTTTTTGAGAGAGTTTTCTATAATAGATTTGTTAGAAAATGTAAATGATTAATTTTACTAATGAATATCTTTTAGTAATTATTCTTGTTCCATATATCAAATCAATTGTAATTTCCTAATTTAGAGATATCATGATATGGATAGGCACTACATTTCCTATTAATGTAGGGAAGTCTTGTTTTCATTATTAATCTAATCTGAATAGAACAACCTTATTAAAATATTGTTAAATATGTAAGAAATAATGGAAATAAACATTGACTATGAATTGGATGAATTCTATATGTGTAGGAAAACTAAGAATACCCTTCACTATGGTTTGATAATGTAATTCTCTTATAACATTTATTTTTGTTATGTTTCATTTGAATAATTTATTTGAGAGTATATTTCTAAGAAAAATTCCCTCTTGATCCACAATTTTATTCTTCTCATAAAATTATTCCTAGACACATAGCCACATATATTTGGATCACTAAAACATGGTTTGGAACACAAACCCCAAATTATCTCTAATAAACTAAGAAAGATTAAATAAAAATATCTCAAAATATTATTATCTAGACATGAAAAATATATTACATGGACCCTTATAAAGAAATAGATTTCTTAAGGATATTTAATGTAATATAAAGATAGAAGAAGGTACCATAGGTCAATATAAGTTTTCCTTATATTATTTTTGGAATATCTAATAGTATTTTATTATGACTAATATATCCATCCATGAAACTATAAAACACATTTTTATATACAATTTATAGAATTATATATAAAAATCAAGTGGAAATTAGTCTTTAATTTATTCTAAATTTATCTTTTAATAGTTGATACATACTCTACAATTCATAATAGTCCTTTTTTGAATCAATTTAGTATCAAATTTTTTTAAAACATACACACCTATTTTTATAAGCACCAAATCTATAAATATCCCATAAATTTATTTTAAAAAATAATAAATTGTTTTCAATTATAGAATATCTTTTTCAGTATATTATTTTGGAAAATTTTCTCTTGACTATTATGTTAAAAACAGATAGATTAAATGTTCGACACATCCTCGTTATATACATTTTTTACAAAAATATAATAAACTTAAAATAAATTACATTTTAGATTCATGAAAAATCATCCTGATTTTTATAATTACCTCATCGTTATTCCAAATCATCATTATAACCACTAAAATTCATTTTAAAATGGTAGATTAGAAAAAAATAATGAGTATAGTACATATAAAATGGAAGAAAGAAACTCATTATTCTACTTCAAAACAATGATATTATAAAATATAGTCTTCCTTTTACATAATAAAATATGATCTCAAATAAAAAATTGTATAAACATGAAATCAAGATTACTTCCAAAATTTTTTCAAAAAACATATTATAAGAAAAAATAATTGTAAAATAATAATCCTAAGGGTTTTGTAGAAAACATGGGGACCCTTGAATAAAAATGCATAGAAATTCAAATTTTGGACTTTAAAGGCAATAATCATTTCATTAGAAAATATCAATTTCCTACCATGAGAAATAAAAAAAATTCAATGGAAACTAATTAACAATAATAGAAATGTCATGTATCTTCTTTAAGGAATCATCTTCATTGAACCCATACAATCCATAATACATGCATTGGAGTTTTATATTTGTCTCACAAATCATTATAAAAAATTCATTGGACCATAACATGTGTGAGACATCAACATATTGCTTTGCCATAAAGAAATATCTGATAAAATATACTTATAAACCCATAAGAATGTTTTTTTTCATATTGATATATCATTTTCCTTTAAAACCCAATTTCGAACACTAAAATCCTAAAAAAGGAAATGATGGTTTTTGTTTTTGTAAAACACAAAATATAATAATATAATATAATCCAAAAATAATATTTATGGTTATGGGAAAAACCACTAAATTCATTTATGATAAAATGGAACATTCCTTCTCTTATTCTGGACGGAAATTCAAAACATTTATCAAAATATATAAAAGGATTAATTTTTAAAATCAATGAAATAATGTAAAAACAAGAAAATAAATTTACTTTTTAATAATTTCTGTATATATATATATATATCTAATTTTTTTAATAATATATACATGGATGAAAACTATTTATTAAATATATCATCAAAATGACTAAAATGTGGGTTTTAATATAAAATGTATATTACCTTGAGTCTAACTTTCCACAATCATTATTTATATTTGGTATAATAAAAGATTATCAATTATTTATTTTATTAATAATAATTTCTTTGTTTATTATTCACATTTTTTAATTTATAATCATCCTATATTTAATTACCTAATTAATTAATTTTATATATGATGTTTCAGGGTGGTTCAGTTCATAATTTAAAAATTGATTCATTAAGATGAACATGATAAAAGGGATAATTAATTAAAAACCTGTAGAAAATTTATCATGAAATAAATTTTTATTTTATAAATTAATTATACTTTCAAAATAGTCTATGAATTATGTTTATGAAATACGAATTACACTACAATGATGAAGATTGTAGGTTGTACATACGCATGAGTTAAATTTCCATTTTCTAATAAACTTATGAGAAACAAAGTCTATATCATTTCAGGATAATTATTATATCATAAATATAAAATTATATATTTTCAATAAACTTTTATATATCATTAATTTGATGTGTTGATAAAAAATGAAAATGCTTTGTGGTGGTCATAATCAACATATATCCACAAACAACGTTATCATTTTTCAATAGATTTAAAGGAAAAAAATATATTATATGTAATATTTAAATAATGTTAATTGTTTAATTAATATCATATATATGAATTACATAAATCATTATAACCATCAATGAGTGAAGTTAAGGTAAAATAAATTGATTTGGCTCACGAGGTATTAGTCTGTTGTAAACATGATTGTTGGTTTTTCCCATTTTATGTGTGTGGATTTGGATATAGGTTTTTACATAAGAATAATGAAATATCATAATACGGTATAGAATAGTGTTATAATATAATTGTAGTCATAAAATTTTTTAATTTTATAGATGATAAAATAAACATAAAACATTATGTGACAAGTTATACATATTCTTAAGACACTGTCTATTTCGTTATAGTTTAAGCCCTATAATGATGGTATTATTACAAAAACAAGACACATAAGATATTTTGGTATTGTTAGGATGTCATATGGGAAGGTATCATATGATAAAAATTTCATTTTATGTTTAGATAGGAGAGGAGATGAGATCTTGTTTCATAACTGGTAGAGGGGACACCATTTGGATTTTCAAAAGGATTAAAGTATATTATTTTCATAGTCAATAAATAAATGAAAATTTAGAAATATAAAATTATTATATTTTATAGGGACCAAATATGTCTATTAAAATATATTTAGTTATTTTTTAATACATTATAACTCTTATATCTATTTTCAACCCCTGATAAACCTTTATTAACCATAATCATGTTATCATATTTTTACTGTTGTTACAAATAATTTGGAAAAAAATAATGATGAACTTATAAAATAATATTAGTTATTTTAATTATAAATTGGTAATAGATTTTATGTATATGAATTCCAAGATGTGGAAGAATTAAATCTAAAATAAAACCTGAAATAACAAATACAAATGGTTTTCTAGGGGAAAATGTATTCTTATGTATGTAAGATTTACAAAAAAAATTATCAAAAAATTTATGAAAATAAGCATAATTATAAAAATTTTAATATTATTTAACTAATGTTACATTAAAACACTTTTTTTAATATAATTCAATAAATAAAATTAGTGATCTAAAAAGATAATTTTCAATAAAAATTAGTATTATCACTATTCATACAAAAAATCTAAATTCTCATAAAATTATCCAAAATTTACTCTAAGATATCATTTACCCAATGATTTAAAAAATTATGATAATATTTTCTAATTTAAATTATAAAATTACCAAACTACATATTATTATAAATGAATAAAATGCATGTAATAAAATTTAGTAATAAAAAAAATCTTATTGGTTGTAATTGTACAAGATATTCTTATAGTGAATATAACTCCATAAAATTTGATTCAAGAATATTAATAAGTAATAAAATTTAATTAATTTTAAAAACATATGGGTTTTTACAGCGTTTCCCCTTTTGTAAATTATTTCGTTGCAATTTTATTTACTATTTAATAAGTTGGGATATCAGTCCATCATTTCATTTTCATATTCACATATTCTTTATTAAATGACATGGTTTTATAAAAAAATTGTAACCTAGTGAATAAACTAATTTCATATTACTTTCTACTTTTATTCAATAATCATCCAACATTTTCCATTATATGAAATATTTTCATTCAACTATACTACTTTAGGACTCAAATAATTTATTGATATGATGCATATTTTCATAACAACTAAACATGAGATATTTCATCTCCTAAGATAATTTGATATGAAAGGAAACTAAGTAATAAAAAATATTAGGTTCTCATGAATTTAATTTTTCTAATAAACCACAGACTCAATATTACCTTTATAGAGAAATTAAAAAAAAATTCTATGATGGTACATTATGAATAACCTAATCACCTATAAATAATGAATGATCCATCCATTGGTAATATTCATCATTTTTTCTAAAAATATGAACCTTCCTCGTATTCTATTAAATAATTTTCACCTATCTAACTATTTATTCATGTAGCAACCTGACCCCATAAGGCCTGGAGATGGTGTTTGATATCAATTACATTGGCATGATTACAAGGAACCATGCCTCAAAGGACTAGGAGTTTATTAGTCATTGTATAGAAGATACAAAGATTAGTCTTTTATTATAAATGAATACACTAATTTCAAAATAATTTTTCTTCATCTTTCTAGGATAATATTTTTACTCTAATGATTATTTCCCTACTCACAATTCCTATCAAACTTATTGAAGTCTTAGGGAAAGAAACAAAATAAGGTTTATCTCAAATGCTTAGTAAGGGTAAAATATACCTAAGGAAATAATTAATCAATGTGAATATTCAATATGGAATATTAAATAACTACAAACACATTCCTAGTAATCAAAAACCATAGAGGAAGTGCATAAACAATATGAACAGGTATTAACTAGAGTGACATGTCATCCAAATAAATAGATAAGGAAAAATAAATACAGCATTTTATGAAAGAAAACCACAACACACAAAAATAACTGAAAATGAAATGTATCCATATATATGTTGATGGAAAACATCATTAATGAATAATAACATATACTAAATGAGGGAAATTATTTCCTAATAGATGTTATGTCTTAGTCACATGAAAACATACAACGTCAATACCTTTCAAATGATAGTTTAAAATATTTGGATTTGCCCAACTAATTTTTCTCATTAGATCCTGTAAATAGATCAAGGACTAATATATAGTTCAGGCTCCTCATATCATTTTTTGTCCAATAATTTCCTGAATCAAATAATAAAAAATATTTGATGCCTTATCAAATGTCTGTATTGAATAAATAATATGTAATTATCAATATCTCCCCCAAAAATCAAATAACTCTCAAAGTAAACATCGTATATAAAATGTTATATCTTTTAAGAAATAATAATATCTATTATAAATGAAGTGGTTAATTTAGGGGAAATTCAAGGTTCAATGATCATATATTATTGAATATTCTACGGTTACTAAGAAATAAATCCAGTATAATGTAAATATTATACTTGTATAACTCAATCATAAACCATCCAAAGGAATAATAAGGATGGTATGAATAAAAAATATCCCAATTGGAATAAAATAAATGGTTCTTATCATTGAATAATAGAAATATTATAAAAATGTTTTTTAAAATCATTTTTCAGGAAAATATCCTTGTTTTTTAAAAATCATTGGAAAACCATATATTTGAAAATCAATTTTTTAAGAAAATACTTTTAAAAATTATCCTTTTAATATTCAAAGTATACTTAATATGAGTTACAATGTATAAATCCCTACATACCCTAAATGAAAATTCATTTTTCATAGTTAGAAGGCAAGAAAAATTCCTTGTTAAAAAAAGACAACAATTTACCATTTAAAACATTAGTAGAACAAAAAAGGGTAACAATATATCTACCAAATAATTTTATAAATAACTTTGAAATTATATTATTAAAATATGATTTTTAAAATAAAAAATGTTCCTTGAAAAAAAGATAAATGATGTCGTGTTTTCCTAAAACGATTTTATAAAATACCTCTTATACCAATGAGTGAAAAATGGTACCAATACTTGAACAAGTTCGTGATTAATTATCGGATAGTAAAATTATATGTTTTATAGAACAATGGTTATATGATCTTCTCAAATTTAAATTACATTTAATGATCAATTATATTATTATTGCAAAAAATAATTATTAAACATTCCAAAGGGTATTATACCAGTTTGAGACATTTTGAATCATAATCCAAATGTAGGAATAATATAAAATTAAAACGTTGAACACCATGATGTTATGTAATTCATCATATAATATATATAAATGTTCAGTAGATATAACACACAAAATCATTAAGTATTTAATATGACATTATTCTCACAAAAGTATAAATTGTGATGGATGTCCCTTACCATGTGATTCCATTTGGGTAAACATAATTTAACTTACTGTATATAAACTTGTGTTAAATATATAGTTTCTTGAAAAAAAATTTCTTTTTTATCATTAATTTTATTTAACATATTAATATTTTGTATCCAACTACATAAACAATTATGTTTACTTTAGTTGTTTTGATAAAATCCAGATTATGTGTCAAAAAACAGTGTTTGGTCATCTATGATCAAAGGGGACATTATATAACATCCATATAATAAGAATAATGACATAATAATCATATTTATACGTCAATTATACATTTAAAATCAATAATTAATTATTTTTATGAAAATGAACCGACATTACAATCAAGGAGATGGTATGTCGTATATACGTATTAGTAACATTCCCATTTTTTCAATAATCGTTATGGAAAGAAGTTAAGAAACATAAATATTTCAAGAATATTATTATATACTGAATAAAATATTATTTATTGACTAATACTTATATATATAATTATTATGATGTAAAATGAATTATAATGTTCCAAGGAGGCTGTAGTCCAGACATCCAGTAATGAAATTATCACTTTTTAAGTGCGTGGAACGGTAAAAAAATGATATATATTATATATCCACAAATGTAATTTTGTCATGAATATCATATATAGGATTTATATTTCACATATTTTTTTATTAATAACATCCTTTATATGGTCCATGTATAGTGTGAATTAATCACATCGTGTTGAGTGGGTGATAGAAGACACTTCCACAAATAATGATATCATATGTACACAAAATGGAATGTATTAGGGTGTGTTGGAAATTAATTAAGGGGTATTAAATAAATAATAAATATTATATATATCATATATAAATATATTTTCTTTCATAATCGCATCCATGCTAGGTGGTAAAAGAAAAATGAATTTTCATCCTTTAATGAGGCATTAGTTCATTGCACACAAAAAGATTATGTTCGTTAATAATTATATAAAATTATGTGTAGGTATAGGTATAAAAAGTAAAATAATAATATATAATAATTTTTAGGATAATGTTTTATTATATTTATAATTATGAAGAATATTTGAGGTGTTGTAAAAGTAAATCAAAGAATAGAGATCTTCGGAATATGTTGCATTAAAAATCAGGTAACTCCATTTGGTTTATACAAAAGGGATCCATTGGAAATATTTATTACCAAATGGAGGATTTATGGTCTAGTGGAAGGATATTTTTAAGATATTGGGGAGTATATTTTTCTAGCCAATTTTATTTGAGGGTGTGTGTTATGGGGATTAGTGGTGGCATTTTATGTTGAAGGACGAGGGACACTCTTCTAATATTTTGATAGATGAATTATTACCGTGTTTTTCTTGTTCCATGTAGATAAAATAATAGAAAAATTTGTATAAAATAGAGTATAATATCTAAATAATTTCATCAAATAGATCTTGGAGATGTTTATAGGTCATTTTAGGCCTTAAGGTTAAGGTTTTTTCCATTTTTAAACATAATTTAACCATAATTGCTGTAATTAATTTTAATAAATTTCAACATTATTTTTCATAAAAAATAATATTTGTATTATTAGACATTATAAATAATTCTTATTCCAAATATTTAATCTATTTTTTCAAATTTAAATCCTATAAGTGGATTATTTTGATGTAAATTCAATCCACCAGGCGGGATGATAATGTTCGGTTTTAAAGTAAAAATATTCGAAATATTGTTATGTTTTCATAGTCAATTTCAACGTGAAATTGATTCAAATATCCTAAAATAGATTTATTGATAAAAATATGATTTAATTAAACTTTAAAATAATTTATAATATTATGTAACCTTATAATTAAATTATATAAAAATAAGTTTGGAACAAAAATTCAGTATTTTTGTCCATTCATTAAAAAATGACATGTTTGAAAAAGTTATTAAAAATTCACAATAACCTAAATTTTATTTTTCATTTAATATCTTATGTTTATTTTTACATATTTAAATAATTAAAGTGTAAAATTAATTTTTAAAATGGATTCTCCAATAAACGGTGGTAAAATGTTTTTATAAAAATATTGGTTTTTATTTGTGAAATGGGGTTTGTTCTTATATAATGCCTTTCAAAAATATTGGAAGAATATATATTTTTTTGAAATTATAACATATATATTTAAATAAAGTAATTGAATAATGGAAGTTAATTATTTTTATTAAGACAAAATTATTTTCGAATAAATAAAATAATAATATATCTTTTTATATTAATTTGGTTATTATTTTTGTTTCTCTTTAACTAGTATCTAATGATTTCATTTTATATTTATATAAATTGTAAATATTAAAAATTTAGTTAAAAATTTTCGTACACTCATACATAGTGGCTATGTTATATCATATTATATTATAGAATAATATTTCAATATTGCATATTTATTTATCGAAACATGGTATTGTGTGTAATAAAAGATATCGTGGAAGAACGAACATGATTGTAATGCAAGATATCATAGAATTTCACTATTGAGTGAGATGGAGGCTAGTTTAGTGTACCTTAAATTATAAGATATAGAATATATTATATTTATTTAATATTTTAATGAATTATGTTCATATTTTCCCTTTTTTACACGTGGTGTGGAATGTAATAACACAATTGAATAAAATGTTTTACATTATAATTTTGGGATACTAAATTATCCCCACCATAATTAACTTTCATCCTCACAATTTATACTAAATATTGGGTTGAGTTTTCCTATATTAAAATCCCACATTGTGAGAAGTGTTTGTAAAACATCCTTTTGAAAAGAGAGAATGAAATATAAAAAGGTCACATGGACTACCATGTAACTAGGTATCCAGGTAGAAGAATGTTATTGGTAATTGAAAATATATAATTTATATATATTAATAAATATTTATAGGGAGTGATTGGGTTAATCAATAAAAAACAAGTGAATAATTAATATAAAGTTTAGGGCCACAAATCCATAAATCTGTGACGATTTAAAAGGTTTTCGGTTCAACATAATGTAAGGTATTATGAAAAAAATTTATTTCAAAGTAATTTTCATAAGGATGGATAATTCATTTACTTTATAATGATATATATAAATTTATATACTTGATATATTTCTATAATCACAATTTTATCTTTTGGTTGTTCTTCGATTGGCTTCCAAATTCATCAAAAATTAATTGTGATGTGTGATGCATTAAAATAAATATCTAATGGATATTAAGGCCCATAAAAGAGTGAGAAGTATAACTATTTGTCTTTCACTATCATCAAAAACCAATATGGTTAATATACTAACCTATAATCATTAAAATCTATATTAATGGTTCTTCATTAACATTTATTCATAAAATTGATTAACTAAAAATAATGAAAAATTAACCAGGACATTGCATAGGTCAGTGGTTGGTGTGATACTATTATTATCCTTCAGTCATGGGTTCATGATATACCTCCTTTTTTGATATGATTTGTTGTTACCAAAATTATATTTTGTCTTTTTTTACAACCATGTTAATATAAGTTACAAAATAAATTAGATTGATGTCCATGAAATATGATGATCTACTAAATGTACTTTTATCTAATGTTTTCACTACAACATTAATATATAAAAACATGATCTACTAAGATCAACAATGTTCTTTTCTTGGTAAAGAGTTTACCCATTATATCATTTGTAGGACTTCTAAATAATGAAACCTTATTTTCAATCTATAAAACCAAAGGTTTATTCTAGGATATTATTATTTATTATATAATCAAATCCATCAAAATCGTCATAAGGATAATGTGAAATATCATAAGCATATCCCATATAGGATAAAACTAGGTGCGCAATAAAGTTAGTTGTCATGTACTACGTGACCCTGAGTCAGGATCAGAACATGTTCTTAGAGTTATAACACCTAGGTATATATATTCTACAACCACATCCACTTGGAGTATCTTAAAAGTGATGTATTGTTAGAAAGACCCAAATCATCTATAACATAACAAAAAATAGTATGTTCAATTATACTTATCCTCAAATTATTTCTTATGGTCATATTCTCTAACCTATGTTTTCCTAAATCTTCTTCCCAAGGTTTCTAGTCCACTTTTTTTTGATCCCAACTATAATGACCAAGCCTTAGAAATACAAAATCTAGTGTATTCTAGCAATTATATTATCCTGATTATAAGGAACCAATCCCCAATGTACCAAAGAATATAGTAACATTGGTAAACTAGATACATACATTAGTCTATATTACAAATTAATACACAAATTAATACATAATTTTTTTTCTTATTTCGATGATAATAACCTTACTCAATCAAGTATTTCCCAGTATATCATTTATTGTACACTTCTGGGAATCCTATGTATTTAAAAATAATAAGGTTGAGATCAAATGCATTGTAAGGTAAAATATAGAGGAATAAATAAATAATGAATGAGAATAGAAAATATAGAATGGTAACGAAATGATCACGCAATCCATGTCATCAATCAACAGATTGGAAGTGTGTAAATTTCACGGAAAAGAAATAACTTGAAATAGATTCCATTAAAATATATAAATACCAAAAAATAAATATATCATGGTATGAAATTGAAACACATTCCATCTAAAAACTAAAAATGAAATAAATCCATAGATATTTTGATTTAAAATAAAATAAATGAATAGTAACTAGAATTAAATTGATGAAATGATTTCATAATGAATGTCATGTCTGGGGAATATCAAAACCTATACGGTCATGAACATTCACAATATTTTTTTTACTATTTTGATTTTCTTAAAAAACATTTTTCATGATAACCTATTGATGCATCAAGAAGATATATAATGTCTTTGATCCTCCCGTCATTGTGTATCCAAAGCATTACTCATATCGAATAATCAGAAAAAATAAATGCCTTATCAAATACCTGTATTGAATAAAGAATACAGAATAATCAGTATTTCAACAAATAATCAAATAACTTTAAAAGTAGGAACTGTCTACAAAATAGTATTTGGTTTATACAATTTTTATATCCATGATAAATGAAATGTATAATTTAGGGTAAATTAACTATTCAAAGATCATTGGAGATTGAATATTTCAAAGGGAATACCAAAAAAATCAAGTAAGTGAATATGAGTACCATCATTGGCCAAATCAATCATAAAACGTCAATTGGAATAATAATGATGCTATCAATACATCAATATCATAGTGATGTAAAAATTGATTATTTCCATTGACGAATGGAAATATTATAAATTTTTTTAAAAAATATTATTGAGGAAAGTATCTTTTTATTTTGAACAACCATATTAAAAAAAATTTCTTTGAAAACAATTTTTAAAAAATATTTTTTTAATTTATCCTTTTAAGCATATAGATTACTGTTTAAAGGAATAACATCAGGTAAATATGTACATTCCATAAAAGAACAATCCTTTTACATAGTGAAAAGTATATAAAAATGCCTTATTTGAAATGAAAAAAATATTCCATTGAAAAAAGTGGTAAAAAATGTGATTAATAATGGAAAGTAGATACACCACACAAAATAAGTAAGTGGTGACCATTATATTTATCTCCTAAAAGTAAAATGTGAGATGAAAATATATTTCCATTCATTTTATTTATATTGAATGTACTTTAAATTAGAGTACAATATACGTATTTTAATTGTATACATTATTGAGAAATTTTTTTATATTTAACATTAATTATATAATACTTATTGCTATGTTTTACATAAGTATATTAACAATTTTTTTTCATTAGCTGGTTTGACTAAATTCATATTATGTATCAAAAATAACATTGGTTGGTCACATATGATCAACAATGTCATTATATATATTCTCCTTAATAATAATCATGAAATTATTTTCATATATTTACATCAATTATAGTGTTAAAATAAATCAATAAATATGGTTATGAAAAATGAACCAACATTACAATTATAGAGAAGGTAGGCTATGCATTCAAATGAGTAACATTTCCTTTTTTCAGTGATCATTATGGGAATAAGGTTTGTGACTTCAAGAATGACATACTAATTATCTCATAGTAGATAACATATTATATAATCATATATAATTATATATAATTATTCTAATGTAAATGGAATAATATCGTGTCGAGGAGGCGGTATTCCATAAGTCCATGAATAATGTTATCATTATTTAGGTGAGTGAAAGGGTAATAAAGAAATTGATATATATTATTTTTTTCATAAAGGAAATTATTTCATGAATATAATATAAATTTTTTTGTCTCATATTTTTATTTAAAACCATACTTTATATGATCTATTTATAGTGTGAATCAATCCAATCTCTTTGTGTGGGCGGTAGTCCACATTTCCCCAATGGATGTTATCGTATTTGCACAAAATGGAAATTATAAGGGTGTGAGTTGGAAAATAATTATCTAATCCTGATAAAATAATAAATATCATTTATAAAATATATTAATAGAGGATAGATGATAATTTTTTCTATGAGTGGTGGTAAGAGAAAAATCAACAATCATCATTTCATAAGGCAGTAGTTCACAATACACAGAATCAATATGTTTGTTACCCACTACATAGATGTGTGTGTATGTGTACGTAGTACCCTTAATATAAATAAATATTATTATATTTACGATACTATTCTTATTATATTAATATTGATTAATAATATATTACCTGGTGTAAAAATAAATGAATAAAAATAGATCATTGGAAAGTGTTACCTTAAAATCAGTTATCTCGTTTTGGATTATACCAAAGGTCATCAGGGGGATGATTTGTTCCTAATGGAGAATTCAAGGTTGAAGGGATGTATTTTTATAATCAATTTGGCCATATTTTTTCTAAACCTAATTTGTTTGAGAGTGTAAGTAATGGGGAGAGGTGGTGTCCATTTATAGTGAAGGAGGAGTGACACTCTTGTAATAATTTGATAGTTGAATTCCAACCATGTTTTTAATATTGAATTTGGATACAATAGTGGTACAATTTATATCTAAGAGATTATATGGTATAAATGTGGCCAACAAATAGCTTGGGTACAATTTTTTGGTCGTTCTAGGCCTTAAGGTTATGTTTTTGTCCCTTATTAATTTTAGTTTAACCATGATTGTTATAAATAATTTCAATCACATTCACCAATTTTTTTGGACAGAAATAATCGGGTCTTATTAGAAATTATAAATTATATAGATTCAAAATATTTAATCCATCTTTAAAAATATAATAAATATATGTGGAAGAAATTTATTTTAATTTAATCCTGTAGTATGGATGAAAATGTGGGGTTTTAAAATTAAAACGAATGAATGTTTTATTTGTTTTTATATTGAATTTCTATGTAAAAATTATTCTAATCATCTAAATTTAATTGTTTTATAAAAAAATTCTTTAATTAAATTTTAAATCCAATTTAAAATATTATTTATCCATATAAAAAAATTTTATTAAAAAAATATTTTAAAATAAAATTCAGTATTTATAACTATTTATTAAAAATGATATGTTTCTGAAAAATAATAAAATTACCCCTAAACTAATTTTTAAATCCATCTTTAAAAAATTAATTTTAATTTTGACATATTAAATTAATTAAATTTTGAAAAATGACATTTATAATGGTTTCTCCATTAAAATGTAATGAGATTTAATTTAAAAAATATATGTTTTTATGTGTGAAATTTGGTTTATTCTTATCTTATGATTATCAAACCTAATTGATGAATATCAAAAATATTTTATTGAATATATAACTGATATATTTCATAAAAATCAATAAATAATTGAAATTATTTATGTTTACCAAGAAATAACTATTTTGGAAACATAAAAATAATAATATTTCATTTTATATCCAATTGTTATTATTTTTGTTTCTTATTAATTGCAAAAAAAATTAATTAATTCTATATTGATAAAAAATAAAAAATTTCATAATCTAGTTAATATTATTCATATACTCTTACATAATGACATGGTTATATCATATTATATTAGTTAATAATATTTTTATAATACATTTTTATTAGGTGAAACATGGTCTTGCATGTATCAAAAACTGTTGAGGAAGGTCTCTCCTCTTTGTAACAAAAGCTATGTAAGAAGATCATATTTGTGTATAATGTAAGATATCATAGTTTATCATGAATTAAAATTAATAAAATATAATATATTTAATTAATATTGTAATGTATCAGGTTAATATATTCCTTTTTTACACATCGTGTTGTGTGTCATAAACACTATTGAATATAATGATGTACTTTAGAATTTTATGTTGTTACAATTCTATTGATTATATTCCCCATAAAATTCTTTCACCTAATTCTTCTTAAAATGGTAAATCATAATAACATATTCCATATAGTTCCTAAAACAACGTAGTTAATGAAGGAAGAAATCATTTTCATATTTATTAGTATTCATGAAACAAATTTGTATTTTCATTATGAAATCATAAATTAATATTAAAATGTAAATGTAAATATATTTACCAAAGTATAATGTTGAGAAAATTTTTGTATAAATCATTAAGAGACCATATGTTCACTCTATATCAATCAATTAATCAAGATGGACCATGGATCCTCCTTGTGGACTTCAATATGATTCTGATCCTAGTTGGGGAAATGTGGACTACTAACTTCTTCATTTAGTTCATAGATTTAAAATCATGCAAGGAAGATAGTAATCTCTTTAAATTTATTCTTGTGGGTGTCATGTTTACATGGTGTAGTAATTTTTTACAAAACATAGTGTCCTATATGTAGGATAGAGCCCTTTTCAGGGATGAATCCATGAATAAATGGGCTACTATATCTTGCTCCACCATTGATAAATTAAATTCTGTTCACCTTCTGATTCTTGTGAAACTAAACACTAAAATAAAATCATGTTCAATAATTAGGGTTTGGCCTATCCTGAATGTTTAAAAATATTTCAAGATACATGTAATTATGTGATCTTTAAGGATGATTCTATAGATTTTATACTGAATTTAAATCTACTTCAGAGTCACATAAATAACTAGAGCATAGTTTTTTAATAATGATTGATTCATGTATTTTCTCAGAAGAATAATACCTCCACTATATAAAAGATGACAATAAAAAATATATTTCTCTAATAAATCCAAAATTGAAACTAAATTCTCCCTTGAATAGTCTGGATATTTTTCCCTCAAATAAAATACAAAAATTCAAAATTCAAATAGATTATTGATTGGGATTAGAATTCCGAATTCTTAAATTCCATTCAAATATAAATAAATCATTGTAAACATTTATACTTAATCAAATAAGGTGATCAATTTTTTAACAATTTAAAAGACCTCTCTAATTATGTGGTTTGTGACTTTATGTACCTCTTTAATGTTATAAATATTGGTTTATTGTTTGTTTAAGATGATATCCCCTCTATAGATACAAATAATTATAATGATTTTCTTATATTTTATCCCATGATGATTTAAATAAATGAGTTCATTTTTAATTAAAATTTTTGGATAACCCTGAGACTTTATAGATTCACTAATCATTTCGTCCATGTTTTTTGGGAGATTATCCTGCATGATTTTTTTAGGCTAGTCTAGAATTTCATAAAATGATGCTCTCTTACACTAGGTAATAATGATATGTTTTTTCTATGATTCTAAATGAGTAATATTCAAGTGAAGTACCTCAATTCATACATGTTTCCCTTGTCAAAATCGTTCATAAATTAAATACTAAAATTCTTTACCCAAGACATGAAGGGATTTATTAAAAATCTTTTCTGCAAATCAATTAGGGTACATTTACATGGGAAATATTCAGTGTTATATCATTAAAGAATCTAAATGGGTCAATAAATTGAATATTTCATCTAGAGGTGGTGATATTTATTTGAAGATACATTTGATTTTTTTGACATAATAGATTGTGATTTAATTTGTGTGGTTTTTAAATAATTTGGATGTGATAATCTCTTAATTAGTGAGATTATGAACCTCCTTTAATTTGGTAATATATAAATTTCAGTAGATGGTACACTGGAGGAATATTTTACTTATTCAAGAGGATTGGGGCTGGGTGACCCTCTCTCTGCAATTGTTATTACTCTTGATTAATATTTATTGGGCATGATTATTTTGAACATTTTTATAATAGGAAAGTAAAATAAATTTTTTTCTACAAGATGTTTATATTATCAATATTTTTTATTGTATGCTGATGATATCTGTTCTTTATGAATGAGAAGACAACAAAATATTTTAGGACTATTATATAGAAATTTCTTTATTATCAAGTGTTCATGGGCTAAGAGGGTTGGTTGAATTAATTTTTCTTTACTCTAGAAATATTATTCCTACTATGAGAGTGTCTCACACCATCTATGAGATGGATATTATAAAAAGAATCATTTCATTTAAATTCATTGGTGTTCATATCTGTTGGGGTAATACCAAATATTTCTTACATTAAACATATTATGAGTCATATTATATATCAATTAGATTCCTGGAAAGGTAAATCACCATCGATGGATAAAAGGGTTTTTCTAATAAAGAACATCAAGGTATCTAATTTATTTATTTCTTCATGGAATAAAAATGGTCACATTAATTTTGAAAATATATGAATAGTTATATTTAAAATTTAGATTGGACTAAAATAATAAATTAATTAAAAATAATCAATTTTTTTCATATAATTTTTTCATACCCATTACCCTTTGAGGTCTTGTATTTAAAAATATATTTCTATTTATCTAGGCCTTATAAGCTCACATCATGTGGTTGATGATAAATGACAAGCCATATGTACTGAAATTTATAAGTTATTTTTTTGATAAAATGATGTTTGGAAATATATATTATATGGATGATTTTATTTCTACAGCTCTTAAAGATGATTTCTATAGTATCACTTCTAATGGTTAGTATTTTGTTCAAAAAATTACTCTCAAAATGGTTAGTTTGATAACTAGAAAAAAAACATATTTGATAAACATAATAATCTCTGATGATCCAATAAATGACCAGAATTCTATAATCAACTACAAACTTTACAATTCTAATGAATTTTCAGATGTAATTAATGAAATATTCAGTATGAATCCATTCATTAGCCAAGATGATATCCTGATTTGGGAACTGGTTTCTAATAGGAACCTCACCTAGAAACTCATCTACTATAACTAAATTGATGAAAATAAATGTAACATGATTGAAAAATGTATAATAAACGGATCTCTCCATATGTTTTCTTATTACTCAAAAAAATTTATCTCTTTAATATTTTAGTGGATAAATTCTTTTACATAGTGGATACTTTTCTTTGTTCAAGATGTCCATTATTACATCAATATAAGGAATATATAAAGAACATTTTTTTGAGGTGTGGAACAACTACTGCACTCTAAAACTATATTTATAGTATCGTTTTTGAAAGACTACTACACTTTGAATCTATATATATCTTCTTATTCTATTTCACTCAAATTTATATGTCAATGCAACCATTAATTATTTTCTACAGATCATGTGTGATTCTTATACACATAATTTGGAAAATTAATAAATATGTAATTCATGAAAAAAACATACAAGATTTATCCAAATTGTATATGAATCATAATATAAATGTGGGATGAAAATTTTTTGTAGTGTGGATAATATAAAAGATTTTTTTATGATATAATGTTTCCAAGAAGGTCGGAATGTAGAGACATGAAGCTTAACGTACATGGACATTACATTACTTTTGGGGAATTCTTAGTACATTACAAAAACACACACACAAGGACCGTAATAGTTTAGTGTCTTTGGAAACTCGGAATGTAATCATCTAATCATAGTGAAAGATCTTCAACATCTCCCATAAAGATCTTCCTTTTTTTCTTACCTAAAACCTTTCTTTATATCCTGGGGAAAAGTAATCATAAAAGGGTGAGCTCAAATGCTCAGTAAGGGTAAACAAAAGAAATATCAATCACATCGTATTCATAAGAACATATCTTTTGGAAATCTTAACCTGCAAAAGAGATCATAATTTCATAAAATGGGATAAATCATAGTAGTGAAATGTAATCCCAATAATCATAACTTAAAACATGAAACTTTGTGTCATACACACTTAATCATAGAGAATCATTTCTTTTTAGTCAAGACTCATTGCCAAGACTATATTAGTGGACAAAGTCCCTTTCTGAACCGAGTTCATTCCTCGTTTCAGTCCTGTTTCACTAAACCAGAATAAGCTACTGTTCCAGCCATGTCTATCTCATGAGATATAAAATCATTACCCAATTCATTGGAGGGAGATATAGGTCCCACCCATCTCATAATGATACTATTCTTATGTGTGCCACAAAATCATAAACCATACATCATAGTATAACCCATGTAATAAAAATGGGATTCTTAAACAACATGACATCATAAAACAATTCATATAAGATAAAAGAATTCATAAAAATATTTCCATCACAACATAATCAAATCCATGTAATAATAGGGATAGAAACAGAACCCTATATTATCTTAGATGGAAAATAATTTTGATAAAACACTTGAACTCCATTCTTGAGGAAAATATCCTTTCTACTTCAAAAACATTTGTTTCCTTTCTTAACATGTCAAAAAATTCTAAACTAAAAGAATTTGATTAAAAATAAACATGAAAACTTATAAGGGAAGCTTTTTGGAAATAATGTTTTAAAAATCCATTCATTCTGTATAAGTCAAAAAAACATTCTTCTCGTACTTTTGTCGAAAAGTCAAAAAGTACCTCGTACGAAAAACGAAAAAATATTCCTTTCATATATTTTACTAAAAACTCCCCGAAGGGTAAATTTGGATTTTAATAATTTTAGGTGGATGGAAATAATATTACATATTGAGGAAACATGGATGTGGATGATAAAATACACCCCAGTGAATACTAAAGTATAAACAATCTCGAATAAAAATGAGATTGTGATATTTCCCTTACCTTATGTCTGATATGCTTTGTACGTATCTGAACCTCCTGTATATTGATTTAAATAATGTCATTAAATTATTACAGAATCATATTCATTTTTATGATATCAAATATGGTTCACTTATGACTTTATATTACCCGTTCTTTTGTAAATTCCATGTTAAAGAAGCGTTTTGGGTAAAATCGTTTCATTTATCGTAGGTGTTTGGACTTGTTGTTCTTGAAATTATTATTACTTATATCATGATTTACTTACTTCCAGATTATAAAACATGATTTATATAACATATATATTCAGTATATATATATATAATAGATAGATAAATGAAATGAAACACACCGTTCATGGCGACGGTAGTCTGTACGTACGCATGAACGTTGTTTTCCTTTCCTTATTGTCTTGAATGGAAGTAAGTAGATGACATACATATATATATACATAAATCCAGTAAATTTGACATGTCATATATTTCATTATTATTCATTATATATACTTTATAATCATTCATGAATGGTTAATGTGGAGAATGAATCTCATCGCGTCGTGGAGACGGTAGTCCGTACGTACGCACGAGCGATGATATCGTTCTCATGATTGTGAAATTGTGTTAAAGTGTATGTATACTATTTCAGTACCAATATAACTTTATAATAATCATATATAGTCACTCATTACACCATTATACCCATCCAATTAAGGTGGTGGCGGAAAATAGATTACACCACAGCATGGAGATGGTATTCCGTACGTACGCACGCGCGGTGATTTCCTTTTTCCGTAGGATGGATAGAAGGTTAATTAGAGTTATTTCATATTTATAATAACATATCAGTATATAAGAAATACTTATGTTATTAATTTATCATGAAACAACTAAAGAAGAAGAAGTTTAAGAAGAAAGAAATTGAAAAAAGATCGGTAATGGATATTACCTCTTTTTTTATGCGCCTTTTCTTAACCTCCACTTAAAGAACTAAGGATGTTCTTTGAAGAACACCAGGACCTATAAGATGATACTAGGGAAGTGGAGAAGAGATTTTTTCAGGGTTTGGCCGAGCTTTAAGGCTCATAGTGGTGTGAGGAAGAGGGGGAGGAGGTTCCCTTTTATAAGGGAGGAGAGGGGAACCTTAGGAAAATATCAAAATATTATTTTATATTAAGTTCAAATTCGGTTTATAATGGTTCCAAAGGGTATTATTTAGAAGCTAAAGTGGGTATAGGTCTAAATAATCTCATCCAATAGTATTTAGAAAAGTTTAGGTTATTATTTTAACCTTATCAATTAGATTTAACTCTAAGTTAAATAATTTAACTTTTACCGTGTCTTTTTGTTTTCTTACACTATATGGTTAATAAACATACCATAATAAGCCAAACGAACCCCAAATTGTTTATTATTAATATATATATCCTTATCTAAGTCATGTTTCAGAACCTTAGATTTTTAGGAATTGAATAACAATTAATAATATAATATTTTTTTTAAAACTAATTTATGTCAATTTTGACACTATTTGGTACATGATTTTTATGAAATTCATAAAATAATGATAAGTTCGAAACAAGTTACTTATATCAACAATAACATGTCATATTAACCTATAAAATTAATTTAAGTCATAAAAAGTCTCAAATTACATTTATTTGGGCATTTATAACATCAATTATGTCAATATTTCATAAAAAGACAATTACTACATCATCTTTGTGTCATAATAAATGATAATTATTTAATCCCTAAAAATTCTAAATAAATTCCTATGATGTATATAATTTTATTATCATTATGTAGACTATTCATGTTCGATGTTTCATGAAGTTTATCACTAAATTAAAATTATTATACTTATAAGATTTAAGAAAGTGACATGTTGTCACATTCTTTGGTTTTAATAATAATTAAATTATTTTCCTGGGAAATAGTCCATAAAATGAATATAATCCGACCCTTAGGTTATATGGGTCTACTTTTATCCATCCAATAGGATTTTTACAAGTGTTAGGGTAATTTTATAATCATATATTTACCCTTAATTACCCGATTTACCTTTAACTATAGTAAATAAAATTTACCGTAGTTAATATTCACAATGCCCAAAAATAAAAAGTAGATTATTAACATAATTTGGACCCACTTATTCCAAATATGGAATCCATTTTTCCAAATTCAATACAAAAAAGATGAAAAAATTAAATTAAAATTAATCCCGTTGTCGAAAGAAAACGGGTTTTTCTTTAAAACAGTGCAAAAGATTGAATTGATTTAACCTACGAATTCAAGGTAAAATCAATGCTACTGATATACATTATATTAAATGGTAAAAATATATTCTATTTATACTTTAAAACCATACAATATTATAATTTAACCACATTATATATTATGGTGAAAATAGTTGTTTTTAATTAAAATATAGCATGTTTTTACTATTCATTAAAATATGAAATTTATCGGAAAAATATCAATACTTTATCTAATGTAAATTTTTATATCCTGATTCAAAAGAAGAATTTTATTTTTTCAAATTGAACATATAAACATGTCAAAAACTAGATTTAAACTGGGTGCGCCATCAAAAGGCAGCAAAACTGCATTTTTTTGAAAAATACTTATTTTATCAGAAAAAATTATTTTGTTCTTATACCATGTTCTAGAAAATGTGTAAGATGAATAATAATGTTATAAAATTCAAAATTTAGTAAATACTATTCATAACGGCTAGTTCATGATAATATTATAATAATATATCTTTGTTTATTAAAACCTGGTATTGCGTACAACACACGCTATCGTGGAAGGTCGTGATTGCGTGTAATGCAAGCCAAGTCAGGGTTGCGTGTTGTGAAAGAATCCTTCATTGTTTCGTATAACAGAATCCAACCATATTTCATTTATACATTGAATATATATATATATATACTCAATGTTGCGTAGAATAACTATTATCAAAATTGTTTGTAACACGATCCAAGAATAGTGTTGCGTATACTGCAAGCTAATATGGTGTTTCGTATAGCGCAAGGTAATCTTTATGTAGAATACAACACAAGACATTAATGGAATTAAAAGAATATTTTTCATAAAATATCGGGGTGTTACATTCTACCCCCCTTAAAATGAATTTCGCCCTCGAAATTCGTCGGGGTTATAAATGGTTTACTATTCGAAAGTTTCTTTAATAGAAACCCACATCGTAAAAAGGAATACCAAAACCAATCTTTAAAAACAAAAGTATGAAACGTAATGGTTACCCAAATAAACTAATCACTGGGTATCCACATTAGTGAAAATATGGATATGGAAGAGAAATCTAACCATCATGTTCTGATGGAGAGTGGTAGAGAACATGGCTATGGAAAAGCCAGCAATCACAAAGCCATAAATTTGTGACGATCTAAGGTACCATCAGATTCATCAGATATAAGAGTACTAGGACAACATTTTTGGATTTCAAGATCATTTTAGAAGAAATACTTTCGTGATTTTGGTATAGTCTCACCGTTGGTCATTCATTGGAAAATTTCCACTACATCTCTTAATGAAATGAAGTTGAATTTTTCATTCATGATGTGTTAGCAGATCATGTGATAGAATGATGGATCATTCCATCTGTCTCAAACAAAAGGTTAGAAAAGTTATCAAAAAATACATTAGTCCATCTATAGTGAGATTAATCATATATGGTTCCTAAAATGTCCTTAAACTTCATATATCGTACTGCTTAATATAATAAAACTAGTTTCTACTAAACAGGGACTTCCTGTAGGCCAGTGGTAGGCGATAAAGGCCAGTCGCACTTCGGTTGTGGGTTCGATTCTCACAGCCTTGTCCGACGCGATGGGCTGTCACCCGTCCTGCAGGTTTTCCTTTTTCTAAAGCTATATTACTATAACATCCCATCAATAATATCAAAAAATGTTTTATCCTAACTTCTGTCTAACATAATCCATTCCAATCTTTAGGCTTATCTAAAATACTTCGGTCCAAGCTCATAGTATAAAGAAAACTATTAATTGAAATGTCGTCAACCAAGCATGTGAATACCATCATTTATCCCCCATATATCTTGTTGGTCACATTCCAATCACGTGAATACCTTAATCATGTATTCTATTGAAAAATGAATACCCATTAAACCTTTGTGAAACCATGAATGCTGTCAAAAGTAAACTCATTCCAAAATCCAAAAATTCTATATAATCAAACCATGATATAACCTTCTCCTTATATCAGTCATGTGCTCATGAATACTATCAAACATTTAATTTTCTCCTTATCCCTTCATTATGCGCATATCATCTACATTCCAAAAATATCTGAATAACCTTTCATGGATACTGGTACCATTAATCATACACTTTCAAAATTCAAGGAAAGACAATAGTGTAACAATCCTTTGATGTCTCTTTATTCCATAGTACCATGAGATTACTTATACAACATTACACATGATAAACATGTAATCATTCCACTACATTCTTAAACCATTGACTGAGCTTCAACAATTCTTTCATCTCACATATCATTTGTAGTTTCTTCATCATCATCAACAGAAATACTACCCATATGACCATACTGATTCTCTTCATGAGACGTTCCCTTAGGGAATTTTTTTGCATAATGCTCGTACATTCCACATTTAAAACATTTAACCATTGTTGATGTTGTAGTAATATCATTATCCTCATCCCTGGTGTTAACTGAACCTTTTTCTTTGCACTTACTGGCTTTGTGTCCTTCTTTTCCACACCCAATGCATCTTCCAGTTCCTTTGAATCTTTCTCCTTAATGCCTATTCCCACATGATTTACATAGGGTAAATTGAACTTTATTTCCTCTATGATCATCATGAAACTCCATCTTTCTCTTATTAGCCGAGTCAGGAAACTTACCAAATTTTACTTTATTGATCATATTATGAGATTGCTGATTCGGCATAATAATGATGTTTGGACTTCCAAATCCCATTTCATTTGGTTGATCATGAATAATATCATTCCATTGTCCATCATATCCTCCATTATCGTGAATCATCTTGTTTCCAGCCATCTTCTAAAACCCAAAAAGAATAGTGTGAGAGGAAAAAATCATAATAAATGGGGAGTAACTTCAATATCTAACATCTTTGGTTTAATCTAATAGCGTTACAATAGTTCTAGGACTATATCCTATACGTATACGTATCCTTAGGGACATCCCTAGACATACTTTAGAAATATCTCTAGGGATCTCACTAACGTTTTCGCATCCTAGTTTCCAAAGGTTGACTAAACATCCCTCTGATACCAACTGTAGAGACCTGAAGCTTAACGTACATGGAAATTACATTAATTTTTCGGAATACTTAGTACATTACAAAAACACACACACAAGGACCGTAATAGTTTAGTGTCTTTGGAAACTCGGAATGTAATCATCTAATCATGGTGAAAGATCTTCAACATATCCCATAAAGATCTTCCTTTTTTCTTACCTAAAACCTTTCATTATATCCTCGGGAAAAGAAAACATAAAAGGGTGATCTAAAATGCTCAGTAAAGTTAAACAAATGAAATATCAATCACATCATATTCATAAGAACATATCTTTTGGAAATCTTAACCTGCAAAAGAGATCATAATTTCATAACATGGGATAAATCATAGTAGTGAAATGTAATCCCAATAATCATAAATTAAAACATGAAACTTTGTGCCATACACACATAATAATAGAGAATCATTTCTTATTAGTCAAGACTCATTTCCAAGACTATCTTAGTGGACAAAGTCCCTTTCTGAACCGATTTCATTCCTCGTTTCAGTCCTGTTTCACTAAACCGGTATAACCTACCGTTCCAGCCATGTCTATCTCATGAGATATAAAATCTTTACCCAATGCATTGGAGGGAGATATAGGTCCCACAAATCTCATAATGATACCATTCTTATGTGTGCCACAAAATCCTAAACCATACATCATAGCATAACCCATGTAATAAAAATGGGATTCTTAAACAACATGACATCATAAAACAATTCATATAAGATAATGGAATTTATAAAAATATTTCCATCAAAACATAATTAAATCCATTTAATAATAGGGATAGAAACAGAACACTATATTATCTTAGATGGAAAATAATTTTTATAAAACACTTGAACTCCATTCTTGAGGAAAATATCCTTTCTACTTCAAAAACATTTTTTTCCTTTCTTAACATGTCATAAAATTCTAAACTAAAAGAAGTTGATTAAAAATTTACTTGAAAAATTATAAGGGAAGCTTCTTGGAAATAATGTTTTAAAAATCCATTCATTCTGTATAAGTTAAAAAAACATTCTTCTCGTACTTTTGTCAAAAAGTCAAAAAGTACCTCATACGAAAAACGACAAAATATTCCTTTCATATCTTTTACTAACAACTCACCAAAGGGTAAATTTGGATTTAAACAATTTTAGGTGGATGGAAATAATATTACATTTTGAGGAAACATGGATGTGGATGATAAAATACACCCCAGTGAATACTAAAGTATAAACAATCTTGGATAAAAATGAGATTGTGATATTGCCCTTACCTTATGCCCGATATGATTTGTACGTATCTGAAACTCCTATATATTGATTTAAATAATGTCTTTAACTTATTACATAATCATATTCATTGTTATGATATCATATATTGTTCACTTATGACTTTATATTACACATTCTTTTGTAAATTCAATGTTAAAGAAGCGTTTTGGGTAAAATCGTTTCATTTATCGTAGGTGTTTGGACTTGTTGTTCTTGAAATTATTATTACTTATATCATGATTTAATTACTTAAAGAATATAAAACATGATTTATATATCATATATATTCAGTATATATATATATAATAGATAGATAAATGAAATGAAACACACCATTCATGGAGACGGTAGTCCGTACGTACGCATGAACGATGTTTTCCTTTCCTTATTGTCTTGAATGGAAGTAAGTAGATGAAATACATATTTATATATACATAAATCCAGTAGATTTAACATGTCATATATTTCATTATTATTTATTATATATACTTTATAATCATTCATGAATGGATAATGTGGAGAATGAATCTCATCGCGTCGTGGAGAAGGTAGTCCGTACGTACGCACAAGCGATGATATCGTTCTCATGATCGTGAAATTGTGTTATAGTGTATATATACTATTTCAATATCAATATAACTTTATAATAATCATATATATTTACTCATTACACCATTATACCCATCCAATTAAGGTGGTAGCGGAAAATAGATTACACCACGGCGTGGAGACGGTATTCCGTACGTACGCACGCGCGGTGATTTCCTTTTTCCGTAGGATGGATAGAAGGTTAATTAGAGTTGTTTCATATTTATAATAACATATAAGTATATATTAAATACTGATGTTATTACTTTATCAAGAAACAACTAAATAAGAAGAAGATGAAGAAGAAAGAAATTGAAAAAAATTCGGTAATGGATATTACCTCTTTTTTAACGCGCCTTTTCTTTACCTCCACATAAAAAACTAAGGATGGTCTTTGAAGAAGACCAGGACCTCTAGGATGATACTAGGGAAGTGGAGAAGATATTTTGGTAGGGTTTGGCCATGCTTGAAGGCTCAAAGTGGTGTGAGTAAGAGGGGGAGGAGGTGCCCTTTTATAAGGGAGGAGAGGGGAACCCTAGGAAAATCTCAAAAGATTGTTTTATATTAAGGTCAAATTTGGTTTATAATGGTTCCAAAGGGTCTTATTTCGAAGATAAAGTGGGGATGGTTCGAAATCCTCTCATCCAATAGGATTTCGACATGTTTAGGTTATTATTTTAACCTTATCAATTAGATTTAACTCTAAGTTAAATAATTTAACTTTTACAGTGTCTTTTTGTTTTCTTACACTATATGGTTTATAAACTTACCATAACAAGACAAAATAACCCGAAGTTGTTTATTATTAATATATATATCCTTATATATGTCATTTGGCCGAACCTTAGATTTTTAGGAATTAAATAACAATTAATAATATAATATTTGTTTTAAAAACTAATTTATGTCAATTTTGACACTATTTGGTACATGATTTTTATGAAATTCATAACAGAATGATAAGTTCGAGAAAAGTTACTTATATAAACAATAACATGTCTTATTAACCTATAAAATTAATTTAAGCCATAAAAAGTCTCAAATTACATTTATTTGGGCATTTATAACATCAATTATGTCAATATTTCATTAATAAGACAATTACTGCATCATCTTTGTGTCATAATAAATGATAATTATTTAATCCCTAAAAATTCTAAATAAATTCCTATGATGTAGATAATTGTATTAGATTTCTGGAGACTATTTAGGTTCGAAGTTTCATTAAGTGTATCACTAAATTAAAATTATTATACTTATAAGATTTAAGAAAGTGACATGTGGTCACATTCTTTGGTTTTAATAATAATTAAATTATTTTCATTGACAAAAGTCCATAAAATGAATCTAATCCGACCCTTAGGTTATATGAGTCTACCTTTAGGCATCGAATAGGATTTTTCCAAGGATTTGGGTAATTTTATAATCTTATATTTACCCTTAATTACCCGATTTACCTTTAACTATAGTAAATAAAATTTACCGTAGTTACTATTCACAATGCCCAAAAATAAAAAGTAGCTTATTAACATAATTTTGACCCACTAATTCCAAATATGGAATCCATTTTTCCCAATTCAGTCCACAAAATATGCAGAAATTAAATTAATATAAATCCCGTTGTCGAAAGAAAACGGGTTTTTCTTTAAAAAATTGCAAAAGATTGAATTGATTTAACCTACGAATTCAAGGTAAAACCAATGCCAATGACATACGTTATATTAGATGGTAAAAATATATTATATTTATAATTTAAAACCATTAAATATTATAATTTAACCACATAAGATATTACGATGAAAAAAGTTGTTTTTAATTAAAATATAGCGTGTTATTACTATTCATTAAAATATGAAATTTATCCGAAAAATATCAAAACATTATCTAATGTAAATTTTTATATCTTGATTCAAAAGAAGAATTTTATTTAGTCATATTGAACATATAAACATGTCAAAAACTAGATTTAATGTGGGTGCGCCCTCAAAAGGCGGCAAAACTGCATTTTTTTGAAAAATACTTATTTTACCTGAAAATTTTATTTTGTTCTTATACCATGTTCTAGAAAATGTGTAAGATGAATAATAATGTTATAAAATTCAAAATTTAGTTAATACTATTCATAACAGCTAGTTTGTGACAATATTATAATAATATATCATTGTTTATTAAAACCTGGTATTGCGTACAACACACGCTATCGAGGAAGGTCGCGATTGCGTGTAATGCAAGACAAGTTAGGGTTGTGTGTTGTGAAAGAATCCTTCGTTGTTTCGTATAACAGAATCCAACTATATTTCATTTATACAATGAATATATATACATATATACTCAATGTTGCATAGAATAACAAATATCAAAATTGTGTGTAACATGATCCAAGAATAGTGTTGCCTATACTGCAAGCTAATACTGTGTTGCGTATAGCGCAAGGTAATCTTGGTGTAGAATACAACACAAGACATTAATGAAATTAAAAGAATATTTTTCATAAAATCTCAGGCTGTTACAGGGAATCTATGTAGTATTAATAGTAGTACATGGTACTATTAATGTCGTCTAAAACCATACATTTATGGGTTGTTTAAAATGAATTTAGATGGATATTTGATGAGAATTTTATGTTCAATTTGATTTATAGAAGTATTAAAATGCACAATGAAGACACCATGGTGTAAATTTACGTTCCATTGGGTATTTCTATATCCTTGGAGGCTAAGATGCATGGCCTCTAATATTTTGTTCATAGGACTAAACAAAAACAATGGATGACAAATTGTTCCAAATGTGACTCCATTGTTATAGTCTATGTAGTTAAAAATAGCAAATTTCATCTCTTAGGGAGACTCAACACACAATTTGTAGACTTATTTGAGATTTTATCACCACTGAGATATTTCTTTACTCAAACATATCGATAATCCATTTTATGTTCAAATGGGTCTATTAAAAAAGGAATAAACTGTTATAGTATCACTTTTGATGATGTTTATCATAATGAACTCATCCCCCCTTTTGGAATATATTTTTATAAAATTTCATTCCATTGTTTTATGTAAATTTTTTTATTCTATATAAAAGATACTGGTCCCACATGTAATGATCTCACATCATTAGTACAAAAAAGAATATTGATAAAAGATGATTTTTAGTGAAATTATTTTTTCTTATAAAGAATTAATAAATAAAAAACTTATTTTGGAATTGTTTGAAAAATTTGTTATCCCATTTTTATTTATCAAATAAAATTATATTGTTTCTAATGATTCATATACTTCTATTTTGTATATTTTTTTATTTCAATGTATTTTTTATAATAGTTTTCATTTCTTTTATAAAGATTAATATATAATTAAATTATTCTTTTTTTTATTTCCAATCTTAAAATATCTGTGTTAAAAATATTCTAAATAATTTCTTTTTTTATTGATCATGAATATTAATCATAATAAATGATTTTACCATAGTAATGGTAAAATGAGTTAATTAAGGGTATAAATAATGAGATAATGACTATAATCTTACAATAACGATTTCATTAAATTTTTATGAGTATATTTTACCCATAATCACCCAATATTTGGAATATATATACTTTTTTGTCATAATTACATTATTTTTTATATTATATTTTATTATATAATGAAAAATGAAAAATGATATATTCTTTGTTTTATTATAATTAAATTTTCTTACATAGGGACATAAAGATGGTATTTTTTTTTATAAATATTAATTTTAAATATAAATTATTTATTTTTATTTTTTTAATTTAAATAATTTTTTTACTAATGAAATAAAAACCTTAAACTCTTATGAAATTATGATCATGTATTTAACAAGTAATATAATAATAAATTAAATGAATTTAACAATTTTAAAAGAAATATATTTTGAATGAATGATAATGTTATGATGTTTATAGAATAAAATGATATATTATAGTGGTTTTAATGAATTATATTATTATTACATTGTAATAATGTAGTTTTAAAAATGAAATTAAACGAATAGTTCTAAAAATTGATATTAATGTTTTTAAATAGTAAATATTATTTTAATAAAAGATTTATACCATAGACAAAAATTATGTTTGAAAAATGGGTTGGATATGGTATAAAATATCTCCAATAATCTGTTTAGGAATAACAACTTTTTTATTGTAACATTCCTGGTCCTTATATAGTAAAATATTTAATATCATCGTATTTGTCAAAAGTCATATTCGAATGTTAAAAAAGGATATGAAAGAACTATAATATAAACAAATTCACATTTAATTGTAAAAAAATATGAATCATCTTCATATTATATTGGAATCCAATCAATGTTGATCCATTTTAATGAGTAAATTTAATAATATTAATTTTATATATCAACAAACTCTGAAAGTGTCCCATTCAAATCTTATAAAAGGGAACCTCATCTCATCTTTTCATCACACATTAAAATAATTTTTTTGGAAAAAACCTATCCAAATAACTTACTCACATCTATACCATTTTTTATAGGTATATAATGGATAATAAATATAACATGGGATATATTTTTGTGTAAAACATTGTAGGTTGTCTAAAGAAGAGGAATAATATTTTACCAATAATTTTTGTTTTACTACACCTTATACAACAGAAAAATCATATTAAATCATGATAAAATAATTAATACAATATATTCATTATAGAATGAAATAATTATGGGAATTTAATAACATATGACTCGATGATATTCTATCAAATTTTAAATTAATCCAACCTTCTTGTGTATGGAATAATACAACATCACAAATCAAAGTAATTTGTTTTACACCACCTCCTATTACGACAAGTTTTAATGATGGATTTTCTTTGTATAAATATGATATTAGTTACATATTGTTCATTCTAAAATGTTAATATTTTATTTATTTTCTTACTTATTTATTCACTAAAAATGATAATGTAATTTGAGTGTATATGTGGACTACCACATCCACAATAAGATACGATTGATATTTCATCACCACATCACATTAATGGAATATATAATTTTTTTTAAAAAAAATTTAGTTTTGGTAAAATTATATTTCTATTAAGTTAAAATAATACTTACCCTCACTCTACAATGATCATTGTAAGAAGGGAACGTTAATCATCAATACATATAACCTACCAACTCCAACATTGTAATGTATTTAATTTTTCAAAACCACATTTCATGGGTTTTTATAAATAATAATTGATGTTTGAAAATGATAATTATTTAAATATAATTATTTTGGATATGATCGAATAATTACCTCTTTTACAACAATTAACCTATTAAATACATTTTGGCCCTATGATATAAAGACGATGAAAATATTTGATATAAAATTAAATGAAGAAGTAGTAGAATTTAACATGGTAACAAATAAAATAAAATGGAATAATAAACATGAAAAATGTTCTTTATAAATTAAAGTATTAACATATGTTTATAATTTAGGATGATAAAGAAATGATGTTATAAGTCAGAATCATGGTAAGGAGGCCTTTTATAAATCCCATTTTAATGTTTTCCTTAAATCATTTTTTCTTTAATGTCTATATTTTTAAAAGTATCATATAAATGAATTTATATGGGTAGGAAATAATTATAAAGGATATTTAATATATATTTAGAATTTCCATTAAAATTATATTTAAGGGATAATTTTTTTAATATTTTTGACCATAATTACATAAGATAAATGGAATGTTTTAGTTTAACATATATAGTGACAATGTATTTCCCCACCACCATATCTAGAAATTTATTTTTTGGATTCTTTTATAATCGTCCATGTTTTCTTGAAAGGTAATTGATTTTTACTTCTTTTTGGGTATTATATTTTTATGAATGAGTATTTTGACAACTGAAAATTTTTATATGGGCTTAAAAAGGTCTTTCTATGATTTAATGCTGAAATTTTGAAAGCATGGAATGTATTATTCATGATATGGTGCATGATAATTATATATATTAAATGGATGACATTGATATATCTTATAAAATGTCTTGAGTCTCAATATATCTCATGATGAATGATTGATCCTTATATATATTAGATGATGGGTGTTACCATATAATGCTATAATGTAATGGTTAGTGTTTTATGAATTAACATAGAAAAAGTAAAGTGTTAAATAGGAATTTTATCCTATATATTAAATAAGGCTCTAGTTATTTCTAAAATAAGTTATCAATATAATTTATCTAACATTACTAAAACGATTTTTATTTACATTATATTGGTTTTAAAGGATATATTAATGAAAAATGTGTCCACGTGTTTCATGTGGTATTGATTTATTTTATTTTATAAAATATAATTAATATTAATTTAAACATTTCTTGAGTTTTCATGTTTTCCACTGTAATATCATATTTATTATTTTTATTCTATTTATTGGGATTTGTGTTCCCATCTCACATTTTTAAACTAGTTTCCCCATGTTCTAAGTGTGGTTAGGAAAAATAAAGAATCTATGTTGAAATTAATGTTGATATTTTCATGAAAATAAAATTGGTATATATTTAAATATTATATAATATGGGAAAATTTATATTGTGTAAATGCGGGCCCTTGAAATTTATGAGTTAATTATGTTTGATTTATGGAATAATTGTTTTAAAAGTAAATACTAAAGATCATCATGAAAGAAATAAAATTAATTCTTATCTAAAATCATAGATTTGTACAATATTTGAGGATGGAAAATTATATTTTATATGATAATAAAGGTTAATATAAATTTTGAGTTAATGAACATATAAGTATATTAAATTATGAGATTTTGATTTATGGTTATCATGATATATAATTTAACATTACCATGTATCCTAATCTAATCTATGTCTATTAAATATTTTTTCCTAAAGGAACTATAGAAGGTGAATTAACGAGATATCAAGGAGAAAATATTATTAAAAAAATATATCCTATAATTGCTGAAATTAGAACTCAATAATTTTTTATAGTGATATATTTGTTTAAATATGCTATAATTTGTGTGGAAATCCATATTAGGAAGAAATGAGATTTAATAAAGTGTATCATGGGTGTAAATTTCAGGATATAAAACCCCCCAATGTTTAGTGGAAATTTAAAACTATTAGTTTCCAAAGGATGGGGCAAAGTTGAAGAAAAAATAATTGAAATCATGGGGTGTTGAAAATATCAAGAGCTAACCCTTCCAATTTATCATTTTAAAGATAAAGTTGGCACATAGTGGTTATTAGTTAAGAATACCATACATAAATATTATCATGATTCAATGGAATGGGAATCATTTTAAAGATAAATATTTCACTATGATATTTCTATATAGAATGGGAAAAATTGATTGCAATCGACGAAAAATAATGATGATTATGTATCTACGAATGAAGAAAATTTTAAAAGATTATCTAGGTAAATTAAAGATTTTATTTTAGGGATTTTCATAATAAAATTAAAATATTTCACAAAATATTGAATCCATGTTTATAAATGAATTTACTTATATTATAATTGAAAATCACATAGAATGTTGTTAATTATACTAAGAAATTTTACATGGATTTTTATAACAACTATGTTCCTCCAGATTAAATGAGTGTGGAAAGGTCAATGTTTTAGGCAATGAAGTGAATCCAATTAATAATTCTATACATAACCCCAATATGTTCTGAGTGAGGTAAATGAAATTTCAAGGAATGTTTATTAGGAATTGGGATTTTTAACAAGTATTTTATGATTGATCATAAGGATCCTGACTATATTGAAAAGAGTCATAAACAATCAATGAATGGGGTAATAGGTATGAATCAACCAGTGAGGTGTATTAGTTGCAATGTGTTGGGTTATTTTTTTAACATGTTTCTGATGTTAGTTATATGGGATAGAATTATTGAAAAATAGAGAGAAAAAGGTGTTGAAAAATAAATTTATTTCACTACTATTGATGTTGGACCATCAAATGAATTGGTGATAGGTATGTTACTTGATTATTAATATTTTAATAGAGCCCTATTTCACTATGGATATTAAAATTAAATTATTTCTAAGTAATTTGGATTTAAAATGGGAATATTAATTCATGAAGTGTAGATAATTATTTTTTTCAAAACATCATGTGGAAAATTAATTCATCCATGATTTATAGGACTGTTTATTTTATTATTAGTGGGATGTTCTTCCTTAAAATGTTGTTAGACATCCCATGGTAGAGTTTGGTATTATTTTGGATGTTTATTAAAATTTTAATTTATCAGGAAAATATATAATAACATCCTAAGAAAGTTATATTCAATATTTTCATAATTATAATAACTGACATAGAAGATGAGAAATCAGATAGAGATATAAATGAACATTATCATTATCATGATGTAGAAAATAAAGAAGCTACTTAAATTAGTAATATTATACTACTAAATGAATAGGTTGATGTATTTTATAACAATTTGTTGTGTTTTTTATAGATCTGAAGGTTAAATTTACAATTGACACACTACCTGATGCTATCAATATTTAAAATTATTTTCATAGAGTCTCCAAAATAGAACATTGAGAATTGAAAAATAAGTTACGTCATTTCCAAGATTATTGTCTCATTCATCATATCACATCACTAGGGGGTTATCCTATTTTATTTTTAAATAACAAATATGGGTCAATGTGGGTTTGATTTGATTATAGATCATCTAGAAATAATATTGGTATGAACAAGTATAGTTTCCATAATATTCATGATTTGTTGTATTATCTTAGAGGAGTGTTTTATTTTTCATATATTAATCTCAATTCAGTATATTATTAGTTCAAGGTAATGATAAAATATATTCAAAGAATGTGTTTCTAACTAGATACTGAAATTATGAGATTGTGGTTATGTCATTTGGGTTGTATAATGCATAATATGTATT
Source organism: Viscum album (assembly GCA_963277665.1). Taxonomy (NCBI): domain Eukaryota; kingdom Viridiplantae; phylum Streptophyta; class Magnoliopsida; order Santalales; family Viscaceae; genus Viscum; species Viscum album. The sequence goes on from OY728145.1 coordinate 1,421,776,349, forward strand.
TTTAAGCTATATTAATAGTTCCCTCCATGACATCATGGATATGTTTTTTTATTTTTTTTATCATATCATCATTTTTTCAAAAAGTCATGGGTATCATGAAAAGAATCTTTGTATTTTAATACAACCCTCAAATCAATATAAGTTAAATGCAATATTTACCAAATATTATTTGCGGTTTATCATATATTTTCTTCTATGGGCCCATCATAAATAAATATTTCAAAATTTCTGATCATAGTAAAATTAATGTGGTTTATCAATGGAAATGATTGACTATTTTTTAGATTCATATTTTTCGTCAATTAATGGGCTATTATTAGCACTTCACTTAAAATATTTCTCAGTTATATGTCCCATAACAATGTTAAAATAAAAAGGAGTTAAATTAACATATATTAAACAATGTGATGATTGTATTAGTGAATTAAAATGATTTTTTTTAGAAAAGACCTTAAAATTCATATGTCACTAAAATTATTGAATTCTAAAATTACAAAGAGAATTGAAGTTTCTAATTACTCAGGGTAAAATTATCATAGGTTAAATTTTTTAGAATATTGTAAAAAGAAAAAAATTTCAATGAATAATATAAAATGTTGATTTTTATATAAAATTATATTTTTCAATGTATTTATAATGAAAAATTTTATTCATAAATATTAATGAAATTTATTTTTACCATTTATTTATAAAAATCCAATTATATTCTTTGGAAATAATTTTATACCTGAATTTAGTATAAAATAAATTTTAGACCATAAAATGTATTTTTTATAAACACGTTTTTTGTCATATTTTTTAAATTTAATTTCGAATTAAATTATTACACTTAAATGTTTTCAATCAAGAAAAACAGATTCATTTTTTTAAACCATGTGGGAAAATTTTAGTAATTTATTTCCTTTTATTGTTAGTTATTATTAATAATAATCATAGTAAATATTACTAACATGGTAAAGGTAAAAATGGGTTAATTAAGGGTTTAAATGATGTCATAAGGACTTAAAGGTAACCATAACACATACATTAATTTTAATTGATAAATATATTTCATCTATAATCATAAAATATTTGAATTTATGATATTTGTTTGTCAAATTTCTATTATATAGATTTTTCAAATATTATATGTATTGAAAAGTAAAAAATAAAATTGCCTTTGTTTATTAATCTTTAATTTTCATCCAGATGAATAAAAAAAGTTATGTTCGTTTAATAATATTATTTTAAAAAAAAGGCATTTTATATTGAAAATTTATTGAAAATTTTTATTAATCAAATAGTAACCTTATATTCTGACATAACACCGATAGAGTATTTAATCCATTTATAGAAAAGTAAAAAAATGATTTTAAAAATGTTTAATGAAATATGATTTTAATTAATTGTAATGTTATATGAATTTTTAAATATAAATGTACCATTATAATGGTTTTAATGGATTAAATTTTAATTATTTTTTTTCAAATTGTTTTAAATGTCAATGAAAATAAATAGTTACAAAATCGATATTAATGTAACGTCCTAATACATAATAATTTATTAAATTTTTTAAAGCTCAAAAAATAAAAATTGTATACAAATGTAATTTTATGTGGTTTAAAATATTATCCATTGTACATTTGGGATACAATTTCCATTTTAAAGTGACTTTATTGACCGATATGACGTAAAAACATAAAAATCACAGTAATTTCCAAAAGGGGTAGTTGAGGGTTAAAAAAATAAGGGTAAAAAATATAAAAATATAAAATTTTTATTTTATGATTTATTTGGACTCATTAAATTATTATATTGAAATATATTCAATTTGGGTCCATTTGAATGTGATAATTATATCTTATTAATTAAACACACTAATGAATTCAATGAGATCATCCCCTCTCTTATAAATTTGGTCGTCCACTCCTCTTTCATTATCATTTGATATTCCTTATAATTTATAAAAAAACCTCCCGAATACATTTCTCACATCCCTACCAATGTCATAGAGGAATTTTTATCAAAAAACCATCAAAATAAATCCTTTAGTGTAAACCATAACTGGTTGTCTGAAGAAGATGCATAATTCATAACCAGAATCTTTTATTACATTTATCCTTCTAGTAAAATAAAATATTCTTAAGAATTTTTTTTAAATAATGACCAAAAATATTTCCATATCTATGATTTTAATTTTTCAATTAATTTACATACATCTAGCTCAACATCAATCAAATGGTAAATGAAACCATCATTTTTGTGTGTGACAGAGTACCTTCTCATGAATAGATGTAATTTGTTTTCTACTACCATTTATTATAGTTTATTATCATGTTTGATTTAATATATATATATATATATATATCAATTTCATGACATAGTTATCATTATGAAAATATATTATATCATTTACTCTCTTACGTTTCCATTCAAAGAAAAATGATTTTCCCTCAGTGTGTACATGTGGACTACCACACCCATGAAGCGATGTGAGTATTTTTTTTCATCAACACATCACATGGATGATATATATATATATGTATTTAAAAAAATAATTTTGTATTTATTATTAAATTATAATTTAATAATGATAATATAATATATACCTGACTTCCATAATGATTACTGAAAATTGGAAGTGTTACTCTTGTGTATATACGTCTAACTATGTCAATCATTATAAAATAGCTTATTTGTAAAACCATAATTCACAATAAAAAATTAATTTTAATTTTCATATTAAAATAAAAAAAAATCGGGATATTTATTTTAAATTTAATAGAAAATGAAAGCTTTTTCCATAGTTATCCCATCAAATACATTATGGACATATAAATGAATATTAAAAACGATAGATATAAAACTAAATGAATATGTAATTTAATGTTAAGAAAATGAAATAAAATAAAAATTAATAACAAATATTATTTTCCTATTAAGAAACTAAATAATTAATATATTTTTTATTCCGTATGATATGAAACAAACATGAGATATCAGACTAATGTTGAGGGACTATCTTTTAAAAAACAACTTTTAATATTTCCCTTACAAATATTTTCCTTGAATGAAAAATATTATTAAAATATATTATTAATGAGTTTATATGGACATAAAATATTTATTGTTGGCCTCATATAGTTTCAATTCTCAAAAATCACGCATTATTAAGTCCCATCATGTCTCGTGATGTTTAATAATGTTTACTTATAATATTAATCTCTTCACATAGTGTTTCACATCATAAGATAGATTTATATAATATGACAAAGTATAATTCACCATTAAGGTTGAGTCGCCAATGAGGTAAAATCACTATTATACAAATCTCCATTAATAGAGAAACACCTATGTATGATCCACTATTTCTATGGACCTATTGAGGGAATATATTCCTGTTAATTATCTCACTGTCAGTGGAAATGATTAATTATGATAAAGGATGAGACAACATCACTCAAGCTACTGATATATTGTGTTTCCATTTTTTGACATACAGATAGATCAAATAAAATCTATCACAAATGAAATAACTTTGTCACATTGAGAAATAAATAGTTAACCCCCTTTTTAACCATCCTTTCAATAGAGTGACTCACTAATGACATCAAAAATGATGTTATATATGTGTTATCAGTATGAGCTATCGATGGAACGATTCATTATTAAGTTCATCAACCATCACGACAACCTACCTTTCTGAGTCACCAATACTCAATCCACCATTCTAGATTGAAAAGTGATATTAATTATGAGATAGTAGTTCTAAGACGATGTTGCCTTACCAAATGATCCCATGACACCATTATTCCTTAATTTTTCATTTAAATTCAAATTTATTCTAACAATGATATTTATAAAACATAGTGATATTATTTATCTTAATAACCTTTTCAATATTTTTTATTCAAAATAATTTTGTTGTTATAGGCTAGTATGAAGAACGAGGTATAGGAGAACATACTTCTTTCTGGTTGTAGTGTACAAAGTGAATACTAAATAAAAAATGAATAAGCGCAAAAAGGGAAATATAGAGAGTTTCTTGGGAAGATGAAAATAACTGGATAATTGCGTTGTGTATTCAACAGAAGATACTACTGAGAAATTAAATCAATGAACAACTTGTTACAAAAAATTAAAAGAGAATAGAAGCAGTACTCGATCAAAATTATACCTTATTAAAAATAGTAGAAAAAATATAACAAGGCACATTGTATTGACGTATGTTTCTAGAATTCGACTCAATCTTCTTTTCAGGAGATCTTACATGATTATCAAACTTCATTTCTAATCACACAAAGCCTTATAATCTCCATTGTCAATATTTCTCTATGATTTTGTAATATTTGTACTTTATGAGCTGTGTGTCTCTGCATTTAATAAACACAAACCGAATCTTATGAAAAATTAAAAGATATATAGATATCTTCACAAAAAATATTTTGAAACTTACACTCATATGGATAATAGTGGAAGAGGTACCAACATGGAATGTTTGTTTTCCCACCCCCATGAAAATTATGGAATAGATATTTTTGACCAGGATAGTGTGTATACTATTTTTTTCCCTAATCTAGGGTGTGGATCTTTATTTATTAATATAAATTTCCTGGTGTGAGGTGATCACCAAGTGGAGATGATTATGTATCTTCTTGAGACTGAACTTCTTTTTTTAATTTCTATTGTGTTATTTTACGTTCAGTTTTCTCTGTTTGTATTTTTAGAAAGATCAATTTAATTTTTATAGTTAATCTTAGATAGAGTTTATAAAAGAATTTTGTTTAGTATACTGATTTCAAAAGATAAAATAATAAAACATTTTATTAACTAAGAACTAATAACTCACTGATAAATATTTTAAAAGTTCAAAAAATTTATAAATATACTACTTTAGATAACTATTCCATTATATATTTCACATTTGGTAACTTTTAAATAAGTATTTTAGACCAAAATTTTAGTAAGAACTCAATTCACCCCTTCTTGGGTGTCTTACTCCAACCATCAATTTTTATTATATGATTTATTTCCACATTTGTTTTAAAGTCTTCAAATCATTGAAATATTTTCAACTGTTAATTTAGTTGTCTTCTTAATGATATAAAAGATTTTATGTGTTCAAAATTTGTATTTCTTTAAAACCTGTTATTATTATATAACATGTATAATAGATAGGACAGTGTTGTTACCAACAGACCAAACTATTTTAATGAATCAAATTATTCTCAGTGAAACTCAAGATGAAAATTCATTTAGAAATCCAGGGTTTTTAAATCTCTTCATCAATTATAGATGTATATAAGATTATACCTACTAATAGAAACACATGGGGGGCCAACTATGGAATCATATAATAATAATTTCAATGATATGAATATCTTTTTCTATGATCTAGGTGATGAATAATTCAATAGGATTTCTACATGTGAAAAAGACTTTGAAACATGGGATAATTTAGGTATTTCACTTGAATGAACCATCAATGTTAAGGAAATTTGGATTAACACATATACTATTAAATATTATAATTTAAAAATGAAGTCGGATGATGCTATATATGACATGGTTGTAATGTAAAATAATATTTTAAATATAATTATCTCACTGGGAAGAATAATCCCGGTAAAAGAATATATCACGGGGATCATGGGATGTCTTCTAGAAAGGTGGAGAAACACCTTAGTATACACTATAGAATCTTGTGACATCGATTCACTACCTATAAAATAGATTATAGACAATCTATTTATGTATGAGAAATAATTTAATTTTAAAAACAAGGATTATAATAAACCTAAAATAATGTCAGTGGCATTCAGATCCACTGTATCCAATCAAATAGATAAAATCGACATTTCTACTAAAAGTTCCTGTAGTGAATATGCATCAAGTGAAAAGGATGGGAAAATGGCTATATTAGATCTGAGATTTAAGAATTTTTATAGAAATAAGAAGTTATTAAAAAAGATAAAACATAGGGGTAAGTATTACGAAAAAGTTATCAAGAAAAAGGTTTAGAAAATAAATGATAATACCAATGATATAGTCAGCTATGAGTGAAAAATAAGAGAACATGTGAAGGATGAATGTCAAAATCTAATGTAGAAAAAAAAATGTGAAAAAATATATAAATTAATTTATTTTAATGAAGGATACTTGAAGGGATTCTGAGGATCACTCCAATGAATCAGAATCATTTTATTAATAAAAGGATGAGAAATGCAACATGTTTTTTATGGAAAACATATCATAGGTAACCCAAGAATATCCTACATAAAATTATTATTATTCTATAGATGAACTTGAATGTGATAATTCTAAAAATATGACAAATGAAAAAAAAATTGAATACTATAAAATGTTTTAGGACACCTTCAATGAGTTGGAAGATAGATATAAATCTCTCATGAATCAATATTCCTTATGTACTAAAATTAAATCACATGTCACATTAAAAAAAGAATGTTCAATTGCTCAATAAAAATATGGAACTTTAATGTTAAAATAATAAATTAAATAAGGATTTATAGATATTCAAAAATGTTAATGATACCTTTGTTCAAATTCTTGGAAACACATTTCTCGTAAATGTACTAATGGAATTGGTTATAATCCTCGAAAAAATAATTTTTTTAAAACCAATTTCGTATCAAAATCTGAAAAATATATTTTTATTCCCAAATCTAGGAAATTTTTTTTCTAGTTCTAGTGATGTAAAATCTTTTACTACTTCATGTTATTTTTTACCAAATATATATTTTTATAAAACATTACAAACATCTTATAGGAATCCCATGAAGAAAATGTGGGTTCATATTGCTTTAATTTCTAATATTAATGGATCCAAGAATGTGCAAGTACAATATTCTTTTCTTGTTTGTATTATTTTTTGTAGGAAGGATGTTTAAAGAGCTACTATAAATCTGTAAGGTACATGGACTGTGGGTGATCAAGACACATGGTAGGGACCTATCCTAGATTTTCGCAATAATAAAGTATATAATCCTTTTCAAAAACTAAAATATGTGAAACTTTCATTCCAACTAATGAAATAAGTTACAAATTCTAAACCTCTTGAGTTGGTTCACATGGATTTGTTTGGACATTCTATAAATTTATGTTTAAATTGGATGTACTATATCAATGTTCTAGGAGTTGAATTTTTTAGGTGTACAAAGAAATTATTTGTAGCTCACAAAAGTGAGGATTTCTCTTATTTCATCATGTACTCTAGATCTGTAGAAAGAATATGTGGACTTAGGATCAAAATTTTAATAATTAACCACGGTCTATAGTTTAAAACTCAATAATTTGAATCATTTTTTCTCAAAAATTTGCTACAGTCAAAACATTTATACTCCTAGGACACCACAACTTTATGTAGTTGAAGAATATAGAAATAGAACCCTGTAATAAATATACCAAATTATGATCTACATAATTATTTTTGGGTAGATTATATGAATACAACTTTCTATATAATCAACATGGTTTAAATTATAACAATCATAACGAAGACCACATATGAGCTATGGATTAATAAGAATCCTAAGGAAAATTTTATAAATGTTTTTGCATGAAAAGTATTTATTCTCAATACAAAATATAATCATGATAAATTTTACTCCACATGTGATGAAGATATTTTCCTATGTTATTGAATCTATAGTGAATCCTATAGTATTTCACAAGATAACCAAGTATGTGGAAGAATATATGCATGTAAATTTTTGATGAAACATATATACATGAAATCAAAACCTTCCTATAAAATATTTTGGATAATAGATCTAGTCTAGACATAAATCTAAACTATTATGATTCTACTTCATAAGATGTAAAAAAATACATCCCTAGAAAATCTATAGATTTTGAAAATAATGCTAAACCTTGAGACAATAATATGTAATGATCCCATGTCTCTCTAGATTTATTAGAAATATTAATAATAATCCTCTAGATATTGTGGTTTGAGACTTAGACAAAGGAACACAGACCAGAGTGTCTCTAAGAAACCAGGTCAAATATCAAGTCTTTTTATCACAACTTTAAACTATGAAGTATAATGATGGAATCAATGATGAATTCTAGATGATGGATTTACAAAAATAATTAAGCATGTTTGAAATTAAAAAGTACAGAAACTTGTTGATAGAGCCAAAGACACTTTGAAAATTGGAACTATATAGGTGATTAAAAATTATGCGGATGGGGATGGTACAATATAAGAAATAAATCATGACTAGTTGCACAAGGTTTATTCATGAGGAAGGAATGGAATATAAAAAACCATTCCAACTATGGCCCAAATTGAATCCATTATAATATTTCTCGATTATACAAAACATCTTATTTTCATACTTCATTAAATGGATGTCAAAAACCAATTCCCAAATAGTTATATAACTAAGGATGTTTTTGTTCAACAACCCCATTGTTTTCTAAATCATAATTGTTTAAATTATTTTTTTTAATTAATAAAATCCTTGTATGGATTAAAATAGGATCCAAGATCTCGGTATGATAGGATCAATGATTTTATTATTTCTAAAGGATTTAATAAAGGTATAGCTAATCTCAAACATTTTATAAAAATAATTTCAATAGATGTCTTAGTTATTCAAATTTTTATTGATTAATTTATTTAGGATATTTAAAAATTTATTTAGGTGTTGCTTTTTCCAAAATCATGCACAATGAGTTTGAAATGAGTTTAATGGTTGAACTCAAATTCTATCATTGATTTAAATTTTTTCAAAATATGAAAGGTTTTATTTTAAATAATTTAAAGATGATAAATATCATTTAAAATAATTTAATTTGGATACCACTAAAAGTATGAATACTCTTATGTGTACCACCTGTAAATTGGATCTTGATAAAGATGGAAAATTAGTGGATCAAAAAAATTACATAGGAATGATATAAATTCTTCTCTACTTGACTTCTAGATGACTTTATATTATTTTCAGTGTGTGTATCTTTGCACATTTTCAAGAAAATATCGAAGAGTAAAATCTAGTTGTTGTTAAAATAATTCTGAAGTACCACAAATATACTACCAACATTGGACTGTCTATCCTAGAGGACAACCATTTGACTAAGTGAGTTATTTTGTTTCTTATTTTGGTGGATTCAATTTAGATAAAAAAGAAACATTGTAACTGGTCACTTTTTGGGAAATTATATAGTTTCATTCTGTTGTATGAAAAAAAATTATCATTCATTATCTACCGCTGAAGCTAAATAAAAAGGTGCCAGTAGTTGTTGTGCTCAAATATTTTGGAGGAAACACACTTTACTAGACTATGGATATCAATTTAGTGATGTCCCTATAAATTGTGAAAACATAAATTATATTATCATTTCTAAGAATCCATTTTTTTATTTATAGATAACTCATATTCATGTAAGACATCACATTTTGAGGGATAATTTTCAGAAAGGTGATATAACTATTGAATTTATAGACAATGAACAACATATTTCTTAAATTTTTACTGAGAATTTAAATTTTGAGAGAATGCGATTCTTCATACATGATTTAGGGATGATCAATTTTTAGTTAATAACTATTGAATATCTCACCATTTTTGTCTCACTGTTGATGTGTCACCATTGATGTTTCAACATCAATGTCTCTCCATTTATATATAACCATTGATGTCTCACTAATGGTGAGTTACCATTATAACTCACCATTGCTAATTACCCTTGATCTTTACTTTCCCATTCTTTTGTCTCAAACATAAATTAGTTTCTTTAATTATTTATGTTTATTTACTCTTCTTTTTCAGTTTATTATTCTACAATCTCTATATTGTAAATAATGAACCGATGAAAAATCACATCTTACACACTCACTCTCCCAAAACAAACCCCTTATATATTAAACCTCAACTACCTTCCTCCCTTAAACCAAAACCTTCTAACTATTTCCTATGGCTCGGGTAAATAATCCGTATAAGAAGTCATCTAATGAGGCTCATCCATCGAAGAGGTAAAAGGGGGAATCTAGTTCTCTTAATCTCGAACATATTAATCTTGTTTTTTTCAATAGAATTTTCGTACCTGAAAATGAAGTTCATTTTGATTTCATGTTATCAATTAATTCTCTCATTTTGAGGGTGTCAGATAAACATGGTTGGTTAGAGTGGTTCTCCAACAAAAATTGTTTATTATATCTGAATCTAATTCATGAGTTTTACATGTTTTATGAGTTTATTCTTGAGGGATCTAATTTATTTTTAATGTCATAAATAATATATGAAAAAAAAGATTTTTCTTTTCACTTAATAAGTGGAAGGAATGATTAAAGGTACCTTATTAAGTTATTTTTTATGCTTACGAAGGTCGTGATCCTCCAGATAGTGATATTTGTTTCTAAATAATAGATCTAATCAAGTTGACCAGTGATGGAATCCTAATATGTCCTATAGAAACTGAGAAAGATGGTGAATGTATCTTTTTATTTAAGTTTATCCATAATCCATTGTATCCTAGTAAAGGGGACATTTCTTTATTGAAGTATCAAGAAGACTATTTTATGTATGTGATGAAAGAAGGAAACACGATTAATTTTTGTAGATATCTCATTGCCCAAATGTGTGACATGATAAATCCTCAGCTCAATAAAAATTCCCTATATTATTCCTAGATGATTTCTGTGATGCTGATATCTAACGGATTTTTAAATGAAGGAAATGAATCTATGACTAACTGTGATGTATTGTGAATCACCAAATTCATTTTTAAAAGGATTAAGACTATTTATAATTTTTTATGTAGAATTAGGTTCAGTATAATGATAAAATTTATGAAATTTTGATCTTGTTCAATATACCACTATGCCAAAAGATTTGGATGATCATGTTCTAGGACCAGATAAGGTGGGATAATATACTGATGAGGATGAATAAGAAGATGAGGTAAAGAAAAAATAAATATCCTATTGATGATTAATGTTTTAAAAAGAAGGAAGAAATCCCTAAAATAATTTCCCTTTTATATCTTAGACCTCTAAAAAGGATTCATACTAATGAAACTCTCATAAGATATTATAATGATGACATAGTGGAATCCAAATATAATGAGTATTCTAGTACAAGTGAAAGTTAAAAATGATGATGAATCTCATGATGAATAGTAATAAAATGATGATGAAGAAAATGAACATGATGAAGATGAATCAGAATTAGTAGAAATATTAGAGAAAGAAGTAGAAGAAGAAGAGTCTGAAGAAGAAGGTGGAAGTGATGCAAACAAAAAAAATTAAAAGGAATAGAGTGGTAGAAATGATGGTGAAGAGGGTGACAAAGTATATCATACTCTTAAGGATCAAGTATCTATTGAAGAATCTAAAAATCTTGTTTAAATTCATTATTAGAGAAATAAAATGTTTTAGAACCTCAATGGGCAACAGAACCTACAATTTTGGCTAAAATTGGTGTAGTGGAAAACGAACTAGCGTAGAAACCACAAAGGGGTCCTGAGTCAGTTTTAGTTTAATAAGTATGTCCAATTTCTCAAGCTCGATAACTTTTATATACCATGTAGAAAGTACTTATTGAAGGAGAAGCATCTAATTAGGAGGAGAAATAGTCTAAAAGTATTAATGTTTCTACTTTCAGTCCTTAAGATGTGACAAATGAAGAATGGGAAAAATACCCTAGATTTGTTTATAATGGTTTAGGCTATCCTGTTTTAATTGATGTGGAATATAATATTATGGGATCATTGGTAGAGGACATAATAAGATCTGTAGGTCCTGATGAAAGAGTTCCAATTTGAATAACTTTGGAAGTGGAACCTCCACCAGTTGTAGCTCTTGGATCTGTTCATGCTCCACCTATTTCATTTGTGTCTATAGACTCTGTATAAGGACTCGACATTAAAACATTAAATAATCTTGAATTAAATGAATAATTCACATTGAGGATATTTTCAGTTTTATAGTTTTAGTGAATTAGGTTATAAATATTACATTACATATCATAAGTTATAAAGTATAAACTTCAACCCAGTTCCCATTTTTTCAAAAAATAAAAACTCTTAAAAAAGGGTCATGTCTAGTTCCATGTTTTAGACAACATGACATTTCCTTGATCCCATCCTTGACCCTATTCATCTTTAAGTCCTATGAAAAAAATTTCAAAACATGGGATGGGCATAAATAACTAATTAAGGGTTATAAAAAATAATGAAAACAATAGTTCATAATTACAAACATAAAATAAGTTCTTTAGAATACCTCACGAAATCATAAGATTTTTTAATAACACATAAAAAACATAAATCATAAAAGTATCTTGTGGTATCTGTATCTTACTTACATTGTAGCTATCGCAGCTACATAAGAAGTTACATTGGAATACCAATCAATGTATATTCCATAAATCTCTTTGGAGAAACATTCATGTTTACCTCCATCACATTACCCAGTGCATTGGAGAGCTATCACAGGCTCACCCGCCTTAGGATTATCCTGCAACCACTCGTATACGTAATCAATTCCTAAGAACCATAACATATTTATAACACATAAGGAATGATAAAATTCCACCATTAGAATCACAATATAGAGTTTCAAGATATTGAACAAGATATTAAAATAATATATCAATTCTCAAACCCATTTCCAATACCAAAATACATAAAAGAGTAAATGGTATTTATATTTCTTTTAAAAACATTAATACTTTCTATGGAATACAAAGAACAAATAGTACTTTGGGTGGTGAAAATGTCATTGTCACCGCCTATATTAAAAATATTGTTTTTTTTAGTAAAACACATTGTAGCAAAATATTCCCTTTGAATGTAATGAAATGTAAAATGTGTTTATAAAAATTATAAAGTAAATTCATGTTTAAAACAAAATATGCTTCAATGAAAGGAGATTGTGACGAAGTCCCTTACCTCATGACTGATTTTACCAATTCGTTCATTTATATTTTGAATAATAATCTAATGTTAATTTATATTTACATAAGATCCTTTTTATGTTTTATTATTACTTTTATATCACTTATTAGAATGTTATAAACGTTATGTAATTGTTTATGTTAATAACGGCCATTTAGTCAATATTTGGTACGTGAGTCAAAAATGAACTTCTTAGAATTAAAATATGATAATGTGGTCAAATATTTTTTATATCAAGAATGATATTCATGATGTAAATATCATATATATCTACTATTTGTATTTATTTATAATAGTACATTATGTTTAGAGATAAGAAATGAAATGCACAATTCATGGAGAAGGTAAGTCGTACGTACGTATGAAAGCTGCATTCATTTATATATCATATTTTAATGGAATTAAAACATAATTATACATAGGTATATTATAATTACAGTTTAATACCGTATATAATATAATTAACTTTATCCTTTATACATCCCACATATGGCATTAACGATTCATATCACTTTGAGGGGGCGGTAGTCTGCACTTCCAGAAATGACATTATCGTGTTTACACATAATGGAAACCTTATAGGTATGATATAAATAGAAAATAAATAATCATAAAGAAAAAATCATAATATATGACATATATAAATACAGTTCCATTATAATTACCACCATGAGAGGCCATAAGAGATAATTGAACAATTATCGTTCCGTGAGGCGTTAGTTTCCCATCCACAGAAACAATATGACCTTTACCCATTAAGTGGAGGTGTGTGTAACTGTAGATCTAATACATCTAATAGAAACATCGTAGTATATTTAGGATACTACTATTTTTATAAATGAAATAAATAAAAATATTTTAGGGGCTTGGGGAAGTAAAATAAAACAAAAGAACTTAAGAGAAGACGTTACCTTTAAATCGGGTAACTCTCTTTGGTTTGAACCAAAAGGGTTTGTTGAAGTACCTTATGCCTAATTTAAGGATTATAGGATGAGGAGAGTGATCTAGGGAGCTTAATTTGGTAGAGTTTGGATGGGATAGGAGACATGAGAGGTGTGATGAATGGCTTAGAGGTGAGGGATTTTTATAAGGGGGAGGAGGGGCTCTTTAGGAATGTGTGAAAATATTATTTTATTACATAATGGTTTATGGTTCATAAAAGTACTAAACATATTAAAGTAGAATATAAGATAACTTATGGTCTAAATATAATCATCCAATTATAATTGGACAGGTTTTGGATATTATTTTAATCTTTTTAAGTTTATTTATTTAAATCTTTTATTAATGAGGTAAACACTGCATCATTATTATGTCATAAATTATTTAATTTACATGGTGTCAAAAAATTATAAAAAAATACCATCATGTAGGAAATATTTCTGCATTTATAAATTATATTTATATTCTAAATGATAACTTATATAACCATATGTAAAAATTAATTTACTAAAATATATTTATGAAAATCATTTTTGTCATTAATTTATGTTAATTAAAATAATGTGTCATTATCACTCTCAAGTGGCACCATGAGGTCCCAAAATCAACCCAAGGATACCCATGGTCGGATGTGTATAATAAAATTAGATTAGAACACATGTTAAGGTAATTTTATATTATTATAGTAATATTTTTTACCCTTATTTACTAGATTTACCCTTTAACTATGGTAAATAAAATATTTACTGAAGTAAATATTCATAATGTATAAAAATAAAAGTTACCTATTTACAAAATTTTGACCCCCTGATTCCAAATATAGAATCCATTTTTCCCTATTAGAAACATATAAGTATCATAAATTAATTTAAAACTAATTCCCGCTGTCAAACCAAAAGCACGTTTTTATGAAAATAATAACCATCAAAAGATTGATCGTTGTTTGTATCCAATTTCACGGTGAATTTAATTAAAATGAAAAATATTTTTTTAAATGGAAAAAATATAATCTAATCACACATTAAAACCAATTAAAAAGATAATATATCCATATAAATAAATTAAATTAAAAGGCATTTGTGAATTTAATTATAGTATTTTCACTATTCCTTAAAAATTAACTTTATCTGAAAAATACCAAAATTTCATCCAAATTATATTTTGATGTCCCGATTCTAATGAATAATATTTTCTATCAACGAGGAAATATAAAGGTGACAAAAACTATATTTTAAACGGGTTCTCCATCGAAAGACTCTAAATCGACCTTTTAAAGAATATTAGAGAATTTGTGCTTAAAATTGGATTCATTCACATTTTAAGCCTCTAAATTTATTGGATAAATGTAAAAACATTTAACAAACATGTATAATCATATTTTATTTAGTCATATTCATTTCCTTTAATATAACTGCTAGGTGTTAACAACTATTTAATATATTAATATTATATTATTATTGTGCAATGTATGATTTCAAAGAAACCCATTTTTGCGTATCGGGTATGCCATCAGACATAGAATCCTATTTAATGTAAAATTAATTTATAATTCACAAATATTAAAAAATATGAAAATGAAATATATATTTATATACCTGGGATGTTACATCCTTCCCCCTTTTAGAAATTTCATCATCGCAATTTTATTCACTTATCAAATAAAATGGGGTATTTATCCCTCATAGAATTTTAAGATTTCCACGTCGCCTCTTCAATCGTATGGTTTTTTCAAATAAACCCATACCTAGTTAAATACCATATTCTGTAATACATTCTCTATTTGGACATGAATCTAGACTGGCTGTACCTCATAAGGGAGATTCTCATCCAACTGAACTTCCTATGGACTTAAAACATGAGATGGATTTGGCATATACATTCTCAACATTGAAACATGAAAAACATTGTGTAGTTGAGACAAACATGCAGGTAAAGACACTCAATATGCAACTGATCCAAAATTCTCTAGGATTTCATAAGGTCCAATGAACCTTGGACTCAACTTCCCATTCTTACCAAAACATATCAGACTTTTCAATGGAGAAACATTGAGAAAGACATGATCTCCTACCCCAAAAGAAAGATCATTCTTTCGGTTATCTACATTACTTCTCTTCCTCCTCTGAGCTGTTCTCATGTGCTTATGAATCAACTAAACTTTTTTTCCATCTGTTCTACCAATTATGGTCCCATCAGATTTGTTTCACCTACTACATCCCAAAAAGATGGAGTTCGACACCGCTTCCCATATAATGCCTCAAATGGAGCCATTTTTATAGTTGAATGAAAACTGTTGTTAAATAAAAATTCAACCAAAGAATTATGTTAGTCCCGAAATCACCAGTAAACTAGTGAACAATAAAATAACATATCCTCCATGGTCTGAATTGTTTCTTCTGACTGCCCATCTGATTGAGGATGAAAAGCTGTACTAAAATTTAATTCAGTACCCAACGACTTCTGAAGGCCTTTACAAATGTTGGATGTAAACCTGGGATCATGATCAGATTGAATAGAGAGGGTAACACCATGCAACCTGACTATCTATTTAACATACAACTGATAATGTTGATCTAGAGACAAAGTATCTCGAATAGGAAGGCAATGAGAAGATTTAGTCAATCTATCAACAATAACAAAGATTGCATTATTACCTCAACATGTGTTTGGTAATCCCACATCGAAGTACATGGACATATTTTACCATTTCCACTATAGAACCAGTAAATACTGAAGAATCCCTTTCTGTAACTGCCACTCTGCTTTAAACTGTTCACAAGTAAAACAATTCACATTAATGTCAGTAATATATTTTTTCATTCCATCCCACCGGTTATACTCCTGAAGATCTCTGTAAATCTTAGTACTGCATGGAAGAATTTAAAACAGGGAACTATGAGCTTCACATAACAACAAATTTTTCAATTTTGAATGACAAGGAATGCGTAATATTTTCCCAATACTCAAAACACAGTCATTATCAATGTTAAATTCAGTCAACTTACCCTTCTGAATCAACTCTACATTTTTCTACAACTCACTGTCTCCCTTCTATACTTTCTTTATTCGGTCCGATAGATATGATTTCATTGACACCTAAAACAAAATATAATAATTTCCAACACCAACAACTTCAATTCTAATGTTCATCAAATCAAAAACCAAAGGATCTAGATCCAAACATTACATGGTTAATGGAGCATTAATTTATCGACTCAAAGCATCAACCACTTTATTTTATTTTAACGGATTGTAAAGGATAGTGCAATCATAATCCTTGATTAATTCCAACCACCTCCTATGTCTAATGTCATTTTTTTGAGTGATTATATACATAAAAATTTTGTGGTTAGTATATATTTCACATTTTACTCCATAAAAATGATGGCACCAAATTTATTAATAAAAAAACAGCAACAAATTCAAAATCATGTGTAGTGTAATTTAAATCATGAGGTTTCAACTGAAAAGAAGCATAAGCAATCACCTGATCATTCTTCATAAGGACACAACTAAGTCTTTTCATTAAAGAATCACTGTGGATAACAAACTCACCATTTCTGGAAGGTAGTTCCAAAATTTAAGCATTCACCATTGTTCTTTTCTATTCCTTGATAACAATCATCACATTATTTTTTCCAAACGAACTTAACACTTTTTCGAGTTAAATTATTAATTGGACTAGAAAACCATGAAAAATTTACAACAAACCTCCAGTAATAACATTCGAAACCAAGAAAGCTATGGATCTCAGTATTATTTGTGGGTCTTGGCCGTTCTTAAAAAAATTTTGTTTTAGAAGGATCAACAGTTCAACCATTATTTGAAATAATGTGACTAAGGAAAGAAATTTGTGGAAACCCAAACTCGCACTTTATGAACTTCGAAAATAGTTTCTTTTTTTGGACCACCAGACAACATGAATGTTAATTTCATGCTCCTCTTAATTTTTAAAATAAACCAAAATATCATCAATGAACTCAACCACAAACATATCCAAGAACACACATAAAATTCTATTCATAAGACCCATGAATACAACAGGTGCATTATTTAAAACAAAATCCATAACTAAAAATTCATAATGGACATATCTAGTATGAAACACAGTCATTGGAATATATGCTTCATTTACATTCAACTGATGGTACCCCGACCTCAAATAAATCTTTGAAAAAAAAACTAAGCTCCCTAGATCTGATCAAATAAATCATCGATATGAGGAAAATGAAACATATTTTTAACAGTGATGTTATTCAATGCACTATAATAAATGAGAGGACTCATTGAACCATCTTTCTTTTTAAAAAATAAGACACGATCTTTCCATGGTGATGTGCTAGGTTAAACGAAACATTTACCTAATAACTCCTTCAATTGATTCTTTTATAATAAAATATCAATTTGAGCCATTTAATAAGGGGAATTTGAAATTGTATTGTCATTAGGAAATAAGTCAATAGTAAATTCAACTTCCCAATCAGGTATAATAATAGGAAACTCATCAGGAAAAAACATCCAGGTAATCATTTACCACTAGCACATCATTAATCTGAATAGTTCATTTTTTTTCAACAATATCTGCAAGGTAACATTCATTTTCATCTTTTACTAGTTTCTTAGCTTCCTAGTATGTTATCAAAATTAAGGGTTAATAATTGTACACAAACTGAAGATATTTATGAAAGGAACTCTCTGTATCTCTACAGTCAATCATGGAATGATAAAAATAAATCCAATACATACCCAAAATAACATCAAACATTATTAAAGGAAAAACAATACGGTTTTCAGGTAGATTATTTCCACACACAAGGACAGAATGTTTCTTATAATTCCTTTTTTGTTTCAACATTTCCTCTAAGGGTTATTACCATTTGTTCAGGATTCATATGATGAGATGGAATTACCAATTTACTAGAAAACTTCTCAGAAATTAACAAAAGTGTAGACCCCGAATCAAACAATACATTTGAATAATCTGAACAAACAAATCATATACATTGTACTACATCATTTGATGGCCCAACATTTGCTGAAGTAGTTTCCAAATATTTCACCACCCCTCGCAGCTTGTATTCTATCTGCTTTCCCTCAATTGAGTTCTTCGTTAAAGACTCATTTGCATAATTTCCCATTACATTACACATAAAGAATATTATTGATTGTAAATCATATTTTTCTTACCTTTACCATAATTTTGTCAATGCAATTATGATCCTTATGTCCCATCTCACCACATTGGTATCGCATACTAGAATTAAGAAGACATTCCCCAGCATTCTTTTTACAAAAATTATCAGAAACTATAAACATATTTTTATTACCATAATACTTTTTTAAAGAGTTGTTCCCTTTCACCTGACACCTTGACCTCTTATTATGTTGTTTTTAAAAGAACACCAAATCATCGAAAAACTCCATTTCCACCTTCTCTACACATCAAAATAGTTTTTCATAACTTTTGAACTCATGAGAGTCTTAATCTATTCGATACGTTGGCTTTAATCATGAGTAAAAATAGTTGATTTTACTATAAAGATCTTGTATGAAATTTGGAGCATACCATTCCAGTAGAGTGAATTCGGCTTTATTATCTACCACTGACTCATCCTTCAGACTCAATTCCAG
This sequence comes from Viscum album, assembly GCA_963277665.1. NCBI lineage: Eukaryota > Viridiplantae > Streptophyta > Magnoliopsida > Santalales > Viscaceae > Viscum > Viscum album. Next base: position 1,421,795,828 of record OY728145.1, read on the forward strand.
GAATTACATTCCCATCCTAAGATTAACCACCTTAGGAAAATATTTCTTGATAAACATACCTTTGAATTCATCCCAATCAAGAGAATCGATCTCCTCAGTATCACTGATTAGTTTCACCATCGACCAGTACTGACCAGCTTCACCTTCAAAATAATAAATAGTGAGACTAACCCATGGATATTCATAACACCCCATAACATCGAATATCTTTTATAGTGTTGTAATCCACCTTTCATCTTGCATAGGGTCAGATGATCCTCCGAATGATTGGTGATGTTGCCTCATGAAATGCTCCACTACAGACATGTTCCTCTAACATTGATCTAGTATATCTCATACATGGATACAACCTCCATTTATATCCTGAGTCAATTGTTCCATCACTGTAACATTCTATTCAATTTCAATTTCGACCATCTCAAGTTGCTGATTTAGAAGGTTGTCTTCCTCTTGACGTCGTCCCAACATAGCTTCCCTATTTCCTCTACGGAAAACCATTCTGAACAAAGATGCATCTTAGGCAAAGAAATGTGGAAATATATAAATGATATATCACTTCAATATTACCATAAATTAATTTATGGACATTAATATAAAAATATCTTAACTTATAATGTTATCTGAACTGACCTCTGATACCAACTATAAGGACCTGAAAATAAAACATTACGTAATGTTGAATTAAATGAATAATTCACCTTAAGGATCATTTCAGGTTTAGAGTCTTAGAAAATTAGGTCATAACTAATAACACAAATCCATAGCCACTCAACTGGTTCACCATTCCAAGTTCGCAACATGACCTCAACCGCATTTCCCCAAACGCCAGAGGCATCCCACCAGTAGTGAGGGACTTGGGGAGTCCCTGGGGAAACTATGCCCTCATTTGGTAAAGTATACAATGGATAGGAAATAACAGTCAGTAGTGGATGTAGTAAACATTATACAATAACTGAAACTAAAAAGTGGAAGAAATGAATATATATTAATGATGATAATGATGCAGCAGGTAAAAGTATCTAAGGAAAACAAGAAACACAACAACGTGCTGAAATACAAATGAGAAAAAATGTACGAAAAGTAAACAGTAACTCCAGTAGCATCGCAAGCCTACATTCCGTCCGATCCTCTCCAGATCCAACCAAAAATCATGTACCTGAAGTAGGAGGTCCACAATCCTTATACACACTTGCAACCATATAACCTGTTTATGCCGAAACGCAGGACCCAAACATGGTGTGAGACCTATCCTAGTAGGCAACCACCACATGATCTATGCCCTATTGTCAGTGAGTAATATAGCAGAAGTAATGAAAGTAAATGAAGTAATGAACTAAGAGTACACAAATAATCAATCTTACAAATTAACATTAACATTATTTTAGCAATTAATTCTTTCATTTAATTAATCAACCAAGGAATCTACCAAATCTCTCTATTACATGGTAAACAGGTAACACAGAAGGCATCGAAAGACTACCTAAACAAACAAGCAGGCCAATAGATCCAAGATTGTGATTTGGATTAGTATACTCGTCTAAAACAACCAAACAATACACGTTCACACTAACACTCTGTGTAACACCCTACCCCTACCTCATTGTCTTGAGGAGGCGGTGATGGCTACATGGCCTTATGTGACGTTCCCAAAACACTAAAGGCTGGAAATAAATGTCGTGGGCTTCAAGATCAAGTTGGGGAATGATTTTCTCTTATGAAAAAACCAACCAAACCACCAACTAATTATGAAAGAACTTTCAAACCCAAACATATATTCCCAAAAGGCAACCAAGTAGTTCCACAAGACAACCCAAAAAAATACAACCAACCATATCAGAGTACAAGCGAAAACTAATCAACAGACACTATGAGCCATGACATCACCACATCTCCACACCAAGCTCCAAGCTCCAAGCTCCACCGAGACATCACAATGAACCACTAAATGAGGGAGATTCCTTACCATTCCCCACGTCATGATATACTAAATCTGTAAAAAAACCAATGTTCCAAAGTAGGGGGTGAGTACTAAAACATTGTAGGATTTACCCAAATGACTTACCTACACACGCCATTGGGATTAAACCGTTAGAACACTATATAAAAAAAATTATATAAAATAGTCACAATTGAAAAAATTTCCATAATCCAAACATGCCATTTCCAATCCATCACACCCAAAATAAGAAACCATGGAAAAGACAAAGAAAACATGACACAAACCATTTCATCATTTACTCGTTAGCACAAAAACTTCAATCTTGCAAATCAATGCACAACAAACAACCAAAACAAACAAACAACCAAATAGTGGAGCTTCTGTCCAACCCATTCACCCATTCACACCTAGTTGTACTTCCCGACCACAACTGAATGACAGAGCTTCTGTCCAACCCGTTCACCCATTCACAACTAGCGGTACTTCCCAACCACTACCCATATGGTGGTTCTTCTGACCACTATCCATCACCTTTTATAGTTAGACTTCCCACCCACTTCCACACCACATTTCAACCCAGCCAAACCAAGCATATAACCCACCATGGTCATAATAACATGCAATCAACTAGTTCCATTGCATAACAATCCACTTCAATAAATCACCCATTTATTGAAAATCATTTTCCATGCCAAACTGCATTTCAATAAAACAACCTCTTTATTGAAAGCCATTTTTCCACCAATCATTTTCACAAATCAACCATAGCATCCCATTTTAAAATCTACATTTTAAAATTCACTAGAATATCATTTCACCATAAAACCCCCTTTTTCCCAAAAATCCCCAAAACATCACCCAAGGGATTTCTAACCAATTTCTCACATAGAAACACAATTAATTTCAAGCACACCAAATTAACTGTAACCAAAACCGTTATCTCTAACCATGTGGAGTCAAGAGAGAAGCCACCTACCTTTAGGGTTCCCGAGAAATTGACCCACAAGCCACCACACCTCAAATCCGGTGAACGAACCACCGCAACCTCTCTAGATCCCCTTCCCTAACATTCACAAGCCTTCATATCATCATCCAAGGAAACCATAACCCAAAATCTACACACAACAAGTGTATATCTAGAATGAAATGAAATAAAGAGATGTAGATCTAGAGGAAAACACAAGAGAAACAAGAAGAGAGACTTACCTGGGAGAAACCACCTTCAAAACAACTTGAAACCCCTTTGAAACGCTTCCAAATCAAGTGGGAGAGAACACTTAACCCCTAAGAACCCAAAATCCAAAGTGAGGCTCTAGTGGGAGGATGATTGGAGTGAAATAGGTTATGTTAGAGTGATATTAAGAACTTATAACCCTATTTTTAAGTGGTTGCACGGTTAGCCTACACGGTTTGGAAAAACATGTGCTAACCCTGCACACGCTACTTCCATGAGAGCAACAGTCTAAACGGTTTCCTCGCACGGTTTGAAAAACCTTGCATAGGCCGTGTGAAGCCTATTGTCTCCCTTGCATGGTTTCTTGGAGAATCAGCACGGTTTCCACTAACCATGCTCAAACCGTGCACCAATTTAAGAGCCTCCAAACTCATCCAAAACCATTACAAAATCACCCAACCACTTCCCAACTCATCCAATTCACTTTAAACTCATAAAAATTCATACACAATGCCACAAAACTCAAATCGGGGGTGTTACATTCTCCCCACCAATGGAATTTTCATCTTCGGAAAGTAGTGTACCTGCCCATCGAATCACATAGTCAGGATCCGGCTGATACTCTTTCAACAACAAGACATGAAACACATTGTGCACCGCACTGAATCTAGGTGGAAAATCCAAATGACAAGCCACCTCACAAACCCTCTCAAGAATCTCAAACTGTCTAATATACTTCAGAGATAACATTCCCCACTTCCCAAACTGATGATGTCCCAACCTTGGAGAGATCCTTAAGAACACATGATCACTTATGTCGAATGACAACGGCCGTCGACGATGATCTGCATACGATTTCTGAAACTCTGAGTCGTCTCCATTCTCTTCCTGATCAACTTGATCTTCTCCATAGTCTCCTGGAATAGGCTTGGTCCGACCATCAAGTACTTACCTGTTTCCACTCAACATAGTGGAGAACGATATGGTCACACATATAATGCTTCAAACGAAGCCATCTGTATAGATTCCTAATAACTGTTATTGTATGAGAACTCAACCAATGACAAGTGATCCTCCCACAAGCCACCAAAATCCATGACACAAGCCTGCAACATATCCTCTAGAGTTTCTATCGTCCTCTCGGATTGAACATCCATCTGAGGGTGATACGTCGTGCTCATAGCCAACTGTGTCCCAAGGACTTGCTGCAAGGATTTCTAGAAATGAGATGTCAACCTTGGATCTCTATCTAATACAATCGAAACTGGAACACCATGCCTATTTACCACCTCATGTATATATATTTTGGATAGATCCTTTGCCGTATGAGATTCATTAATCGGGATGAAATGTGCTGAATTCGATATCTGATCCACTATCACCCAAATGGCATCGTGCATTCTAACCATTCTTGGGAGACCTATGAAAAAATCCATCGATATCTTCTCCCACTTTGAAACAGGGATTGGTAAAGTCAATAATCTCGAAAAAAACTCAGGCACACATCTTTTCATACCAGACCACTAGAACTGTGCCTTCAGCGCTTTATACATTTTCTGATGTCTATGATAAACAACCCACCTGGAATGCTGATATGCCCAAAGAAGATCCTCCTGAAAACCAACTGGTACAACCATATGATTCCTAAAACACAAAACTAAATCTTCCTTCAGTTTCCAACCCTCAATGGTCTCCCCACCATTGATTCAAGACCCCATGGTCACACACTCAGAATTAGATATTTGTACCTCTTTAACCAGGCCAACCAAGTCTGGAATCAACAAAACCATAAAGAAGACTACTCTATCACCCTGGTCCTCACATTCCAACAGCATATCGGCAATAACCGACATCAATTTCCATTGGTACGATATCTTTTTTACCACCCGAGCATATGATTTTCTACTTAAATCATCTGCCACCAAATTTCCTTTAACTGGTGTGTACATCAAGTCAAAATAAAACATCTAGTGATATTCCATCCATCTCCTTTTCCATAGGTTCAAATTCATTTTTGATAAAATGTGTTTCAATCTCTTATGATCTATGTATACCGTGAATTTCTCACCGAAGAGATAATGCCAAAACAATTTCAGAGAATGGACAACTGCTGCCAACTCAAAATACTGAGTTGTGTAGTTTTTCTCATTCACCCTCAACTGCCGTGATCCATACGCAACCATGTGATTACCTTGCATGAGAACACACCCCAACCATGCTCTCGATGCATCACAATACACCATGTACCCTTTTCCTGGTTCTGGAAAAACCATGATTACTGCTGATGTAAGGTGAGACTTTAGCTTTTTAAAACACTGCTAACACTTCTCATTCCACTGGAATGGAACATTATACCTTTTCACATCTATCATCGGTGAATCCAGATGTGAAAGACAATGATCAAAATACAGATAATACCCAGCTAGGTCAAGGAAACTCTATATCTCAAACACATTCTTTAGCGGTTTCCACGAGATAACAACCTCTATCTTTTCCGGATCCACTTAAAGACCTATTTAATAAATCACATGGCCAAGAAAACGATCTTCTTGTATCCAAAAGTCACACTTTGACAATTTTGCATACAACTGATGATCCCTCAAGATCCCTAGCACTATCTCCAAGTGATACTCATGCTCCACCATTGTCTTTGAATACACCAGAATATCATCTACAAAGACCACTACAAATAAATCCATATATCTCTGAAATATCCAATTCATTAATGCGATAAACACCGCTGGAGCATTAGTTTGAACAAAGGGAATAACCACATATTCATAATGGCCATATCTACTTCTGAAAGCTATTTTAGGAATATCATTCTTCCTCGCCCGGAATTGATGATATCCCAACATTAGGTCTATCTTGGAGAACCACTAGGCTCCCCTCAACTAGTCGAACAAATCATCAATTTGTGGGAGTGGATATTTATTCTTTATCGTAACATGGTTAAGCCTACGATAATCAACATAGAGTCTCAATGATCCATCCGCATTTTCACTAACAATAATGGCACTACCCATGGAGATGTGCTAGGCTGGATAAACCCTTTGTTTTCTAACTCTTCCAACTAGACTTTAAATTCCCTCAATTCAGCTGGTGCCATCTGATAAGATAGAAGTGAGATAGGACTGGTACCTGGAAGGAGATCAATCGTAAACTCCACCTCTCTTACGAGAGGTAACCCATAGAATTATTCAGTAAAAACATCCATGAACTGATCCACCACTGCTAGAATAACATTCTTCTCAACACTTTCTACTATTTCCAATGAACACACAGCCAACTGATAAGATAACATAGCCACTGCTAGTGCCAACAAACCCATTTCACCCTCCCTTTCATGCCTCTCTCCTCTAAAGAGATGTATAACACCACCTTGTGTCGTAAAATCCACTGTTCGCACATCACAATCAATGTGAGCCTTAAATGCCACCAGCCAACCCATTCCTAGGATTACATCATACCCATCCATCTCAAGAATTGAGAAATCCCAAACAAGCTCCACCTCTCCCCCAATGATACAAAATTCTCTACACAATAATTCACGACACTCTCTTAGACCCAGAGAGTTTGTGAAGAACCCGTATGAAACAGTACACGCATCAAGGTTGAATTTAAAAGAATAGTACCTCACACCGTGGATGGTCCCGAATGATCATCCACCACAACCTGCTCAGCTCTAAACACATGTTTGTTTGCCACGCTCTACTCTTTATTGTCATTCTGAGAAATCGTGGTATTTCGAGAATCACCATGACCCACTTTACCCTTTTGACAAGGGGTTTGTAGTTGTCCCTGTCCAGTCAAAGGATACGATGTCTGCGATCCCTAAGGAATGTCATGTGCACCCGAACTTGTAGAATTATGAGAATAACATGACATATTCCATATCTTCTTACAATTATGACATGCTCGAGGTTATGTCGTACAATCCTACTTGATTTGGTTCATAGAACCACACTGAAAACATCATGTCTTACTCTGGGGATTTGGGCGGAGATTCACTGATCCTGTCGTCAAATTATGTGCCATATTCCCACCCTGGGAATAAGTGTCCCTCCTCCGCCTGAACCCAGCGTTGGAGTTCCCACTATTCCCCATGGGTACCACCATGCTTCCTCCACCCGAATAGCCCAATAGATCCCGCTCATCAACCGAGGCTATATTCACAATCTCCATGTAATCATCTATACACAGCACTATTATCTTGGAACGAATGTCCTTCCTCAAACAAACTTCGAAGATATGATATTTCAACAACGTGCTACCCGCCACCTTGGGTGGAAACCATACTAAATTCATAAACATAGCTGCATACTCCATCAAATACATAGGTTCTCGCTTCATACTACATAAATCAGTCATACGCTGAATTATGAACGTATGTGAGTAGAAGTTTTTATTAAAAAATTCTTCAAATTCTTCCCACATCATACCCTAGTATATCCCTGCTTGGACTACCAACTCCCACCACTGAAGGGTAAGATCTTCCAACATATAAGTGGCCAACTTTACTTTTAACTCTAACGGTGTTCCCAAGAACTCAATGATCTTGTTCATTCTTTTCAACCATGCTTCTTTCCACTTTGGCTCTAAATCACCACTGATGATGGGTGGATTCAACTTTTGAAACTGAACCGCATGATCCACATGGTTTGGTTCATCCACTTTTTTCCCACTTTCCACATCTAGGAAAGCATACACTATGCTTTTCACTAGATTATGGTTCACCTGAGGCTCAGGTGCTACCCCATTCTTAGCAGCCTCCTCCGGTTGGACTCTACGACGCCTACCCGATGTCATTTCTATAAACAGAAAATACAACCATGAGTCTCACTTTCGTAGACATCACGAAATCCCATTTCAAGTCACATAACTCAATACTATCACAATGAGGCTTTCCACCATTCCACATTTTCCATGTTTGACCATTTTGAAAACCAAACCATTTTCAAAATACCAATTTATTCACATTACAATTTCACACAAAAACCATATCTCACTTCATCTCATAGATCATTATACCCCAATAAAATATGCATCCTAGTGGGAAGTCATTTCTACCATCCATGTCATGACCATCTCATTGGCAACACCCACGACAATGAGATTTCCAATGCCTATAAGAGTCTCCAAAACACTTTTGTACCCAACTCCCAGGTAACTTGAATTTCAATATAAAAGGGTTAGCTACGTCCTTTTATGCTATACATTCCATGTTCCGAAAATCCTACAGCTTGCTATCATCATGACTCAAGGAGTATAAAATAATAAATGTCAACACAAAATCCGAGAATAAACTCCAATGGACCGAACAAACTGTTGCCACTTATAACACCTCGCCCCTACCTCATTGGCTTGAGGAGGCAGTGAGGGCTACTTGGCCTTACGCGACGTTCCCAAAATGCCAACGACTGGAAATAAATGTTGAGGGCTTCAAGATCATGTATGGGAACGATTTTCCATTAAGACAAAACCAACTACACCAACAAATAATGATGCATGCACTTTAAAACCCATACATGTATTCCAAAAAGGCAACCATGTTGTTCCACATTACAATCCAAAACAAATACAACCAACCATATTAGAGTACAAACAAAAACTAAACAAAAAACAATATGAGCCAGGACATCAGCACACCTCCACACCATGCTCCAAACTCCCAGCTCCACTGATACATCACAATGCACCACTAAAGGAGGGAGATTCCTTTCCTTTTCCCACGTCACAATATACAACATCTGCAAAGACACCAACATGCCAAAGCAGGGGGTGAGTAATAAAACATAGTAGCATGTCCCCAAATGACTTCCCTACACACACCACTAGGAAAAAACTGTTAGCACATTATATAAACCAATTTATATAAAGTAGTCACAAGTGAATATATTTCCATAATCCAAGAATTCCCTTACCCAGCCATCACACCCAAAAAAAGCAACCTAGTAAAATCCAAAGCAAACATGCCACAAACAATTTCATTGTTTACCCGTTATCACAACAACTTCCATCTTGCAAAGAAATGCACAACAAACAACAAAAACAACCAAACAACCAAATAGTGGAGCTTCTGTCTAACCCATTCACCCATTCACAACTAGTGGTACTTCCTGACCCCAACGAAATGGTGGTGCTTTCGTCCAACCTGTTGACCCATTCACAACTAGCAGTATTTCCCGACCACGACCCACATGGTGGTTCTTCTGACCATTATCCATTACCTTTTAAAGTGAGACTTCCTGCCCTCTTCCACACCACATTTCAACCAAGCCAAAACAAGCATATAACCCACCAAGGTCATAATAACATGAAATCAACCAGTTCCATTGCATAACAATCCACATCAATAAATCACCCATTTATTGAAAATCATTTTCCATGCCAAAAAAAATTTCAATAAAACAACCTCTTTCTTGAAAACCCTTTTTCCATCAATAATTTTAACTAATCAACCATTGAATCCAATTTTAAAATCTCCATTTTAAAAATCACAAGAGTATCATTTCACCAAAAAAACACCTTTTTCCCAAAAATCCCCAAAACTTCACCCAAGGGATTTCTAACCAATTTCACACATCAAAACACAATTAATTTTAAGCACAACCAATTAATTGTAACCAAAACCCTTAGATCTAACCATGTGGAGTCAAGAGATAATGCACCTACCTTTAGGGTTCTCGGGAAATCAACCCACAAGCCATCGCACCCAAAATCTGGCGAACACACCACTGAAACCTCTCTAGATCCCCTTACTAAACATTCACACACCTTAAAATCATCATCCAAGGCAACCACAACCCTCTATCTATACAAAAAAATTGTAGATCTAGAAAAAAAATAAAGAGAGGGATGTAGATCTAGTGGAAAACACAAGATAAACAAGGGGAGAGACTTACCTGAGAGAAACCACCTTCAAACCGCCTTGAATCCCCTTTGAAACGCTTCCAAATCAAGTGGGAGAGCACCTTAAACCCCTGAGAACCCAAAATCCCAAGTGAGGCTCGAGTGAGAGGAATATTGGAGTGAAATAGGTTAAGTCATAGGGAGTCCCAAACTTATAACCCTATTTTTAAGTGGCCGCACGGTTAACCTGCACGGTTTGGCAAACCATGCGCTAACCGTGAGCATGCTACTACCTCATGAGGAAGGGTCTACATGGTTTCCTTGCACAGTTTGGAAAACCGCGTACATGCCCTGCGAAGCCTACTGTCTCCCTTGCACGATTTCCTAGATAATCTGCACAGTTTCCACTAACCATGCTCAAACCGTGCACCCCTTTAAAAGTTTCCAAACTCAGTCAAAACCTTTCCAAACTCCCCCAACATCTTCCCAACTCATCTCATACACTTTAAACACATTAAAATTCATAAAAAATGCTACATACCTCATACCGGGGTTCTACACTCTGGGTGTCTCAAACTAGCAGACCCCTATAGTCAAGTAAACATATAAAAGCACATACACTATGTGAAGCACTCATGTTGATTCCCCTGTGGTCTTGCAACGATAGCTAAAGGCTCTCTAAGAAAGGTCGTATGTCTAATTCCTCATATGGTCTCAAAACATGCATAATCTAAGTACACTCTTAGGATGCACAATGTCTAATTATCATAGGTCCAGCATATAAAACAAATTCTAAAATACCCCCTAGAGAAGCACTTAATCGTTTACTCCCTCTTTGGTCTCCCGCACCAGGTTATCACAGCCCTGAGCAGTCCATTCATGTGTAATTGACTATCAGTAGACCTAATTAAGTTTAGAAACTACTTGGCTAAAATATACAATGCATTAAAAGCATTAAAACCACATTCAACACATTTAATCTATTATAACAAGCAAACTAGCAATTGCAATAGGGTTTGCCTTGTTGGAAAACTGTGCCAAACAGCGATAAACATCCAAAAAGGGATAACACCCATGGGGTGATCCTCAAACATGAAAACAAGAATATATTATTATCAATTATCCTTAAGCTAACAAGAAATATATGTCAATTAAACAATAGGGCCAAAATCCCATACCCGGGAAACCCGAAACATGGGAATGCGGCACTTTTTCACAAAAACTCAAAGAAATTCATTGTAAGGAAACACACCACCTAACGCAATCCTAGAAGATCGATATACATGAACCTCGGCCCATGAATTGGCCTGGAATAGAGAAGATCTACAAAAATGTCTATAAAATTCAACCTATGATAACTCTCATAAGAGAAAGAATCAGGAAATGTGGCCAAAGAAGAACCAAGAACTCACCGCTGCAATTATATTGCAACTGACGGTGTTCGATTCGGATAAGCGGTGAAAAATCAGAGGAATGGTAATGATTCAGCCTCCTTGGATGCTCTAGATGGAATTAGGCGAAGAAAAAGATGGAAATAAGGATGAGACGTGACCCCAGTCCGTTTAACAAAAAAAGAATCTACACGGCGTGTACTTCTGGAGTACACCCCGTTTACTTGCCTCTTCCATACTCTTCTTTATGCGGCCTCCAAGTCACGCTTACATGGTCATGTGTGTGGCCATGACACGACTAACACAAGGCTTCCAGTGGCATCTATGTACATGGTGTATACTCCGAAAATTTCCAAATTTCCCCTTTTTTCGCAAAAACTACCTGAAAAGAATATCTGGGTTCTTATAAAATTCCCCCATTAAAGAAATTAATCCCCAAATTTCCCTAACAAGGTGGAAAAGAAGAAACCTCGAACAACTTTGGCCACTATGATCGCATATTGCCCTCCCCATCCCATGTATTGTCTTGTACATGGCCATGCTGCCATAGCACCTGTACTAGAGGAACAGACCAACCATGGAGTACCATTGCACTACGATCAATAATAATAATAAGATGCTCCACGAATGATGCACTTTGATCCATCTCAACCTCCTCGGTTTGAAAAACATGAGATAGGTCTTAGAAATAATGTCAAAGCAGAGAGACATGGAAGACGTCATGCATAGCCTGGTACCTCTAAGGTAACTGCAACCTATAAACCACTAGCACGAATCTCTGCAGAACCTCAAATGGCCCAACATATCTCGGTGAAAGCTTACCCTATCTCTTGATCCTCCTATGTCCCAACCTCGGGGTAACACATAGGAAAACCTGATATCTAACCATAAACTCCAAAGGTTGTCTCTGCTGATCAGCATAAGATTTCTACAGAGACTGTGCAGTATCCATCCTTTACCAAATCAACTCCACCTATTTTGTGGTCTCTTGAACAAGACGAGGTCCCAGTATAGCTGCCTCTCCTACCTCCACCCAATATAAGGGTGATCGGCACAACCTACCATACAAAGCATCGTAAGGTGCCACATGAATAGTTTCTTGAATACTATTATTGTAGGAAAACTCAACTAGAGGTATATGTCTCTCCCAAGAACCTCCAAAATCAAGGACGCATGCTCATAGCATGTCCTATATCACATGAATTGTGCACTCTAACTATCCATCTGTCTAGGGATGGTAAGTTGAACTTCGAAATAGCTGTGTACCCAAAGCCCTCTGTAGCCCTTTCCAGATATGCAATGTAAAGCGGGCGTCCCTATCTGAAATGGTAACACTCATAACCCCATGCAAGAATAAAATCTCACGGATGTACAATCGTCCAAGCTCATCAACACTGAAGGTATCCTTAATCTGAAAGAAGTGAGAAACCTTCATGAGCATATAAATGACAACCCATGCCTCATTATTCCCTGGAGCTGATCTCAGTAACCCTATCACAAAGTCCATCATGACATCATTCCATGTCCACTCATGAATGGGTAGCTACTGTAAAATCCTCGTTGGTCACTGGTGCTCTGCCTTCACCTGCTGACAGGTGGAACACCTCATGACAAGACCAGCAACATCTCTCTTCATACCTGGACACCAATACTGGCAGTGTAGATCATGATACATCTTGGATACGCCAGGATGAACTGCCCAAACTTAGGATTGAATGTCTCGCATCATCTCTTCATGTATATCTGTTGTCACCCAAATGTGTCCTTAGAAACGCAAGATCTCACCCTCACCTACGGTCCATCCGGGAAGAGGGTCCTCTCCTGACACGTTTTCCCGTAAGACTAGGCCTTCAGAATCTGATAGCTGCCTAATTCGGACTCGGTCAAGAAGGGTAGAGGTAACAGCAACAGAAGAATGAAATGTCTGACCCTGTCTATCATGCACATCCAAATGCATTTCAACGAACATAGCCATAATCTGCCATGCGCTGTTGGCCTCCTAAACTGCCTGTATTTTTTTCCTTCTCCTCAGTGCCTCGGCCATAGTGTTTCCTTTACCAGGAATATAAGAAAGATATAAATTGAAAGACTGTAGGTACTCAACCAACCTCCGCTGTCTCAGATTCAAGTCACACTATGTGAAGATATACTTGATTCTCTTGTGGTTAGTATATTCCACAAAATACTCTCCCAGAAGATAATGTCTCTAACAAAGCAAAGCATGAAGAACTACAGCCAAATCCAGTTCGTGTGTATGATAGTTCCTATCATGTGGCCTCAACTGCTGAGATCCATATGCAACAACACAATCCTCCTGAATAAGAACTTCTCCAAGGATGATTCTAGATGCATCATAGAAAACTTTATTACTCTTGCCTGGCTCTGGAAAAACTAGAATCACTGATGAACTCAATCTCCCCTTCAGCTCATGAAAGGCTGAATCGCAGGATTATGGCCATTAATACTTCACCCCATTCTTAGTCAAGACCATCAACAGTGCTGATAAGCATGAGAATTCCTATATAAACAGCTTGTAGTAACCAGCCATCCCTATGAAACATTGTACCTTGAAGACATTCATCGAGTTCTCCCAGTTAACTACTACTCTCACCTTCTCTAGGTCTACTGAAACTCTTGTCCATGAGATGACATGACCCAGTAAGTGAATCCCATCCATCCAAAATTGGCACTTTGAGAGCATAGAATATAACTGATGCTCTCTCATTGTTCTCAAAATGATCTCATGATGGGTAGCATGGTCTTGTCTAGTTAGAGAGTACACCAAGATATCGTCCATGAAGACCGACAAGAGAGAGTCTAAGTATGGATGTAACACTCGGTTCATGAGTTCCATGAAAACTGAAGGTGCGTTCGTTAGGCCGAATGGCATAACCATATTCTCATATGGACCATACCTACTCCGGATGGCCGTAAGAGGTATATTAGATGGTCTGACACGCAACTGATGATAGACGAATCTCAAGTAGACCTTCGAGAACACTATGGCTCCTCGAAGCTGATAAAAGAGATCATCTATCTGTGGCAATGGATATCGGTTTCTGACCATCAATATTTTAGCTTCCGATAATTAACTCAAATCCGTAAATTACCATCTTCCTTCTTTCCTAGAAGAATAGGCGAACCCCAAAGTGAAGTACTCGGATGGATAAAACCCTTTTCCTACAAGTCCTCCAACTGCTTCTTGAGCTCCTCTAACTCAGGTGTATCTTTTATATAAGGAGGAATGGATACCAATGCTACTCCTGGAACAAGCTCAATAGAGAATTCTACCTCTCACTCTAGAGGCAAACCTGAAAAGTCTTCTGGAAATAAATCTATAAATCGATCAACCACTGAAAGAAAATCTATCTGAGAAGTCTCCTGGTATTCTAGAAATAAGCTATCAATTTGGGCCATAACACCCCCAAACCATGATGCTCTGGCCTAACTTTGCTCGCATGGACATCTCATTCTCCTTTTTGATGAAAAGATCTTCCCTCTGGTGATGTGAAACTCACCCTACAGTGATATAAATCAACAAAGTCTTGGAAGGGAACTGACCAGTCCATCCTGAGAATGACATCATAGCCTTTCATCTCCAAAACATAGAGATTCAATGAAATATGACACCGACCAACCTCAAGGGGGCAGTCTAAAAACTGACACATGCTAGAAGTTATAATTCCCAAGGGAGTGTCTAGCGTCATCATAACCTCCGAAGTATAAACTGTAAGTCTAAGGCATTCCACGGTATGCACAGAAATAAATCTATGAGAAGCACCTATATCAAAAATTGTATAGGATACAACTGAGGATACTAAAATTGTACTACGAACTGTAGAAGGTCCACGAACCTGCTCTTGATGAATCTTCTCTAACGCAAAAGCCTGGCCAGCACCGTGGCCCTGTGTAGTAGCATGAGATCTCTGAGCTAACCCTCCCTCAGCCTGACCACTACGTCTACGAACTCTACACTGGTCTAAATGACCTGAAGAAATCCAGCCCGTAGTTTGCTACGGAACTGGTAATCCTACTTCTGTATGCATAGTCATGACTGATCCTCCTTCACTAGACGCTGGATGGAAAACCTTGAAGAAACGATACATATTCCCCATCTTTCCGCAAGATCGGCACTCCAATAGGTATCTCGGGCACTGAGGCTTATTATTCCCACTTTTTTACACACTGATACCATAACACTTGGTTTCCATAAGGAAGATCCCATCTACCAGATCCACGTCTCCATTATCCCTTAAATTTCTCACCACGATAAGCACCATGTTAACTATCAGAGTAATAGAAGCCAACTAAAATACATTCACCTGTGATCGGATGTCCGGTATGAGGCCTTCCTCAATCGTCCTTGATAAAAAAAGCTCGTCATTCCCCAAATTGTGAGTGAAACACTGTAACTCTATGAAGAGAGATGAATACTCCATAACTGTGAGAGTACCCTGATGCAGGTTTATGAACTCTCTGGATCTGTCAGCCCTCAGCGTCGCTGGGTAGAAGTAGTCATAGAACGTACACTAAAACTCATCCCAAGACATAGCATGTTGGAGCCCTTCCTGTGAAACTACCTCCCACCATATCTTGGTGGAATCTCACATCATATAAGTCGTGAGCTTCACTCTCCTCTTCGGAGGAATCTCTCGGTGCTCGAAGATAGATAGCATGGATTCTAGCCATGACTCTACACCCTGTGTTCCTCCATCCTCTGTGAATGTGGGTGGATGCTGCTGCTGAAAAACCCTCGTCAGCTCTTCCATAGATGGGGTACGCTGCTGAGCTCCCTAGAAGGTTTGAATGAATCTCATTAAACTCTTTCTGAACTGAGCATCTTCACTATTGTCTGGAATCACTACAGGTGCCATGTCCGGAATGATAGGAGGAACTACTGATAGACCCTGATCTACCGTATCAAGTATACGGTCACTGTCTGGTTGATGAGGTGCATTAGGAGGACGTCTTGGTGGCATGAGTCTGCAAGGTCACAAGAACACCTTCATTAACGATGAACACCGTTCCAACTTAACAGAGTAAAACATGACTACACGGCGTGTAGTACCACTACATGGCATGTTTCTTGAAATTTTACCCTGGGCATGTACCTTGGCCATACATGGCTGTGTAATCCACATGGCTGCACAATGTGTTCTCAAAATACACGACATATACTAACCATTTTTATCCCTGAATGGTTACTCCTACATGGCTAGGAACATGAACTGTCCCAGAAGAAAACTACATGATGTGTTTTTCCACTACACGATGTGTCCTTATGTTTTTTCCCATGTCCGTGTTGTTAGTCACATAGACTGGTACACAGACCATTACTACACGGCGTGTTTGTACACTACACGGTGTGTCCTTAATATTTTTACCCTGTCTGTGTCATTAGTATGACAGACTAGTAAACATACCACTACTACACGGTGTGTCAAAATGGTACACAGCGTGTTCTCTTGATGATTTCCCAACCCATGTATTCAACTACACAGCTAGGCCACATGGAAGGAAACTACATGGCGTGTACATGAAAGTACATGGAATGTAACTATGAAAAGTAGTTCTTCACGAACAGAAGAACACATGGCATGTGTTTATAAGACCACACACCATGTTGGCTGGGTTTCTGGGTAGTAAACATAAAATAACTCCCAAAACCACTGGGGAAAACACTAAAAGAAGCACCTATGTGCCAAATTCCGATCTGTGGGGGACCATCCTCCCCGTGAATTATGGATTTGAATCATAACAATGCATATAACAAGTAAACAGTATAACAAACTCACGATCCACCAAATTCTGAACCTCGAGGGCTCATAACACCTCTAAGACCAAAGTTTTCTGCCCATGATAAAAAAGCTCTTAACAAACAACACCCTATCAACATAGTAGGTATTCTATCACAACAGCTATCATAACAACATCCATAGTCTATAAAAAATTCTATCACAGCAGCATGAAATTTCTAATGCAATTTCTATGGCATGAAAATATGAATGACATGTGATTTTTTAACAAGTGCCTATATGATGCATGATATGGCATACCCTCATCTCATCGGGTTGCAACAAAATAGAACCACAATCATATAAACATTAACAACACAACACAAGTGCACCACCAAATGGCGAAGTCAATTAAACTGTAACATTTTCAAAACATGGAAATTGCAATATTCGAGGTAAAATGGATTTTTCCCTGTACATGGGTTCTAGAACTCCCTGGAATAACTATTTACCATTTACCTATTCCGTCCTATCCCTATATAATGTCACTAAATAGTAATTCAATAGAAAAGAAACAAAACTCTTTTGATACCACTTTGTAACAACCCGAATCTGGAGCCACTCAACTGCTGCACCGTACCCAGTTTGCCACATGACCTCAAGCGCATTTCCCCAAATGATAGAGGGTTCCGACTAGCAGCGAGGGCCTTGGTGAGTCATTGGGGGAAACTATTTCCACATTTAGTAAAATATACAAGGGAATGGAAATAATGGTCAATGGAAGATGTAGTAAACTTCATACAATAACTGAAACTAGACAGCGGAAGCAATGAATATATAGTAACTATGATAATGATGTAGTAGGTATAAGTATCTAAGGAAAACATCAAACAGAATGATGTGCTGAATTACAACTGAGAAACAAAGTATAAAAAGTAAGTAATAAATCCTACATCATCACAAGCCTAAGCTCGATCTTATGCTCTCCAGCTCTAACCAACAATCACGTAACTAAAGTAGAAGGTCCACAATCCCTGTCCACAACTACAACCATATAACCTGTTTGGGCCGAAAATCAGGACCCAAACAGGGTGTGAGACTAATCCCAATAGGCAACCACCCTATGATCTATACCCTGGTGTCAGTGAGTAATATAGTAGAAGTAATGAAAGTAAATGTAGGAATGAACTAGGAGTACACAAGTTAACCATCCTACCAATTACCATTCACATTCATTTCATAATTAATTTTTTCATTTAATTAAACAACCAAGGAATCAAGCAAATATCTCTATACCAAGGTAAATAGGTAACACAACAGGCATCGAAAGACTACCTAAAAAAACAAGCAGGACAATAGATCCAAACATGTTCTTTGGATTGGTAGACTCATATAAACCAGTGAAACAATCCACATTCACACTGACTCTCTGGGTGGCACAAACTAGCAAACCCCTATTGTCATGTAAACATACAAAGGCACAGACACTTCGGGAAGCAGTCATGTCGATACCTCTGTGGTCTTGCAACGATAGCTACAGACTCTCTGAGGAAGCTCTTATGTCTAAATACTCATGTGGTCTCGATACGTGCATATACTAAGGATAGTATTTGCAATCACAAAGTCCAATTCTCATAGGTCCATCAAACGAAACTAATTCCAACAGACCCCCTAGGGAAGCACTTAATTGTATATTCCCTCTTTGGTCTCTCGCACCAGGTTCTCACATCCCTGAGTTGTCCAGTCGTGCATAATCGACTGTAAGTATCCCTATTTAAGTTTAGAAACTACTTGGATAAAATCTAAAATGCATCAAAATCATTAAAACAGTAGTCAACACATGCAATCCATTATAACAAGAAAAAAAGCAATTGCAATAGGGTTTGCCTTGCAGGCAAACTGTGCCAAACGACGATAAATAGGAAAATAGAGATAACACCAATGGGGTGATCCTCAAACATGAAAAAAGCATATATTAATATCAATTAACCTTATGCTAACAAGAAATCTATGAAAATTAACCAATAAGACCAAAATTCCTAACCCGAGATACCCAAAACATCCGAATCTGACACTTTTTCACAAAAACTCAAAGACATTCAATGTAAGGAAAAAAACCACCTAGATCAATACTAGGAGATCGATATACTTGATCCTTGTCCCATGAATCAGCCTATAATGGAGGAGTTTTGCAAAAATGTATAAAATGTTCAACCTAAGATAACTCCTATAAGATAAAGAATCAGGAAATGTGGAAAAAGAGGAACCAAGAACTCAGCACTGTGATTCTATTGCAACAGACTGTGTGCGATTCGGATAACCGGTGACCGATCAGCATCTCAGAGAAGATTCGGCCTCCTTAGATACTCTAGATAGAATTAGGTAAAGAAGAAGATGGAAATAATGATTAGACACGACCCCAACCCATTTAACGAAAAAATGAAACTACACAGCGTGTACTTCTAGAGTACACGGTGTGTACTTTCCTTTTCTATACTCCTATTTAGGCAGCTTCCAAGTAACCCTTACATGTCCGTGTGTGTGGCCATGACATAGGCAGTACACAACTTCTAGTGGCATCGAAGTACACTGTGTGTACTCTTAAAGTACACGGCGTGTACTCCAAAAATTTCTAAATTTTCCTCATTTTATAAAAAACTACCAGAAAAAGAAAAACATACCTGAAAAGAAGATTTGGGTTCTTACATCATAATTATTACATAACATCTCAAAAGGTACAAAGTATACACTTTGACTTAGTTCTCATTTTTTCACAAAATATATACTCTTAAAAAAGTGTCATGTCTACATCCATGTTTTAGATAGCATGAATTTTCCTTTATCTCATCCTTGACCCTATTTATCTTCAAGTCCTATGAAAAACATTTAAAAACTTGGGATGATCATAAAAAATCAAAATAAAGGTCATAAAACAAAGAATGAAAACATTAGTTAGTCATTACAAACATAACCTATTCTCTTTAACATACCTCATGAAATCATATGATTTATGAATAACACATAGAAAACATAAAATATAAAAGAAGCTTGTGGCATCCATATCATAATTACATTATAGATATCACATCTACATAGGGAGCTACATTGGAATACACAGCACAATATATTACCTAAATATCTAAGGAGAAACAATCATGTTTACCTCTGTCACATTACACAATGAATTAGAGAGCTATCTCAGGCTCACCCACCCTAGGATTATCATGGAACCACCTATATAAATAAACAATGCCTAAGAACCATAACATAATCATAAGATGTAAAAAAATAACATTCCCACATTGAAATCACAATATTGCATTCAATATATTGAACAAGATATTGAAATAAAAAATCTATTTTCAAACCCATTTTCAATACCAAAATACGTAAAAGAGCATATGGTATTTATTTTCATTTTAAAAACATTATGGCTTGTTAAGAATTCCAAATAAAAAATAATACTAATGGCGTCGAAAAGGTCATTGTCATCGGGTACGTTAAAAAACATTAGTATTTTTAGTAAAACGCCTCATAGAAAAATAAATCATTTGAATGAAATGAAAAGTCAATGGTGTTTATCCAGTGTATAAAATAATGTCATGTATATAACAAAATATGCCTCAATGAATGGATATGGAGACAAAATCCATTACCTAGTGTCCGATTTGACCCTTTCGTTCTTTAATCTCATGAATAATAATGTAAAGATAATTTATAATTTATTATGATCCCTTTTAAATTTTATTATTCACTTTATATCACATTTTACAATGTTATAAACATTATGTAATCATTTAAGTTAATAATAGTCATTTTGTCGATATTTGGTACTAGTGTAAAAAAATAAACTTCTTAAAATTTCAATTTGTTCATGTGGTAAAATATCCATTTTATCCAGAATGATATTCATTATTTATATATCATATATATCATATATATCTATTATATATATGTATTTATAATAGTACATAACATTTAGATATAAGAAATGAAATGCACCCTTCATGGAGACGTTAAGCCATACATACGCATGAACTATACTTTCATTTCTATATCTTATTTTCATGGAATTTAAACAAAATGATATATATTTATGTTATAATTATAGTATAATGTCATATATAATATAATTAACTCAATCCTTTATATGTCCCACATATGGAATTAACGAGTCATATCACTTTGATGGGGTAGTAGTTCACATTTCCTAACATGAAATTATCGCGTTTACCCATTATGGAAACCATAAAGGTATGATATAAATAGAAAATATATAGGAATAATGAAAACATAAAAATAATATATATTATATATAAATATATTTCTATCATAACGACCACCATGAGAGGTGGTAGTAGATAATATAACAATCATCGTTTAATGAGGCTTTAGTTTTCCATCCATAGAAACTATTTGTTCTTTACCCATTAGATAGAGGTGTGTGTAAATGTAGTTAGAATATTTCTCATAATAACATCCTAGTATATTTAGTATAATGTTTTTAATAAAAAAATTTAATAAAAAGGGGATAGGGTGTTGGAAAAGTAAAATAAAACAAAAGAACATAAGAGAATATGTTACCTTTAAATCGGGTAACTCGCTTTGGTTTGAACCAAAAGGGTTTGTTTAAGTGACTTATACATAAGTTAAGGATTCTAGGTGGAGTATAGGTATGTAGGGATATTAATTTGGTAGTGTTTGGGGGAGACAATGGGCTTGAGAGATGTAAAGAATGGTCAGAGTTGAGAGATTTTTATAAGGGGGGGGGGAGGGGATCTTTAGGAATGTGTGGAAATATTATTTTGTTAAATAATGATTTTCTGTTTCTGAAAGTTCAGTACTTATTATAGACAAAGATAAGATGACTCATGGTTGAAATAAAATCATCCAATTAGAAGTGGATATGTTTTTTATATTATTTTTATGTATAATATTATTTATTTAAATGTTTTATTAATGACGTAAACACTGCCTCATTATTGTGTTATAAATAATTTAATATATATGATGTCCAAAAATTAAAAAAACAACGATGTAAGAAATACTTTTAGTTTTACAAATAATATTTATATTCTAAAAGATAACTTATATAACCATATGGAAAAATTAATTTACTAAAAGATATTTGTTTATGTCATTTTTGTCTTTACTTTATGTTAATTAAAATAAAGTGCCATTATCACTCCCAGGTGGCCCCATGAGGATCCCAAATCGACTCAAGGATGTCCATGGTAGGATTTGTATCAACCAATAGGATTAGGAAATATGTTATACTGATTTTATATTATTATAGTCATATTTTGTTACCCTAATTTACCATATTTACCTTTTGACCATGATAAATAGAATATATACTGAAGTAAATATTCAAACTTTCTAAAAATAAAAGTTAACTATTTACACAATTTGGACCTCATAATTCCAAATATTTAATCCATTTTTCCAAATTCAAAACAAATAAGTGGTAGAAATTAATTTTAAATTAATTTATGCTGTCAAAACCGAAGGCCTGTTTATAAGAAATAATAATTATCAAAATATTAACACTTGTTTATGTCATATTTCAAAGTGAAATTAATTAAAATGAAAAACATTAGATCAAATGGTAAAAATATAATCTAATTAAACATTAAAACCAATTAAAAATCTGATTTAACCATATAAATAAATTATATTAAAAGGATGTTTTGAATTAAATTACAGTATTTTCACTCTTTATTAAAAAATGATCTTTCTCAATAAAATACCAAAATATACACCAAATTATATTTTGATGCCTCAATTCTAAAGAATAATATTTTTTTGTCAAATATATCATATAAAAGTCAAAAAAATATATATTTAAAATGTGTTTTCCATCAAAAGGTTATACATTGACTTTTTAAAGAATATTAGAGTATTTGTGCTTAAAATTGAATTCATTCACATTTTAAGCATCTAAATTTTGTTGGAGAAATGTAAAAACATTTACAAAAAATGTATAATCATATTATAGTTAGTTTTTTTCATTCAAACAAATATAACTGCTAGGCGTTAATTACTATTTAATATAATAGTATTATATTATTATTGTGCAATGTAAGATTTCAAAGAAACCCATTATTGCATATCGGGCATGCCATCGAACGTAGCACCCCATTTAAAGTAAAATTAATTCTTAATTCAAAAATATTAATAAATATGAAAATTTTATATTTCTTTATTTACCTTGGATGTTACAATATGTGAACCAGAATGATATCAATGTATTTAGAGAGGATTTGTGTTTATCATTTAGATGTATTTTACCACCACAACCTGCACCGATTTCATGTCTTATTGAAACAGATGCTACTATTTTCATAGAGAGAGTTATATCACAAATTCAAGTAGATATATTTTATGAAAATACAAAAGTATGGATAGAAAATAAAAGGTTATGTGATGAGTTTTCTATATTAATTTCTATTGTAGATGAGATTCCACTTGAGTATGTAGCATCATTGGAATAACATGAATATAGTCTTGAGGATACATCTTCTGAGGATGATCCTCCTCCTACACAAAATCTTGATTAGATTATTTTGGGATTAGTTGTTTGTGTTTAATTCAATAAAGCCTCAACCTCTACTGATTATTCTATTTAGATGCCTCATTTTGAGATAATTAGAACAATGATAAGAAAAGGGGTTCAATCTATGATGGTTATAATTCATTTGGATATCATAAGAAAACATAAATAGAAAAGTGATCATATATATGACATGGTGTGTTTTTACATGTATGGGGATAGTAATTATAAAGAGAATATATCAAATAAAGTATATTTCATCTTCAAAAGGTTTTATACCAAACAATAGTTGGACATTCATTTCAAATATTTCATTGTGATTTTGGGGATACCTCCTATCACACAAGCCTTCAAGGAAGAAGTGAAACATCTGAATGATCTTACAACTACTATTCAGATGTTTATGGAAAATAATTACTATTTCACTAAGTTAATACATAATTATCAATATATAATCACAGAAATTATAATCCTTTTGAATCAATACCAGCATCATCAGAGTATTACTATTATAGAACCAGTGGCATTCCTTATTCATCCAATGAATAAGAATTCCCCATCAGAATCAATCTAATGGTCAGTTGATCCCTAGTTTAGAGATGATGTGACTAGAAATACGTTTTCTCCTCAACATATAATTCATTAACCATTACCCATGCCTATGGCACTTTCTCTTAGTTATCTAGGACCAATGATCATTAGGGAACATGCAACTCTTATATCTTCTACAAAGAATATTCTATATTTTTGTTCCTTATAAAGTCCCCATTCATTCGTTTTTTACCTCTACTCTGTCTGAACCTCTTATTCCTCCATCTACTTATAATGATTACAGAAATGCAGTAATGGTCCCTTCATTGGAGAAGAATTAAATATTAGGTTGATCTTAGATATAGATGATGTTTTTATTTTTTTTACATTCATTTTACAATTTATCTCTCATGAAGTATATTATATCTTTTTATCCATGTTATATTGTTTATTTCTTTTTTGATCTCTTTTTCCAAATCCAAAAGTTGTAGTAATGTGGAAATATGATATGGTATTTAATTTTATTTATTTTCTCTAATTTGTACAATATGATAAGGATAACTCTTCTTTTGATCACAATAAATAACTTATTATTTCCATGTTTTTTTATCATCAAACAAGTGAAGACTATTGGACTTATAATGTTTCAATTCACACAAATCATGTATAATTATGTTAAATAATGTTAAATAATGTTTAAAAATCCTATTAATCTATTATTTCAATCTTTCACATCATAGGATAGATTGAAAAAATGTGGCTATGTATAGTTCACGGTTAAGGTTAAGTCACCAGTGAGGTGAACTCACTATTGGAAATATCATTGTCTACAAAGAAATAGAGAAGTATGAGCCACTGTTTCCCTAGACCTACTTATACAATATCTCACTACTAGCTATCTCACCATCAGAACAAAGTTTGAATTATGACAAAGGATGAGACACTAACACTCAAACTAACTATACAATGAATTATAGTTATTAAACCTACTTATAGCTCAACTAAGAATTTTAGAAATGTAAGAGACACTATCTCATTCAACTATTGATATCTATATACCCATTTCATTAACTATATAATAGAGTGAATTACCAAATAAATCAAAAAAAATCAATGTATGATTTATCAGTATGAGCTTCCGATAGAATGAGTCACGATCAAGATGACCTACCACCAAGACGACCTATCTTTTGAATGACTTATTATTCTGAGTCACTGATACTCAACTCACCATTCCAAATTATAGAGTACTTTTAATTAGAGACAATAGTTCTACTACATCACTTCCTGACTGGCCGATGTTAAGATATTGGTATTTCTTACATTTTCATTTAAATTCAAATTTATTCTAGAAGTTATATTTATGAAACCTAGGGTAATTCTTTATTTTAATAACCTTGTTTGTCATTTCTAGACAACAATAATATCAATGTTAGGGACTTGTACGAGGTACGAGGCACCATAGAACATGCTTCATTTTAGATGTAGGGAATTAATCGAATACCAGATCAAAAATAAATAACAATGAATATAGAAATATAGAGAGCTACACATGAGACTGAAAATAACTGGTGAATGATTATATATACTCAATAGGTGTCACTTCTATGAACATAAACCAAATAACATCATAAAACAACATAAAAAGAGATAATGGAATCACTAATTCATCAAACTTCTACCACACTAGAAAAATTATATAGTATATCACACAACACTTTTATTTTTCAGTATTTTTCCAAAATTTGACTAAAGTTTCATTTAATGACATCCTCAAAGAGTCTCATGCATCATTTCCAATCACAGAAATCCATATAAACACTGTTATTTATATTTTTCTCTACATGTGTACTATTTCATCTTTCTATGTAGTGTTTGTTTATTTTTTATAAATACACACTAAATCCTATGAAAAAAATAAAAGATACATAGATATATTCACAAACCATATTTTAAACCTTACACTCTCATTGATAATTGTTGAATAGGTATATGTGTGGCCTATTTGTTTTTTCCCTCTCTTGAAAACTATGGAAGATGCCTTCTTGAACTAGATAAAATGTATACTATTGATTACCCAGATAGAGAGTGTGGATCCTTGTTTATTTATATATATTTCTTGTTGGAAGGTGATCACCAAGTGTATAGGGTTATGTCTTTTCTAGAGACTAAAACTATTGTTTTAAATTCAAATGTGTGATTTTAGGTTTAGATTTCCCCCTTTTAATTTATAGAAAACTATATTTCACTTTGATAGATAATGTTAGATAGTTTTTATATTATAATTTGGCCTATTATATTGATTTAAAATGATAAAAATAATATTATCTATTGTTTAAACTCAGAACTAATAACTCATTAATAAGTCTTTCAGAAGATGACAATTTTTTAAAATTTGATACTTTGGATAACTGGGTCGTTATGTATTTAAAATTGGAAAAATTATAAATAATTATTTTAAATATAATTTTTTGTAAGGACTCTATTCACCCCATGTTGAGTGACATACTCTGACAAGTATTTATAAAGTTATTTGTATGTATATTATTTATTTTTTCAATGGTTTGTAAAATTAATTTCATTAGATAATGTATTGAATTTATTTTCAAATGAAAAAAATTAATTTTATATTTTAACATATATAGCGTGAAATACATTTCCCACCATAGTTAATTCTATTTTATTTTTGGGTTCCCTTAAAATAACTAATTATTAATTCAGATAAAAACCTTATTTACCTTCTTTATAGGTATTCCCGTTTTGAGAATGGTTATTCTAAAATCCCATTGTGTTTTTTATAAGGGTGTAATGTAGTTTTAAAATGGTTTTATGATGGAATAGTGAATTCATAAAATGTTTTATACCTGATTTATACATAATAAATATATATATGAAATATTTGTTCCTAATACAACATGTATTTTGGTTTTATCCATATTATATATCAATATTAACGAGTGATCCTGATATTTATTATACGATGGGTTCTCCCAGAAAATTCCCCAATGCATTAGGTAATTTTCCTTGTCTAAATCGCAAATAATGAGAGAGTTACCATAGAGGTTTTGTGTATGTATATCACTAGGATCTAGTTAATTTAAAATTTTGTTATGAATTTAATAGATCTATGTATATTGAAAGTGTAACACCCCGAGATTTTATGAAAAATATTATTTTAATTTCATTAATGTCTTATGTTGTATTCTACACCAAGATTACCTTGCGCTATACGCAACACCGTATTAGCTTGCAGTATACGCAACACTATTCTTGGACCGTGTTACACACAATTTTGATAATAGTTATTCTACGCAACATTGAGTATATATATATATATATATATTAAATGTATAAATGAAATATGGTTGGATTCTGTTATACGAAACAATGAAGGATTCTTTCACAACACGCAACCCTGACTTGGCTTGCATTACACGCAATCGCGACCTTCCTCGATAGCGTGTGTTGTACACAATACCGGGTTTTAATAAACAATGTTATATTATTATAATATTGTCATGAACTAGCCATTATGAATAGTATTAACTAAATTTTGAATTTTATAACATTATTATTCATCTTACACATTTCTAGAACATGGTATAAGAACAAAATAATTTTTTTGGGTAAAATAAGTATTTTTCAAAAAAATGCAGTTTTGCCGCCTTTTGATGGCGCACCCACTTTAAATCTATTTTTTGACATGTTTATAAGTTCAATTTGAAAAAATAAAATTCTTTTTTGGAATCAAGAAATAAAAATTTACTTTGGATAAATTTTTCATATTATTCTGGTAACTTTCACATTTTAATGAATAGTAAAAACACGCTATATTTTAATTAAAAACAACTTTTTTCATCGTAATATCTTATGTGGTTAAATTATAATATTGAATGGTTTTAAAGTATAAATAGAATATATTTTTACCATTTAATATAATTTATGTCATTAGCATTGATTTTACCTTGAATTCGTAGGTTAAATCAATTCAATCTTTTGCAATGTTTTAAACAAAAACCCGTTTTTATTCGACAACGGGATTAATTTTAATTTAATTTCTGCAACTTCTGTGTATGGAATTTTAAAAAATGGATTCCATATTTGGAATCAGTGGGTCCAAATTATGTTAATAAGCTACTTTTTATTTTTGGGAATTATGAATAGTAACTACGGAAAATTTTATTTACCATAGTTAAAGGTAAATCGGGTAATTAAGGGTAAATATAATATTTTAAAATTACTCTAACAAATGTCAAAATTCTATTGGATGACTAAAAGTCGACCCATATCACCTAAGGGTCGGATTAGAATTATTTAATGAACATTTGTCAATGAAAATAACTTAATTATTATTAAAACCAAAGAAAGTGACAACATGTCACTCTCTTAAATTTTATAAGTATATTAATTTTAATTTAGTGATAAACTTCATGAAACTTCGAACATTAATAGTCTACAGAAAGCTAATGAAATTATCTACATCATATAAATTTATTTATAATTTTTAGGGATTAAATAATTATCATTAATTATGACACAATAGTGATGCAGAAATTGTTTATCTAGTGAAAAATCAAGAATAATGTTTTTTAAACTAATAGTGACCATAAAATGCACAAATACCTAACAAAAACTTATTGTACATGTAAATGTAAACCATAATCATCCAATTGTGGAATATTTGACCATTTGGAGCCTTATAAAAGCGATTATGACACTTATATTATTTTATTTTAAATGATGCCAAAGTTGTCACCTTCATAATTTAATAAATATAACAATTTAAATATTGTGATTTTAAGATGATAAATTCGAGTAAAAGTATTATTGTGAACGGTAATATATTTATCTTCATCATAGAATTTTATTTTAAATTTTTATACAACAAATTAGTATATTAAATAATTATACAAAAATGATGTAGTAATTATTTTATTAAGAGAGAAACCAAATAAATGGTTTAAAAAATACTAAAATAAATCTTATATGAACTATTTAATGTGATACACTAATTTTATAGATACATATGACCTTTTATTAATATATTAAAGCTTTTAGTTCGAACATATCTTCTGTATATATTTTATTTAAATTCAAATAAATGAATAGTGTCAAAATTGACACTATTGTTATTTTACAAAAATAACATATTATAAAATTGTTTAAAAATCCCAAAAATATTTAAAAATTATAAATTTATATTTATATGGTCTATAATGTTATAAAGTAAACAATTATGGAAAATTCACAACAAATAAGTAATTATTTGTTATAATTTAAAATTTAGAATTTTATTACCACAAATAAACTTAAATAGATTAAATAAGGATAAATCAAAATGATAAGGTTTAAAATAAGCTCCAAACATGTCTAAATTTGATTGGTTGATGAGATTACAACCCTATCTCATCTAATCTTAGAATATGAGTCATTTTTGGAGGTTTTCATGTGGGGTTAGATTTATTATAAATTAATATTTTTAAGAATTCCTAAGGTGCCCCTCTCCTCCCTTATAAAAGGGCACCTCCTCCCCCTCCTCCTCACACCAAATTGAGCACTCAAGCTCGGCCAACCCCTGCCAAAATCCCTTCTCCACTTCCCTAGAATAATCATATAGGTCCTGGTCTTCTTCAAGGACCAATCTTAGTTCCCTAAGTGAAGGATTCAAAGAAGCGTTCCAAAGAAGAGGTAATATCCATTACCGATCTTTTCAATTTCTTTCTTATTCAACTTCTTCTTCTTTAGTTGTTTCATGATAAAGTAATAACATCAGTATTACTTACATACTGATATGTTATTATAAAAATGAAACAACCCTAATTCACCTTCTATCCAACCTACGGAAAAATGAAATCACCGCGCGTGCGTACGTACAGAATACCGTCTCCACGCCGTGGTGTAATATATTTTCCACCATCACTTTACAAGGATGGGTATAATGGTGTAATGAGTAACTATTTATGATTATTATAAAGTAATATTGATACTGAAATAATATATATATACTCCAATAAAGTTCCACGATCATAGGAACGATATCATCACTCGTGCGTACGTACGGAATACCGTCTCCACGATGTGATGCGACTTGTTCTACATGATCATCATTACATAGTAATTATATAAATTGAATGAATAAATATGATATATGTTACACTAATACCATTCTGGATATAAGGTATCTATAACCTTAAAAGAAGAATAAGAATGTATTCGGCAAAACATGCATAAGAACAAAAGGCAATAAAGACCCGAGTAACAAATAACAATGAAATATTACTATCAAGAAGCTAAGAATATGACCATATATGATATCATATCAATATGTATGATTCTGGAATAAGTCAATAACATTATTTAAACCATTATACAGGAGCTTCGGACACGTACAAAGCAAATTGGACCTAAGGTAAGGGAAATATCACAATCTCATTTTTATCCGAGATTGTTTATTCGTAAGTATTTACTGGGGTGTATTTTATCATCCACATCCATGTTTCATCAATATGTAATATTATTTCCATCCACTTACAATAGTTTAAATCCAATTTTTACCCTTCGGTGATTTTTTAGTAAAGAATATGAAAGGAATCTTTTGTCATTTTTTCGTACGAGGTACTTTTTGACTTTTCCGACAAAAGTACAAAGAATGTTTTTTTTAACTTATACGGCATGAATGGATTTTTAAAACATTATTTCCAAGAAGATTCCTTTACAAGTTTTCAAGTTTATTTTTAATCAACTTCTTTTATTTTAAAGTCGTATGACATGTTATGAAAGGAAAAATGTTTTTGAAGTAGAAAGGATATTTTCCTCAAGAATGGAGTTCAAGTATTTTATCAAAATTATTTTCCATCTAAGATAATAAAAGGGTTCTGTTTTTATCCCTATTATTACATGGATTTGATTATGTTGTGATGGAAATATTTTTATGAATTCCATTATCTTATATGAATTGTTTTATGATGTCATGTTGTTTAAGAATCCCATTTTTATTACATGGGTTACGTAATGATGTATGGTTTATGATTATGTGGCACACATAAGAAAGGATTCATTATAAGATGGGTGGGACCTATATCTCCCTCCAATGCATTGGGTAAAGATTTTATATCACATGAGATAGACATGGCTGGAATGGTAGGTTATACCGGTTCAGTGAAACAGGACTGAAACGAGGGTTACTCGATTCAGAAAGGGACTTTGTCCACTAAGATAGTCTTGGCAATGAGTCTTGACTAACAAGAAATGATTCTCTATGATTATGTGTGTATGCCACAATGTTCCATGTTTTATGTTATGATTATTGTGATTACATTTCACTGCCATGATTTATCCCATGTTATGAAATTATGCTCTCTTTTGCAGGTTATGATTTCCAAAATGTTATGTTCTTATGAATATGATGTGATTGATATTTATTTTTTTTACCCTTACTGAGCATTTGAGCTCACCCTTTTATGTTTTCTTTTCCCCAGGATATAAAGAAAGGTTTTAGGTAAAAAAAAGGAAGATCTTTATGGGAGATGTTGAAGATCTTTCACCACGATTAGAAGATTATAGTCCGAGTTTCCAAAGACACTAAACTATTACGGTCCTTGTGTGTGTGTTTTTGTTATGTACTAAGTATTCTGCAAATGTAATGTAATGTCCATGTACGTCAAGCTTCGGGTCTCTACAGTTGGTATCAGAGGAAAGGTTTAGTCAACCTTTGGAAACTAGGATGCGAAAACGTTAGTGAGATCCCTAGAGATATTTCTAAGGTATGTCTAGGGATGCCCCTAAGGATAAGTATACGTATAGGATATAGTCCTAGAACTATGGTAACGATATTAGATTAAACCAAAGATGTTAGATATTTAAGTTACTCCCCCTTTATTATGATTTTTTCCTCTCACACTATTCTTTTTGGGTTTTAGAAAATGGCTGGAAACAAGATGATTCACAATAATGGAGGATATGATGGACAATGGAATGATATTCTTCATGAGAAACCAAACGAAATGGGATTTGGAAGTCCAAACATCATTATTATGCCGAATCAGCAATCTCATAATATGATCAATAAAGTAAAAATTGGTATGTTTTCTGACTCGACTAATAAGAGAAAGATGGAGTTCCATGATGATCATAGAGGAAAGAAAGTTCAATTTCCCCTATGTAAATCATGTGGGAAGAGGCATCAGGGAGAATGTTTCAAGGTAACTGGAAGATGCTTTGGGTGTGGAAAAGAAGGACACAAAGCAAGTAAGTGCAAAATAAAAGGGTCGGTCAACACCATGGATGAGGATAATGGTATTGCTACGACATCAAAAATGGTTAAGTGTTTTAAATGTGGAATGTATGGGCATTATGCAAACAAATTCCCTAAGGGAAAGACTCATGAAGAGAATCAGTATGGTCATATGGGTAGTATTTATGTGGATGATGATGAAGAGACTACAAAAGATATGTGAGATGAAAGAATTTTTGAAGCTCGGTCAATGGTTTAATAATGTAGTGGAATGATTACATGTTTATCATGTGTAATGTTGTATAAGTAATCTCATGGCACTATGGAATAAAGAGACATGTAAGGATTGTTACATTGTTGTATGATTAATGTTACCAGTATCCATGAATGGTTATTCAGATATTTTTGGAATGTGCATAATGAAGGGATAAGGAGAAAATTATATGTTTGATAGTATTCATGAGCTCATGACTGATATAAGGAGAAGGTTATATCATGGTTTGAGTATATAGAATTTTTGGATTTTGGTATGTTGAAAGAGTTAACTTTTGACAGCATTCATGTTTTCACTAATGTTTAATGGGTATTCATATTTTTCAAGAGAATACATCATTAAAGTATTCACATGATTGGAATGTGACCAACAAGATATATGGGGGATAAATGATGCTATTCACATGCTTGGTTGGAGACATTTCAAGTAATCATTTTCTTTATACTATGAGCTTGGACCGAAGTATTTTAGATAAGCCTAAAGATTGTAATGGATTATGTTAACCATAAGTTAGTATTGTTTAAGTATAGAACTTTTTTTGATATTATTTATGTGATGTTATAGTAATGTAGTTTTAGAAAAAGGACAACCTGCAGGACGGGCGACAGCCCATCGCTTCGGACAAGGCTGTGGGAATCGAACCCACAACCGAAGTGTGACTGACCTTTATCACCTACCACTGACCTACAGGAAGTCCCTGTTTAGTAGAAAACTAGTTTTATTATATTAAGCAGTATGATATGTGAAGTATAAGTTCATTTTAGGAACCATATACGATTAATCTCACTATAGATCGACTTATGTATATAATTTTTGCTAACCTTTTGTTTGAGACAGATGGAATGACCCGTCATTCTATCACATGATCTGCTAACACTTCACGAATAACAAATTCAACTTCATTTATTTAAGAGATGAAGTGGAAATTGTTCAAGGCACGAACAACAGTGAGATTGTACCAAAATAAAGTAAGTATTTATTGTAATTCAAATTTTCAACTTTAGGGAAATGATCTTGAAAACCAAAAATGTTGTCCTAGTGCCCTTATATCCGATGAATCAGATGGTACCCTAGATCATCACAAATTTATGGCTTTGTGATTGCTAGCTTTTCCATAGCCATGTTCTCTACCACTCTCCATCAGAACATGATGGTTAGATTTCTCTTCCATATCCATATTTTCACCTATCTGGAAACCCAGTGATTAGTTTATTTGGGTAACCGTTACGTTTCATACTTTTGTTTTTTAAAGATAAGTTTGGGTATTCCTTTTTACGATGTGGGTTTCTATCAAAGAAACTTTCAAATAGTAAACCATTTATAACCCCGACGAATTTCCAGGGCGAAATTCATTTTAAGGGGGGTAGAATGTAACACCCCGAGATTTTATGAAAAATATTATTTTAATTTCATTAATGTCTTATGCTGTATTCTACACCAAGATTACCTTGCGCTATACGCAACACCGTATTAGCTTGCAGTATACGCAACACTATTCTTGGACCGTGTTACACACAATTTTGATAATAGTTATTCTACGCAACATTGAGTATATATATATATATATATATATATATATTAAATGTATAAATGAAATATGGTTGGATTCTGTTATACGAAACAATGAAGGATTCTTTCACAACACGCAACCCTGACTTGGCTTGCATTACACGCAATTGCGACCTTCCTCGATAGCGTGTGTTGTACACAATACCGGGTTTTAATAAACAATGTTATATTATTATAATATTGTCATGAACTAGCCATTATGAATAGTATTAACTAAATTTTGAATTTTATAACATTATTATTCATCTTACAAATTTCTAGAACATGGTATAAGAACAAAATAAATTTTTTGGGTAAAATAAGTATTTTTCAAAAAAATGCAGTTTTGCCGCCTTTTGATGGCGCACCCACTTTAAATCTATTTTTTGACATGTTTATAAGTTCAATTTGACAAAATAAAATTCTTCTTTGGAATCAAGAAATAAAAATTTACTTTGGATAAATTTTTCATATTATTCTGGTAACTTTCACATTTTAATGAATAGTTAAAACACGCTATATTTTAATTAAAAACAACTTTTTTCATCGTAATATCTTATGTGGTTAAATTATAATATTGAATGGTTTTAAAGTATAAATAGAATATATTTTTACCATTTAATATAATTTATGTCATTAGCATTGATTTTACCTTGAATTCGTAGGTTAAATCAATTCAATCTTTTGCAATGTTTTAAACAAAAACCCGTTTTTATTCGACAACGGGATTAATTTTAATTTAATTTCTGCAACTTCTGTGTATGGAATTTTAAAAAATGGATTCCATATTTGGAATCAGTGGGTCCAAATTATGTTAATAAGCTACTTTTTATTTTTGGGAATTATGAATAGTAACTACGGTAAATTTTATTTACCATAGTTAAAGGTAAATCGGGTAATTAAGGGTAAATATAATATTTTAAAATTACTCTAACAAATGTCAAAATTCTATTGGATGACTAAAAGTCGACCCATATCACCTAAGGGTTGGATTAGAATCATTTAATGAACATTTGTCCATGAAAATAACTTAATTATTATTAAAACCAAAGAAAGTGACAACATGTCACTCTCTTAAATTTTATAAGTATATTAATTTTAATTTAGTGATAAACTTCATGAAACTTCGAACATTAATAGTCTACAGAAAGCTAATGAAATTATCTACATCATATAAATGTATTTATAATTTTTAGGGATTAAATAATTATCATTAATTATGACACAATAGTGATGCAGAAATTGTTTATCTAGTGAAAAATCAAGAATAATGTTTTTTAAACTAATAGTGACCATAAAATGCACAAATACCTAACCAAAACTTATTGTACATGTACATTTAAATCATAATCATCCAATTGTGGAATATTTGACCATTTGGAGCCTTATAAAAGCGATTATGACACTTATATTATTTTATTTTAAATGATGCCAAAGTTGTCACCTTCATAATTTAATAAATATAACAATTTAAATATTGTGATTTTAAGATGATAAATTCGAGTAAAAGTATTATTGTGAAAGGTAATATATTTATCTTCATCATAGAATTTTATTTTAAATTTTTATACAACAAATTAGTATATTAAATAATTATACAAAAATGATGTAGTAATTATTTTATTAAGAGATAAACCAAATAAATGGTTTAAAAAATAATAAAATAAATATTATATGAACTATTTAATTTGATACACTAATTTTATAGATACATATGACCTTTTATTAATATATTAAAGCTTTTATTTCGAACATATCTTCTGTATATATTTTATTTAAATTCAAATAAATGAATAGTGTCAAAATTGACACTATTGTTATTTTATAAAAATAACATATTATAAAATTGTTTAAAAATCACAAAAATATTTAAAAATTATAAATTTATATTTATATGGTCTATAATGTTATAAAGTAAACAATTATGGAAAATTCACAACAAATAAGTAATTATTTGTTATAATTTAAAATTTAGAATTTTATTACCACAAATAAACTTAAATAGATTAAATAAGGATAAATCAAAATGATAAGGTTTAAAATAAGCTCCAAACATGTATAAATTTGATTGGTTGATGAGATTACAACCCTATCTCATCTAATCTTAGAATATGAGTCATTTTTGGAGGTTTTCATGTGGGGTTAGATTTATTATAAATTAATATTTTTAAGAATTCCTAAGGTGCCCCTCTCCTCCCTTATAAAAGGGCACCTCCTCCCCCTCCTCCTCACACCAAATTGATCACTCAAGCTCGGCAAACCCCTGCCAAAATCCCTTCTCCACTTCCCTAGAATAATCATAGTGGTCCTGGTCTTCTTCAAAGACCAATCTTAGTTCCCTAAGTGAAGGATTCAAAGAAGCGTTTCAAAGAAGAGGTAATATCCATTACCGATCTTTTCAATTTATTTCTTATTCAACTTCTTCTTATTTAGTTGTTTCATGATAAAGTAATAACATCAGTATTACTTACATACTGATATGTTATTATAAATATGAAACAACCCTAATTCACCTTCTATCCAACCTACGGAAAAATGAAATCACCGCGCGTGCGTACGTACGGAATACCGTCTCCACGCCGTGGTGTAATCTATTTTCCACCATCACTTTACAAGGATGGGTATAATGGTGTAATGAGTAACTATTTATGATTATTATAAAGTAATATTGATACTGAAATAATATATATATACTCCAATAAAGTTCCACGATCATAGGAACGATATCATCACTCGTGCGTACGTACGGAATACCGTCTCCACGATGTGATGCGACTTGTTCTACATGATCATCATTACATAGTAATTATATAAATTGAATGAATAAATATGATATATGTTACACTAATACCATTCTGGATATAAGGTATCTATAACCTTAAAAGAATAATAAGAATGTATTCGGCAAAACACGCATAAGAACAAAAGGCAATAAAGACCCGAGTAACAAGTAACAATGAAATATTACTATCAAGAAGCTAAGAATATGACCATATATGATATCATATCAATATGTATGATTCTGGAATAAGTCAATAACATTATTTAAACCATTATACAGGAGCTTCGGACACGTACAAAGAAAATTGGACCTAAGGTAAGGGAAATATCACAATCTCATTTTTATCCGAGATTGTTTATTCGTAAGTATTTATTGGGGTGTATTTTATCATCCACATCCATGTTTCATCAATATGTAATATTATTTACATCCACTTACAATAGTTTAAATCCAATTTTTACCCTTCGGTGAGTTTTTAGTAAAGAATATGAAAGGAATCTTTTGTCATTTTTTCGTACGAGGTACTTTTTGACTTTTCCGACAAAAGTACAAAGAATGTTTTTTTTAACTTATACGGCATGAGTGGATTTTTAAAACATTATTTCCAAGAAGCTTCCTTTACAAGTTTTCAAGTTTATTTTTAATCAACTTCTTTTATTTTAAAGTCGTATGACATGTTATGAAAGGAAAAATGTTTTTGAAGTAGAAAGGATATTTTCCTCAAGAATGGAGTTCAAGTATTTTATCAAAATTATTTTCCATATAAGATAATAAAAGGGTTCTGTTTTTATCCCTATTATTACATGGATTTGATTATGTTGTGATGGAAATATTTTTATGAATTCCATTATCTTATATGAATTGTTTTATGATGTCATGTTGTTTAAGAATCCCATTTTTATTACACGGGTTACGCTATGATGTATGGTTTATGATTATGTGGCACACATAAGAAAGGATTCATTATAAGATGGGTGGGACCTATATCTCCCTCCAATGCATTGGGTAAAGATTTTATATCTCATGAGATAGAAATGGCTGGAATGGTAGGTTATACCGGTTCAGTAAAACAGGACTGAAACGAGGGTTACTCGATTCAGAAAGGGACTTTGTCCACTAAGATAGTCTTGGCAATGAGTCTTGACTAACAAGAAATGATTCTCTATGATTATGTGTGTATGCCACAATGTTCCATGTTTTATGTTATGATTATTGTGATTACATTTCACTGCCATGATTTATCCCATGTTATGAAATTATGCTCTCTTTTGCAGGTTATGATTTCCAAAATGTTATGTTCTTATGAATATGATGTGATTGATATTTCTTTTGTTTACCCTTACTGAGCATTTGAGCTCACCCTTTTATGTTTTCTTTTCCCCAGGATATAAAGAAAGGTTTTAGGTAAAAAAAAAGGAAGATCTTTATGGGAGATGTTGAAGATCTTTCACCACGATTAGAAGATTATAGTCCGAGTTTCCAAAGACACTAAACTATTACGGTCCTTGTGTGTGTGTTTTTGTTATGTACTAAGTATTCCGCAAATGTAATGTAATGTCCATGTACGTCAAGCTTCGGGTCTCTACAGAAAGAGTTTTTATTTCCCATCTATGGGTTTTAATGGTTTTCTTTGATAAAAATGTTTGTTTGATTTCCTGTTTAAATTATTTATTTAATTTTATCATAAGGCATTCAGATATTGGTAAAATTTTAAGGAGATTTTTTTTCAATTGATAAACTTATTTCTTATTTCATTGTCTCATAGTAAGATTTTTTTTTCACATTAAATTTTTCTAATGAAATATTCATTGGTTTTAATGATTTTTAAGGTAAATGAATAATCTGAGTTATTATGCATGAAACTTTTTCATGAAAATTAAATGTGTTTGATTTTAAAATTTTAATATAATGTAAAAATGTATACTGATTAGAATTATTCACATTTAATTTATGAGTTTATTATATCTGTGTTATGAACTAATTAATTAAAACTATATAGAATAATTCTAATTTGTAAAATACTAAAATGAATTATTGGCTAAAAAATAATGCTTCTGGAATGATTAATTTTAGGTCTTTATAATGTCTAAGAATGTTCCATCTGTATACATGAATGAAAATTGTTGTTATTGAAATTTTTTACTGTTGATAGATGATGATACCAACATCCATAGTAATCCATTTAACATTAATTAATAATGTATTGTTATTTTTAAAAAATTATCTCTGATAGTCCATTG
This sequence comes from Viscum album, assembly GCA_963277665.1. NCBI lineage: Eukaryota > Viridiplantae > Streptophyta > Magnoliopsida > Santalales > Viscaceae > Viscum > Viscum album. The sequence continues at coordinate 1,421,835,080 of OY728145.1, forward strand.
GATTTTGAGAAAAAATAATGAATGAAATTTTTTTAGTACCCAATTTATTCAATAGAACATTATATAAATTAAGGGTAAACATAGAATCATATTCAAATACAAAATAAGGACTCAGTGTAACTTGACTATCACTTTGAGATATAGTAGAGAAAGCTGACATAATGATGTAATATATCGAATAGGAAGGAAATAAATAAGTTTAGTAAATATATCAATAATAAATCATATTGAATTAAAGTAGGAATATTTTATTGGTTATTATACCATGAAATCCATTAATCTATTTCACTATTTCCACATGAATACAAGAGAAGGCATAAACATCCCCTCGAGTAATTTTTCATATTTTTTAACCTGTTAACATTTAAAACATTTCATGGTAAATTATATAATATTTATTTTGATTTCATCCAACCATAAATGTTCTTAATTGTTTCTTTACATCCTATTAATTTTACAATAAAAGGAAAATAGAGAATTATGATATTTACGCATCATTTTTATCTTTAACTAGGAATCAAAATACACAAAAATTGTCTTTACAAATATAATAACAACTTCTTCATCAAAATTAATATCTATAAGCATAAATTTTTTTATCAACTCTACATCTTCAAATAAAACATGATACCCCTTTTCACCATTATTAGTTCTGTCAAAAAAAGGAAACTATAGTGACACTTGACGCAAAAATAGGGATGTTTCTCCAAGAAAAATTTCTAAAACAACATTCATCCAATTAATAACAAAGGATCCCGTACAAAAGTATCACAATTAATGTTTTAATACCTTTACTAAATGAAGCACTTTGCACTATTTTCCTTTTTATATATCATATAGATTCATGAATTCATAATCAATAATAAATTCCATCTATCGTCTATTTCCCCGATGTAAATCAATCTTATTGAATTTATACTTTAAAATTTTATTATTATTATATATTTGACACTTTAATCCATATAAATGATGAATTTATATTTTTAAATCCAATATTTTTTGAACCAATTTATCTTTAGGTGTAGGATAATTTAACATATATGTTTTAGATTTTCCAAACTAGTAACCTATTACATGATCATTTTGTATTATAATATAACCAAGTTTCTTTAAATAAACATCATTTTAGAAAACATAGTCATCATTTCTAAGTAGTAGCGTAAAACATGATAATTATCTAATGGTTTTTTAAATTCCTATAAATATTCAAAAAATTCTATCATTTAAATTAATTTAATTCTTTTTTATGTTATGTTTCTTAGAAAGCTAGATAACTGAGAAATTATTTTGACAAACGAACAGTAAAATTCAACTATACCCTAAGAACTGTGAATCTATATCCCATATTTAAGACTTTTACACTCTTTAACCACATTATATTAATATGTGTCCATAGTTATTCTATATTAATTTATAAAACCTCAACGAAATGAATATTTTGTACACAATATTAAAATATACTAAATTATCCATATAAAATATTTTCATTAAATGCATCCGAAATAGTCCAAAAATGTTCCTAATGATAATAATAAATTTTATTATATATTAGGTATACATTAAAATAGTATTTTGAAAAATATCCAATAATGTAACATTGTAGTATTTTTTGGATGATTGGGATCATTGAAAATAAGGTTAAAAAAGGTCATTATGGAGTTATAATATGATTTTTGACTCTATATACTGAATTTTCTATAATAAATGGCATGTATTCTATGTAAGTGGAACAAAACGTCACCCATATAAGGTGAGGTTTTTTCCTAGGGGTTTCTAATATTTTTATCACAAAAAAAAATTAGAGGAAGGGCCATGTTTTGTGAATGTTTAATTTTTAGGGATGATTAATGAAACTATGAAAAAACAAAGGAATTCATGAATATATGGTGTTTTTAATGTATGGAGATTATAAATGTAATTATACACAAAGATATACTAATGTGCATAAGAAAACATTTGGTATGTTATGTGAGTATGAAATGTTTCATGAATGAATATTTCACCTATATTTGGTGAAGAAATGTAGTTTCATAAACATTAAAGAAGAATTTCATGAAAAGGTAGTGGAATTGTTGAATTTTATATGTAGGGGATTCACATTCAATAAATTTTACGGTAACCCCTTAATTGATAAGAGAAGTCAATAATGAATATCAAAAGGATCAATTTTCATAAAAGAGTTTCACAATGGTTTTTCTCATATGGATAATTGATTTTTGAGAATAAAAGAGGCGTCAAAAATTCGGTTTTTTTAAAGGTTCTTAGTTTCATGAATTTGAAATATTGCATGAAAGATAAAAGATTCATAGTGTATTTTAATGTTTAGATAATGATTGGGAAAGGGTTCATTGTATGAGATTCTTATGCTAACAAGAAGGATTTTCATAGAAATTATGAGTTAAATAATTATTTATCAAGTGGATTAATGTATAGGATCATGAAAAAATAAATAATGTGTAAAAAAAGTTGTTTTAGGTGATTAAATAAAGAATCATGTGTAGGAGTAGTGATCACACTTCAGGTGAGAGAGAATTGGGCTTTCACATTTTGATTGTTAGTGAAATAGGAGGGACATTGTGTCTATTAATATATTTTTAACAGAAATGTAGCTAAATGTATTTGGTGTATATAGAAATTAATTATGTCCTATCCTAGGAAATATTATAGTGTGGGTGAACCACATAACATTTGGTTTCCTCATTTATGAATTTATTTTTTCAAATACATTTTTGATGAAAATTGATAGAATAGTGTATGGTTTAATGATAAAATAAGGTTAGATATGATGTTTTTTAATCTTACATAACATGATTCACACATCCCCTCTCATAATATTTAACATAGTTATAATAAAAATAAATTTAACAATTAACTCGGGTAAAAATAAATTGATAATGCTTATAAATACAGATGTAACATTTGTAATCCTAAGAGGCGTAATTAGAAACTAAAAAATCCCCTACCTAGTAAAAAATGTCATCTTTATAATTTTATATTCAATTAACATTATAAAATGGGTTGGAATTAAAATTAATCTTATTAAAATAATTAGTCTTATAGAGTAAATTTAATAAATCATAAATATGAGGAAAAAATTACCTAATCGTAATGGTGATTTTATTCAATGCTATATGACAAATGAAAAGGCTCATTGAACCATATTTAATTTTTCTAAATGTTGTAGTAGAACACCATGGTTGGATGATAAGATTAATAAATCACTTTTAAAGTAAATCTTGTAACTAATTTTCTAATTCCAAAGATCCTACATGATCTATTCGATCAGAAGGTCTTGATTTTGGATGATCATCTAGAACAAAGTCAATAGTAAATTTAATATCTTAATCAGTTATAATACAAAAAAATCCAATGTTAAATACATCCATACATTAATTTCTATAAATTAATCTTTAATATTAATAGTCCCTTCTTCTCAAAAATATTTTATTTACAACTTTCATTTCAATCAATAGCCAATTTATAAGCTTCCTGAAAAGTCGTCAAATATAAGAATTTATACTTATATTAAAACCCAAAACAATTTATAAAAAAATATTTATATCAAAAATACATTTTATAAGGATAAATGGAAAAAAATCTAGTACTATAACAACATAAATCTATTTACAGTGAATGAACACATGATTTTTAAGTAATTCTTTTCTACCACCAACAACAATAATATTAATAAAAAATTTCATAAGAACTACCCAAAATTATTTTTTACCAAACATTAATTCTTAATTTTATAAGGTATTATTTACAGTTTATAAGAATATATATAAAAAATATTTTTTTTAAACTCAAATAAATTAGGAAATTTTAATTATGTGAATAAAATAATAATGTGTTTAACACCACATTATTGGATGGTTTAATATCTATTGAAATAATAAAAAAGGAATTATACATAACTTTATTCTTTTTACCTTAATATATTACATCTTGTATTCCTATATAAATACAAATACTCACATAATATCCCATGTAATTATCACAACTAGAAAAAAAGACCATTATTCATGGTTCAAAAACCGTGGCCAATATTTCCTTAGTATTAGGTCTCTACCTATTTCCACAATTTTAACAATGGAAATAGATTCATATTTCCATGATTTTGAAAATCATGGTAATATACTTAAAAACACACCATGTTGATAGACCTATATATATGGTTTGACCATGGATATAGCCTTGGTAAACCATGGAAATATCCAAAAAAATGTGCCCACTGAGTTTCGATCCCACAACTCCTAGTTTTCCAACTTGCAATGCTCACCTCTACACCTCTAAATGATTCAAGTATATATATATATATAATAATAATAATAATAATAGTCTAAATAACCACAAAACTGTGACAATAAGCCTTCTTTCCCAATTATTTACGGGAATATGTTTCTCCCAGATGCGCGGGAACCCTATAGCCACAGGATTGGAAAATTATGGCTATAGGCCTTCAAAAAAAGGCTTATAGAAACATTTTTAAAAAACATGGAAGTAGTTCCCATTACCATTCCTATAGGCCACACAAAAGTGTCCTATAACCACAATTTTAATACCGTGGCTATAGACTATTGAAATGTGGTTATAGGTCTGTAGTGGTAGCCACGTTTTCTAGTTATGCATAAATAACACATCATACTCTATATCATTCATTATATTTATCTTGATTACTATGATTTATTTCTTTTTAGTCATTATCTAAATTTGTAAATATATCAAATTAGAAACACATAATCTATTTATTAAGTCATTACTCTAGATTTTTTTACAAATATTTTGACAAGTTTGAAATATTGTTTTTATATCTTCAGTTTTACTTAATTGTTGATTCCCATTTTCCTACATTTTGGTCCACTTTTTTTCTTATTTACATAAGATACAAGATCATAAAAAACTTCTTTTATACCTTCTCGACACATTAAAAAAGTTCCTCACAGCTTTTAAATTCATGATAATCCAATTCCCTTTGATATCATTCCTTCAATCATGTGTAAAATAGGTTATGTTTTATTTTAATATCCCAGATAAAATTAGGCATATACCATTACAACCAGGGGATGAATTATTTATAGAAATCCACTAATTCATTTACCTTTTACCTCAATTCCATATAATTATTTTCCATTCTAGGTCAAAAAAACATATGAATATAATCATCAAGGAAATTATTCTTAAATTATTCCTACTATAAGGAATTAATGTCTTATATTTATATGATATTATTAACTATTTACCACAAATATTTTAATTAACCTTCAATTATATAAATAGAAATATTTTCCTTTTGATGTTTTGAATAACCCATGTTATTTAATATATGCTTCATATACATAACCCATCCTCCATCAATCCTAGGGTCAGATGATCCCCAAAATATTTGCAGTTTAATTTAATTAAATGATTCACCATAGAATTGTTTTCCTATAGTGAACATGGTTTCTATCATGAATAAATTAAAACCAAATTTATGGGGTGTTAAAAATATTCCATGACATTAAAAACTACATTATTCCAATTCCTTCCTTTCGTTTATAATGACATGGAAAGATATTGTCTTTATGATGATTTTATATGTTATATTCCTTGTTTCCTATAAAGAAAGTCATTCTAAATTGACATAATATAGATAATGAAACATAGTAATATAAAAATGATATATCATGATATAAATAAATCATAATCTTTTAATGGTGCATATATTTTATAAACTGTTAATATTATATAAATTATTATTTGATTACAACTATAAAGAACTTATCTTTATTCAAACAATAATTTTTTTTTTAAAAAATTACTATCTTTTATAACCAATGTTTTTTAGGATTATAGATTCAAATAATTATGTCCCAAAAATTTTATAACTAACCCAATCATTATCAGTTATATACATCCTCATGGTATCCACTTCCCATATTATATAAAACATTTAAAATTACATGAATTTTAATTTCATGAAAAAACATCTCTTTTTTAACATGACTACAGAATTATTCATCCACATCATTAAAAAATATGAAAAAAATTTCAAATATGTGATGAAGGAAAAATGACTAGTATGAGACATATAAAAAGCATTAAAGAAACTCATTTTTCAATTTCAAAACAATGTGATCATAAAATAGAGTTTTCCTTCAATATAATAAACATTTAAAATAAAAGAATCATTTACTTACACATGAAACCAGTTTATCTGAAATTTTTTTCATAAATAAATTTCTATGAAAACATAGAAGAAAAATCCAAATGTTTTGTGTTTCATAGATAACATGATATACCATGTTCAAAAATTTCATCAATATTAACCTTTTTAGCCTAAATGGGAATAATGATTCCATTAAAACAAAATATCATTAACCTACACAATAAAATAAAAAATATTTCAATGAAAAACAATTAACTAGTATAGAAAATTCATGTATGTGCTTTGGATATAATCATTATTGATCTAATACAAGAACCCATAAAAGTAGGTTAACAATGATGGTCAACTTATACTATAATTCTCATTATAATATAATCAATAACCAATGTATTATAGAGCTATATCATGCTCCCCAATATCAATAATAAAATTTGATAGCACATAACATGAATAAAATAAATAAATTATTTTATTTCCACCATAAAAATCATAAAAATATACTTATTACCTTGTTAGGGAAACCTTTTTGGATATTGATATATCCCATTCCTTTAAACCCCATTTTCCAAACAAAAATATATAGAAAAAAGGTAAGGATGTGTTTTAATTGAATAAAAATCTATTATATTATAGAGGATTCCAAACATAAAATAATTCTTAGTGTGGTGAAAAAATCCATCACTAATATATATGTTAAATTATAACATCAATTTTTTCCTTTTGAAAAGTAATTAAAAATATTCTATATAAAACGGAAAAAACACTATTTTTAAAATCCTTAAAGAGAAATTTAAATAAGGAATAAAATATTCTATATATTTCATTTTTGACCATATAATTACATCCATAAAAAATTAAAAAATATAGATATGGATGAAAAATAATTATAAAATAGATATTAGAAAAATTAAATTTGGATTTAAAGTTAAAATGTTCTTTAATATTCGTATAAATTATCAACAACATTATTTATTTATTGTTCCATAATATTTTATCAATTATTTACAATGATAATGATATTTTAAATTATTAATATACTTTTTATTTTATATTTCCATGTTATACTCAATTAATTAATCAATTCACCTCACGTCAAATGTTTTGCTGATGTTTGGTTCATATTCCCAAAATAGCATGGTTATGATGAACATGGTGAAGGTGGTCATTATTATATATAATAAAAAATATCTATCTTCATATAATTATATTTTTGATTTATTAATTAGGCTTTCAACTCAATTTATTAAAGATGGTTTTGAAAAATGAACTTTGATACAATCATAAAGGCGGTAGGCCTTACGTACACCTTAGTAACACTTCTATTTTTTAGTGAACATGAGTGAATGATGGTAAGTATAATATTTTTCTATAACAATTTTTATACCATTAATATAATATTAAATATTTAAATACACACACACATATATATATACTATCCATGTGATGTAGTTATGAAAAATGAACCACATCACTTTCTAGTGGTGGTAATCAATATTTACACACGAACGACCGTATAATTTTTCAAATAATGGAAAGATAAAAAATAGGATGATATATTCTCATTCATGAAATATAAATATATCATTAATATAATATATATGATAAATCAATCATTATAACCATCCTTTAGTGAAAATTATGAAAACAAATTAAGTCAGTTCATGAGGTGGTAGTCTTTCGTATATGATAATGATGAATTCATTTCCAAATTGATGAAAGAGGATATGGATATAGGTTATTCCATAAATATAATAATTATAGGTATATTTTGTGTTTATATTTTATTATATCATAGAGGGTAGAAATGTTTTAAGGGGATATATCAATGAAGAAAACAAAAACATTCAATTAAAAGTTATACCATTTCTTCAGAAAACCACCATTTAATTATACCTCAATCCAACTATGGTTGGAATTATACCCTATGTAAGGCATGTTTTAAATGTGGAGGAATTTTATGAATAAATTTTGGAAATTATTTTCTAATCCAAAATGCTCTTGAGGAGATGATATGAGAGGAAAGGGTGTGTCCTTTTATAAGTATGGGAGGGAAAAGATATTGAATGTTTAAAAATAATAAAATATTTTACTATATTATTAGTACCAAATAGATCTAAAATTGATCATTTTTATAGATTAAATAACATAAGGTCTATATATTACAATAAAAATGTGTTTAGAAATTTTTTATGCAATCTTAACCTTTATCTCATTAGCTTGATCTCCATTACACGTGTTTTAAATAGAACCATGTTTAAAAGTTTACTTGTTTTAATATTAATTTTAATAAAAAATTAAAATTAAATTATAAATTAATATTAATTTATATATATATAACAATATTAAATCCATTAAATTATATTTAATTCAAAAATATGGATTATTTTAATTTAATATTAATCCGATAAAACGTGATGAAAAATGGTTTTTGGAAAAAAAATGGTATCTTATGTAAACAAATTGTACTGTAATTAATAATAAAATTAATTCCAATTACTTTAGATGAATTATTAATAATATAAATGAAGTAATTTAATGTTGAAACCATTTTAAATGGATATTTACATTGTAAATTTCTGTAACAAAATGAACAATATTCAATGAAAAATAAGTATTTTCACTATGCATTATAAATGTAATTTTTTTAAAAAAATTATAAAAATTTCACTCTATGATAAATTTAGAAAAAATATTTAAAAAATATTTTTTTTAAATTGATATTATAATATTTTTAAGTTAATTTAATAAATAGAAACATATAATATATGTAAATACTTTTAGTAAGAAGAAAACTATTTTTTTATTGATTTGATGATTACATAATTTCTTATATTGAGTATAACTATATATGTTACAAATAATGAATATTATTATTGAATTAAATTGATTTAATATAATTATTACCATTTTTTATAAACAGTTCTCTATTGTAACTTGAAATAAATCATCCCATTCACTTCATAAGATGAAAAATCTTATTCTATTCTGATGGAGTTTAAGAAATTATTTTTTTAATTCCATTATTATAGGTGTAACACATATATGTCATAGTTAGTTTGGTTTGTATAAAACATCCAATAACACATTATTCCATCCAATAATTAGGTTATTTTATTTGATATAAGTAAAACCCGAAGGAATTTCTTAATTTCCCTATCTTAACACTTTTATTAATTTATTTTCTTACCCCTTTTTTAATTTTGAAATGATTATGAGAAAAATAATATCTCTTTCTCATAAAATGGGATATAATAGTTTTTTTTGGAAATTAATTTGGATCATGTATCATTGGAATTATAAATTAGTCAATTAACTATAGGTTATATTCCCTTGAAAAAATATTAAAATACTCCAAAAATTTATATTTTTTCATATACTTTGAGTGTATATTATCTCCATTATTTTACATCATGTCATTAATGAGTTTTATCATGTTCATATAATATTATTTTTCCTAAATAATGAATATTGTAATTTATTTTTTATAAAATATAACATAGTTGACCTCTAATTCAGTTCCATGATAAACATCAATAATTATATTATATCTGACTTTCATATCACCATCATTCATAATTTTCCTTCATTGGTTCATATCTATAAAATCCATCAACAATAAATTTTGGGTCTCAAAAGGATAATGGAAATATATCAATATTTTTTATCAAAATAATAAAAATATCAGTGGGAATTATAGATTTCCCCACTATTAAAATAATGTATCCAGGATTTTCATGAGTGTATTTCACTGAATGATCAGTAATTTAATGTGATACAAGAATTGATTTTTGTTCATCTAATACTAATAAATGAAATGTTATAAGGTTTAATAGTTTCAAACCACCTTTTAATTCATTAAATTTTATTAAATATATACAATTTAATAGTTTAAAGGATGAATTTTTTTTATAAACTATTAGATATATATATATATAGTTCATTATAAAATAATGTTGACCTCAATCAAAGTGACCATTAAAAAACAACTAATTTCATTTTATGTGAAAGTATCTCTACCAAAAAATTAATGGATATCATAATTTAAGTAATTTGATCAGTTAATTGTATATAAATGTAATCTGGCTTTAATATATCTATGTATTTTATAATAACACTTGATTATCTATTAATTATCATATCTTGGAATGATATATGGGGATTATAAGGAATTAGATTCTTGCGTTATTCATTTTTGTTCCAATGAATCACTTTTCCAGTTTTCTCTAATTTTCCCTCCCGTTTTTCACTTCCCTAATTTCAATAATTTCCCCTTTATCTACCTCTTTGACATTATATGTTGATTTATTTTACTCCAATTCACTATTATTATGAATTTTTATATCCATAACCTCCCCTCTTTATTTTAACATATGAAAACAAGAATTTTACTTAGTATTAATTTCTAAAATTGATTTAAAATTCATTCTATTTAATTCCAGAAAAGTTAGAGGTAATACTAATAATTATTCACGATATTTTATTGTTTTTTACCACTAATAGGAATTATTAATAAAATAATAAATCACATATTTATGTCATGGATTCATAAGTTAAATTATTTGTTGTTCTTATGGATTAAATTATTGTGGAGTTGGACTGAATTAATTTTTTGGGGTAGGGTATATTTTTTTCAATTATTTAGAGAAATTTGGTTGATTATTTTATTAATTTTTACCTTTGTTTGGATTTAAATATTTGACATATTTCAACATACTGAGCCCATATTTGGGTATAAAGTTTTATTTTTTAGGGCCAGTTGAAGCTTTTATAATTTAAATAAAAATCTGAATTGTATCTGGATATAGTTTAACACTATTGTTATACATGATACCCTCTTCACATATCAAATAGTTTATAAATATGAGTGTGTATTAGTGGAAATTTTTTACTGGATCTAACAATTAAAAAATTTATATTTATTTGGAAATTCATCCATATTGGATTCCAAGAAATCCATTACATCCAATATATATATTTATATCATTATTGTGCATTTGTCACTTTGAAAAAGGCTATAATTATGATATATTTTATTTAAGAGGACTCATGAAACTTCATGAGTATTTATAATATATCCTCAATCAACTAAAATATCAATCACACAAGGAAAAAAACATTAATACACTTATAGGTCAATTGAAATTAGAGCTAATTGACAAGTATGTGATCTAGAAATATTCTAAATAACTCCCTATATCAATCCCAAGCATTGAACATATATTCATTGTCTTAATGAGTTTTTTTTAAATTTTATCATATAACACTTCCATCCTCGCTAATATAAATTATTTATCGAGGAATCAGTTCACCAAAATGACTAACGTATATATTGAACACGTTGGTTAAATTTTAAACAAACTATTTTCCATATATTTATATAAAAATTATAATTAACTAAACCATATGACATTACCTGAAAATAATTTATACAAGAAGGTTTCATAGGTCTCAAAAATATGTATATTAATAAGAGTATCTTTGTATTTAATTACTCCAAATTTCCTTGTATATTTAATCATTTGTATAAATATTTATATTATATTTATTTTTTTCATACATTAGAGTTTGAAAAATGGAAGAGTTTGGAACATAACTAGATTGAAAACTATATTCTATGATATTTCTATCAATTTTTAATTATTTTGTCCAATCATGTGGTTTGTCGTTTATTGATATTACTAATAATATCAACTGACTTTGTTTTATCCAACTGTGTTTTATTTTCAGTAAGATAAAATTATCATTCCAATATTGAGATTATATTCTAGTGTATTTCATGATTCACCACTCATTGATTGAGTGGTTTTTGTCATACTCTTGCATTTTATTACCATGTTAGACAAAAAAGATAACATCCCGCATATAAAAATAAAAAATAAAAAAATAGGAAGCAGGTGAATGAAATTTAGTTAAATAATAATTAATTATATTTCTTTAAATTTTACACAATCCCTTAAAAAATACAGAAAACATGAAAAATATTCTCAGTTTCATTACAACAGAAGAGCTCTAAATGTTTATAATTTTATTGTCCTCAATACTTTACTAGAAAAATAGGGGATAAAAAGACATAATTCACCAATCATTCCCGTGGATATCGATAAAAAAATACTATGAATTTTGTTACCAATTATTTTTAACTATTAATTTGAAAGGAATAAATTATAAAGATAACAAACCAAATTATAAGGTATGAAAAATAATAAGTAAATGATAAAAAAATTAATTCCAAAGTAGTGGTTTTTATAGAATATAGTATCACATTTATTCATAAATCAACAATGTCTATTGGTTTCATGATTGTTCAAAAGTAATAATCTTTTTATAATTAATTCCATGGATTGTTCTTCTTTTAATTTAAGTACATTGATTGAATATAAATTTTCAAATTAAAAAACTCAGTTCAATATATAAAACAAAATATAGATACAAACATTTAATTTTTGTTTATTCATCTTAACAACAATGTATGTAATGACCTACAAATCATGACCTTATAAAAGTGATGTTTTGATTGATAACATAAATTACACTCTAAACCCAACATAAAAAAAATTTATATTAAAATAATTATTTAAATAAATCATTAAATTACACTAATATGGAATTCAATTTAATGTTATTACCTTTATAAGATAAATAATTTATTTTAGCCAATATTGAAAGAAATTATTTTTAATGAAATCCATTTTAATTATTTTATTTATTTTATTTTAGAAATTAAATCATAAAGATTAATATTATAAATTCTATAAAATTAAATTCATTTTATGAATTTATCAAAATAAAATTTACCTAGTATGAATATTTGTGTGTTTTTAGAAATGATTTATTTTTAGAAAAAAAATCTTTTATGAAAATTATAATTTTTATGATTTTTTATGATGTAAGAATATCCCATAAGATTAAAACCCCTTTTATTTAATAAAATATGTATTTTTGGAGAAACATTATTTATGGATTATATTTTATGAGATTATAAATCTAATTCCAACAATTATTAAAATTAAATTAAAATTTCATTTTAATAAAAAAAATTATGATTGTTTATTTTAATCAGGTTTATTAAAGGTTATATTTTGTTTTTTATATCTATAAATGACTGAAACAATTTCTTTGTTTTAAAAAAATATTTATTTTTTTGGGTTTATAATATTCAAAAGTATTCCTTGGATATAAATTTTAAGCTTAAAAGAATAGTTTTTCTTATAATAGTTTTTTCACATTATGAAAACTAATCATAACATTAATTTTTTTTAAAAGTATATTTTTTATTTGATAAAAATATTTAAATGTTTTAAAAATTATTTTTAAAATATCTTTTAAATTTATATATATGTTTTTTTACTATTATTATATACAATGCATAAAAATTAATTAGCAACGTAATAGTAAAATGGGTTCAATGTCAAAAGTCATAAATAAAATACAAAAACCACCCCATGATGTATCCAAAATGAGTCCATGAGGTTTATATAAACATAAAAACACTAAAAAAATTGTTTTCCATTTTTTATCCATTATCCATTTAGTCGTAACATTGCATTATTGAGAATGTAATGGTCACTTCTAACACCGCCTAACCATCCAGTTATAAAAACGTAGCACTTCCACCAAATAGAGAACCAATTATCTATCGAATTTATCATTAATACTATGAAAATATTCTCATATGTTAACCCTATTCAATTTATATATGCTTCTCATATATTTATTTTACTTTAGGTGTTCGTTTCAAAATATTATTCAAAAAGAAAACTGAAACTTCAAACAAGTGTATTACATTATTCCAACCTTTTATTTTACACTACTCCATAAAAAATCAATACAAACTAATTAATATAAATATATCTGTATCATTATTATAAATAGATTTAATTATATTAATTTTAAAAAATTTATTCAATCCTTTCTAGCAATTATGTAAAAAAATTACATCGATCTTGTATGTGTGCAGACTACTGCCTCTACGAAGCTATATAGTTATTTTTCCACCACTTCCCCTCACGGATGTTATCATGGATAGATTTTATGAATAAATATATTTTATATATATAAATTAGAACTCAAAAATGATTTTTTTTTCTATATATATACTATCATTTAATCATTTCATTGGTATATGACATCATTAATCGTGCGTACAACAGACTACCGCTTCCCCAAAAGAAATGTGTGCTTTATTATCACATCACAACAATAATGGTTACATGATTGGATTTTGTAAGGATATGTTTTTTTAATATATTATTAATATTCTTTATATGTCACATCATAATTACATATATACACCCCCTTACTCATTAACTCATTATAACACATTATAATTTGAGTTAATTGAACCATATATATAACGATGTTATAATGATTAAACCATAATAGTTTTGGGATATCATATAGTAGTAATATAATGTAATTGTTATATATATATTTTTTTTAATTAATATATATATTTTCTGTCAGTATTTTAAATTTTTAATAATATATCACCTCTCTATTGTTAAACATAATGAAAACTTAATCATTACAATTTAAATTTTTAGAAGCCATATTCATGTATTTCACCCAATAAAAATGAGAAATATAATATAATTGAAAAAATTATTATTATATCTTAAATGATATTAGAATAATGAGCTTTATTCTAATTAGTGAGAATCAATCTCACCACGACGGCTATTTGGCTCCAACTTCCAGGGCTTCCACTGCCCTTCCAGAATCCGGCTCTTCTTCAATCTATAGGAAATTCCATTGGTCTCTTCCTGTGCGCAGATTGGAGGACTTCCTCCCTGAAGCACCCAATAGTTGCCCGCATTTGTGTCGAAATGGAACTTTCGAAGCCTCCTCCAGAAATGGTTTGGATCGTGATAGAGGAAGAATACAGGTACGTGCAATGCATTGTGTATGAATCTTGGATGAAGTTTTGTTCCTCCTGCTGTAGGCAAGGACACAGCTTGGGCGTTTGCCGCAAAAGGGCTCAGGGTGTGTTGGCGGAACCTCCTATGGTACCGGAAGGATCTCCTGTTGTGGATGTGGATGAGGAGCTTTCTGCTCCTGTGTCTGGTCTAGCAGGGACCGCAACGAGAGGTGGGGAAGTGTCTTTTGCTGCGGTTCTCCCTTAGCCCAACATCGCAAAGGCGACCAATGGATCCCATGATCTTGTGGGCGACGTGGAAACAGGTTATGTGTCTCCTCGAGCGGAGGAATCTCCAGGCTTGGAGTTGGAGTTGGGATCTTATTTAGATGCAGTGAAGGAAACAGTCCCTAAAAACCCAGAGCCACGGGTTTCAGAAGTTTTTGATCGTCTGAGAAAAGATTTGGGCATTGGCTCCTTGTCAAGTGGATCGGGGGCGCCCGTGCTGGGGTCTGAGGTTGGGATTCGGGATCAGGGTCTTCAACCGGCTGAGACCTCAGTAAGGCAGTCGGAACCCTCTGGAATGACAACTGCAGATGCTCCCTGTTTGGAAGTTTCTCATAGAGCTGGCGATCAGTCTAACAGTGCAGATACAGTGAAGATCGGTGGAAGGTATAGTCTTCCATTAAACCCGTTGACAATGCTGGAAGGTGAAGAAAACCATGCTGTAGCGGGATGGAATGTTGAAGAGTCTGATTCAGGAAAGATCAGTTATGCAGAGGCACTGCATGCTGGAAGTGGTTCAGGCGAAAGAGGTAAAACTCTGAGGATTGGTAGAGAGGGAGAGTTATTTGATGGCAAGGAACAGGAGCAGGACAGAGGGGGCGATCTTCCGATTCATTCCAGCCCAAGGAGGGAGGTTCCAGCTATTAAGCTGGGCAATCGCTTTGAAGGGATGGTGACTGAAGATCCGGTTCAGGACTTAGATGCAGTCCAGACTGAGGATCAGGGGGTGTCCAGTGATGAGTCTGTTGAGTTCTCCGTAGGTGATACTGCTGATGATCTTCATGACAGAGAGCCTCCCAGCCCAAGGAGGAGAAAAAGCTTGAAAGGGAAAGGGAGAAAGGACTATTCGTTCTTACCTCTCCCAATGGAGACAAGGTCCACCAAAAAGTCGAAGGACAAGATGATTGAAGGTGTCTCCAAAAACTCTGGTGGCCATGTTGAGGCCGCGGATCATGCAGTCCTTAAGCTGCGGGTGTCATATGAGGTTCATGAGCATCCTTTCGAGATTCTTTTACATTCGGACGAAGAGATGGTGGAAATTTTTTTGATGATTAATGCCTCGGATGAAGAAGCTAACAAGATGATGGGTAGACCTTTTAAAGTAGCAATCACTGACGATCAGAGTGCATGGATTGACAAGCAGGACCTAATACTGATAAAGGGATTCAATGAAGGTAAGATAAATCAAGAGGAATACATGCAATCTTGGGACAAGATGGCTACCTGCTTTGAAGATTTATTAGAGGGTGTTCCAGACACACGGGTATCCTCTATCTCTTGGAAACTGCTTAGGGATAATGAGTGTAGCAGACTTAAATATTTTTCAATGATTCTGAAATATTTCTTGATGCTTGAACTGGATGGTTTCTCACTTTTACCTTAAAAGTGTTTTTTAAATAAAAAAGTAATTTTGGTATTATTATAAAATAATAATAATAATGGTATTATTTTTATATAAAGGATATTAGATAAGTTATTATGATATTATTTTCCATTATACATGAGGTTAGAGTACATTAAATTAATAGGGAATACATGGAAAGGGTTTTCATCTCAAATTCCTCTCATTGAGACATGTTTGGTATTATAAAAACAAGTTCATTTATAAATTTGTTAGACTGAATACATGAGATATCATATCAGGAATTATATTTTAATCGTGTTAATTTAATTTTAATTGATATCCACCTTTTTAATGAGTTGTTATTATGATTTAACACAAAGTGTAATAGTATTATTGGTCACAATGATACACATTACATGTTATTCACCAAATTCTCATTATATTGTATTATATTTATTTTAATATCCAATAAATTGTTTATAAATAAATTCATTATAATCCATGTGATATTGTAATCCAAATCAAGTTCATTTATGAACATTTATTTTTTCACAACTACCCTCCATGTCATAAGTGTTTTTGGAAAATAAATTTTCATTCATGAAGTTATAATAGTTATCTAAAACATATTCCATACAAGATGGGTATAGTAGGCCTTCTAATTACCATATATGGTATTATCTCATTTTTTATATTATTTCCACATATACCACTTTTCAAATATTTCATGCTCCATGGTTTATAGTTCGTGTATGGGATATTGATAAAATAAATCTTCTTTCATTAAGTTATAACATTCCATCTTGAATATTTGTTTTCATACTAGTGCTCTTATAAAAAAATATTTTATTATATATTAATTTATCTATATCTATTGGGAAATATATATTTACATGGATTAATGTCCTCTTACTCCTTCTACAATATGAGTTTCGAATAAATTTATTTATCATGATATTGAAAATTGTTTTTCTTTTCAATTTCATATCTTTTTACTCCATATCTATGTTTCTACAGGATAACCATCATGTATTTTTAGTTACTTATTATTTTATTTTATTATTGATATTATAATATTTAAAATATTTTTCACTTAACCATTTTGAAAAAAATCATTTTTTATCCCATCCATCTTAAAAGACCAAAAAAAGTGGTTATAAAGGCTATGAATGATTAAAAAATCTCCACATTTGATCTTTTTTCATTGTAAAAATAAATATATTTCAGTTCATCCTATAGAAAGTTATAATAGTAACATAAAACACATAGATGAAAAAACATTTAACATGGTTCCCTCTCACTGGGGTATGTCAATAGAGAATTCAAAGGTCATGTGTCGATGTACCAAATCCACTAAAGTTATCTAATGTTAAATTGTTTGAATCCGACTCAATGTCCCTACATGTTTACACATATTTACAATTTTAATGATCATTTTTCTCTACCTTTACTGAAGTGAATGCACTAGTCCTCTAATATAATAATATGACGAGCACTTTTATGATGATTCACACATGTTTATTTCTTTTTTTAAATGTTTTATCGAAGATAATTCAACCAAAGTTGTGCAATACATTTCTTATTGAAACACGTAAACCATTCAAAAGACCCCTTCATGAGATCATCTTACACTTATCTAGATAAAATTAATTTAGAGTCACACCATATTCTACTTGTATAGATTGCAAAAAAATTGTTCTCAATATATAGATTGTGAGACATTTTTTTACTTATGTAGGACGAGTGACTCTCATGAGTCTATGTATTCTGAAAAAACACCAAACACATGACTACCTTTTACATAAGTGGAATCAGATGCATATCATTCACATTAAAATAAAATCATTATATGATCCTTCTTAGGATACTTATATTATATTAAAACTCCCTTAAAATACCCAGAAATAAATATTTCAACTTATCTAAAGATTAAACCACTTATGATATATTATTATCCCAAAGGGATTGTTTTAGGTTTACTTGAAGGCATAAATTCACCGCTATAACTCCAGAAATATCTATCAATCATCTATTTCATTTCTAAAAAATCGTTGTTATATGAATTATGTAATCATTTATTAATTTCTCAATAGATCTTCAAGGAATGTCATATGTCTAAATACCTTCTGCCCTGCAAAACATCATTTTCTTCATGGACATAATGTGAGTCCATCATTTTATCCATTAAAAATCATGAGATAACATTATTTCATGTGACCAGACGTTTACTCCATAATTTTATGCATATATTTCATTGTGTATTTTATTTGATCATTTTTACATTATCTGGTCATGTGATCCAATTTGGATTCCCAATCAAAAGGATTTCAACCATCACTTGATTTTGAATAACCAAGAGACACATCAGATTTGGCTAGACATGCACACTACAAAGGAACCCTTTGGAATTTCACACCCTTCATTATCACATAGGACATACACACACCACCCGATCCTTTAATTTATACATGTTTTGTGTGATCCTTTCACACATAAGTGATTTGGATGATCCTTAGTCACATTCACTATCAACCTGATCCTTTGACAAATACCTTTTATTAAAATAATAAAACATTTTAATAAAACACTATCAACCTTAAAATGCCACCATGGTTTATTTTTTGAAAAATATATCCTCATTTTTATATGTTGAAAATATTTCTGAACATCAAGAATCAAATAGATGAAATTTCTTTTCCATGTAAAATAAGTTTCCTTCTACAACCCCACATAGTGACAAAGGAATTTCTCAAAATGTAATATAATCCATCATGAGTTATGTTCTATGTGAGTAATGGGAGTAGAAGGAAATGTTTAATGATGAATCACTTTATTCATGATCATTCCCTTAGAAACATTTCCACACCAAAATATAATATAAGATCAACCCTTGAGATAAATTATCAACCATCACATGTCAAATGCTTGCATGATGAACCCAAAGGATATCCCTTTCATGATTATTCTTCCCAGCATATTTGGAACTCCACCAATTTTAATACTTATACTATTCTAGTATCCCTTATTAATGATCAATTCACCTCTCCCTTTTTCAATGTGGTTAATGCTCATTAATCTATAGTATAATACATTTAAAGAACATATGTCATAACATAGGGAAAACCACACCATGCCACGAGGGGAGGGGGTTCCACTTCCACACTATTCGTGTATGGGGATTTAACTAAACTCCAATTTCTTGTAGACAACATTCAATGAATTATTTAGGTAAGGCCTCTATCATGATATCTACATTCTATCAATAAGTATACACATAATTTAATTTCAGAAGGACATGATATAATTTCTCCATTATATAGTGTTATTTGATTTCAATTTTATTTATCATTGTATGAGGAATTTATTTTTTCTATAATTTACTACACCCGATTTATCACAATGTATTATGATAATATACTTCTCTTTAACACCCATATCTTAATGCGATTGCATCGTCCACAATAACTTCATTAAAATTTTATTATCCATATTACAGTAAAATTATATGTTGATAAAAGAAATGAAATATTGTTTCATTATTAGTCAATAAATTTTTAATATTCAATGATAGAATGGACCACCTTATTTCATCTTTCTGTCATCTACAAAGCTCTACAAACATGCATCTATAAAACCCAATAACATTTGATGATATTTTTCATTTACAGTAAAGTAAAATCAACCATTAATTTTATATAGGGATGTATTATTTACAGCACATGAAATTCTATTTATTTTGGATTAAATTTATATCATACCTCATGGGATGTGGAAAAAATATCATGATTTATCATTATCAAGTATAACAGGATTCCATGGATCTATATGATTTTAGTGGTATTGGATTCTTTTCCTTTATCATCAATTTCCAATTTCAACCATTTAAAAATTGGTGGTTCCATATCGTTTTAATTTTCCATTACAAATATTCTTAAAACATCTTTATTATATTTCTATTAAAAAATGAATGCTCCATGTTTATTATTTTAACTATAAACCAAAGAAAACTAATACCTCTCCAATCATAGACATTTTAAATTCATATTTTAAGAATTATGTAATTTTTTTTAAAATTATTCATTTAACAAACCAATGATTATTTCAAAAACACTAGAATAACCATAATCTATAGATTACACTCATTATTTACGATGATATTGTAATTAAGTCTACCACTATGGAAATAGAGCATCTTTACATTCTGATAAAGTCAGGAATACCATGTTCTTGATGACAACATCAAAACGTACAATTCCTTCTTTAACTGATTATTTTTCTCATATTCATGAATTAAAAAGTCATGTATTTCTACAATATAAAATTATTCTTATAGAAACACATCCATAAATTTTGACTAGACATTAGTCTAAAAAACATTTAATATCAATTATTATTTTATATCCCTGTATAATCTAATTTCATTAACCCTTTAAAAATGTTTTCTTGCTTCATAAACATATATACCTTGTAACTTGCTGTGTCCATAACACAAAATGCATGATTTTTTGAATCTTTTTTCTTCATTAAAAATGTTATGGAACACTCATTTGGTCTCAATCAAATTCTTATATATCAACCTTGAAATTACCACCTATTTCTCATTTTTTTATTGGTCAATATTTTTATTAATAACCTCAATTAAATTATCATATCTCTTTTATTTTTAAAAACATATTCGATCTACCTTTGTTATAATACATTCATGAAATTGGGTATTCATACTCATTGTTTGTACTGGTGTGGTCTGATCACCGATTATGTCATGCATCACAATTTTAACATGGATATTGGATTTCATTGTTGTCAAAAAAATATTAATCCTTCTTATCATATTAATCTTCAAAACTAGTAACATTATCTCCCACATAGATTCTCATCTCTTCATCAATATCCTTAGTATACCATTCATGTATTTGTTTTGTTTTCTTAAATTTTAAGCCACAAAAACATCAGTTCCCTCTATACATTTTCTTACCCACTTATTTAATCATTTACATTGTTTCCATTTTTCATGAGTATTTAAGAATATCTATTTATGTCCAAGTGATTCAAACATCCTATATTTCTCATTATTTAGAATGAAACACTTTATACCAAAGACTTTAGAGTAATTTATTGTCGAATTATTTTCATACCACTACTCATATAGAGTTTTCCTTTCAATTAGAAATTATAAGGCTCTGTTAAAAATATATATTAATGCAAATAATACATTTTTACATAACATACATGGATGGAATTTCTTAATAATAATTAGAAGGACTCATGAATGCAGACCTCAGGCACACTACATAACAGGAGAAGCCCAGATGAGGATTCAGAGAAGGTGCACTCACCAGAGTAGAGGCAAATGGATTGTCATAATGAGAGGGTATGGCTATGCCATCGGTACCAGCCTGTGCTTGTACAGGCAGCCTAGCCAGACGGTCATGAAAAGGTAGAGAGCTACTATCATTATGCAGATGCTGGGTAGGGGAAGTTCTTTGTAGATAGTCTAGTTTGAAATCCCTAAGACCTTCAGGTCGTGTGATCTCCTAATCCTACGGGCCATGTAATCTCTAATCCTACGGGCCTTATAAGGGTTCCCCTTATACCTTGAAAGGGGGGGAGGGTGTCAAAAATCAATAAACAATGAAGGACTTTGGGCCATTTAGGAAAGCTAATAGGAAACATTAGTTTTTCCATTTTATTGTGAATTTCTTACTGCTAAAACCCAGATCATTATCCCATGTTTCTAAAGATAATTATCCAATAGGATATTTTTGATCAATTCTACATTTCCCATTGGGATGATCCAGGTTTTTTTACCTAGTATATTTCCCTCATCCATTTAATATTTTTTATAAAACTAAACATCACACACTTGTGGGTAATAATAAAAACCTAAGGAATTCAGTTAAAATCATAAATTAAAAGTATATAATATCTCCCCAAATTAATATTTCATACTTAAATAGGTCCTCACACATCAATATGAGTCAATTAAAGAACTCTTCTTGACCATTCATTTTTTTATTATATATATTTTATGTATTCATCCCTTCTTGGAAATAATTTTAGAAATTTGTATGACCACATGATAACTTAGGGAGATTAGGATCAGTATCACCTTCAAAAAGATCATTAAAGGATGATTGTCTTAGATGAACAATAGATTAATGTAATAACCTATTTTATTCTTCCTTAGAATTAAATAACCTATCATATTTTCCACTAATAATGTATACATTTTATTTCATTTAATTTATTTGAATAAACCATAAATATAATTTCCCTCAAAGATACATAGAATATTGTTAAATATTAAAACATGTTTAGAGTAACACAATTGATTGACACATAGCACGTTGTTAATAAGGCCATCAAAAAACAAGATAGTAGCATGTCTGATTACATTCACCCAAACATTGATTTTCCCAAAACAATATTATTTAATACATTATCACATCCAAATGAAGTGAAATAAAAATTTTCATAACTTATTACCGTTACCATATCCTTAATTCCTTTCATGTTGTATGTGTATCCACTACCAATTATACATATTTCTGTGTGGTTGGATTATTTAAAAAAGATTTATCTTACAAGTATATTCTTAACACTTTTTTTATGATCCATGAATTTAGCTTCATTCATAATTTTGGTTGAAAATTTTTATCTCCCTCAAGGTATAATGTAATATCATTATCTAGAAAAGTTTAAAATTTATTTTTACTTTTTATTTCATTTGATGATCATTTATACTATTTTAAAAAACTAATTTGGGTAAGATTAAAATAATTCTTCAATATTTTTTTGTAATTAACATATGACCATGTGTGAGAATCCTCCACACCCAAAATAGTGATCCACAAAATCATTACTGTAATTATGATTTCTTTTTAGATTCCTTTACTTCTAATATACACATCAATACCTTCAGGTTGTATAACATAAAATTTTAGAATGTTTTTTTATAAAAAAATAATACCTAATGAGCGGTTCAATCGTGTGATTCATTACATCTATACTAGTCCAAAATTGGGTACCCTAAATGTTCTAATTGTAATTTATTTTAATATAAATCCTAATCCTCAGATCAGTTTCGTGTGTTCTAAATCCAATCATTATTAATACTTATGTTTGATCAAGACTCATACTAGTTTTCTGGTTTTTAAGGGTTGTTATCTTCTCCTATAATTCTATTGTCTATTTTGTTGGACCTCCATACTCTATGTACCATTTTTATCACTTTTTAACCATCATTTATGATATAATAATGGAATTCAAGTGTTTCTTTTAATCATCTAGCATTCATTATATGATGAAATATTCCACATCCTATTCTCTGATGTGTTACACTCGATCTTTTACAATGTTTGAGAAACTATCAATATTCTTATTATTTTATTTCATATTGAACATATAATCAATGATTTTATATGATCTTTATTGATTTTTAGATTTAATATTTTTAATTCCATATTTCACCTCAAATATCTCCTATTATATTTATTTCATATAGATTTTTGAATCCTCAAAAACTATATCAGGTTTATATTTGTTAGAATTCCATGAATTATAAATCCTCCAGTGGATCTTCAAATTTAAACAATAGGTCAACTCTTCATTTTAATTTTACTTTTAAATTTTTTTCCTTCTTCACTTGTTCGGTAATTTCCTATAACTTACACCCTATAATTTTATCCATTATAATTATAGTATTCTAGAACTTCTACATTAGATTATTTTTAATATTAATTATCTTCTTAAACAATAATATTAATTAAAAATAAATTTCATTTATAATGGTACCCACTATTCACATTATTTGAGGACTTACTCTTTGGAGTTTTATCATCATCTTAATCATCATAGTGAAAATTCATAGGACAGATTGGTGTAATATATCCAATATTTATATAATAAAAGAAAGCACGAGTATGTTTCCTTCAAACTATCCTTTTCTACTTTATATAATTTAAGAAATTAATGATATTGCATCATTCACAAAATATTCTTCCTTACCATCTTCTATATTCATCTTATTCATGTCTTTGAATGAAACCACTTTATACATCCATTTTTTCATAGCATCATTTATATTACTTTGCATCTCATATGTGACAAGAGTACTATATAGGCTATCTATTTTCTGATATCATTTAATTTTTTATTTAGTATATTGAACATTGTATTTAATTAAGGTTCCATTCTTCTCAATAAAAACAAAATATATTTTAAATCATCATGAATTTCTCTGAGCGCATGCATTTTTTAGAAAACAAATTTAGTTGATCAAATAATGAATCTATAAACTAATTAGGGTGTATCCTTAGGTCAATTTTCTTATTCCATAGAACCTAAAATTAAACATCATAGACTTTTAAATTAGCTTTATTTATTTTTAATATCATCTCACACAGATCACATGATGACGTTAATGACACAACCTTCATGTAAATTTTCTTAGACATTAATACCCCAAAAGCATTTAATCCACTGTCATCGATATCCAATTCACATTGATCAAATTATTATAATTACAAATTATTATTTTTTGGTATAAATTCATTAAATTTTATAAGCGCAGACGTCTATAAATATTGATTGAAACTATTTATGCATCCAATTATTCCATATCTAAAATCTATTTCCATTGATGATGGAAATCACCTTGTGATTAATAGATTACACTACTTCTCTAGAGAGATAAACTATATATTTAGAACAATTTCACTATACAGAAAATTGTTATCACAACTAGGATAATCTTTTTGAGGGGAGGTGAATCATGGTATGGAATAATAAAACAATTCACACATTAGAACATGTTTCATTTTAATAAACTCTTATATTTTTCCATTATGTAGAAAATATTAAACAGAAAATAAAATCTACAATTAAAATAATTAAATTTACTTATTTCACCTTCACTGAAAATCATCATAGGATAATATAGTTAAAATGGTCATTGTATCAATTCAAATAATATTCACTATTGTTGTATGTTTTATAGGAGACTCACTATCTCTCATAGTTTATTACGAGTCATAATTTGAAATCTCCCATCCCTATATCTCCTTATGGATGTTAGAACACTAATAATTTAATATAGACATATGATGACTAGTTTTTTATTCACACTTATGCGTGTCTATTTTTAAAATAATTTCATCAAGAATATTCCTAAATATTTTTTGAGATACTTTTCCTTTATGATCATGTAACCACAATGAAATACCACTTTTCAAGATCCTCTTCTTCTAATGAAGATCACATAACTCCAGTGTAAGACCTTATTATGATAACTCATATTGTAATCGATTATTATACTAACACATATTTTGAGACCTTGTTTTGATTACATAGATCACTTGAGTATAATGGTCATACATATGCATAAAAACCCCAATAAGAAAACTCCCATATACTTATATGCAATAACATGTTTCTTATTTCATTACATGAAACTAATTATTAGTTATTTATTACATTATTTATCTAATTTCATAATTCCATTCACATCATGTGAAATACCTCCTTCATATATTTATTTGGATCATACCACCTAGGAATAAATCTTAACCTCTTAATATTGGTTAAGGGGTATTAATAGGGATAAATCCATATCCTTATTTATGAAAACCATATTTAGTCATCAATTCAACCACCTCAGCAACACCCTTATGAGCTTCAAATAATCAAAGATGTATTTATTGATAAAATCCATAGAATAATTCATGACACATGTGAATCCAAGTGGTCTGTTGGAGGAATTGGGTGGCCTTGGAGTGGCATCTCCCCCTCCTCCTATAGCCCTAGGGTTTTCCACGCCGACAATTTGTATGGGAGAAGATCTTATTTTTTGATGCCTTCCCCCTCGCCATTCCCCTTCCCATTTTATAAATTTCTCTCTCCTATGGTTTAGTTATATCAATGATGCTTCATTTAGATTTATCGTGCTCTTGATGGTGTGTTCAGATCGGGTTTTAAGTTTTGATGATGACGGGTTAGATTATGTGGCGAGATAATGGCTAGGTGGTGGTCATGTACTAATTTGGTGTATGTGCATACTGATTTCATACCTGAATATGATGTCATCTTCTAGGTGGTTTGTGGTCTCACTGATGAAAGATGTTTTAAGTAGAAGCCCTGAACCAATATATCCCTGCATTGAACTATCATTCCTTTCACCGCTCCATGTTGGATTTGGAGCGGTGGTTACTAAAAGGTTTTGGGTTTTATGGTTCAAAACTTGGTAGACGGCGGTCTTCAATTTTCTTCTATTTTGGCTGGATGATAGAGTTCAGTATTAACATCGATAACCCCATGGATAAGTTATGGGTTGTCAGATATGACCAGTTTAAGTCCCTATATCCACTGGTAATGTTTTTCTAGGTTAGTTCAGAGAAAAAGTAACATATTTTTATTTTATTCAGTGATATTTCATGTGTGGGGTTTCTAAGATGTATGCATTAGCTCTGGCTTCCAAGTATCTAGTTTGGGTCTTGGGTTGAAATCAGTGGTTTCTCAGTGATTGTGATGATGGTGGTTAGTGATGCTGGTAACTCACCTTGATGTTGGTCATCAGTGACTAGGATGCGATGTTGTGTTTCTTTGGAGGCTCACTGGTTCTTGGATGGTGTATTCCCTTTTTTAGTGGAGGGAGGATTTTACATTTTGGAAGCGTTTAGTGGTCATCTCATATGTCGCCAATGAAAGTTGGTTTGGGATCATGCGATTGGTATGTTAGAGTGATAAGCTCAAGTGGCTCATATTCGTCATGTCTGTTGGGTATCCTCAATGGTGGTGTGGCGACCACTCGGCATAGTTGATCTCTTTAGAATGATATTTTCCGTTGTTCATGAAAAATCACACATTTTTCTATACTTTGGATCCAGGTTCTCACCCTTCACTCAGAGGTGGAGTTGAGCAGTGGTCTCCCTGATTTGTTGAGAAATGATTTTATGCGGGAGGCTTCAGGAGGTTTACAGTGATGAAGAATTTATTTCCAGCATTAGTTTCATCTCTAACATCATTATTTATGGTGGTTGGTTGTGATGTAACTGATGGTGTTGGTGTGATGTGGGTTGGGTAGTTTGTGGCTTGAGGCACTGATGGTGTGTTGTTGTTTGAAATTTGAATCAGGGTGTGTGGAGATAGTTTGAGGTGTAGTGATGTTGGGTGCTGTTTGAATTTTTTGAATTTCGAAACATTTTTTTGTGTTGTTTTTTATGATGGTTCACTATAGTGAATGTCAATGTATTATTCCCACTATTCATTTATGTGAATTTTTAATAAAATAATAAATTAATTTTGAGTAATTCATGTCACAAGTCCATTTTCTATGCACAACATAATTGTCTTGGATCGGTTTGTGTGACTCCATCACGAGATCCATTGATAATTTTGTGATCATGTGATTTTCAGGGACCACAAGATGACTACATTATTTTCAACCTATATTATATCATTCCATTTAGATGATCTACTTTACATCATGTGGTCATTTTATCTTCTTTTTCTCCTATGATTCCAAGACATACAGTCATATATTAATTCTAATTGATTGGGGGGAACATCAACCTTGGGAAGACATACACACTATATGTGATCCCATATCACTTACATTCTATATGTCAACCTTTAGGACTTATGAACATTGTGTGATATGTTATAAATTATTCACTTTCTTTGATATTTGGGCACATAATATATCTAGGTTATCAATTAGGAACATTCATCCTCTGTATGATTCTTTGAAAAATAATATTTCATCAATAATTTAAATCATTTTAACAAACACAATCAATCTTTAAAAACCATCATGATGGATTTTATCTATCAATTTTTTCATTCACATGTAACATGATCTTTTTCATCAATGACTATATAATGTTTTATAAAATATTATGATCATTTTCACTTATATTTTCAATTTAAAAATGATATAACAAAATAGGGTTCATGTTTCACATTATATAATCTAATATATATTTACATTTTCCGGGAACAAACTCATGGTACCAAACAATAATATTAATGAAAACTTTTTCAGTGGTGTGTTTATGAATTCTTCTGAAAGGATGCCTTTCATCTATGTCAATGTATTTCAATGTTTCCTTTGTTACACTATAGTTATGTTCTTTTAGAACCATCCACTATATTTTTTCAAGGTGGATTTTGATCATGTAATTCAATAATTGAATTATCAATATATTATTACTCTACAAAATATTAGCATGAGGGATTCGTATATTGAAATCTATTATATTTATTAATGATGGAACTATTGAAATTTTTCTTTGGTATATATGTTTATCGATCACTATGGAATGTTGACTATGAATTCTTTAACCATCCACATTGTTTCTCAAGATATGTCTTGATTATTCTATCTCTTTCATTTACACAGTGAAAAGTATTAGAATTTTGGATCTTGTTATTAATATATGGATGATAACTGGAAAATTTGTTTTTTATGGATTATTCATTACCTTATATATTGAATTTAATGGATTTAAATAATTAATGGATGGTTCATATTATAATATCTCCCATTAATTAATTTTTAGGTCTCATAAGATAAATATTATTGGGTATTTTTCTGTATTTATATAAAAAATATGATATCCCCTTAATTGTAGGATCATGAACGTATACATTGTATCATTATCTATGTACACACTAATTTGTTATTAGTTAATAGACATGATGACCATAAAAATGATGTCACCTTAATTATAATATCATAATGTTTATTATTGGGTGTTTTGATGTACTTA
Source organism: Viscum album (assembly GCA_963277665.1). Classification (NCBI taxonomy): domain Eukaryota; kingdom Viridiplantae; phylum Streptophyta; class Magnoliopsida; order Santalales; family Viscaceae; genus Viscum; species Viscum album. The sequence goes on from OY728145.1 coordinate 1,421,864,479, forward strand.
TATCAAAAATATGATTTCACCTTAATTTTAATATCATGATGTCTAATGTTTATCATTATTCATTCTCAAGGTCTCGCTGATTTTTTACTAGTTATTGTAATCAATATGATATATTAATATTAATCATTATCTGTGTACAAATTATGCAACTAGGTTCAGATTATTATGGAATTATGATGCTTATGTACTTCTAACATGATATTTCATTCATTTTTTTCAGTTATATCCTTAGTTGTATATTTTCCCTTACATTGAATTTTGGGTCACCCCTATTCTATTTATATTTCCCTGACATATAAAAAAAATAATTTCCTATGATATGTCCAGGTGGATATCCTATGTAGAGAATATATCAGAGATATTGATGTTTCATAATGGTTTAAATATTTTCCTATATAAGGGGGGAAATCATTATGTTGTGAAAGACATGGGTTTAAAATTTTATATTTTTTCCTAAATATCCGGAGCCCTAAACATAATGGTCTTGGGAATGTCTGAAATATAATATTTTTAAAAAATAAATAAATATTGGATAGTTATATTAAAGGATATATATATGGAATGAAAGCTAGTATATAAATATTGTATTATTCACACTAGATCTATTAGCATAGGTCCACAGTATCACAGTTTGAATCATAGTTGGGTTTTGATAACATTGAAGATTTAGACTTTTATTGATGATAATTATACGTGCTGATATGCTATGATTAATAATAATTTCAATGCTATAAATAACACTTTTTAATTTTATATGATTTAATTTCAAGGTAATAATTCTCATTTTATATAAAAATTAGGATAAAAAACCTTTGTGAAAACGAATGGAATATGAATTAGGTATAAGTGTATATATTTTATAATATAATAAATTATTGGTGAAAATTATATTTTATGGTTTTACTAGATTGTAAAACAATTCTAGACACTACCAGTGGATGAAGGCTCTGAAATATATGCATATATGAGTAATAACCCAAAAAATAGAGGATTCGGTATTTACTCGATTATCAACCCGTGTATGAAAAATTATCCTAACCACACACCTAGTTTAACAAATCTATGTTATGTATTTCATTTAATCACATTCTATTAACATGTAATTATAAATGATTTATTATGATGGGGGATTATATTAAAAAGAATAAAATAACCTAACCTAAATCAATGTCAATGGAATATATAATATTGAAGGATGAAATGAAGGTATCACTAGAGAAAACATCGTAGGATTGAGCTCTCATATTCAAATGATATTTTACTCTGATTTTATTGATAAACATTTATGGTGTTAGTAATTTTTTTAAACATGATCACAAAAAATGAATATGAGAAAGTTATGTACAGAAAACCCACTATATCATATAATTGAATATTGGATAACAAATAAAAGCTATGAATCTTGTTATTTTCCTTTTATAATGAAAAAATGGATTTTCCTACTCTTACCTAATGTATTCAATTTTATAATTTAAAATGATTTAAATAATAAAATTCATACCTATTATCATCACTCAGTTATATTTTTTGATTATATTCTGGTATTTCCAAAATTTTATAAGGATTATGTGAACCATCTATAGATTTTTCTTCAATAATTTTAATCTATTGGTATAGAAAAACATATTAAATTTTATTTTTAACCGTGAAATATGATTTTTTTGAAGGTAATATTTTTTAGGATAACTTTTTGAGAACTCCTAAAGGAGTTATTGATAACTCCAAAAATTAATATAAATTTGTTACTAATATAACACTGGGTGGGCTGATTTTTTAGTATTTATTCAACATTTTATTTATTATTTTGGTATTAACAATTTATTGACTATATTTTTAGTGAATTTCATAACATTAATTATGTTTTCACATATATTTAATTTTATATGAACATACCAATAAGTGGTTAATACCATACTAGTGTTAAAGATAGAGTTTATTTAAGAGGAATATAAATTTTTTTTGTGGTTTATTGACATGGATAATCTAATATTCTTGGAAAGGTATATTTTATACAATGTATTAATAGTGCATAAAAATTCTTTAGTATATAGTTGTATGAATAAATAATGTATCTATATGAATGATGGATGTGTTGAAATGGCCTAATAGGGTATGGAAGATTTCATGTTAGTTGATTTCCCATGAATGAATAATATATTTAAAAACCCTCTAATACTTTATTTAAGGAGTGAAAATTTAAATTATGGAAAAAAAGTTTATTTAAGATGGAGATAATGTAAAGACCCAAAATTATAAACCTTTTAAATATTATGTCATAATCAATAACTTATGTTAATCTCTACACCCAAAATAAACCAATCATAGCATATTATAAAAACAAAATTAACAACTCTTAAAATAACATCAACATATTGAACCTTTAAAAGTTATGACCTAGAAATAAAAAATGACAAACATGAATTATTTTTGACAATGGTTCATTTTATTAAAAGACGTTCATATAATATTTATTATATTTTTAAAAATATTTTTAAAAATTTCATAAAAAATAATTAATTTATGAATTTCAAACATACAAATTTATATAGTATGAATTATTTATTAATTATGAAATAATTTTTAGAGTAAAAAAATAGTTTAGTTAAAATTATATGTTTTATGATTTCATCATTATTAATTATTATAATATTAGTTTAAGAAACAATTGATTTAATATATATTTTTATACAGAATAAAATTTCGAATTTTAGTATATTTTTCGAGATTATATATCCTATTTCTTGCATTTTAGGAAATAATTTAAAATTTCAGTTATATAACAACCGATTTCAATATTTATGTTCCATCATGTATTTTTATGGTTAGGTTTTGTTTTGAAACACCATGAATACAATATCAATTTTTAATAAACCAATTTACTTATTGAGTGTTGATAATATAGAATATTATGTCTTACACATAAATTTGTGTTCCTAAAAATACACTTTTTCTAAAAACTATCTTTATGAATTATATTAACTAATATTAAATTTAACATTCATAAAATATAGAAATTTAATTTTATCAACTGATTTGAAAGTTTTACATCATACGTTTCAAATTATTTAATTTTCTTCATATTACGTTTTGTCATTAAAATTAATTAATATGGTTAAAAATTAATTACAATGGCAAATGTAAATTATGATAAATGATAAAAAGTTCACATCGAAACACCAATATACGCTCTCTCCAAAATTATTGAATGAGGAAAATATAAACCAAAAAACACATAATTTTTTTTAATTTGGATCAACTACAAAATTTAATTGTACAATTGCATTGTTGAAAATGTAATGGTTACCGCCAAAACTACCATTCCCTTCACTCATAAAAAGATAACACTTCCAGAACATTAATCACAAACAGTCAAAACATTTATACAAGAAATTATAACTATTTTTTTCTAATATAGTACTCTCTCATATCCATAATCATCTTGACACCTTTAGTTGGCTTAGAGGAATCATTTACAATGAGTTTTCAAATTCCATACCCAAACATCCAATGTAAGTATTACGTTCTCTCAATATTTTATTTTACTCTAATATATCCAACATCATATATAATAAATTTTATATAATTATATAAGTATAAATATTATTTTTAAATATTATTATATCAATTCTAAAACAATTATTCAATCTATTTAAATAATAAAAAAACAAAACAAATTTAGTTGTGAACACATACCAACTCCCACCTCTAGAAAGCGATGTTGTACTTTTTTTTATCATTCCATATTAATGATGGTATGAATTATGGATTTAATTAATTAATATGTTTTATATTTCAAAATAAAAATTATTAAATGATCATTTCTAATATTGCACCATTTTTTCAATCATTAATAAACTGGACCATCAATCGTGAATATAGAAGAATACCACATCAATGAAAGGTAATTTTATGTATTCATCCACACCAATCATTGATTTTTATGTGAATGGATTTAATTAATATTTATTATGTTTATGGAATGTTTAATCGTGATTATATTTCACATTATATTTACCTAAATACATCCTCATACTCATTAAATCATTATAACATTTTACCATTTTGGTAGATTTAACCGTCCATCTATATGATTATATGATCATTAAGTCATAATGTATTATGGGATTTCATATAATGATAATATAATTTAATAATTATATATTTAAATTTTTTTCATATATTATATAATATTGATATTTATAATAATAAATAAATTTCTTATATATCACATTTTGATCGTTAAACATGTGGAAAAATAGTTCATCCTTGTTTTCATTTTCACATAAAATATCCATCGATTGAACCTAATTAAAATGGTGTTGGATTTGGTTTCCATGAAAAAATATATTTTTACACTAGTATTACTTAATTTCATAGTTTTAAATTTTAATAAACTTATTATAACATCATGAATATTCTTATGTGTGAATAAATAAGTGACAATGTACAAAGAGTAACGGTCACACTAAAAGATCATTGTAGTTTCTAGATATGATGAGAACCCTAATTTTATAAAATATTAATCCTAAATATATATATATATATATATATATTATTTTTGGAATAAATCATTTGTGTTAAAAAAATTAGAAGCATATTAGGGGTGGAGACCCATATGACCTTGTGGAATATTTTTATGTTGTATACCCCAAGTAATATCTAGTATAAAAGTTATATGAACAGTAACCACAAGTTTGAAATCAATATTTATATATTTTGTTGGATTTTCCATTTTGTGGATTTATTTATTGATCCTTATATTTATGATTTTTATTAACATATATTATGAGTTTCATATTTTTATTCATTGATGAAAACTATGACAATATATTTTCAAGTAAAAGAATAATATGTTCGGTGTATCATGAATAATATTTCAGTAAGAAATAATTTAAGGCCAAATTTATCCCTTACTTTTTTTTGAATATGATATCTTCATCCCATTTATCTAAATTATTAAACCAAAATAAATCTATAAAAATAATTTCATGTGGTCACATTAGATTCTATAAATACTCCAAAAAGGGCATCGACGACATAGGTTGATGGAGTCATCATGAAAATTATTTGATTAGAGATATCTGATAAAGGTATCATATTTCATTGGAAGAATTTTTATTATTGATTATGTCATGAATACATTAGCTTATTCGACTATGAGTTCCGTAGTGTGTTGTTCTTTTCTATCCTTGAACATTAGACTATTTGTCTTAATGCGAATGAGAATAAGGCCCAGAGGTTTGCACACTAATTATATTCTGAAACATGAATAAATAATATTATTATTTAAGAGGATAAATAAATATTAATCATGTACATGGTTTAATAATTATTAATATTTTCCCAATAATATATATTTCATCACAATTTATTCACGAGAATTTTTTTTATTGGTGAATATTTATTAAATATTTAATTTTTATTTAGTGAATATAATATTTAATTATTTATTATTGAATAATGATGTTATATTTCTTTATTAATTAATTATTCATTATTCACAAATAATAAATATTATGGAAGAAATGAGAACCGAGTTTATCAACATGATATTAAATAATACAGATTAGATATTATTAGAATAAATAATATTAATTAAATTTCTTTTTTTTCATGGGTCATAGAGTATTATTATTATTATTATTATTATTTTATACATGTGGTTCCATATGGATATTTTTAAATAATATATGCTCTTGGTCAATTGTAATTTTATAAAAGAAGCATATTTTAAACAAAATTATAATATTTATAAAAGTTTGGTGTTTTCGTTTTTTGGTTGTGCACAACAACATCGAGAGAAATCTCTTTAATCCATAAGAATCATCCTCTCTAGGAAATCTCTTAGGGATAGAGAAAATTTCCTCCACCACAACTATTTATTTTATATATATGGACAATAATCATCATTATTGATATTATCATAGGGATAAAAGATGATTGGTGAATGAATTATGAACTACTATGATATAATAAAGAGATTCATATTGTGACATTCATAGGATATTGGGAAATATTTGATTTTTTACTTAAGGTAATATACTCATCATTCGTAACACAGAAATATGGTACAATATATAGATTTTCAAGATTAATAAAAAATTAATTCTTTATAATGTCATGACTTAGTTGATTTAAATAATTATATACCAATATGTGATGATATGTAATTTTGATTGTATCATTCTCAAAATAATTAGTATTTGAAGAAATTTCATTAATCACAATATGTAATGGTGATTTGTATCTCATATTAATCAAATTGTATAGAAAAAAATCCATTTTAGTAATACCCTATCCATCACATCCACTACAGCCATAATCATTATGTTATATTAGAGTAGTAACATAATTATTTCTAATTATTTAAAGAGTGTTGTTTCATATAGGAATTTATTATTAATTTTTAATTATAGTTTCACTATTTTTAAATCCTAATTGGGATAACATCACTACCTATTCTTCTTAATTATCCCTAATATAATCAAAAAGATTATTGTATCAATAATTATAATTTAAATAAATCATTAATGGTGCTGATGATTCTGAATGAATAGAAAATGAGTACACTCTATGTTGCCTAGTTGTACATGTCATGTATCTATTCTTAATGAACTAAGATAATTCAGAAATTAATTTTAAATTATATTAATTCATGTGCCTTTATAACATGATAAGTGTATTTTATCATACTCTATATTGACTTGGACATCCAGGAACAAGGTTATTTGGACTGTCTAATTTGTAACATTCACACACAATGTATAGTCAATTAGTCAAAGATATTTCATGCATTTTAAAAAGATATATTTTGATGGATGATCATGTAACATAAAGAAAACATGAAATGTATCAAATAAACACAACATGTACTCTAATAATTTTTGGGGAATGACTACAAATCGAGTACTTAGACATGTTTATGGACAGACAGTGAGAACTATACATAATGTGTAGTGGGATTTTACATGAGGTGTTTGTTACTAATTTTCATTGAATTAACATTTTATTTATTATTATACTTAATCCTTTCCATCATGTGTTCCATGTTTCATTTATTTGATATTTTACATTCCATGTGAGTTTTATATATATACACATATATTATATGTCTAATTAATTTATATTAAATATTAATAATTGAATGTTATGTATAGGTCATAATACATTCATTACTCTATTTGAATCGAAACATAACATGCTACATAAATATAATGTGTTCTGTTTATCATTTAGGTAACTCATCAATTCCATGGAATTATATGATAACTCGAGAATTCCACATGCCTTATGAGTGAACAATGTAGTAATATAATACATGATGGGTTATTCTAACCAGTACCCACTATGTTTCCTCTTAGGTACATGTCACGAACCAACCCAGGTTGACCCTGAACCGGTCACCTGAGATGGCCCGCGACATGGCCTGAGGGGTGTACCCGATCCCTATGGGGTGCTAACTAGTGTCGGGCATCAAAACCAGACAAGAGGGAATGATTTGGCCTAATGATAAAAAATAAAAAAGTGGAAAAAATAGAATAACGCAAGGCAAATAAAAGACACGAAAAATGATGAACAACCAACAACGTCAAACTAACCTTACCAAGACCAAAAATCCTCATGACTCCAAGAGTCTCTCACCAGCCTACAACTAACTCTCACCCACATCGAGCGAGCTTAAATCCAACCTACAACAAAACTAAAAACTAGAAAACACTATTGGCGTGAGTATTAAAACATAGTAGGCATGACCAAAAAACTATTCCCAAAGCACTACCTTTAGACAATGAAATTTATTAATATTAGGTTTGAACTAAATTATCCAAAATATGGGTTTCCACACACACACTTCCATTTATAAGACAAGAAAAAATACATTTCCCTTTTAAATTTAAAAACAAGTTTAATGTTTGAAATGAACATGTGGATTTCATTTTAAAAAATTTATACATACAATTTAGAAATTCAAATTTTAGTTGTTAGAAACAAGGGAAAATGACACAACATGCAACAGACACTAAGGGTACTTGAAAAAAATGGCACACAAGGGCCAGCTACCGAACTAGACCTCTCAATCATCCACCACATACAAATAAACACTAAAGAAAACATGGGTCGAACCTAGGATCTTGTGAACAATCCAAAATGTATTATACATGTGACTCATCCTGAACCCATGCCTACTCTTGATGATGTCATAACACCCTAACTCCTGGTGTTTCCCTACATGGCCTAACAGAGGGGCCCAATCCCCTAGAAGAGTGTCATTCGTACTAGGGTCTACTAGACAGTGCATAATCTAAACTAGTGTAGAAATCGTTCTCAGATGATTCACTTACTATGCCAAGTTCTAATGTTAACAAGTATAATAAATAGGAAAATGGGTGAGTCAACAAAGTCAATCAATTAGTACAAAAAAAGCACACAAATAATGCAGTCAATGTACACCAAATATCACGTCTGAGTCACCCCGAATAGAATTTTCCAAAATAATTTATTTTATTAAAGTTCCAAACGGGCATTCACTTATTTTAAAGAAAACACTCAATTCTCAAGTGAACTAAAACACGTTTTCACACATGAAAATAAATAATTTATTAAAAAAACCATAACTACATTTAAAATTCCATGAATTATGTTTAAAGGCCAAACTGGCATTCTTTCACTAGTGGGTGTCCGCTCGTCAAGAAAATGTTTTAAGTGTCGTGTATAAAATAAACGACTTTTTTACAGTAAATAACCATTTAAAAATTAATTATATTATATTATTTCTCATTTATTAAAATTAATAAAATATCAAGAAATTAATGAATTTTAAATTTAAAGGCGACTGCAGTTGGGGACCTACCTCAACTAGCAAACCGAACTCGACAATGCAACACAGCTCGTGCAATCACGTACACACGCGCAAGCTAAAGACCACTGAGTTGCAGAATTATTACGCCAACACATAGTAAAAAACACCAAAATAACCAAAAGAACCAAACAATTATATAAAATAAGCTCAAACAGATTCACGCCACAAAACAAATTACCTCGTCGTAGAGACGAGGTCCACCCACAGGGTCGCGCCCCAGTCAGAAAGGGAGGCGCGCTCAGGTAGGGAGACTGTTGAGAGTCGCGCGCCGACCGCTTGGTGCGCCATTGGCCGGCGCAAGGCAGCGTAGGTTGGTCGGACCACATAAGGCCAGAATACGACCGACCGGAGGTGCGACGGTCGGGAAAGTCAGCACAGGAGCACTGGAGGAAGTCGGAACGCTGGAAGGAGGGCCGGAGGGTGCGCCGAAGTGTTGAGAAAATGTCTGGGAGTTCATAGGATTCCGGAATGGTGGCCGGAGGGTTGCTGGCTGGAGGTGGGGCTCACTGGAAAGGCAGGAAGGGGGCACCGAAGGGGGTGAGAGACCACTGGACAGTGGCGGGGCTCACCGAAAGGGCTGGCAGGGGGTGCTGGAGGGGGTCGAAGGCCGCTGCCCTGCGGGGGGGGGGGGGGGGTACCGGAAGGGCTGGAAGGTGGGGTTGGGGGAGAGCGAGAGGCAGGGATGCACGGGGGCCGGCGAGGCATAACCTGCTACTGGGGAGTGCGACATCGGTGAGGGAGGCCCAGCGAGGGCCTTCAGAGAGTGTGCAGCTGGGGGTGCCCTTCGAGATGGGGATAAAGGGAGGTGGAGTTTTGCGATAGAGAAGGGATGGTGTGGCGGTGAATAAGAGAAAATAGGAGGGGGAGAGAAAAGAAAAAGTGGCGGCTAGCGTTAGAGGAGGGAGAAAAAAAAGAAATAATAAAAAAAGAAAAGGAAAAAAACACAAAATTTAATAATCATATTAATAATAACATTAATACCAACAATTATATCTATAATATTATAAAGAATAATAATAACAATAAACTAATAAAAATAATAAAACAACAACAACAACAACAATAATAATAACAATAATAATAATATCAATAATTGAAATAATAATCTTAATAATAATAAAAATAACAACATAAAAATATTATTATTATTATTATCGAATATTCTTTTTAAATTTTAATACATATATTTAACATACTCTAAAAAATGGATCACCGCACGCTCTTCGCATGACTTAATATACTGCGCGCAAGTTGTGTGCCTCAACTCAGACCACTTAGGCATTAACACAAGAACCTGGGGCGATCGTGCGGCTACCTCCCACCGTGGGGTGACCGTGCACATGCCCGAAATCCATTAAAAACATTAAACGACCAAGATTTTAGTCCAAGGCCCAACTCAGACCTTAGCACGAGAACCTGGAGCAAAGAATTAATAAAATAAATAAATAAATTAGAATGTTGGAGTGTGATAGTGCATGGTTTGTACATATTTATGTTAAAATAAATAAATTTATTTTTAAAAAAAATTATGATTGATGTGAAAATAATAAAATATAGTATGATAATTAGGATTAAAGAATTGAGTAATTATAAAAGCTAATTAATTTATTCCAGAAGATTTGTCTTAAATAAGAATTATTTGAATTGAATAATTTTTATTTATCTTGTAATTTTTTGCATGTACATTGATGATAATTTTCATAAACCAAAGAATTATATTTCATTGGTTTTCTCTTAATTTGTTGTTGAATTAAAATGATAGAATTCACATCATCCTTCCTATCGTTATTTAATAACATTTGTTCCCATAGTTTCTATTTAATTAGACCCATTGAAAAATAATTTGGTTCCCCTCAACTATTTGTAGGTAAAATCTTAGGTAATGGATGGACCACCAATGTGTGTGGAGGCTATTCATGTTTAGAGGTAAGTGGAAGCCAGTCCCAGAGGTACATCGATGGATAGTTGGAATGCTTTGACATTAACAAATTCATGGTTCAAGGTGTTTTCCCCCAGATTAATGGATAGTTTATCATTCACTAAATTTACTATCCCTTAATTAAATACAATTATCCTAAAAATAAGTTATATTATTTCTAACATGACTCATGGTTAATTTCATCATAGATGATTTTTTTGTGATCAGATAAATTAATAAATTAATGAGCATGAAATATAGGACTAATATAAATGGGATAATGTGGAAATATTATATAATATATAGTTAATCAACTATTTAAAACCCATTATATTAAGCAAGATGTCATTAAGATAAAATATAAAATTTTATCATAAATATGAATATCCATTATTTATATATATTTATATATTACCAATATAGACTACCAATATAAAATTTTAATTCAAACCACACATTAAATTACATAAACTACAAATGTTGGGGTGCTTTCAATTATCAAAGAATTATAACCTGATGTTTTTGGATGATTTAACGTAATTCACATCAAATTTTGACTTCCCAAGAAGGTCTTTGAGTAACTAAGAGGAAACAATGGAGGAGATATAATTTGTGCATTTTAGTATTTGGAAGTCCAATAAACATATCAAAGAACTATGAGTTAATACATTTTGATATTTTAAAGATGAATTAAAACCCATTAAATAGATTATAAGGCCAATTTAAGGGTAATGGGAAGGGTAATTTGGGCTTGACCCCCTGAAATTATGAACTAAAAACATTATATTTGATAGCGTGTATGAAATGAAACACCCAATGTAGATGGGAACATACCATACCTAGAATTAAAAATATTAACATTATTAAAATATATTAAATATATATTATATCTTCAAATGCACATGATACTTATTTTTCTTGATTTACACACAAAAAATACATTCTTTGATAGCCTACATTGTATGTAAGAATGTGTTTTACCAAATACTGCTACTATTCATATTTAATATAATAAGAGATAACCTATCTTTTAAATTGGGGGTTATTGATATAATTAAATATCTCATAAAATGTTTTGGTTTAATTCATTATTTATCTATTTATTAGAAAGGTTTATAAAAACTAACCTAATATAAATGATATGTTTTTATAAAATAAACTATTTTCTGATCCAAATGTCTTTCTTATTCTTAATTTAAATTAATAATTATTATTTAATAATATTTTTTATATAAATATATTATATATTCAATAAAATATTCTTAAACTCATACGATATATTAAATAAGACATAATATAAGAAAAAACCCAATTTTAAGAGTAAAAACATTATTTTTTCTAAAGGCTATTTTGTCGGATTTTAATGGCACACCTATTTTAAAACAGAACATTGAAATATTTAAAAATTTTAAGTGAAAACTTATTATTAGTTTTTGAAATAATAATATGAAAATTAATTTAGGTTAAATTTTATTGTATTTATGTAAAAATCCATTTTTCGATGAATAATGTAAAATATTGAATTTTAATTGAGAACTTATTTTTCATTTAAATAATTTAAAGTGATAGATTATATTTTTAATTATTATTAATGTTTATATATAAAAAATATTCATTTATTAATACAATTTAGGTCATTGGGAATAATTTTATATTGAGTTTAAATATAAAAACATTGAAATAATTTGACGATATTCACATTAACAGCCCACTTTCACATTTCAGATGTAAGATTAATTAAAAATTAATTTCTCCCAATATTGAGGATTATATTTTTAAAAATTATTCCTCATTTTGAGTCATAATAATATAAAAAATCTAGTAATTTCAACATACGTTTTTCAAAAAACTATTAGTGAATTCAATTAAAATTAATTACAATGATTAAGGTGAAAATGAGTTTACCAAGTTGTAAAACATTAACATTAAAAAAATGGCTGATAAAAATTTAAAAAACCTAATTTATAGACATTTTTTACCATATCCTACTTCTTAACTAATTAATTTCATTATTGGAATCACATGATGTAATGATGTCCAATCAATAGTGATTACCTTTTAATATTTACCAGAATTCCCCTCCTCCTCCACAATAAAACAACCCATAAACCCTAAATTACTTACACACATAATGCCATTTAAATCATCAAAAAAATCCCTAATAGGATCACAAAATCCCTAACCTAATCTCAAGATCTTATATTTGGTTATAAAGATAACAGAGAATGTCATTTTGTGAAAACTAAAGTAGTTACACAAACAATTTACTACGTTCTTTAATAGGATCTTTTGTTTTATTATGTTCTCCAACCCTTAAATTGTTCTTATATTATTCTAGTATAATAAAATCAATATCATAAATATAATAAGGTATTTTTACATTTAGATAACAACCTACACATACAAAAACATCCATCAAACAAGATATGCAATTGTGGTTCCGCTGTACGGAGGATTACCACCTGATGATTGGATGTCATTATTTTTTTCGATTAACACATTTTATGGTCAAAAATAATTATGAATTTATAGATTATATATGATATATATAATTTATTCATACTTTTGGTATTATTATATTACACATACCATCATGATATTCATTTTTGTGGGAATATTAGGACATCATTTATGGCATGTAGACTACATCCTCCTCAAAGAAATATGATTGTTTCACATGTTACATTGAATTTGATAAGGATGGATGTAATAAAAATATTTGATTTATGTCATATAAATATTTAAAATTAATTTTAATATACATATATATCAATTAATTTTCATTCCTTTAATAAGATACGAAAATAAAAATGGTGTTCATTTGTACGTACAACCTATTGTCCCTATGAAAGGTGTACTTTATTTCCTTCCTCCAATTTTATGGATAATAAGAAATAAAAATTTTATGAAACTATATGATAATTAAATCATCAATTACATTTTGTAGATGATGAAATCATGATCTATGTAATAGTAACAACAAATAAAAATTCAAAATATACTAGAAAAAACAATTTATTTAACTTCAAAAATATTGAATGTAATGAAATAATATCATCAAATGGGTAATAGGATATAACAAAAAGATAATATATTATATTTTAAATATTATTATGGATTTTTTATAAGTAAATGACATGTTTAAACCCATTTATAATAATTTAATAGATGTTCACCTAAATGGATATGCATAGTAAGTATTTTTTTCTCAATTTAGATTCTATTGGTACTTATTTGTTATTATGCACCAATTAACAATAATATGGTGAATATAATGCAAATTTTTTTTATCCTGACTCACACATATGTCATTGTATTTTATGCTTCACTTTGAACTATCTCATTCAAGGTGGTTTGACTTGAGAATTACCATGTGGTAAATATATCGTTTAAATATCAATTTTTTTTAACATTATCTTGAAAAAATCACCACATTATGATCATTTTTATTATACATTAAATTTATATAAAAAATCCATATTATGATCAAATAGATATTAATATTTCTTATTTGTGTAAAAAAATGTACATATGGTGTTCAATTTGATAGTTATTTGGATATTTCAGAAAACATTCATATATATATATATATATTTAATTCAATATTGATTTTTGGTCATAAGTCATGTTGTTCCTTAATTAAATTGTGTATTAGATATATGAGGAATGATATGTAAATTCATTACTTGGGTTTTGAAATGGTTAATGCAAAACCATTAATTCATCAATAGTCTCATGGGATGAATGAGTTGGTTAGCCTCAACTACAAGAATATTACATAATATGATTTTGAATATATTGTGCATAGATCGTGACGGTAGTGTTATCATATGAAAGGTAAATATAATGTCCAATAAAAAATAATTTCCTTTAGTTAAGTTTATTTACTATTATCCCTATAATTTTTACTATTAAAAAAATCTATAGATGCATTTCATTTTCAGTTTACCAATTAAATAAAATGTGTTTTTAGTTATTTCCCTTTCTATATTGATTACAAACAACCTATGAATTTATTTATTATATGTCATGTGTGTTCAGCTATTTGATATTCTTTATTTATTATTCTCATTGATTCATTACTTCTTCTACTTTTATTATACCTCACTGAGTATTTTAGCTAACCCTTAGGTTATTTTCGTTCCCTAGGGATCCAAGAAGTGTACTAATAAGGATGTATAAGGATATGCTTAGTGGGAATAAATTTATCCCAAATATTATGTTTTCATTTCTTTATTTATTATTAATACCAGAAACATGCATATATCTAGTTTACCAAGACTTTTAAACATATTAATCATTTGGGATATGTCTCCTTGTATATTATAAAAATTTAGTAGTGCAGAAACCAACTCCGAGTGTACTGGGGTCGAGTCACTACAGTTGGTATCAAAGAATGTTTAGGAAAAAACATGTAATGAAGATTTAGCAATACATATATCAAAGAACATAATCCAAATGCTTAATTTGAGGATCAGTATAAAATAACATCCTAATGTTTTGGTTAGTTATAGATTATGTGGTTTTTATGAAATAAATCCATATCCAGATACTACAAGTGGATGAGGTTCTTGTATAGATATACCAAGGGGGAATAACTCCAAAAAGGGTGCATCAGTCATGACATGAGCGTAAACTAGTACAAAACAAATGACCTTACTGTGAACTTGTTTTTATACTCCTATGTGATGTACAAATTGTAATTGACATTTTCTTTAAAAATTAATTTTAATGATTAAAATATATCATGAGGATGAATGACCAAGGATAATAATTATGTGTCTTAGAATAATTTTTTATTCAACATTTAGAGATCCTATAAAATTATATGGTTTTCCACTATGATAATTTTTCCTTAAACAATGATTTTTGATTTTTGTCATCATATATAACCCAAAGGAATCATGTTAACATTAGAAATAAAGGAAAATGTGGTGGGAATGAGAAACAAAATCATATATTCAAATGAGTGAAATATATTCTATTCAAGACTAATCATGTTTCTTAAAATATGATCAATAACATATTCCTTAACTAACCCCGAGACACCACAATAAAAAGAAGGATAGAGTTTTCTATGATCTCTTGTGATAGAGCCCATGGAAAAATATAGGAATTATTTCTATCATGTAAGAAATATGGAAGGTGACATGTAAGAAAGTGTATTATTGGAATATGGAAATTCATTAGGTCTGGGAAATAATGGAATACAGAAAATAATTTCCATGAAAAAATGATGACTATTATAAAAGTAAAAAATCACACCCTTGTGATTTATTTATAGTCTTTTTTATTAAATGTTGAATGTTTTATCATTACTGGTGTCAAATCGCTATTATAATGAATAAAATATTACCAAATAAAGACATATGTGGAAGTAAATGGGTGAAGTATTTATGTATTGTTGTTGTTTTGAAAACCATAGTTAAATTATTATTTATTGATAAATTTCAATATTTCCACCACATTTCCAAGAACATCATATGAATTATATTAACATGGTTTTATAAAAACAACAAAATGTTTGTTAGAAAAAACTCCACAACCCTAGTGTTCTGGTGGGGACTTTCCCCAAGAACAAAGAATGATATGGGTTTTATTCCTACCACTATCCTAAAAGATGTTTTGGTTAATGTCATATTTAATTTACCTAAAAAAATTGGCCAAATAAATGTTAATGATGAACTAGTTATATCACTTTTAAGGTTTTTGGACTAATGTGTCAACCATATTAGTTGTGTTAAATAGTAATAAATATAAAGAAGAGTATTTTAATGAATCATAGAATCCATAAAAATTAAATTTTACTACTTCAGGAAGAAAAAAAATTCATTTTAGGATATTCATTTCATTGAGTAATGGACGAATTATAATTTTGATAAAACACAACCAAAAGTAAAAAATTTTAATTATGATGTTGAAACTTATCAAATATTTATAATTCCTTTTATATTTTATCAATAATATAATTACTCAACATTATAAAAATGAGAATGAAATAAAAGGTTATCCAAATACCGTAATTTTTATTCAACTGAGGGTCTTTTAAATCTTTAGTGATTTATGAATTTGAGACCTCAAAATTCTATTGATTATTCAATTTTTTGTGAGCAATTTCCTCAGTTAGACCCTATAATTATTTACCATTTTCCTCTAAGACTATATTTTCACTTTTGACTATTGTTACCCTACCTAGAAACCTTGTTCTATGTTATTAATGGTGGTCTTTCTGCATATGATTCTTTCTTATAAAAAGGATATTTCATTGAATATATTCTAATTTTTTTCTTTCAACAATAAAATTTAAAATATTAAAAAAAATGCATGATCATGTTTCAATTGGAATTTCATAATTTATTTAATGTTGTGAGAATATAACAAACTAATGTTATGAAGTATTAACATTGAATTTGATATAATGTATGACAGGTAACACCAAATGTAAAAGGGAATATAATTTAATAATACTTTAAAATATATTCAGTATTATAAAATTAATTAAATATATTTTATATAATTTATTTCACAGGATATCGAGTTATCTTTCATCGATATATTTTTTTACATGCAAGACTGAGTTTTACCAAGTACTATTAATTTTATTATTTATTTTAATAATATATAAAATACATGTTAACTTTGAGGTTATCAATATTATTAACGAACGTATAAAAATATGTGGTTTAATTCATTATTTATCAATGGATTATAATGGAATGTAAAAACCAATTGAATATATATGATATGTTTTTATAAAAATTATTTTAATATTCTCAAGGTTTTTTTCATAAGAAGTTAATTTAATTACTATTAGTGACTGATATTTATTAAATTTAAAAATTATATATTAAATAAATTATTTGTTATATTCATATAATAGATTCTATAGAAATAAAATAATAACATATCAAATTTCACAAACAAAAGTTTCAATTTTCTGAAAGAAATTATTCTTCTTTTTCACGGTGTGCCTATTTTAAAATTTAATTTTGGAAATTTTATAAATTTTATATTACAAAAACATATCTATTTTTAAAATATTACATTGATAACTATCTTATGATGTTTTTGTTTTATCTTTATGTGTTATTTCATTTTTTGATGAATAGTGAAAAATAATGAATTTTATTTAAAAACTAATTCTTCATCTAAATAATTTATGGTACTAAATTATTATTTTTATTTATATAATGTTTAATTTAATCACATATATATATATTAACAAAATATAGGTCATTTGGATCTATTTATTATTAAATTTTAATATAAAAACATTTCAAACATTTAATCATTTTAACTTTAAAATCGGGCTTTCCAATTACGTCTATGAGATAAATTTTATTTTAATTTATAAAAAATATTGTATTTTAATTTTTAGGAATGGATTATTTATTGGGATTATATAAAATTTAAAACAACTATTGTGGTAAAATTTTATTTTTTCCCAAAAAAGTGATCAAAATTAAAATTAATTATAATGATTAAGGTGAAAATGAGTTTACTTAGTGATTAAATATTAATCCTTAGGCAAAATGACCAATAAGATTGTAAAAAACAATTATATAGAAATATTTCTACTATATAATCTGTATTATTTAACTTGTTTCATTATTTTAAGAACATTTTATAATAGAAACCTCCCAATAGTGTTTACATATTTATATTGACAATAATGCCCCTCCTCCTCTATAAAAAGGCTCTCAAGCCCTCATTTATGAACACCTATGAAGCCATTTTTATCATAATAGACTAGCCCAAATAATATCCCTACAGGCCTCTGAAAATCTTTTAATCGTCACATTATGATGTAATGAAACGAAAAAAAATTTCGTTGAAAACTATATTGTTTTACCCAAAGAAGAGGTAACGTCTTTTTATAAGCACTTTTTTAAAATTTTCCCACCAACCATCAATTATTATTAATAATTAAATTTTTAAAAACATTATTTTAATAAATATAATTTTTTTATTTTATCATATGGTAAATTCTGACGCCCATATATACTTCCATCAAATGGGATATGCGATCCTCGTTTGTGTACACATCGGACTACCGCCTCGAAAGTGGATTTCATTCGTTTGTGGATTAACAACATTCAATGTTGTAAATAATGATTTATTTATGGTTTATATATTTATTATATGATATTTATAATGTATTTATGATTTCATAATTATTATATAACACATAACATCATGCTGTCTATTTTTTGGGAACACGATAACATCGTTTGTGGATGTCTAGACCCCCACCTCTTCAAAGCGATGTGATTCGTCCACACATTACACGGAAAATATTAAGGATGGTTTTAAAAAATATATGTAATTTATGTGACATAAATATAATACTATAATTATAATATAAATATATATCATTTAATTTTTATTCTTATAATATGAAAATAAAATGAAAACAACTTTAATTTGTGCGTACGACCTACCTTCTCTATGAACGATTTATTTTGTTTCCTATATCAATATTCATTGTATAAATATAATAAAATATATTATGAATGTATTTAGTAATTAAATATTGATTTAAATTATATACATTATTAAATAATGATCATTTCAATAGTAACAACAAATAACTAGTCAAAACATACACAAAAACTAGGCAATTAACAGAAAAAATAGTGAATGTAATGAAATATTGTTAAACAATTGGAAATAAGATATTATAATAAGTCATATATCATATCATTAATATTATTATGGTTCGGGTATATGTAAATATAATTATTAAAGATATTATATATGAGGATACAATATTTCCACCCAAAAGGAAATAAAAGGTAGGAGATTTCATCTCAATTTACATTTCATTGAGACATATTTGTTATTATGCAAGGATTTAATTTATTGCAGTGTATACTATACACCTTTATCATTTCATATCATCAATATCTCATAGATATTTTTGTTTATTTTTCACTTTAATTTATCTCATCTAATAGATTTTTACTTGAAAATTACAATGTGGTAAATGTTATATTTGAAACATCACTTTCATTTGTGATTGTTAACTTTATCATGAAACACTCAATTCCTTATGTTCATTTCTATTATACGTTGAATTTATCTTAAATATTTATATTATCATGTAATGGATTTTATTATTTCCTAAACTATAAACCATTTTTATAGACTATGTTTTCTTTGATTCTTATTTGATTAATTGTGGAAACATTTATAATTCTTGTATCTTTTTATCAATATGAGTATTTAATGAAAAGTAATTTTGTTCATTAATTAATTATATTATTAGATATATGATTAATGCTTTAGGTATTCACAACCTAGGTTTG
Source organism: Viscum album (assembly GCA_963277665.1). Lineage (NCBI taxonomy): Eukaryota > Viridiplantae > Streptophyta > Magnoliopsida > Santalales > Viscaceae > Viscum > Viscum album. The sequence goes on from OY728145.1 coordinate 1,421,884,562, forward strand.
GGATTGTTTAGTGGAATCCACTTGATTTATTGGTAGTCTCATGGGACAAATCAGTAAGATAACCTTAGCTAATGGTTTTCACTAAGTTTGTTTTAAGAATTCTTGAGGATAGATCTTGATGGAAAAGGTATTATGATACTGGGAATAATGAGGTCTAATAATTAAAATTTTCTTTCATTTATTTTAATTTATTGTTATTTATTATAATTTTGTGATAAAATAATATATGGATTCATTTCATTATCAATTTATTGGGTAAATGTTATTTGATTGAAGTTGTTTTCCTTTCCATACTATTTATCAACTACCACTATGTTTATTGAATACATGGTATGTGTTTTCAATTATTTACCTTTACATATTTATTATTCTCATTAATTCGTTATATTTTCCACTGTACATAACCTTTAATGACAATTTAAGTACATACTTATTTATTTTCATTCCCCAGAAATCCAAGAAGTATACTAAAAATGATAAGAAAGGATATGGTATACGGGAATAAAGTTATCATCCAAATACTCCTACAGTTATTTTTCAATTCACTTTTAATAAAAGAATAAATTTTTTAACAAATTTACCCATACTACTAAATAGTGTTTTCCATTGGGATGTGTTTCCATGCATCTAATGCAAATGTAATGATTGTAGAGACCATATTAGAGCTTACTTGTTTTGGGTCACTACGATGGGTCCTTACAACTACAATTTCCATGAAATTGGCTGTTTTAAGTCCAAGTGTAAGGTATATTGGGTTTTGATAAATATTTATATATAAATAAATATAGTATCAATAATCAACATTATTTAGATAAATTAGTAAAATAAAACTCTTATTTATTATAGAAAATATAGTAAATATTATATCAATCATATCACTATGATCCATACATTATAAGTATAACCTTCTCACTATCACTAATTTCCATAAATTCCAAATACGATTACATATTATCTTATTCCAAAAATGAATAGTATATGTGTTGCAAAATCATATTCCTAAGGCATGTACACAAAGGATTATGAGGTAGAGATTTCACTCTATAAGAAACATTTTGACGATACCAAAAAGGACATATGATATGCTCTATAATCCATAACCAATGAGAATATAAAGTAATGTCTTGAGATGGATACATATAGCATGATGTTGCACCTTTAGGATCATTATGAAGAGAAGATAACACCAAAGTGATATGAGATATCCAATTCAATTTTTATAATAATTATATGAGATTCAGTACCAGCTTGGCCTCATGTTGTCAACATTATTTGATACATATTATTCTTAGAAATCTTGAGCATTAAATTAAAAGACTATTCAATCACAAATTTCATAATCTTCTCCCTCCCCAATTATTTTTTGGGATTTATTATTAATTATATCATGATAAATTATAATAATATTCTTCCAATGTATCACATAGTAGCAAGGAAATCATGGTATAAACATGTTCATAGGATTTCATGGACTAACTTACATAATTAACTCATATTCCTAAACGGAAACCCCTTGTGGTGGTGTTCCAAAAAATTATCATTTATCAATTTTGGATGAGATCAAACCAAATATCCAATGCAATGAAACCCGATTAGAAGATATTTGTGATAAAGTATGATTTAGTGACATGTTCTGTAAGAATAATCTTCTTAATGAGCTTCTAGTTGGACAAGAATTAGTGAAACATGATAAAGGAAGGGTTATATGGAGAAAATAAAGTGACAATAACATGGTTTATTATCAATAACATATTAAAAAAGTACGGTGGATTCATCTAAAATGTCCTTATTGAAGATTGGTAATTCTTTAATGAACCAAAAATATTTAAAGGTATGAGAAATAATTATTTTAAATCCTTTCTTGCCAACATTTTTTATTTATATAAAGTATGGTCACCCAATATCCCTGGCTGATCTTGTTAATTTCATACCTCAGGTGGTGTTTAATAATACAACTAAATTATTCAATGCCACCTCAGAATAACGTGAGATATGGGAAGCTATTGATTCTCTTAATAAAAATACAAAGGTGGGTCTAGATGAATTTATAACATCATTTTATATGGAAGCATTGGATGTAATTAATGGTGACCTCATTGTATCTATATAGTATTTTTTCCATGAAGGAACCTTGTCACGAGTGGTTTGTGAAGAATTTCTCATACATATTAAAAATTCAAAAGATCTTGTTTCTCTAATTAATTTTGGGATCATCATTATATGTAATTTATCTTATCAGATTATGGATAGTGTCTTTAATAAGATTTCCCCACATATATTCATGACTGGGTGTCAAAAGAGTAACATTGTTTTATCAAGCGATGACCATGCTATGAGACAATTGAAATTGTCATGAATTTATCATAGAAATCCATAATAAATATCATGTATCTAACTTGGTTATATAGATATATTGGGATAAGTCATATGAAATAATGTAATGGGGATTAATTTTTTGGGTGATAGAATGTATGGGTGTCTCGAATTGTGTTTAAAACCATTTTCTAAAATGCTTCAACTCCAATTGTTTCTCGATGTCAATGATGGGAAATTTAAAAGAGTATTCACATAAATAAATCATCTTAGATAGGGAGAACATATGTCAACTAGATTATAAATCGTGGTATATGATGCACTTAATAGGCTCCTATAAAAGAGAATACATAATGGTAACATCCATCCATTCAAATTCCATAATAACTTTACATGTATATTTCATCTTATTTATGTGGATGACATGATTTTCTTTGTTAACAGAGGTATAAGATCTATCTATGGACATTATAAAGGGTTTAAAGAACATATTATACATATTGGGGAGGTTATTAATTATGATAAGTGTAGAATCCACATCCCAAGGTTGTATTTTGAATTAAATTGGAGACAATTGAATGAACTACTTGCTACTCATAAAAGAAAAATTCCTATGGAGAAACTAGGTTCTCTGTTAACCCCATGATGGTTTTAAATCAGTAATTGTGAGGGAGTTATTGAATAAATCACCAGTTATATTACTAATTGGTAGAAATACTTAATTTTTTAATGTGATAGAATTACACTTTTGAATTATGTTGATACCTCCATCATATTGAATGTGGTTTGGTCATTAGGGATCCAAAATTAGTGAAAAAGAATATTCCTACAACCCTGACCTCCTTCATATGGGATTCACATGGTGAAGGAGAATTCCAAAGAGCTTCATGGAAGAGGATGACTAGACAAGTGAAATATGGGACAACATCTTACTTAGTATATATTGTTCAATGCATAGTCTTTAATCTAATTCAGTTTGGGATAACTTTTAGGTCATTCCCTACAGAAAGAATTTATTACTAGTAAATATGGGTATCAACTTGTGGATCTGAGGAGTAAAGAATCATGGATGTGGAAGGACATTCCTGGTTATGTTTAGGTTCTCAAGAACCACTCTTGGTGGATTTTGGAATGTCAAAACATTAACATATAGTAAAATTATTTTGAAGGATCCATTATTTTCATTACAGGATACCAACCCTCTAAATTCTTATTTTTTTAGACGATTGTTTACCCAACATTTACTCTGAATGTTCTAAACCAATAGTAATGTGAGTTTTTAATAGTATTGTACTACCTTTTGAAAGGGATTATTTAATCTTCACTAGTTCTTTAGTTGGGGATTTCACATCCTAGATGTACATGTCCATGGAGCATAATTCAAATGGTTTCACAGGTGGTGTAAGTCTTTACAAGTGTAATGATATACCAATAAAATATGACTTCTTGATTTTGAGGATCAATAACCATTATATCCTTTTGGATTAAGAGATCAAGAAGAAAGGTATTTCAGTGATTCAAAAATGATGGTATTGTCATAGTAGTTGGATGTAATTTAATGGCCATATTTTCTTTGATGGAGAATTGGTTTAAGTGATATTGAGAAGCTTGAACAACCACCTTGTAATTGACATGGAGGTCTTAAGTTGTATTGGTTTCTTCTAGAACAAAACACACAATGTTGTATTTAATGAGAAATTGTGCATTATGGGAATTATTTTCATGGATACAAGATGATGGACTATACATGATATAAGTGAAAAAAGATCATAGTGAAGGTAAATTTAGGTTATCTTTTTCTGTGCAGATTCATTCAAGGGGTTTGTTGGTTGAACTGGGATCATAGGTTAAATAGTTAGACAATTGTATTTAATTGAGGTTGATTCTAGTTGGTAAGAAAAAATTCTCTATCCCACTTGATTCCTCCATGCTAGGTATATTGATATTTTATAAGACACTGGATTATGGTCTCTTGATTAATGTTGTTGGATATTTAAACATTAGCATTAGGCATCGAGGCAGTGTAATTTGTGATCACAACTATTTTTTTTATTACTTTCAACTATTGTTTTAGACCAAGGTAATCTATCATAGAGGAGGACAATGCCCAATTTAATGGATTGAAGGTGTGTATTTCACACAATCTATTTCTTTCAAACATTGAAGATGATATCTGATTCTATCCAATCCAATGTGACCACCCCCTAATATAATGCATACCAGATTTGTAAGTGTAAAATTCCTCATCCTAATAATGTATGTTTTCTATACAAATTGTGTGAATGAAAAAATGTTTCATATTTCACAGCATTGATAACCAACCAAGATGATATTTATATGATTTTATGTAACACAGATAGCCTTACTCGTGAATGTGTGGGAATTGTTCATGTTATAACTCTTTGATTTTATTACCTTAAACCCCATTAATCACCTTGTTCCCTTATGTATTATGTTTATTGATATATATTTATGGATTTAAAATTTCAATTTTACTAATTACTTATGACCTGGATACTTCTTTAAAATAATAGTAATGGTTTTTATGCTCTTACTATCTTTCTACATGTTTAAAAGTACATGGGGTGTGAAAACCACTTGATCATTATGGTTAATTATAAAACTACGAAAAAGGAAAAGGGGTGAGAAACATATAAAAAATGTAAATATATCAGGTACCACACAACCATGCAGATTATTATCTTAAGGATGGAAAAGGAAAATTAAGTACTATGTTAATCATTTTGTATGTAAGGCCACTAGAAGACAAAAATATCCTAGAATCAAGGGGATCCTAAATGATTATTTTTATGAAGTTTAATATTTCAACATATACTAAATGGTTTTTTGATATAGGGTGTAGGGCTCATATATATATCCAAATATAGGTACTAAGTAGATTTTGAAATGATTTCTAGATGATAGGTGGATTATCGAAATGAAAAAGGTGTAAGGATAACTGCTCAGGACATTGGAGAAAACCACATTTCAATTCTAACAATGATGATCTTGGTTTTATAGTATTCATGTTATGATCTGACTATTACCAAACATATACATTCTACATCATTCCTAGACATAGATTGTTGTTTTTCGGATTAGAAAATAAAAAATGTTTCCTTTAAAGATAAATCAGTTGTTATGTTATGGAATATTTAAATAATAATATTTATGTATTATATTAGGAAAATAATGTATTGGAAATTGATAACAAATCATGTTCACATGACTCATATAACAAGAAGTTGTGGAATGAAAATATCGGTATTCTAAATAGGTTGTCTAAAAATCATTTTTTTTGTAAAAAATATCTCAAGGTGTCCTCTTGGTGTTATGGGGTTATTTTTATTGTTGATGATGTCAGATTACCATGAATCGAATTTCATTTATTTCAAAGCATGGTGTTTGGAGATTTCAGTTTGTGGATTGTGAAGTAGAGTTCACATATAACAATTTATAGTTTATGGACCATAATGCATGGCCACATGAGGCTTTTCATTTGTGGAATTGAGGTTTTGATTTAATGATATGAAAATGGTTTTCATTTGAGGAATACAATGATCACCGTAAAGGGTTATGGGGATATGTATCAACATAACAGATCATGGTGAAGGTATTCCTACATCAGAGTTTTGGTTGTTTGTGATTATATGGTTTTGTACGATTTATTTTCCTATATAAAGGAACCAAATAAAATCATTAATGGAGAAAATTTCATTATAGAAGATCATCATTGAAATAATTTGTGGAATTATAATGTATTTTATGTAAGAGGATTTGATGAAGGAGGAAGTAGTTGGTAGAGATAAATTCCACAAACGAGATAGTTCAGAAAAATAGTTTGTGAATGGGGTTTTTAGGGCATGGTAACTATAAAAGGAAAAGGGATCGAGAAGCAGAGGTATCCCATGATTTAACAGTGATCTGTGAATCAAGGGTGATCCAAGAAAAAAAAGGATGATGTTAAGTACTCATTCCATGTAGTGAATAACAGTTCATAGTGGATTCAAGGTTGTTCATGGAGGATGAAAAATAGTTCATGAAGTATGGAAGAGAACTCATGGTAAGTTAAAGGATGTTATTAGAGAGACTAAAATAGTTCACCAAGGAAATTAATTTAAATAAAAACTATATGAAAACGTGGATTTCATCCACTAAGTGAAAACATTACTTTAACCGAGTATCTATCAATAGGTTAGGATTCATTAATTATTGATAATAAGAATAATTAAATATCTATAAAATCCTTGTTGATTATTTCATGACTAGTATCCAAATGAATATTAATAAGGTGATCTTTTCCACTTGTAGCGAACCATAAAAATATAGGTAAAGAGTGACACTAAAAAATGTAACGATCTAACCCTAAATATTTCAAAGTAAGTCATATTGTATATATAAGTGATATTGTATAAACATTATAATTTTTCTATGAACCATAGTGTATTTGGTACATCAGAACATTACCATTCCATTCCATTTTTACATACACCAGTGAGGGTGAACCAAGTAATATTTTAGTTCCTCATTCATGATTTTTTTCAAACATTTCAATAACAAAGGAAGATAATATTACTTTGTTTAACTATTACAGAATATATAAAGAGGGTGATAATTTTATATTTCATTCCATAATTCACCCCTTCTTTGGATATTTAACAAATTTTGGATAAAAATTGGTATTAGTGGTAATGGTAGAATGTCATGAGATCTCTCTCAACCGAATAAATAAAAGTAGTTAAAGAAAAAGAGATTCTGAAATATGATGGAAACAATTTTCAGGTATGGAAGAATCAAATGAAAGACTTATTTTGATCATTTTTTATGGATGTATTTATATAAAAAATGCAATGTATTTATTCTAGTATGGATGGTAATTATTTATCAATAGTAGAACATATATATTTGGTTGTTGATTCCAAATAAATAAACTATTTAGGGGGATCCTTATCCATTTCAATTTATTCAAAGGTGATGTCATGTAAGTCATCACATACTACGTAAGAAATGATACAAAATATTTATGAGGGTGGGAAAAAGTGAGAGAAGAAAAACTAATGGTTCTATGAAACAAGTTCCAAGATCTAAGATAGCACCGTAATTCATATTTTGACACATTCATTGATCCGGTAAACATTTTTTCGGGATACATGCATGGCCTTAGAGAAATTATCAAATATATATTGATTGTTAAAAGAATGTAGATAAAACTACTATATTGGTTTAATATGAAAGATTATTTATTGGAAGATAAAGATCCATAAAATATTATTTTTAATAGATTCTATAATAGTCATATTTCATATGAGATAAAAAAAGATGATAATAAAATTATAGAAAAGTGGATTTCTGAAGAAGTGGGATTAAAGGATAAAATATTCTCACCATAAAAGATATTGAGGAGGGAAAAAATGATTATGATGTAATGTGGTTTATTTCAACAAATCTACAGTGTGGAAGAATAATTTTCAAAGAGAAACTTTCAGTTACATGATTTTGATGTTGAAATATTGGATATCTTAGAGAAAAGTATCAAAAATGGTTTTAGGATGGGGATGAAGACACTGATGATATTCCCAAGAAGAAATATTCATCCAATGTGAAAGGCAGTAGTGGTGCCAAATGAATTTTTTTTATAAATAATAATCTTCTTTGAAAATAAGATGAATGTTTAGTAGAATCTGAGGTAAAGGAATTGGAGGACTTAAATTAACATGAAGTAGATTTTATGGTGAAAGTTTCCATAAATTCCCAAAAAAGGATGATAGTGACAATGATGAAGGATAAGTCGAATGAATTGTTGACCTTTAGAATGAATTAGATGTTGGGCTTAAATATATAGATGTTTGGGAAGCCAGAATAATGAAATAAAAAGGTGGTTAATGATACTAAACACTATATACAGTAGAATTAGGATTAAAATTCAGGGTTAGAGGCTAAAATTGAAAGGATTTAATAATCAATTCCACAGAACACAAAAAAAGAAGTTGATTAAAAACTCAAAATTGAAGAACACATTAGAGATATTAGTGGTTATAATAATACTAGAAAATATTAAATCAAATGTATTAAAAAACATGAATAAGAATTTATCAGTATGCGAAAAAATGTGAATGATCAGGATAAACTCATGATTCCAAAGAAGTAGGATAGAATTGTAATAAAAAAAAGTATTATTCAGAGATCTAGTGAAAAATACAAAGGATTGTTAAAAATAAGAGTTGACTAATTAAAATGATACATATGGTATAGGTCTTGATCAAAAATATAAAGAAGTAATGGTTGATGTTAAAATACAAGCTCCCACTCTGAGGTTAAAGATTAATTTAAGTACGAATCAAAACAAGAAGATTATGAGAACCCATGGGAATTATAATGGTGAATTAATGGCATACAATAATTTTCCCCCATTAGATGTTATTAATTTAGAATTATGTAAAAGTAAAAAAATGTATCTTCCTTATTTAATAAGTAGTGAATGGAATAATACCAATAAATTCAAACATATAAAGCTCAATTCTGTAATACGCCATTCAAAGGTCATTGTTTTAGGTGTGGAGTATTCAGACACAAGGAAAGCTATTCTTCAACATCAATGCATAAAAATGAGATGATGTAGATTGAATATGGTCATACACAAAAAATAAAAATAACCTTGAATTATTTGAAAACAAAAAATTTATTTCTATTTTAACAAGATGAAAGTGGTCTATGATTCTCTAAGAATCATAAATAATATCAGTTAAAGACATGAATCAGAAAGGATATAGATGAATATGAGGTGGTTGTGGAGATTACATTCAAAGATTATGATCAAACTAGAATATGGGTCATAGATATTGGATTCACCCCATATGATAAGAAATACCGAACAAGTGACATTAATCAGATATTAAAAGGAAGGTATTGTATGATTTGGTAATGATGAGTTTTGAAAAATATTAGATTATAAATAGAAATGTTTTGGGGAAATGAAATGAGATGTGAATATGAATTAGTTGTTTAAGGTCCCATTCTCAACTTGTTATGTATATGTCAAATATGAGAATTAGTACATAACATAACATTTTAAAAAAATTTCTATCATTAATTTAAAATATGGTAACTTTATTTTCAGGAATGTGTATAAAAGGGAATTATTACCTAGTATGTGGAGAAAATAATATGTGTTGTTTTTTAAGGAAGATGGAAAAAATATATGGAATATTCTCCATGTTCATTTTATCCAAAAATAATTGGAGGATCTCATGAAATATGATGATGCTTGATACCTCCCAAGGTTACCACATGATTGTAACCATACATGTGGTTCTTGTCAAAAAGGGAACATTATTCGAAATAGATATATAGAAAAATATAAAAGGTCAAAACAAGTTATCGAGTTGGTTTATATTGATGTGTTAGGACCTATCTCACCAAGATCGACTAATGGAAGGATATATTACTTTCTCTTCAGTAATTATTTCAGAATAATGACATGGGTTTCAGTCTTTACTCACAAGTCTGAGGTGATCAATTACATAAAATATTAATGATGGGATGGTAAACTGATACTAGTTCAATGAATATAGAAGATACGAATAGATAATTGAATGAGTTCAAAAATATTCCAATGGATGATTATCTCTAAAATAATGGGGTAAGGCACTATGTTTCAGAAGTAATAACTCTACATCCAAATGGAGTAGCTAAAAGAAGAAATAGAATTATCAACAACAAGGAAAGATCAATGCTCATTGAGAAAGACCTTCAAGAGATGTTTTCAAAAGAAGCATTGATGAAATCAGTCTACACATCAAATATGTTTGAGTATATTCCCATAGAACACAAAGTTATGGACATTGTGAGGAAGGAAATACTCAATGAATCATTTTAATGACATCTACTATCTGTTGGAGTATAGTCTAACACACACACATGAAAAACATTAGATGTGGGACCCCCTATACCTAAGGTATGATGTGTTTTTCTCCAAGTTGTTGATCTCTGTTCTTTACCCTATTGCATATAAAAAAAGTAACCATTAGTTTTATTAAAAAAGAGGATAAATTATGGCTAGAAATGGTGATAAAATGTCCTTACCAAGATAGGGGAGAAGATAATAGGAGGAGCAGTGGGTTTGGGGAGCTATAAATTAAACGATCCTGATGGTGATTTATCAAAAGTTATATAACATGGAAGATAAATATCATGATAAAATAATATTAGTGGTTTTTTAATGAATATGTTTATTTATGGAATCATTATACGAGTCATGTTTCTCATGATGATAAAAAATCATGTGGGTTACAGTGTGTGACGATTAATCCTTTGAATTGAATCTGAATATCTAGAATAGAATTTTTCTAGAAGATGGAAGAATTTTTACTAAGGTATTAAAATGTGATGAGTTTTCAAAAATCCCAAAGAGGATATTATTGGGAGGAAATCTCTAATTTTTCCATCTTGGAGTTTTTTAGGAGATTCTGTTTGTTATAAAGTCCAAATGGCTATAAATCTGTATGGCTAGTGTTTCTGATGTAGATATGTTTACGATGGTGCATTTTCCTTATATTATCCAAAATTTTGGGCCTGAAAATTTGGATTCTGTTTTATAGAAAAAGAAGGTTCTTGGAAAAGGAGTTTCTGGAATGTATTTCTAGTACTGTGATGCATAGTTCATGGACCGTGAATCATTTTACATGGATTTAAATGCATGAAGTTCATAGACTATACTATGAGGACAACAATGTAAGGATTATGGACCATGAAACATGATCATATGACGAATTTCTTTTATATAATTGATTTGTTGATTTATGGAGCATCAATGTATTTTTTCTGTGGAAGAAAACAACCACCACAAAAAATGAAGGCTCTATGTCAACCACATAAGAGATTGTGTTGATGTTTTTCCTACATATGTTTTTTATATATTTTTTATTAGTGGGTTTTGGAGAATTTATTTTACTATATAAAATACCCTTATCACAACATTAAATGGATCAACATTCACAAGAGGTGATAAATGATGAAATATTTCAAGAAAGTATGAAGCATTTTGTGAGGGAGGATTCCATAAAGGAGGAAGTTGTTCACAAGGATCAATTCCATGAAAGATATAGTTCAAGATGACATTTCATGAAAGGGGTTTACGGGACATAGTAACATGCAAAGGAAAAGAGACCATGATATAGAGGTAGCCTGTGAAGAAAAATTCATCCACGACTCAGGGGAAATATATGAAGTAAAATGAGTCCGCAAAAAACTTGCGAAATCTTGTGAATATTAGTATATTGAGGATTCAAGGATGTTCATGGAGAATAAAATACATTACATGAAGGTTATAATATTGTTTAAATTGAGTAAAAAAAATTCACATAGTGACACAAATAGTTATCTAAAAAAAGACCAGCAAACTAATAGTATAAAGAAGAGTATATTTCATCTAGTGAGTAAATTTCTTCAACAGAAAAACTACCTACAGTTGAGGATGAATTCACTATTGATAATGAAGGGACAAATGTTCCCATAAATAGAGTGTTGATCCTTTCTGGAATAGCATGGAAAGGACTAGGAAAAATGTGATCCTTTCAACCAGTAGTGATCCATCGAAAGATAGTTAGGAAGTAACCCTTGGGTACGTTGTGAGATTCCCCTAAATGTCATAAAGGCAGTGATCCTAGTCACATAACTGATCTAGAACAAACCATATAATTTGGATGTGAGAGTTAGTGGATTTGGTACGTTTGAAAATTATTAATGTATTCTCTTTGTACATAGTCTAGTGAGGGTAAACCAAGTGAAATCATTTTGTCTCTTAAATGATTTCATATCTATTAGTACATTGAAATGAGAAAGAGAGAGAATAGAATTTTTTCTAAATATCTAAAGGGTATGTTGTTTTAATCTTCATTCATAGATTCACCCCAATAAAAAAGTCTTTATCCAAGTTAGGACAACATATATCAAGATTATTATATGTGATTTTGTGAGATAAGCAACTTAAAATATGTCAGGATTTTTTACCAGGAAAAATGACCAAACCATAATTTTTTGGATAGTGTGAAAGGACCCCAGACCTTCTAGGATTGTTACACAGTAATGTGTGTTTATTATTTCCTATAAAATAAAGTGGATGTTATTCATACATCATATCTTCTAATAATTACTTTATTAGAAAAGGCTATGTCAACTTGATGAGGTATTAGTCTGATTAAATTTTAAAATTCAATGAATTAATGAATGTAGAAGAGAATCAATATATAAATATGATAAAGAAACTTTATTTTGTTTGAGGTTTTGAATCATATAATCAATAGTTATCTCTGTTCTACAAGATCTTGGGATTCTTTCTCAACACACTCCACTTTACACACCATAGTGAAATGGTGAGAGTGAAAGGAGAAATCATAGATTTATAGACATGGTAAGGTCAATGATGACTCATGAATATCTTTTGATACTTTTTTAAGGATATATAGTATAAACAATAATATAAACACTAACCCTAGAAACAATAAAATTTGAAAATGGAATTCACATTGAGTTTTAGAGGTGATATAATCATGTTTTTTAAAAAACATATGTATGGATTTGTGGGGTTTTTTCGAAGAAATATTAGGCGTAACACTATCACCCTAGGGGGAAAGGTTTACCATTATAACATATCCTATGAAAACAATTGGATACTATCTATAAAATCCCGCAATAAAGAAAGAGATTATCTAAAGACATGACTTTTCCTTGAGAAGGATTAAATTCATAGAAATGATAGTTGGAAAAAAGATTTAAATTGTTGAAATTTATGTTCACTATACACAAGAGTTGATACCTGAAAATACATTATAGATGTTCGTTGAAAAAAGTGTTCCTAAAACACAAGTACTAGGTAGGACTACCAGAGAGATAAGAGGACTTGTGAGATTTGTTTTTCTAGTAACAAAATATTGTGAATCCTTATTATATTTCAATGATGAACCTATATCAATCAAAGTGGTAGTAAAGAGATTAATAGTTGTAATATTGAAAGAATACATGAATTCAAAATTGGATTCTATATATCATATCCATGTTAGGGTATTGGTCAATCCACAAGTTGATATAAATCATATTTATTGAAAATGTGTATTTAAGTTAAAATTTTACATGGAAGGTAATGTAAGTAACGATAGAGAAAGGATACTAGGTAAAGGTATTATGAATAATCAAGGCATTGACTAGGATGAATTCCTTAACAGGTTCCCATAATTAAATAAATTTTAATTTTATTATAAATAATGGCTTATCATGAATTTGAAATTTGGAAAATGGACATCAAAACAACATTCGTTAATGGGAACAGACAAGAAGATATCAATTTCATAGAATGAAAAGGCTTGTGACTAAATGTAATTATAAAAAGGAATATTAGTTATAGAGATGAATTTATGGATTAAAGAAAGAATCATACTCATTGAACATTGGTTTGATGAAGTTATTATAGTATTTGGTTTATTAAGACTGATTTTTAGCCATGTTTTTATCATAATTTTAATTTTATTTTGATATATATATTTGTACTATATATTGATGAAATGTTAATTATGATAAATGAAATATCATTCATATAATATATTTAACACTGGTTAAACTAAAGCTTATTTATGATGGAATTGGGTGACTAACATACATTCTATAGATTAAGATCATTCACGATAGATCCAATAGGCTTCTTGGACTAAGTGAGGAATATACATTTACCATGTTCTTACTATAATTAGAATGAAATAATCCATGGGGATATTGGTTTTTATGTGACATGGTATATATAATTCTATGAAAATTTATCCTTAAACACAACTATTGAATTATATAATGAGTAAGATATCATACTCATAGGGGATTGGAATAATCATGTATTCATTTATATGTAATCAACTTGATGATCCATATGAATTGATTTTCATAAGTAAATTTCAGGATTATCCTGGTGAATAACAATTATCTACAGTTAAGGATATCCTTTTGTTTGTAATAATAACTGAGTTTATCTTCATGGTGTACAGTGCAGATTAAGAGATAGTCATGAAGGTTTATAGTGATTGTAGTTTTAAATAGATAAAATTTATTTAAACATAAATATATAGTATTTAATGAGTCTCAAATAAAGAGTTATGACTTGTAAGAGTTTAAAGCATTCTATTATCACTGATTTTGTAGCAGATTCAATGTATAAGGAAACATATGATTTAACAAATTAATAAATTTTTATATTAATCCCTTTATAGGATATTGATTTTTTACATATAATTAATTAACATATCACATCATATTGTAAAAATACTTTTGTATTGGTCATTTGAAAAGATCCTTGGTCACACCAATAAAAAAACACGTACTCTCAATGTATCCCCTCCTGATATACTATTCTCAATTGTTTTTTTATAGTAAGATGAGTTTCCATCAACAAAAATGTGGTAGACACCATTACTAATGTATGATCTCAATAGAAGAATGAGTATCATGTCATAGTTAGGTAAATAAATTTTTTTATTTGATGGATATAGATAAAGTGGTAATCTATTAGATTTGATTACATATACCAAACATTATAGTAATTTAATATTACATGTATTCATATTTATGAATATTAACAAAAATTTTATCACATAATTATTTTTATTCTAGGAGACATAGTTTATGATAATTTTCTAACAGAAGTTTTCTCATTAAATGTTCATACAAGTTTCCCACTATGATGAGATCCAAAAGTTTTTCTAATAGTATTCTTAAATACAAGTTCTATATCAAGAGGTAGTCATTTTTGGAACACAAATGATATAGGAAATAATGGTTGAAGTCTCATAAAACATCAATTCCACTTATCATGGTGTATACCCTTGGTAATATCTAATTTTTTAAATTATGAGAATAAGACACTCTATGAGGAAATCCACATTTATAATTTTCATTGAATTTTCATATTTGTGGAAATTTTTTTGACCATTAGACTTTAAGAATATTATTAAATGTTATTATGGGTCAATTAGATTTATGTAATGATGAAAAGCATGAAAAAAGATGTTTTTAGAGAGGTAATATACATTCGATAAATCATGAATATTTTTTCATTAATTAATAATACATGAAATGAAATTTCACTTATACTCTTTAATAGAATTTTAAATCTCAAAAACATTATGGAAAATGATACGAATTAAATAAATCCATGTCCATTATGTACTATCGGAATTTTCATATTTATAAAATTTAATGAAAGAGACACCAAGCACCTTGGGTGATAGTATCATCATTAATCCTTCATGACTAGAGATATCATAATAAAATTACTATATTAGATAGTATGCGTCTTTATGAGGTTTTAAGTCACATCTATTTTAATGTATATTTCTATGGCTGTGATGGAAAGTTTCTAGATTCCAACCATGTAATTTTAGCTACTATACATAATTAAAATGAGAAAGAGGCATATAGGGTCATAAACTAAGTGTATCAATAATCTCATTCAAGTAATATTATTATTTATCATGTTGAAAAAATATTATTCCTTCTAATGGATTAATAATTATTTATGATTTCTTGATATCATGTATTCTATTCTGAATAATATTACATTAGCTGAATATTTAATAAATATTAATTTATTATTTACTGAATAAAATATTTACTTTGTGTGGATAATAGTTTAATGATGTTTTTTTATAAAATAAAATGTATTTATTTAATGTCTGGTAAATATTTAGTGGGAATTGAGGACTGAGTTTTTTTGGTCTAATAAGAAACAGTACATATTATGTAATATATGAATAAATAATATTTGATAAATTATCTATTTTTGTGCATGTCAAGAAATAAAATTAAAAATATTATTATTATATAAATAAGTTTCCAATGGTGTTATGGATATAAAAATGGAATACGTGAACTTATTTTTTTATAACCCTATCACTAATGAAACTCAATTGAATTTTTTATAAAATGTAGGTGTTTCCATTCTTTTAGTTTGAGACAACAACCTATAAAAAGGTATTTCAGAGACCTAGAAATCTTGATCTCCTATAATTATATCAATTTTGGATATCAATTTCCCCCACCACCAATCATGATTATAGAGAGAATAAAGAGTATTCTTCTTGAATCAATTAATTGTGTGATCAAAGATGAACAACATATGTGTTATGATCCACCATGCTAGCCAAAACAGATTTTTATAAAGAAATTTGGAGGTTTTTAGCTAACTTTTGGATATATAATGTAGGGAATCCACCCCGTATTTATACAACATAATGATGATACAGCATAGATATGTGTTTAGATTCATCATCAAAGAAATAATTAATTTCAAGGCAATTTATTAACTATTTTGATTAATTATAAATAATTTTATGGTGATCATGAATTTTGGTTTTGAACTTATAAGATAAGAAAACATTTGATTAAATTGTTTTATTTATGGATTTTATCATCAATGTCCATCTAGTATGATTAGAAAAGCTTCCATAAATTTGTGTTCTATGGGATCATACTCCAGATGTTTTTCTTATTCAATACGATTATAAAAGTATTTTTTTGATGATTAAGAAAAAATATCAGCTTAAGAAAGCACTGAGAGAGTGGTATTCAATAGATGATGAATTTTTTAGGAAACTTGGTTTTCATTTTGGTGGTGTTGATTTGAAAATATATTTCAACATTGATTGTAATACAATGATGATGTTGCTGGTATAGGTTGATGAAATAATATATGGTGGATTAGAAGAATAAACATGTAGGAAATTTATAGAATTTTTGAAATGTGAATTCAAAATATAAAGAGAGACTAGATCATTCATTTATCAAATATGAATATTTCATGGAGTATTTTATGATATTTTGAATGGATAATTCCAAGTGGATGTATAATTTTATGGCTACTCAGATGAATCGTTACAAGGATGTAGATGGAAATGTAGTTATTGTCACAGAATATAGGAAACATATTGGAACTCAATTGTACTTGTTAGTGGCAAGATTAGATATTGTTTTTGACACATTCAATATAGCAAGATATCAAATAGATCCTAAATAATTCCATTTACTTGTAGTAAAAAATTATACCTGGTTGTATCTAGGGAATGGTTGATTTAGGTTTGATGTACAATTTCAACTCTCATAAAGAGTTATTGGGATATATAGATGCTGATTGGGATGGTTTATTAGATGATAGAAAATCAATAACAATTGTTTCATTCAATATTGGATGATGGTGTGTTTAATAACTAAGAATCAAAAAATATTTCATTACATCGATCATCATAGTTGTTGAATATATTGTGGCCACTCAAGATTATACACAGTTATTGTGGATGAGGAAACAAAATTATGATATGAGAGTTGTATTGAAATATCTATCAGAATACAATAAGATAATTAAATTTCCACAAATATTATAAAAAAATATATTCCATCACTAAAGTAAAAAATAACCATGAAATCAATTATATTTTCATAATGGGGAAGATGGGAAATGGTCTTGTGATGTTTGAGTATGATCCCTAGAACACAAAGTTATGGACATTGTGATGAAGGAAATACTCAAAGAATCATTTTAATTACATCTACTATCTGTTGGAGTATAGTCTAATACACACACATTAAAAAATTTAGATGTGGTACCCCCTATACCTAAGGTATGATGTGTTTTTCTCCAAGTTGTTGATCTATGTTATTTACCCTATTGCAAATAAAAAAGTGACCATTAGTTTGATTAAAAAAGAGGATAAATTATGTCTAGAAATGGTGATAAAATGTCCTTACCAATATAGGGGAGATGATGATAGGGGGCACTGGGTTTGGGGAGCTATAAAGTAAATGATCCTGATGGTGATTTATCAAAGGTTATATAACATGGAAGATAAGGATCATGATAAAAGAATATTAGTGGTTTTTTAATTAAGAAGTTTATTGATGGAATCATTATACGAGTCATGTTTCTCATGATGATAAAAAATCATGTTGGTTAAAGTGTGTGACGATTAATCATTTGAATTGTATCTGAATATCTAGAATAGAATTTTTCTGGAAGTTGGAAGAATTTTTACTAAGGTATTAAAATGTGATGAGTTTTCAAATATCCCAAAGAGGATATTGTTGGGAGGAAATCTCTAATTTTTCCATCTTGGAGTTTTTAGGAGATTTTGTTTGTTATAAAATCCAAATGGCTTTAAATCTGTATGGCTAGTGTTTCTAATGTAGATATGTTTACGATGGTGCATTTTCCTTATATTATCCAAAATTTTGGGCCTGAAAATTTGGATTCTGTTTTATAGAAAAAGAAGGTTCTTGGAAATGGAGTTGGTGGAATGTATTTCATGTACTGTAATACATAGTTCATGGACCATGAAGTATTGTTCATGGATATAAATGCATGAACTTCATAAACTATGCTATGAGGACAACAATGTAAGGATTATGGACCATGAATCATGATCATATGACGAATTTCTCTTCTATAATTGATGTGTTGATTTATGGAGTATCAATGTATTTTTTCTGTGGAAGAAAACAACCACCTCAAAAAATTAAGGTTCTATGTCAACCACATAATAGATCGTGGTGATTTGTTTCCTACATAAGTTTTTTATATATTTTCTATTGGTGGGTTTTGGAAAATTTATTTTACTATATAAAATACCCTTATCACAACATTCAATGGATCAATATTCACAAGAGGTGATAAATGATGAAATATTTCCGGGAAGTATGAAGTAGTTTGTGATGGAGGATTCCATAAATGAGGAAGTAGTTCTCAAGGATCAATTACCTAGAAGATATAGTTCAAGATGAAATTTCATGAAAGGGTTTTGCGGGACATAGTAACTTGCAAAAAAAAGAGACCATGATATAGAGGTATCCTGTGAAGAAAAATTCATCCACGACTCAGGGGAAATCTATGAATTAAAATGAGTCCGCAAAAAACTTGCGACATCTAGTGAATATTAGTATATTGAGGATTCAAGGATGTTCATGGATAATAAAAGACATTACATGAAGGTTATAATATTGTTTAAATTGAGTAAAAAAAATCACATAGTGACACAAATAGTTATCTAAAAAATACCATCAAACTAATAGTATATAGAAGAGTATATTTCATCTACTGAGTAAATTTCTTCAACAGAGAATCTACCTACAGTTGAGGATGAATTCACAATTTTTAATGAAGGGACAAATGTGACCATAAATAGAGTGTTGATCCTTTCTAGAATAGCATGGAAAGGAATAGGAAAAATGTGATCCTTTCAACCAGTATTGATCCATCGAAAGATAGTTAGGAAGTACCCATTGGGTACGTAGTGAGATGCCCCTAAATGTCATAAAGGTAGTGATCCAAGTCACAGAACTGATCTAGAACAAACCATATAATTTGGATGTGAGACATATTGGATTTGGTACGTTTGAAAATTATTAATGTATTCTCCTTGTACATTGTCCAGTGAGGGTGAACCAAGTGAAATCATTTTTTCTCTTAAATGATTTAATATCTATTTGTACATTGAAATGCGAAAGAGAGAGAATAGAATTTTTTTTAAAATATCTAAAGGGGAAGTTGTTTTAATCTTCATACATAGATTCACCCCCATCAAAAAGTATTTATCCAAGTTAGGACAACATATATCAAGATTATTATATGTGATTTTGTGAGATAAAACAACTTAAAATATGTCAAGATTTTTTACCAGGAAACATGACCAAACCATAATTTTTTGGATAGTGTGAAAGGTCCCCAGTCCTTATAGTATTTTTACACAGTAATGTGTGTTTATTATTTCCTATAGAATAAATTGGTTGTTATTCATACATCATATCTTCTAATAATTACTTTATTAGATAAGGCTATGTCAAATTGATGAGGTATTAGTCTAATTACATTGTAAAATTCAATGAATTAATGAATGTAGAATAGAATCAAGATATAAATATGATAGAGAAGCTTTATTTTGTTTGAGGTTTTGAATAACTTAATCAACAGGTATCTCTGTTCTATAAGATCTTGGGATTCTTTCACAACACACTCCACTTTACACACCATAGTGAAATGGTGAGAGTGAAAGGAGAAATCATAGATTTATAGACATGGTAAGGTCAATGATGACCCATGAATATCTTTTGTTACTTTTTTTAAGGATATCTAATATAAAAAATAATATAGACACTAACCCCTGAAACAATAAAATTTGAAAATGGAATTTACATTGAGGTTAAGAGGTGATAGAATCAGGTTTTTTCAAAAAACATATGTATGGATTTGTGAGGTTTTTTTCGAAGAAATATTAGGAATAACACTATCACCATAGGGGGAAATGTTTATCATTATATCGTATCCTATGAAAACAATTTGGTATTAACTATAAAATCCCTCAATAAAGAAATATTTTATCTAAAGACATGACTTTTCCTTGAGAAGGATTAAATTCATTAAAATGATTGTTGGAAAAAATATTTAAATTGTTGAAATTTATGTTCACTATTCACAAGAGTTGATACCTGAAAATAATCTATATATGTCAATTGAAAAAGGTGTGACTGAAAAAAAAGTACTAGGTAGGACCACCAGAGAGATAAGAAGACTTGTGAGATTTGTTTTTCTATTAACAAAATATTGTGAATCATTATTATATTTCAAAGATGAACCTATATAAATAAAAGTGGTAGTAATGGGATTAATAGTTATAATATTGAAAGAATACATAAATTTAGAATTGGATTCTATATATCATATCCATGTTAGGGTATTGGTTGATCCACAAGTTGATATAAATCATATTTATTGAAAATGTGTATTCAAGTTAAAATTGTACATGGAAGGTAATGTATGCAATGATAAAGAAATGATACTAGCTAAAGGGATTATGAATAATCAAGGCATTGACTATGATGAATTATTTAGTTGGTTCCCATAATTAAATAAATTTTAATTTTATTATAAATAATGGCTTATCATGACTTTGAAATTTGGAAAATGGACATCAAAACAACATTCGTTAATGGGAACTGACATGAAGATATAAATTTCATAGAACAAAAAGGGTTTGTGAATCAATGTAATTATAAAAAGGAATATCAGTTATAGGGATGAATTTATGGATTAAAGAAAGAATCATAATAATTTAACCTTGGTTTAATGAAGCTATTATGGTATTTATTTTCATTAAAACTGATTTTTAGCCATGTTTTTATCATAATTTTAATTTGATTTCGATATATATATTTGTACTATATATTGTTGAAATGTTAATTATGATAAATGAAATATCATTCATATAATATATTAAACACAGGTTAAACTAAATCTTATTTATGATGGAATTGGGTGACTAACATACATTCTACAGATTAAGATCATTCATGATAGATCCAATAGGCTTCATGGACTAAGTGAGGAATATACATTAACCAGATACTTACTATAATTAGAATGAAATAATACATGGGGATATTGGTTTCTATGTGACATGGTATATATAATTCTATGAAAATTTATCCTTAAACACAACTATTGAAATATATAATGAGTAAGATATCATACTCATATGGGATTGGAATAATCATGTATTCATTTATATGTACTCAACTTGATGATCCATATGAATTGATTTTCGTAAGTAGATATCAGGATTATCCTGGTGAATACCAATTATCTACAGTTAAGGATATCCTTTTGTTTGTAATAATAACTGAGTATATGTTCATGGTGTATAGTGTATATTAAGAGCTAATCATAAAGGTTTATAGTGATTGTATTTTTAAATAGATAAAAATGATTTAAACATAAATATATAGTATTTAATGAGTCTCAAATAATGAGTAATGAGTTGTAAGAGTTTAAAGAATTCTATTATCACTGATTTTGTAGAAGATTCAATGTATAAGGAATCATATGATTTAAAAAATTAATAAATTTTTATATTAATCCCTTTATAGGATACTGATTTTTAACCTATAAGTAATAAGCATATCACATCATATTGTAAAAATAATTCTGCATTGGACCTTTGCAAAGATCTGTGGTGACACCAATAAAAAACACATACTCTCAAAGTATCCCCTCTTGAGATATTTTTCTCAATTGTTTTTTATCTAGTAAGATGAGTTTCCATCAACAAAAATCTAGTAGACACCATTACTAATGTATGATCTCAATAGAAGAATGAGTATCATGTCAGAGTTAGGTAAATAAATGTTGTTATTTGGTGGATATAGAGAAAGTAGGAATATATTAGACTTGATTCCATATATCAAGCATTATTGTACTTTATTATTACATGTATTCATATTTATGAGTATTAACAAAAAATTTATCAAATAATTATTTTTATTCTAGGTGACATAGTTTATGATAATTTTCTTATAGAATTATTCTCATTAATTGTTCATACAAGTTTCCCACTATGATGAGATCCAAAAGATTCTCTAATAGTATTCTTAAATACAAGTTCTATATCAAGATGTAATCATATTTGGAACACAAATGATATAGGAAATAATGGTTGAAGTCTCATAAAACATCAATTCCACTTATCAGGGTGTATACCCTTGGTAATATCTACTGTTTTAAATTATGAGAATAAGACAATCTAGGAAGAAATCCACATTTATATGTTTCATTAAATGTTTGTATCTATGGAAAGTTTTTTTTACCATTATACTTTATGAATATTATTAAACGTTATTATGGGTCAATTAAATTTATGAATTTATGAAAAGCATGAAAAAAGATGTTTTTACAGAGGTAATATACATTAGTTGAATCACGACTATTTTTTAATTAATTAATAATACATGAAATGAAATTTCACTTATACTCTTTAATAGAATTTGACATCTCAGAACCTTTTATGGGAAATGATACGAATTAAATAAATCCATGTCCATTGTGTACTATGGGAATTTTCATTTTATAAAAATTCAATGAAAGATCCACCAAGAAAATTGGGTGATAGTATCATCATTAATCCTTCATGGCGAGAGATATCATAATAAAATTAATATATTAGAGAGTATGTGTCTTTATGAGGTTTTATTTCACATCTATTTTAAATTATTTTTCTATGGGTGTGATGGAATGTTTCTAAATTCCAACCATGTAATTTTAGCTACTATATATAATTAAAATGAGAAAGAGTCATATAGGTTCATAAACTAAGTGTATCAATAATCTCATTCAAATATTATTATTATTTTTCATGTTGAAAAAATATTATTCCTTCTAATGGATTAATAATTATTTATGATTTCTTGATATCATGTATTTTATTCCGAATAATATTACATTAGCTGAATATTTAATAAATATTAATTTATTATTTACTGACTAAAATATTTACTTTTTTTATATAATAGGTTAATGATGTTTTTTTATTAGATAAAATTTATTTATTTAATGTCTGGTGAATATTTAGTGGGAATTGGGGACAGAGTTTTTTTGGTCTGATAAGAAACAGTACACATTATGTAATATATGAATAAAAAATATTTGATTAATTATCTATTTTTGTGCATGTCAAGAAATAAAAATAATAATATTAGTATTAAATACATGAGTTTCCAAAGGTGTTATGGATATAAAAATGGAATACGTGAACTTATTATTTTATAACCCTATCACTATTGAAACTCAATTGATTTTTTTATAAAATGTGGGTGTTTTCATTGTTTTAGTTTTTAGAAAACAACCTATAAAAAGGTATTACAAAGACCTAGAAAGCTTGATCTCCTATAATTATATCAACTTTGGAGAACGATTTCCCCCACCACCAATCATGATTATAGAGAGAATAAAGAGTATTCTTCTTGAATCAATTCATTGTGTGTCAAATATGAACAACATATGTGTTATGATCCACTATACTAGCCAAAACAGTTTTTTATAGGGAAATTTGGAGGTTTTACCTAACTTTTGGATATATAATGTAGGGAATACACCTAGGATTTATACAACATAATGATGATACAATATAGATATGTGTTCAGATTCATCAACAAAGAAACAATTCATTACAAGGCAATTTATTAACTATTTTTATTAATTATAAATAATTTTATGGTGATCATGAATTTTGGCTTTGAAATTCTAAGATAAGAAAACATTTGATTAAATTTTTTTGTTTATGGATTTTATCATCAATGTCCATCTAGTATTAAGAATCTATTATAACAAAATTTTGAGTTTGGTATACCCCATCTGGAACATCCTCTCCGAATAGAACCATTAAAATGGACTTAATCAATCAATGAATAAAATTATTATTTTTTCATGAATAAAATTGAAATAAATATATTGAAACTAATTATTATGAATTCATACCATCTTAATGAATGTTGTATGGATAATCCAATTGAAATTTCTAACACCAAATAATAAAAATAAACTATAATTTGTTAATATATTTTTTTAATAATTGTTATAAAATAAATTAAAAATGATCTTATGTTTATATTAATGTTATAAAATAGGTTTTTATGTTATTAATTTTCATTATATAAGATTCTAGAGGACAATTACATAATTATGAATTAAAGGTAATGGTTTTTGAATCGAATTCCACATTTGATACTCATTTTATATTATAAACCTAATTTAATTTTTTTTTATATTTTATCCATATGAGATTTTATATCATTAATTATATAGTATCCATAGAATTTTATGTTCAATTATAAAACATATATTTCATGATGTCTTGATTAAAATTTTACTCAAATAATGAGGGTTTTCTTGATCTCTTCTAGGCTTGTTAAATATTTTTCACCAGGTTACCTTGGTATATTGTTCTATTGTTTTTCGATACCATGATTATTTTATAATTTATTTACATATAAATAATTGGATAAAAAAATCAATTTCAAGTTATTTTAATCAAATTTCCATTGAATAAAGTGCTACTATAGAAGTAAGATTTTTTGGTAACTAAATAATCATTTATTTAGTTATGAGAGTTCTCTTGAAACTATTTCATATAATTTTGTTATAATATTTATTTTTTATTATAATATGTGTAATTATCTCATTTTTTACATTTCTACCATTTTGACCCCATTTAAAATATTTCATTCTTCATCTATTATGTTTCCCCTAAAGGATATTGATAAATAAAATATCATTTATTTGAGTTATAATGTATCATCATGAGTATTAATTTTCTATTATTAGGTTCTTCTACCCTTATATTTACTTATTCATTAATTTATCTAATTATAAGTGGAAATCATATTCTAAAAAAAGTAGTGTTTTTTACTCATGATGAGATAACATAGTATTATTGAAAAGATATTCTTCCTTTAACCTATGATATCGATTTATATATAGATTCATAGAGGAATTGAATATTAATTCCCTTTCTGAATTTTCCCTCCTCATGGGCGATTAGATTCATACAAAGAATATATATCTAAAATAGATTATAAATCCATATTAAGTGGGGTCATTGTTGAACCCCAATAAATTATAATGTCAGTGTATGATATTTCTCTTTATTTAACATTTCTGTAAATAGAGGCCTTCAAGAAAAGGATATTGTTTCCTATTTTAAGGGAAACATTAATTCTATCTCTGAATGACATGAAATATGTAGGCATTATATCATTGAATGTTTTATTTATCCTAGTGGATCTAATCCATAGAGAATATTGTAATTTTTTAAAGTCATTCAATCATATGGGGTTTCACAAGCTGGAGATTTGTATCAATAAGGTGAGGTTTCTTCAATATCCACTTTCATTTGCAAGAACTGAAAATTCTTCCTTGGAGATTTTTTTGATTTATTTCAGGGCCTAAATTCTACATATTGTTGAATAGAATATAAAATTTAATCCCATAGATATAATAAATTTTTCTTTATAACTGTGGGTTAAAGGTTATGAGCTCAATTGTGTTTCCATGATCCCAATAATCTTATAAAATATTGCATTGGAAGTTGGTGTTTTGATTAAAATGGATTAGGAAACCAAGATGGAATGATTTTTCCACCATGTTAGGTTACATGTTTAAATTTTCTTGTGATCATCATTAATTTATACTACACATCATAGACCCAATGATGATAAATTTTATATGTATATATGATTTGAAAAGTGCCTCACTTTCTCTTGGACTGTACAATTATAGGCCACGAAGTATCAATTTTTATGAGATACGTTCATTGTTAAATTTTCTCTTGTTAAGGTAATGATGAAAATATATTTTTTAAAAATAATATGATATTAAAATATGATTCTCATAATGGTTATGGTAAAATTGTACATTCTCATACATGGAGTGATATAGTGAAAAAAGCTGAACTCAAAGAGAGGGTGGCTTGGTTTTGATCCCAGTCATACACTGGTGATAAAATCATCTGTTTTGGTTTGATAAATTTGGTAAGGGTATAAAATAACTTGTATTTTTTATTTTATAATTTGAACCATCCCTAATCATGTGGAAATTTGTCCTAATTCTATATAATTTCTTGATTCTCAGGCCGCATTAAGGGGTCTTTTGTAGAGTTATCCATTTTACCATGAGTTTAGTTGTCCTTAATGGGAAACATACTTACAAGATAAGGGATTAGTTTATTGAAGAAGGGATTTTAGTTGATGTGAAATCATATGATGTAGTTTTTTCCCAATACATATCCAATCAGTTGTTATTTCATGAAAAAAATATCTTCAAGATAATTTAAGGGCATGAAAAATTGTATGTTGAGGTCCCTACATGTAAAAATCTATTATATGGCTCTTAGAATCAATCAATTACAGATAATTACATCAATAAGGATCTGAAACAGTTTCATAAATGACATTTATTTACTGTGATTCTTTCTTAATAATCCAACAAGATGTTTCTAATTTTTTACAGTTTATCGTTTCACAAACTACTAGAACTCTAGAATAACATTGTTTTATTGAAAATAATGATTATTTCGTTCCCTGGTTGTATGGTTATGATAGTTTCCCAACTAGAAATTATATGATCTCTGTTTAGATGCTTCTCATGCACATGATGAGCCAACTCGTATTAATATTTAAAATCATTAGGATTTCCATATGGGTAATTTTAGAAATTATATTGTGACTTCGTTCTATTATTTTGGTCTGAAACAACCACCTAATTATGTTACCTTTTAATCTCCATTGTATTATATGAACATAGAAGGAGATCTTGGATGCATGATGGGAATTGGTTCTGGTTCTAATATGGTAGTGGTTAAATTCTTTATTAAGAACTCTGAATCAGAAGCCAATGGAATCAATGGCCTTTGTAAATAAAAGTAAACACATGTAGGTTATGATTTCAACATATATGTCATGGTTTTTTTCAGGAATGAATAATTTCAAATGATATTTGTCTTGAGGAACATATGATAAAAGATAAAAAATTGAAAAGGATTGGATTAAAATATTTTGTATTAATTTGGGTATTTTTCTTTTCAAGAACACAACCTCTATCTCATTGATCTTTTTTCTTTTCTATAAATGGGATCCATACTTACATTTTGAAAAATTATTTTTAACCATTTTAATAGGGATTATTTTGAGGATATTTGTTTTCGAATATATTAAGATGTGGGTTTCTATTAATATTGTTGTTTTTTTACTTATTCTGCACATTTATCCATGATAAATGATATTTATTTTTGGGGACCTATTATTGATTTCAATTTAAACATAATGGGTTTCAGTGATTTTTCACATAATATATATAATAATATGAATGATGTTAACCTATAACATTATCTTTTACATCAATGTTATAAATTTATTTTTAAATGATATTCTATTTTTTGATATCCATTTCCCAAATATATTAAAAATGAATTACTCTAATATGGTTATTGAATTACTATTTACAATTTAATATATATATTTGGAATTGGTTGGAATGAACACATACCATGAAAAAATAAATTTTAAATCTCTTTTTGTGGCATCACTCATGAATTCTTTCTCAATGATGTTTTTTCATCTATGTCAACAAAGTCTTATGTTTCCTATGTAAAACTACTGTTATGTTTTCTTGAAATTAGAAAAGTTATATAATTCCTTGTATTATTATCATGTTATTATTCCATTGAATTAACTATATTTCATTACTAAAAATGTTTTTATATTGATTGATCCTTACATAAAAATATATTACATGTACTAATATTGAGGAGCTAATAAATATTTGTATATTTGTTATTCTAACATGGATATTTATTGATCATTTGGGAAACATCATAATGAATTTTTTAATCATCCACCTACCCTCAAAGGATATTTTATAATCATATATTAATTTTTAATGACATGTGTAAATGTATTTTAATTTCATATTTTATTATTTCTATATTAATGATTTTTAGAAATTTTCACATTGTATTGCTTAACCATTATATCTTATGACAAATGCATTGGTTTTAAACAAGTTATAGGTGGGTTTCATCATTATATATCACCTTAATACATTGGTTGGTCTTAGGATACAATCAATTTTGGGTATTTTAGTGAATACTTACCCAAAAAAATATTTTTCATTGATTGAAAGATCCAACTGTCAAAGAAATTTCTATGATTTATCTATCCAACATTTCAAATTTCATTATTATATATCTATAAATTGTTAAACAAGTGATTAATTTATTTTCATTTTTACACAAAAATATATTATGTTCTATTTTTTAGTTTATTATGGAATTAGGTTGATTACTTATTTCATATATGATATTTATTCTATCTTTATATCATGATTTCCTTTTGTTGTCCATTTTCAATTACTAAGCATTTGTGTCAACCCAATATAATTTTTGTATTTACCCAATCTATATAGAACATTAGTTCACATGATATATCTAATAGTATAGCCAATGTATATATTTTTTGGGATTTATTGAAGTCTTATTTTAGAAACGTTTATTCATATATATTTTAAAAAACATACCCATTAGTAATAAAATACACGGGTTTTGTCTGTATGTTTTACTACATATCTAATTCTCATAAAATATTATTGAAAATATATATAACATGATATTAGCTTATGCCATGAAATTATTAGATAGTTATATATGAAACTATATATTTTTATTAAATCTAGTGTATAATGTACATGTTATTCACAAAAGATATGGGAGTGCAGGTTCAGGGTGTCACACTCGATATCACTAAATTATAAATCTCCGTATCAAACGATTAAAAATGATTGTTATTAGAATTTTGAAATGAATATATCCTAATAAAAATAATCTTTTTTATAAAATATGCTAATATAAAATTATGTTGTGATCCTTATAATCTTGATTCCTTACACCATAAGTGATTATCCTCTAAAAAACAAAAGAGATGTAAATAATAGAGAACATGTCCATCTCAATAACTAATTAATAAAAATAAATTAATGATAGGTATAATATGAATCATGACTATTGAATAATATAGTATTAAAACCAAATTATATTTCCTATAACTGCCCGAATGGCCATCATTCCTTCTTTTGTATTTTAATACAGATAAACCCCCTTTTATTTTAATATAGATAATAATAGCTTCTTATATGTTGTTGCAGATTGATATATACAAATTTATCATTGAAATATAAAAATTCCATATGCTTTGTCTAGGAATATATTAATAAATAAATTATCATCAAATTTCCTATACAAATCCTAAAACATCTTTTATAACTCCACCATTATGTATGAAAAGTCATTGTATTCAATGTCAAATTGTTTAACGAGATCGAGGTTTATTGAAAAACATTTCCTTCAATATTAATGCAATGTGGAACTCCATGATGCGATCCATGGTATAATAGTAATTGTAGTGGTAATTTAAATCCATGACATTCAGAAATTATAACTTCTAACAAATATATTTCTTCAGAATCCTCATGGTTTTTATAAAAATTCATCATGTCATGTTTGAGTAAACACTGTTGCATAAATTGATTTACTTTTTATCTTATTTACTAATATTCTCTAGGTATGATTCAAACACATTTTCCTTGAATAATAATTAGAAAATTAATATGGGTAAAATAATAAATAATTTAAAAAATTAATCAATTAAAAAATGAATATAAGAATGGAGTTTCAATTGTATACTACGATCAATGATTAAATCGAAATAAAATCATAACAGGATATTATCCAATAAGATTTAACACACTAAAATATAAATTTTCAAAGAAATAATAAATATTAATAATGAAACCTATGTATATTATGATTTTCATAAATTTAGTATAGAGAATTAATATAAAATAATTTATAATATATTAATAATATATATGAATTGTGTTCATGAAAAGGGAAAAGGAGCTTCCTAGATTATTGAATAATCACTAAGAGTGCGGGAGAATTATTATAAAATTCATTTATTTTTTTACATTGGGAAACAAACCTCATCACCAGTGTAATAGAATCTTAATTTTTTTTCAACACATACATACCATTTGTATAGAATGACTTCATGGATTTCCATTAAAAATGAGACGGTTAGTGCTTAGGAAGATCTATATTTTTATGAGAGAATACTACCAACTAGTTTCAAAATTTAGTTAAAAAGGGATGGTGTTATCAATATATAAATGTTACAACAAGTCTATTAAATATGATATTTCATCCAACACTATTAAAATTATAAATAACATGATATCAACCAGATTAAATCCCTCCAAACATGTCCTTATTTTTATATGCAGTGTTTCTCTTCCTCTACTTATCTAAATGATATAATCACATATAGGATATCATCACTCTACTAATTTTCACAACTAATTTTTCTTCTTCTTCTTTTATTCATTTTACCTTCATCAACTTCACACACAAAAATATATTTATTCTCTTAATTTTTTTTAAAATTATATCATTTTAAAGAATTAATATAAAAGTCGAAGATCCTATTCCAAATTCTCAATTCAAATAAAAACCTATAACTTACCTCAACAATCTCAATTACTCTTGATTAATTTTTTCCCTTTAAATATTATTGGATTGAATAAATGTCATTATCACATAAAAAATTACATCATTGATCAAGTTTGAGAGACATTATATCCTCTAAGATGCTACATCACCATTTTAACTCATAATATAATAAAAATATAATCATTGATTATACTACATTGTGATGGACCCATGTTAATCCAATTACTCTAAATCCCATATAAACTATCAAGAATTGAAACCCATTTTAGGAAAACCTTTTACAGAACCTCATTCCATTTATCCATAAAATAATCAAGCAATATGGTCATGGTCCTCTACCACTTCCAAATTTTTCTACTACTTCATTGGTCGACCTTGACCTCTTCCACCTTGGGTATGGCCTCTTGCCTTTTCCCAAATCGGAATGCACCTTCACCTATCGACCATATCCATATTTAAAACCACTATGGTTGTAATGTATTTCCTATTTCAAATAGTTAAAATGGATTTATAGAATACAAAACACTATGGGTGGGGCCCATATCTAGTTTCTTGTTTTTGGAATACTACTCTTTAACATGCATTATACTATGGGTGAGGCTGTTCTACGCCTTTTCCTCTATCTACACTGTGACCACTAATAGGTCAGGGACATTCCCATGTTGAGAAATCATCATAGTAACATGCCCTATACCATGGGTGTGTTCTTCCCTTCTTTTCCCTCATTCATCCTAAATCCTTCATCACAACATAAATCATATATAAACGATAGTATATCTTTATAACAGAATGAAAACAATAAGTCATGATCGAACAGTCATGATACATATCATGGAAAATTATATTAAATGGAATAAAATGCTTTAAAATATACAATCATATATATTTCATTGATTTTAAAACCTCACATATCTTAACAACCTTCTCAGTACCTCTTGGTATAAATTAACCCCTAATTTTTTTTCTTCCAAGGGACATAAATTAATATTAAACACTAAAACCCTATTAATTTATCAATGTCCAATAATTCTATACCTATGTGAGTGAACATAGTTTTGGGAAAAGAACATTTAATAAATAAAAAATGATGTTCGTAAGATAGTGAGCTATAATAAGTTACTTTACAAAAACCAAACAATTTTAAAATTTTAAGCATGAATTTTTTCTATAACAAATTACAATAAACTGTTAAAATAGTTAAAATTACTAAAATTAGATCATTATCCTTATAGTAAATCTATTTTAATATTTTGTTTCTATATATGAGAAAGTTATCACATATCAATGGACACTCTCGATACATTATATATACCCCCTTATAAGGAAAAATAGAGGAATGTGTAATGGAATTATTTATATTTTCATTTTTCTACCCCGTTGAAAATAATATCCAAAGAAATGATGAGAGATTAGATTAATGAAATCATGCATTAGACTTGTAATGAATTAAGAGGAACACTTATTATCATCCTCAGATAGTGAAATGAGTTTTTTATGTTGGATTAGTGACCACATAATCCATATACTCATTTATAATAACAAGTGATTATTTAAATTTCATTTTCCTTACTGAATATTTGATGATGTGATTAAAATTATAAAAATGATTAAATCATTAATGTTTAACTAGAATCTTTTAATGGTTAATATTAATTTTATTATCACATTTGAATTGTATTGGAAATATTTCTCCAATATATAAATATTCATGTTATGTTTTCATCCTCAAAATTTGTGTTGAGGAATGGGTGGTGGAATGATATTTATCCAAAACAGCTCGCAACATGATTGAATTATATATCTTTGATGTCTAAAAAACATGCCATTCTACAAGATAGAAAGCTCAACCAAATCTAGAACTGCTATCATCCACGCATCCTTCCCAATTTTCATTTGAGTACCCAAACAAATAAAAATTAAATTTTTTTTCTATTTTTATTACATAGTTCAATGTTCTATTGATGTATCAATAGATTATCTTTATAAAAACAAAATTAAGAACATTTTCAATATTTTTTAATTTGGAACAATTCTTAAAAGAATTCATAATATCCATTATCAATCCATCATTTATAGTTAACTTCCAATTAGCTTCCAAATTGTTTTGGGATAAAATTATTTAACTTTTTCATCTTCAGTTAATTTTGAATCAAATGAAATTAGAGTAAATTTTTTTTATAAAACAACTATAAGAAACATCATCAACATTTCACTATAATTCTCTTCAAGACGTAGAAAAATAAATTTTTTTTAGAAATTTATAAGAGAATGTTGAATCACATAACACTGAGAATAGAGAAATAAAATTGCATCATCATTTCATTAGTAAAAAATTCCAAAACATCAACATCATTTCCATAAAAATGATTCAATATAAATAAACTATAATATTGAGAAATATATCCTTATAATTATTAATATAGTGATTATAGAAAACTATTAGATATTTTATCTTATTATTATTCAAACAGGAATCTTTTATAGAGTACCAATATCTTGGTGATTATATTAGCCCTCATAAATAATTTTACCATTCAACAAAAATTCACATATTCTCAATGATATAATGTACTTATTTAAAACATGTCTTAAATAGTGTTGTCCTTTATCAATGCTATAAAAATTCTTTAATAAAGGTTCCCTTTATTAGTGGAAAAAAGATGACTAAGGGTACCTTTTATCTACATTTTTTATAGCACTTATACAAGAATACCATTCTAAACACATTTATTTAGCATTGATAAATTGAACCCTTTATACGTGACTTACATTTAGTAGTCATAATATGTAACTTTTATCAGAACAGAATTTTTAATACACATAAAGGAATTCTATGTCGGGGAGTTTTTTGTGTTAATAAAGCCTAAATAAAATAAATGAATTTAAAAATAAATAAATAAAATCGATTTAATTAAAAAAAATTCAAAATTAATTACTTATATAAACATTGATTAAATGAATGAATTGCTTATTATATATATAAATTATATATACTAATAAATGTTATATATTAAATGTATAGATATATATAAAATGAAAATTAAACAAATCATAATAAAAAAATAAGTAAATTGAGAAAATTATTAAACAATTGAATAATTAAATAATTTTTTATAATTTTAATAAATTATATATATTAAATATATAGATATGTATTATTGAATATAAATATGATTCTGATAATAAAAAATATTTATGATTGGAATTAAATATTAATATATTTAGTGAATAATGGTATATAATTAAAAATAAATATGAACTAAAAATACTGACTAATTTCATCGAGTAATTGAAATAATTGAATTTTCTTTAATTTTTGAATTAAAGATAAATCAAATAAACTCAGTTGATTTTATATATATGTAATTAATATATTTTTATATACAATGCACACCAGAATAATTTATTTCTGAATTTAATCACTTTTATTAATTTACTATATATATACATATTTACTATGTGTTATTCTTTTCAATATTTATTTATTTTTATTTATATATATATATCCATTTTTTTAGGATTTAAATTTAATTGTTCTTTGTTTTCTAATTTTCAAATATATTTATAGTGTATTTATTTGTATTTATTCCATTTTACTCATTTTTAAGATGCATGCACTTAAGAATAAATTTTCATTAATAATGATTAAAATATATTTGTAAGAAAACATTCATAAAAAATATATTTATAAACATATATTTAGTATTTTTATACACTTAAAATTCTAAATAAATACAAATTATTTGTCTAAAATTTATTTTTATAATTAATATATATTTCATAATATAATAAATATATTTACTAGTTATATTTTTATATATGTTTAATAAATAAATAAATATTTATTATTTACATACTCAAGAAGTTCTAGAGGTAGGCACACTTACTCCTAACAAAATTTATTTGAAAATTAAAATAGATAGAGGAAAGAAAAATATTAAAGGGCCGACAAAAAACATGTCGTCATCCACGATGTTTAACAAAAAAACATTTGTAAACATATGATTGGAGTCATCATTAACATCAGTTGATTCCCATTTTGACTATGAGTTCTTTTACTTGAAGAACGACTTATACTTCTCCTTGAGCATTAGACATTCCAATGTGACATCTTAACCACATTCTCCCCTACAACCTCCATGCCTACATAGCCCCTACTATAATATAATTTATCCATAAAATCTATTTTCTTATCATTTCCAACCTGTTCAGCATGACCAAAACCTCGTCAATGATTATTTGGATGAAGTCCTCATCTCTATGACATTGTTTGCTACCAATACCCTTCAGGGGAATCCTTATTAGGAACACTCACTTAATAATCATTTTCTTTCACATTGGAATTTCCCGAATCCTCTTCCACCACATTTCTAGTGTCTACCGATGACTTCACAACATCTACATTAGCTTGAAACTCTTGTGAAAATGAATGAGAATTATGAAACTTTACAGCCGGTATGAGCTACATGTCATATCTCTTAGGTAGTAGAGTGTGGATGTATATTTATTTATCACCATTAGAGACATTCTACAATTTATCTCAAAATTACAAAGGAGATAAATAATTTCTGGATATCCTATTGAAATTTAATTGTATGTGTATCAGAGAAAAAAAACACCATTTATGTCTCATACTATCAAAAAACCAAAGGCGACATGCATGATGTCCTTATTTGGATTTCTTGTGTTGTTCTTGATTTCTGTAAACTTAGGGCCATCATGTTTATCTATACCACAGGGGCACTCCCCAATGGCATTATCTAGAGGAAGACCACTCCTATCAAGGGAAATTAGAGCAAAAACATTTCTCGAAGGAGGATAAACTATGGAATCACCTGTTATCTAACATAAAGGTATATCCATCTTGAATATATTCTCTTATTGAGGTCCTTGGGACCCACCACATTAGGCTTTGACCTACCTCTTTATCAATTACATTCCCCAATGTAATGTACATATAGATATATATCCCAATAGAATTTTCCCATTTCTCTTATAAGCATCACCAGTATGTCCAGCAAGACAACAATTTGGAAAAGTATTCTTCTTTGATAGTTATATATATTTTGAACAATATGGTATGAATTTGAGAAATAATCAATGTCATTCTCACACTCAGTATCCAAATAAATTTTTTGGCCCCCTACAAATAAAATAATTGAGTGAATAACAAAATAATTATGATCAAAATCAATGAGAACCTGAATAATGTGAACATATCTTTATTTTTTCAGTTTCCATATCCATCTCGATTAGGGAAGCAATTGAGGAAGTAATTTCCCAAAGGATTTTCAAAATCCAAAAGAACTAGATTAATCCTCTTTTCCTTATCAAGAGTTGAGTAATTGAGTTCTTAACAGTAAATTGGTTAAAATTTAAAACCCAATCATGGATACACAGTATTCCAGGATTATGATTGACAATCCCCTAACCACAAGAATTGGATTTAAGATTGGATGATTGGAAGACAATGAGGAAAATCCATTCTCAATGGATGTTATTCTCCAACAATAAAAGCCCCAAAAATCTAATAGGTGATTCCTAATATCCATGATTCCCAGATAATATTCCCTATTCAAATAAAGATAAAGAATAATATATTGCACTAACTCTTGAAATCTTACTAAGAACACACCATTATTATCTTAGATAATAATGGTTTCCCTTTTATTAATGATCTTATGAATGAAGGGGTGGAAGTCATCAAAAATTATTCATCTATCTGTTGGGATTCTCGGCTAGTCGTACTGCAGATCACACACAACCCAAGAATAGGAAGGATTGGAATTGGGATTGGCATCAATGATAGTAGATGAGATCTACCACGCAACCACTACATCCACAGTCTCCCACACCATATCTGAAATGTGTTGTTTTGAAACCCTCATAGAAGAAACAACACAATAACAAGAAAAAATCAAAAATATCTATGCTTGGGAATCAAAAAATGAAATCTGAGCCACCCAAGAGAGATCTTGGATATCCAAAGGAGGTTCATGTGAAAACAAAGGTCTCACAACAAGGGAGTTGTGATATCCATAAATGGAAGTTCCATATTGAGAAAGAAATATCAGTGGTGATGATGTATGGTGGTGTTCGATGATGGTCCTGACATCATAAAAGATAGACTCCTGGATCATTCTAGATCCAAGGGGAAATTCAGTGCCATGCTATTTATTTTCAGGTGATCCACTCCCCTTCACGAACTCCAACCTCTTAGAAAGTTTTACACTACTTAATCTGGTAGGGGATTCTGATCTAATTGAATAGGTGAAACCAATTTTTCTATGTCATGTGCTACAACCAAAACCTATCCATCCCTAATAAACTAAGTGAACGAGATCTGAATACCTTCCTTTGGGTGTGATATCAGGTGTCTTTTTTTATATATATAATGATATAAATATTATTTTTTATAAATTTTTTATATAATTGAAAATAAATTAGTATATATTCAATGAATTATGAAATTATTATTTTATAAACAGTATTATTATTAATATAATAATTATATATAATAAATAATTTTTTTAAATGAATTTTTTTAAAAAAATATTGTAAGTATCTACTATCATTAATATTTTAGTACTGATAAATATTACATTTATCAGTGTTTATTTACATTGTCCTGATAAAATATATATTTATTAGTGATTTTTTTGAATGAACATATAAATTTTTCTAGATATACTTTACGAAACCTATCTATCACGAACAAACTCAATATATATGAAGATCTCTGTGTAGGACCCCGATTTTTGATACTCTTCATTGATGAATCCAACCTCGAATCTAGGATAGATTCAAAACTCTGACTATTCCATGCCTCGAATCCAAGGCTCGAGTGATTCAATGGTCGAACAAAACAAAGGCTCAATCAAAATCCTAGTTTTATGATATCTCAAATTTCCCTCGATTATCCTCTTATCCTTCTCATCCAAATTATATGTATCCCAACAAGCCCATTTTAATTATCTTATAATAAAAGAAACCAAAATTCCCTATTTTTCAGATATATTGAAGTATAATTTCCCCTGATACCTTGTGTCTCTCCTTAGGATAATATTGGTACATTATAACATGAAATATATCAAACCCAATGTTGTGTCCTATTGTTGTGAGGTATTATAGGGTTCCAATACCAATATTCCATGAAATATACGTATTTTCAATAATCAACATTTAATAAATCATCCATATACTATTCAGTTCATTCATTGGTTTGTAATATTCTATTAAGAATCACATGGGAACCTATTTATCAAATATTTATTGAGAAAATAATGTTCTATGATATCCTTGATTATCCAATAAACCTTAGAAATAGTTTCACCAATCATATACATCAAGATATCACACCTTATATGATCCCCAAAATAATTTCATTATGATTTTCCAATTCTGAAATATTATTTTTCAACAAATATATTTACCAAAATTATTTTAATCATTCTCATTTGTGATGTAGAGGTTGTGATAATCTCTACCTTACTAAAACCATGTTTTCTTAGGTATTGGTCTTAACTTAAATACCGTGTCCTTAGAGACTTATTTATCCTATATAAATAAATATTTAAATGAAACCCCTTTCCTTTATCTTCATCCATAATAAAACCATCTATTTTCTTAATGTATACTCTTACATTAAGAACTAAATCGTGGAACATAAATCTGACAGCAACATGGTATATTTTGAACTATATTTTCACAGAAATTTTCATGAAAATTAAATTAATTTCGAATTGTGATATGGGAGTTAATTTATCCTCAATATATATTCCTTTTCTCTAGGAGTTCCCATTGAACACTATACATTATTTATTTTGACCAATATTTTAATATTTTTTGATTTTATTACTGAACAACCACTTGTTTTTTATAAAACATTGGTGTTCCAACCTTGGAACAATTTACTATGTCGTAGTGTTTTGTTTTTAGATAATGTTCCTCATGCATAAATTTGATCCAATTATCATCCTTTTTAGCCAACAAATATTAAAGTGTGGTTTTTTATTGAGTCTTACAACATTGAATTTTTTCCCAAACAGTTCAATAACCATTGAAAATTTATTCATTGATTTTGAAATTCGTGTATTTCTTGTAGTTGATAGTCCATATTAACTTTCCTCACCATCAAGGTTTTATTTTTTGTATAACTTATCCCCATTTTCTCTTATATTATACAAAATTCAATAATAATTTCCTTCAATATTACCTCATTATTTTATTTAATAACAATATCTCCATTATGATTAGAAAAAAATATCTACCAATTTTATCTTGTCGTCATAAATTCATCTCAACCCATAATTTTAGATTTTTATTTAATTGTCTCCTTCTCTCATATGATCAATTTTTCTTTACTGCAAATCAATTTCCCCTTTAAAACACAATTACCACAAATTATTACATTCTCCAAACTGAAAAATGGTTTTGTTAGTATTTAATCACTTGTTTAATATATATATATATTCGAAATGATAACACACTCATTAATACATCTTAAAAATATTTTCATTTCATTCAATACACATATAATAAACATTATATATGTTTTACTTTAATCCATCTAAATGCATATCATTCTTTGGCATTTACTTTTGGTTCCACCATTCAAAATTTCTAATTACCATTAGTGTAATTATCACAAATGGGAAGAATTTACCCTTTTAGAGACTACAATGGAGTTCCACTATCTTCCCCATTATTTTCATCTCATGGATGATTTGTTTCTAATTTTTTTGTTTTTAGACTTATACCCCATAAATTTTATGTTTCCTGTACTATTATGAGAAAATATATTTATATAGATAACTATTACTTTGGGTATTTTTTTACATAGGTGTATATTCACAAAATATACAGGATTAGTACCAAAAAAATGCAATGAAAAATAATTGTAATACGAGAAGATGGGGAATTTTTTTCTATATCTTTTATATTTTGAAACACTCATTTGATAACACCAATCATAGTGAAGTAATTATTTACATGAATTCAATTACAAATTTTTTAATGGATACCAAAATTATTTGCAATAATTAAATGTTTAGTTTCCCTTGTTATAATTTTTTTACTCTCACACTTGATAATGAATTTTTTATGAGTATTTATTAATTTATTATAAAAATTAAATAATTTATGAACCCAATAGGATATATTTAATTTATCATGGATAGTACAAAGATTCAATACAAGTAATATTATTTTACTCTCACCCTACTCAATTTTTGATAGATTTTTTGATGAGAAATTCTTGCATTTTTTATCATCATTATTTATTTAATGTATGAATATCCCAATGGTCAAAAATGTTTTCACACTAAAACAATTATCCTAGTAATTAATTTATTGTTTAATATTTATTTTAAATTTATTTATTTTTAGTATTAATCCTATAATAATGTTATTCTTATACATGTAAATTATTTTGTTCGAGTATGGGTTGTTAATTCAAAGATTCTCTTACTCATAAGGGATTGAAATTTGAGCCTACTAATGAGATATTGAAAACATGGTATTGAATTAAAATGAATAAAACCATCAATAATGTTAAATATATAGTACTTATTTAATTACTTGTGTCTTAATTTTATCTACTGTTTGTAGGTTAATTTATTTATTATTTTTATGTAATACATATTTAATTTCTTTCATAGATCTTTATGAATGTAATATTTTTCTTTAAACTTTATACAATAAGCCAAAAAAGGGATAAAATGATTACTTCTTCTAATGATATCACATTTTTCAATTTTATTTCATTTATTTTTCAAATTGGGAACACTTCATATGAAATCAATGTTGTGAGATGAAAATCCGTTTGGTTGTTGAAACCTATAAGTGAAAAGGAACTTATGTGACCATTTCTGTGAATTATCATGATAAAATGGGAACATAGATTATTCTCATCTCAGGAAATTAAATAATTAAAATGGTTATTTTTCTATGAAAATTGATTCAATATGTAGTGTTAGTAATAAAACATATAAATACAATGGAAACATGGTAAAATTGGTAGTTGGGATTTTCTCAAGTCCTTAGGACATGTAGAAATCAACCACACCTCAATCGAAGACATGATCTCACCAATATGACTTAATGTTTATCTTTTTTTAAATAAATTGACACAAATTTTGTAAAAAGGAAAACAGAAATACCCAAAAAGAAGAAAAAATATTCGGATTGTTTTTGTAATTTATTTAAATGATCCATATGTAATTTGAGAATTGTAGGAATATATATCGCCTCAATTTGATGCATGGTGTGACCACTATGACTCAATGTGTATGTTATAAATTTTCAATTGAATGTTTAGTTTAAAAAATTATCACTCACTAAAAAATATAATCCACACATTAATATTCTTGATAATTTATGAAATCAACTCATAAGTAATTTTTCCTGTTTTGGAATTAGTCTCACAACAGACCGGTACATGATGTAATTGGTATGAGTCAAAGTGTGTGTTTCCAGTTTAAAATAAAATTTTACCAAAAAATAAGCGACACGCTTAATAATAAGTAAATTCATTAGTATTGATTTTATTTTTTAATAATATTAAAAATATGTCATTTGTGAGGTGTATGAATTAATCTCACCTTAATCTGATGCAAAATGTGACTAGTATTAATAAAAGTGTGTCTTTTATTTTAAATTGAAATCAATATTAGTAAAAATGACAACTAACCTACAAACAACAAGGAAAATCATTATATTGTTCTGATACATTGTGAAAATGAAATATTTATCATTTTTATGTGTAATAATCATACACTCCTTAATCTGATACATGATGTGTCTGGTATGACTCAATGTGTCTGTTATCAGTTTAAAATTGACATTTTAGTTCAAAAAATTTTACTAAATGATAACTGAGAAAATGAACTCATATTTTCATGATAATTTGGGAAAACAATTCCTAAATAATTTTCAACATGTAGGAATTGGTATCATATAAAACTGAAACATGATGTGATAGGTATGCGTCAACGTGCGTGATTCCAGTTTAAAATAAAATTTTAGTAAAATAGATAATCGATGTACGAAAAAAACCCAATTGTATTGTTTTGTTAAAATATAAAAATGATCCATATTTCATTTTGGATGTGTATGAATTATCCTTAACTCAATCTAATTCATAGTCTGATATATATTTCTCTATGTGCATATTTTAAGTTTTCATTTGCATCAATTTTAGTAAAAATTATAGTTTCCCCATTCAAAATTAAAAGAACACTTTTATATTTTTTTTATATTTTAGTAAAATGGTCAATATTTCATTTATGAAGATTATGAAACCTCTACTCCTCAATCTGACACATGGTGTGACCGGTATGACTCCAATTGAGACTTTTTAATTAAAAATGACATAAACTTGAGTAAAAATTATAACTTACCTACTCAAAATTTAGACATCTAATTTATATTGTTTAAATACAATAGTTAAATAATAAATATGTCATTTTTTATGAGTACAATTAATCTAAATAAAAATATTATACATGATGTTTCCAACATGACTCAATGCATCAGTTATTTGTTTAAAATTTATAGTGTTGTTAAAAAAATGCCACTCATTAAAAACTAATAAAACCCACTCTTATTTTCATAAAAATTTAGGACATCCATTCATTAGTCATTTTTTATGTTTAGGAATCAGTATCTCATTAAACTGATACATGATGTTATTGCTATGAGTCAAAATGCTTGCTTCTAGTTTAAAATAAAATTTTAGTAAATAGAAATATACCCTACTCAAAACAAACTGAATGCATCTGCATGTTTCCATAATACATTAAAATTATCCATCATTCATTTTTTACATATAAGAATTATCCTCACCTAAATTAGACACATTTTTTACTGCTATACTTAAATTGCATCATTATATTTAAAATTGACATCAATTTTAGTAAATAGGAAAATAATACCACTCAAAACTAATAAAACATATTGACATTATTTTTTTACTCTAATGAAATTATCCATATTTAATTTTTGATGTGTGCTAATTATACACACATTAATCTGATACATGTTGTTTTATGTATTACTCAATGTTCCCTTTATCAGATTTAAATCGATTATTTAGTTCAAAACATTTCACTCAATGGATACCAAGAAAATACAATAATATTTTCATGAAAATCTAGGAAAATCATTCTTAGGTCATTTATGATGTGTATGAATTAGTATCACATAATATTTATAGATGATGTTATTAGTATGGTTCAGACTACATGATTCTAGTTTACAATGATATTTTGGTATAAAAGGAAAGTGACCTACTCAAAACAATGAAAACACATTCATATTGTCTTGATAATTTTGGAAAATGATCCATAAGTGATTTTAGAGGTATATGAAGAATCCTCACTTCAATGTTATACAAGGT
This sequence comes from Viscum album, assembly GCA_963277665.1. Taxonomy (NCBI): domain Eukaryota; kingdom Viridiplantae; phylum Streptophyta; class Magnoliopsida; order Santalales; family Viscaceae; genus Viscum; species Viscum album. The sequence continues at coordinate 1,421,928,179 of OY728145.1, forward strand.
GTGACTATTATAACTCCACGTGTGTATTTTGAATAAATAGGTTTCATTTTAGATTAATTCATGTATCACATCACCAAAACTGAGAAAATGATCCTAGATTGTTTTCAAATCACTCTACAAGCTATTATTTTATTTATTTTAATACTATTTTTATCATATAAATATTTATCTAATATTCATGTATATAATTCTAGAAGATGAATTTTAAATGGTATGATGTGTAATAATTAACCACAATACTATCCAATATACGGTGTTTCTAATTTGACTCAATGTTTAGTTTGAAGATAATAGTTTATATTCATTTATTTATTTATATTATAACTTATATAAGAATTTATTTCTTATACAGGTGTGTTTTTTTTCATGTAAGGGTGAAGATCAAAAGAAAAAGGATGACTACAGATTTTGAATGTTTGTAATACATTATACTTTTTCAATTGAATAATCCAATGTCTGAAATGTACCTATTATTGTTTTTTTTATTCCGATGGTAATTATTATTTCATTTAAATTTTTTAATAATAAATTTTGTTATAATTTTCTATTGTTTTTCTTTTTTTAGATTTCTTTTACATCACACTACAATAGTGTTGCAATATATTGTTGTAGAAAACTATCAAATGATTCCTTATCAGTTTTTCTAAAAGGACTGATAAAATGTCCCAATTTCAGTGATTTTTTGTCACTGATAAAAGTTTATGGATTTTAATCTTTATCCAATTTTCAACACTTCTATAGCACCTATAAACCCCATTTTTTAGAACTATTTCAGGCCTATTTTTTAGTACTAATGCACTTGGTTTTTTGTTATACACCCCCTATTCTAATTCACTAATAAATAAGGGTAAAATGAAATCTGTTGGAAATGTATTTCCTTTTCATTAAACATCAGTTGAAATATAATTTATCCTATTTTCAAGCCTTGAAGCTATTTTTTAGGTCTCAATAAAGTCACCTCTTTCAACCTATGAATATCTTTTACCCAAAAATCATTCAGTATTTCTCATTACATTAAGTTTTTCAATCCTCACTTTTCATAATGCCCAAATATTATTTATAATTTCCTTCTCATTTGACATGGTTACCAACTCCCAAGTCTCATTAATTTCAATATCATCTAAATATGAATTAATAGAAGTGATAAACTCTTGATGTTTCATTACTTATTGAAATTGTTATGGTTAAATATGATAGAACAACAATATCTAAGAGCTTTACCTCAATGTTATTATTGTTTGAAAATGTTGTATATGATTTCCAATGATATTTTAAACTTATAAATGACTTAATTGGCCTATAATATTTGAATATTATTTTTCTCTACCACATTAATTTATTAAATAAAAATTTTCATCTAGATTTCATTATAATTCTCACTATTTTAGGAAACTAACCTCATTAATTCAGAAAAATAGATTCATTTTCATCACTTCTAGAACAACTTAATGTGATATTAAATTATTTTTGTATTCCATCACATTCAAATTAATTGAATCAATAGTACAACATTACACTTTTTTAGGTGTGATAACCTCTTTAATTTAGCATATATACTAAGAAGATACAATCAACGACTGTTATTTAAAATTTTTTAAGAGTTTTTCCATTAACATTGATTCTAAGAGGGAATATAATCACCCTTTGATACTATAAAAAATGAACTTACTTATAATTCATCTTATATAATGTAATTTATATATTTAATTTATAACTAAAATTACTTTCATTGTAAAATTCTACTTCAATAGCTTCTCCCATGAAATAATAAAACATTATATGCTCTAGAAACATAGTTTTAGTGATATAAAAAATATCTATATTATTTTGTTCATCCATGAAATTTTTATTCTTGTAGGGTGAACTATATTACAAAGGATAACATTTTATTTCAAGATAGTATTAAAATTTTCCCTTGGTATACTCATCACTTTTATCTATTAAAATATTTTTCAATGTGTGACCACACACATTATTTACATTTCTTTTAAAAATATTTGACCTTATTAGAAAATAAAATTTATACATCATAAGAAATATACATGTAATATTGTTATGGAAATGAATAATTTAATTAAAAAACTTATCGCATTTTATTATTTCTTCCTTATGGGTCTACAAATGTCAATTTGAATTTACGGAAAAGGATGAGTAAATTGGAGTTCATCATTATTGTGTGAAGTATTCATAATATTTACTTTGGAAAGTCAAAAGAATACAGTTCCTTTATCTTTTCAACATAATAATGTCATGATAATTTTCTCAAATAAAAATATTACACATATAATTTTGTGTAGGATGACCAAGTGTCTAATTCCACTACTAATTTTATTCATTCATAGTCAAATAACTAGATTTTTTTGCATCACCAATCAGAAGAAAAAACCCACTATTTTCTAATGTTCTCTTATCAAAATGTTTCAATCAATAAATGTAATTGAAAAAAACTATCTTTATAAAAATTAAATTCATTTTCTTCATCAAATAACATAGACACAATAATAACATAATGTTTCAGTCTGTTATTATATAATATCCAATTGAATCTTAGTTTATCATTACCAATTAATGGTGATCCAACACCATTGATTTTGAGTGAAAAAAAATTTTCAATGTTGACAAAACCTTTTGTAAAATTTTTACCCTCTTTAATTATATTGAAATATACCATCATATATGAGGAACAACCGCTTTCCAAAATGAAAGAAAATTCTCCACTAGATTTTTGGATGAAAATTCGCAAAACCTGATATTTACATGTTATTTTTTAATTTATCTTCTAAGTCTTCTAAAAAGTATATATTTATTTCCAGTTTTGTTTTTTCAAAAAAATAAACCCTTTTTCATGAACACGAGGTTTCCCAAATTATACACAAATATCTTCCAACATAAAATGTTATTTTTTTCAATTTTCAATCACTGTTTATAATGTTGTCTCTGAATTTTTCTCCTTTGAATCTGGTGATTTACCCATAATTTTTTTTCTTTTTTAACCCTCTAAAAAATACATTATATTGGTAATTAATCTATTAATTCCATTCTATGGGAAAAAATATCCAATGATGAATTAATCTCTAAAAAATATATTTTTCTTCAAAACCCACATGTTTTCTAGAAGTAGAAACATCCCTTTCATCCTCATTCACTACATTAATCACATATACATTTTAAAAAAATATTATTTACAAACAGACTCATTATTAGTTACATCCATTCATTTCCAATATTTTTTCATCTTCCATTTTAATAATTTTGTAATTAAATTAGATATAATCAGAATTTACAACATCTATAAAATCATTTGATTTTTATGAAAACCATTTCTGTTGAATGGATTAAATATCATAGAAAAAAACACAAGTAATAATAGATATTTTATATTAATTTATGATATATCTCCACTGATGTTCAATATCCTCATCTTATTTTAGGATTCTATAAAATCAAAAATAGGGTTATGGAATTTAAAATAAACTTGTTTGTGTTTTTTTATACACAAAAATATTGTTATAAAGGATTAGACTCCTTCTCATACCCTTTCACCCATTCTTCTATCTGGAATCATGATTTATTATATTAAATAATGACTTTATTAAATTCATAACATCTTTCTTAAAAATTTATTTCCCTTCAATATAAACTGATTCATTGTATTTGGAAGATCGATTTTTTTATTTTATTTCTCTTCTTTATTCCAATATTAAAATCACGAAAAAAAATTCATTGATTTCCCTTTTCTGTAATAATTCTATCTAAATATCTTCACATTCTGAAAATTCAATCTAACTTTATCTATTGAATTCATCTTCATTCACCTTAGAAATGAGAATTTTTATTATTAAAATATCATGACATCTTATTTTTTTCTCCCCAATCACTAAAATCACTACTTTCAAACATAGATACGAAACATCTTATCTAAAGTTTTTATAATTTATTTCATTTTTCCTTTATAAGAATCCAATGGATTTCATATTTTTGATGATCTATTCCTAAATAATTTTCAAGGTTATTTTTCTTCATTTTCACAATCTTCATCTTTTTACATAAGAATAATTTTTAGAAAAATTAAAAATTGATCCACATCTCAATAATATTATAAAAATATTACCTTTAAATATTCCATTTAATGTTCTCACATATGAAGAGATTATATACATTATATTATCATACATATTATCAAAACTAGAATTATAATTACTATAACTAACATCTCTATCATCAAACATCTTATTAGGCATCTCTTTATTTAAGTCATTAAAAATATTTATAATTTAACCTTCACCTTATTGTTAATATCAATGTCTTTCCACGTCAAATATGATATTAAAATAAAATGAAAATATTCAAGATAAATATATCACTTGGAAAAATTTCATCGAAATTAGAATCATTTTTATCAAATGTATCTGGTATGATATATATGAAATTATCAAAAATATCTCCATCATCAAAATTTTCACCATAACATATAATTTTTTTTATTATTTCATTCATAATTTTGAAGAAAAGATATATGGTTCTATCATATTGAATCTATACAAATTCATACTAATGTACCCAAAACTACAACTCATCTCACCTCACATTACTATTTACATAATAGATATTATCTACTGTTTATCCAAAATAAATTTTTCTTGTTCTTAGTAATTTGAAAATACGAAAATCAAAATCTATGAGTGATTCTATAATATCACTAACTATACATCTATAGTTTTTGAAATTCTTATAATATTTGGGTTTCATAAAAATAACTAATACTTATGGAATAAATGAAAATGTTGTAACTTTTAAATCCTTATTACAAATAGATTATAGGTTTGAAAAACCCCAATATTTGAATAAGTGATATATTTTCCCATAAAATGTATGATTTTTTTCATTAAATGAATAGTAATATTCCTTGAAATATTTCCAAAACACGTATGGTAAAAACATTGATTATAAATAAATTCCTTCAAAAAATCAAATTAAAAATATCTAATGAGGGGGACCTTTTTTATGATACCACATGAAAATCAAACTCTTAGATCAATGAATTATCACTAAGAGGGGTATTTTGGGATCTAATTCCTTTTTATGTTTCCTTCATGAAACAACCAATTTCACAGGTTAATGATAATCTTTATCATTATCCATAAATACAGAAATCAATAATAATATTTATATAGTTTTCCACTCAAAAGGAGAAGTCTAGTCCGTGGCATGATTCAAATTTCACTAACAATATACTATATAGTAGATTCAACATGTAGGTATAATAATAATTATTATCCTTGATTTAATATTACAACATTTCTTGAAAGTATGAGGGTGATTCGTCTACTATTACAGTTATATATAACTAGACATCAAAAAAATGAAATCTAGAAAGACATAGAGATCATTTTGAAATAAAATAATGATCATAAAATGCATCTGTAACCTAAATAACTTTAGTTAAATCTATTAAATATTTTATAATTTTCATATTCTATTCTTCTTCTTCTTTTCTATTTTATTTTCACTTCCTCCACTTCAAATACACCATAATATTCTATCAATTGACATTCACTAAGCTCACAACCTTTATAATGGAAATAGAATTTATATTTTCATTTTAAATTTTAATATTTAAATTCAATTATATAACAATTTCTATAAAATGTCACAAAACCCACATCATTTTGAGATTTTAGATATTTTTTATTGGACTTGATAATGTTGATACATATAAAATGACATCTCCAATCATTGAAGAGGTGCATTATGTCATCCACAAATTCACGCCACTATGTATTTTAAAAATAGGATAAAATCATCAACCATGAATTTTACTAGAGTGTATTGGACCCCTTTTTATCAATATATTCAAAACCACTTCGAAAAAATCATAAATCAATTGCCATATACCACAGTCTGGTGAAAAACATCTGGTAATTATTCTATTGAAACATCATGCTCCACTGGTATAGTTGTCTTCATCATTCAATATTTTCATATTATTGAACCTTTTGACCATTATATCTTCCACAATAGTCGTGGTCTCCTACATTAAATCATTTTTTATATACATTCACAAATAAACCACAACATCATTCAATACCACCTTAGGCATAGATTCTTTCCCATTTCACATGGATATATTGTAATTCCACAAGGGTGAACACTATGAGAGTGTCCTCTTTATAGTTTCCCTTTTAAAACGAACCTATTTTAAATATTAATTATTATATTTTCATGGACACACATTTCATTGTTCTCCATATACACCACAACCACTTATAGGTCATTGAACTTCATATGTTTGGAAATCTTCCCAATAACACTCCCTTTTCCATGGTCACGGTCTTCCTAGCATGGCCTTCCTTCTTCCAAGTTCCTTCATCATATTTTAAACCTACTATCGACTATAGAATATCATTAAAACTTCATAAATGGTCTAGATAATGATAATATATATATATATATATTAATGAATGATATCTTAGTTGGAATCTGGTGACGTAACATAGAATACTATTTATATATTGACAAATTAATACAAGACAATCAATCATATCCTCTTCACCAATTCACAATACTCACTTATAATAAAATCCATCTCATCACCTCTTATAATAAAAAAATAATATAAAAATGAAATACTTTAATACACATATGAAAACTAAAAATTGTGTTTATGGTAAACATTCAATAGATAATGAACACAATATAAAAGATTAATAATTCTATAAAATGTATTAAATTAATTAAAATATCTATATGTTAAAAGATTCAATCAGACATTAGTTAATGTGTTAAGAACTTCACATGTTTTTACCATGAAATGAATAAAATATTATAATAGAATCAGTTAGAAAAATAGATTGACTATTGAAACATTGTAGAAAACAATCTTGTTTCTTTAGGGATTCATATCAAAACCACACAATAGAATGTTAAATCAAGAGTAAATAATTTATAGAATCTACCAATATACATGAAATAAACCCAAATGATATTAATTATTCATTCCCTTATAAAATAATAAAAGGTTACAACCAAACAAAACCCCAATTTATAGGGCTCAATCAGACTGATGAAATGGAAGATCATACATTATCTAGTATCAAAAACTTTTATTTTAAAATAAACTCATTATTTTCCATCAATCATATTAAAATAGAAATACCATAGAAACCATGACATCAAAAAATATTCAAATCATGGGAAAAAACTAGTTCCAATATAGTTGAAAATGTTTCTCCTTTTCTCACCATCATTATTATTAAAAATTAAATTTCACCAAGTTATCACTTACATATTTTCTGTAATGAAAAAAAAGAGAACTTTCACTCTAACTAACCACCTGAGTATTATAACAAAGAACCACAAAATCATTTTATCATATAATAGATGCAGCTAATAAGAACTAATGGCCAACTATGGGTAATGACTCAACACACTAAAAAATGTACCACCAGAGGTAATCGTGGAATCCCATATCAATAATAATATGTCAAATAATGTGAGATAGATAATGAATAACATATAATAATATGAATTATATATCCCTAAAAAACATTATATCCAAAATATAAGTGGACATGGGTGGAGGCATGGATACTCACCATTGGAAAACAAGAAATGGTATGAATCCACCCAAATATTTCATAAGTAAAATAAACAATTAGACCAAATACGCGATGACCCTAATAAAAAGATGAAATTTATGAGGACTATTATAATAAAACAGAAATAATGTGACTCAAGAGAGTAGTTCAATAGTGATGGGTAAAAATTATAGTGTTGAACTAGTTCCTAAATTAGTTTTAAACCGATGAGTAAATAGAAAACCTAAATTAATAAACAAGATATGAAATATTATTATTTCCACCAAAATATAAATAAATCCCTATCTATTTTTAAAAAAAATTAAATTCTAATGAAAATAAATAATTTTTCATGATAAAATATTTTTAAAATATAAAATAATAAATTATATTGTTTAACATGGTGAATAAAAATTCTCACTATCCAAATATATCTTTTTAGTCCATAATTTTTCATTACGATGATATTTTTTTGTTATATTAATTTATTTATATATTAATTTTTATTAATTTTAAATTTATTTAATCATAATAAAATTCTTGTATATTATAATTTTATATATTTTACATAATTTTAATTTCATTATGTTTAAGGATTATTAAAATACTCATTTAATATTAAAAACTATTATTTTTATGTAATTATATATTTTTGCATATTCTTTTAGAAATGATTAAAACATTGAATCACATAAGTCCCTGACCCTTATATATCTATTTAATATCACTAAAACCAACTATTATTCTATTAACCCTCTATATTAAATTAATTGGTTTCATCAATATGTTTTTATTATCAGTGCACTAATATTAAAACTTACTATGTTTGAGAAGCTTTTCACATTTCATACTACTCACCCAACCCATGAACTCAATATCATTTTTATAATTATCCATATTACTTTGAATTGAAATTTATGAACTATAACTATTTAAATAAGGGTTACCACTCAATTCAAGGAAAATCCCTGAAACCAATCATCATAATAAAAGATATCATACATTAAAAATGGTGAGGTTTTTTTGGCCCACCTCTAATCGATTAGATATTCCCAAGTGACATTACATAAATTTAATGAATCTAGTTATAAAATATAATTTCATTAAAGTTAAAAAATTCAATAATATCTGCAATTGCATAATATGAATACCAGATAATATTTTGGAGGATGTTAAAACCTATTTTTTTCTATTCATCCATTATTAAAACATAATTCATCATTCTATTACATTTTCTATTTCCGAAAAAATCCATATCGTATTGTTTATTTTTAATTTAAAAAATAATAATAATATTTAAGATCTTCTTTCAAGTAGGAGTTCCTCATAAAATTTCTCATTCAATAATAACATAACACAATAATGAAAACACAAACGAGAAAAAATTAATATCATTTTATCAACAAAAATTGCGTAAATTTATTGAAATCTTTATATTCAAAAAACGTAAGTTTGTGGATGATTTATTTCTATAAAAAAATCTATCATAAAATTTAGAGTAGATTCCTTCTTAAAAGAATCTATTCACTAAATAAGTGTGACTAGTTTGTGCTAAAGTATAGCCAAATCAATAACATTAAATTATAAATTAGTAGTATCTATAATAATCATTAATTTTTTTAAAATGATAAATACTATTGGAAAGTAGTTTTCATTTTGAAAAATTCAAATATAAAGGAAATAAAGGAAAATAATCAAAAAATAGTAAAACCCATGAATATTCAAGTTCAAATAATTTGATTGGAAATCCTAGGAAATATATATTAAAATATTTAATGAAGATAAATTTCATTCTTAAAATAGGTAGAAACATATTTTTAAAAAGTAAGTTAATTTTTTGATAAAAATAACTTTCCATAGATCAACCTATTATAAAAATATATGGTTATATTAATATTTCAATCCATATTTATTTCCCTATCTAACTGATCCTTACCATCATCAACATCTCAAGAATTTATCATAATCATTCTATATTAGTGGTTACACCCTTTACCCACTATATTATACCCTCCATTATAGTTTGGCTAATATATTTCAAAACATGTGAAATGGTTTATCATGGAAGGAACATTTTGTAAATGTGATTCTGAGACTTTAGATATGGTGTTGGGATGGGTTTTGGAAAATGGTGTTTTAAATGAAATGATTTTCCCTTGTGTTTCCCTTCATTTTTTCTATTTGTATCATATTAATGAAGTCCATGGAAAAATATATTAGGTGGAAGGTGGACTTTTTTGTAAGGAGATAAAATATAAATTGTGAAATATTTAATATGATGGTATGTTTGAGGCTTTGGTTGGGGAATAATGGAAATTTAGTGTTATTTACATTCCTTATTGAAGTTCTTTTGCATTGTTTGTGACATAGTTGCATAGAAATATAAATTTAAATGACAATAAGTTAATAGAACAAAAAATATACACGAAAAATGTTGTATTTATAAATAACCCCATATAACCCTCTAGGGATAAATGTTATAATGGAGACAATTATAGAAAATAAATTAGTATATTTCCCAACCATGTGTTGAAATTTATGGCCCATGATTATTATGCACAAAAAATACTTAAATTTTAAATAAAATATTTACTATAAATCTATACCTGATACTTCTCTCATTAAATTTCCACGATCATATTGAAAACCATATGTGCCTATAAAGTAGATTTTAATCATTATGTATGAAATTTGTTGATATTATACCTATGAACAAGTGTGTTATATCTCTTCTTGATAAGAGGTATTTCATCTTTATTTATTTTCAATACATTTCTATTTTTGGTAAATATTACATTATAATTAATTCACATAAATCCATGATAAGTTGAATCAGTTCACATTTGTTGGATTTGGTTAATCACTTGATGGTATGATTATATATATAAGTTTTATAGGGTTTTTCTTTTGGATCAAGGGTGTTGTGATTCTCACTTTTCCTTTTATTTTTGGAAACTAATTGAAGATTCAATAAATGTTAGGGATTTAAAATATCTCCTCTTATATTATTTTTTAATGTATACTTATGGTGAATCTATTTTCCTTGGGTAATTTTTTGGAATTATCCAAAGATTATTACAGTTGGAATAAGGAATTCAAAGAAATATAGATGTGGTATACATGTGATATTTTGGATTCTAACAACATTTATTGAATTTAATTTCGTAGGTTAATTGATTTTGAACATTTTGAGATATTATTGTTATTTTATTAACATTCTTTATCATTCACATAATTAAATAATAATTTAAATATTATAAATGAAATTAATATAAAAATTTATAAATGATGTCTGTCATTGATTATTCATGGGTTGTTTAATGAGAAATGAGGCATGAATATATATATATTGATAATTGACGGTTTTTGTATTCATTATTTTTATTAATATTTTGGTTTTATTCTTATAAGTATATTTGGGTTTTTTGGATAAAGATTGGTTGTGGCATGTTATTCTTGAGGGATATGATTGATGTGGTTGATGAATGTATAATGGGTGTGATGTTGTTAATGTGGTGGAATTAACATTAAGTCAGTTGCAATGATATTGTTTACTTGTTGTTGTCAAATAATATTGTTTGATATTTCTTTATGGTAGAATATATTATTAATAGAGTGATATTTAGAGGTATATATTTTCATGTCAATGTTTCCTAGAAATTTGGAATGATAATAAATAATTGAAAATATTGATGGTTAAAAAATATGGAATAATAAATAGTGTTGAAATGACTTAATGATTAAATGAATGAATCAATAAAAGTGGAATGGTATTTTATGAATTATTGATTAACATGAGATAATAAATAAAATATATTATTGATGAATCATATTAAAAGAAATTATAATTGACATGAGAATATAAAATTTGGAATATAGTTCTATGGAATCATGTTTATATGGAATTAATATTGAATAATATAATTTTTTTGACTGGTAAAAGTTAATTTCGTTTTTTAAGGAATCCCCAGTTTATCCCTCACATATTATAGTTTTTCCATTAATTATTGAAAACCTGATTTCACAAAGTTGATGATCAATAGGGTTTCTTACCAGTGAGCTTCACAATGTGTGTTGTTCTAGAGGGTGGTAGTTTGGAATCATCACACCCTTTATGAGGTAATTATATCATAATATGATAATTTCATTTAGATTTAATATATGTTTTGTAATCCATCAAAATTACTACTTCTGGGTTGGTTATCTATGTACCAAAAATCAGATTGATGCCTTTTGGTTATGTGAATGTCTATGGGTGTCGGAGGTTCTCTGTCATTCATTTAATAAAAATAGATGTTATTGATTAAAATTTCATTATTGTTCACACTATAATTCATTAACATCTATGGAGGTGTTAGGTGATGTGATAAGGATATTGAACCATAATGATTTGTGTTATGTATCCAATAATATAATGATTGAAAATCCCTATATAATGATGACACTAAGTGGGGAATGATATAACTTTTATGTAAATATGGTAAGGACCAATTCAGTAATTTTAACATAATGTGTTAAGGATTTCCATTTGGAAGATGTTTCAAAATGGATTTTGTGGGACTAATACAATAGCAGTCATTATTGGTTCATCCAGATTATTAGTAACTGAATAATAGAGGGTATGATTTAGACTCAGAAAATGTAGGAAGACCAAATGAGGTTTTTTATTCCATAAAAGTGGTGCCAACTCAATATTTTTCATGGATTATAGATGCGATTTTATAAGATAAATGACTTTGTAAATGAGTTAATTGAAGGTATGATTTGGGATTTATAGTTAGGTGAACGTCTATAATTGAAAAAACCAATAAGGATTTCTCTAATAAAGGAGGATTTGAGGAAACCAAGGAGGTAGTATTGACTCAAGGAATAATTGGAAATCAATATGAGATTATAAAATTCAAGTTTTATTATTAAACTAATAGAAATTTCTTGAATCCTGTCATAAGAAGTGTGGTTCCTATTTTACTCATCACATAAGAGAACATTAATTTTTTATGATGATTTTTTAAAACCACAATGGAAAATCAAACATATCGTGGGTAAAATGAGTTAAATATCACATACTTTAAGTGATAGTATTTAATTAAAAATATATGTATTGGACTATAATATTTAATTTTTTTTGGTAATGTTGTTTTATAAGAATTTTAGTGTCTTGAATTAAGTACTAGAAGGTTATTACTATGATGAATCTCTATTATGATAATAAAATTCTCAACAAAACCACTAAAACCATGTTATTCCTTCTCAGTGTGACAAATAAGTTATAGAAGACACTGCATATTGTATTTGAGTGAAGAATGATTGATTTATTTGGGGTTATTCACGAAATACATGGTGGGCGAACTGAGATATGAAATGTGCGAAAATAGGTTTATGAGTGGTGATTCTGAATTAGTGTAAAACTGTGAGGCAGTGTTTGGGATTAAACGTAGAAGGAATATCATATAGGATTTTAATTTCATAAAATGGGAGATATTAAGAGGGAAAAATAGATTAAACCTAAATTACCCTAAGATACCTGAATTTTTATGTGACTCAGGTTAAGGCATAAAGGATTGGGTCTTTAAACTAGTAAGATAACGCAATGAGAGGTCTTAGAGAATTAGTTCCATAAATCTATGGTTATTTTTGTTTTAGTGAGAGTTAATAGAGGTTCTTATCCTTAATGATGGATTAGATTAGGTTCGTAGACATAATTTGTGATTATATAATATACTTATACCTAAAGATATGCTAGAAATGTTTTTCTCTAATGTTAAGGCTAGGAAAGATTCATATCCCTAGTGAGGAATATCTAATGTATGTAAACCTAGTAGTGAAAAAATGAGGATTCTCATAATTATATTTCTTTCCTGAGGCCTCACCCTAGTAAGGTATAACCCTTGAGGTATCACCCATGTACAAGGTCATTTTTAAAATGGTCATATATGTGATGGGACATAAGTGATGGGGAACCTGAGTGAGGGTACCTAGGCGATGGGTAACATTATTAAAAGTAATCATGTTAATGGTTTCACAAATAAATGAAATAAGGTATAGGCCCCCAAAAATTGGCTCTCACCCAAGTGAATTCTCTCCCAAAGGGGGGATTACCTTGGTGGATGCTTTCATATGTAGTGGATCACTAAAACGAAGGCTCTACCACATATAGAATCACACATGTAAAGTATCCCCCAACTAAAAAATTTCTCATGTAATGTCTCATTGATGTGGTGGTTCACCCAATGTAGAGTTTCTTCTAACTGGTAGCTAATACAAGTGATGGACCACTATTGTAGAGGATCTACCTGGAATACACATGTCTTTATTGGGGCATTCCCATGTTTGTGATATCTCATGTGAGGGCTCAATTAGTGATATATCCTTCTAGTGTTATCAAAAACTAGTGGGGGATTACCTATCTCAATGGTCATTCTATTGAGGTTATCAAAAATATTCAGGTTAAAGGGAGAACCATCATCTTTCAGTCAAACATCTATATGAGTGTTTTATGTAATTAATAATAAAGGGGGGTTTATTTATAAACCATGGTGATGGATTGTGAAAATTCTGACAATTTGTGGTAGGTGGTGAGTGTTAGAGATCTATGAACCCGACATGGGTGAATGAGTTGGGTGAATAGATATAATTTAATGCTATTTATTATCTTCCAAACTTTTAATGTCAAAAACATTTAATTTGTAAGAATTCTTTTGACATAAATAGTAGTAAAAATAATTATTTTATGTGAACTAAACTAATGTATTTGGTAAATATACTCTAGAAAGATGTCCTTGGAGGCCAAAATATGTGTAGAATAGCCTCAAAAATAGTATTTCATATTTCACACCCTTTCGTTAAGAATATTTGAAACCCACTTCCTACCCTAAAAAGAGGTTCTTAGAACCACATATTCAAATTGGGATATTTCCTTGAGTAATATCCATAAACCAATATGTGAGAAATCATATAGTAAAGAGATAAAACATTTTCTACTTCGTTTGGTATGGTGATAACATTCAATTCATACTAAAAAAATTCTTCTAAATGAATATATTATCATGGGTTATATAGAAACACGTGTTGAATTAATTTTTTTATTAGAATAATTGTTAAAGAATATAGTTGTATTAATTAATATGTGGTTAGTAAATTATACACAACAACCCAAAAAAATTGTATTATAATTAAATAATGTGAAATTGATTATGAAAAGTGGTGTCAGAAGTTTTCTGGATATAGTGTGGTTTTGATGAAGATGGTTTAGTGTTTTGTCCCATGTTTTATGTTCTTATGTTTTTATTCTAGTGATGTTATAAATTCTATAATAATTTGGTTCAATAAAACATAAGAATGACATGTTTAATTATACATTGGTAATGATTTTATGATTTTGGTTCATCCCTTAATCTTTCTTATTAACTAATTTTTATTTTTCTTAAATATTTATGATTTATTAGTGCTTCCCCATGAGAATGAAAACATGTGGCCTTGGCTGTGAAAGTGATTTATCCCTACCATTCATCAATGTAAATATCTATAAGTATTAAATTTTCATTATTTACTATTTAATATTTTAGTACTATGTGCTTTAAATAACAATAGAATGGAACTCTTGTATTTATCACCTTCTTTGTAGGAGGTTGGTGTTCTGATGTTGGTATCGGTCCCATGATAGGGGCTTCCAATATATCTATTTGATTGAAATTATAACCCACATAGTCTTTAATGACATAACAGTACATGTCATAAAATTTAATATCATATGAATAAAAACTATTATATTGTCATTTATGTTCATATAGTAATGACATAAAATGTCACATTTAGTGTTTTGTTTTAAGGATTGTTGTTTTTACTTTTAAGTTGATGCATCTCAAACAAATTATTTTCCATTTATGTTTATTAAATTAAGACCTGTGATCCACTTTAATTTATGGTTATAAAAATTATCTCACTCCAAATATAGTAGCATCATAAAAAAGTAACTTTACACTATGTAATTTTAATTCATACAATTAGAACTCCTAGACTAATGGTTCTTAGTATTTTTTTTGTGATACATATGCATGAGTTTCCATTTCTAGTATATCGTGTCTTTTTTAACTTTAAATCAGATGGTATAGTCAATACATAAAACTAATAATATGTATATATATATATATGGCTCATTATTTTAGATTATATAGATTATATCACCAATTAGAATATAGAAATGGATTATAAATGGTAATAGGATCACATATTAATTTCCAATACTTTTCTAATGGAAAATAGATAATGAAATAGGACAAAACTAATCGGTGATATGACCTAAAAATGATGGGTTAAATCATAATCTAGATCAGAGGCCCTTATATGATCTCAGTTCAGATATTGTATATAAGGAAGATCCCAAATTCTTGATTGCCATAGAGACTGGTATTGGGTTTCCATGATAATTATACTGATATTGGTCAGGTATCTCAAATAATATATAAATATATATCCTCATTATTAATGTAATAAATGATTGTTAAAAACCTATGGGTATTATTGGTATGGGAGAAAATTAGGGGAAGGTTCTCTAAAGTGATTATCATTACATATTATAAAATTAGTATATTATTTAAAGGGGGAAATATAGTGTAAAAAACATATACAATTATTTCTAAAGGTCATGGAAGTGGTCTATATAGATGGAAATCATGTTTGGTGACTTGATGAATGATATTCCAAGTTATGTGTCATATGTCAATGGGGAACCCAAGTAGATGACATGTTCTTGTGGATTGCAATGTAGAGGGAATTGGTAGATTGGGAAACTTGGTAGGTGATTTAGGTGAATAGAGTTCCTTAGTATGTCAGCTTTCCAAATAATTATCCCAAGTTTTTGAATTAGCTGCATATTATTCTCACATAGATGACTGGAAAAAATGGTATTCCAAAGCATCTTAGATGGGCACATGGAGTACAAAATCTAGTTTCCTGGGAATTTCCACTTTGAGATGAAATGGATATGGGTCTTCCCTAAGAAAACTATGATCCATATAAAGGTGTAATTATTGTTCAAATGCCCATTGAACCAAAATGATAGAGGGAAAATGTTCATGGTTTGATGTACTCTAATATCTTAACATAACCCATTATAGAACACCTAATCACACCCCCTTTGGGTTATAATGTTAACCTAAATAGGGATCCCTAGATTTGGGTTCCCCATTTAAAGATGTTTCCTCATCCAAGTCTTGGATATGACATATGAAAATTTGACTTTGTATACTAATAAAAATTTGGAGATAGATATACCGTTACTTTTTTAATTTCACCTTGGTTAGAGTTGTGACACAAAAATTGGGATTATAGAGGTTTTAGGATTAGTCATGTAATTCTTGTGTATTGTTGGTGTTCTCATTAACTCTATATTTCTTCTCATTATCCCACAGCTATGCATATTATTGATTTGTAACTTATATTCCCTCTCTAAAAAATATCTAAACATTATAATGAATTGGTAGATTTATTCCCTAGATGAAACATTAGTGAAATTAAATCACCTCACCTATTGTTGGATATGATTAGTTTGAAGAGGATCAAATTTTGCGGTAAATTTTACTTAGATGTGAGTTGGTTTACATATGTGCTATTAGATAGAATTATAGAACACATACTTATAAAACAGAAGATATATATGAAAACCAAATTATTTGGTGTGTTTGATAGTATGTGGTACACGATAAACAACTTTATGTATGAAAATACCATATTTATAATTTTATTAGGTTACGTTTCTGAATCTTATAGATAAATATATTTTTCATAATAAATTTCCCACACTAAACGCACTCAAATTTTTTCCACCTCAATTCTGGTGATGGAAAATAGTGAATGATCATGTAAGGATGGAAGAAGTGATTGGGTAGAGGCAGTTAAGGATGTTTAATATCGTGGGTGAAAAAAACATAAAATATTAGGCATGATATTGTATTCATCATATTTTGGGTATGGTAATTTGGTTTGTATAATCTTAAAATATATACAATAATTCACATTTCTAGATGAAAATAAATCCTTACTAAAATATTCACTCGCTCAAATTAGTGATTTCTTTCATACACTTATCATTTGAAATCTCATTGAATATTCTTCTTAATAGATTATAATATAATAAATTTTAATAAACTGGTTGGACCTTAAAACATCATATCTGATAAGGTATAGTTTAATCATATTGAAATGATTCTTGGTCACATATTTATCAATCCATGATATCATATCAAATAAATTCCTCAAGAACATGAATGTCTCTTTAGACCAGCTATACTAAACTATCCATCATCAAATATACATCTACTAGGTTTGGAATTATGAACAACACACTAATTATATAATCTGATATTTATCATCCTTACAAAATAATCCTTTCATAATGAGCCATTGCTCAAAAACATATTTCCCTAAATAAAAATCTATAAGGATAATGTAATGAAATCATAAATCCTATATAATTATATTAAATAAATGTGTAATGATTGTGAATTATACAATAACATAAATAAATCCACCTCCCAAAGGCAGGGAACATGATGGAGACTTGAGTGGGACCTCTAATCTAGGGGAAATTTATGTAAAGAATATTTGTTGTAATACTTGGTGAATATGTTATATCTAGTATAAGGGCTCTCTAAGAGAGATTAGGTTTTATGAGGAAAACTATAAATCACAATTATTAATATATTCATCCAAATTTCATCCTTGAGTTGACTAGTTGGTTGTGTTTTGAAACCAATGTCGTTCATCCATCTCTCAACATCCCATTTTATTTACATGATTGAGATAATTATATATTCTCATGTTAATAAAAGGTTAAGTGAATGAGAACCATCCCTACATTTTTGTATTGTGAAATTAATAATATACACTTGTCCATTTTATATGATGATGAATACATAGTGTGTGGTTATCAAATCAAGTTAGAGTTAATCTAGAATCATTGGTTTTTCTACCTCATGGAGATTTATAACAATGTGTTTCTTTTTTCATCTCGATGTTGTATCATTGGTGTTTGTGATATAACCCTCAATATTGCTTTTCATATATTAATGGATATATGATTAAAATTCTTCATACAGACCATATAATACTATACCATGTGTTGGGTCAAGTCTAAATAGGTGAAACTCTCCTCAATATGTATTGTCTGATTCAATTTCTTCAAAGTTGGATATTGATACATTATGGTGGATATTCACCGAGCAACATGATTTTTATCCATCTTTTAACCCTACGGAAATTAATTTTTAGTATAAAAGGAATAATAATTATAAATAATGATACCAAAATCCTATAAAATTCTATAGAACATTATTAAAAAAGCATTCTTATAAGCCTCATTTCGGTATGCTGACAACTGACCTCTAGATTTAGATAGATAATAATCAACAATAAATTTTATTATAGGTTTGAATTTTCATATATATATATTAGGGGGTACAAATTTATGATAAATATATACCATATATATTTGGAATCCAATTTTAATGTCTATATGATGGGAGCGAAACTCTTTATTATAGTGTTCATGATGGGAATCACCCTTGGTTCAATGATAATACTAGTTGGTGATAATGTGTATTGAAATTATCACTATAATTATAAAGTCCCATGTTTTTTGAATATTTATTTTAGTAGTATAATTCATCTACTAGGTGATATAGGATCCTGTTGAGGTGATTTATGTGTTAGAAGAGGTTGAGGAACAAGACTTAGGAATTGGACAATGTTTCGTGACATGATTTAATTTCAATTTTTTATGGTCTCAAAGAAAAAATAATAATATAATTAAATGTTTTGAATATTTCTAAATGTATAAAAATTATATTTTTTGGTAGGTATTGGTGGGTTTTGGAACTTTTGATTTATTTTCAATAAATTTTAAAAGGAATTTAAATAAGGATATAATAATAATTAATAATGATATTTTATAATTGAGTAAATACCATTCGTTATTGATTAAGGAAAGTTTTTTTTTGTGAGTAATGATAATTCTATTTTGATTTATAAGCACTCTGGGGTTTTCCAAAAATAGATTGTGATAAATGTTTTCCATAATTTTTTTTAAATTTATATACAAATTATTTTAGTTATAAAAAACATAAAAGGTGGAAATGTGGTATATTTTTTCAAAAACTCAATAATAAAATCAAGATTACCTATAATTATCCTCATCATCTCTAACATATTCTCCCTTATTTTCATATTAGAATCTCATAATATCTAAATTATATGGTCGTGGTTAATGGGAAATGTTATTTGTCTATAAGAAGCCATTTTTTATTTTTCTTCTAATTTTCTCACCCCTCTTCCAAAATCCAAATTTCAATGATTTTTATAAATTTTGGTGAATATTTGATAAAATGTGAACTAGTTATTGATTCTTAGTTATTGTATCCATAAAAACACTAATTATGTGGTTTCTATATTATTTGAAATTGATACATGTGTTATGTGATTTGTTGTTAATGGGCATGTGTAGGGTGGTCCGAGTGACGTCGATAATGAAATTACTTTGAGTTTCTATTATTCCAATCAGATTATAAGGGTATACCTTTATGTGAGAATATGGGTTTAAGAAAAATAGGTATATAATTTGTTATATTTTATTCCATATAATATTGGGAGGGATGAAACTAGAAATAGATATTGTGTAATTTGGCATGGGTTTATGTTGTTCCATGGGAAGGGATTGGGCATGACCTATGTGGCTATAGTTGATGTTGATCCTTAATAATGTCTTGATGTGGATCTTTGGCGTCGAAGCAGCCCCATATTTTAGTGTGTCTATATATATCATTAAATTTAATAACATTATTCTCATGCACTAATGTTAAAATTATGAAACATTAACAATTTAATTTGGTCTCTTTTAAAGGATTATTATGTATTAATATGGAAACTAATATGTTCCAAATATATGAATTTAATATGTTTTTATAAAACACTATTAAAAACGTTAAATGGTTAAAAATCCAGTATTAAATAATATTATTTCTCCTAAATAAGTCTTATTATTTAATAAATGATCTACATATATATATGTAATTTCTTTAAATATAATTAGAGAGAAATAATTTTAATTTTTTAATTTATAACATCAAAAAATAGTTTATATATTTTTTTATAATTTTCAATAGATATTGTTATTTAGTTGAAAATGTGGTTTATAAAAAATATTATTTTTGAGAGACATTATCAAAATATAAGAATTACCTATAAGGTAATAAAAATTTTAAGAGATAATATTCGATATTATATAATAATATTAGTATTTTTATAATATTATTTCAACTTTAAAATATCACGTCCAAAATATTTAGAACTAATGAAAAAGGATACATTATTAAACCAAAATGTTTTCTATATTTTCATTTAAATAAGTAATATTTATTAAATATTTGTTATGGATTAATTTTAATGTAATATAACAGTTATTGTTTCATAGTAAATATACTATGCATATTAAATTCAGAAACAATAATAAAATTATCTTATACATATGTTTAAAATTTTAATAATCTTTTTTTTTAACATTTTCATATATTATGTGTAATTCATGTAAATTCATATTTTATTGTATTAATGTAATGAATTAGATAAATAGAGGTTATATTTTTTCATCGCAATAAATTTTTTTGGGAAGTATCCTTCTATATTTTTAGTAATAACAAAATTAACATGATTAACATTTAATCAAGAGTAATGTGTATTTAAATGACTAATAAAATGTTTATTTAATTTTACTATGTTAACATGATCATTATAACATCAAATGTTTTTTTGTTTTATGCCTCACACATATGTATCTACAACCATATCTCACCTAACCCACCGAACATTCAATAACCTCCATTAAAAACCTATTTTATACATTATTTTCCATGGATTGTGCCATTTTATTCACCTATACAATGAGACCACTTCCAAAAATTCCATAAATTTTACCTGATTAAAATTATACCTGAATATATTATAAAAGTATCTCTCCTAGAATTACTTTACATGACATAATTTCATTTATCAACAGTGTTTATCCTAATGCTCTTAAATCTAAGCCCTTTAACAAGAGAATGTTTAACAACTCAATGTGTGTATCACATCATTCTTAACATGTCATTCTTATACATTCCTTTCAAAATAAACTATAACCATAGTACAATAATAACATCATCATCAATATTTTTGTGAAATTCCATTTTAATAATGGTACAATTATTTTCTATTCTTTTCCATCTACTAAGAAAAATAAGAATCATCCTCGGTGTGGGTGCTAGATTACTATACCCCTTAAGAAATTCTTCCAAATTTTCATCATTATATATCACAAATAATATTAATGATCTTATATTTGAAAAACAAATTTCATAAAATATCTATTTATTATTCTTAAAGGATTACTTATTGTCAACCTTCACCAATCTTATTGATTAATAAAATAAAAACATCACCATGGCTATGTATGGACTAACAACTCCAGAAATGAATTTTTTACATGAATATCCAACATGTATAATTTTAAAACAAATTTTTTTATATATAAATGATATTTTTAACTATTATCATATTTTTAACATTTTATAATAAATAAACATAATCTTGGCCCGCATGCTAGGATTTTCACATAAAAATAAACATAACCTCCATGAGAAATTGACATGATTAGAAATTATTTACAAAATAAACAACATAGTATAGAAAGAAGACCTTGGAAAATTAATAATATATGAATAATTTACTTATTATGTGTTTATGTTAATTAAAATTTTCAATTAATGAATTTAATTTCAAGCATAGAATGCTTTCATAGATGGATCATGGTTTCATCTCAAACATCCTTCTTTAATACACATGTTCTATTATGCACAAAATTTCATTTAAATATTATATATAAGGTTAATTGTGCATTTAATAACATTTACAATCCTTATTCAAGAACGTCAACTTCAAAATCAATATCTTCTTCTTTTAAGGGGTTTTTATTAGATTTATTTTTATGTTGTAATGGATTTTTGCCTCAAACTCACTTGGAAGATGCACAATTTTTATTATCCACCAATTAAATTTTATATGGTTCTTATGATGAATATTTTTCTATAATGGAATATATATTATTAATGGTATTTTAGGTTCATTTTAAATATTTGTCTTATTAAATGTCATTTATTAAAAGGTTAGTCAAGTAAAAATTAGTTTCTCAACTCAAGACATTTTTCATGTGAGTCATCAAATTTATTCTTCATATTGATCATACAATTATATTATAAGAAAATTATATTTTAGAATGGTATTTTCACTTTTTATCTGGATATATTACATCCGTTAATTAATATCCTTCCCATTAAAAAATGTTTTCATTATATAAAATCTATATGTTGATAATAATAACTTAAACACATTCTAATGGATGTTTTTTATCCATGTTCATGTTTTACCTATAAAGAGAATGATATATAACCCATATATGTTTCATATCATGTGAACATAGTAATTATCTTCACTATAATTCAAATGATTTTTTAATTATTTTTGTGATTTGGGTTTCATAAATGGGTTTTAATGTATTTTTAATGTTTTATAAAATTATATTTTTTAAAAAAGAGTTATTTTTTTCTTTTAATACGAGAATTAGTTTAAAAATGTAACACCCCAGGTAAATAAAGAATTTTACATTTTCATATTTATCCATATTTGTGAATAAAATATTAATATGACATTAAAGGGGATGCTATTCTCGATTGCGTACCCAACACGTAACAACGAGTTTCTTGGGAATCTTACGTTGCACTCTAATAATAAAATAATATTATTTTAAATGGTAGTTAACATGTAGCCGTTGTATTGGTGGGAATGGACAGAAATAACTAAAATATGATTATATATGTTTTTAAATGTTTTTACATTTATCTAATAAAATATAAAGGCTTAAAATACGGAAAGAATTCAATTTTAGGCGTATATGCCCTAGTTTTCACTAAAGGTTCACTTATTGCCTTTTGATGGCGAACCGTCATTAAATATAGTTTTGTTCACTCTTATACATTCTATTGGACCAAATAAAACTCATCTTAAGAATTGGTACATCAAAATTTACTTTGTGTAAATTTTTGGAATCTTTCTGATAAAGTTCATTTTTTTAATGAATAGTGTAAAATGTTGTATTTTAATTCAAAACCTCTTTTTAATCTAATTTATTTATATGATTATATTATATTTTTAATTGGTTCTAAAGTGGAATTAGAATATATTTTTACCATTAAATCGAATAGTGGTCGTTGAAATTAATTTCACTTTGAAATCAGACTTAAACTAGTGTCAATCTTTTGATACTTATTGTTTCATAAAAACACGCTATTTGCTCTAACAGCGGGAATTAATTATTAAATTAATTAATGTGACTTATATGTTTTGAATTTTGTAAAATAGAATTCATTTTTGAATTCGGAATATCATATATATATTAGGGTGAATTTTTGGGATTTTTCTGAAAAACTTCAATTTGTGATGAATAGTGAAACCACTAAGTGGTACTTATAAAAACCGATTTTTCTTTTTAAATGAAATTTTTCCATCTTTGTGTTTTGAATTTCAAAAATATTACATACATGGTTGTCATTAATAAGTAAAATGTGGTTCAATGGGATAAAAATATTTTTTGGGTGAATAGTAACTTATTAAGTTTTTAATCGCGATTAGAGGTAATTAGTGTAGTTTATGTTAAGAATAATGTTTTAATAAAATGAAATGAACTAGAAACATGTCCAACCCTCATTGGATGTGTCATGGCCGACCACGACAATCCATGGGTCAACTTGGGGACCCCATGAAGCCACTTTGGTTGGAAAATGACATAAATATCTTTTTATTTAATGTTAAAGTAAAAAATGACACAAACATGAGATGTTTTAATAAAACAATTTTTAAATGGGGTTATACAAGTAATATTTTTTACTATAAATAGTCATTGGAAATATAAAAATATTTCCTACATCATAGTATTTTTTTATAATTTTTAGACATTAAATAAATTAAATTATTTATGACATCGTGATGATGCAGCGATGACCTCATTATTTAACGATTTAAATAAAATGGAAAGATAATGTAATATCTAAGACCTACACATGTCCAAAACCTATTGGATGAGTGGGTGGCGAACCCGTATCACCTTATCCTCGAAATACATCAATGTGGGACCTTTAAAATCCGAAACTCTTTTGAAAATAAAGTAACATTTTGTAACTTTACAAGAGTGCCCCTCCTCTCCTCTTATAAAAGGCCCTCACCTCTACCTCCTTACCCACACTCCCAAAGCCTTTGGCTCGGCCAAACTCTGCCCATTTCATCTCTCCACATCCCTCTCTAACTCCTTGAAGCCTCACTGTTTCCAGAATCCTTTCCAATGAAGCATTTGAGCTCAAATCAAAGGAAGTTACCCGATTTAAAGGTAATGTCTTCACTTGTGTCCTTTTGTTTTATTTTGCTTCTCCAACCCCCTAAACTCTATTTATTCGTTTATTTTGTAAAAATAACAGTGTCTTAAATATACTAGTATTTCTTTATAAGAAGTATTAGAGCTAAACTTACACACACCTACATCTAATGGTTAAAGAACATACTGTTTTCGTGGATGGCGAATTTCTGCCTCCCGAAACGATGATTGTTCAACATTCTTCTAACACCATCAAAGGTGGCCATTAAGATGACACTATATTTATATATGATATCTTATATGTTTATTTTTTACTTATGCTTCTGTAATTTTCATTTATGGCATACCTTTATGGTTTCCATTATGGGCAAACGCGATATCTTCATTTAAGGAAGTGCGGACTACCGCCCCCTCAAATAGAATTGATTCGTTAATACCATATGTGGTATGTATAAAGGATATATTTTATGATATTATATATGATACCATACTGGAATTAAAATACTATTATTTATTATTATGTTTTAATTCCATTAAATATGAAATAGAAATGGAAGTAGCGTTCATGCGTACGCACGGCTTACCGTCTCCATGAACGGTGCATTTCATTTCTTAACTCTAAATGTTATGTAATATTATAAATGCATTAATATACTATATATATATATGATATATATGATATATAAATCATGAATAAAACTCTGGATATAATGAACCTTTGACCACACAAACAACATGTTATTGTAAGAAGTCCACTTTCGACTTAAGAACAAAATATCGACAAAACAAACATTATTAACTTAAATGATTACATAATGTTTATGAAATGGTAATAAGTGATATAAAAGTAATAATGAACTTGAAAAAGGTTCCTAAGGAAGTAGAAATTAACTCAAGTTTATTATTCAGGAGATTAGAGAACGATCGAGTCAAGTCGGACCCAAGGTAAGGGATCCTACTCCTCTCTTTCTTTTTAAGTACACTCTTTTATGTCATTCCTTATAAATCTCATCTTTCTTGTGATTGGGATGTTATTTTATATTACTCTTACTGTAATTTTTATTTACATATGATGAGAGATGCAATTCTCTCTCATCAATCCATTTTGTATTTTTTGAGTGGCGCCGTTAGGCTGCCGAATTTTCGTAAGAGATCTAACCTCTCTCTTTCTTTTTAAGTACTCTCCTTTATGTCACTTCTTTTAAGCTCCTATTTGTTATGTTGGGGGATGTTATTTTATATTCCACTTTATGTAAAATTTATGTTGATGTGATTAGAGACCATATTTCCTCTCATCAATCCATTTTGGAAGTTTTAAGTGGCGTCGTTAGGCTGCCGAGTTTTCGTAAGAGATTTTTCATCTCACTTTTATTCCCATGAGCTTTATGATACATTTGCCACAATTTACATTGATTGGTTTATGTACTGCCCATTATTACACTACTTTTTAAATATAATTCCATTTATGGGTTTTTACATATTCATTGTATGACACTTCTTCAATGGGGTGTACTTTTCGAAAGTTACCCAAGTCGGTAAGGGAACCTTTCACCCTCCTCTTTTTAAAAGACTTCGTTTGTTATGTCTTTTAATTCACATACTATTATGTTGGGATATGTTATTCTATATCCTGATTGATGTAAATTTTATGTCCAAGTGATGAGATTCCCTTTTTATCTCTCATCAACTCATTTTCTAGATTTTTGAAGTGACGTCGTTAGGCTGTCGAATTTTACTAAGGGAACTTTTTAACCAAATTTCGATTTCTTTGGGTTCAACATGTAGGTATTGAATATGTCATCCTTTGAATATGTGTGAATGACCTTTTATTGTTTTACACTTAATATCCAATTATATTGGGTGTATTTATATTTGTCACACATAATTTTGAGATTGATTTATCCTTAATTTAAGGATACCTTCTTTATAAGGGGTTTCATCACATTTTACATCTCTGTTGAGACTTCATTGTTGTTATGAACCAATTAACTCTTATATGGTGTATATACTGTCATTTGGAATATTATATCATGAATCCATTTATTCTCATGATATTGTAAAGTTCTGATTAAATGTTATTCCTCAATTATTGTATTCAAGTGTCTCTAATTTTGGTAAAAACCCTTTAACCAAAATATCACTTTAAATGTTTTAATGATTTATTCTAATTAATATCCATGTTTTCAAAATGGTTTTAAGTATTTATTTATATGGATATTAATGGTTTAAAATTTTAAAAGCTTCAAGGTGGTATGGGACACTTTGATTCAAAAATATCTTTATTAAATGTTTTAAACGGTTTTGAAAATGGTTTTTTATGGATTAATTATTTCAATATCCTAAAATGTTATATTGTGATTGAAATGTGGAAATGTTATATTTCCTTTATGCATGTTTTATATGATATATTTATGTTATGGTTCTTGGTCATTGTTATGAAAACGGGTGGTTCCGTGATAAACTAAGGGCGGGTGAGCCCGATATAGCTCTCCAATGCATTGGGTAACGCGAAGGAGTGAAACGTTAAGGTTTCTCCGAAGAGATTTAGGGAATATACTGTGGTGGGTATTCCAAACGTAACCAAGAGGGTTACTCCCTATGTAAGAATGTTATGAATGCCTCAAGTAACCTTTTATGTCTTATTATTTCTATGATTTATTCATGATTTGATGAGGTATGTTAAAGTGCCTATGTTTTATGGGTAAAGTATGTTTTAATTCTTATGTATATATGAACTCATGTTTCCTTTCCATATTTTTATAACCCTTACTGAGCGTTTTATGCTCATCCCAAGTTTTTGAAATGTTTTTCATAGGTCAAGGGAAAGGTACATGATGTGATGATAGTGTCAATGATGTTTCAAGAAAGAATCCGTGTTTTATTTTAAACATGTTTCCGTTGATTGGAAGAATGAATATTATCTTTTATGTAAAAACTTTGTTTAAATGTGGAATGTAATGCATGTTTCATGATCTAATTCCCTAAAAATCTAAACCTAAAAATATCCTCAATGTGTAATCTTGTAATAACTCAAGATTAAGTTAGGTTTAAGGCTGGGGCTTTATAAAAAATACCTCCTAAAAATAATTTTTTCAAGATATTTTTAATTAAATTTATTTAATTTAAATTTTTTAAAAATAAATTCCTAATATCCTTTTCCCTGGTAGTCATTTTCAATGGAAGTAATATATTTTACTAGTTTCTATGTGGTTAATTTTTTATACCATCTTTGTATTTTTTATATTATAAATCCTTTCTATATTTTCACATTCTCAAAATTAGAATTATTTTTCTCATTATTTAATAAACTATTCCTTTAAACATAACTCAACTGAAAATTTATATTTTTATTTTGAATGAAATTTTGTTAATTTATCTAATAGTGTTAATTTCTATGTCTTTTTCCAAAAAAAGGTATTCCAAAAATTATATCATAAACTTTATTTATCTGTATGTCTTTTGAAATTACATTTTTACATCTATGTTAAGTTCCATCACAACTTTTTTTTCTTACTAATTATCCACTTGTGCAGTCACTATTTATATCCAATTTCATTCCACTATGAATTCCCTATGTTTTATTACTTGATTGAATATTGTTCATTGAAACACACAATATAATGAATGGTTGGTCAATATATTTTCTAAATCATAAATCCATTTCCTATATAGTGTAAATAAAATTTCCATCATCATTATGTTTTAGTGGTATTTACCAAAAATTATCATTTAATCTATTAGTTACAAACATAATTTCCATGGGTCCATTAGGTCATGCTTATTGATAAAATCATGATTTCAACCTAAATGAACCACTTTAAAGAAATATAAAACTAATTTTATTTATTTATCTTTTTATGATATGTTTATGGAAACCTTGTGTTTTACATAGGTATGTTTTTATTTATGTGATGGGTGGGAAAATCTTTATATATCCCTATAATGAATTTTGTAATGTTTCAACCTCATGATATATCATGGTGCATGAGATATAAGCCTAAGAAGCTATGGTTTATTGGATGTTATCCAAGCTAATGATGTTATGTTAACAAAGAAGGGAGACTTGAATTATGATTTCATATTTATAAATTTTGTGCATTCCTGTGATTCACATCAACTATTATCAGATAATTGTTAAGTCTATGTTTTAATATCATTATTACATACCCTGATGGAAATGGTTATTCTTATTATGATATCATGTTATGATTTAAACCTCTAATGTTATGATTTAAGGTTATTTTTCACACTCTATTTCATTACATGCATGAAAAAGTTACAAATGTAAATGCCTTAGAAAAAATAAAGAGATCATATATGGGAAATTTTAAAATTTAAAAATTCTAAAAAAGTGGTTCACCAAAGGTAGCACAAATCATCGCTGAAGTGAAAGTAAATGCATGCCACCCTATTTGTGTTACTAGTCACATTCTTCTAGGGTGCCATATTTTAAAAAAAAAATAGACCCTTGAGGCCTTTATTTGTATGTCCAAATTTTCTTAGAGGTCGATTGTGACTCTGAACGCCCCAGTTCATTACTGAAATCCTTTAAAACTTACATGGCAGTTTAATAATAGCTAGAGATATGGAATTGAAGGAAGATAGTAAGACTGAATACCATTTATTGTTTAAAATAATCAACACTTTCACAACTGGTTCGACCAACCCCCTAATTTGAAAACACTTGTGTGATCTCCCTTTCTCAAATAAGAATTTTTGTGCCTCACATCAACGAATACTTGTAAGGACCCCTAATGGTTTCAACAAATTCTCTCCCATGAACAATCATCAAGGTAGTTATTCACCTAAAGTGAAACTAGTTTTCCAAGTATTACTTGCACACCACCCTCTTGCGCACCACTTACATGGGTTCTCATTCTTGTTTCACCTCACATTCTCAGCATATAGGAGCCTCTCATGAATCTTTATTCAAATACATTTATAGTAGAGATTCAATTTCATTAGATACCTTGTATGAAAGTGATCACTTTGAAACCACCACCAAAACCTCTTGATTTGAAAAACCCTAAGGAAAGATACATATTTTTGTCTCCAATTTGGGTTTGTATTTCTAAAGGAATATGTTTCCTACACTTTTCCATACATAGGGTTAGTATCCTTGGGATGTATGTAAGTTTTTATATCTATGGTAACATAGACCCTTACCCCAGGGAAAATTTTTAGGAGTTCTGAAACAAAGATTCTGATTATAGGAATTTTCAACCCTTTTGCATATAAAAGACCCAGAGCCCTTGATTCATGGAAAGGAATATAGGGATCACACAATATTTTTCCTTTGACAAAAGATAAGTATCCCATCTAACATAGGACCAACCAAAGGGAAACAATCCTAGAATTATCCCCTTTCCTTTCTTGTATGAGGTTGCAGTATTATTCCTCTCTACATAATTCACCTTCATTCCTTCCATTTATTGGATCCATATTCAATAAAAATTGATGAGAAAGAAGAATCAGATCCAAAACCTCCCCTGTTGTAGCCATGACCTCTATTGTCGTAGGTAGGGCCTCTTCTACCATAGCCATGGCCTCTTACAATGTACCCCAATCCTTTTCCTCCAGAGGAGGAAATGTGAATATGGTTTTTTGAATCATTCAAATCATTTTATTTCCCACTCATTTCATGAATCATGAAAACATAAATATTTGGGATGATCACAACACCAATACAATCAACCTAAATCAATGAAATATAATAATTATGATTACCACCATAAATAGGATATGTAGGAAGCATTACTAAGTCATGAGATCCGTAATGTTTTATCCATGAAATGTGAAATCATAACCCCCTAATCAGGGAATCATCTTCCGGAGTAAATCACAGTCTATATTCCATTAATCTGGGCATCCTCTTTAGGAGCGAGTCCTACACTTATCCCTCATATAGCTCCATGAGTTTAGGAATATATCATAGACACTATTACAAGGGAATTCTTTTTTGGAGTAAAACCGAAACTATATCTCTCCAAGGGAAATGCACCCCTATGATACTTATCGAACTACATGAACTTTGTTTTCCATAAAAAATGGATATATACGAAGACTCTTTGAGGCTCAGACCAACATTCCAAATCAACCATATTTCCATTGGGTCATTTACATTATAGATTATAATTTGACTTGGAAGATCGTATTCCTTCCATGTTCCTTGGGATTCATAGGCACCAGCCCCACACGAAGATTTAACAAGACACCTTCCTCCAAGGAATCCTATGAAAATGAAATTAAAATGTACATTTGGGTCCTCATTGCATGACCATAAAAGGTATGATATGTCCCATTATACGGCACAAAACAATTTGGGTTTGGATTTTTTTCATGAAGATATGTAGGTATCCAATTTTGTGGTTCAATCCCAACATCATAACAACATATATATCCATAGATGATGATAAAATCTAGAGTATGATATTTATACTTGGATAATAATAAATTCTATTAAAAAATCTCATCTCTCTAGATGATGATAAATTATAATCTGACATTCATCAACTTGGATGACCATAAAATCTAGAATTCCCCTCTAAGTAGAATAAAAATGAGCATCATCATGATAATGACCAAATAATCACTATTTAGTATATATAAGAGGATACGATCAATGTAGAACCCTAGATACGCACAAACATATACATTGATGAGGAATATTGAATACATTCGATGATTTTGAATTTCAAACATTCTAATAATTCATATATAATATTGGGATGAACTACTTATTACATGGGGATTATTGAAGGATTCACAAACATATCTTAAATCTATAAGAGATTCAATAAGTATGAAATAATTTCATTCAACAAGGTGTGATTATCCTAACCTCCAATCCTATCAACTAATGCGAGTTCTTAGGTATTTTACGTCAAAATACCTAACTAACGTTTACCTTTGGATGTAATGTACCTTTGGATATAAAACTGTTGGGTGTTTTTTGGTTCCATAATAATATTAGTTGGAAGCCATTTAGAAATTGTGACACCTAAACATAACACATGTTCTGAGGGGGACAATTTTGTTTACCATTAATATGCATTTTATCCCACACTTTATTATGTTTTCTATTCCCCAGATTATGAACAAATATTTTAGTTATTCATCGATTAAATGATAATTTGTTTGGAAGATTTTTTGAAAACATTCATGATGAGTTCCTAATTATATTTTTTTATTCAATTAAAGGATTTAAATTCTATGAGATGAATTATGATTTATTAGTTAGTGATTTTTCTAAATTCTATAAAACTAAAATCTAAAATGTCCTTGGTTTAAAAATTCTAAAAATATATTCAAATAATTGATTTATATTAAATTCATTGTTGTATGTTATGTGTTTTTGGAACCAGATATGGGACCACATGTCTCTGGGTACTATATTTTGTGTTAGATTAGTGTTTATATAAATTTTGATTCTATGTTGGTGTTTTAGGATGATTTATGATCTATAAATAATATAAATGGTTAATGGGAAAAGAATCATAATATTTTTTATTATATATATAATCTTTTATGTCAAAAGTGTTCAACATCTTACGTTTTCTGGGTTTATGAGAAGATAAGTTTACTGAAAAAACATAAGTATAATTCTAAGTATGGGATAAGCAGCAAAAATTTGGGTAATACATAGATTAGGTGATATTTATAGTAATTACATAAATTAATGTATATTAAGTGCATGAAATTTTAGAATACATGCATCTATGGTTAATAACATCCAGAAGAGTTGGTCAATTGTATCATGATATTCATTATGGTGCACTATCAATGGTCCATATGTTTTCTTTTTTCTAGCCACTCTCAAGGGATATTCGTAGGATTATTCAATAAATATTACAACCCATTATCAGGGAAATGAACATATTCTTTAATAAAATTTAAAAATAGTAGAACCTAGTTGTAAAATAATCTTGGAAAACATATTTTAATGTAAAATACTCAAAATTTGGTATATTTACATAATTTATGGAATTTTTCTTTAGAGAACATAGTTATCCCTTTTGACTTTTACCATTTTTAGTATTCTCAAACATATGCACTATTTTAAAGTAATGAATATAGTTATGATGAAATAGAATAACAATTTATAAAATGTATATTCTTGGGATTTCTCTAACCTACCCTCTATTTTGAAAAAAATGGACGATAAATATTTCGTTATTATTCCAAATCAACATCCATTAATTATAGTTATCAAATTAAATATAATATAAATCCAAAAAAAACCATTATAAATAAGTATTTATCCTCATGAAATATCATGAAATTAAGATGATGAAATAAAATTGATCAATTTCATTTATGTAAAAAATATAGGAAGAAACATATTATAAAAACTATCAAAGGGACTAATAAACATTTTTTTCATAAAATAATGAAATAAAACATCATTCTTTTTTGGGGAAGCAAAGTATCCAATAAACTCAATAGAGGAAGAGGTTTTATCTTATATTTTTACCTATGATATTTTATTAGATGCCAAGTTTTAAATTTTATATTAAGAAATGTGTATAATTTAGAAATCATTAATTACTAGTAATATATAAAAATGTCTCAGGGAGAACTTTATTTAAGTGGTGGTTAATGTATTGAATTGATATTTTAGTATATAATTTTTTTTTACCAAAATTGATTACATTATTTATAAAAATTTCAATTAAAATTCTGATTCTTTAATAAATTATGTAGATAACCTTGAAAATATTACTATGTTCCAATATATAATCTAATATAAAGATTTTGTTTTCAAGTGGAATGTTTTTATAAAATAATAGTAAAACTGTTAATTATTAAAAAACCTATGGTAAATAAGTATGTTTTATCCATATATAGTTTTCTAAATTTAATTTTAATATATAAATATTAGAAATATAATTATGAAAAATTATATATATATATTTTTTAAAATTCATGATATCAAAATTTACATTAAGGTATATATTTGAGCATTTTATGAATATGTTATTTCCAGTGAAAAATGATGTTTCTAAAAATATAATAATTTTAAGAAATTAAAAATATATAAAAATGACCTAGAAGATTGTAAAACATTTTAATTGATCAAATACTAAAATAAAGAATAAAATTATGAATTTTATAATATTTATTTAATATATAAAATTGTTCCCAAAATTTTTAAAACTAACATAAAATGTAACTTTAATAAATAAATTTTTTTGGGGTTTTGTTTTAATTAATTATTATTTTGTAAAATTTATTAATTGATCTATTTTAATGTCACATAAACTACATTTTTTATTAAAAAATATTTACTAGCCTCAAAATAGAAAATTATAAAAAATATATCTTAAACGTAAGTTTACATATTCAAAAAACACATTTATTTAAAGAAGTTATGAGTTTTATGGGATTAATTTAAATTTCTTTGGGGAGGTTCCAATGAAATTTTTGGAAATAACATAACTTTTGATATTAATATTTAATAATGTTTATTAAATGTTTAAATGAATAATCATACATGGCTCTGTATTTTTAATTTTACTTCAACCTTATACCATATTGAACTAATTTTTTAGTTTGGAAAGTATTTCCCACATTTCCCTCCAACCATACAACATCTGTCATAGAAAACTTTCATGCAATTTAATTTTTTCCCCTTAACAGTATTTACAAGAGTATTTCCCTATTCAATATCTAAAAATGTGGACCACGTCCACCCATATCATAACATACTTCACATTCAAATTTCTATTAAAAATCTTCCATTTTAAGATCTCCAAGAATTATTTCACACTCCCTATATACCCTTGCACCCAATATTTTCCTAGGTCCCTGATATTTAATTCATTCATCAAGAGGATATTCAAGGTCTCCATTTTTTAAATTAGAACATTCTTAACGTTTATTTCCAATTAATTACTTTCAAAACTAAATAAACCACCATATAATAACAAAATAAATATCATTAGTGTGTTCATATTTTATTTTAGTAATATTCATTGTTTTTTTATTATATTACTTATATAATTAAAAATAAGAATATTCAATTGTGTGTCTATATTGATTACTGCCTACAAAAATAAACACTTTCAGTTTTTCATCACCATCTCTCATTGATTGAATTAATGATAATATTAATTATTAAATATGATTTTTATAATTTATTTTTTATTCCTAAATTATCACTTGGTATCCACCATCACCCCTATAATGTATTTATAAAAACAAATATGTTTTCATGCTTGTGTGAGGACTACCTCCTTAATGAACAATATGTTTTCTTAATGATATCCACACATGGATAATATTAAAAATTATTTCAATTTTTTAAAAATTAATATATATAGTTATATTTGGAAGCTTCCAAATATTTTTTTAAAAAAATTATCCATGTTCTAAATTCTATGATATTTATGTAAAAATCGACCAAAAACCCATATGTAACCGACATAAGTGGAAATTATTTAATAAGTGAGAACCTAATAATAATTATCATATCATGGGAAAAAAAATATTAAAAATGTACAGAATATGTTTTTTAATAAAAGTTAATTTGATTATTCATGATGTTAAGTGAAAGTGAAGATCAATTTGGGACACAGGTAAGGGTTTTGTCTCGAAAACATTCATCTTGGAGAACCATGTTCTTTTATGCACCTAATATATTATGAATGATGTACATTGTAATGACCTTATTTGTTATAAATGATGCTTCCCATTATTATTTAATTAAATATTTTATTATCTAATTTGGTTATATAAAACACAAACAATTAATTTGTTATATCATTGGATTGAAATGACCGTTAGGAATATTACTATTGTTAATATTGCTGTTAAATAATGATCACATGACCAAAATAAATATAGTCTTTTAAAAAATCCAATTGACAAAGAACAAGGATGTGATTACCTAAACCAGTGTGATTTCACACTACGAGGCCAATTTATCTGAAATTTAGTGGGAGATAACATCACTAAGATTTTCCCTTGACCAATCCCATATCGAGATCCTATAACTTATGTATGAGCGAAACTATTTATGAGAGAAGTTCAGGCTTATCAAGATCACGACCCAAACCATATTCTCCAAATGACACCATGAAAGTCTTATCATCGTGAACCTTACTCTAAGGGAGTATGTTGGTGTAATAAAGGGATATGTATCAAGAACATAATAATAATAATATGCACATTTTATAGAATAATGAATTTTTTTAAAATTATAAATTATGTTTATTTTGATTCAATTTAACAGAAATTGTACTTTTTGGTAATATTCAAATTTAGTTAATTGATTTATTTTAATGAATTAATAGGTTTTTCAAATAAATATTATTTTAGTGAAATTTTATTTTTATGTAGGTTTTGTTATTTATAAATCATGATACAATTTTTATTATGTGAATGTACTTTTTATAAGGCTTTAAAATCTGTTATTTTCTAAAACCCAACATATTTTAATAAATGTTGAAACTTATTTTAAATTTTAAAATTCAAATTTTTCAATATTTATATCGATAAAATGAATATTAATTTTTTAATAATTATATCAAAAATTTTCAATGGTTAATTTTTCATAGTTTATCAAGGGAGTCAAATTTTCAAGTAAAAACTAAATACCTATCAATATACGACATATTTTATAACATCATTATGACCCAAAAATTATCTAGTAAATACTATAATAGTTATATTCTTCTTAATATTTTTTATCATTAAATTAACATGGATTTAATTTTACATAAATACATATAATAATCTTTTATGAATCCACCAAAACATTTAGTCTATTTGAAAGCTTTAAAATCATTTATTTAAAATTATAACTCTCCTTCACATAATCAAGGGAATTATTTTATTATTTTCTACCAATTTTTTAGTAAAATAATTAAATCATGTCCACTATGGATAAAAACTTATGCCACAACCATGAGACGGTTTTTGGTTTAAAAAAATTAATTTTGTAGAGTCCCAAACAAAAATATTATAAAATCCAGGTCTTTTACTATATAAACTCACCTAAACAAAAAATTATATTCCAGAAAAATATGTTGAAATGGAACTTAATATACCCTAATCTCACCATAATCCTCTCAAGGTTCCCTCATTCTCTCAAGAACCCCTTTCAAACGTTTTTCTAATGTCCTTTCGGTAGGGGATTCTATATTTCTCATATTTATTCAATAATATAATCTATATTATGTCCTTTTATTTTTTCCCTAATGATGGATAATGTCTTTTATCCTATACCATACTTCCAATATGATTTATAAATGATGATATATCACTTTATATCTCATTTATCCCTCCTAATAAAAGCTGTTGCAATGCCAAAATTTCTTAAGGGTTCTTTCCTTTCACATTTTTATCAATGTTTCTTTATCTTGATATGCCCTTTTATTTTCAATTACTAACTATTTGGTATGATTGAAAAACTACCACATACTTCCCTTATTATGTATAAATGATTTGAACCCCTTTCTCTCTCATTAATCCCTCCCATTCACACCCTTTACCATGCCAAATTTTCTTAAGCATTATTTCCTTACCGTTTTTCTTCAATATCATCTTTACCATATACCTTTTTTATAACTATAAATGTTTGGAAATATCCTTACATATAACTAATACTTTCCACTTCATGTAAAAATAATGAGAGACCCATTTATCCCTCTTCAACCCATTTTATGTGCTTTTATGTAACATCATTATGCTGGTGAATTTTCACTGTGATTGTCCATGACATACTAAATATGTAGTGAATACCATACCCATTTTCTCTCAATGGTTCCCAATTTTATGCCCATATAAATTTTTATTAGGTATTTACAAGAATTAATTACACACAACTTGATCATGAAAAAATTATTATGGTGAATGAATCCATGTTTTATGTCTTATGATGAAATCTTAAGCATGAGAAAGAAATGAAAGTGATAAGAACACCTAGAATTACACTGCACTCCATTGCATTAGGTAATTGTTAGTTTATTCATAATCCATGATGATTCATGGGTGCACTAGAATCCATTATAAGGATTTTTCCACCCTAAATTTTTTGTGGTTTAGTCATGACTTATGTTTATGATGTAGAGTTTTAATTTTTTTTCCACATTTCCCATGATATAATTATATTTCTATATCAATTCTTCTTATTCGTGTTCCCTTATTCGTCCTTTATAAGACTTTTCTAACATTTATCATTGTCTAAATGTTATTCCATGTCTATTACATTACTAATCATTATGGATCACCCCTTTCTTGTGTATTTCCTCATGTTATCCAATATTGTTTTAAGCTATATAACGCTAAAGAATGTTTTAATAATGATGTTGCAGTTCATGTTTAAAGTTGTAATGCAAGTACTTAATTCCCAAAGACACAACAATTATAAAACTCTCATCTTGTATTAAGTATAATTTTATATAGTTAAATCATGAATTAATTTGTAATAAATATAAAAGTTTTTTTAGTTTCTATTATATGGAGGATTAGTTATTTTTGGGATAATGATTAGAAAACTCTAACAAAAACCATAAGAATAAGACCAAGTATATGAATAAATTAATACATTTTTGGGTGCGTATATAGTATGTTTTTTATCATGAAAATAAATTCCTATCTAGATACATCAATTCG
Organism: Viscum album; assembly: GCA_963277665.1. Taxonomy (NCBI): domain Eukaryota; kingdom Viridiplantae; phylum Streptophyta; class Magnoliopsida; order Santalales; family Viscaceae; genus Viscum; species Viscum album. The sequence continues at coordinate 1,421,966,822 of OY728145.1, forward strand.
ATGTGTTTTTGGAACAAATGTACCTCATAGTAACAACTTCGACAAGGTGTTCTTGGCATGACTTGGGGTAACCTTGTACATGAAAATGGGCCTTAATGTGAAAATGCTTTGAAACTATCAGGTTATATGATTTTTTAATTCATTATCTAATTACCTACAATTTTAAGGGACTAAAAAAATAAACATAAGAGTATATGTCATGAAATATATCATGGAAAACAAATACTAAATCCTAAAAATCCATGAGTTGTGGAAATACATGTGGGTAACAAGTTACCCCTTTAATTTCATTGAATTCCAATCTATGTGTCTAAAAGATAAATATACTCATACTTTTTTTATCCAATGTCCGAAAACATAATAAATTAGGTAAAAATCTATGTGACGAGCAATGTGATGACTACCCCAATGAGATTCCCAACCTGATGGGAGCAGGAATCACACACCTAAGGATGATACTCTATCTGTTAACTTGGGGTTTGAATAGAAACGTAGATCTAGAGGAGAATAAAACCCCCACCCCCCTAATAGAATAATATACAATCAATATATTCATTTTAAAAATTCCTAAAATATTCAATGTATCATACAATCCCGTAATCATTGAAAAATGGATCAACTCCATTTAAAAGATATTCTCCATAATTCTATTATATGAACAAGAGAAGGTTATTTTTGTTGTTTATCATATAAATGGTGTAGCTAATAAATGGTAGACAATGATCCAAAATTATAATCCTATGAAATTGGTCAATGTAATGGTGTGGATGGATTTTGGAAAAAATGATAAATATTTTCCACATAGTCTCCCTATTAAAAAGTACAGGGATTTTCTTTCCCTCAAAAAAATATGACAAATCAATTGGGTCATACGAATTCAACAACACAAGACTTTAATTGAATACCACCATCATTTTTATTACCCCCAAATTCATGGTTGAACTCTTCTTTGATTGGATAAAACCTATCCTTTGGAATGCCCTGGAGATCCATTGTTTTGATAGACATGAGAAATTTTTTCAATGTTCCCTCAAAGTTGAAATAGAGATCGGTGAATCTCAGGGGTATCACGGGGATAAGAATCAGAATGTGGAGGTCAATTCTATCAGTCTGACTAAGATTTATAATAGTTCCATGATATTTTAACATTCCACATTCAAAAAGTTGTGGAAATGAGAACCCTAGAAATTTCATGAATGGGACGAGGAAATTTTTTAGGTGTAGGAAAAAAGGGCACCTATCCAGGGATTTCTAACATGGGAAACCCACAATTAAGACAATAAAAATGAATGATCTATTCAACCGTGGTCTAGTTGTTCATTAATAAAACTTCCAGGAACTAGATAACATTAAAAAAATAATGAACGAAGCCAAGGGATTTTAGAGACAACCAACACCCTCCAATGAAAAAAGGGAGAGGTTTTTCCTTTAGTACTGCCAATCTGAATCCTGAAAATGATGTAATGATAGGTATACTAGTTATTCATTCCATAATAAAGAACATATACTTTCTTATTCTGGTTCTATAAATTCATTCATATCTCAAAACATTATTATAACTATTTAAACACTACCAAAAATTATTAAAGTAGAGATGCTATTGAAAATGGAATATAAGGAAATTATTACATCCCATGTATTTAACTTCTAAAATTTAAATATTTGTGGGATAAATTCCGCATAAAACATTTTCATACTCCCTTTCTTGTAATTTTAGGAAATTTTTTACATTTATTAGTTATCTCTATATAAATCCAACATAAATGCAGTGGGAAGGAAATCACTCTCTATATTGCGAATCATCATCAGATTCTGTAGAAAGTCAAGGAGAAGGATGAAACTTATTTACCACGGTAATATCATGAGGGAATATTATTACCCCATAAGAAATCATATATAGAAGAAATAATTGAGATTAAGGAAAGAATCATCCTTGAAGACAAGCCCATTACGAGGGAATACATTGATGTGTTTCCTGAGGAATTTCTTGGTATTCCTCCGAGCTGAGATGTTGAATTTTTGATCGAACTTATACCTAGGTTGTTAGTGTTATCCAAGACACCTTATAGAGTGGACGCTGTAGAAACTGAGGATCCAAAGAAACAACTATTGGATAATCTGTATAATTTTTTCATACACCCGAGTGCTTCACCATGGGGTGCACCAGTCCACTTCATAGAGAAGAAAGATGCGCCAATGCACCTTTTGATACATTACTGTGAGCTCAATAAGAACAAAATAAAGATCTTGTATCCCCTACCTCAAATTAATGAATTATTTATCAACTTCGTGGAGCACATTATTTTTACAAATTTGATCTGTAGTCGATATATAACCATTTTATGGTTAAAAAGGATGATATCCCATTGAATTCTTTTCGTACTAGGTACAGGTACTATGAATTCATAGTAATTCCTTTTCGAATCAATAATTCTCCATCAATAATCAGGGAATTGATGAACATAGTAATTAGAGATTACCCTACACAATTTATTGTAGTCTTTATTGATGACATTCTAAGATACTCCAAAAGTAAAGAGGGGCATGATGAGCATTTGAATACTCTGCTAAAGACCTTATAAAAGGAAAATAATTATTCGATTTATAGTAAATGTGTGTTCCTGTTGATTAATGTCTCTTTATTTAGGGATATCATGACAATAAATTGGATTTCTATAGTCCCTTAGAAAATAGATGAAAATAATGGATGGATGAGTCCAATATATGTGACATATAAATATAGTTTACATATGTTAGATAGGCACTATCACCGATTCATGAGAAATTTCTCACGATTGTAAAAGAATCTTACCATTCTAACTCAAAAAGGATTCAAGTTTTCAGGGAATGATGATTGTGAAGATTGTTCCAAGTATTTGAGATAGAGGGTTATCACTATGGCTATGTTCACATTACCTAAAATTGGAAATATTCCCATGGTACATAGTAATGCATAAAATATGGGCTTAGGCTGTGTGTTTATGAAAAATGAAGAGGTTATTGCCTATGATTCAAAGATATTGATGGTTCGTGAAAAGAACTTCCAAAAATGGGATCTGTAGTTGGTTATTATGATCTTCAACTTGAAAATTTGGTTATATTATCTCTTTAGGGAGAATTATGAAATATAAATGGATCACAAAATCCTCATATATATATTCACACAAAAAGAGATGAATATTCCCCAATGAATTTGGTTAGAGATGATAAAATATTATGAATCTCGAATAAACAACTATTCTAGGAATTAAAATAATGTGGCATATTCTATAAGTATTCAGGATCCAAAAATAATGTCAATAATGATAATTGGGATGGATCCGATCATATTATAATTTGAAATGATTGACAAGGTAATCATAAAGGAAAGAACAACATCAAGCCCTTAATAAAAGATTTCTTAACTATCTCTTCTGGAATTGTTAAAGGACACTCAACGATATGATGTTAGAATTATGAAGAATGTGAAAGGAATAAGTAATGAAAAATCCTCGGAGTTTAATGTTAATGACGAAGGTGTTCTGATATTTGGTTCAATAATATATGTACCATCAAATCTTGAGTTATAGGAGTTGTTGGATTATTCACATAGATCAACCTTCCCCATCTATCTAGAAAGAAAAAATACATATCGAGATCGTTGAGAATAGATTTTGTGGGACAATATAAATAACTATATCATATAACATACATCAAGACATCTTGTATGACAATAAGTTAAATTTGAATGGAAAAATCCCAAGGGATGATTTAACCATTGACAATACCTACATGAAAATTGGAAAATGTAACTATGGACTTTGTCACTAATCAACCAATTAAATAAAGAGGTAATAATTCTACAAGGGTTTTTGTGGATCTTCTTACAATGACTACACACTTCATTGAAATATGATAAGAATTATCATCAAATCTACTCAAACAGATATACATTAGTGAAGTGGTCAGGATGCACAGAGTACATCTATCGACTGTATCATATCAAGATCCAATATTCACCACTATGTTTTGGAAGAGTTTTCAGCATCCTATATATATATATTTTAACTTCAACATGACCTATCACCCTCAAACAAATTTCCAATATAAGCATACTATATAGGCACTTGAGGAAATATTAAGATCATTCTCAATGGACTTGAAAGGAGGATGGGATCAATGGCATAATATATTAGAGTTCCCTTATAACAAAATTTTTTACAATGGCATAAAAATGACTCCATATGAAGCCTTTTATGGGGAGAGGTTCTAGACACATACATTATAGGTTGAAGTTGGGGAATGAAAACTGGTAGGTCTTGAAATTGTCAAATGAAATGGTGGAAAAGGTTAAGACTATTCCGCATTACATCGAGGATGCTCAAAGATAAAAAAATAGTTATGCTGAGAATCATTGATGAGAACTATAATTTGATGTTGTGAACATGGTGTTATTTCACAAATCTCCATGGAAGAAAGTGATGAGATTTGGGAGGAATGGAAATATAAGTACAATATACATCATCCCATTCATGATCCTTGATCGCATTAGAGCGGTGGCCTATTGATTTTCACTCCCAAATAACCCATATTGATTTCATTATGTACTCTATGTTTCACTCTTGAGGAAGTACATAACTGATTCCTCAAATTTACATAATCCAGAGGTGGTACCATTGGAGAATGATCTTTCCTATGATGAGATTTTGGTGAAGATCTTAGAACATAGAGACAATATTATACAAAGAATAAAAATCCACATTCTCAATGTGCTATGGAGAATCCTCAAGATTGAAGAATCAAGATGGGAACTAGAGAAAGTGATGAGACAATATTACCCTCATCTTTTTTATGGGGGTGAAATAAAATTTTTGCTGGATAAATTTCTCAATGAGGAAGATTTTAATGACCCAAACAATTATAAATGATGTTTCACATTGTGATTTAATTAACAGTATTATTATGTAATATGGTTATAGAAAACACATGAAATTACTTGGTTATATATTTTTATTTAAAATATCATTAATAATAATACCTTTGTTAATATAAGTTTTAAAATAGGATTACATGATTTTTATAAATACAGGTCATTAAAAAATCCAATTGACATAGACAATAAGAAATAACGGCATCATCCAATAGGATTGTAACCCATGAATCAAATTAACAAAAGATTTATTGTTAGATAACATCACTAGGATATTACCTTGGAAAATCCCAAGCTATGATCCTCCAACATAATCATAAGGAAAACAATTTACAGGATAATTTCAAGCTCTTATAGATCATGACCCAAACCATATTCGCCAAACAGCCCCATGAACATCTCACTATAGCACACATTACTCTTAGGGAGTATGCCACTATAATAAACGGATATTTATAAATACCTTAATAATATTAATATTTATATTTCATTAAATAATTAATTTATTTTAATTTTTATTTTTACTTCATAGAGAATTTTTATTTTAATTCAATTCAACACAAATTGAATTTTCGAGTAATATTCAAATTCAAATAAGGAATTTATTTTGATGAATTAATGGAATTTTAAATTTAACATATTTTTAAAAAAAATAATTATTTAATATGTTTTTTTAGTTATAAATGGTAATATAATTTCTATGAAGTAAAATTAACTTTTTATATGGGTTTAAAAACTATTATTGTCAAAAACAAAGTATTTTTTTAATATATGACAAAACATATTGTAGAAGTGAATGTGAAAATATTTAAAAAATTGTTTATATAAAATGAATATTATTTTTGGAATCATAATTATGAATTTATCCAGCAGTGAATGTTTTATAATTTTTTGAGATAATAGAATTTTCGAGTAAAAATTAAATACTGTCTAAATTACCGTGTTCTTTATAATACCATAATGACCCAAAAATTATGTAGTAATTACTATTATAGTTATTTTCATCAAAATATATCATTAATCCTTTAAATTTATTTATTTTATGTTTACTTTATTAATTTTATTATGCTTTTATGAATCCTCTATAACATTTAATATATTCTAGAGTTTTAAATTCATTTATTTAAAAGACTGAGTCACCACCACATAAGCAAGGTAATTATTTTATCATGTTCATAAATTTTACTAAAAATAATTTAATCCATTAAAATTTTTCAATAAACAAGTGAAAAATACATGTGGAGGTTTCTGGTTACCAATATATTGTATTATATTGTCCAAAACCAAAATATTAAAGAAATCCTTCTATTTTCATATATAAACCCACCAAAGCTCCCACATCAATTAACTAAAAACCCATTGGAAATGACCTTACTCTTCCCTACTATCTCTATAATATTTATAAGGTTCCCAATTCTCTCTAAAATCCCCATTAAGGTTTTTTTGTTTCATACACATATGGTTTTTGATCCTCTGTTTCTCACTTTTATTCAAGAATATACTCTATATTATTTCCTTTTGTTTTTTCCTAATAATTGGGTATGTTTTTTCACCTCCCCCCAAAAATACTATATTATGTATAAATTATTACATAACCGATTTTCCCTCACTAATCCATCCAAATAACACCCATTACCATGCAATAATTACGTTAGCATTATATCCTTTAAAATTGTTATCAATGTTTATTTATCTTGTCATGATATTTTATTTTCAATTAATAATAAAGGGGTATATTTTCTCAGCACCCAAATACTACCCTTACTATTAATCCCTCCAATTAACATCTGTTACCATGCCAAAATTTCAAAAGCATCTTTCTCTTTATCTTTTTTTCAATCACTTTTATTATCATATGTCTAATTTTTTAATTGTAAATTTTTATAAATATACTTACATATCCCTATTACATTCCAATTAACGTTAGAATTATTATAGATCCATTTCTCTCTCATCAACACATTTTGTAATCTTTTAAGTGACCCTATTATGCATCAGAATTTTCACCATGATTTTCCATGCCAAAACAAATGTGTAGTGAATACCATAAACATTAATTATCAAGGGTGTTCAATTTCATGCACATATATATTTTTATTTTGGACATACTTGTATTATTTACACACTCTAGGACTATTTATTAATATATGATAATGAATGAATCTATGATTTATGATCTATGTGGAACAATAAATAATTAGAATGAAATTAATGTGATGGGTGCACCCATAATAACATAGTTCTCCAATGCATTGGGTATTGTTTAGTTTCATGATACTTCATGTTCCGATAGTGGTGTACCTGATTCATTTATGGGAATTTTTACACCCTAATGTTTTATTGGGTTCACATTGACTTTTGTTTATGATTCATTGTTTTATGTAATTGCCACATTTCCTATGTTATTATTATCATTCTATATCATTCATTATTATTCATGTTCCATTATTCCTCACTAATATGAATTTTCTACCATGTATCGTTATATTCATTTTATGCCATGCTTATTCCCTTGTCATATATATGGAAAACACCTTCCTTATACATTTCCCCATGTTATATAATATAGTTTTAAGGTTAAGATTATAAAATATATTTTCAATGAAATTTTTTTAATTCATGACTTATGTTTTAATGTAATGTACATAATTCAAAAATACACTAATTCTTGATCATTCTGGTGGTATTAAGAATAATTTTATGTTATTATAGCATGTATTAATGTGTATTAAATAGACATGTATTTATACACATAATTCTAATTATATATTTAATATCATGTATTATCCTTATTAATATTATATGAACGTAAAACTAATAACTTCATTATTTGAAGGGGATTTTATTTTAATTTTTATTATTTTTTCATGCATATTTGTCTCTGACTCCCTTCCATGATGAATGTTATACTTTATGCACCAATTTAATTTTATATGGTGTATATTCTACCTAATTGTTATGTTATCATGATATATGTTATATTAATGTTATTTGAGGTTCATTTTCAAGATCATTCTCCTTAAAGGAGTTTAACTAATGTGTTACTCAAGTCATAATTGGTTTCCGGGCTCATGTTTTTTTTCCCACGAGTCATAAAATCACTTCTTGATCTTGATCTTCCAGGACTCTTCTTCATAAAATTTTATTTTAAAATGGTTTATGTGATTTCTATTTAGGGATATTAATTATCTTCATTAATATCATCTATTTTATTAAAATATTTTTAAAAAACCATTATGTTGATTATAATTACTCATTTACATTCCAATTTACGTTTTTATTTAATTTCAATGTTTTATAGATTAAAATGATGATCTATAACACAAATATATTTTATAGGAAGTTACCATATGGATTCACATCACCTCTTCTAAAAATTTTTTTTGTATCACATTTATTATTTCAATTTCATAAAAGGTATTTTAATGGATTTTAAACATTTTCCACAAGGTTAGTTTTTTAAATAAGGGATATATATTTAATTTAATGTGTCAAATGTTTTAAATAATTATTCAATTGTGATATTTTTGAATTTATTATCAATTAATTTGAACTTAAATTAAAAAATTTAAAAAGAAAATATTTTTGATTCATTCTTCAAGGGTCCTTTTCAACATAAGGAATCACTTGTGCACTTTTTTTGCTAACATGTGTTTCTTCCACCCTAATCATTTTCCAAGGGACATCCTCTCCTCACATAAATATTATAAAAAAGAAATGTAAAATTCACATGATTAATAAACTATTCGTTATAAAAAGTTTTCAAATGATAAGAGAAATTTTTTTCCAAATAAATATTCCTAAATCATCAAAATGCGTTCATCATCTATGTCATATTCATGATAAAGGTTATTCATAAAATTATACCATCCACATTTTATATTATAATGGATTATGATATTATATTTTATATATATTTTATGATCCATCACTTATTTTTTATCACCTAATCATCCACTTTTATGGTCTTTATTTACATCTTATTTCCATCCATTATAAAATCCCCATATTTCAATACTTAATTAATGTGTGTTCACCTATAAGCTCAATACATTAACAGAATAGGGAAAATGTTTTCAAAATATTATATCTATTTTCAATACGGTGTAAATAACCTATTCATATTTTTCAAATGGTATCTACATAGAATGACAAATAAATTCTTTGGATAACTATTTTTTCTATGGGTTCATCATTTTATGATTATTTATGAAATAATTAATTCCTCCTTAGAGGACCAATTAAATAGAATATAAATACATACTATTTGATATGGTTTTTATGATATTTTTATTGGAAATATGTAACACATATATGTTGATATTAATCATAAGATATGTTGGATTGAAATTATATATCCCTATAATGTTTTGAGTAATTTATTTATTCGAATGGTATATAATGGTGCATTGAAGTGAGAAAATATAAATATGGTGTGTGGGAAATTATCCTAGGAAAATTTTATTTGTTAAAAATATATTGATTCATGACATATGATTTAATGTTTAAGTAATTTAAACTTTCTTATGATATCATAAACATATTGTATGATTAATTATAAATACATGATATATTATATTTATGCCTTTCCCTCATGATTACAATCAGTCTCAATATAAAATCATGTTATGTGCCATGTCTCACATGTTATGATTTTTTGTTATGTTTACCCTAAAAGGTCATTTAATATTACCCATTTATTTGATTTCCATTTCCAATATTATGATTAAATATTTTCAAATTGTAGGTTTAGAAGATAATATTTTGTAGATGATTCATTAGATACTTTAAAAAGTCATTAATGATTGAATAATTTTTTTCTTTAATTTTTAAATTTCCATTTTATCATAATATTTTTTATTTATTAGTTACTAATTATTCCTCATTCTATAAGACAATAAAATAAAATTTCATTTGATTGTAAATATTTGAGTGGTATTGTAATAATTTATGTGTATCAAATTTACTTTCGTAAGTTATGTGTTTCTTGCACAAAATTTGGGAGTGTGGGTCTTGGTGTATTGTTGATACAAGAGCATTGTTTATATAACTATTTATGTTAGGGTATTATTAGTTGATTATATTTAAAAATATATAAATTACCTAAATGATTAATGTGTTTTGGAAGATATTACTTTTAATATTAATGATTAAATTTTTTTATTTAATTGTGGAATATCTTATGTTTATTAGGGTGTATTATAAGATAACTTTAATGAAAACCCTCTGCATAAAAATAATTATAGGGGAACCACAGAAATTTTCCTAAAGGATAACTTGTTTGGTTTTCCATGAAATTGAATCCCTATCACGATACAAGAAATTGGTCGTAGTTTTTGAATATACACATCATGGGCTAATAGATCGTAATAGGGTTGGTTAGGATTATATCGGTCCACATTCTGGTGTGTGGTGAATGGGCCCTAACTATCCACCACTCTAGAAATACCTATGGGATATGATTATGCGAATTCACATTGGGTTGAATACTAATATATATTATTTGGATGTGTTTGTTTATATAAGATAACTAGATTAAAGAAGATAAGAATAAATTAACCATTGGAAACCTAGATTAAAGATAAAGACTTATAACATAGGGCACGTACATAATTTATGAAATATTTGTCCTAATATTTTAATTTTTCATTTTAATGACTACAAATTTAATTTTTTCCATCCATAAAAGTTCTTATAATTTATGTATTATATATGAGAAGAATTCATGAGAAAAATGGATAAAATAAATAATATGGAGATTATCCCAAAGATAAAATCAATTGGGAGATGGATTATGATTATGAATCCTATTATTAGGCCAAATAAAATATCATGGTTTTTGATTAGCATAGTAAAGATGGTAATTTTCAAAACACATCAAACAAAATTGGTTTGGAGTCTCTTTAAATATCAAGTCATGATAATGACAATGAAAAAAATTATTAGTTTACTCTATGTAATTTTTTTTGAAATAATCACACCTGGGAATGTCTTAATGAAACATAAAAAGTTTTATGTATAAAGATGATGAATATGAAGCATCCAATTGCTGAGGTAATAAGAATATTTCAGTTATCCTGATAGAGAGAGAAAATTTTCCTTTATATATTACAAACGATATTAATGTACAAATATGATTTGAAATTCTATCTAAATTATTGTCAATAATTTTTAAAAACCTAATAATTTTAATTTTATGAAAATAATAAAATAATTAATTTAAGTTTATAAGATTCTATGACCTATTATTTTATTATATATACATATTTCCTTTAAATTTAATAACTTTACATGCATATACTAAAATAAAAAATATAATATATTGATAAATTTTATTTGTCACCATTAAAATATGATTATGTATCATATATAATCTAATATAATTTAATAATTTCAGTTGGAATGTTTGAACAATATTTTATGAAAAAAAATTAATCATTAAAAACCCACATGTACAATAAGAGGGGTTTATCATTTTTTGTGTGTTTTCAATTAAAAGTTCAAAATATAATTTTTAGAAACAGTAATTGATAAAATTTTCATTATTTTTTAATTATTTATAATTAAATATACTTACTATAAAATTTTATCTGTTTATAATTCAAAAAATTATATATTAACCTTTTAATTTAAAATTTACATCATAATGATAAAACACTCTTAACGAAAAAGGGGTATTTAGTCATTAATTTTTTATAGAAACAATATTTGAAAATAAAGTATTTATAAAGATCATGATTTTTTAATAGTACAAAAATATATAAGAAGGACCTAGAAGGCCATAAAATCAATTAAGTGATCAAAAATAAAATTTAATAAAAATATTATGACTTTTATATTATTATTTGAATGTATAATACCCAAGGAAAATATATATAGAACTAATGAAAAAGGATACTTCAATAAGGAAACTCTTTGTTGTCATTTCTTTTAATTGATTAACATTTTTGTAAAATATGTATATATATTGAATTTAATATAAAAAAACCTTAATTTGTTTTTTAATAAATCATTTAATGAATTTAAAATAATTAACATTAAAAAAATTATCTTATGAATAATTTTATTGTTTAAAACCAATATTTTACTTAAAAAAAATTAAATTTATTAATGTTAAATTTAATACCTACTTTCCAATATTTATAAAATTAATTAGATTAAATAGAGTATAAATTTGGATTGATTTAATGTAATTTTTTTGGGAATGATCTTCAAATATGTTTAGTAATAAAATATATGACAATATTACTATTTAATATAGAGTAAGAAGTATCTAAATGACTAATCTAAAGTTATTTTATTTTTTCTAATTTTAATTCATCATTGGACACAGAAAACCCATTAAATTTATTCTATATTTTTACCCCTATTTTTACCAAACCATTCCACTCCTAAATCACCTAAATTTTATGAACTTATAATCATACACTTTACTTGACATTCTTATCCGTGGAATGTTATATTTTTTGTTCCTTACAAAAGTAGACCACATCTACCCATTCCATACATGACCTCATTTTATAATTACTCTTGTATATATAATATAATTACTACCCCTATAATTATTTTTCATTCTATATTTCTATTGGTCACAAGAAATTACAATATATCCCTTAAATCTAATGTGTTTATCAAGAATAAGCTCAATTCCACAATGTATGTATCAAATCATTCCTTAAAATTATTTCTTATTATTTTTATTATAAATAATAAATAAAAATATTATAATAATAACTTAAAAACAATTAATTTTTTAATATGCTATTATATTACTAGTAAAAACTGGTTTATTCTCTTCCATTTACTATGAAAAAAATAAAATCATCACTAGTGTGAGGCTGTGGATTATAGCCCCCATAAAGCATCACTTTCAGTTTTTCTTGACCACCTATCACGGATGTTATTAATGATTGTAGTGAAAAATAAATATGATATATATAATTCTATATTATTATTAAATTATAACTTATTATCCACCATCACCCCTCTCATTCATTGGTAAATGAAAACAATGTTGTGTGTGTGTGCAATCTATCACCTCCATGAATGATGTATTTTATTTTCCTTGATAACCCAACACTGGAAACATTAAAAATTTTATTTATGAATTATAAATATATTTATAACATAATAAATATATAATAGTTTTAAATATTTATTAAAAATAAACTTATCCATGGTCAAATTTCCAAGTGATTCATGTAAAAATAAACTGAAGCATCGCGAGTAACCGAAATAAGTGGAATTTTTTATAAATTAGAAACATATAATGAAAAATAGACCTTCGGAAATTTATAATTGATGAATGAGAATTTTATTATGTTTTTTGAAAAACATAATTTTTATATTGATGATGTCATGTGCATCTGAAGAATGCATTCAATAATTTTTTAGGGTTTCATCTCAAAACGTCCATCTTCAATAGACATGTCCTTTTATAAAACTAATTTATTTGAAATAGTTTATATAATAAAAATATGATATTTAATATCAAATATTATCTTAATTAACTATATTTTAACTTTAATATCAGTATATAATTATTTCAATGGAGTTTTGGTTAGAATGTTTTTTAAACCATAAGGGATTTTTGTCTCATACTACCCCCATTGAGAAATATTTTACATTATGAACCACTTTACATGTATATAGAGTACATTCTAGAAATTGTTATTATATCATTACATATATTTCATTAATATTATTTGAGGTTCATTTTCATGATCTTTCTGAATAAATGGTTTGAATTAAAATGTTACTAAAGTCATAATTTTTTTCTCGACTCATGTCCTTTTTCCCATGAGTAAAGAAATTTTTTCTTGGCCTTTATATTCAAGTTATATTCTTCATACACACATATTCTAAATTGTTAATATAATTTTTATTTAGTTATATTTCTTTTATTAATTTTTATCATCCCCATTGATTAATGGCATCAATAGATAAAATCACGACGTTGATAATAATTACCCAAATACTTTCTGATGGACATTTTTCATTAATGTTCATCTTTTAAATATAAAATATTTGATATGTGACCCATATATGTTTCTTATAAAGTGAACCAAAAAATTTTATTCAGCTATTTTCAAAATAATTTTTCCAATTTACATTATTTTTTATAAAATAATTTTAATTGATTTTTTAGATTTCTGACATGTATAGTTTTCAAAAAATGGTATTCATTACTAATAATGATATAATGTTGTAAAAAAATTCTTAATAATTTTTCATATTATTTTCATTAGAATTTAATTTCTATATAAATGTTTTATTGTACAATTTTATTAAGTTCATCCACATATATCATTTTTAAGTAATGGAATCTCTTTTAAATGTTTTTTAGTTAATATATCTTTATAAAAACTTAATAATTTTCTATGATACATCACCCAAATTCTTTCATGTATTGAAATTTTAAAATATTATTATCTTTTTTAACTAAATAATTATTTAATAATATTTTCATATAAAAAAGGAAATATAATTTTTGGAGGCATGTTCTTAATTCTTCAAAGAGTTTGCATCATCGATGTCATATGATTGATAGGGGGTTTTACAAAAATCAAATCATACACATTCTATATCTATATAAAATAATATATTCTCTTTTACAACAATAGTGTGATTTATCATGTATTTTTCCTACCTAATCATGAACTTCTATAAGAATGATTTAATTAAGTTTCCTTTCCTATATGAATTCCTCATGTTCCACTAAATTATATGAGGTTGTTCACCCACATTCTCTATAAATTTGTTGATTACAAGAATTTTTCTCAAACCATATATCTAATTTATATATATTGTAAAAAAATGTGCGGGATCATAATTTATTACTATTATATTTATTTTATTATTCATAAAGTCATTGGATTTCCATTTTACTTATATATGTTTATATTGTTTTGTTTAATGATGAAATATTGAATGTCTTCTTAGCGAAAAATAAGAAATGAATATGATACTAATGTTATTTCCATATTTTTTTTTGATATATTGATTGAAACAAAGTTTTAAAAATATATATGAGATTCATTATGTGATAAGTTTACCCAAAATATATAACCATACAAGACATTGGGTATTGTTTTCATCTCCTATAAAATTATGGTGTGTGAGTTGTGATCCTAGCCACCTATGGTGTGTGGGTAGTCAGCCTAGAAAAATATATCATGTTAACTAGGAAGGGAACCTTGAATTATTCTGTCATTATTATTTTGTTTACATATTTTAATGATTCCATTATCTTATGATATAATAAATGTTAAATATATGTAATCATATCTTCATTCAATTCTCTCATACCTTTTCTAATTATCCTTATGATATCATGGTATGCCTCATGTATATCATTTTATTATTTATTATTCTTTTATCGCTTATTCATAATTTTAACTCACACTTCATATGATTCATTTTACCTGTATATGAATAAATTCTATTGGTATTATAATTTCATAGGATAATCTTGTGTAGTGGATTTATGGGAAAAGTTAATGATTCAGTTTGGATTAATTAGTTTTTTTATTAATTGTAAAACATATATTATATTTTAATTATTGTGATTTTTGATTAGTGGTTTGTTTTTGTTATCTAAAACATTAAACTAAATGTACTTGAATTTTAAATGTGAAAAATATATTTTAATTATATAACTATGTCAATTATAGTGTGTTATGTTATGTATTTTTTCACCATATTCAAGATCATGAGTTTTAGGGTGATATAGGATTAATGTTAATGGTGTTGACAATTATTATAATTTGGGATATGTGGACACATGATAAGACCCTAGATGGTGTTTAACCAACTCATTTTGGATAGAGTCCCCTTTAGAATAATCACAATATGTGATAGTGTATCCCATTGGTATAGAGTAGTTTTATAACAGAAAAACACTTGGTTGGTGGTACTTATGACCAATTGATGGGGTATATTGGATAATTACTTATTTTTTTCATTAAATATAATAATAGTTGTATGGGTAAAATCATGCATTGGGTTTATCATTTTGTTGAGTCAAACTGTTAGAAAATAAATTTCTATATACATGGGGATTATTATATGGATTGATAACATTCCTTCAATGAACTATAATTAATCTAAATAGTTATCATTTTGTGTTCATGTGGTTCTGTGTAATAAGGATTTGGATTGAAGATCGGTAGGGCTTGTGTTATGATGGACTGTGGGTGTATGATTATGTTTTAGCATAAGATGAGGTAGGAAAAGTCTATTTGGTAATCTTAACTATAATATCTTAGAGTCATTTCCTACTACCTTTACATTAACATAATATATATGTAAATCGTGTCCTAATTGACTTAATATTATAGTAGTCTTACTAAACAAGATATATACTATAGTCTTTTATTACAAATTAATACACAAATAATAAGGTTTTTCATTTTCTAGAATCTTTTTACTCTATCTTACATTTCCATGAATATATATTTGTTAAATACATATAAATCAATCCTATGGAATGGAAAAAAAAATAAGGGTGACCTCAAATACTCTGTATGGGTTTAGTGCAGATTAAGATAAAACTAATCAATAAGAATAATCTATATGGAACGGTAAATAATTGAGCACACCTTCTATTTAAATAATTGAATCAATATGAGAAGGTAAATAATGTAAAACATGTTCTATTAAAGTAACTAGAAATTTCGTAATCAATATAAAATGGTAGATAATTGAATAACATTAAATTTATTAAATAAAATGATAATTAAATTTATCCCTATACATTTTCATAATGAAACTAAAATGTATAACAATAACTGAAATTTTATTTAAGGTATTTCTTAATTATTGGAATACATGTTTCATAGGAATATGGAAACATTACCATCCATACCATTTAGAAGAGGGATTAAAATTGATGAGTGGAGACCCATTTAGCTATTTCTAGCCAACCCATTCATGTTACGGGATTATCAATGCATGTAGGGTTTTAATTTAAATGGTCCAAAACCATTTCCATACCATTATAATGTATTCATTATATATTGAATAATCGTTTAATTCATAAACAATGTGCCTTATCAGATATCATCATTGAGTATTGAATATGGATTTATCAATATAATCTCAGATGATAAAATATTAGTTAATGTGAACACTATATGTCAAAATTCAATACATTTTAGGAAATAATCTATTTAATCATAAGTGGATATTTTTACATAACTTTAATGTTCTATTGTCACTAGAATGTGAATAACTAAATGTAATGCTAATGTCTATGAAAATTGTTCAAAGAAGAGAATGTCAATATTATCCTTGGTTGAAATAATCATAATAAATCTATAGCAAGAATAAGGATGGTATAATGAGGATGTATATCCATTGGAGTAATAATAATGGTTTTTATCATTGATGAACTAAAAATAGATAATTTATATCATTCTTGATGAAAATAACCATTTCATTCCGAAAAATATTCAAAAATATTTTTTCAGGAAATCAATTTCAATTTTCTGCTTATGAAACATGTTTTTATAATTTAAATAGAATGATCGATTAAATGACATAGAGTAATTATATAAAATGTAAAAAAGAATATTGATTTTTCATTGTAAAAATATTTGGAATGTTAATTTTCTGAAAAGTTACAAAATGATCACTATAAAAATATTTCATAATGAAAAAAATAATAAATGAATTTTAGTAAAACATTTATAAATTTTTAAAGTAACAATTTGTAGAACAATTTTATAAAACATGGTTTTGTAATAAAACAAATTTACGAATGATGAGAGAAATGGACACAAATGTTATTAATACAATTTCCACAATATTTTAAGTACCATGCAGTGGATAAAATATTACTATCACATTAAAATATCATTAATAAACCAAATATTATAAAATGGAACAATTTATCTTAAAATGATCATTTAATTTCCATCAACTTATATTCAACAATAAACAATCACGATTAGAATGGGATTTTGAAAAGCCCATTAAAATGATCACAATATTGAACTGAGGATTAATAAGATAATTGAATATGATTATCAATATTATATACTCATAATTAATTTTTAAATACAATAATATATTTTCAAAAATTTATTACACACATAATCATAGAATATTAATCATAACAATGAAGTAATATAAGCTAATGAAAAGGAATTGGGTTATTAAATTCTTTACCACTTGGTATTTTTTAATTCAAAATCCCTTAGATGAAATAATTCAAATTGAAACTAAAAATACCATTATTAATGATTTATTGATGATATTATATTTTAAGGCTTATTATATACATTTTATATGTGAAACTAAGTGCATAACAAAACAATATTCCACAATGAAACGAAATTGAGACAAAATTCCTTACCTTGGGTTTTCCTTTTGGTCATACATTTTTTAAACTATTGTATAGTGAGTTTAATATTTTTATTTACTTATAAAACAACCATATTAATATTTATTATTGATATATTATCCTTTTATAACATATTATTACCCATTCATAACCAATCTTTGATTGTTTTCATTGTTTTATGTAATTACTAGTTAATGTTTTGAATAAATAAAAGTAAATGATATATTTATATTATTCCATTTTTTTATTATTTCCATTTATATGAATAATTTTTATTAAATTCATTCTAAATACATTCCACATAAAGTGTGAAATAATTGAATTGATTCACGAGGTGATGTTATTGTATTCCCAAAAAATGGAAGGAATGAATGTATGTGTAATATTATAGTTACAATGGTATATACTAATAATAGATATCATATATATCATATAAAACAGTATTTGAAACATTTTTCAGAAACCTAACATGTTTTAATGAAAAATTAATGACATTTATTGATGAAGTGGTATTCCACCATACACCCAAACAATAATTTCGTACCTAATTTGATTGAGGTGCATGAATTTTTGAGTTGTAAAATTAAAAAAATAATTAAATTTAATATATTTATGATATTATATAATCATGATATGATAGTTATTTTAAGGGTTTTAAGGAATAAACAAAATCAAAATGCTCGTTGATGATCCTTACCTTTGGTTTAGAGATCTCAATCTTGTTGGCACTAAAGGCCTTTCGTAGTTTGATTTATAAAAAAATTACTACTTTTAATATTAAGAAAACATTTATGCAATGTTAATTAGGATGTATTTTTATGATTAAAATTTCTTTTAAGCTATGAATACGTGAGGGGAGTGGGTTCCATTTTACAGTTGAGGAGGAGTCGTATTCATGTAAATACAAAAAAGTAATCACTATTGGGAAATATCCCTTAACTCAGGTGAATCTAATAATGAATCATTTAAAAAGATGTTATAGGGTAGAAATATGTCCATACAATGGGTTTTAGGCATGTATTGTGTCATTTTGACACATTATCATTTGTGTTTAAGCACTAGGTAAACACATTTTTAACATAATCATTATGATAAACATTAAATGTTTTTTCTAATCGCATGGTAAAAATTAAGTTGAAATGTTTATACACATTAAAGTATTATAAATCAAAACACATAATCTATTTTTTCATATTATGCTAATATATGTTTCCGAATTTAATTTAAAATTTATCCCAGAGAAGTGACGCTAATGCAGGTTTATTAAGTGAATATGTTCTAATATTTGAAATGGTATTATATCAAAAATCAATATGAAATTAATTCCAATGAACAAAATTGGACTAATAAATTTATAATTGTCTTAAACTATATTTTAAACAAATTTAAAATATAATTTAACATTATCATGTTTTTAGGTGAAAATTTGGCCTTCTATTAAATTATATTTTGTTTCACTATTAAAAAAGCACATTAAAAAAACAACAAATTAGCCCTAATTGAATTTTTACATTCCACATTAAAAATTTATATTTATTTTTTAAAATAATATTTATAAAACTATTCAATTAAAATTTTAAAACAAATTCTCCTATAAAAGATGGAAATACTAACTTGAGAAAAATTAATTTGTTTATATGTAAAATTAGATTTGTTCTTATCAAATGTATGTAAATTCTAATTACTGAGTGAAAATAATATTTGATTTAATATATAACATATAAATTTTATTTTTATCATTAAGTAAAATAATTATTTTAATTTCTTATGATTTATATCTTTTGGGTGCATATCAATAGTTATTTATAAAATAATTTCCTTTATATTCAATTCGTTTCTATATTAATTTGGTATCCAATGAATTTAACCATATATTTTCAATATTTATTTTATACAATTTATAACAACCAATTTAGTTTCTAGGATATGATTTCATTTTAAATAATACTATTAATAGTATATATTGATTCAGTAAAACTCATTCTTATGTGTAACACATGATTTCAAAGGAACTCGTTATTTTGTCTAACTGAATCAAAATCGGTGTTGAATTAATTCAAATATAAAATTCATATGTTTTTCAAATATTAAATATATCATAGGTCTTTATGATTTTATATTTTCTTATACACATGTTTATTTGTGTTATATACTCCATTAAATAAAATCTTATTCATCAATAATTTTTCGGTGTTACATTCTCCTCACCATATAAAAATTGTGTCCACGCGATTTAAATATGATTTTTATAATAAAGGGACTAACATTTGTAAATACCATTTCTTAAAAATCTACATCATACAATATTTAACAAAATAACCTTTTCATTATATATATTCATAAGCATAAAGGACATATTTAATAACATATACCTATGTTTCTAATTTGGAGATCATTAATGGGAAGTGAAGATTTGAAAATAGAGGAAAAGATTAAATATTTATAGATAGTGATACTGGTCATTGATCACAATAAATTGAATTATAAATGGAATTTTTATGGACTAAAATCTTGAAATCATATATATGTTAAAAGGAAATTGATATCATAAAAAATTATAGTAATACAATAAACATTAATTTCAAGATCCTTTTTATAAATTTTAGAAATTATTTAACAATATACGAATAAAATAAGTGTAATTACTTTATATATTTTTTTCATAAGAATAATTTCATTATTTTTTCTCTAATAAATTTGAAAATCCCCACTTTAACCAATAATTATATACCCATTAATGAGTTTTTATGTGCAAAGAAAAAATATACACTTTTAATAGATGGTATATTCTATTAAAAAAGTCATTACGTGAGACTCTGACCATATTCCAAAATCATATATTGTTAATAAAATATTTTATAAACCTTAAAGGTAACACTACCAGTTTATCATTAATACTTATTCACCAAAGTGTTTAACTAAAAACAATGACATATTAACAAGGGAATTTAATAGGATAGTGGTAAGAATTTAACCCTTATCATCTATTAGTTGTTTGTTTAAACCATATAACGTTGCTCTATATGATGGGTTTTCATCCATCATACATGTTTTCATTTTTATAAAATATATTCTAATAATGTTCCAAAAAATATATTAGACAGACTTTAAATAAAATTAATCATCTAATATATTTTTCTCTAATTTTTTCTATATAACTTTTTAATCCAATGTCTAATAATATTATTTTTATATCAACTCAAATTTTTATCAATACCATTAAACATATTTATATTAAATGTAAATGAATTATTACTCAAAATACTTTTAAACTAAATAATTTACGAAACTAATGGGATTTATTTCCATAAATTTCCTCCCAAATAACCCTAAAATTGGTAGACTCTAATAACATAAAACTTAACATAGGTGCTTAGGACATTTAACATATAATCAATCATAACCCACTAAATCATTATGGAATACATAACTATCATGTTAATAAATAAATATTTGATTATATAATTTATAATATTCCTTATATCTTTCATATTTCTAACAACATAAAACCACTTGTAAAAATACAAATACAATTTAATAAATGAATCCCAGTACAGAAATGATTCATCAATTTTATTTCAACATAGTTATTTCAGAGGTCTAAGTTTTAACCTAGGTCATTCATTTTTATTATCTACTTAAATAAATCAAAATTATTTGTAAAGAAGTTTTATATTATCCCAATAATATCCCTTCGGGGGTGTCAAACTAGGGGTACAGTAAGGCCCATTATCAAGTACAATGATACGATCGAGTCAATCTGGTCGTACCCTTTTCAATGTTATTAGCCCTCGATACTTATCTTCTAGAGCCACATCCACTTATAGTATCCATAGAGGGATGTATTTCATTTAAAATGCACATATTATCTCTCTTATAAAATCATTAGGATGTTCATTTATATGTATACTAAAATTCATCATTGGATTAGGTTACGTAATTTATGCTTTTTGAAATATATTTCCCAAGGTTGCCAATAAACATTCCCTTATACCAAATAAATAAACCCTATCCCCAAAAGCCTGGAGCCAGTTCCTACAAAAGTTAAATTGGAACAATATTCAAGGAACTCACATCTCTATGTATAGAACAATTTATCATTCTTGGTAAAATAGAAACATACATGAGTATTATATTAAAAATAAGTACTCAAATTATAACATAATTGTTTTTATTTTTTAGACTAACATTATTCCATCTAGGGTATCCTTGAATATCTTTCCTAGTATAATTCATGGAGTTAGGGGAAATGAAAAATAAATATAGTTTTATCAAATTACCATTAAAAGTTAAGTACAATGGATGAAATAATGAATTAATAATCATAATCATTATTAGGAGGTAAATAACTAAACACACATTAAATTTAAATAAATTGATCAATATGAAATAGTGAATAACTGAAAACAAAAACTGTTTAAATAATAGAATATGGAATAATTAATATGGGAAGGTAGATAAATAACACCAATTAAATTTAACTAATAAAATAAAAATTAAAGTAATCCATATATTTCCTCAGAGTGGGAATATTGAGGATATTAATAAATAAATTATGAATGAAGGGATTTCTTAATTACTGGATGAAATTCTTCTCACTTCCATGAATCATTTTTCATTAAGAACATTCACATGATTGATGAAAACTGATGTGTAGAAACCCATTAATTGAGATTATCCAATTGATTTTTCTCATAAGCCTCTTTTTGCATTGTGAGATTACATTTAATTTCTCCCAACCATGTTTATATTGGTACAAATCCTTCCTCATATATCGAATTATCAATTTACTTCGGAAAAATCAATCCTTATCAAATATCAACATTATGTAAAGAATAATAATTTATCAATATTTCCCTAGAAAATAAAATAACCTTCAATTTAAAAACCATATGTAAAAATTTTATATCGTCTGATAAATAATCATATCCATGGAAAAATAATGTGTATATTTAAGGATATTTAATGTTCTATGATCTTCAGAATGTGAATAACTCTTGAGGATGTTAATTATTATGAAACATGTTCCAATATTTAAATTTCCATTCTATCCATCATCAAAATAATAATTATCCATCAAGGGGAATAATTAGGATGATATAAATATAACATATACCCATTGGAGTAAGAATAAAAAAAAATTTCATTGATAAACTAAAAAAAGTTATAATCATTCTTGAGAAAAATGTCATTTTAAATTTGAAAAAATGAATATAGATTTCTTTGAAAATAAATTTTTAAAAAAACTAATTAAAAATAATTTTGTTAAATTACAAAATAATATTCATGGGAATAAAGGTGTGTAATTTATCATGATGTAAAAATTTAATTCGTTATATGTTATAAAAAGGATGGGAAAGTTCCATCTTTGGAATGCAATAAAAAGACTCCATTAAAAATGTTTTGTTCAAATAAAAATGGCTATAAATTTTTTTCTAAAAATCATTTTGAAAATGTTAAATAAAATATTTTTAAATTTTTTTACAATACATGGTTTTCTAGAATATATATTTACGACCAAATAGATAAAAAATGTCACATTATATTAAAAATATTTCTCAATAAGTTTTAGTAACAAAGAGTATAATAATGGTAATATCACATGAAAAAAATCATGAATATCTAGAGGAAAAGAAAATGGAATTTTGTATAGGGAAATGGTCATGAAATTTCATTCAACGTATTTTAAAAAATAAACAATCTCAATTTGAATGTGATTATGAAAAAACCCATAAAGTGATCATAATGATGAAGTGATAATTAATAGACGAATCTATTATATGTATAAAAATTAAACAAAATAAAAAAGTTAAAAAAATAATATAATGTCAAAACTCATTATACACATAATCATATAATATTAATGGCATATAAGTAGTAATATAACCAATGGAAAAAGAATTGGATTATTAAATTCTACTTTACATGGTAACTTTTATTTCAAAATCCCTTAGATGAAATAATACAAACTAAAATGAAAAATATAATTAATAATAAATTATTCATTATATTATATTTCATGTGGTATTATATATACCATATAAAAGAAACTACATACATAACAGTACTATTTTCTCAAGGAAATGAAATTAAGCTGAAACCTATTGCCTCACACTTTCCTTTTGGTAGTACAATATTTAACATTTTGTACAGTAGAATAATATATTTTACAAACATAAAAACCATATTAATATTTATTATAACAAATATAATCTTTTCATAACATATTAATAAGCTTTCATTTACAAGCGTTCATTATTTTCTAGGTTTTAGGAAATAATAACTTGGTTTCTCAAGTAAGTACTGGATTGTTATTTTTTTATTTCTCTAAAATCGATTGTAATTTTACAATATGCACAATTTAAACCTATAATTTAATATAATATAAATTCATATATATATATATATATAATTATAGTAATGCATAAGATTTTGTGGTAGGAACTGAAATATACTATTCATGGAGATGGTTGGTCTTACATATTCATGAACACAACTTCCATTTCATTGTGGTATTAAAATAAATAAAAGTTAATGATATATTTTTATATTATCAATATTGTATCAACATTATGTCATATGAATCATACATTATTATTAAACCCATCCTTAATAAATTCTATAAAAATTGTTAATGAATCACACCGCTTCGCGAGGTGGCGTTATCGTATTCCCAAAAAATAGAAAGCATGAAGGTATGGGTTATATAACAATTAAAAAAATATAAATAATTTATAAATATAATATATATCATGTAAATTTGTATTTAAACTTCTATTCCCAACCTGGGTAGGTGGTAATGGGAAAGAAAATGATATCAGTTTATAATGTGATATTCCACCGTACAAATAAATGATGATATAATAACCCATTGTGGAGTCAACAAGGATTCCTTGTGAATTTTACATTCCATTATGGTTTGAAAATCCAAAAACTCTCTTTCTTAAGGAAAATTTCAGTTTTCCTATGATTTTTCTAAATGAGGAAAATTATCCTTCCCTATGGAAAATTTATCCTTACCTATTTTTCATTATTTACATTTTAGTCTAACTCTTTGTATTCCTATGTAAAAATTTCGTTTCACATATAAAACCCCAGAATTATATAAATACTATGATATTTAGTATTCTGTTTTCAGCATCTGAATTCAGGTTCCAAAATCAGTAAAATTGTGAATACGAATTTTCTGAAATTCAGAAACCGAACTCTCTGAAATTCGGAATATGAATTCTCTGAAATTCGGAATCCAAATTCTCTAAAATTCAGACTCTGAATTCTTCATAAATCAGGTTCTGAATTCCTCATTATTTAATCTCTAAAATCCTTATAATTCGGAATCTTAATTACTCATAATTTCGGTTATGAATTCTTCATAATTTTGACTCTGAATTCCTCAAAATTTGACCCTGAATTCCTCAAAATTCGACTCCGAATTCCTCAGAATTGAGACTCTTAATTCCTTAGAATTCAGTCTCCAAATTCCTCAAAATTGAGATGCTTAATTCTTCAGAATTCAGACTCTGAATTCCTCATAATTTAGACTCCAATTTCTATAGAATTTTGATTTTTAATTCCTTGAAAAACAAAATCTCTATATCCTTGTAACATAGAATATGAAGTTTTACATTCTTAGACTCTAAATTCAATTTTTTCTTAGACTCTGAAAAATTTAATTTGGTTTAGAAACTATGTTTTACTTATCCTTATTGTAGTTATAAAATGATTTCATTATTTCTATTACTAAATAATCATTTTTTGATTGACACATATACTAGTCCCTCAAAAATTAAAGAAAAAATATGATCGTTGGAGGAGGGAGATGACCGTTGAAGAACTTCCTATAAATATGAGGTCATTTGAACGATATCAAAACACTGATGATGACATTTCTAAAACTCTGGATATTACATGTTGTTGAAGTTATTTCAAGAGAGAAATACTTTAATTTATGTGTGTACTAAATATCTTGTTCATAATTGCTTTTGTGTGACTTTGAATGTTGCTGAGTACATTTGAGGGATTCTGGGGATAGGAAGAAAGAGGTGTCGACTACCTTGAAGTTCAAGGTCTTTCATGGATAGAAAGTCAAGCTCCAATATCTTTATTGAGGGATTACCCTAGGGTGGGTAAGACAAACATTTATGAAAGTATAAATCAAGTGTTGTTTATCCAAGGATGGTGGATACCCTACTCTTTGGGTTAAAATATTTCATACTTGTTACTTGTATTGTTCCAAGTTTGTTTTCTGCAGCATTTTAGTTGATAACAAAAGTATAACTATATTATACTTTCTTATACTTGTATACTCAGATTTGTAATATTCTATACGCTTTAAGGTAGAATCTTTGTCCTTATAAACTTTTATTAAGTTTCCTTTCTAGAACTATATTTTCAGAATTAAGAATATTTGTAGAACTAAGAGGTCTTGTGAAATTGCCTTATTTAACGTTTTAAAACATTTCCATCTATAAAATATCCAACGGAATTTTTTAAAGCATAGAAATCACCCCCTCTTGTATATTGATCATCTACATCATATTTCGATCCTACAATTGGTATCATAGGAGGTCTCTATAATACTTATATTCATAGATAAGTTTTTATGCTCATGTTTTTCCTTGTTCTATAATTTCCTTTCTTATGATATTTGTAATCTTATTTACAAACATTTATTACTATCATGTTTGTGTGGAAATATTTTCTTCTTCGAGATGTCAGGAATGAATGTTGGTTCAATTAACATTAATAATCTAACTAGAGAACGTAAATTTGATGGGAATGATTATGAATATTGGAGAGATCATATGAATGCTTTTTTTATTAACACCAGAGTGGACAACATTATAATTCTTACAAGATATTACATGATTCCTGATAAAGAAGCTAGAACCTTTACTAATCAATAAAAGTCAGAATATCAACTAAACTACAAGTTACACAATAATTTATTATGTTGCATGACTAAGAATATATATATATATCCATATTACTTCATGTGAAGCTGCAAATTTTATTTGGAATAAGCTTGAACTTACTCATTTTAGTACTTCCAAAGTTATCGATTCTAGAAGAGCTATGCTTAGAGAAGAATATCTTGATTTTTTTATTTCCTTATAGAGAACCAGTGTGCAAGGTAGAACAGAGATTCATGACTATTGTCAACTACATAAAATCCTTGGGTGAAAAAGGTTTAGATGATGAGTCACTTTTGGAAAATATTATACACATCATTCCAAATGAGTGTTAATCAAAGAGAACAGCTATTGATGAGAATTGGAAGGTCTCACAGATTACTCGTGATGAGATTTTTGGATCTATTCTTCAACATGAGACTAGAATGAAAAGAGATGCTGAAAAGGTTTAGAAGAATAATTGGAATGGATGTGTTTCTTTTACAAATTCCTCAAATCATATGAAATACAAGACTCCAAAGAGAGTTACAATATCTAAATCAATGAAGGTCGCTATTTTATTTAAATCAACTGAGAGCGAACATTCTGACAATGAACTAGCTAATCTTTCTCAAAGGGTGAACATGATAGTTGAAATGAAAGAATTTTAGTATAGATATAAGAACAATAAATGGAAGGAAAAAAATTCTCTAATGTCACTTCAATGGAATGAAAAAGATCAGGGCTTATAAAGCCATATTTTTAAACACTTAAGAGATAAGATAGAAAGGAAAATAATTCTGAAAGGAATAGAAAAAATACTACAAGGCTAAAGCTAAGAAAGTTTTGAAATCTAGTGACCCCTGGAGTGCCAGTAGTAGTGACATTTAGGATGAATCATCAGATTATGAATCTTCTAGTCAGAAGAATCTTGGATTACATTCCATGTTACTTATTGAAAAACAATATTTAATGGAAAAGGTACACAATAATGAATCCACCACCAATGAATCCTTGAATGCTAATTATAGTGATAGTAAATATTATTAATCCTCAGATGAAGAATCTTCTTCTAATAAATAGAATATTTTCCCTACTTGTAATAAATTTTCTTGGTTTTTCAAACTCCTTGATAATGAAAATTCTAAATTCAAGAAATATAATGATAAGGAGAAATCAAGGATTTATATTCTTACTAAGGAAATATCAGATCATTCTAATGATCTTGATAAGAAAACCCTTGATTTAGAAAATATTTCAAAAAACCTTGAGGAATTTAATTATGATAAGGATAAACTTTTTAAGGATCTAGAAAAATTAATTTCTAAGAAAAATATTTTTCAGCCTAAATCTAGTGCTAAAAATAATGTTTTTGAGGATAAAAACATAGTTATTGAGGTAAATTCAGAAATATATTCCTTGAGTAAGTTTTTTTTCAAACATTACCTTAGGTAATGAAAATTTTGATAAGATGTATTCCAAAATTAGACCTCTAGGGAAAAATTATGGTTTTGGTTATATTAGATCAAATCCATTTTTTAGTAATAATTATTTGGTTCTTAAAAGTTATCCATTCTTCACTAAGGGTCAGTGTGGTGGGAATTGGGAAATATTTTGTTCCTTAAACAAAACTCACTAGTTAGGTTTTCATAAAGCATATTTTTCTAAGAAAATGTGGATTCTTAAAATTTTTCATTCTGATGTTTTTGGATCCAAGAAGGTTTGGGTTCCAAAACTCTAACACTCTTGTTTTCACAAAAGTAAATATAGTACCAACATCAATACATGGTACATGGATAGTGGATATTCTTGTAATATGAATGGTAATAAGAAATTATTTCAATATATTATCAAGATGAAAAGGAGGAAAATTAACTTTCGGAGATAATTATCAGGGAGGAATTATTGGTATAGGTAATATTGTATTTCTTGAAAAAACATTGATTTCAAATGTTTTGTTTGTTAAAAGGATTAAGAACAATGTTTTTATCATATGTAAACTATGTGATGAAGGTTACCTTGTGAATTTTAGGAATGAAAAGTGCCTAGTACACAATTCCAAGGAAGATTTTATTCTTTTTACCCATAGGCAAGAGAATGTTTACACACTAATCATAGAAGACCTTAGGAGCGAAGACATACCTTGTCTTAGTGTATGGAAGATCATTCATGGTTATGGAATAGAAGGTTAAGACATTGTAACCTTTGTCACTTATGTAATGTCTCTAATAAAAGACCAGTTAAGGATATACCAGAGCATAGATTTGATTTTTCAAAAGTTTGTGATCCTTGTCAATATGGAAAGCAACATAAATCAAATTTTAAATCATAACCAATGATGAATTACAGTTGGTTCATATGGATCTTTTTTGACCAACACAAACTAGAAGCATTAGAAGAAAATATTATGTATTTTTCTTAGTTTATGATTACACTATATTTACATGTGTCTATATTTTTAAGAAAATAAATCTAAAGCTTTTTCTAATTTTAAATGTTTTAGAGCCAATGTTTAAAATGAGACAAATCTTAATTTGATAACTATCCTTAGTGACCATGGAGGAGAATTTCAAAATTATGATTTTGAATCCGTTTTTAGTAGAAAAGGAATTAATCATAACTTCTCAGTGCCTAAAAAATCTCAAAAAATGGTTCTCTTGAAAGAAGAAATAGAATTATTCAAGAGATAACAAGAACTAGGTCAAGTGAATATTCGTTAGCAAAAAATTTTTGGGCTGAAGCTATTAGTATTTCTTGGTATATATAAATCGTTTTTTGATTAGAACTTTTCTTAATAAAACTCTTTATGAGTAATGAAATGGTAGAAAATCTAGACTTTCCTACTTCATAGTCTTTGGTTGTGAGGTATTCATTTGGAATAGTAATGATAATCAACAAAAATTCTCACCAAAATCTGATGAAGTAATTTTGTTAGGCTACTCCACAACTTCTAGGGATTATAATGTTTTTAATAAAAATACTTTTACTCTTGAAGGAACATTACATGTCATATTTTATGAAACCAATCATTTTTTTAAACAACCTCATCCTACATCCTCAGATGTGTTTTTAAAAACCGATTATTAACCCTTGACAGAAGATCCTTATGGTAATGAAAATATCCAAGAAAATGTATCTGAATCATATAACCCTAAAGAATTCCTACCCTATGATGATGAACAGGTTTTACAAAACACAAATAAGTTGTTTCTAAAGAATCATCCCAGTGATAGTATCATTGGTGATGCAAATCAACCTATAAGGACTATAAGTTCCTTATTAAATGAAGTAGACCATCTAGAATTACATTCCAAATTATATCCAAAAATCACTAACGAAGCATTAGGTGATGATTATTATATTACAGCTATATAAGATGGGCTAAATTTATTCAAATGTAATAAAGTCGGGAACTAGGTTGAAAGACCTAAGGAAACTTCTGTTATTGGAGTAAAATATGTCTTCAGAAATAAGTGTGATGAAAATGGAATCATTGTAAGAAATAAAGATAGATTGGTTGTTAAGGGATATAAGCAACAAGAAGGAATAGATTATAAAGAAACCATTTCTCTAGTATCTAGACTTGAATCTATTTGTATTCTACTTGCCTTTGTAGCATTTTTCAATTAAAAACTTTTTTAAATGGATGTTAAATGTGATTTCCTTAATGGTTTTCTTCAAGATGAATTTTTTGCGGAACAACCTCCTCGTTTTGATGATACAAATCATCCTGAACATGTTTTCATACATATCAAAGCTTTGTATGGACTAAAGAAATCCCCTAGAGCCTGGTATGATAGACTTACATGGTTTTTTCTTCAAAAACATTATGTTAAGGGAAATGCTGATCCAACCATTTTTATAAAGAAAGATAAGTAAATTGTTTTTATTGTTCTAATTTATGTTGATGACATTATATTTTTTGAACGCAGAAATCTTTAACCAATTCCTTTGCAGATCTAATGAAATTTGAGTTCGAAATGAGTATAATGGGTCAGTTAACATTTATCATTGGTATTCAAATTTCTCAAAAACCAGATGGAATCTATATATCCCAGTATAAGTATTTTAATGATCTTCTTAAAATGTATGTATCTGACAACACTAACTGTATAAGTACTCCTAAAGGTACCTCAAATTCACTTGATCTTGATGAATCTGGAAAACCAGTAGATCAAATATCTTTTAGATGTATGATAGGATGTTTAATTAACATGATAGCTAGTGGTCCAAACATAATGTTTTCAGTATTATTATGTGAGAGATATAAATCTAATCCTAAGGAATCTCATTCCAAGGCAGTGAAAAGAATATTTCGCTACATAAAGGGAACCATGGATCTAGGACTCTTTTATACATCTGGAAATGATTTTTTTAAAAGGTTTTCAGATGCTGAATTTGGTGGATGTAGAATGGATAGAAAAAGTACATCCAGAACTTTTCATTTCTTAAGAGATTAATATGTTTCTTGGTTATGAAAAAAGAAACACTCAGTAGCACATTCCACTGTTGAAGTTGAATATATAGCACCTGGAAGTTATTGTGCTCAAGTGTTGTGGATGCAGCACACACTCACAGACTATGCTATGTGTTTTTCTAAAACAAAAATTATGTGTGACAATACTAGTGTCATTTCCTTATGTTAAAACCATGCACATCACTCTTGTGCAAAAAACATAGATATTAGGTAACACTTTCTTTGGGATCACACACTTAAAAGAGGTATCATTGTTTAATTTATCAGAACGCAAGATCAACTTGCTGATATTTTCACAAAATCTTTTCCATTAGATAGATTTGAATACATTAAATAGATGTTAAGAATGATAACTGTAAATTAATTCTCCTTGTTTACTTATTGTTAAAACCTATCTCCTTACAGTAAGAAACTCTTTTTCATATGGGGTGTATATCTACTTGTTATATAGAATGAAAAATTTTCGTAATGAAAATTCTTCATTTCAGAAATACTTCGTAGTAGTTAAATTTTTCGTAGTTAAAATTTTTCATAGTTAAATTTTTTTTAGTTAAATTTGTCATATATAAATTTTTGGCAGTTAAAATTTTGTGCAGTTAAATTTGATGTAGTTAAAATTTTTTGTAGTTGAAATTTTCATAGTTAAAATTTTTCGTAGTCAAAATTTTTTGTAGGTAAATTTTTCATAGTTAAAATTTTTCATTGTTAAATTTTTCATTGTCTTAATTATTCGTAGTTAAATTTTTCATAGTTAAAATATTTTGTAATTAAATTTTTCATACTTTAAAATTTTCATTGTTAAAATTTTCTTAGTTAAAATTTTTCATAGTCAAAATTTTTCCAAGTTAAATAATTAGTAGTTAAAATTTTTCATAGTAATAATTTTTCATAGTCAATGTTTTTGTTGATTAAAATTTTCATATATAAATATTCTTCAAGAATAATTTTCCTCATTACGAATAATTTACCTAATCTATCTGAAAGGTATGATTTCTTTTTCTATATTTTTATAATCAACCATTTTACTTATTGGTATTTTATTCCATTTTAAGAAAATAATTCGTATTCATTTTAATTTTTCTTAAATCTGATTGTTTTCTAAAAAACTCAAAAGATTGGATTTGACCAAATTTCATTCTACGCCAATATTGTCAACCATCAGATCTGATCATAAAGTGTTCAACCATTGGATCAATCTGGGAAGCTGAATCAACATCTCAATGCCTATATAAAGGACCCTAGATATCTTTTCCCACATAGAAATCCAAGCACTTGTGTGTTGAAGCTCTACCATTCCTACTTAAGACTGTTCCAGATCCTTATGGTTTCCTTAGTTCCAAATTTATACTGAAGTTGGTTCATCCAAATTTCTTAACTATGTATGATTCCATTATCTCTAATAATATCAACCTAAAGGGGTGGGAGAGTGTTTCAATATCAAAACTGAAATCACAAGATCTGTTTTATCTAGTTTTTCTGGATAAATTCTATGAGATAGTATGTTATTTTCAATGAAGGAGGAAGAGATAAATTTCCTTTCAAGAGTTATGGGAAGACATATTCTATTTTTTATATCAAGGTAGCCAGTCTGATTGGTATTCCTTATGAAGGGGAATATGAGTTTTGTATTCAAAAACTAACCCTTCTATCAGGTTACTTTGATACGAAAAAAAAACTATCTTGTCTTGGTCTTTCAGAGGTGAAGACTCTAACGATAGTACATCTATCAAAAAACCTTCGGATTCTTGACTTTTGGGATCATGGTTTTGTTATACTGAGAATAGGAGATAAGGATACTCTAAAAATAGTGATATGTATATATTGGATTTCTTGTTGAAACTCAGAAATATTAACCTTATCAAGTATATCGTGGCTACGATTGAAAATATCAAAAATAAGAATTTGAAGTCCCAGATAATCATGTATCCAACCATTCTTTCAATGACCATTTTTCTCTGTCTTCAGTCTTTCAATATTCATTGTAGTTCTAATCTGAGAAATTTTAAGGTGATTATTTTGAGTGATGATACTCTAAGAAGGATAAAGATTGTATTTAATAGAAAATCCTGATAATTTCATGATTTTTCAGAAGCATAAGTGGATGATCTATCAAAAAAGTCAGAGGTGGCTGAAAAATCTAAGAAGTGTGGAAGGAAGAGGAAATACAATGATCTATAAGATATAGAAAAAAACCCTAATGGCAAAGGAAATTCATTCAGCACCACCGAAGACTAAGAATCAAAAGATGTATACTAATGAAGTGGCTGCAATATGGAGAGAAGATAAGAAGAAAAGGAAAGAAGGGGAGCCAAGTTTTGGCTTCAATCCTACTGAGGCAATGGTTTTAAAATAAACAGTTTCTAAAGATCTTGTGAAACAACAGAAAGAGAATAGACATAAGAATAAGATTTTGGAAACTGAGAGAGTCTAATCCCTTCTCAAGGCAGCCGAGAAATCTTCTGAACAAGTTCAGGTACTGAAATCATTTCTACAAGAATCACTTCTTGAGACTCCATGAAAGAATTTTTTAATTCTTGAAAAACATAAAGAAGATGTATTTGAGGAAGAAATATTAGTTAAAGAAGAATAAGTAGAAGAAGATGAAGATGAAGGTAGTTGCGACTTTGAAGATTTGTTAATGTAGGTGGACGAATATCATGATAAGGAAAGCCCTTCTGAGGAATTATCATTTTGAACCTCTCAAGTCGAATCGTCAAAGCTTTCTACTCTATGAAAGAATGAAGAGAAGGGTAAAGATGAAGTTAATAAATTTTTTGTGGAAGAAAACATCAATAATTATTTCATTCACCCAATTGATGTTGAGGTAGGATCCTAGAAGGAAGAAGTTGATGAAGACAAAATTGTTCATCTATCAGATAGTGAACCTGAATCTCCTAATCAAGAAGAAGTCATTCTGAAGGATGATAATGGAAAACATGTTTTTATGGATACACCTACTAATGTTTTGGTAAACAAGAAAGAATTTTGTGGTTCATTGAAGAGAAAGGTCATTGAATTAGTAAAGTAATCCTCACCAACCAAAGTCTCAGATTCTGAATTGTCCACTCTTGGACATGACATTGTGGTTCAGTCTTTCAAAAATCTTGTTGGGACTATGAAAATATTTCTTAGTATAGACTCATGATGCTAGATGCTTAAATATTCATTAAATAAAAAATCATATTCAGTATCCATGGTAATGGATAATTGTGTCAAACTCAAGGTCGACTTCAAGACTTTTATCATTATCTATGAGTCTCATAAAAGATCATGCAAAAAGATGAAATGATGGTCAAGAAAGAAAATAAAATAAATGATATTCTTTGATCAATTTTAAGATAGTTTCAAGGATTCTCTTGACACTGATGATGTAAATTTCAAGGAACACAATAATAGTTTTGAGGAAAAGTTAACTTTTGAATAGACTTCACTCAATCAGGAAGTTAAGGATTTGAATGAAAAGCTACACTCAGTTAGTCAGAGTTTAAAAATGGAAAGGGATCTCAAAATTGAGATTGAAGAGTATCATGCTAACCAGGAAGAAGTATTGAAGTCCCAGGAAGAATCACTTAAGGCTCAAGAAGAAAAAATTAAAGACTTAGAGAAGAAAACTAAAGATCATGATCTGTTGCTCAAGCATTCAGAATAAGATCATAATAAGCTCAAGAATTTAAAAACAATAGTGAAGAAGCTGATATCGAAAGAGAAGGAAGGATAATACTTTTCAAATATGATATTTTGTTGTATTTTATTATGGTTCAAATTCATTCAAACCTAAAGAAATTATTTTTTCTCTTCATAATATTTGGTTTTTTAGTACTAATCTCTCAGGTACCAAATTTTATTTTCCATTCCTGGTATTTGTTTCTGAAAATCACAAATGGAGAGAAAGGAATGAAAAAAAAAATACCAAGTAAAGAAGAAATTTCCCTAAGTAAGGGGGAGTTAATCTAAGGGAGAGTTTTCATCATGATTATTTTTGTATTCATGAAAATGAGGAATCTCATTCAGGAAATTCAGAATACAATCCGTATTGTTTCCAAAGACTAAGGGGGAGTTAGTAATATTCACATTGATCCATATGTAAAGGGAGGTATGTTTTTATTTTCAAGCCCAAAAAAAATTTGAAGTCCTTATATTCTGTTTCATAAGGATGTTTGTGCTTTCCGAAAAGGATGATATTTTTGAGTCAATAAGGTTTCTTTATGACTTTTACATTCCTTCATGTTTTGAAAATCACCAAAACTCTATCTTAAGGAAAATTTCATTTTCCCTATGATTTTCTTAATGAGAAAAATTTTCCTTCCCTAATGAAAATTTTTCCTTACCTGTATTTCACTGTTCACATTTTAGTCTAACTTTTTTTATTCCTATGTAAAAATTAAGTTTCACATATAAAACCTCAAAATTCTATAAATAAATAGATATAGATTAATCTTTATTGAGGATATGAATTCATGTTCCAAATTATTTGAAATTCAGAATCCAAATTCTATGAAATTCAGAATATGAATCTTATGAAATTCGAAATCTGAGTACTCTAAAAATTCAGAATCCGAATTCTCTAATATTCAAACTCCAAATTCTTCAGAATTTGGGTTCCGAATTCCTCCAAATTTGTACTCCTAATTCCTTAGAATTCAAACTCTGAATTCTTCAGAATTTAGGATCCAAATTCCTCAATATTCTGACTCTGAACTCCTCAAAATTGAAACATCAAATTCCCTAGTATTAGGACTCTGAATTCCTTAGAAATTAGACACCAAATTTCATCAGAGTTGAGATTCTGATGTCCACATAATTCTTATTCTAAATTACTTGAAAAACATAATCTGTATATCCTTGTAACATAGACTCTGATGGTTTACTTTCTTTGAATCTGAATTATAGTTTTTCATAGACTCCAAAAAATTTAATTTGGTTGAGAACCCATATTTTACTTATCCTTGTTATAGATATAAAATAATTGTGTTAATTCTATTACTAACTATCCATTGTTTGAGTAACACGTGCACAGGTCCCTCAGAAATTCAAAGACAAATATGACCGTTGGAGGAGGGAGCGGACCGTTGGAGATGTGCCTAAAAATTAGTGCTCATTTTAATGAGCTCAAAACAATGATAAATACACTTCTACAACTCTATATACTACATGCAGTTGAATTTATTTCTTGAGAGAGAGAGATAGATAGACTTTAATGATTTTTACATAATGAAAATCTTGTTCAAAATTTCTTCGTGCGACAACTAATGTTGCTGAGTACATTCGAGGGCTTCTGGGGATAGGAAGATAGAGGAGCTGACTACCTTGATGTTCTAGGGTGTGTGGGGATATCATGATAGACATCGATATTCATATCGAGGGCTTACCCTAGTGTGGCTAAAACAAACATTCATGAATTTATAATTCAAGGGACCTTTATCCAAGGTTGTTGGATACCCTACTCTTTGGGTTAAGAGATTTTATACATTTTACATGTATTATTTCTAAAAAAAATCTACTGAATTTTTTTTGGTATGGAAAGTATAACTATATTATAATTTCTTATACTTGTTTACACTGATTAGTATTATTCTATATGCTTTAAGCTAGAATCTTTGTCCTTGTAAACTTTTCTGAAGATTCATTTCTAGAACCATATTTCCAGAATCAAGAAAGTTTTTAGAACTGATAGTTCTTGTGAATTTTCCTTGATTAACATTGTTAAACATGACCATCATTGAAATATCCAGAAGAATTTTTTAAAGTTTACAATTTACCCCCTATTTTATATAGAGCATACACATCATATTTCGATCCTACACCCATTTGATGCAATGTGTGATACTTTTGGTTATACCCATAAAGTAATAAAATTAGTGTATTTAATATAATTATTTTATAATATAATAATTATATTAAATTAATGAAAGGGGGTTTAGGAATAAAAAACAAGAAAAAAAATTCATGAACGTTACCTCTTCTTCAGGTATCTAATTTTGGTTTCCACAAAAATACATCCATAGTTAAATTTATACCAAATTTATGTCATCTAAGATTAGTTTAGGGATTTTGGGATGTTAACATGGTAGGTTTTTTCTTATCCAAATGACTTCATAGCTTTGAATATGTGATGGTAGTGAGTTCCTTTTTATTATAGAGGAGGACTGGAATACTTCTAAATAAAAAAGTGTAAATTCTCTTGGGAAGTCTCCATTAACATATATGAGTCCTGTAAATTTTAAATCTAATAGGTAATATGTTGATAATATATTCATCCAATGAGTTTTGGACAATTTTTTATTCTTTTTGACACATTTCTTTTCATATTAAGCACTATGTAAACTCATTCTTACCTTAATCATTCTAATTAAGATTAACTATTTCTTCTAATAACATTGGTAAAAATTAATTTAAACTTGTTATAAATTATAATTTATTTATATTAAAAATTAGTAAATCATTTATTTATTTAATCTAAAATATGTGAAAGAATTTAATTTAAAATTATTTAGTTGACGTAAAGAAAAATCTGGTTTTTAATGTGAAAATGTTTAAAAGTATGAAATAATTCTATATTTAAATTCACTATAAATTTGAATCAAATTAAGTAAATTGGATTTAAATATTTATATTTTAATTTATAATACATTTAAAAAAATTAATATATAATTTTATACTATAAATTATATTTATGAAATGTTACTTTACAATTATATTCTGTATTTTTCACTATTCATGAAATAATAAATCTTCCAAAAAAATTTAACAAAAATCACCTTAACAAAATTGTGATGTTAAGATTTAATAAATGAAGATTATTTTATGAAATGGGATTTATCAAATTTTCTATATTTATAATTAAATAAAATGATCCATTAAAAGATTTAAAACCCATGATTAAAAATACAGCATTTTATGCACAATATTATATTGTTTTCTTATCTTATGCATGTCATCTATATTTGATGAATTTCAATATATTTTATAGAATATATAATATATAAATTTCATTAAGATAAATCTCTAATATTAATTAATTTAATTTATTAAAATTAATATCCATTAGGTGTATAAAAACAGTTATTTGTGAAAACATTTCCCTTATATTCAATTAGGTTTTATAAACATTTCTAATCAATTAGTTCCAAATTAATTCACCCATATCATTTAATAAGTTATTTAATCCTATTAATAATAACTAATTTAAATCCTATGATATAATTTTCATTTAAAATAATAATATTACAATTATATTGTTGTTTAGTGAAACTCGATCTTGTGTGTTACCCAAGATTTTGAAGGAAATCATTGTTTTAGGTTACACAAGATAAAATTGGTGTTACACAATTTGATGTATATAGAATGTTTTCATTTAAAATAATAATTATGTATTACGGTATTGGTATGTTATATTAGATTATATTCTAGGTGTTTTTTTCATATCTTCTATTAATTAAAATGTTATTCATTGATAATTTGGGGGGGTGTCATACTCACTATGGGTCTACTAATCCTATTTAGAGTTGTTTTTATATATTTTTTTTAATTCTTTCATACACCGGTATTTGTATGGATATAATTAGGGAACACTATTGTTTGAAGAAAACTAATTTCATTCTAATTACATGCATGGGCCCTCTAGAATGCATGTAGACTTCTTGGTTCTTGGTTGATGTAGGGTAATATGATTGATATATATATATATTATATTTGATAGGGGTGTGTGGATGGATCATGGGGAATATTTAATGATTTTTTCATTGGTAGGGTGGTTCCTTAATGTCTAGATAGTCTCTATTTTTATTAACTTTCAACTTAGACATAAATTATTAGAAAAAAAATAATGTTTCTTTTATTTGACTACATGGTAGTGTAAATATTAATCAAACTATAAATATGTATATTTGGGATTTTTTTACTATTATTTAATTTATTCCATTGGTTTTTGTTGGTATTATTATTATTATTATTCTCTACATCATTATTATTGTTATTATTATTATTATTATTATATGGCACAAACCTATTGGTTGAAAGCATCAGTGTAACAGAGTTCCTGACATCAGTTGATGAATTTAATTATAGTTGGTATATTTTTAAACTAATATTGGTGGTTTAATAGATAGTGATTTCCTTTATAAGTTTTTATCATAATAGGGAACACTTTGATAGAAAATTAACGAATATTAGGTTTTGGATTTCTCTCATACCATGGGATGTCAGAATTACCTAAAAAGATAGGCAAGGAACATGGAAAATGATATATTTGATCTAAATAGACCATGATTTAATGGTGTTCTGTACATGTGTATGGAGTCACTTTTTATGAATTCATTCATTAGATTCCACCCATTATATCAGGGGTTAATGTAATTATGGTTGGTGTAGCCTTAGGATCCATGGGTATCTTTGGATGATGTTTCATTATTAGATAATTTCATATAATTGAGAATGTATTTTTTATCATTATAATTGTAATGTTTCTTATTATGAAGAATTTATTTGATCGATCGTTAAATAAATGATATACACTATCCATTTTGGGTGGAATAGTTCATGGGTGGAGTCTGATGACACACACAATGTCTATGATTTTCGGTGATGATCTAGGAATAATACTCGGTAGATTCTTCCACATTAGTTGTGATTTCTTCTTATACTTGATAGGATTCAAGTCAATGTGATTAATGTTTAAAGGCAAGTTCACCACATTGTCGAAGAACTCTCAAAATAGGAAATCATAAATTCTTATTCGATACAGTCCTTTTTACATATTTTCTCTCTTTTGGTAGAATCTAATATTTGATTTGATATTCAAAAACGTATTTCTAGAACATCCATTTATTTTATCTACTTAATATTTTCATAAATAAAAGTAGTTATAAGTTCTCACATTTCCTAAACTCTTTTTATTATAATAATAATCACCATCATCATCAACAACTTTAGAGGGTATAGCCTCCCCACTATCACCAAATATATCCTTATTTTTAGTTAGTGTACATTTGTGTAATCTGATGTTTGGATAAGTTATCATATTAAACCACTTTAATGGGTACCATTTGAGTGGTCCAGGGTGGTGAGGAATTACCCAGTGTTATCAAAGTTATGTCAACACAAATGGTATTAATGTATGTTTGTTCCGATGTTGTATTACAATGTGGTTTTAAATATAGGTTATTAAAAGGTATTTATTTTTTTAATATAATTGGGGTCTAAAAATTTTGGTACTTATGAATAATTTCATGTTATGTCTTTAGACAGAACCTACATGATCTAAAATCCTAGTTTCCTAGGGAACATAAAAAAAATTTCTGGTTTTTCTCTTAATAGTTTTTTTATTTAATTTTCATTCATTTGTATATAATTTTATTTACATATGGTTTTATACTAATGTTCTTGAGAGGTTATATGGGGTACTCATACCTCATGTGAGGAATGTGGGGATCATATAACATATGTGTGTTTCTTTTGATTGTAGTTTAGATCATGGAAAAGAAATAAGTGTGTATTCATTTTTCATTTAACAGATATTCAAAAAATGGATTATTTTATATTCACGTAGTGTAATTCTAATTAGTAAACCCATGAAGGATAGTGGTGATGGAAATGAATAGGTGTTTAGTAATTAAATGTTTTGACAACAACAGATAATGTGTTTTATTTTATAGATTCTTGTAGTAATTCTTCTTATCATTTGTAGTTATATATTTCATGATCTAATTTGTTATGTTATCTTATATTTCTATAGTGTCAGTGGTCCTTAACAATAACATGGGTACATGAGGGTTGTAAGCCTAAATGATATATCACCTAGGGGTTGTTGATAATTTTAAGGGTTTGTGAGTTAGATTTCATATAATATATTTCCCTATTTTTGGTTTGTAGAATAGTATATCTATGTTTATTATGGTTTTAGATTTTTAGTGGTATTCCACCTATGTATCATTAATTTGAGTATTATGATTATAAAGATGTGGTGTCTGTTGGGATTGTATTGGATTAGGCCCCTTGGGGCAGAGGAGGGCCTGAAACATAGTTATATTATTTTCTATAGACAGGAAAACAACAATATAGAGATAAGCTAGGTTAGTCATTAGATTAGAAACATAAGCTTAGCATAGTGTGTGTTTTCTAACAATTGACTAATGAGAAAAG
The DNA here is from genome assembly GCA_963277665.1 of Viscum album. Lineage (NCBI taxonomy): Eukaryota > Viridiplantae > Streptophyta > Magnoliopsida > Santalales > Viscaceae > Viscum > Viscum album. Next base: position 1,422,008,584 of record OY728145.1, read on the forward strand.
TGAGCATAGATATATATGGCATATATGGCACTAGATTTGTGGTTATACCATTTTACATTGTGTTAGGGAGACGATGGACCCTATGTAAAATAGCACTATATTGAGTCCATAAAATTTTAATTTAACATTATTGATACATTCACAAGGAATATGGTGAAATTATAAAACATATTCTCATATACCAAAAACATATATGGTATGTGATGGTATAGAATGGTAGATAAAAAAGGGTTATCATGGAAGGACTATGAGGCCATTTTGATCATGAACTTCTTTCCCAACATTATCTAACTAATCCATGTTCGTACATTTATGAAAATTTATTTTTGAGAGTCCTCAGTTATGCAATATTCTATAAGATTCACATATATATTATGATTTCCAATGATGATGGTAGGATATTTTGTTACCATGTTCAGGTAGTTTGAGCATGGTTTATAAAAAACTATAAGGGTGAAAGTATATAATATTTGGTTAATTTATTTCTCATGGGTGGTGATCCAAGAACATATATATATCAAATAAAAAAATATGGGACCATACTGAGGAAGAATGTTTTTACTGGTGAGATATACGGTGATGCTCTATGTACTTGAAAGCAGGGTTGTGATGATACTAAATATATAATCCAAAGTAAAAGTTCAAAAATACAATCAAAAAGATATTAATTTATCAAATACATTCAACAATTTTAACTAGGACATGTCTAAGATTAAGGATATCTTTCACCAATGGCGTTCTAGGAATGTGGAAATATATGGAATCTATATAGTTTTTTTTAGAGGAACTCATAAGCCACTAGGAGTCATAGAATGGGTTAAAAATATGTATATGGGTTAATATGAGGGGTGGTACTGTTGTGTAGAATTAAATATTTGACATCATATATAGGATATGGTTTTAAATATAACACCCCATCCTATATGACTCTATGAATAGTAACTTGACCAGTTCATCATGTGACCTCTAATGCGACCCAATAATGTTTAGAGTCTATTGGCTAGTAATGAGGGTATAATGAGGTGTCATGGGGAGGATATAAACCATAAATTAAGGGTAAAATCAAAAATAAATTGCAAAAAAATCAACATTATCGATAAGTAATCATATTATGTGGAAGAAATAAATATATTCATGAATGATAACAAATTAAATGATAAAATTATTAAGAATTCATGAAAAAACATACAATATATGACCACCCACATGGCTAGGAACAAATACATACAAGTAAAAAATAGAAATAAAGGGGTTGGCATTATGACTTCATTGAGTCATACCACAACTCTGTAACCTAGAGAATATAATCTATCCTGGTAAACCTTGTTAAGCCAGGTCATAACCCAAAATATACAACAATAATCATATGATAATTGATCTTGTTCATATGTGAAATGGAATCCAACATAGGTGTTGAGTAAAAATAATTATATGGATCCACTAACATAGTCCCATATTAATCATTATATCCATTGAATTGCGTATGTGGCATGATCACCTAAAAAATGAAATTTATAATAGAAGCCCAAAAAATAATGAAATTGTATAGCTTTATAACTTCTTTGGACCATTAATGGGGTTTATCTGTGAACTTCATGGTTAGAGGACCACCATATTAGCACCATCTCCCCATTGATATACATAATATTCCCACGACATCCCTAATAACCATTATTGATCCTCAGGTCCACAACATTAATTGATTAAACCTACCTTGTACTACATCCAAATAAATCTAGGAATGATAATCACCTCATAGGAACAACTACATTTACTATGGAGATACCACACTCAAAACTCCACGGATTACTTGTGGACCATGGGGAATCCCATAAATCGCGCATTATCAATCCCTCATATAGAACATGATTTTAATACCTGATATTCTTGGGGGTTGTGTGATAATTGATTCATAGAATGGTAGGACCTAGTAAATAACATATATCTATGAATGAATAGTTCATATAAGACCATATAATCAATTGAACTACCCTCCTAGAATTCCAAAAAAATATTCTAGACATCCAATACCTCTTGCATCTTCAGCCAAACCATCAGCAGTGCATCCCCTGAATCCAATAATTGTATCCTCTGCATCAAACAAGGAGATCCAATAGTCACCTTGAGAATGATAAAAAATATTATTGTCGATATACACCCTCTCAAAATCTCATAATTCCATTATAATCTAGATCATAAAATTCATTCTCAATGTTCTAATCATATCTCCATTCAAATGTCAACACCTGATTATTTTCAATGGTATCACTATGTCGAAGGAACACCTACCATCCTAGGAATTAATATATGCATGTAATTACATTTCATTAAGGTAGATCCTATTCACAACCTCTATGAATCCTCTCATGCATCACTAATACCTCTTGATGCTAGCCAAGCCAAAAATATACCCCCAAATATTTTAAGATACCAGATCTGGAATATTTCAGGAACCGTGGTATCACATCAGTCACAACATAAGATTCCCTATCATCACCATAAATAACGATCCATGACACACAGAGGGGTTGATTTTATTTTTCATAGGAAATAAAATTCCTTGGAACCTAAATATAAAAGAAAACAAAAATATAATAATTTATTATTGAACAACAACTCCCATCATCGTCATCTCGGCCTCATCAAGATTACACATCAATTCAGAATCTATATGACACCTAATAACATCTCAAAACATAGACAAACATACCCATGTAGGAATGATCAGTGAAAGAGACAACCACATTGGTCAACACAATTATTTTAAATCTGTTTCACCCTAATGTATGTCCTTAGACTTAGCCATGGTCTTGAGTCATCAATCGATGCTATATGAATATCATGTCCCATTGAATCATCACAGGGTTGCAAGTTTTCCCTGAAACATCAATAATTAATTAATTATAACAGTTATAAATAATTTTTTAATTCCATTTTAAACTCATAATATACGGTAAAAACGTCATTAGGTTGTATTCCTCTATAGATATATTAATCCATGAGGTACTGGCCACCCCTAACACCCCCATAGGTTGAATCCAATACAAATCATCACCATTTGATTGTAAATCCATAATAAACATTATTTAAAATCTAACAAAAACCAAATTAACTACAAATAAAAGACATATATTATTCAATAATTATGATACAGTAGTCATATAACATATTTTACACCATAATCCAAGGCTATACAAAACCCCCTTGGAATCTGGGGATTCCAACATGCTTTGGTGGAATCTCTTCTAAAACCCTAACATAAAAATTTCAATTTTATAAGGAATTGAGAATGAGTTCATATATGGTTAATAGAGGGTAAATTGTACTCAAAATACACATTTATTGAATAAAATATCTCCAAAAAAAAGTTGGAACCATGTGAAAAATGGAGGGGTTTATGAAGTGGAATGGGGAAAAATAAGGGAGAGAAGTTTTTGACCCATATAAAAACTAGGGGGAGAAAAACTATAATGTCTCCCCTTTAAAATGATCACTAGAGAAAATGTAGTGTAACTTCTGTAGCCTCTCTACCTCTCTTGAGGCACATTTGAGCCACTGATATGTCTCTTAAGCCCCATACTAGGATGAACAATGTTACTAAATGTGTTAAAACACATAGATAAAAAATAATGTGAAGTTTTTATAAAAAATACCTTCTATAAATTTACAAATTCAAATTCCACCAGTTGTTTTTCATGCTTGTATGGATATGATTCCTTAAAAATTCTACAACATAACACATAACAACCCTATGAATTCCCAGTGGTCACTCAAAATCATATCCAATATTAATTGGTCACTAATTATTGAATAAATGAATTCAATCCATCGTATCTCTATAATCATTTTTTCTAAATTGAGAAATGAAAATTAAAAATCTTAGTCCGTTTATCCACAAGAAAGTGTACATAAAAACTACTAAAACCCTATGATAGATCATTCATCCCTTATACACTAAAAAAACATCGTTTCATAAAAATAACTTACCTTGGCCTCTAGTGATCTAAACCATTGGATGTATCTCAAAACATCAAATTCTAGTGAGATGGTAATATTTCTATTTGAGTTTCCTATTAAAAACAAACACCTATATTCTGAGGGTACACCTAGATTAATTTCCAACTCATCACACTGAAACATAGAACATAATATTAATCAAAATCTTGTACAAACTCTATATTATCACAAGAAAACATAAATTGATGTTTCTCCACTCTAGAGGAATAACCTGAGGACACCGTCTTTCCCATAAAAATCACCACCTAATTATTAAAACACACCAACAATATCCATAACTATGAACTGGATTCCATTATTGACATTCTGTATCTAAAAAACCATAAATACATTAGTCATTTAACCTTTAGGAGATTTTTTCTTTTCATTTGAAATTTTCCTAATAGGTGCAGATAGATTTATCATCCTTATCTATTATCTCATAGAATTACTTCTCAATTTCATATACATAATATGAGGAAACAATTTATTTAAAAATAATATCTCAAAATCATCCTACTCTCTGGAGTAAATTTCCATATGTTGCTTCATATCCTTCATTAGATTCCACTATTGATATGCTTGATCTTACAAATGATCGACTATAGAAAATCAATTTTTCATGATCAATACACCAGATAATGAAAAATATCATTTCAATGTTATGGATTTATTTCTCATTAATTATTGGATTAGGGTAAGTGCAAAAAATTTGGTTGTTAACTTATGAAGAAATCAGAGAATATTTTTATCTCATTTGATAATATGCAATTTCACATAATTTATACCTTGTGAATGTTTTATGGGAATTACAATGATATTTTTCATTCAATATCCCACTTTACTTTTTTTCCTATGAGTAAAATCATTTTTATGACATTCAAAATTATCAATAACATGATTCCTTCAGGATTTATCTATCATCTAAAACAAAAAACAATGTGTGACAACAATAATAATCTTAGGAAACTTTATAATCCAAAGAAATCAATTATAAGAAGTCTAAATCATGAAACATTTTTTAAAATAATTGAAGCCTTATGATTAACCAAGTTTATCCACGGTTATTGCCTATTAAAATTCTTCATGATTCATTTTAATTAGTTTATTTATTTTGAAAACATATCCCCTAGGAGTATAAAACTAGGTGTGTAGTAGGGCTCATTGTCGTACACCATGTATTGAACGAGTTCTACCCAATGTTTCTTTTATAGTTTATCACACCAAGGTAAAACTATCCTAGTTCCACATACACATGTGGTATCCTGAAATAGTTGTAATTTATTATAAAACCACACTTATTTCTTTACAATTACTTATGAAATTCCTTAATATATATAATTATCCTACGGTTTATCACTAAAGATTTGTCATCTTAGTTTCAAAGTTTAACTAAATATTTCCTCTCATAGCAACTACTGTGATCCATTAACATATATATTACTTATCATTTTATGAATATTAATTTTATATTACAAAAACACACATGAGGACTCTAATGGTTCAGTGTAATTTTAAACTATATTACATAAACAATAGGTTCATAAGTTAACTACATCATCTCCCACTATGTTCTCTATAACAACACAATTTCTTAGACATATCAAACATAATATTATTCTTTATAATGTATCAAATGGAAACATAATAGAGTGTGAGTTTAGATACCTAGAAAAGCTAAATACAGGAGATATAAATGATGACCTTAACATTACCAGAGCATAAGGGTAGAATAAAATTAGAATAACATTTAAATTCCATACCCTCTAGAACATATATCATTATCATTAGTCATATAATAAAAATTAATATTTTATAAGACATTGACATTAAAAGAATTAATGAACATGAGCCCTGAGAGACTAACATTATCACAATAGATATAATTGTGCTATAAAAATTAGCATCAAAATTGAATTCCTTAGTATTAAAGGCTAATCATGTAGCAGCTGAACCCCGTAATACTCAGAGATGGTGCCTTAAAACATGATGTGTATTTTTTACAAATATCAAGCACTAATATTTTACACATCATGTCTCATATATAGGATTATTACGGTTAAGGTTCTAGGAAACCAACCACTTCTAACATGCTTCTTCGGCTAAAAATGTATACCTCAAAAATTTTATTTAAAAATGTATAGTGAACATATAAATTCCCATTAAGGGGCTTTAAAATAACATTATATACCTAATATAACTTGTTGAAAACAATAGTTCTCTTAAGGAATGTTGTAACACTTGTATCATAACATATCATTTAGTTTAAGAATTATAAGATCATATTTCATGGAATACTCACAGAGTTATAAAGAATCATGATTTTATTATAGGCATGCTCATTAATAAATAATAAGTAAAAGAAATTCTAACTGTAATAGGTTCGACATGTGAATATGGAAGTAATAAATTTATAACTATGATTAAAACATGATCAGAGTCATGCATAATAATAGCTTCAATTTAATTCATTACTAACTGTTAGCCGTAATAGGTTACTGAGTTCTCTACATGATAAATAAACATCATTCCATAAGCATTTACTTCTTCTGATATTCATAAGTACTGGGACTTAAACATGGATATTTTACTATTTGAATATCCACACCATTAATTAATTATCATAAACAAAGTGAGGGAATGTATAATGCGGGAAAATATAACCACAACATCAAGGCCTCGTTCTAAGACCATAAATAATAATTTTGTTGGGGCCTTGTGCCAAGACGATAGTTTGTCTCATGAGACCTACCGATGCACCGATGGCCTGTAGCGGGCCCCACCAGACACTTACTTTTTCCAATAAACTCCTCATGTGGAATGTAAGGTTGTATGTTCAAAGTGTCCCATAACACTATGGACATTAAATATCTCATTTTATATTATTCCAAATGTCCCATACCACATTGAATAAATTAACTCATATTTCCATAAAATTTCATAAGATTTTTAATAACATTCTTTTGACTTTACATATACAATGTAAATAGTGCATATAATTGATAATTATAAAACTATCAACTGTGTGGCTATGTCATTGAATTGAAATCACAATAACAAGATTATGCCATATGTGATGAAAACTAATGCACTAAAATAATTACATGTTTTTTCACATAAAATGAAAACCTTAAATTATAAAACCTTATTAATCAATTACATATAAGACATTAATATAGATGGATAATTAATTAAAAGATAAATAAAATACTTCATATGGGGTATTAAACTCACAGATTCCCAAACATTTATTACTGATATGCTTTTGTATAACACATCACAAGGGTATAGATAAAGTTAAACATAAAAAGTATGAAATTCAACCATAACTTATACCATTTAATATATGTATGAAAATAAGTGATTCATAAATACGCATATAAGAGTAGAAAACCTCAAATATTATACTCATGAACTCACTGAAATTAATAAAAGCTTGAATAGTATAATTTTTGGAATATCCAAAATTAGGGTTTAGTGTTGTTTAAATCTGTTTATACACAATGGTGTATATAAAAGTAGTATTTTTAAACAGGATCAAAACATTATAAAAAACAACTTTTTTTATTCACTTTTAGAAATCCTTTGAAAATTCCAAATAAAATTGAGGAACAATGTTTATATGTGTATGCATATATTCACATATCCTAATACAAATTATGTATTAAAGGTTTTAAAATAGAAGAATTCCAATGTCATGCATATGACTTCCATATATTAGGCACATTTATTTAAAATGGTTCCTATTTTCTAAATCATAAAATAAAATTTGAAAGGATTATTTATTAAACAAATTTATATAGAGGTTAAGTAAACATTGATATAAATATACAAATTATATGTATAACCGATTATTCATATGGATCTAACACTAAAATTAATTGACACCAACATGTTTGTCAAAAACATCAATTAATCATCAAATTTCAATGTTAAAAGTCTTAAAAATGTTCCACAAGGTGAGTAATATAAAATATATAATTATATATTAATGTGTATTATATATATATAATGATTCATACAAAATATAATTCCTTAAGTTTTAAAACTCATTTAAACATTTAAACTCAAAGTTTAGAATTCTTAAAACCGAACATAAGAGAGGATTATATAAAACTGTATGGTTATATATAAATGTACATAAGTAACCGAATATAAAACTTATATAAACATGTTTTGAAGGACGAAAATAATCACTCAGGTTTAAAAAAATACGGTATAAACCCAAAATCCAGATGTCCATGAATCGGGCTCAAAAGGGTTATTATCCAATCCAAAAAGATGTATATATATATGAGTATACATATTTATATATAAATGTATATAATTTCAAAACATCATGAAAGGAAACATAAATCCCTTACTTGGTTTGAAGAGGAGGATAGGTCCGGGCAATGCTCGAAAGATCCTATAGAAGATGCTGAAAATGATGAACACCCATAGGGTTCAAATGAAAAACATGATATAATATATTAACTATATATATTATATGGTTAATACAACATGGAAGGAAAATAGAGACCTACTCAGTTTATAATATGACATGGAGAGTCTTTTTGGAAAATGAAATCAAAGTAGGGGCCCTCAATGTCATGAGTGGAGAAATTAGTGCAAGTGGGAAAGGAAGAAGGCACTCATGCAGTGCATGCAGGAGGAAGAAGATGTCACCGGTGACATAAAACTGATGAATTAATTACCAATTGGCATCAGGGGGAGTAGATTAGAAGGCCATGGGATGTGCGGCGATTTAAAAAGAGGTGGATGGTTGTGATTAGATCAACAATGGATCATATGGCTCAGATTCATCATGGTGATTTATAATAACAAGGAAGACCATGATTAGATCGTGACGAATCGGACGATGCATAAAAATGCGAAGATAAACAGCGGCTGCTAGGAATCCAGGATAAGACCGAAAAGGATGGCTCTGATCATGCATGACACGATCAAACATTCCAGATTGTGTTTCAACTTCAAAACCTCATCATACATTGAATCAGGGAGATCTTCACAGTTAATTTATAATTTTCGAGCTCCCATCCTAATGGAAGATTACTCCCTCTCCCTCATAGTACTGCCTCGTACCGGGTTCTGTGGGTGTGCTCTGCGCCCACCACAATTATTGTTCCGCCCTGCATGGTAGTGACCTCTATATCCCTTGTGTGTGCTTCAAGCGCACCCCCACATGCCCACTAGCTGGCCTATACTGAGACATAAGGCTAGGCTAGGCTGCCTAGCGCTTGCTGTCTCCTTCGGCCTAGCTAGAGGGGTGTCCCTTGTGGGGTATGTTTTTATAAAACCCAACTCCCTATGTTACCTATAAAATCATAGAAAATGAAATATATTCATTTTAACTATATAGAGAATATCGTATATTTTATAAAACATGATTTTAATTTTAATCTTTTGAAGATAAAAGTACACAAATTAAATTATAGTATAACCTTTAATTAATAAATGTATTTTTAATCATGATTCCCAATTCAAAACATAATTCACTCCTCTTTGAGTAATTTTTTACAACAGTAAATTTGTATTTTAAAATCCATGGTAATACATTTATTCTTTCATTATTTAATGAAGAGTTTCATATATAAACATGTTTAAAAGATATTACTTTAATTTATAGTTGAAATACAAGAAAATACCAATATTTATAAATACATTGAAATATAATAACTAGAATTCCCAATGGCTATAATTATATCCATTAGAGATTAATTAGTCAATTAAAGGGGTAATGGTCGAACATATGCCCTTATTAATACATATATTAGGGTGTTCCAAAATCAATTCAATTTGGTGATGATGGTTCACATCATTCCATTGATTCTTATTACGGCTGTTGTCTGGCCATACCGATGTTTATTGTGAAGGATCTGAAGGACTCTTACTATCTATTTGGGGTTTTTATTGTATTGGGTGGTCTCCATGTTATTATAATATGTTTTTAATAGGTATTTTTGGGTAATAGGGTTTTCAATTGATCTTTATATTTTGTAAAAACGTGGGTGTTTAATTATATAAAATTATTTCAATTTATTTTGTATGTTTTGTTGGGATACAATAAAAATTAAACATAATTAAACAACAATTTTTTTATTGCATGATAAAAAGGTTTGGGGTGTCACATTATTCCCCCTATGAAGAATTTTGTCCTAAAAATTTATTTCATATAACAATACTAAAAGACTCTTTAATGTTCTTCATGACATCCCCCATCGTGGAAGATCCTCGGGTGTGGTCAACTAAATACCCAAATTGGTTTTCAATTCTTCCACTTCCCTGGCCCAAACACACCTTGGACATTAATGAAAAAACTCATGAATTGCACAATTGGGATTCCAAAGGGAGAAATTAAGGGTAGAATGATGGGAGATGTCTGAATAGACAAACTCTCTAAGATCTTGTCATACTTTCTTTTGTCCGAGAATGTCAATGTCGTAGATGTGGTCATACAAACTGATGCTTAGGATCTGGGGCATGTAGACCGCGTGAAGGTTCCCTTCCAAGGATGCCTCATGAATCCGTTCGCTGGCTGTGAAGTTTCGAGATAGATGGAGGCATAGGAAAATAACATCATGGCACATTCCCTTACTCCAATTCTAAGTGAGTTGGACAATGACTATGCAGTTTTAGATATAGGCATTCCCTTGGCAGGAGTGGAGAATGTCTAGCTTATTCGATACACCATAAATATGTTTTCATGTTCTTTACATGTTTTCTAAGGGAAGGTATTCTTACACACTAGTTTCAACCATAATGACCTATAGTACCTCAACAAGAAGATATAAGATATGGGTTTTTCATTCCATCTGAAAATAATAATTTTTCTTGAATGTCCAATCTATGAATCTTATCCCAAAGAAAAAACACTAAAAAGGTTGTATAATGAAGAAACAAAAAATCGTATTTTCATAAAATAAACTAGTACACAACACCTAAGACTAATGGTTTCTCTAGTTCCCAGTTACATGAATCCACAAAACAATTTAGGAACTCTCAATCTCCGTGAACCAAATTCAACTTGAGCAGTCTGGTTCAATCTCATTCATACACTTATAGTGTCTCCGGAGTGAGACATGAAGGGTGTAATGCTGAGAGATATTAGTATGTACTTGATTTATGTACAACAAACATAAGGCATCAATTTCAATGATTTTAATTACAAGACCATAAACGCCATAGGACAATATTTTGCACATATATGCAGCGCGGAGGTCACCTATTTCTATAGCTTCATAGAAATCCATGAGGGATGAGATTCCTTCTACTACGTTGAATCATCTAAAAAGTCACTCAATGTACATTCCCCGAATATCATAGGATGATAATTGGATTTTTATCATAAATACGTAGTCTAAACCCACTCATCGGTGAATTTGGAGTACTTGGGGAGAGTTTGACATGTCGTAGAGGTGTTTGTATGTCATATGAATGTGTGTATAGTGCACAAAGTTTTAATGGGTAGATATTGAAAGTATGGTTTCTAGAGACTCAATTGGAAGAGAAAAAGACTTGTATTTTCGTTTTCTTTCTAAAATTGAAGAAAACAACATACTTAGAAATGTTTAATTTTTTGTCTAGTTCTGGTTTTTAGAGTTAACTACACTGATCCTATAATACCAACTGTAATAGACCGACACCAGAATACCCGGGGTCGTTGCCTAAATACATGATGATTAATTTTTAAAAAATCATAAACTGATTTTTTTCACATCATGTCCCATAAAGAGGATCATTATGATTCAGGTTTTGGGAAACCAACCACTTCTGACATGCTTCATCAGCTAAAAAATAATACCTACAATTTTTTTTAATAATGTAGGGTTAGAATACGAATTCCAGTAATGAGTATAAAAATAATATAATTTACAAAATATAACTTTCTAAAAGCAAAAATTTTCTTAAGGAATGATGTATCACATGTATCATACCATATAATTTAGTCAAAGAATTTGACGAGCTTATTTCCTAGAATACTGACAGAATTATAAAAATACATGATTCTATTATAAGCATGGTCATTCAAAAATAATAAGTAAAATAGATTCTAACTATAATAGGTACAACATGTTAATATGAAAGTAATATTTTTATCACTAATAGTAAAACCTGATCAAAGTTGCACATAATAATAACTTCAATTTAATAAATTGATTACTATAAGTCAAAACTGGTTATTGAATTCTCTGAGTGCTAAATAAATACCATTCCATATGCATTTACTTATTATGATACTCATAGGTACTGGATCTTGACCATTTATATTCTACTATTCAAACTTCCACATGGTAAATTAATTACCATTAACATAATGAGGGAATGTATAATGTGGGAGAATATAACTATAACGTCAAGGCCTCGTGCTAAAACCATAAATAATCATTTTTTCAAGGCCTTGTGCTAGTACCATAGATTGTCTCATTAGACCTACCGATGCACCGAGGGGTTGTAAATAGCCCCACCCGACACATACTATGTCCAATACATTCCTTATGTTCCACGTAATGTTGTATCTTCTAAAGTGTCTCATAAAAATTGAACATTAAATTTCTTATTTCATATTATTCAATATGTCACATACCACCTTGAATAATTTAATTCATAATTCCATAAAAGTTCATAAGAGTTTTAATTACATTCAATGGCATTTAAATATACAAAGTAAATCATGAATATAAGTGTCAATCACAAAAGTATCATCTTCATGGCTATGTAATTGAATGGTAAATATGATAAAAAGATTATGGAATATGTGATGACAACTAATTCACTAAAATAAATACATGTTTTGTCTCATAAAATTATAAACATAAATTCTAAAACCTTATTAATCAATTAAATATTGGAATTTCATCTGTATGAAAAATCAATTAAATCATGAACCAAAATTTTCATGTGGGTTATTAAACTCACAGATACCCAAACATTTATTAATGATATGATTTTTTATAACACAACACAAGGTTATACATAAAGTTAAACATGAAAAGTATTAAATCCAACCATAAATAATACCGTTTAATATATGTATTAAAATAAATGATTCATACATATGTATATAAGAGTAGAAAACACCATATATTATACTAATGAACTCACCAAAATTACTAAAGACATCAAAAGTATAATATTTATAATATCCAAAATTAGGGGTTAGTGTTTTGTAAATCGGTTTATACACAAGGGAGTATATAAAAAAGTAGTAATTTTAAACAAGAACCAAACATATTTCCAAAAGAACATTTCTTATTCTCTCTTAGAAATCCTTGAAAAATTCTAAATAAAATTGAGGATCAAATATTATATGTATACGCATATATTCACATATCTGAATATAAATCATGTATTAAATAATTTAAACCAAAAAAAACAATGTCACCCATATGAAATTAATATATTAGGCACATTTATTAACAAGTGTTCCGGTGTTTTAAATAATAATATAAAATTTAAATAGGTTATTTATTGAACAAATTTATATAGTGGTTATGTAATCATCGATATACATATACAACTTATATGTATTACCGAGTATACTTAAAGGTCTTTCACCAAGATTAATTGACAGCAACATGTTTTTCAAAAACATCAATTAATCATTAACGTTCAATGTTAAAGAGACTTAAAACTGATTCAGAAGGTGATTTATATAAACTATATAATTACTTATGACCGTGTATTATATATATATAATGTTTTATACAAAATACAATTCCTTGAATTTTTAAATTCTACTTAAACATTTAAACACAAATTCTAGAAGTATTTAAATTGGACATAATAGAGGTTTATATAAAACTATATTGTTATATATAAGTACATATATAACCGAATATAATAGGTATATAAACATGTTTTTCATGAGAAAAATAATCTCTCAGGATTATAAAAATGTATAAAACCAAAATCCAGAAGTCCTACAATTGGACATAAGAGGGTATTTATCCAACCCACAAGGATTTATATATATATATATACATTTATATGAGTATATATATATATATATATTTTCAACATGACAAGAAATTAAACATAAATCCCTTACTTGGTTTAAAGAGGAGGAGATGCTTAGGGAAGGATTTAAAGAGGCTTGAGAAGATGCTGAAAAGGATGAACACCCATAGGATTGAAATGAAAAATGGGATATAATATATAAACTGTATATATTATATGTTTAATATAACATGCGAGGAAAACCGAGACATACATGGTTTATAGTACGATCATGGGAGTCATTGTGGAAAAAGAGAGAAAAGGAGGGGTTACTGATGTCATAGGTGGAGAAATTGGTGCATGTGGGAAAGGAAGAAGGAACTATTGCAACGCATGAAAGAGGAAAAAGATTCCACTAGTGAGGTAAAATTGGAGGAAAACGAACAGCTAGGATTCGAGGGAGAGTTGATATGATGGCCACAGATGGTGGGGTGATTTAAAAAGAGGTGGAGGGACGCAATTAGATCCGTGATGGATCGAATGTCTTAGATTCGATGCGGTGATTTAAAATAACTTGGATGGCATGATTGGATCACGGTGGATAAAATAGAACAACAAATGTGGAGATATAAGGAGGCCTCTATGAATGGAGGGCTATACCGAAATGGATGGTTACAATCATGTGTGACATGATTTAACGGTTCAGATCGAATTTTTCCTTAAAAACCCTATCCCACATCAAATCAAGGAGAGTTTTGTGGCTCCATTATAATCATAATGCCCCCATCCTAACACCAGATTAATCCCTCTCCCCTCCCGATATCACCCTGTATCAGGTTTTGCTAGTGCGTTCTGCGCCTACCCCTTGCACCGTGCCGCCCCACATGGTTACGAGATCTATTTTTCTTGTGCATGCTTCCTGCACATGCACATAGGCCCAAATTCCGGCTTATTATGAGAAAGAATGCTAGGCTTTGCAGCCTAGCACATGCTACCTCCTTCGGCCCGGCTAGAGGGCTAGCCTTTGTGGGGTGCATTTTTATAAAACTCAACTCTCAAAATTTACTATAAAATCATAGAGAAATAAATATATTATTTCTAACTATATATAGATTATAATATAGTTTATAAAACATGATTTTTATATTAATCTTTTGAAGATCAATGTACACAAATCAAATTATAGTATAACCTTTAATTAATAAATGTATTTGTAATAATGTCTTCAAATTCAAAATATAATGTAGACTTATTTCGGTATTTTCTATAAAATACAAGAGTTGTATTATCAAATCCACCTTAATTAATTTATTCTTTCAAAATTTAAAGAAGAGTTTTATTTAAAAACAATTTTAGAAGATATTAATTTAATGTAGACTTAAAATAATTGAAAATATCAATATTTCTAAATATTTTGAAATGGAATAACTAGATTTAAAAACGGATATAATTAATGTCGTTAGAGACTCATCAATCACATAAAGGGGTAATAGTCAAATTGAGTCTCTTATAAATACATGTATTAGGGTGTTCAAAAATCAATACAATTTGGTAAAGATGGTGCACATCATTCCATTGATTCTTAGTGCGGCTACAGTAGCTCTAGCCATAATATTGTTTATTGTGATGAATTTGAATGACCCTTTATATCTCTTTGGGTTCTTGTTGTATTGTGTGGTCTCATTTTAATACTAATTAGATTTTTAATAAGTATTTTTGGTAAATATGGTTTTCCTTTGAACTTGATGTAATGTAAACACATGTGTGTTTAATTAAATAAAATTCTTTGTGTATATTTTGATTTCTTTATTCAGATAACAAGAAAATTAAATAGAACTAAACTATAATATTATTATTACAAGAGAATAAGGTTTGGGGCATCACTTTATTACCACCTACAAATAATTTGGTCTATGCAATTCATTTTATATAACTATAATAAAAGACTCTTTGATGTTATTCACCCCATACCCCATCGTGGATGATCCTTAGGTTTTGTAAGCTAAATACCCAAATTGGTGTTCAATTATTTTTCTTCCCTAGCCAAGAAACACCTTAGATAGTAAGAGTTAAAATCATGAATTGAATACATGGTCTTTTATAGGGAGGCCCAAATGGTAGAAAGTTCAGAGAGGTATGAATAGACAAACTCCTTAAGAGCTTTATGGGCTATCTCTTGTCCAAGAATATCAATTTCATAGATGTCGTCATACAAACTGAATATTAGGATCTGATGTATGTAAGTTGTGAAAAGGTTACCTTCCAAGGAAATCTCTTGAAACCTTTACCTGGAAGTAATGTTTCAAGATAGAGTGATGCATAGGAAAAGGCATTCATGGTACTTTCCCATTCACTAATACTCAGCGAGTTGGAAAGTGGCGATGTAGTGGTAGATATAGGCATTCCTTTGGATGGATTAGAGAATGTCTAGACTGTCTGATACACTATAAAGATGTTTGCATGTTTTTCATAGTTTTGTGAAGGTAAGGTATTCTTCCACACTGGATCTGACCAGAAAGGACTCTAGTAACTCAAAGGGAATATATAATATATGGGTTTGTCATTCCATCCGAAAATAAATTTTTTTCATGAAATCCCAATAATTGAAACTTATCCAAATGCTCAAAAACTGAAAAGGTATAATAAAAATGAAAAAAATTGTATTTTCATAAAACAACATGTACACAACTCCTAGGACTAATGGATTCCCCAATTCCCATTTACATGAATCCCAAAAACATTTCTGAAACTCACAATCTCCCAGAACCAAATGCATCCTAGCCAGTCTGGTTCAATCTCATGGGTACACTAATGGTGTCTCTCGAGTGAGACACGAGGGGTGTAAATCCATGAGACATCATTAGGTACATTATTCCTGAACAATGAATGGAAGGGATCAATTTCAAGTATTTCAAAGTCCATTATATGACCATAATGGTCATAGGAGAGGGTTTGGAACATATATGTTGTGTGGAGGTCACCCACTACTGTATCATCTTGGAATTCCATGAGGGACATGATGCCTTCTGCTGCGGAGAAGCATCCAAAATACCCTCAATGTACTATCCCCGATGTTCATAGGATGAAAATAGGATTTTTCATTATAAATAGGTAGTCTGAAATCAATCCTCAATGAAGTTGGAGTACTCATGGAGAGTTGGATGTTATAGATGTGTTAACATGTCATACGACATTACGCATAGTTTACAATGTTGTCTTGGATAGATAATTAAAGTATGGTTTATAATGCCTCAACAGAACGAGACAAAAGACTGGTATTTTTTCCATCTAAAAATTAAGAAAACATCATACATAAAAATGCCTATTTATTTGTATTGTTTAGTTCTGGTTTTCCAGAGTGATCCAAACCAAAACCATGATACCAACCATAACGGCCCGACTCCAGAATACCTGGATTCAGTGCCTTAAAACCTGATCTATAATTTTTATAAAAATCGTGCACTAATATATTACACATCATGCCCCATACATAATATTGTTACGGTTTAGGTTCTAGGAAACCAGCCACTTCTGACATGCTTCTTCAGCTAAAAAATGATACCAGAAATTTTTATTTAAAAATGTTGGGTTGACATACTAATGCACATTAAGGAGTTCTAAAATTACATAATATACCAAATATATCTTTTTGAAAAAAAACATTTTCATAATGAATATTGCAATGCATGTATCATAACATAACATTTAGTCTGAGAATTATAGGATATTATTTCATTGAATACTGACAAATGTTATAAAGAAACAATATTTTATTATATGCATTCTCATTCATTAATAGTATGTAAAATACATTAAAACTATAATAGGTATTACTTGTGAATATGAAAGTATACAATTTATAACTAAGAGTAAAACATGTTCTGATTTTCCCATAATAATAACTTCAATAACCTTGATTACTAAATACAAGTCGTAACGGGTTATTGAATTCTCTGAGTGATGAATAAAATTCATTCCATAAGAATGTACTTCTTCAGATACTCAAGAGTACTGGCTCTTAACCATGGATATTCCACTAGTCGAATATCCACTTGGTTAATTAATTATCATAAATATAATGAGGGAATGTATAATGTGGGACAATATAACCATAATTTTAATGTGTCATTCCAAGATGATAAATAATAATTTTTCAAGTCCTTTTTCCAAGATAATAGTTAATCTCATGAGAGATACCAATGAATCAAGGGGCTATAGCAGGCCCCACCCGACACTTACTAAGTCTAATACATTCCTCCTATAATATGTAAGTTCGTATGTTCAATGTTTCCCATACCACATTGAACATTAAATTTCTTATTTCATATTATTCAAAGTGTCCTATACCACCTTGAATAATTTAATTCATAATTCCATAAAATATTATTAGAGTTATAACTAAATTATTTGTCATTTACATATAAAATTTAAACCATGAATATAAGTGTTAATTACAAAACCATAAACTATAAGCCTATGTCATTGAATGGTAAGTATGATAAGAAAATTAAAAAATATGTTATTACAAATAATTCCAAAAAATTAATACAAGTTTTGTCACATAAAATGATAACCATATATTCTAAAACCTTATTAATCTACTATATATTGGAATTTCATCTATATTAATATTTAATTAAAAGATAAACCAAATATTTCATGTGGGGTATTAAACTCAGAGATGCCCGAATGGTTATTTCTTCTATTATTTTGTATAACACATCACAAGGTTATATATAATGTTAATCATGAAAAGTTTGAAACTCAACAATAAATAATACAATTTAATATATGTATGAAAATAATTTATTCATCCATTTGTATATAAGAGTATAAAACTCAAAATATTATACTCATGAACTCCACACAATTACATAAAGAATCCAATGTATAATATTTATAATATTCAAAATTAGGGTTTAGTGTTGTGTAAACCTGTTTATACAAAAGGGTGTAGATAAAAATTAGTATTTTTAAACAAGAACCAAACATATTTTGAAAACAACATGTTTTATTCTCTATTATATATCCTTGGAAGATTCTAAAAAAAATTAGGATCAATGTTTATATGTATATGTATATATTCACATATCTGAATATACATTATATATTAAAGGGTTTAAACCAAAATAACCCCAATGTCACCCATATGAATTTAATATATTGGGCACATAAATTAACAATGGTTCCTATGATTTACATCATAATATAAAATTTAAATGGTTTATTTATTAAACAAATTTATATATTGGTTATGTAAACATCGATTTACATATACAACTTATATGTATAATTGAGTATAACTATGGGTCTTACACCAAAATTAATTAACACCAACATGTTTATCAAAAACAACAATTAATCATTTATGTTCAAGGGTAATAGACCTTAAAATGTTCTAGAAGGTGATTTATATTAAATATATATTTATATATGACCGTCAATAATATATATATATATATAATATAATTCCTTGCGTTTTAAAATTCTAATTAAAATTTGAATCACAAATTAAAGATGTCTTAAAACAGGATATAATAGAGGATTATATAAAACTATATTGTTACATAAATATGTACATATATAACCGAATATACAAGGTATATAAATAAGTTTTTCATGAGAAAATTAATCTCTGAGGTTTAAAAAAATAATACATAAACCCAAAATCCAGAAGTCCTAGTATCAGTCATAAGAGGGTTTTTATCCAAACCGAAAGGGTGTGTGTGTATATATATATGAGTATATATATATATATAAATTTGTATAATTTAATAATGAAAATAAAGGAAACATATATCTTTTACTAGGATTCATGAGGAGAAGATCCTTGGAGAAGGCTCGAAGGAGGCTTGAGAAGATGCTGAAAAGGATGAACACCTGTAGGGTTCAAATGAAAAACGAGATATAATATATAAACTATATATATTATATTTTATAAAAAAAATGTGAGTAAAACTGAGATATACTTGGTTTATAATATGATAGAGGAGTTTTTGTGGAAAAAGAGAGCAAAAGGGGTTTCACTGGTGTGACGGGTGGAGAAATTGGTGCAAGTGGGAAAGGAAGAAGGAACTTGTGTAGCACATGCTGGAGGAAGAAGGCACCATAGGTGAGGTAAAACTGGAGGAAAAAATGAATGGTTGGGATTAGGGGGAGTAGATCGGAAGACCACAGGTGATATGACAATTTAAAAAGAGATGGACGGTCATAGTTTGATCTGTGATGGATCAGAGGGCTCAGATTCGACGCGGTGATTTAAAATAACTTGGAAAGTCATGATTAGATAGTGATGTATAGGGAGGCAAACAAAAATGTGGAAGTATACCACATCTGCTGGGAATCGAGGAATAGACGAGAATGGATGGCTTCAATCCCACAAAATGAGATCTAACAGTCTAGATCACGTTTCACCTTAATAACCTCATCCCACATCGAATCGGGAAGAGTTTCAAGGATCCTTTATAAGCCCGGAGCTCCCTGACTATTTCTATATTACTCCCCATCCCTTCTCGGTACAACCCTGTACTGGGTTCTGCGGGTGTCCTGTGAACCCACCCATGTCGCTGTGCTTCCCCACATGGTGGCATGCTCTGGTTCCCTTGTGCATGATTCAAGCATGCACACACATGACCACTAGTTGGCCTATGTGGATGCTGAAGGCTAAGCTCAGCCGCCTTGCGCATGCTTCCTCCTTCAGTCTGGCTAGAGGGCTGGCCCTTGTGGGGTATTTTTTTATAAAACCCATCTCTCAAAATTAATTATAATATCAAATATATATATATATATATATATTCATTTTAACTATATATATAATATCATAAATTTTATAAAACTTGATTTTATTTAATACATTGTAAGATCAAAATACACAAATCTAATTATAGTATACCGTTTAATTAATAAACATATTTATAATCATGTTTTCAAATTCAAAACATAATGCACACCTCTTTATATATTATCTTTAAAAACCAGATTTATATTTTCATATCCACCTTAATACATTTATTCTTCAAATATTTAAAGAAGATTTAAATTTATAAACATGAATAAAATATATTAATTTATTTTACAATTAAAATACAATAAAATATCAATATTTCAAAATACTTTGAAAAAAGAATAACTTTAATTCCCAATTACTATAATTATAGTAGTTATAGATTCATCATTCTCTTAAAGGGGTAATGTTCGAATTGAGGCACTTATAAATAATTGTATTAGGGTGTTCCAAAATCATTACAACATGGTGATGATAGTGCACATCACTCTATTGATTCTTTGTGTGGTTGTAGCAGATCTAGCCATACTGATGTTTATTATGATCGATCCGATGGACCCTTACTATCTCCTTGGGGTTATTTTTGTATTGGGTGGTATCCATGTAATTATAATTGGTTTTTAATAAGTATTTTTTGGTAATATTGTTTTCCTTTCATCTTGTTATAATGTAAACACTAGGGTGATTAATTAAATTAAATCCTTTGAGATTATTTTGTATGTTTTGTTCAGATAACATGAAAATTAAATAGAATTAAACCATAATATTAAAATTACAAGAGAAAATGGTTTGGTTCATCATACATTAAAAGGATATAATAGTGTAATGGGCTCACTCTCCAACCCATGAATGTAGTCACGGTTTTCTCCCAATACCATAATATTGGAAAACATCCCTTAATGAACATGGTTCACTCCCCAATTTATTCTTTTTTATTTCTTGAAACATTCATCATTATCTAATTAATTGGAGGGATACATAATTATAAGCCTATGGTTGACATAAAAAAATCATACATATATGTTTCAGATGATAATAAAATAATCATCATTGCACAAATCATATAAATAAAATAGGATTCATAATTATTTCTCTAAAGTAGAACCCATCTAAATGATTTATGTTTCACTTCATTAATTCATCAACGAATATTATGTAGAACAAGAATATTTTTTATAAAAATATTTTCTTCATAATCATAAACCATCCATAGAAATAATAGGTATGGCATCATTTTATAATTTCCAAATTTTATGATAAGAGGAATCTGGGGTTGTTATCACTGATGAATAAAAATACCATTAATCAATCATAAAAACATTCCCTAGAGAAAACCTATTTTTCATTTAAAAACATATGTTTCAAAAATAAATATTGTACAAGTATTAAATAAAATAAAAAAAAATTAAAATAACATTGGAAACATGTAATGTAATCTTTAAATCATTGATCAATCAATATTGTTTTGAACACCATTCATTCCATACATGAAAAAGAGAATCCTTTCACATTATTAAAATAATTTCTAAAGGACGTAAGTTTGAAAATTATAAGAATATGACTTTAAAAAGTTTATAAATATTCAAAAAATCATAATCATTTGTTTATAAATTCACTTTAAATGAATAAAAAATTGTTAAAAATTTATATAAAACATTGATATGGAAGAGAGATGATTTTTTAACAAATAAAGAAAAAAGTGTTTATCTTTAAAATAGTTTTTTGGAATCCTGCCTATTTAACGAGATTTATATTGTTGGAAAAAGTTTAATTTCCAAAACTAACTAATTTATATTTAATTTAATGAGTTTATATATATATATATCATAATATTTCATCTTCTAAAACATATTCTTAATGTATGAAGATAAACATTGATATTAAAACGTAAAACCTTACCACTTAGGTAACATTTGAATTGTAATCCCCATGAAAGTATTAAACTTTTAGGGTATTTTTATCTCATAATTGTAATAATAATAATAAAAAAATTAATCAATGGGTGGTATATACAAAACACAAATTAAAAAGGGGGTGAATATTTCACATGTCCCACCAAAATAAAATAGAGAGGAAAATCCTTTACATTAGTCTTTTACTTTATTAGTAAATGTTATAACCTCATATATCATAAATATAAATGTATTATATTTCAATTAAAAAATTATAATCATATATGTCATACCATATTTGATTTACTTGTAATATTTTATCACCCTTTCACTAACAGTTCTTTATTAAAATCATTATTCTGAGTGATAACTTCTTACTTTTTAATATAAGTTCTAATTTTGTATTTTTCAAAAATTTACATTAATTATGGTTCCATCATATCCATATCGTTAATAATGATAGAAATATATTATGTATTCGTTTTATACATTATTATATTCATTCATAATAGTTATATTTAGAAAAATCAATTTCACTATTTATAAAGATGGTAGGTAATATGTACGGAACAACACTATTTTCAATTTTTGAATCATGAAAAAAAATTATATAATAATAAAACATTAAAAAATAATTTATATTTTATATATATCACATATATATATTAATTATATCCTTATTAACATACATGTTAAAATAAAATGTAAAACATATTGCATTACTTCTTGGTGGCAGCAGTCTACACGTACGCATGACTGATGTTATCTTTATTAATCAGATTGGAAGATAATAAGATAGATGGGAACTTATAATTATATGATTATAATTAATTCATAAATTTTATATATTATTATATGATTAAAATCCATCCATGTATTGATCTGTGTTATGGGAAAATGGAAAATGACTAAATTGGTTCGTATAGAGGCAATCCACCGTACACATGATCAACACTTATGTTAACTATTTGTTGCAATTGGAGATAGATATAAGATATTACACTTACATAATTGCATCTATTAAAATGTAAGACACAATTTTTATTATTTTATAATATTTTTATATGATTTTATAATTTTCAGATAACAAATAAAACAATAATGCTCAGTTATTAACGATATATATTCTTTGAAAAAACATATTATGTTTTCAATAAAGACATTAAAAATAGTGTTTTTTAATAAAAAATTAACTATTGTACATAGATAGAAATTTGGGATTATATATTTGATTATATTTTATGATTTAAAATTATTTTTATGTGTGAATAGTAGAGGGGGGAATGTGCCCATTTATAATTGATGTGAGTGGAAAACTTGTTATATTTCAATGTTTTAAACAATTTTATTTTAAATTATAGATAAAAAAGAAAAATATATAGATAATTATGGAAGATTATATGGTATATGTTCTATAAAACTTCCATAAAATGGAAATCATATTTTTGTGTCATTTCAACTGTTAACTTTTTATATTTATACCCAGATAAACCCAATTTATCCTTAACCAATGTAACAGATTTTTACTATTTTGAATATTTATAGTGATCAAAATATAAAAAATAAATATATCCTAATATTAATAATAATAATTCTAAATATAGAATACATATTAGAATATTGAATTCATAGATGTTTAAGTATATAAATTAAATTTAGACACCCAAACCAGATGAAAATTAGTTTTTCATTGAAAACGTTTTCATAAGTATAAAATGTTTCTATATAAAAAATGAATATGTAATTGAATACAGTGAAATAATATTGATTAATAATAAGAATAAATTAGATAATTTTAATTTTAAAAAAAAAATAAAGAAAAAAATATCTTTTTAATTACGCTAAATGAAAGAAATTTTTAAGAAAAAACTATCCTATTCCCAATTCATTGATAAATTAATATTTTAATGAAATTATTACTAATTCAATGGAAATTATTTCTAACATGATTATTTCAAAAAAAAAAAAAAATTTAATAAAAATTTCATAATAGTTTAAAATTTAAATTTTAAAATAATTTCTCAAAATGAGACATACCCACGTTTTTTTTAAAAAAATATATACTTTATAAAAATAAATTGATTTTATTGTTAAATCATGCCTTAAAAAAAATATATTAACGAAAAAATTTTGATTTCACATATAATATAAATAAATTTAATTATAATAACTCACCATTACTAATCAATTTAATTTATTTTGATAAACACACATTGCACGAAAGAAACCTTTTTTTAAAAAAAATATTTCTTCTTCTTTAAAATGATTTTAATATTCAATTATAATTATTTTATTGAAAAAATTATTAATTTTAATCCTTTTATGCCATAATTTTTTGAAAAACTATTTTCTATTATTCATACACACCAATTCAATTACTACATGATTATTTTCCTTCTAAATACATATTCTTTATAATATTATCATCATTTATTAAAATGAAGTGTTTCATATAACCTATGATATTGAACAAATTAAATTTATTTGAAAAAAAGTTTCACAAAGAATTATGCTTTTATATATACATGTTTTTATGTCTTTTGGTAAACAAGAAATAATGTGATTGTATGAGTGAGATAGTGAATGAATCAACTTGGAGATTATGTTGTTCATAGGGATTATTATGGGTACAACTAGATGTGAAAATAAGTTATTAAGATCAATAATGAATGTATTTTCTCAAATTTGGTTCCGTTAATAGTTGGGTGATCTTCTTAGTTATATATATTTACTTTATTCATCTAACGGTATTTTTTGGTAAAACCTTCATTGTGGACTATATCATTATGGTTGATGTTGATCACTAAATGTGGGGAACATGGTTTTCCAAGATGATGATGATTTTTTTTTAATGTTTTCATTATTAGGAGACATGGTTTGAAAGTAGTGATAGTGGTTCAACAATTTCTAATCCTAGAATATTGATAATATCACTCATTGTGGTAGATTATAGAAGTATTTCCATCATCATTCCATTATCTCATAGAGCAATTAATATACTAGTTGGAAAAATAATGATGTCTTGGGACTTATTATATTGTTTTTAGATGTTTATTTGGGGTGATAGAATGTATCTAAAGGTATATAGGGTAACGTGGAATTATGGTGTCATACAACATAAAATTTTATGTAAGGTCTATCTATATTATAGTATGATAGAACGTGGATATATAATTCGTCTTCTGTATAAGATAAAAAAGTTACAATCACACTTGGATTGGATTAATCTTCAGTGGAGTTGGATTGGTATTATTTTTTATTGTATTTAGTTTCATTTATTATAAACATTAATATGTTTATATATATGTTGGGGAAATATTTTATGGTGGACTATAGAGTTAAAACTCATACCCTACATAGAGAATTTGATAAGTGTGAAGGTTTTACTACTTTTAGTATATGAAAGGGAAATGGATCACCATTTAGTTACAATTAGATAAGGATTTTTAGTTATTTCAGGTGCAAGTTTACATGATGTTACAAATGACCTATATGGTTCCTCGGTTATAGGGTTATAGAAATTTTTTGTCATTTTGAACATGTACATATATGATTGAAAATAAAAGTGTCTCTTTTTATCTATTATAAATACATGACATGATAATTATTTATCAAACAATATTTATATATATTTATGGTTTTAAGTAATTATTGAAATACTTACACTATTTTATACTAGTATTATTTTTACCATTCACTCCAAAGTGTATATTCTCCCAATTATAACCCAGTATTCCCTTTATAATATTGGTTAGAATTTGTTTTAATGGGGACTGGGTCAAATGTCTCATATTGCACAAACAATCTAGGCACAACTCATGTTGTCAAGGGAGGTTAGAAATTACACAAATCAACCATCCACCAGTTAATTCTCAAAATTTCATGTCTTTAATTTGTGATTAACCATTTTCCAAATAGAATCAAACAACAATTATAATAGATGTCTTTAAAAATACACATTGAATTACCATATAGAATAAAGAAATGTCTGAGACAAACCATAGAGGTAATTTAATATCATTGAATTGGGTTTCGTAATTAATTAAAATGAGAACATTTCTACAAAATATTTATAGTCTATGAGAATTCAAAAAAGGTTCACTTGTAGCATCTTCATGGGAATCTATAGTCATATATTCACATGGAATTTACATTAACTATACCTCTCCAAAAAATACCCTCTTAGAATGGACTTACAATATTTAGTTTTGATTAATTTTATTCAACTTCTCATACATTTTAATGAAGAAACATTGTACTAGATTATGTTCTAGTTCCCAAAAAGAATAAAAATTTGTTGTTGGTATTTTTCTTAGTAACCAAATGTTGCATTAAAGGTTCTCAAAAAACATGCACACTTTAATTATTCAAATTATCACAGCTAAGATAAATTAGAAGGTATATTTTAATCACTATCCCTTCATGAATATGGGGACATATGTTTTGAACTCTTAATAGTTTTATTCTACATCGTAGTGAATCATAGATCTTGAAGTGAATTTATTGATTAAAGGGAGATATATATATTCCTTTAAAAGCATTAATTTATAAGAAAATTATATGGGATGAGCTTACTAGGAGATAATTCAAAATCATGTTGGGGAATCTTGTATTTATAACAAGGTACCCACTTGAACTATGAAAATAAAAAAACTGAGGTTTACATAGATGGAAATAATCAAAATGTTCGGAATTGAAATTGTACTGAAGACCATTAATAAGAATAATAATGAACTAGTAGTAGTAATTGATTAGAAATTTTCACTAGATAATCATCAAAATCTAATGAAAATATATTTATAGTAATTAATCAATGCTTCTAATTAGTCATTACCTAGTTTTTAGGGATCAACCAGCCAGATCCTATCATAATATTATTTTTTTATTTCTTTATTCATCTTTTTATTCATTTTCGTGAAAAGGGCTCGTCAATAATAAATCATATATTATTAAATATCACATTATTATCAATTTATTGAATAGTATTTTGAATCAAATATCAATTCATGAAAATATGTGAAACATATAAATAGTAATATCAAAATTTTTCAATCAAAATGAACATTATACATGAAACAAATTGGTAGATCACAACTTCCATACACTATTATTGATGATGGAATGTATGAAATAATCTATTATAATTTAAGCATGTACCATAATATGGTATATCTGTGATGGATACTTCACAAATACTATCACCGTAACATTGGGAAATTTCATGGGAAAAAGAATATGAATTTAAATTTCTACCTAATCCTATTGAATTAATATGAAATAGGTAGGCCTAATTTACTGCATATCAACCATCACTACAATCTATGGTTATTCTATTCAGGTTTGTGAGGGTTTAAAAATTGGGTGCAATGAAAATAATGAAGTATATTTATAAATGAGGCAAATAATGCTAGCAAAGACTATAAAAAAAATAAATTAAACCTTTGTGATCATCCTACAACTCAACGGAATGACTATATGTATAGAACATAAGGTTACACTAACTTTTTCTTAGTATAATGGTATTAGTGATCGTATCATGACTATTTCATTGTTAAAATGGACTTATTTTAAATATTTATGTCATTTATATATAATCAATAATTTTTCCATAAGTCACCGATGAGGAAATTTTTTGTGGGTAAAACCTCATATTTCTCTCAAGACAACCTTTATGGGTTTTCAAACACATAATTATTGTGTACTTTTCTATCCAAGACTCACAGAATATTTCATAAGATATAAAAGTATATGCCTATACATATGAAACCTAATCATTTCTATAGATCCGTTAATGAAAGTTAACCCTTAAAGGGACTATGTCTATTTGAATATGTTGTTAAGATAATTGTTAGTCAAAGACATTAAGCAGATGCTTATGTTCAGATAGTTTTTACTAGAAAAAATAATAACACATCTTATGGGTTTAAAACATATCCAATGGGTGAGATGGTCTACATTGAAAGGGTTAGGTATTATAAATATTCATAATTATTTATTTCATAATTAATATACCAATAGTGGTTTGGGTTTATAGTAAAAAACATTTTCCAAGAGATGGTCAAGTCAATATTTATAGTGTAAAGAAAATTAAATTTAAATTAAGAATCTATTTTGGATAACATTAAGGGGAGATCACATACATTACATAGAGTCAAAGAATATAAAATGTTAGTTAATATAACATGTAGTAGTAAAACTAAACTAAAATAGGTTATATGAAATTTGTTAAAGGTCATGATTCTAATATCATTGAAGGTGATTCAGAATGATAAACCTGACAAGAATGGAGTAAGGGATCATATCAGTATAAAAATCATCAGGGATATGTGTATGTGGTTTAAGATCATAGTGAATTATCCATTGATAAAGTGTGTGGTATAACAACCCAAATGGTAATCGATAGATATTATCTATCTAAAACCAATAACTAAATATTGATAATTATGTAAGTCATTACTTTAGGTATTCAGGCTAAGAAACAAATACATAAAATAAGTATATTGGGGATGAATGCTAATCCGATTTTAAAGATGAGTTATATAATAATAATATTGATGTCATATTAGGTTTGACGATCCTCTTTGATGTGATTCAATTCCTAAATCTAAGGGTGTTTGATAACAAGAGATGACAACAACATACATTTCCTAAAGATAAACGGAGAAATTATACAATCACAAATACTATGATAGATCCCAAAACTCATGTGTTAATAGGTATTATAGTTATTAATTAAACAATAAATAGAAAGCTATTTGATACCAATTTAATTAATTATTTCATATAATGCATGTTTGGTTGAATTATTCAACCAACACTTCAAAACATGCAAGTCTAGTTATCAGTAAAGAATGATAATGGGTCAATTGTTGCATCATAATCATATAATCATCTACTATCCATATTTGTTGGATAGATTTCCTTGAAAACCCTATGGTAATAACATTAACATAACTTGATGTCATTATAGGTATAGATTGGATTGTTTATATAGATCCATGATTAATTACGGAGAGAAGGAAATCACCCACGTATCATGAACCTCCCTCAAAATTAAAAACAATTCAAAGAATGAGGATGAATCATTTTTTGTAACAATATCTAGATAATAGATATTATTTTGCTGTGATGAAGAGTATCTAGTAAAAATGTTTGAGACTAAGGAAAATATCATCCTTGAGGACATTGCAACAATAATGTAATTTTATTATGTGTTCCCTAAATAATAGTATGCTACTCCTCCTAGCAAGGATGCTATGTAATAAACCGATATCATAGGAAGAAAATTTATAATATCCAAGACTCCATATAAAATATAAATTATTGAAAATGGGGAGTTAATGAAAAAATTATAGGAGAATATTGATAAATGTATTATACAACCAATTTATTCACTATAAGATGCATCAAAACTATTATTCTAGAAGATGTGTCGTTTAATTTTAATCTTAAATGATTATCATGAGCTCAATAATAACACCACAATGAAAAAGTATCCTCTTCAATGAATTTAGGACTTTTTTGATTAGAAATGTGGATCCCATCACCACTCTATTTTGGATCTCTAATTGTGATATTATCAAATAAGGGTGAATATAGAGGATATTTCAAAGATTGTTTTTCATATAATTTAAGGGAACTATTAGTTCATAATGATGCCATTTGGGTTCACCAATAACCTATAAACATTCAAGTAATTTATGAATATAGTATTCTGGGATTAAATAGAAAAATTTATTGTTTTCTAAAGAATATATTCTTATTTACACAATAATATAGTAGAAAAATATGGATCATTTAAATATTGTATTCAATACCATGAATAAGGGAAAATTATGTGCAAGATATAATAAATACTATTTTTTATTGTAGAAATTATACTTAATGTAAAATGTTACCACCAATAATGGGATATTTTAGGATCCATAAAAAACTAAGTAAATATAGGTGTTACTAAGACCAATATCTATTAGGTAGTTCCAATGTTTCCATGGATTAGTTGGTTACTATAGTCAAATTGTGAGAATCTTTTCATTATTGAAAATACCTCTATCCAGTCTAACTCAAAATGGTGTCTTATTGGTCTATAAATGGGATCAATAAGAGAATATTCACCATAACTTTCTCAAATGACATCATAAACATCCATTATTGAGATGGATAAAGAGGCTCAGAGATATGATTAGTTGATACAGATGAATGTAGTAAATATTATAATGTTTAACATTTCATAATATTGAGTTATAAGGTTTGGAACCTAGATATGTGTCCCTCCAAACCCAGACATGAATTGGGAACTTTTGGATGATATTCCAAAATCAACCTTTTATATAAATATTGTAATTAATAAGTTGTATAAGAATTTTTTATAAAACTTTTTGTGGTGTAACATTAAGATGGGGATTGTGAAGATTGTAAATTAATTATTGTTATACCAACATGTAAAGAAAGAGTGAAATAAATCTAATGGTATGATGAAACCATTTCTTATACGAGTATGGAAATGGAAAAACATAACAAATTATTTTGTTATAACTCTTAAGGATTCAAAAATGTAATGAAACGTTTTTGGATGTTGTCGATTTCCTTACACAGCCATCTTGTTTTTTATTATCAGGTAAGATTTTTTTCTTTAAAAATAATCAAATATATATATATATATATATATATATAAATTAGTAATAAATAATGGATTTTCACAATCTATTTTATCTAATCAATATTCTAGGTTTACTATGAGGTTTTGGAGAATCCTTCAGTTGGCCTTGGATAATAAACTATGCCTCTACACTACTTATCTTTTTAATATGTATAGTTAGTTATAATGTAAAATTTAAACATTTTATTATATGTTGATATTATGTTAAATAGATTTACAAGGACATTGAGATTATCCTGTTCCCCTAGTTTAGTTCTCATATAACAAAAAAATTTATTATAGAATTCATATATTTCAGTATAAGGATTGGTATGGGAACTGGTTTTAGTCTCTGACATGATGAGATTATGTTCAAGAGAAGTACATGATGGTACCTGAATGTATCAAATATATGACGGAGATGTTTCAAATAATTCATCGTCATATGAAAACCATGAAAATTAGTTAAAAAATTTATTATGACAATCAGTAAAAATACCTAGAGTTACTCTTTTGAGGTAAAAGTTTACTTAATATATGACCATTGATGTAATTCAAGGTGTTTTGGAAAAATAAAATCTTCTTCCTAGATACAGTTTCCCCTATGACTTCCTTGATCACATTAGAGTGGTGTCCTATCGACTAGAACTCCCACCTAACATATCTCAAGTACATGATGTGTTCCTTGTATCTCTCTTTATGATGTACATACTAGACCACTTATATATACTGGATTCAAGGGTGGTACGATTATATAATGGTATTTCAGATGAGGATAAGATGTTATAGTTCTTATATCATAGAGATATGGTTATATGAAACAATACAATTAACATAGTAAAAGCATTATGGAAGAGACCTATGTTTGAGGAAGCACCATGGGAACTGGAATAAGTGATGAAACATAACAACCATCATATTTTATTTTCTATGAAATGAACATTTATCAAGATAAATTTATGAAGGGGGAATAATTAATCATCAAATTAAATTATATGTGAAATTTCATCTTTTTTAATAAACAAATTCATTATTAGTTATTTTTGATATATAACACACATGAACTACAGTAGTTATTTTTGGAATGTTATATCCTATCAGATTAAAATTACACTATGTATTATAACTATTGATAATATATCCATTGAATAGAGACCAAATCAATATTATATATAAATTGTCTTGATAATGTCCAATTATAACATATGGAAGAAGGAAAGGCCATGAAAAGTAGGATTGTACCCTATGAAGATGATTTGTTAGAGCTTATGAGGGAGATTATTCCACTTCTATTTTTCCATAAATAATCCCAACCTAGTATTCAACAATTAAAGAATGAAAAAACCTATTTACAAGATGATTTCATGGTTATCCACATCAAATCCCAAACTATGTATGTCGAACCACTAAAAAAAACTCTCAACATCACACATATTATCATTAGAGAATTTTTTGGTGTAATAAAGGGATAATTATTTATAAAAAAAGAGTATTAACTTTTATATTTTAAATTACATTATTATAATTTTCACTTTTTAATATTACCTTTTCAATTATTAAATAATGGGTTTGATAAATATTAAATATTGATATTATGAAAAAAAAAATTATTATTTTTTCCAATCTATAGTTTCAATAGACAGTATATTATAATGAATTCAATTTTATTTTAAATAAATTATATTTTTTAAAATTATTATCATTAAATAATATATACTAAATATAAATGATAATAAACTTTTTTGAAGGCAAAAAGAATTTTTTATGGCTCTGAAATCCGTTATTATAAAAAATTAGTATTTTTTCATAAATTTCTATTTTTATTTAATGATATAAATTTTTATATTGAAATATATTATTTTATAAAAAAAATCAATTTTTTAAATCATTTCATAAATATTATCTAATTATAATTTTTTAAAATTCTTTTGAGACAAAAAATATTAAATAATGTATAAATATACAATATGTATTATGCCATTAAAATAACCCAAAAGTGTTGTTTTTATGAACTAACAAGGGTTGAATAAGAACTTTTCACTCAGTCATCACATGATGAGGCCTGAGAGTCTTCCCCAATACGCTTAGGTTGGAAACTATTGATGAGGTATCATAGTGTAACAGTAGGAATGATTTCTCCCAATATAAATAAACAAAAGCAGTAGGAAAATAAATGTGAATCAGAATATAAAATCAAATATAATATAATATTAATAAAAAATAACCTTAAAATAACAATATTTTGAACCATATGACCAAATGTATATCTATATGACCCTCATGTCACTCAGCAAACCCAGAAAACATCATCGATCCATGATGATCAAGAAAAATAAGGCACATAGCCTTGAGGATAAAAAAATAGATATATTGTTGTCACACCCTGACCCTAATTACCCAGAGTCTATGAATTATTACATAACATTGGCAGGATCACAAGTTATCAAATCTCTAAATACTGATCAGTTTAGTATCCTTGGATGTAATAGAAACCAACAGATGTTTTACATTACTTTATGAAATGAAAAACAACAACATTGTGTCTCTTTTTAACATATTCATCTCCCTTAGAATATCCATGTAGGTCAGTAATAATATACATCTTTCCACTCTAGAAAAAATAAAATATAGAATTGGGTGAGATCAGATACTCAGTGAGGATAACAATATGACAGAAACATTCATAAATATGAATAAACATTTAAGGATATGTATAAGACTAAAACACAAGCCTTTTAACCTTGAACATCAGCATAATAAGAAAAATATAAATCAAATAACGAGTTTTACTTAATTATATTGATATTCTACTATTCAAATAATCACATGTAATATCAATATACACTTTCATAATAATGGAATGTATAATGCTAGATATCATAACTACATATTCATGGCCTCATACCAAGACTATAAGTAATATTTTGTCAGGGTCTTGTTCCAAGACACTAGTTAGTCTCATATTACTTACAAATGCCTCAAAGAGCTATATCAAGCTCATCCCATCACTTACTATGTCCAATGCTTTCCTTGTATGAAAAGGTTGAAACATAACATAAACATTCATATTAAAACTAACATAAAAAATTTCTTTAATTTCTCTATAAAACATAAATGGTATAAAAATAACGCATCCATAGTCAAACATATCACAAAACCATTAATACAATATTTAATATTTAATCATAATAAATTGACATAAAAAAACTGTATAATCAATCCAAGGATGTTGACATAAATGAAATAAAAACTATTTCGGAGAAATATCTTATTATATTTTTAAATCATTTAAAAGTCACATAATTATAAAAGAAAACATTTATTTTGAATTTATTCTTATAATATTTTAAGGGAAGAATTTATGGCTAAATAACGGTGGAAAATATCCGCACTCTCTATATAAGTTAAAAAACAGTCATTCTTTGATTTTGTCGAAAAGTTCTTAAAGGACCTTGTTTGGAAAACAACTGAAAGATTCCTTTATAATCATTTTATAAAATGTCAAAAAATGTTATAAATTAAATTAACCAATAGTATAGGAAATAATAAAAATGTTTTAAAATTCACTTTTAAGAAACACATATGTGGATGATAAAGAGGTCCCAGTAGATACTCATGTATAAACAACCTCAGATAATGAAGAGATTGCAGAATTAACCCTTACCTAGTAATTTTACTTGATCGAGGGTATGTTATCCTCCTGGATAATAGTTAAATAATTTTTTTTAAATTATACAAGAATAACTTACATAAATATGATACCATATATGATCTTCTAATATTGTTTGTTAATAATATTTTAGTAGTGTCATTATTTCTGCTATTAACTGATTTATTTTCATTTATATGTTTTGTTACGTAAGACAAGATTTTTATGGATAGGATGTATCTGATTAATTTCCAAAATGATATTAAGATATTTGACATTATTTTTAATAATAAAATGAAAATTATTATTGAATGGTTATGATGGGGATTGAATCTCATCGCATTCATGGAGATGATAATCTTTACGTACGCATGAGCGGAAATATCATTTTATTAATAGTAAAATCGTATGTAATTGGATGTTATATAATATAAAATGAATCATTAATTTTTTATATTTATTATTTACATCAATAATACTCATTATTATACCCATCCAATTAATTATGTGATGAATAACAAACTACACCACGATGTAGAGACTGTTAGCCGTACGTACGCACGTATGGTGGATTTTTCATTCGTAGGATATATGAATAATGAATATGGTTGTACCATATTTATAATAACATCATTGTATATACAAGTTAATTTATTAATTATTTTGGTGTGGAAACAAAAAAGAAATAGAAAGTGGAAGAAGAGAAGAATTTTGAAAGAGGTGATGAAATTATTAGCACTTCTTCAGGTGTTTCCTTTTAATTTGATCAAAAAGGACCCATTGGTTGGATTTATGATCAATTTAAGGCTTTTAGGTCGAATTGAGGGTAGTTGGAATGATATTTGAGTTGGTTTTGTACTATCCAAATGGCATTGGAGGTGTTGTTTTGAGAGAAGGGTAAGTGCCATTTTAGAAGAGAGGTGAGGGTCACTTTTGGAAAATAATGACAAATTGTTTTATTATACAATCATATTCAGTTAGAATGGATCCAAAAACATTTATTTCAAGGATAATGTTGGTTTGGGTCACAAAACATTCAAACCATAGGTTTTATATAGTTTTAGGTCAACATATTAACCTTAAATTTTAGATTTAACACTTATATAAATAGTTTAACTTTTACCATTTATTTTGGTATTATTATAATAAATTGATAATAAACATACTATAAAAATCCAAGAGACCACCAAGTGTTACCATATTGAAATATCTATATGTATTTATTTGTTTCGTCCAATATATATATTTTTAGGAATATAATATCAATTAATAATATAGTATTTATTTTAAAAACTCATTTCTGACAATTTTGACACTATTTAGTATTTGGTTTTTGTGAAAGTCATAAAAAATTATAATTTCAGAAAATAATTATTTAATCCCCATAACATGTCATTTTAAATTAAAAAATTATTTTAATTCCTCTAAATATTTAATTTACATTTATTTGGGTATTTATAATGTAAACTATTTTAATCTTTAATTAAAAAAGTTATTATTGTATCATCATTGTGTCATAAATAAATTTATTTATATAATGTCTAAAAATTATAAATAAAATACCATTATGTAGGAAATAGTTTTATCTTTATAATGAATATTTATAGTCAAATTTATCTTATGTATAAACTTATATTAAAAATGGTTTAGTTATTAAACATTGAATTTATAACTTTTAACTCTTCTTCAAATAAAATAATAATTAACGTCCTAATCTAATACATGTGGAAAAAAGGGATCATATATTATTCCTAAGGTATATTTTTGTCAAAATACATTTATACAATATAATTAGAACATGTGTTAGGGTAATTATAATATCATTTTTATCTTTATGTACCCTATTTACTTTTAACCGTGGTAAATAAAATTCAAAAGTTATTATTCATTAAAAAAATATTTTCATCCTATTGAACCACATTTTACTTATTGATTTCAATAGTGTCTCTCAGATTTTTGAAATTAAATTCATAGAAGCAGAAATATTATGTTTGATGAGAATTTTGAAATATTTCTTGAAGGTGGGTAAATGAAAAAAAAAATTTAAATTAAACATTATAAGTATAATTTAATTAAAAAATTTCTCTAATGATTTAAATTGAAAATATATATGAATTATGTATCTATTTTGACCTAAACTAATTTAGTATAAATAAATAATTTTTTAAATTAAAATTAGGTTTTAAAAAATAACACAATGTTTTTTAGTATTCCTAAAAAATTGAATATTTTTTAGAAAAATACCAAAAAACCACCCTAAGATAATTTTGATATTCTGAATAAAAAAATGAATTCCATAGAGAAAAATAAAATTTACACAATTTCAAAAAGTGGGTATTACTATTCATAAGGGCTAGTTTGATTGGTCTTGGTGTGCTAAAACTCTCTATTGTGTACAATGCAAACTATTGTGTTATTCAAAGTGAAATGTACCATGGAAGAATGGGGTGTTACAATATAAAGGAGTATTATAACTCAATAGTAATTTTCAATTCAATCTATTAGGAATAAATTTCCTTCAAATAAATGAGCCATTTATTTTTTGTTTTATATAAAAAATTCAAAATATTCTATTCAAAAATTTATGTTTAAAACAACTCATTTTCCATTTTCCTAATTATTTAAAACGTTATTTTATTAAAAAAAATAGGAGGTTTGAGAATTTGATAGAATATATGAAAATATAAATACATAAAATAATATAAAGTGGGAAGAATTTATTTGAAAATTATTTTTTGTGGATTCCACTATAAAACAAAACATTAATTTCAACAAAAAAGACACCCTAAGCGTTGGAGGAAGAAAAAATATAGTGAGGGAAATGGGAAAGTATTTCATAAGAGATAACATACTAAATGAGGTTCCTAATTTGTCTTTCATATATAAATGGGATCTAGAGAATATCTAAAAAACATGGATCATAGGGTAAAATATAAAACACACTTTTCACCTATCCAATATATTTGCACATCTG
Source organism: Viscum album (assembly GCA_963277665.1). NCBI lineage: Eukaryota > Viridiplantae > Streptophyta > Magnoliopsida > Santalales > Viscaceae > Viscum > Viscum album. Next base: position 1,422,046,456 of record OY728145.1, read on the forward strand.
ATGCAATCAACAACCCTCATGCACAAGCATACACTACATGGCCTAACCAAAGGGCATATTCACAATTATGAATAATCCTAATCTAAGGGATACAATCCAAAGCGTAATATTAACCTAATTTCGCAAACATTCATAGATATTTTACTAGCTATGCTAGGTACCCATGATATGTCCAAATAGGGGGAGACCTATAGATAAATAAACTATCAACATATCTATGTGTTACCCCCAAACAACCTCTTGGGATGATCCCTATTCCTTTGAGACAACATTTCACATGGGAGTTACCAAAGTAAGGTCCCACACCTATTTTATTTAACCATCAACATGGAATGGGATACAACATTATGGTATTTTACTAATGAATCCCCATTATGAAAGATCCAACATAGCATCCTGAAGGTTTCACATGACAACCCAATTACAGAGGGATTAAAAACACCATTTATAAGTCTACAAACCTCCATGTAACACTTTAGAAAATCTCGAATCATAATTTAGGAATCAAAATCCATTTAAAAAGTCTAAACATTAATTTAGAAACAAAAAATTACTTATAATGTAAAAAATTAATTTTATCAATCATTGTGTCTATAATTATTAATAAATCATCTTTTTAAAATTCAATAATAGTTAAAATTCACTTAATTTAGTATCAAATAATTTTTCAAAGGATTATAAAAAATTAATTAGTCTAAAATAAGTGTTTTAAATTTATGTAATCAATTATTTTTTATGTTCATAAGCTAATGCATAATGGAATCCACCTCAAAAGAAAGAAACCTTGACAACTGCTACACAAATTGGCTTCATGATTACCCAAAGAGACAAGGGAGAAAAATAAAAAACAGAAAAAAACCAAAAATTAAAACAAAATAAACGTAAACCCATGATTATGGAGACCGTGAGTGAATTAGTTCAAAAATAAATCTGAAAATGGGATGGAAGATAATGAAGTGGGTAGGTTATTACATTGAAAATTCTCTCTAAATCATTGAGGAATCTGATTTGAATTTATATGGAAGGAGTTAGAAGGTATGATGAAGATGGGAGAAGAGCCCTAGATTCAAAAAACCAAATGGGTGAGAAGATATGTTTTTTGTGGTTAAAAATAATAGGGGTAGAATCATAATTTTATATTTTATATGAAATTGGGATCTATACAACGTTTGGTCACACTATTTGGGAAGCCATGTGAAAACTGCGATTCCATCACTGGACTCAAAGGATGCCTATATTTTTTCATCACAAATTTTGGGAAATACTTCACCAATCGTGAGGTTTGGTTATGTCAAAAATTATAGAACTCTACACATGATTCTCACAGGATTTGATAAATCTTCCACCAACCATGAGGTTTGGTTCTGTCAAAAAATGTAGAACTATATGAACACTTCATGTATGGTTTTGAATAACAATTATCAAGACACTCTTCCTCATACAGGGACACACGAATATTCATTTATTTAATCAAAAGAGTTAAATGGTTAGACTCAAATCATGTTCTGGCCTACAACTCAAACCATTCTAGATGAGAATGAACTAAAAAGGTGCTCAATGCTAGGAGATCACTATATTTCAACTTAACCAAAAACCTAAACCATGTAATATAAGGAAACCATCCAAAAATAGAAAATTCTTATATGAACCAAATGAAACTTGTGAGAAAATATAAAGAGAATATGATAAAAAAAATTGAAAAATAAAACAACAATTTATGATAAATCACATCACCATTATGCTTTCTCCAACTAGAATTGACCAAAAAAGCTAGTAGATAAAGATAAAATATAAATAACAACATAATCACACAATTAAACTCCTCAAACTAAAACACAACTAGAATAACACTAAGGAAAGACATACATATCTACCAAGAAACCACAATTGGACTCAAATGAATTCACGATGGATGATGAATACCACTTACTACCCAACCAATAATATACCACAACCAAAATTATCATGCATACTCTAATATTCCAACGAATTCCAAGGGATGGTATACTGAGAGAAAGATGATTCAGGTGGACCAGAAAAACCAAATGAAGATTACTCAATGGAAAACAATGAATGAAACCAGATAAAAACAAGCAAAATACTTCAATTCAAATAGAATCCCATAGTTGACTCCACACTATATTAGTGTCCAAGTCTGATTCTAGACCGACACATCTTATTATAAATTGATGTTAATGACCATAAAAACCACAAAATCACTATGAAGAACTAATGGATAAAAACAATACACAGCAAAAAATAGTTCCCCTATGAGACTAAACAATTAGAATTTATCATAATGTGATCCAGTTAAATTATAACTTCCACAAATATGAACAAAAAACATTTTTATTCTAGAAAAAATAAAAACTGCATGTCAATACCATTAAAAAACGAGTATTTACGTCAAATCCCACAAACATAACTCATGTTATCACCACATTCATCTGATAAAACAGCAAGCTTATTCAATAGAGTGGATCTGGATCAACGCTTCTTTCAAGATACATCCTTGGAGAATTTATAGATATGTACTAAATGTATTCTGAAATTAATTCTCTTTATAGAATATAGATTTAAAAGGCTTATTTTTACAATGATTTGTACTTTGATAACACACTAGGGTCCTATACACATATGGAAATGATGAATGGGCAGTATATCATCATGTATCTATGTATTAGGTGTCGCAAATGAGAATATGAATTGAATTTATTAATAAATAATGCATTAGTAATAGGCATGATACACATTATATCTTTTATGACAAATTCGTAAAGTAAATCTTAATAGATATTATATATATAATAAGTTCCATATAATTTTTTTAGATTTAATGGTATATTCACAGGTTCCATAGGAGTTATTAGATCCAACACACTCTCCCTGGATAAATGAGTGGATGAGAAACTTTTTATTGAATAATTGTGTGATAAAAATTTGATTGACCATTAGATTTTAATTAGTATACAACATTTTCTCATCAGGTTTCATTTACTCATCTTGATGAATCTAAATATTAAATTCTTAAATCAATTGATTACTGATAGATATTCAATGTGATAGATATTAAAATCTAATAATAGAAACCACCATAGAGTAATATAAATGTAAATGTGGGGTTTCTCATGTAATAGTATTCGTTCTGGTGTGTTAATACCATAAATCATGGTTGATTTTGTCCATGAAATATTTATTATCTTGACCTACTATTTTATAAATGATATTATATATACTACTATTGAAGTACACAATCAATTCATTAGAAACGTCATAATTTTGGTATGAATGTTTAGAATAGATATTTTACTCATAAAATATATTCATTGATTAAGAAGTAAAAAAGATTGGTATCTTTAACCATAAATATTTTTTATGGGAATCCAAATATAATAATGATATTGGAATTCATGTATTTGTTGGTAGATTTATTTATAATTAATTTTAAGGGAATTAATTAAACACATTTATATAAGTAATAAGTTATAGTAAAGAAGAGAATTAACTATATAAAAATGGTTCTAAGGTATGGAACCATGAAATTTATCTCCCTTATAACAAATTTCTAATTTTATATGATGATATGAAATAGTTATTTGGTTTCATCGATGAAATTTTATTTCATATATGTATCATGGAATTTCATTAAAATCTCCTTGTACCTATATATTTTTGTGGTCTAGATATAGAAACCCTATACCCACACTCCCAAATAAGGTGAAAGAAAAATAATCATTAAATTTTAAGTCATCGATACCAGAAGATGTTTTCCAATTTCTGTGATACAAAAATTTCCACATCAAATGGAATAATAGATCACTTACATAAAAATGGTTTATTTAGGTTTATAGCTCTTAAGAATTGGGGAAAAAATTACATAACAATTTCTAAGTATTTTATAAGGTATTTTCCCACAATAACCTTCTTTTCTATATCCATAATTAAGTCATCATCATTTATACATATAAACATTTAACCCTATTTTTTTTTAAAAGTTGGATGAGAAAAAAAACACCGTATGGTACAAATATTAAAAGAAACATGTTTGTGCATTTATAAATAATGAGACAATAAAACAGTGTACCTTTAATAATGTAATTATTGAGCTTAAATAATTGTTTAGTTAAATATGAAATAATCTTTACCGTCCAATTTTCTATAGAACTCTTTTTTGATAGAACATAAATATAAAATCATATTCTTGATTATTTCTATGAAAACATTATAACCCTTGGAAACAATTTTTATATGAAATAACTTTTCACCCTAAAAGAGTGCAATAATTCTTCTAAAAACATGATAATCCTACCTTTCCAAAAAAAATTATTTCCATGATAATTCACTATAAATAATAGAAATGTTATATATGTTCCTTGGGACACCATATTTTTAAAACCCTTACAAGAACCATTACAATATGAAGAACTTTTATTGTCAAATTTCATAACAATTGTTTAAATAATGTAAACATTACCCATTTCATTGGTTATTTATAAAAGATCACCCAACCATAAAAAATTAAAAAGGATTTTATCATGCCTGAAATTATTAAATACTTGAATTTACATCATTAAACTTCAAAAATTATTCTATTTAATCGATTAGTAATCTATTTTCTGATATTTATATATTTTTTTCTTTAAAACCCAATTTCATAAACTGAAATACCTGGTAGAAAGGGAATGCGGGTTTTAATTCAATGAAATGATTTTCCCTTATAAAATAATTCCAATATAAAGTAATTATTATTGTTGTAGGAATACCCTGTCTATGTGATATATTTTAAAACATAACACTAATTTTTCCATTAGTTAATAAAGTCAAAATGATTCAGATAAAAATATTTATAACAAATCCTTTTGAAAAAATTATAATAATGTTAATAGAGAAAATAAATTTCATATATAATTAATTTATATCAATATAAATAAATATATTAAATTATTTACTGAATATTCACATTGAATAAAATTGTTTAGAAAATAAATCATTAAAAAATTTAACTTTTTTTTATAATATCTTCTTTAGGATTTGATATTTTTTAAACCAGTAAAACAAAAAAAGAAATAAATTTAAATGGATTTTTAAGAATGATAAAATAAATCTATAAGGAATTATTATAAAACATGTAAAATTAACGGATTTTCAATAATATATTATGCTTCAATGAAAGAAAATCGAGACTCAAAATCTCTTACATTAAAATTATTCTTGTATCATGGATTCTCTATTCCCTGAATATGAAAATTATTTTAATTTTTTCCATGATTAGTAATATTTTTCATTTTTATTACCTTTTCATTATCAATTTTCAATCATTTATTACCATTTTTTATTTACTACATTAGTTAAATATACATAGAACATTTTCTGGTTGTGTTGTTTATAATGCCAAAATTGATTTTGTAGGATTAATGAAATCATATTTTTCATTATTAAACACTTTACCAAAAAAATATAATTTTTATAGATTAATTATTATTTTACAAACAAATTTTTATGTTGTGTAAAAAAAATGATATACATTACAATCATGAAGATGGTAGGTCATACGTACACATGAGTAATGGTTTAATTTTTTTGCGAACATGAGGAAATGAATGTAAAATTTTATATTTAAATAAATATTATTTTATAATTAATATTATTGTATCTCTTTAGACATAAATATATAAAAAAATGTGATGTGGTGATGAAAAAAATTGCTTTATTGAGGTAGTAATCCATGTGTATATATGAAAGACATAATCATTTTTGAATGGAAAAAAAGTTGGAAGAAATATGAAATATTATATTTAATTTTTTTAATTTTTTCATCAATATATTATACATATATACATTAATAAATCATTATAACCATCCCTAATATGTTTTGATTTGGAAAATTAATAACATCGGTTAATGGGAAAGTAGTCTGTCATAAACATGAATGATTGTTTCATTTCCCAATTAATGAAATAAATATATTGAAAATAGTTAATCCATAAAAATAATAACATATAAATATATTTAAATAAATTTTTTATTGTATAACAATGGACGGAATATTTTTTAATGAGGTATAGGAATAAATAAAACAAAAATTGTTTGTTAATATATATAGATATTTTTCATAAAATGTCCTTTTGATTATAGTTATACACTTTATGTTTGGAAATATTCCAAAACAGTGTCCTCTAGTAAAAGCGGAGGTACATTGGAATTTGATCTATTTATTTATTTTCTAAGCCATATTTCTCAAATTTTATATTGAAAAGAGGAAAGTATGTTATCAATTGTAAGTGTTGGGAAGGTTTTTTCTTCTAATTTATCAGAACATTAAAATAGTGTATAGTCATCTTCCAGTCAAATTGGTTTCAAATTTTCCTACTTCAATACTAAAGATGATATTTAATGTAAATAAACTCACACAATTAGAATTCACCCATTTTAAATAACTTTTACACTTATATTTATAGGTTAACCCAATATTACCCCATTTGTGTACTTAAGTACGGTAAAATATGTTTCAATCCTAAAAATTATAAATTTACACATAAGGTATAAATTGTTTCATAAATGGTCAAGGATGAAACATTTAACCATTTATCATTATACTTTTCCTATTTCATGATTTTTATGGACTTTAAATCATTTAACAAAATACTATAATACATAAAATGTCATTATTTTCACCAAACACAGACAGTAGTGGTGGAAGGAGGTTTGGGATTTGGGCTGATCATCGTGAGGTCTTTTCCCTGGGCCAATTTACTTCCTTGTTTGAATTTTATATGAAACTGTTTTGATGTTTCATTTGTGTCATCTTAAAAACTATTTACAATTTTTCGGTTTGAAAACATGAATCAAAGTGTATAATTAAAATATAAACTCTTTAACTCTAAATTATATAGTATTATTAAATGTAGAATTAATGGGTCATAATAATTCATCCAAAAAATAAGACTTTTTATGTTTTAAAATTTATTTATTTAAATATTTCTATGGTTTATAGAATCATTCTGTCAAGTGTGTATTGTATTTAGATAATCAATAAATATAAAAAAACTAAAATATCAAAAATAATTTCATTATGATCAAAATAGATGTTAATATTAATAAAAAACATATTATTATCTCTATTAGAACATTAAAGTGAAATTTAAAATCAATATAGTGACATTTAGTATTTTTCATTACATAATATATTTTATAATTAATTATCAAAAAAAGGATCCACATGGCCATAAATTCAAACTTTAGGTAAATATGTATGACTTCCAATCATTAAATATAGTACATGAGTGGGTTTTGTATATTTTAAATCCATTTCACGTTAGTTTTTCCTTAATCAATATGTTCTACCCTAACTACAGTTATAAGTATTTATTATAGAAACTATTAATTTTGACGAAAAATTTTGTTGTCTTAATTAACTAATATTTAATATTCTAATTCCAAATATTTAATATACTTTATCATATTCTATTTACATTATTGGGAGATTTTAATTTTAAATTAATCATACAAAATTCGATGAAAATCAATTATCCAAAAAATGTCATATTACACATAAAAATATTCTATAACAAAATAAAGAATAAAATTGATTAAAATTGACATAATTATGTTATTAATAATATGAATATACTAAATTTTCATTGAATCCTTTTTAAAATATAATTTATTTTTCCATTCATGAAACAAAAATCCAGTTTTCAATAAAATCAATATTTTTCACTAATCATGGAAAAATAATATATCTAGAAAATTATAAAAAATTAACTCACAGATACTAATTATTGGAGGTTTTGAAAAATTATTTTCACATTGTTTTATAAATTTTCTAAAATACGAATAAAATAATTTAAATATATTTTTATAAAATGTAATATAACCCATTTTTTGAGAAAAATAATATTTTTAAATCATAAAGTGAAATTTTTAGAAAGTGAAATAATATTTCCTAATAATTAATCTATAAATTTGTATTGAATATGAAATTTACAGATATATTTTATTATTTATTTATTAATATTAATAACCTTCAATTTAATAGATATGTTATGATGCTTATATTTAAATAATAATATTTGATGGTTTTTAATCTTGGTTTTGCTTGTCATATACATAATTGAACCTAGAATTCATTATTAAAATAACCAACCATTACACTAAAATTATCCAAGTCGCTTAATTTGATGTAATATTCGGGTTCAAACCTAGCGGGTTCTATTGGATCGAACATGGAACTCTAGTATAAATGTGAGGGTCTATCCTTTTGATGGCGCACCCATTTTAAATATAGTTTTTTTTTGAAATTTTTATAAGTTAAATTTGACAAAATAAAATTCTTCTTTAGAATCAGGATATAAAAATTTACTTTGGATAAATGTTTCATATTATTCCGATAACTTTCTTATTTTAATGAATAGTAAAAACACGCTATATTTTAATTAAAAACAAATTTTTTCATCGCAATAATTTATATGGTTAAATTATAATATTTAATGGTTTTAAATTATAAATTGAATAATGTTTTACCATTTAATATAATTTATGTCATTAGTATTGACTTTACATTAAATTTATAGTTAAAATCATTTCAATCTTTTGTAATGTTTTAACTTTTAAAACTCATTTTCTTAACAACGAGATTAATTTTAAATTAATTTATGAAACTTCTATTATTTGAATTTGAAAAAATTGATTACATATTTGGAATCAGTAGGTCCAAATTATTTTAATAGGCTACTTTTTTTTGGCACTATGAATAGTAACTAAGGTAAATTTTATTTACCATAGTTACAGATAAATCAAGTAATTAGGGGTAAATATACTATTATAAAATTCCTATAACACTTGTATTAATATAAGTGGATGATTATATTTCATCATAAAATATACTTGGGTCGAAATGTAATATATTTTAACCCACATGGATGTGATTAAGACCTTTAATTTATTTTATTTATAGGAAAGTGAAATATGTCTCACTCAAACTTTAATAATTAAAGTATTTTTAATATATGGTTATACCGAATATAAATTTGATTATAAATACTCATTTTATAGCTAAAATGTTTTTATTTTTTATGGTAATTTACCTTTAATTTTCAATAAATATTTAATTACATTAATATATTATACATTAATGATGCAGAAAACATTTACTTAGTAAAAAATCAATAATATAGTTTTTATAAAAGTACTAATACCCATTAAGAGGCCCAAAAACATTCCCAAAACTTATTGGTAAAGTATATATATACCATAAGCATCCAAGGGTCGACTTGGGGACCATTTTGAGCCGTATAAAATAGATTAGGACATTTATATTATTTTATATTAAATGATGTCAAAGTTGTCACCTTCATAATTTAATAAATATAACAATTTATAATTTGTTATTTTAAGATGATAAATTCTATTAAAAGTATTATTATAAATTATATTATATTTATATTCTTAATAGTATTGAATTTTTAATTTTTACGCAACAAATAAGTATATTAAATAATTATACTCAAATGTTGTAGTAATTATTTCATTAAGATAAATATCAAACAATTGGTTATAAAAATACTGAAATAAATATTATATTAACTAATTAATGTTTTCCAAAAAAATTCTATATTAATATGACATTTTATTAGTCTATTAAATATTTTATTTATAATATATACTTTCTTTGGATTTTATTTAAATTCCAATAAATCAATAGTGTCAACATTGACACTATTGTTATTTTACAAAAATAACATATTATAAAATTGTTTAAAAATAAAAAAAAATATTTAAAAATTATAAATTAAAATATATATGATCTAAAATGTCATAAAGTATCCAATTATGGAAAATTTACAACACATAAGTAATTATTTATAACAATTTAAAATTTAAAATATTATTACCCCAAATAAAATTCAACAGATTAAATAAGGATAAATCAAGTTGATAAGGTTTAAAATAAACATAATACAATTCTAAATTTTATTGGTTGATTATATTTCAACCATATATAATATCATATTCTAATTGAGTCATTTTTTGAGGTTTTTATGTTTGGTTTGAATTTATTATAGATTAATATTTTTGAGGTTTCCAAAGGTGCCCCTCTCATCCCTTGTAAAAGGGCACCTCCTCCCTCTCCACTTTACACCATTTTGAGCCTTCCAGCTCATCCAAACCCTACCAATTTATCTTCTAAACCTCTCTAGTAATATCATAGAGGCTATAGTCTTCTCAAAAGTCCCACTCTAGTTCCCTATGAGGAATTTTAAAAGAGGCACATCGAAGAAGAGGTAATCTCTTCTACCAATTCTTTAAAGTTTCATTCAACTTCTACTTCTTCTTCTTAAGTTGTTTTACTATAAATTAATAACATAAGTATTAATTATATACTCATATGTGATTATAAATATGAAACAACCCAATTTCACCTTTTATCCATCCTAGGAAAAACGAAATCATCGCGTGTGCGTACGTACAGAATACCGTCTCCACGCCGGGGTGTAATATGTTTTTCTACCACCACCTAACTTGGATGGGTATAATGGTGTAAATAATTACTATATATTATTATTATAACATGATACTAATTATTAGATATTATATCATCCACTCCAATTCTATTCAATAATTATTGGAATGATATTATCACACATGCGTACGTACGGATTACCGTCTCCACGATGCGATGAGATTCATTTTCCATGTTAAACATTAAAGAATGATTATAAAGTATATACAATGAATAATAATGAAATATATGACATAATAAATCTACTTTATTTATGTAGATACATTTATATGTCATCTACTTACTTCTATTCAAGTTAATAAGGAAAGGAAAACAATGGTCATGATTACGTACGACCTACTATCTCTATGAACCGAGTATTTCATTTCATTTATCTATCTATTATATATATATATACTAATAATATATTATATATAAATCATTACATACATTCTAGAAGTAATTATATCATGATATAAGTAATAATAATATCAAAAACAATAAGTCCAAACACGTACGATAAATGAAATGATTTTACCCAAAACGCTACTTTATCATGGAATTGTCAAATGAACGGGTAATATAAAGTCATAAGAGAATATATATGACATCATAAATATTATTATGGTTATTTTACAAGTTAATAATATGTTTAAACCAACTATAAAGATTCTCTGACACATACGGAATAAATTGGACATAAGGTAATGGATAATTTTGCAAATCTCATTTATATCTGAGAATGCTTATACGTAAGTATTTACTGGGGTTATATTTTTCATCCATGTCCAAAAAAATGTTTTTTATAAAGTTGTTAATATTATTCCATGTATTTTTAAAGTCATGTTTACCAATCTTTTACTTTTACATTGTATTATAGAAGGAATATTTCTTTTATTTACCATACGAGTAATTTTTTGACTTTTCCTGAAAAAGTACAAGGAGAATTTTTTTTAAACTTATACGGTCTGAACGGATTTTTACGGTTTCATAATGCCTAATTTTCATGAATCTTACTCTACAAGATTTTATTTTTATTTTCAACAAAATCCTTTTCTTTAAAAACTGAATGTCATTTTGTGAGAAGAAAATGATTTTTAAGAAGAAAGGATATTTTCCTCAAGAACTCATTTCAAACGTTTGTCAAAAATATTTTACATCTTAGATGACTTTATTTAGTATGGTTATTTTTAGAGTATAATTTATTTATTATTTCCATGGTTTGATTATTCTTATGATGAAATGATATCAATTTTTTTATATGGATTATGGTAAGATGGAATGATGTTTATGAAACCCATTTTATTCATTGGGTTATGATGTATGATTTATGTTTTTTTGTGCCACAAGTAAGAATGATTTTGTTATGAGATGGGTGGGACCTATATCTACCTCCAATTCATTGGGTCAAGATTTATATCTCATGAGATAGACATGGCTGGAACGACACGTAAACCCAGTTCAGTAATGGACATTGTTCACTGTGATGGTCTTGCCAGTAATGCCTTGGCTAATATGGAAATCATAACATGTGATTAATGGTTTGTCACAATTACATGTTTTATTCCCATTTTATCATGAGTAATGTTCCTTTTTTATCTATGCCTTGTGTAATGTCAAGATTTATGTTATTACCCATGGTTTTGATGTTTTATGTTCATGTTCTTATGTTCAAATGTTTAGGGATTTCTTTTATGTTCTCCATGTTTACCTTTACTAAGCATTTGAGAACACCCTTTTTATGTTTTATTTTCCCCAGGATATAAATAATTGTTTTACGTAATAAAACCAACGGGGGATATCTTTATGGGAGATTTTAAAGATCTTTTACAATGATTAGAAGATTATGTTCTGAGTTTCCAAAGACACTAAACCATTACGGTCCTTGGGTGTCTTTTTTTGTTATATATTAAGTATTCCACAAAAGTAATGTAATGTACATGTACGTCAAGTGTGGGTCTCTATAGTTGGTATTAGAGGAAAGGTTTAGTTAACCTTTAGAAATTAGGATGTAAAAACTTTAGTGAAATCCCTAGAGATATTTCTATGGTATGTCTAGGGATGTCTCTAAGGTTATGTATAAGAATATGTTATAGTCCTACAATTACGGTAATGAAATTAGAATTAAACCTAAGATGTTAGAGATTGAATGTACTCCCCTTGATTATATTTTTTTTCCTATTATGATTTTTTCTCCTCTCACACTACTGTTTTTGGGTTTTAGATGATGGCTGGAACTCGAAGGAACCGTGTTGATAAATTTAATAGAGAATTTAATGAATGTCCTGAACAAAAAAATGTGATGGTAGATAGAGTGAAAAATATTATTTCTATACTTACACTAGTAATGAATCATTCTGGTCTTCAAAATGAGCAAAGAAGGGAACAATAATCTATTGATTCCGCCATAAGGCAAAGTTCCCCTTCATTCCGTGGGTATTCTGATCCACCTGTTTCTGAATAATGGATCAGTACCATTTAAAATATATTTTCCATACTTCGCTGTTCAGAGAATGTAAATTTCATTTCAGTTTTTTACCATTTAGAAGGTGAAGCAGACCAGTGGTGGACTCTATTTAAGAATACAAGTCCCAAAGATGAAAATGAATCCATGGAATGGGATGAGTTCAAGAACATATATTTCAATAAGTACATACCTCATATTCTTAAAACAAAGATGAAAAAGGAGTTCCTTGAGCTTATGAAAAAGCATGATGAATTTGTTGGTATATATGAGGTGAATTTTACAAGTCTTTCAAGGTAAGCATCTGGTTTTATCATCCAACCTGATAGTAATATAGATCGATTATTCAGTGGCTTAAAGCCAAATCATTGAAGGGAATTTTCTATAGGAGACTTCAATAGCTATGAAGAAATTGTGCGGTGTGCTGTCAAGGTATAACTAGAAGTTGGTGTTATATATCCATATCATGATTTTGAAAAAAAAATGAAAGTTGGAGTTCAAGGAAAAATCTCATAACAATGGTGAAAATAAGTTGAATGTTTCTTTATGCTCAATGTGTGGAAAGAAGCATAGTGGAGATTATTTAAAAGGTACTAGAAAATGTTTCAAGTGTGTAAATAAGGTCATCGAGCAGCTAAGTGCCGAAGTAATGGGAAAAAATTTTCTAATGATGTGAATAGAGAAAAGACAACAAAGAATGCTCCACCAACACTTCAATGATTCAAGTGTAAGTAAATGGGTAATTATGCTAACAAATTCTCTAATCAAAGGGTTAATGATGATCAATGTGAGCAACCTCTCATGGAAAAGGACAAAGGGAAGTCACATGCGATCACTATTGGCGATGTTGAATAGGACAACGATGTGGTGAAATTATTAAGTGTTTATCTAAAGGGATTCCAAAATAGTGTTGTGGAATATCATTTTTAGTAATGTGGAATATTGGAATATCTATTGGTTTTTTGTGGTTTTCAATAATTATATGGTACCCGTAACCAGAAAAGTGATATTTTTGGAAAGGAGATGATATGTACATAATGAAGGGATAAAGAGATAATGAATTGTTTGATAGTATTTATGATCTCATTACTGATATAAGGACAAAGTGATATCATGGTTCGAGTATATAGAAATTTTGGGAATATGGTATGTGGAAAGATTTAACTTTTTGACACCATTCATGTTTTCACGAAGGTTTAATGGGTATTCATTCTTCATGAGAATACATGATAAAGGTATTCACATGTTTGGAATGTGACCAAAAATTTATATCCTATGATATATGGGGGATAAATGATGGTATTTACATGCCTGAACATTCTAGTAATTATTTTATTTATGCTATGAGATTGGACAGAAGTATTTTGGATGAACCTAAAGATTGGAATGGATTAAGATAGATATCAGATAGTATTGTTTAAGGGTATAAATTTTTTGTATTATTTCTGAAATGATACAATAGTATACTTTTAGAAAAAGTAAAACCCATAAGACGGGCGAAAACCCATCATGTCAGACAAGGATGTGGGAATCGAACCCACAACCGAGGTGAGATAGGCCTTTATCACTTATCACTAGCCTACATGATGTCCCTAGATAATAGAAATTAGTTTTATTATTATAATTAGTATGAGAGATGAAGTATAAGTCCATTTTAGGAACCATATATGATTAATATCACCATAGATGGACTTATGTATATTTAATAACTTTTGATAACCTGTTGTTTGAGATAGATGGAATGACCTATCATTCTATTGCATGATCTGATAACACTTCACGAATGACAAATTCAACTTCATTTCTTTAATAAATGAAGTGTAAATTGTTCATGGAATGACCAATAGTGAGATTGTACCAAAATAAATAAATTATTTCTTCTAATTCCATTTTTTCAACATTGGGAAAATGATCCTGAAAACCAAAAATGTTGTCCTAGATGGTACCTTATATTATCAAAAATTTATGGCTTTGTGATTGTTGGCTTTTTCATAGTCTTGTTCTCTACCACTATCCATCATAACATGATGGTTAGATTTCTCTTCCATACACATATTTTCACCTATGTTCTTCTATGTTGAAACCAAGTGATGAGTTAATTTGGTTAACTATTATGTTTCATACTTCACGCTTTAAAATTATGTTTTAGTATTCCTTTTTACACTGTGGGTTTCTGTGAACGAAACATTCAAGTAGTAAACGATTTATAACCCCGACGAATTTCAATGGAAAAATTCATTTTAAGGGGGGTAGAATGTAAAAATCTGGGATTTTATGAGATATATTCTTTTTAATTTATTTTATGTCCTCTATTTTAAACTACACCATGATTAGTGTGTACTATATGCAACACTGTATTAGCTTGCAGTATACACAACACTATTTTTGGCTAGTGTTACACAAAATTTCAAGTTCGTTTTGTGGAAATTATTCTACACAACATTATGTATAGATTTTGTTTAATGTATAAATGAAATAAGTTTTGATTATGTTATACGCAACACCAAAGGGAGATTTCCCTACATGCAGCCCTCACTTGTCTTGGATTAAATAAAATCGTGACTTTCCTCGATAGCGTCTGTAGTACGCAATACCAGGATTCAATAAACAATGATATATTGTTATAATATTATTATGAACTATATATTATGAATCTTAGTAACTACATTTTTAATTTCATGACATTATAATTCATCTTACACAATTTATAGAACATGGTATCAGAACAAAATAAATTTTTCAGGTAAAATAAGGTTTTTTCAAAAAATGCAGTTTTGCCGCCTTTTGATGGCGTACCCACATTAAATATACTCTTTGACATATTTTTAATTTCAATTTCACAAATTAAAATTATTCTTTGGAATCAGGATATGAAAATTTACATTGGTTAAATTTTTCATTTTATTCTGACAACTTTCATATTTTAATGAATAGTAAAAACACGTAATATTTTAATTAAAATCAACTATTTTCATCATAATAATTTATATGGTAAAATTATAATATTTAATGGTTTTAAAGTATAAATAGAATATATTTTTACTATTTAATATAATTTATGTAATTATCATTGATTTTACATTGAATTCATAGGCAAAATGATTTCAATCGTTTGCAATGTTTTAACTTTAAAACTTGTTTTCTTAAAAACGAGATTAATTTTAAATTATTTTCTGCAACATCAGTTATTTGAATTTGAAAAAATGGAATCCATATTTGGAATCAGTAGGTCGAAATTATGTTAATAGTCTAATTTTTATTTTTGGGCACTATAAATAGTAACTATGGTAAATTTTATTTACAATAGTTAAAGGTAAATTGGGTAATTAAGGGTAAATATAATATTATAAAATTATGCTAACTCCTGTATTAATATTATTGGACGATTTTATTTCATCCTAAAACATAATTGGGTCGAAATGGAATATATTTTAACCAACATGGATGTGATTAAGACCTTTAATTTATTTTAATTAAAGGAAAGTGAAATTTGTCTCACTCAAACTTTAATAATTAATGAATTTTTAATATTATGTTATACATAATATAAATTCGATTATAAATACTAATTAGAAAGATAAAATGTTTTTATTTTTTATGGAAATTTATTGGTAATTTTTAGGATATATTTAATTACCTTAATAGCTTATACATTAATGATGCAGAAATTATTTACATAGTGAAAAAATCAATAATATTGTTTTTATTAAAATAATAATACCCCTCAAAAGGCCCTAAAACTTGAACAAAAATTATTGGTAGAGTATATATATACCATAATAATCCAAGTGTCATCTTAGAGACCATTTTTAGCCCTATAAAAGAGACTAGTACATTTATATTATTTTATTTTAAATGATGTCAAAGTTGTCACCGTCATAATTTAATAAATATAACAATTTTTATGTTGTTATTTTAAAAATATAAATTCAATTAAAAGTATTATTATAAATTATATTATTTTTATCTTCATCATAGTATTTTATTTTTAATTTTTATGAATCAAATAATTATATTAAATAAATATAAAAAAATATTACAACAATTATTTCATTAAGATAAATATCAAACAAATGGTTTTAAAAATATTAAAATAAATATTATATTAACAAATTAATGTTTTAAAAAACTTTTCTAGATGAAGATAACATCTTATGAGTCTATTAAATATTTTTTTTGAATATATCTTCTGTGTGGATTTTATTTATATACATATAAATGAATATTGTCAAAATTGACACTATTGTAATTTTATAAAAATAACATATAATAAAATTGTTTAAAAATCACAAAAATATTTAAAAATTATAAATTGAAATTAATATAGTCTAAAATGTCATAAAGTATCCAATTATGGACAATTCACAACACATAAGTAATTATTTAAAACAATTTAAAATTTAATCTTTTATTACCACAAATAAAATTCAATATATTAAATAAGGATAAATCAAGTTGATAAAGTTTAAAATAAACCTAAAACATTTCTGAATTTTATAGTTTGATTATATTTCAACCATATATCATCTCATATTCAAATGGAGTCATTTTTGGAGGTTTTTAACTGGGTTTTGAATTTATTATAATTTAATAATTTTAAGGTTTCCAAAGGTACCCCTTTCCTCCCGTATAAAATGGAACCTCCTCCCTCTCCTCTTTACTCAATTTTGAGCCTTCAAGCTCGGAAAAAACCTGTCAATTTCTCTTCTCAACCTCTCTAGTTATATCATAGAGGTTCTGGTATTATCAAAAGGTCAACTCTAGTTCCCTATGATGAAGTTTAAAAGAGTCACATCGAAGAAGAGTTAATCTCTTATATCGATTCTTTAACGTTTCTTTAATCTTCTACTTCTTATTATTTAGTTATTTAATTATAAAGTAATAAAATCAGTATTACTTATATACTGATATGTTATTATAAATTTGAAACAACCTTATTTAACCTTCTCTTCACGTCGTGGTGTAATATGTTTTTCTACAACCACCTTACTTGGATGGGTATAATTGTAACACCCCAAGTTTCTCTAAAGATAAATAGAAATGCATGGAACTTTGTTTTAAATAGATATTATTAATTAGCCATTAAAACATAAATTTTATACTTCTATATTCTGAATTTCAAGAAACTTTCAACTACTATTCTGTTAAGTATGTTATTTGGAGTCTATTGGAACCAACTTGTTTTTTGGTGAATAGTAATATTAATAGTGATATAACCCTAATGAATAGTAAATTTTAGAATTTTTTTATTTTCCTAAGGCTAGAAAATAATAACATCTTCGTTAATTTTTCATTGTGATAAAGAAGTAGTTGTATAATTAGAACTATTAATTTATAAATTAAGTTTGATTTTATTTAAATATTAAATTAATAATATTTAGAAAATTATTTTCAAAAAATTTACTTCATTTTGGAAATCTACATGTCAATAAATGGTTAGGGTGAAATTTGAGAATTTTTCTGAAACATTTTATTTTTTGGTGAACAGTAAAAAAATATATAGTTTTTAGTTTCGGTGTATTAATGACAGCATTAATGATATAATAATGATGTCATAAATATGGTCGACTTGTGTATAGTTAGATAAGGTGTGAGGTGTCCCATGTGGCTTATACCATGAGAAAATACCATGGTCAATCCCATGGTTTTGCAAATACCACCCATGTGTCCATTGAAAATTATTAAAATAATCCCTCACTTTTCTTATAAATACCTCCATCACTCCTCTCTTCCTCCCACACCTCTCAAGCCTTGATATTTTCCAAATTTCTACCAACTTCCCTCCCCAATCTTCTTCCCCGCATCCTAGAGCTTCTGGTCTCACCAAAAGACCAAAATCAAATCCCTTAAAGAGGATCTCAAGGAGAAGAGATCAAGAGGTAAACATACTATTTTATTTTCTTTTTTTTTTCTTTCATTTTATGTTATTCTCTTTCATTAACTTTGTCTTGTTTTGGGATATTTAATTAAATATTCCCCATTACTGCCCATTTTTGTATGAATGATGAGATATTCCATTCCTCTCATCAATGTTGATTTTATGAAATTTTAAGAGACGTCGTTAGGCTGCCGAATTTTCGTGAGAAATTTCTCAAGATTTTATTTTATTTCATGATTATTTTTTCTTCTTTCCTCACTAACTCTTATCCAAGATGCATGAAATCTATAGATTCATATATATTCAAGATGTTCTTATGTTAATGGAAAATCCCCCATCATTATTCTTCTCCTCTTCCACTTATTTAAAGAATAAAAATATTTTCCATTTGTGTCGAATTACCGACATCATGGACGATGTACTTTAAATTTCCATTAATTCATTCATGTCTGGTCAAGAAACCATTTATATGGCTCAACCAGGTTATAATATATGTTTTATGACTCATATATGGTTCTGTAATTCTTTTGTACTCATGGTTCTAATTCATAAGACAAACTGAGGTTTTATTATCAAAGAACCACTAAAATGATCTAAACGAACATCATTAATGTTTTAACTTATAAGTAATTGTCATATAAATCATCAAAATGATAAATTTTATAAACTATCATACTGGAAATATGTAAATACTACTCCATTCCAATTATGTATTTTCACTTCCAATCAACAATAACAATTAATCATGAACCGGTCGTGAAAATCATAAAAGAACACACCCAAAATAATACAGGGAACCAAATAATAACAATTATGGGGTGAAATGAGGTTATTAAATGACCATATAAGATCTTATAAACATGAACATGTTTCTTTAAAATACAAATAACACCATTTTAACCATGATATAGGTGTTTTAAACAAGTTTGAAGTAAGACAAGCCTATGGTTAGGGAATTCTTAACCTGATTTCCATTCTTTGGGTTCACCTTCTACTTCATTGTTTATGTGCTATTTAAATTGTTTATGTAATGGGTTCTATTTATATTATGTTTTATTATATATATTTACAGTATATATACAAACTCCATCCACTCCATTAAGTCTCTCTTCAATTGTATGATATTTATTAGAGGCTTTTCTTTAAAAATCCTCTTTTTAAATTCAGTTTTACGAAATTCCAAAGAAATGTATTTATGGAATTATTCATGTTGTATGATTATGTTTTGGTTCTTGGGAATTATTTATGATGAAGGGTGGGACCTATATTTCCCTCCAATGCATTGGGTATGAGTAAGTTGGTGGTCGGTCATATGGTTACTCCAACTGTAACTGCGATGGTTACACAAAGGAAGATAGCTGTGAGGGTTACATATTTTAAGGTGGCCAAGATGGTTACAAGATTATGTAAGTAATGCCCCTAGATACCTTTATGATTATATTTATGTTCTCCTATTTGTGTGGATCTTGTTTAAATCTCATGTTACACGAAGTAAGTATATATGGGTGAAAAGCATGTCTTTTGAAAATGTTTTCATACGTTATGAGTATTCGTGGACTAATGTGCTCTTTCCTTCATTTATCATCCCTTGATGAGATTTTTGGTCATCAAAAGTTTTTAAATGATTTTTCACAGGTTAATGGATGAGTAATACAAGGAAGGAAGACACATTAAATGTTGAAGAATTGTCAAGGAGTCTTGTTTTAAGTTTTAATGTTTTATATTTTGAGAAAAATGGAAACTATTTTTATTGTTTCCACTCTGTAACAATGTGTAATGTTATGAATGTTTTATCCTAATTCTCTAAATCTCTAAACATGAAAAGATACTCAATATAAAAGGAAGTGTTTTCTTAACTAAACTCAAGTTTATGTATGTAATAAGGCCGGGTCCTTATAGTTGGTAACAGATGATGGTTTAGTTAACTCTAGGGGTTAGGGTGATGTTAATAGAATACCATAATTGATTTTTACTCTATGATTAATTTGAAATGTTATAGTATTTAAAGATTACCATGTTGCTTCATCTAAGAAATTTTTTTTTAGAATGGTTGTCCGCAGAAGGAACAGGGATGCTGAAGAGGAGAGGCACTGACAGAATGACATCCTTCCTGATCTACAGCCCAGAATGGTAGAGATTGGAACCGAGAAGTTTTTGAAAGTAATGACTCAGCAAACACAAGCAATAAATGGTGGCGGCATCCATTCAAGAGGACCAGTAGAGGTACCACAACGGAACATGATAGTGGTGGAACATTTTATGAGACAATAACCTCCTGCATTCAATGGATCATCTGACCTACTGGTAGCTGAAGGATGGATCAAAGCCGTTGAAAAAATATTTGATGTTATGGGATGTTCAGAAAATCAAAAGGTAAGTCTTTCCATTTATTGTTTTGAAGGGGAAGCTGATCAGTGGTGGTCAATGGTAAGGAAAATCAGGGGTAGAGAGGATTTTTATGCCATAGAGTGGGATGAATTTTAAAGTCTTTGCTTTGAAAATTAATTTCCTAGCTTGGTGTGACTAAGAATGGAGAAGATATTACATGAATAGAAACACAAGGAGGAAGATTCAGTGGCTTTTTATGATGCTAACTTCACTCGACTATCAAGGTATGCTCCAAATCTTATTTTGGGTCTTGATAGAAAAATCAACAGCTATTACTCAGTATTGAAGCCAAGGTATCAAAGGGAGTTGGCCTCCCGTGAATTCAAAAGTTATAATAAACTTGTCCAATGTGCTGAGAGGGTGGAGATGGAGTTTGCTGATGATCATGTAAATTTTGGCAATAAAGAGAAGAATATGTCTAATTGGAAAGAAATGTGTAAGAATCAACCAAAGAAATCTGAGGGAAAGAAAATCAAATTTCTAATTTGTGAAAAGTGTGGCAAGAAGAACATTGGGGAATGTCTTAGTAGAACTTCTAAGTGTTTTAAATGTAGTAATCTTAGACATGTGGCCCGAGATTGCAATGAAAATGATCCTAAGAATAATCATGATAAACAAACTGTAAAGTGTTTTAAATGTGTTAAGATGGGTCATCATGTAAATACCTACCCAATGAGAGATCTTAATGACATAATGAAGCTAGAAGAAAAACAGAAAGGTGTAGTGAGATCATTTGCGACTACGTCACCATATGTCGGGCCATCCAATGAAGTTGTATTAAGTACTTTGTTTGTTCACTCAGATTTTGCAAAAGTTTTGTTTGATATGGGGTCTACACATTCCTTCATCTCTGAGAAATTTTCTGGTAAATTGGAAATATCACCTCAAAAAATGTGACCTGAAATTGTTATTAAAACATCAGGGGAAATGTTATAGGAAAGAGGAATTGTAAAAATATTTCTATTGTGGTCTGTGGAAATACATTACCCGCAAACCTTTTTTTTTTACCCATAGTTGAGTTTGATGTTATTCTGGGTATGGACTAGCTTTCTGATTATCATACTATGATTGGCTGTAGACCTAAAGAAGTTGTTTTTCATAAAGAGTTTCATTTTGTATACAATAATGAAACCATACAATTGATAACATATCAGGAAGCTGAGAAATTATTGAAAGACGGAAATGAAAGTTATCTTGCTCATATTTTTTAAAATAAGGGAACAATAAAAATTAATGATGTGCCAGTGGTAAATGAATACCTTGATGTTTTTTATGATGAGTTACCCGGTGTCATACCTTATCGAGAATTCAAATTCACAATTGACTTAGTTCATGATTCTATGACAATTTCGAAACCCCCATATCATATGGATCCAATTGAACTTCTTGAATTGAAAAATTAGATGCAGTATTTGTTGTCAAAGGCTTCATTCGTCCTATCACTTCACCATGGAGAGCCCCTATTTTGTTTGTTAATAAGAAAGACAGTTCCATGAGACTTTGCATTGATTATAGAGCTTTGAATAACATCATTGCAAAAAACAAGTATCTTTTGCATCATATTGATGACTTGTTTGATCAGCTCTAGGGAGCTCAGTATTTTTCCAAGATTGACTTGAGATCTAGATACCGTCAACTGATAGTGAAGGAGGATGACATCCCAAAAAACCCTTTCTTACTAGATGTGGGAATTATGAATCTGTTATTATATCGTTTGGATAAACTAATACACCTACTATATTCATGAATATTATGAATAATGTATTTCATGAGTTCTTGGATATGTTTGTGGTTGTATGTATTGATGATATTATAGTATTTTCTACATATAAAGAGGAGCCCGAAAAACATCTAAGGGTTGTTTTAAAAACTATAAAAGAAAAGAAACTATATGGAAAATTCAGCAAGTGCGATTTTTGGTTGCAACAGATTTCTTTTCTTGGGGACATTGTAAATAAGGATGGAATAATAGTTGATCCTGCGAAAACAAAAGTATTTTATGAATGGGCAAGACCCAAAAATGTTATAGAGATTCGTAGTTTTCTGGGCTTGGCAATATATTACCGACGGTTTTTTAGGAACTTTTCGTGGTTATCTAGCCCGATAACTAAGTTAACACGGAAAGGGGTTAAATTTGTTTGGATAGAGGAATGTGATGTTTGTTTTCAGGAACTGAAGAAGAGATTAGTGAATGCTCTAGTTTTGGCCTTACCTTCCTGGAATGGTGAGTTTGTCATCTACAGTGAGGTTTCTTCGAAGGGACATTATTGTGTTTTGATTCAGAATGATCAGTTAACTTCTTCTTCTTCGAGACAACTTAAACCTCATGAGCTAAATTATCCCACACGTGATTTGAAATTGGCAGATGTGGTTTTTTCTTTGAAAATGTGTAGGCATCATCTATACGGAAACAAATGCCAAATATATACTGAACATAAATGTCTGAAGTATATATTCACTCATAATTAATTAAACATGAGGCAGAGAAGATGGCTAGAACTGATAAAGTATTATGAA
The DNA here is from genome assembly GCA_963277665.1 of Viscum album. Lineage (NCBI taxonomy): Eukaryota > Viridiplantae > Streptophyta > Magnoliopsida > Santalales > Viscaceae > Viscum > Viscum album. The sequence continues at coordinate 1,422,070,204 of OY728145.1, forward strand.
TCCATGATCAATTACCATCCTAGAAAAGTAAACAAAGTAGTGGATGCCTTAATTAGGACACATCATGCTTCATTAACCATGTTACGTTTGGAACATGATCCCTTGATTAAAGATTTGATGAATTTTGGCATAGAAGTTATTGGTGCAGGGAATATATCTGTTTTGTTTCAGGTTTTAGTATAGTCTTCGTTGTCATACAGAATTAAGCAAGCGCAGAGGGAAGACTGTGAGTGTAACACCCCGAGCTTCCACGATACGCTTCTCATTCAATAATGCAATACCTTGCATTGTACGCAACTTTGAGTTCTAAAACACCGCGACTAATCAAAGTAGCCGTTATGAATAGTAATAACAACTTTTTAAAATTATATAAATTTTATATTTCAAAATGGACATCATTTTTGGATTCGGAATATCAATTATAGCTTAGGGTGAAATTTTGGCCTTGTTCCGAAAAACTTCAATTTTTGATGAATAGTGAAACCACTAAGTGGTAGTTAAATAACTGATTTTTCGTTTAAATGAAATATTACCACTTTTGTGATTTGATTTTCAAAAATCCAACATACATGGTTGTCATTAAGAAGTCAAATGTTGTTCAATGAGATTAAAATAATTTTTTGGTGAATAGTAACTTTTAAGTTCTTAATCGCGATTAGAGGTAATTAGTGTAGTTTAAGGTACAAATAATGTTTTAATAATATGAGATGAGAATGAAACTTGTCCTACTCCTATTGTATGAGTCATGTCCGACCAAGAAAACCCATGGGTTAACTTGGGGACCCCATGGAGCCACTTTAGTTGGAAAATGACATTAATATATATTTATTTAACGTTAAAATTAAATTGACACAAACATGAGTTATTTTACTAAAACAGTTTTTAAGTGGGGTTACACAAGTCCAAATTTTGACTATAAATATTCATTAAAAATATAAAAAGATTTCCTACATCATAGTATTTTTTTATAATTTTTAGACATTAAATAAATTAAATTATTTATGACATCATTATGATGCAGCGATGACCTCATTATTTAACGATTTAAATAAAATGAGAAGATAATGCAAAATCCAAGGCTTACACTTGTCCAAAGCCTATTGGATGAGGAGATTTCGAAACCTTATCACATTATCCTCGAATTATATAAGTGTGGGACCTTTATAATCCGAAAAGCATTGTGAAATAATGTAACATTTCAATCTTTCCAAAAGTGCCCCTCCTCTCCACTTATAAAAGGCCCCCACCTCTCCCACCTCATTTACACTTTCAAGCCATTTGGCTCGGCCAACCTCTGCCCAAATACTCTCCAAACTTCCCCCTATTACTCCTAGAAGCCTTACTTTGGGCAGAACTCTTCCCAAGGAAGCCTTTGGCTCAAATCAAAAAGAGTTACCCAATTTTGAGGTAATGTCTTCTCTAATGTTGTTTTGTTTTATTTTTCTTCTCCAACCCCCTAAACTCTTTTTATTCATTTCTTTTGTAACAAAACCAGTATCCTCAATATACTAGGATGTTGTTATAAGAAGGATTAGAGCTACACTTACACACACCTACATATAATGGTTAAAGAACATACGGTTTCTGTGGATGGCGAATTTCTGCCTCACAAAACGATGATTGTTCAACACTCATATAACACCTTCAAAGGTGGCCATTAAGATGTCACTATTTTTATATATGGTATATAATATGTTTATGTTTTACTTATGCTTCTGTATTTATCATTTATGGCATACTTTATGATTTCCATTATGGGTAAAACGCGATAATTTCATTTTAGGAAGTGCGGACTACCGCCCCCTCAAAGTGATTTAAATCGTTAATGCCATATGTGGGATGTATAAAGGATGGAGTAAATGGTATTATACAATATATTATACTGGAATTATATTATACATTTATATCATTATGATTTAGTTCCATTAAATATGAAATTTAAATGAAAGTAGCGTTCATGCGTACGTACGGCTTACCATCTCCATGAATGGTGCATTTCATTTCTTACCTCTAAATGTTACGTAATATTATAAATGAATGTATATACTGGATATATAAGATATATATGACATCTAAATCATGAATATAATTCTGGATATAATGGATATCCTACCACATGAACAACTTGTAATTATAAGAAGTTAATTGTTGACTCAAGTACCAAAGATCGACAAAACGACCGTTATTAACTTAAATAATTAAAAAATGTTCATAACATGGTAATAAGGGATATAAAAGGAATAATGAACATGAAAAAGGTTCTTAAGTAAATAGAAATTAACTCTAGTTTATTATTCAGGAGGTTAAAGAACGGTCGAGTCAGGACAAGACACAAGGTAAGGGAATTTCATAACCCAACTTCCATTCTTTGGGTTAATCTCCTACTTTCAAATTATGTCATGATATTATTATGTCGTATATTGTATTTATACTTTATTTATGTGTACATATGGTGAATACACATAATAGATATATTTTATTTAAAAATTATCTTTTTAAGGGACTTCGTCTCAATCTCCATTCATTGAGGCATATTTTGTTTTATACACAAATTTCTTTGTACAGTGTATAAACCCCTTTGACTTTTACTTTTATTCAAAAGGAATCTTTTTTATACGAATCATTTTACTAAACAACAAAACGGGAATGTTTTCCTTTCCGTACTTATGCGGCGACAACGACTTCTCCGCCGCCGTGACCATTATTTGAGTTTCGGCTTCCTCTACAAGCCATCACTTTTTTTTAATGAAAAATAAATACAAAGTTTTAACTTTCTTTTATTTTGGTATTGAAAATGGTTTTGAAAGCGTTTTTTTTATATCAATGTGTTGTATTGATATCTTTTGATTGAAATATGGAAATGTTATGTTTCCTTTATGCATGTTTTATGTGATACGATTATGTTATGGTTTATGATATGTTTAAACCTATTCATATGAGGAATGTATTGAACATAATAAGTGACGGGTGGAGCCCGCTATAGCTCCTCGATGCATCGGTAGGTCTCATGAGACAAATAGACGTGGAATTGGCCGAGGCCCTTTCCCAATTTGATTTATGGTTTTGGCCGAGGCCTTAATTATTTTAGACGTCTTGGTCGAGGCCTTGACAAAATGTTTCAGAATGTCTGGCATTATACATTCCCTCATTATGAAAGTGGTTATTGATATTTCATGTGATTATTCGACCAGTAGAATATCCATGTGAAGAAGTGAATGGAATTATCTCATTTTACTTTTTCCATGTTATGTTGAAGTTCAAGTTTAAAAGGCTTTTGTTTTAGTTATACATTGCCTTAAATGTTAATGTTCATTTATGAAAGCTTCTGCTATATTGTTAACCTTACTGAGCATCTGAGCTCACCCCTTTCAATGTTTTAACATTTTTCCAGGATGTGAAGAAGTATTTTATGAATGACCTACAGGGGTAGTCAGAAAGGGATATGATTGTGGACTATGAAGACCATGTTATTGTAGTTTGTTTACTTTTTGATGTAATGAAAGACTTATGAATGTATCTAGTGTTTCCAAGGATACTAAACTAATCGGTCTTTCGAGACATGATCTTTTGTGATCATGCCAATGTTACGAAGTAATGCACCGACACTGGGTAGCTGGGGTCGGGGCATTACAGTTGGTATCGGAGGCAGTTTAGTACTAACCTTGGAAGCTAGATTTAGATAAACTCTGATTAGAGCACATAGCCCAAAGATAGACTTTGAGGATTAGTATAGAAGAACATCCTAGAATTTTGGTATTATAGAGATGTTATGAGTTTTCCGAGCAATACATCCCTGTCTGGATACGAGCAGGTAGAGGCGGCTCTGGCACAGATGTACCTAGGGGTAAAACCCGAAAACACCGCTTTGAGCTAGACTCGAACGGGAACTGGTGCATGACAACGGGCCTTGCTGCACTCTTGGTTATGACACTCCTGGGGGATATGCTTAGGATAATTCTCATTTTATTTACAAACCACTATGAAGGGTTATGAGTACATACTTCCTCAAAGAAAACATTTCTTTTTATGATTATGGATTATATCCATAAATAGTTCAATTTATGTAAAGTGTTTAACAAGTATGGAATTATGTATTTTGATTCATAAACTAATCTAGTTTATGCCATTGTTTAGAAATGGTGCCTAGTGGAAGGAATGGAAACCGTATCAATGCACAAACTCTGTGTAGGGATTTCCCTCTTGCTCAAGATAATTATTGTGGATCTGGAGATACAACTGGTGCTGATCAACTTATTACCATACTGGGACAACTCACGCAGGTTATGAATAATAACCTTACTCGTATGGAGCACCCTGATCCGAAACGTGGAGGATTAATGCTAGACCGTTTCATGAGGCAACAACCACCAACGTTCAATGGGAGTACAAATCCCTTAGTAGCCGAGCAATGGATAAATTCCTTAGAGAAAATATTCCATGCCTTGGGGAGTAGTGAAAGGGAGAAGGTTGTCATGGCAGTTTACCGCCTCACTGGAGATGCCGATCAGTGGTGGTCACTGATTCAAAACACGAATAAAGATGATGACGTATCGAATATGGAATGGAGGGAGTTCAAAGAGCTTTTCTTAGAAAAATACTTTCCTCGTGACCATCGAGCAGATATGGAAAGGCAATTTCTGAGTCTGAGGCAGAAGGAGGATGAGAATGTCGCAAAGTATGAGGCTAACTTTACAAGGTTAGCGAGGCATGCTTCCGATTATATACGTAACCCAAGGAGTAAGATTGATCGTTTCTTTGATGGGTTAAAACCATTTCTCCGTCAAGATTTAGTATCACAATCATTCTCATCATACGAAGATATTGTCTCGTGTGCTATCAAGACAGAAGAGGAATTCTCTAAGTCTTATGACAACAAAGTAAAGCAAGAGAAGAAGAGAACGGTGGAACAAGAGACAGATAAAGGGAAAAAGGGAAAGAAGGATTTTCCATTATGTGATAATTGTGGGAAGAATCACCCTGGTACGTGCCTAAAAGGAATGGGAGTTTGTTATAAATGTGGAGAAAAGGGTCACCAGGCTCGTGATTTCAAGGGAAAGAAAGAGGATGTCAAAGTTGAATGCTACAATTGTAGGGAAATTGGGCATTATGCAAATGAATGTCCTAAGCGTCAAGGAAACTTACCTCAGAAAAGGCCAAGGTATCAAGGCCAATCTTATGCTGTGACTACAGTTGAAGTGGAATAATTAATGTATTGGTGCTTTTGGACTCAATGATTATATTCTGGTTATAAGAATAATGTGATATATATATATATGGATTGTACTGCAGTACTTGTTGATTTTAGTAAGGTTTTAATATTATTAAGGTAATCATATTTTTAGTATGTGAAAACAAGAGAAACTTTTCATTGTTTGGGGAATCTGATGTTACAATTGATTTTGGAATTAAGAGACCTTTTAGAGAAAGTCTGGACAGAGGTATTTTGGATAACTATAAAGGTTGGAGTGGATTAAGTTGATCTTTGGATAGTATTGTTTAAGGTTAAAGCATTTCTGAAGATTATTTTTGGAATATTATAATACTATAGTTTTAGGAAAAGGACAACCTGCAGGGTGGGGAATAACCCGTCGCATCGGACAAAGCTGCAGGAATCGAACCCACAACCATAGTGCGACAAGCCTTTATTTCCTACCACTAGCCTACAGGAAGTCCCTGGTTATTACAAAATAGTTTTACTAATCTAAATGGTATGTGTTAACATTTGGAACATTATACAATTAGGATAAATAGAATATTTTTGAGTTCCGTTACCATTTTTAGTAAAAGTTGGGTTTGTGGTAAGAATTTATTAACGAATGAAAGTATACATAACAAGTATGTATATTCCCTTACGTTCTTAGTAAATCTCCTAAATAAATTCCTCAACATTATAAAAGGTAACTTAAAACAAAAATGTTGTCAGTTAACTTTTCCAACTGGGGATTCAATGACCGTTTAACCAATCACAAGTTTTTCTTTTTCTTGTGGTTAAACTTTCTCCTAATCCTGTTTTCTATAACTCTCCATCAGACCTAGATGGTTTGTTTCTCCTCCATATCCATATTTTTCATATAATCCTAGAATGGGCTATATCAGGTGACCTTTGTACTTATCCTGCTTTCTTTTAATGTTATATATTTATTAAACTTATTTCCGATGTGGGTTTTCCTCAAAGGTATTTTCTCTTTTCAACCTTTTATTTTCAAACAAAAATTTCAAATTGCGAGGACGCAATTTATTGAAGGAGGGGAGAATGTAACACCCCGAGCTTCCACGATACACTTCTCATTCAATAATGCAATAGCTTGCATTGTACGCAACTTCGAGTTCTAAAACACCGCGACTAATCAAAGTAGCCGGTATGAATAGTAATAACAACTTTTTAAAATTATAGAAATTTTATATTTCAAAATGGACATCATTTTTGGATTCGGAATATCAATTATAGCTAAGGGTGAAATTTTGGCCTTGTTCTGAAAAACTTCAATTTTTGATGAATAGTGAAACCACTAAGTGGTAGTTAAATAACTGATTTTTCGTTTAAATGAAATATTACCACTTCTGTGATTTGATTTTCAAAAATCCGACATACATGGTTGTCATTAAGAAGTAAAATGTGGTTCAATGAGATTAAAATAATTTTTTGGTGAATAGTAACTTTTAAGTTCTTAATCGCGATTAGAGGTAATTAGTGTAGTTTAAGGTACAAATAATGTTTTAATAATATGAGATGAGCATGACACTTGTCCTACTCCTATTGGATGATTCATGGCCGACCAAGACAACCCATGGGTCAACTTGGGGACCCCATGGAGCCACTTTAGTTGGAAAATGACATTAATATATATTTATTTAATGTTAAAATTAAATTGACACAAACATGAGTTATTTTACTAAAACAGTTTTTAAGTGGGGTTACACAAGTCCAAATTTTGACTATAAATATTCATTAGAAATCTAAAAATATTTCCTACATCATAGTATTTTTTTATAATTTTTAGATGTAAAGACCCGTAAAATTCAAGGGAAATTTTTTCTTAATTTTCTTTAGAATTTTACAAGAGCGTGGTTTCAGACGGCACCTGATTCCGAGGCCCGGAGTGCCCGGAATCAATTTCTGAAGTTTGGCTCGGGTACGTTCAGTGAACGAACGAGTGGGAATTCCTAACTTTTGATCCGGTGCTCGGAGTTGAAATCCGAGGGCACCGATGGACTCGCAGCACCGAAATTCGCTTAAAGAGACCTTTTCGGGAGTTGCGTTTGTTGCGGGTTGAAAGTTAGTTTTGGGGATTAAAAGATAAGTAAAATAAAATTATGTTTGAATTTTATTTTATTCGTGGTGGTTAGACTCTATCATGGGAAGTTGTTGGTGGGGACCACAACCACCCAACATCCCATGTGTGGTTATGAGGGAGGTGGGGCCCACACGAGCCCCCACCTTTTCAAATTCCCTAACCCCTCTAAACCCCCTCTTAATTATGTGACTCTCCCCTACATTAATTCTTGCCAACTTATCTCTTTATTTAAATTTTGACAACTCTAGATTTAATGAATGTAATGAATTCAACTTTTGAATTTTTGAAAGGTTGGCAAAGTGAAAATAAAATAAGATGTAGCTTATTTTATTTTGGGAGTTTCTGTGTTGTGTGGAGTTTTGAGAGAAGAAGAGTTCTACACTTTGAAGAACTTCATCTTCCTCCTTGAAGAATGCGAAGAACACCGACACGCCGTTCTATATTCTCTCCACGTCAAAGAAAGGGAGACACCGCTTCCTCCTCGGTTTTCCTTCGTCGACTTGAGAAGTTTCGCCAACGACGTATCGCATCGGACGCATCCCTTCGTCAACGGAATTGACGAACGACGACCGCGACGCCCGACCTCCGCGACGTCGTCTTCCGCGGAACGTAGACAAATCTTCGAACCTTATACCAAGGTAGGGGTTGTTGTTTTTCTTTTTGGTTTAACTATTTTATTCTTGATCGTGAATTTTAGCAAGTCTAACGTGTGGCTTTGAATTATTTAAAGTCGCGTTATTATTTTAACGTGAGGGGGCCGGACCACACGAACACGGCCGAACCCACTCCATCGTTCTTGTTTATTCTTGCGGGTGGAAGCAAGTGGCGTGGTGCCGTCGCACCACGCGGATGATCGTGAAAATATTTTTATGCGGCGCTGTCGCGCCACGCCGAGGAAGAATCTTCAAGAACGCGACGCCGTCGCGCCGCGTTGAAAGGAATCAAGGCACGGGAAGGGGCGCGGTGCCGTCGCACCGCGCCGGATGACGAACACCGCGGCCGGTTCCGGGCCGCGGCGGGACGAGGAGAGCGCGGCCGGTTCCGGGCCGCGGCGGGAAGAGAAGACCGGCGGCCGGGCCGCCGGCGTCGGAAGCCGAAGGGGGGACCAGAATTTCCGGTCCCGTTGGAGAAAACCGGCCGGCCAGCTGGCCGGCCGGAAGGCATTAAACCGGGGGAATTAATTCCCCCGGACAACACACAAAACCCCCCTCATTATGAGGGGGGCGGTTCTTTGAAGAGAGGGGGGCAGCCGGCCCCCCGGTTTGTTTCCAGCCGGCCCCCACGTGCGGGGGCCGTTTTGTTGCAAAGGCGCGGCACAAAGGCCGCGCCGCTTCCCAAATCAGCGGGGGCTTGCCCCCCGCGTGCTGACCACGTGCGGCGCCAGCCGCCAAGACGCCGCGGCCCGCCGCGCCGCCCCGGGGGGGGGGGGGGTCGGGCCGGGTCGGCCCGGACCCGGACCCCCCATTTCGAACTAGAATCGGTTTTTGGCCCATATCATGAGCCTCGGACCTCCGAATGACGAACCGTCTACGGCAACGCGATCCTTGGATCGAGACGGTCGTTTCGATATATCGCACTCAAGGTTTCAGTTTACTTTGAGTTCGGCCGGGTTGGTTCGTTCACGAAACCAACCGGGCCTTCGGAGCGGAAACGGTCATATCTTGAGCTTCGAACGTCCGATTGACGCGTCGTCAGTCGCGTTGTGTTCCTCTTAGTGAGACGGATCTTTTGGCATACTCCGCCCGAGGTTTGGACGCAGGTGGAGTATGGTCGGGTTGGTTTTTCCTTAAAAACCAACCGGGCCCCGGAGACGAAAATGCCAATACCTCTCAGACCGGGCGTCCGATCGACGCACCGTCTGTTGCGTTGAGTTCCTGTTGACGATACAGAACTTTTGGATACATCAACTCTGGTCTTTGTGACAGTTGATGTATCAGCCTCTCGGCTCGTGGAGCGGACCCTCCGAACGAGCTTGCTATGTGCGGGAACCCTAGTGCTGGCTGCGACTGTTCTACTGCTACTACTGCTACTGTGACTACGACGACGACAGTACAGAGATCCTGTGTGGATTCGACGACGACGACTTCAGCACTCAGCGATCCTACGTGGATCAGTGCTACATGTCCTGTGTGGGCCCAATCCTGTGTGGGTCCTTGCGCTCAGCGGTTCTGTGTGAGCCAGCGCCTACAGGTCCTGTGTGGGCCCGATCCTGTGTGGGTCATTGCGGGGGTTAGTTACCTATCGATCCTTCGTGGGTCCGACGACTTAGATGGATCAGTGATCATCTTTATCGTCCTCTGAAGAAGTATACCTGAGTGAGCTGAATCCTGTTGCTTTCCTTTGTGGATTGTGTTGTGCAATCCTGTGTGGATTATGTTTTGCTTTCCTATGTGGAATACGTATACTTTCCTGCGTGGACTGAGTTGTACTTGGGCTCAGAGGTTGGAGCGTATTTTAATTGATGACTTAGGTGTATGTATGGGCATATACCTAAGCAGTGTTGGTTGTTACTTCGTGATTGTACTTTTCTTCGTGGTTTATCCTTTGTGGATTTGAGAGACCTTCAGGGGTCTCGGGGTCCCTACTGAGTAGCTTATACTCACCCCTGCACGGGCTTCACCCGCACTACGTTGTGTTGGTTGCAGACGATGGACAACGTTGACCTTAGCTGAGGCTTGTAGAGCGGGACGGTACCCGGAGGTGGACCACTGGGCGGGACGTGCACGGAGCGGACGGCGGGACCCGTGGAGCAGAGGAGCTATCTGTACCCACCCTTCAGGTGGGATTTCCAGTGGACAGCTCGGTGTAGCGGCTTTTACTTTTCAGTTGTTGTTTTCCCTTTCGAGTTGTACTTTACTTTTATTTTGGGTTTGTATTCTGGCCCATTTACTCTTCCGCACTTTCAGTTGTACTCTGCTTTGTTTAGTGTTTACTTTCCGCTTGCTTACTCTGTGGTGTTTGTTACTTTTCAAAGGCAATGCCTTCCCTTTTTACTGGGATTTACGCCTTGGTGCTAGTCGCCAGCCCCTGGCCTATGGAAGGCGGGCTTGGTGTAGTCACGGCACGGACCCCGAGGGCGGGTCGTGACAAATTGGTATCAGAGGAGTTCGGTTCAACCGCGAACTCTGATCTTTTCTATGTGAAGCAATAATGTTTAGCGTATTGAGTGTGGTTATCAGTCTAGGGAGTCCAGTGTTGGTGCGGTGGCCGACGTATCCGTACACCAGGACCCTGACTTCTGATTTCCGACTTAATGCACGAAAACATTGTTTGCGTGTGTGTTTCAAAGTTTTCATTGTGATTACTTATATCAGCTCACCAGGTATATTGTTCTAACCGTGGCGCACCTGTTTCCTTTTCAGGATGGCCCCATGATGACAGCCAGCTAGGGTTCTGAGAGTCGAGCGAGACGACAGCCCACCGAGCGACGAGGCCTCGGTGCAGGGCCCTTTACCAGTAGTGGCACCGGCGGTAGCTTTACCCACCGATCCCCCGATGCTTCCAGCAGCAGCCGCTGACGATGCAAGTCGCCTCAGCGCACTGCATGAGTTTCACCGCCAGCGACCGCCCAGGTTTCACGGGGAGACGGATCCTCAGGCAGCAGAGGACTGGCTGGAGGCAGTGGTTCGAGTGTTTAGACTAGTGAGGACACCAGCAGACCTCATGGTGATCCTCGCTGCGAGCCTACTACACGCAGCAGCGGGACGATGGTGGAGCCTGATGCTCCAGGTGCACGATGAGGCATCTCTACTTTGGACGGACATTGAGAGCCTCTTCCGCTCGGAGTTCGTCCCAGCCACCCTTCGTGTGGTGCGTATCCAGGAGCTTCTTCAGCTGCGGCAGGGCAGCATGACGGTCGCTCAGTACTCGGCGAGATTTACCGATCTCTCGCGCTACTCGACCGACATGGTACGAGACCCATTCTTCCGGGCCCGGACCTTCGAGCAGGGTTTGAGACACGAGATCAGGGCATCGCTGATCTCCCTCAGCATACCGACTCAGACAGGAGTACTGGAGCGGGCCCTTCTGATCGAGAGCTTCCTTGCTGAGTCTACACCAGCACAGAGACCCACCGCAGGGCGGCACGTGGCAGAGTCATCTGCAGCAGGCAGTCGACGGATGACTCAGGGGTCCAGGCAGACCAGACCTTCGGGCAGACGATCTCAGGGCACTGGCTCAGCAGTACGGGGCACACAGCATGGAGCCAGTCTTACGAGAGGCAGACAGTGCTACTCGTGTGGCGTGCAGGGCCACATGGCTCGCGACTGCCCGACCCGCCGTGCCGAGGAGCAGCAGTCAGTTGATGGACCACCGAGGCAGAGGCAGAGGGTCGACCGTGGCGGTCCGCAGGGAGGAGGCGGACGAGGCAGAGGAGCTGGACGAGCAGCCGGTGGAGGGCGACGCTTTGAGGCTCTGCCACCACCACCACCAGGAGGTCCACCCCGACCACAGGGAGCTGGCGGGCAGCGACAGGCACAGCTCCAGGCAGCAGAGGCCTACGACCACGGCGCACCCGAGATGATTCGAGGTACTATCTGTGTCTATTACACCCTTGCTACAGTTCTTATAGACACAGGAGCGAGCCACTCTTTCATAGCCGCTGCCCTTGTTCGGAGCTCGGAGATTCCGACAGAGCCGTTGGCTCGATCCTTACGGCTAGAGACTCCTACGGGAGCAGACTCGACGATTACGCACTGGTGCCGACAGTGTGAGCTTACTCTAGGAGGCGAGAGCTTCGGCTGGGATCTTCTTGTAGCAGTGTCGAGGCCTTACGACGTCATCTTGGGCATGGATTGGCTATCTACGGTCCATGCACAGATTGACTGTTTTAGGCGCAAGGTGCGATGTGTACGCACCGACGGGAGCAGGTTCACCTTCACCGGCGAGAAGGGAGCCTTTGCAGCACAGGATGGACTTCCGCGGAGGAGAGGACAGCCCATCACTCATCAGTTGGCTAGCCTCATCCTTGGAGCAGTTGACGTGCGGAGTCCTGGTTTTCCTGCAGTGGTGGATCAGTTTGCGGACGTTTTTCCCGACGACGTCCCAGGGCTACCTCCTCGCAGAGAGGTAGACTTTTATATTGACTTGTACCCCGGGACAGCCCCGATATCCACTCCAGCATATCGGATGGCCCCCGCCGAGCTTCGAGAGCTACGGGTACAGTTGGAGGACTTGCAGGACAAGGGGTTCATCCGACCCAGTGTTTCACCCTGGGCTTCCCTGATATTGTTCGCCAAGAAGGCGAATGGGAGCTTGCGACTTTGTGTTGACTATCGTCGCCTGAACCAGGTGACAGTGAGGAACAAGTATCCGCTATCGAGGATTGATGACCTCTTTGATCAGCTCAAGGGAGCACGGTGGTTCTCGAAGATAGACCTCAGGTCAGGCTATCATCAGCTCAGAGTCAGAGACGAGGATGTGCAGAAGACGGCCTTCAGATGTCGGTATGGCCACTATGAGTTCTTGGTTATGCCTTTCGGTGTAACCAATGCCCCAGCAGTGTTCATGGCTCTCATGAACAGGATCTTTCAGCCATACCTCGATCGGTTTGTCGTGGTCTTCATCGACGACATTCTGATTTACTCTACGACTGAGGAGGAGCATGCCTATCACTTGCGAGTTGTTCTTGACACACTCCGAGAGCACCAGCTTTATGGTAAGCTCTCGAAGTGCCAGTTCTGGATACGTGAGGTCCACTTTTTGGGACACGTTATCTTTGAGGCGGGAGTTGCAGTGGATCCCACGAAGATTGAGGCTGTGTTAGCTTGGGAGCCACCCAGGAGCGTGACTGAGGTTCGAAGTTTCTTGGGACTAGCTGGATATTATCGGAGATTCGTACCAGACTTCTCTAGAGTTGTGGCATCACTCACAGCTTTGACGAAGAAGGGGAAACCCTTCGTATGGACAGACAGATGTCAGCAGAGCTTCCAGGAGCTGAGGCAGAGATTGACTAGCGCACCTATCTTGAGGTTGCCTGAGGAGGGAGTAGGGTACGTAGTCTACTGCGATGCAACAGGGATCAGACTCGGATGTGTTCTGATGCAGGAGCGGGCCGTGATCGCCTATGGATCACGTCAGTTGAGGCCGCATGAGTAGAACTACGCTACCCATGACCTGGAGTTAGCAGCAGTGGTCTTCGCTCTGAAGACATGGCGACACTATCTGATGGGCGAGCGCTTTACAGTCTTTTCCGATCATCAGAGTCTCAGGTATATCTTCTCACAGAAGGACCTGAACCTGAGACAGCGACGATGGCTCGAGTTCCTCCAGGACTATGACTTTGAGATAGTCTATACTCCCGGGAAGGGGAACGTAGTAGCCGATGCCCTCAGCAGGAGGATGGGCATTCAGCTACTTGAGGAGGCGACGGAGCAGCTAGCCTCTTTGCAAATATCCTTCGTGGATAGAGATGGAGCAGCCTTTCTTCAGTCTCTCACAGTCACTCCTCCACTACTACAGCGGGTGAAGGAGGCACAGCGTGAGGACGCTGACTGTGAGACACGGCGTGCACAGATATCCTCGGGACAGGCACCTGATGGTTTCTCCCTTGGAGCAGAGCACGACATCCTTTTCAGAGGACGTATCATGGTACCAGTCGCTTTGCGAGAGGAAGTGCTGAGGGAGTTTCACACTTCTCCTTTGGCGGTACATCCTGGAGTGGCGAAGATGTACCAGGACCTCAGACGACAGCACTGGTGGCCGGGCATGAAGAAGGCAGTAGCAGAGTTCGTTTCTCGATGCCTTACCTGCCAGCAGGTGAAGGCAGAGCATCAGGTACCAGCAGGCTTGGTACAGCCCTTGGAGGTTCCGGAGTGGAAGTGGGACGGCATATCTATGGACTTCGTGACTGGACTTCCACGCACTTCCAGAGGTCACGACTCCATCTGGGTGATTGTTGACCGACTCACCAAGTCGGCACACTTCTTACCCATCAGAGAGCAGGGCTCAGTAGAGAGCTTGGGACGTCTCTACGTTCAGGAGATTGTGCGGCTCCACGGTGTGCCATCATCTATCGTCTCCAATCAAGATGCCCGCTTTACTTCCCGGCTTTGGAAGGGGTTGCAGGAGGCGTTCGGGACGCAGCTACGTCTTAGCACAGCCTTTCACCCTCAGACGGATGGTCAGACGGAGAGGACCATTCGGACTCTCGAGGACATGCTCCGCACATGTGTCCTCGACCTTGGTCATAGCTGGGAGGACCACCTACCCTTGGTGGAGTTCGCATACAACAACATCTACCACTCCACCATCGGGATGGCATCGTACGAGGTGTTGTACGGCCGACCTTGTAGATCTCCTTTGTGCTGGACAGACCCTGGGGAGTCAGCACTGGTGGGACCGAAGATGGTCCAGGCCACGACAGAGAAGGTCCAGGTCATCCAGGAGAGGATGAGGACAGCTCAGAGCCGGCAGAAGTCTTATGATGACAGGAGGCGGAGGCTACTAGAGTTCGAGGATGGCGACCACGTCTTCTTGCGGGTCTCACCTCGACGTGGTATTCGGAGATTTGGCCGAGGCGGCAAGTTATGTCCGCGCTTCATCGGACCCTTCCAGGTCCCCAGCAGGGTTGGCGAGGTGGCTTATCGCCTGGCTCTACCACCTCAGTTGCACCGGGTGCACGACGTTTTCCACGTATCCCAGCTGAGGAGATACGTGCACGACCCGACGCACATCATTGATCATGGGGAGCTTGACGTTGACGATGGGGCGACTTTTACGGAGGTTCCGGTGGAGATAGAGGATCGACAGGAGCGGGTCCTGCGTGGGCGATCGATTCCTCTCGTGCGCATCAGATGGCAGCACGGGAATCTCTAGGAGAGCACATGGGAGCGGGAGGCTCAGATGCGTGCTCAGTACCCTCATTTGTTTCCCTAGTTTTTGATGTATCTTTACGGGGACGTAAAGCCCTGAGGTGGGAGTAATGTAAAGACCCGTAAAATTCAAGGGAAATTTTTTCTTAATTTTCTTTAGAATTTTACAAGAGCGCTGTTTCAGACGGCACCTGATTCCGAGGCCCGGAGTGCCCGGAATCAATTTCTGAAGTTTGGCTCGGGTACGTTCAGTGAACGAACGAGCGGGAATTCCTAACTTTTGATCCGGTGCTCGGAGTTGAAATCCGAGGGCACCGATGGACTCGCAGCGCCGAAATTCGCTTAAAGAGACCTTTTCGGGAGTTGCGTTTGTTGCGGGTTGAAAGTTAGTTTTGTTGATTAAAAGATAAGTAAAATAAAATTATGTTTGAATTTTATTTTATTCGTGGTGGTTAGACTCTCTCATGGGAAGTTGTTGGTGGGGCCCACAACCACCCAACTTCCCATGTGTGGTTATGAGGGAGGTGGGGCCCACACGAGCCCCCACCTTTTCAAATTCCCTAACCCCTCTAAACCCCCTCTTAATTATGTGACTCTCCCCTACATTAATTCTTGCCAACTTATCTCTTCATTTAAATTTTGACAACTCTAGATTTAATGAATGTAATGAATTCAACTTTTGAATTTTTGAAAGGTTGGCAAAGTGAAAATAAAATAAGGTGTAGCTTATTTTATTTTGGGAGTTGCTGTGTTGTGTGGAGTTTTGAGAGAAGAAGAGTTCTACACTTTGAAGAACTTCATCTTCCTCCTTGAAGAACGCGAAGAACACCGACACGCCGTTCTATCTTCTCTCCACGTCAAAGAAAGGGAGACACCGCTTCCTCCTCGGTTTTCCTTCGTCGACTTGAGAAGTTTCGCCAACGACGTATCGCATCGGACGCATCCCTTCGTCAACGGAATTGACGAACGACGACCGCGACGCCCGACCTCCGCGACGTCGTCTTCCGCGGAACGTAGACAAATCTTCGAACCTTATACCAAGGTAGGGGTTGTTGTTTTTCTTTTTGGTTTAACTATTTTATTCTTGATCGTGAATTTTAGCAAGTCTAACGTGTGGCTTTGAATTATTTAAAGTCGCGTTATTATTTTAACGTGAGGGGGCCGGACCGCACGAACACGGCCGAACCCCCTCCATCGTTCTTGTTTATTCTTGCGGGTGGAAGCAAGTGGCGTGGTGCCGTCGCACCACGCGGATGATCGTGCAAATATTTTTACGCGGCGCCGTCGCGCCACGCCGAGGAAGAATCTTCAAGAACGTGACGCCGTCGCGCCGCGTTGAAAGGAATCAAGGCACGGGAAGGGGCGCGGTGCCGTCGCACCGGGCCGGATGACGAACACCGCGGCCGGTTCCGGGCCGCGGCGGGACGAGGAGACCGCGGCCGGTTCCGGGCCGCGGAGGGAAGAGAAGACCGGCGGCCGGGCCGCCGGCGTCGGAAGCCGAAGGGGGGACCGGAATTTCCGGTCCCGTTGGAGAAAACTGGCCGGCCAGCTGGCCGGCCGGAAGGCATTAAACCGGGGGAATTAATTCCCCCAGCCAACACACAAAACCCCCCTCATTATGAGGGGGGCGGTTCTTTGAAGAGAGGGGGGCAGCCGGCCCCCGGTTTGTTTCCAGCCGGCCCCCACGTGCGGGGGCCGTTTTGTTGCAAAGGCGCGGCACAAAGGCCGCGCCGCTTCCCAAATCAGCGGGGGCTTGCCCCCCGCGTGCCAACCACGTGCGGCGCCAGCCGCCAAGCCGCCGCGCCGCCCCAGGGGGGGGGGGGGGGGTCGGGCCGGGTCGGCCCGGACCCGGACCCCCCGTTTCGAACCAGAATCGGTTTTTGGCCCATATCTTGAGCCTCGGACCTCCGAATGACGAACCGTCTGCGGCAACGCGATCCTTGGATCGAGACGGTCGTTTCGGTATATCGCACTCAAGGTTTCGGTTTACTTTGAGTTCGGCCGGGTTGGTTCGTTCACGAAACCAACCGGGCCTTCGGAGCGGAAACGGTCATATCTTGAGCTTCGAACGTCCGATTGACGCACCGTCAGTCGCGTTGTGTTCCTCTTAGTGAGACAGATCTTTTGGCATACTCCACCCGAGGTTTGGTCGCAGGTGGAGTACGGTCGGATTGGTTTTGCCTTAAAAACCAACCGGGCCCCGGAGACGAAAATGCCAATAACTCTCAGACCGGGCGTCCGATCGACACGCCGTCTGTTGCGTTGAGTTCCTGTTGACGATACGGAACTCTTGGATACATCAACTCTGGTCTTTGTGACAGTTGATGTATCAGCCTCTCGGCTCGTGGAGCGGACCCTCCGAACGAGCTTGCTATGTGCGGGAACCCTAGTGCTGGCTGCGACTGTTCTACTGCTACTACTGCTACTGTGACTGCGACGACGAAAGTACAGAGATCCTGTGTGGATTCGACGACGACGACTTCAGCAATTAGCGATCCTACGTGGATCAGTGCTACAGGTCCTGTGTGGGCCCGATCCTGTGTGGGTCCTTGCGCTCAGCGGTTCTGTGTGAGCCAGCGCCTACAGGTCCTGTGTGGGCCCGATCCTGTGTGGGTCATTGCGGGGGTTAGTTACCTATCGATCCTTCGTGGGTCTGACGACTTAGATGGATCAGTGATCATCTTTATCGTCCTCTGAAGAAGTATACCTGAGTGAGCTGAATCCTGTTGCTTTCCTGTGTGGATTGTGTTGTGCAATCCTGCGTGGATTATGTTTTGCTTTCCTATGTGGAATACTTATACTTTCCTGCGTGGACTGAGTTGTACTTGGGCTCGGAGGTTGGAGCGTATTTTAATTGATGACTTAGGTGTATGTATGGGCATATACCTAAGCAGTGTCGGTTGTTACTTCGTGATTGTACTTTTCTTCGTGGTTTATCCTTTGCGGATTTGAGAGACCTTCAGGGGTCTCGGGGTCCCTACTGAGTAGCTTATACTCACCCCTGCACGGGCTTCGCCCGCACTACGTTGTGTTGGTTGCAGACGACGGACATCGTTGACCTTAGCTGAGGCTTGTAGAGCGGGACGGTACCCGGAGGTGGACCACTGGGCGGGACGTGCACGGAGCGGACGGCGGGACCCGTGGAGCAGAGGAGCTATCTGTACCCACCCTTCAGGTGGGATTTCCAGTGGATAGCTCGGTGTAGCGGCTTTTACTTTTCAGTTTCTGTTTTCCCTTTCGAGTTGTACTTTACTTTTAGTTTGGGTTTGTATTCTGGCCCATTTACTCTTCCGCACTTTCAGTTGTACTCTGCTTTGTTTAGTGTTTACTTTCCGCTTGCTTACTCTGTGGTGTTTGTTACTTTTCAAAGGCAATGCCTTCCCTTTTTACTGGGATTTACGCCTTGGTGCTAGTCGCCAGCCCCTGGCCTATGGAAGGCGGGCTTGGGGTAGTCACGGAACGGACCCCGAGGGCGGGTCGTGAGATTAGACTTTAAATAAATTAAATTATTTATGACATCATTATGATGCAGCGATGACCTCATTATTTAACGATTTAAATAAAATGAGAAGATAATGCAAAATCCAAGGCTTACACTTGTCCAAAGCCTATTGGATGAGGATATTTCGAAACCTTACCACATTATCCTCGAATTATATAAGTGTGGGACCTTTAGAATCCGAAAAGCATTGTGAAATAATGTAACATTTCAATATTTCCAAAAGTGCCCCTCCTCTCCACTTAAAAAGGCCCCCACCTCTCCCACCTCATTTACACTTTCAAGCCATTTGGCTCGGCCAACCTCTGCCCAAATACTCTCCCAACTTCCCCCTCTTACTCCTAGAAGCCTTACTTTGGGCAGAACTCTTCCCAAGGAATCCTTTGGCTCAAATCAAAAAGAGTTACCCGATTTTGAGGTAATGTCTTCTCTAATGTTGTTTTGTTTTATTTTTCTTATCCAACCCCCTAAACTCTTTTTATTCATTTCTTTTGTAACAACACCAGTATCCTCAATATACTAGGATGTTGTTATAAGAAGTATTCGAGCTACACTTACACACACCTACATCTAATGGTTAAAGAACATACGGTTTCTGTGGATGGCGAATTTCTGCCTCACAAAACGATGATTGTTCAACACTCATATAATACCTTAAAAGGTGGACATTAAGATGTCACTATTTTTATATATGGTATATAATATGTTTATGTTTTACTTATGCTTCTGTATTTATCATTTATGGCATACCTTATGATATCCATTATGGGTAAAACGCGATAATTTCATTTTAGGAAGTGCGGACTACCGCCCCCTCAAAGTGATTTGAATCGTTAATGCCATATGTGGGATGTATAAAGGATGGAGTAAATGGTATTATACACTATATTATACTGGAATTACATTATACATTTATATCATTATGATTTAGTTCCATTAAATATGAAATTGAAATGAAAGTAGCGTTCATGCGTACGTACGGCTTACCGTCTCCATGAACGGTGCATTTCATTTCTTACCTCTAAATGTTACGTAATATTATAAATGAATGTATATACTGGATATATAAGATATATATGACATCTAAATCATGAATATAATTCTGGATATAATGGATATCCTACCACATGAAGAACTTGTAATTATAAGAAGTTTATTGTTGACTCAAGTACCAAAGATCGACAAAACGACCGTTATTAACTTAAATAATTAAAAAATGTTCATAACATGGTAATAAGGGATATAAAAGTAATAATTAACATGAAAAAGGTTCTTAAGTAAATAGAAATTAACTCTAGTTTATTATTCAGGAGGTTAAAGAATGGTCGAGTCAGGACAAGACACAAGGTAAGGGAATTTCATAACCCAACTTCCATTCTTTGGGTTAATCTCCTACTTTCAAATTATGTCATGATATTATTATGTCGTATATTGTATTTATACTTTATTTATGTGTACATATGGTGAATACACATAATAGATATATTTTATTTAAAAATGATCTTTTTAAGGGACTTCGTCTCAATCTCCATTCATTGAGGCATATTTTGTTTTATACACAAATTTCTTAGTAAAGTGTATAAACCCCTTTGACTTTTACGTTTATTCAAAAGGAATCTTTTTTATACGAAGCATTTTAATAAACGACAAAATGGGAATGTTTTCCTTTCCGTACTTATGCGGCGACAACGACTTATCCGCCGCCGTGACCATTATTTGAGTTTCGGCTTCCTCTACAAGCCATCACTTTTTTTTAATGAAAAATAAATACAAAGTTTTAACTTTATTTTATTTTGGTATTGAAAATGGTTTTGAAAGTGTTTTTATTATATCAATTTGTTGTATTGATATCTTGTGATTGAAATATGGAAATGTTATGTTTCCTTTATGCATGTTTTATGTGATACAATTATGTTATGGTTTATGATATGTTTAAACCTATTCATATGAGGAATGTATTGGACTTAATAAGTGACGGGTGGAGCTCGCTATAGCTCCTTGATGCATCGGTAGGTCTCATGAGACAACTAGATGTGGAATTGGCCGAGGCCCTTTCCCAATTTGATTTATGGTTTTGGCCGAGGCCTTAATCATTTTAGACATCTTGGCCGAGGCCTTGACAAAATGTTTCAGAATGTATGGCATTATACATTCCCTCATTATGAAAGTGGTTATTGATATTTCATGTGATTATTCGACCAGTAGAATATCCATGTGAAGAAGTGAATGGCATTATCTCATTTTACTTTTGCCATGTTATGTTGAAGTTCAAGTTTAAAAGGCTTTTGTTTTAGTTATACATTGCCTTAAATGTTAATGTTTATTTATGAAAGCTTCCACTATATTGTTAACCTTACTGAGCATCTGAGCTCACCCCTTTCAATGTTTTAACATTTTTCCAGGATGTGAAGAAGTATTTTATGAATGACCTATAGGGGTAGTCAGAAAGGGATATGATTGTGGACTATGAAGACCATGTTATTGTAGTTTGTTTACTTTTTGATGTAATGAAAGACTTATGAATGTATCTAGTGTTTCCAAGGCTACTAAACTAATCGGTCTTTCGAGACTTGATCTTTTGTGATCATGCCAATGTTACGAAGTAATGCACCGACTCTGGGTAGCTGGGGTCGGGGCGTTACAATGAGCTACAGAAAAAGGTAGAATTGGTTTAAATGGTTAAGTTTCCAGAACTTAATATTGATAAAGATTGTGTTTTAAGATTTGTAAAAAGGTAGTGTGTGCCTTGTGATTCCCAATTGAAGAAATAATTATTGTGTGAAGCTCATAGTTCTCTATTTTCTATTCATCCTCAAAGTACTATGATGTACAGAGACCTTCATGAGTATTATTGGTGGAATGGGATGAAAAGAGATATTTCTGATTTTACAATGAAATTTTTGAAATGTAAACAGGTTAAAGAAGAGAAGTAGTTACTGAAGGGGATGCTTCAGCCTTTTCGAGTGCCATAGTGGAAATGAGAGAATATATCCATAAGATTTTTGGTGGGACTACCAAAGACTTCTTGAGGTAACATTGCGATTTGGGTTATTGTTGAATAGCTAACAATGTCTATACATTTTCTTTCTATTCGAGATACAATGAATTTGGATCATATTTCTCGATTGTACCTCAAGGAGATTTTCAGGTTACATGGAGTTCCTCATTCCATTGTGTCTGATCATGATCCCAGGTTCACTTCTAACTTTTGGATGGGACTTCAGAAGTCATTGGTCATAGTGTTAAATTTCAGTACAACTTTTCATCCTCAATCAGATGGGTAGTCAGAATGAAAAATTCAGACTTTGGAGGATATTCTTAGATCTTGTTAAATGGACTATCAAGGAAGTTGGGATCATCATCATTCTATATTTGAGTTTTCTTATAATAATAATTTTCATTCCAGTATTCAGATGGAACCTTTTGAGGCCTTGTATGGGAAGAGGTGTTGGACTCCAGCAATTTGGGATGAAGTTGGAGAAAAAAAAATTGATGGGGCTAGAATTAGTTGAAGAAGTATCTGAGAAAGTGAGGATGATCCAGAAACACATGAGGACAGTTCAGAGTAGGTAGAAAAGTTATATAGATAACATAATGAATGACTTCTCTTTTGAGGTAGGTGACCATGTTTTCCTTAAAATATCTCCTTGGAAAAGTGTGATGTGTTTCGGTAAGAAAGGGAAAATAAGTCCACAGTTCATCGGTCCTTTTGAAATATTGGAGAATATTGGAACAGTTGCATACTACGTAGCATTTCCTCCAAGTTTGTTTCAGGTTCTCAATGTTTTTCATGTTTCGATGTTGAGAAAGTATGTGTCAGATTCATCACATGTCCTGAACCCAGAAGCAGTTTAGCTGGAAGAGAACCTTTCTTATGAAGAGAAAAAAGTTCAGATTCTTGATTGAAGGGAACAGGTATTGCGGAATATGGTAATCCACCAGGTAAAGGTTTTTTGGATAAACCACATGGTTGAAGAAGCAACATGAGAGTCTAAAAATGCTATGAGGTAAAAGTAACCTCATTTGTTTAATAGGTAAATAAAACTACGAGGAAGAAATTTCAAGAAGGTGGGGATAATGTAACACCCCATGTTTTTCTAAAGATAAATAGAATTTCTTGGAACTTTGTTTTAAATATATATTTTTAATAATCCTTTAAAATATAATTTTTCTACTTCTGTATTCTGAATTTCAAGAAACTGTCATCTACAATTGTGTTCAGTATGTTATTTGGAGTCTATTAGAACCAACTTGTTTTTTTGGTGAATAGTAATATGAATAGTTATATGACCCTATTGAATATTAAATTTTATTATTATTTTATTTTCCTTAGGCTAGAAGATAATACCATCTTGGTTAATTTTTCATTTTGATAAAGACTTAGTTGTAGAATAAGAACTGTTAATTTTTGAATTAAGTATGATTTTATTCAAATAATAAAATAATAATAATTAGAAAATTATTTTCAGAAAATGGACTTCATTTTTGAAATCTACACATTGATAAATGGTTACGGAGAATTTTGGTAATTTTTCTGAAACATTTGATTTTTCAGTGAATAGTAAAAAATACAGATTTAGTTTCGTTGTATTAATGGCATCATTAATTATATAATAATGATGTCATAAATATGGTAAATATGTGTATACTTAGATAAGGTGTGAGGTGTCTCAAGTGGCTTATAACATGGTAAAATACCATGGTAAAGCCCATGGTTTTTCCAATACCACCCATGAGGTGTCCCTTGAAAATTATTAAAATAATCCATCACTTTTTCTATAAATACCACCCTCACTCCTATCTTCCTCCCACACCTCTAAATCCTTGAGAATTCTCTAATTTCTGCCAAATTCCCTCCCCAATCTTCTTCCTCACGTCCTAGAGGTGGTGCTCCCACAAAAAGACCAAAATCATAGCCCTTTATCTCAAGGAGAAGAGATCAAGAGGTAATCATCCCCTTTTATTTTCATTCTTTTCTTTCATTTTATGTTATTATATTCCATTACCTTTGTATTGTGTTTGGGTATTTCATTAAATATTCCTCTTACTGTCCGTATTTTTTATGAATGATGAGATATTCCATTCCTCTCATCAATCTTGTTTTTATGAAATTTTAAGACACGTTGTTAGGCTGCCGAATTTTTGTGAGAAATTTCTAAATATTTTCTTTTATTTCATTATTCCTTTTTCTTATTTCCTCACTCCCTCATATCCAAGAGGCATAAAATATCCATAATCATGTATATTAAGGATTTTTTTTATGTTTATGTAAAATCCCTCATTATTATTCTTCTCCTCTTCCACTTATTTAAAGAATAAAAACATTGTCCATTTGTATTGAATTTCTGACATCGTGGACGATGTACTTTCAATTTTCATTAATTCTTTCATGTCTAGTCATGAAACCATTTATATTTTTGAATAAGTTTATAATATATTTATTTTGACTCATATATGGTTCTGTAATTCTTTTGTACTCAGGGTTCTAATTTATAAGACAAAATGAGGTTGTTATTATCAAAGAACCACTAAAATGATCTAAAAGAACATAATTAATGTTTTATCTTATAAGTCCTTCTCATATAAAGAATCAAATTGATAAATGGTATAAATTATGGTACTGGAAATATGTTAATACTACTCAATTCCAATTTTGGTGTTTCCCTTCCAATCAACAAGAACGATTCATCATGAACCGATCGTGAAAATAAAAAAAGAACTCACCCAAAATAATTTAAGGAACAAAATACATAAAATTAAGGGGTGAAATGAGGTTATGAAATTACCATATAAGATGTTATAAACATGAAAATTTTTCATTAAAATACTAATAACACTCTTTTAACCATTATACAGGAGGTTTAATAAAGTATGAAGTAAGACAAGCTTAAGGTAAGGGAGTTCTTGACCCGATTTCCATTCTTTGGGTTAACCTTATACTTCATTATTTTTGTGCTATTTAAATTGTTTGTGTGATGGGTTATGTTTATATTTTGTGTTTTTATGTATATTTTCAATATATATACAAACTCCATCCACTCTATTATGTATCCCTTCAATTGTATGATATTTATAAGAGGATTTTCATTAAAAATACACGTTTTAAATTCGGTTTTATGAAATTTCAAAGCAATGTTTTTATGGAATTATTCATGTTGTATGATTATGTTTTTGTTCTTGAGAATTATTTATGATGAAGGGTGGGACCTATATTTCCATCCAATTCATTGGGTATGAGTATGTTGGAGGTCAGCCGTATGGTTACAACAAGTGTAACTCAGATGGTTACACAAAGTAAGGTAGCTGTGAGGGTTACAAATTTTAAGGTAGCCAAGATGGTTACAAGATTATGTAAGTATTTCCCCAAGATACCTTTATGATTATATTTATGTTCTCATGTTTTTGTGGATATTGTGTAAATATCATGCAAGCTGAAGTAATTATATATATGTGAAAATAATGTCTTTTGAAAATATTTTCAGACATTAAGAGTATTCATGGAATAATGTGCTCTTTCCTTCATTTTCCATCCCTTACTGAGCATTGTGATCATCCCAAGTTTTTAAATGATTTTTCAAAAGTTAATGGATGTGTAATACAAGGAAGGAAGACAGGTTAAATGTTGAATAATTGTCAAAGAGTCTTGCTTTACGTTGTAATGCTTTATATTTTGTGAAAAATGGAAACTATTTTTATGGTATCCACTCTGTAACAATGTGTAATGTTATGAATGTTTTGTCCTAATTCTCTAAAGCTCTAAACTTGAAAAGATCCTCAATATAAAATGAAGTGTTTTCTTAACTAAATGCAAGTTTATGTTTGTAATAAGGTCGGGTCCTTATACTAATGGTGTAAATAATAACTATATATTATTATTATAACATGATACTAATTCTGAGATATTATATCATCCACTCCAATTCCATTCAATAATAAGGGGAATAATATCATCGCTTGTGCATACGTATGGATTACCGTCTCCACGATGCAATGAGATTCATTCTCCTTGTTAACCATTCAAGAATGATTATAATGTCTATATAATGAATAGTAATGAAATATATGACATAGTAAAGCTACTGGATTTATGTAGATACATATATATTTCATCTAATTACTTCCATTAAATTCATTAAGGAAAGGAAAACAAATTTCATGCATGCGTATGGCCTACCGTCTCCATGAACGGTTTATTTCATTTCATTTATCTATTTATTATATATATATATATACTTAATATATCTGATATATAAATCATGATTTACATTCTGGAAGTATGTAAATCATGATATAAGTAACAATAATATCAAGAACAATAAGTCCAAACACATATTATAAATGAAATGATTTTACTCAAATCACTAATTTATTAAAGAATTGACAAATGAACGGGTAATATAAAGTCATATGTGAATCATATATGATATCATAAGTATTATTATGGTTATGTTACAAGTTATAATATGTTTAAACCCTGTATACAAGAGTCTCAGACAAATACAGATGAAATTGGACATAAGGTCAGGGATAATTTGGCAAATCTCATTTTTATCCGAGATTTCTTAAACGTAAGTATTTATTGGGGTTTTATTTTTCATCCACGTCTACAAAAATGTTTTTCATAAAGTGTTTAATATTATTCCATGTATGTTTAAGGTGATGTTTACCCTCTTTGACTTTTACATTTTTTTATAGAAGGAATCATTCATTTGTTTACCATAAGAGGAACTTTTTGACTTTTCCAACAAAAGTACGAGGATAATGTTTTTATATTATACGGTGTGATCGGATTTTTAAGGTTTCATATAACCTAATTTTCATGAAGCATCCTCTACAAAATTTCATTATTATTTTCAACAAAATCCTTTTATTTTAAAATTGAATTTCATTTTGTGAAAAGAAAATGTTTTTGGAGAAGAAAGGATACTTTCATCAAGAATTCATTTCTATTATTTTCTCTAGAATATTTTACATCTAAAATGGAATTATTTTGTATGATTATGTTTCAAGTGTAATTTCTCCATTATTTCCATGGTTTGATTATTCTTATGATGAAATTATATCAATTTTTTTATACGGATTGTGGTAAGATGGGATGATGTTTATGAAACCCATTTTATTATTTGGGTTATGATGAATGATTAATGTTTATTTTGTGGCACAACTAAGAATGATTTCGTTATGAGATGGGTGGGACCTATATCTCCATACAATTAATTAGGAAACGATTTATATCTCATGAGATAGACATGGATGGAAGGAAAAGTAAACCCGGTTCAGTAATGGACATTGTCCACTATGATGGTCTTGGCAGCAATGCCTTGGATACTATGGAAATCATAACATGTGCTTAATGGTTCGCCACAATTACATGTTTAATTCCCATTTTATCATGATTAATGATCATTTATGATCTATTCCTTGTGTACTGACATGATTTATATCATTACCCATGATTTTTATGTTTTATTATCATGTTCGTATGTTCAAATGTTTAGGGATATTTTTTATGTTCTTCATGTTTACCCTTATTGATCATTTGAGCTCACCCTTTTTATGTTTTCTTTTACCAAGGATATAAATAAAGGTTTCAGGTAAGAAAACCAAAGAGGAAGATCTTTATGGGAGATGTTGAATATCTTTCACCATGATTAGTAGACTATGTTTTGAGTGTCCAAAGATAATAAAACATTACAATCGTTGGGGTCTGTTTTTGTTATGTATTAAGTATTCCAAAAAAGAAATGTAATGTCTATGTACGTAAAGTATGGGTCTCTACACATTATCACATTGACGGATCAATTGATTATTGGTTAAATTAATTAGAAGAATCCAGTTTCATAATTACTCTTCTCTGGGATACATATGTCCAATTTTGGAAGTAGTAGATATAGGTAATGTCTTTCCTTGTTATGGGATTGAATTTATATCATTGAATTATTTCATATCATTACAAATAAATGGGTAAACTTATCTAAGATTTCTAGTGAGAATAATTATATCATATTTCTCTTTAACTACTTGTGTTGTATTTTGTTTCTAAATTCATCCACTTAAGAATTTTATTAATTTCAAATATGATATAGTGTTGGTTATGAGGGGAATTAATCCATGAATCATTGTATATAATACAGAAAGGGAATCATCCCTTCTGATCTAATCGAATAGTCACCATCCATTTTTTTGATCACACACTTTGAATATCAATTGATATTTAATTGGCCAATTAGTATTTTCAAGGCCATTTCAAAACATATAACGATCTTATGATATTCTACCTGCAATTAACAAATCCATATAAGGGTAGTGGTGTAACGAAAAACCAATTTGACTCAATAGATGTATATAATCTCTAGTTATAACTTATATAACATTAGATTATCCATAATTGTACAAAAATGGGATTATAGATTCATTATTAAAATATTTTTCACATGTATAGGGTAATTCATTGATTTATAAAACATCTTCACCTGAAAGATATGTTTAAATAGTGACTTAACTAGGTTAGGGTATTACATGATGAAGTTTTTGAATGATTTACCCCTGATAACCTTCTATTACATTAATTTGATTACATACTACTGCATAATGACCACCCAGCACACTAAATATATTTATCATCTAATGTATTAGGATGTAATTTAGAAGATAAACAATAGAGATTATGTTTACCTAATTTTTCTTTAAATAGTGTCTCAAATTCATCAATATGATATTCAATGCAATGAATTTGTTTATTTATATCAATATATTTATTTTTCACATGCAGCATTGCCTTTTTGATATAGTAATGTCTTATTTCCATTCATGGATCATCCTTTTGAGAAGCTATGACACTATTTTATCACTCTATTTTTTCCACATAAAGGATTACGGGATTCCATTATAATTTAATAACCAAGACCTATGGGTGTATACATTATTCTATTATACCATTGAAGAATTTAAAACAGTAATCTCATTTGTTATAGGTAACCCCTTACATTAATAACATTGTTAAGGAATAATTTTTTTGGAGACATTTTATGTGATGTTCCTGATGTATGTTTTTTTCTGTGAATTAACCTCAATTAGTTTGGGTATTGAGGTGGTTCAATGTCATGTTTAACAATGATTGTTTTAGAATTTTACTTCAATACCATTATATAATACAATGATTCTGAGGAATTTTCTAGATGAATCCCTCAATTTTCTTTTTACAAGTCTTATTCTCAAGTTCTAATTCTTTGTTCGTGATTGGGAAATAATCATTTGGGAATTATCAGTTTAGATCCCTCAAAAAACTAATGAACTAAATTTTATTATTCATTCTAAAATCATAGATTATTTTAGTGATCAATTTTATGCATTGAACATAAAAAATTCTTTTTATTAAAATATACATATCATCTTCTACTTTAGCCACATTGTTCTAATAAACTCTTCTTAGTGCTTATTTTTATCTATAGTGGTTTTCTGGTAGAAATAAGTGATGGGTAGGAACTTAATGACCATATATTTTTATTGAACACTATATTAATATTTAATTATACTACATAAAATATAGCATGAATCTCTTATATTTTTAAGTATTCATCGAAACAGTAATCAATATATTTAAAAAAATTAATTTTTATAAATATTATCTTCATTTTTTCATTAATGGTGGCCAAGAAGCCTTCTTATAACACATAAAGAGAGTAATTGATATCTTCTTGACAATAAACATTATTCATGTAGGATAATTTATTAGTATCATGAGATCTAAGAGTCGATTTTGAGATATTTGTTTCAATTATTTTGATAACAAAGTGTTTCTGAATGGGTTTTCTCATCTAACATATTTGTCACCAGGAAAATGGTAGAAACTATTTCTAATATCCATTCCCTTATTCTAGGATTCTTTTTTATATGATCTAATACAATAAATTGGATTGACTAAATATTCATTAGAACTATATTTTGATAAATAAAATTGTTAAAAAAATATATAAAAATTAAGAGTGTGGTGGTTTTCTCATATATTTCTCTTGTCCGCTCAATGAAACCACCTACATAGAGATCACATGATAGTAAAGTGATTAAAGGTTTTAATTTATTATCCATTATAACTGACTTGACACAATGTGTCCCCAAATCAAATTTTAATAACTCATTTGAAAATATGGAAAACTTTCTTTCTTCATCATGTTCTTCCCCTCCATTTTATAGTATCATGTGTCAATATATTGAGATTTTAAAGACTCAAAAGAGACCCCTTCAATGTACGATACAATAATATTCTTAATGAAGTGTATTTTATGAATTGTATGTAGCAGAAATTTTTATTTCAATATAGATCCAATGAATTTTAATTCATACATTGAAGGTAATGTCTTGAAAGACCACTAAAATTATATTTCATTTATTAGAACACAAAATTGTGTACTAAACATGATTCTCATGAGTGGTATATTCTTTCTCTAGTTATATACAAAAAAATTTGTTTTGAGGTAGATAGATACACTTTACCATAGTTATGATTTCAAATGGATTATAAAAATATAAGTTTAATCTGCGAAACATTTTCATATAGGTTTTGAAATATTTTGATACTATAATGTCTTATAAATAAGTATATAGGATTGATATAACTATGTATTTAAGCTTCTCAGTCTTATTATATGATATAAATAACTATTTTGAATTTTTTAGAGATTAACTATATGGGATATGTCTCATTAGATTCAACCTAAGTATTTAAATATTGAGGTCGTGAATGAACCACAATAATAGATTTGTTATTTTTTTTTTGAAATATCAAGCGAATACATGATTAAGTACTTTTGAACTAGGGGATTTTGTTTCTTACCATGTATTTAATCTCTATATGAAGGATTTTTTAATGATGTTGAATACACTAAAAACTCATACCGTTGAGTCAATTTATAAAAAAACTTCTCTAAATATGGGTTATACTAAACCTAACATCCTATATTTGGATGCAACCAAAAAATATCTACTTGTTAGAAATCCCATGAATAATAATGATTTGTTCAATATTCTTGTTGATAAGATTATATTTTATGTATCTTGTTTTTATTATTTTATATAACATTAATGGAAATGATGTGAGATGGTTTAGTTCCATTATAGTTTCTTCTTCTTAATCCTCCACAGCCTCTTCCCTAAATATGGAAGTGTATACTGGATTAATATGAATCATCATCAGTAAAGTGTTATTTCATGTTAATGTCATTGATGAAGCTACATTATCAATACTCATTTGAATGTTTTGTTTTCTTTGTGGTTCCATCTATAGTATTGATGGGTGTATAAACTCAAGAAGATACTAAACTAAATTAGTTCATTACATGAACTCCTCTTACATTTTCTTTTTTAACATTCAAATACTATTTTTACTAATAGACCAACATTATAGTTAATATTATTTCCAGTATTATAGGTGGAATTGGGGACATCAATGTATGATTCAATCATTCCCTGAGGATTGCATGCATTTGGTGAAATGATATTTTGGTCATCTAGTCATTAATTTTTTGTTCCAATAGTTGAATTCTCTTATTACTCTCATTCATCTTTTGCGATGTAGTGGTTAAAAAAGTAAAACAAATTGGGGTTTTAACCACATTTTCCTCCCATGATTCAATTATATTCCATTGTATATCAGTTATCATTTTTTTTATTTTTTCCCCCATCATCCAGGTACTGGGGTATTTGTCTTATATATCATTCAAACAACATTCATGTGGTCATCTAATATCTGACAATTTAACTATGATTGTTTATATGGAAGTTTTGAGGAATATTAGATGTTTTACAGTGGAATAAAATATTATTTACATATACATGATTTATGGGAATGATATTTCTCTTTATTCACCTTTTAATTGAGGAATCATTTTGGATAATTGTTTTCTAGCGGAGGTACTGCATGATATTGAGTGGGATTAGGGATTAGTTCATTAAATGACACTAATTTGAGTGTGATGGTAATAAACCTTTCAATAACAAATTTCTTATTTTGGGATAATAATATATATTAAGAAATAAATTTGGAACACAGGATGATACCCTCTAGGAATTCTTTTATTACTCAAAACCGAGAAGAAATCCCCCACAATATTTCAATAAAATAAGGATTCTCTATAACTCATACTGAATATTATATCTATATGACTCTAGAATATATTATTATGTATGATACATATTCATGGATTAGGTTTTACATTTCCACGTATTGATAATGTTTGAAACCCTCTCATTACCATGTTTTATTTTCGAATTTTTAGCATTTAAATATTTATATTTATTAGCACATAGCTAAATTTTCAAACATTATTGGATATATTATCAATTGGTAATAAACCTAGCTGGTAGAATAATATACATGATGAATGAATATACTTATTATTTCAAAAAGAGGAATAATTATTTCTTCTTATGCTTCTACTATCAATTTCCCATCATAGGGACTTATTACAATGAACAATATGTGTGGTGCAACTTCACATTTTTTTTGTAAAATAAAGTATTTTGAAGGTGGAAAACCTTTTATTGGGAAGATGAAGAATCATGTACCCCAAATAATGATATGGATTCCTCCCCAATTTCAATAGAACACATCAAACCCCTATGTGTTCTATTAGAGAAACAATAAACTGAATGGAATCAAGTTGTTTTACTGGTACTATTTTTTAAAAAAATACCTGAGTAAAATATTTTAATTAGGATAAACGTAGTTAGATTTTTTCTAAATATATTATTAATTCCATAATGAGTCTATATTAGATAAATTTCATTTAATGATGGTGATTATTTCCATATTTTAATTAATTTGTGGATTTTAATTTCCATAGGGGTAATATATAATATTTTTTAGACCCTAATTTTGTTAAGTTGCGTGCCTCCAATATTTATGAAAAATAAATTCATTCTCAATAAATGAAATCCTTTCGATAAGATATATTTTCCTTAAAATTTAAATTTCACTCAGTATATATGTTTACCCATATAAATTCAAATTTAGTACCCTTCAGATTTCCCTAGTAACATTTATATAAGAAAATTTTCTATTCATTAAAAAGAGGATCAACTTCTTCATGTTTTATGTGGGAT
This sequence comes from Viscum album, assembly GCA_963277665.1. Lineage (NCBI taxonomy): Eukaryota > Viridiplantae > Streptophyta > Magnoliopsida > Santalales > Viscaceae > Viscum > Viscum album. The sequence continues at coordinate 1,422,102,909 of OY728145.1, forward strand.
ATATATATATATATCTCTAAAACTATAAATTTATTATTATTTGAAGCTCTCCTAGTGATAAGTAACTAAATAAATAGAGGAACATATGTATCATGGTTATCCCATTTATGTTAACTACACATTCCACCTTCATTGATTTTATTGTGCCCCACATTTTTCATAGATTACCCATAATCATGTTATTATGTATATGTTTTAGGTTTGGTGTTATCTAAAGGGTTGACATAAGAAAAATTCATTTATTTGAAACATATATTTATGATAATGTCATTGTATTCATGAGGGTGGTAAGAGGATTTATCAACATCAAAATATTTTTAAAGGAAAATGTCATAGTCTACATTGATATATAATTCTTTAATGAGTCATTTTGACTTGAAACCCATGAAATATTTTACCCTTTTTCTTCAAATTTATCTAATAAATTAGTTATTCAAGGTTATCATAAGTGAGTACCCAAAAACGTTCATTGAATGGATCCCATATCAAAGACAATAATTGAAACGTTTGAAACCCCATGGAGGTTATTATTATAAATCACATCATAGAATTTAAAATGTTAAATTCCATAGTAGAGGGGAGGTAATAAATATTTTAGTTTTATGGGATGTGATTGATTATTCCCTGCCACTATATGTCCTCCCAATTGTAAATATTTGACCATTATTAGGGTAGTTAATGTGGTAAAAATACCAATAGAAATACGATATGGGGTTACTGTTATACATCAACCAGGAATGTTTTCATTGAATTCCATGACTTTTTTTATCATAGCATCGTCTATATGACACAACATTTATGGGTGGAAAATACTCATTATTATAGGTTGTTATATGATTTCATGTTTCCAGTTCCATAAAAAATGTTTCAAATTGAGCATATTTTTTCCTGATGTAAGATCCTATCAGTGGATTATTCCAACTGAGTATGACCATTCTAAAATTATATACATAAGAATTTTTTGGTTGTTCCAGTAAGATATATGGATATATGTCTTATGACATATGTCAAATAGAGAACATTAATAAAAAAATTTCTGAATGAACATGTTTTTTATTTTTTATACTAAAATGAAATTCAATATATTCTCATCATAATCTAATACGTTTATATAGTAGGGTATTAATGAATATTTATTGTTAATTCGAGGAAATATTAATTCAATTTCACTATAGGCAATCAGTTTGCTTCTCAAATTCATGAATTTAATCTAATAAAATTGTAGCCATTTCGACCTAGTAGGAAGTATCTGCTATCAAATTAGGAATTATGAACTAATTTCTCCAAGGAATATATTTGGTAATGAAATAAAAAATATATTTTTTTATAAAAAGTATGGTACACACAACTCATTCTGTGATTTAGAGGTGACATATTTTGAAGTTTACCTGAGATAGAACATTACTGGTATCCATTCCCAGGCCCAATCATTCTATATGGACATAGATCTCTCTACAACTATAGTAACAGTTTATTAGAATTAATTTCAATATAAATATTATCTATTCACGCCACTATTGAGTAGAGTATGATAATTTAGTGTTTTTCAATTGTTTCAAAGGGTAAATAGTTTATAGAGTGATAGATAATTACCATCACCTTAGAATTTTTTTGACTAGGATGATACATCACATATTTATTTAGAGGAAAATTATATTGAAATATTTATTTTATTGAGTTCCTTCCAATATTTTAGTCACCATAGAGTATATTTTTCATTGAAACTACCTTTCTTTTTAGGAGAAAATATTTTATGGGAAGGACTTTTTTATCATAATGATAGGAAAAATTTATATAGATTACTTTATATCATACAGAGACCCTCTATTATTCCTCAGATTATATTGTAATGAGAATCCCTGTATAAGATTTCCTAGGGAGGATATTTAGTGTTTTTGGATAAATTTCCACAAGGATGGCCTCTATGGTTACTGGTTTTTTGTGTTTCCTTCTTCAGGCGGACCTTTATATTATATATTTTCTTTAGTTTAGGGATGACCCTTAAAAATGATTCCCTTAGGGGTGTATAAATTATTGTGGGATTGATTTATATTTATAGGGAATCCATTAATACTAGTTTTTTATTTGTTTAAAGGGAAGAATATAATTTCTTGTTTATCTTTATACTATACGGAAGACCACCAACAAATGTCATCAAAACGGGGACCTATATCATTGGCCATTATTTTACAATAAGGTAAACCTTTTCAGGACACACCTTGGGGAGGACATCCAGAGTTTTTGGACATTATTATATGAGAAGGATCTTAAAAATGGATACATTGGGGAGGACCTCTAGAGTATTTCATCATAAAAATATAAGGAGGACCTCCAGAGTCAAATTTATTTTCTCTAGTTATTGAAGGGATGGTAGATCCTTACAACATTAATTATTTTTTCTTAAGAGCCTCAATTATATATTACCATTAGTGTTATATTCTTCTATAAATTAATTAAAATGTGACTAATGCTGAAATCATTAACAATTGGGGTTGCATACTACTAGAAGTTACATTATATAGTAAGAGACCTCCTATGAAGGTCCTTTATTTTTAAATGATTTTTAGAAAGGAATCAAGGGTATTATCAAGAACATATGTATACCCCTACCACTGAGCTTTAGAAGGAATATTCCAAGGTAGGGAATTCATATATATGTCATAATTTAGATAACAATGAGAAAATATTTATGGTGATATCATTATCATATTTCTCAAGGTATTGTACTATACAAACCTGTCGAGAATAATTGTTTGTTTGATCTATTTTAAAAGTCTATTGAATGGTTACAGGGAAATATAATACATCTTATTCCTCATCCACAAGATAAATGAGTAAAGTGTTGTTTATTCTCTATGGTAGACTACCAAAATATTTAGATGGCACAATAGGTGTCACATAATTATTTAAATCTGTTAATTGGTAGGATGGTCTATATAGATTTATCTTTGCAAACATTTTCTAAGTAACCTCAATGGTAGGACTAGATTCATTGATTTTACACACCAATACTAGATATTTCACTAACTCAAATAAGAGGTGTTATGTTTTTGATATCACATTATTGGGAACTAAGGACAGAACCATCATTATATATGAGGTGTACATGTATTTTATTACCTGTTGGTATAATACATATCTAGGAATAATGTGGCTATCCCTAGCCTTTCAAGGTAGTTAATCATGAGATAATGTGTTTAGAGATTTGGTTTGTGATGGTGGAATATGAAGAAGGAAAACAAAATAAGGAACACAATGTATAATTAATAGAAAATGTTCAGGGTTAATTATTATATTTCATGGGTTACGGAAATCACATTAATTTCACCATTATTTTTCTCTTTTTCTCTATGCCCATTCATTTTGATTCATTACAGACATACTTTCCTGTGTTATGTGGTAACTAGGTCATACCAAATACTCTTAGGATGAAACATTGTTTGGGGGAATGGGAGGTTGGAAGATCACATAATAGGTATTACTAATGTTTATTGGAATCATTTATATATTTAGTACTTATTCATGAAATCCTTATTAATAATATAATGTCTTTAGTTTTTAGAATCCCTGCTTTTCCCATTAAACTATATATTTAAAAATCAAAAATATATTTCATCATTTATTCTAATTATTCAAAGGTATGTGAATACATTTTTCACTTAGTTATAGACGATAATAATTAAATTAGAAAATATTTATTAATTAATAGTGAATCATTACAACTAAATCACATGAAACTAAGCCTTACAAAACACTAATTATTACATATATTAAAAGTGAATAAATTGAAAAAGATAAACTAAAAAAAGAATAAAATTTCAACCATTTGATATCACATAGGTTATATTTACCCTTGAGTATCTCTAATATCAAATAGAGACCTATCATGAGGAAGAACATCATGAAATGTGAAATCATATCATGAAATATAGAATTAAAAATATGGATGTGATGTGTGTGACATAAGAAGTATTAATAGAACAAATGAGTTTATTAAGAATATATATATAGTAATTAAATATAACAATTAAAAATATGGTCATTGGATATAAATGTATCCAATAAATATATTGGCTTTGTTTATTTTTAGTGGAATAATTAAGAAGCTGTTACCCTCGAATAATAAATATTGAAATAAAAGTATCATAATTAAATATTATATTACTAATATATTTATGTGTTACATAATTTTAATAACATAATAATTATTTATGTATAATGTTATGTATTTATAAAATGCATAGAATGATATTGATATCATCTATTTAGAGAAAAATAATTTTTATTATATAAATATTTAATTATTTGGTGATTTTATCTAATATGGAATTTATATTTTTCAAAGAATTATTTTTTATTATTATTTTGATATTTTATTATAATAAAATATAAATGTGTTGAAAATATATATCAAAATTATTTAAATTATAAATTGGTATGAAATAATTTTTTTGAAACAAAATGCTCAAAACAAAAAAAAATTAATAATAGGGTGTTTTAATTTTTTTTGTTTTATCTGGAATATAAATTTATAAATTCTATAATTTAATAATATAAAACTAATATCTTTTTTGTTAACTTATATCTTCATGATAAACATCATGTGAATTTTGAATGTTTTTTGAAATCAAGGATTTTTAGGTGAATAGTGGATATACAGTTTTTATAAAAACTAAATTTATTAGTATATTCGAAATATATTAAAGTTTAAAAAACCATTTAATTTATCAAACATTTTTTTAATAAGTAAAAATATATGTTTTGGGAAAACTACCTAAATCATATAAATCCTTGGTTTAAAATTTTATAAACATTGGTAAAATTTTCCAAAAAAATGAAACTCTTTTGGTCTTTCCTTCAATTAAATATTAATTAGGTAAATTTTTATTTTTATTTTAATTAAAGCCCACATAACTTTTATTTTTTTATAAACCAATTTCTATAGTAAAATCATATATATATATATATATATAATTTTATCTTCTACATTAATTTTATGCTAAAAATGATTTGTTCTAAAAATATTTTTTTCATATTACAATGGATAATATTAAAATTAATATATTCTACCTTATATAAATTTAATTAAATAAACTTATTTTATTATTAATAATAATTACATTTATTATATTACATAATTATGAAAAATTAAATTTTTTCGTAAAATTATGTTACCACTATAATGATTAGTTACCACAGTAAAACAATTGTTTTTTAGAAGAGGGATACATTTTTAAATATAGGGTAATTTAAATTAAATTTATAGTCTTTAAATTAAGTCCCTATTAATAATTTCATCTATATATATAATTTTTTAAAAAAATATTTAATTGATAATTAATGTTTAATAATATTAAGAACACCAAAAAATTAAAATGAAAACTTTTACTAAAAAGTGGGTTTTCAACAAATTATAGGATTTAATTTAAAAGTTAATTTTCTATTAATTATAATTTTAGTAAAGATAAATGGAGTACATTTTTTGATTCATCATTTCAGAATATTATTTGATGGATCACCATATAAATTTAGTGTCAAATAATCACCAATACTAATACTTTATCAAGATTAATTTGTGTTAAAATGGACAATCAAATGTAACATGATTATTAATCAACAATATCGACCTCTATACATTCAATAAAACCTTTGTTAGTATGGTATGTCAATACCACATTTCTCATTAATATTTATTTATCATTCTATCAAAAGTCACCAAACCGTCATGGCTTTCAATTCTTACAACTTACCTGACAATAGTTTCCACGAAAAGCCCATCTTTTCACAAATAAAAAGAGATCACTGCCACCCATTATCTGGTCCATATCCACCATAATTGAATTTATAATTAATTTTACTAACCTTTTTCTCTATAAAAATCACCCATGGAGTTATAAATGTTCTATAGAGCCTGAAAATTCATTAAGAATCTATTTTTAATCATTAGGGATTCATTCATCCTCACTTTGATTCTGGAAGTTATTTTTTATAAGAAATTATGTTTTCATGTGTTAATTATTCCTTATGTTCATAATTGACATTTCCCTTTCCAAATGATTTCATATTGATGAGACACTACCAATATTTATCATCAATCCCATTTTGTAATATTTTTCATATAGCAAAAATTGTACAAAAATCACTCTTTATCTCTCCACCATCTATTAAATTATAGAACTTTATTTATTAAAAATTATATTATTTCCATTTGATTATTTTTAAATGTTCTTATAATATACCATTTACTATAAAAATTATTCTTTATTAATGATATACTACCCTCTCTATCATCAAAACCCATTCCATAATCAATTTAGTATACCTATCAGTCTACTGAAAGCATTCATTAATTTTATGTACCATATATTCTTTATGTGAATACCAACCTGTAATACCTTTCGAGGGAATCCATACATATGTAATTTTATTTTAATTATTTTTTAGTATCCATGATAAAAAATTTCATTCCCCACTATTGGTTTAAAATGATATTTTTTTAAATCATTTATTGATGTTTCAAATATAATGATTGACATAAGAATGGTCCACCATGATAGTTCTCTAATGTAATGGAAAATAATTAATATATAGAGATGACATGTTCATGGTATCTTGGATTCATTAATTTGAAATATTTTATGATAAATTGATCAATAATCATGGTAGTTTTATTTTATGACATCTATGTGATTAACATTGGAGATATGCTTACGAATGTTTATTATTTATATTTTAGAAACATTTCTTACTACGTAACATGTATTTTTTATCTCGTTATACCCCATGTAAATATAAATATTTCATTCTTCGTGTTCTAATGATCATTAATTTCCTCTTTTCATTATGATAATGTTCGTATATTATTCCTAATGTTATACCTATTATGTTCATTTACTCTCTAATTTCATTGTGTATACCTTATTAAGATTTATCCCCACCCAAATTATTTTCAAAAATATCCCAAAAACAAACTTATGAAGATAAGTGATATATGAATTGGTAATAAATTATTCCATCAGGATAGTTAAAATGTGTTTATTTTTATTATTCTAGCCAGGGATTCCCTATATTATGTTCCTAGTTTCCAAGACACTAGACCTCAAAAAGATCTTATGAAAGGATATGTGTAATAATTTTGATATGGAATTATGTTAAACAAAAAGTATGAAATTATGGACTATCATATGTATCTGTACTGATTATCATGGTCTGGAAATTTACTATCCATTAGCATATTTTGATGCAGAAATATATATGTATATATATATATATATCAATGTTTATTTTTATATCATATTCTTGTTGGTCATGTTTTTTTGACAGTCACGTAATTTAGGTATAGATAATCTATCACCATTAATGACGTTGGAGGTTGTTTTGATGTTTGGATTGGGCACATGATATGGGATTCCGATATATCTACCTTAAGGGAGTAAGAACCCATGTAGTTTATTGCCACTTGATTTGACATTTCCATTATTTTAATGTGAGGTAATAATTACTTCTATAGGTCATTTTAATGTCATCCATCATTAAACAATAATATTTTATTTGAATTTATGCATCTTGGATCGATGATGTGCCTTTTATTATCATGTTTCTAGGATTGATAAAGTTCTAGTTAAGGTCTTTTAATGAGTTAAAATTGTCCCTTTCAATTTAAGGTCATATGATTTTGAACCACTTTAATAAGTTTAATTTCTTGTAATGTGGACTATATCCTATTAAATTTTTATTCATATTGAAATGAGTTCTGTATGAAATGTTTCATGAAATTATTGGTCTTCGATTTATACATGAGAGACAATTTTAGGTTTATCTTATTTGTTGGGATCTGTACATGAGATGGTATAGTGAATTCTAAAACCTAATAGGATAAATATATATGTACATATAATTGTTTCAGACCATAGGTTTGATATTGAGGATGAGGATATGGATGGGTATTATATAAGGTTGGTGCACATATATAGATATCAACCTCTTTCTTCTCCATACCAAAATGAGGAAGTAATACTGAACTCATTGTAGATATAACCCAATAAGGGAGTCTTTGAATATATAGTAGATTATAGGACTATATGAATGCCAATATCATTTATTAAATTCAAGTAATTATATTGGACAATTGAAATAAATGGAGATTGGTTTTGGGTATCTTTGATGATCCTCATATTCCATGGTAGGTTTTTCAATTAGTTAATGATAGATAACCTCATTATCAGGGGACTAAAATACTCTAAACACCTTAAGGGTCCTTTCTAATATAGATAAAAACTAGGTGTTGGGATTATCATGGTTCTATCAACCCAAATTATTAAATGTATATACGATTTAAATAGTTAAACCATATGGGAAAATCCCATTAAATTATTTATAATGTCTGTAATGTAGGCCTCGGAAAATGGGATCCAAAGTAGGTGGCCATGGAAGGTAATGCTCCTAGATAGGTTTCTGGGAAATTTAGGATTCCAAAATAGATTACATTCTTGTGTGGGAACCTAATATACAATAATGTGTTATGGGGAACCAAGTTTGGTGTCCCTAGGGTTTGATGTTCCCCAGTAGGTGACATGTTCCTTTTATTCCTTTTTTGGTGACATGGACACATGGTAATCCCACATAACGGTCTATGTAAAGGACTTTATGGGAGGATCAATGAATTAGTCCTTTTAATAAGACCTAATAACCATGTAAAAGAGGGGTGAAACGTTTAATTAACTTATATGTATATTTTTATGCCCACCAGTTCTCAAAAATGTGGCCTCTAAGATTTTTTTGTGATCCTAAAAGGAATAACCTTGTGCACATCCTTTGGGATACATTTTTAACCGAGATGGAATAGCCTAGTATATTTGGTACACATTTTAATTTGGGTCCCTTAGCCTAGTTATTTGTTAACTTGGGTGATGTTGTATTTGAATGGTCATACTCATTAAATGATGAATATATATTTCCCTCCATTTTCACTCTCCTTATGTTGGAGTTTAAACTCACCTAAAAGGGTAGCTTGGATTATCTGGGTATAGATTCCGCATATCCAGGTGATTTTGGTTCTTCTCCTTCAAACTCATTTCATAACCACACATCCTTGGTTACACTCCACCAAGTAATGTTTTTTATTGGATCCCATGTATATGAAGAAATATTTGCTTCCCCAAGTAATGATTTTTACTACATCAGGGGTCCCAACTCCTTTGGAATGCTCATGAAGTGTGTAAATTAGGAAGGATAAGAATGTAGAGTGTCTTAACATTAATGAGATAAATTCAAGTAAGAACTTCATGGATATCGTTCATGGGTCACATAAGAGTGGAATTAATATTTATGTGTGGAGGAAACTGTTGTAGTAGTAGATTCATAGAGTTTGCAATGTAATCCAATGTTAGGTATATATATATTATATATTCACAATATTTTATTTATTTATATACTTCAAAATTAATTTTTGTACTTGGTCTAACACCCATATGATATCTTAAGTTACTAGTGGTTCCTCAATATATAGGTTGTAGATTAATGAGATGGATTATTAATTCCCCTTTATTTATTTCACTTCTCGGATTAGTAAGTGTTGTGATTGATTTAGTTTATATGGTTATTATTTGGGTTCAAATTTGCGGAATACCAGGGAGGGGGTGGTAACATGAAATTATTATTGATTATGAAGGTGTAAATATGTAATTGTGATATGATTGTGGCATGTAACAAGTGCATTTGGATATGTGGTTATGGTTATGTTGTTTGTAGTGATGTAGTCTATGTATGGGTGGTGGTTCAATAATATAATTTTCTAGGGTATGAATAGAACTAGTTCAGTGAGGTTGTTGATATAGGATAAATTTCTTGTATATATATCGATTCTTGATTACTATAGTAATATATTTTCCTGAGAATTTTTGTGAGTAATCCTTAGATAATCTATATAATTTTTCATCCTTAATAAGAAATGGATTGTTTTTAATTTTTATTCATTAAGAAATAAGTATACTTCTTCAATATTTTTAGGAATATTTTTGGGTGTACTATTCTATGTATATTTTAATGCACCCAAAAATATATATTTATATGTTTTCTAGTCTATGGGATGATATTATTGAATGGTTTAAACATTAATAGCTCAAAGTGATTTTTGTTGTGAGTTTATTATTTAATATTAATTACATGGGATTTGTCTCATAGAATTTTATTTACTATTTTTTGTATAAAATTAAATATATATTCATATTGGTATATCTATTATTTTATGGATTTTATTTGTGGTAAATTTTTAAGTCATATAATTTATGAGGTAAATTCCTCTAATATGAGTTTTTACATACCCTCAATGCTAGTAAACAACCCATATCCAATTATAGGTATTCTTAAAGGATTTACTTGTCTTAACCACCAGTTCATGCTAGGTTACAATAATATTTTTCATGAACAAGTGGCATCCTAAAATTTGGTTTTGAGGTTGGATGGAGTTTCAATTTACAAAATTTTGTGTATTTAATTGGATTTTTATATCAAAATAATTAATCAATATTTAATTGGATGTTTGTATAGTGAAATATATAGTACACATGTGATTACAAAATCTTATGATCCATTGACTGGATGTTAGGGTTACTAAAAATAATAAGATATATAATCATGATTTAGTGATAGATACCTATGTATGCATAATTTTTCAATCTCGATTATTACTATCTTTTAATTTGGAAATGTTGGAAGGTAGATCTAATGTTGAATAAATGATAATAATAAATTCCAATATAACACTCTTGGATTCATTGTTTTTTTAATAGATATGGATCATGGTCAAAATCCTCATGATGTTATAGTTGATAATGTAAAGAAAGAAACTCTATTAGTATTTAAAATAGTAATGATAATTATTCTTAATTAATAATATTATAGATGATTCAATTCTAGATCTTAAAGGTGGATGGGAGTCTATTTTTATTCAATAGAAAGATAAGTGGCTATATTAAATAGATATTTCTTTTAGTTTGATCTATTTTAAGAAGAAGTATTAGATTATATTTTCTATTTTGTTTACATAGGGATTATCTCATTAATAGTGGATCATGATTTTCGATGATGATGTCAAGTGAGAGGTATTGTTTGAGAAGTTAAATTATATTTTTCAAGATATGATTCATTTTTTGATACTGAAGGAAACTAAGAAGCATGAGTTTCATTCTCTATGAAAAGAAATCTCCTGTATTTGAGATATTAGAATCCAATTCAAGGATATTATTTTCTCCACATTCAACATTATTCAAAACGAGGAGGCCACAAAGTGGAATTTCATATAGGAACTATGTGTATTTATATATTTACATATCTCCCCATTTATAGTACGAACATATCACAAGTTGGTACATAATGTTGAGGATATAAAGAATGACATATGTAAAAGAATATTTTATGACCAAGGACCATGAAAACAGTTATAGATTATATCCATGGGATATAAAAATATTGATTATATCCACAAGTCTATATCCAATAATTCATATCCATATCCCATGTCTATAGGTATAGGATGCGGTTTTATCCACTTCAAGGTATAATATATTTCCACATCAACCCTATATCCAAGAGAAAGCTTCGAATGGAAGTGTTTGGGTCCACAATGATGGATATATTTTCACGAGTATAGTTCCTGTTTCTATAGTGTTTTTAAAAAACACTTATGTAATTCAAACAAATATCTCTTGACTTTGAACTAACTAATTATAACACTACACTAAAATGGTAATTATATATATATATATACAAAATATATATATATATATATGTGAAAAAATCATCTAAAAAATTTCATAATTATTATGAAATATATTATAATATAAAGACTCTTCCCCTAACATTATAGCCACAGTTGAGGGACAGCCTGGATTTAGGACCTTGAACTGGTGCAGAATTATATATTTGGATTACGACTATAGTTCCATTAATTGAAATTGTATACTCATGGACATGATTGATCATAGTTATAGGTCTCCATAACAGTACCTTATTTTCCATGTTTCTTCTAAAATATGGATATAAGTTCCCAAACCAGGACCCCATGGTTGTTTTCTAGCCCGATCCTTGATATAAGTATCAAAATAGCACCCTACTTCAATTTTTAGGATGGATAATGTATATATATTCCAAAAAAACACTAAATAGGCGCATTTCATCACATATATTTCTATTAGTCCCCAAACTCTCTCCCTATAGACACAATCATCCCGAACATGGATTTATGCCCCAAAACCAATGCCCTATATACATGTCCATGATATTTATTTGATATAGGGACCTTATTATTTCATCGAATGAAAAAAATTCAAACATTTAAATTGGATAACATGTTGTAACATTCACTATTTACCTAGGAAATAGGTCAACTATTTCCATGAATAAGACAAACCATGGCTATAGATCTATAGATAATAATATTTTTGGTAGTAAATGATTATGGAATGGGGATACAAATCAAAAGTGTATCTACACTATAAAATCCCCAACAGAATAATTGTAGATGGATGTTTATAGTAATTTAGACTATCAAACATGTAGCTATATGGGAGTCATCCCCACTTTATTATCATTTTATATCAATTCTTTGAAGTCCTTTGTCCTCCACCAAAATCTTTGGATTGTTTTTTTCATATAATGGTATTGATGACCAACATTATTAGTATTTGAAGACCTAGGGAAGTCCCCATGGAGTTGGCAACCTGCTTCTAGTATAATTGTCACAACAGTTTCCATTGAGGCCTTCTCAATATAATTTGAATTGATAAGTACACATTGTATAATATGTAGTTGATATAAAAGGTAGAGGATAACCCCAGGATATCCCATATCAATAAGGAAACTAGTCTATGTAGGGTTGTGATTGGAATCATTAGATGAGTTAGGGGTGGAGACAGTAAAGGCATGATTAGATACATGTTAGGGAGTTTTCCATGAATTTAAGACACGATATCATTCTAGGTACTATTTTCATATATTTATCATTTTCATATTCAGTGTTTTTTAGGATATTCAAACACCACTATTTTCCAATAATGGTTTATGTTCATTGACTCAATGTGGATATACTTCTACATCCATTGATATTGACTAATCTAGTTTGAGGGAAATTTTTTACCAAGTCATATATTTTGGGATTGTTTAGTAAGGATGGTGACATTATTCATTAAAAATTGTTTGTTCTTTTAGATACAACCATATGATGTAATCATTGGAATGGATTGGATTTATTTTTTATAGGTTGTTATTGATTTATTCTATAGAGAGTCATTTTTCATGATGTGTAAGGTGATTGTACAATTCTTGTCATTGGTTAAGATCATTAGATAAATCATCATCATATAAAGGCAATTTATTATTCATTATATGAGTTAATGATGTTATAGGTGGATGAATTAGTGGGGGTGTTCAATGGAATTGTTAAGGAAATCCCTAATGTATATCCTCATGTGTTTTTAAACTTTTCCATTAACTTTATATCATGTTTAGGTCAAAATTTTAAATTCAATGTATTTTTTTGATCTATATATATCCTTATAGAATACTTATTTTTGACTTATGAGAGAAGTGTATTCAAATTGATATTATATTATATAAGTGTTTCATATTTTCTACTGTGTATCCTTGAGATACTCTAGTGTTGTAATTGAATAATTTCACTGGAAATATTTAGATATAAATTGATTACTATTTATTGGATCAATTGGAGGTGAAGAACATCTATCTCATCTATTGGATTGATGATTTATTCGATTATATAAAGCCTGATTACTATTTACTAAAAGTCATTTGGGGAGCTATATATCATTAAAATAGGGTGATGGTGGAATATATTCGTTATAGTACACTTATGTGTATTTATAAGAACTTTAAAGTCATGGAAATTCATTTTGTTTCATGGAGGACCTATCTATTTTAATGGAATTAATGAACTCAATGTTTCATGTGTTCATAGATGAAATTGCGGTTATGTTCATTGATGACACCCATATATATTCCTAATATAAGGATGGTCATGATAACAATTTGAGATCAATTTAAGATATCCTTCAATAATATTATATCTATGATTAGTTTTCTAAGTATATGTATTAGAAAAGAGTGGCTCATTTCTATAGGCATGTTGTGTCTTGATAATGTACTTTGTTTGATTTCTTTTAGATAAAGAACTATTCTTCTTGGTGGATCCCATGAATATTTAGATGGTTTATAGATTCAATAGTCTATAAAGATTTTATATAAGTATTATAATTGATATATCCTTGATTGAAACTCATTTGATAATTTGACGTAGAAAGACTCTGGTTTTATCTTGTATGATCAGTGTCAAGCAACGTTTTAGTATTTACAGAAGATTCCAGAATGTTCTACAATTAGTAATTTTATTGATTTGTGTGTTATATTTGAGGACTTCTATGAAGTATCTCATATTGTTTTGGGTAGTGTTATGATACATCAAAGAGTATATATATCATATAGGTCTCAGTAATTATCACTTCTCAAATATAACAAATCTTCCTAGGATGTGGATCCTGGGTTGGTGATTTTTTCCTTGATGTAGTAATTAAATTATCTTGTTAGAGAAAATTTTGTGATATTCGTAGAATAAAATAAATTGAGGTATAAATTCATTCGAAAATATGAAAATTTCTTCATCACTGAAGGATAAGGTCTTTATTGGATTATAAGAATGAGGTCTCTTACTCACAAGGGAATGTTATGATAATAACTGAAATTGTAAGAAGTAATTCAAGTGGAGATATTTTTTAAGTGTTCAAAGATATGTGGAGGATAATGGGAGATCTTGTAGTGTTGTATCTTGGTAAGAGAATATGCGTGGTAGAGGTTTCACATATCTTATGAAATTACAATCATCGTAGAAGTAAAAGGTGGATGATTCTTTGTTAGGAGATCCTGTGTTAGAGGTTTGGGAAGATCGTGTAATCTGTTTGGGTGTTCTTGGGGTATGGTATGAGGATTATTTCTATAAGGTGTATTTTCAATGTATGTTCATTATTTTTATGCTGTTCGTGATGTGAAAATTCAAGAATTTCATAGATCATACATGGTTTTCAAACCTCACATAACTAATATATATCACACCTCATGGAATCAATTTTTTTAACCATGGAAAAATAGGTTTCAGGATGATTATTTTCATAGTTTTTAGTCTTTAGAAATGTTAATGTCATGCATCAAGATACTAAAAGTTAATTGTATAAAATATATGTTCCAAAATGAAAGTTGGGACAAATTATGATTGATAGTTTTTCTATTTTCACAGATGCTATAGGTATATCTATCATTATTTATGTTGTTGTGCATTTTTTGATAAATATTTTTCATTTATAAGTAATAATGGAATAAAAAATAATGGGTTTTGTGAAGCTTGATGTGTATAATATCATGTGATCTCATGGAATGAAAATGGTAATAATCTCTGGTAATCAAATTCTTTTTACCTAAGGGGAATAGAATGGTCTATACCATATTTTTTATTGTACTTATTTATTAGTTTTGTGTTTCATCCACTAGTAGATATTCAAAAAAAGCTGATTATCAAGACATTTTAAAACATGTTGTGTACATTTGATCTATAGTTTGGTAGTTCATGTGTAAATACCTATTAACAATAATATATATCACTCCTCCATTTATGTTTTTTACATAATTTTAAAATATGAGGACTATTAATTAAATTTAAATTTTATTATAGGAATTTAATAGCATTTTCACTTTCATTTACCATTAATTTATAATGAAAATATTAAATTCTAGATAATGATGAAAATATAATAAGAATGAAATTGGGAAATATAAATTATTTTCACTAATTAAAACATTTTTAAATTTGGTGTTATAATTTCTACACTTATTTTTTATATAATATAATTTCCAAAAGCATTTTGTTCTAAAAACAGGTGGAAGGATACAAAAATTCATGAAACCACTGGGAATATGGAAAATATAATAGTAATTAATATACTTTTTACTAATGTCCTTGATGTGTAATAATATAAAAATATTAAATTAGTAAAATCCACAAACATAAATATACATAATTTAATTTCAGGGGGCCAAAGATGATAATGATATTTTTTGAGGAGCAATGGTTGATTCATATGGTATATTTTCATTTCTAATTACATAAATTATTGGTACATGTGGTATGATAACAGTAAAAGTTAATATTTGATATTTATTAACTGAATAATAGAATAAATAGTATTTTTAGTGGAAGAAAATGATTATATATAATTTTTTTAAATGATACAAAGTGATAATTATTATTTTTTCTAAATTAAAAAATTGATGTGTAACATAATTATAGATGAAATGTTTATGTCTATGATATTTTTCAATAAATTATATGAAATGTAACATCCTCATGTTTTCAAATATTGGATTAAAATTTGATACATAATATAATTTACCTAACGGACATGGTGATTTTTATCATCCCACGCTTTTGAAAATTTAAAGATCCTCCCATGTAAAGGGTTATTTCCCACAAAATCTAATGCTTATGAATCTATAGATTTTGATACTTAGTAGAAAATTATGTATAATATATTTTCTCAATACCTTGGTTCATTCATAACATATTTTTATCCAAGTAAAATAATATATTCTAATAATTTTCTGAAGGATATATTGAATAATATATTTTTTATAGAACAAAACTGTACATTGTGTAATTTTTCATTAAAATGATAATATTTGAGACAAAATTATATATTGGGGAATAATGTGTAAATTATTAGTCTATAAAAGTCCATAGATAATATGTGAGATAAATTTTCGTATTAAATATGCATGAGTAATATTTTTCAATATTGAGAACATTAATTAAAATCTAGGATTATAATATTTAATAGGACATTACTTAAAAACAAATTTCTATTCTCTTGTTCGTCGAAAATCATTTTCTAAAACCTGATGCTTCTGTGGAATAATAAGATAACAATATTTGGAAGACAAATATGTTCAAAAGTATTTTCATTGATAGATGATTTGTGAAAAACTCATTCATGGGATTATTACCCTTTATGTTTCACACAATGAAGCCATAAAATAGATGGGATCCTAGTAATAAATAATAAAAATTTATTTAATGATTCAATAGAAGACTACAATCAAGAAATAAATAAGTTTAATCCCATATTTTCCATGAATTTATGATTTATTATCATAATTTCAATTCAACTCTATTATTCTTTGAATTCGAAAAATGGGATGACCCTTATGGTGAAATGTGATGACTTGACTGAGCTATAGCATTTACTAATCTATTTGTGGAGATTATTTTTCCCTCTATACTATAATTTTTCTATAGTGATATAGGACTATGTAATATCATGGATATTAGGATATATATTCTTCCACTAAACAATATATATTTATTTTTTATCAATATCTATTAATCTTGTGTAGAAATTATTATATATAAGATATGAAACCAACTGAAAAAACTTTACTCATCTATTATGGATAATTACACCATACGTACATTAAATCATATTTTACCTACCATAAATTATAACATCAGTATAACTAGGATATCTCTGGGATATTATTTTCACTTAAGAATCTACAATAGTAAAAATAAACATACAAATAGAAAAAACATCGATGGATAAATAATTTTGTGAAATACAAAATTAAAAATAACTAAATGAGATTATTTTTTCAATAGATAGAATAAAATAAAATTATAAAAGTTAATGGGGGTAGTATAGTTGTTATTAAGAGGTATATGCTCATGGGAAATATGGTGATTGAGAATTTATTCATTTGAAATATGAGCATTTGATACACTTGTATCTGAATGGTGTATTAATGTTGTGTATTATTAGTAAAAAATTCAAAATCATATGATTCAAAAATAATAATTGATGAAAAAAATCATAATATTTAATTATAATATTGATGTAAAAAATATTTTTTTTGTTACATATTATTATTATTAATGAATGATAAGGTGTATTTATAAAATTTCAATAAATATTATACTATAAAATGATTGATACTGAAATATTGATGAGATATAAATAAACATGGTATTGTTTAATAATTATTTAAAAGTGGCATTTTTAATATAATTATTTATATAAGGGTTTAGTGACATTTTATAAATAAAATAAATCACAACAAAAGAATTATTCGAAATAAAAATTTTAGATAATATATTAAATTAAATTAATTTACATATTCCAAAAAGATATTATTAAGAATCTAATAATGATAAATTTATTTTATTCTTCAAAGAAAGATTTTTCCTATATTTGTTTTTATGCGATATGTTACTTTATTAATTTTTTTATTCATTATAATATTAAATTTTTTTAATATGGTTAACAAATGTTTAATAAATATATCTAGATTTATTAATGAGTTTTTTTTCAAATATAATAATAAAAATTTGCAACAATATAAAATATTAGTTACCATGGTCAATAAAATTATTTGAAAAAATAAATTATAAATATTAGTTAAATTTTATGTAAAAAATAATGTATATATTATTTATAACTCAAATATCCTATTTATTCCTATGAAAAATTATATACTCTCTGTTTTTAATAATTATATGAAATAAGTACAAAAACAAATAACATATAAGAATAAATTTTCAAAAAAATATTTTTTTCTTGTGATTTATATTTTAAATAAAAACATATTTTAATAATATTTAGAAATTGAATAATAATAATTGGAATTAAACATGCAAATAAACAAGTTAAAATTTCTCATAAAGGTTCATTTTACATTATGAAAAATAATGAAGTGTTAAACCTTTAATCATGTTTAATTATAGTAAAAGTATATAACATTACGTGGCTCAAATTTTATTAATAAATATCATATAGATTATTTTCTAGAATACTATTTTTTTGGTTAGATATACAAAACCACAAGTCTCAATATCACTTCCTCACGTAACTCACCTAACTCGTATATGATTCTATCTTTACCCCTCACCTAAATATAGATTACGTAAAACTTTCCCCTATTATCCTACTGAATTAGATCAACTAAAAACACATAATTCCACATTATCAATATAAAATTCCATTAAAATATGTCAATTTTACAAAAACATATCCTACTTATTGATTCATAATCTTTCTGCCCCCATCATATCCCATGAATGTTCATTTACGAGAAGTACTCTCATTGAATATTATTGTCCTCAACATGAGTATTATTCACTCTATATAAATTTATTCTTTCTCATTATCCTCCAATAATATTCTAACCATAATTATATAATTACATTAGTACCATTATAATACTAATTTCATTTATTTAAATGAAAGAAGAATTATCTTTCCCACTATCATCCATTATAAATTAAAAATGTCGACCGTTTTATGTGTTATTTACCATCTCCTTGATAGGGATATTTCATTTTTCATCATAGAATTATATGTATAGTTCATAAATATATTCAGTGAATAAAAATTATTTGGATGAAATTTTAATAATTCTTTATTGATGAATTATCTGTTCTATTAACAATATTCATTATAAATGACCATTCAAAATTTAGTCGCTAAAACAAAGAAAACCACGTGGAAATGTTATTTCGTCTTATAATTTATTATCAATTCACTTTTTATGACTATAATATATTATTATTATTCACTATAATAACATATTATTAATATAATTAAACTTATAAGATATGAATATTATAACTAAATCACATCATAATCATACTTGTCTAATGATTATATCATTTTCATATTTTGGTCTGTTTAACCAACTACCTGAATAATGATATAAATTACTATTGTAGATGAATATAAAAACATAATTAATGATAATATAGAGAATTATTATTTAAATAGTTGGATGTGTTATAAATATTTAATTTTACTCATTAAAATCAATATCAATGAACCTCGTTTTTTTAACTAGAAATTACTGATACATTCACATTACTGATTGCATCCATATGAATCTTAATAAAAGCTCTCATGGAAAGAAATTATAAGTAAAAATAATAATTAACATACATTTACATAGCTTAAATATTCTAGTAATGATGAAATTGAAATAAAAAAATGAATCAATATCAAAAATACAAAATTTCAATGATACAATCTAAATCACTAACATCTTGTGATTAACAAAAATTATACTAATATATTTATTACAACTTATTATAATAAAAAATAATAAAATATATGTGCTTTAAATAAGTTTTATCATTGTTTAATTAATATCTTTTCTTTTATGATATTAAATATTTGAGCAGCTTCAGGCAAGAAGGATTCCAAGGAATGGGTTTTCTCAAATAAACTTCTATTAATTGAGATAAAATCCCCCTTATGGAAAATTATTATTAAAAGATAGACTCATTTTATTTCATTAATTAATAATATTGTAATTCATATTAGTTTTATATAAATTTTCAATTATTTTTTTAATTCAATTTAAAATTATTCTTACGTCGGAAATATTATCCATATAAGAGCTTTCTAGACTCAATTTCCATTATTTGAGTTATAATTTTTATTATTGAACAACATTTATATAAGTTTTATTTATTTTATAATATAACTAAAAAAATATACTTCCATTTTATTTTGAATTTATTTATAATTATTTTTCATAAAACACAATTTAAAGGTATTCCACTACAAAGAACATGACTTCTATAAGGGTTTTCTCATCTCTATTTTTTATTTGAGAAGGATGTTATAATCAAATGTTTTTTTTATTTTATGTTATTTTTATACATCAAAATTAATGATTTTTTTATGATTGATTTTAGGTATTTGTTTTTGAAAATCCATATCATGTTAAATTATATATAGTCTTTGGATTAAAATGATTCTAATGTAGTAATGGATTTGTTTAACTAAAATCATATTTCTTTGAGTGATAATATTTATTATTGAACCCATCACTCCATTGATTGGTTTATTACTCCTTGGGAATATATTATCTAATAATTTCTATTTATATCTATGGAATTTACCTTTTATCATCAAAATATACTTATTTGATCTACTTTTATCTTTAATAATTTTTTTAAAGAATAAATACCATATTCTGGAAAATATCATTTTTCTTTGTGTATATATTTTTATTTCATCATTTTTTTACATTATTACCTTGAAATCAATTATTACTACTCAATTAAATCCTTATGTTTCCTTTTGAGAATTATTAGAATGATGTTTTATTGACCTTGTTTCAATGTGGGTATTAATAAATGAATTTTAAAATTCTAAAATGTCATTTCCAATCAAATTTATATTATTTTTATTCCACTGAACATCTTATGAAATAAAACATATTTACTTCTGGGATCCAATTATTTTAATTTATATATAAATATTTTTTAAAAAAATATTCTAATCAACTTTATAAAAAATATTTTTGACTGATACTTGTAACATTGTATTTCTACAAAGAAGTTAGAAGGTATTATGAAATATCATATATGGTTTCTCTTCCATTTCACTTTTTAACAAAAATATATATATCTCCTGCAGAATTAGATTTTATTAATATTTATTTAATACCCAAAAAAGTACACTTTTTTGGAGATTGAATGTTTTGGATATACTAACATAACATTTTAGGGACATTTATGTGATATTTTTAAAAAATTTAAGGTTACATTTTATTTCCATGGGTTATTCATTATATGATATATCATTAATTACTTGTCGTACAATAGTATAAAGATTATAATTATTTGTTGTGTGAGGTCCTATATTTATCATCAATAAATTTGTTATTGCTTTTTTTATCATTTGATAATGATGTTAAACATAGTATGTGTTGTCGTTATCTATGTTTACTAGGTTGAGTGCGCACCAGTTTATAGTTATTTATCTTGACAATATTAAATGAGGAGATTATTATGGGTAGTTCTTTTATAATGTTTAAATTTCACATGATTATCCTCATTCCACAATTCTATACATATGTTATCCTCTATGACCACTAAGTATTATATATTGGTTTTACACACTTATTCAATAGTATATTTTTGATCACTCGAGATTGATTTTAATTATTTGATATGAACAAATATTGTTAGTTCATTTTCTTCTCATCAAATATTTATTTATTTCACATGAATTAACATGATTATTGTTAGGATGGTATGTGACTGAGTATGATATACTCTATAATACCAAACGTAGGATCAAAATAAGAATGAGATTCTCAAATACAAGAGGGGGGTGAATTGTACCTTTTAAAAATTCCCTTAAGAAATTTTTAGGATGGTTATGTTTAACAAGGTTAAAAATGATAATTAACAAGACCTCTATAAGTTCTAAAGACTTGCTTGATTCC
Source organism: Viscum album (assembly GCA_963277665.1). Lineage (NCBI taxonomy): Eukaryota > Viridiplantae > Streptophyta > Magnoliopsida > Santalales > Viscaceae > Viscum > Viscum album. The sequence continues at coordinate 1,422,125,250 of OY728145.1, forward strand.
AGAAAAGTGATTCTGGAAATGAAACATAACAAAAGTTACAAAGATTAAGATTCTACCTTAAAGAGTATAGAATCTAACTAAATCAGGGTACAAGTAAAGAAGTATAAGAATGTTATACTTTCCTTAACAATACAAAATGCACAGTGGAAAACAAAGTAGTAACACTACAAGTAATAAACAATAACTTTTTTAACCCAAAGAGAAGGGTATCCGACAACCTCGGATAAAGGTCCCTTGATTTATAATTTCAAGAAAGTCTTTCTTACCCACACCAGGGTAAGTCCTCGATATGATAATTGGAGTCTGTCTTGCTATCCCCACAAGAACTGATCTATCAGGTAGTCGGCACCTCTTTCTTCCTCAATAAGGAATCCCTCAACTTCAAGGTGTTGGAACCTATGTCTTCCTTTCCCCAGAAGCCTTTGATTGTACACAGCAACAATCAGAGTCGCACGAAGAAAATCTACACAAGGAAAAGTTTAAACAAACTATTCAACCATTCTGAATGAAGCTTGAGTGTTTATAAGATCCTCTCTCTCTATAAATCACATCAACTGCATGTAAGAACAGTTATCAATGTTTTTTCAATGTTGTATCTTCTTTTCAAATGATCTCCTATTTTTAGGAGAATCTCTAACGATTGGATCCCTCCTCCAATGGTCATATTTCTCCTTGAATTTCAGAGGGACATGTACACGTGTCAATCAAACAACGGTTAGTCAATAACTGAAAGAAAAAAAACGTTTTTATAATGAAAAAAGTGTATGGATAAGGAAAATTGATGTTCTGAATGTAATCAAATAACATTTCAGAGTCTAACCAAAATTGAATCTGGAGTCTATAATAAAGAGATATTCAGATTCTGTTTTGTAGGAATTCGGAACCTAAATTCTGTAGAAATCCAGAGTCTGAATTTTAAGGAAATTCGGAGTCTAGTTTCACCAGTATTTAGAACCAGAACTTGAAGAGTGTGTAGATGAACTCATAGATGTTCGGAGTCGAACTAGTATAAATTTAGATTCGATCTAGTAGAAGTTCGGAGTCAAACACATAGATTTTAGGAGTCGAACTAGTATAATTTCAGAGTCGAACTCATAGAAGTTTGTAGTCTAACTAGTAGAAGATTGGAGTCGAACTAGTAGAATTTCGGAGTGGAACATCATGAGAGTTCGTATCCAGAATTTGGAGTGGAACTTCATTAGAGTTCATATCCAGAATTCAGAGTGGAACTTCATTAGAGTTCATATCCAGAATTTGGAGTGAAACTTCACGAGATTTTGTATCCAAAATTTAGATCCCAAAACAGAATGTTTCATATCTAAGTATTATTTGATTCTGAGGATTTAGATATCAATCTGATTTTTATACCTAATAAATATGTTGATATTGAATTTAAAACATGGTTGGGGTAAATTCCTTTGGGATGTAAATTTTCCTTATATAAGAAAAAAATAGGTTTCCTTAAGTATAAGGTGTTTCTGATTTTCAAAACAAGAAAAAATAGAAAAGTCATAAGGAAAACCTTATTGAATCAACAATATCCCACTTTTTGGAAAGCACAAACAACCTTTCGAAAAAGAATATAAGGACTTAGAAAATTTTCTTTAGACATTGAAATTAAAACTTATCGGCCTTTGTTCATAGATGATGGAGAATACAACTAACTCCCCCTTAGGAATTGGAACTCTAAAGATTGTATTCTGGATTTCTGGAATGGAGTTTTCATTATCATGGGAATGAAAAACATCTTAATGATAAACTCCCCCTTACATAAGGACAGTTATTAACTTAGAAATTTTTATTCTCCCTTTTATATTTTTCTTTCTCCCCCTTTTGAGTAATTATTTTTCCTTCTCCCCCTTTTTGATTTTCAAAAGAAATTTAAGGGAATGAAAAATAAATAATGTAACTGAAACATTAGTACATAATAACACAAGATACAAAAAACCATAGAATTTATTAGAATTGAATTAATTTTTACAAGGAAAGACATTACAACAAAAAATCAGATTGGTCTATTTTTCTTCTTTTCCTTGGGGATTAACTTCTTCAATATGGTTTTCAGCTTCTTCAAATCTTTATGGTCCTCCTCATCTTATTTTTCTAGGGATTTAATCCTTTCATCTTGAGCCTTCAGAGCCTCAGACTGTGCCTTAAGAATTTAATCCTGCTTCACAAGCTTCTCTTCGATCTCAATCCTGAGATCTCTTTCCCCTTTCCAGTTTTGAGCAACCGAGTTAAGCTTTCCATTCAGATCCCAAACCTATTGATTCCGAGAATTTTTCTCAAGGGTCACATACCATCCTAATAATTGGTATCAGAGCCTCTCTCTCTAGAAAATACTTCAAAAGCAAGTAAGCACAGTTATCAAAGTTGTGTCAAAGTTATAGCTTCTTTTCAAATGAGCTCCTATTTATAGGTGAAGATCCAACGGTCAGCTCCCTCCTCCAACGGTCATATTTCTCCTTGAATTTTAGAGGGGCCTGTAAATGTGTTACTCAACCAACAGTTAGTCAATAAATAAAGGCATGACATCATTTTTGTAATGAAACAAGTGTAAGAATAAGTAAAACTAGAGCTCTGAATGTAAGAAAATAAATTTTCAGAGTCTAACACAAATGGAATTTGGAGTCTATAATTAAGATATATTTGGTTTCTGTTTTTTAGGAATTCAGAACCTGAATTCTGTAGAAATCCGGAGTCTGAAGTTCAAGGAAATTCAGAGTTTGGATTCACCAGTATTCAGAACCAGAACATGAAGAGTTTGGGGTTGAATTCGTAGAAGTTTGGAGTCAAACTAGTAGAAGTTCAGAGTAGAAATAGTAGAAGTTCGGAGTTGAACTCATAGATGTTCGGAGTCGAACTAGTAGAAGTTTGGAGTCAAACTCATAGAAGTTCAAAGTCAAACTAGTAGAAGTTTGGAGTCGAAATAGTAGAAGTTCGGAGTGTAACTTCATGAGAGTTCGTATCCAGAATTCGGAGTTGAGCTTCATTAGAGTTCGTATCCAGAATTCGGAGTGAAACTTCATTAGAGTTTGTATCCAGAATTTGGAATGGAACATCATGAGAGTTCATATCCAAAATTTTGATACTAAAACAGAATGCTTCATATCTAAGTATTATTTGATTCTGTGGTTTTAGATATGATTCCGATTTTTATACTTAAGAAAAATATTGATATGAGCAATGAAAACATGGTAGGGTTAAATTCCATTGGGAAATAAAATTTCCTTATAGAAGAAAAATGTAGATTTTATTCAGTATAAGGTGTTTTTGATTTTCAAAACAAGAAGGAATGGAAAAGTCATAAGGAAAACCTTACTAACTGAACAATTATTATTTGACCCTTCATAACTTATTAAAATATGATTTCCATTCTGTTCATTTAACTCAACCATTTCTTATGTATATTATTCCAAAGAATAGGAAAATGCGAATAACATATGAAATATATAAATGAGTTCTATTATGATGTAATAAAGAAAAATGATTCATAATTAAATAAAATATGATTTTTATGTAGCGAATCTCAAAAAACAAGAAACCATTGGGCTCTAGGGTTGTGAAGGTATCTTTTTGAGATGTAATTTTTAAAAGACAAAATTGTTATAAGGTGATTTCATGATTAAATTTGGCAATATAATTTATCATTAGAGAAGGCCGAATAAATTTTTCAGGATTAACACTAATGGAGAATTTATGAAAACATTACTAATAAAGATAAATATAGGAACAAAAATGTATAATTTTTGTAATGTACATTGTTCGTAGTTTTTTCAGTGAAACCAATATAAAGATATAAATAAGTTGTTATGGGATTTAGTATAGATAAGCTAAGGGGTAATTATACCCAAAATGGTTGTGTGGGGATTAGCTTGATCTTTACTTGGTTCACAAAAAGTAGTCCTAGATTCACACCTTGTTTGTTACTATTAAGGGATATTCTTCAGTTAATTCAAATTCCCTTTACAGACCATTATTATGGATTTTAATGTATTTTTATTGAATTATAGCTAGTGTAATTGTGTTAAATTTGGATAATGGGTTAATCTATGTAATTTATGTTGAGTATTATAAATATCATTGGATGTTGTAAGGTGTATTTACAAAAATAAAATTATTGCTACTTTTGGAAATATTTTTATATATTTTGAGAGTAGATGTGGTTATGGTATATAATATTTGATATGTGGTTTTATGGAGAAAGTCTATATTATATTTTTAAAGAATAGATTTCAATGTTTTTTGATTTTTAATATATTAAGAATGTTTCTGATAATATTAGGTTTTTTTTATTTGGTTAAGTATTATAGAACCCAACATAAATAAATATCGGTTAAATATAAAGCACAATAGTTTGAAATAAATTCTACACGGGATTGAATATAATTGGAATAATTTTTATATTTTTTAATCCTTTTACTACAACAATTAATTCTAAGAAATATTTATAATAAATTAAAAAAGTCTCCATTCCATAAACAATTAGCTGATGTTGTTATATTGAGAATCCTCAAACACATATACATGGATTTGGTGTTATAAATATAATCTATACATACTCATTTTAATAACAACTAAGGATATGTAAATATAATATTCTATAATTACAATATTGAAAATTAAAATTATGTCAACAAAATACCCAAAACTATTTACATTTAGACTGAATAAATGGCCCAAAGGTTTTTATTAATATTTTTATAACCCACCATTCAAGGAATGAGGTGGATCCCTTACAAGGCCTAAAGGATTAAAGATAATTAAATGACATGTAAGAGTTTATAGTAAATCACGCAGATAAGAAAAAATGGAACTACTCCGCCAGAGAACATGTCATGATGTTAGCACTCCCCCATTGTAAGGCTATTCAGCTAGCTATCTTGTGCAGAGCTTCACATGCCCGATACCGATGGCAATGTCGGACCCTCTCATTCTTCCAATTACAGTTAGCTCTGATATGGTGTACATGCCTACTCTGATAATCATATGGAGACATATCCTTTATAGTCTAAATAGTACATCTGCATATTCATATGGACTAAAGGCCTTGGGGTCACCTGAAGGCCTTGAGGTGGCCCGAAGGCCTTAAGAGAGAGCTGAAGTGAATCCTTATGTGGCTCGAAAGCCTTGTAGGACCCGAGGTCCAAACCGGTGGTCCAATGGTCCAAATGGATGAATAATTATATCTAATACAGTACTAAACAGTACCTGGTACTGTGCTGCTACTTTACTAATATTGTTCCCATTGTAGTACTCGTACAGTGCCCACTGTATTACTACTACAATGCCCAGAAATATGTCTCCACATGGATTATATCTCGGGTCTCTTGGATACACTTACTATGTCCTCACTAAATGGTTTGAGGCTTATGTGCTGTGTTTAGAGTTATATAGAAGGATTATTAATCATTTATTTAAAAAAACCTATTCCAATCTCATCTATTCGAAAATGCTTCCCATTATAAGAGAACCAGTTATTGAACAAAAAATATTTATCATCTCGGGAAAAATTGTAAACACATTATAAAAATCTATACTTATTATTCATAATACTATTTTGTTTAACTTGAGGAAATAGAAACAAAATAATGGTGATCTCAAACACTCAATAAGGGTAAATATAGGCATTAAAAATTGATGATCAAACATGATCATAATATGGGAATATGATTTTGGGAATATAATTATGGTATAATATCATAAAATTAAGAAATCATATTCAATAATACATGAATAAAAAATAATGATTCATTGAATACGGATCTTCCAAAACAAAATATCAGTGTTAAAAGTGAGTTGAAACATTAGTTAAACATAACCCATGAGAGTATAATATTTTTAAAATTGTATGGATTAAAATTTTGGCAAATTAATATGAATATAAATTAATTTCATTTGTCATGTCTCACTTCTATGAAAATAATATATTGACTTAACTAGATAATTATAATATCTCCTATTTATGTAATCACTTAACTAGATAATTTTAACAGCATATCATAATAAATTCACGTAACCATATAATTAAAACATCCTCTCTCAAGAAAATTAGAAATTTATCACTCTATATGGGGGTATAATAGACCAATAAATATCATAATGATAATTTATAAATATTTGTGTCAAAAGAATATTAAAAAATAAATATTTCTATCATCTCTTTTATTAACCCATTAAATTGTAACATGTTTTATAAAATATTTCTATGAAGGGTAATCATAAAATATATGGAGGAAAAATGATCGATTGTATCATAAGAACATGTCCCCAGAAGTTCCTATTAGATAATAAGGGATGTTAAAATAGATGAAAAACCATGAAGAATAAAATACAGAATATAATATTTTTATATGGTATCAGATAAGAAAAAATCAATAATTTGATCGGTTGATACCATAGATTCATTATATCAAAATGAGTATATCATAAATTAAATTAAATGACCCTATTGAATATTACTCCATGTTAGATTTAAAATTTGTTGATTTATATGAAAATAGAAGAAAAAATTTAAAAATAATTTCTATAAAACATTTGTAACATTTATGTTAAATTAAGTTAAAACATAATTTCCAAATAACATTTCATTGGTTATAAATAAGATTTTTTATTCATTATTTAAAAATCATTCAATAATGGAACCTTTTAAATAAACCATTCTAATGGAAAATAATTCATAGTTAATGATAAAAATTTAAATTAATGAAATGACATCCATTTTAAAAATCATTAAGGAAATGTTTTTAATATTATGGAAACAAATTCAATGAAAAATAAGAATAATAAGTTGATTAAAAACCATATAAAAACCGAATGTAACAATAAAAAAATAATTTATTTTAATCCATGATCTAGCCATATTAATCCCCTCCCCTTATGTTTTTAGGATTTTATCAGTTTGGCACACAGTTTGGGAAAACTATGTACCAAATATTCATTATCCTTCTTCCTTACAAAATAATCCAATTTCACCCAAAAATACCCAAAAGTAAAATCTAAACAAGATATAATCATAAAAGTGTGAAATAATACATGTAAATTAGATTAAGACCTATCCATAAAATGTTAGGATATTACAATCTCATAATCTTAAAAAATATTACCCAAATCTTTACTCCCATGCATATCTAATCGTTAGAGAAAAAAAATATCAGGCCACTAACCTTACATACCTGAATAAACCTCCCATGTTTCCTCCTAAAAAATCAAATTTTTTCATAATACAAAAACTATGATCATTGTTGTTTCCCAAAAAAAAATACATTCTCACGACGATCCAACACATGTATCAGATGATCCTGAAAAGATGCAGCAGTCTCAAGATAAATATCATCAAAATAGATCACATGATAAAGGGAGAGGTGATACTAATGATATTATGAAACATGAAAAACATCATGCATAGAACTATATATATGTGGATGATCCAATCGATATCCCACTAGCTTGATTATCTCAACATCATGAAAGAATCTAATGAACCTAGACACTAGCCTTCACTATTTCCGAATCCTATGTTGCCCAACCTTGGAAGCACCCTAAGGAATAGATGATCACCCTCTATAAACACTATTTTTCATCAAAGATGATCATTATACTCTGTGTTCCTGCTCAGACTCATAGTGATACACTTCGAACCAACTAAACCTACTCCGAAATCTTTTGCATGAGACTTGATCATAACATATCTCGCATAATGTGCCTCAAATAGTTGCATCGGAATTTTATCCTAATAATTATTTTTTTAAAGGAGAATGCCACAAATGCTACATGGTTAACCCAAGATGCACCACTGTCAAGAATAAATGATATTATATTTTCCTTGAGAACTAGTATAATATATTTTTACTACCCATTTTACTATGTTTAGAAGTTCATAAATTATAAAATTGTGTACCAAGCACCGTCTGCAAGCCCTGCTAGAAGAGTGAAGTAAATAGAGAGTCACAGTTTTAAACTATTCTCTACAAAACCCTATGGAAATATTATTTCACTGAAATAAAAAAATATCACAACTAATCCACTAAAAATGTGTCCAATGTATGTAAGAAATTAAATATCTTAGTAAAACAATATAATAGAAACCAAGTCATGGGATTATTATAATTCTTCCTCAAGAGACACACCAAAAAGTCGAGAGTAACCTCATTCCACATACATTATGGAATTATAAATCAATTTAGTAATCCACTATGTCATTCATTCCTGGCCTTTACCTTTTGAAATTTTTAGCATCATGTCATGAACCTTGAAATATCCCTTTTCATTTCTGGAAAACAAATGTTTCGATGTAGATAAATATAAATTTCTTTCACACTAGGATTTACCACTCACATTAATGAATAAAAATAATGAATCATCTCCTACAACATGCTCATAGGATCATATACATGATTTCATACATAGATGATCTAATCCACATATATGCTCTAGTCAGAATGTCACTCCCGAAACTTCATGGATTTAACATAATGACAGAAATTTCAGATTCTCATTCTATCGGAGTATAATTCAACTCAAAACTGTAGAATAAACTAGACGTAACATGGGAGACACCTTCTTCTGACAATCATAAACCACAACATGTAAACCATCTAATAAAGTCATTATCTTTGAAACATCTCTACAAACATTAAATACATGATTCGGAGCTTTCCCACTGAAAGCATCAGTGAAACTGTTTCCCTTTTCTGGTTTATAATAAAGATCAATATTTAATGAATACCTAAAATCATTGAATCTAAACTACTAGATATTAAATTTACTTTGATAATATATAGAATTGAACTTCTTTTGAGCCGTTTATAGAGTTAACCTTTTCACAATAGAAAATGTCTCTAACAATTTATGTCATAATCCACTACAGCATACTTGAGGATGTGTGTAGAGTAATTTTGTATATGTGGCCTCAACTATCAAGACCCATAAGAAACAACTCAATTTCCCTACATCAATAGTGTTCCAATAATGATATCGACATTATTACAAAACATAGTTTATTCCTCACCTAGCTTGGGTAGGATCAAGATTAGTTCCATTGGAAAGCTCTTATAAAATTCCTAGAATTAATTTTCAGATGCTATATACCATTAAAACATTATCCACTTCTTATTAAAGACTTAAATAATTGTTTCAAAATGATAAATTTCCTAGATTTATCTATGATAATAGCTCGATAACCCCAGATATCTATGGATATCAAAAAATACTCTTCATCTTCCCCTAAGAAACCACTACCTATAGTTTCTCTGGATCCACTATCACACCTTCCTCTAAGATGATGTGACCTATGTAGTATACCTAGTTAGACAAAAATTAACTCTTAAATAGCTTTATATATATATATATATGATTCACTCTCATTGTAGTCATGGTGAAGTAAATGTTTTTAGCGTGATCCTTATGTGTCTTGGAGTGTACAAAGATATCATCCATGAACAGTACTATAAAATGATCTATATATGGGTTGTAGATTTTTTTATCAAGACTTATAAATAGAAGTATCATTCATCAACCCAAATAGAATTATGGAAAACTCATAAATAACATAGCTACTTATAAAAGAATTCAAAAGTATGTTAGAAGGTCTAACTCTCAAATGATGATACCATAATATCAACTTGTTCTAGTAAAGTAAATAATATAACCTCAAATAGAGAAAGAGATTATCAATACATGGGAATGGAAACAATTTATTCTCTATTATTCAGTTCAACTTCTGGTAGTCAACACATAAGCATAGAGTCACATTAGTCTTCTTAGAAAACAACTTAAGAACCCCAAGGTGACATCCTTTGATAGATAAACCCCTTATCCCTCAACTCATATAGCTGAGACTAATTATCTTCAATCTCTATTGGTTATATTATATATGATGGAATATAAACTATCTCATCCATATGCATTAGCTTAATTGTAATATATTATTCTAACTCAAGTGGATGTCCTGATAAGTCTTCAAGAAATACATCCTCAAACTGGTCCACCTAGGTGGAATGGAAAACACATTTACACAACCTTCATTTAGAAATAGAGTAGATACATGGGTGGTTAGATCCCCTAGTTACTAGTGATATGGACCATCCAGGACCGCCTAGATATCCCACTCTCAATGATGAATATAATTTTCACCCTCAAGAGTTGTAAATTTCACTATCCTATGGAGTCAATCTATGTAGGCTTGACAAGATACAAACTAGTCCATACCCAAAATTATCTCAAATATGGACAAATACAATGTTTGAAGGCCAAATAAAACATAATACTCACCATCCTCGAGAGAACACCTCTTTCATAAACCAATACGCTCAACCATACTTCAAATGTTTTATTGATCATCATAACCCTGATCACAAATTTCACTGCTAGATTGAACCCATTCACAAGATGTGTACATATAAAATAATGAGGGGAACAGGTATTAAATTAGTCACTAGAAAGAGTAGAAGCTAAATAATGGTACATTTAACTACATATGGTAAATGTTCACTATCCACTAGTATAGAATGAATTGCAAGAAAATATCCTGCCACACTTCCTTATGATACAATTTGAGTCGTCTATGTTTCACCACTCCCTTGATGCGAGTAGTATTTCCCAAATGAACCATGTAAACTACCTCTACCACATAGTGTGAATAACACCAACTACTAGAATGATATTGTGAATAAGATCATATTCCCATGCCATGACTCTATGTAGTTTCTCTATCATTAATAATCTTTCATGGGTTCTTGAATAAAAAATTTAAATGTTACATCCTACCACAAGATCTTCACACTATTAATGGTTAAGGGGAACAATCTACGAATGATACATATCCTACCATACTGGTGAAGGGTAACTCATGTAAGATCAAATATAACAAATCCTTCCACCGGGCCACTATACATTCTACTTCTCTACTCAAAATTTTCATAATGAATCTTCTAGCTCTTGGAATTCATACCTCCTAATCATATAGTAGAAACTAAATTTCCTCCATCAAGAGCCTCTTCTAGGTTTCCCTTATAAATCATATCCATATTCACTACTTCTGAAAAATTATTTAGCCTAAAGAATTTCACATGGGAATTAATTTAACATTTAATACCAAACTAAAACCTCTTTTCTACTCTAGCATCATGTCCCAAAAATTCTAGAAAAAAGAATTTAAAATCTATATAAGGGATTACATAGTCCATCATATAAATATTCCCCTAATTCATCTTCATAAATGTTGCTTCTTTCCATTATTTGTGTGTCTCATGGTAAAAGTGCTCAACAATCTTCTCTTTAATTTCCTTCCACTTCAGACTCTCCTGAAGTCTATATCATATCTAGATGTCCCACTAACACTTTTCAAGACCACTAATATTTAAGTATCTAATTTGACTATTTTCTATATAAGAGTCTTCAAGTGGTCAAGTATTGCCTAGGTAGACTCAATCATAAACATAGCTTCCTCAGGTCCACCATATATAGTGACAATCAGTGGGTAGTTCATATGGAACTCCCATGTTAGGTTAGACATCATCACTACAACCCATCCTGGGTAGATTTCCATGAACGTCATGAATTCCAAAATATTCTCATAGAACTACTATCTACTACTTCATCCTGCATTATCAATGGCACATGATCCACTTTTGCTGAATCAAATCTATCCATAACCTCCAGTCATCCTATCATCAAATAGAATCTTGTAGGCATACCTAGAAAATTTCAAACACACATTTCAAGACATGTAACACCATGGTAACACAGTTATGGGGATTGAAAAAATTTATTTAAATTCATCCATTAAACCCATCACATGTTTTAAACCATGGAACTATCACTACCCTCAACAATCCTATATCTAGGTCTGGTTAATAAGAGAAAACTCATTTTCTTTATTAATGTTTCATTGGACACCCCTTTATTATCATCTATAATCTTTTAAAAAATATCAATTTCACACCAAACATTGTTTCTAGTTTTATTACTCTAGAAAGGATAAACAATTCAATTTTGACTACTTACAAAAACCCCATTTTTATATGCATGCCTAAAAATAATGCATGAAAAAATACTTTTACAGTGATATAATGATTCATCCATACTCTACTATTATTCAATTCTAGTCTATGAGTAAAATATCCAAAAATTTCATAATCAAATATCGTATCAAAGGATAGGTGCATCACTTGAGGTAAAATAACATCCCACTATAACAACACACATGAATACCAACAATACCACTCTGGGTACTTGGCTTTTAACTTCACACATGGGTTAGATAACCCCATACATGAGATCTTAATGGACGGATGACTAATCCAATTATATTTTATACCATTTCAAAATATTAATACAAAATAATAGAAATGAAAACATACATATAATACCACATTGTAACATCATGGCCTGGGTGACAAAAAATTGTTCTCCGAGTTACTCAAAGATGGGACCTTAGCCACACATCTCAATACACAATAGGTAAACCAATTGTATTGAGTGTAAAATATCAATCATAAGAAGAATACAAGCTCTTTAACAAAGGAGAATAAAATTAAAAATAAATATAAAAATCCAAAAGATAAAACTATAACAAAAATAAGTCCAATATCACATGATGACTAAAATAAGAATAAAATATAAAAATAAAAAATATATATATTCAATTACAAGAAAATTTCAAGTATAAATATTAAAAAATAAAATAAAATAAATACAATGAAAACTCCCAAGTTAGCCCCAAATCGGGTCTGGTTCAACATCCATTCTCTATCCCAAATCATCCATTTATTACAAGGATCCTTCCATTATACTGTCATGTAAACAAGAAGTCTATTTAGGTAATGATCCAAAATCTTATTTAGGGTGTGAGTAAAACTCAGTAGGCAACCCCAATGGTGTCTAGAACAATATATATTCAACAAAATCATAAGAAGATGCATAATGATTAATTTAAAATGCATAATTAGTTATTATTAAATTTCATATGTTTTTTATTTTTACCATAAAAACAACTAAGTTCTCTAGGAAAACCGAACCATAATACCTTCTTCAGATCATCATGGAGTTTATACCATATCACAATACAATAGTTATAAATTTTAAATTAATTTTAATTAATATAATGTAAAATTGAAGACATAGTCAATGCCAATTTTTTTCCTTGATCATCATTCTTATAACCTTATGGGTATTTCAAGGAGTCTCATGTGACCATTAATTAATTTATCCAACAATAACAAAATTTAGATTCTATATCAGTAGTCTATTTCCCACACTCTCTAATTATTATAAGATTTGGAATAAATGATCCATGTGACACACACATTTTTCAATTTATCACTAAGGGAGTTTGAAGCAGAAGTCCTTTTCCCACAGACATTAATCCATCAATCATAAAATTAATATATAAAAAATCATTCAATATTTTTAAAATATAATAATTTTACTAATAATTCACATCTATTTACCATAAAAATTTATCACAAATATAATATCCCTTAAAAATAATTAGATAAAATAATATAAATAAACCATCATTAATCCATTTATTAATATTTAACCACAAAACCCATTAATTAACTCACTAATTAATTAATCAAATTCCATAACACCAATATACTCTTAATTAATTCACCAATTAATTAATCCCATTCCCCAATCCCAATTTCCCATTAATTGATTCACAAATTTAAAAAATCCAAATTCACCAATTTTCAATTTCACAAAATTCAACCCATTCCAATATCACTACTTATTTAATTAACTCAATTCCATGATTCAATATATTATTTTTTGAATAATTTATTCTATTAATTTTTCAATTTTCAAACGTTCTAATTGAATTTAACCAATCATACATATGATTTTAATTTTCGGCAATCATTTTTGAAATTATACCTCCTAACATCGGATTGATAATGAACTCTTACCAATGGAAACCATAGTTAAATAGGAACAACCTATATCACAAAAAATAAAGAAATATTGATCTAAAACCTAAATCCAAGATCAAATAGACAATATATTTTAAAAAATTGTTCTACACCACTACAGATAAAGAAAAAACATCAATTTAATGTTTTATAGAATGACTAGATAGGTAGACCAAACCACACATGATGATATTCTCTTTTTGTGAGAGGATAATATCATCAAATGGGAATGTATTTGCAAACAACGGAGGCCAAATGTTATTGGAATCTATTTTCGAGCCTCCAAAAATGAGTGTATAGTTTTTGGGGTGAAAGTGTTGAGTTAGAGTGTAGTCAGGTAATAACCGTAATGATTTTTTATAGGATTTGTTTTATTATATTTGTTCTTATTAATTTTATCATTATTCAATTATCTATAATATGACAACTATTTTATAAATATCATATATATTTAGTATATATATATTTAATTGAATCAAATAAATTAGTGATTGAAAATGAAATACATCATTTATTGATAAAGTTGGTCATATGTATGCATGAACAATGTTTATTTATTTTTTTGATTTAACGAAATAAATTTAAATGATTTAATAAAATTATATATAATTTTTCTGTCATATATATCACATATATTTTTCCAAAACATCCTTAATACCATCTATGTAAATTTGGAACAGATCACATCGCTATATGAGGTAGTAATGCGTCGAACACATGAGTTACCTTATCATATTGCTATAAAATAGAATGAGTAATTTTATATTTTATATAATAATTAAAAAATCATAAAAAATCATAAATATCATATATAAAAAAAAATTCCCCAATTTTTAGAGTTGGTAATGGAAAAATTAATAACATCAGTTTGTGAGGTGGTTGTCCGCCACACAAACAAGCGATTATTTCGTAACTCATTTCATGGAACTGGATATGGTATTTTGTAATTAAATTAACACAAAACTATATAATTATATTTAAGATATTTGGGTAAGTATATCACCATTTTATAATATAAATATATGGATTTTGGGGAAATATAAAACAAAAACGCTCATTGATGAATGTTACTTATTCTTCATGTATCCCTCTTTTGTTTTAAACAAATGAATTCATTTGATGGAGTTATATTCACACTAAAACATCTAGGATGATATTATGGAATTTCTTAAGTGTATTTTTTGTATTCCTACTGACAAAAATGGTTCCAATTTGTGAATAAGAGAGAACAAGGTGTGTACTTTTAAAAGTGAGTTCAGTGGCGCACTTATAATTTTTTGGAATAAAGAATTACAACTATGTTTTGTTTCAAGTCGAAAGGCACCCATAATTGACCATAATCAACACTAGAATGGGTAAGACCTAAATATTTCCATCCAATATGTGTTGGACATTTTTTTTCTTATTTTTAACCCATATATTTTAGTTTAACACTCGAGCAAACTCATTTTAAACATAATTATAGTTAAAAAAATTATTTTTTTACAATTCATTTTGGTTAAAAACTTTGTAAATTTTTTTATATAATATAAATTATTCTATTTCAAACTATTGAATCAATTTTCCTAAATTCTATTAATATAAGTGGAGAATTTTATTAGAAAATTATACCCACAGACACAGCAAGAAGGTTGATTTTTAAATAGAAAATGTTCAAAAGTATACAATGTTTTTATATAAAAAATAAACCAAAACATGATTATAATGTACAATATTGAATAAAATAATATATTAATCGACTTATTTATTTTTTAAAAAACATTAAAATATAGTTTAACTTTATAAATAAAAAAATGAAAATGGAATATTTGAATTAAAATTCACTATTTTTCACTATTCATAAAAACATTTTTTTTTCTGTAAAATTCTCAAAAAAATTACTATGATATTAATTTTAAAATTTTATTTAGAAAAATTATTCATGTAAATTTTTAAAAAAATTAGAAAAATTATAGTTAAAATAAAACCCACAGATGCGATGAAAAATAGGGGTTTCAAGTATAAGAACAATATGATTTTATATTAATTCGATGTATTAAAAAATCATTTTATGAGTAATAATTAAAATTTATCGATTTATAATATATAAATTACGGTTAAAATATTATTCATTATGGTTTATTTTAAATAATTAAAATTGAGAAATAATATCCACTTTAAAAAGGTATTTCAGAAACCCCTCTTTTGAACCCCCAAAATAATTATATACTAAAATCCTATATAATATTTATTAAAAATAAATTAATTGAATTTTATTTTAATAAATAATACTTATTTTACATTAAATCATAATTGATTATTTAAATTATTCAATATATTGAAAATAAATGATAGTTTTACAAAAATTAGGATTTGTCACTATTTATGGAAAACCCCATTATTTATTTAAAAATCCCATAATTTCAACATAAGTTAATTTCTATACTATGATTCCAAAAATATAGTTCAAATTAGAAAATAAAATTTCTGAAATCTCTATAATTGAATTATAATAACTTATCATAAAATGCTACATAATTCAATTTTGAAGAAAAACCATTTTTTATGAATATAATTAAACACAAATAATTTATTATTTATGGAGAGTTTATAAATAAATTTAAATTTGTAAACAATTATATATGTATATATCATAAAGAGATTAATACTATTCATTACCCCTATTTGAATTCCTGGTTATAAAGGTCATAAAATTTTTTCACAGTTCTCTGAGGTTCATTTACGCTTGTCATGCGTTATCTCAAAGAAACTCATTATTGCATGTAACTATAGATAAACATGGTGTCTCTTATAATAAAATATTTAATATTTTTTATGTATTACATAATATTTAAAATATTAAATTTAATTGAAAAAGATATTTCATAAATCTATGAGGAGTTACATGTGTAATTTATTTCTAGAGGAGAAGTTGATGTGCCCGATATTTTTAAATAGATTTTTCAATGAGTAAAATCCTATAGTATTACAAAATTCAAAGTAGATTTGATACATAATGTAATTTCTTCTCGGTCTATGGTGATATATAAAATGTAACACCCTGGCCCTAATGACTTAGAGTCGGTGCATTATTATATAACATTGGCATGACCACAAGGGATCAAATCCCAAAAAACCAATCATTTTAGTAGCCTTTGAAGTACTAGATACATACATATGTTTTACATTACATTATGAAATGAAAAAAAATAACATTGTGTCTCCATTGAACACACTCATATCCTATAGCTTATCCCTACCAGTCATTCATAATATACTTCTCCACATCCTGTGAAAAAACATATAAAAGGGGTGATCTCAGATTCTCAGTAAGGATAACAATATAGTGAAAACTATAATAAAAAGCCTAAAAATTTAAAGAAATGTACATGACTAAAACAATATCTTTTAAAACCAAAACATCAGCATAATATAGAAAATATAATCCAAAAAATTGATTTACTTATTCCCATGGATATTCTTCTAGTTGAATAATCACATGTAATATCAATAGAAAATTTCATAATGATAAAATGTATAATGTCGGACAACATAACCACAGAGTCAAGCCCTCATGCGAAGACTAAAATTTAGAATTTGGTGTTCCTTGTTCCAAAGGCACTAGTTCCTCTCATTAGACCTACTGACGCATTGAGGAGCTATAGTGGGATACACAAATTACTTACTAAGTCCAATGCATTGCTCATATGAAAAGGTTGAAACATAACATAAGCATTCTTATTAAAACTAGCATTAAAAATGTAAATAAAATAACCATAAACCATGAATGGTATAAAAATAACACATCCAGAGTCAGATATTTCAAAAAACCTTCAATACAATATGGAAGATTGTATCATAATAAATAAACTTCAATTTTTTTTAATATAAATCAAAATATGTTGACATTGATGAAATCATAAAAATTTGATAGAAATATCTCTTTCTATTTTGAAATAATTTAAAAGTCATGTAATTATAATAGAGAGTTTTTATTTTTAAAATATTCTTATAATCTTTTAAGGGACGATTCTATGGTGTTATAAAAGTGTAAAATAGTTTCACCCTCTGTATAAGTTAAAAAACATTCTTACCATAATTTTTCGGAAAGGTTATATATTACCTTTTTTGGAAAATGATTGAAACATTCTTTTAAAAAGATTTTATAAAAAATTAAAGAGTGGTATAATATAATTTAACCCATATTCTAGGAAATAGTAAAAATGGTTTTGAATAAAATTTAATGAAACACAGGTTTGAATAATAAATCAGTCCCAATAGATACTTACATATAAACTACCTCGGATAATAAAGATATATAAAAAATAACCCTTAGCATATAATTTTCCTTGATCGGGGGTATGTTAAAAATCCCTATAATATTTAACTAATTGTTATTAAATCATTCAAGAACCAAATACATAAATATTATATCATATATGATCTTCTAATATTGCTTTGTTGATAATATTTCAGATGTATCATTGTTTCATGTGTTAACTGATTTGTTTTCCTTTATATGTTTTGTTACATAAGTCATGTTTGATATGGATAGGATGTATTTGATTCATATCCAGAATTATATTATGTTATTAAATATTATTTTTAAGTCACAAAATGTTAATTATTCTTGAATGGGTATGATGGGGAATGAATCTCATCGCCTTCGTGGAGACGGTAATCCGTATATACCCACGAGTGATAATATCATTCTATTAGAGGTGAAATAATATATAATTGGATAGTATATAATATATAAATAGTCATTAATTTATTATATTTATTATTTAAATAAATTATATTCATTATTATTACCATCCAAATAATGAATTGTTGAATAACAAAATGCACTATGACGTAGAGACGGTAAGTCGTACGTACCCACGTATGGTGACATTGTCATTCATATGATGGATAGAATAATGGATATGAAAGTACCATATTTATAATAAAATCACTATATATATAAGGTACTAGAGTTATTATTTGGTTATATAAACAACCAAGAAAGAGGGAGTGGAAAAAGTAAAGAACTTTGAAAGAGGTGATGAAATTATTTCCACTTCTTCGGGTGATTTCTTTTAATTTAATAAATAGGGATCCTTAGGTTGGATTGATGATCTAAATAGGGCCTCTATGTCTATGTTAGGGTAGTTGGGGAAATATTTGAGCTGGTTTTGGCCGAGATAAATGGGTTGAAGGTGTGAAATTAAGAGATGGGGAAGTACTATTTTATAAGGGAGGTGAGGGTCCCTTTAGGAAAAGTTTGAAATATTATTTTATTATAAAATAATTTTAAGATTCTAATCACTCCAAAAATATTTACATCGATTATAATGTGGGTATGGGTTGAAAACCTCTCAACCAATAGGTTTTAGAGAAGTTTAGGTCACAATATTAATAATATTGGTTAGTTTTAACACTTAGTTAAATAGTTTATCTTTTACCATGTCTTCTTGTATTATTATAATAAATGATTAATAAAGATACTATAAAAAGCCAGAAAACCCACAATTGGTTCATTATTGACATATATAACCTTATCTAGGACATTTGGAAGAACCTTATATTTTTAGAAATATTATATCATTTAATAATATATAATTTTTTTTAAAAACACATTTATGTCACTTTTGATACAATTTAGTATTTGGTTTTTTTAAAGTAATAACAACTTTATCACATAGAAATAAAATAAAATAATCAATCCTCACATTTCATATTAACCTATAAACATTGTGAAATTCATAAAATGCCTCAATTTACATTTATTTCAATATTTATAATATCAATTATTTTAACCTATTATTATTAAGGTAATTACTGCATCATCATTGGGTCAGAAATAAATATAATTATTTAATTTATAAAAATTTTAAATAAACAACCGTGATGTAAAATATATAATTAGATTTCTAATTAATATTTATAGTCAAATTTATCTTTTTTCTAATTCTATATTAAATTTTTTTTAGTTATTTATCATAGAATTTATCACTTTTAACTCTTCTTTAAATAAAATTATAATAAATATCCAAATATAATATAATTGGATCAAAAGGATCATATTTTTTTCATAAGGTTGATTTATGTTGAATACACTTTTTCAATTGAATTAGGACATCTGTTAGGTTAATTATAATATTATTGTTACCTCTAATTACTATATTTATATTTTACCATATTAAATAAAATTCAAAAGTTATTATTCAGGAAAATCAATTTTCATCTTATTAAACCACATTTTACTTAATGATTTCAACAGTTTCTCTCAATTGTTTCAAATTCAATTCACAGAATAGATAAATTACGTTTTATGTAAATTTTAAAATGTTCCTAGGAGGTGGGTGAAGATGGTAAAAAGATCAATAAAATTTTATATATCTAATATTATTCTAAAATGTCTTAAATGGATTAAATTGTACTAATATAAGTATAATGTATCAATTTTTACTTTTAAATAAATTTAAATAAAAATAAAAATTATTTAAATAAAAGTCGATTTTAAACAATAACACAGATTTTTTCAGTAATTATAAAAAATTGAATATTAGTAGAAAAATACCAAAAAATAATCCTAAGATAATTTTTTTATTATGAATCAAGAAATTATTTCTATTTTACCAAATTAAAAATATAGAAGTTGAATTAATTAATTTAAAATTAATTCTCATTATTAAAACCAAAAAGATGATTTTTGAGTAGTAAAAACTATCAAATGATTGATTTCTGTTTATCTCCAATTTAAATGTAAATCTACTTACAATGATAAAAATTTTATTAAATGATAAGATTATAATCGAATTATACTTCAAAACCAATCAAATTTATAATTCATCACTATATATTATTTTTATTAAAAAGGATGTTTTCAAAAAAAAATTACTATTTTTGACTATTCATCATAATAAGAAATTTATTAGAAATACACAAAAAATGTATGCAAACAATGTATTTATGTCCTAATTATAAATAAGATATTTATTTTGTCAAATTTCATATATTAATGTGTCAAATATTTGATTTAGAAAGAGTTTTCCATTAAAAAGTGGTAAAATTTTATTTTTTTTAAATAATTTATTTTATCTGAAAAAATGATTTTGTTCTTATATCATGTCCAAAAAACAAATAATATGGATTTTAAAATTATATGGAGTATATAAAATTTAAAACATAGTTAATAATATTCATAACCTCTTTTTGAACGGCTAGTTTAGTAAGACTTAGTGCGCTTGAACTCAGTGTTGTGTGTGGCGCAAGCTATTGAATTATTTTAACGAGATAATGTACTATGAAATAAGTGGGTGTTACATAAAATAAAACATAATTAAAATCTAAATAATATCATGTGTATGATATTATTTATATTTATAGAGGATATTTAAGAATCCAAATTTTATGAAAATAATAAGAAAATGATAGGAAAATAATACAAAAGATGTTTACTCACAATAAGGATTTATATGTACCTTTTTATTCTTTGATGAAGATTTTATTTAATATAATTCTTAATTGATCATATGAATAAAATATTTTTTTTATCTTAAAAATATATAAATGATTAAATTCCTTAATATAAAGATGATATATTAATATTATTATTTTTTTGAAAAAGATGTTTAATATATTGAAGTTTGAATGATATTCAAAAGCTGATACACCTGATAAGTTATTCCAATATAGAGTCATCTCTGAATTGTTTGGAATTTAAGAGGATGATGTACCATATATAATTTGAAAAATAAATAACATGTGAATAAAAATTAAATTTTTATTGTTATGGCCCTCCTAAATTGTGATAGATGATCTTCTTATTCAAATAGAAAAACATCAGACAATATGATGAAGATAAAGATAGTAGAAAGGAATTAGAAATTTATAATATTTTCAAAATTTTCATTATGAGGACCCCAAAACATTTATTTTTATACCACATAAAATCTGTTGAAATTTTTTTCATCTGGACACATAATCATAAGAAGATGTTAATGTAATCAAAGGAACATTGCACTCAAGTATTTAACAAAGAGTAATCCCATACAACACACATGAAGAAGATAAAACATCCAAACAAAAAATTACCCTAATAATTATTCTACTAATATAAAATATTTGACTCACATTATATAATTGGTTGTCTATATTCTTCTAGAGAAATATTGGTAGGCTATTGATAGATATAATTTTATCCCTTATACTATATTTCTTATCTTGTGATGGAATAATAGATATTAATGGTTGAGATAATAATATTTATCCCGCCCATTTTAATAAATAAGTTTCTTAATTAATAATTTTATTATCTTTTTTCATGTGGTAATTTTTTGTTAGAAATATACAATAGGACGTATCCTCTACTGTCTATTTTCATTTCTTCAATCTTTTATTCTCATGATGAACACACTTTCCAACAAGATTTTCCTCATTATCAAAATATTGATAGGATGTGGTATGATCATAGAGGGATTATAATTATCTGAATATTTGTATATATATTATTAGGGAGTAATTTTATCATTAAATATCTCTATTAAAACAATTAATCCTAACAGTCATAAGTTTATTGGCCTCATAAATTCTTAGTGATATAACATGATTATTAATTTTAATCAATCATGATTTAATAGGTATGATTGTGAATATTTTATGTTATACCGCTATTTTTAAATTTAATTCAAAAAAACCATTAATTTTACTATAATACACACACACTAATTTCAACACACATTAAACCAATAGACAAAAAGAAAATCACAATAAAACTCAATCATCCCTAGGGATAACCAAAGCCCCACTTTTTTCTACATTTACTTGGGTTCAATTTTTTTCATTGTGAGGATAATGACATGTTTCACATAAGAGGCCATTCATATATTTATTGTGTTATGATGAGGTCTAATAGTTAGGGATACATAGAAATAGCTAGTATTTATCATGATAGAGGATTTGTATATAATCTATGAGTAAATGAGTGTTACATAACATAAAAATAAGGCAATTGTTTATTAAATAAAGGTTCTTCTAGAGTTTTTTTGGTGACCATGGGTTCTTGATGAAATTTACTTATTTTTGGTATTTTATGATTTCTATAGGTAGTTATATTTATCTATAGTTTCTAGTCCTTTGGAGGTGTTGGAATGCATTATTGAGGTGGTGTATCTCCTAACAGTAATTACACTTACTTATAATTTCTATGTTATTTAACTTATTTCATTTCATTATTGATATTTTAATGATGAATCTTATATCATCGATTTTCCTTAGGTGGATTTTTTGAAATACCAAAATAATTTGTAGTTTTGGTGCATAGTTCCCATAGTGTTTATTATATAGATACATATTTGTTTAGTTGAATGTACCTTGGGGCATGTGTTCTTAATTAATTATTAGTATCCTTAGTTATTCGTATGCCTTGATTAATATTTTTGTGATGATTTTAATCTTTTGGTGTTGTGATTATGGTATTATGTCTTTCTATATGATGGGTGTGAATTTGGTGATAGTGAGATATCTTTTTTATTAATGTCTCATGAATTGTTTATTATGTAGGTTGTATTGTTCTCTTTCCTTTTTTGGTTATTATTAATGTTGAGGATAACTGTATAACAGATATATAATATAGAGTCCATGATTACCATTTGTCCTATATTTTATGTTCTTGAGAGTTTAGTATGTTGAAAATTTTATTTAAAATAATTTCAAGCTCTATAGTTGAGTTTTAAATACTGAGGGATGAAATAAGAATCATAATATTCACTATTAGATGGTTTGTATAAGGTTTTAGTGTGGAAATGCCTTCACCTTTAGGTTATATATCATTTTCAATTGATTTTTCCAGGCTCCTTCCATAAGGAACAACACCATGAAATTCATTGTCCATTGGTATATGTTATAGTGACCCAAACATCTCATACATATAAATTACATTATTTTTTAGAGTATTAGTTAAATTAAAAACCCATTTCCAATTACCGTATTATTTTAGTGACTTTCAAAACATTGGAACATCAAAACTAGTCTATTAGTACGCCACATCATCTCCCACTATGTTGTTCATAAATATTACCCTTCATAGATACAATAAATATAATACATGTCTCTATAACCTGGGGAGAGAAAACCTAATAAAGTGTGATCTCATATGTTTTGTATTGTTACACATGGGTTATACCTAAGCATAACATGAACATAAGTGTACGATAACTGGATCATTACATTTGAAAACCATACCCTGAATATCAAAGATTATAATAATAAGTCATGGAATATATATTTGCAGTTCATAAGACATTAGTAATAAATGAAATAAAATTTGGTGATCCCTAAGATCATAAATTTTTTATAAGACTTAAATTTATGGAATACACATAATAATAGAAATCTTTTTTGTATTTTTTTATGCTCACGACTATAGATATCATAGAAGATAAAGACCTTTATTGTTTTTAGTTCACTCCTCATTCCAGCATTATATTATTGTACTAGTTTCAGTCTTATTTATAACCCTATATTACTATAATAGGTTTAATATATGTTCTAGACATGTATATCTCACGAGATATATAAATATTTACCTAATTCATTAGATGGAGATATAGGTTCAATCCCTCACATAATGAAATGATACAGATGTTTTCAACAAGAACATTAAAATTCCTATTATCATAACCCATGAGACGAAATGGGTATTATAAATATTTCATTATATCTAAACATTTGGGAAAAATAGGTTTCAAATAATTTCACCATATCATAACATGTAAAAACATTCCTAAGTATATTTCCAGTGGATGAGAAATGGGATTCATAAAAATTATTTAAAAAAATAAACCATTAAGTGAAATAATTTGAATGGTACCCATAGATAATATCCCCATTAAGGAAATAGTAACACCAATGAATTCCATCATATATTGAAATTAATTTTGAAAGTTCATTTAAGACATTTCATGAGGAAAATTCCCTTTCCACTTTGAAAAAACTATTTTTAGAACATTACCTACTTTGGAAAAATATTTATTTAAATCTTTCTTAAACCATACTAAGGAATATTTGAATAAATTATTGTTCCTGATGTCTTAATATTTCATTCATGTTGTACACCTAGAAATCATGGTTCCTTTCCAATTTTTTAGTCAAAGCATAACATTAATTATTTTGAAAAAATACAGAATAATTCATTTCAAAAACCTTTTTCAAAAAATAAAAAATCAGAATTTTTTCTCATTGAAATTATAAGAGGGTAATAAAAAGTTTTTAAAACTAATTTTCGAAAATTAAATTTTGAAAGAAAATTTATTTCTTACTGAACGGGGAGATAAAGTTATATTTTATTCATAAAAGTATTAATATTAAATTTAATTATCAATGAATGAAAAATTATATTATGACATTAATATATCATGAATGAAAATAGAAAACAAAAAATATATCATAATTATTGAGGTATTTCATCAACAGAAGAATAATCATAAACAATCCTGATAAATGAGGAGATTGTCGAAACAATCTCTTTCAACTTGGGTAAAATTTAATCATATTCCACATGAAATAATACCATCACATGGCACATTATATATCATGAAAATAATTATATTAATTATATAACATTTCAAAGGGGAATTATATAAACATCATAGGAGATTATTGGTTCATACCATATCTTTCGTCTCAAAAAAGGAAAATTTCGTAAAAATTCCATTTCTATATTGAAAATGTTTTAACCGTAAACCCCATAAATGAGTGATCCTAAAATGGGTATTTAAATAAAAATAATTCAGAGTACAATACACATAAAATAAATCCATGTAAATTATACAAAACACGTACCCAAAATAGTTTGTGAAAATGGATTTTGTCTCATAGAAAATAAAATTGATAGATAAATTCCTTAAAATAAGTCATGACTTTTGTTGTACTCATTAAAACCTCATAAATAAAAAATATATGTATATCAAACACCTATTATATAATCATATTCATTTATATTATACCATATCTAATTTTAATTTTTCCTTTTATGAACTATTTATTTACAACCCATGTTAATCATCAGTTTCAGGTAATAACCACATTAGTTTTCATATATGTTTGGATTTTTTATATTTTGGGTCAAATTTAATTAGTAATAATTTCATAACATATTAAATAATAACCATGATATAAATATATTATATATTCATTATATATTTAATTATAATTATCTATGAAATATATAAATATTAAAATTAAATACAATGTTCTTGGATTCGTTAAGTTATACATACGTGCCAACACTGTTTCTATTTTCTTATCGGATTGAAAGAAGGAAAATTATATGAGATATTATTACTAAAAATACTTTTTATTTCATATATATAACATTTTTTATTAAAACCATCCATACTATTTGAATAACCTAACCCCATTTTCATAGAGTGTGTGATTTACTTTATTACATTTGGATAGATACAAGGAATCACTTCCCAAAGGACTGAATATTTTATTAGTATGGGCCCTCCCCTATTTTAATAATAAAAAATCGTGTCCAGTCATGTTAATTTATGTCAAATTGTTGTTATTTAAGTTCAAAAATGTTTAATTATGTTTATATATGTCCAATTATAAGCTTAACATAATTCAGTTCATGCTTATAATATAATTCACGTAGATAGAACAAATGAGTCACCGATATAACAAGTCACTCAACGATAAAAGAATTGACTTACTGAATGTCATAATAATGAGTGACCAAAAGAAAAAATTTGTCAATAATAGAACAAATGAGACATATATAGAAAAAATGATTCACTGAAAGAACAAATGAGTCACCGATAAAAAAATGAGTCACTGACAGATCAAATGAGTCGCTGACAGAATAAATGACTCACTAGGAGAAGTATGACATACCAACAACAATGCGCCACAGAAGAACTGAACTACTGATAGAAGGAGTCACCAACACAATAATATTATAATATAATGAGTGACTGGCATAATGTCCAACCATTAAATACTTACAAAATTATTTATACTCTTAAATTCATAATTTATTCTAACAGTAATATATTGGAATCTCAATACTGATTATTAAATAAATGACATTGTAATAATAATAAAAATGGTTAATCAAGTAAATTTATGTCAAATAATTATTTTTTAAGTTGAAAAATTTTTAACTATATATATATATATATGTAAAATTATAGGTTTAAAATAATTTGGTTGATGCTTATTCTATAAGTCAGGTAGAAAAAAATGAGTCACCAACAGAACAAATGACTCACCGAAATAAGAAACCACTCACCAAATGATATAAAACTGATTCACTAATAAAACAATGAGTCAAAATAAAATAAATGGGTCATAAAAATATAAAATTATTCACCGATGAAACAAATGAGTCACAGACTGAATAAATGACTCACCGGCAGAAGTATGAGCTTCCGATAGATTGGATTCACCGACGCACTGACCTGCCGATTGAAGGAGTCAGTGACACACTAACCTACCAGCAAATGGGGTCATAGTATGATGTATGAGGAATCCCTAATTACTATTTTCAACCTCTATAGTATAAAAATAAATCACCTAATAAAAATGTAGAATTGCAGAATATAGAGATAAAATAGGAAGAAAATCAATAGGTATACTTGAAGAAAAATTATTATTGGTAATTGTGAACAAGATGGATTTACCAAAAACCAAAGTATAAACAATTTTGTAGCAACAAAACCTATTGAATGTAACCTTCTAAGATAATATCATTGGAAACTAGGACAAAATTCTTCCACAACACTCTATTTTGGTGTATATTTCCAGAAGAAGACTCCAGCATCACATCTGCTATATTCATGTAGTCCAAAAGTATCAAGAATATCACTCAGATCATTCTAAACCCTCCCTCATTATTTATGATCTATTGTGTATAATTTTACAAATTTTTGAGCAGTTCGTGTGTTTGTAGTGTAACCACACAATTTTTCATAAACTAAGCTATAAGATACAAAATATCATCACTTGATCATCTTTCTACTCCATTTTCCTCCTATGTATAACTATGGAAGTGGTCCCTGTGTGTACTAGTTTTATTTTTTCCTCACAAATAACTATGGTAGATGACTTCTTGACTTGGACCACATTTTTTTCTATTGTAAATTCTGATCTAGTATGGGGATCATGTTTATAAATATAAATTGCTTAGTGGTAGGTGATCAACAAGTTGATATGATTAATTAACTTCTTGAGACTGAAACACTTGTTTTACTCCACTATGTCTTTCGAACTTATTTTTCTCTCTCTTCACACATATTTTAGGAAACACAATATTACATTGATAGTTTATCATAATTAGTGTTTATACCAGTTTTTTGATTTAGTAAATTACTGTCAAAATATATAAAAATATTTCAATTTACTGTGATTGATAATTAATAAATATTTTGGGAAATTAGTTGAAGATTCAAAAAACCAATAAATATGAAACTTTGGTTAATTAGGATTCTTTAATTTTAAAAATAGTGGTCTTTCATATAATAATTTTAACAAAAAAATTTATAAGAACTCAATTCACACCCCTCTTGAGTGTCCTAATTTGACCAACAAGTAGTATTGTTAAAATATATATATATATATATATTTGAAATTAAAATTATATTTTAAAAATTATATAAAAAAATTATTTTCTTTGATAACACTATTATACCCCTTAGTTTAACCCTACATTTCAATTATAATAAAACTATTTGAAACCTAAGATAATAAAACAAAATAAATGGGTGAGATTAAATTCCCAATAAAAGTTAAGTATAGAAAAAGATAACTAGAATCATTAAGCATAATGAATAATTAAAGGTAAATAATTGATAACACACACCATTAAATTGATAAACTAATAATGATATGCATACATATATTTTGACATAGTGAGAATCCTCTAGATACCAATTACTAAATTCTAAATACAAGAAATACTGAATTATTGGATGTCATGTATCTTGATCCTAAGCCTATATACCATCAATTCCATTCACAAGGAGGTTTAATTATATGTGTAGAAACATTATTTACTCTTTTTTGAAATAGGCGTGAATAGTTTATCGCCAGCTGATTTCATCTCATGAGACCATCAATGCATCAAATGGATTTTCTATATACCGTTCACAGTCGTTCTTCCATGTAAATGAATTCCTCATATACAGAAATAATATATTTATTTTTTTGAATAAAAATACTTATTAAAAACCCATATTGAGTACAATATTTTAATTTAATATTATTTATGTATTTAACAAAATATAGTTCAATTTAATCATCGTAGGTAAAAATTTAATACAACATAGGTATTAGGATATACAAGATTAAATAAATATGGATATCAAAAGATTAAAAATTATTCTACCCTAACATATAAAACTCAAGGAATTAAAGTATTCAACGAAGTATTTTCATATAGATGAAAATACATTAAATTATTTCTTTGAAATTTTTTTTAAGAAAATAATCATTAAACATTCCAAAGTATCTAGCACCAGTTTGAAAATTTTGAATCATAAACATTGTGAATGAATAAAAATATACAAAACTTATGATATAAAAATAATAACTATATTCATTAAATAACATGTCAATGGAGATGTACATATATCTCATTGAATAATATAGGTGCCTAACATAACAAATGTATCAAAAAAGGAAAATTATGAAAAATATCCATTATTACTTTGGTAACACTGAATTTATAAATCCCATTAAATATAGATACTAAAATTGAAATATAAATACCGATAAATTCAATTATAATAAACCTAAAATAAACTCATCTGTATTATATGCACCACATTACAAAAATAATTGGTAAATCGGGAATACATCTTAAAGTAGTAAAATTGAAAATAGAAACCATTCCCCCTTGATTTCCAATAGTGGTGCATAATTTTAACTTTTTGATAATTGTTTAGAGAATGTTTTTTACTCATTAGATAACCATATTCAAATTTATAATACCTTATGTGGTGATTTTATAATATCATTTGACCCATTAATTAATAATATTACATTCTTTTCAGGATTTTTAGCGCATTCTTTTGATGGATTCACAATCGGTTCATTTGTGTAAAATTAGAGATATCATTTAAAATGGGATTAAATATCAAGATGTTTAATTAAATATTATAAATTCACATTAATAATTATAAATTATCCGATATATAATTTTTCATTCATTAATGAGGATGTTTCAATTTTAAAAATTTTACTGATAAATGTTTAGTATATTTTGGCGGTTTATTCTAAATGCCATGAACTTGTTTCATTTTATTTTATATTATTAGTATTTATTAATTAAATAACATTAAATAGGTTATTATATTCCTATTATAACTTTATTTATCAATAATGGTAGTCTTATGACCATCCTTGAGGGAGGTAATGGAAAAGTGAATAAAATCATTATATACAGAGAGAGTTAATCACCATAAGATGGAAAATTGGTTTGTTACCTTGAATGAGTAGAGGTAATAAAAGGGTTTTATATAAGATATTACATTAGAAAAAAATCCACTTTATACATTATTCCAGAGTTATCATGCATTTTTGATGAATTATTTGAGGATAAATTAGAAAAAAAATCGATTTTTTGGAGAAAATTGCCTCCTGAATATCACCTCCTTGGATGACCCATTGAGAAATTTATATTTAGTATTTCAGTGAGTCTAATAGAATTTGGATGATGGAATAGTTGTTAGACAATGATTTTGTAGAGATTTTATAATCTTCAACTCTTTTGAGTCTAAATGCGGTGGTGTGGGGTGCTATTTATATTTAAGGAGATGATGATTTAAGTGATTAAATAATAATTATTTTATCTTTAAATCCTACCATATTGAGGTAGAATTAATTTTAGTGAATTATCTAAATAGTTAATTTTTTAATTTATTTTAGGGTATATAAATACTTTATACCATTTTGATGTTGTAGTTCTTAGGTATTTTTACGCTTTACCTTTTAACATTAACACTTTTCATTATTATACCTATATTGTTGTAGTTACAATTTTTACCATGGTAATGTTTTTTGTATAAAAATAAAAATGACATAACAAAATAATATAGAATATATTATTCCAAAAATAGAAACCATTTTACAAAATTCAATTCATAGAATAAGAAACTTTTGATTTACAATTAATCACTCTAATGCAACTGGGAAACATGTCTTTAAAGTGAAAATGTCCAAATATTTGAAATGATTTTATATCCAAATTCAATGTAATATTGATTAAAATAAAATAAATTGGATTTATTAATTTCTAATTTAATAATATGTTTAACTATATAAATAAATTAGATGAAAAATCATATTTCAATTTCAATTTTAATGTTTTACACTAGTCATCAAAAAATGAATGTCATCCAAAAAATTCCAAACCTTCAAACTAATATAGTGTTGATATTTATATTAAAAAACAGGAGATTATTTTTTAAAAAAAGTAAAAAAGTTTAAAATATGTTAATAAAATATATACATCATTAAAAAGAAGAAAAATTGAATTTTTGTAAAATATAAATTTTACGCATAAAATTGGATTTATTTAATATATAAGGTTTATAAAATATAATGGATGAATTTTAAAACATTTTATTAAATATATGAAATATAAATTTCATTAATATATTTCATTATTAATGATTAATTTAATTAATTAATATAACATTTGATTATGTGCATAAAAATAGTTTTTAATAAAATCACATCCCTTATATTCAACTGGTTTTTATTAATATCTACTTAATTGGTACCCAAAGAGATCCTTTTAAAAATAGTTATAAACTACATATTCCTATTTTTGTTAAATTTATTCAAATATCTAGGTTATGAAACTATTGTAGGACAATGTTTTAATTTATGTTTTTTTCAATTTTAACGTCAGTTTTTTAGAGATGTTTATAAAGGAATACTATAAGTAAAGGTTTGTGAGTCACTTTTTTATAACAACGCTAAAATAAACTTATGAAATTTTTTCCTTATTTTATATATCAGTTTTTAAAATAAATAAATCTAAAAATAAGCATTGACATCAGTTTATTGTAGAAACTGATGCCTTGGGTTCCAATATTTTAACTTTTCATCATCGATTTTAGTTAAAATCGATACTAAAATTAATACACGTCTATTTTCACCATGATATTATATAAAACCCTAAATATAAAAACCTATTAGTTTTTGAAAAATGTTTCAATATCAGGGTTTTTCAAAATAGACATTGAATGATAAAATAAATTTTAAAAAATATTAAATATCACACCCACAAAAATATTAGAATTCATGTAATAGAAATTAGAATATATAGAAATTAAATAACATGTATTATACAATAGAAATATATAAAAACAAACATAATTTACGAAATTAATGAAAAATATATATCTATATTATTATATTTTATTCTAGAATAGAAAATTCATATTTGATTAATTATAACACAATGTTATGTGGTTCTTGAAGCATTCTTTTCTAATCATTACGTTCAATAACCTATTATAGAAAATAATGCTTTTTTGAAAAATAATTTTCAAAAAAATGTAAATTATTCATAATAATTAAAATATATATACCTTATATCCAAATCATAGTTAATAAATAGTTCTCAAACAAAGATCAAATATGGTTAAGATCCTCTTTTGTATACAACTCGACATCATTAAATATCAACAAAAATAATTACTGATGTCATATTAAAAACTAGAATACAATGACATGATATATTAAATAATTAAAATAAATAACATTTTCATAATCAGTCATCACCATAGTTGTGATTATATCACAAAAAAATAGTAGAACAAAATAACCACATTTGACATTTCCTCATTGATAATGAAAATCGGGTTGTAAAACATTATCATGTTAATACCAAACAATATATATGACAAATTATAATATTTTATAATATAAAAAATATTTACCATTACATTCACATATCATATTTGATCTGGGTTGTTTATCAACAAGTTATATTTGTTAAACATTTTCCATAACAATTTTTTTTTTATATATCAATTAAAAATGCACGTATAAAAATAAGAATCAACTATAATGATCCTATAAAAAAGAAGAAAAATTAATATTCTAACTAGGTGCTAGTTGTTTTATAAACTCCAGCTAAGAATGTGAAAAAACAATATAATGTGTATTTACATAGGAAAAATATTCCTAAAATCTAATTCCCTCTATATTAAAAAAATTTCCCAATTAATGAAATTGTAATTAATATTAGATCAAATCTATCTTAGTGTTCTTTCCAAATAAGGAATGGAAAAAACCAACACTCAATATCCATATTTTATAATCTATAATATATATATATATAACTATATTATCCACCTTCAAAAATTTCAAACCCTTTGAAATGAATTTTTGATCTATAAAACCACAAATATCAGTTCTCGAATTTCGAATAAGAATCATATGTAGATACCTAATGAAATAATTAGTATAGTAAATCACTTAAAACCATAGTAAATTAATGAAATAAAAACCAAAATATATATTTACTTATATATAAAACAACTACAACCCAAGAATGATAATCTCAAAAACTCAATCAGATCCATTATATATTTTCTAAATATTCTCAATGGAAATTCTCTTATACGTGTAACAAAAATAATCTAAAAATCATATAAATTATCCAAGGAATAATATGCAAGAGATACTAATTTTACCCCATCAATAATATCAAAATAATGTATAATTGTTTGTTAGTAAATTTTTTTTCCTTTATATCAACTATTTTGATTTTGTATACACATATATAAATTAAATTTTAGAAAAAAATTAAATTAAATTTTCAATAAAATCTAAATAATACATAAAAAAATAAATAGATTATAAGGAAATAATGAAGAAGGTAAAGTTTACAATGATAAATTGACCTATAAAATACCAAACTCTTGTAACCTTCTTGGTAAGAAATTGTAGCAGAGAATTTGGATCAATAAATTCATGTACATATACTTTTAACTAACACATTTTCATATTCTGGTGATGTATAGAATCCAAAACAGTATGTACAATCCCATAGGCTATAATAATTAATCAATGATAACTAGAATAAAACTCATAGTATAAGGTACGGTCTGAGTGAGGAGGATAAAGATATGTGTATGTAAGCCTGGAAGACTGGGAAATATGGTCTTGCTAGGTGGGTTGTACAAGCTACACATTTGATTAGGATGGACTGGTAGGCTGGGAAGTATGGGTAAACTGTGATTGCCTCATCAATTGTTCTAAAATATTCCACATAACAGATTCCATTACATCTCTCATTGATCCTTTCATATATTTTATCTCAAATTTTAAGTATTTAATTTCTGGGTCTCTTAATTTCTTTCCTTTATGACCAAAAACTATCCAAATACTAACACCCTCCTCATATCCTTTAATGTAGTCGGGGTATTATGTATTTATTAAAGAAGTGTCTAGAATGCATATACTACAATTATGGATAAAATTAATCTGGGTTGATTTGTCATGAATGTCACCTGAAATGAAATTTTAAAATTTTATATTAGTTTTGTTAATTTATAAGACAAAAAAATAATAAAAATTGTAATTATTTACTAACAAATCTTTCAGCTACTTCATTTTCTTTCTCTATAAGACTGTTTTTATATTTTATTCATCTCGTATACATCTATATTTCTTGGTAGGTGGTGGATATGTGGGAAAAGAATTAAACTCATCTGAACAACTTGTATAATAATCAATAAATTCTTGAAAATTTTCTTCAATCATTTTTTCTGTAACAATGACACCCTCCATGTGATAAATAATGATGGGATGCATTTAACAACTATATATGATCAGATATTTATTAGAGATATGTTATATAAAAAAACTATGTAATTAGGTAAATATATAATAAATTATATAGTATAATGTAATTATCATACGATAAATTCATCATCATGTCGACTGGAAATAATATTATTCTATGTATATGCATCTAGAAAGTCAAACATAATGCATGGGTTTTCATTTTTTCTTCAAAAAACCTATTTTTTCAAATTTGATCCAAAATCTGTTTATAAAATTTCCATTAATAAAAGATATCATATCTTAATTAATTAAATTTCTTCAAAATTGAATGACATCTATAATTACATCAATTAAATATTATTTATATAAAATATATATTATTAGAAAAATGTTATAAAATAAATCAACTGAAATATTTTACCTGTATGGCCACCAAAATATGGTTTATATCCATCTAGTTGATATAATTCCAATTAGGATATAAAATTATAATCCATCAATTACTCAGTATGGGGATGAATCTGATAAATTGAATTTCATTTGGGTCAGTTGAATTATTATCTGCATCAAAACTAATACGAAATCTCTCATATCCATGATTTGGTGAATGTTTTGGTAAACATTTAATTCAACATTTAACAACTCATGAAATTTATGTATGAATATTAATGAGATAATAGTCTAACACTGAAGTCTCATCAATAGTCTTGTAATATTTTTTTAGAATTAAATGTTTTATTTCATGAAATAATTAGTTTATTGAATATTTAATAATATGTAATATGACATGTTCCTCAGTACATGTTCATATATCACTGCATTTTATCTATCATTGCAATTATAATATATAATGGAATTTTTGTGTACCAATATGTTATTAGTCAACTGAATCATTAGAGAATTAGAAAACACAAATATGTTAGTAAAAAAAGTTTCACACATGTGTAAATTTAAAATTGATAATGATATTATTATTCCTAATCAAAATAAGGGAAGGTAAACTATTAGATGTAAAAATTACATCTAAAATGATATAAATAATTTTAAATTTAAATTTCGTTATTTGAAAATTTTATTTTATATGAGTAAATCTGATCATAATAAAATAATTTTTGTATGGTATTTCAATAAAAATATGTTTAACCATAAATGGGGAATATTAAAATTAACATAAATAATCATATAAATAATTGAATATATATAATTGAACATCATATATTTATTAAAAAATATATTTTTTTCTCAGCAAAATTTAAAACAATAAATATAATGTTAATATTTACACAATTATTTTGGAGAGTAATTTATATTTTCCCATTTCCCTTAAACATGATCATTTTGTACTATATACAAAATTTCACCAATGTAATCATTATTATATAAAAATCATGCAATTAACAAAACAATACTCATAAATATAAATAGCATCGCCACCATACTCATCACCAAAATGGATTCTTTTACCCTGAAAAATGACATTCCACTAATCATTTGATGGATCGTTGACATAAAATATTTTTATTTTTTATTTTTCCATGATAAATAGTTCCTTATTA
Organism: Viscum album; assembly: GCA_963277665.1. NCBI lineage: Eukaryota > Viridiplantae > Streptophyta > Magnoliopsida > Santalales > Viscaceae > Viscum > Viscum album. The sequence continues at coordinate 1,422,161,500 of OY728145.1, forward strand.
TAATAAAATCATTTCCAATCAACAATTTTATACCCACATTTATCATGTTTCACACAACTATTAACAGAAAATCAATTACACATCAAGAATGTGACTCAAAATATAGTATAAACAATTTCCCATTTTTCTCTAATAACTCTATAATATATCATTAGTACAGAAATTGGGTTGTTATATTTTTCACTAAAAAATTCAGTGCATTATCAATGACACATTACGCCACTATTTTGAATTATACTCTTACCATTCATATTTTTTGTGTAAATTGTTTACTCGTTAATATAAAAAACATAACATGTTATCACATTAAGTGGTGGTCCCCCTACAAAACATTTCAATGTTTTTAATGATGATTTATCTATAAGGATTTCTAATTAAACAATAATTGAAATGTATTTTTATGACCATTCATCTATAGTATTTCATTTCTTTTAGATATTGTACATATAATTTAGAAATATGTGATGATATATAGTATTGATCCCCATATATGTTTTTGAGAATTTATAAATGTTCTTACATCACTTCATAATAGGGGATTAACATGACCATTAAGCATTGAATCCCACAAACTTAAATAAAAAAAAATTTAATGTTGAGATATAGGGAGACATATTTTCTTCACTTCACACAAATAATAAATACATAACTCAATCACCTATTACGATACTTATTTTTTGAACAATTAAGGCATCTATATGATAAATAAGTACAAGATATCCCATCAAATGTTTCCTCTATTTTTTAAAAGGATACATCCAGAAACATTTAACAATCCCACATATTTTTATCATATGAACCAAATTAATCACAAGATTAACCATTATATTACAAACCATAGATAATAAATAAATCCCTTTTTTAAAATGTATAACAATATCTTCATTATCTAACACATCTGAAAAATTTGGTTCAATTACTTTTCTATAAATGGATTTGGAAAAACAACATTACCTGATGATAGTATTAATGAATGTTTTCAAGAAAATACAACATAGTTTGACTGGTAAAAGTTATTTCATCAATACATGAAAATCATGAAATTTTATACCTATTAATATATAAGCCTTAAATTATTTTTTTACATTATATGAATATCAAATGGGTACTTTAATACTATGAATACACTGACAACAATTCATCTTTTAAATAATGAATAATTTATGATGAGCTAATGTTTAATATATTGTATTTCCCTTTATTTCTTGAGCTAACATAAAACATATTCTCATTGATATCAAGACCAATATAGATGGAATTGTATATATTTTTATTTTTATGTCTAATGATGTTCCAATAAAACAAGGACATATGTTTTTTCTCAATATGAATCACGTCAATGTAATGTTTTATCTCTACAAATCGAAAAATAAGGTAGTTAAAAAATATATCTTATTTATTCCATATATTTTCTTTATTACTGGAAAATATTTTCCCTCCAAATTATGAATTAATGTTTTTCATCCCATCAAAATATTCTCCAACTTACAATAGTCATAGGTGAAGATTTTATTTTTATAAACTGTTAAATTATTTATTAAATCTTTGATAAGGATAATAAATTTGCAAAAATATTTTACATCTCATGTATACTTTCATTATTCTATTCTCTATTTGATAATATCATGTCTCTTAATCACAAATTATACATGATTTATGTCCCTTATAACTGTATTCAGATAAGTTTCCCTAAGCAGGATATTATTTTATACTAAACATTATCATAGAAATTAATAGAAAATACTCTTTCTTATATGCATCGAAAACATTAATATTTTTTTCCTGTTTAATTTTAAAATCATCACTCAATGGTGAAATATGGACATCAATATCATTTGTAGATTGTTTTGGTCTAAAAATAATTGGTCTAAAAATAATATTTTTCCATTAAACATATGTGTTGGGAAAAGTGGTAAACTACCCAAAAAAACATGACATAAACTACATTGGCTACTTAGGATCATATATGGATTCATTTCCTTAATAAAAAATCCCATTTTGATAGTTCTAACTTTACTTCCAAGATTAGGAAATTATTTACTAAATCTCTTCTATTCTGATGAATCAGCATGGTGACATAAGTTATAATTAGAGAAGTCCTTATATGAATGAGATATTAACCATATTAAATAAATTGAATTTTCAAATTGACACATCAAAGGATGTCTTATTGGAAGGAACCAAATTTCTACAATAGGAGCATTGACACTGGTACCTGAGAATGAATTGGAGATGAATTATTGGAATTATCATAAAGAATTATTATATGAAATTATTAGAATGTACAAAATTTATTTTGAATGAGTTAAGATTCTAGCACCAGATAATGAAACTATATTGTATTTTTTCTCCATAATGTAATGTAATTCCCAACATGTTGGAAATTTTGATTAATAGTCATATTCATTACCATACAACAGACAACAATTAGAAGAAAGAATGTATCTTTTTATATCCCAATCTAAATGGGAATGATATTATATTTACCTAATTATCAGAATATGGATGTTTATTCCCTTTTGGAAGAATATCTTTTCAAATATCAAGTTTGTTAGAGATTATTTTATCACCCAACCCATTAATGTCTTTCATGTTAACTAATATAAAAACTACTGATAAAAAGTCATACTTAGTGAAACTAGGGAATAATGGTTTCCTAGAATCTCCATACAACCATTCAATAATTTTAGTTGTTATGATGTATTCAACACCTAAATCATTAATTAATTCTTTAACAAAATCCAAGGAGTCATTATGAATATTTTCATCAATATTAGATTTTTAATTTTATGTTCTTTCAACATAACAGGTATAATTATGGTTCACACAATAGAAAATCAGTTGATTCTTGATTTATCTACAATTTAACTTTATCTTATTAAAACACTTCACACGTGTGCATAAAATAACATCTCTATTTTGATGATTTAACTTAATAAATTTCAAGAAATAATCAACTCTTTTTTAGTACACACTAGTGGTTCTTCATAACATTTTCCAATTAAAAACCATTAAATACATGAGATTTCAATATATAATTGGAGTATTTTTAAACAGATAAATATTTTAATATATATATATATATATATATATTGACCATAAAACTATACAATCAAAATGATTAGTGATCAGGTGGAAAAATATCCACAATTATTGGGAATAATATCAAAAATATAATAATAATTTTATTTATTTTAATTAAATAAATAAAAATATAAACTATGTTTCATGATCCTAGTAATAGAATAGGTGTACTTTAATCATGTTTAAAATTATTTTTTAAATCATTTTTTCTAAATGTTATGTATTATTAAAAAACCCTTTATTTATATTATGACATATGTGACTCTACATTATCTTCATGTGTGTCATTTTTTTCTAAAAGTATATAATTTTTGTAGAATAAAAGATAATAAATATTATAGCTACTAATTTAAACTGATATATATATATATATAAATAAAATCCATACTTACAAATTTATAATTAACAATCAAATAAAATAAATTGTATCAATCATATTTAAAAAACATTAAAATTCAAATTTTACCAATTTATAATTAAAAAATAAATTACCAAACTATAAAAATAAAATTAGAAAATAACGGTCATATTAACTAAAAATGATAATTAAACACATTTATAACTAAAAATACAAATAATAAAATTTATAACTAACAATAAAATTTGAAAATTTATAATTACAGTCCAATTAATAATATTTAAAATTTATAATTACATTAAAAAAGTTATTAATCTTAAAAAATTATTAATTAATCCATTTATAATTTATATTTATGTTAAAAAAATGTAATTAACAAACATTACCTGTCAAATTAATCAAACCTTAATAATAAAATTATACATACATTTAAAATAAATGTAAAAATAATTATAATTAACAATGAAATACATACAACAAAATTTATAATTAACAATAAAATTAAAAAAATGATAAAAATGAATAATTAACAATAAAATGCATACAAAAAAAGGATCCAATTATTCAAAATTATTATTAAATGAGGAATGATTTATCTTAAAATTTAAAACAAAGTTAAAAAATTCTCAATTAAATAATGGAAAACTAATTCAAAATTTCTCCATCAAATTCAATGGCATGATCTACATTGAAATATATAGAAAAAAGTTTGTATAATGGAATATTAAACAAGAATAAACAAATAAAATAAAACAATAGTTGATCATTTTCCAAAATAGTGTTTCCAAAGTCTAAAAACCTCTATATATTGTGAAAAAAGGATATACAGTAAAAGAAAAAGGGACTAATAATCATTAAATATTAATTGAATCAGGAAAACTAATCCAAATTTCCATTGAGGTTCTTGAGGTAGTTTTCATTTGTGTCTTATGCGAAGATGAATGAAGTTTTGAATATTTGAAATGAGGGTTTTGGGTTTCAATGGATTTTTTTAAAAGGTTGATGGAATCCACTTATGTAATATATTATGACATAAATTAGTTTAAAAAATTCATCAATTTTTTAAAAAATGGGCATCTTAAAATTTATTTTAGGTTTGGGCATCCGTTTTAGTAAAAAAAAATGTACAATGTAAATTTATTCATCAGTTTTTGAAACAACATATGCAAACCCCCCCCCCCCAAATTCTGTTTTTTCATTAGTTGTGGAAAACATCAATGCCAAAACACTTTTTTTACTTTTTTCAATTGGTTTGTAATAAATGGATGTTATATAGATGATGTTTAAGATACCATTTCTAATAATGTAACTATTATAATGAAATAATAATATTTAGTTCTTTGTTTGAGCTCAATGTTCTCTATAATGTAATCTAATAAAGAAATTGTATTTATTTAAGAAGATAAAAACCCTAAAATTATGGTTTTATACATAAATCAATTAATTAAATTTATAAAATACTCATATCAATTCATGAGGTGGTATTCTACCATATAGATGAACAATGTAATCATATTCCCATAAAATGTCAACTGTGAGAGTATGTGTGACCTAAAAATTTAAGAAACAAAATAACAATATATTTATCATATATATCATATATAAAAAAATTTACATCATTATTCCTTACTAAGATATGTGGTAATAAAAAATTTAAGGACATCAATTCGTGAGGTGGTTGTTGTTCTTAAATATAATAAATTATTTCACAATACATTTGATAGAATTTTGTGGGGTTTTAAGGTATATCATCAATATAAAAATATTTTTTATATTTAATATAATAATGATATTATAAATTAATGATATAAACATAATTAATTTGGCATCATGAAGTTATAAAATAAAAACATTCATTGATGATAGTTACCTCTTCTTCGGGTAGCTCCATTGGGTTTTCACCAAATGACTTGATTGGTTGTATTTCCTCCAACGTTAAACACAATTCTATGAGAGAAGATATTTTTATATTGTATTTGCGATGGTATTGGCCAATCCAATTGGTTTATATGTCGTGAAGATAGGGGAAGAGTGGGCGTCCTTTTATAAGCATGGTTAGTGGAAAACATCTAAAAATTTGAAAGACAGAATTACAGAAAAAATCCCCATGTAAATTTCTACCAATAATGATCCCACATAGAGACTATAAGTGATAAGGTCAATATATGACCTTAAAAGTGGTTTTTAAATAGTTTATATGTCATTTTATCTCTTAAGAATAGTGTTCAGTCCCTTAGTAAACTCGTTTATCTCTTAATCATCGTGATTAATTTTTATGGTTTTCATTAATCACTTAGGTAAAAATTTATGTTGTAATTATTTGAAAATATATATTATGATTATTAAAAATATGGGATCAACTTTTATAAATTCAATCGATTAATATTGAATAACTTAACTTATATTTTAATCCTACATATGGGAAAAGACAACCGAATTTTAATGTGTAAATGTGAAAACAATTGAAATGTTTTCATATCCATGATCAATGTGAAATTGATTAAAATGAACTATTTTTGAATCATTGATTTATATTTTAACTTATTATACATCAAAACCAGTTTCAAATATAAGTTTACAAAAAAAATAAATTTTTTAAAAGGCAGTTTTCAATTAAAAATCAGTTTTTTCCTTATTCATCCAAAACTGAAATATTTCAAAAAAAACAAAAACAAATAATAAAAAGATAATTTGAACATTATAAATTTTAAATTTAATTTTCTTTTATGAATTATATTTTTTATATACATAAAAAATTAATTTTATTATTGTTCACATAAGAAATTAAAAATCAACTTTCGTGAAAATAGTATTTTCAAAACAAAAAAAAAGACATTTCTAAAAATGTTATATTTAATTACCAATATTTATATATTTATATATATATATGTGTAAATAATATATTCAAATTATTTATTACTATTCATTTTAATATGATTAATGTCTAGGTTATTATTGTTCTATTTAAATAAATATATTAATAACAAAACATTATTTTGTTAAAACTAATTGATGCATCTAACACAATCTAAGAAGGTGTTTCATATAGCACATGATTAAATTAGTTTTGATTAAATTATATCATTATATGGTGTAACATACAAGTAAATCCTCAAATTAAATTAAATTTATTCAAAAAAATATCTTCGTATAACTTAGGGTTTTATATTCTCCCCCATTAAAATGATTTTTTCCCTTGAAATTATTCACACTAATAAAAAATGTAATGATACTTATACCTCTATGTATCTTCATGTTCCCAAGAATATTATTCAAACTTATGGTTACATGAAAAACATTGACAAGGTGAGAGATCATGTTTCATTGATGAAATACACTAAGATTCAACGACATGTTTCCCTTTGAATAATGCAATAGCTTGCGTTGTACACAGCTTCGAGATTCTAACACACCACGACCAATCAAACAAGCTGTTAGGAATATTAATACCCACTTTTTAAAATTTGATAAATTTTATTCTTAAAAATGAATGTAATTTTTTGATTTTGAATATCATAATTGGATTAGGGTGAATTTTTGGTAATTTTTTGAAAACATTTAATTTTTTACGAATAGTGAAAAATACAAAATTTTAAACAAAAACAACATTTTTTATCAAAATAATTTATAGTGGTAAATTATACTTTCGAATGGTTTTTAAGTATCATTATATTATATTTTTATCATTTAATATAATTTAGGTCATTGGATATAATTTAAAATTTAAACTGCACATAAACAAGTGTCAATATTTTGATAGTTATTATTTCATAACAGACATGATTTTTTTTGGAAAACGATAACTAATTTTAAATTAATTTCTGCCACTTCTATATTTTGAATATAAAAAAATGGGTTTCATATTTGGTATCAGGAGGTCCAAATTTTGTAAATAGATAATTTATATTTTTACACATTATGAATATTCACTTCAGTAAATACTATATATTCCCTGGTTAAAGGATAAATCTAGTAAATAAGGGTAAAAATATATTATTATAATAATGTTAAATTACTATAACATGTGTCATATTCTTATTTTTTGAAACATTTTAGACCTTGGTAATCCTGTTTTGGATTTTGGGACCCCATGGAGGCACTTGAGTGTGATAATGAAACTTTATATTAATTAATTTAAATTAATGGAAAAAATGACATAAACATATATATTTTAGAAAAATAATTTTTAAAAGGGATTATATAAGTTATCTTTTGACTATAAATAATCATTTTAAATATAAAAATATTTCCTATATCATGGTATTTTTTATATATATTTTAGATATCATATAAATAAAATTATTTATGATACAATAATGATGTTGTGTTTACCTCATTAAAGAATGATTTAAACAAATAGGATTATAAAAAATAAAACAATATCCAAAACATGTCGAATTCTTATTGGATAATTTTATTTAAAACGTGAGACATCATATATTTGACGTTAATTAGTTTTGGACCATTAGAAACTGAAAATAATTATATAATAAAATAATATTTTCAAACATTCTTAAAGAGCCCCTCCTCCCCCTTCTATATAGCCATCACCTCTAACCCATTTCTCACAACTCTCAAGCAAATTTTCTCATCCAAACACTACCCAATTTAGTACCCTAAATCTCTCTATTACTCTTAGAAGCCATAACTTAGGCATAAGACACTTCAAGGAAGCCTTTTGGTTCAAACTTAAGGGAGTTACCTGATTTTAAGGTAACATCTTCTCTTAAGTTATTTTCTTTTATTTTACATCTCCAACCCCATAAACATGCTTTATTACTTTATTTTAAAACAATACCAAAATCCAAAATATTCTAGGTTGTTGTTATGAGAATTATTTGAAATATACTTACACACACCTCCATCTAATGGGTATAAAACATAATGTTTCTGTGGACAGAGAACTACTACCTCACGAAACGATGACTATTCAATCTTCTACTACAATGTCTTTTTGTGGCCATTATGATGGTACTATAATTATATATTATCTTTATGAAATATATTTTAACTATAAGCTTCTGTAAATTTCTTTTATATAATACCATTATTATTTTCATGTTCTATATATAAGATAATTTCAATTGAGGAAGTTCGGACTACCACCCCCTCAAAGTGATATGACTTGTTCATACAATTCATGGAACCTTTAATGGATGGTGTTAACAAACGTATGTAACATATATAAAATATTATATTATCCTATAATATTAATATACCAATGTATCATTTGGTTTTCTTTATTTTAAAAAAATTGATGTATCGTTCATACATATGTATGGATTACTGTCTCTACTAACGTGATTAGATTCATTCCCAATTGTAACCATTCAAGAATAATTTTTATATGATTATAAAAAATAATATTTAATAAAATAATATATTTCGGGATCTGAATCAAATATATAATATAAAAAACAAACATGAATTACTTGACAGAACATATTAATGAAGACGAATCAATTAACACCTCAAACAATGATACTACTTAAATGTTATTAACAAAGAAATATTAGAAGAAAATATATGATATCATATTTATTTATTTATTTCTTCTATAATTTAGTAATAATGATTTAGCTATTATATAGGATGTTAACATACCCTCGGCCGAGGAAAATTACAAGGTAAGAGTTAATTTCACAATCTCTTTATTATCCATGGTTGTTTTTACGTACGAGTATAATGGGACCTCCTTATCATCCAAATCCATGATTCATAAAAACACATTTCAAAAAAATAATTATTTACTATAATATGGGTTAATGTAATTTATACCCTTGTTTGACATTTTATATAATGGATTGAATGTAATATTTCCACCATTTTCCAAACAAGGTACTTTACAACCTTTTGAAAAATTAATGTATGAATTTTTTTTAACTTATACGGTGGTTGTGGTTATCCTCTACCATTATATCACCTTTGAATTTTCCCTTAAAAGCTTATAAAAATAAGATCAAAATAAATTTTTCCTTTTATAATGAGGTGTCTCTTAAATGTTTTCAAAATAGAAAGAGATATTTCTCTCAAATAGTTTTTATTTTATCTAGGTCAACATCATTTGTTAAATTCTACACTTTTTTGAAGTTGGTTTATAATGACAGACATCATCCATATTGTATTTAAGGTTTTGTGATATGTTTTTCTATGGATGTTTTATTTTTATACCATTCATGGTTTATGGTTCAAGTATTAACATATCGTATGCTAGTTTTAATACGAATTTTTATGTTATCTTTCAACATTTTCATATGAGGAATTTATTGGAGTTAGTAATTGACAGGTGGAGCATGCTATAACTCATCATTGCATCGATAGGTTTTATGAGGTAATTAGACCTGGAATTGGATGAGGTCTTTCCCAGTTTGATATACGATTTTGGATGAGGGCTTAATCATTTTTAGATATCTTGGCTGAGGCCTTAAAAAAATGTTTCAAAATGTTAGTCATTATACATTCCCTCATTATGGAAATAACATTGATGGTTCATGTGGTAGTTCGACTACTATAATACCCATGATTATGTTTTATTATTGCATTATTTACTCAGCTCATATTCCTTCCATAAAGTGTACATGTTAATTATTTATAAAGGCACGTGTTTTCAATTATTCACCATGCCTAATGTTTATGTTATCTTTCGCTATATTGTTTATTCTTATAGAGAGTTTCATCTCACCCCTTTCGTATGTTTCATTTTACCATAATATGACGATGTAGTTATGAGTGACTTGTATGAATAATCTGGGAGGCTTGGATGTGTCTATCGAAATAAATTATTGTTGTATTTCTTTTTATGTTTTAATGTTGAACTTATGTATATATCTTGTTTCCAATAATACTAAAATGATCGGTCTTTCGGGACATGATTCCTTGTATCATGAAAATATTATGTAATAACACACCGACTATGTGTAATTGTGGTTGGGTATTACATTTAGTATTAGTGGACATTTAGTACAAACCTTGGAAACTAGATTTAGAAAAAACTCTGATTAGGGCACATTACCCTAACATAGGTTTTGAGAATTATTATATAAGAACTTTATAGAATTTTGTTAAAGTAGAAATTTTGTGTGTTTTCCCTGAAATACATCCATGTTTGGATACGAGCAGGTAGAGGAAGCTCTGGCATAGATGTACCTTGGAGTGAAAACTCCAACAAGGTGTTTTGGGCTTGATTTGAGGTATCATGATACACGATAATGGGCCTTGCTGCACTCTTGTTTATAACACCCCTAGGGGATATGCTTAAGATAATTCAAATTTTCTTTAAAATCCACTATGAAGTATTTATGAGTACATACATCCTCAATGAAGTCATTTTTTATTATTATGGATTATATCCATAAACTATTCAATTTATTTTAAGTGTTTCACAAGTTTGGAATCATGTATTGTGATTCAATAACTAATATAATATATTCCGTTGTTTAGAAATGGAACCTACTGTGAGGAATGGAAACTATATAAATACATTTAATCCGTGTAGGTACTTCCCTCCTACTCAAGAAAATTATACTGGAGTAGGAGATCTAATTTGTGTTGATCAGCTAATCAACAAACTAGGACAACTCACTCAGGCTATGAATACTAAACTTACTCTTATGGACCCCCTGATCCAAAATGTGGACGATCAATGATAGACTAATTCATGAGTAAACAATCACCCACACTCAATGGGTCTACTAATCAACTTTTAGCTGATAAATGGATAAGTTCCTTATAGAAAACATTTCATGCTTCAGGGAGTAACGAATGGGAAAACATTGTCATGGCTATTTATCACCTCACGGGAGATGCATATCAATGGTGGTCATTAATTCAAAAAAAGATTAAGGAGTAAAAAGTATCATGTATGGAATAGGGGAGTTTAAGTATCTTTTCTTAAAAAAATACTTTCATCGTGGCCATCGAGTGGATATGGAAAGGTAATTTTTGAGTCTGGGGAAAAAAGATGATGAGAATGTCACAATGTATGAAGCTAACATTATAAGGTTAACATGGCATGCTGCATATTATATGCGTAACCCAAGAAGTAAGATTGATCGTTTCATTTATGGTTTAAAACTATTTCTCTATTCATAATTAGTCTCACAATCCTTCTCATTGTATGAAAGTATTGTCTTCTGTGCTATCAAGAATGAAAAGGAATTATCTAAGTCTTACGACTTTAACGATAAGAAAGAGAAAAAGAGATATGCTGACCACTCTAGGAAAGGAAATAAGAAAACAGGGAAGAAGGGAAGAGTTGACTTTCAACCATGTGATAATTATGGAAAGAATCACCCTAGTTCCTGTCTAAAAGAAAGAGGATTATGCTACAAACATGGACAGAATATTCAACTTGCTGGTGATTTTAAGGGGAATAAAGAAGATACTAATGTTCAATGCTATAATTCTAGGGATATGGGACATTATTCAAATTAATTTCCTAATCTCTAAGGAAACTTACCTCCAAAAAGGCCAAGGGATCAAGTCTAAGCTTATGCGATCACTACTGCAGAGGTTGATGCTCTAAAAGATATGGTGGTAGGTAATTTTATGGTTTCCTAAATTTTAGCCAATGATTTATTTGATTCTATATCATCACATTGTTTTATATCTTCCGAGTTGGTTATGAAAATTAGATATATCTAATCTGATTTATCAAGGGAGTTTTCAGTCAAAACTCTTAAGGGAAGTATCATTGCAACAATGTTTTGTGAATCAGTTCACATTAAGGAATATAAATATTCTTTATCCACTGATATCATTTTCATACCCATGATGGAATTAGTTAAAATCCTTGGTATGGATTGGCTTTCGGGCCCTGATGCAGAAATTCAATGTAAGAAGAAGGAAGTTAAATTTTTTTATGATGTTAAGGAATACATTATCATTAGAGCAGAAATGTGACCATATGATTCTTATCAAGATCCACCCTAGTAGCTCTACTAAATCTAATTATTGGGGAGGAAGAGAATAAAATAACTTTGAGTAAGGAATTGAATGTTCAAATAAAGGATGTACCTATTGTGAAGTAATATGTTGATGTGTTTCTAGAGGATTTACCTGGAAATCCTCTAGAATGAGAAATTTATTTTTATATTAACTCAATTCCTTGTTCAAGGCCCATATCAAATACCCCTTATAGAAATTACACTATGGAATTAGTGGAATTAAATAAACAACTAGATAAATTAATTAAAAATGGATTCATTATCCATATTATTTCTCCATGGGGAGCCCCTGTCCTTTTTATTAAGAAGAAAGATAGATCTATAAGGTTGTGCATTGACTATAAGGAGATCAATGTTATATCAATAATGAAAAATTATCACTTACATTCCTTTGAGTATTTATTTAATCAAATTTGTGGAGCTCAATATTTTTCAAATATTGACCTTCGATTTGTATACTATCAGTTGTGCGTGAAGAAGGAAGTCATTTTGAAGATAACATTTTAAACTAGGTACGGGCATTATGAGTTTACAGTAATGCCTTTTGGGATGACTAATTCACCCTTGGAAATCATGGATCTAATGAACAGAGTTTTAAAGAAATATCTTGATTACTTTGTTGTAGTATTTATTGATGATATCTTGGTACACTAAAAAATCTATAAATATCTTGGCAATCACTTGCGCATAATTTTATAATCCTTAAGAAGAAATGAATTATATGGTATGTTTATCATGTGTGAAATCTAGCTTCATGAGATTTCTTTTCATGGGAATATTGTCTCTAAGGATGGAATATTTGTTTGATCCTTCAAATAAAATAGAAATCCAAGAATAACAATCATCGACGAGTATAACTGAGGTAGACAATTTTATTGGTTTAGGAGGTTATTATCAGTTTTTTGTCCATAATATTTCTGGATTGGCTAACCCATTAACCAAGTTCACATGTAAAGGGTCTAAATTTGTTTGTAAGAAATTGTGTGATGAATTTTTTGAAGATCTAAAGATAATTTTAGTCAATCCTCTAATCTTGACTCCACTATTGGGTAATGATGTGTTTGTTATTTATAGTGATGATTCAAATAACTTACTTGGTTGTGTCCTTATTCATAATTATAGAGTTATTTCCTATGCATCACAACATTGAAAAATTCATTAAAAACTATCTAACTCAAGATATTGAGTTTGAAGCTGTAATCTTTGCATTGAAGATATGGATACACTATCTCTATGGTCAAAAAATGTGAGATATATACCGATCACAAGAGTATGAAGTATATTTTCCCAAAGAATGAACTCAAAATGAGGCAAAGGTGATGGATCAAACAACTCAATGATTATGATTTCACTATACACTACCACTGAGGGAAGGAAAATAAGGTTGAATATGCTTTGAGCAGAATGGATCATGGAGTTCTGAACAAATTGATAGTTGAAAGGGATCCTATGTTCATGGATCTAGTAAATATGGATATGGGAATAATCATGGAAGGTGAAACATCGATACTTTTTCAAATGGTTTCTAAACCATATTTATTAGAGAGGATAAAATGTTCTTAGACTGATGATGAGGAGTTTTAAAAGAAAATTAAAGTTGTGAATGATGATAGATTTATTGACTTCGTATATGAAGATGGAATTTTGAAATTTGGGTAGATACATTGTGTTCCTGATATACTTGATCTGAAAAGGGATTTGTGTTATGATGCGCATAGCTCCAAATTCTCTATACACCCTGGTTTCACTAACATGTATAGAGATTTGAAGGAATTTTTTTGTGGTACCACATGAAGAGGGAGATTACTGATTATGTGTCTAGATGTATGGTTTGTCAACAAGTGAAATCTAGAAGGAAACATCATGGAGGAGTCATCATACATCTTCCAATACCTGATTAGAAATGGGATGATATTATGATGGATGTTTTCATGGGTCTACATAGCACTCCTTGAAGGAATGGTGCTATATTGGTCACCATTGATCGTCTTACCAAGTCAACAGATTTTTTTACTATAAGAGAATATTTACCACTTGAAAATTTAATAAGACTATATATTAATTAAGTTGTAAGAATTCATGGAGTACCCCTATCTATTATTTCGGACCGTGATCCCCATTTTATATCATGATTCTGGAAAATTATTTAGCAGGCCCTGGATACTGAACTTCATTTGAGCAATGCCTACCACCCCCAAACTGATGGACAATCAGAATGGACTATTTAAACCTAATAATACATGTTGTGAACTAGCTCACATGAAATTGAAGGTATGTAGGATCAGTATTTACCTATGGTAGAATTTTCATAAAACAATAGTTTCCCTTCACGTATTCATAAGGAACCATATGAAGCCTTATATAGAATCAGATGACACACAACAACATGTTGGGATGATATTGGGGAAAGAAAACATGAATGCCCATAATTTGTTTAGTAGATAATGAAAATGTTGAATATTATCCAAACCCACATCAAAGCAGCTCAAAGTAGGCAAAAGAGTTGTGCTGATAATTGAAGCAAATATTTGAAATTTCAATCAGGTGATCATGTATTCATGAAGTTATTTCCATGGAAGGGAGTTATACATTTCAGTAAGAAAGGCAATTTGAGTCCCATGTATATCAGACCTTTTGAAATTCTAAAACGATTTGGGGCTGTAGATTACTATTTGTAAATGCCGCCATGTCTCTCCAAAGTTCATGATGTGTTCCACGTATCATTGTTGATAAAATACATGCCTAACCCAACGCATGTACTCACATATAAAGAACTAGAACTAGAACCAGATCCTTCTTATTGTGAAGATCCTATCAAGATTCATCATATGTGAGAACGAGTTTTGAGAAATCGTACGACTCGTTTGGTGAATGTTTTATGGAGAAATCATAATATGGAAGAGGAAACATGGGTACCCGAGGAACTTATGATGAAGAACCACCTAAATATTTTTATGTAGAAGTATTCTAGAAATTTCAAGAATGAAAATATTTGAATAAGGTAAGAATTTAACACCCCAAGCTTCCAAGATACTTTTCCCTTTGAATAATGCAATAGATAGCGTTGTACGCAACTTTGTGATTCTAACACACCTTGACCAATCAAACTAACCCTTATGAATATTAATGCACACTTTTTGAAATTCGATAAATATTATATTTCAAAATCGGCATCATTTTTTTATTTTTAATAAAAAAATTGGATTAAGTTAAATTTCTGGTACTTCTCTGAAAACATTCAATTTTTGATGAATAGTGAAAAATAATAAATTTTAATTACAAATAACTTTTTTAATTGAAATACTTTATAGTGTTAATGTAACTCCCCTACCCTAATTACCCATAATCGGTGAATTATTTTAATACATTGTCTTGATAGAAGGAAAATCATGTCCCGAAAGATAGATCAGTTTAGAAGTCTTGGAAATAGATTATATATATCAACATCATATTACAATTTCAGACATGAAATATGACATAGATAGTTATTTTATAACGCCATTATTTCCTTTTAGATTAAGCATACATATCAATCATAATACAGTTCTTGGAAATGCTGGGAAAATAAAACATAAGAAAGGGGTGAGCTTAGATGCTCAGTAAGGGTAAACAATTTAGTAGAAGATAACATTATCAATAGGCATGGTGAATTATTGACAACACATGTCATTACAGATAATAAACATGAACACTTTATGGATGAAATATGAGATGAGAAAATAATGCCATAATAAACCATAGTCATGGGTATTCTACTAGTCGAATAACCACATGAACCATCATTATTATTTTCATAATGAGGGAATGCATAATTCCATACATTCTGAAACATTCTGTAAAGGCCTCATCCAAGATGTCTAAAAATGATTAAGGACTTGGACAAAACCATATATCAAATTGAGAAAAGCCTTAGCCAATTCTACGTCTAACTGTCTCATGAAACCTACCGATGCATCAAGGAGCTATATTAGGCTCCACCTGTCACTTAATATGTCCAATACATTCTACATATGAAAATGATGATGCATAACATAACATTCTAATTAAAACTAGCATACAAAATGTCAATACTTTATCCATAAAACATGAATGGTATAAAAATAACACATCCAAAGTCAAACATATTACAAAAAGTTCAATAATGTATTATTGATTTGTATCATAAAAAATCACCTTCAATCATGTTTAAAATACATCAAACGATTTTGACATAGATGAAAATGATACAAAAAACTCTTTGAGTGAAGTACACCTTTTTCATGAAAAATTAAAAAAGTCACAAAATGTTGAAAGGAATAAATTTAAAGAAATCTTGGAATAAAATTTTCCCATAAAACATTGAATCTTTTTAATGGAATTGGAATTTTAAAAACATTCATGTCTATATAAAAAATTCCTTAAAAAAATTGAAAACATTGACATTAATTAGAATGATGTACAAGAATAAACTTTTAAAACATTTAAAATGGTGTTTTAATAAAATATTCCCTTAAAAATAATCCCTTTGAAAACTCTTTTATGAATCATGGATAGGGATAATAAATATTTCTCTGTAAAAACATACCCATAAAAAATCATGAATAATAATGAGATTGAAGAATTAACCCTTAACTTGTACTTTCCTCTAGCCGAGGGTACATTTAACCTTCTTTATAATGACCATATTATGTTATTAAATTATAACATAACCATATTAATATTTATTATATTATTCCTGAATTATTTATAACATTATACTACCCATTTAATAACGATTTCTTTGTTAAATTAACATTTCGAGTAATAACTGCTTTCTTTATCGAACGTGTTTTTACTTGTTATTCATGATCGTATCATTTCGATCATGAGTTAAATACTTCCAGAATATAAACATGATATATATATCATATATATTTAATATATATATATTTATAATAGTTAGATATATGAAATGGAAAACACCATTTATGGATATGTTTGGCCATACGTACGCATAAACGTTGTTTCCGTTTTCACATCGTATTGAACAGAAATAAGTGAATAAGATATATGTAAGTACATACATATACATATACACATATACATATGTATATATCTAGTAGAATTATTATTTCATATATTAAATACTTTCTTATAATATATATTTTTATAATCATCGTTGAATGGTGAACGTGGTAATGAATCTCATCACGTCGTGGAGACTATAATCCATACGTATGCACGAGTGACAATATCATTATATTGATGAAGAGACCATATTTAATTTTATGGTATATCATATATAAAGAATCATTAACTTGTTATATTTATTATTTAAATTAGTTATATTCAATGTTATACCCATCCAAATAATGAAGTTTTTGAATTACAAACTACACCATGAAGTTGAGATGGTAAGCCGTACGTACGAGCGTATGGTGACCTTGTTATTCATGTGATGGATAAAATAATGAATATGGTTGTTCCATTTTTATAATAACAACACTTTATGTATAAGATACTAGATTAAATATTTTGTTATGGAAACAACAACGAAAGAGGACGTGGATGATGGAAGGAACATCAAAGAAGGAGGTGAAATTATTACCTCTTCTTCGAGTGTCTCCTTTTGAGTTGACCAAAAGGGCTCCAAAGGTTGGATTTTTGATAAATTTAAGGAATCTAGGTTGATTAGAGAGAAGCTGGGAAGATATTTGGGATGGTTTTGGTTGAGAAAAAATTCTTTGTATGTTTTGTTTTGAGAGAAGGGGAAGTGTCATTTTATAAAAGAGGTGAGGGTCACTCCAGGAAAAGCTTGAAATATTATTTTATAATAAAATAATTTTCGGTTACTAATGGTTAAAAAATAATTTATTTCGAGGTTAAGGGTGTTATGGGTTTATAAAATCTCAATATATATGTTTTAGACAATTTTAGGTTACCATTTTAACATTATATTTTAGAGTTCACTCTTAGTTAAATAGTTTAACTTTTACTGTATCTTCTCGTATTGTTACACTATATAGTTAATAAACATACTCTAAAAATCCAGGAGAATGTAAAGTGGTTAAATAATGACATTTATAATATTATTTAATCCCATTGGTAGAACATAAGATTTTTAGGAATATTATATCAAGCAATAATATAGTATTTGTTTTAAAAATTAATTTCTTTCAATTTTGACACTATTCGGTATTTTGTTTTTGTGAAAGTCGTCACAACTTGATTACTTAGAAAATGATTCATTGAATCAACCCTAACATGTCATATTCACTTATAAAGTCCATGAATGTCATAAAAATGTTGAATTTATATTTATATTAATATATATTATACAGTTTATTTGATTCATTCACTAATAAGGTAATTACTGCACCATCACTGTGTCATATATAAATGTAATTATTTAATGTTGAAAAATTATAATTAAAATGCCATCATGTAAGATATATTTTTATTTTTCTAACAAATATTTATAATCGATTTAATATTTTGTGTAACCCTATTTTAAAATTTCTTTAGTTTTTAAACATTGAATTTAACTCCTCTTCTTTAAATAAAATAATAATAAATTTCCTAATATAATCCATGTGGACCAAAGAGGATCGTATTTTATTCTTAATTTTTTTAGTTGAATTATATTCATAAATTAGTATTAGGACACATGTTAGGGTAATTATGATATCATTTTTATCCTTAATTACCCTATTTACTTTTAACCGTAGTAAATAAAATTCAAAAGTTATTGATCACCAAAAATTATTTTCATCTTATTGAACCAAATTTTACATATTTATATTAACTATGACTCTTGGATTTTTGAAATTCAACGCACAGAAGCAGTAAAATTATTCCTTTTTCAAATTTTAAAATGCTCCTAGGAGGTTGGTAAAAGTCTGTAAAAAGTTCGATAAAATTTTTATATATCTATAATTATTATAAAATAACTCCAACGAATTACATTGAACTTATATTGGTATTATGTATCTATTTTGCCCAAAAATAAATTTCAATAAAATAAATATTTATTTATATAAAAAGACGATTTTAACCAATAACGTAGTGCCTTTCACTATTCATCAAAAATAGAAATTTTCAGAAAAATACAAAAAATTCACCTCAATATAATTGTGATATTATGAATTAAAAAATTAATTATAATTTACCAAATTCAAAATATAGAAGCTGCATTTATTAATTTAAAATTAATTCTCGTTGTCAAAACCAAAAAATAAGTTTTTAAAAATTAAAAACTATCAAAAGATTGACATCTTTTTATGTCAAATTAAAATGTGAAATTACTTATAATGACATACATTTAATTAAATGATAAAAATATAATCTAATTATTTTTTAAAAACATTCAAATGCATAATTTAACACTATAAAAGTTTTGGATTAAAAAAGTTTTTTTCACATAAAACATTGTATTTTTAATTTTACATAAAAATATGTAAGTTATCATAAAATTACCAAAAATTTGTCCAAACTCAATTTTTATATCCCACATTTAAAAAAGAATTTAATTACATTAAATTTAATATATAAAATATTCAAATATTGGTTTTAAAAAGAGTTCTCCATTTAATGTTGGTAAAATTTCATTTTTTGAAAAATATTTCTTGTATCTGAAAAAATGAATTTGTTTTACATTATGTATAAGAAACACATATTATGGATGTTAAAATTATATAGAGTATATAAGATTCAAAATTCAGTTAATACTATTCATAACCACCTTTTGAACAGCTAATTTGGTAAGTTATGGTGTGCTCAAACTCGGTGTTTTGAGTAGCACAAAATATTGAATTACAATAATGAGATAACATAAAATGAAATATTGGGGTGTTACATTCTCCTCCCTTCAATAAATTCTGTCCTTGTAATTTGAAATTGTTCTTAAAATATAAAATGATAAAAATATAAAAATACCCTTGTGGAAAACCCACATCGTAAATTGTTTCAATAATATTTATTCTTATTATGTATGGAAGAAAAATGAAAAAGTCACCACCAAATTATGATCTCAATTATGAAAACATTAGTGGATATTAGAGACACTTAATTAGAGGAAAAATGTAAATATTTATAGGGTGTGATCGAGGTCATCAATCACAAAAAAGTGTATGATTGAAGGCCTCAAATCCATCGATCTATGATGATTTAAAATGTCACCAGTTCAACAAAACATAATGTTTTAGGATAAAACATTTTTTGTTTTATGATCTCTTCCTTAAAGTTTAATAATTAATTTATTAATATAATAATAGAAAAAAAATTACTTGACAAGTAGAGCTTCATCCATCAACTAATTCCTACCACAAACTCATCTTTCACTCCAAAAGGTAATAGAATTCAAAAATATTTTATTTATTACAATCTTATAGGGTTACAAAATAATTAAATATAATTAATTTGTCAGACTATTTAAAAAACTACATTATAAAAACTAGGACATCACATATGCCAATGGTAGGTGATACACCCTTGTCATCCATCGGTTTAGGGTTCAAGTCTCACGGCCTTACGGGACACGATGGGTTGTCGCCCGACCTCCGGGTTGTCCTTTTTATGACAATCCAAATATAATCTCAAGAAATTATTTAAACATAAAAATAGTATCTAATGTCAAACTAAATCAATTCCAACCTTTAGACTTATCCAAAATACTTCTGTCCAAACTCAGAGTCCAAAATTTATAAGAAAGGTAAACATAATGAAGATCCTTTTTTCCACATAATAACATGTGAGTACCTTCATCATGTATTCTTTTAAAACACTGTAACACCCTGAATTACTATAAAACCTTACTTATTGCATTCATGCTCCGATATTCTTTATAGAATACTTGATATACTCCTTCTATCCAAAAATATTTTAAACTCCAACAATGATGGAATATATGAATCATTAATCAGTTTCAAGGTAGTAAAGAATATCCAATATAATTTATCTAAAATTAGTTATGTCTTATTCTAAAATAACTACCTAAATATCAGAACCATATTATGGTTTATCAAACCCTCAACCATAAATTTTCCAAAAAACATTAACCTGCTATTAGGTCACATTTCTTGGTTCCACAAAATCTCAAGTCCTTAATGAAACAATACTTCCGTACAATCCTTATATACTCTATAATTTTTATAACATGTACATCATTAATACAATCCTCAAATGACACAATACTTTAATAACAACTTAAGAAATATAATCATTCCTCTTCATCTTCAGTAGTATCATAACTTGATTATTATCCAATAGCAGCATTTGGGGTATACTCTTATGATTTGGACATTGATTTGCGTAGTCCCCAACTACTTGTAGATGAAGAATTGTACATTTGAAACCTTTTTGGAACCCATTCAATAAAATGCTGGGTGTCCTCTTTCTCTACCTATATAAAAAACTCCCATTCCTATAAATCATTTACTAAGGTGATTCTTTCCACAGTTATCACATTTTGGAAAATCCTTTTTCCCTTCTTCCCTTTATCTATATTTCTCTCTTCCATCCTTTTATTCTCCTGCTTCCCTTCAAATCCATATGACTCAGATAATTTTTTACTTATCTTATTAACACAATATATTATTTATTCATATGATTAGAATACATGGGAGACTATTTACCTATTAAATTTTGGATTAATACCATGATTGACATGATCCTTCTTAATCTTTTGATCAAGCGTATTCTTGGAATTCTCATTCATTCTACTAGGCACAATATCTAAACAATGTCATACACTAGGTTAGTTTATGAATCGCAATGAAAAATTAAATTCTTTTAAAATAAATAATGTAAAATGAAAATATTATACATATAATCTATAATCATAAAAAGTTTTCTTTTTGGAAGTATTTACTCCTCAATCCTTAATAATGAATTTTAATGAAAATTTGATTTATTCTAAGCATATCCTCCGAGATTGTCGTAACCAAGAGTGCAGCAAGGCCCGTATTCGTGTACCAAGATTCCTCAGGTCAAGCACAAAACTCCTTGTCAGAGTTTTCACTCCTAGGTACATCTATTATGGATCTGCCTCTACCTACTCGTATCCACACAGGGATGTATTCCATGGAAAATACACAAAATCTCTAAATTTTCAAAATTTTAGGAAGTTCTTCTATACTAATCCCCAATGTTTATCTTAGGGTAATGTTATCTAATCAGAGTTTATCTAAATCTATTTCAATGGTAATTGATAAACTTCCTCTGATACCAACTGTAATTCCCTGACCCAGTTACCCAGAGTCGGTGTATTATTTTAATACATTAGCATGATACTTGGAAAATCATGTTCTGAAAGGCCAAATAGTTTAGCAGTCTTGGAAATTGATTACATACATCAACATCAAATTACAATTTCAAGAATAAAATATAGAATAAATAGTTCTTTGATAATGCCATTATTCCCTTTTAGCTTAACCCTGCATATCATTATTAATACACATCATGGAAATCCGAAGAAAATAAAACATATGAATGGGGTGAGCTCAAATTCTTAGTAAGGGTAATCAATTTAGCAGAAGATAACATAATGAATAGGCATGGAGAAAAATTAAAAACACAAGCCTTTATAAATAATAAACATGATCACTCTATGGTAGAAATATGAGTTGAGTAAATAATGCCATAATAAAACATATTCATGGGTATTCTACTAGTAATATAACCACATTAACCATCAATAATATTTTCAAAATAATGGAATTTATAATTCAAGACATTCTGAAAAATTTTGTCAAGGCCACGACCAAGACATCTAAAAATGATTAAGTCCTCGGCCAAAATGATATATCAAATTGTAAAAGGCATCAACCAATTCCACATCTAATTTCCTCCTGGGACCTATCGATGCATCAAGGATCAATAGCGGGGATCCACACGTCACTTAATATGTCCAATACATTCCTCGTATGAAAAGGTTGAAACATAACATAACATTCATATTAAAACTAGAATAAAAAATGTAAATACATTAACCATAAACAATGAATGGTATAAAAATAACACATCCATAGTCAAACATATCACAAAACATTCAATACAATATGGAAGATTTGTATCATTATAAATCAACCTCAAATAAGTTTAAAATCCATCAATGGATGTTGACATAGATGAAAATTATTTTTAAAACTATTTGAGAAAAGTATCCCTTTTCATGAAAACATTTACAATTCACAAAATTTATAAAGGAATACATTTAAATACAATTTTTAATCAAATTTTCCCAAACCACTTTAAAACTTTTAAACTGAATTAACATTTTCAAAACATTCATGTCGTATAAATAAATCCTTAAAAAATAATTTTAAAAATATCGATATTATTGAGAATGATTTAGAAAAATGAATATTTAAAACATTTAAAATGATGTTTCAATAAAATAGTCCTATAAAAAATCCCTTTGAAAAATATTTAATGAAACATGGATAGGGATAATATATATGTCCATGTAAAAATTTACCAATAATCAATCTCGAATAATAATGAGAGTGAGAAATTAACCATTACCTTGTACATCCATTTGGTTGAAGGTAAATTTAACCTCATGTATAATGACCATATTATTTTATTTAATTATACCAGAACCATATTAATATTTTTTATAATATACTTGACTTATTTATGACTTTATACTGCCAATTTAATAATGTTTTCCATGTTAAATTAACATTTCAGGTAATAATCACTTTCTTTATCATTCATGTTTTAACTTGTTATTATTGATCATATCATTTAGATCATGATTTAAATACATCAAAAATATAATCTTGATTTCTATATCATATATATTTAGAATTAAAATTTTTATAATGGATAGATATCTGAAATTGAAAACACTGTTTAGGGAGATGGTAGGTTGTACATACGCTTAAACACTGTTTTCATTTTCACATCCTATTGAACAGAAGTGAATAAGATATATGTAAGTAAAAAAAGTTTATATATATTAGCATTATTATGTCTTATATTAAATAAATACTAAAGATATTTATTTTTATAATGATCATTGAATGGTGAATGAGGTAATGAATCTCATCGCACCGTGGAGATGGTAATTCGTATGTACGCACGAGCGACAATATCATTATATTTATGGTGAAATCATATGTAATTGGATGTTATATCATATATAAAGAATCAATAATATTATATATTTATTATTTAGTTATGTTATATTAATTATTATACCCATCCAAATAATTAAGTGCTTGAATAATAAACAACACCACGACATGGAGACGGTAAGCCGTACATACGCACGTATGGTGACTTTATCATTCATGTGATAGATAGAATAATGAATATGGTTGTACCATTTTTATAATAACATCATAGTATATAGAAGATACCAGAGTTATTATTGTTTTATTTAACAACAAATACAGAGTAAGTGGAAGATGAAAAAAACTTAAAAGAGGGTGGTGAAATTAGTACCTCTTCTTCAGGTGTTTCATTTGGAGTTGGTCAAAAGGGCTCTATAGATTGGCATTATAATCAATTTACATACTCTAGGATGATGTGAGTGAAGTTGGGAGGTTATTTGGTCAGGTTTGGATCGAGTCAAATGGATTTGTAGGTGTGATTTAGTGAGAAGGGGAAGTGACCTTTTATAAGAGGGGTGAGGGTCACTTTTGGAAAAGATTGAAATATTATTTTATAATAAAATTATTTTCAGTTTCTAATGGCTATAAAATAATTTATTTCATGGATAAGGTGGTTATGGGTAAAACTAATCTCGTACTATATGTTTTATACATGTTTAGGTTACCATTATAACCTTATCTTTAATATTTAACTCTTAGTTAAATAGTTTAGCTTTTACCTTGTCTTATGTTATTCTTACACTATATGGTTAATAAACTAACTCTAAGCTTTAACGAGATACTCAAGTGGTTAATTAAGGACATATATAATAATATTTGGGTTCTTTTCCTGGTCCTTATATTTTTTTAATATTATATCAACAAATAATATATTATTTGTTTTAAAACATAATTTATGTCAATTTTGACACTATTTGGTATTAGGTTTTTTTAAAAGTCATCACAACTTTATTACTTAGATAAAGATACATTTAATCAACCTTAACATGTCATATTCACCTATAAAATTATTTAATGTCATAAAAACATTGAAATTATATTTATTTTAATATTAATAATAACATTTATTTGATTCTTTCATTAATAAGGTAAGTACTGCATCATTATTGTGTCATAAATAAATATAATTATTTAATTTTTAAAAATTATAAATAAAATACCATGATTTAGGAAATAGTTTTATCTTTCTAATGAATATTTATAGGCGAATTTCTATTGCGTGTAACCTTATATTAAAAATGATTTATTTATTAAACATTAAATTTAACTCTTTTAACTCTTCTTTAAATAAAATAATAATATATGTCCTAATCTAATCCAATTGGACCAAAGAGGATCATATATTATTCATAAGGTTGTTTTTGGTGGAATTATACATATGAAATAGAATTAGGACATGTGTTAGGGTAATTATGATATCATTTTTACCATTAACTACACTATTTACTTTTAACCATTGTAAATAAAAATCAAAATTTATTATTCACCTAAACAAATTCCATATTATTGACCCAAATTTTACTTAATGATATTAACCGTGTCTCTTGTATTTTTAAATTCAACTCACAGAAGTGGTAAAATTATGTTTTATGCAAATTTGCAAAATCCCCTAGGAGGTGGGTAATATAGGGTAAAAAGTCCGTTAAAATTTTTATATATCTAACCATTTTATAAAATGACTCAAATGAATTAAATTGAAATTATATAGGTATTATGTATCATTTTTTACCAAAAATAAATTTAAATAAAATAAATAATTATTTAAATAAAAAATCGTTTTAACCAATAACATAGTGTTTTTCACTATTCATCAAAAATTGAATGTTTTTAGAAAAATACCAAAATTCACTCTAAGATTATTTTTATATTCAGAATTAAAAAATTAAGTCATTTATAAAAAAATAAAAAACATATAAGTTGTAATTATTAATTTAAAATTAATTGTCGTTGTCAAAACCAAAAGGGGGGTTTTAAAAAAGTAAAAACTCTCAAAAGATTGATATGTGTTTATGTCAAATTTAAATTTAAATTTAGTTAAAATTACCTATATTTTATTAAATGATAAAAGTATACTCTAATTATACTTCAAAACCCATTCAAATGCATAATTTGACACTATAAATTATATTGATTTAAAAAGTTGTTTTCAATTAAAACATAGTATTTTTCAGTATTTATCAAAATATGAATGTTATCATAAAAGTACCAAATATTTTTCCAAACTAAATTCTTATGTCCCTATTCTAAAAAAAATTATTTTTATTTAATTGAATATATTAAAGTTTCAAATATTGGTTTTAAAAAGGGTTCTCCATTAAAAGACGGTAAAATTGCAATTTTTGAAAAATACTTCTTTTATCTGGAAAAAACGAATTTGTGCTTATATTATGTCTAAGAAACAAAAAATATGGAAGTTAAAAATATATATTATATAAGATTCAAAATTTAGTTAATACTATTCATAACCACTTTTTGAACGACCAGTTTGGTGATTTGTGGTGCGCTCAAACACGGTGGTGCGCGTAGCAGAGGCTATTGAATTATTTTAACGAGATAGCATAATATGAAATCTTGGGGTGTTACAGTTAAATTATACATTTTAATGGTTTTTAAGTATCATTAGATTATATTTTTATCATTTAAGATAATTTATTTCATTGAATGTAACTTCACATTTTAACTGGACATAAACAAGTGGAAATCTTTTGATAGTTATTATTTCTTAAAAAGCATGCTTTTTGTTTTGACAACATGATTTAATTTTAAATTCATTTCAGCCACTTATATGAATTTAATGTGGTAAAATGGATTCAATATTTTTAATCAGGAGGTATAAATTTTATAAATAAAAAACATTTATTCTTAGACATTATGAATATTTACTTCAGTAAATATTTTATTTACCGTGGTTAAAGGGTAAATCCGGTAAATAAGGGTAAACTTTTTTTATTATAATAATGTTAAATTACCCTAACATTTGTCCTATTCCTATTGGTTGATACATATCCGACCATGGGAATCCTTGGTTCAGTTTTGGGACCCGATGGAGCCACATGAGTGTGATAATGAAACTTTATATTAATTAATTTAAAGTAAAGGCAAAAAGGACCTAAACATATATCTTTTATTAAAATAATTTTCACAATGGGTAATATAATTTATATTTTTGAAATTAAATATTAATTTTACATATAAAAATATTTCCTACATCATGGTATTTTTTTAATTTCTAGACATCAAATAAATAAAATTATTTATGACAAAATAATAATGCAGTGTTTACCTCATTAAATAATGATTTAAATAAATGAGATTATAAAAATTAAAATAATATCCAAAACCTATCCAACTTTTTTGTATGATTTTATTTAGAACATGAGTCATATTATCTTGGAATATAATTTGTTTTGGATGTTTAGAAACTGAAAATAACTATATAAAAATTTAATATTTTCAAACATTTCTAACGAGCCCATCCACCCCCTTATAAAAATCCCTCAACTCTAACCCATTTCTCAAACCTCTCAAGCCACTTGTATCATCCAAACTCTAATTAATTAATCTCCCTACATCCCTCTCTTCCTTCTATAAACCTTACTTTAGGCATAAGGAACTTTGAGGAAGCATTTTGGTTGAATCCAAAGGGAGTTACGTGATTTAAAAGTAACATCTCCTCTTAAGTTTTTTCTTTTTTTTATACATCTACAACCCCCTAAACTCTCTTTATTACTTTATTTTATAAAATCAACAGTATCACCAATATAAAATGTTTTTTATGAGAATTTTTTGAACTTCACTTACACACACCTGTATTTAATGGGTATAGAACATAATGTTTCTGTGGACGGCGAACTACTGCCTCGCGAAACAATGATTGTTCAATCTTCTACTACCACCTATTATGGTGGATATTATAATGGAAATGTAATTATATATGATATATATGATATTTAGTTTATCTATAATCTTATATAATTCTCTTTTATAGCACACCCTTATTGTTTTTTAGGTTTTATATATGAGATAATATCATTTGAGGAAGTGCGGACTACCGCCCCCTAAATGTGATATGACTCGTTCATACCATACATGGAATGTATAAAGGATGAAGTTAGTGAAAATTTGTAACATATATATATATATATATAGATAATATTTTATTATACTGGAATAATAATATACCTATGTATCATTTGGTTTTCTTTCCTTTAAAAAAATTGATGTAGCGTTCGTGCGTACGTATGGATTTCTGTCTCCACAAACGCGATAAGATTCATTCCCAATCGTAACCATTCAAGAATAATTTTCATTTTATTATTAAAAATAATATTTAATAACAGAATATATTTCTAGATATTAATTAAATACAGCCTATACACAACAATAATGACTTATTTTACAAAACATATAAATGCAAACGAATCAATTAACACACGAAACAATGATACTATTAAAATATTATTAACAATGAAATATTAGAAGAACATAAGAGATACATTATTTATTTATGTAGTTCTTATATAATTTAATAACAATGAATTAACTTTTATACTAGAGGTTAAAGTTCCCTCAACCAAGGAATAATACTAGTTATAGGTTAATTTCACAATATCATTATTATCCGATGTTGCTTTTACACAAGTATCTACAGGGACTTCTTTATCATCCACATCCATGTTTCATAAAAATGTATTTCTAAAAAAATTACTATTCATTAAACTATGTTTTAAAGTCATCTATACCCTTGTTTTGATTTTTATAAAATGGTTTGAAAGGAATCTTTCCTTCATTTTCCGAACAAGGTACTTTATAACCTCTTTGATAAATTATGTTAATAATTTTTTTTAACATATATGGAGGGTGTGGTTATTTTCAGCCATTATATCACATTTGATGATTTCATTACAAGATTATAATAATATTTTCAAAATAAATGTTTTATTTTATAATTACGTGAATCTTAAATTATTTTAAAATAGAAAGATATATTTCTCTCAAATAGTTTTGATTTCATCTATGTCAACATCCTTTGATAAAATTTACACTTGTTTGAAGTTGATTTATTAGGTTAAAAATCTTCTATATTTTATTTAAGGTTTTATTATATGTTTGACTATGGATATGTTATTTTTATAACATTCAGGGTTTATGGTTAATAAATTGACATTTTGTATTCTAGTTTTAATTCGACTTTTTATGTTATGTTTCATCCTTTTTATATGAGGAATGTATTGGACTTAGTAAGTGATGGGTGGAGCTCACTATAGCTCCTTGGTGCATTGGTAGGTTTCAGGACACAATTATACGTTGAATTGATTGAGGCCTTTCCCAATTTTATATATGGTTTTGGCTGAGGCCTTAGTCATTTTTAGACGTCTTGGTCGAGGCCTTGAAAAAATGTTTCTGAATGTCCGACATTATACATTCCCTCATTATGAAAATAAAATTGATGGTTCATGTGGTTATTCGACTAGTAGAATAACCATGACTGTAACACCCTAGGTAAATAAATAATATGACATTTTTATATTTATCCATATTTGTGAATAAAATATTAATATTACTTTAAATGTAACGCTATGCTCGATGGCATACCCAATACGCGACAACGAGTTCCACTGAAATCTTACGTTGCACTCTAATAATAAAATAATATTATTTTAAATGGTTGTTAACGCCTATCTATTGTAATGGAAGGAAAGAACCGAACTAACTACAAAATGATTATATATTTTTTTCAAATATTTTTACTTTTATCCAATAAATGTTAGAGGCGTAAAATGAAAATGAATCCAATTCTAAGCATAAATCTTCTAATATTCCTTAAAAGGTCGATTAATATCCTTTTGATGGAGAACCCTTTTTAAATATACTTTTGACAATTTTATATGTTTTATTTGACAAAATAAAATCCATCTTTAGAATCTGGGCATCAAAATTTACTTTGTGTAAATTTTTGTTATTTTTCCGATAAAGATCATTTTTAGTGAAAATGTTACATTTTAATTCAAAACCTCCATTTAATATGATTTATTTAAATTGATATATTATATTTTTAATTGTGATTAAAGTTTATATATATTATATTTTTACCATTTAATCCATTGGTGATCATTGGAATTAATTTCACTTTGAAATTGGACTTAAACTAGTGTTAATCTTTTAATAGATATTGTTTCTTAAAAACACGCTATTTGTTTGAACAGCGGGAATTAATTATTGAATTAATTAATGCAACTTATATGTTTTGAATTTTGTAAAATAGATATCATTTTTGAATTCGGAATATCAAATATACCATAGGGTGAATTTTTGGTATTTTTCTGAAAAACTTCAATTTTTGATGAATAGTAAAACCACTTGGTGGTACTTAAAAAAACTGATTTTTTTGTTTAAATGAAATTTTACCACCTATGTGTTTTGAATTTCAAAATCCTACATACATGGTTTTCATTAGGAAGTAAAATGTGGTTCAATGGGATTAAAATAAATTTTTTGGTGAATAGTAACTTTTGTGTTTTTAATCGCGATTAGAGGTAATTAGTATAATTTAAGGTAAAAATAATGTTTTAATAAACTGAAATGACCTTGAAACATGTCCTACCATTATTTGATGTGTCATTTCCGACCACGAAAATCCATGGGTGAACTTGGGGACCCCATGGAGCCAGTTTGGTAGGAAAATGACATTAAAACGTTTTATTTAATGTTAAAATAAAAATGTCACAAACATGTGTTGTTTTACTAAAACAATTTTTAAATGGGGTTATAGAAGCCATATTTTTTACTATAAATATTAAATATAAAGCTAAAAAGATTTCCTACATCATGATATTTTTTTTTATAATTTTTATACAATAAATAAATTAACTTGTTTATGACACCATGATGATGTAGTGATTACCACATTATTTGACAATTTAAATAAAATGAAAAGATAATGTAAAATATAAGACCAAAACTTGTCAAAAACCTGTTGTATGGATGTATTTCGAACTCTTATC
Source organism: Viscum album (assembly GCA_963277665.1). Taxonomy (NCBI): domain Eukaryota; kingdom Viridiplantae; phylum Streptophyta; class Magnoliopsida; order Santalales; family Viscaceae; genus Viscum; species Viscum album. Next base: position 1,422,192,968 of record OY728145.1, read on the forward strand.
ACCTTATCCTCAAAATATATAAATTTGGGACCTTTAAACCAGAAAATCATTTTATAATAAAGTAAATGTTTATAACATTCCAAGAGTTCCCCTCCTCTCCTCTTATAAAAGGACCCCACCTCTACCACCTTACCCACACCTATCAAGCATTTGGATCAGCCAAACCCTTCCCATTCTGTCTCTTCACATCCCTATATTATGCCTAGAAGCCTCACTTTGGGCAGAAGTCTTCCCAAGGAAGCCTTTGAGCTCAAATCAAAAAGAGTTACCTATTTAAAGGTAGTGTCTTCTCATGTATTCTTTTGATTTATTTTGGTTCTCCAACCCTCTAAACTATTTTATTCCTTTATTTTGTAACAAAAACAGTATCTTAAATATACTAGTATGTTTTTATGTGAAGGATTCGAGCTACAATTACACAAACCCTCGTCTAATGGTTAAAGAATATATTGTTTCTGTGGATGGCGAATTTCTGCCTTACGAAACGATGATTGTTCAATCTTCTCTTAACACCTTTCATGGTGTCCATTATAATGTCACTATATTTTATATATGATATATATGGTATTTATATTTTTTATATGCTTCTGAATTTTATATTTAAAACATGCCTTTATGCTTTTCATGTTGTGAAAATGTGATAATTTCATACAAGGAAGTGTGGACTACCGCCCCCTCAAGTGATGTGATTCGTTCATGCAATACATGGAATGTATAAAGAATGAAATTTACGAACATATGTGACCTATATTACATATATATTATACTGGAATTATAATATATATATATCTCAATTATTTTTAAATCCATTAATATGACAAAAAAATGAAAGTAGCGTTCATGCGTATGTACGGCCTACTGTCTCCATGAACGGTGCATTTCATTTATTTTTATCTCCAAATGTTATGAGGTAGTATAAAATGAATATGTAATGGATATATATTATATTTAAATCATTAATACTATTCTGGAGATGATATACTTATAACTACATGGACAGTCATTTTCAAACAAGTTCATTTTTGACTAATGTACCAAACATCGACAAAAACGTCTGATATGAACTCACATTATTAACTAATTATTATAATATTATAATATGTGATATAAACTGAATAATAATATTTAAAAGAGTTCCTTATGAAATTATAAATTGACCATGGTTTATTATTCAGGAATATAAAGAAACGAACAATACAAGTCAAACATGAGGTAAGGGATCCAACCCCTCTCTTTCTTTTTAAGTGCATTGTTTTATGTTATTCCTTTTAAGATAATCATTCTTATGATTGGGATGTTATTTTATATTAATCTTACTGGGATTTTTATGTTCATATGATTAGAGGCCATATTTTCTCTCATAAATCCATTTTGGATGTTTTGAGCGGCGCCGTTAGGCTGCCGAATTTTCATAATAGATCCAATCTCTCTCTTTTTAAGTACTCGCCTTTATGCCACTTCTTTTATGCTCCTCTTTGTTATATTGTGGGATGTTATTTTATATTAATATTTATGTAAATTTTATGATAATATGATTAGATACCCTATGTGATCTCATCAATCGATTTTTGGAAGTTTTACGTGGCGTTGTTAGGCTGCCGAGTTTTCGTAAGGGATTTTTCATCTCACTTTTATTCCCATGAGATTTATGCTACATTTGACACAATTTACTTTGAGTGGTATTTATACTTCCCATTATTCTACTCTTTATGTAATATAAATTCGTTTATTAGTATTTACATCAATGTTGTATTGTCCTTCTTTCATTGGGTGTATGTTTCGAAAGATACCCAAGTCGGTAAGGGAACCTTTCACCCTCCTCTTTTTAAAATACTTCTTTTTTGTTGATTATTTTTATTTACATATTGTTATGTTGGGATATGTTCTTTTATATCCTTATTTATGTAAATTATATGTCCAAGTGATGAGATACCCTTTTTACCTCTCATCAACTCATTTTCTGAATTTTGAAGTGACACTGTTAGGCTGTCAAATTTTTTGCAGGGGAACTTCTAAACCCAATTTTGATTCTTTGGGATAAACATGTACTCCTTGAATATGTAGTTCTATGAATATGTGTGAATAACCTATGATTTTCTTATACTTAATATCCACATATATTTGGGGTATTCGTTTGTCACACATAATTATGTAATTGATTTATCCTTAATCCAAGGATACCATCTTTGTAAGGGACTTCGTCTCGATCTCCCTTCATTAAGGCATATTTTTTATCTAATACAGGGCTTTATTTTATACGGTGTATAAAACACTTTGACTTATACTTTTATTCTAAAGTAATCTTTTCTATATGAAGCATTTTACGAAACGGAAAAAATTACGTTTCTTTTTAACATATGTGTCGACAATGACCTTTATGCCGCCGCTAGTATTATTTGATCTTTGGCTTCCTCAACATGCCATTATATTTTTTTAAAGTAAATAAATACCATATACTCTTTTTTGGTATTGAAAATGGTTTTGATAATGGATTTGTTATGTCAATATATTTAAGTGATATATTGTGCTTGAAATGTGGAAATTTTTTCTTTCCTTTATAATTGTTTTATGTGTAATGATTTTATAATGGTACTTCGTCATTTGACGGGTGTTTACATGATAAACCATATGACGGGTGGTGTCATGAATACCATGACTGGTGGTTACGTTATAACCTCTAATGCATTGGGTATGGAAGTTGGTCGTATGGTTATTCCATTAAGTATGTGTGGAAGTCGACCGTATGGTTATTCCATTTAAGTGTTTTTATGTCCCATGTTACCTTTATATGTTATGTGTTCATTATATGGGTTTTATGGTAATCTTTTGGATACAAAAGTGTAAGTAATGTTCTTTTATTCAGTGAATATTTTTTTACTACTTTATAAAGGTGAAAAGTATTACTTTGGTAAAGTACTCATGGTTTACTTGTTGTTTTGGAAAACTAACAGTTTTCCTTCATTGTGTATCCCATACTGAGCTTTTTATGCTCATCCCAAGTTTTTTTTTTGAAATGTTTTTCACAGGAAATAATGTTGAATAGGGTCAAGGATGGGATCAAGGAAATTTCAGGCCGTCTAAAACATGGAACTAGATGAGTTTCTTTTTAAGAGTTTTTTTTTCTTACAGAAACATAGTAGAAGTGTCTAATTTGTAATATTTTGAGATGTAATAGTTACGTCCTAATTCTCTAAAAAACTAAACCTGAAAATAACCTCTAAGTGAATTATTCATTTAATTCAAAAATAAGTAATTTTTAAGGTCAAGGCCTTATAGTTGGTATCAGAGGTCGGTTTAGATAACTTTAGAGGTTAGGGTATTCTCTAAGCATAAGTGACATTACCATAATGGTTAGGATTTCAGAAAGAGTCCTAGTTTTAGATAAAGTGAATGAGTAAGTATATCTTAGTGTTTATCTTCCTAATTAGTGCATGATAATTTTGTTGATATACTCACACAGACATTTGTTTGTTCTAGTAAACGGATGGATCTAGCAGGAACCAAAGTGACAATGGGTATGAAGGAAACTATGGTGGTTCTCTGATTAAGAGACTGGATGAAATAGGGGATTCAATGAGGAATCACATGGTTATTCCAAACCAACTATCAAGGAGTCATGATTAACCACTTGAACTTTGGTGAGTTCTCTAATACATCGTCTACGAGGGAACCAACTCGATGTGGAAGTTCAGGTAATAATTATAAAGGTAACCATTAGGGTTTATATGATCCTTACTTTGAGGTAATTATAGGTTACTACAAGATATGATAGAATTCGAAAGGCATGAGATAAACTTGAGGTTAAAATATGTTATGGTTATTTTTGAAGATTTTATCTCGTTTTGGGGAATGTTTTAAGAATTATATAGTTTTGGAAAAAGGATAACACACAGACCATGTGACAACCCGTCGCGTCGGACAAAGCTGTGGGAATCGAACCTACAAACAAAGTGCGACTGGTATTTATCGCCTACCACTGGACTACGTGATGTCCCATGTTAGTATGAATTATTCTATTTAATTAGATGATTTTATTATTTAAGAGTAATTTGATTTTGGGATATCTATGGAAATTATTAACCTATCATGGAGGATATATGATTAGGTTAATTACTTTTCTATATGAGACTTTTAGAGCAACTGATGTTATTTGGAGATAAGTGTTAATTTGTACCTTGGAAGACTATGTGACTAAATCCTTCAAATATTTGGTTTTCAATATTAGTTTGGTTTACATTGAATAATTTTAGGGACAAATTTTTTATCAAATGCTCCTCGTTGAACTTTGGGTTTTTTGGACAAATTTTGGAGAATAAGAATAGATTTCCTTTTTATAAAGGATTATTCTTTTTGGGTATTATCTAATCTCATACTAACCTTTTTTGTTTTAGTTTTGGTTATGGTCTAAAGACATGTAAAGTATATAGTTATCTTTTGTGGATTAGTCGATTTTCAAGAATTTGATTTTAGTACTCTTAATGCAAAAAATTCATCCTAAATACTCATCTTTTGGAGAAAGTATGAGTTTGTGTAAGAAATATAGTAAAAGTTGAAAGTCAACATGACAAGTAAGTATGTTTCCTTATGTTTTAGTTATGCTCAAAAATAAATTCCTCAATGAAATGTAACTAAAAAAATGTTGTTCGTTAACTTTTCCTAGTGGGGAATCCAATACCGTTTAACCCATCACAATTTTGTGATTTTCTGGTGGTTAACTTTATCCTAAACATGTTCCTATCACACTCCCTCAGAACATGACCCATTTCTTTTTATTCCATATCCATGTTTTCCTACATGGAATCCTAGTATGGGTTAACTCGGGTTACCTCTGTACTTCTCTTTATTTCTTTTAAAGTGATTGTTTTTCCGACACTTGTTCCAATGTGAGACTTTCAATGATGTTTCCGAGCCCAATTTTAAAATTGAGAGGACGCAATTCCCAAAAGGGGGGAAGGATGTAACACCTCGGGTAAATAAATAATTTGAAATTTTTATATTTATCCATATTTGTGAATAAAATATTAATATTACTTTAAAGGGAACGCTATACTCGATGGCGTACCCAATACGCCACAACGAGTTCCTTTGATATCTTACATTGCACTCTAATAATAAAATAATATTATTTTAAATGGTAGTTCACGCCTAGACATTCTAATGGAAGGAAAGAATGGAACTAACTAAAAAATGATTATATAAGTTTTTCAAATATTTTTACTTTTATCCAATAAATGTTAGAGGCGTAAAATACAAATGAATCCAATTTTAATCATAAATCTTCTAATATTCTTTAAAAGGTCGATTAACCACCTTTTGATGGAGAACCCTTTTTAAATATACTTTTGAAAATTTTATATGTTGTATTTGACAAAATAAAATCCATCTTTATAATCTGGACATCAAAATTTACTTTGTGTAAATTTTTGTTATTTTTCCGATAAAGATCATTTTTAGTGAAAATGTTGCATTTTAATTCAAAACCTCATTTTTATCTGATTTATTTATATAGATAGATTATATTTTCAATTGAGATTAAAGTTTATTTATAATATATTTTTACCATTTAATCCAATGGTTTTCATTGGAGTTAATTTCACTTTGAAATTGGACTTAAACTAGTGTCAATCTTTTAATAGATATTGTTTCTTAAAAATACGCTATTTGTTTTGACAGCGGGAATTAATTATTAAATTAATTAATTCAACTTATATGTTTTTAATTTTTTTAAAATAGGAATCATTTTAGAATTCAGAATATCAAATATATCTTAGGGTGAATTTTTGGTATTTTTTTGAAAAACTTCAATTTTGATGAATAGTGAAACCACTAAGTGGTACTTAAAAAAACTGATTTTTCATTTAAATGAAATTTTACCACCTTTGTGTTTTGAATTTAAAAAATCTGACATACATTTTTTTCATTATGAAGTAAAATTTGGTTCAATGGGATTAAAATAATTTTTTGGTTAATAGTAACTTTTAAGTTTTTAATCGTGATTATAGGTAATTAGTGTAATTTAAGGTAAAAATAATGTTTTAATAATATAAAAATGACTTTGACACATGTACTACCCTTATTGGATGTGTCTTTGCCGACCAACAAAATCCATGGGTCAACTTGAGGACCCCATGGATCCACTTTGGTAGGAAAATAAAATTAAAATCTTTTTATTTAATATTAAAATAAAAATGTCACAAACATGTGTTGTTTTACTAAAACAATTTTTAAATGGGGTTATAAAAGTCATATTTTTTACTATAAATATTCTTTAGAAATATAAGAATATTTCCTACATCATGATATTTGTTTATAATTTTTAGACATTAAATAAATTAAATTATTTATGACACCATGATGATGTTGTGATTACCTCATTATTTAACGATTTAAATAAAATGAAAAAGATAATTTAATATCTAAGACCTAAACTTGTCAAAAACATATTGGATGGATGGATTTAGAAATCTTATCACCTTCTCCTAGAAATATATAATTTTGGGACCTTTAAAATCCGAAAATCATTTTATAATAAAGTAAAAGTTTATAAGTTTCCAAGAGTACCCCTCCTCTCCTCTTATAAAAGGACCCCACTTCTACCCCCATACCCACACCTCTCAAGCCTTTGGCTCGGCCAACCCCTTCCCATTTTGTCTCTCCACATAAATCTATTACTCCTATAAGCCTCACTTTGGGCAGATTTCTTCCCATGGAAGCCTTTGAGCTCAAATAAAAAAGAGTTACCCGTTTTAAGGGTAGTGTCTTCTCTTGAGTTCTTTTGTTTTATTCTGCTTCTCCAACCCTCTAAACTCTTTTATTACTTTATTTTGTAACAACAACAGTATCTTAAATATACTAGTATGTTTTTTTGTGAAGGATCTGATCTAGAAATACACACACCTTCGTCTAATGGTTAAATAACATATTATTTCTGTGGATGGAGAATTTCTACCTCACGAAACGATGATTGTTCAATCATCTATTAACACCTTTCATGGTGGAAATTATGATGTCACTATATTTTATATATTATATATATGGTATTTATGTTTCTTATATTCTTATGAATTTTATATTTAAAACATTCCTTTATGCTTTTCATGTTGTGAAAATGCGATAATTTCATACGAGGAAGTGTGGACTACCGCCCCCTCAAGTGATGTGACTCGTTCATGAAATACATGGAATGCATAAAGAATGAAATTAATGAACATATGTGACCAATATAACATATATATTATACTAGAATTATAATATATATATCTATAAATTATTTTTAATTCCATTAATATGACAAAAAAATGAAAGTAGCGTTCATGCGGACGTATGGCCTACCGTCTCCATGAACGGTGCATTTCATTTCTTTTTATCTACAAATGTTATTAGGTAGTATAAAATTAATATTTACTGGATATATATGATATTTAAATCATTAATACTATTCTGTAGATTATTTACTTATAACTACATGGACAATCATTTTCAAACAAGTTCATTTTTGACTCATGTACCAAACATCGACAAAAACGTCTAATATGAACTCACATTATTAACCAATTATTATAACATTATAATATTTTATATGAACTGAATAATAATATTTAAAAGTGTTTCTTATGAAATTATAAATTGAACAATGTTTATTATTCAGGAATATATATAAATGAACAAGACAAGTCAGACTTGAGGTAAGGGATCTTACCCCTCTCTTTCTTTTTAAGTACACTCTTTTATGTCATTCCTTTTAAGCTAATATTTCTAATGATTGGGATGTTATTTTATATTAATATTAGTGTAATTTTTTGTTCATATTATTAGAGACCATATTTTCTATCATCAATCCATTTTGGATGTTTTGAGTGGCGCTGTTAGGCTGCCGAATTTTCGTAAGAGATCCAATCCCTCTCTTTTTAAGTACTCTCATTTATGACACTTATTTTAAGCTCTTATTTGTTATGTTGGTGGATGTTATTTTATATTCATCTTTATGTACATTTTATGTTAATATGATGAGAGAACTTATTTGATCTCATCAATCCATTTTTGGAAGTTTTAAGTGGCGTCGTTAGGCTGCCCAGTTTTCGTAAGGGATTTTTCATCGCACTTTTATTCCTCTGAGATTTATGATACATTTGACACAATTTCCTTTGAGTGTTATATATACTTCCCATTATTCTACTCTTTGTTTAATATAATTTCGTTTATGAGTATTTACATCAATGTTGTATTTTTCTTCTTTCATGGGGTGTATGTTTCGAAAGATACCCATGTCGGTAAGGGAACCTTTCACCCTCCTCTTTTTAAAAGACTTCTTTTTGTTGGGTCTTATAATTTACATATTGTTATGTTTTTATATGATCTTCTATATCCTTATTGATTTAAATTTTATTTCCAAGTTATGAGATACCCTTTTTATCTCTCATCAACTCATTTTCGGAATTTTGATGTGATGCTGTTAGGCTGTCAAATTTTTCCAAGGGAACTTCTTAAGCCAATTTTGATTTTTTGGGATAAACTTGTACTCCTTGCATATGTATTTCTATGAATATGTGTGAATAACCTCTGATTGTTTTATACTTAATATCCACTTATATTTTGTGTATTCATTTCTCACACATAATTTTGTAATTGATTTATCCTTAATCCAAGGATACCGTCTTTGTAAGGGACTTCGTCTCAATCTCCTTTCATTAGGACATATTTTTGTTCTAATACAAGGCTTTCATTTATATGGTGTATAAACCCCTTTGACATATACTTTTATTCGAAAGGAATCTTTTCTCTATGAATTGTTTTACTAAACGACAAAAAGTATGTTTTTTTATCATACGCGGTGATAATGACCTTTCTGCCACCGCGAGTATTATTTGATCTTTGGCTTCCTCAGCAAGCCGTTATATTTATTAAAAGTAAATAAATACCATATACTCATTCTTGATATTGAAAATTGATTTGATAATGGATTTATTATGTCAATATATTTAAGTGATATATTGTGCTTGAAATGTGGAAATGTTTTCATTCCATTATAATTGTTTTATGTGTTATGATTTTATAATGGTACTTGGACATTTGACAGGTGGTTACGTGATAACCAATATGACAGGTGGTGACATGAATACCAGGATGGGTGGTTATGTTATAACCTCCAATTCATTGGGTATGGAATTCGACCGTATGGATATTCCATTAAGTATGTGTGGATGTCGACCGTATGGTTATTCCATTTAAGTATGTTTATGTCCCAAGTTACCTTTATATGTTATGTGTTCTATATATGGGTTTTATGGTAATCTTTTGGTTATAAAAGGGTAAGTAATGGTCTTTTATTCAGTGAAGAGTTGTTTTACTACTTAATTAAGGTTAAAAGTATTACTTTGGTAAAGTAGTCATGGTTTACTTATTGTTTGGAAAGACTAACAGTTTTCCTTCTTTGTGTATCCCTTACTGAGCTTTTTATGGCTATCCCAAGTTTTTTTTTGAAATGTTTTTCACAGGACATAATGTTGAATAGGGTCAAGGATGGGATCAAGGAAATTCCAGGCTTTCTAATACATGGAACTATATGAGTTTCTTTTTAAGAGTTTTTTTTCTTATGTAAACTTAGTATAAGTGTATACTTTTTAATCTTTTGAGATGTAATAGTTATGTCCTAATTATCTAAAACTCTAAACCTGAAATGATCCTCTATGTGAATTATTCATTTAATTCAATAATAAGTAATGTTTAAGGTCGGGGCCTTATAATGAATAAGTTTTATTATAGCATTATTTACTCAGATCATATTTCTACTACAAATCGTACATGTTAATTATTTGTAAAGGCATGTGTTTTCAATTATTCAACATGCATAATGTTAATGTTTCCAAAACTATATTTCTTAATCTTACTGAGCGTTTGAGATCACCACTTTCTTAAGTTTCACCTTCCTAGGATATGAAGAAGTTAGTTATAAGTTACTTGCAGGTATAATCTAGGAATCTTGGATGTTTCTAATAGAATAAATTAGTGTTGTATTCATTTTCAAGTGGTAATGATGAGATTATGTATATATCTTCTATCCAACAATACTAAACTGATCGGTCTTTCGGGACATGATTCCTTGTATCATACAAATATAATGTAATAATGCACAATATCTAGGTAACTGGGTTTAGGGCGTTACAATATAAGTTTCATTGTATGATCCAGAATCAGCAATGGTTGTTCCTCAAATAATATATTCTACTACAATGATATGAAATATTAGTTCAGTACATGGGAAGGTTCATGTATTTACATCCTTAAGAGAGGTATATGGCATTCGTAATGAACATGATAGTGGGTTGGTGGAGGAATTATGTTATAGGATACCGTATTTATGTGATATATAATTTGGAAGGGACTCATATACTTGAGGATCTGTTTCCCTTTCTTCACAAATCTCAATACATTATTCTAGGGTGTAATTATGAAAAAAAATTATATCACTAAACTCAAATTATAGATTACACTAGTGGTTACCAGTATAAATTTTATTCTAACTATGATATTCCTTGACATGTTTCTGAATGTATCTAACATTCTCATACTTTTCTTCAGTTATCTATGGTCTCAATAGCTTTAATTCTTCAACTTTATTTCGGAACATTGGATCTCAAAATTTTTCTTCAAAAGGGGATTTATTAAATATCCATATGAAGTCTTGATTTAAGTATATTTCAATATGAAAACAAATCTAGATGAAGGTGATGATCCCAAAAACCATTCAAATATAAATAACAAGACCCCGACATATGTTATTGGGTTTGAATTTTCGTTTCAGATGGCACAACCATTTGGGGATGATATTATGTGATGAAATTCAACTCTATATCAAAGATTTGCTGAAGAATTCACCAGAACATGGAGGTAAAACATAGACCTTGATCAAATACAATGGAATGTATTACTCCATGAAAACATAAAACTTCCTTAATTTATATCATGGTATGATGATCTCTAGAGAATAATTCATTGATAATGATGAAGTTTGATGACATAGTTAGGTGATAAACCATAATCCATAACTAATTATGACCTTACAACATTTTTTGGATTCCAATGACAATATACATGGTGATGTTCTTTCATTCCCATTCTGGTATGGGTAATGGATGCAATATCCTCTTAGACATTTTTATCTCTGCCATGACTCAATGGAATACCAAGAATCGAGAAAAAAACTCTACATTATCTATCTTCATTCCCTCCCACCAGAATTATTTTATTTAAATCTATATAAAACATCATACTACCAAGATGAATAGATAATGAAGAACTATGATCTTCTTCTAACAAATCCAACTACAAGTCTGGTATAGAGATAATGAAAACATGCTTTTTAAACTACATCATTCCATCAGTATTATGATTAAACTCCAGACCATTTCTAACTTTCTTTTGTGGCCCTATTTATTCCTTATATGAATCTTTAATCTTATCTATTAAAGATGATTAAACTTTCAATTGAGATATATAATATTGTTCTCATTCCATCAAGGATTATAGATTCATAAAATCAAATTATTAACATATAAAATCTTTTTTATACTTATTATGGATAATATATAATGTTCTTTTTGACTCAAAGTAACATCTTCCTTGTTCTCTTTCAAAGGGTGGTAATTTTATGTTAAATAATAATATTTAATCAGATTTGAACATCTTCTTTTGGTCATATATAAAACCTTATGTGTGAATATATAATTTAAAATTTTAGGATTGGTATATATATCATACTTTTATCTATGAAGATAATTCCTCTATATATTTAATACAAAAATTATTGTAGCTAACTACATATAATTTATTGTGTAATTTCACTCATGATTATTCAATGTTCATGAGGAATAATTCATAAAATTTTCATAACTCATAATAACACAAACCAATCCTTTTTTTATGAATAATTATATGTTATAAAATCTTATCCAATATTGGTTAATGTCGGCACATGAACACATACTGATCTATCCTTTAGTTACTTGAATGTCTTTTAAAATTCATTTGTCTAAAGTAACTTTTCAACAATCAAAGTTTTCTTTGTTATAGGATTAGAAAGTCCTGAAAAATTTTCCACAAAATTATTGATAATATCCATCTCAACCAAGAAAAATACAGATCTTAATCTCCGTTGTTGTTCTGGTCCAACATTCAGTACACTATATCAATAAGGGATCTACTGATATACCCTCTCTTGAAATGATATGATAAAAAATGAAACCTTTTACAATCAAAATTCACACATTATAAATTTGGAATATATTTTATCCTTAAATAGGGTATTTAGTACAATTATAAACTGACATTCATACTCTCCCTTCCTCTTTGAATTGAAAATAATATCATCTATAAAAATACGACAAACAACTCAATGTAATCTCTAAAGACTATATTCATTAAATCTATAAAGAAGTAAGGTAATTAGTAAGATCAAATGGAAATACTATATATTCATAGTGTCCATACCTTGTATAGAAATTCATCATAGGTATACCCTCCTTCATAACCCCCAATTGATGATATCCAAAATAATTTTCTATATTGTAAAAGTATTGATCTCTACATAGCTGATAAAACAAGTCATAATATAGGGAAGATGAATCGTTTTATTGATCATGATCTTGATCAAATCCCAATAGTCAATGCGTAGTCGAATTGAACCATATTTATTTTTTAAAAATAATGAACATGTTTTTTCTAGGAACATACATTTAGATAAATGAATCCCTTTTAAACTATGTATTGTTGTTTCTTTTTCAATTCCATAAACTTGATCGGAGCCATTCTATAGGGAGTCTTCAAAATTGGTGCGGAACTGAGAATGATTTCAATGGACAACTAAAATTAACATTTGGGAGGAAGACCCGGATATTCTTATATAAATACATCAATAAATTTATGATGAATAATAAAATCATCAATTTTGAGTTTTTCCCGACCATATGAGATAAGAACCACTTCTGAATTATAATTAAGACCAATACATTGGATGTGATATCCATCAAAATATAATAATTTTCAACACATTGATATGAGATCATTGTTCAGTTTTCAATATCAATTGTGTATTACTTTCTCAATAATTGATGTGGTATTTCTATAGGGAAATCCAATCCATGCCTAATACGAAATAAAATTCAACCAGAGTAAGAATGAAAATATTACATGATGTACATTTCCACCAATGTCAACTATAGAGAAATCATAGACCTACTATGAAATCTGTATACTATTTAGATTTATCACCGTTAATTCTATATCTAACAGTTAGGGTGGAATAATGAAAATCTTAGAATGTTCATTACATATGAAATAATGGGTACTTCTAGACTAAAATAAGTCACTAGTACATCTAGAGATGATGGTATGTGTACTTCTCACCACATTGTTATTGAACCCCTAATTAGAAATTGTGATCTTATGATATTTTTCCTTTTCCTTTAGATTAAGAGGATTATAATGTCGATCATCATCGTTAACACTTAGTTTAGGGAATTAGTTAAAATAATATCAATTTTCCTTAATCTTTAATAACTAAAGTGTGGTAGGTTCATTCAATGATTCTTTTTCTCTACAAAAATTTCTACTCTACATACTCCCATCATTTTGATAGTCAATTACCAAATGAACATCCCATCTACACTTAAAACATTTGTTATTCCCATTGTAAAAATTTCCCCCATTATTCTTACAGAACTTTGAGAGTAATAAAATGATCATATTTTACCCTCTATATTTGTATATTTTCATTTGAACTATGACTATAATTTATTCTAAAAATGAGATTGATATGTAACTCTAACCTAAATTTCTACCTTAATAGAAAAATGCACAATATTTTCAAAACTAATAAAGTATCATATAGCTAACTCCCTATAGGGACATGGTTTAAAGAAACTTAATAATTAATCAAACTAACAATTAGGTTGGATGATAATAGAAAAATCATTCCTCACATGTCTTTTAAAATTATCCCTATAGTTATTGACAAATTTATCATCCCATTTAATTAACTCAAGGAAATCTATATCTATATTCATATAAAGAATAGGTGTAATGTACATGTTGAAAAATATGTTCATAATCTAATCCCAATTTTTTAGTCAATATCACCATGTTTCATCGTAATCATGATAAGAGTCCATCATTGATCTATTTCACCTTCCAAACAAGAGACAAAAAAATTGAATTTTTTATTTTATAAACATTAAATAATGAAAAAAATATCTTCAGTGGTAATTATCGATTATTCTAAAATTAGTGAATCATAATAACCAATGAATGAAGATAGAAATTGACTCATGAAAGATTTAATATAATTTTATTCACTCATTTTCTAATTTAGATGTACAGTGTGATTCATATCTTGATATTGTTTTTTAAGTGTAACAAAAATATTTTTAATTTTAGATCCCATAACATTTGTATTATCGAGAAGTAAATCGTTTGAATTTCTGAAACAATTATAATTAACATGGTTCGTCTTGCTTACATTCATTGACTAAAACCAAAAAGTATAGTGTAAGAGTAATTAATCATAATAGGGGGCCAAATAATCATTAATATCACTTATAGTATGTCTATATTATGACACATTCTTTAATCTATGAAACATTTGGTTTTTCCTATAGCATTTACCATAAAAATCTAATTAAATATTTTATGAAGGTTCATAATGTGCTTGTGAATTTCCATAGTGTATTCCTTAGTTTTATAAAACTAGATTTTTAATGAAGACTGTTTTCAAGCTCCAGTCCCCAATAAATTCCATATCAATATTTCTTTTTTGGTGATTGTTCTTATAGATAAATCTATTCCATTACCACATCAATATGTAGTACCTAGAAAGGGATTTAGTTATAGAGAACCAAATTCTTTATCCTTTAAGAAAATTATGTGTTATTAACCTATATATTTACTAGTCATTATACATATACTAAAACATGTCCTTAGGGATCACAATATGTTTTTCTCATCCATGTTTCTTATGGTAAACTTAAATTCTTCTTTGATACCAACTATTGCGACCTAGGCTTCTCAAACATTGACATTAAATTTATTTTTTCAAAATTTTTATTATATTACACAAACACACACCCAATGAAAGTATATTTTAATTCCTTTGGAAACACAGAAACCTAAATAGGGTCCCATTAGTGAACTCTATAATCTCCCACTATGTCTATATAACTACGACCCTTCATACACACACCATATATAATTCATATTTCTATACCCTAGGAAAAAATAGAAGAAATAGTGAACTAAAATGGTTAGTAAGGGTAAAAAAGTGAGATAAGTAAAAATAACATGAAAATAATGGTATGAGGACATGAAAATAACATTTGGAAACCATACCATGCTTATTAAATATCATAATCATGATTCATGGAATAAATATTGGATATTCATAAGACATAAAACATAAGGGAAATAAATAATGTGTTCTATTAGAGCATAACTGTAACACCCTGACATTTTATAAAAAATAGTCTTTTAATTTAATTGATGTCTTGTGTTGTAAGCTACAACAATATTATCTTATGCGATACGCAACACCGTATTAGCTTTCAGTATACGAAACACTATTCTTATATTGTGTTACACACAATTTCATATTTGTTTGATAATAGTCATTCTACGCAACATTGAGTGTATATATATATATTCAATGTATAAATAAAAAATGGTTGGATTATGTTATATGAAACAACAAAGGAGTCTTGCACAAAAAGCAACCCAAACTTGGCTTGCATTACACGCTATTGCGACCCTCCTCGATAGCATGTGTTGTACGCAATACCGGGTTTTACTAAACAACGATATATTATTATAATATTATTATGAACTAGACATTATGAATAGTATTAACTAAATTTTGAATTTTATAACATTATTATTCATCTTAAAAAATTTAGAGAACATGGTATAAGAACAAAATAAAATTTTCAGGTAAAATATGTATTTTTCAAAAAATGCAGTTTTGCCGCCTTTTGATGGCCCACCCACTTTAAATATATTTGTTGACATGTTTATAAGTTTAATTTGACAAAATAAAATTCTTCTTTTGAATCAGTATATAAAAATTTACATTGGATAAAGTTTTTAAATTTTTCTGATAACTTTCATATTTTAATGAATAGTAAAAACACGCTATATTTTAATTAAAAACAACTTTTTTTCATCATAATTATTTATATGGGTAAATTATAATATTTAATGGTTTTAAAGTATAAATAGAATATATTTTTACCATTTAATATAATTTATGTCATTATCATTGATTTTACATTGAATTCGTAGGTTAAATCAATTCAGTCTTTTGCAATGTTTTAAACAAACACCCATTTTCATTCGACAACAGGATTAATTTTAATTTAATTTCTACAACTTCTGTGTATTGAATTTGAAAAAATGGATCACATATTTGGAATTAGTGGATCTAAATTATGTTAATAGGCTAATATTTTTGTTTGGTAATTATGAATAGTAACTACGATAAATTTTATTTACCATAGTTAAAGGTAAATCAGATAATTAAGGGTAAATATAATATTATAAAATTACCCTAACACATGCCAAAATTCTATTGGATGGCTAAAAGTATTCCCATATCACCTAAGGGTCGTATTAGATTTATTTTATGGACTTTCGTCCATGAAAATAATTTAATTATTATTAAAACCAAAGAAAGTGACAACATGTCAATCCCTTAAATCTTATAAGTATAATAATTTTAATTTAGTGATAAACATCATAAAACTTCAAAAATGAATAGTATACAAAAATATAATAAAATTATCTACATCATGATATTTTATTTATAATTTTTAGGGATTAAATAATTATCATTAATGGTGATACATTAATGATGCAGAAATTATTTATTAAGTGAAAAATGAGTAATATAGTTTTATTGAAATAATAATACCCATTAAAAGACCCAGAAACCTGACCAAAACTTATTGGTAGTGTATATCTACACCATAATCATCCAATTACCTTATAAATAACCGTTTTCAGTCTTATAAAAGTGATTATGAAACTTATATTATTTTATTTTAAATGATGCCAAAGTTGTCACCTTCATAATTTAATAAATATAACAATTTAAATATTGTGATTTTAAGATGATAAATTCTAGTAAAATTATTATTTTGAAAGGTATTATATTTATATTCATTATAGGATTTTATTTTTAATTTTTATTCAATAAATAAGTATATTAAATAATATTACAAAACTGTTGTAGTAATTATTTTATTAAGTGATAAACCAAATAAATGGTTTTAAAAATAATAAAATAAATATTATATGAACTATTTAATGTTCTACACTAATTTTTAAGATACATATGACCTTTTATGAATCTATTAAATTTTTTATTTCGAACATATCTTCTGTATATATTTTATTTAAATTCAAATAAATAAATAGTGTCAAAATTGACACTATTGTTATTTTATAAAAATAACATATTATAAAATTGTTTAAAAATCACAATAATATTTAAAAATTATAAATTTAAAGTTATATGGTATAAAATGTTATATAATATACAATTATATCCAATTCATAAAAAATAATTAATTATTTGTTATAATTTAAAATTTAGAATGTTATTACCACAAATAAAATTAAATTGATTAAATAAGGATAAATCAAGTTGATAATGTTTAAAATAAATTCATAACATGTCTAAATTTTATTGGTTGATGATATTAGAACCCTATATCATCTAATATTTGGATATGAGTCATTTTGGATGTTTTTAAGTGGGGTTTGGTTTTAATATAAACTAATATTTCTTATACTTTCAAAGGTGCCCCTCTCCTCCCTTATAAAAGGGAACCTCCTCCCTCTCTTCCTCACACCAATTTAAACCTTCAATATCGGCCAAAACCTGAAAAATTCTATTTTACACTTCCATAGAAACATCCTAGAGGTTCCGGTCTTCTTAAAAGACCAATATTAGTGCCCTAAGTGGAGGTCTCAAAGAGGTTCTTCAAAGAAGAGGTAATGTTCGTTACCGATTCCTTCAACTTTATTTTTTCTTCCACTTCTTCTTACTTAGTTGTTTCATTATAAAGTAAAAAAATCAGTATAAATCATATACTGATATGTTATTATAAGTATGAAACAACCCTATTTCACCATCTATCCATCCTATGGAAAACGAAATCACCACGCGTGCGTACATTCAGAATACCGTCTCCACGCCGTGGTGTAATCTATTTTCCCACCACCACCTTAATTGGATGGGTATAATGGTGAAAATAAATAACTATATATGATTATTTTATAGTGGTATTTATTCTGAAATAGTATACATACACTCCAATACAATTCCACGATCATGGGAATGATATCATCGCTCATGCATACGTACAGAATACCGTCTCCACGAATGCGATGAGATTCATTTTCCATGATTAACCATTCAAGAATGATTATAAAGTATATATAATGAATAATAATGAAATATATGACATAATTAAGCTACTTTATTTATGTATACATATATATATATATATATTATCTACTTACTTCCATTCAATTCAATAAGGAAACGAAAACAGCATTCATTCGTACGTACGGCCTACGGTCTCCATGAACAGTGTATTTCTTTCCATTTATAAATATATTATATATATGTATATTCTGAATATATATTATATATAAATCATGTTTTATATTCTGGAATTATGTAATCATTATCTATGTAATCATATGAATAATTACAAGTCAAAACACTAAAGACAAATTAAACGATTTTACCCAAAATGCTCTTTAACATGGAATTTACAAAAGAACGGGTAATATAAAGTCAAAAGTGAACCATATATGATATCATAACAACAAATATGATTCTGTAACAAGTAAATGACATTATTTAAATTATTATACAGGATTTTCGGATACGTACGAAGCATATCAGACCTAAGGTAAGGGATAATTTTACAAATCTCATTTTTATCCGAGATTGCTTATTCGTAAGTATTTACTGGGGTTATTGTTATCATCCATTACCATGTTTTATAAAAGTGTATTCATATATTTTTAAAGTCCTTTTTACCCATATTTACTTTTACCACATGGTATGGAAGGAATATTTCTTTTATTTACCCTACAAGGTACTTTTTGACTTTTCCGACAAAAGTACGAGAAGAATGTTTTTTTAACATATAGGGCATGAAAGGATTTTTATGGTTTTATAAAGTATTATTTTCATGAAGCTTCCTCCAAAAGATTTCATGAATATTTTAAACAAAATCCTATTATTTTAAAATTTCATGGCATTTTGTGAAAATAAAATGATTTTGAAGAAGAAATGTTATTTTCCTCAAGAATTCATTTCAAGTATTTTATCAAAACCATTTTTCATCTAAGATAAAATTATTTCATATGTTTATGTTTCAAGTATCATGTCTCTATTATTTACATGGTTTCACTTTTCTAATGATGAAATGATATCCAATTTTATTTGTATGGATTACGTTATGATGGAATGATGTTTATGAAACCCATTTGATTCTTGGTTTACGATTAATGATTTATGTTTATATTGTGGCACACAAAAGAATGATTTCAATATGAGATGGGTGGGACCTATATCTCTCTCAAATGCATTGGGTAAAGATTTTATATCTCATTAGATATACATGGCTGGAACGGTATGTTAATCCGGTTCAGTGATACAAGACTGGAATGTGGAGTGAACTCGATTCAGAAAGGGACTTTGTCCACAAAGATGGTCTTGGCAGCAATTCCTTGGCTACTATGGAAATCATGACACATGTTGAATTTTTTCCACAATTACATGTTTTATTCCCATTATATTTTATCATGATTGATGTTCCATTATGATATATTCCTTACGTACTTCCACAATTTATGTCTTTGATCAAGATTTTGATGTTTAAATTTCATGTTCAAGTTTTTGCTTTCAAATGTTTATGGATTGTTTTATGTTCACTATGTTTTCCCTTACTGAGCATTTGAGCTCACCCTTTTTATGTTTTCTTCTCCCCAGGATATAAGGAAATGTTTTAGGTAAAAAAAGGGAAGATCTTTATGGGATATGTTGAAGATCATTCACCACAGTTATAAGATTATGTTCCGAGTTTCCAAAGACACTAAACTAATATGGTCCTTGAGTGTTGTTTTTTGTTATGTATTAATTATTTCGCAAAAGTAATGTAATTTCCATGTACCTCAAGCTTTGGGTCTCTACAGTTGGTATCAGAGGAAAGGTTTAGTCAACCTTTGGAAACTAGGATGCGAGAACTTTAGTGAGATCCCTAGAGATATTTCTAAGGTATGTCTAGGGATGTCCCTAAGGTTAAGTATAAGTATAGGTTATTGTCCTAGAATTATGATAACGATATTAGAATTAATCCTAAGATGTTAGATGTCGAAGGTACTCCCCCTTGATTATGTTTTTTTCCTTGTATGATTTTTTCCTCTCACAGAATTCTTTTTGTGATTTAGTCAATGGATGGAACCAGAAGGAATTCGGTTAACATTGAATCCAATGGAAAAATTGGTGACTATGAGCAACAAAATTGTGTAATGCCTAGAGAGAACTATATTGTGAATATTACAAATCAGTCATCACGATATATGATTAACAAGGTGAAATTTAGTTGTATGCCTAATTCATCAAATAAGAGGAAGGTAGACTTTTATGCATGTTAGTATGTTGAGGATCATAAAGAAAGGAAGATTTAGATTTTTAAAGAAGGGAAGAAGAACCTTGAGGAATACCTCAAATGGAGGGACAGATGTTATCTTTGTGGAGAAAAGGTTCATAGAGTGACAGACTATTATAGAGTTCAATGTCTTATTTGTGGAGAACGTGGGCATTACACAACTCAATGCCCTGACCAAAAAAATTACTTAAAAATCAAGGAAGGACTTCTTCCGTGACAATCATTGAAGAAGATGGATTTAAGTGTTTATGTATTGGTATTCAAGAATAATGTTGTTGAGTTACTTTTATGGTGTATTAGAATATTTTTGTATTAGTCTATTGTGGATTTCAATAATTTTATAGTACCGGTAACCATGAAAATTATTCAAATATTTTGGAAAGCAGATGATATGAACATAATGAAGGGATAAGGATAAAATGAAATGTTTGACAGTATTAATGAGCTCATGATTGATATAAGGACTAAGTGATATCATGGTTTGAGTATATAGAAGTTTTGGGATTTTGGTATGTGGAAAGAGTTAACTTTTGACAGCATTCATGTTTTCACTAAGGTTAAATGGGTTTTTATTTTTTCAAGAGAATACATGATTAAGGTATTCACATGTTTTTTATTAGACCAAAAAGATATATCTTATGATATATGGGGGAAAAATTGTGGCATTCATGTGATTGTTATGTGACATTTCAAATAATCATTTTATTTATACTATGAGCTTGGACCGAAGTATTTTAGATAAGCCTAAATATTGGAATGGATTATGTTGGACATAAGTTATTATTGTTTAAGGATAGAAATTTTTTCAATATTATTGATGGGATGTTATAGTAATGTAGTTTTAGAAAAAGGAAAAAACCTGCAGGACGGGCGACAGCCCATCACGTCGGACAAGGCTGTGGGAATCGAACCCACAACCAATGTGCGACTCGCCTTTATCTTCTACCACTGGCCTAGAGGAAGTCCCTGTTTAGTAGAAACTAGTTTTATTATATTAAGAAGTATGATATATTAAGTATAAGTCCATTTTAGTAACCATATATTATTAATCTCGCTATAGATGGACTTGTGTATTTTTTTGATAACATTTCTAACCTTTTGTTTGAGACAGATGGAATGACCCATCATTCTATCACATGACCTGATAACACTTCATGAATGACAAATTCAACTTCATTTATTTAAGAGATGAAGTGTAAATTGTCCAAAGAATGACCAATGGTGAGACTGTACCAAAATCACGAAAGTATTTCTTCTAATTCCAATTTCATCAACTTTAGGGAAATGATCTTGAAAACCAAAAAATTTGTCATAGTGCCCTTATATCCGATGATTCTGATGGTACCTTATATCATCACAAATTTATGTCTTTTTGATATTTTGATTTTTCATAGCCATGTCCTCTACCACTCTCCATCAGAACTTGATGTTTATATTTCTCTTCCATATAAATATTTTCACCTATGTTATCCCACGAGGAAACCCAGTGATGAGTTAATTTGGGTAACCGTTATGTTACATACAATACTTTTTAAAATTAAGTTTTAGTATGTCAGTTTCTATTAAAGAAACTTTCAAGTAGACAACCATTTATAACCCCGATGAATTTCGAGGGTGAAATTCATTTTAAGGGGGGTAGAATGTAACACACTGACATTTTATAAAAAATATTCTTTTAATTTCATTGATGTATTGTGTTGTAAACTAATACAGGATTATCTTGTTCTATACGCAACACCATATTAGCTTGCAGTATACGCAACACTATTCTCAGATTGTGTTACACACAATTTCATGTTCGTTTGATAATAGTCATTCTACGCAACATTGAGTGTATATATATATATATATTCAATGTATAAATGAAAAATGGTTGGATTATGTTATATGAAACAACAAATGAGTCTTTCACAACACGAAACCCTAACTTGGCTTGCATTACACACAATCGTGACCTTCCTCGATAGTGTGTGTTGTACACAATACCGTGTTTTACTAAACAAAAATATATTATTATAATATTATTATGAACTAGCCGTTATGAATAGTATTAACTAAATTTTGAATTTTATAACATTATTATTCATCTTACACATTTTCTAGAACATGGTATAAGAACAAAATAAAATTTTCAAGTAAAATATGTATTTTTCAAAAAATGCAGTATTGCCGCCTTTTGATGGCGCACCCACTTCAAATCTAGTTTTTGACATATTTATAAGTTCAATTTGACAAAATAAAATTATTATTTTGAATCAGGATATAATAATTTACATTGGATAAAGTTTTGATATTGTTCTGATAACTTTCATATTTTAATGAATAGTAAAAACACGCTATATTTTAATTAAAAACAACTTTTTTTCATCGTAATAATTTATATGGTTAAATTATAATATTGAATGGTTTTAAAGTATAAAAATAATATATTTTTACAATTTAATATAAATTATGCCATTATAATTGATTTTACATTGAATTCATAGGTTAAATCAATTCAATCTTTTGCAATGTTTTAAACAAAAACCCGTTTTCATTCGACAACCGGATTAATTTTAATTTAATTTCTTAAACTTCTGTGTATTGAATTTTAAAAAATGGATTCCATATTTGGAATTAGTGGGTACAAATTATGTTTATAGGCTAATTTTTATTTTTGGGAATTATGAATAGTAACTACGGTAAATTTTATTTACCGTAGTTAAAGGTAAATCTGGTAATTAAGGGTAAATATAATATTATTAAATTACCCTAAAACATGCCAAAATTCTATTGGATGACTCAAAGTATACCCATATCACCTAAGGGTCATATTAGATTCATTTTATGGACTTTTGACCATGAAAATAATTTAATTATTATTAAAACCAAAGAAAGTGACAACATGTTACTCTCTTAAATCTTATAAGTATAATAATTTTAATTTAGTGATAAACATCATAAAACTTCAAAAATAAATAGTCTCCAGAAATCTAATAAAATTATATACATCATTATAATTTGTTTATAATTTTTAGGGATTAAATAATTGACATTAATGGTGATACATTAATGATGCAGAAATTATTTATTAAGTGAAAAATCAATAATATAGTTTTTATTAAAATAATAATACCCATTAAAAGACCCACAAACCTGACCAAAACTTCTTGGTAGTGTATATCTACACCATAATCATCCAATTACCTAATATATAACCGTTTGTAGTCTTATAAAAGTGATTATGACACTTATATTATTTTATTTTAAATGATGCCAAAGTTGTCACCTTCATAATTTAAGACATATAAAAATTTAAATATTGTGATTTTAAGATGATAAATTAGAGTAAAAGTATTATTTTGAAAGGTAATATATTTATCTTCATCATAGGAATTTATTTTTCATTTTTATTAAAAAATATGTATGTTAAATAATTATAGAAAAATGTTGTAGTAAATATTTTATTATGAGATAAACCAAATAAATGGTTTTAAAAATAATAAAATAAATATTATATGAACTATTTAATGTGCTCCACTAATTTTCTAGATACATATGACCTTTTTATGAATCAATTAAATCTTTTATTTTGAACATATCTTCTGTATATATTTTATTTAAATTCAAATAAATGAATAGTGTCAAAATTGACACTATTGTTATTTTATAAAAATAACATATTATAAAATTGTTTAAAAATCACAAATATATTTAAAAATTATAAATTTAAAATTTTATGGTCTAAAATGTTATAAAATTTCCAATTATAGACAATTTACAAATAATAATTAATTATTTGTTATAATTTAAAATTTAGAATGTTATTACCACAAATAAAATTAAATTGATTAAATAAGGATAAATCAAGATGATAATGTTTAAAATAAATTCATAACATGTCTAAATTTTATTGGTTTATTATATTACAACCCTATATCATCTAATATTAGGATATGAGTCATTTTGGGAGTTTTTAAGGGGGTTTTGGATTTAATATAAACTAATATTTCTTATATTTCTAAAGGTTCCCCTCTCCTCCCTTATAAAAGGGAACCTCCTCCCACACTTCCTCACACCACTTTGAGCCTTCAATCTCGGCCAACCCATGCCAAATTCTCTTCTCCACTTCCATAGAAACATTCTAGAGTTTCTGGTCTTCTTCAAAGACCAATTTTAGTGCCCTAAGTGGAGGTCTCAAAGAGGTGATTTAAAGAAGAGGTAATGTTCGTTACCGATTCTTTCAACTTTAGTTATTCTTCCACTTCTTATTCCTTAGTTGTTTCATTATAAAGTAACAATATAAGTATAACTCATATACGGATATGTTATTATAAGTATGAAACAACCCTATTTCTCCATCTATCCATCCTACAGAAAACGAAATCACCACATGTGCGTACATACGGAATACCGTCTCCACGTCGTGGTGTAATCTATTTTCCCACCACCACCTTCCTTGGATGGGTATAATGGTGAAACTAAATAACTATATATGATTATTTTAAAGTGGTATTGATTCTAAAATACTATACATACACTCCAATACAATTCCATGATCATGGGAATGATATCATCGCTCGTGCGTACGTACGGAATACCGTCTCCATGAATGCGATGAGATTCATTTTCCATGATTAACCATTCAAGAATGATTATAAAGTATATATAATGAATAATAATGAAATATATGACATAATTAAGCTATTTTATTTATGTATACATATATATATATATATATATATATTATCTACTTAATTCCAATCAATTCAATAAGGAAACGAAAACAACGTTCATGCGTACGTACGGCCTACCGTCTCCATGAACGGTGTATTTCTTTCCATTTATCAATCTATTATATATATGTATATTCTAAATATATATTATATATAAATAATTTTTTATATTATTGAATTATTTAATCATGATCTAAGTAATCATATGAATAATTACAAGTCAAAACACGAATGACAAATTAAATGATTTTACCCAAAACGCTCTTTAACATGGAATTTACAAAAGAACGGGTAATATAAAGTCATAAGTGAACCATATATGATATCATAACAATGAATATGATTCTGTAATAAGTCAATGACATTATTTAAATCATTATACAGGAGTTTCGGATACGTATGAAGCATATCAGACCTAAGGTAAGGGATAATATTGCAAATCTCCTTTTTATCCAAGATTGCTTATTCGTAAGTATTTACTGGGGTTATTTCTATCATCCATGTCCATGTTTTTTAAAATTGTATTCATATATGTTTAAAGTCCTTTTTACCCATTTTGGCTTTTACCCCATGGTATGGAAGGAATCTTTCTTTTATTTACCCTATAAGGTACTTTTTGACTTTTTCGACAAAAGTACGAGAAGAATTTTTTTTAACGTATACGACATGAAAGGATTTTTACGGTTTTATAAAACCTTATTTTCATGAAGCTTCCTCCAAAATATTTCATGACTATTTTAAACAAAATCCTATCATTTTAAAATTTCATGGCATTTTGTGAAAAGAAAATGATTTTGAAGAAGAAAGGTTATTTTCCTCAAGAATTCATTTCAAGTATTTAATTAAAACCATTTTTCATCTAAGATAACATTATTTCATATGTTTATGTTTGAAGTATCTTTTCTCTATGATTTACATGGTTTCAATTTTCTAATGATGAAATGATATCCATTTTTTTGTATGGATTACGTAACGATGGAATGATGTTTATGAGACCCATTTTATTCTTGGGTTACGATGAATGATTTATGTTTATATTGTGGAACACGAAAGAATGATTTCAATATGAGATAGTGGGACTTATATATCCCTCCAATGCATTGGGTAAAGATTTTATATGTCATGAGATATACATTGCTGGAATGGTATGTTAATCCAGTTCAATGATACAGGACTGGAACGAGGATTAAACTCGATTCAGACCGGAACTTTGTCCACAAAGATGGTCTTGGCAGCAATGCCTTGGCTACTATGGAAATCATGACATGTGCTGAATGTTTTCCACAATTAAATGTTTTATTCCCATTATATTTTATCATGATTTATGTTCCATTATGATATATTCCTTACGTACTTCCACGATTTCTGTCTTTTCTCAAGATTTTGATGTTTAAATTTCATGTTCAAGTTTTTGCTTTCAAATGTTTATGGATTGTTTTATGTTCACTATGTGTGCCCTTACTGAGTATTTGAGCTCACCCTTTTTATTTTTTCTTCTCCCCAGGATATAATGAAATGTTTTAGGCAAAAAAAAGGGAAGATCTTTATGGGAGATGTTGAAGATCTTTCACCACGGTTAGAAGATTATGTTCCGAGTTTCCAAAGTCACTAAACTATTACGGTCCTTGAGTGTTGGTTTTTGTTATGCATTAATTATTCTGCAAAATTAATGTAATTTCCATGTATGTCAAGCTTCGGGTCTCTACAGTAACATTGTAATAAGATGTGACTTTTGTTTATACACATAAGCATATAAATTCATCTACATATTTTTCAAGGCTCCCAGCCAAAACCATCATAGCAGAAAAAGCCTTTTACAAAACATAGTTCACTACTCATTAAATACCTGTATTATTGTACATATTCCACTCCAAATTCCATCCATGTTTTATTTTAATTGGTCCATACCCCATTATATCCATGTTTATCTCATGATATGTCTAAATATTTTCCAAATTAATTGGAGGGAGATATAGGTCACACCCATCACATAATGAAATCAGTCATATGTGTTTGAGAAGATTATTAAAATTAATCATATTATATCCCATGAAATGAAAGGTTTATCATAAAAATTCCATTATATATTATCCTTTTGAATATAGGTAGGTTTCATATTCATTTCATCATAGCATAATCTGTGAAAAGAAGTAGGATTCATAATCATCACATAGAAGAGAAAAGAGTTTCATAAGAATCATGTTATCAAAACAAAATCCATTAATAGAAAGAATATGAATAGTAACCTTTGATAATATCCACACTAATGCATGATCAAAACCAATGGATTTCATATTAGATGGAAAATAATTTTGAAATGTCATTTAACAAATTTGTTGAGGAAAATATCTTTTATTATTGGAAAAAAAGGTTTTAAGACATAATACTTTTTTAAATAATTTTTTACTGTTTTTTTGGAATCATATTAAATAATATTTGAGGAAATGATTGATCATTATTTCATAATATTTATTAATTTTGTACCAGTAAAAATGATGGATATTTTCAAATATTGGAAAAAAATTGGTTTTGAAAACGACTTGAAGAATCCTTTAAAAAATTGTGATAATTGAAACATGGATAAAAGATTATATTAAAAATTATAATACATTTATAAAATATTTTTGAAAATATTTTCTTTAAAAAACGTTTTGAAGGGAATTTTTTTTATCGAATTCATAGATAAAGATGTATTTTTATAATAAAAAAAATTCATTATAATTTTATGTTCAAATATTGTAAAAATGATAATATCGCTTGAATAAATAACTAAAATATAGGATATAAAATATTAATCATAATTCTTCAGATATTTCATTAATGTAAAAATAATTATAAACAATCCTAATATACAATGAGATTATAGTAATAAACTCTTACAACTTTAGTATCTTTTAATCCTAATCCCCATGAAAGTGTGATAAAAATTAAAAATAAAAGATCATGAAAATAATTTTATTTATTATATAAAATGTAAAATAGGAATTACCTAAACCTAATAAAAGTGTATAGGTGTCTAAAATAACATGTGTCACAAAGATGCCAAGTTGAGACAAAATTCCCTTATGGATTTGGTAACATTTTAACCATATAACTAATGAAATAGAGATCATAAAATCGGCATTTAAATCCATATAATTCAATTTATATTAATTTTTAAATATTTAGATGGGTTTTATACACCCCTCATTCAAGGAATATTTAGTGAACATGGATTTACACTTATGAAAAATAAAACTGAGTTGGAAATCCCTTACCTTAATCATTGAATTATATTGTACTCATTTATATTACATTATAATAAATATAATTGTATTATACCTATATTAAATAAAAATTATAATTAATATCATACAATATATTATTTCCTATTACTTTTTATTACCCATATATTAGAACTTCCATTTAAATGTTATGTTTCTAGTAATAACCTATTTTTTCGTAAATATTTTCATTTGATATATTTTTTTTCAATTTATTAATTAATTATTTAATTATATAAAAAGGTATAAACTTGAAATAAATATCATATATATATTCAGTATATATATATATTTATAATAATATATAAAATAAAATATTAATAAATGAAATATGCCGTTCTGGGAGATGATAGGTTGTACGTATGCACGAATGATGTTTCCATTTTATTCTGGATTGAAAAAAATGTATATGACATATTATAATTAAGGTTTATTTTTTATTTCATATATATAACACATTTTTACTAATCCAATATTTTATATCTTTTATTTAAATCTTGAACAAATCACATCGTTTCACGAGGTAGTAGTCCACTGTACACGTTAACGACATTGTCATATTCCCGCAAAATAGAAAGCGTTGTGGTATATGTGATATAAAAATTGAAGAATAATATTGAAATAATAAACATTATTAATATATTATATAATGGTTATTTACATCATTATTCTCAGCCCTGATACGTGGTAATCAAAGAATGATTGGCATCGGTTCGTGAGGCAGCAGTCCGCTATACACATAAATGATAATTTCATAACCCATTTGACTGATGTATTGTGGTTGTAGGTCATACCATAAGCCTCAAATATCTATTTATATTTATAATATTAATGTTATGATATAATAATTATATAAAAGTAATATTTTTTTATTGATAATTAAATAAAAAACTGTTTGATGGTGAATGTTACCTCATCTTCAAGTATATCATTTTGGTTAGCACCAACAGACTCCCTTAGTTGGATTTATACCCATAGAACGGATTATATAGTGAGGTTTTTGAAGTTTTAATTTATTTTTTAATATAGTTTCTAAACCAATAGTTTTTTATGTTGTGATGATAGGGGAAAAGTGGGTGTCCTTTTATAAGGGATGTGAGTGGAAAACCTGTAAATTTTTTAATGATAATTTGTCAAAAACATACCACTATAAAATGAATAAAATAATGGAAAAATGTACAGAATATAAGAGAATATAACAAAATATTTCCTTACAATGGGTGTTTTAAATATATTTGGTTCATTTTTTATTGAAGGATAATGTTTGGTGCCTTGGTAAGCTAGTTTCTCTCTTAATCGTAGTGATTATGTTTAACTATCTCACAAGTCACAACGGTAAAATTTAACATCTCCTTATTATACATTATTATTTATTTTTATTAAATATATTTAATCCATTTTTTCACATTAAATTCACATAAGGTGCAGAAATTAATTTAAAATTAAATTTCAATGATGGGAAAAGACTACAATTTTTTACAGTGAAACTGTTCAAAAGTTTGAAAATTTTTTATATCCAATTTCAATATGAAATTGATTAAAATGGGAAAAAATAGGATCTATTTTTGTATAATTTACATAATTATTCTTTAAAGACAATTTAAAAGTTTATTTAACTATATAAAAAACTATATAAAATGAAAACATTCAATTAAAATTTGGTATTTGTAACTATTCATCATAAAATGAAATATTTCAAAAAACATTACAAAAAATTCCACGTAATATAATTTTTAAATTTTAAATTCATAAATTATGTTTACATTATCAAATTAAATTACTAAATATGTCAAAAATTAAATTTTTTTATTATTTATATATTTACATAAAAATTCATTCTTTAGGAAAAAATAGTATTTCAAAACATATAAAACATTACCAAACTATATATATTTCATTATCAATATGTTTTAATTATATAATACCATTATAAATATCAATTAAAAATTATTCATTACTATTCATATTACTAAATTTATTTCCTAGGTTATAATTTTCTTTTTTATACAGCAATATATATAATATAGAATTATTTTGTTAGAAATTTGTGTCGCGTGTAATTTAATATCAGCTATTGTTGACTGTACAAAAAAACCAATCATGGTGTTGAATATAATGCAAGAATAAATCAGATTAGTGTGAAACAAAAACAATAGATTTATCTTATTTTTTTAAAATATATTCATAAAACTCATGGTGTTACATATAGAACCAGTATGATGCATACCCTAATGTGATATAGTGTTGCTCTAACGTAACTATCTAGTGAATAAGTATAAAATGAGAAGATTAAATGAGAAAATGTTCTTCTATACTGCATATCTCTATGTAAAATTTTTAGAGAATGTTCTAAATCCTCATGTCCCATACCAAAAATATAGAAACCAAAATTATGTTATAATTTTAAAGACCAGGCTTCTCTCATTTATTTTTTTCATTTATCTCTTCTAACATAAGTTATAGATTAATTTATTTGGATGATTTGTTTAGTCTAATGACTAATAATTTGTTAATTACTACACATAGGTGAATGTATCTTGATTGGAGGTTCTTTTCTTTTATTATCCTCTATTAATTTCCTCTTTTAATAATTATTTTTTGAGTACTCATATATATAAATCCTTGGATATGTAAATATGTTTCATTTGTTGGAATTTTTTGAGCTCTTGATGGTCAGAGGATTCTATGGTTTGTTGATTATTTCACTTTATAATCAATGGTCTTTTAATAATCACTGACAAAATAAAATATCAAAACATTTTATTATAAAAATTTAAGGTGGTTACATTGAAAAATAGAATAAGATATGATAATTCATGAATGATATGGATCCTGAGATCATTCATGCAAGAAATCATAACTCTTCTGATTTTTTAATAGTAATTGTTAAATCTATGATTGAGTTGGGGTATTTTGAAATATCCCTACTTTTATTATGTGTTGACTATGGAATTAGCATGATTTTCATTTCTTAGGGAAAATTTTTGTAATTGACCTCTTGAATAAATATCTAAACGATGTAAATTAGAAATAAAATATGTTATTTATTTGTGAATTATGTTATTATTATGATATAAATTGTATGTTATTACCTAGGTTTATTGATTGGAATAATATTATGATATTATTATTATTTTATTTATACCCTTCATTATATCCGTAATTAAATAATAATTTAAAGGTTTTAAAGAATGTAGATATAGAAATATGGAAAATATATGTGTTAGTTAGTATGGATGTATTTTTCAATTAGAATATAATAGTGAATATATAGAGATTATTAATTTCTATTCTTTTATTAATGTTATTTATTTTGTGCTAATATTAGACATAGTATAAATTGTTATTATAGTCGAGAGTGGGTGATGTAATGTTTTCTTGTGGTGGATTGATGTGGTTGATGATGGGATAATGGGGATGACATTGTGATGGAGGTTCAATTGATTTTGTGGAAAATAGCATGATATAATGTAGTTTTGTTGTAGAAATATGATAGTGGGGATATTTTAGTGTTTAGGTTTATTATTTATGTGGTTGTTTTTAGGGGTATATATGTTCCTTTATTAGTTTCCTAGAACTATAAAATGATTATAAGTAAATTAAATAAAAAATTGGTAAGATCATCCAAATAAATAGTGTTGGAATGAATAAATAATTAAATAACTGATGTTTTGAAACTTTTATAGTATTAAATAGTTCATTGATTTTATTGAATTAATAAATCAAATAAATAATTAATATTTTTTTATAAAGAAATTATAATTTATATGAGCACATAAATTTTTTGTAATGGTTGTCTGGAATTGTGATAGTTGAGAATGGATATGTTTTAAGGTATGTATTATGGTTGGTAATTATGAATTTTATTGATGAATGAGGAAATATTAATTAAAAACAGGTTAATTTATGATTTGTGATAAATTAATATTCAGTTTTTATAATTGGTTAATGAGAAAATTATTATCATATGGTGTGAGATATGTTATGTGTGTATGACATGGTTGTATTATGGTGTTGGTGTAGTTGGTAGTGTTTTGGTTTGTGGCCAAAATTATGTTGATGTGTAGTGGTGATGGTTATAGTAGTAGAGTCCTAGAATGAGGTAAATGGTCCATAGTTTTGGTGTGTTTTCTATTATATAACAATTTTAGATTTTTTATTTCTTATGCATTTCCAGTTCAGTTTGATAATGTAATAAATTTACATATATTGTCTTCTGATCTATGTGTTTTCATGATATGAAGGATATAAATAACATGGATGGTTGAATACCCCCATTTACCTACTCACCCTTCTAGATATTTTCTGGTTTGTGGTGTATTTATGTTATATGTTTATGATACGGGTGCATGTTTGGGAAATACATGGGTGGAAGAGTATATAAGGTTAATGTACTTCATGATTCCATACTTTATTATGAGATCTTATATTTATGTGAAATGATATAGCTAAGATAATTGGTATGAGGTTTTGGAGATGTGGATTATTTATAGGGTTATATAGTCTGTGGTGATGTGGTTTGTAGAGGGTATAGTGGTTCCTGTCCATATAAAATTTAGGTGTGAGGGTGACAAGTATTGTGGGGATGTTCATGCAGTGTACCTTATATATATATATATATATATATATATATATATATATTCTTGATTATTGTATTATGTTTCATAAATATGGATTTGGGTGAGTAATCCTTGGTGAGTGTGGGAAATTAGGTAACATTACTAGGTAATGAGTTGGTTGTATTTTTTATACACTGTTGAAATAGAATACTTCTTTAAAATTTTGTTGAGATGTTTTGGGGAGGGTCATATTTGGTATAATTTTATGGTTAGAATTATATATATATATATATATTTATTTATTTATTATTCAAATCTACTAGATAATGTTGGTTAATAGGTTGGACATTACTTTCTCTTAGTGGTTGTCAGTGTTAGAATATTTTTCTGGATCAATTGTTATTGGAATTATCTCTTGGTATTTTGGTTAAATATTTATATGTATGAAATTTCATTAATCAGGGGATTGGTTTATCTATTATCTAGAAAAATTTAATGGAGGTTCATTCCAGGACCTTATGATTTATAAATTAATGTGCCATACACTATTCTTTTCATAACCTCAGTGTTGGCCACCAACATATGGATTACTAGAGGGGGTATTGATTGTCATACTCATTATTTTTACAGACCTAGGAGGGGTTATAGTAGGGGAAGGCCAATAAAATTCTTTTATAATGGTTCTATAATGACGAGTACTACAATATAGGTGCACTGGTGGATTTGAATGGATTGAAATATTTTTTGGTTTGGTATTTAAATTTTAACATTTTTTAATTATTTCAATTTTTTAGGGCATACCAAACAATGTTCGAAACCCATGCCTTATTCCATATCTCATCTCATTTTTTTCATTAAAAATTACATTTATATTAAAATGAATTGAAAATTATCACAACAAGTCCTATGTGATATCAATTGGATTAAAAAAACCAAATGGATTGTCGTATCTTAATGCCAAACTATTTTTGAGTAATATAAATACATTTCTTAAAAACAATGTGGGAAGAATCATTTGGTTTTTTCTTGAAAAGGGTAAACCCTTGGCATAAATTAACTAGACAATGGAAAATCACATTGGACACCACCCTCTATATTATTTATCTATTATAAAATACAAGATTATATAAGGCTCATATAGTGGATTTTATTCAAGGTTTGGTTATAATGATGCCAATAGTTGTTTATTATATCATCCTAGGTAAACATAATACAAGAATATCAGGTTTTCAGTAAACCAATCATGGGTTGTATCAATCGTAATCATTACATTTAACTGAAGCGATAATCAGTTAAATTTCTCATAAAAACAATAAAAAATAGTCCCACTGTAGGGGAAAAAAATAAAATTACGAATTTCCTCATCAATTGCCAATATAATACTCAACGTATATGAAATAATCATTTTAATCTATTGACTTTTAAGTATAGTGTGGCCTAGCCTCATGTATCATTCACTAATATATGTGTCAATATAACTAATAAGGTAAATAAAAGAGTTTTCTTATATTTATTCCATGGAAAATTTTGGGTCAAATAAGTTTTATCAAAAATGACAATGAATCCAAAAATTTGATCCCTAATAAAATCCCATAGCTTCTCTCATCCTCTCGCTGCTAGAAAATATAATGGTGTTTTCTTGATACCCTTGATCAATTTCCCAAGTATTTTTAAATTCTCAAACACCCTATAAATCACTTTATAAAAAAAACATAATTCCCTAACCACGTGTATTACAATATTAGAGCATGTTATGCCTATGTTAAACAAAATTGTATCCATGGTTATCATCATTAGTTTCATTCATCATACAATAGAAGATAACTCAATTACAATAGTTAGTTTTGGATCTACTATAAAAGTGTAGTGTGAGCATATATCATGGTCCATTATTAAATATGAATAAATCCTTATTAGTTCACAAATTTTCAATATCATGTGAGTTTTGGTGAATTAGGGTATGACAGATTAAACAAAATTCCATTTTGAATCTTGTTTTTTCTATTAAAAAATATTCATCTATTACATTCTCTAATAAATGTATGTGAATAAATGAAAACATGAAAGAGATACATTATTTTTACTTGGTTCACCATTAATTAGATACATCCAAGAATAATACAATGGAAATGCTTCATTATACCAATTGAAATATAATGTACTAATCTTACATGGTTTGATGTAGGGTCATTATCCCACCTAGTTTAAAACCAATCACAATTTTAAACCTCAATTACTTCTCAACTAATGTGTGATCACTGATCCTTCCAAATATTTTTCCATTGTTCACTTGAATTAATATAGATTACACCACATTTTCTGAAAACACGAAGTTATACATTCATTCACTCTATGAATACCTTTTAAAAATGAATAATTGTGAAATCCCTTTTGGTTCACATATGATTTACATTCAAAAAACACATTTCTTGACATTCACAAATCAACATAATTATTCAAAAAATATATCAAACCTTCTTGAAACGTTTTTTAAAAAAAAACTCATAACCATTCCTAAGACATTATAATATTTTACGAAACTGCATTCCTTCACGAAACTGATGTTTTATTGAATCCTTCTTTCATGGAGATGTTTGTTGAAATTCCTTCATAAATTTAGAGCCTTTTTATTTTCAATAAGTATTCCTCTCTTACATTGGGGGGGGGGGGGGTAGATACCTATTTATAGATATTAGCTCCCCATTAAAAACTGCATCTTTCCGTCACCTTTTTATTAAA
The DNA here is from genome assembly GCA_963277665.1 of Viscum album. Classification (NCBI taxonomy): domain Eukaryota; kingdom Viridiplantae; phylum Streptophyta; class Magnoliopsida; order Santalales; family Viscaceae; genus Viscum; species Viscum album. Next base: position 1,422,228,976 of record OY728145.1, read on the forward strand.
CTATTAATTCATGTTCATGAATCATCCTTTCCTTGTGATGATTCCAAGAGTTTTTCATAGTCATAAAATTTTTTGTCAATCATGAAACAATCCATGAAATTTCATAGTCACGAATCATACCACCTACTTTTTTAGAATCTCAATAGCCTTTTATAAAAAAAATCAGGAATCTCCAAACATTCATAGCCCCTATAATTTATGATTTACATGATTTTTTCTATATTTTCATAACTTATACAATAAAAAATATATGTTATTTGAAACATGGGCCTTACTATAAATATTTGACTGGAATTGTTTTAATAATAATGAGAAATCATGACACCTTGTACAATAAATTTTATGTTCCACTTAATGATATTATATATATTTAGAATGAAGATTTTTCAACATTACTGCTCAACAATCACACTGAAATTCAACAACAGAACATGAAAACATACGCTTTCAATAAATGATATCAACCCAAAGAATTGTAAAGTAACCTTGGGGTATTACATTGGATACAATATCCCATTTCTAGTTTTATGAAAACACGGAACCATTTGATAGATAATTAAATCCTATGATTAGAATATGTTGCAAAACTGATGTTCTCTACCATATTTTATCAATATTTTCTTCTTATAATTCCAAACAATGATCAATGATTTACCCAACACACACTATAAGACCAGTTGATCTATGATTGGTGTTAGAAACAAGTGTATCCTGAAGAGTTCATTAATTAATCACTTCATTACTAAAACATGAGGCTAATTTCATCAAAACCCCCATTTTTTGTCATATATATTATTTTCTTAAATTCTTCAGTATCATCAGATTTAAAACACCCCCTACACCATATCTCCCTTTATTAGCTTCTCCTCTAATATAGATCATGTAATTTTAATCACTTTTTTAAATGAACTGAGAGTTCACCCCATTTTGGTATGCATTTAATAATGAACACTGATCAAAAAATGGAAAAAAATATAACACATCAGGGTGAGGGTGATCCACATCCACACTTATTCCAGTGTGGGGAGTTGACTGAACACATAAATCCAGCAAATAACATTCAAATTCTTCTTTGGGTATGGTTTAAACATAATATATATACTATATAGTTATATAGGAACACACTCTAACATCACATGGATATTCTCCACCATATCATTGTTATAATTATACCGAATTTCAAATTATTTCATCGATTTGTTATGGAATGGATTTTTTCTAATATTAATAACACATGAAATATCCCAATAGATTCTAACTAGAGATTTCACTACAAATCCCATATCATCAAGGTACTTATCCACAAACAATAACTGCATATAAGCTTTATTAGTTATAATATATTTAGATTATGTGGTTCTCATCGAAATAAAATCTTGTTTCTTACTTACATATTAAATACAAAATCAACCAATATAGAATGCACCGCCTAACATTGATTTTTTTATCATCTATTGAACTAGCCTAATCGATACCTATATATCCCAAATACTCTTTTTGTGATTTCTCATTCTTCAAAAAAAATCATTCCCTTAATATACCAAATTATTCTCATCACTATGAGTAAGTGGATTTATTTTAAATTTAATTGATATTTTGATCCTTAGAATGTGAAAAAAAACAAAATCTGTTCACATCACTATTATTTAAAATATAATAACAATGATTGACATATATTCTATGAAATTAACCACATTTACTTCATTATATTATGAAACATTAATATTGGTAGCCACCAATGTTGTCAACTCCAGGGAATTATCAATTCTAAATCATCTCAGAACCACATTGGCATTTTTGGAATGAAAAAATAGCATGTAATTCCTTCTATTGATCACCTTTAATCTGAGAAAAAACAATATTTCACCAATCATTGATATTAAAAACTCTTTTATTCTGAATTCTTTTAACTATTTTCACTACTCATTGTCTAATCTACCAAATATTATGTTGTTGACATACACCATCACCATCATTCTTTCATCACTCTCACAATTAAAATTAAGATCATAATCACCTTTACCAAAATGAAAACTAATATTTTTTAAAAAATTATCAATTATTGAATAACATTATTTTTGTTCTTTATTCAACCCATATAGTATCAACCTCATCTAGAAATCCTTTTATTAGATTCATAGATCAGAAAATAATCTGGTTGTTTTATGTATAATAATTCTCTAGAATACAATTCTAGAATTTTTATTTAATTCCCATATATATAATATTGAACATTAATTTCAATTCAGTGGACAAGAATATGTTATTTTTATTGATCCTCTTAACATGTGGAGAAGTTTCATAATCAATGATTCCCTAAATCTTGAAGTATTCCTTTCAGAATATTCATTCTTTGTTTCAAATTTTGAGTCCATATTCATTTAGATTTCAAAGAAGACTAATTTGGTGTAGATGAAAACCATATAGTCCCTTATCAAAAAAAAATATCCATTTTTTGGTTCTTTTATTTTTTTAATCTTTTGATTTATATCCTGAACCCAATTCTCATGTCTAAATAATTCTTTAAAACACAGAGGATCAACCTGTGTTGGAAAGGTGTTTTGGTGTAGGGGATTTATTGTCCTTATTTGAACTAGTTATTCCTAGTCACTAATGATATTCAACTAGTCAATTTTGGAATTCCTGCATATATTTTATTCAAAAAAGGTCAAAACCTCTCTTTATTATTATTTTTATCTTCTTCTAAATCATCATTTTCCACTTCGACACTCCTTTAGTTTCTTACATCCTCATTACTGTCATCATTGATCTTTTCACTATATTCAAGAATATTCAATTCATTTTATACTATAGTGAAATAATTACTTTTATCCACTTTTATCAAACAATTATTAAAAAATATATATGATTTTTTCCAAATTAGAAATGAAGCAACTCCTTATATCCACAATACTCAAACATTTTATATTTCTCTATGTTGAGAATAAAAAACTAACATCTGATAATTTAAATGTATTTCAATGTTATATAATTTGCTAACCATAGATTATATGGTGTATTTTATTCTTTCAGGCAAAACATACACCAATTGAATATTTAAGCTTCTGTCAAGAACATTTCTTCCATAAATTATCTATTAGAAGCTTTTTAATGAGCATTATTCTAAGTATGTTTTTTGGGATTTGATTTCTCATAACAAACACTCAATTTTGTTGATGACTTATCACTTATAGAACATAGTTTTTTATCATATTATTCTAGAGATTGTGACCCCTTTGGATATTTGTGGATTCTATACCAAAATCATTTCTAAAAAATATAATCTCGTTTCTAAGAATCCTTAATAGTTCCCTTAGATATCTTATTATGGGATTGAACACCTTATACATTTTGAAAATGACATATATCCTTTCAATCCAACTAAAGTAACCATTTAAAAGAACATATTTCCCATTCTAATAAATTGATCATGCTAATATAGGTCCAAACAAATCAAAAACAACCAATTCATGCAATCTATATTACTAGTCAAATTTTTACATGTACATTTTTTTGATAATCGCCCACTTTTACATGCATTGTACATGTGAGTATGAATTAAATGATAACACTAGGAGATATTTATCTTACTCATATTGGACAAAATATTCTTGTGATGGTTTTCATATATTGTCATTTAATTTATTCCATAACATGTTTTAATCAACTTTAGATAGAGAGAAAAATATTATTCTCTACTCAAAAGTTATATATTGTAATTTATGTTCCTTACATTTAAAATAACTATATAGTATTTTACATTGATGGAAAACAAATTCCTAATAATGATTATATAATGACCGGAGTTACAGAATTTAATAACACATAGAATGTTGTGATTGAGACCATTGGATACCAAGACATTGCTATATCACATATCTTTAACCATAAATTTTGATTTTCTCATGAGAATAATATTTTGGGCTTCATCATTCCTAATTTGAAAACACCTTTCATGTTATATTTAATCCCTCTAACCAGATCCATATTTAATGTCATATGGGTTGTGAATCCACTATCAGTGATTAATAGACTAGAATGATTTTATTCATTAATGGAATGGTGTATAACCACTTCCTACACAACTATATTGTTTTATATCAATGATATTAAGTTTAAACCAATTTTGGACTGATATTATTGATCTTACATAGAGTATAATATACCAAATTAATCTTAAAAAGATCGAAATAATTTTTTAGTCTCATTTGATGACTCTTTGATATACTAATTATGATAACCTTGGGTTTACTTCAACACAATAATCTACATTATTGATGATCATGATTATGTCAGGTTTCTTAATCCTTTAAACCATAAAAGCTGACCATCAAAACCATTATTGGAATATTGTAATTTATCTAGAAACATGTTTTAACCTGGATACATTTAGTACCTTTTGTCTATGGAATATAAATTTTGGGAGTGTTCCATATTTCCACAAAAATAGCAACTAATACGAGATGAATTCCATCAAATATTTATTATAGGACAATTTTCTCTTGGATTCACTCAAATTACTTGTTCTTATTTTTACCAAAATTTATTATCAACATTATAGTGGGTATTTACGGTGTAAAATCGATCATCGCAACTTTTTATTTTTATTCATGACCCATAAAAGCCTTATCATTCATATAAGATTATTTTTTTAATTTATTTTGAACTCTATATTTTTAATACATATTTTAGTCAAATATGTGATCTTCTATCTTGATGTCATATTAGGAGTCAATAGAGCTTACAGATCATCTAATTTTTTACACAACTCAAAAAGTTTCTCTTCAGGTACATCAATATGTTTACATTATCTTTTTCTATGTTAGTTAAACCATCAATCACTCTATGAAATTATTTAACATTTATCTTCCAATCAATGATTTTTTTTTGAGTTCTGTAGAAGTGATGACATCTGATTTTCAAATTATTTATTTAGCTCAGATTGATTTTCTTCCTTCTATTGTATATAGATTTTGGAATCATGAACCAATATTTTTTGTTTCTTCATTATGGGTCTCCAAACATATATCTCCACAAATAATGTTTTAAATTTATCCTTGAGATCAACCCTTCATTCGACTTATAATTTATCATTGTACCTTCCTTACCTTGTCTAGGAGATTCCTACAATTTCCGCTGTAAAATTTTATATATTATACAAACAGTTCTGCATCCCATTCTCCTCATATTTATTAGAAATTTCATTATCTAGTGAAACACTACAGAAAAATAAGCCTTTAATAGAGCTGAAAATATCCATATCAATTCTAGAGAAGTGATAACAAGTACAGAGAGATTAATGGCCATTTTCGTTCATTAGTGCAAAAAAATCACAAATAAAGGGTCCTTTATCAGTTCTAAAAAATTGATGATAAAAGTGTTATTTATCTGGGCTTATTTTAGCATTGATAAAGGATAACATTATCAGTGATTTTATTTATATCTGATAAATTTTACCTTCATCAGTGGTTTAAAAAGATATTAAAACAGACCATTTAACACAACTTTCTAATGTCATGATATAACAACCATTTATCAATGATTTAAATTTTTGATAAATTTCTATTTTATCATCACTTTAAAAATATCCAATAAAGGTTCATACTGTAGTGTTCTATAACAGCACACTACAACACTGATGAAATGTGATGTAACAACATTCCATTGAACCAGAAACACCACCTAATCAAAAAAATCAAAAACCAATTTATAAACTAAATTAAATAAATTTACAAGACAAATATAACAAAAAAATTATATTATAGACATTTAAAACATTGGTTAATAAAATTACATATTTAAAAATTATTACAAACATTCATAAATATAAATATTCATTTTTCTTTTGATCATGATCAATACTCATTCTATTACTAATAAAATCATCACTTCTTGAGAAAAATAACTCAACTGTATCAGAAAAAATTCTAATGTTAGTAAAAATATAAATAAATATAATAACAAAAAAGTGATAATTTAAACTAATCACTGAGTCATAGCAGGAAAAATGTATATCTTGTTATTTCATGTATTATTCTTCTACAAAAAACTATTTCATGTTCTTATTAAAGCTTTATCTCTATGAAAATTAATTAAAGAGGTATATAATATTGTTTGGTTTGTTTGATCGGTTTTTAGGGAGTGACACTTTTTGAACAAAAAAGTCAATTTTAAATTGATAATAAAGACTTTGAGTCATACCAAACACATTGTTTATGGAATTTAGGTGAGGATGATTCTTTCACATCACATATGAGTTTAGAATCATCATTGTAATGTATCAAAACATTGCAAATGCATTTTCTCTATTTTGAGAAAGTTATTTTTCCATTTTACTATAATTGTAGTCAATTCTAAATAAAAAGATCCACATTGAGTCATATTAGTCACAAAATATGTTAGATTGAGGTGAACCTAATGCCAAAAAGTATTAAATGACTTACAGATCATTTTCCTAAATTATCAAAACCATACAAATGAGTTTTCTTGATTTTCAGTATGCCACTATTATTTTCTACTAAAATGTAATTTTAAACTAGAAACACAACATTTGTCTCATTATGAACACATTCTTTATTAGTTTGATGTGAAACTGGTTTCAACACATCAAAAATGTCTTGTTTATTTTTTTCCCTAAGTTATAAATATAATCAAAGTTTGTTTGATTGGTTATCATTAACTAATAATTTTTTAACTATAATTTTGATTTTAAATAGATAATAGAAACATTAGGTCATACCAAGAACAAAATGTTTCAGATTATGGTTTGGATGATTCTTACACATCCAAAATAACATATGGATCATTTTCATAACATATCACAACAATATGAATAAATTTTCATGTTTTTGAGTAGGTCAGTTTCCCATTTTATTAAAATTGATATGAATTTTAAATAAAACAAAAAACATTAAGTCATACCAGTCACACCTTGAAATATACTGATGTGAGGATTATTTTTAAACTTCTAAAATGACTAATGGTTCATTTTCCAAAAGTATCAAAAAAATCTAAATACATTTTCATTGTTTTGAGTGTGTCACTAATATTTTTTACTGAAATGCCATTATAAATTTGAAACACAATCTATGAATCATTATGATAAAATCATGTATTTATTTTATGTGAAACTAACACCTACACTTAAAAAACAACATATGAATCAATTTCCACAATTATCAAAAAAAATATAACTGTGTTTGAATGGTTTTATGTGATTCACATATTTTAAAATAAATATTGATTCTAAACTAATAAGAGACACATTGATTTATACTAGGAAAATCATGTATCATATTGAGGTTAAGATGATTCTTATAAACAATGAATGACTTATGGATCATTTTAGTGATTTATCAAAATAATATGAATGTTATTTATTACTTTTCAGTATCTTAGTTGTCAATTTTACTAAAATTTATGTCAATTTTAAATAAAAAGTCACACATAGAGTTATATTGGTCACACCATGGATCGTATTATGGTATGGATGATTCCGACAAGTCTCAAATGACTTATAGATCATTATCTTAATCTATAAAATAAATTGTAATGTGTTTTCATGGTTTTGAATATGACAATTTTATTTTTTTACTAAAATATAATTTTAAACTACAAACAATTTCTTTGATTAGTTATGATCACATATTTTATCGGTTTAACATGAAACAAATTCCTAAAAATGAAAAATGGGTTATGAATATTTTTCCTAAATTATCAAGAAAATGATAGTGAATTTGAATAGTTTTCAATGATGGACACTTTTTGAACTAAAATATCGACTGTGAACTAAAAATGGACACTTTGAGTCATACCGGGCACATCATGTATAAGATTAAGGCGAGGATGGTTCCTACTTGTCAAAAATGGATTGTGTATCATTTTTTTAATTTATCAAAAAAAATATAAATATTTTTTATTGGTTTTTATTAGTGTATTTATCCATTTTTATAAAATTGTTGTCAATTTTAAATAAAAAGATACACATTGTGTCATACCAGTCACACCATGCATCGAATTGACGTGATGATGATTCATACATATATGAAATAAATATGAATCATTTTACTGAAGTTTTAAAACAATATGAATTTGATTTATCTATTTTGATTACCCCACTTGTATGTTTTACTAAAATGTCTTTTTAAATTGAAACACACACTTCGACGCATTCTAATCACATCATGTATCTGATTAAAATGAAATTGATTCCTACATGTCAAAAATGACTTATGAATCATTATCCTAAAACTTCAATAAAATATGAGCGTGTTTGATTAGTTTTCATTGAGTGAAACTTAGTGATCTAAAATAACTATTTTAATCTAATAACAAACACTTTGAGTCATATTAGGAACATTATATATCAGATTGATGTGAGACTAATTCCTACATATCAAAAATTACTTATGGATCACTTTTTTAATGTATAAAAACAATTCAAATGTTCTTTCTGAATTTAGAGAAGTTTAGTTTTCCATTTTACTAAAATTTATGTCAATTTTAAATAAAAATATATACATTGAGTCATACTGATCACATTATGAATTAGATTGAGTTGAGATTTACTCCTAAACATCCCACGGTCTCCAAAATATCTTAACATCCACTATTACAATGTTTTATATTTCATTTAGTTATCTATTTGTAAACACTATATATTTACTCGATGTTCTTAGCTGAAAACCCTTTATCATTGTTTAATGTATCTTGAGTATATAAATATCATTTTCCTATTATATAACTAGAAGTCCCCAAAAAGGCCTCATGAGCTTTTTTACTCTATTTCCATTCAAATAGAATGGTTTTTATGCTAATAATATGATATCAATATGACATCCTAATAGATATATGAACAAAATAAATAATTATTAGATAAAAATTATAATTAAATTAAGATAAAAATAATATATATAATGATTGAAAAACTAAATAAATAAGTAGTAGAGATTAAACTTTTCATGCTGGTTGTATGAATTCATGACACAATTCATTGTTTTCATTTTCTTAGTTACATAATCAATGTCTGAACTCTCACGAGCATGTTAATCTTTGAACAAACAACAACAACTTGAACAAAATAATTCACCTTCATATTAAAAAACTTATTATATGAATACTATGCTGAAGGAAAAAAATAAAACATAATTGTAAAACAATAAATGAATTGTGTAGAAAATGATTTTACAATGAAATAATCAAGATTATCTCTGTGATTGAGTAGTAAAGGGGACTTTATACAAAGTGATAAATTCTAACACTATAAGGGTGAATAGTTTTTCAGGGAGAAGAATTTTTTTGATGTTTTGGTGTATAAAGGAATGTTAGATAGATAAAGAACTCCAAATCTAACAAAAGAATTCACATTTATAAGAAAACGATTATTATGTACGTAATACTAAAAATAAATAATGTATACCTAAAAATGAAACAATATATTAATTATATGTCCAATTATTTTACATTGTAAACATCAACCTTATATCATTGATTGATAAGTGAAAACATTGTTACTCATCCGACAAATAAAATATTTATGGTCCAAAATATCAAAAAATAAATGAACTATTCAATGAATTATGGAAATAAAATCAAAATTTTGTTATATAATTTTTCAGTAAAATATAGAATGTATATTGTAACATTTCATTTACTTCTTCCCAAAGGGCTTAATTCATTATAGTTTGTTCTTATGTGGGATTGGTAACTTCATCATCTAAAAAAGACAATGTCTATATAGTAGTTAATCATTAAATTAAAATTATTATAATATAGTAGATAATATATTATATTATGAGGGATAATAGTATATTAAAAACCCCTTTTACCTTTTCATCAAACTCTTAGTCTGTTTTTAATGGTTTTATAGATTTATATCCCTTATATAAATTCCATGTACCATATATGTGGTCCCCTCTAATATAATATACATTGTCTACATTGGGAAATTCATGAACATAATGTGTTCTCCCACTAAAAAGGCCATCATTAATTTAATTTTTTCTAACTCGACGTTTCTTTTAGTCTCCAAAAAAATAAAAAATAAAATCTTATTTTCATCATATAATACATAAAATAATTTCACTTCTTTTGATAACTGTATGAATGACTTTTATTTTTCTCCAATCGCACTAAAACTCACCTTCATGAATCCCATTTCATCAAATTCCATGGCACTTATATAGTCAACCCATTTTCAATGGAAAATCATCACTTGAAGTGTTGTATAATACAACTTTAATATATTTTCGATAATTGAAAAATATGACATATTTTCATAAATTGGATTTCTACTCTTCAGACCAGATATGTACATTTATTCAGCCATAAGCACAACACTATTTTTTTGCATCATATTTCAAACATCTTGATATTTTGTACATTATATATAAACATTGATTGCAAAACTAGTACAAGATATAACTTTTTCATTTGGTCCCCTGATTAGCCATTGATGTAATTAGGAAATTGAATTCATATTGTTAGATAAATCCTTATAAATTTGATCTTAAAAACATCTTATAAACCATTTAATTTGTGTTTTTGATATCCATTCTTCATCCCTTGATGGATTCAAACCTCTAAACATTTATTTTTCTATTTAATGTGTGGTTCAGCATATTTAAAATTAGGTAAAACGTATATGTGTGCATGCTCCCACACTTTCAAGGAAATTATAAAATAAAAATCCTGAATTCCCTTCACCCATAAGGCATTAAATATGATGATACATTAAGAGATTGATTTTGTCAACATTTGAAAGGTAATCATTTCCAAAATCAATAGCTTCTTCAAAAATATATAATTATACAAATACAACCACATAGCTGACTCTGCTTTTTGACACAACCATTAAATTTAATCAAATACTATTCAATGGGGTACATACATATGTAATGTACATGACCACATTGTTGAACCTCTTTAAGGTGCACCATTATATAAGAAATTGATGGTGGGTGTAACATAACTAATTCAAATAATATGATTTCAACCTTATTACTCATGATTAGAAACATCGTTGGGTCTATAAATTTATTACATTTGGATTTAAAAGTGAAGTACAGTCTAGTTATGGTATTCCATAAATTTTTTGGTAGAATGAAATTGAAATCATTATGTATCAAATAATTCATCAAAACATAACACTTGTGTGATTTTATTTCTTATAAATTCATATTATTCATTGATGCCACATTCATAATATTTCATTAATACCCCTGTAGAAATTTTACACTATTAAAGAAAAGGAAAATTGTCAATTTTTATCACTGGATAGACTGTAAACTATTGGAGAAAGAAAAGTCTTCATTTTACCCTTCACCAGTGTCATCTCTTCCCTTATCCATGTGTTAATCACGTCCAACCTATCCTTGAATCCATATTTTGTTTATTCAAGAACATTTAGTAACATTCCAATAACCATATAAACACATTCTTTCTATGTGCAAGATATCAAGAAAATGTATAAGTTAAAAAAAATTGAAATATGGTAATTTATTGAAAATTCATCTCTTCTTTCAACCTGATTTTATACGTTTTTTTGAAATGTTTTATTAAAAAATGTGTAAATATATTTTACTTTATCGAATTTATGATCACCGATTGTTAGAGATGGTTTTGAACCTTGTTTGATATTCCCATCAATTACTATCATTGAGGATTAGTGTTTGTGTAATTGAGGAAAAAATTTATAATTTCACAAAAATAAAGTCTTCGAGGAATGTTTTTACCAAATTAAGTATATATGTTTTTTAAAAATGGTACACCCCAATATTCTATTAATGTTATGGCCTAATAAATTTCTATAACTAAAAAAGTCATTTATAATCCCATAAAATGTGGCCCTCAATGGGATTTTTCACATTTGTGAGAATTATACATTGTATCAACTCTATCCCATATAAATTTTAGATGTTTCATCAAATGATCCAAATGGGAATCAATGTCATTATCATGTTTCTTTGCTCCAAATATAAGTAGATACAACATAATTTTTTTGTGTTTCATGTATAACTGTGGAGAAAAGATAAAACTTACTAATATGATGGGCCATATATTGTGAGTAATACTTATTAAACAAAAAGGATTTATTCCATTTGTAGATAACAATAGATGAAATTTTTAGGACTTATTTCTAAACTCAAGATACTTGTAACAAATCTTATTTTTTGGGGATAATCTAGAGGATGACATGGGTTCCATCTTTAATTCTTGTATCTGTATTCTATTTCAATTATCTCATAGTTTTCTAACATCTATATTGTTTTATACACTATGGGATGATTGGATAGTACCAAACAAATTTTGATGAACATGATTCATTTTTCTTGTGTCAATCTTTGATGCACTTAGGGTATTTTAAGAGTGATTCATAACCCTTCAAAAAATTATGAAATAATTTGGACAAGCATGTATTTTTTAGTGATCAAGACCATTGAATATATAATTCATTTATCTTCATATTTTTGACATCCAAATTCATTTTCTTTTAGTAGCATATAATTTAAGTGAAAAAGTTGTTCTGTAAAGATAGTTTCACTCCATCCAGTAAGAACTTTCAAATTATTCAAATTATATAAAGATGAAAATGGTATTTTTTTAATATAGCTAGTAAAAAATTGTGCCTTGGGAACACTATTTAACTTCTCAAACACATTGGAAAATCACCAAGGTTATCATCAATTTCCATTTTCATTTTTACATGCAATCTATGTAATCATTTACACTGGTATTCATATCAAATTATTCATAAACCGTAGTATCATTTAAATCAGTTTACATGTCTAGTTGTTCCATAGCTTTAGTCCATAAATTATAGATCTGATCTATTATGTGAAAAATCAACTATTATTACAACTATTCCAAACTAATTTTTCTTGAATAACAACAGCATAAACAAGGACATTGGAATTGAGAAGGGTCATATACATGCTATATTGAAAACATGATGAAAACTTTAACTCCATCTTCATAATATTTTATAAAATGATTAACATGCATCCATTTTGTAGTCATATTCATCTTATTAGATTCATAAAATATTAATTTTTATATTAAATAAATAAATATGCCTATGATATTCTTTATCAAAGATGAATGTTATAGATAAAACAAATAAGGGAAATCCAACATCTAATTGTTTCCAATATTATAACTATGTTTTGATGAAAATGTTAAGTGAATTTAAGAAAAGAATTACTCTAATATGGTGGGTTTTATCCTCTATATTCATTTACATGAGAATGTTATAGATTACAGTCAATCTCTTTAGCTTATATCCCAAACATTTATCATTGCATATTGTTTTTTGATGTGCATACTCTATCTCTTTTAGACAAGAACCTATGTTTCATGAAATTATCCAAGTGGATTCCATCAACAGGATGACTACTACATCGATTATTATAAGGAATATAAAAGATATGTGGGATAGGCCTCAAAAAAATTCAAAAATTATTTGGGAGAGAAAAGTGATGAGAATGATAGTTGTCTATAAATGAGATGGGGGTGAGTCTCTATTATAAAATTATAATAATAACTATTCTCTAATAGACATCAATTCATTTATAAATAACATAAACAAATGGATATATAATATAAAAAATTAATGAGTAATAATAAACCCAAATCTGATAAATAATAATAAAAAACTATCATCTAATCAACTAGAATGTATAAAAATATAATTATATAAAATTTTAATAAAAAATGAGTTATTTCATGCACATGGATGATAATTATAAATTCCTATGGATCTAACCAATAAAAGTAGTCCTAAAATGATGAATACCAAAAATTATTTTCTAATATATTGAATTTGATAAACTCCATTATATTTTTTGGATGAAGTGGTGTAATAAACAAAATAATTTTTACATTTAATATTTATGGTATTTCAATTATATGGACACAAATAGAGAATCTTGGGATTTCATATTTCACCACACTGACCCATCCTAAGGATTATAGGAAGGTGATCGCATCATATCAACCAATCTGAATGATTCTTTGGAGGCAATTTAATACACATTGACCCATCGTTGATATTCTAGTATGTTCCATGAATATGTTATTATAAATAAATAATACTAATCAAAATAACATATCGCAAACCATGAAAACAAAACACACCAACTCTTCAAACATCTATCTCACACACACTTGTCGCTTCCGAGATGAAATTAATCTCATGGGTTTACATTCTCTAGGTGGTTTACACTTAATTCACTACGAAATCTCAGTGGATTAACAAAATTGATTGATCTATAAAACATCCCTCCACAAATAAAGTCTACACTACTGAAATATAAAAATAAATAGTCAGTTTAATGTGTCAGGAATCAGTCTCATAGGCTACCCAAGCATCATCATGTAAATTGATATCTACAAAATTATGTATATGATGTAAAATTGGATGGGACATCTACTATATGGTTAATTCCACTATTTATCCATAAAAAATAAAACATAATTCATTCTCACTTCTACATAAATAGAAAAGTATGTCAAAAATAACCTACATTAATTTAAAAGTCCCATAACGATTCACCAAATGTATTGATGTTTTAAACCCTGAGTTCACCAAGAGAAAGTAGAGATAGACTTGAGTGCAAGAAAATGTATAGAAAGATTTGTGTTCAATCCTTGGATTCGTTTTCCCTTTGAATTTTTCACACCTAAGATTTGATGTTTGGATTTGTTACAGGATTGATTCGAGCTTCGATGCATCATGAAGGATCTCCGGTATATGGTGGATTTTTTGGATAGCTTTAGATATTATAATGGGTTATCACCTAGTTTGTGTTTCTAAATAGATCATGACACCTTTATCAGTACTTCCAAAAAATCACAAATAATGATCACCTTTATCAATTCCAATGTAAAAAGTGTGATAAAGGCCATCATTATTAGCACTTTTTTATTATTGATAATGATATATATTTATCAGAAATAATTCAAAGTGATAAAGATGTGTTTTATTAGTTCTTTTATTACTACTAATAACTATATATCTTTATTATCACTAAAAACTGTTGATAAATATTCCTTTTATCAGCGCTTATTACGTAAGCACTGATAAAAGTTTGTTAATTATAATTACAAATAGAAAATTATAAATATATACATTATGATACATAGATATATATATTTATTTAATATTTATATATATATATATTAAATTTAATCTTTATTTAATTTTATTTATTATAATTTTTTAATTATTTGTATATATACTAGTTTTTTTATAAGTAAATTTTTTTTAAAAATATATATAGTATTATAAATTTATATATGTATATAATATATATATATAAGTATAAATATAATAATTATAATAATTATTTAAATAAATTCATTATGAATTTAATAATTATTTAAATTTATATAATTATTTATTTACAACAATTTAAAATTATATAATAATTTATTCATAATTATATAAATAATTTTATAGAAAATATTATGTATTTATTTATAATTGTAAATATAGAAATGTATTAATAAAGTAAATATAGATTTATTAATATATTGAATTATAAAAAGTTTTTTATATTTTTTTAACATCATTAATGAATATTTAATCTTAAGTTCATGCATGTTAAAATGAGTGAAATTGAATATATTAAAAAATTACTACACTTTGAAATAACTTATTCATTTTTTGTGTGTGTTGCATATAGAAATACATTAATTATGTATATATGAAATAAATATAACACTCATTTGATCTATGTTAAATTTAAAAATCAAAAGACATTGAGTTATATACATTACACATTGTTCACATTAATATTATTTCGTTATATAATTCATGTTCATATAAATTCATATATATATATATATATTATTCATTACCATTATTAAAAATTATATAATTAATAATAGGTTTAATATATTTCTCAATTTACTTATTTTTAATTTTTATTAGATTAGTTTTCATTATGTATATATCTATATATTTACTATTTACGATTTATTAGTATTTTAAATTTATATATAATATAATTCAGTCATTAATTTTTTTCAGTAATTAATTAATAAATTATATTTTTAATACTTTTTTATGAACTCATTTGTTATTTTTTATTATTTTATTATTTCATTTTATTCAGACCTTTTTTATAACTAATAAACCACTGAAAAATGATCCCATTATATGTGATAAAAATAAAGCTCTAATAAGTGGTACCCTTTTTCAACACTAAAATGAAAGCATGGATAATATGTACCATTTATCTATGCTAAAAATAAATTGAAAGGGTACCTTTATCTACGCTAATAATAAAGCATTGATATAGGGTACCTTTATCATTTCTAAAAATAAATTGTTAATAAAGACTTCGTTTAATAGAAAAAAAATAACATACTGATAAAAGGAACCCTTTATCAACGATATCTTTAGGTCTTATAATGGTTACCTTTTCTATCAAATTTTAATAGCACTAACAAACACAAAAGTTGTTAAAGGCTTTTATTATAGTAGTGAAGGTAGGTTATTCATCTTGATGAAATTTAACTTAAAATATTTCTTACTTTACACATTGGATGAGGTCTTCTTCATGAGAATTTTGACCTCACCTTCATCATTGTCTTCTAGTTTCTTAGGGAACCTTGATACAAGATGTCCAATATTTCCACATCTAAAGCATACTAGACTAATTTTCCAATTGAACTGTATATTTCTGCTTTATATATTTTAGTAAAGGCATGACAGAATCACATCATTCTTTTCTTTTTCTTGTTTATCTTCTATATTGAATTTCTTCATGACCTTGAATGCCACCTCTTGGGATTTCCCATTTCCCACAACCTTTATATCTATATTTCTTTACTCATGGACAATAATATTATTATGTAATATATAAAATTTCACAATTTTAAAATATTATTCCTTGATTATATTTATTTTTAGTTTGAAAAGATGTGGTATTCTTCTTAGGATTAAATTTTTGATATTTTCATCCTCATGTATTTCTCAGATACCATGCATATCCTCTACAATAACATTAAAATAGTTAAATAAATCATCAAAATACTCATTATAGTTCATTCTTAGGTCTTAATATGTGTTCAATAGAACCATCAATTTATCTTCTCAGACTTTTGTATATCCTTTTTATAGATTTAGAAAATTTAATAACAAGGAATTTATTAATATACATGACATCCCCATTCTGTATATTGTGTTATATAATGAATATCCAAAGTCATTGATTCCTTTTCCATCAGAATCTAATTTTCTAAATTCTACTTCTAATAAAATGTTATATTTCACACTATTGAAATCATAGAGTGACAAACAATTATTTTAAACATTCACGTTGATACCAATTGTAAGTTAAATAGGTTAAATACATAGAGATTGGAGTTAATTAGGGTATGAAAGATAAAAAATACTACACTTTTAGAATTGTTCTTTGTTACAAAAACCCTTCTTTCTTTTACTCATAGTAATGTATGAGTAGAAATTAAAACATAGTGAAGAAAAATCAATTTTACTTGGTTCACCCTCACTGGACCATGTTCTAGGAACATACAACTAAATTTTATAATTTAAAAAATATACTAAATTTAAAAGGGTTTTCAATGTTCAAAGAATACTCATTGTCCCTCCTTGTCTATAACCAATAATAATTCAAATACTCGCATTACTATTAACTAAAGTGTGCCCGCTAATATTTTTAAGA
Source organism: Viscum album (assembly GCA_963277665.1). Lineage (NCBI taxonomy): Eukaryota > Viridiplantae > Streptophyta > Magnoliopsida > Santalales > Viscaceae > Viscum > Viscum album. Next base: position 1,422,246,666 of record OY728145.1, read on the forward strand.
TTCTTTCATTTATCACATAATTCTACATCTCTTATACCTCATATTGATCATGAGGAAGCTCTAGATTTAAAAAATTTATTAATACCTTTTTACTATATAATTATTTGGAAATATCTAATTGTTTATGTAAAGTTTGTTTTTTTGAAATCCATTTCCCAACATACATGAAACTAGGAAATTATTCATGAAACATTTCTATCATTCACAAAAAATATCCTTTCAAAAATATCACAACATAATGGGAAAAAATTTAACCCATTTAAAACAAATTATTCCATCAATAAATTAATGTTACTATGAATCATTTATAAAATAAAATATTTCATTTGATTCATTTTTAAATTCAAAGCCCTTGGATTTAATGAAGTCTTCCTCTATTCGACTAAGGGGGGGGGGAAGGGTAGCTACATATTTATAGACATTACCCCCAATTCATGAAAAAATCATGATCCCACCATATTTTTTTGAACCAATTAATTCATTCTCATGAAAATATTTTTATTTCTGATGCTTCAGGGATATTTTTTAGAGTTGGGAAACAAACCATCATTTTAAAAACATGTCATGAACCTTTAGATTCATGAAACAAACCACCATTATTCATCCTGACTAGAAAATGATTCAAGAAAAATTCAATCATGAATCTCAAAACCATCAATACATAAGTCATTCTTTAATTCCTTTCATATTTCAAATTTTTATAAGGCATATGTAAGAATCTAATTTTTATAAAACTAGGCCCTTCCTCTAAAATTTGGACACCAAAAACTTAAAAATCATAGGGAAGAAATTCCATATTGTACTCAAAATTTTTTGTACGACATCATTAGAATTAATGACTATTTATTGATTTTTTATCAAACCAAATGGTTGAAAATCAAAAACATTACAAATTTCTTTGTCAAAATACTTTATCAATAAACACAATAATCCCAAAACACTATAAGGTTACATAGGGGGAATTTTTTCCATCATTTCCTTACTATTCTATCATTACATAATGAAATATCATATCATCATAACCTATTGGTAAATATGATATAAAACTACTACTCTATATGGATACTTCAATCCAAGTGATGAAAGCTTATTTTTTTCCTAAGCCTTTCCCACTACTGAGCTTGGATGCACTCCAAGAATACTATTGAAGGTATCTCATCCCTTAACATGGAAGTGACTCCTTTCATTTGGTAATATCCCATCATTAATCACATGTAATAGTTAATCGGAACACTATCAATATGTAGTATTAGGTACAACTCCCCATATATTAGAGGTGGTTGACTATAAGTGGGGATCCAAGATTGTACCATGCAGATACTATAACCCTTGTATCAGAGGGAGAAATAATATATTATATAAAAAACTAAGATAAATCCATAACAGAATTAACCAATGTATGAAGGGAAAATAAAACACATAGATAATAATAATATGAAATGTGTAAGTAAAGATATATTCATAATAGTTCAATATCCCACTCACATGATTGAAAATATAGAATAACAAAATAAATAAAATATAAAAGGATATACTAAAAATACCATACATATTTCTTCCCATTCTTTAAATATCATCCATTCATATCCATATTAATCCTTGAAAATATATTCCCCTAAAACACCTTTTCCTAAAACCAAGTGAGGATCTACTTTGGTAAATAAATTTAATGACTTGTCAAGTAGGGTGTGAGTATAAGATTCATTAGAGAACCCTAAACACAATTCATTATATAAATAAAATGATGTGATATGTGAATGTGACATGATCTAAATAAATAAACTATTTCTAGAAATAAATAATTAAATATACACCATTGAACATTAGGTCAAAGAACAAAATTAAGCATACTATCTTCTTCTATTATGAAAGTGTGTCTAAGCACATCCTGATGATTTTTATGACCATTGTAATAACCCAGGGAAATTTAATCCTAGTATATAAAATAAAATCTTATAGGATACACCCACACTAACATATGTGGTTAATGAACCAGGTAATGATCCATTCGAAAATAACAATATAGGGAATTCTCTCTCATAGTATGCAATATTTTTTCATAGTAATTGAGCCTCAACAGGCTGAAAGGCACGACTATTCTAACTGAATACCCCAAAATTTCACAAAATGGGAACATGGTTGCAATGACTTACTCAACCACGAACCAATATTTCAAACTCAAAATCCATAGAATCTTTACCAGTAGTGTTAATGACCTCCCTAAAAGATTTTTCATAACCTCCCTATAGGGAGGTTTCGTGATGGTGCATCGGGGTGTTTTCTATGTATGAAATAATACCACTATGAGGGTTTTTTATATAAATATCATTACCTATATATGAATGTATTCCTACTACACCATTGTTATATAAAATGAACATTCTAATAGGGTTATTCCTACCTCATTGGGAACATTCCATATCATTTTACCAAAAAGGGTGGGCAAAATTCATAATCATTTTATCATTGTCCATTGAACATGAACTCAACTGAAAGGTATGGATTATAATTTGACACTTGTAATGGTTTATTCCCTTATCTTGCACACCCACCCGAGTTAATATAATAATTTGGGAACCTGATTATGTACCCTGAAAAAATAAATATAAAAAAATCCACATATTGTTCTTTAGGTCACCACACAACATGGGAACACTAATTAGGACCCTCTGAACACATTATAGAAAAGGTGAACTTCTGGGGTCCTTTTGTAATCCAAGTCACACATAGGTAAAAAAGCCTCTAATTTGGGGGATTTTCTTTATCCAACCCCATATCTATAAGATAATTAATTTAATATTTCTTAAGTTTCCTCACATGGCCTACTCAGAAAACTCTACCCAATTCATTCCACACCTATAGAGGGAGTTGGATAAAGGATTGTACATAAGATCAAAATTGTCACACTATTCCCATTAAAACATAGTGAGGTTGTTTATGGTTATAAGGGATCAATTAATTTGTTCAGCCATCATCCATAAATATTTGAGTTACTAATCCATTTTATTTTTTTCAACTGCGGGCCCTAACACATTGTACAATCCATATATAGGCATTTTAGTTTAATGAGATTGATAGTTTCATTCGTAATATAATTAAACAGTTAATTTTTTCAATTAATAGTTTATTAAACATTAAGGACATCCCTCTAAGGTGGAAGGAACACATACCACATTCCAATAAGAGACATATTAACCATATAGATTATACCAAGAACCACCAACATTAATTGATTCAATTTACCTCTAAATCACATGATATGGTTTCACAACCATGGCACACCATGCTATTCTAAGTCTAATGATCAATGTCCAAACCACCCATGGTCTTAAATAATATTGGTAAATCACCAACATTTAACTGTCTTCATTTTATATTTTATTTCAAAAATTCATCATATAATTTAATAATAAAAAATTGGAATTATTTTAAAATTACTTACCATATCCTATCATTAGATTATAACCTAACCAAGTATATTGCAGAGGACCATAACATATTATCAATAAAATCTTATGCCAATTCCAAGACCAATTTTATCCAAACAATGATTTATTTTTTTCTATTTATATAGAAAGCATACAAAAATAACCATAGTGGAATAAGTAATAAAAATGTTAGGAAGACACACACATATAGAATCTCAAGACATCATCTAGATGTGATACATGAAATTACTATTTGAGTTGGGATATTTTACAATTATATGATGAAATATCCATCAAATCCCAAACCAGTAGAAAGGGGAATTAGAGTGAAAATTAGTAGAAGATGAGTGGATATCAATGGGGGTGAAGAATCAAATTGAAACACTAAAAAATCATTAAATAGAACCCTAATAAAAGAGAAAAATAAGGATGGAGTATGGGGGTTTTCATCTACATTTTTACACAAGCATGAGAGAGATATTGGTCGATATCCATTAAATATTTAGGGGGAATAATAGTAATTATTCCACAAAAAGTCCCACCAACTAGCTGGTACTATCCATCAGAAATCTAGTGGCCATCTGAGCATGCATGTTGCTGCTGGCTACTAGAAACCTGGCCACCATGGGCCAGCTCCAACACCCGCTAAAGCCTTCCAGATACTATTTGAGTTTCATTATGCCTATAAAAACATTATTTTAAGAGGTTATATACTTTATAATTGCATTATTAACATTGAATAAAAATTCATCCCATCAACTAACTATGAATTGAAATTAATTTTATAGTTTTCAACCAGTATAGAAAAGGGATATTATAAACTCCACACTATAACACATTCATCCATGATAATTCTCAGTGTTAAACCTTCCAAAAATCTTGTCCTTGGTCAAAAATTCCCACTGAAATGGTTGTGTTACTGTCATGAATTCTCATTGGGATTCTTGAGTGTTTGTATGAATTCAATGCGATATAGGAACCAAATATTCTTCCACTACTCATCATTACTATGAATACATGAAGATATAAATCTATAGTGCCAATCCATCTTCAGACGCCTAGGTTTATTTGTCCCATTAAACTTTGGGCATGTGTTCTCCTAGACGCATGGACCAACTCATAATGGAATTTTTTGATACACAACACATCCCTAACATCTGAAATAATAATTAAAACACATTTTCACCAATTCCCCAACCCACATGATGTGATGTCTAACTCACAACACACATATGTATGTGAGAACACTTGTCTAATGTTGGTACCTTCTCCTTTTCTTGATTCAAAACAATATTGATGGGTATCTACTATTCAATTATAATCCAAAAATATGAAATATTATCTAGAATGGTCTAGATAGACCTTGAATAACAGTATATATATCCAAGATGAGTAACTTCATGTAATTTTTAGCCCACTATTTATAATTTCAAGGAATCCCACAAGTTAGACCTCCACTGGAAACCCAGTCAAAGACTTTTGGATTTAGCCACCAATTCACTTCTAAATTTCCAGATAATAATTGTTACCCACTCCCCTAAAAGAGAATTTAATCATTAAAATATGCCCAAAAATTCTAATCATAACATCAGGAGAAATTACCATGGTCAAATACTTAATTATAATTTACTACTATTGTGACCTTCAATGCCCTAAGATCCAACATTCCACCACTATTGTCATGCTCAAATCAGGACATGTTTTTCTCAATACAACTTCTAATGCATAGAATATGTTTTTTATAATACCTATGGTTACATATGAAATTCACTATGGTATCTAGATAAATTAATGTCAATTATCTCAATGGAATAAAAATTCAATAATGACCAATTAATAACTGATTTCAAACAACCATGATCCCTATGACATGAGAGTAGTATCACCATAACTTCTATATCACTCCTCACTATGGTAGAATCTTTATATTCAAATTAATATTTAAAATTTATGAACATTTTGACACATTCCTTGTATAACATTGAACCCAATGGTCTGACATTGTCAGAATCAAATATAACTCATGCACTAAATAGACATCAGACACTACTTATTTACAACTCTTACAATCATAATCTATTAATTTCACTGAGATCATATCAATAAGAGTTCCATTCCCTCCAATATATAATATTGTGCACCCCATTATCTCCATTTCCTTATATCACACCAAATAAGACAATATTGGATCACAAAAAAAAAATTCACCCCTCCCGATCCACACTCATTTAAACTACCAATCCTAGAATATTACCCTTATGATACCACCAATCATAATAAAATCCACACTTCTAATTATCATCTAAATATTTGGTCTACTATTAACATAAACATGTCATCAAACCTATTATTCTGGGGCTCATATAAAACCACAGACCAATTTTTATTGAAAATATTCTCATGCGAAAACAATATGAATTACCTTGATCTGGTCAAATTCCAAGGGTCGAACACTCCCCCACAACCAATAAATTCCAACTAATGGACATATTAGCCTCACATAATCAAAATAAAACTAGAACCCTAAAAATTATGACCATGACCAAATCATTTCAGTCTCATCTTACTCTATCTCCCTAAGCATTCAATTCAAATTATGTATAGGTTTAATTATAGGAATAACCACACAATTATCAATAATTAATTTTCATATTAAAACCAAAAAAATCTACCCACACATTAACACTGGAAGAATATCCAAAACCAACATGGAATGTCACCTAACTGATCCTACCTTGGAATCCCAAACTCAACATTAACTCACTAGAAATTATGATGCTCATGACCCATGTAAATTGCTTTAAATATCATAATATTTACTCTATTTTTTTTTACACTACACATTCAAAAAAACCATTCTCCAAAGCAGCTACTCTTTCCTTCTATATTTAATAAAAAACAATGTTAACCCCTCTCACTGGTTTCCCTCATAAGAAAACTAACCATTGACTCTCTATGAAATAAAGTCACATTCCATGGTCAATGGTTCCTCCCACCAAGACAATTAACCAAAACTCAAATAAGTTCAAATGTATTGGGATTTACCAAATTTTCCTATCTAAAACATCGTAATGTATCTCATGTTCCTATATACCCACTCTAGGATTCCATATCAACATATAAGGCATCACATTCCAAGTCCAATACCCACTACTAGGGAACCCATCCTCTATAAGAATACACACATAAGAATTTACTGTATAAAATCAAATACCACTCAATGGTATACACATAAAGAAGATGCATTTCTTATAATGATCAATATTCATAAAATCATAATAACATGGTTCAATTACAGAGAATGGAATTAAATTATATAAGGGAGAAGATTATCTTTTTTTACATGAACATTAATTTATAAAAAATATATAATTGAAACACACAAGGGCTTTATCAAAAGGTAATCCAATTCCCACATCAACCTACTAGGTTTAATGCTTCTTCAATTCACAAGGGGTATTGCAACATCAAAATATTTATTGAGTGTATCGTTATAAATCCACATGACCTTCGTTCAAAATGATATGTGTATACATGAAGGATTTTTTTATAATACCATAAAGTATTTTTTTTAGGAAAATATGAATGGCCTTTTTTGACACTTTAAATATATTAACTTCATTAATTTGTGATACAATCACAAATAGATAGAAAAACATGAAATATGGATTATATGTTCCAAATCATGATGCATGGTTTTCTTATTAACACTATAGGGAAAGTGTCAAAGTCATATAAAAAACACATATACAACACCCTATGCATCACAGGGTGTGAAAATAATATAATTGTAATTCTGAATAGTAAGAACTAAAATCCACACATTGTAAATTAGAATTCCCATCAAAAATGGGGTTCATGATATACTATCCTAAGGTATATCAAATGAAATGAAAAATTCATATATCACATTGATAATATAAACTATATGGTAAGACAAAAAATTGATATTATGAAACTCTATATCATATCATCTTAGCTAACTATGAATAGTAACAAGCTTGGTGTTTCGATCTGACCTCAAGAATGTATCATTGTATCACAAAGGATGCTGACTACCAGTATGGGTATATGGTGGTATTATATAGAGATATAACACTTATATCTAAGTGTGAAATAATAGAAAAAATAATATAACCATGAAACACACAAAATATATATGAACTAACTATTATGGATAAATAAAATAACTAAATAATAATAATATGAAATGTGGAAGCATACATACAGTAATACATAACCAATTTTCCAATAGGTTTTTCTCATTTACAGTACAAAAAAATGAAATTAAAATGGATCCACTTCAACTATGATCCATACCTCATCCCAATAATAGAAAACATCTACGATGCTTCATATTTACCATGAAAAACATAGAACCCTTCCCAACCTATACCTACAAAAAATTGATATTCTTCTCAGATACCCAAATATGATGGTGTCCTAAGAATTATGTGAGTATAATAATCCATAGTTAAACACCAATATAGTCCTATAGAGACCATAAATATAGTCATATGTTCATGCAAAATTCAATGAACAAATAAACAATTGATAAAAAATAATTTAATTAAATTACCCCCATCAATCCTATGGTTAGGGACCCCGATCAACCATACCTAATTTAGCTAGTGTTTGGGTTCCTATATGTATGTCTCATTGACCATGCCTACAATAATAATGACATAGTGGTATTTCACACCAATATATTGTATAACACAAAGGGGATTCACTCACCCCATTATATATAGATAATAGCCAAGGGAATATTCCATCTCGATATCACAACCTATAGAATGCTCCGTCTCAATATTCAATGGTTTCGGGAAGCTGAGCCCCGATAGTATTTAAAGATTTAATACACCAACCAAAGAACAAGAAAGATCCAAAAATCAAGCACATATTACAAAAATCATCCTTTACTTGGAACCAATAATACTATCTCTAAATCCATGGAATCCAACCCATAATTACAACGACCTCCCAATATGGATTTCTCATGACCACCCATAAGGTTTTTATATATGATAAAATACCACCCAAAGGGTGTTTTATATACATATCATCTCCCCCACATGTTTTTATTCCACATAACCTAAAAATTACTTATACAGAATACTCAAAAAAATCCACAACCACCTTATATGGTTCTTTCCATATCATTTGAAAAATAAAAGGAAGAAAGGATTTGGAGTATGAAAAAACCGATAATTATTATTATCCATATCCCATAAGATCATGTGAAAGGTATGTGTTTTTAAGGTGACACCTATAACCATATCTATCCATGTGTCACATATTTTCTTGGGTCAATTATATATCAGGTTCCCCATGTCATGAAATATAAACGAAACCTTATATGGGGTCTTCCATGACACCGCACAGCTTAAGGACAGTACATGGGTCCCTCTAGTCATTCTATATAAAATGAAGCATTCATGGGACCTTTAATAATTCATGTCATGCCTAGGATCAAAACCCACCAATTATAGGTATAATATTTCTGAAATTAATATCAATGAGCTAGTGGAATAATGTTTTCTCAAGGTTCCTTGTATAGCCAACCTAGGCTGCTTTGATAAATTCATTCCAAACCTCTAAAAATAAGTGTTTAAAAGAACCTATAAAAGGACACTGTATCAAATTAATACTAATCACACAACCCAATATGTTTAATGGTCATAATGAATAATTTAATTACTCAAACCCTCAGGAATTGTTAGATAATATATAAATATTGGGTCCTAGGTTCTACAATGGACTCAAAACCCTTATAAAATTATTATGTAGGTATTTTAATTTAATTAGATAAGAAATTTAATTAATAATATAATTAAAAAATTCAATTTACTTATTTAATAGTTTAGTTATCTTCATGGTTGATCACCTGAGGTGGTGAGACCATAAAACACACTACAATAGGAAAAACTCAAACCACATGGGATATATCGAGGATCTTCTACCTTATTTGAGGTAATTTCCATCTAAAATAACATTGTGTAATAGTAGGATCACTATACCCATCCAAGTACAACATCCATATCCAAAACACCCATGGTACTAACTCCCATATAGATAACAAATAAAAATAATTACAATCAAATTATATTTTATTTTAAAAAAATTCACAATTAATTTATAATTTTAAATAATTATTCATAATATCCTAATAACAAAATGGGTCATATCACCACACTAAATCCATTAACAAATGCACACGAGAGGTACATAACACACTCCATTAATACAAAAATTATAATTACTTAACCAATTACAACAAAAAACTATCAATATAATTTTGTTTTATGATAAAATATTATAAAATGCATTGTGGTGTCATACCTCACCAAAATTCTAGGAGACCACTAGACGATAGTGTCTCATGATGTCATATAATTAGGCATCATGATATCCCCATAAGATTAATGTGAATTTATCATTATCCAATGAAATATCCATTATATCTCATAGCTAGTGGAAGAAAATTTAACTGAAAAGGAGAAGGTTATGATAGGACACTAGTATAGGTTATGAATCACCTAGAATCAATAGAAAACGTCATCAAAAGGGAACATAAAACAAGGGAAAATAGTAAAGTATAAAGGGGGTTTGACCCCTGCATGTGAACACCATCAAGACTAGGAGTTGGGTCAAATACCCCTTAAACCCACAAGGGTTATAAGTGTAATTTTTCCCAAAAAAGGCCATCATTTATTAGGTTCCCACCTACAGCATACATGTGTCTCTATAGAGATACTGATTATTTGATGGTTATTCTCTAATGGATTCTATTATCCCATCCACCTTGGGATCTCCCTAAAACCCTCATGATCCTTCTAGATAGCACTCGAGCCAAATTACTCATCCAAAATAGTTTTTTTCAATGGGTTTAACCTTTAGGATTCAATTATAAATACCAGTTTAGACCAAAAAATTAAATTCCCTTAAGAATTTTCATCCCATACAGACATGAGATATTACTGGTTTATAATTATTGTCTAATAAAATATTCCACATCAATACATAGTAACAAGAATAGAATGTTATATTTTTTTAGGATGAAGATATGTAACACTACAATATTAATCATATCTCCTACCACCACTAAACGCACTAACAAATCTTATAATTCTACTATAAAAGGATCTACTCCTAGATCATTCAAGAAGAATCCTAATATCTAGGTATTATACTCTCTATAAAGTTACTCCCCTTATTGGGATATTATTCATCACTTATAACATGGTCGTTGAAATGAACATTAAAACCTGATATCACACAAGATTTTATTATCCAATAGTAAAAAAATCCATCATAGGATTATCCGCATATAATGTTGAAAATAGAAAACAAATCTATTAATCATGAATCCTAATCTATCATTGATATCTCACCTTATTATAACTCTATGAACTATATATGTTAATCTATATTTATGATAAAAAAAGAATAAATACTCATGGATGAGAGGCCTAATCGCCACATGAGATAATTCCACCTATTGTTTGTCCTAAACAAAGACACTACATTGATTTCCCACTAGACACTATAGTATAATGGTCTCAAGACTAACTTTTCTTTCATCTAGGGTCTCAATAAGAAAAAATATATTTTGTATCTAGATGGATTAAAAAGGATATGAAAAATACTAAGTGGGTATGAATCAATAACTATATTCATTTTCAAAAAAACATTTTCCATAATTTTTTTCTTTTTTAATCCCAACACATAAAATAATATGGAATTAAATGTTTTTAAATGTTATTCTTATTAACAAGGAGTTCCTCAATAAATTATGATTGTGTCCATATTGTATGGTGTTTTTATCCCACCAACACATATAAATGATTTTATTATCTGTAAATACTTATATTTAATGGTATGAATTTTACATTCTATAAGATTCTGGAACCAACTACTATATTACAAAAAATTGATTAATAAATATAATCAATAGTATAAATTTTAATACACATCGATAACTGAGATAATAATATTTTTTTTACTCCAATAATCATAATCCTCGTATTTTTCCCACAAAAACTCTTCTCAATGGTTATTAATACTTCATAGGATTTATTTTTTCCATTTATGAAATTATTATCTAAAATTTCATGTATAGTTTCAAAAAATATTTCTTTGACTATTTCTAGAAAAAAATATTCATGTACTTTTTTAAGAAAATTATTTTCATATTGAAATTTAAAAACACCCTAAATACCATCAAGATACATCTCAATTTTAAACTATTTCAAAATAATGATTAATTGTTATTTATGACTAATGATATTTCGACCTTTAATTGTCCAAAAAATCCACCTCTTAAAGTTTATTTGAATTCTTCATCCTTATATAAATAAATTCATTCACGTGACATGGAAATATTACATGTTGTTTGGAAATATTATCAAATCAGATTGTATCATTATCCATTTTAATTATCATGATATTTGATACATGTGAATCATTTTCAAAGAATTATAAATTTTCAATTAATCTTCACAAAAATTTATTCTTTTATAATTCCTTGAGTTTCTTATGCGATATTAATATTGGCTCGGTTATACACATCTGATCTCGGTGTGGTGTGATAGGATCGAGTAGAGATTCATAGTATCCATGTCTTCAGTGGCAATGCAGCTCGGCAGAGCACGACATTCGGATCAGGCGAAAACGTCCAGTCATCTTGGACTGGTCGTCAGCGTTGTTGCAGATCAACCTCTCGATGAATACTTGGGCAGGCTTCGCCTTGATCGGCACGGTTCGGTGTGGCATGGTTCGTTCAGCATCAAATGTATGGTTTCAGTTCTGTTTTGTTCGGTGTGGCCAGGTGTTGTCTTCGGCCGGTTCCTGGTGTGGCTCTGTTCTTGATCTATAGTGCCTTGGAGGGGGGAGGATCTTGATCTGGGTGCGGTTGTCAATTTTCTCTCAATTGTTGGTTTGGTTTCCTTTGTATTTGTCTTTATGATGTGAATTTGGCGATTTTGATTCTCGTTTGTTGCGGATGGTTTACCCCAACCCCTTCACAGTTCTCTCGACACCACATGCTTGCTTTGGAACCTGATTGGGGTGCATCTTGGTTCTGATTGGAGTATATCCAAGTCCATAGTGACGTTTCTATTGTAGGATGATCAGTATTCCTTCATCTATGGCATTCCCTTGGTGCGGGTTTAATCCATCCAGTCCTAGGTGACAATGGATTGGACTCACATCCTTTGGATTGTCTTTTGGGCCTCGACGCCAGTGGTGGTTGGGGTGTCTTGTGGTGTGCTGTTGGGATTTTCTAGTATGGCAGTTGATGGTGTTGTTTGGTACCACATATGCTTTCAACTTTTCATATTTTTGTTGGGTTGGTTTTTGTGGCATAGATTTTGAATATTCAGTCGGACTTGACCTCAAGGAATAGGCTTCAGAAAAAGATTCATAGCAGGAATTTCACTTATTCGGGCTGTATAGAATTGGATGATTGAGAGGGTATGGAGTTAGCCATCAGATCAGGCATGTGCTTTGTCATAGTAAACTTTCTAGCCATACAGTCTTACAATGGTGGAGAGCCTTTTCAGGTTTTAAATGCTAGGGAGAGGTATATTAAAGGTGTCAGTCTGAGTTTTTTCTTGATCTTCGAGTCGTGTTTGTTTTAAGTCCTAAAGTATGTTCGGGTTTCCCCCTTTCTTCCCTTAAAACGGGGATTATCATATAATAAAAAAAATCTTAGGCCTACAGGCCATTGTATAATTGTACTAATTATCATATGATTCATCATTCTTTTTTATTCTCAATATCTTAAAAAATAGAAGATTATATAAAATGGCCCTGTAATATGAGACACTTGTCATTTTATGATATTTAGTGCTCATTATTTTAAATTCTATTATATACATAAAAAATTATTCATCATATTTGTGAGTCCTTCTCAACTACAAATATTAACTATGATAAACTTAAAACATTACCTAATGGTATTCAGTCTCCAAATAAATCAATTTGAATTAATTATTCCTCCTGGATTGGCTCTCCACCAATTAGATGGATTGGTTTTTCTTAAAAAAATCATTTAATATCCTTATTCATCAAGTAATTTTACTTCCCTTGGGACATATTAAATACAATGTTTCTTTATTCCTCATCACTTATAATATATTATCCTTAACATTAGCTCACAAATAATCACATTTATTATGTATTTACACAAAATAAAATACCATCATTAAGAGAGTTTTATAATCTCCCACATTGAATTTATTTTCAATACTACTCATTCATCTCCACCTAATTGAAATTAAAATAATAGTATAAAAAATATATGTATTATCTCAAATTTCACAAAAAATAATAATGAATTAATGATATCAAATTTTATGTGTGTTATCCCAATATAGAAAAATAAGATGATCAATTCGGACATCTATGTTTTCTTATAATCTACAAATAATTGAAATTTAACTTTTACGTGCCCATAAAAAAATAGTAAAAAATTATAGATTTTGTTGAATTTTTTTCTAAACATCATATCATAAAAGTTAAAATAGTTCATATCCATAGATAACATATTTCTCCCATTTTAAAAATAATTTCCTTTTTAATGATATTAAGATTTCATAGAGGGAAATTAAGGTTTTATAAAAATCAATGTTGATGTGTGATATGCACTCTCATTATTAGCATGAACCATTCTAAGAACTCATTTATGAGGGGTTTTATAAGATTCAAAACGATTTTTTACATGCATGAAACAAATTCTACCCCTAAGATCCCTTTTTCCTGTTTTTCTTTATACATTGATACGTTATATCAATATGAATTAATATATAATGATGTATTTTTTTGTTAGGAAGATTTATTACATTTTTTAATCAATTCCATAAACCAATGGGTGTCTAGTTTCAATATTAATATCTTTATGATGATATTTCATCTATATAATTTTTTCTAGTACTTGTGATGTAGCAAGATATTTTTTCATATTTCAGCTAAATGTTATAGAATATTGTCTCTTTGAATGCAATGTTACAAACATATAAAAAATGGATAACACCCCACTGGTGGTTGGTTTCCTTTCATATATTTCTCATAAAAAATAGTATTCATAAACCATTTTATGTTAAATTTTCATCATCGAATAGTAAATATGTGTTAGAATTGTATGATATGTATCTTATGATCTCTTTGATATAAATAGATGAACGTTTTTTGGATTAGAATGATATTTGGAATAAATAATGAAAAAAATTTAAAACCTAGAAACTATCAAATATAGAGGACTAATTATAAACTACATATACTCGTCATTCATCACTTTTGATTCCTCATTCTTGAAATGAATACTACATACCTAAAATATATTCAATACCCAACATTCTTGTACTATAGAAAATATTTTTTATAGATATTTGTCTTATGATTATTGTAAAATAATAATCTAACTTTCTCTTAATAATTTATAATTCAAAGAAATCATTTATTTCCGAAATAAGGTAATATTCAAATTTATTATTCAATTCTGTATGAATATTTCGATATAATTTCTCCATGTCACTATAAAAAATAATATTGTCGCCATAAACTATAATTATAAGTGATCTAGATCTGGTCCTTTTATTGTACTAATTGATTTAAAACTTATATTTTTGAATGTTCATGATTCTCAAATAATCATCTATCATGTAGTACCTAAATATTAGTTCTTTCTTTAAATAGGAAACATTCTATTCTCACTTATAAACATTGTTTTGGTGATCCTAAATAAAAAATAATTTGTTTGTTCTATGTATACTTATTTACATAATTCACCATGATAAATTATTGATTTTATATCTATTAGAAAAAACATAATGTTTATTTGAGTAAAAATTGATGAAAACATATTATGATTGTGTCAAAAATGGAAAAAAAGAATATTTTCTCATCAAAATCATTACCATATATTTCAGAGTGGACCTTGGGAACTTGTTTTTCTTTATTTCAAACAAAATCAACCTTCTAAAATAACTTATTATGAAAAAATAATTTTGGTCAAATAATATTTTCCTTCTTCAAGCATAGAAAAAGTTTTATTTTATCTTTTTTATCAATTTTATATAACTCTTCATTCATTTTGTAGATCCACTGCATCTTTTCCAAGGCCCTGTGAAAAACATTCGGTTCATATTTAGAGAAACAACTAGTGTTTCTAGTAAAAATGATTCTTATTCTTGA
Source organism: Viscum album (assembly GCA_963277665.1). Classification (NCBI taxonomy): domain Eukaryota; kingdom Viridiplantae; phylum Streptophyta; class Magnoliopsida; order Santalales; family Viscaceae; genus Viscum; species Viscum album. The sequence continues at coordinate 1,422,262,289 of OY728145.1, forward strand.
TTATACTCAAAAAATTATTGTCCCCAATGATATTATTAGAAACTATATCATTTATCAACCTTGAAAATATTCATATAAGCTTTCATTTTCCACACACATCAAATTAATCAAATTAATATTCATCATCTTCATGAAATTGTTTGTTTTTACATTCTGTTTTTCTGATCCAGTATAAAAAACATAATCCTATATATCCATCATGACTAATAACTTGAATTATTCTTCATTTTCATAAAAAATAGCATCATCAACGTTCTTGATCTCTTCTAAAATATTTTAGTAACATATACATGAACTCCCATTTGTTGTGTAACCCGGGAATATGCTATCATCAACTCTTTCATTTATTCCATCACTAAAATTGTACTTAATCAATAAGGGTTACTTAAACTCTCTAATTTTATTTATTTGGATTATTTTTTAATGAAATTTCATAGAGTCATATTTTAATTTGATCATGTGATTTACATGTTTTCTATAACATGTTTTTATATCAATTTATGTACTTCTATCCATATAAAAAATGACTCTATTTTCCATTCATCTATACCATTTTATTAATGGGTGTATGTTTCACTTAACTAGTTTTTGACACCATGTTCAACTGTGTACTTAAATAACTATTTTTAGTATTCTTTTACCAATATATAATTTTATCTTCATTAAAAGAAATCCTATTTTTTTATAAATCCTTTTCATGATTTTTAATCATTGTAATGATTTATAATTTTTTTAAATGAACAATATTAACATCATTTAAGAGAATATATCAATTAAGTTGATGAAATACTTATCTCTACATGG